>CM002524.2:5000000-10000000 GCA_000338895.3 Oryza meridionalis
GGACCCACAAAAAGTGCCACATGAGCATGCCAAGTCATCCTCGCATGCAGCACTACGAATGAAATGACCATTCTACCCTTATATACCATATAGAAAAGAAAGAAAAAAAGAAGATAAATATTTCACATGTGTATGATCATTTTAGAATTATCAGTTACGATTGCTGCAGTAAGCACTGATTGTATAAATTCCTTTGTAGGCCACCCTCAGCAACAATGTTGGGTCTGAGCTGGCTTGTTATTTTTTCTATTTGTGTCTTTTCTTTATTTTCTATATGGTATATAAGGGTAGAATGGTCATTTCATTCATATTGCTGCATGCGAGGATGACTTGGCATGCTCACGTGGTATTTTTTGTGGGTCTAAAGACTATATTAACCCAAATAATTAATTTGAAGGATTTGTTTGGACGATTTGAAACATCAAGGATTTAATTGAGCCTGAAGCGAAACTTTAAGGATTGTATTGCTATTCACCCCATCTTCTTCCTCTTCCTCCCCTTTCCTCTCTTTCCTTCTCTATACGGGGATCAACAGGCAAAGAGCTTGATCTGCCCGTACACACGTACCATGGCAGAGATATTTGTCACGATATCTTCCATCTGTTCACCCATGAGATTGTAGGGTCCACCTGTCAATCAATACACGGGAATAAAGCTACTCCCTTTATCCAATAAAAAAACCAACCCAGTATTAAATAGGATATTCCCTTTTTAAGGATTTGCTATCCTACTATCGACAAGTTTCTAGGGGTGAAAATTTTCAAATTTTAAACCGTCCAATATACTTTAAGATTTGTGCTAGTAGAGAAAAATGGAAAAAAAATCAGATGCTCGCGGCAAGGATCAAACCCGAGGCCTGCAGCTTGCATGCTCGTTCAACTAACCAGTTGCTCCATGACTCCATCATTTCTTTAGAAATCACTTATATTATAATTATATAGTAGTAGTTAGTACAATGTAACTTTACGCAGTTACAACTGAAAGTTTTTTATTCAAAAAACTATTGAATGTTGTATAGCTACTTCTATTTTCTAATACAACGAATTCGGATAGGCTAGAAAATATCGTATTTAATACTATATTCGTCTCAAAATATATAATATACGGTTATCCAAATTTATAACTAAAAATATTTATATTTTAGAAAGGAGGGAGTACTAGATTGGTTTTCGGTGGTAAAGAAGAAAGTAGGGGGGCAGCGAGTGGGGACGTGGAGTACGTACGACACGGTACGTGCAGGCGTGCAGCAAGACAAGGCGAGGAGACACACTCACAGACACACGCGAGAAAAGCGAAGCGATGCCTGTCTGCTGGGCCAATTATAGAAGGATTAGCGCGAGCTGCCCGAACACTAATCGGAGGGAGTATGAGGGCAAAAAAGGAAGGCAGCCACACCCACGTTTGCTTAGCGTGGGAGGTAACGTGCACTTGCGGTTGCGGCCGCGCGTGCACCAAGCCCTCCTCCTCTGCTTTTGCTTCCGACCAATCAGCTCAAGCGCTAGTGTTACGGAAGACCAATCAGCTAGTATTACCAAGGACGGCACACTGACCACCACGGCCTCACCAATGTCGTTACTCTCTGTCTCTCTCTACTCCACCCAGGAGAGGAGCCATTAGAGCAAGTTTAATACTCCTTATATATTATAAGTATGGTCAATTACTGGCTCCAAATCATATATAGCTAATCTAATAACTTATTTATATAATATTATTTATATAATAGTTAATTATAAAAAATATACTACACCATTAATACCCGGTCCCACCTCTCATACACAAATAATGTCTTGAAGTCCGTGTTGCAGCTAGATACGAATCTATAGCCCGCTTTCTTCTCTCTTCTCTTTTCTTCTCGATATATATGGTTATAGCTGGCTTATATCCTGTTGCTATTGTACCTGCTCTTCACATTTTCCCTCTATTTCATCATTTCATAGGGGCATTTATAGAGCCATTAACATATTATAAGTGGTTTGATTTTTTCCCTACCCAAACATTTTAAAATTTAAATAAATTTATAAAAAATATATTAAGTATTTTCAACGCAAAACAAACATATTATACAATGTTGGATTTATTAAAACCAATTTGATATTTTAAATGTTGTTAATTTTCTTTATAAACTTTATCTAACTTAACAAAGTTTGAATAACGACGTGTAGTATGAAACGGAGGGAGTAATTAATTAAATATTAGCTACTATAAATATTAAAAGATAAATCTATTTGATTTTTAAAAAGCTTTTACATATATTTTTTTAAAACATGTCATTTAGTAATTTTAAAAACGTGCTAACAGAAAACGAAATATACTTACTCGGTTCCTTTGACCGAGTTAAAACCGAATATCACTAATGTGCAGACTTTGACTATTTTTATTTTCAAAGAGTGCATATATATCTAAAACATATTATCAGGCACACTGCATGCTCAATATATCTATATTACTTACTCCCTCCGTCCTAAAAAAGGACAAATGTTGGGTTTCCGTGTCCAACGTTTGATTGTCCGTCTTATATGAAATTTTTTATAATTAGTATTTTTATTGTTGTTAGATGATAAAACATGATTAATAATTTATGAGTGACTTGTCTTTTTATTTTTTTTATAATTTTTTTAAATAAGACGGACGGTCAAATGTTGGACAGATTTGTCTTTTTTTGGGATGGAGGGAGTATGTTTCATTGTAATATAGAAGATTTTTGCAGGTGGACTGTGAAGGGAACGGAGAGAGCTAGCTAGTCTGATAGTTTAATTAGCTTCTGTTCATTTTTTTTCTTTAGGAAAATTGTTTTCATTCCTCGAGTGTTCGCTAGCTAGCTAGCTCAAGACTCAATATACTACAATCGTATATATATGTGATACATAAATATGGTTCGCTAGCTGCGCTGCGCAGCCCAATTCGGATGGAATTTAAACACCGAATACAGTTCCGTAACGAAACTATCGCAAAGTATGAATTCGAAGGATAGTTAACAGATGGATCGTCACTCAGACATTGGGACATGACGTGTCGGCAACTAGAGCGAGTTGGTTACACATGGCACTTAAAAACCAATTATCCGGCTTACGCACTGTACACGTCCACCTAAATTAATTTACGTGTCAGGTATGCTGTCGCATAGCTGCATACTACTGGTTCCCTAAATAAAAGAGAGACGGCGTTCAAAAAAATTATAAAAGAGTGTGAGAATGAGAGAGAGAGAGTATCGATCGATCGTGTCGTTGCATATGCGTACGTGAAAATACCTAACACGGGTCCATGCATGCATATGCATGAAACTCGATCGATCGACAGATAACATACGCAATCTCAAATCTCATATACTCCCTCATTTCTAAATATTTAACGCCGTTAATTTTTTTAAATATATTTAATCATTCGTCTTATTAAAAAATTTTAAGTAATTATTAATTATTTTTCTATCATTTGATTTATTGTTAAATATACTTATATGTATACTATAGTTTTACATTTTAAAAAAGATTTTGAATAAGATGAATGGTCAAACATGTGCTAAAAAGTCAACGGTGTCAAATATTTAGAAACGGATGGAGTATATACACGTGAAATATGTATTCCTACGGGTGTGGATATTATCTCCACACTCCTTTAAAAAAGGATTTATGTTGATTGGTTGCTAACCCCATATAGGTGTTGGATTTGGTGACCGGTATCTAGTAGGCGACACTTAGGCCCTGTTTGGAGAACTAGCCAAGAGTTATTTTGAGAGCTATTTTTTAGCACAAGAAAATAGCCCTCTAATAAAATAGCTCTAAGTTGTTTGGATTCAAGAGCTATTTTGAGAGCTATTTAGGTTTTAATGTAACTTCTCATGGAGAGAGATAGAGAGAAAAGACTTTTTTTAGTAGGCCCCACCTGAAATAGCCCTAATTAGCACCTCTTAGGTGGGATAGTTTTTTGGGTGAGCTATTTCCAAATAGCTCTCAAATAGCTCACCCTTTCGGATCTTTTTAAGCTATTTAGACTATTTGAGGGAGGGCTAAAAAATATCCATTGAATCTAAACATGGCCTTAGTTCTCTCGAGGGTGTCAGTAACTCAGTTTGAGAATTGACACTCCTAGGAATTAAAAAAAAAAGAAGAACGATTCGATGCAAGGCTCAATCCACATACTGGGTAATGTCAACTATCAACAAGAAGGAGATTAGCATAAGCTTGGCACAATCACTTTCAATATTGAAACCAACACACAGAGCAAGTGTGTGTGCCCAAAATGTTCAACGCTGATGCAACGAAAATGAATTAAGCCGCGGTGCTAGCTGCATGCATGTAAATATGTAATTGAGATGGCACATGATTCGAATCGAAGAGCAGTTAGTAGTGATGAACTGATGATAACTACTGATGCACATGATTGACCTGAAAAAGAAAACTCTAAATTTTTTTCCCTGTTTCTGTCTCCTTTGTGGGGTTTGAAATGGAACCATAGAAAGTGCGAGTCGTATGTATGCACGTACTACCTGCAGACACGATAGATGATTCCATATCAAAATCAACATAAACGCATATACACCGTACGTATGCTTGAGGATTAGTATCTAACAAGGTAGTTATACCTTTGTCCTATAATAATTGTATTTTAAAATTTAAATTTATCTCAAAATAGTTATCACTATAGATATCAATTGTTCCATCAATAACTTCTCATTTATTTTTTTTAATTCTACCCTTAACCACCCTCTCGCTCTTATCTATACATTATATCTAGTAAGGGACACCATAGTTTTCTTTCCTCGAGGGATTAGAATAGTTTCCCGTATAGGGAGTGGATTCTAATCCCTCGAGGGGATATCCCCTCGTATACCTTTTTCTTCCAAATTCGATGTAAATAGTTGTGAAAAATTCTGAAAAAAATTGACAATGTAGAGTATAATGATACCTACTAGTCCACCAAAATTCATGTTCAAATTCGATCCACACATCGAGAAACAAAAAAGACAAATTCAGATATAAACAGTACGTTACTATTCATACGCTGAATTTGTCTTTTTTATTTCTCGACGTGTGAGTTGAGTTTGGACTTAAGATTTTGTGAAGTTGTATATATGTGTTGTATGCATGTTGTCAATTTTTTTTAGAATTTTTCATAACCGTTTAGATGGTTTTTGAGCAAATGAGAGAACATCCCCTCGAGAGATTAGAATAGTTTCTCGTATATATTTATCTGTAGGTATTTCAGGACGAAGTTAAACCGATATCATTAGTGCCTTTATGTTTAGTCAGTTGTAATCTTGTATACAAAGATGTAACTCGGAGTCCCCCTCATCTAGATCACTCATGCTATTTATCGTATTTAGACTTTTTTTATAAATAAAAGGAATGCATTTTTAAATGAAAAGGTACGAAACCGATAAGTTAACACCGAGCCATTTTTTCTAAGTTAAAATTGATTTATAACGAACCTTCTTCCGATTAGTTTGTATGAATAAGACAACAACAAAAACCTCTAAAAAAAGGACAACAACAAAAAAAACTTGAAATAATTAACACAAACTAATTTAAGCATGCAAAGGCCACCAGTTTAATTAAAGTGCAAAAATTATTTTCGTCTCATATGCATGATATGACAGATACAAGTTGTGCGGGCAATGCAACTGCAAAGCCCACCTTTTTTTTTATCTCGTCTCCTCGTGAACTCTACATATATAGAGATTTATCACAAGCGAGGAAATTAATTAACCGAGGAAAAATTACACGCAGCCATGCAGGTAGAAAAACTCGAAACCCACATGTCAGTGAAACAACTTTGACGCCACATAGTCCCTTATATATATATAAGCTTCTCGTGCTTTAGTATTCGCGCTCGCTCGCCCATGCCGCGGCGGCGATGGCGGCGGCGGTCGGCGGTCTAGCCACGGTAGTCCGGCGTTGGCGCGGCGGACGCCTGCTGCTGGAGGAGCTGGCGGCGGAACCACTCGATGAAGTCGGTGGCCTTGTCGTCGACGCGGCCGTCGACGGCGCCCTCCGGCGGCTCGACGGGGAACGGCGAGTCGGTGACGCGGAGCTGCCGCGTCCCGGCGGGGCTGCGGCCGAGGCTGAGCGCCAGCAACGGGGACGGCGTGGCGCCGGGCAACGACGACAACGACGACAGCGGCGTCTCCCCGCCGGCGCCGGCAGCAGCCGCAGCCGCGGCGTCGGCGTTGAGCATCTCGAAGACGCGGGCCACGGCGGAGGCGTCGAGCCCGCCGTAGTTGCTGGCGCCGCCGCCGCCTCCGCCACCGGCGTGGCGTGAGCCGCCGCGGCCGCGGAACCTGAAGGGGAAGACCCCCGGCGCGTAGGACGGCGTGGTGGTGCAGCTGAACTCCACGTCCCTGGGGTTGTGGTGGAAGAACGACGCCGACAGCGGCGACGACGACGAGTCGCCACCCCGCGCCACCCCGGCGCCTCCGCCGCCGCCTCCCATGACCGCCACGGCGGCCGCGCCGCCGTGCGGCTGGTGGGCGAGGAGGACGTCGCGGAGCGCCCTGCCGGCGAGCTTGCCGCGGCCGAGGAGCAGGTGGAGGTCCATCATGAGGCGCTTCCGGCAGAGGCCGCGCCGCAGCATGTGGTACACCGCGCGCAGCACGTGCATCAGCCGCTTCCCGAACCCGGGCTCCATGCCTCCGCCGCCGCCGGCCGGCTGCACGGCCCTCCTGTCCGCGGTGGCCTCCGTGGCGCCGATCCGAGCTGACAGTGACAGCCGCAATGCAGCAGTGAGCTGAGATCGAGAGGGAATCGAGGTGGGTGGCAATGGCGGTTTCTCGCTTTGGATTTTGCTTTGGTGGATTTGCAGCTTTGGAGAAGGGTGGTGTTGGATGGGTGGGTGGTGGATGGAACGAATGGGAAGAGGAGGCGGGGGCGGTATTTATACAGGAGGAGGAGGAGGTGGTGGGGGGTGGGGGTGGGGATGAGGTGAGCTGGCACGGGTGGGGCCCACGTGGTAGATGGGACTTAAGAACTAAGGAAAGGGGGAAGGGAACGTTGCGAGTTGCGGGTGGTGGTGGTGGTGCAACGGTACGTGTCACGGTGCGTGGCTCGAGCCGCCGTCGTGAGAATTGATCGATCGCGCCGCGAGCGAACACATTCTTGCCTGTTCGATCTCTCTAGGTAATCGACCTATCTTACACTTACACACTTCTATAAATACCTAAAAAAAAAGGAAAAAGTCCGAATTACCCCTCGAACTATCGCGGTCGTCCGAATTACCCCCTGAACCACAAAACCAGGTATTCTTCGCCCCCAACTATGAATACCGGACGAATTACCCCCCTCGACCCAATCCGCGGTGGTTTTGGTCTACGTGGCGTACACGTGGTAGTCCAGCCAGCATTCTCTTTAAAAAAAATTGTGGGACCCACCTGTCATACACTACTATCTCTTCTCTCTATCACTCTTCATCTCTCTCTCTCTCTCACCGTCTCATGGTCACGGGTCGGCGACGGCAGCGCGTGACGCGGAGGCGGCGACGGCGGGGGATGAGGAGCTCGGCGCGGCTTCCTCCTCCCTCTCGGTGGCGGCGGTGGCGGGGGACACGGAGCGGCGGCGCGCGCGTGACGCGGAGGCGGCAGTGGCGGGGGATGAGAAGCTCGGTGTGGCTTTCCTTCTCCCTCTCGATGGCGTGTGCGTGGGGAGGACGAGGGCGCGAGACGAGAAGGCGGCCGAGGAGGCGAGGTGTCACGCCCGGAATTTCTATCCAAAATTCCAAACGCTTACATGTGTGTTAAGTCCTCGTCCAGGAATCAACCGAGGCACACAATAACAAATTGATAATAGAGTACTAATAAACAACTAATTAATATTCGTGATATAATAAATTATTACAGAGGTAGATAGTTCCTCTCAGAGAATAAAATTCTACGCAGCAGGTAAAGAAAAAAATAAAACAAACTACGGAACAGCTATGACGACTCTACTCCACAGGCAACTTAACCCGGACCAAGCCTAGACCTCCAGATCATCATCTTCACTGAAGTACTCCTCCTCTGATGAATGAATATTGCAAGAATGAGCATATGACATACTCAACAAGCCACACAGCAAATATGCAAGTGCACAGGATAACAAAGGATGGCGTAATATAGCTCGTTTGCATAAACAGTATTTAGTAAATATTTAAGAGAATAGTAAAACGGTTGATTAATTGATCAGTATTAAATAAACACCATACAACACACCCGTGTTGCATAGGCCCAACCTCATCTGAACAACCAACCCCGGTTGTACAAATCAAACCTCCAAACCAGGAATATATCATTCCAAACCAGGAGTCAATTTAATTATCACATTTTATCACCAATAATGAGTAGTGTGAGACTAATCACGAAAAACATTGTTAGACCCACCCATAACCGCGGGTACGGCTATTCGAATAATTTTACTCTGATTAGAGGTGTACCACTGTACCCACAAGACACAATCCCACAACATGTCACCATGCGCCTCAGCACCACCACGGTACCTCGGAAAGGAACTGTGACAATACCCTTCACACAACACAACTCACCACAGTGCACCGTTCCTTGATCATAATCTCCCCTCCAAAATCAGAGGCAATCGACTCCCCAACGACCCCCACGGACTTCTCGCCGCTTCTCAGTCTGGCACACCATAATGAATCATGCTATACAAAAGATAAAGCCGTTGCCCACGCTGGCTTGTGGTTGGCACGGTAAATGTTTCACAACAGTAACTCGTGAACCGGTCCTTAATTGCCATGAGCACGACCTTCAAAACCACATGCTCACAACCCACCTTAACCAGGTTTTAATTATCAATTAATTATCATAACACGATTAACCATCGTGAGCTACCATTGAATACATAAATAATAATGTAGTATATATGATTCACCCCATTAATGAGCTTATCTTTCTAAGCATGACTAAGCAATTATATATATAGCATTTAGCTGAACCAATCCAATATATAAGGTTCAAGCTAATCAAATTATAACCCATAGGAAAATAAGATTATCTTCGGCCATTAATTAATTGGGAAAGGCTCACCACCCGATGACATTCGAAAATAATACATAAGTTGAAATAAAACATTAGCTTTAAACGGGTTCAACATGCTCAAAGGGTTGTTTGGGATCTGTGTGACTTGCCTTGAGCTTCTGCAAACGCTTCCGAACCTTCCTCAACGAAAACGCTCTCCTCCGGAACGTCGGAAACTAAAGCAAATAAACAAAATCAATAAAACAGTACAAAAACAAGCATAAACAGTACATGTGGATATTTTTAACATGTAGATCTCAATTTTAGAAAAATTTAGCAACTTGAACCACTCGAATCGGAGCTACGGTTAATTAGTTATGATTTTCCGAAGATTTAATCTATTAGAAAAAGGGGAAAAAGAAAAACCGATTATGACGTCATGATGACATCATCAATGGCCGGCCCGGGTTGGCGACCTCGTCGGAGATTGGATGGTCGGCTGCGACTTTGGAGGACATGTACACGTAGAAGACGACGAGACGAACCCAACGGTACTCACCGAAGCGACAAACGACGACGAACGGCAGCCGGCGACGTGGAGGCGGCGGCGGCGGCTCGGGTCACGCGGTGGCGGCGGGCTACGGCGCACGGGAGACCACGGAAGAGGGGGCAAACGAAAGAGGACGACTAGGGGGTCCTATTTATAGCCTTGGATCGAAGAGATCGGACTCCTCCCGCAAGAAATCGGCCCGGGAAATCAAAACTCGGTTTTGGAGATAAACTCGAAAACGAGTTCGATTCGGATAAAATACTCAATGATTTGCTCCGATTTTTGGGGGTAAAGATAGAGGAGAATGAGAGGATCAAAACCCCTCAAACAATCGGAAGAAACGGGGCCGAATTGGAGACGGATTTGAAGGGAGAAGGGGCGGCGGCACTGTGCACGAGCACGGCTGGCTCGGCTCTGACTGGAGGAAGAAGATGGAGTACTGTAGCGCCAGGGAGGTAAATCAGACTTTTCTGCCGGCTGAGAGGAGAGGAGGGAATGGGCTGAATTCGGCCCAGGCTGAGGAGGAGGATTTTTAAAACTTTTTTTCAATTAAAATAATTCGTGAAATGTTGTTTCATTTATTAAAAATACTTCCCTTGCTCAAATAATTCCCAGAAAAATCTAGAAAATAGAGGAACAAGCAAAGTATTTAATAAAATTTTATCTAGCTCAATTTTATATTGATCTAGATTATTAGAGTTTAACTTGTAGGCTTTTAAAATAATTTCTAAAAATGATTTAAAATATGAATTATTAATTTAGGCGATTTTTAGGGCGTGACGCGAGGCGAGGCGAGGCGGCGGCGGCGACGGAGGAGGAGGAGGCGAGCGGCGGCGGGGTGTGGTAGAGGAGGCGAGCACGGTGGCGGAGGAAGCGAGGCGGCAGCGACGGCGAGGCGGTTGGCGGGGGGACGACGTTGCCGCCTTCTCATCTCGCGCCGCCTCCTCGTCTCTCGCAGTCGCCTCGCCTTGCGCCGCCAGTCGCCACCCAGCCGCACCACCGCCGCCGCTCAAGCCCGCCCCTGTGCCGCCCTACCCCGTCGCTCGCCTCGCCGCCGCGCTCGCCTCTGCCTCGCCGCGGCTCTCGCCTCCAGCCCGACCTCGACCGCCGCATCACCATACCGGAGATCATGGAGCTATACGACTCCGACACCGACACGATCGAGTCCTCGTCATCGTCGGAATCTCCTACCCCGGTGGCCGGAACGCCTAGCGTGAGGTCGCCTCTCCGCCGCGCTCGCCTCCAGCGCCGCCGCGCTCGCCTCTCCGCCGCGCTCGCCTCTCCGCATCCGCTGTCGCCTGGAGAAGTGTGAGAGAGAGAGAGAGAGTAGAGAGAAGAGAGAGTAGTGTATGACATGTGGGTCCCATAATTTTTTATAAAGAGAATGCTGACTGGAGTGCCACGTATACGTCACGTAGATCAAAACTACTGCGGATTGGGTCGAGGGGGGTAATTCGTCCGGTATTTATAGTTGGGGGTGAAGAATGTCCGGTTTTATGGTTCGGGGGGATAATTCGGACGACCGCGATAGTTGGGGGGGGGGGTAATTCGTACTTTTTCCAAAAAAAATATCAACATATCTCACTAGCGTTTTTTTCATGAATTGCACGTCAATATATTAGAAGAAAAATATTTTTTTTATTACACATCGCACTCACGAGTGTATCATTATTGATAGATACATTACCTATCACTGAAAAGATATGAACTTGGATGGACATGTTCCATCACAGAAATCCTAACCAGCTATGTCCCTCCTTACATAGCTATCTCCTTATCTATGGATAATACATTAGCTGAAACATCGAATGCCACAAAATGTACCACTCTTAGATCTAGTTTCTTTTTCCTTTAATTTTCATTAGCCCCTCACACACCACCGATACGGATCTCATGCCTCCTTGCCCTTATCAAGGTCAACCCCAATGCCAACCGGCTCCCAGCCTTGCACATCGCCTTGCCTTCATTCGGACTTCCCCTTGAACCTCCCTCCTCCATGGTGGTTATCCATATCATCGTTGATTTCCTCCCACCATGCTATCCTCCTTGTAACTCGCCCAGCCACCTTTCTTCGTGGTCGGTACTTAAGTATCCAAAGCCCTCAAGTTTGGTGTGACTGGATTCAACAATTGCTTGGGGGAATGATAAGCAGGGTTAGAAATTCCGGAATGAAATTTCCAAACCCCCTCATATGATATTATTTCGGCCGTAATTTTTTTTAATTTGGTAGGGTTTTGTACAAAATTTCAGAAATTTCGAATCAAAATTTTGATATATCGGTGATCCCCGATAGAATCGGTCAAACCGAAAAATTAAACCCTAATGATGAGTAATAAGGAAGAACGGGAGTGTGGAGGCGAGCAAGGGCACTTGTCTCAACAGTTGCTAGGATGGGGGTGAGCTTGGGTGCGGATTCCTGATGGTGGCAATAGCTAGGCACACACATTTCCCGTCGATAGGGAGGAATGATGGAGGGCACCCGATTTTTTTTATCGGTCAGATCATCTTCCAAGTCTAAACCACAGCTGCTTTTCTTCTCTGTGTGTATGTTTATCAGACGAAATCACATTAATTAATTATTCCATTGCATGGGGTGCTAGTTAATTTAACTATAGTGCATACCTCCACCAATTATGAAAGTGAAGCTAGTAACAATAATGTAAGAGCTGAAGGGAAAGCTCTACTCCTGATGCCAATTATTTACACGATAAAAATAAAAGTGAAAGTCAGAAGAGAGGAATAGAGGATTATGTTGCTATAACACTAGCTCTACAAATAACTACTGGTCCGGTCGCCTTCCAGGAAGCTTCCAAGCAGAACAGATAGTACCATTAGCAAGTTGCAAATCTTGAAATATTGCGACATACTCCCTCCGTTTCAAAATATTTGACATCGTTGACTTTTTAAGTACGTGTTTGACCATTCGTCTTATTTAAAAAATTTAAGTAATTATTTATTCTTTTCATATCATTTGATTCATTGTTAAATATACTTTTATGTACACATATAGTTTTACATATTTCACAATTTTTTTTAATAAGACAAACGGTCAAACATGTGCTAAAAAGTCAACGGTGTCAAACATTTTGAAACGGAGGGAGTATATATACAAACGGGTGCATGCAACGTCCACCTTGCAATACTGGATATATACATATGATTTTGTCATGCATATTTGGTGTGGTGTACTGTGGTGCCAAGCTAACTTTGGTCCCGTCGCTTCTCTCGCTAAGCAAGCGAGGCGCCCCTGGAATTTGAGGTTTCTTAAGTCCCCTGTTTTTCCTTTTTTGTTTGAGTTCATAATCAGGGTTCACAACCCCAACAAAAATCAGCCTGATTTTCATGAAAACTGGATTTCCTGTAACGGTTCGATAAGACAAACAACTCAGTTTTCTGATCATGTTTTAAAAGAAAAACTAAGTTTTACAGTTTATTCAAAGTTTATCTGAATTTCATTGGTTTTTACGGGTTTACTAATTGTTTTCAGGGTTGTTCAGATTGATGCCATTTCAAACCATACCAATTTTTTGTAAAGATACTAAAGATGTGCATCCATTTATTTTTCACCAAGCTTTATTAAATATATAAGAAATCCTATCAAAACTTAGCAGTATTGCTAAATTGATAAAATTTTGGTATTATCAAAATTTATTTTGGTTACAATCTAAACAATCCCTTCGTCAAAATTGGAGATACCACTCGTGCGGTTATCAGTCTGGTAATTAATGGGATTGTGAACCCTATTCAGAAGTCGAGTCTCCTTTTGTATGCGACTTTTCATATTTGATCATTCAGGAAATAAAGTGGCACAGTACATACAAATACCATGTAAATTTTCTTCAAAATTCATATGTTCCGAAGATCATTGGTACACCAACAATTGTTACACGTACTACTCAAAGTGGCCTGCTAGCTAGCTAGGCCTCTATGACTATATGCGTATAGTAGTAAGACTATACAAAGTGCATGCCTCTTTTCATCAGGTGAATCCATCAAATAAATGTACTGCTTCATCCCGTGATGCTATAGCCCGGTGAATATTCCTTCACTGTATATGAATACCTAACAGCTTCCATTTACTACAAAGTTGAAACCTAACAGCTGAGTTGAAAGGAAGATGGAGATGTACTTGACAGTGCAGTATTGCAGTGGTAAGTAGTGTGTAGTTTCAATCCCAAGGTCCAATCTCTAACATGCTCATATTTTTTTAAAAAAAATATTTGGAGGGATGTCTCTCTTTTCAAATATTGTTTTTTTTTAAGTTGAAAAGAAGATAGATATTTTAGCAGTCCTAATTGCGGCGGCTGGCAGCTGCAAATGTTAACAAGGCGAACCACAACTAAAACACACACAAGTACACAACATCACAGGTCAATGCGTGCATGAAGAAAGCTGAAAGCTGCTAGGAGAAAAAAAAAGATAAACATCTGCTGCGAAGAAAAGAATATAAAGTTTGTGGCACTAATACTCAATTATATTATTATATATACCAAATTAAAGCACGCCCCTGCAAGTGGTGATAAGAGAATGTGAGCAACTGATCAAGCGCAATTAGAAAACCAAACTGATCAACAAGCGAGTAAAAAGTGGCTAAAGTTCGTTGCAGAGTATATCGTAACGTGCCTACTTTGCTTTACATTAGCCAGCTCGAAAACAACATCTCCTAAAGCCACTTTATTACCGCTAAAACGCCGGTGCGAAATTACCACCGGGATGATACGGCAAATTAATTTTAGTTCCCTCACATGGCACGCATGGCAGATCGAAATCAAATCAAATTTATAATCGATAAGACCACGTCTTGGTCAGGATTCAGGAAACAATATGCATCATACGGATGCGTAAAGTATAAATATACTATGTACACGTGAGTTAATTAATCAATCAAAATGGAGTATCTGTGTTCTTTTGCACAGTTACAACTGTACAAGTTGATAAGATCAAGATAATGGATTCGTACGTACAAAGGTATAAATATACGGACGATTGGATGCTTGCTGAACAAAACAGTTTTTAGGAAAGCAAATTAAAAAGGAAAAGCCAGAGAACGAAAGGGAAATGTGTCAAGTAAACGGAAGCAATTAGGTCTGAATTATTGGTGTGTGTTCATTTATGGACAGGTTGGAGAAAATGGAATTAATGACAAACAAATAAAGAAAGGTTTGCTGGTCGCAAGCAGGGTGGTATGAAAAAACATTTTTTTTATTTAAACACGCTGGCACATAATTTTTCTTTATTGTTTTAGCGAAATTGATTCTAATTCTTCAGAGCATCACCAACAGATTGGCAATAATCCATCCCAAAATTATGTTTTTGGGTTTTCTAAACTGAATATAGGAAGTAAAAAAACTAGAGAAAATCCAAAATTAACTTTCCAAAACTAAAAAGTGGACCATTCTATTAAACTACCAACAGAAATCTCCCGTTTTCCTCTAACCCCACATGGAAGAAGATCGCTCCTCATGAGGGAAGGAGAGAAGGGTCACGGGAATGCGAGATTGGGAACATGAGAAGCGGCATCACTCCCTCTCAAATGACGAGAGTGAATATTACAGGGATGATAACTTCAAAAGTTTGGAAAAAGAGTAGGGGATCTGTTGGAGTAGTTTTTAGATGAAAATCCTAAAATTCCAGGATGGAGAATGGAGTAGGGGCACCATTGGTGATGCTCTAAATGAATGTCCCTCATGTACCTTTTTTGTCGAATATAATGCAAATGGTGAAATTTTGTAAAAGAAATTTTTGTAGAGTATAGTGCTATTTTTTTTTTCTAGAAAACGACAATACTGATCTAATATACATGTTCAGTTTGATACTTTGATTAAAAGTAACAAGTCAGTTGCAGAGATTAATCATAAACAGAGATTGTTCAACATTAGAGCAGACCTACCTTAAAAAAAAAACAACCTCTCAAAAGATGTAGCATACAGGCACAGCTAGCCTGTTCTCAATTCCCAGTCAAATGAAAAGGAGAGACACTCCCGGTTTTTGGAAAAGTTCAAATAATATAAATTCCTTGGTGTTCAAGTGAGGAATTTATCTGCTTTTCTTTCTTCTTCCTCGGTTACTTGTATGGCTCCATAGCTTAGCTAGCTTTGGTTAAAGCTGGCACTCATGAGCCCGGAGCTCAAAGACGAAGGATTAGTACTACTCTGCTTCCTTTTATTTCCTTGGAGTTAATTGGATTCATATCTGAACTTACTTTCCTGGCTAAGGGAGCCCACTGTATGGAGTGGATGCTAAGGAATGCATGGTTTGTGAGTGCCTTTTAGTAACTTTGCTAATCATGGTCGGTTCTTGGTTAGTTACAGCAAATGACAGAAACATATGCCAGAATATTAAAGGTTCACAACTCACAGCATTATGCTCAAGTGCTGAGTGAAAGAAACTGAATTCTGAACAATGGGTGCAACTATGCAATCTTTGTGGAACTTTGAGTTCCACTCAGAGGAAAACACTACCTTTGACAATATTTATTTATTTGATGGGATCCACTTCAACTGAATATCCATATGCAGTACATGGTCTATATAATTAATTAATTTGTGCATTTAATGACAGTTTTGGTTGCCACAGAAAAGATTTGGAGACTGTTTTAGTTGCCAAATGCCAAAATAATTGTAGGGCAGCAGGCCTGGTGCTCAAGTTGGCTGGTGCTCCCCAACATGTGTCCCCTCTGGTGGATTTTTAGAGAAGAAAAAAGAGGCAATTCCATCAACAAAACACAATCAAAAGCAACACTAGTTTTAGGCACTTTGCACCCTTTTGCCAAACCAGGCTCCCTTTGCTTTTTTTTTTCTTCCTTGATGTGCTTTTGATTTTGATCCGTCAGGCTAAGTGCGCTGTAGAGTGTGGTACTACTTGGTAGTAGTAGTACCTAGCTAGCTAGATTCCACACATCAACTTCCAATTTGTGGAAGATTTAAAGAAAAAAGGGGGATTGCATTATTTGGAAAGCTTATAATTAGCTGAAATGTGCTAGGACAGAAAAGGATAGGAGTCTTGAAAGTGTAATTAGTGTGAAGTTGAGAAGGAAAATGGCGTTCATTCATCTTTTGTAAGACAAGTCAGAAATTAATGATGGCCATCATTCTTGATTCCATCAGTTGGCTCAGATTATTTCAGGTCATTGCATGATATATGCAATATTTGTAATAGTTGATTTTCCATTATTTTTTAGAAAAAAAGTAGAGTGAAAAAATAATCTTAGCCATCCAATAAGCAAAATGGCATATAAGAAAAAAAAACAATATAAGTAAAATATTTTATGTATGTGTTATTCCTGGTTTAAAAACCAATGCTAAAAAAATGAATTACGATGAGAAAACCAAAATCGACTACAACATTAAATTTTAAAATTTAAATTTGAAGGGCATCTTATAAGCTAGTAAAAGGCAAGCGATGTGATTCAAAATCTCCTTTTGTTGTATAGGCTGTTTGGTCGTACTTGCATAGTTTGGTAACAAAGTGTCATCACCTTCTTCTTACAATAATTGGAAAGCTTGAGATGTCAACAGTGTAAACCATTTTCTCCTTGCAGACACCTTTCTAAAAGTTATGCAGATAAACAGAGCAAAGCAAGAAGAGATTGAGCCAAGCATGGCTGTCTCACACATTGCACACTTACCATTGATTCCACGGAAAACTGCAAAACAGTGGACTTAGATTTTGTCATCCTCTGTTACAAGAAACAGCAAAGAATTAACATACATACATACATGGTACATAAGCATAAAGAAACAGGAAGCTTCACTGCTAAGAATACAGGACATGTGTTGGGTTAGGCCAAGCGAGATTGACCTATTGCATCAGTCCAATGTGTTGCTGAAACTATGTGCTAACCAGAGCAATCTCGACTTCTGCATATCAGCATATATATAATCACCTTTTTTTGTGGGGAAAAAGAAACATTAGAGTTGGGAGAAAAGAGATACAGTGAGTTGTGCAATCAAGCCTATCCAAGTACAGTAACCAGTTAGCCTTGCTGTTTCTACATTATACTATATATAAGAGTATATCTGAATAGTATATCTAGTGCAGTTTGCTTTCTGTCTCCTTCGATAGTAAACTAATTTCCATGAAACCCTCTCCTGTTCTTGGTTTGATCGAACCTTCCTGTCAACCTGCATATGCAGAAATCCTGTCTTTTTTCAGAGAGCTCCAATGACTAAACAAATCATCTCAACAACAGTATCACAATTCACAAGTGTATATGCTTTCAGAGAGAAGCTTGTGGTGAACAACATTAATGCCAGGAAAATTGAAAAAAAAGTTTTTCCCTCAAAAACACAAAGTTACAGCTTGATTCTTCAGGCAAATTAAATTTAAAAAACAAAGCAAGAAACTAATGCTTGGTCTCGCGGGCTAAACGTGGGCATTGCTGGATGGATGGATGGATCTTTCCGTGGTACGTTCGTCGTTGGCTGGTTGCGGCGGCTGGAAAACGGAAAGGAGGAGCAAATGTAGGAGGAGACGCCTGAAAAAGATCAAAATAAAGGAGGGAAAAGGAAAAGAAAAGCTCAAGCTAAGCTAGGCGACGCCCATGGCGAGTTGGCGAACAGCTTGCAGCGAGCTTTGCTTTAATCCAATAATGCCGGTGGTTTCAGATCTCGCAGCCGCCCCCAGAGCTCAGAGCTCTCACGTGTGTACGTGATGATCGTACGTACTCACGTACGTGTTCACCTCCATCTCCATGGAAACGCAGAGAGAGAGAGAGAAGAAGAAGAAGAAGAGAGAGAAGATTCAGAAAAGAAAGTGGAAAAGGCTATGGTCTGGTCTGGTAGGTATGCAGTCTCCTCCTTTCTTCTTCCTCGTCGATCTCTCCGTCTTTTCTTTGTGGAGAAAGAGAGTGCCATCCATGGCGGCTCGTGTCCTTCTCCTTCCTTGGTAGTACAGTGCAGTGCAGAGGTGTGGGATATTCGGTGTAGAGGAATATTCTCGTGGTAGAATGTGATTTTCATATAAATCCTAGTATTCCATGTTCCCATTAATCACCCTGCAACTGCAAGTATGCAATCATAAGAAAACGGGAAATGGGTAAGAATTCTCAAAGGTGTTTCTGCTTGACCAGCACTGCAAAACGGACGCTTCGTATATGGACCATGGGCCCAATGATCACTAGGGTTTACGATTCCGACAGGCCCTTTCGTTTCGGGCACTGGCGGAATTCGGAATTTTGCGAAATCCGGTGGAAAACCGGCAAATTCCGAACAAATTTCATAAACCAAAATTTGAATACAAATTCCCTGAGCTTGCCGACAAGTTCTTGAAAACCGGTCGGTTTTGGCGAAATTCTGATCGAAATCACCGAAATTTTGATCAGTAACTGGGCCTAGTACATGCAATCCAGCCCATGTAAGTGTTTTCCTTTTTTTTTAATTCTTTATTCTTTTCTTTATTCTTTATTCATCAGGGAAATGGGTAAGAATTCTCAAAGGTGTTTCTGCTTGACAGCACTGCAAGACGGACGCTTCGTATATGGGCCCAATGATCACGAAATGTACCTTTTCCCCTGCCCAAGTTGGACTCCATTCTTGTGAGGTTCTTTGGGCCTTAACCATCAAAGCCCATTCCTGGAAAACTGGGCCTCTCCTTTTAAGGCCCACTTGAAGGGTACACACTTCCGTTCTCCAATTCCTTCTCAAATCTCCTTTTTGTGTACTTCCTGAGTTTAAAATAGAAGATGAAAAATGCAATTGCATTCGATCTAGAACAGTGGACGCCGAAGAAATGCAAGGTTTTCGCCAAGTAGGGTGTGGATGTCTAATAACAAACTAGCAATCTGTGGCTGGCCAAATAATACCTAATGCTTGCTTTGCCGTCATATTCGAAGACGTCGTATCACCTCCTAGTGAAATGCAGATACACGAGAAAAATATGGGACATGATCTCTGCATGGACTTCACTTGAGCAAATCAAAACAACGATACGGTGTACAACTATGATGGTCCATGAACCATGAATGGTGCACGACTTTGGCCACCTGCAAGGGACAAAAAAAAGTTCGCACCATCGTCCTATTAACGACGTGATAAATCTAAAAGGAGAGAAACCATATATTATTCTAACGCAGAATTTCCAAAGATCCCTAGAGGTGAAAATCAAGGAGACCAAAACTTGGGTCTTAGGAGCAAAAGACGCATACCTTATCTTTTTTTTTTCTTATTATTTGTACAACAACTTGTACTCCTACTATTTCCAATGAAATTGACACCCTCTAATTAAATACCGGTTCATTAAAAATAGTTGCTTTGAATTAGTAAAATTTAAGCACGAAGAGATCGACTAAAAGGAGCATGTAGCAACTAAGATTCAACGATCAGAGGGAGAAAAAAATTGGTAAAATGTAAAAGAGAGAGAGAGAGAGAGAGGATGAAATGGCAGAGATGATCAACGTCAAGGCAACAGGGAGACCTCACCTCACCAAATATGTAATGCTCCTGATCGCACAAGATTCAACAGTTTGGTCGTTGATTTGAACGCCGGCGAAGGCGAAATGCTTTCGACCAAGCGTACCATGCATCTTTCAATCAACTCACATATATGTCTTCGATTGCTTTGATTGATGATATGATGATCAACCCGGCAATTCTACCTCTAATCCTCTATATTCTCTTTCGTTCTATTTGATCAATTTCTCTTGAGAACTAATTAATTTGTTAATCAACATGTATATACTTCCTCCGTCTGATAAAAAACCAAAAGGGCATTAATGAGCAGGGACATTATCATACGTATTGCCGATCTTGCCGTTGATGCGTCATTTGCATCAGGATCCTATCGTCCTTGCTGTATAGATTTAGAACAATTCTATGACTCTTTTCCCTAATTGAAGATAAACATGCAAGTTGATCATTAACGACTAATTTGATAAGACTTATCGAAACCAACCAGAAGTACCACCACAACTGCCTCTTGTTTTCGATATATAATATATCTATATAGAGGGAGATAGGGATATCGCAACGTGCGAGACAACTGTGCTCTTTAAACTCGTCCCAAGTCATATATATGTACTTATGTAGTACATCAGCTCAAGAGAAAAAGAGGCAAGCGATCCTGTGCATATAAGTCAACAAAATATGTTGAGATTGACTTATGGGAATTACTACATCAACTTTGACTCCCCTATCAACAAATATAAGCATTTTTTTTATGTTCTATTAGAAATTAAATTCACTTGTAATCTATTATATTATTAAGAGAACCTTGAAAAGAATCATCACATTCATTGTTAAGGCTAGAAATTCCCGCATTAAAAGAAAAGGATCTTGTAGATTACGGTGGGTTCTGGTAATAACGATATAGATGGATTAATATAGTTATATACAAAATACAATTATGTCTATTTCCGAGGTTAAGAGTTGCATAATGAAATTAAAATTAACCTATTGAAATAAAATCTAAAAGTTGTATATAAAATCCAAATCTTATATATATGGAAATAGAATCTCGGAGTTGTATATGAATCGAACTATATTTCTACATATAATGGTTTCTATAGAAATAAAATTTCAGAGTTGTATATTAAATCTAACTCTATGTGAATTATATAGCTTCGTGCAAAACTGCACGGGGCAATCTCCTAGTTACTTTGATATTCCTAGAACTTTATTTGATTAGAGAAATTAAATCAAGCCTGGCGATGCAGTGTTTTGATTGGATTGGGGAATGCATTATATTTTAGAAATGCTTATATTTATAAATAAATTTTAAGAACTATAATCAATATATATGTACACTTACTCTGTTCATTTTAAAATAAGTTCATTTTCTACCTATCTTACACATACCAATAAAAAAACTAGAATATATTCTCACTTTCTCAAATCTCAACGCAATTATTCCTCTTATTATCAACTCCTAACATATTTATTCACTACATAAATTTTGATGTAATAATTATTTAAAAATAAATTACTTTTAGATAAATGGAAGAAGCTAAAAATAAACGTATTCTAAGACTGATAGAGTATATCTGTGGATGGAGAGATAATAGATACCAGTACAATTGCCGACAGTAGTGCTGAAAGGGAAGCACAACTGAATGTCCGGATGTCTCCCGTCTAGCTAGCCGTCTGTACGTACACGGTACAACTGCAGCGACAAACATCTATTGGTAATTTATTTGTGCAAGTACGATGCATTTCAATTCGATCGGTACGCAATGTACTTACGCTGCGTTTGTTGGGTGATTGGAGAGAAAGCATATCGTTTTCGTGTGCACCCTTCCCAAACTACTAAATAGAAAAGAGAAGCTGCTTTAAAAAATCATATTAATCCATTTTTGAAATTTAAAATAGTTAATATTCAATTAATTATGTGGTAATAGCTCACTTCGTTTTGCGTATCTTCTCAATCTTTTCTATCCCCTTCTCCCCAAACTCAACCTTAGTTGCATTTCGATCGGTATATACTTAGGCCGTGTTTAGTTTATGTGCCAATTTTTTTTAAATATACGGACGCACATTTAAAATATTAAACATACACTAATAACAAAATAAATTACAGATTCCGCCTGTAAACTGCAATATGAATTTATTAAGCCTAATTAATCCATTATTAGTAAATATTTACTGTAGCATCATATTGTTAAATCATGGCGTAATTAGACTCAAAAGATTCGTCTCGCAATTTACATGCAAACTGTGCAATTGGTTTTTATTTTTATCCATATTTAATGTTTTATGTATGTGTCTAAATATTTGATGTGATGGAATTTTTGAAAGTTTGAAGGGAAATTAACACTGCCTTAGTCGCGTACGTTGAAGATGGGAGCAACAGGAACAACGTGATTAAACTGCAGAGTCGTAGTTTGATCGTCAGTGCTTACGCAGCATGCACGCTTAATTTCAGTATTTCACACGCGGCATACATATATAGTACAACAGTCTACAGTACAACGCAGCAGAGAAACGTCGAAAAAGAATACCATGCCAATGGGTATGTTTAGTTCATGTCAAAATTAAAAGTTTGGTTGAAATTAAAATAATGTGACGGAAAAGTTGGAAGTTTATGTGTGTAGGAAAGTTTTGATGTGATAGAAAAATTGGAAGTTTGAAGAAAAAATTTGGACTAAACTCGGCCTATATCAAAATGAATGTCGTGTTTAGGCTGTGTTCACTTCAAAATTGGAAGTTTGGTTAAAATTGGAACGATGTGACAGAAAAATTGGAAGTTTGTATGTGTAGGAAAGTTTTAATGTGATGGAAAAGTTGGAAGTTTGAATAATTATTTTGGAACTGAGTTGGAAAAGTTGGAAGTTTGAAGAATTATTTTATAACTGATTTCTATCACATCAAAACTTTCCTACACACACAAACTTCCAACTTTTCCGTCACATTGTTCCAATTTTAATCAAACTTCTAATTTTGGTGTGAACTAAACACAACCGAAATCGACTATGAATTTAATCATACATATATACTACATGCATGTATACGACTAGTAATTAAGTACTCCCTCTGAACTCTAATAATTTTATTTTTTAATAATTTTATTTTTTAGCTTCTTTTATTTATCCCAAAATAAATTCGTTTCAAAAGTTATTATTACATCGGAGCCTGCAAAAGTATGCATGAAATTATTATGTTGGGAGTCGATAAAATGATAAATAGCTACACTGGGATTTGATAAAATAAAAAGTGTTTTAGTTTTTTTATATGTATACGTGTGAAATCGATGAAAAATGAACTTAGTGCTTGTTTAGTTCCCAACTATTTCTTCAAACTTTTAACTTTTTCATCACATTAAAACTTTCCTACACACGTAAACTTTTAATTTTTTTCTTCAAACTTTTAATTTTAGCGTGAAACTAAACACACCCTTAGAAGAATAGAGGAAGTAGCGATTTGGAATTAGAAATCATGCAGTAGCTAGCTAGCAAACATGCACATGCCACAGGGCGACGCAAAGCCGGCCGGCACCCGACACGGCAACATGCATATGCCTCGATCATAATTTCCTCGGACGATAATGCATCGGCCTCGATCTGTAGGTTCAGTTCTGCAGGACCGTGCTAGCTAGCTCTGCTTGCCAGTGCCACAGCGCATACTTTTAACTAAAAGGGTGTGTTTAGTTCATGTTAAAATTAAAAGTTTAATCAAAATTAGAATGATGTGATGAAAAAGTTAAAAGTTTATATGTGTAGAAAAGTTCTGATGTGATGGAAAAGTTGAAAGTTTGAAGAAAAAGTTGAGAACTAAACCAGGCCAAACTAGCTGGTCGTCTCTTTGTGTCCTTGTATATGCACGATCAGGTGAGCATCTCAGTACAGCGGAAAACAACAAATTATCGTAAGATTGATTCGCGGCGTGCATGCTTTGAGTGCGTCCTGCAGCGTACATTACCCCTTTAAAAAATTACGTGTGTGTCTGTGTGTTCGCCCTCCTTAATTTGAACACGCCTGGGATAGATTAGTGAAGTGTCATTATAAGAGCAACCCCAATGTTACAAGGAGAAGTAACCTTAAAAAGCAAAGCAGTATTTTTGCTTTGTGTTTTGTCTTGAGAGATAAGTAAATAAAAGAATATTGCTATGGCCAATCTTATACTTAAGGCTAGACCAGAAAAAAAATAAACATTTTATCCCTATGCAATATACATGTTGGTCTCTGAATCCTAATTGAGTAGGGTCTTTTTTTTTTCTCTTAGTGAGTCTCAGCTTATACATTGTAGTATGTGTTATAGACCAAAGGATATAAGAGTGCGAATTTCATCTTATATCTCTATTGAACTTAAACACATTAAGGATATCCTAAGTGTATTTTGTGGGCTGTAAACATGTATTCTCCCTCTAAGTCTTAGACATAAGGTTTGATATATACATTGGTCGATCAATTGATTGATCCATGGAATCAGACAACTTGTCGACGACATCGCTGGCCAACCACAGCATTGTACGTACGTCAAGCCTTGCATCACCGGGGTCCGGGCCTAGGACTAGGCTATGCTCTTCTTCCAACTTCGCCAATCTCTCTTTTTTGGCGTAAACGTTTACCAAGCTATAGTACGTATTTTAAAAATTTTCTATTGGGAAGTTGCTTTTAAAAATATATTAATCAGATTTCTAAAAAAAATTTAGGCTAATACCTAACTAGTAATTAATTATATACTAGTTCTTTGCTAAGTTTTCCGTGACGAAACCTTGACTCCCGAACTCAGCCCGGAGGCCGACAAGACCGGCCGAGCATACAGGCTTTCTCCCCTTGGTGTGTACGGCAGCGACGGAGGACGAACGACCCTACCGTCCCGGCCGGCGGTGGTAGCTACTCCCTTCGTCCCTAAAAACAATCTAATACTGGATATGACACATTCCAGCACTATGAATCTGGACATACATCTGTCTAGATTTATAGTACTAGCATATATAATATCCGGTTTTAGATTTGTTTTTTATGGGACGGAGGGAGGGAGTAGGTGACAAGCTTGCTAGTGCCAGCACGCCATGACGCGCGGCAGGCAACCGTATCGTGGTGGTGGCCGGCCGGCCGGTGAGGTCGATCTCGGTGGCAGCGGCAGCGCAGGTTGGCCGGCCGGCCGGGCTCTCCGCCGATGTTGGGGCCGGCCGTGCCGGCCCGGGGGCTCAGCTTGCTTGGCATCTTGCCCGTCAAAGGCTCAAAGCTTTAGCTAGCTTTGAATAGGTCCATGTACTATGTAGTACGATGCAGCAGAGATGACTTTGTTGTCCTTTGGCAGCACCGCAGCTAGCCAAGCTCAGCCGCGGGAAAGGAACAGAGCAGAGCAGAGCAAGCTAAAAAAGTTGCTGTTCGTTTTTTAAAATAAAGATAAAGTTAGGGGGAAAAACAAGAAAGTTATTAGCGTGTGATTAATGAGGTTTAATTATTTTAAACTTGGAAAAAAAATCTATTTGTCTAATACTATATTAAAAACAACTTGTATATAAAAAAATATTTCCAACGTGCTAAAAAAATCAGGATAAAATTTGTACTCCCTCCATCATATTTTAAGTGTGGTTGTGGATTTCCGTGTCCAACATTGACCGACCGTTTTATTTAAAATATTTTCATGATTAGTATTTTTATTGTTATTAGATGATAAACATGAATAGTATTATACGTGTGACCTATTTTTTATATTTTTTTAAAACTAGAAAAAATGCCTGTGCGTTGCAACTGGTGAAGTTTATTTTAATCTTATTATTGTTATATGGTTTAGTTAAAATAAAATTCACTGTAGGAGTTCGCTCGGATATATATATTTTTAGAAAATCATGAGCTGCAATTAAGAGTCCGATCGTCTCAAGTTAGCATGCGAGTTTTTTAAACATATTTCTTATATGATTCATTCTGTATTACCAAAAAATGAACCATCTTAAAACCTGATTCAAATACAAATATGTATTTACAAAAGCAAACGAACTTAAAAACCGACTCATACACGGATGACATATCAAAATACCGGTAAAAACATTTTTAATTTTATAATAGTAGAGATAAGACGAACAATCAAACGTTATACACGAAAAACATCGACTGTCCTTAAAATAAGACGGATGGAGCAGAAGAGAAGAGCCAAGGTATCCATCCATCCGTTGCTGATTGACTTCCTCTTATTCGGCAGCCACATACTAGTGTATTGCTTGACGATACCAAGGGGGAATTCAATGCAATTGGCCGTGACCCACACAGGCCGGGGACGACAGGATCAGGGATGAGATCGCCATCCAAATTCAATTCAGTTCGGTCGCGACGTCAACCTGACCGACCGCCGATCGCTCGCTCGCTCGCTTCATCGATCGATCGATCGCTGGGATGGCCCAATCACGCGACTCGTCCCCCACAGCCAGCCGCGACCACGACTCCATTTATTTCCGCTCGCGACGTCTGCGTACCATCCAGCCAACCGCGACCGACCCGTAGGCTGTAGCCAGCTGCAGATCGAATCTCACAAATGTGACAAATAAACACTCGGTCATCGTGGTTCACCGATTTTTCATTGGTAACCCAGTGGTAAAATTACTGTTAAGGGGTGGAGGGTTTTTTTTTTTTTTTGGTGACTAAATGGTTTTTCAAACCTCCTTACATGTTTTTGTTTTACACTCGACTTCTTTTAGTAACGGATAAAATTTTGCTTCTGCTTCAACATGAGCTACTATTATTTATTAAAAAGTTTTTGGCTTAAAACCAAGTGTAAAAGCATCTATCGAAGAATGAAGAAAAGAAATGTTGAATAACCACCAAGTCACCAACAATGAGAATACTGTACAACTCATTCGTACAGCAAATCATTTTAGTTCTGCTAAAATTTAACCAAAATTTTTTTTATTAAGAAATCACTCGATTTTCCACCGTCCAATTGGTATTAAGATTTTGTGCTAGCGTGAACGTTCCATAAAAAAATACTCCCTCCGTCCCACAATATAAGGGATTTTCAGTTTTTGCTTGCAACGTTTAACCACTCGTCTTATTTAAAATTTTTTTGCAAGTATAAAAAACGAAAAGTTGTGCTTAAAGTACTGTAGATAATAAAGTAAGTCGGGCTTGCGATGAGATTAGACCACGGATATGTACGACACATGCTAGGGTTAGGGTTTATGCGCCACCCGGGCGACCGGGCGGCGGCAGAGCTCTCGCGCGTGGCGAGATGGGTCTGGATGGAGGTTTCCTCCGATCTGATCCTGATGTCTCCGAGGGTTTTACCCGCCGTGGGTGTTTCTGGGAGGGATCCCCTCCCTGTGTTGAATCGTGATCCGGTAGGGTGGCTTGATCATACTCGTACATGTGATATGTTGAAGGCTTTCCCTTTAGGCGGTTTGATCTATGGGAAGGCTTCGTTCTCTGCTTTCCGTATTGTTCCAGGGGATCTGTGGCCCTTGCGAAATCCTGGAAGGGGGAGGAGATTGATTCTGTTTTGGTATCCGAAGCTCGAGTTGTATTGAAAACCTAACTCTGTGGCTTTGCAGTATAAATACAAGACACAGTGGTGGCCAAAGGTGCGGTTCAAAGTTTTTCCGGCGATAGGGCTAGGCATTGTCAACCCTGTCTCTCTGTTTGTTGGATCTCGCGGAAGTCTCATGGCGGCCAATGTCGGTGGGGGTGATAAAGGGATCGTCATTGGGACGATTTCCCACCCGAAGCCGATGAGCGGTACTGAGACGGACGCGGTGATTCTTGACAGGGTGCCTCTGAAGATGATCATGGGAGCAGCGGGCACATCTGATCAAGGCCAGGAACACACGACGGCTGCGAGGAGGGGGTCTGCAGAGAACGACCAAGTTGATGCAACACAGGGTCCTGCGGTGTTCACTAAAGGAGATCTGGTGGAAGATGAGGAGGATGTGGTTGCGGTGAATATTGAGGATGATGAACTACAGACTGCTGGCCTGTGGACGGTCTTGGCGAGGTTCTATTCTCTGAGAACTCCGAACCAAGTGGCCCTGTTTGACGACATGCGCAGAGCTTGGAGGTTGAGAGCAGACATGAGCTACAAATCACTACGTGACAACATGTTCATCATAACCTTCTCGGCAGAGGGAGACACCGATTTTGTCATTAAAGGGGGTCCTTGGATTCATAGAGGAGATGCGCTCCTAGTAGCGAGTTTTGATGGCATTACGTGTCCATCGAACGTCCCTCTGGATGTTGTTCCGATTTGGGTGCGCATATATGACCTTCCTCTGGTGTTGATGACAAAGGCGAGAGGTGAGATGTTTGGGAACAAACTCGGCAAAGTCCATGAGGTAGATGTGTGGGATGATGGACGCAACAAACATGACTTCTTCCGCATTCATGTTGATCTCCCTGTCAAGCGCCCTCTGAAATCACAGATAGCTATAAAGATGACTGTCCAAGGCAAGGAGGTCCTTCGCAGGTTCGATTTACGTTATGAGCGGGTACCACACTTTTACTTTATTTGTGGTTTTATTGGTCATTCCGACAAAGAATGCAATAGAAGATCTACAAATGAGGATCAATATTTCCAATTCTCCGCTGAGCTACGATGCTCCCCCCTTAAACCTTTTGAGAAGAAGATCAGTAAAGTGAAAGCTGGCCAAACATCAAGTGTTGCACGTAACTTGTTTTTCAGAGGGGCAGGAAATGCTAGTTCATCGTCCTTTAGACACAAACAAGAAGGTCATATGCAGGAGGCAATACCGCCCAGAGTTGATGCCCATGATGGGTTTGAGTTTAAGGAAAAGGAAGGGGACATTGCAATCGATGAGATGTTAGCTCAACAGGCGGGGAAGATGGATGTTACGGGGGACAAAGCTCAGGAAACACCAGTGGCTGTTCCTGCTGGGAAGCTTGCCCAACAACAATCGGAGAAGAAAGCACCCAAGAAGATAGATGGTGATGAAATTTCAGCTTCTCAGATGATACCAGCCATGAGGAACCTTAAACAGCAAGCTTCGTTTGGGGAAGTGTCATCCGAGGAGATCAGCGATAGTAATAGGAAGAGGATGCCAGACCAGTCGGGACTCCAGAAAACAGGGAGAGTTCAGCAAGCATTGTTGGAATACCAACAATACACAGGTGGCAACAATTCCATGCATGGGGATACCGGCAAGGTAGCTAGAGTACTGAAGAGACTCAAGAAGGCTGCAGTGGGTGAGGACACAGACGATATGGAGGCAACCAGCCATGGGGCCGCTGGTAAACTGACGGGACCTGTGCTTGGGTCCCGTCAGGAGCAATGAGTTGCTTGGCTTGGAACTGTCGCGGTATAGGGAACGCGGCGACAGTTCGTGACCTATGTGCCTTAGTGAAGGAGGCATGTTCCTATATTGTGTTTTTAAGTGAGACCAGGCAAAAGATTGAGAAGGTTCGTAGGTTGCGGAATAGATTGGGTTTGAGGGGTTTTGCTGGGGTTAGTAGTGATGGGATGAATGGTGGTCTGGCCTTATTCTGGCATGAGTCTGTTCATGTGGAAATTATTAGTATGAACGAGAGATATATTGACGCGTATGTTCGTTTATCTGTGAATGCTCCTGTCTGGCATGCTACTTTTGTGTACGGGGAACCTAGAGTGGAAAACAGATATCGTGTGTGGGCTATGTTAAATTTAGTTAAGCAAGCTTCGGATCTCCCGTGGTTAGTGGTGGGTGATTTCAATGAGACTCTTTGGCAGTTTGAGCACTTCTCTCTGAAACAACGAAGTGAGCCGCAGATGCAAGCCTTTAGGGATGTGATCTCCATGATCTAGGGTTCTCCGGGGTGCCATACACTTATGATAACAGAAGAGAAGGCCACAGCAATGTTAAAGTGCGCCTGGACCGTGCCCTTGCAGATGACGGATGGAGGGGACTGTTTTCTACAGCACAGGTGTTTCATCTGTCCTCTCCTAGATCAGACCATTGTCCCATCCTTGTCAAATTTTCCTCTGAAGACCTTCGCAGAAATTTTGCTAAGTGTGTCCATTATGAAATTTACTGGGAAAGAGACCCTGCAATCTCTGAAGTTATAGCAGAATCTTGGGGCGTTTCCGGAGCTAAGCAGGATCTGAGCGACATTAATCAAGCTTTGTTTAGGATGATGTCTGATCTTCGCACTTGGAGTAAGAAAAAGTTTAGTAATGTCAACCGGGAGATTGAGAAAACTAGAAAGAAACTATCTGAACTTCTTCTAAGTAATGCTGACAGCAAGGAAATAAGACGGGTGTCAGATCAAATGAACGAACTTATGTACCGTGAGGAGATGATATGGCTGCAACGATCTCAAATTGCTTGGCTGAAAGAAGGTGATAGAAATACACGTTTCTTTCACAGCAAAACAGTGTGGAGAGCTAAGAAGAATAAGATTACAAAGCTACGGGATAGTGACGGTACTGTTCACAGTACGACAAAAGAGTTGGAACACATGGCAACTGAGTATTTCCAAAGGCTATTCACTGCCGACCCTAGCATTGATCATTCGAGAGTCACTAGCCTGATAAAGCCGAAAGTCACGGATGCGATGAATGAGGAACTATGCAAAACTTTCAGTGAAGAGGAAATTGCAAATGCCCTGTTCCAAATTGGCCGTTAAAAGCACCCGGGCCGGATGGATTCCCTGGTCGGTTCTATTAGAGGAATTGGGCTATCCTAAAGGACGACATTGTGCGAGCAGTACAAGATTTTTTCTCTTCGGGTACCATGCCTTCGGGGGTCAATGAGACTGCCATTGTTCTGATACCGAAAACTGAGCAACCACAGGAACTAAAGGATTTCAGACCTATCAGTTTGTACAATGTGGTCTATAAAATAGTGTCTAAATGTTTGGTGAACAGACTAAGACCAATCCTGGATGATCTGGTGTCGCAGAACCAGAGTGCTTTTGTCCCTGGTAGATTGATAACAGATAATGCCCTGATAGCATTCGAATGCTTCCACCATATACAGAGGAATAAAAACCCTGAGAATGCTCACTGCGGATATAAGTTGGACTTGTCCAAAGCGTATGACCATGTAGACTGGAAATTTTTGGAGCAATGGTTAAACTGGGTTTCGCTCACTGTTGGGTTAAATGGATTATGGCATGTATAACCTCGGTGAGATATGCAGTTAAACTTAATGGAACCCTGTTGAACACCTTTGCACCATCACGAGGTCTGCGTCAGGGTGATCCGCTTTCGCCCTTCCTATTCCATTTTGTGGCTGATGGATTGTCCTTGTTACTAGAAGAGAAAGTGGATCAGGGAGTTATGAACCCAATTCAAATCTGCCGTCGTGCTCCTGCTGTGTTGCATTTACTGTTTGCGGATGACACGTTGTTGTTCTTTATAGCGGCAAACGATCAGGCGGTAGTGATGAAAGAAGTTCTCGAAACTTATGCTTCCTGCACTGGGCAAGTGATAAATCCTTCCAAATGCTCCATCATGTTCGGGCAAAGCTCTCCTACTGCTGTCCAAAATCAGATAAAGCAGACCATGCAGATAAGTAACTCCTTTGAAGATAAATATTTGGGCTTTCCGATGCCTGAGGGTAGAATGACCAAAGGAAAATTCCAAACCCTCCAGGAGAGATTATGGAAGAGAATTATGATGTGGGGTGAGAACTTTCTGTCAACTGGGGGGAAGGAGATTTTGATTAAAGCTGTCCTACAGGCCATGCCTGTTTATGTTATGGGACTCTTCAAGCTCCTGGAGTCGGTCTGCGAGGAATTGACAAAATTGGTTCGTAATTTCTGGTGGGGAGCAGAGAAAGGGAAGAGGAGAACGCACTGGAAATCCTGTGACTGTTTGATTGATCAGAAGTGGAAGGGAGGTATGGGGTTTAGGGATTTCAGGCTGTTTAATCAGGCGCTTCTAGCTAGACAAGCCTGGAGATTGTTGGACAGACCGGACAGTCTCTGTGCTAGATTTTTGAAGGCCAAATACTATCCAAACGGTTCTCTCATTGATACAAGTTTTGAAGGTAATGCCTCTCCAGGCTGGAAAGCGATCGAATACGGTTTAGAATTACTGAAGAAGGGCATCATATGGCGCATTGGCAATGGTAAATCAGTCAGATTGTGGAGAGATCCTTGGATTCCGGGGAGCTATTCAAGAAGACCCATCTCAGCTAAAAGAAATTGCAGACTGAGATGGGTTTCAGACTTGATTGATCAGTCCGGGTCTTGGGATGCTGACAAAATCTCGCAGCATTTTCTGCCCATGGACGCTGAGGCCATCCTAAACATTCGTTTATCTTCAAGGCTAGAGGATGACTTCATTGCTTGGCATCCGGATAGATTGGGGAGATTTTCTGTCAGAAGTGCTTATCATCTAGCAGTGTCTCTAGCACAGGTTGATGAAGGCTCGAGTTCATCCGGGAATGGAAGTAGTAGAGCCTGGAATGCCCTTTGGAAATGCAATGCGCCCCAAAAGGTGAAGATTTTTTCCTGGCGAGCTATTACTAACAGCCTTCCGACATTGGAAAATAAGAAGAAGAGGAAGCTTGAAGTTTCAGACATCTGCACCATTTGTGGGGTGGAGTCAGAATATGTTGTTCACGCTTTGTTCCACTGTCCACATGCCCGGCAATTCTGGGAAGCGATGACTGATGATATGCAGCTTAACCCTCTCAGTACCATTCGCAATGGAAATCCGAAAGTGATCCTGGATTTGTTGGAGCAGTTGCAGCTGGAGGATCAGGTTATGCTATTAATGGTACTGTGGCGAATCTGGCACACACGGAATGAAATAGTGCATGGCAAACCAGCCCCAGGAATACTAGTGTGCAAACGTTTCGTTGAAAGTTATGTCCTCTCCCTTGTTGAGATCAAGCAACACCCCCAAGCAAATCCTGAAAAGGGGAAACATATTGTGGATGTGGTTCTGAAGAAGTCGCACAGCATCAAACGGAGTCGAGACCCTGCTCCTGACAAATGGTCGAAGCCGCTCCCGGGAAGCATGAAGCTGAATGTTGATGGCTCATTCCAGGAGAGTGAAGGCAAGGGTGGTATAGGTGCTGTGTTGCGCAACTGCACAGGAGAGGTTATTTTTGCTGCTTGTGGACATGTTGATCGTTGTAGCAGTGCTTTGGAAGTGGAACTCCTCGCCTGCAAGGATGGTCTTGCCCTCGCCCTACAATGGACCCTGCTGCCAATAGTGATTGACATAGACTACTTGGCGATGATCCATCTTTTCCGCGATGCAACAGGTGCTAAATCGGAGCTGGCGTTTTTAATCAGGGAGATAGATTCTCTCTTGGTGGGAAATAGGGATATTAGCTTCAGTAAGTGTCTTAGAAGTTAAAATCATATTAGTCACTGTTTAGCTAATAAGGGCCGTTGTGACAAGATCACACAGTTCTGGCCGGACAATAAGTGTACTTTTATCTCACAGTTTGTCTGAGGAGGCTAATGAGTAATTACCCCGTTTCCCTGCAAAAAAAAATAATAAAGTAAGTCACAAATAAAATAATTCATAATTTCAAATTTTTTTGAATAAGACGAGTGATCAAATGTTGTAAGCAAAAACTCAAAATCCCTTATATTATGGGACGGAGGAAGTATCTACTACGCCTGGGCAGCGGGATTAGAACCATTGATCGGATTATTGCCAACTGCAAGGCTCTACCAACTGAGCAAGTTAGCCAAAACAACAGCTACAAATTAGTTACACTAAACTGTGAAGATTGGAGTAGAGAAGGCTTCCTTCTGGACTTTTTGTGTGAGTTTCAGGGCTAGCTTTTCAATTGCAATTAATGTAATTAGACTGTAGGTGTAAGTATAGTATAATTAGAGTGTACATTTTTAAAAGAAAAAAATTAGTATAAGTGTTGACAAGGGGATAGTTCTAGGACTTGCAGCATCATGTAGTTTCGAGTTTTTAAGTTGCCCGTGTACTTATTTATTTTAACCTGGACAATACGCTGCTTATAATCTAGGCAGTATGTTGCTTGTTAGATGGTTAAAAAAATCCGAGCATTTAGAATCATCATCTATATCCCTTTTTTCTATAAAGGTAAGACCAAAAGCTCAAACCTTGTGCTTCCACGTCATCATCAAATTGTAAACCATTGGATGAATGCATTAGATCGCTTCTTAGACGTTGGATGGAATGCAGCATAAAGCCCAACCCATTAGTCACCGGGTGAGTCTCTTCGTCTCCTCAGTGCCAAATATAGCCCACATGAACACATTGGCCCATCTCTACACACATCTACATGTATCCAGCCCATCAATCCGTATAAAAGAGCTTTATGGCTAAACGCCCCTTCAGTTGACATGTACTACCTAAATTATCTACAAATTTTGGATAGGGCTGCTAAAAAGAATTTAAGTAAATTTCACAAAACTACAGTTATTTTGACCAAATTATCACAAAACTATAGATTTAAGGAGTTGTATCACAAAATTACACATTTAGCACCAAATTTATCACAAAACTACAGATTTTAGGTTAAGTATCACAAAAATGCATATTTAATATTGAACTTATCACAAAACTACAACTTTTGGAGTTTAAATCCCTAGCACCATTGTTATGGTGGAGCTATAAACATTATTACTTTGTGATTAAATTGGTTCTAAACCTGTAGTTTTATGATAATTTAGTTACTAAACATGTAGTTTTGTGACACTTTATTTTAAATGTGTAGTTTTGTGATAAATTTGGTGTTAAATGTGTAGTTTTGTGATACGCCGAGTTAAATCTGTATTTTTGTGATAATTTCGTCATAGTATCTGCAGTTTTGTGAAATTTGCTCAAAGAATCTCTCCAAGAAAGCTATTTGTTTCTTTTGTTTCTTCTTGAGATTGTACCTCCTATCTAACAAATTGATGTTAACAAGTCCGCAGCAACGCACGGGGTATCCTCTAGTTCTCTATATAGTTAATATTCACTAATTTCTAAAGCTCAATATGTAAGTGCGCCACATCATCACTCACTAGCAATTACTATTATCTAGAGTATTTAAAATCACATGCAAGCATGCTACATCATCACCCACTAATAGTTATTATTATTTAGACTATTTTAAATCTCACGCAAACATGATATATCATTTATGATTTTATTATAATTTTAGAAGTCAATATATAATTAATGTCAAACCATCATCTCCACGTCATTTTCATATTATTTAACATATACATATTTTTTACAATACAACATACATCCGTTAACATATCCCGCAGTACAGCGAATAAGGTTATCAATTAATCCCTGTCCAAAATTGTAAGGTAGATATTTTTTTTCACGGCCGACAAAGGTGGGGCAGAGTCTAATTACCTGCTACGTTACAGCCTGCAGAAAAACTGGACCCAGAGCGTACATGCATACCCCTGTCACGGTGGGGCGCCCCACCCGCTCATCTCATGCAAGCCAACAAAAGACCTGAGCGCTGCACCAATCCAAATATCCAATCCCGGCGCTGCACCGTCCACGCATAAATCCATCATACAAATTGAAGTACGGTGTTTGATTAAAATACAGATTTTATTTTGATTTTCGTTAGCTTTTTTTTAAACTGTATGTCTAATTTTTAAATATTTAATATAGAAATTATTTTTAAATATCAGATAAAAATAATTTTAAACTTAAAATAATTAGGTGCTAATATATATTTTTTATTTTATGTGTTTATACTTAATATTTATCTTCATTATATTCAAACAGGATATATCGAACCTATACTTCGAAGGTGAGGATTTTTTATCATAATATCACTACGTTATAGTACCCGGTATGTTATTCCAGGATATATCGAACCTATATTTTGAAGGTGAGGATTTTTTATCATAATATCACTACGTTATAGTACCCGATATGTTATTCTCATTCTTCTGTTGTCTTATACGTCTGTGTCTATAACAATAGTGATAGTGTTATTATGACAGAGGCTATGAGCCCCGTGGTCCGGACACCCCGCCGGCACCGCTCGTGCACCTATAAATTTGCTTTGCCATCGCGTCGTCGGGACCGTGTACTCGTCGTAGCCACCACACCCCCCACACACCCACACCGCCGGTAGCGAGGCAGCTCACATGGCGGTGACGGCGACGGCGGCGGCGGCGGAGGAGGAGGAGGGGAAGAAGGTGACGAGGGCGCTGGAGTGGGAAGGGTGCGTGGTGTCGCCGGTGCCGACGGCGACCGCCGACGAGGCGTGGGCGCTGCTGTCGGACTTCCTCGCCTTCCACCGCTGGCACCCGCGCGTCGCCAAGTGCCGCCCCGCCTCGCCGTCGGCCGCGGCGAGCGCGGCCGCCCCGCCGGGCTCCGTCGTGCGGTACTGCGAGGGCACGCCGCGCGGCGACGGGGCGCCGCCGGACTGGGCGCACGAGACGCTCCTCGAGCACGACGCCGCCCGCCGCTTTTTCCGCTACGAGATGAACGATAACAACATGGGCTTCGGCGTCTTCTTCGCCACGTTCCGCGTCGTCCCCGACGCCGCCGCCGGCGACGCGGACGCGCCGGGGTGCGAGCTTCGGTGGGAGTTCGTGGGCGACCCCGTGCGCGGCACGCCCAAGGAGGCCCTCGTCGCGCGCCTGCAGGCCGGCCTCGACGGCATGGCGGCGCGCGTGCAGGAGCACCTCATGTCCGCCCGCGCCGCCGCCATCGCCGCCGGCGGCGTCGAGGCCGCCGACGAGCTCAACCGGGACAACTACTCCATCGCGGTCTGAGTGTTCGTCCGTCGATCAATCGATCGATACAGTATACAAGTATATGCGCGGTTGCTGGTCAACTTTATACGTGAACTAATTTGGCTGCAAAAACGTATATTGTTCGATGAAAATACACGAACTCTGTCGCCGTCTTGTTCCGTATGTATGTACGTACGTATACCTACCTACGTATACTGTGTTTGTACGTGCTTGGGGTATGGGAATAAACGTTACTAAGTACTGCAAAAAATCAGTCTAGCTTGTCTCGCCTCGTGTACTGTTCGATCGTGGCATTATTTGGTTTTGTAATTTAATTTGTACATTTTAATATATGGAAGTCAATGCAAGGATTAATTTTAATGTTGACTAATTCACATGTACTTTCCTGCATGTGCTTGCCATGTGCTGTGCTTACTATTGGCCGCTGCCATTTTGCCTCCCCTGAGCCCCCTCCGTGGAATCAAGTTAATATGCTGCTGAGTGCTGACGTATGCAATTGAGAACTGTATTTTTTCTCTCTATTTTGTAAGGAGTATTATGTATTCACGATGTAAAGATTATTTATCTATGAGTTTCATTGACTTTATGAAACTTCTTTTTTTACAATATCGTTTCCCTTTTGTTTACTAGGCATAGAGTTGTGTGTGACTTTGGACAAGCCAGCGCAACATGATTCTGCAAAATTATATAGGGTGGAAATTAACTGCTGCCCAAAGCTACCTTGCTTTAGAGATGACATGCATCCACGGTGAAAATCAGCTTGCATGTCCTCCTTAATTTGCTGGTAAGCTTATATCAGTCGTGGTGAAATTGAATTTTAAAAATTTGATATAAGAATTGATTTTAAGTTTTTTCCATCGTACTTTATTTTTCAGCATTATTTTTAAACCACAAATAACACAAATATAAAAACTTTAATTATAAGTTATTTTTAAGTTACTTAATTTATTTATTAGCCGTAGCTCAAACGATCTGAGAGCTCATTTGTGACTAAAGTTATAAATCTGTTACTGTGCTTATTATACCGATCGATAAACATCATCACATGTTTTACTTATTAGCAAGATTGGTTCCATGATATCGAGAGATCTCGATTTCAGAAATATCCAATTTTTTTTATCTCATGTGAATTTTTAAAGAAGTTGTGGAGTCGACGACCCCCAAAAGGTGCCATGGAAGGACCGATCTGGTGGTGATATGGTTAGCTGTGAGAGGAAAGATTGCTTTTGGGGGCATAAGGCAAAAAAAAAAGGTACACAAAAACAATGATGGTATTTTTCTTTTTCATGTTTTTTTGTTATCGTTAGATGGGAATTGCGAGGTTCTAGTGTACTAGAGTAGAAGTAGTTCATAATAGGAGTATTATGAAAAAAAATTGCTAAAAGAAATGAACATGTTGTCTCTGCCATTTCTTCATTCTGGATTTTTTTAATGTACTAAATGATACGTTTTATAAAAAGAAAATTATACAATATTTTTCTTAGATACTTATCTAAAATAAAATTTTAACTTTGTACTAATTTATTATTTATTCGTTTATGCTCTTAAATAACTATCGCACAAATCAGATTATTCATTAACTTTAGCTACCTTAAACAGGGGGTTAATTGCATTTTATACTCCATCCATCCCACTGTAGACATTTCTGCACTCATTGATGTATATGCATCCGGTCGATTTTCATACCCTCGTCAGCTAGGAAATGTGGGCGCCTGCTGACCCCAAGAGTTTCCAATGCTGTAATCAAAGAGGATTTGCACATCCATCGCCATCTGCCGTTGTTGATGTATAGTAACCCCAGCCCAAGAAATTGTCCTTATCTCCTCGTGGCAATTGGCACGCCCCATATATGTCATGTGTGTAGAAGAGTCAAAAACCGGTAAGCCGTTACATATTAGTTTAGTGATATTTCGGCCCTGTGTTTGCATATTTTAAATTTTCCTAGCTACCATTAGTTTTTACTACTATCAGACACATGTGTGAATTAATTTAGATGAATAAATGTCATACTCCTCCCTCCAGCTCTATAATTTTTGACGTTGAAGCGTTCTGCGTTGTGGCCAGGAGTTCCTATCGTTTGAGCTCGAAAATGGTGTTTTTGGACTGTTTTGCCCAATGCTGATGTTTCAAACAAGATAAAGCCGCTCATCATTTGCTATTTGGTTGATAAGCCGTAGAACAATGAATGAAGAAATAAGAATATTTTACAATAAAACTTTTATATATATATATATATATATATATATATATATATATATATATATATGTTCTTAGTGATTTTAAAGTTACTGTTGAAGGAAACTACGATTAAAAAACTCAAAATCCACTATAAAATTAAGCTTCAAAATTTAAATTTTTGGCTAGGTTTGATAAGCAAACGCATTTACAGCATTCCTTGCACGCTTGAATTAGTGGACATGACTAGAATGAGAGTAAAGAGCACCGATGTCCACTCCGGCGAGTGGAACGAAGAGCAAGGATTAGATTGCTGGGCTCACCAACGGCGTTGAGATGTTCATAGAGCAGAGTGAAGATAGGTTGCTAGGCTCACCAACGAATTGAATCTAGTTCTACACGATAAAGATCTATGCTCTTAACCAGCTGAGTGTACCTACTCTTTTACCAACAATTGAATAGTACTTTGATCTTTTTTTTCTCGCTACTGGCCTCTTGCCTGCGTTTAGTGTTGGACGGAGTTTTGCACTCATAAGCAAACCCGACTCATTGACGGAGCCACTCCGATATATTTAATAAAGTGCAAGACAGGGAATAGATAAGGTACATAAGTTAATCACTCGTTTAAGACCATATGCCTTTTGACAGAGATAAAAAATATAAACTATTTCTATTACCTAAAAAGATAGTCACTGTGAGATTACCTCCGAAGCATTATAGCACTGGAGGGAGTATCATATATATACTCCCTCCGTATTTTAATGTATGATGCCATTGATTTTTACCAACGTTTGACCATTTGTTTTATTTAAAAATTTTGTGTAAATATGAAAATATTTATGTCGTGCTAAAAAATTATTTGATAATGAATCAAGTCACAATAAAATAAATGATAATTACATAAACTTTTTGAATAAGACGAATAGTTAAATATTGAAAAAAGTCAACAGCATCGTATATTAAAATATAGAGATAGTATTATTCAATTTATCGATGAATAGTCACCTCCGTTTGGTTTTCCTCTCGTCCGAGAATAAAAGAGACGGCCAGTCCCCAGTGTTCTTTGAGATACAATAACCGAGTAATTAATTAACCAGCGGAGTACACAGTAGTACAGCACCGTTTGCTTTCGCTCTCTCTCTCCTCGCCGGAAACGATGGGCCATAGCTAAATTTAGGCGATTAAGAGCAACTTCAACTGTAAAGCGACTTATATCTTACTTCTCTCTACTATTAGAGTTAACATATAATATTACAGATGAGTTATAAGGTTATTTTTATTTTTTCCTCTCTCTCTACCCTTACCTATATATACATTTAATATATTTATCTTAAAATATATGAATAGCTAGTTTTTACATGAGAGATAACTATTTTTATTTTTTAAATTTTTTCTTCTCTATATAAGCTTAGAATTATATCATCCATCCTATTAAACTTACTCTAAACGCGGTTTTGGTTTTTGGTTATAAGTTAGGATGTGTACGTGTGCGTGCGTGTGACGGCGACGTGGTTGAAAGAGGGAGAGGGATGGACGGAGGACGTGATTTATTGGCGATGGCGGCGTGAGAGGATGGAGGACGCCCGTGCAGCGACGACGGCGACGGCGACGGCCCACGGATCCACCGAAGCCGGCGCCGCAGCGAACATACGGCCACACCTGCGCGCGCGCACGTCTTATCTGGTTTGCTACGGCCCAAATTATCAGCTGCTGCTACCGCCACACGAACTGCGCGCATCCATCATCATCCATGCTACACGGTGACGCAAAAGAAGCCGGCACCCGACACGGCAAAGCAACATGCGTGTAGAGCCTCCATCTCATGATTCTCCCTTTTTCGCTTACGGCAGCATTCTTTTTCCTTTTAAATGTGCATAGTATGTATGTATACTATCGGTCTTAAAAAAAATCAACATAGGCCTCTTCTCCTAAAGTGATTTGAAGGGAGTATTATTTGGATACCCTCTCTGGTCTTTTTCTTTTTTTAAAAAAAAAATAACGAACCAGCACACGATTGTGATAATTTCTTTAAATATAGTAGGAGAAAATACAAGGTTATAACATTATGAGGTCATAATAAAAAAAAGAAAAACAAAATAACATCGCCACCAGATGCTAGCAACTCCAAACATATCTATGAAGAAAAGAGTTAGCACCAAGCCGGGCGCCGCTATGCGTGATTGATTGGCGGTAGTTTATGAGGGTTGTGAACACGCTGCTGAACAGCAGTTCTTAAACTAAAGAGTAGTTCCCCAATCATCCTCGCGGAGAAGGGTTGGAAAAAGGAGAGGGCAAGAGAGAAGAAGATACACTCAACCCTCAGCCAACCAATTGACGACAACCGACAAAACGCTGAGAACCAAATTGAGATAATCCCATGACGACGGGAAAATAAGATCTCAAAGACGATGCCCCAAGAAGGTGTGACGTTGAAGACGCCAGCATCATCCATCAAATGACTAGGCTCTCACCCGGAGAATCTCGTCAGGGGAGAGAGCATGAGCTCGACAACACCCAAAAGGGAGGAAACCATGCAAGACGTCATTGTTGACGGCCCGAAGAACTCCGAGCAAGGCTTTTGCCACCAGTTCCCTTTCCCTAACATGTTGTTAGCATCCTTGTGTATCGACCACCCAAAAAGCCTCTGCCAACATGCAGTCCCGTCGCACCGACCCATCGCACCGGCCTTCGCGTGACCCCAACTTCTCCACTCCTCCTTGCTGGGCCACCGTGCATCCTCCCCATCACCACCGCTTGGATTCACAGGCTAAGCCGCCAGATCCAACCATGTGAAAATGGAAAACCAAATTCGATCCCAACAATGCAGATCTAGCCATCGATGACCACCACTCGAAGCCCTCCCTCCGATCTTTGGTAGCACTGCGGACCGCCGCCACCACAAGAGGAGGTAGAGAGCTCCGGCACCCTTGCCCTTGTGGGCTTTCAGTCGGGAGGCAGCGAGGCGAAAAGAGGAGGGAAGAGGGTGGCAGCCCGTGCCGCCCTAGGGTCGAACGACACGAGGGCTCTCCCTAGCCTCAAAGGAATAGAGCAACCGACCCCTCATATAGTCTTCGAGTTGTCATATGACACCTCATCTGTGGCACACATTTGCACGCGCTTCACCAGCTGACCCTTTAGCCCATATGCTTGTAGAGTAGAGCGTCATATATAAATTCTCACCTAGCTAGACCTGGTCCTCCCACTCCCACTAGCGTACTGTGTAGTGTGTACATATATATGATCGGTCAAATTGGTGGATGAAATCAAAGATGCAACATGTCTTCACCAATGCCCATCATATGGGCTGCTGGATCCGATGCTCGGGGATCATGGACGGACATCCAACCGGTCTTGCTACCATGGAAGCGTCCGGTAATGCAACAAGAGGTCCCTACCACTAGAAAACGGCTTTTTGCAGGCGGCCTAAACAGATTTTCGCAGGCGGACCAGTTGCATGCCTGCAAGTGAACGACAATGATAATAGTTGATTTTCGCAGGCGGACAACTAGCACCTAGCATTAGAAAAAAATGGGCAGCCACCGCCACCGCCACCGCCGTTTCAGCCGGTCGCAGTAGCTTCCCATTCTCCACCCATTCCCCATCCAGATTCAACATCAAACCAAATCAAATACACAAAAACATCACAAATTAACAGACATCATAGTAGTTCATAATCAAATCAAATCACAAATTTTCGCACGGACGCACCCACCGCCGGCCGGTCTGCCCCGCCCGCCGTCCGCCCTTCCTAACCGGCCGCCGGCCTCCCCCCTCCCCCCTCCGACCAGATCTAGAGGGGAGGGAGGGAGGGGAGCCGCCGCCGGCCGCCCCCGCGCCCGGTCGTCGTCCGCCCTTCGCCGCTGGCCGCCGGCGGGGAGGTGAAGAGGAGGGGAGGGGAGGGAAGGGGAGAGGAGAGGATTGTGAGGGGAGAGGGGTGGTGAAGGGGAGGGGAGAGTAGAGGAGAGGTGAAGGGGAGAGGAAAAGACACTTAGAAAAATATCAGCCCATGTGACACATATATATACACGCTAATTTTCGCAGGCGCACCTTATTTTCGCAGGTGGACATCGAACTTCACTCCGATTTGCATTTTTGTAGGCAGCTATTTGGCTATAAGGGTCATGTCCGCCTGCAAAAATAAATACCCAATGTCGGCGAAAATGTTTTTTCTAGTAGTGCCGGCTGGTCGCCGCTGGGACGTGCTACGCACCTCGGACAAACTAGCTAAATTCATAGCGCTAAGATATATCTCGTCTCGTCTCGTATAAAGTTCAACAGAGGGAGGGAATAGATGACAAACTAGCTCGACCATCTAGAGAACGGGCCTGTTTCACCAACCGGCTTGGCTACCGGTGATTTTTTTTTTTTTGAAACCGTAGCCAGGCTAAGCTGGAGTTATATTAAGGAGAATAGAAAGTATTTACAATGTCACCAAGGGAGGTGAAAGAGAGAAAAAAAGAAACAGGAAGAAAAATAGAAAAGAAACACACACTAAATGAAATAAAAATCTAAGCGGATATTCTCGCAATGTATTTTTGCCCCACACATGCTCCATAGCTTGAATAAATTGGTGATTGATCTCACCAAGGGAGGCTACTGGTGATTGGCCTGGTATGGAATTGTGTATGGGCTATTAGGCCGGAATAAATTCCGATTCGCCGAGGCCCTTGCCAAGCAGAAGCCTAAGGCCGTTTTTCTGGATGGGCCGAGATCTCGCTTTCAAAAAGGCTCGTCTGCCCGGCGACGCCATTTGACCCTTCCACCGGTGGCCGGTGGCCGCCGTCCGCCGCCTCCCGCGATTCGAGTGTCCGACACCTGTGCCACAACCGCGACGTACGAAAGCCAAGCCACCGCCCACAAGTTCTTCGTCGGCCTTTCGATTTTTAGTGTGTGGATGAGTACGTGATTTCCACTTGTGTGCCACTATATTTTGAGTCCAGTAGTGGGACTCTGCGGTTTTAAGTACTATTGCTGCGCTCCAGCCCATCCATTGCGTGGTCGGCGTGGGGGCAAATTCGTTTATATGGTTATCATGATTTTTTTTTTGTGTGAACGATGACGTTGGTTATCGAGTGATTTGTTAACGATGCGGCACTCCACCACCAAAGACTGGTCATACAAAATCGCCGATATCAAAGTGTCATACTACACTTCTTTGTTCCTCGATTGCAAAAGGAGAACAAAATATTAGGTGTAACTCATCTGGCTAAATTCCTTACGGTGAAACCTGTATATTCGATTTTGAGTCTCCGACCAAGTACTCAAAATACGTGAGCATGGTTAGGACGTGTCTACATTTATATGGATGAGTGTAACGCACGCATGTATGCACTAGCGTACGTATATGTACCGTGTTGAGAAAATGAAGAGAAAAAAATGTGAGTATGTCTGTATGTGTGACCAAAGAAAGTGACACACGCTCACTCAGCTCGTCAGCTTCTTCCACGCACGCGTTGACACGTTGGCACGGGAGCCATCCGCTATATATCGTCACCAACCTGCTGCACCCGACCCGAGCGTCGCAGGTCAACACACGACTGCAGGCACGTGCAACAAGCTAGATGGAGGAGCAGCAGCGGCCGGTGCAGCCCGCCGGCGGCGGCGGCGGTGGCGCGCCGCCAGAAGAGCAGTGGCGCGGCGCCGTGGAGGCGGCGCTGCCGGGCACGCCGGCGTCCGCCGCGTGGCCGCACGTCGCCAGCTTCTACGCCGCGCACCGCTACCTCCCTGGCATCGACGTGTGCGAGCGCGTCGGCGGCGGCGAGGATGGTGGCCTCCTCCTCGTCCCCGGGTGCGTCCGGCACGTGGCGTCGAGCGCGGCGGGGCTGTGGGCGCGGGAGGAGCTCCTGGAGGCGCCGGACCACGCGGCGCGGCGCCTCCGGTACGCCGTCGTCGACAGCAACATGGGGTTCGGCCGCTACGTCGCCACGCTCCGCGTCCTCGGCGACGCAGGCGGCGGCGGGTGCCGCATCGCGTGGGCGTTCGAATGCGACGCCGTGCGCGGCGAGGGGTGGAGCGAGGCGGCGCTGGTGGCGCGGCTCGCCGCCAGCGTGGACGGCATGGCCGAGAGGGTGCAGCAAGCCGTGGCGGCGGAGGCCGAGGCCGAGGCGCGCGCCGGAGATGGAGAAGAAGAAGAAGAAGAAGACGGAGTCGCTGGGTGACGTCAACGTCGCCATGGCGGGGGCGGCGTCTGGTTCGGCGTGTCTTTGTCGTGTCAGGACGTCGCGCGTGCGTTGCGTGCAAGGCGGCTGATTGATAGAGAGATTTTCTGTCGCTTTTTTTACTGTAGTAGTTCTCCCTCCATCCTTAAATGTACTTTTTTTTTTTTACATTCATTCATCCCTAAATATTTAACGTCATTAACTTTTTCTAATATATTTGATTATTATACTTATAAATCTAAGTAATTATGAATTCCTTTTTTATCATTTGATTCATTGTTAAATATACTTTTGTATATATATATAGTTTTACATATTTCATAAAAAAATTTTAATAAGACGAACGGTCAAACATATTTAAAAAAGTTAACGGCGTCAAATATTTAGGAAACGAGGGAGTACGATGAATCGATCAGCGGCGGTGATGATCTCTACCTGAAATTTATCTCGTGCACTATATATTAGGTCGTTTTCATTTTTGCGATAGCTTTTCATGGAAAAATATTATAAGAAAAAAACTATGTATAAAGTTTTATATAACTCGCACTGTTTAGCAATTTGAGAAACGTACTCGTGACAGTCTAACATAAAAGAAACATGCAATGATTTATAGAAAAAGTTTCTCTTTTTTTTACCGTTCTTAAATAAATATTGCAAAGTGTTGTTGCTCCTGCGTAAGTTTATGTTGCTCCTACCTTTTACTTAGGTTGTGTTTGGATCCAGCGGTGAAAATTTTTACCTTGTCACATCGGATATACGGACTTACATTTGAAATATTAAACGCCTGTAAACTGCCAGACGAATTTATTTAGCCTAATTAATATATCATTAGCAAATGTTTACTGTAACACCACATTGTCAAATCATGGAGCAATTAGGCTTAAAAGATTCGTCAAGCAATTTACATGCAATCTGTATAATTAGTTATTTTTCCGTTTCATATTTAATACTCCATGCATGTGCCCCAACATTTGATGTGTCAGGGGATCTAAACAGGCCCTTATTTAATATTGTCATCAACATTTACTGTTCATGATAAGATATCATCAAACTTTTGTAAATGTTAAATACCAATAACTAACTCACATGATTATTTTTTAAAAAAAATCAACGGTTGGTTTGTCTCCGAAGAGTATTCTCACGATATTACAAACTTGTTCTAATATAAAATCAATTACTAAAATTTTAAAAGTTAATCAAGCTTGGTTTCGAACGTCAAATAGTACTTCTTCACGGTGGAAGTATGTACTTGCTTGGTTTGGCCGGAATCAGGTGCAAAATTCGCAACACAAAAGGACGTGACAATTGCACAAAACCAACACCGAAACCCACAATTCCACATCACATTACAAAAAGGAAAATCTGATGGATTTTTTTTAAAAAAAAACAAATACAAAGGTTAGATACCAATAACTAACTCCTTACAGGATTATTTTTTTTTCTTTTAAATAAAACAACGGTTGGTTTGTCTCGAAGAGTATTCTCACGACATTGCAAATTTATTCTAATGTAAAATTAATTACTAATATTTTAAAATTTAATCAAGTCTTGCCTCGAACGTCAAATAATACTTCTTTACAACGGGAGTACGTACTTGCTTGGTTTGTCATGAATCGGGTCCAAAATTCCCAACAATGAAGGACGCATGGGCGGAGACAGCGTGGGGTGGGGGTGGGAGGGGGGTTTCTTTAGATCCCTTATCCTCTAATAGACCATTAGAGCCCCCATAATACCCCCATAAAATTCTAGTCCATATATTTATATATGAAAGGCTAATATAGGCTTTGTTTGAGGTTGTTGGAAGACCCAAAAGGCTAAGAAGACTAAAAAAAATCATAACCAAACCCTAAATCTCTCTTAGTTACTCTTGGTTATTTTGGTTTAGCCCCCACTATAATTTTATGCTGGCTCCGCCACTGGAAGGACGTGAAAATTGCACAAAACCATCACCAAAACCCACAATTCCACAGCACATCATAGGTACGAAAATCTAATCTGATGGATCCATCGGAATATCTGACGCACAGGCGAGGCTGACCGACCAGCTTGTTTGATGAGGAAACGGTCGCCCGACTAGTGACCGAGATAGGTTGCTTTCTTTACTAGCCCGTTTAGTTTCAAAGTTTTTTTTTCAAACTTTTAACTTTACATCATATCAAACCTTTCATACACATAATTTTTCTATCACATCGTACTAATTTCAACCAAATTTCCAAACTTCAGCGTGAACTAAACACAACCTACAGGTCACCGCACTCCAATGCACATGGTATGGAGCAGTGATTTTATTGTTCCGACCAACCGTTCGCCATTGCACCTCAGAAGCTTGGGATGTGCCATGGTTGTACTTGTAGTTGCCGGCTGCTAACATATGATTAGTCTTGGTGGTTGCATTGCACTCTTGCAGAAAGCTAGACTTGCAGCTGCCTATTATGAATAGGAAAAAAGTCCGAATTACTCCTATGAATTATCGTGACGGTACGAATTACCTCTATATTCAATTCTCGAGTGGTTTTGGTTCCACGTGGCGCATATGTGGTAGTCTAGTCAGTATAGAAAATATTAAAAATGATGGGGCCCACTTATCAGTTTGTCTCTTCTCTCGGTCACCACATGTGGGTCCTATATTTTTATTTTTTTTATGCTGACAAGACTGCCACGTGTGTGTCAGGTAGGACGAAGACTGCTTCGGAGTTTGTCAGAGGGTAATTCACCCGGTATAAAAAGATAGGGGTGAAGAATATCTAGTTTTTTTTTAATTGAGGTGGTAATTCAGACTTTTTTTCCTTATGAATACGACTTACTACGTTTGTTCCAAAGTATAAATATTTTTGGATCATTAATTTGTTATCATATGCTGAGATTATTTTTTAGTCGTATTAATGGTTAAATTTTAAATTTTGAATTCATTGTATTCCTCTCACAAGCACGTGATTAGCTGAAAATGTATGGATGTCTGTGCATTAGAATCAGTGCATCAGAAATGACTATATTATCGTACAAATTTTGAATTATTATTTTCAAACCGAGGGAGCAGTACTTTGTTTTGGGTGTGTTTAGTTCACGTTAAAATTGAAAGTTTGGTTGAAATTGGAACGATGTGACGGAAAAGTTGGAAGTTTGTATGTGTAGGAAAGTTTCGATGGATGGAAAAGTTGAAAGTTTGAAGAAAAACTTTAGATCTAAACTCGGCCTTTGTATACTTCATCCTATTTTAAGCGCAACCATAAGTTTTCGTATCCAACTTTAATCGTCCGTCTTATTTAAAATTTTTTTTACGATTACTATTTTTATTGTCATTAAATGATAAAACATGAATAGTAATTTATGCGTGATATATGTTTTTAACTTTTTTTTAAAAAAATTAAGACGAACGATTAAAATTAGATATGAAAACTTATGGCTGCACTTAAAATGGGATGAAGGGACTAGTATCCTTGACCGAGGTATTATGCTGTTGATAATAATAGGAGGTCCCCTCTTGTTTGTCTATGCTTGACTGATAAGAATCCTCTTGCCATGGGAGGAACAAGCAACCACACAAATTGAATATCCTTATATCCATCCTACACACGCTAAAAGAAAGATCGACAAATTTGATGGGCCAGTAACAGTACTAGCCAAACTGCAGCACACAAATACCAGTAGTAGATTTATACAAAACTGATTGAAAATGTCCAATTCAGCGGCAGAGGTTTCCATAAAAATCTTAATTCTATTATTGCGGGTGTATATATATAATTACAGATCACAAACCCTTTTTCAGTTTTCGACCCAGTCCTACATGAAACAATCAACCAAAATCACCACTTGAAGCTTGTAGATCACTTTCAGATAATTCCATCAAGAATGAGATCAATGGCATACACGGCCATTTTCCTAACTTATCATACACCTTTTTTCTTTTCTCCTTTTTCAGACAAACTGCTCTCCTTCACACGGTTTGCAGAGCTAGCATTCGCTCCATCCAGTCGATGATGTCTGTGGCGATCTCATCACGCTCAGGCTCAAAGAGCAGATCGTGCAAGAACCCATCGTACAGCCTCAGATCCTTGTGCCTCGATGAGGCCTCGTTGTAGAGGTCCTGTGAAGCCATGGGGTCGGTCACCCGGTCTGCGGTTCCATGGAGGACCATGAATGGGACGGTGACCTTCTTCAAGTTGTGCAGCAGGTAGGAGGAGATGCGCAGGATTTCATGGCCGGTCCGAACCCTGATCGGCCCTGTGTAAACCAGCGGATCGGAGTACTTCGCTAGCAGGGCAGTCGGGTCGCGGGACACCGGGATGCCTCTTTTGTTAGCTCCCTTGAACTGAAACTTTGGTGCTAACAGAGAGAATATTGGCGCCACAGCCTGCAAGATTCAGATAATTGGTATGCACTTATCAAAATGTGAAAAAAAAAACAAGATGGTAAGATTTTTTAAGATTTGCACATAAAGGATGAGATTAAATGCAGTTCTCGTACGCGTTAATTTTGTGCAGATTATTTTTCTGCCAGGCATATTTTGTGCAGATTGGAAAATTCTAAATATTTCATGCAATCATTTTAATAAGCACATACAAGTAATAGTATATCTGTTTTTCTAATGTTGAATAAAATACAACAGCTACAGTTTCTCGCAGAAGGTTTGATAAATCAATTTTTCAAGCTGTTTTAATTAATTGAACGATACCTAGTTCTTCAAAGGTACTCTTATCTTCTTTTAGCAAGTTATGCAGATGAATATACTATTGCTGACCTAGAGGATGCTTATTCCATCAAAACTAACACAGTTTAAAAATAAACAGGATATCAGAAAAGCAGCATTACCCCTACGATGGGATGAGCAGGTTTTACACGCAGAGCTGGTGAAGTTAGGATGATGCCTTCCAGTTTTGCTCTGATATGAGGGAACAATGATGCCTGGAAAATACCAGCTATTGATAAGCACAAGGGAAAGAACAACATGAAACATGTAAAATGAACATATCTGCAGCCAAACCATTTCAAGTTTTCAACCAGGCTATTTTGTTAATGCTTTGCACCATTGCTCTGCCCGTCAGGGAATCCATTATTCACAGGCCCAGAGGAGTAGGGTCAGTTTCTAAACCTGGCCTAAATAGAGCTGAGAAAAACTACTTATTGTTACAAGGCATACCTTCAAAACAACAGCTCCACCAGTGGAGTGACCAAGAAGAAAACAGGGGACCCCTGGATTCTCAAGCACAATTTTACCAAGAAGTACATCCTGTTTGAAGATAATAAGATATTTCATAAGTAACAGAATGAAGGAATAATTGCAAGACAGACTTGCTATATTCAGACTTACTATATCTTCTACAACATAATCTAGTGAAGGCACATAACCATGTAAACCATCGCTGCCACCATGGCCTGACATTATATATGAAGATGTTAGAGTTAACCTGTTAATGTTCAAAATGAAAGCAGAACCAAACAGATGTTGTAGATACAAAAAAACAAACTGCATGGATAAAATCAATGAAATTGCCTACTGTATTTTGTTAGTAAGTGTGTACGGCAGGGTCAATTTGTGCTGTGAGTGAACAGAATGTGGTAACATTAGAATCATGAGCTATTCTGAATAAAATTTCATGCTTTTGTCCATAACAAACGGTAATACTCTGTTATTTTGATTGCCATATTCATACGATAGGACTACTTCACTTTCAAGATCAAATGAAATATTTTAGCTGATTCTAAATTTCTAATTAGTCATGCTCCTTCTAATAGACAATCCCAATATTTTCCAATGACTTTTTGGTTCACACAAAAACTATCAGTTAGTTATATTAGATCCGATTAAATGGGTACTTAAACGACCCCCAAAACTAATTTCATGCGCATTCTGACCCAAACCACTGTAACTTACCTAAATGTAGGACTAAAACTAGCCATCCAAAGAGTGAAAGAGGCAATAATACATGTCCAAGAAACCAAACTAGTTCTCACCTATCCAGTCCATTGCATATACTCCAAAGCCACATGATGTGAGCAGCTCCGCAAAGTGCAAATATCTTCCACTGGAAATCCGGGATCAAAAGGTATTTAATTATACTTTTGACTACAAAGAGGAAAGAACATGTATATTGTATATTAAGGTGTGTAATGGGTGGGGGACTTAAGAGGATATAGTCTTACCTGTGCTCATTAAGCCCATGTATGATGACCAAAATGCCCCTAAAGTAAAGAAAATACGATCAATATAAATTGAAAGTGGAAGCAACTGTACAACTGTGTCACTGCAAGTAAAAATAAACAGTTCTTAATATTAGCATTCAAACACATGCTACCCTCGTAAATAGATGGTTCAAGCCAATGAAGAATTCCACTTTGCTGCAAAAGAGGCTTCAACAGAACAATACTCTTCAAAAGGTTTCAGCGGTAGGGTTGTCCAATTTGCCAGCAGCGTCAAGGGTGTTTGATCAGCTATACGTTGAAGTATTAAACAAAGGTGGTTGGTTCCTATTTCAATCTTTGTTCAATGCAGCGTTTGACTACAGTATCATTTAAAATGTGAACAGCTGAACAGAGCTAAACCAGCAGGTAATGGGAATAAGAATAATCCACAGTTTGGTTATACAACATTGGGGCAACGGAATAAAAAAAAGCTTCCTCCTTTTCTTGATAGCTAAGCTATTCAGGGTCACTTTAAGCCATCACATTCAGACGTTTTCAACGATAACAAAGATATAGCAATGGAGTAAAGGTTGTGAGATAAGGAATCGCTTTGATTCTGCTAATCTACCCGATTGCGCTTAAATTGGTCTCCTAAACTAAAGCCTAAAGGTACACGAATAAAGCTTCTATAATCTCTTCTTATCCATTAGTACTAGCAAGTTACGAGCACTAAACATTTCATACCATCAGAGAGAAAAATACTCTGCATCAGAAGCTGTCGTAAACTTAGCCAACTGGTTTGTAAGAGAGTATGACAATTGGCAAGAAGTCCATTTGACCATTATATCGAACTACTCCTACCTAACAATTGCAGAACCACGGATGAGGACAAGATTATGCAGCTGCGAACTACTTCAATTGCAGCCTAGCCGGTGCAATGAATGCAAGAACGTTGCCCGGTATCTGAGGCCGGATGTGTGTAGGAGACGTGCATTAGACGGCACGTCTCTCTCAGAGAGACTCGCAGATGCAGCAACAGAGTTTCAGCAATGCGATTTACGCCACAAATCCTACCGTGATAAATCAAACCACTAAATTATGATGCAAATGCAGCTCATCCTCACAAATGTCTATTCGGAACTGAAATTAACCGTCATTTCACAGCTAGATCACCGAAAATTTCAGCGAAACAAGCTGGAAATTTGACCGAAACTGCCACCAGCTACAACCAACCAAAAGAAAACGCTTGGAGAAGAGACAAAAGAAGCCTCTTCCAATTCCCCAACTCGAGGAGAACAAAACGCCACCCGAATTCCGAAACCTGGGATCTCTCTCCGCCAAAAAAACAAAAATCCCTAAAATTCAGAACGAAACGACGAATAATAATACAGTAAAATTATTCACAGGAATCAGACATGAAAAAAAAAACGTAGTCCTTTGAGTAAAAGCAGAGCCACAAAACGCCCTTCTTCCCCCACCAATCCACCAATGGGAGAAGATCAATTTTAAAAGAATTGAATCGATGTGTCCAACAAGAAAACGAAATCGCCACAAGCCAACAAAAAACAAGCCACCGATCCCCACCACAACAATCCAAACCACTATACCGAAGGAAAAATTGATCGCCGAACCCTCCGTGCTCACCTCATCTCGCCGGCGGCGGCGGGCGCCCAGACGCGGCAGAAGAGCGCGTTCCTCCTCGCCCCGGGGACGACGAACGTCTCCCACCGCCTCGCCCCCTCCCCGTCCGCGTCCTCCACCATGGCCACCTCCTCCGCGAGCGCCCTCCTCCGCCGCACGTCCTCCTCCTCCGCCACCCTCCTCCGCGTCCTCACCGCCCTCCCCCCCGCCACCTCCGCCCCCGCCCCCTCCCCCGCGTCGCCCCGCCTCCGCCGCAGCCACCCGCCTCCTCCGCCGCCGACGAGGAGGACCACCCACAGGAGCAGCGAGTGCAGCGCGACGGCGAGGCGGAGCAGCGCACGCCGCGACAGCACGGAGCGGAACACCGGCACGATCCGCCCCGTCGCCCCCGACGTCATCATCATCTCCTCCCCTCCTCCTCCCTCCATGGCCGCCGACTCCTCCCCTTCGTTTTACTTTTTCTTTCTTTCTTTTTTTTTTCCTTCGCGCGTTTTACGCGGTCGTTAGCGGCGATGGCCGCGTATTTATAGGGAGGCGGGCACAAGCGACGACGTGGCTGACAGGTGGGGCCCACGCTCCGAGCCGACGGGGGCTGACAGGTGGGGCCATCGCTACCAGCATACAGCTGCCGGCTCATTCATGTGGTCCCCACCATCCACCGTCCACTGTATCATGGAGAACGGGACAGCCATGCTCCATATTTTAGGGTGCTCGTCTCGCCCGTTGGATCTGGTTTGTGAGGTTAAAATTTTAAAAATCTGCTGTAGTTAATTTTTGAGAATTTATAGAAGTTGAAAAGCAGCTTTTGAATTCTAATTCATTTTCTGAGTTCTGTAACTACAGAATCTTAGAATTTATGTGACAATCGGGACTGTTTGGTAAGCTGGAGATTATATAAAAAAGCTACAGCTGATAAAAGCTCCACGAAGAGACTCTAGGTTGTATTTGATTACCGATTACATTTGATCACATCTAGTACTTTGTTAGCTAAGTTATAGCAGATAAAAATATGTTAGGTAAATTACTAGTTATAAGGTATGGTAAAGTTAATAAAAAATATATGACAAACTGCAAGTACGATAATGAACCGACGCTGGGCTTCCATCAAGCCACTACTACATCGATTTCATTAGGAATCGAGGATCTTTTAACAATACCCTCTAAGGGATGGTTAGTCCAAGATACGGAACAACAGAGTTTTCTTCTTTTTCCTTTCTAATTCTAAAATTGGATATTGGCTAAAGGACGATCAAACTCAACTATGATAGCTTAAAAAATGGTGTAGTAAAACGTGATAATGAATCAAACACCTCCTTAATCCGTCCAGATCACCGGCCGGCAGTCGGTGAGATTGCACTCGATCATCGAGACTGTACGACATAGCCATTTTGTTGACTATCAGCGAGGACCCTGGACCCTAACCAATAACCATCTAGATGATAGACAATTACATTGAATAATCAGCTGCAGAAAAAAATAGATGGAAAGTTCTATTTTCCTTTCTGACACCAAGCATGGCTGAGACATTATCGAAAGGGCATAACAATGACTTGGGTGTCTAGTTTTATACCCATGCAATCAACCAAACGCATGGCTGGCTGCACGAGCGATACGAGCCACCCCAGGACACCCAATCAAACACACCCATACTACATCAGCAGTAATGCATTGAAGCTGTTTGCCAGGTCAGGAATAATTAACTATTTGCCACTCTTACGAGTGGTGCTAAATTATTTATCACTCGATCCATATGTTATAGACACATATCAATACACATGTCATAGACAGCGAGTGACAAATAATTAATTGTCACGTCTTAAAAGTGACATGGAGTTAAATATCCAGAAAGGTCATTGTCAGGTAGCTACTGATTGTTATTGCTGCATGGCACGGTCGATGCAGAGAGAAACTGCGACGACCCATATATGTGTGCAGATGTGCTCATCGATCGTCGTCTCCTTGCAAGCGACCTGTCGGTTGCGGCAAAACCAACCACATTCACATGAACACACAGTCAGTAACATTAACAGTAAAATTATTTTTCTCTGGACCATTCATATAGAATGCTTCCTCCGTCCTACAATAACTTCACTTTTTCACTCATCACACATATCAATAAAAGGGGAAAAAAAGCTAGAATATCTTCTAATTTAACATATCCTAAAACAATCGCCCCCACCACTTTAATAAGTCTCATTATATTTACGATCTACTTTCACAAACTCTAATAAAGTGATTATCAAAAAGTATTTGAAGACAAGTTAGATGGTGAAAAATAAAATTATTTTAGAAATGTACGACCTGATCGTGCCAGAGGAGTAAACAAATATACTACGGCATATACGGCTCGTCGCGTCCCTATCGAACCAAAGCTATTTTCCACGCCAAGCAAAGAACTATGAGGCATCTAGCAAATCCACAGCATCGATGTGAACGAATATGCAGCCATGGAATTACAGTACTAATAGCCCTATTTCTTTTCTCTGTGGAAAGGAGTATAAATGTATAATTAATATTCTCTCCTTTTCTAAATAGTTAACACCGTTAACTTTTTAGCATATGTTTGACCGTTCCTCTTATTAAAAAACTTTATGAAATATATAAAACTATATGTATACATAAAATTAAAAAGTATATTTAACAATGAATTAAATGATAGGAAAAAAATTAATTACTTATTTTTTTAATAAGATGAACTGTTAAGTATATTTAAAAAAGTTAACGGCGTCAAATATTTAGAAACGGATAGAGTAAGATGATACAGACGAGCTGTGGAAGTTGCACAAAGAGAACAAGGAGCCAAGAGACAATGATTTATTTATTTATTTCTCCTTTTTTTAACTTAGGAGTCTTTTGCTATTTTCGTCTTAATTAAGCCGTCGATATATACCTTCCTGATACTTCTGATGATACTCCTTGAAATCTTTGTGATACCTTCGATATACTCGTTAATATACGGTGATACTTGCTGGTAAGTACACTATGATAGTAATACCTCCGTTTCAGGTTATAAGACGTTTTGACTTTGGTCAAAGTCGAACTGTTTCAAGTTTAATTAAGTTTGTAGTAAAAATAATAATGTTTTCAACTCAACATAAATTTATTATGAAAATATATTTAATTATTGATTTAATGAAACTAATTTGGTATTATAAATATTACTATATTTGTGTATAAACTTAGTTAAATTTGAAGCAAGTCAAAACGTCTTATAAGCTGAAACGGAAGAAGTATTATATTAAAATAATCCATATATGAGAAAAAGAATACACAGTAGGATTATATCCTGTCGTAATGGGTCTTAAAAAACATAATGAGGGATAATTTAGTGAGAAAAAGATAAGCGTGGTCCCGTGTTTTTGCTAGCCGAGCACATTTTTGTGGGCCTAAAGTTCACAGGCCCTGTAACTTTGCAACAAGGAAAAAGTACACGGTTCCTCAACTTGTCATCGGGATAAAAAACGTCCTCGAACCGTAAAATAAGATACCACGGGTCCCTTAACTATACAAAATAAATCGGTCACAATAGGTCTCTCGGCGGCTTTAATCCCGGTTTTACCTTATGTGGCTGTTGAGTGAGCGTGGGCCCCACATGTCATTGTGCCACGTCAGCCTACTCTCTCTTTTCCCCACTTCTCATCTCTCTCACTCTCTCTTCTCAGGGCGGCGGGGGAAGCAGCGGAGGCCACCGGCGAGGGCGGCGTAGGCTAGAAGACAGGAGGGGAGGAGGCCGGTGGGGCGCGGTCCCGCGTCGCGACCCGTCCTCTGGCGCCACGACGGCGGCGGCAGCGGGAGGCGGGTGTATGTGAGGAGGCCGGTGGGGCGAGGCAGTACCGGCGCTGACAGGGCAAAGCGGCGGGTGTGCCGGAGACCCAGCAGGACCAGATCCGGGCGCTTAAGCGCTTCAACATCGGCGAGGACTACCCCGTCTTCGACGGCCTCTACAGCTTCTGCCAGACCTACGCCGGCGGCTCCGTCGGCGGCACCGTCAAGCTCAACTACGGCCACGACATCGCCATCAACGCCCTCGAGCTCGTCCGCGCGGCGACGCCCTCCCTTTCTCCAACGACGCTGCCCCCCGCCGACGCCGACGTCCTCCTCTTTCTCCCGCCTCCCAGGCCTCTCCGACCCCGAGACGGTGGGGGAGGGGAGAGGGCGAGAACCGCGGTGACGGCCTCCCGCGCCCACCCTCCCCCGCCGCCGCCCAGCTCCTCCCCCGGCAGCTGCCGCCCGCGCCAAGCTCCACCCCGCCGGCCGCGCACTGCTCTGCTCCCGACGGCCGCGCCCTGCTCCGTCCCCGACAACCGCGCTCAGCTCCTCCCCCGTCGGCGGCGCCGTCAAGCTCAACCACGGCCACGACATCGCCATCAACACCCTCGAGCTCGCCCGCGCGGCGACGCCCTCCCCTTCTCCAACGACGCTGCCCCCGCCGACGCCGACGTCCTCCTCTTTCTCCCGCCTCTAGGGCCTCTTCGACCCCGAGACGGTGGGGGAGGGAAGAGGGCGAGAACCGCGGCGACGGCCTCCCGCGCCTACCCTCCTGCGAGAGGCCGTGCGGCACCGGCAGTCAGCATCCAATGGTCTCACCGAGGGCTTCTGCCTCGTCGCCCTCCTTGAGTTCCTCTACCAGGAGGCACTTGACGCCATGCGCAGCCTCACCTCCGCCTACGCCACCCTCGCCGGTGGCGTCAGCTGCTTCTTCGCCGGTGGCCTACGCCGCCCTTGCTGGTGGCCTCCGCTCCTTCCCCCGCCGCCTTGAGAAGAGAGTGTGAGAGAGATGAGAAGAGGTGAAAAGAGAGAGTAGGCTTACGTGGCACGATGACATGTGGGGCCCACGTGGATCCCACGCTGACTCAGTAGTCATGTAGGACAAAATCTGGATCAAAACCGCCGAGAGATGTATTGTGACCGGTTTTGATTTATATAGTTAAGGGATGCGGTTCGAGCACGTTTTCGTATCCCGGTTGAGAGACCTTCGGTGTACTTTTTCCTTGCATCAACAAAGTTATCCAGGCTTCTCTATACATACTGGGCTGATACAGTATGGTGTACAGCGCGTAGCCCAAAAGACACGATAAGGAAAGGAAGAAAAGCCCAGCCCATCTGAAGAGGAGGCCGCGGCTTGCGGCCTCTGGACTCGGATCACGGGCTCACCTTGCCATAATGGGCCCAATTTATGGCCTAACGGGCCTGTGTAGTAATGAAGGAAGGAGAAGGCAAGATGAACCGTTCGTCCATACAAGAAGTTCAGAAACATTTTGTTTCTTGGTATTTTTTTGTGACCTACTAGTTCTGATGCTTACCGGTTAGTATCCATGCGGCACTGTTCTTTTCTCCAACAAGAGTTGGATGAAGATTAAAATTTTTATGGCATATTTTTTAAACTGTTAAACGGTGTGTTTTGTACGAAAACTTTCTATATGAAAGTTGCTCTAAAATGTTATATTAATCTATTTTTCAAGTTTGTAATAATTAAAACTCAATCAATCATACGTTAATACCACCTCGTTTTGCGTAAAAAACTTAATCTTCATCTCCATCTTTATTTTTAGGAGAAAAGAACACCTTAAGTGTGAAGTGAATTGTTTAGGTGAAGATGGTAGATTCAGCCATCCAGATAATGCCTGTTTAGAAGTGTTTTGCACTTTTGTAATGAGATACAATACAAAATGAGCTGGTTTTAGATGGGTCATGGGTCTACTGAAGTGCCTGAAAGATAAGACATCTTTACTTTTGCTTACTGTTTGCTTTTCTTCCCTACTGGATGTAATGACACACTGACAGGACTGTTTGTGTTCTCAACTTCTGCTTGTGGCAGCTGCTAAATTTTCATTCATCTGAGTGTGTGAAGTTAACAACTTAAATCAACTCTGTTTCACCTGATATACAAAAAGAAAAAAAAAGTAGCAACCAGAAAGATGGGCGGGTAAAAATATATCTCTTAGATAGTTAGGTACATCAGTACATTTGTCAATATACATGTACATTTCCAGATATCAAAGAAGCCAAGACTTCAAAGGAGACAAACTTATCAAGCTACTATCAGAATTAACGATGAATTACAATAAGTAACTACCCGAGCTCGCTTGGAATTCATGAAATTTCTACACCAATATTTTGATTTCAGTAGAATCAATTTTTTGAAAAGGCTATCAGTAGTATCAATAGTAATAATCACTTTTGTTGCAGCAAGGTTCTTGATTATCACTCCCAATCATCAGACACTAATCAACCTAGAGGCTTAATTAATTTTAAAATTTTGGCGGGGTTTGCACGCCCAAAGAAGGTGAAGGATTTGATTTGTTGGGGGCAGTTGATCAGTCCTTGGTAATGGCGGGGATGCAGCTGGAGCTCCTGGTGAGGCCGCCATGGCCGTGGTCCCTCGGGCTGTTGGACCTCGACCTCTTGCGGAGGATCTCCCTCATGGCCTCCGTCTGCATCAGCACCGGGTTGGCGCGCCCCACGCGGTTGAACCGCCCGCACACCGCCATGTGCGCCGCCAGCGCCTCCTCCGTCGTCGCCGTTGTCGTCGTCGTCCGCCCGGCGCCGCCGTGGCGGCACCTCCTGTCGGCCTCGGCGCTCGCCGCGGCGGCGCACAGGCCGCACACCCACCGCCCGCAGTAGCGCTCCCGGACGCGGCGCGCGTACTCCGGCGTGCACTCCTCCAGCATGCCGCAGCACTCGCACCGCGCCTCCTCCACCACCACCTGCTGCTGCTCCGTGATCGCCGGCAGCTTCTCGCTGCCGGCGGCGGCGCCTGCCGCGTCCGCCACCTGCTGCTTCTTGGTGAGCTCCAGGGCCAGGTCGGACATGGCGCGCTGGAGCCCCTCCATCGAGATCCTCCTCGGCTTCTCCCGCTTCCCCCTCGCCACCGCCGGCGCCGCCGCAGCAGCCGCCACCGCGCCTTCCCCGTTTGGCGCCATCATCCACTACTACAAGCTCTAGCTACCTAGATAGCTAGCGATAAGTGAATGCTACTCTGATGCTGAATTGGATGTGGAGAAGAAGGCGATGAGCTTTAATTTATATACAATGGCGGTGCACGGGAAAGCGATCGAGAGCGGATGCAAGATGCGTCGTCGTCGGCGTCGGCGTGGATGAGCCCCCGTGACATGATCGACGGAGCGGAGCTGGAAAAAGAAGGGAGGGGAAGGAGGGAGACGTCGCTTGAAAGCCCTAGATCGAGCAATGGGCAATTGGCCAGTGGCTAAGTAAGCTAGTGGGCAGTGTAAGCATGCGGCGTGCTTGGATGGACACCTTGCTCGTGCTCGTGACCGGAGATGCTAAAGTAGATGCTCGAGCTTTCTTGGCCACCAGTAATTGGAACTCCTGTTCCATTGCAAATGGTAAAGTGTAATCCCAAAAAGAAACACTATGTTCACATTTAAATATGGGATTGTTTTTCTTTCTAAAAGAAAACGTATCAGTGTTGGAGCCAGCATCACCATGAAGCCCAGGCAACTACTAGTAGTGTTTAGTGTTTTCCGATGACTGACTGATTCTTATATGCAACGACGGCTAAATAAACGGTAATGGAGACGACATCTGCAGAACTCGGGCGCCCGGACACTACAAGATAATTGAGCTATTGCCACAAAATTAATACAACGAAAAATAATTCTGGTAATATATTGTACTATTGTAATGACAAATTTTCTATGTCAAATAACTATATTTTGTTGCAACGATTTACAATCATTGTTTTATTCAATATTTCCACTATATTTATTAGCACACTTAGCAACGAATTTAAAAATTAATGATGACAACATGTATATATATTGCCACGATTTTTTTCGGAGGGAGTATAAATTATGAAGGGGCATTTAGCTTAGTTGTGTGTCAATCTCTATGATCGTTCGTGGACAGATGACGCGGGCGTGCCATCTCTAATCATCAGCGAGAAGCCATTGCATTCACGGGCGCAGCTGCTGTGTCCATATACCCCGGCCCCGGCGCCGCGCGCAACGCCATCCACAAGCTTCCGCTACTACGATAATAGTAATCGATCATCACCTCGCGCGCGCGCATGTCTCAGTCCGTCCCCAACTCCCCAAAGCAGCTAGCGGCCGCCCGCCTGATTGCCTCAATGATGGTTGTGCACGAGCGGCGCGGCGGAGAAAGGGAAGACGACGGCCCCTGCTCTGCTCGATCGCCGCCCGCGCGGGCGGGTCACGAGAGGCATGTTTGGGCGATCGAGGGTTTGCTTGATTGCGATGCCGAGGCCCGAGACGGAGACGGGCCGGCGCCGCGCTGGCTTTTCCACTGTACCTAGACCATCGTTATATCCCCTCACTAACTTCACTTTTTGGCCCTTTCAATAAGTTCGCTTTAGTCCCTCGCCGAGCTTAAAATTCGTCTCTGAATCGCAATTCCAGCTATAGCCCGTCCCCGAACTTCTAAAACCGTGTCAACTTTCATTTCAAGACAGTGTAGCTCCCGGTTTCATCTAACATAGCGTTTTTTACTCCATTCAACTATACCGAGTTAGCGTGAGATTCACGTAGACCCCACAACCAACTCTTTCCTCCTCTCTCTCTCCCCCGTCCCCTCTCTTCCCTGACCTCACCAGGCGGGGAAGGCAGGCCATGGATGGCATGGACAAGGGTAGCGGGCGGCAGGGAGAAGGGTGGCCAGCCATGGGCAGCATGGACAGGAGCGACGGCTGGCGGCATCCTGCTACTTGTACCAACGCAACAACAGAAGAAGGAGAAAAGAAAATAAAAGTATATATTGTAGGGAGGGAGGAGGAGGAGGACATGGCAAAGCAAGGGGGCAGGCACTGCTGCAGCGGTGATGGGAGGAGGGAGATAAGGGAGGTAGCGGCGCTGCGACAGCTGGTTGGTGAGGTGCAAGAGCTCTGGGACCTTTGGTTGATTATATATTCAACCATATAATCAAAGTACAGAATATCATATTTCATCTACAATCTTATACAGAGTATATTAAATGTATTTATCTTTGAACATAGTTTGACATATCAATTTTATTTGTTATTAATAACTAATATAATTTTTACTTTTAGCTTGATTATTAAAAAAAATAAAAGTTACTTAGAAATTTCCGTAGCAAAGCGCAGGAAATCACCTAGTAATTAATTAATCGTGCGATATGAGCTATCTCGTTTTCCGTGCGGTGAGAAGAAGTTCCCAACTCCTCTTGAACACACCCTTAAGTAGTTAGGCTGCGTTCTTTTCTCACTTTTACCGATCTCTACTCTTATTTTCCGTGTGCACGTTTTTTTAATCGTTAAATTGTGTGTTTTTATATTTTTTAATAAGAAAATAGTTTTTTTTATAAAAAATATATTAATACATATTTTTTATTTTCAACCCAATACTTAATTAATAATTTGTTAATGAGTCGCTCCGCTACGAGCCTATCACAGCCTTAATCAATACTCCCCCGTTCCATAATTACATTTTGAAACATTAAAGTTAAACTTTTATAACTTTAATTATTACTAATTTAAAAATATTTAGTTTAAAGGTACTGGTACGACATATATATAGATGGCCTACAAAGAGCAATAATAAAAGTAATCTTTTTTATTTATTGTATATATTACATTAAAAACATAATTAAATATGTACTTTGGAGACCATATGTAATTGTTCAAAACGTCATATTATGGAACCGAAGAGAGCATGTAAACTTTGGGTAAGCATTTCTGAATCGTTTATTCGTTTTTGTGTCTGAGGCATTATTATTGTGTGTAAAAAAAATAACTTTTAGAAAGGAGAAAAATCTCCAAAGAAAAAGCAGAGATGCCTTTAGCACAGCGCTAGAGTAGACAGACGCGTCGCTTTCCACCGCCGCCGCCGCCTCCACCTCCGCTCCGCACGGCCGTCTTCCACCTCTCGCGCCTCACCTCCTCCTCCTCCTAAACCCTCGCTAAACCCTAGCCTCCCACCCCCCAACCCCCCCACCGGGGAGCATGCACGCCAGGCTCCTCAGCGCCCCCTCCCACGCCTCCGCCGCCTCCTCCTCCCTCTCCTTCGCCGCCGCCCACCCTTGCCGCGCCTCCTGGCGGCCGCGGCCCACCTCCCCGCCGCCGCCTCTATCGCTGCTGCGCGCCACCGCCTCCATGCATCCTTCTCCTCCTCCCGAGGGGTAAGGGCCCGTTTCTCCATGCTGGTCTTCGAATTCGTTGCGATTTCTGTATCATTCGTTGGCGCCGCCGCAGGATTTTCACCTGATTGGATATTTTTTTTTTGTGTGGTGCTTGTAGGCATAGCGACGAGACTGTGCATGGCGTCACCAACACGGTCGTCGGAGTTCTGGGGGGCGGCCAGCTGGGGAAGATGCTGTGCCAAGCGGCAAGCCAGATGGGGGTCAGGATGGCCATACTGGACCCCCTCGAGGACTGCCCGGCGAGCTCGGTTTGCCACGAGCATGTCGTCGGGAGCTTCAATGATGGCGCCACGGTTAGCGAGTTCGCAAAGAGGTGGTGGCCCCTAGTTGCAAGCTCTTATTATGCTTCATTCGGAGAACACTTATTTAGTTTCAAGCTCTTATGGTTTACAAATTGTTGTAAAAAATTCCTTTGGTTGCTGTTAGGTGCGGGGTTTTGACGGTGGAAATTGAGCATGTCGATGCTGTAACACTCGAGAAGCTTGAGAAACAGGGCATCGATTGTGAGCCCAAAGCCTCCACCATCATGATTATTCAAGTAAACTTTCACTTCTTGTTCTAACCATCTCTTTATTTCGTTGTTACTAAATTTTAGTACAAGTTATCTTTAGTACCTTTTTACTGTGAAGATGAAGATTTGGGCGAAGATGAAACCTTGAATTACAGTTAGTACTTGTGCTATCTAACTTGTTATGCATATTGCTAACATTCTGAGCACGTTTGCTAACTAGGTTAATTAGTTGTGGCCATATCTATTGTTCCTACTTCCTCCAAATAGATTGCTACCGTGCATTTTAGTTATTTATAAATTTTATGGCATTCATACCATGTGTCGCCTGGAAATCGTATTTGTGGGGACACCTTTTTTTTTAGTACTGCTTGCATACAAAATCTTCATGCTACGGCTTGCTGCTTCATATGCCATTTTATCCTTATCTGCTTCATTTGATGCATCCATGTTTTATTTCAGGACAAGTACAGGCAGAAAACTCATTTCTCAAAATTTGGAATTCCGTTACCTGACTTTGTGGAAGTAAGGCACTAATTTCTATCTTGTTAGAAACTAGTTGAGTGTCGATATAAAAGAAAGTAATACATTCCAGGTAGATACTTTAAGTAGCATAGAGAAAGCTGGGGAAATGTTTGGCTATCCTCTAATGGTCAAAAGCAAGAGATTAGCATATGATGGCCGTGGAAATGCTGTTGCTCACGACAAAAAGGAGCTATCTTCTGTTGTTGCTTGTAAGTTGATAAAAATTAATGGGGCTGCTTTCTTTATTTGAATTCCTAAAATTATACTCTCTCAAGGATGCTGTTATTTGGTTTACAGTAGTATTTGACATTTTTTTCAGCTGTTAATTTGTGGCTTATACTTTTGAACAGATTATGAGCTGATCCACTCAGCTGTACAAGTAAATGAGCTGATGAGGATTTTTTTTTTCATTTTTCCCTTGTAGCTCTTGGTGGGTTTGAGCATGGCTTGTATGTTGAGAGGTGGACATCTTTTGTAAAGGTTAGTATCAATTTAATTTTTTGGGGTCAAATTGGCAGCTAGTAATTTAAATTTCTGTTGGTCAAGTAGACAACTAACGTTCTTTAAGTGTCTCATTAGATTGATCATCAAACACTATAGCTAATTTAACCCATTTGTTTCATAATTCAGATATTTTTGAATTTTCTAGGCCCTTTTTTTGTAATTTAAATCATCTTCAGTATCATGGTTCACATAGCAGTAGATTTAAGGTCATATGCCTGTGTAGTCACTAGGTCATCGTGTAAATTATGCTACATCCTGGTACCCCTATGGCTCTAGAGTCATGACGCATTCCTTGTTTTCTGTTGATTTTAGTATATCTTCTGCAAGTTCGTTACATGATACTCCCTATGTTCCAAAATATAAGGCCTATGTTTTCTACAGTCTCCAATGTAAAATGTTTGCCATTAATTTCTTTCATAATATATTAACAACTACAAATTTGACATTATACAAAAGTGCTTTCAAATACAAGTCTAATGATGTCACATCTATGACACTGAACATATATATTGTTAGCTTGATTCTTAGTCGAAGTTTGCAATGTTGATTTTCCTGAAATTGTGGCGTCTTATATTTTGAAACGGAGGGAGTATCTTCTTAATGGCAAAATTGCACTTGAGGTCTGCGAATTATTGCCTTTCGTCTATCAAGCTCGTGTACTTTGTAGTTTGTACAGTGAATTTGGCTTTGAAACTTGGCAACATGATAAATATAGTTGGTCTCAGTGCAGGTCAACTGTTTCAGTATTTTTCAATACCACACGTGCCATATTTTGCAAAAGATACATGGGGATGCACCCTAAAAGGGGGATATATTCTAATCTTTCAGATCATAAAATTTCTAATCTATATTCACTCTACAAAGGCCTGTATTGTATCTGGCACATGGGCCATTTTGTCATCAACGGCAGGTGTAATGAAGGGCTTAATTAAACATATTCAAGTAGTTGAGGGACTTGAGCCAACAAATTTAAAGTGTTGAGATTTTATTAGACAAAATGCAGCAGTCCAGGTACCTCAATTGCAATTTTGCTCTTTTGTTTTCAGAGTCGTGTTTGAGAATCAGACAAGAATATAACTGTTTGCTCTAATGTTTACGACATTGTCATGGTTTATGGTTGATGACCTTTTGAATTAAGATACTTCTATTATTTATAGTCTGTTGCTTTCTTTCTTGTTTTAGGAGCTTTCTGTCATTGTGGCAAGGAGCAGAGACGGTTCTACGGTGTGCTATCCTGTTGTTGAAACCATCCACAAGTAAGATTTTCTTTTATGATTACCTTGTGTTATTGATTGGAATTGCCTGTGTTGTGCTTTTGCCCTTTGGAATTCCCAAAATATGAATCCTTAGATTGGAACATCCAGGGATAACATCTGTCATGTTGTTGAGGCTCCTGCCGAGGTGCCTGATAAAATAAAGAAGTTGGCTACTAATGTAGCTGAAAAGGCTATCAAATCATTGGAAGGTGCTGGTGTTTTCGCTGTAGAATTATTTTTAACACAAGATAATCAGGTTTGCTGGGAACATGCCTGTATCATAAGTTTTAATCCTTCTTGAGTGGTGTTGGCATATTTATACCCATGTTGATAATTTCACTAGGTTTTATTGAATGAAGTAGCTCCAAGGCCTCACAACAGTGGGCATCACACAATTGAGTCATGTTATACCTCGCAATATGAGCAACATTTACGTGCTATTCTTGGCCTTCCTCTTGGTGATCCTTCAATGAAAGCGCCTGCATCAATAATGTACAACATCCTGGGTGAGGATGAGGTAACTATTGCAACACTATCTTTTTACTTATCCTTGCTATTTGGGCCATGTTGAATGTGGATAATTAGGTTTCCATATTCCTGTTACATTATCCAGTTACCTTTATTGGCATTGATAATTTATGATATAGGGTGAGGCAGGATTTACTCAAGCTCATCAGTTGATTGAGAGAGCTTTGGACATTTCAGGTGCATCTGTCCATTGGTATGCAAAACCAGGTTGGTTCACATACTCATCTGATGGTGCTACAGAAAATGAACGTGCCTGCTTCTTGATTTTCATGTTGCTGTTTATAAAATTGTTTCTTTTTCTTTCAGAAATACGGAAGCAGAGAAAGATGGGCCATATTACAATTGTGGGGCCTTCAAAGTACAGTGTAAAAGCACGCTTAGATAAGTTGCTGCAAAGAGACGCATATGACCCCAAGAAAGGTTAGATAATCACATGATGTTTGTAATTCTGATCTTTGTTAACTTCCCCGTTGATAGTGGTAGTTAATAAAGTATCTTCAGGATTGCTGTGTAGTGCAGCACCATAACCTTTTGTTTGGCCTAGGATTGTAAATGGTGAAGTTCAATTTTGTTGAGCTGTTTTCACCAACTTTAGTTATTACAAGGGCATTTTTATTTATTTTCAATTAAGGAGCATCCTGTTCTCTGGAAGTTGCAAAATAGTAGCTTGGAATGGGCAGTAGATTTTAATAGGATCTATTTTAGCCAAATGAAGAAAGAATAACCTGTCAGGATGGAAAGAGACTGTAGGAGGCATGTGTATTTTGAATCATCTATTTAGAACATCCAAGTCTGAGAATACAGTTGAGGCCTGACAAGGATTTAATTGATAGATATCCATGCACACAGCAAATTATATGGTTTGTCTAAATCATAGGTAACTCTGTTGATGCTCACCGTTGTTGTTTTGTCTGCCATGGTAAAACTAATCATGCTTTGTTGTGCCACCTTCTGACCCACTTTACTTTCTAAAAAGTCCTTTCATGTTCTTCATACCAATGGGCTGACAAAGTATAATAATATTGTACTAATTGCAGTTAAACCTCGTGCTGCAATAATAATGGGTTCTGATTCTGATCTTCCTGTCATGAAAGATGCTGCAGTAGTATTGAAGAAATTCAACATACCTTTTGAGGTTTGATCTCTGAAACCCTTCCGTTGACAAGTTATGAAATGTTTACATGCTAAGTCAAAATTTTCTAAGGATGCAAAATGATTGACTGTCGAATTTTGTAGCTTACAATTGTTTCGGCTCATCGTACACCAGAGAGGATGTACCATTATGCATTATCTGCTAAAGAAAGAGGCTTAGAGGTCATAATTGCAGGTGCAGGTGGAGCGGCTCACTTACCAGGCAAGTGTGACAGAAAAAACACATGCATGAATGCATCATAATACTTCATATTAGTTCAAGACCAAATTATGTGCATACTGGTACACTTGTGTTTTGTCTAGATTATGGTACTTGGACTCATTTCATTTCGAGCATCAATTCTTGCTGTATTTTTCTTCCAAACTGAGTAATAAGGAATGCTATATAACTGGATCATTTCATTGTGTTCTATTGTAGCAAGTAGCAAGTGCTAGTTTCACCCTGTGCTTGAGTTGCTGAAATGGATGCAACACACGTTTGGATAAATGGGTTCGATGTTGGAAATGTAGACCAAACGCTTATTTTATAAAGAAAATTATTCACAATCCATCTTGATTAATGAATGATAATATATTAAAAAAACTTTTTGGTTCAGGGATGGTGGCTTCATTGACTTCTGTCCCAGTAATAGGAGTACCCATCATGACTTCATCTTTACATGGAACTGATTCCCTCCTATCTATTGTCCAGGTGAGTATTCTAAGTCTTTCATTAAAAAGCAGAATTGTAGTGTGCGTCATACACAATCAAAAGTTACAACAGTTACTGTTGCAATTGGAAAGGTATTCCTGTAGATTCTGGTGTTGATACTCTCTAATTTGACAGATGCCGAAAGGTATTCCTGTTGCTACTGTTGCAATTGGAAATGCGGAAAATGCAGGTTTATTGGCAGTTAGGATGCTGGCCTCAAGAGATCCTGAGTTGGGGGACAAGTATGATTTCTTCTTTTCTGCAATTGTCCTGCAAATTTTGAAGTTTGGTTAGTGTAACTGTATGTCTGTATGCAATTGATAATAGACACCTCCCAGCAGTAAGTTGCATATGTTCGACCTGGCTCGCATATGTTAATTCCTTAATTCCTGGGGTTATACATAGGCAGTGGTTTGAGCTGATATCTGGCAGGCTGCAGCAAGCCAGTGAGTAGAGACTGATGAGACCTTTGGTAATGTACCATATTGCCAACAAAAGCTAGTCAGTAGAAATGTAGAATCATGAAAAGTTCCCAATTGATCAATCTGTTCGAAAAGAATGATCAATGTTACGTTACAGTTGCTCGAAATTTGCAGTAGGTCATTAGTCATCAGTAGAACTTTCTCATTTTGCCTTGACCTGCTGAAAACCTGGTTTCGTTGTCAACAAAAGCTAGTCAGTAGAAATGTAGAATCATGAAAAGTTCCCAATTGATCAATCTGTTCGAAAAGAATGATCAATGTTACGTTACAGTTGCTCGAAATTTGCAGTAGGTCATTAGTCATCAGTAGAACTTTCTCATTTTGCCTTGACCTGCTGAAAACCTGGTTTCGTTGTCAGGGAGCACAAGTGATTATTTGGCTAGCATGTTTTCAGTTGTTACACTACACCTGTCTGATGTAGGCTATTGCTTTCAGGGCAACTGAATACCAGCATGATCTCAGGGATATGGTGTTGGAGAAAGCAAAAAGGCTCGAGGAACTAGGTTGGGAGGAATATACCGAGCTATACTTGAAGAAGCATTGATCTCTGCTGCCCGTTTAATTGACATTCTTTTTGATCCAGTGTTGACATAAGCAGATATGGTCCATGGTTGTGGCACATTCTTAAAATCCTTTTCATTCTTTTCTGCATAGTGTTTTTTTTCTCGCTAATTTATAAATTTCTCCGCTCATTGAAATTTGGTTTTCTTTAGTGGAGGCCTGGAGAGGGCGTGCCAACTTACGGAGTGAAAGATGTTGACGAAACACGGCGCATGAGCATCTCAGTATCAGAAAGCTTTGCTTGTATAACTGTAACGACATGCCTGCCTGAAATGTTCTTTTAGAGGATGCCTGAAATGTTCATGTGGATCTTATGATGATATTTCAGGGAAAAAAATCAACCAATTTTAACGAGTTCTGAAAAAAGAAGAGTCCCTAAAGTATCATGTTTTATTAGCAATTTCCTGATGAAGCGTGACGACTGCCGCGCCAGCACAAATCGTGACTACAGATAAACATTGCAACTGAATAGTGTTGCGAAAAGGATATCACACACTCATCTCTATTTCCTGAGATGCATGAACAAGATCTTTGGTAGAATCATCAGCATGATCCATCTCGCAAGATGCATGTGTTGCTTGCGTCCCAAACTTTGCATGGACAAAATCAGGCCAGCAAGAGGATACATGAACCGTTTTGGCTCTCTGCACTGCTGCGAGCCAACTTTTATTTCCATCTACCAGCTCCGATGCAAAGCAAATCCAGCACGCACAGTGCCACCCTCTTGTGTATGAAATGATTGATTACAACCAAGATCCCTCTGATGTCATGACACGGGCATGCCAAATCAATCTCGCAACAAGATTAAGTCATCATGGATGCATGCCAATTGCGAGGCACAAGAAGCTTAATTAGGTTCTTTCCATTCTCAATTTGATCAGTAATTAATTGCCATCACGGGAGACGATACGAGTGATCATCTCTTGCTTTCTTTCTCTCGCTATTATGTTCACATAGTATGACGTAGGCGAAACACACGTGCCATGGCATGCGTGATATTGCTTTACGACTAATCATAAGCCAATTACATTCCGTATTTCTCCGTTTTTTGAATTTTTTTTTTGGCTACTATGTAGCCATTGATGGGCGCGGCTTAAAGCGCGTATTCATCTAGTTGGCATCAGGGATACAAATGTGCAGCCCATATGAAGCCAAATTGTGCAAGAGAAGGGAAGACTGGCATACTCAATGTGTATCTAAGAACAGATGGATTCAATCTGGAAGGCAAACGAATTCAAGTGAAACGGGTATGTAGTGAGTTACATGTACATGGCAAATCAGCCCTGATGTTTCTGCAGAGTTTACAGTTACTTTCCAAACGAATGAGCACACATGCACGCACATATTGCATATATACAAATCTTTCCAACAAGCAATGATTATTTGGGGCACCATGATAAGCCAGGTACACCTTCTACAGGATCTTTCCCTTTCCTGTCGCAACATCAAATTGCTATCCACGTCAGTGTACAAACAACTGGTAGCATGGTCAAGGGTGACATGTAGTCTCCCTTTAACTCCATGAGCAAAACTGGACAGGTAGTTGTTCCATATATGTAGAATGCATGCCAGATTATAAGAGGATTGTGCATACCTTCAATTAACAAATCATCTGCTTGTGCTGCCCAGATCGAAGTCCATAGTGTAGTCATATTCAATAGTGGGTATGACTGAGGCCATAAACTTCAAAAATATGAAAAGGTACCTGTCCAAAAGAGAAACACAAGTTACAGGCCAGCCAACAAAGAGATGTGCTGCTTTTGATCATCCAGGCAGTCAGCAAAAGGTATCTCTGTAGATAATATTACTTGTCAACTTCGGGTTCAACTCCTCGAGACATTAGAACATCAATGATCTTTTTCATCACAGCAGCATGTTTGCATGGATGCACTGAAGCATGCTTGCCTGCTGACAAGTGAGGATGGTCTTCAATAGTCACCTGTGGCAACACAATCCACTTTAGTGTCATCAACATGCAATGTGTAGTAGATGACTTAACTAGTACACTGGTTTGTTGCAATCCACAAAGTAGCTAACACTAAACCTTGAAATTTATCGAACTGTGTGGCATGATGTATATGGCTTAAAATACAGGAACCATCATTACAGACAAGCACTTCTAAGTCGTGAGAATGACGGAAAATGACAGTAAAAGGATAGAAAGGAGGCCAATAATTCCGGTATGCTACCATTGCAAAATCTAATTTCTGGAGACATTACTGATATCAAATATTTTTTAAAAAATGAATACTTCAAATCCTTTTCATTGGCTTAAAATGCGTAGTGGTGTACTCTATGACATTGAGGTTTTAGAAACATATAATAGGCTCAGTTCAAAATATAAGCACTAGTAACAAAATTAAGGATATTGGTGAACCAATCCAGTTCAAGTTGATTCATGTTTCATTTTACATGTCAATAGCAAATACTAAAATGAATGAAAGTACCGTCTTCCGTGCATGATCTTGGCTGATATCTTCAAACACAAGTTCAGGCTTTAGTGGCATTCTTGACTGCAACAACAATAAAATTAAATGAATCAACTTCATCTTCAGGACTGCAACAAGACACTTCTAAGGGCAAAATGACTTACCTCATCATATCCAGTAAGCCAGACACGTGGGGTTTGGTAATATTTGTCATATCTGAAATAAGAGAACTACCTGTTACTTTCTTAAACTAGAAGACTGAGGCACACAATGCTATGGCAAATAAAAAATAACCAAGAGGACAACATCATTGCTCAGAAGCAACAGGGTGAAGTTCAAGACAACAGCAACATCACTTGCACAATGTTGTACATGCAAATACTTTGAAATCAAGGCATATAATGCCAACTACGATTCATTGTTCACAGATAGTGTGTTATGTGCTATATTTAAGTGCCGAGGAGCAGATATGCAAAATATAAAACTTGGATGGTCGAAAGAACATGTGATTGAAGATAAATCCTGGTAATGTCTAGAGAAGTTCTGTGTAAACATATACAGACTCAGAAAGAGGAGGAGGAAGATAATATGGAAACTAATAACACATAATAAGGCAACAAATACTAACCAACTAACAAAAGACATAAAAAGCATGCAGATCAAATAAAAGAGCTTACGTGATGCTAACGTCATATGTCCTAGTACGAAGGATGTTGTCATCTTCAGGCTCTTCTGCGACAAAATATGAAGGTTGAGCGGTAGCCTAAAATAAGATGACGAAGGCAAAGCTGGAATCAGTAATGACTATGAACATTATGAGCCTTTCTTAACCACATCGAAGATAGGATCACAGTCTTTCTTACCACTGAATCATTCCCTGAGTCTTCATAAGTGTCCATGTCTGGTATATCCTCCTCCTCTTCTTCAGCCTTCTTACCAGCACTGAAATATGAGGGAATAGACTTTATCCTTTCAGTTTTCCCTATATCCAATGTATCCATCGATGGTATGTCTTCCTCCTCTTCTGGCTTTGATGCTATACATTACCAACAGAACAAAAGGGAGTTTAGCCTATACAAAAGAGAGCGCGTGAAACACTGAAACAAGCATCCTGAGAGGTGAACCTTGCACTCCATGTGTGGCAAGCCAGCCTTCACCGTCCTCATCATCACCGAGAACTACCTCAGCTCCTGCTGCATCATACTCTTCTTCAAGCGACACAGCGCGTCTTAGGCAAGGCACTGCCAGCAGAAGCAAAATTTCAATTACAATGACATATCGAATTCAAACCGTTTCAACTAAAACACGAAGGAAACCAAACTTTACTAGTTCTTATCCTCCAAATATAGCATTCCAAAACATGGTGGGCTATAACCAAACTTAGTCTAATCAAGACCACTAGAAAGTGGAAACTAAGCATAACAATCATGTCACCCAATGCAGCATTCCATCGCATGTACAAGATGAAATAGAACCAAAATTCAGAATCAGCATACCGTACCGTTCCTGGTGACGAGAAATTGCTTGTCAGGAGGGAGATACGGCTTCCTCTTGCTCGGATCGCCCGCTTCCCTGCACACCGGATCGATCAGACCAGACGCCACCCAAACCCAGCAATTGGGTACCAAACCAAACCTAGGGAGAGGCGTACCAGGACCAGGTGGGGCACTTGGAGACGAGGTTGTCGCCGGCGAGGATGAACTCGGGGACGGAGAGGACGCCCTTGTCGAGGAAGGCCGACACGGTGCGCGGGCCCGTGACCCGCTCCACCGTCCCCTTGTAGAGCTCGTACACCTTCTGCTTCACCTGCATCCTGCTCGCCGGAGAAGGTTGCTTTGCTTCCGCTCGTCGCCGGAGACGAAGACGAAGCGTACAAGGGAAGGGAGGGGGGGTTTGCCTCCAGCGGAAGGAAGGCACCAACCTGCAGGGGCGGATCCAAATTTTTTGGGGGAACCAACAAAACAAACTGAAATTAAGAGGGGTTAAGGCTCTGAAATTAAGGAGGAGAAGAGCTGTGATCTACAAGATGAATCAGAGACGGAGACGGGAGATTTTAAGATTTTCGTTTATTTACGCAAGGGGAAGGGGGAAGATATACTGGAGTACTCCACGAACTGACTGCCCTTGCAAATAATTAATCTCTCTCTCTCTCTCTCTCTTCAAAACGAACTAGGACTTGAGTTTGTGTGAAATTCGATCTAGATCCCTCACGAACAGTACCTACCTCTGAGGTGTTATTTTAAGATTAAGCCCTTACTAAAGCCGGATATTCCCCGGGAAGAAGAGAGGAAACAACGCGAACTAGGACTGCCCTCTGTCGCCGCCGCTGCCGCTGCCGCCTCCGCCTCGCGCCGCCGTTGTCGTCTTCGTCGAGTGCCGCCGCAGGTGTGCCGACCAGTTTGGGTGCCGGGGATCCGGCGTCGGGGCGCTGCTGCGGTCCTCCTCTCTCCGGTGACTAGAGTCACATCACAAGAACAGGATGATTGATGGCTAGATGCTGTTTTTTTTTTTTTCTCAAATCGGTTCCAGCTGCCGTCTCCTTCCCGGTCTCACATGCCGTCGCTCGACTTGGAGACATCTATCTTCAACAAGGAGAAGGGTCTTCCTCGCCGGCCACGAGCAGGAGGTTCGCTCTGCTTGCATCCCTTCTCCCTTTTGGATTTGATCTCTCTTTGGGGGTTTGTTTATCTCGCTGAATTGATTGTGTCGCAGTATATTATAGTGAGGGGGTGGGAGGAACCTGTTCCCGCTGCTTCCCGAGGCGTTTAAGGCCATCAAGCAAATATGAATGATTCACTTTCTTTCTTGTCTTCAAACTTATTTTCCCGTTTCATTTAGATGATCAGTGTCGCACATGTGACATTTCCAATCAATAATTGATCAATTGCACAACAAATTGCTTCAATAACGAACAAATTGATGATGTAGCTCCGAGAAGAGATTTACAGATTTTGGTAATTTACCAATTCCTTTTTCCTTTTGGATCTACATGGTTCTGTATAATAGCAGATAATATATAATTATATTGCACTAGATTATCAATCGAATGGCTGATTCATACACTGGCCACCTGATGGATTCGAGGCTTCTGTGTTGCCGGGCATTGTAGGTGGTTAGTGCCGTCAAGAACACAGGCTAGATGGAGGAAGGGCTGATGAAAAGAGAAGGATACAAGCCACAGTTGCTTCGTTACATATATGAATTGGAAGCTAGAGTGAGAGTGGCGCACCCGCTGGGTTCAAAATCCCATTAATAAGTGTTGTTATTTGACCTTCTTTCTACCTATTGATATTCTTTAATATAAGCATTTGGTACCACAAGCATTTTTTTTCTTTTTTAACTAATGAAGTGGAAAGCCCAGAGAGAAACTAGTGATTAAATCATTTAACACTAAAACAGTTGGTCTACTCATGATCTCTATTGGAACGGCCTGCTTTTGTTTTTATCCCAACGGAGTTGATTCTGGTGCTGATACTCTCACTAATTTGACAGATGCCGAAAGGTATTCCTGTTGCTACTGTTGCAATTGGAAATGCGGAAAATGCAGGTTTATTGGCAGTTAGGATGCTGGCCTCAAGAGATCCTGAGTTGGGGGACAAGTATGATTTCTTCTTTTCTTGCAATTCTCCTGCAAATTTCGAAGTTTGGTTAGGGTAACTGTATGTATGTATGCAATTGATAATAGACACCTCCCAGCAGTAAGTTGCATATGTTCGACCTGGCTCACATATGTTAATTCCTTAATTCCTGGGGTTATACATAAGCAGTGGTTTGAGCTGATATCTGCCAGGCTGCAGCAAGCCAGTGAGTAACTGAGTAGACTGATGAAACCTTTGGTAATGTACCAAATTGCCAACAAAGCTAGTCAGTAGAAATGTAGAATCATGAAAAGTTCTCAATTGATCAATCTGTTCGAAAAGAATGATCAATGTTACGTTACAGTTGCTTTAAATTTGCAGTAGGTCATTAGTCATCAGTACAACTTTCTCATTTTGCCTTGACCTGCTGAAAACCTAGCTTCATTGTCAGGGAGCACAAGTGATTATTTGGCTAGCATGTTTTCAGTTAGGGACCTATTTTCGGTTGTTACACTACACCTGTCTGATGTAGGCTATTGCTTTCAGGGCAACTGAATACCAGCATGATCTGAGGGATATGGTGTTGGAGAAAGCAAAAAGGCTTGAGGAGCTAGGTTGGGAGGAATGTACTAAGCTATACTTGAAGAAGCATTGATCCTTGCCTGCCCGTTGTATTGTCATTCTTTTTGATCCAGTGTTGACATAAGCAGATTGACCCATGGTTGTGGCACATTCTTAAAATCCTTTTCATTCTTTTCTCTTTTTTCTCGCTAATTTATAAATTTCTCCGCTCATTGAAATTTGGTTTTCTTTAGTGGAGGGCTGGAGGCCTGGAGAGGGCGTGCCGACTTACAAAGTGAAAGATGTTGACGAAGCACGGCGCATGAGCATCTCAGTATCAGAAAAGTTTTGCTTGTTTAACTGTAACAAGATGCCTGCCTGAAGTGTTCATGCAAATCTTATGATGATGTTTCAGGGGAAAAAATCAACCAATTTTAACGAGTTCTGAAAAAAGAATTGAGTCCCTAAAGGGTCATGTTTTATTAGCAATTTCCTGATGAAGCGTGACGACTGCCGCGCCAGCACAAATCGTGACTACCGATAGACATTGCAACTGAATAGTGTTGTGAAATGGATATCACACACTCATCACCATTTCCTGAGATGCATGAACAAGATCTTTGGTAGAATCATCAGCATGATCCATCTCGCAAGATGCATGTGTTGCTTGCGTCCCAAACTTTGCATGGATAAAATCAGGCCAGCAAGAGGATACATGAACCTTATGGCTCTCTGCACTGCTGCGAGCCAACTTCTCTTTCCAACTACCAGCTCCGATCGATGCAAAGCAAATCCAGCACGTACGCACAGTGGCACACTCTTGTGTATGAAATGATTGATTACAATCAAGATCACTCTGATATGTCATGATATGGGCATTCCAAATCAATCTTGCAACAAGATTAAGTCATCATGGATGCATGCATGCCAATTGCCTGCAGGCAAGAAGGTTAATTAGGTTCTTTCCATTCTCAATTTGATCAGTAATTAATGCCCATCACGGGAGACGATATCGATTGATCATCTCTTGCTTTTTTTTTTCTCGCTATGTTCACATAGTATAATGTAGGCGAAACACACGGGATCCAGACGTGCCATGGCATGCGTGACACTGCTTTACGAGCACTGCTACTAATTATACTAATTAACACTGGACGCTATTGCTGTGTTGGCTAGCTATCAGTGATGCCCATGCTGAGTTGTTATTAGTTGTTGTTCATGTGTATGTGTGCTATGCTAGTTGTAGGCCTACACGAGAGCATCGTGTATTCCTGTAGCAGTTTTTGCCTGCACCGTTGGAGCACTTCACCCAATTGCTCGAATATGATTGATTGTTTATGTGTTGGGTGTGTGGTTTAAGGATCAAGCAAGATTACTATGGACGACGCCTACCATTACTCACCAGCTTAAGTTTTTGGTCAAATTGAATTAATGCTACATACTTGCAACACAAATATAGTGCTGGATAAAAAAAAAAGATACAGTTTAATTTCATGTTTGAGGCATGAGGGAGTCTCTTCCGGAAGGTGAGTGGAAGTAATTGAATTGTTTCTCTTTCTAATTAGTTTAAGTTTTTAGGGTGAACCGACTCGTGAATATAGCTCAATAACGGTGTATATAGCATATGATCGAACTTAATTCTAAGGGCGGAGCGCCTATCCATTATCTTTTAAAAATGCGGTTAAATTTAATCTTTACTATAGTTGTTTTATACTTTTAATATTTGCGTATACACTATACGCACCCCCCCCCCCCCCCTCTCTCCCTCGCTCGCGAGAAGTGTACTAACATATATATAGAAAAGCTAATTAAAACCCAAAATTGGGTATGTTCCTTGCATCCATTTGTAATCAGCTAACATAATAAGCTAGCTTTTCTTCTCTCTTTACACCTTTAGCATGATGCATGATTACTCATTGATAGTGTGATGATAAGTTGATAACACACACATCAACACTGCCATTTGCATGGGATGCATGAACCGAGTCTAGGAGCCTTCGTTTTCCTAGGGAACTTTGGTTTGCGGCTCAGTTGGGGTGCATTGCATGTTGGACATGGACAGTGCCACATATTAGTGAATTGATGTTAACTAAAGTGCAATCTTTTACACCCTTTCCGGCCTCTTAATTGAACTGTAGATTGCCCCTGTCACAAGCTTCCCTTTCACATATAAGATATGGTGCCCTACGATTAGGAGAACCTGCATGCTCCTTTACAAGCTAGCTAGCTACATGCAGTGCAACTAGCTAGGAGAGTATCACCTGTCACCTTCTTCTAGGTTGCAAAATTTTAAAAGATGAGATTCAAGTTGCACTTTTTAAACTTTAGTTACCACTTTTGAGTGGTTAGATGCTCATCACTCTGTGCCTATAAATATGGGACATAACCACATCTTGATGCATCTATCATACATTGTGGATCAGACTAACATATACACAGGTTCCTGAAGATCAGATAGATGCAGCACCAGGAAACTGCAGTTATCCAAAGAAACACAAGCAGGTTCTCTCCCAAGGTAAAAAAAAAAATCTCAACTCCCAAGTTCTTCCCAAAGACAAATCATTTTGAAGTTGTAGACATAAATATTAGACTCTGCATATATATGTTGTTTGTGTTGATTCTTAATACCATCTAAGTAGTTAGTTTGCTCTAATTCCCACAACATATCATCACTGATGTCGTCAGTCTCACATTGACTGGCCATTGGCCAATACTGTGGATATGCACGAAGCACAATGACATAACATGTATTTATTCATATCAAATTAGTTATCCACCCTAATAATTAAGTTGAAATTTCAGCATCGTACGTGGAATGATTTTGAATTATCCTAAGTCTCAAATTGACTATGGCCCTACTTAAAGAGATATATACGGAGATTTTGAGAATTAGCTAGTACGTATCGATCGAGATGGTGAGAATGTGGAGAAACCAAATTTTTGACTAGTTCATTTTCTGGTTCTGTAGAATGCAAATGTGAATCCGGATTACTGGTATTCTGGGAATAGTTGTAGCTGCCGACTGTTAAAAGAAGAACTATATTTGGTTCTAATATCATATTAAGTTTTACATATAGTAGTTGATTCTTCGATACAAAATAAAATTTGTTCATTCACTAATATAATTTAATTTGACAAGCAAAGACAGATAATGAGACATCCCTTCGAGAAATAAAAATACACTTCTATATTCTCATGCATGCGTCCATATATATAAAGTCTAAGTCACACATGCGTTTTTTCAGGGAGAACAAGAGCTTCACGTAGCCAACTACTCACAAAGCTCAAACAAGATGGAGAAGCTCATCATCATCAAGAGTAGCGGCAGCGGCAGCGGCGACGCACGCCATGACGACGGCGGCGCCGCGGCGAGCACCGGCGGCGGCGGCGAGGTGGAGACCGTGCGGTGCGCGTGCTGCGGCGTGGCGGAGGAGTGCACGCCGGCGTACATCGGCGGCGTGCGCGCGGCGTTCTGCGGCGACTGGCTGTGCGGGCTGTGCTCGGAGGCCGTGAAGGAGACGGCGCGGCGCGACCCGGCGCCGGGCGGCGGCGTGGCGGCGGCGCTGGCGTCGCACGCGGCGGAGTGCAGGGACTTCAACGCGACGACGAGGCTGAACCCGACGCTGTCGCTGGCGGGGTCCATGCGCCGCATCGCGCGGCGGAGCTTCGACAAGAGGACGTCGGCGTCGTGCCAGGAGCGGCGCCTCGGCGCGGCGGCGTCCAGGGCGGTGGCGCTCGCCAGGTCCGCCAGCTGCGACCCGCGCTTCTGCAGCCTCCTCGCCGCCGACGTCATCAACGGTGGCGCTCCTCCCGGCGATCGCTGCAGATGATGATCGATCGAGCTCCATCGATCAGTCTCCATGGTGTTTGATAGTAATTAACTACTGCTAGTAATTAAGGGAGCATGCATACTCGATCACTCTCTATCGATGTTAGTATGTGGTTGTATATATGTGTAATTTTTTTTTGCGGGGAATATATATGTGTAATTAACGATCGTCTTTTCTAAGTAAATATATATCACGCTATATATTAACCAAGCTAGCTTATAAGCTACTCCCTCCGTCCCAAAATATAACTACTTTTAGTTAAATGAGATATATCATAATACTACGAATCTGTACAGAAAATTTGTTTAAATTCGTGGTACTATAATATGTCTCATTTATAAAAAAATACTATATTTTGAAACGGACGAGTAGCTAATTAGCTAGCTTAGATCCAACAGTAGCGTACTGTCACTGCATCAGTGCGGCCCAGTAGACAGTAGTGTTAGTACTCCTACCTAATATTGAACATGTACGTATGTGGATCAGTTGCATTGTACTCTCTTCGTTTCTTAATACATGACGTTGTTGACATTTTCTGACATGTTTGATCATTCGTCTTATTTAAAAATTTTATGCAAAAATATAAGATATAAATCACACTTAAAGTATGATGAGTGATAAAACAACTCATAACAAAATAAATTAATTATGTAATTTTTTTAATAAGACGAATGGTCAAACATATCAGAAAAAGTTAACAGCGTCATCTATTAAAAAACGGAGGTAGTATAATCTGAGTGCACTGTAGTGTCTCTAGCTACATGAGTATTGTACTCTCTCCTTATGTTTTTTAATATACAACACAATTAACTTTTTGTGAGATACATTTAACCAATTAATTCATCTTACTAAAAAACATTTAATTATGATTAAAGATTCTTTCATCACGATTTATATTTTCTATGTTTTTTAAAAGACGAATGATCAAGCTTAGTTTAAAAGAAAAAAAAATCAATGGTATCATTGCATGCGTGACGTAGCAAACTTTGGTTTGACGCGCGGCCTGTGGTTTGCAACGTGGGATTTCAGGCTTTCGGCCCAGCCCAACGTCGCGGTGGGCCGAAGCTCGTTTGCGCGGCGCCGTATTTGTTTGCTTCGAAAATAGGGGTGAAACGGTACACGCTTATTTTATTTCGATTCCAAATACCGTCCTTAAATGATCTTTCTTTCCATCCGGAATTTCGAGAGAAATTACCTTCCAAGTATCGCACAAACTAAACCATCAATATAAGTATGATGTGTTTCATCAAAATAGTTACATATACGGAGTAATATCATGCGATGATATTTTACGAACGCGCGAGTGTCGTTAGTGTTGATTGTTACGAAGTGCACGTCAATATATTAAAAGAAACATACAATACAATAGTACCGTGCCAAGTAGAGATCGATGATGCCAAGCCCATCGAGCTCCTTGAGGCAAGTTAATAAGACAACTGCCTTGATGGACTATCTCGCCATATAGTCACAGATCAATGCAACAACCCTTTCTCCACCAGGAAACACGCTCCTCTGGTGCTAGGAGTCCTCGAAGCAATACTCCTCTAGATCAGCCTATCACGCCTTTTTGCTAAGGAGACAATCTTTACGTGACAAGCAAATACGGAAGAACTACGCGCCGCCACAACATCGGTATTTCTCATGGTAGCCCACCGCCAATGTTGGATTAGTGACATGCTGAGCTAGTGAGGGCCGACTGCCTGATTCGTAGAAGTGCGTCTTTTGTGATCAAAGTGAGGAGTCAATTGACCAACCTTCTGATCCAATGCCAATAAACACTATAGCTATGGTGGACAGTCCTATGTGGCACTGGCTTCCACTGCTTCCCATTAAATGAGCAATCCTTCCATATGGTGGTGTGACGTCGAGACAAAATCATAGCGACCCAAAGACGAGGGTTTGATACCATCATCATCTTGATGGCCTGGACGATATGGAAGTAACGAAACAACCGGGTTTTCAATGTTTAATGCAAGACCATGCAGAAAATAGCGGACGCTCTCGAGGGAGGTAGGAGCGCCTATCAAGGTGGAGCTTACATAGTTGTTGTGCCTGTTTGTAACAACTTTTTCCGATGTTAATACAAAAGATACAATGGAGTGCTTAAATTAGTTACTTGCTCCTTTGAATTTTCGCTAATAGTTACATATATGATGCTAATTTACAATGTTTGAACAAGACAATGACGACTAGCTTGTTTGCCTTTATAAGAAGTTGTTCCCGAGTTTCTATTCCGACAATTAATAGTTACCGTTTTCGTCTCTATCGTTCTGATTCCATTTCAAAGAAAACAAAAGGAAGCCATTTTTATCCCTACTCCGAACAGAGAATGTATCCACTATCGATCCGTACAAAAACTAACACAGCGGTTCTCAAAATCCAAAACATTTGTACACGCTGTTTCATGAGATTACGTACGTAAATTGCACTAGTTGTAATATTATATATCCGTTTTGCATTGGGGTGTATAATAATGAAATCAAAGGAAGGTCCAGTTGATGAACATGAAGCAGATGCAGTGGGCGCCGCCGTCGCCGTCGACCACCTTCCACGCCACCGCCTTCTCGTACGACGCCGCCCTCCCAACGCTCGACACGCACACCGCTCCCTCCATGCACGCCATCCCCTGCAATTTAGTTAATCGCGTACCACTAATTAATCAATTTGCAACTGATAAAAGCCTTGGTGAAATCTTACTATATCTGCTATTGATAAGATGATAAAATTATTAATGTATTTCACGTAATGTACTCACTCTATTTCAGATTATAAGTCGTTTTTGACTTTAAGCTCAAAAACAAACTGGTTCAAGTTTTAATAAGTTGGTAAAAAAATAGTAACATTATCAACCCAAATAAATATATTATAAAAATATATTTAATTATTGATTTAATAAAATTAATTTGGTGTTGTAAATATTATAATATATTTGTCTATAAACTTAATTAAATATGGAGTAGTTTGACTTTAATCAAAATCGGAACGACATCTAATTTGAAACGAAGTGAGTATCTTTTTTTTATGTATGAAAAAATAATTTTTGTATTAGTACTTAGTATCTCATGTCAGTTTGTGATATGATTATACCTGCTCCATGATGTTGGGGAGCTCTGTGCACAGGTTCTTCCTCCCTTGATCGTCGAAAACTTTCTCCAGCGTCATGTCTTGGAGTGCCACCAGAGTTGTTTCGAGCATGTCGAGGCCAGACTGGTTTGCAAATGTGAACACCGGCATCGCCTACATGAAAAATCAAATGGTTAAATGGTGCGTTACACTGTCAACTTTAAGGTGAATTTGTGTCAAAACAAAATTTCAGTCGAGCTGTAGCAAAGATTCATTAGTCCCTGAAATAAATTCAGAGAACAAACAATCCTCCATGCATAGCAGTATTGAGACTGGCCGCATTCGAGTTTAAGATAAAAGTTTGAATTCGGACGGGTAAAACGAGCTCGTTAATTAAATTTTAGTTATTTTAAATTTAAGAAATATATTTATCTTATATTTTAAAGCTTCTGTATAACTTCTTTTACGAAATGTACAGTTAACAATTTGAAAAACGTACTTATGAGAATCGAGATAAAATATGTATCTAAATCAGAAAAAGAAAAAAAATGGAGCTGAAGAAACCTTGAGAGAGCAGCAGAGTATGGCACTTGGATGATGCCAAACTGCTTTCAGAATCGATTCACTGCTGCTGTTGGCATCTACAGATTTGATGAGTTCAGCTCCAAAATGAAATCTGCATAAGCAAAGCATCATCGGTTCTGAAAAGTAAACTCTTTTTTTTTTAATCTTGCGATGATGGCAAGTGAAAATTTCTTGACAGATATGAACTGTATCACAAGCAGCTGCGAAGCCACAGACCTGTAGCTCTGGCAAATCCATCTGGGCAGCGTCACCGCCTCCGGAGTCGCCGGCGCGAGCTGCGCGGCGGCGGCGCAGGCGCCGGGAGGGACGAGGCGGGATGACGAGAGCGCCACGGCGATCCTCTGCACCGACGAGATGATGCTGCGCATGTACTGCCGCGCCATGGCGGCCACGCTGTCCTGCAGGTGGCCGTCGAACGCGAACTGGAACGCGATCGTCATCACCGCCTTGGAGCTCGTCGCAGCAGCAGCACAGCCGCCGCCGCCGCCGCCATTGACGCCGCTGATCCTGCTCCGTGGCGTCGCGGCTTCGAGCGTGGACGCGAGATCCAGCGTGCAGTTCGGGCTCGACGTGTCCTGACATTTGCAGGGAAAGAAAAAAAATTCAGAACAACTTCTTTTTAAACATATAAATTCAGATGATTCGATTTGGTAATTTGATTTGAAATGATAGTGTACTGTCTAATTGTGTGAGATTTTACTTACGAGAGGAGAATCGATTGGGATGATGCGGAAACCGGAAGGCAGCAGTGGGGAATCATCACTGAACGATGCGTCGATGGGCGCAAAGATGAGCTCTGAACATGTTCCTGCACTGCTCTCCTCTACTCCATTGTACATCTGCCATTGCAATCAGGCCAAGAACACAAGTTTTACAGAGGAAAAAAAAAAGAAAATGATTCTTCAACTGGTGATAAGTCTCATGAATCAAGAAGTCACCTGCAAGAGGAACAGATCACGGTGCACCAGTGTATCTTGGTAGTTGCTGGCGTTTCCTAGCTTGATAACTTCCAGGAACTGAAAAACAATAGATGGATGCATCAAAACATTGAGCAGGAGAACAGAATTGGACAGAACCTTTTTGTAACTGACAGTAGAAGATGAACTTACCTCTTCAGGTTCAAACGTGTGTGCTAAAGGAAGTATAACCTGACCACTGAATCCTCCAAGACGGGACATGGGTAAATTGCAGAAGTTTGGTTTCATCGCGGAGGCGAAGAATGCGTCTAAATTGCTGTCGGCCCACTGTGACCGGTGTTCGCGCAAGAATTGCAAGAGTGATGGAGAAGAGACATCCTAACAACAGTAGAAATATTGTATGAAAAATATTGGACATGATCAACCAAACAAAAAAAGTACTAATTCTAGTTTCATAGTGAAGCTAACCTGCAACAGCATGGATGCCTTGGCACAAAGAACACCGGTATTGACAATAGGGAGTCCACTGCTGAATGTTGCATTGCAACCAATCACTTTGGATGAATTGACAGAGATGCAAACATCGTCGATGCCATCGCTCTCGATCACGGACCATCCATCATCGGCAAGCCCATTGAGAGCTTCATTGAAGCCTCTGAAAAGAGAGCATACAAAATTATTTATCACACTTTTGAGCTGGAAGAAGATTCATGGCAAGAACCAAGAAACATCTGCTGTTCAGGAGTCCTACCTGGTGAGCTTTTGGCTCAGAGCACGCAAAGCCGCAGGCTGCCTTCCCCATCCTGTGATCACAGAATGGGTATCTTCGTGTGCAACCTGCCTCAGGTAGCGTAAAGCCTGAATTTTGCATAACTGAATTAGTCAAGAATTTCTACAAATAAGCAAGAACAGAGTACTATAATTACTGTACCGCCATCGAGATCTTCTGCGCAACCATGGCAGAAGATTCATACAGAGGTCGTACAACTTCAGGCACGCTCCAAGGCTGCGACCACAAAATGGCTTAAATTTCATTCTGCTAGATGAATGAACTATTTGGACAAGAAATTGTAATGGTTATTACCTCCACGTCCATATGATCAACTATGTGTATCACACTGCCTCCACCATCACTAGGTCGGATCAAGAACCCACTGGGAAGCATCTCACCTCTGATAAAAGGCTGGACAAGTGGCATGCTTGGGCCTCCTTGCTTGCTACTGAGTGATCTCTCACACACCTTCAGAATTCAGAGCAAGAACATTCAGGCAAGCAGACAGGAGATCATAGTGACACACAAATACTTTTTGTACTAACTGCACATGGATAATTTGTTTCACGCTCCATGATCAGAGCAGCTCACCACTAAGCTTCCATCGTCGAGAATGGAGGTGTACCGCAGCAGCCAGAAGTCGCGAGCCGGCGCCAGCGTCGTCGGAGCATAGAGCTGAAGATCAAAATACAGATTTCAGCTTCAGAATTTCAGGTTCAGGTTCAGAATTCGCAACAGAAACTTTCAGGCTTGTGTGTTCTTGCCTGCATGTAGAGCAGCTCGATGGTGCCGTTGGCGCCAGCAGGGAGCACGTTCACCACATCCATGGACCGGCAATCGCGCAGCCACAGCGGCCGATCCTTGAGGATTTCGGCAACCTGATGAAATCATTGCCACAAATCATCAATCAACCAACCAATCAACTGTTGCTTATTGCAGAAGTGACAGCGACAAGAAGGTTAATTACCTTTGCAGGCTCCATGCCGACGAGGCCGCAAGCTCGCGCGGCGACGCCGGCGCAGCCATGCGAGATGGCGATGATTCCAATGGAATCCGGACCAGGCTGCAGACGACGACGACGAAAATCAATCAAGATTTTGGAATTGAGAAGTTGGTGATGATGAGGAGGAGCAAATTTTTGTTACCTTCATCCCGGGCATTTGGACCCACTCAACGGCGGTTCCGGTGGCCTTGGACAGAAACTCCGTCAATGTCTCCTCCGCGATCGACATCAGCCTGCACAACAACGAACGCCGCCGCCGCCGGCGAGTAAGCGAGAGAGCTGCAAGAACGTCGTAACGATGGATGAGGTGGTGACGTCACGTACCCAGCCGGGCTTGCGTCGCGCGGCGGCGGCGGCGGCTGGACGACGTTGTGCTGATGATGGCCGCTGGTGACGACCGACTCGCAGCTGGTGTCGGTGGCGTGATGAGCTCGCCGCATCCCGGCGGCGACCTGCGGCGCGCCGCCGCCGCCGCCGTGGTGGTGGCGGTAGCAGCCGTTGTCGAAGACGAGCTGGGAGACCTGCTTCTGGAGGCGGTCGTTCTCCTCCATGAGGAGCTTGTTCATGGCGGTGAGCTTGCGGTTGAGCGCCTGCAGCCGCGACGACTCCTTGCGCTGCTTCTCCCGGCACCGCCGGTTCTGGAACCACACCTTGATCTGCTTGGGGTCCACGTTCGCCAGCGCCGGGCACTCCCGCACCAGCTGCTGCCGCCGCAGCGAGCTCGGCTTGGGACACTCGTAGTACAGCCTCTCCAGCGCCTCCACCTGCTCCGGCGTGTACCTCACGTACTTGCTCGCGTCCATCGCCGCCGCCGACGCCACCATGCCAGATCGATCGAGCTCAATGCAAGCAAGCTAGCTAGCTGTAGGCTATAGCCAAGAAGGCGTAGAGCTCGATGGCGACATCGAGGTGAGGGGGGGGGGGGGGGGGGGGGAAGGAGAGCTTCGTGTTGTTCGTCGTCTCGTCGCCTTTAAACGCGAGGACGGCGGTGGCGCGGCGCGCGCGCGCTAATAAATTGCGGGAAAAAGAGGAAAGTTCCGGGCTGCCACGTCGCCGGCGAATGCACATTTGGCACATGTAATTTTTTTTAAAAAAAACAAACATTTTTTTTAAAAAATATTTGGTACTCCCTCCATCCCATAATATAGGCTTCCCAATTTTTTCTTCAAACTTCCAACTTTTCCATCATAACTGCACACACAAACTTCTATCTTTTCCGTCACATCATTCCAATTTCAATCAAACTTTTAATTTTGGTATAAACTAAACACACCCATAATCTAGAATCGGATAAGACATTTTATATTACAACGAATCGGGATAAATACATGTCTTGTTCGTTATACTATGAGTCCAATCGTTCTAGATTGTTATAGGAGATTGGCACATGTAATTTCGTAGGAGTACTCTCCATCCATCCATCAAAATATTATGATGATCTTCGTGTGTCATTATCACTTTACCATCAGAGATTGTGAGGCCCGTCTAAGACCATGGTGTGTAACTCTTCCACGAGGCATTGCTGTAAGAGTAATGCTATACTACACCCTCATAAGATTATTTTTATCATTTCCCGTTTGTTCCAAAATAAATTTATTTCTGAGTATTTACTACATCGAATTTTATGAAAGTAGAGAATAAATGCATTGAGAGCAAATCAAGATAGGACTAATTAAATTAAAATTTAATAAAGTGTTCGTGTAAAAAAATTAATAAAGTGAGAGTATTCTAGTCTTTTAAATTTATATTGGTATATGCACAATAGATAAAAAATGAACTTATTTTGGAACTGAGAGGCGAGAGAATGCACTTACAAAACCTTACTAAACTTTTATAAACAGAATTTTGAATTTAGTAAGCAATTAGTTATGAAATATCAAGAAACAATCGTAGCATGCCGCATCAGTTTTTGTAAGACGCACGTAAATAAGTTTCTTTGACGTGTATCATTTTCCTTTCTGTAAGGGGGCTTCTTTGAAATGCTTTAACCTCTCTTATTTCTGTGTGAATTGAATTGGTTCATGTGAAATTCTTATTAATATTTGTTAAGAAAAGCATTTGGTCTGAATAAGACTCGAATATGAAACTTTTGGGGGCTTGAGAATATTTTTCATATTCGTTTTGACCGTGGTATATCGAACCGTCATATTTTGAATTTAAATGACATGCACTTTAGAAGGGGAACATATTCTGAATAAACATGGTCTTGGAGTAACAAGTTGAGGTGAAGTTAATGGCAGATTAACAAATTAATAACGAGCCAATAGTTTACGCAAATAATTGAAAGCTTTCTGCACATGCTTTAGAGATTCCAAGCTTTTCTTTTTCTTCCATCGGTAGAATACAATCTGTATCTTTTCCTTTCTCCCATCACACCCAGAGAGAGAGAGGAGAGAAGAGGAGAAAAAAAATTAAAATTTAGCTGTGCTTAAAGGAATCTCTTTTCCTTTTTCTTTTTGCTCTCCTTTTAATATTTTTACTAGCGTTGTACTCAAGACATTCTCCCCCTGAGTCAGGGCGTGAATTCTCGATCCCATAAATAATTAGGAGATATTTCCCGTGGATTTGCGTGAATTCGATCTAGTGCTCCTTTGCACGAACTGCCTCTGGTTTCGTCCTTATAAAAACACTGAAAATCTCCTAGCAAAAAACTCACATTTCTCCCTAAATATTTAGCCCTGCAAATAAAACAGTTTTCTCTTTTTCTTTTCATTATTACTTTTTTTGATTTGGGGACAATTCTCTTTGTCATTAGCGAACGGAAAAGGGAAAAAAAGGAAAAGAGGATATGTGATTGGACTTGGAGACCTGAGTGAAACCAAGAGAATTTTCCTCGAGATTGGAGACAGCAGCAGTTTTCTTTGTCCTTGGATTTTTGAACGGCACGAGGGGGGGAGGACGACGGTTAAAATACTATCGGGCCGGGTTGTGTAGAGGCAGAAGACCCGGAGAAAAAGCGGATTTTCTCGGCATTTGGAGCCCGATTAAAGGCGGCGATCCGCATCTTGGACCCTGATCCGCCATGCAGATTCCGTATCACCACGGCCACCGTAAAAATTCTTTTTTTACCCCAGGCTTTCCTTTATCCTTTTACCGCTTCTTTGGGCATTGCTAAGTACTTTGCTATAGTATACTCCCTACCTGGTTTGATTCCAGGATAGACAGTAAAAAAAAAAATCTAGCCTCTTCATAACCCAGTCAGTCACCCAGATCAAACAAAGCTCTCACAAATTTCTTTTCACCCAGGCTTTCCTTTTTCTTTTTACCGCTTTCTTTTCACCCTATGGTCTTTGACATGCCTCTGGTCTCGATTCCAGGTTAGGCAGTAAAAATTTTAACCTCCTTGTAAACCCAGTCAGCCAGATCAAACACAGCTCGAAGGACAAAAATAAAGGGACAGTTTGGACCACATTGAAATGCTCTCTGTAAGGCCCACTTGAAATACATGAAATTTCCTATGTTTATGTAGAGATGAAAATACTGCTTTCTGTAAATTTTCTATCAAATCCTTGTGAAATTCCTAGTTCCACTAAGTTTTTTTTTAATAATTCCCTCATGTTATCTTCATGTGGAATAGAACCACCTGTGGTCATAATAATTACTCAACTACTGTTTGTGACATTTTCCTAAAACTGATGTGATATTGAGATACTCATATGCCATGTGGTTTTCTAGTTGAAAGCACATGCTAGTATGCTACTACATGAAAGCATGGAAATGAATTTCATATGATAATGCAACTATTTCGTTGCTTATCTAATGGCTTTCTCCTAGTTCCCAGTACAGTATACTTGGGCACAGCTTAGGAATAGATTTCCCAGCATATATAATACTAGCCCTCACTGAGATTTTAGCTAGACAAGCTGGTCCTTTCCAGAATCTGACTAAAAGGTACTACTCAACAATATGCCAATATGCATTTCTAATGGATTTAATCACAAGGAAATGACAAAAACAAGCTTAGTATATATTATTTTTTCCACCTGTATTCCTTGCAATGATACCGTATTAATACGGATGCATCAAACATGGTCGACCAAACCAGAAGAAAGGAAGGCAGCAGGCTAGCAGCTCTTGACAGCTGCAAGCCAACTCACTATTCAATGCTGGTCCACATGGCACTTGTCAAGACCACATATACTTTCTCTCAAATCAAAACCCAAAAAAGAGAGACCCCCCTCTCAGGAGAAGAGGAAATACTCTGTTTGCAAACATAAGAAAATGGAAAGAGACGATAACCAAAAGCTAAAAAAGCTAGAGCTTGTCCTATCCCACTACCAACCACTTACCTGGGTCTGACGTGTCATGGCCTGGATATGCACACCTTTTGTGTTATTCTAAGCCAAATCACCCATCCATGCTACCATTTGGCCTCCCCAGATTTGCAAAACTATTCTATGGTGATCTTATCAAACACCACCCCCCCCCCCCTCCCTCTCCTCCTTTTGAACACCCAACAAACACAGCTTTTTTGTTATTCTAACCCATCACCAATCCCTCCTTTTACTGGACAATCAGCTTTTGTTAACAATACCACCAAAATCCCACTTTTCCTCCACTTGATAATGGTGGTGCCCAAATGCAACGGCTTTGTGTTTTAATCAAGGTTATCAGGGAGCACTAGGCATATTTAAGATGTAAATTGGCTAGGAAAAGCATCAGGCATGGCAGGTAATGAAATGGAATTGGAGGGGAGCCAGGATGACCTACCATGCAGGCCCCTACCACTTGGGAAAAAAAAAGGTGTCAACGAACAAATTCCGAGACACTGCCCTGGAAATGAATGGTGTCTGAATTGATCGCTAACTGCAGTGGAAAACATAGTTGGCATATCATTGCAAGATCTCCACAAGTGTGGTAACATTCCGTAATTCAAGAGGTGACAGATGGTAGTAAGATGCAAATCATAATCCTGCCCACCCCCACCCTACCCTAAAGTATACTGTCCTTGATTGGATGGGTACAAGTAAACTCATAGAATAAAACAAGCTTGAAGATACCCCCTGAAGTGATTGCTGCCGCACAACTGTCCGGTTCATTCATCTGGTTCGTCGACAAAAGGGAATTGGCGCTTTCTTTTTGAGACAGCTGGGATAGATGATGGGTCCTGCGACAGTATGCATTCAGTTAACAGGTGTTCTATTGATGGTGAAGAGAAAAAGACAGTGAAAGTAATCTCTTGCTGACTTACATCTAGATAGGTATTCAATCAGTCGCCTGTCAAGGTCGAAGTGCTGGCAGAGAAGTTTCTGTAAGAGAAGTTATAAGAATAATATTAACAATCCCCCACAAAAAGCAATACCACAAAATTGGACCACATCAGCAGTACTTGATACAGTCATTTTTTCACACTTAGGTTATTGAGGACGACTCGATAGCTAACTGATGTTTCAGGAATTCTATCATTGGTGGCTTCAATAAATTTGTCACGTCAGTTCTCACTATTTCTATTGAAGTACAGTGCCAGGTAACCAACCTGGATGTTTTGGCCAAACCAAAAAGGAACTGTGTTGTCATACTCTACTGCATATGATCCTCTCTCGCACCTTTTTTTAGGCTGGCCATTTCATTTTATTTTTTTCGGTTCCACCCATTTCAATAAGTGGGAGATATGTTTCTCTAAGCACCATCATCCTGCCACACTAGCTAATCTCCTATGTGTATCTTCTTTCATTTCTTTTCAGGAACAATGGTTTCCTATTTCCCCTTCAACTGGAATAATTGGCCATATGAAAAGCATATTTAGTGCAAAAGCTGCCTCCCACTCTGCCCCAATATGCACACATAAAGAAATGAAATGAAAAGAGAAGAAAATGTGGATGCGCATATAAATTACCCTACTTATTATAATATTTTAAGTTCAGTTCCATTTGTTACTTTCTGTAGAATTTATCTCATTTGTTACTAGGCTCCGTTCTTTTCTCCAACAAAAGTTGGATTAAATTTTGGATACTCGTGGCACGGTTTTCAAACTGCTAAACGGTGTGTTTCGTGTGAAAATTTTCTATATGAAAGTTGTTCTAAAATATCAGATTAATCTATTTTTCAAGTTTGGAATAATTAAAACTCAATTAATCACACGTTATTACAACCTCGTTTTGCGTGAAATACTTAATCTTCATCTTCAGGACATTCAAACACCACCTAAGTACTAGCATCATACTTTGAATTTGAACTTCAAATTTAAAGGGTGATGCAACACACCATAGACAGCGTCTAGATTTCTTTTGAGGAATTATATTTATGTTGGTTTGATGCTGAGAGTTTAAGCATAGGCCTAATTTGCTTATATGTGTAAGTAATGCATATGGTACTAGTAATGTTAAATCTTCTGCAACAGGGTAGGTTAAAATTGCAAAACTGTGCCAAATCATACTAGTCTACCCGAAATAAGATGGAAATACGATGCAACTTATTTCGTTCATAACTCATAACAAAAATAAGAAAGCACAGTGGGAAAAAAAAACCTTTGTAATTTTTGGCACAAATACTTTTGATTCATTCATGATTTCTGGGAATCGTGCAACTTCGGTGGCCTTGTCAAAGAGTATATAAGTGGGAAGATGATCTGCCAAATGAAATTCAAATGAGAATAAGGAACCATTTGGAAAGAAACAGACACAATTCTGAACACAATACAGTAAAAAAGTGCAGGCACTCCATATCAAGTTGAGAAGAGCAATACTGCACAGAATAAGACTAGAAATTTACCCCACATGGATATTCCAAACTTTGCTGCAGCATTTGGAAAATGCCCAAGATCAATTATTCCAAACGAAATGTTCTTGTTAGAGTATCTGCATTAATAAAGTGTGAACATGATTACATAAAAAAGTATGAAATATACTGTACTCAGGACAAAAAAAGGTACTTTGAAGATTATTAACTAATTATCAGACATTGACTGGGAAAGCACTAGCGTCATTATCAGTAAAAGAAGGAATGCTATGATAAATGTAATGTAAAAAGAGTGAGACTGAAAAGTAAAAAAAATGTCATGAACATTTCATGCTTACAGATAAGTCTCAGGCTCTCGGAACAGAATATAGTGTTAATGCCAAATGATAATAGAGATTTATTAGTTTATAGCAGCAAAGGGCCAAAGTACAATTTTGTTGGAGGACTTCTTTTAGTACAAATAGTAGCATAGAGAATTAGAGATGCACAAGCTTGATGCAGGAGTAAGTCAGTAAAAACCAACAAACAGAAATACTTGCATGTTAGAGAGTTCAGGCAGAACACTGCTTGCTTCTATACATGTTCCTGAAAAGGAAGTCCGGAATTCAACCTGTTCAAAATTAAAAAAAAATGAGCAAATTCTGTTTGGTCCACTTGCATTACTCAATTGAGGCAGTAACAAAATAAATAGGAGTGGGAGATATTTCAAGCTTAGTTACCTCGCAAGATATCTCATACAAATTGAAAAGGCAAAGCATGAACAAAATTCTTACTGGTAATTGAGAAAAGGAAAAATATGATGTGAAACAAATTACCAGCCAGAATCGTGTTGTTGGCTCTTCCGTTAGTAGGCCTTCCAGTTGCAATGGAGTCAAATGATTTGAATGACCTAGATAAAAAAAAAAAAAAGAATGCCTTCAATCCAACTTAAGAGGAAACTACTGTGATTTTTCAATTTAGAATAGAAAACGAGGAAAGTTAATTTAATACTTCTAATCAATAGAACAAAAGCAATCCAGTAATTTCATTTTATTTAAGAAGTTAAATGAATGCATGAGTAGGGATACGAATGGGTTGACCTATGGGGTACCCATCGACTAACAGTAGTTCATTTTCCTTACAATTTTTCCACCTAATAATGAACTAGAAAGTGGGAGGAAAAACACATTTCTAATAGAATAGTGTGAGTCATGGGGTACCGGTACCCATAAGTAGGCAAACTTGCATCCCTAATTCCCTATGCATGATTATATTCAAATAGAAAATGAAAACTGATATTGAACTAGAAGCCAGTCTGTGATTATAATTTATTCAATTTAATGGAGTTGAAAACTCATGATCTTGCTTTAAAACATCATAAATATGTTGTCCTTGTGTTTGCAATACTGGTCACCCCAAATAAGCAAAGCTTTTAGAACCATCGAGATTATAGACTAAAGGCCTTTTATTCCATGTGGCAGACAAGTCACACCAATTTCAGTTGAGTTTCAATTGGCTTCGGCTCTTTGCTTATAAAAAAGGCTTATCACAAAAAGAATAGGGATAAAGCACAACTGGTCAAGTCAGTTCTGCCCTCAATCTATAGCATGGTAAGTATTTCATGTTGAGAGACAGCTGGGAAGAAAAGCATTTTCAGCACAACACAATTATAATTAGCAATTTGCAATCCCACCCCTTGTATCAGTTTCAAAAGTCAATAGCAACCTTTACTAGTTAGCTACAGATTATATCAACGTAATTTTACTCAAATCAATTAGCAAAATAGCAAACCAGTGAAGCAGGTAGCAGGGAAAATACACTAATACAAGTTAAAAGCCATCACAATCGCCCATCAGAATACATTTTTCAACTGTTGTCTGCTGGAGAATAATTAGATGTGCTCATTAACATGGTAATGCCAGGAGATAACACTGCATGGAATTTCATGATTAAAAAATAGGTGTATAAAACATACCAAGACCATCATAAGGTGGCTGTTGAGCAACAGCATATATAACTGCAGAAGAAAACAGTATAAGCTTTCGTTATGAAAATTTCAAAAGATACTTTTTAGGGAAAAGAAGGGGGAGAAAATCACTTGTTTTTGGACATGGAATAATAATATAATTCAAATACAGATGAAAACTCAATGAGAAAATTAAGAAACCTCCAAACTGACAGAAACCAGGAAAAGAAAGAGAGGAAGTAGTCAATCCACTATCAGTGTGTCCCATATTGGATAATCTATCATGGGCAGTATTGATGTGTTTGCCAATTGCTACTATGACTAGCATAGGACTCATATGACAAAAACATACACTTGATATTGTGCTGTAGTGACTGTAAAACCAGATTACCGAATCACAGATTTACTGCACAATCACTAGCATCAGCATTGCTACACTGCAACAATTGAAATCAATTGCAATCACTGATAGGGGAACAGGAGGCCACAGATAGGCTACACCTCAAATTTGTTATCAGAGTATGAGAGAGCAAGCTAAACAAGTTGTTCTCATCCTGCTTACAAAGACAAACCAGGGGCAGTGCTTTTGTGGTCCTTCATGCTAAAATTGGGCTATGCATGAAGAAAAAGATGGATAATTTACTCACAGAATTGGGCCAAAATTGTATTGCAGCTTACACTCGGCCATAAGGTAGGAAATGTTGTGAGCACTTTTTTGGGATGAAATTCCACAGGTTTAATCTACCGCTTGACACAATCTAACCAGTTTCTTCATTCTATAAAACTGCGAAGGGTGTTCAACAGCCAGGGTAAACGCACACCTACGCTCTCTGATGAGTTGTCCTTGGGCATAAGCATGAAAAATCTGGTATACAGGTTCCATATTCTAATGGATAGACTAACTTGGCTAAGCAGGACAGGGTATAATAGTTTCATCAATCAAACCAAGAGACTGATACATGATTGCTCCAACTAAATATGCCAGAGAACATTATACCATTATAATTAAGAGACAATAGGAGAGTGCAGTATTTCATTAACATGAATGTACATCTTGAATAAAAGGGCAAATATAGAATGTACACTACAGGAACTTAAATATGAATAGAGTATCCTTTTAAGTTCCTGCAACACGTGAAAGGTAAATTTATAGTAAAGGAGAGTACCAAATCCATCAAATATTTTCATTGCACTTCAGAAACAGGTATTACTCATTACGCAATAATATCGCAAAAAAAAAAATCATACCAACAAATCCCAGTAAGTAGGAGACAGTCAGCCAATAATCGATAACCAAAGTAACTGCCAGCAATAATCCCTACAGAGCAAAACAAGAAAAATTAAAGGAAGATTTACAACACTCTGCAATATTAATTGTAGAATGAACTACAATGATTCTAGTAATATGAGTTCCACTTTCCCCCTACTTTTGCATGCTATTAGATATCAAACAGGAAATCAAGTTGATCATTTCGCATCAATGAATCATGGGATGAGAGGTCAGAATCATTCTGTATCAATGCACCTTAGCATAGAGCAGTGAATCAGCAATGCATGTTTCCCAGTTTTCCTCTTTCACAATCTGCAGAACATTGAATAATTTGATTCAGAAATATAATCTACAAGAGATTTTACTCAGCTAATTTGCTAGATAAGTAGCAGGGGGCACATTTGAGGGATTAAAACTACAATCATCACTCTCACCATCCACTTTGTAAAAAAAAAACAGATAACTGACATACAATTTAATTATCTTCTAGCACAGAAAAAGGGCAAATATATTTTCTCAAAAAGGCAAGCATCTGGAGGACTTCGATGTGATTTATTTTTCTACATAAGTTAAAGGAAGTGCATTGACAGCTCAAAAGTACAACTCTCCTCCCACTCTCCACTTTGGAAAAACTCTCGTAATTAACATGTAATCTTAATATTCTCTTACACAAGCTAAAGCTAAAAAACCTAAGTCCAAATGATACAAGTGTTATTTTTGTTATCTACAAATACCATTTTCTTATGAACCAACCCAAAGAACTGTTCCGATAACATGCTAATGTTATCTTCTTTTACAATGTTTATCTTTCACCCCAAAAATATCCAACTCCACTAAGAAACAGATAATGCATGTGTGAACATCTTTGCATAAGTACAATATATTGGGAAGTAGCTCGAAGTGAACAGCACAGCATTCTCTCTGATGTCAACTGGACAACGCAATTTCACTTAAATAACAACTTCACATGGCACCATTGTTACACGCTTACACTTGCAAATATCAAACAACTAACCAATAGCCATAGACCCGGGGGGTAAAATTAAAAGCAATTTCACATGCTGGATTAGTTTTTACTCCAGGTTACTGACCAGTGACCACCTGGCCTTAACCTACATTCGGGTTCACTCGAATCTGACATTGTTCACTTATGCTCACAATTTGACTGACCCCCCTATGCGAAATTGAAAAAACACTAAATCTCTACCTTTTAGAATCACATCACCTAATGACATTATACACAAGTTCACTCGAATCATAACTTCACAGCTCCTGTTCTCACATTATCTTCCTACTCCTACCAATCAAATTACCAGATTCAGAATCCTTAATCCAGCAAAGCAACACTCAGGACAATCACTCGTCATGAAACACCGTATGAGTACGACCGTACCTTCACGACGAAGAGCACGAGGAACGCGAGCACCGCCTGGATCTCCTGCAGCAGAAAAAAAAAACACACCAACCACCACCGATCCACATGAGACGAAACAGTTCAATCACCACCCAAACGGCACGATCCAGATCGTTTACACTGCAAATAGATCCGGTATCACATCTCAGTATCTCACCCGGCGGAGGAGGAGGCCGTCGTCGGCGGAGGGCACCGTGCTGCGGGCCGCGAAGTAGGAGAAGAAGGCGACGAGGTGGAGGAAGTAGTAGGGCTCGGAGATGGACAGGTCTAGCCACGGGAACGGGTGGCTCCGCCTGCTCGCCGCCCCGCTCGCCGCCGGCGCCGACGCCTCCGTCGCCGTCGCAACCTCCATCTCCTCCGACGCTTCTCCGCTCCGCCGCTGTCAGTTTGAACTAAAAGCCCAAAATAAAACTATATTACGCCTCCTAAAAGGAGTAACGTATTCAAATTCTACGCCTTCTAGCTAGATTTCGTTGTCCTATTGATAAATACGCCTCCGAAACGAGATAACGTATTTCGATATTTAGGCCTTCTGTTTAGACTTCTAATATCCCACTGACAGGTGGGCCCATCTATCGTTGCTAATAAACCCAGGCCACGCACGGACCGGAACTCGCTTCTCCACTAGGGTTTCTCGCCGCCGCCGCCGCTCTCCGTCGCCGTCGCCGCCGCATCCGCGATGAGCGCGTCCAGGCCGGATCACCGGCGGCACCACCCGCCGTTTCTCCGGGACCTATCGTCGCCGATCTCCTCGGCCGTGCGGCTGCCCCCGGCCTCCCTCCGCCGCGAGACGCAAGGTTCCGCCACCCCGCCGCCGCCGCCGCCGCCGCTGCTCTTCCTCGACGACCTATCACACCACTCCCCCTCGCCGAGGCCCGCCACCCCACCTCAGGCGGCGGCGGCGGCGGCCATGAGCCCCTCGCCTCCTCCGCCCCACCGCGGTGGCCTCTTCTCCTCCACCCCTCTGCGCTCCAATGGGTCCCCCTCCCCCGCTGCGTGGTGGTCCTCCTCGAGGGAGGAGATGGCCAGGGAGGGCTCGCCGGTCGATGGCGTCGTGCAGCCGCAGCAGCAGCCGTCTCCGACGACGGCGTCTGGGCAGCAGTCGCAGCAGCAGCAGCAGAAGGTTACGCTCATCACGCTGCCGCCACCCAGGGAGGTTGCGCGGCCGGAGATGCCGAAGGATTCGACGCCTTCCGCTGGCCGTGTCGACGAGGAGGAGTGGGTCACCGTTTTTGGGTATGTGGCCTCTCCTCTTACTGTTATGATAGTAGGATGATTAAGTTACAAACTATAAATTTGATGAAATTTGTGGCATTGGGTTCATTTAGTTGAGTATGCGTTATGCCTTCAATTAAATTTACATAGTACTGCAAAGCGATGATTGTCTAAGTTGATCAGTGAGTATGTGATTGGATGCTATGTTGTCTTGGTGTCCTCTGTCGTAGTTGAATCGATATGCTGAAGTAGAGAATAGAGATCGTGGTTCATTTCAGTAATTGGAAAATTTTAAGGTTTTGAGTGTTGGAAGTTGGAAAAGGAGAACCCAAAATTCTAGTTAAACAGTTTAGGAAACCCTTTTCTTGAGATGAATTAATATATAATTTCACGTGCACTAGACAGTCAGAAACAGCATCCGGATGTTATTCTTTCGTTTGGGGGAATATTCATGAATGTATCCATATGACTATGCATTCCCTCTGTACATCCCTTAATTTAGCTTTCAATAGAATATGATTCTCATTATTGTACTTAGGTTTGTCCTTGTCTTACTCTATCTCTAATGGTTCCCCTGACTTGGTGCAAATTTGATTACACTGTTTTACATAATTCACTTTGATAATGTTGCCCCTGTCTTTGTCCTTCCAGTTTTTTACCTGGTGATACCAACTTGGTACTGAGAGAATTTGAGAAGTGTGGTATAGTCTTGAGACATGTCCCTGGTCCAAGGGACGCGAACTGGATGCATATCCTGTATCAGGTAAAAACTTTGATGACTTAATTGTTTTAGATTTGATAAAAGATAATTACCGTATTTCTATTGCATATTAATAGCCAAAAGAAAAGGAGAGCAAGCTCAAAATATAACTGGCTTGTAAAGTTGTTAAGTTGTGAAGGGGAGGAGTTCAGTGGAAATGATACCTCTTAAAGGCTATGGCCCAGTTTTATGTCTACATGAGGCCTTGCAAAGTTGCAAGCTCTGAGCTGGCCTGGCCCAGAATTCATAACAACTGTTTGACTATACTGAGCACTTGGGATGACAAAAGATAGATTGTGGTCTTTAGGAACTTTTTATTTCAAGAATATAAAATGATTTTGACCTGTACAGGTCATGACTTGTTGAGTTGAACCCCTTTCTGCATTGTTTGATGAGGATCTGCGCTTTTCTTCGTTAAGAATTTTACATGTCTTTTGGTCATGTATTATCTGAACTGCTCTAAAAGTTTGGAACATTATGTAATTATGTAAGCAGCTAAGAGCATCTCCAAGAGGTTAGCCAAATGGTCTTGTGGCTAGCTAGCCAAGAAAAATGCCTAGCCATATTTCCTGTGCACTCCAAGAGACTAGCCAAATTCCCAAATCACACTCTCCATAGTTCATATTTTTTGGTGGGCCGTAATAGTGAGTGTAGGTGGGGAATGGCTAGCCCAACCAAATGTGTCTGTTGGAGGACCCTTTTTTTTTTTTTGCTACGCTAGCCAAATTTTGGGATGACTAGTCATACACGTAGTCTCTTGGAGATCCTCTCATATGCCTGCTCTCTGCTAGTTTCGGTCTCTCTGCATTTGTTTCAGAATTTAAATTGTTTAGATGTGAAAACAAATCAATACTAAACCAAAAGATGGATGGTGGCACGGACGCACAGTTACTTTGTGATTTGTGGACCTAGTACATGACAATATCTCATGCATGAACTATGAGGTGACAATGTGGCTCAAGGGTCAATATTTCCCTTTCATTTGATCATCATGTGTATTTTGTTAGGATAGATCCCAGAATTCAGATGTAGTATGATAACAGTAAATTGATGTGATGAGCTTTTCCTACCAGCAATAATGTTCGTATGTAGGGCTTGACCATATGCTTATTTCAATCATGATGACAAACTACAAATATATGCGAGATATCACTGAATGTTCCTGTTGCCAGTTCTGACCATTGTTTGTTATGTATGTTTCTAATTGCTGATCTCTATATTGTTCGACATCTTCCAGAGCCGGCATGATGCACAAAAAGCTCTCGCCAAGCACGGTCAACAGTTAAACAGTGTTCTTATCATCGGTGTGAAGCAAGTGGACCCATGGCAGCGGCAGTACCTGAATGAGAACACAAATGAGAACTTTCAAGTTGGTGCAACAGATCCATTTCCATCACAGCATGTAGCACCAAGTTCATTTACAGCTAGAAATGCACTAGCACCTTTGCCTAGCAATTCTATGCCAAATGGAATCGGCAACGGGAGTGGCCGTGGTGCTTCGGGGGCCATTGCTTCACCCACAAAATCAGTATTGTCCAAAGTTATGGACCTGATGTTCGGCCTCTAAATCCTGTTACCAAGTACTGGCTGTTATTCTTTTGGCTGTTCCAAGGCAAATCGAGGATTACTGATCATAACATTTCTTATTGTTGGGTTTTTCGCACCGAAGTGACATTATTGGTCCACAGAATCTGTATTGTACCGAGCCTAAGATCATCAGGGTGTCATACTGGTATATCACCCGGTCGGTCTGGAGCTAGTGTTGATGGTGTTTCGCTCGTAAGCATTCAGTGGATCATCGAATACCAAACCATATGGAAATTGTGCCCATGGAAATATCATCCAGTATCATCCTGGTTTTATACATATTGAAATGATTCTGACCTGTATGTGAATGCATCTTGGTAAATTGTTTTCGAATGATTTGACATGAGAGCCTATATATATGTTGAATGCGTCTTAGTAAATTGTTTTCGAAGGATTTGACACCAGAAATGATACTAGTATTATGTAGTCATAGTCAAATTGGGAACTGAATATGAATGGTCTCCCTTGTGGGAACAACATATCTGATTTTTTTAGTTTGTTCAATTCTTCTCTCTATCTGATAAGGGAGGGAAAAAAAACAATGAGGAAAACACAGTTTGACCTTTCCTAGTTGGCTTGGATTAGACTTTTTTATAGTTCTAATACGTTGTGGAGTATTCTTGATTAGGAGCTCAATTAAAAAACTGAGTGTTAACAGCAATCATGAGCAAACAGAATTAATTATACATGGCCCTTCATTGAGATAACATAGTTTTGCACGAGGCTCACAATGTCAAGGTCATCTTCACCTAATTAATATGGTTAAGTCAATCCAACTCGCTAATTAAGCACTAACATTAGTAGTATGAATTATTTATAAGGTAGTAGTACTACGTACGTGTTAGATATATCCAATAATCACATACTTAACAACATACTTGGGAACAAAACAATTTCAAGTACGTCCCCATTTCCAAATTTCAAAATCTGTATTACAGCACGTCTGTTTGAACAAATCAACTATGAAAAAAGACGCAAAAATGTCAGAAAATGGCACTATATGACCCAAAAAAAAATCCATAGCAAAATGTGGGCTACTCTAGCCTGACAAATGTGGCATTTTTGCTCCTTAAAAAATCATATATGTCAACTCAAGAATTATATAATGAACACCTGTACGAACCAAACTCATCCATACAATCAGAGTAATAAACTTACATAATTATATAATGGAAGAGATAAAATTATTTATATCCAAGCTGGAGACCTCCCACATCCATAAATTTTTAACTATGGTTCATAATTATTTCAATTAGGCAGCCGGCAATGTGTCTAGCATAAACCCTGGTCTTCTTTGCCAAAAACCGTACACGAGACATTGTATTGTATTGTATAAAAAACGCAATGCTTGCCAACCAAATCCAACAAAGCTTTTTAAACATGTGAAGACAGATTGAGCACGTACTTAAAACCTATAATTTATTATTAGATGGATCAAATCAGACTGTCTAGTTAAGAGGAAGAAAAATATTCTTAATCTATGCTTAAAACTCCATCAATATTATCGTGTTGCTATGAGAAGGTGAAGACAACTTCCAACCACCGTTTTGGGAGTCGTTAATCAAGATATTATACCCAATCAGGAAAGGCGAAGTGGACATGATAACCTAATTAATCGAGTGGGTTTTGTTCGTTAGTGCAGAACAATATTTGTCAAAGTGGTTATTTAACGACCTGATTGAACCCCGATCAGCTTAGCACAAATCTTCAAGAACCATGGTATAATTAGAGGTCTAAAGACTGCACCACAAAACAGTATTTTTTTAATCCTAAAATATAATACGTATAAACTTTGATTAACAACTACAAAATTCAGATCATATGGAAAAGTACTTCTAAATACAAATTTAATGAGATGTCACATGCATAACACTAAACATATATATTGTTAGTTTAATTGTTATTCAAAATTTGCAAAATGTTGTTTTCTCAAAAATTATGGGCGCCTTATATATTTAGGGACAAAGGGAGCATACGTTTCACGCTAACAGCCAGTAGGCCTGCTTGGTTTAGAGATGTGGCTTATACTTTGAATTTTATAAATTAATTTAAAAAATGAATTTTTATATCGTTATTCATCACTCAGCCTTGACTTATAGACCACTGAGAGCAAAGTGTAAAGGCTTTATTCCGCCTTAAAAAAAGTGTAAAGGTTTTATTCTAAAATTATTTCTTAGTTGTATGGGTTACGTGTCTTTCCTTATTAACTGAGTTCAAAAGAATTCATGACTTTATAAACAGGCTGATTTTGTGTTGGCAATGATTTTTTTATTGGCAATTGCTTCGACTTTATATCAACTAGACATTTACTTATACAAATATACTTCTGAATAAGAATTTTGACTTGTAATACCATAAAAAACATATTCATGTGCGCATTTTGAGTATTAAAAAATATCAATCCGGATGACCACTTGGGGAAAACATTTGGTCTGTCCTTGCACAACGAGCTGCAGACTCTAATAAGACAAAAAAAGAACTACATAATATGGTTGACTATAATTAGTTAATTATATACCAGTACAAAATCCAGCTTTTTAAAACTAAATTCTACAGACGAATGTTTCTTTCCCCTGTCGTTGATGAAATCTTCTTGTTGAAGTGTACGTATACACGCTAGCTACGTGTACAGCCGTCCAGAATCTCGGAGGATTACGTCGATGTGCCATCATTTTCTAGCTGTGGATGAACACTGCCACAGAAATAATCCGCTGTTAAGTGTAGGTGTTTTTTTTTTCTATTTAGGTATTTCACATATGTGTAATGAAACTAATGATATCCTATTAATTGGCATGTAATGTCCTTTTCGGATGAAATGAAATTGTGGCAACAATGAATTGAGGTGCTTTACGCGGTTTCTACGCCAAATTACACATATATAGAGAGTTTAGAAAATATTGAGTAAAAACACAATAATACCAGGGAGATGGGGAAAAGTAAACAATTCAGCACTGAAAACCGGGTTCGCTCTAACGGAAAAAAAAAACCCCGTCAGGACAAAACGAAATCCCGTCCGAAAAAAATGTTCTAGTGGTTGAATAATTTCTGCACTATGAATTTGATAACATTCTAGTTGAATCAATTTCTGCCTTTAGATCAAATCTACACCTTAATTAAGTGAATGAGTTCTTACGTAAAAAACAAAGAAAACATCTATTTGAGCCGCTGCTAAAAAACAAAGAAAAAATAGAAAAATCCCCTTATTCTTTCTGAATTAAAGAAAAAACCTTGAATTGATTCATCAGGGCGATTTTTTCTTCGAAACCGGATATATGCATGGTGACCACATGCAGCTACACTACACACATATATAACACCTATATTCATCAAAGCAAAATGGCCGTGTGCTATCAGTATTAAATCAGGGTGATTAATTTAACGTTGACATTGTTCTTGATGGCCCTGCAGCGAAACTGCGGCTAATTACACCACCTGTCCGGCATCCAGGGCTCCAACTAATTATCATTTGACGAGGTCACGCATCAATTCATCATGAACAATGATGCATGAATTATCCTACAACTGGGGGCAAATTAAGGGAAAATAATAATTAAGTTTCAACGAGTTTAAGAACATCAACAGCTTATTAATTAGCTTAATTAATCTGTGTAAGATTGTAAATAATAGTATGTGTAGTATAAGTATATATATTTGGGTTGAGTGTGACAATTAATGGCTGTAAGCTAAGAGATCTTTTGTCTCGTATCTTGAAGACAAGCTACGTGCTTAAAGGACTAATTAATATACTGATGAACACTAATATTAATTGGTAGGACGTAGCTAGCTCTGTATACATACTTGCACGAGGGTGGAAATACTGTAGCATTGTACCAACATTATTTAACTTATCTTAATTAACTACTCCCTCCGTATTTTAATGTGTAACACCGTTGACATTTTGACCATTTGTTTTATTTAAATTTTTTATATAAATGTAAAAATATTTATGTGATGCTTAAATAACATTTGATGATAAATCAAGTTACAATAAAATAAATAATAATTACACAATTTTTTTAATAAGATAAATAGTCAAACATATCTTAAAATATCAACAGCGTTATACATTAAAATACGAATGGAGTTGTTAATTAGCTACATATAATATTATCATGTGGTTAGCGTTTAAAAGTTATTGTGTACTATAGTTTTTTAATAGAAGTACATCAGCGTGTACATGTTGATTAGAGTAGGGCCATTTATTTTAAGAAAACAATGCATTTCAATAATCAACATTATTATAGCATTTTAATTAGTTTTATTTTGGTCAGCTTGTTTCAAAATGCACATAACGTTGAACTAAAAAATCATTATTTATGTATAAGTAAAAAAAGGTCAAATTGATTATTGTTTCTAAACAAGTACAATCCCTACAATATTAGAAGTTAACTAGCAGCATTTTGTGAAAATTTTGCACATATCAGTGATAATTTTGAACAAATATATTGTTACCACAAGTATGTGCTAAAGTATAACTTTGAACTAATTCTTGAATTATCCTACCCAAAATAGTAAAATGCACACATATATTCCGAATATGATCTGAATTGAACAAAGTTGACTCGTAATCAAACACTCTGCACAATTGCACACAGCCAACATCCATCTTTTATATCAACCTCATGGATTATTAATTCCCCAAATTGATGCTTATGGCAACCCATATATTGCAACTGTTGCACTAACAATCACACATCAACACGCCAGGAGGCATTGCAGTTAGTGGCATTCATGTCCAGAATCTCAGGGTAATCTCCAGCCAGTCTATCACGAGCTGACACGTGTGCACAGGTGTCATCTCTAATGTCAATCACATACACTACTGTCTCTGAGTGATATAGGAGTAACTCCTGCAGGGGTATTAGAATTGTCTAAGCAGGATATAATGATGCATACATTCAGCACAGGTGTGTGGCTTGCATGTAATAATCCATCAAAACTGTCATTAGCCGTCTCCTTCTGAATCTCTGGTGTCTCACTGTCTCAGGACAGGAGGAGAACACACATGGCGATTTGTATGTAGCTAATCAGACTGTTTCCTCATCAGGACCATCATGTTGTTAGCCTATCATTGTATATATATTCTTCCAGAAATCTTTGCAAAATTGTGGTATCTAAGATATGCCCCTGGTAGTTGTCACACTTTGCTTAACCTTGGATACAAATTATCCAGATCAAGAAAGTTGGCTATGATGATTACGCAGGGTTTTTTCTTGGCTATTGCAGAAGTAATTTGATAAGTTCGTTGGAAAATCCTACAAAGTTGCTGTAAAATTTTTACATTATACTTTTTTTACGATTACACATAAAACGGGATTGCACACGAACGCTCAAAAGAGTCATGGATCAGCCGCAAATCTCTAATCTCACTAAAATGCATTGTATGTGCTTAAATTTCAACCTGAAGACACAATTCCTACAGAAAATTAAAGGGAGAAATGAAAAATACTCCATCTCAAACTATAGCAACTTTTAACGTTCAAATTTTATTTCAAACTATATATAGTTTTTTTCAGAGAACCAACTATATATAGTAATTCCTCCGACTACTGTCTCGTTTTAACCAATTGCAATCATTTCCAGCGATGAAGACAACTCCCGGACAGGTCGGGTGGCCGCCCGGGCTCCGCCGCTGCCGTCTCCATTACCGTTTGTCATCTATAAAAATCAGCCGGTCACCGAAATAAAAATCAGCCGGTCACCGAAAACACCACTAGTCGTCCGGGCTTTACAATTGTACTAGCTCCGTCACTGATCATTTCTCATTTAGTTTCACCTATCTTCTCAAATAATCTCCATGAAAAACTTTTCAAAGTGCTTATATTTCAACAAAACCGAAAGAGATCTGTAACCTGAAAACCAAAGAGAAATTACCCGGGTCAAGATGGATATTTTCTCAGTGACATGACAACAAGGCACGGCAACAAGCTGGTGACACGACCATGGCCAGTGAATGCAGCCGTCCCTACCTCTTGAATCTTGATGGGGGCTCCAGCCATTGAATCTGTTGCACACATTTGGCCTGGCTCGAGCTCTGGACCGTCGGATCAGATCATCAGATGATCATTCAGACAGATTCAGGCGACAGAAATATTCAGACAGCTAGTTCAGGTTCAGGTTCAGCGACCAGCAGCCGGCTAAGACAGACAAACACACACATACATGCACTGCACCCAATTTACTCTATTTTTTCGTACGTGGAGCTAACACCCTGTAAGAGGATCAGTTTCTTTAGATTTTATTCACAGATAATTAACTTCTCTGACGATTCACATTGCATTCATCGAATCTCAATAGGATCTCTGAGTTGTACAGATTAATGAATCAATCGGCGTTGCCATGGGACACCATGCTTAGTTAATTCCCAAGCTAGGTTTCTTCAGGTCCCAGCTGCAGAGTCAATTATTAGTATTTAATCTTCAAAAAATTATTAGTATTTAGGTAAGGATCGATTGTTGAACGATTGATACAGTTTAAATTGCAGGTACATTTTGATAAACATCATTGCAACTATGTACTTGTTTAAATCGCCATAATCTGACAGTTTTAAAAGCCATAGGTGGTGGTCAAAGTTAAGTAGTGGTAGTAGTAGTCAATTCTGATAAGTATTACAGTAGTAAGGTCCTTGCAATTGCTTTCAAGGAATTAATGGTAATATTTTTTTCTTTTACATTCTTTTTCCTTCCAACTTTTCTCCTGTCCCCTAACAATAGCCTTCTAGTCGTTTGCGTAGTATAACCAAAACTCTGGTTTTCTTCTAATATATTGATGTGTAATTCTTTTGCGCGTTTGAAAAAAAGAAATCGATGGCTTATGTTACACATAGTGAATAAGTGATCAGAATGACAAGATGTGCAGGTATTTGTGAGCCAGCAAAAATATTTATTTCAGACTTGTCAGAATTCAAAAAGACTTTTTTTTTATTTTTGCGATTAATTCAGAAAGACTATTTTACCATAGGCGCTGTTACACAAGCAAAAGCCATGAGCCGTCAGTTTCTAGAAAATCTAGCATATGTTTTTATCTGAAATTCTGGACTGGTTTAGTCGATGCACTGCTTGCTTTCATGAAAATTACATCCCATTGCTCAGAGTAAACAAAGAGCTTATATATGTAACTTAAACCTCTCGTTCAAAAAATAGATGATACGGTGACATTTTTATTCGTTTACATCCCTCGAACTTTCGCAGAAGTCTAAATTTTCAACCCTCAAATTTTAGATTGATTTTGGTTCAGTCTCAAGTCTCAACCACAATATTGAGATTTATCTGCTTCGAGTTAAGCATTGCATTATTCCTGGGACAAAATGTGCACGCATCTCGAACTAATTTCATCGCATATATCACACAAACTCCAAATCCAACTCAAATCAAGATTGAAAGAGAGAGAGGAAAAAAAAACAAGCCACATTTTAAGCAGCACTAGGGGAAAAAATCCACACAAAAACAAAACCAAAAAAGAAAAGAAAAGAAGAGGAAGCTGTTTTACAAGCAGCAGCCTAGTACTCCCAGAGGAGAGGCTGGAGGCCGATGGGGTCAAGCGCATCATACGCCGTCCAGCAATGATCCGACGGCCCGAACTCCACCACGTCCTCCACCCACAGCGGCGCCAGCTCGTCGAACACCAGCTCGGCCACCGCCATCTGCGCCGCCGCCGCCGGCTGCTGCTGCTGGTCATCCTCCCTGCTCGGCTGAGGCTGCTGCGGCTCGTCGCGAGGGTGGTGTTCGTCCGGCGGAGGAGCAGCCGGCGGCGAGGAGGTGGAGGTGGAGGAGGAGGGGTGTTTGTGGTGGTGCATGACGGCGGCGAGGGCGGCGGCGGCCTGGACGTCGCGGGGGGCGAGGGAGGCCGGGCGCGGGAGGGCCGGGGCGAGGTCGGGGAAGTTGAGGACGGCGCGGGCGCCCTTGATGCTGAGCGCGGCGACGTCGTGCGCGCGCGCCGCCATCTCCGGGCACGGGAAGGTGCCGAGCCAGATGCGGGACTTCTTCCTCGGCTCCCTGATCTCCGACACCCACTTCCCCCACGCCCTCATCCTCACCCCCCTGTACGCCACCGCCACCGCCTGCTCCCCGCCGCCGACGTCCTCGCGCTTCCTCTTCCCGGCCACCTGCTGCTTCTTGCCGCACGACGACGTGGACGCCGTCGACGACGACTCGGAGCTCTGCTCGCTGGCTGCCATGGCGATCGATCGAGCGCTCGACGACGACGACGACGCGGAGGTGGGTAGGTAACTAGCGAGATGAGGAGGGGAGGTATAAGTAGAGAGAGGGCGCGCGGGAAGGGGGGGGGGGCAGCGTGGCGGGGATGGTCAAAACCGACGCGTGAGCTGCAGTGCAAGCTGGGAAGAGGAGAGACGCGACGCGACCATGGCGAGGCGCGCGACGCGATGGCGCGGCGCGCCGCGGGGGGGCATGACATGAGTGCATGGCCATTATTGGGCGTGTGGGGATCATTGGTCATGGATGGCGCGTCTCTGGGGCGAGGAGGAGGGATCCATGCCCTGCCATGCCACACACACTCTCCATCTTAGAATAATTACCAACGCCATTAATCAGTTCCAACACTTACTTCCTTCCTCCCTTCCATATTAAGCTCATTTTCAACTCATTTCACCTGTCCCAAAATAAACTCAGTTTTTACGGTAGCAGTTGCCATAGAGTTTGTGAAAGTAGAGAATAATAATATTGCGAGTACATAAAGTGAGAATTGTTACATTGGGATTTGATAAAATAGGAGTATTATAGTCTTTTTACTTTTGTGTTGTATGTGTGAGATGAGTGAAAAATATCCATCTCCATTCTTTACTAATATAGTATTATTTTTCCATATTTAATAAAAAATAAGTGAAATGCCTATTTTACTATTTCACCGGAACGGTTAACCACCTAAAACATTTTTCAGTTTATTTTATACCGTAAACTATTTAAAACGGTTGCATTAACTCTCCAACGGTATTTTTTTTCTCTATATATAAAAGCCATATTTTGCACTGGAATTCTGTTAGGCTGATAGATGCATTACAACCATGAGTTCGAAGCACCTAAGACTAATATAAACCTTGTGATTTTAAATATCAAGCAAATGGTCATGAAAAATATTTTTGATTATGGTGTAATTCATATCTAAAAATTTGCTGCTTAAAATACAACTTGTATAAAGAAGGGAAAAAGAGAAATATTTCAAGTAAATGATCATGAAAAATAATTTTGATAGTGGAGTGTACTCCATAGCTCCAAATATTTGAGTCTTAAAAGACAACTTGTATAAAGAGAGGGAAAAGAGAAATATTATTAAGAAGTAAAGTGAACCATTTTCGATAGTTTAGAGATAAAATAAAGGTGGGATAATTAAGGAGAGGAAAAAATAGAGCAACAAATATAAATAAACTGTCCATCCTTACTTATCTTTTTGGGTAAAGTAGTCATGTGATGCAACCCAACAAATATTTTTGGTGAACTAGTCATGTATAATAATACAACCAATAAGTTAACAAAATCGAGATTGTGTACTTCAAAATCCCAAAATTAAATTATCAAAATCTATTATAATATGACGGATGTATAGTAGTACATTTTTAGGTGAGAACTGACATACAAGTATTTGTGATCCGAGGAGTATTTCTTAGTTGTTGGCCCGGCACAAGCACGCTAGCACCCTGCTCCTGCCATCCCGACCACATTCATATCGCATCCATTTATATTGCCAGTTGCTACCTCCATCAGAAAATTGGGTGTACGGTAGACATAAATGATGTCATGATCGAACACGAACTTATTTTTTATAAAATGGAGTAATTCTTAATTATTGCTTGAAATTATATGGGGAATGGGGATTCATTTTTCACTAGTCCCAAGCTAACACACCATGAACATTATCCAACTGTATATACAAATACAGCCATTTGGCTTGGCCTTAGGCAAGTGACAACAATATTCAAATGGAAAACACTAATCTTTCTGAATTTCCATGACGTAATTTGAACAGGGTACAGAGTACAGACATGACATACCTTTTCTCTGGAATCATCTATACCTGTACTTGAGACATCATCTGCATACTTGCCTTATTCGGATGTATTAACAAGTGGAGCACCTAATTAACTATATTTCTGAACAGGTTACAGATAGGAGTATATAGATACAGGAGACAGGAGCACATCACTCCAAATTACAGGTGTCAATGGAGACGAAAAGAATATATTGTTTTACTGCAATTTTAGTTGAAAACCTATATATGCCTTGCATACTATCCAATCAGATCAGATTATTTAATAGTAATAATAATGATAATCTTCTAAATGATGGTGAGTGGTATCATCTCATCATCAGCTTTGCTCATGCATGCATGGCTTCCCAAATGAGACAACACCTGCATCCCATTCAAGTTCAGCTCCCAGATCAACCTCGACTGCAATCATTGCAGAGCTACCAACCAAACCACCCCAAAATACAAGATCATATATCCAAATGTAATATAAATCCAGCCAAATTGGATTGCACATATACACACACAAACACCTCCTGTTCCAATTTCATACTACTAACATGCATCTTCAGCTTAAAAATCAAATCTATTTTTTCTCTCTTCGTCAGACAGTCAGACGAGATGAGCTTGCAAAGCTCCTTGCTTGGAACAAAGCGCTTGTTTAGTTCCCAACTTTTTCTTTAAACTTTTAACTTTTTCATCACATCAAAACTTTTCTACACACATAAGCTTCTAATTTTTTTCTTCAAACTTCCAATTTTAGCGTGGAACTAAACACACCCACAATAGACTGTAATATAATTGCAGAGTAATCAATCGATGAAGAGATGCAGATTTCAGTCACTTCACTTGCATGGTTGTATTGCATCTCTCTCTCCCTGTTTCTGCCTGGAGATCGAGACTCGAGAGGCTCTGTACTTTGCCTGCCCGGGCTGCACATGCCTGCATGCTCTTCAACCCGGTCAGTTAATTTTAGTGGCACATACAGTTTGCACGCATGCGGGCAAGGCAGCCACGTACGCCTCGCAGGCTAATTTACGTTGCTGCCTGGGTTTGCGTCTCTGATCGATGCAGCCTAGCACCTCTTCGCGTTCCAGGATTCAGAGTAAAGTGATTCACCTGTCACCTGTTCAGCTAGCTGTTCTTTCTTTCTTTCTTTCTCCTTCAGTTCTTCTCCCTCTTGTCTTTTTACTGCAGTGAAAAAACAAAAGGCTCTACATGAATGGAGTGAAAAGGACATGTTCTTTTTCTGATTCTTGGATTCGGATTTTTCATTTGCACGCTTCCAATCTTATAAACGGTGTGTTTTCTGTAACATTTTTCTATATAAAATTTTCTTGGTATTTCTTTCTAAAGCAACTTGTTTACCTTTGCAGTAGTTAATTCAGTTGTCCATAGCCTCAAATAGCTTTTAGATAAAATCGGATCATCCATAATCTATGAATTTCAGCTATCTCAAGTCGGCTACTTCAGTAGTTTCTTTTGGCGCCAGAAACTCCTATATGGATCGATTGCTTGACCTTGTCTCGGATTTGTTTTGCAAAGAACGCACAGTGAAAAGGACAAAGGTATAAATTGAGGATTTTGTGTTAACCGTAAGAGAAGTTGATTAGTTCGTCAGGATCAAAATTTGGGACATGGAGTACTAATCGCTTGACATTATCTCGGATTTTAATCAGGCCGATCGAGGTGTCCTGCAACTGCAGGTCTGCATGTCTACCTCTCCATGAGTTTATAATTTGGATGGATTTCGTTCGGAGTGAGCCAAATCCCCAATGATAATTAAAGAATCAATCATCAAACACGATGCATGGATACTGTTCCACGTACGTAAACTTAGGCTAGCTTAGCTGCCGGGGTTTTCTTGCCCAAACTTCCATTTCTGATCCTGTCTATCTCCAGCAGCATCAGAGAATTGAATCATCACGTAGAAAAGAAATTAGATAAAATCGTATGCTTTGAAATGGAACCACTTTTTTATTTCTAAATTATCGTTTAACGTACAGGTGTGGCCGTACTTTGTGCCACGGATACCGGTGAGCATGGGCCATATTTAGTTTACACCAAACTTTCCTAAAACTCTTGACTTTTCATCACATCACATTTAAAACTTTCCTACTCACATAAAGTTCTAATTTTTTTTTTCAAACTACCAACTTTCCCTAAACTTCTCCCCAATCTCGAAAACTAGCCATGATGAGACGCATTGAATTGAATCCATAGTAGGTGAAAGGTGCACCAGATTTGCTGCTACTGTTTCAGCCTATAAGATAAGACTGCATGGGTTTTAGATATACTATATATCGATCAGAGCTTGCTAAATAATCAGCTAATGAATAATAACAATAATAATTAATAATAATAATTTGCATGCATGGATTATTCGATCCATGAGGTATACTAGCTAGCTAGTTTGTTGGGATATGGAAAAGGACACATGTTTGTTGGAGGAAGAGTGGAGGAGATACGCTAGCTAAGCTAGCCTTGCTTCAATCCCCATGAAATGAAATATGACCATTTGTATATCAATAGTAAGCTAGCTATATACGTGTGCATCAATCCGGTGACTAGAAGATAGCTAGGTGTGTGTGCTTTTAGGAAACGATAAGCGAACAAACGATAAAAAACAATAGATCAATCACAGAAGACATGAGATTTAATGTGGAAAACTTTTCTAAAGTAGGAGAAAAAAAACCACGGGCGCCAGCCAGCAAAATATCTTCATTATATCTAGGGTGAGGTTACATCGCCGCACGGCGGCTTACAAGAGGTATATATATGGTGGAACCTAAGCCTCCCGGCGATGGGCCTCCGCTCCACTACGGTAGAAGCTGGCTTTTATTAAGTGAAAATGAATTTGGATCACAACTCAATATTTACCCATCAAATGGGACAATATACACACGAGCTATATATCAGCGGTGTTCTCAAAAAATAAAAAGAAAGAAAGAGCTATATATCAGCAAGAGCAGTGTATTACTCCCAATCACTACCTCTGATCACCTCAGCATTGTGTATTTGTGTGAGTAATTAGACTATTGTTGCAATCCTTTAATTTCATTAGTTAATGAAAGTTTAGTTCTAATTTATTGATTCAGCTAATTATACCAAGATGATACGTACATCTCAATAAAAAGATCGATGTGTGAGTCTTTTGTACATTCTCAAAAGATATATAAGATGATACAACTGTACTGAACAATTTTCAGCTTAGCTAAAATTATACTGCAAGGCATGCTTACACCCACAAGAAAAGAAAATGAAAAGAGTACAGATAACAGCAGTGCCGGGCCAGTGTAACCGATGAAATACACATTACATCATACTGTTTAATTTGTTGACTTGTTGTACATGCGCGTGTTCCATGAGCTATATATATACACTTAGAGTTTGCTCGTAAGCATGGCGAGGTAATAATTAATTAATTAATTAATTAGTGAGCAGCTAGCTAGCTAGCTAGCTATAGCAATGAGAGACGCGTGGAGGAGTGCCAGCATACCAGCTGCCATTAAGCATGTGTGTGGTGGCACTACCTGAGGCTTTAGGCTAATGCATCAGTCCTTCCTGTGCCCATGCATCCATTCCATCACAGTAGATCATGACACGATGACAGAGAAAAAAAATTCCATTTTGATTAAACATGTGGATCATCATATTGTCATCAAGGAAAGAATCCATTTGGCCTCCCTCAACAATGCAAGTCTGAAGATAAATTCAGTACAGAGAAGTGAATTAGACAAGGATTCAGTATATGGTTGAGGCAGATGGACTATTACTTTCAGTGATCTGAGTAGCACTCCAAGATTCCAAGTTTAAATCTTCATAGGAACGAATTTTAGATTGGTCTTGAGTTCAAATCTACATAGGAGAGAATTTCATATTGGATTGTCTAAGGGACAAAGTTCCTAATTTTAAAAGATTGCATATATCCGGTTAAATGTAAAGGCCTGGTAAAAACTACCCATCTCTAAAAGAAATATTGAGGCAGGTGAATGGACTTTTTGCTGATGACAATATGATGATCCACATGTTAATGAGTACTCTACTGTACTACTGTACTTTAATGGGCAATATGTGCTGTGCATTGAAAGGCCATGATGGACATTACAACTGGGGCCTGTGTGCTTGACGAACTGGGCCTGAAGCCGTCTTTACGGGCTTCCAGTGAAAAAAATTCGACGGCCTGTCTCGAAGCCCAAAGAAATCGGTCAAGAGCGGCCCATTTGAAAGCCCAAAGTAAACGTTAACGTCGGCCCAATTAAACCATCAATGGAGGCCCATTCTAAAGCCCAAAGAAAGCCAAAGAAACCATAAATGGCGGCCCATTTTAAAGCCCAAAGAGAACGTCAGTATGGGCCCAAAGAAACCATCAATAGCGGCCCACCAAGTTGCCTTGAATAACAGAAGGCGTGCCCAAAAATGGAACAGATGGACAAACTTCAATTTGGGATTTCGAATGGCTTCCAAAGGCGATACGTCTCGTATTTTGGAGCGGTGAAAACCCTTATTTTTTTAAAAAAAAAACTTCTATTTAGGGGTGAAAATATATTCTTTGAAACAAGAGCAAGATACAAAATGTTGCCATCAAACTTTAATTCCTCCTTACTTTTACTATTACTTTTTAGTCTTTGACCGGCGATACGTATCGATTAGGATTTGACAAATGCTACGAGCGCCATTCTGAACGAGATTCCTCCTGGCGACGTCGAAACGATAAAGATCATCAAATCGCCAAAACATAAATTTTTGAAATTTCTCCCTAGTAGTAGTCACCACGAGAAGATGAAAACTCATAAAACCAGTGAAATTTGCAGGTTTTTGAAAGGGAGAAAAAGAAAAGGGCAGCAACACCTTGAGTCCTTGACTGACTGGGGAAAATAAAGAAACAAAGAAACAAAGAATTGTAGAAAGAAGAGGACATAAAGGAAACCATATACTACCTCCGTCCCATATTAATTGTTGTTTTGATTTTTTCTTGCAACGTTTAACCATTCATTTTATTTGAAAAATTAGTGTAAATATAAAAAATAATAAGTCAAACTTAAAGTATCTTTTGATAATAAAACAAGTCATGAACAAAATAAATAAAAATTCTATTTTTTTTAATAAAACGAATGATCAAACATTACAAATAAAAAATCAAAACAAGAAGTAATATGGGACGGAGGTAGTATGAATTTGAATTCTGATTTTAGGAAGTTACTTTACGTCCGGATCCAACGAAAAGGAGAATATATTCAGAGCTGTTTGGAATTCATATCTGCGTCAAATTTTTTTTTTTGAAAATTCTGGCTGATCGCTCTGTATCGAGCCGGACGGTGATGGTCGACGACGGAGACCGGACGCGAGGGGAGCACTGTAAAATCTTCGACAAGACGCCAAAGGTGATAAGGCCGCTGATACATACAGCCACAATAATATTCGCTCTTTGCCATGCCGTGCTAGCTAGTAGCTAGTAGCTTGTCGACTGATGAGAGATGGAAGATGATATTGATCGATATATGGATGCAAAAATTATTGTGGCAGTTTGCGACGGGGGTGTTTCGACCAAACACAGGTTCTGGTAGTTCCTTGTAAGCTGAAGCAACTCGCAGATGCTCTCTCCATTTCGTGTTAGGTCACTTTAAGTTTCTTTTTTTAATCATTTTTTTTAAAGTTTAATCAAGTTTATAAAAAAAATATAACAACACTTATAGCGTTAAATTAGTTTCATTACGTCTAACATCGAACATATTTTGATATTTTCTGTTGAAAATATCGTCTTCAAACCTCAAAACGACTTTATAATATGAAATAGATATAGTAAATAGGAAAACGTGAGTTGCTGAAAAAATATGTAATGGGAAATGATAAAAAATTGATGTTAGAGAAAATGTTTTACTTATGTTGACATGAATAAATCCTAAGACGTCTATTTTTGTTCCACAATAGTTTTTAGGTTTTCACCGCATATGTGATTTAACTGTATATTCTTCCTGAGTTGCTAGCTGCTACTTTTTTTCAAACTCTAAAAACATCTTGGCTACGACTAGCTAAGTAGCTAGTATAAAAAAAACCCAGTAAACTATAGTATCCTCTTATATTTAGACTGTGTTTAGTTTCTGAAATTGTGGAGAAGTTTAGGGAAAGTTGGTAGTTTAGAAAAAAAAAAGTTAGAAGTTTATATGTGTAGAAAAATTTTGGATGTGATGTGACAAAAAGTTACAGAGTTAGGGAGGAGTTTGATGTGAACTAAACAGCGTCTTAATTGTAAGCCTTTTCTCCGTTTCTCGTGAAAACGAGCTACTCCCTCTATCTCCCATAAAGAATGCATTTTTCAGTTCTTATATAACGTTTGACTCTTCAACTTATTTTAAAAATAATTATAATTAATATTTTTATTGTTATTAGATGATAAAATATGAATAATAATCATATACGACTATTTTTAAATTTATTTTATAAATTTTTAAGTAAGGGTCTGTTTGGTAGAACTCCAACTTTTAAATTTAGCTTCTGGAGTAGAGTTGGAGTGGAGTTGTGAAACTGCTTAAACCCAGTTCCACATCACTAGTTTATTTTATGAGAGAGTTTTATCCAGCTCTACTCCTATATTTAGATGTGTTCTAGCTCCAAAATAGGTGGAGCTGAAGTTGAAGCTGTGCTAAACAGATTTTAAATATTCTCCATGAAGTTTTTACTCCCAACAAATATTCGGAAAGTTGCCGCATTCCAAACGGGACCTAAAGCTTGGCATTATCCAGTGTGAGAGAGCGAGCTAGAGATTCGTTTCGTGAGGTGGATGGCGCCTTTGGAGCGCGTGCCTCTCGATCGAGGCGTGTGCCGTGTGTGAGCCCTCCTCCATCCAGCTGCTACGTCTCCAGAAGATGATATGATTCTTCTTCTTCTTCTTCTTCTTCTTCCTTTGGTTAATTGTCTTCTTCTTCTCTCCAGCCGCTATATATACCACCAGCCGAAGCAGCCATTGCTCCTCACCACCGCAGCACAAGAAAGCATAAGCAACACACAAGGAAGGAATTAATTCATCACTCGGTAAGCTAATTAAGTGATCTTCGACCATGTCGGACAAGTGCGGCAACTGCGACTGTGCTGACAAGAGCCAGTGCGTGTAAGTACTTACTAGCTGCCTCCTCGATCTAGATCAGTTTACTAATTTGTTTCGATCTTAACCTGTTGATTTCTTTCAATTTTGCGAACACTGATCGGTTCGATTCGGTTGACGTGGTGATTAATTTGCAGGAAGAAAGGTACCAGCTATGGCGTCGTCATAGTTGAAGCCGAGAAGAGGTAACTAACTAACTCAATATCGATCAACCAAAGCATATTTCTCGTCTGAATTTTACAGTTTTTTTCTTCTTCTTTCCTCTCAAACACACACACGATACGATCGATCCTGACGTTCGCATATGAGACACGTACGGCCTTATGTATTCGCGCATGCTTATACTTATCAACCAAAATTTAAATTTTCAATCTTAAATTTAAAACTGATTTTGAGTATTTTATTAAAATTTATTTTTTACCCTTTACTTTTATATTGCTAAAAATATATATATGAATTTTATTCATAAATTATTTTCGTTTGCAATTATATCGTTTGACTTATTTTACGAATAAGCTAAATGATGGGGTCTGTAGTATATACTACAACCACCAAAAAAAAACTTCATCAAAAATATTTTAAAATTAACAGAAAAATAGTAAGAACTTTACATACGAGATTATATAGTTCTCAACAATTTTTACCTGACGCCATGATTATTTATTTGCTTGCTTTGTGCGTGCAGCCACTTCGAGGAGGTCGCCGCCGGCGAGGAGAACGGCGGCTGCAAGTGCGGCACCAGCTGCTCCTGCACCGACTGCAAGTGCGGCAAGTGAAGTCATGCATGAAGCAACCGACCACCACTCGCCGCCGGCGAGTCACCTACCTTAATTAGTCCACAATAAAAATCACCGTATGCGTGGTTTGTGTGTGTGCTGATTATTGCTGAATTAAGCCCGTGTGTTATCGATTAATTAAGCAGCTGGTCGCTTCGGCGACTATGCGTGTATCAACGTATGAATTTGTGTGATGTGATGTACCCGTGCTATTCGCAGTGAAATTAATCAATCGTGTATTCGTGTGGTTTGCCTAGTATAAAACTTGCTCATGGTGAGAAGAAAGAAAAAAGAAGTCTATCATACACTATCGAACTTTAACAATTTCTCGGTTTATTTTACACCCCGAATTATTGAGGATGGTTCATCTTACTCTCTAACGATATTTTACAACAAAATTAATTTGGTGAGATTGATATATGCATTATAACTTATCTTCAATGCTTTTGAACTTTTTAATCGTTGTTTACATGGGTTGGAAGAACTGAGACTAATTTAAAATGTTTTAAATTTCAATCAAATAGTTATAAAAAAATTAAACTATTTTAAAACATTGATAATGGTGTCATCTATACATATCTCTATAAAGTTTATGCTTAAAATATGACTTGTACAAAGAAAAGAATTATATAAATTTTTACATTATATAAAATTTATATAATTAACCAGTGGAGTGAACCACTTTTAATAGTTTAGACGATAAAATGAGTAAAAAGATTTAGGGGTTATGGTCTGATGGAATTGTTTGGATGGTTAAATTAGACCCTTTTTTTTTCTTGCGGAAAAAGGGGACGATTGCCGCGTAAGGTGCAGCCCTATATGTTGTTGGGTCTGAAACTGAGCCGCCACCAACATTCGGCCCATGTAGGTTGGGCCATAATATAAGATGAGAAGTCCATCAACTGCTCGACCAATCTCTAATTTGAGTAAATGATTAAAGAAGAGGTAATTTGTAATTTAATTACATAGTAGGAGTAGCAAAGCTGAATTTATTTCATCATGTTAAATTAAATATGTGATTTCGAAGTTCAATGTATCTGAGGTACATTTATTACTGGCTTCCAATGATCCAATCGATATTGACATGTTTTCAAAACATCCGTATATTTTTATTCTTTTTTTCGACTTTGTTTTTATTTCTGAATTTATCATTTTCCATTCCGTTTCAAAAAAAAATGAAAATGAGTAAGGCATTTCTCTGACAGTTTTCATCCATATTGGTACTATTGCTAGAGGTCCGAAATAATGCAGGTAGGCCCCTGAACTAGACGGCTTCGATTGCTAGTGGTCCGAAATTATGCAAAAGGGCCCCTGTTTTGGATCTCTACCAAATTACCAATGGTAGGCGATACTATTAGGCCGAGTTTAGTCCAAACTTTTTCTTCAAACTTTCAACTTTTCCATCACATCAAAACTTTTGTACACACACAAACTTTCAACTTTTCCGTCACATCGTTCCAATTTTAACCAAACTTTTAATTTTGACGTGAACTAAACACACCCTTGCTGTATTTTCATCGTAGCAGTCCTTGTTTATAGGTAATAATATTTGCAACTTAGCCATATTTTCTTTGTCGCATAAAAAACCAACCTAGTACCGAATATAAACATTTTATTACTACAAATATGGACAGACGTAGTACTAGTATATGTTATATCCGGTCGTAGATTCGTTTTTTATGTAACGGACGGAGTACGTGAGAGGATCGAATTGCCATTTAATTTGGTACCACAACACGAGTGTCCTTGCTTGCTTGCTGGCTGGCTATTGCAGGCTTGCAGCTGCGTGCTCAGGATCAAAGAAGAGCAGGCTGGGAAACGATGATCCTCAGCACGTACGATGTAGTGTCAGGGTAAGAAACGACTCCGGATAGTGGAAAACCCGGACACATCTGCTATTTGTGCTTGAGAGAGCTCGTATGGTAGCACCTTCCTGGCGCGTTGCCCCTGCAAATTGTTTCTTGGAGGGAGTGGGCAGGAGCTCTGCCATTTCATATTAGGAGAAGAGACTAAAAAAAGTCTTTTTGTACATGAACAACAAACACAATAAAGAAGGAAAAAAGGATAGGTAACTTTGGGCTCTGAAAATTGTGGTATGACAGACGACAAAAGATATGAAAAAAAAATGTGGACAACCTATTGAGAATTGTACACGGTGGGATTTTGGGGTTAATTACCACAACTTATCACTACATTGTTAAACGCATCTCTCGACGAAAAAGGTATGGAAATTAACAACTAGTTGGGAGGATGGAAATGATCTTGGCTACCTGAAACAAAAACGGAACCACACAAGATCAATCAACTTATCAACCGGCAAATCATAGTGTCCGGTTCAATTTAGTTATGGAATCTGAATTATTTGGCTGATATTGCATGATGGAAGTATAAGAAAATGATAGTCGGCTCCTGATCGAGGAGTCCATCGGGGCCAGAAATAAAAATGGTCCCCGCTGGGCCTGCCCTCCTGCCACCAACAACTAGGCCCATTTGGTTGGGCCGTAGTACAGAGAGAGAGAGCAAAGTTTACTCTTCTACTACCTGTGTCTAGTACTCTATTTCATACTACCTCCGTCCCAAAATATTTGTCGCTTTGAGTTTTTGTTTATAACTTTTGATCATTCATCTTATTAAAAAAAGAAAAAAGTACGAATTACCCCCCCCGAACTATCGCGGTCATCCGAATTACCCCCTAAACTACAAAACCGGACATTTTTCACCCCCCAACTATGCAAACCGGACGAATTACCCCCCTCGACCCAAATCCGCGGTGGTTTTGGTCTACGTGGTGTATGCGTGGCAGCCCAGTCAACATTTTATTTATTAAAAAAATATGGGACCCACCTGTCATAGTCTCTCATCTATCTCTCCTCTCACTCTCTGTCTCTCTCACTCATCCTCTCTCTTGCGCGCAGGACAAGCGGCTGCGGCGGTGCGGGACGGCGCGGGATGGGCGGTGGGCAGGGGCGCGGGGGTCAAGCGGCAGCGGCGACGCGCACGACAGGCGGCGGCACGAGACGGCCAGTGGGGGGGGGGGGGGGGGGGGCGGTCGGCGCGAACGGCGCAGACGGCGGCACTCATGGCGGCTTGGGGACAGGCAGGCGGGCGGTCGGCGCGGACGGCGGCACTCATGGCGGCGCGGGGACGGGCGGGACCGCCCGCCTGCCCGCCCCTGCCGACCGGACGTCCCGCGCCGCCGCCCGCCGTGTGCGCCGCCGCTGCCGCTTGTCCTGCGCGCGAGAGAGAGGATGAGTGAGAGAGAGATGAGAGACTATGACAGGTGGGTCCCACATTTTTTTAATAAATAAAATGCTGACTGGACTGCCATGCGTACGCCACGTAGACCAAAACCACCGCGGATTGGGTCGAGGGGGGTAATTCGTCCGGTTTGCATAGTTGGGGGTGAAGAATGTCCGGTTTTATGGTTCAGGGGGGTAATTCGGACGACCGCAATAGTTCGGGGGGGGGGGTAATTCGTACTTTCTCCTTAAAAAATTATGAAATTATTATTATTATTATTTTGATTTGCTTTGTTATCAATAGTACTTTAAGTATAAGTTACTTTTTTTATATTTGTACTAATTTTTCAAATGAAACGAATGGTCGAACATTATAAAGAAAAAATCAAAGCGACAACAAAACCAAAACTAGGACGGAGGTAGTATATAATAAGTCGTTTGTATTTTTTTAAGTCAAACTTTTTTAAATTTAACTAAGTTTATAAAAAAATAGTATATCCACAGCACCAAATTAGTTTTATTATATTTAACACCGAATATATTTTGATACCATGTTTACTTTGTATGAAAACTGTTACTACATTATACTATAAAATTATTTAAATTTAAATAAGTTTGACTAATAAGAAAAAAAAAGTAGTATATGTAGTATTGTTGTGGCCTGTGTGAGAGGAACATGAGGGTCCAGCTTTTGCAGTCGCGGGCGCGCGGCTGCAAATGCAGAATGCAGGTACACGATCGAAGTGCCATGTGACCACCTGCTCCTACGCATGGTGCCATTGCCGTGTCTCTCTCGTCTCGTCGTCTCTGCATCAGCATGCGTCGAGACAAGAGAAGGGGCGCATGCTGTGCAGTGCACTGGCGCCGCGCATGGCGGAGCTACGAACGAGTAGGAGGAGTAGGAGTAGCTCGTCTCCCAAATCAACCCGTACCACTACCACCACTGCACTGCTGCGTCTCTCTTCTCTTTCTCGGTAGATCGATGTCCGGTCAAGCTAAGCAGCATCCGTACTCTCTTTTCCTCCTCTGTTCAATTCATGCAGGGACTGTACTGTGATAGATCGATATCGATGCTCCGATTCCATACATACCCACATCACGTACGGCGTCTCCATTAGTAACAGATCATGAGCTATATATATGTAGCTAAAACGTTTGCAATAATTCTTCAGAGTCATTGTTGCCTGCTATACCTCGGAAATGTTTACTTCTGCTGCAACAGGTAAACGCCATGGTCGCTAACGACCAGCTCCGCCACCGGAAGGAGGAAGAAGAGATATGATGTTGATGCAGGGAGGAAGAATGGTTCGCGATGACATTTAAGTAAAACCAATTTTTTTTAGATGGCACATATGCAAATTTCTCGATTTCCTTTGCAGAGATTAATCAACCTGTGCTAACGCATGCACTGATCCCTGAATTCGTAACAAGAAGATAATCTCTAGTGTTTGTATATACAGGTAGCAGCTACTCCTCTACTTTAACAAAAAAAAAATCAAATTCCCACTGGTGGAGAAATCGTTTGTAGTCCCGGTTCGTAACCCCCCTTTAGTCCCGGTTGTCTAACCGGGACTACGAATCCGGGACTAAAGATCCATGTACCATTTTTTTTTATTTGCATGGCCATGTTTGCTGCATGGTTGATTATATATATATATATATATATATATATATATACATATATATATATATATATATTGTATTGTAATATATATATACATATATATGCATTGTAATATATATATTATGCATGTATATAGAATACATATGTATAAATACATATATTACACACATATTTATAATTTAAAGCACTTAACATTTTATGTACATATATGTTACCAAAATATATATTAACACTAAAATAAATGTACGTACATATATATATATATATACACACACACACATGCATGTATAGTATAATTCATTTGCTCGCTAGCTATAGCTACGACTTCGACGCCTGCGTTACGTCAGAAGAGGAAGTACCGACGTTACGAATTGTCGATCCGTCGTAGTAGAATTCACCATCGGGATTAAGGACTTCTTCGTTGATGAACCCCATCAGTTGTTCTTGAACAGCCGTGATAAAATCCTTGTGTGGGAGTTTTTCCCTCATGTGAATACGCTATCATTCGAAAAATAATGACATATCAATATATGAAATTAATAAACAACTTAACAAATCGATACGCAATGAAATTTTGAATGGTTTATGTATACGTACATCGAGCTCTCGTTTGGTGTATATTTGGTTTGATAGGTAGTGGGCATACTCACATACGTAGTAGCCGCATAAGTTAGTTCCCTTGTCCTGCTTTGCACACTACATGAGAAACGATGAGAGATTTAATATACTCTTTATATTAACTGTAACTAGAGATTCAATTCAATATAATTTTGGATCATGCATGTACTCACTGGAAAATGAAACCTCCGTCCAAGTTTTTCTTTCCAAGTCCCGCGGACCAATTGACGGAACCGATCCCAAGCCCTACATGTGCAGTTGCAAGCTATGATTAATTAAATATTACCCGAGATCAACATAATAGCAACAGAGTCCCGCGACTTTGGAATAGATGGCATTATATTACCTGTCTATCAGTTGGAAGACCTTGTCAAAAACCTTCTCCTCTTTATTCATTGAGTCGTACACAGTGACTCTGCATGCGTCCAAGTTGAAAAAGAATAGGACCCAGTGGAATCTAGAATATGCGTGAGATGAGATAAATATCAGAATGTACATGTTATATGTATGGGAGTGAAATTTATTCGAACGACAATAAAAACTCACTCTGTGTTGTACGGCAATAGTATGAACGTCTTGAAATGCTGCTGCGTTAGGAGATGGACGAGATTGTCCTCTGTGTCTTTCTCGTACATGTCGAGCATTTCGGTGTTGATTTTCCGAGGGTCGATGAACCCAATATTGTAAACCCCCCGCCGTCGGGCCCTTTGAATCTCCATTCTACAACAATGAAAGGAAACTATTATTGCTTACATATATGCCAGGAGCTAATTATTGAACGAAACAAATCGAACTCAAAGATACTTACAAAATCCATGCGCTCAGAAGAGAGACGTCGAGAGCGTCCCGATGGTACAGTTCGAAGACATCCTTGAAATGGATCCATAGAACATCTTCTCCTTGCAAGAAGTCGGGGTTTCTGATCCTCGCTTCGAACATCTCTCTACCATTGGCGCTCATTTCCATGTACCGTTCATGGAATTTGTACATTTGTGTCGGTAGGGACTGCAGCTGCTCAGGCCTGACAAGCGGTTTACCGAGTTCAAACTTGTATGCCACTTCCGCCTTCGGGATTGGTGCGCCTCCAACCAACTGAGCCATGGTTAGACCGGTGTCCGAAATGAAATCCGTTATGCCAAAGTCTTCGCCGGTCACCAACGGCTCGACCACTTGGTGTGGTTGTTCTCCAAGCTGAGGAACTGGTTTGGACTTCTTGTAATAGGCTTTCCTAAGTGTTCGGTCATAGTCCGATAGCTTTAAGGCCTCCTTGTTTGTGGTGGACATTCCTTTGAAGAAATTCTTCATGCTCGGGTCAATCGGTATCTTCTTTTCAGGACTCCGAGGCTTGAGTTGCCTCTTCACTTCTCCTGCCACGTAAGCATTAAGCTCCTCTTGACTGCAATCGTACGGCGGCTCCTTGTTTTTGGTGGTGTCAACTTTGGCCTTCTTCGTTGCCCTTGTGCTGGCAGGAGGTGGAGCTTGGCGAGACCTTGTCTTGGGAGGTGCAGGCGGACACGGTGGAGGAGGAGGCGGAGGAGCCGGAGGAGATGGTGCAGGAGGAGGTGGCGGAGGAGCCGGAGGAGATGGTGCAGGAGGAGGCGGAGGAGGCGGAGGAGATGGTGCAAGAGGAGGTGGCGGAGGAGCCGGAGGAGATGGTGCACGAGACGCCGCTTGTCGCCCAGGGAGGATAATGTACCGCTTGCGCCATAGTATAATGGCGTGGCTTGTGTCTCGTAGATGCGTCTCACCGTCTCCTCCTGGGTAGTCCAACTCGAGGTCCTCGTACACGGCTTCCACCAGCTCAACTTCGACCCTCGAGTATCCTGCTGGAATCGGCCTGCAGTGGTAAGTCCCTGAAATGTCCGTTGGGATGGCCATTCCCGACGCCACCTTCACGTGATGAGAGGTTATCTATTAGTAATCAACCTAAGCAGCAACTTGCGGAACGTACGAGTCAAAAATCATATATTACATCGAGCATACCTTGATTGATAAGTTCTTGAAGGGAATATGCAGCTCACATGGTGTCCGATGCGTGATCTCATCAACGGGGCAGGTGGTTTCGTCCTGGGTTTGCATGGCGTCCATGCTATGTGATACTACCTGCCCCGTTGAGGCGCAGCTGCTACGATTGCCTGATGGGCTGACCATTGGAGGAGGTATGTACGGCTGGGGATCGTGTGACCGATGTGCTGCCATGCGTTCATCCACCTTCCGGGCCACCTCCTCTTGCATGCTGAGCTCGTAGCTCGATATCCTGTACTCGAGATCTGCAATCTTCGCCTCGGTATCTCTCTTGCTCCTCATCCGACTCCTGTACGTGTGGATGTCCTCCTTGAATCCCATCTTCCAGGGAATCACGCCTTTCCCTCGTGTTTGTCCTGGATGCTCGGGAGTCTGTAGAGCGAGTGACAGCTCGTCCTTCTCTCTGTCGGGTCGGAACGTGCCCTGAGAAGAGGTTTCCACTGCGTCCGTTAGTCGATTCGCAGCCTCGCGTATCTGATCGCTGAAGACCAAGGAGCCATCACCTGGGTTGAGCGTTCCACCGTGAGCATAGAACCAGAACTTCGATTGATCAGGCCATTTAGCGGTGGCCGGTTCGATACCCCTCTCAAGCAAGCTTGCCTCCATCTCCTCCCACTTCGGCATCGCGACGCTATAGCCGCCTGACCCCAAGTGGTGATGGTACTTCTTCTTGGCGGCATTTTCTTTGTTTCTTTCCATCATCGCCTGCCCTTGTTGACCTGTCTTGTAAGCAACGAACTCGTCCCAGTGATCCCTTAGCTTCGGGAATACGTCGAAGTTCGGTGTCTGCCCCTTCAGGATGTATTTCCGGTACAGATCTCCCTTGAAGGTCTGGAACTGTTCTGCCATTTTCTTAAGAGTCCAGTGTTTCACTATGTTCTCTGTATCCGCAGGGAGCGTGAACGTCTTGAGTATTGTGGTCCACAGCATCTCTTTCTCTGATTTCGGGACAAAGCTGTCATCACCCCCGCGTGCCCTTGTTCTGCGCCAGCACACCTTGCTGACAGGCACGTTATCCCTCACAACCCAACCGCTGTGGCGTACAAAATTCTTGGCTGCTTGTGCCGGGGCACTAGGTCGGCCGTCTGCGTCCACCTCAGTTATGATGTGCCGACCCTCTATCTTCTTCGCAACACCTCGTTGTCCGCGTGCCCTCTTCTGTCCAGCGGAGGGATGACTTCCACTAGCCTCCTCCTCATCGTTCTCCTCCTCGTTCCCCTCCGCATCCCTCTCCACGTTCCCCTCCTCGTTCAAGTACTGGTTTGGATCCTTGTTCCCCTCTTCTTCGTTCCAGTACTGGCTGCTTCCCTCTGCGATTGTATCATATAGTATCTGTTCCTCATCGCGATCAGCCATCTGTGCATAGAAAAAATATTTGTTAGGTCTATAGGATGTATTTGCTAACCGTAATATTAAAACTCTAATAATCTTATATTAAATCTCTAATAATCTCATATTAAATCGCTACTAATCTTATATTAAAATTGTAATAATCATATATATATATGCTAAGTCTAACAATATTATATTAAATCTCTAACAATCTTATATTAAAATTGTAATAATCATATATGCTAAGTATAACAATCCCCTCACTATCTCGTATATTAAACCTCTAATAATCTTATATTAAATCTCTAACTATCTCTAACACTCAAATATGCTAAGTCTAAGTGTCGTGTATTTGTACGGTAGATAATCATATATGCTAAGTCTAATTAAGTTTCGAATATTACATCTCTAATAATCTTATATTAAATCTCTAACAATCAAATATGTTTCGAATATTACATCTCTAATAATCTTATATTAAATCTCTAACACTCACATATGCTAAGTCTAATTAACTTTCGTATATTAAACCTCTAATAATCTTATATTAAATCTCTAACTATCTCTAACACTCAAATATGCTAAGTCTAATAATCTAATAATCTCTAACACTCACATATGGTAACTCTAATAATCTAATAATCTTATATTAGAAATCTAACAATCTTATATTATATCTCTAACAATCACATCTTTACATCACTTGCCTGCGCGAATTCCTTCGAGGGCTAGCTACCACTTCGGCTTGAGGGACGACAACGACGACGTCTTCTCTGCAACATGCAAAAAAATGTATTAGTCTAAACGCAAAGGAACACGTAATCTATTTCACGTTTTCAAGTATATATAATCATATATATATGCTAAGTTCAACAATAGTTTAATTATCTCGTTCGTACACATTTCGCTCGCGTTCATTCTCACACTTTTAGTTCAAGTGCATTCACGTTCGTTAACGTTTCAATCACGTTCGTTCGCGTTTCATTCACGTTCGTTCGCGTTCGTTCACTAACACTCACATTCGTTCACGTTTCAGTCACGTTCGTTCGTGTTCGTTCACATTTCGTTCGCGTTCGTTCACGTTTCTTTAACATTTCGTTCGCGTTTGTTCACGTTCGTTCGCGTTCGTTCGCGTTCGTTCACCTTCGTTCGCGTTCGTTCACTAACACTCACGTTCGTTCACGTTTCAGTCACGTTCGTTCGCGTTCGTTCACGTTTCGTTCGCGTTCGTTCACGTTTCTTTAACGTTTCGTTCGCGTTCGTTCACGTTCGCTCGCGTTCGTTAAGCGTTCGTTCGCGTTCGTTCACCTTCGTTCGCGTTCGTTCACTAACACTCACGTTCGTTCACGTTTCAGTCAAGTTTGTTCGCGTTCGTTCACGTTTCGTTCGCGTTCGTTCATGTTTGTTCGCGTTTGGTCACGTTCGTTAAACGTTAGTTCGCGGCGGTGGCGTCTCGCGGCGGTGGGGGCGCGGTCCGGTGTCGTGGGCCGGCCTGGCGGCGTGGGGGCACGGCGGCGGCGTGGCAGTGGCGGCGTCGTCTTGCGGCGGCGGCGTCTCGCGGCGGCGGCGTCTCGCGGCGGTGGGGGCGCGGTCCGGCGGCATGGGGGCCCGGCGGCGTGGGGGCGCGGCGGCGGCGGGCCACGGCGGTGGCATGGGGGCCCGGTGGCGTGGGGGCCCGGCAGCGGCGTGCCGCGGCGGCGGCGTAACGTAGCGGCCGGACGGCGTACGTCAGCGTCGGCGTCGTCGACGTTCGTCGGCGAAAGAGAGAGAGACATAGAGCTACATCGAGAGAGAGAGAGGGCGGGGGCTCTCACCCAAGAGACGCGGCGGCGGCGTCTGCGGCGGAGGCGGCGAGGACCGCCAGGCGACTGTGAGAGACGACGGCGGCGTCGGCGCGGGGTTGCCCTAGGCAGTGGCGGCGAAGGAGAAGCCGATGCTCGATCTCGATGGAAAAACGTCTAAGTGCAAGTGCTGGTGGAGAAGACGAGGGCGCACCGGGAATATATATACCCCCGGATCTTTACTCCCGGTTATTACTCCCGGGATTAAAGATATTTTCCCGCTATTTTCAAATTCTTTTTTAAACCCGGTTAGGGTTAAGAACCGGGACTAAAGTTAATAGCACTGAATATTGAATTTCGTTGCATATATGTTTCTAAAATAGTAAATAATGCATTAAAAATTCTAATTAACATATGTAAATCCCACATGCATGATTTAAAACTTTTAAAAATTCTAATAATCATATATAATTAGCATATGCATGATATTAAATTGTTAAAAATTGTAACTAACATATGTAAATCCCACATGCATGATTTAAAACTTTTAAAAATTCTAATAATCGTATATAATTAGCATATGCATGATATTAAATTGTTAAAAATTATAACTAACATATGTAAATCCCACATGCATGATTTAAAACTTTTAAAAATTCTAATAATAGTATATAATTAGCATATGCACGATATTAAATTGTTAAAAATTGTAACTAACATATGTAAATCCCACATGCATGATTTAAAACTTTTAAAAATTCTAATAATCGTATATAATTAGTATATGCATGATATTAAATTGTTAAAAATTGTAATTAATCATATATAACTATCATATTCAATACATCCAAAATAGTTTACAACAATTACGGCAATAGATCGGCGGTGACGGTTGTCCGCACGTACTTTCTCCTTACTATTGTTCCTTCCTTGTGATCGCTACGTGAGTAAGAGGTGTCTTCGTTTGATAGGAGGATGCTAGGGTCAACCGTCACCGTGAAAGGGGGTTGCCCATCAAACTGATCGTAATCCTCGTCAGTCTTGTCCTCTACTCCGACGATTTTTCTTTTGCCTGGGAGAACCACGTGGCGCTTCGGCTCGTCAGGCCCTTTGCCCTTCTTTCCTTTGCTAGACATGTCCTTCACGTAAAAAACCTGCGTTACATCATTGGCAAGGACGAAAGGTTCGTCCGAGTATCCAACCTTGTTAAGGTCAACCGTTGTCATCCCACTGTCATCAATCGTTACGCCTCCACCAGTCAACCTAACCCATTGGCACCGGAACAGAGGGACCTTGAGAGGTCCATAGTCAAGTTCCCATATCTCCTCGATGGCACCGTAATACGTGCCAGTTGTACCATCGTGTCCCATGGCATCGATACGAACAACACTGTTCTGGTTCGTGCTCTTTATGTCTTGGGCTCTTGTGTAGAATGTGTACCCATTGATCTCATATCCCTGGAATGTCGCGATCGAGCCAGATGGACCCCTCGCCAGGAAGGCCAGTTGCTGGTTAATCGTCTCGTTACCCATAAGATGTTGTCGCAGCCATGCGGGAAAAGTATCAATGTGATGCCGTGTAATCCATGCATCGGACTTACCGATGTTTCTGGCGCGAACTAGAGCCAAGTGCTCCTCGATGTAAGGAGCCACCAATGAAGATTGTTGTAAAACCGTGAAATGGGCTCTACGGAATAAATTGTTGTCTACCGTCATTATAGCTTTCCTTCCGAGAGTCCCCTTTCCCCGTAGTCTCCCTTAATGGCGTGATTCAGGTACCCCGATTGGGCGAAGGTCTTCAATAAATTCTACGCAGAATTCAATGACCTCCTCTGTTCCATACCCATTGGCGATGCTTGCCTCTGGACGAGCACGGTTACGAACATATTTCTTCAGAATGCCCATGTACCTCTCGAAAGGAAACATGTTGTGTAGGAACACAGGCCCGAGAATACCGATCTCTTTCACTAGGTGACAGAGCAGATGCGTCATTATATTGAAAAATGAAGGTGAAAATATCAACTCAAAGCTGACAAGACATTACACCACATCATTCTGAAGGGCTTCTAACCTATCCGGATCGATGACCTTCTGCGAAATTGCGTTCATGAAAGAACATAGCTTTGTTATTGTTGCCCGGACATTGTCTGGGAGGATACCCCTTATTATAACTAGTAGCAGCTGTGTCATCAACACGTGACAGTCATGAGACTTTAGGTTTGTGAACTTCTTCTCCTTCGTACTTATTATTCGCTTTATATTCGTAGAGTATCCAGACGGTACCTTGATGCTCTCCAAGCATTGAAACATACTTTCCTTCTCTGCCTTGCTAAGAGTGTAGCTGGCTGGACTCAAGTAATGGCTGCCTTTCTCCTTTGGTTCCGGGTGAAGGTCACCGCGTTGTTCCATATGCTTCAGATCATTACGTGCTTCCAGTGTATCTTTCGACTTTCCATATACACCTAGGAAGCCAAGAAGGTTTACGCAAAGGTTCTTAGTGAGGTGCATCACGTCGATTGCGTGGCGGACGTCCAAGAATTCCCAATAGAGTAACTCCCAAAATATGGAGTTTTTTTCCACATCGCCGCGTTACCATCTTCGCTCTCTATAGGCTGGCTGCCAGGCCCCTTTCCAAACACTAGTTTAAGATCTTTAACCATAGCAAACACTGTTTTCCCGCTGCGATGTTTAGGCTTCGTACGGTGGTCCGCCGTATGTTCAAAGCGCTTGCCTTTCTTCCGTACCGGGTGGTTTGTTGCAAGGAATCGACGATGACCCATGTACACAACCTTCCTACAGTGCTTAAGATACGTACTTTCTGTTTCATCCATACAGTGAGTGCAAGCCTTGTACCTCTTGTTGGACTGCCCGGATAGGTTGCTAAGTGCAGGCCAATCGTTGATGGTTACGAACAACAGCGCTCGTAGGTTAAACTCCTCCTGTTTGTCCTCGTCCCACACGGGGACACCTTCCTTCTTCCACAACAATTTAAGATCTTCGACCAGCGGTCTTAGAAACACATCGATGTCGTTACCAGGTTGCTTGGGGCCTTAAATAATAATCGGCATCATTATGTACTTCCTCTTCATGCATAGCCAAGGGGGGAGGTTGTAGATACACATCGTAACGGGCCAAGTGCTATGGCCACTGCTCATCTCTCCAAAAGGATTCATGCCATCCGTACTTAAACCAAACCGTATGTTTCGTGCGTCCTTTCCAAAGTCTTTAAATTTTCTGTCGATGTTTCGCCACTGCGAACCATCTGCGGGGTGTCTCCGCATCCCGTCCTGTTGACGTTCTTCAGCGTGCCAACGCATCATTCTAGCATTCCCCTTGTTCCTGAACAAACGCCTTAGCCGTGGTATTATAGGGAAATACCACATCACCTTAGCAGGAATTCTCTTCTTCGTTAGCTGCCCGTCAACCTCACCTGGATCATCTCGTCTAACTTGTATCGTAGTGCTTTACAAACAGGGCATGCTTCTAGGTTCTCGTACTCCTTACCGTGATATAGGATACAATCATTCGGATATGCGTGAATCTTCTGAACTTCCAGTCCTAGAGGGCAGACTATCTTCTTAGCCTCGTACGTTGTCTCGGGCAATTTGTTTCCCTCCGGAAGAATGTTCTTGACGAGTTTCAATAAATCGCCAAATGCCTTGTCACTAACACCATTTTTTGCCTTCCATTGCAAGAACTCCAGAGTGGTATCCAACTTTTTGTGCCCCTGCTCGCAACCTGGGTACAACGACGTTCTGTGGTCCTCTAACATCTTGTCCAATTTATGGGCCCCCTTTTCACTTTCGCAGTCCTCCTTGGCATCCTGCAACATCTGACCAAGATCATCCGCAACGTCGTTATAATTAGCATCTATGTCCTCCTCGCCCGTTTGATTTCCTTCAAATCCAGCGTACTGAGCAAAGTCTGGAATATTGTCGTCTTCCACTTCATCTTCTTCCATTTCAACCCCTTGCTCTCCGTGGGATGTCCAACAATTATAGCTTGGCATGAACCCCGACTCAAACAAGTGGAAATGAATAGTTCTGGATACAGAATACTCCTTTTGATTCTTACACTTATTGCATGGACAACAAATAAAACCCTTCTGCTTGTTAGCTTCGGCCACTCTCAAAAAATAATACACGTCGTCAATAAACTCTTTGGACCGCCGGTCAGCGTACATCCATTGCCGATCCATCTACATGAAATGAAAAAAAAATCGTATACAAATAATCATTCGTACAATAATGACAGTCATACAATAATGATAAAATAATCACAAACTCTTTCAATAGTCATACAATAATGACATATCATTATTCATACAAAAATTATAAAATATTCCACCAAATAATTCTTATTTATTATTTTTTAAGTTTTAAATTCTTTTAGTTTTCAATTTAGTTTGTTTTCTTTTATTTAAGATTAACTTTCACTATATTTTCCTATTCAACTATTTTATAAAACCTAATTTAGCAAATAAACAAAATTTCTATATATTCTTTCTTTTCCCACACAAATTTTCTCTCTCATCAACTTACAACAAAATTTTGGAGACAAAAAAGTGTGCAAAACATAGCTCCAAATGTAATATGACAAAAAAAACATTGGAGGATGAAGTTGCTAACCTTTTAGGCACCTCCGATTTGTATATAATCACCAAAGTAAATTCACTATAAATTTTGACATGACCTCCCCTCTTTTTTGAAAAAATTTTGAAGCTTGCTCGGGCTGGAGGAGGAAGAAGACATATATAAAGGGGTGGGACTTTAGTCCTGGTTGGTGTTACCAACCGGTACTAAAGATCACCGGGATCTTTAGTTCCGGTTGGTAAAGTTACGATCTTTAGTCCCGGTTGGTAACACCAACCGGGACTAAATACCGGGGGGGCCTGACAATCCCTGACAGCATTTGAACCGGGACTAAAGATATTTGAAATCAACCGGGACTAAAGATCAAATATGCCCGTTACCCTTTTTAACCGGAAAAAGATCATCTTTAGTCCCGGTTTTTGTTGCAACCGAGACTATCGTGGAATTCGGCCGACCGACGAAAGATGGTTTCTCCACCAGTGTCCAGGGATGAATTTGAACATATGCTATATTCAGATTCGTCATTGTAATTGGGTTTTTTATATGACCGAGGGAGTAGCTAGCAGCATGCATTAATGATGGGGAAGGGCCACTTCCTCGCGGTAGTTGGGGTTGGCTTAGCTTCTTCTATCTACCAGCCAGATCCATATATCGTCGATCGAATGGATGCATGCATGTGGTCTGCCTCTGCTTGAGCGAGCAAAGCAAAGCAACCAGGCGTCGTCTATTGCCCTACCATACTTTGTCCCTAGATGCCACGCAACAAACCAAGAATACACGCTCGCTCGATCTATCGAGCTCCATATATACAGGGAGCTCCATATATCCCCTAAATCAAATGAAAATATGGAACATCACCTATAGATTTTTTTAGTACTCGTTAATGTCCTACTCGATCAGTACTAAGTAACTATACTTTAGAACGGATGTACTATAATGATACTGAAATATTCCTTTCGTACTAGTAAAGGAAGTCGTTTAGGACAGCGATACGCTCTCCAAAACATAACTTTGACTACTTGTTTCTATAAAAATATTTATTGAAAAGTTATATATGTATACTTTTATGAAAGTATTTTTCAAGACAAATCTATTCACACTGGTGGAGAAATGATTTTTACTCCCGGTTGGAAACCCTCTATAGTCCCGGTTTTCCAATCGGGAGTAACAATCCGGGACTAAAGATCGCTATCTTTAGTCCCGGTTGGTATTACCAACCGGGACTAAAGATAATAGGGATCTTTTTTCCCGGTTGGTGTTACCAACCGGGACTAAAGATAAAAAAGTAGCTCTAACCTTTTGAACCGGGACTAAAGATAATCTTTAGTCCCGATTTTTGTTGCAACTGGGACTAGTGTGGATTTTGGCTGACCGACCAAAGATGGTTTCTCCATCAGTGTCATATAATTTTTACATCTTCAAACTCAACAACTTGAGAGTTATTGATGATTTATATTTCCAAGGTTTGACTTAAACATTGTCCTAAACGACTTCCTTTGCGAGTACGGAGGGAGTATATAGCACTACCTCCGTCCAAAAAAAAAGTGCAGTTTTGCACTTTTTATATCTAATGTTTGACCGTTCGTCTCGTTCGAAAGAAAAATATGATTAGTAGTTTTGTTGTTATTAGATGATAAAACATGAATACTAATTTTTGTGTGACTAATTTTTTTAAAAAAATTCATAAAGTTTTTAAATAAAACGGACAGTCAAACGTTGGACACGAAAATCCATAACTACACTTAAATTGGAAGAATGTAGTAGTAATTACATCAAATTGCATATGCTTATATTAGCCTCGATCTGTAATGCTGAGTTCATCGTCATCAAGTGCTACTGCTGTTCTCGGTGCTTTGGCTCTTTTAGTTTATATATGCGCGCGCACTTCGCGGTAATGATAATTTGCGGATCTATCTATACATGATTTGGAACCATATCGAGGACAATAATAATCTCTCTCTATGTAATCTATAGCTGTTCAGTTTGTTTCATATGACAATGTCCCTCCACTTGTCTGCTATAATTCGGTCGTCCAGTTGTCCACGCTTGTCTAGTTTTTTCCTCTCTCTCTCTCTGTGTGTGTGTCTCTCTCTCTCTCTTTGATTTTGTGTACATTGGGATGGTTAGCTGACTTAATTTTGGGTCATCGCTTGGATGGATTAAAAAATGAACCAATAATCCAATATATATTTACCTTGATGATGCAAGTTGAGTTGTGTAATTAATGTATGGATTGGGTGTCTGTACTACTTTTGCATGGTTTCAACTTTCAAGGCACACACACTTGCCAATCTTTGCATTGTCTCTTGACCGCTCAGGGCAGTCCCAAATCATAACACTAAACATGGTTTCCATAAACTCCACATCATCCAGAAACTAGTACTACTCTTCCAATGCAAACACCACTATTCCATACTTTAATTTAATGCTACTTATCTCACATGATATCTTGGATGTTGTGTAGAAACCATGTCTCATGCAAGACATGGTTTCCTTCTCTTTCCTCATTTATTCACTTGCCACATCATTTTTTTGTCTTAGGTGACAACTTATTTAATGTTATAGACACCATCCTAGTCATTGGTTTGGGAATGCCCTCATGGTAGCAAGCTGTTAGCTGTCTGCTTGTTTATTTTCTACTCTTAATTTTGTCATGGACAATATATATTAATCTGCAGACCTGCAGAGACGACATTTCAAGTAAGATGTCAGTGCGAGGAAACAGACATCCTCATACTGCCAAAAACACACACATAGGATGTTTGTAAAAACTCAGACGCATGGTTTTTTTTTTTGGCAATGAAAAGAAAAATAGAAACACCATGACAGTATATATAAATGCCAAAAGTCCTGTATAAATCAGCTTTAGCATGTGAATTAGTGGCCAGTAGTAAAGCTCTCGTTGTGTATTAACAAACGAGCTTGGATTTAATTATTAAGAAAAAAAATCCTCTAGGACACGTAGTACCATGCATTTCTCGTGACAAAAACATATATTTTTCCCACGAGGATTATTGAGTTAAAAAAAAAAACTCGATCTCGATCCCATCGTGAAGAAGCTCACCACAACCACCTGCCAAATCAGCACAGTACGCAAACAGTAGCAGTTCAGCTGGTGGGCCCACCATGTCATACACACACCTCTATGCCCAGATCCTGTGTACGTGGCACCGCGTGGGCGTAGCAGCGAGCCAAATTGGCAGCTAGCTAGCTTAGCCCAGTGACAACAGTTTAACGGCCGGCGCCGTTCTCGAAGACCCGCACCAGAAATCCTACCCCTCGCGTGGGCCCGGGTATGTGGGACTCACGTGTCAGTGAGATACGTGGAGGGTAGGAAAAGTTGGCGAGCCGGTGCAGAGACACCACAGGGAAGAACAGCTTCCGTATTTTTATTTATTTATTATAATTTTTATTAAAGAAGTGTGGGGGCAAGAAGAAGGGATCTGCATATATGCCCCCCAAAAGCTTGATTATTCAGCTTTTAAGTTCTCTCACAAGCTTCCTGTTTTGCCGCTCATGAATTGTGTTGCTATGGTTCTTGACTCTTGAGCCCCTCAAGTATGGGAGTATTTCTTCTTTTGGGCTTAGGAGTCACGTGGTTAAATAGACATACTTGTGATTAGTCAGGTTTGATCAAGTTATACATTTGTTGTGTTTTCGTAGTAAGATGTAAGAATTTATTGTTTGCAGTTTTGGTCCCATACATGCACCAGTGTTCATTGAAAGCAGGGCGTGGATTTTGTAAAGTGTGACTGATTTTTATTGTTAAAGGTTGGCAAATCTAGACATTTTAATTTCTTATCGTATCAACCAATCAATCATTTAGTGTGAACTTATTGTGGATAATTTTGCTATTCTCTGCCGCTCTCTCCAAAACGATCATCACTAATATCGGCAAGAAAATTATTAGATATAGTTCTCATCTATAAAATTGGCAAAACAATATGCCAATGACATAAACCCCATCTTGCATGTTATCTAGGGGTCCTGCTTTTACAAACTTTAAATTCGACATTTCTTTATCTATAATCGAAGCCTATTTACGGAAAACCTTAAATATGCTTGCTTAACTTGTTATTAGAGGAGAGAAATGTGACCAAGAGGAATCAAGGTATTGCCATTTACATTCATTTCAATCTAACCTTATCTACCCACGAACTAGACTCCACAAATATCCATCCTTCAAGGTCCTCAAATGCAAAAAAAGACCTAGACAGAAGCCATTAAGCATAAAAACCCCTGCCAAAAATACAAACAAAACCACGAAATTACAAACAGGTCCCTCTCCTCTATGACCTAGTAGAGAGAAGCCATTAAGCAGAAACACCCCTGAAAAAATTACAATCAAAACCGAGAAATTACAAACAGGTCCCTCCCCTCCCCCTCCCCCTCTTGCTGTCTTCTTCTCCTGGCCGTTGCTAGTGCTACTACTCCCTCGCTGGTTTTTGCTACTCCCCTCCACTTCCTCCTCCACTCCAATCCAAGCCCTAGCCGCGCGCGCCCCAATTCGCCGCGGCGGCGCGGCGACCCACCCCGGGAAGATCCCGGCCTCCGCATGCCGCGCCCGTGGCGGCGGCGCCGGCGCGGGAGGTGAGCGGAGTGGAGTGTAGGCAGCGGGCATGGGGTGCGTGTGCGGGAGGGCGGCTGCGGTGGATGATGGGAGGTGCGGCGCGGCGGCGGAGGCGGCGGTGGCGGCGGGGAAGGGGGTGGGGATGGTGAGGAGGGAGGAGGAGGCGAGGAAGGTGCAGGCGAGGGTGGGGGGGAGGGAGGAGGCGGCGGAGAGGAGGAGGGCGGCGGCGGCGGCGATGGCGATGGCAGCGTGCAGGGTGAGGAGCCCCGTGCCGAGGGCGGTGGAGGGGGAGCAGGTGGCGGCGGGGTGGCCGCCGTGGCTCGTCTCCGTCGCCGCGGAGGCCGTGCGCGGGTGGGTGCCTCGCCGCGCCGAGTCGTTCGAGAAGCTCGACAAGGTCACACACTCTCGTCTTCCTCTCTCTCTCTCTCTCTCTCTCTCCATCTCCATTTTTACTCTGTTCATTTTCTGCTCTCATCTTTGATCTCTAATTTGGAACATTGGAACGGCGAGAATTTGGATCAATGCGGGCTGCGAATTCCCCCTTTTGGATTTCTGTTTCTCGTTGAGAATATAAATTGATGCATTAACGATGTGCTCCCCACCTTCATACTTTCTCTAATGGAAGGAAAAAAGGTAAAATTGTGCTGTAAAATGTGGGGAGTTTACCCCTCTTACAGGGATTTTTACTGACGATTGATGAGGGTGGGTACTATCACGATGTTTTTATTTGGGTTGTCTATTAAGTGGATTCTTGGTAGCTAGGACGACTGGAAACAGTACAAATCTGTTATTAGTGGGAGGCACCTTTTACATTGGATGCGAAAATGCGGTGGCATTTTCTTTATTTTGGATTTCTTGATAATTTTGGTGGACCTTGGAACCTGGGAACAGTGGGCATTACTAGCAACTCATGCCCTGCTATTAATGGGGTGGGGTGAACAATGCTATTCTAGTAGTAGTACTACATTGCTATGGGATCTAAGAGTATGGTGGCAACATTTTTTTTTTCACCTGCAAACTTGGTTTAAAATTTAAATAGTAATATTCTGCTAACAGCTGATCCAGTTTCAGTTTAGCTGAATCACTGGTGTTTAGCTGTTATAATACAGCGGTTTCCTGTTTTGTTTGCTATGGGATACTCTAATTCTCTGAACTTCAAAATTTTAGGAGCTGCTATTTGGTTGACAATTATGTCCCCTTTCTTTGTAACTAGATTGTGCACTGTTAAACTTGTACTTTGCACCTGGACTGATTGTGCCCTTTATACCATGGTGTGTTCAGTTGTTGTTATTTTGTTTATACAGATTGGTCAGGGAACATACAGTAATGTTTACAGAGCTCGCGATCTTGAAAAGGAGAAGATTGTTGCCCTAAAGAAAGTGCGGTTTGATAATTTGGAACCTGAGAGTGTGAAGTTCATGGCCAGGGAAATCCTTATTTTGCGACGACTTGATCATCCAAATATTATTAAGCTGGAGGGTCTAGTAACTTCAAGAATGTCTTGTAGCTTATATCTTGTTTTTGAGTACATGGAGCATGACCTAGCTGGACTAGCTTCTTTTCCTGGAGTGAAATTTACTGAGTCTCAGGTATATTGATATTACCTCTTCTGGAATCTGTACTCGGTTATTAAATCTTATTAGCTCTAAAGAAAGACTAAATGAATATATTGTATCCTATACTAGTCCTAAAACAAGTCACAAGTAGCTGTTTACTTAAAATACGAGTAAAACAAGCAGACAATGATCATACTATTGTTGCAGGTGAAATGTTACATGCAGCAGCTACTGTGTGGCCTTGAGCATTGTCATAGTCGTCACATTCTGCACCGTGACATTAAGGGTTCCAATCTTTTGATTGACAACCGAGGCATTTTGAAGATAGCTGATTTTGGCCTAGCAAGTTTCTTTGATCCTGAACAACGTCACCCTTTGACTAGTCGTGTGGTCACACTTTGGTATAGACCACCAGAACTTTTGCTTGGTGCCACAAATTATGGTGTTGCTGTAGATCTTTGGAGTTCTGGCTGCATTCTTGCTGAGTTATATGCTGGCAAGCCTATCATGCCTGGTAGAACTGAGGTATGCTATCGACCACTATTTTACTTGGAAGTACTCCCTCCATTCATGTTTATAAGGTGCATTTTAATTGCAGAATGTTTTTAAGACTAAACTTTGACCACTAATTTCTCATTAAATATAACCCCAATAGCTGTAAAACCAATATTATGTGAAATTACTTTGAAGTACGAATCTAATGCTATAAGTTTGGCACACTAAATGTGCTTGTATGGTACTCCCTCTGTCCAAAATACAACAACTTCTAGCTATGTATCTGGACAGGGGTATGTCTAGATACATAGCTAAAAATTGTTATATTTTGGGACAGAGGTAGTAACTAATCATTGGTCAAAATCTTTCAAATTTGAATTTCTGTAATCAAAACACGTTTTATAATAGTGGGCAGAGGGAGTAAACGCTATTAGTGAATGCTTTGAATTTGTCTTGAAATAATGTTCATATTGTTTTTTTTTTCTTTTTGTAGGTTGAGCAGTTACATAAAATATTTAAACTCTGTGGTTCACCATCAGAGGACTATTGGAGGAAGTCTAAACTTCCTCATGCCACAATTTTTAAGCCACAGCATCCATATGCTAGGCGTGTATCAGAAACATTTAAAGATTTTCCTCCGCCTGCTGTCGCGTTAGTGGATGTTCTTCTTTCAGTTGATCCAGCAGATCGAGGAACAGCATCTTCTGCATTGCAAAGCGAGGTATTCAAAGTCCTTGGACTTTTCTCCAGCTGCTGGAGACATTCCTGTTTATTTCCATATAGAGATTCTTTTTTATTTTGAGAGAGAATCCATATAGAGATTCTATTTGATTATACGTTACTCCATTTCAATTCTCAATTGTCCCCTCTGTTTACAAATGTATGTCAACATGGCATGTGTGCCGTGAACTCTCAGACAATAAATGCTAACCCACATAACACTATCAAGATTAATCAGATGAAAGCCTTACCATTACATACGCTGTAAAATAATACTCTCACTCTCTCAGAATATAAATTAAAAGTAACAGCCAAAGGCACATGTTGGAGAGCGCACAATTCCAGAAACACCAGAGATTTGTAACAGAGGGAGTAATGTGCTGCATTCAAATATTCCGCTGTTTGAAGTTTTAAAATAGCAAAGTATCACTGTTAAAACGTTATTTTTCTTTTTTTTGAAACTTCAGATCAGCTATATTTGTTTGGAAGTAAATACTTTCTGCAAAATAATTCCTCCTGAACCATCTCTAATGTCTATGAAAGTCATCATGTCCTAGTTGGATCAAGATTTTGGATTTAGAAGTATAAAAGCTCTGTTGCTATTCATTTCTGTGTACCATGATCCACTAGATGTTATGTTAGAGGAGGTTGTTAATCTTTTACAATACATCTCAAAAGTGTTTTTTTTTTTTTACTTTTGATCATCATGGTACCCAATCTTTGGGATATTAACAATGTGCTTGTTATTGTCTTCTTCAGTTTTTTGCAACAAAACCATATGCTTGCAATCCTTCAAGTCTGCCGAGATATCCCCCAAGCAAAGAGTTTGATGCAAAACGGCGAGAGGAGGAAGCTCGGAGGTACTTATGACAAACATTATGTTTACAATATTACATCTTATCTCTGAATCATAAAACTTCCTTAGAGAACTTGGATCAGTGTTCTGCTGACCTATGCATACCTTCATGGCTTCATAATAATAAGGAAAACACACTCTTGCAAATTAGAGTGCTAAAGTCAATCAACAGGTGTATCATGAATCTGACCTTATCACCGATTTTACACCTGGCTGGTCGTATGCATATGGTATCAGCTGACCAGATATATAACATGATTGGACCCATTCCTGTTCTGGTATTCTGCATTCCACTCTGGAACCTCCCTCCCCCCTCCCACCTCCCCTATTTCTACGTATTTCCCTGTGTTATAAACATCTTTTACTGTCTGTGTTTATTCATCTCTTTATTGTCTATAGTTCTTGTCTGTGTTTATTTGTCTCTATACTTTTAGTGCTTAAATGGAAAAGAAACAATCTTATCATGAATCTGCAATGCCTGCATTTTCTTTCAAAATTGACATTTGCACATTTCTGTAGGCAAGGTATTGCTGGAGGAAAGCAACACAAGTATGATCCTGAAAGACGGACTAGAGAGTCAAGGGCAGTTCCTGCACCTGACGCAAATGCAGAATTAGTGTCATCTTTGCAGGTAATACCTTGTTGACTGTTATTGAATATATTATTCATATTTAGGTTGATGAGGTATATCCGTATATGCTTATTTCTAAGTTACATTCACATACATAGTGATCACTGGCTCTATATTGTGATCTTCATGTGTCTAAGCTGTGCGCTTTGTCTCCTTTTTTTTCCACAAGTACATGAAGCCTTTAATAGCCAGCACACATTCCAAGTGTATTTTTCCTCTACAATCTTGCTAATGCTATCCAAGTTGTTCTATTTTTTTAGATGAATATATTTATTTTTGTGTACAATTTCAGAAAAGACAAAACCAAGTCAATGCCAAGAGCAGGAGTGAGATGTTCAATCCCAGCAAGGAAGACTCTGCATCTGGCTTTCCGATTGAGCCACCCAGGCCAACTCATCCTGCTGAATCGTCTCAAGACTCTAAACGTGTCTACACAAGAACATTCCATTCTGGGCCTCTAGTTAATCAAAATAACCCTTCAAAGGCTGGACGGAGTGAAAATGGCGATATTCATCTTTCTGGTGTTGCAAACGCATCGGACTTCTGTGTGGTTGTATCAACAAGATCAAATATTCATTCAGATAATGGCAATGGAACAGTGGTTACTCAAGCCGAAGCCTTTCCGCATGAACGGAGGCTGTCTGAATCTATAAACGAGCGTTGCAGTAGTAGTGGAAAGTATGATAAAGTATTTCAGCAGAAAGATGACAGGAGTAGCAGGGTGGATGGAGCTATTGTAAGTATCTCCAGACCTAAGTAGCAAAAGTATGAAAACAGTTTGTTATGCCATTTAATTCATAGTTGGCAGTTTTTTTTGCAAATCTCAGTTGTCAAATTGAAAAAGGTTCTTTCAGCAAATCCAAGGTCATCATATATTATGTATTCAGTTCCAGCAGGTTATTATGAGGTTTACCTAGCATTATTTGTAGTTCACGATTAACACATTTGGATAAACCGAAAAATATTATAGCACTAGCTTTTGATGTCAGATAGCTTTACTTTGTTCCCCTGTCTAGATTTCTAATTGACTATTTCTTGTCTGAACAGGGATATGGATCAAAGGGTAACAAGATCCACCATTCTGGGCCTCTAATTTGCCCTTCAGGCAATGTTGATCAGATGCTGAAGGAAAATGACCGCCAAATTCAAGAAGTCTTCCGTCGAACCCGGGTTGAGAAGTCAAGAGCAAGGAGAGGCCATGGGCACTCCGGGGATGGGCATCATCAGTTTGGCCTAAGACCCAGTGACTTTGGCGCTGCCCCGGTCTTCCCTTCAAGCCGCTCCAGCTATCGAGCTGTGCAGCAGTAAGGCCAATGCTTAGCAAGTAATTTCGTAGTTTAGGGGCAAAATCTCCTCGACGTGATTTTGCAAGAGAAGTTTCATTGGCTTCCTTTCCCCCATATTTCCGGGGGATATATATCACGTTATGTACAGGAAAGTCTAGCTGTGAAATGCCTTTTTATTGGGAAAAAAAAACTTCGAAGGAGAGGGAAGAAGGCCATTTGTTAATTGAGCGGCAATTTGGGTGTTCTACAGATGTCATTATCATGAGGCCACGTTCTGGTTTCAGTTTGCTGAAATGCTAGCTCAATTGTATATTTCAGATTGCTAGGTATGCTGTGTGGATTAGATCTATGAAGTTTTGGGCATGCTTGGTTCCTTGTTTTTGTATAGTGTACCCCATGCTAGTGGGTCGTACGCCCTACATGTGGCCAAGTTATCAGGGTGTGTTTAGTTCACGCTAAAATTGAAAGTTTGATTGAAATTGGAACGATGTGACGGAAAAGTTGAAAGTTTGTGTGTGTAGGAAAGTTTTGATGTGATGGAAAGTTGGAAGTTTGAAGAAAAAGTTGGAAACTAAACCAGGCCTGAGAAATCTTGCTTACTCCTTGCTAAGACATGCTGTGCAATGGGACCAAACATGACCAAAACCTGTTAACTACGTTCCGAGTTGCACGTGGGGTATTTATTTTAGTGAAATTTGCAAAAATTCAGTGTTTGCAGTGAATGTACGCCCTGCATGTGGCCAAGTTGATGAGAAATCTTGCCTGCTTGCTAGGAAAGGCTGTGGAATGGAACCAAACATGATCAGAACTTGTCAAGTTCAAATTGCACTTAGGGTATTCATCTTCGGTCAAATTTGCAAAATTCAGTGGTTACGGTGAGTCCTATGATGCTGAAATTGTGTGCCCAAGTAATGTAAATGCTGAGTCAGACTAAATCGTAGTCTTATGTGTACTTCAAATGTATATTATGTATATTAAATATCTGTTAAAATTTACCATTTTTGGTAGCCTTTTTTTTTTCTGAGGTATAAGCTTCACCATACTTCAAATTATAATAGAGTGAATGAAATTTGGTATGAAATTACCAATGTTATGTATATTAAATATATTCTAAAATCTACCATTTTTGGTAGCCTTCTTCTAAGAAGTATAAGCTTCACCATACTTCAAATTATAATAGAGTGAATGGAATTTGGTCTGATATTACCAATCGAAATTGCTAAATTCAGTAGTTACTGTTTGCGCAAGGTTTTTCTTCGATTGACTAAAGTCAACATTTACCGAGTCTTGGTTTTAAGCAGCCGTTTAACTTGTACTAGACTAAAGTTAAAAGTAGAGTCTGATTCCTTTCAGAAGGCGGCTTATGTGTCAAGCTTGCAAATGGATAATTGCCTTGATAAATGACAAAATTCAGGCGAGAATACTAAATCATAGCTCACGTGGTCAAGGATGACTGAAATCGTTCTCTTAAGAGTTAAGACATTGAAGATAAGCAGGACATATAATTAAACAAATCCATCCACCATTTTTCTTGGATAGCAAGTGATTCAACGAATATAAGTAGATAACTGTTAAATATAACTTTTAATAATCATAGTTTTTATTTTCTTTCAAGACATCATCAAAAGGTTGATGACGCACATACTCCCCCACCAGAAGTACGTGCGCCCGGAACAAAATCACACAGATATTAGGGGGTGGAGCTACAAGAGAAGAGGTCGGTGCCTAGAAACCTGATCTAAATTTTTCTAACTGTACTTTATTTATTTTCATCATATTTGAATCCTCTTAGTTTAATCTTGACACCCACATCAACCTAAATTTGATTTAAAGAAAAATAAATTAAGCGGGTAACCCTTCCTCCATTTCATTCTAGCTTCTCTGCTAGACATCATCAGGGATTGTACATTTGTGCTAGGATTGACTTCTGTAATCTCTATTTTGGGTGAGCTTGCATCGATTCTTCCTACAAGAGGTCGTACAGGAAAGCTATGGAAAACCGGTGTGTCTTAGCCTATGCTATGTTCGTTTGAGCCTTTTTCCAACCCCCCTCTCTCTCTCTCCTTTTGTGCGCTCACGCTTTTCAAACTGGTGATTGCGAAAAAAAATCTATACGAAGGTTACTTAAAAAAACCAAAAATCAAATTAATCTTTTTTTTAAAAAATAGCTAATATTTAATTAATTATGTGCTAATAGACTACCCCGTTTTTCGTACGGAGAAAATGTGTTCTCAACCCCATATCGAACACAGGCATGCCATGAGGGACTTGGTCCTCTACAGTAATAAGCGTGACAGAGAAGCTAGAAAGTTTCAATACATACATAACAATAACTCGATACTATAAAAACGGTGTAGCAACAATGGTTGCCTATATTGAAAAAAATAAAGAAAATATTATAGCATCTTCCAAATTATAAACCGATGATTGAGAATCAGAGGTAGGAGAATGGAGAGAGAGAGAGAGAACACACTCGGTTGCTTGGTATAGTAGGCAGATGATCCAGGTCTGATGGCAAGCTGCTTAGAGACCATGTCAAATTCTTAATGAGTCGATTGTTAATACTTTGTCAAAGTTGGAACGAAACTAAGGCATAATAATATCTTTGGAGGATTTGAATTTTGGAAAAGATTTCACGGAAACAATATCTATGAATCTTCCTACCGCTCTCATCTCAAACTCCATCTTGTGTACAAAATTCATCGTAGCTGCAACAGTGCTTTTCTCGTACAAATTCGACACGGATGATCACACGGCAGCGTTTGACTGCAGCAGCGTAACCTGATCCGCAGATCCCAGATCGGACGGTCCTCACGCGGCCTAACTCAACCCCAACGATCCGTAGACTTTCCATTTTCGGAATAAAAACATCCCCATCTAAAATTTGTACATACCAGATGCTGACGAAGCTAGAGTACGTTGGCACGCACTTAGCTAGGTCGGCAGCTGGATGATCTCACGACCTACGTACATGAGGTGGCCGGGCCCGCGATGGCGATGGAGCCTGTAGCAAGTTAGGATGGGGTTAGATCTATTCTAAGACTATAAATTTAAACATGCGTATATTTCAGATTAAACCCATTAGCATATCCTAGGTTGCTAGACGGAGCTAGTAACTTGATGGGTTAAAAACCTATACATAGGTGAAAAAATATTACACTTTACAATAAATTATGAATGCAAGAAGATGCTACTCTCTCCATTCCAAAATATAAGGCTCAACAACTCTTAATCTAAAGATCAAAAAATAATTATTATCACCTCATAATTTGAATCATGCTAATATATATAATGCATTCACTCAATAGAATTAAAAATATTAAGGATATAGGACTCAAAAAATAATAATTTAGTGAGAAAGAAGTGGTAGTTAATGGCATGCATTTATACATGCCTATATATTATATTATGAAACATCTTTAAAAAAAAGGTAGTTGTGTGTCTTATATTATTGAGTGGATGGAGTATATTTTAAAATGGAAGAAGTGATGCAATCGTTTTATCTAAATATAAGCTGTGTAATTAATACTTATTAGCGAAACAAATAATTTATAGTCCAAAAATCTTATATATGTGTTCATAGCAACTTAAAAAACTAACGCTAAAAAATAAACTACGATAAAAAAAATCAAAATCAACTTATAATATATAAAAAACTAAAACAAAATTCGAAGTTTTAACTGCGGTTTAGCTGAAGAGCGCAAACGATAGAGCTGAAACGTGTCCCTCTCGACACACGTCGTCGTCCTCAGCTCCGGCCAACATCTGCCGTTCGATCCAAGCAATTCCGGTGGTCAGACGGCCACACGCCGTGCCCGAGACGGCGCCATTGACGTATACCGTATACGTACGCGGTACGTCTCCGCCTCCGTACACACGTATAAATACGTACCAGAGCCGTCGCATTTCTCCTCCCATTAATTCGAAAGCAGCTTAATTTTTTTTTTCAATTCTACGATGTCACACTATACAGTGCGTGCATTTTGTACAGCTAGTTAATAATAGTCCTTCGTCTTGTACTACAAGGACCTGCACGACAAAGCTGATGTTTTTTTTTTCTGTTCACTCTTTGAGAAAAAATTAAGCTTTTCGATTCAGGCGTTTACCAGACCAGTGTACTATGCTAAGCACCAAACATATACTTCCTGATCTCATCGTCATCCATGGTAAAATTTGATTCTTAACGAAGAATAACCTAGCTAAAAAAATTAGGTGGAGATGAACGCTATTGTTTCTGCTATACACGAGAGAAAATATAACATCTTTTCTCTGAGTGCCACGTTATTTGGTTGTTGGAGATGCATGTTTTTTTTAAAAAATTTTAATATCCCTTTACTCCGTAATGTCAAAAAGTAGTTTTGGTAATTTACTTATAGGATCAGGAGTAATTAGGTTCAACAAAAAATAATTCTAATTAAAGCTAGTGTTTTATATTGGTTAATTTGACGTTGTCGTAATAACAAAGTTTTTTTTAAAAAATTGTAAGTTATTTTCGTATATTTTTATTGGCTCCAAATTTGATTGGTGCTATCAGAGGATGAGCATCATACTATGCGGCTGTGTTCTTCCCTCAACTTACCTAACTCATATTTCAGCGTTTCACGTGCACGCTTTTCAAATTGCTAAACGATGCATTTTTTACAAAAAGTTTATATACAAAAGTTTCTTTAAAAACCATATCAGTCCATTTTTCATTGAAAAATTTAACAAATACTTAATAAATCATAAGAAAATGCATCACTCCGTTTTACGTACACGGGAGGTGAGTTCCCAACCTCACATCTCGAACATAGCCATAATGATGCTATACTCTTAGAATTGGTAGTTAAATTTGAGCCTCTTATTTCATAATGGATGACGTAGTTACATTAGAATTGCTGGCTAAAAAATTATCATGATAATGCCAATCAACAATATGCATAGGGAAGTTGGGATTTGTCACATAACTTATAATTTAACAAACTCATGGCTGTGTCTTATGGTAGAAACAGATGTAAAATTCTTTCATTATCTTAAAAACTATAAAATTGATCGAACTTTATTTATTATGATATCACTCTTCAAGACAAATACATACGTATCATTTTTTTTTTGTTTTTAAATTAAGGACTTAAGAAACTATTGTTCTATAAACATCAAATATTTATAATCAATAGAAAGAAAGTACTCGCCAAACTCATTGTAAACATACATATACGTGCACCGCTACACATTGGATTCAGAATGGGCCCACACAGGGTTAATTAGGACCAAATTAGGTTTTAAACGATACATCGTGTTATCAACGCAGCTAGCCATCTTAATTACATGTAGGAAATATTTGCAACAACGTTAATTAGGAGCCAAGACCCGTACAGACCACACAGAGCCTCTACGGAGTAGAGAATCAACAGTTGTTTTTAACGATTATTACATCGAAACACTGTTAGAATATGATACAAGATTGATGAAGACATGATGGAAAGGATACATGTAACTTGAAATCAAATCATCAGCTACAATAAACAACAATGCCTAGGTGAATCTGAACCCATGTGTTTAGTTGTAGTACTGTGTGACCGAAACAAAATTCAAAATTGGGTCTCACAAGTGTCAAAACAACAATGCCTAGTTGGGGCATGAAAAAGTCTGCCTAAACACATGCGCAGGGGAGGAAATTCGACTAGGGAAAGTCTTGTAAACAGCCCCATCAAAAGAAAATTTTGATACTACCTTGTTTCTTAATAAATAATGCCGTTAACTTTTAATATAATATTTAACTATTTATCTTATTAAAAGAATTAGTATAAATATAAAAAATATAAACCACGCTTAAAGTTTATTTAATGATAAAATAAGTCATAGCAAAATAAAATATATTTATATAATTTTTTGATAAGATAAATAGTCGAAAGTTAACGATGTTATCTATGAAAAACTGGAGTACATATGAAGAAGGTTGTGTCATGCACTTTTTCTTAAACCAATGTGTATCATATCAGATATGTCCTCGTTTAGATTTGCTTGATTATCATATATCTTCAGGTGGTACACCTATGCGACTTCATTGGCAAATGTTGGTGTTAACAACTCGAGTATGCTCATTTCATCAGTACTACTAAGAGGGGATCGTAGAGAGTTAACCTTTGTACCTGTACCTAAATATTAATTACTCCCTCCAATGACTCAATGACTAACGCTGTGAGTGGAAAAATCTAAGATCAGACCCCGGCCATTTGTCATCTTGAGAGGGGGATGAACATTGGCACATTGCATGGTCTGGGATTTTGTTACTCCCTTCGATAAAAAATAAGTGATATTTTAGAGGACGTGTAGTCAACACGTTTAAACTTTGACTATCAATTTTTCATCAAATATTTAGATTCAACTTTTGAAAATAATATGGTTAAATTTTTCAAAAAAAAAGGTTTCGAAATATTATGACTGCGCTTTATTTATTGGTGGTAGTAATTAATAATCATTTTTTTGGTTACCATGCCACTGTCCAACACGTCACTAAATCACTAATTTCGTGACCGAATGGAGTACTTGTTTCATTATAAAATAATAAATCAACTTTTGTATGTGAATCAGGATCCTATCTTTTTGTTTAGCTAAATCTCTAGACAAAAAAATGTAGGTTTCTTGTGTCAGTCTAATGTGACATTAATTTCCTCGCTTCGGTGGTGGTCATACTACATTGAATTATTGATCATGCTCTAAGACGATTTCTTACTCTCGTTTTTCCTTTAATATATTAATGCTCTATCAATGTTTGATAGGAGTAGCTTTCCGTTTCTTAAACACGTAGTAGTGTGATTGCTTTTGTTCAGTGTTTTCTTGTTGTTTGCCCTTCAGTACAGGTGCTTAAAGCCTTAAATTAACCCCAGTCAACTTAATTTATCGCCAAAAAAAATGACATATTTGTGCCAGGGTTTAGTAACAAGGGACATGCTTACCAAAGATGTCCCCCTGCCAGCTTAATTATTTCTCTATCAATTCTTAAATCAAGTCAAACCGGATCAAAAGTCAGATTAATTAATTAAATAGCTTGGATAAAACACAGTTGCTGTGATTGTTAGGCTGTGTTCACAACTTCACAAGTCCATGTTCCCAACTTCACAACTTTACTCTGTCGTTTACTGCGCGCATGTTTTTTAAACTGCTAATCGGTACATGTTTTATAAAAATTTCTATAAAAAAACTGCTTTAAAAAATTATATTAATTTATTTTTTTAATTTTTTAAGCTAATAATAATTAATCTCACATTAATTCATTGCTCCGTTTTCCATTATACAACTCCAGTACATATTTTAAGTTGGTGCAAATTCGAATTTATACTTCCATATCGTAAAAATAAACTAAGATAATACACAGAGATGATGATTAAAATACCGAAAACTGCACAAATCAAGCAGATCTTCCGGGCCATGGACTCTAAACTTCTCCTCAATCTCCGTCGCTGTCACATGATAATTAATTAACTTTCGAGAGAGTACCAATCCGTGACGACGCTTGCATGCACACACACACATCGCCATTTGCGTACGGCGACGAGAGAAGAACGAGAAGAAGAAGAAGAAGAAGCACTCATCTACTTACTATACTAATTAAGTATACACATTATTAGGGATAGGTTATGGCCCGTGTTAGCCGGGGGAAGTTCTTGCAAATCTTGCCACCTGTCGTGTTGGTGATGTACAAGCCGTGTTCTATATATATCCCTCCACAAACTCGCAACCGTTTCCCGCATTATCTGCTCGATCGATCTCCTCCTCCTCTCTCTCTCTCTCTGATCGATCGATTAATTGCACACCCCAATTATATTCTTCTCATCGATCTCGGCTCTCTTCTTCTCGATCGATCGATCGAGCATTATTAATTGCGAGTGATTTTATGACACATGCATGGAGCTGCCTCTATATCTGATCTGATTATCATATGTCCCTGTCAGACTCCGGTTGTTTGGTTGGTCGATTTCGTGTTTTGAAGAGGTCGTCGTGTTCTTTTTGATTTTTTTCTTCTTTTTTTTTTTGTTTTGAATTGATTGATCTCCCGGGCTACTGGGTCAAGGAGGAGCAGTGCGTGTTCAGATCTCTTTGGCGATAAGGTCTTCGCCGTTGCATCAGCATCGCGTTTAATTCCACTCGGTTTCTTGGTTAAGGTCGTGATCGATCTTTTGATCAGATTCTGAGTTTTTTTTTTGTTTTGATTTTTGATTTTTCGTCTTGGAAATCGGTCACATCGGGTCTCCTGTTCCTCGCAAGTTCTTTGAGAGAGATTTGTTTCTTCGCTGCTTATAATCCATATAAATTACAAGAGTTTTGGTGAGAGCGAGCCATGAAAATTCTGTAGCGTGGTGCGGCGGCGGTGGGTGTCATGCCGGCGAGCACCATGGGCGGCGGCGGCGGCGGCGGAGGAGGAGGTCGAGGAGGAGGAGGCGATCATCACTCGCCGACGTCGGGGAAGACGCCGCGGGGGGACTACTCCGCGCTGGCGACGTCGACGCCGACGAAGCAGTCGCCGCGCTGGCCGCCGTCGGCGGCGGCGGCGTCGTCCCTCCTGCCGAGCGGCGCGGCGGCGCTGCTGGAGAGCCGGTGGGCGCTGCCGGCGGCGTTCGGTGTGTTCCTCTTCCTCGCCGTCACGCTGGCGGTCGCCACCTCGTCGCTCTCCGTCGCGGCGTCGCTCCCCGCCTTCTTCCCCGCCGCCAAGCAGCCGTCGCCGCCGCCGCCGCCCGGCGCCGGCGTGGCGAGGCTGGCGTACCTGGTGTCGGGCTCCAAGGGCGACCTCGACCGGCTATGGCGGACGCTCCACGCGCTCTACCACCCGCGAAACCTCTACGTCGTCCACCTCGACCGGGAGGCCGCCGTGTCGGAGCGGCTCGAGCTGGCGGCGCGCGTGGCGAACAGCTCCATGTTCCGGCGAGTCGGCAACGTGGAGGTGATCCGCCGCTCCAACATGGTGACCTACCGCGGCCCCACCATGGTCGCCAACACCCTCCACGCCTGCGCCGTCCTCCTCCGCCGCAGCCGCGACTGGGACTGGTTCATCAACCTCTCCGCCTCCGACTACCCTCTCATGACCCAAGACGGTACGACCGTCCCCACCTAACTTTGAGTCACTGACATGAGCCTCACGACTTGTGCTAAAATCATTCATCCAACAGATATCCTCCACGTGCTGTCCTCGATCCCGAGGAACACCAACTTCATCGAGCACACCGGCTATCTAGGATGGAAGGAGTAAGTAGTTACTACTGAGGATTGGGTAAACTAGTTAGTTTATTATATTACAGCTTCGTTCGTTGTGACGAACGAGGCTGGATGGTAATGTAGGGGGCAGAGGGCGAGGCCGGTGATCGTGGACCCGGGGCTGTACATGGCGCGGAAGCAGGACATATTCTACGTGGAGCAGCGGCGGGAGCTGCCGACGGCGTTCAAGCTGTTCACGGGGTCGGCGTGGGTGGCGCTGAGCAGGGATTTCGCCGAATACGTGGTGTGGGGGTGGGACAACCTGCCGCGGACGCTGCTCATGTACTACGCCAACTTCGTGTCGTCGCCGGAGGGCTACTTCCAGACCGTGCTCTGCAACGCGCCGCGGTTCGTGCCCACGGCGGCGAACCACGACCTCCACCACATCCAGTGGGACACGCCGCCGCGCCAGCACCCGCACCCGCTCGCCCTCGCCGACCGCCCCGCCATGGAGCGCAGCGGCGCCCCCTTCGCCCGCAAGTTCCCCCGCGACGACCCCGTCCTCGACGCCATCGACGCCGACCTGCTCGGCGGCCGCGGCCGCGCCGGCAATGGCACGGCGGCCGGCGGCGGCGGCGACATGTTCGTCCGAGGCGGGTGGTGCGTCGGCGCCGGCGGCGGGTGCGACGAGGTCGGCGACGACTGGGTGCTCCGGCCGGGCCCCGGCGCGGCGAGGCTGGACAAGCTCATGGACAGGATCGTCAGGTCGGAGGCCTTCACCAACAGCCAGTGCAAGTAGCTAAGCTAAGCTAAGCTAGCTTAGCTTAGCTGCGAGAGTGATCGAGTGAGATAAATCACTCACTGGTTAATCTTAATCTGCATCGTGTAATTCGCTTCTTTTTTTCTTTTTTTTTTACCCTACTGATTTACTTGCAGGTTTGTACAAATTCATCAAGTTAAAACTTAAAAGCATATATATGTATAGAGATAGAGAGAGAGAGATAAGTATATAGTACTTACTAGTACTAATTAACTGTAATCCATTTCCATTATCCCATCTCGAAAGGACAAGGTGTTTTCTGTGGTTCTTGCTTTCAGTTCACACCAACACACAAACTCTTGACGTTCGCAAGCTGGAAAATGTTGCATTTCGTAGTACTAAGCACGGTCCATTCTGTCATTCTGACGTCGACAAGCTTGGGGAAAAAAATGTTGCTTTGTCTGCTAATTAAACATATTGTTGCATCAATTACAGGCTTACAGCTACGGGAGATCGAAACGGTTCAACGTGGCCCCCCTATGTGCTGCTATCTCAGTTGTCTGCTCTTTTTTTTTATGGTGATGCTGCTGCCTGAAGAACTGCTGGAATTGGTGCTGAACTGCTACAGTTTTTCGATGGTGACAGTGCGCAGTTTTTGCTCCGCCGAAAATGCTCTATACTCAATTTCAGAGTTTTGAACCTGTAATTGGTGTGCTAAACTACGCGGCATTTGGCTCACTCATCTCATTGCAGTCGTGCTGCTTTGCCAAAAGATTCGTCAAGAATAGAAATTCAGAGTAAAGGTTTACAGTGATCTGAATGTTTCACAACTTCAGACTTTCAGAGTAGAGCTTATATGATAATACATACATTCAGCAAACAACTACTGATGGAGATCTGAAGAGAAAAGGCTTCATATGCATAAAAGTTATCATTTGTATATTTGTACATATTCAAAATTTAATCCAACTTTTTTTTTAAAAAAAAACCAACTTCTCCCACATATGGTGAATTTTGGAGAGCCCATACTTTAACCAAGTTTTCAGCTAAAAATGCTACAACTGAACAAAAAACTACCAGAAACTGACATCAGGCTGCCATCTTTCAAGAAAAAAACAGCATAAGGATAAAGCAGACTTCAAGCAAGCAGAGATGTTGCTTTCTCAAAGTCGCATCATAATTACGAGGACTCCATAATAAAAGATACAATAATTGTATTAACGAATGCCATTTTCCTGTTCTGACGGCCTGGAGTCAACCCTGCATAGGTTTGCCTTAAAATCTTAATATAAATGAGTGATTACGATATATCTAGGCCAATAATGCTACCTTTTTTATAATTAGAGACACCTGCATGTGAATGATCTGCTACTAAATTTCACAAAAACAGAGAACAGAGCAGAAGGGTAGCACAATATACAGCTACTGTAAACCTACTTGCAATTCACCTGATAAACATGTTCAAGCATCCTAGAACACAGGTTCATCTTTTCTGATCAAAAAGGAAAATCTTATGCTAAGCTACTGAGCATACAGAACCGGATAAAAACATCTGGCAGAAAGGATGCTAGAGCCTACAAGAACTCAGGTGCTATGTGAGGGTTTCAGCTTTTGAATCCAATGCAGAAGTCGCTTTTTCTGATCCTGGCTGTTGCTGCTCTTCAGTGAGTCGAGGCAGCCACCTTGGGAGAGAACAGAATGAAATTCCTCCAGGATTTTAACAATCTGCCAGAAATCAGGCCTCTTTTCGGGCTGCAATGAGCAACACTGTTCAATCAACGGTCTCAGAGCCATTGGACATTCTGGAGGAATTACTGGTCTCGCATGCTGAAAAATTAAACACACAGAAAAAAAGGAGGCATAAGTTTATAGACATCTGCGGAGCAACAAAATTACTCTTAGGAGGTATACTCAAATTGAGAAAGAAACCATTACCCTAGTTGCAACAGCATAAGCCGCCTGGAGAGGGGTTAAGTCGTCGAAAGGAATTCTTCCAGAGATCATTTCCCATAGGAGTAGTCCAAAGCTATAGACGTCGACCTTCCGGTTGTATGCCTTACGCTTGATCATCTCGGGGGCCATCCACCGGTAAGTGCCTTCGTCTTCCACCAGCACATCGCACAATGACTCCTCACAGGCAATCCCGAAATCGGCAATCTTTACACAGAAGTTCTCATCAAAGAGAATGTTCTCTGGCTTAATGTCACGGTGCACGACCCCTTGAGAGTGAATGTACTCCAACCCACGGGCAACATCGAGAGCAATGGATATGATCTTCTCCAGAGGGATGGGGTGATGCTCTGTGCTATTTAGATATGACCTCAGGGAACCTCCAGGGAGGAACTCAGTAATTATGTAAAAAACCGGTGGGCATTTATAGGCTGCTACTAGCTGCATTACATAAATAAGATCAGAGAAGGTTTGCCATTAGCAAAATCATAAAAATTGAGTATTTCAGAGATTATTCAGTGATCAGCTAATGTCAATCAATCAAGCCAACCATATAAACTGAATGAATATCCTGGGAATTTTATAGAACAGTGTTAATCAAATAAGATCAAATACCTTAAGAGAAGAGAACTAAGCTGAAATGTCTGACAGAGTTTGTGGATTATCCTAAGTGTTCTTTTTTATGAAATAAAGGCTACAGTATTAATTTAATCTGATCACAATACCAGACTTCATGGTCATTAGAAGTAACTCAAGTAAAATCTAAGAACACACTTCCATAGATTTATATGGTGATTATGGCAGAATACTGCAAGATGAAAAGCAGTTATTTGTTACCTTGATCACATTCTTGTGATAGAGGTGAGATAGAGCATTGACCTCACTGTTATACTGTTTTTCAAGTTTTGCAGCCATCTTCCCATTGTCGTCATCATCAGGTTGCCGGATAAATTTAATGGCAACTGGTTTATCATCGTAGAGTCCTTTGTAGAGCCGGCTATATGCCCCAGATGCAAACTTATGCCCCACGAGCAGCTTAGATGGATCAAGTGTCCAATCAACTGTAGTTTGAACTGCCTGAGCCATACTAACCCCGCGGTTCCTCCGAACTTCAGTAGTGTCCACTGCACTAACCCTCCTCCTTCCACCATTATCAAAATATCTCCTAGTCCATGAGCTATCCTTTAGAGACTTGTGCTTATCAGAGGACACTGGGGTTGAACACAGATCAGGGCTTTGGCTCATATCAGACAGTTGTCTATCCAACGATTTGCCGTAAATGCTTCTTTCAGATCCCCTTCGCTTTGGGGGAGGGCTCGTAAACCTCCTGCTACTTGCGCGTGCTTCTCTGAACACATCAGATGGCGCTACATTCGGAAGAGGGGACTTTGATCTCAGCTTGTGCTGAGGTCCGTCAGTCTTCTTGAGGTTCGAATCTCGATTCGGGTGTGCCTTGTTTAAGTAGCTGAGAAGCATCGCTGAGCTTGGGCTCTTGACCAGGCTCCTTGCCTTCAGGCCCTTCGAATTAACAGAGTTCACCGGAGGGCTTGAAGGGATATCAAAATCTGCCTTCTGTTTGTTGGCCTTTTCCTTATCAATCTGAAGCGAGGAGCGGGCTGTTGGCAAGCTCACAGAGTGCTTGAACGCAGCCGCTGCATCCTCGTCCCGGTTAACAGGCATCGACACAGACTTCCCCATACTAATAAATCTCTGCAGTTTCTGCTCCACATCCCTGCCAAGGGGAGCAATAGGCGCCCGTTGGTGATCCAACCTCGTGTACACGGTGTGGGAGAACTTGGTTCTCCTCAGCCATGAATTCTCTCTCTCCATTCTGGCAAAATACGAAAGCGAAGAGAAGCTACCTCACAAGTGATCAAATTCCAACTTTGGATGCCTGGATCAGTAGAAACCACATGTTGAAGTAGAATTTCGCAAAGGAGAAAAGGAATTTGTCGCAGGAAACGCCTCCAAGAGACCCAAGGCCAGGAATAGCCGCAACTCCTTGGCCCATCTGAAGTCAAATTCTCACAACAGCTTGTTTATAAGATGGCTAAACTACAATTGATCTATGGTTAGCTAATATCTACAAACGGAACCAAAGAACTTGCGAAGGTTGATGAAGAACCAGCAATTGCATAGGCTTCTCAAGATTCCTGAAAGATAAACTGAATTGGGTTAGCAACAGGCAGTATTGTATTGGCAATTATTGGTCATAGAATATGTTTTGGTTCAATGGACAGAGACAAATCGATTAGTATTTATTATTATTAGACTGAAATGGTAGACAAACATATCTGCAATATAATACTAAAGAATTGACTTTTTTTGTTAGCGGCGTTGGAGAACAACTGCCATGGTGGAACAGTGCTAAAACACGCTGGTTTTGACAATCGAAGCATCACAGAAACTGAAAGTGCAAGATTATGACCAGATCAAGAACAAGACATGAACAACAGCTGGATTAGTCTTGACTGATTGACAGACTGCACAGATCTCATCTCTCCTTGTCAATCAAAATACGGCGCAAAATCTTTGAACGAAACCTAAACTCTGGAGAGAAAGGCATCTCTTCCTTTTGCTATAATTAGCACTAGAGACCTACCTAGATTACGACTTCTCTTAACAAGACCAAACAAAAAAAAAATCTCCTGTTCATATATTGAAAAATCAACATCCAACTCCTAGAATTTCATAATTGCAGAGAGAGAGAAAAAAAAAACTAAACCAAAGCATGAACCCAGATGAGAACCTGGAACAGATTAGCACACACTGATTGATGGCTTCAACACCCGAAGCGTATACATACATGAACACAAAACCAATCTAGAACACAAAGGTCGATGCTTTAGCACTAATCAACAAAAAGAAAACATCTAGAACAAACAGCAAATCACCCTCGAAAGAACTTGCCTTCCTCAACAGAAAACCGATCTGATATCTGAAAGAGCAGTCCAAGAAGAAGAAAAGGAGGAAGGGAGATCAATCTCTGTAGCAAAGCAAACAAAGAAACCAACCTCCCAGAGATCGCGGCTGGTCGAAGCGGATAGATAGAGAAGGATCAGAATGGCAACCACTTCATCCCCTCAAAAATCTCGCCTTTCCGTTGCGCGAACCGGATCGAGAGGACTCGGGAGAGATAATGAGATAGTACTACTATGGTGGTGAAGATTGGCATTCAAAGCTCCCACCGGAAAGATGGCCCGTGCTTACACCCTGGAAACGCAAACGCAGCAGCAGCAGCAGCAACAACAACAACAAGCGGTCGCCTCTGCTGCTGCTCTCTCCTAGTCCTCCCTGAGCCCAGCTCAACTCTCTCTCTTCCTCTGTGTTGTGTTCACTGCTGCATTTGAGGGTTCGGGTTCAGAATACGGATATGTATAGGGGCTGGACAAAAGCTCAGGTAAGTAAAAAAGAGGAGGCTTTTTTGGGGGAAACTGTGGATTTTCATTCACTTCTCAGGGCTACAAATCTGGTACTACCATGCGTGTAATCCTATGTGAGAAGGTGATAAACAAATGTGAATACTGAACATGTGCGTGAACATGAATGAAAACATAGTAGTTAATATTATTACTATTTTTTTGCTGTTTCAAAATATAGTAATTTCTCGCTATCTAAATTTATCCTGAAATATAGCATTCTAACACGTACTCCTTCATCTTATTTAGTCATAGTCCTAATTTGTTTAATTTTTTTCAAACGAATCACGGCCGTCCTCCATTTAATTCAATATATTTTCTTAATTACTTGCAAAACTCTGGAAAATCTTTTTTTTAATAGTGTTTAGAAGATACTCCCCCCATCCCATAATATAAGGGATTTTAAGTTTTTGTTTGTACTGTTTGACCATTCTTCTTATTAAAAAAAATTGTGCAAATATAAAAAACGAAAAATTATGCTTAAAGTACTTTGGATAATAAAATAAGTCAAAAAAAATAAATAATAATTCCAAAATTTTTGGAATAAAACGAGTGGTCAGATAGTGCAAGTAAAAACTTAAAATCTCTTATATTATGGGACGGAGGGAGTAGTAGTAGAAGATAAGGGTGTGGATGGAAATACAAATAAATTTAAAGAACAGAAGTGATGAGTGAGTTTGAGGAGGAGGAGGAGAAGTCAAAATGCAGAATGCAGGCAAAGGAAAGGGGAAGAGAGGTTGTGGTGGAGTGTGGGGCTGGTAGCATGCAGGCAGAGGTGGAGAGAGGGACAGCAGAATTGAAAATGTCAGCTTTGCACAAAAAGTGGTTAGGGAGTTTTTAAGTCTACATTGGCCCTCTCCTTTTTCTTCTTTTCCTACATTCTTTTCTTCCATTATTGGTGCTTGGGATCCTCCATGGCTAGGTTCATGCATTGGTTTTTGTTTGTTTTACTATTTGCATGCATATTGCATCCCTCCATCACTGGCTATTCCTTTTTTTTTTGCAGGAAAATATTTATTTCTTAGTTAGCTATATGTGATGGTGAAAAATATTCCTCCCCTTTCCCCATCTTATTTGCATGATTTGATTAATGTAACACAAAAGTAATAATGTTGTCAAGGCGGATAACCATAAAAGTCGTCAAACTATATTTTTACAAGACACGATACAATTGACACAAGCATTATATTAGCAAATTATTGTGGGTTAGATATGTGGCAAATACATGATTTTTTTAATACACCCTCCAAACTTTGCTTAAATATTTGATGACTAGTGTGACGGTCACACGAGACAAAGAAGATAGAAGGTATAAGGATGTCGACAAAAAAAAAACTTAAGGTCAACATGTGAGGGGATACCAAGAAGTAGGACAAGGAAACAATAAATCATCAACCATAAATGGTGACATAAAAAGAGAGACATAGTAAGGATACTAGTTATGTCTTTTATAGCTCTATGCTTGGAAACAACAAACTAGTCGGCCTGTTTGGAATGGAGAAAACGTAAAGGATTCTTCCACATACTATTCTTTCACTATATCAACATTTGGGATGTAGGATTGATGAATATTTTTCGTATGAAAAATCATCAAGCTTTATGCGTATAGAAAACATATGTGATGCTATTCGAAATTTCCCTGCCCGCACCCTACACTCTCATGTGCTTTTGCAATATATTATTTGCACCTATATTTTGTTCGTATTCCTAAGTTTGTTCTATTCGTGTGGCATTTTTTTCCCTGTGGTCCAAAAAGGAAAATGGACATGCAAACAATGTTTTCTACTAGGGCATCTAGGTAGGATAAAATGGTTTGTAGGAGCATCAAACATTAGTTGATCCATGGAGGGAGTAGAGATTTTCTTGGTTAGTTGACTTTGATGGCAATTCATTTTATCCCCCAAGTTCATCTTTCTATCCCAAATAAACTTATGTAACACAAATGTAATGCTACCAAAGGGAGACAACTGAAAGTGCATTAATCCCCCTAGTGGGTTTTTGTGATTAATGACAAATGTGGTTAAGGGACTAATGAGTTTATTGAGCTACTTTCAGGTGCATTAGTCCAAGGTGTGGAAGATGGATGGTTGGAGACCCCCCAAAAGTATAAAATCAAAGCGGACCGGAACTCGAGAAGTGCATAGGATAGTTTATTTAATTGCAATCGAGTTTTAGGAAAAGCCGTACTATTAAGAGGGGTTCCAGGTGGTGCTCTGAGATATGTCAAGTGCTCTTAGTGTGAACCAAGTGTCAAAGTTTCCCTAGGAGTCATTTTTGCAAATACTCCATCTGTCCAAAAGTGCAAGTCCGAAACTTCCTATCTTCCAGGTCCGGGAGTTTCGGTCTTGTGAAAAAGATTTTCCTAAGTGTAGTCCGGAAGTTCCTGTCTTCCAGGTCCGGAACTTCCTGTCTAGTTTCCAGTTCAAATTTGTGAGTAATGGCTAGATGACGTCACCTATCCGTTATACATATACAGCTCGTTTCCAGCTCGTTCTTTGGCCATTCCACTTTCACTTTTCGAACCTAGAGCTGTTGCTAGCCTCTCCCAAGTGTTTCTTACCTTCTCCACTCAATCTAGAGCCTAATTCTTGTGAGAAAGAGAGATTGAGAGGGAGAGGAGAAGATTTGGAGATGTGTGAAGACTAGGATCTTGGGTGAGCACTTGGAATATCTCGTGGGCTGTCATCTCGGTGCTTATTACTCTTGGAGATGATCTCCTAGACGGTTAGGTGTCACCCGCGAGAATCCGTTGCATATTGTGGATGTCCCAGGTAAGTTTGTGAAGGATCTCCTCTCCTCCGAAAGGGAACAAGGTAAGTTAATGAAGTTCTTGTGCTGAGATTCTAGAGGTTTTCCAAGTAGAGCAACTTACACTTGTGACGAATTTCTAGAAGTAGGTTGAGTTGGATCTTGGTGGTCACTCAATTCTAGAAATTTGCCTAGGGGTGTTTGTGGTTGAAGGCTGTGGATTTCCTCTAGGATTTTTGCACAAGTGAGGCAAGGGGTTAATTGAGACCCAGCTCTTTGGAGCTCCTCAACGGAGAGTAGAATCGCAAGATCCGAACTTCGGGGAAAAATCGCTCTTGTCTCTTTCTGTGATGTTTCTGTGGATGATTCTGTGATCTATCTCCTGCTTAGAATACCTGTGCATCATCTTGAGAAGATTGGCTTAGTCTCCTGTTTCGAAATTTGAATTTCATCTTTCATCTGTTATCCGGAAGTTCCTGTCCTAAGAACACCGGAAGTTCCGGGCCTGGCAAGCTGGAAGTTCCGGAGTTCCTTACCAGGAAGTTCCGAGTCTGTTTGAATTTTACCGCTGCGATTTGTTTTTAAGTTTTCAAGGACAGCCTATTCACCCCTCCTCTAGGCTTCATCAGCACGTTCAACAACAACAAAACCATTGAACTTTCAAAGGTTTCAATAAAATAAAACAACATCAAACTAGAAAACTGTTAGAAAACATACACACAAAATACCTAAGTTTGAAGAGAAATTAGTCATTGATGCTAACTAATTCTTGCCTGAAATAGGTTCTCTAGCCCACTTGTGTCTATGGTAACGCTACTTCCCTCCACTCGGCCTTGATCTTCGACGACAAACGTTATGTCATCATATAGCAAAAGACAAGGCTGATAACAAATAAGTCTTGAGTCAATGTTGGCAACGATATCAAGAGATATATAGGATAAGGATGCAACAAATATCTAGGTAGAAGCTAGTGGTGACGTAGAGGATGGAAAAAATAGCTATGGGTAGGTATAGCCTCCGAGCATGATAAGATCAATTGAAGAGGCGACAACAAGTGTCTCCCAACCACAACAAAGGGGATCACAAGAAATGGTATCAAGGTGTTTGATGGTCAAGCCCATTCGTTAACATTACATGATGGAGGGACGGAACCACCCATGGGTAGGGTGGGTCGATAGGCCCAGCTATAGCCTGCGCCCCCCCCCCCCCAAAAAAAAAAAACTCCCATATCCTCCCTTGGGCTGCCTGATACCAGATTCTATCCATAAGCACCGGATTCTATCCATAAGCATCCTACAAGTGACCAGCCCATCAAGTATTCACGCTGTAGGTGGAAGGCCGCAAGCGACGAAGGCAAATAGAAATGCTGGCGTCTCGTCTCTCCTCGATCGGTGCCATCGATCATTAAGTCTTGGATTGAACGGTTCGTCTTTTATTCATGCCACCGAGGCGTCGGCACCGCTAGGGCCAAAGCCATCCTGATTCCCACACGGACATCGACACTGCCATGCGCGCATGATTTTGGTAGTTTGTCCTTGAAGATGGTTGAAATGCAAAAGGACATTGATTTCCATTGGTCTATCACCCTATTAACTTAGCATTGCTTCTACTTTTTATAACAACATATGTTGAAGGAGCCTTCTCGGCTATTAATATAATCAAGACCAATTTGCATAATAGGAGGTCCGATGAATTGATCGATGACTTGATATGGTGTATGATGAATTATGGTGCAAAGAGTATTACTTTATTTAAAATGAAAGGTATACTTTCTTGTTTGCAATAATTTTTGAACTATATTTTTTTATAAATTACAACATAAATATGGTATGTGTTGCTTGGTTGTTCTTATTGAGTGAGCATCTCTGCTCCATCTTTGTTTCCAAGCTTCGTCCGCCTTATGATGGGCCCAATGAATCCAAGCGGCATAAGCCCATTAATGCGGATGTGTGCTTGTGAAGAATTGCATAGAAACATCATCAACACTAGCTTCCTAGCCTAAGACCAATGGCCACCTCTCGACTTTCTTCTCATCTCCAGTTCTCCTATAAGCAATGAAGTCATAGGGAATGATAGGCCCAATGAATCCAAGAGGCACAGGTCCATTAATGTGGATGGGTGCTCGTAAAAAAATGGATAGAAACATCATTGAGACTAGTTTCCTAGCCTAAAAATTGCATAGAAACATCATCAATGGCCACCTCTCCACTTCCTTCTCATCCTTGATTATCCCATGAGCAAGGAAGTCATAGGGGATAGTTAACTATATAGGAATAAAATAGGTATGTTGAGAATCACTAAAGAAGTTTTGTATTGCTCGGCATTGACTAAGGACCACGAAGGTTCAGAAAAAATAGCACGAAAAAATATCAGTTAACACATGGTATCTCATTTACGATAAGGTAAGGAGATATTACCTAAGAGACATTTATTTCCAACCATAACTGTACTCATACATCCATTTGTAAACTCCCATATTATAGTTATAGCTACAAATAAAGACCCCTACTTCGATATATTATAGTTATATTGTAACTCCCATTTGGTAACAGTGGTGGAGGCTTGGAGCCAAATTAATGGGAGGGGTCTTTAAGGTAGATTAAAATTAATCTATTTGTGTCTCTACTATTATAAATGAATCTAGCCTAGTGAGGTTGCGATCCCAGTACCATGCATTTTACCAACGTACCATGGAATCTTTTGTACATATACATATATTTATTATTTGAATAACTTTTTTTAGCTCATGTCAATTAGCAAAACTATATTGGCTGAAATAGATTTTCAATGGCGGTTACTAACTCGGAACCTCCTGTTGTATTTTCGCTGACGGTTTTCGCGTATGGCCGCCAGAGAAAATAATAGGGTGATGTCAAGAAAAATCGATTTTGTGGTAATGCTATATGCAATTTTTCAAGTACAGAATTTATGATACGCTGCTATTTTTTTAGAACACACAGGAAATTTGCGTATTAGAAGAAAAGGTGTACGATGTTAGAGAAAGACTGCAACACCCGTCCACCAAGGATACAACAGAACACCACACATCCAAAGAAACACCACTCAAAACACACTAGTGCATTAGCAGCCCAGTCCTAGTAAAGAGATCACGAAGCCTAGTAGCTCATGCTAGGCACCAAAGAGCGCCCTCATTAGCGATGGCTCAGAGGACGTCGGTCAAGCATGGGTAGCGCTATTAAACACACAATTATTTTTATGCTTCCAAATTTCCCAAGCGTCCAAGATGGCACGCTGGTCAGTTAGCAAGGCACGGATAATTGTCTAGTTGCATTGAAAAATTTACAAGTGCAGCTCAAAATAGCACGTTGGTCAGTAGATGGAACAAATTAAACTACTTGATCATCCACATGAGCGGTGGAATATATAACTAATAGCCTCTGTACTTACACTGTTTTTTAATCCATCTAACACCAAATAAATATGGAGTAGATATTGCGTGTTGACTTGATGCCAACAAATCAACAAAAAACCAAGAACCTTATGGCCTAATCACATGCTCAATCTCAGGCTGAAAAAAAAAAACCATTCTGCCTGATTTGCAGGAGCCTGATCATGCCACCTACAAGCAAGCCATTTCACACCTCAAGGGTCCATGCCGTGGAAGATCACACACAGCTCATCCATTTGACCTAATTTTGTTCCCTAATCTAACCAAGCATTTTCCTATGCCCCTGCACAGGCTTGTCTCACCTCTAATTGCATCATCAGGAGAAAGGAAGAAGAGGAAACAAACAAATCTTCTGCAAGAAACAAAACTCTGCACACACCCCTGCTTTGTCATTTGTTCATCTGTCCCAGTGGACACTATCCAATGCCAAAAGCTGATAGATCTTCAGGCTGAAATGGACATCTTCAGAAATGGACAGGCAGAAATGCAGACAAAGAGCAGAAAATGAGGCAGAGAAGTACTCACTCCATCCTTAAAAAAAATAAAACATAAATTTCCGTGTTCAACGTTTAACCGTCTGTCTTATTTAAAAAAATTATAAAAAAAAATAAAAAGACTAATCACGCATAAAGTATTAATTATGTTTTATCATCTAACAATAATGAAAATACTAATTATAAAAAATTTTCATATAAGATGAACAGTCAACGTTGGACATGTAAACCCAGATTTGTTTTTTTTTTGGACGGAGTGAGTAATAACAAGTGAAATGGCATTTGGAGTGCAGAAACGTCAAGCGCAGATATGATGCCTACGGATGAAGGAAACTTTGGCTGGATGGCTGCACGTCGACATGGGAATCTCCCGTATTTTTGTCTGAACTTTGCTCGGCGACAAGTCACGGCTGCCTGAAAACCGCCTGCCATCACATGTTCTCTCTGAGTTCTTCGCAGCGACAATAATTCGCCAAATTTCGGTCATTTTTTTTCTTGTTTTTTCTTTCAAGGCATTGGATGATGGTTTATTTGAAAAAAAAGAAAAAACTTGGAACAAACATCGATAATGCATAACAAAATCACAAGGAGAATTGGAGGACCATATTTCAGTTCGAGACGAAACCCAAATCCTCTCGGCATATTAGTATATTACCAATAATCTAAGAGGGATTATCAGATGCTTCACGGCACTAAGATTCACTCAATTTTTTTTTCTAAATAAGAACAAAAATTAAGTTATCATCGAGACATCGGCCCCCTTTCTCCAATCTCCATCAACCCAAGACCGACCAAACGTGGGACAAATATATTATCAGTCCATGATTTGTTTGATCCTGACTTTTATATCAAACAAACAAACAAACAAACAGCTACGTTAAAATAAACGAACAATTATTAGAAGAATTAAGAAACCACTCGACTGTCACTGTCAAGCTGTCATGGTAGAACGAAACCGGCTGTAGAAAGTTGAAACACATCGTCCATAGAACCATGTAGTGATAATGATTTTTATTAAAAATAAATTCTGCTTTGCTAGTGCTTTCTGAGGTATGCAGCAATTGCAATCTCAATTTCAAGAGGACGGCAAAAATTACAAAAAAAATCAGAGGAAAATGAAACAAATTGCTTGTTAAGCAAAGCACGAAGAGAGATAGAGAGGAAGGGAAGAAGATGCAGATAACTGAAAGGCCTAGTTTCCTGTCAAATTTATGTGCTTCAGTAACAGTTCATTTCAGGACGGAATAAGTCTGTTTTGACCATTTTTTTTATCCTAGTCTCTTACCCTTGACCAAATCGCATCCTCTTAGCTGCAAAACCGGGTATAACGCCTTCTCCAGCTTCAAAAAAAGGTGCAAATGTACTCCTTCAGTGGTTTGGAAAGCAGTTTGTATAAACGAAAAAAAAAGTTTGTATTGGCGTGGCAGGTTGACTGTCAGCACAAACCATTTCCCAAACCACCGAAGGAGTCAATTTGCACTGATTTTCAAAGATGGGGGAGACATTACAACCGAAGTTGCGGTTAAGGGAGACGATTCAATCATAAGCAAGACAGGGATTCGAAATAGACTTATTCCTTTCACGACCCATAACGTCCTCCGATCGCTTATGGGCCACAAATCAGGATGTACACTATGGCCCAATTTTCGTAATAACAAGTTCACTTTGATTTGCAGGATTCTCACATAAAACCATTTCAATTCTCACCTGAATGAATTCTCCGTGACCAAAAAGGGAAAACAAAAATTCTACCAAACCAATTACCAAACAGTGACTAAATTTGGCTAATTCCTCCAAGACAATCTGGCCGATGCTAACAATTTGCCATCCATTCTTCATCACATCATGATATGGCAAAACAACAGCAGTGTTAATTCGGCCAAGCAGGAGAAGGATTTGACAGACAGCCGGCAGGCTAGCAGCTGTTGATACTAACAATTGTCACATGGCAGTATGGCACTTGCATTGGCTCCTGCGCTGCGTGGCAGCGTCGGTTCAGCTTGGAGCCCCACTCTCGTGCCGGCTGACTTGGATCTGACCCTCACTTTGCCTCAAAAAATAGTAAATCTTGGAATTGACATTTTGAAAGGATAACAAATAGTAAATCTTTTTCTTGTCATGGTTTTAGATGTTTGTTGCTAATTATGGGGATCGTTCCTTAGTGGTTTCCTCGGTTTCTGTGAAAAACAGTTGAAAAGCCAGTGAAATTCGGACACATTTACCATATATTTGAAATTAAGTTTGTTTTTTTAATAAAAAAACAGCCAAAGGTTTTATCAAGTGGCTTGTGAATTCGCTCAAAACATCTCTAAATTTTACAAGAACTCAACAGTTGTGTTGGGTGTTGTAAACTCTGCCGCTGACTTGTCTGCTGCTTAACTTCCAATAGGACAAAGATCATTGTTGTATTGAGTTTTGCTATACTGATTATATGTCTTGATATTCTATTTATGTTGTTTTTTTTAGAAATACAGTACAAAAGTAGGCACTCACAACACGTCCACACTCATCTTTATAAATACACATGCGTACTCCTACCGTTACAAGCATCTTCGGAAGATTGGGTTAGTATATCTTGAGATTGCATTGATGAATCCATCACGAACGTCTCGCTATCGACGGGTACATCACCTACTACTGAAAGAATAATTAGCCGTAAAAACAAGTACACGTGCCAAATCTATAGCTTGAACTCGGATTGATTCAATCACAAAAAAGCTAGCCAGTTGAGTTACATTTGTTTCGCTCTATTCAAGTTGCTAATTGTTCATCTTTCACAAAGAAAAAAGAAGTGATGTATCGCGATGCTCAATGTGTTGTCTTGTATTACTTTTGTCCTGAAAGTATTTTATATATATATATATATATATATATATATATATATATATATATATATATATATATATATATATATATATATATATATATATATATATATATATATATATATATATATATTCAGATATATAACCTGAAATGCAATGTTTTTAGACGTTGGTGCTATTGATTACAGTACTAAATTTAGGACGGATTTATTCACATTCCGTATGGGAATCAACCCACGACTGGTCTTCTCCATCTCCTTTCCGACCTGTAATTAAAGTTAACCATGCACATACACAATGAAACGTGCCGGATTATTTCAGCCACCGACAGATTCTGTACACTGTAGTAGTGTTCGCACCATCAGACTCCGAAGTCCCAAACAAGCCTTTGGACCTTTTTAAAGAGCTAATTCTAAGCAGCTGAAGTTTCTATCAATTCTTCATCTTTCTAAACAACTTAAATTTTACTCAGATTTTATAAACCTATAGTTGTAGAATTCAAAAAATAAACTAGAAACCACAATCTAAAAAACTTAGATTTTTAAATCTTAAAAAAACTGACTTATCAATCAGCTGTTCCTCGAAATCATTCGCATCATCTACCGCTGAGAAATCGAGAAATATCTCATCCTTTTCGAGTCACAGAGTACCTGAAAAAAGGTCGTCGTAGACGTTGCAAAGATCGACTTGGTTAAATTTTTTGCTGTACGTAGGTACGCTTAAGTGCGTTGCAGGCAATGTACCAGATGTCCTTGGAAAGCCGCTGCTCCCCGGAATTTATCGTACTAGAAGCCAGCATTCATAGCGTACGTTTGATCCAGTCTACAGGCCGTTGCCAGTTTCCTTCTGATATCTGGAGTATATGGTACTGGAATCCAATCTTCATTTTTTTGTTTCTAAGGCCTTGTTTAGTTGTGGAAATTTTTTGAGTTCAGTTGTCGCATCGGATATACGGACACATATTTAAAGTATTAAACGCAGGCTAATACTAACAAAAACAAATTACAGATTCCGCCAGGAAACTGCGAGACGAATTTATTAAGCCTAATTAATCCGTCATTAACAAATGTTAACTGTAGCACCATATTATCAAATCATGACGCAATTAGGCTTAAAAGATTTGTCTCGCAATTTACACGCAAACTGTGTAATTACTTTTTTTTCCACATTTAATACTCTATGCATGTGTCTAAATATTTGATATGATAGATGAAAAGTTTTTGTTTTGGGAAAAATACTCTTTTTTTGTTTGGCTTAGCTGAATTTCGATTTGCGTGGGGTTTGGTGGTTTTTTATTTTTCCGAATGGCTGAATGATTTATGATCACCGTTTGAGGATAAAAAAATATATTTTAAATAGTTTTCTAAAAGAAAATTGTATTACCGTTTAAAAGCTCCGGAAGCTTCGAATTAGCCAGATCTTCTCTTCCTTAAAAAGAACTTAGGGCACTTTTGAATCATAGAAAAAATGGAGGATTAGAAAAAAACACATTATTCTAACAGAAATATAAGTACAAAATAAGGCATTGCAAAATAAAAAAAACACAACAATAACCATTTGGCTGAACCGCGGGATAAAAATTGGAATCGGATGATAAAGATAAACCAAAGAAAATTTTCAAAAAGATTAGAGCTCTTGCTAAGTTTGCTCCAAAATCTCTATTGAATTGTCCATTCTATAAGAATTTCAAAGGATATAATATGATTCAATCCTTTGTTTCATGGTCTTTATAGGAAATTATCCTATAAAATTAAAATACTTTAAAATTTCTATGTTTTTTCTATGAATGAAAGAGACCCTATTAGTGAACTAGAGAAATTTTCAAACCTGGGTATGCCTTTTATTTCATTCACTTGAATAGATATTAATAAACTACTACTCATTAAGTATCCCTTATGTTTATTTGTTTTTATACATGTTTTAAGTATAAAAATGATTTTATATCTTTTGCAGTTAATTTTTAGTAACACAACTACACAAGGCTCGTACTGATGGATAAGAAAATGGTATTGTAGAGATAATATATAAAAAAAATATTATGTGGTAGCTGTGTGATAGAATTTTTGGGACCACGCCACAGAACTGCAAAAATTGATAAATAAACCCATGACTTGACATCAATAATAAGGATGCCATTTACTCTCTATAAAACCGTGCGAGCCATTGCATCAGTAGTGGGGATTCATGCATCAACTAATTTAATCAAAAGTTAAACCGATGTGCAAATGTGGGCATATACCTCAGCACTTATGTTCCCAAGTCAAACATATTGATTATTACTAATTAGGCATACAACAAACACAAGATTAATTCTTACACCGTCCGTAACTCATAAATTATCTGACTTACTGTTGGTATATTAAAGGTGTAAAAGGCGCAATATGAGTCGTTACATGAATTGACCGTCGATAGAGATTATATACATATCTGGTATGTGTTAAAGGGGTGTAATCTAGCAATCGAACAGTGATCAATTGGCAATCTAGTTATAGATATAAAATAAGAATTCGATCATCGGTGTAATTCAACCATCCGATCTCGATCCAACAGTCTAGATTGACGCGATCTAACCTAGATAGTGGCTTTGCTCCCCTCTAACAATAATCCCAAGGGGATCCGGATGTGGCATCTTTGCCTAACCTTTTGGTTGTTTTTTGAGTTTGCTTTACATGGCAATCGTTTCTGTCGCTGTGGGTGCTTGCTGACATGAGATATTCCGAACACATCTTCTCCCGCTTTGAACAAATTTCGTTTGCATCATGTCGATCAGCACTGCTGTTCTCACTCACTCGCTCGTTTAGACGGCGTGTGGCAGCTTTATTTCTTCTTTTTGTTTATTTTTTCTCTTTCTTTCTTTGCTGCCTCGTTTCGTTGTGATGGGAAACAAGGATCAGATGCCACACTGTTAATTAATTAATTAAATCGTACAGCAATTAGAGAGCACCGAAGTCTCGCTTGACCTCCCACAAAGAAAAAGAACAGGAAAAAGTCGCTCTAGAAATCTTTTACTTTGCCAATGATTGATTTCGACCACCGCCCAGTAAACAACAATAACGACCGGTGATTAATCTGGACAGGAAGTCTGTTAATACTATAATATACTCCCTCTATTTCTAAATATTTGACGCCGTTGACTTTTTTAAATATATTTGACCATTTATTTTATTAAAAACATTAAGTAATTATTAATTATTTTCCTATCATTTGATTCATTGTTAAATATCATTTGATTCATTGTTAAATATACTTTTATGTATACATATAGTTTAACATATTTCACAATTTTTTTTTAATAAGACGAACAGTCAAACATGTGCTAAAAAGTTAACGGTGTCAAATATTTACTTAAAATCCTTTATATATTGGGACGAAGAAAGTAGATGCTATATTTAATTGAAATCCAATGTACCGTAAAAGTCCTCAAAGTCCTCAAGAAGTATGCCCTCAGCGGTAAGAAACACATGTGCACTGTAGGTGACTGAGCCGAGCAGTCGGTAACATCGGATCCCCATAACGGGCAAAGGCAGGCAGGCAGGCAGATAGCAACAGCAACGGCTTTGCAGCTAGCTATATAGCTCCGACCAATTTAATTGGCCAGTACACACTCTAGTGCACACCACATTAGTACATAAACACACCAAATTAATACACGTCTTGTAGCTGCGAGACTAGCAATAGCAAGCGGTAAACAGCACCAGTACAGCTTATGGCATTCAAAATTCAAACTGTTACGACGAGCCGTAACAGCTGCAGTGTGCAATTGCACTGTGCAGTAGTGACGATGTCACGTAGTGGTATGCTGCTAGCTGGTCGAGTTTGCATGATAAATTCGGTTGAAAATGGTAGGCATTTCTTCGGAAACGATTCTTAAATTGATCGTGTTTACTAATGTAACTGTTTAGTGTTGGCAGCAATATGATGCTAAAAAAAACAAACTAAAAGAAAATAAAATTTTGTTTATGGCTAAAATCGAAAATAGCCCCATTATTTATACAGAAACAACGCTCGGTCGGTTTGCGGATTTCCGAAACTGAGCTGAAACATGCGTCGATTCATCGATCGATTTGGTTGTGAAAACGTAAATGTTTGCATTGCGGCTGTACTGTACGTGTACGTGTGCACCGTCGGTGCCAGGGAGCAGTAACAGTGCAGGAGCAATAATAATCTGGCCGGAAATGAACCCAACTAATAATAACCGATCGATCAGCTCTTCCGCGTACGGTTCTACCTCTGCAGCGATCGATCGATCGAGTACTGCTGCAATCTTTTGTCTGTGCAATGCAATGCAGTCAGATTGATGAACATAGGACGTACTGTTTGTGCCTTCATATGATTAATCCTTGAAACATTTTTCCATAAAAGGGTAACACCGGTTTACTGCGCCAAACATTTGGACTTTGGAAGCCATGAAAAAAAAAGGAAAAAAAAGAGAAAACCTGTAAAATGCATAAACCATGTGGCATTTGATTAAAACCGTTCACTTTACCCTCCTCGGACTAAGCGAGGTAAGCGAGATGGACTAAGAGAACAAGGGTACATCCATGAAAAGAGGGCTGAAGAAACCAAACAAAACTCCAACCCATTTTCCATACTGTATCGTAGAAATTTTTAGAGTGCTCGGTGGGGCTCCTATAGCCCCTACGTCAATAGTGAGGGTTCGAGCCCTTGCCGGTCCCATGGTAGATCCACCACTATGTTAAGCGAGGAAACAAATGATGGAAACCTTGACGGAGTTTTCACCTTTGGTGATAAATATGATGATGCACAACAGTAATCACCACGCGGAAAAGTTATGTTCAATTCTCTTGGTAGTGGTGGCTCTGCTTCAACTAGTAAGGAAAATAGATGGAAATAAATTATTGCATAGTTTGCATGCTAAACATAATATGGAAATACAGTATATCCCTAAAGCCGTTCTCTTTGTTAACATATCAAGGAGTCGCCGATGAGTCCATCCATACATTTAGTATTGCACATTTCAAAATATAGTATGAATTGATTGAACTCTGGTTTAAATTTTAGTACAGCATATCAATAGTTAAGGTGGTAATACAGGGGCTGTTCAGATTGATGACATTTCAAACCATACCATTTTTTGGTAAAGTTATCAAAGATATGCATACATTTAGTTTTTTTTTTTGCCAAACTTTGGTCAATACATAATAAATACTGTCAAAATTTTGGTAATATTGACGGCTTACCAAAATTTTAGCAGGTTTATTTTGGCTACAATCTGAACAGCCCTATAAATTAATACGGTTTATTGATAAGAAAATATTCTACTATCAATAAAGGCCACCTAGAAATGTCATAAAAAATAAGCTTTAGGTTAGAAGCATGAAGAACCCTTAGCGTTTGAGTGTTGAAAGAAAAAGTAAAAGAGTTGTTATGTGTTATTCTGTCAAAAATGATTTAGGGCTAGAGGCATCTTGGTAGTATTTTACTATAAACTCTGTTCCACCAACATTCTCTTTTCAATCAATCACAACCCTCCACCATTCTATTTTTCCACCTAGCTTCATTTCTTATTCAATCATAACCTGCTCTCATTTAATTCTATCTACTTTCTTAATAATCGTATACAAACTTAAAAATTCTTATATTCTGAGACGAGTGTAGTAGTAAAATATCCATGCTTTGCTATGAGTAAAATGTCCATATTTATTTGAACATCTGTTATTCACTTGATTTAACTAAATATTAAATTATTACATAATATTAGAAAATATCATGTACTATTAATTTGTAAAACAAGAAAATATCATGTACTATTAATTTGTAAATCATGCAAAAGTAGGGGTGGTAGGCCAATAACAGAATCACCACCATAGCTATAAAAAGTAGCTTCCTAAATACGATGCTTAAACATTTGCAAAACACAATACTTCATCCGTCTCGAAATATAAAGAAATTTTGTTTACATGAGATATATCATACTACTAGAATATAGAGTAATTAGGAATTGTCGTAAGTTTAAGCACAGTGTGGACTAACACCGTACTGTTATCTACTCTGTAAGCAATATATATATATATATATATATATATATATATATATATATATATATATATATATATATATATATATATATATATATATAGACACACACACACATTCATTTTTCATCACCAAAGCGGCCTCTGAAATCTGAATACCCCAAATCCTTCTCCTTCCCGCCGCTGGCGATGGTGCAGAGCAGCTGATGAACTCTTCAGTCCGGCTGCGACGCGAGCAGACAGATCTGAGATACCCTCTCTCGGCTCGATTTCTGACATCCCACTGTTCCTGCTACAGCATGTATGCATTGCATTTGCATCGCAACGCATTTGAGAGAGAGAGAGAGAGAGAGATGATGATGGACTCACACAGATTCAGTTTGTGGGCGCGAGAACTGAGCTCACCTCGAGACACTGACAGATGTGGGCCTCCTCTCCAAAAATTTTTTTTTGAAAAAATCATGCAGAATTTATTTTCCCCAATCCAAAAGCTGTCACCTTTCCCCCTAAATTCAGCTTCTTCTTTTTCACTAATGCCTCCTGCCCGATGCAAAATGGTGGAGCTCACTCGCCACCACCACCGGATTTATTATTGTTTTTTTTCTTCCTCTCCTCTTCTCCCTTTTGATCAGTCTCATATTCCCACTCCCACCACCACCATCTCCACTAGCAGCAGCAAAGATGGCTGATTTTATTATGAAAAAGGGGAGGCGAAAATGCAGCATTTGTTTTCACTTTGTGTTTGCATCTCCTCCTCCAGATGCCCGATTTCAACCAGATTCTGCCAAGATTTGAAGATGGAGAGCAATTATTGATGGTCTTCCTCAGAAAAAGAGCTCTGATTATGGTTTTGAGCTGCCACTTCCTTGAAACAACTCAGCAAACCTAGCTCAAGTGAGTGAAGTGTCAGTGAGCTCCTCTGTTCAGATCAAACTCTTACCTGATCTTGATGAGAGTAATCAATAATGCTGGCTAGCTTTACAAACAAACAGAAAAAAAAAAGGAGGGTGTAATCTTTAGCATGTGGCATGACGAATTCGCCCTGAACCTAAGCATTGATTTGTTTGAAATGAGACCAGTTCTAAGCAAAGTACTGCAAGAGTGAAGTGTCGTGTGTTTTTAATACGCGTATATTAGCTGCCATAAAAAAAAATGTCAACTTGAGCATCCACTTGCCTCTCGCATATGACTCAATTCAGAAAAATTAAATGTACAAGATTTGGACTACCAAATTACTCTACCAAGTCAAATTGCCAAAGCAAGCTTCTGAAGCAAGAGAAGTGAAAGGAAAAAAAAACAAGCTAAAACCTATGCAAATTCCATCAAGATGAGGAAGAAAAAAAAAACAAAAGAGGAAAGAACAGTTACTTTAAGCTCGGCGATCAATTAATCTCTCTTAAGCGCCCAAATTTACTGTTACAAACACTAGGATTACAACATGACTGACATACACGGGATTCGATTCGATCCTCCCAGAGCTCACAGGAGAGACTGAAGATGAAGATGAAGATGCAGACAATCCAGCGATGAAATCGCACTCCATGAGCCATGTAATTAGAGCATCATTAACCAGACAAGCAGAGCATACCAAGGAAGAAGAAGAAGAAGAAGAAGGAGAAGGAGGCGAGATGGTCACTGCCGACCAGGCGACTGGAGGGGGAAGAGGGGGAGGAGCCTGGGAGGCGGCTGGAGCTCGCCGGCGGCGCCGACATTGCCGCGAGGGGAAGGGTGGAGGTAGAACCCCTTCTCGGCGATGGCGCGGTCCTCGGCCGCGGCGGCCTCGTCGGACCCCGGGAGCGGCGGGAGCGGCGTCACGGGGCTGCCCAGCGCCAGCGACGGGAAGTCCAGCATGCTCGGGGACAGCACCTCCACCCCGCCGCCGCCGCCGCCGCGCGGCGAGAACCCCCGCGGCGAGGGCGAGAACCCTCCTCCTCCGGCGACGCCGCCCGCGGCGAAGGCGGCGGCGGCGGGGAGCAGCGGGCAGAGCATCTTGAGGCTCTTCATGCTGCTCCGCCGCTCGTACAGCTTGAACGCCGGCTTCTTCGGCCCGGGCGGCGCGGGCGCGGGCTTCGCCGGCGGCGGGGGCGCCGCGGCGGCGGCTCCGCCCGCCGCCGCCGCGGCCGCGGTCTCCGGGGTGCCGGTGAGGATCTGGACCACCTGCTTGAACGACGTGGTGTCCGCCTGCACGAACGTGGTCGGGAACGGGTTGGAAGGGTCGCCGGCGGCCGCCGCCTGCGGCAGCGGCAGCGGCGAGAGCGGCGGCGGCGGCGCGTGGGTGGAGGTGGTGGCCATGATAAAAATGTCGCCTTTGGCAAGGGAGAGAGCGAGGGGAGGATGGAGGAGAGAAGAAGAGTGAGGGGGGGTTTTATTGGGCTTTTTGGAAGGTGAAATAAAAAAAATTTGGGAGCTTTGGGATCTGGATTTTCTCCTCTCCAGAATATGTTGGCAAAATGCTTGTGAGTGACTTGGCTGACTGAGTGTGGGGGCTAGATCTGAATTCTGACCTGACCTCTTGAAGAAATGTGGTCATACCAGTACTACTACTAGTAGTAGTGATGGTGGTATAACTTCAGGAACTCAGAAGATCAGTTCTTGTTGAGTTGTTGTGCTGGATGACCAAACAGGTCAGCTGGATGTGTGTTTGAATTCTTGGGGTTTTTTTTTTTGAGAACTAATTATTGGGTTTGGATCTTGTTCTTTGGCTGGGTGAATGTGCTGTGGTAGGAGAATGTTATTGTGTTTGTAAGAGACGGTTGTGCATGTAATTGTATTCAGAAGGCTATGGTTGTTTTACGTAAGGGTGAATGTACGTACTTCGCCAGTGGATTTCTCTTATTCTTTTCGTGCAAGTTTTTAATTGAAGGTTCCGTTTCTTTTCTTTTGAAAAGATTTTTCGCAAAATCCCAAAGATAGAGTTGTCAGGTTAGCCGGGGCGGTTTTCAAAGTATTGTGTTGTTTTAGAAAAGGCATGGTGTGTAGATGGTTTGCAAATTCCTCGTAACAGCTCGATAGTAGAACACGTCAAAATTCTGCTGGCATTGGGTCCACAAGAAGAGTGTTCAATCGTATGGCTTCATGTGAAACGTGCTTCTTTTTCTTCATGATATGCGTATAATAATTTCTAGAATTATTAATATTCTTCTTCTGACTCTACTTTGAATATTGAATAGGATGAGTTTGGTCTCCGGAGGAAAATATCAAGCTTTTTGGAAAGACAGTGGCGAATGGATGATTAACATTGCCTAATATGAGTTTGATCTTCGGATGAAAAGATCAATGCCTATGGAAAGGCAAGGGCACAAGAATTAGAAAATTCGTCAAATTCATGCAAGTTTTTGGTTAGATGTTATGCTCTCTCTTTTGAATGGACTTTTACATTCCAGAGATAGAGTTGCATACTTGCATGCTAAGTCTAGGGTGGTTTTCAAAGTGTTGTGTTGTTTTAGAAAATATGCAATGCATTAACAGTTGCAAACACCACGTAACCGCTTGATAGTAGAAACACACCAATTTTTGCTATCATTGGGTCCATAGGAAGAGAGTAATTGTACGGGTTCACGTAAAATGTACTTTATTTTCTTCACGGTATGTGTAAAAAATAAAGATAGATTTACCTGCTAAGCCTTATTAATGGTTCTCAAAACATCATGTTGTTTTATAAAGGACACAATGTATGGATAATTTTCAAACTCATTGTATCACCATGATAATAGAACACTTCAAATTCTATTTTCAATTGGGTCCACAAGAAGAGCGCCCGTTTGTATGGGTTTAGGTGAAGCATATGCTTCTTTTTCCTCACAATACACGTGCAACAATTTCTTTTTTTTAATTACACAGTACAACGCAGACACTCACAACGCACGCGCACTCACCTCTATGAACACACGCACGCAAACCCTACCCCTATGAGCATCTTCGAAGACTGGGCCGACAAATTCTGGAGAGATTGACGAAGTCATCACAGGCGTCTCGCTGTCGACGGGTACTGTGAGGAAAAATTATTTAATATTTTTCTAACTATGGCGTGCAACAATTTCTATAATTATTTAATATTTTTTTGCTCTATTTTGAACAATGCTTAGCATGAGTTTGATCTCCGTAGGAAAACATCAAACTTTTTGAAAAAAAAAGACAAGTTTGCGTGGATGGTTTGCACACTCCTTTTTACAGCTTGATAGTAGCTAAAAGAAAACCCGCCAAATTCTGTTGTCATTGGGTCCACAAGAAGAGTGATCATTTGAATGGATTCATGTTAAATGTGCTCATTTTTCTCCATGATATATGTGTGCAATAATTTCAAGAATTATATGTTTTTAACACTAATTTTTATTCTATTTTCTTAACGCGGCATAGCATGTTGATTCTCATCATGAGAAAAAATGATTAAGGTTTATTAAAAGAGCAATTTCACCGTACTTGAGAAGGCATCATGATATACCAAAAATTTAGTGTGAATTTTGTTACCTCGCAGTACCTAAGTACTAAGAGGTACCAAATTTACAATAGAAAAAATGGTACCTCATATTATCTTCTCAACGACCGTAAAATTGCTCTTATTAAAAAGAATGGAAAGGTGTAGGAGCCTAGGAGGTATACATAGGGCTGGTTCCCAACTCTCTCTGCCTCGTTTTCCGTACGCACGCTTCCCAAACTGCTAAACGATGTTTTTTTAAAAAAGAAAAGTTTCTATACGAAAATTGCTTAAAAATATATTATTTCTTTTTTAAAAAATAGCTAATAATTAATTAATCACACGCTAATGGATCGCTCTGTTTTTCGTACGTACTATGCTGGTGGCAACACTGGCTGCCGAACACAGCCATATGGCTGATATAGACGGTTTGCAAACTAGTAACGGGTCATAGTAGCAGAAGACACACCAAATTATGTTTGTCGTTGGGTCTACAAAGAGAGTGTTCACATATATACGAGTTCATGTGTACGTAGTGTACGTGTGGTCCTTTTCCTTACGATGTGTGTGCGCGCGCGCATACAGACAAGATTTTGTAATCATCGATCATGATTAATCAAGATCAGCATTGTGTGCAGCTAGCAGTAAAACATATATACTCGTCACAAATAAAACATATATACTCGATCATGATTATATTTTTTTTGCAAATATAAAAAACGAAAAGTTGTGCTTAAAGTACCATAGATAATAAAGTAAGTCACAAATAAAATAAATAATAATTAAAAAAATTTAAATAAGACGAGTGGTCAAACATTACAAATAAAAACTCAAAATCCCTTATATTATGGAACAGAGGGAATACCATCTTGATATCGACTGCCACGGTTCAGTTACTTGTAGATTTTGCCATTACAGGTTAATTACTCACAATAACATCGCTACAATTTCAGAATTGCTGATCATCTCCACACACATGTCACTGTCACAGCAGTGCACTAAGTCGACCAAAAAATAATTAGGGAGCATGTCAAGCAGATTTAGAAAGATTGAGTGGCCAGTCAGTCAGTTGGATTGACCTCAAAGTCCTGCTAGGGCTGTGTTTATTTCGGCGTAAAGTTTGGATTTTGGTTAAAATTAGAGATAATGTGACTGAAAAAGTTATGTGTGTACGACAGGTTAATGTGATAGAAAATAACTGAAGTTTGGATCCAAATTTTAAATCTAAACACAGCCTAGATGTATTGGCACCCATGCATGATGGTTTCTAATTAGTTCCACCATATTTGTCTCGTAGTTTCAAAGGCTGCACCTTTACGGCTTTACCCAGTTTCCTACTAACCATAATTATTATAGAGATCTCAACAAACTACAATCCAAAAGAATCCCATCAACTCCTAATAAGGCCTATTTATTTTTCTCAACTTCAAACTTCAACTTCCTCATTCACTATTAGTATGCTTTTTAAAGGTTAAATGTGTGTTTTTGGAAAAAAAAAAGTTCTATATAGGGGCTGTTTTTTTTTAAAAAATCAAATAAATCTATTTTTCAATTTTATAATAGTTAATACTTAATTGATCGTGTGTTAATAAGTTTTCTCATTTTACGTGTGCTAAAAATATCCTCTGATCAAAGAGAACAAACGGGGCCTAAAACATACTACTACTACTATATACACATGAGGTGTTTTTTTTTCAGTGAAAGTCCATCGTACATTATTCACAAATTCCGTTGAGTCTCTCCGCACGAAATTCGGAGCTACCCTAAACCGCTTGGTTTGTGTCGAATTTTGAACAAAATTAATTAAACTTCATGAAGCTCTTCATCACGTTGGAGGCTCGCATCTTAAATAAACTAGGGTATACCGGTACATTAAAACGGGATGCGTCAATGGTTTTTACAGGAGGGCTAATGGTTGTCCGTAATGTTCTTTTGTTTCTACTGGTCCCATTTTTCCCCCTAAAGGGCGGTTGTTTGGTGTTTTTTCTGAATTTTTGGAGGATGGATGACTGCGCTTTTTAAATAGTAGAGAAATGATATTGTAAATTAATCTGGAATGAATCGAAGAACAGGAAGAGGTGAAAAGAAAAAAATGAATAGCAAAGGGCCTGTTTAGTTCGCGAAAAGAAATTTTTTGGGTGTCACATCGGACGTTTGACCGGATGTCGGAAGGGGTTTTTGAACACTAATGAAAAAACTAATTTCATAACTCACCTGGAAACCGTGAGACGAATCTTTCGAGCCTAATTAATCCGTCATTAGCACATGTGGGTTACTGTAACACTTATGGCTAATCATGGACTAATTAGGCTCGAAAAATTCGTCTCACGATTTCCTCCCTAACTGTGCAATTAATTTTTTAATTTATCTATATTTAATATTTTATGTATGTGCCTAAAAATTTGATGTGATATTTTTGGGAAAAAAATTTTGGAAACTAAACAAAGCCAAAATGGCCAAAATGTGGGATGAGTTGCCACATTTTCAGTCGGTTTAGGTTACCTCGGAGTAGTGGGCAGCATATGTTTGCATGCATGGTGTGAAGGCATGGGGGGATTGGATTGGATTGGATTGGATTTGGGGGCGGCTTAAAACTGGATGGGCCCTTGACTTGGAGAAGACCTCCTCTGTTCCCCCTTGTCTGTGTGTGCGTGCCCTAAACAGATCCCAAGGAAAGGAATCGTCATGCTTATGCTTTCTTCTCGGGGGTGCTCCCGCCTACGAGCATGATTTGCTGCGTGCACACTTACTGGAGTACACCAGTACTCCCTCCGTACTCGTAAAGAAAGTCGTTTAGGACAATATTTTAAGTCATACCTTAGAAATATAATTTATGAATAACTCTGAAGATGTTGAGTTTGAAAATGTAAAAATTATATGAATAGATTTGTCTTAAAAAATATTTTCATAAAAGTATACACATATCATTTTGTAATAAATATTTTTATAGGAACAAGAAAGTTGTGTTTTGGAGACCGTGTCGCTGTCCAAAACGACTTCCTTAACCGAGTATGGAGGGAGTACCTTCTTTCGTGGGAATACTATTCACGTTTCTGTATTGTAACGGTAAGGACGTATTCAGATTAAAGGGTTTACACGGGATTTTTTTTAGATTCATGATTCCTTCAAATTTGCTACCGTTCATGCGTTCGGATTGTAAGAATCACACAAAGGAATTTTAGAGGAATATTGTAGCATTCCCGTAAAACACACAAGAATTCTAAACATCCCCTCCAACCTCTCTCTTTCTTTTTTATCATTGGCTATTATAGGATGAAATCATGTGTTCTAATGCTCTATTTTCTATTCCTGTGTTCTGAAAATTCGATCCTATATATTCCTCTGTTTTTCTTATCCTCCATTTCCACGTGCAACCATATCATATTCTTACGTTTTTTTTTCTATTCCGGTTCCTTTTCTATCATTTGTTTCGTACGAGCCCTAAGTATAGTTTCCTAGATATCATCTACTCATTAATTAAGATATAATATATAGTACAAAATTTATCTCTACCACGCTTGCCCCAATACAACATAAATAATAATTTTATTTTATTTCTATTTTTAACATGAGGGGTTAGCTTATCCTTACTCTTTTTACTTCTCTCTTTCACCCCATCACATAATTGCACGTGGTATTTTTTATAGGTAACACCTAATGCTTAAAGTAATTACTCTTATAGTGCTTGCTCTAAGTTGTTTTGGTATGTACTAACTCAAAATTTTTAACTTCCACTTGGTTCATAGAAAAATATATTAACATATATAAAACCAGTGAAATATGCTATTAAAAACAAATTTTTGGTGGGTTTAATGAAACTACTTTGATGTTGGATGTTGCAAATGGTAGTGTATTTTTTAATAAACTTAATCAAAATTAGAGAAGCCTGACTTTGTAATAAACCAAAACATCTTACAATATAAAATAGTGTGAATAGAGTACAATATGGCTGATTTATGGTGTAAATTCAGTATGATAAGTGTAGAAAAATGGCTATATATTTTTCGCCAAACAAATCTAGATTGATTTTCTGCTTGACCAATTGAGGCCATCTATGGAGATGCTCTATTAGATCTAGCTCAATTTTCAAGGTTCGAGGCTTGGCCATAGACAACACAATGAACTATCCTCAATGGAAAACGAGCATTACAATTGATCCATATGATACTAGCCTATATGCTCTCAATATGAGCATCACATGTAACATGCCTATCAGACAGTCGTAAAAATGCAAAAGTATCTCATAACAAAATACAAAGATATTTGAGGCTACATTGGCATATCTTTTTCTCCTTGCATGAGAAAAGAAAAAAAGACGGATACTAGCTGGGTAGTAAAAGTACTCCTCTAGTCCTTCCACTGAAAATGATCGAGCATCGACAGATACACTCTAACAACAACAACAACATCCGGTACTCTTTTCAGGTGGTGTTTGGATCCAGTGACTAAACTTTAGTCCATGTCATATCAGATAAATTTGGAGTATTAAACATAGACTACTTATAAAACTATTTACATAAATGAGAGCTAATTCGCGTGACAAATTTTTTAAGCCTAATTAATCTATAATTAGCGTATATTTACTGTAGCATCACATAGGCTAATCATGGATTAATTAGGCTCAATAGATTCATCTTGTGAATTAGTCCAGGGTTATATAATGGGTTTTATTAATAGTCTACGTTTAATATTTATAATTAGTGTCCCATCTAAAGAGGGTCTAAGTTTCGTCAGTCCTTTGGTTCTTGTGAAGAGCATGCATTTCCAAAAGTGCGTGTACACAAGCTGCGGTACGCGTAGCAGAGGATCCGTAGTAGGCAATGCTAGCAGCGTGGAGATGGGACAATAAAAGCACGTACTTTTCAACGTGCGCCAGTGTGTGATTTGACTTTTGAAGTGTTGTGTTTCTCTCCCTCTCTCTCTCTATTTGTATCGTGGGCTCCCCCGCTGCTGCCCACACGCATCCAGACTTTTCTTTTCTTTTCTTTCTTTCGTTTGCTTTCTTTCTCTTCGTCAGAAATTCAGAGAATTCAGACATTATTGCATGAACACACTCTGAAATCAGGCAGGCACGATATCCGAGGCGAGAAAAAAATTCAGCTCAGCTTTTCTACTGTACTCCTGGTGCAATGTAGGAGGAGCTGGAGTAGCTCGGAGAAAAGAAAAGAAGATACTATCTCCGTCTTAAAATATACTGAAGAATTTTAGTATAATAATTTATTTTAAAATAAAATTATTTCCTACATATCTCATTACTCTTACCCAATCAAAATCATTATTTATTTATTTTTTTATCTATCTTATTTTCCAATCAACCATCATAACTTTCTTAAATTATTTTTATCTCAAGATTTCTTTCGTGTTATAAATGCTTATATTCTGGAAAAAAGTCAGTAGCGTTCAGACTTTAGGCTCGAGAAAAAGGAGGAGAGAATCTATCTGCACACTCTCTCGTCTCAACTCTGTCAGCGTGATGGACGGAGGCATGCAGGCAATGCAGCTTTTAAAACTGTAACAATTAGAGTCGCAAAACCATCATCCAATTTTCACCTATAATCACCTTCAGATGTACATAAACACAGTGGCACTGATTGCAAAGTTTTGCAGCTACAAGCACCGTAGAAAATCAACAAGGTGAGATTACTGTCGTTCTGTCAACTACTGGAGTAGCTTCTACTGCTGCCGATCGAGCTGAATAATCAAGTGAACATCAAGACTAATTAAACATAACCAAGCTATGATATACTATCAATATGATAATCTCAACCAGGCTAGAAGGAGCGGCTGAGAGCACAACAGATGCAGAAAACAACAAAACACAAGCTACACTTAATTAACACTATACAAACAGACATCATATGGACCTACTTAGCTTAGTTTTTTTTTGTGATTAATCACCTTTTTCTTGGGCCTACTTAGCTTAGTTTTTTGGTGATTAATTAATGAGGGGTCTTTTTTGTTCATGCATGCATGCGCTTGTTCTTGAGTGCACGCAGGAATGTACACGGGCGTCTGTCATGGGCGATTGGATGGACATGGGACTGGGAGCAGAGAAAGCGTCCTGCATCTGCATGCAATGTCTGAATCTGAATTCATACTAGACGCTGACAAAGTGACAGCATGGCTTTCTCCATAAAAAAAAAGGTGTGGCCTTTTTTTTTTTTTGTAAGGGAGATTAAACAAAGTGACTTTGATGTTGCCATTGCAATGATCAGGAGGAGCATGTTCAGTACACGGCTGTCACTTGTGCGAGGTGACAGAATTCGATAAACAACTCTGATTAGGGGATTGGTATTTAGTGCACGTGTGTTTTCAGCCTATTTTAAGAAGTTTTATACGATAATTTATATGTAAAAATTTTCATATAAAAAAGGGCATGCAATTGGAACCGGCGTACACCCGTCCCAGAATAAATTAATTTAGTACTATAAATATGTACATAGTGTTAGAATATATCATATTTCGTATTCCCTCCGTCCCAGAAAAAGCTTAATTATAGAGATAAATGTGGACATACATGTGTCCGGATTCATCTTTAAAATTAAGTTTTTTTTGGGACTGAGGGAGTATGGATTAACTTATTCTGGGGGGACGGTTCTGGGATGGAAGTAACAGTTTCGCTCAGATTACAAGGTTGCTATAAAACGAACAAGAAAAATGGTGCTTTCAGATCAGCAACTAAAGGCCTGTAAATGTTCCCGTGTGGCCCGGCCCATTAACAAGGCCCATTATCCGGGCCTTCAAAAAAAAGGGAAAAGTACACCGAAGGTCCCTCAACTTGTCATCGAGTTACAAAATCGTCCCCTAACCGCAAAACCAGATACCGGAGGTCCCTCAACTAACAAAACCGTTCACTTGAGGTCCTCTGATGGTTTTGACCCCGGTTTTATCTAACGTGGCGGGTGAGTCAGCGTGGGCCCCACCTGTCAGTACGCCAGCTCATCTCTCTCCCCCCTCTTCTCTCCTTCCTCGTCTCTCTCTCGCTTCTCTCCAATTCGATGGAGATGCGGGTGACGCGGCTGTGGTGACGGTGACGACAGGCGATGTGGCGGTGGTGGGGGGAGGAGCTGCGGGCGGGCAGCGGGGGAGGGGCGACGGGGGGAGGAGCGGCGTGCGGGCTCCCCCGTTTGCCGCCACCCACGAGGCGGCGGCGGGGGGAGGAGCTGCGGGCAGAGCGGCGACAGATGCACCCACCGCACAGGCCTGTCGGAGGTCCGAGCGACAGCGCGGGGAGCGGTTGACCAGCAGAGTAGACGGGCAGCGAGCAGGCGCATTGCGGGAGAGGAAGATGGTGCCGACGGGGAGCGGGACGGAGAAAGCGAGGACGCCGCCGCCGTCGTCGTCCATGGCCGCAGATCTCGCGCCAGCGCCCTCAACGGTGTGGCTGGCAGGAGTGTGTGAGCGTTTCCCCTCTTCTCCCTTTTTCTCTTTCTATCTGTTTTCTCAGGACGGCGACGGACGACGCTGTGGGGAGGAGGCCCCCGGGGGAGGAGGGAGGGGAGAGGAGGAGGTCCGGCGGCCGGCGTTGTGCCGGCGAAGCAACGCCGCTGTCCACATCCTCGTTGCCGCCGCCGTGGCCCAGCACGGCTGGACTCGTACGGCGTCATCTGAGCGAGCTCGAATGGCGCCTCCTCCTCCGCCGTTCACGTCATGGGTGATCCTGAGCCGAGAGAGCGAGGACGTTGCCGCCGTCGTCGTCCATGGACGCCCGCAAGCTTTGCTGGGTGGACGCCGAAGACAGCTTCCTCCCGCGCCGGTGCCGCCGCCTAGCTTCTTCCTGCGCTCGCCCGCCGCCAACCCCGCTTCGCCGCCGGCCGCCTCTCCCTTCTCAAGTTGCAGTTGCAGCCGCTACCGCCTCCTTCTCCTGTGTCGTCGTCGCGCGGACCTCCTCCCCTCTTGCTAGCTGCCTTGCAGAGAACAGGGAAGCGAGAGAGAGATGAGGAAGGAGAGAAGAGGGGGAGAGAGATGAGCTGGCATATTGATAGGTGGGGTCCACGCTGACTCACCCGCCACGTTAGACAAAACCGATGTCAAAACCACCGGAGGACCTCAAACGAATGGTTTTGTTAGTTGAGGGACCTCCGGTATCTAGTTTTGTGGTTGGGGGACGATTTTGTAACTCAATGACAAATCGAGGGACCTTCGGTTTACTTTTCCCTCAAAAAAACGCCTGGAAATATTGACGTGCAAAATTGGCCCGCTTAAATTCTCTCTTTTTTCAATAGTGCAACCGAGAAACATGCATGAACTGATCTTCAGTACATTCTCTTCAGAAAAAAATTTCCCCAACATTTGAAAACGCAATTAATTCGATGATGACAAATAATAGAATGCATGCTACCACTTGTATAGATTTTTTTAGCACTGAAGATTTTTTAGCAGCAGCAGCAGCAGTTGCTCATCACATACGCTTTGGATCGAGTCGATATGTACATACACTTATGAGAGCAGCGTATTCGCCGCCGCCGCCGGCGACGGCGGAGGAAGAGGAGATGATCAGTTGGTGTTGCGAGCGCATCGGGTGATGGCGGAGCAACCGCGGCGGTAGGGGTTGGCGGCCTTCTGCGAGGCGCAGTTCTGGTAGTAGGACTGGCCGCGCTTGTTGCACGGCACCTTGTTGGCGTCCAGCGCCGCGTAGCTCACGTACCTGTTCGTCGGCCGCCGCGCCGCCAGCGACCGCCGCATCAGCGTCTCTCCGGCGGCCGCGCCTGCTGCCCCCATCAGCGCCATCTCCTCCACCTCCTCCTCGTCGTCCACGTCGCACTCCCCCACGGCGCCGTCGCACGTCGCCGCCGCCGCCGCCATCTTCCGCCGCCCCGACGCCGACGCCACCACACCGCCCATGTCGTCGGCGGCCGCCGGGAGCAAGGCCACCGCCGCCACGACGACGAGCGCGATCAGCACGGGCACGCCGCGGAGGCGAGGCGGCGCCATGTGCCTGTGATCACGGCCTGAGCGTTCGGTGTTTCTTGGGCGCCGGCGAGTGGGATTCTTCCGATCGATCGATGGATGCGAGTACGACGAACGACGAACGATCTCCCTCTCCGCGCGCGACGTACGCGAGCCTACCCTGATGAAATTAATCGTGGTTGGCTTTGAAGGAGGAGGGAGACGAGGAGGGCGGCGGAGAAGATGGAGGGGATAAGGAGGGGGAGGCGGCGGGATGGAGGGGAGGGGAGACGAACCAGGGCGGCCGCACGCTGTGGTGGCCGGTGCCGCCGGGCGTCGCGGCGGCGGTCTCTCACCATGCACGCCTCGGTGTTCAAAGGCAAATTTTGGGACGGGCCCATTTACACGCTGAGCTTAATTTATCACGGGAGGAAATGGGCTTCACCATTTTGGGCCTTCATGGGCCTTAATCTTGTGTGTCTTCGGCCCAATTACAGATTCATAGAGGAGTACATATTTTTTTTTAGAAAGAAAATCGATGGTTCATATCTCTTTTATTATTATTATTATTATAGAAAAACTATTCTATACCCCCTCCCTTCTAAGGGCTCAAAACCCACCTCCCACCTCAGTCAAAGGTTAGTCAAAACACCCCCATGTCGGTTAAAGCTCGGTCAAACCGCCTACCAAGTCCCCCCACCACCCACCTCTTCTCAGCTCTCGTCTTGCGGAACAGTGCAGTAACGTGACAACCATCGTGCAGTAACACCGTGTCTTGTGTGCAGTAACAAAGTTCGAATATAGTCGAAATATAGTCATGACGGATCTACTTTTGATAAGAACTTTTTTTCTAGCATCATGGTGCAAACGGTTTTAAAAAATGTACATCACATGAGAGATATTGTTCTTCAAACATTGACATTTTCAAATTTGACTCTCCACAGGTAGTAATACTTTAGCATTTTTGTTACTACTGTCTGTTGTACATTACTACAATCGCATCACGATGTTACTGTAAAAGTGCAGTAAAGATTATAAGTTTTACAATAACAATGCATCTTACTGCAATTCTTGTGTAGTGTTAATGTAAATTTTCTATAGTGTTACTGCATTAACATGTGGTAATATGTGTCTACCATGTAGTAACACTACCACTTTTGTGCAGTAACAAGTATATTTAGCATGTAATATTTTTAACCCATATAATTTTTGTTTCAATTTCCGGTATACTACAATCACACCACAATTTTAATACCAAAAGCGCAGTAACATCCTATGAGTTTTACAGTAACAATATGTCTTACTACAATTATTGGATAGTGTTACTGCATGAACATGTAGTAACATGTGCCTACCATGTAGTAACACTTCTACTTTTTGTACAATAACAAGTATATGGTTAGCATGTGAGACCTTTAACCTATATATTTTTGTTTCGGTTCCTGGTTTACTACATCACCACAATGTTACTGTCACAAGTGTCGTAACGCCATATATGTTCTGCAGTAACGCGACGTGTTACTGCACTTGTACAGTAACACGACGTGTTACTGCACTTGTACGATAATTTTTATTGCCAACATTGTGGTAACATCATATATGTTTTGCAGTAACGTGACGTGTTACTGCACTTATACTATAATGTTACTACTTGAACATAGTAAAATGCTTTGAGTTTCGTAATAACATATTTATTTTGTTGTATGGCGATGGTGAAAAAGATTAGAATCGGTCACCATATTTCTTTCTCACAAAGTGAGATATAAAAGAAAAAACAATAATCCTTTAAACAAATATCATCATTGCATGGATTGGTTAGAAGAACTTGCTATAAACTATGAGATTGTGAGTTCAAATATTAAAATACCAATATATTTTTTTAATTTTTTTAGAAAATAGAAAAAAGAGAGAAGGGAGGAAAGAAAAAAAAAGAGAATAGAGATCGGGAGGGAGGGGGACCGGGAGAGATCGGCAGAGGAGGGAGAACAGAAAGAGAGAGATCGGGAGAGGAGGGAGAATAGAAAGAGAAAGATCGGGAGGGAGAGGAGGGAGATCGGGAGGGAGGAGTCGGCGCAACTTGATCACGCGCGCGGTGCTACAAAGGGAGGCGGGCCCAACTCTACATGCCTGAAGAAGCCAAGAAGGGGTGGGAAGGAGGGATGGGTGTAGAATAGCTATTCTATATCCCGGGTGTAGAATAGTCTCACCCTTATTATTATTATTATTATTATTATTATTATTATTATTATTATTATTATTGGGACTAGCAGCTATACAATTGGCGACAAATTTTCTCCCAAAAATTTATGAAATGTAAATATATGCACAATGTAATTACATTATAACTTGCATGCAACTGCACTACAGTTTGTATGTTAATATGATATTTTTGCGTAGCTGAGGTCGTGAGACCGAATCTCCTAATGGTTTAAAATCATGTTTAAGTTACATGCAAGTTGAACTGTAGTTAGATATGCAAGTTATAATATAATTACATTATAATCATGTTGTATTTACATTTAACAATTTTTTGGAGAAAATTTATCGACAAATATATAATAAAATCATTTTTTATGATACATTAATAAGCAAATATTTAGTAGTACTACCGTGAAACATACAGTCACAAATTAAGTGAGTGCTATGGATTATGGATATTATGGAAATTAAGGGAATATTATGGATTTCTAGCATTCATGTCAATTAATTATGAAGGAAACTCCTACAGTACTATTTGGAGGATAAACGGCAACTTATGCGTTAAAATGGAATAAAATTAAATAGATGTTAAATCGAATTGAATGTATGAATTAATTAAGATTTGCTACCAGCTACTTGCCCTACTTAACGGATTTTCACATCAAGCAGAGGTAAAGAGATTGATCGAGCAAAAACGCATAAACAACATTTCTTTAATGCAATTACCTATGAATCAAAACATTACACATATATCTCCACCTGCTACAGATGAGAGATTAATTTTGACGACTAAGCAAAGCAACAATCTGAATTATTTTTGGCCCGATGATCAAATCCTACAGAATTCAAATGCAAACTGACACGAATTACCAACAAAAATAGAAACACAATGCATGCAAAAAAGGAAACACAATTTGCAACTAGCTAGGCTAGACCGTTCGACCAACAAATCAAACGAGAGCCATTGCTCCGGCTGTCACGACGACGAGCAGCATCAGCAAAGCACCACCCCTCACTGATGGCGCCGACGACGGCCGCGGCGGCGGCGCCGCCGTCCCGTTCGTCCCGTTCGTCCCCGGCGCCGGCGCCGGCGCCGTGAAGTTCATCCCTCCAGCCGGAGACGGCGCCGTGAAGTTTCCCCCAGCCGGAGGAGGCGGCGGCGGCGGCGAGCCTGCAGGGGCCGGTGCTGGAACGGGTGGCGACGGCGCCCTCGCCGTGCCGTTCGTTCCCGCGGCCGGGGACGACGGCGGCGGCGGAGACGGGCGTGGGGTGGGGGCCGCCGGAACGGTTGTCGGCGGCGGCGGCGAGGGGGTGGTGGCGTTGCCGCGGACGGCGAGGACGACGACGATGAGGCGCTCGCCGGCCTGGCAGCGGGCGGGGTCGCCGCTGATGAAGAAGAAGGGGCCGGAGCTGTCGAAGACGAAGGTGGAGTCGCCGCCGGCGTCGCGGAGGAGCGGGTCGGTGGCGTTGCAGCCGTCGTAGTGGCCCTGGCTCACCACCACCACCGAGTCCTTCTCCTTGTTATACCTAAACACTGCAACCGTAAACAAATTAATCCCGTCAGGGTCGACACGAACACACAAACACCACGCCCGTACGCCGCCGGCGAGATCGATCGCCGGAATATTCGGGCGAATCCGCGTACGTACCGAGGCGGTCGTTGACCTGGAAGCGGTTGCGCTCCGCCCACCGGTTGTACGGCTCGGCGGGGTTGGTCGTCCACCCGTCGCGCCCTCCCACGTAGAAGTCGCGCGCCTCGCAGCAGCTCGCCGCAAGGAGAACGACGACCACGGCGGCGGCGGCGGCGGCCACCGCCGCAGATACGCCGGCGACACGCCGCGTCATTGCCTTCCACTACGCGTACGCTTCTACTAGTAGCTAGCTAGCTAGTACACCACTACACACGCTGGCCTAGAGAGAGAGAGAGAGAGAGATCTATGGCGATCGATCAGCTGCTTGATCCGTGTAGAGAAGACGAAGCGTCCGTGAATGAGGTGAGACACGATCGAATTAAGGAGTGCGTGATCGTGTCGTCGTGTATATATACACAAGAATCTTTGTAGGTTACCGTTGGATCAATGAATTCGTGGTGGAGCAATTAGCTGTGACAGCCGTTTCAAGCTACTGGGTAAAGCTGTCATGGAGGAGTTACACACACCATTCCTTTGTGCTGGGGGTTTTTGCCTATGGAAGGCTGTAAATGTACCAACTAGCATCCTAGGAGCATATTCGATTTGTTCTACGGAATTGTTTTATCTTCATTCGACAGAAAATTGGGCGGCGGCGGCGGCGGAGGAGGAGGAGTGGCGGCGCGGGGGAGGGATCGAAGGAGGGGGTGGGAATTAGGGTTGCGAGAGTATCACGAATCTCAAAGCTGATCCAATGGTTTAAGTAAATATAACATGTGGGGTGGGCTTTTTTGTCACGTGTTATCTAGGGTTTGTTGGAGGCAGGCTGGCGGCCTCCCTACCCTTCACGAGGTACAAAGGCTAGTGGAAGGGACGAAGCTAGAGCCATGAGCCCCCATTCGGCAAAGACCCATGAAGATGGTGATGGCGAAGCCCATTAAAATGCGCGGAGACCATCTCGTAGCCGGCATACAAGGCGATCTTCAGAGCAGGGCCCTATATAGAGTAGTCCAAGGCCTGTTAAGACCCAATATAAGCCCAATAAAACCAATAAGACCCGAGAGTACTATGATATTCTTATGAATGTGTTTGATGAAAACAAAACAACGAACACACAGAAAATAGGGAAACCCTATATTTTATTAATCACGATTCATTAACATGAATGTTTACAAATACATAAGGGCTCCCGCAGGAGTTCGCCTTTTACCTTCGCGAGGAATACTTAATGGAAAAGTATGCTGACTGGAGATTGCATGTAGTCCGCTGATTCCCGGCGCCTAGCAATGAGACGGCCGGTTAATTACATCCACAGGAGCGAGCCTATGGTAACACCTCCGATTAAGCTGCACTTGTGATCGTCGTCTTCAAAATTGATTGCTCGCCGAAGGTTGAAGTTGGTGCAGAGATTTAATGATAACTGTGATATAGGTGGCTTTGTTTCGCCGAAACCTGGTCACAATATATTATCACCATGTCCATACATGAGTCAGGTATCATAACAAAGGGGATGACTTTTGCCTCGTCGGTGCCCAGTTATATATGCCAGCCTTTATTAGATGTGGATATATCGTTACTTTTGCCTCGTCGGAACCTAGTAACATGTATCCGTTCCTATCTGTTTGGATATGTTAATAATATCGTGACACCGGCCTCGTAAATACTCGGCCATAATTTTTAACTTCTAAAGATCACGAATAGCTCCCATGTGTGTGCATGGTATCAAAATATATTTTGTAAAACATTGGTTAGATTGTCCAATCACCAATGAAAGTTGGACATATCTAGCGCCGTTGTTATCGGTATCATAGTAACAAATAGATGATCCAATCTCCAATGAGGGCCGGACATCTAGTTTTGAGCATAGAAAATATATCAAATAGTGTTCGGATAATCCGAAGTGTAGTTTGTACGCGAAGCAGGACAGACTTCACTCGGTGAAATACTCAGTAGTATATTGTTACGAAGGATTAATCCATCTCCGTGTGGTACATGGCTTGATTCACAAGCTGGCTGCCAATTGGCAAATGACGTGCATGATCTGATATATATTGAAGCCGAGTTCACGTATCATACGGGCTCATGGCCGTATGTCCTATATATATAAATATAGTCTGTACAGCCTCTTAATCGAGTAATTAAAACAGAGCTCATGTTAGATCGTTAAAATCTTCGATCAGAGCTACTGCAAATTAACGGAGATCGACTGGGGGAAGCAGTCGATCGAATTTCTTTGCTACTGGTCAAGACAAGAAAATGCAGAAGGCTAGTGATCGTGCCGATCATACCAGCGTGTGCAACCCCACTTATACTTGGCAGGAGATCCCAGATGACCCACCATTGCCTGGCCATGATAGTGATGAAGGTATCAAGGAAACTGCCCAGCAAGAGAGGGGCCTTGGCATGCAAAAATCTCACGGCGAAAAGATCATAATAAGAAAAAGGGACATAAGTTAGGTTCTGAATCGTTAAACTCTTCCGTGAATTGATCCATCTTATATGTGCCTCTTTTTTTTAAAAGGGGAACCCCTATGTTGAGGCGCCCTCAATCTACACATTATACAGTGGACTAGCCAAGAAGGCGCCAAGAGAAGATAATGGCGAGATGTTTCTTTAGTGTGATGACTTCAAATTTTTCAATCACATTGACCAGCAAAATATCTCACCCGAAGATGTAACGGCAATCGGGACATCGAAGAAGTGGATGTGTTTGTCTAAAGTAGCCTCTTGTTTGAACATCAAACAGGGCCACCGACTTAATTTTTCATGTGGATCATCACAACTTCCTCACAAGGAAACATAACATATCTATCATACCGCAACATATGTTGATTTTTCCGGCGGAGGATCAAACACGCCGTGTGATATTATCTGCACCATGCTCCCAACTCAACCTACTAGTAAGCTTCTTGATGACGACCAGATGGAGTTTCTTGACAAGGCAGTGGGCCCCGAAGCCACTAGTAAGCATTGTAATGGGGATAATTCTGTCATGCGGGCAGAAGAAACCACTCTGCAAGGTACAACTGGTTTCTTTCATTTTATACTTCTCTGTCCACTCAGTTTTCCTTTTTTTATGTAATCAATTTCACACACTACCCTTCTTCTCATGTGCTCCAGCTAGGATTCAACAATTGTTCAGTGAATCCAAGAAGTTATCTATCAATGTTGAGCATATAATCGCCCAAGTTTCACAAGCGGTGAACATGAACTGTGGCGCAGAGGAAAACTCCCTGCTCAAAGAATTTGATGGGAACAACCCCGTGACCCTGCCGAAACTTTCAGATGTTGTTTCAGCCCGTGGTATTAAACATGTCTGGTCTGAGATCAAAGCGTTTCAAGAATTACTCAAGCAACGCCCGATACAGAGAAATATTATACTTAAAGAGATAAGCATCAACCTGGATCTGTGGAGTAACTTCTTCTCAAAGCCACCTCCTGAAATAATTAGGCTAATGGAAGGGTTACGCGTGCTTAAGGGAGCGCTATCGGAGGAAGCGCCACTGCCAACTACTAATCTTGTTCTCGCACAACAGGACCAGATTAACCAACACGTCGTTCTGCTCCGCACTGCTCAAGACAAGGTGGAGTCATCGTGCGTCGCTTTGGAGGCACTGACGAGTCAATATAATGTAGAACAAGCAATAGAGGAGGGCAACAAGAGAGAGTGCTCACGACAAGCACGGAAAATTAGAGCAGAGATAGCAGTGTTGCAAGCAAGACTTCAACAAGTGGAAGATGCCCACTCCAGTGCACAACACCGACAAGATGTTGTAACAGAGAACTTGAACTCCCATCTCGAGCGACATCGTCAAGCTAAAGATCGAAAATCTGAGATTGCGACGCACTAAAAGCAGGCGAGCATGCACCAAAAGTCTCTCCAAGATATTATAGACTTTACTAAGCCAGACGAGTTTGATCTATCTCAATATATCTACAATTTATTTGATTTTTTCATGGGCTGCTCATTAGATGAGTAGACGCTAGTTTCAAAATCTTGTTTCAAGCTTGAAATAGCTCTTCAGATATTTTATTTGTTTCCAATATAGCGGAGTGAACTCCTTTATTGTTTTTTTTATATATTTTGATTTGCACCAGAAAAGCAGAGTGAACTCCTTCAAATTTAATAGGAGCGTTGCATTGTTACCAACAATATTTGTGCACTGGCTTCTTCCTTTTTTCTTCATGTATATACATTTCCTAACATAAAGGATGCTCACGTTCAATTTCTTTTAGTGGCTTTACTACTGTAGCAGTAACAGTAACGCCACTAATTCTTCACGATTCTGGCTTAGCCATGGATTTCAATTTTTTTTTTGGCTTTTAAAAGACCAGCCTCCCCGCTTTAGAAATTATAGCGAAATCCATGCAACAGTGTAAATGTCGATAAATATACCATAACGAAGATTCATGCTATGACATAAAATTCCCTGTGGCGAAGGATCATGTCACGACGTGAGAACAATTTTTTTTTATGAAAGCGTAGCGAAAAATTCGTGCCACACAACGATGATTATATGGCGAAGTAATCATGCCACCTTATTAATTCTATTGCGACCATAACAAATCGGTGCCAACCAATAGAAAATTAATCAAGCTGGATGCGACCGTTAAAATGCCATCTTATTAATAAGATCACTGTAGGAAATTCGTTACAGTGCAAAATTATTGGGATTAATCGTCGTCCGAAAATCTTGGACACGGGTGTAACCCAATTAAATAATAAAATCACTGTAGAAAGCACATTGCAGCGTACAATTTATAGCAGTAATTGTTGTCCGAAAATCATGGACATTGGCATGATCCAACCATATATTAAGTAATCATATCACTGTAATAAGAACACCACAGTAAACTTAGTAGGAATAATTCCCATCCGAAAATCATAGACGTCATCATTGTCTCTTTTTTTTTGCCACGCATCATAAAGGCATTCTTCACACACATCTTGTAAATTCAGGCTTCAAATATTATTAGCATATGAGATAGATGTCTCCCGCCGAGTAGAGTTCATGTGCGAAGCAACATGGACTCGACTTGGCGAAACAATCAAACTGAGTCGACCCATTTCTAAATCAATTTGGTGTCGCCCTCTCTGTTTTTTTTTCTTAAACACGGTCATCACTTAGAAACTATGGATAATTTATCGCTATGATAGCAAAGCTGTCCATTTTAATTTGTTTGTGACTCAATTTGAAGATTAGTATTCTGAGTACAGACCAAGGTTTAATATCTGCGTTCAAAGCACCAGACCCTAACAAGGATAGGGCAGCAAAACTTATTTGTCACTGTAGCAAGATTTGTGCTACAGTCTCCATCTCGAGTAGGTACAGCATAAACACATGCACCATATACAGGAATGGCATCGAAGAAAGAAACTATAGCGAGAATCCATACCACAGTGTAAAATACTGTCATAAAATTTGTATTGTAGCGAAAATCGTGCCACAATGTAAAACTATAGGCCATAAGTAAAGAAATGTAGCGAAAATTCATGCTATGGTTATGATGATTGTATTAGCACATATATATAGGATATGGCGAAATAATCGTGCCATCCTATTATTTTGCTCCATAGCGACCAAAACTGTTTGGTGCGAAAAAAAAATTAGTCAAGTTTGATGTGACCAATTAACATGATTTATTGACTCTATTGTGACCACTTTATAACTGCGGTGACAACCAATAGAGGAGCCAGTAGTGAAGAGATGCTTCTCCTCACAACATGTAGAATTTTATTAATTCTACTATGACTGTTTCACTAGTAAGAAGCCAGCCAGTCGAGCTCAATGATTGAAGGGTGTAGAATTGCCCCCATGGTATTAAGATATAGCGCAAGATCATACCACACCTCAATATAAGTTTATCAACTCAATTGCGATTGTTTTACTGTCACGATGCCCGCCAATGAAGTTAAAGGGTTTCACAGCTCCATGCATGCCGCACTGGTGCACTTCACTGCTCCCGTTGTATTGAGATGTAGCGAAAAAAATCATACCGCACCTCAAAAGAATTTGATCAACTCTACTGCGATCGTTTTCAATGTAACGATGCCAGCCAGTGGAGTAAAAAATTGACAGCTTCATGCTATACTTGCTGGTGCACGTCACTTCCCCATCTAATAATTGAGATTTGTCCGAATAATCATGGACTTAAATAAAAACTGGTTTGATCCAATATCATGATTAGAGCAGGTTATTGTCAAAAATGTCATGAAAATGTAGAGATTCAACCATATTACACGGCTGACTCGCTCAGGAAATACATTTTACCCAAGTAGTGGAACAATGCCAATTATGAGAGTAATGTTTATGTGGCAGAATAAGAGATTGTAATGATCTGGAAGGAGATCCAAGGAGAAACAGATATCTCTTTTTTATTACCTTCTTTAAATCAATGCAATAGTCAGATGGTGGGACTACTAGAGACGGTATTCCCTAGTACAAGTGTTCTCCACCATGATTTTCACTTGCGATTCAGCTTACTCGTGAGTTTTGTGTAAGGGCATCACACTTCGTCAGGATCTCTGATGGGCCGAAGAACTCTCTCCAAGCCTCCCTTCAGTTATGTGCCTCATGTCTTCCACCTTTGTCCAAGTAGGGGTATGGGATATGGCTAATCATTGAGATGGTTTATGGGTGATAGGCTTTGGAAATTGTGCCATTACTTTTGCTGAGGATGGGAAGTGACTACATTCCGCCTTCAGATCAGGGAAGAGTGACCCGTTGATTCAAGAGCCTTCCTTGATTTTCTTCGTCTTCTTCTTCTTTTTCTTCCAGATTGTTGTTATTTTTTTTTGCACACATATTTTGATCGTGCATTTCATCGGCTTGATCACTCTCCCCCTTTAGAACTTGGAAAGTAGTCACCACACCTTTAGTGTAAACTAAGAATTCCTCACTGGCATTTAGTATTTCTTTTTTTTTCTGGTCCTTGTTAATACTTCACGGGGTGGCATGTGGCTGCATACTAGAACCTGACTTTTGTCAGACTAGGTAGCCTTCTCAAGCTCTTTTTCCTATAGTTTTCCCCAGAAGCTTGGCCCCTTGACCTAGGAAAAAGCGAAAGACATGATAAAAGCCCACCACATCAGGGTTTAACTTGAATCAAGATTCAACTGCCATCTTCTTATCCATGGTTGGTGTGAGCCAAGTGCTAAGTGTTGAGTTCGCTTCATCGCAAGATCAATCAGTTGGGGGCATAGTTTGTACTAGGTACGCATCCACTAGTGACAGCCCATCAAAGATATTGTAAGAAGATTCATCCACGAAGGAGATTGTTTTAGAGAGAAATGTACTCTTTAAAGAGATCAGAGATATGAGATGTTTGCACATACATATGTAAAAATATTTTTCATTTATTCAAATGAGGAATCTCATGGTGATATTTCAACTCCAATATGTGTTAGAATTGGCATTCCACTACTCTTGGTAATCAACTAGCATTCCATTGAAAGAGAGGTAGAGAACATGAGGAGAAGGTAGCCAACAGAATTGGGCTAACCATAGTATTTAAATGGCTAAATCTTTGATAGATAAGCATTGGGCATGATACTTGATAGTACCACACATAGTTCGGTTAACACCATGCATGGTGATAAGGTATTTAAAGATAGAGGAGGGATATTCTCATTTGATATTGGATCAAGACAATATTATTCCAAATGTCGACCACTTTGGTCATGTGGAACACTTGCTGCAAACTTGTGAAAGCAAGAGTAGAACCACATCAAGTAGAACAACTCGTCATTAGAGAATATAATAATTTTTGAAGATATTTTAGTCAACATCATAACATTTTATCACTAATGTCATATGAGGAGACACAGTGGAAGCAATGCACATTTATTGCCCCCAGCCATTTCGCTCCATTTTGCATATAGCAGTCTAACATAGAGCTGCTCATCGGTCTTCTAAATATTGACATTCTTGCGTAGTCCATGATGAGTGATCTATTCAACTCAAGCTCAGCAATGGCAGAGATGTTGTGTAGGAAATTATGCATCTGGATTTGCAGAGTGACGCTTCAAGGGATCGAATTTGTTGCACAATAAATTTTGGAACAAATCCCTTGCAGATTTAAAACACATGTCGACATCGTGCTTGCCGCTGTCGAGCTCAAGTTGTCAATTGGCATTGTTTTGTAGGCTCATTGAAGGCGATCGAGCCTATGGAATCAGCTTCGGAATTTATCATTGAGGGGTCAAAAAATTGCCCCCAGCACTTGCTTATGGTGGAACACTTGATGATTTATTTCGATGAATATCATCATGTTGGATAGTTAATTGAGTCTTATTGCTTAGATTAGCAAGCTCTCATCTTGGTTTGAGAAATTTTGATGCATTAGCCCAAGGGCTTACTTGAGTAGAGGATAGAGAAGAAGCAGACACATGAGAAACAAGCCCCCTGCTATCTCATGGAGTATGATTAACAATAATAGAGGTAGTCCCGACCTCTTTATGTATATTTCTAGAGGACATCAGGACTGTCCAAGAAAATATTATTAGAGCGAACCGGTATTAAATGTTGATATGCCCCTGGCGCTCGATGGCCTATGGATTTGTCCCCTCAACTTGAAGTTTGACAGCGTTGAAGATAATCGTTTGCTGAGACAGCATGTTGTTCATCAAACTAGGAGAACATATAAATAAACAAAGATCTGAATGAAGTGTTTGTTCCCACACTAGGGTGACCGGTGCTGAATTTAATTTTTTTTATTGCATAGTCACATTTGGAAACTTTCTATGTAACTGGCATGTGCAGCTCACATTTTATTTTAGGCCAATGTTCAAGGATCAGGAGAGGTGATCCGAACTGTTTGATGAATAAATAAGAGCAACAATGAATAGCTCTCTTGAAAGTAATAAGAATCATGTGAAAAGAACTCACACGCACAGTAGAGTCCTTTGATTAATATTTTGTTATCTAAGAAGAGCTTTTGCAGCCTTGACTATTTTCAATCCGATTTCTTCTTCAAAGGCATGCAAGCTCAATTGGACTCATGAATGAGTCCGGAATTACTCCTGGCTTGCTCAATTGCAAGGCTTAGCTTTGTATTTGATGTTAACTCATGAATGAGTCCGGAATTACTCCGTTAATATCTTAATTAGCTAGTCTCACCGCAGAACATAGCCGGTAGAGGAGAAAAGTGTTGGGATACTCATGAATGGTACAATGAGTACCAAGGAGACTTGGATCAGTAAATCGACACATCATTTGAGCCAGGTTGCATTGCTTCTTTGCATAACTAGTGGACCGAAGCCAAGTCGAATGACTTTGCATATATTTAATTTGATGCCACCGATAAAAAATAGTCTTTTGATTGTTTAATTTGAGAAAGAGAGGAGTAGTATGTGCTTGGCTGCATATAGGAGATTTATGCAGCAGCCACATATAAAAATTAACAGAAAAGCAATGCTTACAAAAGCATCGCTCCCATCTATGCATCCTGCACGGCAGACCTTTGTGAGCCTCTTGTTATTAGCACATGATTTGTTTTAGAGAAAGGTAAACAAACCAAGGAGAATTTTGACGCGGGATCAATCAAATTCTTCCAATAATTTTCCGTCAGCCACATTTTTTAGCAGCCCGTTTTATGTGTGGCATGCAAGGAGAAGATTGCACCAATCTTTACTCACTTGAATGAAAATTAATGGAGAGCGATTGCACCAAGCTCGCCTTGATATGCATCAGCGGGTGCAAAATGATGGCATAGGCTTCCAACTGGAGCCAATCAGAACAGATGAAAATGGGGCGGACGGTAGCAGCTACCTCCAGTAATTTTTTTTTAACCGGAAGATGAGCGTTAACCACACGTCTAAAGGGCTTAGAAGGCAGGCATAATATGCACATCTTTGGAAATGAATATAGCTCGACGGCACAACCCCTAGGGGTAGTTATCACAGCCCTTTTTTTTAAATATATAATAAAGCCTATGTCAAGCGATAGAGCTGAAAATGACATGGTTAAGGACAAAAAGTATTGGCAAGTACAAGTTTGCCCCTTTTTTTTATCAGCAATGAATCAATATATCTTTTTATATAGATCACTGGATTTTTATTTAAATAGGAAGTACATAAATACCTCCTGGAAACAGCCACGTAGCATAATTTTTTTTTTCAATATTATGTTTTAAAACCAGCATCATGTCACCTCATTTTGAGCTTCTTCTCTTGAGATATAAACCAGTGCGTGATCGCTACATGTTTTGCAGAAAATACAGTCCATGTACTGGACTGAAAATACTTGAAGAGCATCCACCAACGTAAATATTTGCCCTTTTCAATTTTTTTCCTCTTTTTTTTTTTTGAACCGGCGACATTTTTTAGTACGCCAGTCTCATATGCATATAAAACAGTGGTGTCCCGTATGTCAGCTAACTCCCAAAAAGCCAGAAACAACATCCAGCGTGGAGCAAATTAACTAGGAGGATGCAATTGCCCCCAGTATTTCAGTATTTGGAGATGTGTATATGGATGTTTGATCACCGGGTGCCGCGTAGCATAGATAAGAGAGGAGCGTTAGGAGACAACACTTTGGCAACCATGAACATGCCATGAGATGTGTTAGCTGCATTACTCCCCGGATTAATTAATGGATCACAATCAGGCCGAATGGCTCTGATGAACTGCAATGCGCATGCATCTGAGTTGAGCCCAACAATTCACAAAGCATTAGATTAGTTTTATAGCATACTGCATGGTAGGTTCCCTGATCAACCTTCTTCCATCATTAGCTAACCAAAAATTAACATGGTTACGGCCAGCGTGTTAATTATACACACACAACAAAAGTCTTCTTGTGACGATCTTTACATTGTGCCTACGCCAAAGCACAACGTGCACATATATGTATTTTGTTTTTAACTGGCCATCAATACGCCAGTTAAATATTTTAATTAGCACCATCCATTAAGCAAGCGTATTTTGAAGAATTGACGATGACCATCAGAGCGCAGCAGAGATGGGAGGAGAATCAGGTCCCACTGGGCGTGCCATTTTGTTTGATGAAAACAAAACAACGAACACACAGAAAATAGGGAAACCCTATATTTTATTAATCACGATTCATTAACATGAATGTTTACAAATACATGAGGGCTCCCGCAGGAATTTACCTTTTACCTTCGCGAGAAATACTTAATGGAAAGGTATGCTGACTGGAGATTGCGTGTAGTCTGCTGATTCCCGGCGCCTAGCAATGAGGCGGCCGGTTAATTACATCCACAGGAGCGAGCCTATGGAACACCTCCGATTAAGTTGCGCTTGTGATCGTCGTCTTCAAAATTAATTGCTCGCCGAAGGTTGAAGTTGGTGCAGAGATTTAATGATAACTGTGATATAGGTGGCTTTGTTTCGCCGAAACCTGGTCACAATATATTATCACCATGTCCATACATGAGTCAGGTATCATAACAAAGGGGATGACTTTTGCCTCGTCGATGCCCAGTTATATATGCCAGCCTTTATTAGATGTGGATATATCGTTACTTTTGCCTCGTCGGAACCTAGTAACATGTATCCGTTCCTATCTGTTTGGACATGTTAATAATATCGTGACACCGGCCTCGTAAATACTCAGCCATAATTTTTAACTTCTAAAGATCACGAATAGCTCCCATGTGTGTGCATGGTATCAAAATATATTTTGTAAAACATTGGTTAGATTGTCCAATCACCAATGAAAGTTGGACATATCTAGCGCCGTTGTTATCGGTATCATAGTAACAAATAGATAATCCAATCTTCAATGAGGGCCGGACATCTAGTTTTGAGCATAGAAAATATATCAAATAGTGTTCGGATAATCCGATCGCCAATGAGGACCGAACCAGCCTTATACCATCGATTGTATAAATGGAGTTTGATGATAACCGTGCTTCGGCTCTCATTAATCTGGCTTTAATCATCGAGATCAAGATAGATTAAAAACACGCAGATGTTCCGATCGCCAATAAGGACCGAACATCTATTGTGTTTAATCTAGAAAATTAATATTTATTCAATGTGCTCACCATCCAGCGCAAATATCCTGAATGGCGGCATGTTGTCGATAAATGACTCGACTTGATGAAGGACGCCGGCTGCGGTGTTTAATTCTCTCCGCAGCGGCGCCGGTTTGCTATCACCGGCCGGCTTCAATCTCCTCTCCCAATTTTCCTAATCTACTGAGAAGAATGGGATGAATGAAAATGGGCAGATGGGTGTCTCCTGTGGCGTCCTCGGCGTCCCCCGCTCTAGATGGGTTCTGCTTCTTATATAGGCAGCGGCGACGGAAACGGCCTCCGAATTTCCAGCGCCCCGTGCTAATCTTCGTGATAAGCCGACGCAGAGACGAGCCAATCAGTCGACGTGTACTGCATTCTGGAGATAATTATGTGATTAACATGTCTAATGACAGTGGACCCCATATGTTTAATCGCCACAGCCAATGACCATGCATGCTCACGTAGTAACGATAGCACTTGCTTATTTCTTTTGTTTTAATAGTTCCAATTTTTTGAATCGTATATCGGATTTAAAATCCATTTGAACCATCACTTTCTATTCAAATTATACAACAAAACGAGTCCAATATCGAATATATTCGGACACCATGATATTTAAAATTTCTGGACCCACATGTCATATAGACACGTCTAGTATATATTCAGTAAAATTGTGCTACAAATAATATTCTCATATAAAATTAAATGCCCAATAATTTATTATTTCTTCTATGAATTTTTAGCACAAAAATTCATCAAACAGAATGTCCCCATCAAAGGGTAAACATATAAAAGCATATGTAAAACTTGATCTTATATAGGGCTATAAATAGACCTCTATGGGGACATTGTAAGGGCTTTGAGAATCAATACAAAGATTTTTCTTTGTTTACACTTCAGAACTACTATTGGTTTATGTTATAACAGGGTCCTATTGTTCGAATAAATTATAAATTTTAACAGTATGGAATCTTGGTATGTAATAGACCAAACATGTTCTCTTTACTATAGTTACTCCATCAAAATTTGGTAACTTTAGAAATTGCCACTCTAGTTAACTCCACCAAAATTTAATAGGACTTATAACCTAATTGTGTCGTTGATATCTTTTTCCTTACAGAATTTTTGGTATTACCATTGATTCAGGCAACATATTAAGCAACCTAGTGCGTATACCATAAGCTAGGGCTTGGAAACTTGTAAAAGCTCAGCTCCTTGGTGTTGAAGCTTGGCTCGATTACCGAAACAAGCTAGGGCAGTAGCTTGGGAATGAGCTAGAGAGCAGCCGATAAACCGGAGGAGGAGGAGCTAAAGGAGCTTGTGGTGAAACCGATAGCCAAGAGATGAGCTAGAGAAGATGGGGATAAACTAGAGGAGTCTAAGGGAAGAGCTCCATCGCCCTATCCCATAAGAGTCCATGTTCGGCCCTTGCACCAAGCCCAATGAGCCCGGCCAGCACACAAGCTTGAGCTCGGCTCGTTTGGTATACGAGCCAAACCACACCGAGCCCGAGTTGGTTGTACTAGCCCAAGCTAGCAGGCCTAGCCTGCTTCCAAGAACCAAGGTTGTTTCTTGGAATAAATCTACTTTGCCTCCCTCAACTCATACCCTTGGTTGAATCGAATCCCTCAACAGCAAAACCAGGTATAACCGTTCTCCAACTCACAAAAACGTTGCAAATTGACTCCTTGGGCGGTTTGGGAGGTGGTTTCATCTGATGTGGAATCTTTGACCCCCTAACTAGCCGAGTCAGCACGTGAACCCCTTATGTCAATTTTGTAGTACCCAAAGTCTACTTTACCTCCCATCATTCTTCCTCCTACAGCCGGTGTCCTGTTCATGCCATGCACTGTAGCGTCGTGTCTCCTTCCAAATCCAGCCTCCCCATTGCTACTCCTTCCAAATTAGTTGCTGAAATGGGTTCCTCTTGATCTCCTATCCTTTCCTCCCTAAGAAAGCCCTATCGATATCGTGTTAAATCCCGCTAATTTTAGCCCGTTCTTACCTCGACGAACTCGAGATAAACCCTAGTTTTCCGCCACCAAATCCATCCGCTTCTAGCCTAGTCTCCTTCTCCTTTGCCTATATATAGCTTGTCCAAGGTCCCCTCTTCCGATTCCAACCCTAGTCCGAGCTCGTTCCGTGCCCTAGCCACGCGCATCCCCCCACGCTTACTCTCTCTTCGCCGAAGTCCACTTCTCCAGCCGAGCCGTGCCGCCACGTCCTTCGTCACCTGAGGTGGTTGTCGCCACTGTTGGCTTCGCAAGACGAAGGAGAAGATCGGCCGCAGCTCCACTTCACTTGGACATCGCCGAAGCACTGCCGTCGACATCAACCCAAGGACACCGCCTTTTCAAGTTGCAGGCCACTCCGTCGCCGCTTGTCGTCATTAATTGCGTTGGTAAGGACCGTCGTGTTCCCCTCTTCTCGCCTGTGCCCTCGATTTCCACCACTGCACCTTCGTTCGCCGTCGCGCCATAGCCACCGCCGCGCACCACCACCAGGCACCGCCACTGCCTCTACAAGACACTAACATATGGGGTCCACGTGCTGACTCGGCTAGTAAACGGGGTCACAGATGCCACAACGGACGAAACCGCCTCCCAATCCGTCCGAGAAGTCGATTTGCAGCGGGTTTGCGGTTGAGGGATGGGCATGAATTGAGGGAGGCAAAGTAGACTTATTCATTGTTTCTTTCCCTACTACTTTGGGCCAGGCCAATCCAAACGGAATTGCATGGTCACTTAACTCTATTTACACGTAACAAAGAACCTATTGAGTTCACAGAATATTGGTAGAAGCCGGCCGGCCCATCACCCGAGCATGGGCGCATGGCAGCTGACTAGCTAGCTAGTGGGTGACAGATCGATGAGGCGCGCGCTCGCCGGCCGAAGAAGGCGCTGGCCGGAGTTGGTGGAGTCGCGCGGCCGTCGAGACGGAGGATGGCGTCCGTGACGTTGCTGCAGGCGTCGTCGTAGTGGCTCTGGCGTCATTTGCCTGCCTGCCTGAATATTGGTGTGTTAATTTGGTGATTCCCCTTGCGTAGAAGCGCATATTAATGATAATGATCTCTGAAGGTTATATGTGTAGGGTTCTATATGTGTTGCCGAAAGGCAAAGAATTTCGAAATTTTCAGAATATTTCGGCCCCAATAAGTTTGCATTTTGGATCCCTTTTTCCCAAGGATTTAACGCTATAGCCGGAGATAGCTGTTAGGAAAGGCAGCAGCTAAGATATGCTACTTTTGCCGCTACATGATCTACAACGCTAATAGCTGTGCTTAGCGGGAGATAGCCGCTATTTAGGCTTGAGTTAGTGGCAGCTATGTTTGGTCGCGGGCTGCAATTGGCTACAGGCCAAGGCCCATCTACCTAGTGTAACCCTAACCCTCACTCCCTCTCCCTTACAACCTCACTCACTCACTCCCTCTCCTCCTCTATAGGCGGCGGTTGCGAGTTGCAGCGTCGACGGTGTTGGCTGCGGCTGCGCGTGGAGGCGGCGGCGGCGGCTGCAGCTGAGCCCGGAGGTGGCGGCCGCCGCTGTGCCAGGAGGCGGTAGCGGCAGCGGCTGCGCCCGGAGGCGACGACGGCGGTGGAGATGGTGGCGACGGCTGAAGCTGAGCCTGGAGGTGCCGGCGGCGGCTGCACCCGGAGGCGACGGCGGCGGTGGAGACGGTGGCGGCGGCTGCAGCTGAGCCCGGAGGTGGCGGCGACGGCTGCACCTGGAGGCGACGACAGCGGTGGAGACGGTGGCGGCGGCTGCAGCTGATCCCGGAGGTGGCGGTGGCCGCTGTGCCCGGAGGCGATGGCGGCGGCGGCTGCGGCTGCAACCAGAAGCGATGGCAGCTACTCCCCCAAGCAGCGGCGACGATTCCTTGGTGCTTCTCCCGGCGGCGATGCAGGCTTCTTCCCGGCGGCGGTGTAGGCTTCTTCCCGGCGACGTACAGGCAAGAAAATGTTCTATGTTTCAGATTGTGCAAATGCAAATGTTTTGTATGACTTGGTGATGAACTCTATGAAATTCTATCCAATTTTTGAATTTTTCTCTAATATTCTAGAAAACAGCTAAATGATTTAGCTGTAGCTATAGCCAGCTATAGCTGCTCTTAGCTGTTGGAGAGATCAACCGCTAAGAGGCTTAGTTGGAGATTTAGAACCTTGCTTTTTCCCTGAATTTGATTTTTTTTTTTGTAAAATTGGAAACTTTCAGGAGAAACATGAGACCTGAAGACTGCAGGTCTGAATTCTGTCCCCGCCTAATCACGTTAGATACTTCTACGAGTCCTGCTCACCTGGGTGAAAGAATCTATATTCAAGTCGTAGCCTAACATATTGATAACTATGTGTTCTAGTTGATCTATTCCGTTTGTCTACATAAAATGTGTTGTTATATCAAATTGAGATTGTGTGGATGTTCAGTCTACTGTTCATGTTCACATTCTCAAAATCAGGTTTTCGTTGGAAAAACTAACACCGACCCCAAAACAAGTCTCTCCAATATAAGGAGAGCGGAGTTTAAAAAGATATATTACGTTGATGAGATTTACTTCAATGAATATAACAAGTATAGCACAAATAGTGTGTGCTTTGAAGGTGGGGGCCAACGCTGCGTGGGTTAAGTGCAAAGGTCTCAATGTCATTTAGCTAGTTATTTAGCTTTTGGCAGCTGTAGCTTCTACCAGAATTAGAAGCTCAATAAAATAATCCAGTTTTTCGTCTACAGTTTTAGAAGATGTAGTTATACAATTAAGAAAATCACCAAGCTTATGATAAAATCACCATCGAAACTGTTTGGGACATAATATGAATCAATATTGGTACTAATAACTAAGAAAACGTTGTATAATATGGACTTTTTCATCTAACCGGAGAGCATCTTTGCACGCGGGGAAAAATGGCCCAGAATTCACTCGTATCGACGTATCGTACGATACTTTTAGGGAGTTAACGTCAAATTTAGAAGTTTTAATTGGAATTGGAACGATGTAATGAAAAAGTTAAAAGTTTACGTATATAAGAAAGTTTTGATGTGATAAAAAAATTAAAATTTTAAGAAAAAATTGAGAACTAAACCATGCCATACTTGTCCGGACCTATGGTTCACGTACGGTCAATTTCAATTCACCTCCACCGAACCAGTCCAAGACAATTAATTTATGACTGTAGTTGAATATTCACCAGTAACCATGTAAGGATAAGCTCACTTCCTTCATTGCCACCGATCGAATTTGAAACAGCAAAAAAAAACTTAAACGAGAGTGATTACACATGGTTTTACACGCATAAACACACCAAACACACGTACACAACCAGATCATCACCATCAAATCAACCACACAGCTAATTAACACACGTACTTTTTAACTTTCCCGCCTAAATAATTGATTAAACCATGCATGCATGCACGGACGCGTACGTTACGTACGTCGTCGTCGTTGTCGTCTACGCGCGGCCGCCCTCGTTGGCCTTCTTGAACGTCGCCGCCTGCGCCGCGGCGGCTCCGTCGGAGCCTCCCGCCGCCGCCGCGGCGAACGCGTCCCTCACCTGCTCGGCCGTGTAGGGGAAGCCGGAGCGGGTCATCGAGTTGAGCAGCGCGGCGGCGGCCTCCCGCATCAGCTCGCCGGCGCCGTCGCCGCGGGTGTTGGCCAGCGCGTCCTGGATGCTCATCCCCGTCCCGGCGCCGCCGGCGCCGGCGCCGGAGCCGGAGCCGAAGAAGTGGCCCACCGAGCTCGGCCACCGCCCCAGCGCCGACCACATCTCCATCGGATGCGACCTCCAGTAGCTGCACGCATGGAGGGGCCCCACTCGTCAGCGACTAAATTAGCAACGAAATTTATTGGAGTATTTTTTTGTGAGGTGCCACGTGGCTTACTCGCATGTCCCCGGGCTGGTGGGGATGAGGCCGTGCTCGTCGTGCGACGCCGGTGTCGCCGGAGATCCGCCGCCGCCGTACGCGCCGCCACCGTGGGACGGCGTCGGGGAGGAGCCGCCGCCGGATGGCGTGGAAGGGGAGCTCCCGTAGGCGCCGCCACCGTGGGACGGCGCCGGGGAGCCGCCGCCGTAGCCGCCGCCAGGGGAGGGCGTCACCGGCGGGGAAGCCCCGTACCCTCCTCCGTGGGACGGCGCCGCGCCGCCGTGGGACGGGGAAGGCAACGCGCCCCCGGAGGGGCCGCCGCCGCCGCCGTGTGACGGCGTGGCCCCGGATGAGCCGCCGCCGCCGCCGTGGTGCCCCGGGATCGGCGTCGGAGTCGTGGTGCCGCCGTGGCCGGGGAACGAGCGCGGGTCGAACGCCGGCACGCAGTCCGGCTTCTTGACACCATCCTCTGCAACACCAACCACACACAACACATCACCACCCAAATTAACCAACCAACCATGGAAGAATGCAAGCTCTCTACGCCATGAACGTACGTACCAGCTTGGGTGGTGGTCGTCTTCTCCACGGGGGTGGTCCTCGACTCGGCGACGGGGACGAAGGCGGCGGCCATGGCGAACGCGGCGAGCAGGAAGGCACAACCCATGGTGTTCTTCTTCATCCTTGCCGCCAAGGCTGCTGCTGCTACTGCTACTGGAGTGGAGTGTGTGGGTGGAGTGGAGTGGAGAGAAGCGTGGGAAGGACAGCGCGGCTATAAATAGCGGGCGAGGGGAGAATGGATTATAATCTCTCGGGTGCATGTCCACCCGTTTTTTGCATGCCACTAAAATAATTATGAAAAAATTCTAAAAAAAATATAAGATAGGTTAATATGTAATATATCATCTCACATACATACAAGTTCAAATTCGACTTCTATAAGTTATAACAAAAATAACAAATTTGACTGTAAATATACGTATACTAGTTAGAGTTTAATTTGTTATTTTTGTTATAACTTGTACAAGTCGAATTTGAACTTGTATGTTTGTGAGATGATATATTACATATTAACCTATCATGTTAATTTTTTTTGAAATTTTTTTATAATTATTTAGATGATATGTAAGAAACGGGTAAACGTGCACCCGAGTGTTTAAAACAGTTTTCCGGAGGGGGAGGAGGAAACAGCATAGTGGCTAGCTGGCGCCATGGGAATTGATGGTGAGCTTAAATTGAGGTCGCAGATGACACAGCGGGTTGTTGGGGAGGGCATTCATTGCTGCCTCTCTCTTCTCTTCTTTGCATCCAAGAGAAGCTAGCCATGGTCAAGCTAGCTAGCAATGCCTAGCTGGACTCGTCTGTGCTCATCTTCTCCTATGGCTTTAACTTCTTTGCTTCTTGAGGCCAAGCTCTCATTTTGTTCAGCCTTTTCTCCTCTTCGTGTATGCGTCCATTTCCATGAGTTGTCAATTTTGAGCAAGACTGGTCTTCTACTGGTCACATTGGCCAAATTAAGCACGCTTGAACACCATGCTAGCTCGGTCCTATGGAGTCTTGATCTAGTAAGGCACAACCGCACAACTAAGGCCTGGTTTATCCCGAGTTTAGTTCCAAACTTCTAATTTTTTCATCATATCAAAACTTTCCTACACACACAAATTTTCAACTTTTCCGTCATATCATTCCAATTTCAACCAAACTTCAAATTTTGGCGTGAACTAAACACACCCTTAGTTCCTCAAAATTTTTTTCCAAAAACATCAATCAATCTTTGGACACATCCATGGAGCACTAAATATAGATTAAAAAAACTAATTGTGCACAGTTAGAGGAAAAATCGTGAGAAGAATCTTTTGAGTCTAATTAGTCCATTATTAGCTATAAGTGTTACAATAACCCACATGTGCTAATGACGGATTAATTAGGCTCAAAAAATTCGTCTCGCGGTTTCCAAGCGAGTTATAAAATTAATTTTTTTATTCGTGTCCGAAATTCTTTCCGACATTCGGTCAAACATCCGATGTGACACCTAAAAATTTTCTTAACTAAACAAGCCCTAAATCAGAGCTGCAACCGTTCGTAACCCTTGTATATGTGACGGGTGGTGGGTATTTGATTATAGGAGAATGGTCGCTGATGTGAAAAACTCTCACCTGTGTCATATCCCTATTAGTCAATACTAATAGTTATCTATGACGGGTGATAATAAACCAGTTTAGACGTGGAGATCGGATTTTAGTCCATTTTTCTAAATAAAAAACAGAGTTGCTTTAGTTTTCAGTTATATATGTATTTCCCTACAGAATCTGTCAAATTACATCCAATTCTTCGGACTGCAATATATATCGATCCACCTATAGATATGCTGACTGATGCCTACGCAAAATACGTTCCTCTATTTCAAAATATAATATTTTTAGATTTCAAATTTGTATGGCACTATAAATATTTCAGAGGCATTGATTCTCATGCACGGAAATCAATACAATTTTCGCCAATTAGGTGCTTGGTAGGGAAATCTAAGAAATTTAAAAATTTAAATTTGAATCACTCAAGTGATTGAAATGGAATCTTTTTCATTTCTCAACCCCTATTATTTGCTAAATAACCTAGGGACATTTAATTATAAGAGAAATTGTAGCTGTCAGAAGCTCTGTAAACAGGACCGTGTAGAAATGCTTACATTTTGTTACTGGGGGAGTATTAACTGCATTACACTACTGAAATGGCTGTCCTAAGTTAGCAAATTAAGTATGAGTTTCATTGAAGCTACTTTCTAAGTCATTTTAGCATTTTCCACATTCATATGGATGTTAATAATGAGTCTAAATAGATATATATGTCTAGATTTATTAACATCAATATGAATACGAGAAGAGCCACCATGAGCCATTGATGCAGCTCAAGTTAATGAAGGTTGGCTGTAGTGCTGTTCGCTTGCTTGTTGCTTACTTCGTACGTGGTTGTCTGGTTCTGGGCTCCACATATATATATGTGTGTTGTTTTGGGGCATTTGTTTTCATTTGCAAAGCTCTGGGCCTGTGTTTGGAACAATTATGGCTATTTTAATTTGTAGCAGTACAGTAACATGCATGTTGTGGGATATGCAGTAATACGGTTCACAGCAAACATTATATATATTTTTTTACCGTAAATATCATGCGTGGTTGTTTTAAAATATTGTTGCATCCCATTATAGCTTGAATAAAAAAGGAAAGAAAGAAAGGCAAATTATCAAGAACAAAGGTGATAAATTCCGTGACAAATCAAAATAACAACAGTGAACCAAGCATATATAGCAAGAATAGGAAAGATTTAGCGGACCTGGGGGAGGGGAGCACCGGTAGTGTGGTGATGGAGTTATGGATGTGTATGACTAAATTTATTGGGGTTCAAATCCTGATGCTTATGAATATTACGCACGTGCAAATGGACTCTCAAAGGAATTCAATTAGATCAGAAATGTGCCGATGGTTTACATCTCTTTGAGCATATGTTAAGGGATACAGTCGTGGGTGTGTGAAGTGCCGTATTGCGTATGTGTCTCTCTGTCATATAATTGCAAAAGAAAAAGAAAAGAAACAGTGCAAAGGGATTGTCAATTTGTCACTCTCTAGAGCACAACATTCTCGGATATTTCGGACACTCCAAAAATGTCTAGATCCATCACCATTCACCAACGGCATATGCAGGTACATGACATTTATTAGTAGGGTATGTCCTGATAATTAATTACCTTTTTCTTGCTTTGGTTATATCTCGTGTCTTGCTCGTTCATAAAGTGACCTACCACTGGTCATTCTCCAAATTAATTAACAATCATAGCAATAATCCAACAACGAAACATATTTTAGCATGAGTCCTAATTAGCTCTGGTGATATATTTCAACAAGAATCAAGAAAGGCCTGGTTTAGTTCCAAAATTTTTCTTCAAACTTCCAACTTTTTTATCACATTAAAACTTTCCTACACACATAAACTTCCAACTTTTCCGTCACATCGTTCCAATTTCAACCAAACTTTCAATTTTAGCGTGAACTAAACACACCCTTGCCTGCTCTTCATGGCATTTTTACTGGTGACAAACACTGAAAAATCTCTGTTGATGAACTCCATCTACCCAAGGACAAGTCCCTGCTAATCAAAATCAAATGTAGCAGCTAGGGATGGCAATGGGTCGGGTCGGGTACAGGTAGAGCAAAACCATGCCTGACCCCATGCCCGTCGTCGCCCGCCCAAACCCTACCCACTAAGGTTAGCGGGCAAAACTCTATGCCCGTACCCATGCCCGACGAACACGGGTATGCCCGGCAGGTACCCAATGGATTTCACATGAATAATAACTTGAAATATATATAATTTAACAAAGAGAAATAAATCAACAATTTACCAAATTATCAGTTATCAACAATAATTTAAATTACATCACAACTTATTATTAGTTAGTATCAAAAATTAACAAAGAGAAAGGGGTATAAGAATTAACAGATAAGTCGAAATTAGCTAATACATATGTATCGGGTCGGGCATGGGTTACCCACAAGTAAAAAATAAAACCCGGCTATTGCCCACGATATCTACGGGTCTCGGGCGGACATGTCCACGGGTAAAAAATCACACCCACATCCATGTCCATTGGGTCGGGTATCCGCAGATACCCGGACCCATGGGCAAAATTGCCATCCCCAGTAGCAGCATCTCACAAAGTCCATCTATCCCATTGAATGCGCACATATGCGTGTGTGAAGAGAGGAGTAGAGTATTGAATTGGTTTGTGGGGGCATTTTACATTTACAGTGGCACGAGCCTCTCCATGTGGCCTTCACATGCGTCTATCTCTACAAAAGCAGAAGAGTCCTTGGTGTGTTGTAGTGCAAGACTGAAAGTGCAATTAACCACACACCCCCATCGATCGATCGAATTTGCCAAGCAATTACCTCACACTGCATGTAATAGTGTAATACATTGGTGTTTGAATACTCTGAAGATAAAGATGAAGATGAAAATTAAGTGTTTCTCGCAAAACAAGATTGTAATAACATGTGATTAATTGATTTTTAATTATTACAAACTTGAAAAATGGATTAATATGGTATTTTAGAATAATTTTCATGTAGAAAGTTTTTGTACGAAACGCACTGTTTAGCGGTTTGAAAACGTGCCATGAGTATCCAGAATTTAATCTAAGTTTTGTTGGAGAAAAGAACAGGGCCGGGCCCATCGTTTGATTTATCTGTGAAATAAGTCAAACGGCATATTTACAAACGGAAAATAATTTATAAATAAAACTTTTATATATGTGTTCTTAGCGATCTAAAAGTAAAGGCTGGAAAATAAACTTCAATAAAAAACTTCAAAATCACCTTCAAATTAAAGGTTGAAATTTAAATTTTAGTTGATAAGCACATAAGCGAAAAGATGAGTCCTTTCGATTATTCCTTCTCTCTCAATGCATTTTTTTTCTTTCTCAAGTTAATCAGCAATCTGTGTGTGTTAATTGGATTATGGATTATTATATGCACACTTTCGAATTAAGCTCATTCATCCCAAAACTTTCTTCGTCAACGTTTCTTAGAAAACTTTTAAAAATCAACTTTACTAACTTTCATAATATTCAATTCATTTGTTTGTAATCTCGAATAATTGTCATTAACTCAGTTTTTATCATTAATACATTATCTATCAGCACCTTAGAATGCACCGACGCATGCATGGCTTTAGTATCTAGGCAATGATAGTTCGATCTACGGCGGTAGAAAAATGATGAACTAAATAACTAAAAATAATTTATAGATAAAATTTTATATATGTATTCTTACTTCTTAGTGGTTTAAAAAGTGAATGATACAAAAACTAACTACAATGAGAAAACATCAAAATCAACTTCAAAATTAAAAGTTTTAAAGTATAAAATTTGATCATGACTACAAACAGACGATGAGAGACATCCAAAATAGTCTCTCCGTTCACAATAAAAGGGACATGGTAGCTCATCATTTGTACACAAATATAAAAGATTAGTAGTACTAGTACATTAATCACCCGTAGTTCAATTTTCTTTCCATGCTAGTACCTTCAACCACTTGAGAGAGATATAATAGTTTTCTTTTTGTTCTCATCCTTAATCGTTTTAAAAGACTATAATTTCTTAAAAAACAGAGGGCCCGGGGTACTTGGTAGGACAGATCCCCGATCGATTTTCCGGCCGTGCAGATACACATCAGAAGAACATGCATGGTGATCTGTTCTTCTCGATCTCTCTTCCATCGATCGATCAAACGGTTCAGTACGCGCGTACATACACGCGATAGTACGCAGTACACGCGATTGAGAATTACTGCATTGCATTTGCATCGGCAATAGGCGTTGGTAACTCGCTGATGAGCAGTGACAAGTGACAGTAGTCAGAAGACGATCGATCGATCGATCAAGCGTGTGTTTAGTTCACGCTAAAATTGAAAATTTGATTGAAATTAGAACGATATGACGAAAAAGTTGAAAGTTTGTGTGTAGAAAAGTTTTGGTGTGATGAAAAAGTTGAAAATTTGAAAAAAAAAGTTTGGAACTAAACATTTGATGTGATGAAAAAGTTAAAAATTTGAAGAAAAAGTTTAAAAATAAACTCGGCCCAATAACGGTAGATAAGATAGATGGAGGGGCCACGCGGTTGGCCATATTTTGCAGTTGCAAATTGCTCGCAAATGGCAGTAGCAATCTCTCCGTCGTCGTTGCAGCTGCAGCTGCAGCAGTAGCAGCAGCCTTTGCTTGCACTGGCCGACCTGACAAATCTCGCCGTATGCCAGCTCGCCTGCCCGTCCGGCCGTCCGGCGCCAGTAGAGTACGCACGTACGTACTACGACGTTGAAGACGACCACCACCAGTGGCTGGCCGGCTTGCTCTGCTAGCTTGTCTCTCCCTCTTCTCTCACCCAACATAATCTGAACTATCTGAAGAAACAAATTTGAGGTGGTATACTATCTGAACATAACGGGATTACAAATTTCTCTCTGCTTACAAATTTGATCTCATCGTTCGGTTGGTTTCTTTTGATGTCACCGATGACCGATCATTCAACGAGAGCCATGAGCTGGGGTAGAATTGACTATTTGAGCGCGGTAGTAGTAGGAGTGTTAGATCCAGCGGCCATGAATGCGCATTTAGTTCACTGCCTCTGAGGAGCAACAGTAGTAAAGGTTGTCATGGGGACGGAGCGAGACACGCTACAGTTGTAAATGCTACTACTACCACACCACTGCTCTACTACCACTCTCACCTCCATCTCAATCCAAGAGAAGTAAATTCAACATCGTCTTCTACTAGTCTTCGACCCTGTTTAGATGGGACTATACTTTTATATCCCTATCACATCGAATGTTTGGACACTATCGTAAATATTAAACGTAGACTATTAATAAAACCCATTCATAATCTTGTACTAATTCGCGAGACGAATCTATTGAGCCTAATTAATCCATGATTAGCCTATGTAATGTTACAGTAAACGTTCTCTAATTGTGGATTAATTAGGCTTAAAAAATTTGTCTCGCAAATTAGCTTTCATTTATGTAATTAGTTTTGTAAGTAATCTATATTTAATACTCTAAATTAGTGTCTAAATACAAAGACTAAAGTTAAGTCCCTGATCCAAACACCACCTCCGTCTTGCATTCTCTACTCGTTTTCCTATACTGATATACTGTACGTACTATTCAAATGTTCAACTCATGTACAATTAGAGACATGTAACCATAAATCAATCAAAAGAGAGCATGTTCATATGTATTGCAGCTGTTTATTACCGTTAATCAAATTCAGTCGTATGTGAGTCGGACGGTTAGGTCGTATGCATAGCAAATTTTTATTTTTCCTAGGATGAGTGCACTGTATCCTGATCAGTAGCAAGCATGTGTGAGTGACAATGTGACTGAGTATTGTTAAGTTGCTGTTGTTATTACTTGGCACTTGGCAGCCGAGAAATGTCAGGAGATGGGAACAAAAGAATTTTGGGCAGCTGCAAAGTGCAAAACCTCTCATGCATGGCATGGAGGGGGTATGGTGATCCATGCTTGTCTGCCTCAATTAAGTACAAGCAAAAGTCACCATACATGCAAGCATTATATTGCGGGGGATTCTGCATGTTTTAATTGTGATTTCACATCGGTATTTGTAGATGGTTAAACATGGGCCATGTAACAATTGACCATATATACAGTCCCAGATGGGCATATATCTTTAATTCTGATGGAAAGTAAAAAAAAAATCGTTGACCTATTATCCAGGGACCACCTATATATTTGTCGACAAATTTTCTTCTAAAAATTTGACAGATGTAATTATAGTATAATTGTAGTGTAATTACACTGTAACTTATATGTAATTACACTGTAACTTGCATGTAACTACAGTGTAACTTGTATATAAGTTTCTCGTAATTTTGAATCGTTAGATCTATTACAAAATTTGTTCTGGTGAGGAAGAAAAAAAAATTACATCACACACATATGTGAAAGAATTTATTCTCACAACCTCCATTTTACCGAAATAAATGTTATGGAGAGATTTTTGAAAGTTACATACATGTTACATTATAGTTACAGTGTAATTACATGCAAGTTACAGTGTAATTACACTACGATTGTACTATAATTACATCTATCAAATTTTTGGTGGAAAATTTGTCGATAAATATATAGCAAATTTGATTATCCATGTTGAATTTTTCAGCAGGCCTCACAGAAGCAGAGACCACGGAGTTTGAGCCCACTGTAATTATTTTATTTTTTATTTCTAATTACAGTGTCATGTATACATTAGCGTTACATTGGATGAAGACCGGGTGTACATACCATGTAGGCCGAAACTGCTATCAACATTATTGAGGGATTAGATATACGGTATACGGTACGGAGTAGATATATACAGTACCTGGTTTTGCGGTCGGGTCGAGAGATGTGAATAAAACTTGACCTGTAATTGAGGAATCTAAAGTAAACTTTCTGACTGGTTAAACTGTTACTGAAACATGGGCCACATGTGTAACAACTTGGGCGATGAGAGGAAGTAAACCAGGCCACGAGCCCACGAAATGGCCCACCTCTGCTACCGGGCCGTGCTGCCTTGTTGGGCCTGTACCTCCGTTGGGTTTGGGCTCTTCTAACGCAACACCCACCGCTGTTAGAATTGACATGAAATTTGCAAACCCACCGCCTAACATTTAACCCACCACAATCATGATATTTTTACCTTTGGAGACAGAATTGCAATTATGAAAGCTACATTTCAGCCTTGTATGGGTGCTTCAAATTTTGAACTCCAACTTGTCGAATAACATATATATTTTAAAAGAAACATCAAACAACATATTTTCGTGACGGGGTACACATATACAAGAATATATAATTTTGGGACATATTCACCACAGTACTTCCTGTCAGGGTTTACCTTACCGCCGGTAACCGCGTATTTACCGGGCTTACCGCAGGGGTACGGTAATATAAATACCACGGTAACCTCCTTAAATTCAAATAAATTTAAAAAATAATTTGAATTTTTGATAAATTTTGCACGATTTTGTACGGTTTTTCACGGTTACCGCGGTTACCGTGCGGTAACCATGTTTACCGCCGGGGCACGGTAACCCCGGCCCCGGCGGTTTGGAAACCCTGCTTCCTGTCTTGCATAGTTCCATGCATGATCTGAATGTTGACATGCACGCCAGGTTGATTTGCAAATATATAGTAATTTTCAACGCAACCAACACGAGTAAAATCAAAATTCTAGCAAAGACCATAGATATATACTACCTCTTTATTTTAAATAGAGTAAATTTCACAAAACTACACATTTTGTGGTTTAAGTTGCAGAAAACCACACATACTTTGATACCTGGCACTTAAGTATATATATTTTAGTAGTGTAGTTTCACAAAACCACACTATCAATGAATGGATTAACCCGCGAGATGACGTGGTTGTTTCACCTAGGACGAGGACATGGCACCCTATTACCAGCCATCGCACGAAATTAATAGGATGTAACATTCTCATCTTAGATGGAACAACCACGTCATCTCACGGGTGAATCTATTCATCAATAGTGTAGTTTTGTGAAACTAAATTACCAAAATTTATGTACTAAAGTGCCAAGTATCAAAATGTGTGTTGTTTTATGCAACTTGAACCATAAAACATGTAGTTTTGTGAAATTTACTCTTTTTAAATATGACATCGTTGATTTTTTTGACAAATGTTCGACCATTTATCTAATTCAAAATTTTTGTGCAAATATAAAAAATTAAGTCATACTTTTGATGATAAATCAAGTCATAATAAAATAAATAATAATTACATAATTTTTTTTGAATATAGCAAATGGTCAAACATATTTTAAAAAATCAACGACGTCATATATTAAAAAATAGAGGGAATATATATACACACACTACTAGTACACAACACGGAGATCAACGACGACAATAATGCATCAATCCATGGTCCTATATAAATCCATGGTCCTCACATGTATAGGCAGTGGTAGAGTTTGATCTGCTGATCAGTTACACAAATCAGGCACAAACGTGCTGTGATACACCTGACATATATATATATCTATATATATATATATAGATAGATAGATATATAGATAGATAGATATATAGATGATACAACACACACAGTATGGCACAATGGTGGCAAGGTCTGTTTAATTTGTGCACGTACGCAATTACGCATGCAGCTGATGAGCAGCCACAAACGCTAGCTTGCAATGCATGCTGACACAACTTTTTTTTCACAACGCCTAATGACAATACTGGTTATGATGATCTGACGAACACATAGAATTACTGCATCGATTTCTTCAGGTTGATCACGCTGTTACGTAGCCGCGGGTATCGACGCCTTCAGATTTCATCTGCAACAGATACAGGAAGCTTTCAGATTTCAACTACAAGAGATGTAAGAAACAGTTACTGAATTAATTATCAAGATGAATGCCAGTAATATATATACTCCCTTCGTTTCTAAACAACTGACAACTTTTACTTTCCATTTAAAGTTTAACCATTAAATTGTTAAACCAAAGTGAACAAAAGTCCGATGCTTGTATTTAGGATATAGCACACTTTAATAACATGTTATCATTTCAAAAGACGAGTTGTCAAAGGTCGAAAGTAAATAGTATCCGCTGTCAGTTATGTGAAAATAGCATAGGGTAAATATCAACTTGCCTAACTGGATAGTACTCTGCAAATATATAATTTTGTGTAGGTATAAATCTACAGTACTGAGTGTTTTATTTACCTAACGTACGTGTGTACGTACAGTGTCTACACCAAAACTAATTGAAGGCCGGCTGCTGCCTGCAGAGTAGAAACAAAAGTTAAACAAAACTGTATATTATTAACATGTGTAGCTGGATATATAAGCAACATAAAAGACTGAATAATGTAATCTCTATCTCTGGAGCATGAAATTCTGTAAGCATATATGTTCAGTTAATTGATCTCAATTTACCCGAGTTGAAGGGTAGTTGGCTGCAGCTGATGGGTGTAATGCTGAGGCTGCTGCATGATGTTCACTTGAAGAAAGTTCCTGGAATCATATGGGTTATTAACCATGTGATCGTATTCACTTGTTGATGCTGCCATCATGTTCAGTGGCTGCTGTCCCCTCTCATTCTCAGCAACCTACATAATCAATTATTTATATAATCAGAGGCCACAGCTCTCAGAAAGAATTCAGTTGGTAATTAACTATATTGGAACTGCAGTAACTTATCCTCATAGGAATGTATTTACCTTGCTCCTCAGGTACATGTTGTCATTCTGCAGCTCAACTTCCTGAAGAATAATATATATGTGACATGTAATTTGGTCTGAAAAATGAAACTAATTCAAAAGAAAGGAAACTACGTACGGTTGGCATAAAAGGAGTTCTCGTGCTATGATCTTACTTACCCTTTTCTGCATGTACTCAACTTCAGCATATAACAGCTCATTCTGCGATAAAGAAATGTCCACTGGGTTGATTAGGACGATCAAAATGAAATTGAGATATACAAAGGACAACGATAGCTCATGCATCGAATTAAAGAACATAGAATTTGCACTTAGTCAAAAGTCATGAAGAAATAGCTGATGTATACTATAAGTTATATAATGCTTTAAATTGAGTTGCACTATATACCTTTCTAGCCCTTATCTTAGCTATGCCTTTCTCCAGCCTGTTCTCTACCTGTTTAAGGTCCCTGAGGCTCATGGTGTTGATAGAATCCCCCACTATGGTCCTACTAGAGATATTTAGGCAAGCCGAGTTAGACTGCAATACAGAACATTTTGGTTTATATTGGTGCAAAAGTAAGTCATACGATCTGAAATCTTTACCTGTTTGCGTTCTGTAAGCTACTGATTTGTTGGCGCAGTTTGGAGGACTCCTGCTGGTAGTGCTGCATATATGATAGCATTCATCAGTACATAAAGCTTGGTAACATGTTGAAAACATATTCTAGCTGAAATGATGTTCAACCGAACATTCGCAGAGAAAAACTCCTGTTTGAGTTATAATTAGCCTATTTCAATTTTCACTTATGTATTAAACATGTCTTTGTTTAAAAGTTTTATGTTACATACGTCATATTCTTTCACAAAAAACTACATGATCTCCCAGATTTAGCTATAAGAAATTTTACAGGCCAAGGTTTTTTTTTTCAATAAAAAAATCTACTGTATGCAATACACCACTCTAGCAGAAAAACATCACTGCAGTCTGAAGGTTCATACTATAGTAGCTTACTGTGCTGGGATAGAATCATCAAATTAAGTTATACTATAAGTTAAGAAATAGGATGGAGTTAGTGTATAAATTCAGATAGTCTTTTTTTACTACTACTAACTACTAACTACTTACGTAAGTACATTTGTTTATGGGAGTAATATTTCATGTGGTGCCAGGAAATTAATTCTGATTAGAAATACTACTTCACACCCCTATAGTTTCCTTCAACCTATAATATACTGAGCACACAAATTAGTTCTGTTCAAGCCTTCAAGGGGATGCATACTGCAGTTTTTGACTACTAGCTGGTTTGTGATACTCATAAATTGCAAGATTAATTCATGGCTGGTGGACATGCATGACTAAGCATAAACAATTGATGGTTTTAATTGTTCTCTACATTAATCCACAAATTTTCAATGTTTGTCTAAGATCTGTAAACCCCTAGGCATCTCTACCGCCATGAAATTATGATATTGGTCTAATGAACAATTGCATGTGATCCACTGGATCAAACAGAGGATCCTGACTCCTCAGAGCATTGGTTGGCTGCAATAACCGCTGTGTAATGTCCATGACTTTCTGCTCAGGATTTCTTGTCTGAAGATTTTGCTCAGAGAGGTCATATTTGCGTTTGCACAACAGTAACTAAGAATGTTGAAAGTTCTATAGCATTTAAAGATTGCTCTTATATACTCCTACAGTTATTCTGATATTGACTATGGCCATGTTTAGTTCGCAAAATAAAATTTTTTAGGTGTCATATCGGATATTTGACCAGATGTCGGAAGGGGTTTTTGGACACGAATGAAAAAACTAACTTCATAACTCGCCTGGAAACCGCGAGACGAATCTTTTGAGCCTAATTAATCCGTCATTAGCACATGTGGATTACTGTAGCACTTATAGCTAATCATGGACTAATTAGGCTCAAAAGATTCATCTCACGATTTCCTCCCTAACTGTGCAATTAGTTTTTCTTTTAATCTATATTTCATGCTCCATGCATGTGTCCAAAGATTTGATGTAATGTTTTCGAGAAAAATTTTTTGGAAACTAAAAGGGGGCTATATATGTCCACATCTCGGAGTCAATTGGGAAAATTTGTAGTAGTTGAAGAATGTAGACTGAAAGAAATGACATGATGTTACCTGGGCATTGACTTCTGCAACTGTGCCAGAGTTGGAGGTGTCACTGTTTGCCTTCTTGTACCTCTCAACGGTGGATTTCACACTGCAATATGATCATGATTAGTCAAGGGTTATGTTTAATCACTCCTACACAAGAAATTACCAGTTTCAGAACAGTATAGCCAGACGACTGCGAAAAAAAAAACATACTCGCTAGGCAATTCCAAAAAAGTATTTTTTTTCTAGAACATATAACTTTCGGCAAGCTAACTATGGGGGAGAAAAGTATGATAATTAATTGAATTTACTATCCCGAAATTATCGTATAAGTATTAATTTTAAAAGTTTACACAAGAGGCAACTGAGCATAGCTTGTCAGCATCTTCATGTACTACTGAAAGGACGAAAATAACCAACATCAATTAGTAATACAGAGAATACAGTACAAATAAGTGCAGTACAGAAAGTTGAAACTGACATTAATATCTAGTAATCCCTCCGTTTAATATTATAAGTCATTTGATTTTCTTTTCTAGTCAAACTTTGTTAGTTTGACCAAGTTTATAAAAAAATTTAACATCTAAAATATCAAATTAGTTTCATTAAATTAAACATTAATTATTTTGATTATATTTTTGTTTTATGTTGAACATACTAATATATTTTTCTATAATTTGATAAACTTAAAGAAGTTTGATTAGAAAAAAATCAAACGATTTATCATATGAAACGGAGGGAATACTTCACATTTAGGCCGTGTTTAGATCCAAAGTTTTTCTTCAAACTTTTAACTTTTCCATTGCATCGTTCCAATTTCAACCAATTTTTCAATTTTGGTGTGAACTAAACAAAGCCTTAGAATGTGGCGTTCTAAGGGCAAATGACCATAGTTAAAACACAACATAGCACATTGGTCCGAATCGTGCGCTATCACAAGTCACTCATTCATTCATGAACTACTGCAGAGTAGCACAGTACTGTTTCTCTTTACCGAGGAGATAGAGAGCTTTTCCTGTCATCGATCTGGGGGTTTTTATGCACAAAATGAGACTAGACTCCATTGGTGTGATGTGTGTTTCTTATCCATGATTTTTTTTTGGGTACGGCACAAGAAATCGTGATATACCGGTGTCGAAGGGACAAGTAAACACAAACGCTAGCTGACGCCACCAGCCAAGGAAAAAAACAATTGTGCGACTCCAGTGTATTCAGACATCATCTTATTTGGCAATATTTCATGAGTTATATTTACCCCCATTAGTTAGCACTTGCAGATTATTACTAGTTTCACTTATTCTATTTTTCATATTATTTTTTTGTGGGGTATTTTTCATATTATAAAATGACTGCAAATCAAAAGCCGCTGCTATGTACTTCTTATATACTAGTAATACTATTCAACGAAAATAACTCAAGGCTCCCTAAATCAAAGAAGAGAAAACAAAAGGTATGCAAACTGAGACTGAAGTTACGAAATTTTGAGAGACTACGTCAAGAGAGAATAATGGTAGCAAGCGTATAAAACTATTTTCATCCGAAAAAGAGCATATAGGACTACATATAATGAACTAAAGATCAGCATTAAGTTACAAAATTTGAGACACTATGTCAAGAGAATAATGGCACCAAGCGTATAAAACTATTTTCATCTGAAAAAGAGCATACAAGACTACATATAATGAACTAAGGATCAGTGTATGTGCGCTTTATCACTCTTTGAAACCGATATAAAGACACTTCTGAAATTGCAGGTTCGAATCAGATAAAGCTATAGAATAGTGGCCCTAACATGCTACTCCGTTTTCAATACAAGTTAACGAAATCACGGAATCGTATTAATATACACCTTAACTAGATAACAAATAGTTAATTTTGTGCACATTGCTAAACAATTAGGAGTACAAATATGTGATGACTTACAAAGTGCATTCATAAATTTAGTATGAGCAAATGAGTAGTACCAGAGCTAAGTGCTTAAGTGAACTCTAATAATACTATAAATAAAAGGTAAAAACAATCAAGGCTTAGATATACTATGGAGCGGGGATACACTAGTATTTTCTCTTTTTTGAAAAATAAGAAAACTTAAAAATGATGGTATGCATGGATGATAATATATATTTGGAGTTCAGTTGTATAGAACGTATGTTTGACAGCCCAAACAAGACTTATCCCGTGTTCACCTCACGATCACATTATGTATTCTATATTGGTTTTGGTGTGTTTGTTAATTATGATTTTCAACCTTAACATATGAAAAACCCAAGCATATGTAGGCAGCAAACTTATTTTGACCTTATAAATCTTTTTTTTTCTTGCATAGTAATCAAGCAAAACATACATATCTAGCTTGAATAGCTTGAAGAAAACAGGACATGTGGCAATAGGAACAGAGCTTATGATGAATACTATATAACAAGAAAACAAAAAATATCCTATCACCTTAAGCAATCTATAAACTCTCCAACAGTACTTCTCATCGCAGAGATTTTATTCTCGTTTCTTAGGCAGATCAATGCATATGGCATGCTAATGTTTACAAGGTTGTACTTACTAATGTAACCACGTAACGTATACGTGGAACTACGTAGTTCCACAGTTTTTATTGTCACAAAGGAGATATTGTTATGTCCATATAATTAAGCATATTTAGACAGAAAATTGTGGAAGGCCACCTTCCAAAATGGTGTACTTGCTACCTAGTCAGCCAACTAGCAAATAAGTTCTTCAAAAAAAAAAACTACCAAATAAGTCAATAACACAAACTGCTGACAATAATACTTGAGCAGAAACTGCTTATGATGATAAATCCATGAGAATAAATCATTTTAATTTCCAAGGACCGACAAATATGTGGAAATAGTATACGGAGTACTACCCAGGCACCTAGAGATCACTGTATACCAAAGATATCCCCAAAAGGTTCACCAAAAATATTCTTCAAAGATCTTATGTTCATGCATGCTACTGTGAAGTGACTGCTAGCTAGCTCATGTCTTTTCACTACAACCTTTGAAACTTTCCTTTGTCCAAACATAAAAGCGTGCAATTGCTGCATAAAATAACTAACAAACAATCATATCAAGCAGCGAGCACTATCAATCCCCTCCAACCCAAATGAAGATTTTCAGGCAAGAAATTACTTAATCCCTCCAACCTAAATATAACAACTTTTTTCACCTGCTCCTTAATATCAACCTACCACAACTATTTTCTATTTTATTTCGCCTACTTTCTGTCATTCCTTAGAATTTCTTATATTTTGGGTAGCAAAAAAGATGTCCATTATCTTAAAAAAAAAGCAAAAAAGTTGTCACATTACAGCGGTAATGTACCAGTAAACCTATTGTTGGAGGACCAAAGAAACTGGAGTAATAGTAGTACTGAAGTACAGACAACAATCCTACTATCTTCCTGGCAAGAAAGAAATGAAACCTTAGGATTCTCGAGAACGCTATTTGGCTGCCCAATGTGAAGTTGGGCACAGGATTTCACATGATTGGGCAGCCACAGTGAGACTGGTTTTAACCCAATGGGCAAACGAGGGCAGCAACACACACAGACTACACTACACAACTGTAGGCTTTTACCCATTCCCATTCTGACCAAAGCCACCAGCTTTTCTTCACTCCTCTTGTAGTCTCCCAATACAAATGCAGGCCCAGTAGTTGTACCATTGCTGCCACGCCATTGGACGCCATTTCTACTGCAACAGTGGCTGCATGGACACGTGTCATCCGTACAAGAGAGGTTTCTTTTCTTTCCTTTTTCTTTTTTTTTTGAGGATACATGAGAGGCTTCTGATCCCCATGTTTCAGCAGTGCAACAAAACGTATATATGTGCTCCTAATTTCAGTTTTCAAGTAGGATTGATTAGTCGCGAAGCAAAAAAAAAAAGTCAATATGTTTTATTAATTGATTTCAAATACTTCATGCAGACCACAGTTTTTCAGTTTTTTCTTCAACATAACTAGACAACAGTGGCCATGTGTGTAATTTTTTTTATGCCTGCATGACATGTTTTCACATAACACTGAAACTGATATTTTGCTACATAAATTTTAGTTTTCTTTATTTGATGAAAAAACAAATAAGCTTATCCTGCCACTTTTTTATTTACATGCATACGACACAACTAGAACTAATAGTCATAACAAAATCATTTGTAAAAAAAGACTAGCTAATATTTTACATAATCACATTTTTCAGTATGTATAGCTTATGAGGAAAGGATAATTATAGGTGAAATCTTATTGTGCTTAATATAAGTAAACAATTGAGACATGCCAAAAATACGGAACAATCATCTTTGAGTAAATTCTTTCAGTAAATCAAACGCATGCATGTGTACTCTCCTATATATATACTTTACTGTATTTTTTTTCATCTTTACTGCTGTTTCTTTGTTGGATCCCTTTTTTGTGTTTGGTTCCTGTTCAAAAGTACAGTGGTGCTGTCAGGCATCACCTGCCCTCGTGAAGTTGCTCGGGACTAAATTTTTGCACCACACAGCCACACACACTCATGAGAGAGAGAGAGAGATGCACATGGGGATGAAGCCCTAACCCTAGCAGCTCATTGGTTGGAAACAGGAGATGATGCAAAAGAAACTGAAACAAGAGAGAGAGAGTGTGTGTGTGTTCTATATCATCAGCTGCCTGTTTATCCCTCTATCCTTATTACCTGATCAAACATACATACACTTACACTTGACACATTCATGTACAAACTAACTACTAGTACATCAATGCCATGGCCAACCATACACACTCTCCTTGCTATCTAGAGATCTGCTTCTACACAAGCAAAGCTACACAAAAGGGAAAGATGATGAATGGAGCACCAGGATGCCCTATATTTTCTGTGCAAATATATGTGTGTGATCATACACATCATGAGGTGTGAGAGAGATCTTAAAGCTCACCTCTCTCTCTCTCTCTCTCTCTTCATCTATCTCTTACAGCTAGCTCTGCCACACAGACATACAAGCACACAGCTTGCCACAGTGGAGAGAGAAAGGAAAGAACATAAATACAGCAAGAAAAGAGCAGGACCACCAAGCCAAAGAAGAACATCTCTCTCTCTCTCATCTCACATACACACAAGAGAGAGAGAGAGAGAGAGAGAGAAAGGAAGCAGCAGCAAACTGCACACAGCAAGCACTGTCCTAGATCTATCTCAAACATCTAGCTCACCTCACCAGAAGCACAAAGGAAAGCAGCAAAAGAAGCTAGCTAGCACACACACACAAGCAAGCAAGAGAGAAACTGTTGCGATTTTCTTTCTTTCCCCCCAGAAACACCAAAATAACACGAGACAGTTAATAACAGAAGTAACAAAAGATGCATCTCCCATTTGACCCTCCCCTCTCTTTGCCCCCATGAAAGCTATCTCCATACTTGCTCCAATTTGGACACCCATGAACTCAACCAACAAACATTTTCTTCTTTTTTTAAAAAAAAAGAAAAGAAACATATGTGTAGCTTCTATTGTGTATGCATATTTCCATAGCCTTTTTAGATCTCTTGGTTAATTTCATAGATAAATATGAATTGCAGCAGAATTAGCAGACGCAGAAGTAGGATGAGATGAGATGGTATTTTGTGAATCACCTGTTGTTGGCGTACTCGTAGAGGCGGCCGCGGCTGGAGAAGACGATGAGGGCAACCTCGGCGTCGCAGAGGACGGACAGCTCGTACGCCTTCTTCAGGAGGCCATTGCGGCGCTTGCAGAAGGTCACCTGCCGGTTCGTCGTGTTCTCGATCCGCTTTATCTCGATCTTCCCCCTCCCCATCTTCTCGCTGCTCCCCGCCGCCACCGCCGCCGCCGCCGACGATGATCCTGACCCAGCCGGCGCCGCCGCCGCGGTCAGCTCCGTCATCGACGATGGCCCGCAGCTCAGATCGGTCTGGACACAAACGCAGCAACAACCAAATCAAGAAATCAAGAAGTGAATCACTGCGTGCAGCTGCCATGTCTATCTCCGGCTTAATTTCTTGATTAGAAAAAAAAAATCAAGAACTGCTCTCCTGTTCTTATCTTTGCTTTGTCATGGTGATGTTTAAAGACCGAGATCCTACTCCTATCTATATATGCATATCTTCCTCTTTCTTGGCTCTCTAGCTAAATCCTCACAACATGGCAACCAAGATTCCACACCCCATATAACACAAGCTTGTGCTCAAGTTAAGAAAGGAAGCAAAATTTATCCAAAAGCAAGAAAGCCAGAATTTACCATCATGTTCATCATGGATGGTATGCTAGCTTAGTGCTCTCTCTTCTGAAGATGGAAGAGATCCAGAGAAGGAAAGAAAGAAAGATGTGAGAGAGGCAGCAGCAGGAGGAGGAGAGGTATTAAAGAGAGAGGTGGGGGAGAAGAAGAGGAAGAAGAGGAGGAAGGAGGGAAAGGGGAAGAAGAAATGTGAGGTGAATGTAGTTAGCAGTAGCTGTTGTGGCCAATTCCAATCTGATAGCTATCTATCTAGCTTTGTTGTTTCTTCTGACTGCAATCCACAACCTTTCTGATTTAGTACTAGCTAGCTCTCTTTCCATCAGTCTTTACTCTTTGATCTCTTGTCCTGGCAGGCAGTGCTGTGCTGTCAGATACATATGTCTCCATATCCATTTTACCTCAGAATATATGTAATGCAAGTAACTCCGATGTAACTCTGCTTGCAAAGCTTTGCTTCTTGTTGCTGTAAGTCTGAAACTTGCTTTGTTTGGACTGGTAAACTGCATGTTAGACACAAAAAACAGTTGTGGGAACAGCAAGACCTGGTTATTGCTTTCCTCCTTTTTGTTTCACTTTTCACAGTTCAGCAACCTTGTAAGCTGATATATCTGAGACAATGTTACAGATGTTAATGCCAAGGGCTTTACATTGTTTTGCCTATGAAGTTCAGCAGAGGCACTTTTTTTTTCAGAACTAACCTAACAAGTTTTACTGTAGTTTCCAATTCAGCAAATCAAATTACTTTCCTATTTAATTTGTGTGATAATAACTGCTAACTAGTTGCTTTATTCTACCGATCAGATCATCAGAGAGTAAAAACAAAGCAAATCAATATATACAGCATATAAATGATTCAATGTATGATGTATATACAACCATGTGACACTCCACATACACTGTCCAGTTTCTGTTTGTCACATAGGATGCAGAGATAATGGCTAAGTACTCACCAGCAGCAGCCTCCTATTAATTCAGCACACTCCTTTCAGTTGCTCTCATGGGGCCCCTATCTCTTCCTCACATAATGTGATGCATCATGCTTGCTGCCAACCCTCCCTCCACTCACTCCACCGTCCATACATCCCCATCACCGGCTCTGGGCCACCGCCGCGGTGCGGTGCACGATGATGGCCGATCGTCGTACCGCCATCGGTGTTTTCGACTGGCCGATCGATGAAGATCTACCCTTACCTGTCGAAATTGGGGGGGCGATTCGCGCATCGCGATTTTTCGCACGGTGAACCTGAGACTTACATGTGTCACATTGTGGAGTTAGCTACCATGCATTTCCATGAGAGGTTAGTTCCTGCATTGGCACTGTCTCAAGATAGGTTGGTGTAATGGATCTATCAGAGTTGGGACATGATCCTACATGTGTTGTCACTATGCAGCATTCCTGTTGCTATACTAGCAAGTATATATGAATTATGTCCAAAGTTGCAGCGAAGGTTTGAACGTTTTGGTGAACATTTTGTAACTGCACTTGGCAAGGTAGTATTAAAATTCCATTCCTGGTGGAATGGTGCAAGAAATAAATTTTGTTTGGAAAGGTTGTGAATTTTTGCAAGCATATATAACTGCTTCTAGTGTTATTGTCTACCTGACTTTTGCAGAGCTACCTTTCCAGTGTATGCATAACGAGAAAAGCAATGAGGAACGGTTAGAAATGGCCAGAATTATTCAGCCAAATGGAGGCAGCTCTGATTTTGGTTTCTGCAAGAACACTTGCCAAAGTCTCATGCCACTAGATCCTTCTTGCTGTATATGACAATTTGCTAGTATGTACTACCAAAATTCAGTACCTAAAAAGAACAATAAACTAACTCTTAGCTAGGATTCACTGAAAAAATTATACTAGCTCAATTATGAGTTTAGGACAGAGAAGAAAAAGCATGGGAAAAAAGAAGAAAAATAATTCTATGTGGAATCAAATCAACTTACCTGTAGCTTGCAAGAATTGATCAAATCAGAGAAAAGGCTCTCCTACTACATTTGGCACAGGCCAGAAGGACTGAAAAGTACTCCACACTGATTGAACCTTGGTGATATGAAACCTAAACGTCCAATCAAACAGTGGAGATTGAGGTGGTTGACTTGGGCAAACTTGCTATATTAATTGCAGGTACCTCTGGAACAATGGAAGATATTTTGGGTTCTTGTCTACAAATCTGAAGCCCATTAGACATGAATTAGAGTTTAATTTGCCTAGTTATGATGTAAATTGAACGATTAGGAGTAAAATGAAAGGTCATGCTATGATTTTTAACTTAGCTGAGGAAACCATACAGTATGGATAGATTCTACATACTGGAATCAACACCAGATCAGTTGTCAGTGTTTCTGAAACATGAACAAACATATCAGAATCTGTGAACTTTCAGACCGCATATTGCTGAACTTTTTGGCTACTTTTCTAATATTGCACCAAATAGAACCTAGTCATATAGCTTCCTTTCTGAACACATCATATCCATGAATGATAAGCATTACGCGATTGAGATATTAGAATATTTAATTTGGTTAATATCTCTAGTACCTTAATTAAATATGGGTTTTGTGTTATCTATATTCCAAATTAAGATGATACATAGTTTTTCATAGGCATATTGAATTTCTCTCTTTTCGAAATAATAGGCCTATCGAGTTTGAATTCCATGTGACATAAGTAGATTTCTTCTGAAGTACCTGTATTTTGTGCACTTGCTCGTTTTCCACCTGCTGTCACTGAAGTTGTTGAAGCTTTAACTGGGATGCTAATCCAACCGAAAGTTAACAAAAAGGTTGCAATGTGCTCTGAAAATTGATTTAGCAAACAAAAGTTGCAATGCATGCTCTGAATTTAACACACAGTAATTAGATCAGTATCTGCTTTCTATCAGTTTATGACAGCACATTAATTTCGGGAGGGCGAATTTACTACTACATTCTGATGAAACAAACCATCATTCATGGTTGAGAAGAAGGGCAGGCTCCAGGTCTTTGAGCCCCAGCTGGGGCTCACCACAGCAGCTTTGAGCCAATTATTAGAGCACTGTGCTATCCTGTGGTGATCCAGGCACAACGTAGTGTTCTTCGGATGGTAATGCAGGGCTAGTTCCTGATTGGCAAGGCATGGGGTTTGCTGCAGCTTCAGAAATGATTGCTAGCTAGCTTGTCAGGTAAGTGGCCACATGAATGACACTGAACTTGCTTGTTAACTGGGAATTAATATTCTGGTATTAGTTTCATAAATTTTCAAGTTATAAGTACCAGATTCTATAAAATCAGGAAAAATGACAGGAAATATTTTCCGATGGGTTTATAATCAGGCAGAAATATTGGCCCCCATCGGTTGGCTTTTTTTCTAATAAGCCAAAACGGCTTATTAGGAAATAAAAATAAATTTGTAGGTAAAACTTTTATATATGTTCTTTGTAACTTAAAAGCCAATGCTGAAAAAAAACTACGTTGAAAATATCTCAAAATCAATCTCAAAATTAAGTTTGAAAATTCAAAATTTGACTTATTCTTTAGCTTATTGGACCATCCGATGGGAGCCATTGTCATCTAGGAGAAGAGTAAGACATGAAAATGAAATTAGGATTCTGCTGTTTTACTTTGAGGCTTTGGATTATTCACGTACGTATTGGGATCCACAGACTGCAGAGTCACAAGAACAATTGATGGCAACAGGTTTTCTTTCAAGTATTTCATTGTTCTTTCTTCAGTGAAAAAGTAGCAAGTCGGTGTTCCAGTCTTCCTGTCAGAATTAGCACGGTCAGAGAAAATAATTAATGTGGATCAATAATTTGGTGAAGAGGAAGAGATGAATGCTATCTTCCACATATCAGAGGACAAACTTCACTTCTGGTATAGTTCTGAGGCCACAAATTCAGAGAACATTAAACATAACCATCAACTTTAAACAAAGCTTTATGGGTGGAAAGAAAGAGAGCAATATTGCATATACATGCATCAAGAACACACCAAATGGAAAGGAGATGATCAAATGGAGAAGCCATGGAGAAGATGCTATGGTGACAACATTGATTATTTGCCTGAAATAAGGATGCTCCCACATGAAGAAAAAGATCTTTAGTTGGTCTGCAAGAGGTTTCACCCCTTAAGCAATAGTTGTTCTTGTTGAAAGAGACTGGCATAATGACACACACTACTACTCCAGTTGACATGTGACACTTTCCTAAACACATAACTGCCTCTCACACGTTGTCATATTGATTCTGTGACCAAATGCTTGATTTGATTTTCACCAAAAAAATGTATAGCTAGCTATGCTACAGAAACCTGCAGAAAGTACTAAACTGTATAGATGACAGTAGTAATAAATTGCCCCCAATTTTGACAACAGTTCAGTGTTTCAGGCAAAAGAATTTGTACCATCTAGGAGAAATTTTCAGATGTATAGCTGGGAGAAGAGTGCTCACAAAAGCTACATAAAGATCTTATAACTGATTGGAAGGAATGGCAAGAGACCCTGAAACTTGTCCAGAAGGGCAACAAATGTCTGGTCAAGTTGAGAAAAGCTTAAGCAAGACGATCAGCAGGCCGTCCACTAATCAATATATAACCATGGGCGCATTTGGAATTAAAGAATCATCTGCAGTAGCTGTCACATTTGGAAAATCAATTAATTAGTTCCTGCACGGCTTAATCAGGTTACAGCACAATAATCAGTATGATTCAGATAGTAATTATTAATAGAAAATTAATGATCAAAATTTTAAATGTTTGACCTAATTGTCAACCAAACTTTAATCTTAAACAACAAATATCCATGATCAGAGGGAGCATCGTTTAACCGCAGACGTCTCATGTCTCGACCAATAATCAGTCATCGTGGAAACCATGCATACCACGTCGCCTTTCTGTTAGGACCTCACCCACCGCCATCGCCGTCGCCGTCGACGAGGAGGACGAGGACGACGACGACAGACACGGTGGCCAAAGGCGAGCGAGAGAGGGCAATGGTGGTGCATGGATGATGATATTTGTGAAAGGGACACAAAGATATTGAGGTGAGAGATGGATGCAACGCATTCATGTGGTCCATTGCAATGTTTGTTTCCTTTCCCTTTCAGCTAGCTAAGCTAGCTTGAGTTGATGAACAGGCCATCTGAACTGAACTGAAGCCTCTGCATCTGCATGGCAGCATTGGCATCCACTTCTCCATCCACTTGCACTACTGTTGATTATGCACACCATGCATGGATAGATCACTTTAAAGTTTAAACCTGCAGTGACCTGATTTCAGCAGCAAAAAGCACAACGTGCAGGGTTCAGGTTTGCCTTTTCAGTTTAATTTGCATATATCCTGTTGCATTGCAACAGTATGTGCTGTTCTTCAGGTGCAGACATGTACAGTAGTACTAGTATGCTGTATGTAGCACAAGCATTCATTGACCGTTCGTAATCGCCGATATCATAATTAAGATCCTCCTTTCGTTTTATAATGTTCTAATGTTATAAGATGTTTTGTATTTTTTTAAGTCAAATTTTCTTAGATTTGATCATGCTTATAGAAAAGCGTAGCAATATCTACAACACCAAATTAATTAGTTTTATTAAATCAAACATTAATTATATTTTAGCACTATATTTATTATTGTTGTTATGCTTTTCTATAAATTAGATCAAAGTTTAAAGAAAGTATGACTTAGAAAAAAACAAAAGGTCTTATAATATGTAATGGAAGAAATAGCACTATGATTTATGATTTCATATATGCTAACTTCCATAAACAACCTCGCAAAAAAACTTCCATAAATAATTATATTCTGATACAAAATTAACTTATTCACGAATTATATTAGGAAAAAAGCTTTACATTTGGTTCCTCAGCTATTAGACTTTGATCCTATTCTATTTCATATTACCTACGAAATCCGCTTATTATATATTAGTCCTCAACTCTCAAAACCGTTCGTATTTCATCTATGACATAAACTGGACCTGTTGTTAATTACTCCCCCGTTCCAAATTATAAGGTCTATATTTCTTTACACGATATTTAATGACATCCTTTGAATAATAATTCATTATATGTTATATTCTTAACTAATACTCCATCCTAAAATGATCGTCATATATATTTATGTACCAAGACCAATGATAATTTAGATCGCATCAATCAAGACACCATGCACATATTCTCTCACAATTCATGTATCGATTAAAACACCATGCCAACTACACCTTAGCATGCACACTTTCTACTTTCACTCATGCTGCATTAATTATATTCCGATGAAATCCGTGTCCATGCAGTTATATGATGATCAATTTAAGAAAAAAATAGATTTCATCATATGATGATCAATTTGAGAATGAGGAAGTATGAAATTAGCATCACATTAAAGTACTTCAAAATATGAATGTAGTAATATAACATACATAATACTTAGTATAGATATAGTTTTTTTTAATAGTTAATATAACTATTACATATACAGTTAATATAATTATTAATCAAAAGCTACCTAGTTTAATTTTTTTTTAAAAAGGACGTACGTTCTACTCCCTCCGTTTCACAATGTAAGTCATTCTAGTATTTCCCACATTCATATTGATGCTAATGAATCTAGACATATATATCTATTTAGATTCATTAACATCTATATGAATGTGAGAAATGCTATAATGACTTACATTGTGAAACGGCAGAGGAAGTATAATTTAGGACGGAGGTATTGGAGTAGTACTAGTGCGACTTGTGCCGGGAGATGGAGCATGGATGGTGGTTGGATTCTTGATCCGGAATCACAGCAAGGGGGAACAGCAAAATCTGAAGGGATCCGGCGGTGACGTCCACCCTGCCTGCCTCAAGGAGCAACAACAGCAAATGACCGCAGCGACTGCAGGCAGGCATATGTATGAGCTGGTACGAGCCATCTCATCTGATCAGAAAATACTCGTGTGTCAAATGCATCCATCATCTCTGTCACGACCGTTTCTACTATCTTAGCGTGCACGCATCTCGCCGACAGGTGTGTGTGTGTATATGATGACAGTTTTTCTTTGAGTAAGTATATCAGCTGTAATTATTTGGTGAACCGGCCACTCACCGCCAGGGTTTCCCAAACCGCCGGGGCCGGGGTTTTCGCGCCCCGGCGGTAAGCATGGTTACCGCGCGGTAACCGTGAAAAACCGTACAAAACCGTGTAAAATATATCAAAAATTTAAATTATTTTTTAAATTTATTTGACTTTAAGGAGGTTACCGCGGTATTTATATTACCGTACCTCCGCGGTAAGCCCGGTAACCGCAGTAACCACGCGGTTACCGGCGGTAAGATAAACCTTGCTCACCGCATCTCCCTTTCCCCTAAAAGTGTATACATACTAAATTTTTCTTACTCGGTCTCCTTCACACCACCGTGGGGATAGAAACCAGTGCACGTGTGAGTTCTAAGTCTTCTTGCTAGAAAAATCGTAGTTTTAACAAACCGATTCAATAGGCCCATCGTAAAAAAATGCTAAAGCTGGTTGATCAGTGGATTAAAAGACAAAAATAGAACATTTGTTTTTTACGAGCCAGCTTGCAATATACGGGTATTTAATTATTAATTTGGGAAAGGAATAAATGTACTAATTAATCGGCTTGCCGGAAATGTACAAATTAGTTACGGTACACGTCAGGTTTTTCTTGTGCAGACGCTATGAATTATGCCAATTTTCTAGAATGTTTGTTGGGATGTAATTAAGGGCGAGATATATATGTTAGTTAATTAGGAGTAATCATTTTGTTTGTGTTTCATTTAAATTTGTCCCCATTTAAATGTTAATCTATATATCGTGTACTCTTTGTGTAACCTACCTCATAAAAATGTAATCAAAGTGGCTATATATATTGCACCAAATCCCAAAAATGTCTACCACGACAAACTCTGTTTTTTTTTCTCTTGTAGCATATATACCGCCAATACTGGTTAATTTTAGTTCTCAAACACACACACACGTGTGTCTCATACACACACACACACACACAAACACACTATATGCTAGAAAGCAAAACAAAAAAAAAGTTTATTGTGGATAGAACATGCTCTTTTCCGCGAGAACGCATAAATACATATAGCATTTTATTTTCGTTTGAATGAGAATTGCGCAAGTGCAGTTGGTGTGGACAACCATTGAGCGCCCCGTCCACCCGCGCTTGACTATAGATTGAGCTCACATCTCTTTTTTTCCCATACGAATCAAATTTTATTAATTTGTTCTCTTAACTAGGATGAATTATAAACATGCATAGTTGGCAGGGTAGCGGCCAAACGTCTCGTCCATCTGTGCTCTGGTGCTCGACTTTAGAGTGCACTCATGTTTCCTTTTGACATCCCAAATTATTAATATTATTGATACCAAGCTCCTCCCTAGAATCCATGATCATTTTCCCCTTTAGGATCAAGTTTTACTTATAATATATGCTCTTAATGTAGGATGAATCGCAAATATACGCAGTTGGTGGGGCAACTACCAAGCGCCCCTTCCATCCTCACTCGACTCGAGACTGCACTTATATTTGTTTTTAATATTATTGATACCAAGCTCTTCCTTCATATCCATGGGTTTTTTTTAAAAAAAGGATAAAGTTTATCAAAATTTTTAATGCAGGGTGAATCCATCATATGATTGTTTATATTTTGTGATGGAAAATTGGCAAGAAAAGTTGACCATTGTGTTGGCTTTTTCGTTAGAAAACTGGTTCGGAGTTTTGGTAGATGTCGATAAGAGTGAGTGTAACTAATGCAGGTAAGGTTGTGAAATATGTGCTCAGAAACGAATGTTTGGTCTATTGGTGTGTGTCTTTCTTCTCAACTTGTTTGCTTTTGGTTCTTTTTGAATGGTCTTTCCATCTTATGATTATGAGGTAGCCTTGATTTATCTTCCAATTAAGCTAACCCCCGCAAGGCTGAATCCTAGCTGAGCAAATTTTTGATCCTAGCTTGATCTAGCGTGGAAGCAAACTCAAGTAGTCAAAGGTTTGCACTGCATTTGAATTCTCTCTTTGCATTGTGTTTGCGATAGGCATCTGCCAACCGTGAACGAGTGGTACACACTCTCAACCCGTAGATGCCCATGATTTGTGAGATCGTCAATTGGTCTAGCTTCAGATAGCAAGGTTTGTTGGACGATCCACAGTTTCCTTTTTGATCTACCTCTTATATAGCTAGGTTTGAATGAAATTGAACAACGTCTTTCGGGGATATTTGGGGTATGTTTTAAAAAAGTCTATATTCAAATCACCCCCTCCCCCTATACAATAATTGTACTAACATAATCGCGAATGTGAAATTCGACCGCTCCTAACACATGAAATACACACTTGAACATCAGCCATCCTAAACTTCATTTATGTCCTTATAGGAGGATGTTTAAGCACAAAGTTTTAAGATTTACCCCATGGATTGAATTACTTTTGCCCCTCATGTGTTTGGTTGGGAGAGTCTTTAGGTAGGATTAGGAGTTTAGAGGGAAGAGAATACTAATTGCTTCATTTGGTTAAGAGACATTGGAGTTGAAGAATGAGAATTGAGGGATGAACTTCCTGAATTTTAATACCTGTGAGTAGGGGTAGGACCGTAGGAGTTGACAATTCCTCACAGCTGTTTGGCAAGAGATGGGAAGGGGATTGGGAGTTTAAAGGAGGGAGTTGGAGGGATTGGTCATGGGATCGACTTACATTTTTACTGCCAATCCCTTGTTTGGTAATAGAGATGAGAACCATGGGGAGTATGAAGGGGAATTGAATTTTAAGTGATGATGTTCGGCTCAGATTTATCTAGTCATACTTAGAAAGAAATTCCCTCCCAATTACCTCCCCCTACTCAGGTATTAAAAATGTGGGAGTACGCTCTTAAATTATTCTCCTTCTCAATCATACTCCCACATTCTTCAACCAAACAATAGACTTAACAGTTTGATCACTCCCTCAAACTACTATTACCCTCTAACCATTGCCCCCAACCAAACACGCCATCATTTACATTGCCTAAATAAAATCTCAATCATCCATTTTCACCGCATTCTTCAAATTGGAAGGGAAACTACAAATTTAACGTACTTCCTCCATTTCATATATTATAAGACTTTTTAGCATTGCCCACATTCATATATATGTTAATGAATCTAGATATATGTGTGCGTCTAGATTCATTAACATCTATATGAATATGAGCAATGCTAGAAAGTCTTATCATCTGAAACGGTGGGAGCAATTACGTACTCCCCTTACCAATCTAAAGAGATTGTGTCTAATCCCATCCACTCACATAACCTTATTCAAAAGTGACATTTGGGGTAAGGTGCGAAAAGGCACATAACTTTCCTTTAGGCATGATCTGGATGCCACACACTATTGTGTAGACATGACCGAGACCGACTTTTTCGACGAGCCTTTACCCACTATAGCTAGATCAAACACTACCTCAATTCTCCAAGTATAAGATTTAACAAAACAAACAAACAAACAAACACATATCCTTTACATTCGAGCATGCATTTTTGTCATCTGTCTTAAGCAAAGAACGAAATTAAATGCTGAAGACTTCTAAAGCTAGGGACGGCTCTGAAAGTCTTGCATTCTGATCCACAAAGTCATCTCGATCGATCTGTTGCTTCTTGCTATCCGTGCATGCACGATCTATTGCTTCTCTCCACCATCTTCTCAACTCCTTCAACACATAATGAGAAAACATGTTAGCTTTCATATAATATTTCTTTCTTAAGAACATAAAAAGCATTTGGTGCTTGTTATGGCATATAATAAGAAAAAAAGAACACTTTCGGTCAAAAGAAAAAAAGAACAATATGGAAGGAAATAAGATGTGTGGTGGACATTTTTGACCAATTGGAGCTGCTAATTATCTTTCCTGGAATGATAAAATGTGAACTATCAACTAGACTAGAAAATAATTCAACCTTGTAGCTGGTGAATGTCCGAAGATATTGGGCCATGCATCCCTAAAATCATTGGGCCTTACAGTTTGTTTAACTCTTTGTCTGAGTGCCCCCCCCCCCCCCCCCCTCTCTGAACTTCATGTTTTGCATTTTAACGAATACCTACCCACAGAAGAAAAAGGAAATAACGAATAACCTACCCACAAAAGTAAAAGGAAAAGAGGGACATAGCTTTGCATTATTAATTCACTGATTACTAGCCATGTGTGGGTCTCACACACAAACACAAGCCCCAGAAACACACACACACGCACACACGTAGACACACAAAATGTATAACCGAGTTAGTTTTGTGCCTGCTTGAAACCATCACATAGGAATTTATTTACTAGTAACATGTTGAAAGGAATATAGATGCATTGAACTGAAAGGCTTAAGAAAACATTATCTAACATGGAAATGAGGAATCCAAATAATACTGTTCGAAGGGGAAAAAAATAATCCCAAATGTGTGCTGATTGCCGAACACATACAGAGAGAAACTAACATACCTTCAACCTCCAGCTTACTCCTCCGCAACAGCTCAGGAAAAACATGTCCAAGTTTAAGCATTATTTGGACTATAACTTGTACAGCTCGGCTCCCTTGTTGCGAGTTTCTGAAGCATTTCCACTCTTACTTCTGAAAGAAACACAAGAGTACACTGGCATGGAGGTGCCGTCCCCTGTGGTGTCACTCGGCATCAGGATATGCTTGGCCCCAGGAGTGAGCTTCATCAGACCAGTTCTTTGCGCTTGCATTTCAGGAATGGCAGCTCTTGCAGCAACATTTTCTGCATTTCTAGATGGACATGCTGCATCTCTTCTGCTGCCAGAAGCTTCTTCAACTATCCGTCTTGGATGAGTGAATGCAAAGCTTGGAGAGTTGTGGGGGTGAACCGATGATCCAGCTGAGACCACACCATATGACCGAGGCAAATTAGCATCACTTGTAAGAGATGGACTTCCCAGCAGAACATTTCCATGGTGCTGTGAGCCTGACAAGTAGCTGAACCGATCGTCGTATCGCAATCGATCTCCAGATAATGCATTGGCCGTGGGGAATGAGTGGCTCAAATTCTGTGGGGCAGTGTACCTGATATGTGATTGACTTGGGCTTGCAGAATTTGCTGAAACATTGGGCACACTTTGAGCTTGTAAAGAGAGATAAGGCCGTCCTTGTCGCGGCAATTCCAAGAACAACTTTGTGGGATGGTCTTCAGTATAGGAATGTGTCCCAGACACATACTCTCCTCTGGTTGTAGTTACTGAGAGATCTTTGCCCATTAGACGCACAGTTTGTCCTGCAGCAGGCCTACACTCCTGCTGCACACCCATTTCAGCATGAGAACTTGAAGCCGCTCCGGCTGATGCGTTACAATCTTGGGGAGGAACTTCCCCTTCATTGGAGGGCTGGCTGCCTCCAAGATTCAGATTGAAGGCATAAGACTTCCGTGAAGAACCAACAAAAAATGTGTCAGACACTTCCATGAACTCACCGTGCAAAAATGTGCCTGGCGATATTGAACTTCTAGCTCTTTCTAACCCAGACACAGGAACGGACTGACATTGAAGTCCATGTGAATCCAAAGACAGATCCTGCTGGTTTTGTCGTCCTTAACGCTAGTTATGTGGAAGTTTGACATTAACATGGTTATGTCACATTTCGAAAGTGTTAATGGCACATTTCAATAAACTTGATACAGACATCACAATTACAGGAAGTATAAATGAAGCATGGATATATAAGAACGTTCTAGGCGTAATAATGTTATAATACTCGGCCAGTTCTAAGTTTGTTTAAGACAGTTTAAAGAATGACGAGATATAAATAACAAGTTCTATTGGTATTACTATATATGAATTTCAGAGTAAGATTCCATGAATTAGTTGTGGAATTAATCTTCAAGGGATTTAGCACACGATGAGACTCTCTTACATGTGTACTTGCAAGTAAAAAAACATAACAAATGGAACAGGTGCCCAACTATATTTTGATCATTATATACTCTACTTAAAATAATACCCACACAGGGAATAAACTTAAAATCCTTACACTACCACTATCCCTTTTGTCTGGTCAACTAGCTAATAATCGGAATTAATGCTCCCTGGCCCTCCCCAACACAGAGCACGTACGAACAGTGTAGACCATCATATCGAGCATACGGTGACAGGCTGACAGCGATAACCACCAGCCGGCTGGCCATGCATTATTAACTGCTCAATTTTCTATTTTTCACTCACTGCATAAATGCTTATCCCAGCAATTAATTAATTAATTAATTAAACTATCCCGAGCGCGGACCAAATATAATCACCTATATATATGTTATTGAAGATTGAAGACCAGTTAGAAATGGTTGATAATATATGCAGTGATGAATGGACTTGGCACGGGACAGATGTGATGCAACAATCCTTACATAAAATATGCTGCACCAAGCGCGTTGGGTCAACAAATAAAGCAAACAACTAATTAGTCCCATAATAAGCACGTGTAATTGATGGCGCGCCGGTCAAAAAATGACAGTAAATACAGCTGCTAAAACTAGTAACCGCCGAGAAGTAGCCGCTACACATAAACATATTTTGATATAAAATAGAAATAGTAAGCATACGTAATTGATGGCGCGCCCGTCCAAAAATGACAGTGAATACAACAGCTGCTAAAACTAGTAACCGCCGAGACATAGCCGCCACACATAAGCATCTTTTGATACAAAATAGAAATTAAAGTAATTTAGTACGCATGTGATGCATATTAAGTACGCGTAATTGATGGTGTGCCCGTCCAAAAATGACAGTGAATACAGCTGCTAAACACTAGTAACCGCAGAGACGTATCAGCTAACCGCGTGACATAATCATATTTTGATCTAATGGAACAAACAGAAATTAAAGTGATTTAGTAAGCATACAATGCATTATGTCGCGAAGCGAAATCTAAAGCAATCATGGCGTCCATCCCAATCTCAATCCAAGCAAATTCTCCATCCCAATCTCAATCCAAGCAAATTCTATCTAAACAATCAATCAGCGGGGGAACATACTACTGGAACGAGACCACAAGTGACAGGCGATAATCATCATGGCATTGCCAGGAAAGGGAGGGGTTGGGCTGGGCTGGGCTTGGGCTGGACCACGCACCTTTCTGGTGAAGTTTCCCTCGGAATCACGCGTCTCCGCCGCCGCCGTCGCCGCCGCCCGAATCGGAGGAGGGAAGCACGAGGGGAGGCGCCGCCGCGAACAGATCCGATATGGACCGCTTCTTCGGCGCCCTCGCCTTCCCCAGCGTCCTCCTCGACGGCTTCATTGGCGGCAGCGACGGCAGGGACAGGGACGGGGACGACGACCGAAGAGGAAGGGGCGGCGCCGCGGCCAGCTCGTCCGCCCACCACCGGAACCTCCTCGCCTTCATCGGCGGCAGATCCCCGGAGCTGAGGCCATATAGCCTCCTCCCCTCCGTCCCCGCCGCTCCCCTTATGCTCGCCGTGTACTCCCTTCACACAAAATTCCCCCACCAAATCAGAAAAAAAAAACACAAACCATCCAAGGGAAGCAGGCCGTCGCCTCCACCAACCTGATGGAGAAAGCGGCGACGACCGCCATGGATGCGCTCCGATCCGGCTGCCGCGAATCTACCCGAGCCGCGATTGAGGGGGAGAGGAGAAGAGAGAGAGTAGAAGGGAGAGAAGCCTAGTGGTGGGTAGTATTTAAAGGGCACACCGATTTAGAAGGTAATTAAGGTATTTTTATCGCCGGGATAGAATTATCTACCCACTTCCCGCTCTTCTAATCGCCTTAATTTTTTTTATTTTAACCGTGCCCCGCTCGCCTCGCCTCGGTGTCGTGCCGGGGGGGGGGGGGGTGGGGCCCACCTCCACACCATCCATTTACTACTGCTGACAGCGACGTGTGAGTGACGGACAGCGGCCAAATTGGGGGGTGACTTTTTTTTTATTTTAGTCGAGGCAGGGACGGAGGGTGACGTGGCGAGATCCACGCCGTCGGTCGGAGAGGAGGTGGGGCGCACACGGCAGGTGTGTGTGAGTGTGCGTGTGTGTCGATCTTCACACGCACGAACGTACAGTATACTACCCTCCTCCCAAGTCCCAAGTCGGTTTCGCTACGTCCACACAACAACAGCGAGACGTCTCCTTCCTCTTAATACAACAAAAAGATGTTGGGGGATGATATCAGCGTGTACCTTTTCCTTTGGATGACGAGGAGACGAAATGCTTGCACGATTGCGTGAAGTAATCACATCTTTTTGTTGTTTTCTTTGTTGTTGTCGTCGTCGTCTTGTTTGGCTCTTTTTCTCGACGAATCGGAGAAAAGAAATGATGGACCGCTGCAGAGAAACTTAGCGTTAAATAGAAACTGAAGTGTAAACGCGTCCGGAGTCATAAGCGTGTCTGCTTGGCTGAAACCACACGTCCCTGTGACTGCTCCTACACGCACACATCTCGTGCTATTTGGCACATGTTTTAACAAGAAGAAGAATGCAAAATTCCATGTAAATCGGTAGCATCGACTTGGATATCGATTGTTTCACCTGATCTAGAGTAATGGAGTACATTTATGACTCCGTGTCGTAGATATATTTTTTCGGTAATTTTCTAATAATAGTTAGCGCTATTTCTTTGGTTAAAATTAGGTAACTTGTGTGATAAAGTTCTGCAGCACATGAATAATTATATATTGTTCCTTAATAAATGTTTGTATTGGCATGTATAAAAGAAATAGTGATACAACAACTTCATGTTATTTCCCATGAATCTATTAGTATAGGATGGATTCACTAGTCACTACTACTGCTATTTAAGAGAGCAATTTGATATTTTACAATATATTAAAAAAATGTAACACACGCTATTTTATATATATTGAATTTTCGAGGAGATACATGCATGCTTAGAATTTCTGTGAGTAATATCAGGAGTTAATTAAGTATGTTTGTTTTTTTATTATTTTTACTTCCATAATGGGGGGGTGGAAAAAAGCTACCGAAAATGTGCCACACATTAACAATGATGGTATCATGAATCACTTTAAACACAAAAATACACCATAATAGACAAAAAAATGCCATACATATTGGACTAATTAAGTTTCATCAAATCTTTATAAACAGGAGTACAATAAATAATTACTTGTTATAAATCTAGTATTCTAAAACCGACGATTTTTCTTGCAAATCAAAAGAGTACTCAACATGGTACGAAATTAGTGAGACATAAATAACCTCTGCATAACACATAGGAGTTTGCAGAGCTAGCTAACTAGGTAGGCCCCTTTGTCCTTTTGTTGGGCCACTAACTTAGGTACTAGTCACCCCACCGAGGCTCGTGAGTCACTATTTGCTAGACGGCCGGTGGGATAAGGGGACGCACTAGCCTAGACCTTTTTGGGGAACTTTTTTTCTTTGGTAAAGACGAGACGGAGTGACGTGGCGTGATCGGCGCCATCAGTTGGGAAGATTCATGGTGGAATCACACGGCTGCATATGGTGTGGTTTGAACTGATCGGCACACATGACAGATGAATCTCTTATCCCTTCTCACGCACGAACTTACGCCTGCATCCGCATCCCCCTACTCAGTCGGTTTCGCTACGTCCACCCAACTACAGCGAGACGTCTCCTATAGTAATACAACAAAAAGATGAGTGGGTGATATCAGCATATCCCTTTTCTTTTCTCTTTTTTTGGTTGAAACATACACCTTTTAGTTTCTTCGGGTGATAGAGAGACAATATACTTGTACGATTACGTGAAGTAATCGCATCTTTTTGTTTGTATTTTGTTGTGTTGTTTGGTTCTTCTCTTTCGTTGAACTGAAAAAAAAAAGAGTTGGACCACAGGAGAGAAACTTGACGTTAAATAACTTATACTAAACTTTGGACATGCCCAGAGTCATACGTGTGTTGACTAGGCTGAAACCACACGCTCCTGCCACCACGCCAGCAAGCACATCTCGTGCTATTTGTTTCTTGTTTTAGCGAGAAGATGACCATAAAGTTCCATGTAAATTGGTAGCACTTACTTGAGTATTGACATTTTCACCTATTCTAGAGTAATGGAGTGCATTTATGACTCCATGTCACCGACCTGTTGATATTTTTTAGTATTTTCTAATAATAGTTAGTACTATTTCTACCGCTAAAATTAGGTAACTTTGTGGTAAATTCTGCAGCATATGAATACGTTATTCCTTGATGAATGCTTGTTGGCATGTATAGAACAATAGTGATACAACAGCTTTTGTGTTAGTTCCTATGAATCTGTTTAGAAGGATGGATTCACTACTATTGATATTTCACAATATTTTTTTAAAAAAAAAGTAACACACACTTTTTCCACATAATATATAGATAGAATTTGCAAGGACGTACATGCTTAGAATTTATGGGGGTAATATCAAATTTTAATTAAGTACGTCAGTATTTTTTGGAATATGGCTTATTTTTACTTCCATAATGGGGGATGGAAATTAAAAGCTACCAGAAATGTGTCACACATTAACAATGATGGTATCATGAGGTACTTTTAACACTAAAATACACCATAATGGCAAAAAACATGCCATACATATTGGACTAATTGACTTCACCATATCTTTATTAATGGATCACAATAATAGTTACTTGTTACAGATCCAATATTCTAAAGCTGACGAGTTTTCTTGCAAACTAAAGAGTAATCCATGTGGGACAACATTATTGTGGCATGAGTACCCCCACATAACACATACGAGCCAACAAAGTTGGTTGACCAGCTAGGCCCGCCTGTCCTTTTGCTGGCCTGCTGACTTAGGCACTACTCATCCCACCCAGTCTTGTGAGTCACCGTTTGCTAGACCGACCGGTGGGAAAGGAGAAGGCCCGTTACCGCCTTTTGTGGGGAACCTTTTTTTTAATATAGGCGGGACGGGGTGACATGGCGTGATGGGCGCCGTTGGTTAGGAGGATGCATGGTGGCATCACGCGACGGTGGTGGGGATGGGTTCGAATTGGTGGATGCACATGGCAGGTGAGTGTCAATACTACATCTTTTCTTCACATGCCCTTTCAGTGTCAGATGTTGGCGACACTTAGGAATTCAGTGGAATCATAATTTGGAGTTCTTTCAGATGATCACCCTAGCAAGACTTAAGTTTGCTCAGAGGGGCTTCCTGGAGGTTTTCTTTTTGGCAGCATGGCACATTTGGAAGCAACGAAATGGTTTAATTTTCTAGAATATTCAGCCCTCCTTCTAAGCTTGGAGATCACTTTTTGTGAAGGCAGTTCTTCTGCATATGTGCAGAATGAAGGATCCCTTAAAACAAATTGTTTCTGATTGGTTACAAACTTTATAGTTTTTGTCTGATTTTTTCCTCTGTAACTTTGTAAATATTTTTTGAGTTCTATAAAATTACACTGTTGGGCAAAGCCCTGGCAGTATTTCCAGTCAAAAAAAAATCCTACAGCAAAGCGCGGGGTATCTATCTAGTATCCATAATCTATCCAATCATAAAGTTAGAAAAAGAAAAAAAATGTGTAGAGGAAGCACCAGTGGTATGTTGATGAAGTGACTCCACCACCAACCAGGATTAAGATTCTTATGCTCACAATTATGTTTTGCATTTTTTTTAGATAATGGAATAAAATCCCAGCCTTTGCACAAGGAGCTGCAGCCAATTATTACAGAAATTTACACAAACTAGCACACAAAATCAAGTCTTAAAAAAACACACTAACAAAGCTAAAGGAAACGCAAGCTAATAAATGTCCAAACAAAACAAAGACCCATTGATTATTGAATCCTATTGGGAATCTCCAACCAAAATTATTATGTTTTGCATGTGGGTGTGTTTTTAATAGAATTCAATGATGATATGAATCTACCGTTGATTTATGTATCTTCGAGATCGTGTCAAATGATGTATTCTTATATATTCTATATATTCTTATATGTGTGGGTGTAGTATATGTATGTTTTGGTGTATATATACTGCTTTGATGCTAGTGTGGTATTCGAGTCTGCCTTGAACACCACAAACTAGTCATAAGCCCCCACAACATACATGAATATGAGAGTTGTTAATTCTAGAAATTGTAAGGGGTTACACACAAATCTGTAGGTGCCTTGTGAATTAGAAGTGTTCAACATTGTATTGTCTGACCATATACCATATATAACTTGTGGAAATAGATGAAGAGGATAAAAATAGATGATCTACCAGCATATTTTAGCATGGCTGCCTATGAAGATGGCATTATATATCTAATCGACTAAGAGGGCAGCTACACAACAAGATCCCGTTGCTACGGGATATTTTAAGTAACTCATCCCTTTTGTTTTTTCTGTATAGTTGAGATTCCACGTGTGCTCCCTCCACTCCTGGTACCTGGTAGCACGTTCAGAGGCGCGATACCTATTCGATTCCTCCTCGGTATCATGCACGTGATACCTCGTCGCCGGCGTCGCTCCTCTATAGCCGGAGCAGCACAGCACAGGCTGGTACCTGATACCCAATACCCGATACCTGGTACCTAGTACTAGTATGGTACTAGCTGCATGGTGTGTGGTACCTGGTACCTAGTACCTGTGGTATCTGTGGAATTGAAGGGATTCAAGAGGATGGGACAGGGGAATTGATACTATCCATACAAGCCGGAGAAAAAATCAGCAAGAAAATCATCAAGCAAAAAAAACACACATGAGGAAGGGATGCAAGCGACGATGAAGCATTGCCGGCGTGGGAGAGGAGGGGGTGGAGGAATCAGCCAAAGTGGAATGGAGGGCGAGGGGTACCTGCAGGGTATCGAAAAAATGGATGCGAGCAGCGACGTAGCACTATCGGCGTGGAGAGGAGGATGGGCGGAGAGGAGTACAGCACTATCGCGTGGGGGTGGAGGATGGAGCTCACGGTCCTCGTCGGCGGGCGCGGTGGTGCGAGAGCTTGCACACCGCTTCGCCGCCGCGCCACGCGTTCCTGAGGCAGTGGGAGCAGCTCCGCATGGCGCTGCCTTCCCCGGCGCCGGAGAGCGGGCCAAGCGCCTTCCACGCCCAACGCGCCACCCTGCACAGCTAGCCGTCGTCGTCGTCTCTGTGCTTATGATGGTGGTAGTGAGAGAGAGAGAGGGGGAAAGGGAAGAGACAGATAAGAAGAGGACAAGATGGAAGAAAATGATAAGATGCTAGTGGTCGTAGTTATTCCGTATGTACAGGATACTATTGACTAGTTTTTCTGATCGACTAACTATACTGTATTTTTTTTTTCTTTTATCTTTTCGTTGCAACTTATGGGTTTTTAGCTAGTTCGGTAAAAGGGGAAAAGCATCGTGTAACAGAAGTACGTGCACGACGAGCCCACTAGCAGATCACGCAGCCCACCTTGGGCGCGCCACATCTCTGACATCACGGCCCGGTACTTCATTCCGCCTCGGCCCAAATTTCACCAAATCAACCGAAGGATGGGCCGGTCCGCCTGCCTGCCTGCCTGGGCCGTTAATTACACATTTACACTAGCAAACGTGCTTGAAAACACATTAGCATCACGGTGATTGGATTTCTCCTGCAAATTCGAGACACAGAACGGCTTCGATTCTATCACTAACTCCGACGCGAGCTCCTCCTGAGGAAGGAGAAGGTGTTGTCGGTGAAGCGGAGCAGGTTGTAGGCCCACGCGCCGCACACCGTCCCGCTCACCGGCGCCGCCACGTACACCCACACGCCGCCGTACCTCCCCGCCACCATCGCCGGACCAAGGCTCCGAGCCGGGTTCATCGACGCCCCCGTCACCGGCCTGCAAATTAAACCCCAATGCAATACACACTGTAACAATAGCAGTAGCAACATTCGCAAAGGAAAGATAATTTGTAAATAGAACTTTTATATACTGGTTCTTAGCGATCTAAAAGTAAAGGTTGAAAAATAAACTTCAACGAAAAAAACTCGCAAAATCAGTTTTAAATTTAAGTTTGAAAATTTAAATTTTAAATTTTGGCTGATAGTCATAAGTATAAGCGAAAAAGAAGGCCGAACAACTACTACTAATGCGGCATCAACAGTACGTAGTTAACTGTGAGATTTTATTATTTACTTCAACACATACCCTGCGAAGAGCACGTTCACCGCGACCGTCGCACCGACAGCGAGCCCAGCCAATTCACCGATCTGTGTTGTACAGCACAAAATTATCATCGATCATCATGCATATATAGTAATTAATTTGTTAGTGTTGGTGTTCTTATACTGCTCTATTGTCCGTGGCGACGCCGGAGACGACGAACATGAGGAAGAAAGAGATGACGAACTCTAGCGCCGCCGCCTGAGCCATCGACCCCGCCGGCGTCGTCCCGAAGAACAAGTGCTCCCCCCCCCCCCCCCGCGCCGCCGCCGCCCAAACACCACGCGCAGCGTCAGGCTTGCCATGGTGGATCCCAGCACCTGGGCCACCCCCCCCCCCCCCCCCCCCCCACACACACACACACACACTGATCACCACAAATGAATTCTTGGCAGTAAATTTAACCGAAACATTTGCTCCACGGCTGATAAGCCCTGCAAAAATTGAACGAAGCAACCACAAATAATTGACGGGTAAAAAGAGATGCACTTAATAGTGTAGTGGTAAAAAGTGTGTGGATTCAATTGACGAGATCACAATTCCTTCTTAAAAAAAATAAAAGAAATATTATAATAACAGAAACCTTAAAATCAACTTTTATAACTTAAATTTTGGCTGCGGCTGATAAACCAATTAGCGAACCATGGAAATGAAAATCTGTTTTGTCGGACAGTCTACAGTGCCACTGATCACTCCGTTTGTGCTACAGAAAGCTGGGAAAATTTGGTCCTTGGTTGGGATGTCATTTTCAGATCCAAGAAAATGGTTTGTTACCTGATTCCACGGGAAGCATCCGCACGTGGCGAAGGCGACGGTAACGGCGGGGTTGAGGTGGGTGCCGGAGATGTGGCCGACGGAGTAGACCAGCGCCGTGACGACGAGCCCGCACACGGCGCAGATCCCCGGGAACGTCACCGTGCCGCCGGTGCTCAGGTTCACCACCACCGCGCCGCACCCGGCGAATATCATGAAATATGTCCCCAGAATTTCCGTAAGAATCTGCAGGTTTTATTCATGCAGCAATCACTGTTCGTTGAAAATTCGATCCAGAAGGATTAATCAGAGTTACGGTTGGTTCAGGCGAGGAATCTCTAATAGTCTAATGCAATTTCTGAATTAGTAGTCTCCATGAAGAAATGAGCACCCATAATGTCACATACGATAGTAATCCCCAGTGGAATTAGTCACATATGGATATCAAGTTCAGAGTTTCAGTTTGTGAAAATATTCAGAGTAACTGTATTTTTTGCATCTAATTTTTGTACCAGTGGATTGAAAATGAACTAGCATTCGGGCTCTTATACGAGATAGCGGACTGACCGCTTTCATCCCTACTAGTCAGTCAGTCAGTCACTAGGAATCTCTAATGCTGTTTCTGAATTAGTCTACATGAAGAAATCTACTCCACAGTCACAAAGTCACAGATGGTAGTAATCGCCAACGGAATTACTATAAACGTGTTACTGCTCCTGAAAAGGAATGGAGAAGAAAATCAGAAACCATATGCTTTTGACACGGGTGTCAAGTTCAGAGTTTCAGTTTGCGAGTTCAGGTACGGCACTGGGGTAATCCCAGGAGACTGTGTATCGCAAGTTCGCAACGACCATCACCATACATACCTTCTGCATGAATTGGACGGAGATCATGTCGTTGCCTTGGCATCTTCTGCTGGTGTTGCTTCCATCCTCTGAATTCTCACACTTCACCTCCTTGCTGTCTTGCCCTTCTTCCATGGCTCCCGCTGCTGCTCCATCCTCTCTCCCAGCCATCTCTCTCCCTGACTCAATGGCAAAGCTATCTGTTTGAGAATTGAGAGTACAAAAACAGTGACAGACTAGTCCAGGCCAGCAGCATCATGTTCTAGTATTTTTATAGCACTATGCAGCAGCAGCAGCATCATCTTCTTGGATTGACCACCTACTCTACATGAGTGTTGATGCAGGCAGCCGTGCGCAAAGACGAAACCCATCTGGAGTTGGATTAACACGAATTTTAAAATCAGAATCTGGCAAATATACTCTTGCTGGTACGTTTTTCCTACCTAATTGAATTCATCTCAACTCTCAAGTCATTCTTTTTTTGTCCTAAAACAGATGAAATTCAGACTTTGAGGACATAACAAACCATCCATGTATAAAAATAAACGAACTTTTCATATGCATATACAGCAGTCCAGCCTACTCGGATACAGCTCGGAGACTAGTGCTTTGGCTTATGGACTGAAGAAACAGCACAACTAAAGTTCTATAATATGTTTTTAATTAATTGGCTTGTACCAAATGTTAAGAAATCAGGGGTGGTTTCTCGAACACCACAAGTCAAGATTAATAAATGTGTGCTGATTGCTGAACACATACAGAGAGAAACTAACATACCTTCAACCTACAGCTTAGTCCTCCTCAACAGCTCAGGAAAAACATGTCCAAGTTTAAGCATTATTTGGACTATAACTTGTACAGCCCGGCTCCCATGTTGCGAGTTGCTGAAGCATTTCCACTCTTACTTCCGAAAGAAACACAAGAGTACACTGGCATGGAGGTGCCGTCCCCTGTGGTGTCACTCGGCATCAGGATATGCTTGGCCCCAGGAGTGAGCTTCATCGGACCAGTTCTTTGCGCATGCCGGCCACCAGAGGAAGAGCTAGGCATTTCAGGAATGGCAGCTCTTGCAGCAACATTTTCTGCATTTCTAGATGGACATGCTCCATCTCTTCTGCTGCCAGAAGCTTCTTCAACTATCCGTCTTGGACAAGTGAATGTAAAGCTTGGAGAGTTGTGGGGGTGAACCGATGATCCAGCTGAGACCACACCATATGACCGAGGCAAATTAGCATGATAAACTGAAGATGGTGTCACATGCTGTGCCGTCGTAGGCAAAATTGGTGCTGACGGTGATGCAGTACTGGATGAAGAAGGATCAGAGTAACGGCTCCAAACATACGGCAAATTCTGACGGAGCGCTGCACTGCCATGACTTGTAAGTGATGGACTCCCCAGTAGAACATTTCCATGGTGCTGTGAGCCTGACAAGTAGCTGAACCGATCGTCGTATTGCAATCGATCTCCAGATAATGCATTGGCCGTGGGGAATGAGTGGCTCAAATTCTGTGGGGCAGTGTACCTGATATGTGATTGACTTGGGCTTAAAGAATTTGCTGAAACATTGGGCACACTTTGAGCTTGTAAAGAGAGATAAGGCCGTCCTTGTCGCGGCAATTCCAAGAACAACTTTGTGGGATGGTCTTCAGTATAGGAATGTGTCCCAGACACATACTCTCCTCTGGTTGTAGTTACTGAGAGATCTTTGCCCATTAGACGCACAGTTTGTCCTGGAGCAGGCCTACACTCCTGCTGCACACCCATTTCAGCATGAGAACTTGAAGCCGCTCCGGCTGATGCATTACAATCTTGGGGAGGAACTTCCCCTTCATTGGAGGGCTGGCTGCCTCCAAGATTCAGATTGAAGGCATAATACCTCTGGTGCTGCTGAAATGAATCCTGAACTGTATGATTGGGCAATGCACAAGGTGACTTCCCCTTTGTCATAGCATCTTTAACCGAACCACTACTACAATCACCATGAGACTCAACAAGTTCTCCTGTCAACTTCCGTGAAGAACCAACAAAAAATGTGTCAGACACTTCCATGAACTCACCGTGCAAAAATGTGCCTGGCGATATTGAACTTCTAGCTCTTTCTAACCCAGACAGAGGAACGGACTGACATTGAAGTCCATGTGAATCCAAAGACAGATCCTGCTGGTTTTGTCGTCCTTCGTCAATAACTTGCACATCAGAGTCTAAAGGCTCATGCTGACTAGGCTCATGATTTGGCTCCTCTGGATTTGACACATATGGGTAGTTCAAATCAGTAGATTCTGGCAGTGCCTCATTCAGATCAAACAAATTGGAGGACAACTGTGTGCTGGTGAGCTCAAGAGAATCCTCATGATCTGTATTCTTGCTTGCTTCTTTAGTTGCTGTCTCCGGCATATGAGAACTACAGCTTTCTGCAGCTATGTGCTTGTCCCCTTCACTGGACATGTCCGTGGATGATGACGACGATGACGCCAAAGCATCCGAGAACAGCTTGCAGATATTTTGCTTGTTAATACCAAGCACATCATTAACTTCTGAGAATTTTACACGCTTCACTGATTTGCGGCAGACTTCAATGACTTCTGTGCCTTTTGGGTCGCCATGTTTCTCCTTGACCATTTTGACGGATGTGTGCTTTGTGTATTTCTTCAGAATACTATGCAAAGGGAGCATTTTCTTCAGGTCATGCTGTTTCCCCACCTTATTGGTAGCCCTTTTACTCTCGCTGTACCTTTTCTTATCAATCTTCTTGTTGTTGTTCTTATCTAAGTTAGTGATCTTTGCCTTCTTCCTTCTCTTTGAGTCTGGAGACCTTTCCTCGTCTGTTCTTGCATGGTGTACACCATCAGGTCTCCTTGACGCTTGAGGAGTATCCAATCCACCAGGCAAATTTGTCTTGTCAAGTGCTTCCTGCATAATTGAGCAACATCAGTGGATAATGTGGAATACAAATAAAAGGTAAACACAATAATATAAAACAGTCAGATTACCTCATGCATATAAATAGCTAGGTTGTGTAAAAGACACAAAGGTAAAATTAGATTGTGTAAACTACAGAACGGAAATTAGATTGTGTAAATTATAGAACAGAAATGAGTCGGATGCATATTAATAGAACTTCGAAAAGGCAATAGCTAATTTAAAACAAACAATATAAGTCAAACTCTTCATTAAGATCACACTTTTGTCAAAGTAAGATAATTATCTGATGAATGCAAAAAAAAAAAAACACTTGTGGGGAACTTATGTTAGTTTTTAATTAGTTGTTTAGGATTGTGGAAATCTAGAACTTGTGTGCACCACACAAAAATGATGCTGGTGCCAAGGCAGCTAATGTCCACACATATTTCAACCTCAGAAAATCTTACAACTTAAAAAAAATTGCTGGTAACAGTTATTGAATCATTTTATCTGAGTCTCATGTGTCATCATGAAAGCAAAAACTAATTTAGAATGGGACCGCAATAAGGCCTAGACAGGCCAAAAATTTCTGACACCGTATAGAATTAGCAACTATGATGATGTGTGCTAACACAGATTCTTAACGCTAGTTATGTGGAAGTTTGACATTAACATGGTTATGTCACATTTCGAAAGTGTTAATGGCACATTTCAATAAACTTGATACAGACATCACAATTACAGGAAGTACAAATGAAGCATGGATATATAAGAACGTTCTAGGCGTAATAATGTTATAATACTCGGCCAGTTCTAAGTTTGTTTAAGACAGTTTAAAGAATGACGAGATATAAATAACAAGTTCTATTGGTATTACTATATATGAATTTCAGAGTAAGATTCCATGAATTAGTTGTGGAATTAATCTTCAAGGGATTTAGCACACGATGAGACTCTCTTACATGTGTACTTGCAAGTAAAAAAACATAACAAATGGAACAGGTGCCCAACTATATTTTGATCATTATATACTCTACTTAAAATAATACCCACACAGGGAATAAACTTAAAATCCTTACACTACCACTATCCCTTTTGTCTGGTCAACTAGCTAATAATCGGAATTAATGCTCCCTGGCCCTCCCCAACACAGAGCACGTACGAACAGTGTAGACCATCATATCGAGCATACGGTGACAGGCTGACAGCGATAACCACCACCACAAGCAAAGCATATGCTTTGACGGTGCGTACGTACGTGGACTAGACATTTTACTGACCAGCTAGCTATCTGCACACATACCACACACACTACATACACACACAAATGGGCAAAATTTATTTTTCCTAGACCAAAAGGAAAAAAAAATCAAATGAAACACCACACATGCAGGCCATGATGAAGATCCAAAGAGAATAACGCAGAAAATCTCGATCTAGTATAATTGCCTGCTCCACGTCCCTCTCTCTCTTGTATAATGGGTCAGTCCGATCGGACCTGAAAATATGTGTCCGACCGGACACACACAAGGTACGCAACTCACAATTCACACAGTAGCAAACTTAGCTACCTGCCGCAGGCAACCGGTGTTACTACCTCCACCGGTTTGATCGATGCGCGAAAAGGCAACGCGACACACCAAAATGCAACATATAGTACCAGCAGCTAGTCTGCTTCCAGTACAGTTATTTACTGCCTACTAGTGGTAATTAATTAATTAATTAGCCGGCTGGCCATGCATTATTAACTGCTCAATTTTCTATTTTTCACTCACTGCATAAATGCTTATCCCAGCAATTAATTAATTAAACTATCTCTCATCATCAGCGCCATGCATGCACGAATCCTACGGGAACAATACTAGGTCGATGTCCCGCATGCGCGCAGCACCAGGCACGACTCCGGAACAACCGGTCCATCCATTTACCGTCAAAAAATACAGCATGAAATAACAATGCCGACGAATCCCAAACAGTCACTCACGCAGATATATGCATGACTATTGACTAGCCAACCAGCCAGCAATGTAATTATGCGTACCAAGAAAGAAAAGCACAATGATCAAGCCAGCTTTAGTTTATCACTCTTGGCGCACAGATATAACCCGTACAGCTAGCTAGCCTCGACCAACAAATCATGGTGTTGTACCCGCAACCAAGCAAAGCAATCATCGTGTACCCGAGCGCAGACCAAATATAATCACCTATATATATGTTATCGAAGATTGAAGACCAGTTAGAAATGGTTGATAATATATGTAGTGATGGATGGACTTGGCACGGGACAGGTGTGATATATAAAAAGTTCTTGTAGGTAATAATTATAATTAGCACTAATCACTAATCACGTCATCATTAGTGCTAGCCATATGGTTAAAGCGACGGGAGCGCAGCGTACGCGTCGGCAGGTGCGCGCGACTTCCGCTCGCGGCGCGTACGCGCGCGTCAGGAACCTACTGGAACAATCAGCGGGCGAACATGCTACTGGAACGAGACCACAAGTGACAGGCGATAATCATCATGGCATTGCCAGGAAAGGGAGGGGTTGGGCTGGGCTGGGCTTGGGCTGGACCACGCACCTTTCTGGTGAAGTTTCCCTCGGAATCACGCGTCTCCGCCGCCGCCGCCGCCGCCGCCGCCGCCGCCACAACCGGAGCAGAAGCAGCCCCCGCCTCCTCCTCCTCCTCCTCCAGCAGCCTCCGCTTCCGCTTCTTCTCCCTAGCTCGCCGCATGATCGCGCAGAGCGCCTCGTCGTCGTCGTCGTCGTTCCCGCCGCCGCCCGAATCGGAGGAGGGAAGCGCGAGGGGAGGCGCCGCCGCGAACAGATCCGATATGGACCGCTTCTTCGGCGCCCTCGCCTTCCCCAGCGTCCTCCTCGACGGCTTCGTCGGCGGCGGCGGCGGCGGGGACGGGGACGGGGACGGGGACGGCGACCGGGGAGGAAGGGGCGGCGCCGCGGCCAGCTCGTCCGCCCACCACCGGAACCTCCTCGCCTCCATCGGCGGCAGATCCCCGGCGCCGAGGCCGTACAGCCTCGTCCCCTCCGCCCCCGCCGCTCCCCTCATGCTCTCCGTGTACTCCCTTCACACAAAAAATCCCCCCACCAAATCAGAAAAGCACACAAAAACCAAACCAGCCGAGGGAGGCAAGCAGTCGCCTCCACCAACCTGATGGAGAAACCGGCGACGACCGCCATGGATGCGCTCCGGCCGCCGCGAATCTACCCGCGCCGCGATTGAGGGGGGAGGAGAGAGAGAGGGGGGGGGAGAGAGAGAGTAGAAGGGGGAGAGAAGCCTAGTGGTGGGTAGTATTTAAAGGGCACACCGATTTAGAAGGTAATTAAGATATTCTTATCGCCAGGATAGAATTATCTTACCCACTTCCCGCTCTTCTAATCGCCTTTTATTTTTTTAACCGCCCCGCTCGCCTCGCTGTCGTGCCGGGGGGCATGGGCCCACCTCCACACCCCCATTTACTACTGCTGACAGGGACGTGTGAGTGACGGACAGCGGCTAAATCGGGGGGCGACTTTTTTTACTCCCTCCGTGTTCTAGGGTACTCACTCGGTTTATTTTTGATAGTCATATTTTCAAATCTGAAAAATTTATTTTTAATAGATATATTTTAATCCAACAACCTATTATCTTAATGACTTTCTCGAATTTAATACGCGACTCTCTATTTTTCTACACAAGATTGGCTACATAGGCATCGAGAAATGTAAATATTAATGAATCGTTTGTTTACGATGAATGACTATTAGCATATTTAAAGAGATGATAAGTAGACTTACTTATCATTGGTCTGTTTGTCAAGATGAAATATGACTATCAAAAGTAGACGGAGGGAGTAATTAATTAGAATCTCTTCTCCATTACATTATTAATTTTTTAAATCCTACACACTCAAGATCTTTAATTCTATTGGATGCATGCATTATATTTATTAGAGTGATCCAAACTAGGAGATGATAATAATTGTTTCTTGGTTTTTGAGTTAAAGGCGGTTGTGACTTATATTTTGAAATGGATAGAGTATTTTTTAGTCGAGGCAGGGACGGAGGGTGATGTGGCGAGATCCACGCCGTCGGTCAGGGGAGGAGGTGAGCGCACACGGCAGGTGTGTGCGAGTGCGTGCGTGTGTCGATCTTCACACGCACGAACATACAGTATACTACCCTCCTCCCTAAGTCCCAAGTCGGTTTCGCTACGTCCACACAACAACAAGCGAGACGTCTCCTTCCTCCTATGATAACACAACAAAAAGAGATATTAGGGATGATATCAGTGTGTACCTTTTTCCTTTGGACGACGAGGAGACGAATTGCCTGCACGATTGCGTGAAGTAATCACGTCTTTTTGTTGTTTTTTGTTGTTGTTGTGTTGTTTGGTTCTTTTTCTCGGCGGACCGGAGAAAAGAAAAGATGGACCGCTGCAGAGAAACTTGACGTTAAATAGCTTAAACTAAAGTGTAAACGCGCGCGTCTGGAGTAATAAACGTGTATGCTTGGCTGAAACCACGCGTTGTGACTGCTCCTACATGCACACATCCCGTGCTATTTGCCACATGTTTTAACAAGAAGAATAACGTAAAGTTCCATGTAAATCGGTAGCACTGACTTGGATACCGACTGTTTCACATGTTCTACAATAATGGAGTACATTTATGACTCCGCGTTATAGATATGTTTTTTTTGGTAATTTTCTAATAATGGTTAGCGCTATTTCTTCAGCTAAAATTAGGTAACTTATGTGATAAAGTTCTGCAGCACATGAATATGAATATATTGTTCCTTGATAAATATTTGTATTGGCGTGTATAAAAGAAATAGTGATACAACAACTTCATGTTATTTCCTATGAATCTAAGTAGGATGGATTCACTAGTCACTACTACTGTTATTTAAGAGAGCAATTCGATATTTTACAATATATTAAAAAATGTAACACACACTTTTATATATATATTGTTCGAGGAGATACATGCATGTTTTTTCTGTGAGTGATATCAGGAGTTAATTAAGTATGTTGGTTTTTTTTATTATTTTTACTTCCATAATGGGGGATGGAAAAAAGCTACCGAAAATTTGCCACACATTAACAATGATGGTATCATGAATCACTTTAAACACAAAAATACACCATAATAGACAAAAAAAATGCCATACATATTGGACTAATTAAGTTTCACCAAATCTTTATAAACAGGAGTACAATAAATAATTACTTGTTATAAATCTAGTATTCTAAAGCCGGCGAGTATTCTTGCAAATCAAAAGAGTACTTGACGTGTGGCACGAAATTAGTGAGACATGAATAACCCCTGCATAACGCATAGGAGTCTGCAGAGCTAGCTAACCAAGTAGGCCCTTTTGTCCTTTTGTTGGGCCACTAACTCAGGTACTAGTCACCCCACCCAGGCTCGTGAGTCACTATTTGCTGGACAGACGGTAGGACAAGGTTACGCACTAGCCTAGACCTTTTTAGGGAATTTTTTTTATAAAGACAAGACAAAGTGACGTGGCGTGATCGGCGCCATCAGTTGGGACGATTCATGGTGGCATCCCACGGCTGCATATGTGGTGTGGTTTGAACTGGTCGGCACACATAACAAATGAATCTCTTATCCCTTCTCACGCACGAACTTACGCCTGTATCCGCATCCCCCTACTCAGTCGGTTTCACTACGTCCACTCAACAACAGCGATACGTCACCTATAGTAATACAACAAAAAGATGAGTGAGTGATATCGGCATATCCCTTTTCTTTTATTTTTTTATGAAACATACACTTTTTAATTTCTTCGGGTGATAGAGAGACAATATACTTGTACAATTACGTGAAGTAATCGCATCTTTTTGTTTGTATTTTGGTGTGTGTTGTTTGGTTCGTCTCTTTCGTCGAACCCCAAAAAAAGTTGGACCACAAGAGAGAAACTTGACGTTAAATAGATTATACTAAACTGTGGACATGTCCGGAGTTGTACGTGTGTTGACTAGGCTGAAACCACACGCTCCTGCCACCACGCCAGCAAGCACATCTCATGCTATTCATTTCTTGTTTTAGCGAGAAGACAACCGTAAAGTTACATGTAAATTGATAGCACTTACTTGAGTATTGACAGTTTCACTTATTCTAGAGTAATGGAGTATATTTATGACTCCATGTCACCGATCTGTTGATATTTTTGAGTATTTTCTAATAATGGTTAGTACTATTTCTACCGCTAAAATTAGGTAACAAGGTGTAAAGCGGTAAGGCATTACGCTGTGGTCAATCTTTAGATATAGAGTAGGTACCGAACCGGAGTCAGAGTGAACTGCGGTATTTCATTCAGTCTGCTTGGCTTTTCTATAGTTGGCCTTTTTGTCTGCCTTCTTGAGTCAATGCCACATTGGTCCATTCCGGTCTTCAGTAAGTCAGTGTTCACCAAGCAAGCTGGAGCACCTTTCACTCTCGGGCATAAAGGTTTTTATCCAATTCATTCACAGGAAGGGTAGAAGGAGCTTCAAAGCTTTTAGGTTCAGTTGTGAATTTGGGTCAAGAAATGGGGGTTATGTGCCAGCCTATCAAGCAAGCCGAATAGGCGCGCCTGGATGATCAATTCCTTGGTTTTTTCTTACCTGACCGAGAGACGGGGCCGATAGAGCATATTCCGGACAAGTTGGTTCGATTCGCAGTTCACTTTCTATAAGATAACAAAACAGCAGACCCACCCCATGCTTTTCTTTACGCTGACCCAGCATTCCCCTTTGCATTTCTTCCAGGCACAAAGGGTGCACATAACTACCTTTTTTCATCTTATCACCCCGCCTAGCGACTTTGCAAGCATTACAAGCTAGGCACCTAACAACGGTTATTCCTCCAACAGGTTATTCTGGGTTACGCTAAACCTTCAAGCCCCTATACAAAGGAGCTCCATTCCTCCCGGGATTTTCCAGAAAGTACCGCTCCTTCTTGAGTTGAACTACCCCCTCGGCACTGGGAGCTCCTGATAATCCCTTTTTGGAAAGGAATGCGTCCACCGTACTGGCTATTTTCGTTTCGTGTATAACGTATCTATCGGCACGGCGTCGGCCTTCATAAAGCAACCAAATTAAATCCTCCTTTATTTTGAATTTTGTTTCAAAATAAGAAAGAACATTTCTTGTTCCTGCAGATTGCGTTCAACAATGCACAATATCCCACTCACTCGCTTTGGTTAGTTATAGTCAATCCATACCGCCTTCCTAAGGTTAGATCAGATGGCTTGGTTTCATTTCTGAATAAAGAGGAGGCTCGGGAGAGTAACTCGTGTCGTTCAGTTGGATTCCTGGTCGGCTTTGTCCAAACAAATCACTCCTTACAGAGGCGAGGGGAAAGAAGGCAGAGCGATAGGGATAGGCAGAGCAAGAGCTCTTAAAGTCTACCTGGGCTAGCTTCTTCATTCTTCGATCAGGGGCGGGCTTCTTCCCTTATTATATACGATGACATAGATAGAGCCTCCTTCTTTGATCCATTCATTGATAAAGTCTTCGGGGGCAGTTTACCTTTTGAATCGACAGTAGAGTAGGTTTGCTCTTGCTTTCTCAATCTTTCCCTATGTAGTAGATCCGGCTTTATTCGGCTAAAAAGAGGCCGTCGTATCTGCTCGCCCCCTTCTTCATTCATCCAATTAGGTCAGAATGGATCCAGGGAACCCGGCTCGAGAACTGTCCTGAGAAAAACACAGTAAGAGAGTCCAATCTTTGAAATACTTTGTGGTAAATTCTGCAGCATATGAATACGTTATTCCTTGATGAATGTTTGTTGGCATGCATAGAACAATAGTGATACAACAGCTTTTGTGTTAGTTCCTATGAATCTATTTAGAAGGATGGATTCACTATACTATTGATATTTCACAATATTTTAAAAAATGTAACACACACTTTTTCCATATAATATATAGATCGAATTTGCAAGGACGTGCATGCTAAAATTCATGTGGGTAATATCAAAATTTAATTAAGTACGTTAGTATTTTTCGGAATATGGCTTATTTTTACATCCCTAGTGGGGGATGGAAATTAAAAGCTACCGGAAATGTCAAATGTGTCACATATTACCAATGATGGTATCATGAGGTACTTTCAACACTAAAATACACCATAATGGCCAAAAACATGCTATGCATATTGGACTAATTGACTTCACCATATCTTTATTAATGGGTCACAATAATAGTTACTTGTTACAGATCCAATATTCTAAAGCTGACGAGTTTTTTTGCAAACTAAAAGAGTAATCCATGTGGCACAACATTACTGAGACACGAGTACCCCCACATAACGCATACGAGCCAGCAAAGTTGGTTGACCAGCTAGGCCCGTCTGACCTTTTGCTGGGCAGTTGACTTAGGTACTAGTCATCCCACCCAGTCTTATGAGTCACCGTTTGCTAGACCGACTGGTGGGAAAGGAGAAGGCACGCTACCGCCTTTTGTGGGAAACCCTTTTTTTAATATAGGCGGGACGGGGTGACATGGCGTGATGGGCGCCGTTGGTCAGGAGGATGTATGGTGGCATCACGTGACAGTGGTGGGGATGGGTTCGAATTGGTGGGTGCACATGGCAGGTATGGTGAGTGTCTCTTCCTCTCCTGTACACGCATGAACATACGCCAAAGTCATCGTCCCCCTACCCCTAAGTCGGTTTCACTATGTCCATGCAACAACAGTGAGACATCTCCTAATACAACAAAATGATAATGAAGAGGGGGGGCGTAATACCGGTGTATAACATTTTCTTTGGATGATAAAGGAACAATTAATATATGTGTTTATACGATTGCATGAAGAAATCACATCTAATTGTTATATTTTGGTGTGTTACTTGGTTCTTCTTTACGTTGAATGTGGGAAAAAAAGTTGACCGCTAGAGACGAACTTGGTGTTATTTTTTTTCTTAAAAAAAAGTGTGAGCGTGTCTAGAGTCATATGCATGTCGACTATACTGAAATCTCGTGTTGTTTGGTTTCTTGCTTCAATGAGAAAAAGAAAGTAAAGTTCCATGTAAATTGCTAGCACTGACTTGAACCGGCTAATACAGTTCCATATGTATATATTATTTTAAAGTAATGGAGTACATTTATGATTCCACGTCACACGCGCACGCGTGTATATATATATATATACATATATATATATATATATACATATATATATACATATATATACACATATGTATATATATACCTATAGACATATGTATATATATACCTATATACATATGTATATATATACGTATATATATATATATATGTATATATACGTATATATATATATATAAAAGTAGCGTCATTATATGTATATATATGTATATATATATGTATATATATATGTATATACATGTATATATGTATATATATGTATATATATATATATATGTGTGTATATATATATATATGTGTATATATATATATATGTGTGTGTATATATATATATATGTGTGTATATATATATATATATGTGTATATATATATATGTATATATATGTGTGTGTGTGTGTTTTGATATTTTGGGGTTATTTCTAATATAAGTAATAGTTAGTGTCTAGTACGTTAATATTGTTAGTAGTATCTTTTTAAAAGTTTGTTTATTTTACTCCTACAGGAGATGGAAATAAACACTACTAGTACTATGTCACACATTAAAGTCATTGCACTGCATGCATTTGTCGGTTAGCGATGGACCACAATATTGAATTCTGTTGACAAATTTTAATGATCATGATATATGCCGACAATACAAAACGCTTACTATTATATGCTTGTACAGAAACACTCCGTTGTTTCGCTGATGACCTCATGATTCAACCTTTCTAGGCAGCATTTCAATGTCTAGCTTGTCCATTAATTAAAGAAGCACCACCAATTTCACCGTACACTACAACAGAAAAATGATTCTGAACTGGTTGGGAATCCCCTTTTGGTGCCGGTTTTCCCAACCGACACAAAGGAGATGGCACTGATTGAAAATCAAAAAGATGCTGGTTCCTTAGAGTTAACCGACACCTTTTAGGTTCGATGAATAAAAAAAAAGCCGACTCGATGCATCGGCTCGATCGAGCCAACGCATCGAGCCGAGCAGTCCCTCCTCCCACATCCGCAAGAAATTTTTTTTTTGGCAACATTCATCTCACAAAATAAATCACTGAATCAAACATTTGAATCAGGCAACATTCATTTCACAAAATTTTTTTGGCAACATTCATCTCACATATCATTGAATCACTGAATCAAACATTTGAATCAGGCAACTGCAAGCGAAGGACACGGTTGGGGGTACTCATCGTCGCCCGTAGGGAGCCCGCCGCCATCGTTGCCGCTGCCTACTCCCCGCCGGATCTAGCTCCCGTCGGATCTGGCGGAGGGGAGGTCGCCGCTGCTGCCGCCCGTGAGCCACGCCACTTGCCGCCGCCGCCGCCGCCTCCCCTCCCGCCGGATCTGGCGGAGGGGAGGGCGCGGTCGCCGCTGCCACCTCCGCCAGCTAACCGCCGGCAGCGCGGGGGAGAGAGAAGAGAGCGAGACAAGAGAGAAGGGAGAGAGAGAGAAGAGGGAGCGAGGCGATCAAACCTTATCCAATGGTCGTCTCGTCGTGGTGGGGCGCACCGGTCGGCTCATCCGATGCCGGCTCGGCTCGATTTACATAGGTGTCGGTTTTCTATAAAAACCGACACCTATAATATATTAAAGATGTCGTTTTTTAAAAATATTTAGAACCGTCACCTATGATTACTTAAAGGTGCCGGATTTTTGTGATTTCAACCCGTGAAGGTGGGAAAAGTCCTATAGGTGCCGGTTTTAGCACCACCGGCACCTATAGCGGCGACATCTATTTGATATTTTGTAGTAGTGCGTTGACCTTATCACTTTCCCCTACTAGCATGGACATGTCTATTTATGATGACTCAAGATTATCATTTGTAACGGTTCGCTTTCACCCGTCACGGATAGCCCGTTACAGCACGCTATGAGGTCTGAGGATCTGTGCTAGTGCCAATGGCGGAGCAAAGGCCCAACCACCATGGGCAAATGCCTGAGCTCCGCCGTACGTATTAGCCAATGGATTACCACTAATGCCTATAGAACTGGGTTTAGGCAGCTCCACAACTCCACTACATTCCTAACTTCTGGAGCTAAATCTAAGAGTTGGAGCTGTACCAAATAGGCCCTTAATATGCCTATTTTAGTAGAGGCTACATTGGCCATGTAAGCAATGCAAGTCAAAGATTCACATACTCACACCAACGCTTGATGCCATCAGCCTAAGGCCAAAGCTATACACACTATTCTCCAACATCCATTTTCTATTTTTGATAAAATAATACTTATTAATCTAATAATTTAGCCAATTTACTTGGCTCATCCGCCACTGCTCATCTTGGCAACAAATCAACATCTACTTTATCTCGCGTATATGAATAACGTAAAGTAATTGAGCTTCGGTGAGTGGCAAGACCTGCAAATATAGAATGCGGGAAATATAAGCACACGGTGTCATCCTGGTTTTACCCTATAGTCAACTTTACTAGAAATTCAAACCGATGTAATAACGAATTAACTTTCTACTAGTAATACGTTTCTAGTATAGAGAGATTAATTAGCTCAATGTTGTGTTTTCACATAATCGAAACCAAGGATGAGGGTATAATAAAACTAACTTAGTCTAATTAGGAAGCAAATGGAACAATTTCCTAGATAATGATGTACTTCCTCCAGTTTCATTTTAATTTTAATTGACGTTTTGGACAATGACACTGTCTATAAAATATATCTTTAGCCTTATTTTTCTATTATAACATATATAATAAATAAATGCGTTTTTACTTTTATTATAGTGCTTTGAAAGACAAATCTATATATGTTGCTTTAGTTCCTTTAAACTCAATATTTTTAGTTATTGATAGTCAAAGTTATAAAAGTTTGACCTCAACTTGTCTAAAACGTCAATTAATATGAAACCGAAGTGAGTAGTAATATATATAATGTCATGCCTGAGAAGTATTAATTAAGGAAGAGCACAAAATATGTGTGCGCACGTTGCTCTTAAAGTGCTACAATGCATATATATATATATATACATATATATATATACATATATATATATATATATATGTATATATATATATATATACATATATATATATATATGACACTTATATGGGGCACCATGGTGCCCGGACACCATGGTATAAAATACACAAATTCATCCAAATTTTTGAAAAATTTCAAATTGTGAGTATATACCTGGTTATAAGTATTCGATTCATACCTACACCCAACAACAAAACAACTCAAATTTAACTTTATTTCACAATCCATGATTACATACCTAACTAATTATATATTTGGATGCTATATACCTAGAATCAAAATCTAACAAAAACAAGTTCAAATTTAGTTCAAACTTGCTTTGAACTAATTAGTAAAGTAGTTAATGTTAATACCTAAATATTTGAAAAAGTTTCATACTCATTTGAATTGGGTATATACTCAATTTCAACAATGGTGCCCGGGCACCATGGAGCACCAAACAAATTTAATATATATATATATATATATATATATATATATATATATATATATATATATATATATATAAAATATATCATATGGACAATAACCTTGATATGATCGACATGGACAAATTAAAGATCAACACCATACATGAAATTGCATATTGTATGAATTTGGCTGCAATGGTTAAAGATAAAATTTGTATTTTTCTCGCATATGCTAGCTAACTTCAAAGGAGATATGTCAAAACTTCAATGACAACAATGAGCAATGTGGTCCACAGAAAGGGGAAATACACATACGTACGTACAGACAAACCAATATTAATTATTCATCACATCTGGGAATCACAGCTTGTAAAAATATCTCTATATAATTGCTAATTAGAACTTTCTGGTTTATAAGTGAACATATATCGAAAAGGAAGGTTCTTACGGCCGGCATGGAGGAAAAGGATTAATTAATGGGTGCGTATCAATTTGGATAAATCTATTAATTGTCTACCATCGACTATCGGCATGTTCAATTGTAGACCATCAAAATTTTGTGGCTCACTTTAACACCATCCGCAAATGGTCCTCTATTCCACGATTGACCACTGCCACTCACTTTAATTTGCTCCCCTTTTCAAAACTTTTCAGTTTGTATTTTGATTTCCTGCAGATACTATTTGTATTGCACCATTGACATATTTATGGATCGTGTTTTCATATTTGTGAAAGAAAAATTAGGAAGTGTGTAACATATAGCAAACACACGCTCCCACACAACACACAACTTTTATGTGATTTGCACCTTCAAACAAGATGATTGACTCGATTAACCAGTTTAAACTGAGATATGCAAAGGCACGTGGTTTCAACCATATAGACCCGTGTTCGACTCTCCTAGACACTCACGTATTTATATTAATTATATTTGACGGCAAGGAAAGCTTCCTTACTTATCCGCTTGTTTTCTACACTCTACTATATACTGTATATCAGATTCGCTTTGAGATTTAATGTCACAAAATCTTGCCTGGCTAGCTTGCACTAAAAATCATCCCCCCAAAACTATTTACTGTGTGCGTGTACCAATAACATGAATCGTACGTACGTCCTGATCTGTACGTTGTGGTGCCAGAGAGTTGATGGTAGTCTACATACACATGCGGGCCCCATTGTCGGTCAGGCGATCTACTACTACTTGTGGATGGCGACAAGGATCCGACTTGGCTGGCTAGCTAGCTTGGTGAAGAACTTATTTTATAAGTTGTTTGATCTTTTTTATTTTTTTATTTAATTAAGATTATAAAAAAATAGCAATGTTTATGATACCAAATTAATTTTATTAAATTTAACTTTGAATATATTTTGATAATATGTTCATTTTCTATTAAAAATATTAGTATATTTTTCTATTAAATTGATAAAACATAAAAAAAATTGACTAAGAAAAAAGTTAAATTAATAACTAATAATTTAAAACAAAAGGAGTACTCCTACGTATATATATGTTTCACCAGGTCTTGATGCCTTTCCCCCCCTGTGATCTCGTCTTTGTTGTTTCTCTTTCTCTTTCTTTCTTTGTTGCATGTGAGTGTGAGTGAGTGCTTCCCTCCTTTTTGCTATGTGGTTTTCTTGGTTGGAGATTCTTTTGTGATATATCTGTAGCTTGGCCCGCCTGCCCGGCCGGCCGGGGACAGATGCACCATGCAAGATCCTGTACGTTTTGTCTACAAAAAAGTTTGGCTTTTTTTTTTTAAAGCCAGCACACAAAATATATGGGAGGCTAGCTAACTAATTAATTAATTAGTTTGCATCTACGTGATATAGTATATGCATATGGAGTAGTATATCATTGGAGATTAATTGGGAGTAAGTACGTGCGTACGTTTAATTATATTTCTTCTTCGAGACTTACTTGTGTGTCGAACTGTAGCTAATAAATTACATACGCACATTCAGAAATTATAACGTATCACCGTACGTGTAGTATTATATGGTTACGTTTCTCTTTCAGCTAACTTCGAATTCTCGAAAATGTAGGCGGGTACGTAAGTACTAGTGCAAGAAAAGCGATCGCGATGGATATTAATAAGGAAATTTATGTGCTTATAAATATGTCCATTATATTATACTAGATATAATATCTGCAATTAAATCGATCGATGTATGTACATATCGATATCATAATATGTATATATAGTCCTATATATATGCAATTGATTAGTTTTTAGGAACACGTAAAAGATTTAATTGCATGTCGATGTAATATCTACGATTAATTAAATCAATGTATGTACACGTCGATCTCATACACTATATTCGTATTACATCAAGATATCGATCATTCGTGGACGATGTCATTTTATATATGGCTTTCCATCACATCATTTTAATTTTAACAAAACTTTTAGTTTTGGTGTGAACTAAACACACCCTATAAAAGCCTATAAAAGCCAGATATATAGTTACCTAGCCAGACGAATTGAAGGGGGTAAAAGATCAACATGAGCTGTGCCTATCTATCATTTCTGGAGGTTGCAGCTTGCAGCCCGAAGAGTACACGTATGGATATACTTATATTTATTTATATGCCCCACACGATATTAATCTGTTATTATTTCATGCTTTTCAGTTGCTACAAGCGAATGCTAGTTCAATAATTAACCGGCGACCATTGAACAATTGAGCTCTGCCTACGTACGGGAGTACGTGTGTATGGTTTGACCCAGCTAGCTTAATTAGCAGCCTTCGTATACGTATAGCGTCGATTGAAACTACGTACATGTACGTACGTACTTTGCTAATTAAATGGTAATCAGAACTTGTGGAACATATTTCGACGACTACAAAGAAACATAACACCGGCCAGCCAGCTATATATATTTTTAATTAGGTACAAGTAATACGTCATGAATCACTTACTTTCTTCATAATACATAATTAATGTAGTAATACTTCTTTCGTACTCTTCGCTTATTTTTCTTACGAATAAGATGCGCTACATGTGTATTACTGTATGACCTTTAGACAAAACCGTGTGTATTAGTATTATTTAGTACTCATGCATGTTAATTATTTCTTAAAGGATTGAAGGAATAGTTGGGGGTATTGGTGGTGTTTTATATGCCACGTGCGCATATGCAGTTGTTTGAATGTTTTCCATTTTTTTTCAGATAAAGAAAAGAGATTAGTAGCTATTATTTACTACTTCCTCCGTTTTATAATGTAAGTCATTCTAGTATTAGCCACATTTATATTGATATTAATGAATCTAGACTATACATTCAAAATGAATTTAGAATCTAGATTCATTAACATCAATATAAATATGACAAATGCTAGAATGACTTATATTGTGAAACGGAGGAAGTACATACCAGACGAGGCGAAGCATTATACGGGAGTAATCCGACAAATAACATTATAAAACATGGGCTATATATGACGCTACTAAGGGATGGGGGATTAAGCAACAATTTATAATTAATTAATCATTAAAAAATGGTGGGAGGGATTCCCTTTTCCTGCATATGTGTTAATTAAAGAAGGTGAGACTCGAACTTGGGCGGGTGACTTCACAAACCATATATGCCCACCACTATAACCGTGCCGAGAGCTCTTAGAAAACTTATAAGATATTAAAGAGAAACTTATCTATCGATATAAAATAAATTGAGAAATTGTGTCATCCAAGCGGACTCAAACGCAGGCCGGTATATAAGCGCTTGGCACCAATAGGCTAGCCTAATTAATTACTACCTCTGTCCTAAAATATAAGCATTTTTAGTTATGAATCTAGACACACTGCGTGTTCAGATTATAGCAAAAAATACTTATATTTTGGGACGGTGGGAGTAGTTAAAAAAATGATGAAAAGGATTATCCCCGGCCCCTCATATGTTAATTAAAGAAGATGATACTCGAACTTGGGCAGGTGACTTCACAACCATATATATGTGCACACCACTACAACCATCAAGAGTTCTTAAAAAGATTATGAGATATTAATGAGAAACTTGTCTATTGTCTATAAAGAAAAAAATGTTCGAGAAAATTTGTACTGTCGTCCGTCGAAGTGGACTCGAACGCAGGCCGATACAAAGCTTATGGCCGCTTAATCATGCGATGTTTTTATATTTCACAGAATATATTTAAAAAGGGTTATACATATATTTACGTACAAACGATATTAATCGGAGTAGCTCATACGGTATAACAGCGTTATCGACCACATCTGAATGTGTAAGATCAACGTGTGTTTTGATTCTTATTCTGTGATGAACAATTGGTATCTGTGATTATTGGTTTTGATATTTAGAGATTACTGTCGAAGTGGTTTTGGATGATTGGATTTACATGTGCTGTTATTTTATGTGGTCCGGTCCGACCGGGCGGTGGTTGCCGGTCGGACCGGTGCTATGTGAGCGGTCAGACCGGCCGGCCCGCGGTCTGACCGGCCAACGCTGTGTCGGTTTCGGTTTCGGGTTGTTTCTTTGGATATCCGTGATTGTTTCATGGTTATGGCTTCTAGATGGATACTATACATATGTAATACTGTTGTTTGCTAACAATGAGTCAAGTTGGTGATAGCTTGGTCTCGGAATATGGTTTCTTTGTTTGTTTCATGTGTAGGTGACTCGATGCCTCGGGAGAGTATTTGCGGTGATGGACCGGGAGTCGGCTTGGTGGTAAGACGATGTCCGTGGTGGTCAGATATCATGCGGGATACATATGCTAGAGTTGATGCACGTGGTTGATGGAGATTCCATATGGCATACGATGGAGGTATTGTGTGCGTATGGGATGCGGAGTCGAATTTGGAAGGAGTCCAAATTTGGTATGATTGGTTATATAGAGTTTGTTTCTTGTACTAGGAGGTTTCCTATGGGGATTAGGACTTCTAGTATGAGTTTGGTTCGTGGCTTTAGGCTGCCTACCTCATGTATAAATAGAGGGGGAGCGTGAGGCTTCCCGGTATCTCTTTTGTGTCGCTTTTCATAGCGTTGTGTTTTAGGGTTTCGAGTTTAGTCGAGATTTTTGTAAGGAGTGCTGTTGTTGCACTTTGTAAACACAGAGAGAAGTAATAAAGTTGTCATCTACTTTGAGGGTTCTTCGTTTTGTGTTTCACCGGGTTTCGGCGGTCTAACCGGCGACATACCGTCGGTCAGACCGGTGGCGAGGCGGCGGTCAGACCGGCAGGCAGTTGGCGGTCAAACCGGCGGCGGCATCAGGGAGCAGAGGCGATCTCGGAGCGGTCGGACCAGGCAACCTTCATCGGTCAGACCGACGACACAAACTCGGTCAGATCGACAGGACTACTCCGGTTAGATTGATCCATCGATTCTGAGGTTAACTTTTATTTCCGCTAAAAGTTTTCGATTTTTGGGTATATCAACCATTCACCCCCCTCTGGTTGGCTTAGTTTTTGTGATTCGATCCTACAGAATGCTTTCTCCGATAAAATAATCATACTGACTTAGTGAGTCGGTGTACGTATATACCAATAGCTTATTATAATTAGATTATGCACATGTTTTTTTCTAGGAAGAAGTGCAACTAGTAGTTTGATTCTATGCAAAACTTAATTAATTAGACTGATGAAATTGTTAGCTAGAATGTACACGCCCATGCCTCGATATGAGCTTACAACAAGGAGACATATATATATATATATATATATATATATATATATATATATATATATATATATATATATATATATATATATATTATCGGTAGGATCTCACAGATCCGTACTGTTGTCTGTGTTGTTCTCGATCTAGTTGCGTGATCGAGGAGGTGTACGTATCTATGCATATGATCTTCATTGGTGATAGATATGATATGAATAAAATTATAACAGTTGATGATCACATGTTACCCTCTTTGTACATACTGTATATGAATTACTAGCAAATATTATTAATTACTAGTTCACTACTACGTCCATTTTTAAAGAGGATATTAATTAATTGTGGACATAAATTAATGGTAGGTAGTTAATTTTGAACCCTTTAGTGACAATTAGTTAAAGGTATAGAGATGGTTTTATAGCCAGTCGTCTATACATGTTGAAGAGATGCATGGATATCCGGGCATGTGGCACCACTAATTCCATCATAGGCTCCACATGTAATATTATTCAGTTGAAATTATGTACACTTGACTAGCTAGGCCAACCTATTTATATCCTAATTAATCCCATCTCATAACTAGTTTCTTAATTACTTGTTTGACCCAACATATCGTGCTCACGCTCAAGCAAGGACTTTTTAGTTGTTTGATCCGTCAATTATTTCACATATTAAACATTTCGTTTGGACCCAGATGGACCGAGTCCAAGTTCAATCATAAACTAGCTAGGACAAATTGATCAAGCATTCGATCAAACTCGAGCTATCTATAGGCTGGTATATATAGAAATCAAGACAAGTATATTAGTTCAAAAAAAGAAAAGAAAATTAAGCTACCAATTAATTAGTGTGGTATTTCTTGTTAACCGGGGTTAGGCTGTTTTAAAAATGAAAAAACGATGGGCGCAGGGCAGAGCATATATAGCCAGAGTAGTCGACTACTAAGAAACAAGCTCATGTAAACAGAGATGCACATCATATTGTGCATTCTAAAAGGATGAAAAATATTTAAATACAAAAAAGTTTGCTCAAACCACACTTGCTGCTGTGTAGAGGGAGGAGAAAAATACTTTGCAGTTTTATCGTATGCATGTACATGAGTAAGAATTAATATAGCATTATTTCTTCGAAAGAAAGTCCTTTTACGGTGCTCGTACGTTGTCATGAAGCTGTCATTCCAGCTGGCTCATATATACTATTCTTTTTATGAATAGTCTCAAGGGGTAATTCAAATTAATATAGTATAAAACGGTGAAATTACTAATATACACATGTAAAAAAGCATTGGATAATGAGAAGGGACCCAATATCGTACACGGGTCCCTTACCTCCCGAGAAGCACACCGGCTGTACCTTACCACCTGCGCTATGCACGGTACGGACGCTAGTTTCATTAGTCACATATTCACGTGTAGCACGTCAAAATGTCTAAACAATCCCATGCGCAATATATAATTGAATTACATATTCTACGAGAACCAAGTCTATTTGTTTTGGCTAAATATTTAAGGACGTTTATATGCACTTTATTTTTTTTATAGGAAAACTACCATTTTATTCATAGCAAACGCAGAAACATTCTATGAATATAGTTACCTTTAGCGTTTGTTAAAATTAATGTAGCTACCTAGTGGTTTGTTACTATGTGGTGTCTCATTCTCTATTACTATATTTAAAATGTATTACTAGTACTCCCTCCACTTCTATAATAATTGACGTTTTAGACAAGATTATAAGGTCAAACTTTTATAATTTTGATCATCAATAACTTTAAAAATATTTGGTTTAAAAAAACCGGAACAACATATATAGATTTGTCTTTCAATGCACTATAATAAAAGTAAACATGCATTTATTTATTCTATATATTATAATAGAAAAAATAAGGTTAAAAATATATTTTGGAGACTCCAAAACGTTAATTAAAATGAAATCGGAGGGAGTAGATAACTATATTTTCGGATGAAGGTAGGAGCTAGTTATACGAAAAAAATATTTACTATTAATTGTTGATGATGTTGGGTCATATTGCAGTCAGTTTATCCGTCCATTTCAGATCCAATGACACACACAATATCAGCGCAATTTTTTTCCAAACATTTTGCAGCTCAGAGCGCAGGAGTACTAAGTTACTAGTATGGACTGCTCTAAAAAAAAAGATACTAGTATGGATTAGGGACTGAGAGTACTCCTAAGTTCCAAAATAAATTTATTTTTATCTATCATACACATACTTATAAAAATAAAAAGATTATAATATATTAACTTTATCAAATCCTGACGTAAGTATTCATCTCCCTTTATTAACTCTGAATGCATTTATCTCCTATTTAAAAGTTATTTTAGATACGATAGCCGAAGTGTATACCCTCCGTCCTGTAAAAACAAACATAATTACTTTTAAGAGAGAACCTTCTCCGTCCCATAAAAAACAACATATGTCATATTCGATGTAGATTCGTTTCTATAGGACGGGTAGGTTTTTTACGAGATGTACTATTGAGAGCAAGGCTTATAATACAGCCGACCTGTTAGTTATAAGGTTATTTGTAGTGTTTTTTCAGCCTACCTATATAATAATTAGCTCTTTACAATTAATATACGGCCCACTTGTCTCTCTTACGGAGTTTTTTTTCTTGTGTCCAAGTCGGTTGTAAGTTTACAATCCGTTTCTCCTCTCTCTCCTCTCCTCTCTTCTCTACTATATATCAGCATGCATTTAGCCAGATTACAGTCTACTACTGAGCAGTACTGTATGTATAGATAGGCGATAGGGGATACAGGAGGGGGGCCCAGTGGTCAGCCTGACAGCCGACACGCTGTACCTGATGCATTGGAACGGGCATCGCTGCATGCATGGCAGTGTCAGATGCCAACCTGCACGTGTACGACGCCAGGAAAACCCAGCGAATACTGAACTCATGGAATGGCACGCTACACTGCTGCAGGTTGATGCAACACACAGCACATGCACAGCGCACCTCGCTACAACTACTGCCAGTTTAATTAATTCTCGCAAAATTCATTAAACTTTCGGTTGATCATCAGTCAACAACAACAGAAGATTAATTAATTAGGGTGTGATTGGTTATACGTGTACGTGCGTGCGTGCCTTGGATTAGGCCTACCCGATGCATAATATAAATCCTTTTTTTTTCTGTAATCACTGGAACATGCAGTTCAATCTTGAAGAGTTTTATCCACACCACTAATTAGTTTCAGATTTGCAGCAACATTGGAGCTAATCCGTGAAGCATTTGCTTAGGACTCCCTCGGTCCAGAAATATGTTCATTTTTCACCATTTTCACACCTATCAAGACAAAACGAAAATGTAGAATACCACTAATTTATCAAATACCACTATAATGGCATTCTCAAACCAATGATTAGAATGGTGTCCATAGCATTAAATAAGTTGCCACCTAAGACAAAAAATAATGTGGCAAGTGAATAAATGAGGAAAGAGAAGGAAACCATGTCTTGCATGAGACATGGTTTCTACACAACATCCAAGACATCATGTGAGATAAGTAGCATTAAATTGAAGTATGAAATAGTGGTGTTTGCATTGGAAGAGTAGTGTCTAGTACTAGTTTCTTAATGATGTGGAGTTTATAGAAACCATGTCCAGTGTTATGGGTTGGGACTACCCTAACTGGTCAAATACCAGAAATAACTTTATCTAATTACAATGTAATTATATTTGTATACTTTCACAAACTTTGATGCAATAATTGCTCTAAATTTATTTTTGAGGCAAATAAAAGGAGCTAAAAATAAACTTATTATGAGACAGAGAGAGTATAATCAATCAGTGAGAACCACACTAAAACCAGATTTTTTTATCTCTTATATTTATTTTCTAGATTTTACAACCACATTTAAATTCAATCGGAGTGAGAAACTAAATTATGAGGGTGAGTTGGAGATCCTAGAATTAAGAAATTGCAGCGCCCAAAAACTCCTCCATCTCCAAACATGGCCAAAGCAGAAAAGAATACGATCGTCCCTACTGATTCCTTGTCAACATAATACTCCAATTCATTCCAAAATAAACTATATTTAAAATATATATATATATATATATATATATATATATATATATATATATATATATATATATATATACACATACTATATGCATACACAGCTTGTTAGACAAAATTCATACTAGTCCATTCATTTCAAAATAAACTATTGCAATTTTTATACACGATACAAGACATACTTTCTTCATAAAAAAATATGATCTATTCTAGAACAACAACGAATGATAATATTAATTTTTTTCCAACAAAGGGAGTAGGCGAAAGTTTAATTTTTGGGACCGATGGTGTACGTGTGGACCAGTTTATTCATCAGTGGATTGGAGGAGAGGAGAGTACAGAAGTGTACTGCAGTAGTGGAGGAGTAGTACTGTACTCGAACTATTTAATTGTAGGAGCTATAGCTAGTGTGTCGGTTCAGGCGTTCAGCTAACTGCTTCACCATCGTCTGCTTCATCACCGTAGCCGGGCGTGCAGCTGCAGGAGCCAGGAAGACATGACCTTACTACTAATGTTTCACCTATAGATAGACAAATGCTATTAGTAATTACTTCCTGTTTTTCAAAATATAGCGCCCCTCCATTAAAATATAAAAAGTTTTGGTTAGATGAGATACATATGTATAATAGTACTACAAATTTAAAGATAACATGTCTAGATTCGTAGTCCTAGGATTTGACCCATCAAACAAAAACTTCTTATATTTTAGGACGGAGGAAGTAACTTTTTTAGTTTTAAGTTTATCTTTATATGTATATAGTAATAATTTCTCCACCTATATTTTTTTCAACCAATTATAATCCACTCTCATTTAATTTCTTCACCTGATTTTTCTTCTCAATCAATCACAATTATCCACCATTTAGTTCAATATACTTTCTTAAAACCTGTGTTTAAGTTCAAATTTGTAAATTTTTTTTACGGACGATGTAATAATAGACTGTATAGTATTCGTCAGTCATCGACAGTGTAGGGGAACAGTAGTGTCATGGACAACAACTTCACATATATATATACTACCTGACGACATGCTCAAATGTTGGGTATAGAAGACGTCAGAAATATACTTAATACTATACAGTACGTTGTGATCGATGCATATGCGTTTGTTACGAATCATTCCGTCTGTTGGTCGACCAAATTCTAGTAGTAGTAACTAATTATTATCACAATAGAGAATCAAAACCTTGCCTTAATAAAATAAAATGTGTCTTATATAAAATAGAGGGAGTACACATCGAAAAAGTTTAAAGAATAAAAGGCACCAACTACAACGAATACACCCTTTCTAATTACAGAAACAATGCGGACATGCTATAACATGAGCGTGTAAAAGATGCATGGAATTTTTATATTTCTAAAACTGGTTTGTGTTTTGAGCCATCTTATTAAGCCACATGGCGATGTTAAATTTTAAGATAAATCTAAGAAAATTAATCATAAGAAATAGCCAAAATAAAAGAAGAAGAGAAATCCAATTTATAGAGACTTCCCAATTATCAATCCACTTTGAGATAAATCTAGAGAATATCCATAAGAAAAGAAATACCGAGAAGCAAACAAAAGGAACATCATCCAGATTCCAGAGGCTTCCCAAAATATTTTTCCCCTTTGCAATCTATCTATCTATATATCTATCTCATGCTGGTTGGTTTTATGCTAGCTGATTGGTTGTTCTCACAATCCTTTATGCGAGCGACACACGGCGAGATATCATACAAGCGGCTAAAAGAGCGCTATGTAAGAAACCCTCTCTATAAAACTGGCAAGCGTGCAAGTTGCAATGGTGAATTGAAAAAAGAGAGAGAGAAAAAGAGTCACTCCATATGTGTAGATGGGCCGTGCGGCACCATAATTCAACAATGCGCGATCGAACCAGTGCAAACATGCAAAAAAGGGGAAGAAAAAATTAAAAAAGGGAAAAAATATTTTTTTAAAATTCTTTGCAAATTATTCGGAGCAAGTATCATGACCACATATCGTATATTTCAAGGAACTAAAAATGATAAATAGAAAAATAAACGATAAACTAAAATATTAGTATATTAACTTTATGTGGTTTTTAAAGGTCATACACATAGCTTAATCAGCGGAGTTGATTTTCTAGTGTTTGTTTAGTTTGTTGCACACATATCCAATTTAATTCGTTTTTTTAGACGGACCTAGTAAGTACTGCAGTACACCACAGTCACAAACACGCCAAAAGAAAGGTGCGAGAAAATGGAAAATCCAGCTAGTCAAGTGCTCCTCTCATCAGCTTTCCCATCACATCAATCAGCCAGTCCTGACCATGACCCCATGATCATGGACATGGCCTCCTCTCACTACAAAAAGTTCAAGCCCACGTGTACAACTACTACAACTCCTAGTAGCTACTAGTAGCTCCACAAATATAGCGCATTACTGTGTGGCTTTGTACTGTGGCATCAGCTTTTGGGGACAGCTTCAGCTAGCGTATTTGGAAATTTGGGGTGAAATTAGTTTGGGCTGAATGATTATCTTATCAATGAGTTATTTTCAGCCCTGGACACCCAGCACATTAAAACAGTAGGAATCATATAAAGGTTATGCCACTGTTGTGTGGTTTGAGTCACTGGCTGCCTGTTGAGGTTTTCCTTTCCGATATATGATCAATAAGTAGTGGTTTGATTTCTCGTGAAAAAATAACAGGTAGTTTATTTACCTTTTCTTCCAAGCAAAACTACTTGACAATATAATGTGTAACCTATTAAATTATTTTATTGTGTAATTAGTTAAGTTTTTTTATCACATGTAAAAAAGAATTAAATAAGGCTAAAGAAGGGGACACACCCTTATAGCATTTTATAAAAGTGTAAGGGTGGACCCTATACCACATGGGCCACAGCTTAGTCTTAGCGTCCTGAAATAAAAGCGAGCTACCCTACCATATTATGCTAAATTTTATTGTATGGCATATAATACTTGGCTCAATCTTATCCCGCACGTGTGGGGTTGGTATCTAGAAGAATCAGGAGGATAGGAACGATTAAGGTGTTTGAATTAGGAAAGTAGAGGTGGTTTATTGGTTAGTGACTAGAAGATTTTGGACATTCTAATTTTATCTGGAGAGGTATCCCAAATTCGACTAGTTTTTTTAGAAAAAAAAGCTGTCATCTATATATATATATGAAGTTAACGTGCCATTTTTTTTACCACCTCAGACAACAACGTTAACGTACTGTTACGCTAGTGTATTTTAAAATGATCCTTTCAATTCCTTTTGGAGCGTGTTAATAGTACTACAACTTTAGTGGTACATTTGATTTGGTATATATGCTTTCAATTTAAATCATACATAGAAATAAAACAAGGAGTAAATTTCTTGCGAATATTTTGTGGGAATTTGCATATTAACTAATATTTCATCAAATGCAACGTACGCAGCGTATGTACTTTACGTGTTTAGCACAAGATCGACTGTAATTAATTCTATCTATGTGACACGGGTTGGTCCAATTAACCTGCAATGCATCATGCGTCATGCGTGCAAATAGTTAAACACTTGCTAACGAAGTTGTAACTAATCTTTATTGTCGCAGTTTTTTGGAACCGTCTTAGCAAAAATACGAAGTTGTAATTAATTTTAGCTTGCATGTGATGACATATATTTTGAAGATATATACATGAATACATCCTAGCGCACTATTATTTTGTAGCACTTATTTTTCTTCTTTATATGGAGGAGAGATAAGAGACGATATCTCAACACAAAATATGAGCTCTTAATTAGTAGGGTTAAGTACTGTCATATCGTTTGTGTGTCTCTGTATAGTAGTACTCTACATATACTGTTAAACTTTAAGTAAAACCTTTAGTTATTCTTTTTTTTCTAAAGAAAAGAACTTTTCGTCAGCTGGTACCACCAGCAGCACAAAAGAAAACAAAAGTACAACGCAACAACTGACTCCCTCTATCCTAAAGCAAATGGATTTATAGCATCCAAAGAATCTAGGCCTCTGTTTCGCTTCTTATTTTAGCATCTGCAGCTTTCATGTTTTCCTTCATATTTTTAAAAGAACACTTATGTAAAAGTTTCTTTAAAAAATTAAATAAACTTATTTTTTAAGTTTATAATAATTAACGCAATTATCATGCATTAATGATTCTTCACGTTTTACGTGTAAGTGAAAAGCTAACAATTACCACTCTCTATATAAGTCCGTGTACTGGGCAGCGAGGGAAAAAAAGATGCTGTTAACGGTAGAAATCAGCATTGGTGACTAGGTAGGTGAGAGACATTGAAAAGAAATTTTATTTTTGACTCATCCCGAAATAATTTGATTTCTAGAGTTTAATATAATTAATTGTCCCAAGGTAGCTAGCTAGTTAAGTTGTTTATTAAGTCTCCTGTTTACCATTGGCCTATAAATTAAATTTTATTTCTTCAATACTACTTATCTATCACCAGCTGATGCTACTTTTATATGATTAATATGAATGATAGTTTGGTCTTTCATTTTTACACTCGTCGTGAAAGTTTGTGCTGGAGATTTTAAATATTAATTTATTTTATTAAGACAGATAGAGGATATATATAATTGATTAAAGTTAAACATATATTTTGAGATACATTAATTTTTAAACTCCATCATAAATGGGGGGATGGAGGGAGAGTGGTACGGGGTACTCGCTCGAATTGAATCGAATCATTCTTTTGCGTGGAACATAAATGCGCGCGCGAGTGCGACGCCGCCATTAAATTCTTGTGGCAGCAGCAGCTCACCTCACACCGATCGATCAATCTGACCTGACCAATTCTGCTCTGCTCATCAGGTTGGCAAGTGGTCAGACACACATAAGTACACAGCGCCATGTCACTCGCGCTTGCGTGGATCGAGTCAGACGTACCACTGATATACTTCATCCGTCCAACAAAGAAATCAACCTAGAATTGAATGGGGTACTACCTAGTAAAATAAATCTATATATATATATACACACACACGTCCAGATTCGTTACTAGTTATTTCTCCGTTTTACAATATAAGTCATTTTAGCATTTTTCACATTTATATTAATGTTAATGAATCTATATATATATATACACACACACATGTCCAGATTCGTTACTAGGTATTCCTTACACTGTGAAACGGTGGGAATAGGTAGTATGCCGTTCACTTTTAGGTTGATTCTTTCTGAAAGAGAGAACGTACAACCTTGGCATTGCACGCAAGATCGTCGTCGATCCATCTGTACAAGCAGTATTACAAAGGGATGTAATGTTCACACGGATGAGTGAGCGCACACGTTATGATCATCTATGTTTATATTGTGTTTCTTTTAAAAAAAAGTTCTATGCATACCGGTGTATATACTTATATGGCGTGCGCCTGCACACACAACACAATATTGATACACACCCTTTCTCTTTCTGGGATAATTTTTAAAAAATAATTTTATTCATCCAGATTTGTAATCAAAAGTTATTTTATTTCTTAGAGAAAGTACTAGGTTCTTTTTCTTGGGATAGATGGAGTAGTAATAATACAAATACTACTCCCTTCATTTCATATATATTATAAGTTGAGTTGACTTTTCCTCTAGTGAAAATCAATAGAAAAATACAGCAACATTTCGAAAACAAAATAAATATATTATTAAAATATATTTAATGTTATATTTAATTAAACTAATTTAGTGTTATAGATGTCGTTGAAACTTTTTTACTAAATTGATCAAACCTAAAATTTTGACGGAGAAAATGTCAAAACGACTTTTCGAGGTATGGACTCTCTATCACTGGAACGCACACACATCATGGCCGGTGGCGGAGCCAAAAAGATTTTTGAGCTCTACCAGACTTCAATACAACTAGTATTTGTTATAAAAATTTTACCATCAATTTGCTTATCAATATTAAAATTTAATGGTGTTTTCACCCGTGAGCCAGGGCGGCTGTCCGGGGCTAACCGGGCGATGGCTCCGCCACTGATCATAGCTTGAGTGGTGCTGCACGCACGCTTGCATGGGCATTTTTCTACTGTTGGGCCTAGGCCCAATTGGATGCTTCAATCCATGGCCATCAAGGCCCTTAACTACATTAATAGGCCCACTCTTCTTCCGAGACCCAACAGCCCATATATAGATACCCCTATATAGCTCGTGGGAACGTACAAGGATCCCTCCGTACGTACACACATACGACGACCGAGACGGCTCGCCTAGCTTGTACGTACACCACGCGTGTCGGCATACGTGGGTGCCTGCGTACGTATACGACATACGGTGCATATCCCCTAGTCCCGATCGGTGCGTCAGCGTCGTGGGGTTCGATCGATCGATCTGGATAGGATATTAGGCGCTCTTCATATACTTCAAAATGGCAAAAGTTTTACCATTCTAAAGCACTTTTTATCATTTTGGATCTAAACACTATTAGCAAAACTTATCAATTTGGCATTTGCTAGTCCATAGTAGCAAATTGTGACAAAAAATACTTTGGGATCACTCCCTCTCTCTTTCTCTCTCACTTTAGTGCTAGAATGGCAAAAGTTTAGGATGCATCTAAACACCAACTAATACTTTTGCAATACCAAAACTTTTACTACCAAAACTTTTGCCATTTGCCATTTGCTATTCCAAATGAATCTAAACAGGACCTTGATATGGTCCTAGCTAGCTAGTAGTACTAACTTTACTTTGGTCGATCGATCGATTTCTCTACATTCTTTGGGGTGAAGGCTACGGGCTGGTTTGGTTTGAGGTCTAAATTAGGCTCACCTAGAGCAATTTTAATAGTGTTAAGTGTCTATTTGGTTTGAAGCTAAATTTTGGCATGTCTAAGAAAATAGGCCATTTCAACAGTGAACTTAGGCTATTTTGGTTTCGATCCAAACACAAACTTTACCTTACCAAAATTAGCTATGCCAAAACTTATTAAAATTTAGTATTGACAATATTTGGTAAGGCCTATTTAGGCCACAAACCAAACTACCCTATATATGCGGCAATGATCGATAGCCGGCCGGTTATCTGTACATATCTACAAGTATGGGCTTATTGCCAGCCGGTACATTGCATGTGTATATAGGAGTATATTAAAAACCATTAAGCGTGGCGGGCTGGGCGGCCGCTCGGCGTGTCCACGTCAGCGATTTGCAAACTGTACCTGGTTGTATTTTTGCATAAAAACCCTCCTATTTCCTTTAATTACGTATAGGTCCCTCCCGCACAGTGTTTCGATATGAAAAATCGCAGATAGGAACCTATATGTAAAAAGGAAAAGCATAGGGGCTTTTTCGCAAAATTACGGCCACTAACCACATAACCCCTCCAACCCTAGCTGCCACCCGCTCCCTCTCCCGCCGTTGCCTCCACCATCATCGTCGTCGTCGCCTCGCGCCGCCACGGCCGCCGCCGCCTCCGGCTTCCCCGTCGCCTTGCGTCGTCGTCGCCGTCGCCCGCCCCTGCCCCCATCGTTGGCCCCCCAAACCCTAGCCGCCACCGCTCGCTCGTTCCGACGGGGATTCGGAGGGAGTCGAGGGGAGGCAGAGGTGGAGGCGGCGGCGGTTGGTGAAGAGGACGACGATGGCGACGGCAGTGGCGGCGGAGGAGGCGGATGCGGCGGCGGGAGAGCGAGACGGCTAGGGTCCGCATCCGTCACGACCGCTGCCGTATCCTTAGCCCCCGCGAATCCTAGCCGCCGCCACTCGCCTCTCCTCCTCCCTCTCGTCCCACCCTCTCCCTCTCGACCCCCCCCCCCCCCCCCCCCGCCACCGCCCCATCACCAAGTTCTTCATCCAAGAAGCAGCGATTCTGTATGCCAAGGGAAGCCCATCCTGCTTGTTTTTTATTCCCTATTGATTGATGATTCCGGTGGGTGTGTGTGATTGCAGTTGTGGATGACTCCAAGGAGGTAGAGGTAGAGACGGCCGGAGATGGTGCGGAGGAGAGGTCGCAGACGGACAAGCTGGTGGACGGGATGGACTTCGGGGAGCTCTGCAACGACTTCGAGTGAATAAGCAGCTCCTATGTGGAGGCCACAGCGAGGCAGCTCGCCGGCGACATCCTCGTCCTCGACCTCCGTGACGACAACCGTGTCTTCACCTGCTACGCCGTCTCCGTCAAATACAAGGTGTGTGCATCAGCCTTGTAGCACCAATTACCACTTCACTGCTACTCCGTATGTGTTATAAGTAATTCAGACATTTGGTACCAATCTCGCACCAATGATTTACATCTCCTTTAAGGTTAATCTACCAAACTTTGTAAGCTACGAGTGTGATATGATCATGAGGTTCCATGAACTGTGGCAAACACTATCTGTATTTTTTTTACAGTACTATCTGTATTTTTTTATTGGAAGGGAAAAATAGAGCTCTGCCATTTCAATCAGCGAGTAACGCTTTTGCGTATTTGCTCCAAAGGTTTAGCAACACCAACAAGAATAGTTTCAGGCACAAAGTAGATGCCGAGAAGCTCTTGCAAAAGCTCTATGAACCAACACAAAATACTGTTGTTAGCTGATGAATGCTATTTTTTTCTGAGGAAATCTGATGAGTGTTTAAGTAGGTAACATGCCTCCATTTTCAGAAGTTTTAGCCAGGCTGATGCTGATTTTATATTAAGAAGAATAGCAACGTAACTACCACTCAAACAACAGCAACATACAAACTAATGACAGATTTGGATGTCAGATGCAGACGTATAACTGACGAGCTACTTGACATCACCTTGTGGTTTCATGTCTTCCTTTTTTTCAGGACCCGGCCAGAACATTTGTTGGACAGGAGAAGTATAAGAGGCCATTGTGGATCACCAAGGCACTTGAAAACCCTACAGTGGTAAGGATGATCGAGCTGCAATTCTATACCATATCCATGAAGTTACAACTCTGTTATAAGATATCTAACAATGCTGGTGTAGGTGGTATATTTAGTTCTCCTACAACAATAAGTTACCCCCATAGCTAGTTTTTGGTTTAGTGTAGCAAATATTTTCATCTGGTTGTTTTGAAAAGCTTTATTTATTGCTCTTTGTGTCATCTATTATCTGCATTTTAATATGTATGGGACTGTTGCTAATACATAGCAACCTCTTTCTTTGTTTTTTTTTCCCTTTATGCGTTGCAGTGGTACACCTTTTTATTTTGGTTGATGGCTCATAGCTCAGCTTACTTAACTTGTGAACTAATAACTTGATTTGATACTGAATTACTCATTCCTTCAGAAATAATGATAGGGTGTTTTAAGGCTTGCTTCAACTGCTGATGTTTGCCATTCCTTTGGGTGTATCTACATGTAATTCCTTCTTGTCTTTTGCTTCAGTCGTGCTTGGTGCAGTATTTTAACCAATGTCTGCACCTCCTAGAAGGCCATTGGCAAACCGATGCTATACACGCAATCAGGTTATCTGCTAGCTCAGTTCCAGTTCAGTGCTCTGTTGTGTTTGAGTGCCACACGTAGAGGCCTTCGATCAGTTATGAAATCTTTGCATTATTTTCTGCAAATGCTTATATATTAAGTACACATGTTTTGGCAGGGGGAGCTCTGCAAGCCAATGGTCAGCTTCGGTCTCCACGAGGTCAGGGGCTGTCGATCTGAGCGCTCACCGCCTCACCCAAGCGGAGCTGCTGCGTGCATGCAAGGATGCAGGCGCCGCTAGGATGCACAACGAGTTCTCACCGGAAGAGGGAGAGGAGGATGGTGGGGGTGGCTGCAGCTGGAGCCGAGGCTGAAAAAGAAGCCCAAGCAGGTGGCGATGTCAGCGGCGTTCATGCCATCGGCCCGTCGGCCACCCCTCTCGCAAGTCCTATCAAGGTACAACAGCTTATTCTCATCCCTTTGCACTAATCCTCTCTCAATCCATTATATATGTTCAGTTATATTGTGCATTTTAGGTATGTGTCTGAGCTTAATGTTCTGGTGTGATTGATCGCTTACAGGGATTTCCTCTCTGTCATTTTTCAAGGGAAATCTCATTGCCTTGTTGGTTCTAATCACATTTGCCTTGTTGGTTGTTGAGATTGGCTGTCTAATTACTGTCTTGCTAATCTCTCTCTCTCTCTCTCTCTCTCTCTCCTTAGGGAATTATTGTAGATGGAGAAGCTAGAGCGAGAAGAGCAATCTGGTTCTGCATGTACTGCAAGGGATGACAAGGAGCAACTCAAAGCAGCTTCTACAGAGTCAGAAAATAATTTTTACAATTCCTAATCTTGTTAGGATCCAATTATGCAGTGGTTCTTGACTTGTTGCGAGGAGCACCTACTGTCCAAGTTTGCCCTGGTAAGCCATATATAATGCCAAGCTGCAAGTACAATTTATCATCTACTCCCTCCGTCCCAAAAAAAGACGAACCATGTGTTTCCGTGTCCAACATTTAACTGTCCGTCTTATTTGAAAAAATTATGAAAAAAATTAAAAAGATAAGTCACGTATAAAGTATTAAGCATGTTTTATCATCTAACAACAATGAAAATACTAATTATAAAAAAAATCATATAAGACGGACAGTCAAACGTTGGACACGGAAACCCAGAGTTTGTCTTTTTTTAGGACGGAGTACTAAGCAATATCATTGTGTCTATGACCCGATCAATGAATTTGCCCACCAATCATGCTTACAAGATGATATATTTTACGATTGGTCTAGGGTCATATGCTTTGTTGCTTTTTCTCAATTTTATGCTAAATGTTTTTTCATATGATCAGAGATTAATTATCTCACTGTCATTATAGGATGTATATGCTACAATGTTAATCCTAGACTCAGCAATATTCATTTTGCCCGCCTTTTCCAGGTTCGTCTCCTGCATCGATCCCGACATCATCCGCATTCCGGTGAGCTGTGGGTGGGGTTTCATTTTTTGGGCGCTCTTCACCTCTTTGTTTGTTCGCATTTCACTTCCCTAGGGTTTCCCAATGGTATATATACTGTTAATCAAATTATACACGTGCTGTGCAATTTAATGGAAAAATTGTGTCACAATTTTTGTACTGCATGTATACATTGCATTTACGTGTTATTGTATGAAAACATGAACTTAAATCAGCAACAAAGTATAACCTCAGGAATTGCTTGCCCTCCAAGAAGATCCTCTCATATCATATAATGCATGTTTGAATTTGAAATTTTACCGCTGCTATGTACAGATTATAAATAAAATTATGTTTCATTTATATACTTAATCAATTGGATGGACACAACTCTCAACTTCAGCGTCGACTAAATATTTCGGATGTATATACTTAATTGGATTGACTCAGCTCTCAGCTTCAGTGTCAACTAAAATTTTCTGGTAGAAAGTGACTAGCAAAGTTTTTGCTTACTATCTATACAGTATCTTCATAAATATTAACCTGTCATCTCCTATTTTAAAATTTTTAGAGTTATTTTCATGTATTCTCTTCTGTCCTATAGGCTGACAGGTTAATGTTCCTTGCCGTCAGAACGGACAAATCGGTGGTTCTTGATGTATTTCAATTAGAACCTTAGCTTTCCATTTTACCATGAGGATCACATGTTTCTTTTGCTTGATTTGTCCCAATATATCAGAATTGCAATTAGCTATATGCTGATCTTCACTACAGTGCACTAACATGCTTCACAACAGCATGATCCACTAATGCTCTTTAATTATGGTGTTTATTAACAGTATGGCAGCTTTATGCAGTCCTAACGCTGCTTTGGAAATCGTGATTCTGTCAATCTGGTTTACAGTACCTTCGATGTTACCTTATGCATGCTTTTATAGAGGATGATTTTCCATTTTAATCTGAATGTGTGGAAATTGGAACTAAATTGCAATGCCATATATGTTAGATTGAAGTAGCTCTTCTTTTAATAATTTTTTAGCAGCTGAAAGAGCTAACAATTACTACAACTTGTGAGTATATTTTTTTTCACAGCCTGTCATATCAATTTATTGTTACTTCAATTTTTTTTTCAATCAAAGTTGGTTATTGGAGAGAACGCCCACCATTGTTACTGGCTAGGTCTTTGAATTTCATGTTGTGATAGATCATGACAAGGTTAGGTTAGAGGTTGTGCCCAAAAGACAACTGCAAAGCGAGGTGAACGATCTGAGAATTACTTGAATTTAAAGCTTGCTCATATGGATGAGGATCTCCAACGAGCTCACTGCTTGGTGCTTTTTTATATTCTTTTATGCACTAAAGTAACTAACAATAATATTTTTGGTATGTACAATGTGCGCTATAACCTGTATTTTTCAGCTGGATTTGTTCAGAGACTTGCTCGGAAGAGTTCCAGGTGAAAACATCAGTGCAGGCACACGATTTGATCACAGCTATCAATGCTCAGTCAGTACCTATATGATACTACATAATCCATTCAGAGGACACTAATACAACTAGAGGTACAGTCATTGGGCATGGCCCTGCCCTTGCTAGCTGTAGGATGTCAAGAGGCATATTTCATATTTGGTTATTTGCATCTGTAGATGATATGAGAAGATGAGTTTCTGGTTCTAGGCCAAAGTCTGCATCTGGGAAGCCTTGATAGGCCCATCTCATTTTTCTATTAATTTTGCCAGTTAGCCTCAGTATAGATATGAAATGATCTGTATAAGTAATGCATGGAAACATTGTATTTATTTTCAAGCCTGTTGCTCTTCCATGTGCTCGTTGTTTTGTAATTGTGATGCGATGATGTCGTTTTGTCATTTTCCGCTGGACAAATGGAATTATAAATGCCTGTGAATATTGGATGATGGTTAATTATTGACAAACGAACTAATATGGAAATAACTATAATTAGCATGTTTCTTTGATTATTAACTAATTGTGTACATTGATGTCTTTCAGGCGGCGCGCAATGGTGCGCCCCATCATCTAGTATTTTCAATGTCAGGACCACACAAGACACATCTACATGCATGTATTTATTTATTACTTGTTTATTTATATGTGTATCGTTTTCTTTTTATTACTTACCATTTTCTTTTTTGAAAGAAAAAACATACTCCCTCCATCTACTTTTGATAGTTATATTTCCAAATCTGAAAAATTTATTTTTGATAGGCATATTTCAATCCAACAACTTATTATCTTAATGGTTTTTTGGATTTAATGCATGACTCTCCATTCTTCCACACAAGATTGTCTATATGGACATCGAGAAATGTAAATATTAATGAATCGCTTGTTTATGAGGAATGACTAGTAGCATATTTAAATGGATGATAAGTAGAATCACTTATCTTTGGTCTGTGTGCCAAGATGAAATATGACTTTCAAAAGTAGATGGAGGGAGTACGTTATTGTTGACTGTTGAACATATAATGTTTAACCATTAGTTTTGTTTAAAATATCTATTTCTTTTAGAAACATAGTAGTCCCTCCGTTCCATAAGGGAAGTCGCTTTACTCAGTAGCAAATGTCCCAAAATACTCGACGCTGAAATTTCCCATCAGCTAGTATTAACGCAGAAAAGTGACAGTAGCCGAAGTTTTGTAATTGATGGGACCGATTGGATTACTATAATCCATAAAATTGGCACCAATGTGTACCGCTGCTGCAAGCACCAGCTATTAATTAATTTTATCATGCTTTAAATATTCTTTTTTAAGTAGATGTGGCAGTACAACTGATTGTTGCAGTGTGCTACTCTCAAGCCTCCACATGATTAGCTGCAATCCTATAAACATAGGGAATAAGGTCATTTTCACCTAACTCTAATTTGGCTAACAATACCTAGAACGACATCCTTCGTGGGACAGAGGGAGTATAAGTTAACGTGGACATTTATACTACTTATTCCTAGCTATTAGTGCACACATACATATCCTATATTTATGAGCATATCTAAGAAACATGGCCGGCATATCTTGAGATTAACGAAACTATCGTGATCGTCTTATTATCACTTATACGTTGTATGCTACCGAAGGAATAATTACCCGTTAATTATGAGTACTCATACAAGTCTAAGGCTTAAACCCATATGATATGTTGCTACACTCACTTTGCATTGAAAACAATTATATTTTGATGTGTCTTGTTTTATCATATTAAAGTTACTTTGAGTATTACTTATATTTTTCTTCCAATTTTTGCACTATTTTTTTAATGATATAAAACAATGTCGTATATTAAAAATAAAGGGAGTATTGTATAGGAAATACATGTCTATATAAAGTTGCATGCTTTTGTTGTAATAGTTGTTTTATATTGAATTTTGCTCACGTCACGAGAGACATTTTAATTTATAGGGATGTATAGATTTCGGGTCCATAAAATTTTAAATATTTCAGTCACTTTTTGCATTCATGGAATGACAATATACAATACTTCTCATCGCTCCACTGTAAAAGTTACTTCTTTCGGATTGAACAATAAATTATTTTAACTTAAACATGAAATAAACTTACAGTCCATATAAAATTTATAAAGTTACATGCATAAATATTCAAACTTATATAAAATAAAGAAAAATCATATATAACAACAAAAATTGCGACAAAAATGTTGCAAAATTTTAGGTAACCAAAGCAGCTTACAAACCCAACTTTGTTTTGGGGACAAAATATCCTATCTTGAAGACTTAAACATACGCGTTTGTCGCCCTCGACGATTAAGTCACAAGAGTGACTCCACTAAACAAGTTGCACGGAGTAATTAATTAAAATAATTAATACATGGGTAAATATGGATCATCAACTTATACCATGTATAACCAAATAATTAAATCAAGCGGACTGCGGACCAAAGCCAGTTTGTACCCAGTTGAATGCTCGAGAAAGTTCTTTCTTTTTTGCCATATTTAGATCCCATCTAAAATTTTATATCATATCACATCGAACGTTTAACACCTATATAAAGTATTAAATATAAACTAAAAAATAACTAATTACATAATTTGTGACTAATTTACGAGACGAATCTTTTGAGTCTAATTGTTCCATGATTTAACAATATGGTGTTACAGTAAACATTTGCTAATAACGGGTTAATTAGACTTAATAAATTCTTCCACGGTTTACTGACGGATTAAATAATTATTTTTTTATTAATTAGTACTCGAACACTCCATACGACACTCTATATAATATCTGATGTAAGATGTGACACGCCGAAACTTTACACACCTACATCTAAACAACCTCTTTTAATTTATCATCTGCGTCCTCCTATTTTTGTGTGGCGATTAAAAGTACGTTCACCGCATAGATCCCCATGAAAAGCGTTGGATCCCATTATCCCTTGTGTAAAGGAAAAGCGACTAGATCAATCCATCAGTTCCATATCATCTGCTCTAGCTTACACAAAAATATCTAGGATGCATGAACAATTGCATGCATGAACAAGCAGCAATTTGCCCGAGCTAAATAGCTAGCTAACGGGAGTGACGATGACAACTGAAAAGAGGACAAAAGTGACTGCATTTTCTGAATAAGTTTGTGGATGCAACTCATCTGAAATTAAAGGGCCGGCCATTATCTGCAACTTTGGATAACCAGTGGGGTGGTCACACCCCCAGCTGCTACTCCTAGCTATCGAGTTGCAAGATCCGTAAGATAGATATATGGATAGAAATCGCTATCAGTGCACCCAGTAGCCGCATGGCCTGTGATCGATACGGCCGCGGTTGCTGCAGGTCAGAGAGGCCGGAGCTAGTTCATCATTTATGATGGTGGTAGACACTGCTTCTTTCATGTTTGGCTAAACATCATTGTATACCATATAGTAATCGCCCGCTGTTCAGTTTGTCGATCGCCCATGGTTTCGCTGATAGGGGGCTTTATTTCCACTATACTTCAATTAGTGTTGGATTGATTACAACATTTGTAATTGTCTTTGTTCTTTCCTTTTTTTCTTTATAAAAGTTATACTGTTGGGTAAAGCCTGATAGTCATTCACATAAAAAAATTGGTCCGAGAAGTATAGTGAAGCACATGCAGTTAATTGTGGGGCTCTTATAGTAAGAGAAATAATTAGACTTCTCGTTTTTCTCTCTAGCCTAGTGAATGTACTGTATCTATTTGTATAACTAGGAGTTGCATTAAGGATATGTACAATAGCTTATTAACGGACTCTCTCCGTTGCCACATAAATAAATTAATTTAATAATATCAAAGAGAGGAGAAAAGAAGAACATCATGGCTACCTATAACATCAGCTTACATTCGACTCTTAGCATGTTTATTAAAAAAATTTAATTACATGAAGATGAAGAAAAAGAAAAAAGAGTAATAAAAAAAATATTGTGGTGCATTGATAATATTAAGAGACGTTATTGTCTCAACTGTGTTATAAGATAAGAGAATGGAGTAGTCTCTAAGTGATGTGTGTTTAAACTAAGAGTACGTGTTATATCAGACTTCGTACGTATTCTTAAGGATGCAATCATATTTGTTAATATTACGATTTTCTAGTACAATTCACTCCTAAGAGAGATTAGAACGAAGATGATAGATACTCATGAGGATGCGGTGACTTTCTTAGTAAGCCCTCGGTGGCAGCATATTTCTTGTCACTTAACATCGAAGCTCCGTCAAGGGTCACTGAATATTACTTTCTCGGTTCCAAAATAATATTTTTAAAGTTAACACATGTATTAATAAAATAGATGAGAATGATTGGAGGAAGTGTATTATTGGTTGAAAAGAGAAAGTATATGAAGAAGAATGGTTATGATTAGTTGAGAGGATATAGTAGATGAAAAAATAGCTTTATTTTAAAATAAGGTACTGTAACAGAAATAAATAAATAAATATATATATATATATATATATATATATATATATATATATATATTTTGAGACGGAAGAACTAGGGATGAAGGAGAAGGGTGTGGTGAGGGCGAGTTTAGAAGCAAAGGACTGTGCATGTATGTGAGACGGCGATTTGTCCAGTCGGGAGGGACGCGCGGCAGTGTCGCAGTTGCAAGCTTTTTTTGCAGCAGCGGCAGGCCAGGCGGCGGGCGAAGCGGGCGAGAATAGGGGTCAAAGCGGTGGCCTCGGCGTGCGAGACGTCGGCCCAAACTCAACTACTCAAAATTCCATCCATCCACCGCCTCCCCGATCCCTGTCTGGTCAACTCAAGTCCCCACGCGCCCCACATCCCCCATGCGCCGCCATACAGTACGAATCAACCTACAATACTAGTATCACACAGTATCCAGATTTATTACTATGTGCCTGTTTAGATCCATTTGGAATAGCAAATGGTAAATGGTAAAAGTTTTGGTGGCAAAAGTTTTAGTATTACAAAAGTACTAGTTGATGTTTAGATGCATCCTAAACTTTTGCCATTCTAGCACTAAAGTGAGAGAGAGAAAGAGAGAGGGAGTGGTCCCAAAGCACTTTTTGGCACAATTTGCTACTATGGACTAGCAAATGCCAAATGCCAAATTGCCAAGTTTTGCTACTAATAGTTAGATCCAAAATGGCAAAACTTTTACCATTTTAAAGGATCTAAACAAGGCCTATACTAGAATATGTTACATCCTGTACATAATTGATTTATTTTAGAACGATTAAGTATTTATTTTATTTGAAAATATTATAAAATATATATTTTAAAATACAATAACATATATAACAATGCCTACTTTAGATATCCATTTCCTCCCTCCTAAAATATAATAGATTTTAGATAAATGTAACACATTTTAACACATTGTTAAAATTTTAGACTCCACATTTTTCTATCTCATAATCCAGCAATTAATTAGCACCTTTCTTTCGTTTTATGATAAATTTGATACTGTATCTATAGTTATGGAATAAATTCGACAATATATCTGTAGATTTTGTGATACATATTCTTTTTAAATATATAACTTTTGCGATAATTCGATCAGATCATATATATGTATAATAATACTCCCTTCTGTCTCTAAATATTTGATGCCGTTGACTTTTTTAAACATGTTTGACCATTCGTCTTATTAGAAAAATAAGAAAAAATATTAATCTTTTTTCTATCATTTGATTCATTTTTAAAAAAGCATTTATGTATACATATAATTTTACATATTTTATAAAAGTTTTTAAAAAGACGAATGATCAAACATGAGCTAAAATGTTAACGGTATCAAATATTTAAGATGGAAGGAGTACATGTAAAGTACTGTAGTTTCGTAAAGTTTACTCTATTTTAAAACTCCCCAGGAAGCGGTCAGAATGTATACTAGCTCCTCCCTCCGTGGACACCTGCGGGAGAGACAGACCGACAATAATATCTTGGGCAATGCCACATCCCCTCACCACCACCAACTAACCTCCTTCCCTTCCCCGACGAACAAAACCCCCCCGCCCACCGCCTCGTGGTACGTAGGTAGCTAGATCGATGAAGGTGCTGTGCTCCGCGTGCGAGGCGGCGGAGGCGCGGGTGCTGTGCTGCGCCGACGACGCCGCCCTCTGTGCGCGCTGCGACCTCCACGTCCACGCCGCCAACCGCCTCGCCGGCAAGCACCACCGCCTCCCCCTCCTCTCCTCCTCTTCTTCCTCCTCCTCCTCTCCCCCGACCTGCGACATCTGCCAGGACGCCCACGCCTACTTCTTCTGCGTCGAGGACCGCGCCCTCCTCTGCCGCGCCTGCGACGTCGCCGTCCACACCGCCAACGCCCTCGTCTCCGCCCACCGCCGCTTCCTCCTCACCGGCGTCCACGTCGGTCTTGACGCCGCCGCCGCCGACGACGACAAACACCCCCCACACCCCTTGTCGTCGTCGCCGCCGCGCAACACGGCACCGCCCCCGCCGCAGCCGCCGTGCACGAGGAAGCGCAGCCCCTCGCCGATCTACAGCGATGACAACGTCATCGACTGGGCCACAGGAAACCTGCCCGACTGGTCGCTCGTCGACGAGCAGTTCACCGCCCCTGCGCCGCCGGTGAGGCAGGCGGCGGCGGCGGAGCAGCCGGTGGTGGTGACCAAGACCCAGCCGAAGCGGGCCTCCCGTGGCCCCGTCACGGCCGGCACAGCCGCGGCGGTGTTCGGCAACCTCGCTGGCCTCGCCGCCGGATCGCCGGACTGGCCGCTCAACGAGTTCTTCGGCTTCGCCGACTTCAGCTCCGGCTTCGGCTTCACCGAGAACGGCACGTCCAAGGTCAGCATCCAAATTCTCTTCAGATTTTTTTTCTTTTCTTTTCAATATGTCATCAAATTGATCCACCAAATTACTAAAAAATCGTTTTATTTATGACCTCATAATTCGCTCATGCTGATCTGAGCGATCGATGGCAAGAGATATTTTGCGACACAGCTTGAGCTAACGTGGCGCGTTCCAATGGCGTGCAGGCGGACAGCGGCAAGATCGGGAGCATGGACGGCTCGCCGAACGGCGGCAGGTCGTGGTCGTCGTCGTCCTCCTCCTCCTCCGCCGCCGCCGCCGGCGGCCAGGACTTTTTCGGCCAGGTGCCGGAAGTTCACTGGGCCGTGCCGGAGCTCCCCTCGCCGCCCACGGCGTCAGGGCTTCACTGGCAACGGGACCCGCGCTACGGCGGCGGCGGCGCCACCGACGCCGGCGCGGTGTTCGTGCCGGACATCTCCTCCCCGGAGAACCCCTTCCGTTGCTTCGCCACCGCCGGCGCCGGTGACCACACCAGGAAACGCCGGAGGAGATGCTAATTAAGAAGCGCGGCAACAAAATGAGAGAAAAAAAATGAAAGAGAGAGAAAATGTTCGAGTTGGTACATGTAGTAGGAGTATTTGAGTGTGAGATTAATTAGTGGTAATCCGTTGAAGTAAATTGATATACTTGCTGCTAGTATACTTGGCTAGCTAGCCTGCTACTAGGTGATCGCTTACTCTGTATTAGTGGATATAATAGCTTTGGATCTGATTGTGTAACGTTTTGTGTTAGTTACTACTCTCCTCCGTACTCCGTCCCTAAATATAAAGGGATTTTAGTTATCTAATAAAAACACTTATATTCAGAGACAGTTTACCTCCGGATTTTAGTAGAAATTAAGGACAGTGAAAAGAAAAGAAAATAAAGTGGAGAAAATTGCAAATCAATTTGTTCCATACAGTTTACCTCCGGATATGTCCTTTAGCCCTTTTTTGAATTCAGGAATTTTACATACTACGCCTGTATTAAAATATACTCCCTCCAATTTTTATATAATTTATTATATTATAGGTTGCTTTGAATTTTTCTCTAACCAAATTTTTTTAGTTTCAACCAAATTTATATAAAATATAACAATATTTATAACACAAAACAAACATCTTATCAAAATTTATTCAATGTTACATTTAATGTTCTAAGTAATTTGATATTATAAATATTGTTAATTTTTCTACAAATTGTTTATCAGATTGTAAAAAGTTTGTGTAACGTGAAAAAATCCAAACGATTTATAATATAAAACAGGAGAATAGCAAACTATAATTAGATAATTAGATTAGATACATCCACTAATTATATTTATAATATTATGTTATGTCTAATTACTAAATTTTAGTTATTTTAGGACATTAAAAGTGTTTTAGTTTAATTTTAGGTACGAGAAGTTTTTCGAGTATTCTTCAATTCTGGAGATGGCCTTGGCTGCAAGCTGTTGGGCTGTCACAAATCATTGACGTATCACCTGAAAAAAATATCTGTGCCTTTTTGTGTCGCTACTACTGTTTTGCTATTTATGGAGGACTGTTTCGCACTAATTCGTTCTGACTTTGCGAAAAGGCACGTAATGAGATTGGCGACAGCTAATTGCGTTTTGACCGAGTAATCGCGTTCATAGTACTCTTATTTATTATTAGTACAAGTAGGAGATGATCACTCAAACTTCCAAACTGAAACTCGTACGGCAAGCTGAAGCCAATTTGAGCATACGTGGTTTTCCGTGTACTGCTCCAGTTTGATACAACTTCCACCTTCTCAGAATATAAAAAATTTTAACATTGGACATGGGTATTAAAAAAATAGATAAAATTAAATGTAAAAAGATTGTAATTGGTTGAGAAGTAGAGGTAGGTGAGAAAATTAAATGATAGAGGGTTGTGATTGGTTCAAAAGAGAACGCTGATGAAAAAATTATTATATTTTGGGACAAATCTTAAAGGCTAAAATAAAATAAAAGGAGTTACTGAAAACAATCAGGCAAATACTCCTACAGACTAAGCCAAATGATATATTTACAAACAAAAAATAATTTATAAATAAAATTTTATATATGTGTTCTCGTGAAGGTTGAAAAATAAACTACGATAAAAAAAATTCAAAATCAACTCTAAATTTTAAATTGAAAAATCAAATTTTAACCGATAAACATAAACATAAGCGAAAAGATAAAGCGAAAAGATAAAGAAGTATGTACACGAAAATTAGATGGAGACAGAAATTTAAATACTCGTTGTTGATGTGCATTAATGACATGGCCACGTATTACAAGGTGACTTGCATTAATGTCATGGCCACGTATTACAACGTGACTGAAATTATAGGGAAAATTGTAATACTGGGACTGTAAATATTAGGCCTTCGACTAAATTATGTGGTCCAGTTTTTTTTCATCCGACTTAATTTCCGGGTTGATTTTACGTAGAAACATTAATATTTTTTTGGTGTGGTATGTTTAAAAGCATTTTTTTTATGTGAGAACTACGATAGTGTAGGAGGAGGATGACGACTTTATTTTTAATTTAGTAAAGATGCGAAATGTAACTACATTCTGCCTGTTTGTCATTGTCATTTATCCCACGACTCGTGTTTATTATCGCTTTCACTACAGCATTTCTGGTGTGCTTTCCAGGAGGACACCTAACAATCCATCTATCCAACCTTCTACCAAAAAAAAAAGAGTCGTGCCTATTTTTTTTTTTTATAAAAAAGCGCCAATATGCAAGATACAAATATCTCTTTAAAATACCCAAAATTTGAACATATAAGTGGGCCAAATCCCCGCCGCCCCCGCGTGGAGTGGTGTGGAGAACCACGTCTTGAGCTCGCGCCGCCTCTCCTGCCTCGCCCCGTCGAGCTCCGGGCCAGCCACCGCCCTTCACCGCCGGAGTCGCGACCACCGTCACCTCGTCAGCTCGGTGCGAGTGAAGAGATGGAAAAGAGAGACGAGAAAAGAGGGGAAAGAGAAAGTGTGACGTGACACCTGACATGTGGGGCCCACGCTCACTCAGCCGCCACGTAGATCAAAACCGGGGTCAAAATCACCGAGAGATTTCGGGTGACCGGTTTTGTATAGTTAGAGTACCCCGCATATATCTGGTATTGCGGTTCGAGGACGTTTTCGTATCTCGGTGACAAGTTCAGGGACCTCCGGTGCACTTTTTCCTTCTCTGGAAGGAGCCGAGGCCTACTAAGCCCACGCAAACCTTGCCTACGCTAAGCAGCCCACTAGCCCACACAGCCCACGCAAACCAAGTCGAACCGAGCAGAAGCGTACACTGCAAGGATCCTCGGCCCACTAGCCCGTACAGGCCCAAAATAAAATGAGGGAAAAAGAGAGAGAAAAAAAACCGGCATGTTGGCCATCCGCGTCGGCGAGGTCGGTGAGTCGCCGCCTCGCCGGAGACCATGCCGCCGCCGCGGACCGCCTCCCTCCCCGGCGCTCGGTGCTCGGGGGTGCTCGGTGGTGGGCGTAGGCGAGAGGGGGTGCCGGTGATCAGGATCTGCGGCCCCACTCCCGCCGCGGAATCCCCAAAACCCGCCGCCTCCGCCGCGGCCTCTCTTCTCCGGCCATCCCCGGCGGAGCACCCTCGCTGATCGCCCATAGTGGTGGCCCCGCTAGCTCGTCGGTAATCCCTAAACCTCGGATGTTAAACCCTATCTGACCGCTAGTTCTGGTGCGCAGTTGCGCACACGGGCGCTTTCTGAATGCATAATCCGCGACATGGTTTGATCCGACATATGTATTCCCAAATTACTGAGATCGCGTCCCAGTTATCCTATATTTTTTTTCAGCGCAGATATGCAGATGAAATGGCTTAAGCTAGTTGCCTTAGCGAATCGACAAGCAATTGGAGGGGCCATTTTGGCCAGCTGAAGAAAGAACTGGCATGTTTGTGGTTGGGTGAAGGTGGGGGACTGACCGACTGATGAGTTATTTCAGTTGATTGAGTTACCTCCTTTTTGTTTATTGATTGTGAAAGGGATCCTGTCTCTGAATTACAAACATAGAGTGCTTGAAAAAATTGAAGTCTCTTCGACTTGTCGCTTGTCAACTAGGCCCTTGTTTAGTTCCTAATTTTTCTTCAAACTTCCAACTTTTCCATCACATCAAAACTTTCCTACACACATAAACTTCCAACTTTTTTCTTCAAACTTCCAATTTTAGTCAAATTTCCAATTTTGACGTGGAACTAAACACACCCTAGATCTTGAAATCCTGATATCTACGGAAATAGAGGCAAGTGAGGTTCTAGATTTCCTTTGTGCTAAGATGAATTGAATGCTCGCCATTCTTTCACTAACATAGTGCTGATATTTATCTGAAGCATTTTGTGACCACACAATTCCTTCCAGATTGTGTTACAAGATCAATACTTATTTCAATCAATGCCAGCTTGTTGATGTGAATGTCCTGAGAGCCTGTCCTTTTACAGTTTGTGGAGATTTATGGTCGGATATTTGTTTTATCATTTGAGGGGTTTCATAATATATAGCTCTATACATTACAATTTCTCGGATGCATTTGACAATGTCATAATCCGGTGTGATTGGTAACAAATAGAGTGTAACAATATTATTATATATCATACCGCGTGAAAATTTTTTGACGGAAAACAGTAGGAGATTTGACCTCATGAAAGGAACGCCATTACTCAAACTTTAAATTGTGGTTGTTCGTTGGACTAATCTCTTGTTTTTCATTCATTGCTTTGATCTTTTAAATATGTTTGAGCTCAATGGGCTTCAGAAAACCCTTACTTTTTCAATGGAGACTCTGGACAGAGGATCATTTTCTCCTGAAGTCATTTTTACACATTTTGCATTCTGGTGGCTCAATCCAACATGTATTATGTGTGGTTCTTATTTTGATGGTGTGAAGCTAGCTTAATTTGCTCTAGTATGTGTCTTTCCATTACATACTGGTACTAGCTAAATTTAAATTAAATGGATACACAGGCTTTACTTATAAAATTGTGTGGCTATTTTTTATGCTTCAGGTATCTACCTAGCATGAGGAACAAAACTATATATGGTTTTGAGGAATAACAGAGTCCAAACTGAGCGATACATTTGTTGAGCTGTTTTCTGAGGTATTTGTCACCTGCCTCGCGCTCATGTAATAAGTAAGGAGTTTGTAGCTTTTGGGAGTTTATTTAGTGTTTATGGAGTGAAGTTATATCTTTTATGTCATTAAGGCCATCGGTTATTTATGAGAGCCTACTGTAGAAGGCATATACTCCTTCCGTGCCGGAAAAAGACGATTTCTAGCGAGGGGTGTTTGTCCCGTAAAAAGACGATTTCTGCGAAGAAGACCAGAAACATCCAATGCTATTCACTAGTCTGAGCCAGCTCTATGCATCGGTAGACGAGTAAATAGATTAAAATACGTGCGTTCACACTTGTTCACACTGCTTTCTTTTTTTTTTATAGAAAAATGTCAGTCAACAGTTGTACTAGATGAGGGCATTTAGGTAGTTTTGCTGCTGTGCTGATTTTGCCTCGGGTTTGTAGGAGTCGACTTTTACTGGGACAGAGGGAGTACATAGTACTCTAGTTATCATTGTCCAATCTTGAGTGGAACTTATGTTTTCTTTTATGAACACAAACAGTTGTGCTCTGGATTGATTTTGTTTTCTTTGATTCTCTTAAATTATAAGGATATCACGTTAAAATTCGCTACACCATCAGCTGCAACCTGAATTTATGTAATCTGTAAACGATGGCCCCAAGTCTGCAAACATTATATATCTGATGCTATATGCCACCCTTGTAGTTCTGAGTTCTGACTGTTTTGAATCACTGCAATGTCGAGCAAAAATATTTACATGGAAACAAAGCTTGCTTCAATATATATAATTGCTATATTCCTTCTGGGCTCTCTTGTGACTGGTTTAATGTGCCAAGCCTCAGCTTCAGAGAGGTTCACGCAAAAGAGGTGCAGTTCTTTCCTTTGGTGTTGGTGCGATAAAGAGGCTTTTGGATGGAAACAATCTGGGTAGGTGCCATCACAAACTGTCATTCATTCTTATCTTGAAAACTGCTTGACTGATATCTTATTTTTCTGTCTTTTTTTAATTTTTTACACGATGTAAGCATATAATATTCTTTTCTTTCATGTTGTCTTCTACTATCAAACATGATGGAGTGTTAACGTGCCTGATGGCATGTCAGACCTTGTTATCCGATGCCACAAAGTGAAGGATATGAAATCAAACATGATGGAAAGTTTATTCAGTTTTTCTGCTCCTAGTTGTTTCTACCAGGTATGCTTTAGTAATTGTAACCATTTTCTTTCCTTGCACAAGCTGACGTTTGCATCAGTTGGTGACTTCAATTTGTTTGCTTTACCTGTCTCTTGAATAAAATGTCTTTCTATATTATTTTTCATGTCTAAAGTACTTACTGAAATTATGGTTAGTAACTAAAGTCTCAAATTTTTGCATCCCTAAATTGTATCTTACATATCCATTGGATTCAAACTATGTTATTCCAGTTAGTTTCACATAGTAAAAGGCAACTGATTCCATTTTTAGTTTCACATAGTAAAAGGCAACAGATTTCATTTCCCCTGCACATGTTTTCTTCCTCATTGGTACTCTGATCAATCACACTGTTCAAGTACGTAACGTTATTCTGATGCAGATGGGCAACACAGGTGCATTTATTCCGTTCACTTCTCCAGATCTAAAGCAGGATACTGCAAAATTCTATATGGTATGCCCTTTTTTTGACTTTTTACATAGAAGTTTCTAGTAATTGGTCCCTCCAGTCACCAAACAAAGGTAGGGCATCTTTGCTGATACCAATATGTGATTAATAATGTTATTTGCTCCAACACTACCCCTCTTTCTTCCTTGGAATTGTGAATGCAAATGCTCCTTAAAAAATCGTAGGCCAAACCCTATTTACCAATACCAGTAGTAAAATAATCAAGGGAAGAATGTTAAAAAGACGTGAAGAGTGTTTTTTCCAACCTCCAAATTCTGAGAAGGGCAGCTTTCAATTATCATAAAGATAAGTATGTATCCTAATTTAGTTAATGAGGGTATAAGGGGCTAAACAAGACAAAAACTTCCCCAAAGTCATTTTTTTGGTGTGCTTGTGCTCCCTAGCTAGAGCTTTCTTTTGACAATTAGAGAGTACATTGCTTTTTATGAGGGTTTACTGAGATAATTATTTACTTAGCAGAGACTCCATTACTTAGTAGAATGTTGACCATGCTCTTGTTAACTGCTATAGCCACCCTGAAGTCAAGCCGATTCACATTTTATCTTTCAGCTTGTTGATTCGTCTGTGATTCACGTTGTGTCTCCAATACATTTGACCAGAAAGATTTTGTCGCTTTGTTCCTCCTTTACCATGTGAGCACCCGAGGAATCCTGCCTTTTTGTTTCGTAATAATTTGCTTTTTAATTATTACCTGCAGCATCTAGTGGCCTTAATTTGATTAGCTGTATAAGACCTAGCGAGCCCGGCCCAATCAGTGATCAGTGTGTAGATTTCTCATCTTTCGCAAAATGTTCGTCTGTTTGGTTTGCTGTTACTGTTTACCGTATTAAATGATAGGTATCCCATATTTTATTAGACAAGTGTTTGTTTGGTTGCTATGACTACAACACACACCACACATGTTTCAAAAGATAACAAACCATTCTTTACTGGACTTATGCCAACATTGGCACCACTTATGAAAGATTGTTTATAAAAAGTAGTGGTTTGTGCGTCTCACTTAATTTTGGAGAATTTAGGGTGTTCTCAACGTAATTTTTTTTCAACATTTGTTTTTTTAAGTTGCTAAGGACATAATTTTTTTACCTATAAATTTTTTTCGCTAATAAGCTATTTTGGTTTATATAGCTGGCCAACCCTGTGAAGCTGTCCCTTTTATATGAACCAATGAACAATGCCCCTGCATATTCTATCCCCATGTGAATAATTTGATAATTTGACCAATCAGATATCCTAGGATGCATGTCCTGACTTTTCTGCTAAGTAGGTTGCCACTTGCCCACTACATCTTGGCTTTTTGCCTTCTTCATTATTGCTCTCTCTTTTTTGAAAACTTTTCTTCAGTATTGCTTTTGCTATCCCTTTTTAAGTACATGTTAGCGTACTCCTGATAACTTGCATAATGCCTCTAGCTATATGCAACATGATACATTGATACTTAAACTGTTTCAGAAAAATAAATATATGAAACAAAGGAAGAAATACAGTAGCCACACTTTTTCTACACTAGTTGGCATCCTAGGACCTCATCGGTTGCCCCTAAACTGATTATAAAGTAACGGCTTATTAACAACTATAAAATACTCCCTTCGGGTTGATAATACTTGTCGTTTTGGACAAGAGCACGGTCTAAAAAAATAACTTTGACCATTATTTTCCATTATAATATGTATAAAAGTGTTACAAATATATGATTTTATTAAAGTACTTTTTAAAACTAATCTATACATGTAGTCACCATATTTGAAAGACAAATATTTTTAAAATAATTCATAATCAAAGATTCTAAAGGTTGACCTCACCCTTATCTAAAACGACAAGTATTATCAGCCCGGAGGGAGTAATGTATGTGTAAAGCTTTTATATTTGTGCTCTTAACGACTTAAAAACCAATGCTAAAAAAGAAACTACGTTGAATATATATATATATATATATATATATATATATATATATATATATATATATATATATATATATATATATATATATTTGCTTTTGCTTTGGTTTTTTGGGACAACCAATGAGGGAGCTAAACTTGTTGGAGAATGCCCCGAATCGGTGAACCAATCCATCGGGCTCTGATTGGTACTAGTGTACTACTAACAACTAGTGTACTATCGCTTCCTCTTTTGCTCTAACAATACATACATATAGCAATCTTTAAAATATTTTTCTCATAAACTACTTATCTGATCCACGATCCGATTATACCATTATATATTTGTTATAATTAAATGCTTATAATAAGATATCACATAATTATATTATGACAAAAGAAAAATATATGTTTTAATATGTGTCTTCGATGTGTTTCACAAAATTCTCGAAACAACCTGCCACTACTCTCTCTCCTCTCTCTCTCTCTCTCCACCTCATCCATGCATGCATGCATGCATTTTAGCAAGTTTCAAAACGATTTTTCTCCTAAACTATTTATTTAATCTACGATCCGATCACACCGTTGTATTCGTTGTAATTAAATCTTTACAATAAGATATGGCATAATTATATTATGACGAAAGAAAAATGTATGTTTCAATCCGTTAACACTCTTTGTTTCATACGTGGTAGTGATATGTTTCAATATATATCTTCAACGTGTTTCACAAAATTCCCAAAACTACATGCCACTACTCTCCTCTCTCTCCACCTCATCGATGCATGCATGCATGCATGTATTTTAGCGAGCTTCAAAATAATTTTTCTCCTAAACTAATTATCCAATCTACGATCCGATCACACTGTTGTATTTGTTGTAATTAAATCTTTACAACAAGATATCGTATGATTATATTTTGATGAAAGAAAAAACATATGTTTCAATCCGTTAACATTTGTTGTTTCATATGTGATAGGGACATGTTTTAACGTGTATCTTCACCATGTTTCATAAAATTTTTAAATGTTTCAGTTGCTGCCTTTTCGTTTCACCATATAACTTGATGTTTTACTCATTGGTCAACTGAAACATTTGATTGATCGATTTTTTTGGAGGGTATTGGGCGCTCGATCGGAAGACTCCTCCAACCTTGTTGATAACGTAGGTTTCTGTGTCCTGCGATCTGAGGTACATATTTTAAGATTCATCTACTGTAGCATGTGCATCACACCGCGAGTTCAGTGAAAGTAGATTCGGAGGTAGCCGAGGTGACATTTGAAAAAGACCAGCACTTTCTTTAACGACAGCCGAGTGCCAACAGACTTCCTGTCTTCGATCCGTCCTTCAAATTTTGTGAATTACTAGAAAGTTAAGGTTTGCTTATGGATCCTAATAGCTTATTTGTGATAAAAAAATAATTTAAAAGTAAAACTTTTGTTAGTGATAAAAAAATAATTGAAAAAGTAAATTCTTTTTGTATGTGTTCTTAGCGATTTATACTATTGAAAAAGAAACTACATTGAAACATCAAAATCAACTTTAAAACCAGGGAAAACCATGAGGCCCTAAGGCATTCGATCGAGCAGAGGAATTTTGTGAAAATTCACTAAAATTGGACTGGTTCTCGTGAAAGTTCTATAAAATTGCTATTGTTTAAAGGAATATTGGCTCAGGCTAACTTATAAATTATTAAAAAGGAACTCTTTTGACTGCATGTATCTGTTAAAAAAAGAGTAGAAATGGCTTAGCTTCTAGAGATTGTGGCATAGAGATATATAGCTATAGAACAACACATGCAGTCATAGCAGAGTTTCTTTTTGAATAATTTGTAAGTTAGTCCAAATTAAGATTCTTTTAAAACATAGCAATTTTACAAAACTTTCACAAGAACCAGTCCATTTTCAGTGAGTTTCAACAAAATTCTTCTGCTCGAATTCCTGGAGTTTCTTGTAATTCTCAAAATGCAGTCTATAAATTAATCAAATCAGTAGTGTTCTTAGTTCTTGCTTATCAAAATTGGATAATGTTATGGCTCTGCTCATTTGCTTACATCTGTTGCGACAATTAATCAAATCAGGTTTTCATCGAACTCTAGTTGGTTTCTTATATAGCTAATTCGTTCAAAAAAATAGTTATATCCAAAATTTGAATTTAAAACTTAATTTTGTAGTTGAATTTAGGTTTTCTAAGTTATCGAGGCTAATTTAGAAAAATAAAGATCAATCATAATTTGAAACAAAATAGGATATGTTATGAAAATAGATGCACAACGGAGACATGAATTTTACGTGGAAAACCCTTACGGGAAAAAAACACCACGGGCACCGGTCGGCAATGATCACTATAGAGGAGTTAGATACAAACACAGGGGATACATTGGGCTGTCGCACCCTCCCTGTGCGGCTTACAAGGGATATATATTGTTTCATTTTTTTGGATGTCTTATCAACCTTATCTGAATCGATCATAGCTATGAGATGTAATATCTTTCTTACTGTAATATAAACTACCATTCTACAGTATTCATTAAAATATAATTTAGAAATAACTGATATTTTGGTTAAAAGTTGTAAAACTATTCAATAAAGAATCCATATCAGATACAACTAGTGAATTGACCCACACAACTTTGTGTGGGGTTAGATGAATTAATGTAGAAGTGGATTTGTATACAACACTTAACATTTGATATATAATTGTAATTTATATACAATAGAAAAACCAGATTTGGTATACAACTCTTAACACATATTTTCATAGATACAATTGTATAGAACTCTTAACTTCTGTTTTTATAGATGCCATCATATTTTATATACAACTATATTTACACCGTTACAATTTGGATCTATCACAATTGGATGGTTAATATCTTTTTCTTGTTATCTATTGTGAGAATTTTTAGTCTTGAGAGCGAGAGTGGCTTCTTTTCTTTGGAATAAAAATAATAAATTAGCAATCTGATTTTCACATGTGAAAGTTACTCCCGTTGTTCCTAAATATAAGTATTTCTGTGTTATTTAGCAAAGATTAAGGTAAACGAGAAAAAAAACCCTTTTAGTTATCTTATTGTTCAAATTTTAAATTGCTTAGATTCCTCTTGTAAGCACATGATTGCTTAAAAATGTTTGAATTCTCGTGCATTGGAATCAATGGCCTGGAAATGTTGATGTCGGGTATAAATTTTGAGTCATATTAATTACTATATTTGGGAGTATATTAATTATTATCTATCTTTAGTCCCGATCTAGTTTGCAACCCATGATTATTATAGGGGGTTGCAAACTGGGATAAATAAGGGTTTCTCCACCAGTGGGAGTATATGACAAATACTGTTCCACTTTCATCTTACCAATACACTTACCCACTAAAATGAACTTTGTGATCGTGAGTTCCTATGTATGATGTAGAAGCTGTTTTTTACAAGCTCCATAAAATCGTTTTAATAAGAATATAGAGCTAGTTAAAATTCTGGCCCATGCGTAAAGAGTTAACCGGCCGGCCCATATATATTGCGTACTTGAATGCACTGGAATGACGTAGCACTTCATACATCAGAATAAGATTCTTTTTCGGATGCATCGAAGATATCTTTTTTCGAAGGTGGATGCAGCGACGATATCATTCGATTCTTGACTATGACGCTCGCAGCCTTGGCTATCTATTCTATATAATGTGAGCAGAGTCCAATCCAATTGTACGTCCTCAAGGGTAGCTAATTGTTTAACTATATATACTGAAATCTCTGTAGTTTCAACTGATTTATTTAGCTTGAAGAGATGTCGGCGAACAGCCTGGTGCTGGGGCGGGTGATCGGCGACGTGGTGGACCTGTTCTCGCCGGAGGTGACGCTCCGGGTGATGTACAACGGCGTGCGGGTCGTCAACGGCGAGGACCTCCGGCCGTCGGCGGTGTCGGCGAGGCCCCGCGTCGAGGTCGGAGGGGATCTCCACCAGTTCTACACGCTTGTCAGTATATATATGCTACTTTAATTTAATTTGTATATATTATATATATATATATATATATATATATATGATACCAGCTGTTCTTGACTACATATTACTAATTAATTTGCTGTGTATATGTCTGATTCATGCAAATCAAGGTGATGGTGGATCCAGATGCTCCAAACCCAAGCAATCCGACGTTGAGAGAGTACTTACACTGGTGATCGATCGATCTATCATATCTATCGTTATTTGTCCTTTTTTATTTGTTGTACAGCATGCAGCGTGCATATATGTAGATGTCTGAAAAACTCTGAACGATCAGTAACTTCAGTACGTGGACGTAAGCATGGTTATTTGGAATTTGACCATTAGTTTGTTTGCTTGCACAGGTTGGTGACAGATATTCCTGGAACAACTGATGCGAACTATGGTATGGGGAAACATTCGTTAACACTGTCAGCTGAATCAGTTGATAACTGCACATTCATTTTTTTTTTGTTTCCATGAGATCTCTTAGTTCAGTTTTGTGTTTGCGAGATGCGTGATCGAATATATCTACATATCATATGTTACCATCAAATGCAATGCAATATGCAATTAAAACAAAACGGTCATGAGATCTTCAAACAATTAGTACGTTAGATGCTGTTGGTGCATGCTAAAATGGGAAATGGATCATGCATATACTGTATTTCTTGTAGAGATGCCAAAACCAACCATCTGATTTATAGAAGTGCCCTGATTACCCTACTTAACACCTAGCGGTAGCATATACTACCCTCATCAATCTAGTTATTTATTCAATACTGTCAACAAATTTCTGTCATGTTTTATCCACTACTAAACTGTTTGTAATTGCAACTATTTTTATCATGCAAATTAAGTTTCATCAGTGTGTAGTATATTAATTTATCTTGATCTTAGAAATACTAAATTAAATGTCCTTTATAGATATAAGCAGGAATGCGTCATTTGCTGTATGAATATATACAGCAAAAGTCTGAATCTAACTATCATAATAGAACCATGTAATTGGATATTTGATCTTTACATAGCCGATGACCGTGTTTCGCTAAACTCAGGTGCCGCGCTGCAGCAGCAAAGCTAATCTGAAAATACGAAAGTTGTGAGTTGTGCATATGTAAAGGACTCGCGTGTCCCTGACAATAACTTTCAACTTTTTATAGCGTTTTCTTTGTCGATCGTACATCTAGTACTTATCTTCCTTTTTGTTTGCAATAATTGTCCTTTTTACAGTAATTTATCTTTTTCGTTTGCAATAATTTATCCTTTTTTATTACAATAATTTGCTCGAGTTTATGCTTCCTACTGTCTCCCTCCCAAATTATATAGTTTAAATTTTGTTTTAAAATATATGTTATTTTTGCCATCTGCTCCCGCATCACGATCAGTACTCATATTATCTTGTTTAATTTATGCACCTACTTTGTCATCTTAACCAATCAAAATCATCTTTCCTTCAATTTCACCTCTACCATTAATCCCACACATACCAATATAAAATAAAATAAAAGACTCTTTTTAAATTGTTCTGTTGTACTTTTCCGCCCCAAAATATATATTCATTATTCACTCAATATAAAATAAAAAATACTGAATACCCCCACTTTATCAAATAACAATAATGCAATTATTTCTCTCTTTATCTACTTCTAATATATTTATTTCATATTTTTACAAACTTATATGTAATGATTACTTAAAAAATAAACTTAGTTTGGAACAAATGAGAGGAAAAAAATAAATTTATTCTAGGACGAAGGGAGTATATCTAGTTAATCTAGCTAGCCTTGTACATCATCCCTAATAAACTAGATGGGTACCTCGTGCGTTGCTGCGGGAGAATTATGTGATATATCTAAAATTTTCTTTCTTACCTACTATACAATTTTTTTCAAGTGTTTATATGTTTATATATTTTTGTATATTTATCAATTATCCAAAAGTTATAAATGATTGATTGTATGGTGTGTCTTTTGGGGGAAGAAATATACAATTTACACCTATGATGAATCATCCAAAAGTTTAAAACAATTGAGGTAATGTGAAGAGATGCAATTTAATGAATCATCCAAAGGCTAAAAACAATTAAGTTGATGTGTCTTCACGAGAGAAGAGAGAATTAGCATTACCTATACTTAGTGAGGATGAACTTTATAGATATATAGGAATTAGCTTACAAATATCTTGGAACTAACAGTACTGTTAATTAATTGCCTGAATGTCTGCATGCATGCGCTATCAATTGCACAGCAAGTAAATTTGGCGATATGTGTGCATATGGTGCACGGAGGTAAACTGGTAATGTGATTGCACATTGCTGCAGGACGCGAGGTGGTGTGCTACGAGAGCCCGCGGCCAGCGGCGGGGATCCACCGGGTGGCGGTGGTACTGTTCCGGCAGATGGCGCGCGGCGGCGTCGACCAGCCGCCGCTGCTCCGCCACAACTTCTCCACCCGCGGCTTCGCCGACGACCACGCCCTCGGCTCCCCCGTCGCCGCCGCCTTCTTCACCTGCAAGCCCGAGGGCGGCACCGGCGGCCGCCGCTTCCGGCCACCGTCACGGCATAGCTAGCTATGTATATAGCCGGCGTATCTATCTAGCTAGCTCTTGCACCCGGCCGGCCGCCGCTCGCCGGTGACCCTTCCTAATAATTAACTTAAGGAAGAACCAGTGGGTTCGAACAGGCCGGTCTAATAATGTACTCTCTCTATCATGAAATCATAAATCATAAAATATAGTAAGTTAGTAACCTATAACTAAATTAAACAGATCGTAACAGTACTATGGACCTATAGACAAACTCTAATTCGAAATACTAGAATGTGTATAATCTACGGAGTGAGCAGTGGCTTTATGGAGTAGTACAAAATAAAAGGAATGTGATCTATTGATACTTCAATTCCAATATTCCATCTACATATTTCTCCTCTGGTACGTATTGGCTAGGATTAGTACACACTATGAACACGTACGCACATCACAAAAGACCGTTCAAACTTGAACAGTGAGGCGCTATGTATCCATGGCCATGGATCTCTAAACGCATTTTGCATCATATCATCACATCGACATCATACAGGACGGCACAATAAAATCGCCCGCTAACTCGACGCACATGGAATCATCTCTATGTCACTCTGCCCAACTTCCTGATCTCCACTGGCCCAGCTATGATGGTGTTCTTTTCTCCTGAAGATGAAGATTAAGTTTTTTTACGCAAAACGAAGTGGTATTAACGTATGATTGATTGAGTTTTAATTATTACAAACTTGAAAAATAGATTAATATGATATTTTAGAGCAACTTTCATATAGAAAGTTTTCGCACGAAACACACTGTTTAGCAGTTTGAAAAGCGTACCATAAAAATCTTAATCTTTATTCAACTCTTGTTGAGGGTTTAGGTTCTCTTCTTCAAGTTCCCGAAGAAAATTCTTCAGGGTGAGGGGCGCACCCGTGTACAAATCTAGAGGGTGGCCTATGTGGACCGTGGATTTCTTTTTAAAAAAACCCTCAATCCAAGACTTATGTATGAGGAAAATAACAATTGCTGAGAATTTTTGAATTTGCTAAACATCATATGAGAAAAAACAATCCAACCAAAATATTGTATCCATGACCTTCAGATCTGCTTCTGCTTCACTGTTCATGATCTAAAACCTCCTTTGATTTCTAGCTTTAGCGTACTCCAAACATGCTTCGACGAACTCTGATAAGTCAACGTTGAAAGTTAGGGTGAGGGTGAGGGTGGAACCGTGGAAGGGAAGTTCGCCGAATTTAGAGGGAGCTAGGCTGCTAGGGCAACAGCATGTCGGTCATGGGCCGTGAAGATGGGAGAGCGCAGCAACGTCGCTAGATTGGGCACGGGGATGGAGGATAGCTTTGAGGGGGGGGGGGGGGGGGGGGTGCAGCTAACACATAATTAAAGTTTTTATTGTAGAAGATATTGATGGTTAAGAACTTGTCTCTTGTAGGGCGCATTCCAAACATGTAACGACGGTATAGATGATTATTTGTCATTATCTAAAAAAATAGATATATTATTTGTCATTACCTAAAAAAATAAAACTGGAAATAATATGAAAAATCTGTCATGATGTTCTGATGAGGTCCCTCCAATTATTCGTGGTCCGATCCATGTTGCATTCTTTTGACCTCGAAGTACGAACTCTAAATAAACGTTCTACATAAGCATTGAACAGATAGTGCTTTTCTAAATTATTATTTGTCATTATCTTTATAATATATAATTCATCAATATGAGTTTTTTCTTCTCAAAGTGTGCGTATCTTAAATGGTTAGGTTTCTTGTAGTGGAACCTATTCACCCAAATTCAAGTCATATACTTGGCACGAGATGTTTGTATTTACAGCTAATTAATTGTTTCCAGTCTCGTGGAGGTGCTCATTGGGGGGTAAGATGGACGTGTGCGTTTATAAGGACATGGCTTCTCCATGGTTGACTGGATGGAAGATTAAACTGTGGCGTCCCACATCCCTGACCATTGAATTCCCACGCCGTGGCTGGTCGCCTCCTTCAAGTGATGCACGCAAAAGTGGAAACGGATGCCAGTTACTTCCTCCATCTCTAAAAGTGGAACCGTTTGTCATGTTCATTTTTTTTGAAATATGTAAAACTATATGTATACATAAGTCTATTTAACGACGAATCAAATAATAGAAAAAAATAATAATTACTTAAATTTTTTGAATAAGACGAACGGTCAAATATATTTAAAAAAGTCAACGGCGTCAAATATTTAGGAACGGTGGGAGTACTGAAGAGCCAGGAAACGGATGACTGTTACTAAAGGGCATGTCATCCTGGCTTTATCATCTGATCTTGAAGGCCTTCGTGATTGTATTCTCCGACCACGATCTGTTGTGATCGGCATCTCACCTAGATCAACTAATTTTGCATATGTTTGAGAGCTTCGAACAGTTGTTTCGTCTTTCTGAAATCAATCAGAAGATCGATCGCTTGATGAATCTCTCGCATGTCATCATTATCCTCACAAGCAGCCAAGTTCTATTTCATTTTTCTCATTTTTCATTGTTCGTACTATTTGACAATAGGCAACTGGCTCGAGTGATGTTCTACCTACCCTGGCCGCTTCTCTTCCGTAATGACAAGGTTATTTTATTGATTTTCTATCGTCAAGTTGCAGATTTAATTTGTTTTCCCCTATGAGAGAATACAGTTCGTTGTTGAAAAAAAAAACAGAGAGAATTCAATCTCTCTTTCCAAGGTGGTTTCCACCATGATATCATCAAGTTATTTGAATGAAGCCTAGGATGTAATAGCTCTAGCATCAACTGATTTGATCAAGCACGGAAAAGTGCCACCGATCATCATTGCAGTGATGCATAGGAATTTGATTATCCCCTGTTCAAAATTTTTACTCGCCTACTTGATCTCGGATTTTGCAAACATCCCATCAGGTATGTTAGGGTGTGTTTCGATCGCGAAAAGAAAATTTTTGGGTGTCACATCGGATATTTGATCGGATGTTGGAAGGGGTTTCAGACACGAATGAAAAAACTAATTTCATAGCTCGCATGGAAACCACGAGACAAATCTTTTGAGTCTAATTAAGCCGATCTTAGCACATGTCGGTTACTGTAGCACTTATGGCTAATCATGGACTAATTAGATTCAAAAGATTCATCTCGTGATTTCTATGCAAACTGTGCAATTAGTTTTTGTTTAATTTTTATCTATATTTAATGCTCCATACATATGTTCAAAGATTCGATGTGATGTTTTTGGGAAAAAAATTGGAAACTAAACCATTATTAACCATTATTAATGCTACAGATTGGTTTCGGATTTCTTTCTGAAATTGTCCGTCAAGTATCAAAATTTTCTTAGTTCGATAAAAATGTATAATGTTTCTTACGGAAAAAAATCCAACAGTCTGTTTAGCCAATAAAAGTGTTTGTCGCTGCACTATGAGGTAAAGCAGACCCCTTCAAATATTTTCCATAGAATTTTACTTTATTTGATGAGACTATTTGTTGCGTGTTGCCTGCATACTTTTTTGGACCATCTTGCCATGGTGCTCTTTCTCCTTCTGTAGGCTTGCTACTAGTACATTCTGCGCACAGTTGCTCCACAAACTGAGATATTAGATTACTTTAGGGTCCTACTCTGAGAGAAACGTAGCCTACAATTCAATCTTATTGGCTTAGTTTCGTTGTTCAACCCTGTTTAATCGATCATTGACGGCAAGCACAGGTAATTATTTACTTATCACCCCCTCCCTTTTCTCTCGAATTTCTATGGTCCTTCTGTTTACTGCTAATGTTTAATGTTTTGGTTAACGCATGGATTCCTAACTATAATTATGAGCTCAAGATATCAATAATTTTGGTGCATATATGAATCTGAAGTACAAAGTATATATACATCCCGCAGTTTTCTGTTCATCCAAGCTTCATGCTGAAAAATTATTTAGATTATGTATTTTTAACTTGCTTAGGTTGCAGCAATGCCAGATTGTATAGAACAATATTTTGTTAGGATAGATTTGTGGGTACGAGACTTTGCATTCAACTTTATATTCCGGCATAAATCTATCTTGTTAAATATGTTTTAAGTCTTTCCCCTGTAGGACTCATAGATTTCTCATATATATATATATATATATATATGTGTGTGTGTGTGTGTGTGTATATATGTATATATATATATATATATCCTAGTAAGCCGCACAGGGAGGGTGCGATAGCCCAATGTATCCTCTGCGTTTGTATCCAACTCCTCTATGGTGATCATTGTCGGTCGACGCCCGTGATTTTCCCGTAAGGGTTTTCCACGTAAAATTCATGCCTCCGTTGTACATCAATTTTTATAACAAGTGGTATTAAAGCATTGAAGATTCGATCTACCAGTCCCGGCGGCCGGCGTGTTTCTCCGATTGAAGAATCGATCTAGGCCCTGTTTAGATCTCACTCCAAAATATTTCACCCTGTCACATCGACGAAAAAAAAACTAATTATATAGATTGCGTGTAAATTGCAAGACGGATCTTTTAAGCCTAATTGCTCCATAATTTGATAATGTGGTGCTACAGTAACATTTACTAATAACGGATTAATTAGATTTAATAAATTCGTCTCATAGTTTACCAACAGATTCTTTAATTTATTTTATTATTAAACTATATTTAATACTTTAATATATATCCGTATATCCGATACCCTCTAATGTAAACACAGCCCTACTAATCGGCAGGTTCGGCAAGTCCGAGTCGTCGCCGTCCTCCTGCACAGGAAAAAGGAGCAGTAGCCGCTGCACAGCCATCGCAGAAAGAGCAGCGCAAGAAAAGCAGGAGGCCATCTAATCACGCACGATTCCCGGGGCAAAATTAAATAACCGAGAGCTCCTGTCTAGGCTGATTTTTTCAGAGCGGAAATTGTTATACGCACCCAAGCTTGTGTATACTAGGGAATCAATTCAATTGCCATGTTCACAAAGCCAAGTCTACCAGGTTCTGCACAGAGATCAAAATACTTCGTTTTATGCATCTACAGTGTTTCGCGTTTCTGCTAAGGTTCGACGAATTGTGTAGGCATATTTAGAATTTTATTCCCAAAACGAGTTTGAAGTTTAATCTACCGTTTCTGGATTGAGATACAAATTCTCATTATGGCAAGTGATGTTTTGAAGCGGGATATCTACCATGGAGGAGAAGCTAATACTGTCGTGCACCAATCTATCAGTTGCGCATACATGTTTCAGGACACACAAGTGAAGTCGTCGAGAGGGAGCCGGAAGGTTCCTATCCAAATCACATGGCGGTGGTCAAATTTTCGGCGGAATTGCTATGTCCGTTTGCCCAGTGTATCAGAAGGTTAATAAGGAGATCTAAGTACTTCGTTTTGAGCACAAGAGTTTCGCGTTTCTGCTAGGATTACAAAAATTCACGCCAGCAGATTCAGTATTTTATTCCCATGGCGAGTTTGAAGTTTGTGCATCAATTTTGCATCTCTGCTAGGTTCACACCGTTTTCTACTAGCAGATTCAGGATTTATTCCCAATGGCGAGTTTAAAGTATAGTATACCTCTTCTGGATCGAGGGTGATACAGTATAGTCATGGAGGCTATTTGGCGCGCAGTGATTTTATCTCATATGTGAGGTTGTTTGGAGATTGAAGATTTTTATGCAGAGAAATTCGTATCAAGGTGGAGATTGTTAAATATGTGATCCGAAATTTAGGCCTGCAATATTCGAATAAGTTTACTAATAGAACTTGACTATTATGATTAGTTTCCTAGTATGACTCTTAAATCTTTCCCCACTAGGACTCATAGATTTCTCCTATATATATCCCTCGTAAGCCGCACAGGGAGGGTGCAACAGCCCAATGTATTCCCCGCGTTTGTATCCAACTCCTCTATAGTGATCATTGCCGATCAGCGCCCGTGATTTTTTCCTGTAAGGGTTTTTCACGTAAAAATCGTGTCTCCGTTGTGCATCTATTTTCATAATATATCATACTTTGTTTCAAATTATGTCTGATCTTTGTTTCAATGATGATATGAATCTACCGTTGATTTTTGTATCTTCGAGATCGTGTCAAATGATGTATTATTATATATTGTTATATGTGCGAGTGTAGTATATGTATGTTTTGGTGTATATACACTGCTTTAAGTGACGCTAGTGTGGTATTTGAGTCTGCCTTCAACACCACAAACTAACATGTGGGGCCATAAGCCCCACAACACATGAATGAATAAGAGAATTGTTAATTCTAGAAATTGCAAGGGGTTTCACACACAAATATGTGGGTGTCAGGTGAATTAGAAGTGTTCAACGTTGTATTGCCCGACCATATAACTTATGAAAATATATGAAGAAGATAAAAGTAGATGACCTACCAGCATATTTTAGCATGGCTGCCTTTGAAGATGGCATATCTATATCTAATCGACTAACTATATACTGTATTTTTTTTCTTTTATCTTTTCGTTGCAACGTATGGGTTTTTAGCTAGTTCGGTAAAAGGGGAAAAGAATCGTGTAACAGAAGTACGTGCACGACGAGCCCACTAGCAGATCGCGCAGCCCACCTTGGGCGCGCCACATCTCTGACATCACGGCCCGGTACTTCATTCCGCCTCGGCCCAAATTTCACCAAATCAACCGAAGGATGGGCCGGTCCGCCTGCCTGCCTGCCTGGGCCGTTAATTACACATTTACACTAGCAAACGTGCTTGAAAACACATTAGCATCACGGTGATTGGATTTCTCCTGCAAATTCGAGACACAGAACGGCTTCGATTCTATCACTAACTCCTACGCGAGCTCCTCCTGAGGAAGGAGAAGGTGTTGTCGGTGAAGCGGAGCAGGTTGTAGGCCCACGCGCCGCACACCGTCCCGCTCACCGGCGCCGCCACGTACACCCACACGCCGCCGTACCTCCCCGCCACCATCGCCGGACCAAGGCTCCGAGCCGGGTTCATCGACGCTCCCGTCACCGGCCTGCAAATTAAACCCCAATGCAATACACACGGTAACAATAGCAGCAGCAACATTCGCAAAGGAAAGATAATTTGTAAATAGAACTTTTATATACTGGTTCTTAGCGATCTAAAAGTAAAGGTTGAAAAATAAACTTCAACGAAAAAAACTCGCAAAATCAGTTTCAAATTTAATTTTAAAAATTCAAACTTTGGCTGATAAGTATAAGCATAAGCGAAAATAAGCGAAAAAGAAGACCGAACAACTACTACTAATGCGGCATCAACAGTACGTAGTTAACTGTGAGATTTTATTATTTACTTCAACACATACCCTGCGAAGAGCACGTTCACCGCGACCGTCGCACCGACAGCGAGCCCAGCCAATTCACCGATCTGTGTTGTACACCACAAATTTATCAATCGATCATCATGCATATATATATATATAGTTAATTTGTTAGTTTTGGTGTTCGATCTTATTATACTGCTCTGTTGTCCGTGTCGACGCCGGAGACGACGAACATGAGGAAGAAAGAGATGACGAACTCCAGCGCCGCCGCCTGCGCCATCGACCCCGCCGGCGTCGTCCCGAAGAACAAGTGCTCCCCCCGCGCGCCGCCGCCGCGGACGAACACCACGCGCAGCGTCAGGCTTGCCATGGTGGATCCCAGCACCTGGGCCACCACGTACGATGGCACCTGCACCCACACACACACACATTGATCACCACAATTGAATTGTTTGCAGTAAATTTAACCGAAACATAATCCGATCCATCGTTTGCTCCACGGCTGATAAACCATGGAAAAGTTGTACGAAGCAACCACAAATAATTGACGGATAAAAATGAGATGCACTTAATAGTGCAGTAGTAAGGGGTGTGGGATTTTTAATTTACGATATCACATTTATTTTTCCTTAAAAATTGTTTGGAGCAAAATGTCTCTCCTTCCAATTCTCGTTTTTAATTGACAGGTAAAAACTTTTACATCCATGTTCTTTACAATCTAAAAGCCAATGTTAAAGGAGAAAAGAAATATTATGATAACAAAAACCTTAAAATCAACTTTTATAACTTAAATTTTGGCTGCGGCTGATAAACCAATAAGCGAACCATGGAACCGAAAATATGTTTTGTCGGACAGTCTACAGTGCCACTGATAACTCCGTTTGTGCTACAGAAAGCTGGAAAATATTTGTCGTTGGTTGGGATGTCATTTTCAGATCCAAGAAAATGGTTTGTTACCTGCTTCCACGGGAAGCGTCCGCACGTGGCGAAGGCGACGGTGACGGCGGGGTTGAGGTGGGCGCCGGAGATGTGGCCGACGGAGTAGACCATCACCGTGACGACGAGCCCCCACACGGCGCAGATCCCCGGAAACGTCACCACGCCGCCGGTGTTCAGGTTCACCACCACCGCGCCGCACCCGGCGAATATCATGAAATATGTCCCCAGAATTTCCGCAAGAATCTGCAGGTTTTATTCATGCAGCAATCACTGTTCGTTGAAAATTTGATCCAGAAGGATTAATCAGAGTTACAGTTGGTCAGGCGAGGAATCTCTTATAGTCTAATGCCATTTCTGAGTTAGTACTCGAAATGAACACTCACAAAGTCACATATGATAGTAAATCCCCAGTGGAATTAGTCACATATGGATGTCAAGTTCAGAGTTTCAGTTTGTGAAAATATTGAGTAAAGGTTAGTCAGTAGGGATCGATGCAAGCAGGGCGGGCTTGCAGGCTTTGTTGTCCGCTAAACCACAATTGTAACTGTATTTTTTGTATCTATTTTTCTAATTAGTGGATTGAAAATGAACTAGCATTCGGGCTCTCATGCGGGATAGCGGGCTGACCGCTTTCATCCCTACTAGTCAGTCAATCAGTCAATCACTAGGAATCTCTAATGCTGTTTCTGAATTAGTCTACATGAAGAAATCTACTCCACAGTCAAAAAGTCACAGATGATAGTAATCGCCAACGGAATTACTATAAACGTGTTACTGCTGCTGAAAAGGAATGGAGAAGAAAGTCAGAAACCATATGCTTTTGACACGGGTGTCAAGTTCAGAGTTTCAGTTTGCGAGTTCAGGTACGGCAACGGGGTAGTACCAGGAGACCGTGTATCGCAAGTTCGCAACGACCATCACCATGCGTACCTTCTGCATGAATTGGACGGAGATCACGTCGTTGCCATGGCATCTGCTGCTGCTGCTGCTGTTGCTTCCATCCTCTGAACTCTCACACTTCACCTCCTTGCTGTCTTGCCCTTCTTCCATGGCTCCCGCTGCTGCTCCATCCTCTCTCCCAGCCATCTCTCTCCCTGACTCAATGGCAAAGCTATCTGTTTGAGAATTGAGAGTACAAAAACAGTAAAAGACTAGTCCAGGGCAGCTGCATCATGTTCTAGTATTTTTATAGCACCATGAGTGTGTTGATGCAGGCAGGCGTGTGCAAAGACGAAACCCATCTGGAGTTGGATTAACACGAATTTTAAAATCAGAATCTGGCAAATATACTCTTGCTGGTACGTTTTTCCTACCTAATTGAATTCATCTCAACTCTCAAGTCTTTCTTTTTTATGTCCTAAAACAGATGAAATTCAGACTTTCAGGACATGACAAACCATCCATGTATAAAAATAAACGAACTTTTCGTATGCATATACAGCAGTCCAGCCTACTCGGAGACAGCTCGGAGACTAGTGCTTGGCTTACAGACTGAAGACAATAGCACAACTAAAGTTCTATAATATGTTTTTAATTACTTGGCTTGTACTAAATGTTCAGAAATCAGGGGCGGTTTCTCGAACACCACAAGTCAAGATTAACCCTCTGAAAATGCAAATTACCTTTCAACCAAAGACTCAATCAGAACACGGTTGATCGAATCCTTGCGCAAGTTTGGCAAACCACTTGCCCTAGTTGTCTGTCTCCTCCAAGCCGTTCTTCAGCAGGCGGGGTTGGTGAGCTGTGACACTAATACTTACGTGATCAGGCTACTGAATTCTTCATTTGATTAGGTCAAATCCCAGGGTCTAAAAAAAAATTTTGTTACTACTACTATCAGGTACTCGACCACTCCTGCTGTTATGCTCACACGGAGAACAGACAGAGTACAAGTGTGGTCTGGCTTTTCAAGGGCAAGATTTGGATTTGAAGGCAGTGGAAAAGGACGGCACAGGTGTGCTCTCACAGCTGCATTTGCTGACTTCGAATGGCACGTTCAATTAAGCCTGAAAATGACCCTATAGTGCACGAGTTGGCAAGGATGATATAATAGTCCATCACCACCACCACCAGCTCACCGGACAGGAGGTGTACGACGGCCTCCTTCTTGGACCACGGCGGCGAGACGCCGACGACCACCACCACCATCGCCGCCGTGGGGCTCGAGAAAAGCAGCAGGCTTCGGCAAAAGTATGTGGATGCCTTGCTGTCCGTGCACGGAACGCAAATGAATGCTTCGTTGAGCTGAACGCTCCATGAATTTTGCATGATTTCTCACATCAATTTACATTTGTCACAACAAAGGGGGGGCTTTAAAATTACAGCCAGCTGAGATTACCATATCACAGCTGGGTTTGGCCGAATTAAAGCCCCCTTTCTCTCTAGCTCGTGTCTCACATAAATAACACAATTATCATCACAACTGAAGCTATCTGAAGGAACCACACGATTGGTCTCTCTTTCAGAAACTAATGAACACGAACAAATAAGCTACAGACAAGAATGCCTCCAGGTTAGTTTTTTTTTGTTAAGCAGCAGCTCTTGTCCTAGAGCTTCCAAGAGTCAGCTCTAGGTCGTCCGATCCCGAGTCCTCGTGGATCCTCTCGCCTTCCCACGCCCTCACCAGACCAGCCGCCTGATGGCCACCGTTTGTGCTGCTTCCAAATGCAAACTCGTCAGAAACCGCATCCATCATGTGAATATCTGGGTGTGGTGCCATGCCAGGAATCGCAGGGGAGCATGTGCCACTTTGCCCTGGCGTGCACATCCTCGATGAATTGTTGCCCACCGGAATTGCGTCTTTAAAGACACTAAATGGATTTGATGACACAAGACTAAATGTCGGTGATGATGGACTTGTTGATGATATTTGGATACCAGCTAACCATGCTGGGTCCGGAAGCATTGTGCGTCCGGGGCTGGGAGGCGTGGAGTTCACCACGCAGGGACTGTTCGAACCAGTCCACGTAGGCTGGACATTTGATTCATCCCAATCTGTCTTCATGCGAGGAGTGCGAGCAGTTGGCGAACCCAATGGAGGAGTTACAGGAGCACTAATGGAACCACCGTGAATCAACAGTGGGGGGAGCTGTGGATGTTTTTTTGATGCTGGAGAAGTGGACAGTGTTTTAAGCCACGGGAGGATAGGATTACCATCAACACCATTGGCCATGTTGTTAGGGTGAGGAAGGAAGGGGGAGGATGCGCCGCTAGGGAATGAGGAGGAAGTAGGACTCGCATTGTATGATGCCCGCGGGCTTGGTTGATACGAGGAACACGGGCTTGGTGATACGGAGCACCCAATCACTTCCATGCGTTCAGGAGGCTTGTATCCCTGTAGAACAAGGCACAATCAGTTATACATAAATAAAATCATCCATCAAATTATTCAATTAGCTGAAATTAAGTCAAACGCATTGTTTCTCAATTAGCTGAAAGTAAGTCAAACGCATTGTTTCTCAGGATGTTTGGAACGCAGACAAGCACATTTGATACAGAACAAGGTGAGTAAACTAACAACACAAACAACCTCCAAGCTTTTATAGATCATGCAACTCCAATACCCCATTGTTCAACTCAACTCCAAAAATGACCTTATGCTTCATTAATTACCATTATCAGCCAATTCGAAAGTAGTACTAGTAGTATTGTTTCAGTTCTAGAAGAGCAAATCAGTAGCCATGAAATTCCGAAGAGACAACCTAGCAACGCGCGCTTATGCAACAACGCAAATGCTAATGCCCAGTCTTGAAGAGCAGATACTCACGGTCAATCGTCGTTACAAAACCACTAGGTTATAACACAAGCGCATATCTATCCCCAAATCCAAGGCAAAGACAAGGTCAACATCACGCAAGCATAAGGCCGATCCGATCCACACATACACACACGCCCCGAGTTCATCCATCCCCCGCTCCACCACAAATCCCATCGGCCAATCAGGAGGCAGGATCCGGCTGCTTTTGCTTATGCAAACAAAAGCAAAACGGGAATCCACCGGGTGGAGTGGTGGTAACAATCGCCCTAGCAAAGGATTCCACGAATCCGCGAACTGCAATGCTCTCCGCGCGAAAATTCCCCCGGAAATTCCACCGCCCGCGCCCCACCCACCCACCACACCCGTGCGCGGGTCCAGACTGGCGGCATCTTCCCCCACCTTTGCCAGTCGCCACCACGTGCATCTCCACGGCGCAAAAAAAGAAAAAAAAGAAAAAAAAAACGGAATCACAGTTCACACCGTCGGGCCTGCGCGGCGGATCCGGTGGAGGAGAGGGGAGGGGAGGGGGGAGATCTGGGTGGTGGTGGGGTACCTTGCGGTAGGTGGTGCCGTCGGGCTCGACGACCCAGCCGGCCTCGTTGCAGAGGGCCTTGAGGACCTCGTTGTTGTCGCAGTGCTTGGGGAGCTTGTAGCCGCCGTGGGCGCGGAGGCCGGCGAAGATCTTGGCGGCGATCGCGCGCCGCCGCCGCTCCCTCCGCTTGTTGTTCTCCCGCTCCCTCCACGTCGGCATCCTCCCTCCCACCCCCACCCCCGCCGCCCCCGCTCCTCCTCCTCCTCCTCCTCCTCCTCCGACACCTCCTCCCCCCATCCCTCCCCCTCCTCCTCCCGTCGCCATACCAACCCAAACCCCCACCTCCTCACCTCGCCGCCCGCCTCGCCCTGGCTCTCGCCGCCGCGAAGAGGAGGAGAGAAGCGTGAAGCGAGAAGAGATCACGCGGAGGCGGAGGCGGAGGAGGGGGAGGAGGTTGTGGGTGGGTAGCGGAGGCCGCAGTGGCGTGAGCTTTGACAAAGCACCGGGGTTTGCGTCGCCACCGTATTACCCCTCGATCTCCACTTATTTACGCGCCTGCCACCGCTTCGTCTACTCTAATCTTATCTAACCCAGCGAGGGGCAGTCTCGTCATTTCGCACCACCACCCCCACACCACTAGCCACTAGGGTGTGCGTGAGGGGCACCCCCACGAAGCGTGTCTCTCTCCCTCCGCCGGGGTGGGCCCCACCCCCCGGCTCGGTCCACGTCAACGACGCTGCACGTGGGCACCCATGCGCGGTGGGCCCCACGAGCGGGACACGTGAGGAGCCTGTTGCTTTTGCGATCAACCCACGCCTCTCTCTCTCCCTTTTTTTTTTCTTTTTTTTGCTCGGACGTCGAGTACTGTGCTACTGCTCCGTCCAGTATTTTAATCTTGGCGCGTGCGATTATTTTTATTTGTTTTCCTCCTTCCCCACCTCGGCGTGCGAAGGTGGGGTGGGGCCAGGATGTCAGTGACCTCCGTGCTCGTGCTCGGCGGGTTGGGGGGCGTCGACACGTGGTGGGTCGTGGGGCCCACGTGGAGGTGACGGGGAAACGGGGGTGGGGGGGGGGGGGACAACGGAACGCGGTTACGGGGCGGCGTGCGGCGTGCACGTGAGCGTGGGGGCCCGGGGCCCACCTCCACCCGACCCCCCGCCGCACGGAGGCCCGGCGATTGGTCCGCGCCACGCGCGATGTGGGCTTTTTTGCCAGTTGCCACCACGTGATCCCGGCGGCCCATGGTCCCCACGAGCCGTGTATTGTAGGACGAGAGAGTAGCTAGCGACCTCAACGACCCTGATATCCTCGGGCCCTGGTTAGCTCCCACGCAAAAACCTTTCGCCATGTCAAATCGAATCGAATGGTTAGACTATATACATAGAGTATTAAATATAGATAAAAAAATTAATTATATAGATTATATGTTAATTACGAGATGAATCTTTTAAGCGTAATTGCTCCATAATTTGACAATGTGGTGCTACAGTAAATATTTGTTAATGACGAATTAATTAGGCTTAATAAATTCATCTCGTAGTGTACCGGCGGAATCTATAATTTGTTTTGTTATTAGTCTATGTTTAATACTTCAAATGTGTCCGTATATCCGATGTGACACTAAAACTTTTCACCTAGATCTAAATACAGCCTCAGACTGGTTTGGGCATGTACAATGCAACGTGTAGTTTTCTCCGCATCAAAATGTAAGCATTTTTTAAGGTAGTTATAGTTATTTAGAAAATAGTTAAAATGATTGAATAAATGTTGTGATTCGTTAACAAAAGAAAGTATGAACAATTAAAAGGAAGATTGTTGTGGAAGGTGAAAATTTAATTTTAGTTAAAAATAAATAGTTAAAATAGTTACTAATAAAATAATTAAAATAGTTAAAATAATTTTAAGATAGTTATAGTTATTAAAAAAATAATTAAAATGATTGAATAAGTTACTCTGATAGAAATAGTTATATTTTGAAATCAAGAAATAGTACTTAGCTTAGTGCTCCAACGTAATCTACGGGGTTAATTAAAGCATGCATTTACAGATGCATGGGAGACAGCTTAGTGGTGGCCCTAGTTGAGGTGTTACTACTTCCTCCGTCCCGTAAAAAACCAACATAGTACAGGATGTACAAAAAACCAACTAGTATCAAATGTGACACTTCCTAGTACTACGAGTATGGATATATATATGTCTAAATTTATCGTATTAGAATATGTCATATCCGGTTTTAGATTCGTTTTTTATGGGACGGAGGGAGTACTGAAGAGCGACTTTTCCTGGCATGGGATAATAATTAAGTGTCGACGGTTTACGTGGAGTTATTTTCATATTAAGATATATATTTTCTCTCGATTTTCATTAGCACGCTATTCAAACTGCTAAACGCTACCCTTTCCGTCCCATAAAATTCCAATCTATAATCGAATGTGTCACATCCGCTACTAAGTTGGTTTTTATAAGACAGAGGGAATATGTTGCAAAAAATTTTCTTTATAGAAATATACCCAAATATAAAAGTTGCTTTAGAATATAAAATAAATTTATTTTTCAAGTTTATAGTAACTTAAAATTAATTAATCATGTGCTAATATCTTCCTTATTTTGCGTGCCTTAACTTTGTGATCATATCTTCATCTTCATTATAGAAGAACACCAACATAAATATAACGTGGCAGAAAATATCAATTTTAATTTATACTAGCAGCACTCAAGATAAACTTTCCTACACACATCAAAACTTCCAACTTTTTTCTTCAAAACTTCTAATTTTAGTCAAACTTCCAATTTTAACGTGAAACTAAACACACCCTAAGTTCAAGGGCAAAAGCCATATTACTGAATTCAACTCCACCAGGAAAAACAGTTCATTTCACATGACTCTGGAGAAGTTTCACGGAACAAAATTAATTCAATTATTTTAGAAACCAGTACCTTTTCTCTTTATTTTTCAAGTTTCAAACAGGCTGAATGAGATTTTAGACCCGAATTAATTTTTCCCGTGATTCGATAGAAGAGGCAACGAGAAAACGTACTTGCGTCTTTCCCTCAAAAAGTGAAAAAAAAAACGTACTACTTGCGTACACAAAGGATTTCTCCAGCTGAATACTCTGCCGCCTTGTAAAAATGCACTTCTATTCTCAGTGTTAACACTGCTTATAGACACTATGAATTGGGACTGCCCTGAGACCCAGTTTTTTCCTCTCTTCACTCTGTCTTAATTAATATAGTACCATATAATCTAAAAATCCTACATGACAATATAGTTAATGCCATAGACACCATTTTAGATGGCGGGTTGGGACTGCCGTTATCAATCCAACCAGCCAGCTTAAGAGTGCTTCCACTTGATGGTACCATTTTTTTAGAGGCTTGATGGTAAATTGATTACGATTAAAACTGAAGGACTGTGGACTTTTCTACACTTCTTACAGGATAATAAAAAATTACATAACCTGATTCTCTGCTGCATCAGTGAGATACATGCATCACGCTCTCTGTGATTCAGCCTTTCAAAACGTTCAAATAGCATGCTTTCTGCATGATCAATCCTGCTTAACTGAACAATAGCCTACTTATTATTGGGGAGAAGTTAACAAGAAGACCTATGCTAGTGGGCAGGCACTACCAGGCAAGCGGTAAACCGGGGGAGAGAAGAAAAGCAATCGCTGACCGGACAAATGTGAAAGAGGCTCCGAGTTTCAGCCGAAGAAAATCAAGCAAGCAGCCATCAGCACGAGACGACGACTTGAATACTTTGATCATCAACACGATGCCAGAAGAATCCAGCAGAACTGAACTGTCCAAGAGATCAGGGAAAAGAAACCAAAAGGAGAAAAAAAAACACAGAGAGTAGAGCATCACTTCCGTAGAAGATTCAGTTCTCATCAGGTGGCAATATGGAAGGGTTCACATTATCACATAGATGAAGTGACCTACCGACCTCGCCTCAGGAGTATCCTGGATTATTCTACAAGAGAGGTGCCATGCAGAGAAGCAGTCCAGTGAGTCTGAAACCAAACTGTTCCTTTCCCTGCACAACACACCAAAGATCAGTGTTTCCAGTCAGTCTGAAAACGAACTCTTGATCCTGTCGAGTACATCACTACGTGACAATGGTTGCTAAAGACCCAGTGTTCCACGGTTGGACAAGAATACAGCACAAGAATCTCCATCATATGAAGGAGAAGAAAAGCTCGTGGCTACAAGGTAAAGGTAGAAAGTGACGGGGCATTGGTCTGAAAAGGGCCTCCCTTTTTCTACTGCATCATATTTTACCAAGTTAGCATGCTGATAGGATAAGGGGATCCATGCCAATTGGAGCTTCAGGGGCACATGAACCATAGTGCTTCGAATATAAGGGCATGTACAATGGTAGTCACAAGCACATGTGGTCTCATGCTTCCACGTAGGCTAGAACCATTGAAATGCCACAGCTTTTACAGTGCAATGTGGTCTCAAGTGGGTCCAGGAAAATCTAAAACCACGGTCTAAAGCCACAACATGCCACAATGGTAGAGGCACAGCCCACGAAGCCATACATGCATTTCCCTTCGTGCCCTTCATTATGAGGTCCATCTCCTTCTCCCCCTCATCAATTCCTCCGCCCGCCTACCCCCACTCACTCGCATCCCTCTCCATGATGAATTCATTGGAAGCACAAAGCTTGCCCTTTTGTCAGTTGCAACAACAAACCAAAGACTTGAATTTACAGATTCCAAAGCCAAAGCTGGGCCAAGAATTTGACAGAAATTTGATATCTCTCTCCAACAATAGTACAAACTTTTAAAAGCTGCAGCATACTAACTAGTACGAACAGACAGAGTTAACAGTGTGAAAGATGAAATCTACAGATGTAATTGTAAACATGTAATTAATTTGATATAATGCTATGCCATTGCATCTGTTGGGCTGTAATTGTAAACATGCGATGAGTTAGTTAACCCATGATATGACAATGGACTTGTCAAGCTACAGCATAAACTCCGTAAGTATCCTTCCTGTAGAATCAAGCAGCAGCCAAAGAAATCGAGCCCATTAAGCCATTTTTTAATAATGGAATGAAACATTTCGGCATTTACTCATCAAAACTACAGCCAATTATTACACAGTATCACCTATTAAGCCATGAAACGAATCCCATTTTGCAAAGTGTAAAACACGCTTTAAAAAAAAGAAGAAGCAAATCTCACTTCTATAGACAAGATGAAATATCAAAACAAGCAATTTACCTGAGAATACATGAATGTGCCAAGGATGGCAATGGCAGCTCCTAGTGCATTGAAAGGGCGAACAGGTGTGTGGAAGATAATGATTGGCGAAACAATCATAGATATACGCTTCATCATATTGCCAATGCTAAATGTCAATGGAGAAATCTCATCCAGGGACATGTAGGACACCTGTTTGTATAAGTGGTAGAAAACGCTTTGTGCAGCAACCCACCTATAATATTCCCCAAAATTTAAGTAAAATCCCAAAAGTCCAGCACAAGAGTGAAACCAATGGTCTCACCAGCGCCTTCCGGTCAGGCAGCGGCGGCGTCCTCACATCCCTAAACCTATCAGCAGAAAAAAAGAAAAAAGAGTCAATTTTTTTTCTCAAGAAAAGGCACTCGAACACGGCGAGATCAGCAAGAGAGCAAACGAGCAAATCGAACCTAGCACCAGAAGCCGCTTCGTCCTCGGCGCGCTGGTGGCGTCACTCCTCCCACCAACCCGAGAGAGAAGAGAAGAGCAGATCTCGCGTTAGAGAGAAGCTTGACAGCGAAGCTAAGGGACCAGCTGGGGTGGCGTCTCCCCCACCTCCCGATGGCGAGATCTGTCGCCGCACGGCTCGATCTGGCGCTTCTTGGGCCGCTTGACCCGCTCCTCGCCGCCGCTGACGTCGCCGTTGCCGTCGGCCTCCTCCTCCTCCGTCGGCCATGATGACGACCACCTTAGGCTCCCTGTCGAGCGGCACCAGCACCTTGACCGACGCCGTCGTTGCCACCGCCGCCGCCGCCGCGTCGTCATGGGGTGTAGTGGACGAGGGGTGGACGGGAGAGACTGGGGGTGAGATGGGGATTCGGGAGAGTTCGCGTGGGGGACCGGTCGGTGAGACGCGGCACAGGGTCACAGATTCCTTCAACGCGAGGCTTGGAGCTGTGGCTTCGCAGCTCCCAAGCCCAGGCGCGGAGCTTCCTTCGGTTCTTCTGCGAGCTCACTGCTCGCCTGCGAGACCACGAGCGAACGTGCCAGCTCGGCTCGGCTCCGACGTGGAGCCGTGAGACCATAAGCCAGAGCCACGCGTTTTACATGGTCTAATATGGCCAACAAAACCTGAAGGCAGATGCATTGCCGGCTAAGGGCATACATTGGCTGATCTTTTTCTAATCACGAAAGGAACAGGTTATTAAATAAAGAGTAAGAGTTAGATTGAGTGATAGGGGTACGGTACCTTGTCCAAACTAAATGGTTTACAGCTAGCTAAACAACATCACATGGGAGTCTGACTGATGCAAGATTCCTGGGTGAACCACTGCATCTTAGCTTCAGCGCATCTGCTTCTGCGGTGCAATCAGGTTGAGTTGCTTAAGTGCAAAAAACAAGTAATCAGATGGTACGTGATACATGTGTTGGAATGTGGGAAGCGTTGGTGATGCAAAAAAAAAAAAAAAGAAAAGAAAAAAAGGGATATCATGGTATGGCGTTATGTAAACTTTTATGTGTTCACAGCGAAATAACAAACCACAGGAAACAGGAAACAAGGTATCCTTATGTTTTCCTTGATATAAGGTCATTGAAACATTAAAACAAACAATGGCTTCTGAAAGCAAAGGAGCTTAGAAAAATCTATGGAGCATCTCTCGTCAAGCTGACACAAGATACTTAAGAGACAAGGAACTTCATAAATATGCAGAACTGACTTAAAGGAATCAAATAGTGAAATCAAACAGTATGAGCTTGGCAGTTTACAGCTATCGTCAATTGCTACTCAGTCAGGTTCACATACGCCCGTCTCAACAAAAGTTACACACAATATAAATATGCGAGGTCAGCGCTCTAACCTTCAGGTAGTATTTGCAAACAAAATATGCACCTCATCCATTTGATCCAAATAAATTTGGTCACTCTCTGGCAAAAGCACCAGAAAAAACATGTCATAATTATGTTTTAGACCATGTCACATAGTATCAAGTAAATAAAATGTAGGAAACATGAATATTTGTCTGCCTGGTATACTTCAAGTACCTTCTACAGTTACAAATGATCTGCTTAGTAATTATTGGCTTAGGTTTATGGTGTCCTTGACAAGCTTGCAAATTCTAGCTTTCAATTCAGGAGTAACCTTGAGTTGCTGAGGACATGTATCCAGGACGAATAAAGTAAGAATTCTCATAGTATCTGACAGGATCACTTTATCATGCCTAGATACTTCCTGGTTAACAAACTGGCATGAATTTCTCATCTTACAAGAGCTGCATATCTGAAGGAGGACAATGAGCAAAACGTTAACCTCAAGCATGTTTTGACAGAAGTAATTCTCGCATAGGATTAAATTGACAATTATTTCCTCTGTTTCATATTATAAGACTTTCTAGCATTGCCCACATTCATATATATGTTAATGAATCTAGACATATAATGTGTGTGCCTAGATTCATTAACATCTATATGAATGTGACTTTCTAGCATTGCCCACATTCATATATATGTTAATGAATCTAGACATATATGTGTGTGCCTAGATTCATTAACATCTATATGAATGTGGGCAATGCTAGAAAGTATTATAACCTGAAACGGAGGTAGTACATGATACCTACTTTAGCTTCCTGGATGTTAAAGAAAGCTCGTAGTCTTTTTGATGCAAAAACTGTTCTTCGCTCAACAGATGGACAACCAAACAACGCAACCTTCTTCAAGTCACTTCCAGACAACCATCTACAGTGCACACACAAGGTTCAGCTTCAACAGCGGAGAAATTGAGTGATAAAGATAGTTCTTCAAAGTTATTTTCAACTTATTTTTTTGCCTTACATACTACTACCAAAGAATATTAAAATCAAACATAAAAGACCAAAGGAACCGTTCAACAAAATATCAAGCATGGCCAGCTCATGTAGCATATGCAGGGACAGGGAGCATGAGCAGTGTTGTTCACAAGGATGTATTATGCCTGGAATCACTATTAATCTTGAAACATGGCATTTCAGAGCACGGAAAGTTGAATGAAAGAGTTTCAGATAAGTAAACGGTTAATTCATGATTTTTTTTAGTATAGTTTTGTGTTCAACCTGTAACATCTGCTCGGGGCAATTAACCAGTTTCCAATGTGTAAGAGGAAAAAAAAAGGAATGCAGTTCATTGTTAGAATCCACTGCAAAACATACAGCAGCATCAGCACAATGCATACGGCATACCACAATCCAGAAAGTCAAGATTTGAAACAACAGGAAGCAGAACCAATTACATGGTAAAACTCATTGCCACAAACTAAGCTTTTCATTTCCAAATTGAAGAAGACCTAGACATTGGTAATTCCCCAGGGTAGCTGTTCACTTGTTCTCTTCTATAAGGCCACATTACCACATCTTCTCCGAGGTTAACGAAATCAGAAACACAATGGATTCACCCACCATATCCAGAGTTTAGACCAAACTTGCTACCAACATACTCCCTTCGTTTCATATTGTAAGACTTTTTGGACTTATCTAGATTTATCCATTGATCACTATATATGTTTTGTATATGTGTCTAGATTCATTAGCATCTATATCAATTTGGGTAATAAAGTCTTACATTGTGTAACGAAGGAGGTACATTATTTGAAATTAATATGTGTGTAAGAAATGTTAGTTCTCTTTTTATTTATTGAGATAATTGACGGTCGAAATCGATACTTAACGACTGTCAATACTCCCACTGTCGACATATTCTTCAGATATGCAACAGAAAAAAAAAATACAGGCATTCCAAATTAAACTCACAAAATCTAGCGTTTCATGGTAATTTAGTGGCATCCATCTGATGTAGCTAAATCATACAGCTTATCATCAACGATGATATAGAGCGCAAAGCGAACAAAGCAATCGGAGAGGCGGCACTCACTTGGCGACGACCTGGTGATCGTGGCCGAACCGCTCGGCTGCGCCCTTGACGACGTCGGGCGACAAGACGTGCGGCGCCACCGACACGTCAGGCCCCGGGAGGTACCCGCCGTCGTAGAACCTCCGGAGCAGCGCCGCCGCCTCCTCCCCCCACGGCCGCCTCGCCCTCGGCTTCCTCCGCTCCCGCGGCGGCCCATCCCCGGGCTCCGGCCGCGGGGCGCTAGGCTTCGGAGCGCTTCGAGGCGCGAAGAGGGAAGAGAGCGTCCCGGGACGCGCGGCGTCGCCGGCGGCGGCGGCGGAGGAGAGCCGGCGAGCGGCGGAGAGTGCCATATGGGTTGAGAGGGTTCGGGTGACGGAGACGGGGAAGAGATCTGGTGTGATCTGAACCGTCCGATCAAAATCCGTATGGGCCTAGATCGAAGCCCATGTACATGAATGGGCCGGTATACTGGATTCCAGGCCCATACACGTAGATGGGCCGGTATTTTGTTACTGGTCTAATGCCGTGAAGCCCATTGAACGTGCAGTCCAATTCTCACAAATTTATACTTTTAGATTTCTCTCGTTTTTGGTTGTGTGTGTTTGTTTTTCAATCACTCGAAATTCGAAAAGACTGCACTGCACGTGCACCCGCAAATGCATGGACTCTCCCAACACTGGCTCAATTGACGAAAGCGAGTGTACTGGCTCAATTGACTGGTCGACCTACGAGTCAATGACCAGTTGATACTTGATAGACATGGGTAGACCGCCCTAATCAAAAGGTAATCGGTGGATTAGTCGGTTTTCACTGATTAATCAGTTAAAGTCGGTCTAGTCGGCTTTAGTATGTGATTTATGTGTTGTTTGGAGTAGTTTAAGATTTTGAGAAAAACTTGTTAGCAGTCAACTTCTGAAAATCTGAGTCAACTTTTGAAATTCTGGAGAAGCTTCACAGCTTCTGGTTTAGTTCATTTTAGGATTTTGTAACTACAGCTTCTCAAAATCTGAATGAAAACATAGATCGTTTGAAGGAGCTTTTGATGCTGAAAAAACGTTACAGCTACCAGAGGCTTCCTCAAACAACCCTTAGTCAATTACTCAATTAGACGGACCAACTAAGAGATAAAATCCAGTATCCAATAAGAGCTAGGAAGGCAACGATGAGTAGGATTACCAAAAACTTTTGGTCAAAAAATATGCTACTTTACATAACATTTCAAAGATACTCTCTCCATATTAAAAATAAAGCAACTTGAAATGATAAGATGAGATATATACTAGTATAATAAATATATTTTTTTGAGACGGAAGGACTGACTACCTACTCGTTAATCAGTGGATCACTGACTAGAACTACTTCCTCTATTCTAAAATAAACCGATTCACGTACGTATAAATATGCTCGAAAGGACATGAACACGAATCAAAATGCTTGGAAAGATTTGTCCGAGGCGAAGAGGTGGTGCCACATCAGACTCGACCGGGGATCAGTGCAGGTTCAGGAACCGGAGAAGAAATAAACGGCACATTGCCCTGCACCGGCTGCTACAGTGCTACTTAGCATTAGATGCACCGATCAGCTGATAACAACTACTCCCTTCGTTTCACAATGTAAATCATTCTAGCATTTTTTACATTCATATTGATGCTAATGAATATAGACATATATATCTATTTAGATTCATTAACATCAATATGAATATAGGAAATGTTAGAATGACTTAGTTTGTGAAACGGAGGAAGTAAATCAATTCAAGCCTTTAATTTCCTTCTGCAGAGTTTCTCCGGGTCGATCGCTACAGCTCTCAACAACATGCCAAACTGCAACTTTTTGCGCAGATTTTGACTTGAATGAGCCCCAGTCGTGCGTCTTTTTATTGCTATTGGATGAAACGCATTTATATATTAGTGATCTGATGATATGCTCATCCTACTTTTATAGGCAAAAGTGAAGTTGAATAGTTGGACGTCGACGCATAATCTTGACGCGAATATGTTAGTTGAAGACAGTATGAGAGCTGTGTTTATTTTTTGGATCTATAAAGTGGAGATAAAAGGGTGCGAAGTTGCATCTCTGTTCTTCAGTTCAGCTGTTCTCTTTTGCTGTCGTCTACACTTTTCAGTCCTCATCTAACAAGTCAAAAGCTCTGCACGTAGTTGTTTAGGAAAACAAAATTAGAATATATTTATCTATTATCTTTTCTACAAATGGATAATTTTCTTAGCAAAAAGAGAGATAACTCCATATTCTTTTAAGCTTTCACCGGATTATTGGAACATGTTTTCTACTCCACACTTTGTAAAATAAATTTATAAAAAAGGGGGAAATTTCATTCTGCTATATTGTTTGGACCACTTATTTTAAACTATTTATTTAAGTTTATTTATTAAAATATCTAATTTATTTCTATAACCAAGTTTTATCCGTTCAATAATCTAAATCAAATATTGTTCTTTCTATAGAAGCATTGGCAGGAAGGAACAGCAACACACCCTCCTGGATTCCTTCCAAGAGTCTCCATGCACAGTTGAGCAACACAAGCCGCGCCACTGCATTTCTATGCACCAATTGCATATACGTTTTCAGATTGCTGATGCAGAGGGAGCATGTATCCGAGGCGCCACTGCAACACCATGAGGTTGGTTGGTTCATCAGTGGCATTTCTCCTTGGAGTCTCTTGAGAGAATATAAGATTAGTAGTAGCGCAGGAGGCTTGGCTTGGAAGGAAGAGCCACTCTTTGCCCCTGACAGAGCAGATCAGACAAAACACATACATCATTTCCTGTGTGATTATCTCTAATTAGCTCATCATAAGATAGTTTAGTTGGTAATACTATATATGGTTGATGCAATATGAATGAGCTAAGAAATCATCAGCAGCATATAGTGAGCATATGTGTCACAAATATATACCAACTTGTGACATGTAGTTTAGCTAGTGACCCACTGGAATACTGGATTATTTACTGTAACATCATACGGATACTGATCCCTGAACAGTAGGATATATCAGATGTGTTAGGTTAGCAAGTAGCGAGCGCCGTTTTCCTGAAGCATTTGTTGAGAAAATGACTTTTACCCCTGAGAGTGTTACCACCTTTAAATCTTTAATACAGTACTAGCTAGTAGTACGATAGATCAGCATAGAGCATAGTGGGCCAATAATGCAGAAGCTATTTTGATTGCTTGAATATGACTAATCCGATCCATAAAGCCAGGACCTGAGAAGTGGTTAGCTAGCATTCTAACTTCCAGCAACATCCTTAACACAAGAATTCATGTCGGTAATATGCATGCATGCATGTTGTGATGTTGGTTTTCCCCTGCCAGTTGGGACCTACACCATCCCGTTCCATAGTCAATTAAACTTTTATAATTTTAACTATCAACAACTTTAAAAATATTTAATTTAAAGTCACTATAACAACATATAGAGTTGTCTTGCAAATTACTATAATAGAAATAAATTTATATTAAAAAAATATAGTCAATAATGTTATTTTGAAGATCGTGATATCTAAAACATCCAAATTGAAGAGAATATTTAAACCTATACCTTGCGTACGACAAATTGCAATCAACCCGGTATGCATGCGTTTCATTCATTAATTCATCAGCCCTGACTGCATGATCAGTTAATCAGCTACAGTAGTTAATTAAGCTCGCATGTGGCAGCTAAATTCTCCTTGAGAGTTACTGCCTCCAATAAAAAAAACAACCTTGTTGCCGCATCCTAATACAACGAATATATCACATCTTAATACGATGTTGGTTTTTTTAAACGGAAGGAGTAGGTACTATCATGGACGGATTTAGCATATAGCCAATGAGGTTTAGGATCCAATCAATTTTTACTCGTTACTTTTCTCACTATCTTTGTATATGCATTGAGGTGTCACTACCAATACATTCGCCCCCAATCCTCTATCTAATTGACAATCAACAGCAAATCAGGATAGGAAGCGAGAAATTGATGCGTCCTACACTCACCGAAAAATTCTTGCGCTTCCCCGCAGCCCGCAATCACCTTCGAGAGGAGAAGCAGCGCGTCCAACAAGTGGCCACCTAGACGCCGGATGAGTCTCCACCTATGGACGTTGGCGACCTAGGGTATTTCCTTCCGCTACTCTCTGCTCGACAACAGCAGTGTATCTTCCTGTTCACCAGATGACATCACACGTCGTGGCCGATGATCTCTACTGCCACACCCTAGTCGGCTAGTTCTTACTCGTTGTGCCTAAATTCTAAAACCCTTCCCATTATTAGCTATCAAGTTGTGATTCGACGTAATCCCCTCCTCACTCACCACCACGTCACTCGAGCACAATATGCATGCACTAGATGACCCGGGTCAATTTTTATCATGTGTTCGCCCTGGGTATTAGCTTGCCAAACAGACATAAATATACCCTGAAAGCAACAAGGCACAGCCACCTGCAACTTGCAGAACTAGAAGCTTCCTCTGACTCTCGATCTCTGTCGACGAAACTTCCAAATACGCCGGCAATTAAACTCGCCGTCCGTCCGGCCGGCAGGCGGCGGCGGCGACGGCGACCGAACTCCAAATTTCAATTCCGGCACGATTTCAATATTTCCATCGGATTTGAATCGCATTCCCCCTCGTTTTCCTTTTCCTACACAGTAGCATCACTGCATCATAGTACATTTTGTACTCTAGCCCCTCTCGTTTGACTGGATTCCCTGTTCTACGGGGACGCACCATTGTCGCACACGTAGGGGGTAGTACTAAGCACTAGTTTTTGACGAGGACGGTGGTTAACAAGTCAGGGTCTAATAGAGCCGAGGCCGTACTTGCAATTCCTTTGCATGATTTTTGGGTTAGTCTTTAGGCCATGTTCTCCCCCTGTTTTCCCAACTCATTTCCCTTGTTTTTCGTGCGTACGGCTTTTCAGTCTGTTAAACAGTATGTTTTTTAAAAAGATTATAAACGAAAGTTGCTTAAAAAATCATATTAATTCTTTTTTTAAAAAAACTAATATTTAATTAATCACACACTAACAGACCATCCCGTTTTCCATACGCAGCACATAGGTTCCCAACTCAGGCTGCCGAACATAGCCTAATCATTTAGCATAGCTCTGTTTCTAATTAACATAAACCTTTTACCTCGGTATTTTGTTATCACGATTTTTGAACTACTACACGGTACATTTCATATAAAAATTTTTATGTACAAGTTACTTTTCAAAATATCAGTTAAATCTATTTTTAATTTTATAATAATTAGAAGTTAATTAATTATACATTAACGATTTTCTCGTTTTATGTGTTTGTAATAAATATTTATATTCAGTGAACTCAAACGGGACCATAATGACGTGGCAAAACAATCGAAATGCCGGCTAGATTCGCGGGTACTGGGGCAACGACTAGCATCTCCACCTCCTCATCCTCCTCTTCATCTGCCTATAAATATATGCTCTGCTATCTCCTTCTCCTGCACGAGCCAAACACACGAATTCAGCTGTACAACCTGATCAATCTTACACAAGAATCCAGCCATAGCTAGCCTTGATCGATCCAATTCTGAGTTCTTGACCGACAACCATGGCGTCCATGACCGCCGCCGCCGCCGCCGTCCTGCTCCTGGTCTTCTTGCTGCTGACATCGTCGACTCCGTTCTTGCAAGCCAGGATGATGCCGGGAGACGGCGGGGAGATTGTTCAGGAGGCGGCCATGATGATGATGGGATCCTCTGCCGCCGCCGCCGTCGCAGGAAGAAGCACGTCGTCGTCTTCCCCGCCGGAGGAGGAGATGCTGCTCCCGAGAAGACCACCTCTGCCGCTGTCGCCGCCGGCGACGACCACCGGAGCTCGCAGCAGCAGGATGCTCGGCTCGGTGCCCAGCCCCGGCGTTGGCCACTAGCGAGACGAAGCCTGCTGATCTATAGATTCAGACTTTTTTTTAGACAGATTGCCCTGTTGACTTATGATACATATTTAACCACTCGCCTTATGTAATTATTATTTTTTAGTTTTTTTATTTATATGAAAGAATTTAAATAGGACGAATGGTCAAAAATTGTGTTTACAGACGTTATTTATTTAAAGATATGGAGAGATTATATATATATATATGTGTATATATATATATATATATATAGTGAAACTCTGAAGGTTAGAAACTTGCCAGATTTTGTCTCAATTTTTCTATTGAATATGGTTGTGGTTTAGCACTTCCGATGTATAAGAGGGGATTAGTTATGTGGTTAGATGATGATGATGATGGTGTGTGTATATGTATATATGTAAATGGCAATTCAATTATTCTGTTGAATTTCTACATCCTTGGTCATCTGATGAGTTGAATTACGAATCAATTAGCCGTCGTCCTTTTTTATTATCAATGATCGCCACTTAGAGTACGAGCAGAACGAGGTGATCTGATTGGCTGGCTGAGTTGAAATCGTTTCCCTCTCCATGTGCTTGGCGCCAAAATTGTCGCCCACTTTGCTTGGACTTCCCTGGGTTGCTTTGGCTTGCAGCACAACGTACACGTACAAATACAATGAACACTCATCGTTAATTATGTTGCGTGCATTGCTCTCCAATCTAATTATGTGTTTGTACTAGGTGAGCTGCAATCTCAAGCTGATTTAGGTATTTATGTTAGTGTTAAATGGACTCCTACATCTTCCTTTTTTATATATAAAAAAATAGCATTGTAAAAACTGGGTTAGATTATCCTTATGAAGAAAAATCATTTTAATCGGTTTTCTTAGTCATGTGAAATGCCTATACAGAGATATGTACTCTATTACTAGGTTAATATGAGTAGTGCCAAATAGATCAAGACGATCTTGGGTTGTTATCGCTCTAAAGCAACATGGTTGAGATAGTCTTCAGTGTAGCAACAGTACATCTAGGTTAGAGACATTTTGTAATACTTGTTAAATGCCATACTTTACTACGGATAAAATAAAATATATTTTTCATAAAACATATTACCCATCCGTTTTTCAATAGGGAATATTCACTCAATTTAATTTATATGCGACTATCTATTTAGATCTAATTGTTTCTAAATATTAGAAAGTTCAAAGGGTAAATTACAAACTTACAATAGGAAGTAGGTGGGTGACAAATTTTGTCACTACTAGTACCACCTTTTTAAGTATTAAAGGAGTATACATTAGGCAACCTTAAGGCCTATTTGACATGCTCTATCTCCAGCTCTATCTCTTTTGGAGTTATAGCCCAACCAAATAACTTCAGCTCCACTTAAAATAGGAACGTAGCTAAGTGGAGCATTCTCACAAAATTAACTAGAGAGATAGAGCTGAGTTTAGGCTGCTTCACAACTTTACTCAAAATCTAACTCCTGAAGCTAAATTTAGGAGTCGGAGCTCTACCAAACGGAGACTCTTATTTTCTCTGTTCACGCAGAAAGTGAGGCCTTGTTTAGTTCCCAAAAATGTCACATTGAATCTTAGACACATGCATGGAGTATTAAACATGAATTAAAAAGAAAAGCTAATTGCACAGTTTGTATGGAAATCGCGAGACGAATCTTTTGAGCCTAATTAGTCCATGATTAGCCGTAAGTGCTACAGTACCCACATGTGCTAATGACGGATTAATTAGGCTTAATAAATTCGTCTCGCGGTTTCCAGGCGAGTTATGAAATTAGTTTTTTCATTCGTGTCCAAAACGCCTTTTGACATCCGGTCAAACGTTCGATATGACACCCAAAAATTTTCTTTTCGCAAACTAAACAAGGCATGAATTTGCTCCTAGGCCTAGGAAATATTAGCCCTTGGGTGGATGGTTCAAATTTAGTACTACATCCACTCAAGGATAATAAAATCTGATTCCAAACAGGACCTAATTATCCCTCAAAAAAGGTGTAAAATTAAAATTATCTATTTTCGAATGATTGTTACAACTGTTTTACTTAATTTGACCACAAATTACTTTTAGATGATTATATTATAGTCAATAAAAGTTTTATAGTTATTTTTTTTTCATGCTACATATTTCAGTAGTATAATATATTTTCAAGTATTTATTTAAAAAAGAGAGAGAAAAAGGGTAAATGTTTAAACATGAATATAGTGTCATTAATTGTCAATTTTTCAATAATAAGTGGAGTAGCACGTCGAATTAGACAAACCATGGTAGCAGCATTTCTGTGAAACCCAAGTACATTAGTTAGGCATACTGGCATAAGAACATTTATTCAGCTGCCTGACACTGTTGAAGATAATGACGTACGGGATGTGATAACAGTACTGCCGGGCATGAAACCTATAAAAAAAAAGAATCTTACCGTAGACTTCTACATAAGCCAAAATTAGCATCAGTCAAGTCGAAACCGAACCAATAATTGGCACCAACATAAACCTCATCGCCATCCCCTCGACGTGTTCAAGTGAGAAGTCGGGTTGCCGTTGATTTTTTAAAATACGTTTGACTATTTATCTTAGTTTTAAAAAATTATATGATTATTATTTATTTTATTATGATTTGATTTATTATTACATATTCTTTAAACATAATTTAAATATTTTTATATGCAAAAAAATTGAATAAGATAAATGGTTATACATCGATAGAAAGTTGACGACGTCATACATTAAAAACGGAGGTAACGGAGGTAGTATATATACGAAGAATCAGAATTAATAAATAACATCACAGGCTCACGGCTCCAACTTTAAATGGCCAAATCAAGAATGGATAAACATGGTAATTAAGTAGCAAAGTAAACTAGCTCTAATACAGCAGATAATTAAAGTTATCCTTCCCAGTAATGCACGGCACGTTGGAAAAATTCCATGCAACTACTGGCTTTCCTGCCGGGTCTCCCAGGAGTTGTCCATGTCAAAATTTTGACACAATTCACGACCGATTCGAAGCCAGCAGCCACCCAATTTGGGGGGATTTATACGCGTTACGTGGAGTGCGTTTTGTGCGTAAAACCCTTTTGGCATTTTGCACTTTTGATCGATCCCCACAGCACGTACAGGATATTAATGCAATAATGCTGATCAGCTCAAGTTCTTTTGTGATGATGCTGCCGCTGCCATCGCAGGAGTGGAGCGTGTGCAGGCAAAATGTTTCAATAGAAAGTCTGTCTCGTGAAGTTATAATAATTGTATGCGGTCGTTTAGTTCCGAGAGACCTATCCGTCTAAAAAAAAAGACACCATGTCTACGAAAACAGTTTTTCTAATAGAGCAATGTCTTAGAATGATGCCATATCTTAGATATTGATAAAACCCATTGGTTAATATAGATCTAGCATTTACAGTTCTCCTTTTTTATAAAAAAAAAGATGAAATGGCGTGTGTCCATAAATATGGTCATTAGATATATAGTAGTATTGACGAACCAATGAGTTTCATGATGAGATGTATCCTTTGTGTTTTGCTAAAGAATATGCTAGCACTATTTTAATAGAAAGTCTATCTAATACAGTTAATTATACTATCGTGTAGTTGGTTTTATGTCCACAATATGAGATACTGAGATGTGACGCTCATATATCTCGCTAACATAGTTATAATGAATGTCATATCTTTGATATCGACAAAACCTATCAGTTAATGTAAACTTTTTTTCCCGAAAAAAAATATAAACTTATGTTTTACAATAAAAGGTGAAATGACATGTGTGCATGTGTGCATAAATGTTGGCATTAGGTAGTCATAATGGTGGGCCATAATCTAAGTATCTCTTACAGATCTCATGCTAACTGATATAATCACATATGTTTCATGTAATTTCCCCATGATTTACATAAAAAATCAAGTCTATCTTGAAGGAATTGACATAGTTTCAAGTAGGTTTCATTAAGATTTAATGATCCGGTTACCTAAACTTTCTCTGGCCTCAACTTTGCTATGATGAACACAGCAAGGCAAAATAAAGCAGCATCTTCCTAGGATGTTCAATAGAAACAAACTTGCTTGACATGGCCTACCCACTGCAGACCATATACGTACTAGACACTAGTGCATAGAGGTCCACAAGATATTTTCATTATCTCCATCATATCTAGTTAGGTCTTTTCAACACTAGCAACAAAGATGCTGCCTTTAGAAAGATGAGGAAAGAGATGAAAGCACTTATTTTTTATATGGTCTCAATCAAACTACTTTCTTTCAACTCTCATGGTAAAATAGACAAAATTGAAATATTTAATTGGTACAGATAATAGATTATAATGCTAACAAGGTCCAACTCTAGACACCCCTTCTTGAATTCAACTCTTTGGGCCCTAGATAGTTATGCTTGGACTTTTGGATAGGATAATATCAGTGTGGATTGTGGAAACAAGCATGCACATTGAGAGTTTGAGATGCCTTGCTTAAGTGGGGGGGGGGGGGGGGGGAGGGTGGATATGTGTTGACTTACTTTTGGTTGTGAAGTGGTATGGATCATATAATGCATAGTGGTGCATGCAAATCTATAATGTAGAAATGGTATGGGTCATTTTACGTGTGTTCATCGATCAACTCTAGTTATGCTCAACCAACACTACTACAAATTAATTTGATCTTTGCATACCCCCACCTTTATTTTTACAAACATACTAAAAGAAAACCAATATATAATAAGCCAGGTGATGTCTAGTAAAGGCCTACCTATGAAAATAGTTTTTTCTCACAGACATGCATGTTAAGAAGAACAATTACGAAAGTGAAGACCTGGCTCCATCCTTTCCCTTCTCCCTTCATTTTCGATGCACCCTGCATCCATTCCTTATCCATCACTTCTCTTCTTCTTCCACATCTCCTCCTTCCTCTCTCTCCCTCATCACTTCTCCTTCCCCAACCCTTCTTTCCCCTCTCCTTTATCCTCGAATCCACCAGCAGCCGACAACGAGAGTGACCATCGCGTGCCTTGGCTCCTCCTCCTCCATCGTTGGTAGCCTTGCGACAACCAGATTCAACGGAGGCGGTGATGAGAGCATCCACTCGCCTTGGCTCCTCCACATTTGGTGGCCTCACAACGGTAGAGGCGGCGATGGAAGCGGACACCATGCGGCTCGACTCCTCCATCGCTAGCAGCTTTGTGTAGGCTAGATCTAGTGGCAGATCTAGCGTAGGAGAGGTAGGGGATTAAGGCTAGGGTTTCTAGGTTTCCTTTTATTTTTGCCAAATATCTTTTGTAGGCCAGCCTACGAAAAAACAATTTTGCACGCGGTTGAGGTGCCGACCTGTGATAATCAAACATTTTTATGTGGCACCAGGTAGGCGCTCCATCTACAAGCAAATATCGAATTTGATAGTTTGGAGGAAAGCCTTTATGCAATTGATCGTAAAAACATAATATATATAGTTATATTTGAGCCAAAATTTTTTAACTAAAGTTGATCAACGGCTATCTACATAACGGCTAGTTTGTACAAGTGTACGTGATACAAGTATACCAAATCGAGTTAATTATCTTTATGCTTTAAAAAAATTGTCTTTTAAAATAAAGCGCCGGTGTTAATTATCACAAGGCTTTTTTCTAGACTTGATATTTATGTCCATTAATTTTAGAGATACACGAACATACGCTTATACACATTCAGTGGATCTCCGGCAAAGTGCCAATGCTGCAGGGTTCGGTGGATCTCCTCTTACTCTACTTGTAGTACTTGCCTAGGTCAATGCAACTGATCGAAGTGCCACATTAAAGCATAGTACTAGTGTACTACTATGCCTTGTTTAGTTATAAACTTTTTCTTCAAACTTTAAACTTTTCCATCACATCAAAACTTTCTAACACATATAAACTTCCAATTTTTTCGTCACATCGTTTCAATTTTAACCAAACTTCTAATTTTGGCGTGAACTAAACACACCCTATATAAAACAGAGATAGAACAAATGAAAACGCACACAAAAGTTTGAGAAAAAGACCCTTGATTTTGATTCCGGTCAGGCCATCATCCAACAACTAACAAAACAAAACGCGTTTGTAATTCGTTCGTTCGTTAAATTCCCGCGATGCAACGCAAGCGGGCGGCATGTCTCGCGGCGGGCCGACAGCACGCGCGCCACCACCCACTTGCGCTCCCGTGGGCCTACTCTTGGCCCATGTATCCAACAACAGCGACGCTCACGCCCAACTGGGCCGACTCCCCGGGGCCCACACCGCCACCCCGCCCGCGTGCGCCGCCACTGGGCCCACTCCTCGGTGACCGGGGCCCAATATCGCACCCACCAAATCACACGGACCACGGCAACTACGCGCGGGTGCGCCAAGTTGCCGTCGCACGCGCGCGCCGCGGCGGCGGCGTAGCTCAACGACGGCGCCGGCGACGGCGACGGCGAGCACGGATTAGTTAAAGCATCTAACATTGTTTACACAGAATCGATGGATGTATCATGTATTATAATTTAATTATACGGTTATGTACAAGCTCGATCGATTGATGATCGCGCGAACGCTTAGCTAACTAGCTGTGGCCGCCGTCGCTGGGGCCGGACGGCGGCAGCGGCGGCCGTCCCGTCTTGGCAACGGCGACAAACTGACCACCCGTCGACGACACCCGCACCGCCGCCGCCGCCGCCGATGGGGACGACGACGACGACGCAGCTGCCACCGCCGCGGCCGCCGCCGTCCTAGAAGCAGAGTAATGCTGCTCGCTCCGCCTCACGCCCGCCGTCGCCGCCGTGGAGGCGACGGTGAGCGCCATGAAGACGAGCACTAGCACCGACGCTGCCGCAATCGCCAGCGTCGCAAGAACACGCGCCGTCGTCGTCATGGTTGAGACGCCGAGAAGAAGATCGACTCGATCGGCGGCTTAATTTCTCTCGATCCAGGCAAGTATTAATATATATTGTTCATATGTGTTCATGCACGGATCGATTTGATTTGATTACGAAAAGGGGCGACGCGTGATTGCATGCCCCGGTGTACGTACGTAACACATGCATGATGGGTTCAGGATTAGGTTTTCAAATCGCAGGCGAAGTCCCGGATAATCTTGAGAATTGCAAATTGCTTGCATTGGCGTCAAGTTACCTACTTTGCGTTTATTGGATCGAAGCCCATGTTTGTGTTGGAAAATCATTCCACAATGAGACAGATTGGATAGATAGGGAATCGAATTCAAGGTATCTTTTTGAATATAGGAGTTTTATGGTATTTATGTTGCGTTTGTTTCTCACTTTTCCCATCATTTATTTTCTCGGTTTCAATGCACACGCTTCTCAAACTATAAAACAATGTGTTTTTAAAAATAATTTTATAAAAAAATTGTTTAAAATAGAGTAATTTCATAAAACTACATATACTTTGCACGATCTTTCACAAAACTACATATTTAAGAATTTGTTTCACAAACTATAGATTCAGTGGCTTCGTTTATTATAAATTAAACTCTAGGTACTTTGCACAATATATCACAAAACTACAAATTTAAGAACTTGTTTTACAAAACTACATATTTAATATCTTCATTTACCCTAGAACTACAAGTTTAGTGTCTTTATTATCACAAAACTACATGCTTTAGCATTGTTAAAACCTATAGTTTTGTGATAATGAAGATACTAAATCTGTAGTTTTGTGATAAATAAAGACAATAAATACATAGTCTGTGATAAACGAATACACTAAAATTATAGTTTTATGAAACAAGTTTTTAAATCTGTAGTTTTATAAGAGATTGTACAAAGTACCTGTAGTTTTGGGATAAACGGAGACACTAAATCTGTAGTTTTATAAAACAAGCTTTTAAATATGTAGGTTTGTGCAAAATACATGCAGTTTTATGAAATTTACTCTTTAAGAAAACATATCAATCTATTAAAAAATATAATACTTAATTAATCATACGCTAGTGAGTCGTTTCATTTTATTAATGAGAGGAATAAGTCCCACTCCCCTAAACAGCCTTAGGTGGTGTTTGGATTTAGGGACTAAACTTTAGTTCCTGTCACATCTGATGTTTGGACACTAATTTTGAGTCTTAAACATAAACTACTTACAAAACTAATTTCATAAATGAGAGCTAATTCGCGAGATAAATTTTTCAAGCCTAAATAATCCATAATTCGCATATGTTTACTGTAGCCTCACATAGGCTAATCATGAATTAACTAGGCTCAATAAATTCGCCGCACGAATTAGTCCAAGGTTACGAAATGGGTTTTATCATTATTCTATGTTTAATACTTCTAATTAGTGTCTTAACATCCGATGTAACAGGGACTAAAATTTTAGTCCGTGGATCCAAATAGGGCCTTAGTTTAGTTCCTGCATGTGGCGACAGAAACAGGCCCTACTCCTGATTTGAAATATTTCCTAAAATTGCACTTTAAAACTTTAAAAATAGGAGATAAAGATAAAATCATGTAAATTACTAACTCCATCCTAAAATAAACCTAAAAATTGGAAAGAGTAATTAAACCTATATATAAATAAACTTATTTTAGGACGAATGTGGCACTATATTTGGAAGCTAGAGAGTATAGTGACATTTCAATATACAATGTACATAAGAATATACATTGCACATCTATAACTAATATAAATATTCGTATTTTTTCGGTCGTCACATCTAATTTTCGTCCGTTTTTCGTCCATACACAATCCTATTCGGTTAGCAATAGCGATAGAAAAAATTGCAAAAAAAAAAAAAAGAAAACGCCGCCACCAGAGGAGAAGAGAGGCGGCGGAGGGAGCGCCGCTGCCGGAACCGCCCGCGGTGGCCGCCACCGCCGACGGATCCACCCTCGGACGAAGCCGATGCCGTCGTCGCCGTCGACGCCGACGGGGAGAGGGGGAGGGACGGCCGTCACCGCCGTCTGCGCCGCACCCCGCCGTCGCTGCGCGTGCCGGCGAGACGGGAAGGAGAGCCGCCGCCGCTACCGCCGCTAGCGTGGGGAAGGGCGCCGCTGCTGCTAGTGTGGGGGAAGGGCGGCGGCGCCGCCGCTACTAGCGTGGGGGAAGCCGCCGCCGCAGCCCTTCGTCGCCGCCGCCGCAGCCCGCCATCGCCGCGCCGTGCTGGCGAGAAGGGAGGGAGAAGGGAAGGGAAGCGGCGCCGGTGGTGGGAGAGGCGGCCGGCTGGGGGGGGAGAGGCGGGAGATGGGGAGAGGGAGCGGCGCCGTCGGAGGGAGGGGAGGGAAGCGGCGTCGGTGGGGAGAGGGGGAGGGGGAGAGGCGGCGTCGGGAGTGGGGGAGGCGACCGAGCAGCTTGGGGGGGGGGGCGGGGGTGGAGGAGTGGGGAGGGTTAGGAATTTGATATGGCCGTGGGCCGACCGGCAAGGGACGGAAATAAGTCTATTTTAGGTCCCTCGGGCCGGAAATAAGTCTATATTAGGTCCCTCGGGCCGAAAAAAAATGAGAAGTTTATTTTTAGTGCTTCATTTTTTCAGAAGCATTTACAATTATAGTTATTGAATGTGTTTATTTCTAAGCAAACCTTTTAGGAAGGATTTTCTTTCTTTTTCTAATTAAATAATTATTAAATGATGTTGTATTATTAAAATTAGCAATTAAGCTCTGAAAATTCCAATAAAATTCCAAAGAGCGTAACTAATCATGGAAAATTTAATAAAATTAAATTTAACAATGTCATTTTATTTCTCACACTTGCTTTACCTGTAAATTTATTTAATTATATACATACCTACTTAAAAATACTAAATATTTGAGCGAATTTGTATTTTAATTAATTGCATATTTTTTCTGATCTGTGCGCTTCCCGGTGCAACGCACAGGCACTTTTGCTAAACCAAACAATAATTTTGGTCAATATGAACACTCCGTAATCATCCGGTGCAACGCACGGGCGCTTTTGCTAGTAAGTATTATAAATCCAGACAGTGATAGAAAAGATTGTACTGGTACTCCACAGCATATTTGTCTGCGTTAGTAGCCCACTTGACAGTGTCATTTGTTATCTAATGTCATTCTTGGAGGGGGCCCATGGAACATGGCCGAAAGACGACATGTACGGCACTGGAATATTTGACCTTTAGCTCCGGTTTGCCACGTGACATGTTTGACATTTCCTGTCTCGTGGCATGACACTGGAATTAATATGCACGCACGAACTTGTGTTTTTGTGATTTGCCTGCCTCCTTTTGTGCTCCTCCTGCCTGCAACCAACATGTGCTCGGAATAATGGAATTGGATGATTTGGTTGGTTGGCAGGGGCTTAAGGGAAATTATCTTAGGACAGTCAAACATTTTTGGGACCTATTGAATTTTGATTTTTCGTTCCAAGAACTGTCGATGAACTACCTGAAGTAACCAGTTAGTACGATTTTGGTTGCAAATTATTTGAGAAAACGCACAATTTACAAATGTATTTCCTTATAGTACAAAATTTAAGGACGGAATGTTGGAGGAAAAACATAGTATATGGCTGTGTTCGGTAGCTGGGGGTTGGGAACCCATCTCCTCACACACGGAAAACGGAGCTGTCTATTAGCATGTGATTAATTAAGTATTAGCTAATTATTTTTTCAAAAATAGATTAATTTGATTTTTTTAAAACAACTTTTGTATATAAACTTTTTGCAAAAAAATGCATCGTTTAGCAGTTTGAAAAGCGTGCACGCGAAAAACGAGAGAGAGGTTGGAAACTAGAAGTTCCGAACACACCCTAGTAATTTTGGAGGATTTCAATTCTATAGGAAAATTTCCTATGAAACCATTTGAAATAAATGATTGAATACTATCCATTCCTTTGAAATTTTTATGGAATGGACAATCCTATAGATCAACCTCTTGGTAACTTTTCTTTGAGTCTATCTCTCTCATCCAAATCCTATATTTTTCTACGGTTCAAGCGGTTATTCCTATGTTTTTCCTACATTTTGCAATCCTCTGTTTTACATTCATATTCCTATCAAAATCCTACGTTTTTCATATTCCTTTCTCAATCCTACTACCCAAAGGAGCCCTTAATCTGTGATTCTTCATAATTTTAACAGTGAAAAAAAGGGTAGTTTCACAAATATACCTAGTGATGATTTGTTTTTGTCTTCTACCAATAGACAATGTAAATTTTAGCTGAATTTGCAGGGATAATTCTCAACCAAGTTAGTACCACTTGCTGTACAAAAAAAAATGAGTAAAGCCTACAGCCTATTGCATGCCGCCCAAAGTTTTGTGAAACAAGACTCCAAAGAATAAGACAGTTCAAGAATGTACGATGACCCCATTGGCTAGCCCCTATTTATTCAGGCGATAGCCCATGGGCCAAAATGCAGAGATGTGACCCGTTTGATTAAGGCCTAAGATGACGGTCAAAACTACAGTTGGGACGTTCTCATAAAGGAGTAAAGTTCAGCTAAAAAATTAGGGAATAAAGTCCCCCACTCCACTTGGATTATAAGGCCTAAGTGTGTGACTATTTTCACGTTCAACATCTCGATCCTTTTCCTGTTGCCGCTTAGTGCAAATTAGCTGTGTATCATGCTCCCAAACCAAAGCTAGCACCAGTTATCATTGTCTTAACAAATAAGAAAGAAAAGCAAAAGGAGAAAAAAATTAGTTGAAAATACAACCTCCCTTTCTTGCACACAAAAAAGGAAAAGAGGTTGTACTTGTACACGAGGTGCTATAATGATGTAATAGAAAAAAAAAATAATGGATCAACACGAACAGCTCAGCTATGCTGATGATCCTCATTTATGTTTGACACTGTCAGCAAAACTGAGCTAATCCAGTAGACAGCAACACTGAAAGAGTGGAGAACCTTTGTGTGCGAGTATTTGACATTAGCCAAAGCAAGGAAAGCTTTTGATCCTCACCTTGTCTTGTTCTCATAACAAACCAAACCAGGCGACTTGGCTTAAATATTAAAGAAGCCATCAAGATTAACTAGGCCATGCGGATGCCGTCGCCCATAAGCACTGCGCATACCTTTAGCTCTTGATCACAAACCACCAAAAGGAGGCAACCAACTGCAAAACAGCAAATCACAAGTTCCAACATGCCAAAGCCATCACAACAAACATCCAAAAAGTATTTATTATTATTGTTTTGTTCCTCCCCAGAAACAAGAACACCATTCCAGAACTAAGACCACATTGATCAGATCAACCCCCATGATTTAATATACAAGTTAAATAAGCGTAAAATTGGAGCAAGAATATGCTAACCAGTTAGTAGTAGCAGTAGTTACCACCCAACATATATGGATGCTCATGAACTGGATCTTTGGTTCCATCTTGTTTAGAGTACAACCCCTGCAAAACAAGGAAGTGACAGGAAACAATCTGATCCGAGACAAGAACACTGCAAGAACATTGCTGATTGCTCCAATGGATCCAAACTTAAAATGCCATTTATATTATGATCACCACCACTACATCCCTTAATAGATACATAACCACCCACTGATCATCATCACCGCCGCCGCCGCCGCCGCCGCCGCAGCCAGCTGCCGGCGGGAGACTTCGACGGCCGCCCCAAAATGGACATTCCTCCCCCTTTATCATCCGCCGGACACCTGAAACAAGACGGCTTTTGTCACAACCCATCATGGCCGCCGTCCCGGCCGCGACAGGTAAACCCGGCATTGGATCATTGTCCGGCCAACTCTAAACCCCGGCACCACGGTGAACCCGACGACGCGTTCCTCGGCGGCGGCGGCGGCTTCGTCGGAGCGCCCATCGCTGACACTCTCCATGTACACTTCGGAGAAGCGCGCACCGGTGCGGACTTGGAAGATGGAGGCGCCGTCCTCCTCGGCGCCGCCGTCGAACGCATAGAAGAGGCAATGCAGCAGCCAGACGCGGCGCGCCATCTCGGCGAAGTCGGCGAACCACGAGCTCTCCGGGAAGCCCGGCCCGGCGCTCACGATGCCGCGCTGCTCCAGCCTCCCGAAGAAGGCCGTCTCCATCCTCGCGTGCACCAGCGACAGGTACTTGGCGCGCAGGAACTTGCCGAACCCGCCCCACCGCGCGTTCCGCGCGTCGAGGAAGGCGCTCGCCGGCGCCGCCTTGAGCTCCGTGAACTCCTCGAAGAAGCGGCGGCGGTCGTAGAACTCCCGCTCGTCCAAGAAGCTGAGGTTGAAGTCCCTCCGGTGGAAATTGGCGAACATCTTCATGGCGACGTAGGACTCGAAGACGAACTTGGTGTCCCCGGCGCGGCGCAGCTGGACGCCCGGGTGCACAGCGGCCGCCGCGGCGGCGAGATCCCAACCGGCGGACTGCATCGAGTTGAGCATTGACTTGGAGAAGGAGCGGATCGACTTGACGGTGTGGCGGAGGGCGGTGAGGAAGTGGGTGGGGTTGAGGCCGGAGAGGTGGAGCTCGTCGAGCGACGCGAGGGTGCGCCCGGGGTGGAGGCGCGCCTCCATGGCGCGCTCGGCGCGGAGCTCGGCGGTGAGGGAGCTCCTGGCGTGGTCGGCCTCCGCCTCCTTGGCGCGGAGCTCGCCCTCCAGCTTCCTCGCCGTGATCTGGTACGTCTTGAGGAGATGCCGCTGCTCCTCGGCGTGCGCGTACAGCGCGGTGTGCCCCGCCGCCGCCGCGTTCTTGGCCGCGGCGGCGGGGTCCCGGAGATACCGCCGCTTGGTGTCCGACAGCCTGGTGAGCTCCGCCACCAGCGCGGCGTCTGCGGCCTGAATCGCCTCCGCGTCGTAGGGGAACTGCGCGAGCTGCAGCTGCGCGTACGCCGCCTTCACCGCCGAGACGCCAGCGAACAGGTTAGCCAGCAAGGAATCCTTCGCCACATCCGGCGCCACCTGCGGCGACGTCTGCGCCACCGCCACCCCGGCCACCCCCGCCGCCTTCTTCTCGGCCGCATTGCGGAAGAACGCGTCGAGCGAATACGCCGCACCGAGGTTGCCGGACAGCTTCAGCTTGCTCAACGACGGCACACCCGCCGCCGCCGCCGCCTCGACGGAGCACTCGTACTCATCTCCAGCCACAGACGCCGCCGCCGCCGCCGCATCGGGCTCCCCCACCGCGGTGGCGGCGGCGACAGCGTCAGCGCGCTTGCGGCGGAGCAGCTTGGTGAAGGTGCGGGCCAGGTTGGCCGCCTTCTGCTGGTGCGGCAGAGGGTGGTGCGCCGCCGCGGCCGCCATTTGCGCGTCCATATCGATCTAGAGCGGCCTCTCGTCGCCGGCGAGAGGATTCCACCTCCAGCTTCTTGCTCTTGCTCTTCCTCTTTCTTGGGCTAGTACTACTACTACCTCTGCCTGCGGGGGAATGGGGGGAGTGGGATTAATTTTTGCGGGAATATTTGGGGGATACTGTAAAGTAAAAAAGATGGGGGGCGTGCAGGGGGGTATAGGGGTGGGTGATGTGACCACTGTGACACTGTGCATGTGTGGTTGTGCTATGGTGGTGACTGCTGAGGGGTGGGTTCTATAATTTGGGAGAATTTGGAGGGGCACTATGCTAATTCATTAATTTTTACAGCTAACTATATTTTGCACTCTATTTTCTTCTGGGTGCTTTTTTTTAAAACATGCTTGATGCATATAGAAATGGGCATTTTTGGAGAAGATTCAAGTCTGAATTAATTAAAGAGTATAATGCAATTACTATGATGTGATATGGACATATGGTGCCCTGATAAGTGGTACTACAAACATACTGCAAATAATTAATGCTTTACTAGGAATTTTCTAAAGCTGTGTTTAGTTCACACCAAAATTGTAAGTTTGGTTGAAATTGGAACGATGTAACGGAAAAGTTTAAAGTTTGTGTGTGTAGAAAAGTTTTGATGTGATGGAAAAGTTAGAAGTTTGAAAAAAAAGTGTGGAACTAAACTCAGCCTAAATTCAAATATAAATAGTAAGTATTCAAAGCCAATGGGACCTCACTTCAGCTCTCTATTTGAAATTTGAACGAATGCACGTTGTATCTAGAGCTGCAATTTTGAGCAATTTCCAATTCTAGTAAGCATTGCAAAGAATTCGAGCTGTATCAAAACAAGCATTGATTTGTGCCAACTAAGGTTTTGTTTGGCAAATGAGATTGGGAAATAATATCCCACCCTCAAAAGAGCAATTTTATATCCTAGCCATCTATTCTTCACACCTTATTTAATCCTAGCCATTTTTTCATTTCCCTTTCCCAGTCTCACCTCTCATATCCCATTTGTCTAGATGGCCGCCTGATTTTTATGGTGTTTGCTTGGAGGGCAGGGTGGATGAGGCGGTCCGAAATAAGGAATATTCTCTCAATATGCTGGATGAGTGCATCCGGTCAATTTGGCTGGATGAAGTCATCTAGTTTTGGTCTGGGTGATATGTCCTATTTTGATTGGCTGTGGTTGTTTGATTTTCCGTTAAACAAGCTCCAGATGATTTTTTTTCTCCTAAACCATTTATCTAATTTATGATTTGATTACACCATATATTTGTTACAATTAAATCTTTAAAAGAAGATCTCATATGATTAAATTTTGATAAAAAATATATATAACAAATGGGTCCCACTAACTTTTGGCTTTTCCCATACATACTATATCTCTCTAAAAAAATTGGATCGACATATCCAACAAAATATGGATCGCCATATTCCATTGACACAACACACCCTAAACCTAACCATAAAAAGCATAGAAAAAGCTTCAATCTCCTTAAAATTTCTTTAATTAAAAAAAGGAACAGAGGAAAAGTGAAAAAGGAAGAGTATAAAAGAATAGATAAATGATTGTGCCAAATGTCCAAAAATAGGCAAAACACGGTAAGCTCACTTCGACATCCTGGGAAGTTTCACACAAACCAGCATAGAGCCACACGTGCCAAAACAAAGACAGGCAAGCATTTGAAGCTTGTGAGCAACGCAACAAATCCTTCACTACCACCCAAACAGCAAGTACTCCAGCACACTACAAGAAACTTTGATGATGAAAAATTCCATCCAAATGATTCAAAACCTTCTGTATTTTCCGGCGTTTGGAGGGTCGCCGTTTTCACCCAACATGTGGCAACACTTGCAACACAAACATCTCTCTCCCCTCCTCCCCGAAATGATCGCTGTCATTGCACGTAGGCCACAAACCGAATCGCTTACTAAGCAGAAAATTACAGGGATTAATTGCACCTTATCACATGCTGATCAAAATCGCTTTCACCGAGGATTCCAGGCTCCATGGGAAGTAATTACGTGACGTGTGTGTTCCAACAGTGGTGGAGCTGTGCTATGAACATGATGCAGTCAACACTCAACAGCAGCAGCAGGCCGGCAATCTGATCTGAATCTAATTTTATTAAATCTAAGTAATGCTGTTGATATGCGAAACAAGGGTAAGGACAGATGACTAGCCGCTGCTGGCTTCCGGGGTTCACACATGGCAGGAACCTAATAAAGGCAATGGCTTTTTGTTGATAGCAATAGCAATGTTTGGAACTTCTCCGGTTATGCTAGATTCAATTGGAGATTGGTTAGGTCAGTCATAATCAGGGGGTATATAAAATAAAATAACAAAACTACTAGTATTATGGCTGTGTTTAGATCCAAAGTTTGGATCCAAACTTTAGTCCTTTTCCATCACATCAACATGTCATACACATACAACTTTTCAGTCACATCATCTTCAATTTCAATTAAAATCTAAACTTTGTGCTGAACTAAACACAGCCTATATGTGCTAAAATATGTGTGTTTTGTGTACACCTGATCCCCATTTTAAAACCAAATACTCCCTCCGTCCCATAATATAAGGGATTTTGAGTTTTTGCTTGTAACGTTCTACCATTCGTTTTATTCAAAGTTTTTTGAAATTATTATTTATTTTATTTGTGACTTACTTTATTATCTATAGTACTTTAAGCACAACTTTTCGTTTTTTATATTTAAAAAAAAAATTGAATAAGACGAGTGGTCAAACGTTATAAGAAAAACTTAAAATCTCTTATATTGTGGGACGGAGGGAGAGGGATCCAAAATCGTTTTTGCATTTGAACTTCCAACCAAAGACAGACCTGAGTGGATGAGGTCATGCAAAATCTTCTTTAATGAAATTCAAGCAACTCAGCCAATTCATACTAAGGTCCTATAGGTTAGGTTAGTTTATTTGCTCCGATGTTCCGATGCTCATAAACTAATCAAACCCGACATGTCCTATATGCTAGCATCATCTTAACCTAGATTAAGCCCGGACACCAAGGATAACTCAAATGTCCTCGTGCAGCTGAACAAATCTGTTGCTACAGTTTTCCACGGCTCAATTATCACGAGATGAGAGTATAGTGGAAGCAAAGAAAGGTGCAATGCGCATGTCGAGCGACACATACCTGATGGCTACTTGCAACTCATCTCCTACTAAAAACGAAAAGAAATGGACGGCGATTAACAGCACATTGCTTGCTACTATTGTGCTGTAGCACTAAAACATCCTACCCCTCTCAGCTTTATTTGCAATGATTCATGCCACTTAATAAGTTGAACTCAAAAACATCTTTTTCTGTCGACAAGGTGCTGCATCCTACCGGTGGTATATGTTGTAATAGGTGACATCACGTGCTTCTTTACCGGAAAATTTTTGTCTTTTGGAAAAAATCATGGTGCTGCCACTTGTTTGGTGAAACGCACCAAAAGTGAAGAACATAACTAACCCTCCCAGAGATGGATTTATCTTTTCAAATTCAAGAGACAAACAGGGAGTTCGGTGAAACTCTCATGTAAAAAAATATTCACAAACAGGTAGTATAGTACAAAAAGATGCGCTAGACTACGACTAATTGCAACTGTTATTCCCCAGAAGACTATCAGAGCTCACGTGCAACTGCAGAACCACTGCAGGCCATGCTGTTTCTTTTCCCCCTCAATATCAAATGAAATGAAACCAAACAAAATAACCAGAAAAAACGGAAGAAGAAAGAAACGGATTAGTCCATACAGAAATTTGATTACTAGTACTATCAATTGGTGGACTGCCAGGATTGGCAGCAGTGCAGCCTTTCATTAAGCACACCCCTTTATGAATCACAACGTTGCACGAACAGTACTAATTACTGGCACTAAACGCTGGTTGGTTGCAGCGATTAGTATACCGCCACTTACCCCTAATGTTCCTGCCACTTCCCCTGATTGTACTACGGTACTATGAATACATTGATACTGCTGCACATGCAGCAATGCTACCAACTTATTAAACCGCATCCGGCTAGTGATTTAGTTAACTGCAATTGGCAGGCAGAGGAATAGATTCGACGAAACAATAGCAGCCACCGCTGCTAATACTGAATACTAATACAGTGTATTAGTCATACACTACACTGGGACGTTTCTGAACCTGGAAAAACAGCACCATTTCTTTTCATCACTGTGATTGTCAGTTACTCCTTGCATTTCATATTATAAGTCATTTTGACTTTCTTACATGTCAATCTTATTCAAGTTTAACTATTAGTTTCACAACATCTAACATTAAATATATTTTTATGATATGTTTGTTTTGTGTTGAAAAATATGTTTTGTTTTCTATAAACTTAGTCAATTTTTTTTAAAAAAAACATAAAAGAATCAAAATGACATATAATATAAAATAGTAAGAGGAGTACAACGTATTGGCCACTCTCGAGTCTCGACACGGCTGATAGAATCCAATAACATGTGTATAAAATACCCATGATCATAGCACTACTTCATCTGTTATCAAAATCTGACACCAATTGCTAAAACTTAGTAGTAGAATTTTTCCTGACCGAATAGTTTATGAAAATTTATTGTTTGGTCAAAGTTTTGATAGTAAATCCATTGGCATCACTTGTTTGGAAACAGAAAACAGACAGAATAATTAACAACATTCACCAGCATAGCAGTACCCAGGTACCCAGGACTGTAATAACAATACGCAGATACTAATGCCCCCACCACTAATATGAGCGAATGGCAACTTCATCTAGTAATCCTACCACACAGTAATTACTACTGGTAGTACAATTCAATACTACTAGATCAGTTGCTGAGATCAAAAGTTAAGTGGCACGCCCAGGTAACCTAACCGAAACCGGCGAACCACGACTGGCAGGTGGGCCCCCGTCTATTCTTTTCGTGTCTGCTGAAGTCAACTACGATGTACGGTCAGACCCTACGCCAGGAGATAAATGCAGAGATCAATCGTGCACCTAAAAACCCATGGCGTCTTTTACGCCCTACTGATTTATGAAGGTGCAGACGTTTTAGTTACACATGGTTGAATGCTGTGTACTAATACTGTATATACCAATACTGTATAGCCAGTTCATACCGTGAAAAAAAAAAACAGTGTAATATAGTGTATTATACCATACTTCCTCCTTACCAAATGTTATAACCCACGATCTTACTCATCCTAAACAACGAATCTCGACATAATACTATCCTGTTGCCCAAAATGTTATAACCTAGTATGAGTAATCCCATCTCATTCTAAAACAGTGAATCTAGACGTCCATCCAAAATCCTTATACCTTGGGATGGATTGAGGGGTTACTAGGACGCAGGTAGTAGAATGCCGTCTTGAGAAACACAAACAATTAGCGCTCAACAGGTTTACCAAACCGTTTAGAAACACAAACAATTAGCGTTCAACAGGTTTACCAAACCGTTTAGTCACTCCCGATTTAAAGATTACCGTATGGTATACCGTGGTTTCAAAAAGTTACCACAAGTTATAACCCACGATAGCCGTTCGGTAATTGCACGGTTTTGCAAACCTGAAGCTCACCCTTATCAAGGCACAAGGGCTCACTACTCTTACAAGTACTTTCTTGACAGGTTTAACATTAGTCTACACTTGTAGAATAGTAGGTTCAATTCACTATCAGAGATTATGCAATGGTGTTATTCACAGATTCAGGATGGTTTAAAAAATTCAGGGGGCGTTGTCAAAGCCTATTACGCCGACCTCATCGTCAGCAAACGATTTTTTTTTCAGAAAAATAATTAACAAGTGGCAGATGATCACCAGCAGAGAGACGCATTTAAGTTTTGTTTCTCCACCACTTATTTTCAAGGGTAATCGTCCTCGCGTGTTCAAAGTTCAAACCAAACAAGGACACGAGGTCACCTCATGCACCAAAAAAACATAGAAATTAAACACATGAAGAAGAAACTGAATAATTATTGGGGCACAGCGACTAATTACTCCATTGCATCCAGGACGATCATAAATCGGCACAAACTAGAGCCATGAAGCAGTTTGATATTATCCACGCAACCAAATCCATCGGTTTCAAATTGGGTAAACCTTATGATCAAAGTCAAAAAAACGCGAGATCGAAGCAGCCTCTCTGTACCAAACCCGACGAAAAACTAAGCATCAGCAGATCAGCTACGGTCCAATCAAATCATCAAACGCACCTTGGATTCCAACAAACACGAGCGAGAGAGAAGCGAGCCCAACCACACGGCGAAGGAATCGAAAAACAACAAGAGAAACAGAAAAAAAAAATCGCGAGAGAAGAGGACTCACCGTAGAGGCCGGGAGAAGAAGCGTACACTCCTCTAGGGAGGAAGACGCCCCTCGAGTAAGAACTCCGAAGGAAGACGCGGCGCCGGCAACCTTGCAAGTCACTTCCTCCTCACCTGACGTCGTCGTCGTCCCCTTTCCTTCACCCTCAACTTCAGTCGGTCACCCAGGTCGGCGCAGTCTGGCGCCGGACGCTACCCCGTCTCCACCGGCGCCGGCTCGCCGCCGTATCCGCCGGGCCAACGGGGGAAGAAGAGGAGGAGGAGGCGGCGCCGCGGCGGCAATGGCGAGAGAGCAGACAAGACGACGCGGTTGTGATGGCCTGATGGGAGAGAGAGAGACAGACACAACACAAAAAAATATTTCTGTAATTTTCCACGCCTTCCTCAAAATCTCCGGCTCAATTTATTTCGGGGGGGATTCAATTCAATGCATCCAGGGTGGTGTACCGAAATTACCCTCCCCGCCCGTTCCGGGTTTCCGGCCCCCCCCCCACGCCACGTGGCACGCGAGGGACGAGGGTGGAGCACACGGCAGAGGAAGCGATTTCCTCGTTCTTTCTCTCTCTTTTTTTCCTTTGTTTTTAGCTGGTCCTACTACAGTACTCTCTCCATTCCATAATACAAGTATAAAGTATTTTGAGTTTTTACTTGTAATATTTGACCACTCGTCTTATTCAAAATTTTTTAAAATTATTATTTATTTTATTTATGACTTACTTTATTATCCACAATATCTTAAGCACAACTTTTCTTTTTTTATATTTAAAAAAAATTGAATAATACGAGTGGTTAAACTTTGTATGTAAAAACTCAAAATCCCTTATATTGTGGGACGGAGGGAGTATTTTTTTTATTTTCTGAATCTTTAGAAATAAATTTTAAAACTGAACCGTCTATTCCCTGATCTTCGAAACACGTTTTTCAATTTCTATTGAAAAAAATTAATCTGCTTTTTATTTTTTTTAGATTATTAATTAGATGTTAATTTGTTGCTCCGTTTTAGGGCGAAGGGTTCTTAACCCCAAATGAACACAGGCTAAAACGTCACTGTTTTCGTTTCGGTCGTGCCATCCTTCTTGTGGTGCCAGAGAAATGTTACTGTACGTTATTTGTGTTGTTCCACTGTGTCATATTGAAGATCTGATCTTACATCACTCAAATCATTGTATCATGGACAGTGGTCGTACACTCGTACTTGTATCATGGCACTGTTTATAGTATGACACCATGCTAATGGCTGAAAAACATCTATTTTCTTTCTAAAAGAAAAAAAATCAAGTTGTTTGAATGTTTAGTTTGAATATTTTTTACTGGAAAAATATTCAAGAAATAATCACGTTTGGCCTCTATTGTTCCAAGCAAATTTATCATTTATGCCATGTGGTGATCGCAGGGAAGAGGATGACGAGTACTTGTCATGCTGTGATGTTATGTTGCCTGGTTTACACACACATTTGCTTCTGATACAAGTATCACCGAGGAAAAAGAAAATCAAACCTCCATACTCATCAATTTGACCAGATCAGTTGTTGAGTACTCCAACTCTTTTTCTTTTTCTAAACCAGTGCTTCTTAAGCATGTGCTTTCTCGTTTCTCCTTTCTACCTGCTTGTTGCTTCTGCTGCATGAGAGTTGAGATAATAGTAGTAATGAAGTCCTACTAGTAATTAACTTAACCAATGGGTCTTTTAAAAAAAAACAACTGGGCTGTTTTGGTCATTCCATTTTACGTTACGGCCAAAACCGAGACCGCAATGTGGTCCATTAGTAGATGAACGTCTGATGCAGCTGGTGGTAAATCACCGGCCACTTTTATATTGCACTCCTACCACACTTTTGACGGTGATAGTACGTACTACTCCTATATCAATACATACTACTGACATGTGGGACCGGATAGGTTGTGTCCACCTTCAAGTAACAGTACTATCGACTGTTACTTGTTGAAAGTCATGTAACAGTGGTCTCACATCATCACATTGTCTAGAGTACGACCGTGGAGAAAAATGTGGGTTCGTTCCCAACATGCACGATTATTTTCCAGTCCCTGTTTTACTAGTACTCTTTTTTGTCGTATCAAAATATATGAATCTCATGCCAGAATTAATCTACTCGATATTACGATCTATTTAGAGTATATTTTAAGAAGCAGCTGATGAGTTCGGAGAAGATAGGGAAATCAGATTCTGACTTCTAATTTATTTTCTAAATGTTATAACTACATTTTTTAAATCTTAATGCAAAGTAGAAATGTTTGTGAAAAGATCTGATTATAAAAGAAGATGTAACTGCTAGAAGCTTCCTTTGACCTACTTCCAAGACATTTTCCATAATCATCCTCCAAACCAACAAAGAAAATAACTTTAAGATAATACCTGTATGGTTGTATAAGTTTGCGTTTAGCGTTCAAAACAACCATCCATATGAGAAACAACTGAATACTACTCTGTCCTAAAAAAAGATAAATCTTAGCTATAAATCTAAACATAAATCAGAATATGTATATGTTAAGATTTGTAATTAGTATTGAATTATTTACGGGATGAATGGGGTAAGTGTAAAAGAAAATGAGAGGGAGAAACACGAGACATTGTGTCACAGTCCTCGAATCAGAGTTCGTACTGCCAAACTGGACTGTTGAACCTATGACCTCCCAAAACGGGAACGGACGGGGTCACTTTGCTGGAAGTACGGGGTCCCAAGATTTAAGATTCTTGGCTTAATCTTCCCCTGTTTAGCTGCTTCTCACCTAACTAATTTTGTTTGGCACTTGTAGAAGAAAGACAAGACCAAAAAAAAAAGAAGGAAAGCAGCACGGCGATACGCATGCAGGAGTTGGAAACATGATGCGGTGTGTAAGACTGACAGTGTAGCATCGTCGTCTCTTCTCTTCTGGTGGTCGCTTTCGTGCTTTGTCATGCACGCGTCCGCCATCGACGGGATCCAACCGGGAAGAATACTTCCTGTCTGTTGCTGGCTGATATATAGCCTGATACTGATATGATACACCCAGCTTCCTCGACAATAGGGTGTGTTTAGCTCACGCTAAAAATGAAAGTTTGGCTAAAATTAAAACGATGCGACGGAAAAGTTGAAAGTTTGTGTGTGTAGAAAAGTTTTGATGTGAAGGAAAAGTTAAAAGTTTGAAAAAAAAATGGAACTAAACTCGGCCATATTTTCTTTTGAAATACAACACGGGGATTTTCTGAGGTTCGATTTCAGTCGTTGTGTTACATTGTTAACTTCAAAGAAGTACTACAGTATTTTCACACAGGGACGGATCTAGAATAGGACTAGAGGGGGACTCATCTTCTTCTTCCTCCTTTCCCTCCCTCCTTCAACACCCACACTATATCCGTCCCTGATTTCACGTGAAGAATTAAGCCATTGTCTTGTCCGGCATCAAACCAAATCAACTTGGACGCTTGCATTTGTAATGTGTTTTTTAGAAAATAATTTTGATAGCATGTTTGATTTACAACACGGAAATGGATTTTGCGGTTCAGCTTCACTGTTTGCTTGTTATCTTATTCACTGTAACCAGATTTTAAATTTTGATTTTAGGTTTGATTTTAAGATACTTTCTATCGTATTTATAAATAATAAATTTTTGTCGGTTGTTTCGTTTTTTAATAATAGAAATAACCTACATCTTTGGTCTAAGTCAACAAAGACCAATAAACCAAGAAAAGTTATGAAAAAATGCAAACCAGTGGCGCACTGTCGCTCATATCAGTGATGGGGACCTAAACGTGCGAGCTTGTCTTCTGCGATTTTGGCAGCCTTTCGTCGAGTTCCTCCCCGTGCGTGCAACTGCAACTGCAAGGAGCTTGCCAGGTGAAGCGCCATTGATGGATCATGGATGCATGCCGTTGGTCGTTGGTCACCTTTTGATAAGCTATCTCTCTCTCTGCATCGATGGCACCTTCATGCATCTTGCAATGCAATGCTCCTTCAAAAGAATCAAAAAGGGGCAAACCCCTCAGCATGCATGCCAACATGCCATCGATTCATTCACCAAACTGTTCATCAGCCAGGTGTTATCATGATCATACTATCCAAGGTGGCAAGATGACTGACGGCTGAGTTTAATTCAGTAACTTGGGCATGTTTATTTGGTGAAATGAAAATTTTTGGGTGTTATATCGGACGTTTGACCAGATGTTGGAAGGGGTTTTCGGATACGAATAAAAAAACTAATTTCATAACTCACCTGAAAACCGCAATTAGGCTCAAAAGATTTGTCTCGCGATTTTCTCTATAACTGTGCAACTAGTTTTTTTAATCTATATTTTAATGCTCCATACATATGTCTAAAAATTCGATATGATATTTTTGGGAAAAAATTTTAGAAACTAAACAGGACCTCGGTTGAGCGACTTCATCAGGTAAAGTCATAATAGCATGGTTCTCAAACTAATAAACGAGATATTTCTCATTTAAAGTTTTTAAAACAAAATTATATAAATTCAGTTTTTTTAAAAATTAATTAATCTTAATGAATAATTCATGATTTGTCTCGTTTTGCGTGAAGCAAATTAGCCCAGCCAAACGGACAGTTCAAACGCACCCTGACTCATCATTCACACTCACGCTGACCAACAAACTCCCTGGATATCCTAGCGTGAATCTTGTGAATTGTGAGGGTACATTAGAGCAAGTTTAGTAGTATAGGCCACTGTTGGCTCTAATTCATCTATAACCAATCTAATAGCTCATTCATACAATAGTAACATACTACATTATTAATATCTGGTCCCACCTGTCATACACACACTGCGTCTTGGAGTCCGTGCTACAGCTGGCTACAAATCTGTAACCCGCTGCCCTTCTCTCTCCTCAATTATCCGCTTAAAATATGTTTGCAGCTGACTTATAGTCTATTATTGTGCCTGCTCTTAGTGAACTATCTAACATTATCTAAACACTCTAAACCAATGCAAAGCCTTTTTTTACTTTTCTTTTCTTTTCATTTGTTTCTTTAGAGAGAGCATGTTCACCTTCACCTACCTCTACCCCTACCTTTCTTCGTCTTTGTAGCCAATCAAGCTTAAAAGCCATGGATAAATGGAGGGAAAAAAAAAAAAGAGATAAACCCAGCATGATGGCCTACGAGATGACCTGCAGGGTGGGTCCTCCAAGGTGAGTGCACTTGAGAATATCTCAAAGCGGGGCTCTCCTACGTGTGGGCCCACCCCACAAAATGTGGTACTTTGCCTTTTGGGTGCCTGTCATGTGGAGCCCCGACCTACCTCTCGATCATGACCAGCTAGCTTAAGACTAAAAAGCAATCAAAAATATATTTTTTTTATAAAAAACACTTGGAATCCGATCAAATCATTCCATGCATGGGCTTTTCATGGGTGAGTGTGTAGGTGTTTTTACATTTGGTCACTCATTTCGCTTGCGATTCATTCATCACAACCGGCTGCTTTCCGTTGAAGTTTCTCGGGGCCAAACCAGGTTTTTAAGCTTTAGGTGAACAGAACGAACATTTGCGTACACATCAACACAGGGCCTAGTTCGCGAAATAAAAATTTTTAGGTGTTATATCGGATGTTTGACCGGATGTCAGAAGGCTTTTCGGACACGAATGAAAAAACTAATTTCATAACTCGCATGGAAACCGCGAGACGAATCTTTGAGCCTAATTAATCTATCATTAGCACATGTGGGTTACTGTAGCACTTATGTCTAATTAATCTATTTGCTTACTTACTTTGATGGGAGCTAGCCGCCATGTGTTAATTAATTAATTTCTTGAAAGCAATACTCCCTCGTCTGTCAAAAAAAAACCTCAAACTAAATATGATATATCCTGGTACAAAGAATCTGGATATATATAGCTATGTCCAGAATCATAGTACTAGAATGTGTCAATACTATATTGGTGTTTTTATGGCATCAGAGAGATTTGTGGCATTGTGTGTACAAAAGAAAGATCAAAGATTGTCGAAACATGAATTCGGCAATAATAAAAGGGGTAGCGCACGAGACCTAAAAGTGGATGGATGCAGAGACAAAGGATTTAGACAGGTTCAGGCCCTCTCAATGAGAGGTAATATCCTACTCCTGTTTGGGGATTTGAATCTGCCGGGTGTGTATTGATCTGACGATCATATGTGCTCATGCCCCCTAGAGAGCCTCCTGCCCACCTTATATAGGATGGGGGGCAGGATTTCAAGATAGAAACCTTAACCAATACGGTATCGGCTTCCTAAATCTACTTTACAATCTTATCAAACCAGAACTTTAGGCCGTTCCATAATATACAAGGAAACGTAATACCCAAGTCATGATCCGTTACATATTTCATAGATATAAGTTATCCCCTATATCAGTCGGATAACCACGCCGTGTGGGTATGGGGTACCCATAATCTCCACAGTAGCCCCTGAGACCTTCACAGTCGAAAAGATAATCTTCTCTCGGACCAGATTACTCCAAAGCCGAGTGCTTCAATCATCTTTGCCATGGTCTCCCGAGTACTTTTACCAAATCTGAAGACTGTGGAGGGCTGAAAAATAACTGAATATAAACTTAGGTGCATTGACTAGATGCACCTAACAGGTGTAGCTCCCGACTATGGGGTTAATTGAATAAACCAAGCATATAGTTAGGGAATAAATAATCCAACCAACTGAGTGGTTTTTTATAATTATAGTCAACCAAGTGACTTGATACCAATATATAGCATATGCGGTGTGAAATCCCGAATAATATGATTCAAGTGATATACCGACTGCTTTGTAGAATATGATGCGTGCAACCTAAAGTTGACAACATCTTTAAAAATTCACATAGCAAAACAGCTATAAAGAAACTTGTATGTTGTGAATAAAGAAATTTCCAAAGTATTGGGCATACGCCATGCGCACACTGCTTTAACAGATGTGCTTAAGTCCCTAAAAGACACATGGCTTCACCACACCCGGAAATATACGACATATGTGGTGTAAAATCCGAGTAAATAAACTCATAAAGGATTTACCAACCGCCTGGAAAATAACCAAGATATATAATCAGCCTAAGCCTTAATATTGGTCAATAAAAATGCACACTTACGTGGCAAAAGGCAACGATACTATATCCAATCAATCGCTTAAAAAACCCAAACAGCACCTTGACCTATATAAAAAAGTCAGCGGGGCAGCTAGATAAAGCTTTACTGTTTGACACCTTTTAAGATGCATTGTACCAACTCCTAAAAAGTTGAGTAACTGCGGTATAAAAGGGTTTTAAGGTATTAGGCACTTGATCACGCGCACTTTGGCCTAAGCAAAAAGTGCCTAAGTCCCTAAAAGAACGTGACAGGCCACACCTGAAAATATGGGTTGCAGACATATTAGGCCTAGGCCAAAAAATATGCCTTCGACACCCTTTAAAGGATGACGCATGTAACATGCTCCCGAGTAATAAATCTTCCGGGTGATATAGACTAAGTGTAGCTCATATGAATAGCTTATGATCTGAGTGATTATCCCTTATGGGATACTCCAAAATAGATATAATAATTGAATCCCGACTGGCGTGAGTATTCGGTTGATAACCCTTACGGGGAATAATAAATAGTCCGGTCTTTGAGCATAGAAAATAGATCCATGATCATGAATTTATGTTGCATGTATCCGGAACAAGTCCAAATTGAAAGTATGATACTTGTGTTTGAGCTAGTTAGCCCCTGAGCATATAGCTTGTCCTTCTGTCGTAGTCACAATTGTCCATTGATGGTAGCCGACGCAGTTGGCATAGAGACAAGACGACCAATATAGAGATAATATTGCCCACCAGAGGTGGCAAAAATATTGGTGGTAGTGAAGATAGTGATACCAATCAAAAGTGATGAAGTTGCACAACCGTGGAGGCGAAGAAACCAGTCGGCAGCAGTCAGATCAGCCAGCAATGAAGATGAAGGCGCCCAGCGATAAAGTTGTGTAGCCATGGCAGTGAAATAATCAGTCGGTGATAGACGAGGCAGCTGGTGAAGAAGATGAAGATGCCCATTAATGGCGACATAATAAGCCATCCGTGAAGGCGAGGATACCGGTCGGTGGTGACGAAAGCAAGCCGACGGTGAAGATGTAGACACGCATTAAAGGTGATGACGAAATCCACCAATCATGAAGATGAAGAAAATAGTCGGCGACGACAAACGCAACCGACAGTAATGATCATAAGCAGCAATCGTAGATGATCGACTATGATGACGAAGTTGCCCATCAAACAGCAGCAGAGTAGGCTATGTTGAAGAGGCTTGACAGGATGTTGATGAAGATGACGATGTCGGTGATCCAGTCAATAGCAGTATAGCAACCGATGATAATGACGAAGACGCTCATCAACGCTTGCATAGTAGGTCAACTGTGAAGGCGAAATAACAAGTCGGCAATGACGGAAGCAACCAGAGGCGAAGACATAGTCATCCATTAGCAACGGCAGAGATGTTAGGGCCGATGAAGTAGAGGTGCTGATGATGATGTCAATGATAATAATCCATCAAACTGTTGAGAAGATATCGAAGCTCGAGTAATTTTCTTGATGCGAGCGTGTGCATAATGAAGTCTGATGCAACGCCCCTTGATTTATAAAGATGTCAGTAGAACTTGGTGTTATAGCTGTTGCAGATGCTCCACTTGGAAGAATGTAGAGGCTATTGTCCAATTCGTTGAAACTGAGCTTATTGGTTGATAACTCTAAACTCCAGACATGTAAATTAAATCTCAAACTTGATAGTAGAAAATTTTGGAGTAAATTGTGGCAGCGTCCAGAAATCAAAACTGCCAGTGTAATAATTGGAATCGCTGAAGTAAAATGTCGATCTGAAGCGAAGACGAAGATAACGACTACTGGAGTTGACTCATTGGCTGATTAATTGATTGCTTCAGCTAGTATTTGTGTAGCCCTCGACTCTTTGGTTAGTTGGGAAACAGCTGAACATAGAGTCTAGAACTATAGCTTCTTGTCGTCGAGTAGCCATCACTTTGAGTGAAGATATGTATTGAGGATGTCCGAGTAGAATTCTTCAAAATTGGAGAACCACTTGTAGTAGTAGATTAGCACGACGCCAAATTTTGTGATGCATGCCGAGATGTCGAGGTTCATGTAGACGTCGTGGTTGGTGAAGTAGCACAACTTGCGAAGTAGCGGCAATAGAATTTATCGGTGCTGAAGATAATGAAGCCGCTCCATCATGGTGACAAAGTTGCATAGCCGTGATGAAGTAAACACGAGTCAGCGGAAACAGAAGCAAACCGGTTGCGAAGACGCGTAGTTGTGAAGATAAAAACACCAGTCGGCGGCGACATAACCATATGATGATGAAAACGAAGACGTCCTTAGGCAAAATAGGCCAGCCGTGAAAGTGAAGACACCATGGGCGGCAGCGAAGGCAAACCAGTGATGACGATGATGTCAGTCAATAATGACGAAGACGCGTAGTCGTGGAGGCGAACAAACCAGCCGGTGCCAGACAAGGCAGCCAACAATGAAGACAATGACGTTCATCAGTAGTGGTAGTGGTATAAACCAGCCGTAGAGGCGAGGGCACTAGTCAGCAGGAGACGAGACGACTGACGGTGAAGACGATAAAGCCAATCAACACTGGAAGAATCATGCAGCCATGTAAGTGAAGAAACCAGTCGACAGCAGACGTAGACAGCTTGTGTTGAAGACGATGACGCCTATTAGCGGTTACGGCGACGTAGCCAGCCGAGAAGAAGATAGCTTCAGTTGGCGTCATATGAGGCGGCCGGTCGGTGAAGACGTAGACGCCCAACAACGGCGGCATAATAGGCCAGCCGTGCAGGCGGAGACACCAGTCGGCGGCGGCGAAGGCAAGCCGGTCGGTGAAGACGTAGACGCCCAACAACAGCGGCATAATAGGCCAGCCGTGCAGGCGGAGACACCAGTCGGCGGCGGCGAAGGCAAGCCGGTCGGTGAGGACGTAGACGCCCAACAACAGCGGCATAATAGGCCAGCCGTGCAGGCGGAGACACCAGTCGGCGGCGGCGAAGGCAAGCCGGTCGGTGAGGACGTAGACGCCCAACAACGGCGGCATAATAGGCCAGCCGTGCAGGCGGAGACACCGGTCGGCGGCAGCGAAGGCAAGTCGGTCGGTGAAGACGTAGACGCCCAACAACGGCAGCATAATAGACCAGCCGTGTAGGCGGAGACACCAGTCGGCGGCGGCGAAGGCAAGCCGGTCGGTGAAGACGTAGACGCCCAACAACGGCGGCATAATAGGCCAGTCGTGTAGGCGGAGACACCAGTCGGCGGCGGCGAAGGCGAGCCGGTCGGTGAAGACGTAGACGCCCAACAACGGCGGCATAATAGGCCAGCTGTGTAGGCGGAGACACCAGTCGGAGGCGGCGAAGGCAAGCCGGTGGTGATGTTCTGACTGATCCATTCCTGGAGCGTAGGAGATAAGCTTAAAGGCATGAATCCCTTTTATGCATATCTGGATCTGGATCCTGCAGAACAAATATATAGGATGAGTAGTATCTGATGTAAATATAATACTCGATGAAAATTCAAGTATTTTAAAATGCTTATAAATATGTATTTCTCCTCTTGTCAATTTTGATTTTCCCGAGCAGATGACTCATTACGTTTAAATACTATGCCCGACTAGTCATAGCCACCAAGCACCGGGAGTCGGCCTAGGCACTTCCCAAACATGCATATGAGTGACATGAGGTCGTCATTAATGGAACAAAGTTTCACGGATCAGGATTTACTACTCGGGTACTTTTGCAATTATTAAGAGCAGAAAATAAATTTATCTCATCTCTATGCTTCTGATTTATTCCGAGTAATACTTAGCACCTTGCGTTACTCGGTCCATCCAACGAGCCCCCGGGTGCTAGGAATCGGCCCAAAGGCAACTATCCATCGACAAACCAAACAGAAAACATAGGGAGATAGAACTCCATAACTCGATAGGAACTTCATTGTTACTCGGATTATTTTGCAAGCAATCAAGATAAATATTATGAAAAATTGTTAAAAAATATGATATAACATCTGTAGCCCCGACTCACTAGTCAACGGCGAATCAGTTGATGTAGTGAGGCAGAGGAAAAGGAAAATATCATATAAAGAAAATTAATGATGACTTAGCTTTGTAATATTCCCCTTGGTGATGGCAGAGGTGGCCAATGTGGGAACAAAGTTGTCCATCAATAGCAATGAAGACACTAGTCGACGGCGACGAAGGCGGTCGATGGTGAAAGCGAAAATGCCCACCAACGGCGGCATAATAGGCCAGCCGTGTAGGCAGAGACACCAGTCGGCGGCGGCAAAGGCAAGCCGGTCAGTGAAGACGTGGACGCCCATGAACGGTGGTGTGACCAACCAACCGTACAGGCGAGAACACCAGTCGGCGGCGACGGAGGCAGGCCGGCGGCGAAGTCGTAGACGCCCAACAACGGCGGCATAATAAGCCAGCCATGTAGGTAGAGACACCAGTCGGCGGCAGCGAAGGCAAGCCGACGGTGATGACGAAGATATCCATCAGCAGTGGCGGAGTCATGCAGCCGTGGAGGCGTAAGAAAAACCAGTCGGCGACGACGAAGATAAGCCGGCGGCAATATAAAGAATCGTCTCGACGGTGTACATGCAAGAAAAATAGCCACAAAACAGTTGTTGGTTAGCATCAACCAATAAACAAATTAACTCTGTGAGGTGCATGTTTTTATCAATATAATGTCATGGACGCTAGATCCATTGACTAATGCGTGAGACGGCAATTAGTACGGATCACGACGACACACACGCAAACGTGACTGCCGTGTGGTTTAAACATGACGTCCAGAGTTGCGTGGGTCGAGCCAGGCGCTTGGTGAGCATCCTATACGCTGCTTCGGCCCATGGTACTGCGACGACCGGATGACACAACCACTCAGCAGTACATGCAATGAAAAATCAGACAAAGATAAATCTGTGTTAGTCTGCTATATAGGAACCAATGCAAAAATAAAAATCGGGAGGCAGCACAGGCAAATCCCAGCAGTGTTTGCATATATGCAAAACCAGCAGCGTAGTTTGACCAATATGCAGACGACCACCACTCGTGAAAATATTCCGACGTGAACGTAACCGTTCTCCGACTAGAACTTCCACCGAATCGGTGGAGCGCTTCGCCTTTGCATGGCGCCGGCAATTCATGCATGCATGAAATTTCTCCAGGCAAGCTATAGGCGGCTGCTCCCATGTGCCCGTGGTGGCCGCAAGGCATCCGTCGGCGCTGCTCCTGGCGATCGCCGTCAACAGCTCCGTTTTGACCTCAGCCGACCAGACCATGGAAAGCAAGGAAACACCAGCAGAGCAAATCGCAATTAGAAATTAATCTAATAAAAGTTAGATCAAAACGCCGAACCCGACTGAAGATTTGAGCCATCGGAACCGGTGAGATTGATCTCGCCGTTTCTTCTCTAGTTGATTCCATCGCACTTTTCGACAGGTAATTCGACGCAACCCCTGCCTGACGCGCCAACCGTCGAAACATGAATTCGGCAATAATAAAAGGGGGTAGCGCACGAGACCTAAAAGTGGATGGATGCGAAGACAAAGGATTTAGACAGGTTCAGGCCCTCTCAATGAGAGGTAATATCCTACTCCTGTTTGGGGATTTGAATCCGCCGGGTATGTATTGATCTAACGATCATATGTGCTCATGCCCCCTAGAGGGCCTCCTGCCCACCTTATATAGGATGGGGGCAGGATTACAAGATAGAAATCTTAACCAATACGGTATCGGTTTCCTAAATCTACTTTACAATCTTATCAAATCAGGACTTTAGGCCGTTCCATAATATACAAGGAAATGTAATACCCAAGTCATAATCCGTTACATATTTCATAAATATAAGTTATCTCCTATATCAGTCGGATAACCACGCCGTGTGGGTATGGGGTACCCATAATCTCCACGAAGATGGTGTTTCTTATATGTTGATTAATTAGAACGTGTTGTGATCATCATCTTCTGTCGTGAGCTTTCTGATGTGTAAATTACAGCTCGTTGTCAAAGATACAATATTTTTCATGCATTGATAATTACTGCCTTTTAGATTAGTAGATTTATTGGAAAGGATCGCATTAAGGTAGCTAGCTCGATCATGAACTTGCAAGCGACACCGTAACTAATCCAAGAGGACGAAGCGGTTTTAAGCCTGAATGTGTTGTAGTCGACCAAAGCAACTTTGTCATAACTGTTGTAGTATTTGTGTGTGTGTATATATACAGCTCCAACCACAAAACAAATATACAACTTTGTAAATTAAAATGTCTACATCGTGATTAAAGGGAAAGCACACAATTCCTTCCTGTTTTATTAATGCGGTATACTTTTATCTCTTTTGTCTGACATGGACTGAAAGCGAGAAATGAGAGTGGCTCTCGTGCAACTAGATGGAAAAAGATTAAATTATTTAACTAGCTAGTTTCTTTGTGATTGATAACTTCTGATAATTTTCTTTTCTTAACAAACGTGTACTCCATATACTATAATCTAAACCCTTTAAAAGTAATGCAGTAATAATATATTTAATATAATATATACTTGTAAAAGGAGAAAGAACTCTTGCTCAGTGTGCGTGCCAATCGTTAGCTCCGAGAAAAAGTTGTGCGCAAATTAATTTTAGTTCATTCCCAATCTTGAAACAGATCACAGCTTAGTTAATATTTATCATGCATTTGCTTTCAGTACGTACAATCATGTTCTTATTCTTTTTTGAAATAATAATAATAATAATCATGTTCATCATGTGACGGCATGTGTAGCATTAGTTTAAGTAGTACTCCTCGAATTATTAGTCGGTCGAGTGGTTTACACCATGATTGCCTCCGTAAGAGCAGGGCTAAGAGACAAGATTAATTAGCCTATTATATATGCTTTGACTGCAAGGTACGTGATCTTGGAGAGAATTATGTGCATGAATCTCACATCTGTGTGGCTGATCATCGATCTCGTCGAGCATATCACGCAACAACCAGCTGCTACCGACCTCCCCATGATTAGGTCAGAGCAAATCATGGCTTCCATTCAGATTGGATATATATAGATTCAGGCAAAAAGAGTTTGCAGTTTTGTCACATTTGATTTTGTCTGATGACATGCATATGGCAAAGCGGCCGGCTCCATGTTTTGATTAATTCGATGTATGGCTTTATCAGCAATAACTGATTGTTAATCTCTCTGTTGTTACATCATATATTTAGCTGGCAACGAGCTAGTACGAATTAAGAACAATGTCTAATGATCAAGAAAGCTAGCCGAATGGTATTCTCTAAAAAAAAGAACAAGCTGTCATAGTTTATGTCGTAACCAACAACATTTTTAATTTTGAACAAATACATAAACAATTCTGAAGAACGTCGAACATTATAAATCTTACTATAATACATCATAAATGTAGGACATCATAGTGAGGTGGCTAGCCGGTGAGACTAGCGGCTACCCAGGATCGTCTAGAAATCAGGACACTAACTTGCAAAGTCTAAGCTCAGGATTATGCCATTTTTTTTTAAAAAAAAGATGCCATTAATACATAAAAGATACTCCTAGTTTGCCCGAGAGAAAAATCGAAGGACTAAACGGTATGAAAGTTGCGAGGAATTATAGCCGCATTTGAGTCATCAATCATGAACAGATGGTCCAAACAAGGGGAGAACTGAAAATGTGATGAGAAAAGCTGGCTCCTGCCTAGTCCCCTGTCCTGCGTTTTCCACTTTGTATGTGTGCTCTTTTTTTTTTCTTTCAAGACTTTGCATGTGTAATTGGTTATCCGCCCAAAAATGGCACACGCTCTCTTGCTCTCATGCATGAAAAGCGTTGCAATGGTACAATCACGTCCCAAGCCATCCGTGCATCTTGCCATTTGTCGGAAAAATGGTCTAAGAACCTTATTGGTTGTTCATGCTCTCTGGTAAGTCAAAATCTTTATTAGAAAATAAAAATTAATTTATAGGTAAAACTTTTATATATTTATTCGTAGCGACTTAGTAAAAGCCAATGCTAAAAAAAATTACGTTGAAAAGATCTTAAATCAACTTCAAATTCAAAAATTCGAATTTTAGCTTTTGCTTTAACTTATTAGACCAACCAATGGGCTCTAAATTCACGGTACAATCATGAAAAGCGTTGCAACGGTACAATCTCTGGTAATTACTTCATCCATCCCATTTTAAGAGTAGTCATGAGTTTTCGAGTTCAACTTTGATTATCCGTTTTATTTGAAAAAAAAATTTATGATTAGTATTTTTATTGTTATTAGATGATAAAAACAAAATTAATACTTTATGCGCGACTTATGTTTTTTATTTTTTTCAAATAATTTTCAGACAATGCGAATGTTTAAAGTTAAACATAGAAACTCGTGACTGTGTTTAAAATGGGACGGATGAGTACATGACATTGTCGCAGAAATGGTCTAAATTCACGGTGACTTCTCAACTAACCTTTGATTGGCACCGTTCCAACTTCCAAACACCGGGTATGGAGGTTAGCTCTTTTGACGAGAAGTTCGTTGCCTTCGTAAAATTTGACTGAGACAAAAAAAATATTAAGGGTTTTTTATTCTTTACAGAGGGGTTGATAGACTGTCCTCACCTCAGTTTTTCCATAAGAACAACCTACGTCGTTTAATAGTCTTTCAAGACGCACACTCAGGCATACATTGCTAAAGTATCACACCGTAGAACACACATTACATATGCTTTAACATGCTTGAAATTACCCCCTGTGTCCGTTAAAAAAAAACATGCTTGAAGTTACTTGAAAGATTTTGAGATAGAGCCCAATCGCGATTATTTAGTCAATTGCTCCCTACATCCTAGCTAAAGATTTGTTGAGTTTAAATTAATTGAAAAAAATATAGTTATTTCGATCTATGTATGCACTCTCATCTCAACCAATCTAATCTTTCACTATTTAATTTTGCATACTAATTTCATAGTTCTTATAAATATATATATATATATATATGTGTGTGTGTGTGTGTGTGTGTGTGTGTGTGTGGAGATACTATACTACACCAGGGGTGTAGTAGCTATAGCACAACCCACCCCAACCCACCCTGCCACCCGGCAACCCCCACCCCCCAGACACAAGCCCCTAACCCCTGTCCACCCCCTAATCATAGTAAATTTGTTACTAATAGTAGTATCAGATTGCACTACTACTATCAAAATCCACCGAACATAACTATTCCCGCGTCATAACTAACTGATCTTTTCCCCCATTTTTTTCAGATCTGGAGAGGCAGGTAGCGATGGTTTCACGGCTCGCGGCGGCAGTGGAGGCGAGAAGACGACGGATCGACGGCGGTGGAGGAGTCCGGGAGCTGAGTTGGCGGCAAAGGGCTTTGCGGCGGAACCAGCTCCAGCGCCGCCAATACGGCCCTCCTCCGTCGCCGGCGTTCATCCACCCCCAGACGCTGCCATCCGTCCTCCACCGACGCCGTCATCCATTCTCCCCCATCCAAGAGCCCACGCCCGATCCGCACCTTCTTTCCCTGCCCAGACCTCCCTGCGCCTCCGGTGGCAGTCCACGTTGGTCGCGGTCGTGGTGACGTCCCCAACCTCCATGATGGGGGCCACCGAAGGGTTCCTCCTCCTCCCCATCAGGCGCGTCGTCGGAAACCATAACCGTAGCTGCGGCTGCGGCGGAGACGGAATCCAGTAGCAGCTGCGAGGCGTCCACGTGCTCGTCCTCGGCGTTCAAGTGCGGCTCGTCGGGGGGCGCATCGACCTCCTCCCTCTCCGCCTTCGGCCTTCTCATCGTCGGCCTCCAATGCGTCGCCGGTGGCCACCGACGACGAGCGCGTCACTGCGACAGCCGACATGGCGTGGCTGCTAGACGCCTTCGGCAGCGCCACGATCGACCAGGTGGACTCCGCCTATCGTGAATTGAATGCCGTCATGTATTATTGCTGATGTATCAGTAATGCTTGCCAAGCCACAAAAATTTTAATAAACACAACTATGCCAGCGGTGAGTTCGTAAGTACAAAAGCTCTAACCAGTTTTATATCACTGTACTTGCTATTCATTCGGTTGTTACTGAACATCCCTGAACTTTAATTTTAATTTGCAGGTTTGACAGCTGGTTTCATATTTTAAGATACCACTTAGTCAAGTTCTTGTGGTAAATATTGTCAATTTGTCATTGCTCCCATCAGCTACTACTACTATTACTACATCATTAGCTTCCTGCACCTGAAATTAAAACACATTTTCCTCTTCAGAATTTGAATCATGAGCGTTTTAGAGTTTTGATGTTTGTGTTATTTCATATTCAGATTCTTAAGATTAACATGCCCAAGAATTATAATTGCTCTCTCCCCAAATTAGCTGGTTATGGACATTTTCTATTTGTAAGTGCTAGGACTCATTCTGCATATGACATGCCAGAATGAATCTTATTTGCTACCCGAATTTCTGAGATGACTCAACAAATATTTCAGTTTGTGGTCAAAGGAATGGGTAGCTGCTCCTCTAAGGGTACAAAGGACGGGTTTTAAATGGGTGGAGTATATTTACTAAAAAGGGAAAAAAGAAACACATGTTTGTGATCATAGTTGGTTGCTCGTAAACCATATGGTCGTGCATTTATGTTGTATATCTGTTGATTCCTTGTAAATCCTCTCAGGCTATGAGCCTGTGATAGTGTGACCTCAAGATCAGAGTAACTATTTACTTGTATTTGTATAAAAAAATATGGATAACAAAGATGTGTAAGTAAATCTGAAATCGTTTTGCTATGGTCAACTGAACAAACTCTGAAATTGATTTTGCTTGATAAACTAAACTCTGAGAAATGATTCTATGTTTGTTAGGCAGAGTTGTTCCCATCACACTAATGACTAGCTTTATATTACATCATTTCCATCAATTGCACAACCAACACAATATGTGTGCAGCAGAACATTGCAAATATTGGTATGTACAATAAATTGAGTGGTGAGGATTAATTACTTTGGTGATGGCATGTCAATATGATTATGTGTGTTTGATTCTCAATTTACTATAGATATTTCTGACAATGTAACAATGTCACATTTAATTTTTAGCTTGGGTGATGCTTCAATGATTTTTGTTTCCTGTATTAGTGCAAACCCCATGCTAATATTTGTGTGGAGTTGTTTTGTTGCCCTTTAGGTGTGGTACATGCAGAAGAGCCCTAGGTACAGGCAGAGGAGGAAAGGCATCCATCGCATCTCTCGTCTCTGCTGCTCAAAAGGCTAAAACTATATGATTGTGTGCCTCTAGTAAACATTGGGAAGTTGGAAAGTGGTCTTCTTGAGCGGATTCATTGACAAGCTACTATGTTTATTGCCTGTAATGTTTATTCTGGAGATGCACATGCCTAAAATGTTTTCATGATATGCATTGCGTTTGCACATGTTTCAGATGCAATGTTGACAACCATCGATCGATTTAATAGTATGTTTAAGAACCATCAGTGTAATAGTGACTTGGTTTCAAATAAGAGAAATTTTATGGCAAGATCAATATGTTATTTTGAGTCCATTGGTGTAATAGTAATTTATTTACTAACAGAAATCTTATGGCGATACCAATACACTAATTCTAAGTAATTTACTTACTAAGAGAACGTATATGAACCAATTGGGAGCACTACTATCCTAAGTAATTTATTTACTAAGAGAAGAGCTGAGAACGGCCTGAGAGTAATTCATTTTCTGAAAGAAGGAACCAAATTGAGAAGAGCTGAAAATAACCTCGGAGTAATCCATTTACTGAGAGAAGGAATCAATTGATTACTGAGAGAAGGAATCAATTTAGGAGTACAACATTGTTAGTAACTCATTTACTCATAGGCTGATATAATCAGTAATCTTGTTACTAAGGGGACAATCACGAAAGAAGTGCGGGAGGAAATAAAAAAGGAGGAAAGAAAAAAGGTGTGGGCTAGTTATGTGGGATTGATGGTGTGGGAAATATTTTGATAGTAACCTGTTTACTTATTGAACAAAAAGCACTGATAGTAATTGATTTACTTAATGAAAGAATTTTTTTTGAGAGGGAGGGATGGGGGAGTGTTTGTGCGGGATGGCTGGGTTTGGGGGGGAGGGGGCGGTGAGGGGGGGGAGGAGGTGCTGTGAGGGGAGTAGTTTAGTTATAATACACTCTAGGTGCGGTTTAGCGCATCCCTATATACACACACACACATATATATATATGTATATATATACATATACATATACATATATATATATATATATAATTTACTATATAGGACACCCATATGGGGCACCATGGTATAAACTATACAAATTCACTCAATTTTTTCAAAATTTTTAAATTGTACGTATATACCTAGTTATAAGAATTCGATTTATACCTATACCTATCAACAAAGCAACTCAAATTTAACTTTATTTCACAATCCATGATTACATACCTAACTAATTATATGTTTGGATCCTATATACCTAGAATCAAAATCTAACAAAAACAAGTTTAAATTTAGTTCAAACTATTTTAAACTAGTTAGTAAAGTAGTTAATGTTGCTACCTAAACATTTAAAAAATTTCATACTCATTTGAATTGAGTATATACTCAATTTAAATCATGGAGCCCGGGTACCATGGAGCTCTAAACAAATTTACTATATATGTATATATGTATATGTATATATATGTATGTGTATGTGTATATATATATATATATATATATATATATATATATATATATATATATATATATATATATATATATATATATATATATATATATATATATATATATATATATATATATATATATATTTGGATGGAGCAGTACGTACCTGATTACATGCGGCACAATGCGATCACTAAGATAGTGTTTGGTTTAGGGACGAAGTGGGATGAGTCAGACCTATCCTAGTTTTGTGGGATGGGATGGTTATAATTTTTTATTTGGTAGAAAGGATTGAGGTGGAATGGGATGGACGGATTTGTACTCACCGTTAGTGCCGTCTAGGGCGGAGGAGCTCGGAGGCGCCCGGATCTGAGAGGAGCGGCGGTGGCAGTCGCGGACGAGCGGCAGCGGTCGCGAACGAGGCGGAGGCGGCAGCGCTTGTGGACGCGCGGAGGTGGCGATGGGCGTGAACGAGGCGGCGACGCTCGTGGACGCCTGGCAGAGCTTGCGGAGGTGGCGGATGGCGCGGTGACGCCATTCGCTCGTCCCAGGTGGGACGAGTTCGTCCGCCACTTTTTTCGGATCAGTTGGTCCCGGATCTGAGAGGAATATTCCTCTCCAGGGACCAACCCATCCCACCCACCCCTAAACCAACACCCCTAAAAGTGGGTTCGTCCCATCCATCCTTGCAACCAAACACTACCTAAAATAGACGACGCTCACACGAGGGCCCACCTGCTAGGGTCAAAAAGTTCAGGGGCATCATGTATTCATGTCCCCTAATCCGGGGCGTTTAACCTAACCTAACCTACGTGGCTGTCTCTTTATGACAGGCCCCACGCTCTGACCGTCCTGGCGGCACTAGGCGGCCCATGTGCAAATGCACCGTTCTGACCCATCACGTGTGGGCCTGACCCGTGGGGCCCACCTCCCTACTCATGGGCCAGCGCTCCCACCGCCCCTGCCCAAAATGATCCAGCTCAGCGCCTCTAGGAGTGGATGACCCACGGAGAGATATGTGTGTGCCCCACCTGCCAGATGGGATTAAGGGCCTCCCTCTGTCGTGTAATCTGCCAATGGGAGTACTCTGGATAATAATTAATTTATGTGAAAACTAATGTTTTCTTATAATACAACTCAAGCGTATATCATCACGTGTGCATATTCATCCCTAAGAACACACACACGTATACTCTACTTATATGAGCATCTCTGAAGGACTGAACTAGCTATCTTGAGATTAACGAAACTATCACGGACATTTCGTTATCCTAAATACTCCATGTAAAGGTAAATAAAGTCTAGCTATGAGTATGGTTCTTTCCTTCCTTTAAAATTTGAAAGGTATGTAGTGTCGTTTTTTGAAAGTAAAACTTGTACTGGTATTTACCGCCGTAGAACTTCCTGTCTTCGACGATCAGAGGAAAAGAAAAAAATTTCTTGCACGGCACGATACGGGTGACGTGGCCGCCACCGGGACCCACGTGGCATGGGCTTGGTGGGCCCACGGGCTTCAGCGTTGGTCGAAGCATATCCATCCGGTAGCCCACAGGGTGGCGATCCCAAATTGAGTTTAACACTTGAGTGGGTCCAGCGTGCAGGGCCCGATCATCATCTTCATCAGTTATTATACATATATTAGTTAGTAAAGCCTATAGATTGAGTTGGACAGATCATAACGATTCATCCAAAGTCATCGTGCTAATCTCATCCAATGTCATCATACAAATGAATTGATTATTACCATGCAAAGTTTGGGTTAATTACATGTTCCTCTTGAGTTTGTTAATCCTACCTCAGTCCTTTTCTCCTAACTACGCTATATAGCTCGTAATCTTCCTCGAGACGGTTCGTTTTCTGTAACCTAACACAAGGACGGACACGCAGGTCTCACTCTACGTATCATGTCAATGTAGTAGAATCCAATCGAGTTGTGACGTTGGTGTCTGTCTCTCTCTACCTACAATCCAAATTCCTCTTTCCCTGATTGCTCTGCCGTTTTGCTGCCGTCTTAAGGCACCATCTCGACGATCGACGACGATGATGACAGATCGTGTTCGTTCATAAGTAGTAAACCGGCGAGATTAGGGTGGTGTTTAGGTAGGATTAACGTGGCGTAATCATGGGAAGACATGATCGTGGCACACGGAAAGGAGAGAACTGGAGAAGAGGCTCGATCACACACTGTCGTGCTGACAAAGCTTGCCTTGTAGAACACGCAGTGTACATGTCGATCGAACTTTCAGATGAGGAGAAAAGATTAAATACGAGACGGCAAGATCATACTTCTGCTGCTGGTGTAGTAGTAGTAGAGCTTTACTTACGTTGTACTCCTCTGCTTTACTTGTTGGCGACCAGAGAGCGGCTATCAAACCAGATATAGGATGCAAAAGTTATTAACAGATGACTGTTTGTTTTTAACTTTCTACATGAGGTTGACCTGCTATGTCATGGATGATGGAACATGCAGCTGACAGGTGATGTACAGTGCATGTGTCAGAGAAAACAAGCAAAGAATCCCATGAACTAGTACACGTTACACGTACTAGGCTACAATGCCCATACCTGAATCTGACCACACGGCGAAGTGACAAAGGCACGGGTGCCTGGATGCATACAGCCATACAGCCTACAAACTTCACAAGCCATGTCGTTGCCATACTCATCCAGCAGCATCTTCAGAATTCATGCAGAATTCTGAAAAATGGGGAGTAGTACCAGTACAAAATCACACAGGATATGTACAGCAAGTGAGCTTCTGAATTCTGAAACATGCTGGTCTGTTTAATAATACTTCAATCAATAATACTACAGTTGCCTGGGAGCTTGGCACGGTAGCTGAAGCCAGGGCAACAACAGATACTCCTTCCTGAATAACTGTCAGATAAGCGAGAAGGCTTATATCTTCTTGAAGAATGACATAATGTTGCCTTGCTTGGTGCCAGCCTTGGCAGGTTTCTTGTTGCCGGCTGTTTTACTCGAAGCATTGCTTTTTTCGGTCTTTGCTACTGACTGCGGCTTGCTTGAGAGAGTTGCCCTGACAGAAAATGCAAGGAGAACAATAGTTATCAGCAGGTCCAATCGGATCAGGTAAGTTGGTTTTGCGAGGGAGTTCTGTTAAAAATGACGCGCTAGCTGAAGTTGCCTAGTCGTCTCATCAACTAAATAAGATAGAGACATCAATTCGGGAAAAATGTTGATATCAGATTAGATGGCATACTTGCATGCACCAAGGCAGGTAGTACTTAGGACTAGAAGAGAACAAATCAATCAGGTGTCTTTTTGCATCCGATGCTAGTTTTTAGGTTTCCACTACAAATATGGTTTGCGGTACATATTTTCCCCAGCTGTGCAAAGAGATCAGGAAAGCAGGCTGAACAATATTTCACAAACAAATTGGATTGCTATTGTAGAGAAGATATAGGATGTATTTGTTAAGGTTATCAGCAAGATGATGATTAGATAACTACATTTTTTCCCACTACTCTATGGCCAGGTCGTTAGTGGTACAAGAATATAAAAGAAACTGCCGCTGAATGTGGTCAAACTATAATGAGCTATCAAATTCCATCAAATACAGCAGAAGACATTACCTGTTTGAAGCACCAGTATCGCTCACATTCTTCTCAGCCTTATCACCTGAAGAAGGTTCACCCTCCCAGACAACCTCAGTTACTGAAACAGAAAAGCAAGTAGGAAAATCAACGTCTCCAATTAATCTGGATGTAAAGCAGACAAGGGAATTAAACTAAAATGATGCCTAAAAAGGCTAAGATGCATGTCACAATAATATTCTGACAATAAATGGTAACACATAGCGGTGCCACCTTAATATTCTGTAGACATTGTGAGCATGCATCCAAAGTAATACGGAAAAGGCAACATTTCCATTATTTCCTTACATGAGCTTAAAACTAGAAGATCGACTATAAATAAATCTGGACATACGGAACGTCGCTATAGTGTAAACTACTTCGTCCGTCTATTAGACTAAACTACACTTGTCTGTACTATCCTAACTATCTCAAAAGAACTGCATAATGTCTTTATTACTTTGTTATATAGGACATAGCATTTTAACACAACATAACCATGCTTTCCATTAAAAAGTCACAAGCTAGCCACAATACAGGAAAATTAATTTTTTACTGCATTTGTATTTTATTATTTTTGGCTTTGTTTTTGTGGTAGCCAGTAAACATAAGTAAACAATATTGGCACATTAAAAACATGGGTAATATACTTTAGGTTATGGGTTTAGAGTATAATGCTACCTTCTCTTCCCCGCTCATCTATTCGTGTCTTCAAAACTTTCCTTCTTTTAGGTGAGCTGGAAGCAGTCTCAGCAGCATGATCCTGCTTATTGCCATTAGGTGGTGGACCGTTGTTCTTTTCTTTTAAGGTGATCCCAGAATGGTTGACAGTGTTGCTACTTTTGGTTTTACACTCAGGAGAATCTGTCCTTCCTATGCAACCTTTCACATCCTTCTCAACTTCTTGTTTATTTTCCAAGTTTTCTTGTTTTGGGTTACTTTCTTGAGCAACCTCATTAACAGGATTTGTAATGCACTGTTCTGGTGGCTCAGGAGATGCAATGGCGACAACATTGTCATCCTCATCATCATCATCATCTGAAAGATCAAAGACTGCTCTTCTCTTTCTGTTATTTGCACCAGAGCCCCGCTTGTAGTGTACAGCTTGCTCATCATCACTACTATCAGCAAATGCTTCTTCCTTCGCACATATTTGTGCATCAGCTGTAACTGAAAATAGCAACAAGATAAGAACTCCAGAAGTATGCTTGACATGACAGATCTGATTTTACATGATTAGGTATGCATTTGAATTAACATGCAAGAAAACATAACAAAGAGGAAAAACATGAATGATTGTACGGCAGTACCAGCAACACTTGGTAAAACTGTAGGATTGGTGGTAGCTGGAGTCTTGGGTTTAGCTGATGCACGTCCCCACATTGTAGCAAGTGATCCACCATTACTGGGCAGCGCCTTCCCATTCTGAGCCTTGTTTTTGTTTCCCTGTGGAGCAATCGATGGTTCTTTGACAACAAGAGCATTAGCAGCTTTATCCAAGGCCGAGGAAATATCCTTCTCAGCCTTATTACTTGTTACTTTCTTTGGACTGGATGATCCAGGTAGACCTTGCTGTTGACCCTTAGCAGATTGTTCTTTTGGAGCACTACTGGGTTTTAACAGTGCAGTTGCAGCAACACTATTTATAGGCTTTGGCGGGAATGAACTCACAAGCTTCCCATTAGCAGTTCGCTTGACAAAAGAATTCAAAACACCACAAAACCTGCAAAAGAATTGAGAAGATACTGAATTCAGAATCCTGATGAGGGAAATAAGTGGCAAACATTGGGATACTGTAAAAACAAGTTCGCAGCATATAGTTCGCATTTATATTTTTTGCTGTTTAACATAAGTATATTCCCTCCCTCCCACTCTAACCGATTCTATACTGCTCCTGTCTAATTATGCCTTCTCTTAATTTTGGGGGCTAAGCAAGGTAACTAAAAGAACAATACCTATTATCTCTCAAACAATTGTCTTCATCAAATGGCTGGTTAAAAAGCTCTTCTGCCTGTACAAATTCAGGATTCCAAAGTACAGCAGTATCTTTTGGAATACAAGCCTGGATACTGTACACTTGAACTGAACCAGAATCTTTAAATTCTTTCCTTGCTTCTGCAACATATAGGGGGGAAAAACAAATGCTCCACTTTTCAGTCTAATTCAACATTTATCTGAAAAGGGTATACTGTAAATTGGGAAAGTGCACCATAATAAACCTGAGGCGACACATTACCTTCAAGTTTATGGCCTGAAGTGAGTTTTACACAATAATTTGTGGGGTTGTTCTTTAACCATCCAGATACACTGTAAATCACTTTAAGATCACCCCCATGTTTGTTAACGAACTCCTGGAGCAACCTGAAAAGAATTAGTGACTAGATCAGCCCCATTGGATGTTTCATTTATCCAATGATCAAGGGAAATATCCATAAAAAGGGAACCCTCACCTCTTGGAATCATTGGATGATACAGAGAAGTTCCTGCTGAGCCATTTGTATGAAATCTGTCAAAAACACACAAACAGATTGTTGAATACTGTCTGCCAGGTGAACAAATCCAACAACTCAAACAATGTTCAATGAATCAACCACTAAACAAGCAACAAAAGTATTAAGAGAAAGGACAGGCAGCCGGTTCATCTTATGGTCATGTGGAGCTGCAGTATCACATTTGTTTAATCATTTTGTGAATAAACTCATGATATCCAGCAATCTAATCGGATATTCCATCATCCACATCTGTGTTGCGTTTCCTAAGCTGAACAAACTTGGCCTGTTCAAAACTGTTGAATTTGACAACAAAGGGCTCAGGCAATATTAGTCCTCCCACAAGAGATTGGAGTAAATCTAAGTTTTTCAGGAAAATGGAAACACTGTTACTCCATATACATGATATGAATGGGCACCGAACCATCAACAAAGAAAGCAAACGTGTCAACTCAGAACAGCAAATCCACCACGAACTGGCACATTTGTTTCTCTAAGCTCACCGCAATATGAACATTGATACACAAAACAAAACCCAGCAGCCCTAAGTTACACCTCAAACGGAACGCAACCCTAACTCATGAGCGCCCGCCCCTGGTAGTGGCACCAACCGAGCCAGCAAGAACAAGAAGACAAAAGCGCACGAGAAATCGTCTCTAACGCGGCAGAGCCTCGCAAGGCAAGACAACGCGACATCAGAAGATAGAATCGTTAATAATCAGGACGGGGATTATTTCCGCTATCACTCACCACACGGAGCGGATCGGCGAAGAGGGCGTGGATCTGGGGGATCAGGTCGAGCAGCGCCTGGTCCGCGGCGGCGGCCGCCATGGGGGGGTGGTGCTTGGCGCGAGCTCCTGCTCCCGTTTCCAGAAGGTTCTAGAGCCCTCGCACCTCGCTAGGGTTTGGGGAATTTGGGGGGATTTGGGCGCGGGAATCGGTTGGGGTCCGATGACCAAGTGGGCGGTTTTCCCGCCTCCCTCCTTTTCCTATAGGCGGCAGCTCGGGACTCAGGGTGGGCCCCACCGGCTCTAGATCCATCCGTTCTCACTGACAGTGGGACCCACGCTGGAGCGGCCCGGTTAACTAGATGGGCCGAATATGGCACGCGCCACACTCAAGTCCTGGCCTGTTCCGTTCCAGCCGCGGAGAAAGTCCACTTTATGTCCCTCAAGTAGGGTCAGATTTGATTCGCGTGTCCTTCCAGCGCAAAACCGCATCTCAAACCTCTAAAACCAGTGTAAATCGTGTCCCTCGATGGTATTAAGAACAATGTTAGCTGAAGCAACTCGGTATAACTGTTCAGGCCCAGCATATATTAGGTGAGATTGAGAGGGATTAGGCTGAAATCGAGGGGGGCATCTCATGAATTTGAGCACTGCATTTAGATATGAACTAGCTTATCTAGTCACGCCTTCGCGCGACCATAACCATTCTCTATATTTACATTGCCTTCCAAATTACTCACGGCCTCCGTTTCACCGTACCGCAAATTAACTCCCCTTCCCCCACGTTTACGGCAGTATACAATGGAGGTGTCTCATTCGGACGACCTTAAGTACGTATTATATCTAATAAGTTTTTTAAATATCATTGTGTTGTCAATCATAACAGTAATATTGTTATTTTGGAACTAAATAGTTGTCCTCTACATTGAACAGCATCGAAAAGACCATAAGAAGTAAAAAAGAGATTGAGTCAAAAGCTTGCCTGGTAATGGTTGTTAATATTGAGCAAAAATTATTCAAAGGAAAAATATCCCAAAACCATGTAGTAGACATAATTTAACCGATCAGTCCAACAAATGAATCATACGATTATCTAAGGTTGCAAACTGGTCCATCTGGAAAACTGATGTAAAGGTTGAAGATGGCAGTGTCATCTGACATTTTTTTTATTTAATCATCTGGCAGTAATTGGAGCATAGCGATATGATCTGATAGACCTAACCCACCTAAACGGAGCAAGAGGAATAACATAGAAAGAAAGAATACAGGACAATGGAGGAGAGCAGCAAGGTCTGAAACTATACTTTCTGATGTGGCCATAAAGACTTCAGACAGAATCATGTATGATAGTACCATTAATCCATAAGCTAACCAACAATTTTTTATTGAGAACCAGCAATTTTCTATTGTGCAGTACATCTATTGAAATTCCCAGATCCAAAATAATATTCAGATAATGTCATATACCTGGTCGAAGACAAAAAAAAAAGAAACTTTTCATGACATATACTTGACGAAGAGCAGAGAAGGCCATCCAGAGGCGAACCACGGACCTTGCCAAAAAGTCTGAAGCAGAAGATCATTGAGCCTCTGAAAGGTTTCCATTTATACGAGTGAAATTCTTCAGAAGCGAAGGTCCACATATATCGATATTCTCGTTATACATAGATGTGTTGTTCTGCATTACAATTGTTCAGAACAAAAAAAATATCAATCTGCAAACCAAAGAATAACTTGATTTAAATGACGCACACACGAACTATAAATTTGTAGCTTTGTTGAAAATTATTATTTCCAGCAAAGCTTACTGACGGAAACTTAACCATTTATCAAGAAGTGCCCATCTAGATTAGAAAAGATAGAGGAGACGTCACTATAAAATTTTTGAAAAGCTTTCAAAGCAGTCAAAACTTCAGGAAGATTTATAATTATAGATTTTGGAAATTTATTTAATTGATAAATGTCACTGGAGTTAAAGACCAACAATGCAAAAACCATGTTATCAGACAATCTCGATTTCAATTATGCTATGTTTTCCAACATGTTCCTTGTGTCTTTGCCAAACTATCTCAATTTGTAGACCCTCAATATGCTTTGCAGTCATAAAACTTTAGTTTCTGGAACTGGCCATTTGTACAATACAACAATATTCATATTATTAATGATTTGAGTATATTCTAGTCACCAACAAAATAAAAATTTTACAACCGCCTCCTATCCTACAATGGCTATGCCTTCTTGCCACTGGCGTCGGTGTCAGCGTGGCATTGGCATTAGCCACCAATGTCGTCCCATTGCTATTGGTGACCTACTCTTCCCATACGGAATTTTAAGGACCCCTATGACTCCTACAAGCCAATGCCCTTAAAAATCCTGAGAGACTCCGTCATCGGCTTCGTCCTTAGAATCATCATCCCAAGGGTCAGTGGTAGAAGTGGGGACAGCAGGAGGTGGTTTCAATGGAGTTTGGAGGAGGAGGTTGCGAGGAGGGAGGAATAGGTCACCGCTATAAGGTAGGGAGAGAGGAGGCGGAGGCGCGGTGCGGCGATGGGAGGAGGTGGAAATGGCTGCGCTTGGGAGGAAGTGAGGCAGACACATATTTTTTGTTTATGGATGTGGAAGGATCTTATTGTATGAACGTCTTATTGTAAGAACGTTTCCTAAGGTACCGAGAAGAAATTTTACTAACTGAAGGATCCGATAGCCTGCAACTTCCAAAAGGAAAATCAGGCGCTCTATATTTGTTTGATGATGTGGCGCTGTAGTTTTGTGCAAAGGATTTCACCTTTCACTTATTTAGGTTTGATCAACGCATTGGCTATTGAAACATGACAAAGTGACTGTCGGAGTTGCTGTCAGAGCCTGAGGACATTGATTCAGGTAAAATCCCAATAGAATCAATATACCTGATAGGCAACATTTGTACTAATTTAGATATAATATCAGACTTAACCAAGAAAGCTCTAGCCATGCCGATACAAGCGAAATTGACGAAACTTACTTCTTCATCGGAAATTGAAACCAATGCAGCCCAACTCGAACCTAAGAACTCACCAGAATAAAGGGTGGCGATATGTTGAAAGTAATTGTATTGATCTGTGGAGATAGTTTACAAAGTCCCCGTGTGTACACATTCATACTTTCGGTTTGATACAAGTCCTGATCGGACATGACACAAGTTTCCTAAAGATAAAGAAAAAATGTAAGTCCTGATCGGACACTAGACAAAACTTTTCCTAACAAGCAAAGGAAAATAACTAATCATGCCTATTTAAGACATACTAAAAATATATAATTGTCTTATATATATATAGTGGTGTAACAACTTGTTCTCCAGAACCGACCGCATAGCTCAACCCATCAGATGGGCGGTCCCACTTACTGAAGAGGCCTTATGAGTTGGTTCCACCTTGCTAAACTAGCAAGGTGGTACTAAACATGCGCACACAACTCTTATGGGCCACACATGCCTAATCCTAATTGGGCCAGGATGTCACACACCCCCTCAAAGGACCTGACGTCCCCTCAAAGCTGCATTAGTTTCGATCTTCAACTAGAGGTAAACTTGTCATGACGGCTTGCGTTCTCGGGATTAGTGCTTCCATCTTTATGACACTCTAATCTTGTTTATGTAATTCGTCGAGTTATCATATATACTTCATAATCTTTATCAGTTGCATTATATAACTTGCAATCGGCTAGTTTTTACTGTTAAAAAGTAGCCGATAGAGTTAGATCTTGTTATTGATCTAGATTATATCATGTATCTACCATCTCTTAGAGGTTTTCATTATCTTGTTTAGATCTTACAGTTATCTTTATGCTTAATGCTGCATCGGTTGAGTTCGATCTATTAAGTTCTATCTATAATTGTGATATCTAGCCTGTTTCATGACCATCAATAGAGATAGTGTCGGAGTTTTAGCCGATCTTACCTGATTTAGCTAATTTTTTACCTTATATGCTCGAATGTTATGCTAAATCTGCTCTTTATATTAAGATCTTATCGCATTGGAGTATATTAGGCTTCTTGTTTGATATATTTCACATGTTTTAATATCTTAGTATAAAGTGGTATCGGAGTATTAGCCGATACATGCTAGATCTATTTGATCGGTTATGCTATAAACACCTACATAATTGTTGCTTTAATGTATCTTTTGACTTAAGTGGTTTATACTGTCTCGGCATGGCGACCGATCTATCCCAATCACTTAGTTTAAATATGCATCGAAGGAAAAATTATATGGCGTTGATATCTACAGTCGATCGAGTACATTTAGCCTTATTTTATTCGTTCATTACTGCCGATCGATTCCATCGACTCAAAGATAAATGATATGTCATCGGCAACTAGCCGATCGGCTATCATTTATGGATTTAACCGCGGTTTTTTCTTGTCTTTCTTTCTTGTTGATTGCAGGATCAAATCAACTGGCACGCTCACGAACCTAAAAGCAAGATTTTGGATCTGCACAGGAGTTAAGCAGATCTTCCAAGCCAGTGTGTGTTTTTCGCATCAACACGCTTTTGGCACGCCCAGTGGGACACGAGTTTTGCACCCAACATGTCTGAAGAGGAAGTCAATGCCAAGAAGGAACAATCTCCTAAGTCGATGGTTGAAACATTTCAAGCTACAGTAGATGAATTAGTTCATCTGCCTTGTTCGATCAATCTAAAGTTTTGGTGGATACATTGCAAAATTTGACCAAAAGGACAGTTGATGAGTTAATTGTTCAAAGACACCAGCTCGGGGGGCAGATTGAAGAACAACAACAATATCGGCTCGGGGGGCAAACATATCGGTATCAGCATGATGAGGCATATCAACAATATCGGCCAGAAGGAATTCAAAGATATCAGTATGGAGAAGATTTGGCTGGTAGAATTGCAAAGCTAATAGAGGAGTAGTTTGGACTTAAGCCCAAGGAACAAATTTCTGTGTATCGGCTACCATATCCTGAGTGGTTTGATAGGGTGCCATTGTCACACCGATACAAGGTTCCAGATTTCTCCAAGTTTTCTGGGCAGGATGATACATCTACAATGGAACACATCAGCCGATTCTTAGCATAATGTGGGGAAGCATCGGCTGAAGAAGCTCTGAAAGTTAGATTTTTCCCATTGTCTTTGACTCGATCGGCTTTCACATGATTTTCGTCGTTACCATCAAATTCTGTGAGGAGCTGGGCCGATCTAGAAAAGAAATTTCACAAACACTTCTTTGCTGGAGTCAATGAGTTGAAGTTTTCAGACTTAGTATCGGTTGAGCAACAAGAAGGGGAATCGGCTATGGAATATATTTAGAGATTTCGTAATATATCGCAGCCGATGTTATGGTTTGAGCCTAAGTGATGAGCAGCTAGCAGATCTTGCATTCCAAGGATTGTCAGCACCCTATCAGAGATAGATTCTTTTGCCACGAGTTTGACAGTCTGGCTCATCTAATGCAGACAGTATCGGCTTATGAGAGCCGATTCCAATAAACAAAAGAGGATCAATTTTGGAGTTAACAAGATCAGACATAAGATAATTTTGAAGCATGAGTTCTCATACTCCAAAATTGGGGGCATGTGTTAACGACAAAATTTGGTAGGCCCCTAAGAGAATTATCACATCGCCAATAGACAGATTCCTGCTATATTCGGTTAAGGAAATTAATCTATTAAAGGAAGCTTATCTAGAAGTGACCGAGTTCAAGGAGTATGCGGCATGGCAAATTATCTATTAATTAAGAATAGTTTGTTAGTTTACATTTATATTTAGGAAAGTATGTTTAGTGTCATATAAGGACTTTATGTTTTCATTTTATCTTTAGGAAAGTTTCTTTCTTGTCTTACAATGACTAGTAGCTCCCCATGGGCATAAATATGTGCACTCGGGGTCATTGTAAAACATCATACATATCAATACAACTACTCTCGACGCATCGCCACCCTCTTTACCGAGGTTTTTACTTATCATCTGGCGGAACTTGGCACCTGACGCGGGGCTGCATCGGTTTCGATCTCCGACGAAGGGGTAAGTCCTACGTTTCGCCGGCCCTGGTGAATCTATTGGCTACATTGGTGTTGTTCAAGGCTGCATCGCTTCAATCTCTTGGATCGCTCTGGTTTGGTTGATATATTTGCCTACCTGATATCTCAATTCTATCTCTAATTGCATTGTGTTTAGAGACGCATCGGTTTAGTTGGGACTGTCTCGGTTAGGTCTGATCTTCTGTCTTAGCCGATATATCTCTACAATCACAATGTTGTTCTAAATAGATTTGTAATACCATCACATTAGACAGATCTATCGGCTCATCGAGTATTAGATTATCATATACAATCTCGTGCTGCATCGGTTAGGTTCGACCTACTAGATTATTGTTGATAATATAAATCTTATTAAGCCGATAGGTTCATGCTAATGTTTTATCGGGGTGCTAGCCGATAATTTATCTGGACGTTGCATCGGCTTAAAAGGATTACATACAAGTTGGATTTAGCTGATTGCAACAAAGGTTTCACTGTTTATCCAATCGTTTGGATTTTATGACATCGAGCTTGCAGCCGATGTATGCTTTAACCTTCGGATCAATGCTTATCAATCATATCATTATTAGCCGATTGGTTTCTATTGGATTATATTATTGTTATATTCTATTATCATCGGTCGATTGTCTTTATATCATTATCTACATTAGATATACAGCCAATTGCTCAAAACCCCTTCGACATCGATTGGAATTGGCATCGGCTAATATCGGCTATCGGCTGGAACTATTCCATCGGCTTGTCAGCCGATCGGCTATTTGATCTACTGCTTACATATCTTGTCAGTTGCAGGATCAAACTGATCAAACTGACTGGCATGCCCGCATCTCATGAACCTTTGGTCCTGCACTGAAGTTAAGCAGATCTCCCAGGCCAGGGCCGTGCCGTCAAATTTATAGGCCCTGTACAAGGCTCTAAGTGAGGCCTAAATCAAGTACCAAATATAGCTACAATAATGTATATACTGCAGAGCAAATGCGATATATCAAGAATAGTATATTTTTTAACTCTTGTTTTGCATAATTAGAAACTGTCAAACTGAAAACGAAGAATGTTCGTTGTTGTTGCTGGCTTGCTGCCTAGTGCCTGCTTGTTGGTTGCTTGCTAAGTTGCTATTCGCTGGTTGAATGAAAATGTGAAATTGGATGAGCAGGCTGGCGGCCTGGTGCTCGGAGGAGACGAGACGTCGAGACTCGAGACGAATTGAATAAGTCACAAATACGAAAACGAAAGAGAATACAAAACGCTGTGGGGCCTCAGGGCTCGAAGTTGAGAATACGAAGCGCCACGCATGCGAAGTCGCCACGCGGAGATACGCGCGGACTCGAATGGGGTTCTGGCGCACTGGCCTCACACAAATACATGGGCCTTCTTCGGTTGGGCTGATTTTTTGAGGCCCTGGAAATTTGGAGGCCATGTACGATCGCACGGTCCGCACACCCCTGTGCACGGCCCTGTCCCAGGCCAGTGTGTGTTTTTTCGCATCAACACCCACATGTGCGGATGCGCCGACGCCATATGATTCACACATAGCCCACATGCGCGGATGCGCCATGCCCCCATATCCGTATGTGCAACCGCGAGGGTTGTCCACATGCGCGGATGTGCCATGCCCCATATGCCCGCATACCGATCCGTATGTGCAACCGCGAGGGTTGGATCTGACACCATTTGTAACAACCTGCCCTCCAGAACCGCATAGCCCAGCCCATCAGATGAGTGAGCCCACTTACACATACCACCCCACTTACACTTTCGTCCTCGCTTCGTGCAAAAGGGTTAACTCGGGAATGATATGGTTGGAGGGAAGAGACCTTATGAGTTGTTTCCACCCTTGCTAAACTAGCAAGGTGGTACTAAACATGCGCACACAACTCCTAGGGGCCACACATGCCTAGTCTTAATTGGGCCAGGATGTCACACTTCACGATTCCTCTTTGAATTCAGCTTGATCTAGATAAACTTCCATCTATCAACCTGCCGCTTTTCTTAACCAAAACCATTAATGAACCATACCAAATTTTGGTGTTAACAAAGTGTCAATGATAAGATGGACAGACTTGTATTAAGGGGAAATATTTATCATAAAAGATAGATATTTAGATTGAAAAAGCCACATCAAAGTTTTATCAGATAATAATTGATATTCAATATTTTTTGGATGTATGACAATTTAAATGCCACATGTCAACAATCCAATCACTAACCAATACTATTTAATAACAATATATGTTTAGATATACGACTTGTGATGTTTCTGGGCACAATACTTTACAAATCTAGTTCTGATTTTTTTTTTTACAAATCTGGGTATAATTCCTTAACTTTTGCTTCTTTACATCTCGGAAAAGGGTTGTGTCACTTATAATAATAGGCATAACCAACATGAGAATAATGTATACTAGATAGATACCTCGTTCGTAAAAAAAAACCAACTTAAGATGGGAAGGTTGGGTTTTTTTGGAACGGATGGAGTAAGTGGGCATTTTAGACATTTCATGGCGTTCTATCTCCTTACGAGGCTAAAATGAATAAAATAGTAGGGTGGTGTCCACCAATAAATATTCAACTTTTGAAAATATCTTCTCTAAAGCTTGGCTTGTGTTGTGTCTTGCATCTAACTTCACAAAATTGGAATTGATAGTTCCCACTTCGCCTCTCATTTTTTTATAGTTCGAAATCAATTTTGTCTCTCGTGTTAATATCTCGCCTAAAATTCATCCCCTCATTCTCGCCGCCTTACGAGCTCAATGGCGCTGGTGAGATTTTGTTCTAGCAATTTTTTCATCATTCCGCCTCCAATATTTCCTTCCTTCTGAATGCCTTGAACTCAAACCTTAGCTGCTTGTTGTTCGTGATATTCGATTCGCGTCGAGATACGCAGATTCCAAATAGCCACTATGTCGTTTGTGTTTCTTGTTTTGTTTGTGTGTTTGGATTTGCATCGGAATACTGTGATCAAAAGGAGATGTGATTTGACGAGACTTGTGGAGGTGTGATTTGACGAGACTTGTGAAGGTGTGATTTGACGAGACTTGTAAGATGTGATTTGCCTTTCGCGCCCCAGTTTAGAATCCTGAACCGTAAGTCTCTCTAGAATGGTGATTTGTCTTTTGCGTTTTCCCTATTTGAAAACTAATATTTTATTGGACAGTTAGATTTGTGATTTGCCTTTTGCGACTCAGTGGTGATTTGCGTTTTGCGTTTCCCTGTTAGAATCCTGAACGGGTAATCTTCTCAGGTTTCTGTTGGCATTTTGTTCTAACAACCTGCTAGTTTCACCACACCCTTGTGTAGTAGCTAATCTTTGATGATGTGTTTTTATCTCAATCTGCTAGTTTTACATTGAGCCGTTGCTTTTATTAGTTCATGATTCTTCTGTAGCATGTTGTTTTTGTTAGTTTATGATTCTACAACTTTCTGTTTCTGGTAGCATTTTTCACTTAGATAATTTGTATTTGTAGTACCTTCTCCATATTTATCAAGGTTTATGAAGAGGCAAGTTATGACTATCTCTGAAGTGACATATTTCTGTTGGGCTTGTTTCCTAATAACTTCTCCAGATTATTTATGTTGTTCCTATGTATCTTAGTTTTTGTTGTTCTCTATATTAATAGGGCCTTATATGTTTTCAATAGGTTTTGTCAGTCCTGCTTTGTATTTTGTCTACCTTTTCTATTGTTTTATGATGTCCACTTTTTGGGTTGGTTTGAAATGATGTAGCACATTTCAATTCAATTTTTGTTTTGCCGATTTCTGTGGTCAGCCATTGAATCCTACATATGAGCATAATCTCCTCTGTGAATATATTCTGTAATTTATTTGGTAATGTTGTGCCATAATTGCTCCAGATGCTGTTAGATTTTAGTTGCGCAAATCTGCTATTATGTGCTATTATGTGATTTTCCCTTGTCATTCTTGTGATTTACTTTAGACATGGTGATTGTCTCTTTTATATGATCAAGTGTCTTTTTATTTGCAGCCATTTTGGTTGTTTTATGTGTTAATTATAATACTAATTTGCTTAATAATTTGATTATTATAGTCCTTTGTCTTAAATGATCGAAATGCTGCTAGATTTTTTTTAAGTTGGTGGGAATCTGCTAATCGTTAGTTTTCTGATTGAAATGTGCATGTGGTAACTTTAGTTTAGTGTAGCTGTATGTATCTTTTTTTAGCAAGTTGTTTTCATTGGTCTACTTGCGCCTAAACCCCAAAGTGACCTGCCTAAAAAAACCAATACTAACATTTTTTTGTGATTAGCTTTCCTGCCTCCCGTTGTGCGAATTGCCTTTCTCTAATCCCGAACCATTTTGATTGGTAATTTGCTTTTGTTCCTTTTTTTTTGTCTTAGTGTGCTTCACTTTCACTAGCCTCTCTTCGAAAGATTAGATTTGAGAATCTCCATCCATCATTTTCTTGAGTACTGTGATTATGCTATTGGTAGTCACCCTAGCGATCTTCGTGGTGCAATTCTGGCACTGATTTAGTTCCCAAAATTTTTTTATGCCTGCAATTTTGTCTGGCTCGAAATGTTTGGGATAGTTAATGCACTCTTTAATGAGTGAAATACATGGTTGGTCCTTAAACTTGTGTGGTAGTGTCACTTAGGTCTGTGAACTTGAAAATTGCACATTTAGATCCGTGAACTTGGTTTAATGTACCACCCCGGTCCAAACGTCCTTTGACCGCGTTAGACCACCAACGTGGCAAGCCACGTAGGCAATATTTTTGCTCTCAGCCCCCTCCACATCACAACACGTCGCATATGTCTCCGCTATATAGTGACACCAGAATCCCCAAAAAAAAAAATCCTCAAATCGTTCTTCCCTCTCATTCTTCTCCTTGCATGTATAGAATATGCGGTCCCGATTAGCAATTGCCATTGCTCTGCGCTCCAAAATGACCTTATTCTTGCACAACGGGCACTTGATCAATAACACCTTCTTCCGGCGACTTCAAGACGAGGACGAGCTTGGAGAATCCATGGGGATGCCTAGCGTGCAAGCCGCATTGCGCTGCCTCCCGTCGCTAATCCGGCTGCACTGTGCCACCGCTAACCCCGCTACACTGCGCTGCCTCCTGCTGCTAATCTCACCGCCGAGGCCGCCACAACCGCTACCTCTTGGCCTTCTTTCGCTAACCTCACCGTCGAAACATTAGCCGATCTAGGGATATTTTGGGGGATTTAGGTTGAAATGCACTGGTCAGGACAAGTTATGTGCGAAGATATATATGGAGGGGGCTGAGTACAAAAGTGTTACCTACGTGGCATGCTACTTTGGCGGTCAAACATGGTCAAAGGACGATTGGACCAGGGATGGTATATTAAACCAAGTTCACGGACCTAAATGTGCAATTTTTAAGTTTACGGATCTAAGTGACACCACCCCATAAGTTTAAGGACCGGCCATATATTTCACTCATGTTTAATCTACTACTATATTTTTACATCTAACTCAATGTTTTAATTGTTGTTTATTATAGAGGAACATCATCTTTGCTATCCGTTTGCCCATCTCATCCTCCGTGAGAGACCCACCTGCCCCTAGTAAGGTAGCTCGAAACTGTTATGACTCATGAGAAATTTCAAAACTGTTATGACTCATGAGAAATTTTTCTGTTATGGACGAACTAATAGATTTTTGTTTATCCCGCCAGATAAGTTTCAAGGGCCGTATCTGTTCATTGGAGGGTCTGATGCCTATTATTGGTGATCCCTTGGTTCATGTTACTATTCCAAATAAGAAGCATGAGGTATTACAGCTGTCTTATTCTAATTGCAATTAACATTGTGATCTGCTCATCTGCGCATCTAGATTGAAATACTATATAACATGTTCAACTTCGATGCTTTGTGATTAATTTAAAATTTTGTGACACATAGAACAACTCTGCTTTAGTAGTAAAAGCTCTTAATTGATCTGCTTTAAAGTTGTGTAACATGTATAATATGCATGTCGGTTGATTACCCATACCATTGGATATTAAATTGCCTTACTATCTTCGCAATAAGTTGAACTATTGTTTCACTATTGCTTCAATTTAATGTTATCCTATCTTTTTTTCACTTCAATCAGTAGATGTTAGCCTTTGCCAGCTTAGCACTGTGGATGTTGAGCCTGCAATGGTTAACATAACGAAAAAACTGAAGGAGAAGTTATCTCCCAACTCAGCTAGCAAGCTGGGTAGGGAGCTGATATACTTGGCTGACATGGCGAAATTGCTCCGTCTTGATGATGATTGAGGTGTTGTCCTTTTACTTTTATTACTATTATTACTATTAGTTGTTTCTCCCTTGAACTATTTTTGCCTTGTCTAATTAAATTTTAAACCAGACAAATAATATCCCTCAACTATTGTAACCAGACCAGCCACACACTTCAATTGTTTCCATGCAGTTTTGAATGATTTCATACTGTCTATGCTGATATCTGTGGAATCAATCAACTAGCCTTATTACCAGGAGTAATTCAGTACCGTAAAGTAGACATATTCCTTGTTTCTTCATTGCGATTATCTTAATGTTCTTGTCTGTCCTGTAGGTAGGTACTAGGTAAATGCCTAATTAAGAGGTGTGCTAGGCGAATGCCTGAACTGATAAAGAGGGATGCTAGGGGAATGCCTGATCAAGAGAGCTGTTAAGATGTAGATATTATTTCCAATGATATTTTCTGATGTTTTAGAGATTTGTAAAACAAAACGAAAATTCAGTAATACTTTGTGGTGTTATTGTCCTTTTTGAAAAGATGGTAATTTCAATGATACTGAGATGTTATTTGGTTGGTAAAAAGTAATAATTGTGATGGTTCTTAAATAGTTATATATGTGATGGTTCTTCAATTGTTATATATTGTGCTCAATGTTCTTGTCACTCATCTCTAATGTGTTTGTGAATGGAACAGACAGCGGAACCACCAGCATCTATTTATTGTTATATGCTACTTGGTTTTGGGATGTAACTGACAGTACCAATGACATGTAATTATTGTTTGGAAGTTACTTTTAACAAATTTCAAACTAACGTTTATGTTCTGGGGAAGTAACTTTACTATTTTTGAATGTAACATTTTCAAATTTCAATAAACTCTTCTTTTTTGTTTGATGTTGGTGAGTGACTTTTTGTTTGCAAATTTGCACTAGCCAACCTGAAACATTCAGGGCTCATTTGATTGCAATTTATTCTTTTTATGTTGCAAGACAGGCAAAAGGAGTAAGGTATATGGAAAAGAAAAAAAATTGTTCAAATGTTGATAGACAAGAATGGGAGCAGGTGAACTCAACTATGAAAGAGCTAAACTAAAAAACCATATACATATGCCACGTGCAAACGACTCGATTACTTATTATATCGTTTATTATCATGTCAAACGCATGCAAACGACTTTGGCTCTTACTCTTTGTGATCATGATCATCATCCTCTTCAAGGTCGTCGAGGTATTTGAGGTATTGTTGTATCTCAGGCAACAAAGCCAGGAGGGGAGCAGGGGGTGAGCCCTAGCGACACGCGCGTAACGAATCTGCCACTCCTTGTCCGGATCATACTTGTGCAGCTTCCCTGCCTGCCGATACTCCTCCACCATATCTTGCCACTTCATCTTCGTGTACTGCAAGGCATTTGCCACCGCCGCCTGGAGGAAGGCCTGCCCCGCTGCTCGATCCGCGGCCGAAGACGGCCTCCACTTCTTCTCCTGTTCAGGCTCCACTTCTTCCTTCTCCATCTCGATCGAGTTTAATTTGGTTGCTTTTCGCTGGAAATCCGCAGATACGATACGGTCTTCTTCTTGGTTTGGTTGGCCTCAGCAGGTAGATTTATAGTACGTACGCGTTGGCCTACATCTCAGACTCCAACTGTTTCTTCTTTGGGTCGGAGTTGAGTTCCGGCTCAAGATAGCAGCAGAGACCGTCATATTTTATTTGGACGGTCCGCGACTCTCGCTGGGGTTCGGCACAGCACACCATGTCCAACACGGATTCATCTGCGGCAGAGGGTCAGAAACCGAGGCGGATGCAGGCGCACAAGGAGGGCGCCGTCACCTACTACCTCGCGCTCGCTTCCCAAACTGTTAAACGATGTGTTTTTTTGCAAAAAAATTTGTACAAGAAAGTTGCTTTAAAAATCATATTAATCCATTTTTCAAAAAAAAAAGCTAGTACTTAATTAATTATGCGCTAATGAGTCACTCCATTTTGCGTGCACCGCACATTAGTTCCCGACTAGCATGAACGAACGTAGCTAATTGGCTAATTACGCATTAACATCTCGTAAAAAATCATAATCATATAAACTTGTGTAGCTCAAGCTTCCATCAACGATGCAGACGTGCAAGGGGATTCAAGAATGGCTCGTGGCTATTTGCATAAAGGCGGATGCAAAACATTTTATGAAACATTTTTAATACGGTGACCAAAAACGTTTTAAAAATTGTACAACCGCCTTTATGCAAATAGCCACAAGCCATTCTTGAATCCCCTTGCACGTCTGCATCGTTGGTGTGGCTTGCTGAGTACGGTGGTTGTACTCAGCCTTGCTATTGTTCCCCCTTTTCAGAAGTGTAGTGCTTCTGAGCTGAAGACGAAGTTAGAGTACCAAGGCTCAGACCCCAGTTGAGTTTTACCTGTGGAGTGGAGCTGAAGCCCCGCTAGGATCGCCTTTTTTCCGCTGCTGCTGCTTTCGTTTCGGTGTGAGAACTAAGTGCCTCTTCTGTAAGTATTTTACGCTTTATTTACGTTTGGAACTGTTTATTACTTATCGTTTTGTGTACCCTGGCTGATTCCTGGACAGGGATTTAATACACAAAATAGTCTGAAAATTTGGGCTAAATTTCTGGGCGTGACAGCCGGTCAGCCGCCACCCTAGCTTCCGCTGTTTGTGGGCCAGTTGCGGCCTTGTTAGTGGCAGACCGTCGGCCCCACCGAGCGCACTGCAGGTGGCGGCGACGGCGAGGACACGGAAGTGATGGAGGAGGAGGATGGTAGCCGGGATCGGCGACGGCGACTGGCGGACACGGTTCCCCCGAGGAGGTTGGCGTGGCTAGCAGTCAGGAACGGCGACGGCAACGGCAACCTCCACGCCCCATTCCCGTGCGCTACTCCATCCCACCACTTGCCACCGTTGCTGTTGCCGCCATGGAGTCCAGCCACCTCCCTAGATCCAAACGCGGGCTCAATGATGGGGGATGGAGCTCAGGTCGTTGGCGGCATCAGATCTCAATGTGGTCGACGAGCTCTCCAAGGTAGGGCAGGAGGTGGTCGCCGGATCTGCCCTTTGTGCCGCTTCATCCAGCATGCCGGGAAGGAGGAGAAAAGCGGCAGAGAGCTCGGCGCGGCGGTGTCGGAGCTCGAGGAAGGGGGGGCAATGCCGCAGGTGTCCTGGGTGGCGGTGTCGGGCAAGCGTGCTCTGGTAGCGTCGGAGCTCGAGGAGGGGATGACGGTTCAATGCGACTGGCCGGCGGCGTCGGAGCTCGAGGCGGAAGAGAAGGGGAGAAGACTCGGCTGTGGAAGAGAAGAAACGAAAGACAGGGCCCACATGTTAGTGAGGTGGAGACAGGGGCATTTTGGGCACTACGGAATCACAATGGTCTACACGTGGGTCCAAGGATCTTCAGGGCATAGAAAATGGCATGCCTTAGACAGAAAAAGAATTGTAATGGCATATTTCCAATTAGATAAATTGTAATGGCATTTCTCAAAACTAGTAAAATTGTAATGGCATAGATCCAATTAACCCTTGATTTTATGTGAGTAATGGTGCAAAAGTATGGACTGTAACGGGCTTTCGATGCATCTCTAGCTGAAGTTAATTAACATGCTTTCAGCTTCTATACATAACCTGTGGTTGCCTATGATAATTAACAAGCAACTTCGTTGTACAATCTGCCCAAAGTTTACATGGCTGGGGGGTGCCAGGGCGGTCGCACTGTCCGCCCTACCCCAGGACTAGCACTGTTCACGAGTGGTCAATGACGGTTGAGATGTGACAGAAAGTATGGAGAAGACGACCTCCGCCGGAGTGTGCATGTGGTGTCTGAGGCAGCCGTTGCGAGTGTGCATGTGGCTGAAGTGTGCCTGCGTCACCCGCCGTGTGCCGGAGTGCGTCGGCAGAGGTCGACGAAAAGTCGTGTGGCCATAGAGGAATTTGAACTCGATTAAATAAAACACGTCTTTATCTTAATAAAAACTAAAGAGAAACTAAAGAGAACAAACCATAAATGTATTAGACAAAACTGAATTAGCCTAAAAAACACAATTACTTCTAATATTGTTCATTCTGCCCAATTACTTCTACTCTTATTCATCATCCTCATTAAGAAGCTTGACGTAATCTTGTTCATCATCCTTGATCCTATTCATCATCCTCATCAAGCCCAATTATTTCTAAATCTTATTCATCATCCTCATTAAGAAGCTTGAGGTAATCATGTTCATCATCCTCATCAAGGAGCTTGAGGTATTGTTCCAACTTAGGTATGAGGGATATACTAAATAGAGCAATGAACATTGGTCTGTTAACCAAGCCAATAAATGATCAGGATGGAGGAGATTACCCTGTTGTCCAATATGCTAATGATACACTTATCTTTCTAAAGGCTTCTCAAAGAGAACTTTTTTGTCTTAGGGCTTTGCTTAATACTTTTGTTCAGGACACTGGCTTGAAAATCAACTATCATAAGTCAAATATTTATCCTCTGAATGTTCCTGAAGAAAATATAGAGAATCTTTCTCTCCTGCTTGGTTGCAAAGTTGGCACCATGTCATTCACATATTTGGGCCTACCAATGGGTTCTACACGGCCAAGGGTTGTTGATATGGCGCCCCTAGTTGACAGGGTTGAAAGAAGACTTACTGCTAGTGCCACTTTTCTCCTTATGGTGGAAGACTAACGTTGATCAAGTATGTCTTGTCGGCAATTCCAACTTTCTACATGTGCTCTCTTAAACTCCCAAAGACATTTATAGAAGCCATTGACACTACTAGAAGGAATTGCCTTTGGAGAGGTTCGAATACTTTGGTCAAAAGGAGACCATTGGCAGCTTGGGACAAAGTGTGCAGATTAAAGGACAAGGGTGGTTTGGGGGTTATAAATCTGTACATCCAAAATGTGGCACTTCTCTTGAAGCATTTACATAAGTTTTATATTGCTGAAGATCTTCCTTGGGTCAAACTAATATGGTCTTCTTATTATGGAACAAAGGTCCCTCATATGGTTTTCAATAAAGGTTCTTTCTGGTGGAGAAATATTATTCAGTTGTCTGATATTTATAGGGCCATTGGCCAATGCTACATCCAAACTGGTTCTTCAGTTCTCTTCTGGGATGATTTGTGGAATGGGGATGTAAGAAAGTTGAAGTTTCCTGAACTTTTCTCCCAAACCATTTGAGATGGGAATCAATAAGCTCTTTTGCTAATTTAACTTTGGAAGATTGTTTCAACCTCCCCCTTAATGCCGAGTCATATATTCAGTTCTTGCAATTGCAATCAGAATTAGACTCCCTAACTTTCTCATCTCATAGAAAGGGTGATCACTGGTCTTTCATTTGGAACTCCAGCAATTATTCCTCGAGGAAGTTTTACAAAGCTAATTTTGCTGGGATCTCTGTTTCAAGACCTGTGGTTTGAATACGGAAAGTCAAATGTGGGAAGAAAATAAAGGTTTTCATGTGGCTGCTTATTTGGGATAGACTGAACACCTGTTGATGCAACTTTAAGCTATGGTCTTTGTGGTGGCCCGAGAGAAACTTTATACCACCTCTTCTTTGATTGTCCTTTCAGTAAGCAATGCTGGCAACATCTAGGCATCAGATGGAATACAAACCTAGATATTTGCCAAATGATAGTCCTTGCAAGAATCCTCTTCAAGCCAAAGGGTTTTATGGAGATATTTTCTTTTGCCTGCTGGCACATATGGAAGCAAAGAAATGCACATGTCTTTGAAGATGTTTGGCCTGATTTTAATAGGTGGTTGGTTTCCTTTAAGTCTGAAATTGTAGAATGAATGATTCTCTTTCCTCTTCCATCCTTAGCTGGTTACAAAGTTTGTAATTTTGAAATAGTTTTTTTTGTCTTCTTATACATAACTTTTGTTTCTTTTTATAAAGTATAACTACTGAGCAAAGTCCTGGCAGTAGTTCCCATAAAAAAAAACTTAGATACGAGAGCCATGAGGCAGGGGTGGAGGGTGAGCCCTAGCGACACGGGCATAACGCTTCTGCCACTCCATATCCGGATCATACCTGTGCAGCTACCCCGCCTGTCGGTACTCCTCCATCATCTCCATGTACTGGTGCTCGTCCGCGATCAACGCCCGCAAGAAGGCTTTCGCCGCTTCCTGTTCCGCAGCCGTCCACTTCTCCAAGTAAGCGTCTATCCCGAACGGCTTCTTCTCCCGCCGAGGCTGTTTCTCCTCCTCCTTTGCGTCGTCGACGGTGGAATTCTCCACCGGTGTCTCGCCGTCTTTGCTCTCCATCGATCTCATAATCGAGGATTTCAATGGAGGATTACGCTACTTCCTCTGTTTTTAGCATTGCCAACATTTATCTAGATGTTAATGAATCTAGACAACTATATATATCTAGATTCATTAACACATGCGTGAATGTAGACAATGCTAGAAAGTCTTACATTATGAAACGGATGGAGTAGTTTTTTTAAGGCAAAAATTAGGGGACGGTTCGGTTTTGGGTGTTAGACTCTTGGTTGATTTATTTATTTATAGGCGCGGTCTCCGCCTTTCCCTGTACGCGTTGGCCTACGTGTCGGACTCTGTTTGTCCGGGTCGGAGTTGAGTTCCGGCTCGAGATAGCAGCGGAGACCGTCGGATTTTAATCGCACGGTGTGCGGCTCACGTGTCGGCCTCGCTGGGGTTCGGCGCTGCAACGCCATGTCCGAGACGGATTCATCGCCGGCGGCGGCGGAGGGTCGGAAGCCGAGGCGGCTGCGGGGGCACAAGAAGGGCGCCGTGACCTGCTGCGTCGCCTCCTCCTCCCGCCCGGGCGTCGTCGCCTCCTCCGGCGAGGTAAAGCGATTCTGCTCGTGCGTGGGTCTTTCTTCCGAGGGGAAGGCGCGCGACGCCATCCAGGGCCTTGCGACTTCCTCTGTCGGAGCACCGCGTGGCCTCTCTGGTGGCTCTCCACGTCCGCGCTCAGTGGTCTCCCACCTTGCTGCAGCAGCAGCACGAAGAGAGGGGTGCCCTTCGCTGAGGACAACGGTCGAACACCTCGTGGGCGCTGTCCGCTGAGTACAACGGTCGAACACCTCGTGGGCGCTGTCTGCTGAGCTAGTGGCACAATCTTGTAGGCTCGCATCGCATGCTTCCTCCCCTGCGATGCAGAAATCTGCAACCATGACTATTGGCAGCCAAATTCATGGCCGGAGGCTTTAGATGGCTGCTTGTGCGTTAGCGGGGGCGGTTGAGCTGGTTCATAAGGGCACCCCTAAGCGGTCTTGCATCTCTGACGGCAAACTGAGATAATCATATTCCACTGCTGTGTAGAATAATGCACCGGTAACTTTGTGAAAGTAGCAACCTGCATAGATTAGTATCAGTTCCCTATTTCACCTTGTCCTTTGCTGCTTCCTGATGGCACTTGAGTTCACAAATTCAGTACCAATTGTCCCACCATAACTTTCCCATGGAGATGTTGTAGAGATTTCATCTAAGATTTCATATACGATCGGTAAAAACTACAAAATGGCAGTAGGCACATGTGAGAACGTCATGAATTGCTATGAACTTGGTAAATGTGCATCCGTTTGCTGATATCATCTTACAGCCAATAGGTGTTTTCTTCTTTTAGGGCATTTCCCTTTTTCTGCAGAGTTACAATTCTAACCGTGTGTCGCACTACCTTGAGAATATGATTCATAATTCTTGACCCTTCTTATGTTACTAGACCTTATGCTGATTCTCATGTTCTCACTGCTTATTTGACCACATTAGGATGGATGTCTTTGCTGGTTTGATTTGCGTACGAAGGATGTGCTTTTCACCATGGAGGCGACAAATCAACCAATTTCTTCTATGTGTATCAAAGCAGGTCAGCATGCCCTCCGTTGTCCAAACCACTCCAGAGTTTTGTCCCAAAAATATGTGGGGTGTACCAATGTCACACACTAAAATGTCCTCTCTTTTGGTAGGAAATGAAGATCTTGTGTATGCCTCTGCTGGAAATGAAATTTTATCTTTCGATGTTCGAATGGTAAGTTCAGCATCCCTATTTTTGTTATGTGCTTAACTTGGTTTCTCTCTTGTAATATGGTTACCATGATTCTTTTTTCTTATTAGGGACCTCAAGCAAAGCCATTGGACACTTATAACTACAATAGAGATGAAATCAATCAGGTTGTACCCTGGAGTATATTGCCATCTCATTCTCTATGAAAAGACCACTATTTCATCCTGAAATGATGCTTTCATTTTATGGATGTTCTCTTATTATTTTACCTAAAGCTTTTATGCAAATGTGATTGGATTAAAAAGAGAATCTAAAAGGCCACATTTGATGCAGATTGCTGTGAGCTCTAAAGGTTTTCTTGCTGCTGCAGATGACAGTGGGGATGTCAAGGTAAAATATTGTGTTGACATAAATGTTGAAGACAAGCATGCTTCTATTATCTTAAAACATATTAAGTGATCAAAATATTGGTAGTGCTATTTAGACTTAGAGGACTTCATTTGAAAATGTTGAAAGAGTTGGCAAATCTGTAAGCAATGCAGTTTACCATTAAATTTAAGTAAATGAACATTGACTGTAAATATTTATGTTGCAGTTTTTCAATTATTAACAAGTTATATAGCTAGAGAATTTATGGTGATATTTTCACACTACTTGCTTCATTTAATTGGTTTGTTGTTAGAAAGTTTTCTTGTTGAGATTTTCTGATTTTGTGTGCTTGTGTATCATTTAGATAAAATAATAGTTTTTGAATTGGAAATAGATTTCTGAACTACCTTGCTTTGGTGCAATAGAAGGTTATTCCAAGTCAGAACTTGCTCATGTTTTCACTCTTAGAGAAATTCTGCTTTTGCTTTTGCAGATTATCAGCACCATCCAAAAATGCCTGTACAAAAGATTGAGGGAAGCCCACACAAGTGTATCCTTATGTAGTGCTACTGGGATGTTTAACTCTGATGTTTCATCATTTTATGATCCTAGTATTTTTTTAATTTCCCTGCAACATGTAAATCAGTTATTCCTTAGTTATCTTTATAAGATTTGCAGCAGTGTACAATTCATTCCTTGGAGACCTTGGACAGGTCAGTGCTACTTCATGCTTCATTGTTTGGCTTATACTTTTCTTTTGTCAACTTGTAAGATGCAAATACTAGCTATTCTCCTTGGATTCTTTTATTTTAATTTGTAATTTTTTATCCTCACAAATAGTTCAGTTTCATCTAACAGCTATTACTGGAGGCCTTGATTCAAAGCTTGCTGTGTGGGATTTCTCCAAAGGGCGAACACTGTTTTCTATAGATTATGGTACCTCCTTTTTCCTTGAATGAAAAACTTACAATCCATGCATTGCACCAACTTCTATGTATCTTTTTACCTTTTGACAGGGTCGTATACTAACAATTCCTAGTGAATCTTGTATGGTTACTTTAATGGGTTCACATCTGTAGCTTTAAGATTAAATGGGAAAGTTGGGTTTTGCTGATTAACCACAATGCTGTATATTCCCTTTTTTTCGCATAATTTTTCTCCAGCATGCATTGATTAACTTTTTTTTTTTTTTGCTCTTGGACGTCAGGATCACCTGAAATGCAGAATGGAAGTTCAGGTGGGCAATGTTTCAATCCTCCTTTTGTTCACTCAATAGCAGTTTCTGAAGAGGGCATCTTGGGAGGGTCGTACAAAGTTTGTGCTGTTGCAAGAGGAGATGGTGCTGTTGATGTGGTTGATCTAGAATATGAACTTGCCCCTGCAAAATCAAAAGGGCTTCCTCGGATGGCAGATTTGAGTTTAAGCTCGAAAAGAACTGATATAGGAGATGGATGTGGTAGTCAAAGGCAAGGGAAAAGGATCCACCTTGATTACACAGTGGGTGGTCATACTTCATCTGTTTCTTGCGTGTAAGTCCCTCTATGTTGTTTCTCTGTAATTTCTTACATATCTTACCCTTTTACTAACTGCTTAATACTTTAACAGTACATTTTCAGCATTTGGTGAGAAGGGGAAGTTTCTTGTTTCTGGTGGCAATGATTCATCAATTAAATTATGGGATTGGTCCAAAGGGTTCTCCTCTGAAACAAACAACAGTGCTGAATTGGTGTTGGATATAAAGGTTAATAAAAAGGTAGCCACTCAACCTTAAATTCTGTGAAATATTGTCTGCAGACTTTGGCTATCTATCTGCACATAGGCCCCGTTCTTTTCTTCAACAAGAGTTGGATGAAGATTAAGATTTTCGTGGCACGCTTTTTAAACTGCTAAACGGTGTGTTTCGTGCGAAAACTTTCTATATGAAAGTTGCTCTAAAATATCATATTAATCTATTTTTCAAGTTTGTAATAATTAAAACTCAATCAATCATCTACCACCTTGTTTTGCGTAAAATACTTAATCTTTATCTTCAGGAGAAAAGAACACCACCATAATACTCCATTACTTGATGTACTAGATAGTAATTTTGTTGTTAACGGATGTGATTGAATTCTTAGGCTTGGGTAAAATTGCTAACCTTTGAACTACATACAGGTGAACTGGTTGTGTACTACTCCGACTGATTCAGATAACCTGATTGTGTGTGACACATCCAAGGTGGTCAAAGTTTACAATCTACCTTAGACTGAGAATGTGCGGCATTATCAATGCCCAAGAGCAGCCCTGTACCAGTCGATGGGACAATTTCTTGAGGACATTTAGCACAAAATTGTGCGCCCGACCATCAGTGTCAGCTTGGTCCTGACTAGTCTTTTGACAATGATGAAGCTAGGCACTGCAGCAAGTTGTGTGACGTGAGAAATCAAGATTGTTAGTTCTCTGCAGCTAGTTGTGTGAAGTGAGAGTTCAAGATTGTTAATACGGTGAAATGAACGTATGGTCTCTAAGAGTCAGCGTGTTTTTGTGCTTGCAACCAGCTTTCTTGTACTAATGGCGAAATCCATTTATGTTTTGTGTTATTTTAGCTGTTCTTTCTTACAAAGACAATACCACAATGATGTAGCGCATCATCTTCAATTCTTCCTCATGTAATGTAACGAGTAAATCATAGTCAATATTCAAGCTTACATGGTGCTATATGTAGCACATATGTACGCTACTATGAACAAAACTATGCCTGAGTAATGAAACATGTTTTTTTTTTTTGTTTTGCTCACCAATAACCTCTGCAAGAACACCTACCTTCTTCAAAATGGTGAAATCTATTTGAATCCCTCAAAATTATCTCTCTACCACACATCTTGGAGATGAACTTGGTAGCCTCATGGCAATGGCTGCAAACTCTTGAATTCTTGGTCACACGGATTGGCCGCCCTTGTGACAGATTCAGAACACCGAATGCCACGGCGAGCTTTGAGCTATGCCCACAGAGCGCCTCATCATGAACAGCATCGTCAGCGCCCATCAGAGCATATTTTTTCTTAGGATCATGGCCTTCTTCCTGCATCCTCCTGGCAACATCATCCAGGAACTCTGCAATCCTCATTCCTTGTGGATGATTTCGGTTTTCCGCGAAGAAGATATGGGCCTTTCCTCTCACTTCAATCCAGCTGCAGCCAGTGTTCTCACGGAGGCCACGGCCGCCAACCTTGTTCTTGAGCTTCCTGACAGCCTCCCATCTCTCAGCTTCAGCATAGATGTTGGCAAGAAGAACATAGTACCCTGTGTTCTCAGGTTCCAGCTCAAAGACCATCTCTGCTACCTTCTCTGCAAGCTTGACATTCCTGTGAATTCGACATCCACGAAGCAATGAGACCCAGATGCTCGAATCCGGTTCGATCGGCATTGTCTCTATGAACTCATAAGCTTCCTTCAGATTCCCAGTGTGGCATAGTAGATCGACCATGCAGGCGTAGTGCTTCAGTTTAGGCTCTATTCTGTGCTCATTCCGCATTGCATTGAAGAATCTCCATCCCTCATCTCTTAGGCCTGAATGGCTGCAAGCATACAGAATGGCACTGAAAGAACCAGCATCAGGCTGAATGCCACTTCCCTTCATCTGCTCAAAGAGGGCAATGGCATCTCTACCACGACCATGCATGCCATATCCAGCTATCATGATGGTCCATGAGATAAGGTTCTTGTTGGTTAACATGTCAAACAAACGGCGTGCTAGCAGTAATGCACCACATTTAACATACATGTCGACGAGTGCATTGGCTACAAAATTATCTTCCAAGTACCCTCTTCGTACTGCGTAAGCATGCATCTCCCTTCCTCGCTCCAGTGATGAAAGGCTTGCTGCAGCTGGAAGGATGCAGGCCATGGTTACCGCATTAGGTCGGAGTTGGACTAGCATTTCATTGAATAAGGCGAAGGCTTCATTGGCAAGATTGCTCCTGGAATAACCTCCTATTAGTGTATTCCATGAGATTGTATCCTTGTTTGTCACATGATCGAAAATAAATCTTGCCTCTTCCATATACCCACATTTCACATACATTTCCATCAGTGCATTAGCAACTGGAAGAACTTCCTCAATTCCATTTCTGATGGCATATCCATGGACAGATTTCCCATGTTTCAGTGATTCATTGCCAGCAAATGCATCAAGAGCACTGGTGATTGCGAAGACATCTGGTCTGATACCTTCTAATCCCATTTCCTGAAATAACCCAGCCACTTTGTCAAAATGCCCAGCCCTGGTATAACTTGTGATCATTGCTGTCCATGACACCACATTTTTCTGTTCCATATTCCTGAATATCTTATTAGTGCTACGCCAATCTGAGCAATTTGAATACATATCAAGAAGAGCATTACCAAGAGATGTCTCACTAATCAATCCAGTTCTCACAGAATACCCATGAACCACTCCTCCTATAAATGAATAGTGCGACTGTACACAAGCCGGCATAACACTTAGCAGTGTAGTAGAGTCCAGCTCCTGTCCTTCTAACCACATTCTTACAAACAACTCAACAGCTTTATCATATAGACCATTGGAAGCACATCCACCAATTATAGAATTCCAAGAAATGATGTCACGTTGAGGCATTTCATCAAACACCATGAGTGCGTCTTCAATCCTGTTGGATTTTGCATAGAATGATATCAGTGCATTGCAAACTGCACACTGTGCCCCAAAACCATACTTCACAAGATACCCATGAACCACCAAACCATCCATTACACCAGACAAACCAGTGATACACTTTAGGAGGCAAGAAATGGTATGCTCATCAGGAGTAATTCCACAGTCATGCATTTTCTCAAACAGCAAGAGGCTTTCTTGAAATTTACCAAGCTTTGCATACCCACCCATCATTAGATTCCATGCATGTAAATTGCTTTTCGATGACATTGCATCAAAAACCTTCCTTGCATAGCCCAATTCACCACATTTAACATACATGAACACCAGTTTGGATCCCAGATTTTCATCTATCCCATTCTCCAAAGATTCAAACTCCCAAAGTAATCCAGTTTTAACTGAGTATCCATGAATCACCCTTCCGACAAGATTGTATCCTAATTCAGCACAAGCAGGCAAAACGCCAAGCATCGTCACTGGATTGATCTCGAGGCCTTCAGACCACATTTTGGCGAAAAGCTCAATAGACTTACCATGCCATCCATTCGAAAAGCACCCGCTAATCACAGAATTCCAAGAAATGACATCCCGGTGAGGCATCCCATCAAACACCTGTAGTGAACCATCAACATGGCCACACCTAGAGTACAGTGCTATAAGCGCATTTCCAACCGCACATTGCACCCCCAAACCCAACTTCTCAAGGTACCCATGAACTACTTCACCATCTGCAATACTGCCCAAACCGGCAATGCATTTCAAGACACACGAAATAGCATGTGCATCCAGCCTAACCCCAGAACAGTGCATCTGCCTAAACAGCAAAACGCCGTCTTGGAACTCACCAGCTTTCGCGTAACCGCTCATCAGTGAAGTCCAAACTCGCACGTCACTCACTTGAGGCATTTCATCAAACACCTTTCTTGCATTCTCCAAATCCCCACATTTCACATACATCAGCACCAATTTCCTTCCGAGAACACTATCCATTCCATCTTTTCCAACACCAGATGCGCGAACCAAGAAATGGGCTCTCTTCCCGGACTCCAAAGATCTCAGATCCGAGCAGAGCTGGATGACCGCGCCGTAGCTCCGGGCGTCGACGCCATCCGAGCCGAGCAACCTCAACGCCTCCGCCAACTCACCCGCCCGACAGAGCCTCTCAATCTGCACGTCCACATCGGTTCTCGGTGCCCGACTCGGCGAATTCTTGGCGCCCCTCGGAGCAGAGGCCGCCTCCAGGACATGACCGGACGGCGCGAGGACGCCGCACCTAACCCTTGTTCTTGGGCTTCTGTTCTTGGGAGGCGGCCATGGAGGAGGGGCTCGGAGGTGGCTGGAAACGGAGGTGAGTGGAGGCGTCGCCATGGGAGCAGGAGGAGGAAGAAGAAGAAGAAGTGCAGTTCAAATTTTGCCGCGAAATCCCGCGATGTTGCCGCGGCTTCGCTTGGTTGAAATGGATAGCTTTCTGGATTGGGTTGCAAAGTTTCCCATTTCACGCCTCACATTTAAGAAAATTTCATGAAAAGGACATCACGCATTTGTGTTGTAGTACTAGTTCCAAAATGATGCCTAGAAAAATTCAATATTACTTCGAGGGTATAAATGAAAATTTTCCCAGAGTATCACTTCTCATTTTTTTCATGTGGCTGTGAGTGGATTGGAGCAGAGAGCAGAAGGAACAAACTTTTGGCTCCATTGGAGGACAGGGAGTTCTTCACCTGTTGTATGGTGGAGCAAGAAAAATGGAGAAAATGGGAGGAATTCTCTTGCAGCATCACCAAATCTCTCCAAATTATCTCGCAAAGGCCGCCTTCCCAGGATCATTTGCTCTCCACAAAGGTGACAGTGAATCAGTTCATTCTGAAATTTACACATGCCTTAATTTACATACATAAACATAAGTAATTAACTATGATTTTGCAGCATGCCATCATTTCTCTTTCTGCTTTTATAACACCTGCTTTGAAACTGCAGTTAGCTAAAACTGCAAATCATGGCATGTGTTTGGTTTGGGGACAAGGTGGGGTGGGTTGGATCCATCCCTGTTTTTGGGAATGGGATGATCCCATTTTCTCTGTTTGGTTGAAGGGATGGAACGAATCCTATTTTTTGTTTGGTTTGAAGAATAAGATGGGTTGGAATGATCCTATGTCTTGTTTGGATGGAGGGATGAAGGTGGGATGCCTGGAGTGTACACATTGTAAAATAACATTTAGACATGAAAATTACACTATTTGAAAATTAAATACCGTTAATATCGCTACATTTTTAATCAGTATACATCAATTCTTGTATCAATCCGTTCATAGAAAATAGCACATGGCCATCATCTACTGTCAAGAAATTTACCTAAAAAAAATAACACATTTTTGAACTAATTATACTGCTGTTGGTTCAATTGCTACTAACTAATTGACTTCATTCATACTTACTGATAATACTATGATAGTGATCAAGCACTTCGGAGATGAGAATTGACAAATATCAGTCTCTCTGATCAATACCAATTATTGGATAGAGAAATTTACAGAAGGATAGCAAAGTAGCGACCAGCAAGAGAAGAGGCATCACCAGCTCCCTGCTCGTGCGCTCCCACCGCCGCCTTGCCCCTGTTTGCGCCGTCGGCTCGCCCTTGCTCACGCGCTCCCGCCACCGCTTCATCCCTGCTCGCGCCGCCGGCTCGCCCCTGCTCCCGTCGCCGCCTCGCACGCTGGCCGCCGATTCGCCCCTGCTCCCGCCGCAAACTCTAGAACGCAGTCGTGAGGAGGAGCTGAAAAGAGCGAAGGGAAAAAAAAAGGATGCGATGAAACCCTGGGTGGGCCGTGAGGGTTACCGCGCCTCACGCGCGTGCGGAGGTGGGTTGAATATGTCCGCCAGTTTTTGGCGGATGAGTTGTTCCCGAATATTGGACGAATATTCTTTTTTGGAACCATCCTATCTCATCTAGTCTCTCAACCAAACACATGTAAAAATAGGATGATCCCATCCCATCTCGGGATATCCCTTCAACCAAACACATGCTAAAGAAACTTCTGTTGAAGTAACTGAACTTTTCAATTAGTTGCAGAATTTGCAAATTGGATTCTGCTTTGTCCTCCACGGAATAGCTTCTCATGCTCATCGTTGGGGAGCATCAGATCAGAAGCAAATGGATCTCCGCTGCCAAGAACGGTTAATAGGCGTAGCAAAGAAGAGCTCATTGCGTTCTTCAAAAGCATCCAGACCTCCATTGCCGAGGAATCGCCAAGAACTTCGAGGAGGACGAGGAAGCAATCATCTGACCCGTTCGAAGAGGTTGAGAGGAGGAAGCAATCATACGGTAAGTGAAAAAAAGAAAACGTAGAACTTGCACTCGTTTCTGCATGTACAGAACTGATGCTGTTCACTGTGGATTGAACTGTTGTATTTCAGAAAAAGAACTGATTATTGCTGTTCCAAGAACACATCAAACAAATGCAGGCTGTTTGACATCCCAGAACTGATCATCTGCTTCTTGTTGACAAGCTAGGCATAGCTGATGTTTCGGAGGAACATGCAGATGGGGAGCCAAAGGCGCTGGATCTGAATGATATGAAGGTGGCTGAGCTGAGAGAATTGGCGAGGGCGAGAAGGATGAAAGGTTACTCGAGGCTGAAGAAGAGTGAGCTGATTGATCGTCTGAAGGGTGCCTGACTGTCAAGTCCTGGCCAAGACCAAGAATCACGCAGTTGCAGTCTTGCAGATAAACAGGCTACTACCAGCAACTTTGCTGACAGTGACTGAATTGTTATAGCAGTTTTTACAGCAAATCCCTGACTTTCTAAGAGTACTTCTTGAGTTTTTGTTCACTCTGAAACCCTCTCTCACTTGTTGAAAGCTGTAGAATACATGTAATGCACCTTCTTATGGTCAGCCCCTGTCTATGATAAGATTTATTTTAAGGCCATCTGTTGCATTGAAACGTTTTAGGATCTCTGAAACCGAGTCCCGTGTAATTGTCTTGGCTCATTCACCGAACTATAAAAAGTTAAAAAACTGTTACTCCTAATACATGATTACAGACAGTACTACTAATAACCGACGAAATGGAGTTTATCAGGCAGCAAACTGGATCACCTATACATTTGTCGATAATTTTTTTAAAAAAATATTGACAGATGTAATTAAAGTACAATCGTAGTATTTGTCAAATTTTAAGGAGAAAATTTGTCGCCAAATTTATAGCAAAATTGCTTCACAATACCATCGATTAATACGGCGTGTGATAATCAGGTCGAATCTTCCAATGAACAAGCAAACAGAAGATTAGACAAAAAAAAATTTTGTAAAATTGCTAGATATGTAAAACCTATATATAAATTCAGCATTACAGAACAATCAACCCTCCGTTGTAGTCTAGCTGGTTAGGATACTCGGCTCTCACCCGAGAGACCCGGGTTCGAGTCCCGGCAACGGAATTGTTTTTAAATACCCTTTTCTTCAATGAAATTACGGAAACAACCCTTACGTTCTGTTGCATTCCACCGGGGCAGTATAGTAATTGTCACCATACAAACACCCAGCACAACAATTTTAGGGTTTCCTCCCCTGCTCCTACAAAGCTCCTTCCCCGCCGCCGCCCGAGCAACACTGAACCCCCCCCCCCCCCCCCCATCTCCGGCGCTCCCGCCTTCCCTCGCCGCCGCCGCCTCCCAGATCTCGCCATGGTAAGCTCCACGCCCGGAGGCGCTCCGCCGTGCCGTCGGCGACGTCTTCTCCTCGATTCGTTTTTCTCGCTCTGGCGCGCGTGGTTTGATGCGTGGTTGGTTCTTGTGCTCGCAGGCGTCGGAGAAGAAGCAGGCGAACCCGATGCGGGAGATCAAGGTGCAGAAGCTCGTCCTCAACATCTCCGTCGGCGAGAGCGGAGATCGCCTCACCCGCGCCTCGAAGGTAATAATAGCGATGCACCTGTTCATGTCATGTCAGATTCGGCTTGGTTTAGTCATGCAGAGCTGTACGGTTTGTTGGTTTGAGAGAGGCTGAGTGCAATGGTGAGCTTTCCAGTCCGGATTGTGTAGCGGCTAGCTATTGTTTGGTTTAGGACATTTTTATTCTGCGATTGATGTGTGCGCAATCTAGCTGTTGTCTGTCTCTGTTCCAATAGTTTGTTGCTCGTTGGATGGTTTATAAAGTTGCGTTACGGATGCTACTAGGATGAAGCCATTACGATTAGAAGCTGGTTTGGACTTTCAATTTGTTCCATTTGTCGAATTTGTAGATTGGGCATGATTAGTCCAGCGTCATTGGCCTCAAATGAACATTTTGTTTTGACTTGAGTTTTATGCATCATGTTTTCGATCCTCCATACTCAAATATATGTAACTTCTGCTGTTTGTTCTGTTAGGTGCTGGAGCAGCTGAGTGGGCAGTCACCGGTGTTCTCCAAGGGTAAATTCTGAAGTCTGACCTGTTATTATCAGTGGTATGTGGTTTATTGCTGGCTTTCAGACTTGGAGTGACGATGATGCGATATTGCAGCGAGGTACACTGTGAGGTCGTTCGGCATCCGGCGTAATGAGAAGATCGCGTGCTACGTGACAGTTCGTGGTGAGAAGGCGATGCAGCTCCTGGAGAGTGGCCTGAAGGTGAAGGAGTACGAGCTGCTGAGGAGGAACTTCAGTGAGACTGGATGCTTTGGTTTTGGTATCCAGGAGCACATTGATCTTGGCATCAAGTAAGATTATATAATCCCATAATCTTGTGTTATTTCAATGTAGAGCATTTGTTACTAAACTTCCTTTTCAACGCCCAAATGCAGTTACTTTTCCTCATGCCTAGATATTTTTTTTGGGTGAAATGTAGTTTTTTAAATCAGTTTGGTCTGTATTTACTACAATTGTTGTTTCTATATCAAAATCCTCACTTCAAATCTCAAATGCTACTCATCTTTCAACATTTGTAATGTTTGATGTATAACAGAAACAGTTGGTGCTACGCATTGGTTCCTAAATTTTGTTCAGTGTCTGTTTCATGCGACGTAGTTGATCATCCAATGTTGCACTAGTGTGCTAGCCTCTTGGACTTGTAGCAGGTTATTGAGTATCTTCTTTTACTACGATATGCTCTTGTGCACTGTTGCAAAATGTTTGCTAGTGTATTCCAGCTAATGTATCATTGTATTGTTATTGTTTGATATGTTCTTGGAATCCCATGTTAACTAATTATATTCACAGTATTTGTCAAGGCACATTGTTCTATTGATAGTAGTTCCTTGATGTACATAGACCTGCTGGCACATTGTCTTTTTTTTTTTGTTGACTGCACACTAACCGCTCAACATCACCCCACCATCATCATTGAATGAAGTTATGTATTCATTCACAAGTAACTTGGCCTATCTGTTGCCTTTCAGGTATGACCCATCCACTGGTATTTACGGTATGGACTTCTACGTCGTTCTTGAGCGTGCTGGGTACCGTGTTGCGCGGCGCCGGAGGTGCAAGTCCCGTGTTGGTATCCAGCACAGGGTCACCAAGGAGGATGCCATGAAGTGGTTCCAGGTCAAGTACGAGGGTGTCATCCTCAACAAGGCCCAAGCCAACACCTCCTAAGCATCACTAGTGCCTAGTTCTCTTTAGAACTGAAGTTATTTGGATGTTGGATTTGTATGCTTCTTAAAACTAAAGATGTTTTGTTATTTTGTCAACTTTGAGTTGGATCAGTTTTGGTGGTATGTACTTTCATCTTAATGCTCAGATCTATTTACTCTCTTAGCAGAGATAGATATATGATTGACATATGCTACGAACTGCTGTCAATGTTGATAAAATGAAAAGAGAATGTTTTGGAAAAAAAATGTCACTACAGATGTTTATTTGGCAATGATCCAATAAATGTAACTCAGAAAGTTCAAACCCTTGTGGCAATTTAGTAGAATACCAGGAATCCCATGGTAATCATGCACTTTCATGTGAAATCACAACGTATTTTTTTAAAAAAATCCGTGTGCTCCAAGCGGATACGGAAGTTGGGAACTCGTTCCTGTTAAAATAAATCTAAAATCTTGCCCTCCAAGCCTAGGCGAAATGTACGATGATGTTTACCTTGTAAATTTCTTCTCATTTCGTCACGGTGCTTATCATTTCCAAAACTCTCATTTCGTCACGGTGTTTATCATTTCCAAAACCGGTCAGTCTACAATTTGTTTGCAAGATAGATGTGATTGTAATGTTGATATTCGACGCAAGAGTCGTTTACAAAATGTTTTAAAAAAGTACTATCCAGTACGATTGGCCGGTAACGCGTCATGACTCATGAGCTACTGGACTTGGAATCAAATCGACGATTAGTACACTAAGAGCAAGTTTAACAGTATAACCCAATACTAGCTCCAAATCATCTATAGTCAATGTAATAGCCACAAATCATCTATAGTCAATATAATAGCCAATTCATATCATAGTTGCTTATTATACTATTAATATCTATCTAGTCTCACATGTCGTACACATATTACGTCTTAGATTTCATACTGCAGCTAGCTCCAAATCATCTATAGTCAATATAATAGCCACAAATCATCTATAGTCAATATAATAGCCAATTCATATCATAGTTGCTTATTATACTATTAATATCTATCTAGTCTCACATGTCGTACACATATTACGTCTTAGATTTCATACTGCAGCTAGCTACAGATCTATACCCCGCTATTCTTCTCTTTCTTTCTTTAACTTTTTAAAATATGTTTAAAGCCTGCTATTGTACAAAACGAAGATGCTGGGAAGCTCATATCCAAAAGATAAACGTGAACTGAAACGCCAAATGAGTCCAGACATCCAGGTCTTGACGGCATTCATCGCCGAAATCCCCAAATGGACACGGCGAGCTTGTGCACCGTGGAGAAGCGCGGCGCCGTCCATGTCATCACCCTCACCGGCGCCGGCGAGCACCGCCTCGGCCCGCCCCTCCTGTCCGCGCTCCGCTCCGCCGTCGCCGCCGTCCGCGCCGGCGCCGCCGCGGGCGCCGGCGGCGCGCTGGTGATTGCCGGCGAGGGCAAGTACTTCTCCAACGGGTTCGACCTGGCCTGGGCGCGCGCCGCGCCGGCCGAGCTGCACGCCTCCATGGGCGGCGCCTTCCGGGGCCTCGTCGCCGACCTCCTCGCGCTCCCGGTGCCCACCGTCGCCGCCGTCACCGGCCACGCCGCGGCCGCCGGGTGCGCGCTGGCGCTCGCGCACGACGCCGTGGTCATGCGCGCCTCCCGCGGCTTCCTGTACATGAGCGAGGTCGACGCGGGCCTCAAGATCGTCGACTTCTTCGCCGAGCTGATCCGGCAGAAGGTCCCCGACGCCGTGAACAGGAGGGATCTAGTCCTCCGGGGGCACAAGATGACGGCGGCCGACGCCCTGCGGCGGGGCATCGTGGACGCGGCCGTGGACGGCGGCGTCGACGACGTGGTGGCCGCCGCCGTCCGGGAGGCGGAGGCGCTCGCGGCGAGGGGATGGGACGGGGAGATCGTGGCCGAGACCAGGAAGGCGATTTGGCCGGAGCTCTGGGCCAAGGTGAAGGACCACGCCGCCGACGAGCCGCCGCCGCCGCCGCGGCCGCGACTGTAGCCGCCACTCGCTTGTAGCTATCGCCTTCCTAGTCTACTTACCTTTTACCGTATGTTGTATCGTGTACGCTTCCGTTGCATCAAGATTGGTGCACTGCAATGTACCCTCGCAGGATTGCATCAGATGATTCTACTAGGCCCTATCTAGATTCCTACTTTTTTTTAAAACATCGAACTTTCCTATACACACAAACTTTAAATTTTTCTGTCACATCGTTCCAATTTCTTCAAACTTCCAATTTTAGCGTGAAACTAAATACAGCCTGAATTCCTGTGTTCTTGCACTGAATTGCAGAGATGTTCATGTTCACCAAACAAAGCTGCAAAATCAAGACAGGGAGTAGAGCAGGATGTAAAGGAAGAGGGTTCATTGCGATTGGGATTGGCATTTACATGATGAAAGAGCAAACAAAAACAGGGAGCAGCTACACTACTGTAGGGCAATGCTAAGGATCACAAAATGGGAAGAAACCAAAATGAAAGGAGAAAAAAAAAAAGAAAGCAGGGTTCCCTAGCTTGACATGTCTCTCAGTCTCCACCAACTACATTTATCCTTAACCTTACCTACTACTCAACCAGCATGCCCCGTCACGTACTTAACACCAGCAGCAGCAGCACGCGTTTCTCCATGGTTAGATAATTTACATAATTGTACTCTTCTCTGGTACTGAGTCCTTGCGGAAATGGCTTGACGGATGGATGGATCATGGAAGGGTCATGGAACATGGATGGTGCAATCTGAGATGGAGTCCAAGTCCAAGACAATGGAGTCCTCTAGGATTGCAATGTCCAGCTCATGGAAAAATAAACGAACAAAACGGTGAGCGTCGCGGTGCCCTTCTAGCTCCCAGCATGCGCAAAGTTGAGGCCATGTTGCCGTCTGATATGATCCGGTATGAGCCTGTGGATGAGTTCTGGAGAGGCGCCGGCTAGCTGCATACCAGAAATGAGCATTGATAAGCATCCATGACAGGTAAATATAAATGTACCATAAAAAGCGACTGTTCGAAAATGTTCTCGTTTACTTACTTCATGCTTGAAGTTGAACAGAGGAGGGAATGGACGACCATTTGGCAGGCGTGCATTGGGCTCTCGTAGCTCATCAAAGAAGGGATGTGCACATGCGTCAAGCTGCATATAATCAACCAAATGTTAAGCTCTTTGAAAATGTCCAGTATGCTGCTTTAGAGGTTATACTGTTTTCCAGCTAAAGCATAAGCTTTAAACAATTAACAGTAACTTTTTCAAGTGGAGCACTAACAACTATATTTAACAGGCACATGCGACTGTATGAAAGTTGCGCTCACTCTTCACCAGCCAACACACCAATTTGGTTTTGGACCACTGGATATTATAATTACAATGACCATGCAGGACCAGGGGTCCATCAATCTACTTCCATAAGGGACCTCAACAGAAACATTTCGTTTATTGTTCTTGACACATGGTCTATGAATATTTGACTGTAACAGCTAACAACACTTGAAATGAAATGCTAAAATAAGCAAATCCATGTAAATAATCATTATCCTTGCGCTTAGCGAAACCAATAGATTTATAGATAATATAAAACTAAGCAAAGGAAAGAAAACTCACAGCAGTGCAGCGTAGACTTGGTGAATATTGGAGGAGACGGGAAGCAAGGTCTATGGCTTCTGGAGGCATTCTCTTGTGGAAAATCTGGTGGTAAGCGAAAGAACAACAGATGAATCAGTTAGGCAGCTGCAGATACATTTTTTTTATTTCAAATTAAACATGATGCAGAAACTGGTTTTGAAGTGGCCTACAATGCCCTGCAAGTAAAATGGTATGAGGAAGGTGATCCAATATAAGAAAACATGGCTACCTTGTGCCAAGGATGAGCCTTAATCTGAGGAAATTTGAACTCAGTATAGTTGGGGTTCATGCATCGTATTTCCTCACGGGTTGGAGTACCAAGAACCTGCCATAATATCAAGTTAACACAAGAAATACCCGTGGCAAAAAAAAAATGTAGCTTGCACAACATCATGCAATACCTTGATTATCTCTACTAGCTGGTCAACAGCACTCTCTCCAGGAAACAGTGGCTGACAAATACACATTATGAAATATAATCAGAATAACAGCACAGCATAATCTAATCAAGGAACCTGAATGTTGCAGTTCCTTAGATAAAGATATAGTGGCTAACCTGACCAAGAAGTAACTCTGCGAGAACGCATCCAGCTGACCATATGTCAATTGAAGTTGTATACTCGGTTGCACCAAATATGAGCTCAGGAGCACGATAATAGCGAGAGCAAATGTATGATATGTTCGGTTCACCAGGAACCTGGTGGAATAGTACAAGGAGATCATCAATCTATTTGTTAAAATAGCAAAATTAAGAAATAACAGAACTAGGGAAGAGAGGCCAACAGTTATAATCCAAGCTCAGGAATTCATCATTATAGTCTTAGCTCAGCAACTTTGCATCCAACTTAATAAACTTAACAATCCTTCGACATAATAACAGCACATGATAAAACCAATTTGGAAATATTGATCATGATAGGCAATTTCTTTTATTAACTATTGAGCTATCTAAAAAAGTCTATCCCAGCACAGTGCAAATTTTAACTTCTAACACAAATCAATCATGAAAGGCAAAAGCAGCATATCTACACGTAAAAGCAACATGACGAAATAAACCACTTATGCTGTCAACATTTTGACTAGTCTACCACTAGAATAATTTCAGCACACATCAAACCACTGAGAAATTACTCTTAAGGGTGGAAATCAACATACCAGAACCTTTGCACTTCCAAAATCACATAGCTTGACTTGATGAGTGAGAGGATCAACCTGTATCAGCAAGCAATTAGAGACCAGTTCAAAACAAACAACCAAGCAAGAGAAGTAATGTAGCCTTGTTCACATAAGTCATACCAAAACATTTTGTGGTTTCACATCCCTGTGGCAGACTCCTGGAACAGTATGAATATAAGCTAACCCTCTGAAAAGCTGCAAGCATAGTAAAAGTATCTTTAGAGAAGCAATGAGAAGCATAGTGGCAATCAGAGAGGTGTTAACATGGTGGCTGACAAACCTGATAGATGTAAAGCTTCACATAGATCAATGGCATCCGCTGGTTAGCATTGCTGTAGTGCTTGAGCACACGGTAGAGTGTCTCAGGGACGTACTCCATAACAAGATTCAGGAACAGCTCATCCCTGCTTGTGGTTGAGAAGAAGCAGTGCTTCAGGCAGATGACATTGGGGTGTTCCATTGCGCGCATAAGCTGCAGTTCACGGTTCTTGTAACGCCGGTCCTGCAACACCTTCTTGATGGCCACCGTTTCCCCCGTCTCCAAGCACTTAGCCTAATTGCGAAAACCAAATCAGTTTGATTCAAACATATCAAGAAATGTACAATACACGGTAAGCATGCATTTCCATAAGACCAAGCATCGTACCTGGAAGACAATCCCGAAAGAACCAGTTCCTACAACTCGCTCCGCCATATAACTAATTGTCTGCAGTAAAGGTAAGAAAAAAAATCACATGAGAAATCGCGCACAATATCTCGAGATTGACGGATTCTATGTTGTGCATCAGAGTCCCAGCTTATCATGACTAACTAAAATTAGAAGTGAAGCATTTATTACCCCCTAGAAACAACAGAACAGACTATGAAATAGCGGATAGAAGAAGAAAATCATGCTTCCTAAAATGTACATTATCCTCAAGTAATAATTGAATAACCAAGCATTTAATTGAGGAATACACTACGTAATTTATCAGACAAATGCTAAATTGCTTACAAATCAAAACGACAACTGTATCTAGTCAGCCCCAAACCCACCAAATTGCGATTCCCCGACGAATCAACACATAGATAGCTAACTTGATCAGCCAAACACTACCAACAGCTTAGAAACGGCTTAAGAGAGCACAAATCCTTAGCGAACCAAGTGATTATTACGAGCAAGGAAGCAAGCGAAGGGCGCACATTCCACTGTACACAAGAAGAACAGCAACCAAAAAGACCCCGAAAAAGCTCACCCGCTTCGGCTCGCCGTTCTTGCCGCCGATGGTGGTGGAGATGATGTGCCCCGTCACGGCGTCGCCACCGCCCTCCTCCTTCTTCTGCAGCACCTCCAACCAAAAAAAAAAAAAACGGCGCCGCGAGACACCGGAGAGGAAAACCAGCATTAGCCCAACGACCACCGAAACCAGCAGATCGGCACCGAGCCCCAGCCCAGATCCACCCTGACACCCAGATCTGGACAACCCCCCCCCCCCTCCCTCCCCACGGGTTACCTTCTCGCTGATGCCGGCGGTCGCCGCCGCCGCCGCTGCCGCTGCCGCCACGGCGGCGGGGGGCGGTGGCGCGTCCAGCTCCATGGGCTCCGGCCCCGGCGGCGCCTCCATGCGGGGGGGGAAGCTGAGCTGGGGAGGGAGGCGGCTGCGGCGGCTGCTGCTGCTGAGCGTTGGCGCTTGGCTTTGCGGGGGGATGGTGGTGGTGGTGTGCTTTTGACCGGTCAGGGAGGCAGCAAGGCTGCGGGGTGTTGTGGTGTGGTGTGGCTGCTGCCGGTGAGGCCGGCTTTGGAGTTTGGACAGATGGGGAAGTGGTTTTACTGATAACTGTGCTGACTCCTCCAGCTAATACTGTGCTCAGTATGATATTTTGAAGGGTTTTCTTTCATGAACTGGGATGTTTTATAGGAGGAGTTTTAGATGATTTGCATGAGAGATGAACTGGGGTGAAAATCTTGAGTTTCTTAGTTTAGAAGTAGTCTTTGATGTTATTGATTACGATATAGAATTGGGTATGGATAACGAATGGAGATGTGGTATGTCTTTGGCATGAATTTTGTTGATGCTTAATTTATATGTTCAAATAGCGGGTACATAGAAATATTTTTTTTACCATCGTGCGGTTTTTATCCGTTTCATCGTAATTGCTGTTTTCTTAAGGTTGTATCGGGATAAAAAGCTCGGGCTGGAAGAAGTCGAGAAGAATAGAGATGTTGTACGTCTTTAGCATGAATTTATGGATGCTTCATTTGTATATTTCAATGACAGTTAAGTAGAAATATTTTTATTAACATATGGTTTTATGTTTTTATCCGTTTCATCGTGATTGTTGCTTTCTTTAGGTTGTATCAGGATAAAAGGTTGGGACAGAAAGAAACAGCTATACGGTACGTCTTTAGCATGATTTTTATAGATGCTTAATTTGTATATTTCATTGACGGTTACGTAGAAATATTTTTGTTAACACGTGATTTTGTCCGTTTCATCGTAATCGTTGCTTTCTTAAGACTGTATCAGGATAAAAAGTTGGGGCGGAATAAATAAAGAAGAATAGAGATGTAGTATATCTTTAGCATGAATTTTATAGATGCTTAATTTGTATATTTCAACAACGGTTACATAGTAATATTTATATTAACATGTGGTTTTATTTGTTTCATCGTGATTGTTTCTTTTTTAAGGTTGTATTAGGATAAAAAGTTGGGGCTGAAAATAGTCAGGAGGAATAGAGATGTGGTACGTCTTTAGCATGAAATTTATGGATGCTTAATCTGTATAGTTCAACGACGGTTACGTAGTAATTTTTTTATTAACATGTGGTTTTATCCGTTTCATCGTGATTGTTGCTTTCTTAAGGTTGTATCAGGATAAAATGTTAGGGTTGAAAGTAGTCAAGAAGAATATAGATGTGGTACATTTTTAGAAAAAATTTGTATGGGTGCTTAAGTTGTATATTTTAGTCATGTTACATAGCGATATTTTTATTAAAACGTGATTGTATTCGTTTCATCATAATTGTTGTTTTTTTAGGTTGTATCTAGATTAAAAAAAACTAGGGCCAAAAGAAACTAAGAAGATAAAGATGCGGTAAGTCTTTAGCATGAATTTTATGGATGCTTGATTTGTATATTTCAATCACGGTTGCGTAGCAATGTTTTAATTAACAAGCGATTTTATATGTTTCATTGTATTAGTTGCTTTTTTAAGGCTACTGATGCTACTTATCTATGATTTTTATGCAATTGATGCTACTATTTTAGATCGCAGAGACATTATCCACTAATTTGATCTCTCTAAATAAACCATCGGACAAGATGATTCACTGATACTGATAGATTTATCGTGGGAAACATTTTCAGTTTTAGAGGATTTGTTTGAAATATAAATTAAGTCATGTGAAAATCTTGAATTTCTTTATTTAGAAGGAGTGTGTAATATTAATGATCGTGATAAAAAAATTGGGGTTGGGAATAGAATATAGGTGTGATACATCTTTAGCATGAACTCTATGGATGCTTAATTTTTATATCTCAATCATGGTTAAGTAGTAATGTCTTTATTAACACAAAGTTACCGAGAATAAATAATCCTCATTTCTAAAAGTGCGGTTGAACATATTCGGCATAAATTAGCACCTATATATTCAATTTAGTAGTAACTACTTTTTATTTCAGAATGATACAAATACATCGATATATTAGAGGTGATTTTTTTTTCGTATTCATGTACTGGCGGTTGCCACTACATTGTTTTGGTGACAGTCGGTGACTCCTTGTTATTACACGAGGAAAATATTAAGTGCATGATAACTACAGTTGTATATTGGCACATCCTCTTTCAAATATTTTTAAAATATGAGGTAAATGTTTTAAAAAACTTATTAGCGTTTTCTTGAGAAAATTATTACAACATTTTTAACAGAGTTTATCATGAAAAAAAAATTATGAGTTAACTTCATCACTTAGTGAAAGTTTTGTCTTTTTTTCTTTATCTTATAGTCATCGTCTTTATTCTGTAGTTTTCCATGATTTTACCCAAAGGTGTGAAATGCGGTACCGAAATGCCCTCAATATATGTGTCGACGGGGGATACCCGTAGACCGGATATAGAGGATATTAGGGTCCGTCGGTACGAGGATCTACGTAGTACGACATCAAGCAGACAAAAGACAATGATTATACTAGTTCAGGCCCCTTAGCAGGTAATAGCCCTAATCCAGTTGGTATGGGATTATATGATGGAGACCACAGATTACAAGGGGAATAACAGAACTCGATGATACCGACAAGACCGTAGTCGAGTTGATCCGACTAGATCTCCCGGCGACTTGGCTCCTGTAAGCTCTGGCTTTGCAGGTTGTGGTGGGTGTGTTGGCGGTGAGATTCGATGCATCAGGTCCTGTCCAGGGGGCCCCTTTTATACCGCGGGTCAGTTGATCTCCCAGTAGGACTCGGAGATATCGGACCCCTCACGATATGGTAAAAACCTAGTCTCGTCCGAGTAGGACTTCTTCCATCCGCAAATTCTGTCTCTTTCACGGGATAGATTTTCTTAATGTATACGGAAACTATTCGTACACGCGCGGGTATACTGTATCGGTACCCATCATATATCCAATGATAGAGGGTATACCTTATCTGTAACCCTAACAATATGAACATGTCCGGACATCATCTGAACGACCGAAAAAAAGAGAAACACGGGACATCAATACCAGACCATATTTAAAGATCTTTTTAAACGTTGGAACGTGTCTTTGATCCCAAAATCGAATAGTAAGGCCGACTAACGCGCGATGGCTAGCTAGACACAAGCAGGGTTTCACTTATCGCACGATAGTCATGCTTATCGCGGGGTACGGTAGGGGAAGCCGGCGATATGGTTTGGATAAATTTTGACCAAATTCAAAATTCCAGAAAAAATCGAAAAAAACTAAAAAAATTCATGGATGTAGTTCTTGATTTGTAATTGCCAATGGTGAAGAATTTTTTTTGAAATAGAGTAAGCTAAATTCAAATTTGAGGGCAAAACCAAAAATGGTTTACAAATTGAAAAAGCAAGAGAATATTAGGCCTTAAGTATCCTACATATTCTTCCAATTATTCTCAATTTCTAGTTTTCTACACATATTCAACCGTATTTTTGATTTTTTATCCTATTTATTTTACATTTACATGATTTCAGCTACACAGCCCGCGATAACCGTGCGAATATCGCGGTTATCACGGTAAACCGTGCGATTATCGCGGTAAAACCGCGAAACCGCCGAGTTTTGAATTCGAATTTTTGGATGTGATTTTTGTGTGATTTTAGACGATTATCGTGTGATTATCGTAGTTATCGCGCTACCGCGGGGTGGCGATATTCCCTGCCCAAACGATGAGGTAAACACTGGACACAGGAAACGGCTGAAACCGTGGCTGCAACCAACAACCCTGCAAGGCTGGCGCGCGGTCAAACCGGAGAGGACGAGACCGCGACGCTGGTGTACGTACGGCCCTCCCATCCGACAGGCCCCGGGCCGGCTAATCGTACCCGCCGTTTCTCCAATGGAAAACGCCACGAAAAAACGGATGTCCATCAGGCGAGCGCGCGGCAGCGGCAGGCATGGCCGTAACCCGACCCGATTAGCAGCATATCGATCGGCAGCTAGCGTAGCGACCCCCTAATTATTGGCGCCGGCCACTCGGCCAGGGCATCCGCGATCCTCGTCGGCAGGCACTGCATGCCACTCTCCCCCCCACCGTCTCACATCACATGCCTCCAACCTGTCGTCGTGGCGCGCTCGCCACCGACCGCCGTTGCCACCGCACGCCACGCTTTGACTCTACCTACGTGCCCAAACACAGCACACACCGTCCCCCCGGCCACATTTGCCGTTGTTTTATTACGCGCGCGATGGTCCAGCTCCTCAGGGCCGATGCGTGTCGTAGGCGTACGTGCCACTGTTCGCCGTGTTGCGTTCGATCACGAGCCAGTAACCACGGCTTCTTAGGCAGTCGTCGTCGTCGCATGTGCAGGGTGGGTTAGGTTTGCCGGTCGCTGGCATGCATCGAGCAATCGGTTTGGTCTTGGGGATAAAATGTCAGCAGCGTGTCACTAGTTTTTTTTTTTTCTTTTCTGTTTGTTCTTCCCGTTGTTTTTAGATTTGCGTGGTCAAAGTGGCAGCAGTTGGTGACTGTACCGAATACTGACATCGATCGGCGTGGTGGTGGTGGCGATGGTACTGTTCTTTTGTTATCCACGGTGGCAGTCAAATCTGCTGCTCGTCCAATCATGGATGCGTTCAAAGCTGGATTAGTTTAGAGCACAGTAGTTCAAACCGGCGGATAATTTTTTTTCCTAGGGTTCATCTCCCGTTGTCATTTGCTGCTTCTCATCGGGAAACTTTCATACTGCATGCTAAGAGGACAGAACACTAATTATAGTACTCCCTCCGTCCTTCCATAATAGATGACGTTTTTAACTTTTTATTTATAACGTTTGGCCATTCGTTTTATTTGAAAAATCAGTGTAAATATAAAAAGAGATAAGTCATATGTAAAGTACTTTTGATAATAAAGCAATTGACAAACAAAATGAATAATAATTCTAAAATTTTTTAAATAAGACGAATGATCAAAACATTGATAAACAAAAATTCAAAAAGACAAGTAATATAGGACGGGGTAGCAGTACTTTCTTCTGAACCTCATACACTCCCAATGGAAATGGAAACGAGCTGTTAATTTCTCGTGAACTTCTTTTTGCGAAAACCCCCAACGTACGATTTCCCGGCGAAACTTCACCGGAATTCTGTGCTCCAAGCAGAGGCCACTGACAAACACCAATTCTACTAGGGCTCTAGGCATCGCGTCTTTCCGTGAGAACGCAGTTAATTAACCAATTAACCATGCCGGAAAACTGGACCCTTTCGATCGGGAAACCCGGGAAGCCATCGGACTGAAACGAACTGAAACGAAGTAGAGTAGCTCGCAGCCTCTCAGCTACTACTACGTTGTGACCAGGAAACGCATAGGTTTTGACCTGACCACCTCCCTCATTCAAAGCTCGCACTGGCCTGGGCGGCGCTCTGCCTGCTGGGCTAGCTAGTTTCTCTCTGTTTGGAGAGTTTGTGATAGCTACAGTTTCTCTTAAAATCTCCTGCTGTCAGAAGCTCCTTTAAATAGTATAGATTTTCACTTAGATTCTGATAAGCTGTAGTCGTAAAATTCAGAAAATGAACTAGAAGACAGAAGGTAGGTTTTTCAGTTTTTTCATATTCCCACGTACTACTTCTCATAATATTATGCTCCACAAACAGTACCTCGATCACTCTCTGTACTGCAACCAAGCAAAGCCCTGTGGCCACCGGCCTGTGCCAATGGACGCGCTGCACAGTAGTTGATGCTACTCCTCCTCGATCTGCTTGACCAAGCCTCACAAGAGACAAGGAATAATGTGACCAAAGGTAAAAAGAATCGCACACGATTTTCGCCACACTATAGTTAGACAGTGCCATGGAAAAACAGCACTCGACAAAATTCAGATGAGTAAAGTACATCACCGGTTTTTAAACTTGTACCACTGTGTCATTCCGGTCACTAAACTTGTAAATCGACCGTTCAGGTTCTCAAACTTGTTCGACTGTGTCATCCTGGTCCCTAAACTTGCAGATCACTTGTTTAGCTCCTCCAACTTGTTCAGTTGTGTTACCCCGGTCTCTAAACAGGATGGTCTAAAAACTTCATATAAAAAAATAATTCATAACTTTTTCATGTGAACTCTAATGAAGACAAACTTTATATCAAAATTATAGCCCTCGAAAGTTTTTGAATTAAAACTGTTTAGGTTCCCAAAATATTGTTGCATGTTTATAGATTTTTGAAATTTTAATTTTAAAATTACATTTTGGGAAAAAAATGACTTAAAATAAAAAAAAATTCAACTACAAAGTTGTAGATCGCGTCGAGAGCTACAAGTTTGATATAAAGTTTGTCTTCATTAGAAAGTTCTTCACATGAAAAAGTTATGAATTATTTTTAAATATAAAGTATTTAGACCGTCCTATTTGACCCAGATGATATTCAAATCCAAATTTAGGGACCGGGTGACACAACTGAACAAGTTGGAGGATCTAAACGAGTGATCTGCAAGTTTAGGGACCGGGATGATACGGTCGAACAAGTTTGAGGACCTGAATGATCGATTTGCGAGTTTAGGGATCGGGACCACACAACGGTACAAATTTAAGAACCGGTGATGGACTTTACTAAATTCGGATCATGTACAGTATCAGCGGACAGCTAGTAGCTCAGCTCAAACACTAGCCAAATTTGACAGATCTCGTGTTGTTTCTCATCAATCATCTTTATCCTGGAGCTCGAGGCTAAAAGCACCAGATTCCTCGCTTCTTTGATTCGATTGGATTTGCTTAATTCAGGGATCAAAGACAGAGACTAAAAAATACACTCCTCCATTTAACAACCAGTAGCAGCAACAAACAAATGGGTGCCTACCAGGAACAAAAAATTTTGCACACACTGATCGGTGCGCCTGAATGATTGAGTTTGCATCCTCTTCTTTCCGTTATTCTTTCTCCAAATAGAATATGTTCGGGAACAAGATTTAACATGCTGGATGCCATTATTATCGAACAGGAATGCAAGGATCATGTGGTGGGGCCATGGATGCCGTGGAGAGGCAAATACAAAGACAGCCTATGTCGCATCCCACATTGACCAGAATAGGGACCTCAATCATCTAGTGTCGATCTCTCGGGCTTAATAGTAGGAGAAGGGAGTATTATCCAATGTAAAGCCAACGAGTAAGGTACGGCAAGTGGAGCATCTTCTGCTAATCTCAGCTTTAATAGTAGGAGTACGTTTTTTAGGGTATATATTTGTTTTTCAAAACACGGCATTTGTACTAGGTTTTATTCTTCAATGAGTACTCCAGATAAAAACAATAGCAAGGTGCCTAGGTCATAATAAAAAAATGAAAACAAAATATATGTTGGTGAAATTATAAGTGCATGACTTCACCCGCTAGAATACAAATGCAACATCAATACAAATACAACATCGATGAATATTCGGTTTTACTATATTACTTGCGGCAGTTTTTAGGCGTAAAACTTTCAAATTGTGGACCGTTAGACAAGATTCGTGTAGATCGGATGATAAAATTTTGCATAAAGCGCGCGGGAGAAAAGAGCAAACGTATGACCTCCCCGTTTATGACTGAACAGAGCTAACCGATTGGACGAATTTGGATTTTCGTTTAGTTACATACCAATTCCATATTAGTTACATACTAGTTACGGTAACCCTAACTCATTGTAACTACATTATAATTTAGGTATAAAGATTTATATATGTTTTTAATAATTGCATATGTTATATTATAGTTATAATATAGTTATGGTGGAATTATATTACAGCTATACGATATACTACAGTTAGATCTGAAAGTTTTCCACATAAAAAACTTGCAGCAGTTTTTTAATAGTCCCAAAATATTAGTCATACGCGGTTGCAAATGGTGGGTGTACGTAGAGGTGAGCGGGCATCACTAAGGGTGTGTTTGGATGGAGGGATTTAGGTGGATAGGACATGGCGGCCTATTTTTGTGGGTGTTTGGTTCTTGGGTGGAGGTGGGATAGGGCGGCCCGGAGGGGAATATTCCTTCCAGATGTCGGATGGAGGGATCCGGCCGTTTCGGCCGAATACAGCTGCCCGAGCGCTCGGGCGAGCGGGGGCGAGCGACGAGTGGGTCGCGTCACCCCTCTCACCACGACGTGAGCTCGGCGGCGGCTACGGCGAGCGACGACACGAGCTCGATCGCGGCCAAGCCACGCGACGAGAGAGGAGGCGAGCTCGGCGACCGGCGCGGGCGACGAGCACGGCGGCAGTGGGACGCGAGCTTGGCGGCGGCGGCAGAGGAGGCGCGGCGGCGACCGGTGAGAGAGGAGGCGGGAAGAGGACGCGCCGACGACGACCGGATCTGGGGCGGCGTGGCACGCCGGCGAAAGAGGAGGCGCGGCGGCGGCAAGGGAGAGAGGAGACGGGCTCGGCGGTGGCCATGGGGGAGGCTTTGCGGCGGGGTTGCCGGTGAGAGAGGAGGCGAGGGGCGATCGGGGAAGATAGGAGGCGAGGGACGGCCAACGATTTTGAGAAGGAAGATTTTTTTTCATTTTTTTGTTTTTCTCCTTCCCCTTTTATTTCTTTCTGCTTTTTATTTATATTTAGATTTTTTTTAGTATATTGATATTTTTTTTGGTTTGGACAATTTGGAGGGGTATACTCACCATCTTAATGAAAGGGTGATTGCAACCACTCATGATTGCAACCACTCATTCATCCCACTCCTCACAAAAAAAATGGATCACCATATCCACTTTCATCCCTTCAATTAAACAAAAAACTGGATCGTCATATTTACTGTAGCAAACAAAAAAACTGAATCGCTATATTCAGCAAAATATAGACCGCCATATCCCATCTAACCTTGACTAGGAACCAAACTCACCCTAACAGTACCACGCGATCATACTTAACAGAACGACTCCGAGCAGCAGTGGTGAGAGGGAGTAGTAGGGACTATCATTTCTGAAAGCACGAATAGTACGTAACTGGATGAAGGAGTAATGGGCAAACGGTGTGCTAGTCCAGCCAGCAGCCATACATCAACATCAATAAGCAACAAATGTTCTCAGGGGCTTGGGCTTTTTTGTCCAGCTTGGGATCTAGCCCAGGTCCATATGGAACAGGAGCGGAAAAAGTACATTGAAGGTCCCTCAACTTGTTACAAAATCATCCTTCAACCGTAAAATCAGATATCCGACATCCCTTAACTAATTAAAACCGGTAACAATAGGTTCTTGGGTGGTCCTTAACTAATCAACATGTGGGACCCACGCTGACTCAGCCGCCATATAGGACAAAACCAGGGTCAAAAACACTGAAAGACCTATTTTGACCGGTTTTGATTAGTTAAGAGACGTCGGATATCTGGTTTTATGGTTGGATGATGATTTTGTAACTCAATGACAAGTTGAGGGACCTCCGGTGGAGCCACCACAAAAGAAGGGAAATATAGGCCGGAGTGAACCTGCTACTGGGCTAGGCGGCTAGAAAATCTTAACACAAAAAAGGCTTACTAGATCCCACGTTGCAAATACTGTACTCTCTTCATCCAAAAGTTTTATAACGTATTTTAGTTTTTGGGTTTTCCAAATAAAATGATTATATTTGTTTTATCCATGCATAAAAAAAATAAATGAAGAAAAATGTCTCTTCGTTTAGAAGCAGATTATTAATTACTCATTGCATGCATTCTCTTTCTTTGTTGCACGAGGAGTTAAGATGGATGAGTTAATTTCTCCTTATTTTTGGTGAATAAAGAAATACATCTTAGACTTTTGAATGGAGTGAGTAAAATTTAACAAAACTGGCATTGTCGTATGATACAATTTCATTTTTCTTTCTAAACCAATCCTAAGTTTCCAACCAAGACGTCTAAAGTTGTTCGAAGTTTTTAACGCTATCTAGTTTGCTATGGCTTATTATTCGGTTTGGAGGAATAGAAACGCATGCACACTTTTAATCATAGGAATTCCCAATAGATTTGAGTGGATGAAAAATTTCTTATATCAACTTGTATGAACAAAAAAGAACTTCCTTTAGTTTTCCTGTACTTATATTTCTACAAACCAAATGTCGTTCGTAAGAATTAGTCTTTACAAATCCAAATCTTATGCGCCCGCCCCCCCCCCCCCCCCCCCCCCCCCAAAAAAAAAACAAAAAAAAATCTAACAAACCGTAAGAACGCACCTTCCAAAATCAGCAAAGATTTGGATACTTCAGCACTGAGAAAAGTTGCTGTTTTGAAGATGACTTGTTTGCAAACAAATCAATTTCCGATTAATAGCACGCACGCACCTACATTCCGCTCATACCTTGAACTGGAATGTGAACTCATCATGACCATAATAAACCCATACTTTCTCCGTTTCAAAATAAATATATCTGAGATTGACATTTTCTAATATAATAAATCCATAAGAGATTTATTTAGATTCATTGTAATAGAAAACGTCGCATATTTTTTCTCGAACACGCAGAAAGATTGCATGTCAATATATTAGAAGAAAATAATATTTGTTACACAACGCAATCAGTCAGACCGACTTATGCCAAGAAAAAAGGTAAACAAGAGACCAAAGAAAAAAAATAGGTTACTATGACTCCAAACATCGGAAAGGGGGTAGAGCCCACTACTCTCCCAATAAAACCCCAAAATTAGCAATGCCAGCTAACCACTGTAGATAACCCTCTGAGAGGATGGACTGAAGGACCTCCGAGACTGAAGATAACATAGAGTCGAAAACCCTGGAGTCCACAGTTGCCAGGAGACCAGGAAAATCAGAGAATCGAAGCTGGCACGAAAATGCTCAAGCAAAGTATGCCCTAGATGATGGCCACCAATTCTGGAGGCAGCTACCACGGGAGGAGAGAGGGCAGCCCTACCAAGAGGTGACAACATACGGAGCCAGACCTATCGAGCGAACACGCAATCGAGGAGGATGTGGTTCGCCGTCTCAAGCTCTTGAGCGCAAAAGGGGCAGACCGAGTGACTATCAATGCCGCGTTTCTGGAGGAGATCGGACGTGCAACAGCGCCGTTGAAATGCAAACTAGAGGAAGAACTTGTATTTAGCAGGACCCTTCGCGTACTAGAGAAGATCAGCATAAGCAAATGAGTGCTGGCCATAAAATAACATCTGGTACGCCAAACACGCTGAGTGGCGTTGGTCACTAGTCCAACACCAAACGAGACGATTCCCGACACCCGGTGAGAGCTGAAAGTGAAACACCAAATCCCAAAATAAGAAAAAACTGGGAGATGAATTGATTTTTTTATGGGAAAAGTACGTACTCAATTACTCGTATGCATGGTCGTTTTAACTGCTCTGTTCTGCCGACACGAAGCATGCTAGCTAGTAGCGTGTACATTATCGAGCAGCTCGTCTTCTATACTTCTATAAAATCAAAGGCAAAGGGAAGGGGCTTCATGATGATGGCGCATCGATCGATCCCCATTTCATATCTGCCGTGAACTTAAAGCCTTGACAAACCAAGGTGGACACTGATAAGGTCGTAGTAATCCAGAAAGACCAGAACCTTTGCCTGCCTCCATCAGCGCCGGCCGGCCGGCCGGTCTGCTCATTACTAGTAGCACACAGTTTAAACTCTACTTTGGCGTAGTACTTCTCGTACACGTTGTTGCTTGTTGCCATTATCACGCGTAGTTTATTCGGAGTAGTTCTAGTCTGGAGCTTTGGAAGGGGGCCGGCCGCTTGTCCAGACATGCGCAGGCCCAGCTTGCAACTTGCCGCGTACTACTGCCCCGATGCAGCGATGCTCGCTGTTGGTTGGTGCCACATCCCACGCTGCCATGCCATGCACGTATGTGCACGCACACGCGACGTACAACAACGTCGCGTTCCGGTGGCCATTGGTCCGTGCGCTCACTGCGTCCTGCATGTGTGTGTGGGCGTGTCGGGGGTCTCGACCGCCGTGCGCGCTCGGGCCGTGCCGGCACGAGATGCCACGGTTCACATGAGCGCAACGCACGCAGCGCATGTCCCCCACTCGGTTGGTGGTAGCTTTGGGGCGTTTGGCTCGGGGCTCGCACGCGACGCGGCCGAGACAAACAAGCGCGGTTGCCTAGCTTTGTCACCTTGCGCGACTTGTAGATAGATAGATAGATAGAAATAGAACGGCAGACGGTGCAGCAGTAGCTGGAAACTCGCGCGCGCGCGCGAGCGGCGGGCGGCTTTTCCGTGTTCGGTGTTTCGGTGCGGCGGCCATATATACGCGCGCGCGTAGTACGTGCAGTTGCAGACGACGGACTTGTGCGTGCGTGCGTGACGCGAGAGGCTGAGAGGAGCATTTTGGCCCTTTGTTTCCTTCGGTTCTTTTGCTCTTTTTTGTTGGCGATGGGGTGGTCGTCGTCGTCGTCATCAAGGGCTATGCTCCTGGCGCGCGCTGTGGCCTTGGCGGTGGTGTTCCTCGCGGCGGAGGCGCAGCTGTCGCCGGGGTACTACAACGCGACGTGCCCCGGGGTGGTGTCCATCGTGCGCCGAAGCATGGCGCAGGCGGTGCAGAAGGAGGTGCGCATGGGCGCCTCCATCCTCCGCCTCTTCTTCCACGACTGCTTCGTCAACGTAACTACGCGAAATGGATCTCTTGCTCGGCCAATGTACTTCGCCTTGTTGAGTTTAGTGGCCGCGTGCTGAGTTTGATGCGCGTGTGTGCAGGGGTGCGACGCCTCCATCCTGCTCGACGACACGGCGAACTTCACCGGGGAGAAGAACGCCGGGCCGAACGCCAACTCGGTGCGCGGGTACGAGGTCATCGACGCCATCAAGGCGCAGCTCGAGGCCTCCTGCAAGGCCACAGTCTCCTGCGCCGACATCATCGCGCTCGCCGCGCGCGACGCCGTCAACCTGGTCAGTACTCTCTGCCTGCCTCGTGTTTTTCTGCACCCATGTAATGCTGGCATTAATGGCGGGGCGCGTGCAGCTCGGGGGCCCGAACTGGACGGTGCCGCTGGGGCGGCGTGACGCGCGCACGACGAGCCAGAGCGCCGCGAACACCAACCTGCCGCCGCCCGGCGCGAGCCTCGCGTCGCTCCTGTCGATGTTCAGCGCCAAGGGGCTCGACGCGCGGGACCTCACCGCGCTGTCCGGCGCGCACACCGTCGGGTGGGCGCGCTGCTCCACCTTCCGCACGCACATCTACAACGACACCGGCGTGAACGCCACCTTCGCCTCGCAGCTGCGCACCAAGTCCTGCCCGACCACCGGCGGCGACGGCAACCTCGCGCCGCTCGAGCTGCAGGCGCCCAACAGCTTCGACAACGCCTACTTCACGGACCTCCTCAGCCGCCGCGTCCTGCTGCGCTCCGACCAGGAGCTCTTCGGCAGCGGCGCCGGCAATGGCACCACGGACGCGTTCGTGCGCGCGTACGCCGCCAACGCGACGACGTTCGCGGCCGACTTCGCCGCCGCGATGGTGAGGCTGGGCAACCTGAGCCCGCTCACCGGGAAGAACGGCGAGGTACGGATCAACTGCCGGCGAGTGAACTCATCATGAACATGGAATGGATTATTGATGTACGCTTCGTGAACGCCATAAACTTATTATCAAATCTTGTTTTTACCAAAAGCAATTGGAAAAAAATGCTGTTCTTGAACTGATTTTCGTCCAAATTCCGATCGAAGCGAGCAGCACACACTAAACTCTGCCATGAACCGATTCATGGCGGAGTGGGGTTTTAGTCCGAACAGATCTCAGCCGCTGATTACCAGATCGACGATGCGATCAGAACAGGGAATCTGCTGGGCCCGTGGACCAGTGGAACACTGCAGATGTGGCAGCCCAGGATGGCAATGTTTGATTGGCTGACTGCCAGATTATCGCTGTCTTTTCCAACGAGCTAAGCAGTTTGTCAGTTGTCACATGAGAGCAAGTATAATAGTACAGTCCACTGCTAGCTCCAATTCATATATAGTCAATCTAATAGCCAATTTATACAATAGTTGCTTACTATATTATTAATATATGGTTCCACCTGTCATACACATAGTGTGTCTTAGAATCTGTGCTACAGCTGGGTACAGATATGTAGCCCGCTGCTCTTCTCTCTCATCGTTTATCTCATTAAAATATATTTATAGCTGGCTAATAGACCGCTATTGTACCTGCTATGAGTTAACTCTGAATTTTCAATCATTTTCAAGTCTTGAACCATATGCTTTAGATATATTAGCTAACGCAATTTGTTGGCTTTCTCAACTCTATAAAACCGTGTGACAGTGGAATCATCTCTTTTTCTGAGATAATAATAAAGATTTCATTAAGCAAAACAAAGCATCCGGTTTCCAGCGATGGATGCATCATGGCATAAAAAATAAAAATAAAATCTAGCACTGAATGTCTGCTAAAAATCCTGAAAACCCATGGCTCTTTCATCATCACACATTGGCATTTGCATTGACGCGCAGACACTTCACGCTAGCCGACTTCGTCGGTGCTGTTTATCGGCGACTCGTCAGTCAGTACACTGTGAATCTGTGATCCATAGCTACTGATTGAGCAAAGCCCCTGCGGCGACGAAGCCGGCAAAGTAGCCACAGGTTGGGCCACAGCCCACATGGAACGGACGGGCTCACATGCTGTGATTAGCCTGTGACACTGTGTCCCGATCTGTGTACCTTTTCTCTTTCTGGTTTTTACAGGCTAATCATCATCTCACTCTTCTCACAAAATGCCTATCCCAAAGATGACACCCATCATTGCAGATTAAGCATCACAGGAATGAGAAAGAAAGTAAGTATAACACTCGCTTTACACGGCTGAATCCTGATCAGAAAAATGCCCAGCTGGCAGGTGTGTCTGAGAAGTTGTTCCCCTTTGCATCCTAGAAAAAGTCTTTTGCTACAGGTTGCCACGCCCATCTATCTGTTCGAGTCCCGCGGCGGCGCCAAAATCGCTTTGGTGCGCTGCAGAAAAAAGCGTGGTCACACCATGCCCGCCCTCCATGCAACGCAGCGCCAGCGCACGGGGAATTCGCGAGAGAAAACCGGGGCCCATATACAACATGGCACGAACGCGTACACGCGCGAGCTCGGCGATGCGATGCGTCACGCGTCGGCGCGATGGCGCGTATTAGTATTATCCTCCGCACGGGGCGTTTGCTGATGAGACGCACGCGCCGCCGGACGAGACGGAGATGACGTGTATGCGTGGTTGTGTGCAGTGCATCGCGCCGCGCCCTGTGCGCGCGGGGGCAGTTGATCCGCGGCGTTTTGGAATGGAGAAGGGAGAGGCGCCCGTGCTGGCAGCCTCTGCGTCGTGCGCGCGCTGCCCTCGCGGCCACGGCAGCCGCGAGCGCACTCGGTCACGCAGCACGGCAGCAGGCAGGCAGGCGTACGTGAACCCGCCGTGCACCCACCATGTGGCCCATGCTGGCGCTGCGGCTGCAGTAGCTTGGTGTACACAGGACGATCTACAATGGCACGAAACAATGAAGCATCGCAACCGCATGGCTAAGATATTCGTTTGTCTTGTAGATCCTCTCTGATCATGGACATCCTCAAGAGTCTCGGGACCTCAGGACAAGGGGAAGCGAAGGTAAACGTCAAAACGTGGTGTTGGAAGTGGAACTGTAACACCAGGTCTGTGACGAGGGAGGGACCATGGAATTGCCTGCATCTGCGGGGGGGATAAAAAAGCAGCGTAGCATTTGTCCACTTCAGTTTTTTCAGAGATGCTGACAGAGTAAAGCTGAACAAAACCTGCGACTCTGGGGTAGGGCATTATTGAGAGCGGCTGAGATGGGAACATACTATGATGGATAAGAGCAAGTTTCCAATTTATTTATAGTTAATCTAATAACTTATTTGTACAATAGTTACATTCTACAATATTAATACTTGGTCCCACCTATCATATACACACAGTGTCTTGGAGTTCATGCTACAGCTTGCTACAAATCTGTAGTCCGCTGCTCTTTTTTCTCCTTAAAATATGTTTGCAGCTGGCTTATAGCCTGCCATTATACCTGCTCTAATGGCAGCAATTTTGACTCTTTTACTAAACTTATTCTAAAACTAGATCTTGACAAAAATATAACCAAAAATAGGTCTTTATCATGTAAAAAAAAGCTATTTACCTTACCATTATAGATCTAAGCACTAAGATCCAACATCTCAACACCAACCTCATCAGTGACAAATCCGAAACAAAATTATCGAGGCTCTATATATGTAAATTATCTAATTATTAACTAATATAAATTAATATGATATAATTTAGTTAGAATTTGAATAATCTACAACGTAGGTATGTCCCTGAGACCCATTGATGCTGACCTCGTGGAATACACTATAAAACGCTGATAGATCCAAATACACATGAAAACTTGCATAGTGATCAGTGACTAGAGATGGCAATGGAGAATTCCCCACCGAAGAATGCATCCCTATACCTACCCCCGCGAGACAAAACTTTCCCGTGCCCGCAAAATACAACAGGAAATAAGATTATCATTTATCAAAGAGGATCACCCTTGCCCCCACGAACCTGACAGGGGCATGACTTCTCCATTATAATTCCCTTATGAAGAATCAACTATAGCCATCTCCATCCCTAATAAAAGAATTCCTCATAGGAAAAGGGAAAACGGGGCTCATTGCCATATCTAGTAGTGGTGTAGTGTAGTGGTAAATGGTGTTTGTATTGTCATGAAGAATATGGTTTGAATCCTGATCATTGAAATATTTAAAAAAAGTGAAGGTGCAACAAAGAAAAAAAGGGAGGGAGAGGGGTCCGAACTGGCAAAAAAGAAAAACAATAATCACGGAAGTGGGCTTTAAACCTAGCACCTTCTGTTATAATAAGGGAGTATCTTACCACTAGACTACTCGATACATCTTGATAAGAAAACAACTCATAGTATTTATTAATTTGTATTATATTACTCAGCGCCAAACTATATGACACTATTTTTTTAGTCTTAACACTAAGGCCAAAGCCCATGAGGTTGAGGTAGAGGCATAATTTTGGTTATAGTTTCTTCATGGTCTATTTATAGAATACGTTTTATAAAAAGGATAAAATGTCAATATTTCGGGGATAATGGAGTAGCAAGAAGGGTAATACAGCTCATGAGAGATTTGGGGCAAGGTGCAGCCTAATTAGTGCATATCAAACGATGCCGAGCTCGATAATTTTATCGACGAAGTCATGCGGATGGAGATGACTAGATGAGGCTTGAGGCGCTCCCTGTTCGTCAGATTATCTCGGTTAAACAAATGCCGGAGCGGTTTTACCGGCCGTAAGCGCCTCTTCTTACCTTGGACGGTGACGCCGGGGGCGCGGCCGGGCTGCGGCGCCGGCGATCATGGACCCAGGACATGGCTGTCGGTTTGATACGCGGCGGCGCCGGCGGCGAGAGCCGGCATACCGCATACGCGGGAGACGGAGCGGCCGAGTGGGGACAGAAGTCTTGCTGAAAAAGTATTCCACGCTGAGTCAGCTACTACGTTAGATAAAACCGGAGTTAAAACAGCTGAGAGACCTGTTTATATTGATTTTGTAAGTTGAAGGATACATTATATCCGATTTTACGGTTTGAAGACGATTTTATAGCTCGATGACAAGTTGAGTGATCTTTGGTGTACGTTTTCCAAGTCTTGCATCCTTAGCGTGGCGATGTCTCGCCGTCTCAGTGCACCAGCCCACGATGGACCATGTAAAGCCCAATCCGTACTATATCGGATCGGGAATAAGTTCATCTGAGGTCTCTTAACTTATCAACGAATTCGATTTTCGTCCTTCAACCGAAAAAAAAACAGATACAGCAGGTCCCTCAACTATCAAAACCAGTACAAACGAGGTCCCTCAGCGGTTTAGATGGCGGTTTTATCTGATATGGTATCTACGTGACAAATTTAACTCGGTTTTCATCTGATGTGGCATTGATGTGGTGCTTACGTGGCAATTTTATAAAAAAATAAAATCCATGGGACCCACATGTCAGTTTTACACCCGAAATAATAAAAAATGGTCAGTCTGCTCAAGCTTTTGCCGCCGCCCCGACTGGCAGACCATCCCAAGAAGGCACCTCCTCGTCGCCTCTGCTGCCTCCACACTGCCCGCGGCCGCGGTCTTTGCCTCTGCCGCCGCCGCCCCTAGCTTCGCCGAGATCCCCGGCTTCGGCGGCGTGAGGGCCCTAGACCTCTGGGAGGGCTCCGGCGAGGTCCCGGCAGACCGCGACCAGGTAAAGCCGTCGCCTTCAAAATAAACTCGGCTTAGAACCTTTCTTGTTCTAATTTCTAATTAGCCTAGTGGAGAGATTGGAGACCTTGGAAATGCAACTAACAGATTCAAATATTCAATTCGCTTCTTGATTGAGCAAGTTATAGGTGCAAGGATTTTACTTATATGTGTAATGAAGCTATTTATATTCCCTCTTGTGATGCTATATTTGCGATATGCTTGGGTCTGTCTGGATATTGGTTGCCGCGAGCTTTACTTATATATGTCTGCTGCTGCTAGCCGTAGTTGACGAGGAGACGCGGAGCGGCGAGATGTCCCCGAGGGCGTCACGCTAGGCAACGCCCTGGAGAAGAAGAGCAAGCTACGTGGCGGCGGCGACACGTCGCGCTGGTCCGACGAGAAGAGCGGCAGCGGCAGGGAGTGGTCAAGCCTGGGATGGGGCACGGCGATCCTCGGCACGAGCAAGCGGTACTGCGCCGACGCGAGGAAGGCTCGTTTGGCGACGGACGGCCGTGGCAGCCCGAGGGTTGGCGGGGAGAGGTGGGGCGGCAAGCCGGCGGCGGGTTCGGCCTGGTCAACGACGCTGCCTCCCCCTGCGCTGCCTCTGCTCCTCCTCCGTCTTCAGCACGTCGCGCGGCGGGTTCGGCCTGGTCAACGGCGAATCGGCGATGGCGGGGCGGCTGGGTCCGACGATGAGCTCCGTGAGGAAGGAGGAGGGGCTCCCACTCCGTTCCCTCGTACTCGGGTTCCGGCGACGATAACAGCGGTGGTGGTTGTTGAGTTATTATTCAAATTCATAAAGGTCAGCTTCTGTCGTAGTAGAGCGAAGGTCCGTCGCCGGGAGGCTTTAATTAGATATGTGCCATTAAATCCCCGTTTTGAGGGAAGCTCTGCAGAACGTTTTACCAGAAGTTTGGATCGCTACAAATGGTAGATCTTAAACATTTCGTCATCCCTTTTAGGGTTCCACCGTATATATACCTCTTGTAACCCGCCGTGCGGCGTTGTAATCTCACCCCAGATATAGTGAAGATATTTTGCTGGCTGGCGCCCGTGGTTTTTTCTCTCCTGTTTTGGGAGGGTTTTTCCACGTTAAATCTCGTGTCTTCTGTGATTGATCTATTGTTCTTTATCGTTTGTTCGCTTATCGTTTCCTAATAGTGGTGACGAGAACGCCGCGAGCTTCTATGGCCTTCTTGTTGCGTCCGGTGCGGGGGAGGAGGTGGCATGGCCGCCGTGTCCCGTCTCGCTGCCGGTGCCATCCACCGGTGGGCACCGGTCGATGCCATCCACGAGAGAGAGAGAAAAGGGTGAAGGCTGAAGGGGAAGATGAAAGGCGAAGAGGATAGAGATGATATGTGGGGCCCACGTGAGTCCCACTATTTTTTAATTATTTTATGTGTGAAACTGACATGTGGTCCCATGGGTTTTATTATTTTTTTCATATCGAATTATCATGTAAGCGCCACGTCAATGCCACATTAGATGAAGACCGATTCAAATTAGCCACGTAGACGCCACGTCAGCCAAAACAGCCATCTAAACCGTCGAGAAATCTCGTTTGCATTGGTTTTGATAGTTGAGGGACCTGTTATATCTGGTTTTTCGGTTGAAGGACGAAAATTGGATTTGTGACAAGTTAAGGGACCTCAGATAAACTTATTCCTTTCGGATCGCCACCACTGCCCACTGGTAGCGGCCCATAGAGAAGGGACCTATGCGGCTATGCCTTTTCATCATTGGTTAATTAGATACGTGCCATTAAATCCCCGTTTTGAGGGAAGCTCTGCAGAAAGTTTTACCAGAAGTTTGGATCGCTACAAATGGTAGATCTTAAACATTTCGGCATTCAGGCCCCTATTTTTAATTGTCCTCACCAATTGCGGTCCTTTGCTGTGCTTAGTGGGCGGCTCATTAGGCTGATGCAGAAAAGAAAGTTTTGCTATGGCCGAGTTGCTCATCAACTACTACGTAGTACCTTAATTCGTCCCTGTTCCAGTAAATGCCTCTTGATGTAGGAGTGTGCTCCTCATAAAAGAACATGCATTAACTTGTGTCGACTGAAGAATCGAAGTGCACTACATCAAGGGCGGATCTACCCATTATGCGGGGTGGATCGACCAACTCAGCTACGACTAGTGTTGCCTCACACTCTCAAAACTCTCTTATTCCCTTATAATAGTCATGGACCATCAAAATTAAGTATAATAAGATATAAACAACCAACAGATTGAGACACTTATACGAATGAACTATTAATACGATATGTGTTGTGTTCAATTGCTCTTATCGAGTGAACATCTCTGTTCTCCGCCCTATATATATTTTAAAGCTGTGTCCATCACTGCACTACATGAATGCCTTAATAATCCATTTCCAATTCACATCAGAAACATCCCAGGTTTATCATGCATAAGAAAGTACAGCAGAGCTGGATACCAAAGCTAACGCGCCCACGCATCAAGCAAAGGGACACAGAACACCAAGTTTGGGCATTGAGGGTTTAATCAGGTTACGAATCAAAATGGAAACATGCAGCGCAGCACCAGCAAACTACACTGACAACGATCAGAAACTACGGATATCTATCAGTAGATGAAGTGGCCGAAACTACAGTGCAAAATACTTGGCAAGACTAGGTTTCATGAGCATAAAGCGAGATCATCGTCTTCTTAATCATCAATGGAACAATCAGCAGGGACCTTGCTCTTGAGTCTACGGGCTCTCGCTCTTTGGAGCAGCGACTTCCTTGTCGAGACGGGAAACCTCTGAATGGCACTGATATGTAACTAATCCCAGCAATGAAACCGTGATAATTTGGAACCACCCGAGCTGCTTTAATCCGGCCTCAACTTTCTCAATCCTTCTGAGTTGATGATCCATAACCTTAGCCACTTGGCAATCCTCCACATACTTGTATTCCTGCAAAAACACACTACGTCATGTGGTCTGAAATTGAGAGCAATAAGGATCACTCAACAGCATGCATCTAGGGGCTTGACAGAAACAAACTCAGGGTATTCTCAAAACAAACATAAGTCAGGGTTGGCAGAATGGTCCACTCCAGTTCTAGCTTCAGGAACGTTTGGATTTTCAAGAATGACCAGGGCTAGCTATGTTTACCTACAGTTAGCTGATCCCACACCCATGGGCTTCCTGCTGCAGTTGGACAATGAGCTGATGGTGACATGGAGCTGTTATTTTGCAGGTTATTAGCTATGCACAGAATGTAGCAACTTGCACGGCTGAGTTCAACTCACTTTTAGCAATTTTTCAATTTTTAAGTGTTGATTTAGAAATACTTAATAAATGTAACTATATGGCCTGGACCACTGGAAGCAGCTAGAAGACAAGAGAGAAGGTTAGCAGCCTCTGCATGATGCCACGATATACTCCTTCCGATCACAAAAGAACATCATTTTAGAGTGCGAGTCAACACACGTTAACTTTGACCATAAATATCATTTACGATATAGGTTTTGAACATATGAAAATGATATATCCTAGTTTCTCATAACACATGTTATATCATATTGATTTTGAAGAGTCCAAAATAACTTTCTTTTGTGACTGGAGGGAGTACACCAGATACTATGTGGATAAGCAGCAACAAGAAAAACTTGTGATGGCACATGGGCACAGCACTATCACACCTAAATAGTGAACAATGTGGACCAAACACTGAAAAAGGTAATCATTGATTCAGTATGAGCTGGATGTTATAGAAACCTTCTTTGCATGGAAAATGCAAGCCTATACCGGACTGTTCTTTGCTTCTAATTGCCAGGTGATCAACAAAATAGCAGAAAGGGGTTATCTGAGTGCATGCCATGTATGATGGATGTTCAAGAGACCAAGAAACTCATAGATAAATTTGAAATAGTGGGGGGAGGATTTTCAGTGGTCTCCTTTGTTTAGAAGTAAAATATGACAATTTTCTCGTTAATAACATTATTCATGGCTTCCAAAAATGGCCTAACAGAAACCATACAAACCAAGTACAACAATTTTAACACATACCGCAAGGCGATTGTATCCACACACAATCCCATTTCCATAAGCCATCCGTTCCAAATTAATGGCAGGAAGAACCATGGTCGTCTGACTGACGCCTCTGGGCACTGGTGGTTCATGCTTAAGGCCAATGGCATCAGACAAGCTCCAATATGCATATTTTAGTTGGGTTTGTGGAGATTGGTGGTTGCTCCTTTTTTTAACCAAGTGCATGCATCGGTCTATCACTCAATATGCATGGTGATTGCAAATTCTATGCAAACCACACGTTTATTGGCATTAGTTTCCAACTCATATTATAAAATCACTGGCTTTGGATCAAATGTAACAAGCGATGGCTAATTACTCCCAAACAGCTTTTCCTACAAGGACTAACTAAGACAAAAAGCACAGGCTTGGATGGATCTGTGGTTACCTGACCAGAAGAATACCCATCAGAAGAATATTCATCAGAAGAATACTCCTCAGAAGAATACTCATCAGAAGAATACACATGGCGGCGGCGGGGTGAGACGTATGCGCGGCGGGGTGAAACGTACGCGCGGCGGGGCACAAAGAGGGGAAGTGGAGATACACGGTGAAGGGCAGGGACGCCAGCGGCAGGGGTGGCGGTAGCAGTGGCACCCTGTAAGCGGAACATTTCTCGGTTAATTAGCGGCTTCAGAATTCAGTCAATATGTAGAATACACCTCAGAATTCAGTGAGTAGTGGCACTAAATGTGGCCACCTAGAAACCTTACCGCGGTGGAGCCGTAGTGGCGTACCAGAGAGGGTACCTGGAGCGGAGAGGCGCCGCGAGCAGGGCGCACGGCGGGGAGGTTTCCGGCGGCGTATCCTCCCTGTGAAGAAAGTGCAATTTCGGTCAGCAAGCAAGCAGAAGCATACCAAGCTGTGGAAGGTGAAACGGCGAAGAGGTCGCTGCTTACCCCGGCGGAGCGGTAGCGGCGGACAACGGAGGGCGCCTGGATCGACGGAGCGGGCGCGCCGCGCGTGGCGGCGTGGAGGGTGGAGGCGGCGCCACCGCCCTGGAAGCAAGAAATTTTTAGGGGGGGGGGGGGGGGGGGGGGGGGGAGGGGTTTTGGTCGGGTGATCACCGCGAAACGCGACGCGAGGAGGAGGCGGGGGGGGATGGCTCATACCTTGGCGCAGGGTCCAGGGAACGAGGATGGCAGGAGGCGGGCCACCGGCGAAGAGGCGGCGTGGCGGCGGCGGAGGGCGGCGCGGAGCGCGGCGGCGGAGGCGGCCATGGCGTCGCCGCGAGGGTTTTGGGTTTGCTCGCGTCGCGTCTCCACCCACTCCGGTGAAGCGTACGAAGGAAGCGTCTGTGGACTGCGTGGAGTACAATGAATGGAAGAAGCCAATAAAACCAAGGAAGTCTTTATGGGCCGGGCCGGGCCTGGCTCAGTGTTGGAAATGTAAAGGAAAGCCACTGAAAGCAAAATGCTTTCAGTTTTTTTTTTTTGGAGAAACAAAATGCTTTCATGTTTGTGTGCCATTACTAGAAACTTATATTGCTCATCTAATAAAGTTTATACAAAATGCTTTCTTGTATTTGGGTTGATGAACCCTCTGGCTATGTTCTGAATCATCTGGTAAATGATGTAACAATTTTATCATATCAATTAAGCTAGCCGAATGGCATTCCCAAAAAAAAAAGTTTATATGGAATCATGCAGCACTAATCATGGGATTGCCATTATATCAAAAAAAATCATGAGATTTTCAGTGTAAGAATGCAGTTTGCATTTGACCGAAGAGCTAAGCTAGAATAACATAATTTCAGATTGGAGAACCCAGTTTAATACGCAGGAAATTGGAAAATTGTTTTTTTGGACATCATTAGTGTCGGTCACACTCTTCATTTTTACGCTATATTTTGATATTTTCCCGATCTCTGTGTTGGATCTGACGTGTAACACCAAATCTCGGACAGACACATTCTTCCCTATCCATTTTCCCTCTTATTGTGAAGTATTATGTGCATTGCAAAATTGTTTATCAGATATTGAAGTTTTCTTTTGTACAGTTGTGCCAACCAATATTAATAACATCAATCAGAACAATTCTCATCTCATTTTTCTAAGCTTTTAGATGATTTCATCGTGGCTTGCATGCAACACTACGAAAAAGTAGTTGCTGTGATTGTCCAATTTATGAGGCTTAAGGTCGTGTGTTTGGAAAAATTAAGGAGATTGGGTTAATTACTTGTATTTACACTCAACAAGAATTGCCCCATGGACTCTTGGAGGGTTGAAATGAGAATTTGACAATTGGAATTATTTCTTCATCTATGTTCCAGGAGATCAGTGACCTTGTTGAAACTAAAAGGGCACTGTTTTTGTTTATTGGACTCCAGTCGCAAGTTCGATAATATATAACATACGTTTTATTCGATCTCTCTCGAGTTAAAATCACATATGAGCACGCGTGCCACATGTACACACCAAAAAATGGAAGAAAATTTTAATGCTTTTCCATGCTGAAATGAGAGAATTATTCCTGAACAATGAAAGAGAGCGATGGCGCGTGTTTATACTCCCTCCGTTTTAAAATATTTGACACCGTTAATTTTTTAGTATATGTTTGACCGTTCGACTTATTAAAAAAATTTGTGAAATATGTAAAACTATATGTGTACATAAAAGTATATTTAATAATAAATCAAATGATATGAAAAGAATAAATAATTACTTAAATTTTTTCAATAAGACGAATGGTCAAACATGTACTTAAAAAGTCAATGGTGTCAAACATTTTAAATAGATGGAGTATTTCACTATGTAGTCAGGACTGTGTTGCTTTTATGTTGCTCAAACTCAGTACATTTTCTGCTTCAGAAAAGAAAAATGTTGTGGCCATTACAAGAGTTTAAATAGTACCAGTACATACAGGTGGCATCTTGCAAACATACCAGTAAGTGGTTCCCACCAACCATTTTCCTACGTGGAGGATAGCAACAACGTGCCCGTAAAGTGTTGAAAATGTCATACTGCACCTACTTTCCAGTCCAACTCAGCACAGACAAATTCAGAAACATTGTCATCACACACACACAAATCAGAAAAGAAAAAGAGAAAGAACCCTCCAGTCCACCAACCAAATGAAATGGCATATATCCTTACTCAGAACCAACGGCCAGGATATCACCACAATCCACATCGAACGGTCCAAGAACAACCACATCACCAATGTGCAAATTAGGCAGCTGTCTAACACACTCAATATTTTTCTAAAGGAAAATTAATTAATGAAAAAAATATATCACCAATGAATTAAAGTCAAACTTTTTTTAAGCAAGCTGGCAGCTAGCCTAGCACACTCTCCATCATCTTCTCCAAAAACACACTCAAAAACTCTATATAAAGAAGCATGCGCCCCTCTCCATTATCTTCTCTCTTCCTCCATTGCCCTCCCATTAATTTGTGTTAAGCTTGTTCGTTAGTGGTGGTGGCGTTCTTGCTGGATCATCAATGGCGCGGATGGGGATCAGCAAGGGAGGCAGCGGCAAGGAGGCGAAGAAGCCGCCGCTGCTGCTGGGGCGATTCGAGGTGGGGAAGCTGCTGGGGCAGGGCAACTTCGCCAAGGTGTACCACGCGCGCAACGTGGCCACCGGCGAGGAGGTGGCGATCAAGGTGATGGAGAAGGAGAAGATCTTCAAGTCCGGGCTCACGGCGCACATCAAGCGGGAGATCGCCGTGCTCCGGCGCGTCCGCCACCCGCACATCGTGCAGCTGTACGAGGTGATGGCCACCAAGCTCCGGATCTACTTCGTCATGGAGTACGTCCGCGGCGGCGAGCTGTTCGCGCGCGTGGCGCGGGGGCGGCTCCCCGAGGCCGACGCGCGGCGCTACTTCCAGCAGCTGGTGTCCGCCGTCGCGTTCTGCCACGCGCGCGGGGTGTTCCACCGCGACATCAAGCCAGAGAACCTCCTCGTCGACGACGCCGGCGACCTCAAGGTGTCCGACTTCGGGCTGTCCGCGGTGGCGGACGGAATGCGGCGCGACGGGCTCTTCCACACGTTCTGCGGCACGCCGGCGTACGTCGCGCCGGAGGTGCTGTCGCGCCGCGGGTACGACGCCGCCGGAGCCGACCTCTGGTCCTGCGGCGTCGTGCTCTTCGTCCTCATGGCCGGCTACCTCCCCTTCCAGGACCGCAACCTCGTCGGCATGTACCGCAAGATCCACAGGGGCGACTTCCGCTGCCCCAAGTGGTTCTCGCCGGAGCTCATCCGCCTCCTCCGCGGCGTCCTCGTCACCAACCCGCAGCGCCGCGCCACCGCCGAGGGGATCATGGAGAACGAGTGGTTCAAGATCGGCTTCCGCCGCTTCTCCTTCCGCGTCGAGGACGACCGCTCCTTCACCTGCTTCGAACTTGACGACGACGCCGCCGTCGACGCGCCCACCTCGCCGCCTGACACGCCGCGGACAGTGGACGGCGGCGACGTCGGCGCTGCTCCGACGCGACCAAGAAAACCCGGGAGCCTGACGTCGTGCGACTCGGCGCCGTCGTTGCTGGAAGGGAGATTCGGGCTGGGCGGGAGCTCGCGGCGGCGGTCGAGCCTGAACGCGTTCGACATCATCTCCTTCTCTCCGGGGTTCGACCTCTCGGGACTGTTCGATCAGGACGACGCCGGCGGCGCCGGCAGCATCCCGGAGCAGCAGCAGCAGCAGCAGAAACACACGGCGAGGTTCGTGTCGGCGGCGCCAGTGGAGGTGATCGTGGCGACGCTGGAGGCGGCCGCGGCGGCGGCGGGCATGGCGGTGCGGGAGAGGGAGGACGGGTCGATCAGCATGGAGGGGACACGCGAGGGCGAGCACGGCGCGCTGGCGGTGGCCGCGGAGATCTACGAGCTCACGCCGGAGCTGGTGGTGGTGGAGGTGCGGCGGAAGGCCGGCGGCGCCGCCGAGTACGAGGAGTTCTTCCGGGCGCGGCTCAAGCCAAGCCTCCGCGAGCTCGTCTGCGACGACCGGCCATGCCCGGAGGACTCCGGCGAGCTCTCTCGGAGCCTTTGACCGTCGCCGGCACACGACACGTACGGCGTGCATGCATTGCACGTTCCTAGCTTGTCCATATGTACGTAGAAATTTATGTACGTACATATATACGCACGTATGCGAGGAAGTATCTATATACGTGTATATATACACGACAAAATAATTGATTTTGCAATGAGAAATGTGTTTCTGTGTGTAGAGTAGTATAGTTCTCCTAATTAATTATTTAATTTGTGTTAGGAGACCACATGTATATTTATAGCTCTGTAAACCATGAGATTTGTTGTTGTTGATGTGTTCACTGTGTATTTGGAGATGGAAATGCAATCGATTCATTCGTGACAAAACACAATATTCATTGACATTTTTTTTTCAAGTTTGCATAATTTATGAAAGAGTCAGATATGAAAAATGGAAATAGTTATGAGTGTTACACAAGGACTAGTGAATCATAAATTCATAATGCTGTTTATTTTGGGAAATTAATGCCAGAATGTGATGCAGCAGCAGCTTCAACTGCAGAGATAATAAAACCTAGAAAAGAAAAGAACCCAAAAAAATGTTTTTTCTTTGAGAGAGAGAGAAGAGAACCCAAAAATATTGGTGGTGCACAACCTCTCAGTTTCGGGACAGCTATCAAAACGATGTTAAAAAATAAAAAACTTAATTTCAAAGTTTCAATATTTTTTAGCTTCACATCAAGGCCAAAGCATAAGGACCAAGAATTAATTTTTCAGCTTATCAAACTGTCCATTGATTAAACAATTTTGACGAAGCAGCCAGAAGATCACTGTCTTTATGTTTGTCCGTTACACGTTGGCTCAATTTTGACATTTCCACCTGTTCTCAAAAAAAAAAAAACCATTTCTGGTCACCAAAATCTCCCATATTTTAGCTTTGTTTACCTGATTCTCCGCTAAACTCCTGTTGCGTCTGTACACGTACGTACTCTGTCACAGAAGGAGAGAAATCCGTTACGTAATCTGTAGAGAAAAACAGGACAGATGTTAGCATTTAACGTGGCCAATCACTATTATATGGCGAATTAAGTCGGGGATTCAAATATTTTAACGGAAAATTAAGATACAGTTCGGACTTTGAGCTTTCACTGGAGTGGTGTATGGTCCAACAAGTACGCTTGATCTGCCCTTGTTTCTTGGCTAGTGGCTATCCAGCAGGGTTGCATTTTTAAATGGGTTCATTTCTGATTTTTCATGGATTGGTCACTTGGTTACGAGCAACTTCTGGAACTGGATGAAGTTAGATGAGGTTAGGTTGGTGCCTGCGTTTTTTATATTACAAAAAAGACAAAAAAAAAAAGAGAGGGAAAACTGCGCACACATCGGGACTTTGCGCTGAGAATGTCGCTCGAGTTGATTCTACTTCAAGAATTTCAAGGGTGAGTTTGCAATTTTACATTGCAATACTTAGGCATCGAAGGAATAGAGGAATTTTGTGGAAACTTTAGGGGAATTGAAGAAATTTATATGAAAAAATCCTATAATTTTAAGGAGACATTGTCAATTTTTTAAACTACTTTAGAAGACACTCCCTCAGTTTCAAATTAAAACTTATAAGATGTTTTAACTTGGGTTAAAGTCAAACTATTTCAAGTTTGACTAATTTTATTAGTAAATATTGTAATATTTACATTACCAAATTAGTTTTGTTAAATTAATAATTAAATATATTTTTATAATAAATTTATCTTGTGTCAAAAATATTACTATTTTTTCCTATAAACATGGTTAAACTTGAAACATCTTGACTTTGACCAGAGTCCAAAACATCTTATAACCTAAAACGGAGGAAGTAGTCATATAAATAATTATAAGAAATCAAATTAAGTTTTAAAATATAATGAAACCGATGATTTTCTCTATTTTATAATAATAACGTTATCTTTGTTTTTAAATGTACGACGCTATCAACTTTCGAACATGTCATTTCCTCATTTATCTTATTCAAAATTACGTAAGTATATTTTTTCTTTAAATTAAATTTCTTTTATATTTATACTAATTTTTTGAAAAAAAATAATCAAACATTATCTCCAAAAAACCAACAATGTCATGCAATTAAAAAAAAGAGGGAGTAATATCTTTTCAGGCCCATGTAGCAATGTACTACTATAGGCATTAGGAAGCCCAATACCCAAATTTTACACGTGTCTCATTAGTATCTACCAATGGGCCTAAAGCCCACATGGCCCATAGTCGGATGGTTACTTCCACTTCCACAGGAGCCGAGAGACGAAGCCTAGTTTGAGATTCCCCTCGGCCGAATCCATCTACTCCGGCGAGCCGCCGACCACCATGGCCGCCCCCGCCGGCGAGGCCTCCTCCAAGCTCCTCCGCTTCCTCTGCTTCGTCGGCGCCGGAGGTACCGCCGTCCTTCCCTCTCCCCGCGTACATTCGCGCGCGCTAATCAGACGCTCTGACCATTTGGTGGTTGCTTTCCGCGTCTCTTCGTCGTCTCCACTCTCCAGTGATCTGCACCAAGGCCATCAACACGTACCGCGACTACGAGCGCAAGCAGGAGGCCTCCGCCGCGGCCGCCGCAGCTGCGGCGGTGGTGGTAGCGGCCGACCCTGCTCCGGCGACCGCCGCCGCCGCCGCGAAGCCCTGAGGAGGTCCTGTCTTCGTTGGTTAGGGATTTTGGGGTGATGCTGGACACTCCTATAAGGGGAAAATGATAGCTCTGCTGTTTGTAACGTGTTATGAATCTATGATAACATAATTCGTCAGGAATAACATTTTCTTTTGCCATTTGATTTGATACTGCCCATGCTTTGAGGTAGATTTAGCTAACTCGACTGTGGTACGATGAATAATGTTAGCACTTATCTTTCCTACGCAGTCATGAATTGTGATCATTGATTCATTGTTCTTTAGCTTTTAATGGTACAAAAAAAAATGCCAGTGCTGTTTTCTTCAGTGTTCTGATTCACTGTTCTGCTATTTCAATGTGGAGGATAATTAATCAAACCATTGATATTGACTGATAAAAATTGATTTATGGTGCTCTTGCAGTTAGGCCTTTTGTATATCCATGTTGGCTGATAGTTAGTTAGATACTTAGGTTTCATTCAGCTCAGGGCCACTTATATGGGTGAGGTGTAACTTGGTGTCTCAAAGAAGGATTCTGCATTTGAAGAGTTTACTCCTAATAATCTGTATATGTATGAAGAGATTTGCTAAGTAGGATATCCTTTTGTCTGCCCTTTGCTCATCATTACCATATTCCATGATGACAGGGCTTGAATTTTCAGGCAACTGGGAGTTCTTGATATGTAAGGGTTCCATAATTTATCTAACTATGCATCAATCACATGATGCAAGAAACTTTCAGATCCTTGCTTTATTATATTCTTTCAGCAGTTATGGTGAATTTCAGAGGATAATGGAAATAATCTTGTCAGCTTAAGTGGTTTTGTTTATTTTAGGTGAACAACTTGGTAAATTGCACCATTTTATATCCTTTTCTTGTTAAATCTTGGTTCTACTGAATTCTGAAGTAACATGTAATTGTTAAAGCCAGATAATTAGTCCAGCATCCTCGGAATATTCTTTTCTACACATCAATATTTTTTCTTTCTTTCTTTCATATGTCAGTATTCCATTTTGAACATCAAAACGACTAGGAAGTGCTCAACTCACAAGATGACATCCTGGAATGCTTTGGTGGGTCTTACTTATCCTTCATTTTGTCCTCTCTGACAATTTTCCCATGTCAGTTACCATTTCATTATTGTCATTAACAGATTTCTTTACTGTCATTAATGGATTTCTTTACCCTATTAAGTTTCAATTTCCTAAATGCTGTTTTCTGCAGGTGATGGTATGTTTGTCCCAAAGCAACAAATAAAAACTAAAAGAATGCTGTTGTCAATCTCCCTGTTTCTATTGGTGAAAGAACAGGAGATCCATGTAGACAAACTGCTACTATACAAGGAAAACTGGCAAAAATTATCATCAAAGAGCCCTAAGCCTGATGCTCAAGTGAGAATACTCTCAGGCTCAGCACTTTGATGAAAGGGAAAAGGAGAGAGGAAAATGGATTGTTACTGCATCTCTTATGAGGTTGCACTTAAATGGCATGTCTCGAGATTGACTTAGAGGACTGAGTCAGAGTTGATGACTGTGCCAGTGATGGATGCTCTGACTGACCATCCCAGCAGATGTCCCTGAGAGAAGGTCTTAGGCCCTTGTTGCAGAATTTTTCGTACTCCAACGTGTCCCCTGCAGACTTCTTCACCTCAACAACAAAGAAGGATGGTGTCACTTCAAAGATCTCTGCATCGATTGCGAGCTGCCCTTTCCTCCCTTCTTTGGATCCCTGGAGCTTCACCAGTCCGTCCTGCTTCTTCACCTTGAAGCTCTCTGTCTCAGCAATCTGCTCTAGCTTTGACACTATTGCTGATGCTGGTTTTTGTGTCATGAACCGTGAGTCTGCCTTCTGCTCTTTGTCGTTCTCAAACAGGCCTGACAGATCAAATCCTTTGGAGAGGGAGATGATGTCAAATGCATTCAAGCTCACTGGCTTCAAAGAGCTTGCTGGTTCTTTTGCCTTGCCTTCATTGTCCTTGTGATCAGCACTGAAAGCAGTCTGGACATCCTTGAGGTTGTTTGATTCATTTGGCTGTGATAGCATCACTGCTGGTTTGTACCCCTTCTTGAACCATGGATGCTCAACTAGCTTCTCAACGGTGATCCTAGTGTTTGGATTTGGATCAAGCAGCCTGGACAGAAACCTTCGGACATCAGTAGTGAACCACTGTGGGAACTTGACATCACCTTTGCTTATCTTCCGGTACATCTCCATTAGATTTGAGTCATGGAATGGGAGGTAGCCAGCAAGCAGAACAAAGAGTATGACACCGCAAGACCATATGTCTGCTTTTGCTCCATCATAGCCCCTCTTATTGATTATCTCTGGTGCAACATATGCAGGTGTGCCACACGTCGTGTGGAGCAGCCCGTCCTGCTTCTGACACTCCTTGAAGGCGCTCAGCCCAAAGTCCGACACTTTGAGGTTGCCATTCTCGTCGACGAGGAGGTTCTCTGGCTTGAGGTCTCGGTGGTAGACACCACGGCTGTGACAGAAGTCCACAGCCCCTATCAACTGCTGGAAGTACTTCCTCGCAGCATCCTCCTTGAGTCGCCCCCTGGCTACCCTGCTGAAGAGCTCACCACCCCGGACATACTCCATTGCAAAGTATATCTTGCTCTTGCTGGCCATGACCTCGTGCAGCTGGACGATGTTGGGGTGGCGAACGAGGCGCATGATGGAGATCTCTCGCTTGATCTGGTCAATCATGCCGACACGCAATACCTTTTCCTTGTCAATGACCTTGATGGCGACGCTCTGGTTGGATGCAAGGTTCCGTGCATGGTACACCTTGGCGAAGGTGCCTTGCCCGAGCATGCGGCCGAGCTCATACCGGTTCATGAGGATGGACGCCTTCTTCTCCATCCTGCTGGATTCTTCAGGGATTCTTCAGTGCAAAAGAAGCAAATGGGGGGATTTGTTTACAAGCGCCTACTCTGCGCCACTTCAGGCCTCCTTCCTCCCTCCCTGATCCATGTAATGGAAGGGTGAGAGGGAGGAGAGGTGAAGGGCGAGAGTGCGTGCTGTGTTTGGGAAAATCCAAGACACGATTGGTGTGTTTGGGATCCTCCTAGGAGGAAGGAGAAAAAGAGAGAGATAGTTCTATGGTGGCTAGTGCTTCCCTTGTGACATGAGGCTGGGGCTCACTTCTTCTCTGGAGATGGAAGAGGATGCCTAAAAATAGGCCAGGTGTTTGTGTTGAGCGGCTGTAGTTTTGCATGCTATTTGTAGGATCAGTGGTGCGCTCTAAATTCATCCATGTTACACCTTTACATCCTCTATGTAGTTAATACATGTGTCTTTCATGATGGGGATCTGCAAAATGAATTATGTGAACTGTGATTGAATTGCATCTATCATTGGTTTCTTTCAGATATGAAATGGATGAGGTGTTATCTCTACGATCTACTTGTGGCAATTGATAGCGTGTTCTGGGTGCAGCTACAGGCACCGTATCATTCAGCTGCATGTGGCAAACCTAATAACATGGCATCACCCTGCATGTTACTATTAGATTTTCTTTTAAGAGCTGCATGTGTCAAGATATGTTTCTGCATCCTCTTGAAACCAAAAAAAAAAAGTTCTGCAGAGTTTGGCTGTCATTAAGACCTTAACCTAACTCTACTGTTATGTGCACATGACTAATACCAAACCTTGCTCGCTCAGTTTTGTCAGTGTATTTGTATTATATTGTCTATCAAAGTTACTTCCTCTTCATATTATAATATGTTTTGGATTTTAAATAGATTTATATATGGATCTATGTATATGCTTTACATATGTATCTAAATTCATATAGATGTTAGTGAATCTCACACGAGAGATAGAGAGGCCAAAACATCTTTGTAATGTGGACGGGGGAGTAAATATTTGAAACCAATCATGCACTATTCTGAATTCGAAACCTTTTGTTTTCATTTTTTGTGAGAAGAATTCGTCAGGGTGTACGAGCCAAGGTAGGCCTCACGGTTAGGTTGCCAGTTTGCCACAAACGTCAAGGTTCTCGCAGGATACACGCGGTGAGCGAAAATGGGACATTTGGTTGGCTGTAAATTGGCACAGATGAATTCAGAAAATGCAGCTTTCTACTAGTCGCCTTCAGATATTTAGCTAGCTTCCAATCCATCCCATTCTGGCGTTCTCTGAACACGATTATCGTGTACATGAGACCCTTCATTACCTTCAGAAATAGGTAGATGAATTAAGTAAATAATTAACAAGTTTTAGCCGTAGAATATGTCACAGCTTGCTGGCTTGCCAAAGGCCACAATTCAAGCAATGCTAAATCCACTTATATCAAGAGCACAAGCTATTTGCATAACTAATTTACAGGGAGCCAGATACTCATCTGCATGTGACTTTTCGGAGGCTTTTAAGTTAAGTTTGACAGATTACACCTGTCACATCAAGAAAATCGATTTGGCATGATCGGTTTAAATTTGACAGATGCAGAATATGTATTATTGGTATATGATTAACATGATTATGTAGGATAGACGGATAAGAAAAGAACAGGCGTTCAATCTTATTTGGCAACAGTTAGATATAAATTGCATTAATTTGAATTGGAACAGGTATCTCTGTCAGAGTAAACTTCATTCAGTTAAGTCATGCAAATAATTGAAACTGTACCATCCAGAGAGTATTACTACTACTTCATCTTTGCTAGGACAAGTAGCTGAACTTTTCTTTGATTACCCAATCAACAACTACTTGTTCTTCAATAGTAAAAAAAAAACAGTATGCACACTTTTTATCAATCATGTACCGGATGATTACAAACCCTAAAATCTCTACTTTTTTATCACACAAAATCATTAATCTGTTACAGTTATACGTCAGGGTCGTTCCATGTGGCAAACATGCGGTTTATATGATCTGTCACAAGTTGTACCTGAACTCAGACATCCAAAAATCTGAAATTTCTCAAAATTAACATGAATTTTGTGATGGAACCACGTAGCTTTCTGAATAATTGTACCTGATTTCCATGAGCAACAAAGACAGGTAAGAAAGCCGGAGCCATGCATTGGTTAGGGAATTTGCCAGACACTGGATTAGCATTATTGGTACTGGTGAAACAGTCGTGAGCAGCATGCAAATACTAGTGTATGCTGGTTATTCAGAAATTTAAAAACTTCAAATATTGGTGTCAAGTGCTTTTGCCTTCTTTAGGAGACAGTTTGTAGTATCTTGTATGCCCTATGATATATTGAACAAATATACAGACATGGACGACTATATCCCATGTGAAATTTTTTAGGCATCTCATTGACCAGCTAATAATTTTCAAGTCCAAAAAGATTGGCTTTTGCTTTAAGTTTGCATTTTTAATGTACAAAACAGGCAGCATCTATCTATCAATTTGTAACTATATTAATCAAGCACAAAAGCAATCGTAATGCATCAAGTACATTTAAACTACTTTATGGGTGTATTGCACGAACAGAAAACATCTTATGATCTTATAAATCCGAATAACACTGTGGGGGTACACAACCAAAACAATCCTAAACTATGGCATCATGCCGCTGTGAAAATGCTGTACTTTCAATAAGTACATAGTGAGCTTTCACTTTTCATGCCCTTCCTAATCCAGGTAGTGCTAACTTATATAATACACACTAGTTGTGCACATTACACAGATGTCCCTATAAATTATGTTGTTCTTGTTTCTATGGTCTTTTTTATCGGATTTACTTTATTTCAATTGTGAAGAGCCATATCTCCAACAATTTCATTTTATCTCATCTTGCTGATTAGCTTCAAGTTAATGGAATAACAGCAGCGAACTTGCTTGATTTTTACACTGATCAAACTTATAAATATTCATACAAATCACATTCCATTCTTGTGTAAAGATCAATGCACATTAGACCCAATAGTTGCACATCTGTCACACGACATTTCTTTTTTCATAGGATCAAGAACATGAATTCTGTACATAAACAGGCCTTTTCTTTTAGCCTTGTGAAGAGGGATGCTGCTGCGAGTATTGGTTCACCAGCAACAGTATACATCACTGATCAATCTACTAGGTTGCCTCTGCAGAGAGTATCTCGAGCTCAGCCCACCACAGCGGCAAGAGCCGCGGCGTCGCTGCCTCCGGCGAGATGTTGAGAGCTTGTCTCAGCTTGCGGGTGACGTCTCTCATCGTCGGCCTCTGATCTGAGTCGGGATCAATGCACTCCTGAATCACCTCGCAGACGGCCTCCAGCTCGTTGGCGTTGTGTTCCTTCAGCGACGCGTCGACGAGCTTGCTGTAGCTCTTGCCCTTCAGATGCTCAGCGGCCTGTGGCAAAGGGAGATTCCATTTGGAATTGTGTTTTGCTAGAAATTAAGTTTCCTTGTTAAAGAGAAGAAGAGTTTGGGGGGGGGGGGGGGGGGGGGGTGTTTGGAGTTGATTTGGGTTTGCATGATTTTACCCAGTTGCACATGGATTCTTGATCGTCTGCTTCAGGGAGCTTTCCGGATATGATCTCTATCAGAAGCGTGCCAAAGCAGTAGACGTTGCTCGTGATATCAGGAGGACATTGAGAACGGCTGCTGCTATCCTCCTTTGCACTCTTTGCTTTTATGGCGACTTCTTTCCAGATACCAACATCAGCAATCTGCACAAGAAGAGTACATAGCATCACACTAGCTCAAGGGAAGGGTCATGTTAATCATCCATTTTAATCAATTCAACCTTGTGTCGTAATGCCAAATGGCATGTTATTGCGCAACAAATTAGATGCGCAATTCAGCTGCTTCAAATGAGTGGCAACACTACATATGTTACCGAGATCACTACAGCTAATTGAAACTGTACCTTGGCAGCATAATCATCTGTCATGAAAATTGTGTCGGAGCGCATGTCGGTTATCGCAACAGGTGGATTGAGATCATGGTGCATGTATTGGAGGCAGTATGCCACACCCATGATGATCCTCATCCTTGCAGCCCAGTCCAGATGCTCAAATTCTTTGACTGCAAAATAAGCACATTCAATGAGCAGCAGATAGTATGCATATGTGCCAGGAAGTCATGAAAAAAAATAAAACAACTTACGGTGGAGATGCTCCGAGAGAGTGCCATTTGGAGCATACTCGAATACCATCATTCTCATGAAGGGTTGATTTTCCAGGCAATAGCCTAAGAGGTTGATGAAATTCTTGTGGTTTACTCTTGATAGTGTGTCTATCTACACAAGCAAATCAGGGGATTAGCGAAGATCTAGCATTGAAGGATTTACTGCTCCAACTAGAACATGTAGGAAGCCATGGACCTTTTTTCTGAAGCATGTCTCTGAACTCTTAGGCCACTCTTTGAGCGACAAAATGGCAGTGGAAACAACACTGATCTCAACTCCGCTAGATAATGTCCCTTTGAACACGGTGCAGCTAGGGAAAGTGTTGATTATGTTGCTGAAATCCTCACAAGCGGCTTCGAGTTCAGGTCTGTTTAGCTTTGGAACACCTGAATGCAACAATTTACATACAGAAGATTAACTGCATTACCTAGAGACTCTGAAATATATATATATAAATATAACCGAAATCCAAAGAACTTCCTGAGCTGACCATGGGCCAATTCCAAATATGAATATTGAGCAGCTTAAATATTAATTGGTTCACAAAAGGTGAGCAGGTCCTTGAAAATTTGTCAGGCTATAGGAGTAATGCAGAATAGCTATGCAACTATGCAAGTGAAAATGAAATTTGTTATAGATGATAGATTAGTACTTGGCAAGTAGTTCCTGGGTTTTCTGCATGCAATGTATCTACTTCCCAAACCATAAAAGCAGATAGGATAATAAGAATGTTTACCTGTTACAAATGCTTTCTGAAGCGGGCCACTTAGACCCGTTTTCCAAGGTCCTATTGCCGCATGCCCTCGCTTCCGCCAGACCAAGATCGGCGCCACAATCAGACTAATCAGCAATATTGCAGCTGGAATTATCATAAAATATGCCCACTTGCTATGCTTTGAACCAGACACTTCATTGGTTGATTGATTTGCTGCTCCAGACTGCATTGCAGCAGCATCAGTATTTACAGCTGATTCCAGAACTTCGGCCTCTGAATTTGGGAATGCAGAGAATGAACCACTCCCTAAAGAGAGAACATCAATAGCCCTTTGGATCTCTTCTGAATTTACAGGGCCAGAAGATTTAGCATCATTCCCTGAAAGGGCAGGCAGATTGCCAACTTCACCGAGCAGCCTGCGGCCCACGGCACTTGCAAAGGACTGCAAATTTTGCATAATGTGTGGCTCGCCTAGACCTGACAGACATAAAACAATGTAAAATTAACGTTTAATGCTGTGCATAACAAAAGGAAGAAAGGCTGATTATTTATACAACTTTTGAATGTGCGGTTACTTGCTAGGTTGGTGGAGTATTTCTCTCGGAGATCACTGAAAGAAGTCCAATCCTTGAACCCCGCCCTGTAAAATAAAGATCTGTTAGGAGGTGAGATAAAACCTTTAGAAATAAATAAAAAAACTGGAAATAATTAGAAGGCTATAAGCAACTGAAAAGGTAACACCAAAATAGCCCACATACCAGCAACCTAATTTTCTGCTCAAGCATCCTGCCTGCTCATCAGATATATCTTGAATGTGCAAAGAAGAGATATCATCTTGGAACTGATTGTCATGAAGTGACCTGACAGATGATAATTGCTCATTATACGAAATAACTAGCAGAGAATGAAAGCACCCAATTAGACTTACAGCTGCTTGAGCAGTGGCATTGCCATTAATTCTTCTGGAATAGTTCCATCCAAGTTGTTGCTGCTCAAATCCAGTACTTCAAGGGCAGTTAACTCTCCGAACTCTTTGGGAATTTTCCCACGGAAATTGTTGTTTCGAAGTATGCTGGGTAAGAATAACCAGTAGGAATAATATCAGTCGACCCGTGGATTCCACAGAGCATAATCCATTGAACTAGCTGAAAAGAAACTAAGACCCTGTTTGGCTAATGGGATAGGGAAATGATTTTCCACCCACCCAAAGACATCTTTAAATCCTAACCATTCATTCTCCCTCTTCCATTTAATCCTAACCCTTTGTTCATTTCCTAATCCCAATCCCACCCCTCATTTCCCATTTTCCAAACACACTCTAAGTTCAGATCATCCATACAGTTCTATACAAGCACTCACAGAGATTTCAAAATTTGAAGACGTCCAATCTCAGGTGCGAGAGTTCCCACCAATTCTCGGCCTGTTAAGTTCCTACATGTTACACAGATAAGAACTCATATGCACAATTAAGAACATCAATATATGCCAGGATAAAGAAACATCGTAGTAAGAAATGCGGTTTTGAACAGTCATGCTAATGACAAAGAACAAACCATTTCCTGCATAAAAACCACCAATTGTGGTATCATCGAAATTAGTTCATTTAACTACGTTTTTCACATGGAAATGCATCGAACGTCAATTCAATTTGGAGCTTCAGGAACAAAAAATAATTTAGTGGCTTACACAGTAGGCATTGTATTGGGGAAAACATAGAGAAAAACAGACTTACAAAATCTCAACTTTACCGTCAAAGCAATGCACGCCGGACCATCTGCAGGGCGTGGCGTCTGCCGGATCCCAATCCCGCAAGGCGCCATGGGGGTCAGCCTCCACCCTCTCCCTCAGCTCCAGCAACGCCATTCCTGCACGCCATGATGGGTCAGAAACTCAGAAGACGGCTACCACCACCATGGTAAGGTCGCCCCTTCGGCGGCCGCTACTATACCTTCGCCGTTGAGCGTGGCGCCGCCGCGGCCCGCCTGCGCCTGGAGCAGCACGAGGAAGACGAAGAGCAGGTGACGCAGCGCGTCGCGGAGGTGGGGCCCGACGGTGGCGCGGCGAGGCCCCCACCGCGCACCCATGGCGACGGGGGAGGAGCGCCTCCCGGACAATGGCAGCCCGGCGGCCACCCGCCGCTGCCGCCGCCCTCTTCCACCCGAGAATGTGGGGGAGGGAATCAAGAACCAGACGAAGCTTAGCGAAACAACCGCGGCGAGCAGAGGCGCTGGCTCCGGTCGATCTCTTCCTCTCCGGCCTCGTCACTACGCCGGGAAAACAAGATCACAAGAGGAGGACGACGACGACGACGACACGACGCCGCGGGCGCTGGCTTAGCCCGGCAAAGCCCCGAGGGAGGCCGAGCTATCCGCCGGATGATCCCATGGGTCGCCTCGCCCCGTACCGGGACGGTGTCGACTCTGCGGCGTCGGCGAGGCTGGTGCTGACCTCAGCGGCGGAGATGGACGGGTTCTCGTCGGGATCGGGTGGTCGGACGACGACGACGGCGGCGGCGCGAAGGGGGTGGTGGGGGATTTTCGCGCGCGAAGGTGGCGGGAGGTGGTTAGATTCGGGTTAGGGGCAGGCGGAGGCAAGGGCCGCGCGCCCGTCGCCGCCGCGCTCGCCAAACCGCTGCCTTCGCGGACTATTTCGGCCATGGGTATCCCTTCCAGGGAGCCAAGCGATACGGTATTTAAACTATGGACCCGTTTGGCGCAGCTACAGTTGCTAAGTTAGAGTTGAAAGCTAGAAGCCGGAGCTGCGCTAAACGGTTCAGATCCTTCGTTCTTTTAGAGTAGAGCTAGTAGAGCTGCTCCACGGCTCTACTCCACGGGGGTGGTTAGCTAGCGCATGCGTGCCACCAACGCGTCACTTAACAACGGGTAATTAGTGAAGATTCTTAAGATTTTTTTTTCTTTTTTCATGAGATTTTTTATTAATAAATTGAAAAATTTTAAGTTAGATTTGAAAACTTTCGATTTAAGATTTAAATTTTAAAGTCAAATTTTGAAAACTTTCAACTCGAGATTTGAAAACTTTCAACTCAGATTCGAAAACTTTCAAGTCCAGATTTGAAAATTTTTAACTCGAGATTTGAAAACTTTCAACTTGAGATTCGAAAACTTTCAAGTCCAGATTTGAAATAATTGAAAACTTTCAACATGAGATTTTAAAATTTTCAACTCGAGATTTGAAAACTTTCAACTCGAGATTCAAAAACTTTCAAGTCCAGATTTGAAATATTTAAAAACTTTCAACTTGAGATTTTAAAATTTTCAACTCGAGATTTGAAAACTTTCAAGTCCAAATTTAAAAATTTTAAAGTTAAAATTTAAAAATTACTAGTAAACTGATTATGATTTTTCTCCTATCCGTACGGCAGGAACAACGAAAAAGAAAAAGAAACGACGGTAGCTTGCGAAAAAAAAGAAAAAAAAGAAGAGCGCGCGCGCGGGCCGTGTAGGCCGGAAGGGCGCGCCGACAACACGCGCGCGAATTAGCATTCTCGCCACTCCACCCAAAAAACCCCCATACATGAAATGAAGAAATTTTACGGTTACTAGAAAAATATAAATTTAGATATATCGAGATACCTAATAGACTTGTATCAAGATTTATAAGTTTTCGAAGGACAATTAATCAAGATATTTTTGAAGTTTCAAGCTAGTTTTACATTGAGGGTGAAAGGATTGTGAAGAAGAAAACATATTTTTTCTCTAAACATATCAAAATGTGCAAAGCATTTTCTAAGTGTGATAAAACACTTTTCCTAGAAAGTGTCAGACTAGGACTGCTTCTATCTTTCATGGAACGAAATCCCTATGCAACATTCAATGCACTTAGAAGTGCATAGGCTATTTTATGTAAATACTCCATATGTCCTAAAATAAATCCAATATATCCACATTCATCACATTCATCTTTAGGATTGGATTTATTTTGGGACAAATAAAGTAACTCTTTATCGCACTTTATTTGTTAATACCTCCTCATAATTGGAACTTGCACAACGTTTGGAACAATGTGCTTTTCTGTGCGAGAGTTTATGTGTCACCCCCTCAACCAGGTTTATCCCGAAACATGGAAAGAGACGGGAATTTGGTGGTTCTTGATGGCGATGAAGAAGATATGCTCAAATACTGCTTAATGCTTCATCGCTATGTGCCCAGTAGTGACTACTGACTAGCTCCTACTACTAGTATCATAGGTCTTCTTGCATTTTCTTTTTTATTTGTTGTTAATAAGTAATATATCTTTTTACTCCTAACTCGATTGAAAAAAAGGTATATTAAAAATTACTTAGTAAATTTCGCTGCAAACCGTGAGGAATCACCTAGTATTCATATACAAAGCTTACAAACCTATCAACTCAATACTAGCAGTCCAAAACTGAGAATAGGAGAGGAGAGATAGCGAGATGCATGACATATTCATGGGTTGGTGTACGCTAGATGCCACACCGTTTGGCACACTGCGCACACTCCTCTAATGGCTGGCACCATGAAGCTGATTGTGTCTCACTATCATGGCATTGTTGTCCCACCGAAGCTCCAAGATTCCAATCATGCTATGCGAAGGGGCGACTGATCGGGATGAAGATTGCCACTTCATAGGCGCAGAGGCCAACAAGCGGTCGATATACGAATCATGATATGTGAGTCTTTGTTCTTCGCTCTTGCATTTGATCACAGTGACATGACACCAACCACACACCCACACTGTTGTCTGCCGAGCCACCAATGGGTTCTCCCAACATACTAGTCTCGTGAATCTAACTTCGCCCCTGTGGCCAACGATAGAGGCCACGTATACATAAGGGCTTAATCTAGTTATTTCCTCGAAATCAGATCAGGAAATTCATTTTCAGCATTCTTTTTCTTTCCTAAGTTGGGATCTATTGATGTTACCAGTGATAATTGCCTGTTTCGCTTGTGAGTACACCCAGGCGCAACTTCAGAATTGCGCAATACACATTATCCCACCCAAAGCCACTTACAGGTAAGCATTTCACCCAAAACTGCAAGATTTTCACATCTATCTACTCCCAAAAAGAAAATCATGGAATGAATCCTTTTTCCTCGAATTAATTGAACCAGCAAGTGAGCCCTACACTCCAGGTTTAATTCAATGAACACATGAACAAGAACAAAGAAACTTGATATAATTTTACAAGGGTTCCAATCTAATGTACATTTACATGAGAAATTTTGTTGATTCCTTCTGCAGCCATGCATCCTTCTCTGCAGAACCTGGATATGAGGAGAAGAATTGCCTTTCCAAAGCCAAAAGACAAAAACCACCAGATTTCTGTTCCATCTGCAACTGCAAGGACACAAGGTATATTTACAAAATTACTGAGGAACATTTTTTTTGTTAGAAAAGATAAGCCGCACTTGTTCTTAGTTGTTACTGGCTAATTTGGCACTAAATCTTGTGGAGCTGCACTGCTGCAGTGTGTGTCATCCTTCAACTGGTGACTCAGAGACAACTGTGCCGACTGGCTCTCAAGATGAACCAACTGATAGACTTTCTGGGGCGCCTAAGTAAAAGTGTTGAACCACAGCCGTTGCTGGAAGAAGTACCACAAGAAGAAAGCCCCCCTAGAGTCTTTTCCTCACACAGAATTACTTGCTAGAATCTATGTAATTTCTCTTAGCTTTTAATTCAGCTGGTCATCTTTTTTAGAGGAGTTGGGGACTTGTCTCGATTGATAGCTACTTGTAGCACACTTGATTTAAAGAAGTGTATTTATAAAGAAACTCCAAGTTTCAAGTAACCTAATCAATGTTTATTCAAGAGAGAACCAAAACGATGAAGCTCTCTATTCACCAGCAACTTTTCATCTTGCTAGCTGATCTTTCAAGTAAGCTTCACAGAGGAGAATTTGGGCCTATTATGTGGTGATCTCTTGGAGCAAACATCACCAGAACTGTCGAATATTATGGTATAATTCCTGCTGCCCACAAATCTGGAGTAGCATCCATCTGTGCCAGCATATTTATACACCTGATGGGTCTCCCCTAATCCATCAACTACCAAATTCTTCTTTACCTTCATATAGCCATGTGCCGATTGTGCATTCTGCAAAGAGATGTATGAAAACTCTTGCTTCCTGCCAGATATCCTCTTCTCATTGAAGCCCATTTTCACAACCGAAACCAACGAGTACTCATCACCCACTTGGTCCGAGGTTCCAGAAAAAATATATAATGGGAAGGTCCTATGAACTTCCTCCAAGAACAGCACAACGCTGCTTTTGGCGAAAACACCAGACTTTGCTTCGATTGTTTGGTTCACCACTTGAAATGTACCATTCTTGCTATACAAATTGCTGTTCTTGTAGCTGAACCTCTGGTAGAAAGTTGTCATCACCTTGCCATATGACGAGTTCACCCACCCGGTGGCAGAGATATGCCGGCTCGCGCTTGTCACAAACCGCCCATCCATCGCACTGAAATTCGAGTCCACATGAAGTGTCAATTTGGGAGCCTCATAGCTCACCAAGCTCCCAAATGTCTTCTCAATCTTGTGATCCAACCACAGATGCAGATTGGCATCAATGAACCATACATCCAAAGCATTTGTTACACTAAACCCAGAATTATGCTCTTTGCCATCCAGGAGCTTACCAAGGAAAGGAGTGATGTCAATGTCATAAGTTGGGAGATTGAATGAACCAATGGCAGTGATAGGCCTCCAGAAAAGTGGGTTGACACCACCAGTGTAGATAACAGTGAAGGGCCAAACAGCTCCGACAAAATCGCCATCGAGCTGAACAGTGATCTCCCGGAATGCGCCATTGCCAGGGAGGCTGGAGATGTTGTTGGCTTCGATTTATTCGTTCGGTGGGTGCATGTACCAGTCCTCGTCGTTTGAGTGGAAAGATACGAACACCTCGAGGACCGCCCTGTAGGTGTTCGACGGAATGACGAGCTTCTTGGACTGCACATCGGTGGAGTTCTGGATGGCGAACCACTGCCCGTCGTTTAAAGGTAAGCTTCTTGAGATAGGCAAGATCAGATCGGCATGCTGCTGCTCCGGCGGTTGCGGCGCCGCCGCTGGGTGGAAGTAGAGGTGGAGCGTGAGGTTGGCGTGGTAGACGCCAGTGTAGGTGTCATCTATGAGGTTGCCGAGGTAGACCGCGACCTCCCCGGGTGCCGCAAGGAGAGAAAATGGGGATTATACCATCCTTAAAATAGGGCTTCGCTGAAATGCCATCCTACAATTGGGATTCGCCCAAATACCACTTTCAACCGAGCCCAACCCGATGAAATGCCATCCCAAATCATTTTCATCAAAAATAAAAGATTTTACTCTATTTTTCACATGAGTTGACGAAATTACCCCTGAGTCAATTTCATCATTAGAAATCAATCTGCTGGGAGAGCGAGACGCATAGGGTTAGGGTTTCGTTCCGCCGCGCCGATCTGGGCGCCGCCGCGCGACCTCCCTAGCGCCGCCGCGCCGCCCTGCCCTTCCCTCCAGCCACCGCTCCGCCGTGCCCTCCCCTCGTGTCGACGCCTCCCCTCGCGACGACGCGGCGCGCGTGTCGTCGTCCTTCACTAGCGCCGCCGCGCCGCGTTGCGGCCGTCCCGTGGCGCCGACGCGGTCGCCGCCCTCCCCTCACACCGCGGCTCTCCCCTCGGAACTCAATTATTGTGAACTGAGATGTGAACTCAATTATTGTGTCTCCAATGTTTATGATATATGAGCTCAGTTTGAGTGATTATGCATTTTGTGGTTGGGAGTGATCTGCGAATGATCCAAGCATGCTGTTAATGATGCTTAACTGGTGTTGTTTGAATGCTGTTAATGATGCTTAATGACTGATGCTTACGTGGTGTTGTTTGAGGCACGCTCGGTGTGGTAGTTCCTAGGATGTAAAGGTCCTTTTTTCATATGTTCATCACATCCTGTGTGCATGGTACTCTATATCCTCTAAATCGAATGAACCAGGGGTATTTTGGTCATCAAAGTTGTGAGAAAAGAGAGAAAATGATTTTGATTTACTACAAAGGAAGAGAATGGCGTTTCAGCGGGTTGGGCTGTTGAAAGTGGTATTTAGGCGAATCCCAATTATAGGATGGTATTTCAGCGAAGCTCTATTTTGAGGATGGTATAATCCCCATTTTCTCCCGCAAGGAGGGCCGCGTACCTGGAGACGTCGCGCGACACGGACCAGACGATGCCGATGGCGCGCGGCTCCGCGGTGCAGCTGCGCAGGAGCTCCGCGCCGGAGAGCCACACGCCGAGGATGCGGTCGAACTGGCGGCCGCGGCAGTCGGCGCTCCACTCGAGCACGGCGAGCGCGAGGGACGACGACGACCCGCCGGCGGCGGCGGCGGCGAGGCAGGCGGGCGGCGCGTAGGCGGCCGTGACGGGGGCACGGCCGTAGGTGTAGCCGAAGGAGTGGGAGAGGAGCAGCGTCGAGCAGGGCCCGACGCTGCCGCGCGGCGGCCGGATCGGGCGGTCCACCTCGAAGAAGGTGGTCGGCGGCGGCGGCGGCGGCGGCGACGGCGACGCGTCGAAGGAGGCGAGGCGGAGGGTCGACGGGAAGCGGCTCCTCCGCGGCGCGGCGAGTGGCGCGATGGGGAGGAGCAGCAAGAGGAGGAGGGCGAGCAGGCGTGAGCTGGTGGTGGCCCGCGACGCCATGGCCGGTGGCTGGAGCGCGAACCGGTGGCATGAAGCTGAAGCTGGACTACTTGGTAGGAGTAGTAGGGTGTGTTTTTCACGCTAAAATTAGAAGTTTGGTTGAAATTGAAATGATGTGACGGAAAAGTTGGAAGTTTATGTGTGGCCGAGTTTAGTTTCCCCCTTATTCCTAACTTTCCATCACATCATATCACATCAAAAACTTTCCTACACACATAAACTTCCAACTTTTTTTCCAAACTCCCAACTTTCTTCAAACTTTCAACTTTTTTCAGAAACTAAATACACCCTAAATACACCCTGTATAGAAAAGTTTCGATGTGATGAAAAAGTTAAAAGTTTGAAGAAAAACTTTGGATCTAAACTCGGCCGTAGTTGAGTGTACCTACAACTACGAGGCTAGCAAATGTTGGTTTTAAAATAAATAGACTAAAATATGAGCATATTATGTCATAAATAGACTTAAAATATGAGCCTAAATCTAGCTCCAACTCTCTAGTTTATTTTGTTAGAGCACTCTACCAGCTTCGCTCCTATTTTAAATGGAGTTGAAACTGTTTAGCTGGGCTTCAGTTCCAGGAGAGGGAAGGCTGTGTTCGGATTTCAGGGATGGGAACTATTCCCTCCCGCACGGAAAACGGAACGATCTATTAGCACATGATTAATTAAGTATTAGCTAATTTTTTTTCAAAAATAGATTAATTTGATTTTTTAAGCAACTTTCGTATAGAAACTTTTTGTAAAAAACGCACCATTTAGTAATTTAAAAAGCGTGCGCGCGGAAAACGAGAGAGGAGTTGGGAAAGTTAGGGGCCGAACACACCCTAAGATTACTCCTGTCCATGATAAAAATGGATCAGAGATTCAGAGATAACATGATCAAAATGGATCAGGGATTTAGAGATAACATGTTCAAGCATAAAAAAAGGGGTCAGGGTTTGGAATGGTCAATATGCTTCATATGGAGTTTGGACTCGGATCTGTACACTAAAACAATTCAACATGAAAGATAAAAGAAAAGGGAGAGATTGCATCCCTCAGAATCTTGATCTGAATAGCCTATTGCTTACTTTCCACTATCTAGCAGGGGAAGTTCAAAGTTGTTCTCTAGGGGGATTCAATTTGAAGCGGTTATAAAGAAATTTCCAAGTTTCTTACTGACTACACATCAAAGATAAGCTAAGCTAAACTCCCTTTATTGAAGAGATCAAGAGACAGAGTAAAATGGAGAGACCCATGGACAGTTCAGTTCCCTACTTGTTCCAAGCTATACAACACAGTCAACACTAGATATTATTCACCATCAACTTCCTTCTTGCTGATTGATCGTTCCTGAGAGAGAATTTAGCACCATTGTAAGGATTTCTCTTTGTGCAGGAATCACCAGAGTGGTCTGAAAGCACTGTGTAGTTCTTGCTCCTAACATCCCTGAAGTAGCATCCATCAGTACCAACATATTTATACGCCTGATGGGTTTCCCCCAATCCACCAACGACCAAATTCTTCTTCACCTTCATACTGCCATGGGCCGACTGTGCGTTCCGCAGGGAGTTGTATGAGAACCCCATCTTCCCACCCGATGTCTCCTTCTCGTCGACGCCCAATTTGACGTATGAAATCAATGTGTACTCATCAGCTTCTTCATCTGAAGTACCAGTATAAACATACAGAGGGAAGATCTGGTGAAGTTCCTCAGAGAGCAGCACAGCCAAAGCATCCTTGGCAAAAACACCAGACTTTGCATCAATGGTTTGGTTCACCACTTGCACCGAGCCGTTCTTGCTATACACATTGCTGTTCACATAACTGAATCTTTGGTAGAAATTTGTGGTGACCTCCCCATAAGACGATTTCACCAGCCCGGTGGCGGAGATATGCCGGCTTGCGCTAGTCACAAACTGTCCATCCAGCCCACTGAATCCCGAGTCCACATTCAGAACCAGTCCTTGAGCTTCATAGCTGATCAGGCTCCCAGTAGTCTTCTCACTCTTGTGATCCAACCATAGATGCAAATTGGCATCAATATACCACACATCCAGCGCATTAGTCACACCGAACCCAAAATCATGCTCCTTGCCATCCAACAGCTTGCCCAAGAACGGTGTAATGTCAATGTCATATGTAGGTAGGTTGAATGAACCAATGCCGGTGATTGGTCGCCACAGAAGAGGATTGACACCGCCGGTGTAAATCACGGTGAAAGGCCAAATAGCTCCAACGATATCATCATTGACTTTAATAATAACCTCCCGGAATGCACCATTGGCAGGGACATTGGACAAGTTATTTGCTTCAATGTACTCATTGGGAGGGTTTGTGTACCAGAATTCATCGTTGGAGTGGAAGGAGACGAACACCTCAAGGACCGCCCGGTAGGTGTTCGACGGAATGGTGAGCCTCTTGCCCTGCACATCGGTGGAGTTCTGGATGGCGAACCATTGGCCATCGTTCAGAGGCAAGCTTCTTGAGATGGGCACGATCAGATCGGCCTGCTGCGGCGGAGGCGGAGGCGGCGGCGCGGGGTGGAAGTAGAGGTGGAGCGTGAGGTTGGCGTGGTAGACGCCGGTGTACGTGCTGTCGACGAGGTTCCCGAGGTACACCGCGATCTCGCCGGGCTCGGCGAGGAGCGCCGCGTACCTCGTGACGTCGCGGGACACGGACCAGACGATGCCCGTGGCGCGCGGCTCCGCGGTGCAGCTGCGGAGGAGCTCCGCGCCGGAGAGCCAGACGCCGAAGATGCGGTCGAACTGGCGGCCGCGGCAGTCGGCGCTCCACTCGAGCACGGCGAGCGCGATGGACGACGCGCCGCCGCCGAGGCAGGAAGGCGGCGCGTAGGCGGCGGTGACGGGGGGACGGCCGTAGGTGGCTCCGAAGGAGTTGGAGAGGAGCAGCATCGAGCAAGGGCCGAGGCTGCCGCGCGGCGGGCGGATCGGGCGATCCACCTCGAAGTAAGTGGTCGGCGGCGCCGATGCGTTGAGTTTGAGCGAGGCCAGGTGGTGGGACGGCAGCCGGTGCCTGTGCGGCACGGCGGCGGCGGAGGCCACGAGCGGGAGGAGGAGGAGGAGGAGGACAACGACGAGGAGGAGATGGCGGCGGCGGCGGCGGAGGGGGGAGGCGGCGGCCGTGGTCGGCGGCGATGCCATGGCTGGCTGGAGCGTGGGGAGTACGAGAGATGGGGGCGGCGACAGTTGAGCTCGACAAGTAAAAAAAACCCAGCGGTTTGGACAAGGCAATGTTGGTGAGATTAAGGGAATGTAGTTAAATTACAGCAAATCATCCACTAGAGATTTACTACAGAATATTTTTCACCGCGATCTTTAGTACTGACGGTGGGCCAGGCCATGGGTTTGGTGGCGATTTTATTGCCGGGAAGTACTCTAGTTGTAAATTGCAAGATTTCCATGAGTAACGTGTCGTAAGGAAGACTGTTCTATCTCTTTCTTTTCCTTTTTAGACTATTCATTCATTCGTTCTAATACGTATTTATTCAGTCTTAAAAAAACTTAATTTAGTATTAGATTAGACGTTTTCTAATACAATGTATCTGGATATACTCCTGTCCAGATTTATTTTACTAGAAAGCGTCCTATCTAATACTAGATTAGTTTTTTTTTGGGACGGATGAAGTAGGTAATCTAGTATGATCTAATTCCATCTTATAATTACGAATTCGGATATAAGAAGAATCTAATCTCATTTTCAATTGTAGTATATTTTAGGATAGAGAAAATATATGGATTTGTTCCATACTGTTCGATTCTGTTTTAAATTTGTTTATTCTAAAATAGAGAGAATAGTCAGTACCGTAGTGTGTAGGGTAGTGGAAAAAAAAACGAACTTTTCTGACCTGTATTGTGGACTTGGACACGGTAGACAGGCGCTGCACAAGCACGACGGCACGTGCTCAGTGACGCCACCGCGCAGACTTCGCTCGTAGGCGAAGGAAAATTTGCTAGTCGCCGTTTGATCCAAACGGATCAGGACGGGCTTCTGTGCAGTAATCTGCTACGGCCAAATCGGGAAAAAAAAAACGCTGCTCGCCCGAATTCTGATTCCTGATGGATAGTCCAGTTGATGGCCTCATTTATTACTCTGTAGCAGCATTCAGGTACGACTATTGGAAGATCATTTACTGCTTAGCTTTACCGACACGATGATGGTCGGCCATTTGCAAATTTGCAATTCAACGTTTCGTTCGGGTTGGCTAATGATAAGCCATTATGTCTGGGCCGTGAAGCGGGCCATAGATACCGCAGAGCGTCTCGGGCCCGAGAAGGTCCACTAGATTGTGGCCTTGGGGGCCGTGGCATGCTGGTCCTCTTGGGCCGGCCCGTACAACTCCTTTGCTTTGCATTTCACTTCACTTTTTTTGCGCCTGCCAAAGATGGCGTCACTGCGCGTAACGTCTACAACTCTACATGACACATAACAACCGCCGCCTACCTGCCTCTCTATACATAGCGGTGACACCGACTACCATCCATTTTGGGCAGCAAGTCAACATAACACTTTTGACATCATGAGGGATTGTCTCTTTGTAATTGTAAGGCTTCCGTTTTTTCCTTTTCTGTTGGTAGAACCATCAGCTCTTGACATGTTTGGATCAAAATAAACAAGCAGACATCTAAAGAAGGAACATCGTAGCTAAGGAAGAACATGTAGAATTAAGAAAAGAAACCAAACAATCACGATTAGTGGCGGTGGGCTTGTGTTTGTATGGTTTGGATGCATATTTTTGTGCACAACCAAACTCGAACCTATCGTTGATAAGTGTTTTCCTTATAATTTTTTTCTTAATCTTAATAACATTTGGATGAACTTTTTCAATCATCCTAGCCAAAATAGAAAAAAAAAGACTTATGACATTGTACACATGCTATCAAATAGGAGTATCTCTAATTGATTGCGAATAGAAGCATAACGTGATTGCACGCACGTGCTAAACCATCCAAGAAAAGAATCCAATAATGCACAAGAGCAAGCGTGCAACGACCAGACGGGTTTCTTAATCAACGGCGCGTCCACCTCCAGGGCTCCAGGCTGTGACCCATTAGCGGTGAGCAATCAAGCTAGTAGTGCGCATCATCTTCTCCAGATTACACACACATTATCGCTAGGATCGATTACATTAAGCTCAAACATTTCGGCCCCTCCGGCTTTGCCGGCCAGCTCGATCGACCTTCGCTTTTCTGTCGGTGCGGCGTACGTACGCATCGGCATCGAATCATCGATCCTCTCTTGATCGCTACGTTATTCTGCCTCTGATTTTGTAAAGCACAGTACAGGCATGTACAAAAGCAATTCAGGGCGACTTAATGAAAATGAGGTGTGAACTGTTTGGTTTCATTGAATACGCACTGCATCGCGATCCGGTGTGTGTTGATGCACAGATTGTGTTATGTGTGTGTAATTACGATGGATAGCTAACTTAACGTGGCGTGACACGACGATGCTAGCTGCTTCAATTCTTGGTGTACTCATTTTGCGGCAGCGCAGAAAATTCGGCGGAGTAGGAGCTAGCTATAACGGCCGAATACGATTGCTAATTTATTTGGCCGACTTTTATGGACGCTCTACTGGTGGCAAAGGACGTGTAACGTTACAAATTTGCGATATTTGGGACAAACACTTTTCCGAGGAAGTGTGATGATCGTAAAAATACACACTTCGATAAACTTTCTTGGAGGTGTCTAGAATGGCGAACACAGGATCAAATTTTAGAGGGTGCTGATGGAATAACACACTAAATATAAGACAAATCTAAACTTCGTATATAAATATATGAGAATTGAAGAGTATGTATAGTAGGTCTGGTCAACAACAGGAGAGGCTCAATCCCATCTTACCCCTATGTTGGGAACTTGGGATCATCACTGTCTAGACAGTACTAGAGTATTTTTACATCGCATTCAAATTTTCAGGTTGTCATTTCTCATATCTATATTTAGTGATCTGCTCTCTATGTCGAACCATGTATGATTTCTCTCCTTTCCTCTCTGAAACCCAACACACCGACAACAAACAACATTTCTATGTTGTCTTTCACTAATGTACAATTACCGTCCTCGATTTCGTTGTTATTCAGTGGCAGTCTAGCTAATGTCACATGTTTCACTCTCTGTTCTCCACGTACTCTTACTATGATCTGCCACTGTCTCCCTCAACTAAAATATTTTTCTCTCTTTTACGCCAGAGAGGGAGGGGAGTTTGTTAGAGGAAAGTTTCTTACACCTCACACTAGTCTTGAGCCATTCATGAAGAGTGTTTATGCCTTGTTGATTCTCTTTTTTCTTCACTCCCATTAAATGCTACACAATAGAGTTCGCTAACCTTATCCTTACAAGCACACATGCGTGATGTTTACCGGTGCACTGCCTGTACTTCGATGCAATAGTGACAGTAAATGTGAAGGAATGTTGTGGTCCTCACTAACACCAGTGATATCATCGCCAAAAAGCTTAAGGTTGAAGACATCATGCATAGAAGGAATAGCGGTGCCACAAGAGGTGGCTCAGTGGCAGTAGGCCAGTCGCTAGGTTAGGTTATGATAACTGGCCGGTGTGGTTTATGTTATGTGGTATAAAGATGTAGATGGATGTGAGTCTTTGGATCTAAATTGGATCGAGGTAGAAATAGGTTAAAACTTAAAACTGACTTGGATAATCCCGCTCTAAAATGTGTCAAAAACACTACTCCTAGGTAGATCTCACATTAAGGCAGTAAGGCACCCATTGGCTCTATTATTATACATCGACCTTAACCCAAAGCATTTTGTCTCTAACGAAGGAAGTACAGGATGAAATGGATTCACATGTCAGAAAAGTTTCCATTAGGATCTGTAGTCAATTCTCCTTTACATCTGGGTTTTACGTACAATCATACCATTTCTTATTCAAGGTTAAGGACACTGGAGTGATCCATCAATAATTGCAAAGACTTAAGTAGGGCCCGCCAGCACACACTGGCCCACCTCCGTTCCATTACACCCTGTCGATCTCTCCCCGGCCCCCTATCCACTCGCTCTATCCCTACGCGCGCCGCGCCACGCCGCGCCGGCGCCGACAGGCGTCAACGTCGGCGCGTCCCGGCGCACGACTCCTCATTGTGGTCGAAAAGCACGTCGTAGCCGACGCTGCTCACGTTCCTCGAGTAGCAGCCGCCGTCGCTGCCGCCGTACTCGTACACCTGGTGCATCCGCCACGACGCGCCGACCACCTGGTCGTCCCGGAGCACCACCTCCGCCGCCGCCGTCTGCTCGTTGTGGAGCGTGCTCGCCGCCGCCGACCCCCCGCCCGCGCCCGCCGCGCGCGTCTCGTCGAAGCCGATCGCCACGCGCCGCATCAGCCGCTGCGAGGACGTGCCGCTGCCGTCGCCGCCCAGGAAGATGTAGAGCGGGAAGCTCTGGTGGAGCTGCAGCGCGTGCGCGCCGTCGCCGGTGACCACCTCGGTGCGCGCCTCCGTCGTCTGATTGATCGCCTGCGAGCTCCCCTGGTTGGTCACCACATTCATGTGCACGAACGTGAGCCGCTGGGTGAACGTGGTGGTGATGTTGCCGCGCGACGAGCGGACCCACCCCGTGGCCGTGATGTTGCGGCTCGCCGTCGCGTCGTACTGCCCGTCGATGCCGTCGGAGGAATTGGAGACGATCTGGCCGGTCAATTTCGGAGCGTCGTAGGCGACGAGGCCACCGGAGGTCGCCGCGCTCTTGGGGTCAAGCCAGAGATGGAGATTGGCGTCCACGTACCATGACTTCTGCGCGTTGGTCACCGCGAACCCGAGCTCGTGCTCCTTGCCGTCGAGCAGCTTGCCCAAGAACGGCGTGAGCTCGACGTCGTAGCTGGGGAAGTTGAACGAGCCAATGCTGGTGATGGGGCGCCAGATGAGGGGGTTGATTCCGCCGGTGTAGATCACCGGGAACGGCCACACGGCGCCCACGACGTCGCCGTCGAGATGGACGGTGACCTCGCGGAACGGCCCGTTCTGGTCCGGCGTGTTCATGTACCAGAACTCGTCGAAGTTGTGTGACGAGACGTACACCTCGAGCACCGCGCGGTACGCGTTGGGCGGCACGGTGAGCCGCGCCGACTCGACGTCGGTGGTGTTGTCGACCACGAACCACAGCCCGTCGTTGAGAGGAAGGCTTCTCGAGACGGGGACGACGACGTCGGCCGGAGCCGACGCCGCCGTCGGCGACCGCGCGGCGCGGCGGAAGTAGAGGTGGAGCGTGAGGTCGGCGTTGTACACGCCGTTGTACGTCTCGTCGATGAGGTTGCCGAGGTACACGGCGAGCGTGGAGTTGCCGGCGGCGAGGAGTGACGCGTACTTGGTGACGTCCTTGTGCACCGACCAAGTGACGCCGCCGGGGCGCGGCTCGGCGGTGCTCCCCCGCATGAGCTCCGCCCCGCCGAGCCAGACGCCGAAGATGCGGTCATACTGCGTGCCGCGGCAGTCGGCGCGCCACTCGAGCACCGCGAGGGAGACGGCGCGCGCGCCGCCGCCGGCGTCAGCGAGGCACGACGGCGGCGAGTAGGCGGCGGTCGCGGGCGGCTTGGTGAAGGTGAACGCGAAGGAGTGGGAGAGGAGCAGCGTCGAGCACGGGCCGGAGCTCCCCCGCGGCGGGCGCAGCGGCCGTTCGACCTCGAAGAAGGTGTTCCTGGCTCGCCGCAGCGACGGCAGCACCGCCTCGACGGCGGCGATGTCGGCGGCGGAGAAGCGGAGGTCACGAGGCGAGGCCTCGCACGAGCGGAAGTGGAGCAGAGTGAAGCAGAGACACAGCAGCAGGAGAGGAGCAGAGGAAGTTGTCATGGTTTCAGTGTGGAGGAAGGCAACGCAACGCTTGTGTGGTGTCTTGCTGAAGGCTGCGAATTTAAACCCTCGCCGGAAAAGCAGAGAGGATAATTTCGAGAAAATTTCAGTTGATTGATGACAAAATGACAACGAATCCCAAGCTAGTACTCCAGTATAAGGTTTGTGTTTTGTTTTTCTTTTCAGTAGTATATGAATCTAGGCAAGAACAACAATATCCGGTCGTGTAAACAAATGTATTCTGAGTGCCGTATAATAACAATGCAAAGTGCTGAGTAGGTAGAGGAGTTATTCGACTTTGGGGACACTTCAAATTGTCTACTAGTATACCAACCGATAAATACAGAACCAAAAACAAATTATTTTATGAAATTTTCTGTGATGATCCAATAATCACCCTTTGGGGGGACCCAAACCAGCTGGAAATACACTTCCAATGTTCCGATCTCCACTAAAATGGATCAATGACTCGATGTCGCGTAGGATTGTCGTCAAGCAGGATCACACATCCACACATAAAAACAGCTTGTGGCTGATGACTAAACTGAATTTGAATTTCTTAAAAATAATTTAATTTCGTTTTGTTCTCTTGAAGCAGGGATACTGTCGTAAGCTCCCTATGGTCAATGGATGACCAGGCACATGCTGATGACACTGTCGGCCGTTCCTCATCACAAACATTCTATAGCTGGAAAATCAAGGGGCACACTAATATAGTTGTAGTATATGTCAGCGTCACCACATTGCACATGTATTTGTAATTCGTACCGGCTTCGTACATGTTCCCATGAATTTAAAAAAGGCCACTTTCAAACAGGTTAACGTGACCGATCCTCTCCCTTCACGTTCAAGATATGCATTCAGCTTTTCTTTAACTAGGTTCAGCAGTGCAAAGATTCTCCTACTCTCAGTTAAGCTTGCATTTAAGCTCATCAGAAGAAGAAGCAGATGCAGAATACAGAAACGGTCCGCTTTGATGACATTTTTTTGTACCCAAGGGAAGTAGAGATTTTGATGAGACTGTCAACTGTGCCCTCTTAAACAAGGTTGAAACTGCACCTATCTGGCTTAATTGCGTGTGTACACAAAACACAATTTAGCCGCTGAATAACGAATCAGTGGTCGCTGAAGCTGCGATTCCCGACATAAATCGGGCAGGAGACATGGCTGCGATCGATCTGTACCTCGTTTTCTCTCCAGCCTTTCTCTGAGCCCGACGCGCCGAGCGCGATCGAGGACGGGAAACCATGTCGTCCAAGCAAAAGCCAAAACATTTCCTCCTTTTCGTCGGTCCAGCTCGATCGTCGCAGTGCAAATCTGCGTAGCTGCGGCGCTGCGGATCGGGGGCTCGACGATGGCTGCCTCGCACCAACCGGAGGCAAAGGCAAGGCAAACCAAACAGGACCACCTATACATTTATCGATAAATTTTATTCTAAAAATTTAACAGATGTAATTATAGTACAATCATTGTGTAATTACACTGTAACTTATATGTAATTACACTGTAACTTGCACGTAACTACAGTGTAACTTGTATATAAGTTTCATATGATTTTGAATCTTTAGATCTATTATAAGATTTGTTTTGGTGAGGAAGAAAAATAAAATCACAGCAAACACATATGTGTAAAGATTTGTTCCCACAACCTCTATTTTACCGAAATAACATATTACGTAGAGATTTTTGAAAGTTATATACAAGTTACACTATAGTTACAGTGTAATTACATGCAAATTACAGTGTAATTACACTACGATTATACTGTAATTACATCTGTCAAATTTTTAGGAGAAAATTTATCGACAAATATATAGCAAAATCGAACCCAACAACTTGACCTGTCACTCTCCTCCTCTGATACGGTTCGGGCCAAGCAGGCTCCCCCGGTCCGGCCCGGTCCACGTGGCGCACGCGGGCCTCGCTGACGGGTGGGGCCCCGGATTCGTGGGCCCGGGGGTGACTGTGGTGCGTATGTTTTGTCCGACCGCGACGTCTCGCCTAACGGCCGGGTTGGGTCGTTTTGGTCCCGAAGTGGTGGGGTGGGGTGAAGTCTGTCTATGGCAGGTGGGGCCCGCGTGTCGGTCTCTCTGGAGGTGGGGACCGTGAGGTATGCGGTTTTGGTTCGATCCCTTCCATTTTCTCTTGGCTCTGCCGCACTGGCGGATCAATTGAGCAACTTGCACGGGATATATACGTAGAGTACGGTTGCCTTTTCGGTTTAGATATTTGTATATCTGATCCGTTGCGATTTCTACTAATATTTCTAATGCAGCCATAGACAGGTTTTACATGAAACTTTATCCAAAGTCAAGTTTGAGTTTTGATTCAGGTAGTAGAAAAACAGATAAAACGTTCCAAACCAGACCTAACTTTGGCGCGTGGTGTCAAGCCCATAAATTGCATGAAAACAAGACGAATCGGAACTTGGGCTCGTGATCCAGTTGTTGTCCGTGCTTCGCATTTGAGCCCACCAATAATTTTGGTTTGGCAGGCTATACCCCACCAACTACCACTGCCAGTGTGCGATTAGTAGTGATCACTTCCTGACGAGCTCGCCGGCGCTTGCTCTCGCCGCCGCCGCCGGCAGCGCCCCGATGACGGCGCCACCGGCTGGATATTCCTGGGAATCCGAGCAAACCTCGTCGGACTCGTCGGACGCTACGCTGTACCCGCTGCTCGTCACGTTCCTGAAGTAGCAGCCGTCGGTGGCCTCGAGCCTGTACGTCTGCCGCGTGCCCCACGTCGCCGACACCGCGTTCCCATCGCGCATCTCGACGTCGACGGCGCCGCTCTGCGTGTCGCGGAGAGAGTACCGCCGCGGCGGGGTACCGGACAGCCACCTCCCGGCGGCGATCGCCGTCTCGCGGTACTCCCTCGCCACCGTGTACGTGACGTCCGCGGCGTGGGGCGACGTCTGCCGTTGCTTCGCTTCGATGTCCACGTAGAGCGGGAAGTCGTGGTGCGCCTGCCGCGAGTAGAGGACGGCGCCGGCGAGGTCGGTGGCCGAGACGGCCGCGTCGGCGACGGTGGTCTGGTTCACCGTCTCGGCGCTGCCGTCGCCGGCGAACGCGTAGGTGTTCTCGAAGGCGAACGTCTGCGTCGCGTTCGTCGTGATCCTCCCGTGGGACGGCGACTCCACCCACCCGGCGGCAAAGATGCGCCTGCTCGCCGTCGTGTGGTAGTAGTACCGCTCGCTGGGGCCGTCGAACCGCGACGTCGTTGTGTGGCTCGTGTTTACCGCGGCTAGCCGCGGCGCGTCGTAGCTGACGAGGCTCGCCGTCGCCGCCGTGGTCATCGGGTCCAGCCAGAGGTGGAGGTTGCCGTCGACGTACCACACGTCGACGGCGTTGGTCACCGCGAACGCGAGCTCGTGCGCCTTGGCGTCCAGCAGCTTGGCAAGGAAAGGCGTCAGCTCGATGTCGTACGTCGGCAGGTTGAACGAGCCGATGCCGGTGATCGGCCGCCAGAGGAGGGGGTTAATGCCGCCGGTGAAGATCACGGGGAACGGCCACACGGCGCCGACGAGGTCGCCGTCGACCAGGACGGTGACCTCGCGGAACGGGCCGTTGCCGTCCGGCGTGTGGGTGTACCAGAACTCGTCGTCGCCGTGGAACGAGACGTACACCTCGAGAACCGCGCGGTAGGTGTTCGACGGCAGCACGATGCTCGCCGACTCGACGTCGGTGGCGTTCTGGATCTGGAACCACAGCCCGTCGTTCAAAGGCAAGCTTCTCGAGACGGGGACGATGATGTCGGCGGGAGCCGTGGCCGGCGCCGGTTGCCTCGCCGGCGTTGGGCCGAAGTAAAGATGCAATGTGATGTTGGCATGGTACACGCCGGTGTACTGGTCGTCGACGAGGTTGCCGAGGTAGACGGCGAGGGTGGAGTTGCCGGCGGCGAGGAGGGACGCGTACCTGGTGACGTCTTTGGAGACGGACCAGACAATGCCGTTGGGCCTCGGCTCCGCCGTGCAGCTGCGGAGGAGCTCGACGCCGCCGAGCCAAACTCCAAAGATGCGGTCGAACTGGACGCCGCGGCAGGTGGCGCGCCACTCGAGAACAGCAAGCGAGATGGCCGGCGCGCCGCCGCCCGCCGCGGCGAGGCAATCGGGCGGGGAGTACGCGGCGGTGACCGGTGGCTTGGTGTAGGTGAAGCCGAAGGAGCTGGACAGGAGCAGGGTGGAGCATGGGCCGGAGCTCCCCGGAGGCGGCCGGAGCGGCCGGTCCACCTCGAAGTAGGTAGTCGGCGTGTCGGCCGCAGCCGCGTCAGGGACGGCGATGTCTGCGGGGGACAGCCGGAGATTTCGACGAGAAGCAATGGCGGTTGGGATGAAAAATATGAGGAGGAGGTGAACACGGGACATGGCTCCGGCCGTCGAGCAGAACAAGGAGAGGCGTATAGCGTGTGTACTCTGTACTACTGTGTAGTGGAGCTCACTGCCACGCGAGGTTCAAAACTTCAGACTTGGTTCAAGAGTGGTGATCATCTTTTCGTAGGGAACAAAAACCTTACTTGTAAGTTGGTCCTTGTGAGCTTTGAACGCATTGTGAAAATTCAGTACCAAATCATGTTTTGAAAAAGGGGAGTCTTATTTTATTCTTTCTTCTTAAGGGAAAGTCCTCGTTTCTTACATGCTATTTAAATAGTTATAAAAATTTAAAATTTTCTTGACAACATTGATTATAACATGTGATATATTACTTCAGAAAAATATAAATACAAATTCAACGAGTTTGAAAAAAAATAACAAATATGAATATAAATAGTATACGTGCTAGTCAGAATTTAATTTGTTTTTTTTTAACTGGTACATTAAACTTGTACGTTTGTGAAAATGGTATATCTCGTATTGATTTATGTTGTCAGTTTTTCTCTAACTATTTGGATGGTCTGTCATGTTAGAATCTGGGAGGAGCTTGGCAACGAAATTTGTGGAGTGAGACCACTCGACTTCATGTTGGAGGGGATCTCGACAGAGAAGTGATTGTGATTTCATGAGAGATAAAATAATTAGCATTAATTACAGGGGATGAACTTTATATATATAGATATATAGGATACAAAGAGGAAAAGAGGAATAAAAAGAGAGTATGTCATGTGGGTACTGTACGTAGATTCTTTTCTCGGACTAAATTGGCACGTGACCAGTTGAGGGAAGGTCAAATGGATTTATCCTAATTTAAAATGATCCACGACGAAATATTAATGTTTATTTAGCATACCTTGTGAATGGATTCCATTCTTAAAGAAAAGATAGCAGTTTTCTTCTGAAAACATCAGCTGGGCTTGTGCAAGTGCAAGTGTGAAACAGCCAACAGTACTGTACTGCAAAGAGGTAGCAGATTATATAAGACTCTGCACTCTCTCTCGATCGTCTCTCGTCTCACCCTGAAGCCGTATTCTGTTTCTTTCTTTTCTTTCTTTTTTTTGAAAGGAGGGCAAAAGCATTGCCTCGTATTCAGTTTCAGGGTTGCGCAGAAGCTGACGTACAAGCCATGGATGCCAAGAAGCCATATTTCATTGCTATCATCATACAGGTGATCTACACAGGCCTGTTCGTCGTCACCAAGGCAGCCTTCAACCATGGGACGAACACCTTCATCTTCATCTTCTACCGCCAGGCAGCTGCCACTATCCTGCTGCTCTGCTGCTGCCTCTCGCCATTATTCTCGAACGGTAACCGATCGATCAAGAAGAGCTATCTAATCTACTATAGCTGTATTGAACATTTGAAATATTCATTTTTTGGGTCTCAGATAATGGGTAGCCTGGGTTGCTGATAAAAGAGAGATTGAGATTCTGCTAAATTTTAGCTTGCTTTCATGCAGGAAAAATGCGCCGCCGATGTCGATCCGGCTGTTTGCCAAGCTTTTCTTGTATGCTCTGCTTGGGTATGAGTAGACACAGCAGTACAGCACTGCAGGCAGGATTTGGATGAGCAAACATGCGTGTCATTAACTTGGGTTTGATTTGATTCGCAGGAACACAATAAGCTTTAACCTATACAACACGGGCCTCGAGTACACTTCGTCGACGGTGGCATCGGCGGCAGCCAGCTCGGTGCCCGTACTGACCTTCTTCTTCGCAGTCCTACTAAGGTGAGCACGATCTCATCGTTGCATACTTAATTTGTTGCTGTTTCTTTGTACAAAGAGAGGGGATCATATCCTCTCCTAGAAATGATAGCATAAACAGATTCCAGAATTTACAGAAAAGAAAGACTCTACTTTTGTAAATTTGTTAGCTGTTTTTCTAGAAAGAGATGGGATCTTCTCCCATTTCTATCAGGGCATGAATGGTATTGCTAGCCTTTCTCCGCATTCATGATAAGCTAACAATGCTAGTGTTATGGTACTACTCCTAGGTGTGTTCTTTTAAGGGGGTTAAAAATACTTTCTCCTTGCATGTAAAACAGAGTGATGAATTAATACATAATTAATTAAGTATTAGTTTAAAAAATTGAAAATGGATTATTTTGATTTTATTAAGCAACTTTTTTATATAATCTTTTTTAAAAACACACCATTTAATAATTTAAAAAGTGCGCGCGTGAAAAATAAGAGAGTAGAACTTGCGAATATGGAGTAAAGAACACACCTGAGCAGATGCTTAATGCGTGTTGTAAGTTTGTAGTACAGAGTATAGTCACCGATTACTGTGTTCGCTCGGATGAGAAAGAAATCCCTTCTTTTTTTGGCACATATTTCTTAAATTGTTAAATATTGTTTTTATAAAAAATATAAGAAGGTTATTTTAAAATATCTATTTTTAAGTCTAAAATAATCAACACTCAATTAATCATATGCTAATAGCTCATGTTGTTTTGTTATCTTGTTGTCTTTTCTTCTCCACTCGAACACAGTCCTAGGATAAACATAAGTGGAATAATTATTACTCCCTCCGTATTTTAATGTATGACACTGTTAACTTTTCGATCAATGTTTGACCATTCGTTTTATTCAAAAATTTTGTGCAAATATGAAAATATTTATATCATGTTTAAAGAACATTTGATGATGAATCAAGTCACAATAAAAATAAATTTTTTGAATAAGACGAATGATCAAACGTTGGATAAAAAATTAACGGCGTCATGCATTAAAATATTAAAATATGGAGGTAGTAAAATGGAAGAGGCTCAGGTTGGCAGGCGGAGAAACAAACGCAGTCGATGTACGGGCAGATCCATGACCAAATTAACGTGGCCAACAGAATCTTAATCTCGCACGTGCGCCGCATGTGGCCGTTACATTTCGATCAGCTGCTCTGCTCTCGTAGGAGCATCATGTTTTTCCCGTGCTCTGCATCTCAGCTCTCAAGTTGTGCGCTGCTTCGCTGCCGGCATAGCAATATAGCATCAGCAGCTGCTCGATGAGATCGTCTCAACTGAAATCCATCAGCACTGTATTCTTGCATATGCATATGCACCCACGCGTGCATTGGTCGATCATATCATGTTGGTCCATGGATCCAACCTTTTCACGTTGTATCTATACAATATATAGAAAACCTCGTACACCACGTTGTCTATAGTATAATCAACGATTTAGTTATATAAACCTCGTATCACAAGTTGTCTACAGTATAATTAACAATTTAGTTCTAGAGATAATACTATTTATGTATTTTTAAATAGATGATCCCGTTGATTTTTGAAATAACGTGTGACCATCTGTCTTACTAAAAGATATTGTACTTAAAAAATTTCTTTAATGATAAAATAAGTTACAAGAAAATAAATGGCGTTTATATATTTTTTTTAATAAGTCGAATGGTCAAACTTTATATCAAAAGTCAACTACTTTATTTATTATAAAACATAGAGAGTATATGATATTAAGCTATCTATCATCTCTTTTAAAAAAGGGTTGCTAATGAGCACACGACGTCCTTTATTTTGTATATCATCAGTTTCTTGGCTCCACATCATCAAAATTATTATGACATTCTCTCCTAGTCCTAGACATCATATTATTGTCATAGATGGTGACATCATATCATTATTCATGGATATACTGGTAAGGTAGCTTAACAAAGTTTCAAAACTAATTGAGAAGAAAGACTATACTTTCCTAACCCTTTTAGCTGATTTACGGTGGAAACCACATTTTAAGTGAAAACTTAAACACTTTATATAACAATTCTTAAAAGAAGAATCAAACAAGCACACATGTAGGTAATATGCAAATAAAAAACCTTGCAAAATTGTATAAACAAACTCAACTTTTAATGAGATACAAAATTAACCAAAAAAAACACTATTCATGCTGTTGTCTTTTCTCTTTTAATGATATAAAAGTTTTCAATCATTTTTTTAAAAAAATTCTAGTTTTAATTTTTTATAAGAAAATATTAGACAACCATGTAAAGTTTTAAGTGTAAACCCAATTTCATTTGTGAGATATAAAATTAAGAAAAATAAGGGAAAAAGATTTGCTCCCCAACATAAAAGTACATATTTGCTCCGAAATGTCCTGCTCACTTAAAATGTAGCAGTATTTACTTGGCGGTCGGTCGACATAATAATTAGCCCGCCAAGGACATTCCGTTTTCTTGCAGTGCATCGAGGTACCGGTACATCATAGTACCAAATCGTTTTCGATCGTTGGATCTCAGTACCGTGAGGTACCGGTACTTACTTTTTGCTGGACCAGAGTAAATCTCATTTATGTTTGTAGAGCGATAATATCATTAACATTTGGTATCACAAAACTTTAGTATTTTAAGATACTTTCTAGCGTAAAATTTGGTATCTCAGAATACTTAGTACCTTCGAGTACCAAAATTTTTTGTGTAAATATGGTACCTATAGGTACCAAACAATGGACAGTAAAATTGCTCGTTGCTACCGAAAGATGCATGCGCGCAGTTGATCGATCTGACATGAATATATCTGAATGCATGCATGTGTGCAGGTTGGAAGTGATCCGGCTGAGGCGCTTGTCGGGCGTGGCGAAGGTGGCCGGAGTGGGGCTATGCCTCGGCGGCGTGCTGGTGATCGCGCTCTACTCCGGGCCGGCGTTAAGCCCCCTGAACCACCACCGCGCGTTCGGCGGCGGCGCAGAGAGCGGAAGCAGTGGCGCGGCGACGAGGACGAGGACGAGGGCGAGGTGGGTGACGGGGACGCTCCTGATGCTGCTGTCCAACGTGACGTGGTCGCTCTGGATCGTGCTCATGTCGCCGCTGCTCAACGAGTACCCCTGCAAGATGCTGGCCACGCCGCCACGGCGCTGCAGTCCCTGCTCAGCGCGGCGCAGTCGCTGGTGCTCGCGGCGGCGGCTCGACGCCGGCCTCCTCGCCGTCGCCTACTCCGCCGTCGCCGTCACCGGGGTCTCCTACTACCTCCAGGCGTGGTGCATCCAGAAGAAGGGGCCCGTGTTCCTGGCCATGTCCAGCCCGCTCAGCTTCGTCTTCACCATCTTCTGCTCCTCCTTCTTCCTCGGCGAGATCGTCCACCTCGGCAGCGTCGTCGGCGGGGTCCTGATGGTGGCCGGCCTCTACAGCGTGCTCTGGGGCAAGAGCAAGGAGCACGATGTCAGAAAACTCACGCGAACTGGCTCTCAATCTCACAGAACACACACACTGACACTTGCAGGTGCAGCTACAGTTAACTGAACAAATTTTTCAGTAAAACATAGCAGAACAGAACAACTGACGAACAGAGTTTTCGCTGCGTAATACCGTGCAGCTTTTCCGGTTTTCTCTTCTATTTATTCATCTCCACACGGAGTTTGTTGCATGCATAACAGAATCACGACAATCTCGGATCAACTACTGACCGCGCCATCCCACGATCCGAGCCGAGTCATCGCAGCTAAAGAATGAAGCAAATATGCTAAAACAGAAAATGCTATTCTACCGGCTAGAATTCAGACTCCAACCGAACTCTACATGCAACAAAACAAAACAGAATATAAATGCCCAAGATTACAATCCAACACACGAGACGCTGACGGTCGCCGCCGGACAGCAGGAAGAAGACGCTGCTGCACCACCAGCTGCAGAGAGCAGCAGTAGCAGTGACAATGAGAGCAAACTCCAGCAGGGGAGATTTGCGTCGGCAGATCAACAAGTCTAGAACAAATACACATCAAAATGAACTCGGAGTCTTAGAACTAAGAAATAAACAGTGTCTGTTGAATGCAAGTAACTATACTCTAGTATAGTTCTTTTTTTTCTTTGGGTATGTGATAATTGATATACCACTTCACAAATATATGGAGTAACTTGAATTTTCACCTTTACAAATAGAAAATTATTATATAACCGTAAATAGTGCGCAAAGCCATGTAAGTGGCCATGGCCACCGTAGGTGGGTGTGTCCTCCAATGGTAGTTAGTCTGTGAGGCACAAGTATGATATGCTAAAGAACACGATACCGTGATGCTATGATGGGCCTATATGTTAGTAGCGGGCCCACAGACCACTTATTGGTTTGATGGGCTACAACCTACAGATGCTATGACGTCAAATAGAGGCTACTAAGGGCTCCTTTGATTTGTAGAAAAAGTGTAAGAAGTTTAAAGGATTTCAATCCTACGGAAAAAATCCTACACATACAAGTCCAATCCGTCTTGAATCAGGCTGTGTTTAGTTCCATGCCAAAATTGGAAGTTTGACTAAAATTGGAAGTTTGAAGAAAAAAGTTGGAAGTTTATGTGTGTAGGAAAGTTTTGATGTGATGGAAAAGTTGGAAGTTTGAAGAAAAAGTTGGGAACTAAACTCGGCCTCAATATGCATTTGAAACTTTTGAATTGAAAATTGTGGATTCGAATACCGTTGGATTTTATGCATATCACACATATTCTTGTTTGAACTGCCATGGTTGAATATGCACTGGTGGAGAAACCATCTTTGGTCGGTCGGTCAAAATCCACAATAGTCCCGGTTGCTATAAAAATCGGGACTAAAGATTATCTTTAGTCCCGGTTTAAAAGGTTAGAGCTACTTTTTTATCTTTAGTCCCGGTTGGTGTTCTCAACCGGGACTAAAGATCTATATCTAGTCCCGTTTGGTAACACCAACCGGAAAAAAAGATCCCTATTATCTTTAGATCTATTTCTAGTCCCGGTTGGTAATCTAAACCGGAACAAAAGGTCAGCATGCGCGGCATGCGCGGGAGAGGACGAGGCGTGCGCGAGATCGAGGAGTTAATAAATTCTATCTCCTCCCTAACCTTATCTCTTCCTCCTCCTATCTCTTCCTCTTCCTCCTCCTCCTCTCCCTATTCTATTCCTCCCCTTTCTTCCCCATTGTCAGCGGCCGGGCGGAGGCGGAGGCGGCCTCGCGCCGCGGCGACCAGCCGGGCGGTGGCGGCGGGGCCCTCGTGCTGCGGCCGGGAGGCAGCGGATCCAGAGGGGAGGCGGCCGGCCGCCGACGGATCTGAAGGGGGAGGCGGCCGGGCGGCGACCTCGCGCGGAGGGCCGCGCCCGGCGGTGGCCTGCATGGAGGCCAGTGCGGCGGCAGGCGGTGGAGGCCGGCGCTACCGTGGATTTTTTTTTCCTTTTTTCCTTAATGTACGATTCGATTTGTGTTGATTGATACGATCTGTGTTGAATGTGTGATTTGATCTGTGTTGTTGTTGTGAATAATTTAGGGATGAACTATTGTGTGAATGATTTGGGATGAACTATTGCTGTGAATGATTTGGATGAACTATATTGCTGTGTGCTGTGAATGATTTGCTATGAATGTTTGATCTGAGATGATGTTGTGAATGATTTGCTGTAAATGTTTGATCTGAGATGATTTGGGCAAATAGTAAAAGAACAGTGAAAAAGAAAGAGAGAAAAGAAAAAACCCTCTAACCGGGACCACATCTTTAGTCTCGATTGGTAACGATCTTTAGTCCCGGGTATTTGAACCGGGACTAAAGATAGTGATCTTTAGTCCCGGATTCTTACTCCCGGTTAGAAAACTGAGATTGTAGGGGTTCCAACCGAGATTATACAACTACCATTGGAGTACTATAATTAGTGCACATGTTCTTGTATACAACTACCATTGGAGTACTATAATAAATTAATCAAGCATGATTTAGATAACCTCATTTTTCCTTTACATGACATCCATAAAAAGTAGTACATACTTTCTAGCCCTTGAAAATCAAATGTGCACAGTGACTTCTTTCCTACAACTTAATTAATAAATCAATAATACGTGGTATGAGAATGTGCCACAACAGCGTGGGTTGCATTCCGTTGAATTACCATGTATCAGACTGCATCACATGTAGTCTCTACTACAAAAATAAGTCTCCATGCACAAAGTCATTTTCTAAGGAACGGAGAAAAGAAGGATGAAAGACCAAGGCCTTATTTATGGCACCTGGAGATTGTGAGAAATATCTAGTGAATATCTAATTGGTACGAATATGAAGAAGACGAAGAAGTAAGGTCATATAGCACCTGACAAATAGTTCATTTACGGAATTGATGTTTGACACAGATGTGCCAACATCAACCACTTCTCTTTTCTACTCAACCCAAAGTTGGAGTTGCTCATCTTGCCTAATGCGGAAGTGATGCGTGATGTGTGTTTTCCATTTCTGTCCGTTGTCCAAAACCTAGATCTAGATTATAGAGTTTCCCAAACTTTCTCGTTTGAATCTAATACTTTCAATCTCGGATTGGAAACCTTTCAATCTAAAACTAAAATATTCCTACTTGTGGCTCAAAACTTTCAGCTCGGATTGCAAACATTTCAATCTAAAACTCTCTACTTGTTGCTAAAATGAATGAACTTTCAATTCAAAATTTAAAAATATAAAAAAATTGTATCTAAATCTTTAAACTTTCAAAATTAATTTTGAATGTTTTAGCTAAGAAAATTAAAACTTTCTACTAGTGACTTTAAACTTTGTACTCAAACCCATGGAATTTTTTAGTAATAGCTTGTATTGGATCTGATAAAGATATGAGACTCATTGATTTTGCTATGATCAGGTGTTCGGTCCACTAGCGAGGAGGAAGAAAGTGGCGTCGATGTCTTGCCGAGGAGGTGAAAGAAAGGGAATCTAGGCTCACCAACATCTCACCATGGCAAAGAAAGAGGGGTCGAGGAGAACAACACACAAGGAAGGAGGAAGGAGACCCCAAAGATCACCCTCACTGGGTGGAGCGTGGAGGGAAGAAGGGGCTAGGAGGGGTAGGGTCTTGTCGTCGCCTTTGCTGGAGGCATCGAGCTGGCAGGAGGTATACGATGGAGCAAGCGAGCATCGCATTGTTGGGATGAGGCGATATGTGAGCGGTCGAGAAAACAAGCTAAAATCGAGCGTTTTTAGATGCCACATAAAGTTTTAAGAGCGTTTTAAGGAAGTTTAATGGACTTTTAGTATATAATAAATAGATATGTTTGTATATGATATTAAGTTGTCTATCATCTGTTAATAAAACGGTTGCTAATGAGCACGCAACATCCTTTATCTTGTCTATCATCTGTTTTTTGGCTCCACATCATCAAAATTCTCATGACATTCTCTCCTAGTCCTCGACATCATATTAATTATTATCCTAGATGGTGACATCATAATTATTCATGGATATACTAGTAAGGTAGCTTAACAAAGTTTCAAAACTAATCGAAAAGAAAGACTATACTTTCCATTCCCTTTTAGCTGTATCGATGGTGCCACCGCTACTCCGTTTGCTAACAAGGATATCTAAAACAGGGAAATATACGGTGCAAACCCCATTTTAAGTCAAAACTTAAACACTTTTTTTATAAAAATTCTTTAAAAAAATATCAAACAAGCACACATATAGGTGATACGCAAATAAATTACAACCTTACGAAATTGCATAAACAAACTCAACTTCGGTAATGAGAAAGGAAATTAACAAAAAAAATACTATTCATGTTTTTTTGTCTTTTTCTTCTATGTTTCTCAATTTTATATCACACAAATGAAGTTGAATTTATTCTGGGAACTTTACATGGTTGTATAATATTACCTTAGCTATTTGTGGAAATACTTTCAATTTTTTTGAAAACTTTTATATCATTTTTAATATTATAAAAGTTTTCAATCATTTTTTAAAACAAATCTAGTTTGAAAAACTTTTAAATGGCAATATTAGACAACCATACAAAGTTTCAAGTGTAAACTCAACTTCATTTGTCAGATATAAAATTAAGAAACATAGGAGAAAAGGTAAAAATAGGAATATTTTTATTTGTTAATTTTATATCTCATTAACAAAGTTGAGTTTGTTCATACAACTTTGTAAGGTTGTTTATTTACATATTACCTACATATGTGATTTGTTTGAGATTTTTTGAAAACTTTAATAAAAAAGTTTCCAATTTTCCATATAAGGTGTGGTTTCCACCATATATACTTTCCCATCTATAACCAACAAAATGGCTTTGCTTTAACAATTGTACCCCTACCTCAATACTTGTCGGGTGCATAGCCAGAATTGCTTTCCTTTTGGGATGGTGGTAGCACTAATTTTATTTCAAGTTTTTATGTAATAATTCGATTAAGATGGAAACGATGGGTGTAAACAAAGACGTTCCATAGGGTCTTCTGAAGTTGGTTTCTTAAGCAAGCAACACTCCAAGCTTTCTATATTGCCACGATGCAATACTCACTGATGTGAACCCTACCACCAAATAGTAAGACAAATGATCAGACATATATATCTAATAAGTCAACTTACATTATATATTAAGAAAATTGAGGTAGTTAACACTAAGCTAACCACATCAATATTATACAAACTAGAAAAAGGGAAAGAAGAAAGGAGCAAGAGAACAGTATCCCCAAAGCAATCGATATGCTTCTGAATCGGGAAATGTTTTTTTTTTCCTCTGAAACATCAGCGGTGCAACATTGCAAGAGCTAGCAATATAATGGCAGCTTCCCCTTATACTGTCTCACTTGTCTCACACTGAAACCATTTTCAGTTTCAGAGCTCAGAAGAAGCAAAACGTACTGAGCGATGGACGCCAAGAAGCCATATGTCATCGTAATCGTCATACAGGTGATCAACACAGGCCTGTTTGTTATCTCCAAGGCAGCCTTCAACCATGGGATGAACACCTTCATCTTCATCTTCTACCTCCAGGCAGCTGCCTCCGTACTACTGCTGCCTCTCGCCATCGTTCTTGAGAGGTGACCGATCGATCAACTGTACTGAATTTTCCTCATTTGGTTCTCCGATAATATTACAAAGGGAAGAATTAGTCAGTCGATCAGGCTAAATTTTGAGCATGCATATTGCAGGAGAGATGCGCCACCGATGCCGCTCCGGTTGTTTACTAAGCTTTTCTTGTATGCTCTGCTTGGGTAAGATTAGACAGGAAATGGTGCAGGCATGATTTGGATCAATAAAATCATAGAAGATGCATGTGATTGACTTGGCTTCGATTCAATTTGCAGGAGCACACTGAGCTTAAACATGTACAACCTGGGCCTCAAGTACACCTCCCCGACGGTGGCGTCGGCGACAACCAACTCGATTCCCGTGGTGACCTTCTTCTTTGCACTCCTATTAAGGTGAGCTCAATCAATCATCCATCTCTGGTTAATCAATTTCTTGACGTGATCATTGATTTACTCTTCTGTTACGCATCTGAAATGATCAAATGAGTAATAGTGTAATACTGATCTGTCTGAATGGTTGCAGGGTGGAAGTGATCCGGCTGAAGAGCTTGTCGGGCGCGGCGCAGGTGGCCGGCGTGGCGCTGTGCCTGGGCGGCGTGCTGGCGATCGCGCTGTACGCCGGGCCGGCGGTAAGCCCCGTGAACAACCAGCGCGCGTTCGGCGGCGGCGGCGGCGGCCATGAATTAGCATCGGCGACGACGAGGACGAGGTGGGTGAAGGGCACGTTGCTGATGCTGCTGTCGAACGCGACATGGTCGCTGTGGACCGTGCTGATGGCGTCGCTGCTCAAGGAGTACCCCAGCAAGCTGCTGGCCACGACGGCGCAGTGCGCGCTCAGCGCGGCGCAGTCGCTCGCGCTGGCGGCGGCGGTGGAGCGTGACCCGGCCGCGTGGAGGCTGCGCCCCGACGCCGGCCTCCTCGCCGTCGCCTACTCCGCCGTCGCCGTCACGGGCGCCTCCTTGTACATGCAGGCGTGGTGCATCGAGAAGAAGGGCCCCCGTGTTCCTGGCCATGTCCAACCCGCTCAGCTTCGTCTTCACCATCTTCTGCGCGCTCTTCGTCCTCGGCGAGGCCGTCCACCTCGGCAGCGTCGTCGGCGGGGTCCTGATGGTGGCTTGCCTCTACAGCGTGCTCTGGGGCAAGAGCAAGGAGCACGACACGCTCACGCTCGCCGCCGCCATGCCCACGCCCGCGCCCACCTCCGTGCAACAGCAAGAACAAAAGGTCGCTGCACCAGCTCCTGCAGACGGCAGCAACAGTGACAGGACAGCGAACAGGAGAGATTGGCCTCGATCGCCTGAGCAAGTATAGGAGGATGGATTCTAATCTATCTGTCGGGTGGACGTCCACCCGTTTATTGCATGTCACCTAAATAATTATGAAAAAATTCGAAAAGAATTTACAAGATAGGTTAATATGTAATATATCACTTCACAAACATGCAAGTTCAAATTCGACTTCTACAAGTTGTAACAAAAATAACAAATTAAACTCTAACTAGTATACGTATATTCACAGTCAAATTTGTTATTTTTGTTACAATTTGTAGAAGTCGAATTTGAACTTGCATGTTTGTGAAGTGATATATTACATATTAACCTATGTTGTCAATATTTTTGAAAAGTTTTCATAATTCATTAGATGATATGCAAGAAATGGGTGGACGTCCACCCGAATGTTTAAAACAGTTTCCCGCAAGTATAGGCATAGATACAAGGCCTATTCAGATTGTAACTAAAATAAACTTTATCAAGTTTTGGCAGTGCTAAAATTTTAGTTAGATCGCAATATTGATAAAATTTTAGCAGAATTTATTATGTATTGACCAAATTTGGTAACAAACTAAACGTAGATATTTTTTAGTAACTTTGCCAAACAAAAATAGTATGGTTGAAAATGACATCACAGTGAACAGACCCATAGTATCACTTATTCACTCATAATAAAAAGTGCGAAATTTTACGGTCCTTGTTAAGAGTGATTTTAGTCTTTGAAAAAGTATCAATAGATACCGTATTTTTAATGTAAAATTTGATATTTCTAGTTGCCTTTGGTATTAAGAGGTACCAAATTTAGTATCTTTCGGTAATTGGTACCTCTAAAAACTGTAACATTTTTTCTTGTTAGTGTAAATTTTCATGATTTCTAGTACTCAAAGTATCAAGAAATATCAAATTTTATAATAGAAAATGTATATCTTCTTAAACCTCTTTTAAGAACTGTAAAGTTACTGTAAAAAATCGATATAGGCTTGGGAGGAGATCCGTGCGTGCTCCTGCTTCCCCTGGCTTCTGTTCGTAGCATGAGGCAAAGTATATCTCCAAGACTCTTAACACAACGAGCATTTTTCTCATACACAAATGAAAATAACGCGAATTAATTTGCTGTAGAACTCTTGGCAAGCTCATCATATACTAATATATTGATGATATATCAAAATATATTGGCACTATCTTAATTTCGAATGTGCTCATAGATATAGTATTGTACAATATGTGTTTGAATATGCAAGCGTTATGAGTGCCTGTATTTATAATGTGTTTGAAAAAAATATAGAGATGAATAGACGGATAACTATATAAGAAACTCTATTAACTTGACTACAATTAATCAAACACGACCTAGAACACCTCATTTTCCCTATATCTGACATATATAATTAGAGTAGTTTGTGATGAGGACATCACTTTATCGGATATGCACATAGCTTCACATGTTCTAATAACAATTTCAAGTCCAAGTCCAATTCGGCTTTCGGAGATAGCACTGACTTCAAACGGATCTAACGCCTCATGCCAACTCCGATTTGAGTGATTTTGGACTTGATGGAAAGCTTATCTCGTCACCTTTCAAACGCATTCAGTATCATATCCAAATTCATATCGAGTCAACGGGAATCATCAACACAAGACAATGTTGTTGCTGAAACCGAACTTGGACCTTATAATAGACTAGATCCATCTTGAAATGGCTCCCTCCACCTTCACGAATTAGTACTTAACTCTAGTTCTATTTTTCTCTACAAATATGTATATACACCCTCTAGAACAATTGTGTCTTGTTTAGTTGAATTTTGCCAAGTGCCATTCACATTGTCTCTAGTCCTCACTCGATTAGTCGGTAACTATAGATTCAGAGTTCCCAATAGTTGGTGTGTTGATTTCCCAGGTCGATTAGATCTACCACTTCAATCACAACTATTCCTTTGTATTTAATTATCTATTCGCAATATTTAGATTGTATCTTATCTTATTTTTGAAGTGTTCTCTCGTTTGCATTGCAGGGATCATCAACCGCACGTCACGGTAGGTACAATATCATTTGTGGTGTAGCGATTGCATGGCGTTCTAGACTTGTTATGGTTGGTATAGCCACGTTGTAAAAGTCGCACTCGATCCAAGCGAGAGTTATCCCCTCACCAAAAGATTGGGTTACGAGAGAGAGCGTCTATGCCTTCAAAATAAATGTGCGGCGACTTCTTTTCTATAATTTATTTAATAAATAGATCAGCGGTACGCAATGTGCCACCACAATAGGTGTCACATGGCATTAAACTATACCATATATATATTGAATCGCTTCTATCTAAGGGTGTGTTCGGGAGTGAGAGTTGAGAACGTCACTCCCTAGCACGCAAAACAAATTAAGCAGCGTTTATCTCATAATTAATCAAGTATTAGCTAAAATAAATTTAAAAAATAGATTAGTATGATTTTTTAAAGTAACTTTCATATAGAAAATTTTTGCAAAAAATACACCGTTTAGTAGTTTGAAAAACGTGCGCACGAAAAACGAGGGAGATGAGTTGGGAAAATGGAGATAAGAACTCAGCCTAAGACAAGTCTAGTGCATGAAGTCATTTTCCAAGCACAGGGAAAATATAAGATAACGACACAAGACGATTATGGCATTTGGTTCATTTCCACAGTTTACCCAAATTTCTCATACTTTACGAGGCTATTCTTTATTCCATTACCATAATTACAACCATATGACTTATCATGCACTTTTTCCCCCAAACCTGGTCTATAGTGTGACCATCAATTTATTAAGCACACCTTTGACTATGTTTAGTAAGCATGCTGTGTAATGATATGCTATCATATTCTTATAATATGATGAATACCTAACTGGTCAGAATATGAAGAAGTTGTTAGCTAGCTTCTGACTACTTGTTTCTTTGCGAACTAGCTGAATGCACGTGCATTGTAACGGGAATTGAAAATGAGAATCTCGTAATACACTTTAAAGTATTAGCTTTTAAAATTAAATAATTTTCATTGTAAAATATTTATTAGTTCATATTTTTCATATCAATTTAAATAAATCTTCATTGTTTGATGATTTGGGATTAGAAAAGCGATATAAGTCTAACTACTCATTACGGGATCCATAAAACAGTGGTGATGGGTGGTATAGTAGCGTCACCATTGATCACTTTTCAAGTCTTTGAAAAGAGTATAGATTCTGTAGCTACTCTGTCCAGGCAATCTAAAGCGAGAATTTGTATTCTTTATAAAGGGGCTAGACTGTTGGAGGTTCTTAGAGCAATATTAGGTCACTTTTGAAGGTTCTTAGAGCAATATTAGGTCACTTTTGGAGGTTCTTAGAGCAATTTTAGGTCCTGGATGCTCTCTCAAACAGTGTCTAAAGTTTGGGAATGGAATGGATATATGACAACAATACATGATGTAAATTATCTGAAAACAAAAACTATTTTTGACTTTTTGGACATGTGCAAATTAAAGAATGGGCATAAATATCTTAAGGCCTTAAAATCCATCATATACGCCAGTTCTTTTTTCCTCTTGTACCGTTGTATGTACAATAGTGCAAATTACTAACAAGGAGCTACAGATGATCATCAGCTGGCGTTCTCTAAAGCCGTACCTTTTTTTTTTTTTTGGAAATGTAAGCTGCACGCTCCTTAATCGGACAATCGTATATATAGCGCGAGAAAAATGTGACCCAAAGTCTCACTAATTAATTAATTGGCACTAACCTATCCACATCAATCTTTTTCAAGTGAAGAAAATGAAAAGATGAGGAAGCAAGAGAACAGTCTCTGCCCAAACCAATCGAAATGCTTGAGAAAGCCAGAGAAGAAAACATCAGCCCTGCTACCGCAAACGTAGGGTTTAAAAAACCCGGAAGTATAGGGGAAAAAGAGAAATATAAAAAAAACACAGGATTTTAATAGCAATGAAAGCTAGTGCAAAATAGAGTATTACAAAAAAATGGTCATTTTAAAAGGATAAAAAATAAGATGAGATGATAAACTCAAAGGATTTTTTCTTAAAAGGTTAGAGCTCTTGTTAACTTTCTTTCAAAACCAAAAAAAACATGTATATGATTGTCCATTTCATAAGAATTTTAAAGAAAAATATATAATTTGGTCCCTTATTTCAAATGTCATCCTAGGATTTTTTTTCCGCGGAATTGAAATACTCTATTTTCCTATAACTGTCCTAAAACATCTTCTGTAAAACTATGTGAGAACTAGTGGATTGTATGTATGTTTGAAGGAGTATCTGGCAGCCGCAACAATTCGAAAATCTTCGGCTCCTTTAGATGATTCAGATTTTCATTCAGATTCAAAAAATAAACTAATAGCTAAAAGCTGAGTTTTTTTTTTAACTTCTCTAGATTCTCGTCCACTACTTCTCAAAATCTACCACTCACCTAAACACAGCCTATATATGGCTAGCTCCCTAGCACTCTCTTATCATGTCTAACACTGAATACATATCCAGTTTCAGGCATATATCACATGTTAATATAATCTTATCAATTTTTTCATAATTATTTAAGTGATATATAAACTGTCGACGTTTGATGTCGCGATTCCGGTATTTGCATAGTATGAGGATCGTTAGTACTAGGATATACGCGAGACTGAGGTAAAAGAGACAGAGACAAGGATTTTTATATAGGTTCGGGCCCCTGAATTGTCAGGTAATAACCCTACATCCTGTTGGCCGAAGTCGGTATTGCTCTTATTCACCATAATCACACCAGTATAATATTTGGGATAGCCTATCTAACTGTTGTCGACATGGCGGTCTGAAGGTCTGACTCGTAGTCGACAACAGGGTAGTCTTCCTTCTCGAGTTCGTGCCCGGCGAGATCAAAGACAACGCTAGATCCCTACGGCTGGCCTCTGTAGGTACCGGATATGGTCGATACAGGCATATCTCTGATGTCGATATACGGCGTCTTGTCTTGGCGTATGTTGGCTTGTATGTTGTGGCTTCTATGTTGTCTGTGGTGGGTGTGTCCCCTCTCCTCCTAGGGGGTCTTGTATTTATACCCATAGGTGTCCCCTTGTCCAAGTAGAACTAGGAAACCAATATGGATACAATCCGAATAGTCCTTGTCGTTTCCATGTAGAACTCTGGTTGTCTTTCCTTATCCGGAACTTCTCCTATATCCGCAGGTTGTTTCCGTATAGGATATGGTGTGTGGTGGGTCCTGCCAAGATTTAGTCAACTACTATTAAGTATGTCGTATCTATAACCCTGATATAAACAATGAGGGAACGTTCCCTACAGAGTTTAAAATTGAAACCATATATAATTCTGTTTCACACTGGAACCATATATATCCATGAATTTCACGGCACGGCCGTACCCCTAAACACAACCTATATAAGGCTAGCTCCCTCGCTTACCATGTCTCGCACTGCGGCACTGGAACCATATATATCCTGTTTCAGGATCAGCATTCAGCAGCAGAAGTAACGTGCAAGCCATGGGTGCCAAATCGCCCTATGTCGTCATCGTCATCGTAGAGCTGATCTACACTGGCATGTACATTATCTCCAAGGCAGCCTTCAACCAGGGGATGAACACCTTCATCTTCATCTTCTACCGCCAGGCAGCTGCCTCCATACTACTGCTGCCTCTCGCCATCTTTCTTGAGAGGTAACCAATCAATCACGAACAAGAAGAGCTAGCTAGCTGCTAGCTGTTCTGCAATATTCATTTTTTGGGGCGTCTGCAGAATGATGAGAATTTGAGTTTGCATGCAGGAGAAACGCGCCACCGATGTCGCTCAGATTGTTCATCAAGTTTTTCCTCTGTGCTCTGTTTGGGTAAAAAACAGTTGTACATATTTTTGTATCGATAAACTTACCTTCTACATTTACAGGATTTTTGAGCTAATTGGTTAATGGACATACATGTTTTTTTTAGAACGGTATTTTTTACTCGGCCTCTATATCTAACAAGATATATACAGTTTTTCTAAAAAAATTAGGAACTTAACCTATCAAATAGAAAACTTAGTCCTCAGATAACACAATCTGAAATTTACTCCTATGAAGATTTAAACTCAGAACCTTAGGATGCTACTCAGGTCACTGTAACATACATGTAATTTACTTCGATTCGATTAAATTGGCAGGAGCACGGGGACCTTAAACCTGTACAACATGGGCCTCAAGTACACCACGTCGACGGTGGCATCGGCGGCAGGCAGCTCGATTCCGGTGATGTCCTTCTTCTTGGCGCTCCTACTAAGGCAGGAAATGATCCGGCTGAGGAGCTTGTCGGGCTCGGCGAAGGCGGCCGGCGTGGGATTGTGCCTCGCCGGCGTGCTGATGATCGCGCTGTACACCGGGCCGACGATAAGCCCGCTGATCCACCACCGCGTGTTCGCCGGCGGCGGCCATGAAGCTTCGGCGAGCGGGAGCGGCAGGACGAGGTGGATCGTGGGGACGTTGCTGATCCTGCTGTCGAACGTGACGTGGCTGCTCTGGTCCATGCTCATGGCGCCGGTGCTCCGCGAGTACCCGAACAAGCTGCTGGCCACGACGTGGCAGTGCCTGATCAGCGCGGCGCAGTCGCTGGCGGTGGCGGCGGCGGCGGCGGCGCGGGACCCCGCCGCGTGGAGGCTGCGGCTCGACACCGGCCTCCTCGCCATCGCCTACTCCGGCGTCGTCGTCACGGCCGTGGCGTTCTACCTGATGGCGTGGTGCATCGAGAAGAAGGGGCCCATGTTCCTCGCCATGTCCACCCCGCTCGCCTTCGTCTTCACCGTCTTCTGCTGCATCTTCTTCCTCGGCGAGACCGTCCACGTCGGCAGCGTCGTCGGCGGGGTCCTGATGGTGGCTGGACTCTACAGCATGCTCTGGGGCAAGAGCAAGGAGCAGGACAAGCTCACGCTCGCCACCGCCACGCCCACCGTCGCCGCCGTAGAACAGAAAGAAGCCGCTGCGGCTGCGCCAGATGCAGACGCCAGCAATAGTGGCAGCGAACTCCACCAGGGGAGATTGGTGTCGCTAGAGCAACAAGTCTAACAGCTTGCAGGCACCACCGCACCAGCAATCGTGGCAGCGAGCAGGAGAGTGGATTTTAAACTCTTTCTCTCCTTATTTGTATATCACTTAAATTGTTTTAAAAAAATAGTAAAAACTAAGAAGGTATTAGCATATATCGCTTTACAAACATACAAGTAAAATTTTAACTTTTATAAGTTGTAATAAGAAAACAAATTAAACTATACCTATATATATTTACCGTCAAATTTATCTTTTTTTTCATTGAAACATGTAGAAGTCAAATATTTAAATTTTACCTTGTATGTTTATAAAATGATATATCACGTATTAATCTATCTTGTTTTTTTTAAAAAAAATTGTTTATAACTTTTAAGTGATACGCAAATAACGACGTGAAGTCCTCTCGAGAATTTAGATTAGTACAGCAGCATGCTGCTGCACCAGATGCAGACAGCGCGCGGCAGCGAACTCCGGCAGTGGACATTGGCATCACCAGAGCAACAAGTCTAGCTAGCAGCAAGAAAATCGAAAATAGGTGCAGAGAAGCTGTATGTGATTTTCGGGCCGTCAAATACGCTTTGAGATTTGCAACCTAGTCCTCTTCTTCTCCCTCACCTCTTCCGACGGTAAGCGTGGGTAAAATCAACCGAAACATAAAAGCAAAAAGACCTAAAAAGCTATCACGCGATCGGTTTTACTTTTTCTGTTTTGATTAACCTGAGAACAATACTTTCTGTTTTAATGGCTCTTTCCCCTAACGCATTTGAACAGCGTGTGTGAGCAAGTATGGGACACCTTTCGGGATTGGCCGATTTTGGGCCCAATAAAACATACATTGCTTTTTTTGTTCTTTTTTAACTAGTATGTCAGATTCATCTACACAAAGTTTATTTATATATGAAAAGTTTATGTCTATAAATATTCTATACGAAAAGTTTGTGTACAAAATTCTACATGAAAAGTTTGTGTATAAACTTTTAAGTAGATTTATTATTTTACATAATGATTCTAGGTCAAAATTTCCTCTTCATGCATAATATTTTAGAGTAGATTTTTTTTAAATTTCGTATAGCGGTGATTTTTATGTATAATATTCCTCACTTAAAATCTTGGTCTAGTTAAACGGAACATTAGACCCTAATTTCGATCTAATCACGAGATAATGGTGCATCACATAGGAGCTAACGACAAAATAGATACGTAGAGCTTCTGATGGTTGGCGGGGCATGTGCGATGCACGTGGCCATACCCCATACACGATTGCGTGGGTTATAGCAGTGCGATGCACGCGCAAAAGGGAAACCAGGAAAACACATTGACACATAAGTTGGCTTTTCCGATTGTGCACATGAGACACGTGCGATCGATCGCGCATTAGGGGTACCTCGAAAAGACCGAGAAACATGTCCAGTTGTTTGGTCTTAGCTTATAGCTAACCAAATTTTATCCAGACAAATCAATCATCACTCTTGACAACACCAAATTTTGTAAAAACTATCACTTTGTAACAACTTTAGCATTGTATTTTACAAAACCGCAACAAATAGCAAATGATTTTATCAAAAAATAGGCAAATGACATGTGGGTTCAACTTGAAACGACGTGAGTATCATATGATTGGTGGGCTCAATTTTATAAGATAGCCAAAAGTTATAGCTTTCTGGTTATATTGTATAATACTTGTTGGAACAGTTTTCACGAATAACGACTCGTGTATTGATTATATCTTACAAGGGTACTTCCTCCATTTCATATTATAAGACTTTCTAGCATTGTCAACATTGACAATGCTAAAAAGTCTTATAATATGAAATAGAGGGAGTAACATTTACATATTTATACTAGGATACATATAAGGAAGTTGCAGTCCCATCCCTATCCTCCTAGCTACTCCTGAGCGGCTGACAGGGGGCCCACTAGGGTTCCGGAGGTTTAATTTCTGGTTTGGAACCCGGCGGCAGCCATTAAAGATAGAAGTAGGGCGCCATCATTGCTCTAGCCCTTACCTGGGTAAAAGCCGGCTCCGGGTAAAGCCTGCCACTGGCTATCACATCGCCATTGTGCCATGACACCGGTGGTGGTTGGAGGATGGGTTGTGCGCCTTCACAAGGCTCAATACCAATCCCCGAGGTCTGACGGTGCTCCAGCTTCGGAGGCACGGCACCCCTTCGGACCCTCCGGAGCCTACGGGAGCTTGAAGCCTCCGGCTTCATCTGCCTCACTCAGGGACCCTCTTTAAGCCCTCCGAATGGCTCTGGAGGCCTCCGGATCCCTCCGCCGTGTCGGAGCCCACCGAGCTGTTAGCCTCGTGGCTCCACATGCCTATGTGGCACATGGATAGGGCCCACGATGCGGAGGCGGGCTCCGGGGTACCTGTCACACCCTGAAGTTCTTTTCCAAGCCTAAAAGGAAATTTTAAATGGTCTCAAGAAAATAGCAGTGTAAAGCAGGAGAAAACCTTAATAAAATAATGCAAATAATAATCGAATCTGGCATGTGGAATTTTTCTTGAGTTCTACATGTCGAAATTCACTAACAGGATTTTTAGTGGAATTTTCAGAGCCCTAGAAATGATTTTAACTAATTAAAATTGAGCACATGCAATTTTAAATCCCAGGAAATCCTTTTTCCTTTTTCTTTTTCTTTTCCCTCCTTTTTTTTTCCCCTTCTTGGGCCGCCGGCCCATTCCTTTTTTTTCCCCCTCTCTCTCCTGCTGGGCCGGCCGAAGGCCGAGGCCCAGCCCAGCCCAGCCCAGCCGCGCCGGCGCCCGCCTCCTCTCCCGGGGTCGCCGACAGGTGGGGCCCACCTGTCGGGTCCTCCCCCAACCTCCCGCCGCCCGCGCCGGCCACCACCCCGAAACCGCCGCCGTCGCGCCCCACCACCTCCGCGTCTCCCGGGCCACGCCGCCCACGTCGCCCCGCGCCCGCACCTCCCGCGCCCACCTTCCCCCTCTTCCCTGCTCGCCCGCGCTCCCGAGATGGCCGGGATTCGATTTTCGAATCCCGCCTCTCTCTCCTCCCCGCTTCCCCACGTCGTCGGCGATCCCCCGCCTTTCTCGGCCACGTCCGGCCCCCTCTCGCTCTATTTAAGCGCCGCCGTCGCCCTCTCTCTCTTTTTCCCCATTCCACCGAACTCCCTCGTGCTCCCTATCGCTCCCACGCCGTGCATCCACCCGCCGCCGCTTCTCCCGCCGCTCCGGCCGCCGCTTAGCCACCGCTCGCGCCGCCCGCGCCCGCGCCGCCGCCGCCGGCCGGTCGCCGCCGTCGGCCTGTGCGCCGTCCGCCGCCGCCGCTCGCGCCGCCGCCGATGGTCGTGTGCGCCGCCGCCGCAACCCCCTCGGCCGTTCGGCCGGCCTTGTGCCGGGTCGAGCCGAGCCCGGCCACCTCCGCGCCGTCCGATCGGCCCGAGCCGATCCGGGCCGTCGGTCCCGTGGACTGGCGGTGGACCACCCGCGTGGTCCCGGTCCACGATGGACCGCCCCCTTGGAGTCGCTGCCGTGTGGGGCCCGCGTGCCGGCGCCCTTTCTCTCTCTCCCGAGTCGCTGACCGGTGGGCCCCGCGTGTCGGCACCGCCCCCCCCCCCCCTTGATGACGTCAGCCCTGGGATTTATGGCGCAATAAATGATTTAAGGATTTTTGTTATAGTAATAAACATAGTGAATCTTCTAAAATTCATATCTAATTCATCCGTGCTCCGTTTAAGCCCATTCAAGTCTCAGTAAATCAAGAAAAATGTGTAGAATCCATTAAAAATAGTTTTGTTCTCTGTTTCAGTAGTCTTATAGCCTGTTTGCATTGTTTGCCTTGTATGTCGCTTAGATTCCGGTTCTTCCGACGCTCCGGTGTACTTCGAGATTGTCGCCGAGGTTCCTCCAGCAGCAGAGCAAGGCAAGTCATGCTTGTCACTTGATCATATTGAACCTATATTGCAAATGCTCTCTCGTTTTCTCCTAAATATTGCATTGTTTTATAATATCACGTGGGATGGTTACCTACTGTCATAGCCGTACTATTCTGTACCATGATCCTTTGTTAGCTTGGGGTATAACATGACTAGAGATTGGACTAGGGATCGCTTAGCCATGCTTAGTTCAACTAGCACACAGTGAGGGAAACCCTATTAATGTTTAGACTATAGGTCCTAATGGTAATGTTGGATAGTACCACCGTTTTGGTGTTGGTTAATTAAAATGAATCACATGGTGGGCTGTGGGTGTATGGTTTTGTTGGTCGCACCCATGGCATTTAAGGACCGGTTCGCGGGAAACCCTGGAAGAATTTATCGTGCTTTCCACAAGCCAGCGTGGGCAACGGCTGGGCTTGTAGTGTAGCTTTCCTCTAGCTGACGCATCCAGGCAAGGGTGGGCGTGATGGAGCGGGGCGGGCCCTGCGACGGCCTCTGTCGCTTCCGGATTCACCTAGGCACGAGAGGGGACTGCCCGTTGCCCGCTGGGGACGGGGGTGAAACCTGAGGTGTGGTGTGCTTGGTTAGAGGGGGTTATGCGAAGGGTCCTGTCACGGCCTCTTTCCGGTATGTCGTGGTGGCATGTCGGCGCACGGTAACGTGTCGTGGGGCTGTGTCTTGTGGGTACAGTTGTACACCTCTGATCAGAGTAAAACTATTCGAATAGCCGTGCCCGCGGTTATGGGCGGTCAACCAGATTCACCGTGATTAGTTTCACCCTAGTTTAGTCTAATGAAATTGGATAGACTAGATGAATGGTTGGGCCTGTTGCAACGTGGGATAGCGTTGGACAGTGGATGATTAATAATGAGCAATTATTACCCCTGTTTTCTTTTCTTCAACTCCTGTTTATAAATGCTCGCTTTATGCAAATGAACTAGTCTAGCTCTCCGTTGATAATTCCCTGCATCATACCCCTATTCCGGTGTGACTTGCTGAGTACAGTGGGTAGTACTCAGTCTTGCTCTATTTTCCCCAACCCCAGAGTGCAAGTATGTGTCCGATGGTGGTTTCTCCGAGGAGTAGGCTTCGTCCGTGCCGTCGAGGATGCCTGTGGAGTGGTGTTCCCGCTGCAGTTCAAGTCAAGGCCTAGCTTCTTTTATTCTTACGTTTTTCCGCTGCATTTATGTAAGACTTTTATGATGTTTGTAAGACGTGGATCTGAATGTCAACATTGTCGTTTGTGTACCCCGGCTGGTCCTGGACGGGGATTTTAATGCACATTCTGCTTGGAATTCTATTCGGGAATTTCTGGGCGTGACAAGTTGGTATCAGAGCCGACCTTGACCGTAGGACAAGCCAAATGGAAAACCCTAAGAGCCCTCTGAATCCTTTTCATTGCATATGTTCTTTGCAAATAGATTTGTTCCGGAAAAATTGGGATCTGTTCTTGTGGTTCAAGGGAAAAATCTTGTTCGTTCATTTAAGTGAGATTTGTCAAAACAAGTCGGTCTAGGGTTTTAGTAAAATTATTTGAGATTTATTCGTCAATCAGTTGGGATTTGGTGGGCGAAATGCATTAGGTCCTAGATCAAGAATATGGGTTGCCAGGTATTTCTGCTCTTATTGTTATTACTAGGATGTATCTATTTTCCCCATTATTTTATTGCTATGTAAGTCCGTCTTATTTATTCGCCCTCATGCAAAATGATCTATGCATAAAATTCTGCTTTTATTCGTTTTTCTTATTTGAGTCCTTTCCTGTTTTATTTAAACTTGGATTTGAGCATTGCATTGATCCTACCCCTTTGTTTTCTCTAGATGGCTGACCACACACTCAACCACCGCGGAGAAGGCATGGATGATTTTGTGGCAGAATTGGCTCGCATGACCCTGGTGGTGGGCTACCCCGATGCGCCGGAGTACACGACTGTTCCGCCGCTCAGTGGCGAGCTTCCTCACCGTGTCCGCCTGGAGGTTCATGGTTATTTGGGCACCTGCCTCGCTAATATGATGGTTGAGGCGTTATAGCTCTGTGACGGAGAGAGCGCAGGGTATAAGGGCAGTCCCAACCCTCCACCTAGGATGGTTTCTATGGCATTAACTACATTGCCATGTAGGGTTTTTAATTTATGTGGCACTATATTAATTAAGAGAGAGAGTGAAGAGAGGAAGAAAGTAGGTCTCATGCAAGACACAGCTTTAACACGAGAACCTATGCACTAGACACTATCAAGTTTTGCATTGGGAGAGAATAGTATTTTCATAATAGATGAAGAATAAATATGATTGGTAGAGAAGAGAGATGGTGTATTTATTAATGATCCACTTTAAGAAATCATGGGTTGTAGAGTGTAGTTTCATTTCGTGATGTCTTATTGACATGACACCATAGGTACTGTTTATAAACATTATGGGTTGGGACTGCCCTAAGAAAGATGTACAGTTGTACACATCTCTCTTATTCCAACAGAAAAACACAGATCTTCACCAAAGTGTACGCATGACGAGCACACCCCTATGTGTAATTTGTAAAGTAATCATACAAATGAAAGGAGCTTAATTAGATCGCGCAAACACTCAAAAGTGCAGCCATTTTCTCACGAACTCAGCCGTGCCACTCCCGCAGCCGCCGCGGCGCCGCCGCCTAACTCCGTCGCGGCGCCGCCGGCAATGGCACGGCCGGCGGCAGGCGATCCCTTCGCGCAGACCTCGTCGGCGTGGTCGGAGACGACGCCGTAGCCCTGGCTGGCCACGTCCCGGTAGTAGCACCCGTCCGTCGCCTCGTACCTGTACGTCTGCGCCGCGCGCCACGACGTCCCGACGGCGTCCCCTTCCTGCACGCGGACGTCCACGGCGGAGTCCTGCGCGTTGCTCAGCGACCGGGACCAGAACCCCGGCCGGCCGGCGGCGACCCTCTCCTCCTCGAACCGCAGCTGCACGCTCGTCTCCTCGGTGAACGAGTCGTTCGACGTCTGGTTCACCTGGCCTTGGTAGATGTAGAGCGGGAAGCTCTGCTCCGCCTCCTGCGAGTACGCCACGCCGGCGTGGTCGGTGACGTGGACGCCGGAGTACGCGTCGGTGGTCTGGTTCACCGTCTGCTCCGTGTCCTCGCGGACCTGGTTCGTGTTCACGAAGCTGAACCGCTGCGTCCATGTCGCGGTGATCCTGCCGTACGACGACGTTTGCACCCACCCGGCGGCGGAGATGCGCCGGAACGCCGTCGTCTGGTAGTACTCGTTGCCGGGACCCCTGGACGCGACGGCGGTGACCTTCTCCAGCGGCGGCGCGTCGTAGCTGATGATGCCGGCCGTCGTCGCCGCCGCGCTCCTGGGGTCCAGCCAGAGGTGGAGGTTGCCGTCGACGTACCAGAAGTCCTGGGCGTCGGTCACGGCGAACCCGAGTTCGTGCTCCTCGCCGTCCAGCAACCAGCCCAAGAACGGCGTGAGCTCGATGTCGTACGACGGGAGGTTGAACGAGCCGATGCCGCTGATCGGCCTCCAGAGGAAGGGGCTGATGCCTCCGGTGTAGATCACCGGGAACGGCCAGACGGCGCCGACGACGTCCCCGTCGATCCGAACGGTGACCTCGCGGAACGGGCCATTGCCGTTGAACGGGTTCCCGTACGTGTACCAGAACTCGTCGGAGCCGTGGTAGGAGAGGTACACCTCGAGGACGGCGCGGTAGGCGTTCGCCGGCACGGCGAGGCTTGCGGACTCGACGTCCTCGTTGGTGTTGATCTGGAACCACTGCCCGCCGTTCAACGGCAGGCTCTGCGAGATGGGGACGATGACGTCGGCGGGGCCCAACCCCGGCTGCGGCGGCTGCGGCGGGTGGCGGAAGTAGAGGTGGAGCGTGACATTGGCGTGGTAGACGCCGGTGTACTGGTCGTTGACGAGGTTGCCGAGGTAGACGGCGAGGGTGGAGGAGTTGCGGGCGGCGAGGAGGGACGCGTACTTGGTGACGTCCTTGGACACGGACCAGACGACGCCCTTGGGCCGCGGCTCCGCCGTGCAGCTGCGGAGGAGCTCGACGCCGCCGAGCCAGACGCCGAAGATGCGGTCGAACTGGACGCCGCGGCAGGTGGCGCGCCACTCGAGGACGGCGAGGGAGATCGCCGACGCACGCCCCCCCGCGGCGGCGAGGCAGGGTGGCGGGGAGTACGGCGCCGTGACGGGGGGGAGCTTGTAGGTGAAACCGAAGGAGTGGGAGAGGAGCAGCGTGGAGCACGGGCCGAAGCTGCCCGGCGGCGGGAGGTGCGGCCGGTCCACCTCGAAGTAGGTCGTCGGCGTGTCGGGCGGGGGCGGCGGCGGCGGCGGCGCGTGCGCCTCGAGCGCGGCGACCTCGGAGGCAGATAGCCGAAGCTTGAGAGGTGAAGCAATGGAGATCGGAAATGGCGTGACGACGAGGAGGAGGAAGAGGACGCGCACGTAGCACGACTCCGCCATGGCTGTGGAGTGGGGAGTGGAAGGGAAGAAGAGTGTGGCGTTGTGCTTGGCGCGCTTCTCTCCCACTGGAATTTAAAAGTTGTGAAGAGTAGAAGTCAAGAAGAGAACTCTTTTTGCAGGGACCATGTAATGATCTGAAATTCCGATTCCTGTAGGTAAATTGGATTGCAAGTCTGAAGTACAGCGACACTTGGCCTCACCCCAGGGTCTAATGATGTGATTAAACTATCTAAGTTTGGATTGCAAGCTTAACCTGATAGATTAGATACATATTTATATGTTTAAATAGCAGTAATTAGCTGAGGATGCAGTAAATGTTGGTTAATTTACTGTTGATGCAGGATGGATTTTATCATATACAGATCACACTCTTTCTTGATCTAGCTATAAGACATTTGGTGTAGAATGGAATTCCAAAATAGCTAACTTGAACAATTGTGTACTGAAAAACACATTCAGAATCCATTCACGTGCAAAATTGTTTGCAAGAGCAACAATTTCGTCACGGTTTGTGTTACTGTTCTGTTTAAGTTGCAGAAACCAAAAGTTTATTTTGTATCCAAACTACTCAAATCCAGTCCAATCAAGGTTGCAAATACTTATTTTGTCCATATTTATTGGCCTCCAAGTAATTAAATAAGGTAACCGGCTAATTACTACTGGTTATCGGATTTTATCCGACAACTGTTTGCTATGTAAAAGAATTAAATTGAATTAGGCTTTTTAGTATCAACTGACTGTAAATTCAAAAATTTTTTGTTCGAAGTTTGAATTCATAGCGTCCTTGCAGGTAACCACCCCTAAGCAGACTCGGCTTCAGGCCAGTAACCAGCCTGTTACCACTTATCTTGGCACCTTGGTCCAATTAGGTAGCGAGCTAGTGGATAAGTACTCAAAACCAAATGATATCTTTAGTTCTGTCCTCCAGATGGAATGGCCGACGTGGTGGACGACATCATTTGTCAGCAAACTCAAGTGGATTAGTGACAAGAGAAAGAAAAAGGAAATATCTTGAGAATCACTCGCCCTCAACTGTACTGACCCTATATATCTATTGGGTGAAGCAGTGTTTTACATCAGCAACAGGCAACTCTGCTTTGCGTTGCTTTGCTTTGAGGCTGGGTCTCGTCTGATTTGGATGGTGCGCCTGACGCCACAGGATTGCAGTGTTTGATGCTTTGCGACAGTCTTTTGCTATGATTTTGCTAAGGGATTAGCAGCTACATAACATTCGAAAGTCTTTTAAGAAATTACATATTCTTATAACTTTATAATTATTGTCAATTCACACCCCCGAAGACTTAATATAATTCAAACATTGTGGGTTTTTTTTCTTGCCAAAGGAAGTTCCGTCCCAATATAAATACAATTATGGTTTTCCGTGTACAATGTTTAATCGTCCGTCTTATTTGAAATATTAGGACGGAGGTAGTAGTAAATTTAGTCTAGCAACTAATTCCACATTATAGATATGCCAATCAAGATATATTAGCAAAATATATGAATGTGGTACCAATATGTAACTTTTTTTTTCATGTTGGGCTTAGCATAGTTTGTTATAACCAAAGGGGTTAAATGACAAATCATGGTTTTTTACCAACAGAATCACAAATTAACAATACACCATGGTTTTTTCCAACAGAATCACAAATTAACAATACAAATAATGCACTTAGATATACTATGTATTCTAAGCTTGTCAACCAAGATGATCTAAGACCTCAGCTTCTCCTTGAATTGAGGGTTTGAGGAGGAGGTGGCGAGGTTGAGTCCCACTATCTGCACCCTATGCCTTGTTTTTTTTTTTTCATATGTGTTTACACGAATCTTGGAGCATTCTAATAGCCCACAATTCGAAAGTTCTTTGTGCCAACAAAAATCTAGCAAATCCGTTTTGCTAAAGGTCTACCATGTGATTCCCCTCTCTCCTCCCTGTTCAATGTGCATCAAAATTCATGTTGGCCGTTGGATAAGCAGACAGTGTCGCTACGGGTATGGCCGGCTCTAGGCCTAAGCGTGTTGTGTGATCGCCTAGGACCTAGGCCAGCGGAGGCCACCAACCCAACCCCACCCCATACCTTCTTCTACCGCACAGGCTGTGAAGGGCAGCCGGAAGCCCAGTTGGTGTAGCACGTGTTCGTGCAATGTGATTAGCAGGGAAGGAGGAGCGAGCGCGCGGTGCCATCGAAGCGACGCATTCATTCTCTATGCTTCTTGTTTCTCTTGACGATAAACGACGCGACGATGCCACAGACAGCCCACACAACGAGTCCACGACATGACACTAATGGGCGAGGGCGACCGATGATGGGGCAATTGCGAGTGCGAGTCACAGCTATGGAGTTCGAACTCCCTACTCTGACAAGCGGCAGCAGCATGCACTAGCTCTCGCTCCCAGCATCCTAGCCTCATCAGGATTTGGATCCTCTGCCTTCGCAAGCATGGCGAAGCTGGCATAAAAAAAGGAGGGGGTCAACTACCATTGAAAATCTATAAAATTTCAATGCAATATTGTACATTTTAGTGTTTAGTGTTTTCAAGTGAGAAATTATGAATTTAGGGGAGGGTCATGTGCACCCTCTAGCTTTAACGTGGCTTCGCCACTGTTCAGGGTGAAGGCACGAGCATGCAGTCAGCCCCTTATCCACCGTTGAAGTAATCCAATGGCTCACGTCGCATGTGCGCTTAAACAGACAAATGGATTTGTCTGTCAAAGCCCACGATGGTTGTTTTGGTCTGGGAAGTGTCAGCCTACGCGAGCTGAAGCAACTTACCAACTACTTCCTCCGTTTTACAATGTAAGTCATTTTAATATTTCCCACATTCATATTGATGTAGGAAATGCTAGAATGACATACATTGTAAAACGGAGAAAGTACATTAGTGCTAATACACATGAAAAAAAATACGGATGATATCACCAAAATAAAAATACAAGGAAACCGAAAGTTTCAATAACAACACTAATTCATTACAAAGTAGTACTCTCTCTCTTTCATATTATAAGTCATTTGACTTTTTTCCTAATTAAAAATCATTAAGTTTGACCAATTTATAAAAAAATTAATAATGTCTAAAATATCAAATTAGCTTTATTAAATCTAATGTTGAATATATTTTCATAATATATTTGTTTTGTGTTGAAAAGTCAAAAAAGAAGTTTGACTAGAAGTCAAGCGACTTATAATATGCAATGGAGGGAGTATGACGCCATGTCAAGTCACATCATAAAAGCAAAAGAAAAATTATGATTAGAACATAGGATTGATAAGAACAAAAGCAATGCCCTGGAATACAATACTCATAGCTAAAATATGACTTCAGTGAAACTTGGATTGGAATACATTCACTAAATTTGTATTTCTAGCTTATGATCAACAGTGTTATTAATGGTTGAGTCGAGTGAAGATATTAATGATCCCATACCATCCAAAGTCACTAATGTTGTTCTAAGAAATGTTATCTTCTACAGCTTGTGCCAGCATGTGTCATCAGCTGAAAAGAGAACGAAATTTAGAATGCAAAGATTATTGGTATTCGGACTGAAATATAGCAGTAGTCCTTCGTGGGCTTTGACAGACCGATATCCATTCAGACGTGCACAGGCGACGTGAGCCGTTTGATTATTTGAACGAGCAATTCTATGATACTTAAGGAAAATTTTAGTGTAAATTTTGATACCTCATGGTATCTAGGTACCAAATTTACAATAGAAAAAATGATACTTTATGGTAGCCTTTAAGCCGTGAAGGTAGAGGATCCAAATCCGCCTCATCATGGCTTGGTGACAGGTGCGGACTTCGAATGATATGATTTTCTAGTAATCTCATTTGCCTCTAGCCATCTACTCCTATTTAGTTCAAAAATTAGGATACGGTTTTGTTTTGTGTAAAAAAATATTTTAGTGTCTTGTTTAGTTCTTGTTTAATCTAATTAGCAATTTCAAGCATTAGAATGTTGCCTAAGAAATGCTCAAAGAAGAGATTTTTTAAGACAGATATTGGATATTTGTGTATTTAAGATATTCATAATCGTACTACTTCGTTTCTGCAGTTCTTTTAGGTGTTTATTATACTTTTTTTCACGAATGCGCAAAACGATTGCACATCAATATATTAGAAGAAAAGAGTTAAAGTTATACCACGCAATCGGCCAGACCGGCGTATGCCAGTGAAAAGAAGAAAAAGCAAAATAAAAAAACTGAGGCTTAGAAAAAGAAAAAACTACGGCGGCTGAAAAAGAAACTCCAAATAGCGAGAAGGGCAATATTTATTGAGAATAAATACCATCGCAATTTACAACTACTTACTTTACTGTTTATCATGTTAGTAATATTTATTTGTGTCACTTTATAAAATATGGTTTATAGAATATATATATATATATATATTGCAAGAAAAAAATAGAGCCTAGCGTCCGAGTTTTCGGAGGGCCGTCGAAATTATAGAGTCGGCCCTGCTACAGGGACTCGATCCCACGACCCTCACATCGCGTGCATGTGCCTCTCCCAATAAGGTAGGGCACTTTTTAAAATTTATATAATGGCTTTATATTATAATTACATGCTATTTATATTAAGTACGTTGTACTGTAGTTACATTCATCTAGTGAAAAAAAATCTATGGTGATACATGGGTAATAATCCTCCTTGTGCTTTATAAGCTTTTACCTTTTATTCTGCCGAGCAGATGGGAAATTGGGAACTAGCTTTTTACTTGGATCGTCGTGGCTAGAGGCCTCAAGCATATCGGCCCATCTCTTGGGAAGCCTAGGCCCATCACAAGGACAAGACGAAGGTAGTAGAAAGTTGGAAAAAGTACACCAAAGGTCCCTCAACTTGTCATCGGGATAAAAAACGTCCTCGAACCGCAATACCAGATATGCGGGTCACTTAACTATATAAAACCGGTCACCCGAGGTCTTGGGGTGGTTTTGACCCCGGTTTTAGTATAGGTGGCGGCTGAGTTAGCGTGGGACCCTCAGCTGGCCACGTCAGCCTCCTCTCCCTTTCTCCTCTCTCTCTTCTCTTATCTTCTTTGGGCAACTGGGCAAGCCAGCCGGAGGCGACTCCGGGCGCAAGGGAGGAGGGCGCGGGCCTTGTCGTCGGTGTTGGCGGCGGGGGTGGGCTCTCCGGCGGCGGCGTGGCCAGCAGCGGTGCTGTGCGGGGCACGGCCGGTAGCGCGCGCGGTGGCGCGAGCGGTGGTGCCCGAGTCCGCGCCGGCGTGCCGCGGCGCGGCTCGAGGGAGGGAGGCGGCAGCCAAGTCGGCGAAGGGGACGGCGAGCAGATGGGGAGGCGGCGGCCAGGTCAGCGAAGGGGACGACGAGGCCGATCTCTCCATCCATGGCGGGGAGCACGGAAGCGGCGGCGGCCCTATCCTTGCCTGGAGGCGTCGACGACGACGAGGCTGAGCGTCGTATCCCTGCCCGGAGCCGCCGATGACGACCACCGACGACGACGAGGCCGAGCGCTGCCACTCCCCATCCGTGGTGGCGGCCCGTGGGAGGAGGACATGGCCGCCGCCATTCCTCTCCCCAGCCTGCTCCCGCCTTGCCGCTGCTCTTCTCCCCTGCCGGTCACCCGTCGCCGCCCACCGGACCTCCTCTCCTCTCCCACCTCTCCATCCTCGTCGGCGCTGCACCAAGTCGCCGCCGCATTGCATCGGCCACCAGACGAGCAAACGAGGAGAAAGTGAGAGAAAGAGAGGAAGGGAGAGAAGAGGGGAGAGAGATGATGTGGCATCCTGACATGTGGGGCTCATGTGGGTCCCATGCTGACTTAGCAGCCACGTAGGACAAAACCGGAATCAAAACCGCCGAGGGATCTATTGTGACCGGTTTTGTATAGTTAAGGGACCTCGTATACCTGGTATTGCGGTTCGAGGACGTTTTTTATCTCGATGATAAGTTGAAGGACCTTCGGTGTATTTTTTCCTAGAAAGTTTAGGAATAAGTTCACTTGGACTTTCTTAAGTAGTGACCGAATCTGATTCGTATTCTCGAATTGTAATACCAGATATCTCGACCCCCAACTATTAAAACCGATTCAATTTGACTCCCTCCCTCGTTGATTTCGGAGGGCGGTTTCACTGACATGGCGTCTACGTGGTAGTGTTAACCTGATTTATGTTGCTGGTGTGGCACTTAGGTGACATTAATATTAAAAATATATAAATGGCATCCATTTGTCATTCATAAACAAAATTTGTGAGGCCCACTGACGCGTGTGTGTGTGAGACATCCATCTTGGGCCGAGACAGAACGGCAACCAGCAAGGCCCACAGATAGCAAACCAAACAACCAACCCGAGCCCAGCACGTCTACCGCTGTCACGTCCAATTTACCGGTCTCCTCTCTCTCTCTACACGTCCACGAGACCGTACAACAGTTCTAGGGTCTACGTACAGGGTACAGCTAGTAGTACACCCACTATTCTTCTACAGCCCAGTCAAATCTGGATCTACTCCTACGCGACGCGAACCGCATAGATCGGGCAACCCATGTGTTGGTCGTCCTCATCCACACCACCAGTAGTACGGAGTACGTAGTACGACGCCCCCAACCGCCGTCGTCCACGGTCTTTTCCCCGTATTTTTCCCCCTTGGCCTCTTCCCGCTGCAACCAACCCCACCCCGCGTGCAGCTGGAAAGCGGACGCATCTCGATCTGGCCCCATCTCTTCCATGGGAGGAGGAGATAGCAGTAGTACCAGTACTGCTCGTCTCGTATCGTCGCTACGGCCATCAATTTACCTGCATCGTCCCAAACCAACACCAGCTCGGCGGCAGCTCACATCATTTTTGCCCCTTTGACCGGTAGTGCTGGCAGCGGTAGTAGTAACCGTCGAGCCATGCGGCCATCCATCTGGCCGTCTCAATTCTCGTCTCATCTCCCACGTGCCCTTCTGCCATAGTGGCATCACGCATGTCACTTGGGTCAGAGAATATGGGCAGAGAGCCGTTCTTGAGTGCTACTCTCCCTGTCCCAAGAAAAGACCATCTAGATTTTCGTATTTAACGTTTAACTGTTCGTCTTATATAAATTTTTTTTATAATTAGTATTTTCATTGTTGTTAGATAATTAGTATTTTTATTGTTGTTAAATGATAAAACATGATTAATACTTTATGCGTGATTTTTTTTAATTTTTTTCATGTTTTTTTTCATAATACTTTATGTACTAGCACTAGCTGTGCGTTTGTGCTCTGTTAAGTTCTGTCCAGTGATTGTTCGCTTGATGGTATTAGGAATCCGGATTAGGTCGATCGATGGGAACGGTCCACATGCTGATGCTGATCAGCAGCAAATCAACGAAGTTAGTACTAGTACTACTGGTATTATTAGGTAGTGTCACGCTCGTGTCATAAGTACTTGACACCGACAGAGGCACGGAGCAGCATCGCGAGTCCACGACGCTGCAGTGAGCCAGTGAGCAATAAGCATGTGTGTCACCAGCGAGAGCAAGCAATATGGCGGCCAATCCTTTTCTGGCCAGCACACCATCACCGTCCATTCAGCATCATCCGCTCATGGATGACTCTGTCCCGGTGTGGATTAACCGAAGCAGTAATCTAATCGGGTCACCGTGCCGCCACTGGTACTGACACACTGAATCCGAGTACACCAACTCGGCAATTTTCCAAGTGCGTTTTTTTACTGTGGCTAGCAATAGCTGCCTACTCCAGCTGGTGGTCAACCAATTCAGATCAAGTTTATTGGTAGTACTAATACTGCAGGGGATTAAAGAAAGGACAGTAGATTCCGGGCTGGGCGAGTGAACCGCGTACAAGGAGATAGCTGACAAAGACAGCGTGGGACGGCGGTGGAGCAAGGGAGAAAAAGGCAGTCGATATCCAAGGAACGGACAGCGGCTGCTTTCCACGATCAATGTCATGGCCCTCCTGGGAGGAGAGGAGCGGTTGGTGGCTTGGTGCTGGAGCTGTGGATGGATGGACCCATGCTCTTCACCGTGCAATTCAGCTTTCAGAACCGTAGCCTTCTGGAGTCTCATCTGGCTCAAGGCCAGCATCAGGGAATCAACCCAATTCGGATTGGTGGATCAGGATCAGGATGAATTAAATTTCAAGCCTATAATAGGTTGTCGGCTATAATTAATAATGATTGTTGCGTAGTATGTTATACAGTAGCAGATGTACAAGTAGTCGATGAAACTTATTTTTATAAATTTCGTATAAAACAGTGTCGGATCCATAAAACTTTTTTTTTGCGGGGCGGATCCATAAAACTTTTAGAACCCAAACAATTCTAACTAGAGTATTTATTAGCGAAAAAAATCTATTTTTAAATCTCTACATTAACATAATAATTCTATTGCATGTTCGACAAGGGAGATGGTTCATCCATTGATACGAAGCATTCAATTCCTATAGGTATGAGTAGAAGTCGTTATTGTTTCAAACACGTTAAGTATTTTTTTGAAATGGTTGTGATTTAACATACAAAGTGGTGATGTTTATACCTTACGGGGTTAGTGAAATAATATGGTGACATCGGAAGCATCGACTTGTCACAGTACTAACAGAAAAATGTTAAAATATGAATTTCCCTCGAAATAGCGACCTAACAACGAATATAGATTCACAACCTAATTTATACAAAAGTATCTGAAGTAGCATTTTCTCACTACTTTATGAATAACTTTATTCAATAGTGCACAAAAGTGACCATTTTACTCAACAGATCCTTACCTCCTACTCATGAGAAAGACAACTCCCAGGTATAGATTAACAACACCTGATGCTGTACTAGATAAATAAAATACCATAACAAACAAACAAAAAAGAGAGCAATCCAAGGACAAAAACAACATTAATATATGAACAATATGATACACTAGCAAAGCAAGAAAATCACACATTTGCTACCCTGTGGGCCACAAGCAAGAAATGTGGCACCTAGCCACCTACTCAGCACACCCCTCCTCTCCTAACTTCCTTCCTAGTATATGCTGCCCATCACAAATCCTCACTCACTGACATCACTGGATATGATTCTTCCTGATCCTGTGGTGCACCCCACCGGAGAAATGATGTGGTGAGAAAAGTTTACTCATGATCATGCCGTTGGTCTTTTACTAGTTATGAAATGGTGGATCCACTGAGCTAGAGATGGCCACACCAGCCCATTGAAGGAGAAGATAATAAAGCAAAGGCTCCAGCACCCTGCATGGCTGTATCCCCCAACAACCAAACTAAAATCCATGGTCCTGACATCAAATGGATGGCCCCCATTCTGTTTCTGAGGTAGAAACTTCCAAATTCTACCGTGTGATTCATATATTGTCCGAGCTGGGAGGTAATAGTGTGTAGGACAGTAGGAGTATTATGTAGATGTAGATGGATCTGTATCAGTTGCTACTATATATGAACCTCCACAGTATTCGAAGGACAGCACAATAAAATGGTTACTATAGCTGCAACACTTAGACCAAGGCACATGTTACTGTTCACAGTGACCCTATGTAAATTACTCATTCCAGCCAAACAAATAGGCCTACCACTATTTTACATGTGAATTTGATCATGAGCGCGATGTCTTCCTCTTTTCCCCATCTATTTATAACAGAAGTGCAACGTTCAACTCACATCATTAAAAATCTAGGAAATACTCATTCTATCCCAAAATATAAAATACAACAACTTCTAAATTTTAGATTTTTATCTCAAATATAGCAACATAAGACTTGTAAAATGTGACTTTTACCAATAAATTACCCATACTATCCCCACTGCTTACTGGTTTTATTATAGCCGCAACTAGTCTGATCTTATACCCCACCCATAAGAAAAACCAATTTGTTCCTCTCTTCTTAATATCTATGGCGAATGCTATATCTTGTTATATTTTAGGATTGATGGACTATATATTTCTCCACAAAAATGATAAAGTTTTTTTTTGAGAAAAATTAGAAACTAGGCCTCGTTTCACTGATAAAGAAGAGACGCTAAGGGTTCACCCCAAAAATGTCACATTTTCGTCAAATTTGACATGATCATTGATCACCACTACTTACCCACTCTACCACCATCATTAGCCAGGCTATATCTCAAGCACAAGTATCTTAGAGTACATGATAGTACTACACCTAGCTGCTACAAGTATCCTACACACACTTGTTTCAATTATTGTGTCTAACCTACGAGCCCAACCCAATACCCCCTCATAAACAAGCATACAAATACAACAATCATATACCCCCTATTTTCAGTCCATCAAAACAAATCCCCGGAAAATAAAGCCAATTGACCTCTCATATCTGTGTACAGCGTAACGACACAAAACGCATGTCCCAACTCCCAGGTTCCATCTTTCTTTTCTTCTTCCAACTTCCAAGCCTCAACACAAGAGAAGAAACAGCGAGAGAGACGCACACAACACGCACGCACGCACGCACGCACGCACCGCGCCTCCGACCAGTACAAGTCCTCCACAGTAGTAGCCACCACCACCACCACTTTACACCCCCCTCGCCTCCCGTCCCTTTCGCCTAGCACCTTGTCGGAGACCGACGCGCCTCCGCCCGATCGCCACGGGTCGGCGTCGCTCGCCTCCACTGCGTCTGCTGCTGCTGCTACTCCTCGCGCCCTTCCTTCCTTGCGGAGGCGGCAACCTGTGACGCCACGCCACCACCGGGGGAGAGCTACCGGAGTCGGCGGGCGCACCGGCTCCCACCACCACCGGGGGGAAAAGTAGCCGTTGCGGCGTCGCCTTTTTTATTGTTGTAGGATGAGGGGTGCCGCTCGGCGGTGAGGTGGAGGTGGAGGTGGGTGGAGATGCCGCTGGTGAGGTTCGAGGTGCGGAATGAGGTGGGGCTTGGGGACCCCGACCTGTACGGCGGCAGCGGCGGCGGCGGCGGTGGAGGAGGAGGAGTTGGGGCTGCTGCGAAGAAGGGCGGGGAGGCGGAGCCCAAGGCGCTGCTCGAGGGCGTCGCCGTCGCCGGCCTCGTCGGGATCCTGCGCCAGCTCGGAGATCTCGCGGAGTAAGCGCCCCAACATTACTTCTCACCCTCTCCTTGGCGCTGTGATTCAGGCGAGATTCGAGTTGCCGGGTGGGTTTGTGGCTCCAGCGCGGGATCTGGTGCGCTCCGTGTGTGATGATTTCGGCGAGCTGCTGCAGTTCCGGGGGGAAGTTTCGCGCTGGTTCGTGAGTGGTGGGGTGTGTTGGTTTGTGCATAGGATTGGGGTGATGAGAAGAAGGGGGATCTGGGGTTGAGGTTGGATTTGATGAGACGAGTGGCACGCTGGGTTTTAGGAATTAGAGTAGGATTTCGGTCTGTTGGTTATCGAGAAATTTTGCGGAGCTGCCTGTCCAGAACTGGATATGTGTCTGGGATCTCTTGCTAGGGTTGAATGCGTTTTAGGAGTGGGAAATGGCTGACCAATGTGGTTTCTTGCCGCATTTGCTTGGTTTGGGTTTCATGCTTTGGTGAATTGGTCGAAGCTGTTTATGTATTTTGAGTATGGCACTGTGGTTTTCAGTAAGATCTTGTGTTAGCATGGGGTAATAGGTTATGCTTTGGAAAATTTCCCTTTTGTTTTTGGATGACATCGCCGGTAATTCTGAAATTTTGCTTTTCCCTTAGTTAGTCTAAGGGGTGATTGGATGCATTTGGGTTTTGGGATAGATGTTATTGAATGTCTTTGCTACTTCTGGCTTGAGGATTTCAAGGGCTGTTGGCAATTTCCATTGCTTGTTGATGAAAAGCTCCCACCATCATTTTGGAAGTTGTTTCTGGCTATTGATTTACTTTTGAATACCGCCCTACATCCCTACATACCTGCCTGCTTTTACTATGTTTCTTTCTTTTTATTACCGCTATATGTTTCTTAACCGTGTCTGGTAAAAATTAGTTGGGTTCAACTATGTTGTGAGCCCTCTATTTTCATGTAATCGTTTAGTTTACTATGGCTAATAGATATTTTGGTCTTACCAGATTTGCAGCAGATGTTTTTCACGACTTACATGAGCAAGTTATAACTACATCTGCTAGGGGGCGCAAGGTGCTGACTCGAGTACAGAACATCGAGGCAGCACTTCCATCTCTTGAAAAAGCTGTCAAGAATCAGAAGAGCCATATACATTTCACTTATGTACCAGGTACATACCGTATCAATGTCAATATATCATGACCAGGAGTATAAAAGAAACCGTGCTAAGGGTTCCTATGAATATTTAAATTGTCAACAACCATCTTAACCAATTACTTGTCACTGATTTGCCCACAAACCCATCAGAATGCACTGAAACTAGTTGAAGTAACCTGATGTTGTGCATGAGGTCCATAGTAGTTTATCACAAAATGCCAACCTGAAAAATGGTCAAACCCATAAGGAACTTCCAATTGAAGTTGGTGGTGTCACTAAATTGCTATAGACCTTTTTGGCAGTAAGTTAACCTAGCTGTATGATGCTAGAGCTGCTCTGGTTGTTGGTAATGAATTAAACTTTAGTTTTACTGTTACTAGATCTACACGGTACAAAGCCAGATGCTGTCTCATACTTGAACGTCACTTGCTCTCACCGAATAATTTGGTTTAAGATGGTCTCACATTGTTGAATGTGCTGGTAAAATGCAGGCTCTGATTGGCATGCACAACTTAAAGATGAGCAAAATCACCTGCTTTCCAGTGATCTGCCTCGATTTATGATGGATTCCTATGAAGAATGTCGAGACCCACCACGACTTTACCTTCTTGATAAGTAAGACTTGATTGTTTTCTTTTTGATGTGCTTGTGGTTCCTGAAATGTTTTGTCTTTTAGATTTGATAATGCTGGAGCTGGGGCTTGTTCGAGGAGACATTCTGATCCATCATACTTCAAGAAAGCATGGGATATGATGAGAGCAGACAAGACAGGAAATTTCCAAAGAGAAAAGAAATCTCAGAAAATCAAGGTTCCGTTATTTTACTTTCTGCATTTCTGCATCAGAGGATCAGTGGCATGCTTGTCTATCTTAGCAACAGACACATTTAATAGTTAATATGTATACTTATGGTATTGCTGCTCCACTATACTCCACAGGCAAACATATCAAACTGGTACTATCATGTTATGATTTAAACTCAATGATTAGAAATCACCATACCTAGCTCGTGTCAAGATTTGGCAGAAGTCTGAATGTTGTCCTTATGAAGAGATAGGAAATAGTTATTTAGAGTCACCAAGCTTTGTTACTGGTTAATAATCTCGTGGGAACAAGAAATAACCATTTCCATGAATTCATTCATGTGCTAAAATATTTGAAACTCATTTTCTATGGTCATATTCTGCTTGAGCCTCTGAGTGAATGTTTAGGAATTGCTAGATGTGTTACTGAACTATCATCCATAGCTGTTTCTGATATGGAACGGCTGTAGCTCATTGAAGTTAGAATGGCAATTGTAATCTTTTATCATGTTGGTAAATATGTGGTGAAAGACTTAATAAATCTTTTGAACTTGGACAGAGAAAAGGATCACGCTTGAGAGAACCGTATCACGGACAAACTACACCCAGGCAGAGGAATGGTGAATTGCAGCGAGCACTCACCGCTGTTCAGCTTACCAGCAGGTGCAACACAAATCCCAAATTTGAAGAGACATAAATTGCTTATCCTTGTCACCTTCTCCTCCATGACTATTTTTCTTGTAGTATTTAGATCATGCATCTCGAACAGCCTTCTTAGTAATGTGTTTTGTCAGCAGGCACTTTGCGACTCCTAGTACTGATGGCCGGAGCCTTTCAGAGAATAGATCTACATCTGATGTAAGATCTAACCCTGACAATATAAGCAGATCTTCTTCGTTTAGTTCGAAAGCACGACTGAGTTTCACAGAGCAAGTTCTAGATACAAAGCCAACTGTAGTTCCTCATGAAAATGGCCATGACAAGCTGTCAAATAATAATCTACACAAGCTTAGCAATACCCCCTTGCACACACGGCTTAACGGTACCAGTGCAGATGACCTGGGTGATGATTTGAAGCAAAGTTCCCTGCTAGATGATATGACTGCTAGGTCACCTTCTGTTAAATGGGATGAGAAGGCTGAAATTACCATGTCTACAACTTCCGTCTACTGTGATGATGTTGTCATGGACAAGGCTGAACATGTACAATCTAAATGTATTAGCCCTGAGCAGCAAGAAATCGACCATAGGGAGATGGAGACTTTGGAGCAGCAAGAGGCATTACATCAAAAGGCAAAACAGTTATTAGTGTCATCAGGCTTGAACCACCATGATGAAGTCCCCAGTGAAACAGACAACTATGTGGATGCACTTAATACACTTGAATCTGAGACAGAGACTGAACCTGAGCTTCAAACTAAAAGTCGAGTGAAACCAGTACCTTCTCTCAATGTTGATGTGCCTCAGGTGGAGCTGATAGATAACATTGTCACAGAGTCTCCTGATTCTTCTGTTGCTGAATTCCCTGATGCATATCAAAATTCAAGTATGCCTCCTGCTCCTGAGAGCGCAGCTGATTTTCCCAGTTTGTCAAGTGCAGATGCTCCTGACATTTCAGAGCCAGTATTATCAGGCTATACAGCTAATCCTCATCCTGAAGTGTCAGCTATTGCTACTAATACCCCTGTGAGCAATACAGAGGATGCTCCAGGTCCTTTAGAGATTTCAGAGTCAGCATCACGAGCCTATATAATTACACTTCCTAATCAAAGTTTCCCTGATTCCAATGAAATTCCAGACAGTAAGGCAGAAGATGCACCCATAGATTCTCCTGAGAAATTGGAACCAGGACCTTCAAGCTATACACCTACAATTCCCATTAAAGAGTCCTCTATTGTCAGTCAAAATACTAATGCAGAAAATGTTTCTGGAGACTGTAGTGAAGGCACTGCTTGTGCTATATCCTATTCCCAGCATATCATTTCTGATAAGCCAACTAATGAGGTATTTGCTACTAATAGCTCACCTGATGATACCTCTAGCGATGAAGATACAGTTGAAAGTGGTGGCATTGTTGAAGTGTCTAATTCACAGCCCATGCCACTGAATGACTCATTGGAGAACGGATGTGCAACTCAAGGCCTCCCAGCAAATGCCCCTACTAATTCTACTGGAGTATCTTCTGTTAAGCTCTGGACTAATGCTGGGCTCTTTGGACTTGAGCCATCTAAACCTCCAGTATTCGGTGCCCATGATGGTCCAAAGGAGGATACTACACCTGGACACACACAACCTCAGCTTTGCCATTCAACTGGGTGCCCTGAAGTGCAATTTTCAAAGCCCACTGAATCAGCACAAGTAGATGTTCCAAACGGCAATTCGCCAATTACCAGCAGTTTTGTGGGGAAACTTGTTGGTATCTGTCCTGGTTCTACAAGCCACAGCTCAGAGACTAATCAATCAACAGTAAGAACACCTGATACTGTTATTGGCCAAACAGAGGGGTCCACAGGTTGTTCCACATCTTTTGAGCACAGTGATCACAAAAATATTTTTGGTAAGCAAACTTCAATAAGTGAGCTCCTTGAATCTGAAGACAGTGCTGAAAATGGTGCTGAAATGTTCTCTAAAACTGACATGACTGGAAGGAATAACATGAATCAGGTGTCTGCATCAAGCTTTTCAAGCATTGCACAAAGATTTCTTGCTAATACACTTCAGCGAAGAACTCCCAAATACACTGATCTTCCTATGTCATCTGTTATAGTTAACACTGATGCAAACGGGACTGATGAATCTACCCAAATATCTTCTCTAGCCCCCAATGAAACAACATTCGAGGCATCTCAATTTGAGAAGAAAACAGAAAATGACACAAATGGACTGCCCAAATCGTCACTCTTCTCTAGTAGCCATTACTCTGAGAAATCATCTCCGCCGCTTGAGTACATGAAAATATCTTTCCACCCTATGAGTGCATTTGAAATGTCAAAATTGGACCTAGATTTCTCTGATGAAAATCTTCATGAGAATGCCGATGATATGATGTTACCAACGTTTCAGTTACTTCCAGGGTCTTCCGTTCCACAGCTTGGTAGTGGTTCTGAATCGGAAGATGATACTTTTGGCAGATCTTATAGTTATTCTTCGTATGATGATCTAAGTCCACGGTTATATTCAAACTCTGAGTTGTGGGATCAAGAAGACGCAAATGGATTGGAGGATCATGATATGCATAACAATCCAAATCAGATAGGATCCTTCGGAGCACCAATCTCTAGCTTTGTGGAATTTGAGCAGATGGACTTATCTGGTGCGAAGTCCACTGTATCACTTACAGATCTTGGGGATGATAATGGACTTGGCACGTTAGATTCTCATCCTGCTGGAGAACTTCCTAACTTTGATACTTTGATGGCTCATCAAAATGAGGCCTTCATTCCACACAATCCAGTAAGTTTATCACCAGATGAAGGTCAGTTGCCTCCACCTCCTCCTCTTCCCCCAATGCAATGGAGGACAATGAGACAAGTAGCTTCTGTAGAAGAAGGAAGAGGTTCTGCAGCTAAAGAAGATATGCTTGAGAGTACCTCAGATCTACCACCAGTACACACTCCTGTTCAGGAAGAACATCTTCTGCCCATCGCACCGCCAGATCAACAAAATCTTCTGCCCATCGCACCACCAGATCAACAAGGGCATGTGAAGGAGGTAGTATGTCTCATCTTTAATTGACTCTATTTTGAATAATTCTGTATCAATAATCACTGTCTTTTATTAATGATTCATTAACTTGACTTATGCAGAATGACAGAAAAGTTGATGGGGTAAAAGAGATAAGCAATCCTCTTGACATTGAGATCAGAGCAAGCTTGCTTCAGAAAATCAGGGATAAGGTTTGCTTCATTCTTTCTTAAAAAAAAATCTGCTGTTCTCTATTGTTTCATAGTTTTGTTACTCTTTTGTGTTGAAACCTGAGCAATTTTAGAATTTTTAGTTACGAACAGATAGCACCAGAGTATCATGTGACAATATATCATGGAGGCTCTGTGCCTTCCTTCTTTTGCCAATACAAATATTTTTTTTTCTGATGGTTGTTATTTGATTCTTGAACTTGAAAGCTAGTTAGCAAATTTGTGGCATTCAATACTGATATTTTTGTTCATTTTAATAACTTGCAGTCAGGTCAGCAGAAGCTGAATGGACATGAAAAGTCAAAAGCAGTAGGCAATGATACTAAAAACTTGGATGAAAGGGAGGAGTTGCTTCAACAAATCAGGAGCAAGGTATTTCCATTATCTGCCCTATTGTACTTGTGTAGTATAATGCTACCTGACAGGTCTTTATGTTAAGTTTTCTTGATCCATGCCTAGTCGACAGACTTGCAGTTGAAACACGATACACTAGAACACCCACATTGAGGGCCCATCTCTCTCAACCAAACCATAAACACACAATAAGAAGGCTAAATAACTACTTAGTTTGTTACTATGCTCGTATGATGCATACAGTCATCTCAGAAAATAACTGTAGCTAGTTTGCTAATATGTTCACATGATGCAGACATTCAATTTAAGACGAACAAATGCATCTAAGACAAACACCTCATCACCGACCACTGCCAACTCCAGCGTTGTAGCAATCTTGGAAAAGGCAAATGCAATCCGCCAGGTTTGTATTGATTCTTTTTTTTCCCTTGATGTTAGTTTATGCGCTACTTTCCTTACGTTTTCCCTGATTGTTTCCATGCTATCAGGCTGTGGCCAGTGATGAGGGAGGTGATGATGATAGTTGGAGTGATATATGAATACTCAACTGGAACGCGTATGAAACTCTTTTTCTGTATATTCAGCTAGTACAAGATGAAGTGAGAAAATGTGAATAACATCCTTTTCTTCATTGTAATTAGATTTTCCAGGTCTGTTTTGTACCCCTTTTTAGTTCACATTAGTGTATTCTCTCATAGGCCCATGCGGTTGTGGAAATGGTTAGATCATTTTCACATTATGTAAATTAACTTTATTATTTATTTTTGATAGTGAAATTAACTGGTAAAATAAGCATGTTAAACTGTTTTTTCTAGCAATGTATTGGAATAATATCTCTTCGCATTCATAATAATATGGGGGTGTATCTGTGCAACAGATTTATCTTTTCTTCCCCCCCCCCCCCCCCCCCCCCTTGAAGTATGCTGTTGACCTATTGTCCTTGCCCTCAACAAAGGCAATAATTCTGAATTGCAAATCATTCAAATTACTCTATCTGCTTTGTTTGGTTAACAGCATTATCTGTGCTATTTACTTCATTTGTTATGTTGGACCTACGGAAAAATCTGGTAGATACATACTTAGTTGTGCAAACTTACTACCTGGTGTTATTTGTTAGGTTAAAAATGCTGCCAATCAGTTTAAGTCTAGGTTCTTAAGCTTTGCTTCCAACTTGGTATAAGACTATTTATGTTTGCCCCTTCCTGGTCTTTTTACAAACAAGAAAGGCAGAGTATGGTATGCTTTTTTATCCTTTGCATGAGTTGCACAACCTGATCCTAGACAAGCGACTTCTCATCTTGATCCTGTGGTCTCCTACTACTACTGTTTTGAACATGGGCAGACTATGCTACAGTTATATCACTTTTCCATAGTAAACTGCTAAGTTTTTTCCTTCTTTTATTAGATGTATAGCATGCAATAATAATTAGTTCAGTCACCAATTTGTTACCTCTTAGGATGCTTCTAATGCCTTTTATTTTTAACATGAGTTGTGCTTTCTATTTTATATCATTGGTTGTTCTTAAATCTATTACTGTTTGTAAACAAGCTCTTCTACGGCAATGCATTTTTTTATGCCACATATGGTAGCTATCTGTCATCAGATTGATGTGGTACACAATTCTTGTGGTTTGTGGGAACTGGGAAATGGTCATTTGCAATTGTTACTACAGCAAGTGGCCTTATTTTGCAATATTTTGTTTCTCACGTTGCAAACTGGGCTAGTTGAATATAATTTCCTTCTGCATTTTTCCAATGTGAATCCCTGAAGCAAATTGTCTTCCTCTCCTATTCGTTTGTTCCCAGTTTTTAACAGATTGTTCCTCTTACAGTGTCATGGTCTCATGGGCAAGATTTTGCAGCCAGGCCTGTCTCTGTTGGTCCAATGTTCTTACCAGCTACAGAAAACGAAAGTCTCAGAATCCCAGCCATGAACCGTTGTGCAGCTCTTCAGCCCTCCTAAGCGCCAGTTCCTGAAAGAAAACAAAACAAAAGAGCCACCTGGAACGTAAAATACTTGCAGAGATGCAAAGGCTGACTTCTCACAAATCCTCAGAAAGCCCCAAAATGAAAAGACAGACAAAACAACACGCATCAGTCTCGCAAACTGGGATAATTTTCGGCTTCTCGCCGTGCCACGGGCGAGCCGACGAGCAGCGTGCGTCACCACCGTACGGCGAGAATTGTATGGCACGCACGGGAGGGTTAGCCACAGCGGAGATGAGACATTAGCAGCAGCCGTGACACCACAAAATCCTCTCGCGTCTCCTCCCCTACAACGCTTTAAAAAACCGGGGGAAATGGCGTGCCCGCGCCTACGCCTCGCCGTGCAGCCGCGCGCGCGGTATAAATTTGCACGCGAGCCGCGATGATCTCCCTCCACTCCGCCCCCTTCACCCTCCTCGTAAAGCTCCCCGGCCGGAGGAGCGGTCTTACGCCGCCGAGGTGCGCCGTCCGGGGAGCCGGGAACGTGTCGTCGGCGGCGGTACGGGAGATGGCGGTCGCGGAGGGGCGGCGGCAGCATGAGTACTCCATCGACGCACGCCTCCGGCAGCTCGCGCCGGAGAAGGTGTCCGCTGACGACCGCCTCGTCGACTACGAGACCCTCCTCGTCGCGCGCTTCCTCGACATCCTCGAGGACCTCCACGGCGGCGACTTCAGACAAGTGGTACGGAAACCCACTCAATTTCTTCTCGTTTGATCGTGTCGATGTGCCCTGCACTGCGAGAATGGACGAGGATTTAACGGCGCCATGTATGGCGGCGTAGGTGGAGGATTGCCTGAGGCTGTCCGGGGAGTACCAGAGCGAGGGCGACCCGGCGAGGCTGGGCGAGCTGGGCGGCCTCCTGACGAGCCTGGACGTGGGCGACGCCATCATGGTGGCGAGCTCCTTCTCCCACATGCTCAACCTGGCCAACCTCGCCGAGGAGATCCAGATGGTGTACCGCAAGAAGGCGGAGGCGAGCCGGCGCGGGGACTTCGTCGACGAGGCCTCGGCTCCCACCGAGTCCGACATCGACGAGACGTTCCAGCGCCTCGTCCGCGGCCTCGGCAAGTCCCCCCGAGAGGTGTTCGACGCGCTCCGCAGCCAGACCATCGACCTCGTCCTCACCGCCCACCCCACGCAGTCCGTCAGGCGTTCACTCCTCCAGAAGCACGCAAGGTTAATTACAAGGGCACTACTGATGCAGTGATATGCTTCCTTTCACTTGATCATTGACGTGTTTTGCTGATGGATTTGTGATCATTGTTTCAGCATTAGGAGCTGCCTGACACAGCTCTGCGGCGAGGGTATCTCCGACAACGAGGAGCAGGAGATCGACGAGGCCCTTCAGAGAGAGGTGCTACGACAACTCGAACAATCAATCAAATCTCGTCTCAAATTTGCGACCGTGTGATCGTGTCGTGTAATCAGTAATCAGCTGGAGATGTGTTGGTCGGGTCGAATTCGCAGATTCTCGCGGCGTTCAAGACGGACGAGATCCGGCGGACGCCGCCGACGCCGCAGGACGAGATGCGCGCCGGGATGAGCTACTTCCACGACACCATCTGGAACGGCGTGCCCAAGTTCCTCCGGCGCGTCGACACGGCGCTCAAGAACATCGGCATCGACGAGCGCCTCCCCTACAACGCCCCCCTCATACAGTTCTCCTCATGGATGGGCGGCGATCGCGACGGTAGCTAAGCTATCCAATCCATCCCTTTTCAAAATTTGAGATGAGAGGTGAGGAATTTAATCTGCAAGATCGTCTTCCTCGTGAATTCGACGGTGCAGGGAATCCGAGGGTTACACCAGAGGTTACCAGGGACGTGTGCCTGCTTGCCAGGATGATGGCTGCCAACATGTACTTCTCCAAGATGGCCGATTTGATGTTCGAGGTGCTTGCTGCTCTGAATTTTAGATTTGAATTTCTCAGTACAGATACTGTTAATTCTGAACTTCTAGTTTATCACTGTTCTGCTATTTGAAGCGCTGGCCAGTGGCCTCTGAATGCGCATTTGCTTCTGAGTTCTGACCTTCTGTCTCTGTAGCTCTCCATGTGGCGCTGCAACGACGAACTCCGAGCTCGTGCCAACGAGTTGCACCGGAAGTCCTCAAGGAAGTACGCCAAATACTACATTGGTATGATGCTTGATTGATTGTATTTAGTTAGGCCCTGTTTAGTCCACACCAAACTTCTCCCAACCCCCGAAAAAAAAAAAAAACTTCCCCCAACTCCCAACTTTCCATCACATCACATCACATCCGAAACGTTCCTACACACATAAACTCCTAACTTTTTTTCCAAACTACCAACTTTCCCCAAACTTCTCTCTAATTTCAAGAACTAAACACAGCCTTAGATGATATGTTGAAATTATTTGCGATAATTGCTAGTTTGATTCATCTATTGCAGAGTTCTGGAAGAAGATTTCTCCAGGAGAACCTTACCGCATTATACTCGGCGATGTGAGGGACAAGCTGTACAACACCTGCGAGCGTGCTCGCCAGATCTTGTCGAAGGGAATTTCTAGCATTCCTGAAGACCAGACTTACACCAATGTCGAGCAGGTTGCTAAATTTAAGCTCAAAAACTATCACAAAGTTTGAAACTCAGGTTGTTCTTTGTAAAATTTACAGAAAGTGGTTTAATTTCTTTATTGATCGGTGAAAAATTCCCCGCATTCTAAATGTGACTTCTCTAAACCATATGAAGTTTATGCTTGGTGAACTTTGGTGCAGTTCTTGGAGCCGCTTGAGCTGTGCTACCGATCGCTGTGCGACTGCGGCGACAAGCTGATCGCCGACGGCAGCCTGCTCGACTTAATGCGGCAGGTCTCCACCTTCGGCCTCTCCCTCGTCAAGCTCGACATCCGGCAGGAGTCGGAGCGCCACACGGACGCCATGGACGCGATCACCACGCACCTCGGCATCGGCTCCTACCGGGAGTGGCCCGAGGAGCGGCGCCAGGAGTGGCTCGTCTCCGAGCTCCGCGGCAGGCGCCCGCTCTTCGGCCCCGACCTGCCGCAGTCCGAGGAGGTCGCCGACGTGCTCGGCGCGTTCCGGGTCATCGCCGAGCTCCCCGGCGACAGCTTCGGCGCGTACATTATCTCCATGGCCACCGCGCCGTCCGACGTGCTCGCCGTCGAGCTGCTGCAGCGGGAGTGCGGCGTCAAGAAGCCCCTGAGGGTCGTCCCGCTGTTCGAGAAGCTCGCCGACCTTCAGCAAGCGCGCGCCACCATGGAGCTCCTCTTCTCCGTCGACTGGTACAAGGAGCGGATCGACGGGAAGCAGGAGATCATGATCGGGTACTCCGACTCCGGCAAGGACGCCGGCCGGCTGTCCGCGGCGTGGCAGCTGTACAAGGCCCAGGAGGAGATCGTCGGCGTGGCGGAGCGGCACGGCGTGAAGCTGACCATCTTCCACGGCCGGGGCGGCACCGTGGGGCGCGGCGGCGGGCCGAGCCACCTCGCCATCCTGTCCCAGCCGCCGAACACCGTCAATGGCTCGCTCCGCGTGACCGTCCAGGGCGAGGTCATCGAGAAGTCGTTCGGCGAGGAGAACCTCTGCTTCCGGACGCTGCAGAGGTTCACGGCGGCGACCCTGGAGCACGGCATGAACCCGCCGGTGTCCCCGAAGCCCGAGTGGCGCCGCCTGCTCGACGACATGGCGACGGTGGCCACCGACGAGTACCGCTCCATCGTGTTCCAGGAGCCGCGCTTCGTGGAGTACTTCCGCGCCGCCACGCCGGAGACGGAGTACGGGCGGATGAACATCGGCAGCCGGCCGTCGAAGCGGAAGCCCGGCGGCGGCATCGAGTCGCTGCGCGCCATCCCGTGGATCTTCGCGTGGACGCAGACGCGGTTCCACCTCCCCGTGTGGCTGGGCTTCGGCGCCGCGTTCAGGCACGCCATGCAGCAGCACGACGCCGGCGGCCTCGCCACGCTCCGCGAGATGTACGACGAGTGGCCCTTCTTCCGCGTCACCATCGACCTCCTCGAGATGGTCTTCGCCAAGGGCGACCCCGGCATCGCCGCACTCTACGACGAGCTCCTCGTCCCCGACGACCTACGTCCATTCGGCGAGCAGCTCAGAGCCAACTACGTCGAGACACAGCGCCTCCTACTGCAAGTAAGCAATTATCACTTCATTGGGAAGTAGGAGTATTTTCTAACACCTACGTCTATGACTCTATGCATGCGGTTTAAATAATTATATAAAAATTATAAAATTTGATAAGATAGATTATAAACATTTAAGTCTAAATTTATCTAGACACAAAGAAATGAAAATAATAAATTTTACCTACGTTATATAGGTATTATACACAACCTGGTTTTATTTTTTTTCTCTAGTTATAGATACTATTCACAACCTGGTTTTATTTTTTTTTCTCTTATTATAGATCAAATTTAGTCTTGCACTATAGATTTATGTCATCTCAATTAATGTTACCAATTTTTTTTTATAATTGTAAGGTCTCTTGTTTAGTTCCCAACTTTTTCTTCAAATTTACAACTTTTCCATCATCTCAAAACTTTCCTTCACACACAAACTTTCAACTTTTCTATCACATCATTTCAATTTCAATCAAAGTTCTAATTTTGGCGTGAAACACACCCTAAGTCATATGTGAATAATAGGTGCCACGGCACCTTTTATCTCCAACGAGCACGACGCCATGATATATCACACGCATTTGTTCGTATTCCATAGGTTGCCGGGCACAAGGATCTCCTGGAGAGTGATCCGTACCTGAGGCAGCGGCTGATGCTGCGGGACTCGTACATCACGGCGCTGAACGTGTGCCAGGCGTACACGCTGAAGCGGATCCGGGACGGCGGGTTCAGGCCGGAGACGCGGCCTCCGCTGTCGAAGGAGCTTCTGGACTCGTCGGCGGTGGCGGAGAAGCTGGTGAAGCTCAACCCAAACAGCGAGTACGACCCCGGGCTGGAGGACACGCTCATCCTCACCATGAAGGGCATCGCCGCCGGCATGCAGAACACGGGCTGATCGATGCAAAAGCACCATGGCCTTGCCGGTTAAAAATTTGTAGAGAAGATTGGTGGGAGTGGATTGAGACTGTAAATTGGTGTTGCTGACTTGTTTCTGGTGTTTATTGGGTCAAGAACAGATCGTACTGTTCTTGTTTCTTCAGTTATGTCTGTTTTTTAGCAGTGATGGTACACGGATTTCCTGGTTCTAGCTTGAACCGTGATCACTGTTTTCTTTTAGCAACATAGCAGATTAACCTTCTGCAAACAGGAGTGGGATATACCTGAGAATTCAGCTTCCCAAGCATATCTCCGCGGGAAGAAATCCAAAGTTCTTGGTCTTACTGATCAGCACGATTTATAACTGTTGATCGCCACTTTTACGCTTTGAACCCATACAGCATGTTGGATCTGATCATCTTGTGAAGGAAGCAAAGTATGAAAAACTGAACTTTTTCTAAAGGTCGGAAAGCAGCTACTCCAGACTCACAGTTCTCAGGGACCCACCTGTAAGGATCTATTTGACAGCCTCAAAATTCCGATAAACTGTTTGTTTGGTATCCAATTTCTAAAAATCTATAAAACTAAAAATTCAATTTCTAACTTTCACTTAATTTTCTAAATTCTATAGGTACAGATTTTCAGAATCTGAACGGAAGCTCAAGAGAAGCAAGAGCTCCCAACCCCTTCCCGAAGGTCTGGGGCTCTGGGCCTCGAAGCGGAAGCATTCACACCCGCAACCCTCTCGCCTCTGGACTCCGGCCATGTCACTCTCGTCGGCGCGCCAGCGTCGGGCCACGGCCGCGTCGCCGCCGACCGACGACGGCTACTCCAAGGAAGCCAAGGACAGGAGGCGGCGCCCCAGCGGCGAGGAGGAGGAGGAGGGCATCCGGTGGTTCCTCCCGTTCCTCGCCCTCGGCCTCCTCCGCCACATGAGCGCGTCCTCCAACCTGATCCACGACTGCGACGAGGTGTTCAACTACTGGGAGCCCCTCCACTTCCTCCTCTACCGCTCAGGCTTCCAGACCTGGGAGTACAGGTCTCGCTTTTTTCTCGCCTCCCTCTCCCTAAACTAAACCCTAGCTGTACAGTTCGTTTTGATGCTCGATGCGCGGGCGGAATCGCGGACCGGGAATGCACGGATTTGTGCTGTTGTACGGAGCAGGAGAGAATCGGAGGGTAGATTTTAACAAGTGTTCGTAGTGGTTCGATGGGGATGTGAAGATCTGCCGCTATTTGGGGATGGTTTGCTGACACTTCTGGGTGGGGGAGTCTGAGTGGAATGGAGCCTTGGAGATTACCTGGGAATGCGTAGTGGCGGGTGAGCATTTGAAGGACTTCGGCTTGGGAGCAATGGTGTAGCCGTGTAGGTTAGTGGAGGTGCTTGATTGAAGGGTTTTAGGTCGCGTGAGTATGCTCTGAGTTACAATTCGGAGGTTTATGGCATGAAGTGTTCTGTTTTAGATTTGGCAGGAATAATGAGTCCGTGTGTTGAGGTTTTGCATTGTCTGCTTATGTAGTTTGTCTGATTTGGGGTTTTGCAAATTGTGGTGATTTGATGAGGGCTGGGGTGTCCAAATGATTATATGAGGGCTTCAGATGCATGGCAGATTTATGGAGCAAAATTGTTTGATTTCCATGAATCTGGGGGAATAGTCTTAGGTAAGGGTGACTATACCACTAGGATAAAAGGCACTGGTGCAGTGATAAACATGGCCAACTATCTTAGAATTGAAGAGAACTGTATTTAATTGTTTCAATTTTTATTGGGTTGCCATATTTTTCTTGTTTTCTAAGATTGGAAATAAGCTGTGATACTTAACAGCTCAATGTAACTATATTGCCAAACTGACATTTAAAATAAATATTTACGGTTCATTCATATTTGAGGCTCCAATGTTTTGCATTCCTATGGGTTCCATTTGAAGCCTGGTTTCAGATAAATAATTAAGTTGCTGGTATGGTTTTATTATAATTAGCATGCGGAAGTTTGTTTCGAGTGGGTTCAGAATCGGATGATGATAAGGCAGTTGCATGGTTTCTGTAACTGTAGCTGAAAAATTGTTGCTTACACTAACAAGGATTTGTTTTGATAGATCTTGTTCTAACAATATGATTCCTTCTATTATTATTATTTTTGCTAATCCATTCATGTAACAATAGTATTCTCCCGATAGCGCCTCTCTGGCTGGCAATGTGGAGGTGGATGGCATCTTCATAGTGTAGATGGGCCACCGTGTGTTTTGGTTTTCAGCTTCTGCAGTCTTTTATCTTTCAGTTCCAGAACTTGTAATTTTGTTCGGGGGATCGAAACAGGCAGTAGGATGGCATTGCTGCGGTGTGCTTACCACTTTTTATGCTTTTTCTATTGTTAGTTTACTATGTGGCTGGATGCTTTTCCTATAATGGAAAGGGGGGAAGCATGGCCTCTCTGTTTCAAAAAAAAGAAAAAAAAGCTCTAGTATCTAAACAGAATCGACTAGACATAGATCTAGTTTGAAGAATTCTTATTTATAATTTCACAGCGTTCGTGAGTACATGATGATATGAATGGCTTTGATATTGATTTTGTGTAATTCTATCCTTGCAGTTCCAACTTTGCTCTTAGATCATATCTGTACCTTTTCATTCATGCTCTTGTAGCTGGGCCTGCTTCAATGATTTTTGGGGAATATAAGGTTTGTACTGTTCTATTCTTTGTTTTCTCACCTTTTAAGATCTGCCAATTAAATTCTTACTAGTCACTACCTACCACTAATCGTATTTCATTGATTCTTTCGTGATTGCTAAGGTCCGAGTGTTCTACTCTGTGAGAATCTTTCTTGGCCTTATATCAACTATAACAGAAACTGTTCTGGTTGTTGCTCTTTCAAGAAAATATGGAAAAAGACTTGCTTGTTATGTCCTTGCAATGCTGTGCTTAACCAGTGGCTGCTTCTTTGCCAGTACCAGTATGTTTTTCGCATTTCAATTCTATATATTATCATATGGAAGCTCTATTGCAGCTGTGTAACTATTCAAACTGAAGTGGTAGCTTATCTTTTTTTTTCCTTATTGCAGGTTTCTTGCCAAGTTCATTCTCCATGTATGCTGTAACACTTTCCTCTGCACTCTTCCTACTTGAGAATTATGCTGCTGCAGTCTCTGTTGCAGCTGCGGGAGTTATCCTTGGTTGGCCTTTCTCAATTTTGGTGTTTCTCCCTGTTACGGTTTACTCACTAATTAGAGGATCTTTCAGAAGAGTATTTTTATCTGGATTTCTGACTTCCATGTTCCTTCTTGTAAGTTACACATGTATATTGTCATTGTTTTTACAATGAAGTAAGTCTAAATTTGATCTGATTGTGAAAGTTGCATGCCAGGTCCTTTCGGTTATTGCTGATTACTACTGCTATGGCAAATGGACAGCATCAGTGTTCAATCTTCTGAAATATAATGTGTTTGGTGGTGGTGAAAGTCACTTGTATGGAACAGAGGGGCCTTTGTTCTATTTTAAGAATGGATTCAATAACTTCAATTTTGCATTCATTTTGGCTCTGCTATTTTTGGGGGTTGTGCCATTTGCAAGAAAGAAATATGTTCCAGATCTATTGATAGTTGTATCTCCTGTATACATTTGGTTGGCTTTCATGTCTTTGCAGGCACACAAAGAAGAAAGGTAATCATCTGAATGTAAATATTAACTTGTTTATCAGTTGAGTATGCAATATATATAGGATTTATCAATTTGAGTGAAACAATTTTTCTCTGCATAAAGACAATGAAGAGACAACTAAACATGCTTATTCTGTTTGTTTCCTTATCATGAACTTAACACAGTAGCTGCATTTGTGTTTTGTATAGCTGTATGCCCCTGTTGCCAACAGTAGCAATATTTTCTTTCAGTTGCTTTATCGCTGGCATGTTCTTCATCCTGTAAATTTCATGTTTGCCCACAGTAACAAGTTAAACTTTCTAAATATAGAATTCAGATACAGCAACAAGGTTCTCCCAAACTTGTCTTAACCTCGCAAACTTTCAAGGCGGTGTGTTTGGCACCTTGTGATTATTAATTATGTTGATGTAGAAAAGAAAAACATCATTGTTCCGGGGCATGAAAACAATTATTTGTTTGAGTGCTTCTGATATTCTCCTAGTTTTTTATGGATAATGCTACTCTACAGATGAGAACTACAAAAACTGACCATTTTTTTCTTTCTTCTATCTGTTTATGCAGGTTTCTTTATCCAATTTACCCTTTGATATGTGTTGCAGCTGCAGCTGTTATTGACACCTTTCCTGATTTTTTCCATGACAAATATTCATCTGAACAGTCTATCTTTGAAAAGGTGATCTTAAAGACCGCAATTGCATTTTTATATCATTTTGTTACTGCTATAATTTTTTTTAAAAAAAATTCCTCTGATGCATATGGCAGATAGCAAAGGGCCTGCGGCCTTTGATCCTTGGCTTCATTTTGTGTGCTTCCCACAGCCGAACATTCTCCATGTTGAATGGATATGGTGCCCCTATTCAGATCTACCAGCATCTGGAACATCATGAAGATACTGGGCCTGGTAAGGACCTACCAATGTGTTGATCCATTGATTAAACATGTCTCTTTGTAATACAATTCTTCTCTTGTTTTGACCTGTGGATGCTTAGTGCACACTGCGCAGAGCTATTATGGATTCTTGAGAAAACAATGGCTTAGTGATAGTTACACAACTGCCGATTGAGATTTATTGAGTAATCTTTCGATATAATTGAGCAATCTTTCATGGAATGATGAATTTTGAAGGAAGCATTTTGAACTCACTAGCTGTGTCTCTTTGTTTTAAGGTTCTGTTCTCTGTGTTGGGAGTGAATGGCACCGCTATCCATCATCGTTCTTCATACCCTCCTATATTAGTGAAGTTCGGTGGATAGATGATGGCTTCCGAGGGCTTCTTCCATTTCCCTTCAATGAAACCCTGGGAGGCATCACTGCTGCCCCATCTTATTTCAATGACAAGAACAAGGCCTCTGACGAACAATATGTATTTTCTCTTGCCTTTAAACTTTGCAGCACATATATTCTCTTGGCAATACTCCGAGTAACAACCTCCTTGCACTTCTGGTTGCAGCTGAAAGACATTGGGGCATGTAGCTTACTGGTGGAACTTGATCTTAGACGGCCTTACCCATCCCGAGGAAGTGATTTGTCAACATGGGAGGTAAATCCATGTTCGCAATTTCATCCATTTGTTAAGTCTCATGTCTGTTTTCCTACTTTTGCCATCTGATAACTCGTTTAAACTCCAGACACTGGCTGCGCTGCCCTTTCTGGATAGAGAGCTTTCGCCTGCATTATACCGGTCATTCTTCATACCGCACCGATGGCAGCAAAACAATGTTTTTGGCCTGTACAAGCTGCTGAGGAGGCTGCCTACTGATCAAGCGTAATCTAGTACTGGAACCTCGTTATCTATAACACAGTGAAGTAGTAGCAAATCGTATGATTGATTAGTCGGCATAGACTGATTCACAAATTTTGATTACCAGAGTTTTTACTGAAATGTCCCTTTTCCCTATTTGTGAAATTCTGAACAATGTTATGTGTAGGCTAATCTATCCCAACGTCCAGATGTTTCACTGAAATGCCCCTTTGCCCTATTTGTGAAATTCTGAACAATGTTATGTGTAGGCTAATCTATCCCAACGAATTGAGTTGTATGACTGAATCATTCGCTTTTCTATTTTTCTTGACGGAATCTGAGGGTATCGATTCATATGGATTGCGTGATTGTGCCCTGGAAAATGGTGCTTAGGCACTTAGCCAGCACTATACTCGTTTCTACTGCATGATGAATCCTTGGCAATGGCAGATTGTGAAGTTGTTTCTTTATTGAAGTTACGCTCATGGTTCCGGAAATTCTTTTGTGAAGATCTGTCTCATGCTGAAATGGAATCGGCTACGGTTTCCAATTTACATTTCATGTGTTCGGAGGACTCGTGAATTTGTAAAAATCGAAATAAATCAAACTGAAATAGTTTGCTTGCAAGCCTTGAACATTGGAACGGTTACATGTTTGGTTGGTACTTTTTGCTAGTACGCAAAATTTAGGCGTGTCATAATTTCTTAGGCTGGCTGGTATTTGGTGGATTCGTACAGTCGAGACAATCCAAACTTTGTTTTGCACAAAAAGTTTGTAACCAAACTTCACCACACTTGTGCGCACGGATGGTTCTTTTCCGTAGTGCAAATGCATCGGTGTACGGTGTACCATTTGTCTGGTACGCATGATTTTCATCACAAGACGAGTCTATAATTTACGAAGAATTGCCGAAACAAGCAGTTTCCAAATTGTCGTCCTACTACATCTTACAGAGTTACAGTTAACAAAAACAGAGTTTTTTTTTTTTTTTGAGAACAACAAAAGCACAGCTTTGGAGTAGTACTAGTAGCAATTCCGCAACAAAAACACGTCAACCGCCTCAAGTCCAAACCGAACCGTCGCATATAATCGCATTCATTTCCGTCTGCCCGTCTCCACTCTCCAGTTCTAACTTCCCATTTCCCCCTACACACGCGCGCGCGCTAACACACGCAGTCGACATGGGCCACGCATCCACCGACCCATCGGCGTCCGATCACGACGCCCCGGCGCGCCGCCGCCGCCACCGGCGCCGCGGCCTTCTCCGATTCCGCCGGCACCGATCTCCGACCCCGCCCTCCGCCGACCCACCAACGCCAGAACTCACCCCGTCGCCCTCCGCGCCGCCCTCCTACTTCTCCTACCCGGACATCGCCGCCGCCCCCGCCTACGTCGTGGTCGCCACTCTGCCGGTCTTCCGCGGCGACCCCGGCGAGTGCCCCGACGCCCACCTCGCCCGCTTCGACCGCGTCTTCAACAGCGCCACGTCGCCGGACGCCGCGGCGCGCACCTTCCCGGCGTCCCTCGACGGCGACGCGGCGCTGTGGTACGATCTCGCGACCCCCGGCGCCGACGACTCGCCCCCGCCGTGGGACGCCGTACGTGCCGCCTTCCTCGACTTCTTCCGCCCTCCAGGCGCCGCCGACCGCGCGCGCGGGGACCTCCTGTCGATGAGGCAGCGCCCCGGCGAGCCCGTCAACCGGTACTACCTCCGCATGCAGGGCATCCTCCGGCGGTTCCCCGGCCGCGGCGGCGGAGGCGCGGACGTCCCCGACTCGTTCCTCAAGTCCGCGTTCGTCGACGGCCTCCTCCCCGAGTTCCACGACTGGGTGGCGCCGCAGCGTCCGGAGGCGCTGGACGTGGCCGTGGCGCTGGCCCTGAGCTGGGAGCGCGCCGAGAGCGTGCGTGAGGCGCGGCGCGCGGAGAAGACTGCCGCCCGGATGACCAGGTGCGAGTTCTGCGACACGGAAGGCCACGAGGAGGCGCAGTGCGAGACGCGGAGGAGGATGAGGGCGTTGTGCCTGAGGAGGAACAGCAGCAGGAGAGGAGGCGCCAGCGCGGCCATGGTGGTGGAGGAGGCGGCGGAGGAGGAGGGGGGCGGGAGCATGAGGTTCGCGCGGCTCGGGAGCACGGTGAGCACGCGATCGGCGCAGTGCCAGTGCCGGAAGCATCAGTGCTGTAAGAAGGCGGTGGTGGTGAATGAGCTCGCCGGAGACGGCGAAGGGAGATGATGCCGCCGGAGTGGCCGTGGACTAAGTGAAGCAAGTGGTTTGTTCAGTACTGGAGTAGTTACTATATTAATGATCGATGTCATATCATGTTAGAACTTGAAGTGAACTCTAATTCTTGTTCAGTGTTGCAATCTCGCAGATATGTAGTCGATTTTGATGCATACTTGTCAACAAATTTTATCCTAAAACTTATCAAATATAAATACACTACAATTATCAAATACAAATTATAACTTACATATGTACAACTTATACATAACTTTCTCATAATTTTTAACGGTTAGATTTACATCAAGATTCATGTAAGTTGGAAAGAAAAAAAATCATAGCGTGTGCATAGATGAGGAGATTCGGTCGCATGACCTCCACTGTGTGAAAATAACATGTTACTCCGGGATTTTTAAAAGTTACAGATAAATTATTTTCTAGTTATATACATGTAAGTTACAATGTAATTAAAATTTATCGGTAAACGTATAGCCGTCCTAACTTATTTTCTATTGTTACTCATCTTATTTTGAGAAAATTCCTCTCATTTATATTGATATATAAATGCCACTTAGATCAATGAACACTCGTAACGCCATAACTAAACTTTTATCAGAGGGAGTAGACTACCGTCAAGTAGATGGAATGAAAATTTTTGAATTTCTTCATTATTCTCCAAAATCTCTGGCTCTTTCAACTTTTGATTTTGGTTGTCTAACAGATGGGCTTAGTCTATTACTCCATAGCAGATTGTTTGGTTGGAGAAATCGAACCATTTAGGATGAGTGGTCCATAGTGAAATCATACTATCAAATTTAAGTAGTGACTCCATTTTTCATCCAACAAATTGGCATATGCTTTTTGAGGAATGAGGTGATGATGGTCTAACCCCATTCCCCTTCTCTCACCAAATGACTCATCAAGAGTCAAGTGATAACTTTATCACTCCACCCAGTAAACTAACCGGGCTACAATAGGAGGCTATAAGCCAGCTAAAACTCACATACTCCGTATCAAGAAAAAAAAGGAGAAGAGAGAGAAGAAAGCGGCTCACAGATTTGTAGTCATCTGTAACACGGACTCCAAAACATTATATGTGTATGAGAGGTGGGACCATGTATTAATGGTGTAGTGTGAATGAATGGGCTATTAGAATAGTTAGGCCATTCCCAACCCAATGACTAGTATGATATCCATAGTATTAAATAAGCCGCCACAAAGGATGAAAAATGATGTGGCAAGTGAATAAATGAGGAAAGAGAAGGAAACCAGGTCTTGCCTGAGACATGGTTTCTACACAATATCCAAGACATCATGTGAAATAAGTAGCATTAAATTTAAGTATAGAAAAGTGGTGTTTCTATTGAAAGAGTAGTGTCTAGTAATCTCTCCGTTTCTAAATATTTGACACCGTTGACTTTTTAGCACATGTTTGACCGTTTGTCTTATTAAAAAACAAACTTTTGCGAAATATGTAAAACTATATATATATATATATATATATATATATATATATATTTAACGATGAATCAAATGATAAGAACATAATTAATAATTACTTAAATTCTTTGACTAAGACGAACGATCAAACATATTTAAAAAAGTCAAAGGCGTCAAATATTTAGAAACGGAGGGAGTACTAGTTTTTTTGATAATGTGGAGTTTATGGAAATTACGTGTAGTGCTTTGGGTTGGGAATGACCTTATGGATGATTCGGAGCTAATATTTGGCTATACTATTGAACTTGCTCTTAGAAAAATAAATTTCACTTTATGACACATGATAACCAAAGTTTCATGACGGATCAGACCTAGTTACGAGTTACGAGTTTAGTTTCAAACTTTTTCTTCAAACTTCCAACACATCAAAACTTTCATACACACACAAACTTCTAACTTTTCTGTCACATCATTCCAATTTCAACCAAATTTCCAATTTTGACGTGAACTATTTATAGTTATCGATGGACTAGACCAAGATCTACAACTATGCAAAGTTTAGGATGAGAACAACAAATGCAACATGCTATACTACATCCTATCAAATAAATGGGATTTCATTACTACATATGAACATTCCAAGATCAAATTTTACTACTCCCCCCGTCCTATAATATAAGTGATTTTTACTTTTTGCTTGTACTGTTTGATCACTCGTCTTATTCAAAAATTCGTGCAAATATAAAAAACAAAAATTTGTGCTTAAAGTACTTTGGATAATAAAGTAAGATACAAATAAAATAAATGATAATTCTAAAAATGTTTGAACAAGACGAATGTTGAAACAGTATAAGGAAAAAATTAAAATCCTTATATTATAGGATGGATGAAGTACTACTTAGCAATTGCAGTATTAGAGAATGAATTGTGAACCCCCTGATTTAGAGTGCAAAGGAATGCAATTATATGTGATGTGTATGAAGATGGATGTGGCGAAGCTCCTCTGCTGGTAGGTGCCGTCAAGACACTGACATGTGGGCCCATATGTCAATGCCTCAACATGAGTTGCCGTTTATTATAGTAAAACTTTGGTTAATAAAGATGATCAAACTAAAACTTAGGATAGTATATTATAGCAGTACAATAGTAGACTATAAGCCAGCTATAAACATATTTTAAAGAGATGAAAAAAGAGAGAGAAGAGCAGTAGGCTACAAATCTATAGCCAGCTGCAGCATAGACTCTAAGACATAATGTGTATATGATAGGTGTGAACAGATATTAATAGTGCAGTGAGCAACTATTGTATAAATTGGCTATTATATTGACTATAGATGATTTGAAGCTAGTAGTTGACTATACTATTAGGGCATCCACAATGTACTAGAAAAGTAGTCCATAGAAAATAAACAATTCAGCCACCTAGTAACATTATGTAACTAGTTCGTATAAAGAAAATATATATCCTACCCGTATGGCCGTGGAGGCGCGGGCCAACGAAGCGACGGCGGTAACGAAGCGCTGGCGCAACCCTCTCGTTCGATGCGGATACGAAGAAAGGAGCGATGGAGTTACTGCTCCTTGGTCTTGCTGCCAGCCTGAAATACTCCCTCCATTCCAAAATGTTTGACGCCGTTGACTTTTTTAAAAATATTTGACCGTTCGTCTTATTTAAAAAATTTAAATAATTATTAATTCTTTTCCTATTATTTGATTTATTGTTAAATATACTTTTATGTATTCATATAGTTCTACACATTTCACAAAAGTTTCTGAATAAGACGAACGGTCAAACATATTTAAAAAAAGTCAACAGCGTTAAACATTTAGGAACGAGGGAGTATTATCTATCTCTACTTCTCTCTTCTCCTAATATTATATTGTATCCATATACATCATGAGGATTGCTATAGTTAAAATTTGTTTATATGAATCCCATTTATAGTATATACATTGGTAAAGATGATTTTTATCCTGAAATCTGGATGAGGAATATTTGGGGGCCTACTACTTGCCAAGCGAGAGAGAGACCCCAGCACGGCAGAGAACCAAAAGCCCGGATCAGCCAAAACCAACGGCTCAGATCACATGCGCACACCACTACGAACGTCCCAGATCGGGCCGCCACCCACCGGACGCATCGATCCCCGTGTCCAGAGCGTACTCTACGGCTACAAGTACCCCCCCATCCCTTCCTCACCAGTCTCCCCCCCTCGCCTCGCATCCCACGCCTTCCCCCCATTCGTCGCCTCCTGTCCCGGGGGCCGCGAGCAAAACCCCCACCCCCAAATCGCAGCCTCGCTCAGCTCGATCTCTCTCTCGTCTCGCCATGGCCTCCCGCGACGACCTCGTCTACATGGCCAAGCTCGCCGAGCAGGCCGAGCGATACGACGGTACGTGATCCCCCCTGCCGTTCCTCCCTACCTCTGCTCGTGCTTGGGGGGTTTTGTGGTGTTGTGCTGTGCTGTGTGTGTGCGTGTGTTTTGGTGGCGATTCCGCTCGCGCTCGTTGTCGTTGGGTGATTCTGGTTGTGGTTTCGTGGTAATTGGTGTTGTGCTTGTTAGGAAACGACAAGGGAACAAACAATAAAAAATAATAGATCAATAACAGAATAACAGAAGATACGAGATTTCACGTGGGGTTGGCCTTTTCTCATACTGAGAGTTATAGGATGAGGTGGGCTTGCAGGGGTCTCTGAAGCAGAGTTCAATTCGTCTTTCATTTTGATTGAATTTTTCCGTTTCATGCGGACTTGCGGATGAGATGGAGCTCGGGAGTTGGTAGTTGTATCGCGGAGCCTGATTTGGTTTGCGCACTTTTTCTTCTTTTGGCCGATTTCATCTGCGTATGAAATGACCGATTTCACACATGATTGCAGTTTGTTATTCGGTGCATGAAATTTCATCTGAGCTGCCGCAAGCTTGCAAATATGTCTGTAACTGTGAACTGATGGGGGATTTGTCCTTTTCCTTTGTTGATTCTGTTCTATTTGCTTATGCATTTATTGGTTCCGCAAGATAATGATGGCAGATTTGGCATTTGAAATTTGGCCTAAGCTTGGTGCTCATCTTGTATTTCAGTCGATAGGATTTGCAGTCGCTTCTCAAATCTCAATTTCGTTTGCTATGATTCACCCTTGTATTTATTGTCTACATGCCTGAAATTTGCTTTGGTCGTTATATTGGATTTCTGCCCAAATGTGTCAATGGATTCTAGGAGAGTTTTAATTTCATGTAATCTCTTGCATGAATTGCCTAATGGCAAGGATTTGTGATTCCTATGTGGTCTTGTTCTGGTGTCTATATTATGAAGTTAACACATAATCAGTTCTCTCTCTAGATGAAGTGACCACATATTGATTCTGGCGTTCTGCCAGGTTCTTGTGTATGTGTGGTACGCTAATATGAGACAATAAGTTGCATGATTTATTTTGTACCTAATATGATCAACTGTCCATTCCTTGTTTGAGATTTTTTGTCATCCATGTTGCAGAGATGGTGGAGGCAATGAATAGTGTGGCAAAGTTAGACGAGGGGCTGACAAAGGAGGAGAGGAACCTCCTCTCAGTTGGCTACAAGAATTTGATTGGTGCAAAGCGTGCGGCAATGCGTATCATTGGATCCATTGAGCTAAAGGAGGAGACAAAGGGCAAGGAGAGTCATGTTAGGCAGACTGCTGAGTATCGTCGCAAGGTGGAGGCTGAGATGGATAAAATCTGCTGTGATGTCATTGACATTATTGACAAGTACCTTATCCCACATTCCTCTGGAGCGGAGAGCTCAGTCTTCTACTACAAAATGTGACGCTGCTTTACCCTTTGTTAATTCTTGTTAAATGTGTTTGGATTATTGTCTGATCAATGCATTCCTGATTTTAGGAAGGGAGATTACTACCGGTACCTTGCAGAGTTCAAGACTGGGACTGAGAAGATTGAAGTGTCTGAACTGTCACTCAATGCTTATGAGGCATGTGATCCTTTCTTCATTTTCAACTTGTTTCTGTTTTCTCAAGTCACTTGTTTCATTGAGTTCACCATTTATCAAGTCTTGGTTGTATATGTGAGTTTATTTCCTCACAATTGTCATGCTTGGCTTGCATACGTTTGCTTTTTTAATTTCTAGTGGATAGGCAGGTACTTGCTAAATTGAGGTTCATTTTGTACAATCGTATTTGCATAATGAGGCTCATACAAGAGTGCACAGCTTGTATAGACATGCAGTACTGGCACTTGGATTTTATGGTAATTGAAGGAAAAATTGTTAGGTCCACACTTTTTGAATTATACACATCCTTGTAAAACATTTAGTTTGATGTTATTTTAAGCTGCCAATTCTGATCTTCCAATAATTTTGTGTTACCATAGAGACATCAGATTATACACAATATGTGATGGATTGTACTAACTCTGTACATGTGAGCCTGGTGATTGTTGTCACAGCCCCCATCTAATTGATGTTCTGTCTTTTGTTATGCATGTGTTCAGACTGCTTCCAAAACTGCGCAGACAGATCTCACTCCAACTGACCCTATCAGACTTGGTTTAGCTCTGAATATATCTGTCTTCTATTGTGAGATCATGAACTCACCTGACAAGTATGTTGTTTCTCATTCCTTGCCTGCTCTGATCTATACCTAGTTGTTAAGTGGATTAATTCTTGGTTTACTTGTATATCAGAGCTTGCCAACTTGCTAAGAACGCCTTTGATGAAGCTGTTGCGGAGCTTCCCTCCCTCAGTGAGGAGAATTACAAAGATAGTACACTGATCATGCAACTTCTCAGGGATAATCTAGCACTGTGGAATTCTGATATGGCTGATGATGCAGGTAACATTGAATCATTAATCCCTATGTTGATGTTGTTACTCCCTCCGGGCTGATAATACTTGTCGTTTTGGACAAGGGTGAGGTCAAACTTTAGAATCTTTGATCATGAATCATTTTTAAAATATTTATCTTTCAAATATAGTGACTACATGTATAGATTGGTCTTAAAAAGTACTTTAATAAGATCATATATTTGTTAACACTTTTTTACATATTATAATAGAAAACAATGGTCAAAGTTGTTTTTTAAAGACCGTGTCCTTGTCCAAAACGACAAGTATTATCAACCCGGAGGTAGTACATATCCTGTGACCTTGTCATGAGTAGGCAACACCTTTTTGTTGCTATGTACCCTGGTTTTCTTTTTTTGCGTGCTCACGAAACTACATTGTCTAGTAGTGGATAATCTACATTATTTCTGCAGTGGATAGCATGCTTTACCGGTTGTATTTTGCTTGTGTTGTTAGGATTACAGATTTAAGTCTTTATAAGGATAGCAGTTAAAAGCTAATGTTATAATGAAAAAAACATGACGGATAGCTCAATGGACGAGATAATATAACTCACATATTTAATCCCTCTTGCAGACGATATTAGGGAACGAACAGATACAACTGGTGCTAAAGGCGACCCTGCAGCGGTATGCAGTCGCACCCAATGTTCTCCCATAGATCTATTGATCCACTCGCCTAGTCACTGAGTAAATCTGTTTAACACGCCTGCTATGTTTGTAGTGATGGAGGTGCTAATAGCTGGTAGAGTCGGAGCATAACAACAACAATGGTGTGGTGGGGTGCGGAAGGACTACCATTTTCTCACTGTTAGTGTTAGTTTCTGTAGTGTAGGAGTTGAGTAACCCTCGCTTGTAGTCTGGGCCTGATTCTTCGACTTCTTGAGCAACATCGTGTACTAAGCACTCGCTGATCGCTCTTTTGCAAGCATTGTTTTTTTTGGGTTACTCTTGATGATGATTAGGCAAAAGTTATCTGGTTCATCAAAGTTTCCCTTTTTTTATGTGTTCCTGTGCTTGTTAAAACTGTTTCCTTTTATGTAGTGCCAGGTGCGCATTGATACGTGTTGCTATCTAAGAGCAACTCTAATAGAATGGCTAAATTGCTGGCCAAGTTAAATTTTAGCAAAAATGGAAAAAAATACCCTGATGGCTAAATCGTATCTCTCGCTGGCCAAACTTGGAGAGTCGAGCCTGGCTATTCGTGGGCCCCACCACACCCTCTCCCACCCATCTCTCTCTCCCCCGGCTTGAGCACCGCTCGTGAACAGCGACGGCATGAACCGCACCGCACGACAGCGACGGCCGACGGCATGGAGGAGAGAAGCGCCGGAGCCAGCCGCGATCGTCGCCGTCGTCCGCGCCGAAGCCAGCCGCGACCACCGGCGTCGTTCGCACCGGAGCTAGCCGCGACCTCCCATCTCTGCCTCCGATCTCCGGCCATGGCCGCGCGTCGCCCGGATCTCCCGCTCCCAGATGGGCGCCCTAGCTCCTCGCCGCCGCGGTGCTCCTCTCGGCCGCACCTCCATCGTCGTCCCCTCCCTCTTCGTCGTCGTCCCCATCTCCACCATCGTCATCTCGATCTCCGCCATCGCCGTCCCGCCCACCACCGGATCCCCCACCATCGCCAGCATTGCCGCCTTCGTCCACGGCCACATCCGCCGCCGCCTCTGCCCCCGGCCATCCAGCGGCGCGAACTCGGGGAGGAGAGGAGAAGAAGAACGGCGCCGTCGCTGTCCACCGCGCCTCCTCCGTCCACCGCGCCTCCTCTGTCCACCGCGCCGTCGCCGTCCACCGCGCCTCCGCTCCGACCACGCCGACACCGTCCACCGCCCCTCCGCCTCGTGGCCTTCGCGGGCTCCGCCGTCTCCGCAATCGCATTCGACATCCGCCGCCGCCTCTGCCCCCGGCCATCCAGTGGCGCGAACTCGGGGAGGAGAGGGGAAGAAGAACGGCGCCGTCGCTGTCCACCGCGCCTCCGCTCTGACCACGCCGACACCGTCCACCGCCCCTCCGCCTCGTGGCCTCCACCGTCTCCGCCATCGCATATGGGGAGAAAAGCGAGAGAGAGGGGGAGAAAGAGTAGAGACTGACTTGTGGGTCCTGTTGTCATAGGCTCAGAGTAGAGAGCGTGGATAGAGATGTTGTTGGAGTAATCTACAAGTTGGACTCTCCAAATCAATTGGAGAATTGGCTATGTAGGTGTTTGGAGAGTCGGATTTGGGTAGTCTGTTGGAGATGCTCCTCTTACACCCTCTCCATCCCACTCTCTAAGCTAAATTTTAGCCATTCTAGCCAAAAAAAAAAGTGCTCCAACAGCCTCTCCAACCGGATGGCTAAGCCATTTGGCTGGCCAAAACCCTCCCTCCACTAGCCAAATTTGGCCACTCTATTTGGCTGGCCAATGGTGGGCCCCACACAAGCCATCTCCTCCATCCCCACACGGCAGGGCAAGCAGGCACTGAAGGAGCATGAGGAGCGACATGGGGAGGAGCTCGAGCGCGGCAGCCGCCGGCCCCCGCTTGCCGCGCCCGCCGTGGCTGCCGCCTCCGCTCGCCGTGGCCGTCGTCTCCCACGTGGTGCAAGCGCGCGGCCGCCGTCCCCCGCTCCACTGCCTCTGCTCGCTGCGGCCGTTGTCCCCCGCTCCGCCGCCTCCGCTCGCCGCGGCCGCCCGCGCGGTGCAAGCTCCTTGCCGCGCCCACCGTCGTCCCCTCCCCGCTTGTCGCCGCCACCTACTTTCAGCCAACACGAGAAAAGAGGAAGAGGGGAAGGGGAGAAAGAAGAAGGGAGAGGCTGACATATGGGTCCCGGTGTCATAGAGTCAAAGTAGAGAGGATAGATGGAGAGGCTGTTGGAGTGAACAACTAGTTTGACTAGCCAAATCAGATGGAGAGTTGGCTATATAAGTATTTAGAGAGTTAGATTTGGAGAGGCTATTGGAGATACTCACCAGCGTGGTATGTATGTGACCATGTTGGTTTTCTTGCCCTGTGAGTGCTGAGTGGCGACAATGATGACTGGTTTTCGGTTTTGCCTTTTGCCATACGGTCATACCCTTTGCCATCTAGATGACGAGTTAACCTGATAATTGGGTCAGAATTCAGAAGTGGATTTGACAAGTTCCGTCAATGGTTGAGTGGTTGTTGGTCGGGTTTTACTTCGTTATCGTTGTTCACAACGGGTAGTGTAGTGGGAGAAATCCGGGGCACAAGGAACTTTAGAACTAACACATGTTATGTACGGCTAACATGGTGCATGCGAAATTCTGTATATACAGCAATCAGGTCACAGAAATTACCCTTGGCAAAAAAGAAGTTACGGAAATTATAAACGACACTGAGATTGTCCTCAAGTGAAGACTAAAGACGTTAAATATCGATTCAGTTTTAACAGTTGTAGCACTGAGAAAGGGAAGGAAAAGAAATCGGGAGCCGAAGAAATTAATCTAGTGGCGGATAGTCTATTGGTTGTTTTGCATCATGATGAATAAACTCTCAGACATAGATGCTGACTCCCAAGGATTTGGTTTAACCAGTTCCTTCCAACAGTTTTCGACAAAAGGGGTGAATGAAAAAAAACATCATAATTCGCTGGATCGCGGAAGGCTATAGGTGATGGTTAAGCGATCTTCCCGTAAACAATCCAGCTTGGCTCAAGCAGTCAGTTCGACGCCACTCGATTTAAACGTGGCTTCACCGGTGTCTTAGAAGGGCTCACCCTGAACATACAAGTGCCAAGATCAGCAAATCTACAATATTTTAGAACTTCCGATAAATAAATGAACAGGATTGGGGGGGATCATGCCTGACAGGCAGTGTACCCAAAATCATCCCACTGCAATTCAGAGCCATGATGGCACACTCGGCCTGCGGTTGATAGAGCTTAGTTAAAAATGGAATCAATTATTTGTTCATGATGACTTTGGTCAGCAAAGTCGCGTACCAGTAACTCCAGGTAAATAGCTGATAAGCTACTAGGTAAATTTATATTGAAATATAAGCAATGCAAAGGCCCTTAGTTCTTACATGGACAAACTCAACAAAAGCAATCCTTGTAGAATGTACATTATCCCCTAGAAGTCTCAAACGAGAGACCTGCAAAGAGAACATGTTTTATACAACATATTAGGTTTGTGCCAGATCAGCTAATTCACTATATAAAATATGACAGTACAGCTACTAGGGAAAAAAAGAGAGAAATATACTACCAATTATAAAGAATAAAGGAAAACACTTTAATTTGGTTGTCCCTGATAGAAACAAATTCTAACCATCTGTTACTTGTGGAAACAAATTCTAACCATTCATTAAGAGAACTACCATCAAGAACAAAAACAGCGATATGCTATTGATTAAATAATAAAGGATATCTTTAGTCTACCGTTGTGCATGCATGCAAAGTAAAAGCAGACAGTACATTGGCTGCACAACAGCTATGCCTTGGCACATGCTGCCGTTGAGGGCCACAGATGCTGGCAGTAGCAGCAGCCACAGCAGCAACAAGCCAACAACAGCAAAGGCAGCCGAGCAGACCCTATGCCTCTGTCAAGGAGTTGTGGACCGTATATTTGATAATTGATCAATCCAAGAACAATAATGCAAAATATATAAGTGCGTGCATGATTCCTCAATATCTGATATGTTAGGTTTGGGATTTAGGACATCAATACTCAAGAATAGGAAGCTGATGGAACAAAACTTCGAGTGACAAGTATAGACAAAATGTCAAATTTAACTCAATCAGAACAGCATATACTAGCTGTGAAATTGAAATCTTGTGGGGAATCAAGCATAATAGAAACCCCGCTTATTTATTAAACTGCCAATGGCTCTGTAACATATATCGTTACCAGGTCAGTACAGGCTTTGGAGTTGTGTTGTGGTTCTTATGTTTCAAGACTACAGCTGGCATGTAGCAGCTATAGAAGAAATGCAGGCCAACAAGGATATCTACAAGCAATTGAGTTGTTTCCTGCATTCACCATCCACCAACTAAGAAACCATGCTCTGTCCAACCATTCGAGTTGATTTTGTATTTTAAGTTAGATATTTGGATAATTGCAAATAAGGAACACATCAAACATAAAAAATGGAGCAATGGAAAGGATAATTATGACGATAGACAGGATAGTTATGATATGCAAGCTTTCATCCTGAATTGAATATAAATAATAGGATTAACCAGAAAATAGTATCGCCCACTTAGCAAGAATTCAAACTTATGAAATAGGATAAGTGAAATTTGACCAATGGTTGAGCTTCAAAGCTCACCTCACCACAAAGTTCTTCAAAGAAATTCTTTACATCTAATTGAGTAACCTGCAGGGAAAGGTGAAAGATGTCATATGTTTGAATTCTATAGCTTCCAAAGCTTGCAAAAATATAAATAACCAGAGGATGAAAAGATAAACAAGTCAAAACTATAGCACACTATGAAGTAAAAAGGAGACATGTACCTTCTTATCTATGTTTGTACAATAAACAGTTCTTATGACCATTTCCTTCTCATCCTCCGTCTATGGGCCAGACACAACACAGTATGAGTACTAAGGTTATGTGGAGAAGAGGAATAATTCTGGCATCAAAAGGTGAAACAACGCATACAGTACAAGAACTTACCCTAGGAAGGAACTTTGGATTCACAGGCAATATAGCTGTCTTTGAAGGTAAGACTCTAACAGGGTAGAAACCAAGCATTGTGCCACCAAGGTTAAGTGCAGTTCTTGCGCCCTCTTTAGAACAAATAAAACTTACATACATCAAAAAATAGATTCGCTATGGGAGAAGGCACTTCAGTAGAAGGTGAAACTATATTACCTTCATCAGCAAACTCAATGAATGCAAACCTTAGAACTGAGTGTGGATCACCACAGATTCTGCAGTCAACGACCTTCAGGAGAGAGAGGGTATTAGTATGGTTTTGGAAATTTTCATTCCATAATTTCAGTAGCAAAAACAATAACCCCAGAAATTGCAGTACTTGATATTGTACACAATATAAGCAAAAAAAAAAGCCGAATAACCAAAATAGTTTCATTTCCTTTCTTAATAACAAGAAAAAAAATACTAATAGAAGAGATGTTGGGTTTTTATTCTAACATACAAATGCACTCACCCTTTGTCACTCATGTACTTACAGTTTAGAGCATAAAAAACCATCATGAAAAATTTCGAAAGAAGTTCTAGATGTACTTCTCAAGGTCCTGTACATATGTATAAAACTTCAAATATATTCTATAGTCAGCAGGGAAAAAAGAAAAAGGGCCAATACTACCACCCATAGCAAACTTGTTTTTCAAAAATGTTTCTTTTAGTCCATTTTAAATGTAAAATTTTTTCAAGGGAGGTAGACTGCATCATCAAATCCTTTCTCTGGAATTATTTATTACGATTTGGAACCATAACCGAAAGTTGAGTGCACGAGCGCAACAAAAGGGTGAGTGCACATGTTACCTTTATTTCCATCAATTCGACGGTCATTAAGTACAGACTTGCTAATAAGTGGAACAATATGATCAACTAATAGAAATTCTCTAGTTCAATGCGAGCGTTGGAATAGTGAAAAATCTTATTTGCAGTATTTCATACATAATACCGGTACAACTTGATACTTCAGGTTGAAGGAACTTACTTGCCCACAGTTAGCAAATATATCAGCAAGTCTCTCCTCCGTCACCTAACAGATGCTCAGCTCATCAGACATAACAGCTCCTCTAGAATACGTATGCATGCTTAGAAAAATCCTCAACTACTCACAGTATGGTCAATATCAGAAACATAAACAGTTCGCCGAATGCTGTCTTCCCTGTCTGCATGCCTTGCTCTCTCGTTCACCCTCCTCCTTCCTTGACTGAGGTATCCATTCCTCCTCTGACAAAAAAAAAAAAAAAAACAACCATTACATACTATTCTGACCTTATATTAATTTTCTTTTTCCATGGACTTGCCAACTCCAAACTTAATTCTGACAAGCAGCTGATCATCATCTGTTAAATCCTAGTCAGCAAAATAAACAAAGAAGCCAAGTGGGAGAATGATAGAAACCCTGAAAGGGGAGTCTAATCTCAAACTTTCCCCATATTTGGGGAAAATAGTCTCAATCTTTGTCGTCTAATATCTGAACCACTAAGAAAAGTTATGCTAAAAAAAGAAAAATAATTCTCAGCATGGGTTGCCTCATTACAAGACGATTTGAGCGCGGATCAAAGAACTAGCAGTTTCAAAGAAAAAATAGCGTTTGGTAATTTGGATTGTCTACCTACTATAAATAAAAAAAAGCAGGAATTCTCAGCATGTATTACCTTAATGCAAGACGATTTGATTTGAGAGCGGATCAAAGAACTATTACATGTCCATGGCGTTTTTGAAGAAACATTACGGTATTGTACAACTATTCGAAATGAAATATAATAGAATTGTGCATAGTGCATTGACTGGTTTTGCAGTGTCATAAAAAAAATTAATCATCAAAAATAAAATAGGTAAACCTTTCACGAAAGAATACCAACTACCGCACCACGAACCACCAACCGATAATGCAATCCAACACAAGGGGAAAAAAGAATCCAATCTTTACCTACCAAACTAATGGAAAGAAATAATCAAATAAACAACCAAATCCCCCACACAGGCACAATCACAACCAACCAATTCAGTTTCTCAAGAACAGCAGAGAGTTTTAACTCAGATTTTTTTTTCTTTTACCCGACGCTGCTGGTAGGCGTCGGCGCCGGATTCCTTGCCGCCCCCGTTCCAGCCTCCGATCGAGTTGTAATCGAACACCGGCGCGTCCGCCGACAGCGCCTTCCTGGACGGCGACGAGACCGCCGCCGACGAGGGGACGAACTCCTTGGCAGCCGGGTTCAGCTTGGACAGCAGGTCCACCAGCTTCTGCACGCCCTTCTGGTATTCCGCCTCCTTCGCCACCGCCGCCACGGCAGCGGAATCCGCCGATGGAGCCGCGCGCGATCCCCCCGCCACCGCCGCCATCCCCCAGAGCCGGGCTCCTCAGACCAGACGGCGCGGCCGACCAATCTTGGTCAAATCAAATCAATCGCCGCCTTCCCTCGCGCTGGGCTCTACGCCTCTACTCCTACAGAAGCGAGGCCATCCGGTGGCTCTGGGCTCTGGGTGGGGCGGGCGGAGGAGGAGGAAGTGGAGGTTGGGGGAGGCTACCGCGTGGTGGTGTTGCGCGCTCGAGCTCTCGCCAATGGCGTCGATTAGTGGCGAGTGGGTTTTGCTTTTTACAAGGTTTTGGCCATTATTTTTTTTTATTCGTCGCAACAGCTGCGAATTGGAAGAAATGGACCAAATGGTTTTTGGAAAGGAAAGGACGGTGAGGAAGGAGAGGGTGTAGAGTCTGCGTGGACGCGGTCTATGCACCGGCAGGTGTGAAGCACGTGCGCTACTGTGCACGTATACTGTACCAGCATGGTCCATGTCCATCGGTCCATAGCCATGAGGCCGTATTAAATGATGGAGTAATTAGTGTGGTTTGATTTGATGGATTGAGCCTACCAAAATTTCCATGTGGAAAATTAAACTATTTTCTATGCAATTTATTTTTTTTTTGTTTTCAAGGAGGCTACGGTTGAATAGTAAATACACATTCATCCTTTTGGAGTAATTTTTTTTTCTAAGCCTAATTAGAAAAAAAAGTAAAGAGTAATTAGGGAGCCACATAGTACGGAGTAGTTATTTTTCTAATTCCAAGGTGTTATATCACTACATGTCAAACTATATCAGGCCTTTAAAGCAGCAAAGGCAAAATGTGGGAAAACTGCAATAGCAATATATTTGTCGTTTTCTAATGGAAGACATTATGAAACAGATTTTCCTAATAAGAAAAGTATGTAAAGGAATTAGTAATATGCCTCGCCAAGAAAGGAAGGGTACTAATATGCCTCGAAAAGAAAAAGGATTTACTATCTAATTAAGATACTATCTAATTAAGATAGTACTTATATGTAAAGTACACAATTTTGTTTTCTACACAATTGTGGAATCCCTGTAAAAACGTAATGTAGGGCAATGCTCGATAACGGAGTATTTTCTTACATTTCGAACACTAAAATAATACTAGTAGTACTATCTCGGTGGAATAAGAACTCAGACTCTGACTCTGATTTGGAAGGAAGGTCGTTCGCGTTGAATGAAGCACAAAGAAGGCTGAACTCCATATCAAGAGTATTCATCAAATCGCCAAGATTTTCCATTAAGTTTGTCCCTGCTATCATTCAAAATGGAGTCATGATCTGGTCAATAATCCAGGTGTACGTTACAACTAACTGGATTAATGCGCTTACCTTCTCTAGACCATAATCATAGGTTATTATCCCCTAGCCATTGATTAAATTGCGGGGTATTACTCATTTAGTTTAGCTATTATTACTTTCTCCATCTCAAAATATAAAGTGTAATCTTCACTAATAATATAAAGGCCAAGAAATAATTATTATCAATTGTTTGTTTGGATCACTTCAACGAAACAATCCATTACATACTTCACCCTCAAGATATTGAAGGTGTCAAGATGCTAGTTAACTTGAGGGTGGAGAAATCCAATGGGGGTTAATATCCAATGAAATTAAACATCTCTAATTTTTTTTAAAATGGTTAATTTCACCGGATCACCCTAATGATCTCTAATTAAAAAAAATAAAAGAATAATGGTATTAGTTAATTATATGCATGCATGCATGTGTGTGTTTATATTATGAAACATTAAAAAGTGATTGCGCATCTTATTTTGAGTTGGAGGGACTAGTTGAATTAGCAGGAATAACTTACTGCTTATACGTACTTTCAAAATGTGTTTACTGCTTAGAATTTGAGTCATCCATCATCTTCTCCCCACCCCCATGCCGCACGAAGCTTAGCCACCTCCTTCCTAATAAAATAAAAAAAACAGTTAGTTAAAACTGGTTAGATCTAATGTTTTATGCTCGATTCATACTCTTAGCCCATCCTTAGTTTGTATGGACAGGTGTAGCTCATCCCACATCGTATGGGCCCACTGCGATGTACAAAAATATTAGCTAAAGATATCCCTTTTTTATGTTTCTCATAATCGATATCTTTTCTAGACATTAGCTCATTACAGAAAAATTCACTCAAGTTTTTCGAAAAGAATTTTGTGCTGCGTACTATAACTACGGTTTAGAGCAATGTTAATGGTACTAAATACCGATGTAAAAAAACAACCAAATATATTTTATGGATAAATATTTTATATCTATGTTATCAACGGTGTGCAATTCAAGGTTAGAAAATAGACCATGATGAAAAAAAATTGTATATTTGTACAGTAATGTGATTTATTGAATATTTGTATACTATATGTGATACTGCCAGGGGAAAAAGAAGCGCCTGCTGGAATCAACACCGTCGAAATCGATGGGTTTCTGACGTATCATTTCTTGGATGGAATCGGACCACTTCTCGGGCATCATTTCCCTTGACAATCCCTTTTGTTATTGATGGGCTAATCAACGGCAATTTTGGTCTAACATACTGGTTGCCAACTTCAAAACAGAGAAAGAAAAGGTTGCTAGAAATGTTGGGGAAAATGTCCTGTAATTCTCCCCAATCAAATCTCAAGAAAATGCATGTAGTTAGATAAATTTCTTAAGAAGAGCTCTTATACTTTATTAATTAGAAGAGTTATTAATAACAGACCAAGTGGGACAGCTCACAGCTAGCTCCGACGCCATCGTCAAATCCCAAGACTGACGAGGAAGTCGATGTCTGTTCATTGTTCGTTTGCGCTGGTTTCTTCTCCAGTGCAGAATTCAAATGAACTGAGTTTTTTTTCTCCGAAAGATGGACACTTTGAATGAAGGCAACCACGACAACTTTGAGTGCGAAGCCTCTAATCTCCCGTTTTTTTTCTTTGGCTCAAGGTACCAAACTACCAATGTCCAATTAGCTGACGCGAGAGAGAGAGAGAGAGAGATGTCTGAAGGAAGCTTCCTTTCGCCAACTAACAAAACACAAATTGGTAGAGAAGGGAGAGAGAGAGAGAACATAAAGCTGTTGTTTGTGTTGTGTTGATGCATGGATTGTTTGAGTCAGAAGCAATGTGCTTTGCCGCCTGACTCTAATGGCATGTGTAGTGAAAAGTTCAGAGGACGAGAGGAGGGGCTGAAGAGATCTTGACATTCACATCCCCCAGCGCATGTGTCAAGACCTGAACTTAGGTACTTTACATGTAGTACTACCGTACCTGTTGCGTTACATCACGGTGCATTGACTATGTATTTGACATGCGCAACTTAACATTTCTCGACTTCATAAGTGCAGGGAAGGTGCTGATCCAGGATTTCAAGGTTTATAGGCCCTTGTTTAGATCCAAACTTTTTCTTCAAACTTTGAACTTTTCCATCACATCAAAACTTTTCTACACACATAAACTTCTAACTTTTCTATCACATCGTTCCAATTTTAACCAAACTTCTAATTTTGACGTGAACAAAACACACCAAAATTGAGTTAAACAATATATCTTTTTAACCGATTCAACAATTTAGTACTTTCTGTCTCCCTCCATTTCAAAATGAACACAACTAAATTCATTTTAATATTTCCTAATACAAGGCGTGCATACAAGCATGCAATAAATATCACATTTTACTCTAAATTTTTTTTAATCCTCTATTCACAAGATCTCTAATCTAATTGGTTGCTTGCATTGTATTTATTAGGGTAATATAAACAATTATTATTATTATTATTATTATTATTGTTATTATTATTATTATTATTAGTAGTAGTAGTAGTAGTAGTAGTATTACTCCCTCCATTCACAAAAGTTAGACATATTTCACATTTAAGTTTTTTCAAATAAGTTGTTCCTATTTGTAGTCTTTACGCATTCAGTACTTAAATAAAGAGATAAATTAAATGTTTGATTAGAACCTAACGAGTCATCTAAATACTTATTAGTTACATGCTTGTATTCACTATTTGATTTTGTAACATTCAAGATGATTTAATTTCTCTTTGATCTTGGTAACAAAAGTAATAGGTGTAACTTTTTTGAATGGATGAAGTATTATTTATTGGTCTTTGCATTAGTGATAGTTGCGTCTTATATTTTGAAATGGATGGAGTACTATTGCTAAATGGGAATAGAAATCAGGGTCCATAATTGCATAAACTCTAATGCAAGTTGTTCCAAATATAGACAACGTCACACAATAGCTTAGAGAAATTTTAAAATCATTAATAATATTACTGCTCGATTATTAATTGTGCTTTGGAAGCCAGGTCATATCAGCACCCTCAACATGTGAAAAAACTCATAGCGCTAGCAGTCCTATCTTTTCTTTTTTTTTTACTTCTTGTTTTAGACATCAACATAATCTTCAATTACATGTCTCATCATTGTGTTCTCTAATTGTATGTTTACAAAAAAATTTTTACAAAATAACCATATGAAGTGTCTTCATGACAAATCTATTAATGTCCTTTTTCACATATTAAATTCTAATATTTTCAATCTACTAATGAATTAAGAAATCGAGGTGCTATGGAACTTGATATTACTGAATTTAATCGAGTGGTACTTCACTTCATTGAACTTTAGCAAAGCCGGAGCGACATAGTTTTGCCACGCCCAATGTAATATTACACCGCTTTACTATATTTACGAGTACAAGGAACATACATGTAATTAAACAGGATATAATTGTCAATAAAACTCAATCTCAGCTCAACTACAATTGTGAAAAAAAAAAGGAATGCGCTGGTGTTCAGCTTGTGGACACTGTAGCCCGTCCGGCACAGCTCCGGCAGCAGCCTCATACAAGTCTTGCCTGTCTGACACGAGGGAACGGAATTGTGCTCCCACGCAACTGCATGTTTTGCTCTCCTTAGCAAGCAAACGACTAGTAGTAGTAACAGCTAATTAAAGGCCATAATCAACACACATGACCTAGTTGACGAACAAAGAGAATCTAGAGTCATGCAAGTAGTAGATTAAAGCCGACTACTGTCACTTTACTTTCTAGCTAAGGATTTTTGCAGCAGTCCTATTGTTTCTAATTAAGGAGACACCGAGTCCTAAAAGCAATGGCTCACATCCTTTGCCCAGAGAGGAATAAAATTCCAGAAGAATATCACCATCATTGATTTATAATATGAAGGGAATGAGTATGATGATTAGCGAGACCACCACGAGCTACTGATTCGAAAAGGCTAAAACACGATCAGTCGCGCGCGGGCCCCCGCGCGCGGCAAGGCACGTGGCACGCGCGGAGGGGGCCGCCGCGCGGCGAGCAGGGGTGGGGCCCACCTTTGTTTTTCTTTTTTTTTGTTTTTGTGGTTTTCCATCGGTTTTTCTTTCCGGTTTTTTCTTTTCGGTTTTTTTAGCATAAATGTATACGTATAAAAAGTTTGTATACGTCGTACATAAAGTTTATATACGTGCATATAAAGTTTGTATACACATATACAAACTTTGTATACGTGCATACAAACTTTATATACGTCATACATAAAGTTTGTATACGTGTATACGAATATACGTGATTTTTTTTAGTTTTTTCGATTTTTTAATATGTACGTATACAAAGTTTGTACACGTTGTCTATAAAGTCTGTATACATCATATACAAAGTTTATACATGTTGTATACAAAGTTTGTACACATCGTATACAAGGTTTGTATGTGTGTATTTTTTTTATACATCAAAAAGTATACATATAAATATATATATTTTTATAGTATATATAAAAAATACTATATATTTTTTTATAGTATGTGTCTCGCTTGCAACAGCAACAGAAACAAAGGAAGCAAAAGAAGGCCCAACTTTGGCCCACATGCTGCAGGGTACAAGTCTATCTTACCTTCCTCATCTCTTGCCATTGAATCGTCTCTCTCAACCGCAAAACCGGGTATAACGCGTCCTCCATCTTCTAAACCACCACCACCTCTCTTGCCATTGAATCGTCTCTCTCAACCGCAAAACCGGGTATAACGCGTCCTCCATCTTCTAAACCACCACCACCTCCTTGAGCACCCGCCTCCCCGAGCACCGCCGCCTCCTCTGTACAATTCTAAGAACAAGTGAAAGTGAGCTCTCTTGGCGAGAGATAGGGGAGGGGAATAAGAAAGGGGAGGTGGAAGGAGAGGGGATTGGCTGCTCCTCCACGGTCTAGCTCAGTCACCGCCGCCACTACCTCGCTTGTCGCTCAGATTTAATTTGGGACAGCGTGGCACGGTTGGCGATGGACAACTGGACGTGGAGCTCGGTGGCGGTGCAACCTCGTTGAGCCCCTATCTCCAAGGACATGAGCGGAGCCGAAGCGTCCATGTTCCTTGCACCAGTAGTGGAGTCTCGAGCCTCCGCCATTACATGATAGATTTGTCCCTATTTATATGTTTCTCTTTGTGAAAACATTTTTCAGAAAGATGAATAGTCAAAGAAATAAAATATCAATTACATCATACATTAAAAAAACAAAGGCAATATGCTGTATTCTTATGGCCAAAATGTTGTATTGATGGGATCAAAGCGTAATGGGGCGCTCAAAGTGCTTGTTAAGCTTAAGCACTACTTTTTCGCTTAGATAAGCACCAGACCATCAAGGAGCATTTACATGTAAGTCTGTGTTTACAAATTAAATTTTTGCATCTCGGTGTTGCAATTTCTCACATTCACTGATGGTTAGCCTTTTCGTCCAATTTCTAGAGACGCATCGAAAACCAGATAAGCATGCTCTATGCACTCTAGTTCACTACTTAGAAACACAAGAACAAGGACATCAAGATGTAAGAAATGGAGGCCATCTGTACAGCAATGGCAACGCACTAAAACGAATTGTTCCATGACCAAATGTTCACAAGTACTAATTTTTGTACATGAAGCTCCACATTTGGTCTTTACAAGCTTCAGCAGACGAAGCATTTTCGTTGCCAATGTCGCTACCACCCACCATTTTGCAAGCTAGATTAGCAGGTATGCATTTTACTTGTACATCTATTGTTAGGGGTTGCGAGGGCAAACTCCGCCAGGTCGTCAGAACAGTGAGTACATGGGGTATGTATGATCAACCTGTGGACTCTTCAAATCTGAATCAGCACTTCCCGTGGTCCAGTCATTGTAATGAACAGGTGGCGAAGGTTGTTGGGGCGATGTGCCTACCATACCAGCTATCATGCCTAATGTTGCACTTTGACTGAATACATCATATCCCCCAGTAGACATGTAGCTATGGTCACTTCCACTCCAGTATTCAGGCATGTGATTTGCTATGCCACTGACAGATGGATGGGAACAGCAGCAATTCATGGTATTTTCAATCCGACCCACCGTGTACTGTGACAATCCTCTAGGGTACGGTGATACTAGAAAGTGATTTGATGCACCAGAAAAACAGGAGGCAGGATACTGCATGGATCTCCAAGTGGCATCTGTGGAACTGAGAGTAGAAGGTATGCTCCTATTACTTTGTGTAGTTTCTCCACCATCTTCTAGGCACTCTGAAACCCAGCTAATGAAGTCTGGCTGATCTGTAGCAGAGCATGAATCTTGTACCAGGGTATCAGGTCCAGAGCACATAATAGAAGAAGTTGGGGAGCTTACTGATGTAATCTTGTCAGAATCAGACGGCCTGTGAAGCTCCTCAAATCCAGGAGGACAAACGTGCCTTTTAATTCCTTTAGTTTCCTTGGCAGTTATATCAATGGATGACAGTGAAGTGAGTAGTCTTGGTGAGAAAACATTCCCAGGATGCTGAGATGAAAGTTGATCTCCTGACTGACTCTTATCCCTCTTGTACAAGCTGTGATCCTCCCCTTGTGATGAAGTTTGATGTTTACCACCAGGGAACAGCACCTGATTATTAGCGATGCCACATGCATCACTTGCATTGGCTGTATCTGAACTACAAACAGCAGTTTTTTTATGATTTGAGGGCTGCAATTGAGTTTTAGATGCTGACTGTGAATCTGAAGGCTTGTCTGGTACAACTGATATCTGAGATTTGACATCCAATGTTGGAAGATTATTGGACATAGGATTGTCCCTCAAACTCTGCAGCACAGTTGATCTGTGTGCTGCAGTGCTTTCTTTAAGCTGCATCTGAATACCACAAACTGTTTTTTCATTTATATCTGAGCGAGCATTCTTTTCATCTGTATCAACGTGGGTCTTATCAATTGCTCCGGTCAAATGATTAGCTAGCATTTGGGAAGGTTCCTCTGGTCTCTGCGAAACTAACTTTACATTATCACTCCTAGAAATTTTGATTCTGTCACTGTGCTCATTGTTTGCCGAAGTAAGCTTCTGGGAATCTGAAGAGGCATTACCGACTTGTCCTGTTGCTTTAGACCGAGTATCACTAGAAGCCGTCTGCCTAGTAAGTACAGTAAATCTGCGACCTGAACCACTTGATCCTTGTGAAACTACATTAACATACTGTTTTGTTGATAAGGTGCCCACCGTTCCATTTCCTGCTGCAGTTACTTGCTTAGAATTCAAATTGCCATTTGCTGACTGCACAGATGCTTGGGGCTTATCACCATAGGAAGCCAACTGATCATTGAGGTGGTGAACCTTTGGTCCAAGCGGTGGTAATTCCTGAGACACGGAGGCAGACAATCCTTGCTGATTATTAGGTGTGCTATTACGTTTCTTCTCTTCTTGAAGAGTTGTAGCTGGCAGCGTGCCAAGATTCTTGTTACCGTGATTGTGTAGTACTCCATAATCATCGCTGCAGGTCTTCACATGCAAGTATTGACTGTTAGAACAATGCTGAGCCAGAAACCCATGCATGCGACACCAGATTTTTCCATTATAATTACACTACCAAACTAGACACATAGGCAAAGCACAGACAAATACTCTATGTTACTTCACTCAAAATTAAGCTGTTACCTTATCTTTGGAGTTTCCATTACAAATGGTAGTTCTTGATACACAGTCACCAGGAGGGGGCAAAGTATTTCCTGAACGGAGACCCTTTGTATCCATTCCCAACAAATGCTGAAGCCTTATCTCCACAAAGGAAAAAGAAAAAAAATGATGAAATACAGTTTTCAACAAAATGAAATGCAGGTATATGGCATGATAGATCTACACATTATGTATTAACAAACTAACATTAACAAGCTAATTAATAAAACGACCATCAACTAAACATGGAACATAATGAAATGCACTTTGGACAAGTTAACCAAAATGAAAGGGAAAAAACTATGTTTTATTCAGAAGAAGACAATAACATCTACTTAACAAAAAAACCAGGTCAAGTAGCAGCAACTTGAGGGATTGGCAAGCCAGTGAACAGATTCTCAAAATATAGCAAACTTGAGAGAGTCCACATGTTACCTTATGCATCAGAAACACTTAATGCAACACAGCTCTCCTAAGATTGATTTCATAAGACAGGGGCAGAGCAGCTAATCCGCTAGTTGTTGGACTGGTGATGTTAGCTACCCATAAATTCAGTTGGCCCCAAATTGCACAATGCCAAAATACAAATGAGTAAAGTATATGCTTTAGATACAGTTCAACTTTAATATTTGAAGTGTTTGTTCAAAAAAATATCTATAGATGTGTCGGCAGTAATTAATGAGACAAAAAATAGTGTAGGAGTACAAGGAAATAGGAAATGAGTCAGACAACACGTGCTGCTCATTCAAAAAGGTGGCGAATGAAGAAATTCAAGAACCACACTATGAAATTGCCACATCAGTAGAAGCTAAAGAAACGTCCTCCAATGTACACAATAAAGAGAAAACAAGAAGCTGCAAAATACCTTGTTAAATTTTATTCTCATTGCTTTGGATGAATGGGATTCATAGAACCAAACATAAAAGACGCTATTTCAATTATAACTTTGTAACATCTACTTCTTTTGGATACTCAAGATTCTAGAGATGTACATGTACTGCAATTTCAAAACCATATAACCCTTGTATTTAAGAATTAAGAATATCCACACATTTCAAGTGGGTGTTTGCATGTGCAATGTAAAAACAACCCAGGCATAATATACATCAGAATCTTTAGATGCCCGGTGAATGCAATGTCAATAAATTAGCCAGACAGACTTTTCAACAATCATGACTAATTCAGCATCCAATAAAGAAAAACAATTTTGACAAATGACATGACCATGAAATAAATCAAATTCCACATGCCTATCAAAAAATGCATTAGCAATATGCACCTTGCACAGTACACAGCGACATCATCCTTCGTACAAATATCTTCTGGTGGGGCTTTTTGATGCACGTACGAACAGATTGGCTTTCGGCAAACCTGGGACACAACACAGGGAAGTTAAGTACAAAGCAGACAAAATAAGAATTTGCAGGAACTGAAGTATTAAATTTGTATAAACCACCTTATTGCTTAGCCATACATGACAATATCTTGTAACGCCAAAAGTTGCCCTACATGATCAGCATATAAAAAAAGGTAAGGCATACGCTGCATAGAAGGCAAGACAGAGATGGTTGTTCCTTCAAGTCAAACTGTCGTGTGTTCTGTGACCAGACTTACTTTAGAGGTCTACCATCCAAGATGAAACCATTAACTGCCTCAATGCACCGAAAAGCTTCTTCCTCCCTTGAAAAGGTAACATATCTATAGGGATAGAACCAAAGGATTACATAAAATAACAACATCTCAACCAAAAAAAAATTACTCTCTCCATCCCAAAATATAAGACGTGCACGATTAGGCCAATGTAAATTAAATTTTATATAATGAAAATAATATCATTGGATCGACATTTGAATATATTTCCTATGGCTATGATTTTGTTGCTACAAGCACTGTAGTATATGCGAAATTAAAAGTCGGAAGACTAGTTTCCGAGACCATGCCAAGTTTGACCATGCCTTATACTTTGGGATGGAGGGAGTATAGTCATTCAGTTTATTGACAGTTAGATCTGCTGGGGTTAATATAGTAGCAGTAGCTACAATTAAAATAGGGCAACCAAAAACTAGAGATCCACAGCATATGCTATTGGGCCATATTGCAGCAGTACAGATAGAGGTGGATTGTGCCTTGGACAATGAAATCTGCAAGGTATATGGGATAAAAGAAAATAATGCAGGCACTTCGTGCAAAGGTGCCTACCACATATTGTGGCAATGTGGATGATTTCTAGGTTTAATTGATGTCCAAGAAAGGTATCTAATTCAAGAACTGGACCTGTTTCACTTGTTCCCGCACTAATATAAATAAGTAAAAATCATAAACTTCTGAAAATTAATATACGTGGGGGCCTCCCTAACTGTAGTTTGCTCAAAAAAAATAATATAATAAGTAAAAAGCATAAATGCATTTACTACCAAAAACTTACACACGGCCAGAGTCAGGAATCTGTTGGTTAGCTCCAATATTGTCGATAATAATACTTTCTATTTTTCCATATTGCCCAAGAAAATTATGCTGCCTCAGCACCTGCATGAACAGGGTTTGGTTGGCATTTGTTTCATCTAACCGATAGATATGGGAATCATAGTTATAATCTTAAATTAAAGCTTTCACAGGACTAAACATTCTTACCTTGTCACTCGCAAATTCAGAAGGCATCCCAACAATATAAACAAGCCTGCGTTGAATCACACGAACACTATATGGGTCTATTGATTCTTCTGTCACTCCTGACTGAACTTTTACTGGTTTCTGCTTTTGAGACTTGGCTTGTTCTTTTTGAAAGTTTGATTTGTCAGCACAAAATTCCTTTAATCTGCCATTAGAAAGGGCACAGTAATTACTTCACTGGTAAGCTCCATAAATTAGAAAAATTAAGAAGCCATCCTATATATACTATGATAAGAAGGATTCCAAATCAGTTTCTTTTCTACGAGATACAAATTTCATATAACAGCAGAAGTGGACAGGAAATAGTAGGATAAGTTAATGCACGTGCATTTGGTTGCTGATGCTTGTTCCCATGATCCTGTCCTTGTTGTAGATAGAACGACACGCGGGGCATCTCCCGCCACATTCTTCCTTCTGATCCATTTCCATTATCTGATGCCAACACCAAAGACAAATCTGCCAGAAAATTATAAACACACATATTTTGTTAATACATAAGATTCACAACAGAAGAAATTAACCAAGCCACAAATGTGCATATTTTATAGAATCTGCAGCATGCAAATACACCAAATACATAAGGCAATATACAAAATTAACAGACCATGCATTTAATTTACCAAAATATGGACAATAACTATCTGAAATTTATTGCATTTGGTAGTTGCACTACCCAAATGCCTGTGCATTTGCTAAAAATTAAATTCAATCCTACATGTCAAATAAATGTCAGTTAACATGTCCTTCACTTGTGTTTTTAAAGGGGCATTTAACAGTGTTACACACACTAGTTGTAAAGTTAATTCATAAATACTATATATATATATATATATATATATACACACACACACACACATGAAAATATGGTCATGTAAGATCTTTCCATGTTAATTGCGCTTTTAGAAAGTCAAACAACATGGAAGGTCTATTCTGCACTTTTAAAGAAATTCAGAGAGCAATTTGTATGAAATGTAGCGTGGAGGTGGTAATGGCAGATTCACCACTACCACTATGTTATTTTTAAAGGAAGCAAGTGGATACAATTCGTATATTTCATGTTGCGTGCAGCATCTGTATAGTTTTGACAGTTACTAAGGACTTTTGGCTAATAACCTAACTGAATGATGATATGCTGAAAGAAACTGAAAAAAATCTTAGGTACTTTTACATTGATGTTAGATCTTTAATGATGATGTCCTGAAAGAAACTAAAAATGTTAGCGCGATTACATTGTGTTTTACAATTTTACTATGATATAAAATGTCTGAAACAAACTGCACTTACTTCAAGGTCATTAACCTTTCATTCAGAAAAAAAAACCTCTAATTGAAGAAAGGACATGCATCCAGAGATAAGAGTTGCTCAATTTCACCAAAATAAATAATCTACAAGCAAATGAACTTCGACTCTTTAAGCATTTGAAGAACAACAGACTAAAGATGTCTCTCGCCGTTAGGTATTTATCACAAGCATATAAAGCATGATATCCAAGGGAAAAAAGGAAGCACATCAGATGAACTACAAATTGGTGCTCAAGCATTGAATTTTCACCTCATATCCACATTTACATGGCTTCAGCTGTTTATCTGTCAAATCCATCTCCTCTGTGCAAAGTGGGCATTTTTCTTTAGCTTGGGTCGTCATGGCAGCTCCAACTGATACTTAGAAAGCAGGGAAGCTGAAAAGGGGGAAAATTTTATTACTAATTATCAAGTGAAAAATGTTATCACAAAGATTAGGCTAAGGCCACCAGGTTACACCTGTACACTGATGCAAGATATTCATCACAGAAAAAAATGCAAATCACTTGATATAGAAATATCGAAACCGATTAAACAACACTGCATTTTGTTCCCAACAAAATGACTCGATGAGCTGCAAAGCATGCCTTAAAAATGACATTGTTCCCGATCCATAAAGATCATACCAGGATATCTTTTCCACGAAGATCAGTGTCAGATGTAATCAAGGTGATGATCAATTTTTTGCTAAAATCAAGCCCCAAAAGGAAATCTAGTAAAAGTCCAAAAAAGTGACTGCATAGTAAGCAATAGTAGTATCAGCACTTGCGCGATTTCTAATTTACCATTTTTTTTCCAACTATGTTAATTAGTTTCACAGTTAAACCCGCATTTAGTTCATTCATACTCGGAAATTACAAATACACTTAAACTATTCTTCAACTCATATGTATGGCCTGTACTCTGAAGTGCATTGGCGTTTGGCATCTCTCCAAAAAGTTCTCAATTCTCATACAGCCATACAGAAGCAGAGAAGCTTACTATGTAATTTACAAAAGATCGAGAAACAAATTATGCCGGGATAAGCTAGGGTAGTTGGTTTGGTTGAGTATTGGGGTATTACATATTGCATGGCATGCCCTGTTCATAAAAATATCAAGTCTAGAATGTCGCAGTGGTTTGCAAGAAGTTGTACACAAAAGAATAAAGGCACAGTCAAGGCTCTAAACAAATATCACGCATCATGCTAAGAAAATTCTAAAACAAAATTATCTTTAGATAATATCTTCACATATAAATTGGAGTAACAAATGTATACAAGCATGTCAGTCTATCAGAAAGTAAATTAATATTATTGGAAAAACTATGAAGGGAGGTAAAACCCTACTGGTTGCAGTATCTTAACTCGAGACAACCAAAGCAAAGATAATCAAAGCTACAAAATTACCATGCATCTTGATATACAGCATGCTATAAATGTGTTGGTGAAGACAATTTGACCATGAGTGTTGCAATTACTAACATGTCCCTTCCAATGGTAATCAAATTTCTTGATTACCACATAATGGTGAGAATGATATAACAAACAATGCACAAAGCTAATCAATCTCTTAATCAGGGTTCTACATGCAAATCCGCAAGTCCACGAGGTGCATGCAGCAAAACTACACCTCGAAAGGAATTTATATAATCTAATGCTCTCTTATCCGGTAATAGTGGATGTTTTACAAATAAAACAAATTAATCTAATAAATTAAGAGAAGTTGCCATCATTTCGCAATAAAACCCACCCTGACGTAGAAGGATACGCACAGAATGGTTGTGATAACTGCCACTAAAACCCAAACTTCATAGTACCAAAACCCCACAACATCGAAGCATTTTTTTTGTGGGAGACAACAAATTACGGGTAAAGCAAAACCGACGATTAGTCACTTCACATAAGACTAAACCGCTAAACGTGAAATTTCTCCATTAAAACCGACCCCTTCAATAATACACAAAATAAAAATACAACCAACCAAAAACGCCATATGGTAACATGCCACATTTCATCGTGATCAAAACCCACCAGAAATCGCAACAACCAGCCGCCATTTACCAGCAAAAACTACCCAAACCACTGAAATTTTTCAGAAATTCTCCACCAAAACCTCCGCCTAAACCAAAGCCCTAGTATAATCCCAACCCCGTACACTTCGAAGTTCGAAACACTAATCCCACCCACCAGAGTCCACAAAAACCACCAAACACCACCCGCAATTTGACCAAAAATCGCACGGAAAAACCCCCCCACATTGCGACGGCCGCAAGCCCTAGCCGGATTGAAGCACCGAGCGGCGCGAGCGAGCGAGCGATCGGGGATGGGGAGCGGTTAGAGGACTCACGCCGGGGTTGATCGGAGAGGCGCGCTGCCTCGGGATTAGGGTTTCGTGCTTCCTTCGTCTCCCCCTCTTCGCTCTCTCCCTCTCTCCCTCTCTTCTGCCCTTGGGCGTGGAGAACTGAAGAGAGCTTTTGCTCTGCTCTTTTTACCCTTTTGTTTTCTTCTCGGGAGCCAGATTTTTATTTTCTCCTCGCGTCGTGTTGATTGATAGAGATAGCAGCCGAGGGGTCTTAAATAATCTAGAACCTACTACAACCGCCGAAACGCATATTACGCGCCCCATCCACGTCACGCTGAAGAGTAGGGCCCAATAAGGTGGCGCCACGGTGGGATCCACCACGCAGTGACCTTGGGGCCTTTCTCTGCTTGGTCTGACGTGGCCGTACTTCTGATCTCCGCCCATTCTCCTCACGCCGTTCCGGAGCCGGGACCACCCGTCGGTGACGGGGTGCCGCGGCCAAAGAGATTGCCGTTTGTCGTTAGCGGGGGGCGCAGCCGCGCAATCGTATATCCACCCGGGCGACCGAGACGCTTTCCACGCAGGAACCCAGTCATATCACCCACTGAGATATGGGCCCTACACGTGGCATGGCCCGCATGTCAGTGGAGGTACGGAGAGCGTCGCTTCGATGAATTGGTTCATTGAAGGCTGGAGATATGGCGTGGTGGGGGTGGGAAGTTGTGATTCTGTGAGTGGGGAAAGTGACTTCGAGCCGTGCTGTCACGCCCGCGGAAGCAAAGCACCCTCGGACGTGGGCCCCGGTTAGGAGTTTGGACTTTGGAGCTTTTTGGACCGAGTTTAATGTACAGGGGCCCATGAACTGATGGGGGAATTGCACTTGGTTACAGTGGTGCGTGGGGACCACCGGCATCAACTCACTAAACACCCGAAAGGAGCATTGGATGAGCAGGTTCTGAGCCAGCTGCTGCTCTGTTTTGGTTTTGTTCACCAATAGTTAGTAGAACTTCCATGGTTATGTTGGGTTTCTGTCAAATGATCTTCAGATGCAAGGCGAAACAAAGAACTGTTTAGCGATCCAAGTATGCACCTATCTACTTTTAAACAACAGAAAAGGATTAAAAATCCTCTTGTGTTGACATGATGTACGAGAGAGAGAAAATCAGATTGGGATAGAAGCTCTTGGTGTAACACCGTCATACACTTTCGTCAATAGAGTCATCCCTCATCATCTGCTAGCCGCCCCATGGAGACTGAGATAGAGCTGAGATTTACTAAACCTCCGATCAAGATAGAAGCTCTCAGGATCGAATTTTGGAACCATCGTCATTTCTTGCTCACCACCATCACTTCTCAGTTCATGAAGAAAAGGGAATAATTGATCTCATCTCTTGTACAAATCGGCATGAACCGCCTCTATGCTCTACACCAAGAGAGAGAAATGGCATCAACCAAAAGAAAATGACTGGAATGTCAATCAATGGACCAGAGTCTTTCTCTTATTCCATCCGTCCCGAAATATAGGACTATAACTTTTAGTCTTCGGAATTTATTTCAAAATATAAGAACTTATTCATCGACATTCTATTCTTTACCTATCACAATTTGTCATCATTCAATTTTTTTTCATCTACCTCCACTTCTCATCCAATCAATAATATTTTCTCATTTAATTCTACATATACTTCCTTAATAATCGTATCTAACTTTAAAATTCTTATATTTTGGGACAAATATGTATAATACCTTATATGCTAGATAAGGAAGAATATTGACATCACAGAAATAAAAAAAAATACAAGCTTTGATGCTACATGTGACCCACTATGAGGGCATGTTTAGTTCGTGAAATGAAAATTTTTGGGTGTCACATCAAATGTTTGACCGGATGTCGGAAGGGGTTTTCGGATACGAATGAAAAAACTAATTTCATAACTTGCCTGGAAACCACGAGACGAATCTTTTGAGGCTAATTAATCCGTCATTAGCACATGTAGGTTACTGTAACACTTATGGCTAATCATGGACTAATTAGGCTAAAAAGATTCATCTCGTGATTTCCCCCCTAATTGTGCAATTAGTTTTTCTTTTATTTTATATTTAATGCTTCATGCATATGTCTAAAGATTCGATGTGATGTTTTTGAAAAAACTTTTGGGAAACTAAATGGGCCTGAATATCGTGGAGAAACCCAAAAGGCGTGCATATACTCTCGATGACAAATCAAAACAAGGCTCATCGTTGAGCGGTGCCATATTGCTTTGGAAAAAGTACGAATTACACCCCCCTCGAACTATCGCGGTCGTCTGAATTACCCATCTGAACCACAAAACCGGACATTCTTCACCCTGAACTATACAAACCGGACGAATTACCCCCCTCGACCCAATCCGCTGTGGTTTTGGTCTACGTGGCGTACGCGTGGCAGTCCAATAAGCATTTTATATAAAAAAATGTGGGGCCTACATGTCATACGCTCTTCTCTCTCTCCTCACTCTTCCTCTCTCTCTCACGGTCAGCGGCAGGCGGGGGCAGCGGCTGAGGGTGGCGGCCTCGGCGCGGAGGCGGCGGGCGTGGCTGGCGGACGGTTTTTATATAAAATGCTAACTGGACTGCCACACGTACGCCACGTAGACCAAAACCACCGCGGATTGGGTCGAGGGGGTAATTCGTCCGGTTTGTATAGTTCGGAGTGAAGAATGTTCGGTTTTGTGGTTCAGGGGGGTAATTTAGACGACCGCGATAGTTGGGAGAGGGGGGTAATTCGTACTTTTTCCTATTGCTTTACATTTTGGTGGCATGCATTCACTCGGTAGATTGTGATTTCATGACAAACTTTGACCACCACGGTATGCACGTGATAGACAAACGTAACTGCAAATTCATGCACATGGTAAAAAAAAAAACGAGTGTGGCATAAAGTTGTGCTTAAAATGGTGGAGTATTTACAGTGCTAGGCAGCCTCATTGTATTTTCTATATCAAATGCTAAAGACGCGTCAAAAACACATGTTCTCGATGTAGTTTGAGAGGGCGTTTGGATCAGGGATTAAACTTTAGTCCCTGTCATATCGGATGAATTTAGAGTATTAAACATAGACTATTTATAAAACTAATTATATAAATGAGAGCTAATTCGCGTGACAAATTTTTTAAGCCTAATTAATCCGTAATTAGCGTATGTTTACTGTAGCATCATATAGGCTAATCATGAACTAATTAGTCTCAATAGATTCGTCTCGCGAATTAGTCCAGGTTATAGAATAGGTTTTATTAATAGTCTATGTTTAATATTTATAATTAGTGTCCAAACATCCGATGTGACGGAGACTAAAAAGTTTTAGTCCCATCTAAACAGAGTCTGAGTTAACCCAGAAAAGGCCACCGCTACAAGGGAGTGTGACTTCCCGAACAGTGGCTTTGCACACCATGTTATATTTTGAAGGTATCCCTCCGGCTTGGTTTTGACATTTTGAGGCACAAGCTACTCACTATTTCACCACATTATAAATGACCTAATAACATTTCAATCCATCCGCGTATAATTAAACTATAAGATGCTGGCCCCCACACACAGATATGCCATGTTATATGCCCATTTAACCAAGCAATAAGTTCACTTTAGGTCTCTCGTTTTGATGTTAGATCCCGTCCTTCAACCGCAATACCATATATGGAGTACCCGAACTATTAAAACCATATCAATTTATGTCTTTTAGTGGTTTTGATGGTGGTTTCACTACTAGAAAATCGATTTTTCATGGCATTTGAAAAATATTTTTTATGGCGGCTATGATTAAAAACCGCGAGCGCAAAAAATCGTGGGGGTGGGGGGTCAAGTGCCGCCAGCGGAAACACATCTTCGCTAGCGGTCAACTTAAGAGTTAAGACGGCCGCCAGCGAAGATAGGATATCTTCTCTGGCGGCCCTCTTAAGTTGACGCCAGCGAAGATATCGATCGCCGGTCTGGTCCGGTCTTAATAACTATGCTTAAGACGGTCGCCAGCGAAGATAGGATATCTTCTCTGGCGGCCCTCTTAAGTTGACGCTAGCGAAGATATGATATCTTCGTTGGCGATAAGGGGATGCGGCCCGCCAGCGAAGATGTAGGTATATTCGCTGGCGGACCTCTTAACTTAACGCCAGCGAAGATATGATATCTTCGCTGGCGGTGTGGTGACGTGGACCGCCAGCGAAGATACCTACATCTTCGCTGGCGGCCTTCTTAACCCTCCGCCACCTCAAATTATTTTCAATGGCGGTTCAAACGAACCGACATATGACGACCGCCAGGGAAAATGCGCTGCACTATATCACCCAGCTACAGTAACTTCGAGCACCATTAGGAGCATGACTTTCTCTCTCTTAAGAACACATACATAGGGTGGAAGGTTTTGATCTCGAATCTTTTGAAAGATTTATTGTACCAGAGGCTAGTTATATTTTGTCATACTCTATTTGTCAAGTTTTTTTTTCCATTTTTATTGTTTGTATGTTGAGATTTTTCATCGCAAAAAGTACTTGACATGGAGAAAGAAAAACATTTTTTATTTGTTATTTGGAGCTCAAAATGGGCAAACTTTGTAAGAAATATTGTGCATGATCGATGTTCCATATATATATATATATATATATATATATATCTAGTTTTTGATAGGTTTATGTTTAGTAGATTTATATATTAGTTAACTATAAAAGAATGAGTTAGCTAGGAAGAGAAGAAGAGAAATTAAAGAAGGGTATTTTGGTAATTCTTCAGATTGTATGTTTTATATATGCAGATTTTTGGCTAGCTTTAATTTTCTTGTTCAAAATATTTAAACTAACTAAAGTTGTATTATTTTTTCCGCAATTAATTAATTAATGCATAGATGGCAGACATTGCATGGATGTATAAAGAGAGATATCGTGTGTCATGTATTGAAGGAGTCGACATATTCATGAAATCAGCTAAAAAGAATGATGCATCTAAGAAGACTAAATATATTAGATGTCCATGCGCGCACTACAAAAATCAGAAAATTTGGAAGGATCCATCTGTAATCGAGCAACACTTGGTGACCACCTAAATTTGGAAACCCAAAATGACCGTCACGAAAGATGGTTTTTATAGTAGTATTTTATCCTATGTGACCACCTATGTGACATTTTAGTTAGAAAAAATAAATTGAAAAGTATTGGACCCCTCATGTGACATGTCCCTCTTCTCTCTTCTCCCTCCTCTCTGTTTCTTTGTATCCTTTCTCAGCCTTTTCTTGATTTCACTCTTGACAGCCACCCGTAGTGGGGTCAAGTGACGGCGGAGGGGCCACACGATGCTAGCGGTGGCTGGGACAGAGTTGGTCACTAGTGGTAGCAGGTCTATCAGCGGCGTTCGGCCTCCCACCGTACTCATGCACGCTGTTGAATGTACACTAGGCTGAGTTTGAGAGGATGGGAAAAAAAGGAGATTGAGAAGAAACGTACAAGGTGAGCCATTAATATATGATTAGTTGAGTATTAACTATTTTAATTTTTAAAAATGGATTAATATGGTTTTTTAAAGCAACTTTTCTATAGATTTTTTTTTAAAAAAACGCATCATTTAGTAGTTTGGGAAGCGTGCGCGCGAAAAACTAGTTGTTTTCTCCTCAATCTCTCCTACTCGAACGGAGCCTAGGTGTCGAAGGCAACGATCTCCCAGGCACACCTAGTATTGATAAGGTGAGAGAGCACGCGGATGGATGAAGACGTCAAGCAGTTCTTCCACAGAAGCTCCTGCAGAGCAGGTAATAGCTCGACAGCATTGACGAAAGCAAGCCCCCCGCTTCAGGTGTGAAGGTGACGTTGAACTCACCAGAGCCATCAGACAGCAGGAAGAACTGTCGGCAGGTTCTCCAAGTCACCGTCCTCTCCAGCCTTCCTAACCACAAGCGCCAATGCGAGGTCCTCGATGATCGGGCGCTCTCCACAAAAGTAGTGTGTGGGGGCTAGGATGTTCAGTCGCTAGGAGTGGTGCTGAACCTGTTGTCGAGGTTCCACTCCCACCCTACGGATGACAAGCTAGTGCGTACTCCCTCTATGTACACACCGCCGGCTACCCGACCCCTTTCCCCATCATTGGCCAAACGTTGTTCGGTTGCCTATACTAGTACTTCTTCACCCTGCGTGACCACAAGTACCTCAATGGTTCCCACCCCAACCACGCGCCGCCGGGTAGCTTCGTTCGGGCCATCGCCGATGTCGTGAGGACCCTTCGTCGTCACTCGCCTCGCTTCGGCTGGGCGTCAATAGTGAAATCAAGAAATGGCAGGGAAAGGGCATAGAGAAATCGAGAGGGAGAAGAGAGAAGATGGATGTGTCACCGATATGTGGGGTCCATCACTTTTAAATTTATTTTTTCTAACTAAAATGCCACGTAGGATGAAACCACTTAGGTATGTAAATTGATCTGATTTTAGTAGTTCGGTGTATTCTATATCTGCTATTATGATTTAAGGATGGGCTTTAAATTGAACGATAAGATGAGAGATCTAAAGTGGACTAATTCCTTCAACGAAGGCCTAAACTTGCTGACGGGGCTTCGGTAGTCAATTTTGGCCCGAAATTCAAGTTAGACTTGTCTATGGTCCGTCCAGAGCTCAGCCTGGACTAAAAGGGCTGCTTCTAAAGGAAAGGTCAACGTGGGCTGTAGTGTGTTTGATCTGCACAATAGCTGTAGAATTGTGCATCCAAATCTCCAACATTACCGTGCATTCGTGCATCATCATTAGCGCCCTCCAAATTCAGTCAATTCTACATCAACTGTACCAACGATTTGCCGTGTGGTTGACCTTCTTCCAAAGTAAAAAAAAAAAAAAACATCACATTGCTCGCTCGAATAGAACTCCCTCCTTTGTTGTAGAACAAGCATGAGGCTGTCAAATCCAATCAGCGAAAAAGAGAACTCTATGATAATCACATCTTCTCTTTAAATTTTCGCGGTTAGGATGTATGGCATGATATCTTACTGGAAATAGAGGCTGAGACCTTTTTTTAGACTGGTTAGAGGCTGAGACGTGGGCACGAAAGATCGATTGTATTTGGGGTTGATTGATGGCAGAGGACACATTGGGAGCCTGACATTTGCACTGAGCAGAATGGTCTCTTGGACATCCAAACCCGATCGACGCATCGTCACGGGCCGTAGTCAACTCGTGTACTGCAAAACACACGCCCACACACCGGACACCGCTGCCGTGCCGTGCCGGCCGGGAGGCCGGCCCGCGCCCGGGACCATCGATCGATCCAACGTCGACTCAGCCGTACCGTGCGTGAAAAGGGCTAGCTATAGCTAGGGCGGGGCCGCGCTGATCTGTCACGCACGCACGCACGCACGCACGGTAGTATCGCCCGACGAGCGAACGTACGAGCGCCGGGCCGGCCTCACCACATGCGCCCGGCTCGTACCGATCGACCGATGTGTGTTTTTCTGTACGTTAACTTCCTTGCGTGTAATTGCATGCACGCACGCACGTACGCACGCCGACGCCAAGGAGATGCCGCGCCCGCGAGGGTGGCTGGCCTGTGCGTGCGCGCCCTGGTGGCTTGGCTAGAGAATTAGCGGTCGATCGCATAATCGGATCAGAGACATGATGCGCCTTGCGAACTTGAATGGCATCGTATACACACATTTGCGAGGAATGGCCGATCGATCGATCAACTCGACTGGGAGACACGGGACCCTACTTTACTTTGTTTCTCAGCAGCTAGCCCATGGCTGGCCTAGCTATAGATAGGTGACTAGCGATCGATGGAGAGGATCATCCAGTTGCTATCGTCACTGTTACGTGTTGCACGACGGACATGACACCATCGGTCTTCTCAGCTAGCTCATACTAGCTGTCTCTCAAGCTCAAGCGTTGCCCGGTGTTAAATCCATGTCTCTTGCACAGTGACAGTGTCGAGTGTGAGCAGGATAGTCGGAGTATATCGATCATTTCTGCTCGAATAGGCTTCTTTGACTAGTTATGATGATCAAGTTTCTCAGACCACCGGTTACCACGGGAGTACTCTTTCCGTCCTAAAAAAATCAACCTAGGAACACCGTTCATATGTTAGTTTTTTTTTGGAACGGAGTGAGTATTGTATAAGGAAAACCGCGGTAACCTAGCTCTTTAAATTCAAATACATTTAAAAAATAATTTAAAATTTTGATGATTTTTTTACGGTTTGCCACGGTTACCGCGTATACCGTGCAGTAACTATGCTTACCATTGGGGCACGGTAACTCCGGCCCCAGTGGTTTGGCAAACCCTGATGATGATAGGTGTGATCAGTTCTTTCTTATGTTTTTCGAAGATTGTTGTGTGATGATCAGTCGAATGGGATGACGCCAATTGATGGGTAGAAAAACAATGTCTTCGGCGATGTTTTTTTCTTCGGTTTTTCACCTTATCTCTACTACCTTAAAATCGAAGTCGTCCTACTTCTCTTCTCACCCATTAATTCCCACATATAAAATAACCGTGGGAAAACCCATTCATATAAACTGATAGAAAAAACGCTCCAAAAAGAAGGAATCCAAACAAACGGAGAGAAAAATCGTCAAGAAAAAAAAACAGCTAAAACACCGTGCCAAAAAGAAAAAAAAAGAGAAAAAAAACCGTTCCGGAAAACCACAAGAAAACCCGCTCCAGACAACCAAGATAAAAAAATTAAGAGAATAGACGTTTCATAAAAGCTAGAGAAAATATGGGTGAAAAAAAGTGAACATTTGAACCACGTTCACTAGAAAAAACACGTAGTGATGGTGGTGAGTCCTGGACAATTGAAAGTCTGAGATTATTTTCAGGATCCTCCACCTTACATCTAACGGTTGGTATCCTTCCCACGCTAATCTGTCTCTCTCGATCCCCTCACGCATGACGCAAGCGACATCACCCCTCGCCCGGATCCCTCTCCATCACGCTGCCCCTTCGCTCATCTTCGAGCCCCCGCCGACTTCTCCCTCCGTCATCTTCGATCTCCATCGCGCCGCCGCCGACTCCTTCCTCCGCCGCGCCCGCCAACTCCTCCCTCGCTCATCTTCGAGCCTCCCCCCTCTCCATCGCGCCGCCGCCCCCTCCATAAACCCTAACCTCCCTCAAATCCCGGTTATCTGCGCAGCCGCCGTTGTCGTCGGATCGAGGTCTTCAACCATCAACCTCCATTGCCACCGCCTCATCGGAGCCATCGGAGTCGCGGCGGCGGTGGTGGATAGGGTGCGGACCTCAGTATGTTTGAGGGGGTGGAGGAGATGGTGGCGGTGGTAGCAGGCGCGCTCACCACCACCACCACCGCGCTTGTTGGAGTGTGTGCTCGTGTGGGGAGGCTCCCACCGCCGCGAGTGACCGGTGGTGTCGTCGGTGTCATCGTCAGCCAGCGGAAATCTCCGCTCCCGCGCGCGTGCACAGGTAACTCGACGAGCCGCCCGCCTCGGGTCCAGGTCCGCCCAGCCCCGGCCTCGGGACGTGAAAGTAGTGAGTGCAAAAGGAGACATCAGACATGGATCACCTCAATTTGTGTATACTTGAATGCCCACTGCTTGAGTGCTACTCTTTTTTTTTTAATAACGAGAGTTTGTGAATTTGGACAGGCAAAACAGACCAATTGTTGGATCAGATTTATGATTCACTCGCTATTTTCAACATAATTGATCTTCAACTCCAACTGATTTAATGTATCCGGCGCTTTTCATGTAATTAACACCTTTTTGTTTTGCAGGAGACTATGGTGGCTGAAAGCAACTGGTTGTCTGTCTTCCCATCGCACAATCCGTGGTGGGCTGCTGCTTTCCTTTGGTACAAATGGGCAGTCGGCCTCTTCCATCCCTTCCCCTCCCAACATCCAACTCTATGAAACCCTCTCCGGCGTCCTCCTGCCGTCCTCCTCTCTCAGCCTTCATGTCTCAAAGGTCAGTAGCCTCTGCGCTCATCCTAAACATATGTCCCTTTGCTCGATTAATTGTTGTTATTTTTAATTCAGTTAGAGAAAGATACTGTTTTTAAAATTTTCTAACTATAATAATATACATCTGTGCTACTTATGTATGCTCGTCTTTGCTCCGGTGTCAAATTTGCATAATGTGCCTTAGAACTTGCCTGTTTTGCTTCATCTGTACTTAACGATTTTTTTGTTCTTATAGGCTTTACAATGCTTTTTCAGTTTTTCCTGTTTATCTGTCATCTGTGCATAACATTCCCTATCTCTTTCTGATCAAAGATGGGGGCATCCATTCGGAACCATGGCAGTGGTATTGCCAAGGTACACAATTCATGGTTGCTCTATGATGTGTACAATTCATGTTTGCTCTATGAGATGATATTAATGATGCTCAGAAATTGACGCACATGGGAAGCATCAGATTCATATGTTTAGTAATTGTGCACCTTAACGATCATAATGAAATTATTGGCCATTGAAAAAGAAAGTAAATTACCACTACTGCATTCAGAGTTAAAAAAGGGTTAAAATTCCATCACTGCCTTTTAGAGTTCAAGAAGCACCTAGAATCGCCATGGGCAGGCAATTCATCGGCGATGGAGAAGAACTGCGTGCGGCGCTGCCTATTGCCTATTGATCAGAGTTCTTTTTTGGTGAGAGAAGAACTGCGTGTGTTGCCTATTGATTTTTGTTTGTGTCCAGAGTTCTTGTTTTTTATCAGAGAAGAACTGTGTGTATTGCCTGTTGATTTTTGTTTTTTATGTCTTTGCGATTGCAATTGGTTAAATATGTAATGTTCTCACGGTTTATAATTGATTAGGATTAGGAAAAAGAATAGGAAACAAATCTGGTGATGTACTGGTGATTGGAAACTGAATCGGACTCGATGAATAAAAAAATATTGGGCTGTGGTGCGACGGGCTGTGCTACTCAATAGGAATAGAAAATTGTTGGGTTGGGCCAGGCAACAGGTATATTTTTTAGCTTTGTAATGACGGATTGCAGTTCTTTTCTGCTGCTTTATAGCTCTCACATGTACTTTTAGGGAAAAAATGGTTCTGTGACATAAAAGGATTCTGGTTTAAGAAATATATTTTTAACTCTGGAGTTCCACCAGAACATAACGCTGATTCCTTCTTTGTTTCCTTTTCGGCAGATTAGGATTCGTGGTAACTGACAAGATCGGCACCGTACCTCCTGAAGATGTGAGGCTGCAATATCATGCGGAGAATCCTCTGGACAACCATGTCCAGATAGCTTGACGATTTCTCTGCCACCGCATGCTTGCCGAGACGCAACCCCGGTGTCGTCGACCAACTGATCACACTCGATAATAATTAGCATCATCAAAGTGTGACTGTGTGAGCACCTACATGGTTCCTTAGGAACTAATTACATGGCCTCAACATGCTTTTTTTTATGTATTTGTGGAGTTAGGTCCAAATGTGGATTTTTGCTGCTCTCTTTTCTTTTGAAAAAAATGTTAACTACCATTTTGACTAATGTGCATGTTTTGTCCTAGATCCAATTACCAGATAACAGAAATAGATGAGCTAAACATTTTTGTTCATATGTATTGCATCCGGCCATCCTTTAATTTTTTGAAGACTGAAGATTCTGACCTTTAATTAGAGTGCAAATCAGAAAAATGTGACATTTAGTATGTGGGCATCATCCCTCATTTTGCATATTTTCTTCTCTGCTGAAGGAAGATAAAGGGGAAAGAGGAGCTATACTGGTCACGGCTGAGGGAACACCTCTGAAGGGGTAGTACCACAAGATTGTGTGCAACAATTTGTTTACATTGCAAGTTTGCATGTAGGGAAAAAGATGTTGGTAAGCTAGGGAGAAGATGCAAGTAAAGCTTCATTTAGTTCTTTTTTATTCAACTTTTTTTTTCTAATGGATCTTCAGTAACATAGCATATGATCAATTGCGAGCTGATAAAATGTACTTACGATTTGTGTTCGCGTGTATATTCATACGTAGTTGTAGCACAGCACATAATTTTTCGCTTATGAATTCTTTTAGACTTGGTAGGCAAGACTATAAAATATCTGTGGTTGTCTGACTGTCTCGGTTTACTCTTTTGTTTTGCACCGGTGATAGCAACCTTTCATTATCAAAACTGAGATGCCCTATCTATAGAACATCAGCGCTATACAGTACACATTTTCTAGCTATGGATATTCTAAAATGTTCTACCAACTAATTATTTTTGTTTCTGTTCATCCGTAAATTCTGTAGAAATTGATATAGTTACACTTTATATTTTTTAAAATCATACATTGTACAAGTTCTGACCTACATTTATGTGCAGTAAAAATTAATTGATGTCATGGGACACCACCTCTACAATGTTGGATCCGCCCTTATTGCTTAAGAGGTCTCCTGAAAAATCTGAAAGGGGCGTGATACTCAGATAATAGGCGACTTGGCATTCGAGGAATGGTGGCCTTGGCATACCGCTAGATTAGGAAGGTCAGATAATAGGCGACATGAGTTAAAAATTACTACCTCCATATTTTAATTTTAATGTATGACGCCGTTAATTTTTCATCCAACGTTTGACCATTCATCTTATTAAAAAAATATGTAATTATCATTTATTTTATTGTGACTTGATTCATCATCAAATGTTCTTTAAGCATGACATAAATATTTTATATTTGCACAAAAAATTTGAATAAAACGAATGGTCAAACGTTGATTAAAAAGTCAACGGCGTCATGCATTAAAATACGGAGAGAGTTGATCATTTGTGGCTATTTGTCCCAAATGACAAGGCACTGCGTTTAGATGAGTAGTCAGCATTTTACACGGTATAATTTTATATTGGTGCATATCTTTTTTCCGTTGCAACGCACGGGCATCCCACTAGTAAGAGAAAAAAATTGAACCAAGTTCATTAGATCTTGTCCCGTTGCAACACACGGACCTATTACTAATGATGTGTAAAAGCGGTTAATTAACCAATTTGTGGACTAATGATGTGTAAAAGCGGTTAATTAACCAATTTGTGGCCATTACAGTAATGAAATGGTAGAACGCTCTATCTTTCTGAGAAAAGATCAGTTGATTGCTATGTATGCACGGTGAACCATGATCATCATGGAAGAGCGATCCGAACGAGAAGGGAAGAGGTCCATGTATGCAACTCAAATATCTACCTATGCTGCTTTTTGTGCATACAAATTGGCTATTTGCATATCTGCTTGCAAATGGGAAAAGAAAAACTTCTTGTGAAATACATATCATTTTAAGCTAGAATTTTCTATATATTTCTGTAAATCTGTTATGACGTCCGAGTATTCTTATTGTATAATTTAGAGTAAAGTCCATCACCGGTCCCTAAACTTGTACCGCTGTGTCATCCCGGTCCTTAAACTCGCAAATCGACCGTTCAGGTCCTCAAACTTATTCGACTCTGTCATCCCGGTCCCTAAACTTGCAGATCACTCGTTTAGGTCCTCCAACTTGTTCAGTTGTGTCACCCTAGCCCCTAAACTTGGATTTGAATATCATGTGAGTCAAATAGGACAGTTTAAAGACTTTATATTTAAAAATAATTCGTAACTTTTTCATGTGAATTCTAGTGAAGACAAACTTTATATCAAACTTGTAGCCCTTGACGCGATCTACAACTTTGTAGTTGAATTTTTTTTATTTCAAGTCATTTTTTGTCCCAAAATGTAATTTTAAAATTAAAATTTCAAAATCTATAAACATGCAACAATATTTTTGGACCCTAAACAGTTTTAATTCAAAAACTTTTCAACTACAAAGTTGTAGGTCGCGTCAAGGGCTACAATTTTGATATAAAGTTTGTCTTCATTAGAGTTCACATGAAAAAGTTATAAATTATTTTTTGATATAAAGTTTTTAGACCGTCCTGTTTAGGGACCGGGGTGACACAACTGAACAAGTTGGAGGACCTAAACGAGTGATCTGTAAGTTTAGGGACCGGGATGACAGAGTCGAACAAGTTTGAGAACCTGAACGGTCGATTTGCGAGTTTAGGTACCGGTATGACACAGCGGTAGAAGTTTAGGGACCGGTGATGAACTTTACTCTATAATTTATATATGGCCAAATGGTACCCTCTATTTACTTGCAACTTGCAAGCCATTGTGATGTGTTTCACTATTTCTATGTCGGGGTTGTGCAGAGGGCAGTCGGGTTCGTACTGCATATTACTGTCAGGGCGGGTGGAACGCAGTAGACAACTGTACGGATTCCTTCCCTTGTTTGCCTTGATACTATGGCCTTTTGTCCTGTCATCAGTGTTGCAAATGCTGATGATAGAAGAAGAAGGGCCACAACCTACAGGTACTGTACGTGCTAGTAATGCAGAGTGGCCTGATTTCAGTTGTTTGACCCAGAACATGAATGCGATGTAGTATTCTCTTGCTGAGCGGCTGAGCAGGCATCAGTTGTTCGGTAATCAGTACTGTTACTGTTAAGTTAGCACGGTACATTTGCACCTAGCTCCTGCTCAGCTCGTGATGGGCTGCTGGTTGTTTCTGTCAGTTCAAACAGCACAGGCGACTATGTAGCACATGAAACATCGGAAAATACTAGTACTCCTATAGAAAGTGCGACTGGTCACCGAATATCAATTCCTAAAGATGGTTTCATAAAAAACGTGTGAAATTTACATAAAGTTTACCGAAAACTCGCATTTAGTTTGAAGTTAACCGGTTTATTGTGTGGTTTCTAAATGCAGACCGGCCGGCTCCAATCATGCAAGATATTAGAGGATTTATTTTCGCATTTTGAACCCTAAACAGAGATTCCTTAATTAGGCTCTATGCTACCGCAGGTTGCAGCGTAAGAACAAGTTTAATAATATAGCCAACTATTAGCTTCAAATTATCTATAGTCAACTTAATAGTTAATTACAATAATTACCTATAAATATATTATATATATTAATATCTGGTCTCACCTGTTATATACACGGTGCGTTTTGGAGTTCGTGATATAGCTGGCTGCAAATCTATAGCTCGCTACCTATCTCTCTTCTTTTATCTCATCGATATGTGTTATAGCTGTTTTATAGTCTGCTATTGTATCTGCTCTAAGAGCCTCGTTTTATTCCCTTCATTCTAAATGCAAAGAAATTAATTTCTGCATTTTATTTGTGCTTTCAAGATTTTGAACCAAAATCTCTTAGCATCAAAGATTGAAGACTGGAAACAGGAGAACTGGCAAGTAAAAACCACCCCTTTCCAAGAAACGGATGATCACGTCTTCATATCCCAATCATTTTTTTATCTATGTACAGGCTTTAATTTATATATTGGTGGAGAAAATATAAATGACCAAAATCCCTTATAATTGTGGATGGGGGAGTATTAGGTTGTGCTTTCGATTGTAAATTTGAAACTTTGAATATTTAGAATTTGGTTTTAAGGGTTTTCTCTCTGTCACTTCCATTGGCCAGCTCTATTTCCATGGTCCCTAATAAGATGAATAAACAAAATTACCTATAATTATTTTTAAAATTAAACTCTAAAATTTAAGAACAGTTTGGATTACAATCCAAACCACAACAACGTAGAGCCTCACCTTAAAAGTTCTTTCTGGGCTCCAGTGTACTAGCAACCATCATCTTAAGAGAGCTCATTTAATTGTAATCAAACTAAACTGTCCACAGAGCACTTACATGCATGCAACTTTTGCTGGAAGCTTATATATAAACAGATTAACACAGACTGAAATTTACGTACAAGGCTATTGCTAGAGGCAAACCACAGTGATAATCACTACTTGCGAATTAATATACACAAACGTACATAGAAGTCAGATGACTGCTGCTACTAGTTCTCAAATCTGCAGAGCCTGTCGTCGGCGAGCCGGCCTTTGCAGCCACTGCCCTTGTATTCCTTCCAGGTGAACTCCCTGTACAGGCTCCGGCCACCGTCCCCCAACAACGCCGGCAGCGGCGCCAGCCTCTCACCGGGCGGCGGGCCGCCGAAGAAGACCATGGACACCCTCGACTTCTCGCTGTTCACCACCACCCTGTGCTTCACGCTCCTGAACCTCCCGTTCGTCAGCACCTGGGTTGCAAAAGCGCAAACACACGAGAAATAAGCACAAAGAAATTTAACCTCAGGGATACAGAGAAATGTAAATAATTAAGTCAATAATTAATCGATGTGATGTGCAACAATTTGCATGGCCTTTTCTTGAGAGTTGGCAAATTGCGGTGACCGATCGATCTCATCACCGTTCATGGACCCATTAGTAGTAGTAGTAGGCACGTACGTACTAGCATGCAAGTGTACGTGTTTTCACGTGCAGGCTGGGCCCTATATATGCATGGCATGCAAATGATTGTGCTAGTTAACCATACAAGTAACCGTGCGTTGATGGCGCTTGCTTGACGCATAGTACACCGTGCAGTCGATCGTGCACTGATCACCCTGATTTGCTCGACTGGATTGGAGATCGATGGAACGGTCGATTCGACATCGACAGGGGCACGTACGCGAAACAGCAGAAGTGACCAAGCTTTTTGACCTTTAATTTTGTGTGCGCGCGCAAGCAACGGAAGTATAGTACGTGTACTACGTACGTACCTGGAGGGTGTCGCCGACGTTGACGAAAAAGGAGTCGCCGTCGCCGTCGTGCGGCACGGACGCCCAGGCGCCGTCGCGGAGGGAGATCTCCAGCCCGGGGGCGCCGTTGGAGCGGAGCACGGAGATGATCTGCGGGTCGGTGTGCTCGCCGAACCCCGTCAGGTTCGGCCCGCCGCCGCTGCCCAGCTGATCGGGGCGCGGTGGGTAGTGGTTCACCCTGAGGATGGAGTCGCTGTCCTCGCGCGCCACCAGCCGCGCCATCGCGTCCGCCGGCCCGACGCCGAGCCCCTCCGCCATCAGCTCCAGCACGCCGCACGCCACCCGCCGCACCGCCGCGCTGTACTCGCGTAGAAGCTCCCTGCACCGCGAGCAAAATAAACAAACCAAACTAAACCACCGATCGCGGTTCACGCAGAACGCAACTGAAGAAGAAACCAACAAAGAGATCAAGCCAAAATCGCGCAACGAATTCGATCGGCGGCTTGGATCGTGATGATGTAAAAGGTTTGTGGATAGAGACGGGCAGATCCGCAGGTCAGGGGAGATGCATCATGCATGCATGGATCGATCCGGCGGTGGTGTTGGTCGATCACCACCATGCATGCGACCGATGTGGCGTGCTGCGCCACGTACGGCGATGCGACCATGCGCGCACGTGAATCAAAACGGCAGCGTCAGACGGAGCCGCCGGCGCCGGCCTCCGTACGTCGGCCGCGAGATATTGTGAAGCGACACGCGGCCACGATGGGAGATCTTATCCACATGATTTTCTCACTATTAATTTACCAGATGGGCAACACTACAATAAATGAACGCTTATTTATGAATGTATCAAAAGCCCCTCTAGAAGAATTAATTTAAGACTGTACGTGACACATCTACTTAAGAATCTAAACATATATATGTCTAGATTTATAGTATTAAAATGTGTTAAATTTGATTTTAGATTTACTTTTTATAGGACGGAAAGAGTAATGCTGAAATCTGAAAACATATGCGTGACTCGAATTAATTAATGGAGGACGATACCCACGTCATGAATTTGAATCCCTAATCTTTTCTCAATCACACAACACTACACTATTACACTCTAAGATTTAAAAAGATAAAAACCAATGATAAATTAAGTATATGCGTACGTGTGTATTTTTGGGTAATATAATTTAAACCACTGGTAGTGAGTGAAGTCATGCGCACATGGGTGACATGGCTCCACCACACACCACACTTAATGAGCTTTTTAGAATGTTGCTGACGTTCCTGTGAACTTCAACTGAAGTAAAATGTTCCACGTGCCAAATGGGAATACACAGGGAAAAGAAGAACAGCAAGTCCTAAGGTATCCAATGCTGGTGCATGCGAACATCAGAAAGATTCCTGGACAAAACTATCGCTTGCTTATACTACTACACAGCAAAATGGAATGGAACTAATAATAGCATGATTCCGTTTTGCTGCTCGCGCGCGCGTATAACGACTTCAGATCAGTCCCTACACTACACCCCAATAAACCCTGTGTTGCACACATCATGTGTCCGTACTGTCGAAACAAGTACTCCACTTGTCCGAGCTCAGCTCACTAGAATCGGACCCTCTATCTACTGTTTGACACGAACGTTCCAATGGACCAATTATTAAAGTTTGTTAAAGGAAAATAAAGTGATGCGAAGAAAATGATGATTCAACGATGACTGGACTTAATAATGCCCAAAGGAACGGAGGAGAGACGTGACATGCGTGCAGCAACGGTGCATGTATCTGTCTGCGCAGGCAGCGGCACGGAAGCAACAGTGACCCGCCGGTGCAACGCGCAACGCAGACGTAGATGTCACCGCTTTGTCCAGCCGCCTGGTGCCTTCGCTCGCTTCCTTCCCGGAACGGTCAAAATCCGACGCACCCCGCACGTGGTGGCGTGCCAAACAAAATACGATTCACTGTTTAGACTTATTACCGTGGCATACTCGTATTTATGATTAATTAATTTTTTTATGATAAACGATGTATTTATCGATAATAAAGCGTTTATAATTATACTTCATCAAATCTTAAAAGATATAATCTAGAACACCGCGAGATAGTAGCAGTAGGGCGCTGCTGCTGCTGCGTTTGGAAAGATCGGTATTTACCGTAAGGGGCAAGGAGGCGTGGGCGACGTCGCGGCGCACGGCAATGTCGCAGCGGCGGCGGCGGGGGCGAGGCAGAGTAGCAGGTACTCGATCCAGCCGAGGTCGCCGGCGCTGCCGATCCGCTTGCTGGCGTACCCGAGCGGCGCCCCCGCGGCGGCCTCCTTGTCGGGCTGCGGCAGCGCGAAGAACCGCGCCGCGGCGGCCTCCGCGGCGCGCACCAGCCCCGGCGGCACGCCGTGGCCCGTCACCCTGAAGAACCCCTGCTCCTCGCACGCCGCCACCAGCGCGCGCGCAGCCGCCGGGCGGGCGGGACCCGTGGCGGACAGGTCGATCGCGCGCACGTCGGCGGGCGGCGGGTGCGCCGCCGGCAGGGCTATCTGCTCGAGCTCGCCCTTGGCAAGAACCACCATGGCCGGCTGTGTTTTGGACAGAGGAAAAGCAGAGCAAAGCTTGGTGTGTTCGTTCGTTCGCGCGCGCTACACACTACGCAGCGAAAGCAAGGATGGTTTTGAGTTTGATACGATCATCCGAGGCGAGAGCTCTCTATTTATATAGGCACGGCCGCGCGGGGAGGGCGAGACCGCGAGAGCGAGCTAGCGGCGAGGTGGCATCGTACACGCGCTGCGCGTGGCCGTGGCGCCGTGCTAGTAATGCGCCGATTTGGGCCGTTCGATCGAGCGTAAATGGATGTATAGAGGCTTTTGGTCAGTAATGTACACGGTTTGCTCGTGGTTGCTGTTTGCGCGTTGGCGCTGTAGGCAAGTGTCTGCCTAGGTTAATCTCAGCCGTTGGAGGTCCGATCGGGAGGTCGGAGAAGGCCGTCATTGAGAAATGAGAAGGTCGTACTGTCGTAGCCGGCTGCAGGCTGGACGCACCTCGGCAAGTGTCAATTTTAGTACCTTCTACTAATACGGAAGGTATGATATGATATCTTTTGATACCTTCTTAAAAATTGTAAAATCACTCCATTATTAAATGTCTAAATTTACTAAAACACCGTACTCCATCCGTCCTAAAATATAGTAACTTTTGGTTAGATAGGACATCCTAGTACTACGAGTCTGAACATGTCTCTTATCCAGATTTATAATACTAGGATATATCTCATCCAACCAAAAATTATAATATTTTAGGGTATAGAGAATAAAACTTATATTCAGCCAGAGGACAGTTACAAACGTGTTCATGTACTTGACCATACTTCATCATTATAATAAGGAAAAAGTACGTTTTATCCCCCCGAACTATTGTGTTAGTACGATTTACTCCCCTAAACTACAATACCGGATATTTGACACCTCCAAAGTCTTAAAACCATATAAATTACCACCCTAACTCGATCCGAAGCGGTTTTCAGCCTACGTGGCACACACGTGGCGATACAGTCAGCAAAAAAACAAATAAAAACAGGTGGGGCCCACCTGTCAGCCCATTTTTCTTTTTCTCTCCTCTCCCTCTCTCTCTCGGTGGGCAGAGAGAGGCCGCGGAGGCGAGGCCGGCGGCAAGCGGCGAGCGGCGGGCGGGGAGTGGAGGCGGCTAGTAGCGGCGCGCAGGGTCGGAGGCGGCTGGGGGTGGCGGGCGTCGAGGCCGCGGCTGGGGGGCGCGGAGGCGAGGCCGGAGGCGGGTGGGGGCGGAGGCGGCTGCAGGCGGCGGGCGAGGCGCGGAGGCTGGCGGCGGGCGGGGGCGGAGGCACCGACGACCTCCCCATCAAGGCCTTCACCCGTGTCCGCGCCGTCTGCACCGCCTGGCGCGCCGCCATCCCGGCGGACTCGCCGTCGCTCCTTGTCCGCCTCGACTGGAACCTGACAGGAGCAGCTGCCTCGGCTCCGGCCACGGTTGGGTCACCGTTGGGGAGGTGGGGATGGTGCGGTGGAGATTGGGGGAGGGGACGGCGACACGTAGAGGATGGGGTCGATGACGGCGGCGGGCGAGGTCGGAGGCCGCGCGGTCGACGCGCTCCGCCTCCACCGTCAGTCGCTCAAGCTTGCCGCCTCCACCACGACCATCTGAGCTCGCTCCACCGCCTGCTCTGCCGCCGCCGGTGGCTTCCCAAGCTCGCTCCGCCTCCACCGCCACTCGAGCTCGCTCTGCCTTGCCGCTCGCACGAACGAGGTCCACCTCTGTCGTCGGCCGGGCCAGCTGAGAGAGAACCTCCGTCGCCGGCCAGAGCGCGTGCGCGTGCAAGGGGACTTGGAGGGATACGTATGACATGTGGGCCCAGAGAATATTTTTTATTTTCTTTGCTGACTGTATTGCCATGTTGGCGCCACGTGTACAAATTCAACACTAAACCGCTAAGAACAGTACTCAAGGGGGTTATTTGCCCGGTATAAATACTTGGGGGTGTAAAATATCTGGTTTTGTTGTTTAGGGGGGTAATTCGATCGACTGCGATAGTTAGGGGGGTAAAACGCAACTTTTTCCTTATAATAATGGTTATATTTAAGAGAGATAATAAATAAATTATCTTCCGCACGATGCTTCTTCCCTAGCTAAGCAAGCACCTCTATACGAAGCATCATGAGAACTGGCACCGGCACTAATGCCACTTGCTCAAAGTGGCTAAGGGTGGTGCCGTAGGCCCTAATAAGCACAGAACGGCAGCACTTTATCATTGATCCTGTCGTGGTGTTCGTTTGTTTTAAACAGAAGACTAAGCTGGTGTTATATTAATATTGAGAAGAAAAGAAAGTATTTATAATGTCACCAAGAAAGGTGAAAGAAACAAGGTAAAGGAAAACACAAAAAAAGCATACTAAAGAAACCTAAGCGGATATTCTCGCAATGTTTTTTTCCCACGCATGCTCTATATATATCTTGATTTCGTCTTGTATTTTGGCGAGTAGTTGTGATATGTTAATATTAAGGAACAATGAGAGACTTAGCACAGATTATTAAAAAGAAAAAGAATGGTGAGAAAACCTGTGTTGAGGAGGATTTGAATCAGAATGAGAATGCCAGCCGAGCTATATATGCACCGTTCTGTCCATAATGAGAATGCCAGTGAACCTACTAGGGCAATTATATCTCTACTAAGACCTTGTTTAGTTTTCAAAAAAAAAAATCCTAAAAACATCACATCAAATTTTTGGACATATACATGTAGTATTAAATATAGATAAATAAAAAAACTAATTGCATAGTTTGTATGAAAATCGCGAGACGAATCTTTTGAGCCCAATTAATCCATGATTAGCTATAAGTGCTACAGTAACCTATATATGTTAATGATAAACTAATTAGGCTTAATAAATTCATCTAGCGGTTTCTAGGTTAATTATGAAATTATTTTTTTCATTCGTGTCTGAAAACCCCTTCCGACATCCGGTCAAACGTCCGATGTTACACCTAAAAATTTTCTTTTCCCCAACTAAAGAAGACCTAACCTCATGCCCAGGCATGCTTGAAAAACATTCCTGTAGTGATTCTTCTTATTAACTAGCATTGCTAGCGAAGCTTTATTCATTTCATTAGTATTAAGGATTGAGTATGTAGTGCTATCATCTAATTGTCAGCATAAGATAGGAAAAAGATGTTTGTGTGATTAGGGATAAGGGCGTTGCCGCGTTGGCCAGTGATGCAGAGAATGTGGACACGTATATCAACTATTCTAAAAGCGTAAGGGCAACCACAATTTACTAAAAAGGTAACATTCTTGAGACACACCTTATACATTGTGCAAGTTAGCAATATGAAAAAATTGGTTATGATGCATCTCAAGCTTACAACTAGCCATAGTGAATAAACAAGTATTTTTTTCTCCTATACATCCTCTATCCCTACTATCTCAAAGAAGTTGGCAGCCATCTTAATTTTTTATTTTATAGTGGGACCCATGTTAAAGACCATATATATTGTGCATATACTATAAGAAAGGCTAACTATTTATGGGTCCCACCTTAAGATGTGTATGTGCATCATAATCGTCCTCTCATCCCATCGCATGAAAAAAAACAGGGGGAGGAGAGCGCAACCAGTAAAATAGGTTGTAAATCTATTTTCTGACCCGTTACAATACACAGGCCTACTATTAGTAGGATGAAAAGAATAGGTGAATCTCATTGTGTGAGGTAGGGGCATTAAGCCATGTTCAATGGTAGAGACGAGTATGGTCTCTTAAACAATATAAGATTATTTAGAGATCATGTCTTTACAATAGTTGAGACGATAAAGACTCTAATCATTAACTCAAAAAATATTCCTTATGTTAATATTCTTTCCTTTTTTTACCCTCATGCAACCATATTTCCATATTATAGTGATTAAGAGTCGTTGTTCAGCCGTTGTTATACATAACAATGATTTTTTATCTCTCCTCTTTCACTTTCTTCCATGTCAACAAGTTTTCCTAATTAGCAACGCTAAGAGACCACTATTGACATCCATTGTACATTCCCTTAGCGTCATTTGTATATTTTCTCCACCAACAAAACTAAAACAATAGTTTAACTGACAATAATGTATTAGAAATGGAATTATTTTTTTATGTTCTAAGCTAAATATTACTTTTATGGTTGTTTGGACTAACAGATTATGCTGGTTGCTTAGCAACAATATGCCTTTATAATGCCAAGGCTGATTTTGTTTTCTGCATAATTTCTGTGCAAGTGTGCATACAAGAGAGCTCACTGATAGTTTCAGTTTAAATTTCAAAGGACTTTTTTTTTGTTGAAGAGTCCTAAATGGCAAACTTTTTGTACAGAATTTTACTTCGTCTTGATTTCTTTAAAGTTCCCTCCCAATTTCAGCACCTACTTAAGGGTTGGTTTGGTTTGTGGCCTAAGTAGGCCTTACCAAATTTTTTCAATGCCAAATTTTGACAAGTTTTAGCATGACGAATTTCGGTAAGGTAAAGTTGTGTTTGGATTAAAACCAAAATAGCTTAAGTTCACTATTGAAATGGCCTATTTTCTTAGGCATGCCAAAATTTGGTTTCAAATCAAATAGATACTAAACACTATTGAAATTGCCAAATATTGGTAAGCCTAATTTAGGCTTCAAACCAAACCAGCCCTAAAATTCTCTTGCAAAGTCATCTTTCAAGTTATTAGAATTGGTATTCCCTCCGTCCAAAAATAAAAAGACCAACCTTAGCATCGATGGAACATTATCTAGGATAATGAATCTGGCTATAAACATGTCCAGATTTGTTGTCCTAGGTAACGTCCTATCCATGTCCAAGTTGACTTTTTTTTTTGGAACGGAGGGAGTAGGTATCTACCACATATTCATAGTCAAAAATGCCTATATTTTGGGACGGAGGTAGTACAATATTATATGGATTATTAGTTTATTACTGTGTTGTGATGTGAGTCTTTAATGCACAGTAGTATCTATGGGATCCGGCACGCAAAACGAAGTATGTATTACTGTATGATTAATTAAGTATTAACTAATCTTTTTTAAAAATAGATTAATATGTTTTTTTTAAAATAACTTTCGTATAGATTTTTTTAAAAAAAAACATACCGTTTAACAATTTGAAAAACGTGCGCGTGAAAAACGAGGAAGATAGGTTGGAAAAAAAATTGCCGAACCCAGCCCAGCCTAGAGATCTTTTCACTGTTCTACCTGTCTCTTCTGCCGGAATTTTCAAACCTGAAGTCACGTCCATGTTTCATTTTTCTCCTCCTCCTCTTCTTCTTCTTTCCGTTTTTTAGTAGAGTCACGTTCATGTTTCTACCTGTACTAATGGTCAATAGCATTTCACACAACTGGCATGCTCCCTGCACACACCGACTCGCTATCGATCGCATTATGCCTTGACAGCAACTAAATTGAAATGGATCCGATCGATCGACTAATTGACGTGATACGAAAAGAGACGTGGGATTCGATTGTTGGAATCAAGATACTTATATGTGCAAAGTTCAGATCGATCGATGAAAAACTGAACCTCATGTACAAGCTAGTATGTGTACTAGACCCTTGATTTCTCTGCTACTAATTTGCTAGTAGGAGTAGTAATTTGCAGTAACTGTTGGTTTGTTTATTTTTCATACACGTTGAACAAGGAACAGGGTTCTTACTGCTGACATGTTAGTTGTTCAACGTGCAAGAGTAGTAGTGTACTGCTACTTTATTTAGAGCACTATTTGTTTCCATCTCTGTGTAACATCGTACGCCACTAGTCAACTTGGAAATCCCTAAGATTCTAAGCAAAACCTACATCGACGTCGACTGATTTCACTCGGCCTAGTGGCTGCAATCAAATGGCTCTCTCTCGCCGATCGAGTAGTAGGTTGAAACTGCCAAACTGGAAGTGGATCGAATTCTGTGTGCTAACTTAAGAGCAGGAGAGAAATGCCTAAATAAATCCAGAGTAATAATCTCTTTTGCAGATACGATTAAACTTGCGTGCAAGAAACGATATCTCTCCTGGGATTAGTTACATTGTTGTCCAATTTATGATTCGTTGAAAGACCATTCCAGTTAGAACTATGGCCAGGACTGTGTTTGAACAGTAAAAACTGCTACCTCCGGTGAAGTCGTGAATTGCTTGCGGATCTCTAATTCACCGGTGACAATTGGTTGGTGATGTGTGTCACCTCACCGTTTCAAGGAGAATTAAAGTTGACGAAATCGTTCGGACAGAGGAGGCCGGCGTGCACCCTACAGCTTAATTTTCTACCCCCTCCGTCGTAAGACGCCAATCTAGATTGACATTTCATTTAGCAATGTCCAAATCCGTTGTTGTAGGTAACGTCAAATTTCTATCTAGATTGATATTTTTATAACGGATGGAGTACTTTTCAGTCCAAAAATAAATTTACTTTTCACATATCTCACATACTAAAAAATATATTTTTTACATTGTTAAATCGTAATAACCTTTTTTATTTTTTATCTAAACAATACTTTTATAGTAGTTATTATTAAAAATAATTTTATTTTGAGATAAACAGAAAAGGTAAAAATGAACGATGGGGCCGCCGAGATATTGGTCTGAATCAGATCAAGCTCCTCTACCTTTAAGGCTGCGTTCGTTACGAGTAGTTCCCAATTCCTTCTCGTTTTTCACGTGTACGTTTTTCAAACTGCTAAACGGTGTATTTTATTAAAAAGTTTATATAGGAAAGTTACTTTAAAAAATAATATTGATCTATTTTTGAAAAGAAATAGCTAAAACTTAATTAATCACGTGCTAAACGCTGCTTCGTTTTGTGTGCCGGAGAGTGAGGGTTCCCAACCCTCACTCCCGAACAGAGCCTAAATGTAGATGTCTTTATAACTGACATGTGGGTCCGATGAACCACGAACCCACTTGTCAGTGATAAAGGCACGATGTCTTTAAAGGCAGAGGATCTCAATCCGTCTGAGGCTGTGTTTAGTTCCACATCAAAATTGTAAGTTTGAAGAAATTGGAAAGATGTGATGGAAAAGTTAAAAGTTTATGTGTGTAAGAAAATTCGATGCGACGGAAAAGATGAAAGTTTGAAGAAAAAATTGGAATCTAGACGGCCTCAATCTACTTGTCCGTTGTCAATTGTCAATTTGCCATTGACGAATTTGCTCCGCTACAGGGACCGTCTGCTCGCTGCTCGTCGTGAAATTTGCTCACATACTGTAGCTCCACGTAAGCATTAAATTCTTCATTTCTCGTGTCACTCGGTCACTGTGCTATAAAATACTTCCCCGTGTCAGTTTTTATTTCGGTCAAAGTCAAACTATTTTAAGTTTAACTACAAATATAGTAATGTTTGTAATAATAAATTAGTTTTATCAAACTAATAATTAAATATATTTTCATAATAAATTTGTTTTAGGTTGAAAATGTTACTACTTTTTTCTACAAACTTGGTTAGACTTAAAGCAATTTAATTTTAACTAAAGTTAAAATGTCTGATAGTAATCTGAAACGGAGGGAGTATAAAATAAAATAGGGTGTGTTTAGTTCACGCTAAAATTAGAAGTTTGGTTAAAATTGGAACGATATGAGAGAAAAATTAAAAGTTTGTGTATGTAGAAAAGTTTTGATGTGATAAAAAAGTTAGAAATTTAAAGAAAAAGTTTAAATCTAAACTCAGCCATACTCAAATACTATCAACAACATGCACAAGACCTTCCGGCCCGTGAATCCGTGATGAAGAATCGAGGATAGTATGTGCATTATCTTAAAATAATATGAGAGGATACGTGTTTGTGGTTTCGCCTGTCATGTAGGGGCCTCTGGTATCTTAGTTGTATTGATTATATTATTATTGCTTCCTCGTGGTTAAATGAACCGAATAAATCAAAGCGGTATCTGAATTGATAGCACGTTGTACTTTAGCCTGCTCGCTCTTTGGCCGTTTACGTACACCGCCCATGGTTCTATCAACTTTTTAGGGCCGGGTATCGGGGTATGGATGCATGCCCCCGGATTTAACAATCATGTAGCACGAGTACCATTTACGGAGTAGCATGTTGGTGTACAAACCTATATTTTTTTTGGACATGCACTATTAGAAAATGCATTTTTTCCTAATATAGGGGGTCTGATTTTCACACGCGGACATAACCCTTGAAGCCAAATAACCGCCTACAAAAATATAAATCGAGGTGAAGTTCGCTGTCCGACCGAGCGACGCCTGCGAAAATTATTTTTTAGACGGACCACTCAAACCGCGCCCACAAAAATGGTACCTACCCCAAAATTTTTTGTCTTAATTATCTTATCCTCCACCCCTCCCCACCACTCATTTCCCTCACTCAGCTCTCTCTCCCTCAAACACTTTCCCCTCCCCTCCCCTCACCTCAACGTCTGGGTGCCGTCCTTCTCCCCTCCCCTCCCCTCCCTCCCTCTACTGAAGGCGGCGCGCGCGGGGCGGCGGCGGCTCCCCTCCTCCCCTCCTAGATCCGGCCGGAGGAGGGAGGGGGGAGGCCGGCAAGGGCCGCAGCGGCGGCTCCCCTCCGCCCCTCCCTCCCAGATCTAGCCGAAGGAGGGAGGGGGGAGGCCGGCAGGGGCAGCGGCAGCGGCTCCCCTCCCCCCTCCCTCCCAGATCTAGCCGGAGGAGGGAGGGGGGAGGCTGCGGCGGCGACGACGGCGTGGGGCGGCGGCGGCGACGATGACAACGCCCGGCGCGGCTCTCCTCCCCCCTCCCTCCCAGATCTGGCCGGAGGAGGGAGGGGGAGGCCAGCGGGAGCGGCGGCAGCGACGACGACGACCAGCGCGGCTCCGGCCGGGGGAGGGCGGCGGCGGCGCCCGCGATTATTTTTTGCTTTTTCAACGCATTTTCGCAGGCGGGCCATTCACTTTTGGCTGCCTGCAAAAATACTTTTTCTAATAGTGGTGCACAAACCTATATATCAACATAAATGAAGGGTACATCCTGTTTTACAACTTAAAACTTGGTTTAAGGTCTTAAAAAATAACCTTACAATTTAAAATCTGGAACTATTCATCATAAAACTTTTCAAACCGTTTACATTAGACCTAAACTTTCGAACCTAAAGTTATCACTCGATTTTTAAAGATAACAGAATATTTCGTTAAGCGATGAAAATATCGGGCCTCAACAAATGGATAATACCAAGACTCTTCTCTATCGAAGACATTGTAGCTCTTTTTTTTTCTCTTTCGATTACATGCAGACGCATACACATATCCAACACTACACACGCAATACTACATTCACACACGGATATATCTTCTAACACATAAGCCATTGTAGTTCAATTCTACACAGATGGATAACTACATTTATTCATTAATTATCTACTAAACTTTTAATTTGCTAGAGTAATAGACACCGAGGTATAGATAGAGATCAACTTTACGCATGTGCATACAGATATAGATAAATAATCCCTCCGTTTTCGATATAAACTTGACAATTTGTTACATTTAAAAGTTATATGCAAATATAGATAAATTTTAAGTCATGTTTAAAGGTACTTGTAATAATCATAAAAAATAAATAATAATTATATATTTTTGTTTAGAGGAATGGTTAAACTTATGTCCGAAATATCAAATCTACCAAACATATTTTAAAAAAAGGAGGAAGTACATCATCTATCTATTAACTTATTAAAGGAATAGAAAAAGGAGTCTCCACGTTCGCTCTCACGGCTTAGAAATTCTTATATTAATCAGATAAAAAGAAAAACAGAGTCCATATAGAAATACAATTTAGAAATAGTTGAAATTTGGAATTAAAAGTTAAGGAATATTGGAAGAGGAGACTAGAGTCCATATAGAAATACATTTTATAAATAACTGAAATTTGGAATTAAAAAATAAGGAATATTAGAAGTAGAGTATAGAGTCCATATAGGAATTTAAAACTAACTACAATTCGGAATAAATATAATAAAGTTAAAAGTAGAGTTTAGAGTCCGTATAAAATACAATTTACAAATAACTAAAATTAAAAAAAAATGAGAATAAGATTCTAAAGTCAATATAGGAATATAATTTAGAAGTAACTGAAATTCAAAATTAAAAATTAAAGAATATTGAAAGATGAGTTTAGAGTCCACATAGAAATACAATTAGAAATAATAAAAAAATAAGAATTAAAAATAAATAATATTAGAAGAAGAGCCTAGAGTCTACATAGAAATACAATTTACAGATAACGAAAATTCAGAATTAAAAAAATATTAAAAGACGAGTCTAGAGTCCATGTAGGAATATAATTTACAAATAAATAAAATTTAGTATTAAAAATAATTAATAACTAACATGTACTATATAAAATACAATATATAAAATACAATATGAATATTACACATTAATAATTTCTTAAAGTTAGTATAAATTTTTAGGCTATATTGTTATTTTAATATATTGGAATAATACATTGAGAATATATATATGCTATTATATAAAAGAAAATATAATGATGCCAGCCACGCAATCTATGTGGGGCCACTGCACTAGTTTTATTTTTATTGAAGTGTTCTGGAAATTGTAGCAGCTGAGCTGAGCAGCACGTGTTAGGCCACCTATGGTTTCGGTCGATGGAGCCGCCTCCACGTCGTACCTTACGCACGCAGCGCGCGGGCGCGCGCTCGCCTCGGTGCTCCCCGGCGGCCATACGCCGCACACGTAGACGCATACAAAGCTGCAAACCTGCCACGCGCGTAGTGGCGCCCGGCCGGCGCCGTTCGATCCACACATATCTCGCTCTCGCTCGCGCGCGCGGGAGCGTGATCGTGTCGCGTCGCGATCGCAGCACCGCGCCCGCGCCCGCGCGCTCGAAGGCGAGGCAGATCGACGTACGCGCGCGCGACGGGAGCGTGAGCGCGGGTACGGTGTGGCTACGCTTTCTAGCTAGTCTCGATCAGTCGATCGATCGATCTCGATCGATCTCCCCCGCCGGGCCGGTCGACGGTCAGGTACGTCAAGGCGCGCGGCCGGGCCCGGCCGGAGCTAGCTAGCTAGCCGAGGTAGACAGAACCCGTCCTCCGGTCATCCGGTGTGTGCGTGGTCCAGGGCGGGAACGCGAACCTTCTCCATCGCCGCGGGCCCGACACCCGCGTGGGGGCAGCGGTCGCTGTCGTTCGCCGTGCGCCGGCTGGTCTGACCTAGCTTTGGCCGGGGCCGCCCCTCGCCCGCCGATCGCGACGTACGGCGTCCCGTCGGCCGTCGACAGTGACCGCGCGCGCCGATCGATAATATCGATGGATATATTGGAGGGTAGCCTTCCGCAGCGCGCGGCGATCGATCGGTTACGCAGTTCGGGACGGCCTTCGATCACGGGCGTAGTACGTACACATATATATCCAGGGGTTTACCGAGCCGTACACGGTACACTCGACATGAACTAGCTTGCTTGTCCGTGAGTCGCGATCGATCGATCGGGCGAGACAAGTGACAAGACGATCGATGTCGTAGCTGGCTAGATATGCGCCTCCATTCGCGGCCCGGGCATGCATGAATGTATCAATAGCATTGGCCCCGTTCGATATGACCATGTCACGATCGATCGACGGTACAGGGCAGTACTGTAACCGGCGAGGGCTGATTCGCTGAAAAGAGAGCGGGCAGTCGCTGTGCCCGGTCGTCGGCCGCCAGTTGTACAGTTCGGTACTTGATAGCCGATCCCCATGAACGGGTGAACCGCGGGCCGACCGGCGCCCGTCCGATCTATCTAACTTCGGTCGATCTATCGATCTCAGTACGCCATCCATCAGATCCATCCGCCTCAATTTCCGGCTGTGACCGTGGGGCGTTGCCATCCATCTGTTGTGCAAGACAATCTGGTAGGGTCGGCCTGCGTCTCCTCTAATCATTCGTCCATAATTATGCACGTACGAGTGCATTTTAGTAGAGACGCATGCACTTGCTAGTCCAGGGTGTACGTGAATTCAAATTTCAATCCCATGGTCCTCCGATGTTGAATTCACCAAGTTTCTACTTGGTTGTCCAATATTCTAAGACCCATTTGAAACGCAGGACCGAGAAAATGATTGAGAAAACACATAAATAGAAAAAAATGTACGAATAGAATGCCATGCTTATTGAATTCTTATGGGACTTTGAAACACAGGAAAGTAGTTTGGTTAGCATATAGGAAAAACGCAGTAATTATAAACACATGAAGAGAAAAACATGAGGTGAGACCTCATGCTTATTTTCCTCCAAAATTGCTCTAGCAATACTTATTCTATAGGAACTTTAAGGACCCCTTTGAATCAAAGGAAAAACCATAGGAATTCTAGAGGATTTTATCCTATGGAAAATAATTCTATAGAGTCCTTTGAAACAAAGGATTGTTTCCTATTAATTCCTTTGAAATTCCTACGGAATGAACCTTACTAGAACAATTTTGGAGGAAAATAAGCATGAGGTCTCACCTCATGTTTTCCTCTTCATATGTCTAAGGTTCCTGCGTTTTTCCTGTGTGCTAATCAAACGACATTTTGAAAACTTTCCTGTGTTTCAAAATCCCATAGGAATCCAATAAGTGTGGCATTCAATTCCTACATTTTTCATATTCCTCTGTTTTCTCAATCCTGTGATTCAAAAAGGCCCTAAAGGAATTGATATGTGATAGTCCTTTGTTTTGACTCTATAGGATAAAATCCTCTATAATTTCTATGGTTTTTCCTATGTTTCAATAGGGTCTTAGCATTTTGAAATTCACTAAGTACGTTTTCTTTTTTGTGCAGACTTATTAAACTCGGTATCTATTAACTTATTAAAGGAATAGAAAAAGGAGCCTCCACGTTCGCTCTCATGGCTTAGAAATTCTCATATTAATTGGAGAAAAAGAAAAACAGAGTTCATATAGAAATACAATTTAGAAATAGCTGAAATTCGGAACTAAAAAATAAGGAATATTGGAAGATGGGACTAGAGTCCATATAGAAATACAATTTATAAATAACTGAAATTCAGAATTAAAAAATAAAAAAATATTAGAAGAAGAGTATAGAGTCTATATAAAAATACAATTAGGAAATAATAGAAATTCGGGATTAAAAATAAGGAATATTAGAAGTAGAGTATAGAGTCCATATAGGAATTTAAAACTAACTAAAATTCAGAATAAACATAACAAAATTAAAACTAGATTTAGAGTCCTGTTGATAGAAAACACGAGGCCTGGGAGATCTGCTTAACTCCAGTGCAGGTCCAAAACTCGCCTTCGGATGTATGAGCGTGCCAATTCATTTGATTCTGCAATCAACAAGAAATAAAGATAAAGAAACCACAATTGATCCTATAAATGATAGCCGATCGGCTAGGTGCCGATGACATATCATTTATTTTAGGCCGATGTCATGTGTACATCGATCGACAGTCATGAATAATTAAAGAAGAACTAAATCTATTCGATCGGCTGTAGATATTAACAATATATAACCCTTATGTCGATATATACTTAAATCAAGTGATTGGGATAGATCGGTCGCCATGCCGAGACAGGATAAATCACTTAGATCGAAATATAAATTAATAACAGAACTATATATGTTCATAGCATAGCCGATCAGATAGTTCTAGCATGTATTGGCTAATACTCCGATACCACTCTATATTAAGATATTAAAGCAAGTAGAATATATCAAACAGAAGCATAATATACTTAAACGCAACAAAATCTTAACATAAAGGGCAGATTTAACATATCAATCAGCCATGTAAGGTAAAAGAAGTTAAATCAGGTAAGATCGGCTGAAACCTCGATGCTACCCTAATCGGCAACCAGGAAGCAGGCTAGAGATTGATATTCTAAGCACGACTTAATAGATCAAACTCGACTGATGCAACATTAAGTATGAAAAGAAGAACAATATCTAGACAATCAAGCCACTGGATGTTTCATAGAGTGATAGATATCTTATACAATCCAAGCTAACGTCGCTATTTAACCTAATCAGCCGCCTTCTACTAGCAGATGTTAGCCGATGTCAGCTCCACATTTAGAACACCCTTGGTTTCTGATGGATTGCCACCAAAGTCTTTGAGCACCATGTTTGTTTTGATGAGATCTTCGGCGTTTCTGCCCAACTTCCTAAACATAGCATAAGGCATCAAATTTACTGCAGCTCCACCATCGACCATCATCTTAGACATCGGCTTCCCATTAACATAGCCATTTATATACAATGGTTTAAGATGCCGATTCTCTGTACCCTCAGGCTTTTCAAAGACTGCTTGCTCTGGCGATAGAATCAATTTAGCCCATTCTTTTTCTATTTCATCAACATCGGCTTGGTCGATCCCAAATTCGGCTGGCAAGGTAAAAACCATGTTAACCGACGCAATCACAACGCTTTTCACTTTGGCCAATCTCTTTGCTTCATCGGCCACAGCTTCATCGGTTACAGGAGCTTGTTTCTTAACGCACCATTCCTGCTTCGGCTTTGTTTTCTTTAGCCGATGATTGATTTCCTGCTCGACTTCCTGAAAGCGTTCCCGGTTTCTCAATCTTTGAACTCTTCTCTTCTGATTCTTTTTAAATATATCAGGAGGACACCATTGAGTCTTCCTGCTTTCGTCATCCTCCGGGTCATGATCTTGATTTACCGGGCCCAATCTTTGATGAACAGGAACCCTTGCATGCTTCAGTCGATTGCTTTTAATATACAACCGGCTTGAACCCTCTGCAACGTTGCCGCATTCAGGACAATCTTCAATAGATGGCAGCCTCATACCTTCATTCCAACTAAATCTAAAAAACTCACAGCTCCAATGAGGATCGAAGCCATCATCATCTTCCTCGTAACGCCTCTCTTATTGTTTATCATACTTCCTTTGGTACTTATTAATGATCTTAGCCGAATTCACTTGAAAACCCCTTGCACGGCCCCCATCGGCTGTTCGGCCAGCTGTATGCACCATATTGACAGGAAAAGAATTGCCATCAACCTTCATCGGCCTCTTGGAATCATCAAATTTGATTTTGCCTCCTTCGATAGCCGCTTGGATCTGCTGCCTAAAGACCTTGCAATCATTGGTAGTATGAGATCCAGAATTATGCCATTTGCAATACCTTTTCTTGCCTAATTCCTCAGCCGATGGAATAGTATGACCAGCAGGGAGTTGGATTTGCTTTTCTCGGAGTAACAGATCAAAAATCTTGTCACCCTTGGTAATATCAAAATCATACCTCTCCTCTTTTCCAGAATTCTTCACCCATTGGCATGGTATAACCTTTTTGCTCCTTACCCATTCGGTTGCAGCTATTTCAGAATCGTCATCCTCATCATCCGATCCACACATATAAGAACAGACATGATTAACCTTCCTAGAATTCCTCCTAGCTTCAGCAAACCTCTGCTCGTGCAAAGTTACCTTTTGTGTAAGATGCGATAAGCTTTCAAAAGTCTTCAGAAGAGAATTTCTCCCTGATCGGAGCAATCATACCCTGAAAAGCCAAATCGGCTAACTGGGCATCAGTTAAACTCAAGCTAAAGCACTTATTCCTCATCTCTCTGAACCTCTGAATATATTCATGCACGGGCTCGTCATGTCTCTGCTTGATTGCTGTTATATCGGACAACTTCATCTCATGTACTCCACTATGGAAATAGCTATGAAACTGCTTTTCCAGATCGGCCCAGCTGTTAATCGATCCATACGGTAAAGCAGAAAACCAAGTAAAAGCCGATCCAGCCAAAGACAACTGAAACAACCTAACCCTCAAGGCATCTACAGCCGATGCTTCACCACACTGAGCTAAAAATCGGCTAATATGCTCATAAGTTGATGTACTATCTTGCCCTGAGAACTTTGAAAAATCTGGAACTTTGAACCGATTAGGGAGAGGGACCCTCTCAAACCATTCAAGATACGGTTGTCGGTATAAATTTCCAGTATCTTTTGGTTTAAGCCCGAACTGTTCCCTCATCACGTCAGCAATCACATCGGCCCACGGTCGTTGTTGAGCTGCTCCTTGCGATTGTTGCTGCATGGGCTCGAATTGGTTGTACTGAGGAGCAAATTGAGGTTGAATTAACCCCCCTTGCTGATATTGGTCTTGCGGGGAAGGGAGTTGATATTAATAATTTGAACTGCCCCCCTGGTAATTTTGGTAGTTTGGCTGAATATTTCGCACCAAGTGCTCAGGGACAATCTGAGGTACTACCGTGTGGTCCGGCTGCACGTGCTGGACCAAATGCTCTGGAGCAACCTGATTCAGAGTATGTTGCCCAGCCGATGGATTCGTCAAGCCTTGCTGGTGAATCGGCTAGATAGTCTGCTGTCTTGATGGCGTCTGCTGAATCGGTTGTACAATCCGCTGCCTTGGTGGCGTTTGTTGGACTGGTTGCACAGCCTGTTGCTAAATTGGTGGTACAACCTGTTGGATTGGGGGGTTTGTTGAATCGGCTGCTGCTGGACTGGATCAACAGTAGATTGAGGTGGTAGAAACATGGCAGCAACCTGATCCTGCGTTAGCCGATTCGCAACTTGCCCACTATGCTGTGGCTGCTCTCTCGTCAACAGCCGAGGATTAACCAGCTGACCTGGTGCCGGTGTTGATGGAGCAGGTGGGCGAATCGATACCGGCGCCATCGGCTGGGCTGATGATGAAATGGGAGGAACCGCTTGAATAGGTGGATGAATATCGGTGACCAAAGGCCGATATTTTGGAAAGGTACCTCCTGGCAAATAAACTGGGCCTGCAACCTGATGTTCAGCTATTGAACCATCGGCTATTGACTTCATCATGTTCGACAAGGTATTGACTAATACCCCAGATTGATTGATTAAAGCATTGTGCACAACATAGTCAACCCGGTCTTGAAAATTATTGAAAAATTCCTGTGACGCACTGCCATCTTGATTAAGACTTCCTCCCTGTGGTCCCTGAGTGCCATCACCTTGAACTCCATGTATCCCTTGAGAGTGGTCACCCTGATTCTCCCGAGCCAATCCATCTGCAGTGCCTTTGTCGCTCGGTTGAGCTGAGCTATCTAGGGCTTGTTTCAGTCCCCCATCCTTGGAAGAACCGGTCCCGGGGACATCAGCCACTACTCGCACCTGATACTTTTGCACAACTGTCCCCTTGCGGGTCTGCATGAATGAGTTCAAGAACTGGTTCCGTGCTTGCTGCATCATTGCTTCAAACTCCTTCTTCTGATCAGGTGTTAATTTGTCCGGAGTCATTGTCATGACGTTGCCCTTATTAACTTCAGATTGGTCTAATTGCTGGATCTTCTCTTTAACAGAACCTAGGCTAGCCGAGGACGGCGATGGTGGTGGCTTCTCGGCCATGAGGAAAACTGCTTTCTGACTTCTAATCGGTCCCACTGGGCGTGCCAAAAGCGTGTTGATAGAAAACACGAGGCCTGGGAGATCTGCTTAACTCCAGTGCAGGTCCAAAACTCGCCTTCGGATGTATGAGCATGCCAGTTCATTTGATCCTGCAATCAACAAGAAATAAAGACAAAGAAACCGCAATTAATCCTATAAATGATAGCCGATCGGCTAGGTGCCGATGACATATCATTTATTTTAGGCCGATGTCATGTGTACATCAATCGACAGTCATGAATAATTAAAGAAGAACTAAATCTATTCGATCGGCTGTAGATATTAACAATATATAACCCTTATGTCGATATATACTTAAATCAAGTGATTGGGATAGATCGGTCGCCATGCCGAGACAGTATAAATCACTTAGATCGAAATATAAATTAACAACAGAACTATATATATTCATAGCATAGCCGATCAGATAGATCTAGCATGTATCGGCTAATACTCCGATACCACTCTATATTAAGATATTAAAGTAAGTAGAATATATCAAACAGAAGCATAATATACTTAAACGCAACAAGATTTTAACATAAAGGGCAGATTTAACATATCAATCAGGCATGTAAGGTAAAAGAAGTTAAATCAGGTAAGATCGGCTGAAACCTCGATGCTACCCTAATCGGCAACCAGGAAACAGGCTAGAGATTGATATTCTAAGCACGAATTAATAGATCAAACTCGACTGATGCAGCATTAAGTATGAAAAAAAGAACAATATCTAGACAATCAAGCCACTGGATGTTTCATAGAGTGGTAGATATCTTATACAATCCAAGCTAACGTCGCTATTTAACCTAATCGACCGCCTTCTACTAGCAGATGTTAGCCGATTGTAGGTTAGATGACGATATTACCGAAGATTATACAAGATATATGATAACTTGATGAATTACATAGACAAGATTAGAGTGTCATAAAGATGGATGCACTAATCCCGAAAACACAAGTCGTCATAATAAGTTTTACGTCTTGTTGAAGATCGAAACCGATGCAGCTCAACCCGAAAGTAAGAACTCGTTGAAATAAAACTATAGCAAAAAGGGTGGCGATGCGCCGAAATTGTATTGAACGTGTGTGTTTTTTACATAGGGCTCAGGGTCTTATTTATACCCGAGAATTACAAGATATGTCCATACCGGACACGACTATTATCTCTAACAAACTCTAAGATACCATAAGTCTTTGCGGCAGACTTTTGCCTAGACGTATCTCTAAGAAAATTACATAAAACATCCTAATTAATAAATACAATTGCCTTCTCAGGACTCTATCCATGCGTGGCAATCATCTTGAAGCATATCAACTCAACCCGATGATATACACCGAGTCGTATTCTTGGAATCGGCTGTATCGGCTAGCCCTGTCTGACTCAAACTCTGTTGATCCTGACCGTAGCCGATTCGGATTGCAGCCGATTCTTGCTCTGTTTCCGCAACGATCTTCGTCTTCGGTTCCGCTTCGATCTAATCTTCGTTTTCGATGCTGATATTACCAAATTTGGTCGTTAACAAGTCCACATAGAAATACAATTAGAAATAATAAAAAAATCAGAATTAAAAATAAATAATATTGGAAGAAGAGCCTAGAGTCTATATAGAAATACAATTTACAGATAACAAAAATTCAGAATTAAAAAAAAGAAATATTGAAAGACGAGTCTAGAGTCCATATAGGAATATAATTTACAAATAACTAAAATTTAATATTAAAAATAATTAATAAGTAACACGTATATAAAATACACTATGAATATTACACAATATATTATACATTAGTAGTTTCGTAAAGTTAGTAAAAAAATTAGAATTATGTTATCATTTTAATATATTTGAAAATTACATTGAGAAAACATATATAGTATTATATGGGAGAAAATATAATGACGCTAGCCGTATAATCTGCGCAGGCCACCATACTAGTTTATTTGAAAAGAAAACACTATCATGGATATATAGATCAAGCAAGATATTTATCTATGTTTGTATTTAAAAATGTGACGCCACAAATAATGACGAAATTATTTTGTTATATTCCTGCCTTCTCTGCATTATCCGCGCTAGCTGCTCTCCTCTAGCTCCCTATATATTTCTATGTCCCTGCATCTCGATCGGCGCATGGCGTGGCGCGGTGGCGGAATATACGCACGCACCGCTCCGGTCAGTGGCCACGGAGCGTCGCCCAGTCCAGTGGAGATCACCACGGAAAGCGAACGCCGATGACGACGACGCCCGCGCGCGCATCAACATCACGGCGGTTTCAGTGCACCGTACCCGTCCATGCATGCAGCGCGCTGTAGCTAGCCACGACGTGACGCGCTGGTTTAGCGACACGTATACTCGCTCTCCAGGACAGCTAATATGCTCTGCTAGCTCACACGTTTGTATCTCCGTCCTGTCGATCGTTGGGGATCACGTAAGATCGAAACAGTGGCGACAGCATTGAGCAGTGGCGTGACCGAGTGAGGTTTGATGAAACCTCTCCGCAGCTACCACATCAGCAGCATACTAGTACTACTATTGACGATGAAACCGCTTTTTGAAACTGCGTCCTCTTTTATGGGGAAAAAAAGAAGGAAAAAGGGTATCATATAGATTGAATACCGTATAATGCAGAATTGCAAGCACCAACGTAATTTCTAGTTCGGTCCATAGCTTCGATAAACGAGTGAACACCATCTGACCATCCGTGTATTTCAGGCACTTCTCGCACAAAAATAAAGTTTCCCACAGTTGGCGCAATTTAACCGGAGTCTGAGTTAAGCCATGAGTTTTCCAATTTTTCACAGAACACACCAACACGGTAAGCCTTTTCTTAGGAAAAAGGTTAGGGCGGGCAAACGTCCTTCCTATTTTTCACAGAAGGAAAAAGTCCACTTCGACTCCTTTAATTGTACGCCGAATCTAATTCGTACCCCTCAACCAGAAAACCGGATAGAACGACTCCCCGAACTATTGAAACCGGTGCAATTTGACTCCCTCAGCGGTATTGGAGGGCGGTTTTGCTGACGTGGCGCTAATGTGGCGGTGTTGACCCGGTCTTCGTCCCACATGGCGCTTAACTGGCATTAGAATTAAAAAAAATTGTGGGACCCATCTGTCATTCACACACACAATATATTGTGGGACCCACTGACATGTGGGGTCCACATGTCATCCTCTCTCTCCAATCCTTCTTCCTCCTCCCTTCCTCTCTCTCCCAACCCTTTCCCATCTGCGGCCGAGGAGGTTGGAGACGAGAGCGGCGGCGGCAGGCGGGCGAGGGCGTAGACGATGAGGAAGGCGAAGAGGAGGTTGGCGGCGACGCCCGTGGAGACGACGAGGAGGCGGTCGGGGACATGGCGGTTGCAGAGGAGGTCCGGGTCGTCGGGCGCGAAGCCAGAGTCCGGGTCGTCATCGGGGAGGTGGCGGCAAGGAAATGGCCCGACTCGTGACGAGGACGATGGTGGCGAGGACGGAGGCGGCGGAGGCCGCGGAGGCGACGGACTCGACGTTAACGAGGAGGTCGGACGGGGCGGCGGAGATGGAGATGGGCCTGGAGGAGGAGGAGGAGGAGGAGGAGGGGTAGCAGTGGCGGTGGAAGGGGAGGTGTTGCCTGCGCCGCTCGCCGCCGTCTCCGCTCCCCGACATGTCGTCCCCACCGCTACAGCGGCCGGCAGCTACGGCCGCCGCCCCTCGCCCGCGCCGGCCGCCGTCCCCTCCCCCCAGCCACTCCCCTCGTGCCTTCCTCGTTGCCACGGCCTCCTCGCCCCACCGCGCCCCCGCATCCCCGACATGTCGTCCCCACCGCCGATGCGGCCGGCAGCTACGGCCGCGCCCCCCTCCCCCCCCCTCCCGCCGGCGCGCGGACATCCCTGCCCGCGCCGGTCGCCGCCGCCTCCCCCCAGCCGCTCCCTCGTGCCCTTCCTCGCCGCTGCGGCCTCCTCGCCCCACCGCGCCCCCGTGTCCCCGACGCCGGCACCACCGCCCCCCGCCCTTCACTAGCACTACCGTCCGATGGGAAGAGAAAAAGGGAGAGAAAAGATAGAGAAGGGAGAGAGAGAGGGAGGAGGAAGAAGGGTTGAAGAGAAAGGATGACATGTGGGCCCCCACATGTCAATGGGTCCCACAATATATTGTGTGTGTGAATGACAGATGGGTCCCATAATTTTTTTTAATTCTAATGCCACTTAAGCGCCACGTGGGACGAAAACCGGGTCAACACCGCCACGTCAGCAAAACCGCCCTCCAATATCGCTGAGGGAGTCAAATTGCACCGGTTTCAATAGTTTGGGGAGTCGTTCTATCCGGTTTTCTGGTTGAGGGGTACGAATTAGATTCGGAGGGAGTCAAAGTGGACTTTTTCCTTCACAGAACGCTCCAGCGACTGGGTTTCCCCGCGCTTACGCCCTCGTTCAGATGGGTTTCCATTCCGGCCCATCAACATGTCAGCCACAAGCCCACAACCAAAACGAGCCTACAAAGCTACCAACAAATGCGGCCCACATGAGCCACGCCCGCATGGACGCATGTGGGTAGGCCACTCTCCGCTGCTTTGCACTCTGTCGATCTGTCTTTCGGAAGGCCTGAATTTTGTGGGCTTGGTGATTACTTGGGCCTAAATCATAGCGATTGTTTTTTTTTTCGAAAAGTCCACTTTAGGTTCCTCAGATAGGGGCCGAGCTTCGAATCACATTCCTCAACCGCAATATCACCCCTCGACTTCCAAAACCATGGCAAATTTGAGTCCCTCTGCTTTGGGCGGTTTTGGCTTGTGGTGGTGGCATCCACGTGGTATGTTGACCTTATTTTGTGGTTGATGAATGCTATCAAAACCCGATCCCTATTTGAGAGAGAGAGAGAAAAAAAAATAAATAAAAAGTGAACTTATTCCTTGTTCTTTCAAGACCTGAGATGTTTAGCCACTTTGGTGGGGAAACTCTTTTAATCTCATTTCTTATATGTTACTCATATAGTTATAAAAAAAATAACAATATAGATTAATTTGATATATGTCACTACACAAACATGTAAATTAAAATTTTAGTTTTGCAAGTGAAAAAAATATGACTGTGAAATTAAATTTGTTTTTTTTATGACATCAAATTTAAACCTGGAAGTTTGGGTGATGTATCATATTTACTTTTATAAAGAAACCTTTGATATGTGAGATAGTATATGTTTGTTTTTCAATTATTTTCATAACTATTTACATGACACGACAGACGGAGGGGATATCCCTATCCCTCCAAAGAGAATCCATTTCCCACTTTGGTGAGATACTGTTCAATAGATAATGATATTTGCAGTTGCACGCTACAGTTTTGAATATTCTTCGCATCAATGTACCAAATCATTAGGCATGTGATCAGATCTTCGCGCCCGCCCTCTCCACGTCTGCGGTGGCAGCGACCGCGGCCGCCGCCTTCGCATCGTCCACGTGGGCGGCGTCAGCGTAGACCTCCACGTCGACGTCGTCGCCGGAGCACGCGCCGTGCGCGACGTCGTAGGTGGCGTGCAGGCCGACGAGCACGTAGTAGAGCAGCATGATGGCGGTGCAGACGCCGAAGCGGATGAACGCCTGCGCGCCGAGCGAGCCCATGAGGAAGAGGTTGGTGGCGATGGACAGCGACGGCAGCCACGGCACGAGCGGCACGCCCCACACTTTGGGCGCGCGCGCCGCCGGCACCAGCAGCTGGATGCCGAGCGTCCCCGCCGCCCACGCCGGCACCAGCACGGTGTACCCAACCCACCGCTCCGGCGCCGCGCCCCAGTACGCCGCGATGCCCGCCGACGAGCCGATGACCACCGCCAGCAACGCCACCAGCCGCCTCGCGTGCGTCCTGCTCGTCACGCCCCGCACGTAGTACCTGCGCGCGTTACAGACAGCCATTGTTGGTTACAGAAAACTACGTGCCGAACTTGAACATGTGCACCGCCGCCGTAAGGTGGGAGAACGTGCGTACCGGCGGACGAGGAGGGCGGTGGCCATCATCATGAAGATGAAGAGCGTGCTGACGGAGAGGAGGCTGGAGAGCACGTCGAGGCTGGAGAAGAGGCCGATGCAGGCGCCGGCGGCGGCGATGAGCACGGTGGCGTGCACCGGCGTGCCGGTCCTGGGGTGCACCAGCGCGAACACCGGCGGGATGATGTGGCTGCGCGCGATGTGCGTGGTGTACCGCGCCTGACCGAGCGCCCCGACCAGCAGCACCGTCGTCATCCCCTTGAGCGCGCCGAGCGCCACCACGTACTGCGCCCACCGCATCCCGACGTTGCTGAACGCCACCGAGTACGCCGCGCTCCGGTCGATCGCCGTGTACGGCTGCATCATGCTCAGCACCAGCGCCATCACGCAGTAGATGGCCGTGATCACCGACATGGAGCCGAGAAGCCCGAGAGGGATGTCCCTCGACGGGTTCTTGGTCTCCTCCGCCATGGTCGCGATGTTGTCGAACCCGCCGTAGGCGAAGTAGACGATCGCCGCCGCGCGGAACACGCCCGGCACGCCGTGCGGCATGAACGGGGTCAGGTTGCTGGTCTTCGCGTGGAGGAAGCCGGCCACGATGACGAAGGCTATCACGAGCACGTGCACGGCGGAGGCGACCCAGTTGACGCGGGAGGTACCCTTGGCGCTCAGAATGGCCAGGGTCGCCGTGACCGCGATCACCACCACCGCGATGGGGTCCAGCTCGTTGTACCCCTCGGCGAGCGACGTCTGTATGCGTAGCGCGCTCGCCGGCTTGTTGATGAGCGACGCGAGGTACGACGTCCAGGAGCGCGCCACCGCGGCCGTGCCGATGATGCTCTCGAGGATGAGGTTCGCGGCGGCGATGAAGGCCGCCACGTCGCCGAGCTCGACGCGGAGGTAGGCGAAGGAGCCGCCGGCCACGGGGATCTCGACGGCGAACTCCGTGTAGCAGAACACGGACAGCATGGCGGAGAGGCCGGAGGCCACGTAGGAGAGCACGATGGCCGGGCCGGCGTGGTCGTGCGCCTCCTGGCCGGTGAGCACGAAGATCCCGGCACCGATGACGGAGCCGAACCCGAACCACGTGAGGTCCCACCACGTGAGGCAGCGGCGCATCTCGTTCTCGCTGCGGCGGCGCAGCGCGCCGAGCTCGTCGGCGTCGGTGGAGCGGCCGGCGAAGCGGTCGCGGAACCGCGCGGGCGTCGCGGCCAGCGCCGCGCGGTACGCGGCCCAGCTCGCGAAGGACGGCTCCGGGAAGAAATCCTCCTTATGCCACCGCCAGTAGCTCCTCGCCTCCGCCGCCGGCTTGCCCTCGTACGGCTTCTCCGGCGTCTCGACGGCCGCCATATCTTCGTGTGGAGGGGATCGACCACAGCTTTGGTGGTGAACTGGACAACTGGTGATGGAGTGTGGTGAGCTGCAGGCAGCTGCAGCCTTGGAGATATCCGAGTGTGGATTTATCACTTTGTGAGACGATCTCTTTTGTAGCTTTGTTATCTGATTTTTTTTCTTCTTTTTCCTTTTTCTTTTTGTTTGTGTGTGTGAAGCGGATGCCGAGCATTTCCGGCAAACCGGCGCCTCGGTGTTACTTATGATTATAAGCATTCGTTTACATGACGTGTAACACTTTCAGTTCACTAAAATTCTTCATCTGCTTTAAGTAGCATGGACCACTTCTAGATGGACGGAGCTCCTCTGATGTAAGTTTGTATGAAAATCGCGAGACAAATCTTTTAAGTCTAATTAGTCCATAATTAGTCACAAGTGCTACAGTAACTTATATGTGCTAATGACGGATTAATTAAGCTTAATAAATTTGTCTCGCAGTTTCCAGGCGAGTTATGAAATTAAATTTTTCATTCGTGTCCGAAAACCTTTTCCGACATCCGGTCAAACGTCTGATGTGACACCCAAAAATTTTCTTTTCTCGAACTAAACAAGGCCTACGTTTCTGTCATGGCCCTAAAGTCCAAAGTCTGAAGTCCCTTGATTTGTATAAAAAAATACAAAAAATTGAAAAATTTCAATCCTGTGGAAGAAATTGTTTAGTAAGTCTTTGAAACAAGGGGATTGAATCCAATCAATTTCTTAAAAAAAACTATGAAATAGGCAATCCTACAGATATTTTATAAGTCATCAGCACAATCTATAAAAGTCCATCCCTAAAATTCTACTTTTGGATAAGTAGTTAGATTTTCAGGTGTCAAAAATTTCCTCCATCTAAGGACTAAGTAAACATTAACTCCTAAAAATGAAAAATGGATCAACACTACACCAACATAATTGTCTCATCTCTCCACTGCCTTGCTGTCGCCCAAGCAGGCCGCCGGCGTGCCGAGCGGCTACATGGAAAGCGGCGGCATGGCAGTTCCTCGACAGGAACCTTGCTCCCTGTGCGACGGAGGGGGGAGAGGGGCATCGGGTCTGGGTTCCTGCCCCTAGATCTGGCGGCATCACGTCAGGGAAGTGGGCGGCTAGGGCGTAGCAGTGGTGGTTAGGCCCGCGCCTGGCTGAGTGGGTTGGTGACAGCAGCGGAGGTGGTCGGGATGGTGGCAGGTAGTGGCGTGGCATCGGTGGCAGCGTCCCTTCGAGCGGCGGCGAGTGTGGCAGAGGACCGTGACGGCCTAAGATCCCGCGGAGGTGGTTCCGTTGGCAGCAACGACCCTAGGTGCAGCGACGGCCTGGGAGTTTGGACAGAAGAGAGTAGCGGCCCATGACAGCAATGACCTGAGCGCTAGTGCAAGGATCTCGGTGAGGAAGAGGCAGATCTCGTCGCCGGCAGCCCTAGGTGCAGCAGAGGCATGGGAGTTCGGGCGAAAGAGGACTGCGGTAGAGAAAACAGTAGGCTAGGAGTTCGGGAGGCGGAGGAGGATCCCGACGATGACAGTAGCCCTATGGGCGGCAGAGTCCTAAGAGTCCAGCGAAGTGGAATCTGATCCTGTCAACTTGCATCTGGTCGGCTAGTTTTAACTAGATGACGATGGATGAAGGCGGCTAACCGGCGGCGCGTGACGCCAGCTCACTTGAAGCGGATGAAGATGTCACCAACGGAGGTTCGCAGTGACGGCACATTAGGGGCGGTGAGGACTAGACGACTTCCACTAAACGAATTTGGCCGTTTCAGGATAGGATTCCGAGAAGTAGGGATGCGTCGAGGTCGTAGGTTTTTTTTTAGGTAGTATGTTCCACTCTTTGTTGAGATGTGAGTCTAAGTGATTTTATATTCTTTTATCTAATATCTTTCGTGAATATAGAGGTCAGATTAATGAAAATCCATTATCTATTATTGAAAAAAAACTGCACTAACATAATCGGAGGTCGACTCCTCTCGTCGAGCGTGGCACGACTGTGCTCCCTCCACTGCGCCAGGTGCCCACGTACTCGCGGAGAGCGAGAAACAAGACATGGGATTAGGGATTCTAATTTTTGGACATCTCTATAAAGAAAATGTTGGAGCCATTTTTTTAAGAAAAACAAAGTTTTAGTGCCGGGTTTTATTTTAGGATTCTATTGGACATGCTCTTAGCAAGAGCTCCAAACTTTGACTATCTCTAGTTCTGATTCCATTCTTATGTTTATCTAGCGATCTACTCGAACAATCATTTCCTTATTATTTTTTATGTTTTACACTTATATTTTTATCATAGTTACGTATTTTTATTTCATATTTTATTATGACGTTTTACTATTTCAAACAAGTTGGTCGTTCACTGGTGCATGTGGTTTGATGGCTCCGGAAATTTAGCAACTACTCCATCCGTCTGATGGCTTCGGAAATTTAGCAACTACTTCCTCCCTCTCATTTTAAGTGCAGCTATGGTTTTCCGCATCTAACTTTGACCGTTCATCTTATTTAATAATTTTTTTAAAAAAATTTAAAAACATAAGTCGCGAGTAAAGTACTATTCATGTTTTATCATCTTATAACAACAAAAATACTAATATAAAATTTTTTTAAATAAGACAAACGATCAAAGTTGGACGCGAAAACTTATGGTTGCACTTAAAATAGGGCGGAGGGAGTATTATTTTGGTTGGTGTGTACTCCCTCCGTTTTACAATGTAAGTCATTCTAGCAATTTCCACGTTCATATTGATACTAATGAATCTAGACATATATGAACGTGAATCTAGCAATTTCAACGTTCATTAGCATCAATATGAACGTGGAAATTGCTAGAATGACTTATACTGTGAAACGGAGGAAGTACTAGAGTAGCTTCTGTACACGGTACACCCATGCACACATCCATTTCCAATTGCATCAGCAGTGTGGTCAAAAAAGAAAAATGCAATCAGCAATTCAGCACTACAGGGCACAGACAGCTCCACAAGCGTGCAAACAAAACAAGCATTTCCGGTAGCTCGTCCGATCGATGCGGCGCAATAGCGCAACAGGGGATCGATAGATGGGGACATGTGGCCGTTAGGCGAGCAGCGAGCGAGGCAATTGGAGATTGGAGATCCGTTGATTGGGTGCGATCCGCGGCCTCTGCATCTGTGGATTCTGGAGGCACATTCGAGTGTGGGGCTGGGGCAACACGCGTGGCATGCGCAAAACGGCGCAAGGCTCCAAGGCTCCGGTTCGCCACCATCCCAGCCGAGCAGGTCGCCTCCTCTCGCTCTCCCTGTCCAGTGGATCAATGGATCATGCCGTGCCGTTGCGCTCGCGTGTTCCTTCGGTTGGCCTGGCTCGTGCTGTGCGGCGTGCGTGATTTAGGATTGGACCTTTTTTTTTTTTTGTTGGGGGGTGTACAGACTACAGGTAGTGCTCCTGTATAATCCAAAGTGAGTAGTTAGGCGGTGCCAATTCATTTTGTTCAGATCACTCTCTTCATCGCTCGCCTACTCATAGTCTAGACAGCTACCGGCAATAAAAAAGACCATGTCAGCAGCCGCAGATAACCAAAAGATGGTGTATGGCCGTGTTTAGTTTGTCAAAAAAAATTATATATAGATAAACATTTAAAGTATTAAATGTAGACTAATAACAAAACAAATTACAGATTCTGCCTGTAAACTGCAAGACGAATCTATTAAGCCTAATTAATCTATCATTAGCAAATATTTACTGTAGCACCACATTGTCAAATCATGGCGTAATTGGCTCAAAAGATTTGTCTCGCAATTTAGATGCAAACCGTGCAATTGGTTTTTTTTTCACATTTAATGCTCTATATATGTGTCCAAACATTTGATGTGACGGATTTTTTAGTAGTTTAAAGGGAACTAAATACAACCTACATCCGAAAGATGGCTATGCCCATAAGCTCCACTGGATTAAGGATGTGTTCCTTTGTAGAGCTTTCCAACTTTCCTCTTTTATTTTCCGCGCACACACTTTCAAACTGTTAAACGGTGTGTTTTTTTTTAAAAAAAATCTATAAGTTGTTTTAAAAAAATCATATTATTCTATATTTTTTTAAGTTAGTTTTAGCTAATATTTTAATTAATCATGCTAATGTGCTTCTACGTTTTTCGTGCACAAATGAACACAACCTAATTTATCATTTATTTCCTAATTTAACTTCCCACCAGGCCATCACTGGTACCATACATCACGTCGTGTGGAGGCCACATTTGTGTTGGATAAGATTACATTTGTGTTGAATAAGATTTTCCACAGTTTCTCTAGTCTTGGAGCTCATGTGTAGTCAGCGACAATTTTGTCATCGGCTTACACTCTCTCCTGTTTTTTTTCATCCAATTCATCAGTTTCGTCAGGTTGGTTATGTTATGGCTGATTTAAACTTCTTAGGGCATTAGCAGTGCGCCATTGAAATATGCCAAACCTTACCAGCCACATAGACCAAGAACAATATAAGCTACATGTCTCGTAATGCAGGCCACTTATAGTGGGCTCCACTAGTATCAACTTTTTTACTTTTCATCTGCTCTCTCTTTCTCTTTCCCCACAACCCACCAATAGAGAAACCAAGGCGCTCCTCTTTTTCTTTCCCCACCGCGCGAGTGGAGCTACATCTGGCGTCAAGCAGCGCGGTGGACGATGGCGGCGGCGCCGAGCGGCGGATCTCCCCATCGTGGCTTCGGACCACCTCGAGCCCCTCTCCGTCGCCTCCCTCCCCCCTCTTGAAGGCGGCCGGGTGTCGAAGCCGCGGACAACGGCGGCGCGGGAGGCTCCTCTCCCTCTCCATCGCATCCCTCGTCGGCTCCAGATCGACCTCGAGCTACTCTCCCTCGACCACCTCTCGGCAGCGGCGACATGGAGCCACGGACAACGGCGGCGCCGAGCGGCGGATCTCGAGAGGCTCCTCTCCCTCTCCGTCATCTCCCTCGTCGGCTCCGGATCGACCTCGAGCTGCTCTTCCTCTCTCCCTTCTTGGCAGCGGCAGCGCGCTGAGCGTCACGGTAGTGGCGCAGAGCCACATACGACGGCAGCGACGTTTCTCCCCTCTCTCCCCCTTCTTCACCTCTTTTCTTGTGAGCCTAAACGCGCGATTCTGATGAAGAACGGGGGGCTCCCCGTTCTTGATGAGACAACGAGATATGCCTTGGTGGAGATGAATCTTTGAGTTGGCTGGATAAAGAAGAACGATAGCTAGATGCACTGTGAGTGGTCTTATTGTATCTACTCTCGTGACTAAGCACGTACTTACTGTGAATGGTCTTATTGTACCTACTCTCGGTGACTAAGCACGTACTGACACACACGCAGTCAAAACACTGAAGGAATCTTGGACCGGGGCTCGTCTTTTTTTTTTTCATGCTCTGTAACATGATCTTGATTCTGAAGGGAATTGGCCCGGTGATAGGCTGCAAATCGCCATCGGTGGTAGACTGCGGTGGGAAGGAGTTCAGACTTCACACGACGACTTCAGACGACTTGCGAGTGCGTGGCTGGCACGAGTCGCGGTCGACGCTTGACGTCAAGAAATCTCGCTTGTGGTGCTCTCGACATAGGCCCATCACTCTGTTGATGCGCGTCCGTTTGTCCGCTAAGAAAATCCATTATAAGTCGTTTTAGTTTTTTAAATAGAATATTTTAAAGTTTAACTACATTTATAAAAAAATAACGATATTTTTAACACAAAATAAATCTACTATTGAAATATATTCAATATTTTATTTAATAAAATAAATTCGGTATGGTAGATGTTGCTAATTTCTTTTTATAAATTTAGACAAATCTAAAAAAATTGACAAAAAAAATTTAAAACAACTTGTAATATAAAACGAATGTGGAGTTCTAAGAAAAACCGGTTGCACCCTACCTTGACCTCGAGGCTCGAGACGGTGCAGACAAAATACTCTCCGTCCTTCCATCCATAGGTGTAGCCCCACAACTATACTGCAAGTAATAGTAGTTCATATATTTACACGGTCAGATATTTTGGGACTTCTTTTTTTTTAAAAAAAGAACAGACGTATTAGGACTTGGGAGCCACATTTTTATGTGCTTATCAAGAATTCAGCAGGAAGGGATATGTTCGTGCATATGTTTGTTTAGATGGATGGGAAAGTAGGAATCCTAGCCCATCCACATGATGGGCCAATTTTTTTCAACAAATATCTTAAACCCGTACTTGCTGCATACATGAAATAATAATAATTAAAAAATCTCTTTCCCTCTTTTCTCTCTCTCCCCTCTCGTGCACGGTGGCTACTGCCAACCATTTTCCACTTCTATCCCCATCTCCAGTGCTTTTCCTTGGCCACAACCAACATAAAGAAAAATGCACCACATTCTCTTCCATTTCCTTCGCCGCCGAAATCGCTGTCGTCGGAGTCAAAAGGGCCGAAGCGTTTGTCCTTAATTTTTCTCCTATTTTCTAAGTCATTCAGCCACCGAAGCTCGTCAGCAACACCCCACGGCAACCACCCTGCTCGGCCTTGCTTTGCCACTGACTAGGCCACATGACACAATCCACATCCTAGCCACCTCACGCCCAAACCGCCGCCACCAGGAGCTCCACCGGACTTGTGGTGGTCAACAAGCAGTCGCACCATGCATACTGGAAGCACTTCGGAGAGCTGCCACCTTACATGGCACCACTGTTTCAGCTGCTCGCTGTCACCAAGCTTCACCATCGACTCTCTAGCCTCCTCCTTCATTACCATAGGTTGTCATTGCTACACGCTCCGCTTGCGCCACCGCCGACGTGGCGTGGGTTAGGGAACATCTAGTGGCGATGTTACGGGCGAGGTACACCGGCGGAGGCACGGTGACTGAGGGCACCAAGCTTGAACGTACTGAGAAGCACCCTCCTAGGAGCACGTACAATAGGCTGATTCAGCGGGCTCCAAAAAATTCCAACTCATCAGATTCCTACATAGAGGAGCGAGAAACGAAGAGAGAGAACACAGCGAGCGACAATTCTATCGCCGGGCGATAGCACGCGTTCGCATGCGGTTTAGCTATTAAATACGTGTTTTACGGGCCCCACAACAACCTCATCCGATCGCATGTGGCGGTTCTGTTTCCTTCCCTTCTCTTCCCCACCCCTTCTGGGATCAACCCATCGTATCCATAGTTCTCATCTCGTAGACTGCCACAAGCCTGATCGAAACTCTTCACAGCTCCGCCTCGAGTCTTCTGTGGCTTCCCCACAACCTCCCCTGCAAGGTCACGCTTCTGCCGCCGACCAAAATCTGGACGCCGACGGGGTATACGTCGTGAAGCTCACCACTCGTGGCCAAGTATGCCCCTGCTGTGTCCACCGGCCACAGCGCCGCATAATCTGCTGAGGAGGAGCACTGCATGCTGATGGCATCAATGCCAAGCGGGCTGGGGAGGAAGCTGTCGTCAAGACTCAGGACAATGCTGATGGATCTGCGAACTGCTGCAAGGGATTTCATTGCCAACGAAAGCAGCAGGCGGCTTCTTAATTTGAGTTTTCACCATCTAATTCCTTCCTTTTACTTTTCTTCTTCTCTTTTTAGTGCTCCTCATATCGCTCATCCAATTAGCAGGTAGTCCGTCGAATGCATTCATCTGTCTGTGGTGAATTGGTAGATGGTATCTGTATATGTACAGAGAGAACTCATATGTATGGTACCACACAGATGGCTATAGAGATTGAGTTTACTTTTGATCATCTATATTGATTTATGTGTGCAGGCTTAATTGTTTGATTAATGAGATATAGCTGATGCAGTAGCCAATCTATTGTACAAGTTGGATGTAGTATCAGCTGTAAAATGACATAAATATGAGTATAGCCAGCAGCTGGCTATACTATTGACCTTGCTCTAACGGCAGCCTCATCAATTTTGGGCAAAATCATGGCGGCAGTGTCTGATCCCCCCACTATCACCGCAACGCCGGTGATGAGGAAGATGGAGAAGAGAAGAGGAAGAGGGAGAATGAGAGTGTGTTGCATTTTTATTTCTTTCCCATGTGTCTAATATGTGGGTCTTAATAATATAGGCGTCAACATGACATACCAAATCAGAGCACAGAACGTGAGGAACCCATTTGGATAGAACCCATTTGGATAAGTACGACACAAGGACAAGTTCGAAAACTTGAAAATAATTTTTAGAGGTTTGGGGACTTGAATGATAGAACCGAAAATGTTAAGGATCGCTCTTATAGATAACATAGAGAATATAGAAATTAGGAAAAAGTACGAATTACACCCCCGAACTATCGTGGTCGTCTGAATTACCCCCCTGAACCACAAAACCGGACATTCTTTACCCCGAACTATGCAAACCGGATGAATTACCCCCCTCGACCCAATCCACGGTGGTTTTGGTCTACGTGGCGTACACGTGGCAATCCAATCGGCGTTTTTTAATTAAAAAATTGTGGGACCCGCATGTCATACACTTCTTACTCTCTCTCTCACTCTTCTCTCTCGCGCGGCGCGCACGGCGAGGACGAGCGCGGGGACGGGCGGTCGGCGACAGCGGCTCGCGGCGGCGGCAGCGCGGAGGTGTGGCGAGCGCGGCGGCGGCCGAGCAGGTCGAGGAGTACCACCACGCCGAGCAGGTCGACGAGCCCCACCACGCCGAACAGGAGGACCACCACCACGCCGCGCAGGACGACATGAGCAGCGACGGCGGAGGAGGCGAGGTGGCGACGGAGAAGCGGAGCACAGAGGCGGAGGCGCGGATGGCGCGGAGGCGAATTGAAGGCCCGGAGATGGAGGTGCGGAGCTGCGTGGCGGCGGAGGAGCGGAGGCAGCGGAGAAGCGTGGCGGCGGAGTCAGTTGTGGGTGGCGGAGGGGCCCCGAGGACGACGGCGGCCGGCGACGGAGGTGGAGGCCTGAACGCGCTGATGAAGCCTAGAGAGGGGGTGAATAGGTTGTCCGTGAAAACTTAAAAACAAATCGCAGCGGTAAAATTCAAACAGACCCGGAACTTCCTGGTAAGGAACACCGGAACTTCCGGTCTGCCAGGCCCGGAACTTTCGGTGTTCTAGGGCAGGAACTTCCGGGTAACAGAACAGAGATGAAATTCAAATTTCGAAATAAGAGACTAAGCCAATCTTCACAAGATGATGCACAGGTATTCTAAGCAGAGGATAGATCACAGAAACATCCACAGAATCATCACAGAAAGAGACAAGAGCGATTTTTTCCCCAAGTTCGGATCTTGCGATCCTACTCTCCGTTGAGGAGCTCCAAAGAGCTGGGCCTCGATTAACCCCTTGCCTCACTTGTGCAAAAACCCCAGAGGAAATCCACAGCCTTCAACCCCAAACACCCCTAGGCAAATTTCTAGAATTGAGTGACCACCAAGATCTAACTCAACCTACTTCTAGAAATTCGCCACAAGTGTGGGTTGCTCTACTTGGAAAACCTCGAGAATCTCAGCACAAGAACTTCATTAACTTACCTCGTTCCCTTTCGGAGGAAAGGAGATCCTTCACAAACTTACCCGGGACATCCACAATATGCAACGGATTCTCGCGGGCGACATCTAACCGTCTAGGAGATCATCTCCAAGAGTAATAAGCACCGAGATGATAGCCCACGAGATATTCCAAGTGCTCAACCAAGTTCCTAGTCTTCACACATCTTCAAATCTTCCTCACTTCCTCTCAATCTCTCTTTCTCACAAGAATTAGGCTCTAGATTGAGTGGAGAACGCAAGAAAACACTTGGGAGAGGCTAGCAACAGCTCTAGGTTCAAAAAGTGAAAGTAGAATGGCCAAAGAACGAGCTGGAAACGAGCTGGTTATGTATAACGGCTAGGTGACGTCATCTAGCCGTTACTCACAATTATGAACTGGAAACTAGGCAGGAAGTTCCGGACCTGTAAGACAGGAACTTCCGGACTACACTTAGGAAAATCTTTTTCACAAGACCGGAACTTCCGGACCTGGATGACAGGAAGTTCCGGACTTGCACTTTTGGACAGATGGAGTATTTGCAAAAATGACTCCTAGGGAAACTTGACACTTGGTTCACACTAAGAGCATTTGATATATCTCAGAGTATCACCTGGAACCCCTCTTAATAGTACGGTTTTTCCTAAAAACTCGATTGCGATAAATAAACTATCCTATGCACTTCCCGAGTTCCGGTCCGCTTTGATTTTATACTTTTGGGGGGTCTCCAAGCATCCATCTTCCACACCTTGGACTAATACTCCTGAAAGTAACTCAATGAACTCATTAGTCCCTTAACCACATTTGTCATTAATCATCAAAACCCACTAGGGGATTAATGCACTTTTAATATCCCCCTTTTTGGTGATTGATGACAACATGGTTAAAGCTTACAAAAGATTGATATAAATTTTGATTTGAATGGTTAGAGGTGAATGAAACTCCCCCTTAGTGTATGCATATAGAATATATGAGAGAAACTCATATGCATATATATAAGGGAGCAACCGAGGAGAGTTTTCTTCATCTCTACTCATTCGTGGGATGCAAATAAGCAGTAAGAATAGATATGACAAGATGAGCACTCAAAAAGAATAAAATCAACATTACATCATAAACAACAAATAAAACACTCATTGCATAAATGAAGTGCAATATATATAAAGAGGAGCTAAGAGCATCTAACAAACATTACATCCACACAAATAGAGTATTATTACATGTCCATAAGATCATAAGAATATAGGCCAAAGGACTACCAGGTCCGGAACTTCCGGATAAAATACCCGGAACTTCTGGACAAGCTGACAGGAAAAATAGCAAGGGAGCTGCCAGGTCCGGAACTTCCGGATAAGAGATTCCGGAACTTCCGGATAAACAGACAGAGCAGGCAACAAGCAGCAAAAACAAAATTTTGACCCCCTTCGATTGCAATTTTCTCCCCCTTTGGCATCAAGGCACCAAAAAGAGACAAAATCACAAGGGAAGAAGAGGATAAAGCCTCATCATCTTCGCCATCAGAAGGAATGATCTCAGTGTCGCCGGAGTGAGGTGAGTCAATGTCTTGCCCGGCGGTGTCCACTGCCTCATCTGGATCTGTAGGCACATGCTCTGTAGGGGCATCGGACTCCTCATCATCGCTGCTCTCCTCAGAGTGAGAGGACTCCTCATTGAAGAAATGAGAAGTGCCAGAGGGACCCTCACCACTAGCAATGTCTCGAGCAGTCTCATTAGCAGCAAAAGGATCAACAAACTCCTCATCATCAGAAATATCAGAGACATCCTTGCCTGCTGCAATCCAATCTTCCTTCTGACGCCTCTCGATCTTCTTTACCTTCTTAGCTATCTTAGCACACATGCAAAAGATGGCTCGGAGAGCCTTCTTTATGGGGGAAGAAGACTCAGAGCGCTGTGGAGTAGCAGAGGAAGAAGGAGCAGCTGAGGTAGAAGCAAGAGTCGCCCTGGTAGAAGGAGGAGCTGAAGAAGGAACATGAGGACGAAAAGGCTTGTGCTGATTGTCCTTGAAATAACAAATCCCAGTCTTTGCCTCAATCATCTTCATTATATAAGGAGCATAGATGCAACCCCTCTTTGGCTCACACACTGTCTCATAGATCTCACTCCAGATAAGCTTCATGATGTTGAAATCTAGCTTGTTGTAGCGCATGCGACTGAGGAGGAGCGCATGCCTACCTGGAAGGGCTGTAGCATCTCCCACTTTGGGGAGCAATGACCACCTGAAGATAGAATAAATCACTCTATAGTATGGAAGCAACCCACGAGTAGTCCCCAAACAATCCTTGGGAGCATCCTTCACATACAGGAAAGTAGTGCTGGTCGGTGACAAAGCATCTTCTACAAAGATATGTGGACGACTCGGGTCATCATCATCTAACTCCAAAGTTGCAGCAAACTGTGCCATAGAGACCCTATACTGCTGCTCCTGAATTGTCCACTTCACAAAATCAATTCCCTTCTTGGTGGTGCCAAAGAAAGCGGTGGAGTAGAACTGACCAATCACTTCCTCATTCCAGGAATACTGCAAGGCCAACAGATCTGCCACGTGCTTGCGCTCACACACCTTGCGCACCTCATTGAAAACTAAGTTGTTCTTTGAGGACAAGTACTTCCAGTCTAGCCACTTCATCTCTACCACTAGATGAGATCTTCCCATGATCACAGAGTTATACCAATCAACCTGCACCAAGGTCCTGAATCTGTCATCCTGAGAGTCAGCAGGCAGAGTATCAGGACTCGCCATTCTGTCCTTTCCACACTTGAGCAGATTCTTCAGATAGTTCACTCTTGGCCGTCTAGGATTAGGATCAACAGCCCTTGTCTTGTAAAGCCTCAAAGGATTGCTCTCAGAACCAGGCTCAGCCTCATTGCCACCATCATCTGACTCAGATGCAACTGGAGAGGGAGAGCGGGGAGCATCACGAATGACAATGCTACCAGCCCTCCTGGAATGGATCGGAATCTGACTCCCACTGTAAAATCTCCAACTTTTTCTTTGCCCAATCTCCCCCTAAGTCCACGAACTGGAGGGCTCGAGTCAGCAGGAACATCTTGTGAAAGCTTTTGTCTCTTCTCACGAGACATAATGACCACTGCAACAAGAATCAACAAGGTTGGAGTGCAATGGTTAAAAGAAACAGTAGCAGATTCAAGGTTACTGGCTGGCTGGACAGAGACCGGAAGTTCCGGGCCAAGAACACCAGAACTTCCGGCCTGCAAAACTAAAGAACAAAGGATTTAACCAGGCCAGTGCATGTGACAAAATCCTATAGATCGGCAATCTACAAGGTAGCAGGAACAATTCTATCCAAAAGGTTTTCTCCCTAGGTTCACATATTTAGAGATCGGGGCAAAAACATGATGAACCAAAAGAGAAGATCAAAAGTGCTACCTTAAGAGGGGAAATTGCAAATCGATCGCGGGATGAACCTCCTAGCCACCAATGTGGTTGATTCCACGGAGAGGAATCAAATTTCCACGGTTGGAATAGAAAATCGCCGAGAGGAGCACTGTAGCGGCTGCTAGGGTTTGGGAATCGGGGAGGAGAAGAAGTGAGGAGAGAGAGACCAGGCTCGGGCTCCCCCTGGGTATTTATACCCCCGACCCCCGGAAGTTCCGGACTGGGATGACCGGAACTTCCGGCCTGACAGAACAGAGGGCAGTCAGGCCAAGTTCAAAGGAATAGATGAGAATTCAATGATTTAGAAATAAAAACCTATGGACATATAGAGACTTATGATGCATATGACCAGTCAACAATCAACATTACATAACAATGGTCAATCTACATCACAAGAAGGGATAGAAACCAAATTTTCGCAATAAAAACACACATAAAACTTTTCACAAAATTTCACAAAAGGGTTTTTGGATAATATAGGGAATGTTTGAGCTTTATTCCTGGTATCAAGACCATCTTCTACATAAGAAGTGATCTCAAGACACAAAAGCTCAATTTTTTTTTAATTTACATTTTAGTGATACATGTTTGGCTATGAATTAGCCAACCACCCATCACCTAATGTTACGAGAGTCTAAGATATTGAGCTCACTCCTAAGCTCGCATAATCTTTTCTCATCTAAAGGCTTGGTGAAAATGTCGGCTAATTGGGTCTCGGTTCTCACATAGGTAAGGCAAATGTCTCTTTTAGTCTCATGATTTCTCAAAAAGTGATGGCGAATATATATGTGCTTGGTTCTTGAATGTTGAACGGGATTATTTGGTCTTTTGATGGCACTCTCACTGTCACATAGGAGTGGGATCTTGTTGAAGTTGTAGCCAAAGTCTTTTAGAGTCTGTTTCATCCAAAGGAGTTGGGCACAACAAGACCCGGCGGCGACATATTCAGCTTCGGCGGTGGATAATGCAATGGAATTTTACTTCTTGGAGGACCAAGAAACAAGGGACCGCCCAAGAAATTGGCAAGTCCCGGTTGTGCTTTTTCTATCAACCTTACACCCGGCATAATCCGAATCGGAATAGCCCAATAGCTGAAAGTCACAACCCTTAGGATACCACAAGCCAAGATTAGGAGTATGAACTAAATATCTTAGAATTCTCTTGACGGCAATCAAATGGCAGTCTTTAGGCTCCGCTTGAAAACGAGCACACATACAAACACTAAGCATGATGTCGGGACGAGATGCACATAAGTAAAACAAAGATCCTATCATGGAGCGATATACCTTTTGATCCACACATTTACCATTATTGTCGAGGTCTAGGTGGCCATTAGTAGGCATGGGCGTCTTGATAGGTTTGGCATCCTCCATCCCAAACTTCTTGAGTATGTCTTTCACGTACTTGGTTTGAGAGATGAAGTGCTTGCTTCACTTGTAGCCTGAGGAAGAAGGTCAACTCGCCCATCATAGACATCTCGAACCTTTTAGTCATGATACTACTAAATTCTTCACAAAAAAAGGCATTAGTAGAACCAAATATTATGTCATCGACATAAATTTGGCATATGAATAAATCACTCTTAAATTTTTTAGTGAAGAGAGTAGTATCCGCCTTTCCAATTTCAAAACCATTTTTCAAAAGAAAATTTCGGAGACATTCATACCAAGCACTAGGGGCTTGTTTGAGCCTGTAAAGCGCTTTGTGGAGCTTGTACACATGGTTTGGCAACTTTGGATCCTCGAACCCCGGTGGTTGCTCCACATAGACCAACTCCGAGATAGGTCCATTGAGAAAGGCACTCTTGACATCCATTTGGAATAACCTGAAATCATGGTGAGCGGCATAGGCTAAAAGAATTCTAATTGACTCAAGGCGAGCGACAGGTGCGAAGGTTTCACCAAAATCGAGACCCTCGACTTGGTGAACCCTTGTGCAACTAACCGGGCTTTGTTCCTTACAACCACCCCATGTTCATCTTGCTTGTTACGAAAGATACACTTGGTGCCAATGACATTTTGCTTGGGTCTCTCCACCAAAGTCCATACTTGGTTGCGAGTGAAGTTATTCAACTCCTCTTGCATAGCCATCACCCAATCCGGATCACCAAGCGCATCTTCCACCCTAGTTGGTTCCAAAGAAGAGACAAACGAGTAGTGTTGACAAAAACTTGCGACACGAGAGCGAGTAGTTACCCCTTTTCTTATGTCACCAAGTATGTTGTCGACGGGATGATCTCTTTGGACAGTGTGATGTATCCTTGGATGGTGCACTGGGGGGACCTGAGCCTGATCAGTATGCTCTAAAGTGCCCGCAGCATCGATCCCATCCACTTGCGCCGTTGGCACGTCTTCACTGCCACTGGTCCGGAGGTTCCGGACTGTAGAACCCGGAACTTCCAGGCCTAGAGATGTCCGGAGGTTCCGATCAATAGGACCCAGAACTTCCGGCTCAGCAGACACAGCACTTGTAGAGCTATTGGATGTCGATGACGGAGGTTGATCCCTATCTTCTTGGTCATCCTGCGTCTCGACTGGTCGTATGTCTCCAATAGCCTTAGTACCTATAGCTTGACTTGGATCCACATCACCTACAACATGTACAACAACTTGCTCTCCTTGGGAGCCATTAGATTCATCAAATGTCACATCCCTAGTGACTTCAACAATACCGGAGGTTTTGTTGAAGACACGATAGGCATGTGCATTTGATTCATAGCCAAGTAAAAATCCCTCATCCACCTTAGGTAAGAACTTAGATGAGCGAGGCCTCTTACTCAAAATAAAACATTTGCTCCCAAAGACACGAAAATATAAAACATTAGGCTTCTTACCACTCAAGAGCTCATATGAAGTTTTCTTTAGGATCTTGTGGAGGTACAAGCGGTTGATGGCATGACATGCGGTACTCACGGCCTCCGCTCAAAAGACATTCGAAGTCTTGTACTCATCAAGCATTGCCCTTGCGGCTTCAATGAGTGTTCGGTTCTTCCTTTCAACAATGTCATTTTGGGGAGGATCATAGGGGGCGGAGAACTCGTGCTTGATTCCTTCTTCATCAAGAGATTCCTCCACTTGAGTGTTCTTGAATTCTCCTCCATTGTCGCTTCGCACCCTCTTGATAGTGAGATCATAGAGGTTTTGGGCTTGCTTTGTGAAACGCTTGAAGACATCTTGAGCTTCACTTTTGTCATGGAGAAAGTACACCCAAGTGAAGCGTGAAAAATCATCAACAATGACAAAACCATACTTGTTACCTCCATTGCTTTTGTAGGCCACGGATCCAAATAAGTCCATATGAAGAAGCTCGAGTGGTCTTGTTGTAGTCATGATGTTTTTGATAGGATGCGGACTCCCAACTTGCTTCCCGGCTTGGCAAGCACTACACACACGATCCTTCTCAAAAGAAACATTAGATAGACCAAGAATGTGTTCCCCTTTTAGAAGAGATGCCAAATTCCTCATTCCAACATGGGCTAACCTACGGTGCCATAGCCAACCCATAGAGGATTTAGCAATCAAGCATGCCTCCGGATTCACTCTATCCACGTCGAAATCAATGAGATAGAGATCACCCTTTAACACACCCTTGAATGCTGTGGAAGAGTCATCTCGCCTAAAAACGGTCACATCCACATCGGTAAACAAGCAATTAAATCCTAACTTACACAATTGAGACACGGATAATAGATTGTAGCTTAAAGAATTGACAAGGAGGACATTAAATAGAGATTGATTCTTGGAAATGGCAATCTTACCGAGACCCATTACCTTTCCCTTACCATCATCTCCAAAGACAATATTTTCACGACTTCCACCCTCCTCATCAAGACTTGTAAACATACTCCTCTCTCCTGTCATATGATTAGTGCAGCCACTGTCCACAACCCAACTTGAGCCACCGGAGGAGTATGCCTTGCGGCCTTGGGCCATGAAACATGAGTAGTGGTAGGAGTCGTCGTCATCATCACTCAAGTTGTTGAAGAGACGCTCCTTGTTTGAAGAGGATGACTTGAAGGCGATGGTAGCAACACCACCTTCTCCTTCAACCTTGTCTTTTGGCTTGGGCTTGGGCTTGACCTCGAGATCTTCTTCATCTCCGGAGTACCACACCTCCACCATGTGTGCCTCCGCCACATGAGCACGCTCCGGCTTCTTCTTGCCTCCTTTAGCCTTAACTTCATTTGACTTGGGACAATGGGCAATGAAGTGGCCATATTCGCCACAATTGAAGCAAGCTCTCTTTGATTGCCTCTTTCCCTTGTCATCATCCTTCCTCCCTTTGCCATAGCCACTCTTGCGAAGAAAGTGCTTGAATCTCTTGACAATAAAAGCCATCTCTTCATCTTCACTTTCTTCACAACTTGACTCTTCTTCTTGTTTTGCCTTCAAAGACACTTCTTGATTTTTGATCATGGCGGCATTCTTCACCATTTGCCACACTTCACGAGCTTCCTCTTCTTGCATCTCATGAGACACAATTCTTCCAAGAATGTCACTTGGGGTGAGCCTCTTAAAGTCTTTCCTTTCCAGTATCATTGACACGAGAGTGGGATTTCTTGGACCAAAAGCACGGAGAAGTCTCTTGACAACAAAGTGATTTGTCATGTCCTCACTCCTAAGTCCTTTAATCTTGTTGACAAGGATCATCATCCTATCATACATCTCTTGAGGTGTCTCCTTGTCATCCATCACAAATTTTCCAAGCCTTCCTTCCAACAATTCAATTTTTGCCTCACGAACGGCGGGTGATCCTTCATGAGCCAATTGCAAAGTATCCCATATCTCCTTGGCCTCCTCAAGTCCATCAACCTTGTTGAACTCCTCCGGACTCAAGGCGGAGAGAATTGCATTGGAAGCTTGAGCATTGCGGTGGATGAGTTGCTCTTGCTCCGAGGTGAGCTCCATGTCATCTTGGGGTACATCAATACCTGTACAAACAACTTTCCAAATACTTGGATGCAAAGAAATTAGATGCAACTTCATCTTGTGCTTCCAAGCGGCGTAATGTATCCCATCAAATTGAGGAGCACGCCCGGAAGGCACGGAGACAAAGTTATGAAGAGGAACATTAAGTTTGTTGTAATTAAAGTGAATAGTAGCTCCCTTGGGTCCAGTATCCTTGATGCTAGAAGCATCTCCCTTGTCATCCATCCCTTCGGTTCCCTCTAGATGCGACATCGTGGATCACTCCAAGCGGTGAAGCTTGAATCAAGAGCACCTTGCTCTGATACCAATTGAACGCGCTGATGAAGCCTAGAGGGGGGTGAATAGGCTGTCCCTGAAAACTTAAAAAACAAATCGCAGCGGTAAAATTCAAACAGATCCGGAACTTCCTAGTAAGGAACACCGGAACATCCGGTCTGCTAGGCCTGGAACTTCTGGTGTTCTAGGGCAGGAACTTCCGGGTAACAGAACAGAGATGAAATTCAAATTTCGAAACAGGAGACTAAGCCAATCTTCACAAGATGATGCACAGGTATTCTAAGCAGAGGATAGATCACAGAAACATCCACAGAATCATCACAGAAAGAGACAAGAGCGATTTTTTTTCCCGAAGTTCGGATCTTGTGATCCTACTCTCCGTTGAGGAGCTCCAAAGAGCTGGATCTCGATTAACCCCTTGCCTCACTTGTGCAAAAACCCAGAGGAAATCCACAGCCTTCAACCCCAAACACCCCTAGGCAAATTTCTAGAATTGAGTGACCACCAAGATCTAACTCAACCTACTTCTAGAAATTCGCCACAAGTGTGGATTGCTCTACTTGGAAAGCCTCTAGAATCTCAGCACAAGAACTTCATTAACTTACCTCGTTCCCTTTCGGAGGAGAGGAGATCCTTCACAAACTTACCCGGGACATCCACAATATGCAACGGATTCTCGCGGGCGACACCTAACCGTCTAGGAGATCATCTCCAAGAGTAATAAGCACCGAGATGACAGCCCACGAGATATTCCAAGTGCTCAACCAAGATCCTAGTCTTCACACATCTCCAAATCTTCCTCACTTCCTCTCAATCTCTCTTTCTCACAAGAATTAGGCTCTAGATTGAGTGGAGAACGCAAGAAAACACTTGGGAGAGGCTAGCAACAGCTCTAGGTTCAAAAAGTGAAAGTAGAATGGCCAAAGAACGAGCTGGAAACGAGCTGGTTATGTATAACGGCTAGGTGACGTCATCTAGCCGTTACTCACAATTATGAACTGGAAACTAGGCAGGAAGTTCCGGACCTGTAAGACAGGAACTTCCCGACTACACTTAGGAAAATCTTTTTCACAAGACCGGAACATCTGGACTTGGAAGACAGGAAGTTCCGGACTTGCACTTTTGGACAGATGGAGTATTTGCAAAAATGACTCCTAGGGAAACTTGACACTTGGTTCACACTAAGAGCACTTGACATATCTCAGAGTATCACCTGGAACCCCTCTTAATAGTACGGTTTTTCCTAAAAACTCGATTGCGATAAATAAACTATCCTATGCACTTCCCGAGTTCCGGTCCGCTTTGATTTTATACTTTTGGGGGGGTCTCCAAGCATCCATCTTCCACACCTTGGACTAATACTCCTGAAAGTAACTCAATGAACTCATTAGTCCCTTAACCACATTTGTCATTAATCACCAAAACCCACTACGGGGATTAATGCACTTTCAAGGCCAACCGGGCGCGCGGGGACGCGCGGTGGGCGGCGGGCTCCTCCTCCTCGTCGTGGGCTCACGGGGATGCATGGTTCGGGTCGGTGGCGGAGTCAGAGCTCGGGTCGGCGGCGGAGTCAGAGCTCGGCGCGGCCGCCGTCGTCCTCAGGCCCCCTCTGCCTCCCCCCCTCCCCCCGCGCTCCGCCGCCACGCTCCTCCGCCGCCTCCGCTCCTCCACCGCCATGCAGCTCCGCGCCTCCGCCTCGGCGCCTTCGCCTCTGCGCCGTCCGCGCCTCCGCCTCCGCGCCGCCACGCTCGTCCCACCTCGCCGACCGCCCACGCCGACCGGGCCCAAGGGAGGGAGGAAGAGCGCGCCGCCGCCGTCGCCTCACCTCCGCGCCACCGCCGCCGCGAGCCGCTGTCACCGACCGCCCGTCCCCGCGCTCGTCCTCGCTGTGCGTGCCGCGCGAGAGAGAAAGAATAGAGAGAGTAAGAAGTGTATGACATGCGGGTCCCACAATATTTTAATTTAAAAACACTGACTGGACTGCCACGTGTACGCCACGTAGACCAAAACCACCGTGGATTGGGTCGAGGGGGGTAATTCGTCCGGTTTGCATAGTTGGGGGTGAAGAATGTCCGGTTTTGTGGTTCAGGAGGGTAATTCAGACGACCGCGATAGTTCGGGGGTGTAATTCGTACTTTTTCCTAATTACTAGTACTAGTGTAGCACTGGGACTGCACTTAGTGTCAGGTTATTGGGAGATTCAAAGGCTATAAATCACTCTTAAATAGCATGTTCAAGCATTACGCCTTCGAAGAGAATGTCAACAAGATTAGATTAAGCTCGAAAATTAAAATACTAATCCATATTTTTATCGTACAATATACTGATCTATCATCAAATACAACAAAAAGGAGTACAAGTTGGAAGTACTACTCTTGGAAGTACTGTCACCAACTTCTTCAGAATTCAGAGTTCAGAGGATGCATCAGTTATATGCGCCTATGCGGCGAAGCAGGCGAACCCTGGTGCATTAACGATCGTGCCGCCGCCGGTCACGGCGTCGCAGCCACCACGGTAGGAGGCCACGCTGGAGTCGAGGACGTCGCTGCACGACAACGCGTCGTCATGTAGCGGTGGCACCGGCTGGTCGGGATGCCAGTACAGCGCCCTGAGGAACGCGTCGCTCTTGCGGAGCTCCCTCCACCGGCGCCTCATGGCGCGCGAGGTGCGGCAGTGGGCGGCCCTGCTGATGTCCTTCCACCGGTCGCCGCCGCCGCCGCCGCGGAGGCGGAGGTGGGCGAGCTCGGCGTCGTCGTCGGCGGTGAAGGGGCGGTGGTAGACGTCGCGGGCGAGGTGGTCCCGCCACCTGTCGCGGCACTGCTTGGGCGAGCGGCGCCGCTCCCTCGGCTGCATCTCCTCGGCGACGCGGCGCCAGTGGCGGAAGCCGTTCCCCCTGGCGAGGCGCTCCAGGCACGCGTCCTCTTCGGGCGTCCACGCCGGCGAGAGCCTAATGCGGAGGATGATCCTCATCGCGCTCGACGGGGTCGCCGCCACCTCCGTTGTAGAAGAGAAAGCAGACGAAGAAGTTTCCATGCCTAGGTGAACTGACGCAAAGCGCGTAGGCGCGCTCACAAATCACACAATCTCTTCTGATCTGTCAGGGGTGTGTACGCACGCTGACGCTGCTACTAGTTATGTAGATGGCATGCGTGCCGTGCGTTCTCCGATTCGAAGTCGATCTTACTTCGCTTCCATTTCGAGGAAGAAATTTAACTCGGATAGTCCATCATAACACTACCCCGCCGGCCGCCAATGCAAACTCCGATTAGCATCAGGAGGGTATGGCAGATTCGCAATCGCGTACGGATAGTTTCGTTTTGTTCGTCGAGCTGCACGCGCATCTTCCACGCGCTGCGGTGAAGCCCGACGCCACACAGTAGTTCTCCGCCGTCGGGCCGTCTCACCTGTGACGCTCCGCGGCCATTAGTTGCGCTTCCTCGAGTAATCCGCTACCACTGAAAATTTCGAGAGGACCGATAGATCCGAAATTTCGAAAAACTACGTAAATTTCGGGAAACATTGAACACAACGACGGGACAAAAAAAGCGGCTCACAGCTGACATTGCGTCACCTCGGAGTGGTATTTGAGGCTTTGAGCTGATATGGCGGGCTGAGGCCGAGCGCGGTCCAAGTGAGGGTAGGGGCGAGAGGTTGAGGCGTGCATGAATGGGGGTCGGAGAACTCGATTCCGTCCCCCGAGTGGCTTAAGGTTTGTTCGGTTCATCTTCAACAGGAAGGGATTAGAGGGGATTGAAAAGAATTAATTGCACCCCTCAATAGATATATGAAATTATTTTCTTTCAAATCCCCCATCAATCTTGTGAGAAGGACGAACAAAGGTCTAAAGGGGCTACTTTATAAAATGGGTTAATTGGATCCATACCACTGCAATTTTGCCATATTAGAAAAATACCACTACTATTCGCGAAATCTGTTGAGTGCCACTGGAACTTTGTAAAATTAGATCCATGCCACCGCCATCACATTTTCCATCCATCGCCGTCACTCCTATGTGGGACCCATACGTCAGCTCCATCCTCTTCCTCCATCCCCTCTCTTCTCCCTTTCCCATCTCTCTCCGGCAAACAGCAGCAGCAGGTGGCCGGCAGCAGCATCGATCGAGCTCCGACGCTCTTCACAGTTGTCTGCACCAAAGACTCGTGCTCCGCAGCTCTTTGCCCAACACCAAAAATTAAATCTCACCGCCGCCAAGAATTCCAGGTCCAATCTTTTATTTGCTTTGATGATTTGCAATCACGGATGTTCTTTGCTGATCGTACGATCGTTGGCCCTGCTGTTCGAGTTGGCCCACGACGACGACAGCCACCACGCCGACGACGACCACGACAATGACGAGGGCAGCGCTGCAAGAAAGCAGCTGCTGCTGCGGCGACGAAGAGGCCATCGACCAGCTGGTGGCGGCCACCATGCGGGCGAGCCAGCTGCAGATGGACTACACCATGGACCAGCTCTGGAACGACATCGCAGCGTCGGAAGCCGACACAAGCTACGACGCGGCAGCGGCGGCGATGGCCTCGCCGCCATCGACGGTCTGGGAATTCCGCGGCGGCGTTCGTGGCCCTCGCCGCCGTCATCGGCCTGCTGCTGCTGCCGCCGCCGCCGCCGGCCACCTGCTGCTGTTGTTCGCCGAGAGAGATGGGGAAGGGAGAAGAGAGGGGATGGAGCTAACATGTGGGTCCCACACTGAAGTGACGGTGATGGATGGAAAATGCGACGGCGGTGGCATGGATCCAATTTTACAAAGTTCCAGTGGCACTCAGCAGATTTCGTGAATAGTAGTGACATTTTTTTAATATGGCAAAATTACAGTGGCATGGAACCAATTAACCCTTATAAAATTGTCTCAGTCAATCTATGTAGCACCAGTGCACCACCTGATCCAACTGATCTTGTCCTATCCTAATTTCCCTGTTTCCATTAGTAATAGAAGTATAAATGGGGTTCCGTAGGAATTAATGTTCAACTTTGATCAACCTTACTTAGTCTCATGCTTTTTTAAAAAGGGAAAAAGAAAAGAAGGTTTAAAATAGGGGCGATCTAATCTAAAAGGAGTGATTTTATAGTTCGGGAGGTATTATATTTTCTAGTATAAAATTTAATACCTCTCGATATCTTGGGTACTAGAAGGTACGGAAATTCACAATAAAAATTCTGGTACCTTTCAAGCGCGGTAAAATTTCTCCATCTTCAATATAATTCAGTGCTTGCCTGAATATGTGTTGACGTAATTCCTACCATGACTTCTTAAAGGATCCAACTGCTAAAAGGGGCTGAACCATAACGAATTGATGTGAGACTAGAATCGATTTGAACGAGGAAGAGTATTCATGAGAAACGTCTGGAGGTTTTCTGGCTAGCTTCACAAGATGGTGGCTAGCCGGCCTGAGTTCGAAGTCTCACTCCTTCTATTTATTTGATATTAGGCCATTCCCTAATATTTACATTTTTAGGAAGAGTATTCCTTTTCCTTTGACATGAGAAGGTATCATGAGGTATAACACTACAAAATGTGGCATGATTCAAGCAGTGAACAGATACTAGCACTCTAGTAGTAGACGGTAGTACAACCAGAATAACGCTTTGCTTGTAGAGGGAGCAACTCATATGTTCCAATACACATTCTTATTTGGCTATATCACCATGAGCCCATGAGTGTAACCAAGCTTAGAGCCTATGTTAAATTGTTAATCAACTTATGTAAAAAAGAAGAGCGCGTTAGGAACCGGATGCCTTGCTTGTGATAGCAAAAGACGTCAAGCACCATGCATGCAGAAGCATGGTAGCACAAGCTCCCAATAAAAAGCAAAATTGAGAGATGAGAATGATTGCAACCTGGCTTCACCAGACACCAAGCTGACCGATCAGACCAGCGGATGGCAATGGCGTCCTCGTTGATCTGCGCATTGGATTGCACGGCTACGCCCGGAGCACGTGGTGCTCCGGCTCCGGTCGCCCCGCGTCGCCGCGTCGTTCGTGTTCGACAGGCGCCGCGGTGCCAGTGGAGGCCTCTCGCCGCGCGCGCACAGGCGGCGGCGACGCAGCCGGACCCTGAACACCAAGCGCCGGCGAATGGGAGGCCGTCGGCGTTGCCCACGACCGCGCTGAAGGTCGGCGCCGGCGTGACGCTGGCGCTGGCTCTGGGTGGCGCGTCGTGGAGGGCGCGCGGCGGGAGCGCCGGCCCGGTCCTCGTGCAACCCGCCGCGGTGTGCTCCCTCAACGTCGTCACGGACAGCGCGTCACGCGCCACCGCGGAACGGAGCGCCGCCGCCGCGGCCACCATGAGGACGGGCGTGGACGCGCTCTCCGACTCGCTGTTCCGGCGCGAGGACGCGCCCAGGGACCGCGCCACACTGATGGACCTCGTCTTTGAGCAAGTCACCAAGGAGGTCTCCCTGATCCATCATCCGGATCCATTTCTTGATTCTTCATTTCTCATCCCAATCTTAGCTAGATCAAGAAAATGTGCTTCTACCAACTGCGTGTCTCTTGTCATGCGCAGCAAATCGGCGACAGGGGAAAGCTGACGAGCTTGCTGCAGAAGGAGTGGTCGGCGTCGCGCGATTCCGAGAGGAAGCTTGACCTGGGCTTGCTGCTCACTGACGTACTGATCAACCAGGTACATTTCTATGATCCAGTATTAACTCAGTTTCAACGAAGCAATCTGGATTCACTCTTAAAACTTTCTTGTCTCAACTCAACTTCCATGCTCTGCAAGTGATCTGAATCACCTAGTTAGTAGTGATACTCTGTTTAATCATGTAGAGAGAATGGCAGAGGGCAAAAGAAGTTTGTCAGCAATTGACCGGCCGGTACCAACGTGACTCGAGGCCTTACCTGCACTTGGTAATGATCTAACCAACTTACTAGTCAAGTTTTGTTTTGGTTATCTGCAAAGCTTGTGCCTGATGATGCTTTTCTTCAGGCTGTCATCAACATGATGATGGCAGTGGAGACCATGCTTTCTCCGGAAACAGCCAATAGTGACGACATTGAGAAGATGTCCAAGAATGCCATGGACGCGTGGAAGGAATTCAAGACCAAGTATGAGCATGCCAAGGGGTCAACTGATTCCAGCACCTGACTGACCAGTATTATGCTTGTTTTCAGACAAATCTTTCTGTTGAGTGCTGACAACTCTTGTGATGAATCTTTGTGTCTTACCCACTTAGTTGCTTGTGAAGTTTGTCCCAATCTTTGTGACGTAAATGTTCTCAATTCTCATTATGCATACCTATTTTACAACCTACAATTATTTACCAACATTTCTAGTTGTGTTTATCCCTTTTGTATATTTACACCAATGCAATCTTCAGAAGGAAAAAAAATGAAACAACGAACTGACAAAAATTCCAAAGACCTTATTCAGTAGTCTCCCCCCACATCTTCAGAAGGTATCTCTCGCAGCTACTCCGTGCGATGTCTCCCGAGGATGCCATCCTGGTGATGCCCTGCTTCCCTCCTGCCCCGCCATTGCCTCGCTTTAGGTTGTGCCGGTACTCGACGGCGATGTGCTCGAACACCTCGACATCGAACATGTTCATAATCACCTTGGGGCTCATCTGGTCCCGGACATAGGCGAAGGCGAGCTGGTCGCGCGGGTTGAACGCCTCCAGCTCGTTGAAAAGGAGGCAGGAGAAGAGGTCACTGGCGAGGCCGTGCCTCCTGATGATGATCGCCGTGTCCGGCACATCTGCAGCACAACAAAATCTCGTGATCTCGTATCCCTGATCTTTGCTTGGATGGCGTTACATTGTTCGTGAGTTGTGACACTATCATATCATGTGTCAGTAATGGGGAAAGTGAATTCATCTCTCGAGGGGATATTCCCTCATTTTATATATGTCACCTAAATAGTAATAAAAAATATGAAAAAAATTGGCAACATATATTAATATGAAATATATCACTTCACAGACATGTAAGTTTAAATTCAACTTCTATAAGTTATAACAAAAATAACAAATATGAGTTTTTTTATTGTCCAACGTACCGAGCGGTACCAAATGCTAGCCTGATCCAAAGGCTGATGTTGCGTGGTACCGCACGGTACCAAAAATGTTCCTTAGGTGGTACCGCATGGAGAAGAGAGTTGGAAGGGTAAAAGAGTAACTTCGCGTGCAATAGATGGGTTTGGATCGGGCGGCTCGAACCCTAGCTACGCTGGATGATTTCCGCTGCCGCCGTGTTCCTCTTCCTCGCCGCCGCCGTCGTGTTCCTCTGCCGCCGCCGGACTTGTTCCTCTTCCGCCGCCGCCATCCTTCCCTTGTTCCTCTCCTGCGCCGCCGGCGTCCCTTGTTGCTCTGCACCGCCACCGGAAACGACAACGACTTGGATGCTGCCGCCGCCGGGAACGACGACTCGAAACAGGTACTCCCTCATCCACCCTTGCTCATCTTTTCTCTCCCGATCCTACCCATCCCGGATTCAACGGTTAGATGGGTTTTGGTACCGCGCGGTACCCGTACCGCCCGGTACAACCTGCTAGACCGTAGCAATCCTCAACAAATATAGTTGCGAATGCGCGAATAACTATTTTCGGTTTAATTTGTTATTTTTGTTGCAACCTATAGAAGTTGAATTTGGTTTTGCATGTTTGTGGAGTGATATGTTTCATATTAATCTATTTTATCATTTTTTTAAAAGAAAATTGATAACTATTTAGATGATATGCAAATAACAAGGGGATGAAAATCCACATCCGCAATGCTGGCTAATCGCATTTTGTTCATGTCATCGGCATTGTTGAGATGTCAGTTTCAGTAGCTTCGTACGATAGCTGTTTGTTTGTTTGATCAAGCAAGAAACCAAAAACTGAAGGCGAGAAAGCAAATTCTTTCTGTGCTATATTGCAATACCTGACGGATATGGAAGCTTGATAGGGGACCATGGCTGCAGGCCGTTCCGGCAGTACGTCTCCATCTGCGCCCTGATGGCATCCACGTCGTCCCACTTGCGCCACCGCGCCGTCGCGATCGCCTCCTCCATGGTGTGGAGGTTGAACGGGTGCTTGGAGACCGCCATGTCCGCGCCCTTCCCGGCGACGAGCGAGTGCACCAGCAGCAGCGGGTCGACGGTGAGCTGCATCTTGGCGTCCACCCAGACGCTGAACCTCGCGTTCGGGAACAGCCTGTGCAGGAGGTACTTCACGATCACGCCGTTCATGGCCGGGTTCTCGTAGGGGAGCCGGTGGTCGCCGCCGGTGCCGGCGCCAAGCCTCGCCACGCGCCACGCGCCAACTGTGCCGGCCTCGCCGCGCTCGCCGGCTAGGATGCTGTGGCTCGCGAGGACTGTGTGGGTGGCGTCGTCGATGAACATGAAGAAGCACGCCGTCCGGAGCGTCTCGGAGCCGAGCCCCTTCGGCTGCCGGATCTTGTCGTGGTCGTTGAAGATCGCCGACGCCACCACCACGCCATTGCACTTCTCCATGGCCAATCTGTCTAAAACCAACAACGTCTTCACAAAGATGATAACATCGAAGTGTGTAGCAGTGTTTCTTGATTATTGCACCACAAAAGGCTTGAGTTGCATATATGCAAAAGAACACGTAAAAACATCTGGCTTGCAACTCAAGGGATTATAATGAATTTTCAGCTCAATGATAGTCATGCTCACGTGCCACAAGAATTTTCTCCTCTATGAAAAATGCGAATTGGCCAAAGAAATCACCAGATTCTCTGACGGGGAATTCCTTGAAGAACCCACATGGAATTTCAACTGCGGTATCAGTGTGGTTGAAGAAGGATCTCCGCTCAACGGTGGACAAATTTCCGGCGAACGAGTTCCTCCTCCCATTCTGGTACCGCAATGCTGGTTTTGCATAAGGAGACGCCGAGAGGTTGCGGCAGAGTTTGTTGATCTCTTCCAAGACCGTCTTATAGTCTGTTCCAAGAGTAAAATATAGCACTTGTGAATTTCTTATGGCATTCGAATTCCAGAAATTCAAAAAACTGATCAGAAAACACTGAACGAAAACAAGAAAAACGGAGATGAGAAACAGGATCGTCCGCATTTGTTGCGTTTGCATGCGACCATGGATCATGAAAAGAGAAGCAGAGACATCCGTTACGTCCTTCCTGGACGGAGATGGATCGACCTGAGAAGACGGCGGGGTCGGAGCAGAGCGCGCGCGTGGCGGGGATCGCGTGCTTGTGCTCGCCGTACTCGCGCGGGTACTCGAACAGCGCCGCCGACGCCGCCGACGAAGGAGCGGAGGAGCGGAAGGGGAGGAAGGCGAGGCAGCGCGAGGCGGCGGAGGCCGGGTCGGAGAAGGAGACGTAGAGCGCGAGCGGGAGCGTGGTGAGGAGGTAGAGCAGGGAGAGGCAGAGCAGCTTCGACTGCATCACCGGCGGGCTCCGCACCCGCACCCGCACCCGCACCCGCACCATCTCGCCGTCTCCACGTCCACCGCGGCTGCTTCCCCGCACGTCGCGGTTGTGTTTTTGACCGAGCTTGATCGATCCGTCTCCCCAGTGGGCGCGCGGCCTCGCACTCGCGTGGCGGTTTCGGACTTTCGGTTAGGACAATGTGGGCGATTGGGCTTGTGGCTCTGTGGCTCATCTCACCTCGCTCTCGATCGAGCAGGGTACGAAGTACACAGACTGGGTGTGGCTGTGTGGGGCCACATGTCAGTGTCAGTTGCCCGGCCCGGTCGACGACTTTTCGGTTGTAGGTAAAACTGGTTCAGGTTCAGTTGAGTTGACAATCATCTATGAGGATAAAGAATCGATGAGATTAGAGGGCAAAAAACTCTGAATATTCATCACTGCTTTATCGATCGGCAACGCGTGTATCGTGTAAGGTCTTTTTCATTCCCGAAACTACGGGTGGACTCTCGACTGTATGTGATCGCGTTTGTAATTGGAAATTTACCATGTGGCCACACTATCGACCTGGTTGACCTGCTACTGCCTCGAATATCGGTTGCATACTTGCATTTTTGAATCATGGCTGTAGCAACTAATGAACTGCATTTCCTGCTTAATTAATCAGATACTCCGGTGTGCCCTTGGAAGTGTCACAGAAAATTAGTTTATTTTCTGCAAGAATAGGAAAAAGAAAAATCTTTCTTCGAAACAGAGCTGAAAAGGTATATATATTAATGTTGTTCACCGTTAAATCATGCGTTAAAATAGTTGACTAAACAGAACTTTTGTTGTTGTTAATCTCGATACGCACGAGTCACAACTCAACTACATACTTTACAGTGCAAAAAAAAACAGTTCACTCGAGCAGTTTAGGGCTTTAAGATGCCATTATTCTTCCGACCAGGAGCTTGAAGATTACACTAGCTGTGCGATCGAGTCTACTACTCCGGTAAACATTTGAAGATCTGGAACTGCCGCGCGCTCATCGCGTTACATGTCGGATGCGTCCTTGGCGTCGAAGAGCATCCATATCTCGTTGACCCTGCCGCTGAACTCGAACGGCGAGTTGTACTGCGCCACCGTGTAGGACGACGTCGGGTCGGCCCTGCGCCCGTCGGAGACGGCGGCGGCCCACCTGGTCCCCTGCAGGCTGGCGTCGAGCAGCGCGGCCTGCTCGCCGACGTCGGAGTCGGCCACGAAGCCGCCGAAGCGGCGCACGGCGGCGTACCTGGCCCCGGCCCACCTCTGCACGTGTAGCCCCTCCGCCGGTGGCGGGTCCGGCTGGTTCTTCGCCGGCACGTAGAAGCTGACCACGAAGGAGGAGACGCAGAACGGCCCGTCGCTCGGCGCCACCTGCGTCAGCACCGGCGCCGTCATCTCGATCGTCTCGTTGTACGCGTTCTTCCCCTGGATGTAGTTGAACAACCTGGCCATCAAAGCCCAGGGTTATCTCAAGCCCAAACATTTTCGTGGCCCATGTAAAGCCCAATAGAAAAAAGAAGGAATAAGTTCACCCGAGGTCCCTCAACTTAACAGCGAGATTTTTTGAGACCCCTAAACCACAAAACAGAAATGTGTGTACCCTAAACTCACACAAACCGTTCAAAGAGGTCCCATGACAGTATATAGGGTGGTTTCACTGAAGTGGCATTTGGAAAAAAAAAAGTACATGGGACCCACATGTCAGTTACACATCGTTTTTTCTTTTCTTTTCTTCTCCTCTTCTCTCTCTTATTCTTCAGTGAGTGAGCGCGATGGGCGGGCGAGCGCGACGGCGGGTCCGCGCGGCGGCGGGCGCCGGCAGGCGAGCGCGGCCTGCGGGCGAGCGGAGGAGCGCGACGGCTGGTCCGCGCGGCAGCCGAGTGGCGGCGGGCCAGCGCGACGGCGGGTCCGCGTCCAGGACGGCCTCGTCCTCGTCGTCCACGTGCTGCTCGTCGGCGTCGAAGTCGAACTCGTTCGTGGGGACAGAGGACTACGTGGCGCCGGAGATTGTGGCCGGGAGCGGGCACGACCACGCCATCGACTGGTGGGGCCTCGGCGTGGTGCTGTACGAGATGCTGTACGGGCGCACGCCGTTCCGGAGGCGGAGCCGGCGGGAGACGTTCCACCGCGTCGTCGCCGCGCGGCGAATGCACCAGGAACTGGTTTTAATCCATTGTCTACACCAAATCGTGAAATACTGCAAGATAAACCACCTGCCGGTTGGATAGCGCAGCGGGGGCCTGCTGGAAAAGCTCCTTCACGGGGTGAACAAAATGATTACTCACAGAACTTTGTGGATACTGGCATGCGACCTCAGAATTTTATCAGAGAACTGGAGCTTACAAGTGTAGTGGAGGACTATCCTAAGCTTAGAGAACTCATACAGAGGAAAGATGCCCGGCGAGCCGACGCCGCTGCGCGACCTCATCGGCCTCCTCCTGGAGAAGGACCCGCGCAGGCGGCTCTGCGCCCACGGCGTGAAGCGGCACGCCTTCTTCCGCTGTTCATCCTGACGCCTGACGACGACGATGCTGGCGCCGCGGCCGAGGCGCTGGACATGGAGAAGGTGCTGCACGAGGAGGAGAGGAGGCGGTCGGCGCGACGGCGAGCTCGGCCAACGCGGCGGCGGCGGCGCCAGAGGAGGAGAGGAGGCGGTCGGCGCGACGGCGAGCTCGGCCAGCGCGACAATGCCGGCAGGAGAGAGGAGAGGAGTGGCGCGCGGCGCGGCGCCCGCCTCCTCCCTCTCCAAGCGCTCGCCGACCTCCTCGGCGGCATCCCCGCCTTGCTCACTGATCTCCCCATCTCCTTCCTCTCCGCCGGCGCCGACCACATCGCAGCCACCGCCGGCCACCACGACAGCCGCATCTGGCGCTCATCCGCGCCCGCCGCTGTGCCCGCTGCCGCCCCCACCGCCTCTCCCCCGCCGGTGCGCCACGCGCTGCTCCTCTCTGCCGCCAAGCTCGCCGTCGCGCAGGCCGCCATCTCTCCTCTCCCGTCGCCGTGGCGCCGTCGAGAGAATCAGGAGGGGAGAAGAGAGAAAAAAAGGGAGAAATGTGGCCCCACACCATTTCCTCTCACTTACATGTAGGCCCCACATAATTAATTTTAATTATTTTTAGTTACTTGCAACGTCAGCGAAACCAAAACCACCCATATGTTCTGTGTACTGACTAGGGACCCTGAGTGAATGATTTTATATAGTTTAGAGGTGAAGATTTCTGTTTTGTGGTTGAGGGGTCTAAAAAAATCTCGATGTAAAGTTGAGGGACGGCCGGTGAACTTATTCCAAAAAAGAAAGCTTCACTAGTACTACTAGCCTGTGATGAAGCTTTTCCATGGCGAGAAGAGGGAGTGATGAGTACTGAGGACTTACTGGAGGAAGCCGGTGCGGGTGGCGGCGACGAAGGAGATATCCTCGATGGGAGCGGTGGAAGCCCACATGGCGTCGTTGTACCGCCGGATCTCGAACCCGTTGGCGCTGTCCACCACCTCGTACGACGGGCACTCGATGCGCTCGCACGACGGCGGCACGGCCGCGGAGGCGACAGCGGCGGCGGCGAGGAGTAGTAGCATTAGGCCGCTCCGGCGAGCCATGGTGGCGGGTGCGGGGATGCGTGCGGCGGAGTTGGGGAGGTGGGATTGCAGGGGGCTCGGGTGCGTGCGGTTGGGGATCGATCGATCGATCGGGTTGGATAAATACGGCCGCGCTTTGCGTTTGCTCGGCGCAGGTGCCTCCACGTCGCCAATGTTCGTTCGTACGTTGGAGACGCACGGGGAAGAGGGAAGCAGGCGCAAGAAGCGTCGTTTTGGTGGTTTCTGAGATTTTCCTTGCCAAAATTTGTGACAGTCGCGTCGGCGCGTGGGCTGTATTCGCCTCGTTTTATATTCTTGTGTCTGAAACTCTGAGGGCTGTTTCGGTCCGATGCCAAAACTTAACCTACTAAATAGTTGGCAATTTAAATAATACTTTATAGATGTTTGGATTGATACCAATATTTACTATAGCTAATACAATTTATATAGTTTAACTCTACCAAAATATTGATAGCGTCAAAACATATCTAAGATTTGGCACTACCAATAGTTTAGTAGGGTATCAAACTAAATCAGCTTTTGTTGTTGAGTTGGTTGCTCAACTTTGACTGATTGAGTAATGAGCAGTTACTTCAAGTAAGAGAAACAGACAAAATCTTTCTTCTATGAGTAAATTTCAGAAAACTATTAATTCAAGGTAAAATTATTATAAAACTACATATTTTAGAGTTTAAATCTCTAGTGATATTGTTCCTGTTAAAGCTATAAACGTTATAATTTGATAGATTTACTACTTAATCTTTAATTTTTATGATATTCCATGTTAATTTGTAGTAAGAAATTTCACGGTAATTTTAAATCTTTTTACCACACCTTCAATCTTTAGTTTGAACGAAGTGTAATGTTGTGAAATTTAATTTTCCTGAATTCATTGTTTCTTGAAGGAAAAAAAATAGTGCTTACGAGAACTTGCCGAAAGGATCAATTCTACAACGAAGCCCTGCCAGCCTAATCGTGGTTTCGACCCCAAAACATAGTAGTAGTATCTTTTTTCCGTCAAAAAAATTTGTAGTTATTGCTTTCATTCAAACGTACTCGTCAGTTTCATGTTATAAGTCATTTGACTTTTTTTATAATCAAGTTTAATTAAATTTATAGAAAAATATATTAGTATTTTCAACGCAAAACAAACATATTATCAATGATAAAATATTTAATGTTAGATGTTGCTAAATTGTTTTATAAACCTAATCAAACTTATAATATGAAACGGGTAATATGGAATTTCATCCGCAACATTTACTGGGTAAAATAGCACGTGCAGACGTGCAGTATCATACACTTCAATGTGGTTGGGGCTTGCTTCATTGACTGGGATTCGATTTTCCGTACAAATAAGAACACTAAACATTCACCGTGTTTTTTTTAGATAGCAGCCAACTCCAGGTAGTATATTTTTTAAATTTACATCAGTGGTTATAAACTTATACTCCGTTCCATAATATTTAGGATTTTCGGTTTTTAATTGCAATGTTTGACCACTCATCTTATTAAAAAAATTATGCAAATATGAAAAACGAAAAGTTGTGCTTAAAATACTTTAGATAATAAAGTAAGTCATAATATAATATTATGGGACGGAGTCCTAAACACAAAATAGTACTAGTAGTACGATCTATGCATGGTGATGGTCATGGTAGCATGGTACACGAACAATCATCAAATTAAGTAGGATCACAGGACATCATCAATCATGTTCCCTACAGTACAAATTTATGCCAAACTCTTTGCGGCTGAAAAGGGTCACAGTCCATTCAATCCGTCTATTTAGTCATAAATTTCTCACCAGCAACATGTTTAAATACGACAGCTACTCTTGTCTGCGAATACAACTGTAAGATGGTAGGAATTATAATTACGGCCAAGAGAAGATTTTCAAGTCTAAAATCATGAACATCTTTCAGGTAGTCATCTACTCCTCGTGATGCTACTTTACGGTTCACAAGATTAATCCCCGCTTGATATAAACAGACGAAAAAATAGGATAGGTGACACACGAGTATAACGCTCTCGGTGAAAAACCGGAGCAGAGTAGCAGTAGTAATACAGCAGCCGTGATTTTATTTAGAAGACTAAGTATATCAATTAAGAGGGTAGTTAACCTTAAACCCCGCAAGAAACCCGCGTCACCCTCACTTGGCCTTGCCGTTGACGGCGGTCTCCTTGCCGTTGGCCGCTGCGGCGGCGGGGACCTTGCCCTTGCCATCGTCCTCCTTGGCGAAGGCGTCGACGGGGTAGGTCCTCCCGAGGCCGGTGGGGGTCTTGAAGGTGATCTTGGAGGAGTCGTCCTTGTCGATGAACATGTCGGAGAGGGAGACCCAGATGAGAAGCTCCTTGGTCTTGGCCCCGGTGACGCGCTTCATCCGGCGGTCCTCGACGAAGGCGGTGACCTCGGCGGCGTACGAGACCTGCCTGCTGATCTGCTTGAAGGTGTGGGTGATGGCCTTCTTCTGGCGCAGCCACACGAACCCCGTGGCGCGGTTGTAGCCGACCTCCTCCATCTCCGCCAGCGGCAGCAGGCCCAGCGGCATGTGGATCTCCGCGAGGAGCTCCACCGCCTTCTCCGCGCACAGCGCCGCCCCGTGGTACACCTCCGCCCCCTCCCTGTGCGCCTCTATCGCCTGCGACCCCATCGAACACGAACTCCAACCCTTGGATTCGACACTCACAAATGCACAATGCGGTGGTGGGATACTGGGAATCTTTGGGTTGCTTGTTTGTGGGGAAAGGTGGGGGGCGCTGGATTTTATAGGGGATGTAGCGAGAGGGGGAAGAGATCAGATGGTGGACTCCGTGAGCCTCCGAGACGGAGAGGAGGAGGGGACGGTTGGGGTGGGGGAATTAAGGCGCGGGGGGTTTATTTATTACTCCTCCTACGTGACATCTCTCTCGCGACTCGCGAGAGTCAGAGGAGGCCTTGATGCAGATGGGGGGGACGCAGGCGCCGCGCTGTGCGCGAGCCGTTGCGTAGCGCGCGAGTCGCGACACCGCACGACGCCACGCGATGGTTTGGGCGGGGGCACGGGAGGCGTCGGACGCGCGCGATGGTCGATTGATTGGGTCCGGCCTTTCGCCGGGTAGTTGGACGGTTTGCTCTACTTGTGGATTTCGTGTTCACGTGTCGTGCAGGCTTGCGGGGTGTGTCGCGCGCGCGGTAGCCGTTTCGAAAGGAACGGAAAACCTTCTCCAACACTACCTGGATTAGACTGTTTCTCGTGAAATTGTCACAGAAATTCGTTACTATATTCTTGCGTCTCGAATCGAATGGGGACCCAAAGAGTCGGCATGCATTGGACACGCCTGTGCTGACTGTTGTTGAAACCAACCGTAAGATATTTTGAGTTAGATGACGCCATAGCGGTCATGACCCACATTTTAAATGCAACAATTGATCATGCGAACCCAACCACAGCGCTCGCCGTTTTCTGTCGTCAAATCGTGGACTGTGAGATTGATTAGGCCATATTTGGTCACTGGTACAACTAGTTGTCAATATCTTGCCACGAAAAAGACGAGCAGTTGACAGAAAACATAAACATAATCTCGAGTTCTTTGCCTCCGAAAACAAGAGTTTCACCCGGCAGTTGCTGCAGCACAGCTCAGTCCAGCTGCTAATTTAACGTACAACTGTGCTATGGCAAGCAGGACACGCTGGATGGAAGCAATGGAACGCGTTAGAATCTTCAGATTGAAGGGTGATATACAGCTGCACCATTCAATGGCGTACATGTACAAGGTGCAAGGTGAGCGTATCGGAGTTAATGTTCTGACCTCTGAATTGTGTAGCTGCTGTTGCATGTGGCATCGTCAATTTGTCATGCGTCTTTGACGTTGCAAGCTGGTCCTCGGGTACGTACAACCACCTGATTTAACGTGCAAATACGGCAACAACATAAAACCAGTACAGTTCTTGACGCTACTTCCTATGTCAGAAAAAAAAATACAATCTAAATATATCCTAATTCATCATACATAATATATCATCCTATCACAGGTTAATTTATTTTTAACAGACGGAATACAAAATAAACCAAAGTATACCTTACAATCACACGCATTCTAGCTTCTAAGCAGTATACTCATTGCTCGGCTCGAGTATGGATAAGAAGTTTATTCGAAAAAGAAAGGTACTGATAAGAACAAGTACTTTAAAAGATGCCACATAAGTTCATACTTGAGGTGGAGAAGAGAATAGAAGCCACCCTTCGCAGTAGAAGGGACAATCTCCACACAAAACTCTAATAAAACTGAAAGAAAATAAAGAGTGGATTGAACAAATAAATAAAATAAAAATATTAAGGCTAGTGTGCTATAGTTAATATAGATTAGCTTATATGGATAAAATTAAATGTGACAATTGTACCTTCTACTATACAACTTGCCTAAGAAAGAATAGCGAACTAGTTGAGCTATGCAATTGTACGTGTCGTATGAGCATGGTTTAATTATATGCACCCATAAGCGAGTGCATGCTAATAGAGACCGTTGATGTAATAGTCTCGACAACGCCATAGTTCCCTATCCATAACATCTTTCAATGTTGTATGGTGAAACTGAGGATGCTTTGCTCTCATTTTACAGCTCTTACCTTCTAGAAGAAGGATGGAATTAGCATCAGTTGTTGTCAGTGTGTAGCAAGTTGATGTATTGTTTGTCTAGCTCGGTTTTTTCTCTTGCTGTATTCAATGAAATTATTATACTCAATGCTAAAAAAGTTGATGTGCTGGAGAATTTCATTTCTCTCCTTTGTATTCTAATCTTAATTTTTAAATAAAATATATAAGTCTTAAGAAAAAAAACTTGTGAGCCTCTTAAAATAGTTGGTCCTTTGAAGAGGTTTGGACTGCATGGCTTTACTGAAGAGGGAACTGGGGAGGGAAAGAAAATGAATTCTAAGGGATCAGATCAGTAATGTTACGCTTGATCCTACAAAGTTCTAAGCCCAATTGAAAATTGAGCATATTGTATAGTTTTGTTACAGAAAGGCCACCACAGAAACCCTCTTGAAACTGCGTTTCAATACGGAAGTTAATCTGGTTTCTATCAAAATCCCGCAAAATCCCTAGTGAAATTGACATTGAGAATATCTTTAAGAACAGCTCAGCACCCTTTACACTAATTCTAAAGTCGCCTCTCACTGTCTCACATAAATCTAAGCTCCCTGAACCTTCTTCCATGGCTCCAAACTGTGTGGTTGAAGATTGTAGCATACTTGAATTAATGAAGTTAAAGGTTGTCGCATTAATGAAGTGTAAGATGCCTGTAACACCCAACGACCATCTGCTTTACATTCGCAACTCCGATCCAGTGGCTGGATGCTGCGTACCAACAAAGTCGCTGCAATCCCTGGACCCATATGCTTCATGTCACCATGGGGATGACTAGAGCAAGTTCTATAGAAAGGGTAGTTATCCAATTTTGTACATGTAACATAAGAGGTTATATGTACAATATATATATATCACATCTGCACTATCTTTTGCTGAAATTAAAGTCAACAGTTAGCTTTTCTAGTACTTCATCCGTTTCATATTATAAGACATTCTATCATTGTCCATATTTATATATATGTTAATGAATCTAGACATATATATGACCTGAAACGGAGGTAGTATTAACGTATAGAAGCCATGGAGCCATGCTCGTGCCCTCATGGGAGATGCAAGCTTTGGTGAAGGAGAACGTGGAAATGGTGACAGACCAGGAGGCATGGAGAAGCGGAGGTAGCAATGGAGGACGTGGAGGGGGTAGTGACATTGTGGATAACAAGTGGCAACATATAAGCAAGATAAAATCTTGTACCGGTAAAAAAGAGTAAGTTCACTTTAGATCTCTTAATTTATTGCGAGTCTGAAATTCATCGCTCAACAAAAATACAAGGTATAATCCATCCCTCAACTCACAATATTATGCCAATTTTAGTCTCTCGATAGTATAGTGGCTGGTTTTGGATGACGTGGAGTGTGGGACCCATGTGGGCCCCATATGTCAATGGCTAACTCCTCTCTCTCCTCTCCTTGTCCCTCTATTCCCTATCTCTCTAGGGCACGCGATGAGGTCATGGTGGCGCGTAGCCTGTGTCACGCGGTGGTCGACGGGAAAGGAATGGCACGACGGCTGGCAGAGGTGGCGACGGAGGCGGCTAGCTAAGGCGACGACAGAGGAGATGGTGGCACGCGGTGCTAGCCTGCGGAGGAGGCGACATACACGATGACGGAGGAGATTGTAGTGCACGGTGGCCGGTGGAGTCGTCCTATCCTTGCGGCCATGACCGGTAAAGTCGTCCTTGTCCTTGCGGCCGGGGAGTCGTCCTCGTCCTCACGATGGCTTCTTGAATGCCCTCGACTGCCACTATAGCCATTCCCTTTTCCTCAACCTCGAGAGATCCTCGGGACGCCGTCGTCTCCTTGTCTGGGACTTCGTGCACCGGCCGCTGTGCGCCACATGGCATCATGTCCTTGCCGCGTGCCCTAGAGAGATGTAGCAGAGAGGGAGAGTGATAAGAGAGAGAGAGGAGTAAGCCGTTGACCCCATTAGCCAAAACTGGTCATTATACTGCTAAAGGACTAAAATTAACATGGTATTATGAGTTGAGGGATGGGCTATACCTGGTATTTACGAATTTTAAACTCGACAACAAATTAAGGGATCTAAAGTAAACTTATTTCGTAAAAAAGGGCTTTTACGTAAAAATTGAGTGGATGACGACACAAAGGCATCTATACAATTACAATACTACGAGTATTGATGTTCAAATTGATGCTGAATGAGAGATCATAAAGCTACTTGTATTAGTACAAATTACGAGTTACACTCAATGATTAGGTTCGTTGAGTTGAAACCTACTCATAGAAGAGTTTTAAGTACTAAACTTCACGGCTAATTATTTTCTCATAATCCTTGTTTAGTTCCTAAAAATTTTTTGCCCAAAAACATCACATCGAATCTTTAGACTATATATGGAGCATTAAATATAGATAAAAAACTAATTGCACAATTTATATAAAAATTGCGAGATAAATTTTTTGAGCCTAATTAGTCCATAATTAGCTACATATACTAATGACAGATTAATTAGGCTTAATAAATTCGTCTCGCGGTTTACAGATGATTTATGAAATTAGTTTTTTCATTCGTGTTCAAAAATCCCTTCCGATATCCGGTCAAACATCTGATATGACACTTAAAAATTTTCTTTTTACGATCCAAACACACCCATAGTAAAGATGATCGTAGCAATTTCACCTATCCCTACGCGCCTGTACTCAATACAATTATGGGTGCGTTTAGTTCACGTTAAAATTGAAAGTTTGGTTGAAATTAAAATGATGTGACGAAAAAGTTGGAAGTTTGGTTGAAATTAAAATGATGTGACGGAACAGTTAGAAGTTTGTGTGTGTAAAAAATTTTTGATGTGATAAAAAAGTTGGAAGTTCGAAGTAAAAGTTTGGAACTAAACTCGGCCTACATGAATATCTTCGAGAAAAAGTAAATGTTTACAAACTGTGGAGATATAAATGAGTATAGGAGAGGATAAATTGTGGCCGTCAGATCTAGCACCAAGTGGAGATACTACACGGAGTACTCTGTCTCCCTCTCGTCTTCCTCCTCTCCTTCCGCCGCGGCGCACCACGCACGACGGCATACCCCCTCCCCCTCCGATCTCCCGCCGAAACCTCCCCCGCGCGTCGTGGAGCAGAGCAGATCCCGATTGCGCCGCGGTTTGCGCTCGCCGCAGCAGCTCACCCGTAGATCCCCCCCCTCCCCCCCCCCCCCTCCCCCCCGCGGCGGCCGCGGCGCTTGTTCGCCTTCCGGCGATGCCGACGCCGAACGGTACACCTCGGTGGCAGCGCTACTCCGCCGTTCTCGCCGCAAGGTGCACCGCATTCTCCACCCCCCGCGTGATTGAATTTTAGTAGTTCGTTCCAGCGTATTTGGCCCCATGTCAGGCTTTATATAAAACTTCAAATGGTTACTTTAATGGGATGAACTCAGTTGTATTTCTCTCGGACTTAAGATGTCAAATTGATATAGTTTTGATACGTTCAAGATGAACTATTGTTGTGCTTTCCTAGTGTAGATGTTAACTAACCTAAATTCACCCAATCCTGTAAATCCAAACAAATTGTTTTGCATCTGATTTTGATTCAAGTGTTATAACTGGGATTTCCGACCCCTTTGGAGACAAAAAAGTGACTTCTGTCAATTGTGATATATAATGGTTAGCTTTTCTAGAATGCGCGCTCATGTCCAGTACTCCAGTCTGCATGTCTGTTTCATCATTTATTTCAAAAAAACTTGGAGAAACACTATAAAGTACCTGTAAATGATACTAGTATCTTTCGTTGCACTATAGCTACATTACAAACTCCACAGATCATAGAGGGCTGCCCTCTGCCATGATCCAACATTTTGAAAGCAGAATAGAGACTACATGGCTCCAAAATTCTACATTTACATTCTAAAGTAAAATTAGATGTAACTACAGGACTGCAACTCGAAACATCCCTAGGTGGCATGTTCTTGATTATCATGCCAAGTCGCCTCATGCCTGATTAGTGATCACTATTATCTTAATCTGGTACCTTCTGAAAGGTATACTACATACCTATCTGCAGTTCTTTGCATCGTTGCTGATTTCAAGCATCCTTATTCAAATTTCCATAAAAAACAGATGATCACCATCTCGAATTACTGTAATATCATCAATTTCAGCAAATTCTGGATTGACAAGTTTTGTAAGACGACAATTGTTAAACTTCTGACCTGCAGAATCAAAATTATTGAATAAGAACACTTGCACTAGATGCAAGTTGTATTACCTAATACAGACAGTCCCTCATACTTGTACCTATGATTAATTATAGCCTAATGGGACAGCTACTTCTTGCTTTTTTTTAATGAAATGTCAACCAAATGTAAACTACAAAAATGCCAAGGCACAGTTCAATCTATAAAATGAACTAATACCGTGCCAACTATTAACAAATTTTGGTGCTAGTTATCTGAGGGGTTAATGCAATCTCATGGCCCATTAACCCATCAACTGATCAACTCAACACTGAACGCATAAATATACTGTTTGGTAGGGTTAGGATCTGGTGCTTTGGTATACCTGCTGGGCTTTACTTTCTTGATTAAATGGCGTGTATTCAATTTAAACATTTCAGGTGAAGGTGTTATCCATGAAGAAACATATTTCTTGAACTATAAGTAAATGTTGGAGACCTTAACCTCCAGTCTATTGCTCTACCAAGCAAATAGAGTAGCATACTGATGTAAAACAATTATCATCTAAGAAAGTTCTGGTGTAGTGGTAGGATAGAATTATAGAACTCTGTTTGATTGTTGCATGGGATGTAAATTAAAAGTACTCTTCCTGTAACCTATGAGAATCTTAAGTTTTCCAAAACATGCTGCAGCTGGAAGGATTTTTCTCACTTCTCAGGGGAGTTTTACCTCCCTTGCACTGAGAATATGAGGTCCCTTCTGCTTACATACCTGAGAAGCCAGTTCATGGAAGAAACTAAGCCCTCCTATACAGGGCCCTAATCGTCCTCCCTCATGTATTTAAATCAAAGAATACTTACAAGCTATGGCGAAAAGTTTATCAAGAGATCCTGGTAGATTTATAACTTTTGCAAGCGGTGCCTCCGGTCTTTTGTTCCTCTGTGAATACATATGTATTGTCACTCTTTTCCATTCTAAAGCCATAGAATGACCATTATTAGCTTTTAATTCATTCTTCTCATTGTCTTGATTCAATGCAGAACATCTGTTGTACTCTCCAAAGTGTTGATGCATCATCTGTAAAGATTTTTCCATCACCTCGGTAGAGAACCTGTGATCTTGGTTCATCTTCTGCCGAATACGAAAGAATTCTAATCATCATTCTGCATAAAAAGGTATATTGTAAAACAAGACACCATGATGATACCAAGACATGAACTAACCTGGGAAAGATTGTTCAGAATAACTCGTCTGTCATTGCTGTTTTCCTTGATAATGTTCTTTAGCACTGCTGTGTTCAGCCTTAATAGTTGTGAAACTTTGATTGTATGGAAAGCACATGGCTGGGGGATGCTGCAGATAACTCCTATTTCTCCAAATATTTCACCATCGCACAGTACTTCCTGGACCTGGATTTTGTAATTATACATGTCAAATTCTGCATTACCCTTTTAACCATTGTTCTTTAGAACATATGAACTTTTGTTAAGTCACCTTTTCTGTTCCATCGATCTCTACCCGCTCTTCCTGCCAAACAAAATAACAACAGTTACACCAGTATCCATAGTTGTATGAACTGCAAAATCATCACAGTGTTCCAAAATATAGTTGCACTAACCACTGCTCCTGAAACTAATATGTAAACATCTCGGGGTGCTTCATTTTGGAGTATGACAACTTCTCTTGGTGGGTAGTACTCTGCTTCCATTTCAGTTACCTATTATGTAGGGATAATGTATTAACTTTGAGTTGTTCATGGTATATCGAATATTAACTTTTTATTTTTCTTTTGCAATTGCTCTAGCATAGAAACTAATTTCCTTGTGTTCATACCAGTTGGATCATGCAAGTAAATGAGACACCATGGAAAAGATAGACTTTTTCTATAACAGGTAAGAATAAGTTGCACGCTATGCTTGAACGGATTCCCTTGGGGAGACTATCCAATGTTTCTTTCTGTTTCAGCCCCTCTGTTTTATATCTTAGGCAGATATGAGATAGCATTTCGTCCTTAATATGTCCAGGCAACTGATTTCTTGCAGCAAACTGAGAGGCAGCATGGATTGTGTCCCTCTGCAGTATGGAAAGATGAGAACGATTAAGAGGTTTAAATGCACTTGATATTTGCAAAAATAGAAGGTATGTACTGCTTGGGAATGGTAGAGTTTTTATGAATTTTTTACCAACAACCAATCTTATCTAATCTAAGTTCCCATTCATGATTCTACATGCAACTTTATTGTTAGTACAGTTCTGTACCAAAAAGAATTGTATAGCAATACTCATATTACTTCTAGCTGTGTCTATGCATGTATGCACATACAGGTGCACATTCAATTTGCAAGAGTTTTCACATGCATCTCTACAGCACAGCCTTCGATTTCCAGACATGCTAGTGATAAGCTTAAAAATCCATAAGCAAAGTACTTATTTCTCTCTTTTTTTTTTGTTCCAGTTATTTTGCAAATCCACAAAGCAGGAATATCAACATCATCAAAATTGCTATAGGATTTCTTGAAGTTATTGGAAGAGTACGTACAAAATTCCTGGTCCGGCAACTTCCCTGAACAACCAGATTTGTCATGTTACCTATGAGGTATGCTGTCAATCCCAGGTTAAATAGCATGTAGCATATGCTAAATAACATTTCTCTTTGATTCTCTGCATGCAAATCCCCATAACCAGTTGTTGTGAGTGTTGTTATGGACCAATAAATTGCCGTAACATATCGAACCCACAGACTTTGTGATCTGTAGTTTGGTATTGCTGCTCCTATCCATGTTCTTGCTGGATTGGGGTATCTATCAGCTATTAAATAATTGAAGCATCCTGAACAATGTACCGCGAAAAGTGTAACCTGAAATTTTTACAAATAATAATAATAATAATATAGAACTAAGTTTTCTTCATCAAGGTAGTGTACTTTGATTTTTTTTCTTTTTTTTTAATTTGAAGAGGGAAGTGAGAGCATGAAAACTTACAGAAATTAGTTTGGTGCACCTTATCCAGTAGTAATTCAATCGGATATCCTTTTCGAGCCTAGAGGAATTGTTTTACCATATCAATTTTCATTTAAGTTTTTTGTAAGTTTCAAGATGAAATGGAAAAACACTGTACCTGGCAAATAATTCACTGAGGCGCCGGAGACGCCATAATCGAAGCATGCTAAGTAACCTATAAGCAAGGCCATTTTCATGCTTTTTGAAGATTTGCCCAAGCAGTTGATATGGAATCGTTGAACAGACATCAAAAAGGAACCAGGAAGAGAAATATCTGCATATACACTCAGTTTTGTTCAACAGTTATCTTTGAACGTGTACTGTAGCATTCAAAATTACATACGTGAAAAAACTGACCTAGCCACGATCCTTTTTGGATCATCCACTAGAAGATATGACTTTTGATCCAGATACGCTAGAAAAAATGTGAGAATAATATCGATTGCAAAGAAGCTGTCAATAATATTGTCAACAAGAGAAACCTTCCAGGAGAGATTTCTCAGATATGCTAGTTCAAATGGGCAGATCCAAGCTGAATAAACAACAAGCACGAGCAAGAACGTCTCCCAGGTCCTATGCAGACATAAACAAAAAGGAACTAACTATGTAAATTAACTGTGTTTTGTGTGCATATTCATATATGAGCAAGAAAATATCGATCTTACCTGTAACGGGAATCATATGGAGAAATAATGAATTTTCTCAGCTTGATAGATTGGTTTGCTCTTGCTCCTAGAGGTGGGAGTGGGTCATTGTGAAAGATATTGCTAATAGTTTCCATTGGAGTGTCTAGTTAGAAGTGGGAGGTGCCTAAGTCGAGATCTTAGTTCCTAGAGGCTGTTTTTATTACTGACATGTTGGTGGTACATTTCTGAGTGTGCCAGTTAATCTTGACTAGCTGAGTGTGAAGTGATAGCTGTGAATGCAGCATAAATAAGGGTTTGGTTTGGCTTCAGGAAAGAAGATGGAGGAAACAATGAATTATTTGGAAAATATTGTTTTATTTGGTTTTGTTATTTCTATGTGAAATAAAATCAAGTATTTCTTTCAAAAAGGAAAATAAAACCAAGTGGTCTGGTCTTATTGCTCGTGATTTGGTTGGTTAGCTATGAATGAGTTGTAAATGTTTTGGTGTACCAAGTGGTCAGGTATTTGGAGACGACGCCTGCCAAGTATCACTTTTTAGATATGATGGGCAGCCTTTGCAGAGTTCTACATTGTAGCAATCGGAGATTAAGAAAATTTTGAACTTTTTTTTTATAGAAAATGAACTGTTTTTTTCCCCCTGAAACGGACCCAGCTTCAGCTGATTCTATATTATAGCAAGAAGAGCAGAAATATCACTCTGTTTTCATTAGTTCGTGCATGTTGTTTCCAGTGACTCCTTGTATACCCCGAACTATCCCAGTTCTCTCCTAATATCCATAATTCATAATCTTTGCTGTCTGCATAGAGCATGCTTTTTGAGGTGCAAAATTACGTGTGAATTTAACTGGAAAACCTCCTGACATCTGAAGGTTCATTCCAGTTGGACCTTTCGTAAATATGGGATGGCCAAGGGTATTGAATTATCTCACTGATTCTCGTTTGCAGAAGTGCTTATTTAACCAGAATTGTTTTCAGTTTTCCTTTATAATTTTGTATTATTTTGAGAAGATGTCGACATTACAGCACGAAGAGTTTAAATGTCATTGCAAGTTGCAACTCTTAGTTCATTGACTGCATTTTGCCAGTGAAGCTGTACTATACATCTTCTGATCAGTAGATAAGTCTATTAAATGTCTCTCTGGCCATTTTCGAGAACAGCGAAAGCTTGCCATCAGTATCATTATGTATGATCCTCGAGCCATCTAAACATGTACAAGACAGTAAAAGATTTTTTTTTTGTTAATTTTTTGAGAATAGCGAAAGCTTGTCATCAGTATTAACTATCTATTGATCCCCAAGCTATCTAAACATTCACCAGGCTCTTAGTTTGTTAATTTTGGCTGCAAACGAAGAACTCACGGCTAATTTGGATCATTTCACGTGTCATCTTGTTTCTGACTTTGCAGGGTCCAGAGAGATCATGGAACTGGATGTGACAATTAGTGAAAAAGAAACATCTTGTTGTCAGGAGGACGTGAAGAAATGTACACATATTGCTTTGGCTTCAGTTTTCACTGCCTTTATCACGGACTTCCTGGGAGCTTATGGCTTGCAGGAAGCCTAACTCAGAGATCTGGTCGACCTCGTGTCCAATGCTTTCTTGTAATTTCTTCACATGCATCTACTTGATCACTTTGTTTCGTGTGTCGCCTTCAGCTCGGCTAGCTTGTGATCCCGAGTTCTAGAAAAGCACCTGGAAATGAATTGAGTTCTACTTTCAGGAATGGATAAGCTTGATTCTGTGCTCCGATCGATTAGGTCACTAATGCGAAATTGTTTCATCCATGCTGTTGACCAGATGTCTAAATTCTGAATTCTGGCCAAATTGAAATATTCATAACTAAAAAAATTCCGTACATTGCAACAAGATCTAATAACATTATATAATCTAATTAAGACTAAACAATCACTCTCAAACTCCAATTAACAATGACAGGATTAAAAATAGCCTAAATAGGCTATTCGATCAACATGTTGTACATGAAGCAAATAGGGATTTAAACATAGTACTACTGCTGCATGGCCGGTGTCACATTGGTCAACAAAGATGGAGCTCATAGAAAGAGGGTTGGGAGAGGAGAGGTGATTGATTTGTGCTTCTCACTTAGGGGGTGATCAGATGCAAGGGTGTAAAGTTTTGGCATATCACATCGGATATTATATAAGGTATCGTATGGGGTGTTCGGGCAATAACAAAAAATCTAATTGCAAAATACGTTAGTAAACCGCGAGACAAATTTATTAAGCCTAATCTATCATTAGCAAATGTTTACTGTAACACTACATTATCAAATCATGGAGCAACTAGGCTTAAAAGATTTGTCTCGCAAGTTAGTCGCAATATGTGCAATTAGTTATTTTTTAGCCTATATTTAGTGGTGTTCAAACGTTTGATGTGATAGGGTGTAAAGTTTTGACATGGGATTTAAACAGGGCCATGTCCATCAACATTGGCTTCTTTTTGAAATTGCATAGATACTAGTCATTTCAAAATGTTACTAAGTACAACCTTGGGATGAGATTTAATCCATCTAACTAGATTCGTTGTCAAAGAATAAGTCAAATTCTATTCTACTACTAGATTATAATATTTTAGATGGATGCAGTAACTTCCCACTCACAATCCGGATTGAGTCACCAGACATCAGTGAAGGAGAAATTCATTCCCGTCATGGCGTGTCAGCTCGTAGAAATTGTAGTATACTCCCTCCGTCCCATAATATAAAAGATTTTGGGTGAATATAATACATCCTATTACAATGAATCTGGTCACATCCATCCAAAATTCCTTATATTAGGGCATGTACAAAGCTAGAGTCAGATATGAGCTCTATGTTATCTAGAGGCATCCTACAATAGTTAGAGACAATATGGTCTCTAATAATTAATGTATCAAAATACTTTTTCTTACTTTTCTTTCCTTCCTTTTACCACCATGCAACAAAATTTGCTCTAATAAATACTAAGAGTCGACTCTGAGCTGTTGTCATACATAACAACCATACTCCTTTCTCTTTCTTTCATGTCATCAAATTTACTTGCATAACAATAGAGAGAGACCACTAATAAACACCGTTGTACATGCCCTTATCATTCTATTCCATAAAGCGAACTTGGCAACCGTGCGTTAATTGAGCTGAAAATTTTATTTTCACAGAAACAACGCAAAAACAATGTTTGAGCCGCTTAGACTGTTCTGGCCGTGGAACCCAACATCTGCGCTTTCGGCCCATTCCATGCCCACAGGAGAAAAAAATGTCCACTTGGACACGTAAGGAATAAACCGTCAACCAGTAACCACCTGTCTAATACCTGTCACAAATCACAACCCATGGACCCACCATGAGCGACGGAGTCATGGACCCACCATGAGCACCGGAGTCGGTCTAGCTCGCTGGTCTACGTGCACCGAGTCCACGAGCACCCCACCCACACCCACCGACACACCCCACCAACGCATCGGCGCAACGCCGTCGCCGTCGCCGTCGCGGTCTAGAAAAAGCCGCCGCGATCTCCGACCGTGTCGTGCGCTCCTGTCCCCCCTCTTCTCCAACGAGCCGCCTCGCCCATGGCGTCGCCTCCGTCCGCTCCCTCATCCTCCGCCGCCGCGGCCGCGCGTGCCGCTCCCCATCGCCCGCGCTTGCGCTCACGGCGATCTCTCCGGCCGCCACCGCAGCAGCCGCGGGTGCTTCCCTCTTCCGTCGCCTGCCGATCCTCCGCTCTCCGGGTGAGTTCCCAGATCTCGCGGCCGCCTTCGTTCCTTCTCCTCCTGCTAGGGTTCCGCATCGGGGGAATCGCCGCCTCGCTGATGTTCATCGAGGCTTTAGCACGTGTACTATTGGCACGAAATGAGTGTTCTCTTCTAGCTTTTCCCCGTCTGATTATCCATGTGTTGGCGAGTTGGGATGCTGCTTGTGTGATTCGTTTCGATGCCATTTGATCTCGTCGAGACGGTTAGGATGTTGCCTGTTGGAGAAATCACCCACAGTATCACCTTGGATTTCTGAGTGGTGACTTTATGATGGATGTTTGTATATAACTAATTGAGTTTGCGCGAGAATGATTCGCTTCTGTTTTGACAAACCAATGTGTGTGAAATGGTTAAGCTAAGGCAATCGCATTGTCATTTAATTATCCTTTCAGGACTTCCAATTCAGAAATATCTCCACGAGACCCACAAGCAGGCGCGATGTCCTTCCAGTTGCCTCTGCATTTGATGAGGTACTGTTTTATTTTTCTTTAGATAACATTGATTCTTATGGAGTTTCTTGATACATTGATTCTTATGGAGTAGCTTAATTTACTATTAGCGTTGGTTTTTATGTAGGATCTGGGTGATTTCTCGCTGGTGCACGCTGATGGGGATGACCCTTTAGAGGTTGTTGTATATTCAAGTGAGAGCGACTGGAGCGATGAGGAGGTCGTGTTAAATCCAACGAGTGATGTTGAGTTACCTCTAAAGAGCAAGAGCCGCTTTGAGAGTGTAGAGGGTGCGATGACAGTTGCTGCCCATAGGTTTGCCACGATTGAGAAAGGGCATAGGGACAGCAGGCAAGATAATAATATCTTCTGATAATACTTAAAAACTAGAGATTCAGCATGTAGATTTGTAGCATGCATTATGATCTTCCAGGATTATCTGTTTATGTTCTTCCTGGTAAATGGCACTTAAAAGTTATCAAACTAGTAGTAAGAAACACACGCTTTTTACAAGTGTTTTTGCTAGGTTCTGACTGAAGCTCTTTACATCAATTCCCAGAACTCAACAAGGGCTGATGAATAATGTTGGACTGATTGCTTTCTTAGCAATATTACTTTTGTTTGTCGACTGGTGTTCTTGGCGGATTGTTAGACTACCTCTGGACTCGTTTTACTTGACACGTCCTTTTTTAATATCATCAGTTCTATCAGCATTAGCTGGATTTCTTTTTGCACCAGTTGCTGATAACATGAAGATTCATCATTTCCGGAGGAGAGGGAAGCTTATGTATCCATCCTATAGAAAGCCAACACCAGCAATGGGAGGATTGTTCTTTGTACCTATTGGCATTTTTGTTGCAAGAAGACAGGTTGGTTCCTCAACTGGAGTAAATGGAGCAGCTATTATAACCCTCATATTTGCAATGGTTGGATTTCTTGATGATATTTCAAATCTTGTCATGGATCGCAATCGTAAAATACCGCATTGGATGAGATTATTTGTTCAGGTGAATGGTGCTTTTTCAAGAGAGATGATAGGATGCTCTTCCCTTATTTTTTTTTGACGGGAGATGCTCTTCCCTTATTATGTTGAAAGCAACTTACAGTTGATCCTGTGTTCTTTTGCAGATTGTTGCTGGGATTTACTTATCCATATGGTTAAGTTCTACAAATATTTCAACACCATATAACACGTAAGCATTACTTCAACTTATATATACTGAAAAACTAACTGCAGTTTGAATTAATGCTTTATCGGTTATGCAATGTGGTAAATTGCCAGTTTTTTTTTTTTTTTTTTTTTGGATGAGGAGTAACCTTTCTTAATGGCCTATATCAAAGTATTATCATGATGCAGTACAATGTACAATTCAGTTAATAAGGTGCACAGCATTATTTCTGCCTCCCTGTACTCACAGGAACACTGCACAGATACTTCGTGCCTTACATTACTTCCAAATGTACTGATTTAACATCTATTTTCAACTCATGCTAGTAGCTAGTCACTAGTGATCGTGTTCACATGTTAATTTAGAGGCAAGGGTGCTTTGCTAACCACTTCTGATTTCCATTTCCTATTTAGTGCACCAAGCTAGTCATGTGGCCTTAAATTCCATAACCAGCATTGATGTGCCCTTAAATTCCATAACCAACATTGATGTGGCCTTAAACTCCATAACCAGCATTCTGTAACAAAAAGATACATGTCACTACCGTTGTCATAGTTCTATAGTTTTGCCATGTTGACTAATACTTTAGGATGTTTTTGACTTTTTTCATTGTCAGCTTTACTAATTCGAATTTTTTCATGAAGGAAATTCCTTGTTCCTCTTCCTCCTCCTCTTGGCCTTGCATTCATAGGAAAAATCTATCTCGTTTTGGCTACAATATGTTCTCTTTCCATGGGCACTGGAGTTACATTGGTTGATCATCTTGATGGCTTGGCTGGTGGCGTCGCTGCTTTAGCACTTGCTGGATTGTCTGTTGCTTCCCTCCCGATTTGTTCAGGTAATTTGCCATTCTGGCTTGTTGAGCTATTATCTCAAATATACTTATCCTAAACCATGAATAATCCCTTATTCCGCTATAGCATATTGACTTTTACTGTTGCTTGGATACAAACATCCCTAAGTGGAAAAATGCCAGTGATGCACTCCACTCATTCAGTTTCATCTGGAAAAATGCCAATTGGCTCCGTTCGTTTCCACTGCAAGCAGTGGATAAAGATTTGGATATTCGTGGCACGCTTTTTAAACTGTTAAACGGTGCGTTTCATGCGGAAACTTTCTATATGAAAGTTGTTCTAAAATATAAAGATTAATCCATTTTTCAAGTTTGTAATAATTAAAACTCAATTAATCACACGTTATTACCACATCGTTTTGCGTGAAACACTTCATCTTCATCTTCATGAGATTCAAACACCACCATGTGTTCCACTGGCTGAAAAAGCCAGATGCAGTCTCCTTGCAGACATGCATATCATTTGTAGGGAGAAAGAGAAAAGGTTGTGTAGTCACTAGTCATGAATCTGAAGCTGGCATATCAGAAATTACCTTGTCCCTATTGTACTTCAAAGTGATCTTCCAGATGGGCGCTCCTGTTAACTGTCTAATTGATTTTCGACTGCTACTAATGCATTATTAGTTGTAGGTTTAATATCTGTAGTGATTCTACTGAAGTAATGGCTAATGAGCTATTCACCTTTTTACTGCAGAAATGAGTGTTTTTGGAGCATCAATGTCAGGCGCTTGCACTGGCTTTCTTTTCCATAACAGATATAGGGCCTCCATTGTTATGGGACGTGTTGGTTCTTTTGCACTGGGAGGAGCAATTGCTACAATTGCAGCCTGCAGTGGAATGTTCATTCCGATGTTCATCGCATGCAGCATTTTTCTTCTTGAGCTGCTCTTGGTAATATTTCAGGTAAGTTATTGCTTGGATTACTTCCTCTTTTATTTTTTTTTGGAGACAATCACTTCCTTTTGCTTCAATTATTTTTTATATCTGGTGGTTGTTACACTTAGTCAGCATTTCTATGACTGTTACAAAGTGTTTGCTTCTGCTTTGAGCTGCATGAACCAATTTAGATGTTTTCCAGTAGATAATGGTTGAGTATTGTTGGAGTTCATTATTTGATTGTTCTCTTTCTCTGTCAAAGAGCATGGACGATCTTACTTTGGTTATAGCTTTACACCCTTTTATATAAAAATATATGGGTTAATATATCTGACCATCAAGTGATCTTTGTTGTAAACCACTATTTTTTGTTATCGTTTCCATCTTTCTGGGCCCCGCAGCCCAAACCTTATGTGCTTAATCAGGACCCCCTAGAAGGCCCTTTTACTGTCCATGAGCAATTATATTCGTATGGAAGTAAATTTAGCTGAGTTATGCTTCCATAATCCACATTGTGAAGTTTGATTATCCTTTTCTACTGAAAAGTAAGTTTCGCTGGTACATTAATTGTATCATGCCTTGTGTATATGTTTTTGCTGGACAGTTTTTAGTTAAATCTTGGTCTAGTCAGATTCAAGTATGACAATCCTTTGAAGTAGAGTGCATTTGATCATAGAATTACTTTTTGGTGATCAACAAAGCCAGTCTTATTTATACGATTATCTCTCACAGGTCCCTTTTCAGATGGCTAAGAAGCACTTCCTTGGGACAAATAGATATCCCTTGCGTATTCTTCCCTCGTATTACTTTCTTAAGTTGTGGGGTATCAAGGAACCTTATATTGTGGCTGGCGCATACATTATATCATGCCTATTGACGGCATTTGCAGGATATCTTGGTCTTGTTTCAGCGTAAGTGGAAGCTTAGGTTACTTACTATTCTTTCATTCTTTTTCTGTCGCTCCTACCTTATTCTTTTCAAAAAGTTTGAACCTATAGCATTCTTTTAGAATGGTAGTTACCAAGTGTACGGTTCATACAACAAACATAGAAAATGTAGATATTGGACCTAGTAGGATTCCTAACATTTGTGGGAATTGGGTATTATAGCATGATATCGTGAGCTACGTTTTCTGCCTTGCATAAAGAATTGTACCCTTTTGTGACCTAAATTATTGTAGTTACAAAAGATATTAGACTATCAAGGAAAATAGCTTATGATTCTTGATTTGTTTTCTCCCTGGTCTGAAAGTCTCAATAATGGATTGGTATGCTTTGCTAGGAATTAGTTTTGAATAAATGCCTTCTTTTGCTGGAATGACCGAAGGAGGTCATTCAATGTAATTAAGATAGGAAGAAAAGTTACAAGAAAAGTTTTACATCGACGGCTGGCTGTCGAGGAAGGATGTGCACCAGAGCACATGCCCCGAACCATGTGCCAACTGTCCAAACACACACTACAGAGAGGAAAGCCAAGCACCGAACCGACCATCGCTATGCGAGACCGATCGCCACTGAGCTAACGACACCACTACGACACAAAGACTCTAAAACGACGCCCTCACGAGGGTCGCGACGCCAAAAGACGTCGTCATCCATCCAAAGACTGGACAAGATTTTCACCCAAAGCTCCTTGCCGAGGGAGGAGGGATACCTCAACAGTGCCCTCAAGAGGGTTACTACGCCCGAAGGCGAAGTCACTGTTGGCCCAAAGAATTGGGCTAAGCTTTCGCTCGGAACCCCCTACCACCGTGGTACGTCACCCAATCCGAATCCACCATCTGAACATCGGCGGCACATGGCTTCCGCCACACTCGACCGATGCCCCTCCGTCGGCCGGCTTCATCGAACTACCATCCCTGAGAGCTGACCCAGGACCTCTCCGTTCCACCACCCGCCGGCCTCCTCGCCAGATCTGGCCGAAGGAGAACCCGGGATTGGATGGCATTGCTTCAGCAGCCTGAGCTTCCCCCGCTGACAAGCTACCGCCTCAATCCAGCTTAGAAACTCTCCACAGAGAAGGGGAGGAGCTCCAGGAAGGGTGAGGGTGCTGACCGGCAACGAGGAAGACGACCCACCGCCGCCAGCTCCCTTAGCACAACCATCTGGGCCTGCGCCGACGCTGGAAACATTGCCGCTCTCTCCGGCGCCACCCGCCGGCGCTCCCATTGCCCGGCCGCCGCTCCCCACCTGGCCACCACGGCGGCATCGGTTGCCCAGCCGCTGAGGCCTGGCTGCTCGCGCCCAGCACCGGCGAGCCACGACCGCCGTGCCCAGCCGCCACTCCGCGCCCGGAACGCCGCCGCCGTGCCGCTTGGCTACGCACACCGCTGCCACGACGGCCGCATGTCGCCTAGCAGCCTCCACGCCTGGGACGGCGCCACTCGGCAGAACGCTAGCCATCACCGCCTTTGACGCGGAGGAGCAGAACGCCTGCCGTCGCCGTCTCTGACGCAGAGGAGGGACAATGCTAGCCGCCACCACGGCTGGGACGCAGCCGCGCGCCGCCACCACGGCCGCACGCCGCCGCGCCGCTCGGAAGCCGTGCGCCGCCACCACGGCCGCCGCCCGCTCGGGCAGCGCGCCGCCACCACGGCCGCACGCCGCCCAGCCGCCTCGCGCCACCGCCGCGCCGCTCGGCAACCGTGCGCCGCCACCACGGTCGCACGCCGCCCAGCCGCCTCGCGCTGCCGCTGCGCCAGCTCCAGGCGGGGGATGGCCGGATCCGGCCTTGGGGGCGCCGGATCCGCCGTCTCCCCACACATCCCCGCCGTCGCCACCTTTGACCACGCCGGTGGGGAGCTTTGTCATCGTCTCGTCCACGTCGCGCCGAGGAGGGAGAACGCCACGAAGAAGGCCTCGCCGCCGCCTTCCCTGCTCGCTGCCGGTTTTGCCGCCGGCGTGCTCCGGCGGCGGCGAGGTGGGGGGAAAAGGATGGAGGCGCGGGCGGCTAGGGTTTTTCGCCCCTCGAGCCGCCCGCGCGAGAGCGACGCGGAGGAATTCCGTTCTTGAGTAAATGCCTCAAGGGCTAGCCTACAACTTTCTCGAGGAAAAAGAGTACAGACGTTTTAGCCTTTTAGGGAAAAAGTTTTTGAAAGATAGATAATCTAATCGGTGTATCAGTGATTCAGACATTCAATGTATGTGTCACAGACTCACAGTTGGGTCGGATACATATTCAGCTGTTTCACAAGTCGGAGGTAGCAGTCAGTTTTCTAAAACGCACTGCTAAAAGTGCAATAAGTTAGTACTACCTCCGTATTATAAATATATGACACCGTTTACCATTTGGCATTGATGTGTAACTTTATTATTATCTTCGTCCCAAAATGTTACTACCTCCGTTTCAGATTATAAGACTTTCTAGCATTGTCCATATTCATATAAAAATGTTACTACCTCCGTTTCAGGTTATAAGACTTTCTAGCATTACCCATATTCATATAGGTGTCAATGAATCTAAGCACACATATATGTCTAGATTCATTAACATATATATATATATATATATGTATATATATATATATATATATATATATATATATATATATATATATATATATATATATATATATATGAATGTGGACAATGCTAGAAAGTCTTATAATATGAAACGGATGAAGTACAATCAAGGATGTGATTTGACCCATGACAACGAATCTGGACGACTAGCTTGCAACATTTTAGGACGGAGGAAATACTTTTCCATTTGATATAACAATAATGTCTAAAAATTATAATATTATAAAAGGGCTTATAAAATAAAGTTATTTTGAGAGCTATTGATAGTCACAGTTTTAAAAGTTTGACCAAATAAAATCTATAGGATAATATATTTAAATACACATGGTGCACCTCTGACAATAGTAGCAATGTTTTTTTATGAGTAAACTACACTCACGGTACATGAACTTGTGGTGGGTGTAAATAGGTACAACAACTTGCAAATTGCTCATTTCGGTACAATAACTTTGCTAGTCCGTGCGAACTAGACCAAAACTATCTACACAAGCAAAAAATTGATCTAGCCTGACGCATAATGATATGTAATTTTTATTACACATAAAAATTTAAAGATACAAAATATGTTGTCATTATCCGCATGATATTTTTAAGATTTAGATTGATAAAAGAACCAAAACAATTAAACATGCCCGGTCATGAAAATAAACTTTCAATAAAATGGAGCTTCTGAACATAGAAATTAAAATGAATTTCCTGTTACTTGCACTACGGCACGCCAGATTTTGTCTTGGCCCTAAAGATATAAATAAACATAAGATGAGTTATGAAGGAACGAAAATTCCTGAGAAATGAAATGAAACAAACTTTTGCATCACTAATTTCTCTTTTTATTTGGATTGCAAATAAGATCCCCAAAACATAATCAAGCATGTAAATTAAACTGCTACCTCATCAGTACGTGCTAAGTTCAAACAATTTTGCTTGTTTGGATCATTTTGGTCCAATTCGCACAATATAGACAAGTTACTGTACTGAAATGAGCAGTTTGCAACTTGTTATACCTATTTGCACCCACCACGCAAGTTCATGTACCGTGAGCGTAATTTACTCTTTATACAAACACGTGAGAATTTTTTTTCAGTTTTTTCTCGTAGCTCACGGGAGAAAAGATGGGACGACTAATCATCTTTTTTTTAATCATTTTTGTTCGTTTTCCGGTGAGTGGAGTAAGTACTATTTACGGCAGATATTTTTTTATTCGGTACGAGGTTAGGTGTGATGTGTTTCTTAATAAATATATCTAATCGAATAGTTTAAAATACTGGATCACCGATTTAATTAAAAATTAAGGGTTAAATTTTTTTATTGGAATGTGTGCAAGGTTTCTCTTGTTTATTAGAGTGACATGTGACATCACTAATCTAGCTAGAAGTATTTATAGGAGTGCCACATGATGATCTAAAAGCTTTTGTACATGGTTCAATGGATTTTTAGTATATAATAGTAGATAGATAGTTGGAGAAAAAGAAAAGAGAAGAAAATTAAAGGCAATCTTATAGCCTATCTATTATACACATGTTAGCTCTAATATAAGTGTTGGAGGTAGACCACGAAACCAAGGACCTAGGCGAGGACTCAAGCTGGAGGCAAGCGGCGAGGGCCGAGGAGGCGTCCACAAGGAGACAATATAGGCGAAAGCCATGGCATGGAGTTCACGGGATGGACCCTGTAAGAGGGCCATGTGGGCGAAGACCGCGAGGCGAGAGCCTTGCCGTGAAGGGCATGGGTTTCGCCAAGCACCGAACCTCACTGAAGGAAAGCCCAGCGGGCCACCTTTTTTTGGAGGTTTCACCAAGGATTGGGCCGAGCCACTTGGCCCGTTTGGGGCCATATATGTAAAAGACACCATATGCCCTTGATAGTGTCCCCATCGTAAGGGTAACCATGTAAATTCTTCTGTAAAATCTAAACCCTAAAGGAGGGGTCTGTAATAGGGCTATAAGTAGCCCCATAGGGCCATGTAACAGAGGGATCTGAAAAATTTTTACTAAGCAATACAATTGTCTTCCTTCCAACCACTGTTGAGAGAACCACGTCTTCGGTTGTCGTTTCGACAACAATAAGCTTATAGATATTAGCTGTACTATTAAACTTTCTCTTAGAGCAAGGTCAATAGTTTAGTAGGCTACTGGCTCCAATATTTATCCAAGTCATTTATAGCTATTAAGAGAGAGAGCGCTTGTATAAGAGAAAGGTTAATAAGAAAGGTTAATAAGAGAGCCCACTGTTGGCTCCAATTGATAGTCATGTCATTTATAGTAAACTCTATAGTCAATGTGTATAATAGATGCATTGTAACGCGAATATTTTATTAATTTTGTGGGGCCATCATCTTCTTCCAAACTCTTCGTCTTACCTCCTCTTCCAGGATGTAGTGAACGACGGTGGCACCCGCGGCAGCTAGGGCGGATGAGGACGAGGGCTGTGGCAGAGGCGGAAAAGGGCGATGTTAGTGGCCGCTGTGGACGAGGGCCGCCGCCGCGGCAGACGGACGCAATGAGCGCGGAGGACGAGTTGCAGTGGAAGAACGAGACGATGGTAGCCAAGGCAGACAATGGCGACCAAGGGCAGGGTGGACGAGAACCATAACCACGACGGAAGAGGCCGACAGCGACGGTGCGACGGAGGCGGATGTCACGCCCAGAAATTCCCGAATAGAATTCCAAACAGAATGTGCATTAAAATCCCCGTCCAGGACCAGCCGGGGTAAACAAACGACAATGTTGACATTCAGATCCACGTCTTACAAACATCATAAAAGTCTTAAATAAATGCAGCGGAAAAACGAAAGATAAAAGAAACTAAGCCTTGACTTGAACTGCAGCGGGAACACCACTCCACAGGCATCCTCGACGGCACGGACGAAGCCTACTCCTCGGAGAGACCACCATCGGACACATACTCGCACTCTGGGGTTGGGGAAAATAGAGCAAGACTGAGTACTACCCACTGTACTCAGCAAGTCATACCGAAATAGGGGTATGATGCAGGGATTTATCAAAGGGGAGCTAGACTGGTTCATTTGCATAAAGCGAGCATTTATAAACAGGAGTTGAAAAGAAAACAGTTGTAATAATTACTCAAAATTAATCATCCACTATTCAACGCTATCGCTCGTTGCAACAGGCCCAACCATCCACCTAAACTATCCAATTTCATTAGGCTAAATTAGGGTGAAACTAATCACGGTGAATCTGGTTGACCGCCCATAACCGCGGGCACGGCTATTCGAATAGTTTTACTCTGATCAGAGGTGTACAACTGTACCCACAAGACACAGCCCCACGACACGTTACCGTGCGCCGACATGCCACCACGACATACCGGAAAGAGGCTGTGACAGGACCCTTCGCATAACCCCCTCTAGCCAAGCACACCACACCTCAGGTTTCACCCCCGTCCCCAGCGGGCAACGGGCAGTCCCCTCTCGTGCCTAGGTGAATCCGGAAGCGACAGAGGCCGTCGCAGGGCCCGCCCCGCTCCATCACGCCCACCCTTGCCTGGATGTGTCAGCTAGCGGAAAGCTACACTACAAGCCCAGCCGTTGCCCACGCTGGCTTGTGGTAAGCACGATAAATTCTTCCAGGGTTTCCCGCGAACCGGTCCTTAATTACCATGGGTGCGACTAGCAAAACCATGCACCCACAGCCCACCATGTGATTCATTTTAATTAATCAACACCAAAACGATGGTACTAATCCAACATTACCATTAGGACCTACAGTCTAAACATTAATAGGATTTTCCTGATTGTGTGCTAGTTGAACTAAGCATGGCTAAGCAATCCCTAGTCCAATCTCTAGACATGTTATATCCCAAGCTAACAAAGGAACATGGTACAAAATAGTACGGCTATGACAGTAGGTAACCATCCCATCGTGATATTATAAAACAATGCAATATTTAGGAGAAAACGAGAGAGCATTGGCAATATAGGTTCAATATGGTCGAGTGACAAGCATGACTTGCCTTGCTCTGCTGCTGGAGGAACCTCGGCGACAATCTCGAAGTACACCGGAGCGTCGGAAGAACCGGAATCTAAACGACATACAAGGCAAACAATGCAAACATGCTATAAGACTACTGAAACAGAGAACAAAACCATTTTTTATGGATTCTACACATTTTTCTTGATTTACTGAGACTTGAATGGGCTTAAACGGAGCACGGATGAATTAGATATGAATTTTAGAAGATTCACTATGTTTTACTATAAACAAAAAAACCTTAATTGATTTATTGCGCAATAAATCCCAGGGCTGACGTCATCAAAGGGGGCAGTGCCGACATGCGGGGCTCGCATGTCAGTGGCGCAAGGGGAGAGGGAGGGGACGCTGGCACGTGGGCCCCAGGGGTCAGCGGCACAAAGCGGCCGGTCCACCGTGGACCGGGACCACGCGGGTGGTCCACCGCCGGTCCACGGGATCGACGGCCCGGATCGGCTCGGGCCGATCGGACGGCGCGGAGGTGGCCTGGCTCGGCTCGGCTCGGCACAAAGCCGGCCGAGCGGCCAAGGGGGTGCGGCGGCGGCGCACACGACCACCGGCGACGGCAAGCGGCAGCGCGAGCGGCGGCGGCGGACGGCGCACAGGCCGACGGCTAGCGGCGGCCGAGCGACTAAGCGGCGCCGGAGAGAGAGGGAGGAAGGGGAGGGGATGCCTCACCGACGGCGATCGGCGACGGCGAGTGACGGAGCGTGACGGCGACGGCGAGACGGGTTGCGGGACCACCTAGCGAACAAGATCGGGGGAGTTAGAGAGGGAGAGGAAATCGGAGGAGAGCGAGGACGCTGGCCGAAGGCGGCGGCCATGGCGGTGCTCACCGGCGCACGATGCGGAGGGGTTCCGGCGACGGATTTCGACGGAGGAGGGGTGGACGGGGCGGCCCGCACGACGGCGAACGCGACGGCGTCGACGGCGCGGCTCGGCACGGCGGCTAGCGGCGGCTAACGGCGACCGGAGCGGCGGCGACGGCGGCGGAGAAAAGGGCGACGGCGCTAGGGCGGTAGAGGGCACGGGAGAGCTCGGCGGAATGGGGAAAAAGGGAGAAGGGGTGGCGGTGGTGCTTAAATAGGGCGAGAGGGGGCCGGACGTGGCCGGGAAAGGCGGGGATCGCCGGCCGACGTGGGGGAGCGGGGAGGAGAGAGAGGCGGGATTTGAAAATCGAATCCCGGCCATCTCGGGAGCGTGGGCGAGCGGGAGAGAGGGGGAAGTGGGCGCGGGAGGTGCGGGCGCGAGGGCGACGTGGGCGGCGTGGCCCGGGAGACGCGGGAGCGTGGGCGCGGCGGCGGTTGCGGGCGCGGCGGCGGCGGGCGGAGGAAGGAGACGGGCCCGACAGGTGGGCCCTACCTGTCGGTGACCCCGAGAGAGAGGAGGGGGCGCGGCGAGCTGGGCCGGGCCTCGGCCTTCGGCCGGCCCAGTGGGAGAGGGGGGGGGAAAGGAAATGGGCCGACGGCCCAAGGAGGAAAAAAAGGAGGGAAAAGAAAAAAGAAAAAGAAAAAGGAAAAGGATTTTCCTGGGATTAAATATTGCTTGTGCTCATTTTTAATTGGTTAAAATTATTTCGAGGGCTCTGAAAATTCCACTAAAAATCTTGTTAGCGAATTTCGACATGTAGAACTCAAGAGAAATTCCACATGCCAATTTCGATTGTTATTTGCATTAATTTATTAAGGTTTATTCTTGCTTTTCCCGGGTATTTTCTTGAGACCATTTAAAATTTCAATTTAGGCTTGGGAAAGAACTTCAGGGTGTGACAGCGGACACAGGCGACAAGCACGGAGGGCGGCGGGTGGCGAACTCAGTTGACGGTAATGCCAGGCATAGCAAACAAAGTGCCACGGGCGGCAGATGCAGTTGACGACGACGGCGATAATGGTGGAAGAGAGCAGCAACGGTGGCGGACGTAGTCATTGGCGACAACGACAGTAGCCACGGCGGACGTAGGAGATGGAGGCAGCGGCCATGGCAGACGATGGCGACGGATGAGAGCAGCGGGACTGGCGTAGGCGATGGGGGCGACCGCGATGGACGTGGGCGTGGTCTGCGGGACGAACATGAGTCGCCGCTGCGGAGGACAAGGACGGCAGGATAGACACGAGCGACGGTGGCGGACGCGAACGAGGATGGGGGGACGAACGCGAAGGACAAGGAAGGCGGCCGCGGTGGCCGCGAGCGAGGGTGGCGGGATGGCCATGGGTGATGGCGGAGGCCACCAAGGACGAGGACGGCAGCAGCCACGACAGCGAGCGAGGGTGGTGGGATGGCGGCGGCCACTGCACGGCCGCAAGCAAGGGTGGCGGAACGGTGGCGGCCGCGAAAGGCAGCGATGGCGGTGACCACGGGCCGCGCATGTAGCCGGGCGGCAAATTAGTCGCCCGCCCGTTCTCTCTCTCTTCCTCTCTCTCTCTTTCTTCCAGCTCAGAAAAAATCCTACGTGGATCTTCTATTGTCCATTATTGTACCTGCTCTAATAATTAAACTAGCTATTGCATTGGCTATATGAAAACAAAATAATTTAATTCACGCATGGGCATTCGAGTTTCCTTGATATATAAAACCTGACTTCATCCTTTGTAGCTATCCGTGTTGCATATGCTTTACCATATTTTAGCAAGTCTATCACTTGAAAATAATATAGAGAAATAGACATAGCTGTGTTTATCGCTTATAGAAATATTAGTGAAAGAAAACGGTGATAATGAATTAGCGAACATTTTATTTTTTATGAAAACGGAATTAGGGAACACCGTATATGTTAGGGCATGGATGCTAAATACCAAATAGTACGTAATTAGGCATCCAATAGATTGAAACTTGTTTTTTGGCCAACAAATTGGGATCTTGATTGGGCAATGGGCATATTAAAAAAACTGAAAGTTTTGGGGGGAAAAATTGTGGAAGTTCTCTAGCAATTCCCAAAGGAAGGATTAGACTGATGTGGATCAATCTATATATCGTCTACTGAGTCAGGTGGTGTTTGGATTATGGACTAAACTCACATCGAACGTTTGGACATTAATTTGAGATACTAAACATAGACTACTTACAAAACTAATTACATAAATTAGAGCTAATTCACGTGACAAATTTTTTAAGTCTAATTAATTCATAATTAGCACATGTTTACTGTAGCATCATATAGGCTAATTATGGATTAATTAGGCTCAATAGATTCGTCTAACAAATTAGTCTAACGTTATAAAATAAGTTTTATCAATAATCTACGTTTAATACTTATAATTAGTATCTAAATATCGGGTGTGGCAGGAACTAAAACCAAGAGGCCCCTCAGTATTAATGGTCCTGTTCTAACACGCTAAACGAGTGTAGCGGCAAGTTGCAAAATCCCATAGCACAAACTACTAAAAAAACATTTTTTTCCATGGGCCAAAATCAAATTTTGCATACGGACAGAAGGCCCGCACGCGTCCAAAGCTGTTTGAAAATCAGATTTTTCATAAGGCCAACGCAACCGCATACAAAAACCAGATTTTTATATACGGACGCTTAAGCCGATCACATGCGAAAAAGGAAAAATCAAGAAAAAAAAAATAAAAATTCCGAATCCTCTCATCGTCACCACCACCGTCCTCCTCAACCTCCCAGCGCTGCCACCACCGACGGATCCGCGCAGGAGGGGGAGGGGGTGCTGGATCTGGACGGGGAAGGGCCGCCGTCGCCAGATCCGCACGGATCCGGGTGGGGGAAGTAGCTGTGCTGCCGCCGTCGCCCCTCGCCTCACACCGGGCTCCTCCCACAGCCACTGCCAGATCCGGATATGGTAGAGCTGCCGCCGCCAGATTCACATAGGGGACGGCCCACCACTACCACCCACCGCTGCCGCTCCTCACCTCCTTCTCCAGGCGGGGGAGGGCCAAGGCCATCCCTCACACGTCGACAGTGGGGGGGGGGGGGGGGGGGCTGCACCCGCCGCTGCTGCTCCTTGCTGCCACCCACTCAGGAGGAGAGAGATCAGAGAGGAGTTTGAGAGAGGCGGGATTAATATGAGGTGAGATAGAAGAGGCAATAACGATAAGAAAATACATTTATAATTACTAGAAATAGAAGAGGCGACAACGAGATGTAACGAGTTAATAAAGTGTCATATGTATATATGTTGTATAGATATTGTTGAACTTTTATATTTTTTATAATTACTAGAAAAAATGACCATGCGTTACAACAGTGAAGGCTATTTTAATCTAATTATTGTTATACGGTTTAGCTAGGGTGAAATTTATTCTAAAAATTCGCTTGAATTATTTTTTTAGAAAATCATGAGCTGTAATTAGGAGTCGGACTTTCATCTCAAATTGGCATGTGAGTTTTTTAAAAGATATTTTTTATACGACTTCTTTTGTATTTCCAAAAACGAACAAACATAGAAGCTGACTCAAACACAAATCTATATTTTTAAAAGCGAACGAAATTAAAAACCGACTCAAACAGGATGACGTAACAAAGTACTGGCAAAAATATTTTTAATTTTTATAATAGTAGAGATAGAGAAAGAGAAAGAGATAAGATTTTGGATGGTGATTGAATTTCTTGAATAAACTGAGGGGACGCACGTTGCCCGCCGGATTGAAACAGTTTTCCTATAAATACGTATACGCGCATGTTGATAGTCCAGTAGAACATAAGTGCAACTGTCTGAGCAGGAGCTCGAGAGCATCCAGCACCCCACGCACTATGGGAACCAGCACTGACCCGTCCGGCTCAATGGAGTCGTTTCACGGCCTCGTAGTCCTCCGCACGGCGGCGCCATTGCTGGCTTCAGCTGTGGCGTTGTACATCCTCATAGAGCAGCTGTCATACCACCGCAAGAAGGGGTCCATGCCAGGGCCGCCGCTCGTCGTGCCGTTCCTCGGTAGCGCCGCGCATTTGATCCGCGACCCGGTCGGATTCTGGGACGTGCAAGCGGCGCGCGCTCGCAAGTCCGGCGCTGGGCTCGCCGCGGACTTTCTCTTCGGCCGGTTCACGGTCTTCATCCGTGACTCGGAGCTGTCCCACCGCGTGTTCGCCAACGTCCGCGCCGACGCCTTCCACGTCGTCAGCCACCCGTTCGGCAAGAAGCTCTTCGGCGAACACAACCTCGTCTACCTGGTCGGCGAGGTGCACAAGGACCTGCGCCGCCGGATCGCTCCCAACTTCACGCCGCGCGCGCTCTCCACTTATGCCGTCATCCAGCAGCGTGTCATCCTCTCCCACCTCCGGCGGTGGCTCGATCGGAGCGCTTCCAACGGCGGCAAGGCCGAGCCGATACGGGTGCCCTGCCGCGACATGAACCTGGAGACCTCGCAGACAGTGTTCGTCGGGCCGTACCTCACCGAGGAGGAGAGGGAGAGGTTCGACAGGGATTACAACCTCTTCAACCACGGTTTCATAGCCTTGCCCGTGGACCTGCCGGGGTTCGCGTTCCGGCGGGCGAGGCTGGCCGGGGCACGGCTGATGCACATTCTCGGGGACTGCGCACGTCAGAGCAGGAAGCGCATGCTTGGCGGCGGCGAGCCAGAGTGCCTCCTGGACTACTTGATGCAGGAAACGGTGCGTGAGATCGACGAGGCCGCGGCAGCCGGGCTGCCGCCACCACCGCACACCAGCGACGTGGAGGTCGGCGCCCTCCTGTTCGGCTTCCTCTTCGCGGCGCAGGACGCGTCCACCTCCTCTCTCTGCTGGGCGGTGTCCGCGCTCGACTCCCATCCGAACGTGCTCGCCCGCGTCCGAGCTGAGGTGGCCGCTCTCTGGTCGCCAGAGTCCGACGAACCCATCACTGCCGAGATGATGTCAGCGATGAAATACACCCAGGCGGTGGCGCGCGAGGTTGTCCGGTACCATCCACCGGCGACGCTGGTGCCGCACATCGCCGTCGAGGCGTTCCAGCTGACGGCGCAGTACACTTTACCCAAGGGCACCATGGTGTTCCCGTCGGTGTACGAGTCGTCGTTCCAAGGGTTCCTAGACGCTGACGCGTTCGACCCGGAGCGCTTCTTCTCGGAGGAGCGGAGGGAGGACGTGGTGTACAAGCGCAACTTCCTCGCCTTCGGCGCCGGCTCGCACCAGTGCGTCGGGCAGCATTACGCCCTCAACCAGCTCGTCCTCTTCGTGGCGCTCTTCGCCTCGCTCGTCGACTTCCGGCGTGAGAGGACGGAGGGCTGCGACGTGCCGGTGTACATGCCGACCATGGTGCCGAGGGACGGCTGCGTCGTCTACCTCAAGCAGCGCTGAGCCAAGTTGCCATCGTTCTGAGCTGGTTCCCGTTACCCAGTCGTGCTCCGCTCGGTTTCTTTTCCTCCGCCTCCGCTGCATGGGCATTACGTATCTCGTTCATTCTTCGTTGTCCCGCCGCTCCTTTCACTTCCCCAGTCATCTCCCTCCAAGGTTCTCTTCGTCAACACAGCTATCTAGTACTATCAAGCTCTCTACGTCGTCATGCATAATTGCATGTTCGTGCTTGTACCGTTGTACGTGTAATAACGTGCTGTTCGCACGATTGTGTTTGTGGCACGTGTCTTGTAGCTCTCCTTTTATTATTGTTACCCACGTCTCACTCTCTTTCTTCTCTCTTTCTTCTGATCTGTACCTCTGTCTCTACTATTATAATGTTTTCATTTGGTTTGGTATATCGTCAATCCGATTTCAATTTCACTCGTTCGTTGAAAATCATTTTTCTGGGAATTATTTTCAGCAAAATCATTTTTTTCGAGTGAACAACTTAACCTAACCACCAGCGAATATGTGTTCTGACCACTTGTAGAAATCTGTTTCATAGTAGTGTACAGTAATTTAGCATGTACATTTATCAGAATTCTTTTTGTTACCTGTAAATATTTTGGGAATATTCCTTATTTTCCACTGAATTCATATCAACCGTTATTTGCCTACGATATGTCAGTGGCATTTTGGACCTTTGAGTTGGCCGTGCAAGATCACTCCTGCGTGCATAAGTTGTGTCATCACGTATCGAAACAAACCCTAAACTCATCATTGCAAAAGTAAAGGTCAAAAAAGAGTAAATTACGCTTACGATATATAAACTTGCGTGGTGGGTGCAAATAGGTACAACAAGTTGTAAACTGCTCATTTCAGTACAGTAACTAGCCTATATTGTGCGAATTGGACCAAAATGATCCAAACAAGCAAAATTGTTTGAACTTAGCACGTACTGATGAGGTAGCAGTTTAATTTACATGCTTGATTATGTTTTGGGGATCTTATTTGCAATCCAAATAAAAAGAGAAATTAGTGATGCAAAAGTTTGTTTCATTTCATTTCTCAGGAATTTTCGTTCCTTCATAACTCATCTTATGTTTATTTATATCTTTAGGGTCAAGACAAAATCTGGCGTGCCAAAGTGCAAGTAACAGGAAATTCATTTTAATTTCTATGTTCAGAAGCTCCATTTTATTGAAAGTTTATTTTCATGACCGGGCATGTTTAATTGTTTTGGTTCTTTTATCAATCTAAATCTTAAAAATATCATGCGGATAATAACAACACATTTTGTATCTTTAAATTTTTATGTGTAATAAAAATTACATATCATTATGCGTCAGGCTAGATCAATTTTTTGCTTGTGTAGATCGTTTTGGTCTAAGTTCGCACGGACTAGCAAAGTTATTGTACTGAAATGATCAATTTGCAAGTTGTCGTACCTATTTGCACCCACCACACAAGTTCATGTACCGTGAGTGTAGTTTACTCCATATATAAATATGTACAACTATTCACCAGAGAGAAAAAAAATTCCATCTACTATTTTGTTACAAACGCTCCTAAATCACTGCTCTCTTCGTTTCATATCACAGGTCGCGTTTGACTTTTTTTTCCAAACTTCTTCAAGTTTAACTAAATTTGTAGAAAAAATATAAATACAAAACAAACATATTATCAAACTATATTTAATGTTAGATTTAATAAAACTAATTTTATATTTTAGATGTTAAATTTTTCTATAAACTTAATCAAATTTAATAAAGTTTCACTTGAAAAAAGGTCAAACGATTTATAATATGTAACAGAAGGAATACATGAGGGAATACATGGCAATCCTACAACCTCTCCTATTCTGTCATCCATCGCTTAAATAAATTAGAGAAAACCTTACAAATTACAATAGAAAAGAAAAATACATAACCCTTGGTTTTCAATTTAATCAATGAACTCATTATTTCAAGCCATTACATTCGTTTAGATAAGTTAAAACATTATGTTAACCTGGGAATGAATAAAAAAGTCTGTCCTGAATAGTACGTACGTACGTAAGTACTTTACCCCTCACCGAAAAAACGAACAAAAAGATGATTAGTCCTCCCATCTAATCTCCCGTGCGCTGTGAGAGAAAAAAAAAACGTACGTACTACTCACCGGAAAAAAAAACTAGGAAAAATAATCTCGCCTGTACGCATCAGGTTCACAATTATGACAAAAACCAAGATTTTGATGTGGCTCAAAAGTAGAAACCGTCTACAATTTTGAAGGGTTTTGTTCAAATTCAAATTTGAATTGATAAAAAAGAAAAAAAACAAATAAAATCCATGTAGTGTTTGGGTATAAATTTTCCAAAAGAAATGGTATATTCCGCGTATTTCTTGAACTACTAAAAGAAAAGAATAGCAATTTAAAAAAAGAAAAACACTTTCCTGGACCGAATTCCATGTAGTAGGTCCACTTAGTACTTAGCCTAGATAATATAATAGAGAGGCGATGCGGTCCTGCACCTGATTTCGCAAAGCCGACCGGTTTTCGCGAGCATATCGGTAAAATTAGGGAATTAATATTCAAATTTTGGTTTATGAAATTTGTTTGAAACCTACCGGTTTTCCACCAAATTTTGCGAAAACCGTCATACCGCTAAAGCCCGGAGTAGAAGATCATCTCGGAATCGTAAACCCTGGTACGTACTACTATGTACCAGAGAAAACATCTGTATGTGTACGTACTATTCACCAGAAATATGGGAAAAGCTATTAAAAAATCCTGTTTATTTATATATAAATACGTAAACTTCATCCGTTTCATATTATAAGTCATTTTAATATTTTTCTAGTATATAAAAAATTAGCAATATCTTATATATTTTGATAATACTACTCTATTTTTCTATAAATTTGATTGAATTTAAATAATTTTGATTAAGAAAAAAAGTAAAAACGATTTATAATATGAAACGGGTGGAGTACTATTCACTATAGGAAAGAAAACGAAAAAAACTCTTTCGTGTATGTACATACTACGCCCTCCTACTCCTAATTTTCAAATTAAATCGTTATTTGCTTCTACGTACGTACAATCGTACATACCCTACTCAACGTATCTGAAATAAGTATAGAGCATTTTTAATGTACCCTTGGATTGGAGGGATGGCCATCCGCCATCTATTGGATTTGATCTGACGGACTCTACAATCAGTTATAGTACTACACATGTAGCTTGAGTAGTAGAATTAGCGAAGGGGTATGTTTGAAAAAAAAAAGCATGGTAAAGAAGTAATAAAATCCTCTTAATTTCGGCTGCCCCAATATTTCGGGATTGCAGGTGATCATCCTAATAGTTTGTAATTCAGGCATGTAAAAGATAGGTGCAGATCCCATGGAGTTACGGCCAACTCCACCGATAGATTTTGTCTCAATCTCAGCCATCCTTATTTGTACGGCTGAGATCATCCAGCCGTATACAAGCACGGACATGCAAGACACATAGGGCTTTGAAGCAAAACATCACCTAATAATGCAAACACGCACATGCACGTACAACTACATCGGCTTGCAATTTTAATATAACAAACAATAGATAAGACGAAGTGGTCACGACACAATTGTCCGAAAAGTGAACAATAGGGAAAATATTTTAAACTCTCGAGAGGATATTCCCTTGTCGTTTGCATATCATCTAAATGATAAGAAAATATTAAAAAAATCAACAAGATAGATTAATATGTGATAAATCACTCAAAAAAACATACAACAAGTCATAGTTTAATTTGTTTTTTCATTTCAACTTGTAGAAGTTAAATTTTACCTTTCATGTTTGTAGAATGATTTTCTCATATATTAATTTATCTTGTTGTATTTTTTAATTTTTTTCATAACAATTTGGATGACATGCAAATAAGGGATATTTGCTTGAGAGTTTACGATCCACACCCAGGAACAATATAGTAACGCACATGCAGTGGAGGTGCAGCCGTGGAGAAATTGATGGATGACGGAAAATAACCAGCTCAGAACGATGGTAACTTGGCGCACCGCTGCTTGAGGTGCACGACGCAGCCGTCCCTCGGCACCATGGTCGGCATGTACACCGGCACGTCGCAGCCCTCCGTCTTCTCACGCCGGAAGTCGATGAGAGATGCCAAGAGCGCCATGAAAATGACGAGGTGGTTGAGCGCGTAGCGCTGCCCGACGCACTGGTGCGGGCCGGCGCCGAACGCGAGGAAGTTGCGCTTGTACACCACGTCCTCCCTCCGCGCCTCCGAGAAGAAGCGCTCCGGGTCGAACGTGCCAGCGTCGGGGAACCCTTGGAACGACGACTCGTACACCGACGGGAACACTATGGTGCCCTTGGGTATAGTGTACTGCTCCGTCAGCTGGAACGCCTCTCCGGCGATGTGCGGCACCACCGGGCCCGGAGGCCAGTACCGGACAACCTCGTGCGCCACCGCCTGGGTGTACTTCATCTCCGTCATCATCTCGGCAGTGATGGGCTCGCCTGACTCCGGCGACAAGGAGCGGCCACCTCAGCTCGGACGCGGGCGAGCACGTCCGGGTTGGAGTCCAGCGCGGACACGGTCCAGCATAGGGAGGAGGTGGGGGGGGGGGGGGGGGGGGGGAGGCTAATGGGCGATCGATCACCCTGCCAGCAATCGGATCGCCCCCCCGTACGATACACTCCTCCTCTCCCCCCTTCCTCCTTCCCTTTTTCTCTTCCTACTACAGTACACCACAGAAAAATTTAAAAAAAATAAAAAGTTAGAAAAATTTATGTATAGAAATACTATATATAAAAAATTTGAATTCAAATTTAAATTTGAATCGGGTATGTAAACTTTTGACTTATAAACTTTAGGTCTATAAACTTTAGGTGTATAAACTTTAGATGTACAGAAATACTATATATAGAAAATATTTGAATTCAAATTCAAATTTGAATCGGGTATATAAACTTTAGATGTATAGAAATACTATATATGAAAAATATTTGAATTCAAATTCAAATTTGAATCAGATATTTGAATTCAAATTCAAATTTGAATCGGATAAAATTCAAATTCAAATTTGAATCGGATATATAAACTTTTGACTTATAAACTTTAGGTGTATAAACTTTAGATGTATAGGAATACTATATATAAAAAATATTTGAATTCAAATTCAAATTTGAATCGGATATATAAACTTTTGACTTATAAACTTTTAGTCTCTAAACTTTAGATGTGTAAACTTGAGGTGTATAAACTTTAGGTGCATAAATTTACTAAAATAGGAAAGTAATGCAGTGCCAAAAAAGGAAACCAGGTGGAGGGAGGAGGGAGGAGGGGGGGGGAGAATTTGATCGCTCTGGGCGAGTGAGGGCGATCGCTCGCCCAATAGCATTTCCGGGAGGTGAATGCGCCCTGAGCCGCGAAGAGGAAGGCAAACTAGAGGTTCCCGGAGTCCCGGTCTCCATGTCACTGGTATGCGGTGGCGGCGGCAGCCCCGCCGCCTCGGCTTCGTCGATCTCACGAACCGTCTCCTGCATCAAGTAGTCCACGAGGCACTCTGGCTCGCTGCGGCGCATGCGCTGCTTGCTCTGACGTGCGCAGTCCTCGAGAATATGCTTCAGCCGTGGTACGGCCGGCAAGCCTCGCGTGCCGGAACGCGGACCCCATGATGAGGACATCCTCCACTATTACCTGCTGGCAAAGACGCCAAAGTCGGACGGCGACCGTGTGAGCCTTTGAATAATATCACCTTGCTTAGCTTGGGAGGAGAAAGCCACCTTAAAAGTGAGAGCCACCATTCCCCTATTGGACTAGTCTTTTAGGGAGATCGGGCCTTTCCCTGAGTGGGTGTGCCTATGAACTGTTGGGGTCTGGGCAACCTTAAGGCAAAGAATCATTTGGTATCAGAGCTGGGCCCACGACGGCTTACTCCAGCCAAAGCCTCCGGCGACGGGCCTCCCCTTCACTCCGGTAGAAACTGGCCTTAATTAAGTGCAAATGAATTTGGATCACAACTCAACACTGTCGAACCTCTCCCTCGCCTCCACAGTGAGCTAGGTATGGCCCGACGAACACCGTATGCGATGTGTCGAGGTTCATGTCGCGGGCGGCAGGGCACCCGTATGGGCTCGGCCTTACTACCGTTAGCAGCGCTCCGGTCGATCCACCGCCGAAGGTGGGAGAGGATGACACGCGGCTGGATGACAGCATAGGTGGAGAGCAAATTGGGCGCAATCCGGCGACGCAGGTCCTTGTGCTCCTTCCCGAACGGGTGTCCGACAAGGTGGAAGGCGTCGGCGCGGACGTTGGCGAACACGTGGTGGAACAGCTCCGAGTCACGGATGAAGACCATGAGCCGGCTGAAGAGAAAGTCCGCGGCGCGCCCAGCGCCGGACTTGCTAGGGCGCGTCACTTGCACGTCGTCCTAGAAGCCGACCAGGTCGCAGAACAAGTGTGTGACGCTGCCGAAGAATGGCACGACGACGAGCGGCGGCCCTAGCATGGACCCCTTTTTGCGGTGGTATTGCTCTATGAGAATGTACAACGCCACAGCTGCAGCCAACAATGGCGCCGCCGTGCGGAGGTCTACCAGGCCGTGAAATGACTCCACCATTAAGCCGGGCGAGTAAGTTCTAGTTCCAATAGTAGGGGTGGATAGAAAAAGACCGAACCGAAAAGACCGAGACTGAGACCGAGCTAATTCGGTCTGCATTTTTAACTAGCTGAATTTTGATCAGTTAATTTGGTCTTAGGCCTCAGTTAACTGAATTAACTGAAATATATCATTGGCCAAATAATACATATAACATCCCTGACATCCCAGCCCACTAGGCCCAATATCTCCTCATCCGGAGAAAACCAACTCCCCAACCACACCACCATGGCTGGTACGATCTTATCCTTCCCAATCCCCACCTTACCCGCATCTCCCTGGAGAAAAAATATAATTCCAAAATCAGCTAATTCATAATGGTATGTTTCCAATTTAACGAATAGTAGTGGCATTTCTTAAAAGCGGCAAAGTTATAATGGCATGGATCCAATTAACCGCAACTTCCCCAACCGTGCGGCACCGCCATTGACGGCCTGCGATGTGCCTCCCCTTCCGCCGCTGCATCATGCCTCACCAAAACCCAACAAACCTTGCCGCCGCTGCCACAACTCGACGCCCTCTGGCGCATGCCGGCTGACCACACCTCTGAGGTGGAAGAGGTCATGCACTGGAGACCTAGCGGTGGAGGTGGCCAGCCACGAGCAGTGGCGGAGGGCTCAGTAGGGCGAGGTATGGCCCTCGCTATACCTCACTCCTCCCGCTTAGGCCCCCATCCACCCCCCGGCTCCGGCAGATTGAGGCGCATGAGTGAAGTGATGGGAGTCATAGGAACAGCGACAGCAGGAGGTGATGGGATGGATGGGATCAGCTCCCTGGAGCTTCTAGTGGTGTGGTGGATTAGATTGATGGGATACAAGTGATGGCAGTATCGATTTGCTTCTTCTTTTTTTCCTTCTGAATCATGCTCGATTTACTAGTGGCATCAAATTGTATAGTGCATCATCTGTGTGTTTGCTTTGATTCATTGATTTTATACCGATTACTTGCCATTTTTTTTGTTGTTCATATTTCTGTTACGGTTAGTTCGGTTTATGACCGAGACCGAACCGAATTAACCGAAGACCGAAGTGTTCGGTCTTGGGTTTTGTTGAAGACCGATCGGTCTTGAGATTCTGAAGACCGACCGAGGAACCAAACCGAATTTTTCGGTTAGACCGAATACCCACCCCTATCCAATAGTGCGTGGGATACTGAAGGCTCGAGCTCTTGCTCAGACAGTTGCACTTAGTACTACTGGACTCTCAACAAAGAGTGCATTTATAGGGGAAAAATCGTTTCAATTACATGACTCGTTCCATAAAATCTTGAGTCTATTCTTAGATTTTTTTTCAAGCAAATATCAAAGACCCCCCATATACATGGTCTTGTGTAAAAAAAAAAAAAGCCCCATGTCTAAGCATCTGATTTCAACATACCCCATGTATTAAACTCGTGTATCAAAAAACCACATGCTCTAGCACTTAAAGGCAATACACATCCATTAACTTGGCCAAGGGCCCATCTGCAGGCGCCATGTTAGCCTCGGATGCGTGTTGATCTGCTTGTCATTGAAGAACGCCTAGTGGTGACGACGCGGCGCATGTCGGCCGTGGACTCTAGGGTGAATATGGCCTGGTGTGGAGCCAAAGCCATGGCCGACGACCCTCGGAGTCGAGGGGGAGGACATCACCACGTTTCGGCCAGAGGCATGCGATGCGCTCTTGGGAAGGTCGATGTGGTTGAACCCCGCGCGCCCGCGCGCTGATGATGATGATACAGCGGAGTGACGGGACGGCCGGCGTCCAGGAGCTCGGCGCCAACGCGGATAGGACCACCGCCGAAGACGAGTACAACACAAGGGGGGAACTCATCCACGGTGACCTGGGCGACCATGAGCGCGAGCGTACAAGTAGATGAGGAGGAAGCATGCGGTCGTGTGCTCTCGTCGGACGGAGGCTTGTTTTACCTCGTTGATGCTATCTTTGAGGCAATCAATAGTTCAACGTGCATGCCAAGATGACATGGAGCCTGTAGGTAGGCCCCTGGTCAACGTGTATTGCCTTTAGTGCTAGAGCATGTGCTTTTTTGATACAAGAGTAAAGTACATGGGGTATGTTCACTACGCGAGATCCTCCCAGCTTTGACGGTATATCTGTGACGGGCATAAGTATTGGTCAGTAATAAAGGTCACCTTTGACGGGTCCTACGGGATGCCGTCATCGGTGAGCCATCCAGCTGTGACCCGTCACAGGTAACTAGTCACCTGTGACGGGTTGAAAATGGAACCCGTCAGAGGTGACCCATGGGTCGCAGCAGGACGGCTCGTCAGAGGTGAGGTTTACTCACCTCAAACGGGTTTAAGTCCTAACCCGTTTGAGATGAGTTCTACCACTATATATACCCGAAGCTTACACTTGGAGGAGATATTTCCTCTCCCAGCGGGGCCCACAGGAGGAGATAAGGCCGGCTCTTCTCCACTTCTCCTCTATCTCTTCCTATCTCCACTTCTACTCTATCCCTCCCTCTCTCTCTCTCTCTGTGTGTGTGTGTGCAGGGGCGGGAGGGGAGATGCGGCGACGCCGGCCTGGAGGGGGCGACGGCGCCCTCCCCTCCGCCAGGTCTGGCAGGGGCGGGAGGGGAAGCGCGGTGGCGGCGGACGGATTTGGAGCCATGGCGCGGTGGCGAACGACGGCGGGAGGGGAGGCGGTGGCAGCCCGAAGACGGCAACGGTCTCGACCTCCGCGGCGGTGCCCTCCCCTCCGCTAGATCCGGCAGGGGCGGGAGGGGAGGCGCGGTGGTGGCAGACAGATCTAGAGCCGTGGCGTGGTGGCGGCCGACGGTGGGAGGGGAGGCGGCCAAGTCCTGACGGCGGCAGCGGTCTCCACCTCCACGGCGGCGCCCTCCCCTCCGCCAGATCCGGCAGGGGCGAGAGGGGAGGCGCGGTGGTGGCAGACGGATCTGGAGCCATGGCGCGGTGGCGGCCGATGGCGGGAGGGGAGGCGGCCGAGGCCCGACGACGGCAGCGGCCGACGTCTCCAGCCGTGCCTCTGCCTCCGCCTCCGCTCGCGCCCGCCGGCCGCCACCTACGCCTCCACCCGTGCCTCCACCTCCGCCCGCACCTCCGCCTACACCTCCACCGGCCCAAGCTTGCAGGTGTCGGCTGGATCTGGAGCTCCAGGGCGGATCCGGGCCCCAACCGCCGGATCTGGTAGTGATGAATTCCAGATCCACTCGAGCTACGCCAACAGATTCCTTCCCCTTCAGATCCATCTTTGCCCGGATTGTGATCATTTTTGTGATTTTTTTTGTGTGCCCAAATGATTGTGAATGTGAAGTGATTTTGTTCTTTGGCTAGATGAATGTGATTGTGATGTTTTTTGTGATTTTGTTTTGTGTCCAAATGATTGTGATTGTGATTATTTTTGTGATTTGTGAATGCATAATGAAGGTCTACGACTAGCTATGTTTATAATATTTTATTTTTTTACCACTTTTTTTAAGTTTGTGACGGGTCTCAATTCAGACCCCTCAAAGATAAGGATCACCATCAACGAGTTAATATATTTACCTGTCACAGGTGAAGGTCACCAGTGACAGATTTTAGTTGCTGTCCGTCAAAGGTGACTTTTACCTTTGATGGTTCTTTACCCATCACAGGTGACTCAATGTCATCAGTGACCACTGATTTATGACCAACGCTTAACCCGTCACAGGTAAGGGTATGAAGCCCGTCAGAGATGACGTGAACCAGCGTAGTGGTTGTAATCAGATGGTTAGACATGGGGTTTTTTGTTACACAAGTTCATGTACATGGGGGTATTTGATATTTGCTCTTTTTTCCCCTTACTGTGTAGATTGAATTTGAACTTAATGTGTAGTTATTCACTAGTACAGATCCTTTTATCTGTGACGGGCTCTAATATGCTTAGAAATAGCGGGCCGTCACAAGGAAGTCATCTCAATCGGGCCGAAAAGTGCCCGATTGAGATATGGTCGCACATACATGTTAGATGGGCATAAAACTTAAGCCCGTCACGGATGACACCTATCAGTGACGGGCCACAACTTTAGGCTCGATTGAGATAACATTCCATATCTCAAACGTGCCTAAAGTTGCACCAACTTTAGGCCCGTTTGAGATAACATTCGTTATCTCAAACGGGCCTCAAGTTGTGGCCCGTCACAGATGACTCATCAGTGATGGGCTATATACTTAATCTCTATCGGGCATTAACTAAAGCCCGTCACCGATGACTATTTTTCCATTTTTCATATGAAATGTTTATATTTGTAAGTTGACTATAGCAAAATAATTTAGTACAGTATAATAATTCATTTTATGAGTCAAAATAATTTTACGGGTAGTAAATGATTTCAAATGGAAAAAATGTCAACAACAAAGTTGTATAATTTATCAAGATTTACAACTTTTAGTTTGGTCATTTTTCAATATAATATTTTTTTAACAGTTTGAATTTGAATTTAAAAATATGACAACTTCAAACAACATTTTCAAATACTAAATGATTTCAATTGAAAAAGTCATCAACAACAAAGTTGAATAACTCATCAAGATCTAAAACTTTTATTTTTGTTATTTCTTCATCCGACGAAATGTTAGTAATATTATTCACAAATTTTACATATATGTGTTATAGTTTATAAAACCAGATATAAGATATGTCAATTTTGTGAACAATGTTACTATCACTTTGTCGTATGAAGAAATGACCAAAATAAAAGTTTTATATCTTGATGAGTTATTCAACTTTGTTGTTGATGACTTTTTCAGTTGATATCATTTAGTATTTGAAAATGTTGTTTGAAGTTGTCATATTTTCAAATTCAAATTCAAACGGTGAAAAAAGTTATATAGAAAAATGACCAAAATAAAAGTTATAGATTTTGATGAGTTATACAACTTTGTTGTTGATGACTTTTTTAAGTTGAAGTCGTTCACGTATCTAAAATTCTATTTGAACTTTTCAAACTTTGAATTTCAAATTTCAAATTGTTTAAATAGTCAGATGGAGAAATGACCAAAATAAAAATTTTGCACCTCGATGAGTTCTACAACTTTGGTTTTGGTGACTTTTCCATTTGAAATCATTTAATAACCCCAATTTGACATCCTGGCCTAGGGCATAATAGGATTAATACAATACTCATACCAATATGTTACAACTACTTTTTCGGAAGCCAATCTCGAAAGAACTTTGACGTTAAGTGTGCTTAGTCTAGAGTAATTTTGGGATGTGTGACCGACCGGGAACTTCCCGCATGGGTGCACACGAGTGAGGGTTAGCAAAAAAATAAAATTTATTTATTTTTGGATTATACTCATCTGTGACGGGCATTAACTTATTTATTTAGTTAATGCCCGTCACAGATGACTCATCTGTGACGGGCTATAGTTAATGCTCGTCACAGATAAGGGTCATCTGTGACGGGCGCTAGTTGTGGCCCGATTGAGATAGGTCATCTGTGACGGGCTATAGTTTGACTGGTCGTTTGGGTCAAAGCTATCGGTGACGGGCTTTACTTAGGGCCCGATTGAGAAAGAATCATCCGTGACGGCCGTTTGCCCGATTGAGATAGTTCTTCACATCAGTGACTTCTAACTTGTGACGGACGCCATGTCCGATTGAGATGGGGCTTACCGCCCGATTGAGATGAGGGTATCCGTTCTAGTGATTTAGACGTATACTTACCTAGATAGAATAATCACGACTCCTATAGGAAAACAAATGTAGAGCCGGGAGGAGCGATGATGAATCATCCACCAGGAAATTTACTCGGTGGGGTATATTATTACTTGATATTTTGGTGAAGTCATTTATGCAAATTTGAATAGATTTATATGGAAAATTTAAGACTCACAAGATGATAGTTGTTAGAGATTTTTCTTTCTCCCGAGAATTTTCAGTATTTTCTCTAATTTGTTATAGCGTCACATGATGGTTAGAAGCATTTGTAAGATAACAAGTGACGACTTATGAGTGTTTATAGGAAGTTTAATAGACTTTTAGCGCATAATAGATAATTATCTCTTTTTTTTGTAATACAGGAGTTAGCTTGCTTGTTTAGCACTTAATAAATAACATCTCAGTCTTTCTATATTACAAGAGTCATTATCATCAATCAAATCATATTTTTTGTTGAATCAAAATTGAAAGGATAATGCCAGAAATACACTACTGGATGATAGAATATATAAGAACGTTGAAGGGTGGGGGATCCTGGTGCACAGTAGACATCATGGATGTGGATGGGGCGTGGTCCAGCCACAAGTGAGACGGAACGGTGACAACACGTAGATATGCGCATGTGATACAAATAAACTTAATATATTTGATGATATTTTTTTAGAGGAACAGATAATAACTCTACTAAAGCCACATTTCATTCTTACAATCGTCCTTAAGGATAAAATAAAACCCAGGGAAATATAGACCCAGGTTGTAAAGCAACTAGAAGAAACACCTTGTTTTACGAGCCTATATAGGTGCTACTATGCTTACCGAGCACCGAACCGAGATTATCTTCAACTCATGGAAGACACATAACCTAGACCTGAGCTCATGGATCATAGTAGCTAGTGGCTTGAAGAGTTCTGGATTTGTTTTTTTCAATTAAAGTTGGTTAGCTAGATTGTGATGTAGAATAATGTGTACAAACATGTAAGTTTAAATTTAATATGTACTTGGGAAAACAAAAATAACAAAATAGGCATGGTAGGCCCTTCCACCCTTTGTTCCCTACATATATAAAAACTATAGGGAACAATATTTTTTTTGCATGGACTTTGTATACACTAACAGGAACTAATTAAACAATTTGGAACACATAGAGATTTCTAGTGGTGAATAATACATGGGAATAGCTATATTTACATCACCATATTTTTCAAAAAAGAATAGTTAAATCGCGTTGATACTGTAAATCATCTACATTTACGTAATTACACCGTGTAAGTTTCAATATTTTTGTTGTAATTTTTCAAATACATAATGTATAAGAAAATTAGGATTAAAAGCAATTTATTGTTTACTTAAAAGACTAGCTATGAGATATAGAAATATACTTATATATAGGAGAGATAAAATCGTACAAGGAAAAAAAGTGACTCAGTGAAATGTGTGACGTCTCATAATTTTAGCAATCCCGTAATGGATTAAGTATACATAATTAGGAACTCGCATGACGTTGGGTCCATACGAATATTTTTTTCCATATAAAATGCGTTGATAGTTTTCGACATCCATGTGGATAGCATACGTGGAGCGCGTGCAAACAAACGAAATTATATAGCATACATGGAGCGCGTGCTAAAAACGAAATATACCACAAATTACAATATTCACTGTTACGCATACAAGCACGACACGCAAGACACAGACCGCTTCATGCAATAGACCACCTTGACAGTGCAAACGCACACGTGCCGCCCACAACTAACTGGTGTGCAATTTTAATATATCAAGCAAATTAAAGAGAAGAGATGGAACGGTTATGGGAGATGATTAATTGTTTGAACCATTAATGAACAAGATAGGGGATGCCCATGCCCATGCAGCGATGTGTAACGCCCATGCAGCCATGTAGGCGAGGTGGTGGGGTGGTGCGGACTGCCGTGCATGGATCGAGAGGAGCGGAGAAACAGAGCGGAACACGAGAAGATGACGGGAAACCAGCTTGATCAGAACGACGGTAACCTGGCGCACCGCTGCTTGAGGTAGACGACGCAGCCGTCCCTCGGCACGATGGTCGGCATGTACACCGGCACGTCGCAGCCCTCCGTCCTCTCACGCCGGAAATCGACGAGGGAGACGAAGAGCGCCATGAAGATGACGAGGTGGTTGAGCGCGTAGCGCTGACCGACGCACTGGTGCGGGCCGGCGCCGAACGCGAGGAAGTTGCGCTTGTACACCACGTCCTCCCTCCGCGCCTCCGAGAAGAAGCGCTCCGGGTCGAACGCGTCGGGGTCATGGAACCCCTGGAACGACGACTCGTACATCGACGGGAGCACCAGGGTGCCCTTAGGGATCGTGTACGATTCCGTCAGCTGGAAGTCCTGCAAGGCGATGTGTGGCATCAGCGTCGCCGGGGGACGGTGCCGGACCACCTCGCGAGCTACAGCCTTTGTGTACTTCATTTCGGCGATCTTATCGGCGGTGATGGGCTCGCCGGAGTCGGGGGACCAGAGGGAGGCCACCTCGGCGCGCACGCGGGCGAGCACGTCCGGGTGGGAGTCCAGCGCGGACACGGCCCAGCAGAGGGAGGAGGTGGACGCGTCCTGCGCCGCGAAGAGGAAGTCGAAGAGGAAGCCCCCGATCTCCTCGTCGTCGGAGATGTGCGCTGGCGGCGGCAGCCCAGCCGCCTTGGCCTCGTCGATCTCCCGCACCGTCTCCTGCATCCAGTAGTCCACGAGGCACTCTGGCTCGCCGCCGGCGCGCATCCGCGCCTTGCTCTCCCTCGCGCAATCGCGGAGCATGCGCACCAGCCTCGCCACGGCTTGCCTGGCACGCCGGAACGCGAGCCCCGGCAGGTCAACTGGGAAGGCCAAGAGGCCTACATTGAAGAGATTGTAGTCGCTCTTGAACCTCTCCCTCGCCTCCATGGTGAGGTACGGCCCCGCGAACACCGTCTGCGAGGTCTCGAGGTTCATGTCTCGGCAGGGCACCCGTATCGGCTCGGCCTTGCCGCCGTTGGCGGCGCTCCGGTCGAGCCACCGCCGGAGGTGGGAGACGATGACGCGCTGCTGGATGGCGGCGTAGGTGGAGAGCGCGCGCGGAGTGAAGTTGGTCGCCATACGGCGGCGCAGGTCCTTGTGGTCGTCGCCGAACAGGTAGATGAGGTTGTGGTCGCCGAAGAGCTTCTTGCCGAACGGGTGGCCGATGACGAAGAAGGCGTCGGGGCGGACGTTCGCGAAGATGCGGTTGGACAACTCCGAGTCGCGGATGAAGATCGTGAACTTGCCAACCAGGAAGTCGGCGGTGAACCCAACGCCGGACTTTCTAGCGCGAGCAGCCTGCATTTCCCAGAACCCGGTCGGGTCGCGGATCATGTGCGTGGCGCTGCCGATGAACGGCACGACGAGCAGCGGCCCTGGCAGGGACCCTTTCTTGCGGTGGTAGAACAGCTGCTCGACAAGGATGTACAACGCTACGGCAGCTGCAAGCAATGGCGCCGCCATGCGCAGGTCTAGGAGCCCGTATAGCAGCGAGTCCACCATTTCGCCGGTCAGGCTAGTGCGTGGGGTGCTTATGGCTCAAGCTCTCTCTCAAATGGTTTGCCCTAGTATTTTTCTCGTCTCTCAACCCAAACTCCCAAAGGCCCTATTTACATGTGTTCCTGGTCTCTCAATTATCATTGCTATTGGAAGACAAGTTGCCTCAAGAAAATCTGACAGATACGTTCAGTGTTGGAAGGAAATAGAAAATTGGCACGCCACTTTGCGTGCCAGTTGGTTTAATAGTACATATGCATATTATTTAGAGTTCATTTAGTACAAAGATTTTTTTTATATAATTCTTGCGTGAGTTAGTTATTTTCTGACTACATGAGTTAGATTATTAATTCCTATATGGAGAAACGTACTAAAGACGATCGAATCAAAGTAGGATATTAATTTATGCTTACCATCAGTTTTGTTGGTTCCATGCTGTTTAACTTTGACAAATGATTACCTATGCTTTAGGGGGGGGGGGGGGGAGTAATATTCCTCAAATTGCAGTGATTTCATAAAAACCTGAAAGTTTTGCATATTCCTAAGAATCTAGTATAAATTAAATATTCCAAAAAACAGTTTGAGGTGAAACAAAGTTTGGTCCATTGTTTTATACTCCCTCCATTTCAGTTTGATCATCACCTAAGAATTTTAAGGTCTTCCTGAAATAATCATCATTTTTATGTGTGTATTCGTTTATTTGTGCAAAGAGTAAATGTGCATAGTTGAATGCCCTGCATGCATGCGACCGTATAGACTTAGGCTGTGTTTAGTTCACACTAAAATTGGAAGTTTGGTTGAAATTGGAACGATGTGACGGAAAAGTTGAAAATTTATGTGTATAGAAAAGTTTTGATGTGATGGAAAAGTTGGAAGTTTGAAGAAGAATTTTGGAACTAAACACGGCCTTATTCCTAAGTCCTAACTAGCCAAGATTAATTTCTTTGGTGCAATGCCATACAACATTCAAAGCGTGAATTAATTTTTGTTGAATATGAAGCGACAGAGCACCTTGATCGATGAGGATTAATTTGAGAACGATGAACATTTTGATGCTGTTGATCTCAACATCGTTTAGGTGATGATCAATTTGAGATGGATCGAATAATATTTATGTCACTTAATTTTTCTGTTGTTGATTTATGTTTGGACTTAACATGGATTACTCCATCCATCTCAATATTAGCAACCTATGCTAGGTTGTTCCATATTGGAACGGAGGGAGTAGTATATAAGGGTCTCATGGATTGCACAAGAGCTTATTATAAGCCGTAGTAACTTATTAGCGAATAAAAATAGCTTATGTGTAAAATTTCTATATATATGTGTTCTTAGCAATTTAAAAACCAATGCTAAAAAAGAAACTATATTGAAAATATCTTATAATCAACTTCAATATTATGTTTTAAAATTTAAATTTTGGCTTTGGCACATTCTGTTTAGGCTACTGGTGAGGCTATAAGTATTTATCTAAGGATTTTTATTTTAAAAAATTCACTTCTTTCTTTCTTTTTCTCTTTCTCAATTGTTAAGTTTTACACTATTTTTAGTTTCTTATTATGCATTCTGCCTGTTTGGCTGTTTCTATGCGGGCGATTAGCCGAGGATCAATGGGCAAAGCCCCTAGCACGAATGAACGTGCGAGGGCACCTAAGCACCAGACCTACATTAATGGGCCATAGAGTCCAACCGCTAGTGGGCGGCCTGCAACCAAGGCGTGCGCTCATAGTGCGTTCTTTATTTTTGCTTGTTTTTTTTCCAGTGCGGTATCCGTGCGCTAGCTAGGTTAGTCGGTTAGCTGATTAATTAATGTAGAAACTCGCATTCATCAACTCGCTCGCAGATTTAATATGCCATGTGTAGCGTAGTAGCAGTATATAACAAGGGTACAATGGTGGAGTATTTCACGTAAAACGAGGTGGTAATAACGTGTGATTAATTGAGTTTTAATTATTGCAAAGGGTGTATTTAGTTTCATGCCAAAATTAAAAGTTTAAAGAAAAAAATTGGAAGTTTACGTGTGTAGGAAAGTTTTAATGTGATGAAAAAGTTAGAAGTTTGAAGAAAAAGTTAGGAACTAATTAACTAAACCTGGCTAAACTTAATAATATTTTAGAACAATTTTCATAGAGAAAGTTTTCACACGAAACATACCGTTTAATAGTTTAAAATACGTGTCACGAATACGTAAACTTAATTCACTTTTCTAAGTGGAAACGAACGGAGTATGCTGCAAGGCTGGTTGGGATAGGCTGGAAAGGCCAGGTCGGTGTGTTCCTTGCAAAGCACCTATAAAACCATGTCCAGTGAAATTGACCCGCTAGGCCCATATTTACTACCACCCCACTCAGAACTTAGGCCACAAGCCCACAACACACAAAACTTGAGATGTCTATAATCTCATCTCTGCTCTACTCGGTAGTCCAATTTTTACAGCTTTCTGGCTGTGCTGTATAACCAATCCGTTCGGTTGCACACGAACTACTGCTCCCTACACTTGCTGGCTTCAACACCTATATAAGTTGTAGCTACTGTTGACTAGTTGCAGTTGCTGGTTGGCTACGCTGTGGTAAGTATGTCTTCCCAACAAGACCATAAAAGGAGCTAACAGTGGTGGGCGTCGATCCCCCTCTATGCTACAATAGCAGGCTATAAGCCAACTACAAACATATTTTAAAAAGATAAAAGGAGAGAAAAGCAGCGGGCTATAAATCTGTAGCCAGCTGCAGCACGGACTCAAGACGTAATTTGTGTATGACAGGTGGGACCAGATATTAATAGTACAGTAAGCAACTATTATATAATTGGCTATTGCATTGGCTATAAATGATTTAAAGCTAGTAGTGGGCTATACTATAAAGTTGCTCTCACCTTCATGCGGACTCCACTATATGAGGGAAACACTTGTTGCTCTTCAAATTTTAGAAAACACTCTCTTTTCCCAACCATCTTTCTCAATAATGCCACAACTTATCACCGTCGTCGCCATTGCTTCTCCATCTTCATCATTGTTAAATTATTTTCATAACACTTCAACCTAGATCATTTCATCATTTCTCCATTATCTAACATATATCCCACAGCAAAGCGCGAGGCATCATTTAGTACAAATAGATGCTTAACACCCTATCAAGCACCCCCTAGTTTGTTCGTAACTTCTATCCTCTCGTTTTTCACGCGCACGTTTCCCAAATTGCTAACATGTGTGTCTTTTTAAAAATAATCTACAACAAAATTGCTTTAAAATATCATGTTGAACAAGTTTTTTTAACTAATACTTAATTAATCATATGCTAATTCAGCTCCGTACAATACGTGCCGGGAAGAAGGGTTCCCAATCCCTCCTCCAAAACACAACCTTATTTTGGTTGCGAGGGGGGGAGGGGCTGTTGTGGGGGGGGGGGGGGGTTATAAACTCTGTTGGCATAGATGGCCATATGGCCCGAGGCCCGCAGCCCGGCCCAATGCAAGCACGGCACAGCTCAACTGGGGTCGTGCCTGGGCTGCACCCTTGGTACGGTGGGCCGGCCCAGCATGGCTCGATTGAAGTAAAATAGTGTAGGGATGCAAAATAGACTTAAAATAACCATATAAGGCAAGGCCCTAGACTTATTTTCCAACCATATGGACACAACCCACAGAGTTGAGAGACAAAAAATAGACTTATTTTGTGGAGAAGCACAATGGGCTGTCGTGCCTTCGGACCGACTCGAGTTGTATTGGGCCGTGTAGTGCCGGGCGGCCCATTTGGGCTTTTGGCCATCTATATCTGTTGGTTCCCAATCCCTCGTTTTTATCCAATGAAAGTGATTCTATTATATTAAACCTAGCAATATATGTAGTATAAGTTTTGAAGGGCTAAAATTGAAATAAAAGGCAATATTGCTACAACTTTTTTAGATTTTTATGTTATATGATTCATTAAAATATATTAACAGATAAAATTACCCTAGCAAAGTTTTGCATAAAATATTTAAATACCCAAGAAAATCTATGGTTAGAATTTAATTATACTACCATCAATAGTACTCCTTCCATCGTATTTTGGATAGGCTATCGCTTTCAAAGCCAGGCAGTATGCACGAGTCTGTTGTTCTGTTATGAAACAAGTTGTGCGGGAATGATGATTACCAGATAGAAATAGAAGAATAAAAGGAATTTTACTCAAATGAAAAGAAAAAAGCTTCCTTTCTTAAGGAAAAAAATCTCTCCTCTTCTTCTTCCGTTAACTAGCTACTAACAGGCAAATGTGTAGTAGTAGCTACTCTCTTCGTCTCATAAAAATCAACATCTATGTTTGAATTTGGACTTAGTCTAATAAAAACTAAATTTAGACATAAACTATGTAGTAACTGGAAAAAAAAAAAAAACAGGCCTCGCCAACGGTTTTCGTAGAAACAAATAGAAGTTGAATATACGCATTGGCAGCTGCGCTGGCACGAGCCAACGCTCACACAATCCAAATCGAGCGCCTTACACTAAAATGAACAGTAGTAGTGTGCAACTGCTCACATTTTAGTTGCCAAAACAATCGAGCAAATCCATTTCCATTCCAGATACCACCAATTTCCTGAGACATGCCAACTAACCAACCAAACCAGAAGACCCACACATGTGGCCAACAACCCCAGATGTAGTGTTCGTATCATCCCCTAGCCGGCTGGGACCCAAAGCTGAGTCCAAACCCCAACTGAACCCAATTACCAACAAAAAAAATTGAATGGACCAAACATCAAAACCTACAAATCAATAATGCATCACAGCTGCGACACGATCCACCAGATTGAAAAGAAAAATGGAGAAGAAGAAAAATTATGCGATGCACGGGAAGAGGAGCAGAGCAAGAGGACAATGGAAACCAGCTCAGAAAGATGGGAACTTGGCGCATCGCTGCTTGAGGTACACGGTGCAGCTGTCCCTCGGCACGATGGTCGGCATGTACACCGGCTCGTCGCAGCCCTCCGTCCGGTCTCGCCGGAAGTCCACGACGGAGACGAAGAGCGCCATGAAGAGGACGAGGTGGTTGAGCGCGTACCGCTGCCCGACGCACTGGTGCGGCCCGGCGCCGAACGCGAGGAAGTTGCGCTTGTACACCACGTCCTCCCTCCGCGCCTCCGAGAAGAAGCGCTCCGGGTCGAACGTGTCCGGCTCGGGGAACCCCTGGAACGACGACTCGTACACCGACGGGAACACGATGGTGCCCTTGGGGATCGTGTACCACTCCGTCAGCTGGAACTCCTCGCCGGCGATGTGCGGAACCAGCGTCGCCGGTGGCCGGTGCCGGACCACCTCGCGAGCTACGGCCTGAGTGTACTTCATCTCCGCGATCTTCTCGGCGGTGATGGGCTCGCCGGACTCCGGGGACCAGAGGGAGGCCACCTCGGCACGCACGCGGGCGAGCACGTCCGGGTGGGAGTCCAGCGCGGACACGGCCCAGCAGAGGGAGGAGGTGGACGCGTCCTGCGCCGCGAAGAGGAAGTCGAACAGGAAGCCCCCGAGCTCCTCGTCGTCGGTGTGCGCCGGCGGCGGCTTCCCCGCTGCCTTGGCCTCGTCGATCTCCCGCACCGTCTCCTGCATCCAGAAGTCGACGAGGCACTCTGGTTCGCCGCCGGCGCGCATCCGCGCCTTGCTCGCCCGCGCGCACTCGCCGAGCGTGCGCACCAGCCGCGCCACGCCCAGCCTCGCGCTCCGGAATGCGAACCCCGGCAGGTCAACGGGGAGGGCCATGAGGCCGACATTGAAGAAATTGTAGTCCCTCTCGAACTTCTCCCTGGCCTCCTTGGTGAGGTACGGCCCCGCGAACACCGTCTGCGAGGTCTCGAGATTCATGTCGCGGCAGGGCACCCGAATCGGCTCGGCCTTGCCGCCGTTGGCGGCGCTCCGGTCGAGCCACCGCCGGAGGTGGGAGAGGATGACGCGCTGCTGGATGGCGGCGTAGGTGGAGAGCGCGCGCGGCGTGAAGTTGGGCGCGATCCGGCGGCGGAGGTCCTTGTGGTCCTCGCCGAACATGTAGATGAGGTTGTGGTCGCCGAAGAGCTTCTTGCCGAACGGGTGGCCGATGAGGTGGAACGCGTCGGGGCGAACGTTGGCGAAGACCCGGTGGGACAGCTCGGAGTCGCGGATGAAGACGACGAACCGGCCGATCAGGAAGTCGGCGGCGAGCCCCGCGCCGGACTTCCTGGCGCGCGCCGCCTGCGCGTCCCAGAACCCGGTCGGGTCGCGGATCATATGCGCGACGCTGCCGACGAACGGCACGACGAGCGGCGGGCCCGGCAGCGGGCCCTTCTTGCGGTGGTAGGACAGCTGCTCGACCAGGAAGTAGAACGCCAGCGCCGCCACCACGAACGGCGCCGCCGCCCGCAGGTCCAGGAAGTCCACCGCCGCCGCCATGGCGCGGGTCGCGGGGGGGCGGCCGGGCGGCAGCAGCTCAGGGCGCACACGCACCTCTCCCAAACCCGCACACTACTAGCTGGTGTGTCGTGTTGGCATCTCTCCCAACGGAGGCATATTTATGCCCATATGAGTTGGGTGTGAGGCGTGGGAGGAGGAGGGGGAAGGGGGATAGTAGATCGCTGGTCAAACGCTAGCTGAGACAACGGAACGAGGCGGCTTTTCTGGGCGGGCGGATTGGCAGACGGCAGACGGCCGCCGCCGGGCGAGGGTGGTGGAAGAAACGAGGTTCGAGGAGGCGGTGGCGGCGGCTGCACGGGCCTTACCCTTGTGGATAGGGGGGATTTCACGGGGAAATTGTCACTTCGGGACGGGAATCCGCGCAGGTAGAAGTAGGTGGCGACAACGACGGGGAAGTGGCACACGCTCGTGAGTAGCGACCCGCACTACTACGCTGCGACGCCGGCGAACAGTTCATTTCAACCTGTACTACACGAATCTGTTTGATGGTCACAATTCACAAACAACTTGCTTGATTGTTGATACTACTCCGTAGTACTATACTAGAACAAAAGCAGAAACTACTGGATCGTCCTGTAACTAATAATGTTCCATGATTTGCAAGTGCGAATGTGTACTGTGTATAACACATGGTGGCCATTGTCTTTTTGCCCGTTGTGTTTTTAATTGTTTCACCTGATCCTCGTGACAAAAATACTCACAGCAAGCAATCAATCAATCAATCATCAATACACGACTTGTATGGCATGGGTACGTTACGTGATGCTCCTGCACCTCTGGAGAGTACTCTCTTCGTCCCAAAATAAATAAACTTTATAATAGAATAAGGTGAATCTGGATGATACAGAGTAGAGAGTAGAGAAAGGGAGGATGAAGTTTGGTGAGACATGGTGGAGCAGGGATAACAGTTAACCGTAGCTGGAGGATTAGTTGGCCAGGTGGCAAACTTTGATCTGGGGTCTTCCGACAGCGATGCCTCTGTTGGACTATTGACTTCGATCTAGAAGATGTTCTTGATTGACCATAACGGATGGAGTTGAAATCCCCTTGAGTTCTTATACGGATCAAAGTGAAACTAGTCGTAACTTGTCGAATGTTCTACTAACTTCTGATAGCGGCTTCGCCGGATTGTGGCAAAGTCAGGTCAGAAGAAAGGGACAACCAGTTCTGAAACTTTTTTGTTCATATCCGTTCATGCTCTTTGTACTACTAGTAATACAATTTTTTGTCCTATGGTTTTACCAGGAGTGCCTTCAAAAATGGTTTTGGTTACTCATTCTCACGTTCAATGATGTGTTATTTTCCTTCCTTGAAGGAGAAAAAGAAATATGTATATACTCTCTCTTAATATAAGGAATTTTACTTTTTAAATCTATCTATCTATTATATTATTAAAACAGCTTTAAAAGGAGGCACCATGTTCGCTGTGAGGGCTAGAAATTCCCATATTAATCGGAGAAAAAGAAAAAAAAGAAAAGGAGAGTCCAAGTAAGAATACAATTTAAAAATAGCTGAATTTCGGAATTAAAAATAAGCAATATCGAAAAAAGTTTCCATATAAGAACCCAATACGAGATTAACCAAAATTTGAAATAAAAATAAAATAAAAACCAAAATTAGAAAAGGAAATGAGAGTCCAAGTAGGAATACAATTTAAAAATAGCTGAAATTCGGAATTAAAAATAAGCAATATTGAGAAAAGTTTCCATATAAGAACCCAATACGAGATTAATCAAAGTTCGAAATAAAAATAAAATAAAATCCAAAATTAGAAAAGGAAAGGAGAGTAGTAGGAATACAATTTAAAAATAGTTAAAATTCGGAATTAAAAATAAAAAATATTAAAAGAAGAGTCCATATAAGAAGCCAATACGAGAGTAATTAAAATTCGGAATAAAAACAAAAATAAATCCGAAATTATCAAAATAAAATAAAAGAAGAGTTCAAGTAGAAATACAATTTAAAATTAGCTGAAATTCAAAATTAAAAATAAGCAATATTGCAAGAGAATCCATATAAGAACCCAATACGAGATTGATTAAAATTTCAAATAAAAAATAAAATAATATCCAAAATTAGAAAAATTAAAAGAGTTCAAGTAGGAATACAATTTTGAAACAACTGAAATTGAAAATAAAAAATAAAAACATTAAAAGAACAAAACACGGTATTAACTATTTTTTTAAAAAAATAAATTCTGAAATTAGAAAAAGAAAATGAAAAGGTTTCAATTAGGAATACAATTTATAAAGGAGTAGAGTGGTGGCGGTTGGTACGACATATAAAAATTGTTAATAAAACATCAAATAGAATCCTAATGACAATTAAAAGTAAACAAGTAAGACGGTTGCCGGGACTTCTAGAAAGTAAAAAAAAACCCATTAATAATCATATTCGATTTTTAAAATCTCAATGACAATAAAAAGGAGAAGCAGCGGGCGGGGTTCATAAGAATATAGTTGCAGAGCCGCCGACGGTTGACGGGACTTCTAGAAAATAAAAAATAAATTCCAACGATAGTTATGTTCGATTTTTAGAATCACAATGACAATAAAGAGTAGGTGGCGGACGGGCTGTACAGGAGCATAGTGGCATCGTTTGATGGGACTTCTAAAAATTATAAAAAATAAAACTACAAGTCTAATTTTTAAAGGTTCGTGACTTCTAAAAAGTAAAAAAAACAATTATTATCATGTTCGATTTTAAAATCTCAATGACAATAAAGAAGGGAGGCAACGGGCGAGCCGTAGAGGAGTACAATAGCAAAGCCGCTGACGATTTGGCGGGACTTCTAGAAAGTAAAAATGAACACAAACGATAATTATGTTCGATTTTTAAAATCTCAATGACAATAAAGAGAAGAGACAGTGGACGGGCCGTAGAAGAGTACAATGGCAACGTTTGACGGGACATTTAGAAATTATAAAAACGAAACCCAACGTGACAATAAACTCTAAAAACTATAAAATCTAATTTTTAAATGTTCCAAGAAGAATAAATAGAAATAGTGATAGATCGAGTAAGCAAATAAAGAAGGAGATGACATAAGGAGTAGCAACTGGTGTGACTTTTAAAAAGTATATAATTAGAAACACGAGAATGATAAGGTTTGGTCTTTCAATGACTTAAGACAATGAGATAGCTATTTCATAAATTTTAAGTAAAATCATACTAAAGGAATATATGATTTTGTTTGGGTGCTAGCCGCGCAATTGCGCGGGCCACCCAGCTAGTTTATCTTAAAATATAAGATATTTTAAAATTCTGATACAGTACTTTATTCCATACTTATTGACTTTTATAGTAGTATTATTTTGTCTCACCTACCAACGTTTATTAGTTTATTTTTCTCATACCGACTTTCTTACTAGTAGTTTGTTTTTCTTTTTCTTTTTTTTTTTGCATGATTTGTCCTTTCATTAATTTCTTAATTTCTAAAGAAGGGCATATACTTTTGGACAGGGAGAGTACCACGAAGTTTTGTGAAGTACTGATATGAAACAATGGTATACAGTGTAGAGTGCCATCGTTTGCTAATACTACCTCCGTTTTTTAATAGATATCACCGTTGACTTTTTCTCACATGTTTAATCACTCGTCTTATTCAAAAAATTTACGTAATTATAATTTATTTTGTTATGATTTGTTTTATCACTCATAGTACTTTAAGTATAATTTATATCTTATACATTTGTATAAAATTTTTGAATAAGACGAGTGGTCAAATATGTGAGAAACGTGCGTCATCTATTAAAAAACGGAGGGAGTATAAAAATGAATTTATAGGTAAAAGTTTTATATATGTATTTTTATGACTTCAAAGCTAATATAAAAAGAAACTACATGAAAAATATCTTAAAATTAGCGAAGTGAGCATAGCTCAACTGGTTAGATTCCTTGTGGTGGAACCAGCCCACCCGGGTTCAAATCCTAGATTTGTACCAGTCGACAGCGAGGCGTCTATGGTGACTTCGTCAATCTCAACATATGCCGGCCCAGTCTTCCGGAGGTGCTCATAGGGGTAGGGTGTGCGTGTGTGTTCATAGAGGTGAGTGTGCGCATGTTATGAGCGCCTGCATTTGTACTGTGTTTCAAAAAAATCTGAAAATTAATAAAAAAATTAAGTTTGAAAATTTAAATTTCAACTTTATTTTTGACTGATTAGGATTTCTGATGGGGTCGTACTTTCTCGGTTGAAGGTACATCACATCGGAAAACGGTGCATGGATGAGGTGTGTGAGCCGCTGGTTTGGGCCGTTTCGCGTGGCTCACGTGGTGCTCACTCTTTAATCTTTATTTATTGGGCACAAATAGTACTACTATATACTCTTTAGTATCTTGGGTGCGTTCAGTAGCGATTACTGTCGCTGCGGCTACAACCGTTCGGAATGGCTGCAAGCAGCAACGACTTTCAATTACCGCAGTTGCAGTGGTTGTGGTAGCAATCCCTACTGATCATAGCCCTTATTTAATTGTGGCTTGTTAGACAGACAAATTTAGCAAAACTACGGATAATGTGATTATCATAAAGTTAATCTTAGCACATATGTGAAACTAAACATGTATATTATGAGTTTGATTAGTGGTCAAAAATATAAGTGTTGAATCTACTTTAAAAAACTTATGTTTTGGGATAGGGGTAGGTTTTGAAGTGACTATTACTATGTCGGAATATTACGAAATTTATATCGAAACTATTAAGTTTAATCTTCGATGTGAATTTTCATTACCCTGCTAAGTGGGTCCCACTTAAAGCTTCTCAAAGCACCTTTGCACGAATGGAAGCATAACCAAATTAATGGAGCGCCTCACTGTCCCTAACAAGCAACAACAAAGGAACAGAAAACTAATAAAGATTTGACCATAACGAAGTACTCCTTGTTGTCACGAGCCTTTGAGAAGATTGTGGTGGAATTGGACAGATCAACTAAAGTTAGGGCTTCTTTTCCAGTTGTTTCTAAAGTGGAATTCTAAAATCACAAAGAAAATCCAGGAGTAGAATATCATTGCGTGTTCAATCCTCCAGATTCCCATGACACATGAATGGTTCAATCATATTGTTGAATGCTTCAAAGGAAGAAAAACAATACAAAATAATTACGAAAATGAGAAGACACGGATCAAGATTTCCACGAGATTGGAGACCCAATACTAGATAATGCAACGTCGGATTATCTTTTCAGATAATGCAAGAATAAAATTGCAGATTTGGTGATAGATTATTGTTTAGGCATAATGATTTACTAGCTATAGATATCATCATTGATTATATTCGCGCGTAATGCCGTGTTATATCCTCAGCCACAGGTGATGTCAGAGTTCTACAGCGAATACGCCGCATTTTCTAATCTATGAATGCGCCTGCAAAAGACAATTGAGGTAGATTGATTATTGCCTTGCACTGATCCGGATTCCATCTCGCAGCAACTCCCGGCCATAAATAAACCTGGTTAACTAATACAGTGCTGAACTACTGACGAAGTGACGCAGCGTAAACCTGGGGCGCGCCGGCCGGCCCCGGCTTCGTCAGTGCCGGGGCGGCTGGGAAAAGAAACACCGGCCGTCGGCGACGCCACGCCTGTCTCTGCACTCTGCACGCGCGGCCTACCGATCACACGCACCAACGTACCGAGGCACAGTGCTGCTCTGCTCCAAGGTCGACCGCTCCAATGCGGCAAATGCCCAATCGGAGAAGCGCCTGTTCGCCGACTGGTCCAGACACCCGGAAAATGATTAAACACGAGCGGAATCTTGCACGGCAAAGCCAAGCCAGATTGGCACATTCCATGCAGAAGTTGACTTGCCCAATTCTCCCTTGTCGTCGATTCGCCATTCCTTTCCTCAAGGATGTACGCGTAATTTATTTTCGCGAGCGACCAAACTAACTGGGTCTAGATCACCTGCAGGAGTTGAGTATAACTCTACCGGATGGAGTTGGCCAAATCTATACTTCCATTATTTTCTACGGCTGAGATCATTCCTCATCAATTTCACCTAATAAATTAACTCAAATTAATGGTTATGGCTTCCGAGGAAACTTAATTTTTTTTCATGCATTTCCTCTGTAATAGCGATTTGATTAAGTTCTCACAAAAAAAAAAAGTAACAGAACAGCGTTTTGTGACGATCAACTCTAAAGCTGCAAGCAGTGTATTCCTTATTTGGATTTTCTGTCATGCCTAGCTAATTTGTTCTTAGTGATCGGTTCTTTTACTCCCTCGATTCATATTATAAGCCACGTTGATTTTCTTTCATAGTATCATTTTTTAAAATTTGATTAAATTTATAAAAAAGTTAGCAATATCTAAAATAATATATTAGTCTAATTAAATCTAACATTGAATTTATTTTTTTATAATATATTTGTTTTTTATGGAAATGCTACTATGTTTATTTATAAACTTTATTAAATTTAAAAAATTTAACTCAAAAAAAATTACGACAACTTATAATATTAAAACGGAGGAAGTATACTAAAACCTGCTATGGTAACCTGCTATGGTAGGCTGCATTCAGAACAGGCTAACACGTTGGAGGTGTACCGACTCTCATGCTTGTTACGTTCTTGCAGGTTATGTTGCGTGTTTGGACGTAGGAGTATGCACACAAACGCAATCGCTGACGCACGTAGCTTTCCCTTGAACTCCATTGTGCTCTGCTCTAAGCTGGTAGCTCCCAGAAAATTATGCATCTCGCTAATACTAGTAGTTACTACTCCGTCCGTTTCAGAAAATAGCAACCTAGAATCATATGAGACGTATCCTAGTACTACGAATCTCTTAGAATCCGATATTAAGTTGCTATATTGTGGGACGAAGGGAGTAGCTACTTGGTTCTTGCCAACTGGTACTATACTATTATACGTTGCTAGTTTCATTTGAACACGAAACGTTTCTGAAAAATTAAAATAAAGCAATGATCATGGTAGTTGATAAGCTGTAGTAAAATGAATGAAGAAAGTAAACAACCGATCAAATTGCTGCTGCTAATTTTTTTATATCTGTACTATTAGCAGTTTAAAAGTAATCAATATGTATGTTGAATAAATAAAAAGGGACTGCATGTGCATCAATAGCAAGAAAACACATTCCCATCTAAGTCAAATTTTTATCCATCGGATCAATATTCAATAGTCCAATATCAACTCACCCATCTGATATTCACAGCAAACCCTAGCTTCTTTCCGCCCTACTAGCCGCATGTCCTATATTTATCTCAACTTCCTATCGGATAATATTTAGCAAATCCGTAATTAAAAGGTGAAACATCATATGGCCCTGCTAATTTTACCCTTCCGTGCAAACCACGCGCGCAGTCATAATCGACTTACTCGGATAGTGATTCATCATTTCAGGCAGCAGCTACTAAATGCCAATTCTAGACACATTTTGTCCCCGATCATGTGACCACAACATGACATGGCGCCACATATGGCGATTCAGAGCTTTGTTGTTTGTTCACTGGGCTTTCCGTCCAGTTATGCAGTCAGCTTATTGATAATTAGTTAGCAGCACACATAACACCTAAACCGCCGTGGTTTAGCTGGAAGTTTTAGTACCAATTTGTGCAATTTGCATCATGAACTTAACGTGCGTGAGATCCGGGGTCTGCGTGATGGCCGGTCACTGACAGTACCCGTGAGGAGACTGCAGCTCCGCACGTGAGATGTGCCCAGGCGCAGCAGATGGGTCGGGGTCCCTTGGTGAGGATTGTTTCATTGTTTGCATGCATCCATGCGTGACGCGTGAATATTCTGTTCATCATGCCGATCCAAACGTTGTGCGCACATTGTTCGTTCGCCAGTCAGTGTTAGATAAGAAAGCCGTCGTGAATATAATTGCCCGTAGCCAAGATGGATTAGAGGACTACTGGGATCGTCTGCAGCATTACACGCAGGCACTGTATAGTCTATAGCTCATTGTAGCGGCATTACTGTGGCAAGGAAATTGCATGGCGTCTCATTGTAGCAATTCAATGTAACCCGTCGCTGTTTACCTCTGCCGACATAGCAGTTGCTGTGGTAGAGGAAATTTTTTATAAAAAAAAACGAATCGGCGAGCCGCAAATCTATCTATTATATTATTAAAACAGTCTTGAAAAAAGGCACCACGTTCGTTGTGGGTGCTAGAAATTTCCACATTAATCGGAGAAAAAGAGAGAAAAAGAAAAAAATCTTAACCGTTTGATCATGGTGGGTCCGGATTATAACGGTATAGATTGATTCATACAGTTGTATATGAAATACAATTATATCTACAAAAATAGAAGTTGGGAGTTGTATATAAAATCTGGATCTTATAAAAATAGAAACTAAGAATTGTATATAAATCAAAATATACTTAATGGTTCTTATAGAAATAAAATTTTAGAGTTGTATATTAAATCTAACGGGATATGTAGACTTATAGGAATATGCATATAAGTTTTGATTTTGCGTTCTTTATTTAGACTAACAAAAGTGCCCGTGCGTTGCACCGGGTGATTACGGAGTGTGTATATTGACTAAAAGTGTTGTTTGGTTTAGCAAAAGTGCCCGTGCGTTGCAACGGGAAGCGTATATATCAGAAAATATGCAATTAATTAAAATACAAATTCGCTGAAATATTTGGTATTTTTAAATAGGTATGTGTATAATTAAATAAATTTACAAGTAAAGAAAGTGTGAGAAATAAAATGACATGGTTAAATTTATTTTTTTTAAATTCTACATGATTAGTTGCGCTCTTTGAAATTTTATTGGAATTTTCAGAGCTTAATTGCTAATTTTAATAATACAAACATCATTTAACAATTATTTAATTAAAAAAGAAAGAAACTACCTCCTTTTAAGTTTGCTTCTAATTAAACATATTCAATAACTATAATTGTTATAATGCTTCGAAAAAATGAAATGAAGTACCAAAAATGAACTTCTATTTTTCTTCGGCCCGAGGGATCTAAAATAGACTTATTTCCGTCCCTTGCCGATCGGGCCACGGCCTTATGAAAACCCTAACCCTAACCCTAACCCTCCCTCTTCCCCCCCCAGCCGCTCGGCTGCCTCCCCCACACCCGACACCGCCTCTCCCCCTCCCCCTCTCCCTACTGGCGTCGCTTCCCCTCCCCTCCCCTCCGACGGCGCCGCTCCCTCTCCCCATCTCCCACCTCTCCCCCTCCCCCAGCCGGCCGCCTCTCCCACCACCGGCGCCGCTTCCCTTCCCTTCCCTTCTTCCTCCCTTCTCGCTGGCACGGTGCAGCGACAGCGGGCTGCGGCGGTGGCAACGGAGGGCTGCGGTGGCACCGCCCTTCCCCCACACTAGCGGCCGCGGCTTCCCCCACGGCGAGCGGCGGCGGCGCCCTTCCCCACGCTAGCGGCGGTGGCGGCAGCCGCTCTCCTTCCCGTCTCGCCGGCACGGCACAGCGACGGCGGGGTGCGGCGGAGATGGCGGCGACGGCCGTCCCTCCCCCTCTCCCTTTCCCTCTCCCTCTCCCCGTCGGCGTCGACGGCGACGACGGCGTCGGCTTCGTCCGAGGGTGGATCCGTCGGCGTGGTGGCCACCGCGGGCGGATCTGGCAGCGGCGCTCCCTCCGCCGCCTCTCTTCTCCTCCGGCGGCGGTGGTTTTTTTTTTGCAATTATTTCTATCGCTATTGTTAACCGAATAGGATTGTGTATGGACGGAAAATGGACGAAAATTAGATGTGACGACTGAAAAAATACAAATATTTATATTAGTTATAGAATTGGAAACAAATACGTGTACCTGAGGTAAAGTATGTCATGTCACCTTCTAAGCAAAATAAATGTCCAGGTATAAATTGGTGTCCGATTCCAACTATGGCTTTCAATCAAGTCCCAATAAATACCAACCAATAACAAAAGCAATCACATTAGTACAGAATCTCCAGCAAAAGAGCAGGCATTCTTGAAAAAGGGTACATCTAGATGCTCTGCAATGCTGAAGGAACTTAAAAAATTAGAGATTAATTCACCGTATACAGCATGCGTCCTTTACTAAAACATGAGAAATACAAGACGTGAATGAGCTGGATCCAAGTAGCCTGTCCTCAATACAGTGTACCACCATAAAAAATTGGATCTCAGTTTACCAGATATAAGTGTGCTCATTGTGCCTATCGGCCAAGCATAAGTCGTTGACGCTCAATCTGACTGTCCTAAGCTGCGTAACTAGATCAAAATCCATCCAATAAAAATCTATCTATCTACTCCCTTCGTCCAGAAAAAACCCATGTGTCCAAATCAGGATTAGCTTTTTTGATGGATGGAGTATCTGTTATATCATTAAGGCATCTCAAAGAAAATCAACACATTTGCTCTGAAGGTTAAAAATTACCATGTTAATGAAGAAAAAATATTAACCATTAGATCATACTAGATCTACACTGTAACGATCGAGTTAATATGTATTGATAGTATGGTTGATAAATCAATAGAACTCCAGTTGAATACGATAAGGATTCTACATTAAAAAAAAACAATCGGACATAGGCTTCCATACTATGATACTAACATGGATTTGGACTGAAAAAAGAAATCAAATTTGGAGCTTTGCAACTTACTGTACTGTCTATACGACATTAACTAATATTCAAAATAAAAAATAAAATAAATTCTGATATTAGAAAAAAAAGAAAATTAAGACTTCAAGTAGGAATATAATTTATAAATAACTAAAATTCAGAATAAAAAATAAAATAAATTTCGAAAATAAAAAAATAATTATGAGAGTTTAACTAGGAATATAATTTATAAATAACAAAAATTCAGAATAAAAAATAAAATAAATTTCGAAAATAAAAACAATAATTATGAGAGTTTAACTTAGGAATATAATTTATAAATAACAAAACATCGGAATGAAAAATACGGAATTTTCAAAAAGAAGTCCATCTATAACACAATGATGACAAATGACAATAAAGAGAGAAATACCATGCCATTAAAGGAGTAGGCTGGTGGCGACCGAGCATATAAAACTATAAACAAAACCCCAAATAAAATACAAATCATGACTAATAAGAGAGATACGGAGAAGCCACTCTGAAGAGAAAAAAAAATAAACCCCAATAACAATCATGCACGATTTTTAAAATTTCAATAAAAACAAAAAGCGAAGTAGCGAGCGGGCTATAGAGAAGTAGTATAGCAAAGCCACAAACAGTTGACGGGACTTCTTGAAAGTAAGAAATAAAACCCCAATGATAAATATGTTCGACTTTTAATATCCCACTGACAATAAAGAGGGGAGGCAGCGGGCGGGCTGTAGAGGAGTACAGTGGTAATGTTTGACGGCACTTTTAAAATTATAAAAAATAAAATTCAATGAGAATAAACTCTCTAAAAATATACAATCCAATTTTTAAAGGTTTCAAGAAGAATGAATAGAAGTCATGGAAGATCGAGTAAATAAATAAAGGGTGACAAAAGTAGTATGAGGTAGTGGACTGGTGTGACTTTTAAAAATTTTATAAAATTAGAAACCCAGAAATGATAAGGTTCGGTCTTTTAAAGACCTAAGACAAAGGGATAGGTATTTGATAAATTTTAAGTATAATCACATTTAAATAGATAATTTTGTATATGTGCTAGCCGCGCAATTGCGCGGGCCATCCAGCTAGTTATATTATTAAAACAGCTTTAAAAGGAGGCACCACGTTCACTGTGGGGGCTAGAAATTCCCACATTAATTGGAGAAAAAGAAAAAAGAAAAGGAGAGTCCAAGTAGAAATACGATTTAAAAATAGCTGAAATTCGGAATTAAAAATAAGTAATATTGAAAGAAGTTTCCATATAAGAGCCCACTACGAGATTAATCAAAATTCGAAATAAAAATAAAATAAAATCCAAAATTAGAAAAGGAAAGGAGAGTCTAAGTAGGAATACAATTTAAAAATAACTGAAATTCGGAATTAAAAATAAGAAATATTAAAAGAAGATTCCATATAAGAACTTAATACGAGATTAATTAAAATTTAGAATAAAAATAAAAATAAATCCGAAATTAGAAAAAAGAGGATAAAAGAAGAGTTCAAGTAGGAATACAATTTAAAATTAGCTGAAATTCGAAATTAAAAATAAGTAATACTGAAAGAAGAATCCATATAAAAACCCACTACAAGATTAATTAAAATTTCGAATAAAAATAAAATAATATCCAAAATTAGAAAAACTAAAAGAGAGTTCAAGTAGGAATACAATTTTGAAACAACTAAAATTGAAAATAAAAAAATAAAAACATTAAAAGAACACAATACGGTATTAACTAATTTTTTTAAAAAAATAAATTCTAAAATTAGAAAAGGAAAAATAAGATTTCAATTAGGAATAAAATTTATAAATAATTAAAATTTGTGATAAAAATAAAGACTATTGAAAGAAAATACCATCTAAAACACATGATGAGATAAAATTAAGTAACATGCCTATAAAGTAGTAAAGTGGTGGCGGTTGATACGATATATAAAAATTGTTAATAAAAAACAAATATAATCCTAATGACGATTAAAAGGAGGGACGTCAGGCATGCCGTAAAGCAAACAAGTAAGGCGGTTGCCGGGACTTCTAGAAAGTAAAAAAAAACCATTGATAATCATATTTGATTTTTAAAATCTCAATGACAATAAAAAGGAGAAGTAGTTGCAGAGCCGCCGACGGTTGATGGGACTTCTAGAAAATAAAAAAATGAATTCCAATGATAGTTATGTTCGATTTTTAGAATCACAATGATAATAAAGAGTAGGCAGCAGACGGGCTGTAGAGGGGCATAGTGGCATTGTTTGATGGGACTTCTAAAAATTATAAAAAATAAAACTACAAGTCCAATTTTTAAAGATTTAGAAGTTTTAAAAAGTAAAAAAAACAATGATAATCATGTTCGATTTTAAAATCTCAATGACAATAAAGAAGGGAGGCAGTGGGCGAGCCGTAGAGGAGTACAATGGCAAAGCTGCTGATGGTTTGGCGGGACTTTTAGAAAGTAAAAATGAACCCAAATAATAATTATCTTTGATTTTTAAAATCTCAATGACAATAAATAGAAGAGATAGTGGACAGGCCGTAGAGGAGTATAATGTCAATGTTCGACGGGACATCTAGAAATTATAAAAACGAAACCCAACGTGATAATAAACTCTAAAAACTATAAAATCCAAGTTTTAAAGGTTGCAAGAAGAATGAATAGAAATAGTAATAGATCGAGTAAGCAAATAAAGAAGGAGATGACATAAGGGATAGCAACTGGTGTGACTTTTAAAAACTATATAATTAGAAACACGATGATGATAAGGTTTGGTATTTCAAAGTCTTAAGATAATAAGATAGCTATTTAATAAATTTTAAGTAAAATCATACTTAAAAAATATATGATTTTGTTTAGGTGCTAGCCGCGCAATTGCGCGGGCTAACCAGCTAGTTTTTCTGAATAGGGAGTTGTGGTAGAGGATCTCGTTCCTCCTCTTTAATTTAGTGCATTTGCTGGTAATTTGTCTGCAATTTATAAGTCACACCTATCTATGCATCATTTAATAATTACCCTAATTACGCATTTAACATTGTAGACCACATTAAAACCTATGCATGTTTGTGAGAATTGAGAGTTCAAACTAAATATAAATATAAGTTAGTTTTTATTAATTCCAAATTTCACTTATTAAACATGAAAAAAACTACAACTAACATTCCTAACCAAGTACATATTTATTAAATCATGATAATCTCCTTTAGTATTTTCAAATATCAGTAACAAGCCGTGCACCCACGTATGGGTTACCAACAAGTATAAAGAAAGTAAACAACTTTCCTTTCTTTCCTACGATACAACAAAGTTACAAACTAGACCTTGCCCCTCCCTTGCGTCACTCAAAGGAGACAACCAAACCCTAGCAGCTGATGTCTCCCTCCTCCCCGCTTTACTACCACTTGAGCTAGTCGCCGGAAGCCCAAGCGGCCAACTAGGACGGTGACGGCAGGCCACAATACCAGATTAGGCAGATAAGTGGCAGGATTTGAGCAGCAATGTGACTATGCATGGTCGATTCATGGCGTGTCCCTCTGTGGGGCTGTGTCACACCCTAAAGTTCCTTCCCAAGCCTTAATTAAAATTTTAAATAGTCTCAAGAAAATACCCGGGAAAAGCAAGAGTAAACCCTAAAAAATTAATGCAAATAACAATCGAAATTGGCATGTGGAATTTTTCTTGAGTTCTACATGTCGAAATTCGCTAACAAGATTTTTAGTGGAATTTTCAGAGCCCTCGAAATAATTTTAACCAATTAAAAATGAGCACAAGCAATATTTAATCCCAGGAAAATCCTTTTTCTTTTTTTTCTTTTTTTTTCTTTTCCCTCCTTTTTCCTCTCCTTGGGCCGTCGGCCATTTCCTTTCCCCCCCTCTCTCCCGCTGGGCCGGCCGAAGGCCGAGGCCCAGCCCAGCCCGCGCGAGCCGGCCGCCCGCCTTCTCACTCTCGGGGTCACCGACAGGTGGGGCCCACCTGTCGGGCCCGTCTCCCTCCTCGCGCCCGCGCCGCCGCGCCCGCAACCGCCGTCGAAACCGCCACGCCCACCTCCTCCGCGTCTCCCGGACCACGCCGCCCACGTCGCCTCGCGCCCGCACCTCCCGCGCCCACTTTCCCCCTCTCTCCCGCTCGCCCACGCTCCCGAGATGGCCGGGATTCGATTTTCGAATCCCGTCTCTCTCTCCTCCCCACGCCGCCCACGTCGGCCGGCGATTCCCGCCTCTCCCGGCCACGTCCAGCCCCCTCTCGCCCTATTTAAGCACCGCCGTCGCTCTCTCTCTTTTTCCCCATTTCGCCGAACTCCCTCGTGCTCCCCATCGCTCCCGCGCCGTGCATCCACCCGCCGCCGCTTTTCCCGCCGCTCCGGCCGCCGCTAGGCTCGCCACCGCACCGCGCCGTCGCCGCTGTCGGGTTCGCAAGGACGAACTCCGCCCCATCCACCCCTCCTCCGTCGAAATCCGTCGCCGGAACCCCTCCGCACCGCGCGCCGGTGAGCATCGCCATGGCCGCCGCCTTCGGCCGGCATCCTCGCTCTCCTCCGAATCCCTCTCCCTCTCTAACTCCTCTCACCTTGTTCGCTAGGTGGCCCCGGTGCTCGTCCCACCGCCGTCGTCTCGCTCCGTCGCTCGCCGTCACCGATCTCCGTCGGTGAGGCATCCCCTCCCCTTTCTCCCTCTCTCTCCCGCGCCGCTTAGCCGCCGCTAGCGCCGCCGCCGGCCGGTCGCCGCCGTCGGCCTGTGCGCCGTCCGCCGCCGCCGCTCGCACCGCCGCCTGCCGCCGCCGGTGGTCGTGTGCGCCGCCGCCGCACCCCCCCTCGGCCGCTCGGCCGGCCTTGTGCCGAGTCGAGCCGAGCCAGGCCGCCTCCGCGCCGTCCGATCGGCCCCGAGGGCGATCTGGGCCGTCGGTCCCGTGGACCGGCGGTGGACCACCCGCGTGGTCCCGGTCCACGGTGAACCGCCCCCCTTGAGCCACTGCCGAGTAGGGCCCGCGTGCCGGCGCCCCGTTTTCCCTTTCTCCCGAGCCGCTGACCGGTGGGCCCCGCATGTCGGCGCCGCGCCCCCCGTTGATGACGTCAGCCCTGGGAATTATTGCGCAATAAATGATTTAAGGACTTTTTGTTATAGTAATAAACATAGTGAATCTTCTAAAATTCATATCTAATTCATCCGTGCTCCGTTTAAGCCCATTCAAGTCTCAGTAAATCAAGAAAAATGTGTAGAATCCATTAAAAATGGTTTTGTTCTCTGTTTCAGTAGTCTTATAGCCTGTTTGCATTGTTTTCCTTGTATGTCGTTTAGATTCCGGTTCTTCCGACGCTCCGGTGTACTTCGAGATTATCGCCGAGGTTCCTCCAGCAGCAGAGCAAGGCAAGTCATGCTTGTCACTTGATCATATTGAACCTATATTGCAAATGCTCTCTCGTTTTCTCCTAAATATTGCATTGTTTTATAATATCACGATGGGAGGGTTACCTACTATTTTGTACCATGTTCCTTTGTTAGCTTGGGATATAACATGTCTAGAGATTGAACTAGGGATTGCTTAGCCATGCTTAGTTCAACTAGCACACAATCAGGGAAATCCTATTAATGTTCAGGCTGTAGGTCCTAATGGTAATGTTGGATTAGTACCACCGCTTTGGTGTTAATTAATTAAAAGGAATCACATGGTGGGCTGTGGGTGCATGGTTTTGTTGGTCGCACCCATGGCAGTTAAGGACCGATTCGCGGGAAACCCTGGAAGAATTTATCGTGCTTACCACAAGCCAGCATGGGCAACGGCTGGGCTTGTAGTGTAGCTTTCCTCTAGCTGACGCATCCAGGCAAGGGTGGGCGTGATGGAGCGGGGCGGGCCCTGCGACGGCCTCTGTCGCTTCCGGATTCACCTAGGCATGAGAGGGGACTGCCCGCTGCCTTGCGAGGAGTGGGGGTGAAACCTGAGTTGTGGTGTGCTTGGCTAGAGGGGGTTATGCGAAGGGTCCTGTCACGGCCTCTTTCCGGTATGTCGTGGTGGCATGTCGGCGCACGGTAACGTGTCGTGGGGCTGTGTCTTGTGGGTACAGTTGTACACCTCTGATCAGAGTAAAACTATTCGAATAGCCGTGCCCGCGGTTATGGGCGGTCAACCAGATTCACCGTGATTAGTTTCACCCTAGTTTAGCCTAATGAAATTGGATAGTCTAGGTGGATGGTTGGGCCTGTTGCAACGTGGGATAGCGTTGGACAGTGGATGATTAATATTGAGTAATTATTACACCTGTTTTCTTCTTTCAACTCCTGTTTATAAATGCTCGCTTTTTGCAAATGAACCAGTCTAGCTCTCCGTTGATAATTCCCTGCATCATACCCCTATTCCGGTATGACTTGCTGAGTACAGTGGGTAGTACTCAGTCTTGCTCTATTTTTCCCCAACACCAGAGTGCGAGTATGTGTCCGATGGTGGTTTCTCCGAGGAGTAGGCTTCGTCCGTGCCGTCGAGGATGCCTGTGGAGTGGTGTTCCCGCTGCAGTTCAAGACAAGGCTTAGCTTCTATTATCTTTCGTTTTTCCGCTGTATTTATGTAAGACTTTTATGATGTTTGTAAGACGTGGATCTGAATGTCAACATTGTCGTTTGTGTACCCCGGCTGGTCCTGGACGGGGATTTTAATGCACATTCTGCTTGGAATTCTATTCAGGAATTTCTGGGCGTGACAGGCTGCTATTTTGAGGAACCTTTAGGCCAATTGTTTATTGTTTAGTTCTCAAAAAAGTTTTTCCCAAAAACATTACATCAAATCTTTGGACACATGCATGGAGCATTAAATATATATAAAAAGAAAAACTAATTACACAGTTTGCATGAAAATCACGAGACGGATCTTTTCAGCCTAATTAGTCCATGATTAGCCATAAGTGTTACAGTAACCCATATGTGTTAATGACGGATTAATTAGGCTTAATAAATTCGTCTCGCGGTTTCCAGCCGAGTTATGAAATTAGTTTTTTCATTCATGTTCGAAAACCCCTTCCGACATCTGGTCAAACGTTCGATATGACACCCAAAAATTTTCTTTTCGCGAGCCTAGTGTAGTGGCAGCCGGCCGTAGTGGTGTAGTGGTGTTTGTTTGTTGAGAAGCTTGGTGGGGCTTTTGTTTAGATGATGTCTTCTTTTATGTAACTCATTCGGGTTTTTATTTTGTTTAGTGAAATATAATTGGCATCTGTTCTGGTGGTTAGGTTTCCTTTAAAAAAAAACAAAGTTACTTCTCCATCTTAAAATATAAGCACATCTAAAATTTGTCATGTAAATCGAAGAGATAAGTGAAGTCAAATAGGGATGCATAGTACTATGTACAGAAATTAAATGAGATATGATTGTAATCGATTGAAATAAGATAGTAGATGAAAAAGTAGTTGTATTGTATTTTTAAGATAAAATTTAAATACTAGAAAAGGCCTTTTTTGTGACAGAATTGAGTTATACGACAAATGGATGTGGCCATGTGCCATTAAGGACAAGATCGACGGTGCACGTAGGGTATAACTCTCGGGCCGTGTGGGCAATCGAATTAAGTTACCGTAGTACTCTATTCATTTGTATAGTTAGAAATATAGTGTTTTAGAGACGGAGGTAGTAGTACTGTGGAGTGTATACCGTCTGTATTAATTTGTGACCTTGGATAAAAAACTTTTCCAGCTAGCAGTAAACAGAAATTGCTCACGAAATAGTAATGAGAAAATCTAAGAATTGCATCAACAAGCATTCCAATTGAAAAAATATCATTGGTGTTCAGGAAATGTTATCGTACAAGTACCTTTGTTTCAGAAATATCATCGTTAAGTTTCCGTTAGTAGCCCTCCGTTAAATGATATAAAAAGGCAATTTTATCCCTACGAATAGTTAAAAGATGAATAAAACTTTTACTCTTTCAGTCAACTTAAAATAATTTAGTGTAAAAAGCAAACTACAAATATTACTGTAAGCGAACGGAAAGAGCAAAAATTTTAATCAACTTTTAATAATTCATAGGGGTAAAATGATCTTTTATACCACTTAACGGAAGGATGCAAATGGAAACCTAACATAGATAGTATTTCTGGAACAAAGACTTTTGTATGACGACATTTGTAAGAAATTGTGTTCGTTGATGTTATTTTTTGATTGGGACATTTATCAATGATATTTTTTGGATTTATTTTCAATAGTAATCCAGATCAGCCGATCCCACGTCCTGGTTCTTGTCTTTGCCTTCCACGCAAACAGGGAGTACAATTGTACAGTATTCAGAATTTCAGGTTTGTCTTGGCACATGCACGTACGGCCCGTGCAAGAGTCCTATTGTACTCTAGTACTGTTAGTACGTACGCTAGTATGCGCCGATCTTTCTGCGTTTTCTGCATTGTGGTCTGATGCTTGATGTGTTGGATCTTGGATGTCAGTTCGTTCAGATGGTCAGTGCAAGATAGAAATCGTTTTCCTTTTCTTCATCAGATAGTGTGCACTGTGCAGTGTGCTACAATGCGATTTTTTTTCATTTTTAAATTTATTTCTTTTAATATTTACAGAAATAATCTATCGCCGGAAAAATTTACAGAAATAGACCTTGCCGCCCCAGTGGAGGGCGGCAAGCTGACGTGGCAGACGGCGGCTCGATCACGCCGTCTGCCGCCGTCTGGGAAAATTACATTTAGCCCCTTGCCGCCCTCTAGAGCATTTGGCTGGTGCATTTTGCATCTGGGTTCCTTGCCGCCCTGGCAAGGGTCCCAGATACAAAACAGCCACATGCTTCTTTCCAGATATGTCGATAATAATTAAAGAATTATTTATTTAAATATAAATCACCCGTGGAAAAAATAAACTCAAATAAACGAAATATGTGACTTGTAAAATTTTCTAAATCTCTACCGAAAATAGACGTCATTCGGGTGTCATTTATTAAAACAGGCGTAACTTTATCTTACGGACTCGGAATCAGGCAAATAATATATCCACGGACATCTACAGAAAATTACATCCGATTCTTTCTGGCTTTGCCGGGTTCGGCAATATTAAAACCTCCAAATTCCGCTTGCAAGATTGTGTTTTTGAGGAGAGAAGTTTTTCGGTAGAGCTTTGGAAAATTCTACGTGCCACATATTTTGTCCGTTTAAGTTTATTTTTTCTATGGTTGGTTTCTGTGTTCTCCTAAGTGTGAAAAAAATATCGAAAAAATGAAATAAAAATAAAAAAGTTGCACATCTCTCTCCTTTACACTAGAGGGGAGAGGGGTTAGAAAATTCCACATGTCACATATTTCGTCCATTTGAGTTTAATTTTTCTATGGTTGGTTCTTGTGTGCTCCTAATCGTGAAAAAAAAATCAAAAAATAAAATAAAAATAAAAAGGTTGCAACTCCGCGGAGAGATACAAAATTGGATGCGAGGGGTGTGGAGGGAGGCTGGCTTTTTTGCATTGAGGTCCCTTGCCGCCCTCTGCTAGAGCGGCAAGGGACCCAGATGCAAAATTTACCAGCCAAATGATTTTTCTATGTTATGTTAATAATAATTAAAGAAGTATTTATTGGTAAAACTTGTTAATAATGTTATAAAAATGTATTGAAGTTGGTTGTTTCGCAATTTCATATGTTAAGTGAAATATTATTTTGTAACTTATTCGACGTATTAGTGTGCGAAATTGATATAGGCTTATCGCAGTCTCGGTCGTAGAAACATTATATGCACTTAAACATGGAGAATTATGTAACATGAAGAAATAGTAGTCGAATTTGAACATGATACATTTATTTCCATTGCGGTTACATAGATGATATTAGATTCGAACTAGGAGGGAGGTAGTGCAAGAGTTGAACACAACGACGATGTAGTAATGGGATAAGGAGGTATGACGGTAGAAATTTCAATATGCCAAGTTGTCCGATAATAGCTAACCCCTACGTGAGGATCCCTGTCCTCTCTCAAACCGCGCTTTAGTAACCCTGTATTGCTCTGGTAGTTCAAGCTGCACAACACGGCTAGGTGGAGTTAGAACCCTTCTGGTGTCTATCCATTCTCTGTATTGACATCTCCTTGGTGGTTCCTGGGGGGAAAGAATAGATGTGAAGCGAGCGAAGTTAGTAAATGTTGTGAGAAAATAAGGATTCATGATGATCAAAATATTCTTACCATGAAATCGTCGTCAAAAATATTTGGACAAACAAAGAACCTTCGACCCAATATCGTAGGCTTTATGGAACGAAGAACCTGACAACGATCACCGCACCTGCATCTTGGACGGGCTTCCCATGGAGGAAGTGCCATAGTTAGCACCCGCCAGTCGCACTGTTGTTCACGACATTGTCGTTCGTAAGCCGCTTTTCTCTGCAAGTATTGCTCAGTACTTTCGGATGCGAAATACCAACGTCCTTCTTGTAAACAAGTGGTTAGGTCGAGAACGGGATTTTCACTCTCAACAAAAGCAAATGCCAAGGGCAATACCTGATTGTTCCCATCTACCCCTATTGCTGTTAGTATCTGGCCCCGATACTTTCCAGTCAAGAATGTGGCATCAATGCAGAGAACAGGACGACAGTGCACGAATGCCATCTTGCATGCATGTAGAGCTAAGAACGCCCTTTGCAGCACACTCTTGCCAGGATGTTCAATTGAGGGGAATTTCTTCACTGCGTAAAAGCTCCCAGGGTTTCTTTCTTCGATAACACCAAGCAGGCGTGGCAAATTGTCATACGAGGCTTCGTAAGTTCCAAATCTCATCTCTATTATTTTCTGTTTGGCCCTCCACGCCTTGGCATAGCTAATAGTATACTTGTATGTCTCTTCGATGTGTCGGATTATTGACCTTGGTTCATATGTCAGATTATCGATGACATGCGCATACATCTCAGATGCAACAAATGCACATGTAATGTTCCTGTGGTATTTCTAAACACCAGGTAGAAAACATGTATGCTTGGTAACAACTGACACTGTCCAGTAATCCTTCCATTTTCCCTTATAAGCGTGCACTCTCCAGGGATAACCATCTTTTTCCTTAACACACCGAACTTCATATTGTGATCGGTTCGACTTGGCAACCCAAAACTCTCTATGAAGTGACACTGCAAAATACTTTACCGCCTCCTTCATATCTTCTGCTCGATTATAAATCGCTCCCTGAATAACCTCATTTTCTTTGTATTCCCATCTCACACTATCCTCTTCAGATATGACCAGACCAGAAAAATCCTGACTAGCCCATTCGGCTGGATTAATATCCGTTTCATCATCTGACGAATCACCTTCCTCCACACGCTCGTTATCAGAATCCTCTCTCTCCATTTCATCCACAATGGCACCGAAAGTCTCCCCCTCATCGGCCACTCCATCACCGGGTTGAATGCCCACTGGAGCTACCACGCCCCCTTCCTCTCGTGCGTTGACCTCTTCCACATAACTCTCATTTACTTCAGCACTTGGTCCCTCGCCATCATCCATGTTCATCTGCACACCTGGATCCTTCGGGTGAACAAACGGAACCATAGCTAGAGGCCACCCGCATTGCAATGCATTCTCCACATACCATCTCCACATTCGAGAGTTTTGAACTGGCATTAGTTCCCAATAAAAACCCTCAGTTGCCCGACTTACTATAACATTGATTGTTATGTCACTAGTCTATGGATCAACTCTCAAGCCCCTCATCAACCATCCTTTTAAAGAAGGTACACTCCTCTCTACCGGTCTATCAATTCCCCTTTCTGATACAATAAATTCTGACAGATCTACCCCAGTTGGCCCGTAACGGACGTTTCCTGGGCCACGGTAAACTTGTAATATTTGTTTGTTCGACATATCTGTCAACGAAATAACTAGATCATATTATTTTTTCATACAATAAACACCTACAACGTAATATCTTCTCGTGTACGCCAATGTAATGGTAAAGTATTGATTTCAAACTAGCAGATCTACGTATTTACCGATATCTACAATACGCAGTTCTAGATTAGTACAACTAAAACCCTAAAAATATAATGCATTTATTCAAACAAAGTTTCAAAAAATACACAATAGTAAACTTAATAGTCACATATAGGATCTATGAATATTACCTGAAATCGGTGTCTGAATCCGACAGGGCTTCGCCCCTTCTTTTCTTCTCCTCCCCCTTCTGTTTTTTTTTTAACTGGAGTTGTGAGGGGAGGAACAAGGGCTGGGGGCAGGGGCGGCAGGCCTTTTATAGGCAGCAAGGCCTGCCGCCCCAACAAAGGGAGGCAAGGGGCCGCCTGCAAAATGGCCAGCCCCGGCTGGCTTTTTTGCATTGGGACCCCTTGCCGCCCCAACAGAGGGCGGCAAGGGTTTTCCTGTAAAAAACCCTCCCTCCGTCACCGCCCGTCCCTCCCCCGTCTGCCACGTCAGCTTGCCGCTCTATTCTTGTAATTTTTTTCGCCGACAGATTATTTCTGTAAATATTAAAAAAAAATTAAAAATAAAAAAAATTCACTACAATGCCACTAATCGCGGCTGGCTTTTTTGCATTGGGACCCCTTGCCGCCCCAACAGAGGGCGGCAAGGGTTTTCCTGTAAAAAACCCTCCCTCCGTCACCGCCCGTCCCTCCCCCGTCTGCCACGTCAGCTTGCCGCTCTATTCTTGTAATTTTTTTCGCCGACAGATTATTTCTGTAAATATTAAAAAAAATTAAAAATAAAAAAAATTCGCTACAATGCCACTAATCGATGGGCTTTGATCTCTTAAAACAAGTCTATTGGCTTGCAAAGGTCTATACCATACATCTGTCAGACTTCAAAGCCATAGAGACAATTATGGGCTTGACAAGGTGGGCCGCATTCTTGTGCACGAGCTTGTTTGGGGGCTAAACTCAAACGATGGCTCCGTTGGAATTAGAATAAGTCTAACCGGATATGATGTTTCCACCATCTTAAAAAACGAGCGTGAATCGGCTCTTTTGGTGGTTTTGGAAGCAGTGTCTGCTAACATGGCATGTTATCCGCGATTGACTCTTGAGTTAGTAAGTGGGGCCCACATATCAGCCTCTTCATTATCTCATCTTTTTTCTCAGTCTCCCATAGTCAACCTGTCATATCAGCAGAAACCATTTTCCAAACCACTAGAGGAGTCAGTTGCACTAGTTTTTAAATACGGGAGATTCGTTATATCTAGTTTTGCAGTTAAAGAATGCAATGTAATTAGAAGCCATAGATGAAGGAGGTAAAATTGGGCCAGTTTCTTACCTTTCGAACGAAACTTGCACTCCATGGTGTTCCAAAATGTTCCCCCTATTCATGTTTGAGGGCATTTTGATAACATTTTAGCTTAAACAAAACTAATTTTGAAACACGTAAAAAATCTGTGAGACTTCCACAGAAATCTCATACTATCAAACAACTCGATTCCTATCGAAACAGTAAGCATTAACGGGTAGTCGCGTACGATAGCCGAATATTCCTACCTGTCCAAACGCATCGCCGACTTCGGACTTCCCCTCACCATTCATGGCGCGCTGCTTCCAGTTCGAGCCGCATGTGCCCACCTCCCCCCGGCAACCGAGAGTAACATGAATAAGACGAAGACCATTCCTGCTCTCCCATTCCAGGTCGGCAAGCAGCAGTGTTTCTTTAGCGCCATGGGTTGTTGTTTCCTGGAAAGCCTTGAAACAGAGCAGCCAGGCTACTTCAGAGCCCTTCAGTAGTTCAGTACAAAAGGTGTATACGGTAGCCTATCTAGAAATATTACAGAGCCCAGACAAACTACATTATAGCTAGTATTTACTACACAAATTATATTTCATTTTTTCCTAATTACATGGAGTTTTAGTGGATTATCTGCCGATGAGTCCGGGAAGCTGTCCGGGGTCGCCGGGAGGTAGATCCAGCGTATGTAACTCAGGGGCGGAGGCAGGCCTAGGTTAGCTAGGGCTTGAGCCCTATACCTGCCTCTAAAAACTTGCTTAAATTTTGTTGATTCACCATGTAATTTTTTTTAGAAAACTAATCCTTTATTAATCGAGCCGTATCTTAGCCCTAGTCTTATATAATTTCTGACCACTAATTGTAACTGCCATGTAGCAGCATTTTTTTTTCTCTAGGGCCAAAATTTACACCACAAACAAGAGCAGACTATCCATTGATGGGGCATGTGCGCTACCCAGGGTTCTGGATTTTTTGAAATTTTTTCTTACAGATAGATCCTCAGTGTTAGGATCATTGCCACCGCCGCAGAGAGGGACGAGGATGTCGGCACTAGTGTTATTGGCGCCAAATACTTTGGACCTCGACGCCATGATCATTGCTGCCGAGAAAAAGATCTATTTCTGAAATAAGGTTTTTTTAGAGTTTTATTTGTAAAATATTTTTTTAAAAAAAAACACTAAACTGTAAAAAATCCGACCCGGTGGTTTCTCCGAAATGTTTCTCCCTCTTGGGCAGCTGACGACGAGAACCAGCGAAGCCAGAGTCCAAAACCAACCTATAATTACTCATGCGAATGCCCAAGCCCAAGGATAATGTATAGTCGTAGTGGTACTAACACCAGGCACGTACGCTAAACCTAACCCGTTTTTGCGAGAGTTAACTTGTACCGGCCGATACGGGCGCAGCACGCACATGCACATGCCGCAGACGAACATGCCTATCCCTTGCAGCAAAAGCAAGGCACCTCCCTCCCGGTGACCCCTCTCCTTGTTCACCATTTTAAATCTCGCGATGAAACAGCAAGGAATGTGATGCTTTGGTTGCATGTTTGGTGTCGACCTGCGAATTGCATGCATGTGACTGACGCCGGTGTTACCCTGTACTGCTTGATTGTAAAGCATGCATCACACACCCACAGTCCAATTGAGAGAGAGAGAAAAAAAATGGTTAGATACTACAGTAACGTGTAGATGAACTTTACATGCGAGCTTCGTAACAGTTGGCAATAACGAAAGTTGGCGAGAGGAAAGAAGGATTAAAGGGAAGAGAGAGAGAGAGAGAGAGAGAGAGAGAGACTGATGGATAGCTGTAAATACATACAGTGGATCATACAGGAAAAATGAAGGAACATTACATTTGATTTTATCAGATACAAAAAAGAAAAAGAGAAAAAAAAAACCAGCCAAACAAAACACTTGACCTCACCCAATCTGAATTACAATTCTTAGCTACAACCTTCGCCCAAAATGCCGGAATAAAATTACAAATCAGGGAAGTAGAGAAGAATCAGGAGCAGCAGCAGCAGAGGATGCACAAGAATGAACAAAAGCAACCCGAATGAACAAATCATGTTACATTACACCCCAAAGAATGCAAAACCCAAATTAACAATGCACCAATCCTAACACGGCGCCGGCCCACCCCCGCGGCAACGCTCGTGGTTGTCGCGACGGGCCGGCGCCACCTCACTAGAGGTCTAGAGAGCGTCCGGATCTCGGCCGATCACGAGTGCGGGCATGGCGCGGCCGCGGCGTTCCCCTCGCTGGCGATCAGGTCGGCATTGTCGCTGCCGCGGACCGGGGCCGCGTCCGCCGGTTGGGATTCCGCGTTCTTGAGGCTTTGCTGGTGGTAGATTTGCCGCAGCCTCTCTATCTCCTTCTTCAGTGCCTCCTGATGAGCTGAGCAGAGCAGAGAAGAGAGAATTCAGAACGAGTGTTAGTTTAGCTGTGGAATTTTGGTTGCACGCATGTCGCCCGAATTGAATTCGGACAGCGACATTGTGAGAACGATATATAGTAGCATAATTGAGGTGGCAAATGGCGGTCACCATCTTTGAAGATCTTGTCCTGCGCGAGGGCGGCGATGCGCTGCTTGAGGTGGCTGTTGCCCAGCGTCAGCAGCGAGCGCTGGTGGTCGAGGAACGCGACGCGCGGTGACAACGCCGACACCTCCGTCTGCTCGGGAGAAAGGAGAAGATAAAAAAAACGCAAACGGTTCGAGGTCAAATTCACGGCGCGCGCGCGCGCATGCGGTGCTCGGCGAAATTGCGGGCACGAAATGCGTAATTCGGCACGCACCTGGAGCGACGTGACGCTGCGCTCCAGCTCCGAGATGTACTGCAGCTTCCGCACGCGCGACCGCTGCGCGGACTGCCGGTTCGCCAAGATCCTGCGGTTGAGGGGATCGCCAAGAACGATGAGGGAAAATGGGGGAATTCTGCGTTCGCAAGCTGTGCATTGCCGGAATTGTAGTACCTCTTGACGCGCTTGGGATCGACGGTGGCGGGGGAGGCCGGCTGCCCGGGCGTGGCGCCGTCGCACTCGCTCTGCGCCTCCTCTGTCTCGCCCTTGTCTTGCTTCTCGTCATTCATGCTGTTGTGGTCCGACGGCGACGACGCGCTCGCCGCGGGCGCGGCAGGCTGTTGCTGCGGTGGAGGCGGCTGCAGGTCGTCGGAGAACATGGACATGAGCTGGTCGTCGTCGAGTCGGTCGAAGTCGTGCGCCCCGACGCCGGCATTGTCGTCGGAAACGGGGTCGAGGAAGGCCACGGAGTCGCTCACAGAGCGACGGTGCGCGCCGCGCTTGGCCGCCGAGAAGTCGAGGAACTCGTCGACCCAGGACGGCTGATGCTGCTGCTGCGCCCCGCCGTTCGCCGGCGCCGGTGGCGGGAGCGGGAAGGGCGGCAATGGCGCCGCGAGGAACGCCCCCATGGAGGGGCTGCGCTGGTGATGGTGGCCGTGGGCAGCATGGTGATGGTGCCCGCCCCCGAACTCCGGCCAAGCTGTCGCCATGGTTGGGATCTTGGGCGGCAGCTGCGCCATGGCCGGGGAGGGAGCCTGGCCCGGAATCAACGCAAATGCGCGCCCGCGATCGATGGCGCGACGCCCGAAACCTTCCCCGTCGCCGAGCGCCCGTATCCTAATGTAGCGCGGCGCGGGTGCCGGAGATTGTGCGGCCCTCGTTTTAGCTCGCGTGTTTGTTGGTGCCGCGCGCCGCCGCCGCCACCGCCGCCGCTGCTGCGAAAACAACGGCGAGCGCTAAATCGGGCAATGGGAATGATAGGGACAGGGAGGGGAGAGAGAAATAATAGAGATGGGAGTAGGGAGGTCACATGACAAGGGGAGAGAAACAGCTAGCAACAGCTGGTGGTTAGCAGGTGAAGAAGAAGAAGAAGAGGTGACACTCCTCTCTGCTGCTCTGCATGGTTTATGCCTACAGCGCTGATTCGTGGACCTCTCTCTCACTGACGTGTGGGGCCTCATTTTGCACAATAAACTATGGATTATAGTAAGTTTGTACTCTAGATGATGAATAGCGACATAGATTAAGCCTGGAATATGTACAATACAAAATGAACTAGTCATCGTTTGCTCTGGCTAGTTTGTGGAATCTGGTTATAGAGGGGCTCAGGGGACGATAAATAAGTTGTGAAAAATAAATGAAGCAAAAAAACGTTTACTACTCCCTCCGTTTTACAATTTAAGTCATTCTATTATTTTCCCACATTCATATTGATATATTAACATCAATATGAATGTGGGAAATGTTAGAATGACTTATATTGTAAAACGAAGAAAGTACAAACATATCGACAAAAAAATAAATAGTCGGTTGGACATAGCTTATTGCTCCTAAGATTTGTAAGGTCTTCTCAAATTAATCATTATCTAAGAGATGTGGCTATTCTGTTATTTGCGCAAAAATAAATGGTATCGTTGTATATATGTTCGTTTATCTGTGCAGAACTAAATAGTTACTACTCCATACCCATAGAGAAAGACGTTTAGGATAATGTTTAAGTCAAACCTTGAGAATATAAATCATGAATTACTCTCAAGTTATTAAGTTTGAAAGTGTAAAAATTATATATATAGATTTGTCTTGAAAAATACTTTCATAAAAGTATACATATATCACTTTTCAATAAATATTTTTATAGAAATAAGAAGTCATAGTTATGTTTTGGAGACCGTGTCGTTATCCTAAACAACTTCCTTTACGAGTATGGAGAGAGTACCTGTTAATTGATGTTAGAGGCTAATAAATTTTGGATTGAAAAATATGGCGTTTTAGGTGGTGCTTGGATTCAGGGACTTAACTTTAGTCTCTATATTTAGACACTAATTTGGAGTATTAAATACAAACTACTTACAAAACTAATTACATAAATAAAAACTAATTCGCGAGATATATTTTTTAAGCCTAATTAATCCATAATTAGAGAATGTTTAATGTAGCATCACATAGACTAATCATGAATTAATTAGTCTCAATAGATTCGTCTCGCGCATTAGTCCAAGATTATGGATGTGTTTTATTAATAGTCTACGTTTAATATTTATAATTAGTATCCAAACATCTGATGTGACAGGGATTTAAAAGTTTTAATCCCATCTAAACAGGGTCTTAGCTTCCAGGTTCCAGGCTAATAGCTTCTCAGAAGTACCCCTGCATGTATGCAAACACAATAAAGATGCATGCATCTGTTGCTTCGTTTTAACCAAAATCCTTGGAGAAGTAGAGTGCCACGAGACTCAAATAAAGAACCCAATACTTTGAAAATGGTGGTTTTAACCAAGTAGTCTAGATGAAATTATTGGTTTGGGATGTCCCCGAATATATTTAATATGGGTATAACTGGGAATATGTTACTCATTGGTATTTGCAATGTTGTTCAAAATGTCACTTAAAATAGAACTGTGGAAGTATTATTGCATGCCTTGCATGCATGCTTGTTTGCATGCTCATATGCATGTCTAACGCATCACCTTATTCGATGAGATTAATAAATTTTAGAAGAAATGATTTTTTCCTTGGTCTTCGATACTTTCATAAATATGATAGATTAAATTGGGATGAAGAGAGTAGTTGGTTAGTCAAAAGGAACCCGGGCACATGTTTAAGTACAGTATATGGTATTAGTGTTTGGCAGGGAATAGTGAGGTGACTATATATGATTATTTGTCACAAATGCTTCCCCCGGTCAAAAGTACTCTTCGTTTCCATCGTACAAATGACTTGTTCGTAGTTTTTTTACTGTTGGAAACGGCGAATAATTTTAACCAAAGGGAGTGATACTTATCAGTTTTGACATGAACTCATCTTTGGAGTATATATAATGTTTTCCACCGGTTTTTCGTTTGTCATACTCCTAGCACCTACCAAAATTTATGATTTCAGTAGTACACTTTTTCTTAAAAAAATGCATGCATTAAATCGGAATAAAGAAATACTCCGTGTATACATATTGATCCTTCACAAAAGATAAATCACTCGAGCATATTCCGTCTCATAAAAACCAAACATATATCCGATGTAACATATCCTAATACTACTATTTTTGAGCAGGAAATATCACGTATAATTCTAAATTTGTTTTTTTCAATGAAGGGAGTACGATTTTATCTACCGGCGAAAATTATAGAGCAAAAAGCATTGGCTCCCGGGTCGGGCCGGGCGGGATCTTTGACGCGCAAAAATGGACGGCTGGATGATTCGATCGGTGCACGAGGGCGGGTCATGAACGCGGTCCGTGCCGCGCGGCGCCGTCAATGGGATTAAGCGAATCCACCCGCCGTGTGGATTAATGGATTAAACGGCCGCGCGCTCAAAAGTCTTGGTGGGCTGGGCCTACTGCGCGGGGCGGTTAAATTAACTAGCGGGACCAGCCGCCACGTGCTGACGTGACCCCTAGGTTTTTCCGGTGGGCCCGCTCCGGCCGCCTCCTCTGTTCGATTTTTTTCTCCCTTTTTTTTTATCCCACCAAAGGCCGGGGCGGCGGTCGCTAGCTACTGTTCGATCTCTTCGGTTTTTCTTTTCAGCTTGGGTCGTCGTCGTTTACTTCAGTGAGGTGTACTCCTACTCCGTAGTCCGTACTCCCCTTATTTCCCCTCATTGCTCGAGTTATATATTATGGCCTAAAATACGGCTCCAGCGCTGCTGCGAGCTCCGTGCAAGGCTACAATCAGAATGTACTTTAATCTTCCTATAGGAGTAGTAGTAGAATTCAAAAAGAAAAAAAAAGAAATCTTACAATGCGTCGTACGCTGTACGTAGTTGCTGTGATGCATTGCATTGTGCGATTTATTTGTGATTTTAATTTGTTTTTTTAGTTTACGCCTGCATTTGCACTGTGCCATTTGTTTGGACCGCCAGGCCCAGTTCATATCGTAAGCAAAAAATGTGACTATGGAGATCTATTGATCGGGGTAGATCTAAGAAACGGTTTTGGCAGTACTGCAGGGTAGACAAAACGTTTCTACACACGTACGATCATGCAGTGGGCGACAAACAGATCGATTGGCCATTATTTGTTTTGTTTCCGATCGATCTGCGCGCGGTTGAGCGATAAATTTGAGCAATTTGAGCCACCCACGCATGCCTGCATGGCTGCATCTGCGTGCATGGATGGTGCATGATCCACCGAGTGTGTCAGCTTAGCTAGGCTCAACTTGCATATGTGTGAGAGATAGCCCCGGCCCAGCCGGTTCTTCGGATCTCACACTGTTCTGGTGAGCATTTTCCAGCTAGCTAGTCAACTGTTCATCACTCTGCTAGCTATAGCTGCTGGATATATGGTTGGAGTATTAAAGTTCTTCAACTTGGCGCCCAGAGAGCATACGTACGTGCAAGCATTCGACCAGAATTACCTCAAGCTGGAGCACTTTTATTCTGGGAAACGATAGTAGTAATACCAGACAGGTTAATCATGGTGGTTTTGTACTTCCAAACTGTGCAGTATAAACAGCGTGCTTTCCAGTTAGTAATTTATTTGACACCTTGCATGTGGCATGCAATGTTCATGCATGCATACAAACGTCTTGAATCAATTAAACTAGTGATCAATCATCTTTGACACACCATGTGAGAAATTTCGCATAATTACCAGAGTCTCGAATTAAAGCTGTACCTGGCAATGCTGACCACATGATCAGAGAGATTCAGAGAGACGATGGAGACCAGGTGACGCTGGAGATATATAGGAGTACGTAGTAGACGGGCGGCCATTGCATAGTAGATACATATTAGTAGGGCTAGTATTTATTAAGTGGTTTTCCTCTCCATGTGCCATTCTTTGTGGCAGCTAGCACACACCAATGTTGTAATCCTCTCTCCACGGCACAATGTGTAATTGGTCCCAACTTCCAATCTGTTATAGCCATGCATGATCCACCACATGCACCACATGCATGCAATGCTCTCTGTTTTACCTTCGTTTTTCTTTTCTTTTTTTTAGGCCTTTTCTCTATTTGAGACCACTATATTTATATATACATTTTCGATTGGCTTGCTGGTGCCTGTGCTAGTGTGCTCCCGTTGTTTCCTACTACGTGTCGTCTTTTTTTTGTTTCAATGGCGTGCATGCATTGATGGACTCACCGGCACGCAGCAACTAGCATGTGGGCCCCTGGGGAGCTTCCATGCATGTATGCTAGCTAGCTGCATGGTTGTGTGTCCGGCTTTTCCTTGTATCCTCGCCTCGCCCTCGTTTCTGCATTTGCTGCGCCCTTATTGGCTGCCGCCCGCAGTGGTTGGGAGCTCTTGGGATGGAGCTAGTGTGTGTTGCATCATGTGCAAAGGAAATATGCAGGTCGTACTACTCCTTGAGAGCAAGTTTAAGGGTCTATTTGGTACAGCTCCAATTCCTAAATTTAGCTTTAGGAGTTGGGTCTGGAGTGGAGTTGTGGAGCTGCTTAAACCCAGCTCCACAACTCTAGTTCATTTTGTGAGAGAGCTCCACCCAACTCCATTCTCAGTTTTGGTGGAGCTGAAACTGTTTGGCTGAGCTCCAGCTCCAGGAGGGGTGGAGCTAGAGCTGGAGCTGTGCCAAACAGACCCTAATAGTACTGTCCACTGCTAGCTCCAATTCATCTATAGCCTATCTAATAGCCAATTTATACAATAGTTGCTTACTATACTATTAACATATGGTCCCACCTATCATACGCACACTGCGTCTTAGAGTCCGTGCTGCAGCTGACTACAGATCTGTAGCCCGCTGCTATTCTCTCTCATCTTTTATCTTATTAAAATATGTTTATAGCCGGCTAATAGTCTCCTATTATACCTGCTCTGAGAGCAGGGGCAAAGCCCAAGAAACTAGCCAACCCTGGAATTTAACAATGCATCTTGCTTTATATCTTTATACTCCGTATTGTAGCAGGGCAAGTTTTACAGTGAAAGTGTGTGCCACATCTAATTTAAACCATGTCATCTTCTCATTAATTAAGAGGTAACAAATATAACATGTCACTGGTGGAGAAACCATCTTTGGTCGGTCTGGCAAAATCCACAATAGTCCCGGTTCCAAAAAGAACCGGGACTAAAGATTGTTTTTAGTCCAGGTTATAAAAATTTTGATCTTTAGTCCCGGTTGGTGCCAACCGGGACTAAAGATTATCTTTAGTCCCGGTTTATCCCTTGTCAGATGTATGTCAGGGGGCCGAGGATTTTTAGTCCCGGTTGGTGTCAATAACCGGGACTAAAGATCACCACTTTAGTCACGGTTGGTACTACCAACCGGGACTAAAGATCATCTTGATCTTTAATCCCGGTTGGTAATACCAACCGGGACTAAAATTAAACACGTAGTATATAATCCCTATCACTTATCCTCTCCTCCACACTTATCCCCTCTTCTCAGATCTAACTCTCTTCCTCATCCCCTCTCCTCCAACTCTTCCCCTTCCTCCTCTCCTCCCCTTCTCCCCTTCCTCCTCCCCTTCCCATCTGGCCGGCCGGCGGGCGGCAGAGCCACGCACGGCGGCGGCTGGCGGGGCCGCGGCGCCGCGCGTGGCGGCGAGCGGCGGCGGCCGTGGCGGGCGGCGGGGCGGCGCCCGGCGGAGGCCGGCAGGGCCGCGGCGGGCGGCGGGCGGCGGGGCGAAGTCTGGCGGGGCGGCGGCGTCGCGCGCGGCGGCGGGCGGCGGTGGCCGAGGCGGGCGGAGGGGCCGCGGCCGGCGGGTCCGCGCCCGGCGGCCGGCGGCTGGCGGGGCCGCGCTCGGCGGTCGTGGCGAGCGGCGGCAGCAGCGGCATTGGTTTTTTTTTTTAATTTGTGATGATTCACTGAGATGTATTTGACTGAAAAGTTACAAATTTGTGATTAATTGTTTGGATCTGTGATGTATTTGAGTAATTTCTTAGGATATTGTGATGTATTTGATTTGTGTGTATAAGTAACTTTATGATTTGTGATGTGGATTTGGTGATGTGAATTTGGGATGTTATTTTGATTTGGGGATTTGCCTACTTGATTCGGGAGAAAATAAAAAGGGAAAAAGAAAAAGAAAAGGGGACCATCTGGTACTGCTGCTATTGTCTCTTTCACTAGAACGGATACCCTCATCTCAATCGGGCAGTAAGCCCCATCTCAATCGGGCACAGCGTCCGTCACAGGCTAGAAGTCACTGATGTGAAGAGTTATCTCAATCGGGCAAACGGCCGTCACGAATGAATATATCTCAATCGGGCCCTAAGTAAAGCCCGTCACCGATAGCTTTGACCCAGACGACCAGACAAACTATAGCCCGTCACAGATGACCTATCTCTATCGGGCCACAACTAGTGCCCGTCACAGATGACTACTAACCTTTATTGGGCCTAAAGTAGAGCCCGTCACAGATGATACTCATCTCAATCGGGCCTAAACTATAGCCCATCACAGATGACTGATGACCTCAATCGGGCCTAAAATAGAGCCTGTCACATATGACTACTGACCTCAATCGGGCCTAAAATAGAGCCCGTCACAGATGACTAGTGACCTCAATCGGGTCTAAGCTAGAGCCCGTCACAGATGATCTCATCTCAATCGGCCATTTAGTTATGGCCCATCACAGATGACTATAATCCACAAAAAAAATAAATTTTGTTTTTTGGCTAGCCTCAGGCCTTTGCTAGCCATGCCCGCTGCAAAAATGACAGAAACAAACACAGATATCCAATATCCCCAGCTCCCCAGCATCACCCATTCATACATATGCATTCACATACACAGACATCAACATATCTCACACAACCACACATTCACAGCCATCTCATATTTCACATCCATTCAAATATTTATCATATTTCACCTGCAAAACCGAGTTAATTGGATCAAATATTTATTTAGCAAGTCTTAACATAAACATATGAAATATATACATAAATATAAACATCACAGTTACATCATCACAGTTGCATAATAAGTGTTCATCATTGCCTAAACATAAAAGTTCAACATTGTTCATCATTTTAGTTTAAGCCTAAACATTCCTTTGGGGTTAATTATTTCGCGGAGGATGAAGCTGGCTATCTCCTCGCGAACCTCCTCAAAGCTGGTAGGCAGAGACTTGGTTATTGTGCCCTACATTGTCATAATTCTAGATTAGTTGATCGATCATATATAAGTACTAAAATGTAGTTAGTCTATCACAATTGAGACCACCGACCTCAAACTCAGCCAAAGTCTTCACCTTTTCTCTATACAGAAGGCGCATGTTGTGGCACACATGGAATCCGCACTGGTCACCTATTTGTTGCTTCATCGGGAAGTCTTTTTTGTGGATGAGGGTGTCATGTCCTGTCTTCCTGAGGCCTCCTCTTTGCACGTATTGGGCCCACGCTTCATCTATCGCTAGTTGAATTAGGGTCCAATCATATGCGTTCTTATCAATTCTAGAGTTCAGGTAGTGACATGTACTCCATTTAGGTGTTATGACCAGAAGGATCCAATGGGCACTGCGGCATTAATATAGTGAAAGTTAATTAAGTACTCAAGGAATGTGTCATGCTGTTGTGTATATTTAGTTAACACACTTACTATTGATTATAGGCACACATAATGTACTCCTTGTCTCGGCGGGACCACAAGGTGTCGTAGATGTAGTTGACCATTCCTTGACGGTCATTCTGGAGATTTGTGACAGTGACCACTTGTGGATCAAGGAAGGCAACTTCCGGTGCATGCTTCAAACACTATTGCCAACTTAACCTACACACAGGATCAACGATCTTGTAAGTAAGTTAAACCGATTGTTATTACCAGAATGAGTTGGGTGACAATACTTACAAGGAGTAGCACTTAAGGAGGCTTGTGTCCACCGCTCGGAGCCTGTAGAGGTCGAAAAGATCCTTGAAGTCGACCATAATATAATTTGTTGGACCAAGGAATGGCTTTCCATCGTGCTCTCCAAGGATATCGGTAGCTTTACTTGACTTCCTGGTGTTAGATTTCTCCATGTAGTATAAGTGAAGGTCTTTGCAAGCGGTGCCCATTGCGGCAAGCACGTCATCTCCAACCAATGGCATGCCTAGTTGGAACTCCTGTGGAGCGACGTATTTCTTCTTGACCTCTTTGCCCTTAGTCTCTTCCTGGCCCTTGCCCAGATCTAGCTTTCTTGGAGCTAGAAGCGAGGCCTGCACCTTTCCTCCCCTTCCTCTCCCCTTTGCTTCGGGTTTATCGAGAGTAATTCTCTGAGGGGAAGAGTGTGCCTTCCTGCTCTTCTTCATCGGTGGGGGTTCATGAATCGCCTTGCTGTCGGCCTCCGTTCGGTCCTCCCCAAAATCCGTGTCGTACTGCAACTGCACATCGTAAGATTGTGCATGACGATCTTGAGTAGGAGGAGCTGAAGGAGCAGAGGCGGGTCTCTTTGGTGGACGACCGCCTAGTGCAATGGTTGGCCTCGCTGTAACCCTGATCTCAATGAGGTCCTTGGGCCATTGGATGAAGGTACCATGGGCATTTTCTAGTGAGAGGACCTCGTCGTTCGGTGGATACTTCAAAGGGAACAGCTCGTATTCGGGCTTCACCGAGTCGACTTGAACTTTTGCATAGTCGGCCCTGAGTTGCGCTCCATGCACTCTTGTCTCTGGGGTCGGCTTGTACGCAAGTCCCTCGGCTGCTGGAACAGTGAAGGTCGGCATCACCCTAACTGTGAGGGTGCAGCTCGTTGGTTCCTGCGATAGATTAATCAATTTTCTTAGAATATTATATATCATATGGATTCGTTACGTCTTTCATGTATTGAGTAAGTTCACGGTTACCGTTATGTGGTCGACGGCGCTGTCGACCGATGTTGGATTTTCCGCTAACTCAGTTGATGCGCAACTGCTGCGTTTTTCGGTGGGACTTCCTAACTCTTTGTGTGCAGCAGCAGCGGTGGCCTGGGGGATCTGTTGCTCTTCTCGGATCTCTTGCCTAATCTTGGCCCTCATCGACTCGAGCTTTTCGTCGAATTCAGATGTCAGCTCAGCTCGTATCGACGCCCGGATCTTGGCTTCAAGGCGTGCATCTTTCTCCGCCTTGTTGGAAGTCCGCTTCTTGTACTACCACGCGTAGTCTGGAAATCCATACTTCCAGGGAATAGAAGACCCAACGCCCCGTGTCCGTCCACGGTGTTCCTTGTTGCCCAACGCTTTCGTGAGGAGGTCGTCCTCGCATCTTTGAGAGCAGGCCTCTTGCGAGGCTTGTTGCTCGGAAACCAACTCCTTCTGCATTACAATTTAGTGGGGTCAAATAAACTGCACGATGGGAAACAATGCGAACATCTAGTTTGACTAGACACTTACTATAGCTTCGTATACTCGTTGATCTTCTGCATTTGGCATGAAGATTGTGCCATCATCATTCTTCTGGTACCTAGCCCTGGCCCAGTTCCTAGCCCGAGGGTGTGGGATATCGCCAAACACGAGCGGTGTGCACGATTCCTCCGCTTCTTCATCCTCACGCTGCCATTTCTCTTCCTTACCGGCATATCCGGTGGTACCAAGCCGGTGCGGATGCTGGTTCCTCGTCTGGAGCAAGCGATATACCTTGCTTCTAGCTCTGGACTCGGGGGTCGACTTCTTCACATGGAATTCCTCCCAGACCTGTTCCGTGATTCAAGGAAATTTCTCTCTTGGATCTGGATTTGCCGGGTTGTAGATGAACTCGCCGACTAGCTTAGTCTTGAAGTTCTTCCAAGCAGTGCCCATAACCTTGAAAGTAGCCCGCCTGAGACGGTCCTCATGCTCCGTAGGATAATCAAAGCTCTCCTTGAACGTTAGCCAAGCAATGTCCTTCTCTGCGGCCGGCACGAGCTTGATGTCGTCTTGCAGAATACTGAATTTCTGCCTTCCTATGACCCCGCAGATAGACCTAAATCGGCTCAATATTTTCCTTGGAGATGTCGGCAACCCTACGGCGTCCACCGCTGTTATGCGGAACCGTTCCTTAGGGATTTTGTTCCCTGTCCTAGGAGTACGTGCCCTTGAGGACCCACTAGTTGTCGTCGACATTGGTTCGCCTTGCTGAGACATCGTCTTCTTTTTTTCAAAATAACGAAAATACACAATTCAGTGCTACAATCTATTACAATGAATTGAATGTCACTTATAAATAAATAAAGCATATAAATAAACTAAATTGCACGTCTCACTGTAATAGAATGAATTGAATATCACATATAAATAAATTAAATATATCATCAAATCCTAAAATTATAAATTCACCTCATACCATCTATTCATCCACATATCATGCATCTATCACTAAATTCATTAATGCACAACATTCCATCTATTCATCAACATGTCATCAAGCATATAAATCATTCGTTCAGCACATGATATCAATCCCTAAAATCATCTATCACTAAAATCATCTATCACTAAATTCATTAATGCACCACATCTCATATAAATAAACCTAATATCACATCACAACTCCTTCTAAATTTCACTTAAGTCCCAAGAATCCTAATAATCCTAATAATTCCACATATCATCAAGTCCTAAAATCATACATTCACCACATTTCATCTATTCATCCGACCACATTTCATCTATTCATCGGACCACATTTCATATATTCATCTATTCATCCACATGGGCGGCGCGATGGAGGACTAACCTGAGCATGGTGAGAATGGCCGGTGTGGCTTGGTAGCGGGCTCGGTGGAGGTGGCGCCTGGCTCGGTGCAGGGCGTCGCCGGTTGGTGGAGGCGGCGCTGGGCTCGGTGCAGGCGGCGGGGTCGGTGGAGGCGCCGGGCTCGATGGAGGCGGCGGGGTCGGTGGAGGGCGTCGGCGGCGAAGGATGACGACGGCAGCGAAGGAGGAGTTGGCGGCGGCGGCGCCGGCCTCGGTGGAGGCGGCAGTCTCGGTGGTGGTGGCGGCGGGCTCGGTGGAGGGCGGCGCCAGTCGGTGGAGACGCCGGTCGGGCAGGGCGGCGCCGGGCGGACAGCGTCGGGCTCGGTGGGGGTCGGCGACGTGCGTCGGTGAAGACGCGGGCGACGATGACGAGGAAGGCCGACGCCGGTCGGTGTAGAGGCTCAGTGGTGGCGGCGGTGGGCTCGGTGGCGGCGGTGGTGGGGTCATCGGTGAGGAGGCGGCGTCGGTCCGAATGGAGGGCGGCAACCACGGGCTCGGTGGCAACGGCAGCGGGCTTGGCGATGGAGGATGACGGCGGCGCTAGGGTTCTAAGGAGGCGGGAAACTGTAGCGGGACTTAGAAAAATTTTCGATCCGATCTGAGAAACCCTAGTTATAGTAGAGTGATGAGTCATCTCAATCGGGCTTTGCCGTAGGGCCCGTCACAGATGACTCATCGGTGACGGGCTCCATACTAATGCCCGATTGAGATAACATTCAGGCCCGTCACGGATGACTCATCTGTGACGGACCCTAAGATAATGCCCGATAGAGATAGATTAATCTCTATCGGGCTTGAACTAAGGCCCGTCACCGATGACTATTTCTCTATTTTCCCAGATAAGTCTTTATATTTGTGAGTACAAAATGTATAATAATTTATTTTATTAGTCATAATACATTTTAGGATAGTAAATGATTTCAAATGGAAATATGGTCAACAACAAAGTTGTAGAGGTTATCAAGATCTACAACTTTTATTTTGGTAATTTGTCTATATAACTTTGTTTCCAACAGCTTGAAATTGATTTTGACAATATGAAAAATCTAAACAGCATTTGTAAATACTAAATGATTTCAAATTGAAATATGGTCAAAAACAAAGTTGATCCTCTCATCAGGATCTACAACTTTTATTTTGGTCACTTATTCATCCGACAAAGTGAATTGTTATACTATTCACAACAATCACATTTATCTCATCTAGTTTATAAATATCAATACAGATATGTCAATTTTGTAAACATTGGTACTTTTATTTTTGTCGGATGAAGAAGTGACAAAAATAAAAGTTGTAGATCCTGATGAGAGGATCAACTTTGTTTTTGACCATATTTCAATTTGAAATCATTTAGTATTTACAAATGCTGTTTAGATTTGTCATATTGTCAAAATCAATTTCAAGCTGTTGGAAACAAAGTTATATAGAAAAATGACACAGAACAAAACTAGTAGATCTTGAAAGGCTCTACAACTTTGTTGTTGACCATATTTCCATTTGAAATCATTTACTATCCTAAAATGTATTATGGCTAATAAAATGAATTATTATATATTTTGTACTCACAAATATAAAGACTTATCCGGGAAAATGGAGTAATAGTCATCGGTGACGGGCCTTAGTTCAAGCCCGATAGAGATTAATCTATCTCTATCGGGCATTATCTTAGGGCCCGTCACAGATGAGTCATCCGTGACGGGCCTGAATGTTATCTCAATCGAGCATTAGTATGGAGCCCGTCACCGATGAGTCATCTGTGACGGGCCCTACGGCAAAGCCCGATTGAGATAGATTAATCTCTATCGGCCGTAAACTAAGGCCCGTCACCGATGACTCATTTTCCATCTTTCATTTGTTGTGAGTGCAAAATATATAGCAGCTGTGTAATAATTTATTTTATTAGTCATAATACATTTTCGGATAGTAAAAGATTTCAAATGGAAATATGGTCAACAACAAAGTTGTAGAGCCTTTCAAGATCTACTAGTTTTATTTTGGTCATTTTTCTATATAATTTTTTTCCCAACAGCTTGAAATTAAATTGATTTTGATAATATGACAAATCTAATTAACAACATTTGTAAATATTAAATGATTTCAAATTGAAATATGGTCAACAACAAAGTTGATCCTCTCATCAGGATCTACAACTTTTATTTTGGTCATTTGTAATAAAACAAAATTAGCCATATTAATGACTACACATATCAAGTCTTTGCAATAAAACAAAATACTTCATTCATTACAATAGATAAGTACAAATGCATTAGTCACAAGGTTATGCCTTCCGTATGATCTGAACGAGCATATGCCACAGGCTCTTGGGGATCATTGTCAAGGTCAATGTGAGGTCTTACATGAAGATTATGGTTGTATTCTTCTTCATCGACGACGTTGTCAACTTCTACAATTCGGCGCTTTCCATCCCTCACGATGTGCATCTTCTTGTTTGAAGGGTCTTTTATATAAAAATATCTGCTCGACCTGTTTCGCAAGTACAAATGGTTCATCGGCGTATCCCACCTTAGATAGATCTAATAAAGTGAAACCTTCCTTGTCGGCTTTGACACCAGTGCGTAGATTCACCCAACGGCAGCGGAACAAAGGAACCTTGAACTTGACGTAGTTTAGCTCCCAGATCTCCTCAATGCGGCCGTAGTATGTGTCTGACCCAACTTGATCCTGTAATGCATCTATACGGGCGCCGCTGTTTTGCACTGTGCTTTTGTCATCTTGTTTGACGGTGTAAAATGTGTATCCATTTATATCGTATCCTTGCCATGTGTCTACGGTCCAAGACGGTCCCATACCCAACAACTGTACTATCTCATTTGGGACATCCGTGGACATTGTCACACGATTCTTGAACCATTCATTGAACCGAGAATTATGTTCTCTGTTAATCCATGCATCAGATCGCCCCAAGTTCTCATCTCGGATTTTCGCTAAGTGCTCCTCAAAGTATGGGCCAACTTCTGCCATATGTTGGAGCACAGCGTAATGAGCCTGCGCGTACGACGCTTGATCGGGCCTAATTCTTTTCCTTCCGATTGTGCCAACACCTGACAACCTTCCCTCGTGACGAGACGCTGGAACTCCGATAGGATCGACATCGGGCATGTAATTGACACAGAACTCAATAGCCTCCTCGGTCGTGTAACCTTCAATGATGCTCCCCTCGGGTTTAGCTCTGTTACGAACGTACGACTTCAGAACTCCCATGTACCTTTCAAACGGCCACATTTCCCTTAGAAAAGCCGGGCCACATAGTTTTGTTTGCTTCACCAGATGAACAGGGAGATGAACCATTATATCAAAGAAAGACAGTGGGAAAAACATCTCCAGGGGACAGAGGGTATTCACAATATCGGTCTGCAGCCCATCTAGATCTTCTGGATCTATAACGTTTTGTCCAATTGCATTGAAGAAGGTGCACAGATGTTGGATCGTGTGACGCACTTTCGGTGGTAGAATGCCTCTGATAGCAACTAGCAAGATTTGTGTGATTAGCATGTGGCAATCGTGAGACTTCATTCCAACAAGTTTTAGATCGTCCAATTTAACATACTTACTTATCCTCGCTGAATAGCCCGATGGAACTTTAATATCCTTCAAGCATGATAACATTGCGATCTTCTCATCCTTCGACAGTGTGTGGCAGGCTGGAGGGAGGTAGACTTTACCTGTCTCTGCATCTCGTATGGGCTGGAGTTCACTGCGAATATTCATGTCCTGTAGATCAAGGCGCGTGTTCAACCCGTCCTTTGTCTTCCCGGGAATATTCAGCATCAGGCCAACCAAACTCTCACACACATTCTTTTCTACATGCATGAGATCAATGCAATGACGGACATCAAGATCTTTCCAGTAAGGTAGCCGCCAAAATATGGATTTTTTCTTCCACATATCCTTCTCCTTTGTCTTGCTACGTTTTCTTTTCTTCCCAAACTCATTCCTTATGTCCTTGACCATATTGTGGACCTCATCTCCGGAAAAATCTTTGGGAGTAGGCTGAAGTTCTCTCTTACCATTAAAAATTTTCTTCTTTCTTCTAAATGCGTGACGTAGCGGGAGCCACCTCTGGTGACCATGTATACCATCTTTCGTGATTTCTTCAGCCACCGGCTTCGTGTATGTTCCTTGCAATCAGAGCATGCCTTCTTTCCTTTTATAGTTTGTCCGGAAAGATTACCGAGTGCAGGGTAGTCATTAATGGTGCAGAACAATAGAACTCTTAGCTTGAAGTTCTCCTGACCATATGCATCCCAAGTTTCCACACCTTCTTTCCAAAGAATCTCTAGATCGTCGATAACAGGCTCCAGGAATACATCGATATCATTGCCGGGTTACCTTGGACCTTGGATTAACAAGCACAACATAATATATTTCCGTTTAAAGCATAACCATGGCGGGAGGTTATAGTTCGCAATAAGAACTGGCCAAGTGCTGTGAGTACTACTCATGTCACCGAAAGGATTCATGCCATCCGTACAAAGACATATCCTCATGTTTCTAGGGTCGGCAGCAAAGTCTTTGTGTTTTCGATCTATATTCCTCCATTCAATCGAATCCGCTGGGTGTCTAAGCATACCATCATTCCTTCTTTCCGTGGCGTGCCAACGTACTAACTTCGCTTCGTTCGAGTTGGCAAAGATTCTCTTGAAACGATCAATGATAGGTAGATACCACACAACCTTTGCCGGACCACCCCTCTTTGACTTATTTCTTTCGTCAGCACTTTTCTTTCGCTTGTATCGAGAAGCCTTATAGACAGGACAAGCATCCAGGTCCGCATATTGCTTGTGGTACAATATGCAGTCGTTGGGACAAGCGTGAATTCTATGGACCTCTAACCCCAGTGGACACAGAACCTGCTTTGCTTCGTATGTCGTCTCGGGCAATGTGTTCTCAATAGGAAGCATAGCCTTCAAAATTCCTAAAAGATCTGTGAAACTCTTGTCTGTCCATCCACTACTTGCCTTCAGCTTCATTAGGTCCAAGGTAACTGACAACTTAGTGTGTTTTGCTTTGCATCCAGCGTACAAAGGCGTCTCGGAATCACTTACCAACCTGCTGAATTTCATTCCATCTCTCTCATTCTGGGCTGGGTCCTCAACGTCACGTAACATGTCTTGCAACAGATCGTGATCCACATCAACCATTTCACTGCCCAATGGAGAAGGTATAAACATGTCATGCTCATTTTCATCTTCCTGATTATGCGCACCACTTCTGTCTGCTGCTGCTCCACTTCCTGATTCTTGCTCTCCATGCTTCACCTAACATGTATAGCCCTCCATGAATCATCGTTGTATCAGATGACCGTGTACGTCCTCTCCGCTATCAAACATATTCTCGTTCTTGCAATCTGCACATGGACAACACATGTAATCACTGTTTCTTCTTATCCGATCCTCCTCCGCGGCGTTCATAAAATTTATTACGCCCTTTCGGTACTCCATAGAATGACGTTTCAAATTTTTGGCATACATCCAACTTCGATCAATTGCTACAAAATAAAAAAAACAAATTAGAGGCACATATTATAAGATCAGTATTGCAAAAGTAAGACGTGATGAAATTGCTCAATTAATAATTTATATTATTCACTTGATTGATCCATTTTGATCACTTTTGGGAATTTAATTTCTGTTTTCCTTGGAAAAAGGATAAAAAATCGCCCCCTACAGCCTCCCACCAAAATAGTGAACAATGGGATACAGTTACACTAGGTGGTGGGGGGTATTTATACTGTGCAACAAATATCTGTAACGGCCCTAAAACAATCAACCGTGACGGGCATACAAGTAATCTCTATCGGGCCTTAATAAAAGGCCGTCAAAAAAGAGTGTCATCTGTGACGGGCAATAAACTTATCTCAATCGGGCCTCTAGTTGGAGCCCGTCACAGATGACCCTCATCTGTGACGGGCTTCTTTTAGGGCCCGATTGAGATATGGAACCCTCATCTCAATCGGGCCTCAACTATAGCCCGTCACAGATAAGTGTCATCCGTGACGGGCTTTAGTTTTACGCCGATATAGCATGGCTGTGCGACCATATCTCAATCGGGCGAAACTCCGGCCCAATTGAGATTACTTCCTTGTGACGGCCCGCAAATTCCAATCTTGTTATGGGCCATCACAGATGGAAGGATCTGTACTAGTGTTTAGTCCCAGTTGGTAACATCAACCGGGACTAAAGATCCTCTCTCTTTAGTCCCGGTTGGTGGTTGGTGGTACCAACCGGGACTAAAGATGTATCTTTAGTCGGGACTAAAGATGGATATCTTTAGTCCCGGATCCTTACTCCCGGTTGGAAAAACGGGACTAAAGGGGGTTCCCAACCGGGAGTAAAGATGGTTTCTCCACCAATGTGTCACTTCTAGTACACAAACCCAAATATTAGTTTACTCTCACATCATCTTATATTTTTCTTGGAGATTATGTGGAGGTTACCCTTGCATGAGGGGTGGCTCATGCTCTCTCTTCTAACTTCTCTCCTCCAACTCATGACCTAATCCTATGTGGTAAATTTAGGGGCAACATGTAGGGGCTTATTGTACTTGCCCGTATAGGTGTACTTTTTAATATGACGTTGGAAAGAGATTTAGGAGACACATGCTTAGGGATCAAGGCCTAGTTACCATAGGCTTTGTTGCACCGACCAGGGACGAATGTAAGAGCAGGTGCAATAGCAAACTATTAGCCAGCTGTAAACATATTTTAATGAGATAAAAGATGAGAGAGAAGAGCAGAGGGCTATAGATTTGTAGCCAGCTGCAGCTCGGACTCCAAGACACAATCTGTATATGACAGGTAGGATCATATATTAATAGTATAGTAAGCAACTATTGTATGAATTGGCTATTGGATTGGTTATAGATGAATTGGAGCTAGCAGTGGGCTATACTATTAAACTTGCTCTAACGGCATCATGGAAGCCAAACGACAAATAACGTTTTTCAGTGAGATCAATTAATTTTCGCAGGCCATTGCCAGTCAGAGCAGGTATAATAGCAGAATATAAGCCAGTTATAAACATATTTTAAAAAGATAAAAGAAGAGAGAGAAGAGTAACGGACTGCATATTTGTAGCCAGCTCTAGTACGGCTCCAAAATACTTGTGTGTATGACAAGTGGGCCCATGATTAATTGTATACTATATGTTATATGTAATTATTATATGAATTGGCTATTAAATTGACTATAAATATTTTGGAGCCACTAGTTTCCTATACTATTAAACTTGCTCTCAGGTAACAGTAGTGGGCTAGGGGCCACCTGACCAGTCCGGGAATTAGCTCCACCGTTGGATGGGATATTAAATCATATTATCATCGTCATATTATCCTTTTTTCCTTTTCTTTTGCCTTTATCATATCGTCATTAGTCTTCTATCAAATATACTACACATACAAAAATTCCATCTTACAGTAGAAATTAAATATATGAATGCATGGCACATAGATCATTATATTATCTATTTTTTCTCTTTTCTTCTCTTTTTATCATTCGTTATTAATTAGTCTTCTGCCAAATACACTAAAAAATCCATTTTACCGTAGGAATTAAATAAATGAATCACTTTCTACATCAAGATATATATACTTCGGAGGTAACTTGACACTTTGATCGTAGTACTAAGTACTCCACTAACCAGTGGTAGCGAGATGTCTTGCATGGGAATTAATTGGACGGCCGTCGTGGCCTCTCACGTGCCGCCACGGGCGCGCCGCGCGCCCACCTACCAGCAGCTGCATATGATCGATCGATCGCAATTGCGCGCGGAACCGTCCGCATGTTCCGTAATCATCTCCCGCGCGTGTCGCTCTCGATCGTTCGATCGATAGAATACGAGACACCAATCCATCCCATGCATGCACGTGCATGCCACAGCTGGCGCCATACACACGAGAGGTACGTTTCGCACCACGTACGTACTATACTCTCCTAGCTATAGCTGCATGATCCCTCTCTACATACCTATGATTGAAAAAATGCCATAAGTAGATGTGCACACCTAACCCGGCCTCACGGTTCAGATCAAGTACAGCCCAACTATACGTATGATGATATGCTATACATATGTATGCGTACATACTCCTATATGATACACGGTGTCAATCAGATCGTACTATACGTGTGCAAGTGTACATGACGCTGTTGACGCAGACTGATTTAAATCGATCGTGGGACCGGAGGCTGTATAAATGAGTTTGGGCAACCTAGCCACCTGGCCACCTGCAGGCTGAGCTTACACTCGTTGATACAAACTGATGCACTACTACCATACATATACGACGACAATCCAGCGATGATCTTAAAATAAAAATTATCCATGATCCAATACATACTAATTATCTGATTACTGACTGATATCCTAATTAACATGGTATAATTTGGTTAGAATATAATAATCTACACCGAGTCCTGTGACCCCAAGAAGTATATACGTGGGAACACCACTGGATGTATCTGCCCACTCTCACAACACTGTACATGTACAAATATTGGTGTGTCCTCTTAAATACACGCTTAAAAAAATGTGTACGGACAATAAACCCTCGACTTCTCTAAAATCTTATTGAAGATACACCACTTTATATGCATAATTATGGGCATTATATTGGAATAACGACCAGGAGACCAACAACTCCACCGCAACATCTCTGGTAGTCCTAAAATAAGTTTATTTTGTGCTTTCATATATCGATGAAATTTCACCATTACACTATCATTAAAAAATGAGTAAATTTCATAAAACGCCATCACGAGAAGGTCCTAAAGTATGTATTAAGGTCCTAAAGTTTCACGAGACCATATTATTGATTATTTTGACTTTGATCTACCATACTTTTGAGTTCTACAATCACACCTCAAAATTATGAGGATCTTATTCATCATATAAATGTTACATATTTTTTTAAATATTTAATACATGAGTATGTCAAATGGTTAACGATGTGGTTTCATGAAACTTTAGAAATATAATACCTGGAGTTATGTGTCACGTGCCAAAATCCTTGTGTCTTTTTGCAACTTGGATCATAATGGGTGGTGTTTTATGAAATTTACTCTTAAAAAATAGGTTTGGCCTCTCATCATTTGCTTCATAACTGATAAACCTTAAAAAATAAATAATTAACTATAAATAATTTATGAATAAGACCTTTATTTTTAATTCTTGGTGATTTAAAAACCAATCATATAGAAAATAAAATATGATGAAAAAATCCTTAAAATGATTTGTTATGAATTATGACCAAGTACCATGTACAACCTCCTGGTCCTCCTCCTCATACTGCAATTTTGGAGTTGAGCAGTTGTTTGCTGGTAATATATAAATCACTGAATTCCCTCTTTCTTCTTGTTTAGATCACTGTTCACATATCCACTGAGCTGAAGTACGGAGTAAGTAGTAGGGATGGCAATCGGGCGCGACGGGCACGGGAGTGCCTACTCATACCCATGCCCGTGAGATTATCTACCCATTACTACATGACGGGTAAGGATGGTTGCCCATGCCCATTGCTCGCGGGCGCCTTATGCCCGCGAGCGTGCCCGTTTACCCGCCACAACAAAAGCAGTGGAACAAAAAGTCTACAAGCTTCTAAGTTCGAATCGAACTTAAAACATCAAATATTCTTCGCCTCGGTGTCGTGTCTCTTCTCTGGCGGCGATAGAGTAAAGGGAGAGAAATAATAAGGGAAATAAAAGGGAAACCGTAGAAAACAAAGAACGTGGCTTATGTATTTTAGTGGATTTTGCTCCTAGCCTACATGTAAGTTAGATTTCACGGGTAAACGGACAAAGTGGGCATGGGTAGTGATTACCCATACCCATGCCCATTTACCCATCGGGCATAGCTTTTGACCCAATAAGATACCCATGGGTATAAAATGGAGAACAAACCCAACCCTAATAGGGTTTTTACCCACAGGTAAACAGGCAAACGGGTACAATTGCCATCCCTAGTAAGTAGTAAGCAGCAGCGCAGGAATTTAACGAATTCTATTAAGAAATTTACAGAGAAAGTAATTCGTTGCATACAGGAACAGGAAAAGAAGGTTCCAGTGTCACGATAACCACTGCGGCAAATGTTTGGCAAATGGGAAAGGGGAATGATTTCCCACCCATCTTTAAATCCTAACCATTCATTCTCCCTCTTCCATTTAATCCTAACCCTTCATTTATTTTTCAATCTCAATCACACCTCCATTTTCCATTATTCAAACACACCCTCCAAGTAATTCCGCGCAGGAAAAGATGAATAATGTCCTGGGGGCAGCCAGTGTCACTGTCACAGAAAAGCGAGTAAACTTTTTTTTTAAGAACAGAGGGGGCCATGACCGTGCAGATCTAGGAATAGACAGCAGCAGGTTTCAAGGACGACAGTATGGTACGGCCTGATTGATTCTGAGAGCCTTGCAGAGTCGCTTGTAGATATGCGGTTGTGCATGCTAACGTAATTCTGCGTCTCTTTTCCGGACCCGAGAAGATTAGATACGTTTTGCAGCAGACTTCTCATTTCTAAATAGTTCAAATAATAAAAAAAAATTAACATTATAAATTAAAATAAATATATTACTCTACTACCAAATATGCACGTTTAAATTTAACTTCTACCACCATTTATAAAGAAGAACAATTTAAACTTTAGCATATACATGCAGTTAAAAAAATGTTAAAACTTATAAAAGTAAAATTTAAACTTAAATATTGTCGGTTCTTTTAAACTATTTCTATGAGATATAGGAAACGAGATGACATCGAATCGTATCGTATTTTCATTATCTTGCTCCACGTAGCGCTTGATGGAGTAAATTTCCCCTACTCTACGTGCGTACAAGTCGCATGTGGAGATGATTAGGGGAGAGCGGAGAGCAAACAAGCAGCGCAAACCGGAGTGGTGGTGCCGTGGTGGAGGCGGGGGCGCGCGGGGACCGGCCCGACACCGCCGCGACACATCCATCACGCACACATGCACGAGCCGCGCCCACCGCGCGCAGCAGCAGCTGCATATATGCAGGCGGCTGGCCGGGGCGACGGCGACGGCCGGCACCATCCACATCGCGATCGATATATATATCTCGTCGTTCGGTTACGAGGGTGCATGGCTACGCTAGTAGTTCCGGCCGGAGCCTAAAAAAGGGCAGGCACATCGCTTTCGGGCCCTGTCACGTACCCTGTCTCCAAAAGAGTTGGAATATCCTGATGACGGTGCATGTATGCATGTATGGATATGGATTCATGGATCTGTTTTATATGTGTGCGTATGATCTACTACTACTTTAGTAAATCCTGGACCAAAATCCCTCTCGTTTGGAATGTCCCGATGTTCGATACTACTACTAAAGCCGTTTTCGGCAGTTTGGGTTAGGATTTTTTTTTATCATGGATTTTCATTAATCCGGTCTCTATATCCATAATGAATATACACAACTAAAAAAATACTTGAGTACTTAGACTCACATATCAACAAGAAGGAAAACACATAACCAAAAAACGAAAAGAAAACCAAACAACCTCGACACATCCTTGTTTCTCTGCGTCCCGTCATGTTCTCTTGAAACAACCCGATTTGACGAGTGGAAGTCATCTAGTCGCCGCCGCCCCTAGTATGCCGTCGATGCAAACCTCCGTTAGTGCCATCTTTATCCGTGTCAGGTAAGCTGACGCCACACGCTGCCAGTTAGCCCACTTTCATGCATCGTCATTCGTCGTTTAGCCAGAACTAGCCAACCATACACGAACCGACGGGGTCGGCTTCCACTTCATTGGATTCACAGTGCTAAGACTGCCACTGTCTTGGGATGCTGCAGCCATTAGGGCTGCCGCCGCCGCCGAGCGCCACCGCCGTCTTCCACCGTGCTTCGCCGCCCCTATCACCGTCCGGAGAGACTCCATCGCCGACGCCTTGCCGCTCCCCACCGCCCTCCCGACCACCTCCAGCCATCCCCAATCCACACGGCCAGGCGTAGGCCCGGCTGCCTTTGGCCGCCATCGCCGCACCTCCGCCTCCCACCTCCCCTTCGCCACCGTCCTAGCCGCCGCGCAAACGCCGGTCAGCTTTGGCGGCGGCAGGGCCAGATCTGGCTGGGAGAGAGGAAGAGACACGTAGGGGAGAGGAAGAGACGTGTGGGTGAGAAAGCGTCGAGCATGAGAGGCAAGCGTGAAAAACACGTGATGATTAAGAAAATTCAGTTTGGGTTAGGACGCATATCCAAAATGAAACAACAAATTAACGTATATCTTTAAAAGTTAAGGAAAAAGAGGGAACAGAGGAGGGGAGATGTGATGAACGAACGCAGCTTAAATTAACATCTTTAGAATAGACCTATGTTCCTAATTTGATCCTATGGGTTGAGAGTTGAGACACAGAATGGCTCGGCACTCGGAACACATCTGCATATATTGGACCCTAGAGATGTACGTATTGATGATTAATTTGGTCAGCTTTTGTCGTGCATGGACGGAAAGCAAACGATGATGAGACGTGCATGCATGGAACCTCGATCACCAAATTGGGGTGGTGTCGCCTTTGGATACGTCCGCTCGATCAATCCATCGATCGATATGATCTGATCGACACGAACAACCTACGATTACGAGGCCAGCCCTTCCGGACGATTAACTCGATCCTGTGATTGGAACAAATATATGTACTTTTGATAGCAAGGAACCTATATACAGAGTGCATGATTAAAGAGAATAGAGTGGATCGTCGAGTTCATGGCTTATCATGGATGTTGTCGAGGTGCTTTATTCTAGTACTGCAGCTACCTTTTAGCCGTTTGCATTCAGCTTTTATCGATTACTAATGAGAGGAAAACAATGTCATTGTGAATTAAAGAAGTAGCAGTAGTACGGTGAGATGTAGTCGTGGGTACATAACTACACTTATATATGGAGGTGTTTTTCAATAGAATTGTAATAAGATCAAGATGCATCGTGGGTTCTTGTCTCTTTGAGTGTATGTCAGGGAGAGTATCCGCACAAATTAAAATGTGATATTACATGTGTACTGGTGGTGATGGTGTGTCTCTACCTTGTAATAAGAAAATTTAGGAACTATCTAAGCTAGTACTCCTACTTAGAAGAGTATACTACACCACTGTAGCACATACAGTTGTTGCCTTGGGCTGTGAATCGAACCGACTTGCCAGAAGCCAGCATCACCGCATGTTTGCGGTTTGATTTTAGCCCATCAATCCTCGGGAACCGAGCAACAGTCCTCCAAGGAATACGAGCAACAGTCCTCCAAGGAATATGTCTATCTGCCTCCCTCAATTTTTACTCCTGATCAGATTGACTCTCTCAACTGTAATATCGGGTATAACCGCTTCTCAATCTTCGAAAATCACAGCAAATCGAGTTCCTGTTTGGATAGATGACTCGATTTTCTTTGGTTTTTGAAGATTATAAGGAGATGTTATATCGGTATTATAGTTGAGGGAGACGATTTAATCAGGAGGAGGAAGATTTAGGCAAAATAGACTTATTCCTCCTCCAAGTCTATTAGCCCATCCAAGGTTGGCCCCAAACCAAAAGCCCATTTGTAGCACCGGCAGTGGGCCGGCCTCCCACACTCTCGCTCTCCCATCCACCACAACACGGTCTTCCCCACCGGCGACGACGAGAAGCGGCGGCGCGTGCCATGTCGAGGTTCTGGAGGCCGGGGTCGGAGAAGCCGACGGCGGCGATCGTCGAGGACGAGGAGGGCGGCGTCCTCTTCCTGCCCACAAGCACCAGCTCCTCCTCCTCATCCGGGTGCTCCCCCAAACCCTAAACTAAACCCCCCTCTTCCCTCCTCGCATTCTCGCGCTCGCTACTCGCGGTTTCTGAAGGTGTGGCTGCTCACCGCTGCTCTCGCCGCGGTTGGTTTTAGGTTTGGGTACGCGAGCTTGGAGCGGCAGCGGCAGCTGCTGCCGGTGTACAAGTACCGGAAGGCCATCCTCTACCTGGTGGAGCGGCACGCCACGACCATCGTCGTCGGCGAGACCGGCAGCGGAAAGTCCACGCAGATCCCTCAGGTATGTGCTCTAGGCGTATGGATGGCTCTCGGTTTCCCATTGCAGTTGCCACTGGGACGATTTTCTTGGTGTGCGGAGAGCTCTGTCCGAGGCATTTGGTCGAACACCTGGTTTGCTTGCGTGCGACCGGTGCATAAATAGTTGCATCCGCAGTTTATGCTGCACCTGCATGCACTTTGTCTGGGTGCCTTAGGCAAGACTGGCCTATGCTAAGCTCTGGGTGCTTGACTGGATGAGAGCATGTGCTATGGCTTGGATCTCCAATTTCATTTCCTGCTTTCTTCATTTAATTGAATCTCTTTGGTGCTATTGTTTGATTATACTCACCTTCTGTTAATGTATGTCATATTCTAGGGACATATATCGATATAATGACATATCATAGTAAACACGAACAATGGCCTTCAAATCACCTAGAGGAATCTGTTTAAATGTTACTTACTTTAAAAGCCCATGAAAACTGCAAACAACATATAATCTGCCATTGTCTTCTGGCGGATGATGTTCCCTTTCCATCTTCATTGTATATTGAATCAGCACTACATAATTTCCCACCATCTTACTGGCAAATGATTTTTCATTTCTGGCTTCATTGTATTCTTTTATCAGTACCTTAAAGAGGCTGGATGGGCCGAGGGTGGTCGGCTTATAGGCTGCACTCAACCAAGACGATTGGCCGTGCAGGTATCCAGTGTTTGCAACCTTTATTTAGTTTTGCAGCTGTCTCTAGATTCTATACAAAATCGTGTCTTTCTGATTGACCATCTGATGATGACATGTGACATTATTTTTTCTTGGCTACAGAGAACTATTCACTTTGATCTTATACCATGCCACTGTTGTGCTCTGTTGACTCATCCTCATTGGAAATACCTGCATGTGTAGTCCAATAGTTCAAATAAACATGGCATCTGAGCTAGAAGATTCTTCTTAAGCATTAGAGATGGTATTTTTGTAGCATGTCTCACATTTCCACAATAACTTATCGAACATATGTATTAGACTGTTTGCAACAGTTGTCCATGTGGTTAATGATCACAATCCCTATTTGGATTTGATCTTTAGAGGTAAGATTATATTGAGTTGTTGTTAATTTCTCACTTTCCATTCTAGATCATTTAGTGGATAGAATTTCATGTTTACTGACTTAAAGGATGTCAGCTGAATGAAATTTTTTACAGTTCCATTCGTAGATGACATTCTTATTTTCATGCTCCAGTTCTGTTAGACCTTTACTTTTCTTAGATTACACCTGCAAATGCTTCTTTTTTTTTGTCTGATAATTGCCTTCCAACTCATAATGTTAGTAATTTGAACAGTCAGTTGCATCAAGAGTAGCGGAAGAAGTAGGTGTGAGACTCGGAGAAGAAGTTGGTTACACAATCCGATTTGAGGATCAAACAAATCCAGTATGACCCATTTCCTTTTTATGCTTGTTTTCTTTATATGGATTCTGCAGTATGAAGCATGGTTGTATATCTACAGTATTCCTTCACCGTTTGTCAATACAAATTAGAATGAAATTGTTCTCTCTCTCTCTCTCTCTCTCTCTCTCTCTCTTATGTTAGTCTACTTATTCCTTACATACCTGGATTGGCAGGGTATGACCATGATTAAATTTCTGACAGATGGGGTATTGATCAGAGAAATGATGGAAGATCCTCTTCTGACCAAGTATAGGTATCAGTTTACCACCCTCAACGTCGACATGATCATAAGATGGGCATTCAAGTAGTCATCTGTCCATTTGTATTGATTATTGAACCATGTTTGATCCAATTGCACAAGTTTTGAGTGAAATACTTTGAGTGACATATTTTCAGTGGTATTAAACCCTTTTTCTAGTTTAAGAAAATGCATGATTAAGCTGTATTATTAATTGTCTTGCATGGTTTAGTTTCTTTGATTCACACACTAATCCTCTTTTTTTTTTTGTCAGTGTAATTATGGTTGATGAAGCCCATGAACGATCCATTTCAACTGACATGTTGCTGGGTCTTCTCAAAAAGGTTTTCATCTTTGGAATGTGCTAGTCTGATCTTTCCATATCTTCACGTGTGAATAATATTTTATCTACCACGCTGCTTGTATATTTACATGAATATAATCATATATACCAGATTCAACGACGTCGGCCTGACTTGCGTCTAATCATATCCTCTGCAACAATTGAAGCAAGATCCATGTCAACTTTTTTCAACATTAGGTCATTTCCTTATCTAGTAAGAATTAGCTTCGTTCTTTCATCTTTGCCCTCTGTTGCTTTTATGTATAGTACTTTAGGAAGTACTAAATAGGTAAACACAAGCAGGAAGTTCTTGATAAAGTGATTTAGTTCATAAGACCGTTTGGTGAATAATTGTGAAGTTCATAAGACTGTTCCCTAACGAGACAGCTACTATGTCTGAACCTCATTGTAACCATGGTTAAGGATGTAGAACCAACATTATTAATGTTCCACCATCGATTGCTGCCCCTTTTGCAGCACTAGATCTTGGCTTCTGTCCTATGACACCCATGGGCCAAGCATCCAAGAGGATATAAAACTGTTACAATAGTATTGGTTGGTATTAAATTACTACCAGGTATAGTTAGCACTGCAGCAGAATGTAAATATCAGCACACTGGCCTCAATAGGTTTCTCATGCATCATGCCTTCCTTTCTCGACTGTTTCTCATCAATAACAGAATGAAAGTACAGAAATGCCTTACCAGGGCAAATGCACCAAAATTTTTATTCTTGAGAATCTGAGATGTTTTATGACTGTTAACTTTGATGCATGTTCAGCTGTTTGGTGCTTCATTATATGCATCCATCACTTTAATAAAGTTCATGAGATCATTATATGCACTCTAGTTTGTCTATCTAGTTTGCGTGAGCAGCGGGTCTGATATTTGGATTTTTCTTTCATCTTCTATTGCATACAGGCGAAAGAATTCTATGCTTGAGTCTGCTGATCGTTTGCCCAACCCAGAACCTGCTATTCTTTCTGTGGAAGTATGTTCTCCTTTCAAAATGGAACACACTTGAGCAAAGGCAGCCTCCTTTATTACCAATAAAAGTATAATGCAATTAATTTTTTTTTTACAGGGTAAAGGTTACACAGTGGAAATCCATTATGTTGAAGAACCTGTTTCAGACTACTTGCAGGCTGCTGTGAATACTGTACTTATTATTCACGAAAAGGTTAGTTTCTTCGTGCTGTCTGTTAAATAATAGATAATTCTTTGTGTTATTATTATGCTTCTTAGTAGGATTTAAGTGACTACCTAGACTTCAGGTTTTACTTATATCCTATTTTAGACTTGATTTTGCCTGGTCCATTGATTCATTGTAATGTAACAATGGTCATTATATACTTTTGTAGGCCATTTTACTTCCCAGTAAAATATTCAACTCGATCAGATTACCATCTGTAGTACAATGAAGGTCAATTGCCGTAAACTACACCGGATTAGGAGAAGGATGCAAATGGGTTGGCCCATGGGTACCCATTGACCCACACTAGTTCCTTTGGTTTACAATTTTGCACCTAATATGAACTACAGAACTAGGAAATGAGAGACAAACACATATCTTGATAGAGTAGTGTGGGTCATGGGGTGCCCATAAGTGGGTAAACTTGCATCCCTAACTAGGAGCAATATACTGGTACATGTAGTTTCATGCTCAGTCTTATAAGCACTAAAACTAAAATTTTACCATAGCAGCTATAATGAAGATACATGTGCCCAAATCTTAAAACTAAAGTATGTATGTACGAAAACTTGACAATTGTTGTTGATTAAGAGACATAATTCATCATTATAATAGTTATGGAGGAAGCAAATTGACAAAAATATATAATTATCCTTTGTAGTTAATAGACATTTGTTGAAAATTTTACCTTCACTGCAAGCATGATGTCCCCCAGCCTCTCTTCAATTTGAAGTCTTTGATATCAAAATAGTGGTAAAAGAAACTCAAGCTGATGTGATCATAGCACTACAATTAGATTAGCATGGCTCTCCGATATTTTATTGCATAATAGTGTCAATGAAATACTCTGCCACATTCTTCTCCATTTTACATTAAGATCTGTTTTCTTTTTTAAAGAAAAAAAATCAACTCTTTTTGTTCAATAAATTTCATTTTCTTCACTCATCGACCATATTTATGCAGGAACCACCAGGGGATATTTTGGTATTTTTAACTGGCCAGGATGACATAGACGCAGCTGTTAAGATGCTAAATGAAGAAATTCAACACCGTGGAAGACATTATTTAGGTTGTTATTCTTCTGATGGTTATATAATAATTAAATAAACTAAGCTAACATTTACTAGTCACTCCCAGACGATCCTAAAATACGTTTTGGAATGGATGTTCTGGTCCTTTGCTGATATACCTTTTTTCTGCTTGGAGTAATTAATCATGTTTTTAATGCATTCATATTGTTTGGATTCTCAGACCTGCTGATTCTGCCCTTGTACTCTGGCCTTCCGCGGGGAGATCAAGTAAGTTATCATCGGTAGTTTTGTAGTGTGAAATCTGTTGTGTTTACTGCTTAGCTATTCTTCTTTGGCATTTTAGGACCTCATTTTTACTCCAACTTCAAAAGGGAAAAGGAAGGTTGTGATATCAACAAACATTGCTGAGACGTCATTAACTCTAGAGGTAATGCATATGTATGCTAACAAATTCCATGGTGGTTGTTACTAACTGCTCTCAATGTCGTGCAGGGCGTGGTGTATGTTGTAGATAGTGGGTTTTCCAAGCAGAAGTGTTACAATCCGGTACTTTCTATTTATACTCAATTATATGGTCCTCTGTTCTTCTAGATATACTACACTTCTACAATTTGGCTACCCTAGATATATCTATACTCTTGTTCCTCTTCATAGAACCTTTTTAGTAAACTTTTTTCTAATCTTTCTTGTATATTTCTTGGTTTAGTCCTTTTCCTGTCTATAACTCGCATCCTTTTGGCCTAGATTTCTGATATCGAGAGTTTAGTTGTCGCACCAATATCCAAGGCATCCGCAAGGCAAAGAGCAGGCCGAGCTGGGAGGGTGCGACCGGGAAAGTGCTTTAGGTCTGTTGAACAGTTTTCTCATTGAAGTTTGTGTTTTTATTGATAGTTCCCTTATGGTGATTTGTATCCTCTTCTAGCGGTAATTATATTAATTATATTTGGTCAGTTATGCTGGTGTTGTGTTTTTATTATTATATTATAAAATGTTCCATGATTCTATTTACCTGAGTCGTGTTTTCTGGATGACTTGCTGAATACTTTGAGCTATTATTTTATCTACTACTTTCTTTGTATGTTTCAATCCTTTATCTTTAATATTTTATGAATAAATCTGCACTCATATAGTCCCTTGTCAGTGTACTCAATATATTAAAATTTGACAATCAGCTAGCATTCTGCCTGCAAATTGTGATGGATGCAAAACAAGTATAGTGTAATATCTAAAGTTCATAACAAAAAAAAGAAAAGATTGTATGATATCTATCAACCATGGAACCACCTACATATACACTTACCGAAAGAATGCGGCTTCCTTAAAAAGGATTGCAAACAAATGAACAACACACAGATGTCTATGTATATGCAGGCACACACTTTTTTGGTAGTGTTTGTGTAGAGAACATCATCGCTCTCAACCCCTCCTTTTATAAGTAATAGAGATACATGCAAAGGCATACAGATTGATATGTGAAATAGTGTATATGCGAAGGCATACAGATTGATATGTGAGATAGTGTATATGATTTTTAAAGATATATGCAAACACATATATACTGAGATGTGAAATGGTATATATGATTTTTCTTCTTTCCTGTCACAACATGATATAAACTGTAAATTGTTGCATTGCAATCAGTGGAAGTCAAAAACATTTGTGGGTGGTGAACATTTATACTCATAGATCAAATGCTTGTAAACTGTAATGTTCTTAGGCTAAGGTTCAATATTTAATTTCCTGGTTTTGTGCATGTGATTGTTTGGTATCTGCTGCAGGCTTTATACAGAGGAATTTTACCTTAAAGAAATGCAGCCAGAAGGGATTCCTGAAATGCAGAGGTCTAACCTTGTTTCCTGCATAATACAGGTGTCCTTCCTTTCAAATTATCTCGAATAATATAGTTTTATGCTTATACTATACATGGATAATGCATGAACATGTCATATTCAATAGTTACTACTAACTTACTATATTTTTAGTCCATTAGTTCTTCTAAAGAGAATAATTTGCTGAGTATTTTAAAATGGGTAAGCAAGCGAAAGATTACCTTGTAGTCTTATGGCCTTGTATGCTGAATCAAATATTGCATATCATAAAAATCATACACATAATATTTCTTCATGTTGAACAGTATATGTTTTGTGGTCGTATTATTTTTTGAGTATGCCATTGCCAATTGGCAATTGGCAGACTAGGACAGTACACTTCTCAGGAAATATTGATTGTACAACCAAAAAGGATTTTCTACAATCTTCCATTAGTTATTTTCCTTTCATTGATAATGTTTGTCAGCCTCAACCTAGACTGCTAGAGTGCAGCTTGTTTGGGACACTTGTGGTCAATTGAACTGACTATAGATTAAACAGTTAAACATTGAGATTATACGGTTTGTTTGAAAGCTTTTTAGAATATTAGGATTTTTTTTTGTGAGAAGAACTACAGGAACTTTTACTACTGTGTCATGAATAAGTTGCTAAAGTTTAGCTTGGCATGCCGAGTCATGAGATTAGGAAGATGCGCACAAAACTTTAATACACTACAGAAAATCAGACAAAATTTCTTTGAAACATTGAAGCATGTTAAACTTTAAAAATGTACATAGACATGATTAATTTATATTGTTTTCTGAGTTGTATGATGGCATATGTTGCTGGTTTCTGTTGTACATAAGATATTATCTGAAATTATTAATATGATGCATTATTGAATTATTACATTCTGGGATGGCAGTTGAAAGCTCTAGGAATAGACAACATTTTGGGATTTGATTGGCCAGCTTCTCCATCACCAGAGGCAATGATTCGAGCTCTTGAAGTTCTATATTCCCTGGGAATCCTTGATGAAGATGCCAAACTAACAGTACCCCTTGGCTTCCAAGTCGCTGAGATCCCTCTGGTATGTAGGTTATTACTTTATTTTGTGACTTGAATTATATCTATACTTGGAATCTTGGATTTTCAGAACCTTTTACAATTAACTACTTGAACTAGTTATTGAAGTACCAAGCTAGTGCTTTATTTTTCTGTTGTGAATTCTATCTATAACTAATGAGTAATGATACTTTTCTAAAAAAAAACAGCATGGGTTATAATTTATAATCTTCCGTAAGTTCATGATTTAATTAAATGCTCATTGAAAAAAAACTATTATCTGCTTGATTGTACCTGCGGGGACACATGGATTTGGACCTAAGAAATCTAATGAGGCTCTTTAAATGATGTTGCACCTTTAATGGTTGTTGGAAAAAACAGCAATTATTTAGGATGCAGTACATCTCACAGTTGAAGAATGTATCATATTAAAGTATCTTGAGTTGAATATAACATTTAGGTCATATAGAATGAACGATGTTATGGTAAAACAGGACATATGTGTACTATGATTAACTAAGCACTAAGGTCATTGTGAAATTAAGAACAGTTACGTCTTTGTGTAGACCGATGTTCAAAGACAAACTAAGGACATGCATGATTATTGTAACTGCTAGCCCAGAATAGTCCTTGTGGGAGTAGGCTGGATTATAGTATCTTTTTAAATTGTTCATGAAAGTACATTTGCAGATTGCTACTTCCTCCGTTTCATATTATAAGGCTTTCTAGCATTGCTCACATTCATATAGATGTTAATGAATCTAGACATATATGTGTCTATCTAGATTCATTAACATCTATATGAATGTGAATGTGGGCAATGCTAGAAAGCCTTATAACCTGAAACGGAGGTAGTACTTAATCTTCTTTAGCTTCGATAGATGCATGGTGGTAAGTATCTGTCTCCTGCAGCCAATAACTATTTCGATATGTTCTACTGTATTGCTAAGCTTTATAAACTGTGGTGGTTGTTTGATGACTACGTCTCTACCTTGCCATATTTTATTACATGTCAGTTCTGACAGCGTTTGAAATCATGCTGCTGCATTGGTCATTATACTTGAAGCTTAAGGACTCATGTCCTGTTATACTTCTTCAAATGTTTTTGTTATCTTTTTACTTAAGTGTATTTTTATGGTGAACAATTCTCTCAAGATATTTATATGCACATTCTAATCTCTTGCAGGACCCTATGATTTCAAAAATGATCCTTTCAGCCAATAATTTCGGATGCTCTGATGAGATATTGACCATAGCAGCATTTCTATCTGTTCAAGTTAGGACTTCTCTAAGATGCTTCTCATTTGTTTGCTACTTGTATACTCTTTATGCTTTGGGCTGTTCTAATCTTCAGTTGTACTGACACTGTTGATTTGTACAGTCTGTGTGGGTTTCCATGAGAGGAGTGAAAAAAGAGTTTGATGAAGCTAAGCTCCGTTTTGCTGCTGCTGAGGTATGCTCGATGAACTTGCGGCTAACCTTCCTTGGTTCACTCGTTAGTCATTAAGCTGGTATTATTTAGTTGCTGCTAATATTTACACACAAAATAAAGGAGTGTTTTGTCAATAAATAGATCCAAATCCATATGCTTGATCTCTGATGATGTCCCAGAACTAGAAGTTGCTTTTATGTTTGCAATTGATTTCTAGTACCACTTTTATGCACTGATTTATGATGGGGGCATATGACCAGTAAGTTGACTCTAGTAATGTGCTGCTGGTTACTATCTGAGCACAAATTGTCAGAAGTGTGCATTGCACCTAACTGCCTATATTTGTTCTTGATTGTTTCTTTGTGGTCGTTGTTGACACTCCTGAATATATCTTGTACCCCAGGGAGATCATGTGACGTTCCTGAATATCTACAAAGGATTTCATCAATCTGGAAAATCTAGTCAGTGGTGTTACAAGAACTTTTTGAACCACCAGGCATTGGTCTGTGTTCACTGCATAGAGACGATATTTCACACTTGAGATTGTGCACTTATCAATGTTTTTTGTTTACATTGCTACACTTACACATATTGATTTGAAGAAAATCCTCTCCCTTTTTGCTGCAGAAGAAGGTTATTGACATAAGGGAGCAGCTTGTCAGGATTATCAAGAGGTTTGGCATACCACTAACATCATGTGATAGAGATATGGAGGTATTGTTTCACATTTCCATTAATTTGTATAGGTACTTACAGGATTCACGTTTTCATTAATTTGCTTTGGTACTTAGAGAACATTAGCTCTCAAATGTATTCTCTAATGCCACTGTAACGTGCAGGGAGGAACTGTTAATGTGATAATATTCACCTGAAGAATACCCTTAGGCACAAAATCAGATTGCACTCTCTTTAAATTGAAGTTAGGGTTCCCCTTGTAAAATTCAGATGAATTAACTCTCACGTCTTTCTCTACAGCTATAGATGCACCCTCTCCTCTAAGCAGCTCTTTGAGAAATCACTTATAGTCTCTTTTCTACGGTGTTATTATTGAAGCAATTATTTTGCTTATCCCAATGTCTCGTACATCTTTCGATGGTGTCACTGTGGCAGTTATTCTATTCTAGCCCAACATAATTTTTCCTCATTTTAATACTTAGTGCATTTATACTTGGATAGTTTGGGGTGTAAAATATTAGTTTTCACTATTTAGGTGATTTAGTAATAATGCAATCTTATTTTAACACAGAATATATCCAAATGCAAAAAGTATATGTAAATACATGCATTAAGTGGGGATATCCTGAGCAAATCACTATTTGTTACACAACTACCATTGGCCCACATCTTTCTTAGTTTGTTTCAATCTTAGAACTGGTTATTTCATTAAGTTCTGTATACAATTCCTTTCCTCTATGTTACTTATACCATAAGTCCATAACTTACTGAAGCTTTCATTTGCATATGCTAAACACATTATCTTCTCGATATTCCGCAGGCAGTAAGAAAAGCTATTATTGCTGGTGCATTTGCTAATGCATGCCATCTAGAGGTATTTGCTTGATTAATCTTATATCCCATTGCATTACAGGGCAGATTTTATTCTCATACATCTCCAACATATAGCCAGAACGTAATATCCCTGAAAAAGCCTAATATAAGGTTTGGAACTGAAAATTGTTTATTGTAATATCGACAAACTGGTACTAATCTGATGTTCCAGCCTGATTTTGAAAATATGAAACCTAGAGGATTGGACCAGCCCAGAGAAAGAAAAGAACCCTGCAATCACCTGACCTTGCTGGGATTTTGATTTACTGACCCACCTGTGTTATATTCAAAAGAACAGTCCAGTTGTTACAATGAATTATTAGAAACTAGTAAGTGGTAATCTGAGTTGAGTTGTACATGAGAATCACTAAGGCCATTGTCCTGGTATAAAAGACATACTACCCTCTATGATTTGTCTGAGATGAAGTTGGGTCCTCCTACAGTCAGGTCTGCGAGGGAGCTCGGTCACAAAACATAATCGGATAGACTGAACCAAACATCCGTGTTGAGTTGTGCATATATAAATATATATATCCACAGTTCACACTACACCATTCTCATTGAGATAATGTTGGAAGTGCATCACTACCTGTGTTTCATGTGTCATTATTTTTCTGTGCAGGCAGTTTAGAAATTCAATAAGGTGGACCTATCTTTTATTCTTCCACTAAGATTAGTTACCTACTATAGCTGTGAAAAATTGACAGAATTCTGAACTATATATTTGAATTCCTGTGGAAATGATGTGTTCTTGCACATATGTACTTCATCTAAGTTCTATATGATCCTTTTCTCTGCTATATTATAGGAATACAGCCAGAATGGGATGTACAAAACAATAAGGACCTCACAAGAAGTTTATATTCATCCTTCTTCTGTGCTATTTAGGTGAGTTTAATTACAATATTCTATTTTATTGTAATGGGTTTTCTTGTTATGTAGTTTTTCTATAGACTTCTTGACATCTTCCTTGCATTTTAGGGTTAATCCAAAGTGGGTCATCTACCAGTCTCTAGTTTCAACTGATAAGCACTATATGCGTAATGTTATTGCCATTGAACCATCATGGCTTACGGAAGCTGCACCACATTTTTATCAGTTCCGGACACCCAATCCTGCCCTTCACTAACTATATGATGGTAAATTTATTTCTTTTTGTTTACTCATTATCAACCGTCTTCCATAGTTACAATTGTGTGAAGTTTATCCATGTTGGTCGCAGAAAACTGCAACTTGATCCTTGCACCTTTTTGCCCTTTTTGGCTATTCTACTTATTACTTAAGGGTAGTTGGATGGAGTTTCACCACTTTTAGCACTCAACTGGGTGCTTGGATGGTTTGCACTTTTAGCACTTTTAAGGGTAGTTGGAGGGTTTGCTCCGTTGTTACATACTAACTGCTTCCGTGTTAATCTATTGATGGCACATTGGGAGGCAAAGGAGTACGTGCCGTGTAGACTGATAGTTCTACTATGCCAGCGGAAAGTAGCTGCCATAGCTTTATATCCTTCCTATTCCTATATTGCTGCAGTGTACTGCGTTGAATTATCTGTGTGGCAATATGAATGTTGTCGTGGCATTGTCAGAGAGGAATTATTTCTGTTAATGACAATCACTGTTACCCTGCGTCATGGTATATGCAACTCATGGGTATATTGTTTTCATCATTTTTGTGGGGATAGTCTGATGCGATAGAATTTATTGGACTAAAGAGTAAAAGACCAAAAATATTTACTATTGTTAGAGCTTTATCTACTTGCCAATCAAGTAGCATCATTCTAATTTGCATTGTACTCTGACTTCAGTTCAAAATAAATGATCATGGACCTAGATTCTCTAGCATTATTTCAAAGCAAGTCAAGTATCTAGCTGCCAATAAGAGCAATCCATTTGCTTAGCATTGTCTTGTTTGTGGTAGATGGTATAGGATATGTTCATCCGCCTCTGATTCTTATTCCCTGAGAGCAACATGTTGTTTGCTTGCCACTTGGCTCCTGTTGCTACCAGCTTCTCCCTGAGCTCCGTGCAAATAGATGCTAGCAGGTGTGTGTTCTCTCAACCATAGGATAATGAACCGACTGATCTTTTGACTACTTTAGAATGAACTATGCATGAAGTCAAGGACAAATGAAAAGAAGCCTCGAAGTGTATAATAATATCTCTAAGAAACGGAGTTTGGGACTTGCGGTTGCTGTTTTCAGAACCTGCTTTCACCTTTTTCGACAAGTGGAGAACATCTTAGTGATTGTGAGATGTCTTGAGCACAAGGTAAAGAACAACTAGATTTAGTAAGCCCTCAAACCTAGAATGACCAGCCAGCAGTTTTATCTAAACTAGCAAAATACCCGTGCGTTGCAGCGAGCTCTAATTATATTAGATGAGCTGATTGAAACTAAATTATCACTCTGTGATTAACAATGGCAGGATAAACAATGTGTTGTACACTATATATGAAGCAAATATAGCTTCTCACTCTAGTACATTGTTGGTCAGTAATGATGGGCCCACAAGATAGATGGTGGCCCCCACTTGTCAGATAGATGGGGGGTGATAGAACCACCACCACCATTAGCTTCTTTAGGATAGTATAGATAATCTAATGCCCTTATTTTTTAGATAATGGAAGGTTTATTTAGACTCAGTTAATTACATCAAGATGATACAATCAAACTGAGTCACCCCCGGCCTCTGCATAAAATGCACACAGCCAACAAGAAGAAAGAAACAACTAGAACATCTCCCAAGCACAAAAGTTTGACAAACAAATATCTTAGTGGTTATCAACCCATAGTCTAGACCGCCACCTATGCTCCTGGGTAAAAAAAAAACTTCCGTGCCACCTGGTCCAACTGTCGAGATACCACCATATATCTTAGTGGCTATCAATCCGTAGACTAGACCGTCACCCATGCTCCTGGGTAAAAAACTTCTGTGCCACCTGGTCCAAACGTCGAGATACCACCATAATAGTATCCCGTAGTCCCGGTTGGTGGAGGATAGCCCAGGTACGTAGCCACCGGGTAATTAAGGTGATAACCTGCAAAGGAGAAGACACCATCTTGTTATCAAAAATTACTCCATTCCTGCTTAACCAAATGGACCAACACAGAGTTGTTCCACCCATCAAAAGCAGATTCCTCATTTCTTTGGGGACACATGATAGCCAACTCCCAAACATATGACCAACATTGCGAGGAGGTTTCAGATTAGAAGCCAAATGAATTACAGATCACACCAAGCGAGATAAGTGGCACTGAAAGAATAAATGTTGGATAGTTTCATCCTTATGACAGAAACAATATGTTTTGCTACCTTTCCAATTTCTCTTAGCAAGGTTGTCCTTGGTGAGAATTACGTCCCGACGTAAATACCAAAGGAAGATTTTAACTTTTAGGGGTACTTTCACCTTCCAAATCCGTCTATTGATATTCGGAACCCCGGTATGTGTTAGAGCTAGATAATGAGATTTGACCGAGAAGACCCTATTCGGGGTGAGGTTCCAGTTAAACTCATCTTGCTCCTGTACCAGAACCAAATCAGCTATGCGAGGCAATAAGTTATGCCAAGCAGCTAGTTTTGCACTAACTAAATCCCGTCGCCATGAAAAGCATGGAGGATTGGTTTGGAAAATCTGTGCAATAGTCGATTGTTTATGCCTAACTATGTTATAGAGACAAGGATACTGTTCTCTTAACGAGGCATTACCCAACCATTTGTCTTCCCAGAACCTAACTTGGGAGCCGTCCCTAATCTTGAAGGATCCAAAACGGAAAAAGTCATGTTTGACCTTCATAAGACTAGCCCAAAAATGTGAATCCCCCGCTTTCCAATAGGCTTGAGATAAAGGTTGTGATCCCAAATATTTATTGCGTAGCAGTTGTTGCCATATTCCATCGGTGGTAAGTAGTTTGTATAACCATTTACTAATCAACGCTTTATTCTTTATCTCAAGGTCATGAATTCCTAGCCCCCCTTGTTCTTTGGGACGACAAATAATGTCCCACTTAGCAAGCCGGTATTTCTTCTTGTGTCCATCCCCTTGCCAATAAAACCTAGATAGAAGGTAATCAAGTTTTTTAAGTACCCCACTAGGAATTGCAAGGAATGACATCATATATATTGGGAGACTGTTAAGTACTGAGTTAATCAAAGTAAGTCGTCCTCCCAATAAAAGAAGTTTTCCTTTCCAGCTACTCAATTTCTTCTCAAATCTCTCGACCACTTCTTTCCATTCCGCATTTCTTAACTTCCTATAATGGATCGGAATGCCCAAATAACGGAATGGGAAGTTGCCGACCTGGCAGCCAAAGAGCTGGTTGTATTGATCACTATAATCAAGTGCTTCACCAAAACAATACAGTTCACTTTTATGAAAATTGATCTTAAGACCCGACAACTGCTCGAAAGCTAGAAGCACTGACTTCATGTTCTGAGCTTTTTCAAGGTCATGATTTATAAACAGCACCGTGTCATCGGCATATTGTAGAATGGAGAGTCCCCCATCAATCAAATGTGGTATGACTCCATCAATTTGCCCTTGTGTTTTGGCTCTATTTATCAATGTGGCTAACATATCAGCGATAAAGTTGAATAGGATTGGGGAGAGAGGGTCTCCTTGCCGAAGGCCCTTTTTAGTCTGAAAAAAAGGCCCGACGTCATCATTGATTTTGACTGCCACGCTTCCCCCGGAAATGAATGACTCAATCCAAGATATCCACTTGGGCGAAAAACCTTTCATACGTAGAGTTTGTAGCAGAAAAGGCCATTTAACCTTATCATACGCCTTTTCGAAGTCAATTTTGAAAATCACCCCACTCAACTTCTTCCTATGTAGCTCATGAATTGTTTCATGTATGATGACGACTCCATCTGAAATGTTTCGTCCACGCATGAAAGCAGTTTGGGTCGGGTTCACTAAATGGTCAGCAACCGAGCTAATTCGGTTTGTAGCCACCTTAGTGAATATTTTATAGCTGACATTTAACAAGCATATAGGTCTGTATTGTTGGATTTGATTTGCTTCTTTAACTTTTGGAACTAGAGTAAGTACCCCAAAATTTAGTCTGAAAATTGGGAGGCTACAAGTATGGAATTCATTGAAAAGGTTCATCAGGTCATGCTTAATAACGTCCCAAAATTTTTGGTAAAATTCAGCTGGGAAACCATCTAGTCTAGGAGCTTTATTATGCTCCATTGCAAAGATGGCTTCTTTCACTTCTTCCGAAAAAGGAGCAGTAAGAAAATCATTTTCAGCTTGTGAAACTTGAGCCATATCACCAATTATGGACTCATCAAGCGAAAACGAGTTCTCCTCTGGTGGTCCAAAAAGTTTCCTATAAAAACTCGTAATATAAGTTTTTAAGGCCTCCACCCCCTCAATTTTCCCTTCATCCTGGTCTAGGAAAAAGATCCTCTTCTTCCTATGTTTACCGTTGGCTATCAAGTTAAAATATTTTGTGTTGTTATCTCCTAAGAGTACGTCCGAGACATTCGAGCGTTGGTACCATTTAATCTCCTCCTCACGGAGTAGACTTGCCAAAGAATCCCTCGATTGATCAAGAAGAATTCTTTCTTGATCCGAAAGGAGTCATACCTTTGTTGCGATGTCCAGAGAATCAATTGTGTTTTGCAAATTTGCCTTTTTTTGCTTAAAGACGCCACTGGTATGAGCAGCCCAACCTCTAAGATGGCAACGTAAAGCGCTCATCTTGTTATTCCATCTTTGGACCGCATTACGACCCTTGACTGGTTTGTTCCATATCTCGAGAACACGATCATAGAAGTCATCACGTAGAAACCAACCCAGTTCCAATTTAAACTGTTTAATGTTTCCCGTGAAGGCCGCTTCCCCTATGTCAAGGAGCAAAGGCGTGTGGTCTGACATCCCTCTGTCAAGAGCATGAACCGAAACCAGGGGGTACTTGGATTCCCATTCCGTTGACGTGAGGACCCTGTCTAGTTTCTCATAAGTAGGAATGGGAAGCGAATTTGCCCATGTAAATTGCCTACCCGATAGAGCGATTTCTCGTAAGTCAAAGCTATCGATCACAACATTGAAGAGAAAAGGCCAACGGGAATTGTAACGGGCATTGTTTTTTTCCACACTACTTCTCAGGATGTTGAAGTCCCCCCCCCCCCCTATTAGAGTAGGTAGATGATTTTGTTGGCATGTACGAACGAACTCCGCCAAGAAACTAGATTTAAAATCATCTTGGGCCGGACCATACACAGCCATCAAGATCCATTTAAAATTATCCTCCCTATTGTTGAGATGAAATTTAACGAAAAATTCCCCTTCAACAATTAAAGATATATCCAAAACAGCCGCATTAATTCCGAGAAGTATACCCCCTGATCTTCCTTTAGGTGGGAGACAATGCCAGATGAAATCAGCACCCCCAGAGAGGCGATCTAAATTCATCTTTGACATTTCTCCCTTTCTTGTCTCCATTAACGCAACAAAGTCTAGTTTTTTCTCTCTAACTGTTTCTGCAACATAACGGTATTTAGCCAAGTCTGCAAGACCTCTGCTATTCCAAAAAATACCTTTCATGAGGAAACAGATTTAGAGGCTTTTGGATTTTGGGAACGAGCCTTTCGCTCTTTTCTTTTTGAAGAAGATTTGGATTTTCTAGTGGATACCAACAAGTCACAAATTTTGTCACTTTGGGCCACATCGTCCATATCAATCTCCGTGAGATCCTTTACTAAGTGAGCGAGTAGGGCAACATCATTGTCGCCCTCGTCATCACTAGTCGTAAAAGGATCCACTTCCGAAAAAACGTGCTTAGAATGGTTACACTCACTAGTCTTGTTTGTTGCTTTAGTTCTATCAACCTCAATATGTTTCAAAGCGTTAAGCGAGAAAGAAATTTCATCATGAGAGTTACCCAAAGAAACACCTAAAGAACTAAGATTAGAAGCAACAACATCATAATGTAAAGAAGGTAAAGAAGGGGATGAGTTTATAACAGTACCTTCACTAGAGGATGTTTTATGAGAGGCCGAGTGCTGCTGAGAATTCGTTGCCGAAACCTCCCGTCCAGCAAAGCTGTCATCCAAATTACGCAATGATTTCCTCTTCATTGCCTTGAGCAGTGAGTTATCATCCCCCGCAGCGATGCCATCCATGTTCTCAACATTGGATCTCACACTACGACAACGAGGTGTAGAAGATGTCTTGCTCAGTTGGTCCTTGCTGCGATTGACATCGGTCGAGGTAGGTGTAGCCATCTGAGGTACAGCTAGGGAGAGTGCAGCAGTGGTGGCTGCCGGAGAGGCCTCGCCGGTGATCTTGGCAGCTGCAGCCGGCTGAGAGGACAGCAAGGAGCAACGTTCCAACTCCGGTGGCAGCAAAGAAGGTTGCTCGGGTGTAGGATTGTCCACCGGTTGAGACAAATAAATTTCATCCACCTTTTCCGCTGCTGCTATTACCTCAGCCACCACTGTTGCACCTGATTTGGTGTGAACAATGGTGTAAGCTATCCCATCTGCGATCACTGGATGAGGTGGTAGTGGAGGCCGACAATTTCCAAACGGTGTTAGAACTAGTTGCATGGTTGTAACATCTGATTTTTGTTCCTTTGATATTGTTGGAGAAGCTGAATTCTTGGCCCTCTTGTGTGCCTGATCATGAGAGCCATCCTTTGACGAGTCCTCATGATCCTCCTGTGCATCCCCGTCATGGTCCATAAAGTCCACCTCCGAAATCTGTGCCGACTGAAAACCTTCCTCTTCCAAAGCAAAAGTGATTGGGTAGCCCAATTTCCCAAAAACCACATCTGTAGTGACAGGGAGTTGTATGCTACTATGCATATAAACCTTCACACGAATCACTCCCGTCCGCCTGTAGGTGAGCATATTTACTTCCCGAGTAGCTCCAATAACACAACCAAGCGCCCAAAAAGCCAAGTAATGATGCCATGGGCTAGGCACACCCGACACATGCACCCACACTTCATCCAACTCATATGCCGGAATCAGCTCATTAGTTGTTTTCCACTCGATTATTGTCATTGGCACTCCATGATTTTTTAGATGGAATTTCACATCATCCATCCTCTTCAATTCCTCAATGGAAGGAAAAGCGACAAGGAAGGAATTCTCAGCATGAGGGACTGCCTCCCACTTCCAATCCGGTCTGATTCGATGAGCTAACTCAGTCTGAACGATTTCAGGCGTCAAGGAGCCACCACGAATGGAGACCAAAGCTGTTGGAACCGATGAAGCCTCTTGTACATTCATCCCAAAATCACTAATTTGGATAAAACCGAACTCGGTTTTCCCAAATCCAAAAAGAGAGCATGTAGGTTTCGGCAATTTATGATTTAGTAACTCATACCTTGCAATCCAGTTGCTCATTGTCAAAAAAAACAAAAGGAATTCTCAATTAAAAATAAAAAGGAAAAAGGAATGCATAAACATGCTTGAAACAAATAATTTGATGTATGGATTAGATTGGTTGGGCTGACTAGGATTTGGAGATATCCCTTTTATGATAGGGTACTAGAATCGATAAGTTGAAAAAAAGGGTCCTGTCGATGCGGTTCATTTCTCATCTTTGGATAAATATTGTGATTAGTGGTGTGACTGGAACATAGATCATAGGATCGTCTGTTTGCTGGCTGTAGCCAAATTTTAAAACTTGATTTTATAGCTAATTTTAGGTGGTTTTTTTATCGTAGTATATTTTTTAACTTTGATTTTTAAACCATGAGTAATACAAATATAAAAGCTTTACTTTACTCATAAATTATTGTTGTTTGTTTTCACATTTCTATGGCTTACCAGAGGTAGCTCAACTAATAAGTCCTTGATATCAGCATTAATTTTATTCAGTTTACTGTCTTAAATTCCCACGTCTTTACTCAAAATGAGTTGAAGCTGATATCGTGTTTACACTTAAAATTCACTCCCAACTGTTTCTTTTGCTGCTGCATGATTTTTTTTTCTGGTAAGATTTTTTAAAATGGAATTCTTCGCAATGTGCATGGACAGGTGGTTAATGGAATCCTTTTAGTTATGTATACAACTTTGGGTACGATTATAACCTTTTAAAAATTTTATTTTGTGCAATGTGCAGGCTGTAGACCAGCCATATGTCAGTTAAGTATGCAAATATGTTTTATTCACCTGCAAAAAAAAGAGGAGAAGAATAAGAGGAAGCTTGTCTTCATTATTCTCAGTTTGAACCACATTAAGGGCATGTTTTCGGAGCTTAAAATTTAGAGAAGCAGCTGTTTGATAGCCAACTTCCGAGAATCTGGAAAAGCTGGGTTTTCTAGCTTCTGGTTTTTAGTTTATTTTCTGGATTCTATAACCACAGCTTGTCAGAATCTAGACCAAAAGCTAGATTTCTGATTTTAAGAAAAGTTGCAGCAGCCGGAAGCTCCCCTAACCGGCCCTAAAACACAGCCGTGGCCACCAGAATGGGCTCACCTGAGCCATCTGTACTTTTGAGATCAGACTTGCCAGAGGTACACTTTTTCGTACTGTGATGGTAACGGCAAGGAAAGAGAAGCCACGTTTTCTGCTGATAAACATGCCACAGGTCATATAGGAATTATGTGGTTTGATGGAGCTATGGACCCTGCACCTGTCGGGATTGGCGCGTAAGACCCGCGTTAAGGAACTAACTAAACCATTCTGATTAAGACCACCTGGAATTATCTCGTGATTACGGCACGAATCGATGAATTTGGCCGACAAGACTAAAGGCAAAAAAGAGCCACTAGATCTCATTCCTGAAAAAGTATTTTATTGTAATAACCTGTGGGTGCTGATCTTGCTTGTTATGTTGTCGTATTCGGAATTTTAAGGGGTGGTTAGTACAAAAATAGGACAAACGTAAGCATATCAGATAAAGCAAACTCATTAGTAGATTTTTTTTTAGGGAAACTCATTAGTAGAATTGATGTCCTCTGCAAACTAACTCTCTATTAAAGTGGACTTCATGGTCCATGAGACCATGACTGCGGATTTAGATTAATACGGAGTAGTTCTTTTTACGGTGATCGCATAGAGAATGTTTCAGCAAAACCAACCAAACTAAATCTCGTCCTCGTAGTGATGACTGACCACTATGTTTTACAGTTGATATTTTTAATGGTACAAAAGTCACAATGGACGAACTGGCTACTGGCCAGCAGCTGGTGCCGACTGTCATAAACAACTTTAAATAATACTACTCTAGTCAATAACAATTGCACAAGACAGGAAAATAACACGGGATTCTTATTCGTGTTACGCGTGTATTCTGCGGATCCAACGCTACTTATTGTAGCGATCAATAATCCGAGTAGTTTCTTTTGGATTGCCAGCGTATAGCTTATCTTTCATAAAGCCGCGAGTGACAGACTAGTTACCCTTGTTCGAAAGCTTGCCTTTTCTGCAGTCCGAGGATCCCGTCCCCCGCCGTAGCTGTAGTGCCGTCAGCCACTGACATGTGAGTCCCAGAGGACATCCGTTTTAGACTGTGCCAATAAAATTTGGGTTGATTGGATGCATGTCATTATAATTTTTATGGTTTTAAAAAATACCATTACTATTTATCTATTTGAACCCATGCCACTACAAATACACCGTTATTTGATATATGCCACTACTTACCCTTTTAACATATTTTCTGAAACTTTTGGACCAAACTACCCATTGTCGTCCTCCTCCATCCCTCCTTTCTCTCTCGTGTTCATCTTCCCGGATCCGGCAGCTCGTGCATCACTGATTCAATGGATGGCTCGCTGCAAGGCATGCGGAGTGAGATCATCTTGCTGCTGCTCCTCAGAACACATACATGCTGCTTGAGCTGAGCTCCCCTTCTCCTCCCCCTAGCGACAGCAGCTGAAACCGATGTCCTCCTCCCTTCCTTAGCGGCCACGGCACCGCATCAGCAGGAGCACGATGACATTGTCGGCGGGGCAAACAGGTCGCCTAAATCAAGATTACTAGGATCAATCAATCAAATCCAAGAGGATTAGCTGAAGCAGATGATGAGGATGGTGGACAAGCTTGTGAGGCAATGTGACATGAAGGTGATGAAGATGGCCATGCTCAAGCATGATGAGACCTTCGGGCAGCGGGTAGCTAATTAGCTTGTTAATTAATCACTGGCCATTGCAAATTTCTTGAACTTCTTCTGATTAAATTTTGATTAATTAGAGGCAACTGATGAACAACCTGACCATGGCCGAGCTGAGTTCCGGTCGCCGCCGGCAGCATCACCCGAGCAACAAGCTGAACCTGTAGAGAAGGGGATGAAGGGGAAAGAGAGAAGGGGATGAAGAAAGAGGCAAGGGGCAATTCAGTCTAAATTGTTTAAAAAATGTGTTGAAGGGATAAGTAATGGCATGAATCAAATAATGATAAAATTGTAACGGTATAGATTCAAATAGGTGCATAGTAGTGGTATATATCGAAACTGTGAAAGTTATAATGGTATTGATCTAATTAACCCATAAAATTTTGTCAATGATAAAAGAAAATTAGTGTACGGTACAGTTTATATGGAAAAGATGATATGGTACACATCATCGAAGGTGACCCGGTGCCTTCAACCTGGCAGGGTTGGAGTAGCAATTCGCCAATATGGTGGTCCAAATTGTATTTATCCAGATGTTGGCTTTTCTTTTTTGGGGTGTGGGGGGTTGTTGGGGGGGGGGGGGGGGGGGGGGGAATGCCACTACGTGCCACTGAAAATTGGAGAAATTGGAACCGTGCCACTCCATCATATTTTCCGTCAAAAATCCCCGTTACCCCCTACTGCACGTGGGCCCCACCTCCCTCCTCTCTCTTCTCTTTCCCCTTCCTCTCTCTCCACCACCATTGACGCGGCAGGTGTCGTCATCTTAGAGATGGAGGTTGGGCCGGGTTGTGCTTGCGTCGTCGTCGTCGAGCGCCTCGTCTCGGAGCCAGCCGGTGGGGCTGCGCTGCGTCGTCGTCATCGTCGAGCGCCTCGTCTCAGAGCCGGCGGGTCGAGCTGCGCTGCGTCGTCGTCATCGTTGAGCCCCTCGTCTGGAAGCCGGCGAGCCAGGCTGCGCTGCATCGTCGTCGTTGTCGAGCGCCTCGTCTCAGAGCCGGCGGGCCGGGCTGCACCCGCGTCGTCATCGTCGAGCCCCTCGTCCCGGAGCCGGCGGGTCAGGCTGCGCCTGCATTGTCATCTTCCGCTCCCCCGGCAAGGTCCCCGGCCACCGCCCCTGTGCCGGTCGCCATCCCTCCTACCGCCGCGTCGCCGTCCTCAACCCTTGCCACCGCCGCCACCGACCTCCTTCCCCCGTGCCGCTCGTCCCGCTGAGCTTCGCCCTCGACTCCCCGGTCGCTCATTCCCCTTAGCCGTCGTCCTCCTGGGCTCGCCGGCCTCCAGGGCGGAGAAGCGCCCCGGCCGTTGATTCCCTTAACGACAGCGGCGAGGGTGTCGCGTCCACCGGTGGGGACGATGAATGGACGGGTCATGGCTGCTACCGGCGGAGGAGCAACGAGAGATGGAGAGGGGACCGCTTGCTAGCTGCAGTGGCAACATGATTCCAATTTTCCCAAATTCCAGTGGCACGTAGCCGATATCGTAAATAGTAGTGACTTTTTTTCGAATTGGCATATTTGCAGTGGCATGGTTCCAATTAACCCTTTTTTTGTCTTTTTGGCAAAGAGTGCCATGCAACAGTTGTGTGCCCAGAAAATGTTTGCTAAACTGTGATTTAGCTAATTGTGTGTATAGAACAGATGGTACATTAGACTAAGATTTTAGAGTGCACGACGAACTTTAGCAACCAAATGCCAGCCTTAGAAAACCCTTTTGCACTAACAAACTCTTTGGGGGCGTCGAGGAATTGAACCGTGCTCACCATACACTACTTGTGAATTCTCATGATTTTATCTTTTCTTGTAATAAGGGGTTTCATATAGAGGACACCAGGGTTATTGGATACTGGTACTAAGCTTCGCCCTGCTCTTTTAATCCGGGGAAATGCCAAAAGTGTGGTAGGGGGTTGTAGGTGGCTGCGTTCGTTAGGTCTGTTTCCCAACCCAAACAGTACTCACGAAAAACAAAGATCTATTAGCGCGTGATTAATAAGTATTAGCTATTTTTTAAAAAAAAATAGATCAATATTATTTTTTTAAGAAACTTTCATATATATATATATATATATATATATATATATATATATATATATATAATGTACCATTTAGCAGTTTAAAAAACGTGCGCGTGGAAAATGAGATAGGAGAGTTGGGAACCAAGAGTAGCTAACAAAGCCTTAAGTCTACCTATTGGGATTTAAAGCTTGATTTTCATAAATATGGTTGTGAATATCTTTAGTTGGTACATAGACGAGTTACTTCCTCCGGTGAATATTAATTGTCGTTTTTGGCACACAAATTCTACTAAGCGCAGGTCAATTCAACTGTTTTAAACAACATATGTTTTAGAGGGAGTTTATTTTCATTGTTCAAAAAAATATAATGAAAAAAAACAACAATCCATTTTTTGAAAAGAATAATCAACGGGATTGGGAATTTACTTGTGTTTTGCTAAAATGACATACATAACTCGCCTATTTGTAAATAGATTTGAAATAGCACATGGATGGATGGATGGAGCACTGGATTATCCTGGACTAACGGCACAAGTTAAGATCTAAAAAATAAGTTTAATAATAATAATAATAAAATAACTGATGAACCTGCTGATCTGTTGGATGAGAGTGGTAGATCTATTCCTCAGGATCAGATCACTCCAAATTATTAATTATAGAAACAAGGTGCCTACTGTGCGGACACATGCAGCGCCAATCAGCTGGAACATGAGTGACCTGAAAAGTACTCCCACAGAAAACGGTGTTTCTCATTAACACGTGATTAATTAAGTGTAGCCTAAAAATTTAGAAAATAGATTAATATTATTTTCTAAAGCAACTTTTTTATAGAAAACTTTACAAAAAAAACCGTACTGTTTATCAGTTTGAAAAGCATATGCACAAAAAAGAGAGATATGAGTTGAGAAAGAAGAGGGAAGAACATAATCTTAATTGAAATATAGGAGTAGATTTTATTTGCCTCCGTTTAAAAATTTGCACTTGCAAGAGCGATTTGCCTTTGTTTTTTATTTGTCCATCTCGACCAATTGTTGGTGGGTTGCATGACCATCCTAGTTTTTATTTTTTATAAAAGCAATTTGTAGCTTATACAAGCAGTCTGCATCCAGTTGCTAATGCAGTGCATAAGCAGATCTATAAGCACTTGTTTTGTCAAACATCCAGCGGGGTCAGGCTTTTTTTTTTTTTGACTAACTCACCGGGGGGAGGGGGGAGATTCCCCACCTGAATTGTCATTGCACTTAAATTAGAAAGGAGTAGGTCTGTTACAATGAATTTAGAGTCTGAAGACGAGAATAGAAAACACCTTTCCAAATATCTATCACAGTTCTGTCATCAGGTGTAAACATTTCAGCCCATAAAGTGGATTCCGATAATCCGCGTTGCAGGCATGCAACAATGGACGGTGGCCTTTCCCGGAAGACTACATCATGCCTGTGGTTCCATAGAGTCCAAAGGCAAAGCAGGAAAAAACTTTGAAAGTGTCTTGTCGGGATGATCGCTAGCGCTTTTAGTTGAAACAGAAATTTAGTTTCAGTGATGATCGGCTGAACACGAATAGTTTGCCAGAAGCTTATTGCAAAAGGGCAGGTGAAGAGCGGGGTCAGGCTTTACACACGGTGACACGATCTTCAGAAAGAAAAAAAAAAGCATTGAAAATCTCCATGTTATTGTCGTATAGCTTGTTGCCTGTTGGCATCACCGAGTCACGATCATGTATACCATTGTGCTTTTATATAGCAACGAAGCTAAGGATAGTAGGACTTAATGACCAAATACCAAAGCTATCCTCGCAGAAAAAGAACAAGACGATATATCAATTTCAGAGCTCAAAAAGCTGAACTTTCGGTTTATTTGGGAATGAGAAATTAGGATCTGATTCTAAAAAATTATATGTGGCAGCAGTGTGAACTCTGGATCCTCCACGGTCCATCCAAAGATCTCAAACAAACATCAAAATAAATCAGCGGGTCCCACAGTTCGATTTAGAAAGCTAATCTTTTTGACAATTATGGCCACGTATGCGGCCGAGCCATAATTTTTGCATCGTTTATGCACATTATTGAGCCAAATGGACTCTTAAAAACGAAATTCAGGATCTATCCTCCGGAGAGCTGAGGAACAAAATTCTTGAACATATATTGTAAGTTCCTGTGCTTATCATAAAAGTATTAAGGGTGTGTTTGATTGCCTTATATTGCTTGGATAATGAATGGCTTTTTTTTTCTCCATTCATCCTGCAGGGAATTATTGCTAGGTACATGATTCATGAATAGATCCTTACGTATTACGAAGGAGGAACCTCCCGAGCTCCATCACCACTAGTCTAGCACCTCAAGAGTTTCACTGATGTCGGATCGAGCATCCCTAAGTGATACTACTATCGAATCCGGTAGCCCCAAGCTTCACAAGTACCAGATCGGGGCATCCGCATGCCCCAACTTGCGACTGCCGCCATTGCTCATCATTATCATAGGCACTACTTTGTGAGAAGCTCGTCATCATAGCTGCAATAGCCACCTCAAGCTCGTCACTAGTAGTTATTGCCACCATCGTTATAGTTATGTGATGTAGCCACATGAGCAACCTCGCTAGAATAGGGATGAAGACCGGAGAGAGAAGAGAGAAGGGGATAAGAGGTGAAGAGAGAGAAAAGATAGCGGAGAAATGGCTGACATGATGCGTGTATCTATTTTTTCTCTTGAAACGAACCACACAAGATATGTGCAAGATTTCATATTGATGTAGCATGAAAGAAAAAAAAAAGATTGAAACCTTAGAATGCTACAATCAGGAAAGAAAAGAAAAAACCCACCACCACAAAACTGGTGACTCTCATACACCAGCTTGAGGAAAGAACTAACGTTGAGCCGATCACCGTTATGCGTGATCGGTCGCCATAACTCTACAACAGGGGGCATAGGCGCTCTCCCCTACCACAACTCCAAGCTACTAGCCACCCACGAATTACTAGTCGTCTCTGTAGAAAGGGGTTAATGAGATTAAGGGCGAGAGAGAAAAAGATCCACACGTTCCTCTCTCATAGTATCATGTGCTCGCACCAAAGCATTTTTTTAAAATTCTAGTTTTTTTTTTGAAACCTCAGATTATAGATTTGCCTTGTTCACAAATTTTCAATGTTTAAGTTCGTGGTAATTTCTGCACACAATAGGCCAAAATAGGGTTTCGCACCTTCCATAGTTTTTATACGCGTATGTATAACATGTCATAGTTTGATTGTTTGTGTGGTTAGTTGGAAAGGTTAAAGCGTACAGATCGCTACGTAAGGAATGTATAACGAACCACTTTAACCAAGGCGTACATATGATCATTGGATCCGGCTCTTCCCAAGCCAAGACAGCCTCTCCTCGCCGTTGATCCACACACCAAAAAAAAACAATTTTATTGCTATATAAAACTAGTACTCCTACTAAATTAATTAAGGAAAGAAATACAAAAAACAAATATCGCACAGATCGCACCATATAAAGCTACGCGCACCAAACCCATCCCTACCCGAGAGGCCCATCGCCTCCGCCTCCGCCTCCCGCAATGGCGACTCGCCGCCGCTCCTTCCCGCTCGTCCCGCTCCTCCTCTTCCTCCTGGCCGCCGCCGCGTACGGACGCCTCATCTCCGACGGCTCGCCGGCCTCGGCGTCCGCCACCTCCCTCCTCTCCAACCCCGTGTCAGCCGTGATACGCCTCACCACCTCCAACTCCGCCTCCGCCTCCTCGCCGCCGGCCGCCGCCCCGGAGGAGAAGTGCGAGCAGTCGTACGGGTTCCTCCCCTGCACCACCACCGTGTTCGGGAACCTGTTCCTGGTGCTCGCGTATGGGTTCCTCATGTACAAGGCGGCCACCTTCCTGTCGGCCGGCAGTGAGCTGCTGCTCGAGATCATGGGGCCCGGCCTCGTCGGCGGCCTCCTCCTCCCCATCCTCGGCGCCCTCCCCGACGCGCTCCTCGTCCTCGGTGAGCTCGTATTTCGGTTTGCTTCCTTCGTTAGCCTCTTCTGTTCTTTGATGAACCGACAAGTATTCGATCGGCTGCCTACTCTCTGGTTGAGGTTTAGGACTTATTCAGGCTTTCTTCTCACTCACTCTAGCAGTAAGACTTTTGGATTTTATAGTGAAACTTTTGAATTTTTTAACATTCGAGGATGCAAAGTTTTTCTTGGAATTAGCACCGGTAAAATCTAGCGTGTTTATGAAGGGTAAAAAAGTAACTCATATCCGTAAATTTAGAGATTGTCTGTTCTTGGTTTGTTTCAGATCTGAAGTTTCTGTTAGTCTTGTGACTGAACCAGAGTATGTTCTACTATTTCAAAAGAAAAGAAAAACAGAGTATAAGCTCTAGCAAAGTATATATGCCTTTTGATTAACCTCCTGCTTATTCGAGGAATTAGTTCTACTGAGCTCTGCTTTTTCTCTGAAATGTGTCAGATAAGCTAGCATGATAAAGTTCCACCAGTGCTTGTCCTGTCATTTTGACCTTTCCCCTTTTCTGTTTACTTTTCATTATTATGTTCTTGCATAATTGACCCTTTCTGTATGGAATATTTCTTTGTGTGTTGCATGTATCTGATTAGTGGATGTGATCAAGTGATCGACTTGCTTTGATATGCACTTTTACTTTGTTGCATTATCTTGTACTATTCTTGTACGTAGCAAATACGATGGTTTGTCCTCAGAGGAAATTAGTAGGGCATAGATTTGATATTTTACTCATAGAATTTTACATCCAAAGTTCCAAATTATATATTTGTAAAATTGTATGCAACCAAATTATTGTAGTTTAACTGAACACATTTAAAGGCAACATGTTGTGCAACTGGATAGAGTGGTTGGACCGTTGGAGTTTAGCTTTCCAGAAATTATGCTTTTTCGGTTCTGTCTTCCTTTCAAGACCGTTGCCGATCTTGTCACGTGAAAATAGCAGATCATACTAATCACATGCTTGAACTATCACGGTAAACATTTGTGACGTAGTAGTACTGAAGTACTCCTTCCGTTGTACAATAAGTTCATTTTTGGCTCCTCCCATCTATCCCAATATAAGTTTATTTTTAAGAAATCATTGTATCGGAGTTTGTAAAAATAGGGGATGAATATATTGAGAGTAGATAAAGTAGGTAATAATTATCCTATGTTGGGATTTGATAAAGTATTCTTTTTTATTTTGTGTTGGTACGTGTGGGATGAGTGAGAAATAAACTTATTTTGTGACAGAGGAAATAGTGATTAATGTTTTTTTTAACTACTTCTCTCTAAGATTCATACACTTTTCTAAGAGGAAACCCTCTTCATTAAATCCTTTCGTGTGCCATAAAGATTCTAAATTCTCCATAGATAATACTACCTCCGTTTCAGGTTATAAGACTTTCTAGCATTGCCTACATTCATATAGATGTTAATGAATCTAGGCACACATATATGTCTAGATTCATTAACATATATATGAATATGGACGATGCTAGAAAGTTTTATAATATGAAACGGAGGAAGTAGGTAATATCGCTCTAATATTAGTGAAATTTGTAGCTATCTGCTCATTTTCAGGTACTAATTCATTAAAAAGAACACAATACTGATTTGGCTACACTTTACTATGATAACATGGCTGCACATGGTTCATTGATCGCAATGAGATCTGAAATGAAATATGTATTCTACCGATGTAGGACTTGCCTATAGACTTAAATGTGGATGCTGGTACACCTTTTTTATATGATAATGCTACATTTGATCAACTCATTATTCTAGAAATTTTGCTCTATTATATTTGTTTTCCACCTTACCAGTCTTACCAAGGGCGGAGACAGGCGCCCCATGGATTCTAATTTCACACTAAATTTACTATAGCTTTGGCATACATTGAAAAAACTAGCACTGTTGGCCCCCTTCAACCATTTGTTTTTAGCGTTTTTGGCTCCGCCACTCTTAAGTCTAAACATCAATGTTCTTCTGTGCCATTAATAAAAAGAATATTTACTCCTATAAAAACCAGTTATCTGATCTTGACCACCGATCTTTTGTTATGGTATGATGCAGATTTTGACATTTTGCATATCAATATTGCTCAAAACAGATTTCTCCTGGTACATACTCCCTCCGTCCCAAAATAAATCAACTCCTAGAGTTTAAAATTTATCCCAAATAAACCAATTCCTATCTTTTTACCTACCACCAATCCGCAAATCAAGAAATTTTATTACTTCAATACCCCTCACCTACCAATTAACCAATATAACTTTCACATTAGTTAAGAGTGTTGTGGTCTTTTGCTTCTATCCTTAAAGCTATCTTGGGATGCTAGGGTTTGAATCTTTTGGGGACAGAGGGAGTATGCTACAATCATGAAGCTACTCACCTTTTACTGCTCTGAATATCCAACTATATCCAATTAGAGTTCTGATCTCTTTGTTCTGTCACATTAACAGTGTCTGGTCTGTCCGGGAGTAGAGAGACCGCACAAAGTCAGGTCCTGATTGGAATGGGGTTGCTTGCTGGTTCGACCGTCTTTCTTCTCACCGTTCTGTGGGGAACCTGTATTGTTGTTGGCAAGTGTGACATTGGTCCAAATGGCGTTGCAGTTGATTTACAGAACAACAAGGGCTTCAGCTTGACTGGTAAATTGTCTTCTTGTATTTAACATTGTTATTAATGTAGTCTTTCTGATAATTGTTGATCCTGTAACATCTAAATCCTAAAGTAGAATGGAGTTTAAGTTCCAAACACTGATCTTTGTCTACTTTGTAAGGATGCATTCAATTTGGAGGTTCTGGTTAACATGTTTAAAACCACAAGCCACTGTGTTAACCTTACCTTTACACTGCTTTGACCTACTGGTTCTGTATATATTGAATGTAAGATGAACAAATTTTCTTTGCAGGCACTGGTATTTCAACTGATGTCCAAACCAGCTATGCAGCTCGGATCATGGGGATATCTGTTATTCCCTTTATCATTGCTCAATTCCCCAAAATGTTGAAGACCCACCACGGGCAGCGCCTAGCTGTCTTGCTGGCACTTATCGTATCATTCTCGCTTGTGCTCGCCTATTGCCTTTATCAGGTAAGCACATTTATGTTTAAGGACACTTGCGCCTCCTGAAACGATGGCATAGGTTGGAAACTCTTGTCTCTAGGTTTTGACTGTTAGGTTCTGCATTTTGCATCAGGTTTTCCAGCCATGGATTCAGAAGAGGAAGCTTGCATACGCAAAGCACAAGCATGTGATCTCCGGAATCCTCAGGCATGCCCAAATGGAAGCGCTCGGGCGGCTGCTTAATGAGGATGGCACACCCAATGAAGATGTCATAAAAAAGTGGGTGCTTAGACATTTTGATTCTCTTGATATGCCAACAGAAAGCTCGTGAACTTGACATGAACCTTGTATATCCTCACACGCAGGTTGTTCCACAAGATTGACATGGATGAGAGCCAAACCCTGTCCCGTGCTGAGCTTCATGCACTTATCGTTGGTATCAACTTTGAGGAGGTTGACTTTGACAAGAATGACGCTGTTGACAAGATCATGGATGACTTCGACACGTCAGGCAATGATATCGTCGAGGAGGCAGAGTTTGTCGCAGGGATGAAGAGATGGCTTAACGAGGCCAAGCGCAGCGTCCCTACCAGTGGTGCCTATTCCAATAAGTTCATCAGTGATTACCATGCGGTATATATTTTCCTTCCTCTAATGCTTTAGTTTCTGAGAGCCTATACCAAGTAGCATAACTTAGGTGGTGTTTGGATTCAGGGACTAAACTTTAGTCCCTGTCACATCGGATGTTTGAACATTAATTTGAAGTATTAAAGATCCAGGGACTAAACTTTAGTCCCTGTCACATCGGATGTTTGAACATTAATTTGGAGTATTAAATATAGACTACTTATAAAACTAATTGCATAAATAAGAGCTAATTCGCGAGATAAATTTTTAAATCCTAATTAATCCATAATTAGCACATGTTTACTATAGCATCACATAGGCTAATCATGGATTAATTAGGCTCAATAGATTTGCCTCGCAAATTAGTCCAGTGTTATGGAATGGGTTTTAACAGTAGTCTATGTTTAATATTTTTATTTAGTATCCCAACATCCGATCTCAGGCGATACACGAAAAGATTCAGATATAGGAATGCGACTCAGACGTCTAGAGATTTAAGTGCTGAAAAAATGTCTGAATTCTGCAGAGAACAAGGCAGGAACACGACCTTCTGGTGGACAGATCTGACGAGACAGTTGAGAGCGTTGAGAACCCTGGCTGGTGCATCACCAAAGCCGTGGGACTCCTGCTTCTCGGCAGTGCCATTGCTGCTGCATTCGCAGACCCGCTTGTTGATGCTGTCCACAACTTCTCCAACGCCTCGCACATCCCATCCTTCTTCATTTCGTTCATCGCCCTCCCGCTAGCGACCAACTCCAGCGAGGCTGTGTCTGCCATCATCTTCGCTAGCAGGAAGAAGCTACGGACCAGTTCGCTTACTTTCTCTGAGGTACATTATAGAAGCAGTTATTCTTCCTAAACCGTTTCTAGTTTCTAAATCTACACAAAAATGTTACTGATTCTAATCGTTTGATTCTTGTTTGCAGGTATATGGTGGTGTGACCATGAACAACACGCTGTGCTTGGGCGTGTTCTTGGCGCTCATCTACATCAGGAACCTGACATGGGACTTCTCATCGGAGGTGCTCATCATACTGCTCGTCTGTGTCATCATGGGACTCTTCACAAGCTTCAGAACCACATTCCCGCTCTGGACCTGTCTGGTGGCGTACATGCTTTACCCACTTTCGCTCGTTGTCGTCTACATCCTCGACTTCGTCTTTGGCTGGTCATAAGCAAATGCTTCTGAACTTCTGCTTCATAAGCTAATGCATCTGAACTCCTGCTTTTGACGGTTACTTTTTCTTCGGTTTGATCTTGTAAATTTATCTCCCTGTAATTTATCTGTCTGCACTTCACGCTGTGCATTGTAACTTGTGCCTATCCTAAGGTTCCCATTTGTTCTAGTTTATCCTGATCTTGAACAGAGATGAGCACAATATATAAATTGAGAGTTGCCTGAAAGTAACCAAGCAAGCTTATTTCTGGAATTGGCGTCCTTGACAGTTTTAGAATTCTGCTAAGACTTTACCCTTTATGTGAACAAAAATCAACTTGCAATGCAACCGTAGATTACATCTGACATCTACACAAACCCTTTTGAATTTCTAATTGGCACACACATCATCTATGTCTGAAAATGTTCAGTTTTTTTACTGTGCCTTGTGCTAGATCTGTGAAAAACAGACCCCACAGATTAGCTGTATTGCCCATCCAGCACATGCTCTCTCATTTCCTTGTTGAAACTGTTGCTGCATCAACACCACATGATGTATTCATCTGACACCCTTTTCTGTTGAGTTTCTACTACATTTGGCGCGATCTTATCTGGACCCATGTGTGTAATATAAATGCTTCATGTTTCCATTATGCACACTCTTTTGCTTTGCTAGAAATGAACTGGGGACAAAGTAAACCATCAGCAGATGATTATTGGGAGGGAAAACATCTTCTAGAAGCAACTGATTATACATCTGGTCTTACTGACTAAACAAGTTTCTACTTTTTTCACACAACAGGGTAATTGGGTAAAACCTCATTGCAGTTTTTTTTTTTCAGAAAGCAACAGGACAAGTTCAATTCAGCAATTTCCTAGCTTCAGTTCTAAGTCGACGCCTTCAGACACATCGGTCTTGCACTCGCTCAAGGTCCTTTCGCAACGAACCGGACCGACTGGAAGGAAGCTGTAGAATGGCTGCGACGACGATGATGAAATGTTGCTTCCCTGAAGTTCACATTCATCATCAGTTAGTCCACCACAATTTCACAACCAAGTCACACATTACTGGTTTCAGAATATGGTAGAGCATATCATTCACTTGCCTGAGATGCTATGGCACTGAAGTCGTTGTATGATGGCATCACATGAGGCTGCTTGATGAGGTGTGGAGGCTGTGAGCTCAAGGTGAGGAAGGCAGGGTCTCTGGCACGGCCGTTCTCCTTGCTGCTTTTGCAGTGAGCAAAGTCAGATGTCCAGTCTGAATAATTTGCATTGGCACTGCACATCACAGATCAAAAGTAAAATCAAAATATCCGTGAGAATCCAATTCGAAAAGAGAGAAGAATGCACCCGAATGTGCTACTCTTTTTTTCAGGGAAAACTAGGTATTCAAGTTCATTCGTTTGGTCTTTGCCTTTTGCTACTATGTTGTTGGGACACAGAAAACTCATGTTCAGAAAAAAAAAGGCAGAGAAAACCTAGCAAGATTTAACAAAAACGGTTAAATACTTTGCAGTGATGCAAATGAAATGACTAGTTCAGCTCCAGCAGAGCAAGAGAGAACCGAGTAAAGATTCACTTTTTTTAATGAATGATTGTACTTCTGAAAGAGAAACAGAATCTTTGTTTCGAAGATACAAAGCACAGAATCAATCAACAAGTGAATTAGCATTGCAAATCTACCTGAAATAATTTGTTGCTCTGAACTCGTATCTGCTCAGGTCAGGACCAACATCGGCCAACCCGGCCAGCTCGCCGGTGGTCGTCGTCCTCGCCGAGAAAGGCGCCACCAGAGGAGGAGCTCTGCTCGTCGTCGTCCTGAAGGCGGCCATGCCCTCGAACATGAAAGGCCATGACCTGTCCACGCCGCCCGTCTCCTGCAAAACCTCTAACCAAGCTCACATTTAGCGATCATCACAGACGCAATCACTCGACACGCGGCGAGGCTTGAGATGTACCCTCTCCTCCTCCGCCGCCGCGGCGCTGCTCCTGCTGCCGCTGCTGCTGTACATTTGGTTTGAAGGGGGCTCCGTTGGGTGGCGCGCCGACGCCGTCAGCGACAGGCCCGTGCTCACCTGATCAGTGAAAGAGATTTGAGCGGGTTTGAGACCAGACCACGCCGGCGGTGCGCGCCGCGCCGCGACACGGAGAGGTTTGAGAAAGACGTACCATTGTGGATGGAGGCTGTGGGCACAGGCTCCTCTTGTACGGGTGTTTGATGGGATCCACTGGGCTCCAGAGCGCCGCCGGGAAGCCACCGTCCGCGGCGGACCTCGACTGCAGGGCGCTCAACGCGAGCGATGGCGGCGGAGGAGGAGGGAGGTGGCCGAGGACGCCATCACCGCCGCCGAGCGCGCCGTGGGAGGACAACGCGGCGCCACCCTCCATCTTCTTCTGCTCCTCGATCCGGAGCTTCTCCAGCTGCGCCACGCCGAGGCCGCGCTGGGGCACCTTCTTGGGCTTGTTCTTCCTCGACGCCCGCGCCACGCCGGTGCCAGCGACACCGCCGCCGCCGCCGCCGCCGTACTTCGCCAGCTGGTGCTGATGCTGCTGCTGCAGGTGGTTACTCCCGCCGTGCTCCTGCACCATCTCTCTCCTTCCGGTGCCCGCACCAAGATCAATCAACCGCGCATCGATCAGAAAGGCGTTTCTTGATCACAGTTCAAGCCGTGACAAGGATCGCAGACGATCGATCGATGGAGGCGTGGTTCTCGGAGGAACACAAGAGGAGTTGAGCCGCATGCAAGCACGGATGTGGCAGGCTACCGAATCGATGGAGGAGGGGGTATATATATAGGGCGAAGAGTGTGGGAGCGAGCGGTGAGTGGTGGCAGGAGCGGGAGACTCGGGGAGCAGGAGGAGATCCAGATAGATAGAGAGATCGTCGTCGTCGAAGGAATCTTGTTCCTTTCGCCCGGCTGATTTGCCGCCTAAACCCTCGCTCCACTTTGCTCCCTATTCTCTCGATCGAATCACGCGCCTCCCTTCTCTCCCTCTCCTCTCTTGTCCAAGGTTGTAGGAGAAAATGGGGCCGAAATGTCAGGGGCAAGGCTCCCTCTCATCCGATTTCACACCGAGGCTGTGGGAGAGTTCAGAGTGAACGGCTGCAGCCACCTAAGCCCCCGTGATAATTGGACTGTCAGTTTTTTTTTTTTTTTGGAAACTGTCAGTTTGCGGTTTGGGGATTTTTTAAAAAGGTAAATTTCACAAAGTTTTGTAAATATTTTATGGGACTATCTTAAAAAAAATACCGTAAGTTTTTTTTATGGAAAACTTTTAAATTGTAATATAATTTTACCGTAATTATACTATAATTAACTATAAGTATTAAAAAGTCAATCTCATAATATGCCGTCTCAATTTTTCGGAGGCGCTAGTAAGGGTAGGGTGTACATTCATAGGGGGTGAGTGTGTGCGCGTTATAAGCGTCTGCGTTTATACTGTTTGTACTGTGTTTTCAAAAGAAAATTAAAAAATATGAAACTTTATACTAAGTTATATAGAGATAACAATATAGTTATACAGTTTAATTACACTATAGTACAAATTACATTATAATTAGACTACACGTAGTTATATTTAAAAGTTTATAGAAGAAAAACTTGTGGCATCTTTTTAAGCAATTGTCTATTTTATTATCAGGTTACTGCAAGTCTGTAGGAGTACCAACTCGTTTAGTAATTGTGCATGTGAGGATGAACCTCAAAACATCTTTTAACTTACTTGCAATTGTCTATATTATTATCAGCTTATTGTAAGTATGTAGGAGTACAACTCGTTTAGTAATTGTGCATGTGAGGATGGAGCTCAAAACATTAACTTACATGCAATTGTCTATATTATTATCAGATTATTGTAGGTATGTAGGAGTACCAACTGATGTAGGAGTACAACTCGTTCAATAATTGTGCACATGAGGATGGAGCTCAAAACATTAACTTACATGCCATTGCCTATATTAACATTAACTTGCATGCAATTGCCTATATTATTATCAGGTTATTGCAGGTATGTAGAAGTACCAACTCGTTCATTAATTGTGCATGTGAGGATGGAGCTCAAAACATTAACTTATTTCCAATTGCCTATTTTATTATCAGGTTATTGCAAGTCTGTAGAAGTATCAACTTGTTCACTAAATCAGTATGTAATTCTCCTACACAAACTTTTAAGAGTAAATTTCACAAAACTGCACATGCTTTGGCTAAATTATCATAAAACTATAGATTTAAAACAATGTATCGCAAAACTACATATTCAACACTAAATTTAAAACTATGTGTTTAAGGTGAAATGTCACAAAACTATAGGGTTAAAATAAATTAAATCACAAAACTTTGATATCTATAGCTCAAACACAACATTAGCGTTAAGGATTTAAACCCCAATATCTTTAGTTTTGTGATAGTTTTATCATTAAATTTGTACTTTTGCGATACTTAGCCTTAAACCCTATGTTTGTGATAAATTTATTGTTAAATATGTAGTTATATTATCTTAAATATGTAGTTTTGTGATAATTTGATCAAAGTATATTTAGTTTTATAAAATTTACTCAACTTTTGAATAATATTTAGTTTTGCAATAATTTAGGTAAAGTATTTATAATTTTACATTTGACTTTTTTGGTTAAGTTGTTTAGAACTTTTTATTAAAGAAAATTTCACGATAACTTATTTCCAACATAATATATTGAGAAATTTTACATTTTGACAAGTGATTGGTTTTACAAATTGACAATTGATTGGTTTTACAAATTTTACAAATTGCCATCAATAAATATTACTTCTATGAAATAGCATCCCACAAGCATTTTTTTTTTGCCATTGCCGTCAATGGACTTCCCTTAAAAACAAGCAACATATCCATGTTACCCTTAAAAGTGTAATATAACATAGTGAATACTTCTTCATTTATGTAGGGTAAAAATTACTTATAAAATTTTTATACGGAGATGGCAAAGTTCTAACTACGATGATAAAAGGGAAACCATATATGTAGGGTAAATTATACATTTTATAAGGGGTTGGCAAAATTCTAACTACAATGATAAAAGGGAAGAAAAATAAAAGTGTGATGATTTAGTTGAACTCACATCTATCAATTGCATTTCATATAATCAATCACTTATAAATATAAAACATATAATTTAAGAAAAAAATTTATATCCCAATGTATTTTGTAAGTAGATTTGTAAAAAATAATAATTTCTTAACCAAACTATTGTACTACTAGAAATTTATAAGATTGAAATAGTGTATACAAAATTAGATTAAACATTAAGGCTATGATCAAATTAGGGTAATAATATTGCAAAACTGTAGGTTTAGTGGTAATATTATCACCAAACTACAACACTTATAATATCAACATGGCAATAGTGCTAGCAATAACTCTATATAGTTTTGTGATAACTTTATTACTAAATCTCTATAGTCTTATGATAGCCCGCCTTGAACCCGTAGTTTAATAATAATTTTGATAATAAATTCATATCTTTATTATATATTATTTTAAATATGTAATTTTGAAATAGTTTGATCAAAATATTCGCAGTTTTATATATTTTACTTTATTTTTTAAATTTTTTTTGACTAAATATCATTTCAATATTGATTTTGTTTTGGAGTTGCCTACATTTGTACGTATAATTGAAAAACTTTATTGAACATAGTAAATTACATATAGATGATACGGTTGTCTCTACCAACCTTTGCATAATTACTTGCTCGTGATTTGCTACATATATAAAATAAGATGTATTAATGTGTTACCCATATTTTTAATATAGGAAATATTTGTCTTAATATAATTTTGTACGTGACTATTTATTTAGATTTTTTTAATATTAAGAAGTTTAAGGGGTAACTGATTTACTGATGATAACCACTGGGTATAGATAAGGATGCATACAACCAACTCACACGCACCCAAAGATAAAACATAGTGGATTACATGAGAATTAATGGCCATCAATTCTAAGAATATATCGATACGAGGACCTTGCGCGAAAAAAAAAACTCTTTCACCACCATCTCCAACTATGATACATTGCAACCATTGCATCCTTATTGAAACAAAATCTAACATGCATAACAAGGACGCCCCTCTCTCGAAGGGAGCTCAAGTTTAGACTCATAGGAGGGAAGACGAGAGGAAGAGAGTGAGGATGGCAGTTCAATGGGAGACCCTCCTCCCACTTGCCCCTTGAGGGTCCTATTTATTCATATGTAACGAAAAATTACTGTGTTGCCCTTGGGGCTTTCTTATGGGATTGGCATTGCCATAGGGGCATAATAGTTGTTTATTACATTAGTTTATAAACAACTTAGGTATGGGGTTATTTCCCAATAGTACACCTTAGGTATAGGGTTATTCCCCATTAATCCCAATAAACCAGACTTCTAAAGAATAACCCTATGTACAAAGCTGGTGTCACCAATATATGACCGTGGCATAAAGTATTTTGGTTTCTGTTGCCATGGCATGAATATTTTGTGCTACTGCAACTTGCTATAGCATACCCAACCTTGAGTGGTATGACTAAAACATTTGTTTTTAAAAATAAGTAACAAAGCTTTACTTTAAAGCAAATTAAAAATATAAAAGAACAATTGAATTCAGATTCCCTGGGATCTTGGCCACTTACTTTTAGAGCTTTCTATTGATGGCACGTACAACTTGCTAGTGTACTGTTTTTTTGTAAAAGGATTCCGGTGAGTAGTCGTGGTCCCATGAAACTTCAAAACTCACATGTAAATATGTAGTACTATTGCCGATTTCCTCTATTTTGAGCAAGTGAGGTTCTTATTGAACCTATTCAGGTATGGTTTGAGAACTTTCAGAAGTAATTTTGAACAAATTGTTAATTTTAGTTGAAAGAGCACTAAATAATTCATTCTTCTGTATGAAATGGAGCTAAAAAAGCAGAGTCTTCAGCATGAAGCAAGGTCTTATCTCTTAGCATATTTCCTTTGTTCTGTTAACCATATAAACTGTCTTAACATTTAGACCGCCTAAGAAGTTTTTCGCCCAAAATCCAATTAACAACCCAAATCATTAAGGGATTAAAAACAAACCACTCAAAATATGTTGGTCCAGTATTTCGAAGATGTTTATTGTGATAGAATGTGCTTGTGAACACGTACGTTTTATATAACGTGTTCTTTTTTAAAAACAAATCGAACCAAAAGCTGTAGTGCACATCATGTACGTCCATCAAAGGGAGGAACCCTATCTAGTGGACCTGAGCCTGACAAGGTTTCCATAGAGAGACCACAATGATAGACCCCAAATGGCCTAACCTCCCTAATCCTGGCCAGTGAGACGGGGCCCACGCAGAAGCATTTCAATGGAGCCAAGACAAGAGGGGCAGCCAGCTCTGCCCAGCTATAGCTAGCTGAGCCGGCCCCCACCACCACACCCCACAAGAAAGGAGAGCTTTCAGCCTTTCGCTGCCTCTCCCTCCCCGCAAATCTCCTGCGATTTGGAGGCGATCTCATCGTGATCTCCCGACGCTTTCACCGTCTCGTTTCGGGCCATCCCGCTCGGCTCGGCAACGCGCTCGCCTCCTTTCTTATCCCTCTCTCGAGTCTCGCCTCCGGGCCTCCCCTACGTTTCCCGTTTCTGCGCAGCCACCTGCAAATTGCAGAGATCGGTTCGGAGGATCGAGTCGAGTCCTACCGAGATCGTGTCGTTCACTGCACGAGGTGCATGTGGGCGACCTAATTAACCTAGATTGATCGATCACGCATGCTGGATCGGCTGGGGTGGTGGTGTGTGTGATGCTCTGAGAACAAGAGACATGTATGTGGATCGATGTGTGTGCGTGTGCATGGCATATATATGCTAGCTAGCTTCTTTCGTTTATTTCCCTGTACATCATGGGCCTTTTTGCCACAACCTAACTTTGTCAAAGGTGTGATTAACATGTGGCTAACAAATACTTATCCATTAATTAAGTGTGGCAATGTTTGGTTTAAAAATGAGCCTATGACACATGAGCAAGCGAGTTATAAGTAAAGTGTGGTTTGCGCCATGTTAGGTTTTCTGGCTGGCTAGCTAGTTAATTTCATGAGTTCTCTGAATTTAGTGGTTAATTGTCTAGTACATGGTGGAGTGATCGTACATGTTCCGAACATGCATGCATATATGTACAGATGTACTGGCGTGTTGGAATATTGTTCCGTGCAACTAGCATCAGGATTTGTTTTGGTAGGGTTGTACATGCCTGCCGCTGCTGGTCCAAATCCACAGCAGCAACCAGTCCCACAGAATTGCATGATGCATATGTAAATCAAGTGGGTTGTTTGGATCGAGGATTAGATAGAGATGTTCAGTTTTGTATGTAGATTTCGCTTCAATGGACCATCCAATTTCTATTGGACAACTAAACGTGTGCACATATATATGTATATGCTCCACTGACCAGATTCTGGAATCGCTCAGGTGAAACCACAGTACATCAGTTTATAGTTCAAAACATGAACTTTATATTAACATGTGTAGTTACCGTAAGTTCAAAACTAGGACCAAGAAGGACGAGCTTTAAGTGTTTTCTTTTCACAGGTACCATTCAATAAAGATCTTGTCAGATTTTATGCAAATCTTTCAGCATCACAGTAGATACTCTAGTACGTTCGAAGTTTTTACGAAGACGCGTCATCTCGCTACTACATCTCGCTGAGATTAGCACACATCCTGCACTAATTTTGTCTGGGATTTTGTCAAGGAGCCTCAAAGTAGAAGAGGAAAAAAAGCATGGCCAGGCTCTATCATAACCAGTAAGATGGCAAAAAACTTATGGGGGACCAAAGCTATCTACGCAACCCAATCCCTACCTCGATCGATCAGCTTTAGTACGATGCAACTGCAAGCAACATTCAGCAAGGGAAAGAGTAGCTAGCTACCTCCATATTGTGGACATGGCATCTCGATCTCCCCATGTCACCGTATATCTAACAACCAGATCTTTCTCGTGCACGTATAGAATATCTCTTCCCTTCTAGCTAGTTAATTAGCACCTAGACGACTAGTCTTGGACGTGTACAACATCAATTATATCAACTAATAGCTGGCCCAAGATTAAAAGAAAAAATGCTTTAACTAAACTGAACTCTCATCATGAAAATGTACTCCCTCTCGTTCTATATTAATTGACGTTTTGAATAAAGTTGAGATTAAACTTTTATAACTTTGACCATCAATAACTTTAAAAATATTTAGTTTAAAGAAACTAGAAAAACATATATAGATTTATCTTTCAAAACACTATAATAAAAATAAACATGCATTTATTTATTGTATATATTATAATAGAAAAATAAGGTCAAAGTTATATCTTGTAGAACGTGTTATTGTCCAAAACGTCAATTAAAATGAAATCGGAGGGAGTACACTAGCAGTCGTGCGTGGTTGCATGAATCCATCCATTAAAGTTTAAATATCGGTGTCCATATATAATATGCAAATGTGCTTTCAATTAGATCCATTGGGGCTAAGATTTGTCGTCAGTCTTCGTCTCTTTGAGAATGTTAGAGGTCACACTTGCAGGTACGTGAGTGTAGTGTGTGTTTAGTGTCGTTCCACTATCCCAAGATACCTTATAAGTGTTGTCTTAATGAACATCAGCGTCAACGTGGATGCTTCCAACCAACAAAAACGAATAAAAATCCAACAAAAAATGAGTCACATAATCAATCTTTAACAAGTCAAAACATTAATCACACTGGTAGCTAGAATGGAAACTAAATTACACAGAGAAAGGGTGTCGGAGGCCGAGATAACCCTTATCACTACTGCTCACTGCGGTGGAGAAGTCCGCCCACCCTAATATATCTGCAGCAGCCAACATCCGCCATCGTTGAGCTAGCACTCTAAACTCAGACAACCTCGCATCTGGCAGTTTCGAGCTTGTGGCGAACAAATCTAGCAGCTCCTGAGCTCTAGACGACATGATTTAGAAAGAGGGGGAGGGATCCACTATGCCAAGGAGAGTAGGGGAGCGCTCGCCGGTTAGAGGGGGATCGAAGAGAAGTGAGAGAATGAGAGACGAAGAGAGTGAGGGAGGAGACGAAGGGGCTAAAAAAGTTCTTTTGCGGGCTCTCGGTTTGGCTCGGCTTAGATTATTTACATCGATTCATTTAAATTACGGAACTAGTATTTTTTTTCACATTGTATAAGATATTATAATTCTGGTACAATGCTAGTTTTTGCTAGTACAGAGCGCACACAAGGTTGGGTAGGGTGGATGGGAAACCCCATCAATGCTACTTTTTTTAAACTATTATTGATAGGAATTCATATTTAACGTGTTCTGTAGTAGTATCTGTGTATGTGTTTTCTGTATAATAAAAAAATTAAAATGTGACCTAGACCACTCACTTTATGACAATACTATATGACAATACTATAGAAAGGGTTTTGCGTGCGGGCCAAAAGGCATCTTCCCGTGCAAAAGGCCAGCCCGCACGCCCGAGAAGGTCTGCGATAATCATATTTTCGCATGTGATCGGCCCAACCGTACGGGAAGATGCATTATCCCGTGCGGTCAACTTAACGCGACCGCACGGGAAGATGCATTATCCCATGCAGTCGCTTAAGTGGACCGCACGTGATGTAAACGCATTATCGCATGCGGTTCATTAAGAGGACCACACACGATAATGCATCTTCACGTGCGGTCCATCATCAAACCCCCGGGGGAGCAGTTTTTCCATGCACGGACACTTATGGCCTACTTGGAACCTTCCGGGGGCTTTGTAAAAAAAACCCTTTCTGTAGTAGTGTGAGGAGAAGAGAGAAGGCAAGGAAAGTAAAGCATCTATGAAACATTACATCTACTTTTTGTTCAAGATAAAAGGAAATTTTGCTATATGATGGTGGAGAGAGGAACGAAGGTAGTAAAAGAATTGTCTCTTTTATATATATTTAGAGCTTTTAGTCTCAATTACTTACAGTTGTGTAGTGTCTATCATGCTTACTAGGGGTGGGCAGAATAAGACCGAACCGAAAAGACCGAGATTGAGAAATTCGGTTAGTAGTTCGGTTTCAGCTATTGAAAGACCAAAATTTATTCGGGCAATTCGGTCATTAGCCTCGGTTAACCGAATTAACCGAAAAAACTGAATTGTAACCCAATAGGCTAGGAGGCCCAATAGGCCCATTAAACCAAACCCTAGAGACACTCAGCCACAGAGGCAATGGCGCACTCTCCCCACAGCGCCGCCGCACCACCCATCCATCCCGTCTCACGTCCACGACCCCATCTCCATCGCGCCGCCTCCGCCTTCATCGCGCCGCGCCGCCGCCGCCGCCCCCCTCAGCCCTTTGCCTCTATCGCGCCGTCTCCAAGGCATCTCGCCGGCGCCGTCTCCGCCCTCCGTCTCCATCGCGCTGCACCGCCGCCGCCTCCGCCCTCTGCCCTTCGAGTCCATCTCGCCGGCGCCGCCTCTAGCTCTCCGCCTCCATCTCACTCGAGCACGCCTGCGACGCGGACACGCGGTCGCTGGTCGCGCCGGATCCATCCTCTGCCTCCACCACGACGCGTCGGCGCCACCGTACTCCCTCCGTCGCCACCGACCACTGCCGCATCGGCGTGTGCCGCCTCCAGCCGGCCCCGCCTCAGCGCCTCCGTCTCCAGCCAGCCCACCTCCACCTCCGTCTCTTTCCAAATTCTGTCAAAATTTGGTTAGACCGAGATCGAGACCGAATTTACCGGTCCTGACTTTTCAAAGACCGAAATGACCGAAAGACCGAGACCGAAATTTTCGGTTAGACCGAACGTCCACCCCATTGCTTACAACTATTATATCGTATACTTGCCTAGTTACTCCTTTGTTCAATTGTTCTTATCGATATAGATGAGGAATATTACTCGAAAACAATTCCCGGCAACCTGGCCTGGTTCCTGCGCGCGCCCTCGCGAGCGATCGCCTCGCACGCATCACGTACGCGCTCCCGCAGGCACCGCACACATGCGTGGGTGTGGCCGTGGACCGACGCACGCACGCACGTATGCCGCGCGCGCGTGCACGGGGACGCCTTTCGCGGGGTGTCGCGCGTCACACCCTTCCCCCCGTCCGGCGGGCGCCCCACCGAATCCTTCCGCTTTCAAGCTCCAACAAACTCGCACCCCCCACACAGATCGATCCTCCGTGGATCTCGCGTCGTTGCCACACAGATACGGTGCCCACATTGTATACGTGGTACGTGTTGCTACGTACCACCGCCCACTCACTGATTACGCAACGGCATCGGCTGGCATGCACGGATGAGTTGAACTCTTGAACCATGCAGTTCATCAGCCGATCGATACCTCCCAAGACAAAGCGTATTCTTATCGGTCCAGAGGTTATACTCCCTCCGTTTTTTAAATGATGACGCTGTTGACTTTTTCACACCATTCGTTTTATTCAAAAAATTTATGTAATTATAATTTATTTTGTTATGAGTTGTTTTATCACTCATAGTACTTTAAGTGTGATTTATATCTTATATATTTGCATAAAATTTTGAATAAGACGAATGGTCAAACATGTGAGAAAAAATCAACGGCGTCATCTATTAAAAAACGGAGGTAGTATTTCTTAACTTTTCCTCACGATTAGTAGCTAAGAAATCTGGATTTCTTTGTTACTCTAGAATTGACAGTTCTTATTGACGGTTGGCCATCAAGATATATTGTTTTGACAGTTTTCAGGCTATTCTTAACGTTTTTAGCCACTAAAAAATTATGGATTCTTGTACTGCGTGTGTGGTAGTCGAGAAAGGAACATTGTTGTGATACGTGGGCAGCAGCTGTGTCTGTGCCAGTTATTAATCAACCACTGTACTGTAGCAGGCAACGCACGCTTGTGTAGTAATTCTTGTGTAGTAATTCCGGGTAGTTTCTGGCAGAGGAGGCAGGCAGGAATTGCTGGCTGGCTGGCCTGCTAGCTAGCCAAGCTGCCCAGAGCTTCCTTTCTTTCCTGTGGTCCTCGCTTGCCTTGTGAAGATCTCTGCTTCATTAAGTTCAGAACGCTGCGTAGCTTGCAACCATACTATCGCTGTTTGTGCCATCTAGGAAGCTGATAGAGACCTCCGGTGGTGCATGGTCCAGTTGTCAGCTGTCGGGAATTCGTCACCACGTTCTAAATTGCCGAACTACGGATCTCTAGGAGATTTTTCTATGTCATCTACCGAGAAATTTTTAGCGTTAATCATGAAGTGTAAATATCTCTACTAAAACTAAGCTGTCGGCGGTCTGGGCATTGCGGATTTGAGGACGGCGGGTTTCGCTCTACGTCGTCGCTGACTTTGGCTTCAGCGCTCTGGCCACTCCTACTGGATGGGCCTGAGGCCTCCATCGAGCTGAGCGTCTCTGACATATTTGCGGCGTCCACCTTCTTCGTGTTAGGGGATGGCACGTCAACTCTTTTCTAGACTGACCAATGGATCGACGGTCGCTCGGTGGCCCCCACGTCTCAAGGCTTCGTGTATAGTTGCTTTTGCCCTAGCCGGCAACTCTTAGCTGAGGGGCATCCGTGGCGCACTCATTGTCCCGGTCATCTCCCGGTTTCTAGTGCTTTTGGGACATGGTGCTTCATGTCCAACTCTCTCCAGGCACTGAAGACCGACTTGTCTGGCACTGGACAAGCGATCAGCGTTACTCGACCCGCTTGATCTACCAAGCTTTCTTCTCGGCCAGCACTCCTTCGCTTGCACGCAATCTGCTTTGGCCTGTCAAAGGTCCTACTAAGTGCAAGCTTTTCCCTCTAGCTTACGCTCCAACAATGCCCCTGGAAGGCTAACCTCCTACAAAAACATGGCATTGACAGCCACTCACCCTATCCTTTCTACGCCCAAGAGCTTGAGACGGTGAACCACATCCTTCTTGATTGTGTGTTCGCTTGCCAGGTTTAACGCCATGTTTTGTCACCTCCTGGCTGGCCGGACCTCGCCACTTCCCGTGGCTGCTCACTTCAGGTCTGGTGGCTGACTGCTCAGGCCTACTTGCCAGAGCATCTTCGCAAGGGCTTCGACTCCCTTATCCTTCTGGTGTCCTAGCAACTAGGGCTGTCAACGAGCCGAGCTCGAGTGAGCTCGCTTGCCTAGGCTCGAGCTCGATACAAGCTTGAGCCGAACCTATAAAATATTCGAGCTTTCAGACAGGCTCGGTTCGAGCTCGATCAAGCTCGAGCTCGACTACTGAGCTTAATTTTTAAGTAAAACAATGTATATTTCAAGGATAATCTTTTGAAAAATAATTAATTTCTAGTTCATCACCTTAATAGAGGAGGAAAAAAGAATAAAATAAATATATAATGTTATATATTTGATCTCCTAATTAATTAAGAAAAAAGTACGAATTACCCCCCTAACTATCGCGGTCATCCGAATCCCCCCCTCCCCGAACCACAAAACCGGATATTTTTCACCCCCAACTATGCATACCAAACGAATTACCCCCCTCGACCCAATCCGCGGTGGTTTTGGTCTACGTGGCGTACACGTGGCAGTCCAGTCAGCATCCTATTTATAAAAAAATTGTGGGACCCACCTGTCATACACTACTCTTCTCTCTCACACTCTTCCCCTCTCTCTCACCGTCTCACGGATCGGCGGCGACGGCGGCGACGGGGGATGAGGAGCTCGGCGTGACTTCCCCCCTCCCTCTCGGTGGCGTGCGCGCAGGGACGAGCACCCGACGAGGCAAACAGCCATGCAGGCAGTGGCTCTCCCCCCCCCCCCCCCCCCCCCCCTCGCGTATCGAGAACGAGCAGGCGGTAGCGCGATGCAAGGAGCGGAGGCAGTGGATGAAATCCGCCGTGCAGGCACGGAACGCGTTCGCGGTGGCGCACTCGGCGTATGCCATGTCGCTGCGGGACACGGGCGCCGCGCACTCTGAGTTCGCGCACGGGGAGGGCGTGCCGCCGCCGCCCCCGCCAACGACGACGGGGCCACGGGGGAGGAGGCGCGCCCCGTGGGATAATACTAGTACTGCAGAAATCTCTAGGCAATCAACCATTCACTATGTTTTTATTTCCGGAGTTACTACCAATCTAACCATGTTTTCAGATGTTAACACAACGTTATTGTTCAGCAAATACTCCTCTTCACCAAGCTGGAGCTGTAGATAGGATCTGAAATCTTCTGAATTTTATTTAGATATTGAAATCTTCTGAATATTTGTCCCTGTCATGTACAGCAGGAGAAGTTGCAGCAATGGAGGAGACCTCATCAGAGGCAGCAGATCGCTCTCTGCATCAGAAGGCAGCAGCGATGGTTGCCTCCTCCATGGAGACGTACCGAAGCAAGCCCTTGTCCTTCTGGCTGCTGCTCGTCCTCAGCGCCGGCGCGATGCTCACGGCGTTCCCGGCGTCGAGCCTCCTGTCGCGGCTGTACTACAACAACGGCGGGCAGAGCAAGTGGATCCTGTCGTGGTCCGCCGTCGCCGGCTGGCCGCTGCCGGCGCTCCTCCTGCTGCCGTGCTACCTCGCCGGCAAGGCGCCGCCGACGCCACTGTCGCCGAAGCTGTGCGCCTGGTACGCCTTGCTCGGCCTCCTGAGCGCCGCCGACAACCTCATGTACGCCTGGGCCTACGCCTACCTCCCGGCGTCCACGGCGTCGTTCGTCGCCGCGTCGTCGCTGGCGTTCTCAGTGCTGTTCGGCTGCGCCATCGTGAAGAACAGGCTGCGGCTGTCGTCGCTAAACGCCGTCGTCGTCATGCGCCGCCGCCGCTCCGTGTCCCCCGCCGCCGCCGAACCGTGAGACGATGAGAGAGAGAGAGGAAGAGTGAGAGAGAAGAGAGAGTAGTGTATGACATGTGGGTCCCACAATTTTTTTTATAAATAGAATGCTGACTGGACTGCCAAGTGTACGCCACGCAGATCAAAACCACCGCGGATTGAGTCGAGGGGGTAATTCGTCCGGTATGCATAGTTGAGGGTGAAGAATATCCGGTTTTGTGGTTCTGAGGGTAATTTGGACGACCGCGATAGTTCGGGGGGGGCTAATTCGTACTTTTTCGATGTATTAAATAACAACAATATATATATATAGATATATATATATATATATATATATATATATATATATATATATATATATATATATATATATATATATATATATATATATATATATATATATATATATTACTAGGCTCGTTGGAAGCTCGAGCTCGGCTCGATAAAGCTCGTGAGATTTGGAAGAGGCTCGGGCTCGGCTCGTTTGGAGCTCGAGCCGATCTCAAATCGAGCCTAGGACGAGTCGAGTTCAAGCAGCTCGTGAGCTCCAAGCTTTTTTAACAGCCCTACTAGCAACTATGGAAGGAACGAAACTCAAGGGTTTTCGACTACTCTTTTTTTACGGTTTTAGGAAAATGGATTAATATGTTATATATCACTTCACAAATATACAAGTTAAAATTTAACTTCTAGAAGTTAAAAAATAAAATAAAATATAACTAGTTAACGTATATTGACAATCAAATTTGTTTTTTACGTTGTAACATGTAGAAGGTAAATTTGATTTTTCATATTTATGAAGTAATCTATCACATATTAATATATCTTGATAATTTTTTAAAAATATTTGGATGATATGCAAACAACCCCTCTCAAGGACACATAAGTATTCTATACATGTTGTAATTGAAGTAATATAATTCGTCTCAACGATGCGAAGATAAGAAAACAACCTCTCTTTTTTTCTACTACTATTGAAAAGGATATACATTTACACGTACCACTAAACACACCAACAAATGTGCCCCTAAAATTAACGATTTTCATAGGTTTTTACCTACAGGCAACGCTTACGTCCGTCCGCACACAGCAATTTTGATCGTCTGCGAAAATCGTTTTCTAGTGAGAAAAACTCTGGTCATGAACACTAAAAACGTATTAAAAACTTAGTATTTGTGCTCGTCAAAAAGTGAAATTATGCAAAAAAAAAAAAAAAAAATCTCCACTGCGACATCATCGATGTTGTCCCGATAAGGGAAAAAAAACCCTTGGATGCACCGTACTAATTCAACAACTTGAAAAGGAACCTTGGATGTTGTAATTCTGTGGTTGGAAAAAGTACACAGAACATCCTTCAACTTGTCATCGGGATATAAAATCATCCTTGAACTGCAAAACTAGATATACAAGGTCCCTTAACTATACAAAACCGGTTACCTGAGGTCCTTTAGTGGTTTTGACCCCGGTTTTGGTCTACGTGGCGGCTTAGTCAGTGTGGGACCCACGTGGACCCCACATGTCAGCTGGACACGTCATCACCCTCTCCCCTCCCTCCCTTTCTCCTCTCTCTCTTTCTATCAGGAAGGCACCGTCCGCGACTGGGCGAGCACCGCTGCGGAGAGGCGGCGTCGGCGGGCAAGAGCGGTGTGGCGTCGGCGGGAGAGAGCGGTGGCGGAGCGGCGGCGGCGGCGACGGCGGCGTCGGGTGCCTAGCGGTCGACGAGGCGCGCGACCTCGGCGAGGTCGTCGCGGGTGATGAGGCGGCGGAGCCTAGCGTTGGGGGACGATGCGCTGGGGGCCTCCGGCCTCGTGGCAACAGCGGCGAGATTGGCGTGGTGTCCGCGGCCGCCGCGCCGCCGGCTGCTGTTACGGTGCTGCCGCTCAGCCCCGCTCGCCATTGGCCCAGCCTGCGCTAGAGAGAGAGAGGGGGGAGGAAGGCAAAGAGAAGAGAGGAAAGAGAGATGACGTGGACACCTGACATGTGGGACCCATGTGGGTCCCACGCTAACTCAGCCGCCACGTAGACCAAAACCGGAAACAAAACCACCGAAGAACCTCGGGTGACCGGTTTTGTATAGTTAAGGGACCCCGTATATCTGGTTTTGCGGTTCGAGGACGCGTTTTATCTCGATGACAAGTTGAGGGACCTTCGGTGTACTTTTTCCTTCTGTGGTTCAATTAGACCACTGGCCTTTAAATCTCGTTTGGCCCGACTGCCAGCCTTGATCGGAAGTAGCTCAACGGATCAGGAAAAAAAAAAGCCCAAGATCTACTCACTCTCTCAGAAGAGGAGGAAGCCCATTTAACTTGAGGCCTCTCCTTACTGCTCTGAGGCCTAGAGACTGATCTACCACGCGCAACACACCCCACCAACGGAGCACCCACGCGGCCCGCGCACTGAGCAGAGGCCGCGCCGTGCGGCCCAGCCGATGGACTGCGAGAGCAGCGGCCCGCGCAGCCGCGCTTCTGCTGCTGCCGCCGCGCCGCCGCGGTGAAGAGAGCTGCGACTCTGCGAGCCAATGCCAAGACAGTGCGGGTGGTGGCCACTGGCTCGATCGAGTGCTCGACACATCGTACACCAGCACAGGACGTTTTGCACGTCAAAGCACTGTCTGATTACGCAACCGTGCACGAGATGTCTCCTACTAGTACTGGAGTAGTAGATACGTTTGCCCTGGCCGTCTTGGAAAATGCGAGCTCCCGATCGATCGATACAACGTGCTAGGATAAACATCGCCGGTGTGTCGACCATTTTAATGGCAATGGAATTCTTTTCTTTGCCTTTGCAAACCGATCAGTTTGGTTCGTGACAACGGACAAGACATCGATCAACGACTCGACTGAGATCAACTTGCTACAACGGAGGTGAACAGGTTGTGTGCATTTGCTACCCCATTGCACTGATAGATCCGGATCGAACCGACTTCGATCAGATCACTACAGTAATTTGTTATATTGGTGCTTTTCTTCGGTGCACATTAAAATCAGTCACTTGTCTGCACCACTTTAGCAAACTCAATTTACTGTTGGTTTATAGCGATTTTATGCTATAATGCGATATTGCGATCCTCACTAAACTGGATAGGCTAAAGAAAATATCTTGCTGGACCTACAGGCTATAGACGCCTCCTCCTTATCCTCCCTGCCAGTGCCAGGGACTTTATTTTATTTTTCATAAAATGCTCTCTCTCTCTCTCTCTCTCTCTCTCTAAGTGTGACACGGTTTATTTCGCTACGGTTTTCGCTAATAGCATGTCGGTCCTAGCCAGCTAGCTTTTCTAGTTCTGCATAACAACATAGTGATCATATTTCGAGATCCATCGATTGGCACGAGCCAAAGCAAAAACTAAAATTTAAATTTTTAAATTTGATTTTGGAGTTGATTTTAATATATTTATAACATAATTTCTTTTTAGCGTTGGCTTTTAATTCGATTCGAACAAATATATAATTGTTAGAGAATATGGGTAATTGATGAGGCTCATCACGGAAAATACAAGCATTATGCGATGTGTACTTTGAAGCAGGGTTTACATTACCGTCGGTACCCGCGCGGTTACCGGCCTTACCGCGGGGTACGGTAATAGAAAAACTGCGGTAACTTCCTTAAATTCAAATAAATTTTAAAAATAATTTGAATTTTAATAAATTTTGCACGGTTTCGTACAGTTTTTCATGGTTATCACGCGGTAACCGTGCTTACCGCCGGGGTGTGATAATCCCGGCCCGGCGGTTTGGGAAACCCTGCTATGAAGACAAATGGAGGCACCGGGTTGGTTGTGTGCTTGTGTTTGCAGATTATGAGAATATGAGATGAATGTAAATATGGAACAGTGCCCCTCTAATAAAAGAAAATGCACCCAGATATAGATGACCCAAAAGAACTCCATCTCTTCGAGGAAGAAGTAATGGAAAAGAACCAGTTACTTATCCGTGTTGAAAACTAAAAGGGGAGAAACCTGCAACACACCAACGAACATGGAACTGGCAGGTGGACTTTTCCACTGTAGCAAGCAACGCAAAAGCGAAGAACACTTTGGAGTTTGTGAGCACAAGCTGCGACCACCACCTCAAAGGAAACAATCTCTCAATTTTACCACAAAAGCGTATCCTCCATTTCTTCGTGTCCCTGTTGGACGGATCGAATATTCGATCTGCGTACTTCAAGTCATACCTATCCATTTTTATGCTCGACTAGCAGCTAAAACTTTCGGAAAAAAAGTGCAGTATTCGAACTTATATATGCCTTTTGGTTTCCAGGATGAGAGTATAGATTTCGTATTGTCCCTTTTCCTTAATATTGTGTGTATTTTTGCCATCTGCACCGGTAGATCGATCGGTTGATCCGACTGTAAGATCAACGTGTGTTTTGATTCTTATTCTGTGATGAGCAATTGGCACATATGATTATTGGTTTTGATATTTGGAGATTATCGTCGAAGTGGTTTTGGAGATGATTGATTTTCAGGTGATGAACAGGGTTTGCTGTTTTGTCCAGACCGGTTAGACCGGGCGGTGGTTGCCGGTCAGACCGGCCGGCCCGCAGTCTGACCGGCCGACGCTGTATCGGTTTCGGTTTCGGATTGTTACTTTGGATATCCGTGATTGTTTCATGGTTATGACTTCTAGATGGATGCTATACGTATGTAATACTGTTGTTTGCTAACAATGAGTCAAGTTGGTGATAGCTTGGTCTCGGAATAAGGTTTCTTTGTTTGTTTCATGTGTAAGTGACTCGATGCCTCGGGAGAGTATTTGCGGTGATGGACCGGGAGTCGGCTTGGTGGTAAGACGATGTCCGTGGTGGTCAGATATCATGCGGGATACTAAGGCTAGAGTTGATGCACGTGGTTGATAGAGATTCCATATGGCATACGATGGAGGTATTGTGTGCGTATGGGATGCGGAGTCGAATTTGAAAGGAGTCTAAATTTGGTATGATTGGTTATGTAGAGTTTGTTTCTTGTACTAGGAGGTTTCCTATGGGGATTATGACTTCTAGTATGAGTTTGGTTCGTGGCTTTAGGCTGCCTACCTCATGTATAAATAGAGGGGGAGCATGAGGCTTCCCGTTATCGCTTTTGAGAGCAATTGAGTTGATAGTTTAGTTAGGGTTTCGAGTTTAGTCGAGATTTTTATAAGGAATGCTGTTGTTGCACTTTGTAAACACAGAGAGAAGTAATAAAGTTGTCATCTACTTTGAGAGTTCTTTAATTTGTGTTTCTTCGGGTTCCGGAGGCGTGTGAGCGGTCCGACCGGCGGCAGCGACAAGACTACGTCGAGATTTCCATCGATTTGTGGGTAACTTTTATTTCCGCTAAAAGTTTTTGGGTTTTTGGTTTTTCCTACCATTCACCCTTCTCTGGTAGGTTTGGTTTCTTATGTTCGATCCTACACTGACTTTTGCATTTTTCCTGGCTTGCATTGTACGTAGTATGACCTTAAGTAAATGAACTTCACCGAGGAACTTCTATTTGCCGTTTGTAATTAATAGTAGAAAGTTGATCCGGCCCTACGTGCTAGTCCCTCCGATTAAGATTTTTAATGTATAACGAACTCAATGCCCGTGTTTTTGCTATGAATAGAAGTGAAAAAAAGATTATAATAGTATTTAAAGTAAATAAAAATATATTTATCATAAAATGCATTACTCATCTTTTTTTGCTGCAGGGCTTAATTTGATTTTATCTGTGTTATTCATTTATTTTTTACTATTTGTAATATTAAAAAGTTTAGGGGTAATATGCAAAATTTAAGATGGATATATACGTGGGGTGGCAAATTCAGTGTCACCATTACTCCCTTCTTTTAAATGAGTGTAGGTATCGTTAACTTTTCTACATATGCTTAAGTTATCGTCTTATTCAAAATTTTGTGCAGATATGAAAAAAAAAGAAAAAGTCACGCTTAAAATACAGCAGATAAAACAAACCCCAACAAAAATATTATATAACCTTTTCAATAAGATGAATGTCCAAACGTATGTTCAAAAGTTAACAATGTCATAAATTAAAAACCAGAGAGTATTTTATTGAGGGAAAAAGTTACATATATGTTATTTTTATGATCTCTCATGTCATTCTCTTCTATCTTATCCCTATCTTATCTATTTCTTTTTCCTTTACAACAGGTGACAGAGTGTGCTATGTTGGCCCTAGCATGGCTATGTGGGGATTTGTATGCACCACACCACTAGTTATAGACCATTTTAGATGCAAGGGGCCACTCTATTCTTATGTCTCAACTAGAAAAAGAACAAAAAAATATACCAAGAGAAAGATCACAAATCGGGAGAAGCAGAGACTGCGACTTGACGACATAACAAGTGGTTAATAATGGCAGCATGGTTGTACATAAGATAAAAGAAAGAAAACAAATACAAAGAGGGATCATGGACAGAGATATGTCTTAACGGTAATGGGAAAATATTATAAATATCTCAATTCTAAACATCATGAAATATGCACAATCATGGTGCACACGACTCTTAAGAAACCACTCGTAATTTTTTTTTTGATTTTTTTAAGTACACCCCCACTCCCCCGCGTCCCAAAAATAATATTTGGTACTCCCCTTAAATACAACAAATTTTTCACCTACATTCTATTCTCAACCAATAATAACATTTCACCATTCAAATTCTCCACTTATCTCCTCGTCTCAAACTATCAACCTAAGCACATTATTAATTCCGCCTACTTACTTAATACTCATGTCTAGCCCTAAAAATTCGTATGCTGGACAGATATATATATAGTATTTTAATAGACATCTATACACGATCACACGTGTGGTATATAGGATCCTAACCCAATTCTTCTCCCTACACAACCTCTTTACCATCTCACACTTCGTGACTGTGGGATGGATGCTAATTTTTTTTACTTCTCTAAAACTTGTAACGAATATTTAGGCACCTAAATGATCTCAAGTATAAAAAGTTTCAATGAAAATTGTAGATTTTGTGAACTCTAGAATTTTGAGATAGAGAATGTCTCCATCAGAGGATTTTAAAATACTCATAAATTTGCTTTTTTATATAGATCTAGTCAACAATTTCCATATAAGATTTGTCACCATCTGACTTCATATAAAAGAGTTGTAATTTTTTTTGTGAAATAGTATTGCTCTTATTTCCATGGGCAGTTTTTTTAAGAGAACCATCTATAAAAACCGACTTTTACATGCCTTTTCATTAAGGGTCTGTTCACTTTGATGCCATTTTCAACTTTACCAAATTTTGGCATTGCCAAAGTTTTAGTATAGTTGTCAAAATGGTCTAGTTGCTAAAATTTTGGCAGAATTTCTTATATAGTTACCAAAATTTGACAGCAGCCTAAATGTAGCCACTTTTTTTTTAACTTTCTCAAAATTTGGTAAAGTTGAAAATGACATCGAAGTGAACAGGCCTAAGGGAACTGCCAAAAAACCATCACACTTCACATTTTATTGGAAATAATTTTCTATAAAAACTACCTTAAAAATCGGAATTTTCACAAACAGCTCCTTAGAAAAGGGACCCGCATAAATAGACTTGTTTTCATAGGTGTTTTTCTAAGGCAGTCATGAGCCTAACATGACCTCAGCTATCTGTTACATACGGTTTTCCTTCTGAGCAGTCTGTGAAAAGAAAAGACTAGAGCTGTAAAAATTGTTTTTTTCTAAGTAGTGATAATCAAATTGTTTCATAAACACATTAAATATTTATGAAAAAAAAAAGCACAGAGAGGCGAGATGTTCTAGCGCTTGAAAGAGATGCACTTGATAATGTAGTGGTAAGGGATATATGGTTTCAACCCCGAAGTCCTGTGTTCAATCTCAACACGCTTACAGTTTCTTCTTAAAAAAATATTTCGAGGGACGTCTCTTCCTCCAAATCTTCTTTTCTATTACTGCGCTTGAAAAATATTAATTCTAAACATCTCAGTTCCAAACACCGTAAAATATGGATGGGACTATGGGAGCATGGTTGTGCTCGCATGAGGGTGATGTGCCAGTGCCACCGCTAGCTATAAAGTGCTCAACTGCTCACGGTGGCATGGTACAGGATTACAGGCCACGCCGAAGGAAGGTGTTTGACATGCAAGGCCGTAGAATAAAAGCAAAACAATTTAAAAAAAGCTGCCTTATTGTTGCTTTTTTCTGAACCTTTTGCTGTGCCCAGCCTCAGAAAAATACTAACTGATATGGACTTCTATGTGCCATGTGTGTATGCATGCATACGTAGGATGCGTATGGGCGCTAAAAGAGTGTTTATTATTACCACTGTACTGCCGTCCTATGATCCTACTACAAGAGATAGCAAAAACTAAAACCTCTCGCTTGCATAGGATATATGAATGATTGAATATACATAGTATCTCAATCCTACTGTCCGTTAAAGTTGTGTGTTGTTTCCAAGATCCTAGAAAATCATCTCCATGCATAATCATGATGGCATATATGATACAAGCTAGGACCCTATTTGGATGGGACTATAAAATTTTTTTAGTTCCTGTCATATCGGATGTTTGGATATTAATTAAAAGTATTAAACGTAAACTATTGACAAAACCCATTGCCTAACCCTAAACTAATTCGCGAGATGAATCTATTGAGCCTCCATGATTAGCCTATGTGATGTTACAGTAAACATGTCCTAATTATAGATTAACTAGGCTTAAAAATTTTGTCACGCGAATTAGCTCTCATTTATGTAATTAGTTTTATAAATAGTCTATATTTAATACTCTAAATTAGTATTCAAACATGATAGGGACTAGAGTTTAGTCCCTGATCTAACCACCCCCTAAATATGGGATCATCCCAGCAGCTAGTACGACACGAAATGTGGTGACACGACAAATGTAGACGGGTTTAGCTAGACTTTAGACACTGCATTTCGGAGGTTAATTAATCAGAGTGAATATGGTTCCAGATCCAGTAATCTGGGGTTGAGTAAATTAGAAAAACCAGAGCTTTAGGCATGTATAAACAATGAGTAAAATTGAGGATGATTAGAGAACTCGATCGAACACTCTAGGACATATTTGAAGGGGAGTCTGTGATGTGCAATAATAGGAGGTTTAGTTTCAAGTGTCTCTGACATAAACGAATATTCTAAGTGAATAATTGTGACCACTCCCACGAATATATGTTTTTTTTCTCACTATTTATATATGTAAAAATAAAAGAGAGGGTTTTGTACGTAAGAGCAAGACCCCGGCCATCCTCCCAAGGATCCAAGGCCATGTTCCTCTTTCTAACATGCAGGATATGGAGCCCTCTTCATCATACAAGCAAGGTTCGAAGACGCTTCAGAGAACCGTGGTCCAAAGATGTTGTAGAATGCTAGAGAATCAAGGAGGCTTTGAGGGTTAAGATATTCAAAGACACTTAGAGGACTCTGAGCATTTCAGCATAATTCGAGAACTCAAACACTCGAAGTCATATTCGATGGAAAGTCTGTGAGGTGCAATAATAGCGGGGTAATTTTAGTTCAAAGGGTCTTGTGACATCAACAAATATTCCAAGCGAATACTTTCACGAAAAGCGACATAAATCACATGTTACCTTAATATTATGGTCCTAAGTACTAAAGAATATATAATAGTACTCTTGGGGCATTCCACACTACAAGGTTTTTTTAATGTTTTGGCCGATGTAAAGGAAGCTAACGAATAGTGAAAAATACAGAACGATTTACAGATGTTTATTTGTTTTTTTCGATGAACTACAATTAGGCAGAGTCACACTCAAGACGCGCCATGCATAGTACACTGCTAATGTTGATACCTACATATATGTATACATGAGATAGTACATGCTTTTTCACACGCTTGAAAACTATGTCGAATATAAATACAAGTCCGTTTGCAATATGTTTGCTGTAAAAATTTCTTGTAACTCTCTCCAAGCTCTTAACAAAATTTGATCGATGAACGTACGTTTCATCTGTCCTGCAAAAAAAAAAAAGGAAGTACGTGCATCCTCTATGTAGATTCTATACAGTTACTACAATTCACCATCTGCAATTACTCCTATAAAGAAAAACTAGCATGGTGGCACGCGCAAATTGCGCGGTTAGCATCATTATATTTTCTCTCATATAATAGTATATAATATGTTTTCTCATTATATTATTCAAATATATTAAAATGACAACATAATTTAAATTTTGCAATAACTTTACAAAACTACTAATGTGTAATATTCATATTGTATTTTTCATACGTGTTAGTTATTAATTATTTTTAATATCAAATTTTAGTTATTTGTAAATTATATATATTGACTTGTTTTTAATATTTATTTTTTAATTCCGAATTTTCTGTAAATTGTATTTTTATATAGACTCTATACTCTTCTTCCAATATTATTTATTTTTATTTATGAATTTTTATTATTTCTAATAGTATTTCTATGTGGACTCTAAACTAATTTTTAATTTCGAATTTCGGTTACTTCTAAATTGTATTTCTATATTGATTTTAAACTCTTCTTCCCATGTTTTTCTTAATTTTGAATTTTAGTTATTTGTAAATTGTATTTTTATACGGACTCTAAACTTTACTTTTAATTTTATTATGTTTATTCCAAATTTTAGTTAGTTTTAAATTCCTATATGGACTCTATACTCTACTTCTAATATTCCTTATTTTCTAATTCTGAATTTCTATTTTTTTTCTTAATTGTATTTCTATATGGACTCTATACTCTACTTCTAATATTCCTTATTTTTAATTCCGAATTTCAATTATTTCCTAATTATATTTCTATATGGACTCTATACTTGTCGGCATTTGATGTCACGAGTCCGGTATTTGCATAGTATGGGGATCGTTGATACTAGGATATATGCGAGACTGAGGTAAAAGATGGCAACGAGGATTTTTATACAGGTTCAGGCTCCTGAATTGTCAGGTAATAACCCTACTCATGTTGGCCGAAGCCGGTTGTTGCTCTTATTCACCATAATCACACCAGTATAATATTTGGGGTAGCCTATCTATCTGTTGTCGACTTAGCAGACTGAAGTATCATCACGAAGTCGACAACAGGGTAGTCTTCCTCCTCGAATCCGTGCCCGGCGAGATCAGAGACAGTGCTAGATCCCTACAGCCGGCCTCTGTAGGTACCGGATAGGGTCAGTCCAGGCATATATCTAATGTCGATATCCGGTGGCGTGTCTTGGCGTATGTTGGCTTGTATGTTGTATCTTGATATGTTGTTCTGTGTCCCCTCTCCCTCTAGAGGGCCTTGTATTTATACCCATAGGTGTCCCCTTGTCCAAGTAGAACTAGGGAAACCAATATGGATACAATCCGAATAGTCCTTGTCGTTTCCATGTAGAACTCTATTCATCCTTTTTTGTGCGGAACTCCTCCTATATCCGAAGGTTGTTTCCGTATAAGACATGGTATGTGGTAAGTCCTGCCGAGATTTAGTCAACTACTATTAGGTATGTGGTATCCATAACCCTAACAATACTCTATTTCTAATATTCCTTTTTTTAATTCCGAATTTCAACTATTTCCTAATTGTATTTCTATATGGACTCTACTTTTTCTTTTTCTCCGATTAATGTGAGAATTTCTAGACCATGAGAGAGAACGTGGAGGCTCCTTTTTCTATTCCTTTAATAATATAATAGATGTGTCAGGCCACATCATCAAGAAGATTTTTTTTAAAAAAAAACGAAGTCAGCAAACTGGTGTTATATTAACTAGGGAGAAAAAAGTATTTACAAGATCACCAAAACGGTGAAAGAGAGAAAGAGAGAGGAAAGAAGAAGCTATTAAACAATGAAAACATCCTAGGCGGATAATCGCGTTTGTTGCTCCACATATCTTCCATAGCTTGATTTTGTCTTATATCTTGTTAGCAGTTGCGGCAGGGATTTATCCTGATTTCGAAATACTCGTCTGTTCCGCTCACACCATATTTCCCGCGCTACTAGTATGTCGACTGATTTTTTTCTTTGACTATCTTTTCCACCTTGAGATGTCCTTCTGATCCACCAATCCAACAGCGGCTCATTTTCATCATGCGTCTGGTCAATTTCATTGCAGTTCAGCCTACCTAGGACCCTCTTCCAAATCTGTCGCACAAAAGGGCAATCCTTGAAGAGATGTTGAGTTGTTTCTAGATTCCTGTAGCACGGTTGACGGAAATAGTTGTTTGGCCATTGCTTGATTTGTAGCCAATCCGTTGTTCAAATTCTATTTTGTAGCAACAACCAGGCGCAGTGTTTGCATTTGGAGGGTGCCCATTGCTTCCAGATTAGTTTTGACGCATTATCCTTCCGTTTTTTAATTGTGCTATATAGGCATAAAGAAGATTTGATTTACTGTTTTCTTTCATTCTCGTCTACTAGCAGTTGCTTAATTTTTTTTATTTTATGGGTAATTCTTAAAAAATACCGGGAGTTATCACATTTTTCTAGTGTAAATTAAATTTGGTATCTCCGTATATTTTTTCAAGGACAATAAAATTTCTTATTTTATTTCATAAAAATCTCCGCAGCAACGCGAGTACTCACTCAACGCATAACCGCGCATCTCACTAGTTTTAAGTTTAGACCATGAAGGACAGTAATGTGCCTCGTGCACACCTGCACGTGCGCTATTTGGTTATGAACCAGAACCAACTTCCGGAAAAGAGGACCTATTGCATGCTACTTGGTGAACCAAATCAATTGGTTGTGATTTGTTGTGATTTCCATTTTTTTTTCAGATTTCTTCCTTCCCCGTTTTTTCTTTCTCCATGCCAAATTTTGTCCTGGCGCATTGACGGCATGGACTGTCGGAACTCGGAACTAGCTGCACAGACTACAGATGATACGAATCCGTGGCCATACAGCCTCTGGCCCAAGTTGCAAAGCGAGAATGCTTTGCCATCTACACCCCTTTGCACCTCAAGGCCCAAACAGAAAGGCCACGGTAGCAGTAGCTAGGCCAGGTCCCCGCGCTAACACCCAACACGCATTGCCTGCAATGTTGCGTAGGCTGGCCAGCTGCCGAGATCGATCAGACGATCAATGCACTCCCTCCAATTAACCTAGAGAAACCGAACAAGCCAAGGAGAGTGAGAGGAGTAGTATATCGAGGCATTGAATTCCCCCCTCCTTTTTGTCCAACAGAAGCAAAGCACACGCAGCTCTAGCTACGAGCTTAGCTCATCGTCTCGTCTCGTCTCGCATCATCAACCAGGCCACAGGCCACACACCAGCTCGGTTCCAGTTGTCCGCGCGCTCAGCTCGTGGCCGCGGCCGGCGGCCTAGCTTAGCTTAGCTCACGCGGGCACGCGGCCGTTGCCGCCCAAACCATTCGACGGTCGGGAGCCACACACAGGTTTCCGCCTTTCCGGCCGCCCGCGGCAACCGTAAGCTAAAGCTTTAGCCACCATGTCGTCACCGCTTGCAGTTATTGCGTTCTCGTGCTCATCCTTCCTGGCGGACCAAATTAACGAATTGCAGGAGACAGTACAGGCGGCTCTGGTTGGTTCGGTCAGATTCAGATGCGTCTCGCATGTGCAACGACGAGGGCAAACTGCAAAGGTGCGTGCAGCATCGTGGTATGTTCGCACCATATAAAGCATGAGAAAAGAGGCGATCGAACGAGTCGGTACGGTGTGTGTGGCTCATTGAATCGTGTGCTAACTCCAACCTACTCCTACTCGTTAATTGGCTAGTACAACTACGTACACCGTACCCACCAGTCTTCCCATCCATCGAGCGTGAAGTACTAGTATAGCAGTAGTAGTACTATTGATGAGATGAGGAGGAGGAGGAGGCCAGTGACCACAGCTGGAGATAAACCGGCAGAGATCATAACTACACAGCGCACAGAGAGAGCAATACGCAACACGCAGAGGCAAGCTAGCTGGAGATGCTAAAGCCACGGGCGAGAAAACAAAACGAAACCGATGGAGGTGGAGAGATCAGAGATAGAAAGGACAAGGAAAGGCTCCGCCACTTTTGCGAAAGCCGCAAATAAAGGGGTCAGCGAGAGAGAGAAAGACGACCCCCTATGTTTCTTCCAGGTTCCCAACCGCTAATAAAACTCGCCGACTATCACCACCCACACCGCACTCGCAGGCAGTAAAATTTTCTTAGTTATCGACACCAAATCATCAATAGTTAATTTAATAGCTAATTCATATAATAGTTATCTTGGAGTCTGTGCTACATCTAGTTACAAATCTGTAGTCCGCTGCTTTTCTCTCTTTTTTTATCTCCTTTAAATATATTTATAGCTGACTTATAGTCTGCTATTATACCTGCTCTTATAGAGCTCTTGCTAACAAATTTTTTAACCGTTTGATTTTACTAATGAAAGTGATAGTAGATCTAGATTTACTCACGGCTTGTCAAATCAGAGTTTCTAAGTATTTTGTAAGAAAAATTTAAGTATGTACAGACTTTTTTTTTCTTTCGCACGGAACACGATTACTCCACCAACGTTTCTAGCCGATCGAATCCGTTTTCGCTTTGCCTCTCGGGGCAGCGAAGGAAAGGATCGGGGGAGGCTGCGGCGGACGCGGTTTTCGATCGCTTGGCACTGGCACGCACCATCGGAATCAATGCCGAGTTGATCGGCTCCGCGAAGCGAATTGGCGCCTGGAGACCGAGAGGTAGACGGCTGACGCTGGTCGCTGGGGGAGGCGGAAACGTTCGTTCGCGACCGCGGAAGTAGCCGCCACGGGACAAAAAGGTGTCAGGACGCTCGCGCCGTTGCGCGCGAGCACACGATTGCTGCTGCCTGCGACGTTTTCATCAGCAAGGTTGTTGTGTGGGAAGAGACGGAAATTTTCGGTCATATAGTAGTACTCATCACTATAATAAGGAAAACGGTATGTACACGTACTACGTACAAAGCTACTTGAGCACGAACGAATAAAATCTTGGTTGATTAGGCTGCCTCTCGATCTACGACGTCGATCCTAGCTAGGTTTCACTCTAGTCTCGTCACTGTAGCATGTAGCTTTAGCTACTTCCTCAATCATGCGCTGACGCTTCCCGAGGCGGCGCGGCGGTCCATCCGGAGGCACGTACGGCGGCGACTGGTAGGCAGCAAGCTAGACAGGTGGCAGTGGCAGTGCCTCTGCCGCCGCCGGTGGTGCCACGACGGGGGGCGTGTCGGTGGCGCCGCCGGTGCTGGCCTTCTTGGCGATGGCGGCCGTGGCGGGGCCTTCGACGGCGGCGCGGCACATGGGGCACGTGGAGTGCGCGCGCAGCCAGGCGTCGACGCACTCGGCGTGGAACAGGTGCCCGCACTTGGGCAGCTGCCGCACCTTCTCGCCGCCGTCCACCTGCCCGAGGCACACGGCGCAGTCGAGCGCCGCCGCCGCCGCCGCCGCCGGGGCCTCGTACCCGAACGTCGGGAGCGCGGCGATCGCGGCGGCGCTCATGCCGTGGCTGTTCGCCTCGGGCGCCTCCTGATCCGCGGACGCCGCGCCGCCGCCGCCGCCGCGGAGCTGGCGGCTCCGGCGGCGGCGGGTGCAGGTGTACCAGATGGCGAGGTAGACGAGGAAGGAGAGGATGCCGATGGAGAAGGAGAGCCCCATGAACAGCAGCCGCGCCCGCGTGCTGTACTTGGAGTTGTCTGCGAACAGCCACGAGTTGGGCGTGTTCATGGTCCGCCTCTTTCTTGGCTTCTCACCGTCGAAGGCGGCAGCGGCAGCAGCAGCACAGCAACTCCACTCCCCTCGCGATCCAATGAAGTCCTTTGGTTTGGGATTGGAAATGGCAACTCCGGTGAAGTGGACGTGAAGGCGAAGCAGCTGGGTGTGGGGCGCTTGGTAATTGGCGGCCGGAGCAAGCTGCGGAGATGGACGTTTGCTTTGTGTTTTGGTTCGCGTTTGCTGGGGCAAAGGGGGGCGCCGGGGGCAATATATAAAGGAGGAGGCGGGTCAGTGCTAGCTGGTGGTGGCAGCTTCAGCTGCACGGTGCGCAACTCGCAACAAAAGGTGACGTGAGGTCGGCGGGGCCGTGAGCAAGTGAGCGCGCGCGAGATATTTATGCGACGCCGTCTCGGTGTGGCTGGCTGCTTGCGCGCTGCCCTGGCCTGTGGGAAGATTGCAATTTTTCTATCAAGGCAAATGGAGAGAATGGGGCCGTGCCTGTAGGCTGTAGCATGTGTGCTCCGCAGTCGGCACATCTTGCAGTCGGAGCCCTGCCTGTTTGGGCCGTGACTTATAATTATGCAGTCAATTTTTTGTAGTGGTTTAGTTTGAAATGAGATCGATTTTCTATTTATACCTTATTGAGTAAATTTTGTTTGATTCAAATGCTACTTATTTAGGTCCACACCCATGAAAGTTACCTATATTATTTAGCTTGTGCTATCAAAAAACATTTATCTAACAAATATTGTGAAAAATAACCAATTTTGTAGTTTATAGTGAAAAAATGAATTCCGAGCAAAGTAGATACATAGCTTTTTCCATCGTTTCGATCACTTCAATTCGTTTTATATTTTTAACAAAGAGTACAAAAATAAAAATCTTAAAGATAACATTACTTTGGGGCAATCACAAAATTACCACTGGTTTAAATCGTTATTACAAGACTGTCGCTAGAAACAAAATTGTAAAATGTTTGTACAATTATTATTCGAGTGACATCCTTATAAAATTAAATAAACCAGTGACAAATTTACAATTGCCCCTATTATTTTTCATTGGTTTACTACGTCACGCGTGTAGTATGCTTAACAAGCACCATAAAAAATATCTTTTCAAACAGGCTAGCCTCGAAGGGTCTAACTTGTTGACGGTTAATATGGGCATGTTTGATAGCTTTTGGTAACTTCTCTTAGGTCTGGTTTAGTTACTCAAAATTTTTTTTTTCAAAAATATCACATCAAATCTTTAAACACATGCGTAGAGCATTAAATATAGAATAAAAAACTGATTGTACAGTTAGAGGAAAAATCGCGAGACGAATCTTTTGAGTCTAATTAGTCCATGATTAGCCACATGTGCTACAGTAACCCACATGTGCTAATGACGGATTAATTAGGCACAAAAGATTTGTCTCGCGGTTTCCAGGCGAGTTATGAAATTAGTTTTTCTATTCGTGTCCGAAAACCCCTTCCGACATCCGGATAAACATTTGATGTGACACCTAAAAATTTTCTTTTCGCGAACTAAACATGCCCTTAGAATCAAAAGTTTTCCTAAAAGGTATAGCTTTCAATTCATATTCTAAAAAATTATAGTTATAGAATCTAGAAAATAAACTAAAAGTTAGAAGTTGGATTTCTCAAAATCTCAGATTCTCAAACTTCTAAACACTAATTACCAACCAGTTGTTTCTCAGAATTAAATTCTTTAAAGAGAGCCTTCGTATACTCTGAAAGTAGTCCATGCACGTAAACATTATTGTATAATTTTAATCTAAAAACTCAGCTAATTTATGTATGTACTTCCTTCGTCTCAAAATAAATTCATTTCTCATTTATCCCCCACATACCAATATACTCCATATATATAAAGAAAACTAAATACTCCTACTTTATCAAATCTAAATACAACTATTTCTCACTTTATTTATTACCAATTTAATTATTTTTTATTTTCATAAACTCTCGATGCAATAACTATTAAAAAATAAATTTGTTTTAAGATATGATGTGCTAATTGAACGGAAGGAACTTTGTGCCAGTTGACGTGGCGTTGGGTGTTCATTTTGCCTCAGCTTCTTGCATGGTCCAACCCCTTTGGCTTCTTGATGCGCACTTGGCTAACCTTGAATTACTTAGTTTTTTTTATCACTGAATATCCTTTGCTTGGGTTAGCGGCTTGTCATGACTCATGATGCTTAGCTTGGTCATTTTCTCTATGTAAATACACTCTTTAAATCACGTTTAAATAAACAGAGAATAACGATAATTTAATCCCTAACCTTACTAATACACCCATGACTTTACCATTACACCACTAATACTTTTCCATAGCTTTGTCCTTTTTGTTAATTAGCGCTGATCAGCGAGGTTTGCACGTTTATGCACGCCAGCATGAATAATATGATATCCGGGTCAACAAGCCGTTGTGAACTCGTGATGCCGTCAAGAAGCTGTCGATAATTTTGGCGTTCCTCACTGCTTACTCCGTTTCACAATTTAAGATTTTCTAGCATTACTCACATTAGCATCTATCTATATAAATATGAGCAATGTTAGAAAGTCTCAGACCAGGTACAATAATAAGCTATAAGTCAGCTATAAACATATTTTAAAGAGATAAAGGAAGAGAGAGAAGAGCAGCGCGTTATACAGATCTGTAGCCAGCTGTAGCACGGATTCCAAGACGTAATATGTGTATGATAGGTGGGACCAGGTATAATAGTATAGTAAGCAACTATTATATGAATTGGCTATTATATTTACTATAGATGATTTGGAGATAATAGTGGATTATACTATTAAACTTGTTCTTATATTGTGAAATGGAGGAGGTAGAAAATTAGCACTTTGGTGGTCATAATTTAACAAGCTGCACTATCTGTTTCATGATAAGAAAGGTTCATTGATTGCATCACTAACCAGTAGTGGAGGCTGCTCGGCTGCAAATCAATATTCCAGTGCGGTCTCACGTACGCCTTTTGGGCTTTTTAGCCTTTTTAGCACACAGAATTAGCGAGCGGCCATCGCAAGATCGATTTAGGAATCACAAGTCGATTTGAAATAATAAAATTTCTCAATCGTGTTAACAAAAAGGAGCACTAATCTCAACATCGAAATGGTAGAGCAGAATTGCAGTGTAGCATTTTTCACCCTGTTTCCAGTACTGCCGAAGCGTCAAATTCTTGATGATCATGTGTCAGCTGGTGACTGCAAAATGGACAGTGATTGATTCAGAGGCTGGCTGTTAGGTGCAGCACCTGATTGCCCTGGAATGGCACCACTGACGACACGTAATCATCCGTGTGTCAAAAGGGTTCGGAAAAGTGCACTCAGGTAGTCTTTGAGTTTACATCGACACGGGCAAGAGGCCAAGGAGCTCACGCAGACTTGACAATTGACAGGTTATGGAATGCAGACGAGCAAAACTGACGGCTAGCGTTCGGATGGTTATGCTTTCTTTGGGTTCATGACAGGTCCATGATGCATTTCCTGCTTCTGCTTTTAAGTGATTAAGAATGGTACAGTGATGAACGCATCAGTATCACGCGTTTACTAGTGTCCTTTTCAGACGTTAGTATGGTAAGCATGCTGATGTCGGGTGTACATGTACTGTATTTGTTGAGTTCAGGATTCCTGTGGTTCTAATCAATTCAGCAAGATGCCTCTGTTACTAGAAAAAGAAGAGAATAAACTAGCACGCAGTTTAACCACAAACACGGAAAAGAAGAATGAAAATGACCTGAAGGTCCTCACAAGGAGAATTTAGCGACTCCGGACACTATTGCAATATGCGTTATGCTTGGTTCTCATAGATTCAGATGCTGCACTAGCATCTCTGCCCACAGGAAGATAAGATCTGTACTAAATTCTCTTCCAGCAAAATTAGCCAAACAGAGGCCGGTAAGCCCATGTACTACTACAGTAGTAGGAAAAGATCTCACTATCTTCTGCAAGCTGCAATGATTCGACACGAAAGGTGAGGGTTAAGACCCTCCCCTCTTCTGAACATGTCCCCAAAATGTTTACCTTTTTTCGGTCAAAATCGCTTCTTTTTCTCAAAGAGAAGCAATGGATCGTGCACTAACGTCCCACCCTACCTTTCCGCCCTCAGTTTCTGGTTCCGCCGTTGTGAATGTGACGAAGGTACCGCCGGGATTCGTTGGAGGATTTGCGCACAAGCTGGCCCGGTTTATGCCCTATCAAAGTGGCATGGCGTGGCATGGCATGACATGCTGCCGCTGAATGTTGACGGCACAAGTTGAAATGGCCCTGGGTAGTAATGGGTACAGTGAGCCTATTGCTCAGGAAATAGACTAGTAGTCACATATGGGCTTGTTTGTTAGAGCCTTTTGGGCCTTGAGTGTAAAACACTACTAGTTCTATTTTTTTAAACGGAACAGGCCCAACAGTCCAAGATAAATGAAATGAAATTAACAAACAATGGCTGAATGAGTTGCGACTCTCTTTCTGTTGACCGATAAAATTACACCAGCGAGAAAACGCTTTCTGTACGTACTGTACTACAAATGAGAAAGAGAAAGAAAAATCGAACTTAGCACTAGAATTAGAATGAACAAAAGAAATCGTCGATGTGAGATTTCTCACCCGCTCTCGCGTGAATTCGCGGGGGATCAATTTGCGAGCAACGTCACTCCACTGTGACGCGAGGCACGTGCCTGCGTCGTGGAGCTGTCGGCCTCGCCGGCACCGGCACGTCGGCGCGGCACAGGGGGCACGTCGGCCGCAGGCGCAGCCAGGCGTCGACGCAGCGGGCGTGGAAGGCGTGCGGGCAGCAGGGGAGCGCGCGCACCGTCTCCCCTTCCTCCACGGCGCCCAGGCACACCGCGCACTCCGCCGGCGCCGCCGCCGCACTACCTCCGCGGCGGGGCGGGAGCACGAAGCAGGGCAGCCGCGCAATGGCGGCGGAGTCGAGGCCACCTCCCGACGACGAGCCGCCGGCGCCGCCGCCGATCCCGGCGCCGACCGCCGCTTGGAGCTCGCTCAGGCTGTCGACCAGGTGGTTCGCGTAGAGCACCGCGGCGTATCGGAGGACGACGACGGCGAGGGAGAACACCACGAGCTCCAGCGCCAGCCCGTCGTAGTACTGGCTGATCAGTGCGCTCACCACGTCAACGCCGTCCACGGCGCCCACCGTGGCCATCACCACAAACACGTCTCGCCACGCCACGCCACCGTGGTGTCTGCAGCTGGGGGGGAGAGAGAACCAAGAAACCGAGAGGGGCAATGAGCTACTGGGAGATTCTTGGAGCGCGCCTACTGGTGGTGAGATGAGAGACGAGAAATATCAACGGTCGCCGCACACGAATTGGGCGGGCGCGCGCTGCTGTTTTTTGGCTACTTGGCTCGCAGATCGGGCGGCGCCGCCGCAGCGGTTTCGGACTCTATCTTCGAGGCAACCACGCGGCCACGCCGACTAAAATAGGTCCAATAAAATACTACTACTACTTGAGTTCTGGCGTTAAGCAACGGCAAGGCATGGCAACGTTGACGTGCAAGTGTTGGGCCGTTCGCGCGGTGGGGAAGTCAAGCCATTGCTGCCGTCACGCGCAATGCTACATGGTGGGCGCGCGCGCGGCAGCGTGCGACGGCGCGAGGAGGGTGGGTGGCCGGTGTGCGGCGCGACGACGGTTGGATTGAGGGGGGAGTACGGTGGCGCCGCGCTATCGGACAACGGGCGAGTAATGGTCGCATGAAGAGTGCACAGGACATGACAGTGTGTACAATCCTAGTAGTAGTACTACTTCAGTATGGGTCGTGCCAGCGTACTAGTACATTGGTTTGCGCTGCGTGGGCCTTTGCCAGGGTGAGGGGGAAATGAAAAAGAAAAATCAGGTTCAGGAACCCTGATTAGCCCAAAGCACAACGATACGTGTTGTAGTTCGGCGTTGGCATTCGGCTAAATGGTCCATTACTGCTACTCGCCTACTCCATTAGAGAACTGGGCCCCATAAGCCAAGGTTAGTACTATTACATATCACTAGCTGATAAGATAAAGAGGGTGTCTCCTCAATCATCACGATGAACAAAGCCTTAATTGGACACATGACAGGAATCTTTTTCCAGCTGGTTTGGTTTATTTTGATTTTGGACTACTGGGAACTGGTAAGCTTGGAGCAACAAACTGGGGTTCATATACAGTGAAGTTAGTTAGTAATACATCTTATTCCCCGCAATTAATTCCGCAAAAGAAAAGTCATTTTTGGCATATAACCGTAGCTGGAATATCTTTATTAACAAAAAAAGAGAGGAAAGTTTAATATTAGTATAGGTATTACTTGTATGCTTGAAATTTCCTGTACCATTTGAATTTTGAAGATCTATACATGTACAACATTCGAATCGATCGGTGCCAAATTAGTCTTCGAAAAAGTAGGGGCTAAACCACTTCATTTTGGGCTACAATCGATCTGAGGGCCAGGCTTTTCTCGGCTTTGGGCCGTAAGCACGTAAGCTTAAGGCCCCATTTCATTTTAGATGATAAGCTGAGCTTACTAACCGCACACGAAACAAGGTGGATTATTAAGAGCAAAATTAATCAAGTTTTTAATATTATTATATTTATTTGAAAAATACATTTATTATATATTTTTAAAAAACTTGTATATTTTTAAATAATGAAAATGTTTTACATTATCTAAAACATTTAGTGGTTTGAAAAATGTACCCACAATAATTCAAAGGAGTGCTATTAGCCCGAACATCAGAAAATAACGGGGCCTACAGCCTACTTTGTACTTTCATCAAGTCCCTGACATACAAACAATGGGAATGTTCAGAAATCAGAAGCGATGGCTTCCAATTGGTACAGGAAAGCCAACACACATTTTTTCAAACCGGTTGTGCTGCGTAGCTAAATGCATCCACAGCAGCCGATGCCGAACGGAGAAATTACATTTCATCATTGATTCGTTCAAGACTTCAAATTATACCCTACGTTTCTTCTTCTTTTTTACATGCAAAGTCTAATGATAATCAATCTATCATTTTCTTATTTTCTAATGACCGCTTGCGTACAATCAAACGGTGTTAAATAATGATCACCTCCGTAATGGGGCGCAAAAACTACACATGTCTACCCAAAGTCCCAAAGGAAAAGGAAAAGGAAAAGATTGAGAATGAAAACGCAAACGCGCGGTCATGTACTCTGTCACGCTGCTATTGCGCCTCCAAGTCCCTCTCGCCATTCTCCAATCTCGCCGGCTCCAGCGCCGACGCCGGCGGCGCGGCCTCATCATCCGGCGTCTCCGCGCACCCGCCGTCGTCCTCGTCCGGCGGTTTGTTGACCACCACCTCCGCCCGGCACACGGGGCAGGTGGTGTGCGCGACGAGCCACATGTCGACGCAGCCCCGGTGGAAGAGGTGCATGCACCTGGGCAGCTGCCTGGCCACCTCGCCGTCGGCCACCGCGCAGAGGCATATCGAGCACTCCCACCGGTCGCACTCGTCGCCCGTGCCGCGGTACTCGAACTTGGGCAGCGCGGCGATGGCGTCCTCGCCGAGGCCCGGCGCCGGCCGCTTCTTGTTGGTGACGTTCCCGGCCGCCACCGACGCGGCCGCCACCGTGACCCGGTTCACGGCGCGCCGCATGCGGTAGCACCGTATGGCGCAGAGAACGAGCACGATGACGAGCAGCGAGGCCAAGGAGATGGCGAGGACCTCGAGGTAGGAGGTGGTGGAGCAGCACGCGCGCGGGTTGCTGCCGCTGCGGCGGTACGACAGCCGGGAGAGCGCGAAGCAGGACTGGTCGACGGGGAGGCAGCCGGTGGTGGTCTGCTCGTGCAGGCCGCCCCTGTTGTTGCTGGTGGCGTCGAGGTGGCCGTCGTTGGCGCCCATGGCGCGCATGCATGCAGACGTTCGGGCGGGGGGAGATCGATCGAGTGTGGGATAAGGGATAAATTAATAGGTTGGGTGTCTTTTTCTGGGGTTTTATGCATGTTTGTGGTGATGGGAGGGAGCAACCTGCGGCGGGAATGAGGGGGGGAGGGGGCAGTGTTGTGGTACATGCTGACCCTTGACAGAATTAGCTTGTTTGTGAGTGATACTACTCTGATGGCTACGAGTAAATAGGAACGTGTGAATCATGCTTTCACTTTGCTTTGCTTTCATTGTGCCACTGCTATATTCTTTCTGCTGCTTGTGGTTGTGGAGATGGATTGCCTTCAAATCGGCCTCTAGGCAGGATTCCTCGTCCGTTGCAATCACAACCATCGAATCCACAGCACTCAGCCCATATAAACTTGGAGGTCCATGACGCCCGCCCAAACCCCCGAAGTCCTTGGGGTGGAAAACTTTGGGCCATGGACTCTGTTTGATCTGATCCATTCCAAAGGAATGCACGTCGAAAAAGTATACTTTGACTCCCTCAACTATCGTCCGAGTATGATTCATGTCCTCCAACCACAAAACCGGGTATATCGACTCCTCCAAGTATCACAAACGGTAATAATGTCCTTTGATGGTTTTGGAGGTGGTTTTGGCTGACGTGTCGCCTACGTGTCGGTCTTAACCGAGTTTTTGTCCTACGTGGCACTTACGTGGCATTAGAATAAAATCAAAAATAAAAAATATGTGGGACCCGTATGTCATTCACACAAAAAAAATATTCTGGGTCCCACATGTCATCTTCCCTCTACTTCCCTTCTTCCTCCCATCCTTCTCTCTCCCTTATCTCTCTCTCTCTCTCAACTATCGGAACGTGAGGCGTGGACGAAGCGCAAGAGCAGAGGGCCGAGAGGCACGGCCGCGTCATTAGGGAGGCTGAGGACGACGGTAGGGAGCAGCGGCGGCGTCCGGTGGTGGTGCATGCGCGCATCTAGAGCCAGGCGACGTCCGGCGGTGGGGAGGAGGAGGAGAAGGCGGAAGAGGTGGTTTGCGGGGAGGATGCGGCAGAGGAGAGCGGAGGAGGAGGACGGCGTGCTTCGTGCTTTGGCCGCTCCCAACTGTTGCTACTCCCGACCGCCGCTGCCACCGCCACTGCCGCCACCGCTCCCCACCACCTCGTCCCCACCGCCATCGCCGTCGCTCCCGACTGCCGCCACCGACGCTCCCCACCGCCACCGCCGCTGCCACTCCCCACCGCCTCGTCCCCACCGCCATCGTCGCTGCTCCCTACCACCTCCGCCGCCGCTCCCCACTACTATCCCCGCCGCCGCTCCGGCCAAGGTGAATAGAAAGGCCGGGGGGGAGAGATAGATAAGGGAGAGAAGAGGGGAGGAAGAAGGAAAAGAGAGGGAGGATGACATGTGGGTCCCACAATACTATTTTTGGGGGCAATTGCAAATTTACCACTACTTTGAATCGTTATTGCAAGACTGCCACTAGAAAATTGCAAAAAATACCACTAGAACTGTCATTCGAGTGGCATCCTTGCAATATTGAAAAAAAAGGTGGCAAATTTACAAATGCCCCTTTTTTTTTGTAAATGAGATATGGGTCCTACATTTCTTTTTATTTTTGTTTCTATTCTAATACCACCTAAGCGCCACGTAAGAAAATTAGACAAAGACTCAGTTAAGACCACCATGTAGCCATGTAGGCGACACGTCTGCCAAAACCACCTCCAAAACCACCGAGGGACATTGTTTGCACCGGTTTTAATAGTTGAAGGAGTCGATATACCCTGTTTTATGGTTGGAGGACATGATTCATACTCGGACGACAGTTAAGGGAGTTAAATTATACTTTTTCCAATGCACGGCGTCTCTTGTCGATCACCTAGGGAGACAAGACAATCCAATCATCATGGATGGGTGCACCGGGATAGAAGAAAGAGTGGATTGCACAAAAACTAGCCGGCCTGCCTGGCCATGAGCTTCCCCTTCCATGACGGCTGCCGATATCTTGTGAACCATATAACATATACACATGGCAAAATTTGCTACAGGACACACAAAAATTGTGTAATTAGCTGAGGGACACCGCAAAAATGTGACACTGTCCCAAGACACTACAAAAACAGTGAAATTTACTGTAGGACACCGGTATATTATTTTATCATTTTCCAGCTGAAAGTGTTGAGAATAATTTTGAAATGCCCAGATTGCCCCCGCACGTCACCACACACAAACACAAAAAAAAACAATTTTCCATTAGGATGGCCGGAGGGGCGACGCGAGCGGTGGCCCTACATCTGTGCGGCGGGGCACGGCCTGGCGACGGTAGCGCCGGTGCGACAGCGGCGCGGCCGAGCGGAGGAAGAGCTCGACCCTGGCATTGGCACTGGGCACGGCGGACCGAGGATGGCGCGGTGACGTGGCGTAGTGTGGCGATGCCGGCGGCTGGGCAGAGGTAGCGTGGCGTTCGCGGCATGGACTCGAAGGCGACGACATTGACATTGAGGGCATGGTGCTGCTACAGCCCTACTTCTGGGGCGCGCAGTGGCTGCCATTGGAGGAGGAGGAGGCCAACCAGCGCGACGAGCCGCTGATGCTCGCGCCGGACAGGCTGGACGCGCTCGGGCCGTATGTGACGGGCGGCGCCGCCAGCAGCGACGCCCCACGGATTGACCCTCCCGCCAAGGACGTGTCGTCACTTCCATGCCGCAGCACGCTGGTCGCCATCGCCGAGAAGGACGTACTGAGTGAACTCGGCCGCTAGTACTGAGTGAACACGACGCCCTCGGTTGAAGAAAAAGCAACGAGAAAGAGAGAAATAATGGGAGAGAGAGAAAATATAAGGAAGAATAAAGAAAAAAGAAAAAAAGAAGGGTATAATCGTACTTACACATGTGTTTCTCTCTCCAATTCCTCCGGATATAATAAAATAATCTGATGGGTGTCCAACAACTAATTAGCAAGTTTTTGTGGTGTCCTTTAGCAAATTCACGTTCTTGTAGCAAATTTTGCCTATCCACAATCAGCCGATCCTCTAGAGTGTGGATCAGGTTCGAATCCACAGGTGCACAATGTAATGATTTTTATGGATATTTTTTAAAAAAATTCATGACTACTTGTGTGGTATCTTGGTTTGATACCAAAATAACGATATCTTTTTTTTTCTTTTGAAAGGTATATTGTACTATGTAAAATGTATTCAAATACTTTGGATGATCGTGCCCACAGATGAGTTAACAAATTCATTTTGCCAATTCACATTTTGCAGCTTCTAATGCCTCAGGGAGGTGCGACATGAATATGATAGCTGTGGATCAATAAAATTTTGCGAGTGGTGCCATAAAGAAAGTTGCATGACTTGGTCTAACAATACAACAGATTACAGACACCATTTATTTACTGGAATTATTGGAGAAAATTTCAAAGGGGGATAAAACAGCGTGTACATGTCGTGGTTTCAAGTTAACTGGTTAATTTCATGTTTGCATGGTCAACTATGTCTGAAAACATCTTTACAAAAAACAATGTCCCTAAAAGGGACTAAAGCAACATTTTAACCGCACGTAAGGATGCTTTTTCTTTCTTTCTTTTTTTTTTGTGTAAATGTACATACGTGCTGCCGTGTCGATCACCTCCTAGCTAGAGTCCTACTGGATCGAATCTCAATCTGATGGATGATATAATACAATCGATCAGCTGCATGCACTTCTGCAACGATGCTAAAAACTAGAGAAGAATAATAAGTAGATATGAACAAGAAGCGAGTAATGTAAATTTCAAAACATCGTCAAATTTTGTAAATCCAAAAACAAAGCAGATTCTACAAAATCTGTATGTACGCAGTGACAAGTGCAAGGCTCACCGGAAAACGACTGCTATTTACTCTCCAAGTCCGTTCCCTGGCCAGGCGCCGACGCGGCACGCGACGTCGACGACGCGCCCACCATCTCACCCTCCAGCATCTCGACCGGCACGACGACGGACATAGACACGCGTGGCGCGACGGCGTCGGGCGTCACCGCTATGCGCGCGACTATGGCGTCGGCGAGCTCGTCGGCCGGCGCGGCCTTCCCGCGGCAGACCGGGCACGTGGCGCGTGACGAGAGCCACATGTCGATGCACTCCCGGTGGAACACGTGCCCGCACGCCGGGATCTGCCTCACCGTCTCCCCCTCGTCGACGGCGCTGAGGCACACCGCGCACTCGACCGACGACGCCGCCGCCGAGTCCGAGACCTCGCCGTCGTCACGGGCTCGCACGTACGGGAACGACGGGAGGCGCGCGATGGCGGCGGCCTCTAGGCCGAACCTGGGCGGCGCCGGCCGCCGCTGCCCCTGCTCCATGACCAGGGGACGATCACGCCGGCGACGGGCAACGCGGAGGGCTCGAAGGCAGATGAAGATGGTGATGAGGAAGAAGCTCAGGGCGAACGACGCGGCCAAGGCGCCGAACAACGTCGTGGTGCTGCAGCATCCGGAGTTGCCGCCGCCGCCGCCGGCGGCCGCCTCTCCTCCCGGCAAGTACGTCGTCGTGCCATTTGACGACGACATGGTGGTGGTGGTGGAGGGAAAGGACTTTTGTGACTTTGAGACCATGAAGTTAGTAACGAACCGTATATAATGTTGACCTTCGTTTCTTTTCTGTTTAAACGAAAAGACGACGTGTGTGCTGAGCTGGCGTTTCGATTGCCACGTTGTCCCTTGGTTTGGACCAGCTAGGCCCTTGTTAGTTTGGCCCAAGTTGGCAGCCCGCCTATCCGTCCGGTCCGGCCTGCGTTCGCATGGGCCCGGCCCACATGTTTCAGTTAGCCCATGTCCCAGTTTCACCTTTTCCTATGATGATGATAGCGGTCAGCTCCGTTACAGTATTTTCCGTTCCGTTAACAGTTTTCCGGTACCTTTATTACTGGTGTGAAAGGGAATAAATGTTTGCTATAGTTAGTAAGTAGTGATATGGAATGAGGTGAATTTATTATAATTTGTTTGCTACTATTGATTTTACGAGTCTTATTTTTTTACCGCGTCTGGCTGTTGATTGGTAACGGGCGTTTTCGTCCTCATCCAAAGCTGTATCTAAAACTGTATAGTACAAGATTATATTATTATATACCCTATTAAAAAGCAGAAGAAAACGTACACGGTTATCCTCAAAAAAGAGGGGGTTAAAGACGGAGGGGAATTACGGTACAATGCAGACCCTTCTATTGTACGTAATTATCTAGTAACCGCTACAAAAATGTTGACTTGACGTTGCAAGATTGCAACGGCTCACTGGAAGATAAAAATGAGCTAGTTTATGCCGGCTAAAATTCGTCTGAAATGCATGACACGTTGGAATCACACAGGCAGAACGAAATGCGGCCTCCTATTTTGTACAAAACGCTGGAAGTATTGCTTGTGGAAAATCATCTTCTATGAAATCTTGTGTATTGAATGGGACACTAGTAGGACTTAAGGGTATTTGGAAGAGAACTATTATTAGAAAAAAAGGAATAACTTTTAGTATTGTGGCAACTTTAATGAAATAACTTTACTACGTACCATGTCTTTACGATATTGAAGCGCTACATTATATTAACATGGGACCATAGTTATAGTTCAACTAATCGTTATACGAAACCATTGGCTTTTGACATAACGGACTATTCTTAATAATTAGTTGCATCCACTTTATTCAAATAGTATTATGTCTTCGCCCACAAAACCCGGCCCAAATCATCTTCTATGAAAATCTTGTGTATTGAATGGGACACTAGTAGGACTTAAGGGTGTTTGGAAGAGAACTATTATTAGAAAAAAGAATAACTTTTAGTATTGTGGCAACTTAAATGGAATAACTTTACTATGTACCACGTCTTTACGATGTTGAAGTGCCACATTATATTAACGTGGGACCATAGTTATAGTTCAACTAATCGTTATACGAAACCGTCGGCTTTTGACATAACGGACTATTCTTAATAATTAGTTGCATCCACTTCATTTAAATAGTATTATGTTTTCGCCCGGGAAACCCGGCCCGACCTAATGCCGCTACGTGAACTTAGGGTTTAAGCAGGGAGCTACAGTTTTATGTTGATTTCTTGGTAGAAAATAGAGTTTTCTTAGCACGCTTGGTTGATCCACACTGTGATGAATTTTGAGTGGTTTAGTGTGCTCATAGGGTGAAACATTGTAATGCTTTCTTATTGAACTTATACATAATGCTACTATTCGTTAGAACCAAATTTCACTGACAAATGGACCCACCATACCCATGTAAAAGGAGGACCATCCTGTCAGTGACAATTGGTAGGATTTCTATAGTTTGCATGTTTATCAGAAACACATTGGATAAAATCTTCTTATTATGACACCCCTCATTTCCCTATATAAGCAGGCTGCCTCCCCTCTTTGTTCTTCATCGAGTTCATTCTTGCTATAGCCACATATATCTCTTAAGAAATCATTTAGTAGTTTCCTCCATCTCCTTTCGGATGCCTGTCTCACCATGACTGGTCTCCAGTAAGGTGGCAAGATGTTTGTAGCGCTCGCTTAATGGTTTCCTTCTCCACCAGAGATCTCTGTAATCTCTCTAGCTAAGGTAACATCCTGTTCTCCATTAGAGGAGATGCATGTTTTCTTCGACATGATTCATATCTATGCATAGCTATATGAACGTATTTAATTTTGGATGCAGTCTTCATTAACACATTTTTTAAAAAGGCGACACAAGATTTACTGTGTTTGTATTGATAGAGCAGTGGAGCTATATGAACGTAGTTAATTTTAGATGTTCACTAACATCTTTTTAAAGAGGCGACAAAAGTTTTACCATGTTTGTATTAATAGAGTAGTGAACGATTGCGGTAAAAAAAAATATATATATATATATATACACAGGCCATCCGCCATCAAGTATCATGCCCGTAAAATGAGTAAAAAAAATCAGGAGTTATCTCCTATCGAAGGAAACTCACGGAGCTTCACAGCTCCAGCTTACGCCACATCTTCCTTAATTTTGATAATGATGCTCTTCTTTAACATGAATCATATGTATGCTTAGCCATATGACCATAGTTTATTTTTTAACAAAAATGGTAGATGCGTCTGTGTAATTATGTATATAGCTATTTGGAACCAGTTAACATTAAATGCAATTAAATCCAGAAACAAGAGTGTAGATCTAGCTATAATTTTTTTCCAGATCTAGCTATGTTTAATTTTTTTAGATCTAGCTATGTTTAATTTTTTTAGATCTAGCTTATATGTCTATCACTATAAACTAATCCTTTATTAAATTTCCATTTTAGGGTTTGCCTCTCTCACAAAATCTCTTTTTCGTATAAATCTCCATCGATCTCCATCGCCAATCATGCCGAGGAGGGCGAGGAGGACCGGCGCGGCGTACGTCGACGACGAGAGGGAGCGCGACATCACCTTCTTCAAGCGGCGGAACGGGCTGTTCAAGTGCGCCAGCGACCTCTCCATCCTCACCGGCGCGAGCGTCGCCGTGGTCATCGAGGACCAGAACCGCAGCAAGTTCCACGCGGTCGGGACGCCGACGGTGCAGGCCGTCGTCGACGCCGCCCTCTCAAGCGACGACATGGAGGAGGAGGCGGCCGAGGCGCCGTTCGCCGACGAGCAGCTGATGGAGAGGATCGCGCCGCTGGAGAGGGAGCTGGCTTGGCTAAAGGGTGAAGCTGCCGAGAAGGATGAGACGACGAAAGCATCGAAAGCTCGGTTCAAGATGGCCCAGAAGAAGGAGGAGAACGAAGAGGAGGATGACACGAAGAAGAAGAAGCTCTTCTTCTCCAAGCCCGACAAGCTCAGCTCCGACGAGATGAATGAACTGTTAGCTGAGATGCTTGAGATCAAGAAGGAACTCAACGTGCGGCTACCCCCGCTACGTCGTCGTGGTGGCAAGCGGCCGATCCAGGGCTCTAGCGTGCCACCACCACCGCCGCCGCCGCCGCCGCCGCCACCACCACCGTCGCAGCCGGAGCAACAGCTGCAGCTGCCGCAATGGCCGAATCTGTCCGGTCCTCATAACCAGTTGCTTCCTGTGGCGCCGCCGCCATTTGTCGCTGATCAGCCACCTCCACCTCCACCTCCAGCAGCAGGAGGGTCTCTCTGGATCCCTGAGCTGCCTCCACCTCCGGTGGAGGGGTCGCCATGGGCTGGTCTGCTTCCGCTGCGACCACCACGATTTGCGGGGATGGAGCCATCCTTTCTTGAATCACAGCAAGCTCCGCCTCCGGCACAGGTCAGCACACAGCTAGCACCACTACCTCTGATACGGGAGGAAGCTCCATTGCTGCAGGAGCCATTTCTGTTTGCCGATCAAGCACCGGTGCTTGCTCCTCTGCCGGCGCCATTGCAGATGCCTGTGGCAGAAACTCACTTGCCACTGCAGGCTCCATTGCTGCAGGAGCCATTTCTATTCTCTGATCAAGCACCGGCGCTTGCTCCTCTGCCAGCGCCATTGCAGATGCCTGTGGCTGAAACTCACTTGCCACTGCAAGTGCAGGCTCCGTTCATGCAAGAACCATTTCTATTTTCTGATCAAGCACCAGGGCTTGCTCCTCCGCCGACGCCATTGCAGATGCCAGTGGAAGCTCACATGGCAATGGAGGCTCCATGGATCCAAGAACCATTTCTCATGCCAGATCAAGCACCGGTCCATGCTCCTCCACCAACGCCATTGCTGATGCCAGTGGAAGCTGATCACTTCCCACTCGAGGCTCCATTGTTCCAAGAATCACTTATAATGGCTGATCAGAAATCTGTGCATGCTCTTCCTCCATCTCCATTGCAGATGCCTTTGGAAGCTCACCTGCCACCTGCAGCACAAGTGTATAACCAAGATCTGGCCGTGCAGCAGCAACCCCAGGAGTATGAAAACTATGACTACATGTTTGAGAACGTGGGGCTCTCACAGGCACAGCCGGTGGCCGCTGGCGCCGGCAACGCAGGCTTTGCAGCTATGGGCAACGACGACAACCCGTTCGGCTACCAACAGTTGGTTGCCTCTCCACTCTATGATGGACAGATCTACTTCGGCTCCGGGGTTGATAACATGGGCGTTCCTCCTGCTGGTGATTTTGGTGGTGTTCCTGAAGCTGCTTTGCCGGAAGTCGAGCATGCATCTTCGTCCGGTTGGGGAAACAACATTACTGGTGATGCTGGTGCATGGTTCTGAGGAACTACGAACCGACTGTCTGTCTGTCTGTCTCTTCTTAGATAGCATTTTGGAAAATGCTGATGTGTCTCGATAATTGAGCTTATTTAGTTAGGCCCCTTGGAGGCAAAATAATATTTATTTGTCGAGGCAATGAGAATAATATATGTGGTTTTATTGATGTTGATGAATTTTAAACTCGTGGCAAAATAATATTTGTTTGTTGAGGCAATGCGAATAATATATGTGGTTTTATTGATGTTGATGAATTTTAGGCTCGTAAAATGTGTGTCTGATAACCGATTTTTTTCTCTCTCTTTTCCTGACAATAAGAATGAGCACGCGCGCACGTACCACTACGCATGCATGTTACATGCACGTAGGTATACCCTGTATAGGGCACGCGTGGACTAAACTTGTCTCGCCTCTAGAATTCCTTTTAGTGGGACGGGTTAGAAAGGTGGGGTCCACATGATGATGCTCTTCATTGAAAACTGCTCACAGTAAAGTACTTCCTCCGTATTTTAATGTATAACGTCGTTGACTTTTTTACAACATTTGACTATTCGTCTTATTCAAAATACAACACAAAGTTTGTGAATATCTCAGATTGGATATTTTAACCAACTACAAAGTTCGTGAAACCACACAATAATTTGTTGATATTTTAATCGACCGTGTTCTTAGAAACAATATGTAAATAAAAAAAAGTACGCAAATAATGTAATGGAGAATTAGAGCATCCGATGGTCATGAACTACCGACGCGGTATCAATGTACCTCCAACTAATATTACGACAATTATGTCATTTTTCATCTCTTAAGAAAATTATCCTTTTACCCTTCCTACCTAAGTATCTATAGCAATAATTAAATACCTTTTATATGATACCTTTAATTGTGGAGCGTTGGATCTTTGCTATTTTTGAATGCTTTGGCACAAGTAACTGACAAACCGCATGCATTTATTACCATACTTTATTTTTAAGAAAAAAATGAAAATATTTTACAGAAGAAACTGCAATAATGAAAAGTTTCAAGAGACTCCATAATTAGTCTTATCCATGCGAGTGGTTGAAGTTCATCAGATAATGGCCTTGAGCCGTTTACTCTTGAGGTTAACAAGGATGAAAACCTTGTACACTCTCTCTACTAGAATTTGTCAAGTTGTTATCTTACTTAAGGAAATAGAACATTATGTGTTCACGTTCGCCCTAAAAAGCTTAGAATTAGCAAATAAACCAGATAAAAAATATGTATCACTTATATTAGCATGGGGGACAATTATATATGATGGTTTAGATTAGACGAAGAATATTATTCCTTCCATCTTAAAATATAGGTGTGTTTTGTTTCGTTAGGTCTAAGACTTTAACCAATGATTACTCTAAGATATAATTTTATCACACAAAATTAATTTGTTACTATTAAAAAAACTAATTGCTTATGACTATTTTTTCTTTATTACACAAATGATATCTATCTATTATATTATTAAAACAGCTTTAAAAGGAGGCACCACGTTCGCTGTGGGCTAGAAATTTCCATATTAATCGGAGAAAAAGAAAAAAAGAAAAGGAGAGTCCAAGTAGAAATACGATTTAAAAATAGCTGAAATTCGAAATTAAAAATAAGCAATATTGAAATAAGTTTCCATATAAGAACCCAATACGAGATTAATCAAAATTTGAAATAAAAATAAAATAAAATCCAAAATTAGAAAAGGAAAGGAGAGTCTAAGTAGGAATACAATTTAAAAATAGCTGAATTCGGAATTAAAAATAAGAAATATTAAAAGAAGAGTCCATATAAGAACCCAATACGAGATTATTTAAATTCAGAATAAAAATAAAAATAAATCCGAAATTAGAAAAAAGAAAATAAAAGAAGAGTTTAAGTAGGAATACAATTTAAAATTAGCTGAAATTCGGAATTAAAAATAAGTAATATTGAAAGAAGAATCCATATAAAAACCCAATACAAGATTAATTAAAATTTCGAATAAAAATAAAATAATATCCAAAATTAGAAAAACTAAAAGAGAGTTCAAGTAGGAATACAATTTTGAAACAACTGAAATTGAAAATAAAAAATAAAAACACTAAAAGAACACAATGCGGTATTAACTAATTTTTTTAAAAAAATAAATTCTGAAATTAGAAAAGGAAAAATAAGATTTTAATTAGGAATACAATTTATAAATAATTAAAATTTGTGATAAAAATAAAGACTATTGAAAGAAAATACCATCTAAAACACATGACGAGATAAAATTAAGTAACATGCCTATAAAGGAGTAAAGTGGTGGCGGTTGATACGACATATAAAAATTGTTAATAAAAAACCAAATAGAATCCTAATGACGATTAAAAGGAGGGACGTCAGGCATGTCGTAAAGCAAACAAGTAAGGCGGTTGACGGGACTTCTAGAAAGTAAAAAAAAAACCATCGATAATCATATTCGATTTTTAAAATCTCAGTGACAATAAAAAGGAGAAGCAGTGGGCGGGGTATATAAGAGTATAGTTGTAGAGCCGCCGACAGTTGACGGGACTTCTAGAAAATAAAAAAATGAATTCCAACGATAGTTAAGTTCGATTTTTAGAATCACAGTGACAATAAAGAGTAGGTGGCGGACGGGCTGTAGAGGGGCATAGTGACATCGTTTGATGGGACTTCTAAAAATTATAAAAAATGAAACTACAAGTCCAATTTTTAAAGGTTCGGAACTTCTAAAAAGTAAAAAAGAACCAATGATAATCATGTTCGATTTAAAATTCTCAATTAAATAAAGAAGGGAGGCAGCGGGCGAGCCGTAGAGGATTACAATGGCAAAGCCGCTAACGGTTTGGCGGGACTTCTAAAAAGTAAAAATGAACCCAAACGATAATTATGTTCGATTTTTATAATCTCAATGACAGTAAAGAGAAGAGACAGTGGACGTGCCGTAGAGGAGTATAATAACAACGTTTGATGGGACATCTAGAAATTATAAAAATGAAACCCAACGTGACAATAAACTCTAAAAACTATAGAATCTAATTTTTAAAGGTTCCAAGAAGAATGAATAGAAATAGTGGTAGATCATGCAAGCAAATAAAGAAGGAGATACATAAGGGGTAGCAACTGGTGTGACTTTTAAAAACTATATAATTAGAAACATGACGATGATAAGGTTTAGTCCTTCAAAGTTTTAAGAAAATGAGATAACTATTTAATAAATTTTAAGTAAAATAATACTAAAAATATATATGATTCTGTTTGGGTGCTAGCCGCGCAATTGCGCGGGCCACCCAGCTAGTTCTAATGGAGCAACTGTTGATTAAATTATTGTCTTGACAAAATAAAATAAGCCTTTTGAAACATATGTAGTAAATCCCTGTTGAAAAATCGATTTAAAAATATATAATTCTGTATTAAAAATAGAAAAAAAAACTGAAAAATTCGAGCCAAATACTATATACGAGTAAATGAAAATCAGAATAAAATAAAAATTCAGAGGAAATCTATGTTTTGCCATAGATAAGTTTTAGAATCTATGTTCTATCATCAACAAGTACAAGTTCTACAAAATAAATACTATCATATGATCGAATCCTCTCTTACTGTAAAGTTATAACACACTAACTCCTAAATCTTAACATGCAAAGATGCCACATCATCATCCACTAACAATCATCAAATTTGAACATAATGCAAACAAGCTATATTATCTATTATTTTATAATCATTAAATTTTAGAGCTTTTAAAATGAAAGCATGCTAAATCATCATCCCACATAATTCACATAATATTTCAATTTGTATCTTTATTATTTTTTTATAATATGCTATGTACCTATATAGTTCATCCTCACTTTGTCAATGTTATTTCTCTCTTCGCTCATTAAGTCATATCACATCAATTGTTTTTAGTGCTTAAATGATTAATCTATGGTCTAAATTATCTCTCACCTTTTCTTCTCTCATTAAACCATATCACCTCAATTGTTTTTATCCTTTAGATGATTAATCTACGGTCCAAACTATCTCAATACTTTTCTTCTTTCATAAAGTCATATCACCTTACTTTTACATTTGAATCATCTTTCTATATGCTATTTAAATTTAAATTATCATAGACCACATTAACTTAACGTAATGTTATGTTGTCTAGCTATTTTACACATTATTTTTACTTACTGTTATCATACTAAACTCCCACAACAACACGTGGGGTTTCACCTAGTTTATCAAAGAAACGCAACAACACGCGGGGTTTCACCTACTTTATCAAAGAAACGCCACCTCGGTCCTCTTTCTTCATGGTGTTCCGTTAGCCTATGCAGAAAGACTTTGCCCCTGTATGTATGGTTGTTCATGGTTTCTGCAAATTAAACCAATTAACCCGTCAACCCAATCCAAACCAAACCAATGTAAGCGGGTCAAGCCGGTTCATTGGGTTTTAGTTAAAGGTGTAAGAATGCCAATGGGTCAAGTTGAGCTTGAGTAGAACAAGACACCAGGCAAAACCAGTCCAATTCGTCCCAATTTGTGCACTCATACATGTGCACTCCTTTGTGGTGGCGACGGTAGAACCGCGTGGTGGTCTCAGTTGTATTGGTGGAAGAGGAAGGTCCTACCTTCCTTCCGACAGCTTCTGAAGTACATCCCTAATTTTACTATTGTCCATTCTAAAATATGTTTGTTCTTAGATATGAACTTATCTGGTTGATTCATCTTACTTTTTCTCAGGATAGTTTCATTCGTTTGGTATCTGACAATCTGAGGATGTAATAAGAAAAGAGAGGGAGAAAGAGAGAAACGGCATGGAAGCAAAAGTTTAGCTCAAGCCGGTAGCTATGGTGGTGTAGGTTTGCGCGGTGGCTAATCGTCAATGTAGGCGGTGATAGGTGGTAACTGGTGAAGGAGAGGTGGGAGCATCTGAGACTATTTATAATATCTGTCGATAAATTTTCTCTAAAAAAATTGTCAGATATAAGTGTAGTGCAACTGTAATGCAATTATATTGTATTACGTAACTTGTATGTAACTATAGTATAACTTATACGAAACTTTCAAAAATACCATAGTAACAAGCTACTCTTGTGAAGTGGAGATTGCATGATCGAATCTCCTCACCCATTTGCACGCGGTGATTTTTTCCTTCCCTTCTTCATGTATCTCAAAGCAAATGTAATAGTTCAAAATTATGTGAAAGTCACATAGAAATTATGTTGTAGTCACATGTAAGTTATATTGTTTTTACATTACAAATGCATTGTTTACATCTGACAAACGCATTTTTAAGATAATAGATAAAAGAGTGGTCCAAAGTGAAACATCGGTAATAAAATGATGGCCTAAAGTGAAATTTACTCTATATAAAATCCAGCCTTTGTTTCAACAGAAGCTACAACTACTAATCACATTGTTTTTTTATAAAAAGCCAAACATGAAAGTATCTAACAAATAACGATGAGAAGACAAATTTGACCAACAAAAGTGAAGAGATATAACTTATATGGAAATTAATCCCTAAAGCCCTTCTATAGTCAGAATTGCTAAATGGTTGTTGGTAGAAAATTGAGACCAAAACTTTGAAAATTTCTAACCTTAGGATTTGCTTCACGATTCATGTTCCAGTGACCCCAACACTTCTCTTCCATCCAGCGATGTCCCTGCGAGTTGCACTTTAGGGTATTGAGTTGGGTTGGGAGAGGAAATGCGGAGGGGAAAGAGGGAGAACATTGTTTGGCTTAGAGTGATGACCATGGGAGGAGGCGGCCCAGCGTTGGGCGATCGACATGGGCAGGAGGCGAGGAGCCGGTGCCGATGATGAAGCCGTGGGGATGGAGGAAGGTGTTGGCGGCAAGGGCAAACTGAAACTTGTGCCTAAGAGGAGAATCTAGCCATGGGAGCTGGCAGAGACGCGAACGATGGGTGGGTAAGGCCACCTCGTCACCATCAGCTTGAGGAGGATGAGAGCTATTGATGACTAAAAGGGTCGGGGCCCGATGGCCCAGCCCATGGCATGGCCCGAATGTTGGGCCATGCCTGGGCCTCTTCCTTAGCACGACCACGTCAAACGATCAGGGAGGCAAAATAGATTAGGAAGGAAAAATAGGCTTATTCCAGCCATATAAGGCATGGCCCAAAGATATGAGGGATGCAAAATAGACTTATTTATACCCATTAAGACAACCCAAGAGATGAGGGAGGAAAAATAGACTTATTCCAAGGAGGAGAACGGTGGGCCGGCCTGTTGTGCCTTCAGCCCAGCCCAGCATGACCCTTCTTATTGAGCCGTGCCTGAGCTGTTGATGCAGCCCATGGACGGGCACGACACTGCCCGACGTATTGATCAGGCCGTGCCTTGTCGTGCTCGGGCCGGGCCGAGCGGCCCATTTTGCCATCTACAAGGAAAGCTAGGAAAGGGGGATGAGGCCAGTTGTGGGGTTTTGCTGGCACCATTGGCGCATTCTGACCAGCCAGTAAGGCTAGACGACGACAGAGGAAGCGGCAGCATCAAGTGGACTCTCAATTGAGTCATGGCGGCGGGGTGAGGAGGGAGGAGATGAGGTGTTAGATTATTGGGTATTGCACAAATGTCACACCCTGAAGTTCTTTCCCAAGCCTAAATCGAAATTTTAAATGGTCTCAAGAAAATACCCGTGTAAAGCAGGAGAAAACCTTAATAAAACAATGCAAATAATAATCGAATCTGGCATGTGGAATTTTTTTTCTGGAGTTCTACATGTCGAAATTCACTAACAGGACTTTTAGTGGAATTTTCAGAGCCCTAGAAATAATTTTAACCAATTAAAATTAAGCATGCAATATTTAATTCCAGGGAAAATCCTTTTCTTTCTTTTTCTTTTTCTTTTTCCTCCTCCTTTTTCCTCTCCTTGGGCCGTCGGCCCATTTTCTTTTTTTCCCCCCCTCTCCCCCGCTGGGCCGGCCGAAGGCCGAGGCCCAGCCCAGCCCAGCCGCGCGAGCCGGCCGCCCCCCTCCTCTCTCCCAGGGTCGCCGACAGGTGGGGCCCACCTGTCGGGTCCTCCCCCAACCTCCCGCCGCCCGCGCCGGCCACCTCCCGAAACCGCCGCCGCCGCGCCCACCTCCTCCGCGTCTCCCGGGCCGCGCCGCCCGCGTCGCGTCGCGCCCGCATCTCCCGCGCCCACTTTCCCCCTCTCTCCCGCTCGCCCGCGCCCCGAGATGGCCGGGATTCGATTTTTGAATCCCGCCTCTCTCTCCTCCCTGCTCCCCCACGTCGCCGGCGATTCGCCGCCTTTCTCGGCCACGTTCGGCCCCCTCTCGCTCTATTTAAGCGTCGCCGTCGCCCTCTCTCCCTTTTTCCCCATTCCACCGAGCTCCCCCGATCCTCCCATCGCTCCCGCGCCGTGCAACCCCTTGCCGCCGCCGCTTCCACTTCTCCGGCCGCCGCTAGCCGCCGCTAGGCTCGCCGCTGCACCGCGCCGTCAACGCCGTCGCGTTCGCCGTCGTGCGGGCCGCCCCGTCCACTCCTCCTCCGTCGGGTTCCGTCGCCGTGCCCCCTCCGCACCGTGCGTCGGTGGCCCCGAAGCTCGTCCCGTCGCTGTTGCCTCGCTCCGTCGCTCGCCGCCGCCGATCGCCGTCGGTGAGGCCTCCCCCTCCCCTTCCTCCCTCTTTCTCCCGCGCCGCTTAGCCGCCGCGCCGCCGCTTAGCCGCCGCCAGCCGCCGCTAGCGCCGCTCGCGCCGCCGCCGGCCGGTCGCCGCCGTCGGCCTGTGCGCCGTCGCTTGCCGCCGCCGTGGTCGGGTGCGCCGCCGCCGCGCCCCTCGGCCGCTCGGCCGGCTTTGTGCCGGGTCGAGCCGAGCCCGGCCACCTCCGCGCCGTCCGATCGGCCCGAGGGCGATCCGGGCCGTCGGTCCCGTGGACCGGCGGTGGACCATCCGCGTGGCCCCGGTCCACGGTGGACCGCCCCCCCTTGAGTCGCTGCCGAGCGGGGCCCGCGTGCCAGCGCCCTCCTCTCTCTCCCGAGCCGCTGACCGGTGGGCCCCGCTTGCCGGCGCCGCACCCCCCCTTGATGACGTCAGCCCTGGAAAATATTGCGCAATAAATGATTTAAGGATTTTTGTTATTGTAATAAACACAGTGAATCTTCTAAAATTCATATCTAATTCATTCGAGCTCCGTTTAAGCCCATTCAAGTCTCAGTAAATCAAGAAAAATGTGTAGAATCCATTAAAAATGGTTTTGTTCCCTGTTTCAGTAGTCTTATAGCCTGTTTGCAATGTTTGCTTTGTATGTCGCTAGATTCCGGTTCCTTCGACGCTCCGGTGTACTTCGAAATAGTCGCCGAGGTTCCTCCAGCAGCAGAGCAAGGCAAGTCATGCTTGTCACTTGAACATGTTGATCCTATATTGCAAATGCTCTATTGCTTTCCTTCAAATGCTGCATCGTTTTCTAATGTTACTATGGGATGTTTACCTATTGTCATAGCCATGCCATTGTTGAACCATATCTCTTTGTCAGCTTGGGGTTATAACATGATTAGAGTTTGGACTAGGGATTGCTTAGCCATGCTTAGTTCAACTAGTTCACAATGGGGAAAATCCTAATAATGTTTAGACTGTTGGTTCTAATGGTTTTGTTGGATTAGTGACACCGCTTTGGTGTTCGTTAACTAAAATAAATCACGTGGTGGGCTGTGGGTGCATGGTTTTGCTGGTCGCACCCATGGCAGTTAAGGACCGGTTCGCGGGATGCCCTGGAAGAACTTATCGTACTTACCACAAGCCAGCGTGGGCAACGGCTGGGCTTGTAGTGTAGCTTTCCTCTAGCCGACGCATCCGGGCAAGGGTGAGCGTGATGGGGTTTGGATGGGCCCTGCGACGGCCTATGCGGCTTCCGGATTCACCTAGGCACGAGAGGGGACTGCCCGCTGCCTTGCGAGGAGTGGGGGTGAAACCTGAGGTGTGGTGTGGTTGGTTAGAGAGGGTTATGCGAAGGGTCCTGTCACGGCCTCTTTCCGATATGTCGTGGTGGCATGTCGGCGCACGGAAACGTGTTGTGGGGCTGTGTCTTGTGGGTACAGTTGTACACCTCTGATCAGAGTAAAACTATTCGAATAGCCGTGCCCGCGGTTATGGGCGGTCAACCAGATTCACCGTGATTAGTTTCACCCTAGTTTAGTCTAGTGAAATTGGATAGTCTAGGTGGATGGTTGGGCCTGTCGCAACGTGGGTTAGCGTTGGGCAGTGGATAGTTAATATTGATTAATTATTACAACTGTTTAAATCTTTCAACTTCTGTTTATAAATGCTCGCTTTATGCAAATGAGCCACTTTAGCTCTTCTTTGATGATTCCCTGCATCATGCCTCTATTCCGGCATGACTTGCTGAGTACAGTGGGTAGTACTCAGTCTTGCTCTATTCCCCCCCCCCCCCCCCAGAGTGCGAGTATGCGTCCGACGGTGGTTTCTCCGAGGAGTAGGCTTCGTCCGTGCCGTCGAGGATGCCTGTGGAGTGGTGTTTCCGCTGCAGTTCAAGTCAAGGCCTAGCTTCTTTTATCTTTCGTTTTTCCGCTGCATTTATGTAAGACTTTTATGATGTTTGTAAGACGTGGATCTGAATGTCAACATTGTCGATTGTGTACCCCGGCTGGTCCTGGACGGGGATTTTAATGCACATTCTGCTTGGAATTCTATTCGGGAATTTCTGGGCGTGACAAGTTGGTATCAGAGCCGACCTTGACCGTAGGACAAGCCAAATGGAAAACCCTAAGAGCACTCTGAACCTTTTCATTGCATATGTCCGTTGCAATTGGATTTGTTTCGGGAAAATTGGGATCTGTTTTTGTGGTTCAAGGGAAAAATCTTGTTCGTTCATTTAAGTGAGATTTATCAAAACAAGTCGGTCTAGGGTTTTAGTAAAATTATTTGAGATTTATTCGTCAGTCAGTCGGGTTTTGGTGGGTGAAATGCATTAGGTCCTAGATCAGGAATATGGGTTGCAAGGTATTTCTGCTCTTATTGTTATTATTAGTATGTATCTATTTTCCTCATTATTTTATCGCTAGGTGAGTCCGTCTTATTTATTCGCTCTCATGCAAAATGATCTATGCATAAAAATTTCGCTCTTATTCGATTCCCTTATTTGAGTCTTTTATTGCTTTATTTAAATTTGGATTTAAGCATGCATTGATCCTACTCCTTTGTCTTCTCTAGATGGCCGGCCACCCACCCAACCACCGCGGAGAAGGCATGGATGATTTCGTGGCAGAATTGGCTCGTATGACGCTGGTGGTGGGCTACCCCAATGTGCCGGAGTACACGACTGTTCCGCCGCTCAGTGGCGAGCTCCCTCACCGTGTCCGCCTGGAGGTTCATGGTTATTTGGGCACCTGCCTCGCTAATATGATGGTTGAGGCGTCTGGAGGCACAGCAGATCACGCTTGTCAGGAGGCAGCATACCTGATGATGGCCAGACTACGGGAGCGCCACAACTACATCTTCCACGACACAGCGTACCGGTTTCACCCTCGTCGGGCCAGCAGTGATGATGTCAGTACCTTCCGTCCGACAGCTGGCGAGAACGACACCACCTTTGGTCACATGTGTGCTGTGATGAGGGGATTGGATAGGATGCACTCGGACCTGCACAAGGCGACCAAGGCCTTGAATGATGGGAAGCTCATGAGGATCGTCGCTCTGAAGGACGAGATAGTGCGCCTGAAGAGGGAGAATGCTCAGTTAAAGGGTCTTCCCGCGCCAGGAGGAGTCCGGATCCGCACTACGCCCCGCAAGACGACGACTGCACCCGTGCGCATTCAGCTTGCGCCCAGGAACCCACCTCCTCCCGCAGCCCCCGCGTCCGCTCTCTCCTTCGCTCCAGCGTCAGCCGCCAGGGGGCCAGCCAGTGGCAATGGGGGTTGGTTGTCTGCAACTCCCAGTGGCAGTCGCAACCACGGCAGCAGCAGCTCCAGTAGCGCAGAGCCGGGCAGTGGCGAGGAGTATCTAGCAGATTCCAGGAGCCGCTCAGAGGGACCTGGTGATGAGCAGGAAGATGCCTTCGACTCCACTGACCGCAGGAGCCGTTCCGAGCATTAGGCTCGCTTTCCATTAGCTTATCGACTGTCTAGCTTCTGCTTGTTAGTTTGTGTGTTTAGGTTGCTTGTTTGGGGTCAGTCGACGGTCGATATCATGTGCCTATGATATGGCTGTCTTAATAAGGATTTTTGCTTGCTCTTTAAGTGTTTTAATTCAGATCAGAACAATTGCAGTTTAAATTCCTATGTAATAAAGCTTAGTTCCTGAGCATCTGTTTTCCTTCTCTTCCCTCGTATGCTTTTCCCTCCAGATGGTTTACACCAGGAATGGTAGCCGCGCGACAGGCGAGGGCAGCAACGGCGAAGAGCGCACTGATGGGGCGCATCCCCACAGCGATTCCGGCAATGGTCCGCCACCACTTCCTGAGAATCCGACGCTAGCCCAGGTGATGGCACATCAAACGCAGATGATGACAGCCATGATGCAGCAGATGCAACAGCAGCACCAACAGATGTACCAGAGGATGCAGCAGCAGCAGCAGCAGCAGTTTGGTCCCCCTCCCCCTCAGTCCAAGCTGCCGGAGTTTCTACGTGTCAGGCCACCCACTTTCTCCAGCACCACCAACCCTATGGAGGCGAATGACTGGCTTCATGCCATAGAGAAGAAGCTGAATCTCCTGCAGTGCAATGATCAGGAGAAGGTTGCTTTCGCCACACACCAGCTTCAAGGTCCTGCATCAGCTTGGTGGGATAATCACATGGCCACCCGCCCACCAGGTACTGAAGTCACTTGGGCAGAGTTCTGCCGTAGCTTCAGGAAGGTGCAGGTGCCAGACGGGGTCGTGGCACAAAAGAAGAGGGAATTCCGGGCACTCCATCAGGGCAATAGGACTGTGACGGAGTATCTCCATGAGTTCAATCGCCTCGCGCGATATGCACCGGAGGATGTCCGCACCGACACCGAGAAGCAGGAAAAATTCCTAGCAGGTCTGGATGATGAGCTAACCAACCAGTTGATATCTGGAGATTACGCCGACTTTGAGAGACTGGTGGACAAGGCAATTCGTCAGGAGGATCAGCGCAACAAAATGGATAGAAAGAGGAAGGCGGCGCAATTCTGGTCCAATCAAGGGAGCCACCAGCGTCCGCGCTTCACTCCTGGGCAGCAGGGTGGACCTACCACCATGATCGTCCGCCAGTACCGCCCGTTCAACCCTAGCAACTTTCCCCAGGGCGCCAGTGGCAGTCAGAACCACCATGGAGGTCAGTCCAGCCGCGGTGCAGCTCCACGCCCACCGATGGCACCGGCACAGTCAGGCCCGCCCGTGCAAGCCAAGAAGGAGACTGGGGCAAAACCAGGGTCCTGCTTCAACTGTGGCGAGCTTGGTCACTTCGCTGACAAATGCCCAAAGCCTAGGCGTGCCGGGCCAAGGTTTATCCAGGCTCGTGTCAACCATGCATCTGCGGAGGAGGCACAAGCAGCACCAGAGGTTGTACTGGGTACGTTTCCTGTTAACTCAATCCCTGCAACAGTACTTTTTGATTCTGGTGCAACGCATTCGTTCATTTCAAAGAAGTTTGTCGGGATGCATGGGTTAAGGAAAGAAGAGCTTAGCACACCAATGAGGGTTCATACCCCGGGAAATAGTTCAACCTCAGTCAGTTTTAGCCCTTCAGTGCTAATAGAAATCCAAAGATCACCATTTCTAGCCAACCTCATTCTTCTCGAACCCAAAGACCTAGATGTCATTCTTGGGATGGATTGGCTGACCAAGTTTAAGGGAGTCATTGATTGTGCGAGTCGCACAGTCACCTTGACCAATGCGAAGGGAGAAACGGTAGTGTACAAATCCCTAGTCTCACCAAGGCAAGGGGTCTCTTTGAATCAGACTGAGGTGGAAACCCCAGTGGTCACCGAGGAGAAGAATTCAAGGAAATTGGAAGAGATCCCCATAGTTTGCGAGTACCCAGAAGTATTTCCCGAAGACCTCACTACCATGCCACCTAAGAGAGAGATTGAATTCCGGATTGATTTGGCACCGGGAACCGCTCCAATTTATAAGAGACCGTACCGAATGGCAGCCAACGAGCTAGCAGAGGTCAAGAAGCAGGTCGATGAGCAGCTGCAGAAAGGGTACATCCGACCGAGTACTTCACCTTGGGGTGCTCCGGTCATTTTTGTGGAGAAGAAGGATAAGACGAAAAGAATGTGTGTCGATTACCGCGCACTCAATGAGGTCACCATCAAGAATAAATATCCTTTGCCGCGGATTGATGACTTGTTTGACCAGCTGAAAGGAGCCAGGGTATTTTCCAAGATAGACCTGCGATCAGGCTATCACCAGTTGAGAATTCGGGAAGAGGATATTCCCAAGACAGCCTTCACCACTCGGTATGGGTTGTATGAGTGCACGGTTATGTCTTTTGGACTCACCAATGCACCTGCATTCTTCATGAATCTGATGAACAAAGTGTTCATGGAATTTCTGGATAAGTTTGTTGTGGTATTCATTGATGACATCCTTATCTATTCCAAGTCCGAAGAAGAGCATGAGCAACATCTTCGTCAGGTACTCGAGAAGTTGCAAGAGCACCAGCTCTATGCCAAGTTCAGCAAGTGTGATTTTTGGTTATCAGAGGTCAAATTCTTGGGCCACGTCATTACAGCTCAGGGAGTGGCCGTTGATCCGTCAAACGTGGAGTCAGTTACCAAGTGGACCCCACCTAAGACAGTGTCACAGATTCGGAGTTTTCTTGGACTTGGGGGTTATTACCGTCGGTTCATTGAAAATTTCTCCAGGATCGCTAGACCCATGACTCAGTTGCTTAAGAAAGATGAGAAATTCAAATGGACAGCCGAGTGCGACAAGAGTTTTGAGGAACTCAAGAAGAAATTAGTGTCTGCCCCAGTCTTGATTCTGCCCGACCAGACAAAAGACTTCCAAGTTTATTGCGACGCGTCTCGCCATGGACTTGGATGTGTCCTAATGCAAGAGGGCAGGGTGGTTGCGTATGCCTCGCGGCAGTTGCGTCCACACGAAGGAAATTATCCAACGCATGACCTGGAATTGGCAGCGGTGGTTCATGCCTTGAAGATCTGGAGGCACTATCTGATTGGCAACCGCTGCGAAGTATATACGGACCATAAGAGTCTGAAATACATCTTCACCCAATCGGACCTAAACCTCCGACAACGAAGATGGTTGGAACTAATCAAAGATTATGACATGAGCATTCACTACCACCCGGGTAAAGCCAATGTGGTGGCAGACGCGTTAAGCGGGAAAAGTTACAGCACTGCCCTATGCATCGAGGGCATGTGTGAGGAATTGTGGCAGGAGTTTGAGCGTCTCAACGTGGGAATTGTTGAACACGGGTTCGTAGCCGCTCTGGAGGCACGGCCTACGCTCGTGGATCAAGTCAGAGCAGCTCAAGTAAATGATTCTGAAATAGCAGAGTTGAAAAAGAACATGAGAGTCGGAAAAGCCCGGGGTTTCCACGAAGATGAGCATGGCACAATCTGGTTGGGAGAAAGATTGTGTGTACCTGACGACAAGGAACTGAAGGATCTGATACTCACCGAGGCTCATCAGACCCAGTACTCCATCCATCCAGGCAGCACCAAAATGTATCAAGACCTCAAAGAAAAGTTTTGGTGGGTCAGCATGAGGAGAGAAATAGCTGAATTCGTCGCACTCTGCGATGTTTGCCAACGAGTGAAGGCAGAGCACCAAAGACCAGCAGGTTTACTCCAACCTCTTCAAATCCCGGAATGGAAATGGGAGGAGATTGGGATGGACTTTATAACAGGACTGCCCCGGACATCATCGGGTCATGATTCCATCTGGGTAGTCATGGATCGACTCACTAAGGTTGCTCACTTCATACCAGTACATACCACATATACGGGCAAAAGGTTGGCGGAACTCTACCTCTCGAGAATCATGTGCCTACATGGAGTACCCAAAAAAATTGTATCTGACCGAGGGAGCCAATTCACTTCAAAGTTCTGGCAGAAATTGCAAGAGGAATTGGGAACCCGGTTGAATTTCAGCACAGCCTACCATCCGCAGACCGATGGTCAAACCGAGCGAGTTAATCAAATATTGGAGGACATGCTAAGGGCTTGTGCACTTGATTTTGGTGGAGCTTGGGATAAAAGCTTGCCTTATGCGGAATTCTCTTACAACAATAGCTACCAGGCCAGTCTACAGATGGAACCATTTGAAGCTTTATACGGCCGGAAGTGCCGCACACCTCTCTTCTGGGATCAGACAGGCGAGCGCCAACTGTTCGGGACAGAGGTATTAGCGGAAGCAGAAGAGAAAGTCAGAATCATCAGGGAAAGGTTGAGGATTGCCCAGTCTCGACAGAAGAGTTACGCGGATAACCGCCGAAGGGAGCTCACTTTTGAGGCAGGGGATTACGTGTATCTTCGTGTCACTCCGCTCCGGGGAGTACACCGTTTCCAAACCAAAGGCAAGTTGGCACCACGCTTCGTGGGACCATACAAAATCTTGGAACGAAGGGGAGAAGTTGCTTATCAGCTAGAGCTTCCTTCTAACATGATCGGCATTCATGACGTGTTCCACGTGTCCCAATTAAAGAAATGCTTGAGGGTACCCGAAGAACAGGCCAACTCGGGGCACATCGATCTCCAGGAGGATCTAACCTACGTGGAGAAGCCAGTTCGTATACTTGATACCAGTGAAAGAAGAACCAGAAACAAGGTCACCCGGTTTTGCCGAGTTCAGTGGAGTCATCATTCAGAAGAGGAAGCGACCTGGGAAAGGGAAGATGAGTTGAAGGCCGCCCATCCGCACCTCTTCGCCAGCTCTTCCGAATCTCGGGGTCGAGATTCCGTTTAAGGGGGGTAGGTTTGTCACACCCTGAAGTTCTTTCCCAAGCCTAAATCGAAATTTTAAATGGTCTCAAGAAAATACCCGTGTAAAGCAGGAGAAAACCTTAATAAAACAATGCAAATAATAATCGAATCTGGCATGTGGAATTTTTTTTCTGGAGTTCTACATGTCGAAATTCACTAACAGGACTTTTAGTGGAATTTTCAGAGCCCTAGAAATAATTTTAACCAATTAAAATTAAGCATGCAATATTTAATTCCAGGGAAAATCCTTTTCTTTCTTTTTCTTTTTCTTTTTCCTCCTCCTTTTTCCTCTCCTTGGGCCGTCGGCCCATTTTCTTTTTTTCCCCCCCTCTCCCCCGCTGGGCCGGCCGAAGGCCGAGGCCCAGCCCAGCCCAGCCGCGCGAGCCGGCCGCCCCCCTCCTCTCTCCCAGGGTCGCCGACAGGTGGGGCCCACCTGTCGGGTCCTCCCCCAACCTCCCGCCGCCCGCGCCGGCCACCTCCCGAAACCGCCGCCGCCGCGCCCACCTCCTCCGCGTCTCCCGGGCCGCGCCGCCCGCGTCGCGTCGCGCCCGCATCTCCCGCGCCCACTTTCCCCCTCTCTCCCGCTCGCCCGCGCCCCGAGATGGCCGGGATTCGATTTTTGAATCCCGCCTCTCTCTCCTCCCTGCTCCCCCACGTCGCCGGCGATTCGCCGCCTTTCTCGGCCACGTTCGGCCCCCTCTCGCTCTATTTAAGCGTCGCCGTCGCCCTCTCTCCCTTTTTCCCCATTCCACCGAGCTCCCCCGATCCTCCCATCGCTCCCGCGCCGTGCAACCCCTTGCCGCCGCCGCTTCCACTTCTCCGGCCGCCGCTAGCCGCCGCTAGGCTCGCCGCTGCACCGCGCCGTCAACGCCGTCGCGTTCGCCGTCGTGCGGGCCGCCCCGTCCACTCCTCCTCCGTCGGGTTCCGTCGCCGTGCCCCCTCCGCACCGTGCGTCGGTGGCCCCGAAGCTCGTCCCGTCGCTGTTGCCTCGCTCCGTCGCTCGCCGCCGCCGATCACCGTCGGTGAGGCCTCCCCCTCCCCTTCCTCCCTCTTTCTCCCGCGCCGCTTAGCCGCCGCGCCGCCGCTTAGCCGCCGCCAGCCGCCGCTAGCGCCGCTCGCGCCGCCGCCGGCCGGTCGCCGCCGTCGGCCTGTGCGCCGTCGCTTGCCGCCGCCGTGGTCGGGTGCGCCGCCGCCGCGCCCCTCGGCCGCTCGGCCGGCTTTGTGCCGGGTCGAGCCGAGCCCGGCCACCTCCGCGCCGTCCGATCGGCCCGAGGGCGATCCGGGCCGTCGGTCCCGTGGACCGGCGGTGGACCATCCGCGTGGCCCCGGTCCACGGTGGACCGCCCCCCCTTGAGTCGCTGCCGAGCGGGGCCCGCGTGCCAGCGCCCTCCTCTCTCTCCCGAGCCGCTGACCGGTGGGCCCCGCTTGCCGGCGCCGCACCCCCCCTTGATGACGTCAGCCCTGGAAAATATTGCGCAATAAATGATTTAAGGATTTTTGTTATAGTAATAAACACAGTGAATCTTCTAAAATTCATATCTAATTCATTCGAGCTCCGTTTAAGCCCATTCAAGTCTCAGTAAATCAAGAAAAATGTGTAGAATCCATTAAAAATGGTTTTGTTCCCTGTTTCAGTAGTCTTATAGCCTGTTTGCAATGTTTGCTTTGTATGTCGCTAGATTCCGGTTCCTTCGACGCTCCGGTGTACTTCGAAATAGTCGCCGAGGTTCCTCCAGCAGCAGAGCAAGGCAAGTCATGCTTGTCACTTGAACATGTTGATCCTATATTGCAAATGCTCTATTGCTTTCCTTCAAATGCTGCATCGTTTTCTAATGTTACTATGGGATGTTTACCTATTGTCATAGCCATGCCATTGTTGAACCATATCTCTTTGTCAGCTTGGGGTTATAACATGATTAGAGTTTGGACTAGGGATTGCTTAGCCATGCTTAGTTCAACTAGTTCACAATGGGGAAAATCCTAATAATGTTTAGACTGTTGGTTCTAATGGTTTTGTTGGATTAGTGACACCGCTTTGGTGTTCGTTAACTAAAATAAATCACGTGGTGGGCTGTGGGTGCATGGTTTTGCTGGTCGCACCCATGGCAGTTAAGGACCGGTTCGCGGGATGCCCTGGAAGAACTTATCGTACTTACCACAAGCCAGCGTGGGCAACGGCTGGGCTTGTAGTGTAGCTTTCCTCTAGCCGACGCATCCGGGCAAGGGTGAGCGTGATGGGGTTTGGATGGGCCCTGCGACGGCCTATGCGGCTTCCGGATTCACCTAGGCACGAGAGGGGACTGCCCGCTGCCTTGCGAGGAGTGGGGGTGAAACCTGAGGTGTGGTGTGGTTGGTTAGAGAGGGTTATGCGAAGGGTCCTGTCACGGCCTCTTTCCGATATGTCGTGGTGGCATGTCGGCGCACGGAAACGTGTTGTGGGGCTGTGTCTTGTGGGTACAGTTGTACACCTCTGATCAGAGTAAAACTATTCGAATAGCCGTGCCCGCGGTTATGGGCGGTCAACCAGATTCACCGTGATTAGTTTCACCCTAGTTTAGTCTAGTGAAATTGGATAGTCTAGGTGGATGGTTGGGCCTGTCGCAACGTGGGTTAGCGTTGGGCAGTGGATAGTTAATATTGATTAATTATTACAACTGTTTAAATCTTTCAACTTCTGTTTATAAATGCTCGCTTTATGCAAATGAGCCACTTTAGCTCTTCTTTGATGATTCCCTGCATCATGCCTCTATTCCGGCATGACTTGCTGAGTACAGTGGGTAGTACTCAGTCTTGCTCTATTCCCCCCCCCCCCCCCCCCAGAGTGCGAGTATGCGTCCGACGGTGGTTTCTCCGAGGAGTAGGCTTCGTCCGTGCCGTCGAGGATGCCTGTGGAGTGGTGTTTCCGCTGCAGTTCAAGTCAAGGCCTAGCTTCTTTTATCTTTCGTTTTTCCGCTGCATTTATGTAAGACTTTTATGATGTTTGTAAGACGTGGATCTGAATGTCAACATTGTCGATTGTGTACCCCGGCTGGTCCTGGACGGGGATTTTAATGCACATTCTGCTTGGAATTCTATTCGGGAATTTCTGGGCGTGACAACAAATCTCAAAGCGATGCAATCGTCTTGACTATATTCAATGGAACAAAACTTATAACAATTACCACAGGGGAGCAGATTCTAATCCCTCGAGGGGATATCCCCTCATACCTTTTTCTTTCAAATTCGATGCAAATAGTTGTGAAAAATTCTGAAAAAATTTAACAATGTAGAGTATAATGATACCTACTAGTCCACCAAAATTCAAGTTCAAATTCGATCTACACATCGAGAAAAAAAAAGACAAATTTAGATATAAACAGTACGCTAATATTCATACGTTGAATTTGTCTTTTTTTATATCTTGACGTGTGAGTTGAGTTTGGACTTAAGATTTTTTAGAGTTGTATATATGTGTTGTATGAATGTTGTCAATTTTTTTCATAATTTTTCATAACCGTTTAGATGGTTTTTAGATAAACGAGGGAATATCCTCTCAAGGGATTAGAATAAGCACTTTACTTTTGCTTTTTTTTTCTTTTGCAGGGAATGTATTATGCAGTTGTTTCTTAGCTATATATGGGAAAGAAATAAAGAATCACATCACAAATGCGTTTCACAATCTACACTTGATAGAGCTCATATAGCAAAATAAAGAATCACATCACAACTCTAAAGTTCGTCGTCGATCCTCAATTCCTTGCAGGCTCGCAGCTAGGAGAGTTGGAGGATCCCGGTTGACCAGTCAACGCCGTTGACCTGCCACCGGCTTCATCCGAGCCGCCGTTTATGGTTACGACCACGGTAATTCCTCCGTCACCGAGCGACGACGACGACTGCGCCGCCGCCGAAGCCCTCGCCTTGGGCACTTCCGCCTCGGCCCGGCAGAGCGGGCACGTGGTCCTGGAGCGCAGCCACGCGTCGACGCACTCCACGTGGAAGACGTGCCGGCAGTTGGGCAGCTCCCGCACCTTCTCGCCGTCGGCGAGCTCCGACAGGCACACGGCGCAGTCGGCGGCGGTGGCGCCAGGCCCGCCGCGGTTGGAGCCCTCGCCTCCACCGCCGCCGTTCTTCCGGTACGCGGTGACCGGCAGCGCGGCGAGCGCGGACGCGTCCAGCCCGCGGCGGCCGCTCACGCCGAGCGAGTTCAACGACCGCAAGATCCCCCCTGCCAGGCCGCCACGACGACGGCCTCCGCCGCCGCCGCCGGGCCGCACCACGAGGTAGTACAGCAAGACGCGGGTGACGGCGAAGACGACGGCGATCACGAACAGGATCACGACGGCCGTGAGCAGCACGCGCCCGCTGAAGTTGTAGCTCTGCTGCTGACTCCACGAATCCTCCGACCTCGCCGCCGGCGGCGCGCCCGACAAGGCTGTATCCGACATGACCAAACTATCCCTTATCCTCTAAATCTTCCACTCTTTCTGCTACTAATCACTAACCTAACTTGCAAGACCAGAGCAAAGCACTACTACTACTACCTCGCCGCCGGTTTAATCAACACCGGATAAGCTAACCTTGGGTTAGAAGACCAGCAAGTCAACATGGGGATTCCATCACTGTCATCAGCAATGAGTACATGGCAATTACTTGCTTTGCTTTGTTCAACGTTAAACGTTTTTAGCCTCGAGAATGGTCGTCCGGTCTCTGTCTGCCAATTTTGCATTCGACGAACAGGAGCAGTTAATGTTGAAATGAACGAGATATTTAACTGTACTTGGATGAGACGTCGCTGTTCGGTGTAATTACCAACCTGCATCAAGGAAGGGGACAGGAAGGTTCAATGGATTGAGGAGTCAAAAAACTCTTCTGCCGACTGTCTTGTGGTGTGCAACCGCGGACCGGAATTCGAGTGTTTTGAGATGCCTTTGGGCCTTGGCCGAGAATAAGGTTTCTGCGGGCTGTACGGTCCGGCGGGGCGACCCATGAGGGTGAATCTATTGGGCTCTGCTGTGGAGGATGGGGTGGGGTGGGCTGGGCTGGAAAGGGTTGGGACTTGCCTTTTCGGAGTGCCGCCGGTACTGGAGTCTGGAGGTTTCACCCAGACTGAACTGGTGGGGATTGGTTGGTTTTGTATCCTTTTCCCTCCGTGCTTTTTCTAGGTTAATTTAAACTGCTTTGCGTTCGGTGATTTCTTTGTTGGCTTCTGCAGGGTTTAATTTACTTAAGGAGTTCTGCTTGAAGGTGCATATCAATGCTTATACGTACGGAAGATCGACGTTTCATGGAGTTAGTTGTAAGTAATCTCCTTTATAATCCCCGTCCAACGCAAGAAACGGGTTCACATCCTCTACCATTATAATATTATTATTATTATAATAGACACTGACGTGTGTGGCAATAGAAGGGTGAGACCCATACCAATAACTGTAAAGGAAGTGAGATTATGACAGAGGATCCTCACCCACAAGAACCACACAATGCCTACTTATATATGAAATAAGTCTTATATACTACTATTTTACTAAAATAAATTTTGTATCTGTATACTGTCTTTAGCAAAGAAGTTTTTTTTTTCTTCGGGGGCGGGCAGGTGGTCGGGGCGCACCTCTCCCCCAGCTTCCCTTCCCAAGGGACCATTCAAAAAAAAGATAATTTGAACTAAAAATAAAAATATTAACAAGAAAATAAAAATATATAAACATTGTACACATAAACTTGTATAGAAAATATCTTGTATAAAAAGAATATTTTGATTCAAATCTAAATTTAAATCGGGTGCATATAAACTTTCGGTGTATAAATTTTAAGCGTATACACTTTCGGTGTATGAATAAACTTAGGAAAAGAATAAAACTTTGTACATATAAAGACCTTTGCGGAATAATATCATCAAGAATGCAACACAAGTATTTAACATGGACATGGATACTGATTACTATACAACACAAAACTCACGGTTGTACTTGGGGTTCAGGTCGGACATACCAGAGGTATAAATTCTAAATCATGCACATACCCGTTGGGCATGGTATTGTGGGTTGGATTTTTGCACACTCACCACTGCACATAGACACCCTCACCCCCTACCCCAACTTAGCTATACATGTATATACATAGTATTTGTGAATACCACAATTTTAATTCTAATAGGTATAGTTTTTTTACGTCTATCATAAGGGCCGAAGACAGAGAGGGGCGGATGGAGGCCTAGCCTCCCCCAATGATGTATATTCTGTTTAGGACGTTAATAATTCTCTAATTACATTACATGATTAGTTTAAGCATTTTGGTGTAACCATTTAAGCTTCAACACTAGCTACGTTTCCAGGACCAATCAAACTATGAGGTATATGCCTGTATTCGTAATGATTACTGTATATATCCTGGGCTATTGGTAGGTTTTTACATGCTAGTGGCACGTTAGAGCAGGCTTAAAACATGCTAACATAAAGAAATGCAACGATGTTTGGTTGGATCGATCGGCTGTTCCAATGGTCACATATCATTGTTCGTTACCAATTTACCTCTTCACTTTAATTTAGAATACTAAAATATAAAAATAATGCATGTAGCTAATTATAAATAGTAGGCCCAAAAATATTGTTTGTATGGTCAAATCATATAAATATGTTTATATATTATCCATGTAAAATGCTTGAAATTTACATATGCATTGTGATGTAATTTCTTTATGAAGCATTGTGGCTTAATATTTAGCTTAAGTTGGCTCCCGTCAAATCTTAAACTCCTAGCTTCACCACGATCTATCATCACACCACATGTGCTTTCTTACCATGGATTGGATTGTACGTATAGGAGAGAAAGAAGGGAATGAGAGGCCGGGTAACCAGCCGGAGGTATGGATGACATGTTGTTTTACTGTTTATTCTATTTCATTGTTGTTTTTTTTTCTATCGGAATAGTGGCACCATTGTTATTCATATATTTAGGGTCATTTTGGTTCCCAACCACACTTTGTCATCAATTACCACACTTCGCCTAAGGTGGGACGATCAAATTCTTAGCCACAACTTAACTACTAAGCCTAAAGGAATATTTTCACACCTTTTTAAGTCATTAACATATGAGATCAAATTATTAGCCACATCTTAGAGCAAGTTTAATAGTATAGTCAACTGCTGGCTCGAAATCATCTATAGTCAACTTAATAGCTAATTCATACAATAATTACCTATAAACATATACTACATAATTAATATATGGTCACACCTGTCATACACACATACACCTTGGAGTCCGTGCTACAATTGGCTACAAATTTATAGCCCGCTGCTCTTCTCTCTGCTCTTTTATCTTCTCGAAATGTGTTTATAGCTGGCTTATAGCCTGCTATTGTTCATGCTCTTACTAAGCCTAAAGTAATCTTGCCACACATTTTTAAGTCATTAACACATGAGATCCAATTTGTTGGAACGGAATCTTGCCACAACTATGATTATAACCAAACACCTAACAAGTTGATTAAATTTATCAAACCGTAAACGTGACAAACTATGGTAGAATATAGCTTACAACCAAACATCTAGGCCTTATGTAAGAGCATCACCAAGAGATTATGTATAATCTCCCCCCGAAAAATTTATTTTGGGTTTACTAAACTGAAAATAGGAGGAAAAATTGATCTCTCCAAGAGAAAGTCTAAATTTTATCTAAAAACTAAAAGTGGGCCCTTCTGTTAAACTACCGACAAAACTCTCCCATTTTCATCCATCTAACACGCGGAATTGGGCAGGAGATCCTCCATCTGACGCATGGGAAGGAGAGGAGGGACTAGGAGTGGCGAGATTGGGAGTGGGCGAGGGGCACGCACTCTCCCGCATATCAATAGAGCGAAGATTCTAGGGAAGGGAACTCCAAAAATCATGGGAGTAGGGATCTGTTGGAGTGGTTATTTTTTAACTAAAATGCCTAAAAAAAATCATGCAAGGGAGTTGGGGATCTATTGAAGTGTTTTTTAAAAAAACTAAAATGCCTTAAAATTGATTTTAGGGATGAAATAGGAGGACGGTTGGTGATGCTCTAAATGCTGCATCGTCCAAATCACTCTAATTTGGGTCCATGCAGGGTAAAATTATGTACTATACTACTATACAATTTTTTTAATTGAATGACCAAGAACTAAAGGCAGATGAAAAGTCGGACCATAATTAAAAGTGACGTGATCGAATGGTGAGCCGTTTACCGTACACTAGGAACTGAACTCCGGTTTGGCCAATTTTCACCCGTCCAAACTTTCCCCGTCTCTCCAGTCCACCTTTTTAACAGAGAGACGCGCGAGAGCTATGCAGCCAAAAGCCAGATATTAATCACACTGCAGCTGCAGGCTATAGCTAGTACGATCGACTTCTCACTCTCATTCAGGAAGTGGTTTTTTTCCTCGAGGGAATATCCCTGAACATCCCTGTTTTGTACATGTCATTTATAAAATTATTAAAAAATTAAAAAAAATATCAACATAGATCAATATATAATATATCTTTTCGCAAATATGCGAGTTAAAATTCGATTTATACAATTCGAAACAAAAATAACAAATTTGAACGTAAATTATGCGCTCTACTCATAGTCAAATTTGTTGTTTTTATTTCTACTTGTATAAGTTGAATTTGAATTTTGCATGTTTGTGAAGTGACATACTCCCTCCGTTTCAGGTTATAAGACGTTCTGACTTTGGCCAAAGTCAAACTGCTTTAAGTTTGACCAAGTTTGCAGAAAAAAATAGTAACATATTTTCAACCCAAGACAAATTTATCATGAAAATATATTCAATTATTGATTTGATGAAACTAATTTAGTATTATAAATATTACTATATTTATCTATAAACTTAGTCAAACTTGAAATAGTTTGACTTTGACTAAAGTCAAAACATCTTATAACCTGAAACAGAGGGAGTATCACATGTTGATCTATGCTACTATTTTTTTTCAAATTTTTTGATGACTTTTTAAGTGACATGTAAAAATGATGAGATATCTCTCTTAAGGTAAGAATTGAGTTTTCCCACCTACTCCCTTTGTCCAAAAAAAGACAAACCCTGGTTTCCGTGTCCAACGTTTGACCGTCCGTCTTATATAAATTTTTTTTATAATTATTTTTTTTATTATTGTTAGATGATAAAACATGATTAATATTTTATGCGTGACTTATCTTTTTATTGTTTTCATAATCTTTTCAAATAAGACGGACAGTCAAACTTGGATACGGAAAACCAGGGTTTGTCTTTTTTTTGAGACGGAGGGAGTACAGCTTCTCTCTCCCTTTCAACTGCGCTCTGCACGTCTTTTACTCTGATCCCGTTGTCCGTTGATGCGCAGCCACCAGCCAGCGACGACGACGCCCCCCGGCCGGCTCTGTAAACTGTGCTGGTATCGTGATACTTTTGTCGTCGCGAGAGTTAAGGCGTCGTCGTCCCGTTGCTCCCCTGTGACATGCATGACAGCGATTCGAGGTCCCCCGGCTACACGAAAATATGCATCTTGCTGTCAACTGAAAGCCGTGCTAAACTGTACCTACCTGCATGCAATGCAAGCAGCTGCTAGCTACTAGGAGGGAACCATGTTCTTGTTGAGATGAAGCCGCGCATGATTGATATGATTTGGCACTACGGCGATCGACGGAGAGAACGTACTACGGGGGACCATCTATCAGTCGGATGCATGGAAGCATAGATGCCAAAAAAAGCTTGGACCCCATTGCCCTATGTAACCCTACAGGTTGAGCTTTGCCTGTAGATCTGATGAAATTGTTTGGGGTTACCAAAGTGTCAAATGGTAGATTCCGGCTCGCTTCTTTAGGGGGACAGGGAGCACATTTCAGCCCATTTCTTTTTGCTGGATTCTTCGGATTAAGTGGAGCTGCACTTTGTTAGCTTTGTTAGTTATGTACGTATGTCCTCTCGGAGAAAAAGTTGGGCACAAATTTTGTGATAAAGTGAACATATATGTAGGTAGGTCGATAATATCTTAAAGCGAAAGAATGGCATCCAACTTCTTTTTGCACAGGTGATCGTGGTGTGGAAGCAGAAGCAAAGAACTAACGTGTACTATTTTTCCCCCCAAGATATGGCACCTTTCTGCTCTACCCAGCGCCTAGCATGATCTGTCAACAAGTCGATTATTGCAGCGTGAGTTAAGAAGACCATCGACTATTTTTTTTACAAAAAAAATCAATCAAATTTACCACGTGTGTTGGAGGTTTGTGTGCTCCAAACTCTTGGATGGCATCTTTTCAACTCTAGTGAGATCATCAGGTTAGGGTTTAATATAAAAGAGGGGAAGACAAATGTTTATGTGGATTTTAGAAGAACGTCTAGGGCACATATGTACCTGCGGGTAAGGGCAACCATAAGTAGCGACGATAATTAGAAGGTGATTGATGGTTACGTTGCTAGGGAAGTGGGTAGATTTGTGCAAGAGGGCTCATCGGGCGATAAGACTCGTTTGTTTCTTTGAGGGTAGGAGTAGTGGCATATGTCTATGGGATTCATAGGGGAGGTAGCTAGGAGCGGGCGGGGAGGGACGCAGTGAGTGCAGAACCTGCGTCGTCGTGAGGTGTTTGACTTATATTAAATTTTACCATATTAAATACGATGTGGGCCAAAATTAGTTGGTTGTCCTAAGCATTATCCTAGTGTTGGGCCCAACTTTAGACATGTTTTTACTTGAGGGGTATGAGATATGGCTCATCTAGTGCCCCCTTGATAAGGGCAGTAAACAAGCTAAGCTCGAGTGACCCTGGTTGCCTAGCTTTAAGCTCAACACAAGCTTGAGCCCCTCGAGCTGAACCTGGTCCACTTTCCAGCTTTTAAGTAGGCTCAACTTTATTGTGGACTCGAGCTCGGCATGCAAATATAACAACACACATTTAAAAAAATATTTTTTGTGAAAAATAAATTTCTAACTAATCTCACTAACAAAGAAGAAGTACAAAGATAAATATGTGATGCCAATATGTACTACATAGCAGGAATATAATTTATACTTGATGTACTGATTCATCAAATAAATAATAAAAATTGCACACAGCAATGGGATCGCAAGCTATTTGAGCTCATCCGACAAAGCCCACAACCCTGGAGCCTTAGAGTTAGGTTCGGGATCAGCTCATTCAAAACTCGATCCGAGGTTGAACTGAGCCTAGGATGAGCCGAGTTTGAGCTTCTCGTAAGCCTCGTGCTATGTTTCTTTACAGCTTTATCCATCTCTCACGGCTACAACCATGGATTTAATTCACATTTTCTTCAGCAAAGCTGCCATTATATACAGTCCCTTAAATTGAACTACTCAAACATAATGATGGAAAGATACTATACACATTTTAAGACTCTTGTTTCCTTGGTGACCTACTAGACACATACCCCCCGTGCCACTGCTCATGAGTGGTACAGTACTACAAGTGGAACCGAATAACATGAGACAAGCTTGTGCTTGGTGCGGAGTCGTGGTGTCAGCATGCATATGCATATATGTATGTCATGTCGATGCATGTGACTTGTGAGATGGCAGCTGTCAGCAGCCTGAATCCCTACAGGACTACCATCATGTCAAGCGTTAGTACTCTCTCCGTCTCAAAATATAAACAATTTTAGCATAATTACAAATCAAATATTTTCAACTTTAACTATTAATAGTAAAAAAATATAAAAAATCAATTATGTAAAATTGATGTTACTAAATTTATTATTAAACAAACTATCATAATATGTAACTCTTGTTATTTAAAATATTTTACATTTATAGATATTATTGATCAAAGCAGTATTTCGGAGACCGTGTCAGAATCCAAAAATACTTATATTTTGGGACCTGGCGAGTAGCTACTAGCTGCACACACACATATGAGGACTTGGAGTAAGACAGCACTGACCTGACCCTGCATGCTACTAGCTACCTGTCCGCGAGATCGGTACATGCAGTAGTCCCCTGTAGCTAACGCCGGTGCGGCAGTAGCCTCGTCCGCTAATACCAATGTCCCGTCCCGTCGCCATCCATCGATGGATTACCACACTGCTAGTAGGTGCTATCTCATGTATCCACCGGCACGATCGACAGCGACGCCGCGCGCGCCGGCGCGTTTGGGCACCTCGCGGCCGTACGTACCGCCGCCGGCGTTGCAGGGGTCCAAGTAGTACTTGACCAAGCTAGCTACGTGTACTCTCTTGCTCACGATGCGGCCGGCAGCCGCGTTCGTCGCCTGGGCATGCAGATCAATCTGCCGGCAGCCAGCGAGGGCGACGGGTGGGTGAACGACGGCAGCAACATCGCATTTATCGCGTTTCTTCCAGTGGTTCGTCGTACGAAAATCGCGGGTGGGCGGGGATGGGGCCACGGCGAGCGTACGAGGGCGGGCGCGGCAGGCAGGCAGGCAGGCAGGGGGGAGGCGCATTTATAGCCTCATGTGCTTTCGCCACGTCCCGATCGATCGGCCGCGGGCGCGCGCGCGGCCGGCGAGATCGATCGATCGATGGGAACATGGGCTGAGCCGCCTCTCGTGCATGGGCGGCGGCCATCATTGTGTCGGAGGTGGGTGGCGAGCTAGCGAGCTGCATGCTGTGAGATGTGGCGGTGGCGGCAGCGGCATCGTCGATCGCTTTCTGTGGATTGGGAAAGTTAAGCCTGGTTGGCGAGGCTGGCTGCATATGTCTCGAGGGCCCGTACCGTACGTCCTTTTATATGTGATGAGAGGAAAAAAAAATTGAAGGGAGCTAGCTGCTCCCGGATCTGAGGAGCTGTTCACTTCAGCTACAGTCGCCGGACGGCAGCGCTATAGTCGGGTTGCTGCTTGCTAACGGCAACCGCGCTCTCCTGGACGCTGTATCCTATATATCATTGGAGTACAAGTGAAATATTGTATATCTTTTCTCATCAGTTTCAACTTCTAGAGTAAATTAGTTAGTGCATATAACATAATATTGCGTAAAAGTTTAGACTTAATATAGGATAGAAGTCTCGAGTTCAAATATTGGGTATCATACAATTAAACGAAAGAATATTACATCTCACTGACCTTGCCATCCTGTGTGTGAGGGGGAAGGTAGTATGAGTGTATAGTATATACTGCTAAGATTACTAAACTATATTGTTGAAAAACTACTTCAAATTTAGAAATCTAAACTTTGGTGGGCTCCGTGTACGAAAGATAGATATCCAACCGACGACATGTTCTCTATACAACCATCAGTCAATCTATAGTTATAATCTAGATTGACCATGATTAAAGGCAAATAACTTTCTCTATTTTACATCTTGATTAAAGTGGCAATTTTTAGGCCCACAAAACTTATAAACTTCTAGAGAGTAGATCTTTGGATAATATATAGTACTCCGGAGTACAATGTAAGTCATTCTAGTATTTCCCACATTCATTTTAATGTTAATGAATCTAGACATATATATCTATCTAGATTCATTAACATCAATATGAATGTGGGAAATGCTAGAATGACTTACATTGTGAAACAGAGGAAGTAATAGATAGCACACGACCAATGGTTGTCCCTGCTGTTGTATCTATACTTGTTGCTACAACATTTCTGTTTTACTTAAGTTCATTTTCCGTTTTTGGAAACCATATATAATCCTAAATTAGTTCTTCATAAGTTAGAGTACACTAATCGTATTAATGTTTTACTTATTTGAACTGATTTTTGATATGTTTGCTTTATCTAGCTTGTTAAATTGGTGCTATGAATACTGATTGAGGTTATGCAAAATTGTTGCCTAAAAGGAGATTTAGATAGGTATTCCTAGTTCAGGATATGCTAGCTGTAGAGAGACTTTTGAGTAAAAAGAATTCATTGTAGGGTGTCCTATTTGTACAGTTTAAGCCACAATTTATGTGCAAAAGCCAGGTGATAGGACATTGTACTTGAATATTGTGTAATCATGGAAACACATCGTTTGAATTTTACTTGAATCTTAACTAAATTAATGTTGTTATGCTTTCACAAAAAGTAACACTAACCGCAAGCTCTATGCACATCTAAGAATATATATGAAATTGAAGTTTGATGTCATGGCAGTGTGAAGATCAAACTCACTACATGTGCTTTCTTGCAATGATGTCTTTCAATTTTGTGCATTTGTCTCTCACCATTAGAATCCAAGTATAACTACAACCTACAATGCTTTCCTCATTGTAAGAATTTGGATGAATCATATGTACTATTAATGTAATACATATTCCTTTACCAACCAGCCTTGGAAACCATTAAAATAATTGTTTATTTGTTTTGATATAGTAAATTCCAAAAAGATCAATACCATATATTCATCATCAAATAGTATAATGGGTTAGTGATTCTACAATGATGAATTATGCACCTCTCATGGTCGAGGTAAATTTTTATGGCTACTTTTCACGCTGAATTAAGTAAAAAATATAAATACCGTTCATATAACATACTATATCATGATTATTCAAGGAGGGAGCTAGGAGAATTTTAGAGTGAAAACTGATTTATCATATACTGTATCACAATTTTGGGATTAGTCTACGGAAGAGGTTAATCAGTCAAGTGTCTAACACTTGTGTAGTCATATTTGCACAACAACCATAAATATCACATTAACAACAGAGAACCGTCGCAACAAACACCGTTTTTACATAAATAATACATTATTTGATTTTTAGCAAAAACATGACTGACTTCACCTAAATTTAGTAAATTGATTATTGATTGCATACCAACTATAGCATAAGGACCTTTATGAACACATATATTTCAAGTGTTGTATATTTATTGACTTCACAACACACAAAGTGACAAAAAGAGTTTCAAAGTACTCTATATAAGTCTTAAAAAAAACTCTCCATATATATACTTTCGTTTTTTTTCCTGGCAACAATTATAACGACACCAATTTTCATAAATAACTAACGATCCCATTGTTGCACCACATATTGGAATTCAAAGTTTAGAGTACTTGCAAAAATTGAAGTTTCAAATAAAAATGAAAAACCATGGTTAATAAATCTAGCACAAGAATAAAGCAAGATATTGACATGCTTTAGAAGAGCTCTCCAAGTACACACTCTTCTAGATATAAACCTTAACAATCCCAAATTAAAAAAAGTTAAGCCTTGCCTTTACCATACTGCTACTACAAATCCTAGTGTTATATATGTTCTTCCACACTTTCAGCTAAAAGAACACATTAAATGCTTAATACTACTACGTGTTGTTAAATTTGCATGTAGTAATACTGATATCCACACCAAAAATATCTTCCACATGCATGGCATGAGTCATGACAAGTAGGGAGTAGCAAATAAATTGGAGGCCAGACTAAAGCCTGTAAAGTATGGCAGCATGCATGCTTGTGATAACCACTTGTACAACGTACTCCTATGGTAGGAGTATAGTGGGTGTACACAGTGTTAGTCCTATCATTGCTCATTGCCTCATTCCATCTTCCAAGCAAAGCAGTCATTAATGGCGACCCCATAGAGGAGGGATATATAGGAGAGAGGGTAGAGGAAGAAAAGAGAGGGTTAGCTAGCTGCTCAAATCATGGTATATGCATGCCTAAGCTCATCTTCCCCTCCCCCACAAGGCCACAACTAATTACCCAGCCTTAAAGTTACAGTACACAAGCTAAGGTAGTGTCCATGTGGAAGCCAATCAGAGAAGAGAGCAGAAGTGAGCAATCATGGCCGGCCCCTCATCTCTCTCTCTCTCTCTCTCTCTCTCTCTCTCTCTCTCTCTCTCTCTCTCTCTCTCTCTCTCTCTTCTCTGGCATCTGTCACAGAGTGCTGCATAAGTGCAGGCAGCAGGCCAAGGCCTGAAGAGCCTGAGGTAAAATGGTTAAAAAAGGCTTGTACTGTGCCGCTGGTGGCAATGCAAGAGCATGTAAGACAGACAGGATACTAATGTCACACACACATAAAACCTTTTCCTTGTGGCATTCTTGCCATGCCCAGTGATGATAGGTGGGATAGATGGCAGCATGGCACGGTGCAAAGGAAAGCTGTGGCTGCCTGCTGCTGCTGATGCAGAAGCAGGGAAAGAGACCCAACCAATCACATGGATATAGGGGAGAGGGGAAATTGCAGTTGTGTGTGAGAGAGTGTGTGCGGCCATGGGGGGAGGTGAGTGAGGCAATTCTTTTCAAAGCTTAAAGCATGCATTAAATCCAAACCCTTTTGGTTGTTTTGAGGAAGGTATGAGGGCCAGCAAGCATTGTCATGCGGCTCTTTTTCTCAGTTCCAAACAAAGCTTTGAAAAAAGAAGAAATCCCAAGATAAAATAAGGATGGCTGGAGATACTTGGATTGCATAAAGAAAAACACTTAGGGCGGGGGAGATTTGTTGCACAGGCATGCATGCACCATCTGTTTCCAGCCTACAGTATAAAGAAAAGAAGCCACAAGTTTTGGAAAAGATGAAAGATAGGCTCCTCTCCCAATCCATCACCATCCCACTTATCAGTTTTGAGAACAACATCGATCTAGTAGCAACTGCTCCTGAACCCACAGGAGGAAGCAAAAGCATGTCCATGCATCAGCAACAAAAGAGTAAAAATCAAAACAAAGCAAAGCAAGCTCGAACCTACATCGATCAACTACACCTAGCGCAACGCAACAGACACAGAGGCTTGCTAAGCTAAGCTAAAGCTTGCCATGGTGTTGCTGCATTCTCACAAGCCTAATTCTAAGAAGCTCCGAGTGAATTCTTGAAACAAAAACCAATGACATGCGCAGCAGCAGAAGAGATCGATGGAAAACCAACCAACCAACCAACCGATATGTAGTAGCATCAGTAGTAGTGCACTTGTGCTACCTCCAAACTTTGCTCCTCCCGAATGCAGTCGACAATTCCTGCATGCCAAGAACACCAAAACCAGCAGCACAAGATTGATCAGCTAACTAACACGAGACAAATTCTAAACTAATGCAGCATTGGAAAGTGACAGAATTTAGAAAGCAGGTTAGCCATGAGAATTCTCGGTTTTTTTTTTCTCACCGTGATGGAAGTGGAGGAGCTAGCTGATAGGTTGCTCATGGTGGTTTTTGGTGGTGGTGAAGTCATCTGCCCGCCACTGCTGCGGTCAGTGGTGAGAAGCCGAGGAGACAGACGACGGCGGCGGCGGCTTGTCGCCATTACCGCCGCTGCCGCCGTTGTGCTCCTCGTCGCCCTGTATCCTCGCGGGGAGGCGGAAGCCGGAGAAGCCGATGCCAGGAGCGGCAAAACCGATGGCCGCCGACACGGAGGGGCTCAGCCCTCCTTGGTGGTGGCTCATCTGGTTGTCGGCTTCGACGGTCTCCGGCCATCCTCGCTCGGAGGGCTGGTTACTGGACTGAAGGGGTCCCCTCTGGAAGAAGAACTGGCTCTGGTGGCCACCCAGCGCCGCCGCCGCCGCCGCCTGCATATGCGCCGCTTGCTGCGACACGTTGAACAGGTAGGCGCCGGTGCCGCCGCCGCCACCGGGGTCGGGCACGTTCCACGGCAGCATGCGCTGGTTCTGCGCCTGCTGCTCGGTGGCCCACATGGCGCCGCCGCCGAACGAGTAATTGGCGGCGCCGGAGAAGAGCGCCTGCTGCGTGGTGCCATTGCCGCCGCCGCCGCCGCCATGGCGATGTTGCTGGTGGTGGAACATGGGGTCTGGTAAGGACTGCAGCGACAGCCGGAGCTCCTGGCTCTGGCTGCCGGTGCGGGACAGGAGGTCAGGCGTGTAGCTCTGGAAACCCATGGCCGACGACTGCGCCGCCGCGGTGGACGACGATGCCTCCCCGCCTGCGGTGCCACCCATGGGGAAGAAGGACTTGATCGTGTCGGCTATGGCGTCCGAGTCGAGCGACGGCGGGAGGAAGCTGGTCCCGCCGCTGCCCCCGCCGGCGAAGTCGAAGGCGGTGTGCGCGACGGTGATGGCCTGCGCCTGGTCGTCGGAGTTCTCGGCGGAGTCGGGGTGGGTCGAGGAGGACGGCGGCGCGGCGGCATTGCCCGCGCCTGGGCCTCCGCCGGCGCCGGCCGTGGGCTGCCACGCCGGCAGCACGTCGAGCTTGTCGATGGCGTCCTTGGCGTTCTTGATGAGCCAGTCCACCGCCTTGCTCGGGCGGTCGTAGCCCAGCCGGTCCTGCACGTCGTAGAACTGGATGGCGGTGTGCGCCGACAGCCGCACGCGGCGGTCGCGCGGCCCGCGCGCCGTGCACACCTTGCTGTGCCGGTCCTTCCGCCCTGTCGACCGCACAATGTGCCCACCCTGCACCGCCACGATCTCCCCGCCGCCGCCGCCGCCCCTCGACCGCGGAGTTGTCGTCGCGGGGACAATCTCGCCGCCACCACCACCTCCACCTCCACGGCCCCTCGTGTTGGACGCGGCGGGGGGCTGTGGCTGCGCCGTGAACTGATGCAGGTGGTGGTGGTGGCCGACGCCACCGAAGGAGAGGAGCTGAGGCTGGAAGCCGTGCTGGTGGTGGTGGGAGTGGCCGCCGGCGTCGCCCATGGGCGAGAGAAGGGCATACTCGGCGGAGGAGCCCGACAGCTGCCTCACGGACGCCGGCTGGAGATGGAAGACGGGGACAGGCGGCGGTTCTTGGTCCTGCTGCACACCCTGGTGGTGGTGGAGCTGGAGAAGCCGGTGGTCGTGCTGCTGCTGCTGCTCATCTGCCTCCTCCTGTCCCCCGCTTCCTCCTCCTCCTACGCCGCCGCCGTCGCCGCCGTGGGTGACCCGGTGGTGGTGGTGCCTCGGATCCAGATCCCCCGCCGCCTTCTTCCCCGCCGCTACTGTTGCTGCTCCAATGCGCGTCCATCCACCTCGCCGGATCCCATAACTAGGTCGACAAGAAACACAAAAACCATCAAAAGAATCAACAAGAAGAAGGCCCCGGAGGAGGAGGCTGCAAGAAGAAGAAGAAGAAGTGGTGGCCAGGGAGGGACTGACCCAGGAGAGGAGTGGGGGACTAAACTAGACGCAATCCCATGGATTGGACATCACATTTTAGCAGGGGGGACGGCCAGCCAAAGCTTTTGCTCCTCTCTCACTCTCTTGTTGGGTTTGTGTGGGAAGCTTGGTGAGCAGGAGGCAGAAGGGAGGCAAGAAGACAGGATGATAAGAGTAGGATTTGTGCTTTAGTGAGGAGAGAGAGAGAGAGAGAGAGATTTTTGCTTCACTGCTGCTGCTGATGCTGGCTGCTGCTTTGTGTGAGTGTGTGTATGTGTGTGTATCAGAAGCAGATGGAGCTGGTGGTGTTTGGGAATGAGGGACTAAACTCTCACAAAAGTATAAGTTGCTATGGGTGGGACTAAAATTTTTATGAATCCTTCCCAAACACCACGCTGGGGCTGCAGGAGGCTGGAGCCCAAGTGATGAAGAGAGGTGGTGATTTGGGAATTGGGAGGGGATGGATGATGCTGGGGGATTGTGGGTTATGCATGCGTGGATGATTAGGACATCTGTTGTATTATTAAAAAACAGTAGACAACGATCGAATCGCGATGAAACTCGAACACACACACGTGTACGTGCCTTTGGAAAAAAAATAAAAACCGGAGGCACACACCCTCGTTTCCATGCATAAGGAATTAAGCGCATCTCGATAGCTTTATGGTAATATATAGCAATTTTAACTATGTTTATATATACGTTCATGTATATGTAACCGCTAGTATCTACTTGCACAATTGTGGAGTGATCTACTTATTAGCCGATTTTTCTTTTTTATTGTACAGTAGACATGTTTGTCATGACATGAATATCTATGCTCTTCATAAGCTAACTTGTGATATTCTTAGAGAGTGCTTGTACTATAATTCTTGTAGTTGGGCAGTTGCATAGGCAAGTAAGATGGCAACTGGAGCTTTTTCAAGGGTATATGCCAATGGTTAATGATTTTCCTTTTTGGAAAGTCGAGAGTTGCAATATTAGTTTCAAATGTGAGACCTTTCCCCTGAGATACTTGTTTATAGATTGATGGTGTGTTTTATTTGTAGCCCCACCTTGCTAAAAGAGGGTTTTATGTGGCGTCATTGTCCAAACTTGCCCCAAGTTTGATCCACAGCAAAATTTTGCATGGAAATAAGATCAAGCTATTTTTAGTTCATTTGATGCCAAAAACATAACGGGTGAGGGACCTAGATGGTGCCCATAGATTTGTTCAAAAAAGATAGAAGAAAACACCCCCTCATCGGCACATCTACATACAGGACAGATGGATAGTGTAAACTTGTATGGTTGTACTCCCTCCGTTTCAGGTTATAAGACGTTTTTGACTTTGGTTAAATTCAAACTATTTTAAGTTTGACCAAATTTATAGAAAGAAATAGTAACATTTTGAAACAAAGACAAATTTATTCTAAAAATATATTTAATTATTGATTTGATGAAACTAATTTAGTATTATAAATATTACTATATTTGTCTATAAATTTAGTCAAACTTGAAACAGTTTGACTTTGACCAAAATTAAAACATCTTATAACCTGGAACGGAGGAAGTATTTCCCTAGTTATTATTCTTCTTATTCTTTCTTTTTTAAGAGAGAGAGAGAGAGAGAGAGATTTGCCTAGTTCTTCTGCTTAGTTGGGAGTGCTCAATTTCATGGCTGCTATGGGTAAGCTGTAGTACATCTCAAAGGGAAGAATGCTAAAAACATAATTCAGCCCTATATGAGAATGAAAAGGCCAATTTATAATGTGGTACGATGGTTCAAAGAAGTCTGGTGGTGAGACATGATCATAACTATAGCTAAGAGCAATTAACCAGCTACCCAATCATGCCGAGCCCACACATGTGGTGAAGTTTTTAACCTGCTAGACATGAACAGAGTTCGGAAATGACATGTACAGTATGGAGTACATAGTTGGATGCCTTAAAAGATAGATTGATTTGTCATAGTTAAAGAGACAATTATATTGGAAGGACATGTAATGCATGCGAAATGTACCACTTCATCCATTTCAGAGAGTAATACACACCCCATCAAAGTTACAAAATGGATGTCACTTGACTCACTTCTACTGTACACCCCAAAGGAATAAAGGAAAAAAAACTTCTTTCACCGCAGATTTTTCTCAGCCACAAGTACTTAGTTTTTTTTAAAAAAAAATTAGTTACACTATCAGTACCGCGTAACATGTTTTCATGACCAGAAGTATAGAAAAAAATAAAGCGATTAGTTCTCTAGCTTTATTTGTTCGGATCGATTGAGATGCATCTGATAACGCGTGAAAAAAATAAACAAGATAAAACAATATAATTTATAGGTAAGAATGTTATATATGTATGTACTCCATCCGTCCAAAAAGCCAACCTATCTTAGCTAAGAGAGAATGTTATGGGACAGTTTAAATAAATAACAAGTCTTAAAAATAGACTACGATGATAGAACCCAAAATCAAATATAAAATCAAGTTTTATAAAATTATTTGTTTCCCCGCAAAATTTTTTAAAAGAATTTGGCTGTGCATAAGAAGCCAACAAGCAAGAGCTAGCGAGAGCCCCCTTCTCCGTTCCGTTGCCGTCCCGTCCCGCCCCGCGAGATCCGTGGAACACACCAACTCTGTGGGTCTGTTTAATTTGATGCCAAAAAAACCTTACTAAATTTTGGTATGCTAAAATTTTGGTAACTTGTCAAAATTTTGGCAGGATTTCTTATATAGTTATCAAAATTCGGCAGCAAACTAAATATAGTTATTTTTTTGGTAACTTTATCAAAATTTAATAAGATTAAAAATAGCATCAAAGTGAACCGTCCGTGTGCACACACAACCAATAAATCTCTCTCGCGTGCGCACACACTCCCTCCCTCCCTTGCCTTGCCTGCCAATGCATGTGTGCAGCGCTGTCCCTGTGGCCAGTGTGATCTCTTACAACTTTTGGCCTCCTCCGGGGGCAGCCTTTAATTGCTTTGCCGAAAGAGACGTGGCCTTTTCATCCCACACACACACACATGCATATGGCCGATCGATCACTGGAACAGAGAGATGCACTTGCTCATCAGTTTGCTCCTCGATGGCATAGGTGGCATTAATGCGTGTAGCTCTACAGCTAACTAAACGAGGAGATTAATAAACAACTCGATCAGGATCTCGCTAAAACAGTGTAGGGTTTGCCGCTGCTGCAGCATGCATGCATGCTACTACGCTGCTATGGTTGGGTGTTGGTGTTTCCCCCTTCTGTATCATCATGTGGTGGTGTTGTTTATCTCTCACTCTCTCTCTTCTCCGGCCAGACAAGGGACATTCCAGTGGAATGAAAAACTCAGCATTAAAATCCCCAACACCCTGTCCTTGCCACATGATCGAGATGGTTATTGCTACTCCTCCTACTGCTGCTGCTGGCTGGCTGCTGCATTGGGCCCTCTGTCTCTGAATGTGTACGGGTCCGGCTGGCTCAGTGGCTCACGTGATCGCTGGCTGTCCAGAAAACTCACATTTAGGAGTAGTAATTTTTTTTTATTCACAGTGATATACTCCCTGCTACTACTATTATACAACCAAGTTGATTTGCAACTAGTATCTACAGGCGTGTTTAGTTCGTGTGCCAAAAAATTTTTTAAGTATATAAACACACATGTGAAGTATTAAACGTAGACTAATAACAAAACAAATTACAGATTCCGCCTGTACACTGTGAGACGAATTTATTAAGCCTAATTAATCCATCATTAACAAATGTTTATGGTAGCATCACATTATCAAATCATGGTGTAATTAGGCTCAAAAGATTCATCTCACAATTTACATGCAAACTGTGCAATTGCTTTTTTTCTTCCACATTTAATACTCCATATATGTGTCCAAACATTTGATATAACAATTTGTAAAAGTTTGAAGGGAACTAAACACTGCCTTTTTGCAAAACCGGGTGATGCTCAGCACAAGTCTGCAAAACCGGGTTTCAGTCAAGATGGCTCGTACTTAAGGCTGGCAGTGGCGTGCGTGGGCTGATGCAGCCGTTGGACAGGCCCGCACCACTTACCCACTTACCCACTTAGGCCAAACCACTTAGGAGTAAGTGGGCTGATGCGGCGAGCCCACACGTCCGGCGGCGCCACCACAGCCCACATCGAGCATCAGAAAGAGGAGGAACGAGGAGTCAAAGAGGAGGGGAACGAACAAGTTCGTCGCTGTTGCGGCTTGAACCCTAGCCGCTGCCGCCATGGATTCGATGCCGCCTCCTCCACTGCCTCCTCCTCCGCCGCCCCCCGCCACCACCTCTGCCTCCGCCGTCGTTCCTAGTGATCTCGCAGACCTCCGCCAGCACTGCCGCTTCCAATGCGCCCTCCAAGGGACCTTCGTGGTCATCGCCGGTCCTGGCAGCGCACTCATCGTTGCTCGTCGCACCCACTCCGCCTGTTCTGTCAATTTCTTGGGTGGTGCTAGACCAGCTTCTGCTTCAATCCCATCGACCTCTACACAGGTGAGTTCTTGATTCTTTCCCCTGATGTGGATGCAGTGAAAAGGAGATGCAAATGCAGTGAATCTGAGTAGGATGAATCCAGAAAGCAAGGATGTAATTTTCAGATTCAAACCATATTTAATTTTGTAAGGATGTACACATCACTTCACCTAAAAAAAGAAGATTATTTAGTTCCTGCTTGTTTGTGATTAGTTGCTTTCGTGACATAACAATGTGCAGTTTTGATGGCTTGCCTTTACATAACATGCTTGATGGTCACCTGGGATGTAAATATGTGATATGCCTGTTTGAGAAACATCATTGAATCTTGTACATTAATCTTATACCTTTCTGACTTTGTTTTGAGTTATATGAATAGACTGTTTTATTTGCTATTCGATTCCTGTTCAGCATTATTATGTATAAACTCGTTACTATATATACACACTGCTTCTTTTTTCTCTAAAGTTAGTGATTAAACAACAATTCACATGTAACAGCACACATGAAAACAAATTTAAAAAATAATTTACATGTAACTGCTTCTTTTGGCGCTGACTTTGAACACACAAGATTAGCCTTGGATAGCTAAGTTTCAGCACTAAAATAATTATCTGTTTTGTTCATGAGTTTCAGAGCCCCCTGGATTTTAAGCTATGTCAATTATATAATGCAGTCGCTTGGCTGTCAAATTCCTTTTATGTCAGAAGACAGTTTAAGAATCAAACAAAGTGTAGCATTGCACCGACTAAGGACAATTTCAGAAGATAGTTTCAGGTTGCCAACCCATGTTTACCTTTTCATTTTTCCTTTTTACTGCTGTAGGTGACTCGAGAGGGAGGGGTACTGGCCTCAAATACCTCGAGGGCCAAAGCAAAGCGTACTGCCCCAACATCGAATCAACTAAAGCATTCAACAACAAAGCGGTCAAAACCAACTATGGTAACAATGGTAGGGTCTCCGGGGATTCGTATCATGATGTCACCTATGCTAAGGTCCCCAATAACACGTGCATTGTCCCCACCTCCAACACACGAGGGGTCACCATCTTCTTCCCCCGAGGAAGCAACTACACTTCAACATCGTAAGTATTTTTTTCCAATAAAACCTTCAATTGTCAGAAAAAAAATAGATTTTCAATTTTACTGCTATTTATTTAGGCACTTGATGCATTTACTGTACATTGAATATTATGTTTGATCTTTTCATAAATCATAATATATGATTGGTTCAAATAATTAGATTCATCTAGAAGCAAATCAAAACGCAAATTAAGATCAACTGTATGGAAAGACTTTGATCCAATATATGAAGGAGAGGTGCTTACAGGAGCTCACTGTGTTCATTGTGGCAAAATGTTAAAGGCTGCACGAGATGTAGGGACTAGTAGTTGTCATAGACATTTACTAAAATGTAAGGGTAAAGCTAGAATGGATCAAATGTGTTCTCAACTGATGGGTGTATCATCTGATACATCATGTGCTGTTGCCCTCACAAATTGGACATTTGATCAGCATGTGTCTCGGAGAATGCTTTTGGAGTTAATAGTTGCTCACGAGCTGCCCTTTAGCTTTGTGGAATACCCTAAGTTTAGAAGTTTTGTGGCTAGTTTAAATCCATGTTCCAAGCATGTTTCTAGGAATACCATAAAGGCTGATTGCATTAGTGAGTATCAAAATCAGAAGGTAGACTTACAAGTGGTTTTGAGTGGCTCGAATTCTAGGCTCTCTCTCACTGCTGACATGTGGACATCAAAGCAAAAATTGGGTTATTTATGCATCACGTGTCACTTCATAGATGATAAATGGAAATTGAAGAAAAGGATAATTAAGTTTGCTCTTGTTGAGACACCACATGATGGCAAAAACATGTTAAGTGCAATGGTGAAGGCTCTTCAAGATTGGAATATTGAACATAAGCTATTTTCAATTGCATTAGACAATGCATCTGTGAATGATAGTTTTATGAGTTCTTTGAAAGAAAATCTTGTTGAAAGGAAATTGCTGCTGTCCAATGGCGATCTATTTCATTCTCGTTGTGCTGCGCACATCCTCAACCTTATTGCTCAAGATGGGCTTAGTGCGATAAGTGGTGCAACTCACAAAATTAGGGAGAGTGTAAGGTATGTTGGGGCCTCGCAAGCTCGTAAGCAACGGTTCAAGGAGATGATCAGGCAAGTAGGACTACCTAAAATGAAGTGGCCCTTTCTTGATGTGCCCCATCGGTGGAACACAACATATGATATGTTAACTTCAGCTTTGCCTTATAAGAGAGCTTTCAAAGCTCTAGGCCGAGAGGAACCTAACTATAAACATTTACCATCAGATAATGAGTGGGGTATGGCCAGAAAACTTTGCAGCATGTTAGTAGTATTTCATAAGGCCACACTACCAGTTTCAGGCTCCAAATATCCAACATCCAATCTTTGGTTTCATGAAATATGGGAGGTCAAGAAATTGTTAGACACTGAGATCTTGAACTCACACCCTAACATTGTATCCATGGCTTATGAAATGATACAGAAGTTTGAGAAGTATTGGAAGCTATCATTCTTGCAAATATGCATCCCTGTGATACTTGATGCTAGATTTAAGTTGACCTTTCTTGAGTATCGCTTGAAGCAAGGATTTGAGATAACAGAAGCTAATGAATACTTTCAGAAAATAAACAGTTCAATTCAAGAACTTTTTGTTGAATATTCCTCAAAGATGGGTAGCTTGCAAGAAAGTAATATCGTGGACTTGACTGCTGATGGAAATAACCCTTGTTCTGATGGAAGTAGTCGATGGTCTGATTGGGGACAACATGTTAATGCACAAAAAAGAAAAAGAGCAAATGAGCTTGACAGGTATCTTAAAGAAGAAGTGGTCTCTATTGGTGCTGATTTTGACATTTTGCAATATTGGAAGATGTTCTCCCCCAAGTATCCTATACTTGCTCAGATGGCATGTGATATATTGGCTATTCCAGCATCAACCGTGCCGTCGGAAAGTGCATTTTCTACTGGAGGAAGAGTTATAAGTGATTATAGGAGTAGTCTCAGCAGCGAGACTGTACAAGCTTTGATTTGTCTCCAAAGTTGGATTAGAGCAGAAGGTACTCCTATTTTCTCATACTAAAAAAATGTTGTAACATGTTCTTTTATGAATACATGTTGTTAATTGCATTCTGAAATCTCTTTTAACTATTTTAGACACTGAAATTAATGATAGTGAGAATGATGAGGATGATATGTCCATCTAATTTCTCAGGTAACTTCTTTTTACCAATTTTTCTATTTCCAAACACATAATAATATATGATGAAAAACTCATATATAAGCATGATTTGTCAATATGCAGAACCTGAAGATTTGCAAGCTTCAACACCATCAGGCATTGAAGTAGAGCAGCTGCAATGAACAGTCTTGTGTTATTGATACAATCGTTAGTTTGATCTTCATTAGGATATTCATAATGTCCTATTATTCCACTCACATTAATATTGTAAATTCAGTGAGCAATGCAACGGTTCTGTGACTTCTGTCATTCTGTTTGCCATCTTCAAAATCTTGGAGGAAATTTCGTTGTTTGGGATTGAGTGCTTAGTCTGAATTCTTCTCAAACATTTCTTGTAATTGATGCCGCTGTGGTATACTACTACTTACAAACACTAGCACACAAATAGCAAGCTGATTATCTGATCATGCATGTTCTTTTAATGTGGACAAGCTTATTTACTTGTACAGTTTTATGGGAAAAGTAGTGGTAGTAGTACAAACACTGGAGTGACATTTTTGCAAAGGACAATTCATTGCCACAGAATTTCTGTCGGAAAGGTGATAAAAATAAGTCCAGTCCTTAAGTGCCCAGTCAAATCAACCAAACCGTGCACTAACGACGTACAGAAGGTGTTAATTACACCTAATTACAGAGGCAATCAATTCTTTCTTTCATCAAGGAAAGGAAAAGGCAGAGTACGAGTACTTGCTACTGTTACTCCCAGTTGTGATAAGGGCCTTTAGCTGTAGCTTTTCTTAAGGATGCGTCATGTCAAATCGATTTGATTAGTCGATTTTGTTTGATTTGATGGGTTGGACTGGACTATACTGGCGTCCGGATTCTGCACCGGTCGGTGGCGCACCCAACAGAATCCGGCCAGTACAGCCGCAACGCTGGCAGGCGCCTCCTTTTCCCTCTCTTGTCACCTTCTCCCTCTCTTTTTTTTCCTCCTTTCATGTCTCGGCAACACCTGCGCATTGCACGGTGCACTTGCCAATTTCGTTGCATGTGTGGACTCGATCAGTGAAAATGACATACATGGAAAAAAAATCAGGTGCAAAATTTATTGGTACAATAATATATCCAGGTGTCTTTGTTGATTGTAGTGGAAAGGTTATAGTGACAAATAATAAATGACCACTTTTGTAAGTATTAAGCCAACAATACCCCACAGTCTATATCGACCATTAGAGAATCGAGCATGTAGGTACTTCGATAAGATGTACAACCAAAAAAAATAACTGATGTGCTTATTCATATGAGTTCTTACTACCCCGTCCTAAAATGTAACAACTTTTTCTAGTCAAAAAATGTAACAACTTTTAGCTATAAATCTGGCCACATAGTTGTCTAAATTCATAACTAAAAATACTTATATTTTGGGACGGAGAGAGTATTACTCATTACTCCATTCGTCCTAAAATATAAGAAGCTGGGAACATATGAAATATTTCCTAATACAACAAATATGTACAGAGTGTATGTCCAGATTTGTTGTACTAGAAAATGTCTCATTCGTTCCCAACTTCTGATATTTTGAGACTGAGGAAGTACTAATAAGGTATTTATATGACTATAAATTGAACTATTTAATTGATTCGCAGATATTTGATTTATGCTATTTATATACTATTATTTCTTTCCATATCCTTCCCACCATTCCCCACCACTTTATAGTCCACCTAGACGGAAAGACGAGCATAGTATGGCCTATATATATGGTTGACGTAGATTACATATATACCTCAAGTTACACTATGACAATAACATCGATTTTTTTTTCTTTATTAAAACTTCTGGCTACCACTTTATACGTACATACATTGGTTTATATATCTTGTGCACACACACACACATCCGAGATGGCATTCGTTGTGTGCTCGTTGCAAAAAAGAACTAACTGGGACCATAAAAAACGAGTGGATGCCGACATTCGAAAAGGAGTGTAATATTTTACATGTGGATGTCACATTAAACAAAGGCAGCTTTCAGCTCCATGCAAATTGGCCACATGAACAGTAGCATGCTAGCTTAATTTAGTCATCGACAGAACCTGCTAGCAAGATGAATGTACTCTCCGCTAACCGTGGTCGCTAGCTAGCTATTTGGGATTTTCTTATGCAGCGTGAGATTTGAGGTTGACCGAAAACCTTAGTTTAATTATGTGTAGATCCATTTGCATCGATCCTTGCATGGAGAAACGGTTGTTAATTATTGATCGTGCGTTCATTTCTTTCGTGGTTTGATCAGAATTCAGAAGTAGGCCGTGACTCGTGACTCGCGAGGCTCCTGGCTCCGGATCTATTTTGCGGACAAATACATATAGTGAACTTTGTGCGCAATGGTACACTCATAGTTCTTTGGTTACACAGAAGAAATGCTAATTTAGTTATATAGTACTGAATTTTCATTGATAAAAATGAAAATTTCATTTCCTCAAAATTGTTGTGTAAGACCTGATTAATTGTATTGGAATATCTCACATGCATATTGTCAGGGTTATGGATACCACATACCTAATAGTAGTTGACTAAATCTCGGTAGGGCCCACCATATACCATGTCCTATACGGAAGCAACCTTCGGATATAGGAGGAGTTCCGGATAAGGAAAGACAACCAGAGTTCTACATGGAAACGACAAGGGCTACTCGGATTGTATCCATATTGGTTTCCCTAGTTCTACTTGAACAAGGGGACACCTATGGATATAAATACAAGCCCCCCTAGGAGGACAGGGGGACGACTGACCATGAGACAATCAACACGATCAACATGATCACACGGTCACCATGATCGAGATCCACCTCAATCAGCAACCACCACAATATACGGAACAACAGAAACCAATACAAGCCAACATACGCCAAGACACGCCGCCGGATATTGACTTCAGAGATAGGCATGGCTATTCTCCTACGGTGTCTCCGGATACCGGCAGGAGATACGAAAGCGCTATCTCTGATCTCGCCGGGCACGGATTCGAGGAGGAAGACTACCCTGGTGTCGACTACGAGTCAGACCTTCAGACCGACATGTCGACAACAGTTAGATAGGCTACCCACATATTGTACTGGTGTGATTATGGTGAATAAGAGCAACTTCGGCTCCGGCCAACAGGATGTAGGGTTATTACCTGACAACTCAGGGGCCCGAACCTGTATAAAAATCCCCGTCTCTATCTCTTTTACCTCAGTCTCGCGTATATCCTAGCACCAACGATCCCCATACTGTCCAAATACCGTAGTCGAGGCATCAAACGTCGACACATATTAATGTTTTTGTGTAGCAAAATTTTATTCATATTTTAGGGCCAACTTAAGACATCTGTTCCATTTCTGGGGGTATATTTAAAATTGTCCATATTACTATTATTCTCATGTTTAATTTGGATTGCGACCAAAATTTCTAAGATTTGTTGGTTGTGTACCCATGGGCAGAGGCCGGAGATGTATTCTATTTCCATTATTTAAAAAATGTTTGTGGCTCACTTGCCATGTCATGCCAGGGCCACCATATTAACAGAAGCCTGAAACGAGCTATACTGCATTCATTAATTCCTGGGTCTATTAATTCCTGCTATTACAAAAATATAAGTATTTCTAACATTTTAAATTTGTACCAAAGTATTAGTGCTTCAAGAACTATTTAGAGTACTATTTATCCCATTAATTACCTCACATTTAAATTTCTTTTTTTTACCCTCAACCATCTCTCATTTAATAAAGTGCACCAAAAAATTCTCCTCAATTTTAATTTTTGCTAAACAATCTAGAAATACTTGTATTCAAAATGGATAAATGGAATAGAAAGCTAGTATCACGTTAAAGGAGAAAAAAAAGATATATATGCATTGTCGACGATTGTGATGTGCGGTCCGAACTATTATGGTGAAGAGTTAGTTGGGGTCTACGTACATGAAAGGTTTGGAAATGAAATTGAGTATGTATATATATATATATACACCAATATATATGAACCGGTGAGTACTATTTTTACAATAAATCAAATAGGAGTAAGTAGATTACTACTATATGGACACTGATGAATGTGGAGGCAACAGATCACGTACCATAGGAAGCAGAAAACTGTAGAGGGCTGAACACACTTATGCAGGCCGTTGAAGTAAAAACAAGCACATATCTTGATATGATGCACCATGTGACGACGGTACAGTGCCGCTGCTGACATTGCTTGGTATTCACGGGAGGGTTTGTGACAAAGTCCCCTTTCTCCCCTCCGGCCTCTAGGACAAAACTTTTCTGTTCCATGCATGTATGATGTATCAACCCATATACTATATGTGTAGCTCCAGAACTTAGCCCCACAAACGCTCGCTAGCTCCAACCTAGAGGGCCTCCAACATGCTCAATCTAAACTATAACAAAGTTAATTGATTTGTAGGTATAATTTTTTATTTGTTTTTTTGTATATGTTAGTATTTTAGGAAGATGGTATTTAAATTTGTTTGATCAGGAGCCAAGAAGCCACCTTTTTGTTTTTTATTGTTAGGGCTTGTTCATCTTATATATAAGTCCACATTAATCAACCAGAGACTACTCCCACAGATGTGTTGTACAGACATCTAGTAAGTTCTACCAATTAGTCCATATCATCACACTTTCATTTTTCCCTCTCTATCATCACACTTTCATTTTTCCCTCTCTCTCTCTCTCTCTCCAACCTCAGGTTTGGTTTTTTTTCCCAAGTCGTGTCTTGCGTAGCGCATCATATCGTGTCGAGAGTCAATGGGCATACATGTCGGCTTCACTATATAGCGCAAATCTGCAGCCACTGTATAGTGGCGCTACTGTTTTGTGCTGGCACAGCTATGCCTTAGCTATTATATGCAACGCTGTAGAGCAATATATAGCATGCATAGCTGATCACCCCAAATATATGTTTCTCTCTCCTTACCCCCTATCACATCCCCATCAACAAAATTGCCTACAGCTGACTGTTTTATGGGTTAATTATTAGTTATTGGTTGATGTTATACAACCCTTGGCTACTTGTATTCAGCACTTAGAAACATTGTTTCTTTATGTATACATTCCAAAGATTTTGTACAGGAAGAAATATGCATGCATGACATATATATAGTATTCCAATATCCGTGTACCCATTTCTGTTTAAAAAAAATCAAGATGCATGCATGCAACCAGATGGAGAGGATGGTCACGAGATCATGGGCTCATGCCTCATGGCCATCCCGTTGTACGATTCACATAGGAATACTCCGTATGCTAGGCATATAGGAGTATGTAGAGCCTGCAGCAAGAGAATGATGCCACAGAAGCCTAGGCATGTTAGCCCGTCCGGCCGGACACAGGCCTGGCCACTGCATGCTGAGAAAGCGATGCCATGATCTACTAGCTATAGTCCTCATCACCGATGATCTCTCTGACCATCTGACTGCGCACTCACTAGCTAGTTACTCCGTCCATTCCATAAAGTATGTAAAGGGGATTGTAGATTTTTAGCAACGTTTAAGGTAAAGTATATAAAGGGGATTGTAGATTGTTTAGGAGAGTTTAAGGTTAATGTGAAATTTCTTTGACGACTTCGTTAGAAAAGAAAATCATGTTGTGCGATGTAACTATTACAGTGATTGGATAAATTAGAAAAACAATGCCTTCAAGTTTCATTATATTTGCGAAATGAAACTATGGAGAAGATTAAAATCGCTTGTACTACTTATGGATGATGAAGGGAGTAGTAACTAACTAATAAGAAGTCATACATTTGAGCCTCTGGTCCTGTTTTGGAGAGCTTTTACCAGTTGCAACTTCTTTCAGAAGCTTTAACTCTCGTAAACAATACGAATTTTGATCAGATTTACAAGAATCTGTAGCTATAGGATCTAGAAAATAAACTACTAGTACTTCAGAAGCTAGAAAAATCATCTTCTCTAAATTATCAGAAGCATACTAAAATCAGTTTCTTCAAATTAAATAGGACCTCTCACTGTGAGCAGTTAGCTCTAGCTAGCAGTAGGCCGGATCAACACATGTGGCGCACAAACCAACTCCCCGTCCCCAGTACTGATACTGTGCCTTCGCAGCAGAGCAGTAGCACAGGGCGCGCCGCCCGCCCGGCCGTGTCCGCTTGCATCTGCATATGCCCCATGCCTTGCCGCCGCCCCCCAGCTTGTGTGTACATGTGTGTGCAGGCCGGCCTGCATGCATGCCAGCTTTCCGTGCTCTTTACAGTTTGGGCCCTAGCTACCTCCCCCCCAACAATTATCGGCGCCGGCGGCCGCGCGCGTGAGTAGTGCATGCCATCCGTCGTCCAGCCCTCCGCGGCGCGCGCGCACTAGCTAGCTACCATCTCGTAAAGTCCCATGGCTTTTTACAAGCGCCTGCCACACTGATTATTGGCGATCGCGTGCATGCATGCATGCTTGCATGTCCGGTAGTACTAATCGATGATCGATTCCGGTACAGTCCACACCAATAATCAGCGCGGGTTATCTATCGATCTTAGAGCCTGTCTGGAGGAGTTTCTAGCAGCTTTTTCTAGAATCTCCAGTTGCCAGAAGCTTCCCCAAACAGTATAACTTCTTACACAGATTCTAAGAATACGTAGCTGTAGAATATGAAAAATGAACTAGAAGTCAGAAGCTGGGTTTTCAGCTTCTCGATCATCAGCTAGCTTCTCAGCAATTGGTTCTCAGAATTTTAAGTTCTTCCAAATAGATCCTTAGCCGATATCGCCGTCGTCGTCCTTCACCGTGCGTGACAGACACCGTACGTACGTACGTCCCCACAAATGTTTCGATCGAGTTCAATTCGACCACCGTGCATTGCGTACTACTAACTGGGAGTAGTGGTGGTGTACCAAACTGGACGGTTCCTAGGTGAGTGAGAGGTGACGACGGCGACGCTCCAACGTACGCCACGAACATAGTACGCCTTTGCTCGCCGTGGCCGGCCACGCGGCGCGTGGTGGCCTGCGTGCATTGCAGATTGCACGGTCTGTGTCCCCCTCGGCTGCTCCTGCACCGGCCGGCCGGTCGCCGTCGGAACACGTATATGATCGATCGATCGATTTCAGTCACTGGCTCACTGACAGTCGTCACTGGTCCCGTGATCCTAGCGCCACACACGTTACACGTAGCAAAACATACTTACTTCATTCCATAAAGTTAAATTTCTATCTACAAAACTAAACATTGGATATATATTCGTAATCAGAAGTTGATTTGTATACACGGCGCAGGCCTGTGTGTGCTAGATCTTGAAGTCTGGACGACACACATCTTGGCAAAGCATCCTGGCTAAATTAAAGCTAGTATAGTGCGCGGGGAATCGGCTAGCTAGCTCGATCGATCGGCGTTGGAATGATTGGCAGATTGGGCAAGCACGACGTCGCTGTACACATGGCGACCACCGGCCGGCCGGCCGGCGCCGTCCGGGCGTTGGCGCGCGCGATGCCTGATGAGGAGGAGGGGTGGCGTCGCGTGCAGCGTGCGTGCATCGATCTGTCCAAATGATTCGCGACGCCCCAACCACGGCGATGGCCACGTACAGCTACTCCTAGTACAATAGCTGCTATACATGCTACTCCTACTCCTAGCTGCGTTTCTTCTTTTGCATGCTTGCATCGAATTGAATACACTCGTACGGATTTCTGGAGGTGTGTGAAACAACTGTAGCTGGGGGCACTCGCGCATGCATGCATGCAGACCGTTTTTTGGTTTTTCTTTTCCCCTCGTGCATCCGCATGCTTTTGCGTTCTTTTTTTTGGGTTGAAACTTCTCAGATTATTATTTGTGCCGATATTTTATGCGATGTTGTACTATGGAGATGATCATTTCATTGGATGCCTAAACAGAGGATCCAGTCAGTGGTGGCAGTGAGATCACACTACCGGTGCTCATGCAGTACTAGGATTAAACAATTACTAATCAATTAATTTTCTTTTCCCAGCAACTGTCATTTGGGAGTATGCATGGGTGCAACTGTGCCAGTAAATGAGGGGGTGGTAGTACTAGAGTAGCCAGTGGCCAATGATGAACGAACTGTCATGTCCTATTCTTATCTTTCTTCAGGCTACGGCAATGTAGCTCGCTGGCCCTAAAAAGGTTCATCTGCAGTACGGCATGCAGCTAGCTGCAGCATGCATGGCGAAAACCCAGCAAAAATATTGCAGTAGCAGCAGCACTAGTACCCATCTTTGGTATGAGCACTACTACCTGGAACGGAACACAGCGAGGTGAAGAGAAGCGTCGTACTCACAAATTTCACCATACTCCACTTTAGACTCAAATTTTCCTTTCAAAAAAAAAACTTTAAACTCAAATTTTGCTACTCTCACTTTAGGGTGTGTTCGGCACCCCTAGTTTTCAACCCCCTTCCTCGTTTTTCGCGCGCATCCTTTTAAAACTGCTAGACGGTGCATTTTTTTTTAAAATATTTCTATACGAAAGTTACTTAAAAAAATCAAATTAATCTATTTTTTAAAAAAGCTAATACTTAATTAATCACGCGCTAATGGACAACTCTATTTTCCGTGCACACTGTTGGTGTTGGGAGCCAGGGGTGCCGAACACACCCTTAAAGCAAGTTTAATAGTATAGCCCACTACTAACTCCAATTCATATATAGTCAATTCATACATTAATTGCATACTATACTATTAGTATATGGTCCCACCTGTCATACACACTTTGTGTCTTGGAGCCCGTGCTGTAGCTGGTTACAGATCTGTAGCCTACTGCTCTTCTCTCTCATCTTTTGTCTCATTAAAATATGTTTGTAGCCAGCTAATAGTCTGCTATTGTACCTGCTCTTAGATGGCATGGATTGCGCCAAGATTTATACACTACAGTAATCTCTCAATTATCTCTTTCACTTCCTCCATCGAATGCTACACCATGGCTATATTCACTACTCTACCTCTGTCTCAACGGCGCCAGCGAGACCACCACCACGCTTCCTTCCTGAGATGAACGCTAATGGGACCTCAACACCATGCATCTCCTTTCATAGCTTTGCATGATGAATTCATTGCTGTCACCACCCATCCACCCTAGTCCACCAACCTCTTTCTTCCCAACGGCTTCGATATAGAGCCACCGTTAGAGTTGTTATAACAGCTCGAGGTTCACAAGCCACTCAAGCATGATTTGTCTTAGACTCAATTCGACCTTGGTTTGAGAAACAAGCCAAGCTAACCCTATCCCAATCTAAAGCTCTTAGAGCTTTGTTAAGTCAAGCTCGAACTTTTAACGAGCTTGACTGTATATGGATTTTATTGTTTATTTTTTTATAATTAAACTAATAAATAAAATATATATTAGTACGTATCTACACAATGAATTAACATGTGTTATCTCCTCTGTTGTTAGTGTGATTTGCTAGGAAATAGTTATTTGTATCTAAAAGTATCATTAAAATATATTAGGAGAATATTAAGGGTGGCCGATGTCGCGGACACTGGACAATGCCACGTTGGATAGCTACAGTGTAAGGGGTGAAATTTTAGAAAAGCCCTCCGGTTTGTGCATAATTAGATCTAGTGTTATACTCCGTACTACTCATAGCCAAGCTCAAGCTTGACCGAGCTCGAACTAAGCCTGCTTAAAAGCTTGAAGACGGAATAAGTTTGGCTTAAGCATGTGTCAAGCTCAAATGACAGATGAGCTCGACTCGTTGACAGCCTTAGACAACATCGCCTTGCCACTCGCCCGTATCCATCGTCTTCACCGCTCCTTTCCACTATCTATAAACCCCTCCTCCCTTTCCAATTCTTGAGCCTGACAGGTTCATCGCCGGCCGCCAAGCATCGTCAGACAAGAGAAATTCGACTAAGGGTGTGTTTAGTTCATGTTAAAATTGAAAGTTTGATTGAAATTGGAACGATGTGACGGAAAAATTGGAAGTTTGTGTGTGTAGTAAAGTTTTGATATGGTGGAATAGTTGGAAGTTTGAAGAAAAAGTTAGAAACTAAACCAGGCCTAAAATCTGTGAAATTTTCTGGAGACCGAAAATCAAGCAATCCCTAATAAAAAAAAGTAGATATGCGAATGTGTAGAGAGATAAATAATTGCTCTAGTACAGTCGCATGCATGCTTCTCCCCAGATGTGCAGCAAATCAGATGCTGGCGATAAAAAGTCCCCGCTTTCCACGACACGCCCGCACAGGCAAAAGGAGGCAGAGCAGCTAGCGCCCGAATTTAACCACGCTGCGTGCTGAATCCAAAGTAATTACTCCACTGATTTACTACTGATCATGATGCTTCACAGGCCAGTTAATTAAGCAGGCAAGAGCAGGAGATTGCAGCAGGGATCTTTACAGCTGAACATATGACTGGCAGTCAGGGCCCCACATGTCAGTGAGCGAAGTGGAGCGGTATAGGCTGAGCTGGTAGGAATAGTAAAAGAGAACCGCGCTTCACGAGGCGATCTTTGCCGTACACATAGGCAGATTGTTTTAACGCTGCCTAAGGCTAAACCCTATCTTGTTTTATCGTTAGGATTTGATCAGCTTGGGTTTACAAGTTAGTTAATCAACCTAGGCCGTAGGGATCAGTAACCCATAACAGTAGGGTTGTCCCAGGCTTTTGTTTTGTTTTTTCTCTGTAGCAGTAGTAGGCGCATGCCATGGATGATGGATCCATTTGTTCGCACCGCAGCGAGGCTGACAGAGTGAGTGACAGTTGCTGAGCATGAACGGGAATGGCCCTCTCTGCTAAAACCGCCTCTGTGTGTGTCTGTGGACTTTCTGTCTTTTGTAAGGTGAGAGTTGGGAAAGTGACAACGGCATTGTACAGCTCTCTGGGCATACGCGTGATCGTGCCCATCTCACCCCCTGTACTCCTGCACAAGCTAGATCCTCTTCTTGGGGTCCTGAAATCTTGTTTCTCGTTAAAGCCACGGAAGATATTGTGGACTCCCAGGTGATGAGCTGGTGATTTGGATAGGAGTACTCTACAGGAGTAGTAGTGGATTAGTACTAATACTACTAGTAGTAGTAAGATTTCTGCTTACTGATGGACAGCATATAGTACTTTGCAACCCAACTGGGCAACTGGGCTTCTAGGGGAATGGAGATCCAATGGAAATTCAGGCTACACCATCTTTTGTACTGAATGGGAAGGCCACAGCATCTTATAAATTGGCTGAAGTTGCCATAAGGTAGGGGGTGCAAAGCATCAAAGTCCAGTTTGACTCCCTCCACAATTGGCCCAATCTGATCCCGCCCTCAATCGCAAACAAAGTTTATAATCCCCTCCAACTAATAAAATTGGTGCAAAGTAACTCCTTCGACAATATTGATAGTGGTTTTGTCGCATTGAACCGGCCTTCATTTGACGTGACGTCTACGTGGCATTACAATCATGAAAAAAATTAAAAAAAATGTTTCATGGGACCTAGAAGTCAGTGACCACTTCTTCCTTGTCTATCCTCTTCTCCACCTCTCGTTGTTGAACCGGAGCGATACGATTCAGCCGACGAGAACCTGCCGAGCAGGGCCCTCCCGACGATGGCGACTAGGAGGACGATGGGGAGAAGACGGTTGAGTGCTACGGCCTCCATGGGTATCACCTATTTCCACCTCCGTCATCGATGTTGTCTAGATATGAGGTGGCCGGTGGGTGAGGTCGACGGTCAGGGCCATGTTGATTCACGGCGGTGGTGATAGAGGGGGCCAAGGGTAGTTACAACAACAATGAGCACCAGCAAAATCATGAACGTCGGGAAGCAAGAGGCCAGCCGTCACGCGTCGGCTCAGCCCTCCCCTTCACCGCAGCCTAACGCGGATAGAAGCTATTGCCGTATTGCGGTTCCTATCCCCACTCGTCATTCGTCACTCCTCCTTCGACACTAGCCGCTGCCATAACTCATCGCTCTAGCTGTGCTCACCGCCGGATTTGTACAATGCTCGCTGCCCCCAAACACCGCCAACCGTTGTTGGTGCCACAGGAGATCTCCTCTCTCCTCCCGCCTTCACCGAGCCACCGCCATGCTGCCGATCGAAGGATATGAGCCACCAAGCTAGGCTTGCATCATCGTGACTCGCGAGGTAGATGATACATATGGAGTGGCTAGAAGAGCCTCACTAACATGTTGGCCCCACTGATTTTTTTTTTTTGATAAAAACTACAACATAATCATCATATTGGCATGGATGGACCAAGTCAACGAGCCACGTCGGCCAAAATCACTATCAAAACCACTAGGGGAGTCAATTTGTGTTGGTTTTCAAAGTTAGGAGAGGTCGAGAGCCTTTGTATCTGGTTTTTGTGGCTGATGGATATAACTTCTACTAATAGATGAGGGAGCCAAAATGGACTTTTGTAAGGTAGGTCATCAGTCGTGTAATGGGCCTCCACTCATAGGCCCAAGTCGATGCATTTCCCCACTTCGTCTTTTTGCAAATGTTGGCCATGCTTTGGCTTCTTGTAGAAAATGTTATGCACGCATTATTGCAGCATACATGTTCTGCAGAATAGTCAATAATCGTTTGCAGAAAGTTCAAAAAGTTCAGGGATGCATGACCATGACTGGTGTGTGTGAATCTATTATATTATTAAAACAGTTTTGAAAGGAGGCACCATGTTCGCTGTGGGGGCTAGAAATTCCCACATTAATCGAAGAAAAAAAAGAAAAGGAGAGTTCAAGTAGAAATACAATTTAAAAATAACTGAAATTCGAGATTAATCAAAATTCGAAATAAAAATAAGATAAAATCTAAAATTAGAAAAGGAAATGGGAGTCCAAGTAGGAATACAATTTAAAAATTTCTGAAATTTGGAATTGAAAATAAGCAATATTGAAAGAAATTTCCATATAAGAACCCAATACGGAATTAATCAAAATTCGAAATAAAAATAAAATAAAATCCAAAATTAGAAAAGGAAAGGAGAGTCCAGGTAGGAATACAATTTAAAAATTGCTGAAATTCGGAATTAAAAATAAGCAATATTGAAAGAAGTTTCCATATAAGAACCCAATACGGGATTAATCAAAATTCGAAATAAAAATAAAATCCAAAATTAGAAAAGGAAATGAGAGTCCAAGTTGAAATTCCCACATTAATCGGAGAAAAAGAAAAGAAGAGTCTAAGTAAAAATACAATCTAAAAATAGCTGAAATTCGGAATTAAAATTAAGCAATATTGAAATAATAGTACATATAAGAACCCAGTAGTAAATTAATTAAAATTCGGAATAAAAAAATAAAATAAAATCAAATTAGGTAAATTAAAAGGAGAGTTAAAGTAGGAATACAATTTTGAAACAACTGAAATTGAAAATAAAAATAATAAAAAGAACACAGTACGAAAAATAAAATAAATTCTGAAATTAGAAAAAGAAAAATAAGATTTCAACTAGGAATACAATTTATAAATAACTAAAACTGGTAATAAAAAAAATTAAGACTATTGAAAGAAAAGACCATCTAAAACACATATTAAGATTAATTAATTAATAGGTCTATAGAGGAGCAGAGTGGTGGCGATTGATGAGACATCTAAAAACCATTAATAAAACACCAAATAGAATCCTAATGACGATTAAAAGGAAGAACGACGGGCAGGTCGTGAAGCAATCGGTCAAGGCGGTTGGCGGGGACTTATAGAAAGTAAAGAAATAAACCTCAATGATAATCATATTTGATTTTTAAAATCTCAATTACAATAAAAATGAAAGGCAGCGGGTGGGTTGTATAGAAGTACAATGGCAAAGCCATCGATGGTTGTGGATCTTCTAGGAAGTAAAAAATGAATTCTAATGATAGTTATACTTGATTTTTACAATCCCAATTATAATAAAGAGTATGCGGCGGACGGGTCGTAGAGGGGTATAGTGGCAGCGTTTGACAGAATTTCTAAAAATTATAAAAAACATGAAAACCAACTACACAATAAACTCTAAAAAATATAAGGTCCAATTTTTAAAGTTTCGGGTGTCTAAAAAGTAATAGAATAAACCCCAATGATAATCATGTTTGATTTTAAAATCTCAATGACAATAAAGAAAGGCGGCAGCGGATGAGTCGTAAAGGAGTACACGACAAAGTCGCTGACATTTTGGCAGAACTTCTAAAAAGTTAAAAAAAATGAACCTAAATAATAATTGTGTTTGATTTTTAAAATATCAATGACATGACAATAAAGAGAAGATGCAGTGGACAGTCCTAGAGTATAATGGCAATGTTTGACGGGACTTCTAGAAATTATAAAAAAAGAAGCCCAACAAGACAATAAACTCTAAAAACTATAATTTTTTACATTGAATTTTTAAAGGTTTCAAGGAGAATGAATATAGAAAGTGGTAGATCGAGCAAGTTAATAAAGAATAATATGACAGAAGTAAGTGGTAGCAGCTGGTGTGACTTTTAAAAATTATAAAACTAGATACACGAGGATGATAAGGTTTGGTCTTTCAAAAGCTTAAGACAACGAGATAACTATTTAATAATTTTTAAATAAAATTATATTAAAAAATATATAACTTTATATGGGTGCTAGCCACTCAATTGCGCGGGCCACCCAGCTAGTTTGTTTAAAAAGAAGAAAACTTTAATGTGTTCCTTTTCTTTTCTGGGAAATACTTTTACCATCTATATTTGCAGATCGAAAATAAATTTTCATTTATTTTTAAATGTGAACCATGGAATTGTATGACTATTTATTATGTTCTACATGGAAATTTATTATGTTCTACATGGAAATACAAACCATTTATATTATGTTCTACATGGAAATTCAACCATCTTATAATGGAAAATTCAAGCACATACTGGCACAACACGATGGCATGCATAAGGTGTCCCTGTTACAACGAGTATCCATGCCTGATCAAACCATGCCGGCCGGGACCTTCTTCAGATTTCGAAGGCTTTCAAAGGGTCCTTTGGGTCGATATTATGGAAGAGAGGAAGATCTGGTTGGAGACTCCCTTGGCTGAAACCAATGCCTTCCAGTGTCTCCAGCACACAGTCAAACAAAATTTTGTTTCCCAATGGGGTGAAGTGCAGTCCATCACTGCATGATATAAAAGAAAGTTGTATAGCGATTGTCATCAGGAAAAAAACATTGTAAGCGGTAAACTCTACAATTGCTTATTCACAGCTACATCACGGCATAACGCATTTCCTCAACTAGAAATACAGGTACACAGATATATACCGAAGTTCAAAACAAAATACTACTATGTTCTGGCCCACATAGCATGGAGTATCATTTTACTGTATACAGATCAGAAGAGAAGATGAAAACTAAGCAAATTGCATTTTGTAAGTTTGTTCCAACAATTTTCACTACAGAGTACAGAATCTTTTGGTCTAAGCACAATTCAGAAGCAAGAAAACTGAATGACTGTTATGGAGAGTGTCAAGTTTGTCTTGTTCGGTTAAATATCTTAACTATAGAGTCTTCAGAAAGAGTGACAACAGGAAGGTGATTCCCCATCTTAGTAAGCAGCAAGAATCTTTAGGCATAACAGTCTACCATGAATCTACATTTTTTTTAGAACTTCTACTCTCAACAAAAGTACAGAACCATTATGTTTGCGCAATTTGCAAAGTAGGCTACTGGTAGCATAAATGGAAGCCCTTAACAGTTATTAAGCCCATCCATACATCAAGTTTAGGTATAAGGTCACTTGAAATAGATCCATACCATAATGCAGATGTTTGCCAGTCAGGAAATTGCTGCATCTTTGTCCAGATGTCTATGACTGGATGGTTCAATTCTTTAGCAACTGTCAGGCATGCCTGTGCATAAGTGCCAGCAGCTTCATTGGTTCTTTCAGGTAGTTTTGAAGGGTCATCTTCTCCATACATGTCCCTGAAAGGAAAGACAGGGACAGTCAGTACAGTTTGCAAATCCTCTTTACAAAAAAAAAAAAAGCACACTGTTTAATTTGTAACTTGAAAAAAGGATATTCAGATCAAGCTAAGGGCCACCAAGTGGTGACTGGATATATACCCGATAAACCAAATATGAAATAATCCCATAATTTAGAATACACATACTTTTACATGAGAAATACAGATAACATGTTGGTCAAATCTGCTTATGGATACATGTTCATAAATCAAACATAAGCATACCCTGTACTGTGCTGGTGCATTATGAACTCGGTTTTAAATTCTTGAACAGAGTAATTTTTATCGGACTGATTTCCTGGTTGACTCCTTTGTTGTCGTTCATGACGATTAGCATGAATTAATGCCATGGATGAAATAAACAGAGGATGGCAAATACACCATCACGTCATTAACAGGCAAATGCAACAAAACAAGAATACCATATAGCAACATAAAACCGATTAAAACCATCTGCTGGTTATTCCTTCCATCCTTACCGGATTCTCGCCGGTTCATAGATTGGTGGAGGCGTGATGAGTATAATTTTAGTGGAGGGCCATTGTTCCTGCGAAAGATCCAAACCAGAGTTAAGCAACGACGAAGCAGCAGCAGCAGCAGCATCAATCAGTTCAAGCCGGGGGGAAAACCAATGGATTCCAATCCAAGCAGAACCTTGAAGTAGGCGCAGATGGCGCGGAGGTTGGTCTGGTACTCGTCGAGCGGCACGTGCTGGTGCACCTGCTTCCGATCCGGCAGCGACGCGTCGTTGGCGCCGAAGAACACCGTGACGGCCGCCGGGTCCGCGGCGGCGGCGGCGCCCTCCATCGCCCTCGCCAGCACCCGCAGCGCCCACCGCGTGTTGTAGCCGCTGAACCCGCGCAGCACCACGTCGGCCTATCCAAAGAAACGGTGACGTACGCATGTCGCGGGGATGGGACGGCGGCCGGATCGCGAGGAGGAGGGAAGGGTGGCGTACCTTGCGGGCGAAGTGGTCGGCGAGGGCGGCGCCCCAGCCGCCGTCGGCGAAGGAGAGCTCGGTGATGGAGTCGCCGAAGAGCACCAGCCGCGGCCTCATCTTTCCTCCTTGGATTCGGAATATCCGCCTGGGGCACTCACTCACTGCTCCCTAGTGCTGTGCTAGAGGAGACTGAACAACTGCCTTGTCTTCAACTTCAAGATCTCATCTCGCTCGCTTCGCTTCCGTGCAAGTTTTTAATACGAGCAACTGACTTGTACTAAATTTGTCGTCCCTCCAAGGACGAGGAGTCCAAGATGCCGTTGTCAGTGAAGAGCGGTGAGGGCAAGTATAATATTGAGCTATAAATTTATTATAAGCTTATGTGGAGGAGAGAGGTAATAAAAAAAATTAAGAATGTTGGCTCTTAGAGCAAGTTTAATAGTATAGCCTACTACTACCTCTAATTCATCTATAGCCAATCTAATAGCCAATTCATTTAATAGTTGCTTACTATACTATTAATATATGGTTCCACCTATCATACACACATTGCGTTTTGGAGTCCATGTTACAGCTGGTTGCAGATCTGTAGCCCGCTGCTCTTCTCTCTCGTCGTTTATCTTATTAAAATATGTTTATAGTCGGCTAATAGCCTGTTATTGTACCTGCTCTTATGCAAGAGCTGGCTTAACATAAGCTCCTAGATAAATACATTAAATGTATAGGTGGGAGATAGAGAGAGGAGAAAAAAATTGTAGTTAATATTATAGCTAATCTATTATATATGTTGGCTTTATGATAAGCTATTAGTAGGAAGTGAGCTCTTCTGAGCTCAGCTGGTAACAGTGACAAGCATATTCCGGCGGCGCAGTTCCATGGACTCAGTCCTTGCATCTTGGTTTGGTGATTGATGATGGGTAATTTGGTAGTTTGGGACCGGTTTGAATCACACGGATGGGGATCAAGCAATGTCCTAATCACGTCTTAAGAAAATCAATTCCCCACTGACGTAGTCGGTAATTGGTTTGCCTGTAACGGGGACGGATATTAGCAATTAAAATTCAATTGATGGGTAAAATTTTTATATATTTGTTTGTAGCGATTTTAAAAAAATACAAGAAAATCAACCTTTTCTAGCCTGTCGTCCAAACGCCCGTGTTCCTCTGTTGCCGCGTCGCGTCCCATCTTGCCTGTCGCACTGCCAAGCATCGCTCGCCGCCGATCCATTTCCTCTCGGGAATGCCGCAGCCGCCCCTAGCACGTGTTGTTGTGGTCGCGAGACGCAGGGCGCCTGCTGCTCCTCTCCTCTACTGTGGCACCGTGTCCCCGCGCGCCGTGCGGGCGAACTTCTCCTCGAGTTGCCACTGCACGGACGCGAGTCCATGGGCACCTCTTTTTGATTCTGCAGCTTGGCAGCTCCTGCTCCATGGCCTCTGCCATGTGTTGTTGCTTCCCCCTCGAGCGTGCCAATTAATGGGGAGGATACCATTGGCATGGAGGCAGAGCTCCTCGGCGGCACACCACACTCAGCGTGCGTACTCGTGGTGCGCCAACCATGGCTGACGGCGTGGACGCGACCACCCTCCCGTCGGCCACCTTTACCCACCATACACCTCCCTCTCCCTATCCTCTCCAGTGGTCGTGGTGGCACTCCAACCTATGTCTCCTCCATCCCCAGCACCTAGCAGCAGTAGAGACTGCACACATGTGCCTCTTCTGGGTAGAGATAGGTTGATGCTGACAAGTGGGTCCGGTTTCGAAGGTGGAAGAAAGAGGAGAGAGGACAATATATTGACAAGTAGGGTCTAATTTTTTTAATTATTTTTTTGGTTAACTGGACTGCCATGTGTGTACCACGCAGGATAAAAAACGTTTCGAGCTGAGTTAGGGGGGTAATTCATCCAGTTTGAATAATAGGAAATGAGGGGTGTGATTGTGATTGGGAAATGAATAAAGGGTTAGTATTAAACGGAAGAGGGAGAATGAATGATTAGGATTTAAAGATGTCTTTTGGTGGGTGGAAAATCATTTTCCTATTCCATTAGCTAAACAGGGCTTTAGAGTTTAAAATGCCTAGTATTTAATTTAAGGGGATAAATCGAACGAGCGCAATAGCTAGAGGAGTAATTCATACATTTTCCTTTTAAAAATTCAGAATTTCAGCTATGCTTGTAAACTAAAGGTTTAAACTATGGGTAAAAAACTGTAACTACTATTTGAGTGCTAACCTTGCATTTCAACAATTGGCAAGTAACTCTCACTCCAAAGTACTCCTAGAAAAGCACATTGTCTTCCCCGGTCCACCCCTGACCCAATCTGCTCAAAGCTCCAAGAACGCAGTGCAAACCGAAACAGTAGATGAACATAAATTTTACCATCAATGGAAAGAGCAGAGGGAAAAAAGATGGTAAAGAAGACGTTTCAGACCAGGAAAAGGCAAAAAAAAAAAAAAAAAAACCCGAACAGTAGCAGCTGCCTGCCCTGCCCCACCACCTCCCACCCCCCACCGAACCCCTTCCCATCTCGCCTCCCCCCTCCCCCGAAATCCCCAAATCGCCGCCTCCCCCCGATCCGCCGCCGCCTCTCCCGATTCGCCGCCGCCGTTGACCCGCCACCTATGGCCTCAGGGCCGCCGTCGTCGCCCTCCAGCAAGGCGTTCTCCCGCAAATCCCACGCCCACGCCTCCGGCCCCAACTCCTCCAAGGCGGCGGCGGCCGGCGGTGGCGGCGGGGTCGCGGCGGCCTTCGATGCTCACAACGGGACGCACATCCGCACCGTCACCTTCTCGCTGTCGTCCTCGCCGGCCGCCCGCAGGGAGCTCCGCCGCCGGCTCACCGCCGAGCTCGCGCAGGTGCGCGCCACTTGCAAGCGCCTCAGCTCCCTCCCGGCCCCCGCGCCTTCCTCCGCGCTCTCCGCCACCGACCCTTCCACCCCGCTGCCCCCGCACCCGCCGGTCTCCAAGCACAAGTCGAAGAAGGGGAACCCCTCCTCCAACCCGGGCCTCTCCGCAGAGGCACGGCGGAAGCTCTACGCGCCCGTGTTCAAGAGCTGCGGCGCGCTGCTCGCTAGGCTGATGAAGCACAAGCACAGCTGGGTGTTCAACACGCCCGTCGACGCCAGCGCGCTTGGCCTCCACGACTACCACACCATCATCACCAAGCCCATGGACCTCGGCACTGTCAAATCGCGGCTGGCCGCCGGGCACTACAAGTCGCCGCGGGAGTTCGCCGGTGACGTGCGCCTTACCTTTCAGAATGCCATGAGGTACAACCCCAAAGGGCAGGATGTGCACTTCATGGCGGAGCAGCTGTTGAACATGTTTGAGGAGAAGTGGCCGGAAATTGAGGCCGAGGTAGCACAACTGTCACCACAGCCGCCAACGCCATCATCGGCTGCACCCAGGAAGCCGAAGGAGATAGATAATTCTAAGGTGTTAGAGAGGTCGGACTCAACAGTACATGCTGCAGGGATGGAGGCTACTCCAAAGCAGCACACTGGTCGGCCCCCAGTTTTAAAGAAGCCCAAGGCAAGGGAGCCTAATAAGAGGGAGATGACCTTCTGGGAGAAGCAGCGGCTTAGTAATAATCTCCAGGAGTTGCCACCAGAGAAACTTGACAATGTTGTGCAGATTATAAAGAAGAGAAACTTGTCACTCAGCCAGCATGATGATGAGATTGAGGTTGATATAGATAGCTTTGATGTTGAGACATTATGGGAGCTCGATAGGTTTGTTACAAACTACAAAAAAAGTATAAGCAAGAACAAGCGGAAGGCTGAGAATCCCGTGGCAGGGCAGGATGAGATGAATCATGATATAGAGCTAGAGAAGACAGAGCATGCAAGGTTGGATGAAGTAGAGCAGGATCAGATGCCTCCAGTACAAGAGACGGTATGCTTCTTAGGGATGGTGTAATTGTTGTGAATTAATTATACTGTGATATTAACAATATGGTACTTATTATTTCCCTGCAGTTACATAATCCTGAGCCAGAATCAATTGATATCGAACCACCTAAAGAAAACACGGCAGGTAGGCGACTGTGTTTTTGGAGCATTTTTTATAATTGTTATTATTAATCTAAATGTAAAATTGTGTTTTTGACCTAGCTCTATTACCAGTTTAAGGATAACAGCTAAGTTTGTTCAATTACAGATGATAATGAGAGGTATGTAGGCTCATCATCACCTGTTCATTTGGAAGATCAGAAGGGGGAGAATGCGGGTAGATCAAGTAGTTCTGGAAGTTCTAGTAGCGATTCAGGCTCTTCGTCTAGTGGTAAATGCTCTCATCCTTTGCAGAAATTTATATTAGCAGCATATCTGTTTGCAATTAGCTCTATAAAGGATATTTTCATATACATCTGCATAACATATGAAATTTACCGTGAGAAGCATATGCAGATACAGACACAGATAGTTCATCAGCAGATGGCTCTGATGCTGCACAGTCACCCAGAACGTAACATCTATAGGCCAGGTATGTTTAGTTAGTGGGCAATCATTCTCTTGCATTTTTTTTTCCAAATTCAAGTTATTCAATTGGTATATTCTTCAAGTCTTAGGAGAGCATATACATATTCAAGCTGCAAAAAAGAAAACAAAGGATTGATATTGAGAACATATAGCCCATGCAACTTAATTACTTCTGTAAAAGCTTTCATGTCACTAGGGGATGGCTTTGGTACGGTTTCTTTGGTTTTTTAAGATCAGTTTTGCAACATTGGCACCTGAAATTAATGTAAGAGAAAATAAAATAAAAACTGCACAGAGAATACCGAAGCAATTTGGTTCCTGTTTTTAACAGATCTCACATTTTCATTTCAATAATTTATCAATTTGTGATAATGCATGTATGCAACAAGAAGAATGCAAGACAAAAAAAAAAGGCATTGATTGTGAAAGAACACCAACTAAGCAACTAATACGTGGATCGGGAGTCAAATCAAGCAAACAAGCAAAGCAATTAACAGTAACTAATAGGCGAATCGAAGATCAAATGCCAACCAAGCAACACAATCAAGAACACAAATAGTACTGTGGGCCTGTTGGAGCCATGGAGTATCTGTGTTATGGGCTTTCTTTCCGCCGCTTGTTGAGTCCCCAGTTGGTGGAGCAGAAGCCGACTGTTGCACTGGGGGTTGGAGGCTGGAATTGCTAGGGTTTTGGCAATGGCAATCAGGGCCAATTGGGCCTGGGCACCTGGCCGACGCACTGAGTTAGCCTTGGCCTTTGCAGTTGGGCTGAGATGGGATGGGTGGAGGTGCTGAAAGTACATAATACTGAGGTGGCCTTGAGTTTGTTTTATGCGGTTTCTGTGGTTTCCAGGATCAAAAACCATGCTGAAAACTGAATAACAAAAATTAATCAAACTAGAAACTGGAAACAAAAGTAAGAATAACTGACAGTTTGGTGCGGTTTGGTTCAGTCTGTTTTATTTTTTCCCAGCCTGTATGTACAACTCACAAGCATCTTAATTCTTACTTCATGCAAAGGACTGTAATTTACTGATTAATGAGCAGCTACATGTGCAAACTAAATAGTTCTATTTTGTTATTGTATTTTACAACTCTTAGCTAGCAGTATTGTAAGCTACTCCCTCCGTCCCAAAATATAGCTACCTTTAGCATTCAAATTCGTCCCAAAATATATCTATCTTTAGAGATTTTAGTGCTATAATGCCCAAAATACCCCTGTCTCCTCCTTGGGCCCCACATACGACCACACCTTCCTGGGCTGCATCCTCCCACCGGATTTGTGTCTCCTGGGATGGAGGGGGTAATATGATATCCTATTTGTGTTCTACCTTTGCTTTTGTACAAATCTTTAGTGTTGTAACTTTTAAAGCATCTACCTGACAATCTTATGAAGGATAGTTTTTTTTTTTGAAACATTACAAAGGATAGTACTTGTGCTAATAAATTAGCAGCTAACACGTTCAAGCCAGAATAGATCTACTGTATCATATTTTACTACTTTCAGCTACTAATATTATAAATTGATAACCTCAATCCTTCGGATAAGTATAAGAACAAATCAGCAAAGTTTGATGATCTGATGGCCATGGATAGTTGTGTGATTGGGTCTTGGATGTTCTGTTTGACATTAGCATTGCAATGCATTATTATTGTGACACGCTAGTAGGAATGCAAATGTGATTTTGTGCTGTTGTTTGCACACAGTTATAATGTAAGCTAGACCTTCTTGGAGATTTGACCGTGACCCCATCGAACAGTGTCCAACTTAAAGGCTGTTAGAAGATATGATCACAAGTTAACCATTACCTATCATTCTGTCAATCTACTGGACATGGATAGCTGTTGGCTGAGTAGTGTCTGATGGAGTTGCCATGCAATGAGGCAGATGATTTAAAGTTGCGGAAGCTTCTAGCACTGTGATCCTAGAATTATCCGTGTTAATAATTTCCCAGTATATGGTACTCACTGGTAAAAAAAAAATAAAATAAAAGCTTGTATAGAAATAGAAGCATTCCATAGATAATTTTGGAAAAGGTTGACAAGCTTTCATATAATTTGCATAATGCAGGTGTTTATGTTGGTTTTATTCCAATTTCCAAAAGTTGGAGATTCTAGTAGACATCTTCCCAGATTATCATTCCTCCTTTCTTTTGTTACATATAGTCTGGGATTGTGGCTATTGCTCTATTAGCTGTGAGCTGATACTCTTGTCTTGCATAATGCGTCTCATGTAGCATTGTGCCAACCAAATTGATCTTTAAATACACCAGCGATGTGTTTTTGCATTGCAAAAATGCATGGAATTACAGAAACTGTTTTTCTTTGAACTGAATATATATTAAACAAATTTAAACCATGATTTTCTGAGATTACCTCAGTCTCTCGCATCTTTTTGATAGCGTGAGAACTTGTTCTAATTACCAAGGGATCATTCGCTATATGTTTCCACGTACCAAGTATGGCTTGATTTGTTCAATATCCCTGGTGACTAAACTTCCAGGCCTCAAGAAACGTCGTCATGTGCTGAGAGGAACTGAATGCCTCAATCAGCAACCCTTCAAGCTGTTGGCCTATGCTATCCCAGTGTCTCGGTTGTGCCGATGTATGTACATTCAAATTGCCTGGGAAACCTCATTAATGGGGGTATATTTCCAGTCTTAAAGTCCTCTGTATCCAATCTAAAGTTTTTACATCTGGTAAAAACAAAAAGTTATCATTCGGACATCTACCTGTATTCCAATAGTAACCCTTCAAGAAAAAACAAATTGCTCATAACTCTATGTTCTCTTATGCCCTTCTCCTTTATGGACATTCTCCCTTGAAAAAAAGAGGAAAATAACTATGTTTAGTGTGCTGAGGTGCAGGACGGGGAATCAAGGATTTATTGAGAGATAAGTTATGGGGCAACTCTTTGTTATGTCAGATAAGTTTGTAAGCCTAGAGTAGTAATCTTTATGTTATACACATGATTCATTATGTAGTTAGGGATGAAAGGGTAGTTGAGGGTAATATGATGGGGCTAGTATTACTCTAAATCCCTTGTGTTGTGGGCAGAATTCGGATCCCATATATTATGGGATGGAGGAAGTAACAACTATATCAGTACTCCAAACATACTGGGTTCTGACCGGGAAACAAACAACCTTTACTGTGCCGCAAAACTGAAAATATGCTGTATTACGTGAATTTCTTGTCCCAGTTTGGAATATAGGATATTTTTCCATGACTCTTATAGGAATTGAACTGTTTTTGTATGAAGCGATTTGAAATTCATGCCCTCCAAATGTGTCATTTGTACTTGATGAGACACCATTGGGAATTGAATGTGTCCATGGATTTATTCCACTAGGAACATGCTTGGCGATTGGCATCTCTACTATATATTCCAGTCATTAAAGAAAAAAAAAATCTGACCACAGCATATGAAATTTTTGTAATGCATTTATTAATGAAAAAGGGTAGGACATTAATTGGCGGTGTGATATTAGTTGCTTCTGAAATGCATTTAGCTTTGAGTAGCAATCTAGCAGATGAATTGCTAGCACAGTCTTCACAAGATTGGCGGTATGATATTAGTTGCGAGCAGATGAATTGCTATCATGGTCTTCACGGGACACGAAAACAGAAGGTTGAATATGACTAAATATCTTGTAGAGTCCAAAAGATGAATCTTACTCATGATTTTATTTTAGAAGTAGAACTTCCTGGAAAAAATATGTTTATTGAAGGAGTTAGCCAATTCGATAATATGGTTAATACATCTACTTTCTTATGTGCAGATCTTGATGTCAAGCTGGAAAGTTCACCGACAATTCTGGCATGATATCGTCAGCGAGATTCAATGCTGTCTTGTAAATTTTGGCTATGTAGGAAGTCTAACCAAACCAATGCTTTTGTGTCCATCTCGCTGTCTGTTTTAGACTCATAGTGGGTGCCATAAAATGCACATGCATTTCATGCGTCTGTACCATTGTTTGCAGTTATGTACTTATTGTAGAGTGCTGCGTTTACCCTAATCATTGAGCTGGAAATTATCTAACATTGGATAGAAGAAACCTGCACATTGGGGGAAGCAAGACAACCGGTGAAGACCAGACCAGGAACCTGGAGGCCCCACCCTGTTGTAATATTGTAAAATTGCTATAGTAGTTGGGTAATTTCAGCTGTGTTGGATTACCACGGATAAATTGATCTTGCTCTGCTTGTTGTAAGATTTCTGCACAGTCACGTTTGCTCTGGAATTTCGTCTTAATGATGATAGATAACCCCTGTCCTTTCCGTTTGATTTTAGAGTTGATTTTTTTATGTTTTTTCATTGCATTTTATTTCTAGCATTAGTTTTCATTTAATTAAGAACATATAGATAAAAGTTTTAGCATTGATTTTAGATGAAGTACTTTTTTTTCCTAATAAACGTTGAGTGTTATAATCAGCTGTAAACGATGGAACTGCTCTCTACATGGATGATGGATATACTCTACACCTGGCGCAACCAGGTTCCAGATTGTCACCAAAATGAATAACAGAATTTTGCCTAATCTCATTCGAAACTGTTCAAATTTCAATTTGTTATATTGAAATGTGCTTGAAACTTTTAAAGCACAGCAATGACGAGCACACAAAGTACGAAGTACTCCGTAGTACAAACAAGTCTGCCGTGCTGAACAATGGCCATTGACGGCGGATTGACCGTTATCGCAGGTCTCAGCCATAAACCTCCCCACCTCACGCGTCTGCGAACTCCGGCGAGATATGCTCCCGCTCCGGCGGCTGCCGCCGCTCTCGTTCCCACTCCCGCGTGGCCCCACGCCGCGCCGTCTCTTCGCCACCGCGGCTTCCGCGTCCGCCACCGCCGCCTCGCCGCTCCCCTGGCCGGGCCTCCACGCCTGGCGCCGTGCCCCGCCCAGCGACCTCCGCACGTGGGGCCCGCACGGTCCCTGCGCTTCCCCGGACGCCGCCGACGAGCCCGGCTCGGAGGAAGCCAGCGCCGGCTCGTCGCTGGCCGAGATGGGCGCGCTCGTGCTGTTCACCGCCGACCCCCTCGCCAAGGCGCGGCTCACACACGCCGCCTTCTCCCGATGGGTCGCCGGGCTCCCCGTCGGCATGGCCGGTGCCCCTGACCACCCCGCCAGGCCTGACAAGCCCATCGTGGTAGATATGCTTTGCTCCCCCACCTCCTCGGTTACCTTACTCTCGCGTTCGTTGAGGCATTTCATCGAGCGGGTTCAGGGCCGCTCTCTTACCTTACTCTCGCTTAGTTCGCTGAGGCATTTCATCGAGCGGGTTCAGGGCCACTCTCCTGTTGCTGATGCTCTTGTTTGCTGTAGGTGACACAGAAGGAGATCACCACGCACAAGCAGATGGGGGTGCCGCTCAACGCGTACATGCTCCACATGTTGGCGCACGTCGAGCTCAATGCGATCGACCTTGCCTGGGACACGGTCGTGCGATTCTCGCCGCTCCGGGACACGCTGGGAGATGGCTTCTTCGCGGATTTTGCGCGTGTGGCCGATGACGAAAGCCGGCATTTTCGATGGTACTCTCAGCGTCTTGCTGAGCTTGGGTTCAGGTGAGCAGCACAGCTAATGTGGCGTGGATTACTTCTTCTGTTAACCGTATGAATATTTCTATTTACTTGAAGAAATTTATTTCGATAAAGCACAACACATTGTTGTCAATTATAATAGTTTTTTTTATACTTTTGTTCAGCTATGGTGATATGCCTGTTCACAATCTTCTGTGGAGGGAGTGCGCGAAATCCTCAAATGACGTTTCTGCACGATTGGCAGTGATACCGCTAGTTCAGGTTCCAGATCATTATCTATTTCTTCTGTAAAATGCCTATTCATTTTGAGATAGTAGGCTTCAGGTCTATAGATAAGGATACTTGCTGAAGAACTTAGCCTTGTTGCAATTGATGAAATTGTTGATTATTAGAACTTTAATAGGAAGCTCGAGGCCTCGATGCTGGACCAAGACTTGTCCAAAAGTTACTTGGTTTTGGGGATCATAGATCTGCAGATATTGTGACTAAAGTAGCACAGGAAGAGCTTGCACATGTTTCTGTAGGTCTGCATTGGTTCCTAAAAGTATGCCAAATGATGGGTCGTGTCCCAGATGCAACTTTTAGAGGTTAGTTTGTCTCTTTATGACCCATTAAATTTAATTATGAAAATGTTGGTTCATGGAATCTTTAACATTACAGACTTAATAAAGGAGCATGATGTGGTGCTGAAGGGTCCATTTAACTACCCAGCTCGTGATGAAGCTGGTATACCCCGAGAATGGTAAAGTTGTAATGCAGCTGCGATATTGTCTTATTGAGGCCTGATTTCTATTTCAGTGTCTGGTTTGTAATAGATTAACTACATGAATCCGTACAAATTCTAGTAAGATATTACTTGAATGACTTAAACTAGTCTCTGCTGTTGAGAAAACGCATATGCTTTCTATTGACATTACAATGACAAATGAAGAATACTTTGTAGCTACATGACTACTAGTCTAAGAATATTTTGTTGCTACATGAATAAGATGTTACTTTTTTATGTTATGCAGGTATCAAGAGAAGTTCAAACATGAAACGCCAAGTAAACTTTCGGAGGTGAGAGACTCATTTTATGCTTATCGGCTTATCGCATACTAATGTTTTCGATGGACCTCTTACAGCATACCTGTCGCAGGTGCATGATAGATTAGCTTGTATAGTTGAGATGGAAAAGGAGAATTCAAGCTTGAATGGCTAGGTCTCACCTGAAGAAAAGAGAGAATTGGAGGTACTTTACTAACAGTTTAGTAATTGAATCTCCTTTCATTGGTTTATTTTTCACAGCAACAATCACAATTGCCTACACCTAGTCATTCCAGCAACTATACATAGTTAAATCGGCAACCTCTTGTTTATTTTTTGCACATCAGTTTTTTTTTCTATTATACAGTTTGTAGAAAGAAAGCAAATGTTCAACATGAGTGCCAACATAACTCCTGTTAACAACATAATCCCAAATAACTTATTCTAAGTGTAAACTGTATATGCCAAATCCCAATCAAATTCTAGTTGACAGTTGGGCCCTACACTCCCACTTGCCAGCTGCCCACATCCCACGACACAGCAAGTCTATTAGGGCAGCCTCTAATTTGCATTGGGCCATAGTCATAACCTCATAAGAAATCCTTGAAAATTCCAAGGTCTAAAATGTACCCTACGAATGCTTCTTCTTCCTTTTTTTTGAGACATACCGAATGATTCTTTGTTACTACCATAGTACCCAAATTTGGAGGGCAAAAAGGATTTACAATGTGCCACAAACCAACTTCAAAGTAGTAGTACGTTTTCTTCTAAAGAAATACCCAAAACTGAAGTTGTCGTCAGCATTGGCCAATTATGGTTTTGTTCGGCTCGTGTTGAATTTGTTCATTTAAATCTGAAGTATTGCATAACGCATCTGATTCCCTTTGTTTTATTGAAGTATAAACGTGTTTCTGCTGTCAGGATGACTTCATGGAGTGATAAAACCAGTTTGCATTAAAAAATTTATCAGCGGAGGCTTGCAAATATTTTTGTTGCTGAACATCAGTTTCCGTTCTGAGTTCATATCGTTGATCAATAACATCGTTAACACCTATTTCTTGAATATCAGCTTTACCAAATTGCTGCACGATAAGTGAAGCGCCAACCATTGGGACAACCAAAACAGTACTCCAGCCAACATGAATCAGCTCGAGCGTTGAGTCTTGCCGCTGGGAGGCGGGAAAGTTTCTCCGAGGGAGATGCTAAGAGCGTCAAGTAAAAAACGGTGCCAACCTGCAAAAGTATATTGAATTATAAAGACTAGTCAAATTTTGCTACAGGACATCGCGATTTTGTGAAATTAGCTCTAAGACACCGCACGAAATGAGTTTTGGGGAAGACACTCCCAAAACATGGCTATTTGCTAGAGGACACCGCGCCCATTTGTTTAGTGTACTAGATGACACCCCGCGCGTTGCTGCGGAGATTTAAGAGAAATAGGAGATATGAAAATTTGGTATGAACAATCATGTCGAAAGAATAACATATAATGTGCTAAACACTTTGTTTATGATTTGAGATCATACAATAAATTACATTGCCAACTTATAAGATAGTAATTAGCAAATGAATTTTGAATTGAAACAGAACTGTTGTTTAATCTATTTGGTGTTAAATAAAAGACAATTTAATTTCCTACCTATTTGGAACAAACAACAGTTGTACATGGACATTAATCGTATTAGCAAGAAAAAAAATGGTAATAAAATACTCTAAGGTTAGTGCTTACTTAAATATGTTAACTCCAAGTTGTAGTGTTGTATGGAGCAGAAACTTCCTAAAGTCAGGTGAATATACAGATTGGTGCGGTCCGTGTGATTATGATGAACATGTCTATACATTACTAAAACACAAAAACAAAACATAATACTAATCAACTATGTGTGGAGACAATTGAAAACCGAATAACATAGACATAGAGAAGAACAATCACAGAGCGTACTTTTATTATGTAGTATTACCTCCATATTTTAATGTATGACGCCGTTGACTAACCGCATTAAAATATGGAGGGATTTTAATGGAGGGAGTATAATGCATCACCCCCTTGTAATTTCCTCTGTCGAATTGGCAACCTGCAAATCATTTGCGGTGCAGTAGCATCCATAGGTAGGTGGGAGTGATTCATTTAGTAGCTAGCTCAATCACTGTATAAAGAAAATTTCAAATTAATTATAGGTAGTGATTCTTCATGAATGAAAATTTAAACGCTTGCTACTAACCGCATAAGACATGGTTGTTTGTAATCTGCAAGAAATAAAGCAATTACATGTCCAATAATACCAGGAGCCTGCAACAGTATTAGCAAAAGCATGACATTAGGTGGTACTGCTCTGGAAAACTGAACTGGCAGCTCAGAGTACAAATTAACCAATGAAAGAAAATAGAAAAGAAAAGAAATGCTCACCAACATGCAAAAGAGATGACAATAGATTGAAAGAGAGACGTGCTATGTTGATCAGCATCCATTTGCAGGGACTGCCGAAGACAATCGAACTGCAGCTGCTACATTCGTTTTGGTAAGCAAGCATATAAATCATCCCAGGAGACAATCTGAAATAAAAATTCACCAACGCGGTAACGCCGACTGCTCACCTAAAACAGCAGTTACATAGGTAATTAAAAGATATAAGTGGAAGATGTACAATCTCTGTGTGCGCCATGGTGGGTGCCTCCAACGCTTCGGCTCAACATAGGAAGATTTGCCAGGACGGAGTAAATGGTGAACTTCTAGTGGGCCTGTTTGATCTGTAACTGGCATGAGCATTGAGTTGCCCTGCTAATGATTGCTATCCAAACGTTAGTCAGCAATCCGATGGCTAGGATGAATAGAACCGACGTGGCTTACTCTCAGAGCAGGAAAATAGTTTTAATTGCACTTAGTGGGGATGGTTTGTATAGGTATATAGGATTCATGCTGACAAGGCTTGAGCGGGCCACATTTTGACGCGACCGGACCAAATTGCCCTGCACATCTAAAGTCTAATTTCCCTCCCTCGCGCTACTGTACATCTTCAACCTCCAGCTCTCATGCCCGTGTGCCACACTGCCGTCTCCTCTTCCAAATTCGGCTGATCCCGTTGCTCGTTTCAAACATTGATTGAGGAGATTTCTTCCCCTTATCCTCCTCTTTCATTACCCTCAAAAATCGGAGCAAATCCCGTTGAATATTGTGTGGATTCGAAGTGGATTTCATCTCCTATTTTTCCGGCGAACTCTAACCAATCCGTGCAAATCCCGTTGAATATTGCGTGGAGCGTGCTGCTGCTGCTACTGCCGCCGCTGCCGCTCTTGCTGCTGCCGCTGCTGCTTGCTGCTGCTGCAAGCTGCTGCAGCCGCTGCTGTTTACTGCCGCTGCTGCAGTTGCGGCTGCCGCTGCCGGCTGCTGCCGCGGTTGCAAATGTCGACGACGCGGACATGGCCTTCTCGGCCGGCAGCTTGAGGGAGAGAGGAGCTTTGGCTCCCTGTCGGTGAGGGGGAAGATGACATGGGGTCCAAGGGTATTTTTGGCATTTCACGTCATTTCTCTCTCCTCTTGAACCAGAAATTATTATTTTAATGAGCACGATGTCCGTTGGCAATAACTATGTTTTAAATGTTTTCCCCCAAAAATGACATCGTGCGGTGTCCTGGGGCTAAAACCACAAGTCGCGATGTCCTGTAGTAAAATTTGCCTAAAGACTAATATGTAATAGGGTACCAAACATTTCAGCCTATGTAATGCACCTGCCAACGACAACGAGCGTCACTATCGGTCGTGACGGCTGGTTTTTACTTCCAGGAGGAGTAATCGTGCCCAGATGTCTGATCCCATATCGTCCAGAATGCTTCTTCCATCCTAGTCACCGCACTCCAGTACTATCCATAACCCAAAACTTCTCTCCAGCTCCGATTGCGTATTGTCAGAGAGAAGTTATCAAAAACGGAAGAGATCAATCATGGAGTTTGGATTCACGTAGTACTCCTATCTCCATACTCCCACCTCCCATAATATAAGATTTTAGATAGATATGACACATCCTAGTATAATGAATCCGGACGTTTAGATCAGGGGTGTAAAGTTTTGGCGTGTCACATTGCATATTATATAGGATGTCGCATGAGATGTTTGGACACTAATAAAAAAATAATTATAGAATCTGTTAGTAAATCGCGCCTAATTAATTCATCACTAGCAGATGTTTATTATAGCTCCATATTGTCAAATCATGTAGCAATTAGGATTAAAAAATTCATCATATAAATTAGTCGCAATCTATACAATTAGTTTTATTAGCCTATGTTTTATACTGCATACATGTGTTTAAACGTTTAATGTGATAGGGTGAAAAATTTTAGAATGTGAGGCCTTAACCTACTGTAGATTTAACATATCCTGAATCTAAACATCCATATTAGGTTGTATTTATACTGAGACGGAGGGAGCAGTTGCGATTTGCTAACCCGTGCAGCTCAGCTAACGTTCGTTCGGCGAATTCAAATACGCGACGAACACTGAGTACGTGTGGGGGTCAGTGGCTCAACCGATCCTTCGCCTCCCCATTCCAACTCGTTCGGTGCGGGGCCAGCCTAACGCCACCGCGCCGCCACGCGTCCGCGCAGATATATATACGGCCGTTGCACCGGTCAAACACTGGCGGCGTCGCACGGCAACTCCCACGACCGCCCGTTTGGCCCTAGCAACGGCTCGGATCTGCCCCTGTGGCGGATTATCTCAACCCCGGCCCCAAGTCTCCAACAACCGTTCTACACTTGGCGGCGGCAGGCCTGACGAGACGAGAGGCGTCGACTTCTCTCTCTCTTTGCCGGAAAGCGACTCCGCGAGACGCCGAGACAGCGTGGTGGTTTTTGTCGTCGTCGTCGTCGTCGTCGTCGTCGGCTTCATATATCCCCTGGGATTCCGCTTCGGTTTCCACGCGCCAAGGCAAACTGGAATTAAAGTAGCAGCAGCAGTGATCTCTCCACAAGCCTCGCTGACATATCGTCGGGGAGAATTGAAGTAAGAAGACAGCGAGATGTGCTGCTGCGGTGGCGACTGCCGGCCGATCGGGTGGCTGCTCGGCCTCCCCTTCGCGCTCCTCGCCGTCGTCGTCTCCTTCGTCGGCGCCATCATCTGGATCGTCGGGTACGTACAACTCCCCCGTCTCTCTCTCTCTCTTTCTATGGCCCGTTTCGAGATTAATTACTAAGCACAAAATCCTGGATTAGATCGATCGAGATGAGATGAGATGAATTATTAACCCAATGTACGTGTGGTGCAGGCTGCCGATCTCGTGCATCTGCCCGTGCTGCCTGTGCGTGACGGTGCTGCTGGAGGTGGCGGTGGAGCTCGTCAAGGCGCCGCTCCACGTCATGACCTGGTTCACCTCCAAGATACCCTGCTGATCTGATCTCAGATCATCATCAGATCTTGCTGCTGCTACATATATATACTAGCTACTATCTCCGTTTGGTTGATTAGTGTTTGTGACAGAATTCCAGTTGGTAGGAAAATGTTTTTGTGCATGATTCCTTATGGATAGATCGATTAATTATCTCTACTCGTTGGTTGGTTCTGAATTTGTGGAGAGATTAATTGCATGCCCATGCCCATGGACATTGTAGAGTTGTTGCTTCGTCTGTTTCGGTGTCTGTTTCGTCGTGTGACATGATGATTGCTGGATTAGTGCTTGTGGAATGCCGATGCCTGGTGTGTCTTCTGTGATGTTGATGCTCATTGGGACAACTTAATTGGATCATCCTGGTTGGCAGTTGCCTATACAACATTCGGTGAAGACGTCGGAAGTTGTCGCTTCCGTGTTATAAGCCGCTTTGGATTTTTTTTTCTATTTAAAATTTAAGTTTTTTAAAAATATTAGCAATATTTTCAATACAAAACAAAATATTACTAAATTATATTCAACGTTGCATTTAATAAAACTAATTTAGTGTTAGAGATTGTGCTAAATATTTCTATCAAACTTGAAAGAAGTTTGATTAGGAAAAAGAGTAAAAATTGACTTATGATACGAAACGGAGAGAGTACTTGGGAAGAATTTGATCTGATCTTTCCAGTTGCTCTGTTGCATTCGAATTTGTGTTTCAGACTTCCAGTGTAATAGACTCAACAGATACAGCCAACATGGGCCACATTTATGATATCACACATGGGCTTATGATGGGCTTAACCGGGTCTAATGTGGTGATTTTTCTCCCAAGATGGGCTTTAGCATGAATTGGGGTCGATGGCTGGAGGAATAAATTCATCTGAGGTCTCTTAACTTGTCAACAAATCCGAATTTCGTCCTTCAACCGCAAAACCAGATACAACAGGTCCCTCAACTGTCAAAACCGGTGCAATATATGTCCCAAGACGGTTTGGGTGGCGGTCTTTGCTGACGTGGCGCCTACGTGGCTAATTTGACTCGGCCTTCATCTGACGTAGCATTGACGTGGCGCTTATGTGGCAATTTGATTTAGAAAATAATAAAAACATAGGCCCACATGTCAAATACACAAAAAAATTAATTAAAAAATAGTGGACCCTACCTGGCCCCACATGTCATTCTCATCCCACCTTTCTTCCTCCACTCTCCTCATCTCTCTTCTCCTCTCTCCAGGCCGTGCCGACTGCCGAGCCCGCCCGAGACCGGACCCGGGGGAGGCACGGGCGGTGGCGAGGGCGCCGGCGGCGGTGGAGGCGAGGGTGATGTCGACGGGCGCTCGGCGCCCGACTTCCTCCCGCCGCCGACCTCCAACCTCTCCGGCCTCACCGCCAGCTTCGCCGCCAAGGGGCTCAGCGTCTTCATCCTGGAGAGTTCACGTCGGCGTTCAAGGTGTTCCGGATGGCACAGCCGGAGGAAGACGACGACGGCGACGCGCCCTCACTGGACGGCCGGACGATGCTCTTTGTCAAGGATCCCTGCTCCAGATCCGATGGCGACGTGGTTCGGTACATCTGGAGGGAGCTCCAGAGCACCTTTTTCTAGTAGAAATCTCTTGGCCATTGAAGCTATGATCAATGTGTACTTCATTTACACTGCACCGTTTGCTAATTTGTGCTTCCCAATTAATTGGATGATTCAGTGTGGGCATGTGCATATGGTTGTGCTTATATTTTCTTTGACGAGTGCACATCGGTTTAATTGACAGATGGTTGTGCGCTGTTGAGCACGTCGGGCGTCACGGCGTCCCGTGTCATGGTGGGGTCGCCGGCGGCGGCGCTGCTCGCGTTCGCGCTGCATTGCTGCGTTAGGGAGGCGGCAAGCACTGGGTTGATGTCGGAACCCGACGAGTTGAGGCGGTCGGAGAAGAAGGCGCAGTGTAACCTGCCGATGGAGTGCGCGCCGGAGAGCACGACGAGGTCGCCGACGCCGAGCCCCTTAGCGGTGAAGAAGCTGGCGGTGAGGCCGGATAGATTGGAGGTCGGCGGCGGGAGGAAGTCGTTCGCCGAACGCCCGTCGAGCCCGCCCTCGCCTCCACTGCCGCCGCCGCCCTCGCCACCGTCTGTGCCTCCCCGGGTCTGGTCTTGGGCGGGCTCGGCACGGCCTGGACAGAGGAGAAGAGAGAGGATAGGGGACATGGGGAGAGAGGAGGAAGAAAGGTGGGATGAGAATGACATGTGGGGGCCGGGTAGGCTCCACCATTTTTTTAATTATTTTTTTGTGTATCTGACACATGGGCCCATGTTTTTTATTATTTTCTAAATTAAATTGCCACGTAAGCGCCACGTCAATGCCACGCCAGATGAAGGCCGAGTCAAATTAGCCACGTAGGCGCCACGTCAGCAAAAACCGCCACCCAAACCGCCTTGGCACCTATATTGCACCGGTTTTGATAGTTGAGGGACCCGTTGTATCTTTTGTGGTTGGAGGATGAAAATCGGATTTGTTGACAAGTTAAGGGACCTCATATGAACTTATTCCATGGCTGGATGGAGCGATCGATCTGGCCTCTGGCCTCTGGGAAAGAATTCAATTTTTTTTTTTGGGGGGGAGGGGGGAATAAGTTCATTTGAGGTCCCTCAATTCATGTGGCGCCAACGTGTCTTGACTAGGTCTTCGTCCTACGGTATTGACAACGTGTCTGTGGCAATTAATCCAAAATAATAATAAAACCCATGGGACCCACATGTCAGTTACACACACAAATAATAAAAAATGGTGAGGCCCATGTGGCCCCACATGTCAGCCTCACTAGTCTATTCTTCTTTCTATCCTCTCTCTCCCCTGGAGCGGGCGATAGGCGGGGCATAGCGGCCGGCGTAGCCAAACAGCGAGCGGTGGGCGGAGCGGGCTAGCGGGGCAGAGCAGAGGAGTGGGCAGAGCGGTGGGGCAGAGCAACGGGACGCGCGGAGCTACAGCGGAACGGGGCGGCGACATCATATAGGAAGTAACTCTAAGAGAATATAAGTAACCTTGACGATATTAGAAGTAACTATACAACAAAGGAAAATAACTCTAATAAAATAATTATAGTAGTAAATACACTACTAGAGGGAAGTAACTTCGCGGTATTACAAGTAATTCTGAAGTAATAGAAATAACTTTTGAAAGTGTTAGAAGTAGCTATATTGGTAGAGAAAGTAACTCTCTAGAGAAATAGAAATAACTTTTCATGGTATTAAATATAACTCTCTGGAAAAAAATAGATTTAACCATCTAGAAATACCGATATTGCTAGATGATTTAAAAATAAGAATAAAATTTAGAAGTAATTATGATTTGTGTAAGTTACTTTTAGAATCTATTGAATTTACTTTCGTAAATATCTAAGAAGTAAATTATTCAAATTTAAAAGTAATTTACATGTATGGTAAAAGTAGTTTTCATATATAAAGTAATTTACAACATTATTTTTTTTTCATTAGAATATAATCATATAAGGGTTTGTTATAAAGATTTAATTACAATGAACATAATTGTATAATCGGATACATAACTTGAAAGAAAAAATATTTAAAGCTTAGCTATTAGGGATATCTTTTCCTTACAGTCATGCTTGCATACTTTCAAAAGCGTGCTAGCGCGCTCGATTGACAGGGTACTACTTCCTCCGTTTTATATTATAAGACTTTCTAGCATTATCCACATTTATATATATGTTACTGAATCTAGACATATATGTGTGTCTAGATTCCTTAACATTTATATGAATATAGGTAACGCTAGAAAGTCATATAACCTGAAACGGAGAGTAATTATGAAATTTACTGAGTCGCACATTCAAGGAATTACGAGAGCACGTATTGTGTGTGGCATCCAATTTTAATTCCTTTGTTAGGATGCCAGTACTGCTTAAAGCGACTAACCAACACATTCCTATAATTATAAAGATGATGAAAGCAATCAGGATTGCAGTGGGTTTCAGTAGTGAAATATGACTAGATTGTTAGCTCTATTAATTTGAGATAGGGTACGGATGTTTAGCAGATTTTAGGGGAGAAAAACTTGTTTTGTTGGTAACTGACTATCGAATTTGCTATATATTTATCGACAAATTTTTCACCAAAACTTTGACAGATGTAATTATAGTACAATCGTAGTGTAATTATACTGTAACTTGCATTTAATTACACTGTAACTATAATGTAACATGTATGTAAATTTCAAAAATCTCTCCATAACATTTATTTCGGTAAAATGGAGGTTGTGAGAACAAATTCTTTCACATATGTGTATGATGTGATTTTTTTTCTTCCTCACCAGAACAAATTTTGTAATAGATCTAACGATTCAAAATTACGTGAAACTTATATACAAGTTACACTGTAGTTACATGCAAGTTACAGTGTAATTACATATAAGTTACAGTGTAATTACACTGCGATTATAATATAATTACATCTGTCAAATTTTTAGAAGAAAATTTGTCGACAAATGTATTGGTGGTCCCACTGACTATCTATATTCCTTCTAGTAGTGTGTCAGTGTGATGGGTCAATATGGTAGGTGGCGAGTTCCTTCCCCTGACTGACATGCTTTGGATTTTCGTTTCTCTATCGTTGTTCAGATAAAAGATGGTTAATCACAAGAAATTAATTAATGACGACTATAAATCATAAAGGGGATGAGCGAAAGTCCTAACGAGCGATGCGATTGGTTCCTCTCCCCACATGATTTTCTATTTTAATAAATTTATCCCCCTAAAATTTATACACCTTAAGTTTACACATCTAAAGATTATACAAAGTTTAGAGACCCAAAGTTTATAAGTCAAAAGTTTATATATCCGATTTCAAATTTGAATTTAAATTCAAATATTTTTTATATATAGTATTTCTATACATCTAAAGTTTATACACATAAAGTTAGAGACCCAAAGTCTATAAATCAAAAGTTTATATATCTGATTTAAATTTAAATTTGAATTTAAATATTTTTTATATATAGTATATCTATACATCTAAAGTTTATACACCTAAAATTTATAGACCTAAAGTTTATAAGTCAAAAGTTTATATACCCGATTCAAATTTGAATTTGTATTTAAATATCTTTTATATAGTATTTCTATACATAAATTTTTCTAATTTTGTTTTTTATAATTTTTTAAAAAATTATGGTGTAGCAGGAAGGAAGAGAAGAAGGGGAGGAGGAAAGGAGAGAGGAGCCGTCAGCGACCATCCGTCCATTAGCACCACCCGATAAAACAAGCTATCTTGATGAACAACCTTAATGGCGAAACACCGAACCGGATCCACATTCTCCGGTTGTCACTAGCACTGTCAAACACAACAAATTCCTCAGATTCCATACAGATCTAGAATATCTTAAATTCCTGTACTCTAAGGCTAAAAAACCTTAGAATTAAAAGGTGGAGAGACTAGTAGTGCCCCACTTCCATGATATGTGCACAACACCATTAGTGGCTTTGATCAACAACAACTATCAACTATTTCTTGTGAGATTTGCTCCGGCCCAATAAAAAGTATCTTAAGGTACCGGTACCTCACGATACCAAATCATTTTCGATCGTTGGATCTAGTTTGGCAGGATGAACATTGTTAGATCTAACGATCAAAAACGATTTGGTGCCATGAGGTACCGGTACCTCGAGATACTTTTTGTTGGACCGAAGTAAATGTCATTTCTTGTAGTACCATCGTATCGTTGTAACTTGTCATTTTGATCTTTTCAGTCGCCAAACAAATGCAAATTGGACCCTGCATATACAAAACAAGACCATACAATTTTATCCATAACAGATCAGGCGTTTGATTGCTCAAATTGTGACTGATTGATTGATGCTATTTACTACTACGTGTTTGCTAATCGCTGCTACGTCGGCAAACAATATCCATACGAGAACATGCAATGGCCAGTTCACCACTATAGCATGCATGGTGACACTAGTGACAGTCTGACTGACACCGGCTAACTGCAGGTTTATACAGAGAAAATTAATTAATTAACAAGATGATGTGGACTGACAAAGAATCGCAAGTTTCCAAGGGCATCAAGATCGTGCGACAATGCAAAGTTTCGGATGCATATGCATATTTGTGAGACGACATGGATGTCAATATATAAAAGAAAGAACAGTCTCACCTAAGGCCAGCATGGCAGCATGATATGGTGGTGATTTCGCAGTCATGTTAATTGGTCTCTTTCTCATATATGCATTTGCTCACAAGAGAGAGTGACATGAGCTATTTTGTGTTTCTACTATGCCGATGCATACAACTATATATGTAGTGAGATTTGTGACCATATTTATACTTTGTTTAAACCATGGATCAACACATATACCCCTGTTTGTATGGATATATAGCTACCATGGGTAGCGATCAGAATGTAAGCATAATTAAGGGCTCGTTCGTTTTAGATGGTCGATGATGGATGATAGATTATTCCAACTTTATAAAAGGGCACCAACGAACAAATTAATCATTGAAAACTTACACAAATAGATTTTAGAAAGTATTCTAAGAAATTTCTATATAGCCCTTAATCCGAGCCCGAAATTAACATCAATTTAAAGATTACTCCTTATGAAATTCGTTGACATAATCAAATCCTCGTCAATAAGAATCAAAACCTTAAACCTTGCAGGGGCACCGACAGGCGGCTACCAATTTGCACACTGCTCACACGTACTGCTAATTATGCAGACTCATCAGCTAAGCAATCAGTAGAGTCTACAGTGAAACAATGACCCATCCATAATACAGTCCTAATTAAGGGACCAATTATCACGTACCTTTCTCCATTCCTTATCTTTTAATGGTTATATATTTTCTTTGGATGAAATGAGATTCTTGGTACTATACCGTAATATCTATCTGTTCCAAAATATAAGAGAATCCCAGGTAGTTTAACTTGGATTTTTTAATGACATTTAAAATGACATAAGCGATTAGCAGATAATTAATTAAGTATTAATTATTAACTTAAAATGGATTTACTAGATTTTTAAAAGAAACTTGTATATACAAAGTTTTTACACAAAACACATTATTTATTAGTTTGGGAAGCAGACTCGCAGTAAACAAGGGATTTTTTTTTCATCCCAAACTCACTTAGAACTCAGCCTATCTACCCAAAAATATAAGATCGCTTGTATTTTAGGATGAAGATATACAATCTATATCTCTCATTCTGTACTCTTACTCTTTCACTCAAGTAAGCTGATCGATTCACCATTGTACTCCCTCCTGTTTTCAATATATAATGGCGTTGAATTTATACGTTTGTCTGACCATTTTCCTTACTCCAAATAAATATGTAAATACAAATTATTTTGTTGTGACTTAGTTTATGAGTGAATGTACTTTAAGCACAACTTACTTTTTTTTTACATATCTACACAAATAATTTACATAAAAACAAATAATCAAATGCATGTCCAAAATTAATGGTGTCATCTATTAAACGGATAATTTTACTATCCTTAATAAGATACTAGGAGGTATCACATCTTCCAGTGCAAAATTTAGTACCTTTAGTTATTAAGTACCTCGAGGTACTTTCTCCAGGGCTATAAAATTTCTCCGATTAAAAACTGTTGGGAGTAATATTTAATCCTCATTTTGATCTTCCTAAGGGAGCAATTAAGCAATCATTACTTCCATTCCAAAATATAAGCATTTTCCTAGCACTCGAATCTTGTTCTGCAATTAATATAAACATTTTTACCACTATTTCACACTATTGTTTGTCCCATCAAGCATTATATTTAAATTTCTTTCCATCCTACCAATCACCCTTTCATGTCCAACCCTCCCTTATTTCTTATTTATTGAGGGGTATCAAAGTGCATTTTTTCAACCTTAGTCTTATGTAAATAACAAAGAAATCCTTATATTTTGAAAAGGATGGAGTAATTACGGCGTCCATTTCCATCTCTCTCAATTGCACATCATTTAATCCTCATTTTTCATCCTTTTGCTACATGAAAAATATTTTGTGCTACTAATAGTAGCTCGTTAACAACTTATTCTCTAAGGTTTTATAATTCTTAATGCTTTGGACAATAACACGATATTTGAAATATATCTTTGACTATATTTTTTATTATAATATATATGATAGATAAATATATATTTTTTACTTTTATTATAATACTTCATAAGACAAATTTATACTCCCCCCGTCCCTAAATGTTTGACGCCATTGACTTTTTTAAATAGGTTTGACCGTTCGTCTTATTCAAAAAATTTAAGTAACTATTAAATTTTTTACTATCATTTGATTCGTTGTTAAATATACTTTTATGTATATATATAATTTTACATATTTCATAAAAGTTTTTGAATACGATGAACGGTCAAATATGTTTTAAAAAGTCAACGGCGTCAAACATTTAGGGACGGAGGAAGTATATGTTGTTCTAGTATGTTTATACTAAATATTTTTATCATTTAAAGTTAATTAAAGTTATAAATTTTAATTTTAACATTGTCTCTAAAACGTTAAAAATGGTAGAAAGGGAGAGAATATGTATCAGTCTGTACCCTTAATTAATTAACCGATCGACCAGACCAGACCAGAGAACCAAGAATAATGTCACAGACGAGCAGAACTCCAGAAAGGACAGCCTAACCGATCGATGGCCAAAGTGACGTACTCGTAGCCCTATATAAATGGCTACAAGCTAGGATTCATTGCTGTGTGCAACCGAGCCTATACACACCTCCAAGGAGCAAGGCACAAGGTTACAAACGTGTCACGTACGCGCGCGCGCATCTCTCTGTCACGCACGCAACGTTCTTACGTGCTCAGCCATGGCGGTCAACAAGGCCGCCGTCGTCTTCGCCGCCGTCCTCCTCCTCCTCCTCGCCGTCGCCGCCCGGCGAGCGTCGTCGCAGAGCTACAACGCGATATACAACTTCGGCGACTCCATCACCGACACCGGCAACCTCTGCACCGGCGGGTGCCCGTCGTGGCTCACCACCGGCCAGCCTCCCTACGGCAACACCTACTTCGGCCGCCCCACCGGCCGCTGCACCAACGGCCGCGTCATCATCGACTTCCTTGGCACGCACGACGCACATTCACCTCGATCGATTCTGCACAAAATTTTCACTGCAAATTAAAAGATGATGAGCTTAATTTGTTCGCGCGCGCAGCTGATCGCTTCGGATTGCCGCTGCTCCCGCCGTCGAAGGCGAGCGGCGGCGACTTCAAGAAGGGCGCGAACATGGCCATCATCGGCGCCACCACCATGAACTTCGACTTCTTCCAGTCGCTCGGGTTGGGCAACAGCATCTGGAACAACGGCCCTCTCGACACCCAAATCCAGTGGTTCCAGCAGCTCTTGCCCTCCATCTGCGGCAACGGTAAATTGATCATTTCTGTTTACATTTTTGGTTTTTTGGGAGTGATTTTGTTCTTCCTGAACAATTGCAGATTGCAAGAGCTACCTGAGCAAGTCGCTGTTCATCGTGGGCGAGTTCGGGGGCAACGACTACAACGCCCCTCTCTTCGGCGGCAAGAGCATGGACGAGGTGAAAGGCTACGTGCCTCAGATCATCGCCAAGATCACAAGCGGCGTAGAGGTACAAAACCATCGCCGATCGATCGAAATTGGCAACAAGATTTTCTACAGATCTCTAAGCAATCAATATATCAATCACTACTGTTGTTGATGCAGACGCTGATCGGGCTGGGAGCGGTGGACATCGTGGTGCCGGGGGTGATGCCGATCGGGTGCTTCCCGCTGTACCTGACGCTGTACCAGAGCTCCAACTCCGACGACTACGACGGCAATGGCTGCCTCAAGAGCTACAACTCCCTCTCCGTCTACCACAACGGCCTGCTCAAGCAGGGGCTCGCCGGCGTCCAGGCCAAGTACCCGGCCGTCCGCCTCATGTACGGCAACTTCTACGACCAGGTCACCCAGATGGTTCAGTCCCCCGGGAGTTTCGGTACGTACGTCACAACTTCAGATTCAGGGAAAAGTAATTTCTCCTTTTAATTGTTAGCTCTATAAACTTGGCATTTGCAAACGATCGCAGCAATATCAGGGTGAAACTAACAGCCGATTAATTAGCGAAAAGCCCTGAAACTTTGAATCGTTCAGGACAGGCGGCTAAGCTAGCTAGCAACTGAATGATCCAAAATGTGAAATTGATGACTTTGAGCACCGCTCCTGCGAGTAGATTGACACGCACTACTTGTGACGCCACCGGCTGCGTTCGGCAGCAGTAGATTTTGAGAGAAAAAGGACAATATGCCACTCCATTCATTGGGTTTAGACAAAATGCCACCCACTAAAATACAAATGATAAAATACCACTCAATATGTTACCTTCGGGATATTTTACCACTTTAGAAAATTTTAAGACCAAAATACCCTTTGCCTGTGAAGAGAGAGAAAGAAAGGGAACTGCTCTGCTTGCCAATGACGGAGGAGGACGGCGGCACTGACGGGAGGGAGGGGGACGGCGGTGATTGGTGGAGGAGGACGGCGGCGCTATCGGGATGGCTTCGCGCGCTCGCAGCTTGCCGCTTCCAGCGCCGCCCGCACGTGGGCGTGCGGCACCGCCGTCCTCCTCCCCTGTCGTCGTCCGCCCTTGCGCACTCACCACCCGCCGACGGTGAGCATGGAGCCACGGATGCCGCCCAGCTTGACCTTCTCCGGCGCTGCCCTCTTCTTTCTTCCTATTTCTCCACAGCCAAGGATATTTTAGTATTAAAATCTCTTAAAGTGGCAAAATATTTTAAAGGTAATCTATTGAGCGGCATTTTAACTTTTACATTTTAGTGGATGTCATTTCGTCTAAACCCAATGAATAGAGTGGCGTATTGTCCTTTTTTCTCTTTTTTCACACCCAAGTTTCTCGAAAGGTTAAAATGTTGTTTTTGAAAAAGAACTTATCTACAGAGAAGTTACTTTAAAATATATATATTGATTTATTTTTCAGGCTTAAAATAATTTATACTTAATTATTGATGATGCGCTAATGGCTCAACTCAATTTACGCATTTTCTCAATTGTCTCCTTTTCACCTCCTCTCAAACATAGCAGACACAACACCAGTGTAGTAGCACACATCACTCTCCTGTATAAGACAAATGCAGCTGGGCTCAGCGAGGCTGCAAGCGTCTCAGGCTCTCAGCCATGACGTGATCAGGTTTGGATGGCATCCTGGGTGATCAGGTTCAGGCCACGAGATGGGGTACAGATCCAGTGATCCTCCCGGTATAAGAACACTTGCAGTGGGCACATTGTTCGTCTGAAAGGTCTAGGCCAACTAACCGGAAATCCGGAATAACAAACACACTCATTACGCACTAGCTGCGTGTACCTGAACATGACACAATTGACACGGACATTTGCACATAATGTAACACATGGTCTGCTTAATTGCCAGGCAAATGTTCAGATTGATTGGCCAGATATATCTCTCTCTCTGTACCCATGATAGCAAAAAGAACTTGCATCCTAACGTTCAGTACCTACCTGAACACTGTATCCACATTATTAATAACTAGTAATGTACTGATTGATATTATGTATGGTTTTGCAATGTTTTTGCAGGGCTAAAATATGGCCTGAAAGTATGCTGCGGCGCCAGTGGGCAAGGCTCCTACAACTACAACAACAAGGCGAGGTGTGGCATGTCAGGGGCAAGTGCCTGTGGAGACCCGGAGAATTACTTGGTCTGGGATGGCATTCACCTCACCGAGGCTGCCTACCGTTCGATTGCGGATGGATGGCTCAGCGGGCCGTACTGTAGCCCAGCTATTCTGCACTGAGCTGCAGCCTGCAGCTGGGCTATTTTCATGTTCGTAATAAATTAATACTACTGTATCACAGTATATGTTGTTATATATGGCAGGGAATACTCTGGAAAATAATGCTAGGGTCTAGAGAAATGGAATGGAAATATGGGAGCCGCCAGTGGTTTGAATCTCATTACATGATTACTTATGTATGTATTTTCGAGCACTGCCAATGTATTTTTACTCAAAAATTCAATACATTTCCACTAATGTTGCCAAATGCATTATCAAAAAAACAGAGAAGAAGATCTTGTCCCCAACTTCCTGCTAAAAAGGAGTGCAAAACGCCAGGTGGGCCGTCCCGTAAAGGCGAGCCTGCACTTTTCTCTCCGATTTATACGGGCCCATTTTATAGCTTTTATGGGCCTTTGCCTTACACACCATAAGCCCACCTAGTAATGGGCCTGATTTTGCAGCTTTGCAATCCATAACTTGGGCCTAACTGATCTCAAGTAAGCTCACACAATGGAAAAAGTGTACTCTGACTCCCTCAACTCTCACCCGAAGGGTATATCGACTCCTCCAACTATCAAAACCGGTGCAAACAATATCCCTCGAAGTTTTGGAGGTGGTTTTGGCTTACGTGGCGCTTACGTGGCATTAGAATAAAAACAAAAATAAAAAAAAATATGTGGGACCCATATGTCATTCAAAAAAAAATATTGTGGGACCCACATGTCATCCTCCCTCTCCTTCCCTCTTCCTCCCCCTCTCTCTCCCTTGTCTCTCTTTCTCTCCCTCGGCCTTTCTCTTCTTAGGACGACGACGATGGGGAGCGGCGACGGATGAGGGTGGCGCAGGAGGGGAGGTGGATGAGGAGGCAGTAGGCGCGGAGGGAGTGGGGGGTTGACGACGACGGCGACAAGGAGGCGGCCTAGTAGAAGAAGGTGAGCGCGTTCCTGGCGATGAGCTCCGAGGAGGAGGAGTGGTGGTGCTTGGCGAGGGAGAGGAGGACGGCATCGACGTGGTCGGCGGCAGAGAGCGCCTCCCATGTCGCTCTCGGATGGTGCGCGAGGTAGTGGGAGATGCGCTGAGGCGTTGTGGCGGCGGCCGTGGACGTGGACGCGGACAAGGCGGAGGCCGTGGCAAGGCCGAAGAGGTTTCCGCCGCCGCCACGCCGCGCGAGCACGCGGCTGCTCCACGCCGCCGTCGTCCCCACCGCCACCGCTGCCTCTCCCCACCGCCATCGTCTCGAGAAGAGAAAGGCTGAGGGGAGAGAGAGAGACAAGGGAGAGAGGGGGGAGGAAGAAGGGAAGGAGAGGGAGGATGACAGGTGGGTTCCACAATTTTTTGTGTGAATGACATATGGGTCCCACATATTTTTTTATTTTTGTTTTATTCTAATGCCACGTAAGCGCCACGTAGGACAAAGACTTGGTCAAGATCGCCACGTAGGCGTCACGTCAACCAAAACCACCTTCAAAACCACCGAGGAACATTGTTTGTACCGGTTTTAATAGTTGGAAGAGTCGATATACCCGGTTTTGTGGTTGGAGGACATGAATCATACTCAGCCGATAGTTGAGGGAGTCAAAGTATACTTTTTCCTCGCACAATTGAGCTCAACTAAGACATGCAATTCCACCCAAACGGCCCATGAACAGAAGCATAACAAACAATTGAATCGACGACTGACATAACTATGTCCATATTTAAATTTAGCATTGGGTTCTTTTTCGGACAGAAAGAGGTCTCACATCTAACGGGTTCACATAATAGAGGACAATACTACATAGGAGACTCATCCCGACAATAGGGTCTCTCATGTTCCACCTAAATGAGACTACTCAAAAGGGGATAAGACAATTAGAGGCTTGGCTGAACTGTTGCTTGCCGAGCACTCGTCCTGTTGCGATGAACAAACTGCACACCGCTGTTGCGACTTGAGACGACGACGGACACCGCCCGAACGAATTGCAGGAAACCCGGCCATCACATGGAAGCTGATGCACAAACACCGGTCAACTGTTTTGGACAACATCCTGTTGCTAACCAGCTGCCATGTTCGATTAGTTCTCTGCATTGCCTGTCATTACCTGCTCCGTTTGGAAACTTCGGGTTCAGATTATTTGACCTGATCGTCCATGCGTTGTCCTGTCCTCACGGTCACTGATGGTGTTAATTTCTTCAGTTTAGTTTCAACGCCGAGGAGCAATTAGGCGATTAACTCATCAGTTGGATTTTAGTTGCCGTAAAAAGTCATGGCTTTGAAGGGCAGAATGGAATTCATTCGGAATTTGTCACCAGCATTTATTCAAGTAAAGTATGGATGCTATCTATTGTTTGGTAAAAACCAACATCTGTGATTTATATACTACTACTTAGAGCTGTATTAATGAAAATCCATTATCTAAAAGAACTACGTGTACTTCTAAAATCTTTAACCTAAATAATCTAGATTATAATATAGATTGAGACTTGGTAGCTACATAACCCTGAAAATAAATTAGAAATTGGATCACTCAGTTTTTCTATATTCTTAGTAACTGCTTCCTAAAATATCTAGCTCTTCAAAAGATTCTTGTGGGAGAAATTAGCATTTTGTACTGCAGAACTGAAGATTGCAGAGAATAACATTGAAGCTGTTCTGACAAAAACGATCAAAACTTCATAAATACTTCTATTTTTTTTCCATAATGGGATGGAATATAAGAGTACATACGCTACCTGAGCTCCTAAATCTGTGTTTTTTCAAACAAGATTCAACATATAAATTTCATTAAAATAATTTAAATCTATTTTTTAACTTTATACTCTTTTTGTTTAAAGTTATAAGTCATTTTGACTTTGGTCAAAGTAAAACTGCTTCAAGTTTGACCAAGCTTATAGAAAAAAAAGTAAAATTTTCAACTCAAGACAAATTTATTATGAAAATATATTCCATTATTGATTTAATTAAACTAATTTGGTATTTTAAATATTATTATATTTATCTATAAATTTAGTCCAACTTAAAGTAATTTGACTTTGACAAAAATCAAAACTTATAATCTAAAACGGACAGAGTAATAGTTAATCCAGTTTTGTGTACCAGTGAATAGTTGATCTATTCAGCTATTTAGCATTTCATTTTTTTCCCATTTGGCCCAAAAGAACGCATTGCTTTCTGAAAGAAAAAAAAAGATAAATAATTGAACGAGATGAAAAAAAAGGGGGGACAAAGTTCCATGTCTGGTCCTGAACATTTTTTCTGCAGAAAGTCCGTAGGGACGTCAAGAACGCAACTATATAGCGACAAGATCGATTCTTGCGGTTGGTGTTTGTGTTTGCCGCCAGCCGTCGAAGCCTCCCTTTGATTCTTTCCCTGACAGCGACAGAGGAAGCACATCGATCGCGGCAACAATTAACTACAGTTCCTTCAATTGGCGTGGTCCAATGATCAGGCCATTGGATGGAATAGCAGCAGTTTCTGCAGAAATTTGCTTCTTTGTTCTCTTGTGCTGTTACTGTCTGGTTCAGTGGCCCCTGATGCTGAAGCTTCACCGCGCCAGTGTTATCAACTTATGATTCAGATTTCAGAACCAAACAGATTACCGCCGCATCAGTTGTTGTCAGTGATTAGAAAAACGGTTTTAGACCTTTTGCTTACAGGTAATTAAGCTAGGTATTAACACACACATACACATACTCTCTCTCTCACTCTCTCAGTGAAATGCTTTATAGTTTGCAGGTAATTAAGCTTGGTATTACTGTACCTATCTATCTTTCTGTGTTAGCTTTCAGTTTACAAATTTCGTAAATTAATCAACAACTTGACGTATCCAACTTAGCTTGCACCATCTGCTACTTTGTAGTCTGCACAAGTAATGTCACACACTCACACGCAACTTTGAACAGTTCGTGAAGTTGATTCCCCAACTACACTCAGACTAATTCTGCAGCCAAGTCGATCATGTGTGGATCAATCATGCAAATAAACTGTACTTAAGACAGCCAAATTAAAGCAAGACGAGGTCATCACTTGACCTGTACACACTCGCTACGTATTCATCGATCAATCGATTTACACATGCAGCTTGACTAATTGTTATATGATCATAATTCGATATGTTAAACTCCTACTTCGTACCTACCACTAACCGATCGCTGGCAACTACCCCCACTAATTGAACTAGTTAATTTAATCCATCGTTAAAAACTAAGCTAATAGTAGACTTGTAGTTATACACATCGAATGAGCGAGTATAGCGAAGCTTTAGGATCCTGCAGGAATCTTCCCGCTTAATTAGCTGGAGTAGCCTTCGCTGCATCGATCTTTCCAAGTACGTTTCACTATTCCATCCTGTACTCTGTACTGGACTAGCAAGTGATGAGTGCATTAATCATGAACGGATCATCTAGCTAAGCTACACTCCGAGATACTCGTGAGGTAGTAGACATAGCCACGGGAACACGTATCGCTATTTGTTGATGTTGGCAGCTGGTGTATGAAAGTGACTAATTATTGAGAGAATGCAGGCCTGTTCATGTAGCTCCAGCTCCAGTTTTGCTTCATCTGTATATACTGTAGTAGTACAGAAATATGATATGATAGTTACACTAGTTTCCATCCATCATGAATGATGCATCATTTGGCTCATAGCACGTTCTGAATCATATGTATTTTGGTCTTTCCAAAGTGGCTCTCTTCAGACAAACGCATGCAGGAAGTGAAGAATGTTAATTCAGAGCTACTAGCTCCGGCCTGCACGTGCAGCAATGCGGAGGAAGCTAAGAACAGAAGGCCAGAAGCCAGAAGGTACACACATATACAAGTCAAACAAGTGAAGGAATAATCGAATTGAACTCAGGGTCAGAACAACTTATTAGCATGCACGCACACTACTTGGGTTTCAGTTACAGAGTTTCAGAGATTTTTAACACCCCCCCCCCCCTTCTTGTTGCTGGCTTGCTGCAGCTAGTAGCTTGCATCATATGGCCAGCTCGATCGAACGGGACGTCATTGCCCGTGTGACAGGAACGGCTCAACTACCGGTGGAAAATATACCGACGCAATGATGCATCCTCTCCTTCCATTGGCTTCGACGCATGTGACGCAGAATTTCTGAATCTGAATTTCTGAACATGTTCTTCGCGAACCATACGTTAGCCGGGCCATTCAACTTGCATATTTGCAGAGATGAGAAATGCCACTTGGCGATGTGTACTCGCGGTAGACACTAGACATCGAGAGGGAGATGCGAGTATCCACCAGTGAAAAGGGAAGAATCTTTCGATGCAACATGTTTTGTAACTTTGTTTCGAGTGAGATATCTTATGGATGAGCAGCTAGCTAGCAGACAGATTATTATTGTTCAGAGATATATATGGTAAAGCCAGCAAACCCCCATGCCGGGTTCCATGATTTGATGATTGATTTAGCCAGCATCGATCGATCGATAGAAAAGAAGAAGAAGGAGAAGAAAAAACTAGATCCCAGCAACTCCCCAGGGTCAACTCTTCGTGACAATAATTCTCTGCATGTTCTTCTAGCAACGCCTGGAACAAGTACAGTAGATTCTTATACATGTTCTTGTAGTAGATTCCTACATGTGTATGTTCATCGGCTTATGTATGCACGTACACCGTATATAACTAGTATTCCACTACTCTGTATTCAGGTTTGGTTAATTTTTCACGAACGCGCAAAAGTATTGCATGTTAATATATTAAGAAGAAAGTGGAGTTTTAGTTACTCAACACAACAGACCAAACCGGTCATTACCGGGTTACAAGGAAAAGGAAAAGGACTGTGAGGGGCGAAAAAAGGAAAACTAAAAAACTGAAGCTGTCCTATATAGAGGGAGAGAGGTGGTGGAGGAACCTCCTATCCTCCCAACAGGTCCCCAAACGAAGCGGCACTAACTAGAGACCAGAGACGGTCCTCCTAAAGGACGGACCCCAGAACCACCGAGACAGATAAAAGGGATAAATCGAAAACCCTGGCGTCCGCTCCTTCCACAGCTACCAGGATACCAGGAGGACCAGAGTCAAAGCCCTTGCGAAGATGCTCTGGCGGGCAGGCCTTAGCAGATGACCACCAAACCTAAAGAGAGCAGCCATGGGAAGGAATGAGCCCAGACCAGCCAGGGGGAGACAGGACGTGGTGCCAGACTTGGCCAGCGAACACATCGTTGAGAAGGATGTGGTTCGCCGTTTCAAGCTCCTAAGCGCAAAAGGTACATGCCGAATGGTTGTTGATGCCGCACTTTTGTGGAAGATCTGCCATTCAGCAGTGCTGCTGGAACACAAACCAAAGGAAATGCTTACACTTGGCAGGGCCCTTAGCCTGCCAAAGCAGGTCGGTGCAAGGAAAGGAGTGCTACTCCAGGAAGAAAACATGGTAAGCTAAACGGTTGAGTAGCACTGGTCGCCTATCCATCACCAAACAAGACGGTCCTCAGTGGCCGAGGAGAGCTGGATAGGAAGCACCGCATCCCAGACCAACAAGAATTGAGAGATGACAGGGACCGTGAGGGCACCACGGATGTCCCTCACCAAGGAGTTGTCAGCAAGGGCGGAGGCTACCGTGCGTGTTGCTCGGAGATGCGGGGGCACTGCAAGGAAGAGGTCAGAAACTAGGGAGGCCACCAAAAATGACCCTGAATCCACTGGTCGGATCAGAAAAGGGTCGAAGTACCGTCCCACGGCACAAGGAAGGTGGAAGCCACGAACATGCCGGAGACGCTCCTCTCCAGGGGGGCCTTGAGGTCGGGCCCGGTAGGGTTGGCAGGAGCGCTGAAGCTAGAGCCAACGTAGGCGAAGGGCGAAGCCTGCATCCCCAAGACACGAGGCATCGTCCACCATGAACCGAGTCCATACCCATCCACAGGAAGGCACGACGTTTCTTATCAATGGCCTTGATGACCTAGCTCGGCAACCTGATCTCCATCGACACATGGATCGGAATAAATGAGAGTACGAACTAGATAAGCACAGAGTGACCGGTTAATTAAGGTGGTGTGCCAACCCTTCCAGGGAGGGAGACGATGGGAGACCTTATCCACCAAATGTTGCTTGGCTGCTTTCAGAAGCTTGCGGACCGACAGTAGGATGCTAAGATAGGTGCAAGGGGACTTAGAGATAGAGCATGGGAAGGTGCTCTGAACCAGCTCCAAGTCCTCGGTCGAGCAGTGCATCGGAGTAATCGAGCATTTGGCAAAGTATGTGCGTAGCCTAGAGGCCAAACTAAGGACGGAGAGGATGCCCTGAATGAACTCCAGATCCTGTATCTTACGGGTGAGAAAAGGAGGACCAAATCATCAGTGTAGAAAGAAGCACGATGCACTGATCCGAGCCCGTTAAGAATTGCTGTGATGGGATGAGAGAGACTGATCCGGAGTATTGACCTGGCTTGATGGACTCTTATTATTTTATCGCGTGCTCATGACTGAATCATTTAGCTACCACTTCCTCCTCTCCAGAAACCAAGACCTGATCAAAGTCACCAAAACGAAGCAAATCAAGCCAATACTCTCGCACTCCTATCAAGACAAGGAACCATTAATTAATTATTACTAGTTATATTACTTAGTTAATTAGTTTAACCGCACCGTACACCCGACGACCAACTCCAAGTGAGAAATTTAAACAAGCGAGAGAGAGAGCTTTTCCCGGACAGGTCTCCCGGCGCCACGGCATCCAGCTGCTCGTCGCGCTATCTATACATGACACGCCCCGTCTCCCTCCTCGCTTGACACCAATTCAACGACCTCTCGCGACTAATCGATCGATCGATCATTCGATCGCCATGAGGCTCTCGATCTCCGTCGCCGCGGTGCTCGTCGCTCTTGCGGTGCTCCGGCCGCCGCGGGTGGCGGTGGCGCAGAAGTACGCGGCCATCTTCAACTTCGGGGACTCGCTAGTGGACGCCGGGAACCTCGTCGTGGATGGCATCCCGGACTACCTCGCCACGGCGCGGCTGCCGTACGGGATGACGTACTTCGGGTACCCCACCGGGCGTTGCTCCGACGGCCGCCTCGTCGTCGACTTCATCGGTACGAACGGGCACACAACCCATTTCTCCTCTCCGAGGTGATCGATCGATCGATATGCCGGGTTGACCTGACATTTTTCTGCGTGTTTTGTGATGATGAGCAGCGCAGGAGGTGGGGTTGCCGCTGCTGCCGCCGTCGAAGGCGAAGAACGCGACGTTCCACCGCGGCGCCAACTTCGCCATCACCGGCGCGACGTCGCTGGACACCCCGTACTTCCAGGGGCGCGGGCTGGGGCACACGGTGTGGAACTCCGGCTCGCTGCACACCCAGATCAAGTGGTTCCAGGACATGAAGGCCTCCATCTGCAAGTCCCCTCAAGGTTAGTTTGCCGCCGCCCTCGCCGCCGCCGCCGCCGCCGCCGACGACGACGACGACGAATGCACCGTCCTGACTAATTTCAGTGGGTGGTTTTGGGTGATGATCAGAGTGCAGGGACCTGTTCCGGCGGTCGCTGTTCATCGTGGGGGAGTTCGGCGGCAACGACTACAACTCGCCGCTGTTCGCGTTCCGGCCACTGGAGGAGGTGCACACCTTCGTCCCCGACGTCGTTGACTCCATCGGCAAGGGCATCGAGGCAAGCTAGCCCGTCTTCTCCGACTCCGGCGACTACTTCAATTCTTGATTTCTTTCCGCTACGATTTCTCATTGCATCATGGATTGGTGCAGAAGCTGATCGAGGAAGGGGCGGTGGAGCTGGTGGTGCCGGGGGTGCTGCCGATCGGGTGCTTCCCGGTGTACCTCTCCATCTTCCGGAAGCAGCCGGAGATGTACGGGCGGCGGAGCGGCTGCATCAGGGACCTCAACACGCTGTCCTGGGTGCACAACGCCGCGCTGCAGCGGAAGATCGCCGAGCTCCGGCTCAAGCACCCCGGCGTCCGCATCATGTACGCCGACTACTACACCCCGGCGATCCAGTTCGTCCTCCACGCCGAGAAATACGGTCAGTGCTCTGCTCTGCTCGCCTTCGTCTTCGATTTCGTCTTCTTCCTCTCGCTGTTTTTTTTTCTTTTTTCGCGCGGTTTTTTTTTTCCTTTTTTTTGTTTTGGGTTCTCGTGTCGCAGTTCCCGCGGCCCGTGGTCTCACGGCGGCTTGCGTCTAAAATTGTTAGTTCGGTTCGTTACGGCAACGTGACAGACGCTGACAGGTGGGACCCACAACCTGTCACGGTCGTCCAATTTTGAAAACTAAAAAGAGAGAAGAACCATCCTTCTAGTATAGTTCTCTCTTTTAAAAAAGAGCTTTTATTTCTGGTTCTGTTCAAGCTAAACTATTCGAGAATATATATATTTTCTTTAAAAAAACTCAGAAATCAAGCCAGCAAGGTTCGATTTTTCTATACGGAGAAGTTGGAAACGGCCACTATATGTATTTGCGAATAATTTAATTAAGCGGATGGATGAATATATAATACGAAGAACAGCTGTGCTAGCTAGCAGCCTAGCAGCATATCAGGCCAAAATCAAAGGCTGCTTAGCTACATTTCTTCTCCAAAATATTTTAAATTTTATCTATGAGATATCATCATCATCATTTCAAAGCAAAGCATGGGGGGAGAGAACGAGATGTGGGGCAAACACAAGAACCAATCAGTCGAGTGACGGGAGCAAAAAGCATGCGTTTCTGGGCGAACATTCAGAAGGGGTAGTTGGGGGCCAATTTTCCCCAAATATATTTATGAAGGTTTCGTGATCAATCGACGCACCATGACCCTTGAACTCTTCAATAGGGAAATGTGATTGATTTTCTAGTAAAGCTTCGCTGGCACAGCTAACGTCCGTCCGTCCAAGCTAATTAAGCTGGGCTCCGGCTCCTCCCCGGCGTCAACACTGCAGCTGATTAATTATGAAATGTGTAAGCATCAGTGCAATTGCTATTTTGCGTAGGTGACATGACATGGCAAAAGCATTTTTGAAGTGACACCTAACTAAACGATGGCATAACTAGCTAATCAATCAAACAGAAGCCCTCCAAATTAAACCTCTCTCTTTCTATCCAGAGAGATCGGGAGTAGATTGTTTGTAGGGAAAATTAATTTAATAAATCCCTGTTTGGTTGTCAGTGATGACACCACATGTGACCATATCAATTGGTACGTGAGAGAAGACTTGGAATTGTTTGCGTGATGCCGGCCATGAATTAGTAGTAACCTCCTCCAGGTTTTTAAATTGCAACTAAATTAAAGCCTTAATGACAATCTTACTTCGTGTTGATTCCATGTGGTCCATATAGGGCATTGACCTGTTCAGGGAGGTGTCCACTGTCCAATAGCCGTACAGGATGAGCAGGGCTTTGGGGATTTTATACAGGCAACTGGAATGTTAGCTAGATAGGCTTAGCAGCTTAATTTTGGAGTCAATAGTCCATGATAAAACAACTAGGATAAGCAGGCTCCACTTAATAATAACAATCAGCAAGTAGTACTAGTGTAAGTGCACTGAGCAATCTTGTCAGAAAATATAAGAACCACTAGAAGTACCAGCACGAAGTAAGATAAAAGGTACGAGATGTACTAAACAACACACATATGGCGCTCTGCTTACACCAGACTACTTGGGATTAGCAAATTAACACATCCAACGAGCTTGTTGGCTAGGCCTTTTCTTTTGGGGGCCATTCTCTCAGAAGATTGCACGCATATGACAGTTTCTAATCATCCAGCAATTAGTAAGGTATAATCATGCATGATTCGGGCGACGTGCATCTGATTCTATCACTGATTTTGTGTAGAAAACAATTCAATTTCCTTCTCTCTCATTTTTTGTGCATAATTAAATTTCTAATATATACTAGAAGAAAACGACCTGCCCAAACAATAATTGAGCAACTTTTTCCTTGAGAAAATGATTGAACAGGATAAACATAGCGGATCAGCAAAAAACTGTGCATTGATTTGTGACATTTCGATTCGAATCGAGTAAAAAACACATTTATGATCATCATCCTAATTAACCCATTCCCCCAACAAAATCAAATAAAAAAAATCATGCCTGATATGGCACTGAAAACCATGCTAATAAGAATCCACACATCGTGTCATCAATTTCGCCTACCCTGTTTAATTAGTCCAAGCTAGTAATAGCAGACATGCATACCACAACGCCCTTGTCCGGTCCATGCATCAACCCCGGCTCTCGTGCATGGAAGAATCGACAAGCAAAGTCCAGAAAGCGTGATCCGGGCGGGCAATCCGGTTTAGAGAAGCGAATAAGTTCACCAACCCATATAATAATATACTAGTACCACACATTTTTTTAAAAATCCTATCTACATGCACGGTGACCGCGTCGTACATGCACGGTGGCATCTCGCAAGCGCACGCACGGAGATAGCCCGTGCCGGTTAATTTTACCATAGAGAAACGCTCAGAATCTTTCGGCTAATCACCTCTTCTATTTATTTAATATCAGATACTTTGCTAATATTCGTGTTTTTTTTTATGGCACGCGCGATCGATGGGTCTAAAATTTGCGGTGTTTCTGCAGGGTTTTTGAGGCAGACGCCGCGGGCGTGCTGCGGGGCGCCGGGGGTCGGGGAGTACAACTTCAACCTGACGTCCAAGTGCGGGGACCCGGGGTCGTACGCGTGCGACGACCCGTCGAACCACTGGAGCTGGGACGGCATCCATCTCACCGAGGCGTCCTACGGCCACATCGCCAAGGGCTGGCTCTACGGTCCGTTCGCCGACCCTCCCATCCTCGAGACCCGTCACCACTGATCGAAAACACGATCGGTTTGTGATATCGTCCATTCGTTCATCGTTTGCATATAGGACAAGCAGCAGACACACACACCGCGCGCGCACACACACCCCTTCATATGCACTGGAGATGTGAAGGATAGCGAAAGGGGCCGGACAGGAAGAAGAACAGAGGATGTGATGGTTAATTTGTTCAGATTAATTAGATGGTTCGTTGTGGATGTGTTGTAGTTTCATTCATGTAAGAAGCGTTTTGGTTTGTGTATTTCGTTTGTTGGTCCTTGGTAGAGAAAGAGAGAGAGTAGATGTAATTCCTATTTCTTGAGAAATTAAAATTGCTCTCATATATAGCATCCTTTCGACCTTGTATACATACCGACCGTGTATTTCTAACCTGTCGTTTTACTACTTTTCAAAAAAAAAATTGTCTAACCTGTCAGTTTGGCTCAAATGGTACTTGGCGAATTTTGGACGAATTGTCAGGGCCACCAGCCCTCCACATTTCTGAATGCTGATGGTATTATGGCCTTTTTGAGGGGTAAGGCTAGCGATCACCCGTCCACCCCTCCTATATTTTTTTTTAAAAAAACAGAGTTGAAAAAATTTATGTATAAAAATACTATATATAAAAAATTTGAATTCAAATTCAAGTTTTAAATGGGTATGTAAACTTTTGACTTATAAATTTTAGGTCTATAAACTTTAGATGTATAGAAATACTATATATAAAAAATATTTGAATTCAAATTCAAATTTGAATCGAATATAATTCAAATTCAAATTTAAAACGGGTATGTAAACTCTGGGTCTGTAAACTTTAGGTGTATAAACTTTAGATGTATAGAAATACTATATATAGAAAATATTTGAATTCAAATTTAAATTTGAATCGGATATATAAACTTTTGACTTATAAATTTTGGGTCACTAAACTTTAGATGTGTAAACTTGAGGTGTATAAATTTTAGGTGCATAAATTTACTAAAATAGAAAAATAATATGGTGCAGATGTAGGGAGGGGGGACCGAATCTTGACCGCTAGGGTCGATCGATCGCCCCCTAGCAATCTCGCTTTTTGAGGCCATAGATCGCTGATGGGCTCTGTTGAACGAACAAAAGTTTACAGGCCTACGAAACACCGTCTGTGGGCCAAGGTTAGATGACTAACTGGGCATTCGGCCCAAGTAAGCCTGCCAATGGGTTGGGTACGAATGGATAGAATGGACTGTTCGGATATCAATTTGGATTGGAATAAATCCATCTGACGTCCCTTAACTTATTAACAAATCCGATTTTCGTTTTCAACCGAAAAACCAGATATAATATATCTCTCAACTGTTAAAACAGGTGCGATATAAGTCCTATAATGGTTTTAGATGATGTGGCGTCTATATGCTAATTTAACTCAGTCTTTATCTGACGTGGTATTGACATGGCATATGAAGCAAAATGGCCGTGTCTAGATGGCATGCAGTACGCGTTAGTCCTAAACCGAGACCTCTCTCACTTTTCCAATTTTGTCTCTTACTTTTTGTTACAAACCCCACCTACTTTCTAACATCTAAAATTCAAATAAAATTTTCTCTAAATTATTTATCCGATTTATAATCCGATTACACCATTGTGTTCACTGCAATTAAATCTTTATAACAAAATCCTACATGATTATATTATGATGGAAAAATATTTATGTTATAAATTACTTTTATTATATATATAAATTACTTTTATCATATATATAAATTAATTTTAGATTTGATTAAATTACTTTTTATACATTCAGTGAACAGTTTACTACACTGGTTAGTTCTATAATGTGTTGATTAAATTTAATTTCTAGATAGACTCATGTTTTTACCCCAACAACAGATTTACTTTTAATGTTGTGATAAGTTACTTTTTTTCTATTTTAAGTTACTTTTTTTTTGTTTTAAGTTACAGATTTAGTTGTTACGAACACAACGGTGTACAGTTGAGTTTTGTGGGCTGAAAAAATTATATGAGCTGGAAAAATATATAGGCTAAATTGTGGAGGCTAGAAAAATCATATGGGCTAAATTGTGCGGGTTAGAAAAATCATATGGGCCAAATTGGTGTGGGCTGAAAATTTGTACAAGCTGCAGTCATAAACAAACATGCAAAAAATATGCTAGGTCAGCTAGCAACAACCCTAGAAAAAATATATTTGTGGCCCATGAGCTACATGGCTTTAGCAGGTCGAATCTAAATTTGTGACCTTTTTTTTTCAACCATGTCAGCTGCCACGTGGCAAGCCCCAGGATTTTGTGACAATAAAGCAATGTCATATGCTTGTGACAATAAATGTACAAACGTCACATAATAAATTTATGACGGCGGCTTTTTGACGTTTGAAATTACGTCAACTGTTTGTCACAAATCTTAATTTTTGACATAAATTTCACATATTATGACATAATAAAATGTCAAAAAGCACACACCTCTTGTAGTGTGTAATCCGAGTAGATCGGATGAGTAACTGAAGAGAAAATTTTATTTAAAGCATAGGTGGTAATAATATATTTTCTAGTTATTTGATGGACTAGTACAATGGTTAAGATTCTTCCAGTCATCGCTGGTTACGACTAAAAGGAGAGACTCTCTATTTAGATTTTACGTCACAAAAGACATGAACCTAGGCATATATATTAGATTAGATTTTTCGTAGTACTACGAATCTGAAAAAGGGTTTTATCCAGATTCATTGTATTATGATATATCTAATCTATGTCTAGTTACTTTATATTGAGATTGATGGAGTAACATTTGTTTTCTCATTCAACTTCTTTTTTTTTGAGTGGGGGATGGAATCGTAGGATTCACGCGATTAGAAGGCGAGGCATGAGTGCAACTGTTGCATTACAACACACAATGCAAGTTGCTATATTTTTTTTTCGTGTGGGGATGTGAGGAGTGAGTGCAACTATATATTGCAATGCAATATAGTTGGTACATTATAGTAGATGTTGTTGTAACCTGCAAGACTCTTCTCTTGATCTTAATAAGGACTGGCCGACTTTTATTTTTCGCCGGATGGGGTTGACTTTTTTTTTCTAGGGATTGCTAGGTGCACCGTGCACATATACCACGTACGCCGTGCTGCCAACTAGCATACGAGCTCACTCGTGCTTTTCGTGTGCCTCCACTTTGGCACCAGATGCGGTTGACTTTAGCTAGATCACTCTGCACTTGTTTGCGACTTTTCGAGATGGAAGCAACGGCGGTTTCTGCGGCGACTTTCATCGCTTCACTCGTCATTTTCTCAAGCTCAATGTGCAAAAATCTATCGCACGCCAATTCGTCAACTCTTGTGGCGACCGACCGCGACGGCAAGGTTAATGTAATCTGTAGGTCATATATTTAGCAAAGAAAATCTATGCGCGATCGATCTATACAATTTTTCCTCCCATCGCCATCGTCGAGCTCCTTACTCTACCACACGATCGACGATGAAGCTCCTACGCATCGTCTTGGTTCTCCTCCTGCCCGCCTTCTCCTCCTGCCTCCCCTGCCGGCGCCGGCGCTACGGCGACTACGACTCCATCTATAGCTTCGGCGACTCCTTCGCCGACACCGGCAACGGCGCCGTCGTCTTCGCCGAGCACTCGCTGTTCAGCCCGGCGACGAAGCCTCCCTATGGCATGACCTTCTTCGGCCACCCTCATCATCGACTTCATCGGTGAGTGCCCATTTCGTCTATATTAGCCTTTTTGTTAGCTTCTCTTCTTCCCTGGAAAAGCACGCGTTCAACGTGCTCGATTAATTGCCCTGCCGGACGGCCGGAGTGTGTGCAGCGGAGAAGCTCGGGCTGCCGTTCGTCCCGCCGTACCTGGCGCACAACGGCAGCTTCCGGCAAGGCGCCAACTTCGCCGTCTCCGGCGCCACGACTCTCGACGCCAGCTTCTTCAGCGACATCCCCGGCGTCGGCAAGTTCGTTCTCAACACCAGCTCCAGCGTGCAGCTAGGCTGGTTCGACTCGTTGAAGCCGTCGCTGTGCAGTCCTGCCCAAGGTAAATTTCAGTTACCGCTGGTTAATTACTGCTCATCAGTAGTAAACCAGTCTAGCTACTTCACTAGCATGCATGGCAGAAGCTTGATGAGGTCTTTGAATGAGGCAACAGATCGGCTAACGAGTTACACGAACCGTTCCATGTCGTGTGCGTGCAGAGTGCAAGGGCTTCTTCCATAAGTCCCTCTTCTTCATGGGAGAATTTGGCGTCAACGACTACAGCTTCTCCGTCTTCGGGAAGACCCCGCTGGAAGTGAGATCGATGGTTCCAGACGTGGTGAAAACCATCTCGTCAGCCACTGAGGTAAGTAGGGCGAAGCTAGACTGAAATGGAGAGATGTGTCATGTGCTTACTTTATTTTATTTTGGATCAAATTTAACCTGATACGGGTGCTTAGGTTTACATTGAGGTGATGCACATTTGGTGAAAATTAATAGATGAATTATAGCTAAAATTTATTTAACCGGGTCCCGGACACCCCATCTCTAACATGTAGTTCCGCCCCGGGAGATAACCCATCTATGTCTCTTTACTCGTTGTTCGGGAAAGATCGAACACGATCTCTGCTGCGCTGTACAATAGTTTTTCCTAACAATTGCTATATAACATGACTGCTAATATAGACTATTTCTAACATATTATCGGCATAGAAATTCTTGTATTAATAGGAGAAAAAGAAAAAAATAAAGTCCATATAGAAATTCAATTAAAAAATAATGCCAATTCAAAATTAAAAAATAAGGAATATTGAAATAAGAGAGTAGAGCCAGTACGTTATACAATTTAGAACTGATTCAAATTCGAAATTAAAAAATAGAATTAAAAGTAGAGGTTAGAGTCCATATAGAAAAATACAATTTATAAATAACTAAAATTCAAAATAAATATGTTGGCAGAAGAGTTTATAATCCATATAGAATATAATTTATAAATAACTAAAATTTGGAAGTTAAAAAATAGAAAAAACATTAAAAGAAGTGTTTAGAGCCCGTATAGAAATACAATTAAGAAATAACAGAAATTCAAATTAAAATATAGAATATTGTAGGAAGACTCTAAAGTCCATATAGGAATTTAGAACTAACTGAAATTCAAAATAAAAGTAAGAAAATTAAAGGCAGAGTTTAGAGTACATATAGAAATATAATTTAGAAATAATTAAAATTAGAAATTAAAAATAAGGAATATTGAATGAAGAGGCTAGAGTCCATTTTTTGGAATATAATTTAGAAAAAAACTAAAATTCGGAATTAAAAAAAGCAATATTGAAAGGTGAGTTTAGACTCCATATAGAATCACAATTAGAAATAACAGAGATTCAGAACTAAAAAAATAGGTATATTGGAAGAAGAGTCTAGAATCCATATAGAAATTTATAAAAATAACGTAAATTCGAAATTAAAAAATAAGAAATATTGGAAAAGGAGACTAAAGTCCATAGGTATACAACTTAGAACTGATTGAACTCGGAAATAAAAAAATAAGAAAATTAAAAATAGAGGTTAGAGTCCATATATAAATACAATTTAGAAATAACTAAAATTAAAAATTAAAATAAGTAAGGAATATTAGAAGAAAAGTCTATTGTCCATGTAGAATATGATTTATAAAAAAACTAAAATTTGAAAGTTAAATAATAAGGAATATTAAAGGAAGAATTTAGAGTACACGTAGAAAATACAATTTAGAAGTGACAGAAATTCTAAATTAATAAATAAGGAATATTGTGAAAAACTCTAAAGTTTATATAGGAATTTATAATTAATTGAAATTTAGAATAAAAAGTAGAGTTTAGAGTCTATATGTAAATTACATTTAAAAATAACTAAAATTCGAAATGAAAAAAGAATAATAACTATCATGTATATACAATATACAATATGAATATCACACATTGGTTAGTTTTATCAAGTTAATACATAATTTAAAATTTAGTTGCCATTTTAATGTAATTTAATAATAAAATGTAAAAATAGAAAAAAAATGATGCTGGCCATCGTGCTAGTCTTTTTTTTAATATAAAAAAACGGAGGAAGCATCCGTACTTCCGTAGCTATTAACCATCCAATTTACCACAACATTTTTTTGTCGACGTTTGAGATAGCGACTACGGTATTTGGATGGTATGGGGATCGTTGGTACCAGGGTATATGCGAGATTGAGATAAAAGAGATGGAAACAATGATTTTTATACAAGTTCAGGTCTCTTATCTGACAGGTAATAGCCCTACATCCTATTGGCCGAAGCCGGTGTTGCTCTTATTCATCTGAATCACACAAGTACAATAATTAAGATAACCTATGTAACTGTCGTCGACTTGGCGGCTAGATAACCAACTCGTAGTCGATGACAGGGTAGTCTTCCTCCTTGAGCACGAACTCGTCGAGATCAGAGATGGCGCTAGATCCCTCTTGCCGGCTCCCGTAGATACCTGATGGGGTTCGTCTAGACTAATCTCTGATGTCGATATGTGGCGGTGTATTGGTTTGTGTGTATGTTGTGTCTTGTGGCTTTGTGGCGTATATGGTGGGTGTCCCCTCTCCTTCTAGGGGGGCTTGTATTTATACCTATAGATGCCCTCTTATCCAAGTAAAACTAGAGAGATAAATATGGATACGATCCGAGTAGGACTTGTCATTTCCATATAGAACTCTACTCGTCCTTCCTTATCCGGAACTCATTCTATATACGAGGTTTGTTTCCGTATAAGACATGGTATGTGATGGTTTCCATCGAGGTTATTCGATTACTATGGGTATGTGATATCCATAACCATGACATTTTGGCTGGCTGACAATATTTAACAAGCAACCCTTGTTCTTTTTGTCGATCTTCAACAGAGGATAATCAAGCAGGATGGGGCAAAGGCAGTGGTCGTTCCAGGGATACCACCATTGGGATGCATGCCGCCCAACTTAGCGATGTTTCCCAGCACCGATCCAGCAGGCTACGAACCTGGCACCGGATGCCTGAGGCAATTCAACGAGATCGCAGTGTATCACAACACACTGCTACAGGATGCCATCAAGAATGTCCAGAAAAACCACCCAGACGTCCGAGTTATCTATGCAGAGTTCTTCACCCCAGTCATTCGAATCGTCCAGTCTCCTGGCACATTCAGTTAGTGTAGCACATTATAATTACATGTTTAAATTAAGGGCATCATCTTTTCGTTTACGCTTATGCTTATCAGTTAAAATTTAAATTTTCAACCTTAAATTTAAAGCCGATTTTGAGATTTTTTCAATTAAAGTTTATTTTTCAGCCTTGTTTTTTGATTGCTAAGAACATGTATATAGAAAATTTATTCATAAATTACTTTTCGTTTGCAAATATGCCATTTGATTTATTCCACAAATAAGCCAAACGATGAGGCTGTAAATTGATCTGTTCTTTAATCTCATCCTATCCAATATGTTAATTAGTTGCAGACTTGTAGTATTAAGATGATGATATAAGTCCTTTTTTTTAACAGAAGATGAGATTGGTGACTATTAGTTAATCGTGCAGGTTTTACCAGCGATATTTTGAGATGTTGCTGCGGTGGAGGTGGGAAGTACAACTTCAACATGAGTGCTGGATGTGGCATGCCAGGCGCGACGGTGTGCGAGGATCCATCCAGACATTTGTTCTGGGATGGCCTCATGACAGAGGCAGCCTACCACTTCATTGCTGATGGCTGGCTAAACAGCATAAATGAATCCTAGATAAACTATGTTAGAATCTGTCCTCCTTTTTAGTTTAAATTTGGTATACCATTGTTGAATTTCACGGAGGTTGAGGGGTTTTAAATGGACCGTTTCTATATATGAATCCTAGATCAATTATGGCCGGTTCAGATTACTGCCAAAGACCCATAGCAAACTTTTCAAAGTTTGACAACATCAAATTTTGGCATGTTCAGATTATATACCAAATTTAAATGGGCCATTTTATCATAACATGATAACAATACTAGCCCCTTTTTTCTATTATATGAGGCAATTGACATTTCAAATTCATTTGACTATTTGTCTTTTGTAGAAATAAATGTATAAATAGATAAACACAAAAGACATGCTTTAAAGTACTTCGGGCCATATGCCTATTGGCCATATGCCCCTGGCCAATGGGTGAGGAGCAACACGACGCGAGATGAAAAAAAAACAGTAATGGTCCTCACTGTGGGTAATTTTTTTCAGTTACACCTAAGTGACACGTGTCCTAGTCTTAGACTCAGCCGGTTTGACAAGGGTTAACGTGTCACGTTAATGAAAACCTCCATACTCTGGAGAGATTATTTTGCACGATTTTAGTAGTTGTAGGGATTGTTACAGCTGTCCAAATTCGACCTATAGTCAGGGAAAGTCAAATTAGGCCTTTTCCTATTATTTCTGCGGGTGAATAGTTGTTTTTCTTAATAATGAAATATAATATCCCGGCCTTTACTTAAAAAAAGGTTACAACTAATTATTACAAAGTAGCACTCCAGAAAAAAAGTGTAGTTGAAATAAAATAGAACACACTAAACACACAAAAAAGTGAACCAAGTCAAAATAAGGAGAACACATTTATTCTAGTCTATTTGTGAATCTCCATCCATAGTTAGAAAAAAGTTGCATAACAGTCGTCTCCACCTTGCGACATGCAACTTTTGGAAACTCCCGATCATCATCACACCTTTGTAACTGTGCTCACAACCGGAGCCAGTGTGTTGTCCTAAAAATTACCTGCATATAGGAGATATATGATGATTTGTCAAAGACCTTATTATTTTTACTCAACCATATAGCACAACAAATTGTAGAAGCTCCAACAAGTATCGGTTTTTTCTTTCCCTTGTCAACCCCAAAAGACACCCATAAAAAATATGAGATATACTTGTAGGAAGATTAAAACCAAAAGAAAACTGAACTGCTCTCCAAATGAACTTTGTATAATGACAATCCAAAAAGAAATGCTGAATAGACTCATTTTTCATTAAAAAAACAGCATCTCAAGCTGCCATTCCAATTCCGTCTCGCCAAATTATCTTTAGTTAACACAACCCCTTTAAACAAGTACCACATAAAGATCTTAATCTTAAGCGTCATTTTAAGCTTCCAAATACACTTATTCCTCTCAACATAACCATTATTAATTAAAGCTAGATACATTAACCTTACTGAGAATCTATCATTCTGATGATAATTCCATCTAAAACAATCAGAAGAAGGATTCAACTGAATATGTACAATAGCTAATATGGTATATAAGGGTAGAATGGTCATTTTATTCATACCGCTGTATGCGAGGATGACTTAACATGCTCACGTGGCACTTTTTTTTGGGTCCAAGGACTATATTAATCCAAATAATTAATTTAGAGGACTTGTTTGGATGATTTAAAACCTCAAGTACTAAACTGAGCCTGAAGGGAAACTTCAGATACCATATTAGCTATTCACCCTCATTTCTGCTAAACGAGCAAATAACTGGGCTTTTATCTCAAGGTGGATGCATTTTGCGCCGATTTATGCTGCGAGTGCCTTCGTAAGCTATATGCATGCAAACATTCCCAAGCTAGAATTGCCACATCGCTGATGGTTTCCGGATTGTCAAAACGCCCCTGAAAATTCATACCAAAAGCGCACTACATTTTGCACTCTCCTGCTCCCCCCCGTTTTAAAAAGAATCAATTCTCTGGAATTTATTCTTTTTGAGATGTAGGTCACTGGGCATTAGCAAGCAATTCTCTGCAGTCTACCATTTTCACATAATCTCCACACTAGAAAACACGCGTGGCAAAGCCACGCGCGAGTGAATATATAACATGAAAAATGGGTTCCCATTGAACATTGAGTCCAATACTCAATATTCACGGTAGTAAACATCAGATTACAAATAATCTGAATATATGCATAAAAGAAAGGTACCAGAGAGAATTATCACACTGAAATGGATTCTGAAACTCCCTCCATACAAAAAAACTGAATTATGTAGCCTTCAGATAGATTCATACATTGCTAAAGACCAGTTTAACTAATGTCGTTATATTATCATTTTGAAGCTTGATAAACATATCTCAGATTCATCCCAATAGTTGATAATATGAGCGCAAGCCTCCTCCGGTCCTCCCGCTATTACCCTGGATCATTACAAATGCGCACGGAAATGTGTTAACAGTTTTCTGAACTAATAGCGAAATAAACAGGTGTTCTGTAAACAAATAAAAGCAGAAAATATACATATATACCAGCTACATGATAGTGCTTGCTAGCTCATCTCTGAAGATTTTTGCAAGTGCAACCAGTTAGTATTAAGATAATACAAGATTGCTGCTACCCAGCCATGACAAGCCATGACAACCATTGACAGAGTACTTTCAACGATCAGCAAAGGCTGCAATTTTGTCTGGCTATTCAGAGAACCCCAAGTTCCTGACTCAGTGCAGTGCTGTCATCATTCATCAAGCTAGTGAAATACTCATCTCCTTCCATTCTCATTATTACATGAAAAAAAAACAAGAAGTTTGACATGATCAGTAAGCAATTACAACAAATATAAACCTGATATTTGACATGATAAGTATGCAACAACAAATATAAACTCTCTTTTTCTACTTGTTAGCACAATGCATAGTCCTGCTGTCAGATATATTTGGATGGATATGCTATTATTTTCATGAACTACAAATCACATTCACCAACCAACAACAATTTGATTACTTCCAACTGCTTATTCAATTTTAGTTGTTCATACAATGAAGAAAAAAAATTATTGGCTTCCAAAAGTGAAACTTAGAAAATATTCAGATAGTCTGTGCAAGCCGGCAAATGAACTCCTGAGAACACGAAAAATGAAGTATTTGTTTCACATATCATCTAACCAACACTAATCTGCATACCCCAGAAGCAAGAACCAGTAACAAAAACCACTCAGCTAGACTAAGTGTATGTTTTTAACCAATTCCACAGACACTTCTCTACAAGGATGCAATTTTCTCTTTTAAACCACATGACACTTTCTTGATTCCTCCTACCTAAAATTAACTATATTTTGACTCCCTAAAATGTAATATACGAAAACTTGTAAAACTCTCTTTTCTATGCTCATTTTTTCCCTTAATCTTTGACCATTACCCAAACTAATAAACAACACAATTAAGATGTGCATTCCTACCAGCAAATTTCATGCAAGATCCACGGTAAGGAAGATTCAACTGAACAAATGCAATACGTAGCAATTAAAGAGCTTAAATCTCCCCAAGATCCATGGTATCTTGCCCCTGCATCAAAATCCACATGGCAGGTAGTATGCTTGTGATGGCGAGGTGGATTTGTAGTCCAAATCCGGTGGTGTCATTCAAAGTGGTAAAGCAATAAACGACGCTGCGGCCGGCCGTGGGCGTCGCGGCCGGGCGACGGCGAGGACGAGGCCGTGCGGCGACTCCGTGCGATGTGGAGGCCGAGACGGCGTGCTGGGGCTGTGCGGCGGACACGAGTCCCCTCGGCTTGCCACCATCGAGCACCTCCCCCAATCCAGCAACCAGGAGGAGGGGACGGCGGCGGGCCGGATTTGAGCCGCAGCCGCTCGAGGAGCCCCGTCGCCATGCTGCCCCGAGCTTGAGAGGGGAGAGGCATTGTCTTCGTCGGATCTCGTCCCTGCCGGCGTGTTGCTCCCCAAGTCCCTGCGCGCCGTCCCCGAGCTCCTCGCCCCCATCAAGCGACGATGAGGAGGAGATGGCGGATCGCCGGCGCGTGCGAGGAGAGGGCCTCGCCCTGCTCTCACCGGGGACGTCATGGGAGAGGCGGCAACGAGGACGAGAGGAGAGGTGGGGGTGGGGGGAGAGGCGGCGACTAAGCGGAGGAGGTGGCGGCTGCGAGCCTGTGACGACGAGGGGATGCGAAGCGACGGCGGCGGCGAGGCGCGTGGAGACTGGAGAGAGGGCAGAGTGCGAAGTATTTTCCTTTTTTTTTTCTTTCCTCTCTCTTTCTTTACTTTGTTTATTAGGTGGGGATTGGGGAGCGGCGGGGCTGCGAAAGGGGGAGCGGGCAAAGCCGCCAAAGGAAGGGACGCCACGTGGCACGATTTTAGGAGAGGCAACCCGAATTCTCGCTGCGCCACGTGGCCCAATCAAATATCAGGGTTTGGATCCGGAAATGGGTATTAGAGATATGGGAACAACTAACGAGATCTAGATCCGATGTCAACCATAACTATAATCCAAAGCTAATGTTGGCAATAACTTAGCCATACTCATTTTTGGATGAGAATGCGTGGCCTAGCACATGCCCACACATTGTTAACATCGCAGTACACTAGCCATCTACTGTTCAGAACAGTTGACTTTGATTGATCACCACCCGTGACAATTCCATCATCTTAAATCAGGGGCTCTCTGTATCTGTATATTCAACTGCTGGGCCGTCCACTGCATCTATATAATCTAAAGTTCATGCGTCAGGAGCAGGGATTAATTCGCCTACAGTAGTTGATCTTGCTGTTTTGTTCTTCAGAAATCAGGAGGAGAAGCCATGATGCAGAAATATCTGTGGATACAGATTTTTGTGTTGCTCACGAGCTTCTCCTTCTCGGTTGAGACGGATTACGCCTCCATTTTTAGCTTCGGAGATTCCTCCTCCGACACCGGCAACATCGTCCTCATCTACGGTCCGGCGAGAACCGACCTCGTAATGACCAAACCGCCGTACGGAATGACATTCTTTGGCCATCCCAGCGGCCGCCTCTCCGATGGAAGATTGATCATCGATTTCATCGGTAAATTTCTTTCCAATTGTGTTTGATTCAATTCTTGGCTTCTTGCTCGTGCTTCGATCGAATTGCCAAAATTTGTCGAATTGACAATGGCGTTTGATTTACTGTTTTGTAGCCGAGGCGCTGGGGCTCCCTCTGCTTCCGCCGTCGTTCGCGGCGAACCGGAGCTTCGAGCATGGCGCCAACTTCGCGACGTCCGGCGGCACGGCGCTGGACCGCGCGTTCTTCGTGGCGAACAACTTCACGGTGATGTCCCCGTTCAACATCTCGCTCGGCGACCAGCTCGGGTGGTTCGACGGCATGAAGCCGTCGCTCTGCGGCGGCGAGCCAGGTGGGTGCGAGGGTCACTTCTCCGAGTCCCTGTTCTTCGTCGGCGAGCTCGGATGGAACGACTACTCCGCCGTGCTGCTCGCCGGCAGGGGCGTCGACGAGGCGAGGTCTCTCACACCCCGAGTCGTCGGAACCATCCGCGCGGCCACACAGGTGATCAGATCACGGACGAACACCTTGCACCATTAACACTTTTTACTCAACTCAACTTGTCTTGAGCCAGAAATGTTAGGAAACGATAAGCGAACAAACAATAAAAAAAAATAGAGCAATCACAGAAAACACGAGATTTAACATGGAAAACCCTCCCAAAGTAGGAGAAAAAAAACCACAGGCGCCAGCCAGCAAAATATCTTCACTATATCTGGGGTGAGGTTACAACACCGCACGGCGGCTTACAAGAGATATATATATATAGTGGAACCCTAAAAGGGATGCCTCCCGGCGACGGGTCTCCGCTCCACTACGGCAGAAGCTGGCCTTTATTAAGTGCAAATGAATTTGAATCACAACTCAACAAACTCCACCTTGAGACAAATTCCTTTTTGTAGCATTAAAGAATCCTTCACCCTGAACACAACAAAGACAAAAACACTTTCGGCGCCAAATAGCCTCTTGGGCTAAACCACTATACCAACTAAGCTTGAGCTTAGCAACAGGAACAGACTTTGTCATCATATCAGCAGGATTATCATGAGTACTTTTCTTGCATACCTTTAGCTTACCTTGCGCGACTACATCACGAACATAATGGTACTTGATATCAATATGCTTTGTCCTCTCATAAAACATCTGATCTTTAGTGAGACATATAGCACTTTGACTGTCACAAAACAAGTTAATTCAAGAATCAACTCCACAAAGCTCAGTAAACAATCCTTTCAACCAAACTGATTCTTTACATGCTTCAGCAATAGCCATGTATTCTGCTTCAGTGGTAGACTGGGCAACAACAGGCTGCAACGTTGCCTTCCAACTCACAGTACAACTACCAATGGTAAACACATAACTTGTGAGTGACCTTCTCTTATCCAAATCTGCAGCAAAATCTGAATCCACATATCCAACAAGCCCCTTATCAGTCCTGCCAAACTTCAAGCAAGCATCAGCTGTGCCTCTGAGGTACCTAAAAATCCACTGAACAGCTTTCCAGTGTTCTTTACCATGATTAGCCATGTATCTACTAACCAAACTCATAGCATGAGATAAATCTGGACGGGAGCAAACCATGGCATACATCAAAGAACCAACAGCACTAGAATATGGAACTCTAGACATGTATTCTACATCCTCATCAGTACTAGCACATTGTAAAGCTGATAATTTAAAATGAGGTGCAATAGGAGTACTAATAGGCTTTGCATCATGCATGTTAAAACGCTGAAGAACATTCTTAATGTAGCTTTGCTGACTAAGAAATAGCAAACCAACATTTCTGTCTCTAGTGATTTCCATACCTAAAATTTTCTTAGCAGCACCAAGATCCTTCATATCAAACTCACTACTCAACTGTATCTTCAATGTAGTGATTTGTTCCTTGCTCTTGGCAGCAATCAGCATATCATCAACATACAACAGCAAGTATATAGGTGATCCATTAACAAATTTAATATACACACAGCTATTAAATTCAGACCTCTTAAAGCCATGTGACAACATAAATGAATCAAACCTTTCATACCATTGACGAGGAGACTGTTTTAACCCATACAAAGATCTTTTCAACTTGTAAACATAATCCTCCTTACCAGGTACTATGAACCCTTTTGGCTGGTCCATGTATATCTCCTCCTCAAGCTCTCCATGTAAAAATACTGTCTTCACATCTAACTGCTCAAGCTCAAGATCATGTATAGCAACAATACTGAAGAATATGCGAATTGAACTATACTTTACAACTGGAGAGAACACATCATTATAATTAACACCAGCAATTTGACTGAAACCTTTTGCTACTAACCTTGCCTTAAACCTCGGAGGCTCGCTAGGAGATAAACCCTCCTTTCTCTTGAAGATCCATTTACAACGAACAGGCTTCTTCTATTTTGGCAAGTGTACAAGCTCCCATGTGCCATTCTTCTCAAGAGACTGCATCTCCTCCTGCATAGCTGAGATCCACTTCTCACGGTCTCCAGAAACAACAGCTTCAGTGTATGTGGCTGGCTCAAGAGTATTCTCCACCTGTTCAGCACAACTAAAAGCATAATAAACCATATCACATTCCTCAATAAGGCGGACTGGAGCTCCATAACTCCTCTTTGTTCTGCGATGTGCAATAGGTTCATCTTGTGGCTGCAAAACAGGAGGTGAGTGCTGAACAGTATCAGTAACATCATTACCAACAATTTCAGTTTCCTGATCATCCACGTGCTCCACCTGCACGCTAACATATTGCTGCTCCTTATCAGAACCACCTGGTATGATATCTGTGGGCAAGCTATCATTAAACATAACAGATTCATTGAAAACAACACTCCTACTCATGAATGTCTTATTAGTTTCAGGATTCCATAACTTATAACCTTTTACTCCTGAACCATAACCAAGAAACAAACATTTAATAGCTCTAGGCTCTAATTTTCCATTATCAACATGAGCATAAGCAGTGCATCCAAAAACTCTCAACTGTAAATAATCAGCAGGCGTACCAGACCATACCTCAATGGGAGTTTTCTTATTAAGTGGGATAGAAGGCGACCTGTTGATCAAGTAGCAGGCGGTGTTAGCAGCCTCTGCCCAAAAACGCTTGTTCATGCGAGCGTTGGACAGCATACAACGAGCCTTGGAGATGATGGTTCTGTTCATGCGCTCAGCCACACCATTCTGCTGTGGAGTGTACGGGATGGTGTGATGCCTAACGATGCCTTCTTTCCTGCAGTAATCATCAAAAGCATCCGAACAAAATTCACCACCATTGTCAGTGCGAAGTACTTTTACCTCCTTTTCAGTTTGCCTTTCTATCATGACTTTCCACTCTTTAAAAGCAGCAAATGTATCATCTTTATGTTTCAGGAAATAAGGCCACACTTTTCTAGAGTAATCATCAATAATGGTAAGCATATAACGAGCACCACCAAGAGAGGGCTTACGAGAAGGCCCCCACAAATCAGCATGTACATAATCAAGTATACCTTTGGTGCGATGAACTGAGGTATTGAACTTTACCCTCTTGTGCTTACCAAAAACACAGTGCTCACAAAACTTCATGTTACCCTGAGTGCAGCCATCCAGCAGGTTCCTCTTCATCAATTCTACCATACCAAGTTCACTCATATGTCCAAGACGCATATGCCACAGGTTAGTCTTACTAGGTTCATCTTTAGAAACAGCAGCAGCGGTAACAGAACCATGTAATGTACTTCCTCTAAGGACATATAAGTTTGCAGAATTCATATCACCAATCATATAAACGAGAGAACCTTTAGATACCTTTACAACTCCACCTGAACCGGAGTATTTGTATCCTTCCGCATCAAGTGTGCTGAGAGAGATGAGATTTCTCGCCATCCCTGGTATGTGTCTCACATCTTTCAGTGTGCGTGTCATGCCATCATGTGTCTTGATCTGTACGGAGCCAATGCCCACAATCTCACGTGGGTTATCATCTCCCATGCGCACAACATCTCCATTCTGCACAGACTTGTAAGAACTAAACCAATCTCTATTAATGCAGATATGAAACGAATATGCAGTATCAAGGATCCATTCATCATGACTAGCAACACAACCAGCAAAAACGACAAGACAATCTCCTGAATCAGAGTTTTCAGCATTGGTAACAACAGAGGACTTACCATCAGATTTCCTTTTCTCCTTATTCTGCAGCTTCCAATATTCTTCAATGAAATGATTTTTCTTTTTGCAATACTTACAGAACTTTTTACCTCTGGACTTAGGAACGGCCTCTACTCTGGCTCTTGTCACGATCATTGCTATCGTTGTAGGTTCTCTGCTCAGATCTGCCTCTGACCTGCAATGCTTCGCCCTTAGAGGACGACACATCAGACTGAACCATACCTTTCATCTTCTCACTGTTTTGGAGCGCCTCATAAACTTCCGCTAGGGTTAGTTCATTACGGCTTAAAAGTATAGTGTCACGAAAATTTGCATATGAATTAGGCAGTGAGCATAACAGTAAAAGACCTAAATCTTCATCATCAAACTGTACCTCCATCGACGCTAGGTCGGCAACGATCTCCTTAAAGACCGATATGTGGTTCAGCACAGAACCACTCTCCTGCAACTTGTGCGAGAACAACTTCATCTTGATATGCATCTTACTGGTTAGATCTTTAGACATGCAGATCGATTCCAGTTTGAACCAAAGTTCTGCAGCAGTCTTTTCCTGCAACACTTCTTGCAAAATATCATTAGATAGATGAAGTTGGATCAGCGACAGAGCCTTACGATCTTTCCGCTTCTCCTCAGCGGTTCATTCAGTCGATTTCTTCTTCCCGAAACTTTCCAGCGCCTCATCAAGATCCGAAGTTTGCGCCAGAACAGCCCGCATCTTGACTTGCCACAGCGAGAATCTCGTCTTGTAGTCTAGCAGCGGTAGATCATACTTCATCGATGCCATCGTGAAACCCTAATGTGGGAACAAGCTCTGATACCACTTGTTAGGAAACGATAAGCGAACAAACGATAAAGAAACAATAGATCAATCACAGAAGACACGAGATTTAACGTGGAAAACCCTCCCAAAGTAGGAGAGAAAAAAACCACGGGCGCCAGCCAGCAAAATATCTTCACTATATCTGGGGTGAGGTTACAACGCCGCACGGCGGCTTACAAGAGGTATATATATAGTGGAACCCTAAAAGGGATGCCTCCCGGCGACGGGCCTCCGCTCCACTACGGCAGAAGCTGGCCTTTATTAAGTGCAAATGAATTTGGATCACAACTCAACAAGAAACTCATCGACGGCGGCGCGAGGACGGTGTTCGTGTCGGGAATCACGCCGATGGGGTGCTCGTCGGGGAACCTCGTGCTGTTTGCGGGCTCAAGCGAAGCGGACTACGAGCCGGACACCGGCTGCCTGAGGAGCCTGAACCTCCTGTCCATGGAGCACAACCGGCAGCTCCACCACGCCCTGGCGCAGCTCGGCGGCGCGAACCCCGGCGCGAGGATCATCTACGGCGACTTCTACACCCCACTCGTCGAGCTCGCCGCGACGCCGCGCCGCTTCGGTGAGCGCGCCATAGCTTAGACCTCAGAGCTAATTAAGCTTCTGGATTTTCATGTCACCGGAACATATATATGGCGGCGCAGGGATCGACGGGGAGGAGGGCGCACTGGGAGCTTGCTGCAGCAGCAGCGGCGGGCGGTACAACTTCGAGTTCAACATGAGCGCGCAGTGCGGCATGGCGGGGGTGACCGTGTGCGGCGACCCGTCGGCGTACGTGAACTGGGACGGCGTGCACCTCACCGAGACGGTGTACCACCACGTCGCCGATGGGTGGCTAAGCGGCCCGTACGTGAACCCGCCCCTACACAGCTCATCGTGTTCGCGGCGATAGCCGCGGCGAGTTGAGGTCTTCTCCTTCTTCTGCGTGGGCCTTCTCGTGGTCGTCTCTTTAATAAGTTCACTCCAGGTCCCTCAATTTGTCGCGCAGTCTGATTTTCATCCTCAGTCCAGAAAACCGGATACAACACATCCCTCAACTTATAAAACTGTACAGAAGAGGTCCCTCGGTAGTATTGTGGCCGGTTTTGGATGACGTTGCATATATATGGCTCCCTTTGACTAGGTCCTCATCCCACGTGGCATTGACGTGGCGCTTACATGGCGTTTTGATCTGAAAAGAAATAAAGGAGCAAAATTGAAAAAAAAATAAACAAAATATACGGGACCCACCCGTCAGTCAAACAAAAAAATAGTGGGACCCCACCTTTTCCACCCCATCTCTTCGCTGCGGATGACAAAGGGAGAGACAGAGAGGCTGACCATGCGGCGCTCCTCTCTCCCGCCGCCGTGCGCCGCTCCTCTCGCTTCGGCCGTCGCCACGACTCCTCGCCCACGCACCGGAAGGAGGGAAAAGAAAATGCGGCGACGAGTCGCTACCCAAGCTTGTCAATGGGAGACGACGGAGGTGGATTTGGTGAAAACCCGTCGCTGACGTCAGCGCCTGATTCCACCACCCGCTGCCCGGACAACGACGAGGTAGGCCTAGGAATGAAGTCCTGCATAGGAATGCGGCGCGCGGTAGAGGTGGAGGAGGAGCAGGTGGTGCATGAGGTTACCGCTCCGCTTTTCGGCTCCACCCGCCGCCCAGCGCCTGCCATTGCTTCGCCCACCACCCGCCACTGCTCCGCTTCCACCCGCTGCCCCTCTGCTTCGCCTGGCACCCAGCGCCCGCCGTCGCTCCGCCCACCGCCCCGCCGACGCTCCGCTTCCACCCGCCGCCCCTCTGTTCCGCCCAGCGCCCTCTCCGCCCACCGCCCGCCGTCACTCCGCCCACCACTCTGCGCCGCCCGCCGCCGCTTCCCCTTTTGCAGTGTAGGGGAGAGAAAGAGAGAGGGAAGTGGAGGGAAGAGGGAGGATGACATGTGGGACCACATGAGGATCTACTCAAAGGGAGTCACGTGTGTGCCACGTCATCCAAAATAGGCCACAAATACTGTCGAGGGACTTCTTCTGTATGGTTTTGTAAGTTGAGGGATGTGTTGTATTCGGTTTTCTATTTAGCTTTGGTTGGATGCTTTATTTCTTATGAAATTGAAGAAAATGGCCCATTCCAAATTATTAGAATAGTGCATCTTATTTGTGTCAAACCATCTTATGAGAAAGAAAATTTCTAAAGGAATCTATAAACATACACAATTCCTTTGATTATCGACCTCTGCACTGTGCTGTGCGCCAGTGCATGGCTACCGGGGGTGTTGACAAGCTGCGACCAAAGTTGTCCTCCATGCAGTGCATCGTCTCAACTAGGACCAAATGTCTGGGACCTCACTAGCATGGGAAATGGGAGCCACGGAGCAAAAAAAAATATTCTAAAGCTGCATATCTCTTGGCTGGCATAAAAAGGACAAGAGTGATCCTTATTTTATGTTTACAGTATCTCTCTTCGTAATTTTATGCTTTGATTAATTAATTATATTAGCATCTCTCGTTAAACCTCGGACATTGGCAGCAGCAGAAATGCAGAACAGAGTTGCATGATATTATTTCCTAGTTCATGATATAGCAGCATCGGAGTTTCACTATCAAATTGTCACATTCCACACTAAGTGCACATAAATGAGTAGCTAATGACTGTCACTGTGATTCCAGAATCTAAAACTAGTTCCATTAAAGAATGTTATTAAGACCATTCTGTTCACAAAAACAGTAGTAAAGTGAGGGAACATAGTTGCTCAATAGAACACAAAAAAAAATTCAGATGCTGCATCAACACTATTCGCAGCTTTACTAGAGTGGTTTTATTAGGCCGTGTTTAGTTTACCCAACTATCCCAAACTTCCAACTTTCCATCATATCACATCATATGCAAAACTTTTCTAAACACATAAACTTCTAACTTTTTTTTAAACTTTCAACTTTTCATATATTTTTAATTTTTTTTAAAACTAAACAGACGCTTAGATGAATTATCATTTTCGTTACTTGGATGAGCCGCTCTTTTATGAAACAACTCCACGTGTAAAAATATAGTGTACAGATGTAGCACTAGTAGTACAAACGGCACAAAGGCATCAGCTCCTAGGAAAGAATCCAGTGCGCCCATGCTCCAGTGCATCAAAACTCCTAAACAAATCCTCTAAAAAAAAAAACTCCTAAACAATGAAATTTAGTCATGTAAAATATATGGAGTATTAGTACAACTTGTACTCCAGTACTGTAGCTGGTAGCAATCCAAACAAACCATCAGAGAACCACCCTGCATTTGACACAAATCTCGAGGCACCATCAACGGCTGATGAAACAAAACAATTGAAACATAAACTGATCTCATTTGGTTTTGATTAAGGCCTGGTTTAGTTCCTAACTTTTTCTTTAAATTTTTAACTTTTCTATCACATAAAAATTTTCCTACACACATAAACTTCTAACTTTTTCATCACATCGTTTTAATTTCAGGCTATGTTTGTGTTTAGTTTAACGTAAAGTTTGGATTTTGGTTGAAATTAGAGATGATGTGACTGAAAAGTTATGTGTGTATGATAGGTTGATGTGATGGAAAATAACTGAAGTTTTAGATCTAAACTTTAGATCTAAACACAGCCTCAATCAAACTTCTAATTTTAGCGTGAAAACACACCCTAATTGTCGTCCTTGGCCTGAATTATTGGGAGGCGTCAGGCCCCGGAATGTCACGTGAGCCATCAATTATGTCGCCCGGAGGCCGGAGCTCTGCCTCGCGTCCATGGCGTCGTCCCTACGTACTGTAGCGCAGTAGTAGTAACTGCGTATGCGAGTCGTGATATTTTACCGGAGCCGGGACGAACGGTCGTCGCGCGCTGCGCGCACGCACCTACCCCAGATTTGCCCTCGGCATTTACGCCCTCACCTACAATCTCAAGCCAGCCCGATTAATGCCCTCTTTATAGTCCCACCATTGCCGAGCTCATCCCAATGCAGAAACCATCGACCTTGTAGGTGTGTCATTGTCGTCACGACGTCGCGCGCCATGGCGGCCTCCAGGCGGGTCTCGGTGTTCGTCGCCGCGTTGGTCTGCTGCTCACTCGTGCGGCTCTCCCGGTGCGGCGGCGGCGGCGGCGGGCAGAGGGCGCAGAACTACACCTCGATGTTCAGCTTCGGCGACTCGCTGACGGACACCGGCAACCTCGCCGTGTCCAGCCCGCTCTCCTTCAGCATCGTCGGCAAGTACCCCTACGGCATGACCTACTTCCACCGCCCCACCGGCCGCTGCTCCGACGGCCGCCTCGTCGTCGACTTCCTCGGTGCGCGCCGCCGCCGCCCCAATGCCGTCGCATGTCTCTCTCTCTGCACACATTTGATTTAACATTATCGATCTTGTCGCGTTGGCCTCGCAGCGCAAGCGTTCGGGCTGCCGCTGCTGCAGCCGTACCTGTCGCGCGGCGAGGACGTCACGCGGGGCGTCAACTTCGCCGTCGGCGGCGCGACGGCGATGGATCCGCCCTTCTTCGAGGAGATCGGCGCGTCCGACAAGCTCTGGACCAACCTGTCGCTCAGCGTCCAGCTCGGGTGGTTCGAGCAGCTCAAGCCCTCACTCTGCAGCTCACCCAAAGGTCTCTCTTCTCTATTCTTTGTGCGATTTGGTTCGAATCATATTCAGTAGAGAAAATGCTGATTCTGAGACCGGATTCTTTGCCATTTTTTTGTGATGAATCGGAGCAGATTGCAAGGAGTTCTTCAGCAAGTCACTCTTCCTCGTCGGGGAGATTGGGGGAAACGACTACAACTACGCCTTCTTCAAGGGCAAGAGCTTGGACGACGCCAAATCCTACATCCCCACCGTCGCTGGCGCCGTCGCCGACGCCACCGAAGTGACCATCTCTTCACTACACCCAATGCTGATGAACAATCACAGAATGTACAAGACTCAAAAATCTTTTTCCATTCACTTTTCAGAGGCTGATCAAGGCCGGGGCGGTGCACCTGGTGGTGCCGGGGAACCTGCCGATCGGCTGCTCGTCGGCGTACCTGACGCTGCACCCGAGCAGCAACAGGAGCGACTACGACTCCACCGGCTGCCTCAAGACGTACAACGACTTCGCCCAGCACCACAACGCCGTGCTCCAGGACAAGCTCCGGCTGCTCCGCCGGAGCTACCCGGAGGCCAGGATCATGTACGCCGACTACTACGGCGCCGCCATGTCCTTCGCCCAGAACCCCAAGCAGTTCGGTGAGACACAAAAACCTCACTCCGATTCCACACTCATTTCGCTGTCCTAGTTAAGCTAAGCCAGCTGAGCTGATAGCTGTCCAGCTGAATGGACAGAGAGGCAACTGACTGAACTGTTCTGCATTTGCATCGCTGATGCTGGAATTGACAGCGACAGAGATTAGTACGGTAGTAGCAATCACGATGGCCCCGCCATGATCTCTCATCAATCATCGTCGATATGGGCGTGTAGATAGATTTAGGAGCGTGTGAAATGCAGTGGGAGATTGTCGGGCTCTTTCAGAAAAGATTAGAGAGGATTTGGGCCTCCTATTGGCCACTCTTCTTCAGGGAAAAGATTACTTCAATTCTTTGTTGCACTGAAAAGCTCGGTGTCTTGGTCATCTCATCTGAACTGGAGTAATACTAACATGGTCAGTGAAAGTGATACATGGATCTTCTTTAGTCGTTTTGCTTTAGAATTTTTTGAGCTATGCCATGCTCAGGAAAGACAGTGTAGGCACTGATCATCCGTTGCTGTTAGTCAGGACAATACTGATCCTCTGAGGCTCTGCCTTATGTGTGAAACTATTTGCTGATTAGTTTCTTTGTTAGTGTTGGATCAGGTTCTAGAAGTATGTACTACATTTGTTTGACGTGTATTAATAAGCATTGATTTCAAGTCATGTGACATGCTTAACTGTTAACACCTTATATTTAATTTAGTACTCTACCATGTTCAACAACTTCCAGCAATACATACTAGGTGTCATCAATAACATGTCATGTCTATTTATCTGGCGGCTACAAGGTTTCGGTTTGCAGGTTAAAATTCTCACCAATTTAGAGCTGAATTACGATCCCAGTAGTATTGGGCTATTGGCAGCTCCGGAATTTGTGCTAGTGAACAGTAAATATGCTCTCTAGGGTCTAGGCTAGTTCAGGGTTCACAATTTCAGAATGAAATCTCTGAAACTTTCGGGGTCTACCAATGCATCCTGAGATTCCGGATGTGTCTGAATTTGGCTGTTCAATTCAGCTGAACCTGTTCCAAATTTAACAATTTCCATTCGGAATTCACCGAAATTCTTTTCCCGTTCCGAAACCGTGAACCCGTGGGTTAGCTCACCGATGAACTGGAGCTGAGCTGTGTTGGGTGGCTGCACTGTCTGTCGTCTGCAGGGTTCAGGCACGGGGCGCTGAGGACGTGCTGCGGCGGCGGAGGGCCGTACAACTTCAACCCGAAGGCGAGCTGCGGCGTGCGGGGCTCCAGCGTGTGCACGGACCCGTCGGCGTACGCCAACTGGGACGGCGTCCACCTGACGGAGGCCGGCTACCACGCCATCGCCAACAGCATCCTCAATGGCCCTTACACCAGCCCAAGGCTGCTCTGACCAATCCCGTTTCCTCGACCTGGTGTTAGCTGCTGCTGCTGCTGCTGCTGCACTCTGCAATGTAAACTGATCTGTAATGTAGTGATATTGAGCTAGTGGTGGTTTTGACAGTGTGTTGGCTTTGGCTACTTGAGTCTCCAGGCACAGTACAGTATGTCTGTCGAGTGTCATCAGCTTTGGGCGTGACTGTGTCCGTGCTACTTTTGACTTTGCAAGTACTGAATTATAGTACTCAACACAAGTGCACAAACCTATCTTTCATGTGTTACTTACAGTAGTTGTTAGTTCACGACACGAGTAGAAATCAGTCGGTATATACGTCTGGATTTCAGAACAAATAGTTTCAGAAACATACAGCGTGGCATACACCAGTCAGATTATATATACTCCCTCCATTCCTAAATATTTGACGTCGTTGACTTTTTAATGTCTTATTCAAAACTTTTGTGAAATATATAAACTATATGTATACATAAAAGTATATCTAACAATGAATCAAATGAGAGAAAAAGAATTAATAATTACTTAATTTTTTTAATAAAATAAACGGTCAAACATGTTTAAAAAGTCAACGGCATCGAATTTAGAAACGGAGGGAGCGAGTATAATGCTTCTTGTCGCCAGGAAAAAAAACTATGATGCATCCATGAGCTTAAATCATCCTACTACAAGCCAACAAAATCAAACAAGTGGAGCTTTCTTTTGTTTTCCCCTCACATTAGATTAAGGGACTAATTTAAAACATTGACTGCTGTCGTCGTATCCTAATTCCTTACTAGTGGCGGATTACTTGAGGACCTGTAACTTCTGACAAAAAAAAACATCAGATGCTGCAATAATCTACTACGTATTAGGTTTGATGCGGAGTTCACATGGGAAATGAGATGTTAATGGCATGTTGATGTTGTTGAGGAATCAATAAATAATCGATCAACGTCTGCGCAGCACGCCGGCTCTATTTGGTTTCGTTTTGCTCGGAAAAAATGTGTCATGATAAGTGAAATTTTGCTGATATAATTTACAGACCTTCATATTTGTATGCATTGCCGCCTTGTAGTTGTTCCAGCCGTTACATGACCCCATCCTCTCCTCATTTTTCATTGGTGCATACGCTTTATAGCCCGCCCACATTATTTTTTTTACTGTTATTAAGGTATTAGGTTATTTTTGTTTTAAATTCGTGCAAAATCATTAAATTTGTTTAACTGTTTTTAAGGTATTAGGTTATTTTTGTTTTGAAGTATTTTTTTCTCAAACAGGTTAAAAGTTCATTGCTAGAAACAAAATTAATCATATGAACATGCATTTTAAATATGCTCTGGATAGCTCAATTTTGACCAATAAATCTTCACTAAAAGGATGGGGTTTATTTGTAAAATAGTTTTTACTATATGGTGAATCATAAAATTATATGCACAAGTTTATATCTTCCTCTCTTTATTCTCTAGTTTTTTTTCTTTTTGTTTCTTTTCACAAGTAGACTCATGCATCTTCGGAAAGCATCTTGAATTTTACCATCATCTTCCAAAGGTCAAAGATTAATTCAACCTCTTTTATCTCCTAGTGAATCAAACGGCCAATATTGTCCGGGTGATGTGGCTCAACCTCGTTTTATTTTGGGTTTCACTTTTTATTAGTCAAGACGTGTCAATCAGGATAAGGGCTCGTTCGATTCAAAATAATTGTAAAGAAAAAGTACAGAAATATACCATTCATTTTAAAGGAATCCACCAAAGGAAAATTCCCTATCCCTCAACACAGAAGAAAAAAAACTATCCGCTCCGATCCAATATTTTCAATTCTTCGTATTGTTTGCTGAACGACGATAGGAAGTTTTCTATGTTTTTCAACCTTAGTTTTGCATATGTATTTGTTGTAACAGGGGGTCATCGCCATCCTTTCTATTCAATCATAACACTTAAGTATGGAAAATTCCTCTTGAGCCGTGAAAGATCCTCTCGAATTGGAAAGTTCCTCTCGAGTTGGAAAGATGCTCTCGAGTCGGAAAGTTCTTCTGGAATAGGAAAATTCTTCTCGAGCTGGAAAGATGTTTTCGAGTAAAGAGAACATGACCAAGATGGTTTGTCACTTGTAACTTGTTTTGCCCAGGAACTGAGGCAGATTCGCTTCGGGAGTCGACGGTGGAGAAGAATAAACAAGTCCCAAAGAACACAGGAGGCATCCAACCGGGTTTCTTGGAAGGGAAAATTCATTTGGACAAAGGAAGAATCAAATGGAAGATTATGTGGGGACCACTTCTCAACCACTCCTGCCAGCTGGAGCCGAAAGACCTTATTAGCCCTGAAAATGTACCTTAATGCCCCTAGCACTCATAATGTGGCAAGGGTGTTATAGTATTTTCACTGAACATTTACAAGGGTAGAAATGTAATCTAACATGTAAGACCGTGGGCTATAAAAAGCCAGTCAAATCCCCGTAGCAGGACAAGACATTCTTAATACAAAATACAAAAGTAATCCTCAAAAGTTTTGTTTGTTGTTTGAGCTTATTTCTAAGGATAGACGGGAAAACTCTTCTTCTCGGTCTATCCCCAATCTTCTTCGTGACCTAAGGTCACAACAGTATTCTGGTACTATTGGTACTTTTTTTTTATTCTTACTCCCTCCTTCCCTAAATGTTTGACGCCGTTGACTTTTTTAAACATGTTTGACCGATCGTCTTATTAAAAAACTTTTATGAAATGTGTAAAACTATATGTATACATAAAAGTATATTTAACAATAAATCAAATGATAGAAAAAGAATTAATAATTACTTAAATTTTTTGAATAAGACGAACTGTCAAACATTTTTAAAAAAGTCAACTGCGTCAAACATTTCGGGACGGAGGGAGTATATTTTTTGAAAATCCTACAACTGAACAAGCCCCTAATTGTCTCTTTGACGTGAGGTCGATGCAGCGGATGCTCTGGAATTACCTCTCGTGCCGCCGTATATGGCCAAGGTGCAGGACTTCGCCGTGGTGGGGGACCTGCTCTGAACCTGACGTACCATTCACTCTTTCTGGGACAGGGAGATGCGGTGGGCCGGCGAGCCCGTATTGCAACCAAACGTGCCGAGTTTATGGAAAAGGTATACTTTGACTCCCTCAACTATCGCCCGAGTATGATTTATGTCCTCCAACCATAAAACCGGGTATATTGACTCCTCCAACTATTAAAACCGGTGCAAACAATGTCCCTGGGTGGTTTTGGAGGTGGTTTTGGATGACGTGGCGCATACGTGGCAGTCTTGACCGAGTCTTTGTCCTACATGGCGCTTACGTGGCATTAGAATAAAACAAAAAATAAAAAGAATATGTGGGACCCACATGTCATTCACACAAATAAAGTATTGCATGTGGGACGCACGTGTCATCCTCCCTATCCTTCCCTTCTTCCTCTTCCCTCCCTCTCTCTCTCTCCCTTATCTCTCTCTCCTCCGGCCTTCTGCCCCGTGATGAGCTCTAGGATGAGCACACCGAAGACGCCGTAGATGTCGCACTTCTCATTGATCCGAAGGCTTTGGCACGCTAGCTCCGCCGCCACATTCCCCATACCACCCTGGAACCGGCTGCTCATCACGTGCTTGTCCAGCTTCAACAGCAGTCGCGCCAGGCCGCCAGCCCGAAGTCGCCAATCATCAGGTTGCACTGCTCGTCGAGCAGGATGTTGCTCGGCTTCACGTTGTAGTGCACCCTGCCCTCGCCGACCGACACGCGGTACACCGTCCCGAACACGCCGCGGCCGATCTCCGTCGCCTTGCTCAGCAGCGCGTCGCGCCGCCCATGAAGTACCTCGAAACGGAGGTTGTTCCCCGGCCCGAACGTCACCATATTGCCCGTGGAAAGCTTGCTGGACTTGGTCGAGCTTGACACGATGCTCTCCAGCTCTTTATCCGGCGTCGTCCCGCCGTCGCTGGCCCTCCGCCGCGCCGATATGTTGAGCAGGGTAGATGCCAAGGTTGCCCTCGAGCGCGCTCGCGTCGAGGCTCTGGAACACGCCCGACGCCGGCAGCCGGCCGACGAGGCGGTTGTGCGAGACGTTCTCCGCCAGGAGGCTCTCGATCCCGCCCAGCTGCTGCGGAATCTTGCCGCTCAGGTTGTTGTACTCCAGCCTCAGAATCTCCAGCTTATTCAGCTCCGAGATGCCCACCAGTATCAGCCCTGTCAAGCCGTTGTGCCCCAAGCTCCTGCCATAGCAAACCCGATGCATTGATCAAACGTCATGCAATTCGTCGTTGTCGTCTTCAATGCAACGACGACATTGTAAATGTAATTAGCAATTTTTTGACTTACAGTAGGTACAGGAACGAACAGTTGCCGATGTTGTTGGGGATGGGGCTGGCGAGGGATCAGTTGCAGTCGAGCTGGAGCACGGCGAGGCTGCCGGCCTCGCACAGGTCGCTCGGCATTGTCCCGTACAAGCCGCTGCTGTGGAGGTCGAGCACGGTGAGGTTGCAGAGCAGGCCGAGCTCCGGCGGCAGCTGGGTGCGGAGGTCGTTGCGGTACAGGTTGAGGTAGCGGAGGTTCATGAAGAGCGCCATCTCCGCCGGGATGCCTCCGGTGAGCTGGTTGACGGAGAGGTCGAGCCATTGTAGGGTCTCCGCCAGCTTCGTCGAGCCCAACGGCAGGACGCCAGAGAGCACGTTCGACGACATGGTGAGGAGAAAGGCCGGGGAAGAGAGAGATAAGGGAGAGAGAGGGAGGAAGAAGGGAAGGAAAGATGTGGGTCCCACATATTTCTTTTTATTTTTTTATTATTCTAATGCCACGTAAGCGCCACGTAGGGACTCGGTCAAAACCGCCACGTAGGCGCCATGTCATCCAAAACCACCCAGGGGCATTGTTTGTACCGGTTTTGATAGTTGAAGGAGTCGATATACCCGGTTTTGTGGTGGCAGGATATGAATCATACTCGGGAGGGAGTCAAAGGATACTTTTTCCCCGAGCTTATTGGTCCAGATTCAGCTCAAAGCAGTGCAGCCGTGGACCCGTTTACCTGTCTGTGTTAAGCCCAACAGCCTGCTAGTTTGCACCCGCCCAAACTGCTCGTTTTTTTTTCGATTTTGCTATATATTTATTGATAAATTTTCTTTTAAAAATTTGTCAAATGTACATACAGTATACTTGTAGTGTAATTATGTTGTAATTTGCATGTATGTAAATATTATACTTGTAGTGTAATTATGTTGTAATTTGCATGTATGTAAATATAATGTAATTTGTATATAACTTTCGTGTAACTTTAAATCGTTACATTTATTTCAAGACTCATGCAAGTTGGGAAGAAAAAAAATCATAGCATGTTACCATGAGATTTTTTTAGAGTTACATACAAATCGTATTATAGTCACACGTAAGTTATAATATAATTATATTATAATTGTATAATATTTATATTTATTAAAATTTTAGAAGAAAACTTATCGAGAAATGTATAGGTAGTCCTGTGATAGTTTTAGTTGTAGAAAATGTAGGAAGCCAACTCAAAATAGATTAAAGTGTGACGTGTATATACAATCAATATAACATAAAGTCATCAATAAAATAAAATAAGTAACAATCCAGCAACAATATCACAATATCGCAATTACGCATTGGCCCAAACTACTAAATCCCAACTGTTGTGTAATTGTGTACACAAGCGGACACGCACCACTACGTACCTCTATAGTGTATGCCCAAACTACTATTGTGTACCATGTTCACTATAGACGCTGAAAAATCCCACATTAATAAAAGAGAAAAAAAATATATAAGGTTTTGCACTGTTACATCATGGTTAGTCCAGATTATAATGGTGTAGATCAATCGATAAGTCGCATATCACTAAAAGCAGAAGCTAAGAGTTGTATATCAAATTTGATCCTACTTTTAAAATATAATATAGAGGATAAGAGTTGCATATGAAATCTGATTATATTTTTAAGTATCATGGAAACATCATAATTTTACTGGTAGAAATAGGAGATAGAGTTATATATCAAATATAATTATATTTTATCTAAAGTGTGCAAAACTATGTAGGAAAATCCATTGCTCCATGCATCCAAAAGAAAACTCAAACTAGTGTGACATCCTGGCTCAATTAAGATTTGGCCTGTGTGGCCCATGAGAGTTGTGTGTATATTTAGTACCACCTTGCTAGTTTAGCAAGGTTGGAATCAATTTATAAGGCATCTTTTCTCCAATCACGTCACTATTGGGTTAACCCTTTTATACGAAGCGAGGACGAAAATGTAAGTGGAGTGGTATGTGTAAGTGGGCCCGCCTGTCAGATGGGCTTGCTACGCGATTCTTGAGGGAGAGCTATTACAAATGGTATCAGAGCTGACCCTCTCACACCCTCGTGGTTGCGTGTACGACGGGTTAACATGCGGGCGCATGACGTATGTGGGCTTTGTGCGAGGCACATGGCATGGCATATCGCACTGGCACTAGACGTACGGATGTGCCTCTCACACCCTCGTGGTTGCGCATACGACGGGTTAGCATGCGGGCGCATGACGTATGTGGGCTCTGTGCGAGGCACATGGCATGGCATATCGCACTGGCACTAGACGTACGGACGTGCATTAATAAGAGGGGGTGTGTTCCAGGGCATTTTCCTATATGCCTGTGTGGCTATTGGGCTCTGTGTGAGGCATATGGCATGGCATATCGCGGGCTCTGTGCGAGGCACATGGCATGGCATATCGCACTGGCACTAGACGTACGGACGTGCATTAATAAGAGGGGGTGTGTTCCAGGGCATTTTCCTATATGCCTGTGTGGCTATTGGGCTCTGTGTGAGGCATATGGCATGGCATATCGCACCGACACTGGACATACGGACGTGCATTAAGAGGGGGTGTGTTCCTGGATATTTTCCTATATGCCTGTGTGGTTATTTGGGTGAGTTGGACCAATGGGTGTATGTGACATCCTGGTCTAATTATGATTTGGCCTATGTGACCCATAAGAGCTATGTGCATGTTTAATACCACTTTGTTGGCCTAATTATGATTTGGCCTGTGTGACCCATAAGAGCTGCGTGCTTGTTTAGTACCACTTTGTTAATTTAGCAAGATTGGAACCAATTTATAAGGTATCTTCCCTCCAGCCATGTCACTCCCGGATTAACTCTTTTTACACGAAGCGATGATAAAAGTATAAGTGGAGTGGTATGTGTAAGTGGGACCGATGAGATGGCTATGCGGTTCTGGTGGGAAGGCTGTTACAAATAGCTAGGATAATCTGGATAGAGGTACAACTATATTTTTTTACACATGAATATGTTTCAAATATTTTCAAATCTGAACAAATGAACCTAAGAAAACACATGCATTTACTCTGGATATAAATTGTATGCATATTTCTAAGTTATCAACCAAATTTATGTTTAATCTATTAATAATACCTTATCCGTTCGATGTCCATATCTAGAAATTAAAGGTGCCTGTCAGTCATGAGTCATGACTTCAATTTTCTGCAATCACAAGCTTCGTATTATTCTCGTCATCTCTAAATAAGTTTAGTTTCAGCCTTAATATTTATTTCTAAATAAGTGTAGTTTTAGATGGTCCACTATATCTCTTTAATAGTACTTCATCTCTTTCTTCTCGTTTTTAACCATTGAACCAATAACAGACCCTCCTTATTTTCTTCTCCTCTTTTTCGCCATAGTAACCTTTTAACATCTTGCTTAATATATCTTCAAATAGCTAAAATTATACTCACTATATTATTTAGAGATGGAGGGAATATCACTATATTTATTTTAGATAATGTATAAAATCTAGCCCCAATTTTAAAAGAAGCTACAACCCAATTATTATGTATTTGTTGGTTGTATCGGATAGCATGGATGTCAATTAGTAATCAATTGATCTATATATGCATATTGCAAGCATGATGTGAGTTGAGAGCACCAGTTTTGCAAAAAAATCAGTGTCAAAAAAGGAAAATCTTCTATCTTTGTCTGTCATAATATGGATTCGATGTGGCAAAGTGACAGCGGCACACTTGCACCTGCATGCATAGGCGAATCGCTGGCTGAGACGCCGGCAACTTGGTCCTGGCAAACAAATGTATCCCGAACCTTTCGACGTGACGTTCTTCGGCCGCCCCACCGGACGCGCCAGCGACGGCCGCCTCGTGCTCGACTTCAGAAAAAATATTTAAAATAAATATATACATTTTTTAATAATGAAATAAAACATTCCGGCCTTTGCTCAAAAGAGGTACAGCTAATTATTACAATCTAGCACTCTAAAAAGAGTATAGTTTAAATAAAATTGAAAACACGACAAAAAATAAGAAATAACCAATGTAAGATAAGGAGTCTATTTATTAATCTCCATTCATAATTGGCAAAAAGTTGCATAACCGTCGTCTCAAGTTTACGACATGTAACTTTTATAAACTCTCTATCTTTATCACACCTTTGGAGTTGTGCCTAAAACCAGAGCTAATATGTTGTCCTGAAAATTAACTGCAAATATAAAATAGATAGTGATTTGTCAAAAATCATATCAATCCTGCGCAACCACAGAGTCTAATATATAGCTCCAACAAGTATAAGTTTGCTCTTTTTCTTATCCACCCACAGAAGCCACCCATCAAAATATCTCAAAATATGAGATATGCTACTGGTAAGGTAAAAACTCACCCTAGCTGGCACTATCTTCGGGGCGGCCTCTGGACTAGCACTTGCGGGACATTTTTCCTTTAGACCACGGGACAGCCATCTGCTGTCTTGTGGCAGGCCCGTACTCAATCTTCAACGAGGGTCTAATTGCATTAAGTTTCGTTGTTCTTTCTGTGCTTGCTGATTACATTTTGGAGGTTGTTTCGAAAGTGTGACCTCATATATCATACAATATCTACATTATATATAGTCGCTACGATGTATCTCCGTTGGATACCAGCAAGTTTTCTTGGGACTGGTATCAGTATTATAGTTTTGCGAGACTTGATTCACATCGTTCACTTGTGGCACACTTTATCTGGCATCTCTATAGGTGGTATTAGAACAGGTATGAGCATGATGTGATATAGATGATATTAGAGCATAGGTTTAGTATAATGAATGAAACTCGCTCTCTCGTAGAATTCCCGTGAGGATCTTATATTGAAATACAATAGCTACTTCCTCCGTCCCAAAAGAATTAATCTAGGAGGGGAATATAACCCCTCTGTTTAATAGATTGATGTGAGTATACAAACTCGCCAGTGACGCGCACGATCTGTCGGCAAGGATGCAAACTCGCTTGCCCCGCACGAGTTCGCTTGGCTGGACAGCGAAATGGCTACCCAATTAAATGCTAATGAATACACACCTTACCAAATAAAACGAGTACACATGCTTAAAAACGTACCTTCGGACCCTGTTCCATTGGCCGGCGGTCAAAAACGCACTCTAGCTGGCACTATCTTTGGGGCGGCCTCTGGACTAGCACTTGCGGACATTTTTACTTTAGACCACGGGACAGCCGTCTGCTGCCTTGTGGCAAGCCCCGTCATGGCCGTAATGGGTTGTAACGCACGGTAAGCAGCCGAAAATGGGAGACCCAGTACCCATTTCTTTAATATAAAGTTATTTAAAATGTAGTTGGAAAGAGGTAGTAATTGTGTCTAGATCCGGGCTGCCACTTGCTTTAGCAAATCAAGCAGTCACAACAAATTTTAGTTAATTAGATTTAATGGTGAAATCCAACCCTGAACCGGTTGTCAGGCTACGATACTATGTTTGCACCAAGCAACTTCTATCTCTCTACTCAACTGCTAGTTCCTTTTTACTTTTGTTATTGACAAGGCATCAACGATCTCATTTTTGACTTTGGCTCCGAGAGCCATCTACAACTGTAGCCCACTGCTTTAACTCAAGTACCTAATTAATTTGAACATCATTCAATATTCTCTCTATATAGGTCCGTTTCAAACTATGCAGGGTTGTAATGACCGAGCACGTTCCATACTTAGGGTTTTATGAGTGCATGCATCATCACGATGCCATCCTATTTTGTCATCTCGACAACACAACAACCATGGACCCTACATATGAGATATTCTACAGATACGTACTTACCTTAACATAACCACCATATACCAAGTCTTATATGAAAATAAACTTCATGCATATAGATAAAAATCTAGAGCAGATAAGAAAAAAGTCCGACTCTCAGATAACGAAAGAAATACTTAAAAGTATTATTTGGACCCGTCCAGGATTACTCGGATTGTATCAGGACTCGTCTCCCTATTTCTACTTGAACAAAAGAGTACATGAGAGTTTAAAAACAAAGCCCCCTGAAGGGGAGAAAACAACCCAAGAGAGATACAGGAACAAGATAATATTAGCCATCTCTGACCTCGTTGAGTCAGCACCTACATGGAGAAGCTAACGACAGCTAGCCACCGACGACTACTATGCTTGAGACTGGATTAGATTTTTCCTCTGCATACTTTCTACTCATGAGATTGATATATAATGACAACACCGGTCTTCAATCAATAAGAGTAGGGTTATTATTCATATAGGAATCTGAACGAGAAAGGCACGAGGTCTTCCCGGCTAGCAACGAAAGCTGCGAGCTAGCCGGTCTGGGTTCAAGCCTCACCCCCTCCTTAATTCAAAATCAATCTACTCCTTCCTAGATTGGTCCCATATTAGAATCTGAACCTATATACTACCTCCGTCTCATAATAATTGCATTTCTAGAAAATTAGAGACAGCTTAACAGCAAACACAATTTACCACAATAACCCTATTTAATAATTATACTGCATGTGCATATTCCATATGTATACTTGATTAAATGAAATGTTGAGGAACACATTCCATATGTAAACTTAACTAAAAGGAAGGTTAGGGTACACATTCAATTTGTTGTGTCCCATCTTATCAAAAATATAATTTTTGTGGGATAAAATTTAAATGATAGAAATGCAATTATTATATGACGGATGTAGTAAAAATCTATATCTTCTCTATCTTCCTTACTCTTTGTAAAGCGTCATAATTTACATCCTCGTATCAGCCAATTGGCAAGACCTTAAAATACACGTACAAGTGAGGATATACCGTCGATGGATACGAATAATATAGACTGTATATTAATTCTTATTAATCGTCTGTTTTTTTCTGATTGATCGATTAGTTCCTAGTCCATTCGAGGCTGAGTCTTTCCTAAAATTGAAGAAGAGGTCCCAGTCATGACTTCCCATTTTAGAGTACTATCCAACTAGTCAAGAGTATCAGAGTTAGCTGAAATGTCAATGATCGAGTAATTAATTGATCTAATGCATATGGACAGCGTGAATGCGTGATGCAAGTGTCGAGAGCAACCGGTTGCAGATCACTGTCGAAGAAATCTCAACAATGTCTTCCGTCACAACTACTTTAGTACTATTTATACAATTAATGTCACAACTGCTTTCGTAGTATTCCCTCCATTTTATATCATTAGCCGTTTTGAATTTAGACAAATTTCTTTTAATTTGATTAATTTTATAAAAAAACATAGCAACATTTTCAATCCAAAACAATAATATTAAAATATAAAGTAAATTTCATAAAACTACAGATACTTTGATCAAACTATTACAAAACTACAGATTTAAGAACGTGTTTCAGAAAACTACAGATTTAGTGTCAAATTTATCATGGAACTACAGATTTAAGATATTATATCACAATACTATAGTTTTAACAACTATTTTGTCACAAAACTACACATTTAAAAACTATTTTATCACAAAACTACAGATTGTATAACATTAAATAAATAATAGTACTATGACCTAACTCTAGAATATGTAGTTCTTTGATAACTTCATCACTAAATCTGTAGTTTTGTGATATATAATCTTAAATCTATAGTTTTATGATAATTTAACCTAAGTATCTGTAGTTTTGTGAAATTTACTCTAAAATATATTTAATGTTAGATGTGATAGAATTAATTTGGTATCATGAATGTTGCTAATTTTCTCTATAAATTTAGTAAACTTAACTTTGATTAAAAATAATACTACTCCCACTGTTTTATACTATAAGTTGTTTGATTTTTTTTCTAGTCGAACCTTATTAAGTTTGATAATATGCTTGTTTATTTTGTTGAAAATACTATTATGTTGTTCTGTAAATTTGGTTAAACTTTAAAAAGTTTGACTAGAAAAAAATTAAAATGACTTATAACATAAAACGAAACGAAGAGAGTAATAATTAGCTGCTGTAATTAAATCAAAGGATTAAATCCTATCTAATTCTTTGTAATTCTTATGGAATGGACAATCCTATGTAGATTTTGGATGAAATTTAGCAAGAGCTCAAAGCTCTTGGAAAATTTTATTTGAGTATATGTCTCATCCGATTCTATGTTTTTCCTACGGTCTAATCAAATGGTCATTCATCTATTTTTTTTCTATGTTTTGCAATCTTCTGTTTTACATTTTCATTCCGGTTAGAATCCCATGTTTTTTCTTTTCCTTTATTTTTTTCATTCCTACAATTCAAAGAGCCCTTATTTTGAAGATTATCAGATGGATGGATGGATGGCTGGTCTGGCTGGATGGATGGTCAATTGTTAATTTGCAACAAATTTTTGACAAATTAACCCTTACAAAAACTCATCTATACATTTTAGAAGAATTTAACTCTAAAACTTGACATGAAAAATCATCACTAACAAATTTTAGTTAGAATTCATTGGCACTAAAGCTTAACATACAAGCATGCATGCCACAAGTCCACAACATCACCCACTATTAATTATATCTTAAAAGTAATTCTAAATCTAATATAAGCATGGCACACTGTATACTTACAATTATTACATACTTACAAATATATTAAATATCATCTTGCATACATCATTTTCACGATATTTTAAAATATATCAATACATTGTTTCTACATTACGTAATTGTTGGCGGGTTATACCTAACAACTATATTTTAAGAGTATACAGGGCATTAAAACTAAAGTATACGTGAGATTTTGGTAAAGAGATGCATGGGGGTGTGGTTGCATCCCAAAATTTTCTGGAACAAAACTTGTTAGGTATAAAAAAATCAGGAACGTTTGGTGGGCTATACCTGACAACTATATTTTAAGAGTATGCATGACAATGATACAAGCTATACGTGAGATTGTTTTAAAGAGATGCATGGGTGTGGTTGCATCCCAAATTTTCCAGAACAAAACTTGGTATAGGTATAAAAATCATGACAGCTGCGAAATAGGAGGTATAAGTTATGTCATTTGCTTTGACGTTAATCATGTAGAGCTAATTCAATTAGATAAGTAATCTTGCCGCTAATATCCTTACATATACTGCTTCCTTCTATATATATATATATATATATATATATATATATATATATATATATATATATAAAACATCCTTGCCTTAAATCTCTCTAGCTTTTACATTGCCATGTACAAATGAGTTCATTAGCTAACTAATCTTCCTGTTAATCAATGTATCTTTGCACCAAAATATTCTCATATTTTAAGATACTCTGTGAATCTTTGATAGAAACATATAATTTGTTCCATTTAAATTTAAGCATAGATGATATGATTATAACCATCTCGGTGTTTAATTGTGTTGTTATATGACTTGAGTCATGTTCAATTGCATCATCTAATTTCACATCTCTATCGGTAAAATCCTACATCCGCCTGACGAGACATAAATTTTTATACAAATTAGATACTCTAGATACGGGTAATAGATACACTCATATTGATCGAAGCCAGTGTTGCCATTATATATCAATCTCTTGTCTGTACAATGCAAAGAAAATTCTAATCTAGTCTACCAGTATAGTTACGTAAAGCTTGTGCATGTGTTGACGGCTAACTATTGTTGACTTAAATAGTAACTCGGTGAGACTGAGGTGGCTTGTATTGCTTTGACTTTTGTGTCTTTGTATTGGATTGTTGGATTGTCGTGTCACCTCTTCTAGGGATCTTATATTATCCTCTCAAGTGCTCCTTTGCCTAAGTAAAACTAGAGAGGAAAATATAGCTACGATTCAAATAGTCCAGGTTAGACTATCTATTCAGGATTTTTGCCATACACATGAGGCTAGACGGGTATATTTAGGATAGTAACAGTAGAGAAGTTTTACAAATCTTGAGAGGGGAGATACCAAAATTTCTAATGTAATTTTTTACCATGATAATTACTAAATTTTACACTAAGAATATCCTACTACTATGATCTGAAAATATTTCCCTCCATTTCCAAATAAAGGTATCTAGACAGATTTCCTTCGTCCCACGATATAACAATATAATATTAATAAGATACATCATAGTAATACTATTTGGACATATAGTAATACTAGGATGTATCTAACTTATTACTATGTTGTTATATTTTGAGACAGAAACATGTACACATGTGGTAGTAGGATGTGTCTAATTTACTACAACGCCGATATATATTTTGGGACATATGAAGTATTTTGGATCTTGCCAGCGCTATTTTTTAAAAAAATACTACCAACGCCTATTAACAAAAAAATCTCTTGCTTCAGATTTTGCCGGCGCTTCCTTTTCAGAAAAATTATTGGGCACACTGATGATCAAACTCAAGACCTTGGGATAGACTAGCTAGGGAGGCAACTATCACTCTCACCACTAATCACTAGACCACTTGACCAGTTGGTACGACATGATTGGGATGACCCAAAAGTATTTAACATAAGGTCAGTTCCAGATATAGCAGTGCTGAGCACTTGCCAAAGTGAATTTTGAGATTCAACGTGGCAAAATCTCAACGCCAAATATATATTGCAAATAAATATTGGACATTGACGCTATTGAGTCTAAGCTTTTGACATTATAACAAGTACTTTAAAGGGGTTAATTGTCAAAATTTTGGATTGTGCATGCCCCTGCCTGAACGGCTCGGCTATGCCAATTGTGTGGCATATGTGTTCTAGCTAATCATGCTTTTAAGTTTAAGAATTCTTGTAATTTTGGGTTGATGAGGCTCAATTTTCTTGCCGAACGTTCTTGTGAATGATGTAATTTTCTTGTCGGTATCGCCGAATTCATCTACTCCTATTGTATTATGTGGTTTTCTGTATTAATTTCATATAAACTGGACTAGGGCTATTACCTGATAAGGGGCCTGAACCAGTATAATTCTTGTCTCTTTTACTTGCTTGATGTCGTATTGTATAGATCCTCGTACTAACATACCCCAATACCCTACTCATCCAGTCTACGGGTATCTCCCGTCGACAGTCGGGGTCTAGAAACACGTATCGACGAAACTCTTAAAAGTACGTAGATCAATTTTATTGCATCAATATATGTTTATAAAGTGTATCTAAAGCACTACTCTCTCAATTCATGAATTAGAATTGAAGCCTTGAAACAAACCCTAACTTTTCTATCCCAAAAAGCCTATATCTTCTAGCCCCAACCCTTCTTTTATTTATACCCACAATGTGGCTGCTCCTAGCCATGAATCCAACTAGAAATAAGACTCTTAATCACATAGAAACCTAGCAAACGAGGGAAACATCCCCATACAACTTTACGCTCCAATCTTTCTAAACTTAGACTCCAATCCAAATTTGACTTTTCTTTCCATATGCACACAACACCACGTGTATGCCATATGGAAACCTTGACACTTCCACGTGCATTGTTCATTAGCCTAAGCATTTCGCGTGATATCCTTTACCATCTAGACCTCAACTTCTCTCAAGTCTAGTCCCGATCCATCACTGGCTATACTCCCATGGCAACACCTGCACGTGAAAAAAAAAAACTCCAATATCCGAATACAAGTTCGTACCAACTTAACTCACATCAACACACAATAGTATTACATATGAATAAAAACCATTTAGAAGTCATAAACATGAAGCAATCTAGAAATTCCACGAAAACAATCTAAGGCCGACTCCCTCCCAGAGTATGCCGGTTTGATCGTTGGGCTACCCGGTTAGACCACCTGGACACCTCTGGTCTAACCATCACTGACAGATAACACACTAGGGGTGAAAACGGAGCGAATTCGGACGGATAATGGTCATATCATATCCTAAATCATATTTTTTAAGCGGATTCGGAGCGGGTGCGGATAGTGTACGGATGCGGATGCGGAGCGGATTGTTTCGGATGTCAGAAATGGTGTGGAGTCAGAGCGGAATCGGTTTGGAAACAGATTAAATTTATCGGATGTTACGTGTGTTTGCAATTAATACAATATTGAGTTAGCAATGCAAGGAACAATAATACAATAATCAATAAACGACTCATCGTAATAATTATGTGCTTAAGTATTAAACAATATGAATACATGATGCCCATAATATGAAAATACAGCTTCGCAAGTGTGACATGAGACGGTAAAAGCTCAGACTAAGAAATCTAGTTTAATTGATGAATTAGGCCAATGGATGGACCAACTTATGTTATATGCAATAGATAGAGTGGTTACATGTGTTGATAATTTTGGATTATCCGACATAAATATCGGATAATCTGCATCCGCCGGATTTTAGAGATACCATATCCTCATCCGCATCTGCATCCATATCCGCTGGATTTCTAAAAGCCCATACCATATCCTCGTTTCAGACGGATTCGGAGCGGATCGGATCGGATATTTTTCGATCCGTTTCACCTTTAGATAACACTATTCACCGTATGTTCATACACACTCACATTTGACAAATTGTTCATCGCCGAGATTAATCATCACATGATTCTACAGTGACAATACTTCAACTTAGCAAATCTGTATATAGAGGTATATTTTTGCCACGTCAATATACATGTATGTTGTGACAGTATAGTTTCACCATGTCAGTCTGGTTGGCGTGGCAGTTCAGAATACAAATAAAAATTTGAAGGTTCATTAATAAAAGATGTTAATCAATGGTTCAAAAATAATAAATAAAAAAGTTCTGCAGGGCACCGGTTGCAAATCTCACTGTCAAAGAAATATTCAATTATAGTCACAACATGGACTAGCTAGTTGTGGGCTCGTGGCAAACTTGCAGATAAAAAAATAAATTGGACATAAAACAGGTACTGCAGTGCTATTTGACGCATGTGCTTCCCAAGATAAGCACACAGATTGGCCGTCCTGCCAGCCAAATAAGCAGGTGTAACATGAACTGCAGAGGACCAACTAAATCAAACATATATTAACCGGGGGTACATATGATGAGTACATACAAAAAAAAAATGATACACGCATTTGCAGAGCAACCCAGCAGAGAACTCAAAAGGCAGGGCGGCGGAGCTCCCTGTGCATGGCTGCGCGCGGCTTCCGGACGGCGGCGGCTCGCCGGACTAGGAAGGTGACGGCGGTGAAGGGCCGCCGGCGACGTCATGGCACTGGAAAGACGACGGGAAACAACGCGGCGAAGACGGTGGTAAAGGGCCGGCGACGTCGTATCAGGCGGGCAGTGAAACCTGAACTCAACTGGAACAACCATAGCATTTTTTTAATAGCTGGGTATTTCTGTTTTAAAAAACGAAAGATACTACTCCCTCCGTTTCACAATATAAGTCATTCTGACATTTCCCACATTCATATCGATGTTAATGAATCTAGATGGATATATATATCTAGATTCATTAATATCAATATGAATGTGGGAGATACTAGAATGACTTAAATTGTAAAACGGAGGGAGTACATATCTAAGACCACGCATATCACAGGAATGGAGATCTACTGTATATATATCTCCTCTGTCTTTAATTATTATTACCTCTGATCTAAAATAATCGGCGTTCTAGATTATTTGGGAAAGATTAAGATTTAAAGAGAAATAACCATATAAAGTGCCCTCTATTAAAAGAAATAAAGATGTAGTTAGTGTAGGATAGAGAAAATTTTGAATTAGAGATGATTGATATGACAAAACTACTCTAAAATAATAAGTTTCGGGGGATAAATTTTGAATCATACAATATCAACTAATTTAGGACGGAGAGAGTAATCCATATGTTAGTATGTAATAAACTGTGAATCAACTAGAAGAAGAGCTAACTTGATGGTATCAACACAAACAAAAAAATATTAGCAATAACAGTTATTTAAGATTTATTAAAAAAAGAGATGATGACGCTCTCTCTCGTGGCCCGATCTTCTGGTGAGGGGATAACTCTCGCTTTGATCGAGTGTGACGTTTGCGACGTGGCTACCAACCAGAACAAGTCCAGGACGCCGTGCAATCGCTACACCACAAACGATGTCGTACCAACCGTGACGCGCGGTTGATGATCCCTGCAATGCAAACGAGAGAACACTGCAAGAACAAGATAAGGTGCAATCTAAATATTGCGAATAGGTGATTAAGCACAAAGAAATAGTTGCGATTGAAGTGGTAGATCTAATCGATCCGGCAAATCAACACACCAACTATTGGGGGCTCTGAATCAATAGTCGCTGACTAATCAAACGAGGACTAGAGACAAGGTGAATGGCATTTGCAAAATTCAACTAAACAAAACCCAATTGTTTTTGAGGATGTACAAAGCTATTTATAGAGGAAAATAAAGCTAGGTTTAAGTGCTAATTCGTGGAGGTGGAGGGAGACACTTCCTAGATGAGCCTAGTCTATTACAAGGCCCAAGACCCAAGTTCGGTTTCAGCAACAGCACTGTCTTATTTTAGCGATCTCCATTGACTTGAGATGAATTTAGACATGAGACCGGATGCGTTTGAAAGGTAGCGAGATAAGCTTTCCAAAAGTCCAAGATTACCCAAATCGGAGTTGGCATGAAAGCGCTAGGTCCTTTTGAAATCAGTGTTGTCTTCGGAGGCCGAACTGGACTTGGACTTGGAATTAACATTGGAACGTGTGAAGTTATGAGCGTATCCGATGAAGTAATGTCCTCATCATCCTCCTCTTCTTGAATTGGAGTCGTCCTCGACTCAATCCTATTTTCTTGATTGTGTACACTCTCTCGTCCAGTGGCCATCCTTGGAGGTATCTCATCGTGAAAAACATCCTCATAGTCCTGCAAAAGGTTAGTAACAGCCGGTGGCAAAGAATATAAAGTATAGGAGCAGTAGCCAATGTGAGTATAGAATCTTTGCAAAATAGAGCATAGCAACAAGAATCTGGCTCATCTAGTGCACAAATATGATATTTAGAAGCCAACAAAGCACCCTTCAACTTAATTTCATTCTTTGTGGTACTTGGTTCTATTTTACTAGTTGAAATAGGATGTCTAGCAATAATCTGATTTTCACTTTTCGCTTTCTTTTTACATTCAAGTCTTGCAAGATCATCTTTCAAAGCAACGACTGGAGTCATAGAATGCAAAACATCTCTTTTACCATTGAACATAAATTTATATGTATTAGTCCTACCATCAAAAACAGCTTTTCTATCATATTGCCATGGTCGCCCCAAAATAACAGAACAAGCTTGCATATGCACATCACATTCAATTTGATCATGGTAGGAGCCTATAGAAAAAGATATTTTAACCAAGCGAGTTACCTTCATCTTACCACATGTATTAAATCACTGAATATGATATGGATGTGGATGTGGATGGGCAGTCAAGCCAAGCTTCTTGACCATCTCTTCACTTGCTAAATTGTTGCAACTCCCGCTATCAATAATCATTTTAACGGTATGGCCTTTCACAAGAACTTTGTTTTGGAACAAATTGTGACGTTGGTTTTGCTCTTCACACTTCTCTTTAGCACTAAGTGCTAGCTTGACAATTAGGCTAGGATACTGATCTAGCGACTCTGGATGCAAATGGACTTCCTCGATGTCATCATTATTTTGTCCTCCTGCGTGGTCAGTGGCAGCTAAAGCATATTCATCATTACAATCACTAGCAGAAGTATACTCACCATCATCATTCACAAATAGAGCTCGCCGATTTGGACAGTCGCAGGCAATGTGTTAATTGCCATGGCACCTATGACATGTAATATCACGAGTACGTCCAGTGGAAGCTACTGAAGTTGCACTCTTGGCTGAAGTCTGAACTGAAGCGTTTTTGCTTGTTTCTTGAGCATGGGATGGTGTGGAGGTAGGTGGCGTGGAGGTAGGTGGACAAACGGCTGTAGTAGATTGACGTGGTGTTGATTGTCGTGTGGAAGTAGCACCTGCAAAAGAACTCCTATGCTTGTTGCGTCCCTTCACTTCTCTTTCAGCTTCGCAAGCAAAATGGAATAATCTATTCATGGTATTGTATTCTTTGTATTCAAGAATATCCCAAATCTCTCTATTAAGACCTCCATAGAACATAGAAATTCTAGCATCCTCAGTTTCTTGCAAATCACATTGTGACAAAACAATCATCATCTCTTGATAGTATGTTTTTACAGAATTGGAACCTTGTCTTAAAAGTTGCAGTTTATTTAACATGTCATGAGCATAGTAAGAAGGAACAAATCTAGACCTCATTGTACGTTTCATATCATCCCATGTTTTAGGTCTAAGTCCTCTACCACATATATCATTCCACCATAGAGATGCAAAGGAGGTAAATTCACTACTGGCAGCTTTAACTTTCTTATTATCAGGAAAATCATAGCAAGAGAATTTTTGCTCAACAGCTAGCTCCCAATCTAAATAAACAAAAGGCTCAAACTTACCATCAAAAGAAGGCATAGTAAATTTTACCTTGGATAAAGGATCATCTTTGTTCCTAACTCGACGTTGTCTTCTATTTCCAATACTCTCGTCTTCCTCCTCATTGTCAGCAACAGATTGCTCTTCGTCTTCATCGTCATATCTTTGGTGTCGATGAGTAGTGGCACCTGCACCTTCTTCACCTGCAGCCTCAAGTAAACCAATGCGTCGCACAATATTTTCATATCCAATATTCATATTCTGAATGTTTTCAGTTAATTGTTTATGCGTTTGATTCATTTGCTCAATTTGATCCACTACTTTCACCAGGCTTTCACTTAAGGTTTTTAAATGTTTATCTTTACTTTCCTTGTATGATTTACTATTACGCATCAACTCTTCATACCAATTTTCCATGCCCTTCAATTTATGCGCTAGATTCTTCAGTGTTGGTTCGACGGAACTTGTACCTGACATTGTTAGCAAGTAAAAGAAACTCACAAGAAAGTGTTAGTTCCTAACAATCTATAGATATGTGGAGCTTTTGAAGGCACTCAACACTCAAGCATATACCAAATTCTTATAATATTCTCAAAGAATCCAAAACAGGTCAATCACTGTGGCTGGTTCGTGGCACAATGACACGCTTGATGAGTGGAGCGATTGCAAAGCCGGACCTGTAAAGGTTAGTAGTATGTGGATCTTGGTAGGCTTAACTATATCACAAGGAATAGCAAAAATCAAACAGATTTGCGAAATTGAATAATAGTCCAAAGTACTAGTCAAAATTGCTGGCCTAGCATAGACTCAATGCTAGCTCAAGCAAGCAAATGATCAATACTCGGACTAGAAATAACTCGATTTTATCACACAACTCTCTCCAAGAAAACCACAAAAATTGCCACTTTCTTTTTTTTTCTGATTTTTTTTCTTTTCTTTTTTTTGGTGCGGCTTTTTTTCCCTGTTTTTGCACCTTGCTGCCTTTTCTTTTTTTTTCTCTCTTTTTATTTAACAAACGGCAGCTAATAAACACAATAGCTGGGTAAAAAAAAAACTGTTATAGACCAACTAACTCAACCGATCCTGCTAGGCTGCATGCATGCACAGGAAACTTGGAAACTTCACGGAAATTAAAGTGGCCGGCCGGTGTTTAGGGGTGGAGATCAGCATGCGCATGGAATCAGTTCCTATATACTGGAGAGGAAATCAAGGATCTGTTGCATGCGTGGATTGGTCCAGTAAAACAAACAGTACGTGAAAATCTCAGCCACAAGGAAACTGTTATGCTACAATCTCGTGATTTCCTAAACAAAACGACTGCACAAAAGGAAATAACAGGACACGCTAATCTTGAAGATAGGACGACGGCAACAAAGCCAAAAAAAAACTGAATTAATCTAGCCTTTTTCTCGGCTCATGCGCACAGGACCAGGAACACGATGACGACACGATCAATCGAAAGCAAAACTCAAACCAGAACTAAGAACTAAACGAGGCCAGCACTAGACACGACCACGGACTAGAATTCAAAGACACAAAGCTGAAAGAAATTTGCAAAGCACAAACCTATGGTTTGGTACGGGGGAAAAGTGGTGCGGCAATTTTGTATATTGATAGATAGGGAAAATAAATCTATAATACTAAAATCCTCACCAGGCAACCGAAGCTCTGATACCAACTGATGACGCTCTCTCTCGTGGCCCGATCTTCTGGTGAGGGGATAACTCTCGTTTTGATCGAGTGCGACGTTTGCGACGTGGCTACCAACCAGAACAAGTCCAGGACGCCGTGCAATCGCTACACCACAAACGATGTCGTACCAACCGTGACGCGCGGTTGATGATACCTGCAATGCAAACGAGATAACACTGCAAGAACAAGATAAGATGCAATCTAAATATTGTGAATAGGTGATTAAGCACAAAAAAATAGTTGCGATTGAAGTGGTAGATCTAATCGATCCGGCAAATCAACACACCAACTATTGGGTGCTCTGAATCAATAGTCGCCGACTAATCGAACGAAGACTAGAGACAAGGTGAATGGCACTTGGCAAAATTCAACTAAACAAAACCCAATTGCTTTTAAGAATGTACAAAGCTATTTATAGAGGAAAATAAAGCTAGGTTTAAGTGCTAATTCGTGGAGGTGGAGGGAGACACTTCCGAGATGAGCCTAGTCTATTACAAGGCCCAAGGCCCAAGTTCGGTTTCAGCAATAGCACTGTCTTGTTTTGGTGATTCCCATTGACTTGAGATGAATTTGGACATGAGATCAGATGCGTTTGAAAGGTAGCGAGATAAGCTTTCCACGAAGTCCAAGATCACCTAAATCGGAGTTAGCATGAAGGTGGTAGATCCGTTTGAAGTCAGTGCTGTCTCCGGAGGCCGAACTGGACTTAGACTCTGAATTATTATTGGAACGTGTGAAGTTATGCGCGTATCCAATAAAGTGATGTCCTCATCAAGAGAGCCCTAAACATTCGTTTAAAAACCATTCAACTAAAAAAACACCGTTCTTTTAATTTACGCTTAATTTGTTAAACAAACATATTTTCCAAACAAATTTAACATACCTCCTTTTTAGATAATAGAGATCATTGACAATTATTTATATGGATAAATTAAAAACAAGTACGTTTACTCTCAACTCAGACATGGTTGGCTATATAACCTGAAGGATCTTAGTGGTGGCAATCAGCCTGAATTCCTGAAGTCCTAAGCTAGCTGGAGTAGCTAACAGTTGCTCCAAAGCCCAAACCATGCAGCACTCACCTTCAAACAAAATGACCCTCCTCCTCTTCCTCCTTGGATGCACACACTACGGTCACGCGGGCTCAGACCGTCCCAAGATCGACTCCATCTTCAGCTTCGGCAACTCGTACGCCGACACCGGCAACTTCGTCAAGCTGGCGGCGCCGGTGTTCCCCGGCATCCCTTTCAACAACCTCCCCTACGGCGAGACCTTCTTTGGCCACCCCACCGGCCGCGCCTCCAATGGCCGCCTCAACGTCGACTTCATCGGTGCACTTCCATCCCGAATTATACATTCCCGATTAATAATTAATACAAATCTGTTTCAGTCACAGAGAAACGCGCACATCAGTGTGTGATCATTTCAACAACTTTTGCATGCGCAGCTGAGGGCCTTGGAGTCCCCTTGCTCCCCCCGTACCATGGCGAGTCGCAGAACTTCAGCCATGGCGCCAACTTCGCCGTCGTCGGCGCCACGGCGCTCGATCTCGCCTTCTTCCAGAAGAACAACATCACCAGCGTGCCCCCGTTCAACACCTCACTGAGCGTGCAGGTCGAGTGGTTCCACAACCTCAAGCCTACCTTGTGCTCGACAACCCAAGGTACGTAGTATAATGTATGCGCACGTACTCTATCCGTTCAAAAAAAAAAAAAAAGCTCAACATATCAAGAAAGGGTCAAAGTACTGTCCAGATTTATTATAATACTAGAGATATCAGTTATTCGGTTTATAATAAGTTTTGGCAGAAGAATTTAGAAGCTAGCTAGCTAGCTAGGATGATTCATTATTATTCGTTGATCGATATCCCTATGTCTTTTATATGTTCAGGAAGTGTATATGATCGGCATCGACGGTGGCGACCATAGGGGGTTAAATGACCAGAGGGGGTTAAATGATCGTCGGCTACTTTTCAAAAATAACGAAAATAAACACGAAATAATAAAAACAAATTAATGACATAAAAAGTTATTTTAACATAATCAGAGAAATTAATCAATCACGCCCAGCACCAATAATACGCGTTGAAATCAACCCAGTAAACAGTAAACGGCAAATCGCTTTAAACTAAAAAAGAAAATCAATAGAACTTCACCAATTCATTCGATGTGCAATTTGAAAATAAGTTCTAGACATAGTCTAAGTTGTTTTTTAATCAAAAAGCACGAAATCAACAGATAAAATTGACTGAATAATTAATCTAAGCAATCTGATAGGCATGCACGAAAACGTAGGGTAAATAAAAATAACCGATAAAATTGCATCATTTTTATAAGGTAAAAGCTAAACTCACTACGAATCTAACAAAACAACTACATAGTTCGATCAAAATTTGAAAGCAATATAAGATTAGTGAAAAACTTGTCAAAACTCACCTTGCCCAAAATTGGATTTTAATTGCGTGAACGTCTTCATATTCCATATCTTTCCGATAATGCTCCTAACCGAGCGCCCGACGCGGGGGAGCCGGATCGGACGCTCCCCCGCGCGCCCCTTCCTCACGTCAATACTGCTGGGCCCACCCATTTCTCTCTCCTTTTTTTTTTCACAAAAGATGTTTCACATAGTATACTAGCAATGTTTCACTATTTATAAATCCAATGTTGCAGTGAATTAAAATACTCTTTTATAATAAAAAACCCACATATTTTGGAAATCTCTATTAAGGGAATTTGGTTTATTTTTTGTTCCACCAAAAATGTTTCACCTAGTGTACTCGCAATGTTTCACTATATATAGATCTAATGTTGCAGTGAACGAAACATTCTATTGCAACAAAAAAAATCCACATATTTTGGAAACCCCTATTAAGGGAATTTGGTTTATTTTTTTTTCCACCGAAAAATGTTTCACCTAGTGTACTCACAATGTTTCACTATGTATAGATCTAATGTTGCAGTGAACTGAAATATTATTTCGCTATTTGCTGAAATATTGTTTTTATATAAGGTGAAACAACACCCGATTTAAGTGAGTGAAACATTTTCGCTTTACTTAGTGAAACAATTCCGATATAGTTGGTGGAACATCGTGTAATATTTAAAAATAATTCAATAATAAGCTAATTTTTTTTCATCGGAATATATCCATGTGTGGTCTTGTTTTGAAGATTTAATTGCATCGAATTTAATGGTGCAATCGGATCATGATTTGGATAAGTAATTTAAGAGAAAAATCAGTTTAAAATAATTTTGCACGTAAATCGGACGCTGACGTCAGCGCCCGATTTCCCTAGCCTGATCAGTCGTCCGATCCGTAGGCGCTCCCATATCTTTCATCTTCATCCGAACAAGTTAGGGCATGACTATGGCCCTGTTTAGTTCCCAAAAACATCACATCGAAGTTTTGGATATATGCATGGAGCACTAAATATAGATGAAAAAAAAACTTATTACACAATTATATATGATGGAAATCGCGAGACAAATCTTTTGAGCATAATTAGTCCATGATTAGCCATAAGTGCTGCAGTAACCCACATGTGCTAATGATGGATTAATTAGACTCAAAAAATTCGTCTCGCGGTTTCCAGGCGAGCTATGAAATTAGTTTTTTCATTCATGTCCGAAAACCCCTTCTGACATCCGGTCAAACGTCCGATGTGGTATCCAAAAATTTTCATTTCGCGAACTAAATAAGGCCTATATATTGAGATTTACTTCGGTCCATAAAAAATATCTCGAGGTACCGGTAGATCATGGTATCAAATCGTTTCCGATCATTAGATCTAACTGAACAAGATGGGCATTGTTAGATCTAATGGGCGGAAATGATTTGGTACCGTGAGATACCGGTACCTCGAGATATTTTTTGTTGAACCGAAGCAAATCTCATATATATTAACATTTCTTGACCGATTATGACCTGACAACCGCCGCCGTAGTCTCTGTCCCGCGACACTCATCATGATCACCTTCTAGCTTCTCATGTGCATCAAAGAGTAATTTTACATCTCTCAGAAACAATTTCTTTCTAACTTGATCCACGTAAGTCCAAAAAAACAATCATTTTAGCCAATTATTAATCACCCATATAACACATGATTTTACAGGGTGCAAGGACTACTTCGAGAGATCGCTCTTCTTCATGGGCGAGATCGGCGGTAACGACTACGTCTTCCTCTATGCCGCCGGCAAGACCGTCGACGAGGCCATGTCATACGTGCCAAAGGTCGTCCAAGCCATCTCTGCCGGCGTCGAGGTAGCTAGATAGAACATGCTCCTTAATCTCTCTCACATTCTGAGGTTGCAGTCTCTCACATCCAAACTGGTTAATTAACTAAACCAAATCGAAATGCAGGCGGTGATCGAGGAGGGAGCCAGGTACGTGGTGGTGCCGGGTCAGCTGCCGACGGGGTGCCTCCCGATCATCCTCACGCTGTATGCGAGCCCGGACGCGGCGGACTACGACGCCGGCACCGGCTGCCTATGGCGGTTCAACGCTCTCGCACGCTACCACAACGCGGTGCTGTTTGCGGCGGTGTCGCTGCTCCGGGTCAAGCACCCGTCGGTCGCCATCGTCTTCGCCGACTACTACCGCCCGGTGATCAAGTTCGTGCAAAACCCAGTCGAATTCGGTGAGTCATTCGCGTCCCATCGGTTGGCAATCATAAGCATAAGCGGAACGATATATTTGCATGTGAAAAATAATTTATAAATAAAATTTTTATATACGCGTTCAAAAATATCTAAAAACAAAGGCTAAAAGATAAACTACGATAAAAAAAAAATCCTAAAATCAACTTCAAACTGATAAGTATAAGTATAAACGAAAAGAGGAAGCTGATTGATCGATCGAAGCTTCGGCCCTAGCTGTATGTTCATGCATATCGCTAATAAACAACATGGTTCCGTCAATTGATTAACGCTGCAGGGTTCAGCGACTCGTCGAAGCTCCGGGCGTGCTGCGGCGGCGGCGGCGGGGCATACAACTACGACGTGGCGGCGGCGTGCGGCTTCCCCGGCGCGACGGCGTGCCCGGACCCCGACGCGGCGATCAACTGGGACGGAATCCACCTCACGGAGGCGGCCTACGCCCAGGTCGCCGCTGGCTGGTTGCGCGGCCCGTACGCGCATCCGCCCATCATCGCGGCCGTGCAACGATCTGACGAAGGAAACCCCATCCGAATGGCTACGTCGATGCCTCTTTCTGATACGCTTTCCTTTTGAGTTAGTTTGTTATTATTAATCCAATATCAGTCCCTGCTAGCTTGCTGTTAATTGTATATGCTCCTTTAAAAAGGAGTCCATAAGTGACAGTTACCGGAAGTCGGAGATGCTTCATCGTTTGCGATGAGTTTGGCAACGATATACCGGTGACGAGTCTAAGTAGTTGTTTTGTTCTGGGCTTTTGCTTCTGCTTTCTGTGTGGGTTTTTACGGTTTTTCATCAATGAACCGTGGTTGTATAGTTCTGTGCATGCGTGGTTGTATGCGCCAAAATAAGTGATAGGATAGAATTTTATCCTCAAGTCATTTTTTCTTTTTTCTTTTAAAAAAAAGAGAGGCAGATTCTGTCCCGCTTCCATTAAATTAAGAAACAACATGATTACATACGTTTTAGAAAAGAGAGATTACAATAGTACACCGTTTCAACGAAATAGCTAATGACGATATGGTAGGTACCAGATAGATATCGAATTTAGTACTTTCGATACCAATTGTGATTCCCCATATGTACCAAATCTAATATCTAAACCATGCTGATATCAGTATGATATTGTAGGTACTGGTACCTCCAATATTAGACGTTAGGTATCATATTCGGTACCTAAGCACCATGCTGACGTCAGTATGATACCATAGGTATCGGTTCTTGTACCGAAGATACCAGATATGACCCATCGTAGGTACCATATCTAGTACCTAGGTATCAAGATGATATCAGCTACTACCTCCGTCTCAAATTAGATGTCGTTTTGACTTTTTGTTTGCAACGTTTGATCATTTGTCTTATTTAAAAAATTAGTGCAAATATAAAAAAAGATAAGTCATACTTAAAGTACTTTTGATAATAAAGCAAGTCACAAACAAAATAAATAATAATTTCATAATCTTTTGAATAAGTCGAATGTTCAAATGTTACAAACAAAAACTCAAAACAACAAGTATTTTGGGCCGAAGGGAGTACTTCGTTAGAATGGTATACCGTTATATAATATTTTTGTTAAGAAAAGCATGTAAACACTAGGTGCCATCCCACCAGATTGCAGCTTCACCAAAACGCAATACATATCAGCAAGCAGCAAGTTCTATCTAACCTAACACTACTAGAGTGGTTTTTTGGTGACTGCCCCTCATCGTCACCAAAAGCCCTAAAACTGTCACAAAGAGGTTTGGTGACAGCAAGCTGTCACGAAACATCTGTCACCTTTGATTGGTCACGAAACCTAATATTTCGTGAGGGCAAGCTGTCACAAGGCGTTTAGTGACTTGTTAGCAGTCACCAAAAATGCTATCCCACCAGTTCATCAATTTTGGCCATTTTCCTGACGATGAGACACCAGCCGTTGGGAAAATCTTTTTGTGATGGTAGTAACAGTCACGAAACATCATTTTTCTGACTAAATTTAGTTGTCAGGAAATACCTTTAGTGACTGGTTGGCTGTCACAAAATAGGCATACACACATGCCTACAAATATTATTATAATTCATTTAACATATATATATCAAACAACTAGAGATGCTATACAAAGTTCACAGGTTACAAAGAATCACACTGTCCACATGCAAATTTTTCACAAAAGCATATAAGTTACCATTGAACATCCATGTCTTTACTACACATAATACACAACAGTACAAACTTGTGCACTAAATAAATTTCTACATAAGCTCCTAACTTCTAGCAGTTCAACAATGCTTTAAGTCACAAATCAAATATGACGCCGTTCCAAGGAAGTCATTCTTCAATGGTCAATCATTAGAAGTATCAGTTGAAATAAAAAATGTCCTCTATATACTTTTTCAACAATAATCTGCAAAAAATGATGCCATACAACAGGGAATCAGAATATTACATGATGAAGCAAAACTGCTTAGTATGAAAACAAGAAAAGGGTGAAACAAATCAAGTTGAACTACAGAAGATTAGTGTGAAAGAATTGTTCAGTAAAATTTCATATATGTGTGCATCACTTATGTTTATAGCAAACTAAAGTTGAGCTTATACCTAGTATCAGTATCGAATAGCTCAAAATACAAAACTTTAAGTTATGTTTAAAAAAAAGGCTTCTTGAATTTATAATATTATGCAATTGCACTACATATCTGGAAGTGTGAGCATGTAGTAAATAAAATTTGAGGCCATATCTGTAAGGCTTCTAGTCATTTTCATCAAAATCCAAATAAGCTGAACTTGGATTCCCAACGAAATCTAGGCATGTTCATCCAAGAGTTACCTGGTTTAGCCAATCTACATTGAAAGAAACAACTTAAATTATTATTGTATTAAAAACTAGCAACTTACTGGTCTGCAAGTATCAGGAATCAATCTAATAAAAAATTATCTGCATTGGTTGGCAATTCATCGAACACCAATAGGGCACCTTAGATGTCTAGAGAAAAACAGAGACACATTACTACTGGAAGGTTGATCAGGGAGATTGAGAGCACTAGGAGAAGGGAGATCGCTGTTGGAGAGAGCAGCGTGGTGCAACTCACTTCAAGGAGAACAACGACGGTGCACCCCATCGTGACAAGAGCAGCGGTGGCGCCCCTGGTACCGAGGAGTGCAGGGCTGACGCGAGCAGGGTTAACAAGCGCATGGGGGCTCAACCAGCGGCACGACCGGTGATATCGATGAGCGGTGGGGCTGCACGACTGTCAAAAATGGTTTTGTTAAGATGATATAGCGGCTTAAGAATTTGTGTTATAGTGTTCAAAAGTAAACCGATAATGGCTAATGGCAGGATCTGAATGAGCATGATTATCAAATAATATCTCACCAGAATCGTAATTCTGCTGCAGTAAAAGATCACTCTTCCTTTGTTTCATATTCTTGTTCCTCCTTCTCATATTCTTCAGACCCATCCAAACAATCACCATTAGATTTCAAAAATCATCTTTAGATATGCAAAGTAAACAAGCAGGTGACATGACAAATAATTAGTCATCAATATATTTAGTAAAGTAAAAAATCATATTACTTTTTTTATTTCCAGGAGATATATACTCCTCAACCAATCCAGGGTAAAGTATTAAAACGTACCAAGGATAGAACGTGTTTGTCAATCCACCTTTGACTTAAAATCTGTGTAAGAAAAACCCCGATATAATACAACGCATTAGCATATATAGTGCATGTAAATTTTATACAGGACAAAATAGTAGACCCACTACCATCCATTGAAGATGATGGATCCCCACGTGGATGCATAATACAACTCATCTCTGCAAAAGAAAAAAGAAAAGAAAAGGAGAACACAATTCAGCAAGCACTTGCATGATGGCAAGCAAAATTAAATGAAGAATTGATTCAAAATCACATCTTAGTTCTACCTTATGAATAGCACTCTAACTGCTCTGTTAGGGAATGCCATTGATCTTTCTTCAGTACAGACTTCAGGCTAGCTCATGTATACCATAAGGCTGCTCTAAACAAAATCAAGTTCAGCAAACATAATCTATAGATATTACTCGTAAATTATGTTGTAACCTTCATCTAATAAAATTGTCAAGAGTGTCCATATGTTGAGAAGACAACATCAAATTACCAGTTTACAAGGCATAGAAATAGATATAACAAAGTTTTCTGCATGGCACTAGCATTAAATTAGTACTATAAGAATTGGTACTAGAAGGTTGATGAGGATTGGGAAGCACCAATGACAGGGGACAAATTGCATATTCACATATTCACTAATCACACATTGGCAATGACTTATGATAGTAATCTAATAGACAATCACAAATAGAAAATTGACAGTACAGAGCAAATTTCAATCAGAAAAAGTGAAAAACAATTCAGAGCAAATCATCTAAAGGAGTAGAGCTATAGAGTACCCGCAGGGGAAGGCCGGAATCGAAGGTGGCACCGGCGCGCTGCTGCTGCCTGCTGTGCTGCACGCCACGGCCTCCCCGGCTTCCAGCGTCGGCGGCCGGTGGCTGGCTTGGCGGCGGCGCCGCGACGGATAGCGGGAGCTGGAGCGGAGATCTACGCAGGCGAGGAGAGGCAGAGCAGGAGCGGAGACGGCGACCGGCGAGCCACAACGCCACGCGACGAGAGGCGGAGTCGCTGCCTCGTCGGAGTGGCGAACAGGCGGAGTCGTGGAGAGCCGGACTGCTGCCGGCCGCTCGGCCGGAGAGCGGAGAGAGCCGACCACCGTCGCTGGCTCGCCGCGAGGCGCTGAGGCGACGCGAGGAACGGCATCCCGCATCCGCGGCGGCGCGGCGTGCACCCACGGGCACCGGGGCGGCGGCGCGGCGCGCTTCCTCAACCCTAGCAAGCCCTGGCTGCGGGCTGCCTGCTCTGCTTGGCATATTGGGCTATTGCCATTGGGCTTCGTCACTTGGGCCTGATTTAATCTTACGTGTTGAAATTTTCATTCGTTTTTGGTGACGGTTTAGCCTTTCCGGTCACCAACAACTAATTTCTGTGATGGTGTGATGTACCAGTCACAATATGTTTATTTTTGTGACTGTTTTTGCAAGGCCATCACAAAGGCGTGGGGCAGTCACGGAAAAACCATTTTCCAGTAGTGTAATCTCAGTTGGGCCAGCCCAAAATGCACGACAGGTTGTGTAGTCCTTGCGCTGGTTTGGTCTACCATACTAACTAGCGAGGCATTGGGTATTTGGGCTAAGATAAGAAAAAACTCTGGCATTTTTCTGCAACACTGGATCTCAGTCTCACCGCCGCCGCCGCCGCTGCCGCGACTTATCGGGACGACCGCGACGGCGACAGCCACGGCCGGCGACGCAGTACGGCACGACTCGCTCAGTCGGTCGCGGCCACGCGCGGTCGGCGTAGGCCACCGTGTACGCCGGTAAGATCACCCCCAGAGGTTAGTCGCTGGACATCGTTTTTCAAGATCAGATTAATTATGATTAATCACACCATTGCACGTACTACCAATTAGTCCCCCAACTAATAACAATTAGTACTTGCCAATTGATTCAGTCACTACTCACTACTAGTGCCTAGATTCTATTTATAATGATGATTCATCTGATAAGTATTAGTATTAATGATGTTAAATACAGATCTAAAATTGCTGCTAGGGAATATTTTTCGAAGGAAGATAAGAAGTTTATAACATTATATCATTACTTCACTAGTTCTCTGACTAAGAAAATATCTAGTTTTCAGAGTGTGCGCCATGATCGATTAGTATTAACTTTTGTTGTAGTTTTTAGGGATTTTAGTTGTTATTAGTTGCTAGTTGCTACTACAATATTTTGTGCAAATGCATAATATACAAATTATGCTTAAAGTACTTTTAGTAATAAAATAACATACAACAAAATAAATGATAATTATGTTTTTTAATTATATTATTAAATGGTCAAACGTGTGTTCAAAACTCAACGACGTCATCTATTAAAAAAAAAGATAGTAGTACTACCTATGTTCTTTTTTACTCTTTGCTCAAGTATAAAAATGCACTACTAATTGCTCTGTCATTATCAAACAAATGCATGCTAATAACATGAAGGATCTCATTGGTGGCAAACTGGCAATCCGGAATTCTTGCAGGCCTAAGCTAGCAGTGGGACAAAAGCCCATATTAACCATGGAGCACTCACCTTCAAACAGGGGGACCCTCCTCCTCCTCCTCCTCCTCATTGGATGCACACACTATGCTCAGGCCAACCCTGGCCATCACAAGATCGACTCCATCTTCAGCTTCGGCGACTCGTACTCCGACACCGGCAACTTCGTCAAGCTTGTCGCGCCGCTGCTCCCCGTCATCCCTTTGAACAACCTCCCCTACGGCGAGACCTTCTTCGGCCACCCCACTGGCCGTGCCTCCAATGGCCGACTCATCATCGACTTCATCGGTAAAGTACATACACACTTGTTTTCCAATGCCGGACGGCATGGTGGCTACCTGATCGACTGTCTGATAAACTAACTATCGATCGTTTCAAGCAGCTAGGCACTTCGGAGTCCCTTTCCTCCCCCCTTATCATGGCCAGGTGCAGAACTTCACCAATGGCGCCAACTTCGCCGTCGTCGGCGCCACGGTGCTCGATCTTTCCTTCTTCCAAAAGAACAATATCACAAGCGTTCCCCCGTTCAACAGCTCACTGAGCGTGCAGCTCGAGTGGTTCCACAAGCTCAGACCTACATTGTGCTCGACAACCCAAGGTACCTGTAATGTTATATGTAATCTTGGTTAATTGATCGAATTGGTATCTTTTGGTCGTTGAATTCAGCAGCTAGTAAGCTAGCTAGGACGATTCATCGATCTCTCATGTTTCTTTGATCTCTCCAGGGTGCAAAGATTACTTCGAGAGATCGCTCTTCTTCATGGGAGAGTTCGGCGGGAACGACTACGTCTTCCTCTTGGCCGCCGGCAAAACCGTCGACGAAGTCATGTCATGCTACGTACGAAAGGTCATCGGAGCCATCTCTGCCGGCGTCGAGGTTAGCACAGGATTTCCTTCACGTCTCTCTCAGATGCAGTCTTGCTGTTGCAGCCACGTCGACGTCCTTCACCTCTGAAAAAACCTACTCCATCCGTTCCAAAATATAGCAACTTTTAGCTCTTAAGATTTGTCCCAAAATATAACTTCTCCATCAAGATTCTCTTCCCAACCAATCACAACTCTCCACCATTCACTTTTCCCACCTACCTCCACTACTTATCCAATCACAATCTTCCACCATTTGCTTCTACCTAATTTCTCAATAACTGTGTCAAACTCTAAAACTTCTTATATTTTGTGACAGAGAGAGTAATATATAACGTATCAGCTCACTAAAAACCAGCATACGAGCCATTTCCTGATTATCCCGACACACATACGTAAGGGTAAAAGTAAAAGTTAATTAAGAATCGGCATATATGAGAATATATATATGTGTGCGCACCAGTATTAAAAAACCGGTACATGTGTTACTAGCACATTTATAAGTATATAACATATGCGGTAATTTTGAAAAGTGGCACATTTGAATGTAATATATGTGATGTTTTTTTAAAAAGAATGGCATATAGAAGTGCAAGGGTATAAGTATTGGTTTTTTTTTTGAAACGAAAAGCGTCAAAAGACTTACCGAATATATTAGAAGGAGAGGAAACCAGGTTTTAAACAGAGGAGAGTGAAACAGGGACGACTAAAAAGTAGAGGATTACATAATCTCCAACAGAGGTAAAGCGACTAAAAGAAATTCATAGCCCTTTAGTGGGACTGAGAAGCTAGATTAATGTGGGCTATATTTTCCTTTATAAGAAAAGCAACTTGATCCTCCGTTTGGCATTTATGTTGAAAAATTCGACGGTTGCGTTCCAACCAGATGTTCCACCAAGTTATGAGAAGATATTCCACGAGTTTCTTTTTATTTGCTGCTGAGAAGGAAATGCATATATTCTCCCAGCAATCTGACAAGTCCATCATGAAAAAATTGGGGGGGGGGGGGGGGGGGCAAGGCATGCCCCTGCCATTGGCAAACTTTAGTCCAAACTGAGATTGTGAAAGGGCAATCCTTTACTAAATGATTCGTGTCCTCAAAAGCACTTCTACAAAGGCTGCAAATCCAATCACAAGGCCGGTGTCTCTTCAGCAAATTTTCAGCCGTGAGAATTCTTTGGTGCAAGGTCAGCCAGCCAAAAAAACGTTGCTTTGGTTCAGCATTTGATTTTCATAGAGGTGTAAAATTTGCATGTGTTGTTTCCCCCCTTGAATTGCGTAAGATAAGCACTTTTTGCTGAGTACAGCACATTTTCATTCCATTTCCACACAATATCATCAGGGATGTCTTGTCTTAAGAGGAACATTTTGAAGCTTTCCTCCAAGTTGCACCAACTCATCGATCTCTTCTATAGTGGTGATTATGTGCAGATTTGTCATCCAGTGATTATTTTGGAGCTCAAACTTGAGACAGTTTGTTTTCCTTTTTGCAAGCCTGAAAATCAGAGGTGCAGACTCTTTTAGCGGGCATCCCTCCAACCAGCTATCCATCCAAAATTTTGCTTTTTGCCCATTTCCAACGTGAATTTCCGTGCTTGCTCTAAATAATGCTTTATCTAAGTCATCACAAGGAGTTTCCATATTGACCCAAGGCTTCAAAACGTCCTTCCATTCAAACCAGAGCCAACGAAGCCTCAGAGCTCTTGCAAATTTCTCTAGATTCAAAATTCCGAGACCTCCCAGATCTTTCGGTTTGCACACCCCGTTCCAATTTAGGAGACAACAATAAGTATTGGTTTTAAAGAACCAACATATGTATACAATCATATATAAGTGTTTGTTCTTTGAAAAATTGACACTAAATACCATCCCTTATTTGTGCATTTTTTAAGGTGTGAATATCGAGGGATATATAGCTTTATTGTTGATATTTTTTTCATTTGAGATCATTTACATGTCCAATGCAAATATGCGTTAGGTGTTCACTGAACTGTTTGGATAAATGGGTTTATAAGATTTTCAAACGGATTTGCTTATGAAATTTGTACATCGACAAGATGTAAAATTATGTACTCCAGTTGACAATCTTTTTGTTTGAACTTATCTATACTACCAAATTCACTTTAGAAGTTTCAACGGGAGTAGTAAAAGAAGCATCTATTTCGTAGACACGAAGTTTTTATATATACGATGATGAGAAAGGTATGCGTGGAGAAATGTCTTGTATTTCCTAGTAAAATATTTTTTTCGCTAGAAAAATATCAAACGAACTATATAAGCCTTGTCCAGTTTTCTGAGATTAAATGTGTTATATGCATTAAAAAATAGTTTAGAGAACCACATGCTGATTCTCAAACAACACACATAAGCGTTTTATTCGATTTCCTAGGATATTAAATACTTGTAGGATTGCGATTCAACCCCAACCGTTTCCGTGTCAACCAAAGTAGACCACACATAAGAGGTTTGGAACCAACACGGATTAAGTTTATTTTTTATACTAGTGCAAGATGATTAACTAAATCAAAATGCAGGCAGTGATCGAGGAGGGAGCCAGGTACGTAGTGGTGCCGGGGCAGCAGCCGACGGGGTGCCTCCCGGTTGTCCTCACACCGTACGCGAGCCCGAACGCGACGGACTACGACGCCGGCACCGGCTGCCTGAGGCGGTTCAACGATCTCGCACGCTACCACAACGCGGCGCTGTTCGCGGCGCTGTCGCTGCTCCGGCGCAAGTACCCGTCGGCCACCATCGTCTTTGCCGACTACTACGACCCGGTGATCGAGTTCATGCAGAAGCCAGATGATTTCGGTGAGTCATTATTGTCTCGTTATTTGGTCGATCTCTCCCTGATTCTCTGCACGTACTGCTGAATGTTTCAAGACCTTTTTTCTAAGCTGAATTGGCAGCCGGATGGCTGCAAGTCCCCATCGAAGGTAAATGATTGCCTTATGAGTATCTCTCTACTTTCTCCATCCTAAAATATTTTAGTACGTATAATACTATATTAGAAACAATCTAATATAATGAATCTCACGAATCATTATTATTTTCTGATGTAATTTGTGTGTATATATCATTGGTCTGATATACTACTTTCGTTTCATATTATAAGTTTCTCTATTTTTCGCTATTTTTCTACTCAATTTTCTTTACATTTGACTAGGTTCATAAAAAAATTAAAAATATTTGCAACACTAAATTAGTTTCATTAAATATAACATTGAGAGAAATTTTAGGTACCTGAGAATGTACCAGAAGCTACCTAAATTTTACACTAAAAATTTTGATATCTCGAGATACTTATTAGTATATGGAGGTACTAAGTTTTTATACTAGAAAATACGGTATCTCCTAGTACTTTTTTAAAAATGATAAAATTACTCTAATATTAAATATATTTTGATAATATGTTTGCTTACTATATTTTCTTTATAAACTTAACTAAACTTAGAAAGGTTTAACTAACAAAATAGTGAAAGCGAACTATAACAATTATAAATGGAGGGAGCAGTAGTGTGAAATCTGAATGTAATTATTTTCTCTCTTTCTGACATCACTAACTAACTTGCATTGGTCACCTACACTACAGCATTCAGTGACTCGTCGAAGCTCCGGGCGTGCTGCGGCGGCGGCGGACCATTCAACTACAACGCGACGGTGGCGTGCGGCCTCCCAGGCACAAGCGTGTGCGCGAACCCCAACACGTCCATCAACTGGGACGGGATCCACCTCACGGAGGCGGCCTACGGCCGCATCGCCGCCTGCTGGCTGCACGGCCCGCACGCGCATCCGCCCATCCTGGCGGCCGTGCGCCGCACGTAGACGGATTTGAGGTTATGTAGAAATCCATCTACTGAAATGCTGATAATACTCCGAGCTACCCTTTCTCGACTTTACTTTAGTTTTTCTCGTTTTGTAAACCGATAAACGATACGTTTTCTAATAAAAAATAGAATAGGGAAGTTACTTTGAAAAGATCATATTATTTTTTTATAAGAAAAATAAGTTAATATTTAATTAATCATGTGTTCATGCATGGTTTTTTTTTTCTATGTATCAGGTAAGTGGATATATAGTACGTATTGAACTTTTTATGAGCCTGAGTCGGTATATAAGATATATATCATACATTGTTTATCGATGCCGATTATATAATTCTTATTATGATGTCGTAGTTGCTATTGTTAACATTGCTAGCTTCCAAAGCTGAGCAGGTCATGCGGTTGTGGGTCATCGTGTGCATTTAAATTTATAACCTCTGCTATATATGTAGTATGTAGTCAATTTATTGTTTTAGTGTAACCTGGAGAACGATTACTATGTAAGAGCTAGCGAATTACACTGAAGATATATGAAGTTGTGAGATAGGTATAATTTAGTACACACACTTATTTTGGTATATGTGCTTGTATAGAACGTAAAACCGGAGAAAAACAACTCACTATAAGTTTATAACTAATATATTTTTAACAAAATAATAAATATATTGAGTTGGACGCTAATTCGATGCCACGTAAGGATATAACACATGCTATGTGCAAATAATCTATATTTATTATTTTCTTCCATTGTTTTCTATCTATTAATTGCATCATTTCCCTATATGTGCATTTTTATCTCTATTAAAATAAATTGGCCGTATAATTCTTAATATTAACTCTGAATAATCGTACATGGTGCATCCACGTTCTGATTAATCGATTAATTGTACATTTGTCCGTTCGACGCCGTCATAGCATGTGGACTTTCCAAACACTGAAGAAGAGGTGGCAGCCATTATTTTCCATTTTCTACAATCACGAGCTAGTTCGTACCAGCTATCCAAGAGTATCAGAAAGCTGGAATGTCAATGAGTAATTAATTGATCTATGCATATTGCAAGCATGTTGTGTGGACCTCCGGCGCAGAATCACTGTCAAAGAGATCTTCAATCTTGTCTGTCATAACATGGGCTAGTTGTGCACTCCATATACTTGCGTATAAAAAATTGCATATCGGGAAACGACAAAATTCTTCGGCCATTACAGCTAGGATTAGAATTTCAGTAGTGTAATAATAAAGAGAATCTACACCATGCCATCCAATTTACACTAGTTCAGATATTTTTTCTTTTCTATAATATACTACTGAATTCATCAATTCTTTCTACAATATGCCATTCGATCAATTTTTTTTTTGAAAAAAAAACCTCGATCAAAATATCATACCTAGTGAGGAGTGTCTATAATCAGACTCTTGGAGATATAGGTTTTGGCGGAACCTTGTTAATAAATAACATGTATTCCTGTATCATTATCTGACATGTTTGAGTTGATCAATGGCTGAAGCTATCGTGAATGTTAGTCGTCGTTCTGCTATCTCTGTTAACGTAATTAGTGATTGTGTCAATAGTATATTATTGAACACACGCTAACTCAGTGGCATAGAATAGATTTTCTCAATAATAAATTCAACATTTTTCTATGGTAAGCATGGGAATGCTTCTGTCTTACATTTTCAGTAGCGAAAAGGATAACTGCATACTACAGCTTCTTTTTAGGCCCTGTTTAGATCCCACCCTAAAATTTTTCACCCTGTCGCATTGAACGTTTGAACACCCGCATGAAGTATTAAATATAGGCTAAAAAATAACTAATTACATAAGTTCCGACTAATTTACGAGACGAATATTTTAAGCCTAATTGCTCCATGATTTGACAATATGGTGCTACAGTAAACATTTGCTAATGATGGATTAATTAGGCTTAATAAATTCGTCTCACGGTTTACTGACGGATTCTGTAATTATTTTTTTATTAGTGCTCGAACATCTCATGCAACACCCTATATAATACTCGATTTGATACGCCAAAACTTTACACCCCTGGATCTAAACACCCCCTTATTTTTCTTGTATAACGTTCAAGTATCGATTCATGTATAACTTGCTGGTTGTATTCTTTTGTGGCTGGCACATAAAAGGACAGACATGGGAAACGCATGTTTGATTTTTGTCGTTGCCTGCAGAAAATTGAGGCTTATATAGGATGCCAAAAAATGCATGAAACGAGAGTAAAAGGAAATTCAAAACTATATATTGTTATTGTTTATTTTCATGGTATACTAATTAATTCGAGGTGATATATATATGAAAAAAAAACTTGACGATAAATCAAGTGAATCGTATTTCCAAATGTACTAGCTAAATGCTCGTGGCTTTGCATTTTTCTCTTGAATAATTTCTAAATGTACTAAATCAAGTTGAAATGCAGCGGTCAAATTCTGACGTGTTTTGTCAACGTAAACGGAACTTTCCTGCAGGTGAGAAGAAGAAAAAGTACTCATCCGTTTTATATTATAAGTTACTTTGATTTTTTTCAAACTTTTTAAGTTTGATTAAGTTCATCGAAAGAATTAGCAATATCAAAAACATCGAATTAGTTTTTATTGGATCTAACATTGCGTAGATTTTAATATTATATTTGTCTTATGTGAAAAATGCTAATATATTTTTCTATAAATTTGATCAAACTTAAAAAAAATGAGTAGAAACAAATTCAAAGCGATTTATCCTATCATACTATAAAGTTATAACCCACTATATGCTAAAACTCAATATGCAAAGATACCACGTCATCATGCATTAACAAGATGCCACATCATCATCCACTAAGAATTATTACATTTAAACATCATGCAAGCATGCTATATTATCTATAATTTTATAAGTTATTAAGTTTTAGAGTTTTAAAATATAAGCATGTTAAATCATCATCCCACATAGTTCACATAATATTTCAATATATCTCTTCATCATTTTTTATAATATCATATATATACCTATATGATTCATCCTCACTTAGTGTTATTTCTCTCTTTTCCCATTAAATCATATCACATCAATTATTTTTAGCCTTAGATGATTAATCTATGGTCCAAAGTATCTCACTCCCTTTCTTCTTTTATAAAACCACATCATCTTACTTTTACATTTTAATAATTATTTTATATACTATTTAAATTTAAATTATCATAAACCATATCAACTTATGTAAATTTATATTGTTTAGTTATCTTACACATTTTATTTACTTATTGTTATCATACTGAACTCCCGCAGCAATGCGCGGGGTTTCACCTAGTAATATTAAATATGAAACGGAGGGAGCAGATATACGTTCCTGCAATGGGTTTTTTTCCATATTTTCTAAAAGGAGTATATGTTACTGTAAGTCAATTTAGACCTGGCCGGCTGTAAAATCAATTTAGTCAACACAAGCAATGCCACTATATGGCTATATAACCTGAACTCCTGAACGGATCTTATTGGTGGCAATCCGCCTGAATTCCTGCAGCTGCAATTGCCCCATGGAGCACTCACCTTCAAACAAAATGACCCTCCTCCTCCTCCTCCTCCTTGGATGCACACACCACGGTCAGGCGAACATGTACTCCGGCCATCACAAGATCGACTCCATCTTCAGCTTCGGCAACTCGTACTCCGACACCGGCAACTTCGTCAAGCTGGCGGCGCCGGTGATTCCCGTCATCGCTTTCAACAACCTCCCCTACGGCGAGACCTTCTTCGGCCACCCCACCGGCCGTGCATCCGATGGCCGCCTCAACGTCGACTTCATCGGTGCGCGCGCTTCGATTCCCTCGTGATTACTGCACTGGCGAGCATGGCTGTACTTGATCGATCGATCGATATATTGATCGTTTGAACAACATTGCAGCTGAGGACTTTGGAGTCCCCTTGCTCCCCCCGTACCTTGGCGAGTCCAAGAACTTCAGCCATGGCGCCAACTTCGCCGTCGTCGGCGCCACGGCGCTCGATCTCGCCTTCTTCCAGAAGAACAACATCACCAGCGTGCCCCCGTTCAACACCTCACTGAGCGTGCAGGTCGAGTGGTTCCACAACCTCAAGCCTACCTTGTGCTCGACAACCCAAGGTACGTCCGTGTAATGCTACATCTAATCTTGGTTAACCGATCATTAATTTTGGTGGAAGAGAATTCATCGATCGATCACCTATTTGATTGACCTGTACGTCTTCAGGGTGCAAAGATTACTTCGAGAGATCGCTCTTCTTCATGGGCGAGTTCGGCGGCAACGACTACGTCTTCCTCTTGGCCGCCGGCAAGACCGTCGACGAGGCCATGTCGTACGTGCCAAAGGTCGTCGGAGCCATCTCTGCCGGCGTCGAGGTACCACATTTTTATTTCCTAAATTCAGACGCTAATTAATTAAGTTGCTGTCACGTCCTCGCTGATTAATTAATTAAACCAAATCGAAATGCAGGCGGTGATCGAGGAGGGAGCCAGGTACGTGGTGGTGCCGGGTCAGCTGCCGACGGGGTGCCTCCCGATCATCCTCACGCTGTACGCGAGCGCGAACGCGACGGACTACGACGCCGGCACCGGCTGCCTGAGGCGGTTCAACGAGCTCGCACGCTACCACAACGCGGCGCTGTTCGCGGCGGTGTCGCTGCTCCGGGGCAAGCACCCGTCGGCCGCCATCGTCTTCGCCGACTACTACCAGCCGGTGATCGAGTTCGTGCGAATGCCAGAAAATTTCGGTGAGTGTGCCAGAAAATTATATAATTTGATTGATTTCTCTGATTGTCTGCATACGTACGTATGGCTGAATGTTTCAAGATTTTTGACCTGAATTAGCAGGCAGATGGGTAGCTACAAAGTCTCCATCGCGAAAGTAAACGTTGTCTTGTTGAGTATCCTAGTTGCTTGCATTGCAAAAAAAGTCCACGGTCGACTAGAAAATTTAGCGATGTTGAAAGGAGAATTTTTGAAATTGTCGTGTGACATGTCTGGAATTAGACTGAGCTCATGTCTCGCGCAAACTGAGCAATTAATGAAGAGTTTAGGATACGAATATATCATCACTGGCCTGATATACTTATATAGTTATATGATGATATTTTCGCCGACTTGATTCGGAGATCTACGAGTTGAAACATCAAAGTACTTAATTAGTGATCTGAAATGCCTCTTTTGTTGTTGTTGTCTGTCTCTCTCTCTCTCTCTGACGTCGCTAATAACTTTGGTTGCCAACGCTGCATGCAGGGTTCAGTGGCTCGTCGAAGCTCCGGGCGTGCTGCGGCGGCGGCGGGCGGTACAACTACAACGCGACGGCGGCGTGCGGCCTCGCCGGCGCGACGGCGTGCCCGGAGCCCGCCGCGTCCATCAACTGGGACGGCGTCCACCTGACGGAGGCGGCCTACGGCCGCATCGCCGCCGGCTGGCTGCGCGGCCCGTACGCGCAGCCGCCCATCCTCGCGGCCGTGCGTCCGTAGCGACGACGTGACTGCGTCTCACGTGTATACGCATACGTAGTTGAGTCCACGTCGTGGAGATTCGTGCGGATTCGTTTGGTCCTTTGATTGGTTTGTATTGGAATGGTAAGGCAGAGGGGGAATAATGCAAATTAGAGATGCAGTTGATAAATAGTGCGGTGGTAAGAAATATATGGTTTCAACTTCCAAATCTCGTTTCTTCTTAAAAGATATTTGGAGGGACGTTTTTCCTTAAAATCTCGTTTTTTTTTAATGTAAACTACTAAAGTGGGCCATGATGCATTATGAGCTGGACTGTTCTCCGTGAGTGTACGTACTAGGCCCATGAGCAAAAACATAAAATCCAGAATTGTGTTATTTCTTAGCCTAGTATTTTTTGAGATAATAGAATATAATCTTGGTCTTGTTTAAAGAGTTACAGCTAATTATTACACCAATTCAACAAAAACTCACACCTAAATAAACAAAAGCACACACAAACTAATAAAAACTCACACAGCATAACAAGATCATAAAAATTATTGAATTCTATTTGTAAATCTCTATCCAAAGTTAGCGAACAGTTGCATAACCATTGACTCAAGATTATAACATGCAGCTTTCACTGACTTGATTTCTTCATCACACTTTAGTAGTTGAGCCCAGGACCGGAGCCAGTATATTGCCCTGAAAAGAACCTGCATATAGAACATAGATGATGATTTATCAAAAACCATATCATTTCTACACAACCATATAGCCCACCATATAAGTACGTACGTCGATACCTGATATATTCATATGATTTGATTTAGAGTCACTTGTCGGTTATTCTTCTTAATCTAAAATGCCTCATGTTATATATAGAAGAGGGATTCTTTTTTCACGAACATGCAAAAGGATTGCACGTCAATATATTAAAAGAAAGCAGAGTTTCAGTTATACAACGCAATAGCCAAAAAGACCATTGCCAAGGGACATGGAAAAAGGGAAAAGAACTGAAAGGATAGCTAAGATTAAACTATGAAAAACAACCTAGTTTGGCCAAAATTATTCATGTTTTATAATCTAATAACAATAAAAATACTAAATGATTTTTAAAAAAATAAGACAAAAAGTCAAACGTTATACGCAAAAAACTAAAAAATGAAGTCTTTGTGAGACGGAGGGAGTAGTATCTAGCATGCGTGAATTATCGAAATGAGCCATTAGACTTGTGCCAATTAGGCCATTAGAGGAGAAAGGATGGAGCAAGGCCTAAAAAGATTATTTTATTTGTTTTTGTTTGTATACACCCTTCGTTTTCGTTTTTTTCATACACATACGCATTACATATTGCATATAACTATTTAGTTTTGTCAAAATAAATGGGTATTTATTTGAATGCCCTTGACTCCAGGTCCGCCCATGTTGTGAAGTGATATATTATAGATTGATTCAATTTTTTGTGACCTTATGAGTGATATGCAAAATATGAGGCGATATATTTTTGAGGGACGAAAAAACACCTCCTACATATTTGGATAACCCTAGAAAAAACTACTTGTATAAAGGTGTAAAAACGAGCTAAAAAACATTCAGAGGGATCTATTAATTTGTCTCTATTGAAATAGTCATCAGTATTTTTTTACTCCATTTCTTCAAGAATCAAGATAGATCTACAATCTTTTATGAAAGCCATGTTCCGTTTGGTTGACATATTTGCTTTTTTTTCTGGGGAGCTTGTTGACTTAGTGCTACAATGCTACTCATGGCCTCGTGGCTAATAGATCACCACATTCAATACGGTTCTTCGGATTAAATTACATGGATTGTTCGTATTAGAGTGGAGCTCATCTTAAAGAATTTCTTGAAGTAAACTTAGGTGCATTGGTGAAGCACCTACATAAACTCCAGCACTTAGCAATCCTGCAGCTGAAGCTCACAGTCACAGCTCCTCACTCCTCACTGAACTCAAGCCATGGAGAACTCAAAACCAGTAGCTTTCGTCCTCCTCCTCCTCTTAGCCTGCCTACATTACGCTCAGGCGAACCCGGACCGCCGTCCCTTGATCCAGTCCATCTTCAGCTTCGGCAACTCGTACGCCGACACCGGCAACTTCGTCAGGCTGGCCGCGCCGCTGCTTCCGGTCATCGCTTTCAACAACCTCCCATACGGCGAGACCTTCTTCGGCCACCCCACCGGCCGTGCCTCCAATGGCCGCATCATCATGGATTTCATCGGTACATATATATACACGTTTGCTTTGTCACTCTGTCATCAGAATCTACCTTTCACATTCAGATAAACAGTGAGTTGTTAACAATAGCCATTACTAATTCGTCATGGATCCAAATTTGCAGCCGAGAAGTTTCAGGTCCCGTTCGTCCCACCATCTCTTGGCCAAGGTCAGGATTTCACCCATGGCGCCAACTTCGCCGTCGTCGGCGCCAGCGCCCTCGATCTAGCCTTCTTCCTCCACAACAACATCACCAGCGTGCCCCCGTTCAACACCTCCCTCAGCGTGCAGCTCGAGTGGTTCCACAAGCTCAAACCTACACCGTGCTCAACAGCCCAAGGTACGTACACACTTGCAATTACACAATTTTGTTTCTCCTGATCTGATCACCTGATGCATTACTGATTCTTCAGTGATCTGATTCAAACTCATGCGTACACAGAATGCAGAGACTACTTCAGGAGATCACTCTTCTTCATGGGAGAGTTCGGCGGGAACGACTACGTCTTCCTCCAGGCCGCCGGGAAAACCGTCGAGCAGCTCATCCCCTACGTGCCAAAGGTCGTCGGAGCCATCTCCGCCGGCATCGAGGTCTCGTACATTTTCACCCACATTTGCAGAGACACAAACTATATATATATATATAATCCCCAATTCACACACAGAATTGACGTTAATTACTGTGTGATCGATGCATTTATTCTGGCGGTGATAAGGGAAGGAGCGAGATACGTGGTGGTGCCGGGGCAGCTGCCCAACGGCTGCGTGCCCATCATCCTGACGCTGTACGCGAGCAAGAAGAGAGGTGACTACGACGCTCGCGGTTGCCTGAAGAAGCAGAACGCGCTCTCGCAATACCACAACTCGGTGCTGTTCGAGGCGGTGTCGCGGCTCAGGCACAGGTACCCTTGGGTTAAGATCGTCTACGCCGACTACTACAAGCCGGTGATCGAGTTCATCAAGAAACCGGCCAGATTCGGTGAGTGTGTGGTTAATTTGGCTGTTCGTTTCATTTCTGCACTACTGTTTGGCATCTCTTCGTTTAGGATTTATTAGAGTGGATCTAATCGGAGTATACTCCCTCCGTCCCTATAATAAATCTGGATAGAGATATGTCTAAAATCGTAGAACTACGATATGTCACATATAATTAAGAGATAACATGTATTATAGGTTACCTCTACCACACAATCCCTAATATCTCTAACACTCTCACATGTTTATTGAAGTTTGTGTAGGGGCTGCCCCTTACATGCGGGGTGACTATTTCTCTCTCATCTTTCCTCTTTCCTCTTTCCTCTATCTCATCATTTAGTCCTATGTGGCATCTTGGGGCTTGTGGTTGGATGCTGTACTTGTCCTAAGCGAACTAAAACCAAAATAGGTTTATCGATAGTAAACGCTTTGGGTATTATCTACTCCAATTTCTATGGTGATGCTGCACGTGCAGGCTGCAGATCCCTAGCTAAAGGGTTGAAGACCGAGCCAATGAATCGACTAGTAATTCTCCCATTGTAAGACTGTCCCAACTACTGGGATAGCTCATCGTGATTAAGTAAAAATTAAGAGTAAATTTCATAAAACTATATTTTGTGGTTCAAGTTGCAGAGAACCACACATATTTTAACACTTGACGTTTAAGTACATGTATTTTGGTAATGTAGTTTCATAAAACCACACTATCAATAAATGGATTCACCCGTGATACGACGTGGTTGTTCCACTTAGGATGAGGACGCGGCATCTTATTACCCGCCGTCGCACGAAATTAATAAGATGTCACATCCTCATTTTAGGTAAAACAACCACGTCATCTCATAAAAGAATCCATTCATTGATAGTGTGGTTTCGTGAAACTACACTACCAAAATATATATACTTAAGTGTCAAGTGTCAAAATGTGTGTGATTTTCTTTAACTTGCACCATAAAAATTAATTACCTTTCGCATTGACTTCGACGTCGTCTTTATCTTCAGTAAATTCTTCACAGGGATTAAAAAAAGAAGAAAAAAATTAGCGTCGGATCGATGTGCTAATAACCTAACCTGGGCGCCTGATCGATTGCTGACGCTGCTGCAGGGTTCAGTGGCTCGTCGAGGCTCCGGGCGTGCTGCGGCGGCGGCGGCGGGCCGTACAACTACAACGCGACGGCGGCGTGCGGCTTCCCCGGCGCGAGCGCGTGCCCGGACCCCGCCGCGTCCATCAACTGGGACGGCATCCACATGACGGAGGCGGCCTACGCCCGCATCGCCGCCGGCTGGCTCCTGAGCGAGGATCGTCCTCGCTCGCCCAGAGCGATCAATTCTCTCGCCCTACCCTCCCTCGGTTTTTTTTTTTTCACCACATTACTTTCCTATTTTAGTAAATTTATACACCTCAAGTCTACACATCTAAAGTTTAGAGACCAAAAGTTTATATATCTGATTCAAAGTTGAATTTGAATTCAAATATTTTTTATATATAGTATTTCTATACACCTAAAGTTTATATATCCGATTTCAAATTTGAATTTTATCTGATTCAAATTTAAATTCGAATTCAAATATCCGATTCAAATTTGAATTTGAATTCAAATATTTTTCATATATAGTATTTCTATACATCTAAAGCTTATAGACCTAAAGTTTATATACCCGATTCAAATTTGAATTTGAATTATATCCGATTCAAATTTAAATTTAAATTCAAATATTTTCTATATATAGTATTTCTATACATTCCAAAGTTTATAAGTAAAAAGTTTGCATACCCAATTTAAATTTAAATTTGAATTCAAATTTTTTATACATAAATTTTTCTAACTTTTTTGTAATAGGAAAAGAAGGGGAGGAGGAAGGGGAGAAGGGAGCGGCGGGGGCGGGACTGATCGCTGGGGCGATCTGGCGATCCACATCCCCCCCCCCCCCCACCCCCCCCCGCCCCCCCCCCCCGCGGGGCGCTAGGCCGTGGCGTCATGGGCTTGATCGTGGTCCATGTCTGCGAGAGAAAAGGCGAGTTGGGCATTTTGGCCCGTTAATTTTGGGAACCGTTTGTTCAATTTCGGCGCGTATGTAAGGAATTTTACGGTTGGTTAAGATAGTATCTCGAGATATGTAAATTTTACACTAAATTTATTTTTACCCTGATATATCAAATTTTACACTAAAAAATATGTGTAAAATTTGATACATCAGATACCTTCTCAGGGATTATAAAATTACCCTCATTTGATATTGTTATTTTGGCTGTAATTGAGGCCCGGCAGGGCCGACTCTTTTTTCGTTATAGCTCATGGTTGTTTCCTGGTATGGCTGAATCTTTTTATTTAAAACAAATAAGATTCTTTTATTATTAAAACAGAAGTAGGCATTAATTTGATTTTTTTAAAGAAAATGTACTTCTGTGGCCACTTAGATTGGTTATTTGCTACTATTATCAATTTAGCTGGTGACAGATACAACAATTACTGTTTGAAATGAGAAAATACGACATGGCATGGCATGGAGGTGCTAAACAATTTCAAATGGTTACAGAGCTGTTTATAACAATTTTAAATGGTTATAGAGCTTTATGTAATTAATTGAAATGGAGATAAAAGCTACACCAACTTTTTTATAAAATTCTAGCAAATATTTAACAATATACCATCGGATGATAAAATTTCTCACAAGATGGAATAGTATTAGTCTATCCCAAAAAAAAAGCAACTTTTGACCATGAATCAAATTCTTGTTCAGATTTATTTAATCTTGGTCCTATAATGGAGGTGGTATTTAAAACCATACAATGTTTTATGACATTTTGACATATATTGGTCGAGCACAAAACAATAGAAACTCTATTTAATACTACATCCATCCTAAAAATAATTTTTTTTATGAATCTGAACAAACATAGTTATAGCTAGAAATACTTAAATTTTGAAACGCAGGAATACATACCTACTCCGTGCAGTTGGTCAAATGATCTTGTTGACGTTTCCTCTGAAGTTCACCGTGTCTTCTCTGTTCTTCAGATGGCGAAAGCTCTCCAAATGGCGAGGCTCACACTATAGCGCTTTCAGATTGGGATAGTGAATGTAACGCTGCACGGCGCATCGTAGAAGTGTAGCCGCCTTTTCAAAAAGGCTATATGTTTCTGGTGCCCTTTCAAACGGTCATAGAGGTTCTGTCGTTATTTCAAAAAAAAAAAAAAACAATAGATCCTTCTATCGCCATTTGTATTGGTAACAGAGGTAAATAACCGATTGAACTAGTGATGGGTACGCATTTTTGTAAAATTATCATATGGAACTTAACTCTTGTTTTAGTAAATAAAAATATATTCCAAAATGTTGTTTTAAATAAATGGTATGGTTAAGTTGAGGTACTTGTGTCACATATTGAACAGCATGAAAATTTCCACAGTATTTCATTTAATTTATTTTTCTGTTTGAATGCATTCTCATGCCTATCTAATCATTATTTTCTGTTTCATATTAAAAATGATTCTGAAGAAAATATAGTCTATTCAACTTTAAGCTATAAGCTTTCTGTTTTTTTATCCAATTGGAAAAAAAATAAAGAGAATCTATTCTATATCACTGAGTTTATTCGAGTTCAACGATTTGCCATCGATATTGTCTCTTTCCGTAATATATCGAGGACTTTATTAATTGTTCTACAATACGCTATTGGATTGGGTTTTCTTTAAAAATACCCAAAATACCCTTAGAAACATACATGATTAATAATTGATTTATCTCATAAAAAATTTCAATTTTTTTTTGTGGCCTCCTTATCTCATCAGAAGTTTCAAGCTTTTTCTGGTATATTTAGTTTTTAGAAAAAATATTTTTATGTGCATATGAGAGAGAATTTGCTTATACAAGAGATAATAGTAAAAAATATCTTATGTATTATGTGAAAGATGATTTATGTTGAAAATAACAATAAAAAGGAATTTTAAATAGCATATAATAGATAAGTTATACTTTTTTTAAAAAAATAGAAATGTAAATAAAATTGAAACTTATATACAAATTTCCATGTTGTACAAGGAGGTCACATAAAAATTTTCAAACGTTCCTAAAACTTGTAATGAGATAAATCAATTGTTAACCTTGTATATCCATAAGGGTATTTTGGGTATTTTGAGTATTTTTTAAAAGAAAGCACAATCCAATGGCGTATTGTAGAACAATCGATAAAGTCACCGATATATTATAAAAGCAACAATATCGATGGCAAGTTGTTGAATTCGAACAAACTCAGTGGTATATAATAGATTCTCTAAAAAAAATATAGATACATGTGAATAGACGATACACCATTAATTAGATACATATATGGAGAAAAACGTGACAAATAGTTGATGAAAAATCAATCAACATAGACACTCCCATAAACTTTACAGGCCAAGCTAGTTCGCCCGATCATCCCTTAGCGAGAGAGAATGATTGTGGGGGCGAGGATGTAATCTATTTGTAAGTTGGACTATTGTAACGCCCCGATTTTTGTTCGGGATTAAAAATCATTTAATAATGCATTTTCTAGAAATTAAATAAAATTTAAATCAATTTAATCAAGTGAAAATATGGAGGAAATTAAAATTTCCTTTAAAAATTATTGGCCGGGAATATTTTGTAATATTCTTTGCGCCCTAATGTACTCTCCGGAATTTTCCGTGAGTTTTCGGAGCTCAAGAAGTATTTTTAAAGTCACAAAGATCATTTAACTCAATTTAAATAAAAAAAAGAAAACAAATAAAATCCCCTCCCCTCCCTTTTGGGCTTGGCCCAAGCCTTCCCCTCCTCTCCCGTGGGCCACGCGCCTCCTCCCTCTCTCGGCCGGCCCGCGCCTTGCAAAAGTCTACTTTACGTCCCCCGGTTTCCCTCCTCTCTCCATCCGGCCGACAGGTGGGACCGTGGGCCCCACCCGTCAGCTCCTCCTCCTACCTCTCGCCGGCCAACCCCAACCACCATTGCCGCCCACGTCGCCGCAAAATCTGGCGCCCTCCCGCACCCGAGCTCGCATCCAACGACGTGGGCACGATCCCCTCCACGTCCTCCACCATTTGCCCCACTCGTCCCACAAAAACCAGCGCCGGCCGAGCCGCCACCACCCCACGTCGGCGCCCCACTTCCCCGCCGGTTACCGCCCCTCTCGGCCCCGATTCCGCCGCTCCGACCCTATAAAAACGAACCCCGGAGCATCCTCTCTCTTTTCCCCTCCTCACCCGAGCCAGCCGCGCTCTCTCTCTCCCTCCCCACGCCGCTCCCGCGCACCGCCACTTTCCGGCGAGCTCCGGCCGCCCGCCACCGCTGCTCCACCCACCGCCGCGCCAATCCGCCACCACCGTCGGCTTCGCGGCGCCGTGCCGCAGCCCGGCCTCTACTCCATTTCCCCTCTCCACCTCCGGAACACCGCCGCCTCGTGCACCACCTCTCTCCCCCTCCGCCGCCGACTTCAGCCGCCCGCCATCGTCGCTCCCGTCGTCGCCGCATCTCGCCATTCGCGCCATCGGCATCGCCATGCCGAGCTCCACCCCGGCATCCACTCCGTTCTCCCTTCCACCGTCGGGAGCCCCTCCGTGTTGTCGACCCGAGGAGCGCCGCCGCCTCCCTTCGCCGGCTGCTCTCGCCGTTGCCGTGCCTCTCGGTGAGCTCCGCCACCTCCCTCTCCCTCTCTGCCTCCGCTTCCTCTTGCCGCTTCCTGCGCTGCGCGCCGCCGCTCCCTGCGCCGCCTGCCGCCTGTCGTCGCCGGTGACTGCGCGCCACCGCCCTCTGTGGTCGGTCGGGCCAGCCCCGGCTGTGCCCGTGCCCGGCCATCGCTCTCCTCAGCCGCCCGATCGGCTTGGCCGATCTGGGCCGTCCAACCCGTGGACCGGCGGTGGACCGTCCTTGTGGTCCCGGTCCACGGTGGACCGCCACCTCGTCTCGCTGACGTGTAGGGCCCGCCTGTCGGCGCCGGCCTCACTTGATGACGTCAGCGGCAGCCTTTTTCCTTTGTAAAAATATTTAATAATTGCGCAATAATTCGTAATAATTCTAGAAATTTATTTAAATGGCCCAAAACTTCTAAAATTCATATCTAATTCATTCGAACTCCGAATTGAGCCATTCAACTTGCAAAATTCATCTAAAATTGAGCTCTACATGTTTGTTTAGTTTTTATGTACTGTTTCCTTGGTTTTTATTATTGTTTTTCCTCGTTTTGCGTGCCAGCGTGTAGAATCCGTCGTTTCGGAAGTCCGCGGTCGCGAGGAAAAGAGTCCGGAAGATTGTTTTGAAGAAGCAAGGCAAGTCACACATTCCCCTTGAGCATTTTGATCCTAATTTACAAATGTTTTATCGTTTGCAAATAAAATTGTATGTCTTGCTAATTACATGGGATCCGGGTATTACCTATCTGTTTGCTTGTGCCATGTTTACTTGATATCTGTCCTTTGTCAACATTGGGTAATAAATCGACTAGCTCATGTTACTTATGTGACCTAGCTAGAACTTTATGCTTAGCCATGCTTAATTACCACTAGCTCAGTTGATGGGATAATTACAGTATTAGACCTTTTTAGTATCAGAATGAGCTGCGTGCTCGAGACATCTGGCCATGTTTCATGGTCGTAATTATCCAACTAAAATGCGACTGAATGGTGGGCTGTGGGTGCATGGTTTTGCTAGTCGCACCCATGGCAATTAAGGACCGGTTCGCGGGAAACCCTGGAAGAATTTATCGTGCTTACCACAAGCCAGCGTGGGCAACGGCTGGGCTTGTAGTGTAGCTTTCCTCTAGCTGACGCATCCAGGCAAGGGTGGGCGTGATGGAGCGGGGCGGGCCCTGCGACGGCCTCTGTCGCTTTCGGATTCACCTAGGCACGAGAGGGGACTGCCCGTTGCCTGCTAGGGACGGGGGTGAAACCTGAGGTGTGGTGTGCTTGGCTAGAGGGGGTTATGCGAAGGGTCCTGTCACGGCCTCTTTCCGGTATGTCGTGGTGGCATGTCGGCGCACGGTAACGTGTCGTGGGGCTGTGTCTTGTGGGTACAGTTGTACACCTCTAATCAGTGTAAAACTATTCGAATAGCCGTGCCCGCGGTTATGGGCGGTCGACCAGATTCACCGTGATTAGTCCCACCTTAATAAATCGACTCAATGCACTGTAGTTCAGGTGGGTTGGTTGGGCCTGTTCAACGTGGTGTAGCGTTGATCAGTGGAGATTTAATGTTACTTTAATTGCTCAATAAAATGTTTTACAACCGCCTTTATACAAATAGCCACAAACCATCCTTGTATCCCCTTGCACGTCTGCATCATTGGTGTGGCGTGCTGAGTATGGTGGTTGTACTCAGCCTTGCTATTATTTCCCCCTTTTCAGAAGTGTAGTGCTTCTGAGCTGAAGACGAAGTTAGAAGACCAAGACTCAGACCCCAGTTGAGTTTTGCCTGTGGAGTGGAGCTGAAGCCCCGCTAGGATCGTCTTTTTCCGCTGCTGCTGCTTTTGTTTCGGTGTGAGGACTAAGTGCCTCTTCTGTAAGTATTTTACTCTTTATTTACGTTTGGAACTGTATATTACTTGTCATTTTGTGTACCCTGGCTGGTCCTGGACAGGGATTTAATACACAAAATAGTCTGGAAATTTGGGCTAAATTTCTGGGCGTGACAGTGGTATCAGAGCCAACTTGACTGTAGGTTGAGCCAAATGGTCAAACCCTAAGGACAAGTTTTCTGAAAACCCTATTTGCAAGATGTCTCCTCTCGCCCTTCGGCATTTCTTTGTGAAACGGTTTTTCAAAATTCTCCTCCCAGTCCCTCCAATCCTCATAGTTGTTAAACCTGGAGGACAAACCGTCAGCTTCACGCCTGTTCGGAAGTCAAGTCAAGCTTCATGCAAAGAGCGAGAAGATCAGCCTAGAGTCGTCGTTCCGCGAAGGTCAAGTGAAGTTTTCCCGGAGTTTTCCTAAACCCAATCTTTTCCTGAGGAGTAGTATCGTTAGTTGCTAGATTGTGTGTTGTTTGCTTGTGTGTAGGGGTATGGTTTGCATCATTGGTGGGGATGCGACCATACTAGGTTGTTTGCTTAAGCAACTTGAACAATAAAAATCTACTAACAACAGATCAGTAGGCAAGTGGGTTAGTACCTTATCTTTAGTAACCCCTCTCATTCTCCCCCTCTCTCCCTTGTGCCCACAGCAGTTGGTCAGCATGAGGGACAGTTTCATCGGATCAGGGTTTCAACAGTTTCATGGGTCAATTCAGTGCAATTCTAAGAGCATTCCACGTCAACCTCACGAAGATCAACCCCAACCCCAAGTCATGGCTAATCCAACTTAGACAGTGGAAGAGTTATTACAACAGATGTGACGTCGGTACCAGATCTATCAGATGCAGCAGATGCAACGGCAATGTCAGGAGCCGTGTCAATGTCACCAGCCACAAGTGCAAGTCCAGGTGCCAGCCCGGAACTTGAATCAGAGTCAGAGTCGGGATTTCCCAATATCAGCACCGAAGACTCCTGCCAAAATGTTGTCCAGATCCCGGAAGATAACTGCAGCCAAGTTACCGTCAGACCAAAGGGAAGTAAGTGCTACCTATTATGACTGTGGTGAGCAAGGTCATTATGTAAGGAACTGTCCATGGAAGGTGTTCGCCAGGTCACCTGAAAGAGACGAGAAGCAGTGCCCAGGAAGTAACCAAGCTCCAAGTCAGTCTACTAACAAGAAAGATGGTACTCTGCAGTACAACTCTGGAGCGAACAGGACGGTAATATAGAAGATGGATAATGGCAGGAACATGGTCATCACCGGTTCAGAATTTACTCCTGAAGACGCAGCAAGGATACCCAAGCGTCAGAGAGGAAGAAATATCTTCCGAGAAGCGCGTCAGCTAACCCGGCATCTCATAAAGTACGGTCCGCCCAGACCTGAAGATGATGAGTCAGGAGAGCGGTTCTCTACCGACGACGACGACGACGATGACGATGATGATGATGATGATGATGATGATGATGCGACCCTTGACAGTTTCATGGAAAGGGAATTAGAGTTTAAGGCATGCACTAGATGTGGGAAAATTGGACACACTACAAGTTTATGCCTCCCCACATGCCGCTGTGGTGAATACACCCATTACTCAGATGCATGCCCTTGGAGGAAGGTCACATGTTTCCTGTGTGAGGGAACAGATCATGTGCCTAAGGATTGTCAGCGGAACTCGGTCCTAGCTATGACCAAGAAAGAACAAGGGACAACCGTGCAACCCATTCGTCAACCAATGGCGGTCGACAACAACAGTCTCAACCCTTCTGCTTTTTCACCAACCACAACTCCAGTGGAAGCCAACCATGGAAGAAGCAACGTCGCCAGGGATGTTCATAAATCACTGTGTGTTCCAGTTTCAGCTGCCAAAGTGCATAATCAGAAGCCTGCACCCCGGGACCAAGCAAGTCGATTCTGTCGCAACTGTCGTAAGCCAGGACATTGTTTCAGTGATTGTCCTTTTCCAAGAGCAACAAAGGCAGTTCGTCATTGCTCCCAAGTTACCAGCACTGCCCATGACACCAATCGACACCTGAATGTGCAACCTCCGCCTCAACGGATCATCGTCAAGGGCACAGTCAAAGGCCGCATTGTTCCACCGGTAATCGTTTCAAGCCTACAACACCAACGCCAGCAGGGTAAGCAATGCCAGGAGAATAATAGCTCACTACAGCTACAAAGAGGCAGTACACTCCTTCGCCAGCACCCGTGGCAAGCTTCGTCAGCCCTAGGTCACCCAGCAGTTGTCAGCTCTAGCAATGCACCTCGTATTGCTCCAATCCAAAGGCCCATCAGCAAATCACCGCTCAGTAACCCCGCGAGCAAGAAGTTCCTACCTGCTACAGCTGTCAAGAGAGTTGTTACTCCACCATCGAAGATCAACAAACAGAGCAACGTTCCCGGTGAGACTTCAGCCAGTAGGAATTAAAGAAACAAGTCGGTTAGGTTCGAATAATGGAAGCAATAGCAGTCCTAGCCAAGCCCCCTATGTTTCAAGTTCAGCAGCAGTCTACAAGTGTTTAACTTTGTAGCACTTCTCTCTGTACATAGATGTTTATGGCAATTATGTAATGAAAAGGGAATGTTGAATAAAGTTTGAGTCAGTCAGTTTCTCTTCTTTTATGATTCATCTTGAGCATGCAAAAGCAAGTTAAAATGTGAATCTGTCGGTGTCACAAGAAACCAAGAGTTTCTCTTCTAACTCATTGCAATTCTGTTGAAGCTCCAGAACCTGTTTGCGAGCAAATAGAGGAATGGTTAACCAGCAGATTGAAAATGGTTAGATGCTCAACACCCAACATGATGAGATCTCTTTAAAGGCAGTATCAATGGTATTCGGATGAAAAGAGTGATGGAATATTTGAAAGTGACATCATATAAAGAATCTTGGGAACTTCTCTAAACCTTGGAAGCCGTTAGAGGATGATAAGCAGAAATTTACACCCTAGTGGTGCGATCATGGATCAATTACATTTTTCCTTAGTTCAAGACAGCCAGTATAAGCTCCAGGAATCATCTCAATGTTTCTCAGAAGTTGAAAAAGAAATTGTTCCATACCTGGGTCAAAAGTATACAGAGTCAAGTCCAGAAATGTGTAGTCAGCAGGGTATATGGCATAGAATCCCTTTTAACGGATCATCTTTACTGAAGATAGGAAAGCGAAGTGGTTATGATCAAAAAGCAGAAACTCTCGGCAGCATCAAAGTCAGTTTCCGGCAGTCGTTCAGATTGCAGTATTTTTGGGAAAACAATTGCAGGGCCTATAGTCCGTAAACCCAGGAAGAGTCAGCAAAGGACGATCGACGAAGTGTAATGTCATGTCAAGAGAAGGACTTTTGAGTTTGATCTGTTAAGTGATCAGTGGGTATGCAATCTATTTAGGCATACGACACCGAAGTCAGGCTAGAAGCAGGACAGTTATGCCAGCAGTAGAACTGATGGGAATGTCAGTCAAGAGTCAGTGTGTTCATGAGCTAAATAAGAGTCACTTTTATGTGTGGAACTTCCTACCGTCAATTAAGGGTTAAGTTCCAAATATTCCTGGGATGAAAGTGCATCATCATTGCTTCATTTTGATAGATCGATGAAGTTTTCAGTTTTCAAAGTCAGGGCTCTTTGTAAATCAGAGGAGGGTTGGTTATTTTTCAAGGACAGCAGTTCAATTGTTCCCAGTCAGGCGAAATGTATGACTACTCCTGTAAGGGGGGTAGGTCGCAGAGATGAGTTCTGGCTCACCTCGTCGCTGTTTCAGTTGAAGGTGCAACCTAGTGCGGCAATCCGAGTAGTAGTTGAAGGAGCCAATTGCAAGGTGTCATGCAGAGTTACGCCGGTCCTAGGTTACTTGATGGAATTCTGAGGGACACCGGTGAGGCCAGGTCAACAGCTCAGCTTAGAGAAGCAGCATCAGGGACAGTTGCAGTTCAGACGAAAGATTGATCAAGCAGCCCCTTAGAACATTTATTGTTCGTGTCAAGAGCCGTTCGAAGCGAAGCCAGAGTCTGTGGATTTGTGTCTGCCAGATGCAAGTTTCACCCTCTTCTAGCCAGCTTGGTGAATTTTCAGGTTATCAAATTGCTAGTATTGACAGTTCAGCCCAAGATAAGTAAGTTTTATGAGTATCCGCAGTCCTAGTCCGCATCAGTTCAAGCAGAATCAATCAATTCAGTTTTGGGAAGCAACAGGACCGCAGAGCTGAAACCAGCCAGATCACTCGTGCAAGGTTGGTCAGTTAGTTCCATCTTGTGGGGTGCCAGAACTCCAGGGATCTAATCCGATGATACCAGTCAGTTTAGTCGTTTGGATCAAAGTAATAGTGAGGTCAAATCTAACCAGTTCAATTATGCAGGTTTGGTCCATCAAGCAATCAGACAGTTGAATCAGAAAGAGGCAGCATGTGTCAGCAGATCAGACAGACCGCCAGTGCTAGCCTTCTTTCTAGCCATCCCAGAATCTCGGGACGAGATTCCTGTAAGGGGGGTAGATTTGTAACACCCCGATTTTCGTTCGGGATTAAAAATCATTTAATAATGCATTTTCTAGAAATTAAATAAAATTTAAATCAGTTTAATCAAATGAAAATATGGAGGAAATTAAAATTTCCTTTAAAAATTATTGGCCGGGAATATTTTGTAATATTCTTTGCGCCCTAATGTACTCTCCGGAATTTTCCGTGAGTTTTCGGAGCTCAAGAAGTATTTTTAAAGTCACAAAGATCATTTAACTCAATTTAAATAAAAAAAAGAAAACAAATAAAATCCCCTCCCCTCCCTTTTGGGCTTGGCCCAAGCCTTCCCCTCCTCTCCCGTGGGCCGCGCGCCTCCTCCCTCTCTCGGCCGGCCCGCGCCTTGCAAAAGTCTACTTTACGTCCCCCGGTTTCCCTCCTCTCTCTCCATCCGGCCGACAGGTGGGACCGTGGGCCCCACCCGTCAGCTCCTCCTCCTACCTCTCGCCGGCCAACCCCAACCGCCATTGCCGCCCACGTCGCCGCAAAATCCGGCGCCGTCCCGCACCAGAGCTCGCATCCAACGACGTGGGCACGATCCCCTCCACGTCCTCCACCCTTTGCCCTACTCGTCCCACAAAAACCGGCGCCGGCCGAGCCGCCACCACCCCACGTCGGCGCCCCACTTCCCCGCCGGTTACCGCCCCTCTCGGCCCCGATTCCGCCGCTCCGACCCTATAAAAACGAACCCCGGAGCGTCCTCTCTCTTTTCCCCTCCTCACCCGAGGCAGCCGCGCTCTCTCTCTCCCTCCCCACGCCGCTCCCGCGCACCGCCGCTTTCCGGCGAGCTCCGGCCGCCCGCCACCGCTGCTCCACCCACCGCCGCGCCAATCCGCCACCACCGTCGGCTTCGCGGCGCCGTGCCGCAGCCCGGCCTCTACTCTATTTCCCCTCTCCACCTCCGGAACACCGCCGCCTCGTGCACCACCTCTCTCCCCCTCCGCCGCCGACTTCAGCCGCCCGCCATCGTCGCTCCCGTCGTCGCCGCATCTCGCCATTCGCGCCATCGGCATCGCCATGCCGAGCTCCACCCCGGCATCCACTCCGTTCTCCCTTCCACCGCCGGGAGCCCCTCCGTGTTGTCGACCCGAGGAGCGCCGCCGCCTCCCTTCGCCGGCTGCTCTCGCCGTTGCCGTGCCTCTCGGTGAGCTCCGCCACCTCCCTCTCCCTCTCTGCCTCCGCTTCCTCTTGCCGCTTCCTGCGCTGCGCGCCGCCGCTCCCTGCGCCGCCTGCCGCCTGTCGTCGCTGGTGACTGCGCGCCGCCGCCCTCTGTGGTCGGTCGGGCCAGCCCCGGCTGTGCCCGTGCCCGGCCATCGCTCTCCTCAGCCGCCCGATCGGCTTGGCTGATCTGGGCCGTCCAACCCGTGGACCGGCGGTGGACCGTCCTTGTGGTCCCGGTCCACGGTGGACCGCCACCTCGTCTCGCTGACGTGTGGGGCCCGCCTGTCGGCGCCGGCCTCACTTGATGACGTCAGCGGCAGCCTTTTTCCTTTGTAAAAATATTTAATAATTGCGCAATAATTCGTAATAATTCTAGAAATTTATTTAAATGGCCCAAAACTTCTAAAATTCATATCTAATTCATTCGAACTCCGAATTGAGCCATTCAACTTGCAAAATTCATCTAAAATTGAGCTCTACATGTTTGTTTAGTTTTTATGTACTGTTTCCTTGGTTTTTATTATTGTTTTTCCTCGTTTTGCGTGCCAGCGTGTAGAATCCGTCGTTTCGGAAGTCCGCGGTCGCGAGGAAAAGAGTCCGGAAGATTGTTTTGAAGAAGCAAGGCAAGTCACACATTCCCCTTGAGCATTTTGATCCTAATTTACAAATGTTTTATCGTTTGCAAATAAAATTGTATGTCTTGCTAATTACATAGGATCCGGGTATTACCTATCTGTTTGCTTGTGCCATATTTATTTGATATCTGTCCTTTGTCAACATTGGGTAATAAATCGACTAGCTCATGTTACTTATGTGACCTAGCTAGAACTTTATGCTTAGCCATGCTTAATTACCACTAGCTCAGTTGATGGGATAATTACAGTATTAGACCTTTTTAGTATCAGAATGAGCTGCGTGCTCGAGACATCTGGCCATGTTTCATGGTCGTAATTATCCAACTAAAATGCGACTGAATGGTGGGCTGTGGGTGCATGGTTTTGCTAGTCGCACCCATGACAATTAAGGACCGGTTCGCGGGAAACCCTGGAAGAATTTATCGTGCTTACCACAAGCCAGCGTGGGCAACGGCTGGGCTTGTAGTGTAGCTTTCCTCTAGCTGACGCATCCAGGCAAGGGTGGGCGTGATGGAGCGGGGCGGGCCCTGCGACGGCCTCTGTCGCTTTCGGATTCACCTAGGCACGAGAGGGGACTGCCCGTTGCCCGCTAGGGACGGGGGTGAAACCTGAGGTGTGGTGTGCTTGGCTAGAGGGGGTTATGCGAAGGGTCCTGTCACGGCCTCTTTCCGGTATGTCGTGGTGGCATGTCGGCGCACGGTAACGTGTCGTGGGGCTGTGTCTTGTGGGTACAGTTGTACACCTCTGATCAGAGTAAAACTATTCGAATAGCCGTGCCCGCGGTTATGGGCGGTCGACCAGATTCACCGTGATTAGTCCCACCTTAATAAATCGACTCAATGCACTGTAGTTCAGGTGGGTTGGTTGGGCCTGTTCAACGTGGTGTAGCGTTGATCGGTGGAGATTTAATGTTACTTTAATTGCTCAATAAAATGTTTTACAACCGCCTTTATACAAATAGCCACAAACCGTCCTTGTATCCCCTTGCACGTCTGCATCATTGGCGTGGCTTGCTGAGTACGGTGGTTGTACTCAGCCTTGCTATTATTTCCCCCTTTTCAGAAGTGTAGTGCTTCTGAGCTGAAGACGAAGTTAGAAGACCAAGACTCAGACCCCAGTTGAGTTTTGCCTGTGGAGTGGAGCTGAAGCCCCGCTAGGATCGTCTTTTTCCGCTGCTGCTGCTTTTGTTTCGGTGTGAGGACTAAGTGCCTCTTCTGTAAGTATTTTACGCTTTATTTACGTTTGGAACTGTATATTACTTGTCATTTTGTGTACCCTGGCTGGTCCTGGACAGGGATTTAATACACAAAATAGTCTGGAAATTTGGGCTAAATTTCTGGGCGTGACAGCTATGGGGCCTTTGCTTTATATGCTTGTAGCATGTTGTATGGCTGCAACCTTCGATTATATTTTCGAGGTTAATAAAGTTGTGATTTATTTCCTTTTTGCTATTTTTTCATTGTCACCTTTCGTGCTTTCGTTGGGTCGAAACATGTCAGCCCCGTTGCGTATATTAGCGAAATAGGTATGCTGACTTTTCAGCTTTCGACTTCCGTTTTCGATCTATGATGTTCCGCGCTGAAAGGAGCGCTTATGTTTTCACATGGATCGAGTGTAACGGTGTTCGGTTAGTTATTTCTGAAATAAGCTGTCGCGGTTTCAACGTTCGGCGAGCGATGCTTCGGCCGATTCGTTTCGCCCCCCTGGCGTTTTCGCTGATCAGGCGTTTGCCTTGGGGTTTTTCCACGAATTATCATTCACATAGGTAAAGATTTTATACTGGTTCGGGCCTCCAAGGTGGATAATAACCCTACATCCAGTTTTTTTTTGTCTTTTTTCATTTTTCCTCTTTTTTTTTTCATGCCGGAAGGCTTACATAGTGCCGAAAGGCTTACATAATGATATGTAGGTTTGTGTAAGTTGGCGATTTGGGTGCCACCCGTTCTTAGACATAGAAACGCTTAAGAGAAGCAGCGTTCCAGGAATGGTCGAACTCTTCGCCTTCCAACGTCGCTAGGCGAAAGGAGCCTGTCCTGGACCTGTGCTTGATGAGGTACGGCCCTTCCCACTTCAATTCAAGCTTCCCGACTGCCACCGGGTTCGCCTTCTTCCTTAGAACGAGATGGCCAGGCAACGGCTTTGTCGGTCAAACTTTTTTGTTATAAGTTGCCGAAGTGCTTGTGGCGTATTTGCGCATGTGTTCCAGTGCTTCGACTCTTACCCCTTCAAGGAGTTCGAGTGACACCTTGCGCCCATCTTCGCCTCCCGAGAACATTACCCTTGGCGAATTAGCCCCTAGCTCAGTTGGGGTCATTGCTTCGTCGCCATAGAGGAGCATGAACGGGCTGAACTTGGTTGGCCTGGTAGGGGTTGTTTGAAGGGGCCAAAGAACGGATAGCATTTCGTCTGGCCATTTACCCTTCGCCGCTCCTTCAAGCCATTTCTTGAGCGCCTCAAGGATTTTGCTATTTGTGCACTCGGCCGCCCCATTTGACTGTGGGTGCGCGACCGAGGCGAACCTGATTTCCAGGTTTAGCCCCTCGCACATTTCTCTGAACTTGTTAGAGTCGAATTGCTTGCCGTTATCAGTGATGAACTCCTTCGGCACTCCGAAACGGCAAACAATGTTTTTCCACACGAACTTCTGTACAGCTGCCGCAGTGATCGCACCGAGTGGTTCGGCCTCGATCCAGCGGGAGAAGTATTCGATGGCTACAATAGCGAACTTGTACCCATTTCTTGCCACAGGGAATGGGCCGATGATGTCTAGCCCCGATCTGGCGAAAGGCCATACTGGTGCGATAGGCTGCAGCTCGTACTGAGGTGCAGTTTGGCTTCGGCCATGCCGCTGGCAGCTTTCGCACTTCCTGGCTTGCTCGACACAAACTTTCAGCACGGTGGGCCAATAAAAAGACTCCCTGGCGAAACACTTTGGAGGCGACTGTTCTTGTGGCTTGATGCGCGCCGCACAGCCCCTGGTGTATTTCTTTCGCCATTTCTTCCCCTTCGGCGAAAGAAATGCAGCGAAGTAAGGGTTGGAGCACCCCGGAGCGATATAGCTGGCCGGAGACAAGCTTGTATCTTGTGGCTCTGAGCTGTAAGCGCTTCGCTTCTGCTTCCTCCTTTGGGAGCCAGCCGTTCTTGAGGTACTTGATGAACGGTGTTCACCAGTCCTCTGGTTCTTCACCTAGTTTTGCCTGGTCGATTGCCATGATGTCCGGGCTTTCTGTGGGCACACTTGGTGCGTACAAGACTTCAAAGAAGATGCCTGGCGAATGCGGACCTCCACAGGCGGCGGATTTCGCCAGGGTATCCACTTCCTCATTCTGGCCTCTAGGTAAGTGTTCAATCGTTATGCCGGCGAAGCACTTTTCCATAGACCGAACAGCCTCCAGATATCTCTTCATTCCTTCTTCTTTTGCCTCAAAGGATTTGTCAACATGACTTGCCACCAGCTTGGAGTCTGTTCGGATGAGCAAGCGCCGAACCCCCAGAGCTTTCGCCTTTCTTAGGCCCAAAAGTCCTGCTTCGTATTCGGCCGTATTGTTGGTCGTGTCGAACTGCAGCCTTGCGGCATACCGAATGGGCACGCCCCTTGGCGAAGTGAGTACGGCCGCGGCGCCCGCCCCCTTGTGCGACCATGAGCCGTCGGAGTGCATTACCCAAGGCTGTTCGATAGGCTCGGGCCCGGGGGCGAACGCCAGTGTCCATTCGGCCACGAAGTCTGCTAGGACCTGGGACTTGATGGCCGTGCGGGCGACAAAATGCAAGTCGAAAGGGGATAGCTCTGCTGCCCATTTGCTGAGCCGGCCAGTGATCTCCTTGCCTCGAAGCACTTCGCCCAAAGGATACTGCGATGGCATAGTGACTTTGTGGGCCTGAAAGTAGTGCTTGAGCTTGCGCGAAGCCATTACCAGGGTGTAAGCGAGCTTTTCCATTTCGACGTATCTTATCTTCGCCCCTTGCAAGGCTTCGGAGATGAAATACACTGGCTTCTGGCTTGACTCTGTCTCTTGGACAAGAGCTGCACTGACCGCCACCGGCGAAGCTGCTAGATAGAGCAGCAGTTCGCTTCCAGGTGTTGGGCTGACCAAAGCGGGTGGGCTTTGCAGATACTGCTTTAGCTCATCGAATGCTACTTGGCATTCGGGTGTCCAGCTAAACTTTCCTGCGCCCCGGAGAGTCTTGAAGAAGGGTAAATCTCTTTCGGCTGCTTTTGAGAGGAATCGACTTAGTGCCGCAATTCGGCCTGCGAGCTTTTGTACTTCACGTACGCTCGACGGAGGCTTCATTTGTTGAATGGCATCGATTTTCTCGGGGTTCGCCTCGATGCTCCTTTCAGAAACAAGAAATCCCAACAACTTGATCGCGCGAACACTTTTCAGGGTTTAGTTTCATACCAGCTGCGCGCAAGTTGTCGAAGGTCTCCTGTAGGTCAGATGCATGGTCGAAAACCTTGCGGCTTTTTACGACGATATCGTCGACATAGGCCTCCACATTTCGTCCCAACTGCTTGTAAAGGACCTTGTACATCAGCCTGGCAAATGTTGCTCCAGCATTCCTCAGGCCGAAAGGCATCCTGAGGTGGCAGAAAGTGCCGAACGGCGTGATGAAGGCTGTCTTTGGGATGTCTGCCGGATTCATGTGGATCGGGTGATAGCCGGAATATGCGTCCAGAAAGCTCATGAGCTCACAGCCAGCTGTCGAATCGACAAGCTGGTCGATTCGCGGCAAGGGAAAGTCGTCTTTCGGGCACACCTTGTTGAGGTCTGTGAAGTCGACGCACATGCGCCACTTGCCGTTCGACTTCCTCACCAGAATAGGGTTCGCCAACCACTCTGGGTGGTCGATCTCTTAGATTACCCCCATGTTAAGAAGCTTCTGCACTTCGGCCTTTGCTGCGTCTTGGCGATCGGCGGACATCTTGCGCAGCTTCTGTTTCCTTGGCTTGGCGTCCGGCTTGACTACCAGATGGTGCATGATGAGGTCCGTCAAAACACCTCCCATTTCGTCAGGGCTCCAGGCGAAGATGTCAATGTTCTTCTTGAGCACCTCAAGGATATTTTCGGCTTCCTCTTCGCCTAGATCGCCCCCGAGCAGAACAAGCTTTGCGGGGTCAGCGTCGTCAATCTGCTTCTTGATTACCTTGCCATGAGGGGCGGGCTTCGGCATGCGTTTAGCATGATCATGTGGTTCGGCCTCAACATTGTGCACTGCTCTTTTGATTTCGGCTAGATCGCCCTTTGATGTAGCCGAAGATTGAAGCCCCCTGACGACGATCACGCCTGTTGGACCCGGCATCTTAAGCTTGAGATAGTTGTGGTGGGAGATGGCTTCGAATTTGTTCAGGATTGCGCGGCCGAAGATGGCATTGTAGCTGTATGGGATGTCGACGACATCGAACAGTATTTGCTCTTCACGCCTGTTCTCACCTGTGCCGAAGGCTACAGCTAGCTGTACTTGGCCCAAGACTTGAACTGCTTCGCCGCCGAAACCACGAAGCAGAGGCTGGTGCCTAGGTGAGGGCTAGCGTTGGCAACCCCATCTTGGCATATGCTTCGGCAAAGATGACATCGGCCGAACTTCCCCCGTCAACCAGTATTCGCCGGACTTCGAAGCCAGCTACCTCGGCCGAGATCACCAAGGGGTCTTGATGTGGGAATAGCACCCCTTCGGCGTCTTCTGGCCCAAAAGATATTTGTTGGTTTAAGTACCTCGGAGCCCCTTCGCCTGCTGCCGTGATGTTGTGCACCGCCCGCAGCTGCATTTTCTTTTGCCGCTTCGACTGTTGGGCTGGCGGATCGGCCCTTGTAATCACTTGGATTACCCTGCGCTGGATGTCTTGGCGCTGTTCGACTAGGGGTGCTTGTTCTTGAGTGGCTTCGCTAGGTGCTTCGACAGCAGCCCCTTGTTGCGGCCTTGGGTCTTGATTATTGCCACGTTGCCGGATATTTCGGCATTGCTCGGTGGTGTGCGAGGATCGCCCGTGGTACGTGCAATAGAGGTCCTTCCTGACCTTCTTGCGAACAGGCTGTTGATGGCTGTCTGCTTGCTGAGCGTTGAATTCCTTGCGGAGGGCTTGGACCTCTTCGACGGCCATCACAGCCTTGCCCGTTTGGTCATTTCTGAATTTCCTCCAAGTCACAGGAGCTGGACTTGGCCTTGGCGGTTGTCCCTGGTTCGTTGGCTGAGATTGGCGAACATTGGGAGGAGCCGGTTCGGCGACCTGCACTTGTACTTGGGCCTGGGCAGCGGCGATGAAGGCTTTGTCATACTCGGCTTGGATTGCTTGCCGTCGCTTGGAATCCTCTTCGCCTCTTGCATACCCATCAATGATGCGAAGCAGGTGCTCGAGTGTCTGCGGTTCCTTGTTGGCGATTTTTCTTGTGAGTTCGCCTTCAAGCAGCCCGGCCGAAGCAGCGTTGATAACAGATGCTTCGGTTATGTCTTGAACTTGGCATCGGGTTTGGGAGAAACGACGCATGTACTCCCGTATTGATTCGCCCGGCCTTTGGCGAATGCCGAGCAGGTGTTGCTGTGTCTTCGGCTCCTCATAGGTGCCTCGAAAGTTAAGAACAAAGACATTGCGCAATTGCTCCCATGAGTAAATGCTGTTAGCAGGTAAATTGAAGTACCAAGAGCGGGCGATGCCATCTAGAGCGAGATAGATTACCTTTGCCTTGGTGTTTCCGTCGCCATGAGATCACGGACTCGTAGATGGACAGAAACTCTTTTGGGCCTGTTTCGCCCGAGTATCGCGGAACGGGTGGAAACTTGAACTAGGGTGGGATTGGACGGATCTTGATTCCCCCACTCAGCGGTAGCCCCTTTTCGCCCCCCGCTTTGCTCGCGGCACCCTGCTGCGGATATGGCGTGGCGAAGGGCGAAGTCATGGCTTGCGCGTGAGGTTGAGCCACAGTGTTCGGCTGCCCGGCTCCGAATGTTGACGCTTGGGGCGCCGTCATGGACTGGTCGAACGGAGGCTGGGTCCAAGCCATGGCGACCTGGTTCGGCGCTTGATTCGCTCCGAAGCCTGGTGTCGGTGCTTGTGGTTGAATGGTTGATGCTTGAGTAGCGTTGCTGAACTCGAGCTGCGGTCCTTGACTACAAAGCGAAGCCCCCGGACCTGGCTGTTTCGACGACAGCCAACTAGGTGCACCTTGGCTTGTGTTCCCCTCCGGTCGGGCCGAAGGGGCTGTGTTTGAAATGTTGTGGGGTTGGCTGAGTTGCTGAAGGAAAGCTTGGAGCTGCGCCTGCAAAGCCGAAGCCCCTTCCGCCATTGCTTGTGACATTCGGCCATGTGGTAGGGGGTGTACTTGGGTAGCAACCGGCCTAGCCTGCGGCTGCACATGAGAGGCCGGGCATACTGTTGCGGCTGAAGTCTGCCCAGTGAAGTACATCGGCGCTTGCGTGGCTTGCGGCGGAAATGCCTGAATCGATGCTTGCGGATGGACTTGAGTAGTTAGTATTTTTTTCATAGGGATGGTTGACTTGTTACTTCTCGATCATGGCCTCTTGTGTGGGTTTCTAGATGACAACGTTGAATATAGGCATTTGGATTAAATTACATGCATGGCGCACCGGTAAAAACTCTTACATATGTTCTCCATTACCGGAGATGCAAAACTATAGCACAATCCTGCATGCACTGCGGCTGCAGCACTGAACTCAAACAATGGGGAACTACTCACCCTCAAAACCAGTAGCCTTCCTCCTCCTCCTCGTCGGTTGCCTGCATTACGCTCAGGCGAACCCCGGCCATCGTCGTCCCAAGATCGACTCCGTCTTCAGCTTCGGCAACTCGTTCGCCGACACCGGCAACTTCGTCGAGCTGGCCGCGCCGCTGCTTCCCATCATGCCTTTCAACAACCTCCCCTACGGCGAGACATTCTTCGGCCACCCCACCGGCCGTGCTACCAATGGCCGCATCATCATGGACTTCATCGGTATAATTAACATACATATGCTAGCTCTCTCACTTTTTCAGTTTGCTTTCAGTTCCGATTCAAATGAACATGCAGTAATTTGTCATCATATCCAACTTTGCAGCTGACGAGTTCCATGTGCCGTTCGTACCGCCGTTCCTTGGCCAAGGTCGTCAGAACTTCACCCATGGCGCCAACTTCGCCGTCGTCGGCGCCAGCGCTCTCGATCTAGCCTTCTTCCTCAAGAACAACATCACCAGCGTGCCCCCGTTGAACATCTCCCTGAGCGTGCAGCTGGAGTGGTTCCAGAAGCTCAAGCCAACCTTGTGCCAAACAGCCCAAGGTACGTACAGTATCAGTACCTGCATTACACCGTGTGTTTTTGTTGTCTTGATCACTCGATTCGATCCATTGCTGACCGGATTTAATTAATCTGAACTTTTGCTTGCTCGTTTGTTACACAGAATGCAGAGAGTACTTCAAGAGGTCACTCTTCTTCATGGGAGAGTTTGGTGGCAACGACTACGTCTTCATCTTGGCCGCCGGAAAAACCCTCGACGAACTTGTCCCCTACGTGCCAAAAGTCGTCCAAGCCATCTCTGCAGGCATCGAGGTCGTACACTCGTACATTTTGAACGATTTTACAATCCTTAAAGAAAATGAAACAAATTTCAAAATTTACAAGCCGCCGTAAAATTTCTCTTACAATTTACACAGAGCTAACATTTTCTCTGTCGCGTACGAATAATATAAATTCAGACGGTGATAAAGGAAGGAGCGAGATACGTGGTGGTGCCGGGGGAGCTGCCCAACGGCTGCGTGCCCATCATCCTGACGCTGTACGAGAGCAAGAGCAGAGGCGACTACGACGCGCGCGGCTGCCTGAAGAAGCAGAACGCGCTCGCGCGATACCACAACTCGGCGCTGTTCGAGGAGGTGTCGCGGCTGAGGCACAAGTACCCTTGGGTGAAGATCGTCTACGCCGACTACTACAAGCCAGTCATCGACTTCCTCAGGAAACCGGCCAGATTCGGTGAGTCCATTGGTTCAATGGTTAATTCTTCCCCTTAATTGCACATGCGCTTTTAGAAATGCTATCTACTTAATTACTCACCATGATCTTCACAGTCCTCACCACGAACAAGTTGCATTCTTTGACTTTGCACGTGTTAAAAGAAAACTAGCTAATGGATTTTTTTCGCTTAATTTTTACCAAGCTGCTAGATTTCAAAAGTAAAATGTGGAATGGATGTACAATTCCTATCTTCTATTTTTACATGTATATATTTGTATTAGTATATAATTTATTTTAAAAGTGAATTGGGTTTAATATACAACTCTTTTCTTCTATTTACACACTTCCAATTGTTTTTTTTTATTATATGGTCGACGCAGACGCACCTACAACACTATACTCACTCACCAACGAATGAGTCCCATAACACACACTCAAAGTGAGTAGTATATATCCTTGATGTTACTAAATTCATGTTAAAAAATCCAATTACGTGTGCATAGACTTACTTTGGAGGGTGAAATCATACATCCACAATTCCACTAATACACGATTGATGCTTCTCCTACTTCCAGTTGTATTTTTATGATCATTATTTTTCTTGTTCTCTATTAGCGTGAGAATTTCAAGAGTGGAAATATGGTTGCTCTACACTGAACTAAGTTTTAAAAGTTGAATTGGATTTCATACTCATAGCTCTGGAAATATTGTGCAATGCTAGTTTTTAAAAGTAGAGGTGGACTTGATATATGTACAATCATTAACTTGTTTTTCCATAAATACAATTGTACCTGTATACACTAGAATCGGTCTGAACCCACTAGATGTACATCGATCGGTGTAAATGTTTCTCTTTTTCTTGGATCATTAATGCACTAATTAAGGTCGTCTCTAGAGTAAACATTATGCTAAACTTTCTTCTGATAATAATTTAATAATATGATCGATACACAGACTAAGAGCAGTCTCAACCCTCTACCTAGGATGGTGTCTATGGCATTAACTACATTGTCATATAGGACTTTTAGCTAATATGGCACTATATTAATTAAGAGAGAGAGAGTGAAGAGAGGAAGAAACTGGGTCTCATGCAAGATACAGCTTCAACATGAGAACCTATGTACTAGACACTATCAAGTTTTGCATTGGGAGAGAATAATGTCTTCATAATAGATGAAGAATAAATATAATTGGTAGAGAAGAGAGATGATGTATTTATTAATAGCCCACTTTAAGAAACCATGGGTTGTAGAGTATAGTTTCTATTGTGATGTCTTATTAACATGGCACCATAGACACTATTTATAGACACTATAGGTTGGGACTGCCCTAACTTGGCCATTTCAAGATCTAGCAATGCCTAATCTACAAATTGGAATAAGTAAAGTAGACACGTTGCCTATAGTAAACGCTTCGTGTACTATATACGTAGACTATCCCCTAAACGGGGTTGAAGTCATGAAGATAATGCCAATCGTTGAATTCACCCATTCTTAAACTCATCGTGGCAATAATCCCAAATTCACAACTACGCTCTCATCGTGATCGATCAGGACTTAATTGGACTTGACTTTCGTAGCCGTCTAGCTCTCTTGTGATCGAACCAGCTATAGCATGTGCTATTCCCTCTATTTCATATTACAAGTTAGTCGTTTGACTTTTTAAGTCAAACTTTGTTAAATTTAATTAAATTTATAAAAAAAATAGTTACATTAAATCTAATATTAAATATAGTTTGATATATATTTTTTCTATGTTAAAAATAGTATTATATTATTGTATAAATTTTATCAAATTTAAAGAAATTTGATTAGAAAAAAAAGTTAAACGAGATATAATATGTAATTGATGGAGTAATAACCAGGGGCCGGCCTGATCGGTTACTGACGCTGCAGGATTCAACGGCTCGTCGACGCTACGCGCGTGCTGCGGCGCAGGCGGCGGGCCGTACAACTACGACGCGACGGCGGCGTGCGGCCTCCCCGGCGCGGCCGCGTGCCCGGACCCGGCGGCGTTCATCAGCTGGGACGGCATCCACCTGACGGAGGCGGCCTACGGCCGCATCGCCGCCGGCTGGCTGCACGGCCCGTACGCGCATCCGCCCATCCTCTCGGCCGTGCGCCATTAGGGCCGTAGCGTAGCACCGTGGCCCATTACCGTTCAAGTTTTAGGCTGATTTGTTCTATGTAATCATTTTCGGCCCATCTTTGTGCCTTAGGGCCGATTTATTTAAGTGTGATTTGACAATTTCGGCCCATCTTTGTGAGCTGGTTGGGCCGTTTCTTCGTAATAAAATCTGAGCCCATATGCCCCATGGTTGCTCACTGGTACGGATGTGTTCGCTCATGAGAAATTGGACATTCTGCCACTACCAAAAGATGGTTTCGTACAAATGCTACTCTACGGATTGGATTTATTAAAAAGACACTCTTTTTTTCAGGGGTTAATGGCAGGAGCTCTGCCTATTCATTAAAGGAGAAAGAAGCAGTTTCACTTACATGGACACCTCCAAGAGGTGTCTTCAGATTTTTACACTGGAGGAGGTTACAACACTTTGAGAAAGTGCAAAGCCACTAACAGCAAAAGTCGGTGTTTTATCATCTAAACGATTTGCGCTTCATCGAAGGCTTTGCACATGTTGATGATGGAGTCAACCATATGTGACACTGTACCATAGTCATTATTAAAAATTCTAGCATTTCTTTGTGACCAAATCCCCCATGTCGTATAGATGAAAAGGCCATCAAAATTCTCTCTGCTCTTTGATCATTTCTCTCAACCGATGCTAAACCGATGTTTTGCCATATTCTCCATTTCACAAGATTTCCACTATTTTTCACATTTGGCTTAGCCAAAATATCACTTCAGTCGGTTAAACAAGACGAGCTGCACGCCGCCCAATGGGCCGCCGGCGATGACCGTGGGGAGGAGGGAGGAGAAGGACAGGTTGGACGTGGCAGGGTTGCGCCAGTCATCGCTGTAGAAGATACTCCTTGACCTTTCTCCTGTCTTGTTCAAATTAAAGAAATGCTGGAAGAGAATTCCATAGACTTATAATGGAAGCCCAAGCATGAATATTGCCACCAAAACAAAGTATTTTGTTAGACCAGATATCTGCCAAAACAATCTGTATATCCACCTGAGAAACAATTAATTCTTTCTTATCCTTCTTTGCCAACCAATTACAGCATCTTTAATTCACCTCCATTTCTGAGAAAGAATCAGGCATTTCTTCTGTCACTTTGGTAACGATAATCTTCTGTTTCTTTTTCTTTTCGAGAAAAATTCTTTCCATATAGACCTATATAAAATCAATCTGTATCTATAATTCCTTTTCCTGTTGATTAATTATTTCCACTATATCCTATCTCAATCATATCACCGGCCGTGATGACAGCAGGTCAGCAGCCGGCCATCAGTGCTGGCCGGTGAGCGCGGCGTAGAAGAGGACGTTCCAGGTGTCCGGGAGGCCGGCGACGCACCAGTGGGTGCAGTCGTCGCCGAAGATGCCGCCGTTGTACTTGGTCGGGTGCGCGTCCTTCCTCAGCTGCGACAGGTAGGTGAAGTCCAGCAGGTACACCGGCTTCGCCATGCCGGCGAGGACGCTCCTCAGCACCGCCTGCTGCGGGATCGGCCCCCCGGGGTACGCCGTGCCGTTCACCGGCCGCGTCTGCCCCATGCACGTCGCACTCGCCGTGTCGCCCCAATCTTGGCCCCTGCATTGCAGTAATTTAGGGGGTGGTTAGATCTAGGGGTATAAAATTTTAGCGTGTCACATTGGGTATTATATAGGATGTTGCATAGGGTGTTCGGACACTAATAAAAAAACTAATTACAGAATCCATCAAAACCGCGATACAAATTTATTAAGCCTAATTAATCCATCATTAGCAAATGTTTATTGTAGCACCAAAATTATCAAATCATAAAGCAATTAGGCTTAAAAAATTTGTCTCATAAATTAGTCGCAATATATACAATTAATTATTGTTTTAAGCATTTATTCAATAATTCATGTAAATGTTCGAACGTTTGATGTGACAGGGTAAAAAATTTTAGAGTGGGATCTAAACAGGGTCTTAGCTAGGAGTATGTTACTACTGCATGACAATTTGTCGCAGAGTTCATTGCAGAATCAGATGTTTAACCTGTAGTGAGAGGGGGAGATGCCCTGGAAGAAGACTCTGGTGTTGGTCTGGAGGAGGTTGGCGTCGACCCATCTAGCCCAGGTGTTGAGCGCCTTGGTGAACGCCTCCGTCCTGTCCATGTCCTTCACCACCGTGTTGCCCTCCTGGATGTAGTCCCATCTGCAGCAGCAGCAAATTCAGTATGTCAGAAACCCATAAAAAACCTGGGGACTAAAAAGATGAAGGTGATGAACAGATTGAGGAGAGGAGGTCTCACGGTTGGGTAGGGCCGGAGCGCGGCCACCAGTGCCAGGAGTCGAAGACGAACACGTCGGCGCCGAGCCAGTTGCGTGCCTGATCGATGGTGTCCAGCTTGAGGACGCGCCCGGCCTTCTCGTTGACAATGTCCACCAGGTAGTGCGTCAGGTAGTACACGATCGTCACGTTGAACTCCTGCATATCCCAGGGTCAGATACTCAGATACCCTGGCTGTTCAGCCGCAAACCCATCTGGCACAACAATGTGCAGCAACAGAACGCCTCACAGCCACAGCCAGCCAGGACATCGTACATTCGTACTAGTGTATTAGTACTACACATTCTAAGGCTTTGGACGATGTCAGTTGTCACGCTACTTGTGTCCGTCTCGCCATTGAAGAGTGACCTACCAAAACAGTGCTAAAAACGGCAGCGCAACCACCGAAAATGCACGCGCGGTCGCGGGCGCGTCGGCGAGTGTACGTACGTGTCGGCGCGAAATGACGCCCAAGAGCTGGACGCCAGCAAAAAGGGCCAAGAAGGGACACTGGCTGATCAATATTTTCAGGACCTCACGGCCTGACACGGACACATGAAACACAGGGGCAAGTTTAACGAGGAGATCGGAGGCAGAGGCCCCAACCAAACGGAACAGTCAGTGGCAATGTTAGTACTAGTTTTACTTTTTGCCGTGCAGATTTTGTGCACACCTACCACGAACATCGCCACGCGAGATCTGTCGTGATAGATCCATCAAACAACACCAGCGGCCACCACCAGCAACAGCAAAGCATGCACACAGCAAGGCAGCAAATCGTCCAGGCCAGCTCACTTTGTGTCAGCTCTTGTGTTTGTGCTAGACTGCTCTGTCTGTCCCCTCTCTACCTTGTTTTTTCTCCAAGAGGAAAGGGAAAACAAGAGAGAAACGCCAACGCGAGCAGTCAAAATCGCCAGAGAGAAAACCGCAGAATTTGATGTGCGCGGCGCGGTGGGCGTGCGCCGCTACTACCGCGTGACGCGAGACTGCGAGAGCGAGAGACCTCGCGGCGACCGCAAGAGACCCAATTAACTAACTTTGGCCTTCATTTCCATTGACTTCCGCACCCCGCGCGCCGCGCCGGACAATGCCAGCGCAGCCGTTGTCCGTATCAATCACCCCGCCATGCCCGTGCCCGCCGCCCCGGTGCCGCGCACTCCGGCCACACGCCGTCCATTTCTCCTCACCCCGACGAGCAAAGCCATGCTCGTGTCGTGTCGCGACGCGAGCGGCTCACGTCGCACTAAGCAGCTGGTGGTGTGGTGGTGGTGGTCACTGGTCATCATCATGGTGAGGCGGCCCCCAGGGCTCCAACCGCCATAGGCGTCGGCTTTGTTTGCGAAGTGAATTGAAGGAAAGGGAGGGGAGGGGAGGGGACGTGCTGTACCTCGAAGCGGGCGGTGGTGAGGGGATCGACCTTCCCCGACGCCGGCGTGACGGTGGTCCGGGCGCTGGGCGCGGCGGCGTGCAGCATGCACAGCAGCGACTCGTACTGGTTCAGCGCCAGCGAGTCCCCCACGAACATCACCTTCTTCCCGCTCCACATCCTCAGCAGCGCCACCCCGTCGAACCTGCACCCAATTTCCGGCGAGAATTCTCAGAAAATTGGCCACGAACACGCGGAGGATACAACACAACTACAGGTGAATTTGCTTGCCGCCATTGCCGACCTGGGCGTGGAGCACGGAGGGCTGGGCTGCCACCGATACTTGAGGTACTCCTTGTCGGGGCGTCCGTACCGGCGGCAGTCGAACTCGGCGCGGATGAAGGGGCAGGTCGCCGAGTCGTAGAGCGGGTACGACTCGTCCACCACCCAGCTCCCCGCCGCGAACACGTCGCACGCCGCCTTCGCCGCCGCCCCGGACGCCGGCCTGTGCTGGTGCTTCCTCGAGATGGTAATCGCCGCCGCCGCCGCGGCAGCGGTGCACGCCACCAGGAACACGACCAGCACCGCCGCGAACACCGCCGCCCGGCCCCTCATCCTCCTACCAATACAACACAATCGACAACAATGGAGAGGTGAGCGAGCGCGAGGAGGAAGAAGAAGAAGAAGCTGCCAAGAAATGGCCGGTTCTTGTGAGCGCGGAGTCGCGGGAAGTGTGACGAGGTGGGAGGCGGAATGTGACAATATATGTAGGGTGGCTTGATACGCTTTCTTTATGGTAGGAGGGTTTTCCATCCATGGCTGCACAAGGGTGACCACCACATGTGCATGGATTTGCTAGGGTCCAAAGGGAGGAATCACTGGAAGCAGCAGAGTAAATGGTAGGGATTTCATCCATTGATGACTGCTGATTTCGCCCACTGACTGGTTTATGCGCGTGATTTCACTCACTGATTGGCAGTAAAAAACGGCCAAACCTTCTGAGAATTTCAGGGAATCCAGATGGGATCAGCCGCCTGATGAGCCCCATGCTTATGAACAATGGACTCCTCCAGCTAGTCCACTGCTGCTGATGTAGTAGTACAAGTGTAGAATTGAGTATTGATTAGAGTAGTGTTGCTGCTGCTTATTATTGAGTGAGTGGAAGAAGTGTTGTCTGATACTGCTACTGATGGAGAACACTGAATTCCAGCTCTGCTTCATGTCACTTTAGAAGTTGACATGTTGGGTTTCAGGATATGTTTTTTTTTTTGGGTCATGTATGGGAATATGTATGTGCGAATTGCACTTGATGTGGAAAATGAATTCCTGAAATAGTATTCCCCTGGATCATGCTGTTAATTTTTGTATTATCCACCCTAAGCACAACATAAGATTCTAGCACCTTTTTTAGGTTCCATGCATGGCACCACTAAATTCATTGTTGTCAATAATTTCATTATCTTAATTGATTTCCTTTTAATGAAAGACAGCTGGTAGTGGGAGAAGAGGGATATATCTGCATCAATTCAGCAATCCTAATCCTGATCCTTACATTGGCTAACTGGCTTTACTGCCATTGACAAAGACCCAAGAGGAAAGTAAAGATACCATTATCAGAATTCGTAATGGAATGGTATAACTGCACGTATAGGGCGGGGCAAAATCTTAGACCATCCAATACAATCATCCTCTCCATCAAGTTATTCCAAGTTCGTTTTTCCTATTATCCCCACTCTGCTGTTCATGCGTGCTATGCTAAATCGCCTTTCTCTGACTGAAATGTAAGATTCTTTCTTCCAGGGACAAAACAAGATTATACTATCTGCTTCACTAGAAAGAACTCGCCTTTCTTTCACTGCTTCCATCTTTTCTCCATCCCCAGTTTCTACTGTAGTACACTAGTGTAGTACTGTTCCACTGCTAGCTTCAAGATGCAATCTTGTGCTGCCCATTGGCTAGATCAGAGAAAAGAAAGCATGTTGGGCAGAAAAAAGAAAAGGGCTAAATGACAGCACAGCAGAATCAGCTTTAGTATAGTACAGAGCCCTAGATTGAGATCCTCTCATACAGACCAACATCTTGTGAGTGAGAAACGTGCTGTTGGAGGAGGAATCACATGAACCACCTCTGTGTTCTCTCTCGCGATCCAATGCAGAACCAAACAGTATCGCCTCCAACCACATGTCTGTAACATGGAGTAGCTCACAGTTTTGTACTTTGCAAAATCAAGGTCAATTCACTGGAGCATGTACTTGAAGAGTAACTACAGCAACTGTCCGAATTAATTACCAGTTGAGGAATACAACTGATTGCAGAAAAAAGGTCTAGTTGTGCAGAGAGAATAACCCCCACTGACATTGTTATTATAGGTTCAGAAGCTGCATGCTAACTAACGCCGAAAACTTGCATCACAAGTGTTACTAAAGGATCCTTTCGGCCAGTTTCCATTAACTTAGCTTTGGGGTCTACAGGCAGTTAGGATTAGAAGCTTTTAGAATCGTTATGTCCTGCTTGCCTCAATTAGTGGCTGTCATATGTAATGCAGTAACGATTACGGTACGTGACTTCAGAAATAAAAACCGGTGAAATGGAACAAAACGAAAAGGTGACAATGACAGGGCGAATTCTTCTCCCCAGAAATGACATTTGTGACATGATGATATTCAGAGTTTCAGGCGAAACAAAATTCATATGAGAAAGAAGCAGATGTGTACAAACTAGCACTGTGGCATATGGCTTGATTCCGTCAGACAGGACAGCAAGAGTTGGCACTTCTTGCCATGCTCGCCTGTTTTTTTCTTTCTTTGACAAGGATTTGGTTATGAGAACGCTGTTTAATTAACCAGATTAGATGGTGAGATTGGATCAATGATTAGGGCTGCAGTGCAAGCAAGTGAACGAAGTGGCTGCTGGGCCACATACTGTTAGTAGTAGTATATGCTTGCAGACGCACGGGCTAACTAACTACCTTAGCTCCCTTCCAATGTACTTGTCTTTCTGACCGGGAAAGAGGTGGCTGGACGCTTCAACCACACACCAATCATGCCAGCTTACGGACCAGCGAAATAGTGTCTTGATTAATGGCAACCACCTTCTGCTCTGTAAACATGCCTCAGCCTCGTTTAATGCAGAAGTTCCACATAAAATTTGCAGAAATTTCGGTAGAACATGGCTTATAAATTATACTAACCTGTTTGGAACATAGAAAAAAGGTACCCGATTATTGTGAAAAAAAGTAAGCTATCCATGAAATTCATTCGATTGATCAAACAGTGCTTTAATTCCAGCAGCGATCAAGAATTTTTCCCCTCTTTCAAAACTGAAGCTTTCAAAATCTACGCTAGCGGACGAAGATTTTGGTGCGTTTTGGGTCCGTGAACCCACAGTAAGACTAGAGATCAATCGATGATGTAGCTCGTACTAAATTCGACGCAGATTAGAGCTGTCAGCTTCAGCTAAAGCAGCGTCCCAGATGCGAAGCGAAGTGGACGTGCTCGCCCATAACCGGTGACCTCAGTTTGATATCGTGTTGAAATCGCTCTTCTTTCACGGGCGATTGCCTGATCCGATCGATAATTCCAACGTCGCCGTCGTCATCATTTGTCAATCAGTGACAGTCACGAGAGCCAGTAATGGCGTCTCGTCCGACGACGACGAGCTCGCGCCACCGACGCCACCTCACCCGAAGCCGGCCGGAGTGGTCCGGCCCAGTATGGTAATGGACCTTCATGGGCCGTACTAGCCGCAAACCGACAGTGGGTGAAACAATTAAGGAATAAGTCTATTTTACCTCCCTCCACTCTTTCTCATGGATAAATCGTAGTCCTCAACCGTAAAAACCGGATATAATGCGTCTCCCATCTTCGAAAACAAGTGCAAATAACCTCCTTTGGTGGTTTGGAAGGCGATTTCGTCCGACGTGGCTGCTTTGACCTCGTTGATTGGTTGAGTCAGCTGGTGGGACCCATATGTCAATGACTAGTAACTAGGTCAAACCACCAAAGGAGGCTGTCTGCACGGGTTTTCAAAAATGGAAGAGGTATTATACCTAGTTTTACGGTTGAAGGATGCGATTCATCTGGCAGCAAGAATTTTTAGGTAATCAAAATAGACTTATTTCCGATAATTAACTAAGGCCCATCTATGGACGAGGCCAGAAAATCTCGGCCCATATAACATTATAGTGGGCTCGATGTCCGGAGGAGGAAGACGACGACGAGGAGGACGGCGGCGATGGCGATGGCGGTGGCGATTACACGGTGGGGTAGAAGGGCGAGACGGCGACGCCGCAGGTGCCGTGCGGCGAGGCGACGTCCTTCTCGAGGAGGATGTATCCCTTCTCGCCCCACGTCTTGCCCCACGAGTTCTTGGCCACCCAGTACTTCTTCCCCGACGCGCCGTCCTGGCAGTAGCCGACCAGCGTCACGGCGTGGTTGGTCTTGGGCGCCGCCGCGGCCGGGGCGCTCCCGCTCCCGCACGGGCCCGGGAACACGCCGGAGCCGTAGAACTGGAACGCCGGCCCGCTCGCGTCGATGTACGCCGCCACCGGCTGCCGCGCCACGGCCGTCGCCAGCTGCCGCTCGTCGCCCGGCGGCACGGCGCGGTGCCCGCCGATGCGCGCCGCGTGGTTGAACAGCGCGTCGTCCGCGCGGCACCTGCCCCGGTACCCCTCGTACCGGTACTCGCTCTCCGCCGTGATGCCGTCCTTCGCGGCGACGAGCTCGAACGCGCGGTCGGTGTGCCCGCCGGCGCACCCGGAGCTGCCGGTGTCGCAGTCCACCAGCTCCTGCTCCGACAGCGGCGTCAGCTTCCCCGTCCTGATCTGCGTCAGCCCCTCGATCGCCGCCACCGCCGCGAACGCCCAGCAAGACCCTGCAACGACGACGACCGTCGTGTTAACGTCAGCGATCGAGCAACAGCTAGCTACCGGCCGGTCGCCGCTGGCGATGGCGGCGACGGCGAGCGAGCTACTTACCGCAGGCGCCCTGGTCCTTGACATCGGTGACGGCGCCCTTGTACCTCCAGTCGATGCAGCACGGCAGCCAGATGGGATCCACCGTGCGGGGCGCGTCCTTGGGGCACGGCGGCTTGGCGCCGGTGTGGGTGGAGACGAATTCGTCGTTGGTGAGGTCGGCGAACTGATTGACGCGCAGGGCGGAGTTCTAGCCCGCCGGCGGCCGGTAGCTCCGGATGTAGCGAACGTTGTCGCTGAAGACGCCCAACCTGTACTCCTTCTCGCCGTGGCACGGGTACTTCTTCCCGAACTTGGCCATCCACTCCTCGAACATCTGCATGGTCACGCCGTCGTCGCCGCCGCCGTAGGCATCCGCCGCCATCGCATGAAACGCCAAGAACGTGCACAAGAGAATGACAGCAATAGCCATTGGACGCGAAGGCGCCATCGTTGCAAGTGTGATCAGATCACCAGTTTATCACTGGTAATCCTACATTTAATTATTTCGATCGAGATCTTGGTAAAGTTTGATACTTTTAGTCTTATACTGGAGGCTAGCTGCTGCTGCAGCTATATATTAAGATTGTGATTAAGGTCATGGAGTGTTGTGAAACAACCAGGCCTTAAATAAGGGGTTTGTCTTAGTAATGGCTTATGGCTACCTGTAACAGGGACTAGGTTAAGATAGACCAAGTGTATAGTTCACTTCAGTATGCTGTCACATGCAGAAATGTTCATAGCTGTTTTGTCATCTAAATTATCTATTATATTATCAAAACAGCCTTGAAAGAAGGCATCAAGTTTGTGGTCAGAGCTAGAAATTCTCACATTAATCAGAGATAAAGAAAAAAAAGAAAAAGAGAGTCCATATAGAAATACAATTTAAAAATAGCTGAAATTCGGAATTAAAAATAAGCAATATTGAAACAAGTTTCCATATAAGAACCCAATACGAGATTAATCAAAATTCGAAATAAAAATAAAATAAAATCCAAAAATAGAAAATAAAAGGGAGAGTCCAAATAAGAATACAATTTAAAAATAGCTGAAATTTAGAATTAAAAATAAGGAATATTAAAAGAACATTCCATATAACAACCCAATACGAGATTAATTAAAATTTGAAATAAAAATAAAGTAAAAACCAAATTATAAAATAAAAGGATAGTCCAAGTAGGAATACAATTTAAAAATAGCTGAAATTCGGAATTAAAAATAAGAAATATTAAAATAAGAGTCCATATAAGAACCCAATACGAGATTAATTAAAATTCAGAATAAAAATAAAAATAATATCCTAAATTAGCAAAAAAAAGAGAAATAAAAGAAGAGTTTAAGTAGGAATACAATTTAAAATTAGCTGAAATTTGGAATTAAAAATAAGCAATATTAAAAGAAGAATCCATATAAGAACCCAATACGAGATTAATTAAAATTCAGAAAAAAAAATAATGTCCAAAATTAGAAAAATTAAAAGAGAGTTCAAGTAGGAGTACAATTTTGAAACAACTGAAATTGAAAATAAAAAATAAAAATATTAAAAGAACACAATACGGTATTAATTAAAATTTGAAAAAATAAATAAATTATGAAATTAGAAAAAGAAAAATAAGATTTCAATTAGGAATACAATTTATAAATAACTAAACTTTGTGATAAAAATAAAGACTATTGAAAGAAAAGACCATCTAAAACATATGACGAGATAACTTAAGTAATAAGCCGTTGATACGACATATAAAAATCAATCAATCAATTAACTTATTAAAGGAATAGAAAAAGGAGCCTCCATGTTCGCTCTCACAGCCTAGAAATTCCCACATTAATCGGAGAAAAAGAAAAACAAAGTCCATATAGAAATACAATTTATAAATAGTTGAAATTCGGGATTAAAAAATAAGGAATATTGGAAGAGGAGACTAGAGTCCATATAGAAATACAATTGAGAAATAATAGAAATTCGGAATTAAAAATAAAGAATATTAGAAGTAGAGTATAGAGTCCATATAGTAATAGAATTGAGAAACAATAGAAATTCGGAATTAAAAATAAGGAATATTAGAAGTAGAGTATAGAGTCCATATAGAAATACAATTAAGAAATAATAGAAATTCGGAATTAAAAATAAGGAATATTTGAAGTAGGGTATATAGTCCATATAGAAATACAATTAAGAAATAATAGAAATTCGGAAATAAAAATAAGAAATATCAGAAGTAGAGTATAGAGCCCATATAAGAATTTAAAACTAACTAAAATTCAGAATAAACATAATAAAATTAAAAGTAGAGTTTAGAGTTCGTATAAAAATACAATTTACAAATAACTAAAATTCGAAATTAAACATTAAAAAAATATTGAAAGACGAGTTTAGAGTCCACATAGAAATACAATTAGAAATAAAAATTCAGAATTAAAAATAAATAATATTAGAAGAAGAGCCTAAAGTTCATATAGGAATATAATTTACAAATAACTAAAATTTGATATTAAAAATAATTAATAACTAACACATATATAAAATACAATATGAATATTATACATTACTAGTTTCGTAAAGGTAGTACAAAATTTAAAATTATGTTGTCATTTTAATATATTTGAATAATACATTGAGAAAACATATATGTTATTATATGATAGAAAATATAGTGATGCTAGCCACGCAATCTGCGCGTGTCACCATGCTAGTTTACATAAATGTATCGATCAATAGTTGTTAAAGAATGTGTTAAGTTCGTGCATGGAAGAAGTTTCTTTCGACTATTTATAGCAGATCGTGATGTTTAGTAATTAGTATCCTAACTAATGATTATTTTTGACACAACTGTACATAAAAATGTGCTCTTTGCGAAGTGAGCATAGCTCACTAGTTATATTCCTTGTGATGAAAACAGCCCACCCAAGTTTAAATTCTAAACTTGACATGAGTGCTCGTATTTACGACTAATCATTTTTTCAGTAGTAAATGACGTACGTACTCGTCGACAGCGAGACATCCACGGTAACTTCGTCAATTTCAAAATTTGCCGACCTAGTCGTTCATCCATGGTGACTTCATCAATTTTAAAATTTGTCAATCCAATCTTTTGTCCATGGTGACTTCGTCAATTTTAAGATTTACCGATTCAGTCTTTCAGAGATGCTCATAGAGATAGGGTATATGTGTGTGTTCATAGGGACAAGCGTGACGTGTGTTGTGAGCGTATGTGTTTATAATGTGTTTTTTGAAAAAAAAATGGCTCTTTGACGTGCACATTCGGACGACCTTTTTCCCTTTGACATGTTCTGTACCGTACGTAGGTAGACACTGAAGTCTGAACCATGCATGCTCAAGAAGAAATTAAGCATAAGGTTTCTCGTCAGCATGATCGTGATTAATGAAAACCATCCACAGTTTTAAGATACTGATACGAACTTACGAAGAGTGCGCTGCATTGCTCTCCTGCGACAAATTTCATGTAAACAAAATGCAGAAATTAACATTCACGATTTATATAAACTGTCAAATGCAGACGCAAACGCTTGATACTTTCTCGATCGCTAACTGCTGGGAGGATATATAAATAATTAAGTACACTCTGCTTACAGTGTTATACACATAAAACAGTTGCATTACTTAGTCGATTCGATATAACGATCAGTCTAGCTAGTAGGTAGTTCATCAGTAGTTCGTGATAGAGAAACGCACGCGACCAATTCGATCAAAAGCATGGAGTTTCAATTTCCAAATCATCAATTTCGGTAGCTAGCTAGCTACTAGCACATAATGCAGATGTTTTAATCGTTTTATTACAAGCTGCTTGCCTTCATTACGCATTCATGTATAGCAACTTTGGTTAATTGATAACTGCTGTGTCGACGTACGTTGACGACCAGAATAGGCCAAATCTTACTGCGATTTGGCAGCCATTGACCGATCGCCATCGCTATTCGATGTCTTAGTTTGCTAAATACAAGTACATTCTTACGTACAAAAGCATATACTTTGGCATATACGTATGAAATTAGCGCGTGAGTTAGTGATGCTAATTCTGAAGATGCTAAAATTAACTAATTCTCTGAAGTGTTCATCACCCTCTCCACGGATTGAAAGGTTTCCTGTTCGCCTTCGACGTCAGTACATTTACAATTGACTTGACTTACAGTAACATCGATCGAGCGAGATGTAGTATTCAGGCCAGCAAATTAATTAGTTCTCGAATTCCACTTGTCACTGATACTTAATGTGCCCAGAAGGTAATACCAGCTGCTGTGACGTGTCGTGCTGCTCTATCATCAAAGATGTTTAATTACATGTAGTTACTAGCACAATCAATAAAAAACAATTAAAATTGGCAAAATGAAAGCTTTTAGAGAAACACTCCAGTGTAAAATTAAATTAGAACTTGTCGCCACCGAAGACCTCGAACAATTAGACTGAGTCTCACACGGTCAAAAGATTTGGGGTCCATTTTATTTATTCCCCTCAACACACATCAAGCACATAGTTCCTTGCAAAGTTTAATTCGCAATCATTCTCATATTAGCAACTAAAATGTACTGGGACTAATTAAGTCTATCAACACCGTACCATATTCTGAACATATTTCCACCGCTTCAGATAGTGATTTATTAATTGCTAGTTGACTAAATTCATAAACCTAGCTAAATTATGCCAATGTTGCAATATAGGAATATCCTTCTGGCCCGTTATATTTCTAGTTTATTCATCAGATTATTTGCTCCAAGCTTAAAAAATATGTTTTCTAAAAAAAATCTTCTAATGCATCGTTTGTACCCCTTATTTTAAGTTATATATTAAGTTTATATTTTTAAATGTTTAATTTATCCTTATCATCAAATCAATAATCCGTACCGGCAGGATTTTGGACTGAAAGCAGTTGTTCAATTTGCCAATAAACTACAAGGAAGCTCAGGCAAAGAGTACAGAAAATTGGAGGGAGAAAACTGTGATGAAAATTCTCAACAAGTTTATTAGACGACCTTATGGCAGATTTCCTCAAAGAAAATGTGGCTCATTCCTTTGTTGCAAAGACATTAGCGGACAATTTGGGTGTGATCCAGCTTATTCGTCTCACAAAATTCCTTTATTTTTTTTTCTATTCGGTGGCCTGGCAAGTTATTAGCAAATACGAAAAACTATTCTAAACTCTCGAGGGGACGTCCCCTCGTTATTTGTGTGTCACTCAAATGGTTATGAAAAAACAGGAAAAAAATCAACAAAATAGATTATTATGTGATATATCGATCCACAAACATTCAAGGTAAAATTTAGCTTCTACATGTTGCAATGAAAAAAACAAATTTAACTATGAATATATGTTAACTAGCTACAATTTATTTTCTGCTGTAATTTGTAGAAGTTAAATTTTAACTTGCATGTTTGTGGAGTGATATATCACATGTTAATACATCTTACTCCCTCCATCCCAAATTATAAGGCCTATATTTTTTTACACGGTCTTCAATAATATACTTTAACCATTAATTTATTTCATATTATGTTACCAACGAATATGAAATTAGCATCACATGACAGTACTTTAAAATATAAATCTAGTGATATACGTAATATGTATAATATTTAGTATATATATAGTTAGTATGATTGTTAGTTAAAAGTTATCAAGTTTGATTTTTCTTAAAAAGAGGATGCCCTATAATTTGGGACGGAGGGAGTATCATTTTTTTGGAGTGACATGCAAATAATGAGAGGAGTTTAAAATCTACTCTAGCTCTAGCAGATACTCAGATTACTGCATTAAAACATACTTTGATACTACTTCCCTATGTCCAAATAACTTTCTTCTTAGGCCGTGTTTAGTTCTCCTCCACCAACTTCAAACTTCTAACTTTCCATTATATCAAAAAATTTCCTACACACATAAACTTCCAACTTTCTTTAAACTTCACTCTTTTTCCACCAACTAAACACAGCCTTAGTTATACATACACAAGAATTCCCAAGCCACAAATCACAACATGTCTATATAAACCTTGCTCTACACCACAGCATATGTCTCCCATACAACAAAAGGCAACATAAAGCAGCACGCACTAAGTACACTTAACATAATCTAATCAAAATGGCTTCTTCTAAGCCTAGTTACTACCTAAGCCTTCTCTTCTCCATCACTTGCCTCCTCTCGCAGCTCCCACTCTCGGCGGCGAACCCGTCGCCGTCGGCGCCGCCCGCCATGCGAGAAGTCCGACAAGGAGATGAGGTTCTTGTTCTCGCGGTGGATGGCCCAGTACGGGAAGGCGTACTCGTGCCCGATCAAGCACGAGAAGCGGTACCAGATATGGAAGGACAACTCCAACTTCATCGGCTCGTTCCAGAGCGAGACGGAGATCTTCTCCGGCGTCGGCGCGTTCGCGCCGCAGACCGTCACGGACTCCTTCGTCGGCATGAACAGGTTCGGCGACCTCACCTCCGGAGAGTTCGCCGAGCGGTTCACCGGGTTCAACGCCACCCGCGGGCTGCTCCGCGCCGCCCCGCCGCCGTGCCCGATCCCGCCCGACTCGTGGCTGCCGTGCTGCGTCGACTGGCGCTCCAGCGGCGCCGTCACCGGCGTCAAGTTCCAGCGTTCCTGTGGTAAGATCGACGCGAACATGCTCTGTACACTCTCGATCGGCTAAGCTCTCTCGGACTGATTGGGTGAATCACCAATGGCAGCATCGTGCTGGGCGTTCGCGGCGGCGGCGGCCATCGAGGGGCTGAACAAGATCAAGACCGGCGAGCTGGTGTCGCTGTCGGAGCAGGTGATGGTGGACTGCGACACCGGGAGCAGCGGCTGCAGCGGCGGGCGGTCCGACACGGCGCTCGGCCTGGTGGCCACCCGCGGCGGCGTCGCGTCGGAGGAGGAGTACCCGTACACCGGCGTCAGGGGCGGCTGCGACGTCGGGAAGCTGCTGTCCGGCCACGCGGCGTCGCTGTCGGGGTTCCGCGCCGTGCCGCCCAACGACGAGCGGCAGCTGGCGCTGGCGGTGGGGCGGCAGCCGGTGACGGCGTACATCGACGCCGGGGCGCGCGAGTTCATGTTCTACAAGGGCGGCGTGTACCGGGGGCCCTGCTCCGCCGAGAGGGTGAACCACGCCGTCGCCATCGTCGGCTACTGCGAGGGCTTCGGCGGCGACAAGTACTGGATCGCCAAGAACTCGTGGGGCAGCGACTGGGGCGAGCAGGGCTACGTCTACCTCGCCAAGGACGTGTGGTGGCCGCAGGGCACCTGCGGCCTCGCCACCTCGCCCTTCTACCCGACGGCCTGACGCCGCCGCCGGTGATGGCGCCGCCGCGGCGCGTTCGTCAGCGTGCATGCTCAAGTGTAGTGCAGCTAGTGTCTAGTATAACTCTCTATCTGTTGATCACACGGACGGCTCTGATTGAAGGATTGATTTCTACTCCCTCCGTTTCAGATTATAAGTCGTTTTGATTTTTTCAAAGTCAAACTATTTCAAGTTTGACTAAGTTTGTAAACATAGTAATATTTACAATATAAAATTAGTTTCATTAAATCTATGATTGAATACATCTATCTATTATATTATTAAAACAGTTTTGAAAGGAGACACCACGTTCGCTGTGGGGGCTAGAAATTCCCACATTAATCGGAGAAAAAGAGAAAAATATTAGCCATTGGATTAAAATAGATCCAGATTAATGGTTGTGATTTAATATGAGTCTACATATTTTATGGAAACAAAAGACTCGGAAACAGTGTCAATAAACCAAACCGGAACCAGACTCCATGATTTTTGGAAGCTTGGAAGCTCAGAAACCAAGCCGGAAGAGAACTCTAACATAGAAGACTACTACATGCTACTAGGCACTTAGGCAGTAGTGCAAATGTGAAACGTATCAAGACAGTATTTTTTTGAAGCAGTAGTAATATAACTCTAATTTTAAAAAAGTAAAACATAATACCGATACTGATTCCAAGTTAAAATCAACAATATTGGCTAATTTCCAAATAAAAAGGGAGTATCATGAACATATATATCATATAAGTTTATCTTATCCCTGATGTGGTGGATGTGGTTATTGGGGATAATTTATATGAGCTGTGTTTTAAGGTGGAGCCAGAAAATGGGCTTGATGTGCCTGAACCCATGGACATAGATAATAGTGGTGATAGAGGAGATGGTAAAAATATGGATGGGAGTGATGTGCAAGATAAGGGTAAGGGATCAGATGGAAGTAATTTCAAGGATGATTCCCTACTACAAGGTGGTGGCCAGTTTAGTGGTGCTGTTTCAGGAAAAGGAACGTCTTCTGAGCCATCTACTCATGTTTTGTCACCTATTGTTAAAGGTTTGACAGTATCTGGTGAGAAATTTGATGGGCTTGTGGAGGAATCTGTTGGGGCAGGATCAGTTAAGTCTAATAAAAGTCTAGCCGTTAAGTTAGCGGCAGTACCTGACGCGATTCTTTCCCCTACTAGACAAAGCAAGAGAAGAGCAAGTGATAGTGATCAACTCACTTTGCAGAGGGCTGAAAAGATTAAAGCTGGGAGGAATTTGGAGGTTCAGAATGTTAAAGGTAATTTGCATTTTAATGATTCCTTTTTACATTTGTCAGATAAAGTTATTTCGTCCTCTCTTTCTAAACTGGGTTTTATCAATGCAAACAATGATAGTAATTTTGTGAATGCTATTAAGGATATAAGGAGTTTGGAAGAATCTAGGTTAAGTGATTGTATTAGTTTGAAAGACAAACATAACTCTACTGTTTTTCCTGAAAATGAATTGACTGACGATCGGTTGGAGGATAATTCAGTTTTGGAAAAACTTTGTAGTGAAATCATGGAGGAGGTAATGGATACGGGTGGTGATTATGATTATAATTTTTATACCACCTCTGATTCTGTGATATCTCCTTCGATAAAAAAGAGAAGTGGCAAGAAAGTTAGGTGTAAGAAATAATTTTACAATAGTCCTAATGAAAGGAGTTTTTTGGAATAGTGATGGGTTCAAGGACCCAAAAAAACATAAGTTTATTTCTGATCTTACAAAGGAACAACAACTAGATTTCATTACTTTATCAGAGACTGTTAAGAAAGATTTTACATCTAGTGCCCTTAAAAATCTTTGTGGCGGGAAAGATTTTTTGTGGCATTGTAAACCTCCCAGAGGGCGTTCTGGTGGTATGTTATTAGGGATTAATTTACAAACTTTTGATATTGGTTTAATTGATGAGGGCGATTTTTATATTAAGTTTCATCTTTGTAACAAGATTGATAAGTTTAAATGGGCTATAGTCTTGGTGTATGGACCTGCACAAAATGATTTAAAGGAACATTTTCTTTCTGAATTAGTTCATATGTGTAGATATGAAACCTTACCAATTATTGTTGGGGGTGATTTCAATATTTTACGAAGCCCCATGGAAAAGAATAATGACAATTTTGATAATAGATGGCCTTTTCTTTTTAATGCTATCATAGATGGTCTTAGTCTCAGAGAACTCTCAATGTCTGGAAGGAATTATACTTGGGCTAATAATCTATCAGTACCTACTAATGAGAAGTTAGATAGGGTATTAATGTCGACGGAGTGGGAACAAAAATTTCCGCTTTCCAAGATATTTGCTCTTAATCGAGATATTTCTGATCATACTCCTCTACTCCTGAATACAAACTCATTTTCTGCATGTAATAGTCAATATAACTTTAAATTTGAGTTAGGTTGGTTGTTAAGAGATGGTTTTGTTGATATGGTAAAGGAAATTTGGTCAAGTGTTGATGAAGGAAATACTTCTCTAGAGAGGTGGCAGGCAAAGATTCGTAGACTAAGACAATTTTTAAGAGGTTAGGCTAAACAAACTAGTGGTACCTATAAAAAGGAGAAGAAAGCCCTGTTAGAAAAACTTGATTTACTTGATAAAAAAGCTGGATCAACCTTGTTAACTCAGGAAGAGCTTAATGCTAAACATTATATGAGGAATAGGTTAGCTTGTTTGCTCAGAGAAGAGGAAATTAAATGGTATCAGCGGGCTAAGACCAAAGATATTTTGGAAGGTGACTCAAATACCAAGTATTTTCATTTGGTAGCAAATGGTAAGCATAGGAAAACAAGAATTTATCAATTATAAGACGGTGACCACATCATAAATGGTGATGCGAACTTAAAAGCGCATATTACCACATATTATAAAGGTCTATTTGGTCCACCTGATGAGTCTTCTTTAACTTTGGATGAAAGTCTTATAGGTGATATTCCCCAGGTGTCTCCTGCAGAAAATAATGCGTTAGTTGATGAATTTACTGAGAAAGAAATTAAAGATGCAGTTTTTCAGATGGAACATAATAAAGCTCCGGGTCCGGATGGATTTCCAGCTGAGTTTTACCAAGTGTTCTGGGACGTAACTAAAACAGACCTGGTTGAGTTATTTAAAGATTTTCATAGTGGAAGCTTAAATCTTTACTCTCTTAACTTTGGTACTATTATTCTGCTGCCTAAGTGCAAAGAGACTATGAAGATTCAACAATATAGGCCTATTTGTTTACTTAATGTCAGTTTTAAATTTTTTACTAAAGTTGCTACAAATAGAATCACTGGGGTAGCTCAGAAAGTAATTAGTCCCACACAGACAGCTTTTATACCTGGGAGGAATATTATGGAGGGGGTTGTCATTCTTCATGAAACTATTCATGAGTTGCATCGGGGAAAAAAAGAGTGGTGTCATTTTTAAGATTGATTTTGAGAAAGCTTATGATAAAGTTAAATGGTCTTTTGTTCAACAAACCTTGAGAATGAAGGGCTTTTCCCAAAAAGGTGTGATTGGATTGCTTCTTTCATCCAAGGTGGTCATGTTGGCATTAAAGTGAATGATCAGGTGGGATCAAATTTTCAAACTTACAAGGGTTTAAGGCAAGGGGATCCATTATCTCCAATTCTTTTTAATATAGCTGTTGATATGTTAAATATATTAATTAAGAGAGCAAAAGATGATGGTCAGATCTCTGGCTTGGTTCCATATTTAGTGGACGATGGTTTATCTATTTTGCAATATGCTGATGATACTATTATTTTTCTAGAGCATGATTTAGAGAAAGCAAAAAACATGAAGCTGTTACTAACTGCGTTTGAAAAACTTTCTGGCCTTAAGATAAATTTTCATAAGAGTGAATTATTTTGCTTTGGTCAAGCAAAGGAGTGTCATGAGCAATATTCAAACATTTTTGGTTGTAAGCTAGGTGATTTTCCTGTTAGATATCTCGGTATTCCTATTCATTTTAGAAAGCTTAGTAATAAAGATTGGATAACAATTGAAGAAAGAATTGAAAAAAAAAACTCAGTAGTTGGAAAGGTAAACATATGTCTGTTGGTGGGAGATTGGTTTTGATTAATTCTGTTTTGTCAAGTCTTGCTATGTTTATGATATCGTTTTTTGAGATTCCTAAAGGGGTTCTTCAAAAAATTGATTATTATAGATCCCGTTTCTTTTGGCAAGGAGATGAACATAAAAAAAAAGTATAGATTGACAAGATGGGATATTATTTGTCAGCCAAAAGATCAGGGTGGACTTGGAGTTCACAATTTAGAAATACAAAACCAATGTCTTTTAAGTAAATGGTTATTTAAATTAATAAATGAGCAACGTGTGTGGCAAGATTTACTGAAACGAAAATATCTTATTGGTAAATCAATAACTCAGGTTGAGAGGAAACAAGGGGATTCCCATTTTTTGTCAGGTTTAATGAAGGTTAAGAATTCCTTTTTAAATATGGGTTCCTGGATTATTAATAATGGTGAACAAGTAAGATTTTGGGAGGATAAGTGGCTAGGGAATTATTCTTTGAAGGAAAAGTACCCCTCGTTGTTTTCTATAGTTAGAAGGAAAAATGCCTCAATTGCTAATGTTATGGGTTCTGTTCCACTTAATGTTTCTTTTAGAAGAGCATTAGTTGGTCAGAATCTAATTAGATGGCATAATTTGTGTGCTTCCATTGTGTATATTAATTTAACAGACGAGGATGACATTTTTAGATGGAATTTTCATCAAAATGGCCAATTTTCTGTTCGAGCTATGTATTTAGCTTTAATTAATAATGGTTACGTAGAGAGAAATAAAATTATTTGGAAACTTAAAATGCCTATTAAGATTAAGATTTTTATGTGGTATCTCCTTAAAGGGATTGTTTTAACTAAAGATAATTTGGCTAGAAGGAATTGGAATGGTAGTTTGAGATGTTGCTTTTGTATGAAAAAGAATCAATACACCATCTATTCTTCGAGTGCCATTTTTCTAAATTTCTTTGGAGAGCTATACAATTCTCTTTTGGGCTTTATCCTCCATATAGTATGTCTCATATGTTTGGAAATTGGCTTGTGGGTGTTATTACAGAAATCAAAAAACTTATTCTTGTTGGAGCTTTCGCTGTATGTTGGGCTCTTTGGCTTAGTAGAAATGACATGGTTTTTGATAAAACACCATCAAAATCCTATTTGCAGGTGCTTTTCAGGGCAACGTATTAGCTTCGGGGTTGGGCCCAGCTACAAAAGCATGATGAAGATATCAAGCTAATAAATAATGAATGTCGTAAACTTGAGACGATAATTATGCGACTATTTGCCAACTTCGGGTGGAGGTTCTCTAATAGAATTCAGTAATTAGGGGATCTTTTTCTTCTGTTGGTGTCTATTAGTTTGTGTTTGCTTAGATTTATTTTTGCTATCGTAAACTTTCTGTGTGAATTCTATAATAATTGGCTGTAGCTCTTTGAGTAAAGGCCGGAATGTTACATTCCATTATCTAAAAAAAATATATATCATATAAGTTAGAACTAGAAGCGGCACATGCTGGGCGTGCCACGTTCACGATTCGTGTATTTACGCCGCCGGCAGTCGGTTGATCGATTGATGCATTCCCTGCAGCATGGTGTACTTAGTGGCGTGCGAGGAACTCTACCATTTTATCCTGATACTCTGTGACTCGATCTGCGCGGTACCATATTATGATATGCATACTAAACGAGGCCATAGTATATTTACAAACGAAAAATAATTTGTGAATAAAATTTTTATATACGTGTTCTTAGCGATCTAAAAGTAAAAACTGAAAAATAAACTTTGATGAAAAAACCTCAAAATCAGCTCTAAATTTAAGATTAAAAATTTAAATTTTAGCTGATAAGTATAAGCTAAAGGGAAAAGATGAGGCCCCTTGGAGTCTATGGTGTGGTAGCACAGCTCAAACAATACACGCATGCAAGAATCTAGCCAAGGTTTAGACGCTAGCGTACGTATATATATATATATGCTTACTAAAGTCTAAATTTTAATGGTTCAGATTTAGTAGGTGTCCACACGAAAGTTTTTGGAAAATAATAGTCCGTTTCACCTATGGCGCAATAGAAACAGAGACATAATCAGATTACAATGGCAGATTAGATGTTAGATATGGATTGATGTATAGCGGCAGCAGCTAACAGCTGACACGAGTAAATTTGAAATAGAATACTAGCAGGATATATGACACAGCTTGATGTGGAATTTAAAACAGAATTCTATACTGATTAATACCTAGCGTAAAAAAGCAATCAACAGAATCCTACGGTGATTACCCAGCATCCTAAAGCAATCAACAGAAGTTTAGCACAACTGCTGACACGTATTCAAACAACAACAGATAAAATAAATAGTGTGCACATTATGACCGGTGAATGAAATCAAATATTTCCGTTGTATATTTCTATTTTTCACACACTTAAAAGAAGACATGACGCTCGTATGGAGGCTAAAAATTCTCACATTAGTAGAAGAAAAAGAAAAAAACAAAAGTTTAAGTAGGAATACAATTTAGAAATAAACTAAAATTCGAAGTAAAAAAGGAAAGATAATAAGCAGAGTGCAAAAAAACATCTTAGAAGAGATACGATTGAGGCTAGCCTATTCTTTCTTAAATTATATCGGAAAAATCCAAAGTAATTAGAGGCATCGGATAACATGCATTTTTTCGTGTATGTGGATGCTTGAGGTGACTAGAGCAATCACATTATGAGTCGGACATGTCTGCATGCATATAACGCTGGAGAATAATCAGCTTTGAAAAGAAGCACCACATTCGTTGCGGGAGCTAGAAATTCTCACAATAATCGGAGAAAAGGAAAAAAGAGTCCAACTAGGAATAAATTTAAAAATAAAAAAAGGGAATTAAAAATAAGCAATATTGAAATAAAAGTCCATATATAAACCCAATATGAGATTAATTAAAATTCAGAATAAAAAATAAAATAAAATACAAAATTATAAAAAAAGGAAAGAAGAGTTCAAGTAGGAATAAAATTATAAAATAACTAAAATTCGGGATTAAAAATAAACGATATTGAAAGAAGAGTTCATATAGAATCCAATGTGAGATTAATTAAAATTTAGAATAAAAATAAATAAAATCTGAAATTTGAAAAAAAAAAGAAGAGTCTAGGTAAGAATGCAATTTATTAATAACCGAAATTAGAAATTAAAAATTAAAAATATTGAAAGAAGAATCCATATAAGAACCCAATACGAGATTAATTAAAATTCCGAATTAAAAATAAAATAAAATAATCCAAAATTAGAAAAAAAAAGTTAGTTCAAGTAGAAATATAATTTTGAAACAACTGGATTAGGAAATAAAAATATAGAATATTAAAAGTTTTAAGACAATGAGATAACTATTTAACAAATTTGAGGTAAAATCATATTAAAAAATAGATAATTTTATATGGGTGCTAGCCGCGCAATTGCGCGGGTCACCCAGCTAGTTTTCATAATATATATTCCCTCTATCCAAAAAAAACAACCTAGAAGGGGATGTGACCCCTCCTATTCTCCCTCCCGTCCAAAAAAAAAACCAACCTAGAAGGAGATGTGACCCCTTCTAGTACAACGAATATGGACATAGATTCATTGTACTATAAGTTATCCAGATTCGTTGTATCCCCTCCTAGGTTGTCTTTTTTTAGGACGGATGGAGTATTTGTTTGAAAATGTATCTACTTTTTTATAGAAATTTGGTCAAACTTAAAGCAATTTGATTTTGACCAAAGTCAAAACGACTCATAATCTGCAACAAAGGGAGTAGTTTATAACCGCTGTGACAATGCAATCATGCAAGGGAATAATACAAATTTCTTCTCCTTTGAGCAATAAACCAGTGGTTTTTCAGATATGCTACAGTAAAATCTTACTCTGAGTCTGAACAAGCTTACATGCATGTTAAGCCAAAAATGGGATCCAACAGTTTGATTTGCAAACTAAACAAATCTTCCATATTAACATTAAGAGAAAACAATGGAATGACCTGTACACCCAAACTGGGCTTTGTACTCAAATTTCCCAGTCCACTATTGAGAACTGCCAACAAAAAAAACTGGAGTGAAAAATTTTAATCAGAAGAAAGTGTTGAGGTCAGAAGTTCAGATCAAGAAGAGAAAAACTTGAAGGAGCTGCTCACAGCCTCATCTGGAATTTACAGTTATGCCGATGGATAAAAACCCTCACTTTTTCATCCTTCCCTGAGATATTAGGAAGGAATTAAGGGAAGTTCTCTTTGCATGAACGTTTCCCCCTCTAACAGCAGACATGGAGCTTTCTGCAGATTTACAAGAGCTCCCAATCATCGTCCAGATTATCTGAGGATGAAACTGCTTGATACCTGACATTTCCTGCTTCTGCCTGGTTCAAATTCCTCTCCTTCTTCGACCACCGGAATTTATTCACTAAGCTTCTCATCATTTTTTTCTGCAACGAACAAGAACATCAGACGCCCTTATGACGAGCTAAACATACATCACACGGTTGTTTAGTCATATAGCCAGGGTTTACAATTTCGATTTCGGTAGGACCGAAATTTATGAAATTTCGTGATTTTCGTCACTTTTCGGACCGAAACTTTTTAAAATTTTGAAAGATTTTGACTGAATTTGAATAAACTTTGACCAAATTCCACAAAAAATTGAGAAAATCCAAAAATTTTGGTCAGTATATTGATTGCCGGTGGTGTCCAAAATTTTGAACCAAAATTGTAAACTCTGCATATAGCATTGTTCTGTTAATCCTGAAATTTTCTTGACCATGTGTAGGAACAAATAAATTCAGAAACAGAAGCGCTTGGTTGAAAGAAGAGATCTACCTAGTGCAATTTACATAAAACTGACAAGATAATGTAACAAAATCAATCTACCACGACCCCATTTTTTTTTTCAATTGACACTGAGTAGTACCTTGAATGATGTCTTCTTTGGTTGACGAACTGGGGAGACATCTGCCTCTGTCTGCTTCTGATCATCCTGGAGGTCTATATCAAGCCACACATTTGAATCGTCATCGTTGGACATGTCTGTGGTCAAATCATGCGAGATACTCACGACGGAAAATTTTGATAGGTCACCTGTTTAGCACAAAGGGACATGAATCCAGTGCAAGTTAGAGGACTTGAATAAGTGAATGTTGTCACTATATGCGATTTTTTGGAATAATGTTTCAATGCTGTGTGGGAATATAAAGTTGCATGACACATTTCAAAAGTGGTACAAATGGCACAAACCATGCTTTCCTGATTCTTCAGTGTCCTTTGTACTGTGTTCTGGCTCTTCACAATTTACAATAGTCCCTTCAGGAATAATTGCGTCATCACAAGCAGAAGATTCTGCAAGAGAATTGATATTAGGTGAATATTATGGAAATTTTAGTGGATAAATTACTTAATTGCTTGTTAATATTGAATTATTCTGGGATAATTACTTAAATTTTAGTGAATATTATGGAAGGAGGTTCTATAAGCTATTTAATTGAATGGACAGAACCATGAAATTCAACATACTCCATTACTTTATCTTTGTTCACTTCATGATTTTTACAAAGTCTTGGGATATGTTTTGAGGACATGCGAACCATCTCCGTCGAATTAACTACTGCAGGTAAATCGAAATATTGATGGAAGAAGGCATACAACCGGTCTGTTGTCAAATCATGTGACTGGCTGACTGCAATTTTAGGTGCAATCTGGATATCTAGTTTTGATTTATGTATGCCAGAGTCTACTGAAAATGTTCTATGATCTGAAAAATCATATAAAGGAAAGCTAGATACTAACCAGGTGATTGCGGTTCTACAGGTTTGCTCCATAAAATTAATTCCTTCCCAATTGAAATTGGGTCTTCAGATGTGCAGGAATCCGAGGGCTTCTCTGAATTGCCTGAAAGAACTTCCTCATCAACATCAATAGATTTCCCACCTAAAAACAGGGGAATTAACAGTTATTCTGATGAAATAATTTCATGATAACTGCATCTATCTGAAGGCAAAAGGGACCTGAAATGTAAGAAGTTAGAACAACTGATACCTGATATTTCAGCTGCTAAGGTGTCCATGGGCAACATGCACTGATCATTCACTTCTATATTACCCCCTTCAGAAGAATTGCTTTCTGCACAACAATAATACAAGTTAAATGACAACGAAGAATAACTGATTCAGAAACCTAACCAATCCCACATGCTTTCATCAAGAGCAAACCTGGACTTTTCGTTAAAATTGATTCAGTTTCGGGAGCATCAGCAACAACTGAGCCTGCAAAACTGTCTTCGGCAGTAACAGTGGAAGTACTGGGACTAGATAGTTCCTTGTTAGAAGCTACGAACTCCATTCTAACGGATGTTGCCGATGATCCAGTGATTACATTGTCATAGAATGAATCCTTCAGTATTTCATTTGCTTTATTCAGTGCTTCATCACTAGGGGAAGGAGCAAACATTCTTTCATGGATGTCTTCCATAAACTCAACGGCTGTATCAACAGCTGTATCGAGATAGTTTATGGGTAACTGTCAAAAATTAGAAAGCCAATTTCCAAAAATTGTCAGTAAATCCTATCTCACGCTAGAATATTCTGCTAAACGAAACATTACTGCCATTATCATGTTTGTTATGACAAGAACCACACACCTCAATGAATCTTTTCACATTTTCCTCAAACTTATCAAAACTAAAGCCTATGTCAAAGTCGAGTCCACCCATTAGTGACAGAGGACTGGTATAATCTGAACCTGCGTCTCCCTCCACCGGCTTTTAGCTTTTCTTCGCGTTAGTAGAAGAACTGAAATATAGCATGTCTATGAGTTGCATGGTGGAAATTCAGTATACAATAATCATAATATCCTGATCAATATAACCTTTTATTAAGGAATCTATACCACTCCGAGCACAAGAAAATCCCAAAGTACTACTACAGTGTTCACGACCTTATTGGAAGCATGCCAATCTCTCATCACGTTACAATTTGTGAATTGCAGTGCCACCGTATTTATCCATGCAAACAAATTCTAATGATACATCAGGTCCTAACAAAAAGACTGAAGTGCAGAATTTGCCATTGACATAAACAAACAGTTTGGTTCGAATCATAGAACAAGCTTCACGGGAATACAAAGACGGAACCGAACCCAAAACAAACAAAAAAAAGGGTGCAGTTTGTGTCTGAACTATCGACGAACTATTCTAATCTTTCTATATCTGAAAACTTTTACAGCTTATCTTGCCCAAACGAATATAATATGCTCGTAAAACCCTTGTACTAAACCCCAATTCGTTCGGGAACACAGCTGTTTAATTAAGGCGTAGAGGGATGAGAAAGAGGATGCTCACCGGCGAGGATGCGGCGGAAGTGAGACGGCACGGCTGATCGGTGGACGGAGATCGATCGGCGCAGGCGGCGGGGGGAGGAGACACGGAGTCGTCGAGGTGTGGAGGACGAGCGAACGGAGAGATCGATTGACTAAGGAGCGAGCCCGCTACGAGTCGGAGAGCAGTTTGCGGGTTTATGTAAAGAGATTTTTTACCGTCAAACAGTACCAGGGCGGTACCGAATGCTCGGCTGGGATTATTTGGTACCGCCCTGTATCAAGAATATCTCTGATACGGTACCGTCCAGATAACTTGGTTGGAAGGGTATTATTGTAACTTCGCGTTGCTGCTGGATGGATCAGGAGGGATGGATCGGGGCTGGCGGCTTGCTCGAACCCTAGTATTTGCTCTCCTTGCCTTTCGCTGCCATGTTGCTCTGCTGCCACCGCCGCCGTTATCCTCTGCCGCCGCTGTCGCCGTGTTCATGCTCCTGTGCCGCGAGTTCGAGTTGAACCCTTGCGCCGAGGAGTGACGAAGGACGATGCGGACGATGATATGGGGGGTTAGGGTTGGGCGGCGGCGGAGAAGGAGAAATCAATTCTACTGAAGAAATCTCTCCATAGCAATTCAAACATTAATCAATTTCCGGCGTTGAGCTGCGGAGGGAAGCGCGTGGGGACGATGGATTGAGGGCGCACGCGCGGCTGTGGAAGGAGAAGGACTGAGCGAGCGCTGAGCGAATTTTTTCTCCCCATCCTACCCATACAGGAATGAACGGCCAGATGTGTAGGTACCAGTACCGACCGATACTCTTTGCTGGACCACAAAGATGCTCCTATGTAAAACCCCGGTTACTTGGGAATCGATCGACTGGTCTGCACGGCTGTAACGAACTCAAATAAAAATCACTGAGCCCCAATTCCAATAGACGTACGTGGACGTGTGAGTTATTAGTACATGGTTTCGCGTGAGTTTTAGATGTATTTCATATGGAGTGTCTTTTTTTTTTGAATTTCTAGAAAAAATGCCCGTGCGTTGCAACGGCCAAAGGCTATTTTAATTTTATCATTGTTATACGGTTTAGTTAAGGTGAAATTCACTGTGGAAATTCATTTTAAAAAATCATGAGCTGCAATTAGAAGTTTGATCGTCTCAAGTTAATAAACGAGTTTTTTAAAAGAGACTTCTTATACGACTCCTTCTACATTTTCAAAAGCGACAAATTTAAAAACTGACTCAAATACATATATGTATTTCGAAAAGCGAATGAACTTAAAACCGACTTATACACGAATGACGTACCAAAGTTCTAGCAAAAATATTTTTAATTTTTATAATAGTAGAGATAGAGATATATAGATATATATTTCCGCAAAAAAAGATATATATATATATATATATATATAACAGGAGTTTATTTGTCCTTGTAGATGTTTTTTTAGCCGCTAAAAGGGGCTCTCATCAGCGGACCGGATGTCCTTGTAGCTGTTTGGTGCAAATAGATTGAAATTGTCATGGGCCTGGGTCTGAATGCAAGCTACGTGGGCCTAGATAAAAGCGGACTTGACATACTATGGAGGAATAAGTTCATTTTAGGTCCCTCTATTTGTCGCCCAGTCCGATTTTCATCCCTTGACCGCAAAACCGGGTATGACATGTCCCCCAACTTACGAAAACCGGGCAAACGTGGTCCCTCGGGGGTTTTGAAGTCGGTTTTGGCTGATATGACGTATACGTGGCTTGTTTGACTAGGTCTCCGTCCAACGTGTCATTGACGTGGCGCTAACTTGCCAATTAAATAATAAAAAGTGTGGCCCCAAATGTCAGCTGCAAAAAGAAATAATTTTAAAATGGTGGGGCCATGTGGGCCCCACATGTCAGCCTCACTCCTCTCTTCTTCCCTCTCCCTTCTCTCTCTTCTTCCCTTTCCCCTCTCTCTCTCTTCTTCCCCGGCAGAGGACGGCGCGGGTGGGCGGCGGAGCAGGCGAGCTCCAGCGGCGGCGGCGGGCGTGGTCGGCGCCGCCCCCCGACCGGAGCGCCGCCGGTCCGCGTGAAGGCGAGCAGCGCGGCGGCGCCCAGGAAGACGCCATCGACGCCGCCATCCGTGTCACCGCCGCCGACCACCGGACCATCCGTGTCGCCGCCGCCGACCTCCGCGCGCTCCGGGACCTCCGCTGCCGACCTCCGCTGACCACCGGACCATCCGTGTCGCCGCCGCCGACCTCCGCGCGCGCCGGGACCTCCGCTGACCACCGGACCATCCGTGTCGCCGCCGCCGACCTCCGCGCGCGCCGGGACCTCCGCTGCCGACCTCCGCTGACCACCGGACCATCCGTGCCGCCGCCACCGGACCATCCGTGTCGCCGCCGCCGACCTCCGCGCGCGCTGGGACGGCATCGCCGAGCGCCTCTACACCGCGCTCGTTGTCCTCCCGCCGCCTACGCCGCGCTCGAGCCGTGTCGAGCTCCCTCCTCTCCCGCCGGCGAGCTAGAAGGGCGGCGGACGGCTAGGCGAGCTCCCTGGCACAACCAATCGACCAAACAAATTCATATCTCTTCCTCTTTGATCTCTTCTCCCTGCTCAATCTCAAGAACGTACATTTTGTGTTCGACAATTTTTCATCAAGAAATCTCAAGAACACGTCGTGTTCAGGCAAAAGAACGACAAAGACAAGAGGCGATCGATGGCAATGGCCATGGCGAAGCTGTTCATCACCGGGCTGAGCACGACGATCACCTGCTCCTCCGCGGTGGTGTGCAAGGGCGCCGCCATGGTCGTCGTGCTCCTGCTCAGGCTGGTCCAGCTCCCGGGCTACCTCGGCTGCCTCCTCCTCCGCGCCATCAGAGCTGCCATCGAGGGGGCCGTGGCGGCCGCCTTCGCCGCCGCCGGGGACGCCGTCGCGGCGGCGGCGGACGCCGCGGCGGGGTGGAGGGACGCCGCGTCGTCGAACAGCACCGCGGCGGTGGCATTCGTGCAGGCCGCCATGGGGAGGCCCGAGGCGCTGCTCGCCGAGATGCTCGCCATCTTCGGCCTCGTCGCCTTGCTTTCGTGCAGACCATCGTACCGGCGCGCGCGGAGGGTGTCTGGGTGGTCGGCGGCGGCGACACGGATAGCGGCGTCGAAGAAGGCGGCGACGCGACGGTGGAGAAGGAAGGAGAGAGGATAGAGAGAGAGAAAAAAGAATAGATAAAGAGAGGTAGTGAGGATGACAGGTGGGGTCCACGTGGGCCCCACCATTTTTTTTAATTATTGTGTGTGTGAAACTGACATGTGGGTCCCATAATTTTTATTATTTTTCGGATCGAATTGCCATATAAGCGCCACGTCAATGCCACGTCAGATGAAGACCGAGTCAAATTAGCCACGTAGGCACCACCTTAGCCAAAACCGGAGTCAAATACTGCCGAGGGACCTTATTTAAACGGTTTCGTAAGTTGGGGGACCTGTCGTACCCGGGATTTACGATCAAAGGACGAAAATCAGATTGGGCGACAAATAGAGGGACCCAAAGTGAAATGGGCGACAAATAGAGGGACCAACGAAAAAGTTTGAGAGCATATTTGGTTTTTTACGTTTTCGGAAAGGAAGACGCGCGACGCGATAAGAAATCGGAGTAGACTGACGTAAGAAATTTTATTTGGCAAAAACATCTTCAACTTTTATAATAGTAGAGATAGAGATATGGGGAAGCGACTCCGGCTTGTGCGCCCGATGGGAGGGGGTTAAAATCGGGCGCTGACGTCGCATGCGTGTAAAACTACTCTAAACTCATTTTTCTCTTAAATTACTTATTCAAATCATGATCCGATTGCACCATTAAATTCATTGCAATTAAATCTTCAAAACAAGACCACACATGGATATATTCCGACAAAAAAAAATTTATTATTGAATTATTTTTAAATGTTACACGATGTTCCACTAGGTATATCGGAATTGTTTCACTAAGTAGATCGAAAATGTTTCACTCGTTTAAATCGGATGTTGTTTCACCTTATATAAAAATAATGTTTCAGCAAATAGCGAAAGAATGTTTTAGTTCACTGCAACATTTGATCCATACATAGTGAAACATTATAAGTACACTAGGTGAAACATTTTTTGTGGAACAAAAAATAAAACGAATTCCCTTATGATAGAAGGTTTCCAAAATATGTGAGTGATTTGTTGCAAAAGAATGTTTCGTTCACTGCAACATTAGATCCATACATACATAGTGAAACATTGTGAGTGCACTAGATGAAACATTTTGGGTGGAAAAAAAAGAAACGAATTCTCTTAATGGAGGGTTTCCAAAATATGTGGGTGATTTGTTACAATGGAGTATGTGGTGGAGACACATAGCAGGTGGGGCAGAGAACGTGGTGGGGCCAGGCCCTGTATCACGCGTGAGGGGAGCGCTCGATCTGCTCCACCCCCGCCCGACCGTCCGATGGTAAGAATTTTCGATTATATGGAGTGTCTTTTTCGTGCTATTCTGATCCGTGTGGTTTTCACATGCATCTGATTGGAGATTTTTCTTTTGTTTTTACGCGCTATACGTGGGGTGCACTCATGGCATGAAGGAAATTACTCTTAGGGAGTGGGCGGTCCAACAAAATTCATGGATTTGAGACTATTAACCATCCTCTCAAAGAAGCCAGTTCTCAGATGCTACACTTCCAAATTTGCATTCACATTTCTCACCCGGTCTCAGTCGAACTCTCCCATGTGCCACTTTTGCCACTCTTCATGTCCATGTGGAACACTTTTACAAATAACCCCTGTCCAATGTGGAACTCCAAGCAAAAAAGATAGAAATACCTTTGGGCCCACTTGTAAGTCGTTTCCCTTCACACCCTAAGCTAAGTAGAGGGGCGAAGGGGGGAAATGAGCAACCGTCGATGAGAATGAAGGAGCTTTGGTGCCGACATATCTTCCCTAGCAGTGGATGTGGTGCCAACACCGACGACGGTTTCGGCCACAAGAGAGAATCTCGATGATACGGCGGCGATTCTCCTCTCCCTGTGCTGGCGGAAAGCCGGTGAAGGCATGTCGTCATTGTCTTCTGCCTCCAGGATGGCCATGGCTGGGGGCCCTAGGTCGTCACCGCCACAGGACAACGCCGTCGAGCCCCATCCGTCACCGACATATCAGCTGACCTCGCGGCAGGAGTCCATGTTGAGCGCCGTCCTCCACTCACGCCTCAAATCTGCACCTGACCTACCGTCATCGACTGCCTCTTTTGCCTAGGCACCTTACACCTCCATTGGCCCCCTCCTCCTCATACTACCTCTTCCCGAGCCCAGGGGTAGAGAGAGTCTCGCCCCTCCCCCTCCCCCAGCCAGTCCAACTCATGTCGCCCGTGTACTCCGTTCACCATCGCCCCTCCTCCTAGCTTGCCCTTCCGACTCCATGGCCACCATGTGATCTCTTTGCCCCCTACTGCTCAATCTCTTCTCCTTCCCTCTCTTTCGCATTGGTTAAGTTCAGGTGTTTGGGTGGGGAAAAAGTCTTATATGTGGGCCCATGGGCATTACCATCTTTTTGCTTGGAACTCCAGGTCGGAAACTCGGACTGGGCCTATTTGCAAAATCAAAAAGTGCATCACGTGGACAAGAAAAATGGTAAAAGTGGCACATGAGAGAGTTTGAGTGAGGGCTGGATGGCATATAGGAATGGAAATTTAGGAGAGTGGCATTCAGGAAATGGTTTTTTAGGATTTATAAATTAAATTATCGTGCTAATCTCACAATTTTTTTTACAAGAATCTCATAACTAATTCTCTCGTGACAATCTATCCCATGCATTGGTCGACACATATTTTGACAAGTAGAGAAAAAAAAAGACTAGATCTCTATCCCTAACTATTAAACCTAGCTGCTCTATCCAATGCATGTGGAGATTTTGGTTGATGGCTAAGTTTGCCACTCCTCATTTTGCTACAAGTGTGTCATGCCACACAACGTAAGGATATATAGTAATTTGTTGGCCATAAGTGTGACTAAGTTTAGCAAGAATTTGAGCCTATATATAATCCTATATATAAAAAAATAATTTGAGCCTATAGCGCGTGGGCCCAAGAACTAGAAAAGTAAGACATGACAAAGTGTGATAACCAACTAAACACTACAGTGGAGTACTCCCTCCTTCTAAAAATCTGAGACCTATTTCTTTTTCATCAAAACCAAGAAGCAATTAACTCACTCACCATGTGTCAAAACCAATGATCATACAACCAATAAGTACTAGAATGGTTTCTTGATTTCCGATCAAGAATTTAATTTAGCATATAGTGACTATAAATAGGACTCAGATTTTTGGAGAAACCAAAGAATGAAATATGTCTCAGATTTTTGGAAGGAGAGAGTAACAAATATACCTAAGGTTTGACGGGATAACCTCTTAGAGCCAACCAAACAACCACTAGAAGTTGTTGTTTGTTTGATTGCAGTTTGGACTTTGGAGTACGAATTGAAAGAAACACTCCCCTTACGTTGAAAACTCGAAATAACGAGCATGTCTTTTTTTTCTCACTCCGATCGCCTTCACTCACCGCCGGGAAACGAGAACGAAGCAGTCAGCCAATCAAATAATTTCTGAAAACACTAGGCTAACAAATTGTGATATGCCTAAGGTTTGACACGACAACCTGTTAGAGCTAACCAAAGTACCAAACAACCCCGGCCTAGAAGTTGTTGTTTGTTTGGAGTAGTACGAATCGAAATAATGAGCATGCATGTCGTCCTTTTTCTCATTCCGATCGCCGTCACTCACCGCCGGGAAACGAGAACGAAACTGGCAGCTGGCGACGACGTGCAGGGCGGGCGGCTGGTCAAGTCAATGTAACTGTAACAGGCGACCTTCAAGTATTCTCCCTTCACTGCATCTGCACACATCCACTGATCTGAGTCTGAGCTGAGCTCTCGTCGACACCACATGTTTCCTCTTCTTCTATTAAAGAAACCCCATGCTGTCGGTGTACCCAGCTCGTTCAATGCGCCCGGTGTCTCCTCCTCCCAACTACACACCCCCGCAATCTCGCTCGCTAGCTGATCGATCTAAGCTCAAGCTCAAGCTCAAGCTACTGATCGATCTAAGCTCAAGCTAGCTTCGGTCGTCGGCAATGGCGGCGCAGGCGTCTCCTCCAACGAAGAAGGTAACATACGATGATTATAGTGTGTGCATGTTCGCGCGAAGTGTTTGATTCGAGCGTACGGGTGCAGGTGTTGGTGCCGATCGTCGCCGGCACGGAGCCGGTGGAGGCGGCGGTGCCCATCGACGTCCTCCGCCGCGCCGGCGCGGACGTCACCGTGGCTTCCGCCGATGATGGCGAGCTGGTCGTCGAGGTCATGTACGGCGTCAGGATCGTCGCGGACGCGCTCGTCGCCGGCGGCGACTGCGCCGCCGCTCACTTCGACCTCATCGTCCTCCCGGTACATAATATATATTAATTGCGGCCAATCGCGCGCGACACCGATCGATGCATGGAAGCTCATCTTGAATTCTGCGATGCCGCGCGCAGGGAGGGGTTCCAGGCGCGGCGAACCTCGGCGGCTGCGCGGCGCTGGAAGCCATGGTGAGGAGGCACGCGGCGGCCGGAGGTCTCTACGCCGCCATCTGCGCTGCGCCGCCGCTGGCGCTGGCGTCCTGGGGCATGCTCAACGGCCTAAAGGTTGCTAAAGCTAGCAAGTGGGCCACTCCGGTCCACTGCTCACTATTGCTATTCTCCACTATCACAATTCACTGTTTAATTCCAGCTGTTGTTTATTTTTCTAAAAAAGAATTTGTAAAAGAAAATGAAGTATACCAAAGAGAAATTAACAAATATAGAATTAATAGAGAGTAAATTATGCATAGGTACTTGAGATATATTTGCCACAAAACACACTCGAAGAAACGAAAGGTACTGATAAATACCTACTACTTCATCTCATAAAAAACCCAATCCTAGCTACAAATCTGGACACATGCGTATCCAGATTTATTGCTAGGGTTTTTTTAGACGGGGAGGGTAGCTCTCACTAAATACCGTTGATAAATTATTATTAGTAGTACAACCAAGTGTATATACTCCCTCCGTTCTAAAATGTAAGCATTTTTAGATCTCGACACGGTCTCCAAGATACTATTTTGACCAATAATATCTACAAAAGTAAAATATTTTAAATAAAAAGAGTTATATATTATGATAGTTCGTTTAACGATAAATATAGTAGCATCAAGTTTACATGATTAATATTTCTTAATTTATCGCTATTAATAGTCAAATTTTAAAAAGTTTGACTTGACATTATTCTAAAAATGCTTAAATTTTGGGACGGAGGGAGTAATATTTATTTGCACTAGGATTTTGAATCCTACCACTACTCCCTCCGTCCGATGAAAAACGAATGTAGAATTAAATATAATATATTCTAATACAATGAATCTAAATATATATATGTCCAGATTCGTAGTATTAGGATATGTCACATCCGGTGCTACGTTCGTTTTTTATAGGACCGAGGGAGCACGTACTTAGGCTCTCACCCCCTCAAAATAAACAGATGCGTACGTTTTGACAGGGTATTTTACAAGACCGTATACTTTCATATATTCAGTCAGCCACAGAAGTGGTTATGGAACCAATTAAGTAACAAATTAATGTTTGTTCAAAAGATTAAAAATACCACACAGTATTTTTAGATTATACATAAATGTCTTAGCTAATGAAATTTTCATAGAACATTTTGCCATCAAAGAATTCCTCAAAACAAATTACAATAAACAGTGTTTTTGCGTTTGGATTCCGCCAAACCTCATTTTATGAAATTTACTCTATATATATATAGAGAGAGAGAGAAAAGACACCTAGTGTGGTGCAAACGGTTTTAAAGGAGTATGACGTACGGTGTACGCACCTACACTCCCAATAAGCTAATTTTGAAATGCACAAAATTAACCACAATTCGTTAATTTATTAATCATGATTCATAATTAACCGTCAAATGACATGTCTTTGCATGATATGATGAAGGCAACTGCTCATCCGCTGTTCGTGGACAAGTTCCCACCGGAGGTGGCCGCCGTGGATGCGAGCGTGATGGTGGACGGGAGCGCCGTCACGAGCCGTGGCCCGGCGACGTCGACGGAGTTCGCTCTGGCTCTGGTAGAGCTACTCTACGGCAAGAACAAGGCCGAGCAGATCGCAAAAGAAATGGTAGGTACTCCTCCGCACTCGCAAAGAAACTCGTTTTGGACAGTGACATGGTCTCCAAAATACAACTTTAGCTTCTTATTTCTATAAAAAATATTTATTGAAAAGTGATATATGTATGCTTTTATAAAAATATTTTTCAAGACAAATTTATTTATATATTTTTTACATTTTCAAACTTAACAACTTAAGAGTTATTCATGATTTATATTTCCAAGGTTTGACTTAAACATTGTCCTAAACGACTTTCTTTATGAGTACAGAGGGAGTAATTAATTATGGTTCTAGTAGCTTTGGCATTTACTCCTTCCGTCCTAGAATAATATAGCACTTAACGCCGGATGAAAGTCATGCGACATATTAGTAGAATGTGTTTTATTCAATTCTATAGTTTGTTATATTCTAAGACGGTGGTAGTAAACTTTTTTGTTTGGATCTTATCTATTGTTACTATTGTCGATATCTTTTTTTTTACCATGGCAAGACCTGCTCATTGTTAAAATTTTGGCAAAAATGTGCTTTGTTTGAATTGTTACTAAGTTTTTTAAGTAAGATTGGCTAGGCTGCTATTTCCTTCGTCTCGCAGTATCAGGCTTGTACGTTTCTTGATATTCAACTTTTTAAAATATTTGACCAACAACAATCTATCTAATAAAAGTCAACTTTTATTTGATGAGAATAATATAATTGAATTGGCAATTAAATTCACTTTCCTACTATAGTTGTAGAATATGATAAATTAAAAGTCAAATATTAGTTTTATAAACCGTGTCAAATTTGACAGCGTATTATTTGGTGAGAAAATGGTGTGGTACCTTCTATTTTTAATATATGATATAATTTACTTTTTGAAAAAAAATTGACCAACAATATTTATTTAATTAGATCCATTGTAAGCATGGCTAGTATGTTTGCCAATTTACATAAATATTTAAAAGAAAAGAATAGCCAAACGAATTAGAATAGAAATTACCCCCTGAACTATCGCGGTCGTCCGAATTACCCCTCTAAAGGTTGTATGTCCACCCACAATTTTTTTTTGATAGAGTGCTGACTGGGATGCCACGTGTACGCCGCGTAGACCAAAACCACCGCGGATTGGGTCGATGGGGGTAATTCGTCCGATTTGCATAGTTGGGGTGAAGAATGTCTGGTTTTGTGGTTCAGGGGGTAATTCGGACAACCGCGACGGGTGGGTAATTCGTACTTTTTCCAATTAAAATAATCATATGAAAAGACGGGTGCTTTTAGTTTACTATCAAATAGGTGCTAACATTTTCGACAAAGTTGTGCTTGGTATGTTACCTGAAGTAGTAAACGACCATGGTCCATGGACTATGCCAAACTTAACTAAATTACATAATCTGGTAATCTATATATTTATATAAGCAAGTATATATACTCTCTATATATAGGTGGACCAAATAGACTATAATTAAGCTTGTTTTTTTAAGAGTATATGGAGTACATCTGCCCATGTACGTCTATATTCATGATTAGTTTTTTAGAAGAAATGAACTCGGGAAATATAGGATACTCCCTCCGTACTCGTAAAGGAAGTCGTTTTAGACAGCGACACGGTCTTCAAAATACAACTTTAACTTCTTGTTTCTATAAAAATATTTATAATTTTTACATTTTTAAACTCAACAACTTAAGAGTTATTCATGATTTATATTCCTAAGGTTTGACTTAAACATCGTTATAAACGACTTCTTTTACGAGTACGATAGGAGTAGTTAGGACACAATTTCTAGTTTCTGGTTTCCAGGAATGGGTGGCATAATTTATGAGGAAATGGACGGTACATTGCGGCGGTATAATAATTGTCTAACGTTGTATTGAATGTTCACTTCACATGCGCCGTTGTCAGCTCAAAATCGGTTGTGGAAAGTCAGGGCATGAATTTATTGTAAAGGGGTGTGTTTAGATCCAAACTTTGGATCCAAAGTTTACAAAATTCTATCACATCAATCTGTCATACATACACAATTTTTCAGTCACATTATCTCCAATTTCAATCAAAATTCAAACTTTGGATGGAACTAAACGCAGCCTAGATAAGCCCTCATGGCCTCATATGGGCCATATATATGCCGATAGCTGTTGATACTTGATAGTATGATGGTGTGTGTTGACTGCTGCTATGGTCATGGGGCCAAATGTTTCTGAAATGCAGTCAGAGAACTTCATGAGCACTAGAACGGAATATACTGAAAATAAATACTCCATATTTTCCCACCTACTCCATAAAATACTTATTGAGTTGAAATAAAATTCTATATGGTCATACTTGGATAATATGTCATACTAATTGTACTCCCTCCATACTCATAAAGGAAATCATTTAGAACAATGTTTAAGTCAAACCTTGGAAATATAAATCATGAATAGCTTTCAAGTTGTTGAGTTTGAAAATGTAAAAATTATATGTATAGATTTGTCTTGAAAAATACTTTCATAAAAGTATACATATATCACTTTTCAATAAATATTTTTATAGAAATAAGAAGTCAAAGTTGTGTTTTGGAGACCGTGTCGCTGTCCTAAACGACTTCCTTTACGAGTATGGAGGGAGTATAGTATTTGCGATTTCGTTGCTAAAAAACCATAGGCGCTCCCTGATGTGCTCTCCTTTTTTTAAAAAAAAATCATTGCTAAAATAAGTGTGGTTAAATTTTAAATGTGAATAGTAGTAGTTGGATTATTTGAGATTTTCTTTTTTTTAGAAAATAGATTAAAACCTGGCCTCTATATCTAACACGGATGTATGCAGCTAAGGTGGATTATTTGTGAATGAAATGTGCGCGCCAAAGTTCTGCAATTGCTCTCTTCAAACCCTAACCTCGTGCTAATAGTTCCTTAAGAAATGTACTCCCTTCATCCCAAAATATAACAATCTAAAACCGAATAAAACATTTTTGTTTATATTTTAGGATAAAGGTAGTATACATTAATCTTAAAAAGTAGTCAGTGTACCAAGCCAATCTACTTGATTTGACTATGGTAGGACTTTTGGAGAGTGTTGGTACTATATAAGAGAAATTTTATGGTCGTTAAGAAGGTACCAATAATGTAAATTTTCATAAATTAATTAACATTGGACATTCTTTTAAACAAAGAAAGTCCATAATACAAGTTTTGACAATTAGGTGGACCAGAAATTAATCGACAAAGTTACCTTGTCCACGGTCCCACCCATCAACTACCTAGGTATAGGAAGCTGGCATTTGTAAGCATGGCAGATTTGAGCTCTGCTCCTTGACTCATCACTTTATGAACAGCAAATCATCCCCCCCCCCCCCCCCCTCTCCCCCCTTTTCTGTCATAGCTTGATCAACGTATGAGTTAACTCCCTATATCTTGTGCCTCAAATTGTCAGCTTGTCAGATATGATGCTGGGTATACCATCAACGAAGTCAATTCGGTTCAATGGAAATGGAACGGCACGCCCAAGGTATACATACAAGAGATGAAACTTAAACATACATTTATCTTAAACAAGCTAGGATTTTATACCTCATAAATAAAGTGATGGAGCTCTTCCAAATCACTATATGGAGAGAGAAAAAAAGTATAGCATTTCTTATACAGAAAAGCCAGAAATTCTGAAAAATTTCCTCTACTTTGTGTCAGGTCCTTGTTCCAGTAGCCAATGGCACCGAGGAGATGGAGCTGATAACAATCATCGACGTCCTGCGCAGAGCCGACGCGGACGTCGTCGTCGCGTCGGCGGACGACGCCGGCGTCGAGATCGTCGCGCGCCACGGGATGAGGATCGTGGCTGACACGACGCTGGACGAGGCGGCTGCCGATGATCAGACGAGCAGCTTCGACCTGATCATCCTACCGGCAAGCAGCAACACGGACTCGCTCGCGCTGTCCAAAACCCATATATATTTATCATAATTTCTGAACATGTTCGTCAGATCACTGAACGTCTGAACAACTTTCTCTCTCCTCGTCTCAACAACAGGGTGGCTCGCCTGGCGCGAAGACGATGAGCAGCAACGAGAAGCTCGTCGCTCTACTGAAGAAGCAGGCGGCGGCGAGCAAGCCCTACGGCGCCATTGGCGCCGCGACGGCTCACGTGCTCGAGCCCCACGGTCTGCTCGAGGTAAATTAAAGAACATTAGACAAGATCGCTTGCTTTTGATCAGTGATCTGTCGAGACCTGACACGCATCGAGCGGCCGCGCGATTGATTTCAGGGCAAGAAAGCGGCGGATCAGGATGGCGGCGGCGGCGGCGAGTGCGAGAGCAGAGTGGTGGTTGATGGGAACGTGATCACGAGCGGAGGCACCGGCACCGCCATGGAGTTCGCCGTGGCCGCCGTCGAGAAGCTGCTCAGCCGCGACGTGGCGCAGAGGGTTGCGGAAGGCTTGCTTTTTGCCTGATCGATCTTTGTTGGTTTTAGGTGATCAAACCATGAAAGTTTTCATAATGCAGATGTGTGATCTGTGAAAGAGATAATTTTCCTTCCAAGAGACATAAAGAGTTGTCACTTGTCAAACCATCGATTGAACACCCCATTTCTCCCATAAACTTTTCTTGATTTATAGCTGATGGATTGATTGATGGATAGAACTGAGTTTTTATGACAATTATTCGAGAGCGCACAAATAAATAATTGTCATTAAAATGGTAAAAGAAATTGTACTGTTTAGAAACTTGGGAAGTATGCTTCTCATAATCTGCAAGTTGAAAAGAACTGAACCGTTTAAAGTAGTATCAACGTAACGTAAAATTGGTTTTATAACAATAAAAGATTAGGAGTTTGAAAATATAATATTTGAAGTTCTGGTAACGTCTGAATTCATCTAGATTTTAGGATGTTGTGAGAAAATTGGATTTTAGAGAGACGTCTCAATCAAGCATAACCATACTGCAATAATTTCTTTTTATCAAATGATGAGTTGTTACCTTTTTACCTTTTTTGTGTGTAAAAATGAAACAGGATGCTAGATAAAACAGATTTGTTAATTGTTATTTGACATAAAACTAGGGAGCAAATCTTATGGGATTTGGACCATCTAATTGGCTTGAAGATTCGTTGCATGTTGAGGTGGAAACATGTTACGTCTTGTATAGGTAGCACTGAAACCAAAAAAGAAGAAGGCATGGCCTAGTTCACAACTTTTTCTTTAAACTTCCAATTTTTCTATTATATCAAAACTTTCCTATACACAAACTTTTAATTTTGGCATGAACTAAACACACCCGAAGAATGTAGGCGTCCACAATATATGACACCTATAGTTCTTATAGGTGCTTTTTGGACGAGCCATCCTTATACAGCAGTGATACCCCGCGCTTTGCTGAGAGATTTATGGATGAATATATGTTAAATATTGCTGAAACGATAAAAGTTGAAATGTTGAGAAAATAATGCGAGTAAGATAATTTGACACAAATCTCTATAATATAATATTGTAAATGATGTGTTATGCTTGCATGAGATTTAAAATATGCTAGAATAGTAATTGCTAGTGAGTGAATATGTGGCCTGAGATTTTAAATGGGCTAGAATAGTAAGAATAGTAATTGCTAGTGGGTAATGATGTAGCATGCTTGTATGTTGAGCTTTAGTTTCTAATAATTGTGTGGGTACCACACCACAGGCAATAAAAAAATACACACACTCTCACTGTTACTTTTTTTCTCCCAAACCGTTTCTTACCACAACGGGAGAGAAGGGAAGAAGAATGGAAGCCTTGCCATGGAAAGGGGAAGAAAGCTCGAAGCACCCGGATGGAGTTGCCGTCGCCGGAGATCCGCCTGTGATAGTCGCCTCCGCCGCCGCTTTCTCCGTCACGAGCACCGACGCTGGCGCCAACGCCTCCTCTATCGCCAGATCTAACCCCGCCTGCGAGCACCGTCGCCGACGCCGATGGATCCGGCCATGCCTATGAACGCCGACGCCACTGAATCCAGCCACGCCCACGAGTGTCGACGCCGCCGCGGATTCTGGTCGTGCCCATGAGCACCATTGCCTACACCAACGGATCTAGCCACGCCTGCGAGTGCCAATGCCGGATCCGGCCGTGCCCGCGAGCGCCGATGCCACTGCCAGAACCGGCCACGCCCGCAAACGCTCGCGAGACAAGAAGAACATGAGAGAAAAAGGGGATTGGATTAAGAGGACGAGAAGAGAAGGGTAGTTGAGAAATGGTAAGATTTTTTATTTAGACCAGACCCACCTTGAGGATCAATTTGCTATGTATACTCCCTCCGTACTCATAAAGTCATAAAGGAAGTCGTTTTGGACAAGGACACGGTCTCCAAAACACAACTTTGACTTCTTGTTTCTATAAAAATATTTATTGAAAAGTGATATATGTATATTTTTATGAAAGTATTTTTCAAGACAAATGTATTCATATATTTTTTACATTTTCAAACTCAACAACTTGAGAATTATTCATGATTTATATTCCTAAGGTTTGACTTAAACATTATCCTAAACGACTTCCTTTACGGGTACGAAGGGAGTACATTGCAACAAGTGTTATTAGTTAAAGACTAAATTCACAAGAGCCATGATAAAATACTACCCTCATGATTAGACCATGCCCCTGAGATTAACTTGAGAATTATTCATGATTTATATTCCTAAGGTTTGACTTAAACATTATCCTAAACGACTTCCTTTACGGGTACGAAGGGAGTACATTGCAACAAGTGTTATTAGTTAAAGACTAAATTCACAAGAGCCCACCTTAAAAGACCACTTGAGCCATATACATTGCTCATGCCCGATGGGTTGATCTTACTATAATAAGGATGTTTGATACCCCATATCATTTTTGGCTGCATTCTATATTACATTTTCGCAACTTTTACTCCCCCGTTTTCACGCACACGTTTTCTAAACCGTTAACGGTGCTTTTTAAAAACAATTTCTATGGAACAGTTCCTCTAAATATTATATTATATTGATCATTTAAGTTTATTTAGTTAAAACTTAATTAGTTATGTGTTAATCCATTGGTCTATCTTTACCTGCTGGTGAAGGCTTCCTAAACCCCCGAGAACACAGCCAAATTGCAGATTTTCACTTGTCCAATATTCAAAACTAAAACTCCGATTTAGAAAGATGTACACGTTTCACTTTGCAATACAATATTCTTTGGAGACATGAAACCAACCTCACTTGCCCGCTACCCACTCTGGTCTATCTCCACTGTCCTCTGTCCACATTAAGCCCTTGGTTAGTTAGGAAAAAAATTGAGTTTAATTATCGCATCGGATATGTAGACACACATTTTAAGTATTAAACGTAATCTAGTAACAAAAATAAATTATAGATTCTGCCAGGAAATTACGAGACAAATTTATTAAGCCTAATTAATCTGTTATTATTAAAATATGTACTGTAGCACCACATTGTCAAATCATGGCGTCTACATTTAATATTTTATATATTTATGAAACATTTGATATGATAGCGTGGAATTTTTTTTTTAACTAAATGGGACTAAAAAGAAGTAGTACTAAGTGTTCACCTAACTGGGTTTAACTGTACTATAGTAGTACAGCGCACAGGCCACGCGTGCGCGTCCACCGAAACAGCGGCGCCGACGACGAGGCGATCGATTCCTGGACACTCGCGCCACGCCACCCCACTCTCCCTGCACGCTGCAGCTACCCCTACTCTACCACTGCCCTCTCCTACGGGGATAGTGATACGATGGCGATGGCGGCCGCTTCCGCCTCCGCCATGGCGAGGCGGGCCGCGTCGTGGCCACGGCTCCTCCTCCTCTCCCACGCCTTCGCCGCCGCCGCGGAGCCGAAGCGGGTGCTCGTGCCGGTCGCGGACGGCACGGAGCCGGTGGAGGCGGCCGCCACCGCCGACGTCCTCAACCGCGCCGGCGCGAGGGTCACCGTCGCCACGGCTGACCCCGCGGGCGACGACCGTGGCCTCCTGGTGGAGGCCGCGTTCGGGGTCAAGCTCGTCGCCGACGGCCGCGTCGCCGACGTGGAAGGCGAGGCCTTTGACCTCATCGCCCTACCCGTGCGTCCAACCTTTACTCCTAAAATTACTTCCTTTTTTTTTCTCCCCCTTAACAACTACTTCATCCGTTTCATATTACTAGTCAATTTAACTTTCGCAAACATTTTTAAGTTTGACCAAATTTATAGAAAAATATAACAACACAAAACAAACATATTATAAAAATATATTTAGCATTACATTTAATTGAACTAATCTAGTGTTCCTTTTCATTAAATTTGGTCAAACATAAAGAAATTTGACGAAGAAAAAAAAAAGGTCAAAGTGACTTATAATATGAAATGGAGGGAGTACTAATTCTGCTTTACTGTGCCATTGATTCGCGCTCTGTGAGGATGTTCTTGCTTAATAAGAGTATGGGGAGCTTGTATGGACTTGCAAAGTGTGACAATTCCGTGTTTGCTGGTTACTTGGTGTAGGGAGGAATGCCGGGATCAGCTAACCTCAGAGATTGCAAGGTGCTGGAGAAGATGGTCAAGAAGCAGGCAGAGCAGGCTGGCCTCTACGCCGCCATCTGCGCCGCGCCGGCGGTGACGTTGGCTCACTGGGGCTTGCTCAAAGGCTTAAAGGTTGCAACATTGATCATCATTCAGTCAGGGTCAATTCACTGTTGCGGGGGTGGTTTTGTTGGAAAGATGTATCATGTTGAGAGACAGATGTGATTTTTGTTATTTCAGGCGACTTGCTATCCATCATTCATGGAGAAGTTCACTGCTGAAATTATCCCTGTGAACTCTAGGGTGGTGGTAGATAGAAATGCAGTGACCAGCCAAGGGCCAGCAACAGCAATTGAATATGCTCTCGCTTTGGTGGAGCAACTGTACGGCAAAGAGAAGTCGGAGGAGGTTGCAGGACCCTTGGTAAGCTATATAGCCTGTAAGCCATCACATACTTGTTTTTTTTTACTTCTATCTGCTATGTTAGGTGATATGATATTATTACCAGGCGATGATCTCAAAGAGATGTTTATGGGCTGTTGGATTTTCCTAAAATTCTGCCTGCAGTGATTCGATCAATTATCTGAGTGATTTATGGTTTCTAACTAGTTGACATAATTATAGTCATACTGAAATTTAGAGTAAGGCAATATGTCGCAATCTTTTAGGACATTTAATTGTTACTGTAATCTCTCCCTTCAAATCTTAATACAAATGATACGCAATGCTTATGCGTGTTCCCTAAAAAAAGTTACTTTTGCTGAGTTCACTCGAATTGTTTTCGTGCATATTGTATCAACATCAGCTGCTTAAATTAACATTGCCTAATGATTGTGTGGTTCTTCTAATTCAGTATGTTCATCCTCAACCTGGGGTTGACTATGTCATAGATGAGTTCAATTCAGTTGAGTGGAAATGCAGTGGTACACCTCAGGTATGAAATAAAATTGAATCCTTTTGTTAAAAAATGGGCCCTTATATACCTTTTTTAGGTTGCATGAATAGGTTCTTGTCGCATGGCACAGGTCTTCGCTTGCTTAAAAATGTTTTAGCTGTTGCTATGAAACTCTGTCATTTTTTTTTTCGCCGGGCTGCAGGAAGGAATCCCTGGTCAGGGTTTATTAAGCATAAGGTGTGATTTACATGACTCAACAACCATGCTAGCACTTCCCTTTTTTGGGTCTTCTGCAGGTTCTTGTGCCAGTTGCTAATGGTTCGGAGGAAATGGAAGCTCTTAATTTAATAGATATCTTGCGTAGAGCAGGAGCAAATGTTACTGTTGCATCAGTCGAGGATAAGTTGCAAGTTGTGACCCGCCGCCACAAATTTAACCTGATAGCTGATATTATGGTGGAAGAAGCTGCCAAAAGGGAATTTGATCTGATTGTCATGCCGGTACATTCCATAGCTAGAGTTACTTTTTTTATTGATCTGGTGTTAATCTTTTGAATACTTTGCTGATACTGGTGTCATATATAGGGTGGTCTGCCAGGTGCTCAAAAGTTTTCTAGTACAAAGGTACTTGTAGATTTACTCAAGAAACAGGCAGAATCTAATAAACCATATGGTGCAATATGCGCTTCCCCTGCTTATGTTCTCGAGCCCCATGGTTTACTGAAGGTATTCCCCTGTATATGTACATGAGTGTTAATCCCTCTCGGTAGCAGCTCTTTTTTTTTTTGGAACAAATTCAGTAGTCAGCTCCATAGCCATATAAATGATTATTTCTCAAAGTAGCAGATTAACCATCAAGCTGTATTTCCTTTCGAAAAAAAAACTGTCAAGCTGTATTAACATAGATGTTTCCATCATTTTAGGGGAAGAAGGCAACATCATTTCCACCAATGGCACACCTGCTTACTGATCAGAGTGCATGTGACAGCAGGGTGGTTGTTGATGGTAACCTTATCACTAGCAAAGCCCCAGGCTCCGCTACAGAGTTCGCTCTAGCCATTGTTGAGAAGCTGTTTGGTCGAGAGAAAGCGGTCAGTATAGCGAAGGAGTTGATTTTTATGTGATTATACACTTGGGCATTTATGCATCAGGTGCCTGTCACCTGTGAGTGATGCTTCTGTGAATAACTACTTATGCTGCTTTCCTAGGAATGCACAATATAGCCTATAGCAGCATGTGGCAATCCATGTGAATGAGGAATAAATGTACATTATGAGTATCATGTGTAAAGAGTCGTCGTTGTTAGATTTCGGTGAGTTTACGCTGTCTTACAGTTACCTGGATAGATCTTGACTCTTGTTTCTGAGGCCCAAGGCTTGCAGAAAAATGGCATGGCAATGTTTAGTTCTCAAAGGCACAGGATCTGAATCCTATCATGTGGAACTAATACGATCTGAGATAGAGGGACTGCATTGAGAACCTGTTTGATGGATAGAAAGAAGGGAACCTGTTGAGACTTTGGAATCTGTTGCATCAATCTTTTCGAATGTTTAGCAAAATACTTTCTATTATGATTGTCACTTTCACATCATCATCAGGAGGACTAATGTGTGATTGAAACGACATGAGTGTAATGCACTAGGAAAGTGCATCTTTCTGTGTCTTGAAAACGAAAATTGTGCCATGACATAGTAATTCTGTGCCTTTTTTTGGCTCTCAATGCATTATATGCTTCTATTTATCATACTGTCGAGTGACTCATTTTAAGCCTGTTTTTAGCACTGCTATCTGTTAAGCAATGGACTCCTGGGAAGTAGGCAGACATTACTTGGCTAATGGCTATCCATATCACCATGTGTTTAGTCAAACACTTTGTTCATTGCTGGTTTCCCACAATGTGGGCTCAACATTAATGTCAAAAGAATAGATTCTGCTAGATCAGTGCAAGAACCAATTTCAATTTTGCTACATCAGCATTGCAAGGGTAATTTTTCACACCAATCATATTCAGAATTTCAGATGCATAGCATTTTTTTGTGCTTCCACTGTGCCCTTTGCGTGATATGTGTACCATGGAAGAAATTGACAGTGACAACACAAATGTTGCTTTTGGCAGAGCTGCGAAACAATATTTATTTATTTTCCCCCTCAAACTTTCCGAGGATTATGGTCACTGCAAGCCGTTTGAGGTTTACACAGACAAGATTATAAAAATTTCATGATTCTCAAAACGAAGTCCACTAGAAAAAAAGAGTAAATATTATACTTTTAAACTTTCCAGAGAGGACAAACTCATACTCGATATAAAATTCAGAAACAAGGCCATCTGAACGCCAGGTGTTCAAGATTATGCTTGATTACTCATTGGTCCCCTTAAGGAATTAGCTAATTGCAGTGGCTATAAGCTATGAGTTGCTTAACCAATCATAGCCGGTTAATTACCTCCGATAGATTCTCTTTTAGATATGGATGAAAATCCAGCCTCTATATCCATTGGTGGATATACACAGCCTAAAATCTCTGATAGATGAACATCAACGTCTATAGAAGATCACAGTCAACACATCCTGGAGCTCCCACGCTTGCGTTGACAAAGTTTGCCATGCATAAGATCGCTTGAAATAATATATTTAGATGGGTATTTCTTCCCAGCGACCATCTTAAAAAGAACAACACAACTAGAGGCAGAGTCTACAACCTTCGTGAAAAAAAAAACCCAAAATCATTGTATATGAATTTGGAGAGCCGTAAAAAACAATTATGTCTATTTTTAATATTATCTATATTTATATGAATGGATTGATATTTTTTTAAGACGGAGGATGTACATCACTAGAGCTAAAGAAAAAGAACAGTTGACAGGTGGTGACTGAATGAACAGAAAAGAACTGTTAGACAAATGGTGCGAACGCTAGACCTAAACTTATGGGAGAGACAAGATGCTCTTGAATCCTACTCCTAAATTGGAAATCCTTAACATCAACCTGATTATCCTAATAGTAGGGCTGGGGCAAATATAGTACTCAATTCTCCATTTTAGGGAAAAATATATAACTCATGGTTTTTCAATGGCAGAATGACAATTCAAACTTTTTTATGCACCATTGGCATACAAGCAATTATTTCCAACATTATTTATATACAAAGAAGTGTTATTGTTTTTTTACGGTGACAAAGAAGTGTTATATACAAGCTGGCTTATTTCTTGAGAGTAACATGCTATTGTTTATTTATTATGAAGCCATTAAGAGGTCCGTTTTTTGTTGAATTCATTCATAGGTCCAGTTTTGTGTATAATTTATTTTTTTGTTGTTGTTAATATGTAAAGTGGTGATTCTATCACATCAATATTTTCCAAAAGAATGTGATCTTACGATACAAGAATTATATGGTGAAATTGCTAATTGGGAAAGTAGTACATAGTTGTTTTTGTTGGTTGTTTTCTCATATGCTCAATGATATGCCTTATAATATTGTTTGAATATTTTCTATTTTCCTCTCTTTTAAAATTGTTTGACTGTTTTTGCCTTCTATAGCTAGTCATCGCCTTACAACCGATATGATTGTTCAAACTACAGTTCGATAAGGCATATCATTTAAGCAGAGTTTCGATACTCTTTGGACCACCTAGAGCCAACGCGGCCTACTTGGTCACTTGGCAAAATAGCAGTTGGGAAACACGTGAAGTTTGGCAGAATAGCAGTTGCTCCCCTCAACTTTTTTGTACAACCTCCTGTAGTCTCTCCCCATTTCATGTTTTTTCATCACCATTCATCGGTACATGTGATGAAAGTCCTTACGTACTAATGGGGTATTAAGATTGATAGGACCATGAATTCAATTGCCACTACGGAGTTCAATTACAAGAAAAATTCTGTACCATCATATATAAGGTTATATCTACCAGAAACCACAATTCATGCCAAACGAAAATACCTTTCATTACTAAAGAAGAAAGGAATTTTGAAATTACGAGGGGATAAATCTTTTAAGAATTGCAGTATGTGCCCTTTGAAATAATCATTCTAGTAAAAAAAATGACGTTCAGAGTAAAATTCGGTCAAAATTTTGAGACTTTGACTATCAATCTTATACCATTTTTTAATCAAATATGCATATACCATTTTTCCAAACTAAGTATTTGAGAATTTAATGATGCCTAGAGTTTCAAAAGTTTAACCAAACCTTATCTTAAATGTCATTTTATGATTAGAGGGATTATCAAATTTGAACTTAAAAAGTTAGGGAAAAGCGAAATAAATACCTCCCAAATAAAACGTTACGTACCTTTCAGTGTTACATAATTATTGATATTTTATAAATATTCTTCCTTATAATTACAAAAACATGAAACACTAAGATTGTATTTGGTTGGTGAGGTATGGGTGGATAGGACATGGCCGCCACTTTTTTGAGGTGTTTTGTTGAAGGGATGAGTGTGGGATATGCCCACCACATGTAAGAAGTATTGTCTGTAGATACTGGATATCCGGGTTTAGGCGAATTGGTCAGATGAAACGTCTAGGGAATAGATTAAGGCTCTGTTTGATTCATCCTAAGATTATTATAATCTAGATTATTAGAAGTAATCTGAAACAAACTAATAGCTTATTATTGATAAATTATTATAATCTATAAGCTATATCACTATAATTTGGTAATCCAATGTAAATGTGCTTTTTTTTCAAATTATTGGGTGGCTAAAAACCCACTATCACTAGATACTTAAAAAAAATTACCCACCTTGACATCGAACCAAACAAATTGGGCTCCTTCCCCCGCTCGGCGCACGCATTGAACTCCCCCCCCCCCCGGCTGCACGTGCATCGGCCTCCTCCTCCTCGGGCCGCGCCGCCACTTCCTCCCGTGGTTGTGCGCGCATTGCCCTCCTCTTTCCCGGCCGTGCCACCGCCTTTCCCACTCTGCACCCGGTTTCTTGCCCGATCCGCGCCACTGCCGCGCCCCGACTCCTTCCCCAGGCCGTGACGCTGCCGCCGCCATTCCACAGTGACGAAGAGTTTGATTAGTGTGATAACGATGAAAACTATATGCCGATACCTTCATCTCAAGGAAATGCTAGTCAATTGGGAGACGAAGAAGGGGACACAAATATCTTCTGTGATAATATTGCCGATGCTTTATTTGATAGGAGATAATAATTTGATGCTCAGTCTATTGTAAAAAAGAAAGTATTCATGAATGTTTTATTTATTACTATTTCAAATTATTTTTTGTTGTTTATATCGACAAAAGGATGAACAAGACATCCAAAATAGCTGAGGGCACTATAGACATTAGCATTTCAAACCCAGAAATCCATGCCTCCAATAATCCAGAGAAACAAATAGCTCACAACTTATTCTTGTCAGTTTATTAGAGCAAGTTTAATAGTATAGCCCACTACTAGCTCTAAATTATCTATAGCCAATTCATACAATAGTTGCTTACTATATTATTAATACCTGGTCCCACTTGTCATACACACATTACGTTTTGAAGTCTGTGCTGCAGCTGGCTACAGATCTGTAGCCCGCTGCTCTTCTCTCTCTTCCTTTATCTCTTTAAATTATGTTTATAGCTGGCTTATAGCCTGCTATTGTACTTGCTCTTATAATACAGCTTATAGTAATCTGGCGCAATAATTTTAAGCTGAAAGAAACAGACCCTAAGTTAATCATGCTAACTCGTGTTGGCTCAGGCATGCGAGTCCTCTAGTCGGCCTAGGCACAGTTCGACATGGTTGGTCATGGGGCATCCTGTGCTTGGACTGCTACCACGGCACGCCACAACCCGGTTGTTATAGCGGGCCAGCATGACACAAAGCATGCAAGCATGCATGTCCCAGTCCAATTTCCTTTTTTTTTTCATATTTTTCATGTGGGAATCAATTTTCTCATGGTTTCCCTATATTTTTATGATTTTTTCATTTTTTTATGGGCCAGTCAGGTCGATGGATCATCCTTGGCCCATGGGCCTACTTATGCCTGGGCTATCACGACATGCTCTGTAGCCTCCTTGGGTCGTGCCTAGGTTGAGGCCTCGGCATGTGGGCCCGCACGGGTCATGCAACCGTGGTACTCATGCCATGCTGGGCTGGGCCGCCCGTTTCGACACAAATGAACGAAGCGTAACGTCAATGCATGCACTTCTTACACTCACTGGAGAGGCTCCTAGTTTGCTTAGCTGCCTAGCAGCAAAAGTCGCGCTCACCTCCATGTCCGGATCGAAGCCCATCATCAATGTACTTGGATCAGAGCCACACGTTGAGCTGCGCTTCACGACGGGACCACCACCAAAACACTTGTTTTTCTTCCATTTTATATTCTAGTTTACAACTTTCTATAACAAAATATTAATTCAAGGTTTTAACATTTTAGTTGAAAGTTTTAAAAATTGTGTTGGAACTTTTAAATTTTATACTGGAAGTTTCAAATTTTGTGTTGTAAGTTTCAAACTTTGGATTGACTTTTTATTTTTTTTAGCAAATATTTTAAATTTTGAGTCGAAACTTTTAAATTTGAGTCAAAAGTTTCAAATATGGGTAGTGTTTTTAGATTTTGTACTGAATGGTTTAGAATTTGAGTTGAAAATTTTAGAATTTAAGTTGAGAATTTTTAAATTTTGATTTGAATGTTTTGAAATTTTGGGTTGAGTTTTTTAAACTATCGATAAAAAAATTAAATTTGAGCTAAAAGTTTCAAATTTTGAGTAGAGTTTTTCAAATTTGAGTTGATTGTTTTAAACCATTGAAAAAGCTGGAGCATGGGAACTCAAGAGTTACTATTCATTTTTTTTTTTGCAGGGAAGGGGTGAATTGTATTGATTAAACATAGTGATTACAATCCCGTAGGACAATATCATGAATACAAGGAGGAGCATCAAGTCTCCACGCTGTATTATGTCTAGTCCTTTTGGTTACTTGAGCTAGTTCATGAGCCACCCTATTACACCCTCTTCCAACATGATTTAGATGGACCACAGGAAGTAAACCAACAAAACTCCTCGCTTCCACCAACAAGGCACACCATCTTGATTTATTTTGCCCAAGGGCCATGAGCTTAATCACTTATGAGCAATCAGTTTCGAGGATAATAGACATATTGATCCATTTAGCCTGTGGTGGAGTGATCCTCTCTAGCGGGAGATCGTGGGATCCCCCTTTCGTGAGTTCGGCCGGGGGCAGTGGGTGAGATCCGAGGTTTTTCGAGACAAAAGAGACACAAGGGATTTATACAGGTTCGGGCCGCTAAGAAGCGTAATACTCTACTCCTGTGCTTGGTTGATTGAGTGTGGAACACAGGTGCTTGAGGTTGCGAGACCTAAGCCTCAGTTTTTTCTTTATTCTTTTTTTCTTTTTTCTTTTCTAAGTAGGCCTGGACCTCCTTTTATAGCTCAAGGGGTTACCACATGGGCCCAATAACCTAACTTAGTGGAGAAGTATTACAATCTCTGCATTAAATGCATGTCTTGTTGCTTGTCTTGGAAGTCTCTCGCACGCCTTGCTGTGACGTGGGGTCCACCAAGTCTTGTCCGGCTGACAGAAGGGACATGCCCGTCATGCGGCATTTAATGAGTGAAGATTTTTGGGTCCTCACTTGCGCCGGGAAACGGGAGCCCTACCCTGACCGGGTTAGGCATGCCGTCTCCGGCTGTGATGAGAGGCTAAGACCTCTCATCGTCATGACTGATGGGACAAGGCAGGACGCGTGCCGCCTGACACGCACGGTAGTGCGCCTGGCACCTCGAGCCCATCGGTCAATCGGCCGGTCACAGACCGGTTGAGTGCACTGCACACGATGCAGCGTGGCGCAACCGCTCAGATCGTCATAAATGCGGGTAGGTGGGCGCTTGGAGGCGGCCACCTAACCCATCGCACGTGGTAACCTGCGAGGGGGGTCGGGGGAGCCCGACCCCTAAGTGAGGAGGGGCAGCCGCTGCTCTGCCTCAGGCCCGATCCCCCCTCGGGGGAGGGCCACGTGGTACATGGGGAGCTCGACCTCCAAGCGAGGAGGGGGCGGCCGCCGCTCTGCCTCGGGCCCGATCCCCCCTCGGGGAAGGGCCACGCGGCACCTGGGGCAGCCTCCTCCCTCTAGTTTCGGTCGGGACGGGCCCGACCTCCAAGCAAGGAGGGGGCGGCCGCCGCTCTGCCTCGGGTCCGATCCCCCTTAGGGGGAGTGCCGCGCGAGACTGGGGCAGCCTCCTCCCTCCAAACTTGGTTCCCCTAATTTGGGAGGGAGCAGCCGCTGCTCCACCCGAGCGCCTCTCCCCTTAGGGGGCGCCACGTGGGTTTGGGGGCGGCCTACTCCCTCTAAACTTGATACCCCCGGGCCCATATCACCGACAGTAGCCCCCGGTGTTAGCCCTGACCAAAACCTTTCCCAGGTGGTCAGGGTTGACGCCAATCTGCTAGTCAGTTGACATGTGGGCCCGATCTTCTGTCCTATCATTCTGGGAGTTGGGCGGTGGGAGCCTAGCAACATTCACACGCTAGCCGAATTCCCCACCCCTTTCCGGGTTCCCGACGCGCTGTGGGCACGGGAGCGGAACCGATATGCGGGGGTTTCTTTGCTCAAAAAACCCCCTTCTAGCCATGATTCGCTCCGACCGTGCCCTAGTCCCTCTGCTTTCTTTATTAGCACTAGGGATCATGCGCCTTTTTTCGCCCCAGCCTGAGGGCGACTCGCCAGCTCGTTCCTTAGGCTGTGAACTTGTTTCCTGTGTCTATCCAGCAAACGTTGTTAGACTCTCTCGGGCCCACGACCTCACGCCACGTACCTCGCTTGCCTCTGCCTTTTGCTAACCTCTGTTCGCGTTCTACTTCATCTACTCAAACGATTAATTTTGCGTGAGTGCGAGGACTGAACTTTCCATAGCCAGCAATCTTCACCCGCGATCAAGCCAAGCTGGGCGGCATAGCCAGCCGGCGGGGCCAAAGCCAGCCGCTACGGAAGAGCCAGCACAGGGGGCCCCGGGCGTTGATGGCGCACAGAGGTCGACGCAGGGCTAGGATGGAGCTAAGAATCGTAGCCCCCACACTTTTAGTAAATGATCGTTTGAATGGACGAAGCAAACACAAAACCTTTTGTTACCAAGGGGGGCAAGCGAGCGCGCGACACGTGGATATCGCGAGACCGTGAGGAAGAGATGGGCAAGAGATAAATATTAGCCATGATAATTTTATTGAAGCATGAATAAAGAATATATAAACTTAAAGGAAGTATTAAGTTATGCTCATAAAGAAGCCCCCGGTCTAGGCTTAGCTTTCCTAGAGGGGTCTGCTTCGGCTCGGGTACTGTAATACTTCCTCTGTTACCTTTGTTCACCCCTGCTTGCACGACGCGACCTTGCAAACCTTTGGCTTGAAGAGGGCTTCCCACTCTGAGCTCTGAACTCTTTAGGGAAACCTGCTGCCACTTAGCAAACGAGGTCAGGTTCCCACGAGCCTGTGTCCCCACGCTACACATTCTGTTTGCTCTTTCCTTTCGGTGGCCTCCTTCCAATATCTCTTCCTTCTACATGGACGACTACCTTCGCACGAGTGTGAGAGCCGAAAAACTCTAGAGCCAGCGATCCCTGTCCACAGTTGAGCCAGACCGGGCACTGTAGCCAGCCGGCGGGACCAAAGCTAGCCGCTACGGAAGAGCCAGCACAGGGGGTCCCGGGCTTCGACGACACCCGGAGCTCAACTTAAGGCTGGGATGGGGCTAGAAAACTTAGCCCTCACACTTTAGCGAAGAATCGTTCATGTAGATGGGAGAAAGGTTGGGCTCTTATCACTGAGGAAGTGAACAAATGCGCAACACGCGAGCGTCGCAGGGCCATGAGAATAGAAAGGGGGGAAAACAAATATAAGACTTCAAGCTGATAAATTGAAAAAATTGAAAATACTTGAAAGGACGATTAGTTGAGCCGGGCCGGGCACCATAGCCAGCCGGCGGGACCAAAGCTAGCCGCTACGGAAGAGCCAGCACAGGGGGTCCCGGGCTTCGACGGCACCCGGAGCTCAACTGCAAGAGTCCTCCCAGTAGTAAATTGAGGCGGGTGGCAGGTTCATGAGTGATCCCCGCGCTTGGCCCTGGAGGGCCATGGGGAAGAAATTCGCCTTGACTCGGTCGTCACCCCACCTCGCCTCTATGATCGTCGTGTGGATCCGGAGGGACTCGGAGGGGTTGACGCTACCGTGGTACCTTTCGGTGAGGCTGGGCCGAAACTTTTGGGGGTCATCGGACATTCCGAAGACTCACCATAAAGACCTGGCCGCCAGCCTTACCCAGTGAAGATGCGGGGGGCCTAGCCCCCTGCCTGGGGTGGCGCGGCACTCCTGAGGAGGCCGCGCCTTCTCCCGCATTGGCGGCGCGACGCTTATCACGCCGGCGCTCGAAAGAACCTCAAAAATCACGAACGCGCCCCCTACCTGGCGCGCCAGTTGTGGAGGAGTGATCCTCTCTAGCGAGAGATCGTGGGATCCCCCTTTCGTGAGTTCGGCCGGGGGCAGCGGGTGAGATCCGAGGTTTTTCGAGACAAAAGAAACACAAGGGATTTATACAGGTTCGGGCCGCTAAGAAGCGTAATACCCTACTCCTGTGCTTGGTTGATTGAGTGTGGAACACATGTGCTTGAGGTTGCGAGACCTAAGCCTCAGTTTTTTTTCTTTATTCTTTTTTCTTTTTTCTTTTCTAAGTAGGCCTGGACCTCCTTTTATAGCTCAAGGGGTTACCACATGGGCCCAACAACCTAACTTAGTGGAGAAGTATTACAATCTCTGCATTAAATGCATGTCTTGTTGCTTGTCTTGGAAGTCTCTCGCACGCCTTGCTATGACGTGGGGTCCACCAGGTCTTGTTCGGCTGACAGAAGGGACATGCCCGTCATGCGACATTTAATGAGTGAAGATTTTTGGGTCCTCACTTGCGCCGGGAAACGGGAGCCCTACCCTGACCGGGTTAGGCATGCCGTCTCCGGCTGTGATGAGAAGTTAAGACCTCTCATCGTCATGACTGATGGGACAGGGCAGGACGCGCGCCGCCTGACATGCGCGGTAGTGCGCCTGGCACCTCGGGTCCCATCGGTCAATCGGCCGGTCACAGACCAGTTGAGTGCACTGCACGCGATGCGGCGTGGCGCAACCGCTCAGATCGTCATAAATGCGGGTAGGTGGGCGCTTGGAGGCGGCCACCTAACCCATCGCACGTGGTAACCTGCGAGGGGGGTCGGGGGAGCCCGACCCCTAAGTGAGGAGGGGCAGCCGCCGCTCTGCCTCGGGCCCGATCCCCCCTCGGGGGAGGGCCACGTGGTACATGGGGAGCTCGACCTCCAAGCGAGGAAGGGGCGGCCGCCGCTCTACCTCGGGCCCGATCCCCCCTCAGGGGAGGGCCACGCGGCACCTGGGGCAGCCTCCTCCCTCTAGTTTCGGTCGGGACGGGCCCGACCTCCAAGCGAGGAGGGGGCGGCCACCGCTCTGCCTCGGGCCCGATCCTCCTTTGGGGGAGTGCCACGCGGGACTGGGGGTAGCCTCCTCCCTCCAAACTTGGTTCCCCTAATTTGGGAGGGAGTAGCCGCTGCTCCACCCGAGCGCCTCTCCTCTTAGGGGGCGCCACGTGGGTTTGGGGGCGGCCTACTCCCTCTAAACTTGATTCCCCTGGGCCCATATCACCGACATAGCCGATAATGCCAATCCTTCTTTGCACGCAATGACTTCAACTTCTTCGGGTTGAGTTGCTGTGAAAATGGTTCCGCCATGAGGAAAGAAGTAATTCCCCTCTACAGTTCTTGATAACCACTCCCACTCCGATGTCTCCTGTTTAAATCTATTCAAAATCACTTCAAATATCAAATTGCTAAAAATGAACTTATTGGGCTCATATTTCAGGTAGGCCCATCCAAACCCATCAAGCGAGCTGTAGTTATCGATGCCACGCGTCAGGCACTCAGCTGGCGTATGTGTGAGGGAGATATTTGAAAGTTGGCAAAATTACATAAACCATCCCATACCCCATTTTGTTATAGAAGCCTACCCACCAAACACTATCAGACCGAGATTGCTCTCTTCATGGATAGTTGGTTATGCCCATTTCTTCAAATATGACACCAAATTGAGTGTTAGGGTAAAATTGCATAAACAAAGTTGATATGGTACTCTGCGAATCTACGTTGGAAAAAATGGACCGAATCAGCTACTCACTTTGTGTTGGGTGGGTAGGGTTTTTATTTTAACAAAATGGATTATCAAGTGGAATTTCAAAACAAAATGACTATGCAACTCCATTCCAATTTATCATATTATTCATGTGCGCAACATCGATGGTGGGAGTGGAGTCACTCAGTCTGGACTCTGTAGTGGAGTTACTTGGTCACGTACTCACATGACATATCTTTAAATGGATAGCTGATTCGGCCTGTTTCTTTAAATGTGATAACAAATAAAGTGTCAAGGCAAAATAGCCTATGCCAATTCACCGTGAATCCACGTCGAAAGAAATAAGCCAAATTAGCCACTCACATGTGTTGGTTGGGTGGGTTTTTAACAAAACAAACCTCAAAACAAAATGATTGAATGACTCCACTCCATTTTATCATATTATTCACGTGCAAGGCAGCGGTGGTGAGAGTGGGGGCCATTCAATTTGGACTCTGGAGTAGAGTTACTCAGTCACATGAGTTATCGTTAAATGGGTAGTTAATTTGGCCCATATCTTCAAATGCGACAACAAATAAAGTGTCAAGGCAAAAAAAAAACATAAAGCATATCTTGCTGCAAATCCACGTCAACAGAAAATAAGCCAAATTAGCTACGTATGCGTATTGTTTGTGTGGGGGTTTTTCAACAAAATGGGTTATCGTGTGGATCTCAAAACAATATGACTCAGAGTGACTCCGCTCTATTTTATCACATTATTCACGTGTAAGGCAACGATGGAGAGAGTGGACCACTTAGTCTGGTATAGTAAAGTTAGTCAGTCGCACACTCTTTAAATAATAAATGAATAGTTGATTCCACCCATTTCTTAAAACGTAACAACAAACAAAATGCCCTGGCAAAAATGCACAAACCCAAATTAGCTACTCACCTTTATTAGTTAGATGAGTTTTATAACAAAATAGATATCATATGAAATCCCAAAATAAAATAGCTGAGCGACTTCGTTCTATTTTATCACATTATTCACTTGTCAGACAGCGACGGCGGGGGGCAGTGAAGTCACTCAGTGAGGCCTCTCTCTGAAGTGGAGTTACTAACGTGACGTTACTTTTTTTGGGAAGTGTGTGCGCTGCGATCAGAAGTAGCCAAGCGTGCGCGAAATAGCATTCCCGACGCTCACCTCCCCTCCCCACCTCCCCCCATCGTTTTCTCTCACTCTCCTTTCCTCACTTTTCCTCTCTCTGACCGAATCTCTCTCTCTCTCCCACTCCTCTCTACTCCTCTCAACCCTAGCTCGCCTCTACCCTCTCTGCTCATCGGGCGGCGCAGGGGAAGGAAGGCGGCGTCCGGCTGCGCGGAGCCCGGTGAGGGGAGGGGGCGGCGTCAGGGGGGACCGGCGCGGGGGGCGGCGGCGTCCGGCCGACGGCTGCGGCGGCTAGATCCGGCGAAAGAGGCTGCATCAGCACCGATTCCCCGACTCCCCAACCCTCAAACGGTAGCGAGGTATACTCGGTCATTTTCCCCTCAGGTCTCTGGCTGATCAGACGCCGCCCCGCCAATTTCCCCCCCGGGCGAGCCATCGGAGCGGGCGGTTGACTCCCAAAGCAGACGCGAGAATTCACTAAAATTACCGCGCCATCTTGTGTCCCCAAGTTGAAGAAATAATTCGGGCGCAGTAATTTTTAGTGAATTCACGTGTCTACTACTACATACGTCTGCTTGGGAGCCAACCGCGTTTCGACGGCTCGCCTGAGGGGAAATCGGCGGGAGGCGTTTGGTCAGCTTTGCTGGTAGTGGGGGGAAATTCACCTAATGATTGAATGATGGGATATGCTGGGTGAAGGAAGGTGTGGTTATTTTATATTATCTAGAAGAGGGTAAAAAAGGGAGATGGTCCTTTGGGGGGCTGTTTGTCTTGTTTAGTTGTTTACATGGGTTTAGGAAATATTGCTTAAATGGATATAAAGTTGAAAAATGTACTTGAGGGAAGTTGTAGGTGCACGTGGGGTCCCACAATTTTTCTTCACTAGTGCACCTTTAGTTATATATTTTTTGCGCAAGAGGACAAAGGCGCTCCACGTAATTTTGAGTAAGGGCCGGCGGGATATTTATTTATGTGTAAAGGGCCTAACCAAGAAAAGCATGATAGTGCATATGTATCCTTTCTTTTTCTTTTCTTTTGTTTTCATAACTGTCTTACAGAATTTCATGTTGGCTGGTGACACTTGTCTCACTCATTATTTGGTATATTTTGACTAAACGCAACGTGTTGGTGCTCGGTAGTTTATATTTGTTTTTACGCATTCTTCATTGACTATGTATTTGATGTTGATACCCTGGGCTGTCTTATTTTGTAGGTGAATGCTGGGAGGCCACATAGGAGGCCTGTGTGATCCAAGTGTGCTGCTCCTGAGTTGAAATTGCATAGCCATATAGCAACTACTGGTGTAAACTTGAGAGATGAAGTAGTGAAAGGAAATATGCAGGATTTTGGACAATGGCTGCCTCAATCTCAGACCACTGCCGATCTATATTTCTCCGGTATTTCAATACCATCACAGTTCGATACTTCCATAGAGACGCAGACTAGAACTTCTGCAGTTGTATCGTCAGAGAAAGAATCTGCTAATTCGTTCGTCCCTCATAATGGTACTGGGGTTGTTGAAGGCATTAGCAATGATGCTGGGCTAACTGAAGTAATTGGAAGTAGTGCTGGACCAACTGAATGTATTGACTTGAACAAGACACCAGCACGGAAACCCAAGAAGAAAAAGCACAGGCCAAAGGTGCTAAAGGACGATAAACCATCGAAGACACCTAAATCTGCTACTCCAATACCTTCAACGGAAAAGGTAGAAAAGCCATCTGGAAAGAGAAAATATGTCCGCAAGAAGACATCTCCAGGCCAACCTCCTGCAGAACAGGCGGCTAGCTCACACCGCAGATCTGAGCTGAAGTCAGTTAAACGAAGTTTGGACTTTGGTGGAGAAGTACTGCAAGAGAGTACACAATCTGGATCTCAAGTTCCGGTGGCAGAAATATGTACTGGTCCCAAGCGTCAATCAATACCTTCTACCATCCAAAGAGATTCGCAAAGCCAGTTGGCTTGCCACGTGGTTTCTAGCACCAGCTCAATTCACACTTCAGCTAGTCAGATGGTTAATGCACATTTGTTTCCTCCTGATAACATGCCAAATGGAGTATTGCTTGACCTCAATAATTCTACTAGTCAGTTACAAAACGAACATGCTAAATTTGTGGACAGTCCAGCACGTCTTTTTGGTTCCGGAATAAGACAGACATCAGGTACAAATTCTTTGCTAGAAATCTATGCTGGCATGTCAGATAGAAATGTACCTGATCTCAACAGTTCAATCAGTCAGACGCATAGCATGTCTACTGATTTTGCTCAATACTTGCTTTCATCCTCACAAGCTTCTGTAAGGGAAACACAAATGGCCAATCAGATGCTTAATGGTCATAGGATGCCAGAAAATCCAATTACACCTAGTCATTGTATTGAAAGGGCTGCATTGAAGGAACATTTGAATCATGTTCCTCGTGCAAAAGCTGCAGTGATGAATGGCCAAATGCCCCACGGTTACAGGTTGGCGCAAAATCCCATCCTACCTCCGAAGCATATTGAAGGGTATCAAGTGATGGAAAATTTGAGTGAACTTGTCACGACAAATGACTATCTAACTGCTAGTCCTTTCAGTCAAACTGGAGCTGCAAATAGGCAGCATAATATTGGTGACTCCATGCATATACATGCATTGGATCCTAGAAGAGAGAGTAATGCTTCCAACGGTTCTTGGATATCATTAGGTGTGAACTTTAACCAACAAAATAATGGATGGGCATCTGCAGGTGCTGCCGATGCTGCGAGCTCACATGCACCATATTTTTCAGAACCTCACAAAAGAATGAGGACAGCTTATCTTAACAATTATCCAAATGGAGTCGTGGGACATTTTTGTACCTCATCTACGGATTTGTCAAATAATGAGAATGAAAATGTGGCCTCAGCAATCAACTCAAACGTTTTTACCCTTGCTGATGCACAAAGATTGATAGCCCGTGAGAAATCACGAGCTTCTCAAAGAATGATCAGTTTTAGATCATCTAAAAATGATATGGTTAACAGATCAGAAATGGTCCATCAACATGGCAGACCTGCTCCGCATGGCTCTGCATGCAGGGAGTCTATTGAAGTACCTGACAAACAGTTCGGGCTCATGACAGAAGAATTCACACAATTACCTAGTATGCCAACTAACCCACAAAGGGAAAAATATATTCCGCAAACTGGAAATTGCCAACTTCAGTCTTTGGAACATGGCATGGTTAAAGGGCATAACTTGGCAGGTGAATTGCATAAGCAAGTAACTTCGCCTCAAGTTGTTATTCAGAGCAATTTCTGTGTTACCCCTCCTGATGTGCTCGGCAGAAGCACCAGTGGGGAGCATTTAAGAACCCTTATAGCTCCAACACATGCATCAACATGTAAGGACACTCCGAAAGCTTTAAGTTGTCAACTGGAGAGTTCTAGAGACATTATTAGGCCTCCTGTCAATCCTATAGGGCCATCCTCTGCCGATGTTCCAAGAACTGATAACCATCAAGTCAAGGTTTCTGAAGAAACCGTTACAGCCAAACTCCCTGAGAAGCGAAAAGTAGGACGTCCCAGGAAAGAGTTAAAACCTGGTGAGAAACCAAAACCTAGAGGCCGTCCAAGGAAGGAAAAGGTTGTTGGTGGAGAACTTGCATCAAAGGATAGTCACACTAATCCATTGCAAAATGAGAGTACTTCATGTTCTTATGGTCCTTATGCAGGGGAGGCTTCTGTTGGAAGAGCAGTTAAAGCAAATAGAGTTGGAGAAAACATTTCTGGAGCTATGGTACCCCTACTGGATTCTTTAGATATTGTTATTCAAAAGATAAAGGTCTTGGACATAAACAAATCAGAAGACCCTGTGACAGCTGAACCTCATGGTGCTCTTGTCCCTTACAATGGAGAATTTGGTCCTATTGTTCCTTTTGAGGGGAAAGTGAAAAGAAAACGCTCTCGAGCCAAAGTGGATCTTGACCCTGTAACTGCTTTAATGTGGAAGTTACTAATGGGACCAGATATGAGTGATTGTGCTGAAGGTATGGATAAGGATAAAGAGAAATGGCTAAATGAAGAAAGAAAAATATTCCAAGGGCGTGTTGATTCATTTATTGCTCGAATGCATCTAGTTCAAGGTATTTCTATCATTTCAAAATTGTTTTCCTAACATGAACATGATGGCTCCCATCTTGTGATTGCTGCACTCACCTTAGTGAATGGTCTCAAATCTTCAATATTTACTGTGTGCCCAAATCCTATTTCTTCATCCCAATATATTCATGTTTGCACTCGTACTGTCCCATTAGACTTGCATTGTGCTGTGAAGATCAACACCTTTACTTTTAGGATTACCTCTATGTTTGCAGGAGATCGGCGTTTTTCTCCTTGGAAAGGATCAGTTGTAGATTCTGTAGTGGGAGTATTTCTTACACAGAATGTTTCGGACCATCTTTCCAGGTGAATAATGCCTAGAGCCTATTTGAAAACTGTGACTTGACTTGCATTGTGAGGTTATGTTGTTTTTCTGTCTGACTATTTCCTTTTTTTTTCAGCTCTGCATTTATGGCTCTTGCTGCAAAATTTCCTGTAAAGCCAGAAGCCTCTGAAAAACCCGCAAATGTGATGTTTCATACAATTTCAGAAAATGGTGATTGTTCTGGGTTGTTTGGTAATTCTGTCAAGCTGCAGGGTGAGATCCTTGTTCAAGAGGTCAGCAACACAGCAGCCTCTTTTATCACAACTGAGGATAAGGAAGGAAGTAACAGTGTGGAATTGCTTGGAAGTTCTTGTGGGGATGGAGTGGATGGTGCAGCAGGAGTTTATTCTAATATTTATGAAAATCTGCCAGCTAGACTGCATGCTACTAGGCGTCCAGTCGTTCAAACTGGAAATGCTGTCGAAGCGGAAGATGGGTCACTGGAGGGTGTTGTTTCATCAGAAAACTCCACTATTTCATCTCAAAATTCATCAGATTATCTATTTCACATGTCTGATCATATGTTTTCTAGCATGTTACTAAATTTCACTGCCGAAGACATTGGCAGCAGAAATATGCCCAAAGCAACAAGAACCACATATACAGAACTTCTACGAATGCAGGAGCTGAAGAACAAGTCTAATGAAACCATTGAATCATCAGAGTATCATGGGGTTCCAGTCTCATGTAGTAACAACGTTCAAGTGCTCAATGGAATACAACATATCGGCAGTAAACATCAGCCTTTGCATTCCTCTATTTCATATCACCAGACTGGCCAAGTTCACGTCCCAGACATAATACATGCGAGTGATTTGGAGCAATCAGTATACACTGGCCTTAATAGAGTGCTTGATTCTAATGTTACACAAACCAGTTATTATCCTTCACCTCATCCTGGAATTGCCTGTAACAATGAAACACAAAAGGCTGACTCTTTAAGCAACATGTTGTATGGTATAGATAGATCAGATAAGACTACTTCCCTGTCTGAGCCTACACCAAGAATCGATAACTGTTTTCAACCATTAAGTTCAGAGAAAATGTCATTTGCTAGGGAACAGTCCTCTTCTGAAAATTATCTTTCAAGGAATGAAGCTGAAGCTGCATTTGTTAAACAGCATGGAACATCAAATGTGCAAGGTGATAATACTGTCAGGACAGAGCAAAATGGAGGTGAACATTCTCAATCAGGATACAGCCAACAGGATGATAATGTTGGATTTCAAACAGCAACAACCAGTAATCTTTATTCTTCAAACTTATGCCAAAACCAGAAAGCAAATTCTGAAGTACTACAGGGAGTTTCTTCCAACTTGATAGAGAATTCTAAAGATGACAAAAAGACTTCCCCCAAAGTTCCAGTCGATGGATCAAAAGCAAAGAGGCCAAGAGTTGGGGCTGGTAAAAAGAAAACATATGATTGGGATATGTTGAGAAAAGAAGTTCTTTACAGTCATGGTAATAAAGAAAGATCCCAGAATGCTAAGGACTCAATTGATTGGGAAACAATAAGACAAGCAGAGGTGAAGGAAATATCTGACACAATTAGAGAGCGAGGAATGAATAACATGCTGGCAGAACGAATAAAAGTAAGTATGGCATAAAACAGTTTACATTGAAAGTTGACATAACTCTAGTCATATGTGCATGCATGCTATTCCATATAGATTTGCTTATTTGTTGGAATTCCAAGTTTTGGATCAACCATACTCATCTTTAGCAATTCATGTTGCAGGACTTCCTAAACCGATTGGTGAGAGACCATGGGAGCATCGATCTTGAGTGGTTGCGCTATGTCGATTCAGATAAAGCGAAGTAAGCTAACTAAATTTATTTTGAGCAAACATTAATAATGCAATTGGCCCTTGGGCATTCTATAATTTGTCATTTTAACCTCTGCATTGCTTAGCAATGACAATTGGATGTAGTGAGCATGGGTAATAATGTAAGCAATGACAATTGGATGTAGTGGGCATGGTTAATAATTGAACATGTCTGTGTTTGCGGGATAATAATGCCTATCACCTGTGAGCCTGTGACATGCAAACCTTGAACGTTGAACCTTGAACCCTCTACCTCGCACTGTGTGCTCTCAACCAACTGAGCAAGTGAGGGACCTTGTTGTATGGAAAAAATAATTTTAAATAACCCTTGATTCAACCAAAGCTTCATAAAAGAATATATTTTCTATTATTCATTTGAACCGGCGGTTGAACCAGTGAACCGATGAACTTGCTGGTCCGGATTTAATAATAACTATGGCTATAACAGATTAGAGCACCGAATACTTGTGGTGCTAAATATTTCAAAATGGGGACACACCTGCTCGTGTGTTGCATCAACTACCTAAGCCACACAGGCGTGGCAATCAAATCAGCTTGCCCATGTAACATCAACTATCTGATCGCGAGAAGGCCGGAGTTCTCACTTGATGTTTGTCATTCAAAAAATAATTATTCACCAATGCAATGTCAAGCTCCCCTAAAGATCATGAATGTAGTTTATCCTTCTCTGATCAAGTTTTTATTTATATTAAAGTGTTTACCAATGTAATCCTACATTATTTGTACCTGGTTTTTACATATAAATACATTGTACCTTTTGTGTTTCTTCCAGGGACTATCTCTTAAGCATTAGAGGACTTGGACTTAAAAGTGTTGAGTGTGTGCGTCTTTTGACACTCCATCACATGGCTTTTCCTGTATGTTTCCTTTCACAAATAATTTTCAACAATCTTCGTTTCTTTATTTCTGGAGAAGTGGAGATTTTATCTGTATCTGTTGATGATGTAGGTGGATACAAATGTTGGTAGAATATGTGTGAGGCTTGGATGGGTGCCACTTCAGCCCCTACCCGAGTCTCTTCAGTTGCACCTGTTGGAGATGTAAGTATCTTAAATCCACTGGTTGGCTTCACTAATGCTGGAGAGTGATAGGAGTTTGATCATCTGCTATTGAAGGTATCCAATGCTGGAGAACATACAGAAATACCTCTGGCCGAGGTTATGCAAGCTTGATCAACGGACATTGTGAGTTTTAGAAATGCAGTTAAAAACTCTATATATATATATATATATATATATATATATATATATATATATATATATATATATATATATATATATATATATATATAACATGTCATTATCTGAGAGTGTATAACGGGTTCTTGATGATGTGTAGGTATGAGCTTCACTATCAAATGATTACTTTTGGAAAGGTATGAGACAACAACTTTGATAAAGTGAATGCAACCCAATTACTGTGTTTTGATGGACCATCTGTGTTACTTTCCTTCTAGGTATTTTGTACAAAAAGTAAGCCAAATTGCAACGCATGCCCAATGAGAGCTGAGTGCAAGCACTTTGCAAGTGCATTTGCCAGGTAATTCTCAAGATTTACATATTTTATATACATTCTGTGAAATCATGGTGATGATTGTTAGGTATGAAGAATTGGCTGAGATCCCCCCCCCCCTCTCCCCCCTCCCATCCTTTTCCTGGTCCTACAAGTTCTCGTAGGCTAATTTAACTGGTGCATACCACATTTATGTTATTTTGATACATCAAAGATTATGTTTGTGGTTGTGAGGCTATATTAGTGTGTTGTATGTAACTCAGTTTTGCAATTGTAGTTTTAGTTAGAACACATTGTTCTCTACATTTTAATAAATACTTTTTGACTGGACATCAATGACTGGTGTATTTCTGATATAAAAAGGTTGATTGTTGCCGAGGGATTTCAATTCGGTCCAAATAGATTCGACAAATGCAGTGGGCCTATTAGTTTAAGAGTGAAAGTTCTATCAGCTGTTTGACTCCACTGTGACCTTTACACTTTGTACTTTTGAAGAAACAGACTAACCTGCTCATATTAGTCTTGGAATGACTCCATTGCGACCTTTATGCTTTGTACTTTTGAAGAAACAGACTAACCTGTTCATATTAGAGTCTTGGAAAAGTGTGTGTGTGTGTGAGTGTGTTGGGGGGGGGGGGGGGTCATGGAGATTTAATCCAACATTCCTGGATGACCTTATATTGGTAATGATATGGTTTTTTTTTATGATATAGTGCAAGGCTCGCTCTTCCTGGACCTGAAGAGAAGGGTTTAGTTACATCTGGAACCCCAATAGCTGCAGAGACCTTCCACCAGACATATATAAGTTCTAGGCCTGTAGTAAGTCAGCTTGAGTGGAATTCAAACACTTGTCACCATGGTATGAACAATCGCCAGCCAATCATTGAGGAGCCAGCAAGCCCAGAACCTGAACATGAGACAGAAGAGATGAAAGAGTGTGCAATAGAGGATAGTTTTGTCGATGATCCAGAAGAAATCCCTACTATCAAGCTTAATTTTGAGGAGTTTACACAGAACCTGAAGAGTTATATGCAAGCAAATAACATTGAGATTGAAGATGCTGATATGTCAAAGGCTTTGGTCGCTATAACTCCTGAAGTTGCTTCTATCCCAACTCCTAAGCTCAAGAATGTCAGTCGCCTAAGGACAGAGCACCAAGTGTATGATCTTGTCCCTCTTACAAAACCAATCTCATGAATATTAACTATAGACTATCATGTGTTTTGCTGCATTGCTTACTTCTCTGTTTTCGATATATCTGTAGCTATGAACTGCCAGATTCACATCCACTTCTTGAAGGGGTAAGTTCATAAAACATTATAGAATTCTGTACTTTCCTTATCACCAACTGAGAATATATTGATGCTTATTTTCTTACAATACACAGTTCAACCAAAGAGAACCAGATGATCCTTGCCCATACCTACTCTCTATATGGACCCCAGGTAAGAAGTGCATAAACAGAACACAATATCATGGGAACCAAACTTTTTTCAATTGTTACTTATATTTGTTGAAATATGCAACAGGTGAAACAGCTCAATCAACTGATGCACCTAAGTCGGTCTGCAATTCACAAGAGAATGGTGAACTATGTGCAAGCAATACATGCTTTAGTTGCAACAGTATAAGAGAGGCGCAGGCCCAAAAAGTTCGAGGGACACTGTTGGTAAGTACTTGTTTCTGTAACATATGCTCAGTTGCCCTTGGTTCAAGATGTGCTATTCAAGTTTATCATGTTTACGAATAGTGATGAAGCTGCTATCTGTCCTAGCTATTGTCCAAGCTATAACAGTTCTGATTCACTGGTTGGGCACCGGCTAGGGAGTAGGATGTAGAATACTTGTCCCGCAGTTTGTTGACGATCTGTTTTTCTTTGTTGAAAATTTAAAATAGATACCATGCCGAACAGCAATGAGAGGAAGCTTTCCACTTAATGGGACGTATTTTCAAGTCAATGAGGTGAAAACAGAAAGTTCTTAAAGTTGATCTTAGTTTAATTATTATAATACCATTAAAATATATGCAAGTTTCTACTTTCTAGTATCTCTTTTATTAGCGTTCAAATGTTATGCGGCAGGTATTTGCTGATCATGACTCAAGCCGGAACCCGATTGATGTTCCAAGGAGTTGGATATGGAATCTCCCTAGGAGAACTGTTTACTTTGGAACTTCAATTCCGACAATATTTAAAGGTATTTCACTAATAAATTTTGACCAAGAATAGGATTTTTGGCAGCGCCAAATGTGCCACTATCTTTATTATGTGAAGTCCATTATGTGATTGTAATAATTTAAATCACCAAGAGGACTAAGGCCTGCTTTGGGACATATTACGAGCAGCTTTTGCTTGCAAAGAAACCAGATTCTGGTGCCGCACCTTCTCCGTTCTTCTGCCACCCAAGTCCGTCCAATACCCCTCATTGGGCGCTTGGATCCTAACCCCATCTGCCATCATGCATCATCCTGCTAACAACTGCTTCCACCATTGCCTGTTTCTGTTGTTGGGAGGCACTCACGCTGCTTGCTATAGTCTAGGTTTTCTTTGTGTCCTGATTTAGATGGAATTTCCAGCTGCTGTCTTTTACATAACTAGCTAAATGCCTGTGCTTTGCTAGGATAATAGAAAATATATTATAATATTGTCAAATAAATTAAATATGTTTTATATGAAATGTGTTAACAATCCTTTTGCTATTGGGAATATTGACCCTAATTTGATTTTATGTGGCTATCCATTTAGATTTGTTTGTTTTTCTAATAATAATAAGTTCAAGGGCTAATTTACAAAATTGACAGTGGGAGTAGGTGGGGTGGCAGATTCACTGCCACCACCACTACTTTCTTTTAAAGGAATATATAGATTTGCAGCAGTTGTTGCTTGATCTGTGATTTGAAATGTCAAGCACATGCGCATGCATCAGCACCATATGTCTACGCTCCTGACCCAACATGCAACCAATGCAATTTATGGTTGGCTCTGATACAATTACTAATGTCCTATATCCGAAACAACTATAGGCCTATGACCAAACATAATTAATAACCTCGCTTGCGCTTTTGTCCTCACTTGCTCCATGTAAAAGGGTTAACCCGAGGTTACTATGTTAGGAATAGCTGGGTTTATGAAACGGTTTCAACTCTCAACTCCTCATATAGTACTAATTCATGTATTGCTGTCAGCAGTGATTTGAGTTCCAGATCATGCTCATAAGATAGGACCAAATTGTCCTTACTATCTACTCCATCCGTCCCAAAATATAAGGTATTTCCGGTCAAAATACCTTATATTTTGGGATGGAGGGAGTACTATACCACGGACCCACCAAATAGTGCCGCAGAAAGAGAGAGAAAGGGGGGGTGTATGGGTGAAATAAGAATAGGGCCAAGTTTTTGCCAGCAAATGAGGCGGGAAAGTATGTCAGATCAACTGAAAATTTGATTGGGAAATTATTATTTATTACTTTCTTGCAACGAAGCTGTACAACTGATCCCATGTTTCTATCGCAGGTTTGACAACTGAAGAAATACAACATTGCTTTTGGAGAGGTAATCATTTTTTTTTGTATGTACGTTTTGGTTTCCATAACAAAGAGAGATGAAGTGTATAGGTACTATGTTTACTGACAAGGATAATAATAGTAGCAAGTATATAGGCAGAGGAGCACGTCTCTATTCTACCAGTATTATTACTCATAATAACTAGTATATCCTTTTTTTTTCCATTTCAGCTGATAGCTACTCTCCAGTCAAAATAAATTGCCATTTGTATTGGACTTTTCATTGTCTTCTGAATGTATCTTACTCTTGGATCATTAATATTTCATTTTGTCACGATATAGTGGTATAGGACAATAAAATCATGGGAAGTATTTATTTTCATCACCAATCTACTCATATAATTTTCAAGTGACAATTATAAATATCTTAAAAATATATTGTTAGTCGTCCTGTATAAAATAATTGTCACACCCTAGTCCACAGCGACAAGAATTTGTGTCTACAGGCTAGAGTGAGTAGTCTAGAAGTATCTTCATAGGAATTGGAATAAAATGCCAATGTGAATGAACAAGGATATCAAGTATACCCTCAAAATCTCTAGAGAGGATTGTGTAAATATGTAGGTGTAATTAAACAATTGTTTCATATGGAGGGTTTTCTTAAAGGAGGTACAAGACTTATCAATATGGGTAAAGTGGTTTTTATCCATAGGCATTGTTGGCAGAAAGCTGCTTAGGGTAGAATGCTACTTATGGATGCCTTTTTTGTCCAAGATGTCAGTAACATTTTCTTTCAGGGATGTGGATTTTTACTTCTTTTTTCCCTAACTTTTTCAGGATTTGTGTGCGTGAGAGGCTTTGATAGGACATCAAGAGCACCCAGACCACTGTATGCAAGACTCCACTTTCCAGCAAGCAAAATTACCAGGAATAAAAAATCTGCAGGTTCTGCTCCAGGAAGAGATGATGAATAGGCCATCTGGAAAACCAGAAAAGAAATAAAGAGGAGGTAAATACGATCTGCCAGAAGATCACTGACCTGAAATGGATCGCTGACCAATAAGTTGCCGTAGGCAATTCAATTATTTCTGGCCATCTACATCTGCTGAAAGTTATGAACTCCAGCCACTCACGAATTCGTGGTGCTGGTATTCTTCGGCAACATGATCCATCATACAGATTCTATGCTTGGTTGTTGCAAGCAATTCTTATGCGGTGACAGTTGCTGCTGATAGGGAGAAAAGGCATGTCCGGCGGCTCAGCGGCTCTAACTGTACTTTCATATGAGTGGAACCGATTGTTGTACATGTGAAAAGTTTGCCATTCAAAATGGTCATTCATGTTGTTAGGTCATTCATGTAGTCGATGTCAAATTAATCATCAATTATTTGATTTGATTCATTCACAAGTTTAATTGGCTCTAGATACTTGTGAGCTGCAGGCCAGCAATGTCATAATGTATGTCGGGAAAGGTAGATATAAATCGTCAGCATTTACCTGAAATACTCTTCCTCTGTCCATAAATATAAGGGATTTTGGGTTGTTAAGCATATTTTAAGTTCGATATGAAATTACTTTGATGTTCCTAAGGCTTACTTTGATTTTGGGCTGTTTAGCATGTCATAAGGTTGATATTAAATTACTTTCATGCCCTTAGGAGTTTTGGAAAGTTGACACTTAACAGATGCGACTAGCAGTAAGCAATAAATGTCTAGATGGATTGAGAAAGTACTTCACTCATTTTATTGGGTGGAGTTAAAACCGTTTATTGGGTGGAGTTAAAACCGTTTCGTTGTGCTTTAGTTCTAGAGAAGATGGAGCTAGAGTTTAAGATGTGTCAGCTAGTTTAAGATATGTCAACTGGGCCCTTAGTATTGTATGAGATATATTCTACTACTATGAATACATTCAATTTATTCGTATCAAATATTAGGGTGTATCTCATTCAGTGCAAGGTATTTCCTCTGTCCTATATTAAGTTCATATTTAGCTCCATCCATTTGTTTTAAAATAAGTTTACTTTTATAATAATCATTGTAACGGAGTTTGTGAAAAAGAAGAATAATTGTATTGAGAGTAGATAAAGTGAGTAATAGTTGTATTGGGATTTGGTAAAGTATACGTATTCTATTGTTTTTGCTTTTGTATTGATGTGTGAGATTATTGAACAATAAATTTATTTTGAGATAGAGGTGGTAGCAGTATTTTGGAAGGGAGACAGTAGTATAACTCTATTTGCGGACAATTGAGGGATTGTCTTGTATTTGTGGACAATTTGAGGGATTATTGTCTTGTTTCCCATGCAACTAGCAAATCAGGTACAGTTGCACCGTTAGATATGGTCGTTTTGAAAATGAAAGATGGGTAAGAAATTCGAAGGGCATCTTGCTTTGGTACGATTTTTCATCTCTTTTTAAGTTTTGAACTAAATCATAACGTTTGAAAAAAAAACCTACCTTTTCCAAACAGGAATTAACAGAAACCGGAGCTTTTTTTTTTCTCTAGTCGTATTCTAGAGTTCTTCCCAGATGGTAAACGGTACTACCACCATCTCAAAATATAACAATTTTTAGCACTTAGTATTTGTCCCAAAATATAACTTCTCTAACAACATTCCCTTCCCAACCAATCACAATCCTCTACTATTCACTTTTCTTACATACCCCTACTTTTCAACCAATCACAACATCTTCATATTCAATTCTACTCCCTCCGTCCCAGAATATAGCAACCTAGGACGGATGTGACGTATCCTAGTACTACGAATCTAGACACGGGGTATGACCAGATTCGTAGTACTAGGATACATCCCATCCGATCCTAGGTTGCTATATTCTGGGACAGAGAGAGTACATATTTTCTTAATAACCGTATCTAACTCTAAAACTTCTTATATTATAAGACATATAAGACAGATGTAGTAATTGTTTTCATAACTGTTGTCACCCTCATCAAACACCCTTAAAATTCAACATTATTAAAATTCTTGATACTCCTGCAAATTGAGGCTTCAACTATGTAAAAAGTGACATCAGGCAATCTTAATTCTTTCACCCATCTATAGCAAGACGTCGGTGTGTACTTCATCAATCTCATGATCTGTTGCCCCAATTTTTGAAGGTGCTTATAGATGAAGAGTATACGTGTGTGCGTTCGTAGGGTGAGTGCACGCGTATATATAAACGTCTGCGTCTATACAATGTATACCAGGCAGGGTTTTGAATCAACAACCCAAAATACTGGGCGCCTTTTTTGAATGGAAAATACTTAGACACCTGGTGAACAGCAGACCACTGCAGCAGTCCCAGTTGACAAAATTCACAATGTTTTGCCAAGTTGCCAACCAAATGTTTAGTTCTTTCATTCATCACTAATGACATGTGCCAAATTTTCTAAGCAAGCAAAAGAATCTCTTATTCATGGTGTTGTCTGGAGTTTTTTGGGATGGAATTATTCATTGATTTTTTAAAACAAAACCGGCGCTTGGAGAATGCCAATTTTATTGTAGTAAGAGTAAAAGAAGTTGTACAAGTACGAGGAACTGTATAAAGAAAAAATAAAGCTAAGCAAGAGGATAATCTCCGAGGGTTGTTTTGCTCCTTCTAGGGCCTAGGTTTTGGCCTCTTTAATTTCCGCCAGCCAGTAGAGTTATTGTTGAAAGTTCCTTACATTGGAACACTTTCTGGTTTCTCTCTTTCTAAATTTTTAATACCATTAGTATCATTTTTTTGGGTAGCCGCTTATTGGTAGCTTGATATTGTATTAAACAGGCAATAAAACATACTCTCTTCGCCTCATTAAAAAACAATATAGGATTCTACGTCCCATAAAAAAAACAATCTAGGATGGAATACAATATTTTCGAGTACAATGAATCTGGATAGAAGCGTGTCCAGATTCCTGTGCTAGAAAATGTCATATAGATTGATTTTTTTTATGGAACGGAGAAAGAATATACCTAGATTCATTTTTTGGAAACAATATTATTTTAATAGAAAATCACAAAAATGGAGGCCGCCCGGATACAATGGCCAAAACAGGGCCATGTCGAACTGTCGAAATTCAATAGGGCCCCGAACGGTGGATGTTCGACAAGTGAAGGCAATTGAACGATTGCCGTTCGATTGGTCCTGTCGAACTGCAGAAGTTTGACTGGGCCCACATCTGATATCGTGCATGCCTTATCGAACTGTGGTTGTTTGGCATGTCCTAGTCACCACCCCTATCAAACAATGGGCGTTCGATAGATCCCTTCATATCCCACTCCCCACCCTTCAGCAAGGTTTATTTTTGGGGGAGATGAGGTGAGGACCACATAGCTGGGCTGTCATCACCGCGGGGGAGGGGAGGCGATGTCCATGACAGTGCAGGGGAGACGACGGTGGAGGTATAAATCTCTAATCCCTAAGTGCGATGCTAGTGATTTGTTAATCATTGTTGGATATTAGTATGGATATTAAATTAGTAGCATGTTGAAGTTAGTACTAGATTTGTACATATTTTTTTGAGGTGAGTCAGTAGAAATCGACATGAAGTTATTTTTAAGTAGTGACAAATTAAGTTATTTTGAGTTAGAGTAAAATTTTAATCATTGGTGAAGTTACTGGGTAGTACCGTAGTAAAACAATTTGTTATGTTTTATCAGGATGTCAGGTGATGTGGCCGTTCATGTGTATTATGGCAATGCTCCTATACAAATTTACGATAACATGGTGGATTTGACTGTATATACCTTTTTTTATTCTAGCTTGAATGCACCGGAGCAGCAGTTGGTTATAAACGATGTGCTAGAGTGAACGTATAATATGTTAGGGGTAGATCTAGTGTTGAAAAAAAATTATCATAAAAGTTGTGTGATCAGTAAGGGGTGAATGCAGATGGCAGTGGAGAGCATCTATCGGAAGTTGGAGAAAGTTTATGGTTAGAGTAAGGGAGAAAGGGTATAGTCTGATAATCCTGGTGAAAAGGAAAACATATGTTTTTGAAACTAGCGAGACAAGTCATGCAGTGTTGGAACAAAGTCCAATGGAGGCTGTGCAAGAGGGGTCCTATTTTGATAAATATATATATCCGGGCGGTCACCATTTCTATAATTATCTATTAAAATAACAATATTTTTTAAAAAAATCGATAAATGATACAGTGAATGCATAATACTATTTGCCAATCAAGAATCCCAAGAGTCCTCTTCCTCCAGCCTAGCCTTGCCTTTCCCATTCTTCTTGTCGTTTCACACGTCCTGGAAGCAACGGCATGGCTCTGCTTTTCTTGCGATCTGGTTGGAAGTTCCTGCTCCTATGATCTTGCCAGTTCATAGGCGATCTCGGGAGAAGGATGACTGGTACAGGAGTACTCCCTTCGTAACAAAAATAATTTCTAACTGCGAATCTAGACGTAGGCCGAGTTTAGTTCTAAATTTTTTCTTCAAACTTTTAACTTTTTCATCACATAAAAACTTTTCTACACACACAAACTTCTAATTTTTTCGTCACATCGTTCTAATTTCAACCAAACTTTTAATTTTAACATGAACTAAACACACCCATAGACTTAAGATTTATAGTTAGGAATTGGTTTTTCTGGAGGACGAAGGCATAGAATCTGAATCCCAAGTCCCAACATGGCAACATGTGAAATTAATAGTCTGAGATAGAGGAACTGCATTGAGAAGCTGTTTGATGGACAGAAAGAGCCTTGCCTCGCCGGAACACCAAGAACCTGCTGATGAGAATTTGGAATCTGTTGCATCAATCTTTTCGAATGTTTAGCGAAATAGATACTCCTAGAATATAGCAACCTTATACTGGATGTGACACATTCTAGTATTACGAATACTAGAATGTGTCACATCCGTTGCTATATTATATTTTGGGATGGATGGAGTAGTACTTTCTGGATTGTCACTTTCACATCATAATCAGGAATACTAATGTGTGAATGAAAAGACGTGTAACGCACTAGAAAAGTGCATACTATTTCCGTGTCTTGGAAGAGGGTGATAAGTGCAGACGAGTCACCTTATCTATACTCCTCAAGAACAAAATGGACCTTATTAAAAAGGAAATGGAGTATATTTCACAAATAAATATATCATGTCCCACTTTTTAAACGTAAATTTTGCCATGACGTGACAATTATGTGGCGATTCTTTTTGTTTATATTATAACTAGAAAAATGCCCGTGCGTTGCAATAGGTGAAATTTATTTTAATCTTATTATTGTTATATGGTTTAGTTAAGATGAAATTCACTGTGGGAGTTCGCTTGAATATATATATATATTTAGAAAATCATGAGCTGTAGTTAGGAGTCCGATCGTTTTAAGTTAGCATGCGAGTTTTTTTTAATCATATTTCTTATATGATTCCTTCTCTATTACCAAAAGTGAACGATTTTAAAAACCGACTCAAATACGGATATGTATGTCCAGTAGCAAACGAACTTAAAACCGACTCATACACGGATGACGTACCAAAATACCGGTAAAAATATCTTTAATTTTTATAATAGTAGAGATTAATTATAAGTTTATTTTATCCTTGTTGGATAGCTCATTTTAAGTTTTTTTAAGACTATCTTTGAATAAATAGACTCCTGGGATATTGGCAAAAACTTTGCTATCCATGTATTTTAGTCAGCAGTTAGTCCACAGCGGGTTCCCCACAATGTGCGTTCACCATGAATGCCAAAAGGATAGATTCTGCTAGATCATTGCAAAAGCCAATTTTAGTTTTACTACTTCAGCTTTGCATTCCCATTATTACCAGTTTTAGAGCTTGTACTGTTCCCTTTGCATGTTCCGAGATTATGTGTACCATGAAAAAGAAATTGACACGGACAAATGACAATTACTTCTGGTAGAGCTGCATGCCAAATGCCAATACTCAGATACCTTTCCCCTCAAATTTTCCAAGGATTATTCACTCTTAAGCCTTTTGAGGTGAATATAAAAATTCCAAGATTCTCAAAACAAAGTCCACTAGAAAAGAAGGTAAAATATTATAATCCTTTTAAATTATCCAGAGAGGACAAAACTCATACTTACCAAGACGGTGATGCTCAATATAAAATTTCAGAAACACAAGGCTATCTGAACGCCAGGTGTTCAAGATTATCCTTGATTCCTCATTGGCCCCCTTGAGGAATTAGCTAATGCTGGCTGCTTTCAGCTTATGAGTTTCTTAACCAATCATCGCCGGTTACTTCTGATAGATGAACATCAACGTCTGTAGAAGATCACAAGCAACACAACTAGAGGCAGAGTCTCACGTCACTAGAGCCTCCGAAATGAACTGTTTGACAGATGGTGATTGAATTTCCCCTTTCTTAGTCAGATGTAATAATTTGAATCCAAAACTAATTTTCCCAGTATATAATCATGGTGATGTTTTTCTTTTTGACATTTTTAATAATTCATTCATGGTAGGCATGGTTCTTGCAGATGAGCTAAAATGGTTTGGTCAAACATGTTGCATTATTTCTAGAATCAGACTTGTTGAAGGTTACAAGTCAAACAAAAACAATTGAGTTGAGTCATCTGATGGCTTGATTGATAAGGTCAAGGACAAATGCTGGCCACTGTGTACTTACTGGCCTAGTGATTAGGTCATATAAACAAAAACAAACATTATTTCATGACATATTATAAGCTTTCAACACTTGAAAAAGCAGAATCTTGTGTGGAAAACTTCATTGGTGATACCTTAGCTCACTTAGGGCCAACAGAGATGGTTGAAATGGCAACATCAAGACGCTTAGAGCCGGTTTGGTCGGCAAGATCACAAAACTCAGAAGCAAACAATTTCATGTAGGGACGGCATACAAGTACACAATTAGTTGAACAAACCAATTTATCTATCACTCCCTTTTCTCAATTTTCTTCCAAGGTCTCCAAAATAATGGTACTCCGTCTGGCCCTCCGTATTTAAATATATGATACTGTTGACAAACTTTTAAAACTTTGGCCATTAATAGCTCTCAAAATATTTATTTTGAAAACATAGATATTATCTTCTAAGAACTTTTACGATATTATAATTCTGTTAGGTGGTATTGTTGTTTTCTAATAGAAAATTAGTTTCTTCTATGCAAGTACTTTATCACTATGCCAAAATTAAGAGCGTTATGTTTCTTCAGTGTAAGAACATCACATTTGACCACATACAAATTCAGGTGATCATCAACCCTAAAGGAAAATCTGACCACCATAGATTATTTGTATGATATGCTTCAAGGCTCTCCACGCTAAAATATACTTGTTGGATAAGGATGATGAGAAGCTTGATGGCAGAATTCATGATTAACAATAACAAGAAGAAATGAAGAATATTAAAGTTATCAATACAGCAGTTGCCCTAAAAACCGAATAATCTTATATTCCTTGTCGTGTAGTATAATCCCGTAACGAGCAACAAAACAGTGAATCATGACACTGATCATTGATTAGAGAACCTATATCCTGTTCAACCATGTGTTGGCTGTTCATGCAATTTGCATATTAGCTCAAACACTTCTCACGTTACAAAATCAAAATCAGATAAAACATAAAGTTTTTCGCCTGCGGAAAAAAATAATAAACCCTGAACAATTACGTGAGCGCTTGGAGAAAATTCTCGCGGCGCCGTCAGGAAAGGGAAAAGATATCCAAACAAAGAGCAAGAATCCAAGAAAGCAAACAAGAAATTAAACAAGCCCAACAAGCAACATAGAAAATGTGCAACATGTCATTATCCCTCTATGTCAAAGTCAGAAGAACAAAAACCTCAAGCCAAAGCCTGCACACATAACATAAGCTCTGCATCATCTCCATCAAGAATCTCAAGAGTCCTCTTCCTCCTCAGTTCATCCTTGCCTGTTGCCTTCTCCCTCCTCAATCCTGCAGAAGTTTCTGAAGAGATCAATCACCAAGAAACAGAGAGGAAACACACAGATTATCTGCACACATATCATCACCATACTTGCATCTGTTGTTGAGAGAAGATGATCCCGTTCACAAAGCAGAGAAGCACCAAGATGAAACGTGCCCTGCACTAAGCTATGCTGTTCGACAGGAGCTCGGTGAGGCCAGTGATGGAAGCACGCCGCCGCACGCCAAGATTCTGCAAGGCGGACTCGGAGTCGGAGCAGAGGAAGCTACGGCGTGTCAGGCTCCCCTTCTGGTCGTGCCCGCCGAATCGGCCGCCGGGCACCTGACCTGACCTCTCTTCCTCTTTCCTCTTTCATCTTCATCTTCCTCTTCCTCTTTTCTCGGTGTCTGAATCTCTCCTGAGTTCTTGAACAGCCTGAGGAAGACACGAGCTACGATCCTTGTGCCATCCTGATCGTCCCTGTCGCCTCACTGTTTCACGCGTCCTGGAAGCTAGCAAGAAAGCAAGCAAACGACATGGCGGCTCTGCTTTTCTTGTGATCTGGGTTGGAAGCTTCTGCTCCTGCGATCTTCGCCATTTCTGAGGCGTTCTTGGGAGCAGAGCAGGGCCCTTGGTCTTGCTGCTGTCTGCCACCACTCTGCCTGCTTGCCCCTGTGTGTTCTCGCTGGCTTTCTTGTCCTTGTCTGAATCTTGCAGGTTCTTGTCTGTGACATTCTGGAGACGCGTTTCAGTTGTTCTTGATCTTGGCGCTTATGCCTGCGAGTTCTTGGGTGCAGGAGGAGTTGTTAGTTGTTACCTTTGTCTCCTTCGTTGATCCATTGAAAGAGGCAGTGGCTGTTTGCTCTTTGATCTGCATGTCCTTTGGCCTTCACCGACGACGAGATGGGCTCTGCTCCGTTCGGTGACGCCGTCGCCGGCGGTGGGCTCTATGAGTACCAGGGATATCACGGTGGCTTCGCCGCCGGCCATGGTCTCGGCCAGCCGGCTGGCCGAGTCCCCGAGTTGGACGACGGTGAAACTGAGGGGATGGCCGCCTCCGCCGCCGTCGCCGCCATGGAGATGGCAAAGAGGAACTGTGGAGGCGGCCGGGAGGAGAAGGCGGCGATGGCGCTCAAGAGCCACAGCGAGGCGGAGCGGCGGCGGCGGGAAAGGATCAACGCCCACCTCTCCACGCTCCGCACCATGGTGCCCTGCACCGACAAGGTGAGCATCCAGCACTAGCTTTCCTCCCCCCCACCTCGTTGCCGGCGAGGTCTCGCGGCGGCGACGGCGGCGGCGGCGGCGGCGGCGCAGTCAGTTGCACCAAGCGACGCTACTACTACGGCGAACTCTCACGCGGCCCACGACACGTTGGGCTGAGATGGGCCTTTTTTTATTTGGGCCAGAAATTGATTCTCTCCTGGGCTTTTTCAGATGGACAAGGCCGCGCTGCTGGCCGAGGTGGTGGGCCACGTCAAGAAGCTGAAGAGCGCCGCGGCGCGCGTCGGCCGGCGCGCCAGCGTCCCGTCCGGCGCCGACGAGGTCGCCGTCGACGAAGCGTCCGCCACCGGAGGCGGAGGAGAAGGCCCCCTCCTCCTCAGGGCGACGCTGAGCTGCGACGACCGCGCCGACCTCTTCGTGGACGTCAAGCGCGCGCTGCAGCCGCTCGGGCTGGAGGTGGTCGGCTCCGAGGTCACCACGCTGGGCGGCCGCGTCCGCCTCGCCTTCCTGGTCTCGTGCGGGTCTCGCGGCGACGCCGCCGCCGCCGCCATGGCCTCGGTGCGCCACGCGCTCCAGTCCGTGCTCGACAAGGCCACCTCCGGCTTCGACTTCGCGCCCAGGGCGGCGTCGCTGCTGGGCACCAAACGCCGGAAGGTCTCCACGTTCGAGTCGTCGAGCTCCTCATCTTGACAAGTTTCAGAGAAAATTACGCCAAAAAGATCTGATCGGTTGCAGTGATTTAATTGCTTCTGATAAATTAATCGATCGTGGTTGTAAAAGAAAGATACAAAGCTGAAGTGAGTTTCTTCTTTAATTTCTTTCTTTCTTTCTTTTTGGCAAGATTAATTACTGAAGTGGCTTCTCAACATTGGTTAGCACTTATATCATTTTGCTGCTTATCTTTTCGATGAGCGTTTGTGTTCCATGCATGATTAATTACCTTGCATTTGACAAATATATATTTGACATTTTCACATTTTACTGCAACTTCAGTTTAACTAGTAACTACGAGCTTGCTCCTTCATGCATGATGCATGACATCATCACAATGTGTCAATATCTATTTTTATCCAGCTTTAATGGGCATATCTGTGAACCTGATATGAGAGTGAATGAGTTGTTTGCCTAGTATACTTCGTTTCAGTAGGAGATGTAAATTCTCAGTCCGTGCTGATTCAGACTAGTGAATTAAAATTAGTAGTACTAGTTAGTACTGTCTCCGTGCATTCAAAAAAAAAGGAAGCTAATGCGGTAATGCTCCTGAACTCAGAATTCAAGGAGTGCAGAAGTTGAATTAAGGCTGTGTTTAGTTCAGCGCAAAGTTTGGATTTTGGTTGAAATTAGAGATGATGTGACTGAAAAGTTGCGTGTGTATGACAGGTTGATGTGATGGAAAAGGACTGAAGTTTGGATCCAAACTTTGGATCTAAACACAGCCTAAATCTGAATCTTTCAAACCACCGATCACATCTATCGCAGCTATAGCCTCGCATTGCATCTGAATTAATTCTTCGCGTCATGGCGCAACAGTAGAATCCCAATATTAGCGCCACTATTCAATTGGATGTTCAGGGAATAATCAATGATGCGTACTGTGCCCCCATCATAAGTTGAGGACAGCAAGCGATAGTCGATAGACGACCTATCATCACTGATGAGCCCTTAATTTCTTCACGAACCAAGCTCTCCATTGGAGCAACAATGATGCTCTGCATTACCACAGGTAGGTAGGTGCATAGATGAAGGAGATAGTATTCAGACTTTCAGGGTGTGAGAGAGATTCAGTTCATTCCCATGTGTCGCAACAGTCAGATCGACAGCAACAGAAGCTGGAACAAACGTGAATGAACTTGATTATTCTAGCAATCGGACGCTGTTAAGCTCTTGTGCGAGCACTATTAAACTCAGGGAAGGAACTGTTCACGTCTACTACAACTGTTCACGTCTGAGAATGAGACCAATCGGAGTCAGATTCTCTCGTCTACTCGAACTGGTATATGTATATCCATCCAATGATCTCACATCAAGTTCTGTTCAGCTATCAAACATCTCTCTCTGACCATAGCTTTTTATTACAAGTTGCATTGTCACCTCAGTGGAAAGAAAACATTTATATGAACAAAATGCAGGTAGGTCCGTTGGATTGAGCAATGTAGTTACCCAAGATATACATATAAATACATTGCTAGACACTAGCTAATATATATATCTTCAATTATGCAAATTATATGTGATTATATATGTTTTGGCAATAAAATAGCATATCCTACCGAATAAGAAAAAAAAACGGTGTGGAAGAGAATGACTTAAGAGACTAGGTTGTGTTCAGATCCAAAAGGAGTAGTGCAGGGGTTGTTGATCCCAAAGAATGAATAATTAAAAAACGATCTGAACAAGTTCTTCCTGCTGGCTAGTGATTATTAAGGACGACCTAGCTAACAAAGCCCTGTTGGCATCGGTTTCTTCAGTGGTGAGAGAGCCACATGTGCCATCACTTCATTGAGATCTCGAGTGATTAGATTCTCTTACTACATACACAGATATATACTATGTTTGTAACCGTAATTTATAGGCAAAACTATATAACCATGCCATTATTGGTTTAATCTTTGATTCATGGATGGTAGTTTAATTTCCAGAAGTGAAAACTATTATGTATACACCTGGTTTTGATCCAAAATTGGTCCATTATGTATCTTAGAAACGTTGTACTTCCTCTAATTTTAAATATAAGTTGTTTTAGAATTATGCAAAAAAAAAGAAAAATAACTTATATGGTCTTTTGCAAGTAAAACTTATGTAGATTATTGATTTTGTTGATCTTTTATTGATACTACATTGGAGAAGATGAATTATCTGCGTGTTAAATAGGTAGCATTTATTTAGCAAGTATAAACACTGAAGGAAGAAAATAAAATACTAAGTGTTTAGGAGTTCCAAAAATGACTTGCATTTATAGGTAAAACAAATATAGTAAGTGTTAAAACGACTTACATTTTGATCAAACTGGATGGAAGTAATTCCTTGTCATCTTGATTAAAAGGACACATAGAATTTTCTTGTGCGTTTTGAAATTACAAGAGCATAATTTTCACTCATGGTACTTGTACAGTGGTTACCGATAATATCTCTAGTACAGAGATCTAAATCCATTGAGTTATGTATTGTACTGCCAAAGGAAATATTCTTATGTAGTATTAGTAAGTACTCCCTCCTTTCAAAATATAGTAATTTTTAGCTATAATCTATTAACATACCTTTGTTCACATATATAGTGAGAAGTTATTTATATTTTGAAATGGATGAAGTAGTAAATTTGTAGTATTGTCTACTTCATTATATATGACAGAAAATAATTTTCACTAAGCCTATTGTTACCTCAAATCCTCAATGCATCTTGCCATGTCGGCGCCATCGCCTTTTTTTCAGAAAAGCGGAAAAGACCAGCAAACTAGAACTCAGCACGTGTACACCCAATCATCATTCCCCACCCCCCGACAAGAACAAGCTCAGGGCCGGTTTAGATTAAAAAAAATTTTACGCCCTGTCATATCGAACATTTAACACCTGCATAAAGTATTAAATATAAACTAAAAAAATAACTAATTACACAGATTACAACTAATTTGCGAGACAAATTTTTTAAGCCTAATTGCGACATGATTTGACAATGTGGTGCTACAGTAAACATTTGCTAATGATGGATTAATTAGTATTAATAAATTTGTCTCACAGTTTACTGAGTGATTCTGTAATTAGTTCTTTTATTAGTGCCCGAACACCTCATGCGATGCCCTATATAATATCTGATGTGAGACGCTAAAACTTTACACTCGTGGATATAAACACCCCCTCAGGTCGATCAATCGTGCGAACCCCCTGGCAGAGGCCATCACATTCACACACAATCACACCACACCTGACACCCCTCGATACAATTAGTGCTACCTCCGTTCTAAAATAAGTACAACAGTGGAAATTCATATCCAGCGTTTGACCGTCCATCTTATTTAAAAAATTTGTGAGAAAACTAAAAAAAGTTAATCACACGTAAAGTATTATTTATGTTTTATCATCTAATAACAATAAAAATATTAATTTAAAATTTTTTTTAAATAAGATAAATGGTCAAACGTTAGACATAAATCGTGTAAAACTGTATTTATTTTAGGATGGAGGGAGCATGCTGCAGCGAAGCATTAAATTCACAAGGCTCAGCGAAGACTTTTTGTTGAGGAGTTGAGCAGAAACGAGAGGAGGACACATGTAGAGTTAAGGGCCAGGTGCATATGCCAGCGTGGTCTGTGACACATGGTCCACTGCCCTCCAGCTAATCAACCCCCCCGGATGCCAGCTAATCGTCGTGACCGCGCAGGTGGTGTATACGTGTTTAAGCCGTGCACGCCGCCCGCCTCGCCGTTCCAGCCAGCTACGCGCGCGCGCGCCTCGTCGTCGGTCGTCATCGCCGCCGCCGCGACTCGCGGGCTCGCGTGCGTGCGTGCGTGCGTTGGTTGGTTGGTTAGTTGACGCGGAGTACCACGTACGTAGTACGTGTGGCACGGCAACGGCCGCGCGCGGGGGGAATCTTGTACAGATCACCACGGTATATCGCCGGTGAGTACAAGATATATAGTAGCACACGCACTGACGTACTATAGTACAATTGTAGATGACGCAGTTTTCCATTTACCCCTCCGAAAAACAACCTGATAGTGTACTATATGATTCCAGAAATTTTCTCTAGTACTACCGGTCTCTCTTTTTTTAAAAAAAAAAGAAAAAAGAAACTGCGGGTGTATTTATACTAAGAGGTTTGAGAAAAATTGTACACGAGCTTACAAGACCTCGTAAACAAAATAGAAAAGAAGGGGTATAGTAACATCCGACAATAACGCCATGCTAGGTATGTCGGTAATTGGAGAGGGTTCTTTACGCTGGATCGTTTGGGCTACTATTGTCCCGTGGCATTAGAGTTTTAAGGCCTTTTGCTCCTCTAGGCCGTCTGAACCAGAGCTCGTTCGTGATCCGAGTGGTGATCCTTACTAGCGATATTTTTTATTCCTAAAAACCCTGTTGTTTTGTTCCTTCTATATCTCCCATGAGATTAGGATGAAAAGCGACTTGAGACCTCCTCGCGCCTCATTTGATGCGGGCACAATGCTTTGGGTTCACCATTTTGCTCGGGGATGATGTGGATGCTTAGTTTCGTGGCTTCAGTTGTATACATTGGAGTCTTGTGACTGGACATTTATTGAAAAAGAGGTGTGTTGTCTCCAATTTTCACCAACGGAATTGACAAAATATAGTTGTTTGGTTATTCGTGTTACCAAAGCCTGTGTACCGTCTAGATACGATTTTGAAGTAGTCAGGGGAAGAACTTACGTTTAATTGATGCCCAACATTGCACTACACGCCTTATTGTTTAGTCAATGGATGACATGCCGTAAAAAAATACTAATAATAATTTATATTTTTATATTTATGTTCTCAGTGAGTTAAAAATCAATGTAAAAAAACTATCGTGAAAAAGCATCAAAATCGACTTAAAAATTAATATTAAGTTTTGAAAAACAAAATTTTAGTTGCAACTGATAATTCAATAAGCAAATAATATAGATGTACATTCTTTTCAAAAAAATATATAAGCGATCGTCATGGTTATGTATCCGAACAAACAATAGGTCTGTAGTAAAGCAAGTACTATGAACTTCTAAGCACTTGCCGCAATATATCTCCTAACATATTGAGATGGAGAAGAGAGAAAAAAAGAGAGAGGAGCTACCCCTTGTGAAGGGTAACCTCCACAAAAACTTCAAGAAAAATAAGAGGAGGAAAGGAGAAGCGGTTTGGACAAAAAAAAAGTTTAGTGGAGTTAGTGTAGAGATAAAATTAGAGGTGGCAATTACTTTTTTTTTATAAAACTTGCTCTGAAAATGAGTACAATAAAATAAAATGATATAAGAGAGTCACGTAAGTTGGCACATCACATTAGTATTTCTGTGGAGACGAGATAATTAAAATGGGTTACATATTTATAGACAGCTGAAATACAAGCTCTAATAAACTACTAAACAGATTAGATATTAATGAGACATTATATATGTATAATTAATTTATTGTATGATGAGTACTCTAAAAGGATTGAGACGGTGTAGTACTTTTAATCTCTGAGCCCGATCTGACTCGACGCTTAATAACACGATTAAACAAAGCTAATTACCCGTGCTCATGATTTGAGCAGACACCGGCTCATCACCGCTCACGCCTCGATACTGGGGCAGTGGTGCGACTGACAAAAGCAGCACTTCTGTGACGGTACACAGGTTTTCTGTCCATGACGCAACCGTGACGCCAGCAAATATTCCCTCCTCCTGGCCCCCAGCGGCCGGACCAGCAGCACGCGATGCAGAGGTTTCCAGAAAGAGAAAACTATTTGTATTCGTACTACCACCCCCCGTCTTACTGAATGAATACTCTTCCCTGCAAAAGCAAACCCCCCAACTTTAGTTAATTACTTCCCTCTCACTGACATTGTCAAACAACTAATCACCCAATCAGTTTTTCTTTTCAATTAGATAGTACATAAGCTAACCAAAGCTGATCTGAATTCTGATCTGGCTGGTTAGTTTGCTTTTCTGTACTGAAACTGAAAGTTTGAAACTACAATTAGCAGAGGAAGAATTCTTTTGCTGAAAAAGTCATGAGTTCATGCATGCTGTTACATTGCCAAAGGGAGGAGGAAGTGTCTGTGGATCGAGGCAGATGATTTGTTTTGGAATTGTTTGAGGCTTTTGAGGATGGATCGAAGGACCGTGCATGACATGTAGGATGCTGCATCCGCTGATAAAAAGTCTGAATTCTTGCTGAAGGGACCTGCAGCTAGCGAGGATTAATGTTTAGTTAATCAGGGGCAGTCACATGGTTAACGTCACCGCTGTGATCAGCTAGAGCTATCTGCAGCCAGTTAATTAGGGCCGCTTATGAGGTTAGCTAGCTGATGGTCGAACTCGCAGGCCATCGTTTTGCTGTTTGGACAATAGCTTTTCTTGCTTTATGCCTATATCATGTCAGATTAACAATTGCTCGGTCTCTGATGGATAGTTAAAGGGCATGCACTTGATCACCATGTGAGACTCCTAGCTAGGCATCATGAGAGGCTAAATTAGTTATAGTTGCATGCTTGCTCTGAAGGTGATGCATGATCCGGCAACGACTTGGCCAGATCAGACAACAGACATGGACAGGATTAATGAAGAATGCTGAATAAAACTCAGTGTTGTAAGTGAACAGATAGTCCGGAAAAGCGATCTTTTGCTGCATGGCAGAAATTGTTATATCAGGCTAGTGGTATACAGAACGACAATTTCTTGCGTGTTTTGTCCCACCGAAAACGCATAGCAGTATGCAAAGAAATGGACGCATTGCAAAGGTAGCAGAACAGGGGCAATGCGAAAACTAACACTTGGGTTAAGCAGACAAAACTGCTGTTGCCGAACGGTTTGGATTTGTACACGGTAGTTAATGCAAATCCATTTCCTACTTTATTTTCTCTTCCTATCAAAGTTGTTCCATCCTGGCTAGCTTGCCCAGGCAGACGTACAGGCGAAGGTAGTCGGGAAGTAGATCTCCTGCGGTGTGTTTGCATAATAGGAAATAGGGTGTGGGATTGGGATTGAGAAATGAATGAAGGGTTAAAATTAAATGGAAGAGGGTGAATGAATGGTTAGGATTTAAAGATGGTTAGGAAATTATTTCCCTTTCCCATTTACCAAACATTGCCATGATGTATCGGTTTACTATAGCTTATACATTAGCGAATCAACTGCACATCAATTAAGTCAGAGGATTTTATTTCAGTTAGTTCAATACCGTGCCTTGATTGCCCTTCCAATCTCACAACAGACACAATTACTACGACATGAGTCATTGACAGGTGAGACTCATCTTCATTAATCCACGTGTTAGTGACGCACGACCCTCTGACGTACGTGAGACGAGTCTCACCCTCTAAGAACGTCACGTTTTGGTGGAAAAAAAACGTAGGACTCCTAAATGGAGGAAGACCGATACAGCCTTACAGGCGGTCGTAGCCGCGACGTGCACGGCACAGGACAACGTCGGTGCACCCCCCCCCCCCCCCCCCCCCGCCCCCCGCGCCCGAGTCAGGCAGCCCAGCCAGCGCGCGCGACACGACGAAACACGCGCCGCACAGTGCGCGCTCTCTCGCGGGAGCGCGATGCGGCATACGCCTATATGCCTCGTCACCTGTGAGAAGAGAGCCGAGGAGCAGAGACGACGCCGCCCCGCTGCCGAGCGTGCGTGCGTGCGTACGTGATACTAGTGCGGTGGCGATCGAGCCGCGTTTTGGCGGAAAAACGGAAGGTGAATTTGGCGAAAAAACGAGCGGGGTTTCCCCGTTTTTTCCCGCTCGGACTCGCACACCACCACCACCCGTGCTCCGCTCGGCTGCAGCTGCCGCCGCTGTTACGGCTTACGGGGGTGCGTGCGTGTGTGTTACCGCCCGCGCCGCGGTGGCTTGGCTGCTCCGCCAAATCTACCCCCTCCCCCACTCCACTCCCACTCCTCCTCCTCTTGCTGCCGCTGCCGCCGCCGCCGCTGCTGCTGATTCTCATTCCCCCCCGCCGCTTTGCTTCCCTCGGCTTCGCGCTCACGAGATCCCCACCCCCCACAACGCGGCGGCGCATCGGCCCATGCGGTAGCGAGCGCGAGATCCAGCGCCCAGCAGTAGCAGAAGAAGACCGACTAGGTGCTCGGCGGAATGTCGCACCGCACGCCGCCGCCAATGCCGGACACGCTGTCGGACGCGTTCGCCGCCGCGGTGCTGATGTCGTCGACGGACAAGCCGGACACGCTGCCGCCGGGGAGGCTGTCCCCGGTCTCGCCGCTCACGCACTCCTCCTCCTCCAAGCTGCCCACCCCGAGCTCCTCCTCGGGCTCCTCGGGCTCCCTCTCGGTCTCCAGGGCCCCCGCCTCCGCGCTCGCCTCGCGGAGGAGCCATTCCGGCGAGATCCCGCTCCCCTCCGATGGCCCGCCCCGTGGGTCGCGCCCTGGCCACCGGCGGACCGGCTCGGGTCCCCTCATCTTCGCCTCCTGCTCCAGCTCCGCCACCTCGCCGCTCACCAACGCGCTCCCGGCGGGGAACATCTGCCCCTCCGGCCGCCTCGCCAAGCCGCTGTCCTCCTGCTCCGCCGCGGCCACCCCGCCGGCCCCAACCCCGCCCCGCGCCGCCCGCCACGACGTGCTCGGCTCGGGCACCGCCAACTACGGCCACGGGAGCATCGTGCGGTCGCGCAGCGGCGGCGTCGTGGTCGCCGAGGAGGACGCGGTGGTCAGGCGGGCCATGTCCAGCGCCGACCCGGAGGAGCTCAAGAAGGCCGGGAACGAGCAGTACAAGAAGGGCTACTTCGAGGAGGCGCTCAGGCTCTACGACCGCGCGCTCGCCCTGTGCCCCGACAATGCCGCATGCCGCGGCAACCGCGCCGCCGCGCTCATCGGGCTCCGCCGCATCGGCGAGGCCGTCAAGGAGTGCGAGGAGGCGGTTCGGATTGATCCGTCGTACGGCCGCGCGCACCAGCGCCTCGCCTCCCTGCATATAAGGTGAGAATTCCATCGCCCTGAGCGGCCTTTGAGCGGCCTTGGATCTGTGGACGCAGCGCAATTCTCCTGTCCATTTCTTTTTCTCGCATTGTATCGCGAAAACTGCTTCTTTTACAGCACGCGTAACGATTTTTTTCCCCTCTCTGACGATCTAAGAAACACGTTTTGATCCAACAATGTAGCTAGAAATAGGAACATAAAATTTTGCTATTTTTAGCGGAGCTTACAGAACAGTCGTGGTCATGGTGTGTTGGGTCACCATTGCACATTTATGGAAGATGATTTCTACAATAAGCACAGTATTTTTATACCTTTCGTCAGAATTCTACAGAGTCATGGAACCTGGTTGATCTGAACATGGAATTCTGATTTATATGTTTCTGCATTTCCCTACTTACTATGGAAATAGATAGTTTTCAGAGAATCAGGAAATGCAACCAATACTCTAAACGGATACATGAGAAGCAGCCAATGTGCTTATGATTGTTCGTTTCTTCCATTGTTAAGTAAGCTGTTCCGCATTAGTTCTTACCAGCAATCCAGCATATCAATCAGTTTCCTTATTGTATTATGTGATTGTCAAATTCTACCTTTTGTGCAAGATATCCATTTGTTATTACTAAACTGCAGGCTAGGACACATCGAGGATGCTCAGAGGCACCTCTCACTGGCGACCCCTCAGCCTGACCTCCTAGAGTTGCACAAATTACAAACAGTGGAGAAGCACCTTGGGAGATGTATGGATGCACGGAAAGTTGGGGACTGGAAGAGTGTGTTGAGGGAAAGTGATGCTTCTATTGCGGCAGGAGCTGACTGCTCTGCTATGGTTGGATCCCATCTTTCTTGTACTATGGTGTTGAGTAGCCCTTTCTTGATTAAAGCGCATACACTTACGTAATTCACCATTTGCAGCTCTTCGCCTCTAGAGCAGAAGCTCTTCTACGGCTCAATCAGCTTGACGAGGCTGATCTGGCTATCTCGAGTGCTTCCAAGTTGGACTACTCTTCTTCATGCACCTCAGACAACAAATTCTGTGGGTTCCTTGCCAATGCATACCTCTTCTATGTGCATGCCCAAGTTGACATGGCATTGGGAAGGTAATCCGTCGACTTTCTCATTAGATGCACAAATAAGTCCAACTTATCAAAAGATTTTTAGTTTTCCATTTGACTGAAAGGGGAAAAACAACCGTCTTGCCATTCCTAGAAGATATTGAGTCTTGTTGGCATGGCTGGGGAAAGAAACACAACAACTTTATTCAAAGTATTTTGACTTAGCAGTTAAGTTGCAAGCCCTCCTGTGTAGACTTGGTAGTCTATGACTTGACATTACTGAAAATTGTGCAGGTTTGACCATGCTGTCTCTTCTGTAGACAAGGCCAGGATAATAGATCAAGGAAATGTTGAAGTTGTAACAATGCATAACAATGTGAAAGCTGTGGCCAGAGCACGATCTTTGGGGAACGAGCTGTTCAATTCTGGAAAATTTTCAGAAGCTTGCTTAGCTTATGGTGAAGGGCTCAAACATCACCCTGTGAATCCAGTCCTTTATTGCAATAGGGCAGCTTGCAGGTTCAAACTAGGTCAGTGGGAGAAATCCATTGAGGACTGCAATGAAGCACTCAAGATTCAACCCAACTATCCGAAGGCTTTGCTCAGACGTGCGGCTTCCTATGGCAAGGTAGCACCTATCTAGTTTGATGCTCTCTTCTTTTCCCGATGTAGAACTTTGGAGAGTCATAAGTTCTTATATTTTTTGCTCTTCTGGTGGTTAGATGGAGCGATGGGCAGAATCTGTCAAAGATTATGAAGTTCTTAGAAAGGAACTTCCAGGTGACACTGAAGTGGCGGAGGCCTATTTCCATGCCCAGGTTGCTCTAAAGTCTTCTCGGGGTGAAGAAGTATCTAATATGAAGTTTGGAGGAGAAGTTGAGGCAATTACTGGAATGGAACAATTCCAGATGGCTACATCCTTGCCAGGTTTGTTTTATCAGAAGTCTTTCTTTGTTTCCAAATCCAAATGTTGATGTCCCTATTGTAGATTATGTAAGCTAACTCCACAAAAACCTAGTACTTCATATAATGGTTGAAAATTATAATAGTTCATATGTACATCAGTGTATTAATAATGGACTGCCAAAACCTGGCCGAATTTTTGGAGTTGCTAGCCAAACAAATGTCCACGCAGTAGCTCAGTTGACAATACATGTTCATCTTCTGTATTCAAGTTTTCATCAAACATATACCCACCCCTTTAAGCTCTATGCATCTACCCTGAGAGAAAAAAAATAATCAAAAGAGAGTAAATAAATAAGCATTGCAAGTGACGATCTTCAATATATTAAACATAGTATCAGCGAGGTAGACATTAATCCAAATCTAAATCAAGCTGATCTCTAAAATTAGTTATGCAAGTTGCGGCATATCCTTGGAAGATGCAATGATGCGATCCCTTTTAGCTGATATTACCATGATGTTACCCAAATGAGATGTTTATTGCCCTCTTGACATGCTTGCTCAGTTTACTCAAACCTCTGCCCCAAAAGGCTGTTAACATATGTGTAGTGCAATCAAACTAAGCAAACCAATCTCATTTGGCTTGTAAAATAACACATTATTATATATTATTTTTTCTCTTCTAATACTCGCTACTCCTTAAAAAAAGAGCAATCCCATGTGACTATTTCAATTAATCTGACATATTTGGATGCTTTTCCTGCTCCTTTTTTGCACCTGCAGCTCATTATTTTGACTTACAGCTGTGTCTCAGGAATAATTAGTATTGTAATCTTGACTTTTGCTGATAGGATTAAGGTTGTACCACATGTTGGTAGTACTTGTTACTGTTTTCTGCCGTGCAAACAAATCTTCACATGACATTTGCTTTCTGCCATTGTCCTAATGCTAGTTGGAAGTACATCATTTGGTCACACTCTTTTGTCTTTTACCATGCCCCTCTGTACTGTCCGGTCACTTGTTTCTCTATCTTCTAGGTTCTATCAGTGATGGTTGTTCTTAACTTTTTATTTCTTTGTGCTTTTAAAGTATTTCTTATTGACCTGTTTCTAATTTGCAGGTGTTTCAGTCATCCATTTCATGACACCTTTAAATCAGCAGTGCTGCAAAATTTCCCCATTTGTGAATACCCTGTGTACCAGATACCCATCTATCAGTTTCCTCAAGGTAACTAATGATGTTTCATGGCTCATTCATATCTTTCTTATCTTTGGCCCAAGTTTTCTCATACTTATCTGTTGCCAACTTAGGTTGATATAAGCGAGAGCCCTGCTGTTGCACGCGCAGAAAATGTGAGGACAGTTCCAACATTTAAAATATACAAAAATGGTATAAGAGTGAAGGAAATGATCTGCCCCAGTCTACAGCTCCTGGAGTATTCAGTGAGGCATTATGGGATTTAGTCCATGAAGTGATGACCTGATGTTTCCTCAGGCCTCCAGCTTTCCCGCAAGCGACCACTGGCTAGCCAGGACAAAGCCGGTGAAGTTTATCCTGATGAAGACAACAACCATGAAAGAAGACCAAGAGCGAAGAGGAATTTTCCCCGATCTCATTCATCCGATGACCTTTTCTATTCTCCCCCTTTCACCGTTTGTTGATTACCTGCTTAATTTATTCTTTTCATTTGTCTCATGCGTACATCATTGTTGCCAAATTCCTTTAGAACAAAAAAAAAGGACCCATCTTCCTATTCTTGTGAAGAACGACTGTAAATCTCTTCTTTTTTTTTACTTCCATGTTTACCAGACCTCCCAAGGAAAGAAAGGTATAGATGGCATTTGTACTCTTTACATCCAACTATGTAATATGGAAGTTTTGCCAACCCATGGTTATTAATACAACCACTACTATGTCATGTCACCCATGTTCTTTGGGTAATTGGTCCCTGCTCTACATACACTTGGTGTAGTCCCACTAACTACACCTCATGTGGGTGTTTCCTGGTGGATTTTGTGGTTTGAACATGTGAGAGCTATCAGCTGTTGGTCCCTGAAAAGATAACTCTTGTCAAATAATTATGCTTACATACCCCAAAAGAAATAAAAAAAAGGAGTTTGTGAATATGGATGGGCCATAGCCATTCTGACAATGTAATAGTTACACACACACACACACAAAAAGCAAGTATATGGAACTATCTATGCAGATGTGATCTGTGTTACATTACAGCGACTGAACACAGCACGCAGGACACAAATGTTGCTGATGACTGTTGTTGGGTTAAGCAAAGCTCATGTAAGCTGAATAGCTGATGATGCTGATGATGATGAGAAAAGTGAGAAAAGAAGCCCCATCGGATGCCTTTGTCGACCGTTTAGTTAGTTGCTAGCTGTACTTTCATGAGACACCTGGTGGGCCCGGTGCCCATGAGGCCGACATGTTAACATCGAGCCCTGGCGTGTTGAGGCGGGCTGTTTTGGCGATTTCCTCACGCTCCAGATCGGCAGCCGCATTATTCCTGTCCAATCACCGTCTCCACAAGGCATATGCAGACTCACTTGCAGTGGCTCTGGCTTCTTCTTCATGGGAAATCTTAGGGGATCCCTACTTCGATTTGCCTTTCACAGTCACAGGTATAGGTAGTGTTGTGATCGACTTAGACTAATGCCTCTGGTTTGTCACGCTATATTTTGTAGGAGCGTGCTATAATCTTAGCTTATAGTACCATCCTTATCATAGACATAACTTGCTAAATTTTGCCTGATATGTGGCAGGGATTTTTTTTTAGAAAATCAAAAGGAAATATGTCATGCTTTAGGGGAAAAATAGAAAATTAAAACATTTGATTTTTTTTGGAACATTTTTATTTTTATTTTAAAAATAAACTCTCCTGAAATTTATTTCTAAATCTGAATATTTTGATCACGCCGGCCGTTCGGCTGCTGAAACAATACGACCATGCCGATCCGGCTCACGTGACAACGTTATTTGCTCATGCCAGCCCGGTTGACATGACAACATTGTTTTACCATACCACTACGTCTGGCATGGCAACACAAAAATATCAAACCCGCTACAGGTGTGTGATAGTGTTGTTTTGCATGCCAGATGTTATAGTGTGGTCGAAGAAAATAGATTTTAGAAATAAGTTTTAAAAGAGTTATATCTAAAACAAGAAATTAAAAATGTTAAAATAATAATAAAATTTTGAAACATGCAAACCAAAGTATTTAAGCTTAGCCAAGTTGTTGTAAGTTATAAGTGTAGCATGCTAAACTTTAAAACTAAATGCCACTTTCGATTTTATCAAATTTTGGTAAGACAACAAACAAAACAAAACATACACCATTACTATCTTACTAAATTTTGGCAATTCTCAGAATTTAGCAAAGACATCAAAGCAAACAAAGCCAACATTATCGAATTTTGGTAATGCTAAAGTGTGTTAAAATTTGGCATTATCAAAATGTGGTGTGGTTGATGTGGAGTATAGTTGTGTAGACGGTGTGTCCCATTGCTAACTGTTGAGAAAATATGGCAAGTCACAACTATAACCATAAAGCTCAGAATAGCTTAGCAATAAACACCATTAAATGTTTCGTATGAACTGATTGTCCTTTCATACTTAAAGTGTGGTTATTGTGGGCCTTGAAATTAAATATTTGTGTCTGAACTTTCTTCTCCTCTGTCACTCTAATGTAATACTTCTACCTCAGCTCCTAAATCCTTATTAACCCAAGTATAAATACACATATATAGCATTCTAATTATATTTTCTTACTCGGTGTTGTGTAAAAGGGTTAACCTGAGCGCCACGTATGAAACATCTTGGTGGTGTTATATGATGGCCTTAACTTATTAAAACTCTCTATATTCAGCTAATCTATGATTTATGAACACCCAACCATGCATGGACTACGTCGTCCTTTGGTTGCTCCATTGCACAATCATAATTCTTCAGTATGCATCGATCTTTTTGGGTGCTCTATGTGTCTGCAAATATGGAGAAATTTTTTTAAGAGAGAGTATGGTTAACTGTGATTAAGGAGAAGAGAGAGCGGATCAAACTGAACCGAGTCCGGTTTTTGGCCCAACTGAAGGCAATTGGGCCGGTATATATAGCTAGCCGATCCTAGCAAATTTAGGCCCAATTAATCAGCCGGAAATGGTCCAATTCGTGGCAGTAGTACGTTCTTGCATTTCCCAGGAGCCCAGCAGCTTTGCCTCTTCGTCCATGATAAAAAAATTAATGTTATTATAGGGATTGAAAATAGTTTTTTCATAACACATAATTATTTGATAGCGAAACTCCCTCCTAAATTAGAGAAAGTAGAGCTTATATATATCCAGCCAGTCCAACATGATGCATAACATAATTCTTAACTCCAAAGTTCAATGCGTACGTGTACTATCATACATTTAATTTTGGGGCATTTACAAATTTGCCACCGGTTATTTTAATTTTGTAAGGATGCCACTTGAATGACAGTTCTAATGGCAATCTTATAATAACGAATCAAAGTAGTGGTAAATTTGCAATTGTCTCTTTAATTTTCCGATGATTTTTGCGTTCACAGGATAGCTCTCAAGTCTGGTAGCGGTGATGAACATGCGGCGGCGGCCATAGCATAGCAGCATGCATCTGGCTGGTTCCATGTTCTTGTATGCCCCAAAGTCACTCCCATGATTTTCCCCAATTTCTTTTGCCATTTCATTAGTGGAGCACAAATGTTCGTATATGTCAAAATAGCATTAGTCACTTTCTTCTGTCTTAATAAAATGGAATTAAAATTGGTCGGCGAATCTTTCGGCCTACCCGGCTAACAACAAAAGAATAGCAGAGGTTGAGAAAATTGAGAAACAGGCGATCGATGTGCACTTCTCAGTTCTCCAGGGTGACTCATGAGCATTGGACGACGAAGCTACAGCAGCAGCAGCGTCGCTTTCGCCTTATCCTAGAACATATGCTTCAGATTCTTCATTTTTCTTGTGGCCCTTTTCAGATATGATACTTGATGCTGATTGATTCTAGCAACGATGGACTATTTCTGACTCTCTCTTATCTCCACGCGGTTATATTTTTCAACTCATCAACATATTTATTTGTTGTTTGAGAAACACAATATAACTCAACCGACATATCTTGAAATTAATAAAGTTACCACAAATATCTCGTTATCGATTGGTATATCGTCTACCACTAAAAAAAATAATTAGTCGTAAATATGACTACATGTATTAAATCTAGCTAAAACTTAAACTCGAATAGATCAAATTTAATCGTAATATATCTAACTAGTTGAGCTACTCTTACTTCATCATCAAAATATGTGTTGATCCCTTGTGTCGTCAGTAGTCTGAGGCTCTGAGCAAGTGGTTTAAGATTCGTGAAGACTCGACGAGAGGGGCCGGGGATATTAATTAGGAGATGAGATCGCGTCATAAAGTCTCTGGTTATTGGCACATAGATTTCGACAGTCCAACTGCGACACATGATCGAGCAGCCGGCCCGTTTAGTTGCCCGTGCAAGCTACTAGCTAGGGGTGAAAACGGTACGAAAACGGAAGGAAACAATCTTTATCGTTTTCGTTTTCATATTTTTTTCGAAATCAAAATCGGAATCGGAAACCCCGGAAACAAAAACGGAAACGAATATTATCGAAACCGAAAACGGAGCGAAAACGAACCGGCCCGGATACGGTAACGAAAATTTATCGGAATAAAAAACACCTCAAATTGAGCTTCAAACTTTTGTCAAGTCTAATTCTCAACTCTCAACAGTCAACAATTCATCATAAAACACAGTTATATGAAATCATCTCAATAGTAAAATATATTTCTCTATAACTTCATATAATTTACATAACAAATATTCTAAAAAAATTACAGCAAAAAACTATGGTACAAGGTATAAAATATACACTATTATGCAATGCTATACTGCTAATCTGCTATGAGCTATCACTCCATCATCAGTAGATAGTTCATCAATCATCATTCATCAGTCATCACAGAACAGCAACCACACATCAGTCCATCAGTACAGTACTTAGTTCAATCACAAAACAGCTACTTGCATTTGATGATTCGATCCATCGTAAATCTGTTGCACAAAAGAAATCAAATCGGTTTAGGTTCGTCAGCTCGTCGCTAGGCTGCTAGCTGCTGCGACTGCGAGGCGAGGCGTCGTCGGCTCGTCGGTGTGGCTGTGGCGTCGTCGTCAGTGGAGGTAGCGGCGGCGAAACAGCGGGATGGCGCCGCGGCTGCGAGACGGCGCCACGAAACGGCAGGACAACGCTGCAAGATAGCGGCGGTACGAGACGGCAAAGACGGTGGGGGCGAGGTCGCGAGGAGCCGAGGAGACATGCGGTGGCGCGGGCGCCGGGCGGTGGGCGGTGGGCGCTGGCGGTGCGCGGAGCACGATGCTCCGCCGCCAGCTCGCGGTCTCGCGAAGTCATGTGCCTGTCTCTCTCCTCTCTAGGGTTAGCCACTATTTGGGTTGGGCTGGAAACTTAGGGATGAGTTATAGACTATTGATTCTATGGGCCTTTTTAACTTCGGAAATTCCGACAAATTTTCCGGAATTTTTCCGACCGATTCCGAGTTCCGACGGAAACTGCTATTATCATATTCGATTCCGTTTCCGAGAAAATATTTCCGTTCTCGATTCCGTTTCCGAGAAATTCCGACCGGCTAATTCCGTTTCCGAAAACAGGTCCGGAATCCGAAAAGTTTTCGTACCGTTTTCACCCCTACTACCAGCTGCAACTGCGACGGTAGGGCACTATTCCATTCGTCTCATCGATGTGCGACTCGAGTATGTGAATGGAGGACGTATACACAATGTACTATGTCACTATCACATCCTCTATCATAATTACACTATTATTATGAACACTGACATGTAAGATAATAGAAGGGTGGGACCCATATACCAGTAACTGTAATGGTAATTATATTATGGTAGAGCATCATTATCCACCAGTATTGTCATTAGAAGAAGTAATTTCAATAGTTTATTTATAAATTTTAATACTGGTAGAAAAAAATAACCTAGCTACTAGCAGCAGTTTAAATGCATGTCTCTATCTCTATGGGGCGTTTTTTTTACTCCTTTCAAATCTCAAATTGTTATGCACAGTATTACGGATCTACCCCTCTCGGGGCTGGCCATTGTCGGTGCCTCGAGAGCCATCAGCGGCCGAAGCGGATGTAGTAAGAGGGAGAGTGAGAGGGGAAAGAGGAGTAGATTTGACCACTGCAGCGGTAGGGGAGGGGAGGGAAGGCAGCGATGACGGGCTAGGGAAGGGACAAAGGGTAGCGATGATGGGGAGGGAGGGGGGGGGGGAGGTCTGAGGATGGAACAAAGACTGGCGGGCATTGCACTCACTCACACCTTTTGTTACGTTGCACGATTATCCTAGGCGGCCACTATTAGAAGGTTCACCTTCAAAAATAGGGATATTTTTACAGACATATCTCTTAGGGTCTCGTTTGTAAAATTCATTAGTTTTGTATATGGGCATCTAAGAAGGCCACTTGTGAAAATTTCTATATTTTCATAGACGATCCTCTTAATGCGGCTGCTAATGGGTATTTGACCTAGAGTCGACCTCTGTCATTTTTGTAGACGGATCTTTTTTAAGCTCGCCTATGATAATATAGGGGTTATCTATGCAAATATTTTAAATAGTGTCTTGTGTTCGAAAATGCTACTATATTCTTATTCAAGTTTGATTAAATTTAAAGATGTTCGACTTAAAATAAACAAAATGACATAACAATGTGAACTGAGGGGGTATTTAATAATTATTAATGGTCAAGACCACGGATACATCATGCATCTACTGCTACTGAACTGTACAAAACTCAGAGGACGACGACGACGACGACGACGACCCCAAAGCTAGTACGTCCGTGCGGTGTTGGCTGGCTGTCGCCTTCTCGCAGGTCGCGTCTGTCCAAAGCTATAAGCTGCTCGAGATAGACGACGACGGAGATGGATTGCTACAGCTTTCGCTTCAGGCCGGCTAGCTGAATCCAGATCGATTGCTACAGCTTTCGCGACCGACCGGCTGTGGTTCTTGCAGTGGCATGCAGTGATGGATTCAGAGATGTCTAGCTTGTCCATCGATCAGGGAGGAGGCAGAAGCTGATGCGGCTCTCCCACTATAGCTCACCAGCATATGCGTCGCATGCATGCTTGTTTGTCCATCTACTACTGGACCATGTGTCGATCGATCGGCTAGCTAATTAAGCTTAAGCTAGCTATAGTTGGTACTGGCCGGCTTGATCCAAACAATATGCCGTTCTACATCTTTGTCGGGAACTGCATGCATCCTCACCGTTACAAAAATCAGTGGCATAGCAAAAGCGGGCTGCTATATAACGGAATCCCGTTTTTGAATGGGATGATTCTGAGTAGGTATCAGGTATGATATCTATCAGGTATCAGACGATTCTACACAACAGGATGATCCTGAGTAGGTATCAGGTGTGATACTTATCAGGTATCAGACGATTCTACACACGTTTCAGGTGATACCTGTAAGTATCATGTGATACTTATCAGATATCATGCGATTTTCTACCACGTATCGCGTGATACTCACAAGGTATCATGTGAAACCTGTTAGGTATCAGATGATTTCAACCACGTATTGCGTAATACTCACGAGGTATCATGCGATACCTGTCATGTATCAGACGATTTCTACCACGTATCACGTGATACTCGCGAGGTATCAGACGATTTCTACCATGTATCACGTGATATTTGCGAGGTATCGGATGATACCTACCAGGTATCAGGTGATTCTTACTAGATATAGCTGGGCATCCCATTGGGGGAGGAGCACCCCGACACGCGCGGTCGCCCCCTGTAGCCGTCCCTTGTAGACGAGGACGGCGACGGCGGCGGCAGAGGACGGGCGCGGCGACGGCGGCGGTAGCGGGGGACGGGCGCGGCGGCGGTGAGGGATGGGCGCGGCAGTGGCGGCGGCGGGGGACAGCGACAGCGACGGTGGGAGATGGGCGCGGCGGCGGCGGCGGCGTCGACGGGGGACGGGCGCGGCAGCGGCGGAGGTGACGGGGGACGGGCACGGCAACGGCGGGGGACGGCGACGGCGGCGAATGAGTGTATGGATAAGAATTGCGTTGTGGAGAGGAGCTATCCCGTTGGGGGGGACGGTATCCCGTCCCCTAGCATTCCCGTTAGGGAGGCACTGTGAAGATGGGAAAAAGATACTCCCTCCGTTTCAAAATATAAATATTATTTACTTTTAGTAAAAAAATATAATATTTATATTTTGGAACTATGGGAGTAGCTTCTAATGATTGATAATTAATTTTCACAGTGATTTTTAGCAACGGACAGTTGTACGTGTGTCGGTGTCAAGCTTAAGCGGTCACCGGCGCAACCCGAGAGCAAGAGGTGGTTAGCAACGGACAGTTGTACGTGTGTCGGTGTCAAGCTTAAGCGGTCACCGGCGCAACCCGAGAGCAAGAGGTGGTTTTATCGCAGCCTACATATATGTTAGATGTCACTCCGTCATGTATATCGTTAGTGATTGTAACTCTGTAAGATTGTCAAAATAAAATTCCCCAATTTTAAGCTCACGTCACCATCGTTGGCTTTTAGCTCGCCCCAACCTTCCTAGGATTGTTGATATAAAATTCCCCAATTGGCCGTTGAGATGAAAAGGAAACTTGTGAGCCATATGATGCTTGTTGTGGTTTTATATGTTGCATATGGTTTACGTATTTATAGGTTGGTTGAACGAACTGGTGATGGTTAATGCACAGACATTACCAAAATCATTGACCATTAATCCGGTTGAAGGACAGTTAATAATGAACCAATACAATCGAGTTATTACGAGGATAAGGATATTCATCATTAAGAGAGATAGTGATATCTGTCGAAATTAAAGATTTATGGCGGGTTTAGTTCCCCAATTTTTTTTTCCAAAAAACATCACATCGAATCTTTTGACATATGCATGGAGCATTAAATATAGATTGAAAAAACTAATTACACAATTAAGGAGAAAATCGTGAGATGAATCTTTTGAGTCTAATTAGTTCATGATTAACCATAAATACTACAGTAACCCACATATGCTAATGACGAATGAATTAGGCTCAAAAGATTCGTCTCGTGGTTTCCAGGCGAGTTATGAAATTAGTTTTTTCATTCATGTCCGAAAACCCCTTCCGACATCCGGTCAAACATCCGATGTGACAAATAAAAATTTTCTTTTCGCCAAATAAACATGGCCTATCAGTAGCAGTATTTTAATTTTTAAATAGCCTTCCTATAGTTGTATAATAGGAAGGGCCAGTCTAGGCTGGGCTTAAAAAGTCCGACCAAAAAGCAACAACCCTGAGGACGGTTAAAACATTTATTTTTCTAATTTCAGTTATTTTTTATTATTTTAATTTAGAATTAGAATAGTGAAAAATGAATGTTAGTAGTGGCTTTTTTCAGTTAGGTGCAGTTAGTAGTGGGACTTCAACTTGTGCAATCCATCACCAGCTATTAGATCCAAATCTCTGATAGTCAAAATGCATGCGGTACTGTAGATACCATTGTAACAAGAACTGTTGAGTACTTTTCCATCAGCACTGTAGCAATAGATGCTATTACGTGCAGTATCTTTACTTGCAGTCTATATTGTATTCAAACTGCGGGTGATCCCAATCCTTACAATACAGTTTCTTCAACAAAATACAATGTCTATTTTTACATATAAATCCGTTAAAATTTATAGAAGTAATGATAACAAGTTCTATATCGTAAAATTCCTTGCTTCGTCACTGTTCATCAAACTATTCTGATTTCTGAAAATCAATACTCTATTTGTTCTGAAATATATGTACATCGAAGTTTTTTAGAATTAGGATTGATGAAATTAAACAATAGGTGTAGTTTGTGATAGAAAGAGATTAAGGCCTTCTTTAGTTCCCACGCAAAAAACTTTTCACCCTGTCACATCGAATGTTTGGATGCATGCATGAAGTATTAAATATAAAAAAAAACTAATTACACAGATTGCGTGTAAATTGCGAGACGAATCTTTTAAGTCTAATTGCTTTATGATTTGACAATGTGGTGCTACATTAAACATTTGCTAATGATGAATTAATTAGGCTTAACAAATTTGTCTCGCAGTTTATAGGAAGATCTGTAATTTGTTTTGTTATTAGTCTACGTTTAAAACTTCAAATGTGTGTTTGTATATCCGATGTGACACGTCAAAACTTTTTACCTTTAAATCTAAACACAGCCTAAATAAAAGATGAAATATAAAGAGATATGAAAAGATAATTTAGAAGAAATTTTAAATACAAGAAGCAAATTATTTTAGAACGGAATAAGTACAAAGGCCAAGTGGATAGCTACCAAACGAGTCGGCGTGCTTGTTACGGCGGTTGGTACTGATTAACCAGTAAAAACAAGCCGGCGAAAACCAGAGCCAGAGCCCAGTGCACGGTAAATCAACGGGCAATTTTTACGTGTGGCCATCGCCGCGTCTACGTAGGCAGGTCTCGCGAGAGAGAGGAGAAAGCCAGAAAGTCTCACTGGCTGCAGGGCGGCAGCCAATGGGAACTCGACAGGCAAATACACGGTGGTGGCGATGATGGGGACACCAAGCGATCGAGATGCCATGACATGCACCTGTCCTAGCATTGCCTATCCCCTCTGCAGCAATGGCCTCACCTCTTTCCTTCCCATGTAGGAGTACCTTCGTTTACCAATCACCCGTCTTGTCTCGGGTCACCCATAATTCCAGATCCTAATACCCATATCAAAAGGCTACTCCTTCCGTAAAAAAAAATCAAAACAAAACAAAACAAAGACAAACTTATTACTAGAAATGATATATTCCAGTACAACTAATCTAAATAAAGTCTATTCAGATTCATTGTATTATAATATATCACATATAATCCTAAGATTATCTTTTGTGGAACAGATGGAATAGTTATCCTTACTACTTTCGTCTCAAAATATAATAAGTTTAAGCTTGAATACAATACAAATAGAGTATGTAAAATCAAATGAGGAAATATTATATATGATTGGTTGAGAAAAGAATATAAGTTGAGTTTATTTTTTTGTCTACTATTCCCAAGTAAGTTTGCTTCTATCGCAAGTATCATCAATCTGTAAATCATTAAGTTTTACTCCCTCCTTTCCAATATAGGTGCAACCTAATATAGATGTGATATATCCAATGTTTTTTTTCATGAACGCGCAAAAGAATAGCATATCAATATACTAGACATATCCAATGTTACATTTATATTTTTTTTGACCAAATGTTACATTTATATTGAGACAGATGAAGTATTCATTTAGTCCTCTTATCGACCTACCATCAATGCTATTTTCTTATTAATGATAGGCACTTTGATATTTTCTTCTTTCACGAACACATAGGACTAAAAAGTAGGAGCAAGTTATTTTGCAATGAAGGGATCTAAAACATACCTAAGGCGTGAGTATATCAATAACTATAAATTCAGCACTGAATTGCAAGTTTTCTGTTTACCTTGCTTCTTATTATTTTTTTTGAATTGATCTAATTATGGCATAAGTGCGAGTTATTGGGATTGACTTAGTAATAAAAAGTAATTGATATATAATAAATAATCATCTAAGACGACATATTAATTAATTACTCCCTTTGCTTTATATTGTAAGGTGTTCTAAGTTCATCTTAAGTCAAACTTTGTTTAACTACTATCAAAATATAGAAAAACTTAGCAACATCTCTAACACTACATTAATTTTATTAAAAACCGCCATTAAATAGGAGCAGATCTTTATAGTATTTTATTAAAAATTGACTTGCATCAACTTAATTAATATAGCAGTTTCAAAAATTGATACGCTATCTATAACCAATCTAATTCCTAACCATATAACAGGTACTAATATATATACTACTCCATCCGTCACATAATATAAGAGATCATGACCTTCAAATTTATCCCGAAACGTTAGAGATCTTGGTATCCCGAGACAATACTTATTTATTCCTCACCCCTAACTTGTATACTAGTTTATTCCTTCACCTATCATCTTTTATACTATTGTATTCCCTCATCTATCACCTTTTGTAGTTTGAACCATCACATGTTCTTTTATACTTTCTTAATTTTTAGGACGGAGGGAGTATATCATTAATATCCACCCCACCTATACATGTAGTGTCTCAGAGACAATATTGTAGCTAGCATAAATCTATAGCCTATTTATTTCTCTTTCTTTTATCTAAGTATAAATTTGATGTGGCAATCTTTAGAGGTGCTTACATCACTCATTGGATTCGTTCTTACGACAAAAATAAAGAGAGCGTTGTTATTTACTTAGTTGAGACATAATATATCTGGTACTAATAATTAAGGCCAAGGGAGCTGAATTAGATGGAGAAGAGTACTCTCTTTGTTCCATAATATAAGAAATTTTGGCCTTCAAATTTGTCCTAAAGATTTTGTGATCTCGAGATAATCTTTTATTTCCCACTTCCCCACTTGTGTATAGTTTATTTCTCCACATAGCTACTTTTGTAGAGTTTAATCCCCACCTATCAATTTTTGTAATAACTAATTTATTCTATCTCCTATCACTTTTTTCATCATTACTTGTACTTTGCTACTTCTTTAATCTTTGGGGAAAAAAAAGGACATAATCCCTTCCGACTCATAAAAAACAAACCTAGGACATAATATGATACTCCCTCCGTCCCAGAATATAGCAATCTAGGATGGGATGATGGGATGAGATCCATCCTAGGACAATATATCTGGACATGAGGCATCTGGGACGGAAGGAGTATATTTTAATACTGCGAATTTGGACAACCTTTTATCTAGATTCATAGTAATAGGATTTCTTAGGTTTGTTTTTTACGGTAGAGACAGTGTATATGTATGGTACAAAGCGAGGTTTGTTTTTTTATGGTAGAAAGGGTGTATATGGTCTGGTCGTACAAAGCGAGTAGCCAAGCTACTGTTACTGTAGCTAATGGTAGGGCGTGTGTGACAGTGGAGTAAAGTACGTAGGAGTGGCAGTGCAGTGTAGGGTCGTAGCTTTTCCTAGATCGATCGACGAGGCAGCAGCAGAAGAAGCAGAGACCATTTCCCCTCCTCTCGCCAAAGACGTCGCCTCATCAGTTCAGTCGTCGGCCGGCAGCCGGATGACGGGCAGTAGCTGGCCGGCCGATTCTTCCCAGCTGCTGTTCCCTCGCCGGGGTGCCCCCACCACCTCCCGTCCTCCTCTCCATCCGCTCATCCTCCCGCTGCCGCGCGCCGCGCTCATGCGCCCGACGACGTCCCCCACCGATCCGTCCTCCTCTCCATCAGCTCAGCTCGTGATCCACCGGCTGAGCTGAGCTCGCGAGCTTCTGGTGTTATATAAGGCAGCCGGCTCGGAGTCGGTGGTGGAGGTGGTGCAAGTGCGAAGGGGTGAGGACGACCGAGATCGAGCTTGACGGCGGCGAGAGGTGGGGGAGAGAGGAGGAGGGAGACGATGAGCGGGCGGGGGAGGGGGGACCCGCTGGTGCTGGGGAGGGTGGTGGGGGACGTGGTGGACCCGTTCGTGAGGAGGGTGGCGCTGCGGGTGTCGTACGGCGCGCGGGAGGTGGCCAACGGCTGCGAGCTCCGCCCCTCCGCCGTCGCCGACCAGCCCCGCGTCGACGTCGGCGGTCCCGACATGCGCACCTTCTACACCCTGGTACGTACACCGTCTCCGGCCGCAATCTCGCCGCCCGCAGCTTGCTTAGCTTGCTAGCTAGCTGACACTGCTCGATTGATCGATCGATCTTGTGGTGTGCAGGTGATGGTGGATCCGGACGCGCCGAGCCCGAGCGATCCAAACCTCAGGGAGTACCTGCACTGGTGAGTCATCGATCGAGTCAGCACGCAGCAGCTGTTGTAGCTGACGCTGACGACTGATCTAATTCTGATTCAGATTCAGCTCTCCTGCACTGCACCCTCGTCGTCTCGTGTCGTACGAGATAGAGAGCCTATAGCTAAGCTATATAGCCAGCCAAGTGGCCGTGTTGGTGTTGCACTTGCAGCCACGAGATCGAGCCCTTTTTGCCTCTTTTTTTCTCTAAAAAAATATTAATTTACACTTGCATCAGGGTAGCAGCCAGTGAATACAGTTACGAAACATGAGCGTTTGATCGCTGACTGCATGCTAGCCGCTTTTCAAAAGAAAAAGGGCACACGTTTCTTTTAAGGATCGATCACACATTAATTTCTCTCTGCAAATTCTGCTATAGTGATGTGCCGAGCACTGTTTGATTGGGCCTTCTAGCTAGTTTTCCTCGACATAATAACACACTCATATGTATAATATACTGTATATAATATATGATCATGATCTCTGGAATGATCATTACGTCGTCTTTGGGAGAAAAACACATGATTTTACACAAACTGAGTTATAGCACAGCAGGAACGACATTGAGTAGAACGATCTTAAGATAGTATATATTCAATCGATCGTACGTAGGCAAATAAACTAATTAATTAATCAACTGACTGAGATACTAGCTTTATTACAGAAACAACACCAAATTTATCAGCATTCAACATTATTTTATTTATTATTAATTTCCATGGAATGTCTCAAACAATGTCAGAAAATCAGGTGATGTTAGAGATAAGAGGTTTAATTTTACTCTTCCATTATCTAAAAGGCAGGTAAAACATTTCCATTATCTAAAAAAAAATCTAAAAGGTATATTCGATTCAAATTCTCGCACAGCACATCTCACACCATATCATGTTGGATATATGTATCAAACGATAGGGTTTTCTAAAACATTCTGCCCAACAATATAAAATGTGCTTAGTTTGTTTTTCCCCTTGTTTAGAAAAGAGTTTTTATGAAGTTATTTTGTGTAGCATTTTCCCTCAGATGTGGTGTGTATGAAATTTACTAAACAATTTAACATTTGAGCTTAAATGCATACACATCACATGAAATTAATAGCAAAACAAGTTGATTTCTTCTCTTCCTAGCTTGGTTCAACTAAAGTAATTAAGAGATGACAAAATATTATTTGGTTAAAAGATGGTGTAAATTGAAGTATCTATATCTGAAACTAGAGAATAGATTTTGATTTTTCTTGATAAATTTATTAGAGAAGAATTTGCAGTACACAGTAAAAACAAGCCAAGAAAGTAAAAGTAATTAAGGAGGGTATGTAATGTACACAATTGCTAGAGGAACATTTGAAAAGTAGTCCATATTTATTTGATATGTCTTTTGCATGGTTGCATTTCCGATTAATGTTCATATATATGTGAGGCCGAAGTAATTTACCAATTAAAAATGATAATTTGCATGCACATTTTGTATTGTATATAGTGATGACATACGCAGCTACAAATTAAAATGATTTTAGCAATGCTGTATATGATCATACGGCCGGGGATATTGATTGCAATCAGTTGCTTTTGTCAATAGTTAATTAGAACTTTCGAGTGTGAAGGGAACTTATAGACGAACTGACCCAAACAACAAAATTAAGAATCCTCCCAACACAAAACCCTCATGTGCACTGTACGTAGATGTGTCCAAAGATCCTGTGCAAAGTTTGTACAATCAGTGAAAATAGGACCGGATGTTTCACATAGTTAATTAAATTCCGGGCCATAATTTTTTAACAAAACAAGGTTGATTATACTAAATATAAGAAATGATTACAAGTCTATTGTTACAATAAAGGACATAAAATTTGCCAAGACAAACCAATATACTCCATATATAGCTCAAAAAGTCACAAGAGATGCGAGCAGAAAAAGAGCACAACCACAATCCTTTTGAGTTATTGTGTAACAAAAACTCTATTTCTTAGTATATTAACTTGCAATCCTTTTGCGCGTTTGTGAAAAAGAAGAGCACAACCACAACATTGTTGACCAACTCCAGCACATGCAAAAGTATATATGTATGTGTATCTATCACCATCTTCGATCCTTTGACAAATCTGTAAGTCAATGTCATCAAACAAATTTGAGACCCAGATTCTGAAATCCGCACCACCGATTGAATCGTCAGTAACCTAGCATACAAACCTTCCTAGATTTTAATCCATGATCCCAGAAATACAGAAGACATTGTCAAAGACATACAAAAGACAAAAAGAAAAAAAAAACTCTAGACAATCCTAATTCCATGGACTTTCTAAAAGACAAACCTCAATCCATCTAGAATATCTAAAACTCCTTTTTTTTTAAGAAACCGTAACTAAAAGCTTACTGAATAAAGACAAGAGAAGGGCCAGTCCCCTTCCTCCTTGTCACCGGCGAGGATACATGAGACGAGGAGGGTACCCGATGGCGGCGGCGCATGAGGTACCCTTGGCAGAGGTGAGTCATGAGCATACGATGCTGCTATGTGGATAACTGAAGATTTTTTGTTGAGATAATTCTAGGCAATAATTTACAGAAAACCCCATTAATGTTGGTTTTAAACCGGCTAGGCTAGTGCCGGTAGTGATAATCAGTATCTCTCTAGTTATGAGCTACTCCCTCCGTCCCAGAATATAGCAACCTAGGACCGGATGGGACGTATCCTTGTACTACGAATCTAGACAGGGGGCATGTCCAAATTCGTAGTACTAGGATACATCACATCTCCGATCCTAGGTTGCTATATTCTGGGACGGAGGGAGTAGTTCCAAAGGCCATTTCTATTTGTTGAAACCCTACAATAAAATTAATAACCGGTTCATCCTAGCTAGTAAAAAGAGAATTCCATTATATATCTAGGTAAAATTTATTCCAAGACACTAATGAAATTTGTGGCCTTTTTCTCTAGTACACTAGTTTTATGGTTATTTATTAAAAGATACTTGACCATTAGTTTAATATATCTTCTTCCAACAGAGAGATAAAACTTTGCAAAAGACAATGATCCTTGAACCACCTTCAATATAAATTTGAATATTTTTTTAGCTGAATTTAAACCTGTCATGCAAAATTCAGGAATAATATATTGTCCCAAATTACGGAAATGAGAATTGCCAAAAAAAATGCAAAATCAGAAAAATGAAAAGATATTGGTTGAATTTAAACGACTTTTTAAAATGTTTTTTATTTCCACAATTTTAGTGCACATTTTCTACAAAGGGAAGGAGCATATAATTACGTGGATTAATCATTTTACAAGTACTTAGATAAATTCTTAGGAAAACTAATTGCCCAGTTCTCACTATATATATGATATGAGTAGAAAATACAACGTGCACTCAGAGAAATATTTTCATGCCATATTAAGCAAGCTAGTTCCTCATTTTGCGACCTTTTCACATGGTTAGTTATTGGAGTAATATATATATACTCCACTTGTTGATTCCAAATAATGTCAGTCATTTCATACTTCTTCACAAGAATCAAGAAAACATTTCAAATTACTTCATTGGAAAATTAATGTGAACCGATTTACGCGAGATTCTTTCACCCTCTTCAAAACTGATCAACGGAACTTCAAGTTCCATGTGCTACCTATGCTGAAAATATAATGGAACTGATCAGAATTAACGATCTATCAATGCAGGCTGGTCACCGACATCCCGGCAACCACAGGAGTCTCTTTTGGTACTGAACAACTATAGCACTCTCTGAACAATCTTGCAACAGTCACATTCATATGTGTGCACATCAACACATGCATGAAATCAGATCACTCTGATGTGAAGAAGAGTACAATTGCTTGCTAATTTTGCAGGGACAGAGGTGGTGTGCTACGAGAGCCCGCGGCCGGTGCTGGGGATCCACAGACTGGTGTTCCTGCTGTTCGAGCAGCTGGGGCGGCAGACGGTGTACGCGCCGGGGTGGCGCCAGAACTTCAGCACCCGCGACTTCGCCGAGCTCTACAACCTCGGCCTCCCCGCCGCCGCCGTCTACTTCAACTGCCAGAGGGAGTCTGGAACCGGAGGAAGAAGAATGTGAGCTAGTTCTCCCCTCTCTATCTCTCACTCCCTGAATTTGGGACAAGTCCTGAATTTTGCATGACAAATCCTATACTCGGAACGATTTGAAATGGTAAAATTTGATCATATGTATTTTTAGCTCCCTATCCTCTCTCTGTACGTTAGTACATAAATGCTCCCACCGATTCTAAATGTAATTTATTTTATATTTCTCTATTTTTCTCGAAATTTAAGTTGTTATAGGACGTTGAGGAACTTTGTCCCCCATTTTTCCTTTCATACCCTTCATTGTTAAGGGAAATGCTACCACTCTGATATATATAAAAATGATGTACCATTTTCAATATATAATAACCATGCACAGGGAATATAGTCATGTTAACACTTTGTTAATTCTTAAGCACAGCTCTAAGACGACCTACATTTGGAGTCAGCTGAGGTATTCTCTCTTTTAGAAATAGAGGGGAACACTCTCTGCCATTTAATTAGAAAGCCCTCTTCATTATCAGAAATGGCAAAAATGTACGTCTATGTTATATCGGTATGATTTAATACGATTGAATTGATATTAGATGGATGGACAGATATATGTCTCAAAATGGGATTGAACTAATAGGCTAACAGTGGCGGATCCAGAAAATCGATTCGTTGGTGTCATAACGTGTTTATCAGCGTCATAGTATGCTAATTATACTTAGATCATGGTGTTATAGTATATAGATAAGCAGTTTTGTTATAGGTTTTACCGAAAGTCGTCGGTATCGTCTGACACAGACACTTACATTATAGATCCGCCCCTATAGGCTAACCCGCTAATCTATTTATAGACCAAATAAGTGGGTAACCCGTTGGTCAACCCACTTAATTAGTCTATAGGTGGGTCCATGGTCAACCCGCCTACACCCTAAGATTACGATTGAAGTGTACAATATGAGCTACTATTGGTTAATCAATTGAAGGCATTTTTCTCTAAATGATGTGTTCGGGTTTTTCATAGATTTTTGGAAGTGCATTTGATGATTTTTGGCAAGACTACATATATGGTCGTCAATACCGTGGAGGTGTCTCTCCTTGAGTCCCGTTTTAGTGCACCTTGTAGGTAGCCACAACTTGCGTGGTTCCATGTGTTTGTTTGCAAGGAATAAGGAAATTGAATACCAACTGACGATTGCAAAAGTTGGCCTGTTTGATCAGCTGCTATGCAGAATTATGCCACTGTTACTAACTGCGGCAATGAAGCGGCCTCCCCATGCATTGCGTGTACGTGACGAACCAGCTCAAGCCATTTGGTCGGAGTCTGCACACACTGCATGTATATAAGAGCTGTAATTCCCAGTATAGTTACAAGGACACACCACACACGTAATAACAAAGAGACGGTTTCAGATATTCCGTCGTCATTTCTAAAAGAAACTCAAAAAGATCAGAGGACTGCATGTCTACATATGATGTTCATTCTGAACTTTGTGGTATACCGATCCAAGAACAGATGAGCTTCCCTTTCAACCTTTAGGTGCTAAAATCTGTGCCACGCCTCGAGTTGGTTTGTAGCATGCTAGCAATTTTGGTCATACAACTCAACTACTCAAGCATCACATCTTTAGAACAATCAGCATGACACATTTTGGGTACTTGGCTGGGCACCATACACTTCACGTATGGGTGAAATCTTGCGACAAAACTGCTCAGGGGCAAATGTTGCTCAAATCATGAAATTCTTATGAAGCAAATGAGGATGACTCTTCAATCGACATCTGTTCTGTGGGCTTTAGATCCCAATTACATGGGTTGCCATCCGTTGCATCGGATTTTGAAATGTACAAGACCTTGTTGTGGAACTTGTGCAGTGTTTTCCGGTGACCAATGCTTATGTAAGTAATCCCTGCAGCTTCAATCTGACTGTATAGATGACTCTGTGAAAACGAACAAAGTAGTCAGAAGCAATAATGAGTAAATGTAGGTCAGTGAATCAGTGATCACTGTATTGTTTATGCATTCATAAGCATTAAGCAGAGGTCATCAATCCTCTCTGTTTTGCCTCTAAATGAACTAAAAGCATTTACGTAATTCAGGGGGTGACGAATCCATACTTAGCATCTTTTGGCAATTCATGGTAGCTAGTGTGTTACTAGTAATTAGTAGTAACAGTATGGCAAATATAGCATCATAATAGAATTCTTAGTTGTTACCTCATTCATATCATCTAGTGCACTTGTGGACTCATCAAGGAGGACTAAAGTTGGTTTTGCAAGTAACAACCGAGCAAATGCAAGACGCTGTTGCTCCCCCAGAGAGAGAACGCTGGCCCAATCATGCATAGAATCCAAACCATTGAAACGAGGCAATATATAGCCTAACTTAACAGCCTCAAGTACTCTGATCAGTTCATCAGTTGTGGGCATCTCAGACTTGGAACCAACTCCATCTGATGTGGAGACTTCAAAGGTAAGAGGGTCTGAAATTCACAAGATGGTACAACTTTAGGTCATTAGGTAGATGCAAATGCATGTTCTGGAGCTTCCTGCCAGAAGTATTGTATCAAATAAACTTGAGGCAGAATGTGTGATCTCTGTATCAATACGGATTTCTATAGCTTTATACCACATCCAACAACAAAATGCAAACATTTTTAACTGTTTCATCACTATTAGGCAAAGAATGATGCAACTATAAGGATTCAAAGAAGAAAAAAAGAGCAACGGCGAAGTGAGTTTGAACGTTATAATAATTTTATACTTCACTTCTTTCAAGATGCACTATTCGAGAATGTCATAGCATTATATTTTTTTGAACAAACGTCATAGCACTGTAATAAAGTCACTTAAATTCAGAGTCATGGGGTCAGTTCTTGTCCCCATGTACATGTTTAAAATAATTGAAAGTTTATATGATGGTATGGTACCTCTATGGCTTAAGTTGCACAGTGTATACAAAACTTTCATGTAAATGTAGTTTTCACACCGATGTGGATTCTACCAAGCAAATGGTTTGTTGTTGTGGTCTCTAACAAGAAAGAAGTTTACACTTGATTGTTCATCGTGCAATATAGGAATAATTACCTGTACTTTGAGGATCATTATTTGATGAATGACGAACATCTTCAGTCCATGTAGGATAGAGCAATTGCTGACGAAGGGTTCCCAAAACCATATATGGTCTCTGTGGAACAAAGAATATACCATTATCCCTTCTCTGCTTTGAACTTTGTAGCAGTTCTTCACCGTTTGACTGTATGTTGGATGGCTCATCAGGACCTGAATTTGATGTTTGAAGCTCCATGGAACCTCTCACATGGTATATGATGTCCCCAGTACCACTGGTCCAAAGGCCAGCCAAAGCACGTAACAAAGAGGTTTTCCCACTTCCACTGGGCCCCATTACCTAAAGGCAAAAAATGAACATTTCTCCTCTGTCAGATGGCAGTGATAACATTTATTTCTCCTATTTACAAGTAGGCGAGTAGCTAAAGAAACCAAATACCAGTAGGTGGTCCTTTTCTTTGAGTTCCATAGTGAGGTCAGTAATAAGAATGTTTCCACTCCTGGGTGTTAATAATGTCAAATTACAAATCTCAAGAACCATGGATGGATTAGATTGTGCCAGTGATCCATTGGAACTCAGTACAGAAGGACCAGTGCTCTTGAAAATTATGTTGATCCCATCAATGTTATCAGGCTTGGATAAAGATGAACCATTTCCATCTAACAGATCATCAAATTCACCTGAAGATTATTGTTCGATTAGAATAGTCTAGATATGTTAGCAAGCAATGCTGAGAGAGAAAAAGGCATCACCTAGACGATCAATAACCGCTGAGAATGCACTAATTGACTGAAACTGGAACACAATGAGAGAAAAATCACTAAGGATATGATTGAAAGCAGACACTGATTGATTTATTACTCCAAATTCAATTTTTCCTGAGAAGTACATCGGAGCAACAACTGCAGCTGGCAGGATCTGGATTAAATAACGGTAGCCATTGGTGAAAAACTCCAGATTACGAGATGCTATTAGCAATTCCTGCAAACAGAACAGGAAAAGATAATATAAATCGGCCTGCTTAGAAAAATGACTCACACATCATAAGTTTCCATCTGAACATTCAAAAAACATGGAGCTGCTGCAAAGTGCCAGTTTTTCAGGGATATTAGTCTCATAAAAAGCAACTACTACTATTAGTATGGCTGAAGGTTTTGTTTTGGAATTCATAGATTATCTAACATTTGGATAAGTCTTCAAAAAAACTTTTGGATAACAGTTAGTAGGTGTACTATATTACTAATTCAGTTGTGAGAAGAATATTACAGCACGTGTAAAACCAAAATGTTATTATTACATCATGGTTTTAATAGTATATTACATCAAACAATGAGTATTAAAATTGGCATGTAACCCATGAAATACCACAGCCACATAAAGGAATATGTATGTTTTATATGTTCTAGGAAGCTTTTAGTAGCTATGATATCCTATTCCAATACTATAAAACTAAATGTCAGAACAAACAAGTAGTGTAAAATGAATAATGATGTATGGTGAAAGAAAGTCTATACAAGCAAAGCTTACGCTAAGGTTTTCAAAAGCCCTCCTGAATCGATCCAACAAAAGTTGCAATTCATTTTCTTCACCGCCATAAAAAGCAATTGATTCAGCATTTTCTCTAACTCGGACAAGTCCATAACGAAAATCTGCTTCTTTCTTTTCTTGCATGAAGTTCAAGTTGACCAAATTCTGTCCGTACAAGAATAGCCAGCAATTAGTTTTAAAGAAGAAAGAAAGAGTATGTTAATGCAAGTTGGAGATAAATAATGTTGATAAGCAACTTACTTTACCAAGGAAGATACTAATTCCAGTGCCCCCAAGGGAGTAGACAATAAGAACAATGAATAATGGTGGATAGATCCCATAAAGGATGTTGCTGAATGATATCAAGTCCACGGCAGCATTTAAAAATGTCAGAGAAAATGCAAGCGCGGTTCCAGTGAATGCACTGAGATCATCATTGATCCGTTGATCCGGGTTATCAATTAGTGATTGAGATTGAATCTTATAGAAAGTTCTATTTTTAAAGTAGCGCTTCATGTAATAACTTGTCATCCAAGATCGCCATCTTAAAGAAAGGGTCTCCCTTGCATAGTCTCTCAACACAAAGAACTGCAGGATAGTGAGAGCAGAAATCAGAACACAATTATACTCATAGGAATACAGGTTGCTGATTCTGCAACACAGAAAGTACATATCCTTGATTGATAGATACAAATAGAAGTAGTAGCAATTCTAGACACACTGCTGGCAAAAAGGAACAGAAGTAAGATTCTAGAAGCTAATCAATCTAGTGGGAAAATCAGATTGCTGAATGGTTTGTGGTCATATAAGGGGTAGTTTGCCAGATGGAGACAAGCTGCTGGGTTCCAGATCGAATAGTAACAATGAATTTTGCTAGATTCTTGAGATAACTATCTAAGTGTCATTGTAGAGTTCTATAAAGCCTTTAAGAGGATACATACCATAAATAAAAGAAGAACAAGCAGAACTCAGAGATCTCCAGTGCCATGATAACCATTGGTACTTGAAATAGCCAACTATGACAGTGTTGCCTTCCAAATATTACTCTCTAATTCTAATTATTTAACATTATTGGAAACCTTATCATCTTTGAGAATCGAAATGTACATTGACAGCAATACCAAATTTGGTAATATAGTTACATGAATGGAACTATAATATTGTGATGTTACTTACGGAAAATCTAGTGATATGTGATATAATTCTTGTATAAACAATCTAAACAAGTGATGAAAAAAGGGTTGGTCATAAGTTAGCACAATCTGATATTTTCTCAATCTGTGTCTAAGTGGTACAAATAGTTGTAACAGGCTAACAGCTTGAAGAGCAATACCTACAAAAGAGCAGCAATATGCTCACCGGTATTCCTACAGCAAAACCTCCCAAGTAATACAGCAGTTGCTTGGTAAATTGTTCCTGGTCCTTGTCTTGCAAGAGAGAACACTAAATGTGTGTTAGCATAAAAAAATAGAAGCTATTGTACATCCACTTTGGACTTTTGATGACAATGACATGCCACCTTCAGTAACACTTGTAACAATAAAAAGCAGAAGTGTCCTTATATTTTGTCTAGTTTGAGTCTTGCAGATCCCCGAAATTTTCAAATGAGGGTGTGTCCATTTTAGTACAATAGACTTATTGTGTACTATATAAAGGACCTCTCCCTCTCTTGTTCCCTCGCATTGTTATGTGCACTGCAATTCCGTGTGTTTAATTTTGTTCAGAACGTACAATGAATCTACAAGATAACAATTTAAACAAGACAGAACATACCAGCAAGGGCATTGTAGAAGTCACGACCCAGAAAGTTAAATCCAACACTAATTCCAGTAGTTGCTAATGTAAGAGCAAATACTGCAGCAAGCCTCAGCCTCGCTTGCACTTTATCTTCTGACCACCAGTAAGGGGCAGCAACTTTCCAAAATCTTCTAGCAAGTGTTTTGAGGTCCGTTTCAACTCTCTACCAGAATGAGATAAAAAGGACACATTAATTAGCAACAGAACAAATAGAAGCCAGACTAGCGTAAGAAGCACTAATCACTACAGGAAGGCACTGCCTCCACCATAGATGGAAGGAAATAATAAGCATATAGCACACCACTATCTGTTAGCCCGTAGGCCATAACATAACATGTACTGAACCAAAAACACAAATGAAGTAGTACTAATTTCTAATAAATTAGTTATAACAGCTAATAGACGACACTGCACCTTGTACATACGGTTTCACGATTGACAGTTCACATTATAAATCGAAATTACCACAGCAATTGAACCAAATGAGTGAATTAGTGAAATGGCATAATCACAAGAGAGCAGACAATTGATACTTTGGCTATGTATGAATGAACAATTCAAAACGTCATCCCATCCCATGGTTGATTTCGAAGCCGACGACTGCCCACAGATAGCAAAATCCACAGCACCAATCACACCACACCACAGAAAAATCGCCAATCGAAAAAAAAAACCTACAGCTCGCCGTGGGATTACAGCACAAACCTAAACCTCGAATTGCAGATGATGTACACCTAACGAACTCTGAACTCTGAACTCGCAGTTTAAGCTATAAACAAGCACCGAAGCAGATCACGCGCGCACGAACCCAAAACAAAACAAAAGCACAGCGGGGAACTCCACGGAGCAGAGAAACCTCCATCACCTTATCCTCGGCGCCGGGACCAGAGCCGCCGCCGTCGCCGGTGGCCTCCCCTGCGGCGGCCGCGGCGGGAGGGGCCGCGGCCCTGCGTCGCCGCCCGCGGCGGCGCATGGAGGAGCCCACCGCCTGGGGCCAGTGGAAGCGGGCGCGCAGCGGAGAACCGAAGCAACCCACACCGGGGGAAACGAGGCGCCGCGGCGGCGACGATGGCGGTGGTTGGAGCGGGAGGAGCAGTAGCCCCGGGGACGAAGTGGAGGGGAAGCAGCACGCGGGCGCAGCAGCAGTAGGTAACCCCATCTCCGCTCGCGTTTGGTAGCTTCTCGACTCCGCTTTTTCTTCTCCTCCTCGTGACCTCGCGTGCTCTCGCCGCGGCGAGCAATGGCGGCGAGCGGCGAGGAGAGAGAGAGGCGTAGCAGCGAGCGCCGCTCGGAGGAGTCCAGTACGAAACTACTCCGCGTCGTCCGTACCAGTTCGGTCACTGACAAGCCGGGCCCGCGCGCAGCGACAGGGGAGGGGTGGGGACACGTGTCCTTCTGAGGACGACCCACCGGGTGGCTGCAGCAGCGCCACTCACGGCCTATCTGAAACTGAAACCGAACCGCACAGGAAAACTACAGATATACTCCAGTCACTAGCACAGAAGAAAATGGTATGCATTTTGGATATTCATTTCTCTTTCTTTTCATCATGGAGAAAAGGCATTAACTTAATCATCTTATTATTACATCAAAGTAAGAATTTACAAGGGGCTCTGGCAGCGTGTTGCTAAATTGCCAGGTGCCTGCTATGCTCTCACTGAAAGTCTGAAACCGGTAAATCCAATCCAGCCTCGCTATCTAGCAAAATTTGTGTAAAAAAATCACAAACTTTGATGCTTGTTTGACAACCAGCCTTTGAATTAAACGAAAGAATCATGATGAATCTGAGAATATAGCCCTTTGGCATGGTTAAGGGGGGTTAGCCTTGTGATTTGTGAGAATGTTCACTTCAGTTCATGTATCCACGGCAGTTAGGAGCTTTACACAGACAAGGGACCCTGCAGTCCTCGGACTCGTCAGGGTCAAACAAGTAGTCATAGCTGCACACAAGAGGGAGAGACGGATCAGAAAATTGTAGAGATCCATAGCTTCAGGAATGGAGACAGTTAGCTGTACTCTCAAGGTATAAAGGGCATCAGGACAGGGCTGGGTAAGGAGCAATTACGTTAGTTCTTCACCAGCAGAGACGTCTCTTTTGGCGATAAGAATTATCTGGCTCTTTTCATCGCCGACACTCATGATCCTTGCGTAGCAATTAGGCATACACTGAAAGCAATGACGATAATGTTTAGCTGTTATATTTTGTTGGGCTATTAAGGTAGAGAGAAGATGCAAATGGGAAACCCAAAGTATTACCGAGTGATTAATTAGGCGGGCTATGTTCCCTTTTTCTGTTGCATCAACGACAACGTCTTCGCTGATCTTGAACAGCTGCAGTGCAAAAGAAAGAATCATCACCATCACAGATAGTTAAGATGTGGTATTTCAAATAGATCAGTGACCTATCTGGAAATCATTGCATAATTCACAGGTAGAACTGCCTAAATAATTCAAGTCAAAAGTAGAATAGATGACCTCCACAAAAGAACACAGTGAACAACTTACATAACAATCTTTCTTCTCCCTGTGATATCGTGCTTCCCTCAAATCTGCAACACTACGTCTAACTTGGTCACCGCGATATTCGATAACCTAGCACAAAAGTGGTCCATTGACATGTTAAGAACAGGCTCCTAGTATTTGGATGCACAACAAACAACAGAACTGGAATGCTAACTATTTACCATGATAAACTATTGGGTTTTATTGGAAAAAATGCATATAACTTAAATGGCATACCATTTGCCCCTCCTGGATTTTCTTAGCAGCAAAGAGTCCCCATCCATGTATTCCAGATCGACCACAAGAGACCCTTTTGTTTTCTATTTTCTGAAATCATCAAACATTTAGTGTATCGGTATGCTGAAATCAAATATTAAGAAGAACAATCAGTCAGAAACTAAACCTGTAAATACCGAAGTCGTTCTCTAAAAGTTGCGAAGGATTTTTCATCCTTTTGATCCTGTTAACAGGTGGGGGTAAGATGCATAAGTTCTCGCATTCAATGGTTGCTGGAAGAAAGACAATGCAGTAGTTAGAATGGGATAGTTACCATGCAAGCGTTCAAACCCTCAATTGACTCTTGGGAATGATGTCGGGGTCCCATTATTCTGTGGGCAATTGCCTCTCCTGGTTCTTTCTGGAACATGCAGAAAATTTAGTGCTAGAGCTAGCTTATAACAGAAACAAAACCTAGGCAGATCCATATGATAGACATCCTATTATTCCAAAAGAACTGTATATAACTGCCACTAAGAGTCCCATCCTTTGAACATGCAAAACCAAAGATAGATTACAGCATGAGAAACCCATGCAGACAAGAATCTAAATTGCTTGGATGAACTAAGAATTTTACATAAACTAAAAAGGAAATTACCAAAAGGAGAAAGAACATAAAAAGTCTAAAGGATGGGCTACAAAGAATTACAAAAAGAAAGTGGACAGTGTAAAAAATTCGTGAATTATCCCTGCCAATTAACTATATCTTTTATTGTATTGGGAGGCAGTGGCGGAGCCATGTATTGTCAGCTGACCCCACAGCTTTTTTGCAAATACCATTGTGAGTCTCATTTTTTACATATAAGTCCATTGAAATTTACAAAAATGACCCCCACTAAAATATAATGCAATGGTATTTGACCCCACAGGGTAAAATTCCTGGCTCTGCCACTGTTGGGAGGAGCAACAAAACAAAACAGAATAGGGGCGTCATAAAATACCTTATTTTTCAGCATTTCATAAGGTAGGCACCTTGCAGCTGGGCAGTCAGAAATTTTAGCAGGAAGGACTTTCTCCTGTAGATTTTCTTTCCTGACAAGTCTTGTACCAGTCTGTTTCTCATTATTTTGGGGCAAAAATTTGGTTGAGAAAACTCCTTCAGGCGTCTTAACTATCAAGACATTATCTGGGTCAGGAGTACTGCAAAGGGTCAGTAGAACAGGTGTAAGTAACACGAATTTGTGGCATTTAATCCTTTAAGGTAGAATTGCCACTCCCACAAATAACTGAGACAACAGAACTGTTCCAATATCTTGTCAATTTAATGCATCTGATTACCATTGATTTTGCTCAAAAAAGAATGTATTGCTACACTACTAAGATGAACAACAAAAAGAAAGAACAAGGTCTGGAAAATAAGAGTCATGACTCATGAGCCTATATTGGAACTATTATTTTTAAGAATGGAAACAATTTGATGAATTGACATATATTTGAACAGAGGGTGAGACAGTAAGGTGAAAAAAAATTACCAGTGAAATGCACAGTAGGAAACCATTCTTGTTATGTTCCTTCCATTTTTTTCAGAATATTGCAACTACAAGCAACAGAAAAACATCGATTATGATAAACTTTATCCAGCTGTGCATTAATGAAGAAACAATTGACTAATAAATTAACATCAAATGATACAGAATAAATTTTAAACAAATGTACAGGTCACACTTCAATGGAATAGCTTATATGGAAAAATGAAGCATAAGGCTTGTGCTCTTCAAAGCAACAGTACACAGAATCAATTCAAAAACCAAGCGGGCGAGTACAAGTGCACAAAACTCTCCCAGACAAGCATCATAAGACTCATAAGTCACAAAATGAATTTATTTTTTATTTAAGCAAGAAAAGGGTTTCCACAGTCTACCTCCATGCGATATCCTGCTCTTGATGCACACATTGCATGATAATAAGTAGAGCACTTGTAGCACTGAGTGCAGGCACCATGCATCTGCTTGCATATAACACATGCCTGGAATTCATATGACAACATAGTGTAAATAAACATCACGACAGGAATTCAACAAATAAACAGACAATAAATACCCAATGCATAACATTATACAAAATAAAAATGAGAAATCCTAACCTTCTTAAAGTACTCTGAAGGGATGCTCAATATGCCCATGGCTGGCTCCATTGTCTCATCAACAGGAAAAGAGACTTTAGGTTGAAACCAGGCACAAGTAACATGAACCCATAGTTGGTCAATATCTGTTGGCTTGAGAGCGCCGCCTAAAGCAATTAAAAAAGAAAAGGTGAATACTGATAGCATTAAAAAATAATACAAGGAACACTGGAAAGCCTCAGAAAAAAATGTGAGGTATCAGTATCATTCAATACTGTGATGACATACAACATCATGGCAGGAATGATACCTTTGACAGGACAAAGACAACATTCTCTTTTTTGTTTCGGCAATTCACATGCTCGACAGACCCAATTTGTAAAATCTTGTACATCACGTGCTCCATAGCACTCTTGGTGGACAGCTATTTGGCATCTGCACATAAAGATTTTGGACAGAAGTTTTTCAGCTACACGCAATCCTAAAACATATAATGAATCCATAAACTAAGGGTGTCAAAAAAGCCTCAAAGATTAGCAGGAAATACCTGTTGCAAATAATAATTTTATTGTAGTCCCAATCCTCAACCCATCGACAAACAGCACAACGTTCAGTTGTCCATCTAGCATTGACAGGTCTAAAAGAGTTTGCTGCGAGCATCAAATTCATTAGTTGTGAAACAAGTTGCACACACCAACTGCAGAAACCAACATAAACTCAAGAGCCAATGTACCTAGCAATTTCAGCAACTCTTCTTTATTAATACTTGGTGTAGAAGACTTCACATTTGCACAGGGAATATCATCCAACTGAAGGTCAGACAAACATGAAAGAAGTCATATCAAGTTCTCATACCTTTGAATTTTGTTGAAAACTAGGTGAATTCAAGTTTGGCGATCATTATAGACCACCAACTTTCAGATAAATGAAGATCTTAAAGGCTTACCAAGGTTACCAATGGATCCCCATTGCTCTTAAGTTTAACGCTCATCTTCCAGTTCTTCTTCCTTGAACCAGTATGTCTCTCCCACTCACTCAGACTCATCAGCCTTTCTTTGCAAGAATTACATTGGCATAGTATCCTGCCAGTAACAATACAAAGTCAATACCAACAGTTGCACCAGCCACAGCCACATATCAGGAAATCAGTTTATAGTCCTTTAGAAAGAAAGGAATAAATGAATTTCTTTAATATTGAACAATCGACCTTTCAAATGTTGTTTTTCTTATTGAGCCTTCTAAACTACAAGCTGGCACAAAATATCCAATATGGCTAAATTGGTTAAGTGTCAATTTTCATGCCAGATGAATGAAACAAAAGAGAAATATATGCCCCTAGGAAAATAACATATCACCTAAATCCAGTAGTCCTTCAAAGAACATATGACTCTACGTGATATGGGGGATTGAGAAATAAAACACGCTAAAATCACTTAAAGAGTATTGATATCCATGTTAATAAGCTTAAAGAAGCATGCTGGCTGTAGATTAAATAGAAGATATGCAGAATACATACATGTGCTTCTTAGGTAAATACATTCCGTCCATCCCAAAGCAGAACACAGGTATCATTTCTGGCAGTTTTTTCTTAGAAGTGCTAGCACATCTGTGTATAGATACATTAGAAAGTGGCATGCTTATAATCATTTGAGTAACGTTAAATAGAAGTCAATAGGTTGGATGAAAAAATTAAATAACTCACTCTGAACTGTTCGGAGTGTTCATTTGTTCAACAGGAGGTACTGTCTTGCGTTTTGATTTGCAATCTGGACAGAAGTAATCGGCATTTTCTAAGTCCTATAAAACAGTACTGGAGTCAGCAAATTATATACAGTTATTAATCGTAGAACTGTTTGATATCTGTGTCAAACAATAGGATAAAAAATATAAACATCAAAACAAAAGAAGCAGATTACCTCCATGTTGATGCATGTTAGGTCACATTCTACGTGAACCCAAATTTGACACTCATCACAACAAACCTGCAAAGAAGGGTGTTGCAGGTTGTGAACCTTGACCCATGGACAAATCAAGAGAACATGTAGAATATAACAGCGACAAAACACATATATTTCTAAGCTCTTACCCAATTTCCACCATCTGTGTGGTGCCAGATTTTCTTGCATATGCCACAGTACTGCTTTGACTGCAATAGCTGCAGATATAATAAAATTTGCACACATAAAGCACCATAAAAACAGAAAACAGTAATGGAACACACAAAAACCCATCTCAAATGTACGGGCCGCATACCTTATCACAGTGTCTACAGAGTAACTGCTCTCCCGCTTGCTTCTTTTTCTTCGCGATCTTGGGTGGAACACGATTACCACAACTATCACAACATCCAGGTGATTTGCCAACAACCTGCAGTGTTGATTAGATTGCGGCTCAGCTGAAAGTTGTAATAAGGCAGTCACAAGCTCATATCTTTACATTTGTGATGCATCCAGAACTTACCTGAGCCTCCGATTGACATTCTTGGTCATTGTTAGAACCAGTCCCTTCCTGTAACCCGTCAGGGACAGACTGGTCATTGACAGACTTCTCTAGTGAGCACCCCTCATCCATTTCGAGCTCAAAAAACCCACGCTCAGCAAGGAAAGCCTCCTCAATTGCTTGACGGAATCTGTTTGCCTTGAGTTTATACAAAGCCTGACCCTGAAACCTGGGAGACCAAAGAAATTTCAGATAGCACGCAGGTAAAGAAATCCCCATAGCAGCAATTTTTTTAAAAAAAAAACGAACGTATGCCAGTAGCTTACCGATCTAAGTAGTCCACAAATGGAAAGATCATCCCTTGCTTAATCCATCCATAGTCCTGCGATGCAAAAAAATACAGTACTGTAAGTTGACACAAACCAAAAAAAAAAAAAAAAAAAACAGAAAGGGACTGTTTGGCCCATGCGACACATGGTTTACCCTGTTTCAGTTGCACTTCGTGGAACTCCTATTCCACATTTAAATTCAAAAAAAATCACATTTAAATGTTGGGTTGTGGATTTCAAGGACAAAACAAAAACCAACACCCCACAAAGCTTACCCTGCCATGCCCGCCAGAAGAGAATCCAAAGAACATGACGCAGAGTGCACCCGGGATGCAGGAGTTCAACACGACCGCTGGCGCGTGCAGCAGTGGGTCAATCACCACCGCAGGCCATGCTGGGCACTTCTTCCCGGACCTCGCCCACACGACATCACCCAGCACGAAATCCTCCGGCCAGTAAAAGTCCTCCTTTTTATCGCCACCATCCCTCTTCGGCTTGCACTCCACCACCACCACGGGCTTCCCCTCCGGCGCGGCGCTCCCGCCGGCATTGCTCAGCGACGTCACCACGCTGCCGCTGAACCCACTGGAGCTGCTGCTCCTGCTGATATTCCTGCACGCCCGGTACAGCTCCTCCTCCGTCTGCGCCGGCCGCTCGTCGCCGGGCCACACCGCGGTCTCCACGGCGCCGAAGGCCGCCGCCGCCGCCGCGCCTTGGTGCTCCACCGCGCGCACCTCCACATCGTACACCTCCCCGTCCCCGCCCTCCCCGCCGCCCCCCGCCGCCGCCGCCTTCTTCGCGGGCCTCCCCTTCTTCGCGGGCGGCAGCGGCAGCGACACCACCGAGTCCCTAAACCGCGAGGGGACCACCCGCTCGCGGCGGCGCTTGGCGGGCACCACCGCCGCGCCGCTCCCCTCACCACCCCCGGCGGGGGGGGTGGGCCCCTCCTCCATCTCCAACTCCCCGGGGAGGGGGACGACGGCGGCGGCGGTGCAGCGCTTGAGCGGGATGCGGGACGCGAGCATCCCAAAAACCCTAGAATTGAATTCCCTTCCTCCCCACCCGCAACTCGTCGGTGGCCAAGGCCAATCCTCCGCGTGCTAGGGTTCCGAGTCTCCGACCGCTGGGGCCGAGGGGTAGCAGAGGGATTTTAAGGATCTCGGCGGGGGGAATCCGAGTGCGGTTCGGAGGCGAGGCGAGGGCGAAAAATTTGGGTTCCCTCGCAGATAGGGGCTCGGGTTTTGAACGAAAATTTCGAACGCGATGTCGGGGGGGGGGACGAGGCGGAGGAGAGAGGTGGGGTGGGGGGAGGAAGACGACTCGTCGGCTCGCGGCGGGCGGATGAGATGGGAGGCTGACAGGTGGGGCCGTGACGGCGTGAGGTAGGGGGGAAAAGGGTTTTTTCGCGCGGATCTGGATCCAGGGATGGGGCGGGGGGCTTCTGGCGCGCGGAGGCGGAGCTCTAGTCGGGGATCGAATTTCTGGGTCGTTTCAGTTTTCGACGTGGATAAGGTATGACGTACGCAAGATGTGTACCGTACCACCTTTTGAAACAGGTCAGACGACTGAAAGCATACGTGTGAACGTGTCCTGGTCTCCGGTCCGGGCTATGAACTCTTTGATGAGCACGGTGGGCTATGTTAGGGCTTTCACAATGCGTCTAGTTGGCTTCGGAGATTCGGTGACAGCAAGGCTTCTAGCGTGACCAACTAAGATTCGTGCAGCTCAATTTGGGCACACGGTCTTCACTCGTTTCGAGGCAAGCGGCGTGGGGTGAGGACGGCGCGTCCGCGTTGTGGAGCTTGTAGCCTCGGCGCGTCGTCCCTCGTCCTTGCCCTCCCGCGCACGCGTCTTCTTCTCGTCCCTCACACCATCGCTATAGTTGTCGCCGGGTTCAACAGCTTCCATCGCCAGAGCCCACGCCTTACCCTTACGGCAACAAGGAGATGGCAACGACGACACTCCACCCGATCTGCACCTTGCGCCGCCGTCGGTACGAAGCTTGGGAGGCGACGACTCGTTGGAGGATGGACAACGGAGGCGGCGAGGTCTGATTTGCCCCACCCACGCTGCCCGGACGATGAAGAAGAGGACGGCGACAACAGTCATCACCTGGTCACTCCTTGGCCCTCGCCAGTTTCTCCGTGGCTAGATCCTCTTGCAACCGACGCCGGCTGCCGTCGTCGGAGGGCAGCAGGAAACAGGCGATGCCAGTGGAGGGGAGAGGGGAGAGTTGCCGCCGGCACGCCGTCTCCTCCCAATTTGTGGTGTAGAGAGGACGCTAGATTTGCGCCGCCAGTGGTGGAGGCGAGGTTGAGGGAGTTGCTGGCGGAGAGGAAAGGAGGGGACGGGGGAGTTGCTGCCGTGAGAGAGGATGGAGAGGAGGTGGCGGGGTTCGATGCCGTGCGCCGTCGGGAGGGAGAGGATAAGGTGCGATTGATTTTGATGGTGGGGGTTAGCGTAAAAAATGGTGGGCCCCATATGAAGTTACACACTGTGGGGATGGGAGCCTCGTTTGCTTTTTCCTATATGGACGCTTTGGCTCTCGATGAAACCGGAACGCATTGCTAATGTCCTTAGGGTTCACCTCTCGGATTTGAGCATCGGATTTCGGTTAACAGAATGGTACTTGTCGGTAAATTTCAGCAATTTTTTATTATTTTTTGGTCGAAATTAAATTATTCAAAAGTATATGAGGTTTTACTCGTGATCTACTTTTTGAAACCTCAAAATTTCACAGTTCCCTATCCATTTTCGTCAAAAAGGTAAACGCCTCAATTGAGCAACACAAAGGCATTAAAATGAAAATAACGGCAAAAGAAGTACTTCATCTATCTCAAAATATATTTAGATAAGCTCCGTATTCAGTAATTCATCCAAAATTTCTTGTACTTTTAAAGGGAGAGAATAGCACGGACGGAGAGAGTAGTAGTACTATACATAGCATTCATCGATGATGAACAAAACGATGGCACCAACGTCTCGTATTATCATATGTGACACATTTTAGTAGTATAATACTAGATTATTTTTTTATGAGACGAAAATAATATTGGATGGACTCACATTAATGCCTTATCCGGGTAGCAACATTTTGCAACGGACATGCAGGTATTTCCGAACAGAGCGATCCAATGGCCAAACAATCCACTGAAATCTAAGCAGAGAATCTGGTAGACATCTTTTTTTATCTTGAGTCCGAGTTTACTTCCAAACTTTTTCTTCAAATTTTCAACTTTTACATCACATCAAAACTTTTCTACATACACAAACTTCTAATTTTTTCATCACATCGTCCCAATTTCAATAAAACTTCCAATTTTGGCGTGAACTAAACACACCCTCCTTCTTCATCCCAAGCGGGTTGGTGTCAGGATTGGGAAGAGAGCCAACAAGGGCAATTTTATCATTATTTAATGCTCTCTCTGTCTCAGTTTAAGTACGTAGTTTTCCATGTCCAACATTTAACCGGCCGTCTTATTTGAATTTTTTTATCAGTATTTTTATTGTTATTAGATGATAAAACATGAATAATATTTTATTAATATTTTATGTGTGACTTACATTTTGAATATTTTTATATATTTTTTAAATAAGACGGGCGATTAAACTTTAGACATGGAAACCTGCAGCTATACTTAGGACATCCACAATGTCCGTCTTATTTGAATTTTTTTATCAATATTTTTATTGTTATTAGATGATAAAACATGAATAATATTTTATTAATATTTTATGTGTGACTTATTTTTTGAATATTTTCATATTTTTTTTAAATAAGACGGGCGATTAAACTTTAGACACGGAAACCTGCAGCTATACTTAGGACATCCACAATATAGTGAAAAGTAGTCCATAAACAATATAATATTAGAAAAAGTACGAATTACACCCTTCTCCGAAATATCGTGGTCGACCGGACAAAGACAAATCTTACGAAGTCACTTGGATAAATAAACAGGTCAAAATAATGTTGAATTTACACGTGATTATACCCTGCAGCGCAAGCCACTTGTATGCTTTGTAAATAACCAAATAGAAGTATGGGTCTTAGGACCCCACACAAGAGTATAAAGGTTAAATTTTAGATGCCACAGGGTTTACGTTACCGCCGGTAACCGCACGGTTACCGCGGTTACCGGGCTTACCACGAGGTACGGTAATATAAACACCGCGGTAACCTCCTTAAATTCAAATAAATTTAAAAATTAATCTGAATTTTTGATAAATTTTGTACGGTTTTTCACGGTTACCGCCCGGTAACCCCGGCCCCGGCGGTTTGGAAAACCCTGGATGCCAGTGATACAACATAGATAAATAGAGCAATGAAGTGATGATAGTCCCAAGAATTGTCAAACTACAATACTTCGGTGGCTAAACATACAACAGCATAAGCATTTCAAATAATTAATACTTACAACATATATGCATGCATGGTTTATGTACAACACACACGCTGATTTGTGCCTTTGTGGATACTACATTGCGGATAGGGATCCTAGTACAAGCTTTCTAGTTGGTAGGTCACATTGTCACAGAGAAAATAGTCATTACAGTTTATGGACAACGCTGTTTTCTAAAGCACGTCTAACAAAACAACATGACGGCACCAGAACCCATTTGACCATATCACAATACAGTTTCAGTACCAGTGTACCACCCTCACTAGTCCCTACATACTACATGTTTGCACAAATGACAAATATTAGTTCCAACTATCACAGTTTCAACAGACTTTCAAGGAAAAAATTAACTCTGAACTGTTAGAAGTGTTCATTTGTTCAACTGGAGATATTCTTGCGTTTTGATTTGCAATCCGGACAGAAATAATCAGCATTTTCCAGGTCCTATGAAATTATATTCAGTTATCCACTCATAGAAATGCTTGATATAGATACCAAACGACTAAAAAATATCAACATTGAAACAAAAGAAGCAAATTACCTCCATCTTGATGCATGTCTGGTCACATTCTACGTGAACCCAAATTTGACACTCATCACAACAAACCTGCAAACAAGTGTGTTGCAGGTCATGTCCTTGACCCCTAGACCAATCAAGAGAACATGTAGAATATAGCAACAACAAAGCACATATGTTTCTAGCTCTTACCCAATTTCCACCATCTGTATGGTGCCAAATTTTCTTGCATATGCCACAGTACTGCTTTGACTGTAATAGCTGCAGATATAATAATGTTTACACGCATAAGGCAAAATAAAAACAGAAAATGAAATGGAACACACAAAAACACCTCTCCAATGTCCAAGCAACATACCTTATCACAGTGCCTACAGAGTAACCGTTCTCCCGCTTGCTTCTTTTTGCTTGCTATCTTGCATGGAAGACGATTACCGCAAATATCACATCCAGGTGATTTGCCAACAACCTGTAGTACAGTTGATTAGATCGCAGCTCAGTTGAAAGTTGTACTAACAAATAAGGCAGTCACAAGCCCATATCTTTGAAGTTGTGCAGCATCCATCCAATTACCTGAGCCTCCGATTGGCACTCCTGCTCATTATTAGAACCAGACCCTTCCAGTAACCCATCAGGGATAGACTGGTCATTGACAGACTTCTCTAGTGAGCACCCCTCATCCGTTTCGAGCTCAAAAAGGCCACGCTCAGCAAGGAAAGCCTCCTCAATTGCTTCACGGAATCTGCTTGCCTTGATCTTATATAAAGTTTGGCCCTTAAACCTGGGAGACGAGAGAAATTTCAGATACCACGTAGGTAAAGAAAGAAAAGCCCCATTCACCACGCAGCTTACCTATCTAGGTACTCCACAAAGGGAAAGATCATCCCTTGCTTAACCCATCCATAGTCCTACAAAGAAATGCAGTAGTGTGAGTTGATGGAAGCCAAAAAAAACAGAAAGGGGATTTCTGGTCCATGCCCTCACATGGTTAACCCTGTTTCAGTTGCTCTTCCTCGAATTCTTGTCTAAGTTGAGTTCTATCAAGGACAAAGCAAAAAAACAAAAGAACACCCCGAATGCTTAACCAGGAAGTTGTGGTGAATAATCTTGTGATCTTTTCTTGTGTTGGCATTTAGTAGTTTGTGTGTGCTCCTGTTTTATCATGCCTGTGTTTTATGACCTGTTGAGTTGCGTTTGTGTTTGGTTGAATTGGTGTAATAATTGGTTGTAGCTCTTTGAGCAGATGCCGAGATTCTATTCCATTATCTAAGAAAGGAAGTTGTGGTGAATTACCCTGAGCCCGCTATTAGAGTATCCGAAGAACATGACGCAGAGTGCACCCGGGATGCAGGAGTTCAAGACGACCCTTGGCGCATGGAGCAGTGGATCAATCACCAGCGCAGGCCATGCCGGGCACTTCTTCCCCGACCTCGCCCACACAACATCCCCGAGCACGAATTCCTCCGGCCAGTAGAAATCCTCTTTCCTCTCGCCGCCATCACTCTTCGGCTTGCACTCCACCACCACCGCGGGCTTCCGCCCATTCCCCCCGCCGCCGCCGCCGCCGCCGCCGCCGGCATTGCTCAAGGACGTCACCGCGCTGCTACCGCTGAAGATGCTGCTGCTGAAGCTACCGCCGGAGGTGGTGGAGGTGCTGCTTCTCCTGATGTTCCTGCACGCCCAGTACAGCTCCTCCTCCGTCTGCACCGGCCGCTCGTCGCCGGTCCACAGCATGCCAGGATCCCCTTCTTGCAGCTCCACGTCGTAGAGCTCCCCGTCCACGACTCCCCCCTCCGCTGCGGCCTCCGCGGGCTTGCCCTTCTTCACGGCGGCCGTGGGGAGCACCAGCACCGAGTCCTTGAACCGCGACGGGACCACCCGCTCGCGGCGGCGCTTCGCCGGCATCATCATGCCGCTCCCCTCTCCGGCAGGGGGAGGCTCCCCCATCTCCCCGGCGACGAGCGGCGACGGCTCAGCGATTGAGCGGGATGCGGGACGCGAGCATCGCAACCAACCCCGGGGGGGACACAAACCCTAGAATCCCCGGCTCAGTTGGCCAGCCAATCCGCGGGCTCCGGGATCTCGACTCCCGGGGGAGGAAATCGAGGAGGCAACGCGGCGGCGCCGGGCGGGCGAGAGAATTTTCGGGATCCCTCCGGTACTCCGATCGAGCTCGAGGGATCGGGGGGATGCGGGTTTTGAACGCGATGTCGGGAAGGAGGCGAGGTGAGTGAGGCTCCCGAGGTGAGGCAGGGTGGGGGAAGGAAGACAACGACGACGACGAATCTGGCGCCGGGGAGATGAGACGAGAGATTGACCGCGTGGCAGCAGTTTGGTTACGTGGCATTCTTGTCAATAAATAAAGTAGTAGTAAAAGAAAGTATTTTTGGAGAAAAATATATTTCATCTGTATTAAGTATATCATAAGGCGCTTTAAACTTTTTTTTAGTTTGACCAAATTTATAGAAAGAATCAAGGAGTATATTGCATTTTGAGCCACCTTTTCTCAACAATGTTGCAACTTAGACCGGGGTAAATTAATCTTTTCACTTTGGACCGGATATATTTACACAATGTTTCTATTTGAGCTATCTTCTTCCTCCAGCTCCATTTCTCCCACCTCTGCTGCGTACAGCTCAAGATCTCTTCTCAATCAGGAGCAGCGCATGCAGAAGAGAAGTGCAAGCCATCCCAGCGCAGCCACCCATCAAAGCTGAGCTCGAGCTCGAGTGTAGGTAGCACTTGCGGAGGTGGAGCTTGAGTGCAGGCAGCGCATGCGGAGGCAATGCTAGCTCGAGTCATCCAGCACTAGTGTCAAGCTTGAGCTTCTCGCCAATGTGCTAGTCGAAAAAGAAATGCAAATTATCCTTCGAGTTCTTTGGAAGGTTGAGTTGTTTGATCAATAATGTAGAGAATTTTGAAAGGGGATGAGTCCTGTACTTATGGTCAACCTCAATTACATATGAGCCAAACTTATCCTCTTTGTGTGTTGCTCCTGCTCGAGCTACACTACCGTGCTTTAAGCTATACACACGTAGAGAGAGAGAGGGGGGGGAGGGGAGAGAGACTTGGATGAAGAAGAAGAGGGTCCAAACTAAACCAACATGTAAGGAAAACTGACCCAAAGTGAAAAGTTTGGTTTACACCTAGTCCAAGTTGCAACTACGGTAATAAATACATGCCCAACATTTTTAACACAAATAAACAAAGTATCAAAATATATTAAATTTTAGTTTTAATAAAAATAGTTTGATGTTGTTATAGATGTTGCTAAATTTTTCTATAAATTTGGTCAAACTTAAATACTAGAAAAAAAATTAAAATGACTTGTTTGAAATGGAGCAAGTACTCTTTGTAACTAACTCTACATGTCATCCTCTACTTATATTCTCTTCCTCTCTTCGTACTTCTCTCGATCTTGCTCCTCGTAGCCCCGTCACTATTATTGTCACCACTTTCCTATCGCCTTACATGATTTGCTCGTCCTCGTAAAATATTCCTTTGCCACAAGCTAATGTCGTTGCTGCCATCCACAAGTCAAATAGCCAGTGTCATCTATAAGCTCACCAGTTCTATCCTTTATTAGAGTTTGTGCATTTTTCCACTAGATCGCGTAGAGGTGGAGTGTTGAGCTAGAGCAAGAGGTGACTATAGTTGCACCCTCATTGTGTCAATGAGGTCGACGCCGGCATGAGGTGGTTAGATCTAGTCGTTGCAAGCTAATCACCGCTAGATCTAAAGGTTGTGTGGCCATGAATCGAGTTAGCAAGGCGAAACGATGCAGGGCATTGGTCGCCTCAAGCTCATTAGAAGGGATGTGTCATTTTACCGTTGCCTTGGGCCATCCAAATCCTGAGATGTCATGACATCATCTTCGTCATTTGGGTGACCTACTACTAGAATATGGATATTCCATCGGCACGATGACGTGGAGCCCCACCATGCAACACAAGTTAGGTATTAGAGGCTGAGCTACAGACTGGTGGTGCATCTTGCGAGAAAGCTCAATGAAGCCGGTGGACTTAACATGCGTTATTTGGCGTTTTCATGAAAGCACATCACACACATTTGTGTGTTTAGTAAGAAAAAAAATATACATGTCCAACCGAACCAATTCTCTAGCTTGTGTTGATGATGTGCATGTGATATGTGTGTTAAGTGTTCGAATATTGGTTTTGAAAGGAAACAACAGAATCATGTGCCTAAACTTCCTATTTGCTTGTTCTTCTTTAGCTTTTTTGGCTATGTAACGGTTGGCACAAAATGGTTTGTTTGAATTGAAAGCATTACTAGTGATTGGATTTATGTACTATGGTTTTATAAACAAACCACTAAAGAAAACTATCAGCTTGATATTTAACTCTTAAACGTTAACCAAAATCTGCGACTAGTACCAAACAACGCCACTAACCAAATAATTAAATTAGAAAAAAGGGAGCATACATATTAGCATAATACAAATGTTCATCCAAAATTTTCCATTTGTCTATCTAGATTTGACTAAATTAAGTAGTTGTTTAACTAGTGTGTCAGGATTCATTACTTGAGTGTCCTTGCTTGAGTGGCGGCAGAAATGTACGGCGCGCAGGGAAAATCAAAGACATGAAGACCACAATGATATTGGTAGCTTGGAAAATCTAGAGTAAACACAATAGATGAGTCTTCAACAAGAGAGAAACGAAGGTTTCTCAAATTGTTGAAACTTGAAAGAATAAGGGAAAAAAAATCAACATTTGAGTTATGTGCGGAGCGAAAAACTTAGCGAGAATATCTAGCCCAATCGACATAGCTAGCTCATGAAGACTCCACATCCTTACTTTTTTCTTATGTTTTTGTTGACAAGTACTATATGTAAGCATTGCTTGTCCTATAAATATTGCTACTCATTCCTATATTTAGGACCAGCAATATTTTTTTAAAAAAGTCATATTTGTTTGAAAAACTTTTTTTCTCAGCTTTGAAGAATTTACTTTGAGAACAAGTATGAGAAGGCCACAGCTGTCATTTTCAGTCTCGGCCTAAAGCCCAAGAAAGAAAAAGGCCTAAACCCCGTAGGCCCTTAACGCCACCAGGAGTCCAACACCAAGCCGCACCAGATCTCCCTCTCCCGAACCCCAGCGCCGCCGCCGCCGATCGCATCGGGCCGCCATGGAGGACGTCGTCACCGACGCGCCGCCGCCGTCCCGCTTCTCCCCGGACGACCTCGACAACTTCGCCGCTCCACCGCCGCAGCCCACCCCTATCCTCGTCGTCTCCCCCGCCAACCCTAGCCCCGCCCCGCGCCGCCTCCTCATCCTCCTCATCTCCCCGACCTCGCTCGCGCTCCTCCCCCACCTCCCCTCGCCGCCTCCGCTGCACGCCTCCCTCCTCCTCCCCGAGCTCCCCCTGGAGCGCTCCCAGCCACCCATCCGCGTGTATCTCCACGCGCCCTCGGGCGCCCTCCTCGCCGCCGCACACGGCCCCGCCCCCGTCCCCGCCCACCGCGCGCGCGCCGTCGCCAGGAGCCTCGTCTCCGCCCTTCAGCCCGAGGAGGTGCTGGTGCTCGACGCGGTCCGGAGCGGGGCCTACAGGGGCAGGCTCGCCGCGGACGAGCCCGTGGAGGGGAAGCTGGAGACCAGGGCGGCGCGGGGGCGGGGAGGCGTCGGCGCGGCCCGCGGCGTGGCGGCGCTGGCCCCGCCCGGGAGCGTGGTGGACGGGCTCGGCGCCGCGGTGTTGGCGGAGTGCGAGATGCGCGGGAAGGCGGCGAGCATGGTGGTGACGTGGCCGGATGGCGCGAGGCCGGCGGAGCTCGGCGTCATGCGGCGCGTGGCGGCGGAGCTCGGCGTCGACCCGGCCAAGGCGGCGGCCGGGAGGGTCGCCGGCCGGGCCGAGCTGGACGCGCTGTACACTTGAGTCGCTTTTTCTCTGTGATTGTGTTGCACGGTTGCTGGTGAGTTTGTAATGGAGAGAAAAAAAAACGGGGATTATATGTGTGACAGATGATTTCTTTGTGTTTTGAGACTATCTGCCTCATGGATTCTTAATACGCAAAGCAAACAATTTTCTGGTTTTTGTTGTGTGTCAATTGTCATCACTAGTACATTTTGTTGTGCTGCCGGTTATTTCACAAGAATGTTGCTGTCTTTAGTTGATTTAATTGTAGTACAAAATAAAAAACGTGAGAAAAAAGGCAGCAAGAAAATGCTCCTTTAATACGCTGGACTTTCTCGAATTTCGCAGGAATAATAAAATTCCCGCAAACTCCAAAAGATAGAGAGGGAATTAATTGAATTCCCGCAAGGATCTTGCGAAATTGCTCTTTCTAAGGGATAATATGCTTCCCTCTCACAATGTGGCATAAGAAAGATACACGTGGAGAAACAATTGATTGGAGGAGAAAACATACTCGACACACATAATTCAAGTTTGGAAGGTTTAAATAGCTTGAAAAATAAGATCCGATGAGAGTATGCCAAGTGTGATAATAGATTAATACTTCATCCGTTTCACAATATAATACATTAATATAAATGTGGAAAATACTAGAATGATTTATACTGTGCAACAGAGGGAGTAGATCACACATATAAGTGACACATCAAACTACATGAGAACCCACCCACGTGATCTTTTGTAGTGTCCATTGTTGATCTATTTGCTCAAGTTTAGCCTTTAGTTTAGAACACTTCAATAATTGAGTTTCACTTTGGAATGTATTTCCACCTAAATTTTCAGCACATAAATTAGAGAGAAAGGCCGCGAAAATCCCAAACTAAACGAAGCCTAATGGGCCGAATTTATAATGGGCCAAAGTAATTTGGGACTTTTAACTATTTGCCACTTTTAGATTTGGCAATTAACTATTTGCCACATCTATCTCAATGACATATGGGTTCAAATATGTCTAAAAGTGATAAATAGTTAATTGCCACATCTAAAAGTGGCATATAGTTCAATATCTCAACTAATTTGGGTTCTTTACCACACACCATCGAGGTCGTCTTCTCCATCAAACTCGCCCTTCGCCTCTCCGATTCGACCCAAAGCCGACGAGGCGACGATGGACGCCCTCACTCGCCTCCACCGCTCCCTCGCCGGCGGCGACGACGACGAGGAGCAGCCGGAGGATTCCATCCTTGGCGACACCGAGGGCATATGCTCCCTCTCCCCTGTCCAGGTAAACCCAGGAACTGGACACAATCCCCTCGAATGCAGGATCAAATGTCTTGGGGTTTGCGTCGATCTGATTTTGTTGCTCTTCGCCTTGGCTTCTCCAGCGGGTCTACGGCTTCGCCGCTTGCTTGGTTGCTGGACTGGCGCTGATGATCCTGGTACGCACGCATGCCGCTGCAATTTGGTGCCTTCAATTCGTTGAACGTACGGTCTCTTGTTTGCGGGCTTGCGGCTGCTAGTTCCTCATGTGGATGTCGAATTAGATTGTTGGTGTTGCTGTTTCCACCAACAGGATCGTATACACAACGTGTTTAAGCGAAATATGTTTATACGGAAATATGTTATTTGCATTTAGGTTTACAACTATAGAACCAGAAGGGGAAAGGAACAAAACCAAGTTTCAAGTGCTCTGACATATGGTCACTCAGCAGTTTACTCTTTAAGAAAATTGGTTTAGCTGCAATTGTAAATTATTAGAGTTGCCTGTCCCAGGAGGCAGGAGCACATGATATGTTTTATTCTCTCAGTCCTAGAGAAGTAGTGCTATTGTTTTCACTTAGGTGCACTGTAGATCTTCATTACTAATCGCTATGCTCATGAGTAAATTTGTTGGTTCGATCTAGGATAAATAAGACGATTTGTTAATTGACTGAATTTCACAAGGGCAAAGAAATCGCATCATTAGGAAATTAAGGCCAGATGCTTTACTGTTATAGCTAAAACTTATAGATTCTGTAAGAGAATTTAGTGGTAGCAAACATGTCTGCACTTCAAATTGTTGATTTTGTTGTGATTACTTTGAAAATTTTCTGACAAGTTACTTTTCATTTTCTTGTGCAGTCACTTGTAGTTTTCATCAGACCCATCAAATTTGCAGTCATGTTTACATTTGGAAACATCCTGGCAGTTGGGAGGTGATTACACAGATTTTCACTCATATTTAGTACCTATACTTGTTTTCTTTTGTACTACTGATATGCATTAATACTACTGGTTTTCTATTTGAAAGATTGCCATATGTTGACATGAACCTTTATTTGGCAGCACAGCCTTCCTAATAGGGCCAAGTCAACAGTTGAGGATGATGCTTGACCCAGTTCGTGTATATGCAACAGCTATTTACGGTGGATTTGTTTTTCTGGCTCTAATTTTTGCTCTTTGGGTTAGTATTATTTATCCACCATTATTTTCCTTATGGACGTAGATTCTTGTAAGTAAACCAGTTAATCTTGTATTCTTGTGTTTGTCCTGTGCTTTAATTGTGCAGATCCATTCCAAGGTTCTAACATTGATTGCAATCATATGCGAGATCTGTGCTCTGTTCTGGTAAGCCTCTCCTTTTCTTAAAATAATACTAGTGATTTATGGGTCTTAACCTATTGTTGTAGTACTGATGCCATTTGCAAGTATGCCTTAATTAAATTGATATAAGCTTTACAAAAAGATTGTAAGATTAGAGTAATATTCGCTGTGCTTTTGCATAGAGAAGTGGTAAACAAACTGGCCTTTAGTTATTACTATGCTAACTGTAGCAACGTCAGGCACACATGTGGTTAATTATCTGTATTTGAGACTGGTTTTGATCCTTGAGTGTTCTCATGTACTGAATGCACGTTTAGAAAACATTAGTGAACTCTGAACTGATCTTACAAATATCACGATTCTAGAAATATGTATACATATTGTCTGCCTGAATCAACTTCAGGTGTTCATATTAAGTGTTTGTCTGACGTTGCCAAACTATATAAATCTATGTATGCTTCGCATGCTCTGTCAGTGCATGTACATTGTGGAATGTTGAAGCAACAAAAGGCAAACTATGCTGAAACACATGAGGGCTGCTGCCTACAGTTATCTTCTGCATATCATGAATCCATAATCTGAGTCATCAACAGGAAAGAAGCCTGTAGGATGTTTGCTGTTTGCGATGGAGGTGCAGTAGCACCTCACTTAACTACTTTTTCTTGGGAGGTTGAAAAATTAACATAGTTTATATGGTATGTCATGAAGCTAGATGCAGGTCTTTTGACACCAGAAATCTCCATGCCATGAAACAATTTGTATTTCCACCCCTTCTATTTTTATTTTATGAAATGGATCAGTATTGTTTGTCTGTTTGTATCTTTATTTCTCACCTGTCCTTGCTATTGGTTCGGTTGGCCTGCTAGAGCAAACTCTTGTCTCTTGTGACAAATTAACTGATATTGGCTCCATATTCTCCTCTCTTGCACCTCAGGTATAGTTTGAGCTACATCCCTTTCGCTCGGCGAATGGTGTCTGACCTGATGGTGAAGCTCTGTGACACTGAACTTTGACCTGATGGTGAAGTTCATGGGTAGTATCAGGATGCCTTAAGGTGCTTGCCCATGTTAATGCAATACTGCTTCTCCCCCTCCCCAGTATTGCTTGTTCACCTCAGTCCTTTCAATCCAGATTTTGTGGATAAACATATCATTATGTTTTGTATAAATGTATTACATCATGCACTTTATGTAAGTTCATAAGCATACCTTTATGTAAGTTCATATCTGTCTGAATTGGCCAAAACACTGAGGCATTATGCATACAAATTTCTTGGCTGCATAACTCTGCGCCTTGCTAAATGACAACCATCTGACATATTTGCTCCACCTGGTTCTTGATGACATTTGCTCCACTGCACAGACTGTTTCTGTAAATTCTAAAACTTTTGAATCTCTTTTTGAGTGGGAAACTTTTGAATTTTTAACAGGCAAGAGTGATGTTCCATTTTTTTGTTTCTCTTTTGCAGAAAAGAGTATTTGCTGTTCGGGCGTCAAAGCTGCCAGAACACAGATCACCCAAATATGCGACTACTGTTGAAGTCTTCGTGTTGCAACACCTGGCTCTACTCACCACCCACTGTCTGGTGGGGTCCGACCAGGCCCACTTGTCAGTGAGCAGCAGCTGTGTTCCCCGCAAGAAATACCGAAACTACCCTTCCATCACCCTCAAAATTACATTAACACCCCTGCCCAGCAGCTCAGCTCCGGTTCAAATCTCCCAGCCAATTCAAATTTCTGAACACCTCGTCGCTCCCCGGCTACTATATATGCCACCCGTTCCTCGCCCACACGCGCAGCACACGTCGCCCCCATCGCTGCATGGGCAAAGCGATCTCCCTTCTCCGGCCACCGCGAGAGCCACAGCCACGAGAGAGCGAGGGCGAGAAGGGGAGGATGATGGAGCTGAGGAAGCGCCCGAGGCCGCGGCGCGTCGACCCCGACTTCGTCTCGTCACCGCCGGCTTCGCTGCTGCTGCCGCCGCCGAGGAAGCGGGCGAGGAGGCAGGCCGCGCCGCCGGCGGCTCCGGCTCCGGCTCCTGCTCCTGCTCCTGCGCGCCCATCACCAGCGGCGAGGAGGCGGCCGACGTGCGCGCGGGTGATCATCCAGAGCCCCGTCGCTGGGCTTCAGCCATCCGTGTGCTGCCCGTGCGAGGCGCCGCTCCGGGCGTGCAGGCTTCCGCGCGCCTCCTTCCTCGCTCGCCGTCGCCCTCCCTTCGACTGGTAAGTGATTCTCTCTGCTCCCTGTGCGTGCGTGCGTGGCTTCGAGTTCGAGGTGGCGAATTTTGAAATTGGTTCGGATTCTGCGTGCGTTGTTCTTAATCTAGTGTGGTTTCGATGTGTGTGCGTGTTTCTGGAAGTTTGGTGGATTGGAGGAAGGCAATTGGTTTGAACTAACTTGGAGTTCCTCGGGTTGGATTTGAGCATCTGTGATGAACCAGTGGAGAATCGCCTTATGAATTGTTTGTCTGTGTGTTTGCATTGCGGTGGTTTGAACCTCGCTGCTGTGATTTCAGTTTGGTTATTAGGCGATCGCAACATAAACCAGTGAATCAGTTCTGATGCTGCTGTTTGAATCCTCTAGCTCTGGATTGTGGGTTAACTCTTCCATTCTGTCGCATTTGGCCATCTGAATTGCATGTTCTGTTTGCGTTTCTGCATTGCAGTATGTGAATCTCGTTGCTGTGAACTCAACTTGGTTTGAAGCGATCGATCGTGGTCACAAATGAAATCCACCTGTTGCTGTTTGAATTTTCTAGCTCTAGATTGTGGCTTAACGCTTCCATTTGCGTCCTGCTCCTAATCAGCTACCTGCCGCTGGACGTGGGTGGCTTGAAGCTTCGAGAATTTGAATTTTGTTGCGTTGAAATGCTGCACTTAACTTTTGAACAACCGGTGCGAAGCGCATTGGAAATCCTCTGCTGAGCGCTTTTGGTTACAAATTTAGAATTGCTATGCACGTTCGAGTGTTTTGGTACTTGGATTGGATGAAATTCTGTATCATTCGTTATTCTTCTGGATTCAAATTCGTAGGAGCAGAGTGCTGGTTAATGCGAACAGGAACTTCTGCGTGCTCGAATGATGGTTGCTTCTATGCTTTCCAATTTGTGAATTCGTTGTTTACATTTTCTGGGACTTGCCCAGATGCACTGCAGAATTTTTGAATCCAGCCACCTGCAGTTTTGAGCATTGCTCCTCCTGCTAAGTTCATTTTTCCGGAAATCTATCGTCAAATCCGACTTCGAATTTGAATTCAGGAGTTTTTTTGCTCTGTTGTTGCAGGTACGAGGCGGACATGTGGACGGAGGTGGCCAAGTACCTGTTCGGCGCGGAGCTGGTGCGCCTCTCCTCCACCTGCCGCTGGTTCCGCCGCCTCCTCGCCGACGAGTTCATCTGGCGCCACGCCTTCCTCCGCGACCTCTCCCTCCTCCCCTCCGCCGCCGACCGGTACCCTCCCCGCCCGCTCCACCGCTCCTGGCGCCTCCTCTACGCCGCCGCCTTCAGTAAGCTCCTCCCCTCCCTCCCACCACTGACGACCTGGTCCCACTCACTGACATGACACGTGCCCCCTCTCTTCTTCCTCCAGACGGCGCCCACTCGTACTGGTTCCGCCGGAGCAGCAGGCACATTGGTAAGCGCAGCGCAACGACGTCGTCGAAATCGTTTGATCTCTCTCCGCTCCGCTTCTTCTGATTGGATTGGTTTGTGTGACGTACGTGACGCAGGGGCGTACCGGATTGGTGGGTTCCTGCTCGAGTCGCCTTACATGCTCCTGACGGCGAAGCTGGCGGTGCCGCAGTGGCTGCCGCCGCAGGAGGACGGCCCGCAGATCGCCATCGAGATGACCGGCGCGTGTGTGCTCCCCAACGCGCGCCCTGGCATCTGGATCACCGGTATACGCGCCCATCTCATCGTCACCCGATTCCTCGCAAGCTTGCAGTTCTGGTTAATTAAACTGTTTCGATGATCTCACTCGCATTGCTTTTGGCCTTGTTGAAATCTTGCAGACTTCCATCTTGTGAGGTGTCCCAATTGCACCCTCAACAAGTGCGCAGGTGAGTCGAGAGACTCTGGGGGTTTTTTGATCCTGCCATCGTGGAGTTTGATTGCTCACTGAATTTGGTTGGGTGCAATGGGTGGTTCAGGGGTCCTGCAGGTTCTGGACGCGCGACACTGCGAGCTGTTCCTGGAGCAGGGATTCTGGAATGGCACCTGGGAGTACGAGGACCTGGGCGACCACTACAACGACGAGGTGACCCCCACGGCAGCTTGTGCCATCTTCAACGCCAGCACCCGCGCTCATGAGTCCATTTCATGTTCGTCCCTGGACCATTTGGCATTTGTCAATTCCAGTTCTCGGTTCATTTACATGCTTGGTATAAGGATGGCACACTCTCACAACGACTGACATGTGTGGCGTTTTCTTCTTCTCGTGCAGGTGTTCTCCACTCGAAGTCTTGGGTCAGGAGATGCGACGACCCACAGCCCAAGGCACATTGCCGCCCATATGCTGTTGCCCTCAACTCAAACCTCCTGTCCAACTCCAACCAGGGTATGGACGTGAACCAAATCAAGCATTTCTTTCTGTCTCAAGTCTAGTTCTGATCTGATATTCTTTGCATTGTGTGGATTGGATGGCAGGGTTGGTGTCAAGATTCCAGGCGATGCGAGACACGACCAGGAACGGGCAGATAGTGTCTATCCGGATCACACAGCAGATTTACTGATTCAAGACTTCAAGTGCCTGGTTCGTTTCTGGTGCTGGGTTCTTGCTCTGTTGTTTAATGTGTTAATGCCTTGTTTGCGATGATATAAGTTCTGTCAGGGATAAATCATGAGAGTGAATACAGTTATACTATAGATGATTAGGCCTCTGTTAAGATTACAAAAATTGTTTTAGAGTACGGATGTAGAGAGCGCCCAAAAGGAACAGATTTCGTGTTGTTTATATCGAACCATTGAGTCATGTCGGTAATATTCTGTACTTCATTGAGAAGTAGCAGCTTGTTTTAACAAAACATAGTACTATGTCTATGACTATAAAGCCAAGAATTTGCTTATTGTACATACTTTACTCTGCTTTGCTAGCTTGCTTGATTTCATGAGCTGCTCTACTGTTTTCAATAGACTGGCAACATAATCATGAACGATTTGATACTCGACTTGTAGAGGTTTGTGAAACCATAGATGAACTACTTAAGTATTGCAAATATCTCTAGTTCTGTTCTTGCCCCCTGGCAAGGGATGTCAAGACTTCAATAACACTGGCATTTCTGAACTTCACTATTCGGATGCTGGTTATCTACAGTTTTGCTAGGAGTATAAACTAGTAGTATTAAATCAAGATATCATTTGAACAGTAAATGGGCATCTCCTCTGCTTATTCATTTTTCTCATTTAAGTTAGCATTTTTTGGTCAAGGATGTTACGTCTCATGATATCCTTTTTGCATTTGGGATAGCCAGTTTGTATATTGGATTGTCTGAAATTGATGCACAGATTGGATTATCCGTAGATTTCAGTGATCAATTAGCATAAGCTTGCATGGTATAGGAGGTGGCTGGCAGCTATCTGATCTGATGATAACCCACGGAAATGAACCTCTTACTCACATGTGTACATTTATTTAGATTCAGTTCGGAATTCTGACACCTGGTTGGGTTAGCGGCATGAAGCTTAAACAAAGCTTCCAATTCCTCATGATCCTTTTGCACCTTTTATTTAGACCTGGTTCTTGTTGGTAACTGCAGTTCCCTCATAAAACCTAGAATTCATCTGCTGCTAGAAATCCTCGTTGCAAGCTTTCTGGACAAGCGCCTTAACATGCATAAATCTGACAAAATTACAACCTGTTATTCATCTAGCACAATAGGACGCTGTAGTGGGCACTGGACAGTAATTTAGCATCACCATTTCTTTCAAAAGCGAACACTAATATCTCATCATTTCTGAATAGTGCAGCTTTAAGTTGCTTCTGTACTTGTGTTGAACTGCAAACTCTGAACTAGTATCAACTACAGGTTGTTTGAGCTCTGTGTTCTTGCTCTGGGGGGCTCTGATTTCTCAACGGTGCAGAGATTTCTCGCACTAACTTGATATATATTGCCTTGATGTTACGTTCGGAGCCTGAAATGTTACATCCAGTTCGGTAAATTTTAAGTGGCCGGTGATTTACCGTACTTGTGATGTATGCGTGCAAATTGCAAAACACAGTAGGGGAGACACTGGGTTAGGCAGATTAGCAATTGCAACTAGCCAACCTACTGTTGTATCCATACACATGGATCCTAGCGGGCTCAGCAGAGCAGTTGTGATCAACTTGTTCTGCGATTAGCGAGTCCTAATCCCAATTGAACCGTGCAATGGATGACCTACTCCAAGTACTGCAAAAACTATCTTCGGCTATGCCCAAACAAATGCGTCGGCTGCCTTTTGAAGCTCTCATGACGCATCTTCCTTTCCCTCTTTTTTTTTTCCGGGTCGGCCGATTCCTTTCCCTCTTTCCCGTAGGAATTTTGTAGTCATCCATGATCCATGCTTGTACGTGTGCTAGTGCTCAGAAACAACCTTGAACCCACTTTCGATGGAGTCCCAATTTCCCAAAGATGTTAACTGAAAGTTTTGCTGCAAAACATAATAATTTGCCGACTTGTTCACCCTGTGATTAATCTATTTTCACTGTGTAGTACTCCCTCCGGTTTTATTTTAATTGACGTTTTAGACAATGACACAGTCTACAAAATATATCTTTGACCTTATTTTTTATTATAATATATATAATAAATATATGTATGTTTACTTTTATTATAGTGCTTTGAAAGATAAATCTATATATGTTGTTCTAGCTCTTTTAAACTAAATATTTTTAAAGTTATTGATGGTCAAAGTTATAAAAATTTGACCTCAATCTTATCTAAAACGTCAATTAATATAGAACCGGAGGGAGTAAGTAGGAGTGTTACTACTAGCTACTTTTGTTTGGATGTTTGCCGTGGACAAGTGCTAACTGTCAAAACCCGTTTTGACCTTAAACCCAGCAATAATAATGTAAAACTCCATTGGGCAGTGCAACCTACTCCTCACATATTATATTATAATTCCTAAACCTTGATCAGTTAAATTAATAGCTCTGTTCCCTGTGGCTTTATATAAACACCATGGTTGTCAGCAGTTCAGCACCATCTAGTGGCATCACCCAGCACTCCAGCAGCATTCAGCTTCCCTTCCTCTCCCCCTCTCTTTGTTCTCCTCTAGCTCACCCCCATACCCAAACCTCCATCAGATCACAACTTAGCTAGCTAACCAGAGAGCAAAGGCCGGGCAGTGCAGGGGGGAAATAGGAAGAGAGCCAAATGGGCAACATGCTGCCGTGCTTGGTCCAAGGCAGGACGACCCTCCCGGCCGCCATGAACCCCAAGCAGAGGCTCTACTCCCTCAAGCTCCTCGTCAAAGCCCTCCACAAGCTGAAGAAGAAGATGATGATGAAGCCTAACAAGGGCAACAAGATCGGTAGCAGCAAGCCGTCATCGCCGGCGGCGCCGGCGGAAGCAGCTTCAGCCACAGCGGCGGCGGCGGCAGGAGGAGGCGTAGAGGCGGCGATCGGGAGCAGTAAGCCCAAGGTGAGCCCGCGAAGAGCGGCTCAAGGTGGGCAAAGGAAGGGCGTGGTGCGGGTGAAGGTGGTGCTGACCAAGGAGGAGGCGGCGCGGCTGCTGTCGCTCACCGTCGGCGCCGGCGCCGGCGCAGGCGGTGGCCGCCGGAAGACCACCGCGCAGATAATCGCCGAGATCAAGAGGATGGAGATACGCCGCGCCATGGCGACGTCGGCGGCGGTGGCGGCGTGGCGCCCGGCGCTCGCGAGCATCCCCGAGGAGCAGCACCACCACTCGCCGCGCCGTAGCCTCGACGTACAGCAGGTGGCGTAGAGGTCACATACTCACATGTGTATATGTGCCTACATGCTCGTGTGTGCACGTACGTAGGATGATCGTGGTAGAGATGGGTAATCAAACACAGAGATCGAGAGGACGAGAAGGGTCTGGGTTGAGAGGCGAGCGAGCTAGGCCGGCGACGACGACGGATCGACGGCCATGTACATGCTCCCCCTCCCATGCACGAGCTCCGGCCGGCGGCGCAGCGAGGCGCCGCCGTGCTTGATATACAGCTTCCCTTTTTTGAAGCTTAATTAATTACCTCGAGGGGTCCCTCCTCCATCGCCCTGCGCTGGCCATCTCATATGTTAATTAGTGACCACCAAATGAAATGGAAAATGGAATGTAAAAGTTAATTCCCTTCCTTGATCGCACACTATTTCGGCTGAATGCTTGTAAGCATGCATGCATGTTCGAGATGTTAATTAATTGCTTCGAGCAATTTGAAAGAAAGAAATTTCCTTGGTGGAATTCAACTGGTCTGTCTCTGTTAATACATGAAACGTCTACGTCCCTTCAATTTCAAGCCTAAATAGACGGCACATGCACATTTGAATTGTGCTCTCATATTGACTGTGCCTTGAGACTTACATGTACTCTATGGCCGTATTTCGCACAGTTCGCATAAATGATCGGTTAATTACATGAAGCTAGCTGACGATCGAGATTTTTTTTCAATTAAATTAAGATCCAGAGACTCCGGTTGGTTGCGACGTGAACAATAATTCAGCATGCTTGTCGTCTAGGGACATAGCTCGCACGTCCAACGGATTGAAGCTTGATAGCCGGGAGCCCCCATGTGCAGTTGTTCGCTTGCTAGCTTTGCAAGGATACAGCAATAAATGGAGGGTGGACAAGAAAAATATAGTGGGTTAGCTAGGATGAGCTGAATATACAAACCATTGCAACTTGCAAATGGCAATAAACAAGAGGAGATTGAGGTAGTGCTGTGGTTGAGTTGGGGTGGACGGTGGTTTCCTCGCGAAAATGTTGTTTATTGTATGATATTTTTCACGTTCTTTACATGCTAGCTGTAGCACTGCTTATAGTTCTAACCGAGTAAGCATTCGTTTTTTTTCATTTATAAGGTTTTAGCAATTATTATCCTTTCAGAAATAATTTAGATGTCATTTCGTAATTTGGATATTCAATTTTCCGAAACTTCACATGTATAAACCTACATATATAATGAACCTACACATATAATATAATTCCAACATTTTCCATAGCTTCAGGTCATGAAAATTTTGAGCACAGTAGAAATGATGCGCATATAATTAATTTCATTTGTGGTTCTTATCTTCAGCATTACCCAAACCATTAGATAAAGTACTAGACCCTCCTATAAAAAACAAGTCGTCTTATGTCCTGTTTGGGGAGTTTAATATTTTGCAAAACAACTTATTGGTAACCAGCTTAATCTAAAACAAGCTGGTTTCCTAACTTATTTTTTGAATATGCACCAGGGGAGCTAGAGTTTCTGAGGAAAAAAAAACCGCAGTTGCTATAAGCTCCTCAAAGCCTTAGAATACATGTAGTTAAGTTAACTTTAACTATAAAAATAATTTGAGATATAAGATTTGGGTATATGAAAATGACATATTCAAGTTTGTCATAATAGGATCTTTAATAATATTACACTAATTTATTTATTTTAATTTATGCTAACGAACTAGCTAGGTAATCGATGTTGTATAATGTTGACTTTGAAAAGGCCCGAAATAACTTTTTTTTAAGAAAATAAAAACCCAAAATAACTTGATTATGAGACAAAAGGAAGTAACACTTTTTTTCTTAGGGGTTGTTGTTAAGAGGAGGCAGCAGGCACATGATACCCTTCTCAACTCTCAATTGACCAAGCATTTCCTATGCTAACAAAATAACATGCATTTTCCCTTCGGTTACACCATTATTTGCTCTTACAATACAAAGCCAGTCGCTAATTAATCGCCAAGTGTCATTTGTCTTTTTCTCCTATATTCTCTTGAACAAAACTTTAGTGCTAACAAGTTGACTTCCACTTACTGATCGTAATTAAGTTCTAAATACCAATTAACCACACCGTGATGCCCGGTGGCCGGTTCATGAACATTCAAAACTTCTTCTTCTTCTTCTTTTTTTTTTTTGCGAGGATGAACATTTAGAACTTAAACCAGTAGACCATAAGCTAGCCGACATCCTGCCTGAAAAACCGACGGGTCGTCGTTGAGTGCGATGCGTGCAAAATGCAACGCATGCATGCACGGGCGGCCGCACATGATATGCGGCTACTAATTATTCAGCTTATAGCTCTCTTCGAGATTAGATTAAGCCGAGACGATTCGGCGTCCCCATGTGCCCTGTTCGTGGCTCCGGCGTCCCTATCTATCTCGTCGGGCCCTGCCTGTCTTCCCGGCTCTCTGTAGTCGATCTGCACACGTAATTTTGTCTCCGATCGATCGATCTCGCGTGATCTCGGGGACTTGTGTTCCTCCGGCTGGAGACGACGACGGCGACGAGGACCACTGCTCCATCTGATATCGACCAAAATCACATCGCTCATGGCTGCAGAATTATTGTAGCTGAAGAATTATGAGCTTTGGTGATATATATATATATATATATATATATATATATATATATATATATATATATATATATATATATATGCGATTAATTTCGATGGCCAATTGATCATCGAGTTTGGTACTGTGTGCATGTATGTATGTATGCAGTTTGGATTCCGGGCTGTACATGTATGATTCGGTATTTGATTTGTTGTGGCAAGTATTAGTAGAAGTATATATACTATACTCTGTATACTGATTGCGAGATCGCTAATGATGATTGAGATTTGTTTCCGGGGGGGTTTGGTCTGATGTTGAGGTGATAACCCGAATCGGCGTTGGGATAAGGGATCCTCTCTGCCTGCGTCGTGGGCATAAGCACATGGCCCGTTTGTTCGCGGATGGTGGGGGGCACCAAACACGTGTCTTGTTGTGCGATCTCCGGTTGTTTTTTTTTTGCCTCTCGCATAGTCGCATTGTGACAACTGACGAGAGAGTGACAAGGTAGAGAGGATTCGTGGGGGATGTGGAGCCATATAAGTCCAAGATGGTCCAATACAACCTAGAACACTTTGAGCGATACCAGCCAACCAGGTGCATAGTCAAAAATGAACGGAAGGTGCGAAAGGGCCTGTAGGCTAGAAGTTATAAAAGTCTCAGTAGCATCTGAGGTCCTGGGTTCGACTTCCTATTGGAGCGAATTTTCGAGGATTTAATGGCGTTGTGCTTTCAGTGGTAGGCGATGTACCCGTCGACAGCGAGACGCCTGTGGTGACTTCGTCAATCTCTCCAGAATTTGCCGGCCCAGTCTTCGAGGGATAGGGTTTGCGTGCGTGTGTTTATAGGGGTGAGTGCGCGTGCGTTGTAAGTGTCTGCGTCGGAAGGTATGCACTATTCCTTTTTTTTTTCAGGGACCCCCGGGTGGGACACCCCCACCTGAATAAAATTTTAAAACCAAGGGAGAACACTGTACATGAAGAAAAACAAAGAGAAGGAAATTACAGAAGCTGCAGGGGTTATAAAGTTGATTTATTTTTAGGATGAAGGAAGTGTGTGAAAACAATGGCCAATTGGGTCTCGGAAAATATAACGTGCTTGCTAAAATGTCGTCCCCATATCCTGTAGCTGATTATAGATAGACCCTGATGGTCAAGATGCCCTCTACTGGATCGTGTTTCCATGCTTCATCTCCGCTTCTCTCAAGTACTCCCCGAACTCACATATCTGGTGGGCTGGATCCACCGTAAGAAACACTCAAACAACACTCACTTCATAGATAATCAATTGTTTTAATTATTCTTAGTCCCTTACCTTATAGTCCAATATAGTAAGTGCTTAAAAACTTGGTATAAATATCAAATTTATCGTTCAATTACAATATAATTATAACGTATACCATGTAATTTTTTAAACTATTTTTAGATAAAAAAATATGGTGATGTCTGAGTCATACGGCAGCCGCAGCAGCGGACGCCGAACCGCCTGCCGAACATCCCCAAGATAGCGAGTCCTAAAAATTTTTAGCGTTCGTTTTCTGGGTTGGTAACTAATCCCTAAAAAAAAGAGCGAATCATTAGCTCATAAATAATTATGTATTAGCTAATTTTTTTTTAAAATTAATTAATATAACTTTTAAAGCAGCTTTTGTATATTTTTTTTTGAAAAAAAGCGTTGTTTAGCAGTTTTGGGAAGTATGCATAGGGAAAACGATGAAGATGAGTTGTGAAAGGAGGGGGAAGAATGGAAAAGGATGAAGATGAGTTGCGAAAGGAGGGGGAAGAAGTAAAGAACACAGCAAATGTAGGCAGCATCGTCCCCGTACAGATCAGGCTGCAACCACGGCCCACATGGATAGTTAACGCGGCCCACCGATCGCGCGGTACGTACGTAGCGCTAGCCCGTCACTCTCCCGGGCCTCTCCAACCTCCAGTTTTTTTTTCTAGCCCATCAGCTGATATGGGGCCTTCCCCACATGCAGGAGGATGGCCCGCCGCGCGGTGTTTTGGGCCATTCTCGCCGCGCGCGCCCGGGCCGATCCGGGACTCATCCCACGTGCCGCCTCGCCGCCGCCGCCGCCGCGGCGCCGCCGCGGCTGCTCCGGCTGCCGGCTGGACCTTCACGCGCTCTCCCCTGCCCAACCACCACGCAAGAAAACACGAAGTTTGCACCGTCGACCGGCTCCCCTCCTCCCCCCCGCGCGCATCGGATCCCCCTACATAAACCCTCTCGCTCGCCATCGCCATGGCAGCAACTCCCCTCCTCCACTAGACCACCATGCACAGATCGATGGCCTCTCAGACGGTGGCGCCCCTCCTCCTCCTCCTCCTCATGCTCGCGGCGGCGGCGGCGGGGGGCGCGTCGGCGGCGGTGCAGTGCGGGCAGGTGACGCAGCTGATGGCGCCGTGCATGCCGTACCTCGCCGGCGCCCCCGGGATGACGCCCTACGGCATCTGCTGCGACAGCCTCGGCGTGCTCAACCGGATGGCCCCGGCCCCCGCCGACCGCGTCGCCGTCTGCAACTGCGTCAAGGACGCCGCCGCCGGCTTCCCCGCCGTCGACTTCTCCCGCGCCTCCGCCCTCCCCGCCGCCTGCGGCCTCTCCATCAGCTTCACCATCGCCCCCAACATGGACTGCAACCAGTAAGTTCATTCATTCTATCTTGCCAATTCAATTTATCCATCACCCCGACTTAAGCCTGATTAAATTAACTTGTTCTTCTTCCTCGCAAAAAAAAAAAAACTTGTTCTTCGCATGCTTGCACTATTGCAGGGTTACAGAGGAACTGAGAATCTGAAGAGCGTGAGGGATCGAGTTCATGTTGCATTTATCATCAATCATCATCGACTAGATCAATAAATCGAGCTAAGCTTTGATCAAGAGCGAGACGCCTTAATTAATTTACAATAATCTTGGATGTCATCCTGCATGCGTGTATGATCACACGGTTGTTTAACTAGGCACTTTAATTTTGCACTGTCGTGTGTTACTTATTCCTGATCTCTACTATACGGTGACTAACCCCTGATCAAAAGTTTAATTCAACATGTTTTCGAGTACTTGTGATCCCAATTCCCAATTTCACATGCTTTGCAATATCAAATGATCCATGGAGAAGAAGAGGGCAGGCTACATTATTCCAAAAACGATAACCCAAACGAGCTTTGCAATATATTATTCATAATATGCTTTGCAATATCAAACGATCCATCTTGAATCAGCAATGGTTGGTCGTTGCACGTCCCAATTTCAGACGAGCTTGTAGCCGATGACCCAGACGTCGGCCGGCGGCGCCGCGGCGCGGCCGCGGACGACGTAGGCGAAGGCGGCGCTCTCGCCGGCGGACAGCGACGACTGGAGCACGTAGCCGTACCTCGCCGCCTTCTCGAGCCCCCACACCGGGCCGTGCGGCTTGCCGATGCCGATGTGGAGCTCCTCCACCGTCTTGCCGCCGGCCGGCGACCTGTTGCTCACCGTCGCCGCGTACCGGCGGTACGTCCTCCCGTCCTTCTTCCACGACGCCGTCGCGTTCAGCCGCGTGATCTCCACCGGCGACGCCGACGCGTCGTCGGCAGCTGCGAGAGGTGGCAGTGGCAGCGAGGTCTGGTTGTCCGGCCTACTCTTGATCGCTGCTTCGGCGAGCCCGCCGCGGCCGCCGCCGGCGAGGCGAGCGAGGACGCCCATGAGCGGCGCGTTGTTGTAGGTGGCAACCTCCGTCTGCTGGTAGTTGTTCCTCTCGTCGGCGAAGCCGTCGCGCCCGTCGGGGCCGCCGACCACGGCGCCGTCGAGCAGGTTCGGGTTGCTGCCGGCGCGGCCGAACCAGTTCGCGTACCCATCCTTGCAGCTCACGAACGACGGGTTGGCCCTGATGGAGACGATGGACGCGCCGCGGTGGTGCGCGCTCCGCGGGTACCTCGCGCCATAGCCGACCATGTAGCTCATCCCCCTCGGGTTGCTACCCAGGATGTAGTCCACCTGCGACTTGGCCAGCGCGACGAGCTCCGACGCCCGCGCCGCCGGCCCCGCCGGGCACCGCACGACGGTGGCGCCGGCAGCGGTGAGGTGGTCGGCGTAGACGGCCAGCAGGAACGACGCGCTGGTGACGAACTGGAGGTTGTTCCAGCCCTGGTGGTACATCAGGCCACCGGGCGTCCTCCTGACGTTGCCGCCGCCGCCGCCCTTGCCGAGGCAGGAGCACGCGAAGACGTCCGCGTTCCTCCGGTACCTCTGCAGCACGGCGGCGTGCGGCCCGGCCTTGCCTTGCAGGAGAAACTGCAAGCAAATTAAGGAATGAAACCATAAGTTTCCACGCCCAACTTTAATAATCTATTTTATTTGAAAAATTTTTATAATTAGTATTTTTGTTTTTATGAGATGAGAAAACATGAATAGTACTTTACTCGTGACTTATGTTTTTAATTCTTTTCAAAAAATTTTCAAAAAAGAGGACAGTCAAAGTTGGATGCGGAAAACCATCGCTGCACTTAAAATGGAGTAGTATAGTACTATTGTTTCCAACAAAATGTAGTAATCACTGTAGCATTTCAGACCTTTGCAGCTAGGACTTGCACTCCTGGGTACTTGACGTCCCAGCCGAATTCGTTGGTAGCCCAACCGGTCCCGCCGAGCGCGTCGCCGTTGTTGGCCAAGTAATCTAGGTAGCGGCGGTTGTCGGTCGCCTGATATAGCCACGCTGATGCCCACAGTAGCTCATCCTGAAGCACATACGACATCGGATATCATCAGATGATGATGAAGATAGTGCCAGTTCTCAAAAATGTGGTTGTTCATGTTATGAAAATAGACACATAACGGAAACACGAATTTTACGTAAAAAAAATTGTAGCAAAAAAAACCACGGGGACTAACCGGCAATGATCAACTTAGAGAAGTTGGATACAAACACAGAGGATACATCGGACTGTCGCACCCTCGCCGTACGGCTTACAAGGGATATATATAAGAGAGATCTAGGAGTCCTAATAGGCAAGGACTCGAAGTCCTAATAGAAAACTAATCCGAATATATTGTAGGCCTAAAATTCGGATCACATATTTAACAGTTCATTTTATCGGAAACTTACCCCGTAACCGCTGAATGACCCGTAAAATTTCTTCGCGAGAGGCATGCTGTCGTCATACTTTCCCCGGTACTTGTCAGCGAAATCAAACAGCTGGGCACATGAAGAAATTTAGGTATATTTCAGCAATAGTTCAAATTAATCTTGTGAATATTTTTCTTCTTGTTGTTGGTCTAGTCATGTTGGATTAAATTCGAGTTGAAAATACCTGCTTGGAGTGTTGCAGGAGTTGGTTTGCGTAGCCCGGGTTGGAGCTACGGAACACGAGCGACGCGGCGGCCAATGCCGCGGCGGTTTCTCCGGCGAGGTCAGAGCCAGGATGCTGAGGGTCAAGGCGATACGCCTGACGGCTCGTCGTCATGTCCTCCGGCCGCTGCCAGCAGACGTGGTCCGAGTCACCATCTCCAACCTGCAGAAGCAGCAAACAATTCATGTACAACACTCCAAAAATGTGTGCTGCTACTACAGGCCATATAAAAAAGTAAAACCACTACATTTATGCACAAGAATCGAGACAAAAAGGAATTCATGGATGGATGGTCGCCGGCTGACCTCGCCGTAGAGCACGTTGGGCGCCGGGTGCGCCTTGACGAAGTAGTCGGCGCCCCACCTGACGGCGTCCATGGCGTGGCCGAGCTCGCCGGCGGCCGCCATCTGCTTCCCGTACTCGAGGACGCTCCACGCCATCATGGTCACCGTGAACGCCATCGGGAACCCGAACTTGACGTTGTCGCCGGCGTCGTAGTACCCACCAACAAGATCCACCTGAAATGGAGATGTGTAGAACACGCTCTTGCAAATTAAATCGTACTGATCAAGATCAAGAGCAGAGAAAGATCGATTGTAGGTTTGCTGCAACAATGGCGGGATCGAGCACGTACGCCGTTGGCCTTGCCGTCGGCGAGGCCGGAGTTGGCCCTCCATGCGATCCTCTGGTTACCGGGGAGCACGCCGGAGCGCTGCGCCTCGAAGTAGAGGATGCTCTTGCTCAGCGCCATGCGGTAGTCATGGCCGCCGCCACGCGCCGCCGCCTGCGGCGTGGCGGCAAGCACCAAGGCGACGCCGAGGAGATTAGCCATGGACGACGATGCTGCTGCTGCTCCTCTCCTGGCCATGGCTGAAGGCTAACCAAGGAACGCGAGATGCTTCGATGTGTCCAAAGCTAATGAAAGGTTAGGAGCTGTATTTACATTTCGAGGTTGGAGAAAAAGGGCCAAAAAAAAGTTAATGAGGGTGATATCATGAATTTAAAGCAAAAATAATGGGGATGATATCATGAATATATCTTCTATTTGCTTATCATATCTCCATCTGTATGTATATCTACTACTCCCTCTAGTAGTCATAAGTGTATAACGTTAAGAAGATTTGATCAAAATTTTGAAATTTTGACTACCAGTGAATTTTAAAGTTACTCTTAGCAATTGGAATTACACGGCAAAATATATTTTTATTCTAAGAAACTTAAAGATTTGTAAATATTATATACATATTTTGTTTTTACAAATCATAATGTATACAAACATTGACGTTCATATACACGTGTGTACACACACCTCCTAGTCATATGAATACATTTGAAAACTAGGTCGGCTTATCTTGAGATTGTCAACATCATTACATACAACTTTGTTGTTAATGGTATATCATCTATCACTAAAAAAATATATAATTAGCTATAACTGTGTGTATTCATGTCAAATCTGGGGCTTAAACTCAGGTGAACAGGTTCGGCCATAAGGAACCTTACCAGTGAGTCTGAGGAGTTATTATGAATATCAATTACTCCTCAGAGTTAATCTCTTTCATTTTCTCAATTGTTGGTGATTTCTCTACTTATATAACCAAAGTCCATGAAAGGTTTCTAAAATTTATGGAACAACATATAAGAAAAAAAAATTCAAAAAGGGGAAATCATCTACCAATAGCACACTAGTGGCTCAATGGGCAGAGGAGTATTGAGTGGGGGTTCCCAGGAACCCAGTTAAAAAAATGTTGCTATACTTGATTTATTTTCACCATGTGTGTATCCCACTCAATATAAATTTAGACATCCACATTAGCTTAAACTTGATATAAAGCAGAGTAAATTAAACAAGTTGCACCCCATCCTTCTCATTCTAGCTCCGCTCTGTCAATGTATATGTCAATTTGTACCGACGAAAAGAATATACCCTCTACCTAAAGTCCATGAAGGGTTTTGGAGATTTATTAAGGTAAAAAAAAAGAACAACTAAACATTCATGTAACTAGTGAGTGGTGCAAAGGATAAAAACAGGCCATCCTCAGATTAGAATCCATTCCCTTTTTAATAGCATCATCACTTCTGTTTCTTGTATAAGGTTTCGTGAAACTTGTACAGGACTTGTGTGCTCAGCTTTGACTGGCGAGTGGGGACAATAAACAATCCAAGAGAAATGTGGGAGTATATAATTAAATCCGGTATGAACGCAACTAACATCTTCAACTAATATATAGCACATTAGTACCTACAAAATTACTTACTAAAATTTATGAGATTTGTTTTAGTTTTTTTTATTCTGGTGATCATCTTCTCAGAGGAGTTGAAAACTTGTCCGATCACTCTTTTTTTTCAACTCTATAACACATATTGACAGTCGGCAAAGGTCGAATATACAAACCATTTCTATTATCTTAAAAAAAATCAACTAAGAATTTGGTTTTCATCTGCAGTCCTGCGTGGTCTTTCAAAGCTCCAACTTGTTAGTTCCACGCACTTACAACTGGACTCAACAAAACCAAGCCAAAAAGAAAATGCCAAATCCACGTAATGTAGTTGACCATACAGGAATTGAGCTGTTTTTTCTCCTATATGTAGTTGCTTAAGGGCTTGCAATTACTTGCCTCATTTTCCTAACCAATCAGTCAATTTTTTAGATGGCTAAAATTTTGTCAACATTCATATTATACGGTAGTAGATCCTATCTCAATCCCTTCCTCCCCTGGCACTCCTGACCAGGGTTTCCTAAACCGCTAGGGTCGGTGTTACCGCGCGGTAACCGTGGTAAACCGTGTAAAATTTATCAAAGTTTTAAATTATTTTTAAATTTATTTGAATTTAAGGAGGTTACCGTGGTTTTCTTGTGACCATATCCCCATGGTAAGCGTGGTAACCACACAGTTATCGGCGGTTTTATAAACCCTGCTCCTAACACCACCTCTCACCCTAGACACATGTGCCCTCATGTTGTCTTTGTAGGCACGAGTTGATGTCGGTAACAATCAACGACTTTCCACTCAGCATCCTCCTTCCCGCCGCCCCCCTTGGCGCAACCCCTCTTCTCCTTTCCTAGATCTATTGTCGCCATATTTTGGTTAATTGCTTAAGTGGTGCCCTGGCAGTCCGTTCGACATTATTTTCTTTTTTTTTTTACCATGTGTGTTGCACCACGTTACTTGTTATTTTACTAAACACTGTCCACCTTGTGGTCATGGTCCTCTATGTACAGGCGTACAGCTGTACTACATTACTACTACCTCCGTCAAAAATTGTTATATTTTGAGACGGGAGGGAGTAGGGAGGGCCAACGGAGGGGTTGCCAGGCCGGATGGGCCCAAATGAGGGAGGACGCCGGCTTAGCTCGGCCCAGTAGTTCAGCGCAAGAAGCAAGCCCAATACGAGGGAAGAAAGCAGAATCAGAGGCGCTAGGGCTGCCTCCTTGCGCCGCCACCGTTCCTCGCCTCACCTCGCCGTCGTCTGGCCGGCTCGATCAGCGAAGGGTGGAGGCGGCGCAGGCCAACCGCGACCCCCGCGGCGGCACCGCCACCGGCCGCTGAAGCCGGGCTGGCTCCCTGCCCGGCAGTGTACCAGTCCAGATTCTTGCTTCGAGTGTTCGTTTCGCCAAGGTAAATCATGGCAAGTCAATCAGTTCTACAATGTTTTCACTTTTACTTCTCCATAAGAAACTATATTACCCTGCTACATGCATGCCTAGCCTATTCTTGGTTTCATTTCTCAAGTCGTTCATAGTTGGGAGACAAATTAATCATCAATACAGTAATAGGGTAATTTTTTTTTCAAGTACAAAATGTATACAGACACATTAGAGTGATATCAAAGAGTAAAGAGGAGATGAAAAGTGCATGGTCTTTCATTATTACTGTGGAAAACCAGAACGAAATTTGTCCTTAGACACATTAGAGTGATATCAAAGATTAAAAAGGAGATGAAAAATGCTTGGTCTTTCATTATTACTGTCGAGAACCAGAACGAAATTTATCACTACACGGTTCCTTGACCAGGACAAGGAAAGAAGAAAAAAAAGACGGTCTACACAGCAGTTTAATACTTCAATTTGCTGGTCATTGATAGCTACTGATTCTTATGATAAGAATCTTATCAATCTGCCTCCGGTCCTCCGACAATCACCTCTTCTATCTTCTGCTTTCCCGTCATTGTATATTCCTGCAGTGAGAAAACCCAAAATTAATTAAGAACAGGCCGCAAGATCGCATACCATGATAGAGAGATGTGGAGCTCTCTTCAATCCAATCAATAGAGGAAGACAATGGTGGGTTCATCTCCCGGGTCATGCAAACCCATGCAAGTGCAGGCCTACAGCATTGCTGCCATGCACTCCAGAGGTATCCATGAACCGGCAGCTGCATCCTACCACTTCCTCTCCTGAATTGGATCGAAAGGAGCTCCTCTTCCTCCTCTTCTCCCCTTCAACTTATATATCAAACATCAAACAACAAAAACAAAGTATATGAAAAAAGAGGTGACAAAGCTGGCTAAATCAATCCTTGTGTGCTATGGGTTTCTAGACTAGGAACGCAAGAGTTCTGACTTCTGAGTACAACGATTGCATAGGGGTTGGTTGGTTTATATAGAACTCAAGGGCGGATCAGATGCAGGGTCCTAACATATATGGACAGAGAACTTGCCTTTTCTTTTTTACCTGAACTTGCCATTTGTTTTTACCTTGCCTTTTTTCCCCTTGGCCCTTGTGATGTTTACTTTGGTATGCATCATGCATGAATAGCAGGTGAGGCTGACGGCAAGCCTTGTTGCTAATTGAAATATTTTTGCAAATCTCTTATAGTTCTTTATACAGCAGTTTTTGGAAAGTGATATCTTGGCATGAGGATATTAGTAACTCTGTGTAATTATGGTGATATAACTTGGCATGAGTATATTTGCAAAGATCGATGATTCCGTAACCTTTAGTATTATCTTCGAAATATTGCCATCTAAATATGTTTCATTTTTAGAGATGATTCTCACAATATTTGTTAACATTGCTGTGAAGTTTCCATATCCATTCAGTTATTTCCATTATACAGTACCTAGTTATTGCTGCGAGGCATGCATATATGCAAATGGACTTGCCATTTGCAAATGGAAACATATTCCAACCAAATGGTGAGACACTTCTAGATAATATGCGTGCCTATATACTTGGTAGCTTTAACTCCCAAGATCTTTTCGATTTGTAATCCCAAATTCATATGCTTTGCAATCTCAATTAATCCAGTGACACTGCCACCAACCTCTGACCGGATGATAACCCACACATACTATTCCAAACACTAGCCAGTACGCACCTTACATGGACATGGAGGATGGCTGAGATTGTAACTGGCTACATCACTCCACATACCTTTGACATGTAAACCTAACAATGTTAGTTACCAATGGCTGTTGCACGTTTCATTAATTTCAGACTAGCCTTGTAGCTGGTGAGCCAGATTCTTGGCTTCGAGTGTGCGTTACGCAAGGTAAACCATGGCAAGTCAATGTGACTCTTTTTCTTTCCTAAAGATACTTACCATGTATATGTCAATTTAAGGAACAACATATAAGAATAAAAATAAATTCAAAAAGGAGAAATCATCTACCAATAGCACACTAGTGGCTCAATGTATATGTCAATTTGTACCGACGAAATTAATATATCTTCTACTTAAAGTCCATGAAGGGTTTTGGAGATTGTTTTTAAGAATACGCAAGGAGCGCATCTTTGTATTAAGATGGAAGAAAAATTTAATTACATTATAAAGTAAAATGAAGAAGGGGACGGGGTACTGGATTACAAAAGACTCTAGACTATTCTCCAATCAAATGTTGCGACCGCTCTGCACTCGATTGTAGCACAAACTCCAGGATGGCTGCCCTAGCAAGCCGCCATAGCTCAGCCTCCGCTGCCATTGCCCTTGCCACCTCCGGCCATGTTCTTTGCTGGTTCTTGAAGATTCTGTTATTCCTTTCCTTTCAGATTGTCCAGGCAACCAAAGCAGCGATGGTGTGAGTTTTGGAGATTTATTAAGAAAAAAAGAACAACTAAACATTAATGTAACTAGTGAGTGGTGCAAAGGATGAAAACATGACATTCTTAAGAGATTAGAATCCATTTCCTTTTTAATAGCATCATCACTTCTGTTTCTTGTATAAGGTTTCATGAAACTTGTACAGGACTTGTGTGCTCAGCTTGACTGGTGAGTGGTGACAATAAACAATCCAAGAGAAATGTGAAATGTGGGAGTATATAATTAAATCCGGTATGAACGTAACTGACATCTTCAGGTAATATAGCACCTACAGAATTACTTTTTCTCCTATGTGGTTGCTTAAGGGCATGCAACTAGTTATTTGCCTCATTTTCCTAATCTATCAGTCAATTTTTCAGATGGCCAGAATTTTGTCAAAGATTCATACTATCCTATCTCAATCCCTTTTCCTCCTGACACCGCCTCTTGCCGTGGACACATGCGCCCTCATGTCGTCTTTGTAGACACGGATTGGTGTCGGACTGTCGGTGACACTCAACGGCCTCCCACTTAGCCTCCTCCTTAGCGCCACCCCCTCCGCACAACCCCTCTTCTCCTTCCCTATATCTATTGTCGTCATATTTCAATTAATTGCTTAGCGGTACTCTGTCAGTCCGTTCAACGCCTACTTACATCTGTCCTAAAATAATTACAATTCTAAATTGTTTAGCATATACTCCATATTTAGGTTTGAGAGGAAAAACTAACGTAACTCTTATTAAATGGTGTATAGGTAAGACTGAGATGATGGTTTAGTGTAGAATAAGGAGAAATTCAAATCAAAAGTGGTTAATCCTATAAATACAATTATTATGAGAATCCTAGAAACACAAGTATTTTTCAATTTTTTACCACGTGTATTGCACCACGTTACTGTGTTTTTTAGTCCTACTAAACACTGTCCACCTCGTGGTCCTCTCTGTACAGCTGCACTACATTACTACTGTTCGTTCGGGGCAACGCTATCGAGTAGCGAATGGACGAGCTGCAAGGCCGGATGGGCCCAAACGAGGGAGGACGCCGGCCTAGCCCGGCCCAGTAGTTTAGACCAAGAAGCAAGCCCAATACGAGAGAAGAAAGCAGAATCAGGCGCTAGGGCTGCCTCCTGGCGCCGCCGCAGTTCCTCGCCGCGCCGCCGCCGCCGTCTGGCCTGCTCGATCAGCGAAGGGTGGAGGCGGCGCAGGAAACCGCTCCGCCGCTCCCCACCTGCAACGCCCCCGCGGCGCCGCCGGCGGCCGCAGGAGCCGGGCGGTGTACCTGTCCAGATTCTTGGCTTCGAGTGTGCGTTTCGCAAAGGTAAAACCATAGCGAGGCAATCCGTTCGGTTTTTGTTTTTCTCTAATAAAGATGCTACAATGTTTTTACTTTCATTTTTCCATAAGAAAATAGAAAATACTATATGCGTGCCTAGCCTATTCTTGGTTTTATTTCTCAAGACGTTCATAGTTGGGAGACAATTTAGTCATCAATACAGTGAGTGATTAGAGTGATATCAAAGATTAAAAGGGAGATGAAAAATTCTGGGTCTTTCATTATTACTGTGGAAAACCAGAACTGCAGTTCCTTAACCAGGACAAGGAAAGAAGAAAAAAAGACGGTGTACACAGTAGTTTAATACTTTAATTTTCTGGTCATTGACAGAGCATACTGATTCTTATCAATCTGCTTCCGATCTTCCGACAATCACCTCTTCTATCTTCTGCTTTCCCGTCATTGTATATTCCTGCAGTGAGAAAACCCAAAATTAATTAAGAACAAGCTGCAAGAACACATACCATGATGAAAGAGATGTGGAGCTCCCTTCAATCCAATCAATAGAGGACGACAATGGTAGGTTCATCTCCCGGGTCATGCAAACCCATGCAAGTGCAAGCCTAAGACATGCACTGCAGAGGTATCCATGAACCGGCAGCTGCATCCTACAACTTCCTCTCCTGAATTGGATCGAAAGGGAGCTCCTCCTCCTCCTCTTCTCCCCTTCACATCACAGCAAGATATCCATCTTCAACCTATGTATCAAACTCAACAAAAAAAAAACAGACAAAGTATATGAGTAAAGAGGTGTCAAAGCTGGCCAAATCAATCCTTGTGTGCTATGGGTTTCTAGCCTAGGAACGAACGAGTTCTGAGTACAACGATTGCATAGGGGTTGGTGGGTTTATATAGAACTCAGGGGCGGATCAGATGCAGGGTCTTCACATAATGGACAGAGAACTTCCCTTTTTACTTTCCTTTTTTTCCCCTTGGCCTTGGTGATGTTTACTTTGGTATGCATCATGCATGAATGGCAGGTGAGGCTGGCGGCAAGCCTTGTTGGTAATTTAAATATTTTTGCAAATCTCTTATAGTTCTTTATACAGCAATTTTTGGAAAGTGATATCTTGGCATGAGGATATTAGTAAGTCTGTGTAATTATGGTGATATAACTTCGCATGAGTATATTTGCAAAGATCGATGATACCGTAACCTTAGTACTTGCCATGTAAATATGTTTTATTTTTAGAGATGATTCTCACATTTGTTAACATTGCTGTGAAGTTTCCATATCCATTCAGTAATTTCCATTATATAGTACCTTAGTTATTGCCGCGAGGCATGCATATATGTGTAAATGGAAAGATATTCCCACCAAATGGTGAGACACTTCCAGATAATCTGCGTGCCTATATACTTGGTAGGTACATGAGCTTTAACTTACAAGATCTTTTCGATTTGTAATAAATTCATATGCTTTGCAATCTCAATTAATCCACTGACACTGCCACCAAACTCTGACCGGATGATAACCCACATATATTATTCCAAACATGGATATGGAGGATGGCTGAAATTGTAACTGGCCACATCACTTCACATACGGGAGTGGATTATAATATCTCGAGGGGATGTCCCCTCGTGTATATTTTTCTTTCAAGTTCGATATAAATAGTTGTGAAAAATTCTGAAAAAAATTAACAATGTAGAGCTAGTGATATCTACAAGTCCACCAAAATTCAAGTTTAAATTCGACATACACATCGAGAAACAAAAAAGACAATCCAGATATAAACAATACGCCGCTGAATTTGTCTTTTTTATATCTCGACGTGTGATTTGAGTTTGGACTTAAATTTTTGTGGAGTTGTATAGATAGGTTGTATGAGTGTTGTCAAATTTTTCTCTAATTTTTTGTAACCATTTAGATGGTTTTTAAGTAAACGAGAGGACATCCCTGATCCATCGAGGGTTCAAAATAGTTTCCCTTCACATACCTTAAACATGTAAACCTAGCAATCTTACCAGTGGCTGTTGCACGTTGAATTAATTTCAGACGAGCCTGTAGTCGGTGACCCAGATTCTTGGCTTCGAGTGTGCGTTATGCCAAGATAAACAATGGCAAGTCAATGTGACAGTTTGTTTTCTTTTTTTTTCCTAAAGATGCTTACCATGTTGTCTTTTATTTTTCCTTAAGAAAGTACATTACCTATTACATATGCGTGTCTAGCTAATTTCATGCCTATTTCTGGTATTATCGCTTTATCTCTAAGTTCTATATTTCCAGTAACCTTTTTTTTTCCAATAACAAAATGTGTTGTCTTTTATTTTTCCTTAAGAAAGTACATTACCTATTACATATGCGTGTCTAGCTAATTTCATGCCTATTTCTGGTATTATCGCTTTATCTCTAAGTTCTATATTTCCAGTAACCTTTTTTTTTCCAATAACAAAATGTACATACATACATTAGAGTGATACCAAAGCTTAAAAAGAAGATGAGATAATAATTCATTACTGCAGAAAATTAACCAGAACGAAACATGTCGTTATACATGGCTGATGGTTTCTTGACACGGATGATGAAAGAAAAAGAAACAATACGGTATACACACTAGTCTAATTTGCTACTTAATCTGATCAATCTGTCTCCGGGTTCCGGTCCTCCGACAATATCTCTTCTTCTCATCTTCTGCATTCCTGTCATCGTATACTTCTGCAGTGATGAAAACCCAAAATTAATTTGAGAGCAAGCTGCAAACTTATAATATGCATACCATGATGATAATACGATAGATAGATAGATAGAGATAGGTGTAGCTGGAGCTCCCTTCAATCCAATCAATAGAGGAACACAATGGCAGGTTCATCTCCCAGGTCATGCAAACCCATGCAAGTGCAGGCCTACCGACATGAACTGCAGAGGTATCCATGAACAGGCAGCTGCATCCTATCACTTCCTCTCCTGAATTGGATCGAAGGGAGCTCCTCTTCTTCTCCTCCCCTTCACAGCAAGATATCCATCTTTCTTCAACCTATGTATCAAACACAACAAAAAACATACAAAGTATATGAACAGAAAAGGTGACACAGCTTGCTAAATCAAAATCCTTGTGTGCTATGAGTTTCTATCTTGCCGAGTACTCACGAGTTTTGAGTACAACGATTGCTTAGGGGTTGGTGGGCTTATATAGAACTCAGGGGCAAATCTTGGCCGTTGGATCGGACACATGGTCCTCACATATATGGACAGAGAAAGACAGGCCTTGTTGCTAATTGGAATATTTTTGCTAATCTCTTATAGTTATTTACATAGCAATTTAACAGCCGGATTCGGCTTTTGGAAAGTGATATGACTTGGCATGAGTATATTAGTGAATCTGTGTAATTATGGTTATATATAACTTGGCATGAGCATATTTGAAAAAATAATTCTCTGTAACTCATCTACCCTATAGTTGAACAAATGGTTTTATTACTCATTCATCGTATCACATATCCAACGGTCTAAGATCATCAGTGTTACATCCGACGTCTCCCATATCCCTCCGCATCTACGCCCCCTCCCTCCCGCATCGCTCTCCCTCCCTCTCTCTCCCGCATCGCCCTCCCCACACGACGCTCAGCCTCCCCTCTCTCGCACGGACGCGCTCCCATCCCCTCCTCTCTCTCGCACTCACCCAGAAACCCTACATCCGCGTCCACGCCGCAATCGGATCCATTGATGATCTCATTGATGATGATCAGTACAAAACTAAAAATCATATCATCTCTAGAAGATCTCATTGATGCGTTATAACATCTTTCTTTTTCTGCTAATTGAGATACCATGCCTAAAATGCAATGAAATTAACAAAATAGTGGTCGGATCAATAGCAAAAGCAGTATATCTAAGATGCAATATTTAGTTATATAATAAAAATAAAGCAAGTAATGTCAGTTTTCTTATCGTTAATCATTTTTTAAATCACTAATTCAGCATGAAAACAAAATTATTGCCACTTACAAGTTATAATCCCCAAAGAAAGATTTTGTTCGATGATAGAAAAACAAACCCAAATTAATAGTTACATTGCTTGCCATGGTTTAGCCTATATTTTGTGCACATTTAGCCTATGGATGAATACAGTTCTGTTCCCTGACCCTTTATTAGTATATTTGCACAATCATGTGAAGTGCATCCTAGCTGACAGTCCTTGATCCGATAATTCATTTCACAAGTCTTATGGTTGATCTGAATTCTAACTTGATCCATTTTGCTGTATGTCTGGGAAAATATCAAGTGATGTATATGGGTATAATTTCCTGAAGCATGTTCGTCAGATGGTGTGTGCTGTAATATGGCTAAAGTAAAAGCTCAATGTTCTTTGTTATACTTTTAATATAAATCATGGCATTTGTTTGCTTAGCATTTATCACATAGCATTTCTGATCATGCTCACTGCATAGCACTACTTATAAACTTTGAATTCACTATACATGGTACCATATTCATAATCAAGAACTTCTGATGTTTTATTCAAGAAATCTTTACTAATTAAACGGATCTAACAATTTCATTATAGTTACTTTATTAGCTTGAATATTTCGATTAGGTGATTCCGTGCCTCCCTCAGTTGTATGCATGTTTTCCGTTCAACATAGTATAAATAAATTGTCATGTTTTGTAATATTTGACAGTAAAAAAAAACACAATATAGATATCGAACAAACACACCATGTTCTTTGTATGAATGATAGAGTGAGTTTTGGACATCAATGTATGTTTCAAATAATTGTTGTATCAGAGTTTGACTTGCCGTTTCTCACTTTGGCTAGTTTCACTATAAATTTGCTGGTCCTTATGTGTGAAAAATACATCTAACACAAATATAATGATTGACCACCATAGCAGTATATGGTATTTCTGTTTTCCCTGTGTGATTGATATGACCAGATATTTTGCACATATTCTTCTCAATGTCAAATGGCCAATGAAGGGTGTTGATGTTCATTTTCCCCATTTGGCTGATCTCAACATTGCCACTCCAACTTAACATTACAATTACCATGCATTTAACCATGAAAAATTTTACTCCTAGCATATATGTTACACCATAAATAAAACTACTGAATTTGAAGGCTGGGCGTATTACTGAGAATATTTGAAGATACTTTAGTCCTGAGTCAATATATCCAGACCAGGCACTTCATTGGCAGTCCAGTCAAAACTCAAACCTGCATTCCCTAAAGATGGCACCCCTACTGCTGGTAATGTGTAATGAAGGTTTGTTAGGCACAACCGTTGATTAGTTGTATTCACCTCTCAAGATTAGTGTTTGTTTTAACCCATAGGAAACGCTAGCCAAGTAAGTGATGGTGCTCGAGCAGTCTTAATAATGAGACGTGACATTGCAATGCAAAAGGGTATTCCAATAGTTGGCGTCTTCAGGTATTAATATTTTTCTGTATATCTCATATTTTGGGTCACAACTCACATTTATAGGCATCGTTTTCAGCCCTAATTAAAAAGTACCAAAGCACACTCAGTTTATAGATCAGACAAGGCTACTCTATGTTTCCTTCTGCTCCCTTAACATAATGAAGTCTGAAAACCAGCGGCATGAAGGCATCAGCGCGCTCCCGGGTAGAATTTCAGTTCGTTATATTTGATTCTTCTTATTTAATTGGTTAGCAGTTTTAGGCGTTTTCTTGAGTGCAACAATTGTACTATAGGTCTGAGTGTCTGACCAATGACCTTTCTGTTCATTTTGTTCCATATTATGGTGTAATGCAAGCAGAATGGAAATGAACAAATTAATTAATATTGAGGATGGCGATTGTTTTGAGTTTCATCTTGCCTGTCTTGTGCCGGCGTGCTTGCTGTTTACCACCTATTACTGGTGCTGAATTTTCCATGCCATCGGATCGAAAGGAAAGTTAACAGCATGTAAGCACCATAATGTTTGTGTGGCGAAACCCAAGCACCTGAAGAGCATGGTGGATGGTATGCACGCGACCTTGAAATATGCCTATGGTTTTGTTAAGTTCGTAGATGCAATTGTTAAGAAAGAAAGCAATGCATTTCTTTTCTGGATTATCTATCAAAACTCAAAAGACATTTGAAAATTCAAAGGCATTCACGAAAATAATTATTTTTTTATATAAAAGAGACTTTGTTAATACAATGAGACATGACATATTGATATTGATATTGCTGCTTACGTTTGCATTGAAAATTTGAGGGTATTTTCTCCATGGAGGCAAGCGTGCAGCTATAGTAGCGTTGTGCCGCCGGGTTGACTATTGCAACCGTAGCGTTAGCACGGGCAAATTACTAGTAGTATTATATTCTTCCGTTCAAAAAAATAGTATTATATTCGAAATCTTGTAATACAAATTTGTTTCCTTTTTAGATGGAGGTGGTTCTCACGATATTTGTTGACATTGCTGTGAAAGTTTAATTTCCATATCCAATCAGTTATTTCCACTATACCGACGTGTGCTTGATTCACAGTTCTTTATTTGTATACTGAACTGATGTTTCCGCGGCATGCACATATGAAAATGGAAACAAATTTCCACCAAATTAAATGGTCAGACATTTCCAGATAATCTGCGTGCATATATACTTGGTAGATACATTACATATTTACGTGTACTTTAACTCCAAAATATTTTCGATTAGTAATCCCAAATATGAGATTTGCTCTGGTCCAGCAAAAAGTACGTATAGGTGCTTTACAGTACCAAATCGTTTTTTATCGTTGGATCCAGCTGGACAGGATGGGCATTGTTAGATCCAACGATCTGAAACGATTTGATATTGTGAGGTACCGGCACCTTGAGATACTTACCGGAGCAAATCTCAATTAATCCATTGACACCATCACACCAACCTGCTACTTCCTGGACGATAAATTGATTACCCATATTATTCCAAACACTAGCCATACACCTTGCATCTTACATGGACATGGATCAGGACATGGAGGATGGCCGATATTATATTATAACTGGCCACATCACTCCATGTTACCTCTCGACATGTAAATCTAACAATCTCACACACGCACACAAAGTGGGGTACGGTATAAAACGTGCACACACGAACTTGTAAACCTTAATTATAGCAACTAATGGTTCTTTGCACGTTCGATTGATTTCAGACGAGCTTGTAGCCGGTGACCCAGACGTCGGCCAGCGGCGCGGCGTGGACGTAGACGAAGGCGGCGCTCTCGCCGGCGGGCAGCGACGGGATCCAGCTCGGGAGCACGTAGCCGTACCTCGCCGCCTTCTCGAGCCCCCACACCGGGCCGTACAGCTTGCCGATGCCGATGTGGAGCTCCTCCACCGTCTTGCCCCCCGCCGGCGACCTGTTGCTCACCGTCACCGCGTACCGGTGGTACGTCCTCCCGTCCTTCCTCCACGACGCCGTCGCCTTCTGTTCGATCTCCACCGGCGACGCAATATGCTGGTGATTGGCACCTGCAAAGTTTGCACAATATCAGTATCAATTGGTAGTAAAAGTACTCAATTCATCATCCCTTGAGAAAATATCCTCTCGTTTTTATATGTCACTTAAAAGTCATCAAAAAATTTGAAAAAATTTAGTAGGATGATAGATCAATATGTGATATGTCATTTAACAAACATGCAGATATAAATTCAACATATAAAGTAGAAACAAAAATAACAAATTTGACTGTGAATAGAACGCGTAATTTACGGTCAAATTTCAGCGAAAAGTTCAGTAAAAAGCTCAGTGATTAGATGAAGTAACAATGTTGAGCAATTACCATGAGGCAGTGAAGTGTGATTTGCAGCGATTCCTGCATATAAGCAAAGATGCATTTGATCAAATGATGATTTCTGATTGCAATCATTTCTGTAAAAAAATAATAATATGTGCCGAGTAAGATGGATCGATGGATACCGTGCTGAAGTGACTGGCCAAGCCGGCCGCGGGTGCGGGCGCCATGGCCGGCGGCGAGACGGGCGAGGATGCCCATGAGCGGGGCGTTGTTGTAGGTGGCCGCTTCCGTCTGCTCGTAGTTGTTCCTCTCGTCGGCGAAGTCGTCGTGCTCGTCGGGGCCGCCGACGACGGCGCCGTCGAGCAGGTTGGGGTTGCCGCCCCGCCGCCCGTACCAGCTCGCGTACCCTTCCCTGCAGCTCACGAACGACGGGCTGGCCCTGATGGAGGCGATGGACGAGCCGCGGTGGTGCGCCTGCCGCGGGTAGACGGCGCCATAGCCGACCATGTAGCTCGTCCCCCTCGGGTTGCTCCCCAGGATGTAGTCCACCTGCGACTTGGCGAACGCCAGGAGCTCCGCCGCCCCCGCCGCCGCCCCGCCGCCTCCCGAGCACCTCACGGCGGCGCCGGCGAGGTGGTCGGAGTAGACGGCGAGGAGGAACGACGCGCTGGTGACAAACTGGATGTTGTTCCACCTCTGGTGGTACAGCATGCCGCCGGGCGTCCTCCCGACGTTGTCGGCGGCGTCCTTCCCGAGGCACGAGCATGCGAAGAAGTCCGCCTTCCGCCGGTATCCCTGCAGGACGCCGGCGTGCTCGCCGGCTTTGCCTTGGAGGAGAAACTGCAGCACACACCAGTAGCGGATCCATAAAATCGATTCGTTGGTGTCATAACATGTCTATCGATCCATATGTTATAATTATAACATATGGTTAAATAGTTTCGCTATAGATTTTGCCGAAAGTTGTCGGTGTTGCCTAGCCTTCTCCTGTAGATCCGCCCTTGACACACACCCACCCAAACATGTGATTTGGGTTTGAACTTTTGCCAGCAAAACGTGGTAATCACTGTAGCATTTCATATTTTTTCGTACCTTTGCAGCTAGGATTTGAACTCCGGGGTACTTGACGTCCCACCCAAACTGGTTGATGGACCAGCCCGTACCGCCTAGCGCATCTGCGTTGTTGGCCAAGTAGTCGAGGTAGCGGCGGTCGTCGGTCGCTTGGTATAGCCACGCCGATGCCCACAGTAGCTCATCCTGAACAAAATGTACTATGGGTATTAACATAACCGTCTAAAAATGTGGCGAATCGCCGTCGATTATGTAGTTGTCAATGTTGTCGAAGACGCACCCCGTATCCGCTGAATGACCCGTAATAGTTCCTCGCGACGGTGATGCTGTTGTCGTACCTTCCCCGGTACTTGTCGGCGAAATCAAACAGCTGGGAACACAAGGTGAAGTCAAGAACAATTCAGCTATAGTTTGATCTTGCATTGTTTTTTTTTTTTCTAATTTGTTTAGTTAGCTGAGGTTTGAATTGTCACACCTGTTTAGAGTGTTGCAGGAGTTGGTTTGCGTAGCCCGGGTTGGAGCTACGGAAGACGAGTGACGCAGCCGCCATTGCCGCGGCGGTTTCTCCGGCGAGGTCAGAGCCGGGATTCTGAGGGTCAAGGCGGTACGCCTGACGGCTCGTCGTCATGTCCTCCGGCCGTTGCCAGCAGTTGTGGTCGGAGTCACCATCGCCGACCTGAAAAAGAATCAATTCAGTCGATCATGTCCCATGATTGTGTGCAAACCACTGCAGGTCAATGCCACTGAAGCATACAAATGCAGACAAAAAATAATCAGAGGATGATTTGCAGTCCTCTTTCATTGTCAATACAAATTTCTATCTCTACTATTATAAAAATTGAAGATGTTTTTGCTGGTATTTAATACATCATCCGTGTATGAGTCGGTTTTTAAATTCGTTTGCTTTTAAAAATACATATCCGTATTTGAGTTGGTTTTTAAAGATCGTTCACTTTTGGTAATACAGAATGAATCATATAAGAAATCTGTTTAAAAAAACTCACATGCTAGTTTGAGACGATCGGACTCCTAACCGCAGCTCATGATTTTCTAAAAGTTATATATCCAAGCGAATTCACATAGTGAATTTCATCTTAACTAAACCATATAATAATAATAAAATTAAATAGACTTTACATGTTGTAACACACGGGTATTTTTTCTAGTTTAGACAAAAATAGTCAGAGGATGACTTTGCAGTCATTTTTCGACAAATTTGCAGCAAAACAAACAGTCAAATTGCAAATGCAACATCTGACCAGGTAAAACCCCAATCGGTCAGTGGCCATGCACTCGAGTGCTTGACTGCTTTCTCGAAGCTAGTAGTTGGTAGAAACAAGAAAGGCAATGCAGATAATGCAGTCACTGACCTCAGCGTAGAGCACGTTGGGCTCCGGGTGCGCCTTGGCGAAGTAGTCGGTGCCCCACTTGATGGCCTCCACGGCGTGGTCGAGCTCGCCGGCCGCCGCCATCTCCTCGCCGTACTCGATGACGCTCCACGCCATCATGGTCACCGTGAACGCCATCGGCAGCCCGAACTTGACGTTGTCGCCGGCGTCGTAGTACCCACCAACAAGATCCACCTGAAATGGAGATGTGTAGAACACGTTCTTGCAAATTAAATTGTACTCAAGATCAAGAGCAGAGAAAGATTGCAGGTTTGCTGCAACAATGGCGGGAGCACGTACGCCGTTGGCCTTGCCGTCGGTGAGGCCGGAGTTGGCCCTCCATGCGATCCTCTGGCTACCAGGGAGCACGCCGGAGCGCTGCGCCTCGAAGTAGAGGATGCTCTTGCTCAGCGCCATGCGGTAGTCATGGCCGCCGCCGCCGCCGCGCGCCACCTGCGCCATGGCGGCAACGACAAGCACTACCAAGGCAATGCCGAGGAGATGAGCCATGGACACACCAGCTGCTCCTCCTCCCCTAGCCATGGCTGAACACCAACCAAAGAAAGCAATGCTGCAGGTGATGGATGATCTGTGCAGTGTTGCTTTGGTTGGAAGCTGACAAGCTCAAGAACTTGTATTTATAGTTTTGAAGGGAGGAGAAAAAGGCCAAGGAAGAGATAATGAGGTGCCTCATAAATTTGCTATAAATTTTACATGAAACAGTTCATCTCCTACATGAGTCGGGAAAAGTTTCCCGGCTTTGAGGCTTTGGTGGGGAGGCTGACTGCTTTCTTCTTCCATTTTAAGCTTACTGCACTCTTTATTTGTTTGCTTGTTGAGATAACTCTGAACAAATTTGTCAGGTGATCACATTCAGAAACACTAGCTGTATTGGTAACTGTATACAATTGAACACACTGAACATTCGTACATGTGCACACTGACAGATGTATGGAGCGTATAGTTTGGGTATCGCTGTACCACTTACTATACCATTACATTGGGTCTTTGGAAACTCTACCGAAATAAGCAAAAGAGAAAATTGCTCCTCCCTCTGTCACAAAATATAAGCATTTTTAGAACGGTGTCGAGTCAAATATTTTTAACTTTAACTATTAATATAAAAAAATAAAGAAGATCAATCATGTAAAATTAATATTACTAGATTTATCATTAAATAAACTATCATAATATGTAACTTTTTAATTTAAAACATCTTACTTTTATAGCTATTGTTGGTCAAAGTAGCAACTTGAAAACTGTGTCCAAGACTAAAAATACTTATATTTTGGGATAGAGGTAGTACTTTTTTTTTCAAGTTGCCTGATTAACTTCGTCTTTATACTTCGATATTCATGTAAATATTTTTTATCAAATAACAAATTTATCATTTCGGTACCACCACCAAATCGATCAACATAGTGTACTGACCCCAAATAAAATCATTTTTCTTAAGTTGACCCTGTGCACCCTGTGTAATGTGATTCAGGATTTGTAACACATAAACTAAAATTGCAAGAAATTAGCATGACATGTACACTCTCTTTTCCAGCCGAAGATCGGAATAGCGAAACTGAAGTTCTAGGTGATGGGTTGCAGTTCTGCAAGTCTGAACTTCTTTTTGACGCAATTAAGTCTAAAGTTCAGATTTGGTCATGGTTTACAGGTTCAGATTATCTGTCCCTTGGGACACATAGCAAAACGCAGCCAACACACACTGTAAGCAATTCATCTTTCCTACTTTTGAATTGTTGAATTTGGCAAAGTGCTCCTTCTCCTAGCAAAAGTGCTCATGCTTTTCAAATAACAAGCTAACCTGGTGCCCACCAAAAACACCAAAGTACAGACTTACTTTGAAGCAGCATAATCACCTTGTTTCTTCTACAAGGCTTTCAGAAACTTGCATAGGACTTGTGTGCTCAGCTTTGACTGGTCTGAGTGGTGACAATACACAGTCCAAGAAAATGTTGGAAGCATGTACTTAAATCTGGCATAAATTGTAACTAATAATTCTGTTCCATCTCCAACCAGTTAGCTCCCTGTACTCCCTGTATTACTTAATTACTTACAAATGGAGAGAACCAAACCAGGCCAAAAACAAGTGCCAAATCCACATAATGTAAGTTGACCACACTGCAACTGAGCTAGCTTTTTCTGCTCATATAATTAAACAACTGGTTGCTTAATTACTTCTCCTAAGCTTGCATGACGTTATGAACAAGTATTGTAGCTTGGAGAAGTTGGGAGTTGAAAACGTTGCGATGTTTTATGCTTCTCTGTTGCTTGAATCACGCTGTTAATCTGCATTCAGTCCTGTGCTCGAGGTAGCAAAGACACAGTTGATCACTCCAGGATTTCTGAAGATAATAACGACGTATTTACTTACATGCATTCTTCCTCCTACCCGGCCGGCTGACAGGGCCCCGGTAGCTCGCGTGAGGTGCAGTACGTCAGGTAAAGAAGTCTTGCAGGGTTTTGACTCCATTGACAAGCTAGCGTGCAAGCATGTTCGATCGATCTCTCCTGCGTAACAAACACACTACTTTTAGAGTGATCTGAGCTGCTCACATTGAAATAGTACTAGCTAGTGCAGGTTGGCCAGTCTGAGTGTTGTGGCACTCGGCAGTACTCGCTCAGTTTTAAGAATGTGAGGTGTTTTTACTTTATCCGAAATCAAAATTTTTAAAAGTTTAACTAAGTTTATAGAAAAAACATAGTAGCATCTAAAACACAAACTTAATTCTATTAAACCCATCATTGAATATATTTTTATAATATACTCCCTCCGTTTCAGGTTATAAGATGTTGCTTTAAGTTTAACCAAGTTTATAGAAAAAATAGTAATATTTTCGACCCAAGATAAATATATTATAAAAATATATTTAATTACTAATTTAATAAAACTAATTTAGTAATATAAATATTACTATATTTGTCTATAAACTTAATTAAACTTGAAGCAGTTTGACTTTGACAAAAGTCAAAACATCTTATAACCTAAAACGGATGGAGTATTTATTTGGTGCCAAAAATGCTGTTACGTCTTTATATAAATTTGGTCAAATTTGAAAAGATTTAACTTAGAACAAAACTGAAAACACCTTACATTCTAAAACAGAGGGAGTACCAAATTACAGCACATTACACTGGAGGAACATTCTAACTTCAGTAACAGACAGTATCAGATTAGCAAAGAGTTCTAAGTTCAGTATGGACAGTCCAGATCAAGTTGTTCTTTTTTATTTCTACATGCAGCTGACTGTTACTTCTTGAAGTTGCGATCATCATAGTTAAAACTGCGGAATGGATGTACACATCAGCTCGTCAAAACCGTTTCAGTCATCCTGCATGTGACGTTCTCTGAAGTCTGAATTTTGTTTCCCCCTCTCCTTAGTTCCGGCCGGTGCAGCGCCCTGAAGCAAGCAGGCTTGATTTCCGGTTCAACATTAAACTGTCCTGTTGGATTATCTGCTGCAAATTCGTGCTCTCTTTATTACGGCGACTCCAAGGTAGAGAAGCTGAAGGCACTTCTAGCAATTGAACGATATATTATACACCTTTATTAGGACTTAGAGGTCGAAGGTTATCTTTGATTACTCCCTCCGTTTTATAATAGATGACGCTGTTGACTTTTGAATACATATTTGACCATTCATTTTATTCAAAAATTTTATGCAAATGTATAAGATATAAATCATGCTTAAAACATTTTGAGTGATACAACAACTCACAACAAAATAAATTATAATTACGTAAATTTTTTGAATAAGATGAATGGTCAAACATGTAACAAAAAATTAATGTTACCATCTATTAAAAAACAGAGGTATTATATTGTAAAGATCCAAACTAAGCATGCCATGGAGTACTGCGGCCGTCGTCATCTTTCTCTGCCGTCTTTTGCCCTTGCTCAACTCTGAATCTCTGATCATGCGCGCACGCGATTCTCCATTTAAAATTCCTCATTTGCCGTAGATTAATGGAGTAGAGTACTAAATTAATCATGTTCGTTTTGATTCAGACATGTTTGACTCTGAGAAATGAGCTGCACATGACCATGATTTCTGCAGCAATGGCGCAGACATGGCCGCCCCACGCATCAGCCGAATTTACGTGTTCTCTAGCTCTTGTGTCTGTCTGACCTCGCCGCAAACTGAAAAAAAGTTCAGATCAAGTGCATCAAGTTCAGGAAACATGTGATGCTCATACCTTTGCTGCTAAAATACTGTAGTACTGGTACTAGTACACCGCACCAGGCAGAACGACTAGAGAGGAGATGTGTTTTTTTTCCTATAAAAATGTCCCATCATTTTTACATGTCTAACACACGAATTTAAATTCGATCTATATAAGTTGAGAAAAAAATAGCAAATATGACTATTAATAATGCCCGCTATTCATAGTCATGTTTTTTCAATTTATATAGGTCAAATTTACGCTAGCCTATTTATTATAGAGCTCATACAACACATATTGACCTATCTTACTATATTTTTAGAAAAAAAATTAATTATAACACGTAAAACAAGGGACATCCTCTCGAGAGGAAAACAAACTTTTCCGGCTAGAGGAGACATGGAAAATGTGCAGGTCCACATGAACAGTTCACTTCTTTAGCAATTACAGAGAGAGTTCATGAGGTTTAACATCTGTAAACTTTTGATCCTTGTAGCCAGCTGCTTAATCTGCCCTACTGTTTATTGGAAAGAATTAGGATTGACCCCCTACAAAATTCTTCAGCAGTGACAACAGTACACGCCGATTGCCGCACCACCGTGCACATCTACAGTTAGAATTTTGTCACAATTTCTCTGCAAGGTTACACTACATGAGATGGGCACGGGCGGCCAGGCCTTTAGTCTGAAACTCTCTTCTGTTACTTCTCTTCGTCTGATTGTGAAGGCCCGTTGATGGCATCAGCAAAGTACTCAACTGGACATAGTTTAACATAGCAAAAATTAAAAAGTCGTGAACGGTGTTTACGCTGTAGTTTCAAGAATGTGAAACATCACCAAGACAGTTAAAAAGTTACCTATGTCATTCTGGTCTGGGGAATCAAGTAAAATGTCGGAGTCTGAGGCCAGGAAAGGAGTACCTGCGTAGTTCTCAAGTGCTTCCAAGTCTGAACATGAATAACAAAATGATTAGAATGGCACACAGAGTAAACCTTGCTATCAAAAAGTTAACAACGCTGTAATGCTCAGAGACACATATAACAATACTAGTATGTAGCACCAAAAAGTCATTCGTATGGCATATTCAACCAATAATAAATGTGGTGAACAAAGCACAGTGGAAAAAAGAAAGGAAATATTCTAGAGCATGAGAAAGTTGCATTTGTGCCAAAATCTGAACCAGAGTATATCAAAAATGCAAAGTTCTTATTTCAATAGTGGCGAGTTGATCATATGTATATTAAATAAGGTAAAAATTAAGCAAGCTATAAAACTACCTCCCAAACTTGTTAAATCTGCTGTTAGGTCAGAAAGGCTGAAATTCCAGAGCTGTCCTAAAGATCTGATGGAGTCCCTTGACGAGCCATCTGGTCCTAACTGCAGTTGTCCTGTGTTCTCAACATCGGATACAAATGTTGAATCTAGAGCTGATGTATCCATGGTTATCCCTGGTATCTCAGATGGAGTGAAAGGAGCATGGTTGCTTGATGCTGCCGATGAGGGACTCACAGCCATTTCAGATGACATAGCACTGCAGGTAGTGCCAGCATGAGCAGTTTCAGGTGCACCGTTGTCCACAACCATGCTTCAACAACATCAAAGTTACATCATATGAATCATGAAGTGAGCAGAAAAAAAGGGATATATCATAGATGTGCTGAAACAATGTGTTCAAACAAAATGGGCATGCTGCAGCAATATCATAGGGCATCAAATCATGAATTACGGATAAAAAAAGTCCTAAACATGACTTTTTGCAGTAACAAACAGTCTGTTAATAGACTTTCTTTGCAGTGGGAAATAGATATTGCATAGGGAAATGGCGTTGTAAGTCAACAAATTATGGATAAAAGGCTGGTGGAATTACTTAAAAGTTCAGAGTAATCAGATATAAGGAACATGTGCAATTTTTTTGCAGAATTAGGCCGGTAAAATTAGCAGCAAAAGGGCATAAAGACAATCATATAAATTGTTTAGGACTTGCATTTCAGTATGTGTAAATAAAGGATTTGCTTCAACTAGTCAATAAACAGAAGCAGGAAGAAAAAAAGTTCATCTTCCTATATGCACACAAAAGATTCATCAGACAAAACATGCTTGACTAAATGTTTAAATAGGTACAACCCATGACGTAAACATCTACCATGGAGGAAAGAAGAATCTGACATAAAGGTAAGGCTTACTCATTTCCAGAGTTCATGCGAATTGGATGATAACCACCAGCTGCAGGGATCCCATTCACTACATGCCCGCTGGATAGACCACAGGCCATTGAGTCAATGTGAGGCTGGCCAGGAGCAGGCATCATAGGTTGCTGAAGTACCGGATATCCCATAGGCAAATTATTAACTGCACTGGAACCAAGTTTACATTGAGTAAGCATGGAAACGACACTTACTTTTCTATATGTGTAAAATCAGTCAGTGGTTAACCTCAAACCATTGCTACAACATGTCTAAACAGTAAAATAAAGTAAGGTATTTGTGAAGGAAAAAAAAAACTATATCATGATGACAATTACTGTGTTAATAGAAATCCTATAAGCAAGGAAATCATATTTGAATTGCAGTATCATAGTGATAGGATATTTGTTCTGACTTCTGATCACCCTGTTGAATAGGCTTATCTCTAATAAATGGGAGTCCAAATTAATACTTCAGTCCAACATTGCTGCAGCCAATGAAGATAATGTAGACTAGTGAAAGCAGAATGAAAGTGACTTTACTAACGATAAAAAGAAAACCAGTGGGAAATTTCAATAGAAGTTAAGACTTAGAAAAAAATTACTGCAAAAACACAGGAAAGAGAAGGAAGTTGCATGAAAGAAAAAGTGCACACTTCTTATTCAAAGCAAATTGTAGTAACCATAACAGACACGAAAGCAATATAAACAGAATATTTGAAACTTTAGACTGCAATCTACTAGACAGAGTAACAATTTTCCAGGCCTAGACTTGTAAGCATGGACTTTACCTGGCATAGGATGCATTCCGTTTTGCATAGGAGCCAATGGAACATTTGGAGGTGCTGGATATTTCATCAAATTGTATTGGTGCTGCAGTAAATGGTTGAACAAGATAATCTGCCTTTTCAATTTCAACCGTATATAGTAAGCACGAAAGAATTCAGAGTTCTCTTCTTCAAGTTTCTGCCATACTGAACATCAAAGAGTATCAAACAAAATGAGCAGCAGAAATTAAAAGGCTAATGGACATATATAGCAATCTGGAGGCTTTATATACAATAGACATAGCATAACATAAGTTGGGCTTAGGATGTTTACAAATTTCCATTTGACCGTGCATTCCTATTTCTTTAAGTAAAATGTATAAATTGTCAGTAGGGTAAAGCATGTACGATTCTACATACATCTGGTACTGAGTTTTGGGATGACGCATTTATACAAATTTAATAGAGAGCAACAAATGCACGGTTTATATCAAACAAATTTAGCCACCATCTTATTGGCAAGGTTTACCTATGACTGAGTAAGATGAATTCCATGCTGGAAGCAAAAGCGTATATTAGCAACCTATATTACAATAAGTACGGGAAAAAACAAAGATTACACAAAACTAGTGAGTGCGGTATGAAACCCTCAAAACATTAATATCATCATCAACTGATTTTGCAACATCACCTAAAGTAGTGAAACCAGGTTCTATTCTTGCACGAGTAGAAAGCGTCCTAACAACCTCTCCTTTGTTCATGTATAGCTGTAGACAGCGCTCTATCAAATTCTGCACCTGCAACAGGGTATCCAATTTAGTTAATTAGTTAGCACCAGTCTAGACTGGCCCTGTAGAGGGATGCCATCTGCAAAATCCAAAAGCTTCAACATAGCTTGAGATCTTACAAGTTCAATATCTTCACGAGAGACCTTTCTATTATCATTACTAGCGATAGACAATGAACCAGAGTCTCCTCCAGGACCATCAGTGGCCATTGGATTCGGCTGGTTACTTTGCACTTCATTAGTACCTTGTGCTGATGACTGCAACTCGGTTGGGCTCTGAATATCCTGTAGGAAACATCCATACTTTGTTAATACTGAAAGCAATAACAGTCAATTATGAGATTTACTAGAAAAGGAGAGAGAAGCCTTGATTCTAACCACTGAATTTTCTTGGACAAAAGCTATGAAATAGTAATAATATAACAGGTACCACTATTCCTAAATGTCTACAGATCAGACAGCCATGCACCATGCTGCAGAGAAAGTATCATTACCAGAATCTCATTTTTTATATATTTACATGCAAATGTCAGTTGTTCGCTCCAATGTTTCCCTAGTTAGTACAGAAATCAAACGTTATCATTTATCAAGTACTGACAGAGACTACATAAAATCTGTTTAATGCGCATTATATCGATCAGTAGAGTGTAGACTGCTGAAGAAAAAGCCTATGCATTTCCACTTTTTAGTGATATGATCAAATGATGGTTTTTTCATCTGAATATAAAGATGGTACAAAATGAAGATCTTCAGCGAATACTAAAGAGGTTAGCAAATAAAAATCACCTGAGAATCCTTCATTGCAACATATGACATAAAAACAGCTATTCCAAGATCAATGTTTATCCTGATAGGGCAAAAAAGATATAAACAGTTATGCCAGAATGGGTGCAAACAGATATAAACAGTTAACCCCCCACCCCCACCAGCGATTTAGCTACCGAATTAACATACCAGCTATCTAACAAAAGGAGGCCAATGAACGGTACAGTTTCAATAAAATAGTATAAAAATGTAGCAACTTACAATAAACATATTGAACCTATTCCAGCATACAAAACAGGTATGATTGATGATTGTGTCAGGAATATCCTCCTCCAAAACAAATAACCACACCACTAAATTCACGTACTGCATGGGGTCCAGTTAACCCCCAATCTGCAAGCGAGCAAGCCCCTACGAGGTGAACTAGCATCAATCTTGCACGCTAAAGAAGTACTAGTCCTGAGCCGGGCGCCCGGGCCTAACGTGGGGCATAGGATTGAACTGAACCCCCCCAAATTTTTCAAGAACACAAGCTTAGCCGCTACCATTATTACCACACCAAAAGCACCAAAAAAGAAATCCGTGAGAGAAATCCGGCGGGTTTAACTGGAGCGAAAGAAACCGCTCCAATTCCGGATGGATTTCCAATCTACGAGGCGAGAAAGAGAGATTACCTTCAATTCGATTCGAGCCGGGAAGGAGGCGAGCCGAAAGGAGACAGATAGACAGATAGACAGAGACAGAGACAGAGAAAGAGAGCTTGTCCAGGCCGCGCGGGGGCGGGGAGGAGAGGAGAGGAGGGAGGCCGTCGCCGCCGCCGCCGCCGCCGCCGCGCTCGCTCGCCGGCCGGCCGCGCGCGCGCGCGCTCTGCTGCTGTGCACGCTGCTGCTGCTGCTGCTGCGCGCGGCGCACACCAGAAACCACCCAAAAAGGAGGAAGAAAAGTGAATTTGTTTAAGCCTTTCAGAGTTTTATTACTCTCTGTAAATATAAGAGGAATTTAGCCATGGGGGAATATAACGGCCGTTGGGGCCGTACAGTGTACCAATTTTAGCAGTTCATATTGCAGTCAAAAATAATTTATTTGGCAGTTCATAAATGATGTTATTTTTTGCAGATAGGCCCCCTAAAAACAATTATCATTTGTGTTACTAGCTTCTTTTTTTTTCTTTTTCAAATACGGTACAAATGTAGAAGCTCATAACACACGCATACTAATACCTACTCTATCCGTCCAAAAAAACACACAACCTAAGATTAGGATGTGACATAATTTAGTACAATAAAAACACTTGATTATATACCATTTCATTCTAATTTTAGATTGGTTTTTTTAAGGAAGTATGGGCAAACACCCACACTTTACCATATGAACACAACTAATATGCATTTTTTTCTATACTTTTGTAATATTTTTATCATTTTAATGACTGAAAAGAAAAATAATAGTAATAATATAGAAAAAATTTTGGATACTACTATGTTTACCTTCATATTGTTGAAGATTCATATTTTTTTTACTATAATCGTGATAACCAGTAAAATTGCGATGGACATTGTATACAGGGAGCTGCATGAGATCTTCCTCGGTCGAGTAAAAATTCCACACTTTAGTGCAGATTAGGTACAAACACTCGCTCGTGATTTTTCTTTTTACACAGTGAGAACAATTTTTTTTTCTGATTACACTCCCACAATTATGCCCCTTTAGATTTATTGGAAAGATTTACGTCTAAAGATAACCTCCTTTTCGTCGATTAATACGTCTGGGCCAAAAGTGTTTTGCTTGAAAGGTGCATCACATATTCATGTGCACCTCTGTGTCCTTGGGACGACCTTTTGTTGAATGATTAGCTCTCTCGAGATCAAATCGATGATTGCCTCTCTCAGTCCCACCAAACTAATAAATGAATCAAGACCAGTTCGTCCAAATCGAGAGGTTAATGAGTGAAAGCGTCAGGAGCCCACCTAGCATGTGAGTGTGACAAACTCACAGGCATAACACACAAGATCTCGTAGCTCTGGTTCTCCAACCCTCATGGCATGTACCATTCGCAATACGAACTCTTTTATCGGTTAAAAATTATGTAAAATCCATGTTTTCAAAACAGTTCTCAAAAACAAAATAACATTAAATTGCCTTGTGTGACTAGACAGATACACCTATTCAGCTAGTATTTACCTATCCGGAACTTATGACCTCCCACATATATCCTGTCGTCACAGATCATCTTCAGTTACGATATTTACCACACATTGTTACAAAATAATTTTTTACATACACCTCCTAAATTGGTACAGGCCACCAAAAAAGCATTCACCTATATAATACATTACGAGGAGGTGTGGTTAAGGACCGTCCTGCAAGGTCACCAACTGCAAGCTCTTGTCCTTCTTCCCTCCTTGGCATGTACAATTCTTAATGCAATCTCTTTTATCGGCTAAAAATCATGTAAAATCCGTCTGTTCCAAAATAGCTATGAAAAGCAAAACAACATTAAATTGTCTTGTGTAAATAGATAGATATAACTATTTGGCTAATATTTGCATGTCTGGTACTTATGACCTCTCTCCTATCATAATTAATCTTCTTCAATTATGATATTTACCACACACTGCTTAAAAAAAATCCACACGCGCCTCCTAGATTGTGTAGGCCACAAAAAGGCATTCAACTGTGTAATATGCTGCGAGAGGGGATGTGGTTAAAGATTACCTGCAAGGTCACCAATTGCAAGCTCTTGTTGTCCTTCCCTCCTTGACATGTACCATTCAGAATGCAAACTCTTTTGTCAGCTAAAAATCATGTAAATACCGCGTGTACCAAAATAGCTATGAAAATCAAAATAACATTAAGTTGCCTTGTATGACTAGACATACATAACTATACGGCTAATATTTACCTATCTAGTACTTATGACCTCCCATGTATATTCTATCATAATGAATCCTCTTCAATTACGATATTTATCACACACCGCTACAAAACTAAATTTCCACATACACCTCCTAGATTGCACAAGCCACCAAAAGGCATTCACCTATGCAATACGCTGCGGGACGGGGTGTGATTAAGCACCATCTGCAAGGTCACCAACTGCAAACGATCATCTAAGATGACAGCTGGCATAAATTATTTTCAAAAGTTCACATGCGTCCGTCCAATGACCGGTAAAAGTATATTATTTCAACATGCCTTTAGTTAGAGAGGGTCCATTGATCTCTCTGATAAAACCAGTTTGATCGCGAAAGGGCATGTAGCCTAGTGGTTGCAGTGACCTGAGTAGCACCCGGTTCTGAGTTCAAATTTTAGGAGCAAATTTTAATTAGGTTGTTTGAATGACTAAGTTTTTAATTTAAAAGGTTGTATATATCTGGTTGGATCAGCGGTGACACGGTACCGTCTATCGATCAAACTATAAGCTCTTTCGGTAATCAGTTAATCAACGCCTTAAAAGAAAACCGATGTTGAACAATTGTGGCCATTCTCTAGCTCCCTCTCCCTCCGAAAACAACGGCGGTTTAGCCGTTTCGATGCAGCCGGCCGGGGGGCCATCAAAAATCTCGGCGAAGCTAGAGATCGAGAGCTCTTGCAGCTTGCCGCGATCGACTGATGGCAATGATGGCCACGACACCTGCACACTGCAGCGGTCGCGCTCGGTCGTTTTCAGGTTGTGGATAGCCATGCCAAGGGAGGAATTGTGACCCCGGTTACCATCGATGGATTCGTGCGGTGCTGCCTGGTTTGGACACCCCCTATCAAGCGGTCACTATCACACTACTCAGCCATCAACCTACACTGTTAATTTCTTTTTAATAGCTACTACTACTAATTAAGTAATATCTGCAAATTAAAGCTCTAGATGATGATGTATGCAATATGTCATAATTGAGGTGGCTAACTCTGCACAGGTCTTCTCTATATATTGTTGTAGAGAATCTGATACCCATACAACACACTTCTTTCGTCATAGAATACAATTATTTCTAACTAAAATTCTAAACAAATATAGCAAAAAATACCTGTATTTTAGAACAAAAGAAATCATTCTAATATCATACGTGTGCTTACTCATTTTCTTGAGAGCATGCCTTCTGCAATATGCCATTTTAGGTGAGTTAGGTTAGGTTTTTCTCCATGCTACGCATGGAGGGCGTTTGTATAAAATTGTTTACTTTCCACAAGTAATTGAATGACCTATAATCTTGTATGCGTTCGCAAATAATTACATGCAATTATTAGTTTTTCTTACAACCGGTCAATTTTTAGCTCAAGAAAAAAAGAGTTACCACATAATCGGCAAGGGAAGGACGGAATTGGATTTATTCAGGGACCAGCAAGCATATGGGCTTAAAAAAACAATTTAGCAAGTACCTCCAGAATATAGAGAGTTCAAACAAAAATCTGAATAATACTCTGCAAAGAGCCGAAACATAATTGCACCAAAACCTAGTACCGACAAGGGGAAAATGCACAAGCATGGCGTCGACGCAGCGTCATCCGTTACGTGGTCCTCGTGCTCACTCACTCACTCACATGACATTCTCTCTCTCCCAGCTACAATTATTGGACAAGTACCAGCCAAGTTGGCACTGTTTTAGACTGACAATTTTTCTCTCCTCTTCGTGACAAGGCCGAATATGAAATGAAAACGTACGGGGGAGTGCCCCCTGGACTACTTGCTGTTGTTGTAAATGAATGATTGTGATAATTGTTCGAGGATATATAAATGAATGACTATTGTGAAGCTGAAAATTAAAATTAAAAGAGTAAATTTCACAAACTACATGTTTTATGGTTCAAGTTGCAGAATACCACACATATTTTGACACTTGTCACTTAAGTACATATATCTTGATAGTTTAGTTTCACAGAACCACACTAGCAATGAATGGATTCACCCGTGAGATGATGTAGTTGTTCCATCTAGGATGAAGACGTGGCATCCTATTAATTTCGTGTGATGGCTGGTAATAGGATGCCATGTCCTCGTCCTAGTGAAACAGCCACGTTTTCTCGCGGGTGAATCCATTCATCGATAGTGTGGTTTTGTGAAACTACACAACCAAAATATATATATTTAAATGCCAAGTGTCAAAGTGTATGTGGTTTTCTGCAACTTGGACCACAAAACGTGTAGTTTTGTGAAATTTAGTCAAATTAAAATTAGTATTATACAAGGAATATAAGTTTTGAAAGTTACACTGCATAGTAGCTACTTCATTCGTCGCAAAATATAAGGGATTTTGGATAGATGAGACACTGTCTCATATATCCAAAGTCACTTATATTTTAGGACGGAGGGAGTAAGAAATTGTATTAATCCATTCACCCCTTAAGCATAAAAATAAATTGGATAAAAAAGAACAGTATGTTAAACTAGGTATTTCGGTATGTATATACGTCTACGATATAACGAACCAAACCAATGTAAATAGGGATTAGGGATAAAACATTGTATCCGATAGAAAAAACATGTACCATACGTGCCGAGAGAGGGAAAGAAGATGACTTTTAAGATGGCAGAGAAAATGAACAGCTAGCTGAATCCATGATGCATGAATACTAGACGCAGCTTTCGATCTCTTGGAAAAGGAAAATGTCGATCAAGCTAGACGGCAATCACTTCACTACTCCCTCGCGCGCCCACGACGACGTCACGCGATCGAACCCGTCCAAAAAAAGTCAGCGAAATCACGACGAGACATCACATGCGCGCGCGGTGCCACCATCCATCCGTGCACGCACGCACCGAAGCGGGCAAGGGGACGTACGTACTACGTGGTGTGGTGGATGGACGGGCGCTGCGTGTGGGGAGTTTAATTAGCTCGTACGCACGCACGCACGCACGCCCGCCCACACGGCCCCCGCGCGCCGCGGTTCGCGTAACGTTAAACCTCGGTAATTTTTGTTCCGGGTTTCGCCACCGTACGTATATCCTGTCCGTTTCCTTGATTCCTTCTCTTTGATTGATTGGTTTGCTTTTCTGGGTAGCTATAGCTTTGCTTGCTGTATACATTTACAGTAGTGGTACTACTCGTGGGCGCAACGTTACGTCTTGGCATGGCGTCCGGCAGAGAGGGAGAGAGAGAGAGAGAGAGAGATTCCCGTGGCCGTTGAGAGAGACGCGAGAGGAAGAGGAGATCGTGGACCACCTCGTCCCCTCGTACGTGCCAGAGCAGATGGGATCCGGTCCGATCGAGAGCGACGCCGAAACGGAACGGACGACCTGCGCCAGCGCCAGTGCCAGGCCCCCGGCAAGACAAGTCGCGCAAGTGTGCAGCAACTGTTGGTTCTCAGCGCGTGGCGTGCGTGGTTTTTGCTGGTTTTCGCCGCCATTCCGCGCCGGTCTCGCGGCGGCGGCGGTGGCGGCGGCGTTGCGTCGGCGTACGTGGCGCGAGGGGAGAGGAGGAGCGTGGCGGCCACGGGCGCCATACATTCCACCGGGGGGTAGAACGGTGGGATCCACCGGGGAAATACGATGCCACGAGACGGATCTCTCTCGCGAAAGGGATTCTCGTCGCCTCTTGGCACGTCGCGTCGGCGTCACGGACGGAAGCCGCCGCTGCCGGGGAAAAACCGAAAAAGATTGTGCGCCACTGCTACACACGCTCGGTATTATTTTTCTCGCGCGTGTACATGTGTCTCCTGTAATTGTACGTGTCTCTGTTAAGCGATCGGGCCTGTATCTGTGGGCTAAGCTATAGTGGCGTGTTGGTGATAGGTACGCTGTCTCGCTACTATTACAGGTGCAGGGATCTTCTGTATATACCACACATGTGTTTTTTTAGCTGTGATATATGAATATTCACTGGATAACTATATCATTTGCGTGTGCCGTTTTGTAATAATTAAATTGTTTGTTAATCGATGTTCAATTTACTAAACCGTGTGCGATTCTCGATTGTTTGGCAGCACGGGCTAATCTTATGTTTTGTGTTTGTTAAGTTGGGGATGCTAGTTAGTATAAAAAAAATATGAATCTGGGGATCTATGATCAAAGCTCAAGATTTGAATAAACCATTTGTTTCTCTTAGAGAAAATATGAAATATTAAACCATTATATTTTGTCTTACAAACTATAAATCCCGTGTGGATCTAAGATTTGAGGTTACACTAAATAGGTGTTTAAATTTCCATCCGAGGGTTCTATACATGGTGGTATCTGAAGTACCTTGCTTTTGTTATTGCAGGGAGAATAGCTACCCACACAGCTAACAGTCGTTTTAAAACAAAACCAAATTCTTCATACCATAAAAAAAATTAAAGAGCGAAGTGATCATATTCCTTTATGGTGGAATCAACTCACCTAGATTTCAATTATAAACTTGACACGGGGGTTTGGGTTTACGTTTTTTTTATCAATAAGCACATTGTGAATGCATACTTTTGTACTATATATTTTTTTTAGAAAATGTTATACGCATGAATTAGAAAAAAAATGTTTAGCTGAAAATAAAATAAGAAAACAAAAGGGAAATGACAGCCTCCGGCGGGCCGCAACTACTGTCTCTATACTTTTCGCACACAATACACAGAGGTGGGCTTTGAGACTTTTAGCAGCAGCGATGCAGAAAGGAATAAGTTCACCGGAGGTCCCTCAACTTAACAGCGAGATTTTTTTAGGTCCCTTGACCATAAACTAGAAATGCACACCCCTAAACTTACTCAAACCGTTCAAAGGAAACCGTACGCGCTCTACGTTTGGAGGATCTGTGAATTCCCCCTACTTATTCAAAAACTTTCCAAGGCCCCATGGCAATATATATGGATGGTATTGCTGACGTAGCATTTGGTCAGCAAAATAAAAAATAAAAAAGTTATGGGGCCCACATGTAAGTGAGAATGGAAAAAAAGTGTGGGGCCCACATATTCTTCTTTTTCTCTTTCTCTCCTCTCTCCTCTTTTCTTTCTTCTCTTTGCCACAGAGGGGAGCGGCGACGGGTGGCGACGAGCGGCCGGAGTAGGCGGTGAGCGGGCGGCGACCGGCGGACTAGAGTGGGGTGGCGGCGGCGGCGGGCGCGCGGCCGGCAAAGCGGAATGGAGGCGGTGCGGAGCGGGCAGCAGAGAGCGGCAGATGGGGGCGAGGCGGCCGGCGAGCGAGCCCGGCCGAGCTCCGCCGCCGGCGCAGATGGGGAGAGGCGGCCGGCCGCGCTGGCGGGAGAGAGGGGAGAGGAGGTTCGAGAGAGGGAGCAGAGCGGCCGGCGGTGGAGGCGGAGAAGAGGCGGCAGAGCATTTGCGGGCGCGCGGCGGGCGAGCGTGCGGCCGGCGGAGCGGAGCGGCGGCGTGCGTCCGGAGCAGGCCCGCGAGCGCGCAGCCAGCAGAGTGGACCCTCGAGACCTCACCTCGCCGCGATGGCGTCCCACTACGAAGGCGGCGGCGGCGACACATGGGTCGGCAGCGATGGTCCTCTTCACCCCATCCCTCTCCGTCGATCCCAATCCCGAGCCGCCCGTCGTCGAGGCCCCCGATCCCAAGCCGCCTACCCCTCACCACGATGCCGATGCCGTCGCCGTTGCCAGAGCTGACGTGGCGGGCTCCTTACCCTTCGCCAGCCGCCGGCCCCGCTCCGCTCCGCCGCCCGCCGGAGGAGGAGCATAGCCGGCAGGTGGAGGTGGGTGGAGGAGGGGGCAGCAACGGCGGAGGTGGCCGGGGGAGGAGGTTGCCCGCCGCGTCGTCGTCGTCCTCGCCGTCCTGCCTGGGTCTCCTCTGCACCCCACCGCCGCCACCCCTCTCCGCTCTGCTTCGTGCGCCGTCGGAGCACCCGACGCTGCTCCACCTGCCCTGTTGAAGAGAGAGGATAGAGAAAAGAGGGGAGGAGTGAGGATGACATATGGGCCCCATAAATTTTTTATTCCCTCTTTGCTGACTAGGATGCCACGTTAGCGAGCGTACATTTTTTTTTTGGTTAAGGGACCTAAAAAAACTCGCTGTTAACTTGAGGGACCCCCGGTGAACTTATTCCATGCAGAAAGCGTATTGGGCTTTCATGAATCCGGCCCAACTAACACCTCTCTAGGGCTCTACGAGGAGGAGAAGGCCCAAGTGCTCCACCAAGTCCGCGTCTCCGAGATCGTCGAGCCGAGCACACAAGGCGGCGGCGGCGGCGGCCGGCGGAGAGGCGGGTGAAGAGCCAGCGAGCGGGAGGGCGAGAGGGTTCTCGGAGCGGGAGGGGAAGATGCCGCTCTACGACTGCATGCTGCTGGTGAAACCGCTGGTGACCAGGGAGGCCATGGCGGAGCTCGTGGGGCGGGTGGCGCGGCGGGCGTACCAGCGGAACGGCGTCGTCACCGACGTCAAGTCCTTCGGCACCATCTGCCTCGGCTACGGCATCAAGAAGCTCGACGGCCGCCACTTCAAGGTCAGCCAGCCTAGCCTGATTAGCCTGATTCGTCTCCCCCCCCCCCCCCCCCCCCCCCCCTCTCCTTGTTTTGTTGTCTCTCGGTGAGGTTTTCTTGTCTCCCTTCGTGTGCCGTGACGGTGAGTGCCTCGTGGAATCGGTGGGGTTTGGTGGCGATCTGTTGCGCCCGTGTGGATTGAAGCGTGTTCGACGAAATGCTTAAGTGGACTGGAGTGTTGCGGAGGAGGTTCCTGGTTCTTGCCGGCGGGGTGTCGCCTTTGATGTGCTCGATGAAATGCCACACTGGGTTTAGCCGTAGAATGTCCTTGACGCCCTGGAGTGCCGAACGGACTTCCCTAGTGAATGCCGTAGAATCTTATCATTGGAGCTAGCGTTTTATGTTTAGGTTTAAATGTTTCAGGAATATCAGGATTATTCTGGTTGGGTGGCTCAGAAAAACATATATGCTGCAGTAAATGGCCTATTTGCTTTGAATAATATAACCCTTGATAGTTTTGAGGTATAAATTACCTCCGCGATGCTAATGGAAAGCATCTTACAGGTGTAATGGTGCATATTCTTTCAGTTTTGTTATCCAAGTCTAGTTTTGGTCATCTTATTTGCAGGATTCTATTTACTTAAATTTGGTTATTGGGTCTCTAAAAACTTACTTTGTGACATGGCACTTGAATGTTAGTGCCATTGAAGTATTCTTCTTGGTCTATTGGGGGAAATGATTGACTAATTGTATTGTACTTGGTGAGTCATGCATCTGGTTCATTCATATCTGGAGTTTGTTTGCGTTAAGCACTTTGCTATTTGTGTGGATGTTCACCAAAGTTTTGTGATGGTATTTGGTTGTGCCCTCAGGTGCTCTGTGAAATGTCCAGAAGGGTATCTCTACATTGTTTAAAGCTTGGGCTGTCATTTCAAATTTTCTTACAAAATTGTAGAGGTGTTATGCCTTTGTCCTGTTCCATGCTCTTCAGGGTTGCCATAAGCCCCATAACTGACTATAGTACAGGACCAAGGGCTACATTTTTCATTTCCTTGTGTCCTATCCATTTCCACATCTACACTAGCATTTGTCCTCTGTGTGGAGTAGAACCGGAGACAGCAACGCACCTCCTCATGGAATGCGCCTTTGCTAAACAGGTATGGAGACACATCTGGCAAAAGGCGGGGCTCCACATGCCTGTGGCTTCCACCTTCGATGGAAATATGCTACGATGGTGGTCAGCCTGCAGAAGAGAGATGGCCAAAGAACAAAGAAGAAATTTTGATGGCCTCTTCATCTACACAGCTTGGGGCATTTGGCTACAGCGCAACGCAAGAATCTTCAATGGCACTTATAATACAGTGATGCAAGTGGTCGATTCAATTATCGCTATGTGCAAAGCCTATGTTGGAGCGCATGTTCTAGATGAGTAGTGCCCGTACTCTCCTTCTAGTTGCTTCTCATTTTCTTAAAATTTTAGCCCCTTATCTCCCCGGTTTTGCCTTGATAGAAGAATGCTTGGGATCCTTGCTGTAATCTGGGTTTGTAAAAAACCTTTGTTGCTTTTTCTCTTCTCTCCTTAATGAAATTGGCAGAGCTCCTGCCGTTTACCCCTCAAAAAAAAATAGTTGCTTTGTTTTCCTGAAAACTGTAACAGTTATATGATCTCACACTATTGAGTTCAAATCAACATTGTGGATCCTAAGGATTTATTTTCAGCTTGTTATGGGAGATAAGTTAGTAACAAAAATATACAATATCTGATATGTGTTTATATTCAGCTTGTTGCATAGTAATTGAACTTTGGAAAGGGTTGCAAAATACACACCATTAGCCAGTTTACAGTAGGTAGGATATCTCATACTACCCAAAATGTCATCTTTCCAAGTGTGGATTTCAGGCTCTTATGTCGAAATACCTTGTTGAGATCGACTGCACGATCTTGTGCCAAAAACTGAAAATCAGACTGAAATGCAATGCTACATCATAAATGGTTGCAACTCTTTACTTGTACGAAATTGTGATGCATGCACTAGGATTGTGAGTTTTATGGCTTTGCTGACAGTTCCTCAGTTACCTTGATGGTTTCTCTGAGACTTGGAACCATTTGTCCTTATCAAACATATATGGTTATTAATGGAGACTTGAATTTGCTAACTATTTTCGTTCTTGTTACATCTAAAAAATTTAAGAGCTGAATGCTTTTTAGTGGGGTTCTGAGGTCTGAAGTCTGGACATAGGTCAGTGTGATTTCACATTGATTTTATATGAGAACAATGTCATAAGCTATTGCTAATGGACTAGCTGTGCATATAATTATAGAAAAAAAGTTCTATGGAATGAACCTGCCTTGTTCAATTGCACATCTTAAGTGGTGCTGACGCAGACATAGAAGTTATCACTTATCACTAATACTGTTACTGCATGAGTAATGAGAATGGCTGCAGTGATGCGCATTTGATATTTCACAATGCTCTAAATGGATGTACATTCCGTATGTTCTTGTTCATAAGAGTGTATTTTCATCATCAATTAACTCTCAGATAAACCTTCGAGACTGCAAGTGAGAGTAAAACTTAGTAATTAAATACACCACTATTAGAAAATGGCTGTATATGTACATGGCAAGTTCTTAGTAACTATATTCTAATTGTTTGTCAACTGCTACTTTTCCTGCTCCTATTCAAGTTTCGATCCAATTGTAAGTGATATAAACATGTTTATTTATGCTTGGCTACTAGCAAGGTATTCAGGAATGTGGATTTGATCGCTTTTGAAAACAACTACTTTGGAAGCCTCAGAGCAAAGTGATATAATTTCTGCTACTGGCCAATGTTGACAAAGACAAATACCAGCTGCATATCGATTTGGATTACTTTTTCTTGATTTGCTGAAGCTTTCTTAATGCCGTGTTTGCAGGGCCAACTTATGCAAATGACCATGATGGTTCCACCCTCCTTCACCCAAGAACTCCACTACCTGAACAAGGAGGACAGGCTGCTCCGCTGGCTGGTGGTGAAGCACAGAGACGCGGTGTATGGTGTGGAGTTCATCAACGAGGACGACGGAAGGAGGGAGATGACGGACTTCCGCTACCGCACCAAAGACGAGGCCAGCGATGTCGATGAGTATGATGACGACGGTGATGACTATGAATATGAGGTCGACGAGGAGGAGTAAAGCTTTCATCGCATCTCTGCTCCCATACCGGCAGGCAGATATTGTTGTCCACCAAAAAATTGTCAACTGCAACGTAGTAGGGGGGAGAAGTCACACATGAACCTGACCGAACTCTGCTTTTGTTGAAACAGTACCAGGGAATATCTTGAAATGTGATTTTTTTTTTCTTCCCAGTTGTTCTAGATCATGGGTAGCAAGTAGTAGCCTGTTTGTTTATCTGACGTTTGTGATGCGAATAAGCACCAAAATGAATCATATATAATTTCAAAGCTGTCACTGCTTTTGCTCATTTGTGATTTCTTGGGTTTAAATCATGCAGTTTCTCTATGATGTGTGATAACGTAGGAGCATAATTTATTCATCAATATAGCTTTACAGACTGCACACACACACAATGATGCTATTGGGATGATCTGCACACACACACAATAATTACAGTACTATATCTACCCCATAATAATGCTTAATTAAACAAGATGACGTGATCACAAGAAGCATCCGCGGCCATGGACGGCCAGGATCATCCAGAATTCATCAGAAGCGATGCGCCAGCGACCAGAACCACCCCACGATGCCGCCCTCGCCTCCCTCCTCGTCGTCGTCCGAGTCCGAGTCGCAGTCGGAGTCCGAGTCGGAGTCGGACTCGTCGCCCTCGCCCTTCCACGCCGCCCGCGGCCACCACCCGCCGTCCTGCGCGACGGCGTTCGCCTCGTCGCCGTCGTCGCACCGGAAGACGAGGCAGAGCAGCGAGGCGCGCGGGCGGGCGGGTCCCCTCTCCTCCTCATCCGGAACGGCGAGCGCGGCGGCGTCGGCGTCGGCCACCGGCTTGGGCGGAAGAAGCGGCTCCGCGTCCGCGGCGGGCTCGCGGTAGTCAACGGGCTCGGGCAGCAGCAGCACCGCCTGCGGCGGGAGGTCGGCGGGGCGGCGCGCCGGGGCCGGGGCCACGAGGAGGAAGCAGACGGCGGCGGCGAGGGCGAGGGCGGCGCCTGCGGGGGCCATGCTTTGCTCTTGCTCTTGTGATTAGTAGTAATACTAGTATTTGTGGATTTGTGAATTTTTGTGGTGTGATTTAAGAAGGGCGATTTGACTGGATTCCGGCACCAGACCGGCGCTTACACTTGATTAATCGCTAAGGAAAGCCCTCCCTTTCATTTTCGTGTTACGACAGCGACGAAACGAGACCAGGAGAAGAGGGAACGTACGGCGGAACGCAGCCAAAGTACCTACCGAAAAGAAAGAATCACTTGCCGTTGCCGCACTTTAGATGGTACTCCCTTCGTCCCTCCCTCTCATAAAAAAAATAATAAAATATCAACATATTTAATAATAATTTATAGTATTAGAATATATCAATATTTGATACCAGATTAATTTTTGGGATGAAAAGAGTACTCCATGTCCCAAGATACGGCTTGAGACATGAATTTTGAAAATTATAATTTTAGAGTTATTTTTTTTCCAAAAAGAATATATTATAGTTCTATTGTTCAATATTAGCTTTTAAAAATAAACAACAAAAATATAAAAAAACTTTACCCAATAATTATTTTTAATTGGTTCATTCATGTTTTCACAAGTTAATTACTAGTCATACATCTCAAATGGTGGATGATGTTACTTTGTGAGTTGTGAGATAGACATAACCGATGATATTATTACGTAGTAGAAAAGACATACCCATGTGTTCTAAGAGCAAGTTTAATAGTATAGCCAACTACTAGCTCCAATTCATTTATAGCCAATCTAATAGCTCATCCATACAATAGTTACATACTATACTATTAATACATGGTCCCACCTGTCATACACACAATACGTCTTGGAGTCCGTGCTACAGCTAGCTACAAATCTGTAGCCCGTTGCTCTTCTCTCTTCTTATTTATCTTCTTAAAATATATTTGCAGCTGACTTATAGTCTGCTATTGTACCTGCTCTAAGGGTGAACTCTATTTTTTTTCTCACTTTGTTGCATGTGCATACTAAATACGTAGTACATTTACTAGAAACATGTCTTTCTTCAATTGAACAAATTAAATACACCTTATATTATCGCCTATGTACATTTTAAATATAACCCATCGTGAAATGCCGAAAATCGCTCAATTCGTGAATCAAAGAAACCTTAGTAGTCGCACTACCATTTTTATTTCGGTACATCATGACTTTATTTTTTTGGTTCTTATAATCCAAAACTAAGTTCTTTGGCTCCTTGCTGCTATGGAACGATATACTTCCTCCTTCGTGGAATATAGCAACCTAGCATCGGATAGAATGTATCTCAGTACTATGAATTTGGACATACCCACTGTCTATATTCGTAGTAATAGGATACGTCCCATCCGATTTTAGGTTGTTATATTTTGGGACGGAGGGAGTATATGCATGCAATAGTAGCATTATCTGCTTTGGCCTACCTGATCCGATGACGTGGTTTTCGTTAGCCACTTGTGTAGCCTACAGCGGCAGTACTACTGCAGTGTGTGATATATATCCTTTGAAAGGTATCATCTGTATGCAGAATAATGCATTGGCTTTGTCGTTGCCTATCATATGGAGGATGGTGCATGGGCAGGCAGGCAGGGCTACATGTCACGCAGGCAGGGAGAAAAATGCATGCCTTTGGGATAAACTTGCTGACACCATTATTCAGACTTTCAGAGCTTGGAGACATGGTGCACGACCGCATGTTCCTGCATTCCTACATTGTTAATTATGGAGTTTTAATTTTTTTTAATACCCCAACTATAGCTCCACGTATCAACTTGTCATTGGCTCTACAATTTGTACGTTTTCCATTTCATATTGGCCTTTGATTACAGAACACTATTACACTGTCTTAATATATTTCTCCTTAGTTTAGTCCTTCCGAGTCATTGAGAGCTAAGGCCGTATCTAAAATTTGAGACTCCGGTCGGTTTAAAACATAACATATATAAGGCTTTATATTTAGAAAATATAAATAACAAAAGAGTAAATGTCGTTTCTGGTGGTGCTCTGCCTAGGTTGGAAAATAATTACCCCATAATGCAGTGATTCAATTTTCTTTAATAAAAAAGAGAGAGAATCTCTAGTGCTTAGAACGCGTGTTAACATCGTCTTTGAGATTGTCATTATTATCATTGAACAGTTTACGGAGCTAAACAAAACAAAACAAAACCGTTCTACCTAAACTAGTAAGCAATGCAAGCAGGGGAAACTTAAAAAAATATATATGAAATTTTAATGATTTTTATTTTTTTTATGAATTATGAGTTTATTTCGTATTTATGTTAGAATAATTGTTTAACCTTATGTTTAAGAAACATGGGACTTTGTTTAAATAAGTAATAGCGCGTAATGAGAACAACTGGATTGTCATCCAAAGGATGAGAAAATTGACTTAAATTTTTTAATTTTTTTGGCAACTGAAATTAATCTATACACCCCCTTTCTCTTTTTTTTTTTAAAAAAAGAGCACCCTTTTCTTTTGATGAAAAATGTATGGTTCTCGGTTCTACTGTTCGCACCTGTCTGTAAGCTAATTAAAGCCCTATAACTTGCACTTGAAATTCCTTGTGATGATATATTATGATTGACAGTCCATGTATGATCAATTCAAATTGAATAATATATATATTGAAATCTTAGAATGATGTGTTTCAACCATAACCTAACTACTGATGCATTATTCAGTAATATAACCGGACCTTGTAAATTGCCATGTTTAATTTCATAGCATCCAATTTTTAAACATAAAATTGTTTCTGATAAATGGATCAATTAGCTAGCTGCCTAGATAGATGGACTACATCAATGCGAAATTGAACTGTAGTTTCGATCTAATACATTTTGGCTTCGATCATCTCAGAGGCACAAATACACACAGAGACTGAAGATGCTGATGAGATAGATTTAGATATGCTTATTAGCTATAGCTAGGCTGCTCAACTTTCCCAATTTCCATGCAAAGGTTTCTTGATCAACCAAACATGTACATCGATCGATATGCATATATGTTTCCATCAAGATCATCTTCTCGGAGACTTTGCAAGTGCTAATTAGGAATCATATCTGATTAATTGATCACAAATTCAAGAGAGGTCCGTTGTTCAAAGCTGGCACACCTCGATCACTCCTAGCAAGCTACTCAGCTCCTTAATTTTGTCTTGTCTTAACAAAGTGGTCAACAAAGACCTTAAACCGCTCACATTAGGAGCCCAAAGCATGCAACTATCCATGCATTGATGATACGCTCATGCATATAGAAACAACACCCAAAAGTCACACACGAATTGCAATGTTTGACAGAGATTAGAGCGGCAGAATGCAGCATAGCACACATATATGATGAGTCGTAGTAGCTATAATTTATACTACTAATACAAATAGGTTTTGAACAAAACCATGCAGAATTAACCATTACATTGCTGGGTTGGACATAGCTAGAAGTCTTCGTCATAGTCGTCCTCTGACAATTAGAACCTAAGAACTACATATATTAATTTATTATTATCACTGCTAAGCAGTATTAATATACACATACTAGCAGCTATGCTTGACACTGGAGTCAACAAATCCATAATATATATATGGGAGCTCACACTGTCACACACACACACACCGACACATGCAGCAAAGGCAATTGACTCGATCGATCAACTCCTTTAATTTAGCTTAATTAATTAGTAATTAACTGCAACCATTTACTGCTATATATATATATATAGCTACATATATAGCTGATGCCAAATTAAATTAAGCATCTAGTAGTTGATTGAGTGGCACACACATATGTATTATATATATGTGTAATAATCTCTATCAATATTTTGACCGGTCATCGATCAAGCAAGCTCCTGGTTCTTCTCCACCACCCTCACTTCCTTCGCCAACCTCAGTATGCTTGCCTGCATTGCCATGACCACCAAATCAGCTAGCTGATGTATAGCAAGGTTACAGATGATATATAACCAGTGATGAGTGATCTACTGCAACTCTGCTACTAACTGAAAATGCCAGCAGCCAGCTTATATTTGTCTGACCTGAGCATCGGTTATCTCGACGGCGAAGCCGTCGACGATGGCGAGAGACGACTTCTTCCGGTAGGTGTCCGGCTGCAGGAGCTTGGCGAGGAGCTTGTCGTGCTTGTGGCTCAGGTAGGCGTCCAGTGTGGCCGACCCCTCCTTGGACCTGCAGCTAGCAATGTTCAGAGAAACGCAGGATCTGCTGTTACACCTGTCTATATATGTATAGATTCTAGCTATCATTCTATCAATGGCAGTAGAGAATATCTGAATATGTATGTGTAAATCTGCAATAATATGTGTTGATTTATGTGGTTAGATAATGTGTACAGACCGGTCAGCTCTGAGGCGCTCATAGACAGGGTCGAAGTTCATGAACACGAAGTAGACCTCCTGCTGCGGCTTCGCCATTGCTCTAGAGCTCAACCCTCCGATCTCCTCCTCTTCCTTCTTCGTCTTCTTCTTCAGCTGTGGCTTAAACTGCACTACTGGTGTTCACTGTTCAGTGCTACTAATTAAAGAGATCGAGCACTCTAAGGAGATAACAAGATGTGTGCTCGGTTGGCTGGCTCTGGCTGCAGATCATTGCAAACGCCGGTATTTATAGCCAGTGGTGGAGAGGGAGCTAGCTTGCTCACACAGTACTACGGCCACTACTGCAAGTGTGAACAAGAAACGCGTAGTACTGTGTAGTTTTCTTATTGCACCCAGATTAGCCTAGATCTAGAGTTGATTTGAATATTTGATTAAGCTAAGCACAGCATGCACGCAACCTAACGACAAACCGTTCAAGCAGTCTGCAGGCAGGCCGGGTTTGATTTGGTCAAGGCATCTCCCGTTGAATAACCACACCGCTGCACATGCATATATATCTCTAGCTAGTGCAGACACTTGTCAGCACTTCACTGAACCATAATACCATATTCATTTATCTTCAGGAATAAAATACTCCCTCCGTTTTAAAATATTTGACACCGTTAGACTTTTTAGCACATGTTTGACCGTTCGTCTTATTAAAAAAATTATAAAATATGTAAAACTATATGTGTACATGAAAGCATATTTAACAATGAATCAAATGATATGAAAAGAATAAATAATTACTTAAATTTTTTGAATAAGACGAATGGTCAAACACGTACTAAAAAGTCAACGGTGTCAAAAACATTTTGAAACGGAGGGAGTATGTGCAGTTGCATGCATCATCAACGGACATATACAAATATTATGTATGTGTGTGTGTGTATATATATATATAAACACCCATTGTGCATGGGCGACCGATATATCATTTATATTTATATGTACATACATACATATACCCACCCAGCTAGCTAGCAGAGAAATGCAGAATGTTTGATTCCGATGATGGCATGCATGCAATGCAAATGAACACACATGGACGCACGCACGCACGCACGATCGATGCACGGATGGGGAATCTTGCACAGGGCGCGTGGGAAGAGGCGGTCAAGGGCTGGAGATAATCTCTGCGCTCTCTGCTGTCTGCAGTCTGCGCGCGCGCGCGCGCACACACACACCTGCAGATACTATGCGAGAGCGCGAGAGATTCAGAGAGATTCAGAGATTGGTTGGGCGGAGGCCCGGCCGGGGTAGTACATGCGTTCATGTCGTGGCTGATCTGATCAGAATCACGCAGTACGCCGGCTGGGCCGGATCAGCGATGGGACGGCGTCGCAGAGGCTGCGTGCGTGCATGCATGCGATATCAGCGATCGATCGAGGAGGGCCCGGGAAGCATTGCATCGGATCGACCCGGCAGCCGCGAAGGACGGCATGTGCCGGCTGGGGAGAGGGGAGAGAGGATCTCGGCGAGATCGGCCGGCCATATCTGCAATTGCTAGCAGCCACCACTTCACCCCTTTTTTGGGCGTGCATATGCATGTGTGTGGTGTACGCACTAGCTAGCTAGCTGCCTATCGTCTCTGCTGATCTCTAGCCGTAGTACCTCTGTTCTGTGGGTTTTGTTCTCCATCGATGGATGATTTGATGGAAAGTGGATCCTAAGCCCTTGAGGACACACATGCGACACCCCGGTTTCTTGTTCTAATGGTTATGAAAGACTCTTAAAAAAGGTCTTGTTTAGTTTAACAAGGCCTTTTTCTTCAAACTTTTAACTTTTCCATCAATTCAAAACTTTCCTACACGTAAACTTCCAACTTTTCAATTTCAACCAAACTTTCAATTTTGACGTGAACTAAACACACTCGAAATAATAGACAGCATATATCACTCACTCACACACATATATATACCTTAAAAAATATTTGGAGAGACGCCTCTCTCTTCAAATCTCTCAATCCTTTTTTTATACACATACACTCCTCCACTTCCATATTTCCTGTGGTTTTGGACATAATCTCATTTACCAACAAGTAAATAATTAGGATATCTTGTTCCCTGTTCTGCTTTGAACTCAATGTTTCTCTCACATTGGAAACCAAAGCAACATTAAAACGATGGATAATCTCTCAAGCAATACAAATTTTTCATCCAACCCACAAAACACTTGTGATACGAAATATGGGACTGTGCAGACGGAGAATCTCCAAAAGCATGCAGGTTCAAATTCTTATATGCTGATATAAATAATAAATTCAACTTTGTATGAAACTGCCTTTTTTGTATGATTTGTTTTTTAGTTTCTTTATGTGCACACTGAATTTTCTCTTCCGTGTTTGTGTGGAGAGATTATATGTATAACAAAATAGTCTAATTTTTATTTTCCTTTTCAAATTAGACCTAGATGTAAGAAACGAGGGTACGTTTCGTTAAGGCTAAAAACACAATTTTCCCAACTTAATAGTTACTCCCTTTATAAAAAAAAAAACTTTACTTAGGACTGAGATTGGGCATAATCTAGTACAATGAATCTGGACATTACGTCATATCCCAGTCTTAGGTTGAGTTTTTTTTAACGGAGGGAGTATATAAGATAAGGCGTGCTAACTGCCAAGGCATATTATCTTGTTTATGCTAATCGAAGGGCTCTTAGAATAAAGCCTCCATATCAATCCAATAATCCTAGATACATAAAACATCTAGAGATTCCTATATATATGAATCGGAAAACTCCATATAAGCTTAGAAATATATGTCTTATCAGAATCACACTTGAAAACAAATATTAAAATATGTTTCCCGTTCAGATGTATGGGCTGGTGACTAGGCCGGTTTGGAGGGAGCTTATGATTTCGAGAAGCAGTTGGTTGGTAGCTAGCTTCTGACCGAATCTAGAAAAAATGGATTTTCCAGTTTCTGGCTTCTAGTTCAATTTTTGTATTCTACAGCTACAGTTTTTCAAAATCCGGATAAAAAATTGAACTATTTAGAGAGTTTCTGATTCTAGGAGATGCTGCAATAGCTACAATCTCCCTTAAACAGATCTAATATTTAGGTCCCGTTCGTTTCTTCTGTAAGAAGGGGATGAAAATTTGGATACTCGTAACACGCTTTTCAAATTGCTAAACGGTGTATTTCGTGCGGAAACTTTCTATATAAAAGTTATTCTAAAATATCAGATTAATCCTTTTTCAAGTTTGTAATAATTAAAATCCAATTAGCCACACGTTATTACCACTCGTTTTGCATGAAGAACTTAATCTTTATCTTTATCTTCATCTTCAAGAGATTCAAACATCATCTTAGTTGTATGTGTTTAAGAGATTTTGAATACATGTAAAGATAAGGTGGTTACCTAGATTACTGTGTATGGATGCCCTTATCTGTATCTCGGTCTAGAACATACATACATACATATATATATATATATATATATATATATATATATATATATATATATATATATATATATATATATATATATATATATATATATATATATATATATATATATATATATATATATATATATATATATATATATATATATATATATTGGCTTTTTCCATGTGTCTCAGACAAGTATAGCTGTATAGAGACGACATACATGGCACTATGGCAGTACGAGTGTATAGTGAGCACTGCTTCGTACTAGCCGCCAAAAGACCGGGCACATATTGCAATTGTGATTATCCAACCTGCTGCCATCATTAATTGCTTTATTTTGAAGGGGTAGAAATTATTTTTGGTTGCGTAGGTCTTCTTATTTACACACACACAACAGAGAGAGAGAGAGTAGTCAATCAATAGTATTTGTGATAAGATGACATGGGTGCATGGCCGAGGAGTCCCTGGGTACGCGCCAGTCATCGGAACTGTTACTTCCTCCGTTTCAAATTATAAAACTCTTTAACATTTTTTTAAATTACAAAGTAAAACATAGATACTAACAACGCATGCACACTTCACTGTCGACGGGTATATCGCCTACCACTGAAAGCATAAAGCCGTTAAATCCTAGAAAATTCGCTTCCATGGGGAGTTAAACCCAGAACCTTTTTTTAAGGTGCCACTGAGATTACTGTAACCACTGGACTACATGTCTTTTCGCTCTTTAACTTTTTTTAGTCAAACTACTTTAAATTTGTTAACTAAATTTAGAGAAATTATTAACTAAATTTATGAAAAAAACATAGCAATATTTTCAACACAAAACAAACATACTATCAAAATACATTCAATGTTATATTTAATAAAACTAATTTGGTGTTGTGGATGTTACTAAATTTTTCAATAAACTTTATTAAACTTAAAGAAATTTGATTAGAAAAAAAAATCAAAGGGCATCCAATACGTACTCTTGGGGTTAGGCTCGCGTATGTCTACCATATACCAACTCTTATACACATCATATATATATACGGAAGATATTCGATAATTAAGGAAGGGGAAGCAAATTTCTACCTGAACACTACAAGGACTATTCGGATTGTATCTAATTAGTTCTACCTGAAAAAGGGGACACCCGAAGATATAATTACAAAACCCCCTAAGAGAAAGGGGGACATGTCAAGTCAAAAGACAAACCAATACAGATCTAGCTAAACCCAATGTAAAAGCCAGAAAGGCTGACTTGAGAAATCTACAGATATCTCCAATCTCATCGAGTTCATATTCGAAACATTCTAATCAACCAGAGCACATGAATATATACACTACTACATTTATTATCTAAAATACTTATATTATATATTATGCATGATTTCTATAAAACTTATAATAATATGAAATTGGTTAAGTACCAATAACTAGTTAAAGTCTGATATTTGGAGACCTCACATGCCAAGACTTCAAAAGAAAAAAAAACATGCATAGATCACACTAGCTAGCTAGTACAGACACTCTTATTAGTGCCGATTAATTCCAAACCTCTTATAAGGTACCTGGCATCACAATAAGAGCGCTAACAGATATACTATTAGTGTCGGTTTTAAAATCGGCACGAATGAAGATGAATATGTGCTAGTTTGAACTGTGGGGGCTTTTTCCCCCCGCGTTGCTCTCCCCAGGGACGGCTCGGGAGGCGACGACCCGGCCGCCCCTCTCCCCCCACCCCACCCCCCTTCTTCGCCTCGCCGTCGCCCGAGCGGGGCCGCAAGGACGGCGGCGGCGGGGGCTCCTCATCTCCTCGCGCTCAGGAGGCCTGGGGAGCCGCCCGGAGTGGCGACGGCGGTGACCGCCAGATCCGCGCCGTTCCGGCCAGATCTGGCGGGATGGGCTGGCGGCGGGGAAGGCGTCAGCGGTGGGGTCGACGACGGCGGCGGGGACGACAACGGCGGCGGGGACGGGCGACGGTGGTGGCCGAGGTGAGTGCGCCTGTTGGTGTTGTGGGTGATGGCGGCGGGGATGGCGACGGCGATAGGGCGGCGGTGGTGGAGGCCGTGGATCTGGCGGCGACGCTCCCGGATCCGGTGGCGGTGCGGCGGCCGGCGGTGGCGTGAGCACGCAGGCATCCCGCGGCTGCCACTGGCGTCCTCCGGCGCCCCCTTGGCGACGGCTGGCGTTGGTGGTGAGGAGGACGGCCGGATCTGGCTTCCTTGCCCAGATCCGGTGCGTCCTCGGGTGGGGACGGGGTGGTTTGGAGTTCGGTCGTCGTGCAGGTGGTGTGAATATTGCAGGTACCCTCGGTGTGCAGGTGACATTTAGTGGCTCCCGTCGTGGATGCTATGGTTGATGGGTGCTCCAAGGCGAAAGTCTTGCTCCGCTCTCGGTGCTAGCAACGGCGACGCCCTTGGGCGCTGTTCACCTTCTTGAAGGCATTGCTACTGGAGCCCTCATTCAACTCTACTTCAAGAGTTTTCTCGGGTGAAAACCTAGATTCGTTAGGATCGAACGATGTCGCCGTTCTGTCGGCGTAACCGTCTTGAAGGCTTCGTTTTAGGAGTTTATCTCTTGTTGGACGGCTGTACTTAGGTTCAGTTTGTCAATGTCGGGGTTTTTTGCCGGTTTTCCTTTAATTAACCGTGCTGTTGTAAGATTTTTAGGTCCGGTTTCCCTTATAAACTGGATCAACTCTCTTTTTTTATAGTAAATTGCAGGAGCTCCCTGCCTGTCCTCTCGAAAAAAAAATATGTGCTAGTTTTGGTTTAGAACCGTTGCATATAATGGTGCACCCGTTTATGACTTCTGCACACGCAAAAAACCCCCCCACGAAAAGGCATTTTCTTTTTTAGAGTCATCTATATGCATGTGCTATTTTTCGCACAAGATATATATGCGATCTGTAACTCGTTCCCTCACTACAAAGAAACCCTTTATCTAGTTGACTTGAACCCCATTCAACTCAACTCGATTTCAGGTTTTGAATAAATCACTGATGGACGGAAGGGAGCGGCGGCCAGCTCCCTTCCTATGAAAGACCCGAGCTTACTGGGATGATACCCCTGGAGGGGGGGATCATTCAAGTAAGGGAGGGAATACACGCGCACACGCATCCGCGTGTGCGCTCGCGCGTAATAGAACACGTGCGCATGCGCGCACCAATAGATCACGTGCGCATACGCATGCGCACATCACACGCGCGTGCACGTGCGCGTGCACGGCGAGGGGCAATACTAGTTATGCTTACAGAAATGCGGTATTTCGCATTTAAAATCGGTTTAGGTGTCAAAGTACCTAAACCTCACTAAACCTATGCTCTAGCTTCGAAAACAGGCCTTCTGGGCCTTTTTTCTCAATACACGTATCCCCGTACACGTGACACCGGTGTAAACACCGCTAACTCTTCCTAACAACAGGACTAACCCTTTTAACAACCCGATCAACGTGCTTTCCTTTACTCCGATAAGTACTCCCTTAGGACGATAAGTACTTCCTTCCCAAGGAAGTACTTATCTCACTTCCACGAAAAAAGCAAACACTAGTTTTCCTTTGCTCCAAGGAATCCTACCTTCCCCAAAGGTAGAATCCCTCTCACTTTAAAACACTAGAGTTTTGGGTACTAAAAAAACGAGTGGTTTCCGGGCTCGCCTCTTCGAGGGGCCTCCGCTCGTGGACAACCTCGCTCCGGGTCTTACCCACCCTCGAGTCCAATCTCGGGTGGGCGCTTAGGCATACCCTATTCACTAGACCCGAATCCATAAATGCATAACTGATGGCAGCTTCGATAACTGTCATTGGCATACCGCATACCTATACGTCCAGTCAAGGTTCGGGATCGAGGGAAAGACACATGTGCATGACATGACAAAACGTGATATTTCACTGTGTTCAGTAACTCGTTCCCTCACTACAAAGAAACCCTTCATCTAGTTGATTTGAACCCCATTCAACTCAACTCGATTTCAGGTTTTGAACAAATCACTGATGGACGGAAGGGAGCGGGGGCCAGCTCCCTTCCTATGAAAGACCCGAGCTTACTGGGATGATACCCCTGGAGGGGGGATCATTCAAGTAAGGGAGGGAATACACGCGCACACGCATCCGCGTGTGCGCTCGCGTGTAATAGAACATGTGCGCATGCGCGCACCAATAGATCACGTGCGCATACGCATGCGCACATCACACGCGCGTGCACGTGCGCGTGCACGGCGAGTCACCTATAACTATCAAGCACTTATTATCTTGGAAACAAATACTACTCTTTCAACTACTCCCATGCACAACACACACATTTGCACGATCCGTGTGCTATACTCCCTCCATACACTCGTAAAAGAAGTCGTTTTGGACAGTGACACGGTCTCTAAAATAAAACTTTGACTTTTTGTTTTTATAAAAATATTTATTGGAAAGTGATATATGTATACTTTTATGAAAGTATGTTTCAAAACAAATATGTTCATATAATTTTTACATTTTCAAACTGAACAATTTAAGAGTTATTCATGATTTATATTTCTAAGGTTTAACTTAAATATTATTCTAAACGACTTTATTTACGAGTATGGAGTGAGTATATGCATGGAGAGCTTAATTGGTAGCTAGCACAGTCCATCCGGCCAACTCACTGCACAAGAGACATACTACATAGCTTAATAGCTCGTCAATGACGCCCACAGATTTGGCCCCCTTTTGTGGGATTCAGAGCCATGGACTGATGCATGAGAGAGAGCGATCAGGGAGAGAGGCCGGCCCCCGGCCGGCACAGCATGCAGCCTGCAGGTCCGGGGATCATTGATCAATCGATTGATCAGGACCGGAATCGGATCACATGCATGTATAATGCTCTTGCTCGCTGGATGCCACCACCTCCAATGAAAGCGTCGTCGGAGATGTTGGGGACTGGTTTCCTCCCAGGGCATCACATCCATGCTTTGCTCCCTCCATCCCAAAAAAAAAGACAAATCCAGGTTTCCGTATTCAATGTTTGACTGTCCGTCTTATATGAAATTTTTTTATAATTAGTATTTTTATTGTTGTTAGATAATAAAACATGATTAATACTTTATGTGTGACTTATCTTTTTATTTTTTTCATAATTTTTTCAAATAAGACGGACAGTTAAACGTTGGACACGAAAACTCAGGGTTTGTCTTTTTTTTGAACGGAGGGAGTAGCTACCTTCCATATGGCCTCAGCTGGCCACTTGCATCAGCTCTAGCTGCATCCGCATTTTTTTTCATAGAGAAGGTTTTTTTTTACCCAACCTCTACATCCAATTGAATATATGCAGCTTTTTTAAATTAAGAACTTAGCGTATCAAATAGGGAACTTAGCTCTCAAATAACCAACCTGAAATTCGCTCCTACATATGGAGATTTAAACTCAGGTTATGTGCTACTCAGAACTTAGCTGCATCTGCATGCAATGCAATATTCATTCATGCAACAGCATGCTTTCCTAGCTTTAAGGGTAGCCACTTCCAGCTAGGAAAAGAAGAGAGTTTAATTTGTACTGCATCTGCATGCATGCACATATACATGCATAAGTCCAAACCCAACAAACTCTGTGGCCATGCATTGGAGGTATATGTGGGCTACTGTGTACGGCCTGAAAGCTAGCGCAGCCAGCCACATGTTTTGAAGATGGAGTGTGTAAAATCTTGGGGTCTCCAAAACGGTAACATCAATGTTTCTCTATTGGACATAGCTATACTATGTTATTTTCACTTCCTTCATCATCAAATATAGTACTCATTATATTCTTAAATATATGCATTTTTTGTTGTTTGACAAATATTAAGAAAAAACGGAAAGATTCCCTCTTAGATGCATTAATTGATCAAAATTTGAAAGTTAAATTCCTTGGATTTTCTTTCTAAGCATCTGATTGGCTGAAAATGTGTGAATTCCCGTGCATTGGAATTGGTATCCTAGAAATGCTTATTAAAATTTAAAAATGCTTATATTTGAAAAGGGGGGGGGGGGGAGTATAATATATGCAGATCAAAATCTTAAGCCATCAATATACGTAAACATATCAAATTTTGATTTGTAAACATAATATAGCTGATTTGTCATAAAAAAATTCCTATGTATTTATATTTTATTTTTTAATGAATGCATGATTAGAAAACAATGATAAATTAAAGTATGTGTCAATATCCTTAAAACATGTACAAATTAATAGGAGTAACTGAACATTGTGCAAATCAGATTAACTGTAGCTCAATTAAAAGCGTTGAAAGACTTTATACTTAAAGCTAATTTTGTCGTGTTGTTATCTTCTTTGAGGATTATATGGCCATCAAAGACTCTCTTCATGTTCTTGCATTAATAGTATTCCTAAGAAGTTCCATGTCTGCAGTGGTGAATCTAGAGTTTGGAGGGGGCTCATTTTCTTCTTCCTTCCATAGCCCCTTGTTCTTCTTCCTCACCCTCTTCTTTCCCCTCCCTATCTCCTCTCCCAATATAGTGATCCAGCGGGGTTGGTGGCCGGCTTGAGCCCTCTAGAACCCACACTAGATCCATCCCCTAGCTACCTGTCCACACTATACTATGCGGTCTAAGCATGACATGATTGTCGATCACACATCTAAGCTAGAGTATTTGCATGAACTGAAGAGATGGCGGCATGTTTTTGGCTCCGTAGAGCACAAGAAGCATGCCAACTCATGAGGTTATCCGTTGTAAGGCAAGCTCCTCTCATGGCAAGAATATATTAAAAAAATCTCCTAATCAAATTATTTGCTTTTGAAATGATCTTGCCTGTCATAGAGGTCCTCTTCCCATGAAGAATATCTTATAGATATATCTTATAACTAGGCAGAGAAGATCGAATATGATAGTGCTTAATTATTATTAATATAAATCATAATGATATCGGATATATGTTATGGATATATAACAAAACATAACTACGATTAATGAACACACGATCGAGCTCCACATGTAACAAATTAACTTTTATCATGTTTTAATTTTCAGGTACGGATTAATATCTAATCTAGCATGTTATATATATCGCATGAACAATCTAACTCGTTAGCATATATATATTTCTGCTATGAAAAACACGCATAGCTACGTGTGCTAATACACATGACATATGATTAAACCACACACAGGGAGGGCTGCACGCACCATCGATCCAGAATATCTCCCCGGCCGGTTGCAATATATGGACAAATCAAACTCTCGAACGAATTGCAATTTCCAAAGGGGCGTGCAGATCGATCGACACAGGAACACAACAGAAGTGACCGTGTGCAAATTTTCCTGCCCTAGCTAGCTCGAAATTTGGTATTTATATTTATCTATAAACTTAATTAAACTTAAAATAGTTTGACTTTGACCAAAGTCAAAACGTCCTGTACTATAACCTGAAAAGGAGGGAGTATATACCACTATACCACTGCACATGCTAGCTCTGTTTTTGGCGAATGCTCACATGCTAGCTCAGTTTTAATCCATATATACTTCTAGAACTGGTGCTTCTTCTTCCATGCATTCATGCAGGCATTGAATCAAGCTGGTTCTTCTTTTTTTCTTTTCTTTTTTTTTTTCGTAGAACATGCATCAAGCTGGCTAGCTGCTAGCTAGTCTCACACCTTTCAGCTAACATGGCGTCACTATATAGGCAGCAGTGTAAATTTGATAAGATTGGCAGTAACAATAATGAAATAATCTCCATATCCATATATTATATATACGCATTATATCATGCGTGAAGATGCAAGCAAAAGTTTGGTTTGTCGTCGTATGCATATGCACGTAGTACTCCCTCCATTCTAAGATAAATGTAGTTTTGCTCTATTCTTCTCCAACGTTTGACCGTTCGTCTTATTTAAAAAAAATTATGATTATTATTTTTATTGTTATTAGATGATAAAATATGAATAATACTTTATGTGTAACTTTTTTTTAAAAAAAATTTATAGATTTTTCAAATAAGATGAACGGTCAAACGTTGAACATGGATTTTTACGGCTGCACTTATTTAGAGGAGGTGGTACATGTTAAGGTTGGCAGAGGAACAGATCGCTGCAGCTGATGCATGCCCCAGTAGAACTATACACTCGTCGTACGCGGCGGTGCGCGCTAGCTGCTGCTGCCCAGCGACGTACTACTCCATATACCAGCAACGCAAGCACGCGCGCTTTTCGCATTGGCAGCGACGTGATGACAAAGACAAATTTAGCCCAATCATGCACAAATCCCACCCAGCTCATCATGCTAAGCTACCGGACACCCGCGTCCACGTGGCCCCTCTAGCTCCTCGACCCTAGCTACCCCCAACAGCGCCAGCCACTGCATGCACTAGCTTAGCTCGAGCTCGATCCATGGATGCATATTCAAACTGGCATGCATGTACTCCATCCGTTCCATAAAAAAAAGAAACTCTGACTATTTATAAACGTGTCTAAATCAGAGTTCACAAATCCGATGAAAACCGGACGAATTCTACGAAATTTCGACGTTTCGACACTGCTCGGAATTAAGTTTTGATTGGAATTTCGAAGATTAAACAGTAGATTCAGTCAAAATTTATCAAAAACCGTGATATCGATGGGACTCGGAATTTAGTGGTCAACCGGTAATGTAAATCTTAGTCTAAATACATAGCTAGAGTTTCTTTTTTTTTATGGAGGGAGCATGTTTAATTTGGTTTGGGTCATGTAAAGTTATGTTAGTTTATAGGACGTGTGTACGTTGTAATCTCAACAACCATGTTTAATTGTTGAAAATGTTTTATCTTTGATCTCTTAATCTTAGGCTACTGCTGCTGCTTCCTACTCTACTAGCGCGCTCACTAGATCAGCTTATCGATCTCAGCTAGCTAGCTAGCTGGCTTGAAGGATGAACAGTGAGATAATTAACTTAACTCGAGGGGTAATAATTAAGTTGGTGTGTGCTCTCTGTTTGCCGACATGCAGGGAAACCGCTGGGCATGCATGAGATATATGCAATCGTATGCAGTGTACACAAACAGCAAGATCCAATAGTGATCACTAGGTTGTCTTCATCCATCCTGGGCTAGCTAGCTAGCTAGCTTTGGATGCTTTCTTGAGATGTTGCGAGTGATCTGCAAAAATTATATCGATCGATCGCAATTCCAATCATGGATATGCATGCATGCATAAAGCGATGAATCGTAGTCCTTCTGTCCTTTTTTATAATTAAATAACACCATTAATATTTAAACACATGTTAAACCATTCTTCTTATTTAAAAGTACGCAAATGAATAAGATATTAATCATGTTTAAAATATTTTGAGTAACAAAATAGCTCACAATAAAATAAATTATGATTACATAAATTTTTTGAATAGGATAAATATGGTCAAACGTACGTGTGACGAGTCATTGACGTTATATATTACCAAACGGAGGTAGTATGTTCTAGCTCATGTACAAGTTTACTTTTAATTTTCTTACCATTATTTTTACCGACGTATCATGAGCTGGTAAACGACACACAGTGGCAACCATGATCTGACGTAGCGTACTCTAGTGACGTGAGGATAGCTAGCATGCGTGCATGAGTGCATTATCCATGAGATCGAGGATCGAGCTCGACTAGTCAACAATGGCGGAGCTATAGCTAATAAGGATATATTACTTTTTCTTTAATAAATGACGTTGTGGATTTTTATATGTTTAACATTCATCTATTAAAAAATATGTACTAATTATTATTTATTTTATTAAGAGTTGTTTTATCACTAAAATACTTTTAGTTAGCAACTTAGTATGATTTATATCTTATATATTTACATAAAGAGTAAATTGTATTGGTGGTAAACAAACTTGTTAGGTGGGTGTAATTTATAATACATAAACTTGTAAAATGCTCGTTTTAGTACACGAAAATGACCAAAATAACTTGACAATGTTAATTTGTTGATTAGGATGTGACGTGCATACGTGTAGTGAGTATGCATAGGACATTCAATGTTTATAAATTTGGTCTCTACTTTATCTTTCGTTATGGAAATGATAAATTTCATATATTTTTAACCTTTGTGTCACTGCTCGATTTTTTATACTATCACTGTATCCTATTGTATTTTTTATTGAAGATGTGTATGCAGTGGCGGAGCCAGGATAAAATTATAGTGGGGGCTCCTCAGCCTTTTGAACCTTATAACAATCTCAGACAAAGTTTATTTTAGCCCCCTTACAATAGATATATGGATTCAAATTTTAGGGGGGTCTTAATGAGGGCTCTAATGATTTATTAGGGGGTAGGGGGGTATTTAGACCCCCCAGCCCCCACGCTGCCTCCGCCACTGTGTGTATGTCTAATATCAACTTTCTCAGATATATTGCCTAAATCAATAAGATTAGCCATGTAGTGTTCTTTTCGTCTTCCTCCACATGCACCAGACAAATTTATGCACCAAAACGTGTATTTTACAAGTTTGTGCACTAGATTGCACACACCTGACAAGTAAAATCAAGTAGTATGCAAGTCTCTATGCAGATATGCCAAGTTTGTATGTACTGATCTCAAATTGCATAATCGAACATTCTCAATTGGACAAATTAATCAGTCTGGAATCAATAATAAAGACATCAAATTGCCGCATTCACATCAATTTACAATCGCAACTAGGCTTCTCAAGCAACTGCTGCCTTCCTCCAAAAGCCCGTGGTGGTGGTGGTCATCGTCGGGGGCGGCAGTGCTGCGGTCATGGCAGCAACGGATGCCCTTCGTCTCATGGCGGCACGCCCCCTTGTCACTAGTCTCACTGCTCTGATGTGGGTGGTGGTGAAGTGCTCCGCCGTGGAAGCCGTCGTCGTCGAGGCAGACCTGGACGAGGCAGATCCCCCGGATGAAGCAGGGCCAAGACTCAAGAGCAGGGTTTGACCTATAGGTTTACTGATTGTATCGGGGTCACCGAAATTTCAAAATTTCCAAAATTTCGAAAATACTGCGGAAATTTCGGATGATTTTTCTAAAAAAATTGAATTCAAATTGTGGGTGAAATTTCGGAAAAATGCACATGGAAGTCTACCAATCTTGTCCTAGAACTAATAAGCCCTGTAGGATCGAATCACAATAACTAAGCCAACCAGAGTGGGTGAACAGTTGGTATACCCCAAAACCAAAAACTTTTAGCGGAAATAAAAGTTACCCTCGAATTCGACGGATCGTGGTCTGGCCGAAGTTGCCCTGCCGGTCTGACTGCCTGGTTGCCGTCGGTCTGGCCGAGATTGGATCTCCGGTCTGACCGCCGAGATCAGCTGCCGCTCACTGTTGCCGCCGCCGGTCTAACCGCCTCGCCACTGTCGGTCTGACCGCCGGTATATCGCCGGTTAGACCGCCGAAACCCGGTAAACACAAATCGAAGAACTCTTAAAGTAGATTACGACTTTATTGATTCTCTCTGTGTTTACAAAGTGCACCAACAGCACTCCTTACAATAATTTCGACTAAACTCGAAATCCTAACTCAAAACTCAACTCATTTGCTCTAAAAAGCGATACCGGGAAGCCTCACGCTCCCCCTCTATTTATACATGAGGTAGGCAGTCTAAAGCCACGAACCAAACTCATACTAGGAGTCCTAAACACCTTAGAAAACCCTCTAGTACAACAAACAAACTTTACATAACCAATCATACTAAATTTGGACTCCTTCCAAATTCGACTCCGCATCCCATACGCACACAATACCTCCATCATATGCCATATGGAATCTCCATCAACCACGAGCATCAACTCTAGCCTAAGTATCCCGCATGATCTCTGACCACCACGGACGTCGTCTTATCCCCAAGCCGACTCCCGGTCCATCACCGCAAATACTCTCCCGAGACATCGAGTCACCTACATATGAAATAAACAAAGAAACCATATTCCGAGACCAAGCTATCTGCAACTTGACTCATTAGTAGCAAACAACAGTATTACATACGTATAGTATCCATCTAGAATTTTAGATGGAATAAACAATCTGAGTCACCTAGTATTACTATACGTATGTAATATTGTGAGACGGAGGGGGCATGAGTATATATGCAACTCGATCTATTCGTGCACATGGCGGAATTATAAAATCAGCATCGCTCCTTCTCCTGGAGCAGAGCAACGATCGATGATTTCCATTCAGTCGGTCGTCGTCGTTTAGATGGACTCGAGGGACCTCGGTTGGGTAAACAGTGTATATTTACATGGACTTGGAGATCAGCTGATCTGCTGATGGAACTATGGAAGAGAAGTCAAAAGTGTACTCCGTACTCACTCCGTTACCATTGGATATAACATATCTTAATAGTAATAAGATGTACCACATCTAGTTATTCATTTTTTTACGAAGAAAGTACTGACGTAGATTCTAATTTACACGCGTGTAAATTTCTATAAATATATACCTTATCTCCATAAACATCTTGAAAAATTAGTATGTCAATATATATAGTATCACTATCTATATGAGTACCTCCTAATAAAAATTAGCTTTTATATATTTCTTGAGATTAGTGAACGCACACATAAGTGTTTCGTTGTCAGTATGTTGCACATCAATGAAAGGGTAATTAGCCCTAAATACAATGCACACATGTATACTCTATCTTTATTCTTGTGTGTACCTCCAAAGACTAGATTAATATATATCTTATGATTGACGAAGTTACCATGAACGTCTTATCGTTGACTTATATGTTGCCTACCACCAAACAAATAATTAGCTCTAATTCAAGTTAGAAGAGTATGTTCCATTAACCACAGAGAATCTAACCAGCTGAATTCGTTGCTCACTATTTTTTATGCGGTTTTATGCAAGGCTATATATATCGGAACTCAAAAATATTTTCGGGTACCAAATAAGCCGAAATTCAGATACTTGCGGAACTTTTGGGGATGGTTGAATTTGAAAAAAAAATGCTTACATAAGAAAAATGAATTTTCGTCCAAAAAAAATTCCCTATCGAGGGACTGAATTTTGGAAATGGCAAACCTTGGTTTTTATGCATACATGCCATCCTGAAACGGGAGTTTGGGCATAGATCAGCGTTGGTCGTTTGCCATCCGGTGCGTCATGACTCATGAGGAGGCGGGGGACACAGTGGTCGTCGACGTCCGGTGCGGAAACTGCTTTTAGAAGCAGCGGATGGATTGCATTTTCTTGTGGTTTCGATCCAGTTACTTTTTTGCTTGTCCGTGTAAACTCTGATGGGAAAAGCATTGCAGTCCTCTACTTCTCTGTTCCTCTGCATGCAAATATTTGATTGGTACTCCGTACTCCCTCCGTCTCATATTATATTATGAGTCGCTTTGATTTTTTTTATAGTCAAACTTATTTAGATTTTGATCGACTTTATAGAAAATTTATTAAATATCTACAACACTAAAATTAGTTTAATTAAATATAACACATAATAAATTTTGATAATAATGTTTGTTTTGTGTTGGAAATATTGATTAAACTTTAAAAAAATTAACTAGGAATAAAGTCACCTAGGAAAAGTATGGAAGAAAGTCACCTACTAGGCTTGAGACACATGAGCTCATAGGCCACCTTGATCACCAACGGATGGTGGTGATTGTGGTGGCGGAAGAGGTAGTGGGGATGGGTGAGGAGTAGGGGAGCGGGCGAAAGAGGAGGAATGGCCTGGAAGAGGGCGACGAGAAGACAGGTGGAAGGAAGAGGAGAGAGAGGAAGGAGAGAAAAAGATGTTGACATGTGAGGATCTAGATCCTTTAACGTAGTGCTCGCTACGTCGGAGGGACATCTAGCGCAGCTACGTCATCCGTTCCGCATCGAACAAACGCGTGGAGTGTGGCGGCCAAACTGGCTTGCGCTCGGGCCAAATCAGCGAAATAGCAAAAATCGGCATCGGTCATTCGCTCCCATTTCCTCAAGGCCATTAGCCGGCGGCCGCTCGTCGTCGACGATCTCCTCCGGCTCAAGCGCTGGTGCAGTGGATCCTGGAGGAAACACCTCCCCTCGTTGTCGACCTCCTCCCCATCAATCGTCTCCTCGTGCCTCTTGAGCAGGGTTGGAAATTCCGGAACGAAATTTCGGGTGTTTCGGTGGGGCCCGATAGTAAGTGACCTCCGGTCAAATATTTCGGGTAAAAAAAATTTGACAGGATTTTCTCAGCTAACCCTAAAATCGCCGTTCTCTCCACCCATCCGCCTCCCCTCATTGCGCCGCACCCACGCACCGCATCCAGATCGAAAAAAAAAATCGCCATCTCGCCGCCTCGTAGGTTCGACGCCAGTCGCTGCCTCGACGCAGCCCACCGCCGGCGCTACACGCCCCCCTCCTAGCCATCGCCCCCAGCTGTCACCCACTGTGCAGCACCGCATGGGTGGCGGTGTGCCTCTCCGGGTGACGGCGGCTGCGCTCTGGATTCTAGGACTGATTTTCCGAGGTTCGTTATTATCTCTCTTCTTCACATTTGTTTGTCTCACTATCTTGTTCTGGTTGCTGCTAGTTCTCTCCATGTACACCTCAGATTCTAGAAGTTGATGGAAGAATGGTTGGGCTTGTAAAATCAAAGGTGTTTTTGATTATTATTCTGTGATGAACAATTGGCATTGGAGATTATTGGTTTTGTTATTTGGAATTGATTCACGAAGTGGTTTTGGAGATGATTGGATTTTACAGGTGAATCGCAGGTTTTATCATTTTATGTGACCGGTCAGACCGGGCTGTGTATGCCGGTCAGACCGGCGGTGATCGAGCGGTCGGACCGGCCAGCCCGCGGTCTGACCAGCCGACTCTGTGTCGGTTTCGGTTTCGCGTTGTTTGTTTGGATATCCGTGATTATTTCATGATTATGGCTTCTAGATGGATACTACACGTATGTAATACTGTTGTTTGCTACTAACGAGTCAAGTTGGAGATAGCTTGGTCTCGGAATATGGTTTCTTTGTTTATTTCATATGTAGGTGACTCGATGCCTCGGGAGAGTATTTGCGGTGATGGGTCGGGAGTCGGCTTGAGGATAAGACGACGTCCGTGGTGGTCAGAGATCATGCGGGATACTTAGGCTAGAGTTGATGCACGTGGTTGATGGAGATTCCATATGGCATACGATGGAGGTATTGTGTGCGTATGGGATGCGGAGTTGAATTTGGAAGGAGTCCAAATTTAGTATGATTGGTTATGTAAAGTTTGTTTGTTGTACTAGAGAGTTTTCTAAGGTGTTTAGGACTCCTAGTATGAGTTTGGTTCGTGGCTTTAGACTGCCTACCTCATGTATAAATAGAGGGGGAGCGTGAGGCTTCCCGGTATCGCTTTTTAGAGCAAATGAGTTGAGTTTTGAGTTAGGATTTCGAGTTTAGTCGAAATTATTGTAAGGAGTGCTGTTGGTGCACTTTGTAAACACAGAGAGAATCAATAAAGTCGTAATCTACTTTAAGAGTTCTTCGATTTGTGTTTACCGGGTTTCGGCGGTCTAACCGGCGATATACCGGTGGTCAGACCGGCGGCAAGCGGCGGTCAGACCGACAGTGGCGAGGCGGTTAGACCGGCGGCGGCAACAGTGAGCGGCAGCTGATCTCGGCGGTCAGACCGGAGATCCAATCTCGGTCAGACCGACGGCAACCAGGCAGTCAGACCGGCAGGGCAACTTCGGCCAGACCACGATCCGTCGAATTCGAGGGTAACTTTTATTTCCGCTAAAAGTTTTTGGTTTTGGGGTATACCAACTGTTCACCCCCTCTGGTTGGCTTAGTTATTGTGATTCGATCCTACAGGGCTTATTAGTTCTAGGACAAGATTGGTAGACTTCCATGTGCATTTTTCCGAAATTTCACCCACAATTTGAATTCAATTTTTTTAAAAAAATCATCCGAAATTTCCGCAGTATTTCCGAAATTTTGGAAATTTTGAAATTTCGGTGACCCCGATACAATCAGTAAACCTATAGGTCAAACCCTGCTCTTGAGTCTTGGCCCTGCTTCATCCGGGGGATCTGCCTCGTCCAGGTCTGCCTCGACGACGACGGCTTCCACGGCGGAGCACTTCACCACCACCCACATCAGAGCAGTGAGACTAGTGACAAGGGGGCGTGCCGCCATGAGACGAAGGGCATCCGTTGCTGCCATGACCGCAGCACTGCCGCCCCCGACGATGACCACCACCACCACGGGCTTTTGGAGGAAGGCAGCAGTTGCTTGAGAAGCCTAGTTGCGATTGTAAATTGATGTGAATGCGGCAATTTGATGTCTTTATTATTGATTCCAGACTGATTAATTTGTCCAATTGAGAATGTTCGATTATGCAATTTGAGATCAGTACATACAAACTTGGCATATATGCATAGAGACTTGCATACTACTTGATTTTGCTTGCAAAATGGCAAAGGATAGATGTTTATTCTCCGCACGCACCTGAGCCAGACAGGACGAGACGACGAGCGGCCGCCGGCCGATGGCCACGACGAATTAGGAGAGATCCAGATTTTGCTGGCAAATTAAGGACATTAGATCTTTCTTCTAACGGGGCCGTGCTATTTTGCTGACTTGGCCGAGCGCAAGCCAGTATTGCCGGCTCACTCCACGCGTTCGTCCGATGACGCAGCTGCGCTGGACGTACCTATGACATAGCGAGCGCTACATCAGACGATCTGGCGCGTGTCACGTTGAATCAAAGCCGCTTTGGATTGACTAGGGGGTCATTCGTCCGGTTTAAAAGTTCGGTGTGTAAAATATCTGTTGTTTTTAGTTAAGAGAGTAAATCAAACGATCGTAATAATCTAAGAGGATAATTCACACATTTTTCTTTAAAAAAGGTTCATATTAATCCCTCACGCATATAAAACGAAGCGACTTATTAGCGCATAATTAATTAAGTATTAGCTATTTTTTCAAAATGAAATAGATTAATATGATTATTTTAAGCAACTAACATATAGATTTTTTTTCTAAAAAAACACTGTTTGTTAGTTTGGGAAGCTTACGTGCAAAAAAAAAGAGAGAAAAGAGTTACTCCTAAGAGCCATTCAGTACATCGAAGTTATAGCATTCAGTCCTATTTACTCCGCGTGTTAACATTCAAAAAAAAATCAATCCTATATTCAGATTCGTATATAAACATTGTTGCTTATTTTAGAACGGAGGGAGTAATTTTTTTGAGTGGATGAGAAGAAATATTCGCTCATTTAGCAAATTCAATGGCGATAAATAATTTTAAAGAGCTAGAGATAAGAGAAGATGTGGTTGGATGTCTGAATGACTGGCCCGTGAGCATCAATCACTGGACCTGTTAGCAATTCTCAAGACAGCTTTGCTGCTGCCATGCTAAGAGCAAGTTTAACAGTATAGTCAACTACTAGCTCATTTATAGTTAATTTAATAGCTAATTCATACAATAGGTACTACACTATTAATACTTAATCCGACATGTCATATATATATTGTATCTTGGAGTCTGTATTGCAGCTAGCTACAAATCTATAGTCCGTTGTTTTTCTCTCTCTTTTTTTATCTCTTTAAAATATGTTTGTAGCTGACTTATAGTCTGCTATTGTACCTACTCTTATGACAACAGAAATGAAACAAGTCCCCAAGTGAGTACATATTAACACATCAATCTCTCTGAGCCTCTGGCTCCCTTCCAGTTATCTTCTCATGCGTGGTTACCACTTTCAGACCATTTTCCTGGTCGATTTCATGAAGCTTTTCAGCTTCCTTGTGGCTTTTCCTGTAAATGCAGTACAGGACCAACTGAAGGATACCCATTGGACAGCCAATGAAGTTTGGTGACTGCACGAAACAAGCAGAAGAAAACAATGAAAACAGAGTGATTTTACAGCTCGATCGATCCATCTCTGAATAAAAACATATGTACCCGGTATGTACTAACCGCGATGAAGAGATCCTTCCCTAGGAGCCCATATATCATCCATAGAGCACTGGAGAGGAAGGAAAACAATGACAGGTAGAAGGGCATGAACTCCACACTTTTTGTTGTTATGACTTGTTTCTGCAAATGTTAGCTCCATTAGAAAATTCAAGATTACCGCTTAAATTTGTCGTTAAGACTGAAGAATGAAAACAATTCTTCTTGTACATAGTTCCAACTTCTGAATTTGATATGTTTCATCACTACTATGGATATGATCTGTACTTATTCCTTGTCATTACAAGTTTTTATCTTGAAGTTAATGCTATTTGGAACTTAATTTTGTCTGTGCAGATTATGACTCTGAAGTAGGGCAGTATATGTGAAAGATACTCACTGCAGCTACCATTGGAGAGCTGTACATCGATATGGAAGCCACCAGGCCAATACTACCCACAAAAACTTTGCGTAAACCGTGCGTATGAAACAGAAAGCTTGAAAAAACTGCTGTCAACCCAAAGGATGCAAGAACGGGTAGCACCATTCGCAACACAAACTTCTGAAATAAGATAATTAGATAAGCCTGTCAAAACATTGTTTCAAGAGTTCATGTATCATGAATATCTGAAGAATTCCTCTGCAAAGAACTTGCCTTTCTTTCTCTGGGTGCAAACCATGTGTATATGCCGATGAATGCGATCTCAAGCAGTATGCCAAGCCCATTGATGGAAAACACTGTAGAATTCTCCCATCCTGAGCTTACTACAGGAAGCCCATACCATGTGTACAGGAGGCAGTTGAACAGAGCTAAGATGTATGGAACACAAGAGAATTCTTCTACACTGCCCTTCTTGATCACCCTCCTAAATGTTAATCTGTGATTTTCAGAGCACAGTGATAAGCAAAGATAGCATATGAAATAAATTCTGATCATGTATGGTATCTTTGGATGTAATGTACATACATAGGTGCTGCATACAGGAGCATGGAAGCAGCATTTCCTGAAAGTGGGAAACACTAAATTATGCTCTGAAAATAATGAAAATCTGAATTTATTCCAAGAACATTCAGAAGACAAGTACCTAGAATTCCTACTGCTACACGGATTGTGTTGGAAACCATTCTAGCTGTTCACTGAACGTTTCAACTCGAATGGACTAGGATTTGACAAAATAGTTACTTCTTTGCTCGAAGTGTGGGTCTGTCTATTTATAATGCCTAAAGCATACTTAAAAGTCTGAAATGCAGAATGAGTGGATGAAGCACAGAAGGCCAAAAGCTATGCATATGCTCCATGAAATTCAGTAGGATGGCACAAACAGATTATGCTCCGTTTGGCATCCGGTTGCTTTCAAAAGCATACATTCGCTTCTTTTTTTATTGAAACATTAATCAGAACAAGTAAAGATTGTGGGAACTAAACTCTAAAATTTAGCAAAGAATATCACAACCACCAATAGTGTCATTTCATGAACCCAACCGTTTGTTGATTAAGACACAACTCATGAAACAAATACTAGGGCAAGACTAAAAGTTTTTTCTTAAAGGCTATGCCAAAAGGCAGAGACCATGTACTAATGGAATTCATTCGTTCGTTCTATGCTGATTCCACATTGAAAGCCATGTCAACTGAAACCCAGTAACGAGCATGGAATATAGAATTCAGACAAATTAGTGATGCTGAATTAAGCCAACACATTGACGATAGGTCTATTCTGATTCCACATTGAAATCCACTTCATAAAGGTAAGTCAGCAAATAATACCAGAAATCCCAGGTGGTGCCACGAATGAATTGTTTGTGGTGACAGGATTTGGAATGGTTAGTCACTGGGAGATAAAGCAATCCAGCACTTAGACGCACACATTCTACATTATGAAGATTGTTTAGTCGATCACAAGTAGTGGTGGTGTCAAATCCTATGAACTAAAAGAAAGACCCTGATTCAATTTAGATATATTGTGTGATTAGTCGAAATCGAAGTTGGCAAAGCTAAGCTTGCTGTTATCAACTCATCATGCATTCAAACCGTGGGCAGAAAATGGTTGTAAATCCTGTTACTCAGGTGGTATGTGTACTGCTGGATGCATTTCAATCTCTGACGAATACTGCAAGCGTATGCAGTGTCTTCGTCAGATCTCTTGCTGTCAGCAAGCAAAACAAAAAATGCCTACGCATCAAGCAACAAATAGCCAACTTGGAATTGCTGTTCTAGTTCTTTATGTTGTTAAATAGTTGCATCACGTTTAATTACTTGATCTAAATGTTGTCCGAATTCCAATTACATCTCTGAATGTTTCGACTAAATTCAGAGACGGATTTGTCATCACGTTCGAATCCTCTTCGGTTTCTTGAGCCGATCATGATATGGTCACTTCGATCACTTCAAATATATGCATCCTAATATTAATCCACGCATCAATCCGACGCCCAAATTAAGTTAGCAACTTCCCGGCGAGAGCGAGCGAGTTCACCGGAGAGTACGCGCGCACGATATCACAATGTCGTCGTGCTGGGCGTCGGTGGCGGCGGCGCTGCGGCGCGCGCCGAGGAGGAGGACGCGGGAGCCGTCGCTGCAGGAGCAGCTGCTGGCGGCGTCGGAGCGCGCCAGCGTGGAGCGGCTGCGGGAGCGCGCGGGGGCGCTGCAGCGGGAGCTGGACGCCGTGGCGGGGGAGACGGAGGAGGCCGAGGCGGCGGCGCGGCGCGCGGAGGCGCGCGCGGCGGGCGCGGGCGCCGTGCTGCGCGCCGCGGCGGGGGAGAGGGAGGCGCACGAGGCGAAGGTGCGGGCGGTGGACGAGGAGATCGCGGCCATGGACCAGCGCATCAGGGTGCTCCAGGCCATCGTCGCCACCATCACGCCCAAGTGATCTCGATCCTGGAATCCGATTCGAATTTGATGACCACGAAGGCTGATTCTTTTCTTGTTTGGTTTTTGTAAAATTCGTGCAAAGTTTGCAAGGTTTGCTGTGATAAACATTTTGGGGACTACCTATACATTAATTCATTGACAAATTTTCTCTCAAAAATATGTAAAATTTGACATATGTAAGTATAATTGTAAACTTGCATGTAACTATAGTATAATTTGTATGTAACTTTCAAAAACATCATGATAACATATTATTTTCGTGAAGTGGGGTCGTGGCCTTGGGATCAATTCCCCTCATTTATACGCATGTTGTGATTTTTTAATTCCTCGTTTGCACGAATCGTGAAGTAAATCTAACAGTTCAAAATTAGATGAAAGTAAAATACATGTTAATATATAATTACACTCTGATTATTTAAAAAACATTAGGAGAAAATTTGTCGAAAGATATATAGCAAAAACGTAAATTTTGTAGATTTTTGGGTTCTCTGAATTTTTGTGTGCCAAAATTTCCAAGGAACTAGTGCTGGCCTGCTGGGGTACGGTTTGTGGGCTTGAAAGGCCTATTGATCTTTATTCTGCATCCAAGCCCGGCCCAAATTGTAACTAAAATATATTTACAAAAAGTCCAGCCCAATCTTGAGACAAAGCCATGCGTTTCTTCTCCCCCGAGATTAGAGTGGCGATTTGCTTCGAGCAGCAGCTGAACCATCCGTGGACCTACAGCCATCGGAAGATCGCACGGCGAGGCGAGGCGACACGACCGATCATGGCGGGAGCAGACACCGCAGGCGGCCGGCAGTGAGGCGGCCGATCGTGGTAGAGGGGAAGATGAGCGGCGGCGCGGTTTGCTGGTGAGTGCTCACAGTAGTGGCGGCGTCGTGGATCGGTGGACGAGAACGCGTCCAAGCAAACTGATCGAATTCTCTGAATTTTGCTGCAGCTGTGTTGGGATGCGCGGCAGGTTGAGCGAGGGAGCATTTATGGTAACCAACATATCTGTCCATATTGAATGGCCTTATCTTTTCGCTTATACTTATCGCCTAAAATATAAATTTTCAATATTAAATTTAGAGTTGATTTTAAGATATACTTCCTCCATTCCATAATATAAGGCACAACCACTTTTTTTAGATTTTCCATGATATAAGGCATGCATGCATATAGGCAATTAACTATGACTCATTCTCCATTAAATTATTATTTTTTTAAATCCTCCACTCTCATGTTCTCTAATTCTATTGGATGCATGCATTGTATTTATTAGAATAATCCAAACTATAAGATGATAATAATTATTTCTTGGTCTTGGGATTAGATGTGGTTATGCCTTATATTTTAAAATGGAGAGAATATTTTTTTTATCATAGTTTGTTTTTTCAGTCTTTGCTTTTATATCATTAAGAATACATATAAAAAATTTTATTCATAAATTATTTTTTATTTGTAAATATGCTTTCTTTTTTTTTCCTTATCAGCTAAACGATGGGGCTGGAAGTGTACATGTTGTGAAAAAAAAGCAGCAGCTAAAAACCTCATGTTTAGGAAGGCGAAGCAGGAAGTATTCCTTAATGAGAACATCTCACATTATCACCACCATGATGCCAGATGCCCTCGGCCCACGCTACATATGTTGGCGATCAAATCAAAACCAAAATGGTGTACTTTGGTGCTGCACCTATGCAATTCTGGGGTCTCTGGGCCCTGCAATTATCCCCCATTTCTTGCTGCTGTACTGGCCTGCAGCCATGTGCACGGGGATGCAGAGTGTTCTCCCAACCGCCAGCAGAAAAGATGTCCGGGACTTGTCTCTTCCGCCGGCCCTCCTCTGCATGCAGTTGCAGACATGCAGAAAATTGCCAAACAAAAATCCCAGACAAAACCATATGTATATTCTCACCGAAATCTCGGCTGCACTCATACGGTTGTGATGCAGCCGCCCGGAACAGTGCTTCGTGTAAGCAACTGCGGTAGTAGTACTGTCTTGCAGCGGCTGCACCTTGCAGCCGAACATGCTATATGTATATCTCCTCTGTCAAAAAAAACGAATCTAATACTGGATGTGATATATTTTAGTACCATAAATCTGGATTATAGTACTAGAATATGTCATATTCAGGATTAGGTTGGTTTTTTATGGGACAGGGGAGTAATATAAATTAACAAGAACTGGTCCAGCGGGAGAAGGAGCTTAGAAGAATCTTAGCCAAAACTAGTCGAGAAAAAACACGAATCCTAACCCCTTAACACGTACGTGATCCGTCTCTTATATATGGTTTAGAGACTGACCCATGCTTTGAGGTATCTCTCTCTATATACACGAGGGTTTGTTTATAATAAGTCGTTTCTTTACTAAGGAATCTGTGTCCATAGATCGTTTCTTAATTAGCAACTGTTTTTAAGTTTTCTTTTAATAAAACTAACCTTGAAAAATTGCTCCTAAGGGGAATTGAACCTAAAAATTGATAGATGCTATTCACTAGGCTAGAAAAATCGTACCTGTAGAATCTAGAAAACTCGCTCCTAACAGAACGCTGCAACCACTGGGCTATAGTACATGTACAAAAGAAACACACAGCACATGCATGCAGATGCAGCTAACTTGCAGACATTATCAGCCAAGGGTTTATTTGATGCTGGGACATCATCAACAGACTTTTGGCCGGTGGCCACTTGATCAACTCAACTGGTCACAGGTGCAACACTACGTACCAATCCTAATTAATTCACTCGGCACCTGCAAATTCTGCATGCAGATTACTACAGGCTACGGCAGTAATCTGATGCTGAATTAATTCCTTATCCCCTTTCTGACGAAACATGGTGACCACTGCATCTTGCATGCTCTAGCTAGCTACAACCTCATCTCTGTCACTACAGCTAGCTTGCACATTGCATGCCCAGTTCATCATCATCAATCACACTTTGCGTCTTTGGTTTGCAATTCGATCCCCTTCTGCATGAACTACTGTCGATCGATGGTTTGATTTGATGATCAGTCGTAGGCGGAGCTGAAGAAGACGTTGACGGTGCAGCCGGCGAGGATCTGGAGGACGCCGGAGTTGGAGCGGGAGACGCAGCGGGGGGACTTGAACTGGCTGACGGGGGCGCCGAGGGAGAGGTAGTGGCGGAGAACCTTCTGGAAGGTTCCCCGCTGCAGCACGCGGAGCTCGAGCGGGGCGATGGCGCCGGACTTCCTCGACCCGACGTAGCCGGCGTCGGCGAACGCCCTGTCCAGCTCGTCGCAGCACGCCTGCATCACGTCGCCGTCGACGGCGGCGGGGTCGGCGGCGTTGAGCTCCAGGAAGACGACGTAGTGGCCCGGGTCCGACGACACGTCGGCGTGGCTGGTGTAGTCCACCACCTCCAGCTTCTCGCCGGCGAGCACCGCCCTCGCCGCGGCGTCCACCGCCAGCTGCAGGTCCTGCTCGCTGTTCTTGTCGATGTTGATCGACAGCATCAGGTTCCTCCTGCACACGAACTTGAGCTTGGGCGTCGCGTTGTAGAACCCTGCCACCTTCACCACGTCCCCCAGCCGATACCGGTAAAGCCCTGCATATACATACATACAAAAATGTCAGAACTATGGTAAAAAAGACGTTCCTCGGTAATATCATCGATGAAATGCACGATGAAATGCACTACAGGACGGTATTCCATTCGAACATGATGATACCTCAAAGGTTTCATCTGATACTTGGTACGTATCGGTTGATAGGGTATCATCCCTTTCGAACGAGATACCGTCCTATAGTATTCCAGCATTCCCCTTTCAAAGAGGTTGTGCTCGTGTTAATTATACATACTCCCTCTAGTCAATAATACTTGAAGTTCGGAGTACTAATTATAGTACTCCCAAAACATCAAAATGTTTCTGACTGAAGGGAGTATAATCTTAACCGAGAATCCACTTAAAATCATATCATGAATAATCCAATAATGCGTACCATTGCATTCGCTAATTAAGAGTTTAAGACCAACTTTCACAGATTCAGATATCATTATTATTTGTTCAGATTCCTGAATAATCCTGAACAGATCAAGGATACACTCAACAAAGTACGTACACAGGGACAAATTAAGGTAGCTAAGCTTCAAACATCATATGATTAAGATGGTACGTAGGGTAGCATGCATATATATAAACATAATTAAATCAATCATGCCAAAGAAGAAGAAAAGTATACTAGACATAATAGATTGGCCCCCATCTCTGCTCTAGCTAGGTAGCTGATCAGCATGTACATGTTCATGCATATGTACCTGCTGCCCACTTGGGCTGTACTGCCGGGTAGCCTGTCACCGATTCTTATCCGATTACCTGACATGATCACAGGAGAATTCTTCGTCGTCGTCTCCTCTTTCGTTTGTGGCGCCCATACAGCCATCCATGGAAGTCATGAGTCTAAACGCGACGACAAACCCTAGCTAATAAGCTATCAATTTGACTACTGAAAAATTTAATTGGTGAAAACGCTGAGCTGATCAATTACCTTGTTGGTGAAGGTAAGAAAATTAAGCCTGAATATATATTCAGATTAAGGAATATTATATATACCAGAAAGAGATGGCCAGGCCAGTGTTAGTGTTTGTTTGTTTGTTTTGTTTTCGTTCGTTCGGTTTGATGGTTGCAGCTAGCTGTTGCATTCGGATGTGAATGCATGAGACTTGGCTAATGGTCAAAGTTAACTACGGTTAAGGCTGGGGACGGTTGAGTACGGATTCCGAGCTGCTGATACGAGACAAATGCAAACGTACCAAAGGTCATAGGACAGATCGTCATTAGGAGGTCTTTTTCTGTTTCGAAGGGATTGTTTAATTTTGGTCTGTCAGTTTCACACCTGATCCATGGTCTACAACTATCATCATTGCTCCCATTTGTAAATTAAAGCTACTAGAAGAGGTTGTAGGAGTCGTACAAGTACTATTAGTTCTCAAAGTCATATGAATAATTAAGATGTTTTGTTTTATCAGGATGAATTGAATGAGTCGTCCTTGGACTTGATTTTAAGCATTCAACAGAGTTGGAACTAAGGTTGATGGTGTAGGAGTAACTTTGTAAGTTTCAGATGAAGTGTTCAGTACAAGTTACCTTGTGAAAGCAACACAGCAATTATTGATCTACATGTATAAAAGAATTAACCTATCATAGCAAATTAGCTTCTTTTTTTCAATGTTTTGTCCATTCCATTGGCTAGTTTTCATTGATCTTCAGTCAGGTGTGCGCACACATAATATGTTTGAGAAAATTATGCAAGTGAAGGGCCACTTGGGTTAATTAATTAATTCATCCAAATCCCTACATCTCCAAGGTATGTTCATACCCTTGTCTCCAAGCAACTCAAAAGTCCTCAACTAACCAGTGCCTAGCCAGGGTCAAAATCTTATCTTTAATAGTTCTTTGATGACCTAATCATCTTCTGAACCAAAGACTAAAAGTCTAAAACTAATCTACAGACAACCAAACAGAAAAACCAATGGCAACTCCAGATCTCCTGAAGTTTTCCCATTGGTCATGGTCCTTTAAATCTACCAAACAGAAAGGCACATCTACAATACAATTCTTTGACAACAAAAAATAAAAAAAGATCCAAGTTTTCAAGACCAGAGTGACCATTTAGCCCAAGGGTTTGGAAGGCCAAATGAAGTCAATGCCCCACCTTTGGACAATCAGACTGTCAGAGCTCAAGTCAACAAAGGGGAAAAAAAAGCAATGAGATGAAAGTTCTCTGTGCTGTCACTGTGACCACCGATATGCATTGCTGTCAGGACAAAGCAAAGGCTGCTAATGACTGTGTGCTTGCAAACCTGCCTCTCCAGTTACGGATAAGAAAGCAACGGGCATGCAACAGGTGCAGGTAAACTGTCATAAGTTAATTATATTATTACACTAAGTGATACTCTATTAAATGATGTGGTGAAGCATGTCTCTGTCTACAGAATGTAAAGCTGTGTATCTGAAGAAATTGTATACAACTTTTAGTTGTTTCTAGCATTTGTACAGAACAACTTTGATCTATCACTTATTTATTTTTTTTGCCTTCTTAATTTATTATACTGCAAAGCAAATGGAACTGCTCCATTGTTGCATATATTTACTCGGATAATTAATTAATGAGCGATGCTCCAGTACTCTCTAATTGTAGTGTTTTTCATGCATATCTGTTCAAATATTTACCAAAAAACATATTGCCACCCTAGGATATTCCCAAACATGTTCGGTACAGATGTGGTCCCAAAAATGCTAATGTTTGTAGTGTCATAAAAAGAAGGACAATTATTTTTGGGCAAACATTATATGGCCAGTAGCTGCAAATGTGCAAGTGACCAAATTTCGACTGGTTTCATGAACAGATATGCAAAAGCGACAGAGATTCATCCATTTTTTGGACTGCAAGTAGTAATAAGCAACCAACGTCATGCATGATGAGGACGAACGTGTGTTACCTGCGAAGGTGGTCATGACGACCTCGTAGAGCTCGCCGGCGGCGACCTCCGTGAGGCCGACGGGCTCCGCCTCGGCGTAGCCGCCGTCGCCGGCGACGGGCTTGAGGGGGATGAACTCGAAGTAGGCGATGTCGGGGAGCACGGTGAAGGTGGCGCGCTCCGGCGGCGTCCCGGGCTCGACGTTGGCGCCGACCCACCCCTCGGAGGCGCCGTACTCGGCGGCGACGAGCGGCAGGCCGCCGGCGTAGTGGCGGAGCTTCTTGACGTAGTGCTCCATGGACCCCGTCATGATGCCGTACACGTACCTGGCGTTGGGCCACAGCGCCGGGATGACGCCGTACCAGTTGCTCAGGGCGTCGCACTTGCGGGCGACCTCGTCGGCGAGGCCCGGGTTGGGCGCGGCGAGGAGCGCCGCCATGGCGCGGCGGATGGCCGGCGAGGTGACCCGCGACGGCGACACCTCGCCGCGGCGGATGTCGGCACAGAGCTCCTCCCAGGCGCGCTCGAACGTCTGGAACGCGAGGACGACGCTGTGGGCGAAGGTGGCGGACACGATCTGCACGTCGCCGGCGGCGAGGAGGCCGGCGAGGAGGTGGCAGTAGAGCGACTGCGCGAAGTCCGGGCCGAAGATCACCTCGTCGGGGCTGCAGCACTGCGACTGGATGTCCCTCATCGTCGCCTTGAACTCCTCGCTCCGGTACACGTTCGTCGTCGCCGTCGTCGCCGTCAGCCCCCCCTTCGTCCTCGTCTCCCTGCTGCTGTAGATGAACTGCAGCGCCTTCCCGTTCTCCACCGGAAACTCCCTGATCAATTTCACCGCCATTAATTCCCAAGAATTGACCTCACTGTCACCGATCGATCGATCGAGATCGAGCACTGTGTTGTTAGTACGTGTCGTACGTATGAAAGAAAAAGGGAGAGAGAGAGAGAGAGAGAGAGGCAGGCTGTCCATGGCGGACAGCGACGCCGGGGAGGATGGCGAAAGAGACAGCGATCGAGCTCGCCGGCGGCGATGGCGGCGGCGGCGTACCTGTTCCGGAACGCGTAGGAGATCCGGTATATCTGCATCGTGGACTTGACGAGCTCCTCGTTGAACAGCAGGTACTTGCGCTTCCCCTGCGTCGTGCCGGAGCTGCATGCACCGGCGGCGGTGATCCCCGCCATGGTCAGCGACGTTCTCGATCGAGGTCAAAGAACAGCAAGCGGCGGCGGCGACCGGCGGCGGGGACACTGACCTGAGGGAGATGGAGGTGGCGGGCTTGGCGGTGAGGACAGGGGAGGCGTCGCCGTCGGCGATGCGGTCAATGTAGGGCTCGAGGTCGGCGTGGGTGGCGAGCGGGACGCGCGCGCGGAAGGTGGCCGGGTCGGTGGCGCCGGCGAGGCCCAGCCCCCGGAGGTACTCGACGCCGCCGTTCTCGGCGAGGATCCGCCGCAGCGTCTCCCGCTGCACATTGGCCGCGTCGCGCGTCACCCGCTCGAACTCCTCGATCACCGCCTCGCCGCTCACCCTACTCCTCGTCGCCTTCTTCTCCAACATCTCGCCCACCACCACCAACAAACCTGCACGATCGAGCAACACAAACAAAAACAAAATTGAATTCAGAAGCGGCAGTAATGGAGACAAATACAAGAACAGAAACAAACTTTTTTTTGTTTTTTTTTCTTGCGGGGGGGGGGGGGGGGGGGGCAAACAAAGTACACCGAAGAGCAGCAAAGGGAAGAAGAAGAAGAAGAGAAAGAGGAACAGGACACCAGAAAACAGCCCGTGAACTAAAGCCAAAAAAAGAAAAAACAACAACAGCAGCAGCAGCGAGATGAACAGGAACAGCAACAGCTAGCGCCGGGATTAATTTGCAGGAGATTGTTCGGAGCACACGGAGAGGGAGAGGCGACACAAAACCAATCACAAAGAATTCAGAGAGAAGAACAGAGAGAGCTCACGGTCACGGGCAGCCCAAGAACAGAGCAAGAGACGACGGCGGAACAGACAAAGGCACGCCGGCCTGACCTCTCAACGCGTCGTGACCGTCGTCGTCGCCGGCGCGGCGCAGCAATGGAGGAGGAGGAGACGTGGTGTGGTGTGCGGTGTGAGGAGCACGGCGAGGAGGAGGAAGAGGGAGGAGGCGTCCGGGGGCATTTATACACGCGGCAGCCAAAATCCGCGAGCTCCTGTGAGATTAAAAAAAACGCTTCCTTTTTATCGAAAAAACGCTTCTTTTTTTTTTGTTTTTCTCTCGAAGTCGAAGAGGAGGGCAAAGAGGACGAGACAAAAGCTGTTGCCGTCGTCGCTGATGCAGTGCACCGTTCGGTGCTGCGCTGCTGTCCTCCGCTCTGCTGATACTCCAGTAAAACTGGGATTATTTTACCGTCTTACGTGTAAAAAAAAAAAGAGAGAATGAACTACTCCCTCCGTTCCATTTTAAGTGCAGGTATAATTTTCCGTGCATAATTTTGACCGTCCGTTTTATTTAAATTTTTTTAAAAAAATAAAAAACATAAGTTACGTATAAAGTAATATTCATGTTTATCATCTCATAATAATAAATTATAAAAAAATTTCAAATAAGACGGATGATCAAAATTAGGCGCGGAAAATTATGGTTGCACTTAAAATGGAGAGGGAGTAAATGATTTTGATTAACTGTCTATACGTGCAAAATGGGAATGAAGTAAATGGTTTTGAAAATCCACCGTGTAATGACAGATGGAGCGAGCAAAATACCTTTCCTCATATGGGCGCTAAATGATCAATGCTCCAGGTTGGTTTTACCTGCAGGGAATGATAATTGTGTGCCACATTAGAAATGTGTTTTTATGATTTACCATTTGTTTGATGGTTTGTAGTTGGCAGAATTATTTGGTGATGAACTGGGGTTTTGGTAGTGGGGCTGTGGGGGGTTGAAGAGCTGTGACCACTCTAGTCTCACAAATAATCTGGTTCTTCTTGTGGATAACAGCTATACTTATGTTGGATTGTATTGTGGGAATGAGAAGATGTTACAACCTGCACATGGGTTGTGTAAATGTGTGATGTGTTTTATCCTGGTCTCTCTGATCCCACGGAAAGACTTTTATCCTTATATACATATGATACATGGGAAAATGCATGAACAATGCCACCCTTTACATGTATCATATGCTTACTCTATCCAGCCTACTTCATTTTTTGTCGCATTGCTGGGCTTGTCGCTCCCGGACGTCTTTTGTTATTCCACGTCTCGAACTGCGTTAGACACAATATCTGGTATGGGTACGCTGGATCAACTACTTTAATAGAATGACTTGCGATAGACACACATTTAATATGGGATAACTAGACTCCCAGGTGCATCTTACGCCCTTCGCGCATATCTTGATTGAGGGGTTCATGGAGCCAACCAGCCTGTGACCACAGAAGGGCGGCCATGGGATTTCACGTGGGTCCACACTACTCTAACAATCGCATCGCCATCTTATTTTGTGGTCTTCCTAGTCTTTGCTGGTCGTGGTCGTGGATGGGCCTCATTATGGGCCCACTACCAGTGACCATGGATACTAGCTGAGACCACTTCCATTAACCATTTCAAGGATTTAACGAATCATGCCCACTTCAAGAGAAATAAGAGGTGTGTTGGGAAACCCTGTGCCCGTGACTGGATGTGTGTTTTTTTTTAAGGAAACCATGGATGTGTTAGTTCATGTTGAATGACTGAATGACCAAATACAATAATAATTTATAATGATTATTCAAGGGTATAGAGGAATCAATTAACTATTATAAATGTTGAAAACTTGTTCAAAATAGCATTCTAAGAAATTCATATGTAGAAAACTTTTTTAAAAAATTGTACCCTTTAGCAGTTAAGGAGCTTCTTAACTTATGTGGACAGAATGAAGGTGAAAAGGAACACGCATGCAGGGTAAATTCTATAGACCTAACTTATGTGGGGTTTACACGGCTACTCTTTCCACTTGTTCATGCAGCCTAATGCACTATGGAAATTAAGCGAGATATATCGATCCATATCGGTGCTTATCCCTTTCTGCTGTCATGTGCTGTTCGTTGATGGGGAATGGATTGGGGGGTCTCAATTCAGACGTGATTAGCTGGTATTTATGATGCCGTCGTAAGCTAGTGGACAGCAATGTTGAGATGATCTCGACATCACAGGGTGCTAATTAATCAACCAAGGATAAAGCCAAACCAGATGTTACACCCGACGACACACTCAAAAAAAAAAAAAATCCAGTGACTGCATACAGTGTCAACTAACGATATTTACTGCGCCATATCTGTAGATATGCCTGTCAAGTGTTAACTATATGCTCAATCGGAGATTATAAGATGTTTTTAATTTGGTCAAAATTAAACCGTTTCAAGTTTAATTAAATTTATAGATAAATATAGTAATATTTATATTATTAAATTAGTTTTATTAAATTAATAATTAAATATATTTTTATAATAAATTTATTTTAGATCGAAAATATTACTATTTTTTCTATACTTAGTTAAGCTTGAGGCACTTTGACTTTGATTAAAGTCAAAATATCTTATAGCCTGATACGAAGGGAGTAGTAGTTCATGGATGGGTTAAATTAAAGAAACATGGTTGGAATTAACCGACCTAAGCGAGTTTAACTTTGGGGGTTAGCTTAGCTCTCTGCACCTCCCGGAAGAAAAAGTTAGTAAAAAGTTACTCTCTCAGGTCAATTTTATTTGACATTATGAGAACTGGGTTTAGAATCTTCAGATCTCCCAACGTCAAATATTGTTGACTAGAGGAAGCAAAACCGACGGTTTTGATCCAGTTCGATCGAAAGTCAAATCTGGCGATGAACGGTCCTAACACCGACAACCAAACCGGGTTCTTGTGTTACAAGTTGTAATAAATTTGTTTTGTAGAAATGAAAGATAATCAAGAGAAATCCAAAGATGTGGTCAAAATACATGTAAATGGTAAATAATACTAATAAGAGCGGGAACATGTCCTAACCACCGGTGGGCCTAGGGCCAGTGACATTAGATAACCACCTAAGCTCATTGGCTCACCATAGTGGAGTAGGCACATTACGCAGCTAGTGTTTGGTGATACCCAACGAATTAGCTTTGCAATCTACTGTGTGTTTTAATCAAGACAAATATTTTCAATCCACCACTCCATGTGATTAGTTCAGTATGATTAGTGAATCATGATTGATTTCATGTCAACCATGTTTGTTTCCTAGTGCACAAACTATATACTAAATCACACAAGTACTAGTAGAGCTTTTTAGTGTAGAATATTGACGGTAGCAGTGAAAAGAAACAGAGGAATGTTTGGGCTCAATGAGCCATGTCGATTTTTTTAATGCGTTCTATCCTCCTTTTATTTTTCAGATTTGGAGACCTTATTAAGCTCCTGCTCTTTAACCATTAACCAACTTGCCAAGTGACTTCTGGTTGGTACTAAAGGCCCAGTCAACATACAGCGTATATCAACAACAAAGACGCACACACATACCCCACCAACTTGGCAACTTGCTCATGTTTTCCATAACTGTGATGGTTAGAATGCAACAGTCACTACAGTTACATGTTGAATCCAACTTATTAAGTTACACTTGTCAGCTATAGAGCCACCTCCTTAGCTTTGGGTGTCATTGTGGGCAAGGTGGTCAGAATCAGGATATATACTAGGTATGGTATTTTTATTTTCTTAGTAGTATTTTTTTTAGAATTTTTTAGCTGGTAATACTGAACCATAGAATCAGATTGTAGGATCGAAATTCTATCAGATTTTATAAAGTACATATTTTTAGATAAGATATGCAATACATCGTAAAAACTAAAACCTAAAAGGTTGAATACTTTTTTATAAATTTAGTTGACATTTAAAACTTGACTAGAGTTATCAATATTATTTTCAATCCACTTTAGGGCTCCTTCGATTCAAAGGATTGGTATAGGTTTTTTTATTGTAGGATTCACAATCCTATGGATTATTTTCTATAGAGGCCTTTGATTCATAGGAAATGAAAGGAAACATTCCTAAGGATTGCATCCCTTTAGTTCATTTTCACAGGAAAAAAAGAAAGAGGTCTAACCTCTTTGGAAGAGAAATCCTGTGTTTTTTCCTATAGCACTATCAAAGGGCACATTTCATCTTTTCCTGTGTTTTTGATTTTTTGATTCCCACGGGATTAAAGAATCATACTACTTCAATTCCTACGTTTTTCCTATTCTTATGTTTTTCCTATCCTGCGAATCAAAGGGGCCCTTAGTTTTAAATAATACTTACATAGGATCTATATAATATGGTACCTAAAAGGGGCCCTTAGTTTTAAATAATACTTACATAGGATCTATATAATATGGTACCGATCTCATAGGATCGTATCGACCTTTTACGTAGGATCAGGATAATATAAAAATTAAGATACATGATTTTTTTAGATAATGGAATATAATATCCCGGCCTTTACTCAAAAGAGTTACAACCAATTATTACATAGTAACTTTCAAGAACATAGTGTAAATCTAATGGATAGAACACACCGTAGAGAAAAACAAATAAACCAGCCTAATGTAAGGAGATCACAATTATTGAAGTCTATTTGTAAATCTCCAATCATAATTGGCAAAAAGTTGCATAACCGTAGTCTCCAACTTTCAGAAACTCTTCATCTTCATCACACTTTTGTAGTTGTGCCCAAAACCGGAGCCAATGAGTTGCCCTGAAAATGACCTGCATATAGGAAAATGATGGTGATTTGTCAAAAACCATATTGTTCCTACTCAGCCATATTGCCCAACAAATGGCAGAAGCTCCAACAAGTATCAGTTTACTCATTTTCTTATCAACTCCCACAAGCCACCCATTAAAAATATGAGATATGCTAATTGGAAGATTAAAACCAAAAGAGAACTGAACTGCTCTCCATAGGAACTTCGCAACATGATAATCCATAAAGAGATGTTGAATAGACTCATTCTTCAAACAAAAAGAACACCTCAAGCTGCCATTCCAGTTACGCCTTGCCAAATTATCCTTAGTTAACACAACCCCTTTAACCAAGTGCCACGTGAAAATTTTAATCTTAAGTGGCAACTTAAGCTTCCAAATACACTTATTTCTCTCGATATAGCCATTATTAATTAAAGCTAGGTACATAGACCTCACCGAGAACAAGCCATTCTGATGAAAATTCCATCTAAAACTATCAGATGAATCATTCAACTGAATATGTACTATAGAGACACATAACTCATGCCAACAAACAAGATTCTGACCAACTAAAGCTCTCTTGAAAGAAACATTAAGCGGAACAGACCCCATAACAGTAACAATAGAAGATGTTTTCCTTCGAACAATTGCGTACAAAGATGGATATTTATCCTTAAAAGCCAAGTTACCAATCCATTTATCTCCCTAAAATCTAATTTGTTCCCTATTATTGACAATCCAAGAACCCATATTTAAGAAAGTACTTTTGACATTCATAAGACCAGACTAAAAATGGGAATCACCTTGTTTCTTGTCAACTTGGGTTATAGATTTATTATAAAGATATTTCCTCTTCAATAAATCATGCCAAACCCCTTCCTCATTAATTAACTTAAACAACCATTTATTTAAAAGACATTTATTTTGTATCTCCAAATTATGAATCCCAAGACCCCCCCTGTCCTTGGGTTGACAAACAACATCCCACCTAGCGAGCCTATATTTTTTTTCTTACGATCATCCCCTTGCCAAAAGAATCGAGATCTATAATAATCAATTTTACGAAGAACCCCTTTCGGCACCTCAAAAAAGATATCATAAACATGGCTAAACTTGAAAGAACAGAATTAATCAACACCAGTCTACCACCAACAGATAAATGCTTGCCTTTCCAACTACTAAGCTTTTTCTCAATTCTCTCTTCAATAAGTTTCCAATCTTTATTAGAAAGCTTCCTAAAATGCATCAGAATTCCAAGGTATTTAAAAGGAAAGGTACCTAACTTACAACCAAAAATATCAGAATATTGCTCATAACATTCCTTTGCCTGACCAAAGCAAAATAATTCACTCTTGTGGAAATTTATTTTTAGGCCAGATAACTTTTCAAAGACCGATAAAATCAGTTTCAAATTCTTTGACTGATGCAAGTTATGCTCCAAAAAGATGATAGTATTATCTGCGTATTGCAAGATAGATAAACCATCATCAACAAGATGAGGAATAACCCCATTCAAGAGTCCTGCCTCTTTAGCCCTCTTAATCAATAGAGTAAGCATGTCAGCTACTATATAAAAAGAATAGGAGATAAAGGATCCCCTTGCCTAAGACCTTTGTAAGTTTGAAAACAATTACCAATTTGATCGTTAACTTTTATACCAACATGACCACCTTGAACAAAAGATGCTATCCACTCACACCATCTAGGAGAAAAGCCTTTCATTCTCAAAGTTTGTTGTACAAAAGGCCATTTAACTTTGTCATAAGCTTTCTCAAAATCAATCTTAAAAATTACACCACTTTTATCTTTGCGATGTAATTCATGTAAAATAACCACCCCTTCCATAATATTTCTCCCAGGAATGAATGCTATTTGAGTAGGACTAATTACCTTTTGAGCGATATCCATTATTCTATTTGTAGCAACTTTGGTAAAAATCTTAAAGCTAACATTAAGTAGGCATATAAGTCTATACTGTTGAATCTTCAAAGCCTCAGCACACTTAAGCAAAAGAATGTTAGTACCAAAATTAAGCGAATATAAACAATTCTAAAAGGTCAAATTTAATGACATTCCAGAAAACTTGGTAAAACTCAGCAGGAAATCCATCTGGACTCGGAGCTTTGTTATGTTCCATTTGAAAAATAGCACCCTTAACCTCATTTTCAGAAAATTCCTTAGTTAAGGCTTCATTCTCTAAATGTGAAACTTGAGGAATGTCAACAACATAATTCTCATCAAACTGAAGGTCAGACTCATCAGGAGGGCCAAAAAGACCTTTATAGGATTAGAATTTTTCCGAATTGATAGGATCACCGTGGATTGGTAGGATATTGGGGCGGATCCAGCGTGGGTGCTGGGAGGGCCTCGAGTCCTCTCTACCTTACTGGATCCCCATGGAGAATAGGAGAGATGAGAGGGAAAGAAGAGGGAGAGGAAGAAGAGTAGGGGGGTTGAAGGAGAAAAAAAATGAGCCCCGCTAACTTGATGCTAGATCCACCCATGAGGATAGGAGCTCCTTGAATCTTGATAGTGGGCTTGGGCTCCACGGTGATCCTAGCTCCACTACTGACACTCGTCAACGGGGACAATTTTCTATGCTCATGCCGGTATCTGTCATGCAACTATGCAAAGACCACTAACTAAGTCTGATAACATCTTTTAGTTTATATCCAAGATTGGCACACAGTGGTAAAGTCTAATCACATCTATAATTTATCCAATATTGATACCTCATCTTAACACGCAGCACCTCTGAAGGTACAATTGATTATCTGTACCTAAGAAGTAAGAACGGTAGAATGGCACTTGCTCATCGAGGTTGCATACTGTTTCTTGAAAGTGGACGATAAAATGAAGGAAGAAGAGTGATAACTTGCAGTTGGTCCTCGTCTTAATCTGAATATCTGACTCATCGCTCTTGGACATTTTTAAATTTTAACACATAGCTGATAGTCTTTGAGAGATTAACACACACCTGATATCCTGATGGTGATGGATTTGGAAAGGAAAAGAGAAAAGTCTAATGTGGTGTAGCAACAGAGTCAAGCTGAAGCTTTATGCTCAACTAGGTCATACTGAAGTCCCTTCAGAGAGCCAGTCCAAGAAACAGAAGGAAAAAACAAGAGATTTCCCTGCCTTATTTCTCCTGATCTTGTACAGGGACAGCGTGCCTTGACATCCAACCAACTCGATCCATTCCATTGCATAATAACCCATTTTAATTCCATCACCTGTGCTGCTGTTTCAGTTCTCAGCCTCTGAATGGAGGGGTTAGGTTATAGCTGCAGGCTCTGAAGCAGGTTCTGGGCTCAACAGAGACAGGAGGCCACAAAATGACACCAAAGTTCAGATAGAGTTAAAGGCTCATGGACCAATTTGTTGCGACAGTGAGTGCCACTGTTCAGTAGAGGATGGTGATACAAGCAACCAACCAACCAACCATGGTTTTTTGGTTCAATTTTTTGGCTTGTCTTCCACTAATTTGCTGCTTGCATGCCTGGCTCTCACAGAAACGTCTCTGGATAGGCTTGTCCTGCCTACTAAAAGATGGTTCTTGGACTATGCCAATTATGCTGGATTCATTTTTTCGGACGACGCAGACAAGCACGCGCACCCAACCACCTTTAATTTGTACACCCTGAGTGCGTCTTGTTAGAATGTACACCTAAATTAATCGATATAAACAGGACATCCAAGGCCCTGAGCCTTTTTTTTCTTGTAAAGACCCATATACTGTTTCCCCTTCTTTATTCAATGAAATTGGTCGTTTGCCGATTCGTTAAAAAAAAAGACATCCAGAATTGAACCATTTTATATGTAGCATGGATAAAAATTGTATGAAAATTTCACATCGTATGATGGCACCAATATCATTTTAATAAAAATAATATAAAAGACGATATTGTTTTCTATCATTTTCGTTTGTCATATATTAATTTATTTTTTCTAATATCTTTCAATATCATATTTAAGTCGTCACTGAATAATTAAATTTATAAATATGAAAAAGTCCTAATCATACCAAGATCGTACCTAAAAATAAATAAAAGTGATATCATTTTCGATTATTTTCACCCCTAATTCAGTCATCCTTCCACGAATCCATCGATCGACTGCGTCTTCATAGCATACATCTAAATCGGTGCAAACACATAATCTCCGCATGATGTCCAAACACGGAGCGTTTTTACATAGAGTCATGCTTCCACAACTTCGCCGCAAACTTTATTCACCACCACAGTACTCAAATTTCACTCCAAGAAAGAGGTGGTAGCGCATTTCTTTCAGATCGAAAAGGACACTGCATGCCGAAGTTTGAGCTTAGCCAAAGCTCTACATGTAGAGCCTCTATAGCCCGTCGATTTGATCACGCCAACCACTGCACTCACAAGTAACAGCAGCAGCCAGCAGTGACCAAACAGTCTGAACTACTGTTTAGTTAGTTGAATGGTGCTGTGTAACACCTGAGCCGATTCGATCCCCTTTCGCTCGTAGCTGCAGCTAGCAAAGCCGTGATGACAACGTGACGATCCCAACACAGTGATCACGAGGGGGGCAGCGAACAGAACACACAGGGCTCTGATCACGGCGACATGACTTCCCTGACGAACACAAGCATGAAAAACGAGCACGGTTGGGATGGTTGGCACTGACGAATCCCTGCGATTTCTAGCTAGCTAGCTGCAGTGACTGTGGATGCATCCAGCGATGGAGGCAGAAAGATTTTTTAACCCGGACAAATTTCACTATAACTAACTAGTATTTGCTATAAAAATTTCATCATCAATTCATTTAACAGCATGTAAGTTTCATGGAGTTTTCGGCGGTGAGCCGGGCATCCACCAAGGGTAGTAGGCTCCACCCCTGAATGCATCCCTATACTCAGGGGCGGAGCTACAATGGTTCCCGTGTATTCCCAGGAATACCCAACTTTTTTTATAAAGAAACAAGTATACTTCAATATATACATATGTACACATATTAGTTAGCTAAGTACTCTTTCTCACTGAGATGTGTATAGATGGAAGGTTTAGGAAAGTGAAAAATCTTGCTGATCTTTCCATTATGAATATTGAAACAAAGTTGCACAATAGACATGAGATTGTTTACAAGCTTCTCAAATTGGTTCTAGTACTTCCAGTAGCAAAAGCTAGTGTTGAAATAATCTTTTCTGCCATGAATTATGTGAAGAATAAATTTAAGAAACAGGCTAGGGGATCAATACTTGAATAATTGCTTGGTCACATTTATTGAGCGTGAGATATTTTTCAAAGTCAAGGACTGTGATATTATAAACCGCTTTCAAGCCACGAAGGAACGCAGAATTAAAAACTACTCTTCCAAGCCATGAAGGAACCGAAATAGAAAATTAGATGTACCATGTAATAATTTGTAGTTTTATTTCTTCGATTATCGGTATTGACATAATGTGAATCATTGATTTTTTTACTATGAACTTTTTTTTGTTAGACGGGAATACCCCACTTTGAAATCCTAGCTCTGCCACTGCCTATACTATCTACCTCCGTCAGTTCAGACCTATACCTAGAGATTGGTTTATTTTAGTACGGAGAGTAGTACTACTCCGTACTTGTAAAGGAAGTCGTTTTGGACATCAACACGGTCTCCAAAACACAATTTTGACTTCTTGTTTCCATAAAAATATTTATTGAAAAGTGATATAGTATATTTTTATGAAAGTATTTTTTAAGACAAATCTATTCATATAATTTTTATATTTTTAAACTCAACAACTTGAGAGTTATACATGATTTATATTCCCAATGTTTGACTTAAATATTGTCCTAAACAACTTACTTTATTAGTAGTTTATTAGTAGTATGGAGGGAGTAGTTTACAACTTTACATGCAAGGGAATGTAGAGCCTAGCTGGCTCGATCAGTTTCAGGCTTTCAGGTCGTCTCCTCTGCTTGCAAATGGATATGGAGGGCCATGTGATCTTGAACCCTGGGAGCTGGACATGCCTGCCAGACCTGCCACCCCAACTAACCCAGGCGTCAATCTGAAGTTAATTCAGGGATTCAGAATTTTCAGATGCAGTGAGCAGGACAGTGTCAGTGTCGTGTATAACGGTGACCTGCAGCAGCGGTCTCCTCTCATGCTAAGAACTCCAGCTCTGACAAAGTCAACCATTTAATTTCATTTTCTCTTCAATGTTTAGATGGAGATTTGGAAACTTTTGGCATGAAAGCATCTCTCCAACTCTTTTCTTTTTTTCAGAGAATTATGACCAATAATAAATTGCTCACGTGGGCAATGGATCCCTGATGTCTGTAATATATAGTACTCTGTCTCGCTATCTTTCTTCTCCTGAGCTAAGTGGTGGTTAATGCAGTGATTGGCTGAGTACTAGGCTAAGCCATCAGTCATCACTGGGTGATGGACTGATGGCTCATCAAAATTTCCATTACTGATGGACTGACAGTAATGCCTCCTAATTGCAATGCTGGAGTAGCTGTCATTCTGTCAACGAGAGAGAAAAGCAACGTGTAACAAACTCGATGCTTAGGTGTTAAGAGTTTAAGGCCGGACAGTGCAAAACTGCAAATGTGTGATTAAACCTTTGCAGAACCGGATAGTAGTTTCAGTTCCACATCATACTGACACAACGAGAGTGGCAGCAATCCTTTGCAAATGCTAGATGCTGGCGGGTAGGCAGGTTTCTGAATCTTTTTAGGGACAACCGAATTGCAAATGACAAGTATCTGATCACACCATGGTGGCGAACCATGCAAGATTCAGTTCAGGTTTGCAGGTGGACAGGAAATGGGCAAACGAAATTAGATGTAGATTAATGTGGTCCATATCTCTCTCTCTCTCTCTCTCTCTCGTCACAGGTTTTTTTCTATTATTTAAAACTCCTATATCTATCATATTTCACAAAAAAGAAAAAAAAGATGTAGATATAGATAGATAGATAGATAGATAGATAGATAGATATTGAAACATACATGGAGTACAACGAAAGGGCACATCCAAGCAAGCTGCTATTGGTGCCACGGAGTCTTTCATTTCCATCAATACGATAATGAAATATATGCTAATCATTATTATGCGCTGACAAAACACCAGGCCAGTACGATGGCTCGCTGCCATAGAGCCCATAAATCTTGTGTCAGCAATTCAGCATCATTGTTATTAAGGACTATAATAGCAAGTGCTCACAACCATAGGAGTATGCCACAAGCTGCCAGTGCAGGCACTGGACTTCTGTTAAGAGCTGAGAGCAATGGAAAACCGAACAATTGTTAACTTAATTGGTGATTTGCTGCAGCTGACACATACATTGATCGGCCTGATTGTGAGTGGCTTAATTAACTATGGTCTTCACTGGAGAGCTGACCACTAAGGTGGTGTTTGGATCCAAGTACTTAACTTTAGTCTCTATATTTAGTCTCTGTATTTAGACACTGATTTAGAGTATTAAATATAGACTACTTACAAAACTAATTACATAAATAAAAACTAATTTGTGAGACAAATTTTTTAAGCCTAATTAATCCATAATTAGATAATGTTTACTGTAGCATTACATAGGCTAATCATGGATTAATTAAGCTCAATAGATTCGTCTCGCAAATTAGTCCAAGATTATGGATGGATTTTATTAATAGTCTACGTTTAATATTTATAATTAGTGTTCAAACATCCGATGTAATAGAGACTTAAAGGTTTTAGTCTCATCTAAACAGGGTCTAAATGCCTTATGCATCTGATAAGTTAGTATAGGATTATGCTTCATACCTGCCTGTTTAAATGCTGACCCTGCGCTGCAGGGACCCCACATTCTTCAGATATGTGGCTAATTTGCAATGTTTTGCCTGGGTCTTTGATGTTGCTTTCTTGCCACCAAATGCAATTAGAAATAGCTCCTTTCTGAGTAAGAGATAGATACTGCATGCGACCTGTCGGCTGGGATCACTACACACATTACCTCAAGATACATTTGGCTGAATTGGTTTTAAAAGACTCTATTTTTTTAAAAAAAAAAAACTATATGTTTTAAAAGACCAAAGCCAAAAGGTTGGCATAAAAGCCCAAGTCTAAACAAAGAGGGCATTGGTCTTATGCTTTTTATCTTATAACCTGCCTAATAAGCACAAAGAGACTGTTTTTTTACCTGCTATCAATGTAGGCTACAAGGTACTATGCGACGCTTGTAGCTTGGGTAGCAGTAGCCACTGGCATCAACTTACTTGAGATAACATCACTAATTCACCATAAATACGCGCCATACCGCGTGGAAGAATAAGCAATGCACCTTTCTGTATTAATCAGCTTTGCACACTTGTATTGTCGGCACCATCTACAGTTTCGCATCTTTTCTGAAAAGAATTCATCACGTTGTCCATATGCCTAAAATTTGTATCGACCTGGCCAATTCCTAGTCAAGTAATTTAGTGACATATTTCATTTATCATCCATTTATTTTTTTGATGTGCGTGCAAAGCTACTGTGCATTTGTGCAACAGAGCTCAAGCTCCACCACTCCTTAATGTGATATGCCCAACCCACACAGTAGCACACTGCTGGTTCATCTAGGAAATAGTAAATTGCCTATGCCTCCATTGGTAAGGAAGGAAGCTTTAGAAGTCCACATCCTACTTTGATGAGCTGAGCAATCAATTAACATGGTGGAGTACTGGAGTTAACGGCAACACCTTGGTGATATCTGAACTCTGAATGGTATGTAAAGTATTTGCATATTTGGCTGAAAACAATTAACTACTTTGCAAATCATGTGTGCCACATTGAGTGTCTTAGAATTAGTATATGGGAAATACACAAAATGATAAGTAGTATAACAAGTTCATTTAGGTGGGAATAACCGTAGGATATAATTCAGTTAGCCAAGGTATCAAGTATCAACAATGCAAACCTCATCAGACACTTTCTCTTCTGATGGAAACACTCTTGACTTAACAAAATACCTCTAAGTGATATAAACATAGGGTGGCTGCAATCTGCAAACTTAATCTTAGCAAGCACTAACTTCTCCAGAAGAAATATATATGTACACGAGACTACAAGAGTAAGATAGGTACAGTAGTAAGAATATTACAAGGACCAACAAAAGTTCAACCAAATGAACTAACATTACCAGAGTCATGGATGGAAGTAGGGGTCCTCCTTGTTCTGATATATTGAAAACAACTGTTTTGAGTAACGTGCGGAGAGCTTGTGACAGAATTCAAGAGCATAACGATCGTACTGCTCCAAATCATGGACAGTCTTCTTAAGCGGGCCAAAAGTATCACCATCAAGAAGAAACTCCGCTATGGAAGATCCCCTATACAAATAAAACAACTTTCAGTCTGAGAAAAATGGACTCCAAGTACAATGGAAGTTAAATAAACCCAAACCAAACCTCTTTCAGCTATACCCTAATTAAGACCTTATTACAAAGAGGTCAATAGCCAAACTTGAGTACTGGAGCGGATACAATATTTTCTCTTAGAAAACAGGCATGGTTATGTGTGTGTTGTTAATAACTTCCAGGTTCATAGAGCCTCAAGCTAGGTCAGTTGTAATTCATAAAACTAGAGTTTGGCATTTGGATTGTTGACAGTCCAACCTACAGCACTGTAGTCAGTGTTGGTGCACATGGTCAATACAGGAACTGCCACAATAGATATGTTAATCCACTGATAGAAAATGTCATCTCACCTAAATACAAATTATTTAATCTTCAGTAACGGTTCATATGAAAGTTATCGCTAGAAACAAAAAAAAAGTTGTCTTTTGAACGCTACTTTTTGCAAATTTTGAGTGGTAGGGCTGATATCAAGACAAAACAAAATAAGTAATGCAGAATGTAAAAGATGCGAATTATAAGCAAAACTGCTAACTAAGTTAAACATGAATGAGGAGGGGACTCCCATTACATATACAGAGAGTAACTACCCAATAGGCATACCTTGCGGCATCAATCTGGTTAAATCCTTGCTTGTTATGCAAAATGGTGGCCTTTACTTCCTGTTCATCCTTAGTTTGCTTTCGATAGAGAGCACAAACAGCTTTCAAGCAAAGTTCAGGGTGTGCAGCAAATGCAGATAGCATCTCTGCCTCATACTTCCATTCCTTGGCATTCCTTTTACGGCCTATGCAAGCCATAACGTCTTTATAGTCTATCTCATTGTCAGACTCTTCAAGCTCTGAAGAGGATCCTTCACTGGGGGCAGAGGCATCAGATTCTTCTGGTTCAGCATAATTCGCAGAATTTTCTGAACAATCCGAATCATTTATTATAAAGTCATCCAAATCATCATCTTCATCCGAATCACTCGCACTCTCTTCACAATCCTTGGGTTCAACAAAGTTGAGCACCCGACGCGCAGACTGTGCTCTCTTTGGCTGACCTTTAGCTAACCGAGCCGAGCGCCTGGTTGCAGGTGTGGAAGACCCTTTAGTCTCACCGAATCCACCACCACCCTTGCTCGCCCTCTCTTTTCTCATCTTCTTGACCACTTCACGAATGGGAATCATATCATCATCACTACTCTCGATCTCTGTCGCGACTACACGAGCACCATCGACACCATCCTCATCCTCATCTTCGTCCTCATTGTCACTGATTCCACGCAGAGCACGCTTCCTACTCCGCGTGACGCCCTCGTCCTCATTCCCATCGTCTCGGACGCCACGCAAAGCACGCTTCCTACTACCATCCTTGCCCCTCCTCCCATGGCCACCCTGGCTCTCAACCTCATCTTCACTATCGCTGGTGACAACCAGCGCGGCGGCGCGCTTCCTACCGGGCAGCGTGGCTGTAACATCATCATCCTCGAGACCCACATTGTCGCCACAGCTAACGCTCCCATGGTCACCTCCATCACCATCTCCCTTGGCGTCATCAATCTCATCTTCATCCCCGCTCTCGCCAATCACCACCCGCAAAGCAGCACGCTTCCGAGGAGTCGCAACCGCATCCATCCCCTCCTCCGCGCCTCTCCCCTTCCTGACGTCAACAGCCATCCCCTCCTCCTCCTCTTCCTCCCCCTCGCCATCACTAACCTCAATAACATCACGCGCCACACGCCCTCCAGCCATCTCCTCCGACCGACGAAGATTTGGGCATCCCTTACCTGTACTACGATCCGCCATGGCCCTCCTCAAGCGCGCGTTCTCGGCTTCGAGGAAGGAGACCCTGGCCTCGAGGGAGGCGATACGGGACGACTTGGCGGCGAGCTCTACCTCGAGCGCGGCGGCCTTCGCCGCGGCGCTCATCTCCGGCGGTCGCGGCGGCGGCGGCGGCGGCGGCGGTGGCTGAACCCTAGCGACAGCGTCAGCCGGAGACTGACGTCGCTGCGAGAAGGGGAGAAGACGAAAAGACAAATTGTCTTTTGAGTGAAACAAAAACGATTTGTTATTCCATAACTGAAAAGAAAACGGAGTTTCCTTGGGCCGATTGGTGGGCCGAGAAACGGAGTTTCCTTGGGCTCACTCTAGAAAGACCGATGTGTTTGGGTGAAATTTACATATATTGTAGTGGTTTCATAAGCAAGTTCATAAGGCTCCATATTTCCTAAGGCTTAGTTCTTTTCTTCAATTCGAAACTTCAACTTTCTCTTTTTTCGTTAGCACGCTTTTTAAACTGTTAAATTGTGTATATTTTGCAAAAAGAAAATCTATATATAAATTGTTTAAAAAATTCAAATCAATCAAATTTTCAATTTTATAATTATTAATACTTAATTAATTATGTGCTAATAAGTTTTCTCGTTTTGCGTGAGCTGAGAAACTCTCTCCAACCTGATAGAAAGAACGCAACCAAGCTAGTAAAAAAAATGGAAATATTACACGTGTATAAACATGTTTATGTTTTTATATGGTATATCGGATGGAGGGAATACTGTAAGTATAATTGTGTAGGTCCACTTCTGAATTTATAGGACAGATTTGTATCCACTATTAAAAAAGCATTAGCACTCAGTAAACCAATCGAGTTGTAAACTATTATTTCCCTTTAGTGAGACTTATTTGAACGTTTATCGGTTTGTTGTTGGATTGACGAAACCATGTCGAGCGGTGGTTGTATAGTAAGAGGAGCATACAAATCGGGTGTCTGATTTTTGACAAAAATCGGAGACTGTTTCATCAAGTAGATAAAAAATGTTTCAATGTTACTCCTTCCGTTTTACAATGTAAGTCATTCTAACATTTCTCACATTCATATTGATATTAATGAATATATATATATATAGATATATTAACATCAATATGAATGTAGAAAATGCTAGAATGATTTACATTGTGCAATGGAGGAAGTATGAAAAAGCTGAAACATAACTAAATCACGGTTTCCAAAAAAATCGAGCGTTTCAATTCACTGCAAATGGCGAAAGGATGTTTCAATTCACTGCAACATTTGATCCATACACAGTGAAACATCACGAGCACACTTGCGGAAACATTGTTGGTGAAATAAAAAATGAAACAGATTTACTTAATAGAGTGTTTTCTTAATATGCGGGTGATTTGTTGCAACGGCACGTATGGTGGGACGCGTGGGGGGGGCAGCTTGGAGGTGCAGGAGCGAGCGGGTGCCCGATTTTTCTGCGCCCGATCGCTGGCATTTTACCGTATAGTTGGACAATACATCTCTACACCCTCCGTTATAAAAAAAATAGTTTTAATTCCAACTATGTGTGTTCAGGTTCATGGTTAGATGAAATGGAACGGAAGGGTAGTTCCGTGTACCGCCGGAGGATATTCCCAGCGTACCAGCATCTAGGCTCTGCGCTTTTTCCAACCGTATACGCGTGTACGCGTGCGCTTACCGTTGGAGAAAAGATCGGCCATCGTTTGCAGGGAGGACGTGCCACTGTACACAGAAGTCACAGATCCCATTCATTGCCTCACATTCCTGCGTGCGACCAACCAAACCACGCCTTTTTTTCGTCACCGGCCGATCGATCGACGATGGAGCAGAGCTCTCCGTGCCGCCGAAAACGAAAGGCGCGCGCATCGTACCACCAACCTGTGCTGTCACGGGGCCGCGCGTCTCACGTGCGCGCACCACGCCGCCGTCGGTCGCAAGCAGAAGCAGTGCAGCTGGCCGGTTTCTGCTTCTCTCGTCTCCTACTCTCCTCTGCTTTGCTTTTCTTTGCTTTGCCGTGGAGTGGTAACCGATTGGTTGGCCGGCTGATGGCCAGGGTCAAATTGGGCTGGCAGATCTTGTTGGAGCTCTCTCCGACCCTGACGCCGCCCAGCAATCCAGCATCGATCGTGTATCTTCCTTTCGGTTACTTTTTGTGATGGAGCTAGTAAGCTAGTATGGCAGTAGTAGCAGTAGTTTAATGGGATCGGAGGACGTTGTTTTTACGCAATACGCATGCAAAAAAACCCCTTTTGGTAGTAGCTTTCAGGCATCTTTGGTTTGACCTCGCTGATCGACGATCGTATCCCTGATCCTGTGTGCTTAATTGCTCCTCTCTGAAGAACGATGACGACGTGTGCGCGTTGTTGTTTTTTTGTCCCATATCTCTGCACAGAGCCACATATCAGTTCATACTCTGCTCCGCCATAAACATTGCCGATTCGGCTGGCATCCATCCATCCATTCCACCGTAGTCGTACCCCGCCCTCTGCTTTTACTAGTGCACCTCCGTCTCCACGTCTCGCTGCATTGACCTGTCGCCGTTTTGTGCGTAGCCACCCACGCCGCTGCTCACACCTGATCACCTGAGCCAGTCCACGCCCGACGCCCACCGGCCCGCGTCACGCGTCCGGTTAGTTGGCCCACGACACAACAAGCACCCCGCACCCCGTCTCCTCCCAGCCGCACACCGCAAAATCACCCCAAAATCACCGTCTACCCCGACACTTTTCGCGCTCCTCTGCCTGCATCGGCCGCGGGACGAGAGCACACCTCCTCGCGTCACATGCGCGACGTGACCCACCCCGCGCTCGCTCGTACTCACACCCGTCCGGCCCGTCGCGGTTGACCCCGCGCAAGCAGCAGCAGCGGCAAAAGGCGCGTCTCATATCATGAGCCCCGGTTGACCTCGCGCGTCTGTCGTGCCGTGTGTGCGTGCCAACCGCGCGCGCGTCACGGCCTCACGGGCGGGCGCGCGGGCGCCGCCCGTTCGCCCTCGCGTGTTAATGCGGGGGGCGTGCAGCAGCAGCAGCAGAGCGAGAGGAGGCGTACACGCGCGGGTCGCTCTCGGTGACTCTCTCAGTCTCTCCCCACCTCGGACGCCACCGCACGGGTGACCAGTTGTACGCCCCGCTTCACCTGCATTTCTTTTCTCGTGACCACCACTACGATATTTGCAGTTGCAGCTAGCTAGCTAGCCGCGGGTATAAAAGCCGCTCACCTGCCTCCGTTTCGTTCACAGAACACACCACACTGCAAGCTAAGCTTAGCTAGCTCTTGTACAGGTTTCCTCACCTGCTGTATCGATCGATCGATCTTGTTGTGGGCATGGAGATGATGGCGGCGAGCGGCGGCGGCGGGCAGCAGGCGGCGGGGTGTGGGGGGAGGTACTTCCAGATGCCGCTGCACTACCCGAGGTACAGGAAGGAGGACTACGAGAGGATGCCCGAGTGGCAGCTCGACCGCCTCCTCTCCGAGTACGGCCTCCCCGTCGATGGCAACCTCCAGCACAAGCGCGCCTTCGCCATCGGCGCCTTCCTCTGGGGCGCCGGCGGCGGAGCCAACGCCGCCTGATCGATCGACACACGACGACAGCTACCTGATGATGCATATTCACACGATCGATGAATCGACAGTCGATGATCGATCGACACTGATCGATCTTGCAGGCTAGTATTATGCTTTGATATATGGATACAAGTGTTTTGTAATTAAGGAGGCATATAGGAGTATGATCTACTACTAGCTTAGCTAGTTTTTTGTACGTCTTCTTCGCGAGTTCTGAGTATTTTGGAGTAGGCAGCTGTTAGTTGTGATCGAGTCGTGAGCTGTGACCATGTGAGGATTGACTAGCTAGCAGAGCTTAGTTCCGTTGTTTGTGAGATAGCTATACAGTACTCTACTCTCGTATAATAATGTATCTTTTCAATTTTCATACTACATCCTACATCTACATGTACGGATCGATGTACCATGCACCGTGTACCAGCTTCTCTATATATATTGACTAGTGTTACTTAGACTTTGTCTATTTGTGATGTGCATCCTTAATTATTAAACAGCTTGACGACACGCATCACGCGTGTGTGATCAGCTGTTGTTTTGCTGCATGCATGCTCGATGCATGCTATATCCGATATATGAGAAATCTAGGTGATAAGTAGGTACTTCATCTGTTTCACAATATAAGACTTTTTAGTATTGGCTACATTTATTTAGATGTTAATGAATCTAGACATATATATGTATTTGGGCAATACTAGAAAGTCTTACATTGTGAAACGGATAAAGTACACTGTTTTAGTTCCGTGATTCCGCTTGAAGTAGATGGGCCATGGTTTTCATCAACCCAAGGCTTCTTTCCTCCATTCATGGTCCTTTTCAGGCCCATCCTCATAACCAGGCCGAAACTTTAGTTCATAGCACCGGCCCACACATACCTATACGGGCCGTGGTGTGGATTCTTATTAGGCCCAATAACTTAATGGGTCTGGCTATATTTAAGGCGCCACGTTTCTTTAATAAAAATATTTTGTTCACACGATAAAGTATATACATTTACACTGTAATTTTTGTATTTGAATTGTAAATTCCAAAACTTGCACTATAAATTTAATTTTTTTACTGTAATTTTTCTAAAACACATTATATAAGAGAATTAGGATAAAACAACCCAGTCTGTGATGCTCCTCTGACTCTTTGTGCAATCTTGAAGAGCTCACGCTTCAAAGCAATTATACATATTTTTTTCTTCGTAAAAAAACTTATGGCTATAAATTTGGATATAGGATATGTTCAGATTTGTAGTTAGAAGTTGATTTTTTTTTATGATGGAGGGAGTAGCCGTGAGTATTTTTTCTCTATTTAGATTGAATGAACTCTACTAGCATCTCAAGTTTGGAAAAGATACCAATTTGGTCGGATGTGTCTGAGTTCAAAGCGAACCATACCATTACCGCATGTAAGGGCTTCTTCGGAATGTAGGATAGAAGAAAAGTAGGAATAGGGAAAATATAGGAATACTGTAGGATTATAGGTGTAAACAAAGGAATGTAAAACATATGAATTCCATGTTGTTAGTGCGCAGGATTCTTAGCACAAAGAGGCTATAATAGATTTTTTTTCCCTGTGAAAATATGGTAGGAAATAGTGTTCCTCTGAAATTGAAGGTAGCCAACCCTTATGCACCTACAATATCCAATTCAAAGGAATCGTCAGTCCTCCATTTTTCCTTCGCATTTCCTCCATTCTGAATGAACCCTAAAGTTTTCTATCCATTTACCATTCACAGAAACCACCGTCTAGCAGCAGCGAGATTCGTTAATCATCTAGACGAAACCATTTAGTTTTTTTTATTCACTTGCAGAGTTCGGTTTGATGCATCACCTACACAGAATATGGCATTGCCACCAACAATTTGCTTTCCAGTACGGCCTCTACGATGCTTAAAAAACATACTACATCCGTCCTAAAATATAGGTATTTTTAGATCTCGACATAGTTTTCGAGATATTACTTTGACCAATAATAAGTATAAACATAAGATGTTTTAAATTTAAAAAACTTACATATTTCGATAGTTTGTTTAATAATAAATCTAGTAACATTAATTTTGCACGATTGATCTTTTTATTCTTTTGCTATTAGTAGTCAAAGTTAAAATTAGTTGACTTGACATTATGCTAAAAATGCTTATATTTTAGAACGGATGAAATAGAAGTAAAAATCTCTTAACTAATTAATTAATTACTCATGACAAATCTAACTCACCCCTTTGCTGGTGAGACTTGACATCCCCAAAGTCAAATCCAAGTACAATCCAAGTATAGCCTTGTACTACCTCCGTCCTAAAATATAATAACTTTTAGCTACATAGCTAAAATTATTTATATTTTGGGACAGAGGGAGTAGTAGTATAATTAAATTCGTCGAGAAAAATAGCGTTATAGAACCAATCTTTCTCTCTATCAATTTTCCTCCGTTCCAAAGGGTGTGCTTAGTTCATGCTAAAATTGAAAGTTTGATTGAAATTAAAATGATGTGATAAAAACGTTGGAAGTTTATACGTGTAGAAAAATTTTGATGTAATAGAAAAGTTGAAAGTTGGAAGAAAAAGTTGGAAACGTTTACCACTGTACCAGTGTACCACACCTATCATCGATATTCATCCGTACAAGTACAATAACGGGTGTGGTCGCTGCTGACAGAGAGGGCCCACATGCAGCGACACAACCCGGAGCCTGCGAAGATATCTATCCGTCTTTCTCCTCCCCTATTGCGTCGTCGTGTCAGCCTCCGACCGTCGCCCCGGACAAGCGCTCCACCCGACGCCACGCGGCCGCAATAATATCTCCATCTAAATCCGGAGAGCGAGAGCGAGCGAGCGAGCGAAGAGAGCAAAAAAAAAAAAAAAAAAAAGGAAAGAAAAAGAAGTCTTCGTTTTTACCAAGTTCACACACTCGTCGTCCCCCCCATTTCCTCTATCTGATTCAAAGCTCGAATCTTGCTGAAAAAGGAGGGAGCTTTTGGGGGGGGTGGATCATGGCTCACCTGCTGCAGCTTCCGGACCTCGCGGCGGCGAGGCCGCCGGCGGCGCGGAGGAGGATCGCGGCGGCGGCGGTGGTGGTGGCGGAGGCCAGGGGCGGGGTGAAGCAGCAGCAGGTGGCGGTGGGGAGGGTGATCAGGGTCGCCGACCCCGTGCGGGAGGGGAGGCTGCTGCTGCTGCCGCCGCCGCTCTTCTCCGTGCCGGTGACGCCGTCGGAGTCGCCGGCGGCGGCGAGGCGGCGGGAGGAGGACGAGGAGGAGCGGCGGAGGTACTACCTCAACATGGGGTACGCTATCCGGACGCTGAGGGAGGAGCTCCCCGATGTCTTCTCCAAGGAGCCCAGCTTCGATATCTACAGGTTAGTGCTTTGATTTGAGGAGAAGGTTTTTGATCCTTAATTGATAAAAGAATTTGAGCTTGATTTCATGAATAGGGTTTGAATTTGTGGCGAGTGCTCCGATTGGTAGCTTAATTACATGTTTTACTTGGAGGGCATGCAGTTGCCAGTTTATAGACTTTGTATGTTGTATCTTGATTGGAGTAGTTTGCAATAAGTTGTGTCATGTGGATGTACATGTTTGGGAATTAGACCATGTGTTTGCTGTAAACTGAATAGCTGATATCAATTTCTAGCCTGTTCTGCAGTACTCCCAACCAGGGTTTCTAGCCTGTAGATGTACATGTTTGGGAGTATTTGTTTCTGTTAGTTTGAAATTGGCGGTGTAGCTTATCGATGCGGTGGCTTAGCTTGGAGTTGGGGTCTCTTGGTGGAGTTGGGCAGCGTATCATAGTTATCAAGCATCAGAATTACCATACATAGGACATGGAACTGCTATATCTATCTCTGTAATGTATCAGTAGGTGTCTCTTGCTGATATGGTTGTAAACACAACCTTACGATTGCTCAGATGCCTTTTGTGGTTAGCTTGAGCCAACTTTGCCCTTTCTCATTACCTTCATGTTCTAATTCCATGAGTTGTTTCAAACAATATAAACTTCTAATTATCCTGCAAGTCTCACTCCATGCGATGGTTAAGTACTATTCTTGCAGTATGTGCCCGCTTTTGAATATGTACCGGACTATATAGTAACTACATTTTGACCTGAACTTGAATTACTATATACAGAGAAATATCATATATTATTATATCGCATGTTATTTTCTAGGTTAGGATTAGTCCTGTATGCTTTACTGTTCCTTCAATCTTGGCCAAGTTCAAATTTTAGTATGTCTTATGTCTTGCTTGTCACTTAACACAGTTGCTCTGTTAAGTTGATTAACCTTAGTGTGCTTCTGCATGTATCTACTTATGTGATCCTTTCTAAATATGCTTATGTAGTCTGCAGTGGTAGGTTGCATTTGCTTATATAGCTTGTTAACCTATTATAGTCTTATCATCGATCTTTTCATATCTCCATTTGTTACTCCTTTTTCAGAGATGATATTGTCTTCAAAGATCCTCTCAATAAATTCGAGGGCATTGATAATTATAAAAGGATATTCTGGGCATTGCGCTTCACCGGCCGAATCTTCTTCAAAGCACTATGGGTTGATATAGTTAGTATATGGCAGCCTGCTGAGAATCTTATCATGATTCGCTGGATTGCCCATGGCATTCCTCGAGTCCCATGGGAGGCCCATGGTCGCTTTGATGGTGCTTCTGAGTATAAACTCGACAAGAATGGGAAGATCTACGAGCATAAGGTGCACAATGTTGCTATGAATCCACCAACAAAGTTCAAGGTCCTGCCAGTCCATGAGCTAATCCGATCGCTTGGCTGTCCCTCCACACCAAAACCAACTTATTTTGAGACTTCATCTCAATCTTTGAGCGTTGAGCCAGGTTATTTAAGATTGGCATGGACAAGATGCTACCTTCTGTTATGCCAAATGCTTTCGCTACCAAATCTGGGAGAAGGATAGCATGGATTTAGCATGATATTTCTAAATTTTTGCCCTTTTTTGTTGAATGATAGTGTACCAAGTCACTAATTGGTAGTACTTGCTGTATATATATGTACAGTGATAATTTTTATAGAATAAGAGTTCTTCCGGTTGATATGTACAAGCTGCAGTTTCTACTTGCGCAATTAAATGTATCAAACAGCGAGCCAATTTGACAAATCTATCACTGGGGCATCTTCTCTCTGACCAAGTTGATTGGAGGCATATCTGTGTCAACTCTGCATCTTATTTTGCAATGTGATGAATACTTAAACATAATGGTTTACATGAGTTAGCAGCCAGAAAGAATAAAGGTTGGACACTGGTGAGATGATGAGATCCTCTCACAATAATCTGTTTGGTGGGTGCTGCATACTATTGCATCGCTCAATGTCCAGAGTACTAAATTTTTATGCAGTATCAGGCATTCAGGCGCATGGGCAATTACAACGGGGATTCGAAAGACTAAACCATGAAACAGAATGAGAAACTACATAGAAATTTAGGAGTTCAGTAAACGGTAATGAAAGCAGTACTCTTATATTACAAATCCATGTCCCTGAAATTTCACGTGTTCTGTGGAAAATGCACCAGAGAATTATGCAGTTTAAGTCCGGCATCAGCTGGGCACAAATTAGCAGTCCTATGCCAAATCAGAACAGAACAGGAAAAATGAAGGCAAGATTAGAAGTTTATGAACGTGCATTATATGAAGAAAACCTATGCTTCCGAATCACGCTCAAAATTATAGAGTACAAAACCTGGCAAAGTGAAACATAATACCTTTCTTCATTGCTAGACTCCTAGGTCCAACATGACAAGTCAGTACAAAATAATTTGAAAGGTCTAGCAGCAAGCGGTCTACAAAAGTTCATCTCGTTTTAGAAATGGGAACATATTGCATTTCGTGAATAAAAAAGGAACAAACTCAGCCTGAAGAATGACAAGCCACATATGTTGCTGGTCCAAATTGCTCAGGCTTAACCAGGGAAGCTAATATGTCCCACCGAATAATTGAACCCAAACAGGAGCCACATATTTGATATGAACTCCATTCCGTCTTGTATGTCAATGGAGGAAAGATTTGATGTCCTTACAAACCCTCCACGTTTCGAAGCAGCCGCTTGCACTGTTGCACATGCTTCTAAATGTCCAAGAGATGCCGGCCAAATAATGCATTTCCGATAGGAATATTATCTTCCAATAATTTGCGGGACTAGCAATTCCTGGGCACCTTTCCTGCACCCATAAGCCCACAAGTTGCTCCTCAGATATGCTTTTCTCTAGCCACTATACACTGTTATATGCATATAAAAGAATTTCCCAATAACTTGTGGATATGCCTATACTTCCCACCGTGAGATGCCTGATTCTTGCAGCCAAGCTAGCTGCTGCTCAACTCAGCTACCTTAATCAGGACCGAACCGTTCTTTCCTCGTGGTTGAGTAGCATTGTATATCTACGAAGATGTAGTGGACTCAATCAGCTTTCCTCAGTAAGTGCCATCAGGTATTCAGGTTTGTGGACCATGTAGGCATCAACTTGTTACTACTTGTTATGCAGGTGCAAGCCTGCAACACCGATGCAGACTGTTCAGGGGAAGACACAAAACAAGATCAGGAAGGGAACATTCCTACATTCTGATGACATGAAAGAATTGTACGCGCTTCGAAAGGCACCTTCACTAGTTAAATTTCTCATCTTACTTTACTAGCTACTACTATCCACTTCTTATAATCTATATGGAAAAATAACATTATGCATTAGAAGCGATCAACTTCCATTACCACCAAAATTAATTTGAGTTTAAGAGCCTATTCCATAGATGCCATTAACTCTCAAATTTTCTTTGGTCCATGACAGTGTCAGAGATGGCAGTGGAGTGGGAAACTGGTGGGGAGGCAAGGCAGTAGCAGTGGTGGAAGAGAATAATTGACAAATTTGACTGATTGTTATATTATATTATTAACATCTGTTTGTTGTGATTAAGTTTAGTTAATTATTTTTAACTTAACATGTTTTACTCATTTTTAAGTTCTAGCTATTTACCAAGATCAGTTCAATCCAATATCAGATAAACTATAAAAAGGGAGTGTCCTACAATCATTTTTACAATCCAGAGTTCCTACTTTGGGTGCGACATGGAAGCCCTTAATTCACCCTTTCTCATCATTTAGTTCATTGGATCCAACACATAATAATTTTTGGGCATTGTTATTTCTATTGCACCAAAACACAAGGGATACTTTCCAAGTAAACATAATTTCAACTATTTTTCAACATGCAGAGACTATCATACAACTGAGTGTAGAAATGTTAAATTCAATGGAACATATTGAAACTATTTCTGGTGATGCTTTTGAAAGGAATAGATGCCACACCTTTAACTGATGTGTCCGTAGATAATTGGCCCAGAGAAGATTTTATTATCCGTCATACATCCATCCATGTCAGGTTCACTGACAGCATTGCTCCGATGCTTACAACAATCCCAACATTCTTCCATACACGAGCAGGCCGCGTTGAATCTGATACCATGCAGCAGGACATCACCTGCTTCAGAATCTTATGCCTACCGTTCAGGAATTCTGCCCCAGAAATGCACAAGTCTAAGAGCAAGTTTAATAGTATAGTCAACTACTAGCTCCAATTCATTTATAGCTAATCTAATAACTCATTCATACAATAGTTACATACTACACTATTAATATCTAGTCCCACCTGTCATACACACACTGCGTTTTGGAGTCCGTGCTACAGCTGGCTACAAATCTGTAGCCCGCTCCTCTTCTCTCTCATTATTTATCTACTTAAAATATGTTTGCAGCTATAGCTCCTCTTCTCTCTCATTATTTATCTACTTAAAATATGTTTGCAGCTGGCTTATAGCCTGCTATTGTACCTGCTCTAATAGTCCTGCCAAAACACAGACCATCATTGAACTATTGCCACAGCTGATTATTCTAACTTTGATTGACACATTACCCACAATTATGTAAACACTTGCAAAGAACAATATTCAAGGGCCATATTTGACAAACCTAACAATATGGGTAACATTTCACCTAACTAAATACCCCCTCCTTTGATAAATGTATGACTGAATTTGATTTGGTATGGCTTCCAATGTTGAACTTTGTCCATCAAATTCTTTTAGAATTATCAACTACAAAATTGACATAATGTGAAAACACTTAATACGAATTTAACGGCACCACTTGCGTGCCCATTATATCATCAGAGGGATCATTTTAAAATGGTGGTTGTAAGTTTGAATAGTATTGTCACCAGTGACATGTTTCCAATCTCATCTCAACTAATTGGCTTAACAGCTCCTCTCACACTCTTTTATCCAACATAACAATCATTTAAAGAGACATAAAATAGTGGTACACAGAAATACCAAGCTCTACAACATTCATGCCTTGCCACCTTGGTGCAGGCTTGGCTACCTTTTTTACCTCTCAAACTAGTTGTGGGAGTTATCATTGAATTAATTTGAGGATGGAGATGAAACAGCAGCATCAGTGTATGGGCAAGCTGAGAAAAAAATCATTACGCCAAAAACCTAAACTTGAATAATTTTTTCTCCAAAAAAAACCTTCATTTATTTTGTACCAGAGGAATTACAAAACTGAAGAATCCATTATCATAGTTAATTGGTCAATGCAATAACCAAGCATTACCAGAAATTTCTCAGCCTGAATCCTTGGTATGCAAATCAATTAAAATTCTTTGGTCACTGTAAAAGTTCATTCTGGAGTCATTAATTTGGTCTGTTGTGGATCTAAGTAGCCAAAGTAGACCGAACATTTAGTACAGTCTGAAATCCACTCCTTAATGATAGCTTATGGTAGCATCCATCCAAATCAAAGATTCCATGCATATAGAAATGATCTTCTCAAAACATGTCCATTATCATGCAACATATGAACCTGGCAAAACAATACACCGTAAACTGCAAAATCACCGACAGGCAGCTAGCATTATTTCAGATGATATATTCCAATTCTCTATCGACACCTACATTATTGACAAAAGCATCTTGATATCTTATGGATTAATATTTCCAATAATTCTATTCTCCTTGCGTGACGCTATGCTGGCTATACCACCCTTTCATCTACTTGCATGGTTGCACCACTATCCTTAACCTCTCAACAGAGCTATATATACCCTCCCTCCATCCATAAGACTACACACTTCCACAGCTCAACCAAAGCATACATCAGCTACACCAGTGTTATTGATCTCTTCTGTGAAACCCTTAGAGCAATTTCTTAAAAGACACCGCAAGTTAGAGAATGAATGGAAAGAAGGGTAGTATAAGGATTGACATTTGCCTGAAACCAAAAGATGTGGTGCCAGAAGATGCAAAGAAGCCAATCAGTGAAGAAGGGCTTTCCCCAAGGAAATGGCTACATGATGTCTGGGACTTCGCCAGACAGGATACAAACAGGGTCACCTTTGCACTCAAGGTTGGCCTTGCTTGCCTCCTTGTGTCACTCCTCATACTCTTCCGTGCACCCTATGACATCTTTGGGGCTAACATCATCTGGTCCATCCTCACTGTTGCTATAATGTTCGAGTACACTGTTGGTACGTATCATTTCTATGCATGAATAGCTATTTAAGTCTGCTGATTGTAACATTATGAACATGTAGATATCCTATATTTCCATATGAACATTATTGAAGTATGAGAAAATATTTATGATTGAAAAGTACTGATAATATTATCTATTTGTAGGTGCAACATTCAATCGCGGATTCAATCGAGCCGTCGGAAGTGTATTTGCTGGAGTATTTGCAGTAGTTGTTATTCAGGTGGCTATGTCTAGTGGCCATATTGCAGAACCATACATCATTGGTTTCAGCATATTTCTCATTGGTATGCCTTAAAACTGACCAGTATTCAACATATAGGCAATCCATGATTTTACCCATTTGTATTAACAAGATAAACAAGCTAGAGCTTTTCTTTGCATTAACTCAGTATTTCTTAAATATTCTTAATGTGCAATTTGATTGATATGTAGGTGCTGTAACATCATTCATGAAGCTATGGCCATCACTAGTTCCATATGAATATGGTTTTCGAGTTATCCTATTCACATATTGCTTGATCATCGTATCGGGCTACCGCATGGGAAATCCCATCAGGACTGCAATGGACAGACTCTACTCAATTGCGATAGGAGCCCTCATAGCCGTTTTAGTAAATGTATTTATATGCCCGATATGGGCAGGGGAACAACTGCACAGGGAGCTAGTTAACAGCTTCAACTCTCTCGCAGACTCCTTAGAAGGTTTTTTTCTCAGCATCCTAGTCTTTGTGGTGATTTCTTGTCGATCACTGTTGATAGCAATAACATAATTCTTTTTCTATCACAGAGTGCGTCAAGAAGTATCTAAGTGATGATGGTTCCGAACATCCAGAGTTCTCAAAGACAGTCATGGATAACTTCCCTGATGAACCAGCATTCAGGAAGTGTCGAGCTACGTTAAATTCGTCAGCGAAGTTTGACTCTCTGGTAAATTCTGAATTTCATATGATCATTCCGCACTATAAATTTATAATCAACAACTTAACAGCTAATATTTTTCCATTGATATGATGATTAATTTTCTAGGCGAACTCTGCTAAATGGGAACCGCCACATGGGAGATTCAAGCACTTCTTTTACCCATGGGCAGAGTATGTGAAAGTTGGCAATGTTCTTCGCCACTGTGCCTACGAGGTGATGGCTTTGCATGGTTGCGTGCACTCAGAGATTCAGGTATCACACTTATTCTGCCTGCATCTTATGTTCTTGTGCTAGACTTTACATTCTGATCCTTCACTGCCTATCTACAGCTCCATATCTAAATCCGTTATTTCAAATAAATAATTTTCAGACACAGTATTTGATGCAAACATAATAGAATAGGATATAAGAATTATATAACAAGGCAAGATACTTAGATGCAATGGTGAATTATCTTAGATGATCCTAGGTAACAAGTGGCACCATGTGCTTACTTCATGTGATAATAGAATTTGGTGCCCTCATTGATACCTTTACATGCAACCTGTTAACTCTGTCCTAGTAGCGGAAAACACTATATTCTCATTCTATGATGCAATGCAATACAAAATACTCAAAAAGGCAATTATTATGTTTCATCCTAGGACCAGCAAAGAACATACCTAACATGTGAGGGATGTTGTGATTTCTTGAAGGACGTCTAGTTAGTAAATAATAAGCAGTCAACACACCATCACCATAGTTCATATCTTCTGGGGATCAAACTTGTTAGCCTCCTTGACCCAAGTTTAACATTCTTGAGAGTACAATTTAGCCATGGAAGGGGTCATTTCACCATGCAAAAGACCTGAGGACAAGGATAACAGGTGATCAAATCAAACACTGAATACTTTGGCTGGTAAAACTAACATGGCAAGTATGTGAGATTGGAAACTTGAGCCTTGAGGATTATGACCTACAAAATTTTTAAGAAGAGCAGGGAAACGCAAAGAAAAGAAAAGAAAAGAAAAGAAAAGGCCATGTGCTGTAAGATGGCAAGCCAATTAAGAATTGACACCAATGTTATGAGCAAAAACTTAACGAGATTCAACTTGTTTTAGAAAAAGTAAAGCAGAAATGAAATTGTTGGAAAGTGCACACTTCCACATGATGTCCTGAGTTCCACTAACTTTGCATTTGCATACTTTCTGGTGTGTTCTTAGTATCATCAAAGCAATGATAAATAATATAGTCATGATGCTCTTAACCTTATTTTGCATATAACACTAGTACTTGCATTATTGCAGGCCCCATACAACCTAAGGTGTGCCTTCAAGTCCGAGATCTTAGATGCCACAAAGCAAGCAGCGGAGCTGTTGCGCAGTTTGGCAAAAGATTTAAACAACATGAAGTGGAGCCTCCAAACTAGCTTACTTAAGCATGTTCATGTCTCGACCGAGCGTCTGCAACATTCAATTGACTTGCACTCCTACCTGTTCACCGCAAGTCAGGAAGACAACTATGCCAGGCCACAATTGAAAATCTCAAGGGTTGTGTCTTTCAAGAACCAGTCCGGTGAACCAGAAAGCAAGACAACTGAAAACACAACACAAATGGCGATGGAAGTTGAATCCTACCATGAGATGATGAAAAGGCAGCAGAGGAAGCTGCATTCATGGCCTTCCAGGGAGGTGGATGATTTTGAAGATGACGAAAATGTTGTTTCTGATCTCATTCCAAGGATGCGTGCACTTGAAAGCACCACAGCGCTGTCACTTGCGACTTTCACATCACTACTGATTGAATTTGTTGCTAGGCTTGACCATTTGGTTGAGGCTGCTGAGAAGCTTGCTACGATGGCAAGGTTCAAGCAGCAGACTGCAAACTAACCATTCAATGGCACTGACAGATTAAAGACTAGCATAGTTACAGGATACAGAACTAAGTGCATACTAATCTACCCAAAGCATCAAGTGATGTAACATTGTTGTTTGCTCTTTCTTATACTAGAAAGGGGGAAAGTGTGTTTACATACTGGTATTTGCCAGTGGAGACATAAAATGTAAAAGAAATTATACATGTTAACCTAATCCTGTGTGATCTGTCTAGCAAGGGGTGTAACCCATACATGACCAATCTTTTTAGAACAATCACAATAGTTTAGTTCTCTGGAGTCACTAATGGCATAGTGATGGTGGCATGGTGGTGATTAGCATTGTGCATCCAACGATCAAAGTGTCCATATGATTTTTTCTCGAAAAGTTTGGTTCAGTTAATATCATTCAGGAGCATCTATGTACAAATTGGCTTATTGAGCTGACACACAAGTCATAACCAAGTGCAATTTTCAGTGAACTATACACTGAACTGAACACCCTGACACACTATCAGTCTATATCATGGAATGATGGAAGACAAGGCATATGCTCAATTATATATTCCGTGTGCAATCCTACCATGACGAGGAGGGCATTCGTTCCAACTTCCAAGACAGACCAGGTTAGCTAAACCCTTCACATCGAAGAAACCAAAACAAACTCCCCTCAAAAAAGAAACCAAAACAAACACAACATGCGCAAACGCAAAGAATAACGCCAAGTCTCCACTACGTGTGACATCCAATCTAGACAGTCAAAATGCAGAAAATCTAGAACAAGAACAACTAGAGAATCCTCACGGGCATAACGCCGAGCACCTGGTTCGCGCTCCACCTCCACGATGGCGGCGGAAGGAGAGCAGGAGACCTCCGATCCCCCTCCCCCCGAGGAAACCCCACCCCCAACCACCCCCCACGAAGACCGTCGTCCTGCACCGACCAATCGGCCGACGCGACGGGCGGCGAGGAGACCGGATGCGGCCGCCACCGCCGCCTCCGTCGAAACGGCCACCGTCGCCGCGCCGCCGCGGGCCCTCCGCCTCTTTCACCGAGTAATGGGCCGTGCCGCTCCAGAATAGTGGGCCGGTCCGAGCGGGATAAGGCCCACGCGAGAAAGCCCAACTAACCCGGTTCGAAGCCTATCCACTTCCAACGGTCGAGACGACGCGGCCTCTCGGCCTCTCCTCTCCCAAATCTCGCGCGCCACCGCAGCCACCGGCACCGCCGCGGCGCCATGGCCAACGTCGCCTCCTCCATCGTGTTCGCCTCCTCCCTCCCCCACCACCGGGCGACGACGAGGGCGCCTCCAACGCCGCCGCGCATCCCGCGCCGCGCCAGGCTCCCCGGCCGCTCGGTACGCGCGCGCAAGCGCTTTCCTCCACGTCGTAGGGGGATGACGATGACCTGACACGAGCTGTTTGTGCAGGTGGTGAGCTGCCTGCCGAAATGGGGGTCGGAGAAGCTCGTGGTCACTAGGGCATCGGATGAGGAGGGGCCGCCTGAGCCGGCGGGCCAGGGCCGGGGAGGGGGAAGAGCCTGGCCGTCGTTGGACGCGTCGTCGCGCGGGCTCGCGCTCGCGGCGGTGGCGGGGGTGCTCATGCTACAGGGGTCGCAGCAGGCTCTGGCCGGCACGGAGTTCATGGGGATGCAGGATGTGGTGGGGGATCTCGGTGACATCAGTACAGGTTTCGCATCAGTTAGGAGAACTGCCTCTACTACCCTTTGATTACTACCCTTTCAGTTCTACGCAGCTGTTTATCCTCAGTTACAGTGTTCTGTGTTGATGTTGTTCATTGTATTCCAAATCTGCATTTCAGGCTTTTCTGTTGATCTTCTTTTCTGAGCTAGGGGACAGAACATTTTTCATCGCGGTAAGCGCTATCGACCTATCGTAACTATCCATTTATCATGTATGTACATAGTTTACATTGTTTTTCTGCAAATTGAATTTGTAAGTATTCTTCATAGAGTGCTAACTTCACATATGTCTTGTGCAAATCATATCCTTATCCAGAACTTCATGTATTTAATTCGTACTTCATGTTCGAATGTATTTAAGTCATTTGAAGTAAGAAACGACTTATGCATCTGAGCGTCTCAATGATGATCAGCTTTTAAGGCATTGCATCTCATCCTTTGAGGGAATAGAGAAGTTGCATATGTGTTAGATATTAGCAGGGTTCCACAATACCAACTACCAAAAAAAAGAGGAAATCTTACAGGACAAGAAGGGTTACCCAACTACAGTTAGTTCAAGGCTTCAAGACCTTCCTGTTACTGAGTGATAGTATGAAATTCCATAAGAAGTTTATTCCGTTTCACAAGCTATGTGGCTTTGCTATTTACTTCTTTTACTGCACAAACAATTTGATAGTAATTTATACTAAATTGATCATTGATAAATGCTGCAGTTGCATGTATTTCAATAGGCACTTCTAGCAGCTAGAAATTCTGGAGCGATCATTTTTCTTGGCACATTTGGAGCGCTTGCGTAAGTCTACAATTGTGTTGTTATGCTTTCTATATGCTAAGTTGCTTTTACTGTATTAGTGCAAGCTTTATGTGCTTATAATTACAGTTACAAAATTGATGCTACAAAGATATCTGCCATACACCAGTTTGGTTGACCCTTTTGGTAATTAACAGGGTAATGACAATTATATCTGTAGTTCTTGGACGAGCATTTCACTATGTTGATGGCATCATTCCATTCAGGTAATTATACCTATTGTCAAATAGGACATTCCATTAGTCATTCTTTAGTTAACATACCTCTTGGCATATGCAGTTTTGGTGGCACAGATTTCCCAGTTGATGACTTTCTTGCTGCCTGTCTTTTGGTAAGGAAAATATTGCATATCATTCTTACATGCACACATGTAGAAATATGAACTCAATATTTGTGAAAGAATTCCAGTGTATGTATGCTTATTACTCATGAATTTCTATTTGAGGGTAACTTTATCATTCTAAATTATGTTTAACTATTTTAGGTATATTATGGAGTTACTACATTGCTTGATGCAGCTTCAGGCGATGAAGAAAAGATGAACGAGGAGCAAGAGGAGGTAGAACATCAGAATTTTAAACTCTTAGGTTTAGTCAAGTCAATTATATCGCTAATTTCACGTAAAAACACTGTCTGGATCGAAGAAAATTCTCTTTAAATCTTTATCACTGATTGAAGTTGTAGTCTCTAAAAATATTCAGTTGATCAAATTTTTATATGCTAATTGCATTTGAGTTCATATGTTCTGTTTTATGCTTAATTACTAATATATAATATAGATATTGATCTGTTTGTGTCCTTGTTTTAAATAAAACCCATCAAAAGTACCTCAGACATTTTCATTGCATGATTAGCAGAACAAATTATTTTCAGAAGTGTGCTAAAAGGGCATGCATTCAAGTTGAACATCAATTTTCAGGAAAAATATTACAAATAAAATGTTCTAAGGACAAATTATTTTCAGAAGTATGCTAAAAGGGCATGCATTCAAGTTGATTATCAACTTTCAGGAAAAATATTACAAATATTATGTTCCAACGAATTGATATCTCACTGCAATTGTTTGGTTCATATGGTAGTATGCTTTCCCTTGGTTATGTTTCTATCTGATATGGAACTCCGTATAACACAACTGCAGGCTGAGTTAGCAGTTTCAAAATTTTTGGGAAATGGTGCGGGGATCATATCTGCTGCCAGTACTATTGCTAGCACATTTGTTTTGGTTTTTATCGCCGAATGGGGTGATAAGTCATTTTTCTCTACCATCGGTAAATCCCATAAACTTATTTTATATAAGTGTGAGATCTGTTTCTATCACAGCCAATATTAACACCAGTTTCCTTGTTACAGCACTTGCTGCGGCTTCATCTCCTCTGGGTGTCATTGCAGGATCACTTGCCGGTCACGCTGTTGCAACATTGGTAATATATATAGAGGCAAATAGTAGTTGAGATGATCCAGAACTAAACTCTACTATGCAGGAACATTCTGTAGCAAATTATCCATGACTAATGGCATTAGTATCCTGAAAATCACTTAGTTCTTTTATCACCAATGGGTACTTGATCCATTGTTGCCCCAGTCATGTGCCTTGCGAGAATCCTTTACTTTTAAAAGGATTAATTAACTTCCCTCCTTCATAGCATAACTGGGCAAGGAAGCCTTTTCAAGCTATTCCATCACTCCCCAAAGAACACCTGTTTTATGGATCATAAACTCTATGAGGGGCAGGAAACTTACCAACTAGTGTTCCTGTTGCTCAGCTTCAGAACTTGTATCTCTTTTTTCCCCTGAAGATGTGATATTGATCAATTTATCTCTACAACAGATTGCAGTTCTTGGTGGCTCTTTGCTGGGGACGTTCTTGTCTGAAAAGGTATACTTATACTACCAACGCAACTTGGTTTCCCTGTCCAAATGGATTTTACCCGAGTCACCTGACCCGCTAGGTGGTTTTGCTCCTATGTTTAAAATGTTAGATTTATTTTTTATGGACTTTGCTACAGATTTATGACTTGAATTTCCATTCAATTATCAGTTTGATTGAGCTTCATGCGCTAGTGAGTTTACTCTAGAGCTTCAGCTATTAGGAAAGGATGGGGCAATATACTCATAAATGAACAACATATAACATGTTCTGTATATATGGTATAGCGTTTATACATTATTGCTTGCTGCATTGTATTTGAAATATATAGGGAAAATAACTATGAGATTTCTGACAAGATTAAGATATATTTGCACAATTCATCTTTGTCAAGTTTGCTTTACACTGAAAAGAATCGACCTGATGCAGATTGTAGCATACATTGGAGGGAGCCTCTTTTTAGCATTTGCTGCTGTGACACTAGTTGAGATCGTGAATTCGTGAAGGGGAGGAAGTTTCAAGATTTGCCAACAAATTACTGCACAGGTGTACAATGAATACAGAACTCGTGACATAGGTCTCTGCTGCCACATTGTTAAAACAATCTCAATTTTGATTTGCATAGCCATGTACTGATCTACTGTCAATCTTCGATTGCCCACAGGAACTTCATTGTTCACATGGATGGAACACAATTTGCCTGCATCTGATGATAAGATTACTTTACCAACATTTTTTCGCCGGGTATTACTTTACCAACATGATTGGTAATCAAATTCAGAACTCAGAACATGTCAGATATTGATAATAGGTGGAATGTGAGATTACGTGAAAGCACTTGATTTTTTTCCCCAGAACTTTTCATTTTAACCTTTGCTCGTATCAGTCAGAGCATTGTAAAGTCAGAACACACTGATTTGGACCACACCGAGGTATAATTTCAGAGTCTAAGGCCCTCCACATACATGCAAGTTCGTCGCAAAATTTAAATTGATGATTAAATGATGGCATGTAACTCAATGCTCCACGACATAAAAATTGTAATGGTCATGCAACTTCTGTTCAACTGAAATGGCACCTACAGTGTAACAAATCTGAAGTTCTGAACCCATCTTTGGGTTACAAATAGGAATCAGGTATGCTTGCCAATCTCTTACTCCAAGAGCTAAATAAGCTTATCTATTTTACTAGGTTCACAGCATATTGAACACTCGAACTGCGTCTCTGTTCTTCGGGTTTCCCTTGTAGATGGTCATCGTCGCCTCGTCGAGATCAACCAAGACGGTGCACAGAGTGTACAGCGTTGGACCTGAAATCATGCTCATGTTCATCAGTTCACCTCGCAACCTTGCAATCTACTATAATACTCTAGCATACTTTTTTTTTCAATAACGGAAATCGATTTAGCATGCATGAAGTGAAGAAATGCAAGACCAAAACCAATCACCTGTCATGTAGATCGGGTACTTGTCATCGGCAGTGTCCCCGAGCAGCGACAGCGCCTTCTCCTTGGTGTCCGGCGAGAGCTCCGCTGCTCTCCTCTCCCTGCTCATGGAGTTCTCGTCCTGCACCTGCAAATTCACATAGGCTTAGAGTCCCTCCGAATCATAGGAATAGAAAAAAACACATGATCTAATAGAAATTTAACTATAAAACAAATGATTGCAATACACATGAAAAACACATGAACAAAGAATTGCAATACACATGAAAAACACTTGAATGATCATTTGATTGTACCACATGAAAAACGCAGGAATCGGATGAAAGAGATAGACTCAACGGAAATTTTCTAAGAGGCTGGAGCTCTTGCTAAGTTTCATCCAAAATCTCTAGAGGATTTCTATTCCATAGGAATTTTAAAGGATATGACAATATTCAATCATTAGTTTCAAAGACATTCATAGGGAATTTTTCTATAGGAATGAAAACCTTCAAAATTGCTATGTTTTTTTCCTACAAATCAAAGATACCCTAACCAGTAACCCATTGATCATGGAAGAAGAAATGGTTGCTACTTTCCTATCTGCTTGATTAATTACCTGGTTGACCTGGAGATGGCGGTACATGTTGGCGTGGAAGAAGGGCGCGGCGGCGGCCTCGCGCACGGAGAAGCGGTTGCCGGAGGCGATCTCGACGTTGACGATCCTCCGGCGCCGGACGTCCATCAGGTTGTAGCTGTGGCCGATCGACATGGCCGGCGAGCTCACCCTCTGCTCCGATCGACGAGATCACCAAAAACAAACGCTAGCTGGTGAAACACTGATCGGAATGTTGTTCAGATCGATGGGGAATGTGCTGATCCATGGTTACATTCATGGCGTCTTCGAGGCTCGTCGCTTCGAGGAGGTCGCGCGAGACGAAGTTCCGGGCGATGGCGCCGGCGACGACCTCGCCGCGCGCCGGCGGGACGGAGTCGAGCGTGAACGCCTGACAATTACTGGAAAGTTAACCTGACGCCGGAAATTAATGGAATCGAGTTCAGAGTGGTGTTGGCGCTGCCGGCCGTCGATCGCCTACGTACCACTCCGTTGCTGTTGAAGCCGAAGGCGCAGGTGGGGAGCTCGCCGGCGTAGGTGTAGGCGGTGAACGACGACGAGCCGTCCGGCGAGGTGGCCTTCACCACGTAGCTGGAAAAACCACAGGGATTCAGTGGGCTGAATTCCGTCAGGAAGCGGAGTGTGAGGAGGACTGGAAGAGGTGGGAGTGCGTACGTGTGGCCGAGCAGCGCGACGTTGGCGTCCTCGTTGTGCGCGGCGATCGCCGCCGACTCGCCGACGAGCAGGACGTCGGAGCAGTCATCGTCGGCGGCGGCGGCTTCGTCTTCCCGGTGGTGGTGTTGATCTTCCTCCTCTGTGATGAACGGCAGGAGCTCCTTCCTAAAGTTCACTAGAATCACCTGTTTACTCCCGCGAGTCAGCTCTAGTCAAATACTCCTTTATTTTCTCTCCACCCTTAAAAAAAAACCAATTCTAACTACGAATCTAGTTAGATTTTTTTTTTGACAGGATAGTATATATATGAGCATAGGAATATACATGAGTCGTCTAAATTGGCATATAGGCTTAATCACCGGATATATATACTTAAAAAAACAAGCCATTTCCGAACACATTAAGGTATTTTTGAAACACAAGAATTTTTTTTGCCGATTCGATTCATTTGAAGATCTCATATAGTTTACGACGAAAACATCGGGTATCGGGTTTATCAAGCTGGAGAAACAAACTTCTCAATAAAATCGGCCATGTTAAAAAGAAAAAAAAAACTAGACTTCAAATGTTCAACAAATTTTGTCCTAAAATAATTTCACCGGGTGTGACAGAGAGGGGGCAAAAGGGACATTTTACATGTAGGAGTGGGACCCCGCTGCCGTCGGCCGTCCCCACCATCTCGTCCCAGTAGCGCGGGTACCTCGCGCGGTTGGCGTCGCGGAGCGCGTCCACCAGCGCCCGCCCCGGCGCCGTCGACGCGAACGGGAGCAGCCGCCGCCGCAGCACGGCGTCGCCGCTCATCCTGCTCCTGATGGCCTCGCCGAACCTCCTCCCCACGGCGACCCCAAGCGCGTACCCGCCGCCGCACCGCCCGGCGTCGAACACGTCCAGCTCGCCGCCGCCGCCGCCGCCGCCATCGTCCACGGCGCCGCCCATGTTATGTGTGCGCTATATATGACCGGTGAAATGGCAGGAAAGGATCAAAGGAGCTTAAGCTTTTTTTGGTGCCTTATCTGCAACAATGTCTAGTGAAACTACAGCGTCAGGTTCACTGACTTGTATAGTTTATGGGCTTGAATACTTGTTGGGCCGGGCCGGTTTGTAGTTAAGCCTGCTTCGAAATTGAGAGGGTGTTTGGATTGTGAATTTGTGACCCAATTAAATCATGCCAAATAATTGGTACTGTAATAATATTTTTTTTAATAAAAACATAGTACAAATGCAATCGTGTGCATGGCACATATGCACATACTTTTTTCCTTATGAGCACACACGTACAATCTACCCCTATGAGCATCTCTTATAGACTAGACCAGCCTCGGACTTCTTGCTCTCTATATCTTCGGGAACGATTAGGACAGCGGATTTCAAAAAGGAGAATTTTATCGGGAGTTAATTTTTAGTTATCTCTTCAATTAGACCCTATTCACAAAAAAGTCTGAGTATGGATTAAGAAATATTGGGATTGACTTATGAGCTTCTGTTGATGAGTCTCTTATAAACCATAGCCGTAAAAACGGTTTTCAAACAGGATTGAATTTCCAGCCGAGTGTTCAAGGGAAAAATTGGACCTAAATATATACGAATCGTGAATAGTTGAACAGTATATTTGATTTCCAACAAAATCCTAGTCCACTTGGTATACCGGCAGCTGTGGAAGGAACAAAATTTCACGGTTTTCGACTACTCACTCTCTTCTATTTTGGTGGTGCTGCAAACCATGTTAGAAAAACCGTTAGTGGTTTTCCGCTGGCGCCGTTGTTTTTAGAGTTTTGCTGAGAGTTACTAGGGCTCCACCACCACCCTCCCTAGCAATAGGAGTCCTTTCTTTTCTTAAAAGAGAGTTTTCTTCCTTTCGCAGTTTTTGTTCCTTTCCATTTTTTTCATGTTCCTTGGCAATGGTTCTTCTAGTCGTTTGCGTTGTGTAATCAATACTTTGTTTTTTCTTAATATATTAATGTGTAATCGTTTTACACAAAAAGATTCCCAACAAAATCATAACGCTGGAATGTCTCATCAGAATTCAGTACTATTAGTACTACTATAATTTATAATCTTGTCCGATGAACTGACAGCTCAAGTACAAATTATAGATCATTTTTCTCATGCACCAACGCTGGACAAAGTTCACCGACTAATCACAGAAAAAAGCTACACCATCCCATCTTATTAAACAGCAACTTTTGATCCAAAAGATAGAATCCAGCTGCAACTTTCAGATCCACCACAGTAACGCGGAAAAACTGTCACCATTAATTATTTGTTACGCTAACCAGCCCACATTAGTCCACATGACAGGACATCATTTGATGGTGTCAGCAAAATTCCACCGAAAGCAAAGTGGTGTGTGAACATATACTCCTTCCTAAAATAAATTCACTTTAAATTCAGAGAATAAGTTAGATGACAATTATTTGTGATTAATTAGTTGAGACGAAAAAATGGACGTGGAGTATATTTTATGATAAAATTTAGACTCTAATTATCTAAGTAGTAGTTACTCCATCCGTTCCTTAAAAATAAGCATTTGTATCTAGTTTAGTAAAGATTAAAGTTAAGAAAATAATTCCTTTCAGTCATCTCATTGGTCAATTTTAAAATTTAAATAATTTGGTTTCTTCTTCTAAGCACCCGCATCTCAAAATAAATCAATTTTTACATAAGAAGATTAGTGTAAGTTGATTTATTTTGATACGAAGGAAGTAATTACATGAATGTGTGATTTTTGTGTATTGAAACCAATGTCCTAAAAATACTTACATTATTTACATAGTTTGAAAAAATAGTTTAGCAAAAGTTAAAGTTAAGAAAATGATTCCTTTTAGTCACCTCATTGGTCAATTTTAAAATTTAAATAATTTGGTTTCTTCTTCTAAGCACCCGAATCCCAAAATAAATCAATTTTTACATAAGAAGATTAGTGTAAGCTGATTTATTTTGATACGAAGGAAGTAATTACATGAATGTGTGATTTTTGTGTATTGAAACCAGTGTCCTAAAAATACTTACATTATTTACATAGTTTGAAAAAATAGTTTAGCAAAGATTAAAGTTAAGAAAATATTTCCTTTCAGTCACCTCATTGGTCAATTTTAAAATGTAAATAATTTGGTTTCTTCTTCTAATCACCCGCATCCCAAAATAAATCAATGTTTACATAAGAAGATTAGTGTAAGTTGATTTATTTTGATACAAAGGAAGTAATTACATGAATGTGTGATTTTCATGTATTGAAACCAGTGTCCTAAAAATACTTACATTATTTACATAGTTTGAATAAAAGGCACATATATTTGGAAATGGAAGGGGTAAACTGGTAGTACTCCCTCATTTCCAAAATGATTATCATATAACCTTTTTTAAGTTATTCCTGATCATCATATTTATGTTCATTCATTAATTATATTCGTTATTTGTGCATTAGAGTAATTGGATATTGATGTATGCATCCATGCACGGAAGTATTTATAACCAACATGAATATATTGATTTACTATTGGCTAATGGTGCATGCATCGAATTTATTGCCGGAGTAAATATAGCATGAGAGTTATTATCTTTTTTTTTGTCTTTGTGTATCTATGTAATATCATCATGATCAATTTGAAATGGAGGGTGTACTGCACAAGAGAAACTATTTATCTCATGTGCTCTTGGAATATTAAACCATTAATTGTAGGTAATCATAATACTTCTGTTATTTTTTTTAGAAAATGGATTTAAAACCAAGGTACGCTGCAGAAGAGAAACTATTTATCTTATCCGCTCTTAGAATATTAAACCATTAATGTAGATAATCATAATACCTCTTTCATATTTAAAAATATATTATTAACTTTATGCAATCAAACTTAAAAACTAACTCACGAAACGTAAAATCATATGCGTAGATTTTTCTAAGTATTTTTTTATACTATCTAGTTTTGTTAGATATTATCGTTATATCCTACGCAAAATACTCCCTCTATTCCATAATATAAGACACAACCACTTTTTTTTAGATGTTCCATAATACAAGGCATACATGCATACATACAATTAACTATGACATCTTCTTCATTAAATTATTACTTGTTTAAATCCTTCACTCTCATATCCTCTAATTCTATTGGATGCATGTATTATATTTATTAGGATGATCCAAACTACAAGATAATATTAATTATTTCTTGGTATTTGGATTAAGGGTGATTGTGCCTTATATTTTGGAATGGAGGGAGTAATTGTCTAAAGTTACTCTCGACATCAAAGACCAATAAAACCAACAATATCATGTACTACACTTAATACGAAGGCACTAGTACAATACTTCTCAAACTTCCAGTGAAGTCCAGAATTCCAGATGCCTCATCTACGGTCTCCAACTCTCCATATTGCAAACAAAGAGAGAGTAAAAACTAAACACACACCATTCTCCTAGTGAAGTGAGATTGGTTGCAGTGACCAAGCTACAAAGTACAAAGCACTAATTAAAAAGGAGGGTTTGGGGGGTGTTCATTGGGAAAGGGAGAGCAAAGGGTCCTTGGAATTTGGAGATGGCCACATCTGAAGCCAGTTTTTATACAATTAGCTCATCCAATTGGGGCCTGAACTAAAGTGATTAAAGAAAATGGGGGCTTCAGGGGTTGCAGACACGAGGTGGAGGAGATGGGGGTGCAGGCCTCCACATGCACAGTACTAACACCCTCTCTGTAAGTTCCAACTCTCCTTGCTCTACTGCCTTTGGCAACTTTAGGGTTAGGGTTTCACACCCCCGACAAGCGCCACACCTCTCTCTCTCTCTCTCTCTCTCTCTCTCTCTCATCTTGGTCTTGTTGGCAAGTTGCAGAACTCAGCCATATGAAATTTATGCATTCAGGTTCAGAAATGAAATGAGCTGCTGCAAAGCAAAGGATGAATGGAATTTGCAGTGAGAATATGGCTGCAGAGTATGGGTTTCTCAACTTGCATGGTCTGGAAATGGAACTGTCTACAACATGAAGCAACTAGCAAGTGTGACTGTTTTCCAACTTCTACTAGCTACTTGCATTCTTGCAGAGATCTGCGGTTGTTCTCCTTAATTTGTCATGGGTGCAGTGCAACCTGGCATTGCTGAATAATGTCAGGTAAAGAGTGTCATTTAGGTTTAGCATTTTTCTCATGCTGGTGGCAACTGTTAAGTAGATAATTTTATTTCTTGCAAGTTTCCCATTCTTTCTTGTAGCTGATTGAGTGATCGATGAACAGATGCCCTAATAACCAACTACTTTTTGGTTAGTAGTATATAGTATGCTGATTTTTCAGCCATAATTTAATTTCGAACTTTTTGGTGATGCTAAGAAATCATGCTATTAGGACTTGGGAGATGGTCAGAAATATTCCTTGGAAATTCAGAAGGCATTGCAATGCTCAGATTCTTAACCAATGGTCAGAAATACCGCGGCGTCTCTCTCCTAACCACATGCAAGAGCCTGAACAACCAACAGCTAGCGCCAAGATTAGCAAACAAACTACTAATACACACATGAATTTGACCACACCATGTTGAATTTGTTTCTTAATTAAACCGTGCTGAATTGTTTAACAAGGACTATCTAGGGAGCTTAAATTCGAAGCCGAGAACATGTACACACAACGACCGGCCGTAAGTTGCATCTGTTAAACACTCGAAACATCGAACAACACCACAAGCATTAGCAACAACACCCATCATTTCCTTGATCTAATCATGCAGTCAATCGTTAACAACATAGGAGTATGCATTGCTAATAGTGTTCTGCAGAAAATTTCCCAAATAATTTGCATCTTTCCTCGCTGTACATGTCCCCAGGCACGCATGCTGCATGCACATCGATCACCAGCTTCTGTCAGATTTGCAATGGAAACGAGAACTCGTATAGAAAAGGCAACGCCACTCACATATCACATCTCTGATAATAGATGGACATGGCCGCATAGGGCTCCAGCGACGCTGCATTTTCTCTCTCTCTCTCTCTCTTCTGATGGTAAACTCTCGCAATAACAACAAACTTTCGGTGCTATTCTATTTTAAACAAGCTTAATTAGGAGTAGCATTTATGTGAATGATCTGAAAACAAACCTGTTTTACAACATCTGATGAAAACTAAGCCCCTGTGTCAGTTGCTAATAAAAAACTAGTTGTATTAATTAACTTGTAACCCATCCTTGAGAAGGTATATATATATCTCCACATTATTTAAAAGATAATAAAATGAGTAAATCAAAAATTAAACCGATTAAATTGTTTAGAACAAAAGTAAGTACATGGTTTACAATGTGAAAATTTTCTGGTGAGATATAGAATAACCCCAAAGGTATACATATACCTCCTATACATATCCTTTCAAGGGCTGAAGAAAACTCAAAAATAGATATAAAGATGAATTTCCAATCCACTCTCACGAGTCCCATTCAAAAGATTAGTTTTAGTATCTCCCTTCACACAAGGCACCTCTATAAATGATGAATAGGTATATATACCTACCCAAGATGAGATAAAATCTCTGAAAGGCAATTTTACAACAACGACCGAAGCAACGGAAAATAATTTTAGAGAGAGCTGCAGCTCAACAAGCAGACCCTGTCTAGTCACGGGCTGCATACCTGCAATCGCCCGAGAAAAGACGTTACCATTTTCTAGTTTATGAAAAGGATGGTGAACAAGTTGAAACAAATTATATGAATGACTAAAAACAGATGGTTAACAAGGTACAAAATCCCTGCTCATCAAAGACTACCAATCAATATAGTGTAGCTTTACAACATGTCTTCATAGAAATATAGAATGCTCATGAAAATAGAACATTATCAGGTCTGCATATAGAGTTCAAGATAAACGGACATATATAATTTCTTGTGGTAATAATTAGTACATCTAAACGAAATATTATTACAACATTGTTGGAACAATCTCTGTTGAACATCACAAAGAAATTAATGTTATACAACTTTAAACAGAGCATCACAAATAATATTACCCCTAAAATAATTACATAGAATTAATATATGCCAAAACACCAATGACTTCAAATTTCCATTTTACAGATTTGTACGTGTTCTGTGACAGTATATATTAACTCCGTTATATATCAAATATCCAAATATATATAAGTTCAACTTATGATACAAGTTGTCTTTATTTTTCAGGAAGATATCAACAGTCCCCTGCTAAATTGAACAAAATAAAAGAATAGATATCCCTTGTTCTCCAAATGATGCACGAAAAGTAGACAGGCATGCATTCAACATAGATAAAAAGATTATGAGTTGTAGACAAGCCACATATCATAAGTGGATCATATATGCACCTACTCTATGCTAAACATCACAAATCTCACCAAGGGTAAAGTAATTAATCTAAACTTTAACCTTGACCCTTTGAGGGTGAAAACTGAAAACAACTTGCTTTGGGGCCAAGAGATAAAAAGGAAAAAAAAGAAAAGAAAATTGTCATGGGAAACTTGATCCAATCAAGAGCTGTGGCCATGCTCCAAAAGCAAGCACTACACCACCAGCAGCTGCTAGCACACGTCCAATCACCAGTATGCATGCCAAGTTCCAAAGCAAACAGGGAGACTGAAAGACGTCTCACTGTTGCACTCTTGCACGAACCGAAAGATGTCCCCCCCCCCCACACACACAAAACAGATCACCACAGGGGTATAGCATAGTAGGATCGTATTTTGTCCTAGGGTGTGTTTAGATCCACTTTGGATCCAAAGTTTACAAAATTCCATCACATCAACCTGTTATACACACACAACTTTTCAGTCACATCATCTTCAATTTCAACCAAAATCCAAACTTTGGATGGAACTAACCGCAGCCCTAGTCCAGAACAGTGCACGCCACCACCACACACACACTCCATCCATCAATGGATCAGGATCATTCACATAAATTCAGGGAAAAAGAGAGAGAAAAAGAAATTAATAAAAGTTAGGGAGTACAAAAGAAAATCTAGCTAGATCGAATTCAACAAGAGGAGCTATAGCTACTCATATATTATCCTGAAAGCCACATCACAAAGTAAAGCAGCAGTGCTTTCAGAGATAGAGAGAGAGAACACCATGTATGTATGTCCTCTTTTTGGAAGAGAACGAGGTGTTTGCAGTGTGCAGATCAAGGATTTTAGTAGTCCAAAAGGGCCCCGGGATAAGGAAAGTACAAGAACCTTGGACCTCCATATTATTAATCGACTAATTAATTAACCTTCATTAATAACAAGCAGAGAAACAGTAATCACACCAGTGCAAAGAACTGTAGTTTTTGCAGAGAGAGGCAAGCAAAGAAAGCAAATCACTGGTGCTATCATTTCATGCCCGAACAGCTAGCTTAGCTAAAGCAACAAGATGCATATCATCATGCAGATTAAAGCTGCAGAGATTAACAAGCAGATCAGATCAAAACACATGTCAAGGTAGCTTAATTAGATCGAGGAGGAGGGAGCACCCTTCAGTCCAAGCAAAGACGGCGCGAGATCGGAACGTTACCTCCCGCTTCATTCACTCATCTGCTAAGCTTTGCTATCTCAAGCGTTTCTTGCTTGGCATGTGGGTGAATGAGTCGGCAGCTAATTCGACCCTAGCACCGCCCATGAGTGGACTGAAGGACGCTCTCTTCCATCCATCCATCGCTTCTTCCATCAAATTAAAAGAATATATTAACAGCAGCTACATATATTAAGATCAGATCAACATGAAAAACGGCAGCAAACAAGCATGAAATTAAACAACCACGAAACTTTTGAAGCTTCTCTCCATGCGGATCTTGGAGGATTTGTGAGAGTGGTAGACTGGTAGTAGGAGAAGAGCTAGTACAAGTTATCACAAAGATGGGTGCAAGAGGGAAGAAGAAGATGGCAAGAGGGATAGATAAGAGAAGACATCATATGGAGAGAAATGGAGAAGGCCATTAAATAGAGCCAAGGCGTGACATCACAGGCATGATAAAATGAATAAAAATAGTGAGAAGTGGCCGGGCCTTTGTATCATTATTTCCATTTATTATTTTTACCTTTGCTCGTAATAAGTACTACAGTACACTGCTAGGAGTAAAACAATGGGCCAACTAGCGAATGTCCGGAAGGGGTCAAAAGAAATGGGCAAAGCCCTAATTAAACAGGATACAAACGCGTCAGATATAATATATTTCATGTGTACTTTTTCTCACGATATATTTGTAAAGATGATTACAAATTTAACTTGTACTTATAAAATGTTTTCCATGACAACATTTTAAAACCTTTTCATTTATTAATGATTTAACATTTTTAGGTTGGCTGGAAGCATTATAAGAAATTACAGTGTATATCTGGGAACGGAGAAAGATGCAGATGGTTGCTAATCCTGCCAATTAGGAGTAGTAGCTAACTGGTTGGGCTTATTTGGTTAAAGTGCTCGGTTAATTAGAAATTAAGCTAACCAGTGGGTGTTGTTTGAGGGAGCCGCAATGATCTTTGGAGTTCTCTTTGCGATTAGACTGTGGCATCCTCTAACACATGTTAAATAAAAACAAACGTAAAATTACTATTCATTAAATTTCTATTAAAATTTAATTAATCACGTACGTATGCGTAATATTTATAGTCACTATGATTTTAGGAAAATATTTTAGAGAGTATTTGTCTCGAGTAGTGATCCTCTCTAGCGGGAGGTCGTTAGACCCGCTTTGTGAGTTCGGCCGGGGGATAAGGCGCGATGATCAAGAGCGTATCTCCGCCTAGGATCTGGTTAACTAGATCGTTTCTCAACAAGTGTGAGAAGCGAGGAATTACACAGGTTTGGGCCGCTGGGGAGCGTAACACCCTACTCCTATCTGTAGAATTATGGTGGAGTTCTTACAAGAAATCTTGAGCTCCCGGGAACCCCTAGAGCCCAAGCTATCAAGAGTCGTCCCTTTTCTCGGTGGGTAAGGTCATCCTTTTATAGCTCAAAGGGATACCACATGCATTGTCTTTACCTACTTCCCTACTGGAGGGGACCCCACATAGCCTGGGGCAAGCTACCGTCTGTGCCTTCAACCGAAAGCAAAGTGGTCGTTCGCCCCCAGGTGGGGCCAGCGCCGTCTTCCGCCTGACACGGGGGTCATCCCTGTCATTCCTTCTTAATTCCATGGAGACTTTGGTGGATTCATCACGTATAGGGGACGCACTTGGCTGTGTGCCGATGGGACAGGGCATACCCGTCCCCACTCCGCCCGATACAGGGCGGGACGTGGGTGCACTGCCACCCGTCCCATCTGCTTGCGACCGGTCACAGACTGGTCAAGGCCGATTGACGTGCGTCAATCGGACGGCGCCGCACACCTGCCCACGCCGCATTAAATGCGGCGAGGGACGGTTGGGGCGCCGCTCATTTAAGGCGCTGGGCAGCGCCTCCTGCTCTGCCCACTCGACCGCCACGTGGAAGCCGGGTGAGGGCCTCGGAGCGGTGCGTTCCAAGGGCCCGAGGGGTGTGACGAGGCACCCCGAGACCCCCTGGCCACTTCATAACTGCCCGACTTCCCTCGAGGGGGTGGGAGGCAGGCCGCACGGCCACGTGGCCAGATGGAAAGATTATTTCCCTCAACCGTGTGTACCCCCGGGCCCATATCACCGACAGTATAAATGAAATGAAACAAACTAACACTGTGTTCAGGAGGGGAGGCTAAGAACCTTTCCATCATGCACGAAAAACTGGGTTGCTTATTAGCACATAATTAATTAAGTATTAGTTAAAAAATTAAAAATGATTAATACAATTTTTACAATAAATTTCCTATAGATTTTTTTTATAAAAAAACATACAGTTTAGTGGTTCGGGAAGTGTGCGCATGAAAAATGAGAGAGTGGAGCTAGGTTGGGAACCTTAACTTGCAAACACAGCCTAAATCCATGTTTGGGATTGGAGCTTAAGATTTTGAGAATTAACCGATTAGTAGATAACTTTTCACAATATGAAAAAGCTAGGTTTCCTATTTTTTGTCGTGTAGCTAATTTTCTTGGTTCTATAGCTATAGATTTTTATAATTTGGGTAAGAATCTAAGGCATGTTTAAGGAGTTTAAGATTCTGAAAAGTAGCTGATTGGAAGCCAACTTCTAAGAATCTGAAAAAACTTTTGGTTCTTTTTTTATTTCCCCTTTACTTTTTGGGATTACGTAACTATAACTTTTTAGAATTTGGACAAAAATCTAGATTGTTTGAAGAGCTTTTGTTTCTTGAAGAAGTTACAACTGCTAGAAGCTCCCAAACAAGCCCCTATACTGTTTGTGGAACTAAAGATTTTGGAAGAAACTATATTTGCTAGAAGATCTCTAAACATGATCTTAATACAAAACAAATCATAGAACATGCATAGAGATATTCTAAGTACCTATTTATAACATTGGGAAAAACTAATTATCTTTTAGACATTTGGCTTTTCCTTCTATCTAGCAAGTATGAACATATAATATATTATATATACTGGTTAATTTGGCCTATTTATGAAATTATTCCCCTTTATTTTTTTTTTCAAATCCTCTTCAATATCCTCTAAATGGAACAAAACATAATTGTATTTGTTACAAATTTTAACCCTAATCGATAGAGTCTTGCACTTACAACTAAGATATCATGCAATCGGTGCTTCCCCTGTCCTTATATATAGTGACTTTAGCTCAGCAAGATTTGCCGTTTCGGCAATTTGTCAGAATATTTTAGTAGTTTGCATGACATTGATTTATTTTCTAGAAGGAAACTTCCATATGATAATTTTCTGAAAATTTTTAGAACCCTCTAGCTAAACGCGGTAGGTGGTGTGTCTTTCTCGACTAACTTGAAACGTCGTGTATAACAACACTAAAAAGGCATTCCATTATAGAATTACGAAGTTTATAGTTTGTAACTACGATATATTTCCGTGCCATATAGTAACTATCAGTTCTACCATCTATTTATCATAATTAATATTTGATTTCATCTTATTATCTCACGAAACTTATTAGAGCTTGGGTTGTCGTAGGTGACTATAAATATGTATGTCTCTTGTTTTATCTCTCTCTCTTAATACAGCACAAATCTAGAATGTATAAATTTTTAATTATAGCCTGCTTACTACCTGTTAGTGGTGGAATTGGGTACTACGGAGTAGCTATTTCCATCCTCTTTTGAGGCAATGGTTTAGCACCCGTATCAATAGGCTGTGTTTAGTTCAGCCCAAAGTTTAGATTTTAGTTGAAATTGAAGATGATGTGACTGAAAAGTTATGTGTGTATAACAGGTTGATATAATAGAAAAGGACTGAAGTTTGGATCTAAATTTTGGATCTAAACATAGCCTATACCACCAATCAAGTTTCGCCGATCGGCCTAACATCCTGATACCCTATAATTGTACAGTACTTACTAGCTTAGTTTGGGGATGACTGCAAGTACTAATTAAGTCAAAGCACTGACATATATGGATGCTGTCCCAACCTTATTAATAAATATCACGATATTATGTCGCTTAATTAGCTTAGCGAATCAAATCTCATATGACTTTTTTCTTTGTTTGACACCCTGATACCGATTTTATAACAACCACTTGTACAGAACAATTTTCTCATACGACCAGAACATCACATGTCTGTGAAAATCGATATTAATTTTTTTCAGACGGACGTTGCAACCGCACGTGAAAATATGATTTTTTTGTGGACGTTGACATGTTACATGGTTCAAAATTACGTGATTTTTTATAGAAATCAGTTCATTTCTTGTAAAATTACTCTAAAAATTTATTATTCCAACGGTAATAAGTAAGAACGGTAAAAGAAAAGGTAGAAAAGAGAGAGAAAATAAAGACATTGTTCCTTGTCTCCGACTAGTACCACCAACCAGGCCATGTCCAATCGATTGGCATGTTCCTAAACTAGCTCTAAAGTGGAAAAAAGAGCTCGTTTAGCTGTCTTGGTCCAAATTAGCTACAATTAATATTTTTTAAATCACAATATAAATGCAGACGCTCACAACGCGCGTGCACACGTACACCCTATCTATGAGTATTTCTGAAAGACTTCACGAAGTCACCATAGGCGTATTGCTATCGACGGGTACATTATCACTGAAAAAATAAATAGCCGTGAATTTGAGCACCCATATCAAGTTTGATTTAAATCTGGGTGGATTATTTTCACCACAAAACCAGTTGAGCTATGCTCATTTTACATCTCCAATTAATCTAGTTTTTCTTAAAACAAATAATTATATATTAAACAAAAGTTAATTATTTTTATCTTAGCTCCGCTCAGGTGGTTAATTAGCTAGTAGTTAAAACCAAACAAAAACCATATCACAGAACATGGCAAAGGCGATCAATAGTGAAAACCACATACTCCCTAAAAAAACAATTTCTGATAACGAATCTAGAAATTGCCATATCTATATCATATGAAGTTGATTTCTTTTTTCCTAAAATAGAGGATGTATGTAATTGAAACTTAAAACCTATTATAGGATAAAAAAAATGTTCGTTTGAGTTTTATCCACATCATCATTTGTAGAACTTCTACTCCATAGTTTAATTATGAGTAAAATTTTTACTCACGATAATACTTCCGTCGTCCCATAATATAACAACTTAAGATCGGACGAAATATTACATGGTACATGTGATGGAGGGAGTATGCATAAATCTCATACGTCCAATTTGAGTAATGTGTACGGACGGTTCTTAAACATGTAGGGGTATGTCATCTAGGTCCCTAAACTCTCAAAATGCATATCCAAATCCCTAACTTGTCATAGTGTGTCATCTAGATCCCAAATCGCCACAACCCCTTCAGGATCCTACGTGGCGTTGATGTGACATGCCACACGTACATGACATGACATTATTTTGACTGACAAATAGGACCCATTTAAATTTTTTCCTTTTTCTTTTTTTCTTCTCATTTTTTCCCCTTTCTTCTCCTTTCTCTGGGACCCGTGCAGAAAAAAGAGAAGAATGAGAAGAAAACGGAAAAGAAAAAGAAAAGAAGAAAACAAAGGACACATCACGTCCATGTGGTATTGCCACATCAGTGCTATGTAGGATCCTAGAGAGGATGTGTCAATTTGGGACCTAGATGATACACTTTGATAAGTTCTGAGATCTGGATATGCATTTTAAGAGTTTAGGGACCTATATAACACAATCCTACAAGTTTAAGGACCACCAATGCACTTTACTCGTCCAATTTTTTATCTTAAGGTAGTTTTCACTACATCTTGATTTCCACCACGAATCTTTCCTTACCAACCGAGCTTGTTACTACTATTGTTAGGCAAAGCACAACAGCCCCCGCACTTTGGACTTCTTGTCCTTTCCACCCACACAGCCATTCATCAGGTACTGACCACACTGGTGGAGAAGTGCTTTTTAGTTCCGGTTCGTAACCTCCTATAGTCCCGGTTGGAAAACGGGGACTACGAATCCGGGACTAAAGATCGCTATCTTTAGTTCCGGTTGGTGTTACCAACCGGGACTAAAGATGGGGCATCTTTAGTCCCGGTTGGTAACACCATCCGGGACTAAAGATATTTTTTCTTTTTTTTTCTGTTTTTAATATTGAATATTGATTTCACACCATCCCCTCCCATATCCAAATCATCACATATCACAGAACATCTCCAAATCCTCAAACAAATTATCTCCAAATACATCACAAACTCTTAAAAAAATTACATCATAGGGTTCTAAAAAATTCATCACAGATTCACATCTCACACAAAAATGCATCACAGATTCACATCTCAAAAAAAAAGAAAAAAAATCCGGCCGGCGGCCACTGCCGCCTCCCCTCTGCGCCGGCTAGCCGGCGCCGCGCCGCCGCCACGCGGCCCCCCGCCCGCCGCGCCGGTCGCCGCCGAGCGGCCCCCCGCCCGCCGCGCCGGTCGCCGCCGAGCGGCCCCCAGCGCCACCGCGCCGGCCGCCCACCGCAGCCACCGAGTGGCCCCCGGCCCCCACCGCAGCCGCCGCGCGGCCCCCCGCGCCGCCGCGCCGGCCGCTCGCCGCCGCCGCGCGCAGGCCACCTCCGCGCCGTCCCCCGCGTCGCCGCCTCCGCGCCGGCCACCCGCCGCCGCCGCGGCGCCGGCACGCTTCTGCACTGTGGGTGAAGGAAAAAAGGAAGGAGAGGAGGGGAGTTAGAGATAAGGAAAGAGATAAGAAGTAAGAGAGGAAAAAAAGAGATAGAGGGAGGAGTTTGTTGTGTGGACGGGAAAAGAGGATCGGTACTAAGGATTATATAGTGTGTTTTGATTTTTATTTCCGGTTAGTATCACCAACCGGGACTAAAAATAGGTTTTTAGTCCCGGTTGGTGTTACTAACCGGGACTAAAGATCCTAGGGCCCTGACACGGCCTGACATGGAATCAACCGGGACTAAAAATGAACTTTAGTCCCGGTTGGAGTTACCAACCGGGACTAAAGATGATTTTTAGTCCTGGTTGGTAACAACAACCGGGACTAAAGATCTTCCTCTTATTAACCGGGACTAAAAATCATTTTTAGTCCCGGTTTTTAATGGAACCGGGACTATTGTGGATTTGGGTCGACCGACCAAAGATGGTTTCTCTACCAGTGCCATCTGATCAGTGTATAATCACGTACTACTAATAGTCCTACTACTGGTGTGTTTAGATACCAAAAATTTTTGGTCAAAAATATCACATCAAATGTTTGGACACATGTATGGAGCATTAAATATGGATGAAAAAAACAATTACACAGCTTGTATGTAAATTGCGAGACGAATCTTTTAAGCCTAATTGCGCCATGATTTAACAATGTGATGCTACAGTAAACATTTGCTAATGACGGATTAATTAGGCTTAATAAATTCGTCTCTCAGTTTACATGCGGAATCTGTAATTTGTTTTGTTATTAGTCGATGTTTAATACTCCCTCCGTTCCATAATATAAGGGATTTTGAGTTTTGGATTGAACTGTTTGTCCACTCGTCTTATTCAAAAAATTTGTACAAATATAAAAAACGAAAAGTTGTGCTTAAAATACTTTAGATAATAAAGTAATTAACACAAAAAATAAATAATAATTTCAAAAAAATTTGAATAAGACAAATAGTCAAACAGTTCAAACAAAAACTCAAAATCCCTTATATTATAGGACGGAGAGAGTACTTCAAATGTGCGTCTATATATTTAAATCAGCCAGAAGATGAGATTGGAATGATCGGTCCAGTCTTGCATGTTGTATTCAAGGAGGACTTTAGGATTGATGGACGTGGTGGATAAAGCAAGCTAAGTTTTCATAAATTTTGAATAAATATGAATGCTTAGTTTAATTCTGATTGATCAAGAGAAGCACACACTGCATTTGAAAGTGTCAGAACACATGTTTTGCTTTATTGAGTTTTCAAGTCAACTGGGAAATTATAGTTTCACAGCAACTGATGTGTGTAGTAATGAATTCAAGGAAAATGCATTCTCTTTATATAAGTATAAGCCTTTCCCGGTATGAGTTAATGGATCAGTTAATGATAATGTATATTGGATCACACTTCTCTCTTTTTATCTCTTACTGGTATCAGAGTTATCTCTTACAATTGTTCTTATATACGGTTCATGATAGTATACCTGTTCACTGTAATTGTGTGGTTAGCTTTTCCTGCGGGTTAATTGTTGGATTGATGTCTAGAAAAAACTACAGGGCCCCATGTCCAACAACTATTTGCATGAATTTCCCTTAAAAGAATGGGTTCTTGTCTTCTAGGCATAATTTATAGCAAATTTAAATATATATTTTCTGCGTGTTCAACATCTTAGTTGATTGAATAGTTGCTGGAAAAAGGTAAAAACAGGGACAAAAGGAGGTCCTAATGTTTCTACTCACACAATATTGCCATACTGCAATCTGCTTTGTGTAAAAACATTTACAAACTAACTGTAATTGTGCATTATTATCAACCAAATGAAGAGAGGGTGCAACCTGGAGTTTCATGAGGTAGATATTTGACGTAAAGATCAAGTCAACTAAAAGTTGATATTCATGGCCTTCCATTGGAAAATTTGAGTCACTAATATGATAATATTTGGTTCCAGCATATTATGCTCCAAGCTTAGTAAATTGGGTTTCACTGATTTGTAATTTATCATTTAACTTTTCAGCTTTTGATTGAATGTCTTGTACTGAATCATGTAATTTTTATGTCTGTAGTTTTACAATAACATCTCCAACACCTTAAAGGATGTTGTTTGGAAATCACATAATCTTCAAAGTCAACATTCCTAGAGTAACTTGCGAGAGTAGGATTGGTGAACTATCAGCATACCATTCTCTTGAATCAACATATTCCTATTTCTAGAGGCGAGAAAAGGAAAAGGTAGGCATATTGCACTTGTAATTACATATGACCCTGTATGTCCTACTCTTATTTTTGAGAGAACCCTTCTGATAGCTCAAGTGAAGTTGATCGTGCTATGAGTTTTACATGTCAGTAAGTTTTGTGTGTAAATCAATATGCTGTGAGGAAGTAAGTTTTGTGTGTAAATCAGTATGCTGTGAGGAAGAAGTATAATCAAGAAGTCGTTTGATTTTCAGCAGGAATTTCCTTTTCTGTTTATCTCCGTTGTCTTATCAAATATCGCCGTAACGTTAGTACGGGCATATTACTAGTAAAGTAAGTAACACAAAAAATAAATAATAAATTCAAAAATTTTGAATAAGACAAGTGGTCAAACAGTTTAAACAAAAACTCAAAATCCCTTATATTATGGGACGGAGAAAGTACTTCAAATTTGCGTCTATATATTTAAAGAAAAATAACGAAAGAACTAACACCGCCTACTACTACCTCTCTTCCTCTGTCAATGATGCACATAGAGGCCAGAGAGAACGGAGAGGCAGAAGAAGCAGCAGCAGCAGCTGATCTGGCGCCATGTGCATCAACAGTAGTCGCCGGACGCTGGCCTTGGCTGACGCATTTTCGCGCATCCTGCTCCAAGGTTGGATCGGAATGACAGGCGACGTGAGGCCTCGAAGCAGGTGTGGCCGGCGGAGGCGGAGGCAGACACACGGAGGCGGAGGAGTACTACTCCAGCTGCAGCAGCTGCCGCTGCTGCTGCAATGCCTCGACGCTTCATGAGTAACAGTGCTCCGCTGCCTGCCCGAGAAAGGACAGCAAACGCGCTGCTCAAATTAATCAACGCCACCCAGCGACAGCAGGACGGCAGCGATAACCCCCCCCCCCCCCCCCCCCCCCCCAACATAGACTGCTCAAAAAGTCTAGGGTCGATCGGTTACAACCTTTGCGTTTTACTCTCTCTGCTTGTGTGGATTTAAATTTCAGCAGAGTTTTTCCCTCCCAGCATCATCATGTTTAAATTACAAAGGTGTTCATATCGTTTAGGTCCTCTTGGAAACACGAGAATATAAGAAACGTAGGAATCGAAGAAGTATGCTTTTCCATCCTATATGAATTAAAAATACAAGAAACGAGAAGATGGGCTCTTTAATTCACCAAAGAGAAGTTTCACAAGAGGTCTACTCCTTCCGCCTTAAAAAAAAGAAACTACTTCTGGATATGAAACATACACCTAGATTGAAACCCAGAAATGAGTTTTTTTTCCTTTGTATGGAGTAGGGCTGTCACAAAAGCTCGAGGCTCGCGAGCTGCTCGAGCTCGGCTCGTCCTAGGCTCGATTCGAGCTCAGCTCGAGCTCCAGACGAGCCGAGTTCGAGCTTCCAACGAGCCTAGTAATATATGATTTTTATTGTTATTTAATAAATTAGGAGATCAAATATGTTATTTGTATGCCTTATATTAACATTATATATTTATTTTATTCTTTTTCCCTCTTCTATTAATATGATAAACTAGAAATTAATTATTTTTTAAAAAATATCTTTAAAATATATATTGTTTTACTAAAAATCAAGCTCGGTAGTCGAGCACGAGCCGAGCCTGTCGGAAAGCTCGAACATTTTATAGGCTCGGCTCGAGCTTGTATCGAGCTCGAGCCTAGGCAGACGAGCTCGCTTGAGCTCGGCTCGTTGACAGCCCTAGTATGAAGGGAGTAATCTCTTGCTTATTTTCCTATGGAATTGATCATAGGAATGCAATCGTATGAAAATTTTCCTATCCTCTTCATATGAATCAAAGGGCTCTACAAGGGAAAAAAACTTAAGAAATGAATCCTCCAAAATTTCTTTGCAAATCCTACATTTTAAAGGGCCCCTTACTAATTTTCTTGTCATTGAATATCTCACGGGATATCTACCCTCTTCAGCCCCTGCGTCACTACTAAGGGTCAACACGGGTGGCGCACAGGTTGCCGCAACCCTACCTTCCTCCCTCCCTTCCTCACCGCCATTTGAGTAGTTGAAAGGACGATGGCGGTGGGGCTTTCTTTATTTTCTTCCCCAAGCTCCAGAAGATTGGAACAACAACAACGTAAACCTAGCAGCTAGATCTAGGAGTGATGACGGATACGATGGTGACAAGATGAACTACTCTAACGATGCAGCGACGACAAACATGCCTTTCTAATGGTGATTGGATGACAACCTTGCTGTAGGGAATGATGATGATGGCTGAATCTGGTGCCTCGGTCATATCGTGTTTCTTTTTTCCTCTTGTGCTTAAGGCCGCGGTGACGGGAAAGACGTCGACGGAGGGTAGGTTCGATATGTTATATCCCAGTTTTGGGCGGCTCAACCCTTGCGGCATGGTGCGGCAATTTACGGGCGTAAGGGTGTTATCCTGGTATGACGATGGCTAATATGGCAAAGTGCAGCATCTTAGAGGACCCAAGGACAGTGAAGATGTGGTGCGCATAGCATATGTGCGGAGGCTATCATGTAGAGTTGCTAATGGTAGGAGCCCAAGTGACTCATGAACCCGCCTTGAGTGTCTTGGTCTAAGACTAATTGGCATAGGGATGATGGAGTTGTAACTATAAGAGGTATGTGGCAGCATGAGAATGTCTAGCTTGATGCTTTTATTGCTAGTAATAGCTAATGTTTTACAATTGCAATCTCGCTAGGAGACATTGACGCACTTTCCTCTCTCTTCCTTGTGGGTCTCTCGGGTAAAAACCATGTCCAAGTTTTCTTGGACAGGCGACGGCAAAGCTTTCAAATCACTTCTTCATACTTGGAGGCGTCACCTCTCTTTCTTTCTTTTTTTTTCTAATTTGCCATTAAACAGTATGAGTGGCTCTCTTAGATGGAGACAAGTCTGTGCTAGGATGAGTGGATCTTTTTCTCTCTTGTCTCGCCCTTTAAACCTGGTGATGTCTGAGAGCCAATGCGTAATGAATCTCTTGAAGATAGTGATAGATGGAGCAACTTTTGTACTATGTAATATCCCATCGCTGCTTAGGTTGGTTTTCTTTGGATGGATGGAGTAGATGTGCAGTAGTGTGTTTTCTTTCGTCTTTTTTTTTCTTATTATAGCTTGTAAGATCTTATTATGTCAATAGGAACCTCAGCATCATCTGATGACATGATTATTAATGGACACATGATACTTTCCTGAACGCGAGCGGCAGCATTCTACTCTACTCCTACACCGTTGCTCTTTCTTGACCGCGCGTTGATATCGACGTGTACTCCTTTAGCATCGAAGAATCAAAAGATTCTTTGAAGATCACTGCAAGGCTTGCAGGCCGTCACCTCATTGCTAAATTTTAAATAGCCCACTGCAACTGCATGTCCAGCCGAAATTCCTTGGGCTCATTTACCCTACATATAAAAACTCACGAGTTTTACATGAATTTGTAAAATTTGCAGGTGAAATCATCCAGCTCATTTCTCTCGCTCCATTGCTGGATTGAGCACGAGCCTAACCAGAAAAGCGAAAGAGGGAGAGGGCAGGCTAGGAAGGCAAGGCAACGGCCATGTCAGAGTTTTTTGCCTGTGAAACCCGTGGATGCTTCACATGTTTTTGCCGGCCAAGCTGGCCGTGGATCCCCCATATTCCCATCCAGGAAGAGAGGTTGATGGCAGTGTGCAGCGTGAGTCGTCTCGTCGATCTCGTCACATCTCAAAGACTCAAGTCGTGTCCAAACCTAACAGCTCTAGCCATACCCATACTTAAGGGGGTGTCTTAAATCTAAGGGTGTAAAGTTTTAGCGAGTCACACGGGATATTATATAGAGTGTTATATAGGATGTTCGGGTATTAATAAAAAAACTAATTACAGAATCCGTCAATAAACCGCGAGACGAAGCCTAATTAATCTGTCATTAGCAAATATTTACTGTAACACCACATTTTCAAATCATGGAGCAATTATACTTAAAAGATTCGTCTCGCAAAATAGTCGCAATCTATGCAATTAGTTATTTTTAGCATATATTTAATACTTCATATAGGTATTTCAAACGTTTGATGTAATAGGATGTAAAATTTTGGCATGGGATCTAACAGGCCCTACTTTCTCTCTTTAGCCTGACCACATGACATGTGTATGCTAGGATAGGTTTTGGACGTTGGTGGCCAATGAATCTGAAACGAATCTGTGATTTTCTCGCCCTAGAAGAATACAGTTTGGTGCAGAAAGAATTGTTACATCATGCACAAAAATATACTCCACTTATGACTAAAGTAATCTACTCCATCCGTTGCAAAATTTATTCTAAAATATAACAATTTCTCTATCTACATTTACTTTTCAACCAATCAAAACTTTTCATCATTCAAATTCTCTAGATAGGAGTACATCATCTTATTAACCAATCATAACATTCTCCTATTTACTTCCACTAAGTTTCTTAATACTTATGTTCAACACTAAATCTTCTTATATTTTAGGATGTATATAGTAGTTTATTTTGAGGCGGAGGAAGTAGTACTGATGGATATAGGCTGTGTTTAGTTCGTACTGAAGTTTGAAAGTTTAGTTGAAATTGGTACGATGTGATAGAAAAGTTGTGCGCGTATGAAAGTTTTGATGTGATAAAAAGTTGAAAGTTTGGAAAAAAAAACTTTAGAAATAAACAGGGCATAGTAGTTTATTTTAAGGCAGAGGAAGTAGTACATGCGTTCTAGCCTCTAGTAGATATGAGCATGGTATACCCATTGCACGACATACCCCCTCCGAAAACTTACGAATTTGAGTCCTTCGGCCCAACTCATGACTTCGCCCCGTGTATTGTGCGAGCACAGCCGTGCATGACGCTAGAGGGCCTCATGCTCCCGGCTCCTCCCACTATCCAGTTTAATTGGTAACCATTAGAATAAGTTTACTTTAGATCCCTAATCTTAAACTGTCATACCATAAATCTTAAACTCCCATCTAACAAAAGGTTAAATAAAGTCATGAAACAATATGGATGTTTGTTTTAGCTGACATGACATCATAATTAGAAAAAAAATAAAAAAACATATCGGGTCCACATATAAGTCAACTTCCATCTCTCTTCACCTCTCCCCTATCTTCCCCAAGAGCTCACCGACAGGGAGAGGGGTGATGGCCGGTGACCTCGTCTCCACCCTATAGAGCACCTAGAAAGAGGGGATAGGTGGGGGAGAAAGGAGGGAAGGAAGAAGAAGTATGGGACCAAACACTATAAGTCTAAAGCTTACGTGACAATGAACTTAGCCAGGCCTTGCCATATCAGCCTAAACCAAGCACAATACTGCCCTAGAATCTGGAGTAGTTCGGCATTGCAAGTAGACGAACACATTATATCTGGTATTGCGGTTTAAGGATATGATTCAAACTCGAAGTCAAGGAGGGATCTAAAGTGAATTTATTCCGCAACCATTTGACATATTCTTGTAGTGGGCTTTGATGGTTGGGCTTGGTCATGTAGGAGATGTGGGATTGACTTGCTTTGTTTGGGCCAATTTCTCTTTATTTTTCCCTTAAATTTCCTTCATGCATTTTTAACCATGTGCATCACTTGTACAAGTATTCCTCAAGGTATCATAATACCTCATATACCTCGTGATATCAAGATATTACTATACTACACATGGTACCCCGTATATATCATCTATGGTACTTGTATACTACTAGTATCAGAACTATCCCTCTAGGATCGTAGGTGATAGATCAAGTATCTAGGTATTAGATATAATACAAACCTAGTACCCACATCTACCATGTATAGTACATGAGTATCATGCTTGGCACATATAGATATCACTTTTACCGGTCCAATACGTCCAACGTACCATCCAAGTAGAAAATGTGGCCAAAACATGGCTAGGTTGATCGGTCAACTCTAGCTAGGACGATACAAGGTACTATCATGCAAAGGAATTGAGATCCAGTACAATTCAAACTGTGACTTCAAGTTAAAGGACTGCACTCAATGTCAGCCATTCTTTTTTCTTTTTAGTGAATGGTTGAAATTTGATGCTACAATACCTCTATAATTTTCCCACAAGGGCTATATTTGTGTTCATCTTCTTCCTCAACCGTTCTAGCCGGTGATGGTATAACCGTGCACGGACGACCTTAAATAGAGAATTAGTAAATAAACATAGAAAATTTGAAGGTAGGAGGCCAGATCTGGGAGGGAGGGCTATATCTGTGTCTCATCTTCTTCCTCAAACCGTTCCAGCCGGTGGTGGTATAACCGTGTGACGCCGGTCTTAAATTATTTTATTTGAAGGAAGGATTCTAAAAAAAAATTGGATTGCACGAGACAACGTACCATAGACATGTAAATATTAATATGCATGAGAAGGAAAATAATCAACCAAAGGAAGAGTAGAATTGTTTTAGCACAAATCAAATATGCTCAAAGGCCCAAGCGATAAACGTCCAACTAAAATATTTTCTTCTCTGATACTCCCACAAAGAAATGAACTTCAAGCAGCTGTTAGCCAGATGCCTGAACCTGCATTCGACAGCCAACTGGCTGGTGGCTGCAATAAGCCAATAACTAAGCATTATGTCAGTGACATCATATTCGCTCCACGAAACCGAATACAACATGAGTAATGATTTGCAGTAGTATTTGCTTTGCTTTTCTATAAAGACAAGATGCATTTCATTTTCGTTGCAACTACACGGCATAAAACAAGATGCTTAGATTTCTTCTCGGTGATGTAATGAGTAAGTAACACTACAACTATAAAGTTAATTTTCCTCTAAAGAAACAATTACAAAGTTAAGCTAGTAAATATTTCAAAAATTCTCAACAGATGGAGAAAATAGCATTAGTTCTCCAGGCATCAGAAGCATTAGCAATTTTTGCATATTATAAACGTTCACAACAGGGGACAGGAGGAATCCAATTGCATACTGGATTGGAACAAAGTAGTTAAAGCAGCTAGTAAGTGATTTAGAATCGAATAAAGCATAATAAAACAATACATCAGCTCGTGACAAAATGGTCTTGCCTTGAACCATAAGCTTGTTGAATCAGAAGGATACATTCATATGTTCTTATCTTCTTTAAGAACTATGCAAAGTGAATTGCCAATATTTTCATGGTTAATGAACAGAAATAACTCTCGTATGCATATATAGTGGAGGTTATATTAACAAAAATCCTAATGTCCTCCCAGGAAATTTATTTCCATTTTTCTGGGTAAAGCAAATAAGTAGATATTTTATATCAGCAAAATAGTTTCAAAACTGAAACTTTTCTCATTATGTTAATACAAAATCGCATGATCTGCCCTCACAACAACAAAAAAAAAAAAATCGCATGTTCTGCCATCATGTCATTAAAATCTAGTAAGTATGAGTGATATCATGGAGAAAAATATTTTGGTAGATTTCAACCACCTAAAATTGCACAATACTCACGCTAAATTTGCAGCTACATAATGTATTTAGTAAAGCAAAACCGAATTTTAATTTTTTTTGTTTTGCTTTTCTGGAGTTGGCCTTCATTTACTTTATTATTACCCACATTTGAATTTACTTTGTACTTTTTCTAGGGCGTGAATACAATAATACTCCCTCCGTTTCGAAATGTTTGACGCCGTTGACTTTTTAGCATATGTTTGACCGTTCGTCTTATTCAAAAAATTTAAGTAACTTTTAATTCTTTCCATATCATTTGATTCATTGTTAAATATATTTTTATGTAGACATATAATTTTACATATTTCACAAAAGTTTTTGAATAAGACGAACTGTCAAACATGTGCTAAAAAGTTAACAGTGTCAAACATTTCGAAACGGAGGGAGTACTGAGAAAAATATTTTGCTAAACTTTAACATGAATCCAATAATGGATTTTCAGTCTTCCTGTTCAGAATATCAAACACACATGAATTAATAACTACACCAGTTAGTTAATTATGGATCTCCACACATATGTATTTGTAGGATATTGAAGGCATGTTAAACTCATACATGGTACAATTGATCAATAACAGTAATGTATTTGTTGCACTAAAAGAAACACAAGTTCAGAAAAAAAAACACTAGGAAAAATGACCAACTTGCCTGGCATACTACAATAAAAGATGTTTATTGATTTAAATTTGAATTTGTAGTAGGATAGCAGGTGAAAATAAAAACCGAAACCATATATACGTTCATGTGTTTTTGTGGTTATAGATACAAACTAAAATTGTAAGGAATCTATTATCAGAATTTAAATATCTAAACCATGTCCATATCGAGATGCTTTTGGAAGAAGTTGGCTCTATTTGGAATTGTATTTTTCCATTAAAAAAAAGAGAGTTGCACTTGTGCCAAGTGTAGAGAGCACGACTAATCAAACCCGCGATTAAAAGCATGAACACCGGTTTAGACAACTACTGACTATGTAATCTTTCACGTAACATCAGACAATATATAGGCAACCGATAAAATAGGTCATCTATTTAACTATCTCAAATAGCTTCATAAAATCAATGATTTGATTCTTTATACAGTTGTATAATAGTATAATGACATTAGGCATGTTCGGCTACCCTTATTTACACTGTTGCAGCCTATACGCACAGTATTTTATATGTGCAGCTGTGGCAGCACAGCGGCTGCAAAGAGCAGCCGAACAAGCCCATTAAGCTGTCTATGAGACAATATGTCAATCAATAAACGATAAATTTCTCTCATCTTTCTTTTTTCTCGACATCATAACAAGTCCTATATGGCATCTCCCCGCAAAAAGAAGAAATCTTATATGGCATCTACTTGCAGACGCTTTACATCACACCACCAATGTTGATGCCCTTGATGAACAACGTTGAAAGAACCCACTAAACAAGCTGTATGACATGCAAGGCCTCCAACCATAAATGGAAAGATACGAGTCCAAAGACAGTCAATGTATTACTAGGCTCAGGCATGTACTACCTAACATCTTGCCACACTTGTCCTCTAAAATAATATTTAAATATTTTCCATCTTTTGTAAAGCTCGGTAAAGCTACCAACAACCAGACCTAATTTGATGCCAATTAGCAGTCCTTTCATTTTCTGGCGATATTTTCACTTCGAAACTCTACTTTATTATGTTAACTGAAATTATATTCCTATCAAGACAATTTACAATAGACTGATTCAAGTAACTCTCCTTTCTTTTATTTTCCAGTCAAAAAGAAAAACTTGGTCCATTTGTTTAAAAAGAGAACAGGTTTCCTTAGAATGCAATTCCATCCCAACCCTAAGCATAGCAATGGGGATCCTCTTTTAACTGAAAAATTGAAAAGAACTATTTTCGCTAGCTTAGAATGCAAGAATTTTAATGTTCATACGAATTCCTACAAATATCCTTAAAAAGTCATACAATTGCTTCAAAAGTTAAAAGGAAATGTTACAGAATGGTATCCCATTCGGACGGGATGATACCTCTAAGGTATGCCTTATAGCTAGTAGGTATCAGCTGATACCCAAATATAAGGCGATACCTCTGAGGTATCTGGTATCATCCCGTCCGAATAAGATACCAATATACCGTTATGTGGCATTCCCTAAGTTAATAAATTAATCTATTCAATTAAGATTGATGAAAAGTACCACCAGAGAATCAACGGGAAGATAGAAATATGCACGCTCTAAAGAGACAAAATTATACTGTATGTACAATGTACCTACTATCTGTACGCTTCTCATCATTTGGTGGAATTTTGTTTCCATTAGATGCACGCAAATATCAATTCAATATACAAAGAACTGCAAATCAAGCACATCTAGGCACGATGGAAATAACTGAATGGACATGGAAACTTCATAGCAGTGTTAACAAATATTGTGAGAATCATCTCTAAAAGGAAAGAAATTTGCACCGTAAGATTTGAACTAAAATGTTGCAGAATCATCTACGATTTTCCCTTTACTAATATACTACAAAGTTATATCGCCATAATTACACGGATTTGATTTCTCTAGCTCACAGTTCAAATTTCCATGGCAAGATTTCTAAGATAAATTCCCTAACTAATACCAAATGGTACATAACCATCCACGATTTTCCTTTACTGATATACTAATGCCAAGTTATATCGCCGTAATTACAGGGATTTGATTTCTCCAGCTCACAGTTTACGGTAAGTGCTTGAACAGGAGGATTCGAGAATGAGATAGACACTTCCAAAAGCAGAATCCGGCCGTTAAATTGCTGTATTGCAGCACTAGAAAAAGATTCCCCAAAATATTTTAGTTAAGTAACAAGGGCACAAGGCTAGCCGCCAGCCTTCACTTGCCATGCATGCATAATGCATACCAAAACATCACGGGCCCAAGAAAAACAAAAGGCAAGGCCAAGAGAAAAAACATGGCAAGTTTTCTGTCCACATATGTGGCAACCCACCATCTGATCCGACGGCCAGGATTTGCCGCCGAGTTCTATATAAACCCAACCCCTAAGCAATCCATGTACTCAAACATTCATGTGTTACTAGGCTAGACTAGAAACCTATGGCACAAGGATTCGTGTAGCCAGCCTTGTCACCTTTGTTTTTCCTTCATATATTTTGCCTGATGGCTACTATCTTCATGTGTTGTGAAGGGGAGAAGAAGAAGAAGACGAGCTCCCTTCGATCCAATCCAGGAGAGGAAGTGGTAGGATGCAGCTGCCGGTTCATGGATACCTCTGCAGTGCATGTCGTAGGCTTGCACTTGCATGGGTTTGCATGACCCGGGAGATGAACCGACCATTGTCTTCCTCTTATGCTTGGATTGAAGGGAGCTCTACACCTCTCTCTCTCTCTCTCTCTCTCTCTCTCTCTCTCTCTCTCTCTCTCTCATATGACTAATATTATCATCAAGGTATGGATATTACGTTTGCAGTTAGCTTGTTCTTAATTATTCTTCTGGTTTTCTTCTTGCAGGTGCAGGCTGCGGCCACTGCCCACATGAAGGTTGCATGGGAGGTATCAGGTATGGAGCAAGCGGAACAGGTCCTCAGGAATCAAGAAGACAAGAACTAGATGATTGATGGGATTAAGCTGTGTAGATCGTGTGGAGCAAAGGACTTATCGGCAATATTGCCTGCGCTGTTCTTGTTTTCTTGTCTTCTCTTTCCTATATTAAATAGAGTATATGCATTTTGCTTTAGGAAAAGAGATCCCATATTACTCTATAATCTATGTCTTGAGTAAAGCATATCAGAATTTCACTCTGGTAAAGCTAATGTAAATACAAACTTGAATGTTTTTTGTTTTTAGTTTCCTGTATATTCTACTTTCCAATCTTACTTCTCTTGTTCGCCCCTCTGTAACTCTGTTCTTCTCCATTTTATCAATGAAATGGCTATAAGGTAGAGCCAGCTCTAATTAACCTTCACGTCATACAGTTTAACGATGATATCGTGAATGAGCCACTCCAGGGAATCCGCACAGTAATTGCCCCACAAGAGCCATAATAGGCTGGTGATATCGTCTCCAAGAATATGCATGCAAGTTAGGCATTCAAACAAATCTGGTAACTACGTATAACACGAGTAAAAACGAGGTAAAAACCAGGAACATAGGCATACAAGTACTACGTACAACACGCACGCAACTATTTGAGGCATACAAAGTAAACACGCATGTGACAAGGTTATACAGTAGCGCGAATATTAGGAAGGAACTAATATTTTGAGGCACAAAGTAAACACGCATGTGATAAGGTAATATATACAGTAGCGTATTTTTCTTTAGAAAAACGCGAATATTAGGGAAAGAACTAATATCAAAATAATTAGAAGGGGTGAGGTTTCGAACCCAGGTCGTTCACCACCTTGTGGAGCTAGCCGGAAGACCCTCGGTGTTTCTCCGTATTTTTCTTTAGTAAAAATAATAAAAGAACACGGTAGCATAAAAAAAAAGATGGCAACATTGACCGTGTTTACCTTGGCGTAACGCACACTCGAAGCCAAGAATCTCTGAATCCGGATTCCCGGGACTGGTACATGACACGTTACGTCCAAGCACGGACAAGTGTTTCCTGGTACCCCGGCTCTCTCACGTCGTTCAGCAGACGCCATCTGCGAAACCGATGTCGTTGATGTGAGCCATCATGCACAGAGTTGCACACCAACACACACTGACACAGTCCCCCCCAGCTTTCTTCACCTGGCCCGGCATGCATGCCCTCATGAGCCACATCGTCGTGTCGTGTCATGTCCTGGCCGAAACAACAATGGCGACAGGAGATGCATGAGCAATGGCGGTTTCAGAGGCTGCTCGAGCTGATGTCCGCCGCCTCGTCGTCGTGGAAGAGGGCCTTGGACACCGTCGCCAGTGACCCGGCGGCGTCGCCCGGCTTCCTCTTCCCCGCGGCGGCCACCGTCATCGGCGTCTCGCAGACCATGTCGGTGCACGCCGCGCGGCGGCGCTTCCTCCGCTTGGACGCCCCCTGCCGCGACTGCGGCGGCGCAGCGGCGGCGGCGGCGGGTTCCTTCCCGGGGTGCTTGAGCGCCCAGACGCGGCGGAGGTCGGGGACCCAGCTGGTGAACGAGGAGAGCCTGCGCTCCCTGTTCCTCCTCTCCTCCGCCCTCGCCAGCCGCTCCTCGTGCCTGCTGCCGCCGCCGCCGCCGTGATCGCGTCGCGGCAGGTGAGGTGCGGAGTTGCTCCGGTGACGGCGGCTGTTGCTCCCGTCGACGTCGTGGTTGCTGCTGCTGGGGAGGGACTCGGAGCATTCCACCTCGTCGTCGAACAGATCGAACTCCATCTCGGTGTAGATCTTCTTGATCACATCTTCCATGGATTCGATGTACCTGAAAAGAGTTGGACAGTTAAAACTTAAACTTGTGTTTTTTTAGTTTTTTCAAAAAAAATTCAAATACGGCGAACGATTAAAGTTGGACACGAAAACTCATAGCTGCACTTATTTTAGGACAGAGAGAGTAGTAGAAATTTGATTGTTCGTTTGAACTCTTTTAGAAAATGACAGCACTGTAGCCCAACACATGAATACTTTCGACTGAAGATATTGTCGTACACTGCTCGTATTACCTGAAAACAGGAATCATTTTTTCTGTTTTCTTTTTTGGATAGGCAGGAAAGGAAAGCAAATGTTGGCCAGCGACTCAAAGTTCATTCAACTTGAAAGGAAATGGCTCAGAGAGACTGAGAAGGCTAAATGGAGTAATGGACAATAGTATTTTCTGAGCATAAATTCTAAGGGCGGTATTATAAGACTACCATTAGAGTATGCGTACAGATTCCTGTCATATCGCTCAGCTTGGCTATATATATCGTCTGAGGAATAAGCTTTACTGTATTTAATGTTTCAACATGTATACTCAACACAAAGAGAGAATAAAAAGGCCAACAAAGGAAAACGTAGTATTCATGGTAGTACAAGTATACAACCTAGCAGAATATATCTTTTCAAGTTGAATAGTTCTGCATTTCCAATGTAGAGAGAAGTTAGAACATTGCTTTCAGATCGACGCAAATTATAAAAGAGTGACCACTCTGATGTCAGTACTCACTGCACAATAATTCTTTATTCTCCTCACCATCAGGGAAGATAAATATCATTTCTACATTATGAATTTGTGCTCGCACAAGGTATCATTATCATGTTCAGTTTACCAATGACGGGGGCCTATTTTCCCAAACAAATGCTGTACTAGTTTTCATATTTTTGCTTAGTACGTTCTCCTGGCATCCTGGCAATGCCTGTATTGATTGGCTAGAAAAATCAACCTTCATTTTACCTTACAGAACTACCCCCCACCTGAATGAGATAACATTCAAAAGCAGTCAAGAAACCTATAGCTCAACAAATACATGCTAAACTACTAAGTCATACCTGATCTTAATAGTCTTTTCGGCAAACTCAAGAATACTATTGGACTGAAATGAATCCCCTTGGAGGTTGATATCAATAAACTGCAGAAGGGAACAGATTTCTTTTATCATCTTCTGTTTGGAACCTTCCTCGATACCAGGTCCAAGTTCAGACTTCATTATCTCCATTCTAAGCAAAATCTGCAGTTCATGTCTGATACATACTTGTTAAGGTGCACAAACCACAAAATTTGCATCCACATTTATTTTACTATTTCAAAGGCCATACTAAACAAGATAAATGCAAGACTGAAATGAAAATAAGAGCATTTAAAAAGGATACTCTCGGATTTTGTAAGTTGTGCTGTATTTTGGGATTTCCTGAGATGTAGCACATGCTGTATTTCTGTCTTTGTACTTTGCAACCAGCTCTTTAGGTTTCATCAACAGAATACCGGAAGCTTCACAGGCAATTTTTCCATCAGAAACATCTTCTACTTCCCCACGATTAGAGTACCTCACTGAGATCTTTCTGTGCTTAATCATCAGTGCATGAACAGATAAGCCAACCAAGCGTCCAGCTAAATTCCCCAAATCTGCATCTTCAGAACAAAGACTTTGCTCAATCTTCTGAGGGACACTATCAAGAAATGCTTCTAAATCTTCCATAGAAGAAAAGTCTGAAGTCTCATCACCCACTGGTTTCTCCACTTTGTTACAATTTATTTCATCCATTGGTTTGTCCTCTTTGTCACAATCTACTTCATCCACAGAAAAATTGACAAGAGGGGCTGAAGCATCCTCCTCTAAAACTGGACTTTTTGTTTCTGCCTCATCTTTTGAGGAAAGATGTTTTTCTTCTTCTGCAACTGCAACTATGCTTGACGAAGTACTAAGACATTGCTGTTTCACTTGTTTCATCCAACATTTCAAAAACCGCATCTTTTTAGATGTGGCAGCATACCTGCTGAAATACAAGTCTTCCAAGTCCACCACCGGCATGCTGCCATCAGCACTTTTTAGGAGCACATCACAGAAGGAGATCCAAGTGGTCGCCTCAAATAGCTTACTGACCAGCTTGCTTCTCTTCTTCCTCGCACTCTGCTCTTTTGATGTATCAGGCATGCAACTATCCAACAATGCAGGGCCTTTTGCAACCACCTGACCAAAACCAGCACCATTCTTCGCAACATGAAGTAACGCATTGTTCATCGAGAGAGGCACGATAACACCATCTAAAGGATTCCCATCGCCATCAGAAATTGAAACCATTGCACAATAGTTCTTCCTATGAAGAAACACCAGAATAAGCTGCCAGATCGGCTTGCCTCCCCCAAGCTTATCATTATCATCGCCGAGCATCAATTCAACAATCTTATGTGCGAAGAACTCCTTTTCCGCAGCCTCTTCGCCATCAATCTTACCGGCCTCTTGAAAGCAACCACGCACCATGACAGCATCACCACCCCGGGAGATCAACTGCTCCCAATTCCCCACCTCACACACTGCCTTCACATGCATCTTGAACACACTACCACCACCCAATCGCCATGGCGTAGAGCCAATCACCTCCACCTCGCAACCCTTGCAGACCAGCGGCTTGCCCTCCACATCGGCGATCTCGAGCACGACCTCCCCACGGCTTCCACCTTCCCCACCCCCAAGCCCAAGACCTCCCCACACAAGCCCCGGAGTTGCAACCGCTGATCCCAATGCGACCGCATCGGCGGCCGTGAACCACCACCCCAGCTCCGTCACCGCCCTCCGAACCCCCTCGCCGCAGCCGCCGACGGCAACCCAACAGACCTGCACCCCCCTCGCCGCCAGCCGGTCCCTCACCGGCCTGAAAACCCCACGAAACCTCCCTCCGAAGTCCGCGTCTCCCCCGAATTCCTCGAATTCCGCGGCGGCCGTGAAGAGGACCACCAGATTGGGCGTCTGCTGGAAGGCGCGGCGGCGGCGGGTGGACTCGGGGTCGTCGTCCCAGGGGTAGTCGTGCTCGAGCTGGAGGATGGACTTGGCAATGGAGGAGGAAGGGGGCACGCGGCGGTGCGCGCAGGCCGGGAGCGCGAGGCGGCGGAGCGGCGCGAGAGACGCGAGGGTTTCCCCGTGGAGGTGGAAGGAGAGCGGGGCCGGGGCGGCGGGGAGCGGCCCGGGGAGGAGGGAGGAGGAGAGGATCGGGGAGAGGGAGGAGAAGAAGAGCCGCGCGGCGGAGAGGGAAGCGGCCGGGGAGGCGGAGGCGGAGAGGAGGGAGGTGGCGGCGGGGAGGACGGCGGCGAGGTAGTGGGAGGCGAGGGGCTGGGCGGTGGGGGCACTCGCCTTCGGGGAGGGGAGGAGAGGGTCGACGTCGACGAGGAGGACGACGCGGCGGGGCTCGCCGGAGACGGTCATCGGTGGTCGGCGTCGGCGGCGGCGGCGGCGGAGGGGATCGAGTGGGAGGGGAGTTTGGTCGGGGTAGATCTGTGTGGAATGGTTCGGTTTTTTTATTTTTTTTTAGCGCGGAGGAGAGGGATTTCCAAAATTTTGGCGGGAAGGCGGGATAAGGGAAGAGGCTGGCTCGCTGCGTGTGGGCCCCACCCGCAGCGTAGGCCGGGCTCGAGGCCCGTGAAAGCTTGCGGCGGCGGCGGCCGTTGGCCCGTTGCGCGATTGCGATGTTTCGATCTCTTGCAATTTGTTCGTATTTCAGAGCTCCTCACTGGTTTCTGTTGAATTTCGGGACGAGCTTCGTTGAATTTAACGAAATTTCGTGAATTTTATCATCTCGCTGTTGCTCGTATTTCAGTCGTAAAGCAAGGTTGCAAAGCCTACGTGTGATAAACTCTCTGGTCATACTTGTGATCTCCCTTCGGAAAATCTTAGGGAATGTTCGTTGTTTGCCTAGGTTCAATTGAGCCCAAGCCAAAGACAAAAAATTACTCGTCCATTCAGTTTGTTCTAAAATACTCCGTATTAGCATCGCCAAATTGTTTGGCTAGGTTGAATTGAGCCCATAGTAAAACTTTGACAGAAAACCAAACGACTAGCTGATCTTTACCAAAAAAATTGATAATAACAAATCCTTGCCATAGAAAAAAATTAATAAGGTTAGGAATGGTAAATAACCAAATAAGCATTTAACTACGTTGTGGGCCCGGTGCACCGTAGGAGCTTTGTGTTCCCTATTAACATGTGCAGAAACCAGCAGTTGCAGTTCAACTTCATTAAACTCTGTACAAGCGGCCAAAGCCTGGGTTGGGGAATTTCTTAGAAAAAGGGAGATAAAACTAGACAATGATGCATCTGTAGAATTTCAGTTTATCTTGCACTGCAGGCACTTCCAATCTTCTATTTATTCATTCTAAGAGAGGCCTTGGTATGGAACGAAGGGAAAATCCAGTTGAGGATTCAGTTAGGGAATCATGGGGTCGTGAACATGATATTATTTCCATGAAAACAAAAACAAATAACAGATGAATAAATTACAATGGATTGTCTTCTGTGAGAAAAGATGAACATATAAATGGGATAACTACACCTCTTAGGCCTTATTATGAGAAATCGCGAGCAACATGAACATATCAATTTATTCGCTATCGGCAATACTAAGGTCTGTAGTTTGATGACAGTGGCTCCCTATAAAAAATATATATGTAACAGACTTGAGCAAAGTGATAAATCATTTTAACTGCCAAAATGCTTTCTTGGACACCATCAAGCAGAAGAAAACGGTATTGTGCAGCATCCTGTATTTATGAATCGGTCACGCAGCTACCTGCCCAAGAAGGCTTCGACGAATCTGTAAAAAGTACACGAATATACCTTCAGAGCCCTAAACCCTCCATCATGTCTTCACATGCTATAAAAACTATAAATACATAAGGTACATAAGACCCTATGTACTATCTTCACTATATCCACAAAAATAATGATGCAGAGAAATATTCAGAAGAGCCACTTTTCAGAAAGAGCAATGGAAAAGGAACGACACAGTTACATACCTCTGGTAGCTTCTTTCTGAAAACCACCTCTAGTCTAGCATCCAATGTATTTTCACAGACTATCTTTCCATCTCGGGAAGCTAGCACAACTCCACCAGAGCTAAATAAAAATTACAAATATCAGGCATTCAGATCTATATAGTTATCATCTAATAAACATGATTTTGGTTGATTAGTATAAGAAAAATGGCTATAGCTTCCAGAAAAACAAGGCGAACATATGGGATATTTAATTGCAATGCAGAACAATGCACAAACACTTGAGCAAAAGAAAATGTAAGGGTGTGAACTGTGGAGTCACGAAGATCTGCTGGCTGTGTTGATGGAAACACCCCTGCCTATTCAGTTATCCTACTTCATGAAAGGCTGGCACTATTGACACTCTCAAAGTAACATATTTTTCCAAAAAATATATTGAGAGACAACGCATTCCATTGTATAGTATCATGAAGCTATTATATGCCATTTGCTTCTAAGGATCAATGCATATTGCATAAAGATATTCATAGTAATATAGGAGTAGGGTACAACGAAAATTAATACACTCCAAATATACAAACAGGTTCTATCACAACAGGTCAATCACTTGAAAATTTCCAATCCGATATCCAGGTAGGAAGCAGTGGTAGAACTTAGGGTAGTAAGTATCAAAATGAGAAATTTGATGACAATGCAAATTGACAAGTATTGTGGCTTATTATATCAGCAAAAGATTGCAACCATTACCAGGAGGGTCCATGTTAGGGTAGTATTGAAACAAAAAATGTGATGACTGCAGAAGTATGGAAAATTGGCAAGGAGAGTGGCTTGCGATAGCAAAGATTGAAATCATTACCAGGAGGGTCCATGTGCCTCATAATGACTGGGAGCAGGAGGCAGATAGACATTACGGTCTACCACTATTTCAGGAGGATATACATTTGCTTTGTCTGCATATTCATTCTTTGCAGACTCCAAAACTGATTCAACAAGCTCACGATCCTCCTTCCTGCAGCGCAGAATCACAGCTGGCTCCTTCAAACGCAGCAAGCTCTGTTCAGGATTTTTTTTGGTCAGCTTATCCTCAAGCATGAATAATAAATTAATAATGTACGAACACAAATAATACAAATAGAGGTTTCCAAAAGGTAGGCAAATTCAAGTCACTCTGTTTAGAGCATGAACATGGGCAGATATGTCTAACTGGTGCTCAGCCAAAAAAAATTGAATTGATAAGTACTCTCTGCTGATAACTATGAGACTTCCTCACAGTTCAAGATTAAAATATCATAGCTTTTGACAAATAATTAGTATGACTGTATGTAGGTTTAATGGCATACAAGTAATACCATGGATTGTGCTTATTTGGCAGTAAATTCAATCTTGATTTCCAAGTTACTGATGTGTATGTAAAAGAAATCAACAGTCGAAATTAGATTCATGCCAAGTCAAATCACACCTTATATTTGTCAACACCTCAAAAAACAGAATATATATTCATGAATAACATTATCGAGTCCCGTCAGATGAAAGAACACATGAAAAAAATCTACTCATTATGGGCAAAGTAACAACCACATTTACATAAGCTTGACAGTAAGTTCTGAAATTGGCTACTTAAACCCAAAGTACGATCATTTAATTACGAGTCACTGACAGGGAATTACAGTAACTATTGGTCCACAATAATGTTCTCTATATTGTATTTCCTTTGCAGCATGTGTGTTCTGATGTGCTTGTTAGTGCATTGGAAATTGCATGCATTGATGTGTTGTTGGAAAAAAGAATGCAGCAGGACCACAAATTACCAGATGCAAAAATAACTTTACTGACCTGAACAATAAATATCCTAAGAAGATTCTTGTATACATGGTGATCTCGGGTTATGTACAGTAGCTCTTTCCCTGCTGCCTCCAACATAGACATCGCTAAATCATCTTGAGCTTGCAGAACTTCAAGTCGGGAAGCATTGAGCTGCTTTGAGTATTCACTACACCAAATGCAACTTAATGAAATCAGAGAACTAACCTTTTGCAATGCTTTCTTTATGGCATCATAGTTTACCACGAACAATTCCATGATGAATGTGGCATATATCAACGGGTTGAAAACTATTGATTATGTTTTTTGATGAATAACTTGGTATTTTCCAATGTGCAGAATCACAAAAGGGAAAGGAACTTTCTTAATAAAGAACAGTACAAACAGGAATAAGAAGCTTACATTTTCTTCTTGATATCACCTTGCTTCTCGTTCCGTTCAAATTCCAACCTGATCCTCTTCTTTTCAGCTTCCACCAGCTGTAGTTTCTCGATTTGAAATTCCTGAGAAATTTTAGTTCCCATTAACCCATTGAAAGGTATCCCAGTTATCCAACAGAAAAATTACTAGACGGAAGTCAACAGAGTAGTAGTTCATGTGGAGCAAAACACATTAGTTTCACACTTATTTCTGAATTCCCACTCCATGGTAGTACAAAGTTTTGTTAAACAGTCATGGCACTTTCAAATGCAGGACATAAATTGAACATGGTACACTCCTAGATTATTTGGACGGCATACGAGATATAATAAGTAAAACACAGAATTTCACAGTGGGCACTGGGCAACCAATGCAATGCCGTGGATCCAAACCACATTAGTACAGCAATCCAACACCACCCAGTTGAATCGCTCAAGAGCACAGTTCAGAGTTCAGACACCAACTGCAGCTTCCCTAATCCCCACGCCCCCATCATGTACCCTCCAGGAACGCCGCCATTGTCCGATCCAGGCGCAATGCGCTCCAATCTGACACTCACTACCCATTGCGCGATCCTTACTACTAGGAGATCCGATCTTCCGAGAGAGACACCGGATCTCCGCGATCGCGCCCGCCCGAGATCCAAAACCGCAACGGATCCCTACAAGACGGGTAAAGGTGGGAAAAACTAGGGGATGATAGATACCTCGGCGGCGGCGGCCTCGATCTCGGCGGCCTTCTCGACGGCCTCCTGGCGGATGAAGTCCGTCATCTGCTTCAGCTGCCGCGCCACATCGCCGTCGTTCATCATCGCGGCGGAGTACGGATGGCCGCCCGGCCTGGTCCCTCCGGTGATCGCCGCGGCGATGGGGTTTTTGATCTGCTCGCGACTCGCGACGGGTGGGTTGCGTGGATGCGCCGAGGTGGCGATTCGGTTTCTATACGGGGAGCGAGCGATTTATGTATACGGGGCCCTGAGAAAAAAAAATATAGGTATATATATTTTTTTTGATGTTCTGAAATCAGATCAGGTTTCAAACCACCTGCCGGTTATGGTCCAGGACTCCAATCGTTTTCCGATTGGTTTGATGGCTTGAACTCAAAGTGAAATTTCTAACTTTGGATTTTAAATTTGAATTTGGATTTCTTTTTCCGGATATTATAGTTCTAATTATATTTTATTTTTTCTATCTATTTGAGCTTGTTTACTTCTCCTTTTATCCTAAAATATAAGGCTCAACCATTCTTAAAACAATGACTAAGAAAGAATTTAATCGTACTCTCGATTGGATCACATCCGGATATGTAAGCAATGTAATTGGTGACTTTATGGTAGAGGATTTAAAACAAAACAAATTTAAAGGACGAAGATGTGATAGTTAATATATACATGCATATAAAACTTATACTAGCATGAGGTCCGATGGGCCATGTTAACAGGGATGTACACGCTATTAGCGGAAAGAGCAAGGTTTTTTCTGAAAAAAGTCAATGACGCGGCGCGCTAATCCTCAGCCATTCCCACGGCGTTTAAGTAAACTAATATTATGAAATATATAAAAAAATAGTTGTGCATTATATTTTAGAATAGAGGGGTAATACATATTTTTTTACAAAACAAACCACTCCTAAGACGATCATGTAATTTGGGTTACACATATATCAGTGCACATCGTTCGCAAACATCCTAAGGTTACCAAACACATGCCCACAAGTGAGAATCAAACCAAACTTCAACGCAAACAGATGGCTATGTTTTTCCAATGATGCTACATGAAAAACTGGCAGTTTTTAGTTTTTACAGCGTCCAAGATGAACGCGTCAGCTAGAGCAGCTCACATATACATCACAGCCGCTTGTAGGAAGTATAATTCTTTACTCAGCCATGAACAACACAGTTACAATCACACACACACACGTACGAAGATGGCAAAAAGCTCATGGCTTCATCAGAAATTCAGAAGTAGGGGAAGCGCGCCCTCATCACCGCCGGCGACGAGCCGGACTCCTGGCAGAGCGCGTCGAGCTTCCACGCGGGCAGGGACACGACGGCGGCCTCATGGCGGCTCAGGCTCTCCTTGCCGGCGCCGCTCGCCAGGGACGGCGAGCCCGGGCTGATGGGCTCCTTGTTCGCCGCCTTCACCGCATCAACGGCGGCGGCGGCGCCGCCGCCTGCCGCCGGCACGACGGTTATCTCCGGTCGCCGGCTCTTGCCTTCCATCTCGCTGCTTCCTGTGCTTTTGCTGCAACCTGGAGGAGGAGGCTTCAAATGCTTATATTCTTCTTCTATGCAATGCGACTGATTAGACTTATTCAGACATCATCCCGGCTTGGCTTATAAAAGATGGATTGTGAGGGGTTGCTTCTCCTATCCTTTTTGTGGGACAGGATAAGATCAACTGATCAAGAATGAATTATTGATTTTCTTCATGGAATTTATTGGCTTACAGATACTGTTGAGTGGATAATGGATCTTGACAAAGACCTGATAGCTATTCTTTGTGGTTGTTTAACCTTATCCTATTCAAGTGGTAATCCTGAGAAGTATACCGAGGTGTGTGGATAATTCAACATGATAGGAGGTCACATATTTTAGAGACATGGACATGATAGGAGGTCACATATTTTAGAGACATGGGTTTTCGCTTAATCCTTTACGTGCCCCTGAATTTTGCCTCATCCTCTGTATGCCCCTGAATTTTTATTTTGATCACTTTTATACCCATGTTGTGAGTTGACTCTAAATTGACCATTAGAATTATCCCAAAATGACTATATTGCCCTTCGCTTGTACTTTATGCTTTCTGATTTAAAAGCATAAGTCTCATTAAAAAAAAGCTTAATCTAAAAATCAAAAAGGGACATTATTATTAACATCAAATTTCGAAAACAAAATTAATTTTTCAAACATTTTTTAAAGATAATGAAACTCAAAAAATGTTTTATTCAGAATTCGAAAAACCAGAATTGTTTCTTATTTGGGTTTAAATTTCAGCGAAAATTTTCAATAAATTTCATCAAATCTGATCTGAAACTTATTTAAAAATCTAAGTTTTAGATTAAGTAATTATGGCATGTTTGTTTTTATAAACGAATCAACTTTTACGTTGAGAGCCATGTTTTTTTTAATCAAACTACTCCGTATTAAGCAATAAGAAAGACACAAGGGTAATGTAGACATTTTTGGAAAAATCTAACGGTCAACTGACAATCAACTCATGGAATGGGCATATAAAGGATAAAAATGAAAACTCAAGGGTACATAGGGGATAAGGCAAAATTCAGGGGCACAGAAGGGATTGGGCGAAAATTCATGAGTACGTAAGGGATTTTCTCCATATTTTACCCCAATACTAAAAAATTCTAGTAGACATGTAAAAACATCTTTCTATGATCATTCAGGACAAGAAATGGCCATCAAAAGTTCAGTTTCATGTTCTCCAATCTCGATAATCCATATACTCCAGGTTATCAGCTTCTCATGTCCGATCCAAAACAAGTAACAGGTTTTCACCTTGGTATAAACAAATATAGAATCTAGTCTGGCAAAGATATATGGAGATGGAATGATACATACAGAGATAACTTGTACATCAGAAGCAACACATTGCCGGACGAGGAGCTGATCAACTGAAAGCTGTCACAAGCCGAACAGAGTATCATTGGTGCCAAAGATCGAACCACCAAACTGCCTGGTGTTCAAGTCACCATCCAAGGCAGACGGGAACCTGTCGAGCCACTGGGCGAGGTTTGGACTGTCAGAGTCCTCAACCCATGGCGAGGTCATGTCGATAGCATCCAGTGCGATGGGATCCCCATCACCCTTCTTCATCTTGGAGTCGGAATGGAGCATGAAATTGTAATGCACATAGGCTTGGTCAGCCAAAGCCTCCTTGTCCAACTTGTTGCGCTTCTCTGAATGATTCCGAACGATTATGCTCCAATCTCTTTGGAAGGTCAGGGTGCTGCAGACCTGGCTGACTATTCTGACAGCAGCATGTTGAAGTGATGGAGCTGAATCACCATATTGTTCCCACCACATCCCTGATCATCAATAAGGTCATTACTAGTTAGAATACAGATATCAGCAAGCACGTGCAGTCATTAACGATGTTATATTATTAGCATTTACAAATTTAGTGCCACATTTATATATAGTAAAATCTATAAATATTTTCATACCATAAAGTTTGGATCCTTTTTTAGAAATTTCTAACTAATATATGTGTGATACCATTGGCTTGTGTGGTTTACATTTAGTATGTTTTTCTCCCAAATCAGGTGATTGGACCGTGGACCGCATGCTTGCAGCAAAGAAACACCAATGGTGCAATATTTATATGTAGCTAGTGCCCAGCGGCCTCAAAATGTTTTGGAAACAAAAAATTTTCCTTATTTTGTTCATAGTGTGAAATTTTGAATAGTCAAATATATATTTCTGAATGGACCTGCATTTTGGGGCCGCTTATTTGTTCTCAAGCGATATAGCGGTTAATTCCAGCTTGCAGGTTTTTATCACCAAGCATGAGAACCATTTAAACATAGCAATCTACTAGAAATTGGTGCGCTTGCTAATTAGCACGTTAATACACCAGTAAAAACCATATAGTATTAGAGCATCTTAATAATATTTTTATTTTCACTTTCTAGTGTAACTTGTAGCAGATAGTACTCGGAAAAAATAACCAAAAATCTTAATTATTTTCACTTTTAGCACGTAAGAGCAATTATAACGTTCAATAAACTGATTTGGGATTAATTGATCAGGTGCATATAAAATATTGTGTTTTACATGTAAACTAATACAATCGGTCCAAGCCACCTATTTTTCCCATTACAGCTAGAGGCCTTAGCGGCTAGTGGCCCAATTCGTTCCATGGCCCTATGGATGTTGCAGTCAAGCACCTGATCCTTCTCAATCTAGTGTGTTTTCTTTTTTTCTTCTCACGGTTACTCCCACATTTATTTGTACCGCGCCACCAGACTACAGCACAGTATGTGTGATCGAGTAGCATGCCTGTGTAGAAGAGAAGAGCATGCGAGCGAGTAGATGATGCTAAGCAGTTCTCTCTCTACGTGTATCAATGAATAATTTGGAACAACAGGCCAGCTTTTGTTTTCTTCGTCTTCTCTCTTGATACAGGTGTAGCCATGTAGGAGTAGATGAGAGCATGTGCTCTGAGTAGCGAGAACGCTCTCGTGGATTAGCGTTGCGTAGCTTAGTTTTGTTTTTGTTTTTGTCTTTTTATCCTAAGTAAAATTCTTCATTTATCTTGAAGTTTAACTAGGACACGTGGTTCAATCATCTCGCTGGCAAGCCGCCAGCTTGAGATTAAGTGATTACTGGAGTAACTAATTTCTATCTTTCAGTTGTTACATTTATCCTCTAGTTAATCGACCTATACTACTGCATTTTAAGAATATTAGAACAATGCCACTACGATAAATAATACCTGGGGAGGTGTTGTTACGGGCCTCTTTTGCAATGTTAGAGCCAAACATCCCTTGTGCCTTTCGAAAAGCATGCAGCTCCACTGTGATACCTTGCCTTTGGTCAGGGACTGTAAGCACTTTATCCAGAACATGGTAGAACTCCTCCTTAATACTAGTGAAAAATTTGACTTCTGGATTATACTGAATGCTTGGGTTCAGAAAAGCAGCTGCTGAATGAAGAGGTGAATGCAATTCCACCTGCCACTTTTGCTCGACGATATCCAGAAATGACTTGCATTTTCCTTCATCCATTATGTAGTATGTTCTAATAGAGTCCATCACTTTTGTCATAGACTCATATATATAACCAATAGCAGCCTTGCCTCCTGAGACATCCCTCATGACCCTCAATAGAGGTTCAGAAACAGCAGCTATCTCTTCGACTGCTCTCCAAAACTCATCGTCATCAAGGATCTCAACACATGAACTGCTTAAAGACCTGTTTGCATACGAAGAAGATGCATAGTCAGAGCTGTGAAACATTTGCTTTAGCTTTGGTCTGTGCCTCAACAATGATTGCAGTGTGAGAAAATCCGACACACACTTTGTAATTCCTGAACAAACAAGCTCCTGCCCAGCTATGCACTTTCTCGTAAGATCAAGAACCCACTTGTTGTTGTAGACAAATCGTGTTATGGTTTGGGCTTGACAGATGCATCGGTTCACCCAATCAATCTTGGAGAAGTCATCCAACATTGAGTTTACACAAGAAGACGCACATGGAGACCAAAAAATGGTGTTATAATTCTGCATGATCAGCTTGTCTACACTGCCGTAGTTTATATTCCGATCAGTGATTATTTGCACCACATTGTCTGGACCAACTTCCCGAATCACATCATCAAAGAGTTCGTACAACTGGTGACTTTTGATGTGTGGAGAAGCATCCACTGTTTTCAGGAAGAATGTCCCTAATGGGGATGATACAGAAAAGTTGATGAGAGCTTTTGATTTGTTATCAGTCCATGAATCAGCTAATATAGTGCAGCCTGTTGTCGCCCAATCCTTTTCAATCTCTTTGGTTTTCTGCAAAACCTCTGACTTGAGCTTGTGCAACCACTTTGTCTTCAAAACCTCGGCTGACGGCCCTCGGAATCCCTGTCCACCAAGTGCCTCCATCATGTGCCGGTATGAAACAGAGTCTGCAATATTGTAGTCCAACTTATTCTCAAAAAAGAATTCAGCTATGCATCGTTCGGCTTCCGATTGTGGTGCTGAGCGAGCCTTGTTTGTCACAGATGATAGCTTCAGTACTGGAGTAGATACTTCCAACGCAAGGAACTGTGTCTGGTCAGAGGTTGAAGTAATAGCAGGAGAAGTAGCTCGCTCTGGAGATGTAGGCTGAGAGGGAAGGTCCCGTATTCTTCTTGGACGCACCGACAATTCAGTGTCACGTTGCCTCTTGAGAACTTGTGTCTCTCTGTGCTCTTCTTTCGCTGCTATGACAGCCTTCACCTTTTCTATGACATCCGGCTTCACCTTGGTGCAAGGATTGACGCCTTTGCTTGAGATTTGAGACAGATGGAACTTGAGTCTGCTTATACCACCATTTAGGACCTTGTAGCAGAACCTGCACCTGACCTTGTTCCCTTCCATCTTGTCACAGTACTCCCAGCAGACATCCCTCTCCCTCACTGAAACATTGAACAGAAATAAGCACAAGCCAGCCAGGAATTCAGCTTCCAGGCACTCACTGCATGAATGGCCTTAGTTACTAATGGTGAATGGAGAGAGTAACATACTTTATGGCGAAGCAGAATCCGGCTTCTTGTTATTAAATATCTGCACAAGAATCATCAGACCCATGAATTTACAGAAAGCTGATGCTTACACTTACGCTTACATATGGTGAGACCTAAGCATTACTGGATACATTGCAAGTAGAAAATCAGGAGCTAAAATAAGGCATTTCAAGTTTTCAGCTGCTAGAGGCAGCATAGTATCACATTGTGCATAAACACAAGCGATTCTAATCTTCTTCTTGAACTTAATCGGTAATTCTAAGTTGTTCCCCTTTCATTCAACAGTAGTGAGATGAGCTACTGCTCATTGAGTCGAGTGAACTCAAGAAACGACTCCCCGATTCTGCCATCGATCCTGAAACCTGGAGTACTATGAAACTGTGATGCGGCTATATGGCGGAATCATCAGTACCCCAGTGAAGCAGCAGAAATGGGCACAAAGCTGACATTTCCACCCAATTTTAGTTTCAAATCCACATCTGAACCCAACACAGCAGTAGGCCACAGAAGTGGGCGCGCGATTTAAAACAAAAACATCGATTTAATTCGCGAGAAATAATAACCCGCTCGCGAAATGACGCGAGATCCGGGAGTTGCTCCCCGAGTTGTTCGCCCGTAGGCCGCCGGGAGAGGGAGAAGGCGAGGCGCCCGCTGGCTGACCTGAGCAAGCGTGGGAGCGAGCGGCGCAGGGCGGAGGAGGAGGAGGATTTCGCTCGAGTGGTTTCTCTCCTCTGCTCTTCTTCTTCTTCTCCCCCCGATTTTCTCGTCTCCTGGTCGGGAACTCGGGGAGGTAGGTTTGGGGGCAAAGCCGCCGCCGCGTCGTCGCGAGCGGAGTCGTTGGGGGAAGAGAGGAGAGGAGAGGAGCGTGCTGGATCCAGCAGAGGGTGTGGGCGTGGATGGATGGATGAGCTCGCGGACGCGAGATGCCACGAGATGGACGGCCACGCTCCGGTCCGCGAGAGAGAGAGAGAGATAGCGTAGTACTCATCAGTATTCACGTCACGTCTCGGGAAAAAATAATCGGGAGAAGTTACGCGAGTTTTTTTTCCCTCTCAAATTGGGCCCATGCAAACGGGCTGCCAGCCCAACAGTCGGCCCAAACATCAAGCTGAAACAGGTGTCACTGTTCGCCTCTCCGCGGGCAGCGCGGCGGCAAGCCGGCAAGGGTGCACCGAGCGCGTGGTCTCATCTAGACCAGCCAGCCACGTGTGCACGGCTAGCGGCGGATCTAGAAAAAAATACCAAATAGATCTGAACAAAATTAGATAAAACTACAGTCATCTCTTATATCTATGTATGATAAAAAAGCTTTAATAAAATCTTCATAGGGCTCTCATAGTCTTCATCCTGCTAATGGGGGCTCGAGACCCCGCCGTCCCATTTTGGATCTGCCTCAACGCACGGTAGTGAAGCGCGGGCTCTGGCGAAGCCATGACATTGGTGGGTAGCGTGGGTGGTAGGTCAATTCATGGCGCAGGGTGTATGTTCGGGAGATGTCTGATGAAATGGCCAGAAGGTGTTGGAAGAATAGCTTGATTTGAAGGTTGGATAGAGGTGGTGCCTTATATGTTGTCTTACTACAACGGTGCTACCTCTAAGAGCATCTTCAAGAGATGTGCTATTTGACTCTCTAAGCAAAAAATTTCGAATTTTGATGAACCGGATGACCAAGCGACTCGGCTGGTTAAACTCGTATGCTCGGTGGCCAAACTTAGCCAGTCAAATCTGCCTCGCCAAACGTGGACTCGCGGCGAGGAACTAGTGGAACCGAAGTTCGACAAAAACGTTGCCCACCCCACAATGCTGGCAGCGGGTGTTCCCTGGATTTGAAGAAGAGGGCACCGCCGCACACTCCAACCTCCACTGCAACTGCCGCTCTCCAACCTACACCATGAGGGACGGAGGGAGGCTCAACATTTTGCCGGCTGAGCCTATCTCGCGGGCATGGCCGTCGAGGAGGATGAGGTCAGCGAGAAACGGGTCCAGCTGCTCCTGCATCGCTGTCACCTCCGAATTGCCGTAGTAGAGAAATGTTCAAACGTTGGATATGAACAATACAAAACTACATTTATTTTGAAAAGAGTATACGCTAAAATAGACGCTGAATAGATAGTCTCATCCTTTTGTTGGAGGGATTATCCGACCAAAACGCTTTGGCGTGCGCCTCTTCGCCTTCCTGTCTCTCTCCTCATCGGCAGCATCCTCCATCGCAAGGCGGATTTAATGGCGTCAGGCGCCGGCTTTGCTTCTCCAACAGCGGAGCCGTCAGCCGTGCGTGGTACAGGAGAGCGAGTTCAGATCGAAGGTACTAATCGGGCCTGCCCTCCTTGCAGCGTCACCTCCCAGGAGCCTGCGGCGGATGAGGAGAGCGCCGAGCGCGATCTCATCTCCGCACACGCGCATCGACGACGTTCGAAGTGGTCCGGTGGTGAAGCAGCCACTGGTGCAGATTCAGGTTGAGATCCTAGGTCAGGAAGCTCCGGGTGCATGGCCGGGAGGTGTTCGATGAAATGTCTCACCGGGTGGTGTTCTGAATTCTGAATTCTGATTGCTTCCTCTGTTCGCCTAGCAGGCTCAAGAATGCGCGTTAACAGGTATAAGCGGCTTTATTTACTTCAGCCATAGAGTGAGAAACATATCTACCACTATGGTTTCTGATTCTGTTTAGTTTATGTCCATGCAATTATTGCTAACAGCGAGTGGAAGGTGGTTAACGAGATGCCTTAGACTGAGGGTACCTCTTGTAGTCCTGTGTGGTGAAGCTTCACTTCACTACGTGCACCGCCTTAGTCTGCGTCAAGAAAACTACAGGTAATATCTGTGTGGTGGAGGTTTTTCTGAGTTTCTTGTTTTACCACGTGCAAGATTACTAAGATGTCATAATAGATCGACAAATGCAACCAGCTGTGGCCGCTGCCTACCATGTGTTGACCTGAAAAGCTAGTCTACGGTGGATTAGTACACTGATGACTTGCAACTGGGAAGCTACCTCTTCCTTACTTTCCATATATCAGTTGTTAGGAGGGATCGACTACCACTCACGCCACCAGTTAGCAAGAAATATCTCCTGAAATGGAGATTGCAATCAATTGGAGGTATTTGTTCTCGCCTTCATCTGTCATAATATTTCCATTTCTCATCAACTTCATACATCCAGATAGCAAATTAATATTTTCAAGAGACTCCCTCCTTCCAGGACAATCTCTGAATGCTAACCAGACTTTAGTCTCGCGAAATGGTGCCTTCAAGTTGGGTTTCAACTTCTCAGTCTCTGCATATCATATTTCATACTGTGATGTCAATATCTGGTTCATTAACTCGTCATCTTGTTCCTATGATCACTTTCCAGTTTGGCAACCTGACTTGTATTGCAGAGATTCCTCATCAATTAGCCTCTCAGAGAAGGGCATATTACAAATAAATGATTGTTATAACATGAGTACTACTTACATCTCTGCTGTTGCCGTGCTTCTTGATAATGGAAATCTTGTGATTAGAGACCAAGTGAATAATTCCATGGTGCTTTGGCAGAGTTTTGATAACCCAACTGGTATACTGATCTCTGGAGGGCGCCTGGGATTCAATTCAATCACTGGCAATAACGTCTCCTTATCTTATCGTAGTAAGCTGGATCCACTGGTCTATACTCTGACACTGGATGCAACTAAAAGGCGAGGGTTTATTATCCAGCTTAATCCTATTAGTTTGACGTTTTCGGGTACTTTTCCTAGATGGATTGACATTCATGAAGATGGAGATTATGCTCTAACATTAAATGGAACGAATACATACATGCATTTAAATAGCTCGGGGTTTATTGAATTTGGTAAGCAAGACGTGTGTAGTTCTGTCCTATGGTCTGCTCCAGAGAGTTTATGTGACTTTGATTCATACTGTGGACCTTACAGCCTCTGCACTAGATCAGGCTCTTGCATATGCCCTATTGGTTTTGATCCACCAAGCACAGTAGAATGGATTGCTGTTGGTTGTTCGAGGAAGGTTCCTATGAATTGTAAAATGGGATTTTATCCAATAGATGGTGTGTATAAATTCCCTCAGAACTCATGGCCTTCAGATGCCAGAAGCATGAAACAGTGCGAAGCCTCTTGCACAAGGGACTGTACCTGCATTGCTTTTGCTTACAATACAACATGCCTACTTTGGTTTGTGGAGTTGCGGAACACAGTAGTACTTGACTCTGGTTCAAATGGTAATCGGTTGTACATTCGTATTGATACCAGTCAGCAACAGAATTCAGGCTCTAGAGGTGCTCCTCAATTTTCAAACCAAAAGAAGGCAATTGTTCTATCAGTGATGGGTATGATAGCCGTCATTGCTATTATTCTGATTTTTTTGTGGAGATGCCAAACAAAATTACTCACAGCAAAGCCGGTGTATGAAAATGAAATCCTCATGGTTTTCTCGTTTACTCAAGTAAAGAACTCAACAAAAAATTTCTCGGAAAAACTTGGAGAAGGTGGCTTTGGTTCTGTTTTCAAGGGGACAATTTTAGATTCCATGACCGTGGCTGTCAAGAAGCTAAAAGACCTCAGACAAGGAGAGAAGCAGTTTCGAGCAGAGGTACAGACTGTTGGGATGATTCAGCACAACAATCTTGTTCGTTTGCTTGGATTCTGTGCTGATGGCAGCAATAGGTTGTTGGTTTATGAGTACTTGACAAATGGCTCCTTAAACTCCCACCTCTTTTCTGGGAGTTCCGCAAACTTATTGAGCTGGGAGCTGCGGCACCAAATAGCACTTGGAACAGCTAGAGGTTTAGCTTATCTGCATGAGGAGTGCAAGGATTGCATTGTACACTGCGACATGAAACCAGATAACATTCTTCTTGACACAGAGTTCTGTCCTAAGATTGCAGATTTTGGTATGGCAAAAATTCTGGGTCGAGAGTTCAGCAGGGCACTGACAACAATGCGAGGGACCATCGGATATCTTGCACCGGAGTGGATATCAGGTTTGCCGATCACACATAAGGCAGATGTTTACAGCTATGGAATGATGCTTCTTGAAATTATATCAGGGCGAAGGAACTCGGAGAAGATCAAGGAGGGGAGGCACACTTACTTTCCCATCTATGTTGCATGTAAGGTGAATGAAGGTGATGTTATGTGCCTATTGGATAGCAGGTTGAAGGGGAATGCTGATGCAGAGCAGCTGGCAAGAGCTTGCAGAATTGCATGCTGGTGCATTCAGGATGCTGAGGATCACAGGCCAATGATGGGGCAAGTCGTTCACATGCTGGAGGGTGTTATCGATGTTGGGGTCCCTCCTGTTCCGAGGTCACTTCAGTACTTTGTGGGCATGGAGGATAATAATACTCAATCTGCAGAATGTAACTGATATCTGATGTTTCTTTAGGAGCATTAAGTTGGGATTTGTATTGGACATTTGGACAGGATCTGATTCTAATAAGATACAAAATTGGAGTTGAAGTTCATGCAATTTTGTATTTTTCTTTCTCTGCAATAAAATGCAAACTTTTCTTGTGTGTGAGTGTGTCCTTCAGGCCTTCAGTTTTCAGCTCATGCTTCGCTGGGCGACTTCTCCGTTCATTTTGCTTGTCTATGTATGAACTTATGGGTCTGGTCCCTTGTGGCATTGCAACATATGCAACGCATATGGTTGTCAGAGATGTGCTGTGCTCTCTGTATACATTGCTTGTTCATACCTGATAGTGAACATTTGAGTGGCTAACAGCAGTACCAGCATAAGACTTCAACTGAACTAAAAGGTAGGTCAATGATCTGAGAGCGCCATCTAGACTAGCACAATCCAATTAAGTTACAATTGAGGCTTAAAATTCTCATTTGGTTAACAACAACTTTTCTGTAGGGTTTTCCAGCCATATAAATTGAAGACACAGCAACGGACCCCAAGTGGTTGATCTGACCTGTCCGGGAACTGAATCAGGTTAACCTTTTCCGTAAATATTTTTATATGCTTCAATAAGATTATTCTTCATTATTGATTTAGTATAACATATAGAAACTTTTGTTAATGAATGACTACTCAGCTATTTTCTAGGTCTCTTATCTTAAAGAGCTACGACATATAAGGGATTGATTGAGTGGTAGTAACTATTTGTTCCTTAGTAGATAATATGGCTATGATAGTCACTAGGGCGGAGCCAAGTCTTGGGCAATAAGGGCTTAAGCCCTAAGTTGGCTCTTCAATCCCTTTTTTTCTTTGAACTAGGGACTGGAAGCTGTGTTTGATACGGAGTACTTCAGACTTTAGGTTCCCAACTCACTCCCTCTCGTTTTATGCATGTAAGCTTTTCAAATGGTTAAACGGTACGTTTTTTTATAAAAAATTTAAACACGAAAGTTGCTTTAAAAATTCATACTAATCTTTTTTTTAAAAAAAATAGTTAATACTTAATTAATTATGCGCTAATGAGTTGCTCCGTTTTACACATTAGTTCCCATCTAGTAGCAACGAACGCAGTGTGATCATCTGATAGGCTTGAAGAATCTTTGGCTCCCTCCAGCCCGTTGTCCCCTATTGTACAGATCATGTAAACATAATTGTGATAATACAAATGGTTAATTTCGACATACACCTTATTAACTATTGCAAAAGTACTATTTACCCTCGCCGAATGTACGTTACTGAGTATTTGACACCCCATACAAAATCAGAAAAACTACTCAACGGTGTTCCGTGGCGACGGAATAGTACTACTGCCTTATCTCCTTCTCTTCCCCTCCACTCGCTCTCTCTCTCTCTCTACCCCTCCACTCGCTCTCTCTCTCTGACTACCCACCATGAGCACGAAGGCGACGACGGCGGCGATGGCAGCGACGACGACGGCGACGGCGACGGTGACGCCGACGACGGTGCCATCACCACCAGCCCCCGTGGACGACCTGGACGACAGCCGACAGGGCTCCCGACCGCCACGGGCGACGACCGCCGTCGAGAAGCCTCCCCCTCAAGCTCCTCAAGCCGCTCCTCCTCTTCGACGTTCTTGCCGCTGGCTTCCTCGCCGCTACCGCCCTCCTCCTCGGCGGCGCTGGCGCCTCCTACGGCCGGGGAGCGGTGGACGCGGCCATCGGGGGCGAGTGCTTTGGCACAACATGAGCGATGAGGAGCTGCTCTAGGCGGCGTCAATGGAGCCACGGGTTGGGCGGTTTGGAGCGAGGCACGACAATGAGCGACAGAATGGCACAAGGTAAACACCACATCTATCACTTCCTCTTCCTCTTCCTCCGTCGCCGCCCCGCTGCTCGACCTCCCCGACCCGCGACTCCTCCTCCTCCTCTCTCTTGGGGTATCACACTGATACCCAGGTACCAATGTCTGATACCCAGGTGCCAAGGCCTGATACCTAGGTACTAGCTCGATACCCAGGGTACCAGGTGGCCTGATACCTAGGTATCAAGGTATGATACCCAGGGTATCAGGTATCAGTCGATACCAGGGTACCAGGGGTACCAGGTACCAGCCGATACCAATGTACTAGGTACCACCTCGATACCTTACCCAAGGTACCAGGAGGATTTGGCGGTGAGGTAGCTGCTACTTTGGGTGCTCAGGAGCGACGACGCCGGCGAGGTATCGCGCATGAGGTAGCTGCTGCTCTAGGTGCTCAGGGGCGACGACGCCGGTGAGGTATCGCCTGAGCGCACGATACCGAGGAGGATTTTGGCAGTGAGGTAGCTGCTGCTTCGGCGATGACACCGGTGAGGTAAGGTAGCCACTGCTCCGGCGACGATACCGCGAGCAGGCGGTGGCTAGGTATCGAGACAAATCACGTGTTCTGCGGGGTGCTCCTTAATGTTGTCAGTGCTTTTTTAATTATCCCGTGACTGCACTATTTCCACGGTATCCCGTGGGGTAGCACCCCTCATACAAAATATGAAACGACGACAGTATCACCGTACTTTCCGGTTAATTAGATATATTATATAGGAACATGTGGACTATGGAGTGCATAGGAAGGAACAGGGTCACCAAGAAGACGATGAGGACAAAATCGTGCTATTTTCGTTGTTCAGTTAGCTGGTACAACTCAACAGTTTTGTCGAAAAGATCAGTTACAAAAACTATAAAAAAAATTTTGCCGACATTTTATATAAAAGAAAAGGCTGTCCAATTTTAAAAGAAAATAGGACCAAACCTTACAATACACAGTTAATTAAAGAAAGCGGGTAAAAACCACATCTACCACAACACTTCATCAACTAACTTAAACTACCAACAAATACCAGCCTACCTACACCTAACACCGACAGAGCCCAAACACATGATATCACCGACGGAGCCCAAACACATGACATCATTACTGCTTACCACATAGCAACACGACAACTTCGACTTTGTGAGGAAATTGTCATTTGCCTAGCTTGCTGCCTCCAACGACACAACAACTCCAACTTCACAACAAGCGTCGTTATTTCCAAACCTGTTGCAAGGGATAAAGCAGCTTCAACATCTCCTGGTGGACATCAACCAAAGACATCGAGAAGCCACTTCAAACACATGACAGGCACCAGCACACCTAGAGAGAACTTGCAATGTGCCATCATCGTACAACATCGTCGCACCCCAACAACGAGCAGCTTTGACTCCACCTAGCATAGACCAACGAAGTGAGCAAGCCACCTGCCGCAAGCAAGAACTAGAACCACAAAGGCGAAGGCCTTGTCGAACAACCCAAACATGAAGAGCTCCAGTGAGGAAACAGGAGGCCTCGAGCCAATGTAGGAGTCCAACAACCACCACTGCCGCATGAGTAAGATTCTCCAGAGGTTTACACATGAGTCTAGCGTGGGAGGGGAGGAAACTACACCATAACAACACCTCCAAGGAAGGAAGCAGCGCCAAAGGCGTTGCACGCCGTCGTCCAACAAGCAACATCCCGTCAAGGCTTTTGCCAGCAATTCCCCATCCAAACCAAGCAGAAAACCATCCCGTACAAAAGTGATGCCATCGGAGCACCGCATTGGCCAACACCACATAGTTCAGGCAGGAACAAAGTCGTTGCACCACTGTCATCCCTGGTGTCCGGCCCACACCTCCACCTTACCCTGGAACTCCCCGCGGAGGAGGGGGGGGGTTCCATGAAGAGAGGAGATGCCCAAAAGGACAAAAGGGAGACGACTCACCATCGCCATCCACGCCAAAGCAAATCTTTCACTGGAAAGAGCCGACCACATTCATCGACGACGCCACCATGCCGGCCAGAGACCCAACATCGCCAAGCGAGCTCGTGGCCCTAACCAGCTGCTCTCCAGATCCAGAACTCCCGAGGCTCCGTCGACAGATTTGGCTGCCCTTCCCCTTAGCGAATTGGTCGTCGTCGCCGCCTGCGGACAGCAGTCGCAACACTGCCACATCACCTCACCATGCCTCTCATCTGCTGCCAGCCAGCTCGCCAGCCACCTCCATTGACGTCACCAGCTCGCCGGCCACTAGCTCACCACTGCGGTGGACGGATCCGCGCAACATGCACTGGCTGTAGAGGGCTAGTGCGGTCGCTGTCTGTCATGCCGCCTCCTCTGTCGCCGCACGGCCTCGTTCGCCGCCGGCGTAGCCCAAGCCTCCAGCGCCAAAAATGGGCTTTGCCGAGGTGGTTTGCCCCACCGCCTCCGTCCTTGTGGGTCGTGCGGAGGACCGGTGGCTTGCTCAGGCGGTGGTGAGGTGAGGCAGTGGTGAGGTGGAGGAGGGAGGTAGGGGTGCAGCAGCTAGGGTTTCATGGCCTCCTGAGCCACCCATGAGGGAGCGACGCGGGGCCCCTCCTAATAATAGCGTTCTCTACAAGAAAATAATTCAGTATCACATCACATGAGGATACAATAATCAATTAAGTAGTACCACTAGTAGTTTTCAAGGATCTTTCTTGTGTTTCCTGACAAGAAAAGTCAAGAACTGTTGATGTTGAAAGGCAGTTGTAAATTAAAGGCTAAGACTAGTTTCGTTTAGCTAATACAAACCCTCTCGTTTATGGTGAGCATGCTTAATTTCTAAACTATGCAGAAGTACAAATGCACGTACGAGATCGTGCCAAATTAACCTTGAACTGGAGAAAGAAAACCACAGTTCGGTACACAACAAGAACGAAGTTTATTCAAATATCCATCCGTTCAGCAGTTTTCTCCACAATTTTACTCAGATCATCTGCAAGGCTGACGTTCCTACACAAAGGAAAATCGACCAACAACTACCATTACGTGTAGTTCTAAGAAAAAAACATTACATGTGTCACTATTGGAGAAACGCTTTTCTCTTCTGGTTCGCAATCCCCTTTACTCTCGGGTATCGAACCGGGAGAAAAAATCCGGGACTAAAGATGGCAGTCTTTAGTTCCGGTTCAAATACCTGGGGAGTAAAGATTAATCTTTGGGAGTAAGGATTAATCTTTGGTCCCGGTTGGTGTTGTAAACATTGCTGAGCCACGTCCCGGTCGGTCTCCTTTTCTTTTTTTTTTTCATTGTTTCTTTGCTACTTGCCAGGGTAAATCCCTGTATTTTCTCCCAAATTGAGTGGGATGCATATCCCAAATCAAACTCCAAATCCCTAAATCAAAGTAACATCCCAAATCCCAAATCATTCACATCACAAATCCCAAATCAAATACATCGCAAATCCTTAAAAAAAATTACACACAAATCAAATATATCATAGATTATACATCTCAGATCCATGCAATGAATCACAAATTCTAAAAAAAAGAAACTATACATATTAGTGAATCGCAAATTATCAAAAAGGGGGGGGGGGCGGCGGCAAAGGAGAGGGCGCCCGGCCGCCGGATTGGAGGGGAGGAGAGGGGGGAGGAGAGGGAGGAGAGGGGAGTTGAGGAGGAAGGGGATCTTAGGGTTAGAAGGAGAGGGGATGATCAAATCTTATCTAAATATCTAGATGAGGAAATTCTCATCTGGGACTTAATCGATCAGAGATGGGAGAGAAATATTTACTCCCGGTTATAGTTTCCAACCGGGACTAAAAATGGATTTTTAGCCCCGGTTAGTATTACCAACCGGGATTAAAGATCTAAATAAAATTTACTACTAGAGTGGTGATTTTTAGTCCCGGTTGGTAGTATCAACCGGGACTAAAGATCATTAGCCCCCTGACATGCCTCTGACAGGGGATGAACCAGGACTAAAAATGATATTTAGTCCCACAAGGACTAAAGATCATTTTTTTTAACTGGGACTAAAAACATTTTCTATAAGAATCGGGAATATTGTGGAAATCAGCCGACCCAGCAAATATCACTTCTCCATTAGTGTGTGTATCCAATTTGTCCGTGCCATATCAATTTTAGGAGGTAGCTCTTGCAGGTAAGGTTATGGCACGAAGCCAATCATCGGCGATGTAGTGGTAAGCTGCCTCGGTTAAGTGGACGCCGTCCCAGAACAAGCTCTTGGATGGATCCACGCAGGTGGTCGCTCCTTCATCGCCGCAGATTATCTTGGTGTTGTAGTGGTATTTTCCAGGACCTCCACAGCAAACGCTAAGAACATCCTTTCGAAATCCTACAAATTAACCACCATACAGGCTCCGATTACTTCAATTCTATGGTTGCACCCATCAATGCCATGGAAGTAAATCGTCAGACCTAATTGCACAAGTCACTAATATACGAGTCCAACTTTGCTGTGGCTTTATATATATAAGTGGTTCGGTTCAATTTCACATGTAGTATATGAGTCCAGTTCCCATTTCCATTCCTAATGTAATGTATATGTGTAGCGTTTTTTTAATGGATAAAATAATATTCGACTTAAATTCTTTTACCGTCCTATAAGATACGGTTTATTAAAACCACTTCTTTTGACCGCTTCTATTTTCTAAATAAACGTAGGAGTATACAAACATATCATATTATTGTAAGTGCAGAAAATTATACTTCCTCTGTTTTGTTTTATGTGATGTTCAATTTTTCAATTAACCAATTTTCTCTTAACTACTTCAAAAGCGCAGTCATTCTCCTTACTCCCCTAAAGTAACCACTCCCTCTCTTTTTTAAAAAATACTCCCCTAAAAAACCGGTAAAAAAAAACTACCCTTAAAAACACTCATGATCATGTTACAATGTACGGATATATAACTAAGCAAATAAAAGAAAATGAGTATCAATTACAACCATTATCAGTTAAAATTGTTAAATATATTCTCAGTTGAAATCGTCAAATATTATGAAATGGGAAGTATTTATGATGCAAATTTATTAAATGATGGGCGTTCATCGCATGGTATAGCGAGCATCGATCCTCTGTTTCATGATAATACCATTTCAAAAAAATATATATACCATGCAAATTTATTAAATGATGGGCGCTCATCACATGGTACTGAGTGGTTACTGGTTAGCGAGCATCCTTCATTTTAAAATATATACCACTGTTGATTTTTAGAATATATTTGACTATTTCTCTTGTTTAAAAATACATTTAGTGCAAATATATAAAAAAAATAAGTGATACTTAAAGTACTTTTAACAATAAAACAAGATACCCACCACAAAATAAATTACATTTACGTATGCCAACAACATCATGTATTTAAAAGTGAAGGGAACACTTTTGTTAATATTGGATATGTTAGTACTTTTAGTTTGACTACTTCCATTTTACAAAATAATAAACTTGTAAGTATACAAACATATCGTACTACTTCCTCCATCTTATGTATGACTTTGGTTCGATCAAAATCAGAGGGAGTATCATTTATGATGTGGATTTATTAAAGTTTTATATATTGGATTAAGTCCGATCTTTATATAATTATATCCATCAAGCCGATGTACACGTCCAAACAGATTTATTAAACGATTGGCGTGCATCGCATTCTAATGATTGGGGTAGTAAATAATTGTACTTACCAAACTTGTCAGGATTCTGGACCATCTCCGAGACGTGTCTGAACAAATCGGTGTGCACGATGGCGACATCCGGGTGCTTCTCCCGGAGCTCCTCGACGGCGTCCAGCAGCAGCGAGTTGTGCAGCGTCGCTACCTCGTTGGGCTCCCTCAGGCAGCCGGTGCTCGCCTCGTACTCCGCCGCGTCGGCGTTGGCGAAGGTGACGAGCACCGGCGGCGAGCACCCCGACGGGATCATGCCCGGAACCACCACCGTGGTCGCCCCGTCGCCAATCAGCTTCTGCTTCCACACAATTCATTAATCCACGCATAATTGATGAACTGTTTGATTGTTCGGCAGGATCGGTCAAAGGGTGTGTTGTTCTTGCCTCGACGGCCATGGAGATGGTACGGATGATGTCCGGGACGAACGATCTGATTTCTTGCATGCTCCTCCTCCCGAAGGAGAAGTGGTAGTCGTTGATGCCGAATTCGCCGACGAAGAAGAGCGATCTGCCGAAGAAATCCTTGCATTCTGCGTCACTAACCAATTACATGAGCACAAAGTGGTTCTTGATTGGTAAATTTCAGCTTAATTAATTATCTTGGAGATCGATCGATCCACTGATCGTGATTAATCAACCACCTTGAGTTGTGCTGCAGAGTGAGGGCTTGAGTGAATCGAACCAGCTCAGCTGCACGCCTAGGCTGGTGTTGAGAGGGAACGGGTTGGCGCCCGGAGGATCGCCGGCGCCGTGGAAGAAGCTGGAATCGAGGGCGGTGGCGGCGCCGACGGCGAAGTTGGCGCCGTGCCGGAAGCTCCCGTTGTAAGCCAAGAACGGCGGCACCAACGGCAGGCCCAGGCGTTCGGCTGCAAGCAAACAGAGAAAATCAAAATCCACCATGATCACAGCAAATTAATTCACGATTGCAGCATCGATGAATCGACGGGCGGGAGAAGACGGCCGGACCGACGAAGTCGAGGACGAGGCGGCCGTCGCAGTTGCGGCCGGTGGGGCGGCCGAAGAAGGTGGAGCCGTAGGGAGGGCGGGTGACGGGGTCGAAGATGGAGTACCAGCCGAAGACGACGGGGTTGTTGCCGGTGTCGGCCAGGGAGTCGCCGAAGCTGAAGATGGCGTCGTAGCGCCGGACGGAGAGGGAGGCGGCGCCGCCGCCGGCGTCACCGGCGACATGCAGCGACGACGAGAGGAGGAGCGAGACGGCGGCGGGCAGCCACAACATGATCATGTTTCGTGTTCTGCTCGATGCGGCCTGTCGGTTGATTATTAGAAGACACTATGCCAATCTAGGGATATATGGGGAAAGTCATCGAGAGAGGATATCCCCTCGTTTCGTGCATGCCATCTAAATAATTATAAAAAAATATTAAAAAAATTAGTAACATAGATTAATATGAAATATATCACTCCACAAACATACAAGTTTAGATTCTAACTTCTATAAGTTGTAACAAAAATAACAAAAATAGTTGCGACTGTGCGATAACTATTTTTAGTTTAATTTGTTATTTTTGTTGCAACTTGTAAAAGTTGAATTTGGTCTTGCATGTTTGTGGAGTGATATATTTTGTATTAATCTATGTTGTCAATTTTTTTTATGTTTGTGGAGTAATATATTTCGTATTAATCTATGTTGTTATTTTTTTCAAATTTTTCGATAACTGCAAACAACGAGGGGATATCCCTTCCACGGATGAAAATCCACATCCGGATATATGCTGATCACTGCCTTGAAATCATGGGACCATGCATTTAATAGCGCTAAAATTTTCTTGAGGTTTGGTAGTAACAACGAATCGTAAGGCGCCATATTGATTTGGTTAAAAATGACTTCAATCAACTCTAGCCAAGCACTCCCTCCTGTTTTTTTTTTATATGACGCTGGTTAGTTTAAACTTTAACTAGCCAGCATCATACAAACAAAAATGGAGGTAGTATATTGAAGTTGTTATTCAGTTGGTAAAGCCAGTCCTAACCCAAGACACTAGATATAGTTTCTATAAACTTCATATTATCAAGAACCTAGTAGTAGTACTAGACACTACACTTTCAATGCAAACACCATGTTTTCCTACTTAAATTTAATGCTACTTATTTTATATGATATCTTGGATGTTGTGTAGAAATCATATCTCATGCAAGACCTGATTTCCTTCTCTTTCCTCATTTATTCACTTGCCAAATCATCTTTCATCGTAAGTGGCAGCTTATTAAGGCAATTGATACTGCACGAAAGAACTGCCTATGGAGGGGAAACAACCCATCTTCTACCAGAAAGTCCTTAGCTTCTTGGGACAGAATGTGCACACCTAAAGAGAAAGGGGGTCTGGGAGTGATAATCTTGAGAGTTCAAAACACTGCTTTACTCTTAAAGCATATGGTAAAATTCTATAATGGTGCTGATCTTCCTCGGGTAAATTTGATCTCTCAGGCCTATTATGCTTCTAGGGTTCCTCACTTGGTGTTGAATAAGGGTTCTTTCTGGTAGAGGGATATTACATCCCTTTCTAACATTTACAGGGGTGTAGCCAAGTGTTCAATTCGGACAGTTACAACTGCACTGTTTTGGAATAACCTTTGGAATGATAATTTCATGTGCACCAGCTACCCTAACCTGTTTAGTGTGGCTTTGTATAAAAATGATTCAGTAAAAAGCATGTGCTTAAGACCTCTAGAGGATTCTTTTGTACTTCCCCTCTCGGATGAGGCATATGGTGAATTCTTGCAGCTAGAGGAGGAGTTAGGTCACTTACAGCTGCAGCCAGGAAGAGGTGATGCTTAGAGTTTCATTTGGGGAACTGACGCATATACAACCAAGAGGTTTTATAAGCTCAATTTCTTTGCCCTGCAACCTCTACTACAACAAATATACCTTGTAGAGACATTTTCCTAATACTGTAGAGACATTTTTAAAATACCTTTACAATGTTATAGAGACATTTTGAAGAGTGTCTCATAAGCGCTGTCTCTACAAACTAAAAGGCATTCTATAAGATGTGTCTATGCAAATAGAGGCACTTTGTAGAGGCACTAATATGTTGTGGCAACTATAGCAAATCAATATGAAAAAAGAGGAAAAATATTATCCCTTACCAAATCTTGAACTCATGACCTCTTGAGTTAACCATTTTTATCTTCAATGCACTAACCATCTCAACCTCATACAATTATATGTAAACATGTGATTTGTGTTACTTATAGCTAGTTACTTGATATATATTAATATTTAGAAAAATGCCTTTACATCGTTTTAAATGTCTTAAGAAAATGCCTTTACCTATGAGGCAAACTTTAAAGTGTTGAAAAGATGTCTCTACAAGATAAATTTAACAAAGTATGCTAAAAATGTCTCTAAAGTGTCTCTAGAGTAAAAATATTTTAGGCGATTTTGAAAGTGCCTCTAAAAAATGTCTCTAGACTATAAAGCTTCAAAACTTAGAGACAATTTAAAAATTATCTCTACAAAAAGAGCCTCTATATAAGGTTTTTGTTGTAGTGCTCCTAGACCCATGATCTAGCTATGGAAAACCAAATATGTTATGAAGATAAAAGTTTTTGCCTGGCTCTTGTTCTGTGACAGGCTCAACACAAGATATATGCTTGATAGAAGGCAAGGTATTGTGCCAAAGAGGATGATGATCTCACATGTGCTTTATGTAATACACATTAGAGAGAAACAAAACTTCACCTCTTTTTCACATGCCCTTTCAGTGCTCGTTGTTGGCAGCACCTAGGAATTCAATGGAATCACAATTTGGAATTCTTTCAGATGATTGCTCTGGCAAGACTCAGGTTTGCTCAGAGAGGTTTTCTTTTTGGCATCATGGAATATCTGGAAGCAACGTAATGAATTTATCTTTCAGAACATTCAGCCATCTTTTCAATCTTGGAGGTCACTTTTTATGAAAGAAGTTCTTCTGCATATGTGCAGAATGAAAGATCCCCTCAAGCAAACTATTTCTGACTGGTTACAAACCTTGTAAATTCTTCATGTTCGTTTGTTTCTCTGTAACTTTGTAAATACTTTTTTGAGTTTTATAAAATTTACACTACTCGGCAAAGCCCTGGCAGTATTCTCAGAAAAAAAATTATATGATGATCAATTAGAAACGAAGAAAGTATTTACTTCATCTGTCCATAAATGTAAAACATTTTTGAACAGTGCTCAATCAAACATTTTTAACTTTAATTGTTAATAGAAAAATTATAAAGATTGAGAACGTAAGAGATGTTATAGATTTACATGAAACAAATTATCATAATATATAACTCTTTCAATTTAAAATTATGGTCATCAAAGTAGCATATTGGAAACAGAATATTCCTAAAGTGCTTATGAGTATGTTTGGAGAGTTTCTGACAGGTGCAGTTTCTCTCGTAATCAAATCCTCTCTCAAACAATCTAGTTTTTTTTCCAGATTCTAAGAACCTATAGTTATATAATTCAGAAGCTGAGTTTTTTTAGCTTTTCTAGGTTCTTAGAAGCTAGCTACCAACCAACTATTTCTCAGAATTTTAAGTCCCTCAAACAGGACATGTATATTGTGGACGGAGTGAGTAAGTTGGATAATGAGAATCATTCTATGCTATTTGTTTTTTTTTAAAAAAGTTTTGTAACACTATAATTTTATCCGCTTTTGTAATGTATCAGACAAAATGATGGTCAAAATTGCATTTAAAAGATAACATCAATGTACAAAACAATATATTTTCAATACCAAAGGGAGTGTCAAAATAGTCTACTAATTAGTTATCACTTTTCTATATGCTTTTCAGTAATATATATTAAAGACATAGCGATGGACCAAGTAATTTCTTGACCTACCCGGGAGCAAACTTTGCCGACTAGTTACTCATTTCCGTAAATATTTATATGTTTCAATAAGATTATTATTCATAGAATCAGACTGAGTTTAAAGGGGCATTTTGGGCCGAAATTTTCCCTTGTTTACGGTACGCACGTTTCCCAAACCGCTAAATGGTGTATTTCGCACAACACAATTTTATATAAAAGTTTCTTAAAAATCTATATTAATTTAAATTTTAAATTTAAAATAATTAATACTCAATTAATCATTAATCATGTACCGCTAAGTTGCTAAGTCCAAATACTCTTTCAAACTTAGCCATATAGCAGAGAAATTTCTTTTACAAGCTAGTTAACGGAATGACTACTCGGCTATTTCCTAGATCTTTCATTTTAAAGAGGTACGACACATAAGAGGTTGCTCGAGTGGTAGTGACTATTTGATTTAATGAAACTAATTTGATGTTATAAATATTACTATGTTTGTCTATAAATTTTATCAAACTTAAAAATTTGACTTTGACCAAAGTCAAAATGACTTAAAATTTGAAACGAAAGGAGTTGAATTTAGAACTTAAAGTTATAATAGGTATTAGAATAGTTTTAAAGTCAAACTCTATCCTATACTCTCTCTCTTAAATAAAGTGATACATCTATTGTAACCACATTGTGGCTTATCATAAGCGAGGGAGTACCGTTAAGACCCTATTTAGATGGGTTTAAAACTTTTAAATCCCTATCACATTGCATGTTTGGACACTAATTATAAATATTAAACATGGATTATTAATAAAAACCCATCCATAATCTTGAACTAATTCACGAGACGAATCTATTGAGCCTAATTAGTCCATGATTAGCCTATGTGATGCAACAGTAAATATTCTCTAATTATGGATTAATTAGGCTTAAAAAATTGTCTCGCGAATTAGCTTTCATTTATGTAATTAGTTTTGTAAGTAGTCTATATTTAATACTCTAAATTAGTGTGTAAATACAGAGACTAAAGTTAAGTTCCTGGATCCAAACACCACCTAATTGTCGAGTGTCCTAGACTCTCTCTTAAATAATAAAGAGGCACTTATCAAATAATCACATTGTGACTTATCAAAGGCTGGCTGGCGGTGTTCAGTCAAGTGTCTTCGTAACTTTCATACGCTATAAGGACAGTCCCAAACCATAGTGTCTATAAGTAGTGTCTATGGTGCCATGTCAATAAGACACCATAATAGAAACTACACTCTACAACCCATGGTTTCTTAAAGTGGGCCATTAATAGATACATCATCTCTCTTCTCTACCAATCATATTTATTCTTCATCTATTATGAAGACACTATTATCTCTCAATGCAAAACTTGATAGTGTCTAGTGCATAGTTTCTCGTGTTGAAGATGTGTCTTGCATGAGACCCAGTTTCTTCCTCTCTTCACTCTCACTCTTAATTAATATAGTGCCATATAAGCTAAAAGTCCTACATGGCAATGTAGTTAATGCCATAGACACCATCCTAGGTGGAGGGTTGGGACTGCCCTAATTATGCTGGATTGAGGAGGGCCATTCCCAACCCAAGACACTAGACATAGTTTCCATAAGCTCCATATCATCAAGAAACTAGTACTAGACACTACTCTTCCAATACAAACACCACTATTCATGCTTAAATTTAATGCTACTTATCTCACATGATGTCTTGGATGTTGAGTAGAAACCATGTCTCATGCAAGACATGGTTTCCTTTTCTTTCCTCATTTATTCATTTACCACATCATTTTTTATTCTAAGTGGCAACTTATTTAATGCTATAGGCACCATCCTAGTCATTGGGTTGGGAATGGCCTAAGGGCAATTAATATTTAAGCACAAACTCCAAAGTGCCATGTATGATTAAATAATGATGTGGAGGAGAGAATAGAGAAAGGAGGAGCCACCCCTCATGTAAGGGGCAACCTCTACACAAACTTCAAGACACAAGAGAAAAGGAGAGGGGTTGATTGGTGGCAAATGTATTGGAACTAGTGTATTTAATGCAATGCATTTATATAAGTTAGCTTTAATTTTTTAGATGGATGATATGGATAAAAAAGGAGGTGACTATCACCTCTATTATAAAACTCAATCTAGTCTATGTCCTCGAGATGTAGGCTTCGACTGAAATTCGTTAAAAATATCATGCCTTGGTGTCATCCATCAGTTTGGATCTTTTATAGCATTCTTCCGTGTTCGGTTACTGATGTCAATTTTAGGGCCGGCTTTATAAAAACCACAGCTTATTGAAGATACACCCCAACAACGAATTTTATTCAAATATCCATCTGTTCAACAGTTTTGTCCACAATTTTATTCAGATCATCTGCAAGGCTGACGTTCCTTCACAAAGGACAATCGACCAGCAACTAGCATTACATATCTGTATCCGATTTGATCGTGCCACATCAATTGTAGGAGGTAGCTCTTGCAGACAAGGTTATGGCACGCAGCCAATCATTGGCGATGTAGTGGTAAGCTGCCTCGGTTAAGTGGACGCCGTCCCAGAACAAGCTCTTGGATGCATCCACGTAGGTGGTCGCGCCTTCATCGCCACAGATTATCTCGGTGTTGTACCTCCACAGCAAACGCTAAGAACATCTTTGCGAAACCCTACAAATTTACCACCATAAAAACGTCAATTATCTTTAGTTGCCCCTGTCAATGCCATGCATGTATGCATGTAGAGCTACAATAATATTGGACATCACTTTTTTTTACTATCTTTGTAACATCCTGAAAATTCGACCTACAAATCAAAACTCTAAAAATTTAGATTTTCAAAAACTTTTTAAAATAAATTGCATCATGCCGATTTTATTCGCCGTTTCATTGAATTTCGATTCCGGAGTTTGGAGATCTCGAATAAAGAACTAAATCAGTCAATTTACATCGATATTATCGCAAACGTGCTCGTATCAATTAAATTTAAATGCGATGGAATGAAATTAACACTAAATGAAGATTTAAATAAATTATATAAAAATGTGGACAATATTAATTTAGGATGAATTTATTAGTGGGAATAACACAAATATTGGGTAAGAATTATATATGCAAATATTAGGAATTTTAGAATCAAATTTATATAATAAATAAAAAATAATAATAATAAATAAATAAATAAATAAATAAATAAAAAAGAAAAATCAGGAAACGGTACTGTTCACCGCCCGCCAAGTGTTCGACGCGGTTCCCTAGCCCTAACCGCGCCGCGCCCCGCGCGCCGCTCGCCCGCCGCGCAGCCGTCGCGTCGCCGTCTCGCCGCCTCGCGTCCCGAGCCGCCGCGCAGCCGTCGCGTCGCCGTCTCGCCGCCTCGCGCCCCGAGCCGCCGCGCGCCGTCGCCATCCCCGCCGCGCCGCTCGCCCGTCGCGCCGCCGTCCCGTCGCCCCGCGCCCCGTCCCGTCGCCACCTCGCGCCCCGCGCCCTGTCGCGCCACGTCGTCGTCGCATCGCCGTCGCCGAGCCCCGTGCCGTGCCGCGTCGAGCCTCGCGCCGCCCTCTTCCCCCCCCCCCCCCCCCCCCCCCCCCCCCCCCCCCCCCCGTTGCCGCGCCGCCGCCGCCTCTTTCCCCTCTTCCTCTTCTTTTTCCCCCCTATAAATCTCCCCTCCTCCCCGTTCTTCCCCACCTCATCTCCATCCTCCCCACTCCCCACCGAGCCGTCGCCGCTGTGAGCGCCGTGCCGCCGCCCTTACGCCGCCACGCCGCCACTGGGAGCTGCCGCGCCGCCGCCCTCGGTGCCGCCACGCCGCGCCGCCCTTGCGTCGCCGTGCGCCACTGTCGCCGCCGCCGCCCGTCGCCGCTGCCGCCGCCGGTGAGCCGCCCCCTTCCCCTCGCATCCACCGCCGCCGCCGCTCGGGTGAGAGAGAGAGAGAGGGAGAGCCGGACGAAGAGAGAAGGGAGAAGAAGAGAGGCCGGGAGGGAGAAGAGAAAGAAAAAAGAGAGAGAGAGGGAGAAAAGGAAAGAAAAGGAAGAAAAGAAAAGAAAAGAAAAAGAGAGAGAGGGAGAAAAGGAAAGAAAAGGAAGAAAAGAAAAAGAAAAGAAAAGAGAGAGAGGGAGGAAAAGAAAGAAAAAAATAGGAAAAATTAGGGAAAAATAAATAGGAAAAAAAATTAGGGGGAAGATTTAAAATATTAAAAAATATATATATAAATAGAATTTAATTGTGGTTAACTAAAATCTAGTATTCGTAAAATAATAATATAATCATAAGGCATTTAGAAATTAAACAATTAGGTAAATTTTATAGATTATTGTAGATTAATTTTTAATAAACTCTATAAATAATCAATTCACTATAGTAATTTAAATATAATCAATAATTAAAACAAATAAACGAATTCTTATAGAATATTATAGATTAGTCCGGGTAATCTCTAGAAGTGAACGATTCACGGTAGAAGTTCGGATTTACTCACTAGGAATTTTAGACGCATATTATACTTAATCGGGTGGTCATAGACTAAATTAAATCGTATAATAGTTTTTAGGATTTCGTCCGATATTTAGCTCGCGATAAAAATTGCTAACCTATTACATGGATGTAATACTCGAGAATATTAAATTAAAAACTTAGGACAACAAGATAATTATACTCATAAATAATTCACACCAAAAATAGGTTTGTCATAGTTCGCGAATAGTAAAATTAATACTGACTTTCGCACTCGATTTTTCATTTGGATTTACTTGGATGTTTATTGAATTCTAACCGAATTCAAATCTATTTTCGCACGTAACTATAGAGCCCGAGGAAGCTGCTGATCCAAGCGAAGGACGAGACCCGCAGGACTTTGAGCAAGGCAAGTCATCACTATTCTTTGAACATGTTGATCCCAATTGCGAAATTGTTTTGTTTACAAATAAAATTGCATGCAATGATAAACATCCTACTTGTGATTATGCCATGCCTTGATTATTGTTTAGCCCATATTCCTTCGTAACCATGTTTACGTATGAGTCCCTAGTCAACTATGACAATTGCTTAGCAACGCTATTCTAGAATCATGCATACTCATAATTATCAAAATGCTCTATGCTTGGGCAATTGCCTCTGGGGGGGGGGGGGGTAATTGAGATGCGGCAAGTGGAGACATGGGCGCCACATTGCCATGATGTTGATGACATGATTTATGAAAAGAGAAATGAAATTAAAACAACTGTTTTCGACCGGGGCGGACGGAGGATTTGAGTGGTATCCGGGTAAAGGCAAGTACCGTCCCCGGTCAATTAAGGACCGAGCCATGAAGTTAAGCATGAAACGACCCCCGTACAACCGCACTTCTCGTATGGGTATAGACCTAGCGGAATAGATAGCTGAGCGGAGGCAGTATCCATGCATAGTGGTTTCTTGATGTGTGAGGCAGGGGCTCTACGGTGGGGCAGCCATTGGTAGAACCGCGAGGCGGGTGTCTACAGTGGGGTCGCCATCGGTAGGACTGCCATGTGAGAAGTTAAACATAATTATAACTTAATGCATGTGCGAGTCTTTCCTTCCCGGGTGCGCCAGAACTCCTCTTACTGCTAGAAACTGTGTACGCCTAGAGTGCATGAGGATGTAAAGTTCATGGAGCGGGTACTGCCAATGCGAGGTTATCGAAAAGCTTTGCCGTGACATGTCTCATGTGTTGGGACGAGGCTCATGTGTTGGGCAGTCGCGGAGTGCGGGTAAAGTGTACATCCACTGCAGTGTGAGTAAACCAAATCTATTCGAATAGCCGTGCTCGCGGTTATTGAGCATCGGGACGTGTATTACACTTGGCTAGACTCTAAATTTTAACTTGTGAGGGATAGGATGTTGCATGATGATTTCTATGCTGATGGAGCCACTTCCTGAGAGGAGGGAAGGTGTACGTCCTCAGAAAACCATGACGACTCGATGGCGGGAAGCTATCCTTGGGATCACAATGGATGGTGGACAGAACCGTCATTGTTTAATATGAACACTGGTATTAAAATTTGATCAGTCTATGCTAGGTCTTAGGCTTGTGAAAAGAATTACAAAACTTGCTTTGTGCAAAAGAACCATAGCCATTCCTTGAATACCCCTTTATCACGTGCATTGTTGCGGTGGTGACTTGTTGAGTACGGTTGGTACTCACCCTTGCAAATATAAACTTAATCAGAGGCCGGAGATGAAGCTTCGGAGGATCCCTATGCCTATTACCAGGAGGGTGATGAAGACGACGGCGCTCAATAGGTCTTAGTTACGGTCGTTGCCTGTGGCAATGGCGTGCCGCTGCCTTAACTCCGCTGCCTTACCTATTTCTGTTTTTGGATGTACTCCGGACCTCTCGGTCCGATGACTTAAGACTATGCCTGCGGGCTATTGATGTAATAATTCGTACAAGACACTCGTGTATGGGCACTGGTTACTTCAGCTATGAATTCGTGTGTACCAGACTACTTGATCCAGGGAAATGGTACTGATTTCACGATTGATTCCTGTTATAAAAACGGGGGTCCACAGAGCTGGTATCAGAGCCATACGACTGTAGGAAAAGACCAAAAGGCGCCCCACCCTTTTCTTTTAAGTTGGCCAAGGGAGAAAGTTCCCACTTAGTAATAATTTCAAAAATAAAAATGCTATGTTTACAAAACCTGTATGATTTTTATCTTACTCTTAACTATTTCTTTGCAAAATAAGTTTTACTCTTAGCTGACATTGGGTTTTTCTTAAAATTAGATGGCAGATCAGGATTCACCCGCTGTTTGGGAGATGGGCGTACCCCGCTCTGAGGGATACGTCATCGAGCTGCACCGACTAATGAGGCGTCTGCGATACCCCATATCTCCGGTCTATCGAGTGAGACAGTGCGAGTCTGTCTGGGAGGCTCGAGTCGAGGTTCACATACGAGTCCCATCAGAGTTAGACTACAGCTTCCCGACACGCCACCGTCGCGACTTGCCAGAGACCGCGATGCAGGATGCAGCACGAGAGGCCTTCCTCCGACTCAGCTCTATTCACCGAGCTGAGTTGGCAAGTACTGAGTTTGCTCACCACCCGTTTCGAGAGGAGAGCAACTCCGTCTGCACCGTTCAGGACACACCTTGCTGCTACAACCCGATAGTGACCCGGCTGTCACGATGGGCTGAGGCAGCGGATGACTTTTACGAGGAGGCTCTATTAGAGATCGACGACCAGCAGAGACGTGTGGGAGAGCTAGAGACCGAGGTGACTGACCTCACAGCGCAGCAGCTTCAGCTGGAGGAGGAGCACCAGGCTTGGGGCAGTGAGATCGACTCACTGAAGACACAGCTTCAGGTTCGCGGCGACCAGTTCCAGCAGTTATCTGACCAGTACAACGACCGCCGCGGGATGATGGATACACTTGAGGAGCAGCTGAGAGAGAGTCAGGAGCACGTCAGTCAGCTGGAGGAGTAGCTTCGAGCAGCCACGATCAGCACCACCGGGGCTTCTACTTCCACAGTAGTAGGGCGTGACCACTACTTTTTCCTCACCCCGCCGTACCCACCAGCGTTCCACGCTCTTCTGGGAGAGGTTGGTATGCTGGCCACTGTGTCAGCACCCTACTTGGTGGACCCGACGGTGACGCAGCCACCTGCCCCGGAGATTGTGCACACTCCGCTGATCTCTACACCGTCTCCGCAGCTGGGTTCCAGTTTAGAGACTCCGATCCTGGTCGACTCCGAGACAGAGGGGACTGACACTGAGCCAGAGAGTGAGCCAGACCTTACCGACCCATCAGAGGACGAGACTCCTGTCCCCCGCATCACCTTCCTCGGAGGCCCCCGCACCCTCAGCACTGCCCGCAAGAGCACCCGACCTCCGGGCAAGAAGCCCAAGCCAGATTCTGAGGTCACTACTTCCGAGCCATGGGGACTCAGGTTTGCCCGTGCTAGCGACCACACTCTACCTGCCCTAGGATCCTGCGGATGGTTGGATGACTAGACTGGAGGATTGTTGCAGCTTCGATCTCGCGTCAGATGGTTTTGGACAGTATGCAAGACACACCCCCCCTTACCTAGTTTGACGAGTAGCTTGATGGTTAGTTCGATGTATCATTTGATGAACCTTATTTGGACTGCATGTGTGCGCAGTCGATTGCATCATGATTGATGTACTATTTGTGGAACTCTGTGATGTTATTCACGATGTTGTTGCTGTTATGTTATAAATGAGTTTATTCCACCATGCTTGCAAAACAAAGTTCACATCAAAACAACTCCCTTAATGGGATGAAACCATAGAAGCTAGTTAGAAAATTAGGATACTTATTCCATCATCCTACACAGATGGCAAGCCGACGTCGGACACCAACCAGCAACGAAGAAACCCAGACACCTGATCTAACCACCCTGGCCGGAGTCTTGGCCACTCAAACCCAACTCTTGCAAGCCATTGCAAACAACCAAGGCAACCGCGGAGGATCGAGCTTTGGAGAGTTCATGAGAACCAAGCCACCCACATTCGCTACGGCAGACGAGCCTATGGAGGCAGAAGATTGGCTACGCATCATAGAAAAGAAACTGACCCTGGTCCGGGTACGTGAGGCAGACAAAGTGATTTTCGCAGTAAATCAACTAGAGGGACCCGCTGGTGATTGGTGGGATACCTACAAGGAAGCTCGAGAAGAGGATGCTGGAGAACCCACTTGGGAAGAGTTCACTGCAGCATTTCGCGAGAACTTCGTGCCTGCCGCAGTAATGCGTATGAAGAAGAACGAGTTCAGAAGGTTGCGACAAGGGAACACAACGGTGCAGGAATATCTGAACCGATTCACTCAGCTGGCCCGCTATGCAATTGGAGACCTCGCAGATGAAGAGGAGAAGATCGACAAGTTCATAGAAGGGCTGAATGACGAATTACGTGGACCTATGATTAGGCAAGACCATGAGAGCTTCCAGAGCCTGATCAACAAAGTTGTTAGGCTGGAAAATGATCAAAGGACTGTAGAGCATAACCGCAAGAAGAGGATTGCTATGAACCGCCCACCTCAGGCGGTGCCTCAGCGACTCAAGGGAGCCACTTCGTCTGGGTGGAAGCCCCCTATTGTGGCAACTAACCGACCCGCCGCGCCAAGCAATTTTAATAGGCCGGTTATGATTCAGAACCGCACCCCTACACCCACTCTGGCTGCCCCTGGAATCAAGAGGAATGTAGACTGCTTCAACTGCGGAGAGTATGGGCACTACGCCAACAACTGCCCTCATCCACGCAAAACTCCTGTCCGTACTGGCGCTAACACAATGGCTATTCGTGGGACTGCTACCCCTGCTGCCGGACGAGGACTATTCAGGACTCCGCAGACTAACAGACTGCTGCCGGATTTGGCCGCGGACAAGTGAACCATGTGCGAGCTGAAGAGGCCCAGGAGGATCAGGGCGTACTGATGGGTACGTTTTCTATCAACTCCACTCCAGTTAAAGTTCTCTTCGATTCAGGAGCATCGCATTCATTCATATCATTGAAGGCTAGTCAAAAACACAACTTAACCCTAGTGGGGCTTAGAAAGCCTATGATAGTACACTCACCTGGGGGCGAGATAACTGTGAGTCATGCTTGCATAGACGTACCTATTCGTCTTAGGGATGTGGTGTTTCCCTCCAATCTTATGGTGTTGATACCCCAGACCCTGGATGTCATATTGGGAATGGATTGGTTAGCAAAGAACAGAGGGGTAATCGACTGTAGACGTAGGGAAATTACCTTGACCACACCATGGGGATCGGATATGAGAGCAACCATGGATCAAGATCCTAGACTGACCGAACGTGCCGGAGGCATATTTACCATGCTACCCCTGAAAGGAATGCCTATAGTGCAACGATTTCCCGATGTGTTTCCGGAAGACTTACCTGGGATGCCACCAGACCGTGACATAGAGTTCATTATTGATCTGATGCCCGGAACTGCCCCCATATCCAAGAGACCTTATCGGATGCCAGTTAATGAGTTGGAGGAACTTAAAAAGCAAATTAGAGAGTTGCAAGAAAAGGGATTTGTACGACCCAGTTCGTCACCATGGGGAGCCCCAGTATTATTCGTTAAGAAGAAAGATGGTAGCATGAGGATGTGTGTAGACTACCGTTCACTGAACGAAGTAACCATCAAAAACAAATATCCACTACCACGGATTGATGATCTTTTTGATCAACTCAAGGGAGCTAAGGTGTTCTCTAAGATTGACCTTAGATCAGGATACCACCAATTGAAAATTAGGACCCAGGATATACCCAAGACCGCGTTTTCAACACGCTATGGATTGTATGAGTTCACAGTAATGTCGTTTGGGTTAACCAACGCCCCGGCATACTTTATGAATCTCATGAACAAAGTGTTCATGGATTACTTGGACAAATTTGTGGTAGTATTTATCGATGATATTCTGATCTACTCAAAGGATGAGGAGGAACATGCGGAACACTTGCGATTGGTACTCGAGAAACTGCGGAGGCATAAGTTATATGCAAAGTTTAGTAAATGCGAGTTCTGGCTAAAAGAAGTCGCCTTTCTAGGCCACGTAATCTCAGCCGGTGGAGTAGCAGTGGATCCTGCTAAAGTGGAGGCTGTTACGGAATGGAAAGCACCCAAGTCTGTGACTGAAATTCAGAGCTTTCTAGGCTTGGCCGGATACTACCGAAGGTTCATTGAGGGATTCTCTAAGATAGCCCGACCGATGACACAACTACTCAAGAAGGAAAAGAAGTTTGTGTGGTCAGAACAGTGTCAGGAAAGCTTTGAGCAGCTTAAAGAAAAGCTGACCTCGGCACCCATTTTAGTTCTTCCCGACATCAGGAAAGACTTCGTTATATACTGTGATGCATCAAGGCAAGGACTAGGAGGAGTATTGATGCAGGACGGAAAAGTTGTGGCCTACGCGTCGCGACAATTGCGACCACATGAGGAAAACTATCCTACCCATGACTTAGAACTTGCAGCCGTGGTTCATGCGCTAAAGATTTGGAGACATTATTTGATTGGAAACCATTGTGATGTCTACACTGACCACAAGAGTCTGAAGTATATTTTCACCCAGTCAGACCTCAACCTAAGGCAAAGGCGATGGTTAGAACTAATCAAGGATTACGACTTAGAGGTTCACTATCACCCCGGCAAAGCAAACGTTGTGGCTGACGCTTTGAGTCGGAAGAGCCGTTGCAATCATCTGAGGACGGAAGGAATGGCTCCTGAGCTTAGGGAGGAAATGGCCCAACTAAACCTACATATAATACCACATGGGCAGATAAACACCTTGGACATTCAACCTCTTCTGTGAACCCAAATAGAAGATGCCCAGAAGGACAACGAGGAAGTCCGAGAGGTGAAGGAACGCCTAGCCGCAGGACTTGCAAAGGAATTTTCGATCGATGAAAAAGATGTCCTGTGGTATAAAAAGAGGATTTATGTACCCGAACAGGGTGGACTGAGAGGATTAATCTTAAAGGAAGCTCACGAGTCGGCATATTCATTGCACCCCGGAAGTACGAAGATGTACCAGGATCTGAAGGAAGGATACTGGTGGCCCAATCTGAAGAGAGATGTGGCAGAATACGTAGCACTCTGTGACGTGTGCCAAAAGGTGAAGGCTGAGCACCAGAGACCGGCAGGTTTGTTGCAACCCCTTAGGATTCTCGAATGGAAATGGGATGAGATAGGCATGAATTTTATTGTTGGATTGCCCAAGACCGCAACAGGGTACGATTCCATCTGGGTAATTGTAGATCGACTCACCAAGACGGCGAGATTCATCCCCGTTAAGACAAACTATAGCAGTGCCAAGCTAGCCGAGTTATACATGACCAGGATAGTATGTCTTCATGGTGTACCTAAGAAAATTATATCTGATCGAGGTACCCAGTTTACCTCGCATTTTTGGGAGAAAGTACATGAAGCCCTAGGAAGTTACCTAGCATTTAGCACAGCTTATCACCCACAAACGGATGGCCAGACAGAGAGAACAAACCAGGTCTTGGAAGACATGTTGAGAGCCTGTGCTCTGGATTTTAGCAAAGACTGGGAGAGATGTTTGCCCTACGCCGAATTCTCCTACAACAATAGCTTTCAAGCAAGCCTAAAGATGTCACCCAATGAGGCATTGTTCGGTCGACGATGTCGAACTCCACTAATGTGGTCTGAGATAGGAGAACGGGCAGTATTTGGACCTGACATTATCCAAGAAGCCGAGGAAAAGGTTCGCCTGATTCGAGACCGTCTAAAAGTAGCACAATCACGACAAAAGAGTTATGCCGACACTCGAAGAAGAAACCTGGAATTTAAGGAAGGAGATTATGTTTATCTGAAGGTTTCTCCGATGAGGGGAACGAAAAGGTTTAAGGTCAAAGGAAAACTAGCGCCAAGGTATGTGGGACCCTTTCAAATCACGGCTAGACGAGGAGAGGTCGCATATCAGTTACAGCTACCAGAGAATATCGCCGATGTGCACCCAGTCTTCCATGTGTCTCAATTAAAGAAGTGCTTAAAAGTACCGGAAGAACAAGCTCCGCTGGAAGAGATTCACATTAGCCATGACCTTACGTATCCAGAACATCCGGTCCGGATATTGGATGAGGCCAAGAAGAGGACTAGGAGCAAAGAGTGGCGTATGTACAAGGTACAATGGAGTAATCACACTGAGGATGAAGCTACCTGGGAAAGCGAAGAATTCTTGAGGACGGAATACCCGCATCTATTCGAAACCCGGTAAGAAATCTCGGGACGAGATTTATTTAAGGGGGATAGGTTTGTAACATCCTGAAAATTCGACCTACAAATCAAAACTCTAAAAATTTGGATTTTCAAAAACTTTTTAAAATAAATTGCATCATGCCGATTTTATTCGCCGTTTCATTGAATTTCGATTCCGGAGTTTGGAGATCTCGAATAAAGAACTAAATCAGTCAATTTACATCGATATTATCGCAAACGTGCTCGTATCAATTAAATTTAAATGCGATGGAATGAAATTAACACTAAATGAAGATTTAAATAAATTATATAAAAATGTGGGCAATATTAATTTAGGATGAATTTATTAGTGGGAATAACACAAATATTGGGTAAGAATTATATATGCAAATATTAGGAATTTTAGAATCAAATTTATATAATAAATAAAAATAATAATAATAAAAAATAAATAAATAAATAAATAAATAAATAAATAAAAAGAAAAATCAGGAAATGGCACTGTTCACCGCCCGCCAAGTGTTCGACGCGGTTCCCTAGCCCTAACCGCGCCGCGCCCCGCGCGCCGCTCGCCTGCCGCGCAGCCGTCGCGTCGCCGTCTCGCCGCCTCGCGTCCCCGAGCCGCCGCGCAGCCGTCGCGTCGCCGTCTCGGCCGCCTCGCGCCCCGAGCCGCCGCGCGCCGTCCGCCATCCCCGCCGCGCCGCTCGCCCGCCCGAGCCGCGTCCCGTCGCCGCTCGGGCCGTCGCCCTCGCCGCCTCGCGCCCTCGCGCTCCGTCGCCCTCGCCGTCTGTCGCCGCGCCGCCGTAGAGTCGCCGTCTCGCCGCCTCGCCGCCCCGAGCCGCCGCGCGGCCCATCGCCATCCCCGCCGCGCCGCTCGCCGCCGCGCCGACCGTTCCCGTCTCCGCTCGGCCGTCGCCTCGCCCGGCCTCGCGCCACCCGCGCGCGCTTCGCCCTCGCGTCTGTCGCCGCGCAGCCCGCCGTCCCGTCGCCGCGCCGTCCATCGCCCGTCGCAATAGTGAGTTGCCGTCGCCGTCTCGTCACCTCGCGCCCCGCGCCCGCGCGTCGCTTGCCCGTCCCATCGCCACCTCGCGCCCCGCGCCCTGTTCGCGGCTCGCGGTCGTCGTCGCATCGCCGTCACCGAGCCCCGTGCCGTGCCGCGTCGAGCCTCGCGCCGCCCTCTCCCCCCCCCCCCCCCCGTTGCCGCGCCGCCGCCTCTTTCCCCTCTTCCTCTTCTTTTTCCCCCCTATAAATCTCCCCTCCTCCCCGTTCTTCCCCACCTCATCTCCATCCTCCCGACTCCCCACCGAGCCGTCGCCGCTGTGAGCGCCGTGCCGCCGCCCTTACGCCGCCACGCCGCCACTGGGAGCTGCCGCGCCGCCGCCCTCGGTGCCGCCACGCCGCGCCGCCCTTGCGTCGCCGTGCGCCACCGTCGCCGCCGCCGCCCGTCGCCGCTGCCGCCGCTGCCGCCGCCGGTGAGCCGCCCCCTTCCCCTCGCATCCACCGCCGCCGCCGCTCGGGTGAGAGAGAGAGAGAGGGAGAGCCGGACGAAGAGAGAAGGGAGAAGAAGAGAGGCCGGGAGGGAGAAGAGAAAGAAAAAAAAAGAGAGAGAGGGAGAAAAGGAAAGAAAAGGAAGAAAAGAAAAAGAGAAGAAAAAGAGAGAGAGGGAGAAAAGGAAAGAAAAGGAAGAAAAGAAAAAGAAAAGAAAGAGAGAGAGAGGGAGGAAAAGAAAGAAAAAAATAGGAAAAATTAGGGGAAAAATAAATAGGAAAAAAAATTAGGGGGAAGATTTAAAATATTAAAAAATATATATATATATATATATAAATAGAATTTAATTGTGGTTAACTAAAATCTAGTATTCGTAAAATAATAATATAATCATAAGGCATTTAGAAATTAAACAATTAGGTAAATTTTATAGATTATTGTAGATTAATTTTTAATAAACTCTATAAATAATCAATTCACTATAGTAATTTAAATATAATCAATAATTAAAACAAATAAACAAATTCTTATAGAATATTATAGATTAGTCCGGGTAATCTCTAGAAGTGAACGATTCACGGTAGAAGTTCGGATTTACTCACTAGGAATTTTAGACGCATATTATACTTAATCGGGTGGTCATAGACTAAATTAAATCGTATAATAGTTTTTAGGATTTCGTCCGATATTTAGCTCGCGATAAAAATTGCTAACCTATTACACGGATATAATACTCGAGAATATTAAATTAAAAACTTAGGACAACAAGATAATTATACTCATAAATAATTCACACCAAAAATAGGTTTGTCATAGTTCGCGAATAGTAAAATTAATACCGACTTTCGCACTCGATTTTTCATTTGGATTTACTTGGATGTTTATTGAATTCTAACCGAATTCAAATCTATTTTCGCACGTAACTATAGAGCCCGAGGAAGCTGCTGATCCAAGCGAAGGACGAGACCCGCAGGATTTTGAGCAAGGCAAGTCATCACTATTCTTTGAACATGTTGATCCCAATTGCGAAATTGTTTTGTTTACAAATAAAATTGCATGCAATGATAAACATCCTACTTGTGATTATGCCATGCCTTGATTATTTTTAACCCATATTCCTTCGTAACCATGTTTACGTATGAGTCCCTAGTCAACTATGACAATTGCTTAGCAACGCTATTCTAGAATCATGCATACTCATAATTATCAAAATGCTCTATGCTTAGGCAATTGCCTCTGGGGGGGGTAATTGAGATGCGGCAAGTGGAGACATGGGCGCCACATTGCCATGATGTTGATGACATGATTTATGGAAAGAGAAATGAAATTAAAACAACTGTTTTCGACCGGGGCGGACGGAGGATTTGGGTGGTATCCGGGTAAAGGCAAGTACCGTCCCCGGTCAATTAAGGACCGAGCCATGAAGTTAAGCATGAAACGACCCCCGTACAACCGCACTTCTCGTATGGGTATAGACCTAGCGGAATAGATAGCTGAGCGGAGGCAGTATCCATGCATAGTGGTTTCTTGATGTGTGAGGCAGGGGCTCTACGGTGGGGCAGCCATTGGTAGAACCGCGAGGCGGGTGTCTACAGTGGGGTCGTCATCGGTAGGACTGCCATGTGAGAAGTTAAACATAATTATAACTTAATGCATGTGTGAGTCTTTCCTTCCCGGGTGCGCCAGAACTCCTCTCACTGCTAGAAACTGTGTACGCCTAGAGTGCATGAGGATGTAAAGTTCATGGAGCGGGTACTGCCAATGCGAGGTTATCGAAAAGCTTTGCCGTGACATGTCTCATGTGTTGGGACGAGACTCATGTGTTGGGCAGTCGCGGAGTGCGGGTAAAGTGTACATCCACTGCAGTGTGAGTAAACCAAATCTATTCGAATAGCCGTGCTCGCGGTTATTGAGCATCGGGACGTGTATTACACTTGGCTAGACTCTAAATTTTAACTTGTGAGGGATGGGATGTTGCATGATGATTTCTATGCTGATGGAGCCACTTCCTGAGAGGAGGGAAGGTGGACGTCCTCAGAAAACCATGACGACTCGATGGCGGGAAGCTATCCTTGGGATCACAATGGATGGTGGACAGAACCGTCATTGTTTAATATGAACACTGGTATTAAAATTTGATCAGTCTATGCTAGGTCTTAGGCTTGTGAAAAGAATTACAAAACTTGCTTTGTGCAAAAGAACCATAGCCATTCCTTGAATACCCCTTTATCACGTGCATTGTTGCTGTGGTGACTTGTTGAGTATGGTTGGTACTCACCCTTGCAAATATAAACTTAATCAGAGGCCGGAGATGAAGCTTCGGAGGATCCCTATGCCTATTACCAGGAGGGTGATGAAGACGACGGCGCTCAATAGGTCTTAGTTACGGTCGTTGCCTGTGGCAATGGCATGCCGCTGCGTTAACTCCGCTGCCTTACCTATTTCTGTTTTTGGATGTACTCCGGACCTCTCGGTCCGATGACTTAAGACTATGCCTGCGGGCTATTGATGTAATAATTCGTACAAGACACTCGTGTATGGGCACTGGTTACCAGACTACTTGACCCAAGGAAATGGTACTGATTTCACGATTGATTCCTGTTATAAAAACGATGGTCCACAATCTTTGAGGAGATACAGAGTCTATTAATAAAACCACTTTGTAGTGTACATTACAATATACTCTATCTTTTTTATATTACTTGGGCATCTTGATTCTCTCTATAACTATTATTTTAGTTTGACCATTTCAGTTAATCATACCGTTTAATAGTTTGAAAAACGTGAACACGAAAAATAAAGAAATTGAGTTAGGAACTTCAAAAAAAGAAAAAAGAACTCAGCCTGAGTGGTTAGCAAAGAAGTACTACTGACCAAACTTCTCAGGATTCTGGACCATCTCTGATACGTGTCTGAACAAATCCGTGTGTACGATGGTGACGTCCGGATGCTTCTCCCGGAGCTCCTCGACGGCGTCCAGCAGCAGCGAGTTGTGCAGCGTCGCTATCTCGTTGGGTTCCCTCAGGCAGCCGGTGCTCTCGTCGTACTCCGCCGCGTCGGCGTCGGCGAAGGTGACGAGCACCGGCGGCGAGCATCCCGACGGGATCATGCCCGGAACCACCAGCGTGGTCGCCCCGTCGCCAATCAGTTTCTGCTTTCATATTTAGCAGTTCATTAATTAATCAGTTTATGATGTTAATCCAGATTGTTAATGATCTGTTCATTTGCTTCGTCTGAAATTAGCTGATCAGTCAAGCAGGTTCTTGCCTCGACTGCCATGGAGATGGTACGGATGATGTCAGGGACGAACAATCTGATTTCTTGCATGCTCCTCTTCCCGAAGGAGAAGTGGTAGTCGTTGATGCCGAATTCGCCGACGAAGAAGAGCGATCTGCCGAAGAATTCCTTGCATTCTGCGTCGCTAGTTAATCATGTGAGCACAAAATGTGGTTCTTGATCGGTAAATTTCAGCTTAATTATAGCTTGGAGATCGATTGATCAACTGATCGTGATTGATTAATTAACCACCATGAGTTGTGCTGCAGAGTGAGGGCTTGAGTGAATCGAACCAGCTCAGCTGCACGGCCAGGCTGGTGTTGAGAGGGAACGGGCTGGCGCCCGGAGGATCGCCGGCGTGGAAGAAGCTGGAGTCGAGGGCGGTGGCGCCGCCGACGGCGAAGTTGGCGCCTTGCCGGAAGCTCCCCTTGTGCGACAGGTACGGCGGCACCAATGGCAGGCCCAGGTTTTGAGCTTTAAATCAGCAGAAATGCATGACAACTTGTACTAAGATTTGTTTAGCCGATTGTTATATATATAATCTTTTATCGTATTTAAATACTGTGTGATGGTATATACTCTCTCCGTTTCTAAATATTTAACGCCGTTGATTTTTTTAATCATGTTTGACCATTCGTCTCATTCAACAAATTTAAGCAATTATTAATTCTTTTTCTATCATTTAATTCATTGTTAAATATACTTTCATGTATACATATAGTTTTATATATTTCACAAAATTTTTTGAATAAGACGAACTATCAAACATACGCTAAAAAGTCAACGGTGTCAAATATTTAGAAACGGAGGGAGTATATGGTATTATTAAGTTGTACTAGACGGTCAGTTCATTAACATATGCCAATCTTCTCTCTCTTCTTCTTTTTCCCTTCTACTTAGGGTATCTACAATTAGGGATACTCTATGGGTGCCCTCACTAACTGAGGGCACTCTCTGGGGAACACCCCTCACAATGAAAGACACCCTAGATAGGCTCCTCAAAATATGAGGGGACTAGATGAAGATACTCAAGTCTACAATGGGTGTCCCGGCTCCCGTAGCCTCAACTGAAAAAATTTGAAAATACCCCTCCCTACAGCCGCTCCTATCTCTTTCTCTACCCTTCTCCGCTTCTCGTCTCTCTCTGCCCACCGCTTTTTTCTCCGCCCTCTCCCCAGCCGCTTCGTTTCCTCCGCCCTCCCCTTCCACCTCACCGACGCCAGATCCTCTCTCTCTTCGCCGCCTCTCTCTCCCTCTCTCGTCGTCGCCTCTCTCTCCCTCGCGGTGGTGTTAACAGTGAAATTTGGTAATCGGCAAAGACGTCATCGGCTTAGAATCATTATCGGCTGTAGCATCTCGGAATCAGCCGATGGGAGTTATCAAGTCGCCAATAGTCGGATTCCTGCTATATTCGGTTAAGGAAATCAATCTACTAAAGGAAGCTTATCCCTAAGTGACCGAGTTTAAAGAGGATGCGGCATGGCAGTTTATCTATTAATTAGGAATAGTTTGTTAGTTTCCTTTTATCATTAGGAAAGTGTGTTTGGTGTCCGATAAGGACTTTATATTTTCCTTTTATCTTTAGGTTAGTTTTTTTCTTGTCCGACAAGGACTTGTATCAACCCATGGGTATAAATATGTACACCCGGGGTCTATGTAATCTATCTCTACGATCAATACAATTCGACGCATCACCACCCTTTTTTACTTCTACTTTTGTTTTTTACGTTCCGGCGGAACTTGGCACCCGACGCGGGGCTGCATCGTCTTTGATTTTCGGCAAAGGGATAAGTCCAATGTTCCGTCGGCCCAGGCAATTGTCTCATCTATATCGGCGTCGTTCAAGGCTGCATCAGTACATTCGACCTCTTGGATTGCTCTGGTTTGGATAATATATTTACCTACCTATTTATCATATGTCTCTATTAATCTAGTCTTAGCATATCAATTTAGCTCTATTGGCTGCTTCTCGTTTTAGGGTTTTTGTCGATATCGGCTAAATTGCGTTGCTAGATTAGATTAGCTTAGACATCTACCACCCTAAAAATCAGTCAACGGCTTGATTGTCTAGATATTATGTTTCTTTTCATACTTAGTGCTGCATCAGTTAAGTTTGATCTACTAAGTCGTGCTTAGAACCATAATCTCTAGCCTGCTTCTTGATTGCCAATAAGGGTTTCATCGGGGTTTCAGCCGGTGAGTTATCTGGACGTTGCATCGGCTTATAAGGATTACAGATACATATAAGTTGGATTTCGCCGATGACAACAAAGGTTTCACTGTTTAATCTAATCTTGTGGATTTCATGACATCGGACCTCCAGCCGATATGTGCTTTAACCTTCGGATCGATGTTTATTTATCATATCATTGCTAGCCGATTGGTTTATACTGGATTATATTGTTATTTTATTGCATCATCATCAACCGATTGCCTTTATATCGTTATCTACATTGGACATATAGCCGATTGCTTAAACCCTATCGCTATCGGCTGGTATCGGCAATCTGTGTTGACGAAAAAAAAATCGAACACACCGGCCTGGGAGATCTGCTTAGCTCCTGTGCAGGTCCAAAGATTGATGAGATGCGGGCGTGCCAGTCAGTTTGATCCTACAACTGACAAGATATGTAAACAGCAGATCAAAACAGCCGATCGGCTGACAAGCCGATGGAGTAGTTCCAGCCAGTAGCCAATAATAGCCGATGCCGATACCAGCCGATAGCAATAAGGTTTAAGCAATCGGCTATATGTCCAATGTAGATAACGATATAAAGGCAATCGGTTGATGATGATGCAATAAAATAACAATATAATCCAGTATAAACCAATTGGCTAGCAATGATATGATAAATAAGCATCGATCCGAAGGTTAAAGCACACATCGGCTGGAGGTCCGATGTCATGAAATCCACAAGATTAGATTAAACAGTGAAACCTTTGTTGTCATTGGCGAAATCCAACTTATATGTATCTGCAATCCTTATGAGCCGATGCAACGTCCAGATAACTCACCGGCTGAAACCCCGATGAAACCCTTATTGGCAATCAAGAAGTAGGCTAGAGATTATGGTTCTAAGCATGACTTAGTAGATCAAACTTAACTGATGCAGCATTAAGTATGAAAAGAAACATAATATCTAGACAATCAAGCCGTTGACTGATTTTTAGGGTGGTAGATGTCTAAGCTAATCTAATCTAGCAACGCAATTTAGCCGATATCGACAAAAACCCTAAAACGAGAAGCAGCCGATAGAGCTAAATTGATATGCTAAGACTAGATTAATAGAGACATATGATAAATAGGTAGGCAAATATATTATCCAAACCAGAGCAATCCAAGAGGTCGAATGTACTGATGCAGCCTTGAACGACGCCGATGTAGATGAGACAATTGCCTGGGCCGACGGAACATTGGACTTATCCCTTCGCCGGAGATCGAAGACGATGCAGCCCCACGTCGGGTGCCAAGTTCCGCCGGAACGTAAAAAACAAAAGTAGAAGTAAAAAGGGTGGCGATGCGCCGAATTGTATTGATCGTAGAGAGAGATTACATAGACCCCGGGTGTACATATTTATACCCATGGGTTGATACAAGTCCTTGTCGGACAAGAAAGAAACTAACCTAAAGATAAAAGGAAAATATAAAGTCCTTATCGAACACTAAACACACTTTCCTAAAAATAAAAGGAAACTAACAAACTATTCCTAATTAATAGATAAACTGCCATGCCGCATCCTCTTTAAACTCGGTCACTTAGGGATAAGCTTCCTTTAGTAGATTGATTTCCTTAACCGAATATAGCAGGAATCCGACTATTGGCGACTTGATAACTCCCATCGGCTGATTCCGAGATGCTGCAGCCGATAATGATTCTAAGTCGATGACGTCTTTGCCGATTACCAAATTTCACTGTTAACAGGTGGCCAATGGCAAGTGGCGACGGCGGGGTCGTCTCCGTCGCGCGGTCAATTCCGGGTCTGGCTCATGACCTAGGCCGACGCCGTCGCCTGCCGGAGGCGGCAAAACCCCCGCTCGTCGCCGCCTCGCGCCGGCCTCACCCCGCCGCCGTCATCGACCTCGGTTTCGACGCCGCCGGCAGCAAGAGCCGGCAGATCCGGCGCCATCGTGCGCAGATCTGACCCCCTCATGGCCAGATCGGGATGGAGAGGCGTCGGCCGCGCCGCATCGAGGAGGCCGCAGCGCCGGCAGAGGAGGTCACGCAGGTCGTCGCCGGCATCGTCTCCACCACTCGTCTCCCTCTCCCTCTCGCCGCCGACTCGCACCTCTCTCCCTCGCCGCCGCCGCTGGCCTCTCTCTCTCTCGTCGCTGGCGGCCGCGAGGGGTATAAGGGGAAATTTTTCGGTGGGAACGATGTCCATAGGCCACGCTCGCGCCCAACGTGCCCCCTCGGCTGCGTTCCCCTGCCAAAAGGGGGCGAGGGACGTGTTCCCCAGCAGAGGGACACGTTCCATCATGGGGGACGACGCCGACGATAAAGCAAAAGGCGACGGGCGGAAGGGGCTAGGGGGACGACTTGGGGCTACGCATTGGTGATGGCCTTAGCAGCAAAATCCTATGTGACATTTCCTACCATTGGCTGTGTTTAGATCCAAAGTTTGGATCCAAACTTCAGTCCTTTTCCATCACATCAACCTGTCATACACACACAACTTTTCAGTCGCATCATCTCCATTTCAACCAAAATCCAAACTTTGCGCTGAACTAAACACAGCCATTGTTCATGTTCTGACCGAGGAAGAAAATAAGAATAAGTGGTGCATTGTACTAGTATCCTTAAAAAAAATGCAATACAAAAATGCCTCGACAACAATGACGACTTACCGATGAAGTCAATCACAAGGCGGCCGTCGCAGTTACGACCAGTGGGAAGGTCATCAATGAAGGTTACACCATACGGAGGCCGCATGACAGGGTCGGGGATGTTGTACCAACCAAAGACGACAGGGTTATTGCCGGTGTCAGTGAAGGAGTCACCGAAGCTGAAGATGGCGTCATACTGCCGGCCACCAGAGGGCACCGATGGGGCTTCACTGACGACAGGAGGAGGAGGAGGAGGAGAAGCGCCACCGCCATGGCCGGCGTCAACCTTGAGCCCATCTTGCTCATTCTGACTAGCGAGGCTCGTTGTGCACTGCCAAATGTTACGAAAACGTTTCTATTTATAAGGAGCTCCTTTAGTGTGCACTATGTATGAGCCATTAGCAAATCATATCCACAAACTTCTTCTGTAGTTTATCTTGATGAATAGCAATATTATCTCCATATATTACCATCTAATTGGCAAAAAAAAGGAATGAATGAAACAAATATACTTCTTAAATCGGGATGCATGCGGCTTAAGGCGAGCTCCTACCAATGCAAAGTACGCAACATTTCCTAAAGAAAAAAGTCCAAATACCCCCTAAGCTTTAGATGCAAGCCAGCTTAGCACCCTAAACTTTAAAACCGAATATCTAACCCTCTAAACTTTACAATACGATCTTTATTACCTCCTAAGATGGTTTTAAACAGTGATTTTGCATATTTGGGATGCTTAAACAAATTAACAACTCTAAATAACTAATATAACATATTTAAATATCATCAATTGTAAGTCATCAATTTATCCTTATACTGTGATACTATACTATTATTGTATTTGTACTTGTTTGTAAGTGAGAGCTAGTAACAGGTAAAAAAAATTTAAGTGAATATTTCAACATATGTGTCTAATGTCTATGTCACGTGATCAGACTCATCCAACTTATATACAAATTAAATGAAAACCACCATGCAAAACCACCTTAGAGGATTATATAAATGGTATTATAAAATTTAGGTGTTGTATGCACGGTTTCAAAATTTAAGGTGTGTTAGACAGATTTTCATTTAAAGTTTAGGGGGGTATTTGGACTTTTTCCTTTCTTAAATTAAAAAAATAGTTATACTCATTGAACAGAAGCTAGTACTCCAAGTCTCCAAGTATATTTTATAATTCTATCAACACTTATAATTAAATTTGACGCATAACAAATTTGACAGCCTATATGTCACTCGTTTTGTTAAAAAAAAACAATTGATTTTGAAAGGCCACATTCTCTTGAGGACAATTAATCTCCTCCGACCTCTCGTCTCATATATCGCTTCCACAATTATTCCCTGATTTCCAATGTGTGACGCCATCATCCTTTCACCTTCGTGCCCCTGTCATTGGGACCAGTGAGCCTAGCGAATACCAAACTCCCGCCGTATTTAGTTCCAAAGTTTTTCTTCAAACTTCGAACTTTTTCATCATATCAAAACTTTCTTACACACATAAACTTCTAACTTTTCCGTCACATCATTTCAATTCCAACCAAACTACCAATTTTAGCGTGAGCTAGACACAGCCTCCCTCCTCCCATTACTCTCTTCCCCATCCCCTCCTATGATGGATTCACATCCTACTCCAAGCAAGTCATTGTGATCGTCTTCAACTTTGACAAGATGTCTCTAGCGGCTAGTGCCAGAGGATCCGGGCAACAACCTCCTACAACTCGATTTCTTATTGTATTTGGGCATGTACATTTTGGAAGAATGGCAAATAGTGAATTCTCTCCCATGTTACACCATCTATCAGATGCTTTCCACCAATGGCTCTAGCAACACGATCGACGCTTCACCGCACCACCGTAACAACCGCTCTTCCCACTTCCTCAGCCTTCTAACCTTGACATATTTCTCCTTGATAAATAATAAGGCCCATCCTCATTATATACTTAATCCCAAGCCTAATCCAGCCACTGCGATTGCTGCCCTGTCACCAAAGTTGAGAATTTCATCGGAGAAAAGAAGAGACGAGCACGAAACTTGATTGCTTTTGCGAAAAAAGAATTAGTTGGATGGTGCTAAAAATCCCTTTATTTTGTTATACTCTTCGATCAATGCTCAATAAAAAGTGGTTCAGAAACATTTGGTGTACTAATATCATATAAAAAATTACGTTGCAATTAAGGGCCATCTCCACCACAAGCATATATATAAGGACATTTTGCACGTGTGGGATAAAGGTCTTCATCGTGCAATCTCACTCCGTCCCAGCGCTTTCTGGCCAAGATGTGGTCGATTAACCTCTCTACAAGCTATGAAGTCGACAGAGATGCTATAAAGTCAACAAGGGCCATCTCCACCACAAGCATATATATACGGACATATAGATGCATGCATCCTAGGTGTGAAGATGCTTCTCCCGGTAAAAAATAATTCATATTTTGAACAATATCTGATTAAAATTCCATCATACTGATGAATAGCAATAATTTCTCATATAATTAAGTTTAGCAAACAAAAGAAATGATATTGATCATAATATTATGATTTTACTTGATTTCATATAAGTTCATTCTAACGTAAAATTTATTGTTAGAATTTTAAAAGTTTAACTGATCGAATTCTCTTATATATGCATTTGATAATGCAGTGGCAAAAGGTTGTGTGGTTTCAATCATAAGGTTTCGTGTTTAATCTCAACACACTCACAATTTTCTCTTAAAAAAATATTTGGAGGGACGTCTCCCTCCAAATCTCTTTTTTTAGGTGCACCATAGTTATCAGAAAAACGATCGTTTTCTATTACTTTTTGTTGGATTGTAAGAAAGATATAAATAAACTTAATCGCAAGGGAAAACTATAATTTAAAATCAAGGAAAATAACTAAAATAAAAAAACAATATGCTACGTTAGTAAAAAATGATAACACATGGGGTAATTATGCTTTTGACCCTATTTTAAAACCTAACTACCAATCTGGTTCTGCTTTCTTTTTTTTTTTTAAGTTTGCTCGTATAAACTTTTAAAAAAAATGAGGATCAAGTCTGGCTCTATTCCATGAAGGTAATATGATAGCGTTAACTCAATGTAAAAATACCTTTTATATCCTTGCTGATTTAACCCTACTTTTTCAAAGTTTTCAACTGAAGCACACATATACATGGAGAGGGATGGAGGAGCAGCACCACCGCTGATGGTGAAACACAACGCGTCTGAGGTGGAAGGTGATTGACTGAAAGGGCATAACTAGATTCTTGAATTTCAAGTTGTTATTGTTCTTTCCTTTTCCTTTTGGTCTCAACAGTTGCAAAATAAGGTGAACTATCTGATAATTATCTGCAAGAAAATTCAACTGTTCAGAAGCAGAGACTTTTCACAGAAATTTGACCGCTTTAATTCGTCTAAAATTTCAATCATATTGTAGTCTTATATTCAGCAGCTTGAGCACAGTAAGCTGAAGTTGGCTTAGATCGAACAAGGGCAGTGATTTCTATCATTGCGCTAGTTCAGAAAATTTTCTTGTTTTTCGTAGTCTTTTCCTGTTTTCTTGCTTATCTGATGGTCTTAGCTTACTGAAACTGGGACTCACTAAATTGAAGGAAAAACACATAGCTCTACCTTGCTTATGGTCTTCCCTGTTGGAGCACATCTTCCATGGGTTTGTACCTGTGCTTATCCTGCGCAAGGTTGACTGCGAGTCTACGAGTTTTAGTCAGTGAAGGGGATGCATTTATTGATGGAGTTAGAACAGACTTACAGGTAACAATCAAGTTAAATGAGTACTTTGCTTGCAGTTTCAATGCTTACACAATATTTTCATTCCATGCAATTACATTCACATTTTAAGTTTGGTTTTCTCCTCTCTACTCCCAACCACTGAACTCCTTTTGTTTGAATGAAAACTCAACTTGGTTTTTGCAAGTTTTCTCTTTATTTTTTGCAAAAGGAACGGCAATCCCCTTTACTACGGCATGTTAAAGACAAAGCAATCACTTATAAGAACTGTAACAAGCTGATGGATGAACTTTCAAATGTTCCTTGACGAATTTGTATATGGCCCCTTACAAATATGAATGCTTAGAGCAAATATGAGATGATAGATGAATATTGCAGGGTTATTGACCAAAAATCCGCGCTCGACCGATGATGCCGGAACTGTGTTGACGCGAACTAAGTCGACGAACATAACGGCCTGGGAGATCTGCTTAGTTCCAGTACAGGTCCAAAGATTGATAAGATGCGGGCGTGTCAGTCAGTTTGATCCTGCAACTGACAAGATAGATAAATAACAGATCAAACAACCGATCGGCTCAGAAGCCGATAGAGCGATACTAGCCAATACCGATGGGGTTTTGAGCAATCGGCTATAGGTCCATGTAGAGTCTGACACTTGAGTAAACAATGCTATAAATACAATCGGCTGATGATAATGCAATAAACCAACAATATAATCCAGTATAAACCAATTCGACTAACAATATGATAGAATAAGCGCTGATCCAAAGGTTAAAAGCATCGCAAAGTATGTGAAGAAGCATAAGTCTAAACAATCAAGCCTTTGACTAACTTTTAGGGTGGTGGATACCTTAGCTAATCTAATCTAGTAAAGCAATGTAGCCGATATCGGCATAAAGCCTACAGCGAGAATCAACCGATATGACTAAATTGGGATACTAAGACTAGATTAACTAAGATATATGATAAGTAGGTAGACAAACATACCAACCAAACCAGAGTGATCCAAGAGGTCGAGAAAGTTACAGCCTTAGACAACACCAATGTAGCCGATACGATTGCTAGGGCCGGCGGAACGTAGGACTTACCCCTTCGCCGGAGATTGAAAGCCGATGCAGCCCCGCGTCAGGTGCCAAGTTTCGCCAAATGACAAGTAAAAACCTCGCTAAAGAGGGTGGCGATGTGCCGAGAGTAGTTGTATTGATCTGTGAGATAATTTACAATGACCCCGGGTGTATATATTTATACCCATGGATAGATACTAGTCCATATCGGGCACTAAACACACTTTCCTAAAGATAAAATGAAACTAACAGTCTATTCCTAATTAATAGATAAACTGACATGCCGCATCCTACTTGGACTTGGTCTCTTCTAAATAAACTTTCTGTGGTAGATTAATTTCCTTGATCGAATATGGCAAGAATCTAAATATTGGCGACTTGGTAATTCTCATCGGCTGGTTCTAGGACAATGAAGCTGATACTGACTCTAGGTCGATGTCTCGATGATGACTTCGGGGCTCACCAAATTTCAATGTTAACAAGGGTAAAATTTAATGGTGTATGTGCAATATGTTGTATTGTTATTGATCTATAGGAGATAGTATGTGTTTTACTACTGGTTAAAGGTAGTGATGGTTATTATTTGTAGGGTATTTATGTATATACAACAGATTGATAAATGTTTAAACAATATAATTATCTCTTTCTTTTTATTTTTGCGTGATCTTCTAACTATCTTGTGCATTATAGTCTTGTATATATTTTTAGTTGATTGAATTACATTATTAAATGTCCCCGTAGCGTTAGCACAGAACAAATTACCAGGACTACTAGTAGTTTTTTAGGATCTTTCTTGTGTTCCCTGCAAGGAAATAAATAGCGTATAGCGGGTTGGTAGCGGATTAGTGTCTGGGTAGCGGATTGCGGATAGCGAGCGTTATTGCGGACACTAAGTTCCAATAGCGAAATTAAGAAAAATAATCATAAATTTAGATTGTATATCAATATTAATATCAAGATTCACTTAAATATTAAAATTTAAACTACATGCTTAATTACTTACTCCTATATTTCGTAACATAAAAATTAAATATATATATATATATACCTAATTAAAAAATACATAAGCCTTCTGGAAATTATTTTGGTCCGTCGCCCTTTTTTCCACTTTTTTTCTCCGTCGCATTTTTTGTACGCCCGAGATGGCGTCCCCGGCCCTACCCCTCCCAATTTTTTTTCCTTTTTATTTCCAAAAAATAAATAAACCGTCTAAATTCCTAATCACAAAAGAACAAAAGATCTTAATCACAAAAAGATGAAAATACGCCCCACCACACCCGCGCTCGCTTTAGCTTCTCTTCCCCCTTCCGATCATTTTTTTCTTTTTTTTCTAAAAAATAAAATAAATATATCTATATATATACCTATACTATACAGAAAATACATAAAGCTTACAGGTATTATTTAATTCGGTCCTTTTGTCTTTTTTTTAATTGTAGCCGTTTTTTCCTTTTTTTTTCCATCCACTTTTGTTTACGTCATGGTTTGTTTCGCACACGGTAAGAATTCGGTTTTTTATCCGCCTGATTTAAATGTCACCGAGCTGAACCCTAGCGTCGCTGCGACGTCAATCTGCCTCCCGTGTGTTTTCTCCTCCAATTAATTAGAAAAATTGATTCCCTACTTCTCTCTCATTATTTTTCTCACGATTTTCCCTTTCAATTCTCTTTAATTCAATGGAATTACTATCAGTCACCGATGATGGCCGGCCAGCCTTTTTTATCCCGAATTTTACGGATTACTTTCGATTTCGTGAAAAACGGGAAGATGAGATCGAGTGAATAAAACCCTCAACCAATTTTGAGTGATTAAAAAAGATTTGACCTAATTTGATGGGAGGATCGGCTCGGGCATACGAGCACAAGACTATATGGAGGTTGAAGACTATATGTGCGAGCTTCATTGCTCAGTTCCTAATAGCAGTTGTAACACGAAATAACCTTTTTATCCGTTGCAATGCATGCACTTTTTCTCTAGTAACATATAAAAATATAAAGTAAAGAATGCACACCGCGTTAAGTTATTCTATCCATATATAAAAAACACCATTTAAGCATTATAGAGATCTAACAAAGTCAATAGCAAGCTGCTATAGCAGTGGCAAAGAGTTATAGCAGGATGCTATAGCGGTCGCAGAGCGCTACAGCGGCCGCTAAGTTCCAATACGCTATATGTAATCCGCTACCTGGTAGCGGTAGCGGTAGAGGTCTGCTACCGCAATTACGGCCACTATAAACGCTAATTATTACCTTGGTTCCCTGGGAGCAAAATTAAGAGCGGTTAGTGTTGAAAGGCAGCTGCAAAGCCAAGTCAGACCTCAAACGCTTGCCGACGAACACAGGGGCACGTACGAGATCGTGTCAAATTGACCTCGAGTTGAAATTATAATAGGTATTAAAATAGCAGTAGAATCAAACTCTGTCCTAAATTCTCTACTCGAATATGTGTACAGTTAATTACAATTTAGAATTTAAAGTTGTAATAGGTATTAGAATAGTTTTACAGTCGACCTCTCTCCTATTACTCTCTCTTAAATATGGTTATAAAAATGGTTGAGATGGTTTCCGATGGGGCATTTAACTTTGGTAAATTTTGCTACAGGATACTACTGTGTGGTTTTAGCCCTAAGACACTACACAAACTCACTTTTGGGGAAAATCACTCTATAAATATGGTAATTTTTCAGTGGACACCGTGCCGATTAAAATAATAATTTTCTGTTGAAGAGGAAAGAGAAATTGCGTGAAAGTTCTAAAATGCCCTTGGGCCCACATGTCATATCTTCCATTTCTCTTCCACCGGGAGCACCGTCGTCTACAAAGTGTAGCGCCGGGAGTCATGCGGCGGCGGCAATGGCAGCTGTGGCTGTCCCGGTTGCGGCGGCGGTGGCCGTCGCCGCGCGGCGATGGCGGTTGCGGCAACTGCGGCGCGGTGGTGACTACGCCTTCGCCACGTGGGGTAGCGGTGGCACAGGGTGAGGACGACAACCAGGAGGCGATGGCGGAGGGTGAGGACGACGACGAGGAGGCGGTGGCGGATGGCCCCGAGATCAAGATCCTGGCGCGTGGCGACGGCAGTGGTGGCGACATCGGCGACGGCGGCGGCAGTTGCGGCGGCTTTGACGGCGGCGGTGGCGAGGCAGTGGCGCTGCATGCAGTTGACGGCTGTTGTCGGCCATGGCAGCCGTGTCGGCATGTCGAACACATCGGCATGGTGACGACGAATGCGGCAGCAGCGGCGGCAGCGGCGACGACGACGGCGCGAAGACGGACGGCGGTGGCGGCCGGACGGAGAAGATCGAGAGAGATTGGAGAGGGGGAGAGGTCGCGATGGGGATCGGCCGGATATGGAACAGATGGCATGTGGGCCCAAGGGCATTTTTAACATGTTACACGATTTATCTCTCTTCTTCAACCGGAAATTATTATTTTAATCGGCGCGGTGTCCACTAGCAAATTACCACGTTTGGAGTGTTTTCCCCCAAAAGTGAGTTTGGGCAGTGTCCTAGGGCTAAAACCACATAATAGCAGTGTCCTGTAGCAAAATTTGCCCTTAACTTTTTACCACTTTTAAGAAGTTGCAATTAATGATTTACCGCTAACTGTCTATAACATGTGGGCCCTCATGTGTTTAGAACATGTGGGTCTATTGACAAATCTTTTAGTGTCACTTTTCATACCTAGGTTGTGTTTGGGAGGTGAGGTCACCTCCCGCGCACGCGAAATTGACGATGCATTTTCTTTTGAGGAATTAAGTATTTACTATTTTTTAAAAAATGATTAATAATATTTTTTAAAATAACTTTTGTATAGAATTTTTTTTTAAAAAAAGCACGTTGTTTAGCGGTTTGAAAAGCGCGTGGAAAACGAGCAAGTTGGGAAAGTTGAGAAAGCGCGCGTCATGTGTGTTGCACGCTCGTGGAGCAACGCACGTGGTATAGGGTAGAGAAAATTCCTTGTGTACTCATGAAAGTTCATCCAATCCCTTCTATACCTCTGAGATTTGCTCATTTTCTTCTATACCCCTAAATTTTAGTTTTGATCCCTTCTATACCTCTTCCGTCAGTTAACCGTTAAATTCATATCATAAAGTCCATTTTACCCTTTAAAATTAAGAAAATATAAATTTATGAAGCATTTGATGGAGTGTATAAATTTATTGTATACGACTATTATATTTATGAGTTTATTTTATGATATATTATTTAACAAAAATAAGTTTTATCTCGCATAACAAGATTTATCTCATAAAATATTCCATATTACTATAACAAATATGCTATATATAGAGAGTTTTTAATGGTAAAAATTATTATTTATTGTTTTATCTAAAATAAATTTTGTCATAGATAAAAATTATTCTTGTTTTCTTTTCGCAAGGTGAAACTAAAATATTATTTTTGTTAAATAATACCTCACAAAATAAAATCATAAATATAATATTCGCATACAATAAATTTATACACTTCATTAATATATACTTCATAAATATATATTTTCTTGATACCAAAGAATAAAATAGACTTTTGTGATAGAAACTTAACGGAAGGGTATAGAAGGGATCGAGAAACTGAAATTTCAGGGGTATAGAAAAATAATGAGCATCTCATGGGGCATAGAAGCAATTGGGTGAAGTTTCATAGGTACACGACCCTACCTCCTCCATTCACCGTACCTCCCCTCCTGTTTTTCCCATCCAAGATCGAGTGGGGAGAGAGATTCGGCGGCATCCTGCGCAGGAGCGAGCGACGCCGACGTCGTGCGGCGGGGCCAGCGGCGCCCGTTGCTTCCTACCTTCTCCGTCCTTCTTCCCCCCATCCCTCCTCTCGCCGGCCCCCTCATCTTCTTCAGAGCCGGCGGCAACAACCTACTACAGCGCCCTAGTGCCCTTCTCTCTCTCGTCTGCTGCTGCTCCGCGCATCCTCCGTCATCCTCCTTAGCCAAGGTAAGAAACCCTAGCACTGTGTAGAATCTCTGTTATTTTGTTTCCACTGCCAGATTTGTGCGATTCTGTTTGCATGAGATGAATTACCCTTGCTGTCAATTGTTCAAGCACATTGCAATGCATTTGTTTCATCAATTTTTACACAGTAGATAATTTTCTGATGTGTATTAATATATGATGTGGGCAATTGTGTTCTTACCCCTAGTTTTGATTGCAATTGTGATTTTACCCCCACCTTTTAAACTTTGTGATTTTACTCTCACTTTTTTAAATGGAATTGCTACACTTTAGTCGACGGAAAACCTACCTCCAAATCTTATAAATTTTGGTTCACTGGATGTGCTTCGCGATTCGTGCTCCAGCTGCTTCTTCTCCAACTCCGACGAACTCCTCTTCTTCTCCGGCGCCGGCGACAACCCAAAATCCGGCGAAGGGCCGACGAATTAGGGTCCTAGGGTGGGGTGGGAAGGGTGGGAGGGGGAGGGGGAAGAAGGGGGAGTTCGCCGGGCTTAGAGGGATTGCCGAGGGAGGCGGCAGCCCGGCGGTGGGCGGCGGATCAGGCGGGCGGCGAGGCGCCGGCGGCGGCGCCGGAGCCACGGGGTTGGAGGACGGCGGTGGGCCGGCGTTGGTGGCGGGGGCATCTCGCTGCCGACGGCTCGAGGAGGAAGGAGGGAGGGGGGAGGGGGAGGAGGCTGTCCGGGGGGCCTCGCCGGCGCCGTTGACGCCCTCCGGCGAGGCGGGCAGCGACGCGGTGGGGCGGTAGCGGCGGGGGATCGCGCGCGAGGGACAGGAGTAGCTGTGGCGACGCGATCTGGATGGGGGAGGAGGAGAGGAGTTAGGCTTAAGGGGTCTGCACAAATCTTGAAGCATATCCAATGGTCCAAAATTTGAAAGATAGGAGGTGGGATTTTCTGTCAACAGATGTGTAGACAGTCCTCTAGTTTTCTGTCAAAAATTCCTGATGTGTATTAATATATGATGTGGGCAATTGTGTTCTTACCCCTAGTTTTGATTGCAATTGTGATTTTACCCCCACTTTTTAAACTTTGTGATTTTACTCTCACTTTTTTAAAACTGAAGCTCAGGTTTACCCTAGTTTGGATGTCTGTTAGGTATGTCAGATTAAATGAGTTAAAAGAAGGGAGAAAAACGATTTACAAGATGCAAAAATTCCAATTTAATTCGTATTCATCAATGTAAACCGGTCCTTAGCTGAATAATACCCACTTATCTATATACATCGTGTTATCCAAAAATGTGCTGGTGGCAAAAGTGATACAAGAAGGTGTGGAGTGGCTGAAATTCAAAAGGAAAATTGGAGAGAAATAAGAAGCTTGGGGCAATCTCTGTAAGCAATGCCATACAATTGTTCTGACAGATGATCCAATCCAAACAGATTTATCTAGAAACTTAAAAAAACAGAATATTCTCTGTTATAGGGCTTGATATTGCAATAATCTGGTTTTAGATTCAAAAGAATCTGAATTCAAGATCCCTGCAAGGATCAAAGTTTTATTTGGGTGGGTTATCCTTTGTGAGGTCCTTTTGCATTCTGTGAATCATTTTTCTCTCCTTTTTAACTCATATAATCTGCCTGCCATACCTAACAGTCATCCAAACTAAGAGTAATCCTGAGCTTCAGTTTTGAAGAAGTGAGGGTAAAATCGTAGGGGTAAAATCACAATTGCAATCAAAGCTAGGGGTAAGAACACAATTGCCTCATTATTATTTCTATCCGCCATCATCCTGTACTAGTATTTTATTCCTTCTTCTATGTAAGCATAAAGTTTTACCGTTATTTTGTATATTACTGGCAGTTAATATGTTATCCACAATTATTTTATCTTTTATTATTACCAGGATACGAACTTCGGTAATCAGGATTCCTTCCCCTGCAGGAATTATATTTGGTGACGATGAACCGCCGGTTTCTTCATGTGTTGGTCAAAGACTTCACCAATCATCCCTGCCCCTACGCACTGCACAGCATCAACGCTTCAGGCCTTTTCTATCCAGCAGCAGTGAGGCCGAATGGATCAGGAGAAGGTACAAAACTAGAGGAAGACTACCTGCCTGGCCGCACTGTGTCCTTCCATCATCCCAGCGGCAGTGGAGGCAGCATGCAGTTCATGTCTCTCGGCCAGAGCAACAACGCCATTATCGGTGTTGACCATGAGTGCCGTACCATCCTTTACAACACCGAGTGGCACTCCATACGCACAATGCCCAGTATGCACGGTTGCAAATGGTCTCCTCCGGTATCACTTGCAGTGAACAACAGCCTGTACGTCATGGAGTTGTATCCTCGGCAAGATGGCCATGTCTCCTTTGAGGTGCTCGCCTACGGCAGCCAGCATGCATATGGCAGCCAGCCCGTCTATGGCAGGCTGCCCAGCAAGCCCAGCAGAGCGTACCTGGAGGACTGGTACTGGCGCCCTCTCCCACCACCTCCCTATGTGCACTATCAAGGATATGAAAAGGACGAGGCGCCGCCGGGCTACGACATTTTCGTCGAACACCCTTACAAGATCACGGCGACTGCGGTGGTCGGTGGTCGGTGGCGGCTCCGGCTCGAGCATCTGGATATCGACAGCCGGCGTCGGTACTTTCGCCTTTGACACGGCGAATGATACATGGACCAAGCGGGGCGATTGGGTTCTGCCGTTACGTGGCAACGCTGAGTACGTCGCCGAGCACGACCTTTGGTTGGGCCTCTCAAGTCAGGGTGATGACTTGTTCTGTGCCTCCGATATCGCCGCGGCATCAGTATCACCACCGGTGGTGCGGGACGCGTGGGGGTTGGATCATCTAGGGGTGACGACGTCGCGCAAGTGCTACCATAGCAAGTCCTACCTGGTGTACCTGGGCAATGGCAGGTTCTGCGTCGGCAGGTTGTTCCATGTTGAGGAGGGTGACACGGAAACGGAGAGGTTTGTGGTGTTGATGGGCGTGGAGGTGGAGGAGCGAAGTGATGGTGGTGACAGCAGGGTGCTCAGGATGATCAAGCACAGGTCCAAGCGTTACCGTCTCAGTGCCTACATGACGATCAATCTGGTAGCTTGATCGAGTACCTTTGACTATCGGTGATATCCTAGCAGAGGAGACTCTACCTCTACCATCTCCATGACGGGGCGGAAGAGATCGGCGTAGACGACGGTGGTAGTGGCGGTGGCGTCGGGGTGCTTGGACCGGAGCTCGTGTAGCGCGTCCTGGAGCAGCGAGTTGCGGTGGGATAGGGATACCAGCTCGTCCGCGCGACCCGGCGGCGGCCAGAAGGGCGGGACGACAAGCAGTGGGCGGCGGGGAAAAGGGGCAGAGGTGCAGAGCGCGCCGACCTGGAGACGCGAGGAGGGGTCTTCTCCTCAGCCCGACGCCGTCCTCCTCACAGTCGGCGCCGTCCTGGTTGGCTTCCTCTGGGTGTCTGTAGCAGTCGTCTTCGCCTCACCGGCCGCCATTCTTTCCTCCATGGCATCGCCTGCTGCCACCTTCCTGGACTTCGAGACGGTGGAGGGGCCTTCCGTTGACCGGCGCAAAGGAGCCCATCATCTCCCATGTTGTCGTTGCCGTCGCAGCTCCCATGTCGGTTGAGGGTGATTGGATCAAGTGGGACAGCTCCCATGTCGCCGAGAGGAAGAAGAGGAAGATCCGAGAGTGGAGAGGGAGAGGGGAGGGGAGCCGGCGAAAACGAGCGAGCGAGGCGGGCTGCGACCTTGGCCGGTGAGCTCGCCTGCCACTGCTCCGCCCGCCGCCCGCCGCCCCTATGCTCCGCCCGCCGCCCGCCGCCCCTATGCTCCGCCCGCCGCCCACCGCCCCTCTGCTCCGCCCGCTGCCCACCGCCCCTCTGCTCCGCCTGCCACCGCTCCCGCCGCTCGCCGCCCATCACCCCCTCTGCGTCGCTCCGCCCGTCACCCCCTCCGCGTCGCCGCTCGCCTTCTTGTAGTGTAGGGGAGAGAGGGGATAGAGAGGAGGGAAGCTGACAGGTGGGACCACATGGGCCCCACCTTTTGTTAATTATTTTTTTTAGCTGACATAAGGGTCCGATGATTTTTATTATTTTTTCGGATAAAATTGCCACGTAAACGCCACGTCAACGTCACGTGGGACGAATACCTAGTCAAAGGAGTCACGTAGGCGTCACATCGGTCAAAACCACCCTCCATACTGCCGAGGGGGACCTTGTTTGCCAGGTTTTCATAAGTTGAGGGACGGATCGTACCCGGTTTTACGGACAAGAGACGAAATCACACTGACCGACAAACGGAGGAACCTAAAGTTTACGCACCCAACCTCAGCCCACCGGGCAACCTGGGACATGGCCCCATTAAGCCCTACGAAGTTTCATCGTGTGCGGATGGGCACAGAGACAAGAGTTTATGCTGCTCAGCCATCCATCCGCGACGTGGCGATACCCCGCCTCCGTCAAGTGGGCGCCGTCGAAGTACAGCGACGCCGACGGGTCCTCGCATGCCGTCGCCGCCGCGCCGCCGCACGCCACGCTCTCGTTGAAGTTGTACGGCCCGCCCCCTCCGCAGCACACCGTCAGAACGTCCTCCCTGAACCCTGCCACCATCAGAAAAGTAATTTAAAAATATACATTTATATGCATAATCATATGGAATATGTGAAAAATATATATATTCCGCGAAGTGAGGATGCGTGTGAGTCATTCGTTACGGTGCGAAGCTACGGGACCGATAGCCTTGGGCCGGGCCATGGGGCATATGCCACGGCTCTACGACACGGGACCGATTGGGTACCGTGCAGCCGTGGCACTGAACAGTCGTCCCGTAGCTCCGCGCCACGTGAATGACCCACCCGCATCCCCACTTCGCGAACGTGTATATTTGGACAATTCCCCCGCTAATTAACGTGTATATGAATACAATTTTTTAAAAGAAATTATATATTCTCATTTTTTTTTACCACCATCACACCGATCGATCGATCAAACTTGATCGATATTCTGAATCATCTTGGCAACATCGTTTGATTACACTCACCGAATCTGCGAGGAGACTCCACCATCTCCATGACGGGGCGGAAGAAATCGGCGTAGACGATGGCGGCGTCGGGGTGCTTGGACCGGAGCTCGTGCAGCGCGTCTTGCAGCAGCGAGTTGTGGTGGGATGCTAGCTCGTTGATCTCTCTCAGGCACCCTGTCCGCGCGTCGTAGTCCGCCGGGCCGGCGCGGCCGTAGAACGACGTCAGCGCCGGCGGCGAGCAGCCTGACGGGATCATCCCGGGGACCACGATGCTCTTCGCCCCGTGCTTCATCAGCCTCTGTTTGAAGAACAACAAAGAGAGATTGGTAAATTAGTTGCTAATTTACCCTGGTCTGATTGTCTGATCATGCTGATAAGTACTCCCTTCATCTAAAAACATACTTTCTTTTGTCACTAAGACTAAAAAAGATTGACTTATCCCTATATAACAAAACTAAAGTAATATATGTACGTATGCAATCACTTAGTCAACAATTAACTTTGCATATGAAGATTATAAATATGACCATCTTTTCAGAAAATCAAAAAATAAAATATACTTGACACTTTTAGATAGAGTGAGTATTAGGTGTGCTTGCCTCGATGGCCATGGAGATGGTCTTGACGACGAGAGGAACGAGCGATCTGGTTTGCCGCACGCTACGTTTTTTCAAGAACAAGAAGTAGTCGTTAACCCCGAATTCGCCCACGAAAAAGAGGGATCCCCCAACGAATTCCTCGCATTCTGCAGCACGCTTGGCGTGTCATCCTCATCCGTGCTCTAATCTCTCAATAATCCCGGTTGATTAGCATGTACTAATGCGACACAGAGTGGTTAAATTAATTAACCTTGGGCCGTGCCGCACAGCGAGGGCGTCAGCGACTCGAACCACGCGAGCTGCACGTCGAGGCTGGTGTTGAGGGGGAACTTGCTGCCGGCGCCGGGGATGTCCCTGTCGTGGAAGAAGCCGGCGTCCAACGCGGTGGCGCCGGCGACGGCGAAGTTGGCGCCGCCGCCGAAGCTGCCGCCGTGAGCCAGGTACGGCGGCACGAACGGCAGACCGAGGCCGGCAGCTGCAGTCAGGCAGGCGGATTGATCACTCACTCAAGCAAAGTTCAGTGATGGATACCCTATTCGACGGCGGCGACGGGCGGCGGCGGCGACGTTACCGATGAGGTCGAGGATGAGCCGGCCGTCGCTGCTGCGGCCGGTGGGGTGGCCGAAGAAGGTCTCGCCGTAGGGAGGACGCATGACGTTGGAGGGGAGGGAGTACCACGCGTAGGCCACCGGCTTGTTGCCGGTGTCGGCGAAGGAGTCGCCGAAGTTGAAGATGGAGTGGTAGCGCCGGTGGCCGGCGGCGGAGAGGGAGGCCAACACGGCGAGCTGCAGGAGCAGCAGCGACGTGGCGGCGCACGGCAAGCAGCTGCCCATCTTGACTGGCACAGTGACACTGCACCGGCGGCTGCAAAGCTTGTCTTTTAACAAGGAAAAAGGGAATGATTCTGGCAAGTTAAACATTGACTTGGCGCCAATGGTTTCTGAGATTTGCAAGCATGCAAGTTGAAGAAGTTAATAATACTATCCAAGAATAATTCAGAGAGCAGGTGCTGTTCTTTGCTTACATATCAGCAGTGAGCAAATGCTGAATAAGCAAGCTCTGTCCACAAGGCGTTACAATTTTGTAACATGTAATCTCTTACGACAAAAGAATCATCATCATGCAGGTAAGCAGTACTGTCAAAACACAGGATTCATTCCCCTAGTTCCCTACCTGGTAAGACAAACAACATGATAAACTAGGGGGCAGCTTCCAACGAGTGAGGTTCAGTGAGCGGCAGATGAGCTCTCTGCCTTGTTCTGAACATCCACCACCGGAGTGGAGGCCTCCGTCGAGGTCCTTGTCCCGGTATCAGTCCTCCGCACATCTTCAAGCATCCTCACCACGTCCGACATCTTAGGCCGCCGTTCTGGGGTCCTTGAGACGCATGCCATGGCGATCTGGAGCATCTCCACCATCTCCTCCTCGATGTTGGGGTACCTCATCAGCTCGACGTCGAACACCTCGGCAGTCCACTCCTCCCGGACAACAGATTGCACCCATCTGACAAGGTGAACAACCTCATTGCCCCCACCAGTGATCTGAACAGGTGATCTCCCGGTCAGGAGCTCAAGTATGAAGACTCCAAAGCTGTAGACATCTGAACATTGCGATGCTTTCCTCGAATCTGTGACCTCTGGTGCACAATATCCCAGAGAACGGGACCTTGCGGTGATTGGGTTCATCAACGATGCCAAGCCGAGGTCAGAGACACAGCCATATTGCTGGTTGTTCAGGAAGACATTTGAGGCCTTGATGTTGCCGTGAACAAATTTCCCATTGTTCTCAGTGTGAATGTGTGCAATCCCTCTTGCTGCTCCCAGGGCTATCCTTACCCTGGTTTCCCAGTTCAAAGGTGTTCTGTCCTCCCCTCTCTTTCCTGCGTGGGGAAAAAAGAGATGGTTACGATATGAACATCACATTCAATTATGGGTAGAATAAATACAATTGGGTTATCTTGCTAATTTATCCTGATCCATTTCAGATGAAGAAACATATACCAACATTACTACAACAGATCACAGAAAAATTCATGTGTTTTTATTTTGTTGATGAAATGAAGTTGGTCATTTATCTGCAATAAGATGCCGCATCTAAGGAAATATATTGTAATGCTACCATTCTGGCCTTGACATGACTAGTTGACCATACCAAGCATGCCATGTGAACTTGAATTGAACTGGCTCCACACGCAAGATTGCAAGTGAATACAGCTAAGAGCAATGGTGGAGCCTTATAAAATATAAGCTTACCAATCAGCTCATTCTCAATCAGCATGGCAAGTTTAATACAGAAATCCAAAACAAGGAATATAAATTAGAAGGTTCTAATTTCACATGGCTGCATATAGGCACTAGAGATATTAGAACTATATACCACTTAAAGTAAAACATGAAAGGGACATCAAAATTGGCCCAATTAGAAAGGTAAAGAAGTCCAAGTGGCATATTCAGCAAGAGTGAAAGAGGATAATTCACATTTACTGAAATAAAAAGTTAAAATCAAAGCAGACAATAAAGTATATATAGAAAGAGAACCAAATTGACCAAATGTAAACTGGGTTTTACCCCCCAAATATCGCAAGTCAAAGGTCTCAAGTCCTCAGGTAGAAAACTCAAAATAATGCAGCCCCGTACCAAGACAAGGGCCTGTCGAGTATTTTGTACCCTATATACTTCACTAGTTCAATTATGAAATACATCCAAAATTGTCCACCCTACCATTCAATCAACAGAAGTTTCCTGCCTCTAATTAAACAAGTATAGCTAACTTATCTAACTTCCATCACCTTCCCAAAAGACAAGCAACCTCATATATCTGTGTCATCGCAACATTATTCACATTACAAATCATTTTCCTTCTGAATTACGACATCTACATTTTTTTTCTAACTCATCGTGGCATCTCCTAAATCCTAGAAAAGCAGGTTCTTGAATATCACACCTATCATCATCATCACCAGTTAACAATTAGACCTATTGACCGAGAACGACATCAATAAAATACAACAGTAAATTAATTGCAATGTACAATTTAGCATTGATATGATGATTGTGACATCCAGGATTGCTATGAGAAGTGAACCTGGGGGGTTTGAGGTTTCCCCTCCGGTTCGAAAATGACAGCAAGAACAAGAGCAAGAGCCATACCGTGAAGCATGTTGGATACGCTTCCCCGGCTATAGAAATCGTAGACAAGCAGCTTCTCGTCCTTGGAGTAGTAGTATGCCCGGAGCTCCGCCACATTGGCATGCCGAATCCGGCCGACGAGCTCCATCTGCTGCTCGAAGTCGCGGCGCCCGGCGCTCACCTCCTTGAGCCTCTTCACCACCACCGTGGTGGCGTCCTCCAGCACCGCCCGGTACGCCGTGCCGAACGCGCCCTTCCCAAGAACCTCGGCGGAGGCGCGGAGCAGGTCCTCCAAATCGAACGCCAATGCCGGGCCCTCGAAGAACACGATCCGGTTCCCGTCCCCGGCCTTGCCTATCACCGCCTTGTACTCCGGCGACTCCCTCCCCTTCTTCTCCCCGCTCTTGCCGGACACGACGCGGCTCACCTCCTCGTCGCCGCCGCCGCCGCTCCTGTTGCAGAACGCAATCAGGAAGACGGCGATGACCGCGGACACCGCGACGCACCCGCCGACGACAATGGCGAGGATGGCCGCCTGGCTGAGCCGCACCCGCCTCTTCGCCGGCGCGCCGGCCGCCGCAGGAGACCCCGAGGGCGGCGTCCCCGCTGGCGACGCCGACGCCGGCCGCGTCACGTTGTTCCCGGCGAACGCGGTGTCGTTGAACCTCAGCAGCGAGGTGGGCACGGGGCCGTCGAGGTGGTTGTTGGACAGATTCAAGAACTGGAGCGCCGGGAGGCCGAGGTCCGGGACGCGGCCGGAGAGGGAGTTGTTGGAGAGGTTGAGCGCGACGAGCTGGGTGAGGTTGGAGAGCGCGGCGGGGAGGGTGCCATTGAACCCGTTGAACGAGAGGTCGAGCACCTGCAGGGCCCGGAGCCGCGCGAGCTCCGGCGGGAGCGCGCCGGAGAAGGCGTTGAGCTGGAGGTGCAGCCCCGTGAGCGACGCGAGTGAGAGGAGCTCCTCCGGGAACTCGCCGGAGAGGTTGTTGGCGCGGAGGCTGAGCACCTGCAGCGCGGTGAGCCTGCCGAGCGTGCCCCGCGGCACGGGGCCGGAGAGGCCGAGGCCCGGGAGGCGGAGCGCCACGACGCGCGACCCGTCGCCGCTGCAGGTGACCCCCGTCCAGTTGCCGCAGACCCGCGGGGACGACGCCCAGTTGATGCGCCCCCTGCCGCCGCCCAGCCCCGCGAGGAAGTCGAGCAGCGCCGCCCTGTCCGCGTCTGGCTCAGCCGCGCACACCACCGCCGCCAGCGCCAGGAACGCCGCCAGGCACAGCAGCCTCGGCGGCGGCATGGCGGAAAAACAGCAGAAGCGGGGAAGAGTGCGTGTGGGTTTGGATCTGAGGAGATTGTGGTGGTGGAGATTGGATGGAGAGGAGTCGAAGCTGCAGCGGCTGCGGCTGCGCGTGGTTGGGGAAACGTGCGCCAGGGGGGGGGTTCTTGCTGGGGTTGGGGTTGGTGCCGCGCGGGCGGGGCGTGGTGTTTGTTTTGCAGGATTTGTGGGGAGCGGCATGTGCGTGCGAGCGAGGAGGTGGGAAGGTGGTGGTGGAGGAAGGCAAAGGCGCCCGCGCCGCGCAGCGCAGCGTGGGCGGGGGCGGGGGCGCGCGGTGCACGGGCCGTGTCGGCTGAACGTACGTACGATTGGGCGGGGCGCTGCACGAGACCGAGACGGGTCGGTCGCTGTGGCGCACGACGGCGCCGCGCCTGATGGCTACCGTTTTTTTTTTTTTTTGGGGTTGGTTTCGCGTGGTTGGCAACTGGCAAGCGCGACGCGACGGGGCAGGGCACGCCTCGCCTTGCCTCGCGGGATTTTCACGTGAGCTCGATGCGTTGATAACTCATATGCCGCCCCTGGCGGCGGCGGCGGCGGCGGCGGGGGCGGCAACCGGCAACGAGACTGGCACGGGATTGTGAGCGCTTCGGGCTTGAAGCCTCTCCTTTGCTGGCTACCGTTTTTGTCGCCTGGGAGGATTTTCTGATCATATTAGGGAGAGGGGTTTCACAGTAGTCTCTATTATCAATACAATCAATCTGAACCGTTCATATTTTTTCTAATTTTTTCACCAGATAGACCAAAGAATTGGCCAACGAAATATTATTAGGAGAAAAAAAATAAGGGTTACAAGCATTTACAAGATTGGCCAACCAAATTTTATTACGCTATCAACCGAACAACCGAACCGATCATCATCCAAAAAAAAAAGAAACCAGAGCAGGGGCCAAGTAATCACATTCCCGAAAAATTCCTGATTCATTCCAAATGATTATTTCCTCTCTTGCTTCAGATAGTAGTAGAATAGTTTGCATTGATGATAAAACTCATAATCAAAGTTGAGATTACTTTTACTGACGAGAATATTAGTGGTAGAATATTGCCAGGGCTCATTTCATTCCGGGGTGGTTGCAGATTGCAATACAGTGCATCATCCTCCCCCTTGTCTGTGGTTGAATCGCATTAACATACTCCAATTCCGTTAATCGCAGCCGTGTGGCCGCGACATGCTTTCACTACATGTGCCCACTTCCTGTCCAGTGAGCAACCAACCGAAGTCCCAACGACCCTACATGTCGTTCGTTCCCCTTCCCAAAGTCAAAAGAACCAAACTTAAACGCTAAAAAAACTTAACAAAGTCTGTGTTTAGTTGATGTGCCAAAATTATTTTGACGTATAAAGACATACATTTGAAGTCGTAGACTAATAACAAAATAAATTACAGATTCCGCCTGTAAACTGTGAGACGAATCTATTAAGCCTAATTAATCCGTCATTAGCAAATATTTACTATAGCAACACATTGTCAAATCATGGCGCAATTAGGCTCAAAAGATTCGTCTCGCAATTTATATGCAAACTGTGCAAATGGTTTTTTTCGTCTACATTTAATGCTCTATGTATGTGTCCAAACATTTGACGTGATGGAAAAGTTAAAAGTTTGTTCAAACATTTGACGTGACGAAAAAGTTAAAAGTTTGAAGAAAAAAAGTTTAAAACTAGAAAAAGCCTGACAAATGACAATTGCTGAAAACTGCATTAGCAAGAGCAGTAAGATCACACTGTGAGTCTACGACACATCCACATCAACCAATGCAAGCAGCAGCAGGAAGAAGTGGAGGGGCCTTTGGATTGGCCCGGCGGGAAAAGCTTGGCGATCTGCCAATCTGCCAATCTGCCATGGACTTTGTACAAACCGTGATGATTGCATCCAACGGCAACTGTTCTTGGAAAGAAAGAAAAATAACACTTTCGAAAAAAAAAAGACGGTGAAGAAGAAGAACACCAGAAAGACAAGTGTGCCATCCCTGCAAGCTTGACTTTTACTACTTTTTGTCAGATCAGACAGACAAGTTTGAACCATCTATCGCCAGCAATTTGCTGCTTCTCTCTGGCAGTTTCATGCTTGTGGGGCACTGACAGCATTAGCATGCAGTTTTACCACTACTCTAAACATCATCAGGGGGGTAATCATTGTCAACGCGAAGGAATCGAGCAGCAGGAGATTTGCATGATGGATATGAAGCTGCTGGTGCTACTACTACCAAAAGGCTGTTAGCTCACGCTAATTGCTTTTAGCTTTAGGGTTCAAACAAAAGAGACGTACGGTTAAGCAACTAAGCACACAAAACATAGCAAGGCTAGCTTGTACGTACCCGTCTCTCCTCTTATTACGACTCATAGCATGATGGGTTTGCGATTGCATCATTGGTTCATCATTGAAACGAGGTTAAATCAATTCGCCGCTATCGTTAGTTTAGTCGAGGCAGTTAATTAAGCAATATTTATGTGGATGCTGTTCCCAACTACTCGTAGTACTCGTACTACTAACTTGCTGCATGGAGGGACGCATCTACATGCCATATATATTGTGCAGGCTGGAAACAGCAATGGTGTTTATTCCAAACGGAGCAACTGGAATACCAGCATCGTATAAGGGCATGTTTAGTTGGAGAAAAGAAAATTTCTAGGTATCATATCGGACGTTTGATCGGATGTCAGAAGGAGTTTTCGGCCACGGATGAGAAAACTAATTTCATAACTCGTCTGGAAACCGCGAGATGAATGTTTTGAGCCTAATTAATCCGTCATTAGCGCATGCGGGTTATTGTATCACTTATATCTAATCATGGACTAATTAGGCTCAAAAGGTTCGTCTCGCGATTTCCTCCCTAACTGTATAATTAGTTTTTATTTTTATCTATATTTGATGCTCTATGTATATGTCCAAATATTCCATGTGATGTTTCTGGAGAAAAAATTTTGTGAACTAAACTGGGCCTAAATATACGTACAGCCGTACACTGACTCACTGCTCACCGGTCGCCGTCTCCGTTTGTCGTACACAAAACTCACTGCTATATAGTACACCTTCCGTCCCAAAATGAGTTTATTTATATGTCTCTATATTCAACGTTTGACCGTCAATCTTATTTTAAAAAAATTTAAAAATTAAAGTATTATTTATGTTTTATCATTTAATAAAAATAAAAATATTAACTATAAAATAATTTCAAATAAAACGGATAGTCAATCTCTGAATATAGAAACCTACTCCTACAATACGCTAAATTAATCCATCTGATCACCATGTGCCTCTGCAATATTCTGCATGCTTCCCGTGTACCATACGAAGCAGTATTTGCACGCGTAGCTCTACGTATACAAGTACTCGATCTCCTCGAGATTTATGTATGGGTCGCCGTTTTCTCAAGGCTGGGGGGGGGGGGGGGGGGGGAGGTTGTGTCCTTTTTTGCAGGGACTTCAGCTGGCTGTGGATGCTGGGTAGATCGACATGGAAACGGACCACCGAGGTACACCATGATTTGCAGGCACATGCGCGTACGTACCCTACCCCCTCATCTCGTCCACCGAACCCTCGAGATTTCAATCAATTCTCGTCTACAACTTGTACCGTTTTTGTTTAATCTGTGCAGTGCCATACGGCTGATTAGTACCACTACCATCTCTTCTTTTTTTTTAAAGGCTATTGTAATAGGATATCTTGGCATTATGCTCTTGCTACCGTGGCAACAAAAATAAAGGCAAAGCGATGACGCTGGAGCTTGGATGTGACCAGTGATCTGCATCCGATTTCAAATCGATTGTATATGAGTGGCTTTGAGACGTTTCTCCATCACGCATGGAGGAGCAATCACCAAAACTTTTGGCTTTGAAGTCTTGAAGTGATTATTCCATTGTCGGCTCCTTTCCCTTGGTTTGACAGATCTGCTAAGCAGATAGGAGTAGTACAAAGGCGGGATTAGGAATCGTGTTTGACGGTTAATTCGGTCCCGCAATGTAGCTGAAGCTGCTCAGCTACCATTCAGAGTCACGGATTGACAGGGAGATTTGCAACTTGCTGGCAGAGTAGCTGGGCAAGAATGCAAGATAACCTACCGGATAAAACCAAATTAAAGCTTTAGCTAGCTTCCGGGTAAATTAGACTTTGCCCAGCAAAATCTTCACCTCGCAGTCTCGCACAGCTCACTGCATCAGTGTAAGGCAAAGGCTGGCACTATGAACTTGAATAGTCCGTAGTCCGTACCCCTGTTCATTGCGAGAACAGTCTCAGCTTATCAGCAGCAACAAGCCAGCAAGGGGGGTCGCCGTCGTCGTTATCGAGCGAGATGAAAAGGCGATCGATCGAGCGAGCAGATCAGGCGAGCGAAGGGACGAATCGTGTGATGGATTGATGCAGCTGTAGTCGCCAAGGCAAGGCCAAAGCCAAAACAACTGGCCAAACAAAAGGCAGCAGCAACACAACAGGATGCGGGACAGGACACCGGGTGGTGGGGTTTGGACTTGTCATTTCTCGCCCGTGAGAGGTATCCACGGATGCACGCGCGACATGTACAGGGGGCGCAAACGCAAAGCGACGAGCCTGATCCTGCACCGTTCACACTGGAAAGGATCGTGCACTCCTTTGTGCTCTTGCCATTGTTATACTATTATTACACGATGGGCTAGGGGTAATGCTGCATTTGTAAATGAAAAATGAAGGTTATTATTAAACGGTTAATAACCTGCAGGAGTTGTTCCAGGATATACTCCGTATTAGGCTTGACATTGAGCTCAGCTTGTGCATTGGCAGTTTGGCACCACACAGGTCGTCACCATCAGATGGGCCAGCCCTTTGGGCCGACACTTTTGCCCGGCCTATCAACTGTTTGTAGAGGCCCGGAAGAGGGGCTAATATATACTCCTCCCTCCGTCCAACAATATATAAATATTTAAAGCATTTGAATTTTGTTCAAAAATATAAACATTCTTAGACTAGCTCCATCGATCACCTCTTATTTAAATATCTTCTCATTTTACCGCTAGCTACCATCCCATCCCATCCCATTCATCTCTCATTTAATGAGATTGCGCTAAAGTTTTTTCTTCTCAACCTTAATCTCGGTTAAATAACCTAGAAATGACAACAATGGAACAGAGTTCAGACTAAACAGAGTTCAAAGACAGCTACATAGCCGAATACTACAAAACAAATAGAATACAGTGATACAGAAAAGTATGATCAATTCTGACCAAACTGAGTACTCCGTAACTGACAACATCAAGGTCAAGAAACAAGCAATAAAAACTACTAGCAACTGAAGAGATCCGATATCAAACTTCCACAGAATATAAATCACTATCATAACCGTCCATCAGGTTTTGAAAGGAAGCCGGGATAGGAGGCAATTCAACGCCAACAACACTTTCCAACATGTGAATAACTTGCCTCATGGATGGCCTGTGGATCTCATCATCCTGGATGCACCAACAAGCAACTCTGCAGGCAACATCCAACTCCTTCAAACTCGCATTTCCTTCAAGCCTGTCATCAAGCAAGCATAAAACATCTCCTTCGTTCACTTTAGCAGCAGCGTAAAGGGGGAAATACCGATGGTTCCCATATCGAATTTTCTCAGTACTCCTTCGCCCTGATATTATTTCGAAGAGAAGGACACCAAAGCTATAAACATCTGCCTTGTGAGTGATAGGCTGTCCAGATATCCACTCTGGTGCAAGATAGCCAATGGTTCCTCGGATAGTGGTGAGTGCCGCACTGAATTCCCGTCCAAGAAGCTTTGCCATACCAAAATCTGCAATTTTGGGGCATAACTCCGCATCAAGTAGTATATTTTCAGGCTTAATGTCACAATGTATGATGGAGTCCCTGCATTCCTCGTGCAGGTAGGCCAAACCTCTAGCAATACCAATGACAATCTGATGGCGAAGATTCCAACTTAATACCCTTGAGGTTTCTGAAAAGAGATGAGAATCCAAAGAACCGTTTGGCATATACTCATAGACTAGAAACCTTCTAGTCCCTCCAGTACAGAATCCCAAAAGACGGACAAGATTAGTATGTTGGATCATCCCAACAGTCTGCACCTCTGTCCGGAATTGCTTCTCTATGTGCCCTAGGCCTTTGAGCTTCTTCACAGCAACAATCGTTGAACATGCAATTGTTCCCTTGAAAACACTACCAAAGCTTCCTTCCCCAAGTTTGTCAGAGAAGTTTCTTGTAGCTTTCTTGACTTGTGCATAAGAGTACACTGCAAGAAAACCTTCCATTTTTGCCTGGCTTGCAACACATGAGGATCTATTCTTGTATATCAAAAGAAGCATCAACATGACAAGAATAACCGCTATTGACCCAAAAATTAGTATGAAAACCAGTATGTGCAGCCTGCTTTTATTCGGAGAACCTATACGCATATAAATCTCAGTGTATGGAGGGTTATCAGCTAAAGTCAAATTAAGCAACATGATGTGCCATATCTGGCAGCCAGAATGATACGAGTATGCTGCGCAGTAGCATTCGCTTAGACAGGCAGCTTGACATTCTTCACTAGTTGCTGCCGTCACATTCTGAGGATTGTCGGGAAAGCCCTGCAAGTTGTCTAACAAAACAAACGAGTCGGTGGAAACAGCACCTTGACAGTTTGAGGGGGTAATTCTAGAGCAGCCACTAACAAAATGTCCAAGCTCCCATTCACTTGGCTCCTTTGGACTGAAACCATCAATGCATTTGCATGTTCCTGTGCTTGTGCAAATACCAAATGCACCACAGTGAAAAGCACTAACTTTGCAGCTGGAAGGGTAGCTCCACACAGGTTGCCAACCACTACTTGTTGCATTATTTATCCACTTCAACAAACTGACTTGCCCCAGATGCAATTTCATGAATTCAATTTCATTTGGAATTTCCGGATCATTTAATCGTACCAAACTGCCATTTTCTTCATAGGTAACCATCCAATCTGGAAATGTTCCAAGATAGTCATGCCCATCAATGAACATGATGAATCCCCTCTTCCTACTTTGGTCAATCATGAGGGTACAATTATAAGTAGACTTGTACAGGGTAAGCAAGATGTTGGCTCCGATGACCATATCCAATCCAAGCCATGCTCCTGGGAGCAATGCATCAGCTGGGTGATCAAAGCTCTGCCATACGACCATAGAAGAGTTGAGCTGATCTCTTACTACAAAGTTTCCAGTGTTAAGGATAACTGCCACAGCAGTGTCTGATGCATTTTTCATTGAATTTGAGGTCCATAGAACATGGCCAAGCTCCTCAATATAAAGTTCACCGGCATCGATATACAACGTTGCATTAAGGAAGTTAGTAATGGGAATCCTGTTTCCCAGCCAGAAGTTTACTGGATTGCTGCTTATAATGTTCTTGTATCGTATGCCGAGGAAGTGCTTTGTACCACCTGGGGAGAAAAAACCCAACTCAAAAATGCCATTTTCTGATACTAAGGTTTCACTGCCTGAGAGAGGTTGGCCAGGAAAAAGGGTATTTGATGCATTTGCAGCATGGCTACCCAGAAATAATATGATCAAGTTGAGGATCATCAGTTCAGTTCCTATGTGAAAGCGCTATCTCTGAAGAGGAGACAGGCATACATAAGGACATGAGCAACATGAACATACTGAACAAACGAAATTGCAATAAGGATAGATACCTTGAGTAACGATTGAAGAATATTCATGCTGTTCCAGTTTCCATCATAGCCTGTGCACTTTGCAGTTTACAGTGGAGACTAGATTTGTTTAGAAACAGGAAGAAGAATGTGTTTGCCACCGAGATATTTCTACTGCACTAAAACTGATGAGGACAGTCAACAACCTAACAGTCACATACTGTACCAAACTGGTCAAGCACCTTTATCTCAAACATGCTATAAATAAAAATAAAAAAATATGTCTTTTCCAGCTTTTCTTTTCATTGATTGTACTATCACTGTTATAAAACCAGCCCCGATAGCACGTTGAGAACCAAACGTGGAAGAAACGTCATAGGAGATCCAAACACAATGACGACACCGAGGCACGATATTTGTTAACGAGGTTCAGCCGAAACCTACATCCTCGGGGCACTAATTACGGGCGCTTCTCCCCAATCCAGCATATTACAGTGTATCAAAGTTACAACGACTTATGGCCGGACGCCGCTGGCAGCCGCTCCCTCTCTCTCGCTATGCTAAGTCGCCATGTGCGGTTACAACAAGTCCGCCCCTCTATTTAAGAGAGGTCCTAGGATAGGGTCTAACTCTTACTCTAGTTATAACACCTCGTACAACTCCAAGTTATAAACTGTAACCGACTTTGTACACATATTCGACACAAACTCTAACAATCACTTTCCAAGTTAGGGAAATGGCCATTCGGTTGGAAAGCTACTGTTTTGATCCACATGTGCTTGCTATGATCAGTGATGTACTTTCAGCACTGGCATGCAGAATTGCAGATGATGTCATGAATAGAAGTACAAAAGTGCATGCATCCTGAAACAAGAAGGGATTTCCTCAGGAAAAGGAAACCCTTAAGGGAGAGAATATGTGGTGTTAACAAGAGATTTATCACTACGGGAAGAATTATTGGCCAATTTTAGCATATTAGGAATTTAAATCAACATAAGGCAGGAAAATGGCACGAGCAGACCATTCTCACTCGATAGGTAGACCGTTTCTTACTTTATGAGACATCTGCATCCCACAACCCAACATGATCTGTTCCAAGTACCATTGACTTGATATGATCTGAGACTGGCCTAACATTTTTTATCTGGTCAGAATTATAGTTCATGGTCCACTAACGTTAGCAGCTTCCAATAAAAATGGAGCATATCATGAATGAACAACATATAGTGGTAAATTACTAGCACAAACGAAAACATTGGGAAAATTCACATAGAAGTAGGATAAGATGCAAACAGTCTATGCTAATTTAATGCAAAATTCCGCGATCTTCAATGATGCAAGATGTGCATTGTTGAACTGTATGCAATGTTTCATTCCACTTGAATGTAAAGTTTTCCATGTTAACAATGAAAGGAGTGCATGAAAACAAGAGAAACTGTCACAGTGCTGACTTGGTAGCAAGATATTCGAATTAAAAAATGGTTTTATCTGCCAGAAATAAAAGACTCACAATTCTGGCAGTTGGTAGTAGTTTTGGTAAATACACACCAAACAGTTAGGCCTGGTAATTTTGATAGTGCAGCATCACCTAGATCTGCACTGATCTTTAAACATAAACTAGGGTGTGCCTTCTTTGCTCAGTTGCCGTTGTAGGTCCGCATGTGAGGAAACACGACGAGTTTTCAAAAAGAAAGAAAACAGTGGTAGTTGAAAGATAACAATATCAGGATGCTTATATTGGAATGCACAAAACTTAACCAAAAGTGGAGACACCGAACTATGTCATTGACTAGCATGAAACAAAAGAATCAACATGGACAAACAAGCTTCATCAGATAGCGCACACCATAACCTTTTCCTAACTAGCTCTATCATGCACCCTTAGCAGAAAAAACTTTGCTGTTTTTTTAGCCTTGTGGTTTTCTTGACTTTTATATAGCTTTTAGTCAATCTTTTTTAATATATGAAGTATGAATACCACCAGTGTCTGTTCCAAATGACAGTTGGTTAAGTTCTTACTTTGCTTTTAGCAAACGTTAGTTATTTGCATAAACAGGGATTGGACCCAATTCCTTCACATTGGCAGGAATTTTAGTTTAAAAAATCACAACAATCCTGAAAGGAAAGGATTTGACCTAATCCCCATCGACTCATAGTCAAACAAGTGATAGTGAGTTACTAGCACTTTTCATTCCTCTACTTCCAGATCATGTATATTGTATGCATAAGCCACTTGTGTTGAAGATTTTATAGTGCAAAAACTTCTCAGTTAATATGTGTCAGCCAGTAATCTATTTCTAGTAATTGACCTTCGACAATGGAAGCTAGAAAAGAGTGCATATATCATGAACAGTGCTCATGTGCCTGATGACTAACGATGATCTTAAAATTGTTGATAGAACTGCTCTAACCTTCCTGTTTTTGCTCGTTCAGAATGGAGTTTGCGTTAATCCTTCAATTGATGGCTCCTGTTTCAGCTCCTCATCAGTGCATCCTGCTAAAAAAGACCACTTTACTGGACAAATTAAAACAGTACACCCAAAAAGGTCACTTTAACTTTAACTAATGAAGCAGTGGAACTTGGAAGTGTACAGATGCCAAATCCAAGCATACAGCCAAAGAAGCATAAAATTTAGATTATTATAAGTGGCTCAAAATGTGCGGATAAGGTGCCGAATTAATTAGTTTGCCATTGTCAACTCAAGTAGCCCCCCATGGACCCATAAAGCCACATGACTCTTCGCTGCTTTTCTTGGGTCAAACATTTCATGACTGATCGTCTGTTCTTCCCTTCCCCTTAATCCGGCTTTCACATTCTTGTGTCACTTTCCTTGCTATATACTCCGTATATATGGTCAGTATATATCCACAATTCCACATAGAAAGGTTAGTGATCAAATCAAACTCGACAAGCTTGACAATGAGTTGATATAGTTACTAGTGAAGCTGATTCCTGCCAACATCAACCCTTAATGCGGCTTTCACATTCTTGTGTCACTTTCCTTGCTATATACTCCGTATATATGGTCAGTATATATCCACAATTCCACATAGAAAGGTTAGTGATCAAATCAAACTCGACAAGCTTGATAATGAGTTGATAACTAGTACAGCTGATTCCTGACTACATCAACCTACAATTGAGCCAGTAAATTGCCCATGTGGATTTAAGCCGTTTAGATATTCGTCCTGCACTAGTTTTCATTCGTCGTTGGTTTCTGTTTTTTTTTATACGCTTGGTTAAGATATTAACCAAATTAGATTGTTCTGCGAGGAACTACAACCTTAGAGAAGAAGAATTAGAGAACAGGTATGCAGTTTGCATCCGGCGTCCCTAGGAGTGCAGATGCAAACGAACCTTAGGGTTGCGGGAGCCTGACGACGAACATCCCGACATGCCGTCGTCCTCGTCCGCACCGCATCGGCGGCTGCTCGCCGTCGACCGTCCCCCGCCCGCAGTGCGCTGGACCGCGCCGGCCGGACGGCCGGCCGGCATCGGACACCCACGCGGCGCCGGCGCGGGTTTCCCCATCCATCCGCCGTCTTCCCCTCCGGAAGTGATTATTCCGTTGTCGGCTCCTTTCCCTTGGTTTGACAGGCACAGTGCAAAGGCGGAATTAGGAGTCGTGTTTCGCCGTGTTTAGTTACTAAGTTTTTCTTCAAACTTACTTTTTTATCACATCAAAACTTTTCTACACATATAAATTTTCAACTTTTTCGTCACATCGTTCCAATTTCAACCAAACTTTTATTTTTTTATGTATACTAAACTCAGCATGACAGTTAAATCGGTCCCGCAATTGTAGGTTAAGCTGCTCATGAGCTACCATGAAGATTGAAGAGTCACGGATTAACATGGATTTGTAACTTGCTGGCAGAAGAGTAGATCAAATTAATAAAAGCTTTAGCTTCCGGGTAAATTGGACTTTGCCCAGCAAAATCTTCACCTCGCAATCTCGCACAGCTCGCTGCATCAGTGTGAACCTGAGAGTAGTCCGTACCCTTGTTCATTGAGAGAACAGTCGAGGAGATAGGACGAGTTTGGGAGCAGCCATCGACACCTCAGCAGCAGCAACAAGCCAGAGAGGGGTCAGGCCAAAGCCAACTAAATAGCCAAGGCAACAGGACACGGGGCAATTTTGGGGCATTAACCTCATCCGGTGCAGCGCACTGCAAAGGATCGTGTCCTTTGTGCTCTTGCCAATTGCCGTTGTACTACACGATGGGCTAATGCTGCATTTACATTTTTTGTAAATAACAGTGACGAAGGTGATCATTAATTAAGGGAATTTTTACAGTATAATATACTACCAATATATACTGGTAGTATATAAAAGGGTATATTAGTAATTTAATAGAAAATTGAAAAGGGCTTTCTAGTGATTTATTGGATTAGATTTAATCCAATCAGGACTAGCGAGGGCCGGTCCTTCGGCGATGCCAGCTTGGAGAACAAGGATTTCTCGGCCGGCTGCGTACTCGGTGGTAGCAATATTCACCGGTAGAAATTAAACCACAGTAATTAACTAATAATTGTGAAATCATTGTCATGATTAATATTTGTGATAAATAATTGGCTTTGCAAAATGATTTAATCAAAGAATTGGTTTGAAAAGATGTGTGGATGTTGGTGTGCATGTGACTAATGTGGGTCAGGTTGTGATATTTGTGCCCAAAAACGGTTGTTTTGTCTGATTGTGTGCAGGTAACTTAAGGTCAGCATTGGTCAATGGTGAGGACCGGGACTATGTTCAGGGAGGAACAGAGGTCTAGTGTGGTCAGAATACCATGTGAGAAGGTGACTAGAGTCAGAATTCTTAGAGGTCAACTTCGGTCAACGGTGGGGATTGGGACTAAACTTAGGGAAGAGTTAAGGTCCAGACGGTTAAGGATACCGGGTGACGAAGTTAGATACGAGATGTTACACGGTGGATGGACACCGTGTGGGAGAGATCTTCGCAACGGGCTTCACGAGGTGTTCGTGCAAGCGTCGGTGTTCACGAAGGAAATTGGAAGTAATTGGAGAAGAGTACATGGTGCTACAGTACAGCGAGGTACTGTAGCATGGCATGCATATGTATGTACTGTGCCGTGCAGTATGCATATGTATGGTGATGATCGATGTATGCGTGAGCATGCATGTGTGCAGGCCGGGTAGCTCACGTGCGGTATGCATGTGTGTTGACGGCTTCTGATTGGTTGGCTCGGTTGGCTAGTAAGCCGAGTCGGCTCAGGAGAACGGGAGGACGTGTTGCTGCTGGGACGGCGAGGAGAGTCCGACTCGTCTGTGGCCGGTGTGGCTGCAGGTTTTGGGAAATGGTAAAAGGTCTGAAAATTGTGGATTGAGTCCTAGTGGAACTATGAGTTCTACTCCTATTTTGAGTTGAGGGTTTTTTTTTTATAAATAGAGAGGGAGCATGAGCCTTTCCGATATCGTTTTGAGAGTAATTGAGTTGATAGTTTAGTTAGGGTTTCGAGTTTAGTCGAGATTTTTATGAGGAGTGCTGTTGTTGCACTTTGTAAACACAGAGAGAAACAATAAAGTTATCATCTATTTTGAGAGTTCTTCGATTTGTTTTTCTTCGGGTTCGACCGGCGGCAACAGAACTACGTCAAGATTTCTATCGATTTGAGGGTAACTTTTATTTCCGCTAAAAGTTTTTGGTTTTTTGGTTTTCCCTACCATTCACCCCCCTCATCTCCCCCTTGATGAACACATTGGCAACATCTTCAAAATGCAATTTTATGTTTTTAAAAAATAAAAACAAAAATGACAAAAGTGAAAAAGAAAAGCTCTCCCCTTTTTAAAAGAAAGAATTTCTCCCATCAATTTACAATCAAAGCACAAAATCGACTGTTTTTAAAATCGAAACAATTCAATTCTCCCCCTTTCAAGAAGTATGCATTTTGTATATTTCTCCCCCTTTGACAATGATTTCATCAAGAATACAAAAGAGAAATAATAACAATAAAGCACAAATGTAATTATGTCATGATTGCCACTTAGAATAACCATTTTTTATTTTTTATCTTCCATTTTTTTCCAAGAGCTTTGAATTGTACCAAAAGCAATAAAAGGTCATGTTTTGCAAAACAAGGGAAATAAATTCATCAGCTAGTTAGCAAGCATGCATCATAGTATAAACATGAATCAAAGATATTATAAATAAGCTCAAATCAGCAATAAGGATTCATGATTTCAAATGATTTATAATGCAATATATTCACAAGCACATAGGTAAAAAAATAAACACTATACATATATACCTATTGCATTTATCACTCTTTCTAAAATTAGCTTTAGCACAAGACAACCAAGAGAATTTTTAACTTTTTCTTTCCTTGAGCCTTTTTGCTCATATTTTTTTTCTCTCAATTATTTTGGGTACGTCCTTGTCGTCAAGACTATTTCCAAGGATTCGGCACCCATTATTTTTGCTCACATCGAATACGTACTTGTCGTCAAGATTGTTTCCAAGGATTCGGTATTCATTTTTTTTCATAGATATTTTTATTCTCTTGCACAATAAGCAATTACAAAGCTATTTGAGGAATAACAATACAATAAAGCATATATATAAAGCATTTAAAATTCAAACCATATGCTAGCATCAATATTGCATATTTTCTTAATTCAAGTAAAAGAATTAGTGTCATGCATCATCTCACTTAAAAGCAATATCTAAGCCTCATATAAAGACTAAAATGTATACAAGCTAACATAGCAACAAATAGATCTCAATTATTTTGCTAGCATGCACAAGAATATACTAGAGGTATAAACCAAAGCTCTTCCTTTTTTTTCTTTTTATTTATTTTCAGATTTAAAAGCAATGCATAAAAATAAACATGAATGCATGAAAAAGCGTAAACTCCCCCTCAAATTAACCTCCAATTCTCCCCCGAATAAAAATCAAGAAGAAATCAAAGATTTTGAATAAGACATCAAATTGCCAATGATATCATCAAGGTTCTCATGAATTGACATATATCCACTTGTATTAACAAAAACTACTATCTCAAACACTAGCATATGAAAAGCTAATAATCGAGAAAGTAGAACAAAATTATGTCAAATCAAAAGTAAATTGTTGTTACCATGAAAAGCAACTGTCATCACAACATTGAACGCTCATGGGGAGTATGCAACCAAAATACCTACGAACAAGAAAATGTCGAGGCCTCCGTGCTGGGGTTAGAAATAAGAAATTTGGAATCCAACACTGAGTCACACGATCAGTAGAACCAGTAGGTACATATGCACTAACAAAACTAGAACCAGACTTACCTGAAAACTTACCTTGTCGCTTCACAAAAGTCCGATTTGAATTACGTGCAAAGTTGCCCCGAGGCCGGTCTGACCGCCGTTGTCCCTGCGGTCTAACCAAGCCTGGCTGCCGGTCTGACCGCCTGTTCAACTGCGGTCTAACCGTGCTCCTCGAACAATAACCCGATTGCTGCCACCATCTTTTTGCAAAAGCAATTTCTCTTTCCTTTTTCTGTTTGCGGGCAAGTCGAAAACAAAAACCAACCAAATGTCCATCTTTTCCATAAAAAGAACAATTATACTTCTCACGACAAGTTTGTGAACTAGATGGTTTTGCAACAACGGACTTTTTTTCTTGAATCGTTGAAGAAAGAGAAGCCAAAATCCTAGCAGATTTAAAAACGGTTTTCATTGGTTCAGGCTTTGTCGAAGCTTCACCTTTTTCAGTTATGCTTAAAACAGCAGGTTGGTGATTTGCAAAATAGGCATTATTTTGAAAACCTACACCACGATTGTAAGTGCTCACTTTTGATTGATCCAAAATCATGTTAAGTTTCTTTTTACCATCGGAAAACTTCTCCAAAGAACTTTTCAAATAAGAAACTTCTTTGGTCAAATTTGCACAATTTTCACATTCAACCAAAACACCTTTGTTTTTGCGACACTTAGAACAAGAAAGCACTTCATCAGATTTCACAATGTTTTCCATATGCTCAACACGTCCTAAAGCATCATTCAATTTCATCTCATTCAAAAAGCACTTTGAACAATTTTGAGAAATCAAAACATCCTCATTTTGTTTAGCCCTTTTTGCACATGAAACATTAAACAAAGAACTTGCACAAAAAGCAACTTTGTATTTTTTTTCAAAGCATTCTTTGTCAAAATCAACTCATCAACAACACGAGTATGCAAAGCAAATCCAAGAGCAAAAGAAGACTCTAATTTTTTAGATTTTTCAATCTCAGATTCCAATTTCTTGCAATTAACAAAATTGACATCTCGCAAAGCATTAATTTCAGAAAATAAAACTTCACAAGATTTGCAATCATCATCATCAGGAATCGAAGATTTTAGTCAATCAATTTCAGCATTAAGAATCTCAATAGTGTGATCCTTCTCATCAAGCATATTAGAACATGTTTGAAGTTTCTTAGCAAATTTGAAAGCAGCATATTCTAATTGATCATAACTAAGCTTTTCTTCACTATCACTATCAGATTCATCAACATCAGAACTTGCATTACGAGTAATAAAAGCTAAATCAACAACTTGCTTACCTTTGCTCTCATCTTCATCCTCTGATTCATCAAAAGCTCTTACTAATTCTTGGATTAGCCACTGCATGCAATTCTTCTTCTCCTTCGTGTTCTTCTTCTTGTCCACTTCAACCTCTTTGACTCTACTATTCTCTTCCTTCTTGTCTCTCCCAAGCTTAGGACAATGTGAACAAAGATGATCAAGTGCACCACACTCAAAGCAACGATTAGGACCTCCTCTTTTCCTGTTCCTGACATTATTCATAGCTCGAGAAACTTTGTTAGATAGCAAAACCAAGTCCTCCTCCTCGAACTGTTCGAGTTGATCATCGGACATGGCATTAAATAAAGCAAGAACAGAAGACTTCGATGAAGAAGCACCAACATCCGAAGAAGTCGAGGAAGAAACCAAAGCACTAGACTTAGAATCAACTTTACGAGAAAGAATATTCATCTCATATGTTTTGAGTTTCGTGTAAAGCGAATCCAAAGTCAAAGTAGACATATCAACAGAGTCCTGAATTGATGTAACTTTCATCTCCCAAATAGACATGTCAAGACTATTCAAAAAGTGACGAGAAACCTCAAATTGTGAGTAATTAACATCATAAGAAGAATCAATAGATCTAAGATCACTTAAAATTTTGTTGAATCTAGAAAGATAATCATCCAAAGCTTCTCCAGGTTTCATCTCAAATTTGATGTACTCCTTTTTGAAAAGATCACGACGAAGTTCTTTAATATTTGAAGTTCCTTGATGAAAATTACTCAAAGCATTCCAAATCTCATGTGCAGTTTTAAGATGTGAAACACGATTAAAATCCGAACGAGAAATTCCACTCAAAAGAATATTGCGAGCTTTGCAATTATTATTAAACTCAGTTTTCAAAGCAATAGTATCAATCTGTTCAGGAATCATATATGGCTGTGCAACCTTTTGCCAAACATCATAATCCTCAGCCTAAATATAAGATTGCATCTTACTACACCAATAAGGAAAATCCGTTCCATCGAAAACATGGGGCTTAATTGTAAACTTATGAGCCATGGCAAAAACTCAAGATCGGTAAAGATCGAAAAGAGCAATCGTGGCTTTGATACCACTTGTAGGACCAAACACAAGAAACCAAGCCTACCAGAGGGGGGTGAATGGTAGGCTTGGTTTCTTGTGTTCGGTCCTACAATAATAACTACGATTTGCTGGGTGATCTAATCAAACTGATTATGCTGTGATCGATTGATGCATGTTCAACTACGACCCGATCAATGATGCACAAAAGTGGTGTAGGTGAACCGCCATGGCTTCTTTTGCTTCCATGTAAATGATAGCAAGGATTTTGGGCAGATGGAAAGGGCGACAGGAGGAGGAACGGAGAAGGTGATGAGAAAAGGTCAATTTGATTTCAGAGAGACGACGGTGCGGCGTGCTGGTGGCAACACGGTCAGTAGAGTTGGCTGGCGGAGCGACGCCATCAGTCCAGCTGACGACAAGATTGGATGGAGTGGATGGAAACAGAAAACGCCAACACATACTAAAGTAGAAAGACAAATTTAACCTTTTTAATTTTACACTAAAATCAACTAGTAATATACCCGTGCTAAACGCTACGGTGCAATTGTATCTGTCTTTAATAATTTTTAGAATTTCATGTTAGCAAAAAATATTTTTATATGATCTATGCATTTGAACTTTAATTCAATTCAGATCGTGCATAAAATATATTTCATGTAAAGTGAAGTACTATGATATTGCGTGGGCGCAATAAAACCTTACAAGATGAGGCCCACATGTAAGTGATAGGAGAAAAACTAAAAAGCGTAGGGCCCACTTATCAGCACTATTCTCCCTCTCTGTCTTTTCCCCCAAAAAAAAACAGCAGAGCAAGCGGCGGCGGTGGCGATGGTGATGGTGATGGCAGTGGTGCGGGCTATATGCGGTGGATGGCAATGGCAATAGCGGTGGTGCGGGCTGTCTGCGGTGCATTATCTATTTAAGTTGTATGGATGAACCATATAGAAAAATAATAATCCAGAATAATTTTGTAAGCATATGTATCCCTTAATATAATACAGACCATATTTACAATCTCAAATGACAGCCTGGTGCAAACTGACGCATCTAGTGTGAGATAGTATGTAGAAGATAATCACATGGCATTCCATATAAAAGGTGATGGTGTGTTGTACAAAACAAGAGGACGATGGTGAGTAATATTTGATGAGCAATTTTCTATATTCAATATTTTTTTTGAATTAATTTAGATCATGCGAACCTATCTTTGCTCACCAGTCAAGAACGTCTTTATACATGATATTTTTAGTGCTCTTCCCTGTTGAATCAACTTCTTTCTTTGGCTTTGCCAAAATCCTTGTTGTTAGCCTTGACACAACCCTTGACAATGCGACATATAGTTGACCATGTGAAAACACGGGCTCTGGAAGATAGATCCCAACATTTGGGATGGTTTGTCCTTGTGATTTGTTAATGGTCATTGCGAAACTGAGACGTATTGGGAATTGCTTCCTCTTGAATTTGAAAGTTAGAGATATATCGTCGGAGGGAGACAAAGGGATCCGTGGGATGAACACCCTTTTGCTGCCATGTTGTCCACCAACAATCTCAGCATCAATTGCATTATCTTGAAAAGCTCTAACCATTAGTCTAGTCCTGTTGCACAATCCATTATTTGGATCAAGGTTGCGAAGAAGAATCACGGGACAATTGATTTTTACTATTAGCTCATATGGTGGGAGACCATTTGGAGTGATAGAGTTAAGATAGTCCAGAGGATAACTGTTGTGAGGGTCATTATCAACAGAGTCAAAGCTGTGATAAACCTTGGCCTGCCCTGGAAATCTGTCAATCATATTCACATTCAGCTTGTCCACATAATCATTTTTAGTGGATAGAATGGCACGTGTGCTCATATAAGATGCAGAGCTTGCATTCTTTTCATCATCAAGCGAGGGAAACACATGATTAATCAATTCATGTACTGAATCCTCGTTATCCCCATAAGCAATCACAATTTCATTAGGCAAGCGAACATAATCATCTCTGATAGTGTTTTCAGTGCCATTTCCAATTCTAAGGAGATATTCCGAAAACCATGGATCAGATTGAGCCCTCATGTTACGCGATAATCTGATCTTCCTTATATTTTCCCATAAATATGATATCTGCAATGTTGCATCAGTTATCTGGGCCCTTGTCCCACGTGTAACCACGGGAAGTACTTGTCTGAAATCACCGCCAAAAACAATAACCTTTCCTCCAAATGGCAATGTACAACCCATAATGTCTTGAAGAGACCTATCAAGTGTCTCTACGGCTTGACGCTTCGTCATTGCAGCTTCATCCCAAATAATTAAGGACGCCATGCGAAGCAATTCCATAGTGCCACTTTGCTTCGTGAAGTTGCACATGCTGTTGTGAGCAATCTTAATAGGGATTTTGAATCTCGAGTGCGCGGTACGTCCTCCGGGCAAAATCGACGCTGCTATACCTGACGTCGCAGTTGCAATGGCTATTAATCCCTCGGACCGCACTCTAGCAAGAAGCGCCTTGTACAGAAATGTTTTGCCAGTGCCACCTGGGCCATCGATAAAAAATACCTGGCTCTTCTCATTAGTTACATGATCAATGATCTCATCAAATCCTGCACGTTGCTCATCATTAAGGGATGTGTATATGTTTAAATGGTCTTGGTCCACTGGCACGTTAAGTTCCTCTATAATCTCTGTCGTTACGTCGTTGCAACGTTCACCTGATTAGTGAAAACAAATATATGCATCATGAAACTATTGGTGGGTGGTGCAAATGTAAATTAATAAGAAAAAGATGTGATAGTATAACAAAAAAATACCCATATCAACGACCTCGGGAAGACCATACTCCGTGATATCCTTCCCCATGGAATGAAGTAAATCACGTATGTCTCGTAGCACCATCTTCTCTACTGCTGCAGGGTTAGTATTCCCTCGGCTGTAATCTTCAGACATTGCAGCCTTGTGATTGTCCCATAGTGCACGGATATCAGTGACTTCGCAAAATACCAATATGGTTGCAAATAATCGACGCAGAGCAGATGGCATTTGGAAAGTGGATGCCTCATTCAAACAATCGTCATGTGACTTATCCGTCTCCACAAGCCCTCTCTTCTCGCATGCCTCTCTAACGGTAGAGTACGTTGTACCTGACACTGTCCTCAAATCTTCAAACGAGGTTGCACCTCGCACGTGGTTGAGAAGCACTCTCAAGTAGTATCTCTCCCCCTCTACAGGGTGAGCGTACACAACCCGTCCAACTTGGCCTCTCTTCGTTTTCCTTTTCTACCACACATTTTGTCCGGTTATCCAACGGTAGTGTTCAGGGAACTCCTTGTATAGCAGTTTCCTTGCTTCCGGGTCTACTTGATTCATTTTGAAATACTCCGTAAGAGTTGTCCTAGTAGAAGATGGACGATTTACAACATCCTCAAGATTACCATTCTCATTATACGTGACATACTGCATGTTAGGAAGATGAAGTTGGAGCTGCAGAACAGCTGGATAGATACCAAACAGTGGGAAACCAAGCATCCTATATATAGCCTCTGGTGGTGTCACGTATCTGGCATTTCTGTACTGTTGTATCTCATTTATTTCCCCAGATGGATCAACCGAGAAAGATGCACAGTCGTGTCCTTTATACACATACTTATAGAGGTACTTCATAGATTTGATGCTTGCACAAGTCTCAACATTGATGTGACAGTTATACCGCATAAGTAGTCCAGGATTATATGGGACCACCCACCTGTTGTCTAACATTGCACCACTAATCTTGACACGCCATCCGTCATCTCTCCTCCTGTATAAAGGGTACGAGTCCTTCCCTTGTTGTGTTGCTTGGTTGAACTGTAGAGGAAAGTCGAAGCGACACTCTCCATCCACCATACAAGTACAATTCCTGTTAAGTGTGCCGCATGGTCCGTGCAGCATATGCTTGATGACAAGATGATGTAGCTCAGGGTATTTGGCCTTGTCTGGTATCTCCACGCAAATCATTTTATCGTACTCATCTGGGGTTGTCAATTTACTGCCTGACTTCATGATCAACAGGATGTGTTCATGTGGTAGTCCCCTCTTCTAAAACTCAGTGACATGCGCGTAAGCCTGAACCTCTCCAAAATATTTTTTCTTCACAATAAGATCCAGCACATCTCGCAGCTTAGCCCTGAAAACTCTTGCGACAAGGTCTGGTCGATCTTGAGGTTGCTGGCCGGGTTCGAGATGTTCTGTTATCTCATCCCAGTATGGGTTGCATGTCATTGTGATGAAGTAGTCTGGCCTCCCAAAACGCTGGACAAGAGCCATCGCATTGAGAACCTTCGTTGCATGTCGCGATCACCTCCAGGAAAAGATCGAGGTAGCACAACCCTCTTACCAACCGCCGAACCGCTTGTCTCTCCAGAAGAAAGCACGTCAACCACGCCCTGCAGTTGAATAACACCATGATCAAATAACTGGTATGTTGAATCATAGATGGGAGACATTGTCAATATTTGTGAAAATATGATATATCATTTATCTGGTATAGCTCAGCCCGAATCTTTTTTTGGTTCTCAGGTTTTGAGTACCAATCAAGTCTCATAGACTCGATTTTGATGTACATGTCAACGGCCCATTGTTGGAAAAGTCGTCCTCCGAACAAAATGATGTTTAGAAGTTCCCTTCTAACCTGCAGCCTGAAGCAATAGTACTCCCTCGCTGTGACAAACTTGTCCTTTTTCCCTTTGCCTGATTTGGTACTATCGTCATTATCATCTTCATTGTCTAGATAATTGTCAACAACCTCATTTTCTGCGTCCAAACTTACATATTAATATACATAAATAATTCATAAGGACATAAAGTTTAGAAATTATTCGACAAAAGCCACGAGTGTACGTACTCGGAAGATCATCAAAAGTGCTTTCTTCGTTGTTACATACATCACCTAAAGTTGATGCCTCACATGGTTCATCCATTTCCACATCACACGGAATCTGGTTGGGATCGTTGTACGGCATTTTTAGGTTCCACCCAGTCTCCCCATTAGGGTTAAATAAAGGATACACCAAAGGGTCATAACAACCATGGTATGCTTTGATATAATAGGGCTTATCACCTTTTGCATGTACCAAGACATGTCTATCAAAAGTTCTCATTGGATCATCCCCCTCTAACCAAATAGCAGCAACCTGGGATGCGGTGGGTGCATTATATCTTTGTTGGTCAGGCGTTATATTTGTGTTGAGCTCAATCATGTAGTCATCTAGATTGGACATGGATCCAACTCTGCTAAAGGTCTGGACGTACGGGTTCTGCGCCAAAATACGTAGAATGACCCGAACAAGGTTGATATCAAGGTCAGGAGACCTACGAACCCTATGGGCCAGTGCATCAGCATCTTCTGTATCATAAAAGTAAAGCTGCATATGGCGCGGCCCTTGAGAACCTGGAACCAAATTATCCAAGCGATGGTACAACACACCGTGCACACGAAACGTATACACACCAGTTCCCGCTGCAGTGCTGACTCGTTGGTCAAGGGTCACTCCAAGGCTTGTGAATGAGAAATGGGAGTTGAAGTACCGTATGTGTTTTCTGAAATACTTTGCATCATTTTGCACCTGACTGGTAAACAACCGTATTAACTCGGCAGGGATTTCTGGAACATGCACATTTATTTTCCCCTGCCTGCAACAGAATCCAGGAGACTTATACTGAAACCTTATCGCGTTGCAAAACTTACAATCAGGTACTTTCTTTAAAATGTGGTGTGTCTTGGGCAGTTTATTGTATACACAGTCATGTGGATCATTGGCTTCAATACCACTAACACCCTTAACATTCACACGATATGACTCGTACCCTTCATCTGTAGAGGAAAAATGTTTGGTATTAAAGTTTGATGATGCATAGATAATAAGGATAAAATCAACAATATTGGTAACTTACTTTGCCGGAATTGCATATCTAAATCATCAAAATTATCTGCGATGTCATGGATTTGTGCAGTCTCACCATGATCTATTTCACAATAGGTTATTGTAAATGAGACCAAATGGTTCATGGGTTAATAAATAATAAAATGATATCTCAGAACTCACCTTCGTTGACAAAATCAATTAGTGGAGGTTCAAATAATGCACTGTCAAATTCGATGTAAGTGTCATCTGGGATATGTACTTTTGCATCCTGCACATGGATAGTTTCTTCTTGCGTAACTCCATCTGGTCAGAAAAGGTAGTATTCATTAATTAAATTATATGTAATTGTAAAAAATATCAGGATATTTATAAACAATACCCGACACACTCGACCGTGTTTACCTACGGTAGGGGAGTCTTTATCTTCTTCAATGATCACTGGTTTTCTCTTCGTGTATTGTCGTTGGTAGGTATCATTTCTATGAAGCCAGGCCGTTGTATGATCTATGTTGCCATTTTTATTGTCAGTAACACTCGATGATTGCAAAATGGTAGAATACGTAGTCCCAAATGATGACCCTAGGACAAAAATAATTGTTAGAATAATATATAAAGATACAGTGTTGTTTGTGATAGTAAACTTTACCAATAATAGGGGTGGTTGCATCAGAATTTGGTAAGATAACATTGTTTGATTCAGCCTTCTTCCTTGCGCGATATTTGCGTTGCTTCCGGTTTCTATCTTCTCTTTGTTTCTCGAACTTTTCGTCTCGACAGATGTTGCCACCATCACTTTGCATGGAACTGGAAATTGTTACCAGTTGCATTGGGGTGTTTGATAATACACTTATGTCAACATTGTTCATCTCATCCCTCTTCCTTTTGCGATATTCACGTTGTTTTCTGTTCCTTTCTTCTTGTTGTTCATTCGACATTTTAATTGGATGGGAATTGCCAGTTTCATGATTTACAGAAACAGAAGCAGTTGGCTCCGCTGGTATTGCCGGTGTGATTGGGTTGTGAGCATCTTCTACAATAGAATTCTTTCTTGCGCGGTATTCACGTTGCTTTCTGTTCCTTTCCGCTACATGTTTGTCAGGTATTGCCACCTCTGAAATTAGGAATATGTTGTAATTGACATATACATGTACAGATTACAACAAAAACTGTATAAACAGGTAGTTCAATGTACCATGATATGGATTATTTGCTTCTGCCTTCTTCCTTGCACGGTATTCACATTTTTTGCTGGTAGTTTCTCCCTTCTTGTTTTCTACCTCATTACAGGGTGTTGTTTGCCTTACATTTAATCTGTTAGTTATATCTCTGAATACAATGCGGCCTTCGACAGGTGATTCATTTGCATCCATACCTAGTCAGTAAATTATGCGATTATTTAGTGCCCTTACATGTATATTAAATAACACCTATAATAATTTAAATTTTATTTTCCATCGAAACAAGAAAGTAATGGAAACATCAGCCATATGCGAATCATTATAATGACAAGGTTATATATACAGGTACGCACGTCACGCACAAGAAGGACGCCCGCGAAATAAATAAATATTTTTATCAAAACCGTTGAAAAATGTTATGCATGTCAGATGCAAGAAAAAATATGTGTATTTTATAAATTATACCCTGAGACACCAATAGTGTCTTCGGTTCATATAATTATTAAAATATTTTTTTGTCCCTTCTTGTTTTCTACCTCATTACAGGGTGTTGTTTGCCTTACATTTAATCTGTTAGTTATATCTCTCAATACAATGCGGCCTGCGACAGGTGATTCATTTGCATCCATACCTAGTCAGTAAATTATGCGATTATTTAGTGCCCTTGCATGTATATTAAATAACACCTATGATAATTTAAATTTTATTTTCCATCGAAACAAGAAAGTAATGGAAAACATCAGTCATGTGCGAGTCATTATAATGACAAGGTTATATATACACGTACGCACGTCACACACAAGAAGGACGCCCGCGAAATAAATAAATATTTTTGTTCATAAATTATTAAATTTCATATTTGCAATCATACACATTTCTCACAATATTCTTGTTTTGGTTTAACATTTTGCAGACTCAATGGCGGCCCATTTCCATTCATAGAAGAATAATAAATACTGAAAATTTCATCCAGGCCAAGAAAAAGAAAAAACAGTGCACACAAAAAACTTCAGTGAAGAAATACAACAAAAAAAAGAACATACAGTTGGGTATAATTTAGTTTACTCTAATTTGATAGAGTACCAGGACTAATGAGAATGTACAATTTACAAATCTGCATATATTCAATACATCTCCAAACTTTGGATAGAACTATTCCTAAAACATAATATTTAGACCTCAATTTCAATGTCACTTCCAGACCTCAAACATAATATTCAGACGTCAACAATAATAATAATAATAAACAAGGAGGTCTTTGCAGTTAGCATCCTAAGGACAATCTATATCAAACATCTGAAATTTAGAGCTAATACATGTGAATTCAGAGCATGACAAACTGAAAGATTAGGAGCCATATTAGGGATAGGGAGATAGAGAAGGGGGAGGGGTGGGGGAGGAGGGTTTGTGTACCTCCTCTCAGTGTCAGAGGGGATTTGGTTTGGCGGTGGTGGCGCTTGAGGCGGATGAGGTGGCAGTGCGTTGGTGGAGGAGGTAGCGGCTTGTCGACGGAGCAGATCGGCAAGGGAGATCAGGTGGCGTGGAGACGGGTGTCCAGGTGGAGATCAGGGGGCGGCGGTGAGCTAGGACTGGATCCCTATGGCACGCGGACGGGCAGTGGGCAGTGACAAGCGATCGGTGGTGAATGGCCTGGTGGCGGGCTTGTTACCTGCAAGAAGTATTTGAGATGTCAATTATTTTGTTTTAGGAATAGCTATATTGGTAAATACAAGGTGCAAAAAGAATAATTAATATTTGAGGGATCAGAGAATCAAGAGAATAATTACATAATTAATTAGTGGAAAATAGCTCAAATTGGAGCGGTACAGTGCAGCTAAAATACTGAAATTTTTACATTTTGGTCCTTTTTGAAAACTTATTTTACAAATAGACCCCTAAAAAAACTTAAACCGGAAATGGTCCTTTTTGGGACGCCAGAGTGGCTGGCGTTGTACCCCAACATGGCGGTGCCAGCCACACTGGCGCCATGCCCGTGCCACCGTGGCAATAGGGTTGTCGTGGAGGTGCTGACTAGGCCGAAGGGGGGCGCCAGCCAGAGTGGCGCCGCCCCTCATACCACGGCGCCAGCATGGCTGGCGCGCCCCTCCTCTGCGGGCCCCACCAACTTTCTCCCCCCCCCCCCTCTCAAAATTTTCGCCCTGTTCTGCCTCCGGGCAACGGCTGGCGCCCCCCCCAGACCGCGGCGCCAGGGTGGCTGGCGCCCCCCCTCCTCCCCCCATCGAAGCCCTTCTGCCTCCGGGTCTCGGCTGGCGCCGCCCTCATGGACCATGGCGCCAGGGTAGCTGGCGCCGCCCTCCCCCCAGCCCGAAACCCTTCTGCCTCGCGGCACTGGCCGGCGCCGCCCTCCCCAACCGCGGCGCCAGGGTGGTTGCCGCCGCCCTCTGCCTCCCTGCAAATTGAAGATCCATATTGTACAAATGTACCAATTCACAGTTCGCAATTCAAATCACAATTCACAAATTCGTACAGACTAAAACAAGTTCCAATTGCACAAATCACAATGCCAAAAGTCCATCACATAGTCCTCACATAGTCCATCACATATTCCACACATCAAACAATGCTAAAAGTCCATCACATATCCCACACATCAAACAATGCCAAAAGTCCATCCTATATTCCACACATGAAACAATGTCAAAAGTCCATCACATAGTCCTCACATAGTCCATCACATTTTATATCACATAGTGCATCACATATGTCATACTACCAACCAATAGATTAACTTCATACAAATCACTTCTTCCGTTGGCGCCGAATTGCTTGCGAGCCCGGAGTGTACCTACATTTGAAAATCCAATGTTTAAAACATTTTAAAAACAAAATAAGGGAAATCAAATAACACCTTGCAGTGTATGACACCACCACGCGTTATACCACCCCTCACCTTCAACTTTGAAGGCTCTTGCGCCGAATCTAACACCACCACGCGTTATACCACCCCTCTCTGTGACCTCGTATGTCTTTTTCTGCTTATCGAAACACCTTGCAGTGTGTTTGTTCGCCTTACTTTTTTGCACCTTCATCTTACTATCAACCTTGGTGGACCAACGCTGCCCTAACTGGACTCGCTTCAAAGCTTCATCATGTCTGTTCACAAAGTAGTCATTGCACTTCATGAACGTAAATGATACTATGGCCGTCACTGGAAGCTTACGAACACCAACTAGCACGCTATTGAACTGTTCGGCCATGTTGGTTGTCATGTAACCCCACCGGCGGCCATTTCTATCGTATGCACGAGACCACTTATCTTTATCTTCAAGCCATTTACGAGGACCTTCAGGAATACGCTGCCTTAGTGCCTCAACATCCCTCTTAAATATCCACTTCTCGTCAATCTGACATATCCTTAGGAGCTCTTTTGTCTGATGCTTGTCCGCACCGGCCTTATGGAAATTAGCACTGAAGTGCCTCATGCACCACCGGTGGTGAACCGGTGGCAATCCTGGAACAGGAGTCGTCATGGCATTCATTATACCAGCATGTCGATCTGAGATAATACAAACCTCCCTATGCGGCCCAACCACAACCCGTCGGACAAGATCGATAAACCAGCACCGGTCTCGTGAATTCTCTTTCTCCACCAAAGCAAAAGCTAAAGGTACAAGTTGGTCTTCCGCATCAGCTGATAATGCAGTCATCAAGGCACCACCATATTTCCCAGTTAGGAAGGTTGCATCTATAGCTAGTACTGGCCTACAATGCTTAAAAGCCTCAATGGAAGGACCAAAGCACCAGAATGCACGCATAAAAATTTTCTTGGTCACTCCATCAACGTTGACAACCCTATCAGGGTGAGTATCGATGTGGTAGACCATACTGGGATTCCTCTGCTTAATGGCTTGCAGCAAAGTGGGCAAACGGACATACGCTTCACCCCATTCACCGTAAATGAGCTTCATAGCCTCCTCTCGTGCCCTCCAAGCCTTGCCATACTTCACCCTATACTGGAAAACCTCAAATATATACAAAGCTAACGCAGAAGCAGAGAGTGTAGGTTGCAGTTTTATGGCATTGCATAACCTATTTGCTATGAACTTTGATGTCAGCTGCCAGTGGCTCCCTGAACCTTCGGCAGTAGCACAACTATGTTCCTTACCTACCCGTGATATCCTCCACGTGCCACTAGACCTCTTAGTTGCATGGACCTTCCATTTGCACCGTGGGTTTTCACATTTAACAGTGTACCTCCTATTTGCGGCAGAATTGACAATACGGTATGGACGATGGTGCACGATGGCGTACTCCTGGAGCCATAGCTTCAATGCAACCATGGATGGGAACTCTAAACCCTTTCTGAGACCATCCACCTGGAATGGTTCTGGCAACTGATCTAGGTTGATGCCGCCATCTAGTAGTGCACCATGGGCATGTGTTAGGTCCCTAAACTCAGGAATGTCCGGCTTCCTCCCAAACACCTTCTCAAACGCACGACATTCCTCTAATGCTAACTTGTCATTATTAGTAAGTGGAGAGAATGGACGGTCATCATCAGAGTCTTCAGCAAATTCAACATCATATTGCTCAACACTTGCCTCCTCGTCAACATCATCTCTATTGACTTCTACTGAGACAGAATCGTGACCACCACTCAATTCGACATCAAAGTAATCATCTGAATTCACATATTGGCCTGCTACTTCTGTCGGGTATTCAGGGTTGACTTCGTACGACGACCAATGAACACTCGCCGACAAATGTTCACTTAGATCAAGCCCCTCTTATACTAACTCCCTTTTCATCTCCCTCGCTGCATCCACATCATCAGTACCGCAATGTCTCTTTGATGGTCCTGCCTCCCATAAATCATTTCCAAACAAAGGTCTCTTCTTCTCTCCTTCCCCCTCCAAGTCTTCTCGTACCAACTCAGTCTTACTTGCACCCCTCCACGACGAGAATAATATGTCACAAAATTCTTCTCAACGTAATGATAAGGAGATTTGTTTAGATCCAAATTTTCCACGGTACGAACTAACTTTGATGCAAACACCTCTAGAGATCTAAACTGAGACTCTTTTACCAAATCAAAGTAAACTTCCCATTCCAACTGACCTATCACATTTAATATATACTTATGCACTTGACCAACATCGTATCTCCCATAAAAACGAATCTCCACATTATCCTCGGTCCATCCAAGAACTTCTTTCACTCGTGACCTTAGTTCATCTAGAGTTGGGTGGGTGGGAAACAAAATGGTCTTCAATGACATATCCTCAAACTCAACATGTGCACCAACATAAGGTTCCACCACTCTACCACCGTAGTAAACACGAACAAGTCTATCCATCTACACCAAAAAATCAAATGTAACTTTGCAACAAAAATTAAATCTTCATTCCTAAACGTAGTCCAAACCGACATATCATAACCAATGCATAACTTAAATTGTCCCAAAGCTACTACTCCAAAAAAATATTTAATCCACCTACAACTATCAACAAGTTTACTAGTGCATTACACATCGAAATATTACAAATACTCTGTCATACAACCCAACCTCGTTCTAGTTAACTATAATCAATTTATATAATGCAACCAAAATTTTCTCACCTTCATATAATTAATGGTTAAAAGTTTAACCTATAGACTATAGCATCAAGTCCATCAAATTAAAATTACTTTCATGCCTCAACCATAATTTTTCATCCATCCATCCAACCAAACCATCCAAAAATTAGCATTACCACATATATGGTTAAAAAAATCGTGACACCAATGAGTACATTGCAAACATGTCGCACTACAACAAGCCAATCCTAAGAACAAATGATAAAAATCACAAATTTGGGTAAAAAAGGGGTTCTAGGGTTACCCACCGATCTACAAATTCAACCAATAAAAACGAAAAAAAAGAGGGGTGAATGAAGGAGTCTACCTTTCTCTTCGATTTCCACAAAAAATCCCGCGAAAAACGAGTTCAAATGGAGTGGATTTGAGGTGGGGAGGTGAGGAGGAGAGAGAGGGGGAGAGCTGCTGCTGCTCAGCTCGGGCTGGTGCTTGGGCGAAAATGGGAGTGGGGAGGAGATAGGTGGTGGGGCCCACGGGGTTTAAGGGGTCGGCCCACAGAGGAGGGGCGCGCCAGCCATGCTGGCGCCGTGGTATGAGGAGCGGCGCCAGTGTGTCTGGTGTCCCCATTCTGCCCAGTCAGCACCTCCACGACAGCCCTAGTGCCACGGTGGCACGGGCACGGCGCCAGTGTGGCTGGCGCCGCCATGTTGGGGTACGGCGCCAGCCACTTTGGCACCCTAAAAAGGACCATTTCCGGTTTAATTTTTCCCAGGGGTCTATTTGTAAAATAAGTTTTCAAAAAGGACCAAAATGTAAAAATTTTAGGCTAAAATAACCCACTAGTGGCAACCAGATGCAAAATTACCTGAGTCGACCATATTAATAATTCTAAGCCCAGCCCCCTCTATACCATCAATAATTTGTAGGATATAAATAGTGAATATTGCACATGGTTTTACGAGGACAGCCTCTTTTCTTTTAATATGAGTCTTATCATTAATATACGGAGTTCTGGTTGTACACTCAAAAGTCGTATTTTATATAAATATCAACATGTAACAGTGAAACAAATTTGTAGTTTCCAATTTCCAGTACATTAACAGTGCAGTCCTCATTTGACTACAACATTAGCAGCAGCAGTGATAAACTCGCGCATATAAAACCTATGAAATTTCGTCACCAATTCAGAATTGTATGGTAAACAGGAATCCCAGTATATACCTAATGTACAGAATTTGAGAGCAAAACAAAGGTATCACCTCCGCAATTATCAATCACTATCATTTGCATTTGAATTTGAACTTTACTGGTTGAAGAAAAGGGATCGAGTGATGAATACCCTGTTTGCGTCGTGGCGGACAGGGTTCCGGTGGTGGCGGTACAGAATGGGGGACGGGCCGAGGAGTCCCGGTGGCGGCGCAGGATCCTTGGTGGCGCAAGGGGTAGAGGACTGACGGTGTGTGACGGTGATCTGCGCTTGGTGCGGAGTCGGTGGCCTTGTCAAACACACAGCCTTTTTACTGGTCGATTCCATAAGAAAAAAAGGACATGATATATATTGCTGTGAGATAGCTTTCACATGTTAAATTAAACAATCTGGTAGGCAAATGAGATCTTTAAAACATAATCAAGGTTAGCAGTGACCTGATAGAGAAATAAATTAAAATGATCAAATTTGTCTATAGCAATGCTTTGTCATTGTTACATTTTAAAAAACTCGTCAGTGAAATTAGAGCCATTTCTTTTCCCATTTTAGACGGCACAAGAGAATGCATTCTGCATGTAGTAGCTGAATATATATCATGTTCTAAAATCCCACTCAATGTCTCTCGCATCATCTCACAATTAAAGGAAAGGAGTAATGCTGATTAACAGGAAGAAAATTTGATTCAGACAAATCTAAATATGATCTCAGTTTGGTAGATCAGAAGGAAATCAAGAAAATGACAAGCAGATTTCAATAGTAAATCCACATGAACAGATGTATACATTCATTTTTGTAAACATTCAGAAGAAAGATATATTGACCCATGGCAAGTTTTGTTTTTCAAAATTTGGCATATATTGTATATGAATTCTATAGCCTTGGACAACCATGTTCCTGTTTATTTTTTAAGTTGGGGGAGACCATGTTTCTGAAATTCTACCCGATTGGCTCGAACAGGGAAAAAGAGAAACTGAAGACCTGGCAGTTCAATCAAATATAATCTCAATCAATTTTTGTATCCTGCTGCATCGACGAAGACCTAGCAGAAGAGGAGGAACTGAAGGAGGCACTCACGTTGGCCTAGGCGTGAAGGAGGCACTCACGTTGGCTTAGGCGTTCAGATGGCGATTTTCCAAGACGTTGGTCGTCCAGAGCCGTGTGTGGTAGGGGATCAACGGCGACGTAGTCGTGGATGACGGGCGCGACTCGTTGAGGCGGCGATGGAGGATCGGCGGGCGGCGTTGACGTGGTCGACGTGGATTGGCGGTGGCGTGGCCACAGAAGACGGGCAGGCGACGGTCGATGGGGATCGGCGGCGCGACGACGGGGATCGATGACGGCGTGGAGGAGATCGGCGAGGAAGGAGACGGACGATGGGGATTGGCAGCGCGACGGCGGGGATCGGTGCCGACGTGGAAGAGATCGTCGAGGAAGGCGACGGTCGATGGGGATCGGCGGCGCGACGGCGGGGATCGATGACGGCACGGAGGAGATCGGCGAGGAAGCTGTCGCTAGCGAGCCGCGACGCCGGCGGAATCGCGAGGGCGAGGAGGGCGGCGGGAATCAGTGGCGCCGCGGAGCAGAACTGAGGGGCGGCGCGGGGCGTGGGCGTGAGTAGAAACGGGACTTACGGGAGAAAGAGAGAGGGGGAGGGGAGGCCGATCTGTGCGCGTGAGGGAGAGGTGGGCGATCTGTGCGTGAGGGAAAGGTGGGTGATCTGGATCTTGGTTGTACAGCATATGATTTCGGCCGTTGGATTTGTCCAATGATAAATGAGTATGAGTAGATTAGTTGGTGTATTATAGGTAGATTTAAGTGGAGAAAGCAAATTAATCTATACCATTAGATTATTTATACTGCCAATATATAGTAGCAATAGATTATACCGTAAAAGTTCTCATTAACCCCTAATTTACCAACACTGGTAAATTAAACCCCTAAGTTGTAGCACTGGGCTTGACAGTGAGTGAGCTCAGGTTGTGGGTTTGCCATGGCCCACAGTTCAACACCGTCAGACGGGCCAACTCTTTCGCCGTCTCGGGCAGAAAAGAAGTCCAATTTACCTCCCTCATACAACTGCAATCCATCATTACAAAACTTGCGTGCAAAAAAATCGACAACAATTGTGCAAAGTTCAGACTGATACAGAAAAGTATGATCAGTTCTGATTAAACTGACGACAAATCGACAACAATTGTGCAAAGTTCAGACTGATACAGAAAAGCATGATCAGTTCTGATTAAACTGACAACATCAAGGTCAAGAAACAAGCAATAAAAACTACTAGCAACTGAAGAGATCCGATATCAAACTTCCACAGAATATATATCACTATCATAACCATCCATCAGGTTTTGAAAGGAAGCAGGAATTGGCGGCAATTCAACATCGACAACACCTTCCAACATGTGAATAACTTTCCTCATGGATGGCCTGTGGATCTCATCATCCTGGATGCACCAACATGCAACTCTGCAGGTAACATCCAACTCCTTCAAACTTGCATTTCCTTCAAGCCTGTCATCAAGCAAGCATAAAACATCTCCTTCGTTCACTTTAGCAGCAGCGTAAAGGGGGAAATACCGATGGTTCCCATATCGAATTTTCTCAGTACTCCTTCGCCCTGATATTATTTCGAAGAGAAGGACACCAAAGCTATAAACATCTGCCTTGTGAGTGATAGGCTGTCCAGATATCCACTCTGGTGCAAGATAGCCAATGGTTCCTCGGATAGTGGTCAGTGCAGCGCTGAATTCCCGTCCAAGAAGCTTTGCCATACCAAAATCTGCAATTTTGGGGCATAACTCTGCATCTAGTAGTATGTTTTCAGGCTTAATGTCACAATGTATGATGGAGTCCCTGCATTCCTCGTGCAGGTAGGCCAAACCTCTAGCAATACCAATGACAATCTGACGGCGAAGACTCCAGCTTAATACCCTTGAGCTTTCTGAAAAGAGATGAGAATCCAAAGAACCTTCTGGCATATACTCATAGACCAGCAACTTTCTAGCCCCTCCAGTACAGAATCCCAAAAGGCGCACAAGATTAGTATGTTGGATCATCCCAACAGTCTGTACCTCTGTCCGGAATTGCTTCTCTGTGTGCCCTAGGCCTTTGAGCTTCTTCACAGCAACAATCGTTGAACCTGCAATTGTTCCCTTGAAAACACTTCCAAAGCTCCCTTCCCCAAGTCTGTCAGAGAAGTTTCTTGTAGCTTTCTTGAGCTGTGCATAAGAGTACACTGCAAGAAAACCTTCCATTTTTGTCTGTCTTGCAACACATGAGGATCTCTTGTATATTAAAAGAAGCATCAACACAATAAGAATAACCGCTATTGACCCAAAAATTAGTACGAAAACCAGTATGTGCAGCCTGCTTTTACTCGGAGAACCTATACGCATATAAATCTCAGTGTATGGAGGGTTATCAGCTGAAGTCAAATTAAATAACATGCTGTACCATATCTTGCAGCCAGAATGATACGAGTACGCTACGCAATAGCATTCATTTAGACAGACAGCTCGACATTCTTCACTAGTTGCTGCCATAACATCCTGAGGGTTGTAAGGAAGCCCCTGCAGGTTGTCTAACAAAACAAACGAGTCAGTGGAAAAAACACCTTGACAATTTGAGGGGGTAATTCTAGAGCAGCCACCACCAAAATGTCCAAGCTCCCATTCATTTGGCTCCGTTGGTCTGAAACCATCAATACATTGGCATGTTCCTGTGCTTGTGCAAATACCAAATGTACCACAGTGAAAAGCACTAACTTTGCAGCTGGAAGGGTAGCTCCACGCAGGTTGCCAACCACTAATTGTTCCATTATCTAACCACCTCAACAAACTGACTTGCCCCAGTTGCAATTTCATGAATTCAATATCATTTGGAATTCCTGGATCATTTAATCGTACCAAACTACCATTCTCTTCGTAGGTAATCATCCAATCTGGAAAGGTTCCAAGATAGTTGTCATGCCCATCAATGAACATGATGAATCCCCTCTTCCTAGTTTGGTCAATCATGAGGGTACAATTATAAGGAGGCTTGGACAGAGTAAGCAAGATGTTGGATCCGATGACCATGTCCCATCCAAGCCATGCTCCTGGGAGTAGTTTATCAGCTGGGTGATCAAAGCTTTGCCATGTGACCATAGAAGAGTTGAGCTGATCTCTTACTACAAAGTTTCCAGTGTTAAGGATAACTGCCACAGCAGTGACCGATTCATTTCTTGTTGAATTTGAGGTCCATAGAACAGAGCCGAGCTCCTCAATATAAAGTTCGCCTGCACCGATATACAACGTTGCATTAGGGAAGTTGGTGATGGGAATTTTGTTTCCCAGCCAAAAGGTTATTGGATTGATTCTTGACAAGTTCTTGTATCGTATGCCAAGGTAGTGCTTCATACCACTTGGGGAGAAAAAACCCAACTCAAATATGCCATTTTCTGATACTAAGGTTTCACTGCCTGAGATAGATTGGCCAGGAAAAAGGGTATCTGATGCAACTGCAGCATGGCTATTCGCAAATAATATGATCACGTTGAGGATCATTGCTGCACAGAGGGTAGAGAAAGAATGCTTGCAGTTCATTTCTTATCTTCAACTCTTCAAGCACTATCCCTGAAGAAAAGACAGATATACATAAGGAAATGATTTATATGAGCACAGAATGCTTGCAGTTCATTTCTTATCTTCAAGCACTGTCCTGGAAGAATACACAGATGTACATAAGGAAATGATTAATATGAGCATAGAATGCTTGCAGTTCAATTTCTTATCTTCAACCACTGCCCCAGAAGAATAGACAGATGAACATAAGGAAATGATTAACATGGACATACTGAACAAACAAAATTGCAATAAGGATGGATACCTTGAGTAAAGATTGAAGAATATCCATGGTGCTCTGGTTTCCATCGTAAACCTTTGCACTTTTGCAGTTTTCACTGTGGTAATTAGATTTGTTTAGAAACAGGAAGAATAATGTGTTTGCCAGTGAGATCTTTCAATTTATTGCACTGAAACTGACGAGGACAGCCAACTACCTAACAGTCACATACTGTTGATATGACACCAAACTGGCCAAACATCTTTGTCTCATTAGCGCTATATATAGCTCAAACTAATGACTTTTTCAGCTTTTCTCCTCATCAATTATACTATCACTTTCCATTCGGCTGGAAAGCTATTGTTTTGATCAACGTAGGCTTGCTATGACCAGTGACAAACTTTCATCCCTGGCATGCTGATAATGTCATGAATAAAACTACAAAAGTATATGCATGCTGAAATAAGGAGGGATTTCCTCTGGAATAGGAAAACCGCAAAGAGGAAGAATATATGGTGTTAACAAGGGATTTGTCACTAATAATTGGCCAATTTTAGCATCTTAGGCATTTCATTCCAATCAATATAAGGCAGGAAAAGGCACAAGCGGACCATTTTTTACTGGATAGGCAGATCGATTCTTTCTTTCTTTCTAAGACATTTGCATCCAAACAACCCAACGTGGCATGTACCATTGACTTGATATAGTGAGAAACTGGCCTAACAATTTTACCTGGTCAGAATTTGAGTTCATGGCCCAGCATTAGCAGCTTTTAATAAAATGGAGCATATCATGAATTTACACATGATGGTAAATTACGAGCATGAATGAAAGCATTGGGAAAAATTCACACCAAAGCAACCAATTTATGCATCTAATGCACTAATGCAAATTTCCACAATCTTCAGAGATACAAAACATGCATTGTCGAATTATATGCTATGTTCCATCCCACTAGAATGCGAAGTTTTCCATGCTAAAAATGAAAGAAGTGCATGAAAACAAGAGAAACGACAATTGCTGACTTGGTGGCAACTGTAGCAAGATACTCGTAGAAAAAATAATTTATCTGATAGAAATAAAAGAACATGGGAAATCTGGTATTTGATAGTAGTTTTGGTAAATACACACTAAGCTGTTAGGCCTGGTAATTTTGATAGTGCAGCATCACCTAAATCTGCACTGATCTTTAAGCATAAACTAGGGTGTGCATTCTTTGCTCAGCTGTCCTTGTAATTCCATATGCGAGGAAACACATGTTTTCAAAAAGAAAGAAAGTGGTAGTTGAAAGATATAAACAATCTCAGCTTGCTTATATTGGAATGAGCAACACTTAAACAAAAGTGGAGATGTGGAACTATGCCACTGATCAGCACGGAACAAAAGAATCAACGTGGACAAACAAACTTCATCAGATAGTGCACACCAAACCTTTTCTTATCTTAACGAACTCTGGCTAATCCACTGTTTTTTTCCTTCTCCATAATGCGGCTTTTAACATGTTTGCGTCGCTCTCCCCCACTACATAATGGTCAGTATAGATCCACAATTTCCACATCAAAGGTTTAATCATCGAATCAAACTCGACAAGCTTGATAGTGACTTGTAAAACGCTGACTCCTGCCGCCATATCAGCCCCAAAACTGAGCAAGTCAATTGCCCATGTGGATTAAATCCGTTTAGTGACTCGTCCTGCGCTAGGGCTCATCCACATCCATGGTTTAAGAGTAAAACTTGCGGGGATATCAGAACACTCCTGAGTTTTTCTTTTTATTCCAAAATTAGAGAGGGCAATTCAGAAGAGAACTGATTAGAGAAACACATTCGAGATATGCGGTTTGCATCCGTAGGAGTGCAGACCTTAGGGTTGCGGGGCTGACGAAGAACACGCCACCTTCCGCATCGTCGGCAGCCGCCTCCTCCACGCGCGGTTGCTCGCCGTCCACCGGTCCCCCGCAGTGCGATGGATCGCGCCGGCGGCCGGCATCGAACACCCACGGCGGCGCCGGCGCGGGTTCCCCATCCATCCGCCGGCGCATCCTCCGGCGGCCCCCGCAGTGCGGCGGTGCTAGGCCTCATCGCCGGCCGCAACAACCCACGGGTCACGGAAGCCCACAAGAAACGCAGCGGACCCCGGCCCAACTAAAAACGGGCCACACGTACGTCGCGTTCTGAAACTAGTACAGGCCGTGCTATGAAACGGATCTTATTTGGGCCACTAATTGGGCTGGAATGAGATTCACGGGAGGGTAACTGGCGGTATCGAAGAAGCCCGTTTTCTCCATATCAACCTTGCAGATCCGGAGGTGGTTGACTGGTTGTCTCTGCCAGTATGCTGATTTTGCGCTGCACTCACCAGAGAGCTTTGAGGCAAAAATGTAGTAGGCCACACTGCTAATTAATTCCATCCAAATAATAGAAGAAGATTAGCAACTACTCCTTCGGACTACTTTGGAGAAAAAGCAAACCCTTTCCTAATAAAAGAATGCTACCACTTTTGAAAAAAGGCACGTTGATTGGACTAGTAGTACTACGTAGTAGTAGTAGTAGTAAATTTAATTTGTTGTCTGCTTGCATGATGAACGGCAGGGGAGCTGCATCTGCCTGGCATCTTGGACGTGGGCACGTGCACGTAGGACCAGAACGTCAACGGTTCATGCACTCGCGATTTTATCGCACGAATTGCAACTTATCATGATCGTGACCGCAAAACAGCGGCGAGTTCAGAGGTGATGATCGCGACAGCACTTCCGATCAATCCATGGCGTGCTCGTTTCTCTGCAAGCCATGGCTGCCATTAACGGAGAGCGCGAAGCCCGCTCGCTCGCCGGCGCCGTCTTCCCGCGCAAGAACGGTGGTGCAGCAGCTCGCCGTCCTCTTACTACTGCTCGGCGGCGTCGGCGGCGGCGGTGGCGCGCTGCTTGCCGCGGCCGCGTCGACGACGGACACCATCCTCCCCGGCGAGAGCATCACCGGGAACCAGACGCTCGTGTCCAAGAACGGCGAGTTCGAGCTCGGGTTCTTCAACCCGGGCGTCGGGATCCACTACTTCCTCGGCGTCCGCCTCAGGAAGCTCGCGGCGTACAGCCCCACGTTCTGGATCGGCGACAGGGTCTACGTCGTCGACCTGCCGCGCGCCGCGCTCGAGCTCTTCGGCGACAGCCTGTACATCAAGGAGGACGGTGCCAGCCTCTGGTGGTCGTCGCCGTCGTCCTCCTCCTCCTCCTCCTTGGGCGGCGGCGCGGCCGTCGCCGTCCTCCTCGACACCGGCGACCTCGTGGTGAGGGACCAGAAGAACTCCTCCCTGGTGCTGTGGCGGAGCTTCGACTACCCCGGCGACGCGCTGCTGCCGGGCGGGAGGCTCGGGCTCGACGTCGCCACCGGGGAGAACGTGTCGCTCACGTTCGAGGGGTTCACCCACAACGGCAGCCTCCGTGCCGACGCGAGCAGGAGGAACGGGTTCGTGCTCACCACCGACGGCCGCGACACCCGCGGCGCGTTCCCGGACTGGATGGTGACCACCCAAGACAACGGCAGCGCGCTGGTGCTCAACCACCCGAACGCCACGAACTCCACCGAGTTCCTGCAGCTCAAAGTCGGGCAAGTCAGCCTGGTGCGGTGGTCGGGCGCCGACGCCGGCTGGGTGCCTCGCTGGACGTTCCCCTCCGGCTGCAAGTCCGGCGGCGGCTTCTTCTGCGGCGACTTCGGCGTCTGCACGACGGCGACCGGCGGCGAATGCCGGTGCGTCGACGGGTTCGCGCCGTCGGACAGGAAGGAGTGGGGGCTCGGCTACTTCGTCACCGGCTGCTCGAGGTCTCTCCCACTCAGCTGCGACGCCAACGGCCAGACCGAGCACGGCGACTCCTTCTCCATTCTTGACAATCTCCAAGGCCTCCCTTACAATGCTCAGGATGAACCATCGACCACTGATGAAGATTGCAGAGAAGCTTGTCTGAACAAATGCTACTGCGTTGCATACTCAACTGAAACTGGATGCAAGCTCTGGTATTACGACCTGTACAATCTGAGCTCAGCTGATAAACCTCCATACAGCAAGATCTATGTCCGATTGGGTTCCAAGCTCAGGAGTAACAGGGGATTGGCCACAAGATGGATGGTGCTCTTGGTGGTTGGATCAGTAGCTGTAGCTTCTGCAATGTTGGCAGTGTTGCTTCTATGCAGGTACAGGAGAGACCTGTTTGGATCCAGTAAGTTCGTAGTAGAAGGATCTCTGGTTGTCTACTCATATGCACAGATCAAGAAGGCAACGGAGAATTTCTCCGATAAGCTAGGCGAGGGCGGATTCGGAAGCGTTTTCAGAGGTACATTGCCTGGATCAACCACTGTTGTTGCTGTCAAGAATCTCAAAGGGATCGGGTACGCAGAGAAGCAGTTCAGAGCAGAAGTACAGACGGTTGGAATGATCCGGCACACTAATCTTGTCCGTCTCTTGGGATTTTGTGTCAAAGGGAACAAGAAGTTGCTGGTATACGAGTATATGCCAAATGGATCCTTGGATGCTCATATCTTTTCACAAAAGTCTAGTCCTTTGAGTTGGCAAGTTCGATACCAAATCGCGATCGGCATCGCAAGGGGTCTAGCATATCTACACGAAGAGTGTGAGCACTGCATCATACACTGCGACATTAAACCCGAAAACATACTACTCGACGAGGAATTCCGCCCCAAGATCGCGGATTTCGGCATGGCAAAGCTTCTTGGACGAGAATTCAACGCGGCACTTACCACCATCCGAGGTACCAGGGGCTATCTGGCACCAGAGTGGCTATATGGGCAGCCGATTACCAAGAAGGCAGACGTTTACAGCTTCGGCATCGTGCTTTTCGAGATGATCTCAGGGAGGAGGAGTACTGTCACGATGAAATTTGGGAGCCATCGGTATTTCCCCAGCTACGCGGCTTCGCAAATGCATGAAGGAGATGTTCTGTGCTTACTGGACAGTAGGCTGGAAGGGAATGCCAATGTGGAGGAGCTCGACATCACCTGCAGAGTCGCCTGCTGGTGCATCCAGGATAGAGAGAGTGACAGGCCATCGATGGGGCAAGTCGTTCGCATGTTGGAAGGTGTTGTGGACACGGAGATGCCCCCAATTCCAGCTTCGTTTCAGAACCTTGTGGATGGTGACGACAGTGATATATACGAAGAGAACTGGCGTTTGAGGACCCAAGATTAGCAGCAGTTTCCCCTCCTGTTTTCAAAGGGAGAAGTATTGGTTTTCTTGCTGGACATATTTGATTTCAGCAGATTGATCAGTCAATAGAAATTAGACATGTATGAACTTGTATGTTGTAGTACCTGTAAATGTATAGTGAGAGTTGCTGCTCTAGTCTCCTTACCTTCACATTATCTGTAGTGCAGATATGCGCGTGCATAAAGCGAGAAAACGGACAATATACCGCTCCACAAGATTGCAAAGGATAAAATACCACCCATTTAGGTTTCTTTTGATTCAAAGGAAATCTATAGGAATTTTAGAGGATTTTATTCCTATAGGAATTTTTCCTACAAAGTCCTTTGAATCAAAGGAATGAACCCTATGGAATCCTATGAAATTCCTATGGAATGCCTCTTCCCATATAAGTTTTGGAGGAATTTTAACATGAGGTAGAACCTCATGGAAGAAATCCTTTGAGTCTTTATCTCTCCTCAAATTCCTGTGTTTTTCCTATGGTCCAATCAAACCGTTATTCCTATGTTTTTCCTGTGTTTTGCAATCCTTTGTTTTACACTTTCAGGGCCCCTTTGAATTGCAGGAATGAAAAAACGGAGGAATAGAAAAAACATAGGATTTTGACAAGAATGCAGGTGTAAAACAGAGAATTGGAAAATACAGTAAAAACACAGGAATGATCATTTGGACCACAGGAAAAACGCAGGAATCGGATGAGAGAGATAGACTCAAAGGAATTTTTCCAAGAGGTTGGACCTCTTGCTAACTTTCCTCCAAAATCTCTATAGGATTACTCATTCTATAGGAATTTTAAAGGATAGTATATGATTCAATCCTTTGTTTCAAAGTCTTTCATAGGAATTTTTTCCATAGGATTGAAATTCTTCAAATTTCCTACACTTTTCCTACAAATCAAAGGGCCCTTCATTCATGTCAGAATCCTATGTTTTTCCTATTCCTCCATTTTTTCATTCCTGTGATTCAAAAGGGACCCTTAGAGTGCAAAGGATAAAATGTCACTCAATAGCTAATCATTAGTATACTTTGCCACTTCGACCAGTTTTGAGACCAAAATACCCCCACCGTGGAGAGAGAGGAATGGAGAGACGAACGACGGTGGCCATGCTCGTCGCCAGCGAGCAGCGAGCACGCGGGGTGGGAGGCGAGAAGGGGAGGAGGACGGCGCCGCCGAGGGGGGAGGATTGTGCTGTCAGGGGAAGACAGCACCGGCTCCATCGGGGGAGGGCGCCGATGTGGGGAAGGAGGACGGGGGAGGCGTGACGAGCAGAAGCGGCTGGGTGGCGACGGGGACGACAGTCTGAGGCTCCACCACTGTCGTCTCTTCCTCCGCCCTGTACTCCTCCCCCCGTTGTCCCTGCCGGCCGCCGTCGCCGCCACCCGCACGAGGCATCGGGCGCTGCCCCGCTAGTGCTCCCAGCGCTCCTCCCCCCACGTCGCCTCCTCCTCCTTCCCTCGCCAACAGCTGCCGCCACCACCCAGCGAGGCCTCCGCGCCGCCCAGCCGGCCTTCCCCTCTCCCTCTGTGCTCTCTCTCTCTCTCTCTAGGGGCGTTTTGGGCACAAAAATCTCTAAAGTGGCATTTCATCTAGTAGGCAACGTATAGAGTGGCATTTTATCCGGTGCATTGTATTAAGTGGCATTTTATCCCAACCCATCTTATAGGGTGGCATATTATCCGTTTTCTCGCATAAAACTGGAGGATCACAAAAAGGTCTAAATTGCGGAGCTCTGATCCGGGCAGGGACTAGTTCGCGAAATTGTAGTTGTACACTAGTAGCCGTCCGATCACGATGGACGGCCCCTATGCCTCGCGTCGCGCCCACTCACCCTCGCCGCCGGCGGTCTGGCACCCTCCGCCGCCGGCGGTCTGGCACCCTCCGCCGCCGGCGGATACCCGTCAACGGCTGCACGCCGCAGCCCGCATCCCCTTCGTCGTATGGCGCGGCCGCCGGAGGATTGCGATTCGCTAGGTCGGCTGGCCTCGTGTCGCTTCGGCTCCGCTCGCGTATGTTTCGCTGTCGCTTGACATGATCGGGGCGGAGATGGCGCCGGCGATGGAGGAGGCGGTGGCCGGCCGTGGTGGACACCGGAGGAGGAGGAGGCGCGCCTTCGCGTGATCAGGCGGGCGCAAATTAAGGTGCCGTTTCTCAACCTCCGATATGATTCGCTCGTCCATCAAAGCCGGATGCTTGCCCTATGCTGTTCTTCGATTTACCGGTGAGTATTTAAAATTAACATGATGTTTGGATGTGCAGCGACTGATTTTGCTTGTGATCTATTACTAGCTAAAGTGTGTGATCTATTGCAACAACCCAATAAATCAAACTTGATAATGCCAGATTACAAGCTACGAAGGGAATGCTGTATCCAATCTGGCTTTCTTTCATGATTTCCGTTGAATTTCCCTGCAATGTTTTCTTTCTAATAAGGGTAGGAGCTATTTAGGTGCCAATGATGTGAAACATATAGGATACAGCAGTGGGTACAATTGCTCTGATATTGCCATAGCTAATCAGGTGATGCTTTCTTGGAATGGTTTTATGCTCATATGCAGTAGCACACAATATCAAAGGAAGGTTAGCATGGCAGCAAATTTTTTAACTTTTTTATTGCATTTACAGCTAGAACATACAGTTTGTGCATGTCCAGTTTCTACTGATTAATGCACTGACTCTACTGATCATTCCACTGACATACTACTTTACACCTGCCTAAATTCACTGCTGAAAAACTAGTTTGTGCATGCCTAAATTCTAACCGATTAGTCTGCTCACACCAAGCAGGTCCATGGAGAAGCCGAGAGTATCATTCTGAGAAACTGGAGGGGAAGCTAGAACTGATCTCGGGTCCTGAAATTCCAGCTTTCTTCAGAGTATATACCACTGCCTTCACTCTCCATGAGGTTCTGAAATGAAGCTGGAATTGGTGGCATCTCCATATCGACAACGCCTTCCAACATGCGAACGACTTGCCCCATCGACGGTCTGTCATTCTCTTCATCCTGGATGCACCAACAGGCCACCCTACAGGTGATGTCAAGCTCCTTCACGTTAGCATTTCCTTCCAGCCTGCTATCTAGTAAGCACAAAACATCTCCTTCATTCATTTGTACCGCTGCATACGTAGGAAAATAGCGATGGCTCCCAAATTTCACAGTCTCCGTAGACCTTCTCCCTGAGATTATTTCAAAAAGCACAATGCCAAAGCTATAAACATCTGCCTTTTTTGTAATAGGTTGCCCATATATCCACTCTGGTGCAAGATAGCCCATTGTCCCTCGGACGGTGGTCAATGCAGAGTTAAATTCTCGTCCAAGAAGCTTCGCCATACCAAAATCACAGATTTTGGGGCAAAATTCATAATCAAGTAGTATGTTTTCAGGTTTGATATCACAATGTATGATGCAGTCCTCACATTCTTCATGCAGATAGGCTAGACCCCTTGCAATACCAAGTGCAATTTGGTATCGGACATGCCAACTCAGCAATCTAGATTTTTCTGAAAAGATGTGAGCATCCAAGGATCCATTTGACATATACTCATAAACCAGCAACCTTCTATTCCCGTTGACGCAAAATCCCAAGAGACGGACAAGATTAGTGTGTCGAATCATTCCAACAGTCTGTACTTCTGTTCTGAACTGCTTCTCTGCTTGCCCAACACCTTTCAGATTCTTCACAGCAACAACAGTGGTTGATCCAGGCAATGTCCCCCTGAAAACACTTCCAAAACCTCCCTCACCAAGTTTATCGCAGAAATTCCCCGTAGCCTTCCTGATCTGTGCATAAGTGTAGACAATAAGAGAGCCTTCTACTTCAAACTTACTGGATGCAAACAAGTCTGTCCTGTATCTGCATAGAAGCAGCAATGCCAATATTGCCGAAGTTACAGCTAATGATCCAACAACCAAGAGCACAATCCATCTTGTGGCCAACCCCCTGTTGCTCTTGAGCTTGGAACCCAAACGGACATAGATCTTGCTGTATGGAGGTTTATCAGCTGAGCTCAGATTGTACAGGTTGTGATACCACAGCTTGCATCCAGATTCATTTGAGTATGCAACACAGTAGCATTTGTTCAGGCAAGCAGCTCTGCAATCTTCATCAGTGGTCACTGGTTCATCCTGAGCATTGTAAGGGAGGCCTCGGAGATTGTCAAGAATGGCGAAGGAGTCGTCGTGCTCGGTCTGGCCGTTGGCCTCGCAGCTCAGCGGGAGAGACCTCGAGCAGCCGGTGACGAAGTAGCCGAGCCGCCACTCGTCCGGGTACGACGGCGTGAACCCGTCGACGCACTCGCATCCGCCGCCGCCGCCGGCCGTGCAGGCACCGAAGTCGCCGCAGAAGAACGCGCCGGACTTGCAGTCGGAGGGGAACGTCCAGCGAGCCACCCAGCCGGCGGTGGAATCCGACCACCGCATCAGGCTGATCAGCCCAAGATTGAACTGCAAGAACTCGGTGGAGTTCGGGGCGTCAGGGTGGTTGAGCACCAGCGAGCTGCCGTTGTCTTGGGAGGTCACCATCCAGTCCGGGAAGGCGCCGCGGCTGTCGATGCCATCGGTGGTGAGCAAGAACCCGTTCCTCCTGCTCGCGTCGACCTGGAGGCTGCCATTGTGGGAGAAGCCCTTGAATGTGAGGGAGACGTTTGTCCAGGTGGCCGCGTCGAGCCCGAGCCTCCCGCCGGGGAGCAGCGAGTCGCCGGGGTAGTCGAAGCTCCGCCACAGGACGCGGGAGGGGTTCCCCTGGTCCCTCACCACCAGGTCGCCGGTGTCGAGGAGGACGGCGGCGGCGACGGCGCCGCCGTCCGAGGAGGAGCCGTTCCCGGCGACGCTGGACCACCAGAGGCTGACCCCGTCCTCCTTGATGTACAGCTTATCGCCGAACACCTCCAGCGACACGCCGGGGAGGTCGATGACGCCGACCCTGTCCCCGATCCAGAACGTGGGGCTATACTCCGCCATGTTCCTCAGCCGGACGCCGAGGAAGTAGTGGATGCCGGAGCCCGGGGTGAAGAACCCGAGCTCGAACCGCCCGTTCTTGGAGACGAGCGTCTGGTTCCCGGCCATCCCCTTCCCCGGGACAATGGTGTCCGTCGACGCGGCCGCCGCCAAGAACGCGCCGCCGCCGCCGCCGGCGAGCAGCAGGAGGAGGACGAGGAGGAACGCCAGCGGCGGCGCCATTCTTCCACGGGAAGACGGCGACCGAACGCGCCGCGCTAGCTCACCGTCGCCATCACCATCAGCGGCCATGGCTTTGCTTGCAGTTGCAGAGAGAGGAACAAGCAGCCGAGCACGCCATGGAAGAGGAAGACGAGCCCAACTAATCCGGTTCGCGTGCGGTGTTGTCAGCCGTCGGATCTGGAGAATGGAGGGCCAGATTCGTTCCCTGCTCAGCTCGGCGATTCCCTCGTAGAGCGGCACACTGGCAGTCTGGTACACGGACACGCCTTTGCTAATTTTGGAAAGCAATGGGCGGTTCGGCAACCCGTGCTGTGTGAATTGAATTTCAGCTGTTTAGGTAGGCAAGTATCAACTTGGATACAACAGCTCCTAATCGGATATCGCTATCCGTTGGAGTAAAATGCAATGCACGCAAAGTTACTTTGTTGACCATCGTCATTTATAGCAAGTTTAATAGTATAGCCACTGCTTCAAATCATCTATAATCAATCTAATAACTTATTCATACACGTCATCTATAACCATTAATATATGGTACCACCTCATACACACATAACGTATTAGAGTTCGTGCTGTAGCTGACTACAAATTTATAGTCCGTTTTAGAGCAAGTTTAATAGTATAGCCAACTACTGGCTCCAAATCATTTATAACTAATCTAATAGCCCATTTATACAATAGTTAACTATAAAAATATGCTACACCGTTAATACCTGATCCCACATCTCATACACATATAACGTCCTAGAGTCCGTGTTATAGCCGGCTACAAATCTGTAGCCCGCTTTCTTTTCTCTCTTCTCTTTTCTTCTCGATATGTGGTTATAGCTGGCTTATATCTTGCTATTGTATCTGCTCTTATTTCTCTCTCCCTACATATGCTTACAGCTGACTTGTAGCCTGCTATTCTACTTGCTCTTACACTCTGTTAGTTTCAAGGTGTTGGGAACTAATCACTCATGTATATAAAACGTAGCAACTCCTTAACACATGATTCATTTAGTGTTAGCTATTTTTTAAAAAAAATAGATTAATATGATTTTTAACCACTTTTGTATAGAATTTATTTTGCAAGAAAATATGTTTTAATAGTTTAGAAAACATACAAGAAAAAAGTAAGAAAAAAGTAAGGGTATTGAGTTGGTAACTTCAATTAAAGAACTCAGCCCAGAGGAGTAGTGTGCTAGTGCTGATGCCTCGCTGTTTTATGGACATATATCACATTTTATCACCGATGGTCAATTTTTTTTCCATAGCATTTGTAATTTGTTGTCTGTAAGGGATATAAAAGCGAGAATGATAGAGATCAGTCGACCGGCGTGGGGAGCAAAAATCGGGCGCTCCCCCGTCCCTGCCCCCGCACGCATGCATGTCACCTGGGTCCCATCACGGTCCCCGCAACAAATCACTCACATATTTTAGAAACCCTCTATTAAGAAAATTTGGTTTATTTTTTTTCCACCAAAAATGTTTCACCTAATGTACTCACAATGTTTCACTATATATAGATCTAATGCAGCAGTGAACTGAAATATTCCATTGCAACAAAAACCCACATATTTTGGAAACCCCCTATTAAGGGAATTCGTTTTATTTTTTGTTCCACCGAAAAATGTTTCACCTAGTGTACTTATAATGTTTCACAATGTATGGATCAAAATATTCTTTCACTATTTGCTGAAACATTGTTTTTATATAAGGTGAAACAACGTCCGATTTAAACGAGTGAAACATTTTCGATCTACCTAGTGAAACAATTCCGATATAACTGGTGGAACATCGTGCAATATTTTAAAATAACTAATTTTTTTTCGTCGGAATATATCCATGTGTGGTCTTGTTTTGAAGATCTAATTTCAATAAATTTAATGATGCAATCAAATCATGATTTGAATAAGTAATTTAAGAGAAAATCAGTTTAAAATAGTTTTGCACGTAAATCGGACACTGACGTTAGCACCCGATTTTTCCCCAAACCGATCGGGCGCCCGACCCGTAGACTTGTCCATATAAAAGGGGCTATAGATCTTGTTAAAAGATTACCCTTAACCCTCTCCATTTTCGTTTGGGCTTAATTTACTGGACTATTAGGCTGTAGTGATGTAGTGAAGTGACTGTTCTTTCTGGGCCTGCACATGAGACCACTGCCAAGGCCGGGCTGGTTGGCCTCTGTTCTGAACTCAGATCTGATGGGCTCTTTAGTGAAGCCCATTATAGCTGTATCATGGGCTTTTTGGATAGGCCCTTCTTAGATAGGGTCTTTCACATAAACTTCTTATCCCAAACTTCACTGAAGATGCAGAGATGCCATGCATCCAGGCTGTTCATTTGTTCAGCCTGAACAGGTTTCTGCTCTTTTAATGAACTCCAGCTTTCCTGTTTTATATGACTTGGGGAAAAAAAATAAAGTTAGTATAAAGACAAGTGGTCAACCTGAACTGAATGTGGCAAATATGCATTCAGGTTGATTTGATGTTCTCCATGCCCCCTGAGCTCAACAGTGCTTTCCTTGGGGTTATCCTGGCCCAGCTTCACTTAGCAGATTGCTGCAGATTATGGTTAGCCTTTGCACCACTCCCTGCTGTTCCCCTCTCATGTTTTTTGACTAAGGTTGGTCATCATGTATAAACATGGCCTCCCAGTAATCATGGCCACTTCTTTTGTGCTAGTGTGATCATGGGCTCAGCTCCATGAACTGGATCCAGATAACATTTCCAAAGACGAATACTCGATGATTTGATTGATGTGTGACAATGTACACCGTAAACTAATCGCCACTTGAGCTTGAGATGTATGTACAGGTGAAATTTGTCTAACTGATTCTGAAAAATTGCAGTTTTGGACTTGCAGGTTGCTTTCAAGACAGAGGTGTTTCCTTCTGAATATCGGTGGCGGTGGAACTTTGATTCAGAGTATCTTGAACTCCTGAAGAAGCATGGAGCCCAGCAGGAAGCAGGCCAAGCCCTACAAGTTCCAAGGCTATCAATACACCTCGTATTGTCATTGACATAAACCACTCCACTAATTCCTACTAGATACTGGTATCAAGATTTACACTTGAGAGTAACTTCAGTTAAAAATGTTTTTCAAAAGATTCCTTGTTACTACTGGATACCAAGATTTGCACTTTTCTTGAACACCTTAAGTGAACTACTGTGAATATGGTCCAAACTGATAATCCTATAGCTCTCTGACTTTGCATTTGCTGTAACCTAGTCATGAGCACAGCAGTTACTGTGATCATCATCGTCCATTTCGCTAAGCATTTTTTTTGCAGGGTTCATATATGATATGATCAAATGAATCGTCGGTGGTGTTTTTGTAATCTAAAACAGAGGAGCATGGCAACGCTGCAGCTGCCTGTGCAGCGCATGCGGCAAGTGTCAGCCAGATCCTGTTGTTTTTCTCCCTCTCTCTCAGGCATGCGTGCAAAACGCTGACATGGAAAAAAAAGGACTAGCCACTCGATTATTAGTTATGGTCTATGGATTTTTCTCCCTTGTTTTTGACAGTATCAGTGTTCTTTCTCTTTTAAGGACGGAGTACATTTTTTAACATCCCAAAAAAGAAGCTCTATTCAGACTTTCAGAGCTTTGTATGTGATCACTGAATCTCTGAAAAGATGCTTCCTTTAGCCCCCAAAAATGAACCTTTGTTCGATATATTGTGAACATTGGATAAATTAAAGAGTGTGGTAGTCACATTATGTTCTGGTCAAATTCAATTTTCGATTTCAGGTTGTATTGTACTTATCGATCGCTTCGCCTTTGGCGGACCAAGATCAGGCAGGCCCACTGACACCAGAGATCATCAGGTCACATGTAACTGACGGCCCAAAACCACGTCTAGTAGTAACGTGACACTACATACACCATGAATGTTGTTGGTACCTGCAAGTCGAAGACGTTATTTTTTTACATGCAGTAGAGGCTAAAAAAACTTTTCTGACGCTGTTTCTGCACTTCTCTGCAGTCTGCAGCTAGCTGCTCCGTCGGCTCTGCATTTCGGTGCTCTGAACAATTGCAACGCAAAACAGCGGCGAACCGTGAAAAAAAGGCTCATCGCCATGGCAGCGCTGCGAGCATTGGCCGCTTGCCTGTTCATGATAAGATAAAGCAAAAGCAATCTAAGCCTTTGGTTCACTTGGCCCATTTCACCATTTTGCCATGTAAAAACGGGGATATTAGGAAGGAATTCAGGTTCAGGTTTGCCATCTTGTGCATGCATTTTGCAAGAAGAGAAAATATGTGGGGATTATTGAGAGGGCAGCCAATTATTGTGATGCTTTTGTAATTATGGTTCGTGTTTTGTGGGTTCCTTGCTTTCATCATGTTTTCTTTTCACCGGCTTGCATAATTGTGCCTGACCGGCTAGGCTAGTTTCCAGCTCATTCGAGTTGCTACAAATGTTGCAGCTCGCATGTACTGTAAAGGCGAGCGCAGCTTCTGCAAATCTTGTCCTCGCAGAAAGCATTTTTGGCTTGTACCAAAAGCTCCCAAGCAAAACGATGGCTGTAATGCGAATTATGCAATGCGAGTACTGCTGTACCATGTTCCAAACTTTTTTTTTAAAAAAAATATTGGTAATGCTTCCTGTTGTCTGACTTCAGTTTTTTTTCAGTGATACAATCATGGAGATGGGGAAAAAAATGTTCAGTTCTGCACATTGTTAGCACATTATGGTCACTGAAATTATGATCACTGAAGTAGCGAAGTATTTGAAAGACAGGAAAAAAATGAAGTAGGAAATATTCTGTTCCACTTCCCAGAAAATAGTTTACTTGAACTGATGCTTGTTAGAAAAAAATGCTGATATGCAGATCACTTCCCATGCAGCTACATAGCTCAAGAACGTGCACATCGTATTACATATTTGAAAGTAATGTTAAGCAGCAATGCTAGTTTAACCAGTAAAATGGCAGGAGCTACAAGTGATACAAGAGCTGCCTATTGATAATTCAAGTCAATTGGTTGACCATGGTGTATGTTTTGCCTTAGGAAATCGAATGATGTTCTTTAGTCATCATTACACTACAATACTACTAGTATAGTACTACATTACTTCAACTGTCACAAGAGCTTGTTGTTGTATAATAATACACAAAAGCTTGGCTCTAAGCACAATCATAAAGCCAAGCTAATCTAGAGTTTGACCTAAACGAGTTACTATAATATGTTCAGGTATTAAGTGCAGCTCAATCACCCCAAGTTCTTTGAAATATAACTAGCATCCTAGTGGGCTGATGGACCACACCGTCCATTTTAACAGACAATTTTGTCCTTTGGGTCCATCCCAATGGCTCGGACGAAACAGTTACTAATATTTCTCCTTTTTCTTAAGCTCAGTCACTGCCTCATCTGCAATTTTCAAGTAAGTGGTGCACCGATTTTTAGATAATTAAGTAGTAGTAGTTTACGATAATTGTCATGGTGCCACTTCCAAGTTCAAGAAAAAGTAGAGGGAAAAAAAATGCTATATCGCCTATCACTACTATCGTTGAAAAAGATTCAGAAAGAGTCATTGTTGGTATTAACAATTCGGGATGAAGCCGAGACATGGCGAACATCATGGTATGGAGCTGAATCAGTAGGATTCTGTGTACATGTATACGAGAAAACCTCATTCTTGCTCGTGCACTCATCACTGACAATCAGGCTTAGCCTCTTCTGAATTTTCTGGTGTGCAACTGCGCATATATGCAATTATCAACAAGCCCATAAATGTCTCATATCTGAACTGCACCACTCTCTGTAAGACTGTAACCACAGCTTCTCTTAGACTGGATACTGGAGTATTAGTATTAGCCATCACTGAACTGTAATCTGAAATTCTGGATATCTGAATAGTAGGAAGTACTCCACTATATCAGTGGAACTATTGCACTTGCAGCAGCTTCACAAGGTCAGAGAATAACATAGAGTAAATTCCCTGTGTACCCCTGAAACTCACTCAATCCCTTCCGTACCTCTGAAATTTACCCGATCCCTTCTATACCCTTGAAATTTCAACTTATCCCTTCCATGCCCCTACCGTTATATTTTCCATCATTTCACTATTATGTTTGGTTGCAAATGACCTTTTTGCCCTTGATGCTTTAGGTTTGAATATAACCTTCAAAAACAATTGAAAATTTTGTTTGAGTGCGCACTATGTGCATTTCATGAAACTAATGAGACTAAATAATTAGTGCAGAAAATTTTGACATAAATTTTGAAAATAAAACAAAATTAATAAATTAAAGTTCTTTTAAAAAAATTAATAGGACAATGGATTTTTTTTATCGGGAGCAATCATAAAACCATTATTGTGAACATTGGTCCTATCTTTGTATAAATGCTCCTCATTTTTTATGATTTTTTTAAAAATAAATACATATTTTTTATTTCATTATATAAAAATAATTTTGGGGATAAATAATGTATCGCACAACAAACTCATAACTATAATAGTCTCATGCGAGAAGCTTTTATATTTTTAATAATGTAATTCATAAATTTATATGTTCGTCCGAAGGATAAAATGGTTATTTTTATAGAAATTAGACGGTCAACTAACGGTCAACTGACGGGAGGGGTATGGAAGGGATCAAAATCAAATTTAGGGTGTATACAAGGAAGTAAGCAAAATTCAGGGGTATAGAAGGAATAGCTAAATTTTCAAGGATATAGAAGGGATTTTCTCAATAACATAATGGGTCAGTGTAGAGTGTACTAGTTCGATGCTAGCTAAGCTTAGCTCAAATAGTTTTTCTGAAGCTGCAAGAGTAGTGGGAGGAGAGTGTCTCGCCACTACGGGCGCCTATCTGAATTCTGAATGTAGCCTCAGTACTTTTGTTTATGCCACTATATATTTGTAGTAACGTCCAGTCCCAACACCGAGCTAAATTAGAGGTCAAATTCTCTGCATTTCGAGGCTATAATTCGAGGCCAAGAATTCGGCCGCCTTCAAATCGCTTGGGAAAGTGAGTCGAGTTTTAATGGCCTCGTGCCTTTTTGGTCGCTGCCCAGCAGCAGCTTCTGCTAGCGCTGTAGCATTTCAACGCCTCACAGCCGCAGATACTACAGTGTTTTTTAGTACGGCTGTGTTCGACCGAAAGGAGAAAAGTTCTTTTTTCACCTACTCCAAGATACTAAACGATGTGGTTTTATTAAAAAAAATTTCTATATAAAAATTGTTTTAGTTGAGAAGATATGCAAAATAAGATGAACCATCAGTGTATTTTTAAACTTAAAAATAACTTATATGATTTTTAGAAGTAGTTATAAACTAATGGTTCATCTCATTTTGTATATTTTCTTAATCTTCTTGAGTTCTCCTCTCTTAAATAATCCCTAAGCCTAGTGCCCCAATATAGTGTGTCGGAATTCATCTTTTAAATTCGACGCAAAATCACTACTACGTATATTCAATCCATATCAACCATCAGAAATGTGTACTGAATTTTAGGATACTCATATTCAGGGTTTCAAATGTCTTCCGTAACTGCTCGGTTATCGTGGTATCCGATATATCAATTACTATCTCCATATTTTAATGTATAACGCCGTTGACTTTTTGTTCAACGTTTGACTATTCATCTTATTTTAAAAATTAATGTAACTATCATTTATTTTATTGTGACTTAATTCATCATCAAATGTTCTTTAAGCATGACATAAATATTTTTATATTTACACAAAATTTTTGAATAAAACGAATAGTCAAACGTTTTTAAAAAGTCAACGGCGTCATACATTAAAATACGGAGGGAGTACCTAATCTGAAATGCGAACCACTCGATAAATCAGTCAAGTTTTTAAAAGTCACAATTCTGATCCAAATTGTGCAAATCTCACTAGTTGATAATCTGGGAAACGGTTATGTAAACCCTGTTCAAATTTGAACCATCACCAACGAACAGAACAGTACACAAACCTATCGATTCTGCGTTACTGAACAAAAGTACCACACTGATCACACTGACATTTTCCAGCAGAAATATCTAATCCTAATCAATAAGGATCTGAACAAAAGATGATCACTAAAACCTGCCTGTACAGTTAACAATAATTAAGCAACAGAGGGAAGAAAAGGGGCTGGGAATCTCCGGCAAGTCCTAATTATATACTCCAAATTCCCTACTCTAAAAGCAGGCAGAAGAAAGTGTTACAATTGCATCCAGAGAGATTAAATATCTCACTTGACAAAGGTGACTAGGATTGCTCAGTATCCATGATTAAACAAGTGGTGTTGAGCTCGACCTGCCCATATGCCTACACGAGCAATTGCTTTGATTGGGTTTGTCTATTCCAAATGATTCCTTCGCCTAAATTAGTTTAAATTGGAGTTTAGGTGAAGAGAAAAGAAAAAAAGATGGCTGTGTCGTCGTAGGAGGAGTTCGTGCACACGAGTGGGCGACGCAACCACAAGCCGGACCCTAGAAACCAGGTGTCGCCTGGAGGATTACAATATTCCAAAGGTTGCATGGGATGGACGGCGACGAGATGTAGGCATACGTATCCAGGGTGGCTAATCCGGCTAATTGCCATTTCCATGATTGATATCTTTGCAGATCCAGTGACCCGCAGAAAAAGTATTGGCAACATGAACAAGTGGTTTGTAAATTTACCATCAAATAATCACGAGAAAATTTTGAAGTACTGGTACGTAGGAGTATCGGGGATTGGCAGAGAGAGGGTTTAAAGTATGAGAACTCTTAAAGTATTGCTTTGATTGTCTGACGTATTTATCGTTACCAGTCATTTACCGGATAAAAATGTTGCAAATTTTTTGGCTAGTAAAAATAATGACTAATAGATTAGACCAGACTAGTTGGTCATGGAGTAGAATGATTCTAAATTTGAACTGTAAAATTTTCTCTAAATTTGTATCATTTTGGCCGGTAACTAGTCCCTAGCTTGATCCCGGTAACCCATAGTAGCTTTGTTTTGAAATCATGGCATGATCGATGTAGAAGATGACTTGGGTTGCAAAATGCTTCTCTTTCCCTTGTGTTTGATTAGTAGAGAAATTGATCGATGTGAATTATGTAAAAGAAGAATATACATGGCTACCAAGGTTATCAGCCATCTTGATTTGGCTTGCATCAAGAAACCGGTAAACCAGTCAAGCTGAAATTTAAGTTTTTGGCAAGATATTTCTGAATTTCATCTATACGAGTGGTACCGCGACAACGGATGGAAAATATGGGGGCAATATTTAGTTGGTGAATGATTTTTTTAGACCCCGGTGGCCACTACATACATTGGAAAATTCTTTTCCTTGCACATTCCTAGGTAACATATATTGATGTAGCCCTTGAAATAGGTTCTAAATTTTCCTTCTATTATTATTAATAATTATTGTGCAACTTTTCTTATCGTTGATTATTATTATTATTTATGCACCGGCATCAGCTAGTAGTACTGGTGTAGTATCACTTTAAGAGTTGAGGGTGTTTTGGAGTGTAATGAGGACAAGGGTAGGAGCCAAACGAGCCGCATTGCCCCCACTAAGGATTCCACTGTGTTTTGCTGATTCGGACATTGTCTCGTAGACATGTGCACGGCCGGGCCCACCGGGCAGCTGTGCCTGTCTTGGTTTTAAGCTGCTCATCGCGTACTGCATGGTACGGCCATGAACCCAAATAGACATAAAAATTGCTGATAAAAAGGCTAATGCTGGTGTGAGATAATGATTTATTAAATTATGTGTGTGCCAAGCTGATGAGAGATGAGACTCAGTGATAAAAAAGATGATCTTGGTCTGTTGTTTGCATGTATCCTGGAACTTGCCCTTTGCCCCTTTTTCACATGGATTAAAGGCAATCATCAGCTTATGATGGATTTTTCATGGTTGTCAAGACGTATGTATGCTGTTTGTGTTGGTTTGATTGATCGATCTGCATGCATATGTGATGGAAAACGGCTAGCTGTTCGATCTATAATTCATCGCTCTGAAATAAGAAATATTAAAATGCACAACGTTTGTAGTACCGGTGATATCTAAGGCTTGTTTGTTAGATGTCTAGCTCCTAAATTTAGTTTTAGGAGTTCGGTCTGTAGTGGAGTTGTAGAGCAGCCTAAATCTAACTCCACCTCTATAGTATATTCTGTGAGAGTGTTCCACCTAGCTTCGTTATTTTAAGTGGAGCTGAAACTGTTTGACTGAGCTCCAGCTTTAAGGGAGGTGGAGCTGCTGAAGCTGTGCCAAACAGACCCCTAATTTACTAAGAAAATAATACTATATTTCACATAGGGAGTGGCTAGTATTGTATATACATTTAAAGTGTCCATTGTATTGCATATGCAGACATTTTGGAGTATATTTAGCTAGGGAATTTTTAAACTCTTGGCCTTCCGGCTTGAAATGGGAGGGGATCTGCCATTCATTGCACGGCCGCTTTGTTGAAAGCACATGCTGCAAGCAATAGTACGATTCACTCAAGATTAATTCTGAAACTCAATTACGCACGTTGATGCCTACTAGCGCTACTCATCGGATTGGAGAGATGCACGGGAAGATGGCACGATTCGTGCGGTGTACTGTCTGGATTAAAATCTCATTTGATCTTCCTTAGATGAGTGTACGGTGCTGTTTCGAGTAAACTTGTTGTCAAGGGAAAATGGGGCAGAATTAAGTACCTTGTCGCCTTGTACGTCCTGCGAATTGATTTTCGTACTGCAGTTGAAAGCTGACAGTTTTATATTGCTGTACTCACCCTCGTGTTGACCTGAAATATTAACCCTCCAAAAGAAATGGAATGAAAAGGTACTGGTACTGGTAATGTTTGTATTTCAAATTTCCACGGCCACCACCTCCACTTTCAATATATGGCGTGTTTTACCTTTTCTTCTCAAACTTTATCAAGCAATATTTATTCAACTTCTGTGAAAAAGAGAGTATCACTACGTATGTCAAAATTAATTAATTTAAGTATAACATGTATATCTATATGTTTGCATAAATATTTGTAGGAAAGGCTAATAATTAAACGGATTACTATATATCCCGTCCGTAAATATACTTATCCATATTCATAACCAAAAGTTATTACTCCCTCCGTCCCAAAATATAACAACTTTTAGCCATCAGAATTTGTCCCAAAATATAACAACTTCTCTACCGAAATTCTCTTCCCAACCAATCACAACCCTCCACCACTCACTTCTACCTATTTTTCTAATAATCATGTCCAATCCTAAAACTTATTATATTTTGATACAGAGGGAGTATATTTTATGCAGTGCCGTCGATGAGGGCGTGCAATCTTGCCGACTGCACAAGGCCCCCTTTTTTTTGGCCCCCAAGTTAGAGACGGCAGTCAACCGAGCACTCGAGCACCGAAACCTAGAAGCGATGGGGCATACAAGCGTCGAGACTGAGCACTCGAGCAGGTGTGTGTTGAGTTGATTCGCGAGTGCAGGCGGCTAGGAAGCCAAACTTACGAAGCAAGCTAAACCGCCGATTGACCGCGTGTGTGCGTGCGATGGAGCACATCGTTGAGGGTGAAACGTGCGATGCTCGTGGTTGTCCCTCGTCTTTTGTACGGATGACACCATTCATGTTGCCTTAACGCTCTCATCTGTTTATCCATGACTTTAGGACGTGATGTGCTCATTCTCAGCCAGTGCATGGAGCCATGGACCAATGGATGATGCCACAGTTGCTCCGCCAAGCCTCATCGTCGTCAACACATATATCGTTCCGAACGGAGATGATGCTTTTCGGTAGAAGCCCCAATTTGTATTTCTGTCCGTGGCCTCTAATTTCTGGATATGGCACTGATTTTATGATGAATGTAGACATGTAGTATCAAAGTTACTTTGTTATATATTTTAAAAAATGTAACAGTATCTGTCATCTTTTAAATCGTTTGGCAAAACAAAAGAACAGGGGATAAATGCACGCAGATTTGGCAGCTCGTGATTTGTCACCACACTGTCTCATCACCGGTCGACGCGTCGCTTCCGACCCACGTCTGTGCCTCACGGGAAACGGTATTTTAGATCACACCGTTCACCAGCGCTGCTACTAGTAGTAGTACGTGCACAGGCAGTGTGTGTCACCGACCCGCGCGACGGGCCCACTTCCAGTCTCCGAACAAACGGCATATATAGTCAGTCAAACCGCGCCCGCGCCGTGTGCCGTGCCGTGTGGTCCGCGGACAGCGCCCGCATGTCACGACGATTTATTGCCCCGCGTCACCGCATGCCCGGCCGGCCCACGCGTGAGTCGTAACTACACCGGCCGCGGCTCGTCTCGTCTCGCACGCACGGACGGCCAGATAGGGCGTACAGATTGGCTTGGTTAAAACTGCCACACGCGCGCGATCCCCCTCCGTCCTCCGATAGTATCTCGTACGGTGACCACGGCTGCTTTTGCGTTCAAGATCCGAGTGATGGAACAGCACGGGCGGACGAGCTAGAGCGTGCGCGAACCACGCACGATGATCGAGCGCACGGCCCGGCGTGTGTACATGCATGTCGCGTGGAGTGATGGGTGGGTGGTGTGCGCGGCCAAATTTTGCAACGCTATCTATAGCTAACGCATCTCCGCGTGTCATAAAGTGGAGTATATGATTTATCTATATGCAATTTTTCTTTTTGTTACACAGAAGATACTTATGGGGCACTTCCATACCTACAAATACATGTCCTAATACACACGAAAAAGACAGAGACAAGTTTCACTAAAATTCCATTGAAAACGCATCCATGGGTGTGTAAAAATTAAAATTTATATGCGTTAAAGGGCATAAAGGTCCCAACCGGTTTAGCTAAAACAAGAATTTATTCAAGTCGAAATTACAAAAAAAAATATTAAGAACATAAAGAATTTATTCAAGTTGAAATATAGAACATAAAGAGTATGTGTCAGTCTGAATTTGCTAATTATTAATTTCAAATTTTAGAATAAAAATGATAGGATACTAATTGAGAGTCCAAGAATGAGATAGAACTACATATTATTATTCGGAATTTTATTAAGTTTTAAAGAACTAAATAAAACTAAAGAGTCCATCTTTATCTCCAATTGAACTTTAATTTACATGGATTCTTAATATAATCTATAGTCATAATTTAATTTACTTAATTAACAGTCAGATCTATTTAATTAACATGATTAACCGATTAATATATAGGTATATACAAATGAATAGATTGAGTTGATTATTTTGTACTATGTTTTTTTAAGAAAAAAAACTAACCTCACATTACCTTCTTTAATCAATTGGTTAGCTTTATACGGAGTACTACTTTAATTAAGCTTTACAAACAAATTATCCACCATTTTTCTGTTTCCAACTGTCAGAAAATTTAGTACATGAACGATATATTAACAATATCTATTAAAAAGCTAACTAGCTAGAGGAGATCGAGTTGGAGTGTGTATATATACATAGCTATTATTCTCTATCCTTTCCAAAATATGATGATGAGGTAGATCTAACTGTGAAATTATCAAGAGATCGAAAATTAATAAAGGATTAATTTTTCGAATTTACTAGTGCTACACTTTCAGATGCAGGTGGATGATGACCAAAAACGATGGATCATGCGGTGGGATTGAGAGAGCTAAGGCCAGTGGAGCTTCGGAAATGGTAACTTGTAAGACATGCATGTGCTTAACGAGAAAGCAAACAGTGCCGCTCCCCGGACGCCAAAATGTTTTGTCGGGGTGAAGTGGCCAAACATATATGGTGGTCTTCGACCGTACGGTTCAGGGGATCAGTTGTCCATAACTAAGATATGCTATTATAACATGGCTGCCTGCTGCAAAAAGAAAAGAGAAGTGGCTAAGCTAGTTGCTCAATTATGCCGTGGTTTAGCACAGTTAAGACGTAGGTAATCTTGCAGTTTTTGAAACCTACTCCTGGTTCATCACAACATAGCTGTCAGCTGGTCCCAAAACAAGCAACTAGCACAAACAGATGTAATACAGTTCCTGTGCGTTCACAAGCATACATAGTAGTACAATTTTTTCTCGAGAAGGAAAGCAAATGTAGCTCTGGTTACTGAAACGTTCTGGTTGTGTGAAAATGGCATCTTGGGATTTCTCATGGAAAACTAAAAGTACATTGCATAACAATTTGATATATAAGTTCTCACTAACACAGATGTTTTATGGTGCTCTGAAAGGATGAAATACGGCCGAGATGTTTTCACGAGTACTGCTCGAAAATATTAGAGTTACGGTCAATTTCGGACATTGAATATCTCGACAATTTCCAAGGTGTCATGTGCTGTAATCGTACTTAGATTATTCCTCGTGGCTCTTTTACTAACCTGGAATCAAGTTCGGGAGCTTGGATGTCAATTTCAAGTTAACTACTGTGAACTGGTGAAGTGAAGGTCCTTCATGTGCGCCTTAATTGGTTTGTGCATTCCCATGCGAACCAAGGCTAAAAATGGTTTTGTTATTAGTACTGCATCCCAAGAAGCTTGTAGTGAAGCTGCTACCACTGATCACGAATCGCCTTCTCTCATGCATTTCTATGGTATTGCTCACTACCACAAAAAATCAGACATTCAGACTTTACAAGTCTCTAGGAGAAGAGTGGTGCTGGACAGGCCTTGGTCCAAATGATTAAGATTTGATGAGGCCTCGTAAGACCAAAGGAACATTTATTGAGATTATAAAACATGCATTTTGCGAAAATAAGCAGCGTTGTTTATTGGCCGTTCTGGATGGATGACAAGTGGATTCTAAAAAAAAACAATTGCTATTATGAACACCAACTGTTGTTCATTGGCGAAGACCCAGAGTGAGATAGTATAAACGTAGTATAATACAACCATACAAGAATACTGTATATGCTTTGTTGTTGAACAGGACAGAGGCAGTGCATGCATGCATGGTCAGTCAGGTCATCAGGTGGAAAGATCCTACCAACCGAGTGATCACAGAGAGTAGCTTAGGTAATTAGCTTGGTGAGCTAAAGCCAAGATTAAACAAACGCAAGATAACAAGGGGGAAGAGGCTAAACGCGCAGGGGCAAGCAAAGCCACGCAGGAACATCTAGGGGGCGGTGATCCATTGACCCTGTCGCTAATGCCGCGCGCGCGCCTTGCTGCCCGCTTTAGCTTGTTAGCACTAGCGTGGTGGCGAGCCTAAGCTCTACGGGCCTAATTCTGCCCGCGCGCACGGGCGCCGAGAGCGTGCACGCTGCCTGGACAAGCCCCGGCTTTGGACGCGCCCACTGCACGCACACGCTGACACTGCATGCATGCTCTTCACCTTGCATATGCGTACACTGTATATGAGTATAGCTCACTAGCTAGCTTTAGCGGAACGAGTTTAGCCATGTACTAGTATGAAGCAGTGGAGTAGGGGTATTATATAGGCAGCTACGGGAACGGGAGAGAGATAGCCGGGGACATGTAGGCGACGTGTGTGCGGGCAACTTGTAGTAGCAATAGGCAGAAGTGGTTATGTATTGGTCCATGTGTCGTGCGCGCCCGCGCGTTGGGAGGATAGAAAAAACGCAAGGGGGGACGCCGAGCCGAGCGCGCGGCCGGGCGCCGTGTTCCGTGGATTGCATTGCCACCCCGCGATTTGTCTCGCCCGCCGGCCTCTCTCGCCCCCGCTTGCTATATACTCCTCCTCCACTACTCGTGCTCCACGTCCACGACCAGTATTTGTACCCGCGCTCGCGTACTTATATACACACGGCGCCGTGCCGGCTCGGCTCGGCACCGCCTGCTTGTTCGTAGCGACGCGAGCGGCAACGGGGAAGGTCGTGACGCGGACGTGTGTCGGTCACTCTCGTCTCGATGAACACGATGCGCCGTGCGTGACGGCGACCCTTGCTAATGACATCGTACTCGCCCCCCGGCCCTCGTGTTCGTTTGCAACACGAGCTCCTCCTCCTGTCGTGTTTCGCCTAACGAGAAGACGATCGAGTCGCATATCCAAAAAGTCAAGGTAAATCATGCGATGGATCGATCGACCGGTCTGCGGCTGCGGCCGTTGTTCGATCTGTGGCTCTCTGATGGTCGTCGATCGCGTCGTCGCAGCGATCGAGTGGAACGGGGCCGTGGCTGTGGCCGTGGGTCACGCATGCAGGTCACGCGGGGCCCGTCAACGGGTCATCTCCGCCGTCCACACAAAAGCCAACGGGTGGCACGACGAATCGCGACCGTTCCCCTCAGAAGACCGTGATCTGCAGCGGATATTCGTGTCAGGTCGGCTCATGATTGGCCGCGAGTGCGCGGGGCCCTTGTACACAGCCACACACAGGACAAGCGTAGGCCCCTACGTACCAAAAAATACTGTACCGCACGAGTACTGTACACCGCACGTAGTATTGTACACAGTATAATACGGTAGCCTCGTACGGACAGTGGTAGACTACGACGTCTAATGCCAAGAACGTGCTGACAAAATGAGTCTCAGATTACGTAAAAATCTGATAAGCAAACAACATTCTTCTTCATTTTTCTTTCCTTTGCTACTGAACTAAGCACTGTAGCAAATCGGGTGAGCGAAGAAGATGCATCGTGAGAACCAATTGGGTGCGAACTGTATCATCAGCGTTCACCAAGGCAACACGGGCCAGTAGCAGCAGCACTAGCGCGTCGTTTGAGGTGAACGGTGTGGTGGTGTGTGTTGGTGTGGTGGTCACTGTAAAAAAAAAACAAAAGAAAAAGAAACCTTATCAACGGGAAAACCGCGGGGGTAAAAACCGAGAGGAAAGAAGGAAACTTCAGATACGGGTGTTTCGTACACGTCAGCGTCACAAGACAGGCACGGGAGGAGGGGAGGCAGATGGGATGGGGAAGGAAGGAAGGAAGGTGGGTGAATTTTTTTTTTGTGTGTGAAATTTTTTACCGCACCGATCGAGGAGCCCGGCCCGCGGCCGAAAAACTATTTGCTTCCGTACCACAGTCGCCTGCAGTGTTACAGCAGGGTAACATGGGCCAGTATACCAAAGTAGTGTAAAAAACTGTTAAAATTAGCGGCCCCTCTCACATGGGGGTTGGCTCGTCGCCGATCATCTACCGTGCCGTGTCCCCGGTGACTCACCTACAGCTGTGGAGAATGCCAAAAGAAAAAAAAAGTTACTGTAGTGGAGACAGTGATGCAAGGGAGCAGCGGTCGCTAGCCGCCCCGGTGTTTTTACAGCCACCTTGCGCAGCAAGGATGAGACGCTGTTTTTTTCTTGAGCAGCAAGGGGCGGGATGTGGCCGACGTGTGGGGCCCGGCGGGTATTTTTACCGCGCACACGCGCGGGCACCGAGGTCGTCTCGGGGAGTAAATTTTTACATGGGTATCGGTGAATAATGTTGTCGATCCACATGGTTACCGTGAGCTGGTAGTACCACAAACTCGAATCTGACCGGGCACGCTTCGCCAGGCCGGCCGCGCGCCGCTCGCCTCGCCGTGTCGGTCTTTCAACGTTTGCCGTGGGTAGGGCCCACATGACAGTCACAGACCCTCACCGGCCGAGATCTTTTTTACCTTCCAAAAATATAGACGGGTCATCCTTTAGCTTATTCAACGAATAAGGTAAATGTATATATACAAATGAAAAATAATTTATAAATAAAACTTTTATATATGTGTACTTATCGATTTAAAAACACATACAATTAAAAACCTCAAAATCAATTGAATAATTAAGGTAAAAAAATTAAATTTCAGCTTATCTCTACTATTATAAAAATTAAAAATATTTTTACTGATAATTGTGTATGAGTCAGTTTTTAAGTTGACTTTTAGAAATACATATTTATGTTTGAGTCGGTTTTTAAGTTTATTCGTTTTTATACAAAATTCATCATATAAGAAATCTCATTAAATAAACCTCGCATGCTAACTTGAGATGATCCTAACTGCAGCTCATGATTTTCTTAAAAAATATATATATTTAAGCGAATTCCTACAGTAAATTTTACCCTAACTAAACTGTATAACAATAATAGGATGAAAATAACCTTCGCTCGTTGCAACGCACGGGCAACTTTTCTAGTAAGCATAAACATTAGAGAAAAATACGAGGTGGTGAGTTTTGAGTAGTGTAGAGGTGAACACGTGAGCTGCTGCTAACCGGCCGTGATGCATAGGGATGAGACTGAATTTTTGCGTCAAATATGGTAGGAGTCCGTAGAATACACCATTCTTCGTGATACCAATTTTAGGTAGTAGTATAAGGTAGTACTGCTGCATTTGTACTAAGCTTTAAATAGGAGTAGGAAAAAAGGAACAATATGGGACTTTCTCGGTCGGTCGAAGTCCTTGGAGGTGTCTGATAACTGGTCCTACATGGCAGTGGGCCTTTGAGTTTACTCACAACATCCTCTCTGGCAGCTGACGATGTAGGGTTATTGGCAGTGTCCTATGAGAAGTGGTACTGCAGCAAATAATTCTCAGTAAACACATACTACTTATGTCAAAAAAAAAAGACAATTCCTAACATTCCAAAGTAAATTTAATGGAGAGTAAAAATTACCAAAATGCTCCTCATTATTAAAGAAAGTAGTAATGGTGATAGGCTGAGAGTAGATAGTAATGGTGATAGAACTTGATTTTTGTTGGACAAAATTTAAACTTGAAAAGTTGTGTTTTTTTTGGACAGAGGGAATATGTCTTTACGAGTGGTGCGAAATTATACTTGGTATGTAGAAGGTGAAAACGATTACAACCATCGAATTTTGAGAAAAATGATAAGTAAGAGTAATTTGTTTTTAGATAAACAGAGTCTGTCTTGATTTTTTTTAAGCGTGTTATATGTTTCTAGTGAACTCTCGAGTCATGTGTAGGCATAGGCATAGGAATGAACAAAATCAAAGTTAACAACATTCTATAGAATGACCATCGTAGCACATTTTTCCGTTGTGTGCGCCCATAGATTTATTTTTTGCTCATTTCATGTTCTCGACACAATATTACATCTGTAATGAAGCACATAATACCTTACTTAGAAAGTGTAAGCAATGAGCATAATTTTTCACATGCGTTTTACTAAAATAGCCGCGTGTCATGGCCCCGAGAATTGAATACTAGTGAGTTTTATGCATAACGGCATGTCCTTTTGTCTTGTTGCTATTGTACTAAACGACAATCTAATGTCGGGATGAAATTCTAAATTTAATGAAATTTTAAAATTGCAACGCACGTCACAGATCAATAAATATATACGAGCGCATAAGCTAAATTTGCTGATAAAATTTAAGATATTGCTTTCTTTTTTTCTAAAGAAAACAAGTTTAGAGTGGATTTTTTCTTGGTTGCCAACTGATCGATCATCAACTATTCCAGTTGGTCAAAACTTAGAGCATTGCAAAATTTTATTGCCCCCTCCTGAAAATATTAACCATAGAGATAGATTATTACATCATGTCCAACTATATTATATATGCATGGAAGACGTTACTAGTAGACATCTGAGTTGTTTTGGCCATTTTCAAATATTCAACCACTAAAGATGCCAGCTACGACGTTTTATTGAGCCTTCTGTATTTTTTTTCTGTTGTAATTAAGACATGGCTCCAATTTCACTTGACTAATGACTAACAACTGGCAGTTCATTATTCTTGCGGTGATCTCTCCGTCGTTCATCCCTTAGCTATTCGTAGAATCTCATACTTACAAAAGAAAAATAAAACTAACACGCCACTCTCGAAAGTTTCAAAAAGAGAAAAGGAAAAACAAGCCACTCTCGAGTTATGGCGTAACACGTTATTATCACTTCAATTAACTTTTTTGAGCAAAGATGCAAGAAGAATGACTTACTAATTTCCTCTTAATCTTAGGTTGGGAGCAGTTCATCCTATTAACTACAGGAACCAACTAAAATTGACACGTTTTGGACAATCTAACCATGAGTAGAGAGTACACAGATCATTTTGCTGACTGGCAAAAGCATACCTACATCATTGCACAGCTATTTACAGTTTCACTTACCAAAAGTGTTTATTACAATTGCCAAACGTGTTTATTACAATAATCATTTGCCAGCTACGTAAGGAATTTAAATACACCCAACATTCGCAAAGAAAAAAAAACTATTTATAGAAATTCACATTTGCAGCACACATAAGAGATTTTCAAAATTTAATCGTTGCATCTTTTTTATCAATATATATGCACCATACCATTTGTTTTTAAGTGCATATCCCCATTTTAAAGATCACAGTTGTCTATTCAGCTTGTGGGCTTCGTACCTAATGCCTTGTCACCCAAGAAGTCTTGTCAACACAAAATAGGAATAAGTGAAAGAGTAAATAAAAAAAATATGTAACGGAAAGTCAGAAAAATACCAATATTTGGCATGGTCCAATTTAATTCCGGGATTACACCTAGCTATAAAAAAAATCCAGCCTTTTCACAGCCCTCCAAAGATTTGACCGTGGAAACACACCCCCACCACGACGCCTCACGTGACCCCCTGACGCAGGCCACTGACCGGTGGGCCCGTGTCCACGCGTCGCCCATCCAATGGCCCCGCGCGAGATGCGGCGGGCTGTTGCGTGGTCACAGCTCACACGTCGGCGGCTTCGCTAGAATCTCCCCTCCTCCCTTCCCAGGTCACTGACAGGTGGGTCCCACTCGTGGTACCCGGTGCCGTTGGAACCCACTGTCCGCTGGCCAGTCATTTACATGTGGGGCCGCCATAATTACTGCCACCCCGAAAATGTACTGCCCCCAGGTAGTTAGAGTTTACTGCCGCTTAGCCAGGCAGGCACGGCATTCATTTATTTCCACCCTGTTTTTCATCCTCCTCCAAAATTCGAAATTCCAATTTTCTCAAAATGTAATATTTTGCTGGGGCCCGTGTGTGAAAAAGGCTCCGAAATACTCCGCCCGGAGAGATAGAGAGAGAGAGAAAAAAAATGGAAGAGAATAAACAAGAAAAAAATATCGCGGTTTCCTGAAATGGGGCTCGCGATGCTATAAAAGTGGAGGAATCGTCGTCCACTGCCTACAGCAACAGCAACCAACAAACACACGCGAAGAGGCACATCTCCGCCTTCGTCTTCCTCTTCTTCTCTCCTCCTCCCCCATCCATCCATCCATCTATCGCACCACCTCCCCCGAAAAAATCCCACCAATACCTCATCGCCTTCGTCTCCTTCCTCGCTTCCACGCCAAAAGTCGTTCGCTTTTCCCTCCCTTCCTCCCCCCGTCTCCTTGTGGGTTTTGGGAGGGGGGGTTTCCTCGAGGTGTAGGTGGGTGGCGCGCTGGCTTTTTCTTGGCCGCGAGTCTTTTGGGTTTTAGGAGGTTTCTTGAGGGTTTTGGAGTGGTGGTGGTGGAGGATTGGAGTTGGGGTCTGATGCGAGTGGAGTGATGATGATGTGGCCTTTGGAGATGGAGGAGGAGGGGTTTGTGGCTGTCAAGAGGACGGAGCATGTCGAGGTGACGTCCTTGGCGGTGGCGGTTGAGGCGACGCCGTCGGCGAAGGGGGGAAAGGGGAAGGTTGTGGTGGATGGTGGTGGTGGCGCCGGCGGCGTTGGGCCGACGAGGGTGAGGGTGTTCTGTGATGACTTCGACGCGACGGACTCCTCGAGCGATGAGGATGAGGAGGAGGAGGTGACCGCGCGCCGGAGGGTGAAGCGCTACGTGCAGGAGATTCGGTTACAGCGCGCGGCGGCGGTGGCCGTGCCGCCGGTGAAGGTGAAGGGCGAGGAGGTGTTCCCGGCCGCGGTGTCGGCGAAGATGGCGGAGGCCGCGAAGGCGAGGGTGGTGTTGGCGGCTGGGAGGAAGAGGAAGGCCGGCGGGGTGGACGGCGCCGAGCCGCGGTTCCGCGGCGTGCGGCGGCGGCCGTGGGGGAAGTACGCGGCGGAGATCCGCGACCCGTGGAGGCGGGTGCGGGTGTGGCTCGGCACGTTCGACACCGCCGAGGAGGCCGCCAAGGTGTACGACACGGCGGCCATCCAGCTACGCGGCCGCGACGCCACCACCAACTTCAACCAGTCCGGGGACTCGGCGAGCCTCGACGTCCCGCAGCCGCCGGGGGCGTCCAAGAACGCCTCCCCGGCCACCTCCTACGACTCCGGCGAGGAATCCCACGCCGCGGCGGCCTCCCCAACCTCCGTCCTCCGTTCCTTCCCTCCCTCCGCCGTCGTCGCAACCGTCGACACGGCCAACAAGAAGCAGCCGGCGCCGCCGCCTCTCGTCGTCCGCGAGACCGACGAGTCGGGCGACGTCTTCGGCTGCTCCTTCTCCGACGACGGCGGCTTTGCCGGTGAGCTCCCACCTGTCTACACCGACTTCGACCTCCTCGCCGACTTCCCGGAGCCCCCGCTGGACTTCTTGGCCAACCTCCCCGTGGAGCCCTTCTCCCTGGCTCCCTTCTCCAGCAACAATGGGTCACCGGACCTCGACGACGACGACGCCCCATCGCCGGCGGCGGCACAAGTGGACGACTTCTTCCAAGACATCACCGACCTGTTCCAGATCCCCGTCGTCTAGTGCAGCAACAACAACAACTGTAAAACACCGGATTAGGAGACTAATCCGGCCCAATTTTGTTTGCGTTTTCTCTTTTTTTTTTCTTTTTTTTTTCGTTTTTAGAGGAGAGGAGAGTTGAGTTAATGATTCCCCGTCAGTCTAGCTGCGGCAGAACACCCACCCCCGCTTCGTCAGGGGGGAAAGCCTTGACGAGGCGAGAGAGAGATGAGAAGGTCAAAAGAGAGGCATAAACGAGATCAATGTTGTTGGGGTTATGGTTTTTTGTAAACCATCGAGAAAATTAAGTTATCGGTAATTAGCAAATACTACTGGAGTACTAGTATATCATCAATCTTCTTACCAGTAATTAGCCATTCGTTAAGATATCCGCGAGTTTCGTTTTGTTTTTGTTTTTGTCGCGTGTGTGTTGCAATGAAACGACGAGCCGGGGCCCAACACGCGGGCGGCGGCCGGCGATGTTTGGACGATGCGTGGGTTCCCGATACGGCCCGCGATTTCCTCGGCTCCGTTCCGAGGCGTCGGGCGCCGTGCGGGTGTTAAATGCAGCAGCACACCGTGATGCCACCGTTTTCTGCCGAGAGATCTCACACGGGCACTCGCCGATTCAACAAGGCGAAGTCGAAGTGAGACGAGCCGGCCGTTGGTTTGGCTTGGCTTGGCTTGGCTGGGCTGTGCGTTCGCCGGGCGCGGTCAAGAGGAGGACGGCATGAGCGCCTGACAAAGGGGCGTGGGATTAGGAAAAGCCTGCTTTGGGTTGTTAAACTTGCCGTCTTTTCTCGTGGGGAGAGCAGGAGGAGGAGATCGGGGGCGTACTGCACTACTGCCGTTCTACTGCTGCAGTGCAAATTCCTCTTTCCGCTTGGGCCTTTTTGACTATGCTGTACTGTACACGAGAGACGGAAGAGGCACACCCCCTCGTCATCAAAAGGGGAAGGTAATAATAAATCCCAGTTGGAAAACAAATCCTGCTCTAATCAGCAATTGCGTTTTACTGCTCCATGACGTGTAGCATTGTTAAACACGAAAGATTTACTATACTACTGTACTACATGTATTGAACGATTTGAGTATATTGTGCTGAGCGAGAAGCAGGAAGGATACATGGAAAGACGGCGTGTCCCCTTTGTGTCTATTCTTTTGGTGATATCCGGAGGCCTTTACTCGAGCATGGGGGAAGAGGAGGAAGGGAGGCCACGGGGTCCTTTTGGTCCTTTTGGGAAGGAGATGGGGAATTCTCTTTTCTTCCTCTTTCCAACACGTACTGCCCTCTTTTGAAGTAGCCTAGCCATTGCAGCTGCGACGACGTACGAGTACGAGCATCTATCTGTCCAGCATCCATGTATCGATCGATCGATCGATCTTGCTCGATCGCTGAGCAGTAACGCTGCACTGTACCAGTGTCTTTTTTGCCCGTATCACAGCTTTATTTAAGCCTACGTTACGAGCGTTTTGCCGCTGCCGCTGCTCTTGTGCTTGGCATCTTTGGCAGCCACGCTCTCTCATCAGGCTTGATCGGGACGTTGCCGGACACGTGCGGGGAAAGGCCGGCCGCGGCCGAAAGACGTTTTTTTTCCTGGCTAGCTCGTGCACGGCCAGGCCCCACGTACGCTTGAGCTGCCTGCCTGCCCAAGCACCATTACACACCGTCACGCGTAACCGTTTGTGTTCCTACTCACCGACCGGAAGATGGGTTGGCCAGATCGCCGTTTTTTCTTCAGGACTGTGTGACTGTGACGAGTCTTCGCACTAATCACGCTCTTCTGAGCTGGGCTCCAGCGGCGGCACGAAACTGAGAAGATTTTGTCAAAACCAATTCTCTCTGTGGTCAGTGTTGAACTGAACCCTCTATGCCAGTGTACTGGTGCTGATACTACTACTGCTGCTGGTACTACTACTACCCCCTAGGAAAAGCTAGCTGGAGTAGCAGAGCAGCGAAGATATTTGGGTGCCTTTGCTGTCCCCCTCTCCCTCACCTCTGTGTGCACGTCCTTTGCACGGTCACGCTAGTGCCTACTGTTCGTACGGGCCTCGGCCCTGCTTCCCGAACCCCGAAATCTCTCCCTCCCAGTCGCAGCGGCAGCAAGCAAAGCAAGCCCCGCCCCTGCCTCGGTCTGTCCCGTCGAAAAATTAAGGTACTCGGCTACAGAGCGAGGAGGCCGGTTGCGTGGCAAGCAAGCGAGCAAGCCGTGGGTAAAAAACACGGGAATGTCGTTGGAACTCGACCATGGAAATTAACCACTGGGCAAAACGAGTTAAAATCGAACCGTGCAGTGTACGAGCGGTACGTGTGGAAGATCGAGCATGCACAATAGGCAACGTTTGGAAAATGGATCTGGGATATGATTTCTCATCCTTAAGTTCTAATCTTAGTTATCCATTTATTTAACCTCATTTTATTCTATCCCTTCATTCATTTTTATTTCCCAATTAATCCTACTCCTCTAATCCATTTTCCAAACACACCAGCTAGTGTACATATACCGTGTGAGATTGAAGAGATGAGCTAGTGTAAGGATGTAAGTGGTTAACCCATAAACTCATGTTAAAATAATATATGAACCGTTTATTTTGATGTATAAGTGAGGTAAGCACGTACTTATACCTTTTGGGTGAGTTCGAGGATAAGGTGATTGAGGAGATTGGAAACATATACAAAACGAGGTGAGCCATTAGCTCATGATTAATTAAGTATTAACTATTTTAAATTTTAAAAAATAGATTAATATGATTTTTAAAGCAACTTTCCTATATTTTTTTTACAAAAAACGCACCATTTAATAGTTTGGGAAATATGCGCGCGGAAAAAGAGATGTTTTTCTCTCTCAATCTTGCAGATCTCCCAGGAACGAATGAAGCCTTAAGCTAGGCTGTGTTTAGTTCAGCGCAAATTTTAGATTTTTGTTGAAATTAGAGATGATATGACTAAAAAGTTATGTATGTATGACAGGTTAATGTGATAAAAAATGATTGAAGTTTGGATTCAAACTTTGGATCTAAACACAGCCCTAGTGTACGTGTACTGCGCGCGTATGAAGAGGTGAGCTGCTGAGCTAGGGTGAGTACAGCGCAAGCTTCTGCCGTCCTCGTCCCTACCAGACCCCGGCCTCGTGTTGGGTTGGTTCGTACCTCTGCTTTGCAGTAATTTGTTTGCAGGATAGGGGAAACCCCGGGGCCCATTATCATGTGTGTGATACAGTGTTGGTGAATTGTTTTTTTAATTATTTTTTGATTGGTAAATTGCGCGTGTTATACAGTGTTAATGCTGCTCCTGCTAGCAGCAGCGCATTTAACTATTTGCCTCTTTTAGATTTATCATTTAACTATTTGTACTCTGCTCGGCGAGAAAGGAAACGCCTCGTGGCAAATTAATTCGCCCCATTTTTGCCACTTTAGCACTCGCTGTCAATGTCAAAACACCTTGCATTTGTAATTTTGTATTAAACTCGTGGAGCTATATTAAGCTCGGATTTTGTTCTGGCCAACTCGCTGGCTAGCTAGATTGATTTGTAAATTTTTAGAGAAGGTGGTGTACAAGGTAGTAGCGTGGAGTACGTGCATGCTGGCCAAAGCTGCTTTATTTCCTTTCTTCGTTTGTTTTGTTTTCTTTATCACCTGCGTTTTTTTTAAAGTAACTGCCAGCTTTGGAGCGCACGAGTGTTGTAGGCAGGGTTTACGATTCTGACATGCCATTCCATTTCGGGCACCGACGGAATTCGGAATTTCGCGAAATCCGGTGGAAAACCGGTAAATTCCGAACAAATTTCATAAACCAAAATTTGAATACAAATTCCCTAAATTGCCGACAAGTTCTCGAAAACCGGTTGGTTTTAGCGAAATTTTGATCAGTAATTTGTAATAGAGGTAATTTGCTGAAATTCTTTTTTCTGCATGATGTAAGTTTAGTAAATACACACAATACATCATTTTTTTTTTGAAATTTTATATCCCAATAAGTTCTATGAATATCATAGTATTTATAAGATTTTATTTTATTTTTTCTTTTTTTATCAATTTAAATTTGAATTTGGATGAAACTCCTCGAAATCTCAAACGGTTTCTACTTTCGAGCCTTGTCGGAACGTCGAAATTTCGCGAAATCCGACCGGATTTTGTTGGAATCGTAAACCCTGGTTGTAGGGTGCTAGATAGTACAGTCAGTTAAACTGAAGATATTTCCGTGCATCTAGTGCAAAGCTACAGCATTTGGAACCTGAGAAAAAGGCATGCACTTGGGCATGCAAATTGCCAAATTAATACTTGGGCTCCCACAACATGGAGTGCGTAGTTAAGGTAGCTATCATGGGCACACGGCTGAGGCTAACATATTTAACAGTCCGGTTATTAGTACTTTTTCAGTGTGATGTAGGAGTAGATACTTATGTCCTGCTTTAGGTAATCCTACGTGCTTAGCTAGGCTATATATCTCTGATACTTGGGGTCCAGCTGGTTGGACACATTGGACAAGGCTACGATTGTGCGTGCATATATTTGTGTGGTCGTGTGATGAAAGGGAGGCATGTATATCTAAGCATGCTATTCCGAGTCAGAGGCTGTCCCCATTGGATGGGAAGCCCTGGGAAGAGAGAGGCCTGGATGAAAAAGGTCTCGGCTATGATATGATTCGGCCTAATGCCATCACAACCACCGTCATGTTGCTTAACCCCAGCCGGCCACCTGCAATCCTACTTCAATTTAGTACTCTCCGAAAGGACAGGAAAAAACAGTAACCAAATTTAGCCAACTGACCGGCAAAGCTAGCTCTCTCGAGTCTTGACCGTGTTGTTGGTACTTGGTAGAGCTAGCTATCCGTGCACATGCTTTGCTAATTGCTACAGGGTATCCTACTCTCTCCTCATATGTTTGAATCATTTTGGCAGGCAGGCAGCTAACATCGGAAGGATAAAACTAGCAAGCCAGCCAGCCGGCCGAGATTAGAACTAACCGGTTGTAGCTGCATGCGTCCTTGAAAAGTGCAACTGGTTGTATGTCCTGTTGCGTGATGCTTGTACGTGCTGCCCCCCTGCTCCGCGCGTACGGCCGGCCGGCGCACCCCCGAGCTGTGCACGCACTCGCCGCGCTGTGCTGTGGCGCCGGAAGCGGCACGAACAAGCAAAACGGCAAAAGTTGGGTAAAAGAACACATCGCGACCGGCGCGGCCAGGGCTCGGTTAAACAACGCGCCGGGGTGCAGCGCGCTGCCTGCGGCAGCCGATCGTGATTTTGTCGCGCACTTCGCCACGTTCCGCGCGGTGGGGCGCGCGAGCCGTTTCCACGGTCTCCGCGTGCGCCAAGGGAGACAAGCCTGGGCGCCACCACTGCCGTCCACATTTCCAATTCCAGCTGGTGGTGCTACTAGTGTACTACCTGCGGACACTCGATGGCACAGTACTCGTAGTACCCACTGGTGTCACAGTCGAGCGACAAGTTTGCCTGCCTGCATTTGTTCTCGTTTGAAATCTTGTTCAACTTGTGATCTGAGGGGGAAGGGGTGGAATGTCTTCTGGCCGGTCATAGATCGGTCGATCGAAATGATGCACACCTGAGCAGCGGCCGTAACGGGGGTTTGGTGGTGTCCCTGATGAGCCGGTGATGCCTGCCTCCGACCCCGTGCAGAGGGGTCGGTGGGGCGTTTTACTCCGCTGCCGGCCGGCGATCCATTCGACTGGGACGAATAATCATAAAAAATACACCTGCGTATATTTATACCAACTACCCGTATAGTACTACTACTAGTAGTATTTTGACGCTGTACAAGTGGTGTAGTTGTACTATGCGTGAGCCACAGTGCGCGACCCTGACCTGCGCGGGGCTCTAGGCCATACCGGCCGGCGTGCCACGGTCAGCCAATGCGTGCGTGCGTGCTGCGTGAGCCACAGCGATCACGGGGCTTCTCACGACAAACCTGACGTGACGCGGGGCTCCGAGCCGAAGCCGCTTGCACGCGCCTCTCTGCACGTTGGTCTCGTCTCGTCTCGCGTAATCTCTCACCGTCGAATGTGCAATCGGCGTCGTGAAACGGGATTGATCTGTGTCGAGCACTCGCATCGCCATCGGCATCGCGAGCCGATCATTTGCATGCGGCCGGTGAGCCAATCAAAAGAAGGCTCTGAGTTTTCTGCAAAGACGAGTTGTGCGTGTGACCAGGAGGAGGCAAGCACATCACAAAAGAAACTTCTTTTACGTATTTTATCATTTATTTTAGGGGCTTTTGCGGAGATAAGATCGAATGGCGAGAGACCTAATCATTCCGGGTAATAATTTCTCCAGGAGTTTTGTATTTGACTACCTGAACGACGGACATGCGGTCCTAGTACAGGCTCATCCTGTTTTTATTTCTGATGATCAATGATATACTTCAGATGAATTAACTCTTTCCTTCAGTTCATAAATCTTTACTTTGTCCGTACTAATTGCCAGTTAATACTCCACGCCGCTATGAGAAAACTGACAAAACAGTTCTTTTAACAAAGGAGATTGGACACAGTATGAGTTGTAGGTAGGCCCTATATACACATTGAGTAAAACACACACAATTCCCTGTGTCACAGAGAGCACGTGATGAATTTTGTGTGGCAAAGGGCAGTGACATCGTTTCAATAGTTGCAGCCATGTGTGGAAACAGCTTGGAGCACTGTACTAATCCGATGCCAAATTAAACATCTTGAAAAGAGGGACAACTACAGTTTGTGTGGTAACCTGTAGGACATTATTGGACCACGTAAACTGCGGCAATTTGGTGGTCCTTGTAGCTCTCCTAAAAACCCCTCAAATAAAAGGACCATTTCATCCCTTGTCAAAGTGTGACACTCATATGACTAAAGACTAGCAGCTAAAAACGGCAATCTGGTGATAGTGATGGGGGCAAGATATGAGCTTTCTACTTCAACATGTAATGTGCTAGAGAAAGGTCAGTTAAAGTTTATGTCGAAAAAAGAGAGGGGTGTGTAGACATCATCATCATATTTGCAAATCTGCTAGTATATCAGCCTGTGAATTTTCAGCTGTCACTAGAAGATGCCCGAGTAGGGGTTATCTTTGTGAAACTTTGTGTAGGAAAAATCTTAGCAGCTTCATCACAATACCTAGCTTCAGAAAAAGCTATACGTGTACACAAAAGGCTAAACTACAATTTCTGTTGGTGCTGGGCAAAAGCAGATCAAGTGTACATAGACATCTTCAACATCTTCAGAAAAATTCTAGATATGGTCTATATATCCACCATTTATGCCCGGCTGTCACATGAGATTCTGTTGGAGCCTGTGGCACCCTATCATACGAAGATTAATACCACTATATATTTTGTACTTCAAATCAATGGCAGAATTTGCAGTTTCTTTCCAGTTTGCGCCCTTGAGAAATCACTGAACTGTTGGTCGTCCAGCCAAAGTGAATCTAGATACTGAACTCACTGCAGAAGAGCTATAGCTTTCTCGGTTTGTCCAAGGAATATATATGTGTGTACCAGCCATGGAACCTCAAGAATGTAAGTACAGAGCTCTGATGCTAACCTCTTGCAAACAAACCACAAAGCTCCAAAGCAGAAGGGACTAAAAAGGCCATGCCACCTTTATCTGGCTTTATCACACGGATTAACTTACAAAGATATTACGAAGAATCTGTTTGACCAGTCCTACGGCTTCTGCAAAGCTCAAGGCTGTGTGGAGCTGGAACGGTTTACACCGCTGTTACAGGTTAAAAACAGGGTGGTTACAGCCTTAGGAAAGTAAGCATGGTAAAGATATGCGCATGCGAGAATAACTTATGGGGCCTAGGCCCACATGTCAGAGACATGTATTTTCTAACTTTACTATTTTTACAATGATACCGAACAAAATTATCACATTAGATCGATCGCCTACTTGTGACGAAATTCATGTAAACTGCAGGCCTCGACAAGGTGGTACATGCTCTCTCTCGTTTTCTCTTCCTTTCTAACTTTTGCAGATTTTTACATATGCTCCTGCACTGGATTTAGCTCTTCAATTCTAGTCACGTGCATGTGTTTGTGATTTTTTTTTTTGAAACTTCTGTAGTGATGACGTGCTCTCTCTCGTGCCCTAATCTTCTGAGTGCGATGTTTGCGACGTGGCTATCCACTACAACAAGTCCAGAACACCGTGCAATCATTATACCACCAATGATATCGAACCAACCGTGACGCGCGGTTGATGATCTTTGCAATGCAAACGAAAGAATACTACAAGAACAAGATAAGATGCACTCTAAATATTGCAAGTAATTAAGTATAAAGGAATAGTTGCGATTGAAGTGGTAGATCTAATCAACCAGGCAAATCAACATACGAACTATTGGAGACTCTGAATCTATAGTCGTCGACTAATTGACTAATTGAGTGATGACCACGTCTATATGTAAAAATCTGCAAAAGTTAGAAAGGAAGAGAAAACGAGAGAGAGCATGTACCACCTTGTCGAGGCCTGCAGTTTACATGAATTTCGTCACAAGATGAATGATACTTGATAAAATTCAACTAAACAAAACCCAATTATTATAGAGGGTGTACATAGATATTTATAGAGAAAAATAGATCTAGGGTTAAGTTCTAATTCGTGGAGGTGGAGGGAGACACTTCCGAGATGTGCCTAATCTATTATAAGGCCCAAGGTCTAAATTCGGTTTCAGCAATAATACTACCTTGTTTTGATGATTCCTGTTGACTCAAAATGAACTTGGATGTGAGACTGGATGCGTTTAAGGTAGTGAGACAAGCTTTTCATCAAGTCTAAGATCACCCAAATCGGAGTTGGCATGAAGGCACTAGATCCGTTTGAAGTCAGTGCTATCTACAGAGGCTAAACTGGATTCCAAAACTCATTGGACTTTAATATCTTAGAGATCCTCCATTCATCCGATGTATTATTTGGCAATATTTTATATTTCTCATGCTTGGTTGTATGCATATACTTGATGGTCACATCATATAGTCAAAACTGCAAATAGTCTGTTAAACCGCACAAAATCTGAAGCTGTATCCTAAGTAGATGTTTATATCTATTTTCAAATGTTCTTTAGTACCGACACAAATAGAACAGCTGATGAAGCAAGAGGAGGGGAAGCCAAACACATGAACCTTAATTTCAATCTTTTGAATTCTTCCTCCTATCTCTCTTTCTTTTGGTTTTGGCAGCTTGCTGTTTCTTCTCAGTGTAGGGTAGCTTTCCCAACAAGTGCAAGCACAAAACTACAACATCTATGTAAAGCCATCTTGAATATCTCACCTCCTCCTCCTACTTGCATATGTCCCTTTCACCATGCAAGCAAGGGCTTTTTTTAGGAGTAATAACTAGGCACTCACTAGATTTCTTGGACATAAATTTGGCCCTTTTATGTGCAACCCCAAAAGGAGCAATCACACAAAAAAGAGGGAAGATAAGCTAGTACTAGTACACTAGTGTGCTACACCTGCACACTGCTTGCAACTCCACCCTTTTTCCCCTTTTCCTTTGCCACTTGCACTGCATCTATAGACTGTTGTGTTTGACTTATTTTCATGTGGACAAAAAGAGGGAGGAAATGGTGCTGATTTTACTCACGTTTGTGGACAGTCAATTCAATGCGATTGCAGGAACAGGTAAACGACATATGGTTCTCTTGCCGTACCGGTTTTCACCATGGAGAGCAGCTGCATGTCGGTGAGAAAAAATGCCCAAGGAAATAGCCAAGAGTTATTTTGAGAGCTATTTTTTAGCACAAGGAAATAGTCCTTCAATAAAATAGCTCCAAGTTGTTTGGATCCAAGGGCTATTTTGAGAGCTATTTGGTTTTTAATGTACCTTCTCATGCAGAGAGATAGAGAGAAAAGACACTTTTTCAGTAGGCCCCACTTGAAATAGCCCCAATTAGCACCGTTTGAGTGGGATATTTTTTTGGGTGGGCTATTTCCAAATAGCCCTCAAATAGCTGAGCTATTTGGGCTATTTGAGGGAGCGCTAAAAAATATCCCTTGATTCAAACGGGGCCATAGAGAGGAATTGTCCTCTACTCTTCTCTGGTGACACGAACAGGATACCACATGGCTGGCTGCAAGCCTGCAACCCAGTTGGCACCTGCAGAGGTTGTAGAAAGGACTCCAATAGCGTTAAAAACTGTATAACTGAGACACAATGCTTCTGTATAATTTGAATGCTAACATTTAAAACAAGAGCCCTCAATACTTTGCATTCAAAATATTCTTTTGTACTATAGCCAACTTATGACTTAAGGCCCATTTGAGATAAGCTAAAATTGAGGATTGATGGATAATTTGACTTTTGTGATTACTATTTGAGGGTATAAACGAGTACATTAACTACTACGAAGTTGAAAGATAGCTTTCGAAAAGTACTACTACAAGAATAGGTTATTTAGGGAAAAAAAATTCAAAAAACACGATGTTAGGAGCTTGAGATGCAAAGATGTTTTATGTATCCTTGAGCTAGCCATACGGGACTATAATGTTTTAAAATATAATAACTTTTCTTCTTTATTAGAATAAGCCCGTATTTAGATGTATGGTTAAAAGCTGTTATATTATATGACTAATGTAGTAGTAGTTATTATATTATAGTACTCCTGGTAGTAATTTCCTGGGGCGCCTACAATCTCACAGAGTGATAGTCACAGTAATTCAGTAGGAATACCACTCCTGTATTCTCTATACCTGCTGTTGATTGCTTCAGCAGTTATATATTTGCTTCTTGCCAACGAGCAGAGAGAGCCGGGTAATTTCCAGCAGTTAAATTTTCAGTGACACACTAGGCAAGCCTACGGCTTTTTCCTTCTCTTTGGGCTTTGCTCTCTGCCTGAGCATTGCACTCTAGTGAGCGTGCGCGAGCAGTGACACGCAGGCACAGAGTGGTGTGCAGATTCATCAGCTGAAAAGAGGATTTCGCCGTAGCAGCGATCGGCTCTCCTCTGTGTCCACAGACCACAGTAGTGCAGTGCAAATTGCGCAGAAGTGCAGAGCAAATTGCAGTCATGTGTTGTGTGGACTCGTAGTAGCAGGAGCAGGCGCAGCACAGCAGCCAGCTTGTCCCTGCTCGTGTCACGGCTCACCCGGTCTCGAATCCGCGCGCGAGCCAAGTGGCCGACTTGTAACCAAACCTCTCGCTGATTAGTGTGTAACCTTAAGACTAATCGACCACTTTATGATACTACTCCGATCCGTTCTGGAGTATCTGTGTCCTGTCCAAAGTCCAACTTGCAGGAATTGACGGACGCAAACCCCAATTTCACACTTCGACGGCAGCCGAGGTCGTTGGGAAAACTTGCCGGTATAGACGAAGCGAAAGCGAATTCAGGCTTCTTCTTCTTCTCTCCTCCGCTACGAGATTTCGACCTCACCATCGCTTTTGCTTGCATCGCGTTTCGTTTCGCACGATACGCGAGATCGATGGATGGAAATATGGACGACGTGAAAGTACAAACCCTCCCCCTAGCTACTACTACTCCCACGATGCTGCCGCTTTTAACGTCACGGGATCTTTGGCGATACGAAGACGATCGCCACGTAGGAAAAAAATCTCACGGGAAAACTCACAAAAAACTTCGTAGCAACGCAGGGCGGCAAGTTGGCAAAGTGATTACGGTTGTGATTAGTTCAGCGCAAAGTTTGGTTTTTGGTTGAAATTAGAGATGATGTGACTGAAAAGTTGTGTGTATGACAGGTTGATATGATGGAAAATGACTGAAGTTTGGATCCAAACTTTGGATCTAAACATAGTCTACATATATATCTGTCGATAATTTTTCTTTTAAAAATTTAACAGGTATAATTATAATACAATCATGATATAATTATACTGTAATTTGCATGTAACTTGTACTCTCTCTGTCCTTAAATATAAGAGGTTTTGGTGGTATGTGACACATCCTGGTATAACGAATTTGGACAAAGATGTGTCACATCACACCAAAATCTCTTATATTTAGGGACGGAGAGAGTATGTATCTTTTAAAAATCTTTCCGTAACATGCTATTTCGGTGACGATTTTGCTATATATTTGTCGACAAATTTTTCCCCAAAAATTTAGTGTAATTACACTGTAACTTGCATGTAATTACATTGTAACTATAGTATAACTTGTATGTAACTTTCAAAAAACTCTCTATAACATGTTATTTCGGTAAAATGGATGTCGTGGGAACAAATTCTTTCACATATGTGTGTGCTATGATTTGTTTTCTTCCTCACCAAAACAAATCTTGTAATAGATCTAATGATTCAAAATTATGTGAAACTTACATATAAGTTACGTTGTAGTTACATGCAAGTTACAGTGTAATTACATATAAGTTACAGTATAATTGTACTACGATTGTACTATAATTACATCTGTCAAATTTTTGGGGAAAAATTTATCGACAAATGTATAGACAGTCCCTTTGGTGAAACGGAGGTCGTGAGAAGGAATCCTCTCACATGTGTGCACATAGTGACCTTTTTCCTTCTTCACTCGTACAAATCTTAAAACAAATCTAACGGTTTAAAATTATGTAAAAGTTACATGTAAGTTATATGTAAATTACAGTGTAATTACATAAGTTATAGTGTAGTCACATTTCGATTGTACTGTAACTAGATCTGTAAAAAATTTTGAGGAGAAAATTTATGGATAAATATATAACAGAATTGGTTGGCAAATGGCAACATTATTGGTTGCTAGCTAGCTCTCAGTCCTTCCGGTTTGCAGGACGTGGGCTCCATCTCCACGGCGACAACGTCGCGGTCGCCGGCGCCGCGGCGGGGTCCGGAGTCCGGACTGGGCGCGATAGGTGGTCCGTGCGGTGCGCGGGTCACGGCGGCGTTCGACATGCGGCAGCGCGCGCTATGAAGGCTAGGCTAGGAGGGGATGACGGCGATGCGCGCGGAGCCCACCGTATCTTGCGTGGATCGATGTGAGTACCAGACGTGGTGTCGCGTTACACGGACGGGCAGCGATAGCGACGGCACAGCGCAGGGATGGTGGAGGAGGAGGAGAGGAGATCGAATCGGAGGTGAGGTTGGGATTGGGCACGCAACACATCTCATCAGCGGGACGGTTAACTGCCCTTGCATAACTAACTCTCGCCGCACCTACTCGTACCTTACCATCCTCGCAGATGTTTTTTCTTGGGTACAATCATCCCTCAAAGACGAGACGAGGAGCATGGATTTTCGCGGCTGATGAAACTGTCTAGATCGAGGATGGAGCTGAAGTATTCCATCATCATGGCGTACCCTACAGCAACTGCTACTCCCTTCGTTTCAAAATATAAAAAGTTTTAAAGTTAAACACAGTTATTAAAAAAATAGGTAGAAGTGAGTAGTGGAGGTTTGTGATTGGATGAGTAGTGTAGGTAGGTGGAAAAAATGAATGGCGGAGGGTTGTGATTGGCTGAGAAGAGAATGTTAGCGGAAAAATTGTTATATTTTAGGGTAAATCCTAAAAGCTAAAAGTTATTATATTTTGGGACGGTGGATTACCAGAACTACTCGTACTTTCACTCCTCGGGCTCGTCGTGAAGTAGGAGCAGTAGGCTACACGGCCGCACCGCGTCGCACTCGCACCACTCAAGTCTCACTGTCTTGCCGTGTCCGTGACCGCGGCAAGCGCAGCTGCAACATGTAGGACAGTTTCACGGCAAGCGCAGCTGCAACATATAGGACAGTTTTGGATTGCTACCAAAATTTGCCCTATCAATATTTTAGTAGTCTAAATAGTATCCACCATTTGTTTGGATTGGTGCCAACATTTTAGTAATGTCTATCTTAAATTTGGCAGTAATCTAGAACTTTCTTTACTATGATATCACAATTTGGCTAGATTTTGGTAGCAAAACAAATAAGGCGAATACAAATTTATTCTACCAAATAATTGATAACGCCAAAACTTGCCTATGTTTTGGTACTACCAAAAAATTGGTAGGGCACCGATTCAAACAAGCCGGTAATATGTCCTGTGTTGGATCGGTTGCTCGCGTTTTTGAGGTCAAGACAAGTGCACATATTACTGTAGCATTTCCAGGTGCATGCGTGTACCGGCACATATGTGCAGAGAGACAAGTTGCAAGATCGGTGTAGCTACAGCCTGCTGGGGCAGCCGGCCGGTGCAGGCACGGCTGTTGCTACAGTGCTACTGCTCGGCCGATATTACTACTTGGACATTTGCTGCAATTAGGGGTGTGTTTGGATGCTAGGTTTTGCGAGATGGCCGCTCATTTTTGTGGAGGCGTTTGGTTGCTGGGCCGGTGTGGGATGTAGCTACCACCTAGAGAATGTTCGCAGTAGATGCTGGATAGATGCATCCAGGCGAAACGGGCGGACGAGACGATCCAGGGGCGGGCCAGTGCACGTGAGAGAAAAAAAGTGGTGTACGCTCACCTCCTACAGTCCCCCCCTCGTCCTCTTTTCTCTCACTGGTCTGGGTCTCTGGGAGCTCTCAGCTCTAGCTTCTCCCTTTCTCTTCTTTGGCGGCACAACAGGAGGCTCTGACGGCCTCAAGCTCCAGCGTGAAGGGCCGCGCGAGAGGAGGCGCAAGGGCACGAGTGGCGGTGGTGGACGGTGTTCAGCGATAGCTTGTAGCAGCGGCGGTTGGTGACGGCGTTCAACGGCGGCTTGCAGCAGGCGGGGAAATCGACGTCCGACGACATTGTGTTAGCCTTATTTTGCATCTAAATTATTTGGTGTAATGATTAATTTAGATCAAGTGGTTGAAATGGATGATGGTTCATTGAAATATTTTTGCATATTTCATTTATAGGAAGATATGGCGTGCATATTGTATATGTGTGCTCCTCTCTTGTTATGAGTGGTAACGCATATGTTATAAGTTTAAAAAAAAAAATCATGGGCTCATGGGCTATGGACATAGGGCCATGCATCTATTTTGCCAAGTCTACCATATCCACTTCTCCTTCCAACCAATAATAAACTAAGCTTATCCCATCTACCAGATCAGACTTGGGCTTGTTTAGGGAGGTTCTAGCAGCTGCAACTTGTCACAGAATCTCTACCTTCCCCAAACAATCCAGATTGTTACCCAGATTCTAAGTGTCTGTATTTGTAGAATCTAGAAAATGAATTAGAACTCAGAAGCTGGAAAACCCAGCTTCTCCAGATTCTTAGAAGTTGGCTACCAACGAGCAGATTCTCATAATTTTAGGGCCCCTTTGAAATGCAGGATAGGAAAAACACAGAAATAGGAAAAACATAGAAATTGAAGTGGTATATTTTCCTAATCCTACAGGAATAAAAAACACAGGAAATACGAAGAGGGTCCCTTTGATAGCACCATAGGAAACAAACAAAGCAAAGGATAGTTTCCAAGAGGTTGAACCTCTTGCTTATTTTCCTATGAAATTGAGCTATGGGAATACAATCCTAAGGAAAATTTCCTATACTTTCCTATGAATCAAAGGGTTTTATAGGAAAAATTCCTTAGGAAATTAAATCCTCCAAAATTCCTATGACAACCCTCCAATTCAAAGGGGCCCTTAAGCTCCCCAAATAGGACAAAAAAACTGGTTGGACATATCCCTACAAATATGGATAGGCATATCCATCCTTGACGACCATCCAAACACAACCTAGGTATAGTATTTGTCTTGAGCTCGTCTTATAGGATGAGCTGAGCTGCTCTTTTTTAGTACTTTTTCCGCCTCAAAATAAACTCAACATAGAATGAGATGTGATATTCTAGTATAACAAGTCTGGATATGTTCTATCCTATTTGGATGCAAATCCTCTGCAATATTGCTGATGAAGCAGTAGTTCGGGCTCCTACGTCAGTGTCTGCTACTGTATCAACAGTACTGTAGACAATCTCCACTGATCCTATTTTGGTTTGAGTTATCTTAGAACAAGGGAAGTAGATGATAAAGGTACTCCTAGATAGGAGTACACCAGGTTGGTTTGATCATGTTTTCGCACGTGAGCTCGTTTGTGAGTCGTTTCACTTGGATGACAGATGGGCTCCCGACCATGGGTCATGCCCTGAAGTTTTCTTGTGGGCTTTCGTATTGTTTTGGGCCAGTCCCTATGCCTCTGACTGCAATGCGGGGCACGGTGTGCCTCTCCACTCCGGCAACAAAGGGGCGGCGTGGGTCGCCGGCCGGCAAAGGCCACCACCCACCAATGCCCGGTAACCACCCTGCGTCAAACGTAGACACGTGGTACTGGTAGATGAGAAATATTTGACATCTTCATAATCACATTTGCAGGTACTGGTTATCAAGAAACGGATTAAGCACCAAGCCTACAAATACGAAAACATCAAATACAGTGTTCCCTTACGACGACAAGAGATGATAACAGGCTACAAATCTAAGCGAATGCGATAGGTACCTAAACAGCTAAACTAACAATTCTATGACAGAAGAGCACAAATGCCAAGATATCCTACGAGTACATACTACAGGAAACATGTACAAACAACATGACCCCTCAACCTCTTGCTAAGAACACATCGAGATCACTTATTCTGGTATCCAGAGCTGTTTCAAACTGTGATGAATTCTCTTGGCTGATCATCTTGTAGCTGTATCTACAAGTTGATGGGCTCTGTTGTCCGGAGGATAACCAATGTAACTGCAGCAGTGTTATCATGCCAATAGCTAACACTCCAGTATGGCCTAATAATCCACCAAGGGTTTTGATACTGAAACTGTTCCTAGCCAAAGCAACGCTAGAAGCTACCATCTGCCCCAGGAAATTGGCATTTTTGCTGTCAGCACCAGAATGGCTTCCTAGTTTCTCTGGCTTGCTTACTGACAGAGAAGGCCATACACCGTGGCAGACATTGCGCACGAAATCCAAAGCTTCATCTATAATTTTCTTATTCACCCCACGGTGTCCATTTAATCTTATTGCAAGCATAATACGACTTTGCTCCAACCTTGCTAGTGAAATATCTCGTTCTGCTTGTTGCTGTGACTCGACAGCCTGCATAAGAGTTCAAGGCATAACTATACAATTGGTGTAATGAAACTAAGCATCAAACATGTCAATCTATTGAAGAGAGACTAAGAACAAATGGATGCTTCGCTCAGATGATATTTCTTTCATACAAACTACACAGCATATCCCGGAAGAAAGTGAAGGAAATTTTGTTCACAGAGCTCAAAAGCTTGGATTCATAAAATGGACATTACATTTTTAATATCTACTACCTCTGTCCCAAAATATAAACATTTCTAGCTATGAATCTGCACAGTACTTGTCCAGATTCATAGCTAGATATGCTTATATTTTGGGACAAGAGGAAGTAGATAAACTAGGGGTAGGGGTGAAACTGGTAAAGTAACGTGAATTGTTGAATCATGTATGCATTTCATACAACACAAGGCAACAATAAACAATATCAACGCCACTGAAGATAATTTATATTCACATGTAATGGTGGACAAGTAGGTTGCATCAAACAAACACATTTCATGAATTTCAATCAGGTTTCTAGATAAATTTGTTCCTTGCCTTCCTTGGCTCCTTTATGCATGTATGCAACATCCTTTATTTCCTTAAGAATAAAACGACCCAAAAATTTGAAGTTCCAACCATGCTTTACATCTTCCATTATGGAGTGCCTCATAAGCTCGCGACTCTCTTTTCTTTAAGAGGATGCTACCCTCTACGTAGGAGGCTAGTTCACCAGTATTATACTTTTCTGGTGTTATTAACTCGATTCAGCAAGCAGCTTGGTTATATCTAGACAATCTCGACAAATTTGAACAGTGGTAATTGCTTCTTGGGAGGACAAGAGCAAATCTCCAATTTGCAGGAACAGCAGGAACATGAAGTTAACTGATAAAGAAACTACAAGCGCTCATTCATCGTAAAATTTCAAAACCAGCTCAGGAACACTCCCAAACAAGCAAACAATTACAGCAAACTGGCAGGGTATTAAGAAAACCCTAAGCCTTTAAGGTTTCAAAACTATCGCTCTTATCTTCACTTCTTCAGATTTTCTATGTGATAATACTCAGAAGCTCAAAACATTTTCCAGCTGTTCACATATGGCACTTGAACAGTTCACGGGAAGGAAAAAAACAGACCTACTAAGAATTAAGGACTCAACACGGAGAACAAAATATAGCAAAAAAAAAAACTTTTTAATGAAAAAAAGCATGCATCCTTAATCTATCATGCAGTTGCAGGACAAAATTGTTGGAAATTCAAAGCAGATTAATGGCACGAAAGAATGTTGTATCATAATTCATTCAGAGCTCAAAGGAAATTACTTGAAGCATTAATAATTGCCTTATCTATGACAGTTCAATTGTTCAAATCTCAAAACATGTAAATGCTGCTTTGGTACTAGTACAAACGAGTGCCCTCAGAAAGACACACATGGGTGCAAACAATTAAACATGCCCTGAATCGTCAGAACAGATGTGGCATTATCCTAAGCATGGCTTTCAACGTTCAACAAACCGTCGCTTGAATCTACTAGCATTTCGGTATCCTCCCCAAATTAGACAAATATATATCCTCGCAAGTCGCAACCTGCTGTCCACTACAATATCACATTTCAACAAATCCACGGCCGCGACTACGCGAGAGGCGATGCTCGGGTTGGTTTGCTCAATCTCACAAGGAAGCAGGGATGGGAGGGGTTAGGGGGCACTCACAAGGAAGCACTCGAACTGGTCCTCGAGGTCCTCGAGCGCGGCGCGGATGGCGTGCAGGCTCCTCGCCTCCTCGGCCACCGCGTCCAGCGCGGCCGCCTCATCGTCGACGCCGTCGCCGCCCTTGACCCGCACGAGGCCCTCCGCGGGCTTGCTGTGGCGGCGGACCGCGCGCAGGAAGTGCGCGCGGGAGAGGGCGTGGATGGCGTCGCTGACCTTGTCGTGGAGGTCCCAGATGGTCTCCAGCACGGCCTCCGCCTCGTCGGGCTCCATCCCGGAAACCCTAGCTCCCGAAGGTTCCAGAATCTTCGCAACTGCCTCCTTCCGCGTCGCGAGGGTTTTCGGAGAATTTTGGAGCTCTTTGGAGGGAGAGGAGTTTCCCGAAATTTCTCTAGGAAGTTAGGTTAGAGACGAAGCGAAAGGGCCAAATTGGGTTAATGGGCCGGATCCTTCTACAGGGGCCAAGGCCCGGCCCGCAAAATGGGGAAGAGTCGAGAGCCTTCGCCTTTTGATCCCAGCAACGGCCGCCGGCCGCCGCTGGTTTCGTTTTCTTTCCTCTCGCCGCCGCCGCCGCCGCTGTTTGCTCCACCCCGCCGCGCCTGAAATACGATCCGGCGGCGCGACTGGGAAGCAAACCCTCGGCATACTGTACTGCCTCTCTCTCTCTCTCTCTCCGGCGGACGTGCTCTGTGCTTTGCTTTCCCCGTCTGTGCTTGGTCGGTGGCTTGGATCGGCAATGGATTCGACGACGACGACGACGACGCCGAAGCCGGTGTGCGCGGAGGAGGCGCTCGCGCTGCTCAACTGCGCGGCCGAGTCCAGCTACGACCGCGACAAGTGCCTCGCCGCCCTCGACGCCCTCCGCGCCTGCATCGCCCAGAAGGTGCTTTGCCTCTTTCCCCATTTCCCTACCCCTTTCTCCCTTAGAACCAGTATCGCATTTCCTCTGATTAGTGTGAGCTCTCGCAAGAGGGGAAGGGATTGCCAAATTGTTGATTTGGCACTGATAATGTATATGGCTTGTTTTAAGAGATCCTGATTTCCTGATTGCGATTGAGTTATCCATTTGATGGATTAGGATAGGAAGGTCTACTGTTGTATATGCAAGGCGCTTTCATAGTTGTCAATTTGTCATCCATGAAGGCATGAACTGTGAAACAAAAGCACCCTGCGTCCTCATGGGAAGTATCTGACGCCTCTAGACGCAAGCATTGTGAGAGGCGCTTACAAGCCTTTGTAGTCGTTGCTATGCTTAATAATTTAGTAATCCTTTTGCACTTGCTTGCTTAGTAGCATGATATTGCAACTGCTGGTATTCTGGAGTCTGGGACAAGTGTATGTGCATTGCTGAATAATAAAATAAATACACTTTTAGTTACAAGAATACTTCAAGGGCAAATTAATTTTGAAGAAGGGAGTGGTTTTTACACTGTTTTTATATGAGCAATTGTGTTTAGACTGTAGTATGTTACAGCTAAAAGTTAATCATCAACTCATGTACCACCTTACCGGAACTAACTTCATTCTGTAGAGCTGTTTTCTTGGATCCATCCTTGTACAGTGTTACTTTGTAGCTACAGTTATTGGACCGTCACAACTATATTCAGAACAGTTAACTTTCTACTAAAGCTTACCTAATATAACGTCAAATCCTCCAAAAGTATGTGAGTGGTATGAACATTTTTATCTGTCTATACACATAATAATCTTATGGTTTGTTTAGGGAAAATCTGCACCTGTGCTGTCCCAAGCAAAATGAAAATACACACAGAATGATTCAAGTAGTGATCTTCAAGTTGTAAATGATGTTCCTAATTTGTTTTTGCTGGTGACTGGGAGAAAGTTACTAGGGTAAAAGGTTAAAGGTAGCTGCACTGTGGAAAACCTCGATTGTTTTGCAAATATGCCTTATCCAATGTCATTCTACTGTGGAAGGTTCAGTTGTTGCTTTATGAATCAGCACTGCGGGTTTTATTGCTAATGTTTCCATGCCATGGAAATTTGATTATTCTAATTTAAGTGCTGATGATGAGATTCTCTTTTCTTTATGTTGAAATGTTGCAGAAAGTGAAGAAATTTTCCCTGGCTGAGGCAAGCTCCACAGGCACCTCTGAAACTCCAAAAGGAAAATAGAAGCGGGCTGAAAATTAGTCAAGAACATCTAGCATTACATCTTTCTTTTTCAGCAAATAGGTTGCTGTGTTTTGTTATGAGATTATTGTTGTAGTATTTTCAAATCATCCAAGACTACAATTCAATATGTTGGCTGGAAAAATTATGCAAAACCAATTGGCATGGTTTGAGTAGACCGATGGAGTGTGATGCGGTTTGGTCTGAGTGACTGAAAACGTTGTGCTGTTTTAATAAGCAAGCTATCTGATGTATACATTGTGACGATCAAATGTTTTATATGTCTATGATGATACCATGTGTATCATATACAATCTCACGCAGATAAATTCAGTTGCTTCCAAGCAGAAAAAATTGCAAGGCCAGAGTGCAGGCATTTCCGAGGGATGGCTTGTATCATATGTGGATTCGTCTGTTTCTTGGCTTTCCAAGATGGTGCATTTCGTCGGTTGGTGTGCCAAGCATCTTTAAAGTTTCTCTATGTGCAAGGTTGGGACTAAGGGTAAGCTGAAGGCTATGTTTGGAAGAGCTATATGACTTGAAGGAGTAGTTGGTAAGAACACGAAAATGGAGGATTTCTTAACTTCTGATGTATAGTTTATTTTCGAAATTCTGCAATTTTGAGATGATAAGGGATAATCTAAATTGAGAAAACTATGTTTACCATAGCTTACGGGTTGTTTGACAAAAGACGTGAAAAGCATTGGGAGTTTAGACCAAGGAAAAGGGATCGGAAGTTTAGAGGAGGGAGATAATGGAGAGATTGATTGTGGGAGTTTCGTTTTTACTCTTAACCCCTTATTTGATACTCCTTCCATTCCAAAATATAAGACATGACCACCTCTAACCCAAAGACCAAGAAAATAATTATTATCATCTTATAGTTTGGATCATTCTAATAAATGCAATACATGCATCCAATAAAATTAGAGAACATAAGAGTGAAGGATTTAAAATAATAATAATTTAATGAAAAAGAGGTCATAGTTAATGGCCTATATGCATGTATGCCTTATATTATGGAACATTTAAAAAAGTGGTTATGCCTTATATTATGGAACATCTAAAAAAGTGGTTATGCCTTATATTATGGAATGATGGGAGTAACAGCAATGAGAATTATGGGGCGTTTGAGTAGGAATTAAATTGTACATGACGATGTGCGGTTTAACTTTATTAGTCTTAGTCGTACAAAATGACTGCTAATTACCTACCCTTACTCAGATAAAATTATAGGAGTTTGCTTTTAAACTCCTTTTCCCAATCCCTCCAAAACTTAACACGTCCACCAATCAGATATTAAACTTAACAGAATTTACCCTTTACGCTTCTATTTATCTACTAACAATTCCTCTGTAATAAACGGGGTAAACTTCCATTTCTCTACTAACAATTCCTCCAAACCAAACGGTTGATTGATCGAGGCCTTTATAGGTCTTTTTACTAGGCCAATGTATAGACGATTATTAACACGATTAGACTAAGATCAAGTTTAATATGATAGTCGACTATTGGCTCCAAATAATATATAGTCAATTTAATAAACAATTCGTATAATATAAACATGTATTATATCTAGTCTCATCTATTATACATATATGTATTTTAAAGTTCGTACTGTATCTGATCCGCTGCTTTTCTCTCTTCTATTTTATTTTCTCTAAATATATTTATAGCTAGTTTATACTTCAGTATGTTATTTCACCTACTCTAATCAAAAGGCAGACGAAGCAGTGTCGCTGCTGATACAGCTAGAGGGCATACGCAGCGTCAGGGCATTCCCAACCCAATGACTAGAATTGTGTCTATAGCATTAAATAAGCTACCAGCTAGAATGAAAAATAATGTGGCAAGTGAATAAATGAGAAAAGAGAAGAAAATCATGTCTTGCATGAGACATGGTTTCTACACAATATCCAAGACATTATGTGAGATAAGTAGCATTAAATTTAAGTATGGAATAGTAGTGTTTGCATTGGAAGAGTACTGTCTAGTACTCCCTCTATTCTATAATATAAGGCACAACTATTTTTTAGATGTTCCATAATACAAGGCATATATGCATACATACAATTAACTATGGCATCTTCTTCATTAAATTATTACTTGTTTAAACCCTTCACTCTCACATCCTCTAATTCTATTGGATGTATGCGTTATATTTATTAGGATGATCCAAACTACAAGATAATATTAATTGTTTCTTGGTCTTTGGGTTAAGGGTAGTTGTGCCTTATATTTTGGAATGGAGGGAATACTAGTTTTTTTTTGATGATGTGGAGTTTACGGAAACTGTCCAGTGTCTTTGGGTTGGGAATGCCCTTAACACGTCGCTGCGAGCGCGCCACGTGGCACCGTCGAGAGCGCGCGAGGCGAGGAGCCGTGTCGAGGCGGGCGGCGTCCACCTCCTCCACCGCCTCTCCTCTCTTTCCCTCCCGAGTTTCTCGGCGGCGACGCGATTTCTGCGCCCTTTCGCGGCCTTCCTCCTCACCACCGCTTCACGACGATCCGCCCCTGCACCCCTCGCCTCCTCCTCCTCCTCCTCCTCCTTCCGATGGGCGCGGAGCAAGCCCCGGAGCCAACACCGCCTCTGCCGCCGCCGCCGCCGCCGCCGCCGCCGCCTGTGGCGGCGGCCGAGCGCGGGATGGGATTCGCCGAGCGCGCCGTGGCGGCCGCCGGCGCCGCCGTCGTCTCCGCCGTCCTCGTCAACCCGCTCGACGTCGCCAAGGTGAGCTCCGAACGACACAACCGGTGAATTGTGGCCACAACGGAATTGCGGCGTGTTGAATTTGATCGGGAGGACGCGTTGGGGGGATATATCGTCGTGGTGCTCTCCGTCATAAGTTTATGTGCCTAGATTGCATGGGGACGGAAACATATGCGTTTTCGTGCTGATTTAATCCTTTTTTTTTTCATCCTGCAGACAAGGTTACAAGCACAGGCGGCCGGAGTTGTCTATAATCCGGTAAGCTTGCCATTTCTCTTCCACATAGAGTTTTTTTTTTCGCTGTTCGATAGATGGAGCTGCTGTGCTCACCTGCTTGATCCTATGTTGAATTCTATGTGGAAGGGAGCTTATGATTTGTTGAGTATTTGTTGGCTGAATTGCTTATGTCTCAAATATTCCTTGTTTGTTCATTTGTTTTTATCTAAAATACATTGCTCAGATATGGTCAGATTTTAGGTGCTATCCGTGGTGCAACCCTGGAATGAATGGTTTAGGGCCATCATGCAGTTCTGAATGCTTCCAATACAGAGGGACAATGGATGTGTTTTATAAGGTCACTAAACAGGTAATGTGATACTTGTTTACCTTCCTCTATTATGTCGATCTGACTGTTGTAATGATTGATATGCCTCCTGCAGGAAGGAGTTTTTAGACTATGGAGAGGTACTGCTGCAAGCCTAGCATTGGCAGTGCCAACGGTAATTTTTTTTTCAGCTGATCGCCACTTTATTCTTTTCATACCAATGTCTTCTTGTCTGTATTATAAACCCACAGGTGAAAATATTTATTTTTCATTTATCCTGTGTTGTATACATATGTTTTATTCTCTCTGTACATTATTCTGTGCAAATACTAAAAGTGACGACCATATTATTCTCCTTCTGTGGACTTTCACGATCTCTCTTGGTACAGGAAACGAACAGGAAAACAAATAGTATCAATAGTTAATGCTACTTTCTGCCAAAAGGCATGTTGATCTGCGGCCCTGTTTAGTTCCAAAATAATTCTTCAAATTTCCAACTTTTCCATCACATCAAAACTTTCCTACATACATAAACTTTCAACTTTTCCACCACATCGTTCCAATTTCAACCAAGCTTCCAATTTTGGTGTGAACTAAACACAGCCATGTGTATGTCTTTTACAAGAAACATGATGGAAAATGCTTGTCTTGTTAAAACTTTTGGACATGCCTGCGGATAATTTGTAATTCTGTTAAAAAGCATGAAGAATGAAGATGTCAGCAGGGAGAAAATGTTTGCTGAAGGCATTTAAGGTGTCCATTAAGTTTTGATGGAACATTCTGATCTGTGAATCTCTTTCCCTAGGAAGGTTTTGGAACATCAGATACATATTGTGCATATCTTATCTGCAGATGTATAATGTATTTCAGCTGAAGCATTTGGTTTACCATACTTAACTGATCTAGGATATTATGATATAAAATTTTGGTTATGTGCAAACTTGTCTTCTGCTTATGTCAGCATTATAGGCCTGTAGGATTCTATACTTGGCACTTCGGCAATATCATATACTCTACATCCTTATATGCTCCCAGTAGACATTGCCACCCTCTTTAGCCCGGCAGATAACATATTCTCTTTACTGTGTGCTCCTTTAGGTTGGGATATATCTTCCCTCGTACGATCTATTGCGCAATTGGATTGAAGAATACTCAGATCATAGTTTTCCTAAACTGAGACCATACGCTCCTCTTATTGCTGGCTCTGTTGCCCGATCATTGGCATGCATAACTTGTTCCCCTATTGAGTTGGCAAGAACACGAATGCAGGTCAGTTTATTGTACCTTCTTTTCTCCCTGTATAACATCCTTGTAATTTAAAATAAAATTACATGTGTCAACCAATCAAAGGGTGCTGGTGTGAAATTAGGCTGCGTACTCTAGTAACCACAAGATTTTATAAAGAACCTCTGCAATGCATAATTCATCCTCTTTGAGAAGTAAAACCAATAACTAGCTCATGATTCAAAGTTATAAATAACTTTGTTTTGAAGTTATAAATAACACTTCAGTTTGTGTTTGAAGTTATAAGTAACACTTCAAATTTGTGAGTAAATGAAGCCTTAAAGTGACCTTGTCCATTGTTTATACCTGAACAGCTATGATAACAAAACTTATTCTGTATGGCACTTATTTTTTTGCCATTACTCTCTTTTTATATAATTAGGCCTTTAAAGTATCAAATGTTGGAGGAAAACCCCCTGGAATGTGGAAGACTTTGCTTGGTGTGCTTTCATTGAGACAGAGCATCAATCATCCTGAAAATTGTATGTACTTTCCTATGTACTGTTTGTTAGCCTTGACTAACGAAACACAAACATGCATTCTCATCTCATTTAAGGGCATCAGCAAAATTGCTAAACTACGTCAACTTAGTTATTCACATTAAGTTATAATAATGTACCTTTGAAGCTTTGAACTGAAGCCTTATTTTTCTATTCTTATGAATGTTGAGTTATACATACTTTACATTGCGAACAGTTCGGTCATACCACCTTCTATGGACTGGTCTCGGAGCACAACTTGCACGTGACGTCCCCTTCTCAGCTATATGCTGGACAGTTCTTGAACCAGTGAGCTACTTTACTGAAGTTTGGTATATTCTATTCTGGTTTAGATAATTTGGATTTTGCCAAACCTATAGAGCTCACTGTGTTTTTCATATCTTAATGCTCTTGCTGCACAGACTAGAAGGCGCCTGATAGGAATAGTTGGCGAGCAAAGCAATGCAGCAGTTATATTGGGGGCAAACTTCTCCGCAGGCTTCATTGCTGGAGTTATCTCTGCTGGTGCTACCTGTCCTCTCGATGTTGCCAAGACACGCAGACAAATAGAGGCAAGCTTGAGTCTTGATGACTTATATCTAGTTTCTTGGACTGTCCTAAACTAAACTTCTGCTTGTTAGACTTCTCCGTATGTACTCACTTATGCCCTCGTGCAAAGAGCTTGAAACGGGAGACTAACAATTACTTGAAAAATAGTTCTGTTTAGTTTTGTTGCGAAACACTCTTCATTTACTACTTTATGTATCCTCATTTCAGAAGGATCCAGCTAGGGTATTATACATGAACACAAGGCGCATATTGCATGAAGTATGGAGGTATGGTATTACAATTTTATTTAGTACTTCCTCTGTTTCGTATTATAAGACTTCCTAGCATTGCTCATATTCATATATATGTTAGTGAATATAAACATATATATGTGTCTAGATTCATTAACATCTATATGAATGTGGACGATGCTAGAAAATCTTATAATATGAAACGGAGGGAGTAATTTGTTGCTGTATTGTGTGTATAGCAATAGCAAATGTTGCCCATAGGAACAGTCGCTCTTGTGGAATTTAGGTGAGGAGCTTGCACCTGTGGTCTATCCATAGCTCTTTCAATGGTAAATCCGTATCTGTCAATATTAGAACTTTGAAGGGATGGGGAAAATGGGGGGCGATTGCAAGACTCAATAGGTTATACTAGCACAGAAACATACTTCCTATATACTTAAGGAGGTAATGTTTTCTTTACAAAAGAAAGGACTAGGCTATATGGGTTTGTTGCCAAGCTGTATTCTATGCTAGTGTGACTGTGATGCTACTTCACACTTGAATATTTTTTTTTTTTAAAAAAAATATAAGCTCTAGGAATACTTTTTTTTGCTAGGCATTGCATAAACCTTTATTTTTCTTGACATTTCAACTTGCAAGCATGCACAAGCTTAGTGGTGCGTTCTCCGACTATCCTGTTTCCTTGGTTTCCTAACTATCAACAAAAATATAGTAGTCTCTAGCAACTAGAACAACTTATCCACATAATTCGATGCATGTAACACTTGTTATACGACACTTGTTGCAGTAAGGAAGGCATCAGCGGGATATTCAGAGGTGCAGGTCCCCGAATGGCACGGGCAGGGCCTTCAGTGGGCATCGTCGTCTCTTCATATGAAGTTGTGAAGCACCTCATGCACCGGAAACACGCAGAGTTATGACCTTAACAAACTCTTCAGACATAGAATTCGACTGCAGCTGAGGCTTTTAACCATTTTTTTTCTAGTTTACCCTACACGGACTAGATCGCTTTAGTGAAAGCCGGTTTATATTCCATATCTATGCCTTGCCTACCTTATCAGGAAGGTGAGGTCGAGTGTGTCCCTTTTAATAAAAGGGCAGAATGCCCTAGATGTGAACATTCCTTGTTACAAGAATTCATTGATCCATTCTCCCCGTCTGTGCTAAAAGTGAGTTTTGATTGAAAGATGAAAGGAAAAATGAACACGAACTCTCCAAGCCGACTAAAGGCAGGGGGCAAATTTCGTCTCCAAGCAAACTGAAGGCAGGGGGCAAATTTCGTCGGCATTGTAGGCACATTTGCTGCAGGGTCAAGTTCAGATTTAGTAGCATTTTCTTTTGCCGGATTCGTTTGTGATTAGTCCGCTCATAACAGCAGACAACAAATTTTTGTGCTTAGTCCGCTCATAACAGCAGACAACAAACTAAGAAAGTATACAACTACCGCACGCTACACAAACTGTTCTTCAGAAGTTGCGAGGTTTTGTAATCCAAATTCACAACATGATCCCTATCTCTGACAACCATGTGGTCTGTGGAAGTTTTCACTTGCAAAAGCTCTGCATCACATCCAACATAATCCCAGGGACCCAAAAGCCAAATAATTTTGAGCCCAAAATGGCTTTCTTTGCAGAGGCCAGACTACATGCAAAACGAATCGGAGGCTGAGCCTCATAAGACACTGAAACAAAACATGCCTCTGCAAAATGTTTTCGATCTTTACACTGAAAGATACAAGTAGACGATGAGTCCATCTTAATACAAAAGCTAATAGGGTGTTTTATCTAACGTCTCTTCCTTCTGCCTCCCTTCTGCTTTCCCTTGCCCTTTTTCTTGCCCATTCTCATTTTCTGCTCAGGCGCATCCCAACCCGATGGTTTGGGTGGTGCCAAAAGATGCTTGACATCAAGTATACCATTCTTGAAATGCCCTTGGGTAGCCCTAAGTACTCGGTCCTCAGGTCTAGTCTTTAGAGCTTTACTGTTCTTAGAATCCCGTTTCCTAAATATTCCAAGTAGTCTTTCCTGTATAGAATTATCATGTTAATCATCGTTAACATCCTAGACAGCAAATTTTTGCAATTTTATTGGGTGGCAGTGACTTCCTGGCCTGGAAAAAGATTTATACAAGCTGAAGTTTAGCATACCTCTTCTGCTTTCTTCTCTTCTCTTTTCTTTTGGTTCTTCATAGCTGGCTTTGATACACTTAACGGCGTACGGTGTTTCTTAATGGCCTATTGTAGACAATAAAAACTGTAAGATACTGTAATTTTACAGGATAAAGGAATTAAAATTTATTACCTTTCCACCCAACTGAACTACTTTACGGTTCTCTAATTGCTTCCGCTCCTTCCATGTAGATGCACCTAATATAGTTAGCATGAAGTGAATGTATGTACTTCGATAATTTGTTGATATCAAAATCTAAGGTTTCAAGGAAGGATGGAACAAAAATCTTGAAAGTACAGATGAAATGCTTGACAAGACAACACAATCCAAACGAAGTTTAGCTGATGCAATAGACAAAATCAAAAATTCATCTTTGCTCAATAAATTAAGAAGGGGCTCTCTGAAGCCTCTCTACAAACAAATGGTCTCCAAAAGCATTCCAGGAACAAAAAGCAAAACATGGGACATAACAGAATAACAACACCACATGTTATAAACAGGCCTCAAAAGGAACAATGATGTTAACAAAATCCAGAATTTATGTTCCTCAACCAAACTCCATAGCATCATAAGTAGTTAGATGGCAAATGGTCACATGGAATAACTTCTTGCATAGGCACATAGGACAACAATTTTCAATTGTTTCAGATTTTGCTTTGCTGCCCCCCAAAAAATAAACATCTTGAACTAGCAGCCACATGGTATCATCAGGCAATAAGGCTTGCCACTAATCTGATTCGTTGAAATCAAATTAAAGAAAGATAAATACTTACAAACAATATAGAGAAGATACTATCAGCTCACAAAAGTAGTATGAGATGAGATAATTACCGAAAAGCTCAACATCTTTCAACAACTTCCCAATATCAATGTCAGGCTCCTCATCATCATCAGACGTATCATCAGATTTTTCCGCAGCTGGCTTCCGATACATATCCGAAAGACTCGATCCCTAGTGGCAAGAATGAGTTAACTCAAAACAGAAAATGCAAAGATTCAACCAGGAGCACCATGAACCAATAATAGAAGTCTCGAGATACAGAAGGGCGAGGGCGGGCTCACCATGAAGTTGTGCCACTCGCCAGTCGACGACGACGACGAAGGCGCCCCAGGGCGGCGGGGCCTCCGGGCACCGGGCGCGGACGGGTCGAAGACGACCTCCGCCGGCGCGTTCACCGGTGTGGGCTTCGGCCTCCCCTTCACCATCCTCTCCCACTTCCCTCCTCCTCCTCCAGCTCCCACCCCCAAATCCCCCCGACCAAATCCTACCACCCCGGTGAGAAACGAGTCGCGGGGGCAAGACAGAAAAGGTAAAAGCCGGCCGACACGGAGGCGTACCTTGACTCTCCCGTTGGTCGATGCGGCGGCGGCGGCGGCGCGCGCGTGGAGAAGGTTAGGCCGCAGGCGAAGCGAGGGTTCGGCTGGGAGCGGGGGGCGGCGCGGGGAGGGAGGGAGGAGAGGGTGAGTCGCGCGTCGCGTGGCGGGCTGCACACAGGTGGGAGTTGGGCTGGGCTGCAGGCACGGGCTGGCCAAATCTGGAATTCTGGTAGGCATGTAGACAGGCACACGTATGGGCGGGCCTCGTCATGCCCGCGTCGTACCACACGGGGAATAAGTTCATTTTAAGACACACAATTTATCGTCCAGAGTCCAGACTGAAATTCGTCCAACTCACAATACCATGTTAATTTGGTCTGTCGACAGTATAGTAACTAGTTTTAACTGATATGGCAAGTGAGACCCACATAGACCCTACATATCAGCGGCCAACTCTTCCCCCTCCTCTCCCTTTCACACGCGCGCTGGGAACGGCATTGTCATCGGCGCCGCCGTCAGCCACGGTTGGATTGCAAGAAGTCCACCGCCCGGAAGTTGGCGGAGTCAGGGCAGCAGTACTGCATGTCCGTGCACACGCCGTGCACGCGGCCGGCGAAAGCGGAGGCGCAGTAGCCGATGGCATAGGCAGAGCGGACAGCAGAGTCATTGACTCCCCTTCCTTGTCACCGCCACGGAGCCACCACCCAAACCAAATCATCGCCCATGGTGCCACTAGTCTCCCACACACAAATTATCACACTGATTCCACGAGGCAACCACGCCCCTTGCCTGCCGGTGGCTTCCTCATCTGCGTCCTCTTCCCCTCCCGACGCTCCTGTCCTCCGCTAGCGAAAGATGAACTCGTCCGCCTCATCGCTGACCAATGCCGCAGTCCATTCGTGTGTGTTGGGGACAGGTTCCCCTTACCGTTATTGGCACGATTACTGCACCCCCACGGTAAGATGGTAACTGTGGTTACCGCGAAAATTGCGAGACATATCGTGATTTCAAAAATGAAAAGGTTACCATGCATGATAACCCCGCGGTTTCGTAAACTCTGGTTGGGAACCGTGTTCCAAACCCTAGTAATCTTACATACAATTCTTCTGGAAAACTTGTGTGCATAAAACGTGCGCGCCCATCGGCCCATCCGTGTGTGTTGTGTGTATCTAGTCAATCCTATATGTAGGCCTTAACGTCACTATTTCTTCTACAAGCCATCTGCACCGCATATCTCTCCATCACCGTACTACTTAATTCTTGTTTCATCCCCTTTTCTATGAGAGATAATGTTGAATATATAAAGAGTAAATTATATTGGTGGTACACAAACTTGTTAGGTGGGTGCAATTTAGTATATAAACTTGTAAAATGCCCGTTTCAGTACATGAACTTTCCTAGTTCGTGCGAACGAGGACCAAAATAACTTGGCAATGTTAATTTTATAAAGTTGATGTTGATTAGAATGTGACGTGCATATGTGCAGTGATTATGTATAAGACATGCAATATTTATAAATTTAATCTCTACTTTATCCTTCATCATTGAAATGATGAATTTTATATGTTTCTAACCCTCATATCAGTGCTCAATTTTTTTAATCTTTTTCTACATTCACTAAATCATATTCTATATTTTATTGAATAGGTGTATGTCTAAATGGCAACCTTCTCACATATATGTTTACATAGTATTCTAATCAGCCCCTAAATCAATAACATTAGTCATGTAATGTCCTTTTTGACTTCCCCGCACGCACCACACAAGTTCGTGCATCAAAACGAATGTTTTACAAGTTTTTACACTAGATTGCACCCACCTGATAAGTTCGTATAACGACGATGCAATTTACTCATATAGAATTTAGATGCTAAAAAAATAGCGAAATATTTAGCCATATTTTAACATTTTACTATCAGAAAAGTTAGTAGTGTCATTTTGAAAAAAAACAGCATCAGAAATGCGTTATTTTGGTTTAATTGTGGTATACAGTTTTTTTTTCTACTACTTCCTCCGTTACATATTATAAGACTTTTTAGTATTGCCCACATTACACACATATATGTCTAGATTAACATATATATGTGTAACATGGCCAATGCTAGAAAGTCTTATAACCTGAAATGAAGTTAGTATAAATTTACCAGTGCCCTTTGTTTCTTTAAGTCTATGTGTAAAGGAGTGCATTAGGAGGTTCGTGAGTAAATGTGGTGTGTGAACATACACGTACCTGTAACAGAAAAAAAAATAAATTTAAGAGTACAATGTGTTTTCTCCGTTTCACAATGTAAGTTATTTTAGTATTTCTCACATCAGTATTGATATTAGAAGCTAATGTTCTAGAGAGACAAAAGTTTCCCCTCTTAGTGACGTCCAATAAAGTACACATCGTACATCTTTGCATCTTCTTCATTGATCGATCGGTCACAATAATTGACAAGTGTAGCTCGTCTGCAGTTCCTGCCTGCACCAAAAACTTTAACAAAACCATGCCGTTCTCCGGTTTCCATATAATTAATCAGTGTATTAATTTTATTTTTGAAGACTAATCAGTATTCGGTGGAGTTCACACCAGTTGGCTAGCTGTGGCCTATGTGTGCACCTAGCATTCCCACTATTCTCATCTCTGATTCCTCGGAGGGTGGAAGGTAGCAAGATAGCATTGCTATCTAAACTGCTTTTATTCATCCTACAAAATTAAGCATTCCCTTTTCTTGCACTAACCCAATTGGTAGGGCCAATCCCTGAACTAATCATATGCAAACTACCTCCTTTATATATTTACTACTTTTAGAAGGATGTGTCCTAGTGGAAATCTAGTTATGTCTCAACTGACACCACATAAATCACACACATATATATCTCTTGACCTTTAGCTAAGGTTATAGGTCATGCAGCTATATATATTATTATATCTATATATAGCTCACAATTAGGGAAATAATAACAAAATCTAGGTACTAACCCTATGATTAATTATCTGCACAACATGCATGGAAACACACCTTGCACACTTTCAGCTAGCTCCTCTACCTTTCTGGCATGTGGTTCTTAAGAAGTGGAATTTTAATCTTGCCTAATTGATTAATTAATTAAGTAGGGTCTCAGTTAATTAACTGCCTAGCTACATAACTTGATTTGATACTCGATCACGGACCACATGCACGTTAATGACAGATGAGTTTTGTCTAGTTTGCTTTTTTTGGCATACAAAGTGCACAAACAAGTACGTACGGCCGTAATATTGTTTCCTCGATTGGGCACTGCACTTCAGGCTTTTGGCCAAACTTCGCACCAGCGAAAATTCACTATTGCCTTTTAATTCTTCCCATATGAACACTCACAAAGGCTACTCACACATATGTCATAAAATTAAGCTCCCTGTTGTGTATGGAAAATTGTAGCTAGTAGTATGTAGTGGCCTGCAGAATTATGTGCAGGATGCTGTGCAAATTGTCTGATGTTGGAGCCACCCTCGCAGAATATACTCTCAACTTGTAAATGTTGCTAGATTCGCATTTGTTCAGGCCAGTCGTCATCGACGCTTTTGTTGAGAGTACAATTGGATGCGCACACCTAAAACATACCATGTTCTCCCCACTCGCTATAAATCGTTTGGTGCATTAAACACCTGTGTGCGAAAGAGCATGTAGTCTAACAGCTGCAGAGATCGGAGTAGCATTTTAAGATTCTGAGTTCAAATTTTCATAGGAGCAAATTTTAGATTGGATTGTTTAAGCGAATGCATATTCGAGAGTATATATTCTTAAAATTTATGAAAGACCAATTTGTATAGAATTTAAACTTTGATGAGAACTAGATGTGCAATAGTATGGTCTACCCTAAATTCAGTAGTACTACTTGGAAGGTGATTGCCAGCAAGACAATGGAAAAAAACACAAATCATTGCAAATTAAGGAATAACACCAATGGCAATATAAGTAATAACCGTAGGGGAAATGTTACGTAGCCTTGCACTCTGCAAACTTTTGTCATCACTTTCTGATGTTTGCTGGATGGTTGCCGAGGATCAAGGCAGCCAGGGTCCATGCATCTCTATCTTTTGCATCTATCTTATCTAGTACGTACAAACAAGTGCTCCCTAATTATTCCAATCCCCTGCACAGATATCCGGTAGATTTTTTTAAAAAGTCACACTTGGAGAAATTAAAAGGAAATAGTGAAGATAATCTTGGATTGGGGATCAGCATGATTGCAAACAGAAACACGATGGTTTTTTTCTGTGGAATTGATAAAATCAGGATGAAGCTTTTGTGACAAAAGAAAAAGAGGAGAAGAAAATTTGATAAAAGAATTGGTCACTAGGGCCGGGCAGGGCATAGAATCTGGGGGCGAGGTGGCCCAGGGCCATTAGTGAACGGCCCACTTGATTGGGCCGCTCACTGACTCAACGCGTCACCATGAATATTCTATCTAGCCACCTCTCATGTTCAATCAATGTCAAAACATTTTCACAAAAAAAAATCCATCATGTCAACACCACGGAGAATGGTCGACTGCACAGTGGAGTATAGGTTATTATTATTTTTTTTCAATAAAAAAGAGAGCTTACTTATTAGTCGATAATGTCAAGTTGTTAACTACTACTCTTACCCATTAAGTGTTTCGTGCTAAATGATTGTACTCTCTCAATTCCAAAAGTAAGGAATTTTGAATGGATATGATATATCCTAAAACTATAAATCCTCTATATTTTAGAATTGATGGAATACAATCATTTAGCACGAAATGCTTAAGGGGGGAGGAGCATTTTCCAACCAAACTGCAGGGTATTTACTGTTGCCGACTTGCCGTGACCTGGCCAGGTAAATCAGGTTTTCCATGAAAAGATTAATTCTTTACTTTCAAAGTGATCAATATCCTTGCTTTTAAATCCGGGTGATAATGCCAACCCAGAAATCATCTACTACTTTATAGATGAGATGTATTAGTTTTCATACTTATCATATCATATAGATACTATATAAAAAATTATACTTATATGTCCAGTGGGTAGTTTCTTCAAAATAAACTCTCATCCAATCATCTCTTCTATCCCTTAATTCACCTAACCGCTTGTTTTCCTTGTTGATTTGTATGTAAAACAATTTCTTGCATAAGAAAGTTTTTTTATATTTTTCTTTCTCCTCATTAACTCTCTCGTTATTTCAGTTTTTTCTTATCCGATAGTATATTTAATTAATACTATGAAAATTAACTTAGCTGAATGGTTAACAGCTTAGCACTGCTCTAAGTACGTATGTGGGTGTACTTTTATTAGGTTCTCAGGTTTCATTACTAGCCTCCTTTCACAGTAGGATGTATTCATAAGCATGTGTGTATGTTATGTGTGCATCTTACATATATCCATAAAAATAATATTTAACTATTGTCTTAGATATATCAGTTTCAAAATATTTACCAGCTTTCTTCCTTAAAAAATACTCAATTTATGGCTGTGCTATCTATGGCTACAGTGCACCTGCAGGCTGCACTTACTCCACAATATTGCTAGTACACAGCCATTAGCCAGCCAAGCCGATCATTTTTACACCTTGGCTCTAGCTAGTTGAATGCTTTGAATTAAAATTGCATTATGGAAAAACACTATATATAACACGCCTCAAAAGTTAAAAAAGGGACGAATACTGTAAAAACAGAATAATAGTTATTTTTTTTCCGGGTAGCTTAATTCATATATATGTCTGGCAACTGAGGCTGCAGGTAGCCTTGCGTGCATGCAGCATGCTGCTGGACCTAACCCACTCATGCAAATTCTCCACAGCTTAATTTAACACAAGATGATGTGTGATAACATGATTGTCTGTACGGGCACTCCTATTGCAAAACCCACTGTTATTCGGCTCCAAATTTTTTAGGTGCACGATTCTAAGGCTGAGTTCCTTTCAGCGTTTAGGCTGAGATTACAGATTTGAAAATTAGATTTATTTGATTTTTTTATGAAACTTCTATATAATTTTTTTACACAAAACATATTATTTATTTAGTAGTTTGATTAAAGCATGCTTATGGAGGAGGAGGAAGTAGCCATTCCGAAAATTAAAGCTGTTTAGAGCGCACCCTAAGGTACTTCCGAGGGAAGAAAGAATATATAGCTAGCCAGATGAACTTCCAGATTAGTACTTAATTAACTAATAAGCTTCCTATAAAAATAATTTATAACTAACCTTATCACTCAGAGATGAGCGTGCTTGTGCTGGCTAGTTCATTTTTAATTTGCTTAGTTCGATCTATGCAGTGGCAAAGTCTATAGCTGACGTGCATGCGTGTTGTGGAGAATGTATGGGTCCAGGGCACCCATATAACTTTCGTATTCGACTAGAGATAAAAGATAAACCAAATCCATGTATTATGTAATAGTGTAGAACTTGGTCATAATGTTATCATGTGTTCTATGGCATTGGTAGGATCTAAAAGTTTTCCTCTTTGTAACCCTATCCCCCAAACTATATAAGGTGGATAGGGAGCCCTCAAACTATATAAGGTGGATAGGGAGCCCTCAAAGAGCATATAGGAACAATAGCGAAATAAGCCATAATCAGATCGTCAGATTAATACTACACCTGACAGATATAATCCCTAAACAGGAGAAGGGTATTACTTCTAATCGAGAAGGTCTGAACCTAATCTTTGTCTTTACATCTATCCACTTTTAAATCTCGTGCGCTACTATCTTTTTTAATATTCCCGATTTTCAGATTCTACCATGGTATAGGCTTATAGGCTTTTTCAGTTTCTGAGATTAGGATGTGGTTTTTTTGGATTAACTTGAGGGCGTGGAACTGAAGAATATGTGCGTGCTTTATGCCCTATCTTCACCTTTCACTAATTCGTTCTTGAAATGGTGAGTTAGTAAAGCTTCCATGTGTGTATTTTATACTTACCAAATTGGCTTCAAAAAATATTGTATAGTTCGAGCAAAAGAGGAAAGATAGCCTCCACTTGGCCCAAAGTAAACGAACAAACTGCCTTTGTTTCCCCAACCCCTATAGGTCAAAGCTTCAAGTTGCAATGCAGTTAGCAGTCTGAAGGACAAGTCAGAAAAGCAGTGTACAGGAGTCCCACAAAGTACTACTACTAGCTTGCTTCTCCTCCTCGGCTAGCCACAAAAGAACATTGTTTTTTTACTTAATTTAAACAAATTCAAAATCAACAAGACATAACTTAATCACTTAATTATTTTATATACATAAAAATTTGAACAATAAAATGCTATAAAGGTTTTTTTAATAATAAAGCTATGCTTTTAACAAGTAAATCAGGCATTTTTAATGGGCATGGAAATTATTACAAGCGCTCTATTGTTGTACGTATGCGTGTGTGCTCTTGTTATATACATCCAGATTTATAACTAGAAATGCTTATATTTTATAATAGAAGGATTATAATATAACTACCGCATATATAGCCAATCCCATGAAGGTTTGATAGACAACACCTCACTCCTATATATCTCAAGTCCTGAGTCCTGACTGGACCACCCTTGGCTTTGTGCTGATCGAGTCTGCTAACTAGTTGAATTGTATTTGGCATGTATACACGTTATTAACTAAATGAAAGCTGAGAATCTCAACCGGCCGGCCGAAACTTTGGTTAGTTAATTAGGCATGAGAGAGAGGGAGAGGGTTAATATCATTTTACTTCATCTTACTTTTTAAAGTGCAAAAGCATGACGAATGTTGTGACGAGTCAAACGTGATATATAAATTAATTTGTAAGGGAATGTTTTGAGGCATTGCAATATATAAAATGTCCTCTCATGACACACACACACATATACTAGTTAGTGATGGTTATATATATAATTATTCTACAAACCAAACATTCTCTCTCTCATAGGATGTTTGAGTTTGGTAGCCCGCTCCTTTGCAACCATCTCAGCTGATCTCACTTTTCTTATAGCTTTTTAAAGTGAAATCATTTACTCAAAAATTTTGTTATGTTGCTTTTCTTTATCATGGAAGGTTCTCAGCATGCACAGTGTGCTATATATATTGCAGGAATCCTCCTATCATCCTGTAAGGGCTTTGTGAGTGCTTGCTTAATTGAATTATTCAATACCAAAATGTCCCTATACAAACTTTTTTTTACAAAGTTTTAAAGGTTTTTTCTGCATTAATGGATTTTAGTATATTGGGGTGTGTGTGCAATGATGCATATGCCTTGCTGATTTGACACATCGCCTTGAGAAACTTTTTAGATCAGGATGTTAATCATAAAAGACCATGATTGAATTTGTCATATATATTTTTGGACCCTACCAAATCGAGCGTACATGATACTGTGATACACATAACTCCTGAAGGTGGTGTTTGGTACAGTACTATGTGTATCGATCAATATGAAGCATACACCCCACCTCAAATTTTACCTTTCTTTTTCCTTCCCGCGTACAAAATGTTTCATTTTCTTCTGGATGATTGCTTCAGCCGCATGCATACATTTGAATCCTTGAGCACGAGAGGTTCTTCAAGGAGATCGATGTGTATATGTGTTCATACAGTGAAATGAATTTTTTCCTTGCTATATATATGTCACCTTTTCATGCATCGTTCTGGTACGCAGGGGTGGATCCAGGGAAAAAAAGGGGGGTGGGGATGGATGGAAGAGCTTCAGCACCCCAAGCTCTCATCCATGGTGATAAAAATGAAAGGGGGGACTTGGGGGGCTGGAGAGGGTAGGGGGATCAACCCTCCTAGCACCTACGTTGGATCGCCCCTAGACCTAAACCATCTATATGGTTTTTAAACCCTTTGGTTTAAATTTTGAAAATAAACCACTATAACTTAATTTGAAATAACTGTTTTCTCAACTTTCTGATTAGACCACCCGAGATAGAATGCATAACCTTGACATACCATAAATAGTAGTGTCACAAGTTATTAATTTATTACAAGGATGAATAACCAACATGATCCTTTAACTTTCGCTTAAGGATCAATTTAGTCCCTGACATTTCGTATTGTGCAAACAAGTACCTTAAGGTCATTGTGTGATTTAATATAGTTCTTGGACCCCTCTAAACATGCCATGTGCACATGCCACATCATCTATACATGCAAATTCAATATTTAAATGTCCATTCCACCCTTACGTTTTCATAGGAAATAAAGCAAAACTATTGAGGAAAAAAAGGTCTTGGCCATTGGCAAAAAGATGTAGCATTGGTAGCTAAAAAAATTGGCATTTTCCTTTGTTTTATGATTGCTTCTTCTTGTTTTTCCTTTTAATTTTCTTTTTCTATTTGCTAGAAAATTGAAGGTTAAAATGGATATTTTAAATGTTATCTTACATGCACAAATGACGTTGCATGTCCACGTGGCCGCATGATAATCTTTAGGATCTTGTTTGGACATTATAAAACATCAAGAACTAATTCAACCCCTGAGCAAAAGTTGAAGGACTGAACTGGCTATTCACCCTTATTACAAAGCGCCATTAGTTATTTGCCACACCATATTCTTTAAACTGCTTATGTCATGCCAACTAGGATAGCATCTGTCATGGTTATGGATACCACATAACTAATAGTAGTTGACTAAACTCGGCAGGGCCCACCATATACCTTGTCTTATACGAAAACAAACCTCATGTATAGAAAGAGTTCTGGATAAGGAAGGACAAATAGAGTTCTATATGGAAACGACAAGAACTACTCGGATTGTATCTATATTGGTCTCCCTAGTCTTACTTGGACAGGGGGGCATTTATGGGTATAAATACAAGTCCCCTAGGAGGAGAGGGGACACGCCACAAAGCCACGAGCCAATACAAACCAATACGCCGCTAAATATCGACATCAGAGATTAGCTTAGACATACCCCATACGGCACCTACGGAGGCCGGCAAGAGAGATCTAGCGTCATCTCTGATCTCGCCGAGTATGGATTCAGGAGGAAGACTATCCTGTCGTCGACTACGAGTTGGTTATCTAGCCGCCAAGACGACGACAGCTAGATAGGTTATCCCAAATATTGTATTTGTGTGATTCAGATGAATAAAGGAGCAACACCGGTTTCGGCCAACAAGATGTAGGGCTATTACCTGTCAGATAAGGGGCCCGAACCTGTATAAAAATCTCTGTCTCCATCTCTTTTACCTCAATCTCGTATATACCCTAGTACCAACAATCCCCATACCATCCAAATTCCATAGTCGCGATATCAAACGTCGACAGCGTCACAAAAAGGTTCATATCAAGAACAATAAGTTTGGGATGATTTATTTTGAAACTATATTAAAAAACTTCAAAAACAAATGAGTTTAAAAGATCATCCACATATGTCATCTCTTGCATGAGGGGGGTAATTTTATAGATAATCAGATTAGATCAAATCTAGCCTTTGCTTCAACATAAGTTACAACAAATTATTACAAAGAATGCAACACAAAAGACTGCGGATAATTCGAGATTTAACTAGGAGTCCAAAACAAAAAAAAAATCATACACGGAGACATTTAAACATGAACCTATTCTACTACTAAACCTCCATCGATAGTTGGTGAAAATCTGTATGACCATTATTTCTCTAAACTCTGACACACAAGCTCCCTTTGTCGTTGTCCACCTCGCATTCATTGCAAATCAACACATCGTCTGTCAAGAAGCCATCCTCATCATCTATTTCCAGACCTGTTAGTGGAGTGAAGATTGGTACAAGCACACGATGTGCTCAAGACCTCTAAACACCATATTCCAACAAATGAGAGAACTCCAATCACCACCTTAAAAGAAGACCGGGTGTCACGAATTATAACTGGTGCAATATATTTTTGTATGTTTAGTTATAAGTAATAGATTTATGAAATTAATGATTTAATTTTGTGGATAATGTATGCATTTTAAGTTATTTGTTAGACAATGGTCTTAGCGGTAGTCATCCGGATCAAAGTGAGGTGCTGTACCCTAATCCCCTCGATGATACGAAGTACTCTCTGTCCCTAAAAAATCTAAGCCTAGATTTAAATCTGGACATAGTGAGTATGATATACCCTTTGCAAAGGGTTCTTCTTGACAGGTGAATAAATATGGGTTTAGTTAACTCAGCGAACTTGTCCAAATCTTTACTGTTATTGAATAAGACTTACATAAATGGTGTCTTGATAGCTAACTCTGCCTATATAAAATTAAAGATTGTTCTCTGTGACCTGTGATTCCCTATGCGGCATGTGATCTGTATGTAGGGTCTGTGTTGTTGAATCATGGCTCCATTTTAGGATACAACTGGGTTTTGACGGTAAAATAAATGTGCTAAAGAACGGCATACATACGGGTTATCAACCCGCGTTTATCACCACTTTTCAAGTCACAGACATTCTTTAGAATAAATGTCGGTGATCTTTACTCATGACACAGACGTGGACGCGATGACGCATCTATATTCTAGCTCAGATAACATACCTGTAGCACAAAAGCCATCTGCAACCGTTGTTTAAATTCACGGATAAGCGGGAAAACACCATATATGATATGTCCACATATATCTATATATCTATCTATTATATTATTAAAGCAGCTTTAAAAGAAAGCACCACGTTCGTTGTTGGGGTTAGAAATTCCCATATTAATCAGAGAAAAAGAAAAAAAAGAAAATGAGAGTCCAAGTAGAAATACGATTTAAAAATAGCTAAAATTCGAAATTAAAAATAAGCAATATTGAAAGAAGTTTCCATATAAGAAACCAATACGAGATTAATCAAAATTCGAAATAAAAATAAAATAAAATCCAAAATTAGAAAAGGAAAGGAGAGTCTAAGTAGGAATACAATTTAAAAATAGCTAAAATTCAGAATTAAAAATAAGGAATATTAAAAGAAGAGTCATTATAAGAATCCAATACAAGATTAATTAAAATTCAGAATAAAAAAAATAAATCCGAAATTAGAAAAAGATAGTTATGTTCGATTTTTAGAATCACAATGACAATAAAGAGTAGGCAGCAAATAGGCTGTAGAGGGGCATAGTGGCATCGTTTGATGGGACTTCTAAAAATTATAAAAAATAAAACTACAAGTTCAATTTTTAAAGGTTCAGAACTTTTAAAAAGTAAAAAAATGATAATTATGTTCGATTTTAAAATCTTAATGACAATAAAGAAGGGAGGCAGTGGGCGAGCCATAGAGTAGTACAATGGCAAAGCTGCTGACGGTTTGGCGGGACTTTTAGAAAGTAAAAATGAACCCAAATGATAATTATCTTTGATTTTTAAAATCTCAATGACAATAAAGAGAAGCGACAGTGGACAGGCCGTAGAGGAGTATAATGGCAATGTTCGACGGGACATCTAGAAATTATAAAAACGAAACCCAACGTGACAATAAACTCTAAAAACTATAAAATCCAATTTTTAAAGGTTCCAAGAAGAATGAATAGAAATATTGATAGATCGTGTAAGCAAATAAAGAAGCAGATGATATAAGGGGTGGTAACAGGTGTGACTTTTAAAAACTATATAATTAGAAACACGAGGATGATAAGGTTTGGTCTTTCAAAGTCTTAAGACAATGAGATAGCTATTTAATAAATTTTAAGTAAAATCATACTAAAACAATATATGATTTTGTTTGGGTGCTAGCCGCGCAATTGCGCGGGCCAACCAGCTAGTTATATTATTAAAACAACATTGAAAGAAGGCACCACGTTCACTATGGGGGCTAAAAATTCCCACATTAATCGGAGAAAAAAAAAAGAGTCCAACTAGAAATACAATTTAAAAATAACTTAAATTCAGAATTAAAAATAAGCACTATTGAAAAAAGAGTCCTTATAAGAACCCAATACGAGATTAATTAATATTTAAATAAAAATAAAATAAATCTGAAATTAGCAAAAAATGAAAGAAGAGTTCGAGTAAAAATACGAGGTTATTAAAACTCAGAATAAAAAATAAGAAAAATTTAAAATTAGAAAAAAGAAAATAAAAGAAGAGTTTAAGTAGGAATACAATTTAAAATTAACTGAAATTCGGAATTAAATATGAGCAATATTGAAATAAGAGTACATATAAAAACCCTATAGTAGATTAATTAAAATTTGAAATAAAAATAAAATAAAATACAATATTAGACAAATTAAAAAGAGAGTTCAAGTAGTAATGCAATTTTGAAACATCTGAAATTGAAAATAAAAAAATAAAAAAAAATTAAAAGAACACAATACGGTATTAGTTAAAATTTGAAACAAAAAATAAAATAGATTATGAAATTAGAAAAAGAAAAATAAGATTTCAACTAGGAATAAAATTTATAAATAACTAAAATTGGTGATAAAAATAAAGACTATTGAAAGAAAAGACCATCTAAAATACATGACGAGATTAATTAAGTCACAAGCCTATAAAGGAGTAGAGTGGTGGCGGTTAATGGGATATTTAAAAACTATTAATAAAATACCAAATAGAATCCTAACAACGATTAAAAGGAAGGACGACAAACATGTCGTGAATCAATCGGTTAAGGAAGTTGGCGGGACTTCTAGAAAGTAAAAAGATAAACCCCAATGATAATCATATTTGATTTTTAAAATCTTAATGATAATAAAAAATGAGAGACAACGGGCGGGTCGTATAAGAGTACAATGGCAGATCCGCCGATGGTTGGTGGGACTTCTAGAAAGTAAAAAAAAAAATCTAACGATAGTTATGTTCAATTTTTATAATCCCAATGACAACAAAGAGTAGGAAACGGACATGCTGTAGAGGAGTATAGTGGCAGCGTTTGACAGGATTTCTAAAAATATAAAAAAAATAAAACCCAACGATACAATAAACTCTAAACACTATAAGGTCCATTTTTTAAAGGTTTAGTCTTCTAAAAAGTAAAAAAAAATAAACCCCAATGATAATCATGTTTGATTTTAAAATCTCAATGACAATAAAGAAGGGCGGCAACGGGCGAGCCATAGAGGAGTACAGTGACAAAGTCGCTGATATTTTGGCGGAACTTCTAGAAAGTAAAAAAAAATGAACCTAAAAGATAATTATGTTCGATTTTTAAAATACCAATGACAATAAAGAGAAGAGGCAGTGGATGGCCGTAGAGGAGTAATTAGGCAGCATTGGACGGGACTTCTAGAAGTTATAAAAACAAAACCTAACAGGACAATAAACTCTAACTATATGATCCAATTTTTAAAAGTTTCAAGGAAAATGAATATAAATAGTGGTAGATCGAGCAAGCAAATAAAGAAGGATGTGACATAAGTAAGGGTAGCAACTGGTGTGACTTTTAAAAACTATAAAATTAGAAACACGAGGATGATAAAGTTTGGTCTTTCAATATCCTCAGACAACGAAATAACTATTTAATAAATTTTAAGTAAAATCATATTTAAAAATATATAATTTTATATGAGTGTTAGCCGCGCAATTGCGCGGCTCACCCAGCTAGTCATTGATATATGTTTGTCGTTTCGGTCATCATAGACGCAAACCAGAGACAAACGGGACATGTCAGTAATGGACGTTAACCGTGTTGGTAATCTATTAATGTAGGCTTTCATGTTTTCTTCTCTCTTACTATTTCCATGTCTTTAAAAATTAAATTACGGGGCAGCAGCAGCATATACGTCGGAGTGAAAATATAGCAGCCTACCATGCATCTAATTCTGGCAAAGAAAAACACCCATTCCTCTTTTTTTTTTTTTACAATAGTCTTATCCGAAGTTCCGAACGGATGACTCATTATTCATTATTATCTGGAATATTCCTACACTCCCACCGTAAACAGCGTTTATCCAGCCGATTAAACACGCGGTGGTTAATGAACATCGATCCACTCCTAACAACCTTCGACAATTATTATCCCTAAATCCCTATTAACAACAACTAACCAGCTAAAATTAAACATGCACCCATGCGCATGCACGGGGAGAAAAAAAAAACGTATGTACACGGCGCAAAATAAAAAAATTACAGAAATACGTGTACACTCCCATGAGTCCCATCGCACGCACGTACACGGCCGGCGGCGACGATTTTACCGGCGAACAGTGCACGCTCCCGTCGCATCCCGTCCCTACTCCGGCCAGCCGGCAGGGGCCCCCAACCCAACCGCAACCACAACCACCAACGACGCCGATCGATCGAGCCAACTCCTCTACAATTTCGTATGTATAAGTACTCCCCTCCTCTTCCATCTCCTCCACTTCTCAATACCTCTTCATTCTCCCGCCTCCTCCTAGTTTTGTGCTGCTCCTCCGCTTACGGATCAGGAGATCCGAGATCCCGCGTCTCATTCTTTTTTCGACCCTGTTTTTTTCTATCCAGAATTGTTGTTGTTGTGTATTAATCTCGCTCTTCTGCTATTATCCAAGAAGGGAGAATTATCCGGCAGTTTCAGAGGTGAGAATTGTCCCTGTTTCTCGGGCGAGCTAAACTAGCGGTGGCATCGACCGAGCATATGCTCCGTGTTGGTGTATATATACTCGTATCCTCGGAGTATCGTCACTCCGCCGCAGCAGCAGCTGATCCAGCTTCGTCGTCGTCGTCGTCGTCGGCGATCGCCACCGGCAGCTAGGCAGTGACGGTGACAGTAGGAGGAGATCAGGATGGACTGCTTCGCGGAGACGGAGGGGAAGAGGGCGCATGACCCGCTGTACCAGCGGCGCGCGGCGGCGGCGGCGACGCCGGCGACGGGAGTGCCGGTGGAGGACGTGGACAAGGTGGTGGACGTGCCCGGGGCGGTGATCGTCGGCGCCGGGCCGGCGGGGGTGGCCGTGGGCGCCCTGCTGGGGCTGCGCGGCGTCGCCTACGTGGTGCTCGAGCGGTGCGGGTGCATCGCGTCGCTGTGGCGCCACCGCACGTACGACCGCCTCTGCCTCCACCTCCCCAAGCGCTTCTGCGAGCTCCCGCTCAGGCCGTTCCCGGCGAGCTTCCCGGAGTACCCGACGCGGGACCAGTTCCTCGGCTACCTCGACGCGTACGCGCGCGAGTTCGGCGTCGAGCCGGTGTTCCGGCGGGCGGTGATCAGCGCGGAGTACGACGGGGAGTCGTGGTGGGTGTACACCAGGGAGGTGGTCACGGCGGCGGCCGGCGGCGAGCAGGCCGTCCTCGGGTGCACCATGACGGTGTACCGGAGCAGGTGGCTCGTCGTGGCCACCGGCGAGAACGCCGAGCCCGTCGTGCCGGAGATGGACGGCGCCGGGAGGTTCAAGGGCCAGATGATGCACTCCAGCGAGTACCGCAACGGCGACGGCTACGCCGGGAAGAAGGTCCTCGTCGTCGGCTGCGGCAACTCCGGCATGGAGGTGTCCCTCGACCTCTGCAACCACAATGCGCGCGCATCCATGGTGGTGCGCGACACGGTGAGAATTGAAATACGTGCATGCACTTCTTGTTGATTGTTGTGATCATCAAAAAAAGAAAGATTTGGTCTTTGTTTCTTGTTTCTTCTTCTCCTTTTCGCACACACACACAGCACAGCACCGCCCATATTTGTTTTTGTTTTTTTGTCTGGGATTTTATCGTCTTTTGTTGGTTGGTTCTGATGGAATACTACTGATTTCTCAAATGATTATGATCACTAGCAAGCTGGGGAGAGCCTGAAAAGAATCTGATAACTTCAGGATTTGTTTAATTAATAGTGAACACATTAGATAAAAGAAGATGCATGCACAAACAAACAGATTAAACAAAAGGTGATATTTGCATCTTTTCCATTGGTGCAACCTTTTTCCTTATACTTAATCATCTCTTGCACAGACTCGCACTGTCTGTCTGATCTTCTTTTTGTGCATAAGCATGAGTCTAGCAAAGTGATTAGTCTGGTTGGCATCACACTTGATCTCACGTGTTCATACACTTCCCTAAGCACACACACAAAAAAAAATTAATTGCTAGCTTCTGATCTCCCTGCATGTGTTAACATAGCTTTTCTTTTCTCGGTAAAAAAGGCAGAGAGCTTCAGCCATGCATGCCAAGAAAGAGGCTGCGATTCTCTAAGGAACTTTCTTGGGATTCATGAGCATGCGCTAGCTAGCTTGTGATGATCCTTTTGAAGAAGAAAACAAAGGATATTAAAAAAAAAACAGAACCAACTAGATTGCACCGATATAACAGTTTAAGTTTCCAAAATAGTTCAGTTTAATTAATTATATAGCTTTCTACTTATTTATTAACTAACAACAGCACTAACTTGTGTCATTTGGAATGCTATTAACGGTTATGGCAACAAAACTCTTCGCGATTGGCCTATTGATACTTTATAAAAACTCGATCAATATGATATACTTTCTGTTTATATACTTATTTTTTTCTCCTCATTGGAATGTGAATTTGCATAGCATTAATAAAACTACCCTGATGCTGATAAGCATATTCATGTGGAAGCTGCACCCAAGTTGTTTGCCCCCATAGCACTTTGCAAAGCAAGATGTAGTACAGCCTCTTGCTACCACCGGCAACCTGCAGAACATATCAGCAATGAAAAAAAAAAAAAAGGCAGAACCCCTCCCAAGTGTTTGGGCCCCAAGCCCTGCCTTTTCTTATGTTTCTCTCTCTCTTTTTGAGCCCTTTAGTTTCCTTCATTTAACTTGTGTCCATGTCACAAACAAAACAAAAAACCCAGCCACTTTGATGTTGTGCTTCTCCTTTCGGTGTTATTTTATAACATTCCCACAAAATGAAATTAAAAACCCTTCCTTAATTTGCAAACCGATTGTAACTGTAACTGATGATGTGTTACCAAATTCTATTCAAAACTTTTTTTCTGATTTGTGAATAAGCTGATGGTGCAGTCTGTCTGACTCTAGCTAATTGTGATCTCTTTTTCATATTCTTCAGGTGCATGTCCTACCTAGAGAAATCCTGGGGTTCTCCACTTTCGGTCTGTCCATGTGGCTCCTCAGGTGGTTGTCTGTCCAAACGGTGGATTGGCTGGTACTCCTGTTGTCGTTCCTCGTGTTCGGTGATACGGCCCGCCTGGGCATCCCGCGGCCCAGCCTTGGCCCCTTCGAGCTCAAGAGTGTGTCTGGTAAGACGCCGGTGCTCGACGTCGGAACCCTAGCCAAAATCAAATCCGGGGACATCAAGGTTGATATTAACAGCCGGGACCTTTAATTTAACTAATATATATATTAGCCTTACTCTCTCCCAATTACGTGTAACCTAACATTTCACATTCACTGGGTTATGATATGCAGGTGACCCCAGCAATACAATGTTTCCAAGAACATGGCGTGGAGTTTGTGGATGGCAGCACTGAAGAATTTGATGTTGTCATCCTAGCCACAGGATACAAAAGTAATGTGCCATATTGGTTAAAGGTATGCACATACATGCGTTATATTTATTCTCTACACAAGTTCATTGATTCTCTACGCAAATTTATCATCGTCACACATACATATATGGTACATGTCAACTGATTAAAAATTGATCTTGTTCTTAATTGGTGTGTAAATAGGAGAAAGAATTCTTCTCAGAGAAAGATGGCTTCCCAAGAAAGGGAAATGCGTGGAAAGGGCAGAATGGCCTGTACGCTGTTGGTTTCTCAAGGCGTGGTCTCTCTGGAGTGTCCATGGACGCCAACAACATTGTGCAGGATATTGTGCAGCGTTTGCACGATATGGGCTATGAAAGAAGTGAGAACAACTGACATGGAATGGAACCCACTTGTTTTGATCAGAGCATTTTTCTTGTAGACACGTCATGTGCTGGTCTGGTTTACATTTCGCCCTAACAGGTAGATACAAGCCTGAAAAAGCCATCAGGACAATCTACCAGTGCATATGCATGCATATACTTCGATCAGGCTAGTGCATCTCATTTTTTCCCCCAACCTCATAATGTATATAAGTCATGGTATAGGCAGTAATCATTTGTTGCATTTTAGTGATATGATTTGGCCGGCCTAATTTTAACTGGAGGGAGTGAAACTAGAGTATTTGAGTTTGAGGGAGAATAGCATAATCAGTTTAGTTTTGGTTCCGTGTTTTTCTTTTTGAGAAAGCTTTGATTTCATTTCCTTTTTTTTTCATTTTGGCAATTGTTGTCATGTTATTTTGTAAGTGTCAATTGTAACAAACAACATTTGCAATAATCTATGCTCTGGTAGATTTTCTGTTCTATTGTTTTCACATTATAGCCTTCTTACTCTCAATTTTGCGTTCATTAATGTGTACTTTCAGTGGGTACCAATGGAGAGAAGGGATAGATAGACCCATATAGTAAGTCAACAATACCAAACATTATCTAATGCATGTTTCAGTATATATATCACCTTTCTAGATGAATCCCACATACACCATTTCAATATCAGCTAGGAGCTGAAACTGTTTAGATGAACTCTCTCTCTCCAGGGGATATGGAGCTAAAGTTATGCCAAACAGGTTCTTAGTATTCACCGTAACACGAGATTTCGGTGTCGATATTTTCTTACATATATGCATGGTGCTTTCAATTATATCGTCATCATTCTGTACCAATATGTATTGATCCTAAGGGACCACACCACCACCACAAATCAGGCCACTAGAGCATATATGCAGTGATACCGTTCAACCCCTGGTTTTACGATGTCGATCGATCCTACATGCAATCAAAGTACCCTCTCACTCTCACAGCATAGCTAGAGTCAGAGGAAGGAGATGCATTTCTCATCTTGTCCAACACCAAAAGGGGGCTCTGAGACCTCATGCCCTAATTGCCCCAGTTGCATGTCTGCGCTGTCTCTCATCTGAGACTCTCATGGAAACATATATTCCAGACGAGGCATATTCCGGCCCCGGCCCGGCCCTGAGCTGTCGCGCCAACGGTATCTGCTACTCCCTCCGTTTCGGTTACAAGATATTTTGACTTTGGTCAAAGTCAAACTGCTTTAAATTTAACTAAATTTATAAAAAAAATATAATAATATTTACATTACAAATTAGTTTTATTAAATTAATAATTAAATATATTTTTATAATAATGTTATCTTGAATCGAGAATATATTACTATTTTTTTATATAAACTTCGTTAAACTTAAAGCAGTTTGACTTTGACCAAAGTTAAAACATCCTGTAACTTGAAACGGAGGGAGTAGTAGAGATCGATCGATCGATCAGCTTGGAAGCCCTTGCTCCTTAGCTTTTCTGAAGCCATGATTCCATCTCATCTCCATCATTTCCCACTTTCTAACAAGCAAGATGCAAGAGAGATTCTGTCCATCGATGGCAACAAGGTGGTGTGCTTATGGGGCACGGGCGGCGCCGCGGGATCGCCGAGCGCCCTGCGTAGTGCTGCCACTGCACCCAGCCGCGCGCGCACTTGGCGTGTACTCGATCGGCACACGTAGCTATGTAGGGTTCCGTCCCTGCATCATTGCGCTCTTGTGCTCAGAGGAGGACACCATATTAATTCCATTCCATGTATTGCTGTCTGCATATATATGTACATGCACGGTGCTTATTGGCTTGATTTTTCAGCTGGGAATATATGCTTCATACGAGCCTCCGAGGGTTGCCAACGACATGTGAATGTAGATTGAATTTGTGTTGGATATTTACTAGAATTTGCATATGCTTTCAAAATGGCAACTTTGAAGTATATATACTTGCAATTGTGCGATGGACGCAAGGGCCTGTTCTTTATAGATGATTGATGATTTATGATAGCGAGTTTATGATAATTAATTATTTGAGGGCACAAATGACTGAATTAAATATTACAAATTGATTTGAAAATTCTAATAAATGCCGATGAAGATTTTTTAAATCATATATATACTATTTAATTATAAGTTTAGAAAATGTGCCCATGATAATCCGTAATTCATAAATTGATCAGGCAAGTTTGAAACAGATATTTGACGACTAGATTATTATAGTAGATAATCTATTTAATTATAGGGATTGGTTAAATATTTTAATATACAAACTTAAAATAGCTTACAACAAGTGGTCTATGCAATGCATGAGAAGATTTTTTTTCTATAAAACATATATTTGGAGATATACATTAAATAATTCAGGGCAATAATACGATGAAGTAATTGAAAAGATCGAATAGAGTTGTATGTGACGTGGTTAATTGAGTATGGCCAAAAAGGTTCTAATAAATTCTAAAAACATTACATAACGTAGATTGTTGTTGTGTCACATATCACTCGATAAAATATATATGCAAGATCAAATTTGATTTTTTTTAATAAACAAAATGGTAATCCCAAGTATGAACGTGATTGCTTATTTTTGCTATGTTTGTTATCTTTGTTTCAGCATGTTTAGATACTTGTCAGTAAATGGATGTATGAAGATATAATCATCTACGCTGTCTTTCATACATATATATATATATAACTATTTAAAAAAGTGAAAATAAAGAAGACATACATACACTCTATAGTGTGTATTAATAGTTAAAACTAATGGTAGTCTAACCAGTCAAAATATTGATGGTCAAAGTAAAAAAAAAAAGTAGAAGTCAAATAGTGCACAATATTTGTAAATGGAGGGAGAGGAGGTGAATACCCGTACTCCTTCATCCAAAAATATAGCAATATTTGATTTTTTTTTTCAAAGAGCTTAAGATTGAGGTCAGAAATGGTTGTTACATAGATAATTACTCCGGTAAAAAGAATAAATGACAAATAAGTTTGTTGAGATGAAAATGTTGATAAGATATCCTTGTGGTCTTAGATAAATTTTGAACTCCAGCTATCATTATATAACCTTATATTACGTGGTTTAGGTCATGTGCCAAATCTGGTTATTACTCTGTACCACTCCCTCCATCTTAAAATTAAAGGATTTTAGATGGATATGACGTATCATAGTCCTATAAATCTGGACGTCTTATTCAACCAAAATTCTTTATATTTAGGAACAGATGAAGTAATACGATGTTCAGTAGACATGACATACTTGCAATATATATGCATGCCTATAGATTGCAACCAAATTTAGATGCATAATATATGATGTGACCTGAGGTCAAGTGAAGCGAACCACAAGTGCAAAGCAGAACCCAAAAGGATAGATGAGGGCTAACAGGGGCTTTTCTTGGAACTTGTTTTTAGTGAAGGTTGCTTTTCTGCTTTTTAGTCCTGTCTGATCGTCAACAGCGACCTAGTTACACTTGGTTCACATCTGGAGCATCATCAAGATCTTATACATTCTCCAACACAGCGCATTTTATGCCGGAGCACTTTTCTCTAGCGAGCAATAATAGTGCAAGTAGTATAAAAAGTTGGGAAACTATTTTAAGCCATCTAGGATGTTTCTTATATTCAGTATAAATAATTAATAAAAAACATCAAAAATAATTACTGTAGATAAATCGATAAGTGTGTTAAATGTTCTACACAAACCTGAACTATCAAATTTTATCTACAAATAAAAGGAAAAAAACATCACATTTGATTATAAAAAGTAGAGTCTTATTTGCAGTTGCATTTATTATTAGGTTTCTATATGTATTAATTTTTAAAAGAATTTTCATAACTATCTAGTGGTTATAGTGGATAGGGGAATGCCATCGGGGGATAGGAGGCAGGAACAACGGCGACGGAGGGGAGAGACACCCAAAATAGGGTGGTTGGTAACAGGGGCGGAGCTAGTGTATACTAAGGGGGTGCCCAGGAACCCGGTCAAGAAAATTTTTTAGCTATACCTCATCTATTTTCATCCGCATCAGTTTAAACTCGATCTAAAATATAGTAAATTAAGTAAGTGGTACCACCCTCCATTTCGCTCTAGCTCCGCCCCTGGTTGGTGAATGAGGAAATATAGGAGATCGGTAAAGAAGTGACATAGTTGGAGGAGTCAACACCAAAGAGATGACCAAAGAGGAACTCTTTCGAGAACAATGTAGCTAGATACTCCTAAACTGTGTTTGGAGGTGGAGGTTAGGAGCTCCACTTCCCTGCACACAAAACGGGGTGATCTGTTAGTGCATGATTAATTGAGTGTTAGTTAAAACAAAATTGAAAAATAGATATAATATGACTTTTTAAAATAACTTTGCTATAGAAACTCTTTTGCAAAAAAAAGGTGCCATTTAGCAGTTCAGTAAATGTGCGCGTGGAAAATAAGGGAGCAGAGGTTGGACAAATGGGAAAATAAAGTGTCGAATACAACCGTAATGTTATTGTAAAACCAGGCAATTAATTAAGCAACATGGAAAAAAATAACCTATACATATAAGACAAGTACGCTTACAAAGAAAAAATCCCACAAAAGTTCAATTTGTTATGAAATATTTGGATGATCTCATCCATATATATGGATAGAGCAGCAACCAAATCAGGGACATGAGGTTGGTCGTGCCCCACACCTCTTCTCGCCTCACGGCGATTCTAGCAACGGACGCGATGGTTCCCAAACCATCGCGTCTTCTGTTGCCGTCTCTCTCCCCCCTATATATTGTAACCATTGTTATTCATAAAGGATCCGCTCATTCGTTCCCTCTACATTCTTGTGTTCAATTCTCTCGCTCAATCTCTCTCGCTCAATCAATCTTATTCACAATAAATTACTTAGGCCACGATACAACAGGGTTCCTAACAACGTAAGCACAAGAAATTATTACTCAATGATTTTGTCAACAACCATGATAACTGCCTATCAACTAAAATCGATGAATTTTGAATAATGTTTACCAAAAAAATAAATTCTGTATGAAACTTTTTTAACTTGTTCGAAATATCAAAATGTTTTTAAATATGGTGTCCTCTGATATCAACTGTTATGGTGATAACCAAACGGCTATCCTCGAGATTGTAAACCATGAGTAAGTAGCACAGAAAACAATTGATCTGTTCTGTTCCACGGAAGATTAGAAAAACAGATGGCCTGTTTGGCACAGCTCCAGCTCCAGCTCCACCCCTCCTGGAGCTGGAGCTCAGCCAAACAGTTTCAGCTCCACTAAAACTAGGAGTGAAGCTGGGTGGAGCTCTATCACAAAATGAACTAGAGTTATGGAGCTGGGTTTAGTCAGCTCCACAACTCTTCTCCAAACCCAACTCTTAGAGCTAAATTTAGGAGTCGGAGTTGTACCAAACAGACCCAGAGTGCAACTAACTTGACCTACCAATCCAACTACACCCGGAAAAATATCAAGCCAGCCTTTGAACCGTCGTGGGCGAACTACACACACGCCGTTGCCACTGTACACCAATCGAGCACGTATGCTGCATGCTTTACTACCTATGTATCTATCCATTCGCCACCTGCTATGCCTTTTCAGCAAAGAACCCCCGGCTCTCAGGTGGGGCCTCTTCTTTTCGTTTATGTTTATATTTTCCAGTTAAATTTTAAATTTTCAATCTTAAATTTAAAACTGATTTTAAGTTTTTTTCATGAAAGTTTATTTTTCAGCCTTTACTTTTAGATTGCTAAAAACACGTATATAAATATTTTATTTATAAATTATTTTTTTTTATAAATATGCTGTTTCGCTTATTCGTCTTCGCTTATTCCGCGAATAAGCGAATCGATGGCTCCGCTCGCTTTATCCACCCGATTGAGATCGGCACTACTGACGCCCAAATGGCTTGTAGCTCGCGACTACGAACGGACGCACGCACATTTGCGTGAGAGATCGATTGGTCGACAAGTCCGTCGATTCTGAAGTGACAGCGAGCTGCATATATATCAACCGAATCGAGCGAACTACTGCTGCTGCCGCATGTCATACTCATATCTCATCAGTAATTCGTGGATAGGCCAGCGATTGCCATTTGCGTGCCAAAGCGATAAGCTGACCTGATCGATCACTACCCACCTGAACATCTCCTTCGCCGCCGTCGGTACTAGCTCGGTCGTCGCAGTCGCGCGGCATGCAGTCACATGCGCTGCGTACATCTGGAGTGGCGGAATCTCTTTGGCCAGAAACGATTGGTTTTGGGAGAGATTGGAAAGCTTAGCTTGCGGGGGGTATCGAGCATTCGAGCGTACGTGGTTCCGTTCCGCGCGCGGGCGCGGCAAGTTGGCGCGCGACGGGGCCGGGAAGCTAGTGGCGGTCCCCGAGCGTTGCGGGACAAACGCTGACATGCATGAACAGTGGCCTGGAGAGGAGCGAAGAGATGAAACGGAACTCGCCGCCGGGGGTGCGCGCGCGTGCGTGACTGTGCTAGATAAAGTATTATCGCGACAGCGTGAAGCCGTGAGGTTCAAGATCTTGTTCGGTTAATCTCTCGGTGGTTCTTCCTATGAAAAAATTGACGAGATTTACAGCGTGTTTATTTAGAGAACGTCTGGACAACGGGATTCCGTTTCAAAGAGATAAGGGCTGACATCACCTCCCCCGCGTCTAGCGCTCCGTCGCTCCCAACTACCATTTCTGAACCCAATTCGCACATGCCGCTCTACGCCAAAAACTACCATTTCCGAACCCAATTCGCACATGCCGCTCCACGCCAAACGTGCGATGTTCCGTATTCCCACTAGTGCAAGTGTACCAACTTGACCGGTCTACGCACACGCATATTAATTGGGTCTCAATGACCAGGTCTCGAGAGAGCTGCTTAGTTGGACACTTTGAGTTGTGATAAATTAATTGAGCTTGGGCAGGCATGGCCGAATGTCTTAGCAAGGTAATATATGTGCCTCTCGAGCCATGGAGCGAGGCTCGTGAAAAATAAAAAGACTATTTTAGTCTTGATAATCTTTGATGATACACTATTATGTCTGGTACTAAGACTGACTAGTGCACGTTGGGCTCCCACGAAGTATGATTTATATATGCCTCGCAAGTACCAGGTACCATATAAGATACATGTTTGTATCATACGTGATAGTACTCAGGTATCAGATTGTATCACACATGATACCCAAATACTAGGTAGTAATACATATGAGTACCATGTCAGATATCTATAGATATCAGGTTTGGTACTTAGGTACCGGATCTGATATCTATAGGTATTGGTTCTGATACGTAGGTACTGGATCTGATATCTATAGGTATCAGCTTTGATACTCAGGTATCAAGTCTGATACTTACGTATCGAATTTGATATATGAAGGTATCAGGTTAAAAAGGGGGGAAAATATAATATGTGTTACACATGTATTATTATGCTAATGTAATTTTCTTGGTCAAAATAAACTAAGCTAATCAATGTATATTCACAGTCAAATTTGTTTTTTTCGTTGCGAGACGTAGAAGTTGAATTTGAACTTGCATGTTTGTGGAGTGATATATCACATGTTAATACATCTTCTCAAAAAAATTTCATAACCATTTGAGTGACATGCAAACAACAAAAGGACATCTTCTCGAGGGATCAAAATAGTTTCCCTGTAGCTCCTAGGGTTATTTTGGATCATTAGTTTTGCAGTAAGCATGATTCATAAAAGTAAGGTTAGTAAGTAACATGTTCAAGGAATACATTGTCACATCACCTTAACAAAATTATGGATAACTAAAATGAGAGCAGCAAAGGCAGAGATAAAGCTGCAATTGCTCTTGCTCGACTCTTCATGGCACGGTTGGCCGAGAATGAGAACAAACGCCTGGCAGAAATGTGTGTCCCTATCTAGTGACATCGTTGAGAGGGAGGCAGTGTTCCGCTTCTCACAGGGATAGAAAAGGAAATTGCGTACTCCTTCTAAGACATGAACTCGGAAAAGAGATTGAATGGCAAGTGAACTAATTCCCGAAAGATCGAGTTTCAAGTAGATTGACAAACGTATCTTACTCGTTCCCTCAATTGCTCGACCCAGAAACTTCTAGTTATTCTCCAGTAGGAAAGGTTCTAGTGATATTGTTGCTATTGCTAGAAGTCCAGTTTCATTTTGGCTGGGAGTTCTCTGTCGGCTAGTGGGAGTCCCGCTATTCTCATTGTAGGCGTAGTTGCTTCTTTCATCCAGCCCAGCGCGCCATATAATCCCTTTTCCATGCCCGTGCTTTGACCTACGCCTAAGTTCATGTCGATCCAAAGGAAGCCATTTAGATCTGAGTTAAGGAAGGAAGTTAATTTAAGCAAGAGAGTGTTAGGATAGATATAAAGCTTAGACCAATAGGCATCTTAGGAAAGCCGGTTTGTTTTTAGGGAAAAAAGTATATTAGTATACTACCTAGTGGTTCACAACCTTAAAACCGTATACTTTTACTGAGAAGAAATAATGGTTAAAAATTACTTCTAATACCATAAAAAAATAAGATATTTTTAGGTATTGTGTTCAGAGATAGGCATAAGTGTAATAGTGAAATATATCAAGCATAATCTCATTAACAACATTTTGAAGAAAAAATACTCGAGAGTACGCCTAAAATTTTGAACTATTATGTATTGAGCCTTTGAACATGCTAATTGGTCCACATAACCCCTGAATCATACTCCTTCCATCCACAAAAGTTACACCTATTTCACATTTGAGTTTTTCTAAATAAGTTGTTCCTATTTGTAGTCTTTATGCATTTAAGACTTAAATGAAGAGATAAATTAAATATTTGATTAGAACCCAAGGAGTCTCATGTATTCTCATTGGCTGCATTCACTCTTTGATTTTGTATCATTCAAGATGATTTAATTTCTTTTTGGTCTTGTGATAAAAGTAATACTCCCTCCGGGATGGGTTTATTAGTCATTTTGGCTCAGTTAGCTGTGGATGAGAAAATTTGTCGTTGGAGCATTTTTCCTATGCATGAGACGAGATTGCCCTTGTGCATTGATGGCGTTATTGTTCCCAGATTATCTCCTCGTTACTCCTTTTAACACATTGTTCACATATCATTTAATGGTGGCATGCATGCATGCAAGCACACAAGAGAACATAAACAGGATTACATGTGGGCTTTGAGCAAAAAAGCCATGGTTCCTAACACATCATGTATGAGGCTGACGATGAGGACTCGATGGCCAGCGACTCCATGGATGAGGCGGACGGCGAGGAAGTGCTGCTCGTGGTCGCCGACTCCATGGACGACGCGGCCGAGACGAGGAAGTGGTCGTCGACTCCATGGACGACGAGGCCGGCGAGGAAAACGCCCGCATAAGCACAGATATGTACTGAAGCTGCATGGATGCATGGTGCCATGCATAATCGCCGAGACCAAAAAAAAGGGAATGTATATCTAGACCAGGAATCGAACTCAAGTCCCAATACACCAAGATGAATGCATTAAACCAACTGAGAGAGTAGTAGTTGCTTGTTTGCATGCTACATCTAACCTATTTAATAGGGACAAAATAGGAAATAAGGACCCTTCTTAATGACTTCGAAATCGTGTCCGAAACGACTAGTAAACCTAGCCCGGAGGGAGTATATGTAACTTTTGTGGATGGAGGGAGTATTAATTATTGGATGGTTTTCCTATGTGGCTCACGAACTCATTAATGGTCCTACTACCATGTTGGCGTGTGCACATGAGGGCAGTCCCAACCAATAGTGTCCATAAGTAGTATTTATGGTGCTATGTCAATAAGACATCATAATAGAAACTACACTCTACAACCCATGGTTTCTTAAAGTGGACCATTAATAAATACATCATCTCTCTTCTCTACCAATCATATTTATTCTTCATCTATTATGAAGACACCATTATCTCCCAATGCAAAACTTGATAGTGTCTAGTGCATAGGTTCTTGTGTTGAAGTTGTGTCTTGCATGAGACATAGTTTCTTCCTTTCTTCAATCTCTCTCTTAATTAATATAGGGCTGGTTTGGTTTGAGGCCTAAATTAGGCTTACCAATATTTGACAATTTTAATAGTGTTTAGTGTCTATTTGGTTTGAAGCCAAATTTTGACATGCCTAAGAAAATAGGCCATTTCAATAGTGAACTTAGGCTATTTTGGCTTCAATCCAAACACAACTTTACCTTACCAAAATTAGTCATGCCAAAACTTGTCAAAATTTGGCACTGATAAAATTTGGTAAGGCCTATTTAGGTCACAAACCAAACCAACCCATAGTGCTACATAAGCTAAAAGTCCTACATGGCAATATAGTTAATGCCATAGACACCATCGTATGTGGAGGGTTGGGATTACCCTGATGAGTCTACCACGATGTTTTCACCACTAACAGAATAAGAAAAATATATAAGAACAATTTTATTACTCCATTTACGTACTGGTTTGACTAGTGTGTTGACATGGCAAAATAAAAAAAAGAAACGTTGAGTCAGCATGCCCTGCAAGCAAAAGGCCAGCTCACAAAAATGCTTATGGTTATTTACTTCAAACAAACAGTTCACTAATAATCTATCCCTAAAAATTAATTTTTAGATTTCCTAAACTAAAAATAGGTGGTGAAAAAACTCTTTCCTTCAAGAGATAGCCTAAATTCAATCCCCAAAACTAAAAGTGAGCCCTTCTGTTAAACTACCAACAGAAATTCTAGTTTTTTTCCTTTCCCGTGTGCAGAAGGAGATCTCCCCGACGCGGGAAGGAGAGGAGAAACGCGGAAGGAGGGGAGAAACGCGCGGAAGGAGGGATTGGGAGTCGTTCACTCGCCCTCAAATACACGTACCGAGAAAATTGGAGATGGGAACTCCAAAACGTCCAGAGCTCTTTTGGGAATCTGTTGGACCAGTTTTTTTTAAACCAAAATCCCAAAAAATTAGGATTGGGGATGGAATAGATAGATTGTTGGTGATGCTCTGGCTAAACCAATAGTACTCCCTCCGTTCCATAATATAAGGGATTTTGAGTTTTTGCTTGCATTGTTTGACCACTCGTCTTATTCAAAAAAAATTGGAATTATTTTTTTTGACTTACTTTATTATCCAAAGTATTTTAAGCACAACTTTTTATTTTTTATATTTGTACAACTTTTTTAATAAGACGAGTGGTCAAACAGCACATGTAAAAACTCAAAATCCCTTATATTATGAGACGGATGGAGTACTACCCAACTTAATAGGCTTTTATATAAAGTTTAAGGGGGTAATTAATTGGACCTCCCTTTTCAAGTTACTCCTATCTCTGTAGCTAAACTAGCCGGCACAATGAGCTCATCATCACTTAATCACATCATGGTGTTTTGCCGACGTTGATGGGGATCAGTGCCCGCAGAATGATCGATCGATCGATGGAAAAGGGCACGCGTCAGGCATCGCCCGGACCTACACAGATCGAGGTACTCCTACATCTGCTGATCTCGGCCGATCGATGGATCGATGTCATGTCGTGTCGTGTCGTGTGTGCGAAGGGGAGAGCCGACGGGGGCCAACGGGATGCTCTTCTTCGTCGTCATTCCTACCCAACTTTTGCTCGGGCATTTGGCATATCCAGATAATCATGAGGCCAGGGGGGGGGGCGACTTTAATTATAATTCCTTTTCCTTTCGCTTTGGTGGTTGTTTTTTTGGCCTGGAAAACGATCTCCATTGTTAGGATTAGGGCCGAGGCATACTTGTGTAGCTGCTTCCATTCCGTGCCACATGATGCACCCTGACGTGACACATGTATATGCGCGCGACGGCACGGTGTGGGCCGGACCGCAACCTGCAGAGATCGATCCGTCGATGCATCAATGCATGTGTGTAGGGGTGCTTCAGGTTAGTATATGGAGTTGTAGTATTTGGCAGCTTTACACATGTATGTTGTTCTGGGGAAATTTCAACCCTGCTTTGCCCTTTTGCGGCTTCTAGAATTAATAATGCAGCTTTTTTTCTTTCCTGACTTGTTGCATGTACATCCACTCATGATCTGCTGGGAACAGAGTTATGGAATTTAGGGTGTGTTTAGATTTCACCCTAAAATTTTACACACTGACATATTAAACTTTTGAACACCTACATAAAATATTAAATATATGCTAAAAAAATAACTAATTGCATAAATTGCAGCTACTTTGCGAGACAAATCTTTTAAACCTAATTGCTTCATGATTTGACAATGTGATGCTACAATAAACATGTGCTAATGATGGATTAATTAGGCTTAATAAATTCGTCTCACGGTTTACTGAGGGTTACTGTAATTAGTTTTTTTATAGTGCCCGAATACCCTATATAATACTCGACATGACACGCCAAAACTTTACACCCCTGAATCTAAACAGCCCCTTACTCGGATAAACTATGTGGAAACAAATTTAGATTTAGCATGGAGTAAAAGGATAGTAGATTCAAATTGGGTGCATTTTTAACAATTTTAGTGTACATCCCTTATTGCGTTACAAAGGACACACTTAGATACGTGCAAGAGTGCTGAGCGAGTTCGTTTGACCAATCGGAGCATGTATAGGAGTAGTAATGAATATGGAGAAGCCATACTCGATTACTCGTACTAGTCCACTATACATGTGTATATCCACCGAAATAGTACTCGTACATACTGTAACACAACAAGGAGAGTGGTACCAATAATGATGCTGCAGCAACAGGGGCTTTGTCCTAACACACCCATTAACACTCAGATTCCGGCCGGCACGGAAAGATTCCACCCCTTTGTCGAGCCAGAGATCTGTACAGATCCAGCCATGCAGGGGCTCTCTCTACTCTAGTGGCCGGCCGGCTTGCAGCCACCGCGCGCGAGCGAGCGCCGGGGCCGTGGTAACGTAGCCGCCGCGCGCATTGGCCCCGTGACCCACAACGCCCACACATGTCGGCCCGTTTGGTGTGCCCCTGCCCGCGCGCCAACGCACAGGTTTGGTTTGGTTGGATGTTGATGTGGATTGCGCCATCGCAAACTTGAAATGATGGGAAAAGCCCCCCGAAGAGAAACCCTTTTTCTGCTTCCTGGATCGTACGTTTTTCCTCGATCGTGCCCTGCCGTTTTTAGGTTGTTGCCGTGGTGGGACTGTACGCGCGCGTGTGGGGGTGGTGGTGGGGGGAGGGGTTCTTTTTTTTTTTACTCTGAGCTCTCTTCTGTCTTAGTGGCTCTGAAGTTCATTCATTTGGAGGACCCTTTTGGAGACTTGCTGGGAGTGTAGCACGGCTCAGCCCCTTCCCACGTTTGGAGTTTCGTTTTAGCCGCCGTAGTTTTTTTATGCTTCAATTTTTTATTTTGCTTTTTCTCCCTTCCCATAGTGTAGGCCGGTCTGGCTGATTGCGTGGTGTAACTATAACTCTTTTCTCTACTATATTGACGTGTATTTCTTTTACGCGTTCGCGAAAAAAAAATCCATCGGTCGTTCCGGTGCGGGGTCCCGCGCGCTGTCACGGTTTCGTGACCGACGGCGGCTGCGTCGAGCGCTGCGACAGGGGTGCTCGCGATCAGCCGCCCGTCGTTACGTTACGTTTCAGTTGTTGACGAACGTGCGAGTGCGAGAGATGGATGGATGAAAGAGGCATCTCACATCGTCAGATCACGCGGGGTAGTGGTGGACGACTGTACGTGCGTGTGTGTGTGGTGGCGTGTTGGTGGGCGGCGTGTGCTCCAAAAATTGTCGCCGCGGTCCCATTCTGTGTCGATCGCCTAGAGTTTATCCGGCAATCCCAACCAAGAACAAGAGGATAGTGTACAGTAACTTTTTTTTCCTTCCTAAACACGTGAGCTTAAACGTCACACTCACTCACCCTTATGAATAAGTATATGCATATCATATTTCTATGAGTATTTTTGAATATTGGATCGGTATATACAAATATCTCGCTTTCGATATCTACGACGGAAAGAAAATCAACTGTAGACGTGAGTGGTCGTGTTAAGAATAGGACTTTGAACATAAATGGATAAGTTACTGTACAAGAAATCAAATTAGATGAGCTCAGTTCATGTGTACAGTACTGTTCTTTTTTTTTTTGGAAAGAGAGAAATATATTACTCAACCAAAAGCATCCTGGCTTACAAGACGCGAGATAAAGCTACAGCTTTTACAGTTCTGTACTTTAAGCTAGGCAGGAACTTAAAATTCATATATTACAGCTTGTCTGGATGTGCCCAAAAAGTCGATTCGTACCGTGGATCAGGAATTATACTAAAATTATGAATTTGCTAAATGGTACTAAGTATTTCACTTAAAAATCAGCGCAAACCTTACAAATTCATGACCGTCAGGTCAGCTACACGATTTGTGCACCGCGACATCCTTCCCTAGCCGTGGCGAACTTCGGCAGAGCTCCGACGATTTAGCGTCCCATGATGGTGGACGATTCATCAAACAAGGCTCTTGCAGTGAAAAATATAAGGACCGTCTATAGATCATTTGACAGAAAACCCCCTCATAAATCTTGTAAAATTTAGACCATCCGATTGCTTTAAGATTTGTGCAAGCAATCAAACCCTAAAAATCCTCTCTCCTCTCCCAATTCCTCACGCCGCCGCTTCTCAGCGCTTCCCCCCACCTCCGCCACCACAGCCACCGCCGCCCGGCCTCACCAGCTGGCCGAAAGGTGTTGACGGCGCCGGCGAGGCCCCCCCCGGCCGGCCCCCTCCCCCTCCCTCTCTTCTCCTTTGCCTCAAGTCGGCGGCGGCGAGCTGTCCGTCGTCTTCCCCGTCGCCGGCGGCGGGGCGCCACCACCGGCCGCCTCCTCCTACCGCTCTTTCCGCTTTGCCCCCGCCGCCGTCTTCTAGCCCCGCGGCTTCGGCACCGCCGCCGCTGCCTCGCCGCCCGCCCAATCCACCGCCCACCACCGGGCTACCGCCTCCCACGGCCATCCCTCTAAAGCCGGCGAACTCCCCCCTCTTCCCCCTCACCCTCCCCCCTCCCACCCCCACCCCACCCCAGGACCCTAATTCATCGGCCCTCTACCGGAGTTTGGGTTCGCCGGCGCAGGAAAAGAAGAGGTGGTCGCCGGAGTTGGAGAAGAAGAGCACGAATCGTGAAGCACATCCAGTGATCCAAAATTTACAAGATTTGATATTGGATTTTCTGTCGACAGAGTTTTAGCAATTCCGAAAATATAATGTAATTGTGATTGAGGTCTATAATCAACACTTCTTGTGTGTGCAAGATTGCCCTGCATGGATGTGGATCATGTCATGTGCCCGTAATGCATGCTAACTCATCATATCGGCCCCCTCTTTTTAGATTATCCACCGATTATCGCTCGAGAATTTTTACTCTACTCTTCTTAAAAACAATATTTCTAAAAAAAATCTATTGCATCAATTATACCGGTTGTTCAATTGTTACGTTCACATCATATAATATATTTAATCCTCCACGTAATCTATACATTTTATATAGTTGCAACCTACTGAAGTTAAAACTCAACATGCAAAAATATGTCACCTCATCATGTACCCACTAGGTCTAAAACTTAACATGCAAACATGTCACATTATCATCTACTAGCGATATAGTTACATATCAAAACTCATGCAAGCATACACCATCATCTAAAATTTAATGAATTTTACAAATCAACATGCAAGCATATCACCCCTCACATTATTTTTACAATATTTCAACATATCTATTTATCATTCTTATAATACTTAGGAAAAAGTACGAATTACCCCCTGAACTATCGAGCTCGACCGAATTACATCCCCGAACTCAAAAACCGGACATTCTACACCCTCAATTATTGAAACCGGACAAATTAACCCCCCAGCACTGTTTTAGGTGGTTTTGGGATAGACTTGCTGACATGGCATTCCAGCGTGGCAAAAAAAAATAAAAAAATAATGGACCCACGTGTCTCTATCACCTCTCTTCCTCTTCTACCTCCTTCCTCCTCCATCTCCATGGGACCATGGCGGCTGCAGAGAAAAGCCATGGCGCCGGCTGAGAGAAGCCAAGTGCAGAGCGGCCGATGTTGTCCGCGGGGGAGGTGGAGCGCCACGTCTCCTCCTCCTCTTCATTCTCGTCGTCCTCGTCGCACCACCCATGCATCTGCCTCCATATCACGGTCACCCCCGTCGCGCTCTCCGTCGCCGTCCTGACAGTGCTCAACCAAGTGAGAGCCAGCAGCAACGTTGCCTCCGCTACCTGCATTGTCTGGGCCGCTGATGTAGCCGCCTCACCTTCCATCAACCCAAGCGGCGCCGCTTTCTCCCCTCATCCTCTCTCTCTCTCTCTCTCTCTCCCCTTCTCGGGCGTTGTCTGGCGCGGGTCAAGCGGCGGCGGGCAGTCGGCGCGCAGAGGTAGGCTGTGGGCGGCGGCACTGGACACGGAGGCGGGAGCGGCAACGAGGAGCTTGACAACGCCCCGGTACTTGACAGCTGTGGCCTCTCCTCAATCCGATGTTGCCGGCTATCGATCTGATGGGGGCGGCGCCTTGAGGAGAGGTACAGGCCTCCCTCATCCTACTGAGACGGAGGCGGAGGCGGCGTGGGCGACCGGCGGCAGAGGCGGACCTCCTCGGGCGCCGCGGCGGCGACGGCGTGGCAGCAGGGAGCATGTAGAGCTGGCGGCAGCGCGCGGGAGGGCGACGGGGCGCGGCGGCGCGGCGGCAGGGGGCACGGGCGTTAGCCCCTGCTAATGCGGTGGTCGGCGGCCGCCCGAGCGCCGCAACCGCGGTGGACGAGGAGGTTGAAGGCGACGACGACGAGCTCGGGCACGGCCCGTGCGAGCTCCGGCTCCCACTATTGGCTGCTCGCTCCGCCTTTGCCTCAGCCGCCCGCCGCCCGGGGAGCTCCGCCTCCGCCGCCGGTAGCGCCCGAGCAAGCTCTGCTGCTCCCGCCCTCGCACGGCCGCCGCCGTGCTGGTGAGAAGAGAGAGGGGGAGAGATTGGGATAGAGTAGAGAGATAGAGAGGGGTGTAGAGCTGACAGATGGGGCCCACTGTTTTTAAAAAAAAATACTAATGGACTGTCACTGGACCCAAAACCACTAACGACTAAATCAGGGGGTTATTTGTCCGGTTTCAATAGTTGAGGGTGTAGAATGTCCGGTTTTCGAGTTCGGGGGTGTAATTCGATCGACCTCGATAGTTTAGGGGGGTAATTCGTACTTTTTCCTAATACTTAATATATATTTATCCATATATTTTCCACAGCAAAGAATGGTATATCATTTACTACCTCCATCCCAAAATATAGCCACTTTTAGCTATGAATCTGGACACACAGTTGTCTAGATTCATAACTAAAAATGCTTATATTTTGAAACGGATGGAGTAATTTATTCGTGATTATTACTAATAAACTCTGACTTTCATCATTTTTTCCTATCTCCGCTTCGATGCAAATTTCAGCCAGCAACCTAGTATTTCATCTGCAATCTTATACAAAGTCTACGAAATGTATTTCTCTTCAAACATGGTTTCATAAATCAGTTTTATTTGTTGTTAATAACTGATATTCTTTTTACTCCAGGCTCAATTGTCGACAAAAGAAAACATATAAAAGACTACTTAGTAAATCCCACAACAACGCACGAAAAATCACCTAGTTAAGTAGATAATCCATGGGCTTTCATCCAGAAACAATCTATTCAGAATGCCTGAGTACGACTCAAGAGTCCATCTATATACAGTGGTACTTGCAAATGTACATGTGTCGTGTATATTGATTGAGTATTGGACCTTGCGATGCGGTAAGTTCACCATATTTTTCCTTGAAATTGTTCCCTTCAAATAGTTCTAGTTTTGTCCCCATATATGACGTTGCAAATAGCATTGGAAGTACACATTTTTGCCATGTGTTACATGCTATCCAGCTATGTGCATTCATATTTTATTCTGATAGAGTTTTCCTACTACTAACCTTGAAAAGTTTGTGTTAATTCTCGGTACTAGCCAAGCCCCTAGAAAAAAAATTAATTTGCTTATTTTGAACTTAGGAAATGTATTGGGGTTGTCCACTGAAGTGGCCTACCTTCTCCACATGGGCTGTGTGGACCTCTGGTAGCCCAGTTAGAGCAAATAGGGACCCAGAATAGCTATTTGGGCCACGCTGTATGCAGTATGCTGTCTACGGTTTCTTTTATTCTTCCTTTTTTTTCATTTCCAACCCTTTTACTCGGAATCACGCTGGATTTTCTTTTCAAGACTGTCCGTTGTAGTGTATGTGAAATCTCGTGTCCTTGTAAAGTACTCCTACATTCTAAAACATCGCTAGAGTTATGCTGGTAAAATATACACCCTCTGGTTTTTTTAACGTGGTTGGCTTATTTTTAACTAACTTGTAAAATCAAAGCGTGTTTGATTGTTATTTTGTGATGAACAATTGGTATATGAGATTATTAGTTTTGATATTTGGAGATTATTGGCGAAGTAATTTGGGGATGATTGGTTTTTCAAGTGATGAACAGGGATTACTGCTGACAGATTAGGTCCGGTCAGACTGGCGGTATGTGTGCGGTGGTCTGACCAGCCGACGCTATGTCGGTTTCGGTTTCGGATTGTTGTTTTTTTATACCTATGGATAAATCATGTTTATGACTTCTAGATGGATATTTATGGCGTACGTAATACTTTTATGTGCTAACAGTGAGTTAAGTTGGTGAGAACATGTGTTTAGATATGATTTCTTGGTTGATGCATGTGTAGGTGAGTCTTAACGCCTCGGGAGAGCGTTGCCGGTGATGGATCGGAAGTCAACTTGGGATAAGATGGCACCCGAACAATTAGGATATCATGCGGAATGCTTAGGCTAAAGATCAATGCACGTGGTTGGTGAAGATTCCATGTAATATACGATGAAAATATTGTGTGTGTATGGAATGCGGAGTCGAATTTGGAGGGAGTCCAAATTTGTACAGTTGGAGTTTGTAAAGTATGTTTCTTGTACGGGAAGGTTTCCTAGGGGATTAGAACTTCTTATAAGGTTGGTTCGTGGCTTTAGATTGTCTACCTCGGGTATAAATAGAGAGGGAGGGTGTGGCCTCCCGGTATTGATTTTGAGAGAGTTAAATTTTGAGAAAAGTTAGAGTTTCGAGTTTAGTCGAGATTTTTGTGAGGAGTGATGCTGTTGTATTTTGTAAATATAGAGAGAAGTAATAAAGTTTCAATCTACTTTTGAGATATCTTCAATTTGTGTTTGCTCGGGTGCGATGGTCCAACCAGTGGGACATCGGTGGTCAGACCGGTGGCATCGCTTCAGTCAGTCCAACGACCGCGACAGAAGGCAACGGCACTTCAGGGCGGTCAAACCACGCGGTCAGAATGGTAGATCTACTTTGGCCAGACCGACATACGTCGAATTGAGGGTAATTTTTAATTCCACTGAAAGTTTTGGTTTTAGGGTATTACAACCATTTACTACCCCCCCCCCCCCCGGCAGGTTGGGTTAGTTATTGTTGTTCAATCCTACTAGCTAACGTCGTATAAAAAGGGATGGAGCTAGTAACAATAGTGTCTTCCCAAGATTATCTCATATGGAGTGTGCTTTACAGACTATGCTGATGTTCCATACACCATTTATTTGTGACATCATACAAGGATATGAGATTTCACAAAGACTATGGTGGTGTTTGAATCTCCTGAAAATAAAGATAAAGATTGAGTGTTTCACGCAAAACGAGGTAGTAATAACGTGTAATTAATTGAGTTTTAATTGTTATAAAGTTAAAAATGGATTAATCTAATATTTTAGAGCAACTTACATATAAAAAGCTTTTGCATGAAACGTATCGTTTAGCAGTTTGAAAGCGTGCCACGAGTATCCAAAATTTCATCCAACTCTTGTTGGAGAAACGAACGCAGCTATATGAGATAAACTTGAGAATATGATATAGAATATGATCTAGTCTGATTCTGCGAATCTTCAGAAATAGGTGAATCCATGTTGCAGATATGGACAAGGAAAAAATTCCATGACAATTGGCAAAGCAATCAGTTAGCACGGCTGTATCTTTCTCTCTTGGCTTAGCTTTCTCCAGGGATCTGGGACCTTTTGGAATCAGGATCTAGACCTGGTTGGGTGGAGTAAGATAGCCTGCAATTTCGCCAATCGTAAGCAGAAAAATATTACACATAAAGGGTAATTCCATATCCACGAGTGCTCCCTAGAAAAGAGTCTTACCTTTTGCCTTCCTCTTGTTCATTGAGGTGGCTGCTGAAAGCAACCTTTTTCCTTGTCTTGATTGAAAACACCTCACAAAGTCACAAGACCATTGTTTTGTATTGGGGTTCTCCTCCTTTTCCTGTGGAAGTAAAAAAATCAAACGGGAAACTGAAAACAATGTGCATCTTTGAGCTTTTGGAGATCTACAGAGGATAAAAAAGAAGCATATTTCTAAGGGTTTAGAAATGTGAATTAGCAAGTATTTGTTTATTTGTCTGAACTGAGAAAAAAAAAACTACACAACAGAGTAAACTTTTTTTTTTAGGAAAAACAACAGAGTAAACATGGAATCCCAGCAAGACAAGAAGATTAATTTTAGTCTTTACTGTCTCAAACAATGTTATTATATCTGTAATAGCAGTACACCAGAAAAAGTTTTCCCTAGACAATTGAGGATTGATCATCATCATCATTTGGCAAACCTATAATGCCAATCTACACGAACTCTGCAGCAATGATGCTTTCTCTGAAAATCTCGTCTTCTTAGCGACGCTACGAGCCTCGGAAATGCTGCCAATGAATACTAGTCTATGTACAACCCCTGCAGTCTCGCCGTCTCCAGTGATTCAGTTCTCCTCCATGACCAGCCTCTGGTCGTTGCTGCTGCTAGCCAAGAACCGGAGTGCCAGCTCGTAGGCCGAGAAGATGGCGCCGTTGACGACGAACGCCCGCGCGACGGCGGTGCCGAGGCCGCGCCACAGCACGGGGAGCCCTTCCTCCCTGACGCTCCGCCGGAAGCAGTCGGCGATGCCGCGGTACCTCGGCGGGTAGCTCTGCGCCTGCAGCCGCGACTTCACCACGTCGAGCGGGTAGCAGCAGACCCAGCTGGCGACGCCGGCGAGGCCGCCGGAGACGAGCATGGTGGCGAGGCTCTCCTGCTCCCCGCCGTGGCCGCGGCACCCCGGGTGCAGCCGCTCCCGCGCGTACTCGTACGTCCAGAAGTACACGCCGTGCGCCGGCGCGTCCCGGAGCGCGGTCACGGCGAGGCCGCGGTATATGCCGCGGACGCCCTCCTTCCGCAGGATGTCGCGCGCCATGTCCACGGGGCCGTGGTGGTCGCCGGGCCGGCGGTGCTTCTGCCCGGCCGCCTCCAGCTGCAGCCTGATCTTGACGAGCTCGACGGGGGACAGGATCAGCGTCTGCAGCGCACCGGTGCCGACGCCGGCGAGCGCCACGCTGGTGTACGACGGTGGCTCCGACATGGAGCTCGGTTGATCGATCGACCGCGACAGGATCGCGAAGACTTGGAAGACCATTGCATTCTGCAACAGACAAATAAAAAGAATTGAGGACATCCTTGAACAACAAAAAACCATCAGGTCAACAAGATTCTTGCTTCACAAAATTTTGGAAAAAAAAATCATAAAAAAGGACTTTGGCCTAATGTTTGGCAACATCAAGAGACACGAAACGTAAGCATTGTCAGCGTACGTTGCTGCCTTTATTGGCTACGCACAGCTGCATAATGCAGAGGCCACACCATGTGAGCAGCCTGAAATGAGGAGGTGGCAACTGGCAACAGTACTATACAGAACTACTGAAGCAAACATGTGAATATGTTTCTCTCTCCAAAAAAGAAAAAAAAACATGTGAATGAATATGTGAGAGGCAGGCCCATCATCATTTTGCTAAGCTAAAGTATCCTGCCAGAAATTAATTCTCTTGGATCTATCTACCCTGATTACACAAATGGGCTGAGTGATCAGTGCAAGCAATCTCAGCAAAGCTACCCCTACAAAACTTGCAAGAATTGTGCGTATCCAGCAGAGAAGCTTCTAGTAGTTACATGTTTGATTACTGTGTGTGGTTGTGTTTTGCCATTACTATCCTACAAGAACAGGAGGTGGCAAAAATTGCAACCAGTTTCCGAACGCGACAAGCAAGGGAAATGGCTATGAGGCTATCTAGTCATTTCACCGTCAATGTAGAGCCGTAATTGAATGGCTAGCTCATCAGACAGTCACCTAGTTTTTGTCATGGATGGTGATGTCATGCGTTTGTTTGAACAAAATTTCTCTTCATAAAAGGACTTTTTTATGGTAAAAAAGGATAGTAGATTGGAACAGCTGTAGGTAGAAATGTCAGGTTCAAAGAAAGCAAGAAGAAAAGGAGGAAGACGTATCAAAATACTCCTGGGATTCATAACTCCGAACAGGTCGCGTGCGAGCTCATCACGGGGGGTGGGTGAAAGGCGATCTGCTGCTCACCTGGAACGCGACGGAGGCGAGCGGCGCGCCCATGCCGCGGTAGAGCGCGGAGGGGCCCTCGGCGCGGAGGATGCCGCGGAGCAGCGAGGCGGCGGACGCGGGGCGCCCCGGCGCGGCGGTGATCCCGGGGCTGGCGGGCGGCGGCGGCTGCTGCAGGCGGATGCGGAGCGTGTCGAGCGGGTGGCCCGCCAGCACCCCGGCCATGCCCCCGACTCCCCCCGCCACGAACTCCTTCCCCCAGCTGCTCGCCAAGAACTCCGGCCAGAACTCCATCGACACCAACCAAAACCAACAACGAACATCCAAGAACGGGAGACCCGCCGCCTTGCCTCTGCACGGCGAGATCGAACGGAACAAGAAGAAGAAGAAGGCGTTCTTGACTCGTTTCAACGCCAAAGAAACCGCGCTTGGATTGGCAGGGGAGATGGGAGGGAGGAGGAGGAGGAGGCGGCGGTGGCGCGGACGGCGAGGAGGGGGGAGAAGGGGAATGGAAAGGGAACGACGAGGTGGGGGGCGCGGTATTTGTGGGCGCGCGCGGTGGGATTGGCGCGAAGGAAACGGCCAAGCGCTCTTTTCCCGAGAGCAGCGTGGGGCCCGCGTGGACAGTGCTAGACTGCTGGTAATCTTTGAGTGCTCCTGCTCCTCCAATCTGTTACGGCTTGCGTAGGATGGAGCTGCTTGTGCTAGCTGTTCGGCAGCAAATTCGGTGGCGAACTGACGATGGTCGCATGTAGTAGTAGCAGGCAGGGTTTGTTTGGTTTAATACCCTAAAAAAATATTAAAATATTTGTAGTATCAAGATTTAGGCAAGTTTTGATACTATTAATTTTCTGGTAGGGTAAAATTGTATTTAGTTGGAGACCAATTTAGAACAAGCTTTGAGTAGAGTATATAAAATATCAAACTAGACATTGACAATGCCAATGGTTTGGCTTCAAACCAAAACCACTTATACACTGTACAAACTACTAAAATATTGGTAGGGCACCGTTTTGTCACTAATCCAAAACGGCCCATAGTAAGCATTTACGGTGTTGCCAAATCAAGTTTATTGGGGGAGATTTTATTTGCGTTGTCAGTATTTCAGTTTATTATCGGGCTTGTTTGGTTTAAAGCCAATTTTAGCTCTATCAAAATCTTGGTAGTGTCAAAACCTTGACAAGTTTTGATACTACTAAATTCAGTACGATTGAGTTTAAACTATTGTGTCAGAATAATTTGATAGCAAATCAAATATGCATTTGTTACTATTAAAGCTACCATAAATTTAGTAGGGAAATAAATTGGTATCAAAACAAACAAGCCCATCCTGTCAACACAAATACATCTGATCTCGCGTCATTACTCCATTATCTAATCTTGGCTTCTTCAGGTGCATGATATGTAGGGTTAGAATTTAGTGAGCATTAATATGGTGTACACCAAATTATATATGATGAGAAAAAAAAATAAGCAGCTGAAACATTTAAAACAATTGTGAAACATGATAAAGATACACGCTTAAACATGTCGTTGTCACATATAAAACAACTAGTGTTAACGGATTGAAACATATGTTTTCTTTCATCAAAATATAATTATGTGATATCTTGTTGTAAAGATTTAGTTTCAATGAATACAACAGTGTGATAGTATTATAGATTGGATAATTGGTTTATGAGAAAATCGTTTTGAAACTCGATAAATTGCATGCATGTATAAGGTGAAGAGATGGTAAAGATAGTAGTGACCGGTAGTTTCATGAATTTTATGAAACACGTAGAAGACACATATTAAAACATATCACTGTCACGTATGAAACAAAGAGTGCTAATGGATTAAAAACATATGATTATTTTTTATCAGAATATAATCATACGATATCTTGTTGTGAATATTTAATTACAACAAATACAATGGTGTGATCGAATTGTAAATTGGATAAATAATTTACGAGAAAAATCGTTTTAAATATCGTTAAGGGTACATGTGTTATATTAGAGATCGAGATATAGGTTTGATAGCATGTGTCAGAGAGAGTCCATTCGATTTTTCTCCTTGGGTTCGGGCATACGAGGAGAAGCATTTTGCAAATAATCGAGTCGATCGGTGCTTTGATCAGCAGAGAGCGAGTATATCATCGGCTCATCGCCCCGGGATTGGGTAGGAAACCGGGCGGGCAAAATCACGTGCCAGTTTCGCCACGTCCACGTCTCACGGAGGCACGTGTATCCCGCGGGCCTAACCAACCATCTAATCTACTCCTATACACACGCCACAGATCGATTCACCGCCACATGCATCCACGACCGCGTGTGGTGCGTGCGAGTTGCGACGCTCCACCGATCGAACACGGGCGAGAGGGGCAACAAAAGAGAACGCCGGTTGGTCGTCGTCTCGTCGCGGTCGCGGCCGCGGCCCGCGGCCGGTCTCTCTCGTGGTCTCGTGGAGAACGAACACGATGGAGAAATGTTGTGGAGGGAGGACGTACGGTTCATGGGTACACGTACTGCTCTCTCTGTATGTTTCGTACTTCCGCAAGGACTAGACCGCGAGTGACTTGGCGAGTTGGGCATCGATCGACATGAAAAGGTCTGTGTGGAAGTGGGAACTGCCCATGTATTGGCCGGCTAGGTGATGGTGACGCCGCGCGTAGACGGCGTTTCCGGACGGAGCCATGTTCGAACACGCAAGGGATGCTGAGATGTGTTGTGTTTGATCGCCCATGATTGGGGCCCGGTTTCGTGTAGCTTTTGGCCAACCCATCATGTATTTGCCACGTGTATGCTCTCTCCGGTCGGAAATAAAAAAATAAATTGTTTTGGATTTCTCGCTATCAACATTATATATATACACCATTTCAGCGGTATTAGTCATTTGACAGTAGGATTTATAAAGCCGGACGAATTATCCCCAATAATTTCAAAGACAATATCAATTTTATATGGCGCACGCGTGATGGTGTTTTAGCCATGTGTTATTCTAGTCATCAAGCTAAGGAGATAATGCTTTTAAAAAGTATAATTGGACCCACATGTTATCTAGCACTACTTCATCTTTTTCCTCGCCTCTCTATCACACGCATGCACCCTGCCCAAAGCTCCACCCCTCTCCACCACGGTTGCAACAACGACAAAGACGGTGGTGAGGCGGCTACAGCAACGATAGAAGCCCCCCTTTCTCTACGTCGGCACCAAGGATGAGGCCAGATATGACCGACACAAGCTAGACATCACTAGACCCTAGGGAAAAGCTGTCAGGATAGGGAGACGTGGAGGCTTAATAGCCGACGAGGTCTCCACTGATGATAGGGGGTTGAGTTCGCCACTACCATGTATGCTACGGAAGGCGATATTGAAGGGGGCCATGCATGAGCTGGGATCACGAGGGCGGACTGAATGGACGAGGCAGTGGGTCAAATATTGCATCCAATGGCAGAGCCAGGAATTATAAAAGACCGGGGATAAGATATGGCTCAACTAATGGAGTATTAGTTTTCTAAAAAAATACATGATGAATTAACAAAATTTAAGCAAGTTTTTGGAGGCAGGCCTAGGGCTCAAGCCCTAGCTGCCCTATGCCTGCCTCCGCCCCTGATTGCATCTGCATATGATGGATGGAGATGGGTCCAATCTTATAAGACAAATAAAGATACAACTTTCCAACAAAATTATACCTACTACCGTAGTTATATGATGTATAGCTAACGTTATATTCCATAAGTTCTAAAATATAAGATATTTTTTTATGAATATGAACAATTAGTTCTTAATCCTTCGAGATTAATGACAAAAATGTTTATATGTTTAGATTAATATCAATAATTACTTATATTTTGAAATAGGAGTATTAAACTACATTGTTAATAAAAGATGGCAAGAACTCCTTTAGAATGCGGGATTCTAAAGACACGTGGATAGGAAAAATACAGGATTGAAATGTCATGGTTTAATCAATCCTCTGGATATATAAAATATATACACGAAACATTCAAACATGTCATTTGGTTGCTTCAAAGAAAAAAATGCATAGGAATGTTGAGAGAGGTAGACACAACATGATTCCCATAAGGTTGGATTTCATGTTAGAAATTATTTAAATCTCCTATAAATTGAAAAAAAATCCATAGAAATTTCAAAGAAATTTGGTGGTTCAGTATCAATGGAGCGTATAGGAAAAGTCTCGCACATTTAAAATTCATCCAAATATCCTAGTTCCAAATAAGCCCTTATAATTTAATTTTTATTTATGTAAACAAGTGCCTAGCCCATTATAAAACCATATATAGGTCTCGAAGACCAAATGATTAAAATTTAATGTAATCTTGATCTTAATTAGTCTTTGTGTTTGAAGCTAACTAAGATGAAGACTAAGTGGGTGTTTGGTTAATACCCACACTTTTCCACACCATATTTTTTGCTATCACAGTTTTTAGGCGTGTGTTTGGTTCACTGTCACAGTTGTAGCTTGCCACATTTTTTCAATAGCATGTCCCATGCGTTGTATACTCAATTTTTTTTCAACTTCACGCACACTTTGTGGCTACCACAACTTGCCTAACCTTAGTCGTGGTGGTAAAGCGTAGTTAGCAACCATACACTTGGGCACGTAAAACGAGAAAACCATTAGCATATGATTAATTAAGCTTTAGTTATTGCAAACTTAACTAATTGATATATATGATATTTTAAAGCAACGTCTATATAGAAAGTTTTTACACGAAACACACTATTTAATAATTTAAAAAACGTGCTAACGGAAACTGAGGTAAAATATGATTATTGATAAGAAAATAACAGGGGCAGGTGGAACATGTCTACCTAATTTTAAATCTTACATTTGGTAATGTGTTCGCATTTATGGTTAATTGTTTTATTAAGTGGCAAACGACTTCTCTATTGACAATGAGACACCCATAGTGACTTGGTTAATACTCCCTCCGTCCTATAATATAAGGGATTTTGGAGGGAGTATCAAGGTATGATGATTTGATGGGTAAGGTGTATATTTGTGTGTCCATAGGATGATAGGAGTGAGAGTGCGCACGTTTGAGAGCGTCCGGTTTATATGTTTTTCTAAAAAAAAGTCACAAACATTACTTAGGCTCTGTTTGCAAGGGCATGTTCCTAACTCCCTACTATCGTTTTCCGTGCGCACGTTTTTCAAACTGCTAAACGGTGCGTTTTTTGTAAAATTTTCTATACGAAAGTTGCTTAGAAAATCATATTGATCTATTTTTTTAAAAAAATAGCAAATACTTAATTAATCACGTGCTAATGGACCGCTCCGTTTTTCGTGCGTACTGTTTAAGTCTAGAACTGGCTCTTGCGAACAAAGCCTTATACCTGCTATACTCTATCTGATCCCAATTGATCATCACATTACATGAGTACTCCATCAAAAGCAAGCAAAACCAATAACTATCCTGTACAACATTTACTCTGGTAACAATCCCAATACATCTACAATTTTCACTTTTTTCTAACCAATAAGGGGCTGTTTAGTTAAGGAAAAGGAAATTTTTGAGTGTCACATCGGATGTTTGACCGGATATCGGAAGGGGTTTTCGGACATGAATAAGAAAACTAATTTCATATCTCGTTAGAAACCGCGAGGCGAATCTTTTAAGCCTAATTAATCCGTCATTAGCACACGTGGGTTACTGTAGCACTTATGGCTAATCATGGACTAATTAGGCTCAAAAGATTCGTCTCGCAATTTCCTCCCTAACTGTACAACTACTTTTTGTTTTTATCTATATTTAATGCTCCATGCTTATGTCCAAAGATTCGATGTGATGTTTTTGGGAAAATAATTTTGTGAACTAAACGGGGCCTAACAAGCAAATATATATTGCATGTTGGTTATACAACCTGCAAAGATATATTGTTATAACTGGTTGTATGTATGGATGCATGTCCTAATGTCTTTTTACTTTCCGTATACATATAACGGATAGATTTATAGAATGTATACTAATATGATAATTATTTGAGAATAAAATTGAAAGAAATTTTAGGACGATTAATTGAAAATGGGTGGACTATGCACTTATATACTACCTCTGTTCTCTAATATAAGAGATATTCACTATTTTCTTATGAAGTTTGACTACTCGTCTTATTAAAAAAATCGTGCAAATATAAAAACCGAAAACTTATGCTTAAAATACTTTGGATAATAAAGTAAGTCATAAATAAAAATAAATAATAATTTTAAATTTTTTTAAATAAGATGAATGGTCAAACAGTGTAAGTAAAATGTTAAAATCGCTTATACGAGGGGAAGGAGGGAGTATACTGCATAATAAGCATACAGGAGCACGAAAATACCAAACTTGTTTAGAAACGATCGAGGATCACCTTTTCATTTCCTGAGAGTGAAAAATACCTTCCCCGTGCTTCTACTGGCCCCCAGGCCCCAGGAAGCCACAGGAATCGATATCCACAACCCTCCGATTCTTTCGCGGACTTGGCAGGTGGGCCACGATCCCCTCGACGACCCCACGCCACGATCTCCTCGACCCCACCCGCCAGTCTAATTGGGTAAACCCAGTCCAAAATAGTGTATCCCCCCAACCGTCGCCACTCTAGACTCTACCCATTCCCATTACCCACGCCGCTTTAACCAATGACAGGTGGGCCCCACCTCACCTGGAGCCCACCTGCCATTGGCTCCGCCGCGCCCGTCTCCGAGTCCCTCTACCTCGTGGCCTCGCCTCGTCTTCTCTTCTCCCCCTTCTCCTTTGCGGCTTTGCCTCGTCGCCTCGCCTCCTCTGCAAATAATTTCCAAAAAAAAAAAAGAGAAAAAAATCGAAAAACCCCTCGAAAAACGGCGGAACGGGTGGAGAGAGTGGAGGAGAAAGAGGGGGAGCTCAAAAGATGAGGCCTTCGAAGAAGAAATCGAAGAAGAAGAAGCCCTCGGCGGCGGCGGCGGCCGGCGCGGCGGCGCCGACGACCCCTCCGGCGGCGGCGGATGGGGGAGCGGAGGGCGCGTCGTGCTCGCCGCGGTCGGAAACCCTAACCCTAGCTGCGGCGGCGGCGGCGGCGGCGGCGGCGTCGGAGACGGAGTCGAGTAGCAGCTGCGAGGCGTCCACGTGCTCGTCGTCGTCGTCGTCGGCGTTCAACCCCGGGTCGTCGGGGGGAGCCTCGACCTCCTCCCTCTCCGCCTTCTCGTCGTCGGCCTCCACCGCGTCGTCGTCGGCCGCCGGCGACGAGCGGCGCGACATGGCGTGGCTGCTGGACGCCTTCGGCACCGCCACGATCGACCAGGTGGACTCCGCCTACCGCGAGGCCGGCGGCGACGCCTTCCTCGCGGCCGGCATCCTTGGCTCCTCGCCGGAAACGCAGCCCTCCCCGCCACCCCGGCCCCCGGATCTCTCGCCGCGGGCCGGATCTGGTGGCAGGAAGGCCAGCAGGAGGCCGAAGAAGGTAGCCGTGGCTGCGACCGGGATGGTTGCGGACGTGATCGGTAAGGGATACACGCGACCTGCCACTTCGCCCGTAAACAAAACGAACGCGTGGAAGGGCAACGCTTGGAAGGACGGAAGTGGTGGCGACCGCAAGTATAGTGTTGAAGAGGCCGAGCAGTTCCTGTGCTCTATGCTGGGGGATAATTCGGAGCTTGGCATGGGTGTGGTCAGAGACGTGCTCGGTAAGCTGCTTTTGCCTTATAATTACAAGCGTCCCTGTAAAAAATTGCATTTTTTTACTGTTGTAAGAGCCCAGCAGAATTATTATACATCAAGGAATGAAATAAAGATAGAAACACTTCCTCCACACAACAGGAGAGCATCTACGATTCAAAAGATATTTTTCCCCCCAAGGAATGGTTTGGTTATTGTTTACAAAAAGAGAATTCAAATGCCATCCATAACATTGCGCAGTTCATAAGCCAATCTAGTGAAAGGAGCAAATATACCGTTTTATTGAACTAGAAAATATGATGATTAGTTTTTAGTTTTCTTATTCTGGGTGCGAATCTTGTGTTAACTTCCTGATCTGCTAATATTCTATATGAATTGTTATTATTACTCCCTCCAGTCAATAATATTTGACGTTAGTGCTACTAATCTTAGCTATCCCAACACAAAATGTTATTGATTAGTTGGGGTATTATTATTATTTCAAAATGCTTGAAATGAAAGGGCAATAGGCTGTCTATCTTGTTCTCAAATCTGTGGCAATTAGGTTTGACTATGCCTCTTCCAGCACAGATGTGTCTGAGGCTGTGATGGTGGATTTGGGATGAAGTCCTATAGGAAGGTTATTCAGAGGATTGATTTTTTGTTTGAAACATTGTAGAAGCCCTGAATAAATAGAGCAAGATTCTTGTATGATCAGTCACTTTGACTTGTGTTTAGCCAACATACATTGTGGTGCACCGTTGTTCTCTTAGGCCAAGCATTGGGATGTGAAGGAGATTGTTGCCTGCGGTGATTGTTTTACGCTAAGTTCTTGCATGAACTAAGAATGGAAGCATACTGATTTCCATCATAGATCAACGTTCTACCTTTTAATGTCATGGACATTGGCTGGTTTTCTTACATACATGGGTAGCGTTCTGCAGTTGAAAATCATCCATACATTTAGTTGAATAGCTGCATGTTCGTAAATGTTATTTATATGCGCAACTGCTGCATAATTTACTCACACAACTGCTGAAGTTACGTTTTCGTCATGAAACTAGTCATTGGATGAAATTTGGTGTTTGTGTTTGTGTTGAAAGTTGATCCATTTTTATGATTTCATTGAATGTAATGCCAAATCTTTCACTTTTATGCTTACTAAAACTAGTGGAGGGCAAAAGATTTCTTTTACCTTAACATTTTATTATTTGCAATTGGCCAGTCAGTTGGAAGTGGAGATGATTCTTAGTGGAATGAGTTTCTGATGTTACTTCCCTCTATTGTTCAGGTCAATATGGATGCGATGTTGAGAAGGTAAAGGATTTATCTTATTGGGTCCATTTCGTAGTGACTTCCAGCTATGTTTTTACGTCCTGAATGGAAAAAGTTTGCCTTTTGGTTGGAGTAGAATTTCACTTTTCTTCGCGGGAACTATTTTCAGCTTGATTCTTTTCCCAAACTCAAAACAAGCAACTATGCATTTGTGCAAGTTAGCGCACTATTCCGGGAATTTCCACATTATCATGCACATTTGCAAAAAAAAGTTGTCATTTTTTTGCACATGAAAACAGCCATGCAAGCAAATGAAATATTTTTATGGTACATGATGTCATGTTGAACACATGCACACATGAAAAATACCTTGCTAATCACTTGTTACCAATATCCATCATGACTTATGACATTGCGCAGACGATACCAATTTCTTGAATAGCGTTCCAGTTGGTCTACTGTGGTTGCGAAAGAGTGCCTTTCTGCTAGACACAAGATGCGGACAGTAGGAAACACATGCCGTAGTACATGTGGAACATGTCTAGCCTTTGCAGATTGCAGTGTCTTGTGTCTATTGACAAAAAAACAATCGATAGACATCAAATACCATCAATAGTTGCGGCCACTTGTGACATTGATGAGTAAGGTGGTGATGGTACAGCTGTGTTGCACAGTTCTTGTATACTGTATCTAACCTGGCATAATCCTTTTTTAATATTATCACCTTATTCTTTTAAGAACATTTCTCCATCTAATCATATTTGTAGTAGCCAGTGTAGGCCGTGGCGGAGCCAGGATAAAATTATAGTGGGGGCTCCTCAGCCTTTTGGGCCTTATAACAGTCTCAGACAAAGTCTATTTTAGCCCCCTTACAATAGATATATGGATTTAAATTTTAGGGGGTCTTAATGGGGGCTCTAATGGTTTATTAGGGGGTAGGGGGGGGGGTCTAAAGACCCCCCAGCCCCCACGCTGCCTCCGCCACTGAGTGTAGGTAGGTCTTGATATTCTAAACCAGACTAGATGATACTCCGCGCGTTGCAGCGGGAATTCATAGTAATCAACTTAAATAAATTTGAAGTATTTAACTGATTTTAAGTAGAAAAAAAAACAGAGAAATGCTAAAAGCACAAAAGCACAATCATCAGTTTGAACAATCTAAATGAAATTTGTTAGATGACAAACTGGAGTAATAGTCAAACTGTATATTCTACTTAAATAAAAAGGAAATTAAAGCACCGACTTCAATTGATTTTTGATGTGGACGTTATTGCGAATGAACTTCATGGAGCCAAAGTAGCCAATGCACTCACCAGTTGTGGCACACTGAAAATCAAGTAAACACAAACTGGCTTTTATTAAATCTAATTATTGTATCTTAGATAGGGCATGTTTGATGAAACCTCTATGACAAAAAAAAAATCAATATTTGAAGCTTGAAGCTTTAATAAGAAAAATGATAGCATACAGAACAGAAGGGGTAGATAAAAAGCAAAGATACAATGTCACACTATATATAATTTATATAGGTATAATGCACCTTAAAGTGTGTTTCTCCATCAAGCTCGGGCCTTATAACTCTCATACCTCTTCCCCCTTGTTTGAAAGGGTGCTGCACACAAAATAGTTACATCCATGTCCTAAAAAGATAAAATATGGCCATGTATGCTTATTTTGGGACTGAATATCTCGCAATCATCTCAAAACACTTGGATAGAAATGATTTGAAATACGTCTGCAAATGGAGAATATGAAATATCACCCCGACTCCCTGTACATTTGCAGATGGTCTTGTGTGCTCTTATAAAAAATATACTTGGCATGCTTGCAACCTGCATGAAATCGGTGACACTAACAGAAACCTACACATTAATTCAATTATGTCTATCTTGAGATTGATAATCCAAGCCTGGTTGAAAAGAAATACTGTTGTTTATTAGGGTGCAAAGCGCGTGTCAATAGAAAGAAAGTACTTTTCATATCCCAAAATATTACATTGTGGACTGAAACATTTTACAACTGAAGATAAACAGTTCTACTAACCTTATAAATATCCCAATGGTTTGTCCTTTTCTGATATAATGCTTTATTCTGCAATCGAGAAGAGCATCCATTATAATCCAATCCAAAAGAACGATTTGAAGAATTAAGTAAACCTGATTGTACAATTGGAACATTATATAATAAAGAAGGATTAGATGGACAGCCCGAGGAACTAATATGCACCTCAATCAAGTTCATCATTGAACTAAACAGTGTGGCTTATTTGCTTCATTGTGTAAGAAATTGTGTTATCGTCTGCGAAGCTTATCTTAGGATGGGCATACATATTTCTGCAAATCTTGTGAACATAGTCTATGACCTCAGTAGCCATTAGACTATACTGTGTCGGTAGAGAATCTGGTGCAGCAATGATGTAATATTAGGTATACATACATCTAATCTTAGAGTTGAGTAATTGGTTACATACCTTTTGATCTTGGCGTAGATTTCAGTATATGACTGAATGGAAGGAACCAAAATGACATTCGCAATAAGCTAATACTCTGAGATTAAGTAGAAAACAGATCTTATGACTGAAGGCTTTAAATAAGAAAAAAAAAGCAAATGAAGCTATATGGCTCAAGAACAGAAAGAACCATACTTGCACGAGGAGAGTTGGATGTGAGCACAGGCTAATATGTTGATTTGGTGTGCTATTGCGTATTGGAACCGATCAAGGAGGTCCTTTGGTAGATGTTGGCCTTACAGTTTCTTGAAGTGGCAGAGGAAACCAACGGTTCGAGGGGAGTAAGAGACCGTGGAAGACGGATCGATTTTCGGCAAAGGAGACGCAGCAGAAGGCAAATCAATGGAGGGAAGAGGAATCGGTTGTGATGATGCGGAAGCCTAGTGGTCCTGCGCAGGGCTACAGGCGCGCGGCGCTGCGGCGTGGCTGGCGCGTGGGGGATGGGGGAGGCAGTGTGACACGGGGAGGAGAAGCGAGCAAACCGGCTGGCGGGCCCGCGCACGATGGGGGGAAAGCAGCACGCCAGCCGACGGGGGAGGGGAAGGAGAAGGAGCGCGGGGGCGAGGGAGAAGCGAGGCGACGCGAGCGCATCTGGTGGCGGCAGCGGTAGCGATGCGGATGGGGTAAGAAACCAAGAAAGGAGAAGTGGGCTGGGCTTCACGCGTGACCGAGCGTCCAGATTAGATTGAATGGCTGAGATTTTACAGGTGACGTGGCTTAACCACAAATCAGCTTTAGGTCTTAACTATATAGAAAGAAGGGATTGGCTAGTTCTCATGATAAGTTGGTCACATTGATATAAAGTTTTGTCATATCTAGGCAGGGATGCACGTGGGTCAGCCCACAGTTACCCACTGATCCACACCATTTTATTTGATTTCAATTTTCTACCTGATACATACTAGGAAATGGGAGAGATGTTCACTTTCAAGTGATTGGTGTGGGTCAATGAGCACCCATCAGTGGGCAAACTTGATGGTTTGTACTGAATTTTCACATATTAAACCAAAAGGAAGGTTGTAAAGCAAGGATTGTTATCTAGGTTGCATGAAATCTAATCAACTAGCATTTCCTCTTGTTTCCCTGAAAGAATTGCATGCCGTAAATTTTCAGCTATTTGGTCAGAAGTTTCACAGATTAAAATGCTCTCAGGCTCTGGATGCATTACTTGATATCTCGGGTATGTCTTCCCTTCAAAACATGGAAAGGTGTTTCCCGAATGCTCAAATAAATGGCATGAGCTCTCCAAACATCTTCCTAGGAAATGGACTGTCTGAGGAAGTGTCAACTGCAGGCATTGAAAAGAGTTCATACCAGGTGTTTACTTAGCACTATCTACAATCATATGCAGATATGCCGTACTGAAAATTTAGACTATTCTTAGTTCACTCATGCATACATTTGTGGTTATTACTGTGGTCACAGTAGTTATCTTTTTTACAAATTATATTAGTGTGGGACCTGGATAGACTACCTTATAATTTTGTAGTTATTAGTGCAGGTATTATTGTATCTTCTTGCTTGCTAACATATACTCCCTCCGTCCTATAATATAAGGGATTTTGAGTTTTTGCTTGCCCTGTTTGACCACTCGTCTTATTCAAAAAATTTGTGCAAATATAAAAAACGAAAAGTTGTGCTTAAAGTACTTTGGATAATATAGCAAGTCAAAAAAAAAATAATAACTCCAAATTTTTTTTGAATAAGACGAGTGATCAAAGAGTGCAAACAAAAACTCAAAATCCCTTATATTATGGGACGGAGGGAGTATGTGTTACAGCCTTCTAAGATAAGAAGGTATCTTTCAAGACACCACTAACTACCACTTGTTTTTAGGAGCTGCTGAGTTGTGGTTTTAGTGCTAACAAGACAAACAAGAATGATATAAATTGTGTTGGTTTTCTTGTTCACTTTTGACACTGATAGTGATCCTTGCATAGAGCGAGATATCAAGCATTTGGAATTCAACTTGCTATTTCCTATTGATTGACATGATATGTACAGTCTGCTAAGCATGTTTGTGATTCCTTGTTTCTTAGCACCTTTTAGATACTTTTATTATTTCAACTAGGTTCTTGCAACCCTTGTTAAATTATTATCTAACATTATAGTTCTATTCAGTTTACAGATGAAATGCCAAACATGGCATATAATCGTTCCGACAATGAGCACGGATTCCTTTGGGGCGAGCTTCAGAGAAGGTGGGTAATAATTTGCCAATATATAAGCTAATTTTTGCTACCTCATGTGCCAAATTAATAATATACGGATATACCTACGCATTATTCTTGCACCCCGTCCTGTATAATACTCCCTCCGTCCCACAATATAAGGGATTTTGGGTTTTTACTTGTAACGTTTGACCACTCGTCTTATTCAATTTTTATTTTGCAAATATAAAAAACGAAAAGTTGTGCTTAAAGTACTGTAGATAATAAAGTAAGTCACAAATAAAATAGATAATAATTTCAAAATTTTTTGAATAAGACGAGTGGTCAAACGTTGCAAGCAAAAACTCAAAATCCCTTATATTATGAGACGGAGGGAGTATTTTGTTTGGATAGATGTGTTTGGGAGAAACACAATAGAAAATATTTGATCATGGGACATATTCTCAGTTGATCGGATAGAAACTTAAGTTGTCTAGATACATCAGATTGCATGGTGTTCATTACGAAAGTTGCAACTTTCCTAGGAATGCTAAAATATGGTCTTTATAATGGACAAGCAAATTATGTGAGCTTATTTTTTGCAGTCAAGGTTTGTATCTCTTGCAATGTTTTGACCTTACCAGTTTAATTTGTAATTTTTTTGCTAAGTGCAGGTGCATATACTAACTTTGTTTATTTACTTCAATAGCCCAGATTGTATAACTAGTTGGTTGCTATCTGTAAGCTCAACTCTATTTTTGCACTCATGTGACTGTTTCTATGATATCCTTGCTCAACAGCTACTTAAATGTTGCACGTGAGGAGCCCCACTCGACAACATCACCTACAAGATCAGCAAGCTCAATATCTAAGACACCACAACAAGTGCTCGATTCACTGTTCAAAATACCTGAACAACGCACATATGAACCAAGTTCCATGGACTGGAAGAAGGTAGTTAAGAGGCTGCAGTCATTCAATTCTCCCATCACATCAAACAATCAAGAAAAACCAAAAATTGGTACGCTTTGTTTTAGCCACTGTTATTTGTGTCGTTATTCGTTAAGATCATTAATTTCTTTTTGCATCACATTGAATTTTTTTCCTTTACTTCCTTTATTTCTGGCAAATTTTTCTGTATCCATCTTCTAACTCTGTAGCATGTTTTCACATTCTTATTCAATGGCTTCCTCATGTCACTTTAGAATGAATTCTGGGAAGTGTAGCTGTTTGAGCTACCATATAGATCAATAATTGTATGACCTTCATTTAAGACTAGTTTATTTATGGACTTAATAATACCTTTAGTTTTGAGCACATGCCTCACCCTATTAATACAGTAAAATTGTTTTTCCCTTCGTGTTTGAACTAGCACTTGTTGTGCTTTGTTATTGTTACATTTGATACTTCTGAAAAGATATAACACCTACTTCTCTCATTAAGGGAATGGGTATCAAGAATTTCGTACTGTCGCTGGAAGGCATTATGATACAATGAAAACATATTATCAGAAAGTAAGAGGGAATTTTTAATCTGAGTTCTCCTTGTGCTACTATTATTGTATACTCTCTATCTTTTGTATTTCTTATTGCCTCCTGTCATTTCTTCCTATGCAGGCTGCCATGGCATATTCCAAAGGAGAAAAATCTTATGCCTCCTATCTCGCAGAGGAGGTCTGATATCCCATTTTAAGTTGTTAATGCTGAGATGACTATGATGATTCAATAAAAGAAAGAAGGCAGGGTGATAGCAGATAGGTTGTAGGGATTTCTGATGTAGTGCAGGGATACTCATACAGTTCTTTAGGAACATTTCTTATGCCAATAGACTGCAATTTTCGCAAAGTTTGAAACTTCGCATAGGCTATTAAATCTCAGTAACTTCCTTATGCCTCTGTATCCAAATTCTGTCTTTTTAGGGGAAGCATTACCGTGAATTAGCTCGCATGGAAGATGAGAGAGCTAGCAGGGAAATATTTGAAGCCAGGTAATTTGCATAACTTTCCCTGCTATTATTTTTAAATCACATCTGAGTGCTAATCTTCTGTTTGCAGAAATAAGCATATAACGAATACAGTGACTATTGACCTCCATGGGCAACATGTTAAACAAGCCATGAGGCTTCTCAAGGTTCACATGATGGTTTGTGTGTGCATGCCAAGTGAGTATTCTTGTATGACCCGATTGGGTGCTACACTGATTATCAGTGTTATTGTTGTTTATTCAACTTTGATTTGGTCTAATGCTTCATGGTCCTACTGTTGTCTTCTTTCTTGTGCTCTTATAAACAGCCACCTTTCTTAGAGTAATTACTGGTTGTGGTGTAGAAGGCACAGGGAAGGGAAAAATAAAGCGAGCGGTAAGTATTTGCTTAGACAAGATTGGACTTTCTTGCTCACATGTGTGCCTGCTTGTTGTTATGCTTCGTTTCTGCATTAAATTTATAGTATTGTCAGCATATGTTATTAAAACTGAGCTGCCCTCATGAAATGTTTGTTTGAATACCTTGGTACCTTCCTGTGTTATATTACTTTCTACTCTCGTGGCGGTTATACGACCCCACTATAATAGAATGCTTTTAGCATGCAGCTCTTGACAGCGTCTGTGTTGCTGATCTTTACTCTTTCAATATGTAGACTAGTATTCTTAATTGGTCGATCTTATTACCTAATGTACCATGCTTTTGAATTCTGTAAAAATGGCTGTGGTAGGTTGCCGAGCTTGTGGAGAAGGAAGGCGTTGAGTGGCATGAGGAAAATGCCGGGACCATAGTACTAAGGCTTGGTGGCCCAAGGCAGTATCGTTTCCTTGAGCATGACAGTGACTCTGATTGAGCCTTGGGTGTCTGTTTTGAGGAGACTTGACATAGATTAACGGCCGTTCTAATCTATGTATCTCCTGTATCTATCTGTATTTACATGTGTTGTAATTATGGATAGGTGACCTAGGTCGTCCTCTGATGTAGGGCTGTAGTTTCTGACATACAGGCTCAGGAATAGCAAGGAGTAGAGAACAGGTGCTGTCTGATGTAATGATCGTTGTAGGCTCTGATGTAATGATCATTGTAGGCTGCTAACCTTGTAATGAACTCTAGCTATGTACCTGTCTAATTGTTTTGATGTGAATGCTCAAGACAATTGATCTGCTAAGGGAACTATCAGAAACAAAATTAGCTGTGAAATTTAGCATCTGTTGTAACGCATACGCTAGAGCACGATCTTACTTTACAGTTTTCGAGTTTATATGATGGATGCATTTGCCTACAAGCGGATGAATGTGCACCATGTTCGTGATCGTTTGACCAGCTGTAGTCATCTCGTCTCTGAACAGAAATACAATCTGTCAAGATTAAAACATGATTAAAATCAATTGTTCCATTCGGAAATTCTTATCTCCAAACGGAAAAACGAACTGTCAAAACTAAATCACCATCTAAACATGTTTCTTAGACAAGTACCCAACTATATAATAACAATACTATCTTAATTTTAGAAAATTTATAATTTCTAGGTTTGAAGTTGGATATATCTTGTGTCCATATTCGTAGCCAGAAGTCTTTTCTATTAAGGGACAATTGCTTATTTAACCATGTTTCAAACCAAACTACCAACAAAGGTATTATATGATAACAGCATAATATAAGAAAAACAATACAAATGAAGGCGTACGTTGTTTAGGCCTCTATTTGTAAATGCACTTCCATTCCAAAATATAATAACTTTTAGCTATTTTTTACTTCTTCATTCCAAAATATAAGAACCGAAAATTAGATGGGACACATCCTATTAGTATAAAGTTGAGTTTAGTAGTAGTTGGATGCGTCCCATTTAGTCCTAGGATTCATAGTTTGACAAAGCGAGTATAGCTTAACTGGTTAGATTCCGTATGATGGAATCAGCTCACTCGGATTAATGTCCTAGACTTAGCATAAATGCTCGTATTTAGGTCTAATTATTTTTCAGTAATAGCGGGATGTACATGTACACAGTGAGCAAGACGGCTATGATGACTTTGTCAATCTCAAGATATGCTCATAGAGGATAGGGTGTGCCGCGAGGCATCTATGATGAATTCCGCGAGTATTACCGTTTGTATTGTGTTTATAAAAAATATTTATAGTTAGAAATATTTATATCTTATGATGGAGGTAGTACTAGGTTATCCCATAATAAGTTTATACGGTAAATCTTCGTTAGATTACACCAGTTTTACGGCTAAATTGTCTCGGAGGGACGCAAAGCAGTCACGCAGGGGCGCTGGGCGCCTGGGCCTTTCGCACTTGCTTTTTGCCGCGCCCAGCCCAGCTTCGCTTCGCCGTCCCGCTTACCCTCAATGGCCGCCGCCGCCGCCGCCGCCATCCTCCGCGCCGCCCTCCGCCGGAGCCGTCCGGCCGCCGCGGCCCTCCTCCTCCACCGTCCCCTCCCGTCCTCTCGAAGCCTTCCGCCTCTTCCTTCTCTCGGTAAGTCCCCCCCTCTCCGCTCTCGAACCAAACCCCCTAAACCCTCTCCTCCCTCCTCGTCTCACCGTCCAACTCCCCAACGCAGGCCGGACTTCTCCTCTCCTCCCCCGATTTCCAGGCTCCGCCGGATTCGGGTACTCCACCGTAGCGGATGAGTCGACCGCTCCCGTGAAGCCCAAGGGCAAGGCCAGGAAGAACCCCATGAAGCAGTCCCGCTTCGACTTCACCAAGGTGGACGCCGCGCTCCTACCCACTGTCATCCTCGTCGGCCGACCCAACGTTGGCAAGTCCGCCCTATTCAATCGGTAAGAGACGCCCCCCTGCCTAGTTTGCTTGTGTATCGCCTATCGTGAGGTCGGCATTTCCACGAACACGTTTTAGGTTAGGTTATTTTGTTTTCTTACCGCTTCCTACTAGTAGAAAATTCGCAGTGCAAGACAACTCTTTCTTACTATTGTAACTTATGGTTGCGGCCATCTTAATGATACTACACATTTAAACCCCTTAGCATTTTCTGAATTTACTTAACTTGCATTTTCATACACATTTTAATTTTTATGATAACATGTAAATATCTTCTCTAACATTTTGCATTCTGCAATAAGACATGCAACCTATTATGTGTTTTTTATTACATCAAGTATGTTGGTACGTTTCCTTGGGCAGCTTTATGTATTTCATGAATATGCATTCACCACAATTTGGTCTGCGGACATACTGACAAATGTTTCATCATTGTACTACTCTGATCAGTTTATGCGCTTTGGCATTGCAGCGTGCATTGTTTGCCACTATCTTGTTCTCTTGAAATGTTTGCTTCTGACTTAGAGGTTTTGATTATCGAAACTAGATTTATACGAAGGAGGGAGGCATTGGTGTACAATACACCTGGGGACCATGTCACCCGTGACATTCGTGAAGGTGTTGCCAAGCTTGGTGATCTCCGTTTCCGTGTGCTTGACTCGGCTGGACTTGAGACAGCAGCAACATCTGGTAGCATCCTTGCTCGAACAGCTGACATGACTGGAAATGTGTTAGCTAGATCTCAATTTGCCATTTTCTTGATTGATGTCAGGTGAGTAGGCTATGGCTTGATTTCAAATTTTCAAGTTCTCATTGTTGAGTCAAGTTAAAGTGTTGGCACTTGCTGCCTATTAAAAGAGGAATGCTCTGTTTAGGGATGGTCTACAGCCACTGGATCTTGAGGTTGGGCAATGGCTGCGGAGACATGCATCTGGGATACATACCATTGTAGCAATGAATAAGTCTGAGTCACTTGATGAGCATGGAGTGCTGACTGCGGCTGCTGGAGAAGCCCATAGGTTGGGTTTTGGTGACCCAGTTGCAATATCTGCAGAGACAGGCCTGGGGATGGCAGAACTTTATGAGACACTAAGGCCATTGTTTGAGGACTACATGTTTCAGCTAACAAACAGTAAGTACTCTTTTGTTATTGATCACTTGTGTTGATATTCAGTAACATGACTGACTCCATGCTCCCTCCTTGGTCAAGCATCTTTACCTTCTACTGTCATACTGATCGAGAGACATTTAGTACAATATTCACCTCTATGATGAATTCTTGATAGCAGAACGTTTAGTTATCAAGGTTTCTCTAAACAATATGGTATCTTCATCTGGTAAATCTGTCCTTTTTATTCTGCCCAAGTAGAAATTATATCTTGACAGTTGGGACTAGTTTATTTTTTTATTTGCATGCACATTACTGGAGGAACTGGTTTGTTTGTTATGGAGGGATCAACAAATGAGTGACCACAACCTATCGAGTTCAAGACAATAGTCTTCTGTGTTTGCTTATAATGCTGTACTTTCTCTCAAGCAAACTGTATTGCCATATATGAACAAATTATTCATGAATTACACTCAAATATGATAGATGGACTCAACCAAGATGACCCTACCTCTGAGGCTGAGACGGAAGCCCATGAAGGTGATGAAAGCAAGTTACCTTTGCAATTGGCAATTGTGGGGCGTCCTAATGTTGGGAAGTCTACCCTGCTGAATACCTTGTTGCAAGAACAAAGAGTTCTGGTTGGCCCAGAGGCAGGCTTAACAAGGGACTCTATTCGGACTCAGTTTCAGTTTGACAATCGAACTGTATATTTGGTAAATTCCTCTTTATGAGTTCAATATTATATTTTTCACTTTTATTTCTTGTATTGGCCATATATATATGTTCTTGTGCTGTGAACTTTAGTGGTCTTATACTATGATGTGCCACACAGGCTTTTTTTTTTAAAAAAAAAATCAGCAAGAATCTGTGAGTTCAACAATACTTGCAGCATAATGGCATCTCTCTGTTTATGTTGTCGACATAATGATGTTTTGCGAGAACATAATGATTATTTGTTTAAAAATATTATCTAATTGGAGTGTGTCAAATTCACTCAGTTGTGATTGCATGGTGCAATCTAAGAGCTCATATCATAATGTCCATGCAAGCTACTTATCTGAATGGAGTCATCATTTTCATTTTTCCTTTTTTTCATGGTGCAGGTGGACACTGCAGGTTGGATGGAAAGGTCAGGAAAGGAGAAAGGCCCAGCATCGTTGAGCGTGGTGCAGTCAAGAAAGAATCTGATGAGAGCTCATATTGTAGCTCTTGTTCTGGATGGAGAAAAGGTACTTAATTTCATCCTGATGTGCTCTGAGCCAATGACCTGCATATTTCTTACTATGCTTCTTTCTATATGGTTAGGGGACAACATTTTCAATGCTCCCCTGTTCTGTAGTTTGAGTCTTTTTTTTTTTCATAAGAAGAACTCCAAGTGAATATCTTTTACTACGGGTTTCTGGTGCCATGTTATTAATGTGGCATATATCCATGCCCCTTTGGAATGTGGAAAAAAAAAATCCTGATTTGCACTTGAGCAGCGCGTGCTATTCAACCTCTCAAGCCATGATTTGCTAATGGAGGCATCACTACATGTGTATGACTTTTGTCTGAATATTTGAGGGAATAAACAATAACTCAATTGATTGTGGTGTTCTTTACCAATTGCATTTGCTAGATCACCTGGGTTATCTACTCTTTAACCTTGATATGCATAAATTCTATGTCAACTCGCCAAGTACAAAGAGTCAGACAGAGGATGAACAACCTCATCAAGCATGTTAACGTTGTTTATGTACTCTGCTAGAAACTAAGTTGCATTAGTTATGGGGCTGCACTGCTAAAGTGCTAGTATTGAATGTGTTGGTGGTTGTAAATCATAGTTGATGTGCTTTTCACATTTATGGTGAGTGCCACCACCTTTTTATGTAAAATACGTGTGAAATTTGGCCCAGTGCCAGTAATATTTTGTACAGTCATTTATTTTGTAACAATCGCCTCCTAAATACTGTTACTGCTTAACCGTAGTTCTGTTTAATGTACTGAATTTAGTTTTTGTAAGCTTGATGTTGTAATGTCAGTCCTATTTCATACTAGTAAGCATCAGAAGCATCATAGTCAATGTTTAAATTGAATATACCAGTCTGATCCTTTGCATGTCAATGCATTTGCTATCATTTGATTTTTAATGGCCAATGCCATAACAAATCTTTATTAATTTGTAGATTGCAAAGTCTAAAAGTAGCATGAATCACCCTGAAGTTCTGATAGCACGGCAAGCAATAGAAGAAGGTCGTGGACTTTTTGTGATTGTCAACAAAATGGATCTTCTTAGGGAAAACCGACCATTGTTTGACAAAGTGATAGATGCTGTTCCTAAAGAAATCCAGACAGTTATTCCCCAGGTTTGCTTTCTTGTTGTACTAACCTTCAACCTTGACCAGGTTTATTATACTGCTAACATGATTGCACGGACACTGGAAACTTTTTTATATAATTTCTACTAAGTATTATCTAATTATCTTGGAGACTTGCATTTTCAATTGATTCTGGGAAAGCTTTCTGATTATTTGTTCTTTAGTTGAAACCTTGCCAAGTTTATTATCAGTTTTTTCAGCAACAAGCTTGATGTTTTATTATCAGTTTAGTGCTTTCTGAGTACTACCTCCATATTTTAATGTATGACGCCATTGACTTTTTGTCCAACGTTTGACTGTTCGTCTTATTCAAAAAGTTTATGTAATTATCATTTATTTTATTGTGACTTGATTCATCATCAAATGTTCTTTAAGCATGACATAAACATTTTCATATTTTCACAAAAAAATTGAATAAAACGAATGGTCAAACGTTGCTCAAAAAGTCAACGGCGTCATACATTAATACGGAGGGAGTATTACTCATATAGATGCTTTACTTTGTTTGCCGATGGAGTACGAGGAATGGAAGATTGAAGTTTCTTTGTTTTGGTTGTTATTGCACATGGAGATGTCTTGCTCTGTCTACTGATGGAGTGTAGATATTGAGGTTCTTTTTGATGGATCGTCCATGTTCTTGATTGACAAACCATGAGTTCTTGAGTGTCTGCTAATGGCTGGAAATGTGCAATCTAATCTCTGGCTTATTTTTTTGACCTTTCCAGAGCACGTTGCATATCTATTAATGATTTAGTGTAGTAATATTATGAAATATGAAGTGTTGCTTTTCTAGTGCATTTCGTGTAACTTTCGATTCACTGAAAGGGGAGAATGACAGTGAACCATTTTACCAGAATATATCAGTAGTTTGCTTCATATTTTGACAGGGGATCACGTGACAAAATATACTAATCTTCTCCTATTTCTGGCAGGTTACAGGAATACCAGTTGTGTTTATGTCTGCATTGGAGGGTAGGGGGCGGATTGCTGTCATGCGCCAGGTTATAGATACTTATGAGAAATGGTGTTTAAGGTTGTCGACCTCACGGCTGAACCGTTGGTTGCGTAAGGTAAACATCTTGCTCAAGTGTTTGGTGCTTACATTGGCGTTACAGAACTTGCTTTTAGGGTGTGTGACAAATAGGAATTGCAAGTGACATGGTTGTTGAGGCGTCGCTATAGCGCTAAGGCGCTCCCAGGGGTCAATGCGTCCCTCCACCTTAAGGGCATAACACAGAGAGGGAGAGAGGGAGAGGTTAAGGCAGCAGCAACTTCCCCTTCTTCCTTGTTTTCTGCTCCATGTCATCCCCCATCTTACTCCCCCTTAGCCCTGGTCTCCACTACCTTTCTTTTCTCTCCCTGTACCAGATTGATTTGAGTCAGGGGAGCAGCCAGATCCATCCAAGTCAGGGAAGGAGCACATGCAGAGTGGAGCGCTGGATTCATTCTGAATCAGCAGAGAAGGAGCGCAGAAAGAGAAGAGCTTGCGCAAGGAAGAAGAAGTGACATCGAGGAGGCGCTGTGAGAGGAGAGACTCGCCTGACACTGTGTTAGGGCTATCTCTTTGAACTTTGGGTGGCATGGGCTTTGTGGGTGACATGCGCTTTCTGGGCTGGTCTGCTGGGCTAATTTTCTTTCTCTCCCTCTTCTAATCGCTACTAATAGTGTGGATTATAGCGGTAAGGCGAGGGTGGATTGCCTCAGGTCGCCTTGCGCCTTAACCATGGCAAGTGATGTAAATGTAGGATAGCAACAAGCACTCCTGTCCAGAAATATAAGGACATCTAGAGTTTGAAATCTGTCCAATAATTTGAGGACATCCCCATCTACTTCCCCATATCAACCAATCACAACCATCCTTCACCTCAACCTTAATCTCTCTAAAAAAACCCCTTTAGATATCCTTATATTCTTGGAAGGGAGTAATAACTTAAATATGTGCTGTTAGATTGAATTTTGATGGTGTATGGCTGCATATTAAAGTGAGTTACCTTCACTAGGTGGGATTTTGTGCTTGCAAAATGGATAACTAGGGGGTTGTTCAGAAATATCAATTTGTACTGTAGTGGTTGATCTAAGCCATCTGTACTTAGGGATATCAGATTTCCGTAGTTCTTTTTTTTCTCAGGACTAGTTATTAGATATCTTTGCCATTCTCTGCTTTGAGCACATGTTTAAATTATTGATCGCCAGTCTTTTATGTCACTTAGACATTTACATTAGTCTTCCTTTGAATTCCCCGTGACAGGTTATGAGCAGACATTCCTGGAAAGACTCAGCCACCCAGCCAAAAGTGAAGTACTTCACTCAGGTGAAAGCACGGCCACCGACGTTCGTCGCCTTTATGAGTGGGAAGGTTCAGCTATCTGATACAGATATAAGGTTCTTGACAAAATCTCTCAAAGAAGATTTCGACATTGGAGGGATTCCAATCCGGGTTGTACAGCGCTCCATTCCTAGAAAAGAGACTGTAAAAAGCAACAGCAGGAATGCCGGTCCTAGGATCAATACCAGGATGAGAACAGATAAAAGGACAACAGTATCTGAATCCACTACGTCATAGAGGATGCTGGTACGACGTACTATGAGCTAACCCTACAGAAGGGCGGCAATCTTCAGTGGTTGCTTTGTTATGAAGGTGACCTAGCTGATGGAAGAGGAACTGCTGTGTTTCAGTCAAAAAATGTAGCCAGTGGAAAGAGCTAGCTTTGCTGCCTGCACCGAAGTGATCAAGATGGTAGCCGTTTGCTGATTGTTGAGAAGAAAGGAAAGCAATCTAACCGTGATGTGGTGAAACTAATTTCTCCTGAGAACTGTGGAAAGGTGCATCCTCTGCTTCGATTATTGAAGCCTGAAGGCAACGGCTGTGGTAGTGTTTTCGACGAAGCACAATTGATGGACACATCGAACATGTCAGGAGGAAGTCCTGTTCTGTATTGTACAGAGAATAGACAAAGGTGTTCTGAGTTCCGACCCATTCGGAGCTTCACCTAACAAAATAAAACTAGTGTTTTTGTATGGATAATCTGGATGTTAAGGCATCGACTTGAAACAACGTTTAACCAATTACTGTTCTGCAGCTAATTAATCCTAGACGACTCAAAATCAATCAAGTTATCAACCTCCCTAGCCGCTCACACACCTCACAGGAGATGAGATTAGGAGAGTAATTAATCAGGAGAGGCGAGAAGGCAACACGAGGTAGAGCCGAGCGCGTGCTAAAGCTAATGCTAATCCCTCGCCGAAGCAACCGCACCCACCACCCGCAAGGCCGCAAATCCCCCAGATTCCAAGCCCAAATCCAACGAAACGCTCTCCCACCCCTCATCGCCACCGTGACTTTTTTAACAGCAGCGCCGCTCTCTCCCGGCGCCATCCACCGCCATGCCGCGCGGCCGCTCCACCACCTCCTCGTCGGCGTCGGCGTCGGCGTCCAACCCCTTCCACGCCTTCGCCTCCACCCTCCCCTTCCTCCCCTCCCCGTCTCCCACCTCCGCCTCGCCCTCGCCCCCGGCTCCCCACCTCGCCGTCCCTCTCATCCTCCCCATCACCTCCTCCTCCGCCACCGCGGCTTCCCCCGAGTCGAACCGTGGGGCTCAGCCGACGCCGGGCGCGCGGATGGCCGCGGCGGCGTCAGGCGGCAAGGCGGGGGGTGGAGGTGGTTTGGGGAAGGGCGGGGGCCCCGCGTTCGTGGGGCAGGTGTTCACCATGCTCGACCCCTCCGGGAACGGCCTCATGGCCGTCACCACCCGCTTCGAGCTCCCCCAGTTCCTCGCCAGCAGGTACCATTTCCTTCCTTCCGTGGAGGGTTTGCTTCCTGCGCAGTTTGTTCTTGGCCTTTTTTCTCGCAGCAGTGTATCTGTTGATGTTGCCCTATGTAAGATTGGGGCCTTCGTTACTGCTGAGTGCTGACACGAAATGTCACCTGTTTTGACTGAGTGTGAATTATGCGCTAGACGGCTAGACTATCCACTTCTTACACTTCTTAGAAGTGCTGTATTACATAATCTAGGAGAAATTCTGTACCTCCCGACGCTGCCATGAATTGAATGTCTCATTAGAAGTGGTTTTATTAGATTACATTGATAAATCCATCTAACCCAGTGTGGCAATATTGCAACTCCACCACAAGTTTGGGCGAATTGTCCACCTTGACGCCAGCACATAGAACACCAACATGGCAGGCTCAGGCTGTATTGGTTTTGTTCTTTTATAGAACCTGCTGACCATCAGACCAAAGTGGAATTGAGCCATGTATGTAATACTACACCATAGTCCATAGCCTGAGAAGCAACTTCAGTAAGCTGCAAGCATGTAACCGTAGATGTGCATACAATGAAATGTAAATATTAGCCTTTTTTTTTAATCTTGAGATACTGAAATACTATCATTTGCAAGCTTCTAATTTGTTGGATTGGCTTGCCTACTTAGTACTTACACTCTCAGATAACAATCCAAATTGTTGATTGTAACATATAATGGCATCATAATATATTAGTCATCCGCTGAATTGCACTTTTCAAATTTATTTTCTCAGGACTCCTATGTGGTTCAAAAGGATCTTATCACCATTGAAGAAGAGTGAAAATGGTCCAGTATTTAGGTTCTTTATGGATTTGAATGATGCAGGTATTTTCTGTTATCAAATACTCTGTTTTCTTGTTTTGCTTGATGCATCATGAACTTTTTGGATCATAGAGGTGGTACAGCAGGCACCTTGCAGAACAGCTCTATTAGGGGGGAGATTTGATAGAGGGGATTTTGTGCACTGCAGATTCTAGAATTTCAGTTCAAAATTTGTAGCAAATATCCCGCAAATCTGTTTGCCTAGAATTTGCTTTTACTCGGGCTTAGAAAACTAAAAGAAAGCCAATTATAGTTGTGTTTTCTAGCTTCTCCTGAAGCCTAGCCCCACAACCCCACCCACGACCCGCCTCATACACATCTGATTCACCAAAAACTTGGTAGTCCAGAGTTGCCTATTGGGCAGGCCATTTTCTTCAATCTTTAATTATTCTTCTGGCCTATGTTTGCCGTGTTATATAGTTATTTCAGGTTTGGATCTCGTATTTCTATAAATAACTTTGCATTCCTGAGCAAATTTTCCTTGCATTATATAGATACATCTGATTACTGGCTTTCACATAACTTAGTTTTTCAAACATTTAGTTATTGCAGGGAATAATTTTAGCTAACTTGGTTTAAAATATTCAGTATCTTATGTTAAGCGCCTAAATGTGCCAAGTGGTATGGTGGGGGCTTGTCGCCTTGATGTGGCATACGAGCATTTCAAGGTAGGTATGATGATTTTTTTAATATGAGGTTTTGCCTGAATGTTTATGTTATTTTTTGTAGTATGCATTTTTACTCTGGATCTCCTAGTATATTTATTTATCACCCATCGCACACACATACACTATGCTAGTCATTTTCATATCTGCATATCAAACATTTAGCATCTTGTATTCATCATATTCCCTGTAATTGTTATTTTTCAGGAAAAACCTCAAATGTTCCAGTTTGTTCCAAGTGAAAAGCAGGTTTGTGCTGAAATATTTCAGTTTTGCATAAATTTGAACGTGCCATTTAGAGGCTATTACCTTTTCCATTACAGGTTAAGGCTGCCAATAAGCTCTTAAAGTCTCTTCCTCAAAGGAGAAGAAGGAAAAAACTTGATGGTGTCCCCGTCTTTAGTGCTCAAAACTTAAATATTGCCGTGGCAACGAATGATGGAATTAGATGGTATGGATTGAATTCTTGATATTTTTTTACTGTTTCTTTGAGAAGAATATGCAATTATATTTTTTTCCACAGATGTTCATTATAAGCTTAACAAACACGTGCTCATTTTCCTATGAACTGACAGCATTGTGAACCAAACAACATTGATTTATTCTTTATTCTTAAACATTACTCAACATTAGGTGCTGATTTCTGTCAAATGCCAATATGTTTGGATTACTTACACTTGGTCAACTAAAATGTTATCTTGTATTCGTGGATTCTTCAGTGAAGTTCCATTTGCCGTCTATAACAGTTCTTGTTCGGAGTGGATGCTTCTATTTGGTGATAGGAAAGAAAGCATAGGTGATCCTTTAGGTGTATTCAGTATTTGTTTGAAAGCACAATATGAAATCTGCTGCTGATCACAATTTCAGGTATACACCATATTTTTTTGATAAAAACTTGTTGGACAATATTCTCGAAGCTTCAATGGATCAACACTTTCACTCAATGGTCCAAAATCGCCACACACGGCGTAGGAGAGATATTGTTGATGATAGTTTGACATCTGAAATGATGGAAGAAAGTGCAGACAGTTTCCTTGAGCCCCCAGAGGTAATATGATCATTAGCTATGCATGAGATGTCTCCAATCTCTTCTACAATTTTTTTGGTCCCCTCAAATTGCTAGGAATGTTGATGTAGGTACAAGAGTTGATGAATGAGATTGGTCCAGTTGGGATACCGCTAAATGTTGTAACAAAAGCAGCAGAGATTCAATTTCTTGATGTTGTTGATAAAATGCTTCTAGGAAATAAATGGTTGAGAAAAGCTACTGGCATACAGCCACAATTCCCCTATGTCGTTGATTCATTTGAAGAAAGGTGCGTCCTCAATGCATGTTTAAATTATTTACCGCCTCTTACTTTTTTTAAGAGTAAAGTGCGTTGGCGGTCATTAAACTTGTAGGGTTGTGTCATATAGGTCCCTAAACTCTCAAAATGCATATCCAGGTCTCAGAACTTGTCAAACTCTAGGATCCTACGTGGCGCTGATGTGGCAATGCCACATGGACGTGACTTGTCCTTTTCTTTTCTTTTTTCTTCTTTTCTTTTTCGGTTTCTTCTCATACTTCTTTTTTTTCCTTTTTTCTGCACGGGTCACAGAGAAAGGAGAAGAAAGGGGAAAAAAGAGAAGAAAAAAAGAAAAAGGAAAAAACTTAAATGGGTCCCATTTATCAGTCAAAATAATGCCATGTCATGTCCGTGTGGCATGCCACATCAACACGTAGGATCCTGAAGGGATTGTGTCGATTTGGGACCTAGATGACACACTATGACAAGTTCTGGGACTTGGATATGCATTTTGAGAGTTTAGGGACCTAGATGACATACCCTTACAAGTTTAAGGACCGCATGTACACTTTACTCTTTTTTTAATATAGAATTGCTTCATCGATTGCTATTCATTTGAGGGAGATTAACTGACCAAGCTGATTTAGATTGGTCATGAAATACTTCTATGATTTTTTTTAAACATGTTTGAATTTAGTTTTAACTACACGTACCCTGGTTATCACATTTAAAATAAGCTGCTTCTAGTAGCTCAGTAGCTTGATGACCTTGTTTAGTGTACAGAGAAGGTTGTTGAAAAACTGAGATCTGACCTTGAGAAGAGGAGAGAAAAAATGGTTAACTTGATTATTGGAGGCCTAAAAAATAATCAAACTTCTGAGATACTGAAACAAATGATTTAACCTGTTATTTTCTTGTGTGAATACTCATTGATAGCCTACACTAATTTAACTAGTTCGTCAGTATCTCTTAGTTCTACCTTTTGCTTCATTCATGCCTTTGTTTTGTTCACTCTCAGGACTGCTGCTGCAATTGACAGGGCTGCTACTGCCAGTAATAGTTTTACTGCTTCAAAGGATGCTGATTGCTTCCAAATTAGTAAACAACCAGAAACTTTGGAGTCAGACGTTGATAGCAGCAACCGTGGAAAACATGAAAACTCAAATAATGGCCAATCTCACTTCCCATTTAGCAACCTACTTCCTAATATATGGCCAGGTCATGATAGAAGTTTCAAAGCACAAGGAAGAGACAAAGCATTCAGAAGGTCTGTTCTTCCTCATCTTTCCCTTCCCTCTTGCTGTCATGCACATGAAGTGTACACTCTATGAATCATGTTTCTATACAATAGCCTCAATTTTGGTTTTGTGCTTTGGTTGTACTTTGTTTGTTTAATGTTTATCATAATCAATTTAATAAGTCGTTTTGTTTATTTGTATAATCTTTATTACGGTTATATTTATGCACAAATTTTCAAATCATCTTTGTTTGATTAACAGATGTGATGCCAGCATCAACAATGATTTACAAGCCAACCCACTTCTCCCCAAAATCACGATGGTTGGTATCTCAATGGGCGAAGGTGGACAGATGAGCAAAGCCAACTTGAAGAAGACAATGGAAGACTTGACTAAAGAGTTAGAACAAGCAGGCGAGAAGACTATCTTTAGCGACGAGAAAGACCCACTCTTTGTTGCCAACGTTGGCGATTACTCAAGGATAACTAAGATTAGCTCTACATGAGACTGATGAAGTGCTCCCGGTCCACATTGCAGCTTATGCACTTGGCACATAATGAATTTCTAACAAAACCAGCCATGATAGTCAATGTTACAATGCTAATCTGGAAGAACAGGTTATAGTTCTGTAAATGTATATTACCACTTCCTAGGATTTCCAGGTCTGGTAAATCTGTATATTGCCACTTCTAGGATTTCCAGATATACTTTGGTGTCATATGGTGGCTGTGTGCATAGAATTTGTTATCAATGTATGTAGAGCAGAGTCCAGAAAGCAAGAAAATGTGTTTTGTTTTCTGAATTAGTTATGAACTAGATGGTGAGTGAATATATAGCATTGGAACAGCATATTCTTTAGTTCTGTTCTTAGCTTGACCGGAGAAATGCATTAAGGTGCTTCCTTTCAGTAGCTGGATAGCATCTGTTTGTGTATTATGTTATCTATCAGTATTTGGAACGAGTTTGTAAAGAGCGTGTGCATCCCATGGGTGATGTCGAGATAGATGCGAAATTGTCACTCAGAGCAAGAATACGTTGAGACGTGCAATTCGCTCCCAAACATCCTGAGTTTATGAAGAAACTGTAATTGCCCGGGCAGGGGATCGATGTCATCGTCTTTTTTGCAAGACAAACACTGTGCAGTCGTTTCCGACAACAGTTTCACCCCTGCAGCCTTGCCAGGATTGCATTTGAGGTATGGCGACATTGTGGCAGGCTCTGATGCTCGAAGCCACCAACAGAAAAAAAAAATCATTTGTTCTCGGGTAGTTCTCCATCCTTCTCTGCGTTTTCAGCTGCGGCAGCTGCAGCATTTGCAGCCTCGTCCAAGCCCATCTTCTGCAGCGCCTTCGCGAAGCCATCCACATCCGCGGCAGCTATCTTGTACGGCGTGTGGCTGGGACCTGGGAAACTCCGGGTTTCCACTTCCTGCTTATACTCGGATAGAGCCTTGTTGATGACATGGCCGACATTGCCAAACTGTTTGCAGAATTTCGGTGTGACCTGCAGTAGAGCAGCAAGCGCGACATTCAGCCACATCAAAGCAAATCTGCTTACTGACATTGAAAGGATGTGGTGTCATTTACCTTGGCATGGTGTGGATGTTGCATCATCCCTAACAAGTCATGGTAAACTAAGACCTGCATTACAGACATTTCGGCACGAGGGCTTCATAAGCAAATGATAGAACACGCAGTTGCAAAGCATAAAACTTGTATACTCGACAAGGTCTCCTAGCAGAATTTTTTATTGAAGTTATTTATTCAAGGAAGCTAAAGGACAAAAGTACACATGCATTGACAGAAATGATGCGGAATCAGAATAGATACAACTGGCTTAATCTAAACTGTTGAGGAAAATGAACATATATCTGTAGAAGTGTAAACTGTGAAGTGTAGTGAATAATTGAACCTGCCCACTGCAGAATGGTCCAGCACCAATTCCAATGGTTGGGATTTGCAATGCTGATGTTGCAGCAGCTGCCACAGGAGCTGGCACACACTCCAACACAACCGAGAAGCAGCCAGCCTCCTGCAAGGCAAGTGCTGTCTCCACAACCTACACAAACAAGCAGAACAGCATGGGGCAAATCTATACATGAAGAAAGAACATGAATCAAGCTAAGAGCCAAGTTACCAACAAAATCAAGAGAACCACACCTTCACAGCACTATCAACCGTCTTCCCTTGTGGTCGAAATCCACCAAGAACACTAATAGCTTGAGGTGTGAGCCCAACATGCCCCATTACAGCGATTCCAGCCTCCACAATAGCCTTAGCCGCACTGATTCTCGAGGGTGCACCTCCTTCCAGCTTGATTGCATCCATTCCACCTTCTTTTAGCACCCTCACCGCAGAGTCAACAGCCTATTACGAATAAAGCATACACCATTAAAATCCAATGTCTCATGTGGGTGCATGCATGTGAAATACTTGAAAAGTATTTGGCAAGCTGATCTTTTGGGTTATTTTATACTGCTTTGAGCTGTAATTTCAGCATATGCCAGTGTTCTGAACTTAAGAAACAGAGCTCTACTGACAGTTCAAGTCTCAACTTCTCATGTGTGACCGAAAGGTGAACAAAATAACACAAGTACATATATTTTGTACAGTATAAAATAAACTTCATCTGATAGCAGAAACTTTGTGAGAAGAATAACCAAGATCAATCAAATTCCTTAGGACACATAAGGTGCTATATCGTCAACCAAACACTATCTGCTTTTGTAATCACAAGGGGGTAATTTTGTGCCTTTGTTGACATCCCCATTGTAGCAAACAAATATAACATTGCAAGACAACCAAATTTTATTCTTCCTGCATGAACTCGCATAGCTATTTTCTAAACGCGAATAGAGAAAAAAAAAGAGTTAAAATAACAGGTATATCAGATCAAAATTCAGATGTGGAACGAAATCAATCGGCAACGCGGCGGCATAGCATCGATGGGGGTGAATGAGAGAGGCGCGTGTACCCGCGTGGAGGAGGACTCGTAGCAGCCGAAGGGGAGGTCGCCGACGAGGAGCGGCCTGGTGGCGCCGCGGGCGACGGCGCGGCAGTGCTCGAGCATGACGTCGAGCGAGATTGGGAGCGTGGTGTCGTGGCCATGCACCACCATGGCCGCGGAGTCCCCGACGAGGCAGACGTCGATCCCGGCCGAGTCGACGTGCACCGCGGACGGGTAGTCGTAGGCGGTGACGACGGTGATGGGCTCCCCGCGTCGGTGCTTCCCGCGGAGCGTCGTCACCGTCACCCGCCGCGCCGCCCCCGCCCCCGCCCCCGCCGCAGCCGCCCCATCCTGCGGCCGCGGCCCGCCGTAGACGGCCGACTCCGGCACGTGGCTCAGCAGCCGCCGCTGCCGCGCCAGGTGCCGGAACGCCCGCCGCATCATCATCATCGCCGCGTGAGGCGGCGCCGCGCCGCGCCGCGCGTCGCGTGAGTGCGCCGCGGTGCGCGTGTGGTGATTGGTGCGAGGCGAGGCGGCGAGAGAGAGAGAGAGAGACGGGGACAAGTGGGATGCCGAGAGGTTTTGGGTGGGGGTTTGGATTGGGACTTGGGGGTGACGACGAGTCACGAGTGAATATGTAGTTTCATTGGGCCGGTATTTGGGTTTCAGGATATCCGATTTCAGCCCACCTAAACCTAACCGATGTGGATGGTTTGGAAATAAGTTCACTTAAGGTCCCTCAGTTTGAGGCTGAGTTTGAGAGAAAAAATGTCCTCGAACCGCAATTTGCAGTTTGATAAATTTGTTGTTTTTAATACATTTAACACTAAATATGTAGTTTTATATGATATAATGTATCAAATCTAACGTTTTATGATAGTTTGATAAAAGAACACTTGTAGTTTAGTGGAATTTACTTATCTAATTAACATGGTTTAGGCCAGCAAAGCGAACATTCATTATAGTCATTTTTTTTTCTAATAGCTCTTTTTTTGCGGGATCTAATATAATTTTACAAACCTGCGACTATCTTATAAAAGGTAGGAGTACTACTTTGCTACAAATTTTGCTGAACACATTCCAAAACCACAACAATAGCATATGATGAATTTATTACAGAATACAGAATTATAACTTTGTCACCAATGGAATCTACTATCTGATAGGTTTGAGTGCACTCCCCATACATACTTCATGCATACAACACTCACGTTATACTTCCTAAAAAAGAAGAAATCCCCATGCATCCATGGTCAAATACACCTAAAGAAGATCATAACACTTGATGGGTCTTCACTCTTCAGATTCAGATTCAGCTTCATTCAGCAACCAAATCATTTATTTATTTTGCGATAAATCAAACCATATTGCTATTCATCCGTTGCTAACTAGCTAGGAACAATCAGGCATAGACCTTGAGCTGCGGCATTCCATTTATCTCTTTCTCATCTGTGTATTCAACAGCATCGGCTGCAGCATCAGCAGCCACATTCAGGCCCTTCATCTTCAGCGCATTCAGAAAGGCGTCAACATCTGTGGCAGCTAGTTTGTAGGGCGTGTGACTAGGGCCCGGAAAAGACTGGGTTTCCACCTCTTGCTTGTACTTTGATAGAGCTCTGTTAATCTCGTCCCCAATGTTACCATACTGTTTACAGAATTTTGGTGAGACCTGCAGAGGAATAGTCAAGTAGAGTAAGAAGTTCAGTGAGCTCAAGCAAAATCGTAACGGGTAAAATGGTTTAGGTCGGATCAGTAAAAGAAGGTGGCATTTACCTTGGCATGACTTGTTTGGAACGTCCCTAACAAGTCGTGGTAGACTAAGACCTGCGGTAGAAATTCAAATATGTTGATATGAGACTTAATGTTTTTCTTTTTATTTTTATATTAAAACGAAACTTTGTACTGCGTGTTTAAAAAGAATGTTGATTTAAGTGTCTGAATTATAGTTTTCGTTGGGCCCTGTTCAGCAACACGACGCTGCAGCCGGCTATGGCGGTAGCTGTGCTGTAGCAACCGTATAAGCAGTGTGATTTTGTTTATATATAAAAAGAAAGCAGTGTGATTTGTGCTGTTGATACTGTAGTTGCTACAGCTGTGCAACCGTATCAATGTCCTCCGAACATGCCCATTATGCATAACCACGTAAGTGATTATTGGTAGATGTAGATTCTTTTTTACTAAAAAAATTGTGATATTTTGGTGGTTGTTGTGCACCGAGAATATAGGAGTATAAAGCTTGTGTAGACAGAATACGTTCCTCTTTTCGAAAACTTGAGAAAGTAAAGAATGGCAACCGGCTTTGCTCGAAAATAATGGACGAACCTGCCCGCTGCAGAATGGCCCGGCGCCGATGCCAATGGTCGGGATCTGCAGCGCCGACGTCGCGGCCGCCGCCACCGGAGCCGGCACGCACTCCAGCACGACGGCGAAGCAGCCGGCCTCCTGCAACGCGAGCGCCGCCTCCACGACCTGCACGTGCGCAACCAACCAGATCGATGATCAGTAGCTAGCACACGCTCGCCGCCGCGCCGTGCCCCGCCGCGCGCGACGCGTTCACACGCACCTTGACGGCGCTCTCGACCGTCTTCCCCTGTGGCCGGAACCCGCCGAGCGCGCTGACGGACTGCGGCGTGAGCCCGATGTGCCCCATCACGGCGATCCCGGCGTCCACGATGGCCCTCGCCGCGCTGATCCTCGACGGCGCGCTCCCTTCCAGCTTGATCGAGTTCACGCCGCCTTCCTTCATCACCCTCACCGCCGAGCCGACGGCCTACGATACGTACGTGTCAGCTTCAGTTCATGTGATCTGCTGCTCGTCCGTCGAGCTAATCGATCAATGGCGTGGCGTCCGTCCGCGCGCGTCTGGATTTACCTGCGCGGTGGAGGCCTCGTAGCTGCCGAACGGGAGGTCGCCGACGAGGAACGTCCTGGCCGCGCCGCGCGCCACGGCGCGGCAGTGCTCGATCATGAGGTCGAGGGAGATGGGGAGGGTGTTGTCGTGGCCGTGCGCCACCATGGCGGCGGAGTCGCCGACGAGGCAGATGTCGAACCCGGCGGCGTCCACGTGCACCCCGGACGGGTAGTCGTAGGCGGTCACCATGCTGATCGGCTCCCCGCGCCGGTGCTTCCCGCGGAGCGTCGCCAGCGTCACGTGCCGCGCCGCCGCAGACGACGCCGCCTGCTGTGCGCCGCCGCCGCCGTAGATGGCCGGCTCCGCCGCCACGTTGCTCACCGCCTGCCGCGCCACGAGCCTATGCGGCGGCGCCTGCGGCGACCCTCCCGTGCGCGTGCACCGCAGTTGGCGGGAGAGCGACGGGGCGACGACGCTGCTGCTTGGCGGGAACACGGCGGCGGTGGCGTCCAGGAGAATTCTTGGGGTTAGGAGGCGGGAGAAAGACATGTCGGCTATTCGGGAGCCTAGTGGACTACTGGTAAGCTTAGGTCTTTGGATTTCAGCTGCAGTTTGGTGACCCTGACTTGCAAAGGCACACGAATATATATATATATATATATATAGCAAAAGTACTACTGGTCTAGAATGTGTCAATAATTTGAGCTCGCGTGATCCACGTCAAAGAGGTATGGGTTTAAGTTAAAAAAATTCATCACGTCAAGAAAATTAAAATTTTATAGAGGCGTGGGAAGTGCTGGGGTTATATGATGCATTTTGCTACTCCCTCCATTTTATATTATACTCGTTTGACTTTTATTATATTCAAACTTTTTAACTTTGATCAAATCTATAGAAAAATATAGTATTATTTTTAGCATAAATCAAACATACTATCAAACTATATTCAATATTAGATTTAATTAAACTAATTTTATATATTAAATGTTGTTAAGTTTTTCTATAGACTTGGTAAAACTTTAAAAAAATAGACTAGAAAAAAGTCAAACGACTTATAATATAAAACAGAGGGAGTATTTACCAATTGACTAAAAGTTTTTGAAAAGTTAAATTGACTTTTAACCCTAGTTGAGGGGGAAGGAAGTGGAAGACACTACTACAAAATATATTTTTTCCTGGCATCTATTTAAGTTTTCTCAGACGGCCAACGCTACCGCCAACAACCAATAGCTAGTGAAAATATACCATTTTCGCTTATGGCCGTAAGATACCATCATGATTTGAAAATAATGATTGTGGGATGTGTTTGATCATTTAAATCGGGTCGGCATCAACAAAAGAGAAAGATGGATGTGCCTTCATCCCATATAATTCCAGAAATTAAGTGGAATCATCAAGATTGGTTGATTAGTATGAAAATACAGTCCCTAAGAGCAAGGGTCACCTATGTGCTTACGTAGGTTTTATCTTATGGAAAAATAGTCACTCGTAGATTTTCCTACCAAATGCTGCATAGTTATTTTGCTTTAACAAGATGCTTGTATTTGGAAAATTATTAGATCTTTTGCCCCTAAGGATTTCTTAGGTATGCGGTATGCCATCATTATGTTCCCCTTTCAAATCCTCTTCGACTTGACGTGCTGAGAAGTGTCTTCACCGTTAGCTCTACTAGTATGTTGTTTTCCAACAAAGAGAAATTTGTGATGATTGGATCTAGTTGTCCAGAGGTTTAAGGAAAGACAAAAGGGGCAAGGTCAAGGGAGAAGAAAAAGAAGGTGTGGGCATAGGTAAATTGGGGAAACTCTAATCATCCCTTAAAAGGGTATCCTCCCATTTTTGCATGTCTCTTAAAAGGTTACCAAAAAATTTGAAAAAGAAATAGTAAGATGGATCAATATGTGATATATCACTCCACAAGCATTCATGTTCAAATTCAACTTATACAAGTAGAAACAAAAATAACAAATTTAACTATTAAAAGAACACGTAATTTATGGACAAATTAGTTGTTTTTGTTTAGAATTGTATCTGTTATGTTATTTTGTTTTGAATTGTATGAGTCTAAGTTTTATCTTGTATGTTTGAGGAAAGATATATCATTTATTAGCAATTATTTTAAAAAAAATAATGATATTTTAAACGTTATACACAAAACGATGGGATGTCCCCTCGAGGGAGAAAAATTCATCTCCGGTCAAGCGTGAAGAAAATTTGACGAGGGCAAAGGGGGACATGGCGAGGCAATAATGACTAATTCCTCCATTTTACAATGTAAGTCATTTTAGCATTTCCCACATTTATATTGATGTTAATGAATCTAGACATATATATCTATCTAGATTCATAAACATCAATATGAATGTGGGAAATGATAGAATGACTTATATTGTGAAACGGAGGGAGTATCTAATATTATAGGTCAAGATATAAGAAAAGGAAGTGAGAGTAAAAGGGTAGGAGTATCTCACAAAGCGGTGGTAACAAGGATTTGGCTTAGCGTATTGACCAATGAAAGAGAAGATTCGCCGCTTGAAAGGAGCGGCAACGTTCTTACTCTCCCTCCATCCCAAAATATAAGGGATTTTGGGTGGATGTGACATATCTTAAAACTACAGATTTGTTGTCCTAAGATATGTTACATCCACCCAAAATCCATTATATTTTGGGACGAAGGGAGTACTAGTTATCGACGAGGTTGGGACTCCGTGGTGCACTGGTGGAGAAAGGGGCTTTACTCCCAGTTGAGAACCCCCCTATAGTCTCGGTTATACAACCGGGACTACGAATCCGGGACTAAAGATACTCATCTTTAATCCCGGGTGAAATAACCGAGACTAAAAATCCATCTTTAGTCCCGGTTGGTAACCCGGTTAGTGTTACCAACAAGGACTAAAGATGGTTGAGCCACGTGACTGACGCAGGCATCTTTAGTCCCGGTTGATCTTACCAACCAGGACTAAAGACTTTTTTTCTCTCTTTCGGTTCTTTCTCTTTTATTTTTTTTTCAGTTTTTTCCTCCGTTCATATCGATTCATTCACAGTAAATATATTCATTCACAACATCACAAATACATTCACACAGATTCATTCACAACATATACATTCACAAATCAACATATACATTCATAGAACCATTCACATAAACATTCGCAAACACATTCACAAATCAACATTCATAAATAAACATCCACAAATCATCAAAAAAGAAAAGAAAAAAATCATCCACAGATCTGTGGCCGGGAGGGGAGGGCGAGGCCGGCCTCCATCCTGCCGCCCCTTGACCGGCCGGCCTCCCATCCTGCCGCCCCACGCCGGGCCGCCGCCGGCCGGACTCCATTCCGCCGCCCCGCGCCCGACCGGTGCCAGCCGGCCTCCATCTCGCCGCCCCGCGTCCGCCGCTGCTTCCACCACCGCCCGCCGGAGGGGAGGGGAGGGGAGGAGGAGAGGAGGAGTGGGGGAAAGGAGAGAAGGAGAGGTTCCTCAGTGCGTAAGATGGCGAGGAGAAGGGGATCGGAGGAGAGGAGAAGAAGAGATAGGGTGTGAGGAGGAGATAGAAGCGGGAGGGAGGGGGAGATATTTATCTCGATCCGATTCACACGCACGCCTCGATCTCTCCGCGCATGTCGATCTTTTTTCCCGGTTGGTGTTACCAACCGGAACTAAAGATATTAAAGGGGTCTGACATCACCTACCCTTTTTTGAACCGGGACTAAAAATGATCTTTTGTCCCGGTTGGTAACACCAACCGGACTAAAGATCGAAAAGTAGCTCTAACCTTTTTAACCGGGACTAAAGATTATCTTTAGTCCTAGTTTTTATTGCAACCGGGACTATTGTGGAATTTGGTCGACCGACCAAAAATGGTTTCTCAACCAGTGGTGGCACCTTCCATGCAAAGGTGGATAGCTACTTTTGCTTGATGCGCTCGATCCATCACCCTTAAAAGTTAAAGCTTGTAATATTTTTGGCTTTTATCATTGGTTGCGAGCTAGTTTAAAAGCGTAACTAGGTTATCTTACGAATCAAATGTAGACTGTAGTGGCATCAACGATGCAATTAGATTTCATATGGACAATTTCTAGGTGTCCAAACAATCATCGGACAATAATCAATTTAGCTTTTTCTTTTAAAAAGAATCATTTTCTCTTATTTTTGAGTACTGCTGCCCTAAAATAAATGTAGTTTTACACTGTTTATGTCCAACGTTTGACCGTTTGTGTTATTTAAAAAATATAATTAGTATTTTTATTGTTATTAGATAATAAAATATAAATAATACTTTATATGTGACTATTTTTTTAAATAAAACGGAAGGTCAAACGTTGGACGCTATACCCACGGTTCTACTTATTTTGGGATTGGAAGGGAGGTAGTATTTTCTTGGTGACATGCATGCATGCATTGTTGTAGCACATGCTGTGATCGCATCGATCACTGTTCTAGCAAATAATTGAGCGCCAGCTGAGACTCATGTCGTCCCATTCCGGGAAAAAATAGTGGTAGCAGACTAGCAGGCCAGTTCCCATCGTTTTGTTCGAAAAGAAGAGTTTCACATCAGATCGGATCTTCACTTGTCCGGGAATAATCCATGAGACCATGCTGACTCGACATCTCCAAATCAACCAAGGCAATCAGATTCCAGGTCATTACTATGGGTTTGTTTAGTTCTAAACTTTTACTTCAAACTTTCAATTTTTTTATCACATCAAAACTTTCCTACACACATAAATTTTCAACTTTTCCGTTATATTGTTCCAATTTTAACTAAACTTCTAATTTTAGTGTGAACTAAGGCCGTGTTTAGTTCACCCCAACTACCCCAAACTTCCAACTTTCCATCACATCACATCACATCCAAAACTTTCCTACATATATAAACTTCTAACTTTTTTCAGGAACTAAACACGTCCTAAACACACCATATACTTGCTTCCTTTCCATCTTTAACAAGAAATATATTTTTAATGATCAGTCGGGACGCGTGGACAGCTAACTAACCCCTCGTGGTGATAACTGACAGGACTCTGAACCTTTGAGATTGAGTTCGATGCATTGTAGCAACAAGCCAAAATGTTTTTACTTAACTACTCCAAATTTCGCCGTAAAAATCGCAGACGCTTGTTTAGTTTAGCGTGACATGGACAAATTAATTAGATCGTGTCAGCGATGACATATATATTTGACATGCAGTGGGAAACCTACGCCTACAACTGGTAAATATTTGGAGCGAAGATTAATACGGATCCGACCTGACCTGTCGATTGTCATGAGAGATCCCGGGTAGCTGGCCTGTTCACGTCACGCGTTTCATGCAGCGCAACGTGGAGATCAGGCGCATGCAGATACCGATCGGATTACTTAAGTGTAAATTAGATGCAGAAAACCTATCCAACAGTATCCCGTTGGAACGGAATACCCTTCTATAAGACAGTACCTGATACCTGATCTGATACCAGCTGCATGGTACCCAGTACCTGTGATATCTAGGAGCTGATACCTGTGATACCTATTACCCGGTACCTGTGATACTCGTGCAAGAGAATAGTTAATATGTCTATCCCGTTACAACGGGATTCCGTTTTGCGGTAGCCCTCAATTAGATGCGTGTCTAGTGTGTATTGATTCGAGTTGGTGAATGATATATATCAATATATGAGTACATATGTATCCTAGTCGAACTCAGGCTAAGCAGCTACGGACAGTGGAGAGTGGACTCTGTCGGGTGGCGGAGAGATACTGAAGGCACGTGGGTTTCATGTGGGGTTACTTTTGCTTATGGACATGACTATGATGGGACTGTACGCTCAATTGTCATAACAAGCTACTATGGCTGTGTGTTTAGTTTCTGAAATTGAGATGAAGTTTGTGAAAAGTTGGTAGTTTGGAAAAAAAACGTTGAGAGTTCATGTGAGTAGAAAAGTTTTGGATGTGATATGATATGATGTGATGGAAAGTTGAGAGTTTGAGAGAAGTTTGGTGTGAACTAAACAGGGCCTATATCACTCTCAGATCCGGTTGCTACTAGTATACTACTCAATAGCAGCGTGTGTCTATTTTTCATCTTGTAAAGTTTTTTCTTAAATTACAAATCTGATATACGATTCGATTACATTATTGTGTTCGTAACAATTAAATTTTTATAACAAGATCTTACATTATTATATTTTTATGAAAAATTACATATTACTTTTATAATATATCTAAATAACTTTTAGATTTCATTAAATTACTTCTTGGACATATAAAAGTAAATTCAATAAAACCTAAAAATAATTTACATATACTATAGAAGTAACTTAAAAAAAATAACTTGTCACGACATCAAAAGTAAATTGATATATATATATATATATATATATATATATATATATATATATATATATATATATATATATATATATATATATATATATATATATATATATATATGACGCCCGGATGGGACTCCATGGAGTATGGGCTCCAAAGTTGGGAGCCGTTGGATTTTTGCTGATCGGTTTGATCATTTGAGTGTATGAACTTAATGGGTATAGACCCGTTTAGAGTGTAGGATTTAATAGTGAATGGATTCCATATATTTGAATAGATTGAAAAAGGAATTAATGCATTTATATGCATGCATGCAGTGTGGATGAGAGAATTTCCATAATTGCATGTATATTTCAAAAATGGAAACATTAAATGCCTACGAAATTGGAAATAATATCTTGTTCAAAGCAAGTTTACATTAATAAACATTAATGTTTAGGTATAACATTAAACTACTTTACTAACTAGTTCAAAGCAAGTTTGAACTTGTTTTTGTTAGATTTTGATTCTAGGTATATAGCATCCAAACATATAATTAGTTAGGTATGTAATTATGGATTGTAAAATAAAGTTAAATTTGAGTTGTTTTGTTGATATGTATAGGTATGAATCGAATTCTTATAACTAGGTATATACTCACAATTTGAAAATTTTGAAAAATTTAAGTGAATTTGTGTATTTGATACCTGCTTTGAACTAGTTAGCAAAGTAGTTAATGTTAATACCTAAACATTTAAAAAAGTTTCATACTCATTTGAATTGGGTATATACTCAATTTCAACAATGGTGCCCGGGCACCATGGAGCACCAAACAAATTTACTATATATATATTCATATATGTATATATGAATATATATATAGTAAATTTGTTTGGTGCTCCATGGTGCCCGGGCACCATTGTTGAAATTGAGTGTGTGTGTATATATATATATGTGTGTGTGTGTATGTATGTATATGTGTGTGTGTATATATGATAAAAATAACTTATATATAATAATAGTAATTTACAACATAAATATTTTTCATCATAATATAATCTTGTAAGATTTTGTTATAAAGATTAATTGCAATGAATATAATGCTGTAATCGAATTATAGATTGGATAAGTAATTTAAAAGAAAATTCTATAAGAAGAAAAAAAAGGCATGCATTGTTGGGTGTACCAGTAGCAACCAGACATGATAGACGTGTACTAGTAGTTCTTTTACATATGGGTTCGTCGCTCGTTAAGACTAAACCGAGAGTGCTATCAATTTAGATTTTACCTTTGCTTATCGTAATTGTTGTCTGGTAATTTAACTATTTAGCACTTTTACGTTTGATAATTAGCTAAATACCTTTTTAGATTTGCACTTAAAAATTTACCATTGGAGAGAAAAGCTTTTGTAATATTTTGCCACTTTCTGGACTGTGCAGCGCCACACATGCATGCCAGCATGGACAGGCACATGTAATGACCAATCTACCCTGGTAGCAATTGGTTGTAAGGCCCTTCACAGTGCACACAGCTGGACCGGTGCTATAGGGCGCCACGTTGGATTCTGTCTTGCGTGGAGCGAGGGCGCGTGCCCGTGGAGAGAGCCTCCCACCCAACTTGAGCCACGCGTTTCCTTCTCTCGCGAGGCGAGGAAACGACTGCTTTTCTGCACTGTGGAGCTCGTGCCCTCGCGCCGCCCATGCCCGGCAACAAATAGACACAAATTGCAACAACAAATCGGCAACAAACGCGGCAACAAATCGACACAAATCGGCAAAAAATCAACAAATCGAGCGGCGCGGGTAGCACGGTCGATGGCGAGGTGAGGCGCACGGCGGCGGCGTCCCCGTCGTGCCGCCACGGCGTGGGAGAAAGGAGGAGGCAGCCAGGGACGCATCCCGCCGCCAAGAACCGCCGGCTTCCCCTCCGCCGCTCGCGCGACGCCTAGCTTGTCGCGAGCCACCGCCTCGGCCTTCTTGATCTGCCGCCACGAGGAGAGGGGAGAGGGGAGAAGCCGCCCAGAGCTCACCGGCCACGCCGCCCCCGATCCGGCCGCCTGGAGCTCGCCGGCCACGCCGCCCCCGATCTGGTCGCCTGGAGTTCACCGGTCACGCCGCCCCCCATCCGGCCGCCCGGAGCTCGACGGCCACGCCGCCACTTCTTCGAGGACGCCGCCACTGTCGCTTGGCCCGGAGGACGCTGCCGCCACCGTCCACCGTGCTCCAGATCCGCGACGCCGTCCTCCCACCGCCGCTTCTTCGAGGACGCCGCCACCACTGCTCGGCCTGGAGGACGCCGTCGCTGCCGCACGGCATGGAGGACGTCGCCGCTCGGCCCGGCTCCCTCCGCCGCCGCTCGGCCCGGAGGAGAGGAGAACCGGCGCCGGCGGAGGGAGGAGGGGAGCCAGCGCCAGCGGAGGGAGCAGGGGAGAGCCGGCGTGGTGAGTGAGGGAAGAGGAGGCGAGCGTGATGACTCCGCCGGAGGGAGGAAGGAGCCGGAGAAATCGAGGGAGGAGGGAGGAGTTTGGGGTTTGATTTGGTAAAGCCGTGCACTGTGGGTCCCACTCGGTGCTTGCCCTGTGAACAGAGGGTCTTTATCCTAGCTGTTATCCTGTGGTAACTCACTGTGGGTGTTTGCACTGTGAATAGCCTAATATAGGCTGAATCAGGAACGGTATTAGGATAAAATTGCTTTTGCAAAATCAATGGCAGAGGTATGGATCCTGTTCACTGTTATGAGGTGACCATTGAAGATTCGAGCGACAACCTGCTCAGACAGCTCGGTTGGTGGTCCTTGTATGAAAGATCGAGTACCTCCAGGTCAGACAACGAACCAATATTTGAAGAAATAGATCCACTGGATGGTTGTGACTAAGATTAAGAACGGTATTTAATTTAGCTGGCATTGTTGGCATGGTGCTACAGAAATTTAGCTTGATTAAAAAAGTTAATGAACTGATGTAACCGGAATAGTGCCATTGATCTTGGCTGTGTTTAGTTCAAGTCAAAGTTTAGATTTTGGTTGAAATTAGAGATGATTTCACTGAAAAGTTACGTGTGTATGACAGGTTGATGTGATGGAAAAAGTAGGAAGTTTAGATGCAAACTTTGGATCTAAACACACCCCTTGTCGCCTTGCAAATTTAAAATGGGAAGATTGGACAGGTTGCCGATTTCTCTTGTTATCTCTCCAGTTAATGAATTATGACTAAGATGCACATGTTTGCTAGCATGGGTAGATTAGTCTTTTTTTTTTCGTCGGTTCCATGTTCCATGTTGGCATGCACATGTACCGGCCGTGGCACTCTACAGTGCAAAAAAGTGAAAAAAAATTACAAAAGTTTCTCTCCAATGGTAAATTCATAAGTGCAAACTTAAAAAGGTATTTGACTAATTACCAAACAAAAAAGTTGCAAATAATTAAATTTTCCGCTGCCTCCCTAGTTTTGCTCTGCGGACATGATTAGTAAAAAAAATAATGAAACAATAAAGATGTGTGAGTTCTTTTAAGTGCTATCATGCACAATGGTCTTTATTAGCGGTCTCTTTTTATTGTTATGCAAGCATATTTGGTGACGTGGAAGAAAGAGAAAGAAGGAAAGAGAAAGATGGTTGCTACGCATGACAACGGCAAAGAGTCGACTCTTAGCATTTATTAGGAAATTTTTCGTTGCATTGAGTCTAATAAAGGAAAGATGATTAGTAAGAAAGTATTTTGGTACATTAATGGTTAGAGACCGTATTATCTTTTAACTATTGTAATGTGATAGTCTCTAATTAACATAGAGACCATACCGGTCTGTACCTTTTACTTGCCCTAAGTGCTCCCAGCCCCACCGTTTCGCGTATTAGTACCTACGGAGACTATCAACGCAACCGAAACTTTTGGTTTCAAATTCTAAATGATTATAATTTGAAATGAGTATAAACATGCAACAAAGTAAGTTTTCCGTAGTTGAAAGAGAAAAAATAGATTTTAAGGTTATTGGGTGCCCTTGCATGAAACGCAAAGCGCGCAAATATACTTAGAACGTTCAAATTATTTTCAAACTTCCATTATGACCGGAAAGTAAAATGCCAGATAAATTTGAAATTTTACAATTAGTTTTCTTATTATATTACGAAATTTCAATGCTCGGGTTAGGAACATACTTCTCTTTTTTTTAGTGCAATATTTACCATCAATAGACAATAATAAACACTAATTAATAAATGTTCATCCTACTACCCTCCGGTTCCATACTTGTAACGCTTAGTACGAGTTTGAGATTAAATAATTAAACTTTTGACCATCCGTAATTTCTAAAATACTTCAAACTTAAATATCAACTACTCTAATCTCACATTAAGTTTATTTTTACAAAAGGTGAATTTATTTTATTTTAGAATAAAAGTATTACTTTTTATATATTACAATCGAGCGTAGCTCAAGTGCTTAAATGGTTAGATTTGTTATGATAGAACTTGCTCACTGATTGATCGGACATGAGCACCTATTTAATATGAGTGTTCCTATTTACGATTAGTTGTTTTTTTTTAACGGTTGATGACTTAGTGAGAATCTCGTGATAACTGTCTATGTTCATTAATCTTAAAATAGGCTTGTGCTAATCTTTCAAAAGTGCACATAGTGATATGATGTGCATTTATAAACATAAGTGCGCGAGTGTGTGAGTGTTGTAAGCGTTTATTTTTGTACTTTGTTTGTAGAAAAAATATTTGGAATTCCGAAAACATATGGCATATTTAGAGGAGCTCCTGTCAGTTGAGAAGCGACAGTTATAAAATGTAGAATTAAAAGGCAAAAGCTGAAAAAGCTTAGTTAATACGTACTCCCTCCATAAAGTCGTTTAGGACAATATTTAAGTCAAACCTAAAAATATAAATCATTGGGAATATAAATCATGAATAACTTGAGTTTGAAAATGAAAGAACTATATGAATAGATTTGTCTTGAAAAATACTTTCATAAAAGTATACATATATCACTTTTCAATAAATATTTTTATAGAAAAAAGAAGTCAAAGTTATATTTTGGAGACTGTGTCGCTGTCCAAAATAACTTCCTTCACGTGTACAGAGGGAGTAGTACTTACTCCATCCAAAATTATCACCATATATATTTATTTACCAAGACCAATAATAATTCAAATCGCATTAACTAAGACACCATACACACATTCTCCTAAAAAAGCATCGATTAAAATACCATGCCAATTATACATCCTAGTACATATACATTCTCCTATGTTATATTAATTGTATTCCGATAAAATTTATGGTCCTTTAATTGTATTTTAATAAAATCCATGTCTATACGATTAGATGATGATTAATTTAAGAAAATTTAAATTCTATCGTATAATGATCAATCTGTGAATAAGGAAGTACAATCCAGCTTTTCTAGATCCTCTTAAAACCAGCTTTTCTCAAGATAGATCCTCTTAAAACCAACGAGCATAACCCCGACTAACAGCTTTTCTCAAAAACTTGGGCTCCTCCAAATAACTCCGAACCTCTCTCAAATGGACGTGACTACACAGCTAGTTCAAATACCACTCTATATATAAGAGACACCATCCACCTATACTTCAAATACAATTTTCTCTTAAACTACTCATCCAATCTACGATCCGATCACACCGTTGTGTTCGTAACAATTAAATATTTACAACAAGATCTCACATGATTATATTTTGATGAAAAATCACAAATTACTTTTATGATATGTCTAAATTACTTTTAGATTTCACTAAGTTATTTCTTAGACATACAAAAGTAAATTCAGTAAGGCCTAAAACTAATTTACATATATTATAGAAGTAACTTATAAAAAAAACTTTAATTAATATATTTTTTCATTGAACAAATTATCATATATTTAATTATTATATATATAAGTTACTTTTATATTTGATTAAAATACTTCCTATACATTCACAATGCTCTGAGGTGATTACTTTTATTATTGTTTTTAGTTAATTCCATAATTTATGCTGATTAATTTAATTTCTAGATAGAGTTATGTTTTTATCTCTACAACGGATTTACTTCAAATGACATGCCAAAGTTATATTCGTTCTTGTTCTAAGTTACTTCTATATAAATTACTTCTAGACTACTGAATTTACTTTTGTATGAATTTACTTTTATATGTATAAGAAGTAACTTAGTAAAATCTAAATTACTAAATCTAAAAGTAATTTAAACATATCATAAAAGATATCATAAAAGTAATTTATGATTTTTCATCAAAATATAATCATGTGAGATCTTGTTATAAAGATTTAATTGTTACGAACACAACGGTTGTAATTGGATTATAAATCGGATAAGTAATTTAAGAGAAAATTTCAAAGAACAAAAATATGCGCAACCTAATAGCAAAAAATATTTGTATGCATGTCTATAACGCTACTAGTACTTTTCACATAATTGTCCACGTCGTTCGTTAAGTCTAAATCGAGATGCCTCTCGAAATAGATTTTGCGCTCTCAAATCCCAATCGCATGAGCGGCATGGGTACACCGCAGCACGGCAGGGCGAGCGCGCTCATGGGCGATCGTGCCGTTGCCGGGCGCGTCGTTTGCTCGTGAGCCTCGTGGCCTGGTGGAACGCATGTGGGCAATACGACGCGAGCCTTGAGGAGCGATCTCACCAAATCGTCGCGGTTGATTTAGCCATACACAAGTTGGTTTCTATGGCCCCCGCGCGTCGGCACGCATATGGACATCTGGTGCCGTAACATAACGTCCACATAAACGTACGTTTACAGACACCGCGCATACGATTCACGATTAACCAACCACTCGTGCTCTTTATTACTCCAAAAGTCTGGAAATACGTACACAAGTTCTCGTACACCCGGGCCCGTACGTGCACGATGCCGTTTTAGAAGACGTCGGAGAGGGTGGGGAGCTTGAGCTCGCCGGACTTGGTGAGCGGCAGGGTGAAGTTGCCGAGGATGGGGAGGTCGACGGTGAGGCCGACCCTCATCTCGTAGTCGATGTCCCAGTCCCTGCCGGCGTCCTTGGCGAGGCTCACCAGGAAGTCGTACGGCACCTTCACCGGGATGTCCAGCCGCGTGGTGTCGCCGGCGGTGAGCGACCCCGGGTCGGGCATCGTCCCCGACGCCACCTCCCTCCCGGCGCTCTTCAGCGAGTAGCTTACCTCGCAGATCGGGATGGAGTGGGAGTAGGGGTTGCGCACGTCCACGCGCCCCGCGAGGGTGGCGCCGCCGCGGCCCACGCTCTGGAACGACAGCTCGGCCAGCTCCGCCTCCGGCTTCTCCACCCGCGCCACCTTGTCCGCCACGAACCCCTTCGCCTTGTCCACCAGCTGCGCCATTGTTTCTTGCTCTGCTCGATCACAATTCACAAACGACACCCTGATTCTGATTTGGTTGATCGATCGATCGCTCTCGGTTAATCTGTCGTCGTCGCTGTACTGTGTTAGGACGTAGGCTCGCTCGTCGTACGTGCTAAATACAGGCGAGCCGGAGCTTCTGGCGGCCGACACGTCCATGGGGCGCGTGTCGACGCTGCAGGGCTCCGTCGCTAACCGCTCGACGAGTGTACTCGCGTCATTAGTTTCTGCAGTGTTTTTCTCTCGAGAAGACGACTCCTGCTTGGACTGTTGGAGGCTTGGAGCGTCTCGTACCTGCTAGTACTAGTATGACTATGCTCGTGTGCTCTGCTTTCTGGGCTAGGCTTAAACACGTGCCTAGTTTTATGTCATGGGCTCCGGCCCGGTAGCTCCCAGGTCCATGAACTCACCTTCTCAACTCTGCTTAGATGGTGAGGCCCCCAGACAGTTATTCTGATAAGTTGTAGTGGCAGAACGTGAAATGGAAGTTAGAAATTGAAAAGCCCAGTTTTTCTAAATTTTGAGAAGGTGACTACCAACCACCTGCTTCTCAGAATTTTAAGCTCTTCCAAACATATCATAAGGCTGGAACAAAAATGTTGTGAGTAACTCGCCCTACTCATAATTGGCTTGTTGAGAATTGTTTACGAGCTAAGACAATATTTTAGCTTGTTAGGTATAACGAGCCACCTGACTTACGAGCTAAATATGCTAATGAAATATGTTAGGTCAGCAGACCTTGAGGTTAGGACGACAGTAGGGGTGGCAATATAATGTAGTATTATTGAGTTGTAGAGCCGACACATTGTGTTCGTACGTCACTGACAAGGAGTAGGTCTCCTCTCAGCTAATGGAGTTGAAGTAGGCATGCATCGCCTCCTTGTCCCTGCCTCTTGCCACCTCCGCCTACCGCCTTCGCATCGTCGACGTTCGGGGGCGAAAAGGGACAACACCGTCATCACAGCCGCGCTCCGCCACCACGGACCACCGACACCCCCTCGTCGTCGACCTCTGATTATTGTTGTTGCCTCCCGCAGACTCGCTCGCCGGTCGCCACCTCTCTTCCTATCGGACGAGCTCCTTGGGAAGAGATGGGAGACATCCACCTCTCCCCACGTATGTAAGTGGACTTCCACCTCTCCACTTACATATGTGTCTTATATGTTTTTGTTTTTTTTACTAGGATGCCATATGAGCCAAAACAGTCATCTATTCTACCTTAGGAACTTATTTAATCTGGTTTCAAAAGATGGGGGTTCAACATTTTTGGTATCGCGGTTTAAGGATGTTTGAAACTTCACATTAAGATAATTTGAGGGATGTAATGTGAACTTATTCCTCTATGCTTAGATGTGTGGGGTGGGGTGGAGGGGTAGGCCGGTGCAGTGCAGCAGAGCAATCGTGTGCTCTGCTTTCTAGACTGGGCCTAAATGCAGGCCCATGCTTTTGCCATGGGCTCCGGCCTGGTAACTTCAAAGCCCATTAACTATTCACCTTCTCCTCGCTGCTTAGATGGGGTGGGGTGACTCACTCTTGCAGTCTTGCCAATATGTTTATTCATCCCTGCAAGCCGCTTAGCCGCATGCTGCCTCAAGATTATAAAGATAATTGTTCTTCGTGTGCTTCCCTGTGGTTATTATATATCTTATCCTTCCTTCGGAACTAGTCGCGTGGGGTGAACTTCAACACGTCCACTACATTGTTTACCAATGAACAACTTATCACATAGCAGTATTTAACTGCACACATGCATGTACTGCGAGCCGAAAGAACAAAACGTGGACAGACACCTATATGGCTATATCCCTCTGATACAGGAGCAAATCTGTTGCAATGCGGTCACGAATGTTAGCAGAAGACAGACGGGACCCCGTCAGATTTCGAAACCGGGAACGCCCGTCCAATTCAAATGCCCACTTCCCTTTGTTAACGCGTCAGTTAGCGTGGATCGCAAGAGATTTAGCGACAAGATCTACTGCTGAATCTTTCCCCCTGCTCGATATATACACCCGGATATAAATTTTGATTCATTCCCTGTATCGTCTTCCTCGTGCTCTGCTCTGCAGCATCATTTCATGCACTCGTGCATGCATGGATGGATGGCTATAGCTTCGTTGTCCAGGTACAGTGATCTCTCTTCCTCTCAACCAAGCTCTGTTGATTGCAACCTCCATGGATAAGATTTTCAGAGCTTTTCCGGCTATCAAGATTGCCACTGTTGGTGCCCCGTGATGCGCCCACGTACGGCGCGCTGTCCGAGCTAGATCCATGGCGTTTCCGGACACCGGACAGAACATGTCTCCTGCAGAGATCGGTCAGTGCGAGCAAGCAGCTAGCCGAGAACAGGGCGCCGGGCGAGACAGCCTCTGCCGCTGCGTGCAGAATGGCAGCAGCGGCCTACGAAAAAGGATGCCTCGCACATGGCTCTCCGACTCCGATCCGGGACGAGTCACTGCTGCACATTCACGGCGTACGTGCGTGTGCGCTGAACTTTCACCGGATCTGATCGATCCACTCGAAAATGTCGCTACCACTTACCAGATGGAGGAGAAGCTGGGCAGGCAGTGTAATTAACATCTTCCTGTAAAAACGTATCAAGATATCTGACAGATCGAGTCACCCAACAGTTACCATATACTACTCATATCGGTATAGTAAATTGATTGTTTAGAAGAGTTCAGAATAGAGAAGAGTACTGATCTTGCTCGTCCATGGTAGTAGTCGTAGCACTGTTGTCTTTATCTGAAGTGGAGTACTTGCTAAATCGCTCAACTTGAGCCTGCACGTGATACGAGCACACCAACGTACAAAGCTAAGAAAGGTTAGTTAATTACTTACTGTTCTGGAAGTGGATTGATGCCAACGCCTAACAGGAATCCGAAGTGATCGAGTACGTGAAGCTCCCCCCAAGGTAGGTGGCAAGATCTGAACCCAATAAAATACGAGTACTAAGTTGCAACTCAAGCAGAGTTCAACGTACACCGGTTGGTACTTGGTAGTATTGCACTCTTGCTACTAGGTACTACTCCATCTCCAATAAACATGGTTTAAGTTCTCGTCTGCTGTTCTCTCCTTGCAAATGGCCGTAATAACTTTATTAACAAGTGCTAGTGAAAGGGGAAAAGAAAAGGGTATAGTATCTTTTTTGCAACAGCGCGGTATCATGTGGCTGTCTAGTACTCCCTCCGTCCTTAAAAAAAAAAAACTAAATTTAGAAACGGATGTAACCCTTCCTAAAACAACAAACTGGATAAGAGTAGTTTAGATTCATCGTATTAGGAGGGTCATACCGCATTCTAGGGCCGAGTTTAGTTTCAAAATTTTTCTTCAAACTTTTAACTTTTCCGTCACATCGTTCCAATTTTAACTAAACTTTCAATTTTGGCGTGAACTAAACATATCTTAGGTTGAGTTTTTTTTTTTTTTTTTGGGGGGGGGGGGGGGGGGGGGGGACGGAGAGAGTATTTTTGTGTTCATGGCGGCGTCGCGTTGCAATGGTGGTGAATCCGTGAGACGCATGCCGCGACGCTGTACCTGTGCTCACTTGCGTGTAGTGTAAGAGCAGAGCAGCTGAGCTGAGCTGACCAGAGAGATTCCCGCGCCATCCATGTGCAGTCGCTGAAACCGGCGAGACTTCACGTGTGGCGCCAGTACTACTGCTACTGTAGGAGTACTACTGTTGCATCTTGCATGGCTCCGTAGGAGTACTCACGTACGCTCCGGTCCCCGGTTTACCCGCGCCTGCACAATAGTCTCCTCCACATAGACTTTTGAAGTCTCCTCCTCTCACGTGGTATAAGCACAAAATCCGCCTGATGAGAAAAGGTTTTTACATATCGGTGCGTGCTGGCATTCTTCCTCACAGATTCGGCCTTCAGGATTTTGAGTCAAGTCTATTTTTAATGCTGTCTATATATACTTAGTTTCATCATGCATTTTGTTATCCAAGTTAGCTTTGGGTATGATATTTGGCAAGTGATCTAAATTAAAGTCAAGATTGGCAGCACAAGTAAGCTAGCAAACATAAATATTGTATTCTTGTGGGATATAAACCAAGATACCAAACAACCTTACCTTAACTATGATTTATCCCACACATATATACGTGCATGACGGTTGAAATGGCTACATTAAGCAATTTTTTTTAGATAATGAATTCATTTCGGCATTTGCTTAAAGAAAGTTATATCAATTATTAGAGAGGTTGTAAGATGAATGGTAACGAATTACAAAATCAAAAGATGATGTGGACTAAGTTGCTATAATAGTACTTGTAAACTCACATACTTAGCAACTCCATGACACTAAATAGCCGAAATGTTTTATATATGCCAGGTCGAGAGCAGCGTTGACAGCAATATGGCAATGTTTGCATATAGCTAGCCACAAGCTAGAGGAGGACCATGGATGTAGGTGTGATCGAGGACATCGTATTTAGAGTGGTTAGGAGGCAATGGGCACATCCAACGCAAACAAGCAATAAAAGGCAAAATGAAGGATCAATTTAAGTAGTAGGGTAGGAGGAAGAGTGGATTGAAAGAGGCATGTGGTAGTACTTGCCGGTGCTAGTGGTAAGGTGGGATATATAAGTAGTACATCGTATAATGTTAACCATAATGTATATGTGTCTCTTTATAGAGAGATAAGATATTTGTACCTATTAAATCACAAAAGAATATTGATGTTTCTTACTCTCTGGGGTAGAAAAAAAATCAACTTTTATATCTAGGCTTAGGTTATGATCAAATTCGTGTATAAAAGTTGATTTTTTCTAAAATATACTCCCTCCGTCATATAAAAAACGGATATGTGACACATTCTAGTATAATAAATCTAGATAGAGATATGTCCAGATTCGTAGTATTAGGACGTGTCACATCCAGTATTAGATTGGTTTTTTTATAAGACGGAGGGAGTAAGTGATAGAAGCAATGTCTATACTCTTCCCATGTGTTTGGTAAACAGAGGGAGTATAAGATTTCTTGATCTGATCTTAATGGCTAAAACAATTATGTACAACAGTCCAAGATCAATATATAGCCATTCCATATGCCATCTTTCCTTAAGGTTACTCTATCTCGTTGAGGTGTGTACTGCGTCCATGTATCTTTGTCAATCTCAGTGCTACTCGGCTGATCATTCCCAAATCAAAGAAAACAATGCACATGCATGCAAATCAGAATCCCATCATCTGATAGAGCAAGTTCATCTGTTCTCTGTTCCTGCCAGTTAGCACATGTCGTCCGAGCACACACGTACGCTAGTACAGTAGCATTACAAAGCTGCAGGGCAGAGCAGGCACAGTGCTCGTTAACTAGGAGGAGGTTTAGGTGATAGCACATCAGAACTTAATGTGAATGAAAGTTATGGGCCCATAGGGGGGACTGCACATTTTTAATGGCCTAATATTACTGTGTTTCCTACTGATATTGTAATCTCCTCTTACGCCTGAGCACAGCGTTACGAATAGTACCATGATATTGCACCTTCAGGAGCAACAATTAAAATCTGTACCGGGATACTGTATTCTGAAACAGGAAGGAGACTCTTGACTATTGAGCAGCTACTAGTACTACAAAGAGATAAAGGCTGGGAATTTTATAACCTCTTTAGAGACAAATCCAGCATCCTGGGACCCTTTTTGTTTCTCTGAAATCATTAGCAGTTTGGAGCAAGGCGGCAGAGTCACCATCAAACCATCAATCAGAGCCGAGCCCCACCTTATATTAGTGTATACATTTAGTAGCCACCAGGAGCATTCCATCCCTGAAAATAGCTTATCATGATCGATCAAGCTCTCTCTCATGAAGCAGGCACCAAACAGTGGCAGTAACTCTCATGCCTTTCAGCATGTGACAGCAGTTTTGCCACATTTTGTAATCCCTCAATTCTCATAAACGATGACTCTGGTCTTGTTTAAATTAAAAAAATTTTGACAAAAATATCACATCAAATATTTAGATACATACATAGATATTAAATGAGGAAAAAAAATCAATCGCACAGTTTCTATGTAAATTACGAGATGAATCTTTTGAGCTTAATTGCGTCATGATTTGACAATGTGCTGCTACAGTAAACATTTCCTAATGATGGATTAATTAGATTTAATAAATTCGTCACGCAGTTTACAGACAAAATCTATAATTAGTTTTGTTATTAGTCTATTTTTAATACTTCGAATGTGTGTCCGTATACTTCAGAAACTTCGCATCCAAACAACTAAGACCGAGTTTAGGGTGTATTTAGTTCATGCCAAAATTGAAAGTTTGGTTAAAATTGAAACGATATGATGGAAAAGTTGTACCATCAAAACTTTCCTACACACATAAATTTCAAACTTTTTCATCACATTATTTTAATTTTAGTGTGAAAAAAACACCCTAAACGCATCCTCCGTGAACTTGATATGACCCGCATGGTACGTGATAGCGAGGAGAGATATGATTTGATTTCCTCCCGCCTCCTTGTCATCAGCGCCACGCCAATCAAGTAATTAATCAAACCATCCCGTCACGGCATTCCCGGCATGCTTTCCAACGCGTCGTCGTGTCGTCGTTGCCCTCGACATGTTGGCGTTGCCGTCTTGGCTTTAGCGTTCGTACGTGTAAGTTTGTAACGTGTCCCTCCCTCCCCGAGGGGCGCGCGCGTACTGCACACACACACACACACACCGTGCCGGCCGCCGCGCCCGCGCCTCGCCGTGCGCCCGTGCCGTAAACCACCCAACGCGCGCGCGGCGCGCCATGCATGCATGCCAACCAAGGAGGTCGACGCGGCGAACACATCACATGCCAAGAGGGGCACACACGACGACTACCGGTCGATCGCCTGTAGTAGCAAATGATTCAGGCGGGTACGTACGCGCCTCCGGCCGTGGCACCAGCCGGCACGCGCGCTATCAGCTGGTCCAGCCGCAGCGGCGAGCCACCATGCACCCGGCCGTCGGGTCTCCCTCACGTACGTACCGTGCTCGTCTCATCTGTGTGCCTACCTTGGCCGTATGCATTGCCCGCTAATAATATTCTCCCGCTGGGACCGACGCGGCGCTTGTCTACTAACAGTGTTTATTAGGCGCTTGATTGGTGCAATGCAAGAGGGATGGAATAAAATCGCGCGTCCTCTGAGCGAGACGGATGGATGGTGGATGGATGCACGGAGGCACGGAGCCCACGGCCATGGCGACGGAATGAATAGCGGTGGACGTGCTGTGGTAAATGCTCAACTGGCCGGTGCTGCAGCAGCTTTAACTTCGGCTCGGATCGGACGAGCGGTGAAACAGATAACCACTCCATCATCGGTGGACACGGACTAGGAAGGCTAGCGCTTGCGTTGCTCGCGGCATTGGATTCCCCGACTCGTGGATCGGTGGATACGGTTCACGTTTATGCTATTCTGACATTGTCTAAAGTGGAGTGATTAGTCTATGCTTCACTCATCTACTAGAGATCTAAGAAAGTCAATGCGGTTTATGAGCGAGCGGATGCCTGCGTCAGGCTGACGGACATGGCCCACGGCAACGAATGTGCAAGCTTCCGAGGGAGGGTGAAGACGTATGGTACGTCCAAAAAGGCTTAACAGCCGGCGCCGTAGATCCACTTCCAGAATCAATGCCGACGCAGGCCGCAGTAACTCCGGGGCGTGTCGACGCCACGTCTAGTAGGCTGGTACGTAGTGTAGCTTCTGTCACGTACCGCCCGTGTTGTACGTATGTGCGTATACAGTGTGTGCATGCACTCCCATGCTGCAGCGCAGTGGCTGTATTTACACGGGCGGTAGTAGTGTACTCCAGTACTCTAGTGAGTCGTGGTAGTAGCAATATGCCCAGCTACGCGTCGCGCCAACCCGCAAGCGTACGTGCGCGCTCACCGAAGCACCCATGCCACCGCCCGGGCAGAGGCCGGCCACCCGTCACGCACCGCCGCCCGCGGCGTCGTCGTCTCGCGCGACCGCCGTGACGAGATGGCACCGACGCTATCCACGCGCGGCCGCAACGTAGTACGTTCGTGGGTGGGGCGGCCTCGGCGCTGTCGCCTTTCGCGGCGACCGAGGCGAGAGACGGGAGAGACCCCGCGGGCGCGAGCACCGGCAGACGCGACGGCACGGCACGCCGAGGCTGAGCTGTGCCGCGGTGCCCGCCTGTGCCTCCTTCCGCGACGGACTTGACGGAAAGACGATGGATGTTACGCGCGCCGCGGGGGGGGGGGGGGGGGGGGGGGGGGGTGGGGAAGCAGCGGATCGCGACGTGTTGGTCGCGGCTGTCGCTGGGGCGGGGCGCGGGCGCCTTTTCTCGAACGGAAACAGAGATTCGGGCGTGCAAACCGGACGGGGAAAGCACCGGTGCAAAATCAGCAGCTTTTCTTTTGTCTCTCGGGGCTTGGTTTTATCCCCCGAGTTCCACACACGGCAGGCATAGTGCTAAAGCTGCCCGCCCCCGACACAGCCGTCTTTTCTCAGCAACACGAAATTGTGACACAAGACAACCAAAGTCACACGGTATGCCTAGCTACACCCCCCACATGACCCCATCGCATGCACAAATTCTGATGGACAAAAGAAACGAGCAAGAAAGTGAGAGATGCAACAACACTCTGACCAACGCCTGATACTAGTAGTAAAAACGAGATTACGAGGTGAAGGAACGGGAGCAATTTACTAGAGAGCGACTTCACATGGGAGATGGAAATATTTTACATGCATACTGCTAAGCTAGCACTACCAGATTATTGAGCTAAGACGGCGGCGAGCAAATTACAGATAGGAACAAGATGGGAGTTCATCGCGGCCAAAAAGACAATCTTTTGCCACGTTGAGACAAGCCGCACACACGCACGTTTTTTTTATCACGGCATCATGTGATCGATATCAACAACTAATTATACTACTAGCGTCTAAGCTACGGTTTGAGCACGGCGATCACCGTTTGTCCGTAGCGGCGAATCGGCCGGTCCGAGTCAAGCGCCGCCGTCACCGCCGCCGCCGCAGCCGCCGTCCTTGGTGTCGGCCCTTCCGCCGTCCCTCGTGTCGCTCATGGACCGCAGCAATGGCGACTCCGACCCTACTACAGAGAGAGATGTCACTACGTTGTGTGATAGTGTCACTGGGAGGTGGGCCATGGAGGGGGTGTGGTGATAGTGATGGTTACCTTTGGAGGCGTTGAAGGAGCGCTTGCAGTGAGCAATGGCGCTCTGGATGCCGTCCTGCAGCTGCAGCAGCGAGTCGTCGCGGCGCTGCGGCTGCTGTCCGGCGGTGGACGGCGGCGGCGGCGGCGGCGGCGGCGACGGGGACGGCGCGGCGGCCACGGCGGAGGACGCGGACCGGCTCTTGCCGAGGCGCTTGCACACCTGCTTCAGCCCGGCTGGCACGCTGGCGCGGGGCGCGCGCACGCCGCAGGCGACGACTACCGGCTGCGGCGGCGCTGGGGCCACCGCCGCCGCCGCCGCCGCGGTAGGAGGCTGGGTGGGCGCCGGGGAGGGGGAAGGGGAAGGTGACGGCGAGGGGTCGGGCTCCAGGTCCGTCTCCTCGCCCTCGCTGGCGCCGGCGAAGCGGAGGCGCTCGCCGTAGCGGCGGGAGACCTTGACGTAGAGCGGCTTGATCTTGTTCAGGTACTTGAGCAGCATCTCCTTCGCGAACCGCCGCTCCTCGGCGGTGATGGCCGCCGCCTCGGGTGTCTGCAGCGCCTGCACGGCCGGCCTGGCTGCGCCCGCGCCGGCGCCGGCGTCGGAGGTGCGAGAGCTGTTGTCGCGCGTGAAGAGCGAGACGAAGGGCGCGTCGTCCACTCGGAACTTGATCAAGAAACGGTTCGTCTTCGGCGCCGGGGAGCCGCCGCCGTTACATTCCGCCGGGACAGGGACCTTCGGCTTCCTGAGCTTCAGCAGCAGCACGCGGAACTTAGTCGCCGGCCGGAGGAACGACGCCGGCGGTGCCGCCGCCTCCGAGACCAGCTCCACCACCTTCGCCTCTCCGCACTCGCCACCCGGCGCCACCGCCACCGCGTCGTCCACGGCCACCACCTCGCCGCCGGACGCGACATCCCCCGCGACAGAGAAGTTGAACTCGACCCTCTCCTCCTCCGCGTCCGACGCGGCACTCTCGTCGCCGGGCACCGCGAACTCCAGGTCAAAGAACGACGCGTCGTCATCCACCTCCCCTCCACCCCCACCCCCACCTCCGCCGTCTTCGCACGCCGACGCGGCTATGGTGGTGGCCGCCACGGCCCCGCCCTTGTTGCCGGCAACCGCGCCGCCGCGCAAGAACTTGAGGAAGGTGAACGTCTCCATGCCACACACAACACAAAGATAGCAGCCGCAGCGAGGTTCACTCGCTTCTAGCTCCTACTCCTACCTCCTACTGCCTCAACACTGAGAAAAGGACTCTTTTGGGGAGCCTTTTGAGGGTGGAAAGAGAGAGGTCGGAGAAGGTGGTGCATCAAGGACTAATAGATGAGAGAAGAGAGAGCGGGTCAGTGAGGCAGTGAGGTGCTCGCGCCATCCTGTCCGTTCATCGCGGACTCGACGGTGATGGGCGAGTCGGGGTCAAACGATATGGGAGGGAGTAACTGAAACATTTGGTACGAGTGTCCCAAGTGTCCACTAAAAAGCTAAGCTGGTTTGGTTTTTCGGTTTTGATCCTTTTGGAATTTTGCTGGCCTTTCTCACCGTAGCAATCCTATGTATTTGAAAGAGTCTTTTTGAATTAGAATTTTGTACCCCCTCCTCATCAAATGCATGCTTACAGTACACCTATAGTTCGTTTGGACCACTTCATGTTTTCTTCCTAATTTGTGTGTACATCTCTCTGATCAAAATACAACAGGCATCTTGATAGAAAAGCAATGTATCCATTTTCTGTTTCTATCTTGGTCACTTGATAGTTGAGAAGGATAAATGGCCTTGTTTGGTTAGCCTAGCACTGTAATGTTTTATGTCTAATAAAGGCATAACTAAACTTAGTTATTTCAAGAGGGGTTTGGCCAAGAAAGTTGAAGGGATTTAGCATAACTAGAGAGGATTTGGAAGAAGGTGCACCGTGAACATTTTATCGGGTGGGTGCGCGGAACATAGCTTATACTCGTATTTTAATGTATGACACCGTTTACTTTTTATCAACGTTTAATCATTCGTCTTATTAAAAAAATTATGTAGTTATCATTTATTTTATTGTCACTTGATTTATTATCAAATATTCTTTAAGTATGGCATAAATATTTTTATATTTGTAAAAAAAATGAATAAGACGAATGGTCAAACGTTATTCGTTATTCGAGTCAACGGCGTCATACATTAAAATATGATTAAAATATGGAGGGAGTATTTGCTTAGAGTGATGGTTATATATGATGTTGTTGGAGTCATGCATATGTATGCTGATGGCAACATCTTGCTAGCCGTGTTAAGAAAACTATCTTTAGATCAAACATGATAGAGCTACCTAAGGTTTCTTTTGCAGTAAGCGATAATAAAGGATCTTTTGGGATTTTGAACCTATAGTGTTTTTTTTTCCTAGCCATTTGGAACGAAGGAGATTGGACACTATTGAATAAATGGAAAATCCTATGGAATACATCAATCCATGAGAGTTTCAGATAAAACATAACATGTGGTTCAACCTTACGTAAATTATATATCCTTCTCTTTTCACATGGTTTATCCAACTAATCATTTATATTTATTTTTTAAATTTTCTATTTTCTATTTTTTATTTTTGTCAATTTTTTGAGTTTATTTTTCCTACTCCTACGTTTTCTCAACCTTACGTTATACTTCCTCCCCTTTTTTTATATGACGCTGGTTAATTTAAACTTTAACTAGCCAGCGTCATACAAACAAAAATGGAGGTAGTACAAAAGATCCCTAACTCATTTTGGGATATGACCATACGAGAGTATCACCCGAACAACATCTCTTTGGCTTGGTCTAGCCAGAGACAATGGTTAGAAACTAGTAAACCAAAACCAAACAATACACTCTACTCCCTCCGTTTAGGAGTATATATAGATTCATTATATTATAATATGTTATCCAGTCTTATATTTGTTTTTCGTATGATGGAGGGAGTTTATATATATGCTGAAATTTCCATGCCCATCATTTCCATAAACCATGATACCAGGAATGATTGCGTCCAACGAGAAGCCGTCATTGGCAAACGATGACAGTGACACAAAAGAGAACGCTGCAGTACTGTGCGTACCCACATAATACTCCCCCTGTCCCATAAGAATTTTGATTTTTTATTGTATTGTTTGACCATTCGTCTTATTTAAAAAAATCGTGTAAATATAAAAATCGAAAAATTATGCTTAAATTACTTTGGATAATAAAGTAAGTCACAAATAAAATAAATAATTATTCTAAAATTTTTGAATAAGATGAATGGTCAAACAATACAAGTAAAAAGTTAAAATCATTTATATTATAGGACGGAGAGAGTTGGAGGATTACCATCGCAATGATATTTACTCGTTTCTTTGGAGATGGAAGGCCATGATGGAATCATCCAAGCCTGACACGAAAATGATGACTCTTGAGATACAGTATCACTTCTACAGATGTGAGACACAGTTGGGACTTGGGAGGCTTGATCAGTCGTCAATCATTTGGAGGAGAATGGATGCTGAACATTGGAGTTTGAGCGAGAGCCAGCAGTTGCAATGTGCAATGCAAATTTGGACGTATAATTAATCATGTCAAACAAACATGGTATGGCCTCACCACCGGTCTGGACTCCTACTATGTCAGTCCTTTTAATCTGAGACACTACCGTCCATTTGTGAGGGGGGCACTTCCACATTTCCCCTAGGAGTACTTCATTCTCACCAAAATATAAAACCTAGTTATAGGAATTTAAACAGAGACCGTTCAGTTTTATGGTACTAAGATATATCATTATCCAGATTCACAGTAGTAGTACTATGACATGTCACATTCAATATACTCTATCCGTCATACTCCCTTCGTCTCAAAAAAAACCGAACCTCGTACTAAGACATGACACATCCTAGTAACGAATCTAGACATACTCTATATCCAGATTCGTTATACATCCTAGTACTAGGTTACCTTTTTTTGACAGAGAGAGTATAAAATACCAACCTAATACTGGATATGGCATACCCTAATACTACGAATCTGGACATACTTCCGTCCAGATTCGTTGTACTATAATATGCAACTTCCAGTTTTAGATTTTTTTTTTTGGGATAGAGGAAGTAGGTTCTTATGTTTTGGGATAAATGGAGTAGTATCTTTCCTTTTTCTTTGTTTCTGTTGTTGCAACAATATTACTGCTAGTTGACTTAATTGGCATTTTGGCAATATGCAACGTTGCCCTGCGCTAGAGTGAAGCTCAAATAGAGAAAATTTACCTTGTTTTTTCACGTGCATACTTTTCGTTCGAACGGTTAAATAATGTATTTTGTTAATTTATTTTTTAAATTTAAAATAATTTATATTTAATTGATTATACGTTAATGGTTTACGTATCTTCTTCTTCCTCTCTTTTCACTATCAACCAAAACACGCTTGTGAATGTATAGTCATTTTGGTATTAGGTTCGAAGATGAGAAGAGTAGTACTCGCTCCATCCTATAATATAAGGGATTTTGAGTTTTTAATTACAACATTTGACCACTCGTCTTATTCAAATTTTTTTTACAAATATAAAAAACGAAAAGTTGTGCTTAAAGTATTGTAGATAATAAAGTAAGTCACAAATAAAATAAATAATAATTTTAATTTTTTTAATACGACGAGTGGTCAAACTCGTTGTAAGCAAAAATTTAAAATCAACGGAGGGAGTAGGCAAGTAGCTCGAGATAGTTTAGCTCTCTGGTGTCTAATCCAGGCCTTTTGGATCATGGCCCGTCCACGTGGGCTGGGGTCGGTTAGGCAAGACGCGGCCCAAAGTCGCTACTTGCGTGGGCCTTGTGGTTGTGAATGTGCGTGATCGTGTGAGCACAAAGACCAACAGTTTCCTTATCTACTCCGTACTCATTTTGTTTTTCTCAACTCAAAGGCAGGACGCAAACCGAATTTGCGAGATGTTCTACTCTTGCTGCAGTCTGCACTCGCGCTAGTTTGTTCCCGATTTCTCGACACGGAAACATGAATATGCGTGTCCTCATCAGTTACAGTTGATTATAAGCCGTAACGGTTTATTAATAATAAAAAGATAATAATTTATAGACAAATTTTTATATATGTATTCTTAGTGACTTAAAATTAAATGATAAACAACATTGAAAAAACAAAAATCAGCTTTTAAAATTTAAATTTAGTAACAGCTTATAATTTATAACTCATAGCGCAAGGGATGAGACCTTAAAGCATCTCCAACAACCTCTCTAAAACGGACTCTCCAAACACCTATATAGCCAGCTCTCCAATTGATTTGGCAAGCCAAACTCATTCCTCACTCCAACAGCCTCTCCATCTACCCTCTCCATTACGAGCCTATGACAATTAGGACCCACATATCAGCCACTACTATCTATTTTCTTCCTCTTTCTTCCCTTCTTCTCTTCTCCCACTGCAACCATCCCGACGATGCCCACGCGATGCGCGGTGGCCGGCGTCGGTGGCAGCGGAGCGTCCGCTGCAGAGGAGGGAGGTCGGGCGGAGCTTGCCGCGGAGAGAGGGAGGGAGGAGGCGCCGTCGTCGCTGCGGGCCTCCTCCGCGCCGTCGTAGCCGGGTGCCTCCTCCGCGGTGAAGGCGGTGAGGGCCGCCGACGTCGTGATATCGGTCGTCGGCTACCATGACATCGGCGACAGTGCAAGATCATCGCCGCCATCAAGGAGGCCAGAAACATAAAGGTCAACGCCCTCATGTCGATCTGTTGCGCCCCCTGCTTCAGTTGGCTGTATATATAATATACGTTGATCAAGTTGTAAATAATTGGGAAGTTGCAGAGGTTCATCCCGTCGGATTTCGGCAACGACGCCGACCACGCGCATATCGTCGAGCCTCTGCGCCGTCGTCGCCGCGGGCCGCCTCCACGCCGTCGTCGCCGGGGGACTCCGCGTTGTTGCCGTCGTGGGCCTCCTCCGCGCCGTCGTCGTCGCGGGCCTCCTCCGCGCCGTCGTCGCCGCGGGCCTCCTCGCTGTCGTCGCCGGGGGATTCCGCGCCGTCGTCGCCGGGGGACTCCGCGCCGTCGTCGCCGCGAGCCTCCTCGCCGTTGTCGCCACGGGCCTCCGCGCCGTCCTCCGCGCCATCGTCGCCGGGGGACTCCGCGCCGTCATCGCCGGGATTGGAGGGATTGAGGGGAGGAGGGGGAAGGCGTGGGGCCCACGACTGGATAGGCGATTTTGGCTGACCAAACTTGGCCAGCGCGAGTCCGAGTTTAGCCAGCCGGATAGCTTGGCCATCCGGTTGGCCAGTCTATTGGAGTGTATTTTTGTTCAAAATTACTAAAATTTGACTTGGAGAGTCGGATAAGGGGACTGTTGGAGATGCTATTAAGAAGCCTTTGCTAGCGATTCAACCTGTAACACCAGCCTTATTTTGCTTCGTACAGTATTAAGGCCATAGACATTGAGTCATTGACACGACATCCTCTTAGCAATGCGATTATTCCTTTTCCACATGAATAGTACTTCTCCCTCTATTTCATATTATATAATACTTTGATATATTTTTTTCAGGTTTCTTTAAGTTAGATCAATTGTTCTTTAAAAAAATAGCAATATTTACAACACCAAGTTAATTTTATTAAACATAGCATTAAATATATTTTGATATGTTTGTTTTGTATTGAAAATATCATTACTTTTATATAAACTTGATCAAAATTAAAAAAGTTTGATCAAAGTGTATTATAATATGAAATGACGGGAGTTTCTTTTTTTTAAATAGTACTACCTCATTTTTTATATACGATGTCATTTTTCACATAACGTTTGATTATTCGTCTTATTTAAAAATGTATTGTAAATATGTAAAAAAAATATAAGTTAAGGCTGGAGTTTTTTTTATGATAATACAGGTCACAATAAAACAAATAGCATTTTTATAATATTCTTAATAAGATAAATAGTCAAATGTCATCATAAAAATTAGCGATGATATATATTTAAAAACGGAAGTGGTACACTATGGGCTACGGCCCTATTCTTTTCTAAAAAAATGTTGGATAAACTTTTAGATAAAAGTGACACGCTTTTCAAACTGCTAAACGGTGCATTTTGTGCGAAAACTTTCTATATGAAAGTTGTTCTAAAGTATCAGATTAATACAAATTTCAAGTTTGTAATAATTAAAACTCAATTAATCACACGTAGTTACCACCTCGTTTTGCATGAAACACTTTATCTTCATATTCATCTTCAGGAGATTCAAACACCACCTAATAGTAGCTCCGGGGAGAAGTGGCGGAAACAAAACCAAAACGATCAGCTTCAATTTGAAACTGTGGTTCGACGAGTTTCAAAAGATTTAACTCAGTGCGTCACAATCTACTACTATTCTGTCAAAAAAAAAGCCAACCTTGGCAATGAACATGTGTCTAGATTCGTTGGTAGGATTGGGTTTTTTATGGGACGGAGAGGGTAGGTCTATACATTTGGTCGGATAATCGGATCACACAATGCACCGATCGAGAGGGGGGGGGGAGATAAGGCCTGGTTTAGTTCCCCAATTTTTTTTTAAAAAAACATCACATCGAATTTTTAGAGACATGCATGGAGCATTAAATATAAATAAAAAAACTAATTGCACAGCTAGAAGGGAAATCGCGAGAGAATCTTTTGAGCCTAATTAGTCCATAATTAGCCATAAGTGCTACAGTAGCACACATGTGCTAATGACGGATTAATTAGATTAAAAGATTCGTCTCGTGGTTTCCAGGCGAGATATGAAATTAGTTTTTCTATTCGTGTACAAAAACCTTTCCGATATTCGGTTAAACATCTACTCCCTCCGTTTCACAGTATAAGTCATTCTAGCATTTTACATATTCATATTTATATTATGTTTTACATCAATATGAATATGAAAAATGCTAGAATAACTTACACTGTGAAACGGATAAAGCAGTTACTTTTCGCGAAATAAACAGGCCATAAATTTGAAGTTGTGTGCACAAAAATGTCCGGATTCTCCACGCGGACGCAGAGACATTTGGACACACCGTACGTGTGGTGGGCCCATGCCACGTCGGCCATTTTGGCATACTAGTAGGCCGGATACTCTACAAATCAAAAATGACGCAGAGATTCCGAATTCAAGCAGATCGTGGGGCCCAGTCCAGCAGAAAAGCTGGCCGTCCGCCGCAGGAGGTAGAGTGGTGGTGCCCGCCACGTAGATTCCGGGGCCCTTTTTGACATCACCCGCTACTCTCCTTCCGGTCCTCCTTTCTTGCTACAGGCACCCATAATGTTACCGAGAATGCTGTTCGGCGATCGATCGCTCTGGGGATGGGGCAGCGTTCGATCCCCTCCCCCCTCCCGTAATTTTGACAAATTGACCCTTTGAGAAAACTTATTTTAAGAATAAACCGTGCCAAAAACTTATTGTAGAAATATGCCATCGGCTCAGCGTGAAACATATTGGCGCTGAGGAATAATGCTTTAGCGGCATGTATATTAGCGCTAACATTTTATCAGAGGTGGCAAAAAAATTGCCAAGTCACTAGGGTTAGCGCCATAGCAAATGGCGCTGAGCTATTGACGTAAAAAAATGAGCTTCTGGACTTTTTTAATTGCATGTGCTCGTGTAGTGTGGTGGCGGGAGACTTTGCCTCTTACCTTACCTTATTGACCACGGTTTGAATCCTACGTTTTACATCCTTTGGATGTTTTTTTATTTTTATAGCATATTTTTTTATTATTGTCTTATAAATTAGGAACAACTAAATTTGAGAACATAAATTTTATAGCATTAATACTTATCTAGACTAATATAAAAAGCACGAGTTAGTGCAATTAACACAGCGATTGCAATTAGCGCCGGATTAACAATTAGCGATCCCATGTCGAGGAAGCAGCGGTTAGCGAAAAATAAACAGAAAACAATTAGCAATCTCACCCGTCCCAATCCTTCTCCTCAAGAGAACCACCGGCCGCGCACTCCTCCCCACCCTCTCCTCTTCGCCGGCCGGCCGGCGCACGCTCTCCACCCTGATCCCGTCGGCGCCTCCCACTCCTCCACCAAACGCCGCAGATCGCCATCCGTCGTTCCACCTACGCCGCCGCCGGATCAATGGGAGTCAGGCCACCCACCTCCTCCACCAAACGCCGGACATCGTCGTCCGCTGCTCCCTGCGCCACCGCCGGATCGACGGGAGTCACACTGTAGTGGTTCTCCCCTTCCGCCAGAGCCCCGTCCGGGATTGCCCTCGACGGCGCCGGGGTGGTCTGCGCTTCCACCGGACCCGTTGCTGGTCTGCGACTCTCCTCCCCGCCGGAGCCGAGGGAGACGACAGCCCCTCTGCACCATATGCATTGGCTGTGCTCGATCTGTGGATGCCTGACAGCTGCAGCACGCCTCAGCTCCAGTGCTCCACAAATACCAATTTCGTGTGGAAAAACAGGTACATGAGGTATTCATCAATTCATCAAACAAATTTATCTTCAAATAAAGGTCAGCTCTAGCAAATGCATTTAGGCTGAGTTTAGTTCCAAAGTTTGAACCCCAAAAACTTTTCTACACACAAACTTCCAACTTTTCCATTACATCGTTCCAATTTCAATCAAACTTTCAATTTTAGCTGGGAACTAAACACACCCTTACGTTACTGACAGAGACTTCACCGTATGCTAATGTGTAATCTATGTAGAGGACAACTAGAGTAGGTAGGTATTTACTAAGTTTCTGACAAATATGTAGAGGACAATGATTTACTAATTGACTGCCTTACTATTTTTTCTTGAATGGTCACATATCTTTGAACAGGTATACTTGGCAAGTTGGCAATACTGCCTTACTTAGTTAACTTCTGACACGTTTAGAAGACAATGTGATATAGGAAGACATATGCTAAGAAGACAATGCTTCAGAAGAACTATGAGAGCCTTAATTAATTCTTTATATTGATTGAGTTAAACTGTGCACAACTACATTTGTTCCCAGCATTTCCTGCTTCATGGATTCCTAAGTTGAAAAAAGTTGGTTTCCATGGTAAATTTAGTGGATAACCGAGACTTGAACCTATTCATTACTTAAATCGTGATAGATACTTGAGTTTTTTTTAATCCATTTTGCTTATTATTCCATTTTATGTGATGGTAGTTCTCTAGGAGATCTACTGGACTAATTTTGTTATATTTGTCTTTTAAGCTGTCATTGCAAATGTGATTCTCATCACTTATCTTTATCTTTATATTTTATTGATGACTGAGGACATTGATTTTGTTCAAATACCTTTTCGAAACCCTATTTAATTAACTATTAATTCACTCTCTCTTGGAAGGGAATCGTTGTGATATCATCCAAACATTTGAAATTTCGAAACACTATTACTCGGAATTTTTGGTGTCTGATTAGGCAAGGACTTCTGTCAGGGTTATGGATACCACATACCTAATAGTAGTTGACTAAGTCTCGGCTAGACCCACCACATACCATGTCCTATACGAAAACAACCTTCGGATATAGGAGGAGTACCGCATAAGGAAGGATGAATAGAGTTCTACATAGAAACGACAAGAACTACTCGGATTGTATCCATATTGGTTTCCCTAGTATTCATAAAAGGAAAAGATCTTGATAAAATTTTGAAAGTACGCAGCATTTAACATTTCATATGTTTTATGTTTAGAACAAGATCATTACACATAAATGTAAGAAATGTAACTTAAAAATAAAAATTAGGAGGTAAGTGTTAACATAAATTACATAGTATTTATTTTCATAGTTATGAGTAAAAAAACCATAATAAAAATATGAGAACATGTAGCATATAGCATTTCATACTTAAAATTGATAAAAAAAAATGTACTAGTATATAGCATTTAATGCAAGCAAAATGTGTAGTTTGCAAAGAAAATAGAAATTGATAAAAAATATAATTCTAAAGATGTGCCAGGGTTCACTCAGAGCAAGAGCACATGACCATCCCACTAGCATCGCGCATGCATAGTAGAATGATCCAGATATTTTTTAGTGCTGCTAATAGCTCAGCGCAAGAAGCTATGGCGCTAACCCCTGTTGAGCTGGCATAAGATAGAAATGTCAGCACTAATATATATGGCGCTAAAACGTTATACCTCAGCGCCAATATCTATGGCGCTGAGCCGACGGCCTATTTTTCAATAAGTTTTTGACACGGTTTATTCTTGAAATAAGTTTTTTAAAAAGGTCAATTTGTCAAAATTAGTGTCCCCCCTCCACCCCTCCACCTGGTTTCCTTTTTTGGCACCGCATTACTTTCCTATTTTAGTAAATTTATACACATAAAGTTTATACACCTCAAGTTTATACATCTAAATGTTAGAGACCAAAAGTTTATAAGTCAAAAGTTTATATATCCGATTCAAATTTGAATTTGAATTCAAATTTTTTTTATATATAGTATTTCTATACATCTAAAGTTTATACATCTAAAGTTTATAAATCAAAAGTTTATATACCCGTTTCAAATTTGAATTTGAATTCAAATATTCGATTCAAATTTGAATTTGAATTAAAATATTTTATATATATAGTATTTCTATACATCTAAAGTTTATAGACCTAAAGTTTATAAGTCAAAAGTTTATATACCTATTTCAAATTTGAATTTGAATTATATCTGATTTAAATTTGAATTTGAATTCAAATATTTTCTATATATAGTATTCTATACATCTAAAGTTTATACACCTAAAGTTTATGGACCCAAAGTTTATAAGTCAAAAGTTTACATACCCGATTCAAATTTGAATTTGAATTCAAATTTTTTATATATAGTATTTCTATACATAAATTTTTCTAACTTTTGTTTTTTTAAAAAATTTGTGTGGTGTGCTGTAGTAGAAAGAGAAGAAGGGGAGGAGAAAGGGAAGAAGAGGGAGGAGTACAGGAGGAGGGGGGCAAACCGATCGTTGGGCGATCGCCCTGGCGATCGATCGCCCATTAGCCTCCCCCGACAGTTTGTAGGGTCAATTAATTAGCACGCACCCATAAATCCATCGACTATCATTATAATTATATTTCCTTCTTTATCACTTTATACACCCAAAATAACGGGTCAGGATTAAGTTTCACAGATCAAGATTGATATAACCTGTTATTACACAGAGAGAGAGAGAGAGAGAGAGAGAGAGAGAGAGAGAGAGGTGGAAAGGAGCATCAGACACTATAGTGGAAATAGGCTATCATATAGCACGAGGATGGTGGAATTGACATAACACGGTCATATTCGCTCAATCATGCACTAGTGTAGTAGACTGCAAACAATGATCGTCTCATACTCCTTAGCACACCACTTATATTATATCGAGTTTGGCAAGTTTATTTGAGTTAGATTAATGCTGCATCCGATAGTGTGGACTGGCTAAGCTAGTTAGTGCACGGAAATCAAAGTACATGATTAGCGAATGATTAATTAAATATTTACTATCATAAACTTCAAAAATTATATTCATTTGATTTGTAGGAAATATCTATATAAAAAGTTTTTTTTTTCAAGACACATCGTTTAACGGTTCGAGAAATGTACTCACTGTAAACGAGAAAGTAGATCAGCTCATTAGGCCTCCTCCAAAAAGACGAGAAAGTAGATCAGCTCATTAGGCCTTCTCCAACAAGGGTGACTCAGCTAGCTCATAAATCTCCACATCAGCTTTTGTATGATGTGGAAGAGAGAGAAGATAAGGAGAGAGAATGCACTATCTCTTCTTTAAGAGCTAAGCTTCTAAAAAAATGTGAGAGGGATTATGGAACCCAAAGCATTTTGAATAATGTGCTATGAGACAATCTATTAAAAAGATAGACTTTTTGCTATCTCTTGTATGAGGTGGACAAGCATGAGCTAGACTAGCTCAACTGTTAAAGGAGGCCTTAGCTGATAAGAATCCAACCTTAGACTCATATTGGTGTAGCCATAATGGTGGCCGTTGTTTTTTAATGCAATTTTCACGCCCCAAGAACTCTTAGGGTAAAACAGGATTATCTTTTGTCACTAAACAATTTTGATTGTATAACCTCAAACAAGTTTTTTTTTCTAAAGAGAGAAGTTCATTGTGACAATCTAGTATTCTACTATAATCGACAGCAAAGTTTAAATAAATACTCCTCCATATCTAAAAGATTGTCTTTTTATTGTGAATCTAGAGTCCTCGATAGTGATGTCCAGGTTTATAGCTAAAAAGCTATCCAAATTCATAGCTAAAATGATACTATCTTCGTCCCAAAATAAGTTTACTTTTGACACAACCCACACATACCAAACAAAACCAGAAAGACAAGAATATCCATACTATCAAATCTCAATACAAGTATTCCTTACTTTATCTTCTTCCAATACATCAATTTTGTACTTTTACAAACTTTGATGCGATGATGGCTCTAAAAATGAACTTATTTTTGGCACAAATGGAAGAAACTAAAAATATGGGACGGAGGAAGTACTCATTTAGGAGTAACATTCAAGTTCATAACTTTTTTTTTAGACGGAGCTAGTTGTACTCAATATAGAGAAAAATATTTGATATTGAGAAAATGTCTTTCAACGTTAAACAAATTTGAGATAAGGGAGCATGTGGAAAACCCAAATTGTCACTAACATGATCTTAACCAACTTTTATAACCTCAAACAAGTTTTTTTTTTTAAAAAAAGGAAAAAACATTGTAACAATAGTGCATTCTACTATAACTAATAGTATAGTTTAAAAGGTACTCCCTCCGCCCTAAAAGAATGTTTTTTTACTATGAATAGTGTCTAGGTTCAAACAAGATATAATTAGATATCTAGTTTCAAACAAGTAGATAGAAAATGCCATTTTAGCTATGAATCTGGATAATATCCATTATCTAGGTTCTACTGTCCATGTTAATTGCTAAAAATACATTCTTTTTTGGGATGGATCATGTTGTACTCACTATAGAGAGAAATAGTTGACGTCGAGAAAACTGAACTCGGATAATCAACCTCAAATAAATTTGACAGAGGGGAGTACATGAAAAGAAAAAAACCAAAGCAGCTCCGTTCGACATCAGCTGATCTGGAAGACAACCTCCGGCTCAAGATTCTTAAATTACTAAATGTTTTTCTTAAGAAAATTATAAAAAAGTTGCTTTAAAAAATCATATAAAATTATTTTTTAATTTAAAATAATCAATACTTAATTAATCATACCTCACCTCGTTTTAGCTTTCTTCTCGATCTTATCTTTTTTTTTTCCTCCTTCCAAACACACTCGAGTACCCCAAGCATTTCCCCATTCCAACCCTGCGTAGCCAGTAGGACCATGCGTATTGTGGTCCACTCCTCCGCAAAAAGCGCCCCCACCGTCCACCCCCATCGCTTTCCACCGTCCAATCCAAATCCAACGTCCACGATTCCCCCATCTGCCCTAAACCCCCACCCCCTATAAAACCCCCATCCCCTTCCACGCCGTTCCACGTCTCCTCAACTCAGATCTCCCCCATTTCAACTCCTCCACTTTCCCCCCCGCATCGAGCAGCGAAGCGGCGATGGCGGAGGAGCAGCCGCGCGCGGCGGCGGAGGGCGGCGGCGAGACGCTGATGGAGAAGATTGCCGACAAGCTCCACATCGGGGACGGGTCGTCGTCCGACTCCGACGCCGACGAGCGCAAGCAGCCGAAGCCCTCGGCGCCGCCGGCCCCGGCCGAGGTGGTGACGGAGTCGTTCGTTGACTCGGCCGCTGCTGCCGCGGCCGAGGCCAAGGCCAAGGTGTTCCGCCTCTTCGGGCGCGAGGAGCCCATCCACAAGGTCCTCGGTGGAGGCAAACGTATGGCTGCTCTACGCTGATGATCTCTCTCTCTTTTTTTTAAAGCTGATTTGGTTTGAATTTGTTAGAGCGGGTAGGGATGGACTGGATCTGGATTGATTGGGTGTGTTGGGTTTCGGGCTAGATCTGGTAGATTAGCACTTGGCCAGTGGGAGTAGGGTTTTAGCCTTTTGCTATGTGTGACCATCTATTCAGATCTGTGGGTATTTGTGGATGAGTTTAGATATCTTTGACAAATCGGAACAACTAATGTGATCCGAGCTGTGCTAGTTAATTCAAATTTCGGCAATGCAGGTTGCGTGCGTCTCGTATACTTGTATACAATCTAATCTATGTGATATCATTTTATCCGTGTCTGTTTGAGTAAGTAGTGGACATGTTTAGCTTTGATGAATCATTAGCGATTGTGGCAAAGAAAGAGATATGCTTGTATGCGTCAGGATCCATGTGAAGCGAGGTTTTGATTGACATGTAAAAAGTAATGGAATAATTGAATTCATGATTTCCTTGGTTGGTCTGTCACATTATTGTCTGCTGGTGTGCTAGCACTGGTCCCTTTAGAGTGACAATGAGCATGAATTGAACTGTTTGTAAACAGTATGTGTTTGAAGGTTAGTGATTAGCAATAGTGTACTCTGCCTCGTCACACAGTTAAGCCGTAGTTAACACAATCATATTGAATGAGGCTGTACCTCATTCTGGTGAATCCTTATCAATAGCTACAAAGGATTACTATAAGCCGCATATGCTGTTGATTATTGCTATATTTGTCTGGGATTGTTAGTCTTCTGCTGTCCTGCCTTCAAAACAATCACATTTGCTCTCTCCATAGGGGTGGTCATATTTTGTGGTTGAGGTGAAATTTCCATTATGTGCTCATGTTATATAGCCTGATTATCCATTGTTCATCCTGCCATATTGATTTCAGTTCTCTATTTGCAGCCGCTGATGTGTTCCTATGGAGGAACAGGAACATCTCTGCCGGTGTACTAGGCGGTGCCACTGCGATCTGGATCCTTTTTGAATTGCTTGGCTACCACCTCCTGACTTTCGTTTGCCATGGGCTCATATTCTCTTTGGGTCTTCTCTTTCTCTGGTCTAACGCCTCATCATTTATTAACAAGTAAGATTGTTTTTCATCTCTATCACAACTGTGCCCTTTCTTTCAGGTCTCTAAACTGTGCCCTTTCATTTATTAACAAGTAAGATTGTTTTTCATCTCTATAATTACATAAAAGGTCTCTAAACTGTGCCCTTTCTTTCAGGTCTCCCCCGCGGATCCCAGAGGTTATTATTCCAGAAGATTTGGTTGTCAACATTGCTCTATCTACACGTTATGAGATCAACAGGGCCTTTGCCAATCTTTGTCAGATTGCTCTTGGCCGGGACATCAAGAAGTTCCTTATTGTATGTCTGTGATGCTTTTGTGTATGTATAATAGTTGTTACCGCAGCAAACTGGATATTTATGATCTATACTGCACTTTTAGGTGATTGCTGGCCTTTGGTTGCTTTCTGTTCTTGGGAGCTGCTGCAACTTCTTGACATTGGTTTATATTGGTAAGTCGTTTGGGCTACTTGGACAGTTATTTGTTATTACCTCTTCAAACTACGGATTTGGCTAATGTTGGATCTTTTGCTTCTTATGCCAAACAGTGTTTGTGGTGCTGCACACAGTCCCAATTCTGTATGAGAAGTATGAAGATCAGATTGACTCATATGGTGAGAAGGGGTGGGTTGAGATTAAGAAACAGTATGCTGTGTTCGATGCTAAGGTCCTGAGTAAAGTACCAAGGGGCCCCTTGAAAGACAAGAAGCACTAGAAAGAGGTGATGCAATGCCTCGTGGCAGGTGATAGTAGTGGTTGGGTTGTGGTTCTTGAGATGCACTGCTGTCACCTATTGCCTTGTGTTGTGTATGGCTCTTTTGTTGTCTGATCTTGATGGGAGTAGCTGAGTAGCTTGCCCTACAACAGTATGCAGCTGCAGCGCATGTTTTGCTCCATCGCTGTTTGATTTTTGATCTGTAAGATGTCGCATGCATATTGTTTATGCGATATTGTTTTGCTACTTAGATTGCTGCATTTTGGAATTTGGTGATATTTATGAACCAATGTTGAGACAGATTGTCATCTACCCATCATTTTTGTTGTTGACGTTGGTGAAAAATCTTCTTATGATTGTGCTATTAAAAGTTAAGCCTGCGATGTGCACATTTATTTTTTCAATTTGAAGATGCACACAATTTTGGACATATACCGAAAATTTGAAGCTATCCCAAACTTTGGCATTAGTATGGTTGATATTGATAGCACATGGAAAATTTTGTGGTGCTGCGTCGCTCAACGAGTCAATTTGGGAATGCAGCATCATTTTCTATCCATAATGAAGCTCTAATATTGAAACATAATCTGATGCTGCTTTGTAAAGGCTTCCTTTCGACTCCTCGAGTCCTCGATCCTTAAAAAGCAAAGGTAACAGTTGGGCTTCTGATGTTCCACTTTTGCTCTTCTTTCGGGCTAATCTATGAGCTGCCACAGCTTTCTCACATGCCACTGTTTTGAGTAACCACGGTCTCATCATGGGCAGCACTACCGGTCCACCTTTGCTTCTTTGCTTCCTCATAAGCCATTTGATTGCATTAAACTCTCAATCTGGCTAATAACAAGCTACACTTTCGCTCTCAAAAGATGATTCAGCGTCATGGTTCGTGCGATGCGCTTTCAAAAGATGATTCTTCCGCGTCATGGTTCGTGCGATGCGCTTAGATTCTTGCTGCAGCAGTGCAGCTAGCCGGCATCGCTGGAACTCGTGGCATAATGGCATGTTTGGTTGGTGCCAGCCACACTTTGTCATGCCATACTTTCTTATTTTTGGTTATCTTGGCACGGAGGAGTATGCAAAAAGAGCACAGGGATGGAAATAAAAAAAGAGACCAAAGAAAACAAACGTCCGCTCCGGATTCATTATTCTGAAGCACAACAACCGGAGGCAGGCAAAACATAGTCCCTGTGTATGGAAGTTCTCTATCAAGTTTTACAACAAAAAAACCGGTTTCATAACCAGGCTCCTTTGGTCCCAAACATTCTTAACTGGTGGAACTTAAAACACTGGACTATTTTCACATGGTTGTTTTCCGTCTATGCTAGTTTTCAAATTATGTTCATACACTCTGGATATTTAGATAGTTCAGAGAAAGTATGTCAACTGTTGTTTCTTTCTGGAGCCTCCTTCACCGTACAACTCATTCCATTGCTTCAGCTCACCCATTATTGTTCCTTCAGCAGCAAAGCTTGCCGCCACCTGCATTTCAAAGTTTCCACAAATTGTTAACAAGCAAGTATAATGCTAACAGTTTTTCAGTTTTATATTAGCAAGAATTACGTTCTGTGCATGTTTCAGAATTCTAAATTGAACTGTAACAAAAGATTCACCTGGTTTTTTGCTTCTTTCAAATCTTTCATGTTTAGTGCCCTTAGTATGATCGTCTCGTCCTTCTCTTTCATCTTCGAAGCATCTGAAGCATTGCCTCCTTGTTCCCGCTTCTTCTTCTCCTGAAGATATTAGGCATATATATTTTACTTTTAGTATAAAATTTCACAAAATTGTCTCCAGTGAATGCTTAAGTATCGCAGTGACTAGATTACCAGTTCCTTCTTTCTTTCCTTTTGGATCAGTTCCCTCACTGGACGATACGCTGCTGTTGTGCACAGGTTCTGTCACACAGCAGACTACTGAGTTAACCAAAGAGTTCTTTGGGTTGACATAGATTCATGTCTTATGATACTGACCTTTAGATCACTGCCACTATATCCTTCAGTCATGGTGGCTAGTTCCTTATAGTCTAGCCCGCCATCAACTTTCTCCTTTGACAGAAGGCTCCTCAAAATCAATTCCCGACTTTCCAATGATGGCAGGCCGACCATGATCCTAAAGAAGCAAGGCAACACACTCAGGCATGGAACTTGGAACAATCGAAAGGGGCTAAAAAAAAGTTTAGATACAGATGAGAGAACTAGCATCTAGCAAGGAAGAGATGCAAACCTGCGCTCAAACCTTCGAATGATAGCTTCATCAAGATCAAAGGGTCGGTTGGTCGCAGCAAGGACAAGAATTTTTTGATCTGGTCTTGACAAGAGGCCATCCCAGTGTGTCATGAACTCATTTTTTATCTTCCTCATTGCCTCGTGCTCTCCAGCTCTGTTCCGCTGACCAAGCATGCTGTCAACCTCATCGACAAAAATGATCGTCGGTGATACTTTGGCAGCTAATGTGAACAATGCTCTAACATTCTTTTCATCTTCACCAAACCATTTCGATGTGATAGTCGACATTGAAACATTTATGAAACTCGCTTGAGCTTCATTTGCAATAGCCTTGGCTAGCATCGTCTTGCCAGTTCCAGGAGGACCAAAAAGTAATATACCTCTGCAAGGTTTAAGAAGACCCCCTTTGAAGAGATCTGGTCTTCTGAGAGGGAGCATGACAAGTTCTTGAAGGGATTCTTTGATATCACTTAATGCACCGATATCATCAAATGTGACACCGATTTCATTAGCAGGTATCACTTCAGGTCTGATGCGCTTTTCAAACTCATTGTCTGGCGGCATTTCCTGAATACACGAAAAGGATGCAATTACACATTATCAAAATTAGATTCATGGGGCTTGTGAAAGTAACATAAAACGGCACAAGATATTTTTTAAGAACTACGTATGATATATCAAAGTCATAAAAAAACCTTTCAATAATTGATTTCAAGGAACTACGCTTTATTCTGCACAGCATTTAACAGAACGACACTTCCATAATAACCAACGGTTCTGTAATAGTTTTGCTGGTGCACGTGTGCTTTTATAGACTTTTAGTTAATGCTCTTACAGGTGCTTTTGCAGCTGGAGATGGATTATCCTTCTTCTCGAATTTCTCTGGCTCTGTTTTGCTCTCAACAGGAGGGGCAGCAGCAGCCGTAGGAGGTACTGGTGGTAGCAAAGTTGCAGGTTTTGTTTCTGATTTTGCAGCAAATGGAGCAATTCCCCTGTCAGCCACCTGTATGTGAGGCATAATACATGAATAACGGTTCGTTCAAAAAAAACATGAATAACTACAAATCAACAGAATATTCTGAATTTCCTGAAGCGTATGAAGTTAATCCAAAAGCAGTAGAAATAAAACAAACCTTTGAAGCATCACGCTTTGCTTCCAACTTCATGCTATCCTTATCATACATCTTGTTCTCTTGAAAAATTTCCAGTGCATGGGACAAGCTGTGTCATGAGAGAGTCATAAAGCGGAGAAGAGATGAAGAAACCAACAGAACTATACAAAAATGCTAAGTACCTCTTTGCAGATAGAAGTAATTTTCCATTTCGGTACTCTGGATCTTTCTTATTCATCAGGTGATAAGAAACTGCTGAAACCACAATCTCCTCAATGTACCTACCTAGAACCATAGTATCAGATAGGCATATCGAGCCTAAATCATCACACTCAAGGTCGTTTTCGGCAAGGACTTCCGTAATATGGTTCCGGTTATCCTGGAACTGAATCATCTTCATATCTTCTTCTAATTGGGAGTTCCAGCTCACAAGGTGGTTCTCATTTTCTGGTGGCTTGATTTCGATGTTGTATGGAAATAAAGCAGTTAGTCTTTCATCCAACTCTTCATCAAAGTCCATATCCACAATTCTTGAGCCAAGGACTAGCACTGGCCCTTCAAGTTTATTCAGTAGTTTTTCAAACATGACATACATTTTTTTGGACTTGTGAAGAAACTTCTCAACATCTCTTATGTAGAGAACAATTGGGTTCTTCTTAGATACTGAATGCAGAACCTTGTATACTGCTTGCACCAAAATCTTCTCATCAAAAGTCCAGCTGCTAGCACGTCTGAGAGAAGCTGCAGTGTTTAACCAAATACAACATGACTCATGAGAAACAGATATAGGTGCAGAATACCAGAAGCCTCAGGACAAATTTTGTGTGCAAGAGATTTTAATATGACCTGGATTATTTGGAGGGCCTTGTGATGCCAGACTACTCATATCAGATGAAGTTGAGGCATTCCTTTTAAGCTTCGGGAAGCTGCTCGTACTTTCAGAGCTCCTGCAAAATACATAAAGAAAGCATATCAACAGCAGCCAATGATTTGCAGTTTCTGTAACAGGTTCACAGAAGCACAATTTTCCAGTACCTTAATTTCATGTCCGTCATGCTGCTTTGTCTACGAATAGTTCCTGTGATAAAAAATAAACCAAACTAAGATAACAAATATACAGCTGCAAAACTTCCTGAGGTAGAATGAAATACATAATTCAGTTATGCTCTACGGTCATTCAGCTGCAAAACTTCCGAGGTAGAACGAAATACAATTCAGTTATGCTCTACATTCTGCAAATGCAAGCAAATTCAATTTTTTTTAAGGCAAGCACTATTACATTCGTTCACAGCATCAGAATTTCAGACCAAATTGAGGCTAAATTATGTGAAGTCAAGAACAGTTGTTTTGTGCTTTGCTGGCAGTAAGTGTACTTATTCATTCTCTCAGTTCAGCAGGAATTGTAGTTTTCTGAAACTCTGTTTGAATACCGATGCCATTCATCCATATAAATAACAGCATATACAGATGGAATCGCTAGACATTTTTGTTTCAGATAACTGAGAATGACAGCAACATGGTTGTATTCAAGATCTCAACTGTGGTGTGCAAAAGTGTGAATTTCACGTGAAAATACATGTTCCATCTAGTTTGTTCTAATAGAAATGAAACCAGAAAAGTTCATGTCGTCTGCTAATGACTGAGCAGAGTTGCAAAAATTCCATGCAAGAACTGAAGCAGACTACTGACAAGCAAACATAATTATTCTGCCCTACTTCAGAATAAGGAACAGTTGAACATTTCTTATTGTGAAGTCGATCATGTCACCTTTGGGTTTCTCCTTTTGTGGTAGAATCGAAAGAGATCCAAGTAATCCAGACACCTTTTCAAGGGTCGTCTCAGATATGGATCTTTTGAAAGACTGATAAGGAGAAAGTGCTCACAAGTTAATAGTTAAGTTAAACTGGCCACTACTTGGGCAGTTGATAAAAATTCTAAATTTCGCAACAATGTAGGGAAAAAAAAGCACTACAATGTCAAGAATAAGCAAAACAGGACACACACATTTATATTCTCCAAGGTTCGGAAATCAGAAGAATGGTGACCTTACAACAAATACGACAAAGCATGTTGAGTTCTTACCGAGTCTGTGCTGCTACCACCACCATATTTGCTATGGATCTGTGAGGAAGAAAAGTCTGTATTACAAACATACTTAAAAATGTACATGAAAGGAAATCTGTGCCAGCCAAACTCACCTTTATGAGAAAATCTGTAGGATCTAGCAACAGCAATTTTGCTTCAAAATAGTGGGCAAGCGCTTTGGCAAGCATTTGCTGGTAAAGTTCTTCAAGATAGGAACTTAATTAGCCTTAACTTAGTCAGGGCCAGAAGAAGAGTGATTCAGCAACTCCTTAACCTGTGCAATGGAATATGATTTACCTGCAGGGCCTGACAATAGAATCGCACGGCTAGCTGGTGCAAGATTCCTGGTGTATTTTGAGATGTCTGCTTGCTTCAAGTGAACATACGCCGCGCTTGTCAGCAAGACACGTGTTTGCTCGCTGCAAATCATAGTTTGGGGAAAAAGAGAAACAAAGGATGATGACATGGAGGGTGGAAAAGGAAATGAACGTGTACATTAAAAAAGAGCACGGAGCTAGAAATCTATCGTTCATCTAGCATCTTCCTTATCCTGCTGGGTGATCATTAAAATTGAATTCCAGCTAATATTTTGATCTTGAAAGTGAACAAACCAGACGTTTGACGTCTCATCTCTATTTTTCTATGTGTTCTATCGTCCCCCTTTTTCTTAACCAATTCTATCACCACTACCTTTCAAGGCCGCCATTCTTCAATCACACAGAGGAACATTTCAGAAAAGCAGAGTTGTCTCTCTTCGCCTCCCACGCAAAATTTTGAACAAGCTAATCTACAGAAATATAGCAGTGTCACTGTCTTCAGTCAGAGCGTTCATTTTGTGATCTCCGCAGCCAAAAGATCGTTGAAACTTTTCAAAACATCTCTCTCTTTTTTTCTAGTTTGCCAAACTACACAGTTCATCTGTAAATCTGTTGCTTGCATATCACAGACACAGAATTATTTGTGCATGAGAAGAACAGAGGGAAAAACATATCCCCTGTATAGGACAGAACAAAGAAAAAAAATCCTAAAAAAAAAATATCTGACGATGCAAGCTCGATGAACTGGAGGAAAAAAAAAGAACATGTTGATGTCAATCACCTGAGGTAGTAGGGGAACCCGTCGAAGGTGACCCTGCTGTCGGCGCCGTCGACGACGAGGCGGCGGAGCTCCTGCTCCACCCTCTCCACCGTGACCCCGACCCTCGCCCCCTGCCCGCCGCCGCCTGCCCACGGCGCGGACGCCAGCCCCAGCCCCACCCCGACGCCTATCCCGATCCCCACCGCCGACATCACCACGTGCTTCCCCTCCATCCCCTCCCTCGCCTCCTCCTCCCGCCGCCGGCGTTCGTCCTCCGCGCGCGCGCGCGCCTAGTAAGGTGGTGAGACGCACGGAGCGCAGCGATCGATCGATCGGTGGCGCGGCGCGGCGAGCGGAGGAGGAGGAGGAGGAGGAGGGTTAATGCGGGGGAGGGGTGGAGGTGGCGGAATGGGTGGCTCGGCGAGAATGGATGGGATGGAGGGAGGGAACAACCAACCACAGCTGCTGCTCGATCGATCGCCGCGGGTTTCTCGGTGCTTCTGCTGCTGCGGGGCTGCGTGCGTGCGCTGCGTCGCGGGAGAGGTGCGAATCCGGGGCGGCCACGCGGGGCGCGTACGTGGGCTATTTCACGGGAGAGGTGGCGCACTGTGGCGCTGTCCAAACGGGGGAGGGAAGGTTTTTGCGTATGGGGCCACAAGGTTTCTCTGTAATTGCGTGATGGACCTGATGGTTCCTTACCCTGTTTTCTCTCTCACAAGTCACAAGGATGTTGGGATGTCTTTAGTATTGGGATATTTTTAGGCCCTGCTTGAATGGCACATCGGATATTTATACATTAATTAGAAGGATTAAACGTAGACTAATAACAAAACCCATTTTATAACTCTGGACTAATTCGTAAGACGAATCTATAAGCCTAATTAATACATGACTAGACTATATGATGCTACAGTAAACATTCTCTAATTATGGATTAATTATGCGTAAAAAAATTGTCTCGTGAATTAGCTCTGATTTATGTAATTAGTTTTTGTAAGTAGTCTATGTTAAATACTCCAAATTAGTATCAAACATCCGATGTGATAGGGACTAAAGTTTAATCCCTGGATCCAAACACCACCTTAGTACTATGAATGTCGATTGAATTGGATCCTAAATTTTTATATTATGGGATAGAGAAAGTACTTCCATCGTCTTAAATATGGAATTTAGAATTCGTGTTATGTCACATTCTGTATTGGATTTGTTTATTTTGGAACAGAGAGGATGTTGAATTTGATACATCATATTATTGTAAACATGGATGTATCAGTATCCAAATTTATAATACCATCTTAGCCCTAAAATATACTATATTGTTATATTTTAAGAACTGTCACTATTGGTATTTATTGAGGACAAAAAATGATATTCTTTTTCATGATTCACTGCATGTATCATAATCGATTGGTTCAATAATTCAAAGCAATGGATTTGATTCGATCATATTGATTTCCTTTTTAAAAAAATAGTATACAGTTATCCACAAAACCATGTACGTGTACGGGCATCGACGTCGACTCGGGTGATCAACTCAAATGACAGTTTGACACGACTGGCACGATCTGCTGCGACGAAAAGGAGAAAAATGGCGTAACTCGGGACTTGCACCGGCCGTCAGGCAGGCAGCTGCGGATCGGAGGAATCAACAGCGACCATGCATGCGCAGCGGAATCACCATCCCCCGGATTTTACCCGGGGCGACCTGAACATGCCCATGCAGATGATATCATTTTCAGGCACAGATATGATCAAACTGTTTTGCATCATTGGCCTCCCAATTACTTGCGGTACTGTACTTCCCGCCCCGCCCGGCGTCCCCGTGCAACGCATCCCGACCGGCGCGCGCTCCATGCGCTGAGCGCACGGGTTACGGGGGGTAACTGCCACTGGGTTGCACAGAAGCCGGGGACTTTTAGCTGCGCCCTGCGGGCGCGTCGCCGCCACCGGCACGTCGGGTCGGGACTCCGGGAGCGAGTACGCGCTCTCTCGTGTCTCCGGTGGTCGCATCCAGTGACGGATGAAAATCGATTTGTTGGTGTCATAACGTGTCTATCAATGTTATAGTATACTAATTATATTTAGATCATGATATTATAACATATAGATAAGCAGTTTTGCTATACGTCAAAAGTCATCGGTGTCGCCTGACACCGGCTCTATTACTGTAGCTCCACCCCTGGTCGCATCGAATTTTTTTTTTCCCTCTCTCGTTTGCCACACGTCCTCTCTCGCCGGAGCACGCGGTGACGAGACTCATCGCTGGATAACATGCCCAAAGCCTCAGATGCAGAGCTCAGAAAGGAGAAGAACGTTCTAGTAACCGCCACCGCCAGTCCTTCATGTGCTTCAAAACCAAGCTTATAAAAGATAACTAATCTTTTTTCTGTGCTTTGGACGATGACAACCTAGCGCTACGTGGCAGCGCGCCACTGGCTCGGAGAGGCTACGTGGCACGCATGCACACGCCTCACCCGGCGGCACGCGTCCTCGCGGCACGGGCCTTCTTCCTGCGGCCCACCAAGGGGAGGAGGCGAAACGTACGTGGGCCACTGGGCCGTGCGTTTCGTTTCCTGGACTCCACCGAGCGAGCCCGCGGCTTCCTCCTCCTCCTCCCCCTCTCCCTCCGCTCCGGCGGAGCGCCGCGGAACGCCCGCCGCAACCGAGCCCACCCCACCGTCGAGGCGATCGGCGGCGGAGGCGAGCGCCGCCGCCTTCCGTCGTAGGGTTCACCGTCTTCTTCCTCCCCCGGTCTCCGGCCCCTGGTAAGACTCGATTCCCCCCTGGTGAGGGCAGGGTTTCTCTGAGTCTGATTCCGCCCGTTCCTCGCCTCAACTGCAGTGTGGTGAACTGACCTAACACCTAAGGGAGAGGATTTTGAGGGAAGCTGCCCGCCATGTTCCGACCACCGGGTGCTTTCGGGGCCGCACCCCCGCCGCCGCCGCCGCCGCAGCAGCAGCAGCCTCAGCCATGGCAGTGGCAGCCGCCTTTCCAGCCAACGGCCGCTACATCCTTCTGGCAGCGGGACAATGTGCGGGAGCATGTGGGGAGGCTGCAGGAAACTGTCGAATTAGCCACTGCAGTGTGAGTTCCTGAACCGCCTAAAGCTAGCGATAATCATGTAACTTTGTCTCAAAATCGAAGGCATTTCCTTTATTGTTAATTTATTAGACCTTTTTTTTTGTGGACTGAAAATGGAATCGAATTGGCAGGATAAATGAGCTCGAGGAAATTGCGCAGGCTAGAAACTCACGCGATGCTAGCACGCAAGGATCTGACTCGTCTTCAGGACAATTGTCATCAGAGCCTGATGGTTCTTCTGCAGATAGGCCCCGGCATTTCGTTGAGCTTGCTAGAGCTATGAAGATTAGTCAAGACACTCATGAGTCTCTGGCCACAGATGCTGCTAATTATCTTTGTTCTCAGATTCAGAACCTTCTTGCACCTATTTATCCTGCTGTGAACCAAGGGGGTCCTTGGGAAGAGAGGTCTGCAATGATTAGGTTAGCTCAGAAGCTGCAGAAATCCAAGAGAAATAAGCGATGGAGAAAGAGAAAAAGAAAGCATGTTGCAGAGCTTTTCCAGAAGGTGCGCTCATCTATACGTTTTTCTGTTTATATTGTGATCAAATCAAAGTGACAACTGACCATAATGATATCAATTGCCTTGATGTTTCACAGGAGCATGCGGATTATGACAGAATTGATCAGGAAGCTGATGAATGGAGGGCTAGGCAAATAGCCAAGGACATGGCGCAGCGCAAGGTTCTTTCTCATTTTTGAATTTGTCATTTTGTTAGTGGGGTTGTTTTGGGTAAGATACACTGTTGCTCCACAGATGATCAATTCATTGATACTGTGAAATCAGGTGGAAAACATGAAGCAGATTGCCAAGAAAAAAGCAAATGAGGAAAGAAAGCGTCTAGAATCTGAGGTAAAGTTAATGCTTACATTGTGGTGTGGAAATCCTGCTTGTCTGTGGACATCTGCGTGGAAGTTGTGAGTGCTATGTTTCATTTATTCATTTGCATACACTGCTGAATTACTATACATTGTGATACCTTGAGTTATGAATTTTGTTAAGTTGTAGTAAGCATTAAGTTACACCATTTTTTATCTTTGACCTTATCTGATTTTCTACGAATTTAGGAAACTCTATAAGCTTGCTTCTAAAATTTCTTAAAGTCTTGTATATTTGTGTTTGATATGCTGCAACCCAACATCTTCAATTACACCACCTACCTACCTGTTTTCTTTCATTCAGAACTATTGTGCAATCAGTTTGTGAATTCTTGAGTGGTTATTTCCGTATGTTATATTTAGATTCCAAACTATTAATATTCTCTGTAGAAATTGTAAATTCAAGAGCAGCAAATACAATAGTCTTGTTTTCTAGAAAACTAATTTTCTCAATACAAATCTTCTATTTTCAGCTTGAGCTTGCCCTAATGATCGAGAAACTACAGGAGCTTCGCTCTATGAGAGTTCAAAAAATGAAGAAACAAGGCAGGATATATTCATCTACCATTACTTTTAAGAATTTCCTTCTTTTCATTTATTTCAATATATGAGTCTGTCAAACTTATAGTCATAATCTAAAGAGGCGCAAAATACAGGAAATGGTTATTACATGGGGGTCAATCATATTGTAATGCTTCAAGAATTTGTCCCTTGTTTAAATGATTGCCGAATTTTGGCATTCCCATTCTTCTCTGTCATATCTGATGCATTTCTTGCCAATCTGCTGGCCAAATGGGTGGTGTATGAAAACTTCACCAAAATATTTGCTACAAAATTATGGTAGGCTCGCGCGAACACATTAAAATCACCTGCAAACTTTGCCTTTTCCTTGTTAGTAGTTGTTTTTTTTTCCTGTTTTAGTAGAGTTGATCAACCTAAACACATGGAGACTGATGCATGAGTTGCCATGTAATATATTTCAGGTCATTTTCTGCCAGAAGAAGATGATAAATATCTTGAGCGTGTTAAGGCTGCAGTTGAGGAAGAGGAGCGCCAAGCTGCAAGTGCTGCTCGGACTGGTGCTGCCAAGGATGCTATTCTGACCGCGGAAGTGTCGAGGAAGGCTGTGCAGTGTTCAAATTCAAGAGAAGATGATTCTGATCAAGCCAAAAGTGCACCAACACTGGAACAAAACCAGAGAGATCCAGGAATAAGCGGCAGAAATCATCATGCAAGTCAACAAACAGAGCATGAACTTCATAAAGATGACAGCAAAGGGCATGGGCATTATGATTCTGTTTCCAGTCTGCCTTTTGAGTTCTACCATTATTATCATGGAAGCAGCTACGACATGGGAACACTCATTGAGGTAACTTATGCTGGCTTTTCAACTTCATGCTACCATTAAGGTTTTGTGGAGTGTATAAGACTGTAAATTTGAACTAGGCTTTGCACTATCAGTCTATGACAGCCAAAATTCTGAAACTAGGCTTTACATATCAATCTATCAGAGTCATAGATATGGTATGGCGGGTTTCAAACTTCCATTGAATACCATAATTGGCTCATCTGGGAGTTTTGCGAATGCTTTATGTGTTAATCAGTTAATGTGATTTCTACAAAGTGGATGTTTTAGGATGATCCTATCGATGGTCTCATATCAGTGCAAATGTGCAATTACTCAATATGTTTTTTGATTGGGAATTACTCAATAGATTCACTTAGCCATCATGTCTGTATTCCACCTTTGATTGCAGGTCCGCAGGATGTGGGATTCCTTTATTAGAGCTGGAGGAAGGTATGACTTTCACTCTGCTAAATATAATATGCAAACTAAATTCACTCAACAAGCATCTTTGCCATACAACAAGAAACAATGGAAATATATTTTGCTGATTCTCTGAAGAACTAATACCAAGATGAGAAAAAAAAAGAACTCATGAGAATATATAATGTTCTATTGATTTGAGTTATATATGAGGTTTACGCCATAGGAAAGTGCAATCTCTTTTAGTAAACAGAATGATGATTGTTGGATACATTCGAAGTTTGTTGGGCTACTTGTATAGTACTCGGTAACGCTTTCTTGTAATTTCAGTACTGGGGTAGTATTATAGTGCTGAATGTCCTGTGGTTCTTTCAAGCCATCTAATAACTTATGGTAGCATTCATCTTATTTTATTATTTTATTGAAGTGCTCTGATGATAGGATTTAGTACATTGTGTTCTCGATTGTTGTGCTTTACCATGTGAAACGAATTCTATGTAGCATTCTCTTATTTAACAGTGCAATTGTCTCACCTGCCTGCAGCCGAATACCTGGGCACTGGGTTCAGCCACCCCCTCCAGCTGATGAAGTATGGGCATCATATTTAGTGCAGCCCAACTGTCCAAGTAACTCCACTTAGCTGTAATGAATTTAATCTTCTTCTGCCTAACCGCTGGAAGTTTTCAAGGTTATCACAAGGCAAGTAGGTATTTGAGTTACTATTTTTTCCCCTTCATGTCAACTATTAATGCAGAAATTTGATTTAATATGTAGCCAATTGCATTGATGAAATTTAAATTGACTAAGCAAAGTTCAATTGCTTGCACTATGAACCCTCAGTTAAACACTTAATTATCTTATGGTTTCACATGAGTTATCCAATATAAGGCGCTGTGAGTTTCTTCACCAGCATAAACACTAAAAAAGAATATTACAAAGAAATTGTGTTCCGGTCTATGCTTTTTCCAGGATGTCTTTTTGCACATCCATGATACGCTCCACTTATGGTCTGAAAATTTTAATCAATTTTGTTTACTGTGGGGCAAGATTGATACTGTCAGTGACCCAGTCCTGAACTTCTGATAAATGATAACCGCTTCTGCAGTCTTGAGTCACCATTGTAGTTCAAATGTGTTGCTTTGTCAGTTCTATGTAATCAAGTCCTAAACATTGGAAACACCATTAAACTTCTTTGCCTTCTCTAAAGAGAACTTATTGTGGTTCATGCCAAGGACCAAATTGGATGCATACAATTCAGCCTTGTGAACTCGTTTTATATTCCGAATCAAGAAAAAATGAAGAAAAATGCTAGAATGGGCATCCCTTTTCTGATAATGGTATGCGGACATGGTGGAGGCTTTTCTATGTGACGATTACTGGCCACAGGTCCTTTTCTAACCTGTTGAGTAGTTCATGACAACTACCAGATTGTGTGTTAGAATTTCAATGGTTACTCTCATTGAGAAGAGGATGGCACTCAGGACGGGGCAATTTTCTGGTTTTCTTCATTCACAAACTCAAAAGCCATACCTTCCCGAGGGAGGTTGGATACATATATATAGCCATAGCTGGCTGCAAGCCTATTGCTGCACCCTCCTAATCTAAAATTCGAAATTTGAATGGGATGCTGTCCTAGAGGGCATCCAAACTAAATAAAGCATAAAGGAGGCATAAAGGAGATGCTAACTGCTGCTGTCCTACTAACCGCAGCTGTCCTAGCAACTGAAAATATGCTAAAGGAGTAGATGCTGTCCTGAAAAAGGTGAAACTACCCAAAAGCAAAGGAAGAACCACGACCAAGGACCACAAAGACTTATCCATCATTCTCCCCCTAAGTCTTGTGCGTCGTCTTGTGGGGAAGTTGGGCCATCCCGATCCTGGAGCTGAGCTCGAGGAACTTGATCCTCCCAAGAGGCTTGGTGAGCAAGTCCGCAAGCTGGTCCTTGGTGTTGATGTAGCTCGCCTTGATGCTCCCTTCCTCCAAGTAGCTTCGGATGACAAGCTGGTCCTTGGTGTTGATGTAGCTCGCCTTGATGCTCCCTTCCTCCAAGTAGCTTCGGATAAAGTGGTACCTCACCCGGATGTGCTTGCTCCGTTCGTGAAAAACGGGGTTCTTTGCCAGGGCCAGAGCGGACTTGCTATCCACCCTGAGCTCCACCGCTCCAGTGTCTCTGCCGAGGAGATCACTAAGCAGTCGAGCAAGCCAGAGTGCCTGGGTCGAAGCGGCGGAGGCCGCCATGTACTCGGCCTCGCAGCTGGACAGGGCCACCACCTGCTGCTTGACCGACTGCCAGCTAACGAGGCACTCGTCGAGGAAGAAGAGAATCCCGCTCGTGCTCTTGCTGGTGTCGATGTCGCTGGCGTGGTCGCTGTCGCTGTACCCGACGTAGTGTGCCTTGCCAGGACACCTCGGGTAGTAGAGACCGTGGTCGAGTCCCCGCAACGTAGCGGATGATCCTCTTCACAGCCTGCTGGTGCTCCGTCGTCGGTCGCTGCATGAATCGACTGACGTAGCCGACGGAGAAGGCTAAGTCCGGCCGTGTGTGGGTGAGGTAGCGAAGGCTCCCCACAAGACACCGGTACTGTGTAGCATCCACTTCCTCCGTCGTGCTATCGCGGCTCAGCTTCAGTCTCTCCTCCATCGGAGTGAGAGCTGGGTTGCAATCGGTGAGCCCAGCCAACTCAACGACGCACTTTGGCGTAGGCGGTCTGTCGAAGCGTGATCCCGGAGTCGTCCTGGTGCACCTCGATCCCCAGGTAGAAAGAGAGAGGCCCCAGATCACTCATCTGGAAGGTGGCCTTCATCTCCTCCTTGAATGCCGCGACCTCCGCATCCTTGGTGCCGGTGATCACCAAGTCGTCGAAGTAGACACCCACCAGCAAGGCATTTCCTCCATTGCCTCGCCGGTAGATGGCCGCCTCGTGTGGGCTTTGCTCGAAGCCCATCCCCTTAAGCGTGGAATCCAACTTGGCATTCCACGCCCTCGGTGCCTGCCGCAAGCCGTAGAGGGCCTTGTGCAGGCGTAGCACCTTGCCCTCCTTGCCGGGGATCACAAATCCCGGCGGCTAGTGCATGTAGACCTCCTCCTTCAAGTCGCCGTTCAGAAACGCCGACTTGACGTCCATGTGATGGACACCCCAGCCTTCCTGAGCAGCCAGCGCAAGATGGAGTCGCACGGACTCCATCCGTCCGACGGGAGCGAAGGCATCGTCGTAGTCGATCCCCTCCTGCTGCACGAAACCGCGTGCCACCAAGCGAGCCTTGTGCTTGATGATGGCTCCGGCTTCATCCCTCTTCAGCTTGAACACCCACTTAAGGGTGATCGCACGGTGACCACGAGGGAGGTCAGCAAGCTCCCTGGTGCGGTTCTCTTGAACCGCGTCCATCTCCGACTGCATCGCGGCACGCCATGCCGCTTGTTTCTCGGCCTATGCGAAAGACCGAGGTTCACTGTCGTCGCACGCAAGGTGCAACTGCGCCTCCAGGTCGCGAGGCACCAGTCCCGGCACCAGTTGGTCGCCGAGATCCTCCATCGTACGGAACCGTAGCAGCTCGCCGTCGTGGTACGCGTCGATGCGCTCCCCGTCGTGGGAGAGCGAAGTAGCGAACTCCACCGGGCTGCACTCAACACGAGCTGGCGTCGGAGTAGACGTGCCCGGAGGAGTGGCTGTTGGTGCTGGAGCGCGTAGGGTCGCCGGCTGTGGTGGTGTCGGCGAAGAGCTCGTCGTAGTCGAAGTCGTGGCCCGAGGGTGTGTTGGTGTTGGAGTCGGTGGAGGCTCGGGGACTGGGGTAGACACGCTCGGTGAAGAAGAGCTGCCTACTCCCCCAGCTCCCTCGAAGTGGACGTACTCGACGGTGAAGCCGTCGTACGTCGGAGTCGAACCATCGTCCACCGCCTTGTCCCATACCCACCCTCGCCCTTCGTCGAACACTACGTCGCGCGTTGTGCGCACACGCTGTGTCTCCAGGTCGAGGATACGGTAGGCCTTCGAGCCCTTCGCGTAGCCGATGAACACCCCTGGGGTGCTCTTGTCGTCGAGCTTGCCGATGTGGCCAAACTCCTTGGCGAACGCGAGGCAGCCGAAGACCCGCAGGTGGGAGACCGCCGGCTTGCTCCCATGCCAAGCCTCGTACGGTGTCCTGCCATCGAGGGCCTTGGTAGGCGAGCGGTTGAGGATGTAGACGGCCGTCACCACCGCCTCCCCCCAGAAGATGGTCGGCATCCCCCTCTGCTTGAGGAGAGCCCGAGCCATCCCCACAACTGTCTGGTTGGGCCGCTCGACGACGCCGTTCTGCTGCGGGCTGTACGGCGCGGTGTAGTGGTGCTGAATGCCCTCATCAGCGCAGTACGACGCGAATTCAGCCGCCGTGAATTCGCCGCCGTTGTTGGTGCGCAGCACGCGCAGCTTGCGGCCGCACTCCGCCTCTGCAGCAGCCAGCGTGCGCCTGATGGCGTCCGTAGCCTCTCCCTTGCTGCCGAGGACCATCACCCACATGTAGCGGGAGAGGTCGTCGACGAGCAGCAGGAAGTAACGTCGTCCTCCTGGTGTGGCCAGTGTCACTAGGCCACACAAGACCCCGTGCACGAGCTCGAGCCGCTCCTTGGCTCGGAAACTCGCTGCTGGGGAAAGGGGAGCCGCCTCTGCTTCGTTAGGACGCAGACGTCGCAGAGCTGCTCCACGTGGTCAAGGCACGGTAGGCCTCGCACCATCTCCTTGGCGCTGAGCCGCTTCAGGGCCTCAAAGTGGAGGTGCCCGAAACGCTCGTGCCACTGCCACGCCTCGTCGTCCCGACGAGCGGCGAGGCAAACTGGTTGTGCGACCTGCGCGCTGAGGATGTAGAGTCGATTAGTGCCTCTGGTTACCTTGGCAAGAAGGCGACGATGGCGATCCCAAATCCTCATGAGTCCGTTCTCGACCAACACGTGTGAGCCGTTCTCATCCAGCTGTCCCACGCTGATGATAGAATTCCTCAACGCGGGGATGTAGTAGACTCCGGTGAGCAGCCTGTGCTCACCGGACTTGGCGGTGAAGGTGATGGAGCCAATGCCCTTGATCTCCACGCCGGAGGCGTCCCCAAACTTGACGGAGCCTCAGACGCTGGAGTCGAACTCGGTGAAGAACTCTCGTCAGCCGGTCATGTGATGGGTGGCGCCGGTGTTGAGGTACCACCCATCAGCCTTGTCGTTGCTGGAGCCGTTGCAGAGGGAGACGAGTACCTTCGGCTCATCAAGGTGGAGGAAAGCCGCTGCGGCCGGTGCCGCTGGAGGTAGCTCGATGCTTGCGTGAGCCAGGAGCAGAGCCGGCTCTTCCTCCTCCACCCGTGCGACGTGGGCCTGGCCGCGTCGTGGCTGTCGCTAGTCTTTGGCCCAATGGCCAAGCTTGCCACAGTTGCGGCAGGCGTCGTCTCGTGCCGGCTTGTGGTTGCCGGTGGCGCCGCCCTGGGAGCCTCTGTGGGCGCCACCTTCGGCACGTCTTCGCGCCCACCGTAGCTGGACACCTCCCCGCGCCTTGCGCGGCTTACGGCCGCCTATCGGGGAAGATGACTCCACCTTCCTCCTGTCACCCTGAGAGGCCTCCCACTGCTCCCGAGTGAGATAGAGCTTCCCGCCAATGGTGATAGGCCCCGAGAGAGGCTGTGGCTCATCACCGTCGACGACCTTGAGGCGACCTAACGCCTCCTCGATCGACATCGTGGAGAGGTCCAGTAGAGACTCGATCGAGCGAGCGATCTGCCTGTACTTCTCTGGGACGCAGCGGAAGAGCTTCTCGACAGCTCTCTCCTCGTCGTAGGTGTCGTCGCTGTACTGCACCATCTTCTGCAAGAGAGTGTTGAGACGGAGGGCAAAGTCATCAACATCCTCACCTGGCTTGAAGGCCAGGTTCTCCCACTCCTTGCGGAGTGCCTGCAGTGTGGACTTGCGGGCACGGTCGCTGCCGATGCGTGCCGCAGCAATGGCGTCCCAGGCCTCCTTGGCAATCCGCTTCTGGGAAAGCGAGAACTGCATCTCGGGCGGGACTGCAGTAATGAGGGCATCCAGCGCCCGCCGATCCTCGTCGTAGTCGACGTCACCATACCGGACTGCCTCCCACATGTGCCGCACCTGGAGCGTCACCCTCATCACCGCGGCCCACTCGATGTAGTTGGTTTTGGTGAGGGTAGGCCACCCACCGCCGGGACCAAAGTCCCTGACCACCGTCTGGACGCCGTGGTGGCCATGGCGCCGGTCAGGGGAGGGAGAGCCGCGCTGCCTGCGACCTCCACCGAGAGCGCCGCAGCCGCGCGCGCGCTCCGGGCTGCCGCCGGCACGCTCGCGCCCGTCTAGGTTCCCGTCGGCGAGCGCGCGGTCCCTTGGGCCGCCGCCGCCACCGTGGGGGTGGGCTGCTGCCCACCGCTCTGCCCGCTCCCGCGCCCTTCCTCTTGCCAGCTCCTCAAGCTCCCTGTCGGCGGTGATGTCGCCGGCGATGGAGCCGTTGATGCTGCTGCGCAAGGTCTCAACCTCTACTTCCGCCGCACGTGCCGCATCTTCCGCCGCCTCTGCTTCTGCCTCCGCCCTGGCTGCTGCCAACTCCGCTGCCGCCAGTCTGGCCACCCTCGCTGCTGCTGCAGCGGTCTGAGCCGTTGCTCGCCTGCGCTCTTCTGCTGCGGCGAGCTCGGCGTCCTGCTGATGCCGAGTGCTCGAGGCGACCGAACGTCGGACATGGCGCGCCTCCGGGGGGCTGCTGCGTGGAGAAGGGGAAGGGAAAGGGGAAGGACGAGCAGCCGGTGCTGCTGCTGCTGCTGGCTGAGAGCTCAACCGAACTTGGGAAGGGGTGGAACAAGAGATGTTTAGCCTACAGGAAAGTGTGGCTCTGATACCAGATGTTAGAATTTTAATGGTTACTCTCATTGAGAAGAGGATGGCACTCAGGATGGGGCAATTTTCTGGTTTTCTTCATTCACAAACTCAAAAGTCATACCTTCCAGAGGGAGGTTGGATACATATATATATATATAGCCATAGCTGGCTGCAAGCATATTGTTGCACCCTCCTAGTCTGAAATTTGAAATTTGAATGGGATGCTGTCCTAGAGGGATAAAGGAGATGCTAACTGCTGCTGTACTACTAACCGCAGCTGTCCTAGCAACTGAAAATATGCTAAAGGAATAGATGTTGTCCTGAAAAAGGTGAAACTACCCAAAAGCAAAGGAAGAACCACGACCAAGGACCACAAAGACTTATCCATCATTGTGACTCAAAATCAATGGGATTTTACATATTAGATCAACCAGTGTTGTTCCTATCCACTGCTCTAATTGTTATGAATGCATGGAGACATCATGTTATACTTATGCACTCATCCGTTCTTATGGTGTTGAACTGAACGTACGAAACTATTGTAGGCTGTTGCTTAGACTGTAAGCTATATATTCAACAGGCTGGTGATATACCTTGAATAAATGTTAGGAATCGTTTGCCCCCTTCCTAATGATATTCCATAGTAACCTGCATCATGAATCACCACCTGAGAAATGAATAGCTTAGCATATGAGCTATAATGTTTCAGCATTTGATCAAACTCCCAGTACAGCCCAAGATTATCTTGAAATCTAAAACACTGTTGTATGAAAATTACATATTCATAACATAACCTTAGTATTAATTATAGTTATAGTGTTTATTCAGTTAGTACCACAATACCAGTTAAATTTTACCCTATATATCTCTTTGATATGAGGTTTTCATTGAATATTTATCTACGATGCAATCGGTCCTGAAAGCACTTTAAAAAATATATATGTTCTACTTTGTTTAAAGTTTCTGAGAAGCTTTGTGTTTGTTGGATCAGATACCCTGGTGAAGATTTAAACCGAGGAATGTTTTGGATTCAATTTTCTGAGTAAGATAGGACTAAGAAGTGAACCGGCAAATCTAGACTTGGAACTGTATCTAGCAATAGTCAATAGATACGAGCAAATAACTTCATAACATGATAGCTTAGATGAATAGCGGATTTGTTCTTTAGCTTATCATTTCAATACATTTTATTCATACTGAGTGCTGGACCATTTCTATCTCCATGCATCACTTTTCCTGCAGCTGCATTTTGGGACTATTGGTTAGGACTTCAGCTTTTCCCCTATGATGAGCCATATTCCCATATAGATGGCCCGAGAAAAAGATGGCCAACGAAAAAATCGTGGACACCATTAGGAGAAAACAAGAGGTTAGTGAATTGGATGGCATTAGCACCCAGTACTATATATCTCTATAATAGAGTAATAAGGACACGGCATAATGCCTGCTGCCTTTCTTGTTGTGCTTGCTTGCTCCTCCCATTTTCTTATCTCTTTGAGGTGATTAGTGATTACACAGACCAACAACTGAATCCTAAAGCTCGTAATGACAAATTTGATGATACTTGCAATTATGGAAAGATATCTTATTGCTTTCATGAAAAAATAATGCTGCTTTAGTCATTGAAGAATTATTGGGTGCACTTGGTTTTTAGGCCTAATAGGAAACGAAGCATTCTATCATGATGAAAGAATGTTGATTCTTCCTGGATTTCGAGAAAACTGTGCTTATCAAGTAACCCTCTGACTTTGCTGGGACGGTTTCTTTTCTGCATTTGGGCATGACGGGTTAGAAAGCAGGTCAATGAAGCAAAGCAAAGGTCGCATGCAAAAAAACGTGCTCCTCCCTGGGGGTGACAAGAACAAGTTGTTTTGAACATCGACATGTTCTTTAAAATGCGGCTGACCACTAATTTCTGCCAAAAAGAAAAACAAAAAGCAATACAAGTACAGTATTATTAAAGTTATTTTCAAGGCGATTTTAAACATACGATTTTCATACATCCAACATAAGCATTTAAAAAGATATTTATGCTCAAGGTTTGTAAGGTTTAACTTAAAACATGTCCGGAAAATGATATGTTATCGCAACAAGGTAGTTTCTTAGTTTGTCGCCAGAAACTCAATTTACAAAAAAAGAAAGAAATAAATAAAATTGATCTCTCACACAAGGGGCGCTCGCACTCAAAATTTATAAACAAATCAATATCCCAAGTTTTTTCCATCTGAACTCTATTATTGGTTTAAGCTATTTTGAATGTAATTCAGATTGCTATAGGTTAAAAACGACTTAATCGTGCTCTCTCTCTCTTTTTTTTTTCAAAAAGGTAACCAAGCTTGACTATTCCCCTTTTGTTTTCACCCTTTAGATTGTAATAATTTATACAGAATTTGTCCTTTCGTTTAAATTAAAGCGTGGCACCTTTGGCTCTTTTGCGCTTTTCTTACCCTCATCTTTCTTGCAAAAATGACCTTGATTTTGACATCCCCTTTTCCACATAGTCTGGTGTGACACTCTCCTCAGCTAGGCTGTACGTATACCTGCCTGGTCATGCACTCATGTCAAGTGCTAAAGATGCTTTAAAGAAAAACCTAGGATATGTTTATTTCGCAACCTTACTTTACTATATGTCTAACCACCTTAGACATGCCGCAATAATTAGTCAGGTTTGTATTAATCGCAGGAGTCATGGCAAGCATATGTTTATAGCTTCTCTGGGTATATGTCAGGTTCTGTTTTACCTTGTTTTAAATTTTGTTTTACTTGTGGCTAACAATTTGTTGATCGTAAAGTATTTAATCTATAATATTATTAAAACAATTTTAAAATGAGATATCACGTTCGCTGTGGATGCTAGAAATTCTCATGTTAATCGAAGAAAAAGAGAAAGAGAGCTCATATAGGAATACAATTTAGAAATAACAAAAATTCTAAATTAAAAATAAACAATATTGAAAGAAGAGTCCATATAAAAACCAAATACAAGAGCCCATATCAAAAAAGCAAATAAAGAAATGGGTGATAGAAGTAAGGGGCAGCAACTGGTGTGACTTTCAAAAACTATAAAACTAGAATCATGGAGATGATAAGGTTTGATTTCAAAGTATTATGACAACGAGATAGTTGTTTAGTAAATTTTAAGTAAAAATTATATTAAAAAATAGATAATTTTGTATGGGTGCTAGCCGTGCAATTGCGCCGGCCACCAGCTAGTTTTGGTAAAGATCACGTTGGCAGCTTGCAATTTACGAAAACATATTGATTCAGTTAAGCACGTGTACACTGGGGTTATTTTTACAACGAAACCAAGTGGAAGGTGGATAATTGGATATTTGCAACAAAATAACTTATGAGGTGGAATATTAAACTTCAAATAACTTTTAGAATGGTTTTGTGTAATTTTCCCTACTACTACTACTAGACTGGAGAGGGTAGTTCGTTACTGCAAGGATGTTACTCCGCATAACTGGAGAAGGGAGACCAGAGGTGGTGTAAACTTCCGTATATATAAATTGGACGTGCGAGGCTGAGAGAGACGCACACATGACACACCGGCGGACAAGGCGAGCGAAGCTGCGAAAGAGCCTGCCTCTGCAACCTCACAGTGTGTGCTGTGTATGCCTGATCTGTCAAAACTCTCGAGGTCAGTTCACTTGGTGTCTCTAGAATCTCCAAAAAAATCTTTCGTTTTCTACACGTGCTTCCTCCGTAAAACAAATAAACCTCAAACTGAATGTCCTACTACAATAAATTTAGACAACAGACAGATTTTAAGTTCATTTTTTCGGAGAAACCGAAAGAGTACACTACTAAAAGCAGGTACAATAGCAGACTATAAGCCAGCTATACACATAATTTAAAGAGATAAAAGAGGAGAGATAAGAGTAGCGGGGTACAGATTTGTAGCCAGCTACAGGACGGATTCCAAGATACATATGTGTATGACAAGTGGGACTAAACATTAATGATGTAGTACATGTTTATAGGTAACTATTGTATAAATAGGCTATTAAATTGACTATATATGATTTGGAGCCGATAGTTGGCTATACTATTAAACTTGCTCTAACACTCTGAGTGATAAGTTCTACTATCTTTGTCCCAAAATACTTGTCTATTTAAGATTTTAATTTTGTCCCCGAATATTTGTCACTATGTAGTACTAGTTGTCCCATCAATCACTTTATATTCAAAAGTTTTTCTATTTTACCCTCAATAACCATTCCACTTCTCATCATACATTATTTAATAAGAGGTATTATAAACTTTTGTATTGAACTAAAATCTATTCTAAACAATGAATCACAACTATTGTGGGAGGAAGGGAGTAGTACGTAGTAGGAGCAGTATTGTTCCTAACTGCACGAATCACGATGCATCGGTAATTCTATTTGCGCCCAGTCACTCACCGCAGGTCATCACGCCTTGGACCCCACGTGTCATGCTAACGTAGCCTCTCACGTACCCGGGGTGTAGGGGCCCACCTGGACGAGCCCCGAGAGAAGGCGCCCGGCTAAGCTGAGCCGTTGATTCCTCGCGCTGGGATCCCAGATCGACGGCCACGATTACCACGAAGGACCCCCCCACCACACCTCGAGTCCGACACTCCGGCCCCACAAGCAGCCACACAGAGAGAGAACACCCGCCACCTTCGCGGCCACCCACCACCGATCGCCGCCGCTCCGGCGGCTCCCGGCTCGCGCCCCGCGCCGCACGACCACCGCGCCGCCGACATGGCCGGACTCCTCCTGCATTCTTCCCTTCCCCCGCGTGCATCCCGCCCGGGTAATCATCCTTCCATGCCGATGGAAAATGCTTTTCTTTCTCTCTCTTTTTTGGTGAGATCGATTTTGCTGAACCTGAAAAATTTTCAGCCTCACGCGGACCGCATAGCCCACACGCCTTCGTCTTCCTCTCGACACGCTTCTCGGCCATCACGATGCCCTGCCAGTTAGGGATGCTCTTGTTTTCGCTCGCTCCAGAATTCTTCTCTGAAAGCGACGAGAGGCCATGTCTCTGGCGTGGTTTACTTTCAGACTTCGATGGCCTGCTGTTCTTGAGTTCGGTAGGAGGGGTAGTGAGACGGTGTCAGTGATGGGGGAAAACCTTGAGCTCGATCGCGCTGTCTGCCAGATCGTGCAGGCAGTTCGTTTTCAGTTCAGAAAGCTTGCTGTTGGCCTAGTTCATTTGTAGGTGTCGCTGATCATATGAAGATACGCGTTTACATGCAAGAATGGGGCAGGGAAGAAGAAATTCGGAGAGGATTTTCAGTTTCTGTTCCATCTTGGTTGATGGCGATTGCTGAAAGAGTGATACAGCACAAGAACAGGTGTCCTTATGCATGCATCCGTTCTTCTTTTTTTTAAAAAAAACAAACCGCACAAGATTGCGAGTTTTATGTATTGATATAGCAGGAGAAAAATACAAGTCTACACTGATATGATAGTATCACCAGATAAATTTATCATAGAAAGATCATATCCCAAGATTAAAACTTAGGTGCCTATCTGAAGAAGATACATTACAAAAAAAAAACCTTCAGAACTGCTTCCTTTTTGTCCCTACTGCTGAAGATATATGGCCGGCAGGGTATGCAGTTATTAACTGGAGAACAGGAGAAGTAGTAGCATAACTGCATAACCAAGTTTTCACACCATACTTTTCACATCCTTTTTTTGTTTGTTTGTAGAGATGCGTGCAAATAAGAGGACAGTGCAAATCGAGCACATTCTGTCTTGCCATCGACGACTCCCGAAAGCACTACTATGATTTAGGGGTCAATTTCATGCTGTTGAGATTTTTGGCAGAGACCGGCCGAAGATTAGCAGTCAGACAGAGAACTGGTAGAAACATTCAGAGCTTTCCTGCGCTGCATGCGTGCCTTGCCCTGCCCTGCCTGATGGGCAGCATTTCATCTTGCTTATTGATACTCCTATTTCCCATACCGAGCCTGTTTTTGCAGTAGATGCCATCATCGATGTATCTGACTTACTGTTATCTTACCCAGTTTTGCTCACACTCTTCACAACCATGAGCTGATGAGTGATGAGACTAGACTACTAGAGTCTAGAGACCATTGTTGGTTGCCAATTGCGAGGGTTAGAGCAAGTACAATAGCAAGCTATTAGTCAGCTGTAATTCTGTAAACATATTTTAATGAGATAAATGATGAAAAAGAAGAGCAGCGGGCTATAGATCTGTAGCTAGCTACAGCACGGACTCCAAGACAAAATGTGTGTATGACAGGTGGGACCATATATTAATAGTATAGTAAGCAGCTATTAAATTGGCTATAGATAAATTGAAGCTAGTAGTGGGCTATACTATTAAACTTGCTCTTACCAGCCATCTAGGACAGATTCTGCCATTTATGTCTCTGGAATTCCCTGCCTAACATTGCTAAACCTGCAGCCAGAACCAAAACTTGAGTGCCACAAGTGCCAAGGCTTGCTTTGATGTCCTGCACGAACGCCACACATTTGTACGGCCCAGAATGCATCTGCATTTGACTGCAATCTCTGCCTAATCAGGCTGCCCCGTGAGTTATACGACTGTTGCTGGTTTGAAGTTGCATTCAATGCTGCCGTATAAATGCACTCACTGATCAAGCTAGCAGAAAACATTGGTGAGACTTGTGTAGAGTTCAGATAAGCGGCAGCATCTTCTTCTGATTCTGATAAGATAAGCAGAAAGTTCGAAGCTTGGTTTGGTCTCACAGTGAACTTAATGTCGTTGCCTAAGCCGCATTGCAAAGTGTGCTCTCGTAAGACAAATCTCATGGCTGAAATATCATTAGTTCTATCTGTTCTTGGACACTAAAACAATGTGATCTCAACTATCCATTCTTGATTCTTCTTCTTCTTATGATGATGATGGTTTACATGTGTTGCAGGTTTCCCGAGGTTGATGGAAGCTGACACTTCCGGTGTACCGCCGCGGCCGGTCGCCGGAGATGTTCACATCCCGGCGAGCCGCTCTGCCAAGGAGCCAATCTTCATGGTAAGTTTCGGGCCGTCTTCATGGTTAACGCAGATCACCTGATCGGAGCACGAGTATGAACAGTCGCGTGCCGGTGTAGGAGCGGCACGGCGGCGACCTGCTCATCGCCATGGCGTCCTCCCCGGACACCACGCCGGCATTCCACGCGGCGCGCCCGGCGTCCATCAGCCTGCCGGCGTCGCCGACCGGGTTCGACGTCGCCAGGTCCGGGGTGGAGCTCCAGCGTCACGCCATGACGGACGCCCCGTGCATGCTGCCGCTGCCGGGGTGGCCGGCGATGATGGCCGTCGCGCAGCCCGACAGGATGATCTTCCGCTCACAGCCGATCGCCGTCCTCGGCGGCGCGGCCGCTCTGCCCCAGCAGAGCAGAAGCTCCCAGGTGCACGACGGCACGAGCCGCGATGGCGCGCCGCGCGCGGCGGCGGCGGCGGCGGCGACGACGACGGGCAAGGCGCGCGGGCGCAGGGACACGAGCTACGACTCGTTCAAGACGTGGTCAGGGAAGCTGGAGAAGCAGATCACCACCCACCTGAGAGGCGGCCGGCAACAGCAGCAGCAGCAACAGCAGCAGCAACAGCCAGAGCAGCGGCGGCAGGATGAGGAGCCCGAGGACGACGACGCGGCGGCGGCGGCGACGACGGCGAGCAGCAGCCGGTCGTACTCGTCGATGCCGAGAGTGCAGCGCTTCTTCGCGGCGCTGGAAGGCCCCGAGCTTGACAAACTACGGGTACACCATGAGCAACCCTCTCCCTGTCGTCTCGCATTGGTCGAACAGTTGGCATGCACCCTAGTACGTAGTCGCTCACAACGCGCCGCCGTGGTGGTGGTGTTGGTGTCGTGTCGTCGGCAGTCGTCGGAGGCGCTGGTCCTGCCGTCGGACAAGACGTGGCCGTTCCTGCTCCGGTTCCCGGTGTCGGCGTTCGGCATGTGCATGGGCATGAGCAGCCAGGCGATCCTGTGGAAGAACATCGCCATCTCGACGTCGACGAGGTTCCTGCACATCACCGTCAAGATCAACCTCGTGCTCTGGTGCGTCTCCGTGGCGCTCATGTGCGCCGTGTCGGCGCTGTACGCGTGCAAGGTCGCCTTCTACTTCGAGGCCGTCCGGCGAGAGTACTACCACCCGGTGCGCGTCAACTTCTTCTTCGCGCCGTGGATCGCCTGCCTCTTCCTCGCCATCGGCGTGCCGCCGATGGTGGCGGCGAGCCTCCCGCACTGGCTGTGGTACCTGCTCATGGCGCCGATCGTGTGCCTGGAGCTCAAGATCTACGGGCAGTGGATCTCCGGTGGCCAGCGGCGGCTGTCGAGGGTGGCGAACCCGTCGAACCACCTGTCCATCGTCGGCAACTTCGTCGGCGCGCTGCTCGGCGCCACCATGGGCCTCCGGGAGGGCCCCATCTTCTTCTTCGCCGTCGGGCTCGCCCACTACATCGTGCTGTTCGTCACGCTGTACCAGCGGCTCCCCACCAGCGAGACGCTCCCGCGCGACCTCCACCCCGTCTTCTTCCTCTTCGTCGCCGCCCCCAGCGTCGCCTGCCTCGCCTGGGCCAGGATCACCGGCGAGTTCGGCTACGGCTCCCGCGTCGCCTACTTCATCGCCATGTTCCTCTACGCCTCGCTGGTACGCTACGTACGCACGCGCACACTGACACTGCCTAGCTATAGCTTGCTACGCCGCCATTGCAGCGAGCAGCTGATGCGATCGATCTTGGGTGTGCACCTGTGCAGGCGGTGAGGATCAACCTGTTCAGGGGGTTCAGGTTCTCTCTGGCGTGGTGGGCGTACACGTTCCCGATGACGAGCGCGGCGATCGCGTCGATCCGGTATTCGTCGGAGGTGAAGAACGCGTTCACGCAGTCGCTCTGCATCGCGCTGTCCGTGCTGGCGACGCTCACGGTCACGGCGCTGTTCCTCACCACGCTGCTGCACGCCGCCGTGCACCGCGACCTCTTCCCCAACGACATCTCCATCGCCATCACCGAGCGCAAGCTCAAGCCCATCGCCGAGATCCACGAGCAGCAGCAGCAGCGCGACAAGAACGCCACCAGCGCCGACATCCACCCCGACTCCGCCTGCATTAAGGACCTCGAAGCCGGCGTGCCGCCGCCGTCTTCGTACGCCGGCGATCGATCGACGACGACGACGTCGACGGACCCGTGCCCACTCGGCGCCGGGCAGTTCTGACCGTGCGATCGATCGATGGTTCAGACAGCGACGTGGACGTGCATGTCAGTGTAATTAATTAGCTTAATTAATTTGCTGTAACTACTCGTATGCGTACGTGGCGATGTAGATAGGAGATTGAGTAGTTGACGACTTGGGATAAGGCTAAGCTAGCGCCAGTAATAAGTCCATCTGTCTCAGCCTCTCAGAAGCATACGCACCATGCAGTGTACAATGGTTCGATATTGTGGTCATCCCCGGTAGATCGTGGCGTGAGTATGATGAAGTACTACCAACGTCTCCCATTGTTGTAGTACAGTACACTTGCGACTTGCCAAAAGACAGGCCGAGTCATCCAGCTCGGCCCAATACCAAAGGACGGCTCTTAATTTATAAAACCGGATCACAATAAAGAAAAGGTCCATTTCGCATTCCTTAGCTATGGACCAAGTTTTGATTCGTGTCCCAATCACAAAAGACTCTTTTAGCTATTAAAACCGGATATTGACATCCTTGACTCTTTTTGAAAACAGTTTAGCTGATATGACGTCTACATGACATGTTCACTTGGTCTTCATCCTAGATGAAGCTTGCGTGGCACTCACATGAAATTATAGTTAAAAACAATTTTTTTTTAAAAAAAATTAAAGTAGCACCCACATGTATGAGAAGTGGATTTTGATCCCTCGAGGGGATATCCCCTCGTTGTTTGTATGTCACTCAAATGGTTATAAAAAAATTTGAGAAGATGTATTAACATGTGATATATCACTCCATAAACATGTAAGTAACAATTCAACTTCTATATCTCGGAACGAAAAAAACAAATTTGACTCTGAATATATGTTAACTAGGTTCGGTTTAATTTTTTTTTTTTACAAGGTATAGAAGTTGAATTTGAACTTGCATGTTTGTGGAGTGTTATATCACATGTTAATACACCTTCTCAAATTTTTTAACAATTCTTTTTGTAATCATTTGAGTGACATGAAAAAAAGGAGATATTCCCTCAAGGGATTAAAATAGTTTGTCCACATGTAAGTGACAACCCTTTCCTCTTTCTCAACCTATAGAATGGTACCGCAGTACGGCTGTTTGGACGACTATGCATGGCGCGAGCCCACAACAATGGCTACCCAACTTATGGTATATAATGATTTCCGTTGCAGGAGTTGCACCAAATATTTGTTAGAATAAATAGGCTAGGCCCGATTTTTCTGTTAAATCTCACGGGCCCATAATAAATGTTAAGGATAATAATACCACCATGGGAATTAAAAGAGGAGTATCTCAACTTAAATAGAGAGTTATTGGAGGCTCCCTGTTGACCGGTTGAGGTGGGGATCGGAAAGCCACACGCCCGCGCGCCGAGCCGGCCGGGCCGAGGCTGTGGGCAAGGCGGGCGTTGCGTTGCGACTCTCTCTCTCTCTCTCTCTATCCTTTTGGATTCAATACCCATTGATCGCGTCGTTACTGCAGCAACGGGCGGATTCCTCTCCTGCGCTATAAGGAAAGAGAGAACCCCGATCGGATTCCTCTCCTGCGCTATAAGGAAAGAGAGAACCCCAATCAGATCTCCTGCGTTACTTTTCAAACACTGGTTCTTCCTCCTCCTCGCGCTGCCTGTGCTGCTTCTGCTTTCCCCGGTTCTGATCGCTTGCGCGCATGAGAGATCGGAGCAGGGCCCCCGGAACCACACCTTCGCCTGAGATCTGCACCGGTAGGCGGGTGATCAGGTTTTTGGGGAGTGCTTCCGCACGACTGCTCCTCGTCCTCTGTTCGTTTGCATCACCCATGTCTGCCGCATCTGGAGATGGCACGCCGGGAGCGGGAGCCGGAGCTGGCGCACCGGGAGCTGTGCACCGATCGACAACACCAACGGAGGCAGTTCTGCCGCACAATCCAGCGGAGGGACTTTCACAGGATATAACTCTCTACTGTTATTTCGGTTTTTGTTATTTGTGTTAGTCGCAATGCTATTGCGTTCTATGTATGATGATGATGCTTATTCTATCTTAAGCATGCTCATGTTTATGTTTGATTTTATCACTAGATCACCTCACGTTGTTCATGTCATGATTATTGTCTTAATATGTTGGATTAAAATATGTCGATATATGACTATATTTCCAACAATATTTATGGAACTTTGCTAGGCATGTGACTTCCTCTGTGTGTAGAACAAACTAATGAACAAACTAATGGGTCTCACCGGCTGTGTAAGTGAAGAAAATTTCCAACGGTTCATAGTTTCATACGAGAAAACAACAATAATGGAAAAAAAGCGTTTGCATCTGAGCAGATATTTTTTTTTCCTAAAAAATACAGGAGGACGCTGCATTTCATTTTAGCCTTTTAGGCCTGTTGGGAAGAAAATCTTCGGCTGTATAGTAACAGCAGCAGAAGTCACACTGCTTATACTGTCGAGGCAGTGCAGCTATCGCCGCATGGAACTGGCTGCAGCGTCCTTGCTCCGGACCAAGAGACATGAACTCCACACAGTGGCGGAGTCAGGATAAAATTACAGTGGAGGTTCCTTATTCTTTTGAGCCTTATAACAATCTCAGATAAAATCTATTTTAATTATTTTATAATAGATATATGTATTTAAATTTTAAGAGGGTATTAATGGGGGCTCTAATGGTTGCCCCGACGCTGCCTCCACCGATGCACGTACGGTACGTGCCTCCACTGTAAGAACGCTGGTAGCTGGGATAGGGTACTTTTGATGGGCGATCGATCGCTAGCCACTGTGCCGCGCAGTTACAATCCGACAAAGCGAGGCTAAATCCGTTTCACAAAAGCCCAACCCCCGTAACTCATCTCTGAGTATCTCTTCTTTCTCTGGTCCTTCAGCCCATGAGCACATGTATGTTGGTCCAACCCAAAACAGTATACGTAGACCTTTTACAATTTATACATAGATTTTGCACATATGACAACTTTGTGTATGTAAACTTTCTACGTATAAATTTTAAACGAATTTAACAAGGGATCGCTAACTAGCGAGGCGATCGTTTTTTTTCCACCACTTTTCCTTTTTTTCACCATATAGTTTTTTAAATTTTATATACCAAAGTTTATACATCTAGGGTTTACACATCTTTTATAGGTCAAAAGTTTATATACCAATTCAAATTTGAATTTGAATTCAAATATATTTAAAGATGAATTTGAATCAGATATATAAACTTTTGACTTATAAATTTTAATTAGGTCTACAAACTTTAGGTGTATTAACTTTAGATGTGTAAACTTGATATGTATAAACTATATGTGTATAAACTTAGTAAAACAAGAAAGTAAGTCGGTGTAAAAAAAGGATACCGCGTGGGCAGGGGAACCGATCGCCCCAAGCGATCGATCGCGCCATAGGAGTTTTGAATTTAACGTGATAAATTTGAAATAAATTTAACATGTTAGCCTACGCAAAAAAAACGTAGAACTTTAAATAAAAAATGATAAATATAAAATTTATACATATATAGTTTATATGTATAAACTTTATGTATAAAAACTTTATACATATATACATTTGAAACGAATTAAAACATTTTTTAAAAAACACAAAACATATAAAACATATATGTGGGATGTGAGACCCATTAGATAAACGGGGCGAGCCCACGAAAGATTGCACTGATTTTGTCAAAAAAGAAAAATCACACTTCTCATGGGCCAAAAAATTGGCAATCCTGGCCCGATCCTGCATCATGCACATGGGGACAAAAATGGCTATTGTGAGCCCACCAAGCATCAGTCAAAAAAAAAAAAGGAAAAGGATAAATGCAGTGAATCGAACCAAAAGAGGAAAACTGGAACCTGATCGCGCGCAGATCGCTCACGCGACCGATCGCGCAATAGGCTTTTCGGCTGGGATAATGGAAGGACACGGTGCGATCAGGCAGGTGGCCATTTTCGTCGTACCTTGATCTCCCGATGATCCATTGCTGGGTCTTGACGTACGACGATGGATAGAAGGAAGCTCGATGCTGCGCAGCGAGTAGGGGCGGGTTTCTGAAGCTTTCAACCAACACGTGAAGAAACCGGCGGTTCATCGTCACGGGACGGAGAGAGATCGATCGGCGCAGCTAGTGCAGGCGGCGGCTGCCTGGGCGGACTCGACGCACTCCAGGGTTTTGCCAATGGACAGGCCGAATCGTCTGGGCCGGCCCAATTGGCCGAAAACTGCATGTTGGTCGGCCTGCGGTTGAGTCACTCCTGCCGTGTGTGCCCCCCAACGTTTATCCCCACATGGGCCGGCCCATATTGCAAAAAAAATATGTAGTGTAAATCACAACGATAGAAAATGTGAAAAATACCGTTGGTTAAAAAATAGACGTCTCATATTTATCCATGTACTTCCTGTAAAATTTTTACTAGTAATCTAATCTGGTAGTAAAAGTTTTACTGACATGAACAACCTTATACACCCATTTTAATCCAATGATAGTTTAGCATTACATATATAGTTTGTATCACATATAGGGCACGTTCACTTTAATGTCATTTTCGACCATACCTTTTTTTAGTAAAGTTGTCAAAAAATATGTCTACGTTTAGTTTGTTGCTAAATTTGATTAATATATAAGAAATCCTGCTAAAATTTTGGCAATTTTATCATCTTACCAAAATTTTGGCATTGCTAAAATTTGATAAGGTTTATTTTGGCTATAATCTGAATAGGCTCGTATTCTCATATATCTCTACTAATTATAAAAGCACAGTTTTACTGACAAAGGCAGGAAGGTGGTCAGCTCATTTTGTGTGTACGTAACCATCGTAGAATCCTGTTCTCAGTTCATCCACCCACCTAGTCAATCAATTATTATATAGGTTTGACTCGTTGTAAAGCAAGAACATATTACTAATTGAGGGAAAAGGCCAAATCGTTTCCCTGTTCAGGTGAGGTTAACTTAAAGGTAGCAATTAGGATGCGTGCATCATCAGGTGCATGTGCGATTGTGCATGCACGGAACGTTGGGTAGCAGGCGAGTCCATTGCATGCACATGCATGCATGAACAACAATGGATTATGGATCAAAGCGATATGATCGATCGAATATATGGCCGGCCATGGTCCCGATCAAGAGAGCGCCGACGCGGCCGATCGTGCTGCTCATGCATCGATCTACTGCTATAGTACGTACACCAGGACCAGTACTCCCGTAGCATATGTTTCTTTTAACGTGCACGGCCTTTTTCCTCGACGGGGAGCTAGGCCGGCCTGTACGGCGCTACCCGTGCATATGCTGAAACAGTAAATCGACCATGCATAATAAATGAAACGCAACACTATTGGGTTGAAAAAAAAAAGTTAAAAATCATATACTCCCTTTGCCCTAAAATAAGTCATTTCTAGCATTGGATATTATACTAGCTATCTAGCTAGTATAACGAATGCAGACAGCTATCTGTTCAGATTTATTGTAGTATGTCAGATCCAATTTTAGATTGTTAGATTTCCTTACTACCGTCAATTAACACATGTTTCTAATTAAACTAGCAACGCGTAAGATCTATATAACTAAAAATTGACTAGGCGATGTTAGAGATTGAGGATAAGGCGGGAGCTAAGCCTTATATAACTGGGATTGTTGGGTGAGTGAATTAAGAAGAAAGTACTGGATACTATACAGTGGTTACGCGACCTCCATGGTGAGAAAGGAATAGGAGGATGAATAATGTGCTTTTAAAGGAGCATTGATGTTAATACATACTATACATCTTTCATGGAGCACAACTTTCGTTTTAACCTGTGATGATGTGCAACTAGCTAGTAGCTAGAAACATACTATGCCTTGCGTAAAGAAACAGCTGTGGACAAAACCAACACTAGTAGATCGATCAGCTATCTCCGCTATCCGGCTCCACCACACTAGCTCGTACTAGTACGTGGCTGATCCCCCTGTTTTACACGCCAACAAGGCAATAATGTGTGTCATCCGTGGACCATCTGGTACACGCCAATTAAGTAAAGTCTCTTCTGGTCCACGCCAAGTAAAGTCTCTTCGCTCAACATACATGCATGAGAGCCCACGAATGCTTCTGGTGGGGATCGATCGATATGATCAGGCCGGCCGGCCGGCGCTAATCCATCAATCAGTAATCACCACTCATCATCAATCATATGGCTGCTGCTGCTTCGCACGTCACCCTGGCCTCTCGGCCTACTGCTACATATGAGTGGAGTACCAATCACACGCATGCATGCATCGATCTGATCTGATCTGGCGATGATGATCTCTACCTGGTTCCCTCCTGTTCCGTGCACTTGCCTCCCTCCCTCAGCTCGACCCCCCTTTATATTGGCTTTTCATGAAGGAGGGGGTGTTAGATAAGAGTGTAAAGGTTTGGCGTGTCACATCAGGTATTATATAGGATGTCGTATATAGTGTTCAGCACTAATAAAAAAACTAATTATAGCATTCGTCAGTAAACCGCAAGATGAATTTATTAAGCCTAATTAATCCGTCATTAGCAAATGTTTACTGTAGCACCACATTATCAAATAGCAATTAGACTTAAAGATTCGTCTTGTAAATTAGTCACAATCTGTACAATTAGTTATTTTCTATCCTATATTTAACACTTTATCTCGATGTTCAAACGTTCAATGTATGTAATATGTAATAGAGTGTAAAATTTTTATGTGGAAAAGCCTCACTTCTCATCAGTTTCTCACCAGGCGGCCGGGCGGGACGAGCGAGCGAGGGGACCCAGGCGACGCGACACGGGCACGAGCGCGCGACAAGGGTAGTAGGACAAGAGGCGACACGTCAGTCGCACGTACATCTGCCTCCCCCTGCGTGGCCCGGCCCTCTCTTGCATAGTTGCATATGCTAAACTCTCCTCAGATGACTGTGTTTAGTTAACCAAAATTAAAAATTTAATTGAAATTGAAATCATATGACGGAAAAATTAAAAGTTTATGTGTGTAAAAAAATTTCGATACGATAAGAAAACTAAAAGTTTAAAGAATTATTTTGGAACTAAACACGGCGTAAGTCTCCTTTGGACGACTTCGCTGCTTGATTCATGCATGCCGTCCCCCCTGGCCTCTCGACCAGGCTCTTGGCTCTTTTGCTCTTGCATGCATGTACAGCGTGTACAGTGTACGTATACACACGCAATACGCGTGCATATATATATATACGTGATGAGACTAGGTACAGGTAATGTATATGTACAATTAATGTGCGTGTATGCAATGCGACTATGTACATGTCGTTTGTGCCAGCCATACACTGTAATGTGGCGCTTAATTCACTCTTTGAGAGATACGGAGTACAGCTCATTGAGATATATATATATACATGTTTGATCACAATTTTATATCAGAATATATATCTTCATGAAGTAATAAATTTGTACAATTAAAAAGTGTGTAGTTTTTCAAGATAAATATACATGTACCATCTTTTATGTTTTTAAACTATATAAGGCCCCCGTTCGATAGGGAGGATAGGCCGGGTGAGCTTATTATAAGCTACACATAAAACAAAGCGAGTGATTAGGGTATAATTAATTAAGTATTAACTATTATAAGCTTAAAAATAAATTTATTTGATTTTCTAAAGAAACTTTGACATGAAAAGTTTTTGAAAAACTGTATCATTGAGCGGTTCAGTAAGTGTGCTTAAGATATACAGTATAAACGAGAGAGTAGCCCCCTAGAGTAGATTAATTAATTAGAACGGGGCAAAGTAATTTATAGCCGTACAAATCAACGATATTTAAAGGTTTAAAAGCTCGACAGAATCTTATATATATCCAAACCGTAATGATTTGTGACCGAAACTAGTACTACATCCGTCCTGAAATAGTGGTCACTTTAACTTTTTTTTTCTTATAACGTTTGACCATTTATCTTATTTAAAAAATTTATATAAATATAAAAAATGATAAGTCATACATAAAGTATTTTTGATAATAAAGCAAATCACAAACAAAATAAATAATAATTTTATAATTTTTAGAATAAGACGAATGATAAAAATTGTAAACAAAAACTAAGAGCAATAAATATTTTGGGACTGAGGAAGTTCTAGGTTGGTTGAAACGGAGCTTCTTGGCTATCTAGCTGCAGGCCAAGAGCTTGCGTCTAACCGCAAGAGTCCACGTTGTTTTAGGAAGCGGATGCAATTGTAAATAAGGGTGTGTTTAGTTTCTAAAAAAAAGTTAAAAGTTTATGTATATAAAAAAGTTTTTGATGTGATATAATATGATGGAAAGTTGGGAATAAGGGAGAAACTAAACACGGCCTAAGCAACACTATGCCCCCGGCTCGAATGGCTAGCTAGCTAGCTGCTTCCAGCAATCCGACACAACTAACTCCAATCAATCGATCACGAGGCGTATGCAGTTTTAACCCTGCTGATCTCCTCGATCCGACACGATCTCCGAGGCAAGTGTGTCATCAGCTCCGTTCAAAGAAACCCATGCAGCTGTTCCAGAGGAAGATTCGTAGTAGTAGTAGCAATTTTTACAGCAAATTTGATGATACAGTATGATTCGATTCGGTACGAACAGAGAAACCATTCCCCCGTGTTTCAAACGAGCAACAGTGTACGTACGTCATCCTGGTAGATCGATGATATCATATCCATGCTTGCACATGCATGTTAGAAAAACTGATACTACAGACTTATTATTCTATCCATTTTGCATGCGTTTGGTTCAAGAGGTGGGATGGGTGGGTTGGATCAAACTACTACCTCCGTTTCACAATGTAAATCATTATAGCATTTCCCACATTCATATTAACTTTAATGAATCTAGACATATATATCTATCTAGATTCATTAACATCAATATGAATGTGGACAATGCTAAAATGACTTACATTGTGAAACGGATGAAGTATTTTTCAGTTTATTTGGTTTTTGAGAATAGGGGAATTAATTGGATGATTCTTGAGATCGTGAGACCTGGTGGGATTGGAGAGAATTAAGGGGAATAACTCCGCACCAAAAATAATTGTGGAATAATTTTCCTCCAATCCCTTCTTCTTGAAGATTAATTAAACATGATCTAGAAGGGAATATTTTCATAAAGTCTAGATTGCCCTTTATCAAAAAAAAAAACTAACGGACTAATTCAACTTACTTTTTTTTCCTCTTGATAACATGCGGGACATCTTTAAAAAATAGAACCATTTCATTTCTTATGCCAAACGAATCCAAAAACAAGGATGAGTACGTACGTTCAACTTTATCTCACCTCGTCACAAACCAAAACACATGATTATTCTATTTATCTACTGTTCCGGCAAAAACGGTGATCAATTGTATACTAGCTAGTACGTTCACGCATGCGCTGATACGAACACAACTCCAACTCCTGTAGTGTGGTAGCTAGGAGGAATCGTTCGCTGTTTCGTACATTTGTTATTTGCGCACACTGCACACTGTTCTTACGGTGCACTGCACATACGCACGCATGGGGGCGAGCAACCCTTGTCGGTCGATCGACGAACAAAAACTGTTCGTCAACACCAGTACGAGTCCAGCCTGCCAAACAGCTGCCGCCATGGCGTTGACACGATGACGACGACGGCATATGTTGTCAAGTTTTTCTTTTTTTCGAACGCGCGAAAAGATTGCACGTTAATATATTAAAAAAAAGAGTTATATTTACATAACGCAATCAACCAGACCGACTTATATCAGGGGAAGGAAAAAAATAAGCAAAATAAAAGCTGAAACTACAACAAAACAGATTATTTTTCAAGATTTCGAGGGGGAGATGCCCCTCCAAACAAATTTTTAAAAATAAAATTATGAGCGTGTTGGGAATTAAACACGGGACCTTGGTTGAAACCACACATCCTTTATAAAATCGCTACACCTACACTATCAAATACATCTTTATAATAAAACGGTAAATAAGGGACGATCCTATACATATCTGAAACTTTAGACCCGATCGATGCCAATATATAGCTTTACCTGGTAGCTAGAGCTGCTCTCCGTTCACCTTTGTGAACAATCTCCAACAAAGGACGACGTACGCTTGGATTTGGATGCATGTATTGATGTATACATATATGCAAACTCGATCCACAGCGACGTGTACTATACTACAGAAGCATGCATGCATGCTGTTGCACGTACGTATACTGTCGGCTCAATCTTGCGTCAAGTCGATCAGCATGCAGCTGTTGATTGATCACAGGTGCTGGCTGGCTAGCTTGTCACGTCAAGCACAAATGTTGAGCTGCTATAGCTGGTGTACGTGGTGCGTTTCATCTATCGATCGACACAAAACTTAATATGAGTTCATTGACGCACGCATTGTTGTACATCTTCCATTCAGCTCATACTCCCATCCCAAAATAAGTGTAGCTTTACACTGTTCATGTCCAATGTTTGACCGTTCATCTTATTTGAAAAGTTTTTATGATTAGTATTTTTATTGCAATTATATGATAAAATATGAATAATACTTTATGTGTAAATGTTTTTTTATTTTTTCATATTTTTTGAAATAAGACGGACAGTCAAACCTGGACACGGATACTCACGGCTGCACTTATTTTGGGACGGAGGTAGTATATTACTAATCTCTCTATTCTAACATATAAGCATTATTGAGTTCTTAGAAAAAAACTAAGGTAACAGGAAATATACTTTTTTTTTCATTTCGGTAGTCGAATTTTGAATTTCAAATTACTTAGATTTTCTTCTGAAGCATCTCATTGGCTAAAAAGTATAAATTTACGTGCATTTTGAAATCAGTGCTAAGAAAACCCTTGTACATCAAGATGAAGAAGACATACTCCACCATTCGTCTTAAAATAAACCAACCTCATATTAGAATGTGTCACATGCCAACAGCGGTGAACCTAGAAAAAAAATAAGGATGCCTAGTACATATATACTACTACAATTAATAACATAGCCTAATACATATAAAAATGGACAAGTTATCCAATGGCTTAGATCAGTTGACTGGTAGATTGGAACCAATTTATCCTAGTGAAATGTACGAACATCCTTTTCCTTCCAATATAGTGATGTGCAAGCTTTTACACATTTAAAAAAAAAAACGAACTTGTTGATCGCCAAAGCTGTGTATACACACACAGTATATAGTAAATAACCTTAAGAGGGGTATCAGGCTAAGGGTACAGACGTAGAGTAGCATGTAACATACTCGTATATATATGGTACAACCATAGTACTATACCCTTTTCCTTTCTTTTTGCTAGGAGTACATGGAATAAGGCCTGGTTAGACGGCACTACAGTTGCAGGCTATTCAGGATAAGAAGGGTGAGGAGACTATAGAGGCAAAAGGGCCCAACAGGGTTGCAGGTGATTTGATGTTGGGGAGAAATGCGTTTTCAAATCGAGGCTGTACGCTTGCCACTGCCACAGTACCTAGTCTCCTTTTTTGAAACTCAATGTTGATCAACAGAAAATTTTCCAGAAATTCTACGGGCAATGCCTCCAAACAAGCCGGCCTCAAAAACCCTGCATGTAGCGACACACACTGTTCAGAGAAACCCTGTTGGAAGTGGAGTGTGCTCTCTTAACTTCGTTTTGTTTTTTCAACTGTTACAAAACTGTCACAAAGGTACACATTTTATACTATGTGTCAAGCTACAAGAAAAACCTAGCTACATTCTGTCCTGGTAAAAAAAACATACTCCTAACATTGTTGAGCATCTGATCAAATTATGCAGTACATTACTGAATTTGCTTCCCTGAAGAATTGCAGTGGCCAGTGTGTGTGTGTTTTCAGATTTGGTTTGATTTCTCTGTTCTTGAGCAAGAGCTAAACTAGTTGAGTCAGTAGGGGCATGGTACCTCTGCCCCAGCCTTAGACAGGAAAGCATATGAATGAATGGAGTAGTAATGGCCATTGGAATGTTGCCTATGGATGCGAAAAACAGAGGCTAGTTATTGGAGGATAAGGACATGCATCTGCTCAAAGTAATGCTAGGTCAAGGACTACAGCCACGCCTACATGGGAGAGTTGTTGAATGCAGCGTCTATGATTGATGCTCAATGCATAGGAGTATCAAATTTATGCACCATACACTGCAATTTATACAAAGATACACTTTTTTCATGGTTGGTTTGGTTCATCTCCTTATCGGCATGTTTTGGTAGCAAAATAAGCATCCAAAAAAACGCATTCATACTGCTGGATTTTACTGGGTCAGGAAAAAAAATCACTTCCGAGAGTCGGTTATTGTGTCAATGGTTTAAATACTCCGTTCATTTCATAATATATGGTGTTTTTGCTTTGTTTGACCAAGTTTATATTCTTATAATATATTTTGAAGAAGTTCTCGACTTAGGTTAAAAACAGAAAAAAAAACACGAATATTAGGGAATGGCCTAATATCAAATAATTAGAAGGGGTGAGGCTTCGAATCCAGATCGTTTAGCCCACCACCTTGTGAAGCTAGCTAAAATATCTCTGGGTGTTTCTCACTTACATTAAAACCAAAACATCCGACATCCTGAAACGGAAGGATTACATAATATTCTTATTCTTCTTGATAGATCGAGATAGTATATAAGTATAGGCCTTGTTTAGTTTCAAAGTTTTTTTTTCTAAACTTCCAACTTTCCATCACATCAAACCTTTCATACACACAACTTTTCTGTCACATCATACCAATTTCAACCAAACTTCAAACTTCAGTGTGGACTAAACACAACCATAGTATAATTTTAGAAATGCAGGGTATATGTATTTGTGGATTGTGAGATGCGTTCTTTGGCTGAAAGCATCAGAACTCAGAAGCTGCAGAGGGAGTAAAGGGAAGGTGGTGGATGCAGAGGAGAGGGCGTTGGAAACATCCTCTTTGCCAGGCGAAATAATGAGGCCATCCATTTCAAATGTTGCATTGGCTAGCCTAGCACACAGAAGAGAAGAAGATGCCACCGTTGGGTAGAGTACTCTCCCCCCCTACCCTGCGGCGCGAGACGCAATATAAAATACTGACCCCGGTTCCTTCGGATCTGAGCGCAGCATTCATGGCGATCGATCGATCCCCCCATGCACACCGGTGTGGATGGAATGTGTATCAGAGGAGGAGACCACGCATGTCTGCACATCGTTTTGTGTGCTTCGTCGTACTGTACCGCTACTGTTCATTCCTACTGTACTCTCTCCTCCTCCTACTCGTATACAAAGCCTCATCTATAGCCCTATTTAGGGCTTATTCGGAACAAATGATTGAAAAAGTATAGGAATAGAAAAAATACATGAATATGATAGGAATCCAAGTATAAAACAGAGGATCAGAAAACACAGGAATTTTACATGGATAGTTGTTTGGATGGATCAAAGAAAAAACATAGGAATCTTATAATAAAAAAAGGTACACTGTAACAAAGCATCACAAACAGTGAAGTAAGCAATATTAATGAACCCAACACTTTGCTTTCATCATGCTTTGATTGGTTGCTTAGCTTGATTTGCTTCAGTCCCACGCGAAGGGATAGAAAAAAGAGGTCAACACGGATTGTTTTTTTCCTGTGATATTCTAGTGAAATCGCTAGTGTAGGAAAATTTCCTATGTATTTCCTGTAATCGATTCCTGTGATTCGAATGATGCTACAGTGGCTCAATCCATAGGAACTGAAATCCTTCATTTTCCCCTTTTTTTACTCCAATCCGAATGAGCCCTTAGATCCTAAGCTAAATTTTTTTTCACCCTATCACATCAAACGTTTAGCACCTATATAAAATATTAAATATAGAAAAAAAATAACTAATTACACAGATTGCGACTAATTTATGATACGAATCTTTTAAGACTAATTGCTCCATGATTTGACAATGTGGTGCTACAGTAAACATTTGCTAATGACAGATTAATTACGCTTAATAAATTCATCTTGGGGTTTACTCACGGATTCTGTAATTAGTCTTTTATTAGTGCCTGAATACCTCTATACGACACCCTATATAATATCCGATATGACACGCCAAAACTTTACACCCCTGGATCTAAACACCCCCTGTCATTGCATATGCTACTGAAACTAATTATAATTAGTACTACTACTCCTACATCTACTATAATTAACAAGATGCTGCTAATAATAACTGAAACTCATGATCAAGGCATGCGATTTGCCTGCCTGCCAGCCATGTGATGCGAGTACGCTCCGGTATGTGACTGAGGTAACATAGTACGTACAGTACTCTCCGTCTCTCCCTCGCAATGTGATCGAGACTTTTGTGAGATTCTACTGCTAGCATTGCGAACAAAAGGCAGCTATAGCTCCTAGTACTCCATTTACGCCCGACGCAGCTGCAGGAAGCTACCACGAATGTACTACTATGCCAGTATGCCTGATGCTAACGATGCATTGAATGGCTCCTCCAGCTAGCACTAGCAACATGCTCCTAGTTATAGAGGCTGTGTTTACCCTAAAACTTCACTGTTTGCCTGCTCAAACCTACTCCTACATATTTCTGGCAACCTAGATGAGATGATCAACCGATCGATAAGGAAAAAGAAGAAGAAGCCGGCCGGGGACCATATAGACCAGTCACATACGTAATCGTAAAGAAAGTCGTCTAGAACAATATTAAAATCAAACCTTGAAAATATAAATCATGAATAACTTTTAAGTTATTGAGTTTGAAAATGTAAAAATTATATGAATAGATTTGTCTTGAAAAATACTTTTATAAAAATATGCATATATCACTTTTCAATAAATATTTTTATAGAAATAATCAAAACGACTTCTTTTACGGTTACGAGTATACGCTGAGGCGAATGCGAAGAAGACGTACGGGGGGGGGGGGGGGGGGGGCTCCTGCGCGGTTGCGACGCATGCATGGTGCATCGGCGCGTTGCAGATCTGTTGCAGTGGCTATCCTTAATTAGCTTATCCCTTCTGGTCTCTGCGACGCAAGCCGATCGAGCCAGCGATCTGTAGTGTAGGGATGGAGGCAGGAGGGAAGGAGAAGCAGAGAGGAGGGGATCGATCAGAGTAGCGTTGTGTGTGTGCAGCCTCGTGTTTTCGTTATGCGATGCAAAAATCCCCTGCTGCCGGCCGCCTGCAGCCTCGTGCTGTGTCTCCTCTTCTCCTCGCCTCCCCGCCCTTCACGTGCAGTAGATGGATCCATCGATCGATCCATCGATGGCTTTGTGATTAACGGCCCCGTTTTTGTCAGGGTGAAAATCTCTGTCAGGGCGAGAGAATCCATACGCTAATATGCAACCAAAAACGATTAATAGTCGCAGAGTCACAGGCTGAAATGACGCTCTGTCACCTGCTCGCTGATTATCCGTACACAATGCATGCACGGCTACGGTTCAAGTTCACGTCTTGTTTGAATAGCTTAAAAATAGAATTTTAAGAAGCAGGTACTACCTCCGTCCCAATTTAAATATTGTTGTGGGTTTCTATATTAAATATTTGACTATACATCTTATTAAAAAATATTAAAAAGTTAAAAATTTAGTCACGCATAAAATACTATTCATGTTTTATCATCTAATAACAATAAGAAAAATACTATAATCATCATTTTTTTTCAAATAAGACAAACGGTCAAACATTGAACATAAACAATACAAAAATGTGGTCTTTCTAGGATGGATGTAGTATTTAGTACTTTCTCCATTTCAAAATATAAGATACAACCACCTTTAACCCAAAAACTAAAAAACAATTATTATCATCTTTTAGTTTGGATAACCCTGATAAATATAATACATGTAATAAAATTAAAGATCTCGAGGGTGAAGGATTTAGTAAAAGAATAGTTTAGTGGAGAGGAGGTGTTAATTAATTGCATGCATACATGCAGTCCTTATGTTATAAAACATCTGAAAAAATAGTTGTGTCTTATATTATGAAATGGAGGGAGTAGCCAACTTCTGATAATCAAAGAAAGCTCGGTCAGTTTCTTAGTTTCTAGGTTTTAATTCATTTTCTGGATTCTATAAGCACATCTTTTTAGAATTTGAACGAAAATTAAAACTGAATTATTTATGAGAGCTTCTGATTTTTGAAAGAAACTGCAGCTAACATAAACTCTCATAAGAGCAAGTTTAATAATTGCCCACTACTAGCTCCAAAATTTAAATCATCATCTATAGTTAATTTAATAGCTCACTCATACAATAGTTAGCTGTAGAAATAACTGCATCATTAATGTATAATCCACCCATCTCTCTCACATGGTATATTGGAACTTGTGTTACAGCTCGCTATAAATCTGTAACCTGTTTTTGTTCTATCTCCTTTCATCTCTTCTCCACACAAACACAAATGTAATTTTGTAACTTGTATAATCCATTTGTATAATCCATTTATGTTATCTTATTTTACTCGCTCTAAACAGGTACGGTGTACTCAATGGTTGAATGTCACCTAGCTAGCACGTGACCCGCCTTTTCCCCGCACGTCCCCTTGCCTGCCTGCGGCCCAGCCAGTGCGCGTACTCGTACACCACCCCCTCCCCGTTTCAAAATCGCGGCGTCTCCCGCTATATATAACGCCACTGCCTCGCCGCCGCTGCTACCACCTCTCGCCCCTGCGACTGGCTGAGCTACTGGTGGTAGCTGGCAATGGCGATGGATCATCGTGGTGGTGGTGGGAGGAGCAGCAGCCGGCTGCGGGACAGGCTGGCGAGGATGTTCCGGCCGGGGGCGCTGCTCCGGTCGACGTGCAACAACCACGCCACCGCGTCGACGTCCTCCTCCTCCTCGTCGTCGGCGGCGGCGGCGGCGGGTGGGGTGGTGACGGCGTCCGCCTGCTCGTCCAGCAGGGCGCTGCTCGCCGCCGACGCCGCGGCGGCGGTCGACTACTGCGGCAGGGAGTCGTTCTTGGCGTCGTCCCGCCGCGACTACTGCGACGCGGCGGCCACCGCGCTCGTCGGCCGCACCGAGTCGTTCTCCACCGCGCTCGACCGCCTCCACCGCCGCGGCGGCGGCGGCGGCGGCACTCCGCTGCCACCGTCGAGGTTCTCCGTCGACGCGTCGCCGAAGGAGGAAGCGGCGGCTGCGGCGGCGGCGGCCAAGGAGAAGGAGATGACCACCGCTGCTGCTCGCGACGTTCAGAGCTTCCACTACCACCACCACCGCCGCCATGGCAGCCTCGGCGGCGGCGGCGGCTGCGGGAAGAGTGACAAGGCCAGGAGGCTTCTCTCCAACCCCTACGGCTTCAGCACGTCCGACGACGCCGACACCGACGGCGACGACGTCTTCAGCAGCGACGCCGACGACCGCGGCGGCCGCGTCGTTGCCGGCGGCGGCGGCGGCGCCAAGAAGGGGGAAACCGAGGCATTCTTCTCCTCCTCACGAAGCTTCTCCTCCGACTCCTCCGAGTTCTACACCAAGAAGAAGAAGAAGAACAAGCCCAAGAAGAAGTCCCCCTCCACCGCATCGTCCAAGGCGGCGCCGCCGCCGCCGCCTCCTCCTCCTCCGACAACGAGGCACCAGATAAGGCGCAAGCGCCGCGCGGCGAGGGCGAGCAGCTGCGTTGACACGTGCGGCGTCAGGGACGGGTTCCGCCCCGTGGTGTCGGCGGCGGAGGAGCAGGTCCGGCGCGGGTTCGCCGTGGTGAAGCGGTCGCGGGACCCGTACTCCGACTTCCGGTCGTCCATGGTGGAGATGGTCGTCGGGCGGCAGCTGTTCGGCGCGGCGGAGCTGGAGCGGCTGCTCCGGTCGTACCTCTCCCTGAACGCGCCGCGCCACCACCCCGTCATCCTCCAGGCCTTCTCCGACATCTGGGTCGTCCTCCATGGCGGCTAGCTACTACTCCTAGCTAGCTTAGCCTTAATAAAGAGAGAAAAAAATCACTGTGTTTAATTAGCTCAGTCCCAGGATGATTAATCACTGAGATTAGCTAGCCAGAGTACTACTCCATCTTGCAGTAATCATGTGTGTTAATTAATTAATCTTTCTCAGAGTTTAATTAATCTCCTCTTGTGTTGATTTAATTGCCTCTCATGTATAATGGTCGATCAGTTGGGTTAATTTGAGCTTAATTAATTACATTTGGGCATGCATGCATGCACTGGACAGTGGACACTGGCCTCTAGCTGTGTGTGTATGTGTGTGATGTACCTGCACTGTTCTTGGTTCTGACCAACCTTGACTTATCACGCTAGTTTTTTTTTTCTTTTTTGAAGACTGGAAGAATCTGATTTGGAAGGGGATTTGGATTGACCAGAGAGTGAGGTGTGGTTTGTTTGGTAGCCAGAGAGAAGCTGTGCTGCGTTTGAACTTTGGGATCAATCATTTGGAAATCATGATTGTAAGCATACGAGCTAGTACTGTTCCTATTTGTGTCGGCAGTTATTGAGTGGAATTTTGATCAGTTTAAATTTGAAAATTGATCGGTGTGCCCCTTTCAGGAGAAAAGAGGAATTTATCATCAGAGTAACATGGTTCACCATATAACCACATACATGCTACTTTTTCCTCTTAATCATAAACTAGGATCTTTCGTTCGCATAATACAAAACTCAAGTGACTTGAGGTAAGTTCAGATGCATATTGACAAGCGGCTACAAGTCAAAATGGCACTTAAATTGGAGTAAAAAGCAACTATACCCTCACTTTATACTCTAGCTCTGCTGAAAAAGAGAGAGACATATGTACTGCCAAACAAACAGCCCAGGATATCATCACAAGCTCATTATTCATCCATCTAGAGACAACCATGCCCGGTCAAATTTCAAACGGGACACTATAAATTCTCCTTTGAGCATTACTTGTACATGTATTGGAGGCAGTACTTGTACTAGTAATACATGATGTATCATTACATCAATCTCCTCAAAAGAACAGATGCCTTTGCCGGCACAAGAGGTCAAAGGGAAAAGGGAATGGAAGATGGCAATAGAGTATGCCTTTCTATGCTCACATCACTAGCTTGGGATTTGAGCCTTTGCATTTGCTGCTCTGCTCTGCTCTCTATCTCTCTCCTCCTGCATAGCCCTTCACCTCTCTCACCTACAAATCCAGGTTTCCAAATCAAATCACCAGGTGTGTTCAGTCTAACACAAGCAAAGGTACAACTACTAGTGCAACTTGTATACTACTACTACTCCAGTACAAGTACAAGTAGGAGTACGTGCTATGAGTACATGATTTGAGTAGCTAGGAGTATTAGTAGTAGTAAGACGTTGGAATTTTACCTTGGAGCAGGTGCTGCATCTTTCTCCAAGGACATTCAGAAGAGTGTGTGGAAAAGGTTGAGGCTAAGTATAGGATGCAAATATACTCTAGGTCTATTTGCGTTTGAACTTGGGAAAAGGTGGGTGGCCTTGGCGCATTGTCCAGATCATGCTCTTGGATTGGATGTGCCCTGTTTGCTCGAGGGAATTAAGTTTAGTTAATTGGCTGTGGGATTAGGTTTGTGGGGCGGTGTCACGGCACCAAAGTCGAACTTGTTGCTTTCTGCTTAGGACTTTAGTGATACTATTACAAGGGACACCAGCCAAGTGACCTGAATGCCATGCCATGACATGCCTTTGCAGTACTAGCTTTGCATGTGGGGATACTCCATATTATTCACAATGACATTTGGGAAGCTAATTAACTACTTTGCTACATTGTCTTGGCAGCATTGAGTTGTACTTGTGTGCATATATGGTTTAAATTACACCTAACACTAATACTATTTTCCTACTGACCATGTTCCAAACGAATTAACTCGGTGACATGACACTGCATGTTGTCTTGCTAGAAGCATACATGCGCGCCTACGGACTATGACACATTTGCCATTTCAGATGAAGCCTGACCATTCAAATGTCCCTATTTTCAGCATTGCAAATCAAATCAAATCAGCTCGAGGTACACAATTCAAGTGAGCGACCAACGGTGTGCTAGCTAGCTATAGCTTTTTCACTATTTCTCGAAGCAGAATTCAAGCACGCATGCAGCACGCTGTCTTGTCCTGTGGCTGCCTGCTATGGTAGTTTGACAATGCTCTTAAGGTTAATGTAAGAAAACTTTGTTTAATGATAATATTTCAAAAGGAAACTTTGTTTAATGATCTTAATTTCAAAAAGGAACCTTTTGTTGATATCTCACTTCTAAGTCAGGAGAGAAAAAGCAGCTGCTACTACCTGTGTTCCCTTTTGACTCGGATGCTAATCTCCACGTTTTCTGCTTTGGAAAGATCGCTTTTAGTCAGCCTAAGAGGTGATCGATAGTGGCCTCAACTGTTTGCTGCAGAATTTGCAGATCAAAACACGGTGTATTGGAGATTGGTGGTAGTAGGTGGTACTCTCTCTATCCACAAAAGTTACACCTATTTTACATTTGAGTTTTTCCAAATACTCCCTCCATTCCATAATATAAATCACAACTACTTTTTAAAGTAGTTTCATAATATAAGGCGTGCATGCATGTATGTCATTAATTAGCACATCTTTCTCCCTACAATATTATTATTTAAATCCCCCACCATCAAGATCTCTAATTTTATTGGGTGCATGTATTCTATTTATTAGGGTAATCCAAACTATGAGGTGATAATAATTATTTCTTGGTCTTTAGATTAAGGGTGGTTGTGCCTTATATTTTGGAATGGAGGAAGTAAGTTGTTCCTATTTGTAGTCTTTATACATTCAAGACTCAAATGAAGAGATAAATTACTCCCTCCGGTTTCATTTTAATTGACGTTTTGGACAATGACATGGTCTACAAGATACATCTTTGACCTTATTTTTCTATTATAATATATATAATACATAAATGCATATTTACTTTTATTATAGTACTTTAAAAGACAAATCTATATATGTTGTTTTAGTTTCTTTAAACTAAATATTTTTAAAGTTATGAATAGTCTAAGTTATAAAAGTTTGACCATAACCTTGTCCAAAACGTCAATTAATATGGAATCGGAGGGAGTAAATGTTTTATTAGAACCCAAGGAGTCATCTAATTGGTTGCATGTTTGCATTTACTCATTGATTTTGTAATATTTAAGGTGATTTAATTTCTTCTTGGTCTTGATGTCAAAAGTAATATGTGTAACTTTTGTGAATGGTGGGAGTACGAATTAAAAGGCAACAATGAACACAGTATAAAAAGCAAGTGTACTATTAATACTGTCTTAATCCCTCGCTATCGAGAGAATTAATTAATGTCTCCTCGTTTCTCTTTGTATCATGCATAGATTAATGTGTCACGTATCACTCCATAAACATATAAGTTCAAAATTACCCTTTTATAAGTCGTAAAAAAAATATTACTCTAAATATATGTGCATGATCGATCGATAGAGTCTCATGTGTTCTTGTTTTCTAACTATCTTTAAAGGAAATTCTAGTTACTATTCAAATATATAACGTGAGATACATGCATGTGAGGCCATGCATTCTCTCGAGATTAGGATCCATTAATTAATTAGCTAAAGGTTCAATGAACATATACACGAGCTAGATACGCGTACTATACGTACGTACGGTGTACATATATGGTGAGCGTGAACAGTCGGATTGTACATTTTGCTTGGGGGGGGGGGGGGGGGGGGGGTGATGTACTGCGTACAGTGGTGCCACGTTCTTTGAGAGATCGTGAGACATTGTTTGTAGTGGCGGGCAGGCAGTCATGTCATGCATGTGTACACGTACGCCCCCTGCCCGGCCTCTACAGTGCACGACGCTGTAAGCCTGTAACCTTGTCATAGTAGCGTTGTTGAGTTTCTTCGATCGATCTCCTCTTCTCTTTGTAGATTCTTAATTTTTTTTTCCTGACGGTCGTTTATAACGATCGATCTACTCTACCTGTGGCTGGTTGTGTGGTCACCAGCTCATTGGTCGAGCTTGCAATTGGGTGGAACAGTTACAGATGAGATGTGTCGCACCGTAAATTTAGCTTGTTAAAGACGACAAGTCATCGGTGATGGGTGTGAACACGATATCATATTGTATTCATTTTATGGCCTTGAAAAGCATTTTAGACATTTTTTAAAAGTATCCATCCTGAATAAAATATTGTAGAAAAAAAAACAAAGTCAATGACATATAATCACGAAATTAATGGCAAATTATTGAACCGGAGTAAACTCATATTTTGACCTGTGATATGTGAGTACTAGTGAGATATATCCACGATGCAGCGAGGGTGCATCGTCTCGTGATCTGGATGGAAATTAAACCGCGGGTGCGCGCGAGTAGGCGGAGCAGATCGACGCCGTCGCCGACGTACGCGCGTTTCGCGCGGTCCGGGACCGATCCCGACGCGACATAGCTGCAGATCGAAGATGTAGGAATACGTAGTACTTGTAGTACTCCTACTATAGTAGCTGAGACGTACGTACACTGAGTAGCTAGGCTCTGGGGGGGGGGGGGGGGGGGGGCTTTGTGGTCTAAAAAGCTGCCTGTGTGCGGTGGCTGCTTTCCTGCACTGCACGCAGGTCGATCGATCTCTGCGACGGCGCGCGTCGAGGCGTTGGCGGCATGCGCGGTCGTCGCTCACGCGTCCGCGGGGATGGCGGCCTGGCGGTGACCGCGGAGCTTGTAGCTATGTGTACATGTGCAAGCAGGAGTGGATCTACGAAGAAATAGTATGAAAGATAATTAAATTTAGAACGGTTCAGCAAAAGCTTTATAGTTCTAATATCGGTAGTGAGGGCTCGAGCTCCCACGGCATCCATAGCAGATCTGCCGTTACAAGCACGTTATTAGTTGTTGATGGCAGCTAGCGCTTCCCTCAATATGTTACACATCTAGTACAAATGTTCTTTATTTTTCAACACCTGTAAGCTTTTAGTGGTGTGTTGGATACTTCCTTTGTGGAAGATTAAATTGCCAACAACATTCTTTACATCCACATCACCTAATGAGAGGATTGCGTGTAGGAAGGGACTACTAGCTTGCACCGTAAAACACACAAAGAACGGTCTATACATCACCCGACCCGAGTAAACCCCTGCTCAGAATATTGTTGGATGTCCAGACCATTGTCGTCAATTTCGAACTGTGAGTGTATCTCCTGATTTTTTTTTTATAAGGAGGCGTCACTCCATTTCTTGATTCTAGAAAGTAAGTGCATTATATGTAGATTATCAAGATTATTATATGGTGCAATTTTTGTAAAAGTTCTATATGTGTATAAAGCCATGGCCACTGACCTAAAATTTTCATGTGCACATATTTCTTGTTTTATTCTTGATAGTTCAACTTGTGTTCGTGACAGGATGCACAGGAGCGGCAGCGATCCTGATTCTGACAGGGCGCACTGGTATAGGAGCAATAGCGATGACGAGTCATTTATTGATAAAGATAAAGATTGCAGAAGGGGCACCATAGCCCCGCTGCTGAAGAAAGGCCCATGGACATCGTGGGAGGACTCCATCTTAGAGAAGTACATCAAGAAGCATGGTGAAAGGAATTGTAAGCCTGTGCAGAAGAACACTGGCCTCTTGAGGTGTGGCAAGAGTTGCTGTCTCCGGTGGATGAACCATCTGAGACCTAACCTAAAGAAGTGGGCTTTCAGCAAGGAAGAAGAGAATAAAATTATTAATCTTCATCGCAAAATAGGGAATAAGTGGTCTCGGATGGCTATTGATATAAGTTCACCTTGTAGTTCATTTTTTTTCTTTTGCTCTCAGAATATATATCTCTTGAAACCGTTTATAAAAGTGTTGTTCTTTAATAGTTTTTGCATCACAAGTATATTTGGTGACCTTTACATGGAGGGGAGGTATGGGGGATATTAATATTTGTAATTCATCCATTGGTAAAGTTATTTAATTTAAAGTTTGGTAGTGTTTTTTCCAGTTGCATTACAAGTATGGAGGTATGTGTATTATTAATATTTGTAGTTCAACTGTTGGTGAAGTTATTTTCTTCAACTAAACGAATGTTATCCATTTCATTTATTTCAATTAATATTTGGTAGTTTTTGCATTACAAGTTTATCCTAAAATATGACTATCATCACAAATCAGATCAACCCTAATCAGCAGATATAAATATTGTCAAAGTCTCATCCTTGAAATTATCTTAGAAATGTAGACTATTTTTGCTTGTATGGCTTAGGGGTTGCTATTTAAACTAAACTGCTAGTATCTTTTCATTGCACTTGCAATCATCGGCCTGATTTAGTTCTACTGAAAATAAGGAGCCGTGGGACAAGCTAAAAGTTAAAGTGAAACTTGGGGTCTAGCTTTATGCATATAACTATTTTAGTTGTTGTTTTAGAACATTGTTATTGTTATATGCATTGTTCTATCCATTATCATTGTTATTAACTTGACCACATGTTCTCAATTGCCAGAGCGTACTGATAATGAAATAAAGAACTACTGGAACACTCGAATAAAGAAATGCAAGAACAATCGTTTGCTTTTGTATCCTGCTAATGTATGCAACGATGCTTTGAATGAAGATCAATATGGGTCTCAATTGCCAGGGCGTACTGATAATGAAATAAAGAACTACTGGAACACTCGAATAAAGAAATGCAAGAATAATCGTTTGCTTTTGTATCCTGCTAATGTATGTAACGATGCTTTGAATGAAGATCAATATGGGTCTCAATTGCCAGGGCGTACTGATAATGAAATAAAGAACTACTGGAACACTCGAATAAAGAAATGCAAGAACAATCGTTTGCTTTTGTATCCTGCTAATGTATGCAACGATGCTTTGAATGAAGATCAATATGGGTCTGAGAAGCTGACCAATAATCAGCTAGAAGATACTACTAGTATGTATTCTGCACCCTAGTTTTCAGATGCTTCCATTAGTAATATACTTGATAGGAGACTTGCATCAAAAGATTATGACTCCATAGAAGATCAAAGAAACCGAATAGAAGTTGCAATGGAATATGAGATTCCACTCCTTGTGTTGAAAACAACCAACAATGACATATTTCCATCAGGTGAGCTATCCCCTAAACCACTCTGAGAAGTTCACATAAGCTTTTGGTATTGACTTCGTATCACTTTGTGACTAACTCTAGTGATAAGACCATGCCATCTTTTGCAACCTCTATCTTTGCCAACCATGGCATTTCAAATGGCAATCTCTCTGCTTTGTCCACAACTGATGCTTTGCAGATGGAGCTCCCTTTAATCCAATTTGATCCAAACAACCAGTTTGTTTACTCAAGGGCTTATGCGACGCACCTAACAAACTTAGCTTTATTAAATGATCAATCAGAAGAATTACTAAATAATATTGATGTATTGAACTATGTGGTGATGAAAGAAGAGCTTTCTGGAGGGAGTTTGAGTCCCACTATTAATATGCCATGTGAAGCAATGGCATATTGTTCAGAACTCCCTTTATGCAAGGGATATCGGGAACAAGATCTTGATTTTTACACACAATAGTCCAGTATCGTCGGAAGAGCTTCATAACTTTGAACTTTGTTTCGGTTTGTATAGTTTACTTATTTCATCTTTTACTTACATAGTAGTTTAGCTATTGATTTGTTGATATCTTTTTGAAGCACATACCTCCATGACTCCCTCCAATGAGCTGGTAGTGCCACGGTATGAAGGAGATGTTCCACCTCTTCAAGATGATTTCACACCATATCTCTATTTGAATGGTGCCAATCTATCCATCTTCGAAGACACAAATGAATTGTTTCTGGAAAACAAGTTGGATACTAAAGGTGAACTTGTGATGACATGTTATGTTTCATAAAACCTGCTTATGGTTGAAATCATCATTTTCTAAAAATATCCGTTCTTACAATTTCAGGTAACTGACATCAAATTGTCATGAGTTGATGCCTTCTTGGACAAACTCATCATGAAACCAAGCATTTTATTCCATGAAGCTCATGAAGACGATCGAGCCAGTTGTTGCTATCTCTATTATTAGGATTTCCAGTTTGGATATTGCCGTACTCTGTGCTTTTCTTCATGTTGAATTTACCATGCGTGCTACGTTGAATTTCATCTGCTGTTGTGTGTGTTAAACTATCGAATTCAAAAGAGTTTGCTGCAACACGTTGCAACGTTGTGCCACCGAATGCAGAGACCGTTCTGTTTCATGTTGCGTATAATGTTTGATTTGGTTGCATTTGCATCTAGTTGGTGTTTCTCTGACGGCTTGCCCTGTTCGACATACTTTCAGATGTTTAAATAAGTTTTAATTATTTTAAAATTGAAACATAAATGTATATTTAAAGTAACTTTTATATAGAATATTTTCATATAAAAAATGGTATCATTTAACACTTAGAGAAACATGTTAACCAATGAAACTTACTTCCTCGATCCCACAATAAGTTCACTTTTAGCTCTTTCCATTTATCTCACAATAAGTTCATTTTTAAAGCAATCATTGCATCAGAATTTGTGAAATTAGAGAATAATTATATTATAAGTAGATAAAGTGAGAAATAGTTACGTTGAGATTTGATAAAGGAAGATTATTATAGTTTTTTTTTCTTTGTATTGGTATCTAGGAGTAATTGTGGCTTTGAAAACGTCGCTAACCTTGGCGTCGTCACAGACTCACTGAAACTCTGTGAAAGTGAATTGACGAGACGAACCAACTCCAAAACCAAGACCCGCACCACCCTTGCGTAAGCGCCACGCCACCTCATCACCCCACCCACACTATACTCGTGCTCGCGCCGCGTCGCCGCCCCCCACAACTCCCCACTCCGCCATTGCCGGGGGAGGCGATCTCCCATCTCCATCTCCCATCTCGCCTCCACGACGAACTCTCCTTCCCATCGCCTATCTTCTGTCGCGGAGGGTGGCAGTGACCATTTCCGGCGATCTTCGGGAGGGTGGAGGTTTCTCCCGGCTCCGGCAATACTCGACTCAAGAGCCCACCGCTCCGTCACCTTGCGTTTTTGGTCAGGTAAAAATTGGCTTTAGGATCACCAGTGCGTTGCTTTTTTCTTTTTGTTATGTTTAATGGTTTGATCGGTGAATTGCTGGGAATAGTCTTATGAGATTTTAGCGGATCTGTTTCTTGTGCGATATGTTTTGTAATCTAAGCTCGTTTCAATCTACTTTCCTGAACTTACCAATCACACAGTTGAGATTGGAAGGTCCCCCTCCTTGTAACCTCCTTATCGCTATCCTCCTCTATCTTCTCTAGCTCAAGTGTCCCCACGCTACCATCCTGCTTCGTCTTGAACATCATACCATTGCATTCATTGCCACTTTCCACTAGCTCCTAACGCTCCAACGACAAGCTTTCCTCGTCATTCAAACTGGCCCCCCGATCTCCTATTATCCCATGGCTGAGGGGGTGTCATTGTGCTAACACCGCACCATCAATCTCTGTAAGGTGGGAACACCTCCACCCTCTCCCTCTGTTTGGAGTAGTTCTTTCCCTTCTTTCATCTAGTTACGACTTTGTTTTTGTTTTCTTTTTTCTTCCCCCGGGCATAGGCCTGTCTGGCCAATTGTGTTGTGTAATAAAAAGAACTCTTTTCTTTCTAATATATTAAGGTGCAATCTTTTCACGCGTTAAAAAAAGTAAGGTGGGAACACTTCCCACCTTCTATAGATTCGTCGAGACACGAATTATAGAGCAAATCAAAGGTCAGAATTCACGTGATTCAGTCCATCATCACTGACTGATGTATAGCATTTCCAAAAGTTGGATTCTACCAAGGCCTCTTAAAAAAAGTCATGTATTCGGGAAAAAAACGAAAAACATAGCATCATGGGTGTACTGATGAATCTTTTAGCTGAGGCGCGAGGGAAAGCTCATGAATTATGCTCTGACGACTCTTTTAGCTGAGGCAGGGATATATGGAAGTTGGGCTTGTCAGACCGACACTATCTAACTACTTTACCGCTGACGATCAAATGGCTAACCAAGCACGTGTGAACAAAAAAGCTACGAGTATCTTTCTTTTTTCTTTCCAATCGGGTGTGATCGTAATTTTAAAAAGCTGAAACCTGATTAATGTTACTGTACCTTTTATTTTGTTGTGAAATTGATGTCTTTTTTGTGCTGATTTGAGTTGAACTTGGGATGAAATCATGAAAGTGTTGGTGAGAAATTAAGCGGACAGTTTTTTTTTTTTCAAAAAAGATCGGTTAATTAAAAAGTCCCAAATTAATTCCAGTTCAATGTTCCTGCAATCCGAGTAGGAAGCGGTCGATCGACAACAGAATCTGATTCTACGCCAAGTTGCCGATCCCCGGAACAGCGAAGAGAGAGAGGGGGGAATGACAAACAGATCGGAGTGAATGCTCACATTCTGTTTTGCCTGGCAGGGAGAGCTTGGCATCTTCCTGCGGGCAATTCGGGCAGAACGGCGACCGAGGCAAAAAAAACAACAAAGCCAGCGCCAGTGAACCAAACCGGACCTCGTCGGGCTCCGCGCCGGTGTCACGCGACGAGACGCTGTCGTCTGTCGACGGAGTACGCATGCACGCATGGGCTCTCGCTGCGTCGATGTCGCTGGAGCGGACACTGCCATCCTGCGTACTTGTACGAGTAGGTGCAGCAAGTACGTATAGGCGCGCATGCCGCGGCGACGCCAGCAGCTGCTGCGGTCCACACTGCTCGACGACTCTCGACTGCCGTTGTTCTCGCCGTCGTCGACACGGGAGAGGGCGGAAGCAGCAGCAGCCGACCGGGCCGGCGTCGCGGCTGGGGCTCCCATCCCGTCGTATACTCGTCTGCGGTGGTTTGTGCCAGCGGCTTCTGCTGGGGCGGCACGCTCGCCCCTGCACGGCTGCACCGGTTTACCTGTCTGTCGCTGGAAGTTTGGTGATGAGCTGGCTGTGTTCGGATTCGGAACTAATCCCTCCCGCACGAAAAACGGAACGATTCATTAGCGTATGATTAATAAGTATTAACTATTTTTTAAAAAAATAAATTAATTTGATTTTTTTTAATCAACTTTCGTATATAAACTTTTTAAAAAAAGCATTATTTAGTAGTTTGAAAAACGTGTTCGCGAAAAACGAGAGAGATGGGTTGGGAACACGGGGATGCAAACACAGCCAAGCCCCTTGGACCAAGTGAGTGACAAACGACCGGCCCAATCGTATCGTCGGCGAATAAACGAAACGGCATAGAAGTATTTGCAAATGAAAAATAGTTTATAAATAAACTTTTATATATGTGTTCTTAGCGATTCAAAAGTATAGGCTGAAAAATAAACTTCAATGAAAAAACCCTAAAATCAACTCCAAATTTAAGATTGCAAATTTAAATTTTAGCTGATAAGCATAAGTATAAGCGAAAAGATGGGGCTGGACGACGTGACGTTGGAAGAGTTGGAGACTTGACGGTCTGTTTAGTAGAGTTTCAATTTTTGAATTTAGCTTTAAGAGTTAAGTCTGGAGTGGAGTTGTGAATCAGCCTAAACCCAACTCCACATCTCTAGTTTATTTCGTGAGAGCGCTTCACCCAGCTCCGTTCTCATTTTAAATGGAGTTGAAACTGTTTAGATAGACTCTATCTTTAGTAGAGCTAGAGCTGGAGCTGTGACAAACTGGCCTTGGAAGTTTTGAGTCAGCTTGCAGTAGACGGCAGGCAGGTTTAAGGCTGTGTTCGGCCGCACGGAAAACAGAGTGGTCCATTAGCGCATGATTAATTAAGTATTTGCTATTTTTTTTAAAAAATAGATTAATATGATTTTTCTAAGCAACTTTCGTATAGAAACTTTTTATAAAAAACACACTATTTAATAGTTTAAAAAACGTGCGCATAGAAAACGAGAGGAGAGTGTTAGGAACTTGCCCTTGCAAATACGGCCTAAACTGTTGATTGTATGGGCCAAGTGGGCCTCAGAGAAAGTCCATAAGCAACGTCGCCACTGGGCCGACTTTAATTGGGCCCACCGTGTGCTGTTGTTTCTAATCACCTGTCACGACGGCACTAATAAGCAGCAGCGAGCCAGTGATTCTTTCTTTTTCTTTCTAATACTACTTACTACTAAGTATACTATTAGACTACTAGTAGAGTACTTCCTCGGTCGTTAAGTGTAGTTTTAGCTAGTAAAGTCATTGTTAAGCCAAAATTAAATTTATTTAGGCCCTGTTTAGTTCTAAATTTTTTTTTTCAAACTTTCAACTTTCCATCACATTAAACCTTTCATACACATGTAACTTTTCAATCACATCGTTTCAATTTTAACCAAACTTTCAAACTTCAGTGTGTGAAATAAACATAACTTTAGTATAAATAGAGAGAGTAGTTTCTACTGATGCATGCATCGAGAATTCTACTTCTTTGGAGAACCGGTATCGTACTAGCCAGTCAAGTTGTACTCCTACGTGTACTCTCTCCGTCCCATAATATAAGGGATTTTGAGTTTTTATTTACAACGTTTGACCACTCGTCTTATTCAAATTTTTTTAAAATTATTAATTATTTTATTTGTGACTTACTTTATTATCTACAATATTTTAAGCATAACTTTTCGTTTTTTATATTTGTAAAAAAAGTTTAAATAAGATAAGTGGTCAAACATTGCAATTAAAAACTGAAAATCTTAAGGACGGAGGGAGTAACTTGTAGTAGCAGCAATACGGGAAGGAAAAGAAACTGCTGAGAATTTAGTACTAACACGCACGCACGCCACGGTCGACACGAATGACACACGGCTCTCGTTCTCAAACACTCCTTGGCCCTGGCTCTCCCCTCGTCGTCATTATCCAGCAGTCAGAGAGTGCTACTACACTAGCAAGCGGTTGAGTGCACGCATAAAGCATTCCTCAGCTTAACATACGGCCAAACAAATCACCTGTACGTTCCACTGTTCCACCAGTAATAACCACACCTCCTACGCGTCAACGCTCGACACGCGGGGGCCATTGACCCGTCCGGGTCAGCTCAGTTGCGTGTGCGTGCCAAGCATTCCGTGCACGCAGCAGCACGATCGCTCGCATCGCGCGCACGGGAGGCATTCGCACGGCTGATCTGCCTGAAACACACGTACTCCTCCTCTGCGATTTGGCTGCCGCGCGCCCGCCTTGAGAGATCGATTTCCAGCGAGTTTAGTTATCGTCGACGACGACGACGAGGTTGATCGAGTTACTACCTGTTGTTACCGTGCGGAGATATTTCCGGACGGTGACAAGGAAAATATCCTCGGTTTTGCTCATGGTCCATCTGGGACAGCGAGGGGTTGGTTGGGGGAGGCAGAGAGAGAGAGAGAGGAGGGCGACCCCAAAAAGCTAAAGCAAAGCGACGACGAGGAGGACGAGGCCGACGCCGACGAGGCGGGCCGCTGCGGCCACGTGGCGCGTGGCTCCGGCGGGGATGAGGTTGCTTCAACGTGTGGCCACCTCGTCTTTGTGCTTGCGCCTTCCCCGCAACCTAGATCTTTTTGTCCTCACCCAGTCACTCGTCCGAACACTTGTCTAATCCTCTTGCCAAACTAAAATTAAAACGTGCAGCATGATAGTAAAATTAACGCTGTCGTGCCAATAATTTCTCGACGACAACGACATATAATGTTGAAATTAGTGGTAGATAAATTTTGGGAACCTTATATTTCAAATCATCATTATGGTTCAGTTTAACCCGATGGATTTGGACCTGAACGTAATTTCGAAACTTCCCAAGGGTATTTCACCAAGCCGTACGCATTATTTAACCGATGGTGAAGTGGTGGGCACACGCCCTCTCCTAAAACCAAGGAACCCAACCCCACAAAAAAGCGTAGGACGCCGGAGTGCGAAATCCTTATCCGCTCGCGGCGACGCCATGGCCGCCGCCGCGGTGGTCCACCTCTCCGTGCACGGCCGCCTCCGCCGCTCGCCGGAGCTCCAGGCCCGGGCCTGCCACCGCCCGTCGCTGCTCCGGTGCCGCGCGTTCAAGCAGGAGGCCGATAACGGCGGGGAGGAGGCTTCGTCGTCGCCGCCGACGACGACCGAGGCGCGGAGGCGCAGGAAGGGCCCGCTGTACAAGCTGAAGGCGGCGATCCAGGGGCTCGCCGGGTCGCGGTCGGCGGCCGCGGAGGCGTACGGGGGCGAGTACCAGCGCGCCGTCGAGAAGGCCGAGGAGATCTTCTTCTCGGTGAGCTCCATTCCTGAACCCCTCAAGCTCCCCCGCAAGCGCAGTTTCTCTACATGATACTGTAATTGTTATGGCCGATTTTTTCATCTGATCGTGTGATCTACTAGTACGACTGCCTTTAATTGTTGCCACGTATCGGGAGGCTCAACCACTCAATGCGTTAACGAGCACTGCTGCCTTAATCAGCTCGATTGCTTAGCTGCATATGGGAATTGCACCCATCAGATGCTACAGCTACAAGTGAGTTTAGGTGATCTATGTGGTTTCAATGGGAGTTAGGATCCAATACACTAGCTGTGGCACAAATCGATGTGCTGATCAACACTAATCAGCTTGTTTCTGAATACAGTAGGCTCCAGTTACTGTGAAATTCTGTAATGCCAGTTCCCTTTATGTTTATGTGCTGGAGAGCAAATTCTGCCTGCGCTAAAATTAATCGCAGGCCTGTGACGCAATTTGCCTGGGCAGAGGATGCGGCTCGTAGCCAGAGGTGTCATTGTGTGTAGCCTATGTTGCTTTTGAGACTATTTTAAGCTTCTTTGAAACTCGCTCTTGATTAAATTTACTTCGTCTCTCATTTATATGGGCCTAGATTCTCTGGTTGTTGCATCTACCATTGTATGGGGGGGCATGGGCTGCCAGGTTCCTGGTTTTACATGTCCAACTGCAAGTGCACAGGCCTGCTTTACAGTTCAATTGAATTGCTTCCTAGGCTTGCTGTTTCTTTGTATTGATATATATAAATAAATGTCCGGTATCGGCTGATTTTCTAACCTAAGCATATCAGTAATTTTCTATTTGTTGCAAGCCTGAACAAGGTGGTTTATTCATGTACTGACCAGTGAAGTTATGTACAGCCCCATCGTTTGGCCTAAACAGCCAAAGAATAAGCCAAAATTTGAATTTTTGAACTTGATTTTGAAGTTGATTTTGAAATGCTTTTAACGTAATTTTTGTTAATGTTGGCTTTTAAGTCGCTACGGACAAATCTACAAAATTTTTACTTATAAATTAATTTTAATTTTCTAATAAGCCAAATAAGCCATTTTGGGCCAAATGGGCAACCGATGGGAGCCGTACTCTTTTTCTGAATTTATCAGTACTGAGTTGTAGGATCAGCTCCTTTTTCTGAAATAGGGGTTCTTTTTTTCAAATTGACTTATTTCCTTCTCCTTTTCAGGTTGCTACGCAAGTAGGCCGATATGTTATCACTATGATGAGCAGCGGTGTTGTGCTTGGAGTTGGATTTCAGTTATCAGGTTAGTTACATTCATTTGATATATTGCATTGCATTTGGATACTTCTGTTTTTTTCCCTATAAAGGGCATTTTCAGAGTTTCAGTAATGACCTAGCTACCTTTCTATTTAGGTGGAGACAGCCAAATGAATACACTAATTTGGTATAGTTGGCTCGGGGGAGTAATTATTGGCACGATGATAGGTGCTAACAGTGTCCTAGAGGAACACTGCAAAGCTGGACCTCGCAATGTTGTCATAACTGGAAGGTAACCCATTTTACATTCTTCCTTTGACATGCCATCTGAATCTTTTGCTAGTAAGTAGATTCTGAGTACAGGTCAAAGGTAATAATCAAATCTAATGAATTTATTCCTAGATAGGAAGTACTATTTCACCTTCTATTATTCCCTATTATCTTATTTGATGAGTGGAGTATAACTATAATAATCACCAAGTATATACGGGTTGGTGCATAGAGGAGATTATGAGGTGCGGTCATATGAACAAATCATTAAAGTAGCCTTATAAACATGTTAATATAAAAATGACTTCTCATTGTATCCATTGTGAGCTGATTTCTTACTAGTATCCATGTTCTTCAATCAATGTTGAACTTAATAGTTTGATTTTGGCAGCACAAGAGGATTAGGGAAAGCACTTGCTCGGGAGTTTCTTCTTTCTGGAGATCGTGTTGTAATTGCTTCACGCAGGTGGTACTCATAGACATGTAGCTCAATGTGTGTTGTCGCATATCCATGAGATTTTTTCTCATGAAATGCAATGCCTTGTCCTAGTTTTAAATATTCTCTTTTTTGAAGGCAGCCCTGAATCTGTCCTTCAGACCATCAACGAGCTTGAAGAGAACATACAGGAGGGCTTGTCAGTTGCAAAAAAGAAACAGAGAGAAATTTTGCTACATGCCAAAGTTGTTGGTACATCATGTGATGTTTGTAAACCAGAAGATGTTAAAAAGTTGGTGAACTTTGCCAAGGATGAGCTTGGATCAATTGATATTTGGGTAAATAATTTACTTTTATCTATCTTCATCATTTATTCTGCATTATTTCACAGTTGGGTACTCAGTTGGATACTTGGATTGAGTGCACAAGTTTTTTGTACTTATAACCTTTTTGTTTTGTTCTGTACCGTGACATTGCAGAATGTACTTAACATGTGCTATTCTTCTTATTCTTATGTATAGATAAATAATGCTGGCACAAACAAAGGTTTTAGGCCACTGGTAAACTTTTCAGATGAAGATATTTCTCAGGTAAGTTAGTTATCTTCGGAAAGTCTGAGTCTTTTCCATTATAATAGAGTTCACAGAACTATATTTGTCATGCAACCTGACTTAGTTATTTCATCTTATTTTTCTTTCTCCTTAGCCTAAACTACATTGTTGTGTCCTTTTCTGTTTGCAGATTGTCTCAACAAACCTAGTTGGCTCTTTACTTTGCACCAGAGAAGCCATGAATGTCATGCAATACCAAGAGAAGGGAGGCCACGTATTTAACATGGATGGAGCAGGTTCTGGAGGATCAAGTACACCATTGACAGCTGTGTAAGTACCTAATGATTTCAATTTTTTAATGCTCCACTGTTCATGTAGCTCTTATACTGGACAGGGATATTGTCTTGTGGTTTCCTCATTGGCTAAAAACGAGTATAATTGTATTGATGTTGTTACTTGTGCAGTGAAACTAAAACTGGTACTATTTTGCAAACTTGCAGTTATGGTTCAACTAAGTGTGGCCTTAGACAGTTTCAAGCATCACTTCTGAAGGAAAGCAGAAGATCAAAAGTTGGTGTACACACTGCCTCTCCTGGAATGGTCCTTACGGACCTCCTTTTGAGGTAACCTCTGAAGTTATTTAGATGCAATGATTGATGATTTGATTGTTTAGTTCATTCTGAACTACAATATATTTATTGCTTGGTGCACATGTTGTCCAAACCACACTTTGTGTATTAGATAGTAAAACAAGATAAGACTTAAAGTGCATAAGAAGTTTTCAGTAGGATCTTTATGGAACCACACATATTGGTTAATCAGAATTTATTTTTAATAATCAACAATCAGAATATGTCTCCTTTGTTGAATGGGGAAGAGTCAAAATTTTGAGATACCTCGCTCTGCCCAAATCTTATTTGTTTCAATCTCTTCTTTCTAGGATTTGATTTGTGGAAACTATTTCTGTAGAATCAGCTTCACATTAATTATTAAGTTGCTTTTGCTACTACACTTCTAGCTCTTGCTTTTCCTATCTGCTATAATCCCAATGACACGGTAAACTGGGTGTGTGGCGGTTAATCAGAACCTGAAAGAATTAATGTTCCATTCCTGTGCAAATACTCTGCCTTGTAAATCCAGTTCAAAGTTGTGATGTGGCACATACTTTATACTTGTAAGGCTTCATAGTTTCTGTCAATATAAATAACCTGTGAGATAACTCCTAGATATAATTATTACAAATGACTAATGCACTGGAAAGTTCTAACATATTAATATTTTTATTGGTAATACTACATACGTAGAATAATATGTTTTTTTTAACTTCAATTGATGGTGCATGCCGCTTCTTCCATATTTATCTGGTCAGCTCTTCTGTTGCCACATGCCCAACTATGCAGACTGCTTTAATTAACTTACAATCCTTCTATCTTTTGCAGCGGTTCTTCTCTGAGAAATAAACAGATGTTCAATTTAATATGTGAGCTTCCAGAAACAGTTGCAAGGACATTGGTTCCGAGGATGCGAGTTGTGAAAGGAAGTGGAAAGGCGATAAACTACTTGACACCACCAAGGATCTTGCTTGCCTTGGTTACTGCATGGGTTCGCCGAGGCCGATGGTTTGATGAAGAGGTATGTTTCTTCTCTATACAGCTAGTACTTTTCAGCTTTACCTTTTATTTCAGCAATGCCAGTATATGAAATATGCTGAATTCCAGCAGAAGCCTTGCGTGCAAACATGATTGTTGCTTTCATTATTATGCATTTGCATGTACTTTTCATGATATTGAACCTCAAGACTTTTGAGCTATTATGCTTCTGAAATAGTGGAATATACATTTCTAGAGAAAGAGTACCAAGCTCTTCTACCGTTGCACCAAATGTATATGAAACTCAATGTTGAATATAAAGAACACTGGACGTAGACTATTCAAATTATGCCTGTGGTGATTTTCTTGTAAATTGTGCTAAATAAGCAGTATTCGTTCTAAGACTGGATCAGCCAGGCGAGTCAGATCATAATGAAGCTTGAGACCAGCGTCCAGTTCTGTCAAGTCTCTACGTAAGAGCCATTGATAGGGTCTGTCTTGATGGTTCAGTTTCCAGTTTCCAGGTCCATCACCTTTACTGCTAGTTGGCCAGAGCTCTTCTGGAAGGCCTTGGGCTGGTCCTCCCCTCAATGGCTTCAATCACCTGGTTCCACCATGGCTTAGCTCGGTCCAACAGTCTCAGTGCTATTGTTTGTACTGCATGTTAAATATGCCATAGTTAATTCTCACATGTATTGCTGGATCTCACCTAGTCCACATGAAATCCAGCAACAGATTTAACTGGAGAGAATGATAGGGGTTTTAAAAAGCAACTGCACCCATCAAATGATTGCACTCTAGTACTATTTTGGGGCTGAAGTGGGCAGCAAGTATACATATTGGCGTTTTTTTTTGGTATCTCACTGGTTTATTGGCTGTGATTTTGGGAAAGAAAACCACGTGCAAATTTTGGTACCGTCGAAGCTTCTCACCATTAGGTTGACAATTATGAATGGAAAAACTGAATGAACACATTATTTTCGCAAGATATTTAGGAAACAGGACATTTGAGAAAAAAATGCTAAGAAGTGGGTAATAATTTAATTATAACGTTCGTGTTCCTTCAGAATCTTTCACAACATAACTCAAGAAAAGTGCTGTATACATCACTGTATAGATCAATGTCTTTTGTGATGGACAATGCTCCAATCATCCTATGTGCAAGGTTGAAAATCAAACAGATGAAGTAAAAGAATATTATATTCTTACAAATGAGAGATCAGCATATCAAGCGACTTTATGCATACTTCACAGTTCATAATACTTTCAGTCTGATGATTAATTCATGTGAATGTGTGACTGATCATAAGCACATTGCAGGGAAGAGCAGTATATGCAGCAGAGGCTGATAGAATCCGTAATTGGGCTGAAAGTCGAGCACGCTTCTCTTTCACAGATGCCATGGAGATGTACACAGAAAACACATGGGTTTCTGTGTTCTCGCTCTCTGTCGTCTGCGCATTCATAATTCTTTCCAGCTCAGGTGGACCTCTTCCAGGCACATGATCCCAGGAGTTGCCAAACTAGATGGTTACACACACCATTTTTCTTCAGTACGGGGATTCTATTATGTACTGATATATGACACACGAAACTTATGAAGGGGGGAAATTGAACCCAGAAAGCTTACTGCGTACATACGCCCAACGGTGAGAAGCATCAGCTGCCACTCATCATTTAAGGTCAAGCTAACCATGTGCTCAGTAAAAATGGGTAAATAGCATTTGTTGTGTGGGCATTCCACTGTTTGTAAGCTGACTTGTAAAAACGTGTATCTGAGCTAAACTGAGCACGAACAGATTCGATGGACAATGTTATCTGCTGTACATGCATGTAGTAATGTAGTTTTGATAACTGTGATTCTCTGGTCGTCGCTTCCAGTTGCACGGTTGCACCGTATGTTGCAACCACCAATAGAACTGAAAGTAAGTGAGAGTAATCAAGCCAGCATCTGCTATGTATATATATGAGTCATCAGTCTGTTATACATCACAAGGAAAGCTTCTTCAAAGCTAAAAGCAAAGCTACCAGTAATCCTGTGGTTTTGTCCATTTGAGTTCTTGATCACAACAGGGGAGATTCAGAAGTTGCATTAAGGTATACTACTACTACTATCATTTATGCAGTTTGTTGCACCTGCAGTCTTGCAGAGTGATGATTCTTCTTGATGGGGAAGCAGGACGTTCACTTCACCTCGTACAAACAATGTACGGATTTCTGTGTGCGAGCCATTGTGAGCAAGGGGCTTTCTTTTCTTCCAAAAGGAAAATACAGGCTAGTGCTTTTTTCATGAAAAATATCTGATGGTGAGTGGAGAGTGCACACGCTGATGAGCAGCCGAGCCGGAGCATGCGTTGGCAACTTTTCTGAACTACAAGCTGGAGACGACGTGAGGCTTCTTTCCGAGAGTTGATAGCGGCGGGCACTTCTGAAGTTGGGTGTCGATTTCTCCCTTTTTTCTGCTGAGCAATGGCACCTTCCATTAGTTGGAGGGTGGAAGCTTCCTTCTTGAGTCCGAGGCCCCAATGTCACCAATCCTTCTCTTCTGCATTGTTCGTTGGAGTATAAGTGCATTTAGGGACGGAACTAGAGAGATGTACCATTCGCTTGCTTTACTTTACTTTAAATCAAATTTAAGTTAATATGAGTATTTGAGTTTGGATTGAGAAGGTACATATATATAGTATATATAGTAAAAATAGATAAACTATATTAAAAAAAATTTCTTGGCCGGGTCACCCCTCTCTCCTACCTAGCTCTGCCCCTAAGTGCATTGCCCGTTCTTCTCTACTAGTCCAAGTTTTAGGTTGAACTTTTTTTTGAGGGGATAGTTTTAGGTTGAACTGATCTATCCATATATGCCCTTTAATCTTCCAAAAGGTTAAAATAAAATATGCATGCAAACTCTGCCTTTACTAACACGCATTTTGTATTCATATAGATATATATACCATCAGGAAACTTATTCCCACCTATACACAAAAAGAACAAAAAAAAAACTTGCATTTGCTTAGCTGATTGAAATCTCACTAAATCTGCTGCTACTTTGATTGGATTAACCAACTACAGACAAGTTGCAGTCAAAAAAAAAAAAAAAACTACAGACAAGTTGACTATGCCCTGGCCGGGCAGTGAACATGGCTGGTACAGTAGTACTCCTCTTGGCCCTCTGATTGCAGCTTGCTAGCAGCAGCAGCCACGGCGGCGTTTGTTTTGCATGTCAATGTTTAGAGGGTGGTTGGTTCCCAGCCACAGTACCGTTTACTACATCTAAGATTGGATAGATTTAATCCCATTAGCAGCTGTTTGTTGTAGCCACAGTTGGGACAAGATTCTTTTCTGATAAACTGAGTCCCACATATCATTGACTCAAAAAAATGTGACAATATTCCCTTAGACTTACTAAGGTGTGGCCAATAATTTAATCGCCTTAACTTAGACAAGTGTGACAATATTTATTGATAAATGACAACAGAGTATGGTTAGGAACCAAACACACCCTTAATTCACCTAGCAAAGCCACTTCTTGGCCTTTTTCTTTCTAGTCTTCAACATTGCCATCATCATGTACATACATGCCACTGCCAGACCAGTACAGATTATTCCAATGTGGCGTGGTGTTCATCCTGAACAGTGGTTGATGTGCCTTGAGGTCAATGATTTTTTTGGTTTCTTGAGGCGACTAGACGGTGTGAGTGCTCTCCAAGATTGAACTCAACCGTCCGATCCACTTGTGCTGGGAGAGGGCTCCTTTTTTGTGGATGGCTTTGCATGCAGGATGGAGCCATGGAGGAATTCATGTAGTCATGTATTTGTATGTAAGTGGTCTGTGGAGCCCTCAAGGCAAAAGAATTATTGGAGAATAATTTTGCTTGTCCTCATGGAGAAATGGTTTGTCGCACATGGACACGGTTAGATCTCTCACCCTGTAATCTAGATTTACTCCCGATCGTGCCTCCTTCAATACAAAGGAATGTTACAAGAATCGGTTCAATTTTTGTTGGAATTGGTTTCCTTTGTTTATATTTTTTTAATAACAAAAAGTTTATTGAACATATAACCAATTATATCAATATGATAGCACAAATCATCTGATAATACTTTTGGCCTCTGCATAATTAATATGCAAAAAGAAAAGCATACATCCACACTAGGTTTTCTCCAAACAAAAGAAATTGCAGAATTTTATATGAATTTTACAAGAATCAGTTCAATTTATATCGGAGCTGGAGTTCCGAAAAGGTTGAAGTTGCCAACTTACCACCAAGGAGGCAAGGACAAAATTAACCATTTTAAAATCTTAAAGCAACAGAAATGAAATGGATAGAGCTAGGCAGAGTAGTTGTACAATCTATTCCACGACATGACGAATCCCACACTAATTAAGTCACTGATTTGAACTAGTATCACAAAGGGGGATTAGGCTAAGTTATCCGGCCCGGTGCGTCACCGCATCATATTCATATTCATATCTCATGTTTAATTGGTGGCCGTTATCATATGAGGACATGAGGTTTAGCCTTTTGGAATGTTTATCCAAATTCCAAAACGATCAAAAGATGTTCATATACTCCCTCCGTCCCTAAATATTTGACGCCATTGACTTTTTAAAATATATTTGACCGTTCGTCTTATTAAAAAAAGTTTATAAAATATGTAAAACTATATGTATACATAATAGTATATTTAACAATGAATCAAATTAATAAGAAAAGAATTAATAATTACTTAAACTTTTAAATAAGACGAACGATCAAATATATTTAAAAAAGTTAACGGCGTCAAATATTTTTAGGGATGGAGGGAGTATAAGAGACTTGTCTATAGCTGAAGGCGATGTGCATGCATCAGAATATACCCAACACAACGCACGCGTGGATCGAGAGGATATATATATTACATCTGCATGAAATGAAATGGCATAATTTTTGATATTGCGCGATGTGTGCATGCATGCATGGCCAGTGCAAAGTCACACACACATGTGAGCATGTTGGGGGCAGAAGGATCGAAAGCAACGGCCACTGTCGAATCTGCAACCTTTTTATTTTTGGCGTAATGTTGTGTGATCTTGTGTAGAGTTTGCACCGAGCTATTGCTTTGCAAGATTTGATATCATGTTTTTGGTATAAAAAGGTCAATGTAATATGTCTTCCTTTCTTCCAAGGGAAATTTGATCATGCGTGGAACATAACGCATTGGGTTATATGATTATCTTTTTTTTAAAGAAAAGGAAATTGAAGGTATAGACAATTATATATAATCAGGGACGTTTGGAAGGACCAGAACGCCCGCGTCACCTCCCGCTCGGGCGACTCGGGCAGCGACCCAAGCCACCGCCGCCGCCGTTCTTCCCCCCTCCCCTCTGCCTCGCCGCCGCCTGAGCAAACGGCCGGCAAAGCCGGCAGCTTGCTAGGATGGCGGCGGCGGGGCTCATGGCGGCGGCCACCCTAGGTCCGGCGCGGGCGAATCTGAGGGTGGAGGCCGGCCGGAGCGGCGCTGTCGTCGAGGCCGGAGGCGTGCAGGGCGCGCGGGCGACGGCGGCAGGTGGACGTGGTGGTGACAGGCGGCGCAGGGGCGCGGGGTTGGCGGCGGCAGGCGGAGGTGGAGACTGGCGGCGGGGTGTGAGCCGCGGTGGTGAAGGCGGCGGCGATGGAGTCTGCAACTTCGGGCATCACCGGATCCGTGTCGGCCATTGCCGGATCTGGAGCCAGGTGCGGAAGAGGAGGCGGGTGGTGGTGGGGATGCGGTGGCGGCGGGGATGCAATGGCGGCGGCAGGCGGCGGGGATGCAGGCGGCAGCGGGAGCAGAGGAGGCGTGGCTTTGGTGGTGGTGGCGCGTGGAGGAGCGTGGAGGCGAGGCCGGCGGTGTGGAGGCCGACGCGGCCCGTGGAGATGCGGTCGGCGGCGTGGCGTGGAGGCCGGCTCGGTGGCGTGGAGTCGGGTGCGTCACGTGGAGCGTGGAGGCCGGCTCGGCAGCGTGGAGACGCGGCTGGCAGCGGGAGGCCGGTGCGGCATGTAGAGGCGCGGCCGGCGGCGTGGAGGCTGGCGACGGCGCGTGGATGTGCGGCCGGCGGTGGCGGAGGCCGGTGCGGCACGTGGAAGTGGGGCCGGCGGCATGGATGGCTAGCCGAGCTTCGACGACCGGTCCCTTGGCCGCCTTGGCCGGTTCTGGTCGGTGCAGCAGAGGAGTGTGGGTGACGGTAGGTTGTGTCGAGGGTTGACTGCTTGTGAGACGTCGTGGACTATCGTGTGGCCGTCGATGTGGGGGGCTTGTGTGGGTAATGTGCAGACGCTGGCGAAAGCCTTGCCGTGCCTTTGGCCGGTTCGATGACGACGACGCCGTTGGCGCCGTTTCCCTTCTTGAAGGCGTTGTCATAGCGCTCTGCCATTTGCCCCACAAATCTCCAGGTGAAAACCTTGCTCCGGCTTCGGACGAGCGGCGACGGTGTTACGCGTCGTGTCCTCCTTGGGGGCGTCGCTTTGGGGAAGTTCCTTTACATCGATGACTATTGATGGTCCCTTCGGTTCAAAAGCTTTCTTTCCTTGGCATTCGGCGAGGCCTAAGCCTCTTGGGTCTGCTTCGTTCTATGGTGGGCGACACACTCTTCGGTTGCTTCTGTGGATGAAGTCGGAGCTACTCACTGTTGGGGTGCAGCGACGTTTGGCAACGATGACGTATTGACGTATTGTAGTCTCTTCCAAAGAGTTGGTGCTGGCCATGTGAAGGAAGTGGCTCTTTGGTGGCTTGGCTGATGTCCATTGTGGATGTCGGAGCTGCTTTCGCTTTGGCGACTTTCGTGGCTTCAGTATCGCTGCAGTGGTGAAGTCGGCGCTTCTGGGTCGCTTGGGCGGCTAGCTCGACAACGATAACACCTCTTCTGTGATGTCGGAGCTGTTGTGCCGCTTTTGTGTTTAGCTTGGCAACGATGTCCTGCATTTGGGCTCCGCTATTGTTGTTAGTTGTGTGTTAGGTTCCATGCTTTCTTCTGTCTGTTGGGTTTCAGCCGGTTCCCATAATTAACCGTGCAGCTGTATGATTTTCGGGTCCGATTTCCCTTATAAACTGGATCATTGTCTCTTGTCTGTACAGTTTCTCTCTCTCTTAATATAAAACCAGCAATGCTGGCTTAGGTTTAAAAAAATTATATATAATCATTGATATATATAGTTCGTGGTATGTTCTGGAAAATTTGTGCACATAAAAAAATATCCGTTTGTTGACAATAATTAAAATAACAATTGGGGAGATAGACAACCTATGGTTTGACGCAGGAACTATTGGAGTAACTAACTAAACTAATCCGTAATCATGTATATAGATATGCATCCTCTGCTTTTCAGTTCAATAGGCAGGTACCTTCTGTCCCTCTCTTAAAGGAGAAGCAGCATGTGCTGTCCTTGGACTATGCTACTGAAAGAAAATAAAAAATCAATGGCCTGGAGCAGAGGTCATGAGGGAAATGTACCCTACAAATCAGAATTGGCGTAATAATGCTGCAATGGGGCCTACGGTGGCTGAAGCAAATTAAATTTCAATAATTTTTACTGATCTGCTAGCTGTATTTTTCAGAGAAATTGAGATATGAATAATTTGTGGACAACAGAATGTAAATTCTTGATGATATGTTACCGTGGTTACGTGATTTGATTATATTGTCGTAGTAGAATTTTTAGAACTGTGCATGGACATGGAACCCATCAGAATTCACGTGCTATGAATGCTGAGATTCCTGCATGTTACCTTTGTGTCCTACATGCATGATGAATTGCTCAGATAAGATGATCTTTCTAAAAGAAAAAAAAATAGTTGATGATTGCCAAACATTTCCAATCATTACAAAGGACTATGATGCAGGCAATGTGGTTAACTCAATTAATAGAGATTTTGGTTATCATGATCGAATTCCTTTGAGTTAGACATACATTTGGTTTGTAGCCACAACCGCGAGGAAAATATTACTTTTTTTACTATCTAGGTCCCACATGTCATTAATGTGTAATGGTGCTGCGAGATTTTCATCTCGCTGGCACCGTGTCATGCTGATTATGATAACCTAACCAACTCGAGTTTAGACATAATAAATGTAGCAAATTTGGGCAACTTATGTATAAACCAAAGATAGTGACAATTTTCACGAGTTTTATATGCTAAACGGTTTGGTCAATATGTTGAGCTGGATTCACTCACGGGCTCTAGGCTACTGATCATGCCATTCTTTTAGGGCCGGTTGGGTGGAGCTCCAACTTCTAAATTTAACTTCAAGAGTTAGGTTTAAAGTTAAATTGTGGAACACCTTAAACCCAGCTCCATATCTCTAATTTATTTTGTGAAAGCGTTTCATCTAGCTCCATTCTCATTTAGGTGAACTTGAAACTGTTTGTCTAGCTCCAACTCTAGAAGAGGTAAAGTTGGAGAGCTGGAGCCATGGTAAACAGACTCTAGTTTCAATTTCGATGGTACCTATCTAATCAATTGATCATAGTATTTCTGCCAAAATCAAATGTGGAAAACGAGGGCATCGACGAGCCCTCTACCAGTAGCCCTGCAGGACACATATTTATGCATAAAACCTCCCAACGGGATTTAATTTGCAACACAAAACGTCATTAATTTGGTGCTGACTTTCAGTTGTTCCATATATTTGCTACTCCTACCTGCTGTCAATCTTATAAGACATGCAAGTAAACACAGCCACAGAAACGGTGTACAGAAGACAAATGCAATTAATGATTAACTTTGCTTGCATACGCACCGATTCTAGCTAGCTTGAATAAGACTGTTAGCTATAGTAAGTAATTGATTAAAGATTAAGAGATCAAATAAAGCAAATATCAACCAATCATGCTTCAAACTCCCATCGTAGCTGTATCAACCACATATTAAGATCAATCATAGCTTCATTAACCATGTCTACGTCATATCAAACAGCACTCCAAATTTAACCTTGCTAGCTAGCTGCCATGCATAGGCTTGTTGCGTAGATCATCTTTGGTGCTGACACTTGTATACTATGTGCACACATAGGTTGATGGTTTGTCAGGTTGTGGTGGTCACAGAATCTATATTGTGACTGTACATCAGACCATATAATCACAAACCGCGTACCCGCGATACACGTGAGGCCGAGAGTAAACCGCGCCTTCAAAATACTCCCTCCGTTTTAAAATACTTGACACCGTTGATTTTTTAGCACGTGTTTAACCATTCGTTTTATTTAAAAAATTTAAGTAATTATTTTTTCTTTTCATATCATTTGATTTATTGTTAAATATACTTTCATGTACGCATATAGTTTTACATATTTCACAATTTTTTTTAAATAAGATGAACGGTCAAACATATGCTAAAAAGTCAACGGTGTCAAACATTTTGAAATGTAGGGAGTACTACCTTTATTTTAAATTATGAAGCATGTACATTAATTTTTAAAAATCTGTATAGCTTAATAACATGTGGATTATATTATGAAACTTATCTCTCTATCCAAAATAAGTTCTTTTTAAAGTAATAATTATATTGAAGTTTGTAAGAAATAGTTGCATTGAGATTTGATAAAGCAGGGGTATTTTAGTTTTTTATTGGTATGTGTGAGATATGTAAAAAATGAACTTATTTTGGAACGGAGAGAGTATTTGTTATGGTGAATCTCTAATAGTTTGGAATCTCATTGTCTCAAACTATAATAATTTATCGAAATTGATAGTCAAATATTAGGACAGCCCAAAAACAACATGAGTATTTTAATTCAAAATTATGTATTTTAAAAAATTGACATGCCACAGTAAAAATAGGAAAAATAATGTGCCTATTGCTTGAATCACCATTTCCCAGGTATTTGCAAGCTTAGTTATCCCATCTGTTAAGAAAAATAAAGCATATTTTGCTTCGTTATAACATGACCAACCATTTTCCTATTAGGATATAATCAGTGGCACAATTTTTTTTTGAGGGAACAGAGAGCCAGTGGCACAACATTAATACCGTTAGATCTGTACTTAAAAGTACTACTAATATATTTTTATTTAGTAAAATAGTTATTAGCCAAAAAAGTTCATCTTATAATAGAAAAAAAGTATAGACGGGGTAATTGATGAATTACCCTACGTACCCAACCGAAGCCAATCATCATTAGTAATTAATTTCACTGCGCTAGGTGGAGTACTACATATCTTCATGTGATCATCTAGGCTCCTAATCACAGAAATAGAAAAACGGGGGAATAGAAAAAACGCAGGATTCTGACAGGAATACAGGTGTAAAACAGGGGATTGGAAAATATAGGAAAAACATAAGAATGACAGTTTGATTGGACCACAGGAAAAACGCAGGAATCGGATAAGATAGATTCAAAGGAATTTTTTCAAGAGGTTAGATCACTTGCTAATTTCTCTCCAAAATCTCTATAGGATTACCCATTCCATAGGAATTTTAAATGATAGAATATGATTCAATCCTTTATTTCAAAGATTTTCATAGGAATTTTTCCATAGGATTGAAATCCTTCAAATTTTCTACATTTTTTCTACAAATCAAACGGGCCCTTAAATACATATATACCACTAATTTTTCCTTGAAACCACCGCATATTTCCCCTAGTTTGCCTGCTTTTATCGATCAAATTTGTCAACTCATTTGGAAAAGAATTGCCACTCTTCAGTTTTCACCCGTACATTTGACATGGCAACTCTCTCAACCAATAATAATTATATTTGCATGCATCTATAGTACTCTCATACTATGAGTCATGACACGTCACCTTCTCCCTTAGCTCACACGACAAGTGTCGCCGCGAAAAAGGGGACAGCAGCAGGAGTAACCCTCCTTTCACTGACGCGTGGGACCCACCTCGCAGTAACGCCACCCTCACCCAAGTCACCGTCGCGCGTAACGCCCCCGCCATAATCACGCCGTGAGAGAAAAGCAAGCGTGAGCCTGACACCCCGGCCCCACTCGACAGCACCCTAGTCACTGACAGATGGGCCCCAGGAAGAACGGGGTTGCTTAGCCGAAAAGCGCGGTAGGAGGCGTCGCGGTGTGATTTTTTTTTCTTATTCCTTTTTTTTTGAACGTTTTAATAATTTTAAAATAAACCTTTCCAATACTTTTCAATATCAGTTTTTGCCAAGCCAACCCAATTAATGTAGCAAAACGTAGTACTTCCTTTGGTTTCATAAGTATTGACGTTTTGATAAATACACGGTTTTTAAAATATATCTTTACTTTTATATTTTCTATTATAATATATACAATAAATAAATGCATTCTTATTTTTATTATATAACTTTGAAAGATATATATATATATATATATTATTCTAGTTTTTTTAAACTAAATACTTTTAAATTGTTGATATCGAAAGTTATAAAAATTTGACTATATTCTTCCAAAACGTAAAGAATTATAAAAATCGGGGGAAGTATTATTTAGCCATTCAACCCCATGATTAAAAGATCCACATTTTAAAAATAAGTTTTTAGAAATGCTTGTTTTTAAAATAAAATAAATTTCAAAAAATAATAGAAACTCTCGCCGTGTTCTTCTTACCCTCCCCGGCTCGTCCTCCCTCCGACCCGCTCGATTCCCCGCGCTTTTATTCTCTCCTCTCTCTCTCTCTCTTCTTCTTCTTCTCCCCCACGTCGCGTCGCCAGTAGACTCCACTGGGGACGGTGTGGGTGGTGGTGGTAGTAGTAGTTCTCGCCCCCCTCAGGTCGCAATCCGCTCCAATTCCCCACCACCACCACCGCCGCGAGGGAGAAAAAGCTCTTGCCTGCTCTTTTCTTGCTTCCGCTTTGATCTTGCTCTCTTCTTGCTCGTGGTGTGGTAGTCTTCGACTCGTTCTTGCTGCTGCTGCTGTTGTTGTTGTGGTGGTGGTGGTGATAGTGAGTGAGTGAGTGAGTGGTGGCGATGTCGTCGCCGTCGCCGCCGCCGGCTAACCAGACGGCGGCGCCACCTCCGGCGAGCAACAACTCGTCGTCGCCGCCGGCGCCGGGCTCTTCGTCTCCGCCCTCGCTGACGCCTCCCGCAGCGCCATCGCCTCCGTCGACCACGCCCTCCTCGCCGGCGGCGCCGGCGGCGTCGAGCTCGGGGCTGACGACGCCCGTGATGGTGGGGATCGCGGTGGGCGGGCTCGTCGTGCTGCTGCTCGTCACCATCCTGCTCGTCTGCCTGTTCAAGAAGAAGAAGCGGCACCACCACCACCCCCCTCCGCCGCCGCCGCCGCCGCACCTCCTGCACTATTACGGCCACCCGCCACCGCCGCCGCCGCCCCCGCCGCCGTTCAAAGGTGAGATGGAGATGGGCACCTCTAAATTCCTACTACCTGCCTTGTCCCATAGGAGATATACAGATCTTCTGTTTCTTTTTTGTCTCACTAGCAACATACAGCTGCAAGACGTTGCTATCAACTGAATTTTTTGCTAAATTGCTGTCATGGTAAATGCTTTTTTTGGATTTCTTGAAAAATTTTGAAGGACATATTCTTGTTTGTTATGGGATGGAAGAACATATCGTTAGGCAAAAAAACACAGGATGTAGGTTTTGGTGTAGATTGTGCTAAGTTTACCATGGATGGAGTAGTGGTGTTGTGGATTATCAGTTCATCACTTGTGTTTGAGATAACACAAAAGGTTAATTCTGGAAAGAAAGTGACAAGACCTGACATGGTCGTGTAGTCCTGAGGTTACCTTACTTTTAAGCCAAATCATTTGGAAAACAAAAAGCATGTCATTTTCTTACTTTTTCATTCTTGAGTTAACCATCACAGAGTTGAATATGTTTCTTTACATATATTTAATCTGTGTGCAATCATCTCAAAGGAACAAAAAAAAAGTGCAATAAATCATTTCCTTCTCATATCATTCTGCATTGAGAAAATCTATTTGGAATATTAACTATGATCAGCGGTCTTTTCAGTACAATTCTTGCTGAGCTGCAGGGGATCACTATGGTGGGGTGTACCAAAATTGGCAGCAAAATGGTCCTCCACCTCCACCTGATCATGTGCTGAAGAAGGTGCCTTCGCATCCTTCCCCTCCACCACCTCCTGCTCCACTAAATGTACACAGTGGTGGTTCTGGCTCAAATTACTCCGGTGGCGACAACAGCCAACCTCTAGTGTCACCTGGTGCTGCATTGGGTTTTTCAAGGTGTACTTTCACTTATGAGGACTTGTCAGCGGCGACCGATGGATTCTCCGATGCTAACCTGCTCGGACAGGGTGGTTTTGGATATGTTCACAAAGGAGTTCTGCCGAATGGGACAGAGGTTGCTGTGAAGCAATTGAGAGATGGGAGTGGGCAGGGAGAGCGTGAATTTCAGGCGGAGGTTGAGATTATCAGCCGGGTACATCACAAACATCTTGTAACACTGGTTGGCTATTGCATTTCTGGAGGGAAGAGGTTGCTTGTCTATGAGTATGTTCCAAACAACACATTGGAGCTCCACTTGCATGGTACCCTCTCTTCTTGTGATCTCATTCTCACCGCTTCTTGCTTCATTTCAAAATTATCTATGTACTTTGTGTGTAAAAGATAATTAGAATGAACAGATACTTAAATGATTTAAAACAAATTTAGGATATTTCTCTCTTGCTAGATTACAGTAGACAAAAATGCCTACTGCATTATTAAGAGAAATAAAATCCCATGACTTATTAGTGCAGCGAAATCCCTCTTCCTTAACTGTTGAGGAATTTCATCAATGCTCAATTGGGCAAGTTCACGAATACCTGGAAGATATACCATCTTTCATGTCACTCTTTTCAGTTAAAATTATCTTCTGAGGATTTGTCAGAATGATAACAAACAACATGTAGTATTTTTTTTTACACCAAATAGAAAAAAAAAAGAGAAAATGCTCTCTTCTTCAATTGCATTTTTATGCAAAATCCTGAAACTTGCGTTGAAACAGTTGTCAATCTGTCATGAAATCCATGCTCTATACACATTTGGTTTGTCTGCTCTTGAGCATTTGTTAATGGCTATTTCCACCTCTTTCAGGGAGAGGCCGACCAACCATGGAATGGCCTACAAGACTACGCATTGCTTTGGGTGCTGCAAAGGGATTGGCATATCTTCATGAAGATTGTGAGCGAACACCCATATCACTCGTTTTGCTTTTGGTTCCATTTTCCACTTATAGGTGGACATGCCTATTGTATCCTGATTTTCTCTCACACACTTTACAGGCCATCCTAAGATCATTCACCGTGACATAAAGTCAGCAAATATTCTTCTCGACGCGAGATTTGAAGCAAAGGTGAGCTATACATTTTGTGTTTTGTTTCCTTTCTGTTTTAGAAGTGCATACTGATTGGTAATTACATCCACCAAATACTTTACAAATCAATATTTACATTGCAATCTTTAGATAAGACTTAAAGCACATTTTGTGAGGAAACAGTGCCATCCATTCATTTACTCAAACTGGTCACATGAACTGATTTGAATTGCCAATGTGGTTTTGACTGTTTTGATTTACTATGGTCAACTGGCAATCTGCCTGAAGGCGTACACAATTTTGACATAGGCTAAACTTTTCTGTCTACCTGATGAGTAAATTCAGAGAAATTGTAGTAGGCATATATCCAATCATAATTACAGTTATAGAGCTGATACGCATACTACCAAATAGTTTAATGTGTAATTTTCTATGTAAAACTCTTTACAGGTGGCAGATTTCGGACTTGCAAAATTGACTTCTGATAATAACACTCATGTTTCAACCAGAGTAATGGGCACATTTGGGTATGTTCTATCTACTTGTGTAGCATCAGTTCATATTTTCGGGAAACAAAAGATTAATCAAAATTATGTAATAAACAATCATTTTTTAAGCTAGTGCATTACAGCATCTGCCGTATCAAAATCAGTTCCCTTGTAATACTTTTCCTGCCCTTAGGTACCTTGCACCAGAGTATGCGTCTTCTGGCCAGCTCACTGAGAAATCAGATGTCTTTTCTTTTGGAGTAATGCTTCTTGAGCTAATAACTGGCCGCCGTCCTGTGAGATCGAACCAATCACAGATGGATGACAGCTTGGTTGATTGGGTAAGTTATTTCTCGAAACTAATTAACTTTATTGTCCACAATACTTTCAAAGGTTTCGTAAAAGGACAAGCAATACTTTCAGAGGTTATGCAATTTCTTTCAGTATATATACTTATCGTGGATTTTACATGATGATCCGTTGTAATTAATTTTATGAATACAATCCAATCATATCTTGAGGTCCATATTCGAAAATTTAAGTAACTACATTCTATACATTACTTTCCGCGAATCTAGTATCCAGATTCAGTGATGTCCTTCTATATGATGAAGTACATTGTCCTTTATGTTTACTTTTGGCCTTCGTGTACATCTTTCTATACTTTAGTTTCTTGTACCGCTCATCATCCTGTGAAATTCTACAGTCTAGATAACGAGTTCCTCATGCCTATTTCCTGAACATGTGTTATGTTATTTGAAAATCTTGTGTACAATCAATTGATTTTGTTCCTCCTACCTGCAGGCAAGGCCTTTAATGATGCGAGCATCAGATGATGGTAATTATGATGCTTTAGTGGATCCACGGCTAGGACAGGAGTACAATGGTAACGAGATGGCGAGGATGATTGCTTGTGCAGCTGCTTGTGTACGCCATTCTGCACGCCGACGCCCACGGATGAGCCAGGTACCTTCTTGTACTTCAAGGTTCCTGTTCTTTTCTTTCATCAGTTTTCATCAGCACAGATTCATACAAGACAACAAATTTCAGTGTAAAATATATTATTTACAGTGGACTATCAGCTACTCTAGTTTCACTTTCAATGACAAAATTGACAGGAAGGAAACATATCATTTTTATCTACTCTCTCAAGTCCTAACTACCGTTTGATTGATGCAATGAACAACAGGTTGTTCGGGCCTTGGAAGGCGATGTATCATTGGATGATCTGAACGAAGGTGTTCGTCCTGGCCATAGCCGATTCTTGGGATCATACAACAGCAACGAGTACGACACGGGCCATTACAATGAAGACCTGAAGAAATTCAGGAAGATGGCATTTGGCAGTGGCAATCTAGAGAGCAGCCAGCAAACGCAACCCACCGAGTTCGTCCCGAATCGATCCGTATCAATGGGGGATGCCCGTCAAATACCGGAGGCGGAGATGGAGATGGGGAGTTTGAAGAAAGATGGCGACAGCAATGGCACCGGAGACAGCCAGGCTTCATGAGTTAACTTCATCATCTTGTTTCTTTTTTAGGACATTGCAACTACCGTAGCTTGTAAAGTCCCAGCCTTAGCTGAAAATTCTCATAAGTTGCTGACATTGTTTGCAACGAACCGAAATTGTTTGGTTGAGATATATATAGTTCGAGAGTTCTCGGTAGCTGCAATTCACTGCTTCTTTTCACTGAATTTTTCCTGTGCACCTTTCTGATCTGCCTTACGTTTTTGTCGCTTGCCATATTGTTGTTCAGAATCTGCCACCAGATTGTGTTCATCTCTTGATACAATTGCAGTCCAGAGCAACCCAACAAAAGCAAGAATTGGACAAAAATTCTGTAGAACAGAATTGCGAGCTGGACTCCTCTCTGTCTCATGCTGTTTCTGGCTGGACTCTCAAGTGTGATGGTTGGTAGAAGAAAGCTGATGCAGATGCTATTGAATTCAGACATCAGGACCATACAGAGACAGGCATGAATTCGTTGGACCAGGCTGTACTGGAAACTTGTGCTTCCTTGTCACTTTGATTGGTGCAGCCCAAGAGTCCCATGTTCTGTCGTCAGGCAGTTAGCTTCTGTATTGCAAACAGCAGAAAGGTTGCAATTGTAGCTGCAAACGGCAGTAATGCACTCCTATGGAATTTCACAAAATACAGGATAATTTTAGTATATTTTTTTTAAAAAAATAAACATACAGAAATATTCACCTTTTTTTAAAGAAAACAAATATAAGATATAACAAAACAATTGTTTAATTCACCGTCGAACTGTTATAAGCTGTTCTCATATGTTCATGATTGCGAAGTATAAACTACACAAGCTTTCACTATCGTATGGACTAATTTTACAAGTCAACATCAAAACCACAAACAATATCTCCATTCTCCAAGAAGTAAGCGAAAGGGTATTACAGAAACCAAAATACAATGCACGGTAGTACACAGACTCCATTGTCCAACCACCACAAAATTTAGAGGGTGTTAGAGCATCCACAAGTATACACTACGTTTCGATTTGACCATTTTCTCGATTTCTATCGGCACGTTTTTCAAACTGCTGAACGATATATTTTGTGCAAAAACTTTATTGTTTTAGAAAATAAATTAATTTGATTTTCAAATATATAAATTAATACTCAATTAATTATATTTTACTTACCATTATACTTTACATATGACTAATCATCTATAGTTCAAAACGCACTTTAGACGAAATATATCTCATAAATAAATTAGCCAGACCATCCAAGCAACAAACGAACAAAAGATCCCTCCAAAAAAAACGCCTTTTTTTTTTTCTCTTGAGCACACACAAGAGTCACGCCAATCCCAAAGCAAAGAGAAGCGCAAAGATCATCTCTTTGCTTCTCGCCTTCTCCTCCTCCTCCTCTTCTCCCTCCCTCCTCGTGCTCCGCCCGATCCGTCCGCCGCCTCCAGATCCGCGCCCATGGCGTCGCGCAGGCGAATGCTCCTCAAGGTCATCATCCTCGGTGACAGCGGGTGCGAAAAAGCAAAAAAAACCCCCCACCTTTTCGTTCAATTTCTACTGGGGGATATTCTTTCTGGGCGAAATTTATTCTGTTTCTCTGATCGCTGATGCGTCTCCTTTTTTTTTTTCGTTGGCAGGGTCGGGAAGACGTCTCTGATGAACCAGTAAGATCAAGGGGGCAATCTTGCGTTGTCTGATTCGTCAAATTTGAGGTTTTTTTTGGGGGTTGTTTGAAGGGGGACTTCGCGATGTTGAATGATTTGGGTGATTTTGTTTTTGTTGTTCAGGTACGTGAACAAGAAGTTCAGCAATCAGTACAAAGCGACGATCGGCGCGGATTTCCTGACCAAGGAGGTGCAGATCGACGACCGGCTCTTCACATTGCAGGTTCGGTCTAATCTGCTTTCCTAGAATCACTTCGCAGCTTCATCGCAGCTGGATTTTGGTGCGCGGTGATAGTTTGTTTTGGGGGGATTATTGGGGTGGCTTAGATCTTTGCAGATAAGTATGGGAATTGGGGATTAGGGCGTGATGCACATGCACCGTTGACTGATTGTGGTCGGAATTGCATTTTTGCCAAATCGTGCAGACCTGATTTAGCTTGACCTGTAGGTTTGGTCTAAACAACAATGGATTCAGATAATTTTGGGGGAACAGTAAAATCATTTTGCTTGTTTTGCTCAAAAGAAAAATTATTTTGCTTGTGACAGTTAAAGAGTTTAGGTTTCATGTAATTATTTTGCTTGGTAAGTTGGTATTCTTGTTACTTGTGCAACCATCATGTAATTGCTTATTGGAGACATTAATAAGATCACAAAAGATGTAAAACACAAATATGACAGAAGGGATAGAGCAGTTACTAGAAAATTGTTTTTATTCCACTCTGTTTACGCAAATTGGAAGGCATATTGCATAGCTCCTTTCATAAGCTACAATGAGGATTATGTTACGATTGCATAAGTACATCAAGTTATATCTAGTTCAGTACTGCATTTTTGGTTGCTGGTTGTACAATGGTACAATCTCTCAGGGATGATGTTTTCTTAGCACGGTATTGCTTCCTAAGAGCAAGGTCAATAGTAGCGGTAGCTGCCGGCGGTAAAACGAAACACATCAACAGTGGAGACAACAACAAGATGGTATATATAGCAGCCAGCTATACGCACAAGCTCCAATGAATTAATATATCATTTTTCTAATTTGGCATCACTCACATCCTTATCTTCTTCTTCCTTTGGTCATCCTCATCCCACCCAGTTGTTCTTTCTCTGTGAACACTGAGCCATGGCCGAGCTTGGCTAGCTACCTACTTCCGAGCTTGGCCGAGCCACTGCCGGCGGTAAACGAACTTGGCTAGCCACCTACTTCTACTAGAGTACCAGAGCCATGCATGGCCGGCCTCGAGCGCATGTGCCAGAACAAGCCACCATCGTGTTGGCGCATGGAGCATGCCAACCCCGAGCTGCTGTCACCTGGTGGCCGTTGTGGCTCTCGAGTTAGAAGCTTCGCCGCCGTCGACAAGCTTGTTGCTCTCACTATGTGTTTGCGTCGCTCTCAAGCTCTCTGCTCCCAAGCTCGATATGTTGGTCGCCGTCGTGCCGCCTGCCGGCGCGCTCCTGAGCTCGCTACTCCGATTGCCTTCATGCTGCCCCACAACCTGCTCCCATCGCCATCACCCCGTCCTGCTCTTTTCTATTGTTTCTTTCGCCTTGGAGCCCGTGTGCAGTCGGCGACTAATTAGTTGCCGGCTCACACTCTCTCTCCTATCCAGATCATCAATAATGCCAACATGGCTGCACTATCGCCAGCTAAAACGGGTTATTGTACCTGCTCTAATGTAAGTTACTAGTGCTAGTGTCTGGGATTCTGTACCACCTGTATCAGGGATTCTTTATTACTTTTTATTGTTTGTGCAAGAACTGCAGTTGGATTGGGACAATAAGTTGTACCTTACGTCTCCTCCCTGATTTGATCACAGCTATCTGACAATGTGTTGTTCCCCTCGTGAAAAGCGAGTACTATTCTGTTCTATTCCCTCTATCCCAAAATATAAGGACTTCTAGATTTTTTTCTTGAGAGAGATTAATGATGAAGGGAAAAGACTATGATGCTCCTCATTAAATGTTGGGTGATTGGGGAGTGGGAAGGTGGTTTGGGGTAAAATTGGGTGAAAATTAAATGAGCGTTGGTTGGTGGGAGAAGTAGTACTATGGAAGTCCTTATATTTTGAGACAAATTTCAAACGCTTGAAGTCCTTATATGTTGGGACAAAGGGAGTAGTAAATATTATATTACATTATTAATTGGCAAATGCTTTTCTAAGACAAAATCAACTGCAGTAGAGAATCATCTTGACTATGTGGAACTAATGATACCCTCACTTTACAGCAAGTTGGAGAAAATATCCACATCCATAATGCTCTTTGATAGTAGTTCATCAGTGCCAAAAATTACACTTTCCCACATTTATTGGAACAAAGACTGTAGTTTTCGATTTGTATCTAACTCGTAAATCAGCAAAGTAACTCCAACGTTTGCTGTTATAGCTCAATACCTGATAATTATTACCAATATCTGCTGGATTAAGTGTTATAAATCATAGAAATACTAGAATGTATGGCAATCAAAGTAGTACCTTGTCATTTGTCAAACAGTAATTCTGTCTACATTTACGCTAATACTTGTGTTTACCTGGAACTTAGATTTGGGACACAGCGGGACAGGAGCGATTTCAGAGTCTTGGTGTGGCATTTTACCGGGGAGCTGACTGCTGTGTTCTTGTATATGATGTCAATGTTACCAAGTCATTTGAAAGGCTCAACAGCTGGCGTGAGGAATTCCTAATTCAAGTAAGTAGCTTACTTATCGATTACCCAAAATTCCAAATGTACTGCAATCTGTTTATTGAAAGTTGAATCATTATTCTCAATGCAGGCTAGCCCATCAGATCCAGAGAATTTCCCTTTTGTTGTACTTGGAAACAAAATTGATGTTGATGGTGGTAATAGCCGGACTGTGAGTATTTGTCCTCATAGAACTGCCTTTAGCCTCTGATTTCCTTATTTGCATTGTGCTGTTCTTAACCTAGTTGTTCTTCCCAGGTTTCTGAGAAGAAAGCTAAAGCATGGTGTGCTTCTAAGGGGAACATCCCTTATTTTGAGACATCTGCTAAAGAAGGCTTCAACGTGGAGGCTGCTTTTGAGTGTATAGCAAGGAATGCTATCAAGAATGAACCGGAAGAGGAGATGTAAGTTAATTATTGCCCTGTTTGAATCTGATGAAGATGAAGATTTAAGTACGCACACGTAAAATGAGAAAGCCATTAGCACATGATTAATTAAGTTTTAATTATTTTAAACTTGAAAAATTGGATTTATTTGATATTCAGAGCAACTTCTATATAAAAAGATTTCGCACGAAATATACTATTTAGCAGTTTGAAAAGCGTTGCTAATGGAAATCGAGGTAAAATTTGTATCTTGCAGCCTCCCAGTAGAAACATCAATTTAAAAAAAAACTCAAATTCTTTTTCCTGATAAGGGGAGCATTTAGAAGTACTAACGCAGAGATGAACTACAAAGTGCAAACCATGCCGTTCAATGACACTTTGCTATAATTTTGTAGATATCTTCCTGATACAATTGATGTTGGAGGTGCTGGAAGGCAACAGCGCTCGTCAGGCTGTGAGTGCTAGAAGATATGGCACCAGCGATATCGCCAGTTGATTCTACCAGATTGGTGTAGATCATCATCCTCACCTCTTCCACTGTGTGATATCTTTAGTTTGAAAGCCTCTATCTATGTCCAATGCTACATATGGTTTTTTTAGTGCTCTCCAACATAATTGGAGAAGATTCATTTGTAACTGTTTTTACTCCTACCTTTGTATCTGCTAGATGTTAGAGTTGGGATACCTTTTTAGCCTTTCTACCCTTCTGTTTGATTGCTGCAGTGCACATATCTTTTCTGTTTGATTGCTTCAGTGCATATCTGGAGAGACCAAAACATGTTCTGTGAAAGCTTTGTAAATTGACAGAACAACCACCTATCAATCTGGTTCTGTTCTCTGCCCATTTTGATGGTAGAGCGTGCCAGATCTGTATCAATATGGCTTGCTTCTTGCTAATACAATCCTTCCATTATGTCTTGGTTGATGTACAGTTCATGTCCGTGCTCTGTACTCATTTTGATCCATCGAATTCATTGCTCGTTTGGACTTTGGAGGTTCTGTTTTTTGGCCACAAAAAATAGAAAATACGGTTGTGAAATTGCCGTTTTTTCTCAGGAAAGATCGTGCATTTGTCCTGAGCTTTCAACCATATCCAGGACCAACGAGAGCTACAATTTTTCTTTTGATTACATGGCAAACGTGAGCACACACGCAACATCTTACTCACACATACGTGAATGCATCCCCTAACACATGCTTAAACCAACGGTACATTATTGATTTCATTAAAGTCCTGTTGAAAACCTACACGTCCCCTAACACATGCTCTAAGAGACAGAAACCAACGACATACTACTGAAATTATTAAAGTCTTGTTGAAAGTTCACATATATGTGCGTAATAGTTGTGGGCACCAATATTTAAGCTCACCTGCATGTACGTAATATTTACGGCCACCAGGATTTAAATCTGTCAGCACATCACCGATGCTTCCCCAAAGAGAGCTACATTTTTGTCTTTATTGTCTGAATTTAGTTTTTTTTTTGAAATAAATCTCGTTTCAAAGAAAAAAAATACAAACATTGTACATCACAAACAATTTCCCTTTCAGTGTAGATTTGTTCCCATTCCCCACGAACGGATCGAGGTGAGTTAGAGTACACTCGTTCAGAAATGGAGCTCTCGTCGTCGCTTGCTGCCGTGTTGCACTCACCTCTCTTCCTCCTCGCCGCGCTCCTGCTCCTTCCCGTGTTCACCTTGCTGAGCTTCTCGTCGGCGAAGAAGCCAGGCGATGGCGGCGGCCGGCGGCTGCCGCTTCCTCCGTCTCCGCGGGGCGTCCCGTTTCTGGGGCACCTACCGCTTCTTGGCTCCGTGCCGCACCGGAAGCTCCGGTCGATGGCCGAGGCGCACGGGCCGGTGATGCTGCTCTGGTTCGGCCGCGTGCCCACCGTCGTGGCGTCGTCGGCGGCCGCGGCGCAGGAGGCCATGAGGGCCCGCGACGCGGCGTTCGCGAGCCGCGTCAGGGTGCGCATGGCGGAGCGGCTCATCTATGGGCGTGACATGGTGTTCGCGCCATACGGCGAGTTCTGGCGCCAGGCGCGCCGCGTCAGCGTGCTCCACCTCCTCAGCCCGCGCCGCATCGCCTCCTTCCGCGGCGTCAGGGAGCAGGAGGTCGCCGCGCTCCTCGACCGCGTCCGGCGCCGCTGCGGCGTTCGCGGTGGCGGCGAGACCGTGAACCTGAGCGACCTGCTCATGTCCTACGCCAACGGCGTCATCTCGCGCGCCGCGTTCGGCGACGGCGCGTATGGCCTCGACGGCGACGAGGGCGGCGAGAAGCTGAGGGAGCTGTTCGCCAACTTCGAGGCGCTTCTCGGGACGGCGACGGTGGGGGAGTTCGTGCCGTGGCTGGCGTGGGTGGACAAGCTGATGGGCCTCGACGCCAAGGCGGCGCGCATATCGGCGGAGCTCGACGGCTTGCTGGAGCGTGTCATCGCGGACCACCGCGAGCGCCGCCGCCTCAGCCAGCCGGACGGCGGCGACGGCGACGGCGACGGCGATGAGAACGTTGATCACCGGGACTTCGTGGACGTGCTGCTGGACGTGAGCGAGGCGGAGGAGGGCGCCGGCGCCGGAGAAGTGCTGCTGTTCGACACTGTCGCCATCAAGGCCATTATCCTGGTGAGTCCTTTCGTTGTGACACGACACGTTGATTATTGCGATCGAAACCGTCTCATATAATTTTGCAAAATCATGGAGTATCTTCTAAATATTCCACTTCATCAAAGTCCAAATAATACGGAGTCTAATCCTAGTTTCCATGACAATAAATCCACACCACACCAGTATCTATCTTGGCTCTGGTTCAAAGTATCATGTTCAAAGTCATAGTGATACGTGATGCATATTAATTGCCAATATTAAACCGTGTTTTCAATTTTTCATATCATTTTTCAATACAACTACTACAGTATTACTCCATCCGTTTCAAGTTATAAGACGTTTTAACTTTAGAAAAAATCAAACTACATCAAGTTTGACTAAGTTTAATGACAAATATAATAATATTTATAATACCAAATTAGTTTCTTTAAATCAATAATTGAATATATTTTCATAATAAATTTGTCTTGGGTTAAGAATATTATTATTTTTTTCTATAAACTTAGTTAAATTTAAAACAGTTTGATTTGTAACCTGAAATGAATATGAACACTGAAAAAGCAGGACATGATAGCGGCCGCTACAGACACCACCTTCACGACCTTGGAATGGGCCATGGCGGAGCTCATCAACCACCCTCCCGTCATGCGCAAGCTGCAGTGCGAGATCCGCGCGGCCGTCGGCGTCCCCGGCGCCTCCGGCGGCGCCGAAGTCACCGAGGACCACCTCGGCGAGCTCCGGCTCCTCAGGGCCGTAGTCAAGGAGACGCTCCGGCTGCACGCGCCGGTGCCGCTGCTCGTGCCCCGCGAGACGGTGGAGGACACGGAGCTGCTGGGCTACCGCGTCCCGGCGCGGACGCGGGTGATCATCAACGTGTGGGCTATCGGCCGCGACGCGGCGGCGTGGGGCGACCGCGCGGAGGAGTTCGTGCCGGAGCGGTGGCTCGACGGCGGCGGCGGCGGCGAGGCGGTGGAGTACGCGGCGCAGCTGGGGCAGGACTTCAGGTTCGTGCCGTTCGGCGCCGGGAGGAGGGGGTGCCCCGGCGCCGGGTTCGCCGCGCCGAGCATCGAGCTGGCGCTCACCAACCTGCTGTACCACTTCGACTGGGAGCTACCGCCACATGCCGACGGAGCGGCGGCGGCGACGGCGGCGAGGCTGGACATGGGTGAGCTGTTTGGGCTGTCCATGCGAATGAAGACGACGCTGAATCTAGTCGCAAAGCCATGGTCTTCCGATGTTTGATGTGTTCAGTATGAAAGCTGCTAGGCAGGCTAGCTACCATCTGTGCCTATTGCAACATATAATTTGTGTAGCGAGGGTCATCTATATTTAAGGGGTAAGTGCATGTGCACCTGCACGTGCTTCACCGTTAGATTTGCTTTGACATTAGTGTATACTTTTTATATTTTAGTTAAGCACAATATATATTATGTTCTCGGTATAACATGAATTCATAATATCAGTAAAGCATTTAATGGCTTAGTACGTAGATAGAGTGCACATGAACTTAGAGCAATGATAATAGTGGGGCAGTCCCAACCTAGAAATTATCTAATGGTTTTAATCCATTTTTATCTGTCATATAGACACTAAGCATGCATAAAAACTGTATACCCGATAGATAGTTTCTTCATAATAAATGATCATCCAAATAATCACCTCTTTTCTCTCTACATTCGTCCATATATTCTCTTATTTCATTCTTTATTCCTGTATAAAACTAATTTTTTCATAAAAAATGGTTTCTTAATCTTTTTTCCTCTCTCATCACAGTAAATCCTCTTGCCACCTAGCTTTTTGATTATGTGATAGTATATTAATGTTATGTAAACTAGTTGAGGTGGAGGGTTGGGACTACCCCAAGGCTAATATAATCTTATATGGAGAAGAGATATAAAGAAAAATATAGAGGTTGGCTCTCCGCCGGATGACAATGACCTCATCCAAGAGATCCTCTTATGCCTCCCCTCGCACTCGTCCTCTATCTCTCGTGCCTTCCTCGTCTACAAGCGGTGGCGCCGCCTTGTCTCCGACTACGGTTTCCTCCTCTGCTTCCGCGCCCACCACCCCGGATCATCCCCTTCTCGTCATCTTCAAGGACAAGCTCCGCTACCTCGTCTCCTGATCCGTCCTTGACCCGCCAGATCTCGTCCCGCTCGACCACACTTCACCCCTGCGGCTCAACGGCGACCGGCGCGACCGCGTCACGAGCCTCCTCAGCTATTGTCGACGGGGATACTCGCGGACCGTATTCTGAGGATATTGGGGTATGTTGATACGAGGATCTACACGATACGACATCAAGCACATAAGAGACAGAGATTATATTGGTTCAGGTCTCTCGCAAGGTAATAGCCCTAATCTAGTTTATATGGGATTATGAAGAAAACTACAGAGTACAATAGAGAACAACAAAAATCCCGAGACTACCGATGAGATCCCTGTCGAGAACTACTTGATGAGACCTATCTGCAAGTTGGCTTTCAAGTAGTCCTCTGGATTGCTCCTGCTGTGGTGGGCGTCTTGCACTAAGATTCGATGATATGTATTTATACCGCAGATCACCTTATGTCACGCCCCGAACTAGTCCCGACCGGAACTAGCCCGTGACGCTCCAAATTAACCTGCTGATCGATACCAGTCCCAGGAAACAGTGCTGGTATCACAGGAAGACAGAATATCACAGCAACAAAGGTCTCTTTATTATAGAGTAGAAGTACAGTCATGTTGGGCTGCGGACAGATCCCGAGCTCACAACTGCATTACAAAAGGGAAAGCGGAAGCCAAGACTTGGACCAAACATCACAGGCGCGACTTGGGAACTAGGCCGAAACCCTAAAACTCGTCGTAGCCGACTTGCTCCTGGAAGAACTCCTCGTCAGCGGGATCCGCTTCATCTTCTTCAGCAACTGGGGGAGGATTATTTATATAGAGCAAGGGTGAGTACAGGAGTACTCAGCAAGCCATGGGAATTAAGTGTTTAATGCAGGCTTCAAAGGAAAGGCTGTTGTTTTGCAATTGATTTTTTTTGAACTCTTTTCTGAAACGACTAAGTGAGTGCTTCTCAAACGACACGGGAGAGACAGTGCGTCTCGTCCGGTCGGAGTATGTGCAATGTATCAATCTTTAAAATAGATCAAGATTGGCACCCGGCCAACAGCTTTCAAACGGCCACCCGGGCCAACAACTTTCAAACGGCCACCCGGGCCTAGCTGATCCCATCAGCTGCAGATTTTCCAAACATCGATCTCCTTTCCACAACAGCAATTTCACAAACAGTAGTCAAACAAAACTACGCTAGGAACCACCTCACATCCGCCCATAACCGTGGGCACGGCTGTTCGAACAGTTTAATAACCTCTGCAGAGGGGGGTACACTTTACCCACACGACATTACTAACCCGGATCATCCAGCCCGTGCAGAACGGCCACGTCTAGAGACCTTAAGGCTTTCATGACAAGGCATTTCCAAAGCCGACACAGGTTTACCATATGCCGACGAGAGGGGTCCCAGACCAACAACAGGTTAGGTCCCAGACCATACTGTGCCAGGAAGCCCAGGGGTCCTCCCCGACACCACCCCGGCGAATCCACATGTCTCTCGGCATCAAGGCTCCCCTGATAAGCTAGTTACTCAGCCAGGGGTGTCCCATTCCACCCATGTGGTCGCACTTGTCTTATGTTCGGATAAAATTCCAAGGAAACGGTCCTTAAGTGCCGGAGCGGGAATCCGTACTCCCAGTACGTTCTCCGGTCCGCGATTTTGGAAATTCATTTTGTTCGCAAGCACCGACCCAGGTGTCGGGTTTTCCAAGTCTTTTGTAAAACCCAAGTTTTACCTATCGTTGGATATTTTAAATTTGAGGGAGGTGTTCCGATGTGCGAGCCCGATGGCCCGTGCATCGAAACACAACAGTTGACAAAGGAAGTTTAAGTGTTCAATAATTCAAGGAGGGTAATTGCAGCAATTAGGATTGGGGGCCGACAGGCTATCTCGCAAGCCGCGGCCGAATTACTCGTGTAAATCCTATTCATGCAATATTTGCGGAAAAGAAATACTTAAATTTAAATTATAGGTGAAAAATGATCAAAGGTGACTTGCCTTGCTCGAGATCTTGAGCTGGATCCTCGAATTCCTCGCACTGCGGGTCTTCGGGCTCCGAAACTACACGCGAAACGGGACAACTCAACAAACGGCGAAAATAAAGCCCTATTATTGACCTCTAATCGTGCCATTAGATAGATCTCGAGATTTGAGGAATTTTGGAAGTTGAACGGAGTCAAACGGATTTACGGTCGGGAAGATATTGAATTTCTAAGATTATTGGATTTTGGTCTAAAGGAAAAAGGATTTAATTAAACCCTTTTTGAAAAAGAAAAGAAAAGAGGAAGGGAAATTAGACTTCCCTCGGGCGGCTAGGGCGCGGCCCGAGAGAAAAGGGGCGGCCCGGCCGAGCTTAATGGGCCGGCCGGCCCAAGAGGACACGGCCCATTAGGGCGCGGGGAGGGGAGAGAGAGGGCGCCGGTGGACCGGGCTCACCACGCGTGGTCCCGGGTGGGACCCGCTCGTCGGTGATATGGTTCACCGTGCGGAGCGAGCACGCGGCGCACGCGCGCGGGCGGGGAAGGGACGCGGTGCACGCGCGCGGTTCGCGGTGGGCGCGGATGCGGCGGGCCCACGCGCAGCCTCACGGCTCGCGGTGGACTGCACCCGCGAGCGGGGCCGGAGGGAGCGGCTGACCGGGGTCGGCTCGACCCGGTCTTGGCCGAGCTGGCGCCGACGTGGCGCCTACGTGGCTGCCACGCGGGCTGGCGGGAGGTAGACGACGACGCCGGCCGGAACGGACGGCGGGCGACAGCGGCGAGCGGCGAAGCGAACCACGGCGATACAGGCGAAAGCGAGCACAACGGGAAGTTGCGCGGGACGAGGGGAGACGGGCCAATGGCTCGGATTCGCCGGGGGATGCTCGACGGCGGTGGATTGCGGCGGCGGCAACCGGCGGCGGGGGAAGGGGGAAACGGCGATGGCGCGACGGGGGATCGATTCCTCTGGACTAGAGCATCTACGTGGCCACCGGAGTCCGATGCTAGCGTCGGATTGGGCGGAGCTACGCCGAGCGAGGCCGGCGACGAGCGGGCGCTACGGAGCACGGGCGGCGACGGCGGCGAGCACACAGCGAGCGGCTGCAACGGTCGGGGCGGCGCCGGCTAGCTACGGGGAGGCTACTCGTGCTACTACTCGAGTCTAAGGGGAGGAGATGGAACGGGGAGGAAGAACGGAGGGAGGCACTACCGTGCGGGCGGGCGCAATGACGAGAGGCCGACGGCGCGGGAGTGATCTCTCCGGCCTCGGGCCGGGGAAGAGGAGGAAGACGAGCGCCCGGAGTCCCCTTCCGCGTCCACGAACGCACCGGCTCTCCCGGTGCTTGGCGATGAACGGCGGAGGCGAGACAGAGGGGCGGCAATGGCGCGGCGGCGGCGAGCGAAACGGGGAAGGGAAGGATGGGAGGGCGCCTCGGACTTTAAAGGGCGGCAATGTCGGTTTGGAAACCGACTTTGGGCGGTCATGGCGCGAGCTGGCGCTTTGGCTAGCGGCCAAATCGGCGACAGGGAGGAGGGGAAGGATGACGCCGGCGGGAGGGAAAAAGGGAAAAAGGGGGAGAGAAAGGGGGCTTGCCCCTTGCCGCTTTGGGAAAAGGAGGAGGGAGCGGGGGGGGGGGGGGGGCGACGCGGCAGAGGGAGGGGGAGCTCTGTCTCCGTGCCTTGGAGGCTAGCGCGCGGAGTGGCGGGGCCGGGTTGATGACGACGGCGATGACGGCGGACCGGTTTGGAGTAGAGCGGCGACACGGCGGCAGACGCGAGGCAGGCGCGGCAGGAGCTGACGGCGGCGGCGGCCAGGCGGTCGGCCACCACGACTCGCGCGCGCGGGTTGCGACGGGAGGCGCGGCGGCTTGAGCGGCTCGGGCACGCGCGCTGGCTTGCGGGGCCGAGCGGCTGCTCGGCTGCAGGCGCGGCAGGGCAGCGGGGCTGGGCGGCGCAGGCGGCGCAGGCGCGGCACGGGCGGCGTCCACGCGGGCGCGCGCACGCGAACAACGGCGCGCGGGGGCCGAGTCGCGGGCGGGGAGAGGGAGAGAGAAAGAGAGAGAGAAAAAGAGAGAGAGAGAGAGAGAGATAGAGATGGGCCGAGAGGGATTCGGCCCATCAAACCCGAGGGAGGCAAAATAGACTTTGCGGAGGGGATTGATTTGGGAAGGATTTTGGATTCGGAATTGAACTCGACGATAGATCGGGGATTTGAGATCTGAGATGGCACGGAGACTGACTGCAAGCGAAGAAGCAATTTTCGCAATTAGGGTTTTTAAGAGATAGCTTTTCCCGCTAGGCGCCACGACGGAACGGGCGCTACACCTTAGTCTCCAAGTAGAACTCAGAGACAACAGACCCCGTATGATACGACAACATCCTTATTTCCACTTTCGTGATCAAACATGAAGCACCAGGGAACGGATATGGCTTTCAGAGGGCTCTTAGGTTTTTCCATTTGGCTTGTCCTACGGTCAAGGTCGGCTCTGATACCAACTTGTCACGCCCAGAAATTCCCGAATAGAATTCCAAGCAGAATGTGCATTAAAATCCCCGTCCAGGACCGGCCGAGGTACACAAACGACAATGTTGACATTCAGATCCACGTCTTACAAACATCATAAAAGTCTTACATAAATGCAGCGGAAAAACGAGAGATAACAGGAGCTAAGCCTTGACTTGAACTGCAGCCGGAACACCACTCCACAGGCATCCTCGACGGCACGGACGAAGCCTACTCCTCGGAGAAACCACCATCTGACACATACTCGCACTCTGGGGTTGGGGAAAGTAGAGCAAGACTGAGTACTACCCACTGTACTCAGCAAGTCATACCGGAATAGGGGTATGATGCAGGGAATTATCAACGGAGAGCTAGTCTGGTTCATTTGCATAAAGCGAGCATTTATAAACAGGAGTTGAAAGAAGTAAACAGTTGTAATAATTACTCAATATTAATCATCCACTGTCCAACGCTATCCCACGTTGCAACAGGCCCAACCATCCACCTAAACTAAACTAGGGTGAAACTAATCACGGTGAATCTGGTTGACCGCCCATAACCGCGGGCACGGCTATTCGAATAGTTTTACTCTGATCAGAGGTGTACAACTGTACCCACAAGACACAGCCCCACGACACGTTTCCGTGCGCCGACATGCCACCACGACATACCGGAAAGAGGCCGTGACAGGACCCTTCGCATAACCCCCTCTAACCAAGCACACCACACCTCAGGTTTCACCCCCACTCCTCGCAAGGCAGCGGGCAGTCCCCTCTCGTGCCTAGGTGAATCCGGAAGCGACAAAGGCCGTCGCAGGGCCCGCCCCGCTCCATCACGCCCACCCTTGCCTGGATGCGTCAGCTAGAGGAAAGCTACACTACAAGCCCAGCCGTTGCCCACGCTGGCTTGTGGTAAGCACGATAAATTCTTCCTGGGTTTCCCGCGAACCGGTCCTTAATTGCCATGGGTGCGACTAGCAAAACCATGCACCCACAGCCCACCATGTGATTCCTTTTAATTAATCAACACCAAAGCGGTGGTACTAATCCAACCTTACCATTAGGACCTACAGTCTAAACATTAATAGGATTTCCCTCATTATGTGCTAGTTGAACTAAGCATGGCTAAGCAATCCCTAGTCCAATCTCTAGTCATGTTATATCCCAAGCTAACAAAATAACATGGTACAAAATAGTACGGCTATGACAGTAGGTAAACATCCCATAGTAACATTATAAAACAATGCAGTATTTGAAGAAAAACAATAGAGCATTTGCAATATAGGATCAACATGCTCAAGTGACAAGCATGACTTGCCTTGCTCTGCTGCTGGAGGAACCTCGGCGACTATCTCGAAGTACACCGGAGCGTCGGAAGAACCGGAATCTAAGCGACATACAAGGCCAACAATGCAAACAGGCTATAAGACTACTGAAACAGAGAACAAAACCATTTTTAACGGATTCTACACATTTTTCTTGATTTACTGAGACTTGAATGGGCTTAAACGGAGCATGGATGAATTAGTTATGAATTTTAGAAGATTCACTGTGTTTTTACTATAAACAGAAAAATCCTTAATTGAATTATTGCGCAATAAAGAAATCCCGGGAGAGAGAGGGGGCGGCGCCGACATGCGGGCCCCACATGGCAGTGACTCGGGGAGGGCGGTTCACGGTGGACCGAGTCCGCGGACCGGGGAAGGGGCGGCGCACCACATGGCGCTGACACGGCGCCGACGCGGTGGCCACGCGGCAGCCACGCGGGCGGCCGAACGGACGGCCCCGATCTACCCGAGGGTAGATCGGACGGCGACGGGGCACGCGGCCGGCGCGCGCGGGCGGCTCAAGCCGGCCCGGCGGCCATGGCGCGCGGCGGCGCGGCGCGCATGCGGCGGCGGCGCGAGACGGCGACCGGCGGCGACCGGCCGGCGGTGGCGGGCGGCGGCGTCGCGGCGGCGCGGGCGGCGCTAGCGGCGGCGCGGCGGCTAAGCAGCGCGGGAAGGAGAGAGGGAGAGGAGGAGATGCCTATCGACGACGGCGAGCGACGGAAGGCGATGACAACGGCGGGACGAGCTCCGGAACCACCTAACGAACAAGAGGAGAGGGGTTAGAGGGAGAGAGGAAAATGCGAGAGGGCGAGGACGCCGGCCGAAGGTGGCGGCCATGGCGGTGCTCACCGGCGCACGATGCGGAGAGGGTTCCGGTGGCAGATTTCGACGGGGAAGAGGTGGACGAGACGGTCCGCAAGATGGTGAACGCGATGGCGTCGACGGCGCGGGTCGGCACGACGGCTAGCGGCGGCTAGCGGCGACCGGAGCGGCGGCGACGGCGGCGGAGAGGAGGGCGACGGCGCTAGGGCGGTAGAGGGCACGGGAGAGCTCGGCGAAATGGGGAAAAAGAGAGAAGGGGTGGCGGTGGTGCTTAAATAGGGAGAGAGGGGGCCGGACGTGGCCGGAAGGGGCGGGAATCGCCGGCCGACGTGGGGGAATGGGAGAGGAGAGAGAGGCAGGATTCGAAAATCGAATCCCGGCCGTCTCGTGCGCGGGCGCGGGCGGGAGAGAGAGGGAGTGGGCGCGGGAGACGCGGGCGCACGCGCGGACGTGGCCGACGTGGCCCGGAGGAGGCGGGTGTGTGGGCGCGGCGGCGGTTGCGGGGCGCGGCGGCGCCGGCTGGAGGAAGGGGACGGGCCCGACAGGTGGGCCCCACCTATCGGCGACCCCGGGAGAGAGGAGGGAGGCGGCCGGCTCGGCTGGGCCTCGGCTTGTCGGCCGGCCCAGCGGGAAGAAGGGAAGAAAAAGAAGAATGGGCCGGCGGCCCATTCAAAGGAAAAAAAGAAAAGAAAAAGAAAGAAAAAGGAAAAAGAAGGAAAAAGGATTTTCCTAGGATTAAATATTGCTTGTGCTCATTTTTAATTAGTTAAAATTATTTCGAGGGCTCTGAAAATTCCACTAAAAATCTTGTTAGCGAATTTCGACATGTAGAACTCAAGAAAAATTCCACATGCCAATTCCGATTGTTATTTGCATTAATTTATTAAGGTTTACTCTTGCTTTACACTGGTATTTTCTTGAGACCATTTATAACTCCAATTTAGGCTTGGGAAAGAACTTCAGGGTGTGACAGCCGGAAGGGCCTCTACCATGCATATACCGGCTCGGACACTGACTTTCAGTGTTTGTGGATGTTGAAGGCCGACCCATGGCACGGGGTTTTGGCCCGACCCAAGCATGGCACGACCCGATCTTTGGGCCGTGCTTGGGCCTTTGCCTCGGCATGATGGGCCGACCCGGCACGACCTGGTCCAATGATTAGGGAGTTAAATAGAGGAGGGACCAAAATAGACTTATTTCCAGCCATATAATGCATGGCCCAAAGATGGTGATTTCTTCTTTTTTTTTTGAGAACATGATGGTGATTCCGTATGGACTTTGTAGAGGTTCTAGACGGCTTGTTTGGCAACGCGAGGGAAGGGGATTAGGAGTTTATACAAGGGAATTGATGGTGAGATTAAGATAGGAATTTGATTTTTAATCCCAGTATCTTTTTTGGTAGAGGTGGTGGAAATTGATAGGGAGTTTAGCTGAAGATTAGGTCATTAATGAAAACGGATGGCTGAGATTTGTTTAGGTAAAGTAAAGGAGGAATTCCCTCCCAATTACCACCCCTACCCAGGTATTGAAAAGGAGGGAGTTCCTCTCTCAATTCCTCATCCCCATCCCACCAAAATTCCCATACATCCCAACCAAACAAAGCAGTTAATAGCCTTATCCTTCTAAACTCTCAATCCCTCCTGAAAACTCCCTCCAACCAAACGGGCCGTAGAATTGTAGACTCCAAGTTACTGTCGTGACTTTTCCAATTTCTCTGGAAGGATTGTGCTTAGTTTCTACTTTTTTTATTTTATTTATTTTAGAGAAAGGGTATTTTTTTTACACGGCCTCTACATCTAACCGGATATATGCAACCTTTATAAATTAGAAATTTAGCCCTCAAATAACCTAATATAAAGTTCGCTCATATGAAAATTTAAACTCAAAAACTTAGGGTGCTACTCAGATCACTGTAACCACTAGACTACATGCTCTTTTATGCTTATTTTCTACAATATCAACTATACGCGAGAGCTACATTTTTGTCTTCGTTTTGATCACGTCAACCAGCATTTTGGCTTTTCCATCAACACAAATTATTCTGCAGTGACATGCATGCCTGATTTAAATCTTTGAACAAAATCTCATTTTGGAGAGAGAAACACAATCATTGGCCGAACAGTAAAAACATCATTTTCGAGAGATAAACAGAATCATTTTATCATTTACCTGTGCCACGGCGATGTTAAATCACTGTCATTGGACACAAGCGGATCGAGCCGAGTACACTCGTTCAGACATGGAGCTCTCGTCGCTTGCTGCTCTGTTGCACTCACCCCTCCTCCTCGCCGTGCTCCTGCTCGTCTTCTCATGGCTGATCGTCTCGTCGACCAAGAAGAGGCCTCCTCCGCCCTGCGGCGATGGCGGACGGCGGCTGCCGCTGCCACCGTCGCCGCCGGGTGTCCCGCTACTCGGGCACCTCCCGCTTCTTGGCACCTTGCCGCACCGGAAGCTCCGGTCGATGGCCGAGGCGCACGGCCCGGTGATGCTGCTGCGGCTCGGCCGCGTGCCCGCCGTCGTGGCGTCGTCGGCGGCCGCGGCTGAGGAGGTGATGAGGACCCGGGACCTGGCGTTCGCGAGCCGGCCCAGGGTGCGCATGGCGGAGCGGCTCTTCTACGGCCGCGACATGGCGTTCGCGCCCTACGGCGAGTTCTGGCGCCAGGCGCGCCGCGTCATCGTGCTCCACCTCCTCAGCCCGCGCCGCGTCCTCTCCTTCCGCGGCGTCCGGGAGCAGGAGGTCGCCGCGCTGCTGGACCGCGTCCGGCGCCGCTGCGGCGGCGGCGGCGAGACCGTGAACCTGAGCGACCTGCTCATGTCCTACGCCCACGGCGTCATCTCCCGGGCGGCGTTCGGCCACGGCGGCGCGCACGGGTTCGACGGCGACGAGGGGGGAGAGAAGCTGAGGAAGCTGTTCGCCGACTTCGAGGGGCTTCTCGGGACGATGACGGTGGGGGAGTTCGTGCCATGGCTGGCGTGGGTGGACAAGCTGACGGGCCTTGACGCCAAGGTGGCGCGCACGTCGGCGGCGATGGACGGCTTGCTGGAGCGTGTCATCGCGGACCACCGCGAGCGGCGGCGCAGCCGCGGCCAGGCGGTCGGCGACGGCGAGGCGGACGCTGATCACCGGGACTTCGTGGACGTGATGCTGGACGTGAGCGAGGCGGAGGAGGGCACCGGCGCCGGCGCCGGAGGAGTGCTGTTCGACACTGTCGCCATCAAGGCCGTTATCCTGGTACGTACTCCACTTGTTGTGGTACCACTCACTTGCAGATCAGCAGATGCGGTCCCGTTGATTACTTCCTTTGGAATCAAACATAAATAATTTAACATTTTCAAGAAAATATTAATGAAAATTGCCTATCTTCTTTTCAGTCCAGTAAGAATAAATACTAGTTTAAGACATTTTTTTATTGTTTAGAATGAGTTAAGATTCGTGCAGCTACAAACCTTTATTGTTCCTCTCTCTCTGTACGACACGATTTCGCCACACCGTCGGATCATGAGCCTATCCCCAACCCACCACCACCCTCCAACCTAAACTGACGGAGCGAGGTGTCCCTGCTCGTCAGTTTTATCATACCGGTTACTCATACAGCAGCAGATGCCATGGCCGCTCTACTTTTCAATCACTCTAGATCCCACGCTCTCACCGCTAACGCCTGACTTTGCCCACCAGCCTAGCCTCCTTGCCCATAGGTTCATGATCCAACCGTTGTCGTGAACATAGGAAAAAAGATCCTCTAAAATATTGCCCTTTAACTTTGTAGGTCTTACATTGAGCGGGTCCATATGCATAATTGCATATACATGTGACCCACTGCAAAAGAGAGTCATATGTGCACGCCATAGTCCTTTCGGCTGCCCACCACCGGTCCATCGTGTCTTCGCCCAATACGCTGGGAGAAAGACCCCTTCTCCACTAGGCTAGTGTCATCGTCACATACTTGTAGTCTGCTAAGCGTGAAGAAAACCTCTTTTCACCCTTACCCCAAAACTCCTGGTCGGCATCATGTCGTTGTTGGAGAAGTGTAAAAGGACACCACTGCTGGGCCGGGAAGAAGACCGGGATCACAAATCTCATGTTAATTTCTTCTCATCCACCCAAAGCTCTAAGCAAACGTCGCTTTCTAGATATTTATACACCTTATTTTCTAGATTTTTATTCATAGAGAGCTATATCTAACATCAAGTCCTGCCATTGGATTTGCTTTTTTTCAAAATTAGTGATCTGTGCTGAATATATGCCATCTCAATTTTCTAATTCACTACTACACAACACTTAATTTTTCATGAAAAATTCCAAGCAATATGATATATACAGGCACAGCTAAACATGTCTACTCCTTCTGTTTCATAATATAAGTCTTTTGAACTTTTTTAAGTCACACTTGGTTAAGTTTGATTAAGTTTACATAAAAAATTAACAATATCTAAAATATGAAATTAGTTTCATTAAATATAGTTTGATAATATGTTTATTTTATGTTAAAAATACTACTACATTTTTTAATTAATTTGGTCAAACTCAACAAAGTTTGATTAGAAAAAAAGAGGAACTACTTATATATGAAACAGAGAAAGTACCACGTGTGACATGCATGAATGAGAGGTTCACCGATCGAGCAGGACATGATGGCCGCCGGCACAGACTCCAGCTTCACCACCACGGAATGGGTCATGGCGGAGCTCATCAACCATCCACGCGTGATGCGCAAGCTGCAGGATGAGATTCGCGCGGTCGTGGGCACATCGAGTGCATCCGCCGCCGCCGCCGCCGCCGCCACCGGCGGCGGCCAAGTCACCGAGGACCACCTCGGCGAGCTGCCCTTCCTCAGGGCCGTGATCAAGGAGATGCTCCGGCTGCACGCGCCGGGGCCGCTTCTCCTCCCCCGCGAGACGGTGGAGGACACGGAGCTGCTGGGCTACCGCGTCCCGGCGCGCACGCGGGTGATCATCAACGCGTGGGCCATCGGCCGCGACGCGGCGGCGTGGGGTGATTCCGCGGAGGAGTTCGTGCCGGAGCGGTGGCTCGATGGCGGCGGCGGTGGCGGCGTGGAGTACATGCAGCAGCTGGGGCAGGACTCCAGGTTTGTGCCGTTCGGCGCCGGGAGGAGAGGCTGCCCCGGCGCCGGGTTCGCCGCGCTGAGCGTCGAGCTGGCGCTCGCCAACCTGCTGTACCACTTCGACTGGGAGTTGCCACCGCCGGCGGCCAGCGGGATCATGGCGACGACGAGATTGGACATGGACGAGCTGTTCGGATTGGCCGTGCGTCTCAAGGCGGATCTGAATCTAGTTGCCAAGCCGTGGTCTCCTGGAGCATCTTAATTAATTTCTCTGTATACTATATCTCATTATAAATTTATTATGTTTTCTATGTGTTTCAAACTTTCATTTGTGTGACTGCGTTGATGCTGCTTATGTATGTATGTATGTATATATATGAGTTTGCACAGTGAATGTTTTTGTTTTATAAGTAAAGGAATAGATTTATTCCAATCTCTGCATATATAAGACATGCGTGAAGTAGTTCTAGTTTAATTAAGATCAACAGTGCTAATTAATAAAGTAGCACCCTTTCACAAAATTCAAGCTTGAATGGAAAAGAACACTTAAACACAAAGCCTATTACTTCCTTCGTCGTCTCAGGATTTTGTGATCCTAAAGACAGCATTTTAATTTCCACCTATATTAACTTCTATACTATTTATTTTTCACGTACTAGCTTTTATACTAGTTTATTCTCCTCATTATCATCTTTTATATCACGAGTAGCTGTCCTTTGCTACTTCTTTCAATTTTGTCAAAAAAAATGATACTAATCCCTTATATTATGAGATAGTAAGAATAGTAAGCATCCACCCACAATTGTAAAAAAAATTGTCACCATACTAAGAATAGTCTCCATTATGTCATACCCACTTTATCCGCTCCCTTGCAGCAAGGCCTAGAAACGAGTTTCTTATGTTCCGCTGAAGATATACCTACGTGTGTGTATAGTATTTTGTGCAGTTAAATTGCCGTCTATAGAATAATCAATTAATAATGGATTTAAGATAAGTAGTATATGCATACATACCTATGTCTATCTTTTGTAGGAAATTGATGCAGTCTCTGTTATAAGAAATTTTACCGTTTGCGAAGTATAAAAAAATTATGTGAATTTGGTATCTTTCTAGTCTGAAATATTGAGAGATACTACATTTTCAATAGAATCATGGTATACTTATTAAGAACAGTAAAATCATTCGTCTAATACTAGACTTTGTTTTAATTTGCAAAAATGGCCCAGAAGAGTCCGCGTGAAGAACTGAAGACCCAACATACTGAGCCCAATTAACCATCGGCTCTGAAGTCCGAACTCCGAAAAATGCAAAGGCAGTAGTCGAGGACTCACAATAATAGGTTATCTCAACTATGGCCTCAAATAAAAACATTTTTTTCATTCTTTTACAAATATAATTACGATTTTGCTATATATTTGTCGATAAATTTTTCCCCAAAAATTTGACAGATGTAATTACACATAATCGTAGTGTAATTACACTGTAACTTGCATGTAATTATACTGTAACTATAGTGTAACTTTCAAAAATCTCTCCATAACATGTTATTTTGGTAAAATGGGGGTCGTGTAAACAAATTCTTTCACATATGTGTGTGCTATGATTTGTTTTTTTCCTCACCAAAACAAATCTTGTAATAGATCTAACGATTTAAAATTATGTGAAACTTACATATAAGTTACACTGTAGTTACATGCAAGTTACAGTGTAATTACACTACGATTGTACTATAATTACATCTATCAAATTTTTGGGGGAAAAATTTGTCGACAAATGTATAGGTAGTCCCATATAATTATATGCGAACACAAGGCCCATATACACGCGTGCACCTTTACCCAAAAGTGAAAAGGTAGCCGGCGCGTATGTGCCGGCAACGCGCACGCCGCGCAGACTCTTTTTTTTTCGGATTCTTTTTTCAATGAGTTAACGTAACTAATTCGGTTAGTTAAGGATAATGAATGTATTAAGAGAAGATTTTTTTAATTGAAAATTTTTAAGTTAGATTTGAAAACTTTCAAGTTAAAATTTAAATTTTAAGGTCAAAATTTGAAAATTTTAACTCAAACTTTAAAAATTTTTAACTCAAAATTCAGATTTGTAAGATAAATTTTAAAAACTTTCAACTCAGATTTAAAAACTTTCAACTCGAGATTGAAAACTTTCAACTCGGGATTGAAAAACTTTTAACTCAGATTTGAAAAACTTTCAACTCAGATTTGAAAACTTTCGACTAAAGATAGTTGCATTCAACCTATAGTTGCAGTTGTAAAATTCACCTTTTCTTGTTGAGGAAAGGCGCAGAGCCCCCTTGAATTGGAGATTTACCTGCCATGTCAGAAGAAATTATCATTGATACTCTTCTCTAGAAACAAAAGCCTGTGTGGGTGCCATAACACATACTAAAGAAAATATAGAAAATATAGTTAGTGCAGCTGAAAAATCAACAAAAAGGAACAATTAAAATCACAAGATTAACAGAATGGCCATCGTTTGCAGCTGCTTGTGTAATATTGCTTAAAAGTAAATGATCTAACATTTAGGATGAATAAATCATACCCAAACGGAACAAATAGAAACATAAACTTCACTGAACAGATCTTATAAGTTTATTCAGAAGCTTGAAAGGACATGAGATGAAAGATGAGTATGTATGAGATCAAAAGAGCTGTCACAGTAGACGTGCGGCCTCTCATGCAATATTTGGGACTTGTTCTTGAAAGTTCAATGGAATCAAATACATGAACTGTGGTAAAGAACAAATGAGCCAAAGTTTTTTTATTTTTTTGGAAGTACGGTTTGTGACAAAAACTCAATGGGCCGCTGCATATGCCTTTTACCAATGGGTTATCTGTACGGGTTTGATGTTTCCATTCAGAAGGAAGTACTCCCTCCGTTTTACAATGTAAGACTTTCTAACATTACCCACATACATATAGATATTAATGAATCTGAACACATATATATGTCTAGATTCATTAACATCTAAATAAATGTGGATAATGTTAGAAAGTCTTACATTGTAAAACGGAGGAAGTAAACCACAAGATAAATTCTAACAAAAATTCTAACAAGTCTATCTAGAAGAGAATAACAGCAAGTGAGCATATGAATTTGAAAAAAAAAAAAACTTCTGAAAAGCGTATCCCAGGTGTACATGTGTAAATGAACAATGTAAATATGGCAGCAAACATGCATCTTTTGTTTGAGTCATATAGTAACTGCAAAAAACTCCTGCCACAGCAATTCTCAAAAATGGTTCAAATCTCATCAGTTATTCTTAATGATCAGACGCCCATACCTCCCATATGCCCTGGCGGAGGCGATGCGATGAAGGGCCGCATGGCATGAGGGTGATGAAGATATTCCTGGCGACGTCTGCTGCAGTGAGGAGCAGATCACCGCTGAAGGCGTCGGCAGCCACCTGGCGACGGGAAGGGATTCGTGCGGCGGGGATCGGTGGACCAGAACGGCGATCGGTGACGACGTGAATCCTGGCGGAGGACAGGTGATGGGGATCGTGTAGGGCGAGCCGGCGGCGGGGATCGGTGGCAGATCGGCGACGCAGACGACGGCGCGGTGGCTGATAGGGAGGGGAGCGCTGATGGCGGAGCTCTTTCCGGCGTCAGCGCGTGCGGGAGCGGAATCTTGGCGGTGGCGCAGGTGCGAGTTGGAGAGCGATAGAGAGAGAGAGAGAGAGGGCGTGCGGTAATTCCACGATTGAGGGAGAGGGGGCGTGCGGTGATTGAGGGAGGTGGGAGGTGGGATCGATCTCCGCCATTTGGATTTTACCGAGATGATCTGGACCCTTGACGCTTGAGTGATGAATGAAAGAATAAAAAATGAGTGAAACAACTTTTTGAACTATAAGATGTATAAATAAATAAATAAGAAGATGAATATATATTCATCGATATCCCTTCTTATCTTATCCATTTGAGAGAGACGGGAGGGAAGAAGAGTTCAACATACAGGCTATCATCACTATTCAATTTGCAGTATCGTCCAGAAATGAAGTACAAAACGTACATGCACCGGAAACGTACGTGTCAAGAGTTCTGCACAGTGTTAAGAGCGAATATAAACTCCTCTGGGTATGCAGTAATAATAGAGCAGATAGATAAACTGCAAACTGGAGGCTCGCACGGATGCACTAGCTGCCCTGTTACTTCCTTTGTAAAATAAAAACTAAATTTTCTATATGAATTTAAGCATGATCTATATTCAGATTTATAAGTCATCTAAATAGTCATATAAAAATTTAGAAAAAAATAATAAAATAGATTAATATAAAATATATCACTTTACAAACATATAAATACCAATTCAACTTCTCCGTTCACGTTACTTAATAATAATAAATCTAACTATGTATATGCATTAACCATTTTCAGTTTAATTTGTTTTTTGTTTTGTAACTTGTAGAGAAGTTCAATTTAGTCTTATATGTTTATGGAGTGATATATTTCATGCTAATATATGTTATCAAATTATTATAAGCTTTTCTATGACTATTTAAGTAGTATAAAAAAAAGAGGATATCCTTTCTAAAAATGAAAATCCAATTCCTGATATGGACGAATTGATGTCAACCATTCCAGGAGCCGTGCCCACAGATTCGTCGCGAAAACCATCATGGATATATATATGATTCAGATGCGTTTAATCTTTATGTTCCCGTTGAAATTACTCCCACTGCTGCTGTTGCATGATCGCATTGCGAATAATGAGAAAATAATATATCGTACTGGACGTGTAATAAATAGGTGGACGTCTATTCGAGCTGTTAAAACAGTTTCCCATATCGTACTCGTACATGTCGCTCGTGCGACTGCCGCCAAATTTTCCCCAATCCATTGTACAAGTACATCCTATCCAACACCAAGTGTATTCTCACGCGATCGAGACGTGAGAATCCAAATTGCATAAAATCCACCGAGAACCCTGCTGCTGCACGTACTTACGCGGCCACCAAACACCTGTTGCATGCACGCGCGCAAACGGCGGTGTGCAACCATGGCCGTCTCGCTCGTCGTCGTCGTCGTCGTCGTCGTCATCGCCATCGTCGTGCCGCTCCTGTACCTCGTGCTGCTTCCTGCCTGGAAGCCGGCGCGGCGGGACGACGGTGACGGTGGAATGAGGAGGAGGCTTCCGCCGTCGCCGCCGTGGGGGCTCCCGCTGCTCGGACACCTCCACCTGCTCGGCGCCCTGCCGCACCGGGCGCTCCGGTCCCTCGCCGCGGCGCACGGCCCGGTGCTGCTGCTCCGTCTCGGGCGCGTCCCCGTGGTGGTCGTGTCGTCGGCGGCCGCCGCCGAGGAGGTGATGCGGGCGCGCGACGTGGCGTTCGCGAGCCGGCCCAGGGTCGCCATGGCCGAGCGGCTGCTCTATGGCGGCCGCGACGTCGCGTTCGCGCCCTACGGCGAGTACTGGCGCCAGGCGCGCCGCATCTGCGTGGTCCACCTCCTCAGCGCGCGCCGCGTGCTCTCGTTCCGCCGCGTCAGGGAGGAGGAGGCCGCCGCGCTCGTCGCCCGCGTCCGCGCCGCGGGCGGCGCCGTCGATTTGGTCGAGCACCTCACCGCCTACTCCAACACCGTCGTCTCCCGCGCCGTGTTCGGCGACGAGAGCGCGCGTGGCTTGTACGGCGACGTCGACAGGGGGCGCGTGCTGAGGAAGCTGTTCGACGACTTCGTGGAGCTACTCGGGCAAGAGCCGATGGGGGAGCTCCTGCCATGGCTCGGGTGGGTGGACGCTTTGAACGGAATGGAGGTGAAGGTGCAGCGCACATTTGAGGCGCTGGACGGCATCCTCGAGAAGGTGATCGACGACCACCGTCGCCGCCGCCGTGAGGTCGGTAGGCAGATGGACGACGGCGGCGGCGGCGATCACCGGGATTTCGTGGACGTGTTGCTCGACGTCAACGAGACGGACATGGACGCTGGTGTTCAGCTCGGCACGATCGAAATCAAGGCCATTATACCGGTACGTATGAATCGGGCATATATGCTACTATACTAAAAAAATATCCGTGCGTTGGAACAGATGAAAAAATAATTCGATTACAAAATACGCATTTCATACATAACCATATCAATGATAATATTTGTATCGGTTGTTATAGCTAAGACATATCATAAGGAAAACGGGAACATCTTCAATGTAATGGTCCAACCTTGACGGTGGTAACCTTATCAATGGCTGCTTTAGCCAAAAGAATTGGATTATTTATCTAGTAAAATGCATATAATCTGAAATACTCTTTCAATCTAATTCTTTCAACCAATAATAATAGGATCAATCAAATCGACACGGCCTCTATGGTCAACTCTAAACAAAATAGAGCCACCGTGCACCCTTCTCTAAATAACAATTAAAAACATATTTTTTTATTATTTTCATATGATACGTTATAAAGAATAGTAGCTATATTTAACAAAGTAGTCTAATATAGACGGGTATAACCTCCAATACAGGACAATAGATGAGGGAGCAATAGTCGTGTAAGAGATGGAAACAATCTATGGATTCTATCCTACCCAAGCATCCATTAATTTGATCTCGTTTGGAGAAAAGAAAAGGCTCAAGCAAGACTTATTTTAGATCAGAACATCAGAACATTCAACCAATGCTTTGGAAAAACCAAACCGACGTCGTAGACCTGACGATATATATGTTACAATTTTTTTTCCTCGAATCAGATGTTATCTTCGAAATAGGAAAGTTTTTTTCGCATTGCACGGTTCGAAACAGATTTTCTTTCATAAACCATGGTTTTTTCTCGCATTAAGTTGGACAGTTCTTTTATAAATGGATAAATGGTGGTTTTTCCCGTGTTGAGTTGGACGGTTTTCTCAAACTATTCTTTTAGAAACGGCGTTTTTTTTTTTCCTTGCGTTGAGTAGGAAATTTTTTTTATCCGTATTTTTTTATAAACAACGATCTTTTCTGACAGTTTTTTGAGCGTTTTTTTTTTTCTGCACAGAAATTTTATAAACAGTGGTTTTTTATTGTGTACAGTCGGATGGTTTTTTATTCATAGTTTATATAAACAATGATTTTTTTTCTGACAGTTTTTTGGAGTGTTTTTGTTGCAAATTTGTTTATAAACATGTTTTTTTTTTTGTCGTTGAGTCGGACGGTTTTGTTATAAGCGGTGGTTTTTTTTCTCACGTTGAATAAGACGGTTTTGTTATAAGTGGTGGTTTTTTTCGATCCGATATTTTATAAACACTGATTTTTTCTAATAGTTTTTTTCTCAGAGGATTTTTTCTGCATATGTTTTTTGTTATCTTTACATAGACTGAAACTTTTTTTCTTTTTAAGTAGTAGAACTATAGATTAGTCTGCTTTGATTTTTTTTTCTCGTAGACAATTTTTTTAATTTTAACCAAGTTTATAGGAAAACATATCAATATTTTCAACATAAAACAAATATATTACATGTTAATTTAACGGGAACTAATTTGGTATTGTAGATGTTGCTAATTTTTTTTATAAACTTGCCCAAATTTAAAGAAGTTCAAAACAAAACAGGGGTAGTACTTTCTTGACAAATAAGTACTCCTATCAAAATTTTACATTACTATTTGGGAAACATGAAAAAAAATTGAGAGGACATCCCTAAGACAGTAAAAGAGTTCGCCCGTAGTAGATCTCATACAACGGGGAAACTCTTTTACTGTCTTAAGGGATGTCCTCTCAATCTTTTTCATGTTTCCCAAATAGTAATGTAAAAATTTGATAAAATAGTTTATCATGCTATATAAATCACTCCACAAACACATAAGTTTAAATTGAACTTCTACAACTTAAAAAAATCAAATATGATTGTGAGCACATGTATTCTAGTTAGAGGTGAATTTGATATATGTTTTACAATTTATGGAGTAATGGAGATCGAATTTGAACTTCCATATTCCATATTTCTGAAGTGATATACAACATATTAATAAATCTTGCCAATTTTTTCAATATTTTATAATTATTTAGATGACATGTAGGAACGAGGAAACATCCCCTCAAGGGATTAGAATCCATTTGTTGTACTATGTTCCACTAGTTGATTTGTTTCTGGTGTCGACACTGATGTGAGCAGGATATGTTCGCGGCAGGCACGGATACCACGACGACAGTGATAGAATGGGCCATGGCGGAGTTGATCACCCATTCGGATGCAACGCGCAACGCGCAGGACGAGATCAAGGCGGTCGTCGGCATCACCAGCCACATCACCGAGGACCACTTGGACAGGCTACCTTACCTCAAGGCTGTACTTAAGGAAACGCTCCGGCTGCACCTGCCGCTCCCACTACTTGTGCCACATGAACCGTCGTCAGATACCATGATCCTGGGCTATAGCATCCCGGCACGCACTCGAATAGTGATCAACGCGTGGACTATCGGCCGTGACCAGGCGACATGGGGAGAGCATGCGGAGGAGTTCATACCTGAGAGATTCCTGGAGAGTGGCTTGGACTACATAGGGCAAGACTTTGTGCTAGTGCCATTTGGTGCCGGTAGGAGGGGGTGTCCTGGGTCGGGTTCGCTGTGCAAGCCATGGAGATGGCATTGGCGAGCTTGCTGTACAATTTTGACTGGGAGACGAGAGTGGTGGATAGGAGGAGCGAGTTTGGGACTTGATCACTAGACATGAGTGAGATAAATGGGCTTTCAGTCCGTCTCAAGTACGGACTACCCCTCATTGCTATATCGCGCTTTCCTTAATGTAAAAGGGATTGTATGTATTTCTGTTGCCACATTAAATAAAATAAAAAAATTTAACATGAATTTCACAATATAATTCCATCTTTAGTTGTAGATTTCATGTATTTTAGTATTGACATTATAAATTTCAAACCTTACGTTGTAAAATTTGGAATCTTACACCATAGTTTTTCCCCTAATATCACTATATATATATATATATATATATATATATATATATATATATATATATATATATATATATATATATATATATATATATATATACAAGTGTTAGCATAATAGGCATTGATTGCCTATTTGATGTTTTTTTTTCAAAAATATATAAGTCCAAATTAACATATAGGTAAAAAACAAAATAAGAGTCACGAAAGATGAAATAGGAGAGATAAAATATATTTTCATATGAGACGAGTTAATTAAAAATCACAAAATGAAAAAAAAAATGGTGCCACTTTTTTTGAGTTAGCCGCTGATCATCGGCCTTGAACTTTGTATGCACTAGGGGGCTAGATCGAATTAGATCTCACCTCAACATGCCTCAAAATCGGCAATTTTGCTATTTGTCGATTCCTAATTTTTATCTTATTGCCAGTGGCGATAATTACTCTCTCCGTTTTAAATATAGCTACCTTTAAATAGGTACAAAGATTAAGAAAATAGATAAAAATAAAATGGTGGATGGTTATAAATTAGATACTATGTCAATGGCCAAATTAAACCCCTAGTAAAAAAGAACATTGGTAGTATATTTTCTATTTTACCAAATAGAGAAAGAGGAAAAGGAAACGTTATTTGTCGTGTATTTTCACCAATGACATTGACATCCACCATCACGGCATCACCGAAGTTGTTCTGATGGTAAGTGCCTAAGTGGGATCATTTGCCGGCAACTGATTTACAAATTACAACTCAGTAACTATCTGATGGTATCTTTCACTTCAATTCGACTTCAGCCATTGACGCTGATGTGGTGAAATTCAATCGTCAAAATAATCGGATACTGATCCTGGAGATGTTATTTCCTGAATTAAGTAAGATAATGACTACATATAACTCGCAAGCTGCTGCGAAACAATGGTTAAGTTTCACCCTAACCATAGAAATAAGTTGTTCTCTTTATATATTTTTTATATATATTTAGATTACAAAAATATTAAAAAATTTGGTCAAAATAACATCATATCAGATGGTCAAAATTTTCAACTGGAATTTCTAACCCTGAGCGCGGTACCCAAGCGCCGTCGCGGACGAGGCACCGGTGTGATGCGGCCTGCAATCTATAGCCACACGTGGTCCCGCGGATTGGTCGTGTGTTGGCCTGGTGGCACCCAATTTATTTAATTTTGTCGCAGTGAACAAGAAAATTGATGCGACACGTATAAAAATCAAGATTTAATTAAGAAATCTACATCGAATTCATCGATCGAGCTTAACTATATGAATCTATACCTAACAAATGAAGAATGTTTGGACCGGTGGCTCCATTCACTGAATAAAATTAAACTTTATTCAACCTGATCACTAAGCTAGTTTCTTCTCCTTCCCTCCTCCTCTCTTCAATTACTTTTCTCCTTAATTATTTACCTGATCTACAATCTGATCACACTATTATATTCGTTGTAATTAAATCTTTACAACAAGATATCGTATAACTATATTATGATAAAACTAGATGTTTCATTCCGTGATAGTGACATGTTTACATGTGTATTTTCACTGTGTTTTAAAAACTCACCCCTATTCTCCCTCCACTCCATCCTGCATGTATTTAGCAATCTTCAAAACGATTTTTCTTCTAAATTACTTATCCGATTACAGCGTTATATTTGTTGTAATTAAATATTTATCACAAGTATCGCATGATTAAATTCTAATGAAAAAACATATATTTCAATCCGTTAACACTCGATGTGTCATACTGTCATGGTTACAGATAAGACATACCTCATATCCTATGACTTATGGAATATACGGATATGGTATACCTTCGAGTATATGATATGTTTCCGTATATGATAATTAACTAACAAGAGATTATGGAAATTATCCTCACAGGCAAGTGTGTTGAGGAGTGATCCTCTCGAGCGGGAGATCGTGAGACCCCTTTTTTAGTTCGGCCAGGGGAAAAGGCTCGCCTCTGAAAATCACGTATCTGCCCCCTAGGTTATCAGCTAGTATGCACGCAGCAAGATTATTCAGGTTCGGGCCGCTTAGGAGCGTAATACCCTACTCCTGTGCGTGTGGGATTTAGATTAAAGTTACAAAGGTCCCTTCGTTCTGGAGATGGCTTTTGCTTCCCTTCTCCTAGAGCTCAGGGTTCCTTCGAGCCGTCCCTTTTCTCGGCGGGCAGGGTCCTCCTTTTATACCTCAAGAGAATACCACATGCACCGCCTCTACCTACTCTTCTCTCGGGTGGGGGCCCACCCTATCTTGACCGGATCTCGACCCGTGCCTTCGCCTGGAAGCTAAGCCACGATTTGTCCTTGAGTGGGACCCAGCGCCGTCCTTTGCCTGACACGGGGGACACCCCTGTCAATCTCCCATTAATGGATGAAGAATTGCGGTGGCCGTCCTCTGACGGGGAGGATCTCGAATGACTCTCCCGATGGGACGGGTCATACCTGCCTCTACTCCGCCGGAGGCAGATGCGACGTGGGGGCACAGCTGTCCGTCCAGCCAGATGTGTCTGGTGACAGGCCGGTCACACCGGTCATTCCTGTCCGCCGCGCGCCAGTCGCGCATGCCGCACGTCTGCCCCTACCGCATTGAATGTGGCAGGGGGCAGTTGGGGCGCTGCGTTCATTAAAGGAGGCTCGGCTTGGGCTCCCTCCCCGCTCGCTCCCCCCGCCAAATGGCGGACAGGCGGGGGCCTCAGGGCAAAACGGCGTGAGGGCCCGAGGGGGCACGACATGGCACCCCGAGGCCCCCCGACCGCTCCTACGACCCGCGGGGTACGGGGGTAGGGTTAGGCTATAGGTCGTGCGCCAGGATGGGAAGGTAAATTCCCCTCATTCCACATACCCATGGGCCCACTTCACCAACAAAGTGAATATCAGAGTCCTACTTGGAAAAGATTAGGTTTATAATATGTCGTGTGGGGACCATAGTCTCCGAGTTCTACTTGGAGACTTAGGTGATTCACGGTATAAAAGGCGCACCCCTTGAGAGGTTTAGATCATCGAATCATAGCGCCAACACAACCACCATAGCCTACAATCCGGAGGACGTGAAGCCTACTCGCGGGACTTCTCGTCGAGACCATCTCGACAAGGGATCTCGCCGGTAATCTCGGGATCGTCGGTTCTCTATTTGTAATCTATGGTCTTTCCATATCAATCTTATATAAATTGGATTAGGGCTATTACCTTATGAGGGGTCTGAACCAGTATAATCCTTGTCTTCTTGTTTGCTTGATGTCGATCATGTATATCCTCGTCCCAACATATTCCAATACCCTATTCATCCAGTTTACAGGTATCTCCCGTTGACACATACGTGATAGTAACATGTTTCAACATGTGCCTTTATTATGTTTCACAAAAGTTTTCAATGACTCAGTGACTATTTGTTTTCCACCATATGTAACTTAATATTTTACCGTGGTCAACTGAAACATTTGGATCATTTGATTTATTTAGAATCGAGCGCCAGATTTGAAGTTTTCTCCCTAATAAATCTATGGAAGAAAGCAACCACGCTAGTTAATTAGCTGGACGAAAAGTGACCACGCTATTTAATCGCCATCGATCCGTCTGCCATTCGGCGTGACCAATTTGCGCGACTGCGTCGGTTCCACGTCCCCGATCCACGAGCGGTCATGTGTGATGGCATCGCACCACCATCTCTTCCATTTGTCTCACGTCTTCGAGGGTGACGACTCCCTCGTCCCTCGCGCTCCCTAGCCCGCGAGGTATGCATATTTGCACAAACAAATTTAAAACATGTACTCTCTCCGTTCGGAAATACTCCCTCCATTCCAAAATACAAGGCATAACCACTCCTAACTTAAAAACCAAGAAAATAATTATTATCATCTTGTAGTTTGGATCATCCTAATAAATGCTCCCTCCATACTCATAAAGGAAGTCGTTTAGGATAATATTTAAGTCAAACCTTGGGAATATAAATCATGAATAACTCTCAAGTTGTTGAGTTTAAAAATGTAAAAATTATATGTATAGATTTGTCTTTAAAAAATACTTTCATAAAAGTTTACATATATTACTTTTTAATAAATATTTTTATAGAAATAAGAAGTTAACGTTGTGTTTTGGAGACCATGTCGCTGTCCTAAATGACTTCCTTTACGAGTATGGAGGGAGTACAATGCAAGCATCCAATAGAATTAGAGAATATGAGAGTGGATGATTTAAAAAAGTAATAATTTAATAAAGAAGTGATCATAGTTAATGGCCTACATACATGTATGTCTTATATTATGGAACATCTAAAAAAAAGTGGTTGTGCCTTATATTATGAAATAGAGGGTGGAGATAGGAGTAGAGCAGGTAGAGCTGTAGCCCTAGTTTCGATCCTAAATATTCATTGAAATTTCATTTTAAACCTTCAAAAAATTAGAAGATAAAGGCAAAATTTTATTAATTCAATTAAGGTCCAGAAAAATTATGGCTCTACCACTAGCACTACTTGAAGGGTATAATTGAGAAAATTTTCTGGATGGGAGTATGGGACCTATAGTACTTTAGAGATATGGCGGTAGTATATATAGTACGTGTACAACATCGTGAGAGATGAGTTATATTTAAAAACGAAAAATTCCTCAACATTATCACTTGTCCCTTGCTCCCATTCACCACCAGAAAATTTACTTTTCGTGAGGGGCCGTCAGCCCGTCCAGTTTCTGGCTGTTGATTTGCTAGGATACGACGTAATAAAACAAGTGCTGGCCTATCCTTCCTTCCATCCGTCCACCCTGCTGCTGCCGCGCGCAACTACAACCAAGCAACCAAACGCTTTCGGTTGTACGCACGCGCGCGAAACAATGGCCGTCTCACTCCTCCCCGTCGTCCTTGTACTCCTCGCCATCGTCGCGCCGCTCCTGTACCTCGTGCTGGTTCCCGCCGTGAAGTGCACGACGAGCAATGGCGCTGCGAGGTGGGAGGACGACGACGGCGGTGATGGTCGGCGCCGCCGGATGCTGCCGCCGTCGCCGCGGGGGCTCCCGCTGCTCGGCCACCTCCACCTGCTCGGCGCGCTGCCGCACCGGGCGCTCCGGTCCCTCGCCGCGGCGCACGGCCCGGTGCTGCTGCTCCGTCTCGGGCGCGTCCCCGCGGTGGTCGTGTCGTCGGCGGCCGCGGCCGAGGAGGTGATGCGGGCGCGCGACGTGGCGTTCGCGAGCCGGCCCAGGGTCGCCATGGCCGAGCGGCTGCTCTATGGCGGCCGCGACGTCGCGTTCGCGCCCTACGGCGAGTACTGGCGCCAGGCGCGCCGCATCTGCGTGGTCCACCTCCTCAGCGCGCGCCGCGTGCTCTCGTTCCGCCGCGTCAGGGAGGAGGAGGCCGCCGCGCTCGTCGCCCGCGTCCGCGCCGCGGGCGGCGCCGTCGATTTGGTCGAGCACCTCACCGCCTACTCCAACACCGTCGTCTCCCGCGCCGTGTTCGGCGACGAGAGCGCGCGTGGCTTGTACGGCGACGTCGACAGGGGGCGCGTGCTGAGGAAGCTGTTCGAAAACTTCGCGAGGTTGCTCGGGACGGAGCCGATGGGGGAGCTCCAGCCATGGCTCAGGTGGGTCGACGCTGTCAGGGGGCTGGACGGGAAGGTGCAGCGCACGTTTGAGGCGCTGGACAGCATCATCGAGAAGGTGATCGACGACCACCGTCGCCGCCGCCGTGAAGTCGTCAGGCAGATGGACGACGACGACGACGGTGGCGGCGGCGGCGATCACCGGGATTTCGTGGACGTCTTACTCGATGTGAACGAGACAGACAAGGACGCAGGCATTCATCTCGGCACGATCGAAATCAAGGCCATTATCCTGGTATGGATTAAGCACGATAGTTTCATTGAAACCTATATATGCGCCCCCCATATACTTGATTTGTTTCTGGCGTCGACGCGGACGCGGGACGCGAGCAGGACATGTTCGCGGCGGGCACGGACACCACGACGACGGCGATGGAATGGGCCATGGCGGAGCTGATCACCCACCGGGACGCGATACAGAAGGTGCAGGACGAGGTCAGAGCGGTCGTCGGTGTCACGGGATGCGTCACGGAGGACCACATGGACAGGCTGCCTTACCTCAAGGCCGTGCTCAAGGAGACACTCCGGTTGCACCCACCAAACCCATTGCTCGTGCCGCACGTACCATTAGCAGACGCCGAGATCCTAGGCTACACGGTCCCGGCGCACACCCGGGTATTGATCAACGCGTGGACCATCGGCCGCGACCCGGCGACATGGGGAGAGCACGCTGAGAAGTTCATGCCAGAGAGGTTTCTTAACAACAGCGTGGACTACAAGGGGCAAGACTTTGGGCTAGTTCCGTTCGGTGCCGGTAGGAGGGGGTGTCCTGGGATGGGGTTCGCTGTGCCGACCATAGAGATGGCATTGGCAAGCTTATTGTACAATTTCAGCTGGGAGACGAGACCGGTGGATAGGAGGAGCAAGTCGGGCACATTATCGCTAGACATGAATGAGGTGAATGGGATCTCCGTGCGTCTCAAGTATGGATTGCCACTCATTGCTAAATCGCACTTTTCTTAATGTAAAAGGCACTATAAGTATTTATGACGTAGCATTTTTAGGTAGAATAAATAGTTGAAATGCTCAACATTAATTTCACGACATAATTCCACCATGTTATATTGTAAATTCCATGTATTTTTAGTGCTTACATTATAAATTTCAAGGAAAGAAAGAGAGAAGGAAATGAGACGGGAAAAAAAAGAGAGAAGGAGAAGGGAAAAATAGAAGAAAATAAAAGGACAAATAATTTCTTAAGTTCTACAGTACTCACAAAGAATACGTATATGTTTGAGGAGACCGTGAAAACATGGTATTTAGTTACTTGACACTCAGACATATTATTTTATTATTTATGGAGAAAATGGAGAGAAAAATCATATGGAAAAGTACTAATATGCCCCTCGTGTCAATTGGCCTCTGCATGCTCCTGCTGGGGGGCGCTATCACACGAGGCGCGCACGGGCAAGACGACAAAACAGGAGACGGCAACCTTGCCGCGCGTGTGGGCTTTCGTGGGTTTTCTTCTTTCTCTTTCCAACAGCGCGTGGACTTTTCTCGTTTCCCTATCCTGTGTGTCTCCTACTAGCCCGTATGGCCCAATTTGAATCCTGCCCTAGTTTCATTTTTTTCCCTTTTCTTTTTTTTTCTGGGATGGGGTATACTAGGGATAGAAGTGGGTGGGGAGATAATGTAGAAGTAACTTTCATTTGGAAAATACATGAGATCACATGGAAGTAACTTTTATTTGAAAATGTATGAAACTTTCATCCCAAACGTGAAAAAAATTGTGTTATTATCTATTTGACTATTCACACACGGTAGAAAAAATGTTTAAATTCAAAAAAAAATTGTGTTGTTAGCAAAAAAACCAAAATATAATGTGTAACCTCATATTTAGGCTCATAGAGTCTGTGAGACTGAGACATAGAAAGCAATTTCCTTGACGGTTTTATGGATGGATTCAGTCAGCCTCACTCCTTCCTTTTGAAAAGTGACGCAGGAGGGTTGCTGTTTCCTCCGCCCCGGGGAGGGGTTTACAATAGGTTTGCACAAGGTAGCTACTTCAAAAAATATATATATTGGAGTAAATCAACAAACATTGTTGACTGATATAGAGAGTTCGAAAGGCACATGTTCAGTTTATGGGGGTATGGAACGAAAAATGACTTCCCATGTCTGGTCTCAAACCTAAGTTTTTGTCTACTCCCTGATTTGTACAAAGAAAATGGCATCATGCATTGTCAAAATGAATACTTTTTTAACTGTAATCATTAAGCTGCCAATCCCTGAGAATTTGAAAACACTGATATAAGAAAAAGAAAACCTGAACCAGATTAGGTAAAAAAATGCGTAGAAAAAAAAACTCATATTTTTTCATGATAGCTATGGTCTCAGGATTATGCTTTGTGTTATATCGATGTGTAATCATGTATTGCGTCAACATCTCACGCAATACCTTGGCATCTTCCTGTTTCAATTGCATTTTATATAAAAAATGCAAGAAAATTAGGGGGGAAATAGAAACATAAGAGAAGTTACATTAGATAAAAAATGTTGAGCGAGGTAAACTTTTACTCACAGGTTTGAATGATAAATCTGTATTTCCATCATGATTCTGGATCATTTTCATGGTGTAAAACGCCGCTGTCAAAACTGTGTATTTTTTTCCCAAAATTGAACCAAATTAATTATGTATTAGAAACTTTTGGCTGACATACAAATAGAAAAATGAAAAACATAACTATTGATATATTATTGATAGATGAACAGAAAAACTAACTCTTTTGTTGATTGTGAAACTCTTTGGATTGATATCTCAATGTTATATACATTAACTCTAATAGATCTTGGATATGCCAGCTTAAAGGTCCGTTTGAAGTTCCATATAACACATTCTGCCTCGGATCACAGATCATCTAACTTAGAGTTAGGACAAAGCACCTCAAAAATCTTCTGTCTGAAATTAGCAACTACAAGATACCAACAACCTGTTGACTGCAGTGGAAGAAAAAACTGTTTGGCAATGAAAAGAAAACAAATTGAAAACCATAAAAAATGGAAGAAGATTATATCAAACTTAAAGAAAAACAAGTAGTACTACTATTAAAAACATAAAAAGAATAAAACTCACCATATCCATTATGTCAAGCTTGTAGCCTTGATTTGGTTCAGTAAATAGATTGCTAATTTCACACGGGTTAATGTAAGGATCTTGACTCTGCAGTTTTAATTTAGGAAAAAAAAGATAAGTTAAAAAGGTAAAAAAAAAAGAGAGAGAAAAGAACTAGAGTTTTGTAACAACGAGACAGATTTGCATATTAATAGTAATAAAAAAACAATCTCGTCGCAATAATAGAAAATGAGAAAAGAAAATCATTAGAAATGGGTGGTGGTGGATAATCTTACAGCTGCGTCACATTTTACAATGTGTGTAGACCAAAAATTTGTAGGTAGGTGACCAAGCTTATCCATTTCAAATTGTTCTGTCATTACTGCCTCAGCCATCATCTCTATGACATACTTGTTTATTGCAACAGCCAAACAAAAATTAAAGGAAATTGCACCATTGTAAGTAAGTTATGGAAGAAAAAAAGACTAGCATAAAGTTGCATGCAAAAAAAAGCCAAAAAAGCTGTTTTTTTAACTTTGTCCTGATTGCGTATAACATTTATAAACTTTGTAAAATAAAGAGGGACAATATATTGCTATATGCAGCATGGATGGGAGGACACTGATCCATGCCCAGTCAATATGTATACATATGTATATAAAAAATATATACATACGTGTGTGTGTATATATATATATATGGTAAGACTATTCTACACCCGAGATATAGAATAGTTATTCTATACCCCCCCTCCCCTTCTCATCCGATCCCCCCCTCTCGCTCCCTCTCCCTCCCGACCCCCCTCCCGATCTCTCTCTTTTTTTATTTCACCCCTCTCTCGCTCCCCCTCCCTCCCTCCCGATCCCCTCCCTTCTCTCTCTCGATCTCTCTCTTTTTTTATTTCACCCCTCTCTCGCTCCCCCTCCCTCCTTCCCGATCCCCTCCCTTCTCTCTCTCGATCTCTCTCTCTTTTTAGATCTCTCTCTTTTTTTATTTCACCCCTCTCTCGCTCCCCCTCCCTCCCTCCCGATCCCCTCCCTTCTCTCTCTCGATCTCTCTCTCTTTTTATTTCATTTTTTCCTGTTTTTTTTCTCCCTGAAACATTTTTTTCTTCTTTTCTAGAAAAATAAAAAATAAATTGCCAAATTCAAGACTTGAACTCATGACCTCATAGTTCAAAGCACATTTTTCTAACCAATTCATCTAATGATGCTATTTGTTTTAAGAATTTTATGAGAAAGTAATATGATTATCAATTCTAATATCTTTCACTATCGAAACTCATAACATGTTACTATGCTCTAGTAGTAACATTGTTGTAAAAGTACAGTAACATGTGGCGTTACTGTATAACACATAGGACGTTACTGCACTTCTAGCAGTAACGTCATAGTAAAATTGTAGTAGACCAGGAATCAAAACAAAAATATATGGGTTAAAGCCTCACATGCTAACCATATACTTGTTACTGCACAAAAGTAGAAGTGTTACTACATAATAGGTGCATATTACCACTTTGAAGTAGCTATGTTACTGTACGATAATTATAGTTTTACTATGTCATTTTTATAAGATGAAGATCGAATAGGTGAGCTATAGGTAAAGTCTGTAGGTGGCTTTAAGCCAGGTCTGATTGATATAGGAGTGTTTTAAATAATTTTATACATTTGGTAAAACCATGTTACTGCATGTATATGCTCTTGTTACTGCAAGTTATACATTCTGTTACTACATGTGGAGGGTTAAAGTTCAAAATGACAATCTTTGAAAAGCAATATCTCACAAGATATATATTATTTTTTAAAATTGTTCCCACCATGATGCTATAGTGTTACTGCATGTGGAGGGTTAAAGCCCAAAATGCATCTACGTACTCCCCTCTTTAAGAAACCGTTCTTCCTCCCTCTTCTCAAGAAAATCGGTCTCCTCCCTCCAATATAGTGTTATTGCATGTGCATGTATATGACGTTATTGCACTTTTGACAGTAATATTGTGGTGAATTACAGTAAATCAGGAATTGAAACAAAAATATATAGGTTAAAAGTCTTAGATGCTACCCATATACTTGTTACTGCACAAAAGTAAAAGTGTTACTGCACGGAAGGTACACGTTACCACGTGTTTATGCAGTAACACTACCCAAAAAATACAGTAAAACACAGTGTAGTAACATCGTGATGAGATTGTAGTAACGTACAACAGACAAGTAGTAACAAGTAATAGTATAGTATTACTACTTGTGGAGAAACAAATTGCAAAAATTTTAAGCCTTGAAGAACAATATCTCCCAAGTGATGTAAGGTTTTTTAAAACCGTTTGCACCATGATGTTAGAAAAAAATAGCTTATCAAAAGTAGATCCGTCATGACTATATTTTAACTATATTTTAACATTGTTACTGCACGTAAGACACAGTGTTACTGCACAGTGGTCGTCGTGTTACTGCACCGTCCTGGGACGAGAGCTGAGAAGAGATGGGTGGTGGGGGGAGTTAGTAGGCGGGTTTGACCGGTGGGAGAGGCCTTTGACCAGGTGGGAGGTGGGTTTTGAGCCTTGGTAAGTAGGGGGAGGTGGGTGTGACCCTTGGGAGGGAGGGGGGTATAGAATAGCTATTCTATACCCCGAGTGTAGAATAGTTTTTCTATATATATATATACACATATGCATACACGCGCTTATACTTCGATTATATATGAGTGTATAAAGTTTGCACGCATATATATATAATTTGTACTACATACAAGTATAAAAGTTTGTATATATAATATACCTTGTAAGTATACATATATGAGAAAAAAAATCTGACGACACATGGAGAAATGTAAACAAGCTAACTCCAATACAATATGGAGACTTTGTAGTAGAATATACGAACTTTCTACTGGTGTATACAACTTTGTATTAGTGTATAAAAACTTTCTTCTAGTGTATAGATAAATTTTGTACATAAAAAAGTCAGATATTTTGAATTGGGCCACAAATTTAAAAAAGCACAGAAGAGGGAAAAACATGTCCATGTACAAAAAAGAAAAGAAAAAGAAAAAGAAACCAAGGGAAAAAGAATGTATATTGCATTCATACATGGTATAAGCAAATGCTATGGATGATTATGTGTTCATACATGGGAAAAAATGTATATTGTAGAAGTAATGTATGCTGACAGGTGCCAAAGAGTACAAACTTTTTACATACAAAATTTATATTAGGAGTACAAACTTTATACTTATAAAGTAATATAATTAAGTTTATATGCATATACAGTTTGTAAGAATAAAGTTTATACCATGGAGTACAAACTTTATACATATAAATTTTATATGTATACATACAAATTTTGTACGTATAAAGTTTGTACAAGTACATATAAAGTTTGTATATGTATATGTATGGATGAATATTCCCATATGGGGAACACAAAAAAAACAAAAAACATGTCCATGTACAAAAAAGAAAAGAAGAAGAAAAAGAAACCAAGGGAAAAAGGATGTATATTACATTCATACATGGTATAAGCAATGCTATGGGTGATTATGTGTTCATACATGGGAAAAAATGTGTAGTGTACAAGCAATGTATGCTGACAGGTGCAAACTTTGCTATTTAACAAAGAGTACAAACTTTTTACATACAAAATTTATATTAGGAGTACAAACATTATACTTATAAATTTTATATAAGTATAAAGTTTATATGTATACATATAAAGTAATATAATTAAGTTTATATGCATATACAGTTTGTCTGTATGCTAGGAAGTACAAACTTTATACATATAAATTTTATATGTATACGTACAAATTTTGTACGTATAAAGTTTGTGCATGTACATATAAAGTTTGTATATGTATATGTATGGATGAATATTCCCATATGGGTAACACGATAAAAAAACAAAAAACATGTCCATGTACAAAAAAAAAGAAAAGAAAAAGAAGAAGAAACCAAGTGAAAAAGGATGTATATTGCATTCATACATGGTATAAGCAATGCTATAGGTGATTATGTGTTCATACATGGGAAAAATGTGTAGTGTAGAAACAATGTATGCTGACAGGTGCAAACTTTGCTATTTAACAAAGAGTACAAACTTTTTACATACAAAGTTTATATTAGGAGTACAAACATTATACTTATAAATTTTATATAAGTATAAAGTTTATATGTATACATATAAAGTAATATAATTAAGTTTATATGCATATACAGCTTGTCTGTATAAAGTTTATATTAGGAAGTACAAACTTTATACATATAAATTTTATATGTATACATACAATTTTCTACGTATAAATTTTATACATGTACATATAAAGTTTGTATATGTATATGTATGGATGAATATTCCCATATGGGAAATGCAAAAAAAAAAAAGAGGTAGAAAAAATATTACTGTATGCAGCTAAAAAATTTGATGGGGGGATTATGTGTTCGTACATGGGCAAAAATAATTTGTACAAGCAAAATATTTATGTTGACATGTGTGAACTTTGGTATAGCGAGGTTTGTATTAGGTAGTGCAAACTTTATACGTACAAACTCGTTACGTATAAAGTTTGTACTACCTAATATGTATAAACTTTATATAAGTATAAAGTTTATACGAGGGAGTACAAACTTTATATGTATAGTGTTTGTACGTTTAAATTTTGTGTTCCCTAATATATATAAAGTTTATATTTGGGAGTACAAACTTTATAGGTATAAACTTTTTGTGAATACATATACGCATATGTAAGGATGAACATTCTCGTATAGTACAAATTGGTCGAGCAAGGGGGAGGCAAAAATTACCCTATGCAAACAAAAACTTTATATCTTATTATATAAAGTTTATACTAGTGAACTTTGTTCCAGGTAAAGTACAGAAAAATGATAGTAATATGAAACTTGGTATTGATAAAACTAGTATATGAATCACATATGTTAATTAGAAAAGGGGCATGAAAACTAGCAGTTATCTAGCTTAGCTAAGATGCATGCATAAAATATATATTTGGACAAGTTAGGCACTTAAAAAAAAAGATACAGTGAAACAAGGAAAAAGATACTGTTACCAGGGAACAGTGGGTGAATTTATGTCCAGAATATACCTTTCCTTTGCTTTTGGAATAATCCGAATTCTCATTCGACAACGATGTATTGTTGTCAGATTCTCCGCCAGTATCATCTTCACTTGTATTGTGGTCCGAAGAGAAATCTTAAGCGCTGCTGCTTTCCGCTTTTTCCATACAATCACTCAATTCTTCGCCAACATCATCCTTGCTACCTGAATGGCCTGATGACATTTTTTCTGCATTGGAAAAAAGAAAAAAAAATAAGGTTTCCAGAAATATAAAAGTAGGCAGACAAAAAAACACAAAAAGAGAGTTAGCCTTGGTTATTTTCTATAAATCCATGGCTGATCGATCATATATACTTATCTATCTGTTGTGAGTTTCAAAAACATGGGAGATAGGACTGTCTACCTCTACTTCTGCTGATGAATTTCTAAACACCATGATTCATATAAAGGTGGAGATTGAGATTCAGACAGCTATAAAACCATTTTTGAAAAGTATGGCAAATTTTCAATATTATACTACTGTTGCCCAATGCATGGTCTAACATCTCACCTATAAAAAAAAAGAAATACAACAATATTCACTGTGCTATTTGAATGATATTATTACAAACACTCGCAAAACCATGCCTACACCATATATTCTGCATAGATAGGTTATTCCTACTTCTTCTGGCAGCTAGCTGGCCTCCAAAAAGGAAACATATGGAATGTCCATGAAAATCATAATTAAAAAAAATACTAATATACCATAAATCAAGAGGGCCCAAAAAAATCTACTCGTATAGAACATACGAATAATATTCATAAGGGGGCCAAAAAATTCTCACCTATTGGCCACTCACAGCCTAGAAACACTAGTGCTGCTCCACCAGTAGAAATTTTCACAGAAATTTGACTCATAGCAAGAGGCCGTTCCCAATGCCAGTGCATTGTACAACACACAAAGTTAATCCCTTGTATTAATATTGGACTTAATATACTAGTGACCTTCAGCCCTAGGATGCCTATCTCTGTGTACTGTGGTTCAGAACCAGATAAGCTAACTGTAAACTGTATTAAAGACACTAACGAGCAGATGGGGGTCACGCCACACTCACCCGCCCAGCATCAGACACATTCATCTAGTGGGGATTGCAAAAAGTAGATGACCTCAATTTGAATTCGTATATGTAATCCTTAGTTCAATTATGATATAGGAAGTTGCACATATCATTTTCTCCTCACGATACTTGGAAAAACAGTAAAAGTTTCTCAACCACAATGGCCGCTACATACATAAAAGAGCAACACGTAAACTTTGAAAAAGACCACAGAAATATAGTGAATTATGCATTTATTTACCTTTTGGACTTTTGCAAATGCTCTTGTGCATATTGATCCACCCAAGATACTTGGACTGAACAAATTCTATTCTGAACAAAAGACAAGATCAATGGTATAAGTGGGCTGCAAAAACTTGGCCAATTCATTCTCTGCCCTGTATTTCTAGTGTTTTCTGTAGTACGATCATATAAGAATAGAAAACTAAAACATTGTGTAAAAAATTGCATATATATGATTGAACTACTGAAATTTCTGAAACAACGATACTACTGAAGGCTGTGAAACTGAAATCTCCACATAACTGTTTCAACCATCTATTTTATCCCAATCAGTAAGATTTAATCACATAGAACAATACAGCCTCATAGTCCCCAAAACCTACACCTCCAAAATGGTTAACGATGTTATAGATCAACTGCTACGCACAAAACAACAGACAAAAAACTCCAAGCTGTTCCCCATCTCCAAATGAACAAATAGAGCATACTAACAAAAACTATTTGCAAAAACAAATGAGTTGTTCCACTGATAACATAGCGCATGAGATAAATAATCAAACATCCAAAATGAAAAATCCCCCCACATAAATTTGATACAACGTTTGCATATTGAAGTCATTTAGCACATAGGAATAAATAAATCATCGGATAAATCGTTGTAACCCTACCAAAATCGCTGGAAACAGAGAGAGGAAACGAAGGAGAGATATGGGGGAATTATAACTCAGGAGCAAACCCTAGAGATCCGTTCAAATCAGGAGCAAAACCCTAGAGTTCCATTCAAATCAGGGGCAAGAAACTACAGATCCATTCAAAATCAGGAGCATATTCACACGAGTACCCACCGTATCATCCAAATCAGAGAGCAAACTCTAGTGATTCATTCGGAGATTGAAAACGGAAACGGCGAACAAAAAACCTCGAACGAATCCAAAAAACTAACTACGAGAAAAGGAATGGGTGATGATGAAAACGAAATGGAGAACTCACCGGAGAAGTCGCCGGGAAAATCACCAACAAAATCATCGGAGATATCACCGGGACGGTCACCGGAAAAATCGCCAGAGAGAGAAAGCGAGGAAGAGGGGAACAGAAATGTGTAGCGTTTCAAAACAGTAACGGTCGTTAGGTCTCCTCCCCTCCAGGTGCGCGAAAAAAATAAAAGAGAAAAAGGAAACCCTTCGGGTCGAGAGGGGAAAGCCCACGCCATGAAGAAACCGGCCCATGGGCTGTGTGCCAAAAATAGAAACAGTCCGACAGAGAGTAGGGCCAGAAGTAGTAGGGCGAAGCCGCCGCGCGCGCGCATGAGCGCACGACTAGTCGCTCATTAGCCATTTCGCTGCTCTGCGGCCATGACACGGCCATCGCAACAGCTGCCCCAGTATCCGGAGTCCTTATCATCGTTGTCTCGTTGTAGCAGTTGCCGCCCTTCATGCCGCCTGAGTCTTAAGCTCTTGGCATGCATCTGCGAGATGCTGGTGAAGAAGGCCTTAGTGGTGTGTTAATTGAATTTGTTTCATGTTCTTTTAGTTTCTCTTTCATCTAGTTCAACTGAGCGGCCGCCAAGCCCCAAGTTGGATCTGATCAAAATCTAAGAGAATTTATCCCAGGTAGTAGATCCAAATTTTTGTTTTGATTTTTCTATTGGGAACATAACTTTATTTGGGCCAAACCGTTAAAAGATAGAACAATAAAGTTGTTCGTCGCAAGCTTGAGTCAGAAGTTCAGAATTGTTTGTGGAGTAAGGCGACAGGGAGAGAAGCGAGAAAGCGTCCTGAACTGTCCACGGGCCATGGGGAAACTCTTTTATGTATTCAGTTGGACGTCCACCCCAGTTTTGCATGTCAATTAAATGGTTAAGGAGAAAAAAAAATCAAAAAAATGATAAGCTAGATTAATATATACTCCCTCCGTATTATATTATAAATTTTTAACTTTTTTCTAGTAAAATTTTGTTAAGTTTGACCAAGTTTATAGAAAAATATAGCAGTATTTTTAACATAAAATAAATATATTATCAAAATATATTTCATTTATATTTAATGAAACTATATGATATTTTAGATGTTGCTAAACTTTTCTATAAGCTTGATCAAACTAAAACGAAGTTTGACTAGGAAAAAAAGTCAAATGAATTATAATACTCCCTCTGTACTCGTAAAGGAAGTCGTTTTGGACAGCGATATAATCTTCAAAATACAACTTTGACTTCTTGTTTCTACAAAAATATTTATTGAAAAGTGATATATATATATATATATATATTCTTTTATGAAAGTATTTTTCAAGACAAATCTATCCATCTAATTTTTACATTTTCAAACTCAACAACTTGAGAGTTATTCATGATTTATATTTTTAAGGTTTGACTTAAACATTGTCCTAAACGACTTCTTTTACGAGTACGGAGAGAGTATGAAACAAAGGGACTAATACATAAAACTCCATAAACATACAAGTTCAAATTTGTATTCTACAAGTTGTGACAAAAATAACAAATTAAATTCTTACCAGTATAGGCATATTCAACATATATGACTGTGAATATGCTTATGCTAGTTAGACTTTAATTTGTTTTTTTATAATTTATAGAAGTTAAATTTGAGCATGCATGTTTGTGGTACTAGTTAGATTTTAAGTTTTTACTTTTGTTACAATTTACAGAAGTTGAATTTAAACTTGCATGTTTGTGGAGTGATATATTACATATTAATCTATCTTATAATTTTATTTTAATTTTTTTTTAAAACTATTTAGTTGATATGCAATAAATGGGGGATATCCACATGGGAGATTAGAAATTTAGAATCCATCTCCACGGATCGTGGCCTAGCAAGTTGCCAACGAGCATCCCCTACTTCCCGGAGTGCAGTCGACCAATAATCATGTAGCTGCCACCACCACTGTTGTTACACCTTACGCCATCTATGGCCACCCGCGCTCGCGGGTCAGCTGCGGCAAGGGGTAGAGACAGTCCGTATCCCAATACAGCGGACACACCTCCTCAACCTGCACTCATCTCCCTGAAAACACATCGCACTCCTCGTCGCCTTTCACCACGAATGTCAGCCGGCCGGCCACCCCTGCCACCTCTTTGTCTTCCTCCCATCCTCTGCTTCTGAGAGCCTCGTCCCCGTCTAGGTCTGCGCATTGGCCTGTTAGAGCATCCCCAGCAGCTCATCTAAATTTCATCCTCCATATTGCTATTTAGATGATCCTCTAAAAAAATTCTCACTCCATATTTCTCGTTACTCCAGCAGATCATCCATATTACATCCTTCATCCTATATTTTACAATTATCTTTCAACTGCCATCTATTTCAAATTAATTTCTCTCTTCTACCTCTCCTTTCTCAACACTTCTTCTCTCTTCTCTCTTCTCTCTCTTCTACCAGGCAGGGGGCGGCTCACGGGGGGGGGGGGGGGGGGGGGGGGGGGGTGGCCGCAGGCGCGGGCGGAAGCGGGGCAGCCGGCGGGTGGTCGGCGGGCGCAGGCGCAGGCGGATGTGGCGGTCGGCGGAGGCACCGGCCAGCTTCCCCTCTCCCCGTGACCCGGCCGTCGCGCCGAGCCACCTCCCTCCGGCGTACGCTGTCCTGCCGCCTCCCAGACGCCAAGCGCCGCCGCGCCAGCCCACGGCCGTGCGCACCGCCCTCGGCCGCCATCCCCGCCGCCCTTTTTTTTTACGAGAAATAGCAGGAGAGGCTCGTACTATGGTAATAATATTAAATAAAGGAAAGTTATTTACAGGGAAACAAAAAAAAAGAAAATATGTTACAAGATTAAAGCACCAATGAGTCTAGCCATGATTGAAACTTTTGTTTGTCTCTCTCCTTCACTCTATCCCCGCCGCCCTTGGTTGTCGATCCAGTTGCCGCCTGTCTCACTCGCTGCGCCGTTGTCGTCCACAGCTGCCGCCTTGGCCGCCGGCCACCTCCTCCTTCCCCCATCACCATCGCCGCCTCCTGCTGCGTCGGCAGCGATGCTGCACGCCACCCCACCGCCGCGCCAAGTGAAGAGGGAGGACAGGGACGTGCGATGGCGGCCGGCGAAAGTGGGATCGATCCAGATGGGGGCGGGAGAACCAGATGGCGTGAGGAGAGAGAAACGCCAAATTTTGGCAGATGTCTATTTTTGGAGGATGTTTTGTAGTGTCTGCTGGAGCCTCTCTTTTTTTTTTTGCTTCCGTACGTCATTTCTCATATGGAGAGTAGGATAGAAGAGCTGCTGGGATGCTCTTAGCCGAGCCGAGCGAGCAGTCACCCGGGAGAGTGGCCCTGTTTGTCTAGTTGAACGAAATCCTATCGCATTATAAAAAGATAGCTCCATGAGCAAACTTATCTTATTATAACAGTTTTCTCTCTTTTTTTATCGGATATAATAAAAAAATACGTCAGGTGTCCAGTGACTAATTACTATATTTTTATGGTGTCTTTCAAATATATACGTTCACTTTGGATGTCCTGTAGCAAAGAAAATAAACTTTGAGTGTACTGTAGCAAATTTTACCAAAATACAATCATCAATAGTCGTCGTCAGTTTGTAGCATCGTCAGGAAATTTCATCTCTCTCCATAGCAGGAAAAAAATTGCGTGTTCATCGCTGCAAGTATGTTTTCAGCCTCATTTCCATTTCCATCACACGTCACTTATTGTCGGCCGTTGCTCAGATTTGACGCTAAAACCATCATGGCAAATGAGGTAGAAAACGTACGTGCACCGAAAACATACGTGTCAATAGTTCTGCACATGTTAAGAGTGTGTAAATTCGTCGCTAAAACCATCATGCTATATGATTCACATACTTTTAATTTGTACGTTCCCGTTGAAATTACTCCCATGGGAGACATGGCTGCTGTTGCGTGAGATTGCATTGCCGGTGATGAGAAAATATTACATCGTACTCGTACGTGTCGCTAATTCGCGCGATTGCCGCCGAATTTAGCACAGCCCATCGTACAACCCATGCATCACCGTGTGAATTCTGATGCGTGCGAGACGTGAGAATCCAAGTGCATAAAATCCACAACCTGCTGCTGCACGCAGCCACCAAATTAAACCAACACTTGTCGCGCGCGCGTGAACGGCGGTGCAACCATGGTCGTCGTCATCGTCATCGCCATCGCCATCGCCATCGTCGTGCCGCTCCTGTACCTCGTGCTGCCTCCTGCGCGGCGTGGCGGCGGTGATGGCGCAAGGAGGAGGCTTCCGCCGTCGCCGCGGGGGCTCCCGCTGCTCGGCCACCTCCACCTGCTCGGCGCGCTGCCGCACCGGGCGCTCCGGTCCCTCGCCGCGGCGCACGGACCGGTGCTGCTGCTGCGGCTCGGCCGCGTTCCCGTGGTGGTCGTGTCGTCGGCGGCCGCGGCCGAGGAGGTGATGCGGGCGCGCGACGTGGCGTTCGCGAGCCGGCCCAGGGTCGCCATGGCCGAGCGGCTGCTCTACGGCGGCCGCGACGTCGCGTTCGCGCCCTACGGCGAGTACTGGCGCCAGGCGCGCCGCATCTGCGTCGTCCACCTCCTCAGCGCGCGCCGCGTGCTCTCGTTCCGCCGCGTCAGGGAGGAGGAGGCCGCCACGCTCGTCGCCCGCGTCCGCGCCGCGGGCGGCGCCATCGATTTGGTCGAGCACCTCACCGCCTACTCCAACACCGTCGTCTCCCGCGCCGTGTTCGGCGACGAGAGCGCGCGCGGCTTGTACGGCGACGTCGACAGGGGGCGCGCGCTGAGGAAGCTGTTCGACGACTTCGTGGAGCTACTCGGGCAAGAGCCGATGGGGGAGCTCCTGCCATGGCTCGGGTGGGTGGACGCTGTCAGGGGGCTGGACGGGAAGGTGCAGCGCACGTTTGAGGCGCTGGACAGCATCCTCGAGAAGGTGATCGACGACCACCGTCACCGCCGCCGTGAAGTCGGCAGGCAGATGGACGACGACAGCGGCGGCGGCGGCGGCGGCGGCGGTCACCGGGATTTCGTGGACGTGTTACTGGACGTGAACGAGACAGACAAGGACGACGCAGGCGTTCATCTCGGCACGATCGAAATCAAGGCCATTATCCTGGTACGAATTGAACATCGTAGTCTCATTGAAACCTATATATGCGCATGGGGAGCGGATTCTAAACACTCTATGGGACATCACCTCATTATTTGTATTTCATCCAAATAGTTACGAAAAAGATTAAAAAATACAACTATATAGTTTAATATGTGATAGATCACTCCACAAACAAAAAAAATTAAAATTCAGCTTCTACAAGTTAAAAAAAACAAATTAAACTACGACTAGTTAACGTATATTAATAGTTAAATTTGTTTTTTCGTTGCAACTTGTAGAAGTTAAATTTGAACATGCATATTTGTGTAGTGATTTATCACATATTAATTTATTTATGGCGTTGATACGGACTCGGGACGTGAGCAGGACATGTTAGCGGCGGGCACGGACACCACGACAACGGCGATGGAATGGGCCATGGCAGAGCTGATCACCCACCGGGACGCTATGCGCAAGGCGCAAGATGAGATTAGGGCAGTTGTCGGCGTCACGGGTCGCGTCACAGAGGACCACATGGATAGGCTGCCTTACCTCAAGGCCATGCTCAAGGAGACGCTCCGGCTGCACCCACCAAACCCACTGCTCGTGCCGCACGTACCACTAGCAGACGTCGAGATCCTAGATTGCATGGTCCCCGCGCACACCCGGGTATTTATCAACGCGTGGACCATCGGCCGTGACCCAACGACATGGGGAGAGCACGCTGAGAAGTTCATGCCAGAGAGGTTTCTGAACAACAACTTGGACTACAAGGGGCAGGACTTTGAGCTAATCCCATTCGGTGCCGGTAGGAGGGGGTGCCCCGGGATTGGGTTCGCTGTGCCGACCATAGAAATGGCATTGGCAAGCTTGTTGTACTATTTCAACTGGGAAGCAAGACCAGTGGATAGGAGGAGCAAATCGGGCACGTCATCGCTAGACATGAGCGAGGTGAACGGGATTTCCGTGCGTCTCAAGTATGGTCTGCCTCTCATGGCTAAATCGTACTTTTCTTAATGTAAAAGGGACTATAAGTATTTATGCTGCTGCAATTTTAAGTAAAGAAAACAGTTAAAATGTTCAACATGAATTTCACAATAAAATCTCACCATGTTATATTGTAGATACCATGTATTTTCGTGTTTACACTATAATGTTCTTGGAAAAAGGGAGAGAACAAAATGAAAGGGAAAAAAGGAGAGAAGGAGAAGAGAAAAGAGAAGAAAATAAATTTCTTAAGTGAGTTCTATTTGTTAGACTATAGACGGGTAAGTTAATGACGATGCCACACCAGTATTTGTGTGGCATATGCCACGGAAACGCCACGTAAGATTTTAAAAGAGATTATGGCAATTGGGGGCCAGAATAATACAATTTAACAGTTATGGGAAATAGATTTGTACTTTAAGAGTATATATGGAGACCTGTATGATTCAAGAGATCAAGTTTCTTCTTCGGACCGGCTATTTAATTTACTATTTTAAAAAATATTTTTTAAATAACCTTATCAGAGAAAGATCCTCACTCTCCCTCAGATGCTCGGGGCACTGCGGGAACAGCCATGGTCAAAATAAGAAAAAGCGTAAGGATAAAAGCATTGTCCCGAGCTGATAAAGACGACCCATCTTATCTTAAGAATCCATTTGAGAGAGACAGGAGGAAGAAGAGTGCAAAATACATGCTATATATCATCACTAGTCGTCAGTATCATGCAAAAATTCCATCTCTCTGTAATGGGGAAAAATTATATGTTCACCGCTGCATGTACATTTTCGGTCCCATTTTCATTTCCATCACACACTACTACAAAATCGATTTTTTTTACGAGACCCTTTTATGTTACAGACGGATTATAACTGCCCCCACATGTAAAAATCACTCCCTAAATGACGGTTTAAGAACCGCCTGTATTTTCGTGGAACATGGCCTCTTATGAAAATCAATTTTTCTTTCATACAGACGTTCTCTCCTCTGCCTGCAGTTCATGCAACCGCTACCTTTCACTTAATTTTTTTTCTGCCCACGTATCCATCCTCTCCGCCTCTTCCATTTTTCCTTCTCTCGTCCGCATCCACGTCCATGCATCTTCTTCACTTTCCTCTCCTCCTTTCTCCACTTCCCAGCGGAGACGGCGGCCACGACGACGGGCAGATCCACCGTCCCTACCTTGAGTACGTACGGATCCACAACAACGCTGGTGCTTAACTCGGCACGATCGAAATCAAGACCGCTATACTAGTACGTACGAATCGAGCATATATGCTACTCCCTCAGTTTCATATTATATAAGTCACCTCGGTTTTTTTTCATAATCTTTCTTTGCAAACTACTCCCTCCGTTTTTTAATTGATGACGCCATTGACTTTTTCTCACATGTTTGACAATTCGTCTTATTCTAAAAATTTACGTAATTATAATTTGTTTTGTTATGAGTTGTTTTATCATTCATAGTACTTTAAGTGTGATTTATATCTTATATATTTGCATAAAATTTTTGAATAAGACGAATGATTAAACATGTGAGAAAAAGTCAACGGCGTCATCTATTAAAAATCGGAGGAAGTATATCTTAAAAGTGTAATTTGTCCATTCTTAAAGGGCTTCTTTGTAATACTGGATGTATCCTTATCCAGATCTGTGCTAGATGCATTGTGACCACTCATGTAATCTAACTTAGTTGTATCCATAAAGGCATGTGTTTTCTTAAAAAAAAAATCGGGATGTAAATTGAGAAAACTATTTGGATTAATTGATAAAACATCGGATTCATCGATCGAGCTAGCTAGCTTAACTGTTTGAATCTAGGCCTCACAAATCCATGGAAGAAAGCAACCACGTACGCTAGTTAATCGCCATCGATCCATCTGCCGGAACAAATCGCGCTCTCGCGCGCAAATTAGAATGCTGCACCGTCCCCGATCCGCGGGCGGTCGCGCACTCGCGCGAGATGGTGCCGTGCCGCACCCCGTCTCTTCCGTCGCTCTAGTGTCATCAAGCACAATTAGTAGTTAATTAGTTGGAGTAATAGTTTTTAATTAGCATAATTAGCTATTACCTCTATTTTTTAATACTCCCTCCTACCCTAAATGTTTCACGCCGTTGACTTTTTTAAACATATTTGACTGTTTATCTTATTCAAAAACTTTTGTGAAATGTGTAAAACTATATGTATATATAAAAAGTATATTTAACAATAAATCAAATGATAGGAATAAATTAATAATTACTTAAATTTTTTGAATAAGACAAACGGTCAAACATTTATTAAAAAGTCAACGGCGTCAAACATTTTGGGATGGAGGGAGTATATGATATCGTTAATTTTTTAACAAACATTTTACCATTCATCTTATTCAATATCTTTATACAAATATAAAAAATAAATCATAGTCAAATAACATTTGACGATAAATTAAGTAATAATTAAATAAATGATAATTACATAAATTTTTGAAATAATATGAACGGTCAAAACGTATATCACAAAGTCAACAACGTTATATATTAAGATACAAAGGAGTATTAGTTAACTACTAATTTAGGATAAAGGATAAGACAACAAGTTCGCTACGCATAACGCGCGGTAGGTCGCAGCGACCACACGTGTAACTATGAGTTTGCTTCTTTATCCACGATGATGGTATATTTTTTTCAATTCTTTTCAAATGTATATATTCATGTAAAACTGATAATAAAAAGTATATTTTCAAATTTTTTTTCATCTTCCAGCTACGCGCCGGTGGCGGTGACGCGTCCCAACCCATGACCATGAGGTATGTATATTTTCGCAAATATTTCAAAAACACGAATGTCTATGTAAAATCCTAAGAGTTAATGTCTATCTCAAAATGTAATTCCTCAACATTATCACTTGTCACTTTCTCCGCTTTGTTAGGCTACAATAATGTAATCCAAGTGCTGGCCTATCTTTTCCATACACCCTACAACCAAGCAAACAAACGCTTTGCTGTCGCTTTGCTGTTGCACGCACGAGCGCAAAGCCGCAAACAATGGCCGTCTCGCTCCTCGTCGTCCTCCTTGTAGTCCTCGCCATCGTCGTACCGCTCCTGTACCTCGTGCTGCTTCCCGCCGGGAACACGACGAGAAATGGCGCTGCGAGGTGGGAGGACGACGGCGGTGATTGCCGGCGCCGCCGGAGGCTGCCGCCGTCGCCGCGGGGGCTCCCGCTGCTCGGCCACCTCCACCTGCTCGGCGCGCTGCCGCACCGGGCACTGCGGTCCCTCGCCGCGGCGCACGGCCCGGTGCTGCTGCTGCGGCTCGGCCGCGTTCCCGTGGTGGTCGTGTCGTCGGCGGCCGCGGCCGAGGAGGTGATGCGGTCGCGGGACGTGGAGTTCGCGAGCCGGCCCAGGATGGCCATGGCCGAGCTGCTGCTCTACGGCGGCCGCGACGTCGCGTTCGCGCCCTACGGCGAGTACTGGCGCCAGGCGCGCCGCATCTGCGTGGTCCACCTCCTCAGCGCGCGCCGCGTCCTCTCGTTCCGCCGCGTCAGGGAGGAGGAGGCCGCCGCGCTCGTCGGCCGCGTCCGCGCCGCCGCCGCCGACGTCGTCGACCTGTCCGACCTCCTCATCGCTTACTCCAACACCGTCTTGACGCGCATCGCGTTCGGCGACGAGAGCGCGCGCGGCGGCGGCGGCGGCGACAGGGGGCGCGAGCTGAGGAAGGTGTTCGACGACTTCGCGAGGTTGCTCGGGACGGAGCCCATGGGGGAGCTCTTGCCATGGTTCTGGTGGGTGGACGCCTTGAGGGGGATAGACGGGAAGGTGCAGCGCACGTTTGAGGCGCTGGACGGCATCCTCGAGAGGGTGATCGACGATCACCGTCGCCGCCGTGAAGGCGGCCGGCGTATGGACGACGCCGGCGGCGGCGATCACCGGGATTTCGTGGACGTGTTGCTCGACGTGAACGAGACGGACAAGGACGCTGGCATTCAGCTCGGCACCGTCGAAATCAAGGCTATTATCATGGTATGAATCGAGCTATAGTCTAGTTGGAATACTAGCACTCCTTAGTCCAAAGGTTTTAAAACTCTGATCATCATGTTATCTTGGAACAATTTTATAATATTAAATAGGTGTAATTGTAGTGATTTTTAAGGTAATTATATGCAAAATATGTTTCTTGTTTCAAACTAGGCAATAAAAAATTATTAATGATCAAAGTTTTAAAAGATTAACAAAATTTTATTCTAAATATCACATATTTATGACAAAAGTGAATACTGAATATTAATATAGCTGATAGGGCAATTTTACCATATTAAAACAGTGTCGGGAGGTATCGTATTTATTAGTATAAAATTTAGTACCTCCAGTTACTAATTAATTAGGTATCAAAAAATTTAGTGCAAAATTTAGATACCTTGAGGTTAAGGTACTGTGAAATTTCCGTAGCTGATATGCTTCTTGCTTCACGGACACGAGCAGGACATGTTTGTAGGGGGCTCAGACACTACGACCACGATGATGGCATGGACCATGGCCGAGCTGATCAACCACCCACGCGCCATGCACAAAGCGCAGAACGAGATCCGGGCAGTCGTGGGCAACACTAGTCATGTCACCAAGGACCACGTGGACAAGCTGCCCTACCTCAAGGCTGTTTTCAAGGAGACGCTCCGGCTACACCCACCACTCCCGCTCCTCATCCCACGAGAGCCACCGGCGGACGCCCAGATCCTGGGTTACACCATACCGGCGCACACACGGGTGGTGATCAGCGCGTGGGCCATCGGCCGAGATCCGGCAACATGGGGGCAGCAACCGGACGAGTTCTCACCGGAAAAATTCCTCAACGGCGCCATTGACTACAAGGGACAGGACTTCGAGCTGCTACCATTTGGCGCCGGTAGGAGGGGGTGCCCCGGGATCGTGTTTGGGGTGTCAGCCATGGAGATAGCACTCGCGAGCTTGCTCTACCATTTTGACTGGGAGGCGGCGGCAACTGATCACAAGAGGAGGGGCAGCCAAGCATGGGCGTTGCCAGTGGACATGAGTGAGGTCAATGGGATAGCTGTTCATCTCAAGTATGGTCTACAAGTCGTCGCTAAACCACGTATGCCTTAACTTGAGAAAAGATGTTACCATCTGCATTTCAACTGATAGGACCCTGGTTATGTATTGGTCGATTAACTTTTGAGGATATGGGATATCCTATCAATGTAGACCTCACTCAAGGAGATTGAATCGATAATGTGGAACACAACTACAACAGTCCATGAGTGATGGTGATGGACGACGCTGGCCACCAATAAAGTGCTACCAAAAACGGGAGTTTGCACCCTAATCCTATTAACAACATGGCTGTAAGTTTTCATATGTGCTTAAAGTTTCATTTCATGAACTGGCACTTAAAGTATCTCAATTCCATTGAGTACAGCAGAAGTTAAAGGAAGTTTTACAAGCATGAAGAATTATTATATAAAGAAAAATAAAGTGAAATAAAGCTAAGGGAATAAGCTGTGAGAGTAGGGATGGATTTACTGTGGAGGCGCGGGGAGGGAGGGGAGGAGAGGGATCTTCAGACCCCACTATCAACCCCGGAACCATGGAGACCTCCATAAACCCCCCACTAAAAACTTCTTCCATAGATCCATAGGATGTGGGGGCTGAAGGTTCATCAGATCGTCAACATCGGCTGGAGGGGAGGCTAGAGGTTGAAGATGAAATATTTCGCGATTTGGGCTGGCTAAGAAGAGCAACCCATGAGCTCAATCTTCCAATTTTGGCCCAACACACTCCAAGCAATGAAGCAACGCGCACTCCCCAAACCAACAGGTCAAGCCGGCCCACTCGGCCACTTCCTCAATTGGCCACTACCAACTCCCCACCTCCCCTCTCCAAATCTCCAAGGACCTAGCTAGGCACGGGTGTGGGGGCGGCTGATGGGCGACGGGAGACGGCCGTGCACGGTGGACAGGCAAGGACGCAAGGTGCCGAGGCAGCCAGCACCCGGCGACAACACCAGCTGACGAGGGTACGAGTAGGGGTGGCAATGGGGCGGGGAGGGGCCGGGTTGGGCTGGAATACCCCCGCCCGCCCTCTTGCAGGTATCCCCACCCCCGGCCCCACAAAGGAAGTCGAGTGAAAAACATCACCCGTCCTTGCCCCCACAGGGGACCCGGCGAGTGATCAGGGCCCCGCATCACCCGAATGGAGTTAATACTCTGTAAAATTTATTTTAATACACTGAATAATAGTGTGATAAAATTTCAATAGCCTCCGGTGGTGAGGGTTGGTTGAAGGAAGGAAATGGATTACGGTTGAGGAGAACTAGGATATTGAGCTTTTATATGTCAATTTTGAATGGGTTTATTGGGTCTATATTATTGCAATGGGCTAATTTTGGAAAAGTAACTCATATATATTTGGGGCCCCTACGGGTCACCCGCGGATTAATTCTGATCCCCACCCCTGTCCTCGAAATTTTGCGGGGCCCCGTCCCCACTCACCTGCCGGTGAGAATTCTCCCCCGGTCCCAAGCCCGTAGGGGCGGGTCCCCGCCGGGTCACCGGACCCAATAGGGAAATTGCCACCCCTATGCTCGAGGCAACGTGGCTCGTGGCCCCATGGGTGTGCGGCGTGTAGCAAGCAGGCGGGTGGCAAGCCGCGAGCACCAAACAAGCTAGGGGCCTGGAGGGTGGGACGGGAGACAGGCCAAGCGGCGGTCTAGTGCCGGGGAGGTAGCGAGACACGAGCTGGGCCAGGGCACCAGGCGGTGATCTTGCGCTGACACGCCGGCGGGGAGGTGCCGAGCCTGGAGCCGGCGAGGGCGCAAGGTAAGCAAGCAGCGGCGCAGTGGCCGGCAACTACACAACTTGCAGCAGCAACCGGTGATTGAAGTTAAATTTGGTAGCCTACTAACCTCTAATACTAATAGACAGTCTAAAATTGTGCCTCAATAGTTCAAGTTAAGTGAGGTAGTGATTGAAATTTATAATTGTTTCTGTACATTTATAGATTGTCAGCATGTCAAAAAGAACATGGTTCACGTATTAATAGTTCAAGCAACACTATCAGTGATCCCTAGGTCTCTAAATTATTTGAATTCGTTAGTTTGCCTTTTTCTTTGTATAGATTATTACTCATGAAGAATAATAGGCAATTGGGTGTGACATATTATCTATTGGACATTAGTTTGGTATGGACAAAATTCTCTACATATCATTAATTCAATGTATGTGTACTTTGAACTAGATATGTAGCCAATTTATATGTGATACATGTTTTGATTTATACTAGCATAGTTTGTCCAGCCCCACTATTATTTTTTCATGGATCCACAGAGCTTTTTGCTAGCGATCAGGTTTTGGCCTGCTCCTTAATTTTCGCCCAAAGTTCCTTGTACTAGAACACTCTCCGGTAGTTCGGTTTCTCTCCTCTCGAATTTCGGCTTACAACAAGGAAAAGAAATGGAACTTACTCCAATGTAGATGGGTGTTCGTTTAGACTCAAGTTCACACGACGATGAATAGGAAAGTAAATCGTCAATTTCAGTCTAAAACGAGAGGTGCATATGACCGTTTGGCTCTTTAGAAGCAAAAGCGGCACAGGTTATTAGAAAAAATAACTTACGAATAAAACTTTTATATACATATTTATAACGATCAATTAAAAACAAATACAGTAAAATAAACTACGATAAAAAAATCATAAAATCGAAAATAAATTTTTAAATTTAAATTTTGGCTTATAAGAGTTAAAAGAAGCGAAACGATGGAAGCATAAATTTGTAAACGAACAGCAGCACGATTTCCGCAGCAAGTATCCACAGTAGAATACCAAGCAGGCGAGGCGGCGGCGGCGGCGGCGCCCAACGACGACGACGACGACGACGACGACGAGGAGGCTGCGTCGACGACCGCGATGATGCCCGGAGCTTGCCATCGTCAACCGCGGCCATCTGCGCCCCGCGGCGCTCGTCGGCCGCCGCCGCGAGCTGCTGTCGCTGATCGCTCTCCTCTTTGAGCCGCCGCTCCTCCTCGAGTCTCGCCACGAACTTCTGCCTCCGGTGCTCGGGCATGCGGCGCCAGTACTCCTCCCTCACCCTGGCGATCAGCGACCGGACCTCCTCCCTGTCGCCGGCGCCGTACTCCGGCCACCGCGCCATGCCGCGGTCCCGCAGGAGCCTCTCCTCGTACCACGTCCTCAGCTCCTTGGCGTCGAGGTCGTAGACGATCCAGTAGCCGAGGCGCGTCATCCTGATGAGCCGCCGGTGCGCCTGCGACCACACGCCGTAGTCGTTCCTGATGAGGAAAGACGAGCGGGCGGCGAACTTCCTCCGGTATATGTGGAGCCCGAAGCTTTTCGACGGCCACCCGCCATGGATGAGCCGCAGCAGCCGCCGCCGCCGCCGCCTCCTCTCATTGCTTCCTTTTCGTTGATGATCCGAGCTGTCCATATATAAGTGTATTGCGGTGTCCGAAATTCGAAAGAATCATGGCCTTGTGAAATTAATCATCGATATATACGAATATATGTTGCCATCTCGGTAGAATCGATCGATGGGCAGTATACCTAGCTTCATACGTGACGATTGGATTGCGTAATAAGCACAGTCATATGAGGGTTGTGAAACCGAATCTCCCTTGGGATGAAAAAGCTACCCCTGTCATATAGAAGGGTTTTTTTTTCCCGGCGAGCCGTGCCATGATTCCTCGCAATTCTTTTTATAGATTAAATCGGTCTCTACGTCTAAACGGAAAATAGATACTAAACACCGGAACCTAATAAAGGTACTAAACACTTGTTCCAACATATAGTTCAGAGCATTGGTGCTCCAGTACATGCTCAATGGCAGCTTAGACAAGCTCCTACACTCTCAAGGCACAAGTTATTTGGGGTTGTTAGAGCAAATATAGTAGGTATAATCAGCAGGCGGTAGTACTATTCATCTAAGATAAATCCTAGATGCAAGAGTAAGAAAATAGGAGAGAGAGTAACCAGCGCTTAATCTATCACCCGGCTACAGCGATAGTAAAAAGCAGCATGACCAATCGTCATCCATGCATGCTGCAACTGTAAGCTTTTCCCACCATTTGCACGCTTCCCAATTGCCTCGATGAGACAGAGAATAGATATTGTGAGAGGTGGGAAACTGTAAGGAGTATAAATAATTTTTAGAAACCCGTGTATAATAATTTAGTACTAGCTAACTATTTGTTAGTATTGGATATAATTTTTGCTGAGTTAGATCTTTTATAGCCGGTTGCCGGCTATACTATTAAACCTGCTCTTATAAAGGTCAGACGTGTCGATGGCGATGGAGTATCTTCACCATGAGCATTATGAGATTGTCCAGCACTGTGACCAGAAGCCTAGCAATGTGCTATTTGACGAGGAAACGACGGTGCATGTGGCGGACTTTGGCATCGCAAAGCTGCTGCTGGGTGATGACACCTCCAAGATCATCAATCACGGCAAGCATGTCTGGAACATTTGGGTACATGGCACCAGGTACTAACATAATACATTTTAATTTCCATAAACAAATTGACTGACGGGAATATATCATCATGGATATTACTTTTGTTAGATTATCAATCATGCTTAAAAAATTTGGGGCAATTGTGTTTCTGCCCTTGTTTTACGATTCAATTGTGATTTTACCCTGTATTTTAGGGTTTGTGATTTTTGCCCCTCTTTTTTAAATGAAACAGCCTTCTGCCACTAGGTTTGACAGAAGTCTGGTGGGCCGGAATTTTCGAATTAAACGAAAAAAGAAAATGTTATTATAATTTGTGAATGACTATGCTACCCTTGGTTCAATGAAAGAGCCAAATCCCCCAATCCCTTACTACTACCTCCGTCTCAGAATACTTGTCGCTTTAAGTTTTTGTTTGTAAAATTTGATCATTCGTCTTATTCAAAATATTATGGAATTATTATTTTTTTTAACTTGCTTTATTATCAATAGTATTTTAAGTATAATTTATCATTTTTTATATTTGCACTAATTTTTCAAATAAAACGAATGGTCAAACATCGAAAGAAAAAAGTCAAAGTGACAACTATTATGGGACAGAGGTAGTATTTCCGATTTCCAATCCAAAACCCTAGCTGGGTTGCAAACGGCGGCGGCGGCGCACGCGACAAGCGGCGGTGCGGGCCAGCGCGCGGCGGAGAGGAGCGGCGGCTCCGTCGGCCAGTGAGCCAGCGAGCCAGCAAGCAGCGAGCAGGGAAGCTTGGCGGCAGGATGGCGCAGCGTATGGGAAGGCGGCGAATCTGGCGCAGCGCCACGGGAAGGCGGCGGCGAAGGCTGCGGCGAGGCAGCTCCTGTACAACGCACGGGCAAGCGAGCAGCGAGCAGCATGGTGCGGCAAGCCGGCAATAGCGACGCACGGCGAGCAGCTCGTCCACAAAGACAAACAATGCCATGTCGTTTGCTGCTTGATTTTCCTTTTATTTTTTTCCCCATCTCATCACTTGCGACGAATTTGTGATGAATCTTTGTGCTAAAGTTCTGCAACCGTGCGAATTGTGTGAAAATGCTATCAAAATTCTAAAAGAAGTTGGACAAATGTTCAAGGGTATACATGTCTTTTTATGAGTGAATTGACACTGTTAACCGATGATAACAGAATAGGGGTAAATTGAAGCTTCGTTTGAGAAAAGTAAGGGCAAAAATGCACCCTAAAAAAAGAGTAAAATCACAATTAGAATACAAAGTAAGGGTAAGTACACAATTGTCCGAAAAATTTTGTTTCTGAATCTCCTGAGCAAAGTACGGATCACTCGGAAAGGCGTCGTGCTTCGGAATCATGCTCCTTGAAGTCTTCACTGGAAAGCGACCTACGGATCGATCGTTTGTTCGTTGGAGAAGTGACCATTAGGCAGTGGGTCAATCAAGCATTTTCGGCGAAGCTTGTTCATGTTCTGGACGACAAGCTACAGCTAGATGAGTCCTCTATCGAAGACCTGAATCACCTTCTTTTGCCAATATTTGAGGTTGGTTTGCTCTGCTCAAGTGACTCGCCTGACCAGAGGATGTCAATGGCCGATGTTGTGGTGACACTGAAGAAGATTAGAAAGGATTATGAAGAAAAAAATTGACATTAGATTAGCTGCCGTGCAGAGTTGTAGCCAATGATTGGTTGGTGTTATTGATATTATGGTTTTGTTTGCTTATGCTATAGAAGAATAGCGTCAGCGGCAGAGGATTTATACAGCATTTTTGCCTACTCTTCTTTAAATCTCATCGACTTTATATGCATGTTAGTTGTTGAATTCAGTGCGTTCAGCTGCTTTGGAAGCACATATTTCAACCACATGAAGTTACAGAATCGCTTGTACAAACATTCAGAGATACAGACACAAGTAGAACAACTTGAGCAATATTTTCCTTGGCATTAAACATGAAACAAATCTCTACACAGATATTGATGCTCAGCTCTGCTTGGTACTGCAATTGCGCTTAAAACAATTGCTACCATAGCAGCAAGTGTTTCTCTTTTCCAGTGTTTTTTTCATGGATCAGCCAAAGCATACAAAGGTTGATCCAAATGACAGAAGACAAATTTTCTGGGATGCCCGGTGTTTTGCCGGGTGATGTTACTGGATCCAGGACCATGTCGAAAGGACCGTGCCTGATCCACATCAAACCTTGCCCTTCTGGCCTTCGATTTTCTGGAATGATGTGAACCATTGCTTCCAAGGTGCATCTCCTTGTTGATCGATCCACGACAAGAAGCAACTGTCTAAGAGGCAGAACAGGTTCACGTAAAGGAGCTGATATCGCACAGGAATGAAGCGGAAATTTGCGATTTGCACGGCTGGCCAGATGGTTCCCCCTAGAACTAGAGCAGGAATGAAATCCCTCTTCACATCATCCTTCACCTGCTCTACACTCCTTCCTGATGCAAGACCAACATATGAGAAGAACAAGAGAAGATCTACTGGTCCAAATAGGAGACCATCCGCAGCAACTTTTGACGCAACAAATTTGAAGGTCTTAGGCTGGTATCTCCTCAGGATGAAGCGATCCAAGTATTCATACCTAGGTGACAGAAACAAGCGCAAGTTATATGCCAGCCTGTTGTATAAAATTGCTTCAGAACAGGATTCTCATTTTTAAGCAAAAGCATATTTGTTGGAAGCATGGATTTCACAATATCCCAGGTTTTGCATATGAGTAGACTGCAACAAATAAGTGAGAGGAAACCATAGAATCGCCATTCATAACAAAAACAAACACAAAAATGTAGGGCAGGGCAGTAGAAGTCCATCAACAAGTATTATTTATATTCAATTATTAGCTTATTTCACAAAAAAGGATGCATATGATCATGTTATTAATTTGAAGTTTTGTATAGTATGGCGTACTATAGAAAGAAATGCACTGTTAAGTGGTCTCAAATACCAAAATCTTCCCAGTTGAAAACCTTGTGGTCAATTAAAATGTAGAACACTAACCACAAAGCGGAGCAGATCAATCACGAAATGCTCTCAAGAGAAGAATATTTTACAGTTTAACTACACATACGTAATGAATGGTAAGCATGAAAAGGCAAGAAATTGTGACATGGTGAAAAACAAGTCTATGTTGAAGTGGATTGGTAAGCACACAAATGAACATAAACATGAAGCACAGCTGCAGAGTGCATCAATATCTACTTAACTCCAAAAGATGATGTATGCCCCTTGCGTGACACAAGATTCAGTAAAAGAAGCTACTGGTAGCACACAGCACACTCATAATGGATGACTATAGTGTGATGGCTTTCTTATATTATGTTAGAAAAAGATGCATCAGTTCATCTAAAAAAAAGCACAGCAGTTCTATAAAGATAGCACCCACTGCATCCAATCTAACCCACCATTCGATACCCACCACAGTGAATATCGAAACTTAAAAGAACTAAAAGGACCTAGATATATTCAAGCAAAGCATCTGATATTTAACTATCTTCAGTTTTTCATAGTTGGAACCCATTGATACTAATACGATAAAGCAACATTCATATCATTCTCTAGATATGACAACCTAAATGGAAAAGCTCAGTGCAGGATGGAGATTATGTCTTCCATGTCACCTATTTTTCTCTTTTCCTTAATCTACACCATGTTGCTGGTTGGGACTGGGAGAGATAAAGTCTGCTAGCAGATTTTCAGTTGTTAATGGGTAAAACCTCCAAAAACTTCTTGCCAATTTATGACCATAAGAAAGGAATCCACAAACAAAATTGACCCTAACACCATCTGTTCATGCTCAATATGAAAAGGATGGAACTAACCAGTAATGTCCAACTGGTCCAACAAAAGCAAATCCAAATGAGCTTGTGATGCCCACCCTCTTCCAATCAATTTTGAACTCTTTATCTTTATCCTGAAAAGTGACAAATATTCAAATTGTAGAATGAGGAAACCTCTTGGAAGGGATGGTAAGAAATAATATAAGGTTGAAAGTGCCCCTGGACCACTTGTAAGGTGTCCCATAGTTCAAACAAAATCCATGTCCGAATTCCTTAGATTTCCCAATCTCTTAGCTGAACAAAGGCACCATGAACAGCAATAAATATCTTGTTTCAACTAACTTTCCTGTTCATAGCAACATAACCAACTCTTTAGCTGCCACCACATCAATTCCGTTTACCAAAAAAGGTAACCAGAAAAGTACTTCTGACCCTGCTACCATAGGATAGAACCGTGGTTGGCTTTGATACATGATCCCATCTAAACAGTGGTTTAACGATTACCAAAAGAATATTTCATTCACTGAAATCAAAATATTAACCGGTCAGCTATTTAGGGATTAACCACTGAACTTCCTATGTAGTAGAGGCAGTGACCAAATCAAGCTCACCGCCTATCTGATCTCGATGCTGAAATAGAAAATACATCTAAAGCTACAGGATTTGAGTATGACACTGTTACCTAAGACAAACCAAACATACCAGGCCATTTTTAGCAACAGAAAAAAAATCATGTCTCCCTACCAGCAGACGACTCGATTGTTCTCAAACCACCCCGACGACAGCACGGTTCCACAAAGTAGATCCTAGGGCTCCAAGCAGGAGAACATCAGCCCAAAATTGCACCATTTATGTCACCAAACCATCGTTATCACGGCCGTTCTCCACCCAAAATATTCCCAGTCCTTTACAGGGAAGCTCACCGGCCAGAGAACAAAGCACAAATCCGGCCATTCCCAACATACAGGAGTTGATAACTTGCATAAGTTTTTGAGATACTATTTCGATTCACCTACACACCATCAATCGATTAGACAACCCCTACGCCCTAAAATCCCACCTTTGCTAGGTTATCCTCCACCTCCAAGCTCCCAGCCAAGGAAGAGGAACGGCTAACAACATCTCAACGAGTCCGCATCCACGCACCACAGGAGAATCCAATCCTCAGATCACCTAAAGGTTGAACAGATAGGAGATTGGCTACCTCGGGAGGATTCTTGGCGTGGTGGTGGTGGGAGCGTCCGGGGGCGGAGTAGTGGGTGACGGCCTGGGCGCCGATGTCGCCGAGGCCCCAGAGGATGCCGGAGCTGACCACCTGCGTGCGCACGGGGTGGGTGGCCAGGCACTGCTGGTACCACCGCCATAGCCGCCGCATCCCCACGGGGGAAAGAGGAGGAGAGAATTGGCGACGGCGAGAGGAGAGAGGAAAGGGGAGGGCGTGTCTCCCACTCTCTTCTTTTTTGTTCTTTGTGTTTGTTTTTTTTCTTTTTTCTTGTGAATTTTCAGATTAGGGTTTGGTGGGAACCATGGTGGTTGGAAACTTGGAATGGAACAATTTTTAGGTGCGTCAAGCTAGTCAGATTAGGGGGTTTCCGAGTTAGGAGTGCAAGAGTTCAGGTCAAAGAATACAGTTTTAATGCACATGTGGATGGAATATTGAACATTTCAAGATTCTATATGAAAATTAATTTAGTTACCTCCAATGATTTTGAGAGTGGTGTAGTTTTTTTTTTCTAAAAGAAGATATGGAAATTATATCTAAAGTAGTGAAAGCACTGAGCTTTCATAAAACTTGATTAGACCACGTTATCAGAAAATTACAGAATGTGAGATGCAGCAAGCTATCCAATAGTCACCATTATATCTTAAATAGATCTTAGGAAATGTTAGTCAAAGAGTTCTATGGGTACTCGTAAATCTGCAATAGCATGTAAAAGTTTTTAACGGTTTTTTTTAATAAGTATAAACTAGATATATGATTTGCAATCGCAAAATAATAATGAATCCCTTTATAGTAAGAGAAAAAAAAATACTTGACCAAAAATTATGACTATTGCCTTAATTATAAGCTATAAGTGTATACGATCCAATACTCTCGTATTGGAAAGAAAGCTGTGATCTTCGTAGTAACTTTTTAACTCTAATTTTAAACCTTCAAGAGAAAAATACTACCAGCTAACTCAAAGCTCTGAAACTACACACATGGTATGTCACTCTAACAATAGGTCATAAACTCTAACGCTTATTACTGACTTCAAAACACACGCGTGCGTGCAGTGTGTGCGTGCCCGAGCGTGTGCATGTGTGTTTAGCGACTTAAAAGACAATATAAAAAAACAAACTGCGATGAAAAAAAATTAAAATCAACTTTAAAAATTTGTTTATTAATTTAAATTTTGGCTACGACTGGTAGGCTGATATGTTGATCAAAGCTCTTTTGGGACGCGAGATCTAAAAGCACAGTACCAGTAAAAATGCATAAATAGGATCCACGTTCTAACATAATCCTTATAGGATTCCAAAACACGGGAATAATACAGAGTAGGTGTTTGGATGGTTCATAGAAATAAAAATAGGAATACTAGGGTAAATTCTTTGTGCTAGAGAGAAAGAAAGAGGGTGCATTAGACTTCTTAGAGGAAAATAAAAGGGTATTTGATCCATGTCATTTTAGACAAATGCTATTACAATTCATCGTCATCAACAGGCCAAAATATGTCATTGGACACCGACCGCGATGTCAACAGGCCATTGTCGTCCCGACCCATCCTGACTAGGCAACGGGTGTGGCCGCGTTTGGGGGGAGAGGCGATAGAGGGGATGATGGAGGCCGAGAGGTGGTGGAGAAATGGAAAAAAAAAAGGAGGAGGATAGAGGAAGATCAATCTGCCGGGTGGGTCCCACGTGCAGATGAGAAAGATGGAAAACATGACGACGGAACAATCCTAATTTTATAAAATTTCTGTGATATGGATATGAATAGACGGATTGTAATGATATTTATCTGAAATGGCATGAATCGAATTAATCCAAAATAAAACATGAGTAATGACTCATGCTTATTTTCGATTTGAATGGAGGTATTCTTTTATTTTAGATAGAAAAAAAGAAGTCAATCCATAGAAAATTTGACGTCCATATTCCTTTGGTCTAAAGAGCCTGGTATGAAAACTTTCTTGAGATTTTCAAAAACCACCAATCCAAAGGAGCCCGAAAGTTAAAACAAATGGTAGTCAAAATTTATAGCACTTCACAAGTATGTTAGGAGTTGTATTTGCGGGTGTATACGGGTGGTGTTGGGTATGTACGTGTGTGCATGTTATGTAATTAAAAAAAATCCACCCATAATTAGAAATTGACAAGTGCAATGACAGGATTGGTTACTACGCTACCATGTGATTTTTAGGGATGTTCACTTTGCTATCATTTTAACCTTACTTTTTTTTAGCAAAGTTACTAAAAAATTGACTACATTTAGTTTGTTACTAAATTTTAGTAAGCGCATATGAAATCTTGCCAAAATTTTAGTGTTCTTATCAAAATTTGACAATACTAAAACTTGATAAGGTTGAAAATAGTAGCAAAGTGAACCAGGCCTTTGTTAGCTTTGCGTCGTTTTTATACCGGCCCGCCTGCACGTTGAAGTGAAAAGAGCTAGTATTAGCTTTGGCTCGATCAGATCCAACGCTGCGTCAGGTGAGCGACCACAGGGTGTCCCGTCCCGATCCAACGGCCACGACCGGGGCCTCGCGGGATCGGACGCCTCCCGGCAAACCGCGCCACGCGGGCGCACCGGAGCCTCACCCAACCGGCGACGCGACGCTCCCTCGGCGTCCGGTCCAGTTCGCCCCGGCAACGGCGCCAACCGCCAAAGCGGCCGCGCTTCCCCCGCCACCCGTTTCGCTCCTCACCGCGGATAAAGCGCAAGCCACCACTCTCCCCTAGCTCCCTCCCACCTCCAAACCCAAGAAAAAGCTCCACCGGGGACAAAAAGCGGGACGCCGCCTGCGCCTCTCGTTCTTCCACGTACAGCGACGGCTGGCTGGCCACGCGCGGCGTGTGCGTGGACGGGGGGAGGGAGGCACGAGGCAGTACACTGACCACCACCAGCTGCAGCTGCAGCCTGCAGCGCAGCTCGCTCTCCTTGGCCAATGAACGCTCGCTGCTGTGCTGCCAGTAGCTAGCTTCTTCCTCCTCCGCCGCGCCGGCGCGCGGCGGATTCTCAGGTGAACGCGCACTCTCGCTCGCTCGTCTTCTCTACCGGGCTTCGTCATGAATTAGCTTCTAGTCTTATCTCTCTCGTAGGCAGTTTCTTGTCGACTGACGCTCTGCAACTGTTTTTTTTTTTTTTTTACTTTGCTACTGGTATAAAATAATTCTGTTACTATAATCTGTGAAAATAATGGAATTTCTACACTTGGATTGGTTTAGGCTTCAGGATAAGGCCGGTTTTATATTTCAGATCCTGAGCTAATTTTGTTTCTGTTGTCTTCCTTTTTTTTTTTTAGCTCTGGTAGTTTGACTGTCCATCAACTGCTTTGGCCATTGGATTTGTTAATACAACACGTGTTCCATGAAATCTGAAGATGATGTTGATTATCATGACCCCTAAAATTCTGTAAAGGATGTTTTCATTGTTAGGAATTTAGGATGCCCCTTGTGAAATGCGTCCTTCACTGTGGAAATGGATCAGAGAAATATCACATTTTGCTCTTAACAGCTTTCCAGGAATATGCAATTCTTTTGGTTTTAAAAACAAACAAGAGTAGGAACATCAATTTCTTCTATACACTCCGAATGCGTGCATGTGTTTCTTGCCCACTGACTGCACTAGTGTAGTATATGTGTTGGGGACTTGCTGAAATTGAGCTCAATTCTGAATTCTAAAATTCTAAAATTATGGTTCAGGTTGAGGAGCTGGCTGACAGAAGCTTAGTACCACCATGGTAGACAACGGTGTGCAGCTCACATTGACCTCCACTGTCAAGACCAATGGCAAGATAAGAATCAATGGAGAAGTGCTAAACGGATCACATCTCAAAGTATTCTTTTTCATATAATTGCACCTCGTTTGTTTCATCCTTGTGCCTGTCTACCTGAGAAAACGAAGAACACTTCCATTGATTTCTGTCTGTGTGTGTGTGTTCAGGAGAAGCACGAAGCTGGCAGCAATGGCGCCCTGCACCCATCGAACGGGCAGGCAAAGCAGCCGCCGCCGCCGCAGAAGCAGAAGCTGCTCTGCACGACGTGCGGCAAGGGGCACACGTGCCAGGCGGTGATCGCCCGGACGCGGCAGATGCGCGCCATGATCGACGCGAGGAGGCCGCACCAGGCGCACTCGGCGTTCCGCCACCTCGTCGACGACGGCCACCGCCCGTCGCTGGTGACGTACACCACGCTGCTCGCCGCGCTGACGAGCCAGCGGGCGTTCGACACCATCCCGTGGCTGCTCGCCGAGGTGGAGGACGCCGGCCTCCGCCCGGACTCCATCTTCTTCAACGCGCTCATCAACGCGCTCGTCGAGGCCCGGCGGATGGGCGAGGCGACGAACACCTTCCTCAGGATGGGCCACTCCGGCTGCCGCCCCACGGCGAGCACGTTCAACACGCTGATCAAGGGCTACGGCATCGCCGGCCGCCCCGAGGAGTCGCAGCGGGTGTTCGACATGATGGCCTCCGGCGGCGCCGGCAGCACCGGCGGCGAGGTGGGGGTCAGGCCGAACCTGACGACGTACAACATCCTTGTGAAGGCGTGGTGCGACGCCGGGAGGCTGGAGGAGGCGTGGCGGGTGGTGGCGAGGATGCGCGCGTCGGGCGCCGACCCGGACGTCGTCACGTACAACACCCTCGCCAGCGCGTACGCCAAGAACGACGAGACGTGGCGCGCCGAGGAGCTCGTCGTGGAGATGGCGCAGCAGGCCGGGCTCCGCACCAGCGAGCGCACCTGGGGCATCATCGTCGGCGGCTACTGCCGCGAGGGCCGCCTCGGCGAGGCGTTCCGCTGCGTCCGCCAGATGAAGGACGCCGGCGTGCTCCCCAACGTCATCGTCTTCAACACCCTGCTCAAGGGCTTCCTCGACGCCAACGACATGGCCGCCGTCGACGACGTGAGCTATCATCACAAAACAATAACCAAGAACACTAAAAGAAATCGAGTTTTGATCTGCGATCTTGTGTTCTTGCAGGTTCTTCGGCTGATGGAGCAGTTCGGGATCAAGCCGGACATCGTGACCTACAGCCACCAGCTGAACGCGCTGAGCACCATGGGGCACATGGCCAAGTGCATGAAGGTGTTCGACAAAATGATCGAGGCCGGGATCGAGCCGGACCCGCAGGTGTACAGCATCCTCGCCAAGGGCTACGTGCGCGCGCAGCAGCCGGAGAAGGCGGAGGAGCTCCTGCGCCAGATGGGCCGCCTCGGCGTCCGCCCCAACGTCGTCACCTTCACCACCGTCATCAGCGGGTGGTGCAGCGTCTCCGACATGGGCAACGCCATGAGGGTCTACGCCGCCATGCGCGACGCCGGCGTGCGCCCGAACCTCAGGACGTTCGAGACCCTCATCTGGGGCTACAGCGAGCTGAAGCAGCCATGGAAGGCCGAGGAGGTGCTCCAGATGATGCAGGACGCCGGCGTCCGCCCCAAGCAGACCACCTACTGCCTCGTCGCCGACGCGTGGAAGGCCGTCGGCCTCGTCGAGAACGCCAACCGCGCGCTCGGCTCCTCCTCCTCCTCCTCCTCCGGCGACCTCCTCGACGGCGACGACGACGAGGAGCCCTACTTCCCGGACAACCATGGCGACGACAAGCTGCAGAGCTTCGAGAGAACCAATGGCCATGCAAAGAGTGACGCGTCACGATCCATGCAGGTGACAAGAGCTTCCATGAGCTTGAAGACGGCGAGGTCGCCGTCGCCGCCGCGGCCGTCGCTGCTCCGGCGATCGTGCCGGCTTCCGGTGAGATCCACGTGGCTTTGCAGGAAGCAGCTTCAGATGCAGTGTGGAGTGTACGTCCAGAGCATCAGCTCACTGAAGAAGGTGTTCCTCAGTTAGAGGAGGTCATCTTGTGTTGTTGTTCAGTAAAAAAAATGTACACTGGCAAGAACCTGTCAATCACAATTCTTACTATTTCTCAACACACATTGGATGATTTCTGCTGTGCCAAGAACTCGCTTCAGATGTCTCAAAAATTTTGGAAAGAAGACTGGGTCACTGGGAAATATGTTTATGTAAGATAGCAAATGTATGTTGATCATGGACAGCTTGTTTTCCAACACTGATGATATATGGTATGTCTAGTTCAATGAATCAGGTTGTCATTGCTGAGGACAGGAAGAGAACTCAAATTGATGAATGATTCTGTGAAAAATTTGAAGATGTAGAATTAGAATGAAACTCTGTTCAGGAGATTACTTCTTTTTTCCACCTTGAATTTCTTTCTGAACCATTGATCTATATTTGACTTATCATTTTTTTTATATTTGCACTAATTTTTCAAATAAGACGAATGGTCAAACATTGCACAGAAAAAGTCAAAGCGACAACTAATTTGGGACGGAGGTAGTAGTATATAAAACTTGTCGCAAAGCGCGATGACATGTCACACTGATAAAACGGCATCACAATATGTTAGCAAGAGATATCAACATGGCAAAATTGGAAGATAAAACTAGTGCTTATTTTCTTGTTTGCTCATGTCATGAAGGACCTAAATATCTACATGATCACAACCCTTATTGAGACTATAGAAGGCCAAGGCACTGCATCAGGTGTAACTGCAAGCACTTTGGGTAAACCTAATCGGCTTGGAGCTACCGGAATCGATAACCACCGGGCATTTCACACGCTTTGTGTGTGTCACCCTCACAAGCTTACCAATCACATACCCTCTAGCTCTTACCACCAAGTCTAGAGTCAGTGGCACAGCACCTCCAGCATTCGACAAGGCGAATGTTTCTCCAGCTCCATAGAGAGGGATCTTCTCGCCATGAACGATCGCCGAGGCGACATGATGGCTTGACCTTGGCTGGTAGAACTTCTCCAACTGCAGAGCAGCAGGATGAATTGAGCTTAAGAATGTGGTTGTAGTTCAATATGGAAGAGGAAATTGCAGTACAGAAATTCTGGTGCTGAAGGTGCTAGCTGCTACCTGACCGTTGGCGATCGCGATTTGCGAGAACAAGATCTGAATCGATGTCGAAGAGACATGAATGCCGAACATCGTGGAAGGGTTGTGAACATTTATCTGCAGAGAGCAGTTCATTGTCACCAGCTTTGTCGGCACCCCGGTCCGGTCTATACCTTCTCCGGCATAAAAGTTCCCCACTGTCAAGCTCTGAAGAAACACAAAACAATCTCTTAGTACAATGCTACTAGAATCAGATAAAAAGATCAGTAATAATTTAACAAGTTCAAAAACCATCACAAACTCATTATGAATTTGCGTTCTTGAAGAAACACAAAACAAACTCTTAGTACAATGCCATTAGAATCAGACAAAAGATCAGTAATAATTTAACAAGTTCAAAAACCATCACAAACTCATTATGACTTTGCGTTCTTGAAGAAAAACATAAAGCAAACACTTAGTACAATGCTAGCTACTAGAATCAGATAAAAGATCAGTAATAATTTAACAGGTTCAAAAACCATCACAAACTCGTTATGAACCTGTGTGATTTGGATACGAATTCAGTGATAATATACCTTGACAAGAACTCCAGGTTTGTAATGGCGAGCGATTCCCCAGACGATGAGGCAGACGAGGGTGAAGGCTAGAGCAAGAAGCGAGAACCGGAAGGCGAGGACGCAGCATCTGGATGGCTCATAGCCGCCGCCATCGTCGTCGTCGAACTCGTCGTACGCGCCTTCCTCCTCCTCGTCGATGATGGCGTCGACGTCGCGCCATCCCTTGGCGCCCAACCGCCGCCGGCCGCCGGGCCTGCTCCTCGCGGACGCCGACCGGAGGTTGCCGGAGAAGCGGCTGGCGGAGGAGACCCTGGAGTGGCGGCCGAAGGAGGAGGAGTGGTGCGACGGCGAGTCGAGCGGGCTGTTGTTGTACACCGGCGTGGCCTGCGTCGACGGCGACTTGTCGCCGTCGTCGTGGGAGTCGCGCGACGGGCTGATCTGGACGTAGTACGCCGCCGCCGCCTTGGGCGACCGCGACGGCGACGACGTCGCGAGGCTCGTCATGTCGGACTCCGACGTCGCCGGCTTCATATCCTCCTCCTTTGGATATCGGATGTCACAAAGCTTAGCTTCGCGGTCTGAATCCGATCGAGTTTAGCTCTTGCTGAAACTGAACCTGCAATTTTACCAGAAGCATCTGAAGATGACAACTTATTGAACTTATCTGAAGAAAAAGCCAATATCTTCTTCAGCATGAGCTGTATACCATATTCAGTTTCGATCAAACCTACTTTTGTTTGAATGTATGAAACAGTCGTGTACAAGACTCAACTGAAAAAAAAAAAAGAACCAACAGTACATCTCATCCTAGAAAGAACCAACCGTACTTTTGTTAGAGAAAGAGAGAACACCCATAAGAAAAGAAACTGCAAGCATACACATTTTTTGTCCATGAAGACGAAAGGCACATGGAGAACGTAGCCTAAGGTTTGTGTTTGGAAATTTTCGAGAAAAAGAACAAGAACAAATAAATCCAAAACCGGAGGGAAAAGCTATGGAGCGTACAGTACCACCTTGCAATGGCAGATCTCTTCAAAATCTCATCTTTCTCCAAGATTTTCGCTGGAACAAAGAGGTGCAATGCAAGCATGAGTCCCGAGAAGAAGAACCCGGCAAGAGACACATAGGACTAAATCTAATCTAAACCTACATCGAATTTCGCAAACAGAAAAAGGAAGCAGAAAAAAGGGCGAACTTTTGCGTTGAAAATGCTGTCTGCAAAGGGAGGACCATGCCACGTGTAGCACAAGCTCAACAGCGGACAGAAAAAGGTGGCACTGCTACCACCGATGCAGCAGATCTCGCCAAGTGTCACCACCACCGGACCTTCCTCCCCGTCAATTTTGTTTGTACAGAAGAAACAGTGTGCATTTTTCTTTCATTTTTTTCCTAGTTGATTGAAAATTTAGTGGGAAATGGGGAAAAGAATACAAGGTTTGATCTGCATTCGCAACCTGATCACATCACATCGAATTGTATACGGTGATCAAATCAAAAGGGACAAAAGAAGAAGAAGAAGAGAAAGATGGACCAACCGAGTTTCAGAAAACAATCGGATTGAGAAGGAAAAGGAAGAGAAGATTTGGGAGTTGCAGGGCAGAAACCATCACTTCCTCCTCCCCGCACCGCTGTGATGATGAAACGTACGGATCGAATCGAATGGGATTTGTGCCCCCTCGATCTCCGCCGCGCGAGAGGAACACAAGCAGAGAGGAAGAAAGGCCGGGGTTGGGGAAGAAGACGACGCTTTTGCCTCTTATTCTTCTTCTCCAGCGCCGGTAGCAGCCAAACCCTACCACACGGAAGCGGCGGCGAGGGGAACAGACAGGAGCCAAGCCGAGAGAGCGAGAGAGAGACACACGGGAGAGGAACTCGTGTGGCTGTGTCCCAGACCCCACCTTTTGACCATGCAACGCGTGGCCCCCACCTGTCGGTTGATCTCTTCGATGGGTACTCCCCCTACTACCTCCGTCCCACTGTAAGTGTAGGTATAGTTTTTAGTGCCTAACTTTAACGGTTTATCTTATTTAAATAATTTTTTAAAAAAGAAATTAAAAACATAAGTCACGAGTAAAGTATTATTTATATTTTATTATCTCATAATAACAAAAATACTAATTAAAAAAAGTTTCAAATAAAATGAACGATCAAAATTGGAAACTTATGGTTGCACTCAAAATGAGACAGATGGAGTAAAATACAAGGGATTTTGATTAAATGAGATATATTTTAGCACTTAACAATATGGATAAGACCGTCTAGATTCGTGGTATAAGATGGGAAGAGCCTCACGGATCGGGCGCCTGATCCGGATCGGCAAAAATCGAGCGCCACGCATGCATGCAAAACCACTTTAAACTACATTTTCTTTAAATTACTTATCCAAATCATGATCCGATTGCACCATTAAATTCGTTGCAATTAAATCTTCAAAACAAAATTACACATGGATATATTCCGATGAAATTTTTTTAGCTTATTATTGAATTATTTTTAAATGCTGCACGATATTCCACCAAGTATATCGAAATTGTTTCACTAAGTAGATCGAAAATGTTTCAATCGTTAAAATCGGGTGTTGTTTCACCTTATATAAAAACAATGTTTCAGCAAATAGCGAAAGAATATTCCAAATCACTGCAACATTAGATTTATATATAGTGAAATATTGTAAGTATACTAGGTGAAACCTTTTTTTGGAACAAAAAATGAAACGAATTCCCTTAATAAAGGGTTTCCAAAATATGTGGGTGATTTGTTGCAGAGAATGTTTCGTTCACTGCAACATTAGATTTATACATAATGAAACATTGTGAGCACATTAGGTGAAACATTTTTTGTGGAACAAAAATATAAAACGAATTTCTTTAATAGGGGACTTTCAAAAAATGTGGGTAATTTGTTACAATAGAGTTGTGTGTGTGGACACGTGGTGGGCCAGGGGGAACGCCCGATTTCTGCTCCCCCCGCCCAATCGCCCGACGGCAATCATTTTCCGTATAAGATGCGTCCAATCCAGTCAAAATCTCTTATATTCTAGTACATGTGAAATATAGTATACTAGTACTAAAATACTCTACCTGAAATAGCAATGGCAATGCAGTTCCGTTTCAACCCAACACACTTTTCACATTTTCAATGACAAATATTAAATCTTTATTACTGGATCGTCCCAGACCGACCATGTTTACAAAAATGGAAAACAGATTTTTCACATCCTGAAACAGTACATACTACATTTTGTCGATTTGCCCCTGCTTGAAATCAATCAAATCAGAATCCACTCACTCACAGTCACACCACCTGCGTCAGCAGCGGCTTGCCGGCGACATGCGCCTCCAGGTTGCCGAGCACCAGGTCGGCCATGGCCGTGCGCGTCTCGTGCGTCGCGCTGCCCACATGCGGCACCAGCACGACGTTGTCCATCCCGAGCAGCGCCTCGGGCACGTTCGGCTCGTCCTCGAACACGTCCAGCCCGGCGCCGCCGAGCCGGCCGTCGAGCAGCGCCGCCACCATCGCCGCCTCGTCGACGTGCGGCCCCCGGCCGATGTTGATCAGCACGCCCCTGGGCCCCAGCGCCTCCATCACCTCCCGGTTCACGATGTGCCGGGTGTGCTCGTTCAGCGGGCACGCCACCACCAGCACGTCGCTGCTCGCCGCCAGCTCCACCACCGACGGGTAGTAGGTGTAGCCGGGGTGATCCTGCTTCGTCCTCTGGCAGTAGTTCACCGGGCAGTCGAAGGCCTCCACTCGCCTCGCGACGGCGAGCCCGATCCTGCCCAGACCGATGATGCCGACTCTCTTGCCACTGAACTGCAAAAAGGATAAACAAAAAACTCTCATCAGAAGATCATATCATGTTGAACAAAGAAAGATGATATTTGTTACAAGATGATGAGAAAGATAATAGGGTGATGACAAAACTGGGAAGGGTAGTATAGGCTCTGACAGAATGGAAAATTGTAAGAAGGAGAAACTGAGAATATGTGAATATATCATCCAAAGACAGGAAGATTCAACTTCTGGAACTGATCATCTTATTTGTCATGGTTGATTGAATGACAGCCATAAGGCCGATAAAATGATGTCTTTCAAAAGAGTGGCATATGTCCCTAATGATGGGTAAAATGAAGAACTAATAAACAGAAGATAGAAAACTAATTGGGATTACAGAATGTAGTGGTGGTGGCACAATCATCCCAGACTTCTAACAGAAACAATCAGATGACTGGAGTGAGTAAAGGCTGATTCAATGCATGTGCCTCTAAATTTTGTAGAACTAGATCAGCCATTGCCCGGCATGTTTCTTCTGTGTCACTCCCCACATGAGGCACTAAGACAACATTATCTAACTCAAAAAGCTGCTCTGGAGCAAAGGGTTCATCCTCAAACACATCAAGGCCTGCTCCTCCCAAGCGTTTCTCAAGAAGCGCGGATATAAGCTCAGGTTCATCCACATGTGCTCCACGAGCAATGTTTATGAGCACTCCCTCTGGTCCTAGTGCATCAATGACCTTACGGTTTACAATGTGACGGGTCTCTGGATTAAGTGAGCATGCTACGACGAGCACATCACAGTTGGCTGCCAGGTCAACAACATTTGGATAAAATTTGTACTTTGGAAATGGTTTCTCTGATCTTGAATGATAGCTGATTGGGCAATCAAATGCCTCAGCTCTTTTTGCTACGGCTAAGCCTATCCTGCCAAGCCCCAGAATACCAACTCTTTTACCACTGAACTGCAGAAAAATAAGAATACCAAGCATTACATTTCCACGAACACACCAATTTATGCATAATCAATTGAACGTTAGCAGATTAATCTTTCTTCTAGCTATATTGTCCTTCAGATACTGCATCTGAACATAAAGTTTACTGTAATGCAATTTTAATTGAAAGGAAAAATTCTCCAGGCACAATAACAGCAGCATATGCATAATAAAATGGATGGATAAACTCCGGTAAATAGACTAACATCCTAATATATGACTGCTATCAGTGCGCCACTCAGTAAGAACCATCTGCAACCCAAAATTAGCACCCAGCATTATCAGATGAGTAACTTCTGAACACGATGATTCTCTTTAGACCCATAGAAAATCACTGCAACTACAATCAGCAACAACCTGCTCGAAACAAGTTTAAATTTCAGCCAAATAAGATGCATTTCCAACTCACAAAAACGCATCCACCAGAGCTCTGAAACCATTTCCCGTGCTTCCTTCCTTAGTTAAATAGTTCACATGGTATAAAAGAACGATGTTTGAATGATCAAATTAAGATTAGACTATCTAAGGAAGATATCTAATGATGTGAAACAAAAACTAGAGCCACATCTGATCAGGACCAACAATTTCTCACTTCCAGCTCTCCCTTTCTGACTTATTTTCCTTCCATTCAATCGTATTTTCCACTGTACCCAATAGTACCCAACCAAACAGTTCGTGCTGTACAATCAGTTTTTGTGCTATATTTGCTTCGACTAAACCAAACTGTAAATAAACTACGGATCAAACCTAAGAACTTTTTATTTTTGGAGAAAGATTAAGCAAAATCGTAAATGGATAATACTAGTAGAACGGAAGCTAAGGAATTCGGAAAAAAGAAACCGACCCGAGTGGTGAGCGTGAAGTCGCCCTTGGACTTCCACTTGCCGGCGCGGACGTAGCGGTCGGCCTGGGGGATCTTGCGGAGCGCGGCGATGGCGAGCCCCACGGCGAGGTCGGCGACGTCGTCGGTGAGGACGTCGGGGGTGTTGGTGACGCGGACCCCGCGGCGGCGGCACGCGTCGAGGTCGACGCGGTCGATGCCGACGGAGAAGGAGGAGACGATCTCGAGGGAGGGGAGGGCGTCGATCATGGCGGCGTCGACGCCCTGGTGGGCGTAGGGGACGACGGCGCGGATGGAGGAGGCGTGGGCGCGGAGGTAGTCGTCGCGGCGGTCGGCGGGGGACTCCCAGAGGCGGAAGAGGCGGCACCGCCGGTCCAGCTCCTGCTCCAGGTAGGCGTTCATCGGCGCCACCAGCAGCACGCCCAGGGAATCCATCGCTCGCCGCCTCGCCGTCGCAGGCGGCGATGAGGAGGAGGAGGATTGGTGTGTGGTGGTGGGTCGCCGGAGTCGCCGGCCGTGTCCGATTTGGCGTCGGATTTGTTGCGGGCCGCGGGTTGCAATCGAACCGCCAAAAAAAAAAATTCGTCAAACACTCACCACAACTCCACAGGATGACGACAGGACCACAACTTGCACAAATCTCGTACTACTGTTCGAGAGCTAACTAATTCCTCATCGGAAGATATAACATTTTTTAGGTGGTGTTTGGGTGTTTAGTACCTCTCATATAAGTATAAGTCTCTAAGGGAGTGATTTATGTCTCTCCCCTCTCAAACACCACCTTAGTCTTCGAAATTTATCTCAAAATATAGCAACTTCTTCGTCGGCATTCTCTTCCCAATCATAACCCTTCACCATTCAATTTTTCTACTTATTTTCACTTCTCGACAAATCATAATCTTATCTACCTACAAATCATAAATACTTTTTTAGGTAGGCACGGATATTTAAAAAATAGATAGAGATAATTAAAGGAGGATTGTGATTGGTCGAAAAGAGAAAGTAGGTAAAGAGAATAGTTGTGATTGGTTGAGAGAAGATGGTAGGTGGAGAAATAGCTTTATTTGGAACAAGTCAATGTGCTACAAATAACTATATTTTAAAAATAAAGATAGTATCTTCTTAATAATTGTGTCTAACTCTAAAACAAACTTGTTGGGACAGGTGTAATACTTTTTGTTTGTAAAAGGGATTTGATGAGTTGCTCGCTTTGGATTAAAAGGTCTTAAATATCGAACCAACCACACCATCAAGTGTTGGTTAAGAAATGAAAAAACAAGTGCTTGCAGTGGCAGAGCTAGCATCGCCATCGAGCTCGAACGATTAATAGCGTTTTTCAGTAATATTTTATAGGCATCGATGGTTGTTGACAATGAAGAAGGCAGAGACGGAGGGAGGCCACCCAACTTGCCTGGGAGCTATCTCCATCAGTAAGTGCTTTACTCTTTTTGATTCACAGATTTCATAATATTGTTACGTTTCTCTCCTGTTTATTGTCCATCTTCCCCTCGCCCACTGCACTGTATAAAAAAAATCTCAAGATAAAAAATGATTAGTTAAAAAAACACGCTCTTTTAGACCAAACCAATACTCCCCCTTGTTTTTCACGCGCACGCTTTTCAAACTGCAAAACGATACGTTTTTTTGCAAAAAGTTTCTATACGAAAGTTGTTTAAAAAATTATATTGATCCTTTTTTTTTAAAAAAATAGCTAATACTTAATTAATCACGCGCTAATAGACTACTTCGTTTTCCATACGTAGTGTGCAGGTTCCCATCCTTCCCTAGCGAACACAACCGTCCTCATTTTATTTCCTACTCTCAATGCTAGTTACTACTTTAAAAATGGGGCCGTTCTCCTTTTATTTCCTCCTCTCAATGTACGTGTGTACTCGTTCGTAAAAAGTAACCACCAGATCCAATATTGTATCATCAATCACCCATCTAATCCGTCCCTAATTATATGAGCGTGACCCTTTATAACATACGGGCATATAACTAGCTTTTTTTTAAAAAAAAAGAAATGAAAACAAGAACTGTCCTTGCTCATTGCTATTTGCGATTCCTCGGCATTGTTCATTCATCGAAAGGAAAAAGTGAAACGAAACATTGCTCTTTGTCTATTCATCATGCCTTCATACCTTGTGCACAAATTACAATTGTTTCTTGGTGAAGACAACTCCATCACTTTTTTAGGCAACTCTCTAAATCATTGCACATTTTTCATTTTTTACACAGGTGAAATGTAACACAAGATAGATACAAACTGGAAACTGGAAATCATGAGAAGTGCCAGCCAAGTGGAGAACAAAGCTAGAAATTCTCCAAGAACGCAAGAACCACCTAGGCTTCATTTTCCCAGATCAATGTACCCACATGTCCAGAGCAGCTTCCTCAATAAGTCCTGAGAGAATGCTCTCCCCAACATCTCTTATGAAGCACTGTGTTTCCTCCATGAAAATCCAATCTTCCCAGCCCATATCCCACACGCTGTTGATCGACGCATCTGTGCATCTCAGATCCTTCTCCAGCTTCATGTATAGTGTGTCTTTTGTAGTGCAGCCATCGTGGTCTTCGGTATAGATGCTCAGCTTTCGAGTCGCATCGCGAATATCTGTCAGCAATGCCTCCAGTGAGAAGTATGGTGCTGTTCTGCATTTCTGGCTCCAAATTCCTGTGTAACACAAGCTGTTTTGCTGACGATGCTTCCGCTCCAGCTGCTCTGTTGCGGTGTCCACGAAAAGCTCATGGTTACCCATCTGGGCCTTGCGGAGACCTTTATATCGGTTGATCAGATGCCCCAGTTCGCCAATGCCAATGAGTTCTGCTGCCCGGGTAAGGAATGGTTGATCACTTAGGAGAAGCAGACTCATCTCGTCTTTTATTTCAACTTCATTTTTTGATACTAAGTGTGTTGATGGGTGAAAAGGATCTCCGTTAGCTGAATCGGTTCTTTCCGCAGAGCTGGTAGTCACTGAAGCTTCATAGGATTCACTCAAATCTTCCCGAATGCCTGTCATGAAAAGCTGTCTGTTTAGTGTGGAAACACCTATTTTCATTGCAAGAGAGAACATTTAGGTTTTCAAGTGGTGAAATTAATCATCTTGGACAGTTATTAGATACAAACCTATAAATAGAAGTGGAATTAATGTCTACAATAGTTAAAGCAGAATGATTTTTTTTATTTTTAATTTTAAAAATAAACCCTATCAAAACTTATTTGCAAGATCTGAACCTTTTGGCTACGCCAACCAGACTGGCGTGGCAAAACAATAATGTCACACCAGTCTAGCTGGCGTGGCAGCGTTTTTTGGTCACGCTGGTCTAGCTGGCGTGGCAGCGTTATTTGGCCACACCACCTCGCTGGCGTGGCGGGACAAAACTGTCACATTCCACTTGCAAATAAGCAGTAAATTCCTCACTAAATGGTTTATTCCAAATTTCAACATTCGATTGAAGTTCAATGTTTGAAATTTTCTTACTTCACAGGCTTCAAATTGTATTACTGACAAATAAAAATGAAAACATGTTTAGAAGAACGAAAAGAAATTCAGCGTTCCTTACCATCAATGCTAGGCTCCGTGTCCCAATCAACAACACTTTGGCAGCTTTCATCACTAGGTGTTGCGCTATGTTCAGTGGATGGACCATCAACTTGGATGAACTCTCTGTGCAGCTCATATGCCTACATTAGGAGCAAAAAGGATCCCATGATTTAAGCGAAATAAATTATTTCAACGAACTGTTCCAATTCAAGGTCTGAATGATTTAACTGAAACCTCTAAAGGGAAAAATAAGATAAATGTTGTTTTTAAATCTGAGGGTACAATGCTTCAAAATAGTTTAATATTTCAGATGAATAAAATATTTCCAGGCTATGCTATAATAGAGATGCATACCACAATGTCATCAATAGTTGAGTTCTTGCGACTTCTACTGGACACTGCCTTCTCCCTCGAATTACTAGGTGCTTTACGTGCGACCGGCTTCCTTGTGCGACATGTTGAAGAGCTGCTACTTGATGCAATCATTGATTTCTTATCAGGCCTTTTCACTGTATTAGCACTAGAACGAGATGCTGATCCTGTTTTAGACTTGGTATCCTTCCTCCCTTCTCTGTTCCTATAAGTCGAATGAGGTCTTTGTTTGTCACTGCTTCTCCTGCCCATTTCAGCGGTCTCTTTTATTTGTTGCTTTCGACTTGTGTGAGATACAACCTTGATATCCTTGGCTGCTCGGGTTTGAGGTTGCTCAATGCCTTTTTCCCTCCTAATTGTTTTCACTGAGCCAATCTCATTAACCACAGTAGAATCATACAGAGAAACAATACTTTTTCGGGAATAAGGAGAACTCATATGAGCATCACTTTGTTGGACCTTAGGCATCTCAATATCAAAAAGTGCCCTTGGTGAACTTACTGTCTTCATTGACTCGTCTTTTTTGAAGGTATTGCTATTGTGTGTAGGCAATCCATCAAGGCCCATGAGCTTTGCTACCAAGCTTGGGGATTTGGACTTCTCAGACTGCCCTGGTGGACAAGATGGCAATGATCTTGGCGCTACCTTCTTCTGCTCATTAGGCTTGGATAACGAATTCTTGTTTGGCGTGTAATGTAATGACTGGCTCATGGAAGCCTGTTCATCATTGGGATATACCGACAAGATGTTCTTCCTGTAAAAGCTATCCTTGATCACTCTTTTCAGCTCATCAGTAGAATTCGTTAATTCCCCATCCAATCCACTGCTGGCGCTTCTACCCACCATCTTCTTGGCATTTGACGCTTCCAACAGGGCTCCATGGAATCCACTTGTGTCCGGTGATTTCTCACAACCCTCTGGCCTTCTCTTCTTGTTTGACACTCTCATGCTCCGCGACGCGGTTTGGAACTTCTCGAGCATCGCGAGCGAATCCTGGAGGTCCATGGCTCCTCTTAGGAGGTCCTCCGCGAAGCGCCTCGAGAGCGAGGATGCCATCAGGTAATCTTTCTGCAACATCATGGACATATCCTCCCTGTTGCTTTGTGATGGGCTCCAATCCCGGCCTTGGCAGCCTCGACAAACCGTAGGTTGCAATGTGACAACACAAGGGACAGCACATTGAGCTATTTCAGGGTAGCTGCTCTCTTTGGTTTTGGAGGAAAGACTCTTTGAAAGGGATCTGCAAACCACCGACCTGAAACTGTCTTGATGCATTTTCTCTATTCTCTGGAGCAACATAAGAAAGACAAATTGGCAAACCGAAATGGTCAGAAAATAACAACAGATACTAAACAAATTCAAGTGAGCAAATCATCCTACAGGTCAGACTGAGGAGGGAGGAAAGCTTACATTATCTTTGAATCTTTATAAAATAGTTTATGAAGGAGGTGTCAATTTAAGAACTTGTTTCCTTCAGGAATTGGTGTCTGCTTTATCCTGAAGCTGCAAATCACAAGAAAGCTACTCTTACAGAGGGAAATATAGAAAATTAGGATACCTTATATGTATGACAAGATATCATATACCCACGTTATCTTTTGCAAGAAATAATGCAGAGAAATTGAATGTCAAGGAGAAGCAGTTGAAGAAGTGGTTACAAGAAAGAAAGCTACTACGAGGGTTCTCTATCTGCCCACGGAATATCCATGCATTGACCAGCTACCTACCTGGCCTCTTCTCTCGATTCACCAGTGGTCGAATTTCATATGGATCATGTCAAGAATAAAGAACTGATAGCTCACAAGCAGTGCACTACACTTTTCTCTTATAGAAAGGTGAAAAGGGAAAGGGGGAAAGTGAATCAAGATGATGGAAGCTGGAAGGTACTAGTAGTTTGTGGTTGGAGGTCGTTTGCTCTCATTAACTCTGTACATGACTCCCATACTGTAAAATCAAACATGCAAATCCTAAACCAAAAGTCCCAAACTGCCTATATTACAACAGTGTAATGAATCACGTATCAACACTGGACAGTTTATTTTATCTCCCCAAAGACATGGAATCCTCCAAATCTTACTGTAGAGCACCAAAAAAAACCCCAAATTAACTAGCTAAACAAGATGACCAATAAACAAGAAGTCCCCTGCATTCTTCTTGTTATTACCTCCCCCAAGTAAACAATAAAGAAAAAAACCAGAGTGGCCAAGCAAATGAACTCGCAGAAGCTTTTTTTCAGAAACCATCTGTATGACTATCTCCGATTATTGTCAGTTTACAACCAAAAACAGAAGCCAAGAACGAAGAGGGGAACAAATGGCACCCACCTCTAGCTCCTCTTTCGCAAGAACGCAGGCCTCTCTCTCCGAGGTTCGTCTGCTGCAAGCCTGCAACTGGCTGATTGCGCCCCCAAGATCTGTGCAAGAAGAAGAAGAAGGCCAAGAAGGCTACTACTAGTAGTATACTGTTGCTGCTACGACGACTAGCTACTGCAGCGGCATGTGGGTTAGTGCAGTGACCTCCTACTGCTGCCACTACCACGGCACAGTGCTAGTGGTGGTGGCCATGAGGAGGGAGCTCAAGCTCTGTCTTTTGATGAGCAAAGGGAGGAAGGGGACAGGTTGCCACCGGTGGTGGGCTCGTTTACTTTGACCATGCCCTCTCTTCTTCTCTTCTCTGATGATGGTTGATGAGGTCACTCACACTCAGGGAGGGTATGTGTTTCTGTGCAGTGGGGCCACCGTGTCATTCTCAGGCAGGTCCCATTTCTGAAGCTTTTTTCTTCTTAAATCTGAACCTTATGCCCAGTTTGATTTATTATGTTCTTTTTGGGTTAAGATACATATTATATCTCTTTTTTTTTGCGCTTATCAAGCTGTTAAATGGTGTATTTCATATGACGCTTTCTATATAAAAGTTGTTTTAAACTATTAAATAATTCTATTTTCAAATTTACAATAAATAAAACTTAATTAATTATATGCTAGTGGCTTTTCTTTTTTCTTTAACTTTATCTTCTACAGTAGAAACAAATACCACCTAAGGTGTTTAATTATTATCAAGGGAACATTATTATCATGAATTATCTGCTTGATTATTATAAGAATAAATTAAATATTTAAGAAATAAGCTTTAAAAATATTTAGAATAAGCGGTTAAAATAATATAGTATAAGAAGTATTTTAGGAAAAAAAATATTTTTGAAGCGTGGAGCAAATACTAGTAAGTTGTTTTAATAAACCAGTGAATAATCTAAAAGGAACAGTCCGGCAGTACAGGTTACAGCAAAAGGAGAAGATGTTGCATGTTGCCTGTTTCTTAGGATTTCTCTTGGATGGTTGGGTAGGAGTAGTTGGTTGCCTGAAACATTGATATTTAGATTTGACGTAGTAAGCATTTAATTTTACCCGGTTTTCTTGTACAAGTTTTCCTGGTGCTGCAATTTATCATGGCACTTTTAAGATTTAGCATCCGTGCTCATGGGCAGGCACAGTGACCAAAGAATCACATACGATCCTAAAATACATAAATAGTAGTTTTTTCACCGTCTTTGGATAGTTCACGGGAAGTAAAAATGAATTTACATCTGGTAGAGAGATGAAGAAAGAATGCATTGAACTTCTCAAAGGAGAATAAAAACATGATGTTAGAGCTTATATTTATTTTCCTGACGGTATAGGACATTAGGAGGTAGTAGGAGGCTAATCCATAGGAATTTACGCATCTCAGAGCCCTATCGATTGGCCTAATAAGCTAAAGTAAAAGCTAAATTTTAAATATTTGAAATTAATTTTGAAGTTGATTTAAGATATTTTAGCGTTGGTTTTTAAGTCACTATAAATAAATATATAAAAGTTTTACCTATAAATTAATTTTTATTCCCTGATAAGCCGTTTTGGCTTATTAGGGAATATGGGAACCGATGAGGCTCTCATTTCTTGTTTCAAAGGTATTTATAGGAATATTTTTTTATTCTAGAATTTAAATCCGACAAAATTCCAAAGAGAATCCTTCCATCGAAGAGATCCCTTATATTCAGTTCTTGGGACTACTTTGAGATCCAAGGGGCCACCAATCCCAACCTAACAAGGTTTGCTAGGGACCAGAGCATGATCAGAGGAGAGTTTGTCGTAGCAGCAGGGGAAAGATCAGACAAAGACACATCATTAGCGGCGGTGCCCAACCATCGTGAACCACGTTTTTCTTCAGAGTTCAGACCATCTGAATAATACAACAACTTTCTGAAGTTTTGAATCTTGCCGGTCAGTGAGAATGTGTCCTCGTAGTCCTTCAGCTGTGGGGAGAGAGGGTGATCAGGCAAGAGGCCCCATGGGCCATGGCGCATGTGCCGGCAACACCGAGTCCGGATCGGAGCTCTGTCATCCCCTCTGACCGGAGAGATCTCCAATTCCCCAACTAACCAATCAAAACCAGGGCCTTGTTTAGATTTCAACTTTTCCGTTATTGTTTAGATTTCAACTTTTCCGTTACATTGAATTTTTCTACACACATAAATTTTTAATTTTTTTGTCACATCATTTTAATTTTTTTAAACTTCTAATTTTAGCGTAGAACTAAACAGCCTAGAGAAGGAAAAAATTGGCCCTTGCCGTGTGATCGTGTGCTACATACTGCTGCGAGGATTTGCTACTACTAGAACCCGTTTAACAGTGTTTTAATCCCTAAATTTAACTTTAAAAACTAGATCTGAAATGAAATTATAAAATAGTCTAGACTCAACTCTACCTTACTAGTTTATTTTATGATAGCATTTACCCTGTTCTATTTTCTTAGATGAAGCTAAAATTTATTTGGTTGAGTTTTAGCTTTCATTTTTTAAGGTGAAGCTAACATTGCTTGGTTGAGTTCTAGCTAAAAGAGATGGAGTCGTTCCCTTCGTTTTAAAATAAATCAATCTCCTACTATAAATATAAACATATATATGTTCAGATTTATAGTATTAGAATGTGTTACATCTAAATCTCTTACGAGATTGATTTATTTTTGGAACGGAGTAGGTTCTGCCTACATGCTCATAGCGGTAGGTAGCTTCCGGGCGGTGGCCGGCCCGCATGTCGTGCGTCGGTGCAGCAGGCCACTCCTTGTTTGCATCGGTTTGGAAGCCTGGACGGAGGCCGCGCCGCGCGGACGGACGCGGTGGACGGACGCGCGGCGTGCGGCGCGGTGCAGACGTGCGGTTGCAGGGGGGAGCACATGCGCGCCGCGGCTGCGACACGGTGCGCTGAGGAGGAGCCGCAGTAGTAGTGGTGCCGTGCTTGGAGTTTTGTCCACTTGTGTTGTGGGATTGATTTCTTGGGTGTAAATGGTGGTGTGGTAGTGGTGGAGTAGTGCTGCCGTACTGGTAGTATTGATTATGGGTATGGGCGTATGGCCTTATTATGGGAGGAGAGGTACATCAGTGTAAATGGTTTCCAGTGAGATCCTGGGGACAAGGCAAATCTTAAACGTGCCCGTTCGCATATTTGTTTATTTGAGCTTTTGTTGACTTGGATTAGCATCGCACAAACCACCTTCACGAGTCTAGCAGCCCCATCGTTTTATCTATTGTCAGAAAAAACGAGATGATATATTTGCATATGAAAAATAATTTATAAATAAAATTTTTATATATGTTTTCTTAACTATCTAAAAGCAAATGCTATGAAAAAAAAAATCCTAAAATCAGCTCTAAACTTAACATTGAAAATTTAAATTTTAGGTGGTAAGCATGAGTGAAAAATGAGACGTAAGACAATTACTATTGGTAAATTGTGTCCGAGCATGAATAGTAAGTAGCATGTCTATATGCTGTACTCCCTCCGCCCCAGAATATAACAAGCTAGGATTGGATAGGACATTTTCTAGTTCTACAAATTTGGACAGACGGGAGTAGTAAGAGCATCACCAACAGTCCCCTTATTCTATCCTCAATCCTATTTTCTTGGTATTTTGGTGAAAGAAAATGCCTCCAACGATCTCCTATTTGGATACTAATTTTCTGGAAACCTTTTTCATACATCCTTAGCTCTTTTCATTTGAGGGAGAGAGACGACGCGTCTGCCGTCCCCAATCTCTTGTTCACGCCAGATTTTTCTCGGGAGAGTGTGTCGACAAGTGATACTCGTAGACCGAATGGTTAGGGTATTGGGGTACATTGGAATAAGGATCTACGTAATACGATATCAAGCAAACAGAAGACAAGGATTATACTGGTTCAGACCCCTTATCAGGTAATAGCCCTAGTCCAGTTTATATGTGATTGATGATGGAAAACCACAAAATGCAATGGAAGTAGACGAAATCGATGATACCGACGAGATCGTAATCGATGTACTCGATGAGATCTCCTGGCGACTTGGCACCACGTACTCCGGCTTCGTAGACTGTGGTGGGTGTATTGGCAGTGAGATTCGATGCCTTGCACCCCTCCCCGGGGTCCCTTTTATACCATGGATCATCTTGATCTCCAAGTTAGGCTCGGAGACATCAGACCTCGTACGATATAATAGAAACTCTATCCCCTCCTAAGTAGGACTTTGGAAATCGCTTGACTCGTAGAGATATTTTCTATAATTTGCAATGGACTCCCACAATGTACATAGAAACAACCCATCTACGTGAAGGTATATCATACTCGTACATTCCATAAATCGTAGGATACGAGGTATGCCTTATCCATAACCATGACAGAGCGTGACATGGGGAGTGCCAGGAGCGCACGCGAGAGGGAGGAAAACGGAAAAAAAATAGTGTTAGTTTAGTAGAAGGGCCCACTTTTAATTTCGGGGATAAAAATTTAGGATTTCTCTTGGAGAGATTTGTTTGTTGGCTACCTATTCTCAGTTTAGGAAACCAAAAACAAATTTTTGACTTAAAAACTTAGGCTCGAGTCTGAGGCTATACAGGGCCACTAGAATTTATTAGGTTTTTTAGACGCAAAATGTGGTCCTCAACTTTACCCAGTAGCATAAAGCCTTTTATTTATGCAACATGAAAAATATAACTATGAATTGCTTTTATATTATGAATTTCTGTTTGTATTCTTTGAGCGAATGCCAATAAATAGCGATACTAGAGAATTTGAAATAATTTATATGTACTTGCACATGAAGTAATTGCAAATGAAATATTTATTCACGGGAAAGCGAAAAATACCATGGGTGAAAAATATGAATATTGTTGGGCATATCAACGTGTATGGAAATTGAGGGTGTATCTAGTTCATACTAAAATTGGAAGTTTGATTGAAATTGAAACGATGTGACGGAAAAATTGGAAGTTTATGTGTCTAGAAAAGTTTTGATGTGATGGAAAAGTTGGAAGTTTGAAGAAAAAATTAGGAACTAAACCAGGCCTGATTGCCACTTAAAATTTCAACTTTTTTCAAACGTAAGCAACAGTGAAAACCCACACATAACTCAAACCTCAATTGTTTCTACATTTTCACCACACACGCAAACAATTTATTCTGTTCCAGTTGCATCACACACAACACAAATACTTTCCCCATCCTTTCAAAACGAATTTTGTTTTACCCCGTTCCCAAATTAAAAACCATCGAAACAAAAGGGAAAGAAAAAAGTACACTAAACAGCAACCAACGACTAGCCGCAATCCAGCCGTTGGCATTCAAAAGTTGCCGAAGCGGGACAAAGGCGGGCGACGCGGAAACGGACGGCCCAGATCGCGCGGATCCCACGCAGCCCATCTCCCCGCCGTCCATCTCACACCCCCGCGCCCCCTCGCGTCCCCGTCCATTTTGCAGAAACCACCCTGGAAAAATCGCCAAATAGCCATCCGCTCCTCCTCTCCTCGTCCCCCTCCTCTCCTCTTCCGAAATTCCGCCGCGCGGCCGCCGATGCGCGTCGCGGCCGCCGCCGGCGAAGCCCCCCTCCTCCTATGCGCGCCGCCGCCGCCGCCTTCTTCCATCGACCTCCCCGCAGGCGCCTCTCCCACCTCCGCAATCGCGCCATCATCGCTCGGGCCGGGCGGCGTCCGCAGCAGCAGCCGCCGCGGTGGTTGAGTTGAGAGCGTCTGGTAAGGATTTCGGGCCGCCCAGATCCAGGCAGGCGGAAGCAGCAGCAGCAGAAGCCGCGGAAGGGACACGCTCCCGGCGGACGAGGCGGCGGCACGGCAGAGGCGTCTCGCGTCCAGGCTCGCCCGTCGGCAAGGCGATTGGTGATCTGGTATCTCTCTCTCTCCCTCTCTCTGCTTGATTAATTGTTGCTTTGGGATGGTGCTTCGTTGGTGATTGGGTTGAAGTGCTATGCTATACGATATAAACCGACTTACGAGCCCAGATAATTCGTATCACTAAGATCTGTGTTATATATTTTTGTCTGGTAAATTCCACAGCGAAAGTCAGACGCTTTTAACACCAAATAAACCTGAAGCCCAGACAGAGGAGGTCCTTATTTTTAGATTATGGATAAACCACGAGATAATTCACATTTTGCAGAAAATACAATCCTCGAATCTAAAAGGAGAAAGAACATTTTACTACGCTAAAACTATTTTATATATTGCATAAAGCTTAAGGTTTACTCCCCCTAAATGTGAAATTAGCTACTTTAGTAGTTCGGACTTCGGAGGGTAGAATGAGCTAATAAGTAGATTTGCAGAATAGTTTTCGGAAGCAAAGAGGAGTTTTTCCCCATATGTAAGTTGTCCACTTGACTGCATATCAATAAACCATCTACATATAACATATACATCTGGGTGAATGATGCATTTTTTAGTTTTCATAAAGATGTACGACGAGGGGATGGTGTAGACACATTATCACCCCAACTCTTTTTTAGATAAAATATTATACAATCCATCTCTATAATAAAACCAAAATGACATGAATTCTAACCCAACTCCTTTGAAATGAGAATTTATGTTCTTATGAGGGTAGTCAATGTCCTGTCCTCTATGCATCCCTGAATGCTTCTACTGTTACATCTTGTGACAATATCTTCATTCCTCCAATTCTTTTGCAGCTTATGATTGCTTATCCCTTGGAGCAACTCCCTGAAGGCCTCACTGAGGCTTGACAGTATAATGATTTTTATATCCCTTGGAGGTTTCTACTGCAAAGTGAGGATTGATTGGATTCACTCATGATGACAAGCGATAACGGAAAGGCTCCAGATAAGGATGGAGAGTCTTCTGGACCTCCGTCGGCTCCTCAAGAAGGAGAAATCAGCAACGAACCAAAAAGGCGACGACCTCTCAATGGGTAAAAGGCTAAAAGCTCTTTTGACTATCGTAATGTATATTGTACTAAATTTTGTTTTGTTTCTTTGTCCATGTAAATTTAGGAGGACTACCGGTCCGACACGGCGTTCCACCAAAGGAAATTGGACCCCTGAAGAGGTATACCACATGAATGTCATCTTGTGTTTCTGTTGACAAAGAGTCCTTTTCCTGTACGAATTATTAAATGGTGACCGAAAATCCTATTTTACGTATTGTTGAGAATGATTGACTGTAGACATCTAATGTGTTTAATGGCAAAGACCTAGAATTTTTTAATATGAAAAAAACATTTCAATTTAAATCCTGACTCTTGTGTGGAGGCTTGAGTTGCTTAATTTGGTGCTTTCTTCCTACAAACCAAGTTGAATATGATAATTTACTAATTGCTAAAATCCAAGGGAGCCATGGGCAACTTTAGGTCAACGAGTGGATTGCATGTACTCTGAGGCAAATCATAAACTTCACTCTTCTACCTTGGGGTTTCCTGCTTTTCTGTTTTTGTCACATACTCATGTGTGCAATTATATTCTGATTCTATGCTTTGTAAATTGTAATCAGCAGCATTTTGGTTCTATTTTGTATATGCCTTTTAATGCCTCACTGATATGTGAGCCTGGACCCATCTTATCAGCCTCTCATGCAACATTTAAAATTTCCATGTGTCTTATACATAAATTTTCTTGCTTACACGGTTTAACATTGTGCATATGTGATATTCAAATGTAGGACGCCATATTGTCCAGAGCTGTTCAGACATACAACGGGAAGAACTGGAAAAAAATAGGTATGCTCTTTCGATTGCTGCAATGATATGGAAAGTCATGCAATGATTCTTTGGCTATTTCCTTAGTCCTTACTCTTTATCATTGTATTTCTATTGTATCTTTTAGCTGACATACTTTTCTTTTTCTTGAATTCTTTATGGTTGTTTTTTGTATGTTGGAATATACAAACAAAATAAAATGGCCTTCTAAAATCCATTTGGTATCTACATAACACTGCATTTTATAGCCTATCATGCATATGTTAGACTCCCTTGGATTTTTTTCTTTTAATTTTTTTTTTGCGCATTTGGTTTATGATTACATACTGTTGAATGGCAATTCATGTCAGGTTCTAACAGGAATAATATTTATATTTCACAATATTATACATAACATATAATGCATTTTTACCATATTGTTCTCCAGGCTTCCTTTTTCTAACCACTGTTTATATTAGTACTTTAGTGCACTAGATATCAATAAACCAATCAGCATATTTTATATTTTATTTTCGATGTTATGCTAACTCATTTACAGGAAAGCATTCTGCTGTTTCATTAACTCACACCCTAGACATGCTTTTCTGGCATTCTTTTTTCCTACCCTGTTGATGAGATTTCCAGTATATTGTTAAAAATCCAAGTTTTGACATAGAACATTCTAATTTTCCAGCGGAATGCTTTCCGGATAGAACCGATGTACAATGCTTGCATAGGTGGCAAAAGGTTCTAAACCCTGAATTAGTCAAAGGGCCATGGTCCAAAGAAGTAAGCATGCTATTTGATTTATTTTCATCTCTTAAATAATACTATATTGGTTACTCATCTTACGTTCACAATGACATGCTCCTTTTTTCAGGAAGATGAAATCATTGTTCAGATGGTAAACAAACTTGGACCAAAGAAATGGTCAACCATTGCTCAAGCTTTGCCTGGACGTATAGGAAAGCAATGTCGAGAACGGTAATGCCATGAAAATTACCTATTCCATTTAGCTTGCACCAAGGAAAAAAAAAGATAGAACAATATATTTTGTGGGTCTCAACAGGGTAGCTTCTTTGTGCTAGCAACTACTGCTTTTTCTTCTAGTCCTTTGTTCTGCAGATGAATGCAGGTTTTCTTTTGACATAGTTCTTCCATAGACCATATATGTTGTACAATGATGGCCGCCAAACCATGTGGTGGATTTAAACAATCCATATATGTTGTACAATTTATTTTAACAATGTAGTATTTTGTAAACTATCCTAACTTTGTTTCTTAATATGCATGGTAGTATTATTTTTAATTTGAGTATCATTACTATGTATTGGATGCCTTACAGATGTATCATCTAATCTGCATTTAGGTGGTACAACCATCTTAACCCTGGCATAAACAAGGAGGCATGGACACAAGAAGAGGAAATTACCCTCATACATGCTCATCGAATGTATGGAAATAAATGGGCCGAGCTGACAAAATTTTTACCAGGAAGGTAATGTTTCTTCCTTACCTAAGAGCTGCTTGAAATTAATCTATGTTCTTTTCCATGAAATGATGCATGCGAAATTCTTGTTTTACTGCCATTTTGACACATCTATTCAAGTTTAGCATTCTTGCCCTCTCTAGCTGTTTATGATCTAATGCACAATGATCTAGTACTTTTGTGCAATTAATTCTTCTTGTTATTTTTTTTTAAAAAAACCTCTTTTAGACTATTGAAGTCATTGAATTTTTAATATTCTGTTTCCCCTATCAGGACGGACAATTCAATTAAAAACCACTGGAACAGTTCAGTAAAGAAGAAAGTCAACTCATACATGTCATCAGGTTTACTTACCCAAGTTTCGTGTCTCCCTCTAAATGAATATTCTGCAAATTGTAATTCCTCACCAGCGATGACCCAACAAAACAGTGAAGATAGTGGTTGTTTTGCTGTTCGAGAGGTTGAAAATTCATCAGGGTGTAGTCAATCATCACTTGCCAAGGTTTCTTGCTCCCAAGTGCATGATAACACTGTGCCATTGGGCTGTGATTTGCATGTAAACGCGAATTTTGACAAGAATGAAGCACATGATTCTCAATCTTCCATGGGTTCCGAAGCATGCTATACTTCTGCGGAGGCTGTTGCATCTGCTTTGCCTGCTGTGCATTGCCATGTTTCTTCCTCTAACTTGGATCCAGATCAACACTTGCAAGAGGACTTTGCTCAAGGACTGAATTTGGACATGACTATAGATGAAATGCCAACTGTTCCTAGTTTTGCAGACAACCAGACTGTTTGTAGTATAGAAAATCATGAAAGATCTCTGGAGCCATATGATGTAGCAATGGAGGTGCCTCTCTCTATGTTATCAAGTGATTCTGGAGCTGAGCAGAAACTACATTTCATGTCTGAGGCTGACTTCAACAGTCCTAATTGTCTGAAATCTGAACTCTGGCAGGATATTTCCTTACAGGGCCTTCTTTCTGGACCTGATGCAGTTGAAGCTGATTCATTTTCAAGATCAAATCACCAATCGGATGTATATTCCTCTGAAGCAGATACCCATTTTTTAGCACCACCCTACATGCCACAGGCATTAAATTCTTCAAGTGTGATGGGGGTTGCTGATGACCAGAGTCCACAGATGTCAGTACCTCCATCTCTTATCTGTTCAAATGTTATGACTGATGATGCACCTTTCGATAATAGACCAGGGCGGAAGGAAATGCCACTTTCTCAGGCAGAAGTGGTTACCCAATCTTCCAGTTCTTCTGGTGATGCTGAAATGTTTGCTAACCCTGGTTGTAGCAATGACAGACATGTTCCTTCTTCAACGATGGAAAGCATACCTGAATGTGGGGACCAACAGGTTACTAATGCGGAAGAACCTGAAGCCAGTCTAGAGAAAGAACCATCGCTTACACAGAGTGTGACTGCACCAGATGAACAGGACAAGGGAGCCCTCTTCTACGAACCTCCTCGTTTTCCAAGCCTGGATGTTCCATTTGTCAGTTGCGATCTTGTAACCTCTGGTGATCTCCAAGAGTTTAGTCCCCTTGGCATTCGGCAGTTAATGCATTCAACCATGAATGTCTGCACGCCAATGAGATTGTGGGGCTCCCCTTCTCATGATGAAAGCACTGGCGTTTTGCTGAAGAGTGCTGCCAAAAGCTTCATATGCACGCCATCAATACTGAAGAAACGTCACAGAGATCTCTTGTCTCCTATTCCAGATAAAAGAATCGAGAAGAAATATGGGACTGAAAAGGATCGTGGGGTATCAGACACATCCTCCACCGGCATTCAAACAAGTAGTATCAATGCCACTAAAGATGATGCACTTATAACTACAGTTTTGCGTATTGAGCGATCTGCTTCTTCTAAATCTCTGGAAAAGAAACTTGTTTTCTCTGATGAAAACAAGGAAAATTTGGGCTACACAACTGAACAGACAAAAGATGGACAGAGTGCTGGAAATGACGAACACATGGACGAGCAGACAACAGGGGAACGCAGTTCTGCAACAAATGTAGCTACTAATGATGACCTGTCAGGCAATTTAGTAAGTACTTCCAGTTTCTGATGATATTTAGCTTGTCAGTAGTACCTTATTTCTTTGAGGAGGTGGACCAAGTTAATGCCCTGAATGACTGAGTGTAGCAAGTGCTTTTTAACCATGTTAGTAGTATGAAATATGGTTGCTGGGCAGACCCGGGCAAAATAGCAAATGAGTTTTGCTGATGATCTTGTTCTTATCTATATTGTTGTTTGATGCAGCAACCTGCAGGTATTCTTATTGAACACAGCGGTGATGATCCCATTTCCCCAGATTATGGCAAAAATACCATGAATCAGAAGCTGAACACAAATGTGAAATCTTTATCAGTCTGTAAGGAGGGAGTGTGTGCTAAATCAAAGCCCACTGAACTCATCGTGGAGAAATCTTCACCATGCATAAATGTGGATTATGAATATGTGAACATGTAAGACTTCACACCACTCACATGTTCCTTTGTTGTTTTCCATCAGATTCTTTTGTTTGGTTATCTTCTCAGATTATGTGAAAATCAAAGTTTTATGGAAACTGATCTCTAGTGAATGATGAGTTCCTCCTTTTCTTGATATTAGCAAGCATCAATGCATTGAACCCATACCCCTGCATGCTTCTGAATAGTTGTGAAGTCTGCTAAACCTAAACTTAAACTGGGTCTTGCAGGGTTTTCATGTTGAACTTAGTTCAGTGGTGTGGCATATTTCACTTTCCTGAGATCTACTTAGATACTTAATCCAGTACAAGATTTATGAAGTTGATGCTCATCCTTGTCTGTGCAATCAGAATATCCCTTTAAGAGCTTCCATCTTTAGACAGAAACTGAAAAATATTTTTGTATCAAATGAATTATCATGAGCCTTTTAGCCACCATCTTACTGGTTGGCACGCTATTTCATCTGAAATGTGGTTTTAATTCCCTAATGCATTTAGAATGATACATTTAGAATAATACATTAGGGAATTAAACCCACTACTGAAGTCTGAAGAGATTGTTTTATGATCCTTGTTCCTTCAGTTAATTTGTCGTTCTGAAATTCTGAACTGTTGCTCTTATTAGATTGGCTGATACCCCAGGTATCAAAAGAGGACTAGAATCTCCTTCAGCATGGAAGTCCCCTTGGTTCGTCGATATGCATTTTCAGGTACATTTACCTCTTTTTTTAATTTTATTTCTCATGTTCATATGGTGTCATATAGAAATCCAGTGTTTGGAAAAAGCATGGACTACTGGGTTAAGTACTTAAGTGGATGGAAATATATTGGAGGACTACTGGGTTGTGCCTGATAATAGTTTTTCATTAATCCTTCATGCTGTCACGCATTTGGTACTTTGTTTACTGTTATTTTCTTTGGTTAACTTCTGTCCATACGTTCCTCCCAGGGTTCATACTTCACCAGCCCAGCTGATAGTTACGACGCACTAGGATTGATGAAGCAGATAAATGTGCAGACTGCTGCTGCTTTGGTGGAAGCCCGTGAGGTACTGGCAAGCGGCGGCCAATGTGACAACATAAGCTCTGATAAGGAAAACACGGGGAATCCAGATGCCAAGAAGGAACCAGGGACAACCAAATTGCAAACAAAAATCATGGTACGCGGCAGTGAACTGCCTTTGCGTTAATATTCTTAGCTTATAGCTCTTGCAAAATCTTGGTTTGTGAGTGCCAAAATGGTAGCAATTTGTTGAAAAATAGAAAATCTGTAATTGGTCACATTTGAGCATAAATTAACATCCTCAGTAATGTCATTGTTTGGTTGTATTATCACTATTGATCGTAATTTTTATCGATATTTTTCAGGCAGAGGGGAGAGTCCTGGATTTCGAGTGTACCACACCTGTAAGATCATCAGATAAAAATGCTGGCAGCAGTCTGGGAAGATATCTGAGCTCACCTATTCCTTCGTCCCATCTCCTGAAAAGTTTTAGATAGGTTGATATACCATGTGAGGAATACACCTCAGACTTGCTGTAACAATCATTATGCGAACGATCTTGTTCATTACCGTAAAAAAGGATGCTTCTTGTGACTGCTCTCGACCTTACAATTTCAGCCCAGAAGCTACATTATTCTGTTCTATGATCACACTTCTGGTAGTACTGGAATATCTGATAATGGTATAAGTTTACCTGGCTATTAGAAATTCTTCAAGTTTATGCCTGTTATACTCAAATCCTACACCTAGATTTTCATTTTCAGCTATAAAATGCTGAAGCTAAACCATAGCTTCCAAAAGGCAACAGGATCCATGGGCTGTTCAAACTGTTATATTTAATTTTGATTCATTCCTGTTTAACGTTTCACATATTCAAATCCGCATTTATGCATGGTGAAGATTTCTCCAGGCTTTTCACCACAAAAGTCGGGTAGGTAAGCAGTAGTTGAAATTTCGAGTCTATCGTTTGTGAACAGCCAGGTGGATAAATTATGCTTTTGTGGAGTGTAATACCTAGATTTCAGCATGGTATGGTGCTAAACTTCAACTTTGGAACTTTGGACTGCCATAGCTGAACTTTGGACTGTGCCATAGCTGAAAGCATGTAGCCAGCTAGTTATGGTCCCAGGACAATGTGGTGCCATGGCCTGAATGTGGCTGTGAGCAAGGTCCTTTGACGTTAATTTTGGGGTTCGTTAGTATGCAGGCACAGATCTATGCAGAGCATCTTCAGGACAACATTTAAACCATCACAGAAGTTTCGTGCAAAATTACAACATGAGCTTTCTCAAGCCAAATTTAAACCATGCAAACGGAGTGCAACTTTATAAGGTACACAAGGCAGCATGTGCAAACTATTAGAGAGACAACATTGTAACGCAGCCAGCTGCAGCGACCGCGCCCCAATCCTCAGGACTTATGCTTCCTTTGGAATTTGAAGGATGTTTGGATGATTTTTACAAGAATTGAACTAATTCCCTGTGCTCCAAAGATGCCTTAGCGTTTTTTTTTTCTTATCGGGTTACAGTGTCACACTAAAAAAAACAGAAGTAATGTCGCAAAAGATTCTCTTACCATTTATCCGATTTCACGAGCAATTGGATCACAAGGACTATATCGAACAACAAGAAGAGATAATAGCTCAACTATTGTATAGAATCATCACAGAAGACGCCATGATGGCACAGTAGTGAGAATTCAAACTTCAGACTCTGAAGTTCCTACAATTTTCAAAAAGAATTTACCGGTTCATCTCTGAAGTCAAAAAGGAGTACAAAAGGCACAGATATTAATAAGTACACATTAACTATCATGAGTGCCTCTTGCAACAGCTAAACTAAGCGGGGATGTACCCTGCTCCTCCATGATTCCTACCAGGCTCAGTCAAACTGTACTTTCTCTAGTTCACCAATCATTTCCTCGAACTGCAGGATAATAGTAAAGATTTAAAGGTATAGCAACATACACATTATTTGTAGAAGAAATAGTGAAATGCAAATGGTAGTAGTGGGCTATCACAGCAAGGTAAAAATGTCAAGTGGAGGTATGGATACCTTTAAAATCTGTCTCAAAAAGTAATCACCGTGGCGCTTGATTGGTTTGGACTCCATGACATGAATAACATCCTGCATGGTTGCACATAGATTATATGCAGTTAATTATAGTGTCAAACTAGCTGCATAATGACACCAATAGTGCCTTAACTACAGCTACCTCTGAGTAAGCAAAAGGATTAGAGGATCATAATGATAAGTCATCACATAAAAGCCAAATCCAAATATTCAAGAACTAAATATCAACTTGAAATTGGAGAATTTGCATTGTTAAAGAAGTTTTACAGCTATGCAGTTCAATTTACTAGCTGGAAGGTTGACAGCAGAAAAGAGGAATTATATATCAACACAAGAAATGGTTACAAAAATATTCTGGGCCTCAGAGAAGGGTATTATTATGGCACATTACCTCCTTAATGTAGAAATCAAAGTCTGCACTGGAAACAATCTTTCCATTATTGTCAACTGTATGCATTTTGTGCTTGTACGTCATCAGGATAGACCTGTACAAATAGTGACTTAAGTTCTTCATGGCCCTTTGAAATATTACCAAGAAAAGTTAATTATCATACAAACCTAAGTGTTGCCTCATCCACTTCCATATATTGCGCAAGTTTGGCAATGGTTATTGTTGAATACAATTTTAGATAGCTTCTGAGCCCTGAAAGCAATTGTTGTTGCTTCACTTCATAAAGGAACAACTTCAATTGAAGGCGGTATGCATCCTGTTACAAAATAGTAAAACAAAAAACAAAATGAAGAAAACAAAAAAGTCAAATCCGATAGAACTAGACATCCAAAATAATCAGAAACACACCATTTTGTGTAACCAACAAAAGTGTAAATTTAGCCTTCATTCCATCGTTTGCATGTGACAAGATAACATGCTATTTTTTATGACCCCTTTAGGAGCTTTAAATTGAATTTAAACCTCCAGAATGTTTTACTGCAGGATAGTTTACTTTGTTTATCAGGGAAGAACAATTACACCCTAAAATTGAATGTGTAATAGTCTGAAACAAGGAAAATTAACTAAAGGGCTCTTCGATTTTATTAATTTGTTTCTGGGAAAGAGTGAATTAGCTGTCAGAACTTTGGCAAACACAATAAAGTCCATGAAGAGTAGGCAAATGGGCTCAAGGAGTGACATCCAGTAGCTGCAGTTGTGAACCAAACCAGGAGAAAAATTTCTAGATTGATAGCAGTAACAACTAGATAGGACGTATCTATGAACCAAAAAAATACATTATTATTTAACACCAAAAGCATTACCTGGTTATAATTTGTAAGTGGTTGATCCAGGGCTGGAGGTGATGGAGTAATAAACTTGGGGCATGCGTATGAAAACAGTTCATCATACGCAGCATATGCTTCATCATCAAACCTCTGCATTTTTGTCATTTTGTCATTATACTTTTCTTTCAGCTGGGTGCTAACATTCTCATCGATGAGGTTGTGCTGCGGGCATAAGGAGAGGCAAATTGCCAACAAGGCATACATCTGTTCATTTTTCTTCAAGATCTGGTCATACTGTGGGGACTTCTGATGGTACTGCTTATATTTCAGAATGTACAGCAGGATTTTGCTGAATTCACGTGTGGCTTCAGCATATCTACCAGAAGAATATTATTAGCATTAGCTAAAACAACCCATCTTGGGGCAAATTCAAGAAAGAGAATTAAAAAATAAATTCACAAAATGGGGTTTTACTGAAAAGAATGCTAATATCCTAGGTGTGGCTACATGACTCAATCTAAATTTACTGAAAATAATGTTTATATCCTAGGACGCATTTCATGTTGATTAAGTACAATTTGAACATAGAAGAGCAATAAACTCTGCATCTAACATGGCACTGTAGATTAAAGTATCCATTGATTCCAAGGGATGAGTCAATGAACTTTAGTACCTGCGCATCATAAGATTTGCAAAGCCATAGTGGTAGATAGCGGAGATATGACTCCCAATCACAATGGTGTAGACCCCCTGCTGGTTAAGGTCGATTGGCGCCAAGCACTTGAGGCCAGTGCGGTAATCCCCAAGGAGGCAGTGTATCCTGAGCAGCCCAATCATGCTGTAATAACCGAGCATCTTGAGCACATTGCTGCCACCCTGGTAGTCGTAGCCATCGGTGGCAGTGAACTGCTCGAGCCCTTCCTTCTCCCTCTCCAGAATCTGCGCGATCATGGACTTCTCCACCAGCGCTTGCAGGTAATTGAGAACCCCGTATACATTCCACGCCTGCCGCAATTCAGCAAACCACATTAGATTGTTCGCCACGGCTAAGAACATATCAGAAAATCACATTAGATTGTACGCCACAGCTAAGAACAATTCAGCAAACCGGATTACGGATTATATTGTGCGCCGCAGATGAGAAAGAAACCGGATTACGGGATTTGATTGTACTAGGCTGCAGCTAAGAAAGAATAGTAGTAATGCATAATCAAGAAGCATTGGTGGTGAGCTGGGTGTGCCACCTTGTCGAACTGCTTGAGCTGGTGGAGCTCGTCGTCGGACTTGTTCTTGAGCTTGGCGCGGTACTGGCAGAAGCTCTGGAACTGGTAGACGAACTCGTCGACCATGTCCCAGAGCCACTGGTTGGGGAGCTGCATGTTGACGACGCCGTGGAGGACGACGCTGAAGAGGTCGCAGTAGTTCGCCCACGACTCGGCGCGCTGGCCGGCGGTGAGCGGCGCGGACGACGACGACGAGGAGGCCCGCGCGTAGGCGTGGCGGTACCAGAGCTCCCGGTAGAGGAGGAGGAATACGTGGTCGCCGTCGCAGTAGGGCGAGACGGCCTCCGCCGCCGGCCACGGCGCGTCGCGGAAGAGGCGGTCGGAGAGCCGCTGGAACCCGCCCTCGTACATCTGGTGGATCTCGTACACGTTCTTGTCCCTGATGTGCCTGTACATGTGCGCCACGAACGTCTTCACCGAGTCCGGCACGTAGCTCGGGTCATACACTGCCCCACCTCCGCCGCCGCCATCCTCCGCCGCCGCCATTGCTAGGGTTTCGCGCTTCCGGCGGCGCGTGCGGAGGGAGGAAGACGAAGGCGCCTCCCCGCTCCAGGTTTTCGTTTTTAATGGGCCTCAGTGTTTCAGCCCACGTAGATTATGGGCCAAAATGGGCCTGGTAGTGGAGGCCCACGTAGGGGGAAAGGTGACAGTTATGGTGTGGGGGACAGCTCAGATCCATCCGACAAGCCGCCACCTACCAAACGAACTCGTTAACTTTCCTAAAAAAAAAATAAAAAAAGGATTTATTTATTCATTTTTATTTTTTTTGGGAGAGCTAATTTGGCGGGGAGAAATTTCCAAGAAAAGAAAAGAGGAGGAAATCGTTAGACAAGGCCGGTGGTGGGGGGCATCGCATCTGGAGGTGGAGGTCAATCCGCTCGCTCGCTCGCTCGCCGGCGACCCGAATCCGGCCAGGAGGGGGGGCGGCTGGCCGGAGCTAGGGTGGGCGGGTGGTTGGCCGCACCACCTTCCTCGTCGACGCCGGAGCGAGGGTAGCGGCGGCGGCGGCGGCCGGTGGGAGGAGGGGAAGCATGGCGGGCTCCATGGTGGACCGCGCGACCAGCGACATGCTCATCGGGCCCGACTGGGCCAAGAACATGGAGATCTGCGACATCTGCAACCGCGACCCCGGGTACGTGTGCTCCTCTTGATCCCGTGGCGGCGGACAGCCTGAGCTTGATCCGCGGCGAGCGGTGGTGGTGGTGGTGGTGGTGGTGTGGTTTCTCGTTGGGATGATGGGGCACAGCGGCGCGGAATTGGATCCTGCTGTTGTGAAAATTAGAATGCGATTGTGGGGTGGTGGGTGAATGAATGCTAGTGCTAGATGGGAGGAGGAGATCAGGATTTGCGGTGGCGGTGGATCTGGCTCCGCTCGCATCCTGGTTCGCCATGAGGTCTTTGATTCTGAGGAGGAAGTTTTGGAATGGCTAGATAGAATTGCTGGGGATTGGTGCTTGCTTTGCCGTTCAATTGGCTTATTTGGTGAGGTGACAAGATGATACGCTGCAGTTAGATCGCAAGAGCGTGGAGGTATTCATGGATTCACTGGCAAATTGCTAGTGGAACCAACCGTAACCGAGGAGAAAATACGAGCTACCATATGGAATAATATTGCTTTCATAAACATTTTTCAGTAACCTGTGAGTTTCATAACTTACGAGGTGTTCCTAGTGACACACATACTTGTAGAGAGAAAAAAAGAAGAAGCTGCAGATAATATAGCAACCTAGGATGGTTCGTACTCCCTCCGTCCCATAATATACCAACCTAGGACTGGACTATGAAATATCCCATCCGGTTTGCTATATTATGGGATGGAGCCGGAGAGTAGATATTATTGTGAGAAGGTTGAAAAATGGAAATGGTGAATGTTTGCTCGCCACTGCAACTTGAGTGCTTTCTTCAAACAAATGATGACTAGCCCATTTGACTCGGGATGCAGTTTGTCAGCTGCTTTAAATTTAGGTTAGCTTACATTAATCCTACTAAGATTAGTTTAGCCCAATTTTTGTGCTTGGCAGCTAACAACATTAATCAAAATTAGTGATTAGATAGAGGAGGAGGAGGTTAGCTGGAGAGAAAATAGAACTCAGGGGTTTAGTTAAGTGTCTCCAAGATTATTTGGTTGTTTAAACGGCTACCCCATTTATTAACCTTAAAACCTAACAAGCACAGCTTTAGGATAGACTGTGAAGCATTAATTGCATATTAGAGTACCTTTAATTCCTTATCGTAAGGCAGCTACTTGAGTGCTGCTTCATGATTCACCTGCATGCTTATTTAAACTAGTATTTCTGTACTGCTGCTGCAACGTATGATCTTTATTAGTTGAATACTTAGCATACAGCTACTAACGGTAGTCATTAGTTGTTACAACTTACAACTAAGTTAGTGGTGGAGGCCACCAAAAGTTTGATGCAGTTGGGCTGTTTAATGTGTCTGCTGGTTTTGATGAGGCAATGATTCTGTTCCTGTCTAGAGGTTTTATAGTTTGCCTTGATTCATGGTCGGGTATTGTGATTGGAAACCAAATGGTTGAGTTGACTCTGAAGATGAATATTTATTGTATTGTAAATAATTTCTTTCGTTTTGGTTCGTCAATTATTGATGAGCAAACATTTGTCATGTACAGGCAATCAAAAGATGTTGTTAAGGCACTCAAGAAAAGGATTGGACACAAAAATCCAAAAGTCCAAATTCTTGCGCTGACTGTGAGTTTATCATAACTTTACATCCTTTTTAAGAGTGGTGCTAATGGTACAAGCAATGTGAAGAATCTCTTCTCTGTGTGTTTTAACATCAATCATATATGTCTATTGCTCAGCTATATTTGTGTGTTTCTTTTGTTCACTAAGCACTACTGTTCCAGTCTGTATTAATATTATTGTCCAATATTTCATGAACATGTGTTAATGTAATGATCAGTTGCAACCATGCAACCTGAAGCATCATTAGCACAAAGGAGCATCATTTCATAATAAACATCTGTATTAATTCCTTGTCCAGTCCACGAAGGTGGGAGGGAGATTTGATGAGGATACAACTTATTTTACTTATGCTTCATTATTATTTTGGAGATGTATCTTTTGTAGGACAACTTGTACAGGATGTAAAATGAATAATATCCTGATTTTTTTTGGGGGGGCTCTGTTTCAGCTCTTGGAAACTGCAATCAAGAACTGTGGGGATATATTCCACATGCATGTTGCAGAAAGAGATGTGTTGCATGAGATGGTGAAGATAGTGAAGAAAAAGGTTTGATATGCTCCATAGTTTTGATCTCAAGCTGTTTTGTTTTAATGTCCTGAATATGATAGCATGTGTTCTTGTCCTATTACAGTCTGATCAGAATGTCAAAGAGAAGGTATTAACTATGATAGATACATGGCAAGAAGCATTCGGGGGACCACGTGCAAGATATCCACAGTACTATGCAGCATACCATGACTTGGTGGTATGGTTTTGAATCCCAGATTGGTTTATCAAGCTCTGAAGTTTTTTCCCACACTGAATTTTCCATATTCAGAAGTCGTTGCATTGTTTGATCATGTGATTAATTGGTTACTGATCTATCTATATTTGTTAGAATTAAGGGAATTCACCTTGCTGTTTGACATAGCTATCCTCCTATTTCACTATTGCAGCGTGCTGGAGCTGCATTTCCAAAGAGATCTGATCGACCTGCGCCATTGTTTAATGGCCAGTCTCCAGCAGGCAGAAATATGCGTAGTCCTGATCAGCAGGATGAAGCTGAATCTTCTGCTGGAAATGACTTTCCTGCTTTGAGGTGTACTTTCATACTTTTCATTTTCTGATTTGATAATATCTTTTCCTATATGTTCTCTTGACTGGTTTGAGATTATCACATGAACATGTGGAAAACTATAACTATTAGAAGATCACTATTCACTAGTCGGTACCTCCTGCTGATCTGTTTAGCAAAGTTGTGTGTAAAGTGCTATGACAATACTAGCGTAGCACCTAACACCTGTGAATTTCAATGGATCTCAAATAAATATACTATAAATTCTAAACTTAAAACTAATAAATACACCCTAAAAGAATTGCATACAGAATTCACATCACATCAATTGACACCTTATACGCACATGTGCTGTGCAGAGGATGTAATCCTTTATAAAAGATATTACAAATAATTTGAATATGTTTGTGTAAACCCATCCATAAAAGAATCCTTGAAAGAATGGGGATAGATGAAGAACTTCATCACAACCACCAAGTCACCAATTCCTTTGAAGGAGTAAAGTTTTTTTTTTCGTCTCCAGTGAATACCTTTGAATAACTCATCTACTTCACCTTGCTTTGCCTGCAGTTTCTCTAACCTTATATTCTTTTTCTGTCATTTGAAGTAAAACTGAATGTATGCTTATATTTTCAGCATGTCAGAGATTCAGAATGCTCGTGGTATAATGGATGTGCTAGCTGAGATGCTAAATGCTTTAGACCCTGGAAACAGAGAGGTACCAATAATACTTACCTTGCTTTTAAACTCAAGCTGCACAAAAAAAAGCACATCTAAATGTTAGTGTCACAAATACTTGTTAAAGAAAACTATCCATCTTGTTTTATTTTGAGAAATAACTCCTGTTCTTTTAATTTGAGAAATGGTCTTGTTCTAACCACATAAAACTTACTATGCTGTGGAGCGTGTTTTTGCCCTTACTTGCTTACGTTCTATAAACATTGAGTATATGACACGTCAGCCTGTAGTCTATCAAATGTTCAAGCAGCATTACTTGAAATACCATTTGCCTGGTTGCCATGTACCCTACATTGTTACGGAGTCTATTTGGTATGGTAACTAAGGTATCGAAGCATGAACATGGTATACCATTGTTTTCATGCTTTTAATAACACTCATATGTGGGTTTGGACACCCATATTTAAAAATCTTAGCATAAAGGAGTACTCCATTATATTTTAAAATCCATCTATTGTGGAAGAATAGACAGAAGTCTAAATGAAATTTTATTTCGAGGTTCAAATTTGTACTTATATGTTCCATACTTAGTTACTTAACAACGTCCTTTTGTGTTGTTAAGGTTTATTGATTTTGTTTGTCTGACTACTCTGTACACAGGGACTAAGGCAGGAGGTAATTGTGGAGCTTGTTGATCAGTGTCGCACTTACAAGCAGAGAGTGGTACTACTAGTTAATGCTACCGCGTGAGTAAATCTAATATTTGGTGAATATAGTTTTTTCTTTCTAAGATATGGATGAAGTTGGCTGACTGAACTTCCTTGACAACCCTGGATTATGGGCATGTGTCTGAGTAGAGGATGGTAAAAAGGATGGTCTTTGTCATTTTTGTGAATTGATCTCTATAACATTTCCTCCTGTGTGAGATATAATGTTATGCTCAAGAAGAGCTGATCATAAGAATTATCTTATCATCTTATAAAGCATTTGGATCCAAATATAAAATATTCACTCATGAAAAGCTGGCAAAAGTAGCTTCCTTGGCTGGCATCTGTATTATCTCGTTTAACTATTTATTGCAACATATATACTAAAATTCTGGTTTGGCCATTTACAGGGATGAGGAACTTATGTCACAAGGGCTTGCACTGAATGATGACTTGCAACGTGTTCTCGCAAAACACGATGCAATTGCTGCAGGCATTGCAGTTCGAGTGGAGAAGAAACCTAAGTCTCTTCAGGCACTTGTAGACACTGAGGATTCTATGAACCAAGACTCTAAGAAAGAGCAGGCACTTGTAGATATTGAGGATCCTACAACCCAAGAGACTAATAAAGAACCAAGCCAAAGGTTATAATCTTCTCCTGTCACACTTGCATATTTCTTATTTCTAGGTAATATTGAATGATATCAGCCCATGTGCATGCGATTTTTGTGCATAAATTCTGGAAACAATTTTTTTAATACTCCCTCCGTCCCACAATGTAAGGGATTTTCAGTTTTTGCTTGCAATATTTGACCACTCGTCTTATTCAAATTTTTTTTACAAATATAAAAAACGAAAAGTTGTGCTTAAAGTACTGTAGATAATAAAGTAAGTCACAAATAAAATAATTAATAATTTCAAAAATTGAATAAGACGAGTGGTCAAACGTTATAAGCAAAAACTCAAAATCCCTTATATTATGGGACGGAGGGAGTAGTAATTAGCCATTATTCTTTATTAACAAGTGCTTAAACACTGTAGTATAGTTCTTCAGTTTTGGTGATGTACAATATTGTACCATCCACCATGTTTCTGTGGGTATTTCAGGCTTCTCCTTTTTCATTGCAGAGTTCTATTCTTCTAAACTGCTAATTATACTTGGTCTAAAGAACAAACAAGTTTGTACATTGTAATTGATCAATACAGTTTCTGCTATTGGCAGAAATTTGCCCAGTTTAGTCCCACTGTAGTGTAGCTGTTTAGGCTTGTGAACATATGCACTTCCAGACAACATGTTGCCATGTGTATAAAATTTCCTATTTATGTTCCTGATAAAGCCAGTATCATAAACACCGATTAAAATCCAAAAAGTCACCACCATTGCTGCTTACCTCCTACATATGTACATATATTTTTTGTTTATGAACACCCCTACAAGTTTGATAACATCCGGAAGCAAAACTATAACAATCAATGCATTTATACCCCTGACAAGTACTTTTTTTTGTTTTTATCAACACCCCTGCAATCCATTTTATCGTCAAATTATCCCCTGGGGCTAAATTTTTCTCATCTTCTCACTACTTTCTCTCGTTTAATCATAAAAGGTCAGTGGCTATATGGCAGCCCAATGGCATCTACAAATGCTAGTGACCCAAACCACTTACATTGGTTGCTCCCTTTCTGCACAGTACTAGTATATCAAAATTATTAGGACATGTTGGAGGGTAGGCCCATGCCAGCCTATTTGCATATGTACATCTTATACATGGTAGCCACTGTTTGCATATGAGGAGCCTTGGCCTGTGACTACTGACTCCTCATGGTAATCACTGTGACTACTGATTGGGGCCCTTAACTGCTACCTGGTGTGATATCAGTTTTTGTTTTCTACACTAAATCTACAATCCGACTGTTCTTATTTTACTTGAATTGGTGGTATTGGAAATCGTAGTGCTGTGTCATTTAACTTTTACAAATTTGTTGAATATCCGTTTTCTGTAACTTATGGTAGAGGGTGTTTTGGTAGCAAACAGAGCAAACTGTGGCTCTCAGTTCTGTAAGGTATTGTAGAACTAAAAAGATACATAGTTGTTGAGAGAAAGCACGTAGGTAGAACCTTCTCTCTCTAAAATAAAGATAAACGTGCATTTCTTGAACCTAAGCCAAATTTTATGATCCAAACTGCATATTTAATGTTGATTTGTTTGTTTCTCTTGGCTTTCATAGTATCACTAGACCATAGTGATGCTCTATATTCGTAACTATTTTTTGATTATTTATCATGTTTTACCTGGCTTCTTTAATAACATCTGTTTGCATGTGACCTGCCTTTGCAACAGTGCCAGTGAGCAGTCACCATTTGAGCAACTAGCGCTTCCAGCACCTCCGGTGTCAAATGGCTCAGCAACCCCAGCACCAAAATCCGATCTTGGCATCGATCTTCTTAGCTGGGATGACAACCCATCTACAACAGAAAATTCTCTAGCGCTTGTCCCAGTTACTGATCCAGTAGTTGATTCTACTCCAAGTCAAAATGCACTAGCTATCGTTGACATATTCTCTCAAAACAACACAACCAATAACATTGCCAAACCTGCGGATCCCTTTGGTGTTAATTCTAGCTCTACTCTTCCTGGATCACAGCCGTACAATGCTCCAACCCAGCATCCTCTGCAAGCACAGCAGCAGCCTCAGCAGGTGGGCCTCTATCCTAATGGGGGAGCTGTGAACCCTGGAACATCATACCCCACAAGTTCTGGGTGGAATGGTCAAATTGCGAACAATGCGACGCCTCCAGCACAGCAAACAGTGAATTATGGTATTGCAATTTATTTATACATTTACATTTCTCAACCTTTTTCCTACACCATCCCTATCATTGGATGTCAGAACCACGCATGTCCATGCTTGTTTTCTGTTTGAGCTTTGAAGAAATTCTGATGGGTCTCCTGAATTTTGTAGATGAGCAAAGTGGAGCCCTTCCCCCACCTCCTTGGGAAGCTCAGTCAGCGCCAAGCGGCGACATGTCAAATGGCGGTATGCAGTCTCACCCGGTGTCAAACGGCCAATTTGGAGGTATGCCATCTCTCCCAACACCATCAAACCAGATGGGTGGGATGCAGCCCTTGCACCCGCAGATGAACCAGATGGGAGGTCCACAAGCCCACCCAATGTACAACAACCAACAACCGGGAGCCATGCAACCCAGCCAACCTGCTGTAACCCAGATGCAATCAGGCTTTGCGAACCAATTCGGTTCGATGCCACCACACTCCATGCCAGGAATGCAATTCCCCGGGATGCAACCTTCGCCGATGCCAGGAGCGCAGCCAGTCATGTTGTATGCGCAACCGATGATGATGCCGGGTATGCAGTTTGCAGCCATGCCACAACCACGAATGTATGGCCCCCAGATGTCCCAGTACCGGCTTGTGCAGCAGCAAGCGGCACAATACTACAGCAACAGCCAAGGGAGGCCAACATACTACGCTGGTATGAATGACCTCTCCCAGAAAATGTATGGACTCTCCATGCAAGACAGCTCTTACATGGGGATGAACAGCTCGTCCTACTCTCCTTCTTCATCATCTTCCATGGGGCAACCTATAAAGCCATCGAAGCCTGAGGACAAGCTGTTTGGAGATCTTCTTAGCATTGCCAAGACAAAGCAGAACAAGGCTTAATGAAAAACAATCAAATGGAGTATAAAAAAAAAGGTGTGAAGAGGTCTAATATCTCGTGTAATTGTTACACATTTTTTTCCTCACGTGGCTTGATCATACGCTGTTGTAGCATTTGAATGTATAATCTTGTTCAGGTTTTGTACGATGCGCGGCCCCGATTGATTTCATTTGATTCGTTATATATACAGTACCGCGTGTACTGATCACGGCTGCTGAGAGGATACGCTGGTAAATTAATTGATGATCTAGTAATAAGCATGTATTTTTCCCCCTCTGATATACTACTGTCTTTAATATAGCAGGACTGTGTCCGTACTTGCCTTGGTGGCAGTCTCTGCTGTACCCTACTCCTACCTGCTAAAAGAGGCATCTTCGATGAACGCCACCCAGTCTAGATATGATATGGATATCTTTATTGATGGTACGCAACAGCTGGTCTACTGTCCATATATGTATTTGCGTGAAGGAGTGCAGGTCCGCGTCACTACATATTTACTGCCCGGCCGCCAAGAGAAGAGGGGGTAAATTAAGGCTACTACACGACGAATATATCATCACCAACCTTCTTTCACATCTTTGGACATTGTTATGACGTTTCAGATTATTATTATCTAACAATATTCCCAGTCTTAAAAACATTTTTTACTGTTCAATTAACTAGGAGCTCCTCAATTAATACTCTCTCTGACAGTCAACATTATTCCGTGAAAGTTTTAAAACTTTGATCATCAATACATCTCGAACTATTTAGTTTGAAAACACATAATCATATGGGCGAATTTTTATTTCTTTGTAATTAATTTTACAAAATTACAATTTAATTTCCTAAATATACCAACTTCTTTCTATGTATTTAGAGAAATGGATGTCAGATAAAGTTATATTTTAAAACGAAGGCAATAGATATCATCATAATATTCTAACAGAAAAAATTGTTGTCAAAGTTACATGATATTATTGACAATACGCTTTCAAAAAAAATATTATTGACAATAACCGAATAAAATCAACCGTGTATATATAGAGATACTCCATCTATAAAAAAAACATAGGAGAGGATGTGTCCCCTCCTAATATAATGAATCTGGACAATCCCTCATAATATAACAAATCTGGACATCCATTTGTCCAGAGTCATTGTACTAGGAGCAGTCACATCATCTTCTATGTTAGTAAGTTTTTTTTTTTTGGGGGGGGTTACGTAGCAAGACTATTTACGACCTTTTTATCCATACATCTACTGTAGGAACTTGCAACTGGACCATGCACGTATTAATTTTGTGCAGCAGCACACCGGGCGTGTGATATCCTAGCTAGTAGTACACTGCCATGTCTGTACTCTGCTTGCATAACTGCATATGCATGCCTCCACACGGCTCCACGCATCGCTCATGATCTCGATCGGTCGCTTCCCGGCTTCAGTGTGCCGCGCCCTGATCGGTAGCAAATTAAACCTTAGGCTGTGTTTAGTTCACGGTAAAATTGGAAGTTTGAGTAAAATTAGAACGATGTGACGGAAAAGTTAGAAGTTTACGTGTATATGAAAATTTTGATGCAATGAAAAAGTTGGAAGTTTAAAGCAATATTTTGGAACTAAAAATGGCGTTAGCTACCCGTCCCTCCGCGCCGCGACGCGCACTGCCCCCGCGTTGCATTGCATGCGCTGCTCGTGCCGTCAAAAGCTTGCATAATGTGGAAAATAACAGTTACGATCAGAGCCATATACTATATGTTAGAGGTTGGCTAGGAATTGAGGGCCTGTTCAGATTATAGCCAAAATAAATCTTACCAAATTTTAACAATAGGGTAAGATGGCAATATTACCAAAATTTTGGTAGGATTTTATGTATTTATTAAATTTGGCAACAAACTAAACATAGATATTTTTTTGGCAACTTTACCAAAAAATGGTATGGTTCAAAATGTCATCAATCTAAACAGCCACTGAGTCTATGACACATACATTGAACACGTAAGGTGCTAAGTGCTTGTTTGGTTTGATACCAATTTATTACCATACCAAAATTTTGGTTCAATAGTAGCAAGTGTATATTTGTTTTGCTACTAAATTTTATCCACAATAGTTCAAATTGAATACTACCCAATTTAATAGTGCCAAAATTTACTAATGTTTTGACACTACCAAGATTTTGGTAGGGCAAAAATTGACTCCAAACCAAACAAACCCTAAGAAACTATGTATGGTAAGCTGTAGAAAAAAACTAAGAAACTACAGCAAACCACAGAAAAAAGTTATGGTTTATCTAGCTAAGGATGCGTTTGAAATAGCAGTTCGGCTGAGCTAGTTAGTTTCACGTATATTGACAGAGGTTATTAGCGCCGAATAATTAAGTATTAACCATTATAAATTTAAAAACAAATTTATTTAATTTTAAAGAAACTTTTATATATAACTTTTTCTTTCACGAAATGCATTGTTAGCAGTCTAGCTAGGATCGAAACATGTTCAAGATAAACAAGAAAATAGCTTATCTTATAAACTGATAAGAAGAACTCAGTAAAAGACGTGACGTGGCAAGCTACTTCTGTCAAAAAAAAAAAAAAGAAGTTCTGGATGAATTTGGGCAACATTATATATGTTCAAATTTATTTATCTAGAATCGTTTTTTCTTCACATATATATATAGGCGTGAGCGAAAAAAGCTCAAACTCTCATGCTGTACACGACGTCATTCCTCGCACGCGTACAAGCAGCCGTATAGACTATTTGAGCTTTGCTTCAATTACACGCGCTAGCTAGCTATAGCTTGCACGTACGCAAGTACTACATAATTAGTTAATTCCATGCGCCATTGCTGTACATCGCGTGTACGCAGTACATAAGGACGTACGTACGTAGTATATGTACATGTATATGTATCCCTTGGTGGCATGTATATCCACTTTCCAGTATGCATGACAAGCGAGGCATGCAGGTACTAAATATGGAGCTATCGTAAGCGAAACGGCATATTTACAAACGAAATGTAATTTATGAATAAAATTTTTATACACGTGTTCTTAGCGATCTAAAAGTAAAGACTGAAAAATAAACTTCGATAAAAAAAACTCAAAATTAACTCTAAATTTAAGGTTGATAATTTAAATTTTGGCTGATAAGTATAAACGGGTATATATAGCTAGAGGTAATAATTAACTCAATTGCTTATTATTACCGCGTGGACACGTGGCTAATTGGTGGTAGAGATGATCAGTGACACACTAAGCTTCTAAATAGTAAGATTTCTTTGGAACCTTTTTCATCAATATATTTTTAGAAAAAACATTTTTAAAACAATATTTTAACTTACAAAATTTAATACATTCGTATACATCAATTAATAATTATCAGAAATTAAAAATCATCCAACACGTATAAACAAACGGACCTCATTACATGCTTCTTTCCTCACAGCCCCGGCTCTATATTTTAGAGGGTTTTAGGCAAACCTAGTAACATACACCCTCAAGATTAAATATATCTTAACTCGTAATATATATACTTTTATAAATCATATATCATCGAAAATGATGCTAACAGATATTATAAACACCTAAAAATATTATGTAAATTAATTAACGGGAACAAAACAGAATACTAGCCCAATTTTCCGACTAATTAGATGCAATGAGAAGACGAAAATATCACAAGTCTTAGCCACGATGAAATAAGGTGTGGCCACGTGGGAGTCGAACGTAAGGTGTAACCACCTTGGTTGGTGATGGGTCCCATACCAACCAACTTGGGCCCTATACGATCACACAACCGATTTAGGCCCCTAAAACGACCATGCTTCTTTATTCTCCTTTTATTTTCTGGCTTTTCTACATATATATGTCTAGCTAGCTAGCACTGACTAATTAACTGTACGTATATACACATGCATGCATAAATGTCGCAGGCATTGGGTCAGGCATTGGGTCAGACCATAGCAATGAATCAGATGCATAAATGTTTTTTTCTCTTCGGTGTAAATCTACATTTTCATTAATAGCTAACACACGGTCTGATAATCCTTCTGACAGTGTTTATCCATCGTAACCTCGTATCGTGACAACATATTTTCTTCGTCTAAAAAAATCTAATCTACTCCTAGATAAAGATGGGATAGAGTAATTCATTATCTTGAATTGTATTTTATCTTAGGTTTTTTTTCGAGGGAGGGAGTAGAGATGTCACCGGCGAGGCCGCGATCGATCCAGGTGATGAGCTGCAATAACCGCAGCTGCATACCTAGCTAGTATAGCTAGCTTTTGCCCTCAGATCTGGCCCACCTAGCTACGACGACTGACCTGTTGCATGCACAATCCTCTCGCCGCCGGCGGGCGGCCGGCCAGTCGCTGCCGCCGCACGGGTAACTACATATCCCGCTGTCTTATAATATAAGGGATTTTGAGTTTTTACTTGTAGTGTTTGACCATTCGTCTTATTCATAAAATTTATACAAATATAAAAAACGAAAAGTTGTGCGTAAAATACTTTGGATAATAAAGCAAGTCACAAAAAGTAAATAATAATTTCAAATTTTTTTGAATAAGACGAGTGGTCAAATCGTACAAGTAAAAACTCAAAATCCCTTATATTATGGGACGGAGGGAGTACTTAGCTAGCTACGCATACTACCGTCTAAAAAAATCCAATCCTAGCTAGCAACGATGCGTGTCCAGGTTCATTGTTAGGATTGGGCTTTTTAAGTAACTTCGACCATTTCATCGTTTAGTTATTCATTTAATTGCTTTGAAGGAGTATATACGTAAGATAAAGAAAAACTAATGGTTAATTGTTGTGGTGAGACTGTTAGAGTACTCTACTAGTAGGGTGTTGGGGCAGGGATGAGAGCGATGGGGAAAGGGACGAGATAAGAAAGATGATGATACTCGGATATGGACAATTTATAGAACAGTCCAGTTGTCTAGTTAATGGCCGATGTGACCCGGCCAATTTATTTAATGACCAATGGGACCCAACTAAGTTGACCCATGCCTCGATCAGTGATATATATATAGTACTTATTTATATATAAACTGGACCTGAATATTTATATCATTTTTAATTTATGTACTCCAAGTTAATTGTAGTATTATTGATTTCTTGTTTTCGACTTTAATTTTCATTCCTATATATGTTCTGCAACAGCTTGTTTCCTCTTTCTATACCATATGCTCTGGGATGCGTGCCAGTATGCATGTGTGACGACCATGCAGTAATACAAGGTTACATTTTCTTAATTTTAGTTATTAATTAGGAGTATTTGATTAACTAATAGTACTAACTACTATGTATTCCTTCTAGATCGAAAAAAGAACTGATAATAAATAGGATCGAGTATAATTCTCAATATGAAGAACATCGTCTGATGTGTGGTAGTACTTGTCTGCACGACCTGTTTTCAACTTTGCACACATATTTGTGCATATTACACAGCGAGGAAATATAATTGTACTGTACAGAAGTGAAAAAAAAGACTTTTTAATTATGAACTTACATATTTTTGAAAGAACTTATGAACTTATATATTACTATAATGGATGAGCGTATGTATTCTACTCCCCTTGTGTTTTGGCATGACGACCTCACGAGTTCGCTATATATAATTACAGAAATTATTTCATCATTCATTACCACTAGTTGTCACGTTGAACCAAATTAAGATATTTTTTTGGCAAATTCATGTATATATATAGTTCTGAATTTCCTAACCACCAATTAATTAAGCCCTCTTCGTACCAACAGTATACACAATTACACAGATGCATCTAGTAGCCCCCCCTGCTAAAAAAGGCATCTAGCACATGATTATTATTAAAGCATATATAAATTTACATCTCATTCATCTAGCACATGATCTGTCTGGTGTACTTATGCGCAGCAGAGGGATTAATTAGTGCAACATCAACAGATGTCTGCGAAATTATCACTGATCTCTTTTCCTTGTTTTTTCTGAACATATATATCACACTGAGATCTCTTTTCTTGCTATATGGAGGGGTTGATCATATACTTTCTGGACTGACATAAGCTAGATTCCAATATTCCATCCATCACCACTGAAAACGCTCTGGACATGGACCAGACCAATTATGAACCCCACAAACACCAGGCCAGAACTGCATGAGCCTCTTGCATATATGACCGGCCAGTAATTCATGCATTCTGCATGTGTACGCTTGTTAATTAATTACTTAAATATGGGTTAATATATATCTGTCACGCACCCAAGAAATTTTATTTAACTTTTAAACTTTTTTATATTTTAATTTTATTAACAGACCACTCCCAAAAATATTTTCAAGAAATGGACCTTTTGGCGACGCCAGCCACAGTAGTGTGACAGGACAATATTGCCACATTTGGCTGGTGTGGCCAAAAAATTCAGATTTGAAAATATTTTTTAGAATGGTCTATTAATAAAATTAAAACATAAAAAGGTCTATAAAATAAAAAAAATCCACACCAATGTCGTTTTTTATCTCTGTGGCCTACTCCATATATACTGAAGTTGTTTTCGCTAACGGGCAAAAAAAAAAAATTACACATCAATATATTAATATATACTACTACGAGAGTAGTATGTACTCCTACATCCATCATAGACCCTGTTTAGATGGGACTAAAACTTTTAAGTCCCTATCACATCGAATGTTTGGACACTAATTATAAATATTAAATGTATACTATTAATAAAACCTATCCATAATCTTGGACTAATTCGTGAGACGAATCTATTAAGCCTAATTAATCCATGATTAGCCTATGTAAAGCTACAGTAAACATTCTCTACTTATGAATTAATTAGGCTTAAAAAATTTGTCTTGCAAATTAGCTTTCATTTATGTAATTAGTTTTATAAGTAGTTTATATTTAATACTCTAAATTAGAATCTAAATATAATGACTAAAGTTAAGTCCCTGTATCCCAACACTACCATAATTTCTTCCTCGACTAGCTAGCTATAGCCGGTAGCTCGATCAAGTCATTACACATCAAATTAATCGACCTGTACGTTTCTTAATTATTTAATTAGTAGTTTAATAATACTCCAATCTATATTAATTTAATCCCGTTTGTACGAGATAGGTATAGTAGTACTCCTAGCAAAGTACAGTGGATTTCTGATCATCGTGTGCTGATCTACTCTTGAGACACTGGAGTACTAGCTATTAGTCATCGAGTGTACTAGCTAGTGGTGCTACCTATAATAATATTTTTTATCCTCTATATTATACCCCCTCTATCCCATAACAAACAAATCTAATACTAGATGTTACACATTCTAGTACTATAAATCTAAATATACCTTAGTCTAAATTTATTATATTATACTAGACTAGTATGTCCCATCTAATTCATTCGTTTTTTTGGGACAGACGGTACTCCGCTAAAAGAATATGAAGTACGCACTGTCTAGAAGACTAGGGCTGAGTTTAGATCCAAAGTTTTTTTTTCAAATTTTCAACTTTTCCATCACATCAAAACTTTACTACACATATAAAATTTCACTTTTCCGTCGCATCGTTCCAGTTTCAACCAAACTTCCAATTTTAGCGTGAACTAAGCCCTTGTTTAGTTCACAACTTTTTTTTCAAACTTTCAACTTTTCCATCACATCAAAACTTTCCTACACACATAAACTTTCAACTTTTTTCTTCAAACTTTTAATTTTAGTCAAATTTCTAATTTTAATGTGGAACTAAACACAACCAAACACTCTCCGATCCTTGGCAATCTTTAGATGTACGAAAAACTCTGATGATGTGAGAATCCTATAGCTAAGCTATTCCTTGATCTTATGGATGGGACGTCCTAGTTAATTGCTTCCTAGGTTTTTCCACCCGGGGAGCAACATGCTTTACGTACCAGGTATTGTACATACTCCCTCCGTCCCTTGTGCTAAGGATCGAATCTTTAGACATATACATGGAGCATTAAATATATATTAAAAAATAATTGCATAGTTTACATGAAAATCGCAAAATGAATCTTTTGATCAGCTTAATTAGTCCATAATTAACTATAAGTGCTAAGTAACCCACATGTGCTAATGACGGATTAATTAGACTTAATAAATTCTTCTTGCGGTTTCCAGTTGAGTTATGAAATTAGTTTTTTCATTCGTGTCCGAAAATCCCTTCAGACATCCGATCAAACGTCTGATGTGACACCTAAAAATTTTCTTTTCGCGGACTAAACACACCCAGTGTTTCTATGGCTCTAGTTTTTTTTTCTCAAAATAAGTGTACCCAAAAATAAGTTTTTTTCTATTGCTAGTACATGTTTCATAAATCATTTCTTATTTAAATTTCTACACATCTTACCCCCAACCAACATACACTTTCGACCATCTCTTATTTAATTGAGCACTGCTACACGTACTAAATTTTTACTAACAATCATCTCAATCATTTGATTTAGGTAGATGAAAGTTATAAAAGATCTAGATGTACTTATAGCATGATACATCAGTACTATTAGTACGAATTTAGTAAGAAAAAAAAACTATGTATAGCATTTTCCTATTTAATTTAGAGGCATAGTTATTTATTTATATTCCCTATTAATTTGTGCTTCACATGCTATAAGTGTACTTATTTAGAGATGGAGATAGTAGTTAATTACTTCCTAGTAAGTTTTTCAATGGTTGCTTCGCTAGATATTACGATATAGCTCTGTGTTCTCTGTTGAAGTCTTGATATAGAAGAATTATTTACGTTTTCTAGATAAAATACACACAGCATACTTGCTACTCTAACTATGTATAAAATATATCTAAAAAGACCATGTACAGTGCATCGATTCCAAAATATAAACAAGTATTTCTAGGTTGTTTATTAAATATTAAAGTTAAGGAGAAAAAATACTGTCTATATTAATTATGAGTGTGCGAGTGTATGTGAGGTAATTAAGATAGAGAATAAATTGAATAGAAAGTGATTGATTTGAATGGTAGTGCTTTGGATAACGTTAGAAATTCTTATTTTAGAACTAGTTTGAATCCTAGAAGTTTTTTTGGGATGAAGTATAAAATACTCCGTATATAGGTTTCATCTTGGGTACCACGCCAACATGTACACACAAAAATTTATGAGTGGTTTATCATTTGTAGATTATCTTGCATGCCACAAAAATATCCTATACTATGCCATCTTTTTTCTTTCTATATATGCATATCAGATCTCTCTTATTAATACTTCCTATAAACGACAATTCAGAGAATTAATTAATTTATATTATTTTGCGGGGAAATTAATTTATATTTCTAATATAATATAATCTGAGGTACGTTACGATAGTGCATGAATTTGTAAAAGATACGTACGGTGTCAATTAGTGCCATGGTTTTTTTTGGTTTGTGATGCCACAAAAGAAACTCATAAGAAAGTTCGAGAAAACTGTACGTACGTACTTGGAGTCTTTATATAGAATTCCCTATTTATCCCAACGGACACAGCAGCTTGTAGAGATGTGGAATATTGTAATTATGCAATATCAGGAGCTGCGAATTCTCTTTGTTTCCCTATCTTTGTCTGTACGATGTCGTTAGCATTTCCCTTTTAGTTCTATAACATTTTTCTACTATATGGTACAATATGTGTGTCACGACCAAAACATATATATAGCAGTTTATCTTCTTCCATAATAGCTACTATTATAGTGCAAAATGTGCGTGGTATATGCCCATTTTCACATCTAAACTTTCGACCGTGAGATTGCTCCTCGTGCATGGAAATGGTGAAAAATTCAGATCATTTACAAAATGTTTGATAATTTTGTTTACATTAGTTGTGGATTTATCTCTTTGATATTGTAGACCATTTAACGTATTTTTTTGTGATCTCCCTTTTTCTTTTTCCTTATTCTCCATATGATTTTATTTACCTAGATCCTTGTTTTAATCCTTCTATTTCTCTTTGTTGGATCTGAATAATGTGTGATAATTTCTTTATATTGTGGAATATTTACCGTTTTACCTAAATTCACCATGCATATTAATCCGATGAATGAAAGTTGGCGTATCGTCTCGACCCCCCCCCCCCCCACCCTCTCCCCCTCTCCTAGGCGTTGGCATGCGGTACATCTACCGGCAGTCGTGTTGTTTATCTCCACGGACGGGCTGAGTTCATCATATCGTAATTAATTATGTCCTTTTTTTATCTTTCACTTTCATTTTCTCCCTTTTTTTGCCTCTCTATGTTTGATTCAATCTACCTATTCCATTGTTTCGAATTCTTAAATTTCTCTTTGCTAGATTTGAAATATTTGGTAATTTTCTCCATTTTGTGCCCTGATCTCTCTATCTCTCTCTCTCAGGTACCAAATAGTTCCGTTTCTCTCTGATCTAGCTTACCATTGTAGTTTAGGCCGGTAAGTGCAAAATTGCCCTTGCAAATATAATACCCTCTCTTATTAATTTTCTTGTCTTGCACCTCCTCTGCCCGATAGTATGAGTTATTTTCTTTCTACATGTACACCTCATTTCTGGAATGCTTCTACATTAGCCAAAATATGTTATAAAAAAGACATTTGGTGTGGATTGATTGGAGCGCACATTGGTAGATAAAAATCAAGGACATTTGAGTGTACTTCAACTTCAAAGTACAACTTTCTCGTTTTCCATTAGCACGCTTCCTGAACTACTAAACAACACGTTTTGTGCAAAGATTTTCTATATAGAATTTTTTTTTCTAAAATGAAATAAATCCATTTTTCAAACTTACAACAGTTAATACTTAATTAATTAATAAGTGCTAATGACCTGTCCTATTTTACGTGCTACTAATATGCATGCTACTTCAATATATAGAGTTTCAAACGGGCCCTTATTAGCAGCAAGAGCACCGATCTATCTTTGTCATAACATAGTCATGTTGCTCACAAGTGGGAGAAAGAGGGAAACATGAGTGAGTTTGGTGTGGATGGAGCGCACAATGAACACATACAAGGAAACTAAGCGGCAATGAGTGGTAGGTGGGTGTAAAGGGAAGAAGCATATCAGCCTGAAAAGAGAGGATGGGACACAACAATCACACAAATTAAAAGGTTTGCATTTAGATCGATATATACATGCGCTCACGAATTATAAGGACTAAAAAACAAATTAATGAAGATTTGGATATAAAGAACTTACTCTAAACTAAGGGGTTCAAAAATAAAACAAACACTAACACGTACGTACCGATAGGTTTTTAATATGATGGGAAATAATTTATAAAATTTAGTTTAAGTGTTTAACTGCTACCATACTAACTAATTTCATCAAAATATAATTCTGAGGAAAACCAAAAGTGTTAGATTTTGATATTATTTGGTGTTATTTGTTTTGTTGAGTTAAATACACAAAGCTAAATAACAGCTATTGACTAGAAAGATAATTAATAAAATGGCTGATTCAACATAATTTGTTATTGTTCTATTTTACTTGACGTTTTGACTTTTCATGGTTTTCGAGTTGTAATTTTGACTATATATATATATATTTTTTAAAAGATATAATCATAAAATTATTACTGATATGTTTAATGATACAATTTTTTATTTCTGAACATATGAACAGTCAAATTTTAGAGTATATCATATATCCTCATATTTCTATTAAACAAACTAATAACCATCAATCCAAACAAACCCCCTGTATATGACCCACCAAACCCTGACCAAATCAGCCACTAAACATCCATTCCCCCCTTAAACTCATGCAATTAATATATTGCAGTGTATACTCCACCACAGGAGAGAGAGAGAGAGAGATGTTGCTTTCTGAGGTGCACTATTTGGTGTGCACATTGCCTCACCAAAATGAAAAGGCATCACAGCAGCAGCAAACCACCTCCATTATTTTGTCCTTTTGCTTCACACAGTCCCCCTCCTTGAATGATTTGATTGCTTTCCCCCACCAAGCTACTGGTACTACTACTACTCCTAGCCCCACACACCCATTTTCTCATTATTTTATTATCACCATTATTTAATTGCCTGCACCCCGGTTAGGGTTGGGTTAGGGTTAAGTCACCTGTGGTTAGGGTTAGGGTTAGGGTTTCCTTTTGGCTGGCTCTCTGCATAGGTTTGCGTGAGTGGAGCAAAAGCTAGTGGGGGTCTCTATGCTGTTGTGGATGGATGGATGGATGGATCGGGTGGTGTTGGCATCTGATTCGATCTCTCACCCTCACCCATTTCAGATCCTGGATTCTCTGTGCACAGATGCTTCTGCAACCCCTCCCTGCAGCTGCCTCTGCTGCATGACTGATGAGATTGGGGAGAAACCCATCGGTTAATTGCCTTATTTCTTGAAAGTGACCTTGTGAATGAAATGAATGTACTAATGTTGTTTTAAATTCGAGAAGGAAATCTTTTTTTATACAAGAAGGAATTTAATTTAAGTACTTTGTTTTATAAGTTATGGCAAATTAGGGGCAGTCTTAGTATACCTTAAATTGCTTAGATTTAATAAATTATACCTTTGTTTAGTACTAGAATAATGGAATGTGCAAGTACATAAATGTAAGAATTTTGAATTGGTAAGTGGTTCAGAGGAAAAGGACACGTCTCGTCTCAGGCAAAATTGTATATTGACATAAATAAACCTGCTCAATTCCAAAACAGGGCATATATATGTTTTCTAAAGTAAAATAAAATCATAGTAAATAATTGTAACATTTCCTAGTGGCTTTTACTGATTAAATTAATCTTGTTATTTAGAAAATCTACTTTTGGCATATGTATGGTCCCAAATCACTACCATCTAAATTTTGGAAGTAATTTTTGAACGCTTATGTTTATACAATTGGTGGCCATAATATGTAATCCAACGGATTTATTTCATGGTTTGTTTTTAAATATTGGAATGAACATGTCCTCTATTTTGTAAAACCACTCACGCTAGACGCACTATTTTTTTTAACAAGATGTATGTGCTGTGTATAAAAAAATCCTACTAGCTGGCCCCCTATTTTGCAAAATGTACTGTAAATACTGATCGAACTTCAGTTGTCAAAAGAAGGGGCCTATACTATGCATGTTTTGCATGATAAGATAAAGCACGAAACGCTTAAAAATTCTATAATAGTTATTAGTTACGTATATTTTCTAGTAAAAGGCATATGCATATTTTTTTACGGGTTCATTTGAATGTTTATTACGTACAAATCACCGTATCCAAATTACAGAAGTGTTTTAGTCGGGTTTTTAACTACACATTAATTGGCGTTTGCAAGCATAGCCAATGAGCTTATCGCAGGTGTATATATGTAGTTAGACATGGTGTAGATTACGTTATGCTGTGTGTTTTATTATTGTATTTGCTAGTCTCTCTTGAAAAGAAAATTCTCTACTCAGTAATTAATTGAATTATTTTGTGCCTTATGCTCACAAATGCTAGGATGTATATATAATGATCAATTCCTTCAAAGAGTGTGCAAAAATGCAGCTTCAAATTAATTTCTTGCAAGAAAGGTATTACAGATCGAAGGCAGATATATATATTATCCACGCATGCATCCACAAAAGGTATATATGACATGCAGTAGACATACGTATACATCCCGTAAAAATGCTTGTAAACTAAGTTAATGTTGTTGCGATTCCTTGTATTTAATTGCCCGGGTTTAATTTGGCCTACAATAATATGATGTGAGACATGTGACAGACAGCAAATATACTTCCAGTATTGCTTGGAAGGTTGCAGCTTAATTTACCTTATATAGATCAAACAAAAGAAGTGGTACAGATCAACACACTCATGCAGTTCAAACTTAATTTACGAAGTAATCCGTAAACTAAACGAAGATGAAAAAAGGGGGAAAACTGAAGAGATTCCTTATTGCTAATCACTGCAAATATATATTTGTCCAAAGATCGATCCGATGCAAATGTGAACTAAGCTAGCTAGGTAATTAATTATATAATTGAGGCCATGTGAAGAAACTAACTGGAAAAAGAACACAAACGAGCAGAAGAAAGGAACAGAAACAAAAACGTACGCACTGCTCAGAAATTAACGTGTGCCTTTTGTCAGAAATTATAGACACTGACCTGCAGGTTAATTGGGGATTCTAGAAGCGATGAAGTTGATCAAAAGATACGTTGCTGGTAATCTGTATAAGGATGATAAGTATAATATATCCAGAAGTTGTAGACTATCGACAGCTGAGATCGTCACGAAAGATACGATTAATTCCTGGTAGTACACACCTATATATGAACGTTAACAGGCTGAAAAAAAGGGTTCAAAATATATTAAGTGTATCGATCTCCATAAATTATATCCCGAGCTGGGAAATTCATCAATAGAAAAGTGATCACTACTCATGAGCAAGATGATGAAAATAATTTACAAAATGACCTGGAGATAAATTTGCAGACGACTCACGGCATGGGCATGCCAAAATTTTACACAAATTAAAGGCGCTTAATTGTGAAAGGTAAAATTGAGTAAAAAAAATGTAAATATTAGGCAAGGACCTAATATCAAATAATTAGAAGGGGGTGAGACTTCGAACTAAGATCATCTAGCTCACCACCTTTTGGAGCTAGCCAGAAGACCCCTCGGTGTTTCTCAAGTAACTAAGAGTAAAACACATTTAATCAAACTGCTGGTGTAAATTTTGTTCATGCATGAAACCACACAAACAGTAGTGGCATATATACTCAGGAGAGAGGTGATCAATGCCAAATGGATTAATCCGAAAACTCCGTGAAGAGTTGCTTGACAAATTAATAGCAGTAAGAATAAGAAATGCGCTTTGGTCCTTATGGATCGATCCCCTATTTTGTGTCCATTATCATTTTTTCTCTTTTTGAATCATGCGTAGTTTTCCCTTTTTAAATCGACTGAGAATCAACATTAATTCTCAGCGAAGAAAAATTCTTAGAGAAAATGGCAGGAAAGATCGATGCATATATATGATGTTAATTCATCTACTTTCATGTTTTGTTTTTACTTTTATTTTGCGGGGAGACTGTTTTGTTTTTATTTGTTCTTTGATAATGTTATAGACTTATATAGTTAATCCGCTATATTTCCTATCTATGTCTTGCATATATATAGGATATGGATAGTTAACATTTTTTCTTTCTTCATATATACCATTTCTACTATGTGAGATATATGTGTGTCACACACAATGAAAGATTATACTACCGCCGGAATCAAATAAACCATGCCATTTATGCTTTTCGCATATTGCATTGGATATCAACTATCTATATGTGTGTCCATGACACATTTACTACTTACTGGAGAGGTATACATTCATTGATCAAAAAGGGTAATGCTAACACCATAAACTAATTTAATCTGTTGCAGTAGTGTCTATTTTTTTTTATCTAAACAAAGGAATTAAACCTAGCTACAAGAACCAAACGCTGCCAAAACCCATTTCCAGTTATTTGCTGCTATGTACAGTAGCTAGGGCCAGTGGTATGGGCTGTTGTGCTGATGTAGCGACGAGGGCACATGTCTCACATCTCCCGAGGATGGAAACATGAATCCACGTCCACACAGACACCTTCACACAATTGATTACTCCTCTTGCTTCTAGCTTTTCTTCCCACATCATCAGTATCTTCTCATCCTTCCTAGCGTAGAAAAAAATGGTGAGATTTGCTACTATCAGGTCATCACTTTTATTATATTGCCATTCGTGACACTGACACGTGGGACCATCCGAGTAAATGACATGCTGACCACCCATTTTGTTTTGTGAAGGGGCAAAATAGTAAATCCCCATCCCCCTCTCTTAATCTCACCCTCCCCCACCCCCGCCTTGGCCCTACACCCCCGCGCCTCTCCCTTTCTCTCTCTCTTCGCCTCTCCAAAACCCTAGCATGCGACTTTTCCCCATCCACCTCCCCAAATTCCCCTTGGAGCCGCCGCCGCCGCCGCCGCCGCCACCGACGCCATCGCTTGGATCTGTGCCCCCGTAGTCGCCGCCGCTTGGATTTGTGCCCCTGCCTCCCCAGTTCCCGACGAAGTCTCACCGTCTTGCCTCGGAGCTGTGTCCCCGCCTCCAAATCGTCGACAAACTCGTCCGCCAGTCGTTGCGCCATCTCCCACCATAGATCGGTAAGTTTTCTCATCGTGATTATTTCCGTCCTTTTTTGTGTTCTTCCTTTTCTTTTATGTTTTCTCTCTAACTTTAATTCAATATTGTTGGTCCCATCGATTTAATCCTCTGAATTTGTTGGATTCGATCTGTTTAGATTTTGTCTTTTGCTTCGATCTAGGTTCTTGGCCCCAATCTAGGTTCCTACGGTAGATTTAGGTTGATGACTGAAATTTTTTCCCGTGGGGATTTAATCCCCTTTTGATTAATCATCTTATTAGCCATATACCCCCTCTAATCGGTTGTTTCATGGAGAAAGATTTGATATTTGTGACGCACGGAAGGGGCGTGGTTAGGGCTGACGAAAAAGTTCGAGGCTCGCGATCAGCTCGAACCGAACTCAAGTATATGCCAAAGCTCATGAGCTTTGTCGAGCTGAGCTCGATCTAGCTCCATAGTATATGATTTTTATTACATGCATTTGTATGGATTCACACGATGGATTAGTATTTGTTGGCATCATATATTTATCTTATTCCTTTTCTCCTCTTTCATTAATGTGATTAACAACAAATTATTTATTTTTATTGATATTATATATCCTTAAAATATATCTTATACTAATTAAGAGCCATGCTTGGTAGTCAAGGTTGAGGCGAGCCCGCTTGGAAGCTCGAAGATTATATAGGCTTGCTTGAGCTTGTGTTAAAGTCGAGCCTAGGCAGGTGACCTCAGCTCGTCGATAGCCCTAGGCATGGTCTAGGAAGAAAGGGGTCTTCTTGGATGAGAATTTTCTCCTCCTTGTGCTCCTACTGGAAAGGATGTCAGCTATCGCCTGGTAGGCCTTAGATCTATCGTTGATTGGATTTCGCTGGGCTAGCTGGGTAGAGAAGGGTTCAAAATGTGACGAACATTATTGAGCTAATACAGAACGAGAAACCAACTTGGTAAATAGGTCAATTTCAAAAGAAACAAGCTGACAAAATTTGTCCAATTTCACTAGTTTTTGTCAGTAATTGAGTGGTAATCATGTTATCGACAAAACCGCTTAGGAGTGCTATTTGGTGATGGAATGGTTTATAAAACTTTGTACCAGAGTAGCAGTATGATGGCTTGTCTGAACAGGCTAGGTAGCATAGTAGGTGCTTTTGCCTTGGTTGCACTGTTCTGCCGGCTTGATAGGGGAATCTATTGGCTCAATGGAAAGGAAAATAGTGTGACTAGCATCATCGATTAGCTTGCTATCGTGTTTGAGCATCATTGACAATGGAATTTGGGTGGATGGTGCCACATGTGGGTGTCGATCTAGGAGACTATGAATCTAGCGAATCCTCACTAGTATGCACATGCACAACGACATCATGCAGTTATGTACAACAATGTAGGAATGGTAGCTCTACTAGGATTGGTGGCCGCATTCCTACATTGCTAGAAAAAAACACACACAAAAGCGCGCGCGCGCACACACACAAACACAAACACACACACACACACACACACACAAACAAACAAACAAACATAGGACGCTGCTAAACCTCTTCCCTGGTTACCACTATCGCCAAACGCCAAGCATGGTTGTGTTGACCTCCCTCCTTAGCTGCCACTGTGTCCACTTCAAAATCCATAACCACGACATCTTCCCTTCTTCTACAATTGTTACTACTGTTCTTGAAGAGGTTCTTGTCCTACCGACTTACTAAAGACCAACCATTGGTCAGCAGAGCATCTCGAGACCTCTATACCAAAGTAACATTGAGAGGTCAATGGCATGTAGGACCATCACTCCGTCTGCATTGACCAATCAGCGATGAGTCTGAACAATTTCAACCCGTAAAAACGGTACACAATTTGATTCATCTATTGGTTTGCTGTCTGCCCATGGCCCTACATCTTGATTGTTTATGATCTTTCTTATTTATCTCTTGAGATTTAATCTACCTAATTGTGTCATTTTAATCCTTTGATTTCTCTTGATTGAATTCGGTCTACTTTGGTTTCACCATCTTAGCCCCGATATGATCTTGGTAGCCCTTTTTTCCTCACACTAATCATTTTCGATTCTCGACTCCAATCTAAGTTCCCATGGTAGATTTAGGTCAATAAGTGAAAAACAATTTCCCTTACAATTTAATCCCCTTTTGAGTAATGACCTTTGTACTTCGATAAAGATTTGATCTTTGTGGCGCACGGATGGGGCATGGCTTATGAAGAAAATAAGCTCATTGGATTGGTATTTTCTCCTCCATGCTCCTATTGGTAAAAATATTGGTTTAGTTGGATAGTCAGGTTAGAGCGGGATTTTAAAATGTGACTGTAACCACTTGTTTATCACGGTTGCACATGGGTGTCAACGGGTGATTGCCTGTGTTGGCGTCAATAATTTAGCATTAGAGGTTTCGGCTTAATGCTGGTAGATTGTGGATATGAAGAGATCTCCCCTACACGTAGGAGTCGATGGCTTCATGTGCGTACATGTCGTCCTGCATAGGATGGGTAGCAATGGAGGAAGGTTGGCTTTGTTGACTTGTAGCCTCACTAAGGCCAACTGCCTGTTGGCAATGAAGTTGTTTTTGTTTAAGGAGAAACAAACTTTTGAGCTAGGCAACATCGGTATGTAGCAGGCCATTTTCTAGATCAATGGCACTTAGAGTCGGAGCATGGCGCCGGCCGTGCCTATTACAACATGGTTATCATGTGCATGTGGCAAGGGCACACATTACACATCCCCATTGTATAACATCGTAGACTAGTTTGATAGAAGAAACCCAACTGAAAGGTCAGTGTCTAATCCATTCTATTCGCGCCGAGAACAAAGGTTAAGCATTTTATATAGATTAGGACACTCACATACATATGTTGTGCATGGGGTGGTGAGAGCCGCTACGTACCACTAGTGACATGTGTCCACATAGTTATACGATCTATTGATTGAAAATTCGACTGAGATAAGAATAACTATGTGGTATATTTAACTAGTTACAACATATAGTGGTTGGAACATCGCAGATATGCCTTGGCAGGAAGAAAGTCGCTGTAGTTTAATTTAACATGTTAAACACCACATAGCGAGTAATCGATCTTAGGCTTAAAAAAATAAAGACAACACAAACAAACACATAGAACACATAAACACAGAGGGGGAAATCAACTTTGTTGTTTGATCTATACTTTGTCAGAGTTTGATATATCTCCGATCTTTGCATTTTAAAATTACTTATATTTCAAAGCACTGCATGTTATATAGTACTACCTCCGTCCCAAAATATTGCAACTTTTGGCTATGAATTTGGACACACAATTGTCCAGATTTATAGCTAAAAATGCTTACATTTTAGGACGGAGGAAGTAATACTTTATAGATCACGAGTATAAAACACAGATGGGTACAATTTTTACTCCTACGTATTTGTGCATTAACCGGTAAAATATTATTTACCATGCATGTACGCATGATATTAGAGTGGAGTATACTACCTACGCATGCTCGGGCAGTATCGGTACGTCTATACCTACCTATATACACATACCAGGTAGAGTACAGCGGCAGGTAGAGTACAGTAGTATATGGAGCTTATTTTATCATTTTTACTGGAGATAGAAGAAGAAGAAGAGAAAGGAGAGATAGAGAGAGAAAGAGTGGAAGGGAAAGGCGTGCGGGGCCCACACACGCAGCAGGGCAGCGCTGCGGAGGTGAGGGCAGGGCGGACTGGCCAACGCCAACTCCAACTCCCGTACAAATAAAATATACAATCCTTTCTTTTTCCTCCTCCTCTTTTCCCTTCCCCTCCACCCCCTCTCTCTCTCTCTCTCTCTCTCTCTCTCTCTCTCTCTTCTCTCCACTCCAAATCCCTTCTTACCCTATTCCCCTCCCCCCAGCTTCTCTTCCTCCTGCAGCACTCGCCGCCGCCACCACCGCCGCCAGCCGCGTTCCGAGAGCCACTCGATCGGAATCCACCGCGGCGCGCCCGCGCGCCTGCGTCCTCCTCCCTCCCCGGGAGCCGACCGACCAGTCGATCTCCCTCTCCGGCCGGGCCGCCGACCGCGTCTTAGCTTCATCGAATCCACCGCCCTACCCCGCATCTCCTCCTCCGACGACTCCGACGACGACGACGACGACTACTAGTCTACTACTACTACTAGTCTTCTCCAAGAAGCCCCCCTCCCGCTCCCCCCGCCTGAAGAAGAAGCAGCAGCTAGCTCCGGGGAGAGGTCGACGGCGCGCCGGGTAGATCGCGCCCCGCCCCGCCCCGCCTGCGTCGCGGCTGTCGGAGCAAACGCAAACCCCCAAGGTAATCAACTAACTTTTCCGCCGCAAGAACAGCCTGGGGATTTTGATTGATTTCTTCACCCAGCTCCTCCCCCTCCCCCCAAATCGACCCATCCAATTTCGCCTCGATTTACTTCCGATTTCCTCTTTTTTTTTTCTTCCTTTCGGGTTGGGGGGTTTCGGTTTTGGGGAGGGGTTCAGCTCATCCGAAGCCCCCCCATGCCCCACGTTAGGTCCGCCCCCTTTCCAGCTGTGCCCCTCTCTCTCTCTCTCTCTCTCTCTCTCTCTCTCTCGGGCCTCGAGCTCCTCGCCTCCATGGGAACCAAGGCCCTTATATTTCATGTCGCGGAAGAAAAAAAAATCCCGTCTTTCGCGGGGATCCTCGCGGCTACGTACGAGCCCTAGTTACCGCGCGGATTTTAGTTACGGCGGTTTATGCGGCCCCTCCCTCTAGGTTTTAGATCTACCCATCTCTCTCTCTCTGTGCATGCATGTGTCTATCTTAGCTATACCTGTATTATTTGGAAGGTTAATTATGGTTGTGTATATGTGGCGCGGTAATTAATTAGTTTAATTCGCCCCCTTCTCTTTGTTTGTCTAGGTTTTGGGGAATTACTTCTTGCTATAATTTTGCCCGCTCGAATTTCTGGTGTTCTTATATTCCATGAGCTGATTGAAGTGGATATATATCGTGCGTGCGTGCATGCTGTTGCTACATCGGCTTGACTTCTTCTTGGCTACTACTATACTACTTCATTAATTTGTTTCTTCTGGTTTCTGTTTCAGGTTGTTCTAGCGTGTGCAGCGGCTAGCTGATTGATTGTCTTCTGTGATATATCCAGAGCTCGTGTTTTGTGGTTTGTGGTTTGTGCTTGGATTGTTGATGTGCTAATTCGCGGCGTTACAAGATCACTGCTGGATTGATATTGAGTTGTGCCTCGGCTGTGCTAGCTGTGTGTTGATTCTCTCCTCGTCGTGGTGATCGATATGGAGGTTGTTGCAGTAGATCAGGAGGGAGCTCGTGTTGTTGGGACGAACTGTATGCTTGCTCGTGGTGGAACAGCTGGTGCTGTAGCGCCAGTGTTGGAGCTGACGGCGACGCCTCGTCAGGATGCAGCCGCTGAAAAAGCTGGTGTAGATGAACCAGCTGCACAACACCAATGCGAGCATTTCTCCATAAGGTAATCATTTTCTGTATTTCCAATTCTAGGTATCGCGTTGTGGATGAATAATGGATTGGCATGTCATGCCATATCGCACTGTTTGATGGAAGAGTATGATTGATCGTGGTTTTTGCACAGTTTTGTTGTTGGGACTTATATGGTCATCTGTTTTGTACGATCGTATACACTGGGTCGACATGCTTATGACTTTGGTTCGATTTAGGAAGTCAATACATCCACTACTAGCTCTATATCTAGCCATGTGAACTCATTTATGCCATATCACAGCTAGCAGGCTAGCAGCAAAAAATATATATAATATTTGCATATATGTTGATGTTTCATGTATCTTTATACTCTACGTACATCCATTAATATCTTCAATGTATGAATCTGAGCACATGATTGTGAGTGCTACACATATGCATGTTTGTATGTGTGTTCATTAGGTGTTTGATCATATTTGTCTGTGTTGAGGTGCGCATGCATTTATTCAGGCCATGCTGTAGGCTGTAGCTAGATATTTGTGTTTGTATATTATTTTTGTTGAACAAGCTGATTACTAATGAAATTAACCTTTTTGGGGTACACTCATATATTGGGCCCTACATTTTTGTAATCATTTTTCCTTTGTGCCGAGGTTCAGCATAAAACTTTTTTATCATAAGCAAGTTTACATCCTAGGAGATTCTTAGAACTGATGGTTTCTTCATATTTGCATTATGTTTGATTTGATAGTCCATTATTATTTTAAGCCTTTTCAATTGTTTAGAGATTCTAGAGATGATATATATCAACCATAGACCTGTCACGTTTTGGTTTAATACTTTCTAGAACTAATTAGATTATTATTTTTATAGTTTATCCTGTCATGCTATTTGTATTATTTTTGAATTCAAACTGCAATACTTAGATTATCTTGAAGGTCCTCTTTTTCTGGACTGTACAAGCTATGTATGAAATGCCTACCTCCCAGCATCCTTTAGATTATGTAGGGCCTTTTCTGAGTTTATCAGTTGTATATTGACTGAAGCACGCAATGTGCTATATATATGTGCCATGCATCTTTATAATGATAATCTTATTTTTCTTGTACCAGAGGGTATGTTGCTCTTCTTCAGAAGAAGGATCCAAAATTCTGCTCTCTATCTCGGATTTTCCATGACCAGAAAAAATGTGATGAACACAAAGCTAGTTCAAGCCCATTTTCTGTAGCAAAGTTTCGACGATGGGATTGCTCGAAGTGCTTGGATAAGTTGAAAACTTCAGATAATGGAACAGCACCAAGAACTCTTCACGCAAAACAGAATGGCACAAGTGATGGTTGCTCCATCACATTTGTTCGGAGCACTTTTGTGCCTGCTAGTGTTGGTTCCCAAAAAGTGTCTCCTAGCACACAATCATCTCAAGGGAAGAATGCTGATAGATCAACTCTTCCAAAGAGTGTGCAAGAAGGCAATGACTCCAAATGCAATGTGCCTTCTGGCAAGAATGGAGCTGCTGAGGCCAATACTGATTCACCCATGAAAGGTATGGTAGATGTAGAGCCTTTTAAATTCCTAAGTAGGATTTTATTTAAGGTATAGAATAAACTAATGTTTGTGTGATTTTCTCAGATTTGCAAGGGCCAGCCCAAAATTATGATGTGGCAGCAAATGTCTCTGAGGACAACACTTCTGTTGATGTTGGGGCTTTACCTGAAGTTCCCCAGATTACATGGCACATAGAAGTAAATGGTGCAGATCAACCTCCATCCACTCCAAAACTTTCTGAAGTGGTCCTCAAAAGAAATGAAGATGAAAATGGAAAAACTGAAGAGACTCTTGTTGCTGAGCAGTGCAATTTGACCAAAGATCCTAACCCAATATCTGGAAAGGAACGTGATCAGGCTGCTGACCAGTGCAATTTAACCAAAGATCCGAAACCAGTGTCTGGGCAGAAATGTGAGCAGATCTGCAATGAGCCATGTGAAGAAGTTGTTCTCAAAAGAAGCTCCAAATCTAAGAGGAAGACGGATAAGAAGTTGATGAAGAAGCAGCAGCACAGCAAGAAACGCACTGCCCAGGCTGATGTTTCAGATGTAAAGCTTTGTCGGAGAAAGCCAAAAAAGGTGCGGCTTCTATCAGAAATTATAAACGCTAACCAGGTTGAGGATTCTAGAAGCGACGAAGTTCATGAAAATGTCGCTGATCCCTGTGAGGATGATAGAAGTACCATCCCGGTGGAAGTAAGCATGGATATTCCTGTTAGCAACCAGACAGTGGGAGAAGATGGGTTAAAATCAAGTAAGAACAAGACAAAACGCAAATACTCTGATGTTGTAGATGATGGATCATCACTTATGAACTGGCTGAATGGAAAAAAGAAAAGAACTGGAAGTGTGCATCACACAGTTGTTCATCCAGCTGGGAATTTGAGCAACAAAAAAGTGACACCCACTGCGAGTACTCAGCATGATGATGAGAATGATACTGAAAATGGTCTTGACACAAATATGCATAAGACAGATGTCTGTCAGCATGTATCAGAAATCTCCACACAGAGGTGCTCATCAAAGGGGAAAACAGCGGGTTTGAGTAAGGGGAAAACACATTCAGCTGCTAGTACCAAATATGGTGGTGAAAGCACCAGAAATGGTCAGAACATACCTGTACTCAGCGCAGAAGATCAATGCCAGATGGAAACCGAAAACTCTGTTCTGAGTCGCTCGGCAAAGGTACGAATTTTGTGAATCATGAGGAATTTTCGCTTTTTAAATTGACTGAATCAACATTTATCTGGATGAAGGAATAATATTGGTGCATAACAATGTTAAGAAAGATGCATACAATATTTATTTATATGCTTTCCACTGTTCTTCTTTACTTATGTTTTGATACTCTTTTTTGTGTGTGCGTGCATGTGTGTGTGTGTGTGTGTGTGTGTGTGTGTGTGTGTGTGTGTGTGTGTGTGTGCACGCACGCACACGTCTGTGCACGTGCATGGCACAATATTCTTTTTTAGACTCATATTATAGTGATTGTAATGGACTGACATTTTTCTCATTTCTCATCTCAGGTTTCTCCAGCTGAGCATGATATCCAAATTATGTCTGACCTTCATGAGCAGAGTCTACCCAAGAAGAAAAAGAAGCAAAATCTTGAAGTGACTCGTGAAAAACAGACCATGATAGATGACATCCCCATGGATATTGTTGAACTGCTAGCTAAAAACCAGCATGAGAGGCAGCTTATGACTGAGACTGATTGTTCTGACATCAGCCGTATTCGATCCAAGACAACTGCTGATGATGATTGTGTAATAGTAGCTGCCAAGGATGGTTCAGATTATGCATCAGGTGTGTTTGACACTAATTCCCAACAGAAGTCCTTGGCATCCCAAAGTGCACAGAAGGAGTTACAGGGTCATTTGGCATTGACCACACAAGAGTCTCCACATCCTCAGAACTTTCAGTCTACTCAGGAACAGCAGACACATTTGCGGATGGAAGAAATGGTCACTATTGCTGCAAGCTCACCACTATTTTCACATCATGATGATCAGTATATTGCTGAAGCACCAACTGAACATTGGGGCCGTAAGGACGCAAAGAAGCTAACGTGGGAGCAATTTAAGGCCACTACAAGAAATTCTCCAGCAGCAACATGTGGTGCTCAATTTAGACCTGGTATCCAAGCAGTTGACTTGACTTCTACTCATGTCATGGGATCTTCCAGCAATTATGCATCTCACCAACCAGTAATTGCGCCACTGGACCGTTATGCTGAAAGAGCGGTTAACCAGGTCCATGCAAGAAATTTTCCAAGTACAATAGCAACCATGGAAGCGAGTAAGTTATGTGATCGGAGAAATGCTGGACAAGTAGTCTTATATCCTAAAGAATCCATGCCTGCGACGCATCTTCTGAGAATGATGGATCCATCAACATTAGCAAGCTTCCCCAACTATGGAACTTCTAGCAGGAACCAGATGGAGTCTCAACTTCATAATTCTCAGTATGCACATAATCAGTACAAAGGATCAACCAGCACATCATATGGAAGTAACCTGAATGGAAAGATTCCATTGACATTCGAAGACTTATCGCGGCATCAGCTGCATGATCTGCACAGACCTTTACGCCCACATCCTAGAGTTGGTGTGCTTGGCTCCTTGCTGCAGAAGGAAATTGCAAACTGGTCGGAGAACTGTGGCACACAATCTGGTTATAAGTTAGGAGTGTCAACAGGAATAACATCGCATCAGATGAACAGAAAGGAACATTTTGAAGCCCTGAATTCTGGAATGTTTTCAGCAAAATGGAATGCATTGCAGTTGGGTTCTGTTAGCTCCAGTGCAGATTTTTTATCAGCGAGGAACAGCATAGCTCAATCTTGGACCAGAGGCAAGGGTAAAATGGTTCATCCCTTGGATCGGTTTGTGAGACAGGATATCTGTATAACTAACAAGAACCCAGCTGATTTTACTACAATCAGTAACGATAACGAGTATATGGATTACCGCTGAAGCAGAAAGTGGTGTGCATAATTCCGAAACATTTACAATCATACATTTCATCTTTATGGCGCCAAATAGTCATACTGTAAGAGGAGGGCTTTGCTGGATCTGCTGTAAGGTAAGTTGAACTTTTTCTTCTTGCAAGTTTATCAGTTTAAGAAAAAAGAATGATTACTTATGTTAGCAAGGATGGTTCTTGCAGGCTTCTTGTAAGTTGTGGATGCCCCATTTTCTGGATGGGAACCTGCCAGACAGTGAACATGGGCTTTGCAAGGTGCAGCATCCGGTTTTTGTTTCGCCAGTCCAAGAAACGATCCTCCTGTTACTTTGTAGTTGTACTCATACTAGTGCGCTTGTTTGTACAAGGAGAAATGTGTAACCTTGTTGAAAAAATGTCTCCCCCATTTTGTAATTACCATAAGGAGGTTTATAGTGTTGTGAGCTGTGTGTGACTGACGGCGAGAAATGGTTTTGTCGGTGTTAAGGTTGAAACGACTAGCTCTCGTTATCAATGTGTTGTAAACTTCTAGATTGATGTGTTACCTTACTCTTGAAGTCAACACCGGAGAATTTACGGTACTTTTTTGCCGTGCCATTTTTCTGGATGTCTGTGTGATCTGAAGAAGCTGGGTATATATGCTTCTTGTTTCTTTGTTTTGATTGTTTCTTGTAATCCATTCATGTATAGGAGACTTGCATTCTCCTTTTTCAGCCATGTGTTGTTTTTTGCTTCAATTGCTTGGCCTAATGGTAACATGGATGATGAATTGGTGATACCATGACGTAACTTCCTTTGTATTCAATCCAAAGTATATAAGAAAAGGTTGAAGCATGTGACTTCTTTTTTGTTTGTCTGTTTGGTCTGTTAGGTTCAGTAGTTTCCAAAATTTTGCAAAGGAAGTGAAAGGAGACAAGGGTAAAGGTAGCCATCCAGAAGAGCACATCTTATTACCAAGGGCAAAACTTTCTGGAGCTTTTACAACATAAGAAAAAAGAGAAAGGAGAAACAAAAGGAGCTCCACTGCAGTACAAAAGAGAACTAGAAGTTCCTCCTAGCTGCAAGCAATGTTGCTTCAACCATGATCTTCTATCCCATTCTGAGTAGACCCATGGGGCCATCTGAACATCATGGTGATGGAACAAAAACCACATTTTTTCTTCTTGGTTATTGACTACGCGAAACAAGCACTTCCGCAAAAGTACCGCCTACAGAATCACGATCAAGTGTCAAAGGCCTCATTGGAAATCAAAATGCTGAACTGGAAAAGATGATGCACCACTGATGAAGGGATGAGTGATGACTGGTTTGAGCAGACAGTGTAAACTTCAAAGGTACCTTACTGGCCGATTGGAGCTTGATTGGAGTTTCTTTTTGGTTACATCCTTATGTCTTGGAGGTTGAAGCACCACTTTGATGGCAGTGTCGAAAACAGCTTTAATGTTCTACAAGTAACCGAGAAAAATAACATTTCTTTAGATAATAGTTTTTACGAGGTGAGTAAATGATAAAATATGAAGGAGCTCAAAATTCCAAAGTTTCCTGCATAGGGTATAACAGAAGCAATACTCTCTGTGTCTTGGAGCTGCATTCGATGTAGGCGACCGCTCCTATTAGCTTCCTCAGTTCTTCTCCCTAACATGCAGAAAGAGTCAGGAAAGTCTAGTTGTTGAGGACGTGTGTGCCACATCTTGCCACAATTTTCCTTTGAAAGTGTGGGCAACACACACAAAGCATGGCCAACAAATCGAGTGCAACAAATAACGCATGGTTCGGAAAAAAATGTGTGTGACAAGTGTGACAAGGTGCTCAGAAAGTGTGTTGAGCTACAACTTTGGCATGAACCAAACGGTGGCCTAAAAATGTGAAACCTGGCTAACCTAAATGTGGCAAAAATGTGTCACTCTCTGGTCACAGTCAAAACACAAACCTGCTCGGTTGTTATTATGGAAGAAGCTGGATGATCAGCAAGATAGGCCCTGTCTTCACGGAGATCTGAACAGACGGCAAATCGGTAATGCAGCATCAGCAAAGAATGTTACTGGGCTGTGGTCACTCTATCAAATTTCTTTGTGGGGTTGAATGACATTCAAATAATTAAGAAATTTCAGAAGGTAAAGGGTGAATAGCATAGCGTACCCAACTTGGTTCCAACAAGAACTACAGGAACACCAGGCGCAAACCGGCGAAGCTCTGGCATCCACTGTCCAGATGAAGTCAGGTCATTAGTACACACTTCAGAGATTCTAAAGGTAACGAGACAAAGCATGATGCAATGTGGTGTACTTGTAAATGGGCTTTCTTGTCGGTAGTGAGCTTTCTGTTGATATCTTATTTACATTAGGAAGCTATTATAGAGCAAATAGACAGAAGCGTTTGACCATTATCTAAGTAAATCAAAAGTGAGCCACAACTCCTAACAATTTTGTCAACTGGTAATTAATTCGGCATTAACAGAAATTATCTCCTTTGCTCGCAATTTCATCTTCGGCTTTATATTATAACCTCGCATATAATGCACAAACAGCTGCAAAAGAAAAGCGTGACGAGCAAAGTCTAAGTCTCCACGGCTCAAATGGCCTTGTTCTTTTCGAGGAAAGCAATTGTAGGAATCACGCTTTTAGAAAGCGTTATTATTATACAAGACAAATTGTTCAATGCTTTTAATACTCTTCCATGTTTGTTTAACATGATACCTCCTCAGCATAATGCCCACCTGAATACCTGAAACATTGTGTATTTCTGAACTACAAATCTACAATCTTGCCAATGCAATGCATCAGAAAACCGTAGCGACTCTACTACCGCAACGCGAAGGAAAGTAACATATACAACCAGGTAAAAATTGCATCAGAATGACAAGGGATTCCTAAGCAGTTCACCTTCTTCTGAACATTCTCATAGCTCGCCCTGCTGATCAGGGAGAAGGACAGGATGAACACATCGGCTCCCCTGTAGCTCAGAGGCCTCAACCTGCTGTAATCCTCCTGACCTGCAACCAACAGTCCCCAACCAAAACGAGAATCAAAATCACTAAATCAGATCTTTCTCTGAGCTGAGCACAAGTGAGCAGCAACACTTGAGAAAATAAAATCAAAGAGGAGAACAAGATTTGCAAGCCCCAGCTTGAGATTGAGATTGAGAGTGAGCTTGAGCTAGCTTTCCCCACCTGCAGTGTCCCAGAGGCCGAGGTTGACGACGCTCCCGTCCACGGAGACATTGGCGCTGAAGTTGTCGAACACGGTGGGGATGTAATCCTGCCCAAACCAAACCGAATCAAATCAAACCAAACCAAATCGAGCCGAAGAGAAGATAGGCCAGCACGGCGGGCCGGAGCAAGAACGGAGAGGAAGGGATTAGCGGCGGCCGGGCACTCAACGGTGGGGAACTTGTTGCAGGTGTAGCAGATGAGCATGCACGTCTTCCCCACCGCGCCGTCCCCCACGGTGACGCACTTGATGAACCTCGTCGCCGCCGCCGCCGCCGCCGCCGCCGCCGAGCTCATCTCCCCCGCCCCACTCCGGCCACTCTTCACCTCGGCCTAGCTTAGCTTATCTCTTGCTCACTCTCACTGTCTCACTCTAGCTCTGCCTCCAGCTCCGTTTGAACTTGCCACCATCTCGTGGTTACAGAATTAATAAGTGCAATTAGCGTTAAGTATGGCGTGTTAATGATGGTGCCAAGCACTGCGGTTTGCACGTGGGGCGTCGTCGTGTCGTCTCGTCGTGTCTGACACTGTGACACTGACACTGAGCTTAAGCTTTGTCTTTAGCTTTGGGACGCTGCACGGGCTTTACTGGGGGTGTTTACATGCAGTGCGTAAAGTTTTAGCGTGTCACATCGGGTATTATATTATATGTTATGTGGGTTATTCAGGCTCTAATAGAAAAACTAATTACAGAATCCGTCAGTAAACCGCGAGATAAATTTATTAAACCTAATTAATCCCTCATTAGAAAATATTTAATATAGCATCATATTATCAAATCATGAAGCAATTAAACTTATAAGATTCGTCTCGTAAATTAATCGTAGTCTGTGCAATTATATATTTTTTAGCCTATATTTAATATTTATGTAGGTGTTTAAATATTGGTGAAAAAATTTGGGTGGGATGCCTTACCACTGGAACACACAAGAGTACAGACACACAGTAGAAAGAAGCGGAGCGACGGATGGTTGCGGGTGCCCGTGTCGCAACAGGCGCACTCGGGCATTTGGCATGACATGGCATGGCAATGGAGATCAGATCCCTGGGTTGCACGTCGTTTTGTCGGATCTTCTGAGGTTCCTGTGCCGCGCTGATGCTTCCTGCACATGGTGATGGTAATTGCGCGAAGAAAATATGTAGTGTAAAAAATATGAAAACTATTTTAGCATGTAAAAATAGACGTCTGGTACATATTTGTCTCCGTTATCGTTAGGAAAATATTTACTCCCCGTTACACTTTTACTCATAGTTATGAGAGTAAAAGTTTTACTCGTACTTACGTGGATAAATCTCATATGTCCATTTTTCATCCTAAGGTATTTTTCACGTTTCCATTATATATGTTTTCCACTACATATTCTCCCTCATTGGGATGGAGATGATGTGGTGTTATTGAACTCTTCACTACAAAAGTATTTACAAAAGTATTTATTCTGTTGAAATTAAAATCAATGACTATGTAGGTTGGCCGTGTGTAGGTTGGCCGTGTATATCCGCACATGATATAGAGGCCGAGTTTTAATCCATTATAAAAAACATCTAGCACTAATTTAGTAAGGCTCGTGGGTCAGCCCAAGGACTAACATGGTATTAGCCTAAGGCTCGGGGACAACCTGTTGCACTTTGCTTTGTGCTTGAATTTACATGATAAAAATATGCATTACATAGTGGGCTTTCAATCCTCACGTATGGATCTCTCCATAGGTCGGCACATTCTATTTTAGGTCACGTCAAATTTTCACATGGTGGATTTATAGGCCTTCACTTCTTAGGCTTTGTGCTATGGCCTAAGTTGTTTAGGGTCTAGGTCCACCTCTTAGGATATTTATGTGTGGCTTGTGCTGATAAAATCAAACCAAGAGAGATAGAGGTGAGGATTTGGTTCGATTTGAGCATGGAGCAAGTAAACAAAACATCAATATTCTTTGATTTGAACTGTAATATCCCGTATATTAAAAGATATTTAGATTTTTTTAGTTTGGGTTGACTTGTTAAAATAAATATGTTAACAGAAATAAATAAAAGAAAAATATCTTTAGAAGTGGGCCAACATGAGAAGGCCCATAAACCCAGCCCATTAGTTCTCCCCTAAAACCTAGAGAGAGGGGAACCGAATCCCATCACCCCTCATAGTGCCGCCACCCCTCTCCCTGGCTGGCGCCTCCTTCCTCCCCTCCTCCTGTGTTCGCATCTCCTCCCTCTACAACAAATTGCTCTCCCTAGATCTCCACCTTCATAGCTTGAATCAAGAAGCGAAGTAGAAAAACGGAACGAGGAGGAGGAGAGGAGTAGAAGGAGGGGTTAGACCGGAGTCTTCCCTATTGTATCCTCACAAGTTCTCTAAAGAAACCCTAGGTGAGACTTATCCCCTTGTTGTATCAGTTGTTTTAGCATGGCTTTAGTGCTTTAATTCGTGGTTAGGGAAGGCTCGAGAAGGAGTTTGGGTAGTTGCGGTTCGGTTTGTTGCAGTTCTGCATGTGGGCAGATTTGTAGTGCTTCAGTGTTTCGATGTTTCGGGGCTATAAATGTTATTTTCTGCAAAAAGTGTATAACTAGGAAGTTATAGATAATGATTGGATCTATCTTCTGACCAAAGGGCGCGATTTTATCTCAAGTGGTTTAGGAGATAAAATTTTTTTAGTATGACTGTTGTTTTTGTGTTATAATCTGGATAGTAGTAGATTGAATTGTTTTTTTGAGGGGTTAAACAGTGAAATCAGCCAGGCCACCTATAGACAAAGTTGTAGAGGTTTTTCTTAGCTTTCCATATTGGTAAAGTACACCCTGATTGGGCGAGTAGAACTCTAGTGATAGTTGTTTTAGTGTGGACGGTATGAAATTCTGGACAGATTCTGAAGCCTGCATTCAAGCGCAAATTAGACCATTTAAATGGCAGAATAAAAATATGCTTTCTACATCAAAGTTATAGGTATTTTACTGCAGATTTTCAAAATGTATACATTTTCAATCATAGCCTTTTCATATTTCAAGATATAAAGGTTTGAAGCAGCAGTCTTGTGTATAGTCCAAGCGGCGTTCCTTGTTATTGAGTTTTGATGGGATGGGGCAGTAGGTTCACCTTTTTCATTGTTTTATACGCATGTTTGAATGTGTTTGCTGAGGTTTTGTTTGTGATTAGATGGTGGTCCATCAGATCGTGCATGATATCAATCCTTCGTTGGAGGCAAGTGCATGACGAACTAATTGTGCGATTCATAGATTGTTTGCTCTATCTATCTATTTCCGTTATATTTCTATGTGGTATGTGACTGCTTATGTTCAGACTGTTGTACATGCCATTTAGAATTCAAATTTATCTTATGTCACGACATTATTCATGTTTCATTATTTTGGATGTTTTATTTATATTATTCAAGGACCATGCGTAGTCATGGGAGTGCAATTTGAATTTTTATTCATATTCCTGTGGGGTAAGCGTTGATCACGCTTACTCGGCTTTGCCGACAAATGCTAGGATGTATTCACTATTGTCCGGGATGGAAACTACTATTTCAATTCATGCCTGCCCGGGATGGGAACTTCTATCTTCTTTAACTTGGTGTTTGGAAATGTGTTTCCTATCAAAGAAAGAAAGCCTTCTGTTCATACTTTATTGTCAATGATGTGTATATGTATTTTCTAGTTTCATATTGTACTTGCTGAGTATTTTTATACTAACTCTTGTGTTTTATTTGGTTTTAGGTATGCATTGAGACCGACATGCATGGGCGGGAAGTAGCACCCTTATATACACATCTACTTGCACACTATCAAACTAAATTGCTTAGGTCCATAATGACACTTAAATTATATCCTGGTTTGATCCTGTAATAATCTTTTAGATTTCTAATAGTTTTTTCCCCATGGATTATAAGGATGGATCATATTGTGGGAATGATATTATTATTAGTTTAACTTATAATTGCCTGTCGTGGATGTCCGTATTTACAGGGGAGACTCTGCCGAAATTTATAATAATTTTGGAAGTTAGTGGTTTGAGTGTTTTTTGGTGTGGCACTCTAGGTACATGGTTACCTGGGGTGTTACATGAACCAACAAAGCTAGCTAAACTAGTCCGAGTCGCTAGCGTACAAAATCATAATTGTTACTACCAGGAAGGAGTCGAGTAACCGATGCATAAGTTGGCACCCACCACCAATAGGAAGGAGCCCACTCATCGAAGCGCGACCACCTTAGGGAAGCTCACGCATGAGTCCCCACCTCGAGGGAAAGAGGTGGCAGCACACGACAAGAAGGCTATGTCATGTTGTCAAATTGGAGTTCAAAGCCACTAGATGAATGTTGATGTTGCCGGAATGGAGCTCATTTACTACTCAATTAACCAGATCACCGTTGGATCGAAGCTTTGCACACTAGATCGTGTATCCATCACAAGATCAGAGTTCCCCACTTCTAGATCAAGGTGGCTTCCATTAAATCACATCTTCACATCACCGTCATCAGGCTACTCACTCACTTTGGCATTGCTTATCAATGTACATGAGAAGAAAGACAAAAAGGGAAATGGAAGAGAAATTAGAAGAAAAAGATTGATTTTTAATACCTATATGTTGGCCCCCACATAAAAACGTTGTATACACCGTGAGGTACCTAACAAAACCAAAATTTAAGAACCATGGGTCTAGGTCCCACTCTTTTATGTTAGTTCGATTCTACACCGGTGCACTTACAGAAATTTGAGTTAAAAATAGAAATCATCATTATGGAGTGAAAAAAACACTCAGAAAAGAGTTTTAAACAAACTTAAAATATTTAAAAATGAATTGTATTTGATAGGCGCTTATTTTTCAATCAAAATCCCGTCAAATTTAGGCTATTGGATCTCATACAAAGGTGAAAGCCTTCCTCCTGCCTATACCCTAGTTCAACCTCTAATGGAACACTTATCCTCTAGATTTACTTATTGTTGCCACCACCTCGTCCCCCCCTCCCCCTCCTCCCACACCCGCATCGTGTCCCTCTACGACATCAATGAAGCCTATTGGTAACCACTTTTTCATCGACAATGATATATCGCTATGTGGTCTCTTGGCCCAACACTATCCGTAATTTCCTTTTCATCCCCATTACCATCGATTTTTTTTCTTATAATGCTTATGATGTTATTTTATTTAGAAAAAAACCATTATTTTCCATAATTTTAATGGTATATTCATGTTATCCTATCACAACCATATGTAGCCAGTATGTTTTAACTAAACAAAATTAGGATTTTTAAAAGAAAGAAATGGACTTGAGATGTGCAAATTTTTGGAAGGGTTTTTAAACAAATTAGAAGAAAGTTTTAAAAATCACACCACATACATTAACTTTTTATTATAAAGATGTTGGGAATGATGGTGTATTATATTATTCATGCATCTCAATTCTACATATACCGTTGACAAATTTATTGCTCACATTTTGTTTATAAGGGGGGGGGGGAACTTGTTTATACATGAGTCTTTGCATGTGGAATATATAAAAAGGGAAAAATGTCTTTTAAATATGAGTATTTGTGGCTTGTAGGTGGACTAGTGTTTTGGTGATTTAATTTACAGTGTTTCAACCACTGTTGGTCTAAGTAGTGTTGTGTTGTTGTTTCATTTTGACGTGCCATACTGTTAACGACCAAATTTGGTAACCTCAGTATCGGAGATGAAGATCAGATCGAAGCGGAATCCAAGACGAAGATCATTGCTGAAACAGAGCAAGAATCGGCTGTAATCCAAATCGGCTACGGTCAGGATCGGCAGAGTTCGAGTCGGACAGGGCTAGCCGATACAGCCGATTCCGACAATACGACTCATTGTACGTCATCGGGTTGAGTTAATGTGCTTCATGGTGATTGCCACGCAAGGATAGAGTCCTGAGAAGGCAATTGTATCTATTAATTAGGATATTTTATGTAATTTCCTTAGAGATATGTTTGGCCAAAAGTCTGCCGCAAAGACTTATGGTATCTTAGAGTTTGTTAGAGATAAGAGTCGTGTCCGATATGGACATATTTTGTAATTCTCGGGTATAAATAAACCCGAACCTCATGTAATCAATGAACACACGTTCAATACAACTTCGGCGCATCGCCGCCCTTTTTGCTTTCGTTTTATTTCAACGAGTTCTTACTTTCGGGTTGAGCTGCATCGGTTTCGATCTTCAACAAGAGGTAAGACTTGTTATGGCGGCTTGCGTTCTCGGGATTAGTGCTTCCATCTTTATGACACTCTAATCTTGTTTATGTGATTCGTCGAGTTATCATATATCTTACATAATCTTTGGTAATATCGTCATCTAACCTATAATCGGCTAACATCTGCTAATAGAAGGCGGCCGATTAGGTTAGATAGCGACGTTAGCTTGGATTATATAAGATATCTACCACTCTATGAAACATCCAGCGACTTGATTGTCTAGATATTGTTCTTCTTTTCATACTTAATGCTGCATCAGTTGAGTTTGATCTATTAAGTCGTCCTTAGAATTTCAATCTCTAGCCTATCTTCTGGTTGCCGATTAGGGTAGCATCGAGGTTTCAGCCGATCTTACCTAATTTAACTATAGTCATTCTATATGCTTGATCGACATGTTAAATCTACCCTTTATGTTAAGATCTTGTCGCTTTTAAGCATATTAGGCTTCTGTTTGGTATGTTCTACTTGCTTTAATATCTTAATATAGAGTGGTATCGGAGTATTAGTCGATACATGCTAGATCCATTTGATCGGCTATGCTATGAACATATATAATTTTTTTGTTAATATATATTTCGATCTAAGTGATTTATACTGTCTCGGCATGGTGACCGATCCATCCCAATCACTTGATTTAAGTATATATCGACATCAGGATTATGTATTGGTAATATCTACAGCCGATCGGGTAGATTTAGTTCTTTCTTACTTACTAATGACTGTCGATCGATGCTCATATGACACTGGCTCAGAGATAAATGATATGCCATCGGCACTTAGCCGATCGGCTATCGTTTATGGATTTAACTACGGTTTCTTTGTCTTTGTTTCTTGTTGATAGTAGGATCAAATCAACTGGCACGCTAGCATACCCGAAGGTGAGTTTTGGACCTGCACTGGAGTTAAGCAGATCTCTCAGGCCTCGTGTTTTTCGTCAACACGCTTTTGGCACGCCTGGTGGGACCGATTAGAAGTCAGAATCAGAACAGCAATTTTTTTCCCATGGCTGAGAAACCACCAGCATCGCCGTCATCGGCTGGTGAGCCTGGCTCCGTCAAAGCTAAGATCCTTAAGCTGGGTCTATCTGAGGTTGATGAAAGCAACATTGTGCCCGTCACTCTGGATAAACTGACACCTGAGCAGCAGAAGGACCTTGACACAATGATGCAGCAAGCACGGAATTAGTTCTTAAGTTCGTTCACGGAGACCCGCAAGGGAACACTTGTTCAGAAGTACAAGGTAAAGGTAGTTGCTGATGTTCCCAGGACAGGTTCTTCTAAGGATGGAGAAGCTCCAGATTGCTCGGCTCAACCGAGTGATAAAGGTGTCGCAGACGACCCCCAAGAAAATCAAGATGATGGTTCTCAAGGAGTATAGGGTGTCGGCTCTCAAGGAGTTCAAGGTGGTGGCGTCAATCAAGATGGCAATGTGGCACAACTACAGTTTAACAACTTCCAGGATCATGTGGACTATGCCGTGCATCATGCTTTGATCAATCAATCTGGGATATTAGTCAATACTTTATCAAACATGGTGAAGTCGATGGTTGATGGTTCAATAGCTGAATATCAGACTACGGGGCCGGTTTATCTTCAAGGAGGTACTTTCCCGAATTATCGACCCTTAATCACTGACAATCAGCAAGCCGTTCAAGCAGTCCCTCCTAACGCACCATCGGCTCAGCCGACGGCACAAGTATCGGCTCCTACACCCGCTGCATCATCATCGGCACCAGGTCAATTAGTTAATCCTCGGTTGTTGGTGAGAGAATAGCCACATCACAATGGATAGAATGTGAATCGGCTAACACAAGATCAGGTTGCAGCTATGTTTTTGCCACCTCAACCTACTGTTGACCCAGTCCAGCAACAGCCGATTCAGCAAACACCACCAAGGCAACAGGTGTTGCAGCCGATTCAGCATACGCCAGTAAGGCAACAGGCTGTTCAGCCGATTCAGCAGCAAGGCTTGGTGAATGCGTCGGCTGGATTTGCAACACCTAACAATCAACTAGGGCAGCACGCTGTGAATCAAGTTGTCCCAGAGCATTTAGTTCACCATGTGCAACCATATCAAATGGTGATACCTCAAGTCATTCCCGAACATTTGGTGCGCAATATTCAGCCGAACTTCCAGAATTACCGGGGGGCAATTTGAATTATCAATATCAACCTCCTTTACCACAAGTTCAATATTAGCAGGGAGGACCGGCTCAACCTCAGTTCGCTCCTCAATACAATCAGTTCGAGCCCATGCCACAACAACCTCAAGGAGCACCTCAACAACGACCATGGGCCGATATGATTGCAGATGTGATGAATGAGCAGTTTGGGCTCAGGCCGAAAAATGCTGGAAATCTGTATCGGCAACCGTATCCTGAATGGTTTGAGAGAGTTCCGCTCCCTAACCGGTTCAAAGTTCCAGATTTTTCAAAATTCTCAGGGCAAGATAGTACATCGACTTATGAACATATCAGCCGATTTTTGGCCCAGTGCGGTGAAGCATCGGCTGTGGATGCCTTGAGGGTTAGGTTGTTCCGATTGTCTCTGTCTGGATCGGCTTTTACTTGGTTCTCTTCTTTGCCATATGGGTCAATTAACAGTTGGGCCGATTTGGAGAAACATTTTCATAGTTATTTCTACAGTGGGGTGCATGAGATGAAACTGTCCGATTTAACAGCAATCAAGCAAAGACATGGTGAGCCCGTGCATGAGTATATTCAGAGGTTCCAGGAGATGAGGAATAAGTGCTACAGCCTGAGTTTGACTGATGCCCAGTTAGCCGATTTGGCTTTTCAGGGTATGATTGCTCCGATCAGGGAGAAATTCTCGTCTGAGGACTTTGATAGCTTATCGCATCTTACACAGAAGGTAACCTTGCATGAACAGAGGTTTGCAGAGGCCATGAAGAACTCTAGAAAGGTTAATCATGTCTGTCCTTACATATATGGATCGGATGATGATGATGATGATGATGACTCTGAAAGTGGCAGCAGCCGAATGGGTGAGAAGCAAAAAGGTTGTACCGTGCCAATGGGTAAAGAATTCTGGAAAGGAGGAGAGGTATGACTTTGATATTACCAAGGCCGACAAGATTTTTGATTTGCTACTCCGAGAGAAATAGATTCAGCTTCCTGCTGGTCATATAATCCCATCGGCTGAGGAATTGGGCAAAAGGAGGTATTGCAAATGGCATAACTCTGGGTCTCATTCTACCAATGATTGCAAGGTCTTCAAGCAGCAGACCCAAGTAGCCATTGAGGAAGGCAAGATCAAATTTGATGATTCTAAGAGGCCGATGAAGGTTGATGGCAATCCTTTTCCTGTCAATATGGTGCATACATCCGGCCGAACAGCCGATGAAGGAAGAGCTAGAAGCTTTCAGGTGAATTCGGCTAAGGTTATCAACAAGTACCAGAGGAAATATGACAAGCAACAGGAGAGGCATTATGAGGAAGATGATGGTGGTTTTGATCCTCATTGGGACTGCGAGTTCTTTAGATTCTGCTGGAATGAGGGTATGAGGCTGCCGTCTATTGAAGATTGCCCTGGGTGCGGTAGTGTTGTGGAAAGTTCAAGCCAATCGTATAATAGAGGCAATCGGCTAAGGCAAATGAGAATTCATGTTCATCAAAGATTGGGCCCAATACATCGAGATTATAACCAAGAGGACAATGAAGACAGGAAGATTCAATGGTGTCCTTCTGGTATTTTTACAAAGAATCAGAAGAGGAGGGTTCAGAGATTGAGGAACAGGGAGCGTTTTCATGAAGTTGAGAAAAAGATCAATCATCAGCTGAAGAAGACGAAGCCGAAGCAAGAGTGGCGTGTTAAGAATCAAGTTCCTACAGCCGATGTAGACGCAGCCGACGAAGCAAGGAGATTAGCTAAAGGAAAAAGTGTCATGATTGCATCGGTTAACATGGTTTTCACGTTACCTGCTGAATTCGGGGTTAAACAAGCCGATGTGGATGAAGTTGAAGAAGAATCGGCTAAATTAGTCTTGTCACTAGAGCAAGCAGTCTTTGAGAAGCCGGAAGGGGCGGAGAATCGGCACCTTAAGCCATTGTATGTAAACGGCTATGTCAATGGGAAGCCGATGTCTAAGATGATGGTCGATGGTGGGGCTGCAGTGAATTTGATGCCTTACGCTACATTTAGGAAACTGGGCAGGAATGCTGAAGATCTCATCAAGACAAATATGGTGCTCAAAGATTTTGGTGGCAATCCATACAACATCCTTTGTCATCGATGGGAAGGGTTCCTACAGCTTGTTGCTTGGAAGGGATTGGATTCATGCCAATTGTTGTATTCCTTCGACCATGCACCAATGCTTGATTCAATGGCAAGGCGACAAGATTGAGATCGTGCCAGCCGATAGGTCAGTCAACGTTGCCAGTGCCGATTTAGCTCTTTGGGAGATGGATGGTCTTGATTGCTTATCTGGCAAAGTTTGGGATGGAGATTTTCTAAAAGTGTCCGATTGTGATATACAGCCAATTGAAGATGGAGAGCCCAAATTGTTATTTTGAGGGCGTCGTGGAGGACTCAGGAGTCCACGTCAAGGACACGGTGGATGATCTCGATGACAAGCAAGGACAGGGTTTCATGTTGGCCGATGATTTGGAAGAAATTGACATAGAACTAGGCGATCGGCCAAGGCCGACATATATCAGTAAGAACTTATCTCCAGAATTTAGAACCAAATTGATAGAGCTCTTAAAAGAATATAGGGATTGCTTTGCTTGGGAATATTATGAGATGCCGGGGCTCAGCTGATCGATTGTTGAACATCGACTACCTATCAAGCCAGGGGTTCGACCACGCCAGCAACCTCCGAGAAGATGCAAAGCCGATATGCTCGAACCTGTGAAGGCTGAGATCAAACGTTTATATGATGCTAGTTTCATTCGTCCCTGTCGATATGCTGAGTGGGTTTCTAGTATAGTTCCTGTTATCAAGAAGAACGGCAAGATCAGAGTATGCATTGATTTCAGGGATTTGAATAAGGCCACCCCAACAGACGAGTATCCGATGCTGGTAGCCGATCAGTTAGTTGATGTTGCTTCGGGGCACAAGATTTTAAGTTTCATGGATGGAAATGCAGGATATAATCAGATTTTTATGGCTGAAGAAGATATCCATAAGACGGCTTTTAGGTGTCCTGGTGCAATTGGCTTATTTGAGTGGGTGGTAATGATTTTTGGCTTGAAAAGTGCTGGAGCTACATATCAAAGAGCCATGAATTATATATATCATGACCTGATCGGCTGGTTGGTTGAGGTCTACATTGATTATGTGGTTGTTAAGTCTAAAGAGATAGATAACCACATAGCCGATCTGAGGAAGGTTTTTGAGAGAACCAGGAAATATGGTTTGAAGATGAACCCGACTAAGTGTGCTTTTGGCGTATCGGCTGGCCAATTTTTGGGATTTCTTGTTCACGAGAGGAGAATCGAGGTGACTCAAAGGAGTGTTAATGCAATTAGGAGGATTAAGCCTCCAGAGAACAAGACAGAGTTGCAGGAGATGATCGGCAAGATAAATTTTGTTAGGAGGTTTATTTCTAATTTGTCTGGGCGATTGGAACCTTTCACACCGTTATTGAGATTGAAAGCCGATCAACAGTTTACTTGGGGGGCAGAGCAACAAAAAGCTTTGGATAATATTAAGGAGTATCTTAGCTCTCCTCCAGTTTTGATTCCTCCACAGAAGGGAGTACCTTTTAGGTTGTATCTATCGGCCGGTGAGAAGTCAATCGGCGCGGTCCTGATTCAGGAGTTGGAAGGGAAAGAAAGAGTTGTATTTTATTTAAGTCGTCAGCTCTTGGATGCAGAGACTAGATATTCCCCTGTAGAGAAATTGTGCTTGTGCTTATATTTTTTATGTACAAAGTTGAGGCATTATCTATTGTCCAATGAATGCACTGTCATATGCAAGGCTGATGTTGTTAAATACATGTTGTCGGCTCCAATTTTGAAAGGAAGGGTTGGAAAGTGGATATTTTCCTTAACTGAGTTTGATCTTCGGTATGAGTCGCCGAAGCCTGTCAAGGGGCAAGCTATAGCCGATTTCATTGTTGATCATCGTGATGATTCAATCGGCTCGGTTGAGATTGTGCCATGGACTTTATTTTTTGATGGATCGGTGTGCACTCATGGTTGTGGCATCAGATTGGTTATTATTTCCCCTCGGGGGGCAAGTTTTGAGTTTGCTTATACTATCAAACCTTATGCGACCAATAATCAGGCTGAGTATGAGGCAGTTCTTAAAGGGTTGCCGTTACTCAAGGAAGTTGAAGCCGATGCTATTGAGATTATGGGGGATTCTTTGTTAGTGATCAGCCAATTGGCAGGAGAATATGAGTGCAAGAATGATACCTTGATAATTTATAACGAGAAGTGCCAAGAACTAATGAAGGAATTTCGGCTAGTTACTTTGGAGAATGTATCTCGGGAACAAAATATTGAAGGTAATGATTTGGCCCAAGGAGCATCAGGGTATAAGCCGATGATCAAAGATGTTAAGGTTGAGGTCGCAGCAATAGCAGCGGATGATTGGAGATATGATGTGCATCAATATTTACAGAATCCATCTAAATCGGCTTCTCGGAAGTTACGGTATAAAGCGTTGAAGTATACTTTGTTGGATGATGAACTCTATTATAGGATGATTGATGGGGTGTTGCTTAAGTGTTTGGATATCAATCAAGCTAAGGTTGCAATCGGTGAAGTTCATGAAGGGATATGTGGCACTCATCAATCGGCCCATAAGATGAAGTGGTTGCTTCGGCGTGCAGGGTATTTTTGGCCGACAATGCTGGAAGATTGTTTCAGGTATTACAAAGGGTGTCAGGATTGTCAGAAGCTTGGAGCAATTCAAAGGGCAGCGGCATCGGCTATGAACCCTACCATTAAGCCATGGCCATTTAGAGGTTGGGGAATTGATATGATCGGCATGATTAATCCACCATCGAGCAAAGGACATAAGTTTATATTGGTGGCAACCGATTATTTTACCAAGTGGGTAGAGGCGATTCCTTTGAAGAAAGTTGATTCTGGGGATGCTATACAATTTGTTCAAGAGCATATAATCTATCGATTTGGTATTCCTCAAACCATTACAACAGATCAAGGATCGGTCTTCGTGTCCGATGAGTTTTTCAGTTTGCCGATAGCATGGGTATCAAATTGTTAAAGTCTTCCCCATATTATGCACAAGCTAATGGGCAGGCCGAGGCATCTAACAAAAGTTTGATCAAATTGATTAAGAGAAAGATTTCTGATTATCCTCGGCAGTGGCATACTCAATTAGCCGAAGCATTATGGTCCTATCGAATGGCTCGTCATGGTTCAATCCAAGTTCCTCCTTATAAGCTCGTTTATGGGCACGAGGCTATTTTACCATGGGAGGTTAGAATCGGCTCGAGAAGAATGGAGTTGCAAAATGATTTGACAGCCGATGAGTATTATAACCTTATGACTGATGAAAGGGAGGACTTGATTCAGTCGAGATTGCGAGCCCTTGCAAAGGTTACCAGGGATAAGGAACGTATTGCTTGACATTATAATAGGAAAGTGGTGCCTAAGTCTTTTTCTGAAGGTGAACTTGTTTGGAAATTGATTTTGCTGATAGGAACTCGAGATAGCAAATTCGGCAAGTGGTCACCGAATTTGGAAGGACCGTTTCAAATTTACAAGGTTGTGTCTAAGGGAGCTTATATGCTGCAAGGACTTGATGGAGAAGTTTATGGACGAGCGCTAAATGGCAAGTACTTGAAGAAATATTACCCAAGTGTTTGGGTTAATGCATGATCGGCTGGTGTTGCCGATGCATGATAGCCGATGTATTCACATGGCTTTGAGATGGCCGATATTGTTATATCGCCCTTAGTTGTTTTTCTGTTGTAATCGGTTGTGTTTTGCCGATGTACAATGGCCGATATGGTTATATCGCCCTTAGTCCGGATTGTAATTTTATCAATGCCTTCGTCATTGCAAAATTAGGGGGGCACATGCATACAACAGTTGCAAAATTTTGAGAATTTTTTAGCAAATTCTGAAGCTATATTAATCGGCACAAAGGATTATCAAGACAAGTTAAGTACAGTACTAGAGTATCTTCGACGATTACAAAAATTTCTTAAAGTCTATTACACAGAATGTCACTGAGACAAATAGCGCTGGATAGCCGATATAGCCATCTGCCTAATTTGTTCTACTTCTTCGATGGCCTGGGCATTTTGAGCATCGGTTCCAGGGATGACCTTCAGAGACTTGGTCAGATCAGCGACGTTCTTGATAGCCGATTTTAGTCTTGCCTTCTGTCCTTCGACAACTTGTGGGAGATCGGCTAACTTTTTGTGTTCCAAATCCAGCTCGGCGTTGCATTCTTGAAGTTGTGCCAAGAGCTCAATCTTGTGAGCTTCGAGCCGATCAATATTGGCTTTGATCGGACCCTCAAATAGCAGATCAAGCTTGGCCTTCTCTTCATAAACAAGCTGCCGATTGGCCTGGATTGTGGCCTCGATGTCTTTGCGCTCCCGACAATCGGCTAATCTCTGCTTAGCTTTTTCCAACTTGAATTGGTGCTGCTCAAGGTAGACGGCTGGAGTGAGGGAGGTAGACGGCTGGAGTGAGGGCATCGGCTAGCTCATCTGGGAGTAGAGCTTGAATATCTGCAAACCTCACCCTGATCGAACTACAGTCAGTTACCAAGTTGTCTAACGATGCCTCTAGCCGATGAGAGATATCTTCAAGAGTCTTTTTCACATCATCGGAGAAGGGAGCTAGAGCTTTGCTGCTAGTATCAGTTTCTGTTTCTTCATCCAGATAATCTTTGATATCAAAAGAGAACAGATCGGCTAAGGCCTACAAGGGAGAGATTTAAAGACAGTTAGATGCCAAATAGACATAGCCGATCTAAGACTTGGCGTTTAAAAGAAACTTACTGGGATAGTAGGAGCAGCTAGTTGTACTTCTTCTTCAACATGGTGACTCCCCGCAGCCGATGGAGTCTGATCGTTTGATGGTTGCTGAATAAGGGGTGAAGGAGGAGGAGGAGGCTGCAAAAAGGACAAAGTATTGAATAAACATTAGCTATGACCAGATTAATGGAAAGAGTGTGTGTAAGAAAATCTTATTGGTGGGGCTGGTTTGAGTATCGTTGCTGCCAATTTCTTCTTCACAGCAATTTTCTTCTTCTGCAACTATAAAATCTGTGAGTAATCGGCTATAATTGAAGTAATTACGAAAGGGATCAAAAGAGAACTGCTTACTCTTGAAAAATGAACTAGAGCAGAAGGAGTTGGAGGAGTCTGCTTGGGTGAGGCTGATGGTGTTCTTTCTGTATCACTCACTTCGGCTGCGGCTCAATCAACGTCCTCTTCGATCTCTTCTTCATCCAGAGCTTGCTCAATGGATGGATCTAATGCAGGCAAGTCGTCGGCTGGTTTGGATTTCTTCTTAGCCTTCTTCTTGGGAGCCGGAGCCGATGTGTCCATAGCCGATGACCTGGTTTTCCTCTTTTTACCAACATCGGCTGGTTCTCTAATTAACCCTTGGAGCAGACTTGAGGTCTTGGGGGCATGGTAGCCGATGACATGGGGAGATGGTTCACCTCCATTTGGAATAAGGTCAGGGGCATAGTCTATATCTTTGCCGCTGTTGCTCTGGTGAGGAGGAGAGGATTCTGTTGTCTGCAAGATAGAAGAGAAGACTAGTCAAGATATGAGTCGGCTAACAATTATTCAAGCAAAATTAGTAAATCAAGACATACCCGAGGAACAACATCTGGAAAGAGGTCTGTCATGTACATAGAAGCCGATTGATGGAATAGGTGCAGTTTCCACTCGCCCCATCATCTGTCAAATGCTTTGCTCCTGAAGGTTGCAGCTCTATGTTCTCAATGCTTCCCAAAGGGGGTCCTTGGAGACTGAGCAGTCGATCCATCATTAAGGTTGATGAAATTTCCCCTCGACACTGGATCTTATCGGCAAAGAATAAGCCGATTGGGAGTTGGCCCATTCCTAGTTGTCTGGCTGAGCACATTGGGTGATAAAACTCATAAGAAATCTGGATGTTTCTTCCTTGATGAACGCCAACAGGAAGGATACACGGACTGATTGCGGCTGAAAGGATTTCTCTAGGTTTCTGATATCTTTCATGATTGATATCTTCGAACCTAAAGTCCAATGGATTCTCCAAAAGTGTTGAATCTTCGTAGAGGAACCAAACTCGAGCGTCTTTTTGGAAACCCTCATAAAAACTGCAGAACCAGTCTTTGAGCAGTTCGGCCGATAGCCTCGCTCCTGCATCGGCTGGTGTGGAGGCATATTCTTCGTAAGATGTGCATCTGCGATGAGTGCGTTCTTCTCCATCATTATCTACAGTCGGTTCCAGCCTTGGGAATTCGGCTTCTGTTACAGACGGCCGATTGACAAACTTCATGACTACTAGATTCAGCCAAGACTGCAATAGCCACCATGGTCCACCTACTCCGACTACTGAGCCGACGGCCAACTTAGCCGATGTATTGTTTAGCATTTGGTATAAATAGCCGAGGAGGATTTTGCCTAAAGGAAATTGTCTCTTGGTCTCCAAGGCTTCGGCTACGAACTGCCAGTTGGTTGTAGGGCCACAGCTTGATCCACAGAAGAGGAATTTTTCTAACCGCATTAGCAGGAAAGCCACATGTTCTCGAGGAGTGATAGAACCTTGGCCCATATATGCTGCTACATAGCCTGACCAGCCGCCTATGCTCTTGGTCTTGAAGTCATATTGGTTCTTCGTGTTCAAGCTCATAGGGTTAGCCGATGAGGTGACATCCAGGCCCGTAATCATTATGATATCTATGAGAGTTGGAGTCATCGGCCCTTGATTGAACAAGAAGGCATTGATGGTGTTGGACCAAAAATAGGAGGCAGCTGCCATTAGGGGCTCGTCCTTAGCTGAGTTGGCTATGGTGAGATCAAGTGCTTGGCCGATTCCGATTTCATCCCAATGAACTCTTTTGCTAGCCGATACACGCTTGTACCATGTAACCCAGCTCTTTTCGAGTATGGTTTTCTCAAGAGATGGCCAAGATTTAAAGGTATTCTTCCTGTGACCTAGATCTGGGTTGGCTAATCTGAAAGGAATCCTATTGGTTTCACCGATGATGAATTCAGTGGGATCGAGGTTGCCGATTGGGCCGAGAAAGTAATGGTTTTCATGCGATAAGCTTGGAATTGCTACCAGATTGGACAGATGCTACAGATATAAACAAGAATAGAGAGGAAGAAAACAAGACGAGACAAGAGAAAACCAATATGCTGCAAAAGAGGGGGATCTAGCTGACGGATACTTACCTCTGCATACTCGGCCGATGGCGCGGCGGATGGGCTGGCGGAAGTCGACATCGCCGCAGGCAGAGATATGACCGGAGACGAAGTCGCCTGGGGATCGCCTTATGCGTCGGGGAGATCGCCGGAGAGAGAGAAGACGGAATTCGCTTAAGCAGTGAAAATGAAAGTCACGGTGTGAAGATTCTCGGGGGCAACGGTTAGTATTTAAAGCACTGTGTAACGGTCGGAAAACAGCAAGTGCGATTTTCACTCGGAGTTGATATATGGCAAATCCTAAACATTATCCAATATTCCGGACTTAGGGGGCATGTGTTAACGACCAAATTCGGTAACCTCAGTATCGGAGATGAAGATCAGATTGAAGCGGAATCCAAGACGAAGATCGTTGCAGAAACAGAGCAAGAATCGGCTGTAATCCAAATCGGCTACGGTCAGGATCGACAGAGTTTGAGTCGGACAGGGCTAACCGATACAGCCGATTCCGACAATACGACTCGGTGTACGTCATCGAGTTGAGTTAATGTGCTTCATGGTGATTGCCACGCAAGGATAGAGTCCTAAGAAGGCAATTGTATCTATTAATTAGGATATTTTATGTAATTTCCTTAGAGATATGTTTGGGCAAAAGTCTGCCGCAAAGACTTATGGTATCTTAGAGTTTGTTAGAGATAAGAGCCGTGTCCGATATGGACATATTTTGTAATTCTCGGGTATAAATAGACCCGAACCTCATGTAATCAATGAACACACGTTCAATACAACTTCGGCGCATCGCTACCCTTTTTGCTTTCGTTTTATTTCGACGAGTTCTTACTTTCGGGTTGAGCTGCATCGGTTTCGATCTTCAACAAGAGGTAAGACTTGTTATGGCGGCTTGTGTTCTCGGGATTAGTGCTTCCATCTTTATGACACTCTAATCTTGTTTATATGATTCGTCGAGTTATCATATATCTTATATAATCTTTGGTAATATCGTCATCTAACCTATAATCGGCTAACATCTGCTAATAGAAGGCGGCGGATTAGGTTAGATAGCGACGTTAGCTTGGATTATATAAGATATCTACCACTCTATGAAACATCCGGCGACTTGATTGTCTAGATATTGTTCTTCTTTTCATACTTAATGCTGCATCAGTTGAGTTTGATCTATTAAGTCGTCCTTAGAATTTCAATCTCTAGCATGTCTTCTGGTTGCCGATTAGGGTAGCATCGGGGTTTCAGCCGATCTTACCTGATTTAACTATAGTCATTCTATATGCTTGATCGGCATGTTAAATATGCCCTTTATGTTAAGATCTTGTCGCTTTTAAGCATATTAGGCTTCTGCTTGGTATGTTCTACTTGCTTTAATATCTTAATATAGAGTGGTATCAGAGTATTAGCCGATACATGCTAGATCCATTTGATCGGCTATGCTATGAACATATATAATTTTGTTGTTAATATATATTTCGATCTAAGTGATTTATACTGTCTCGGCATGGTGACCGATATATCCCAATCACTTGATTTAAGTATATATCGACATCAGGATTATGTATTGGTAATATCTACAGCCGATCGGGTAGATTTAGTTCTTTCTTACTTATTAATGACTGCCGATCGATGCTCATATGACATCGGCTCAGAGATAAATGATATGTCATCGGCACTTAGTCGATCGGCTATCGTTTATGGATTTAACTACGGTTTCTTTGTCGTTGTTTCTTGTTGATTGCGGGATCAAATCAACTGGCACGCTAGCATACCCGAAGGCGAGTTTTGGACCTGCACTGGAGTTAAGCAGATCTCCCAGGCCTCGTGTTTTTCATCAACACATACTAATTTACTAATGTAGTGTGTTATTTTCTCAAATGTAGTGTTCAAAATTGGTTCTCACCAACATATGAGCACCTAGAGGGTGGGTTTGGTTGGAGGGAGCTTTTATGAGGGATTAGGAGATTAGAGAGATGAGGCTATTAATTGTTATGTTTGTTTAGAGGGTGTGGGAGTTTTGGTGGGACGGGAATAAAAAAATTGAGGAATAAATTATCTACTTTTTGATACTCCCTCCAGTTCTAATATTGTTGACGTTTTGGGGATAGAACCAGAGTATGCTAATTTTTGACGTTTTAGTCGCTTTCCCCTGCATGCATGCATCCATTATTGCAGAGTGCAGAGTGCTTCGTTTCTACCGTCCAGGTCGCTTCATTTCCTGCGCACAATGCACAGAAGCTAGTGATAGGCTCAAACTACCTAGGATATAACAACTTGTTGATTCCAATTAGCACATCACCATATTTAATTTGGATAGAGAAGGAATTAGGCATCTAATAAATCACTCCTGGGTATGTGAGATTATGTCCAAAACGTCAAGAAAATTAGAACTGTGAGGGAGTATTTGGGTAGGGAATGGGAGTTAGGAAGAAATTCCCACTTAAAGTTGCCTAGACACATTTCAGTTATCCATTTTCACTTAATATCTAATCTCCATCTAAACTCCTACTGATCACAATTACCTCTGTCAAATAAGAGATTGGTATTAAAAATCAAATTACCATGCTAATCTCACCATCAGTTCCCTCAGGTTTCCAAACAAGTTAAGAGAGGAATATGCATATTTGAAACTCATATGAGAACCCCATTAAATACTTCATGTAGGGAGTTTTTTTTTCCTCTATAGACGATTTGACACTCATATGTCTAATACATGTATGACCCACGTGTAAACGAGCCATTGGGTAGAGCAACTTGAAATTGCCACCCGAAAGAGTGACAAATGCTCGTGCTTCAGCCTCCCTAATTCCCACAAGATTTCTTTTCGTTGGATTTGTTCTAGTTGTATTTTATCATTCTGTCCTGATCTAACTTCTTGGCTCTAGGTAGATTTAGGTCGGTGAGTGAAAACAAATTTCCCTATAGATTTAATCATTTTTTTTTATTAATAGTAGCCATATATCTCCTCTAGCAGATGGTTTCATGGAGAAAGATTTGGTCTTGGTGGTGCACGGAAGAGGCTTGGTCTAGGAAGAAAGGTGTCTTCTCAGCCATGGATTTTCTCCTCCTTACTCCTGATAGAAAAGATATTAGCATTCCCCTTATAGAACTTAGAGATATCAAGATACCATTTCCTTGATTTTGCTAGGTAGATAGGTCAAACCAGGATTTTGAAAATTCGACAGTAATTGTTCGTTTATCATGGTTATTAAACTGAGTGTTCAAAATCATGATGTTGCTTATGTTGAGGGGGTGCTGCCATTTGAGACATAATTGGTAGCATGCAGACCTCTAAGTCAATGGTAAGTAGGCCAGAGCATGCCAATCATGCCTATGGTAGCATAGGGGTTATAGATTGCACTAAAATATACCTTGGTCACAAGAGAACATTCATCACTACTAACTACTAACATGTTAAATAGAACATTATTCACAATTGATCTAGATTGCACACAAACACAACATTGAACACATAAAAAGCACAAAGAAAGAACTCACAAACAAATAGAACATTGTCACACCTCCTCTCTTATCGCCACCGTGTCAACTTCCCTCCGATCACCAGGCACGGCCATATCGACCTCCATCCCCGGCCGACACCACGTCCTCTTTGAAATCCGTTGCCACCACTTTATGCCTTCTTCCTATACAATTGCTTATGTTCTTGAAGAGGTTCTATTTAAAAGAGAGCCCCGCATTTATTTAAAAGCGCTAGTTGATACGTCACACATTGCTGAAGGGCATTGTGGTTATTAAAAAAATTGCAAAACTTTGTGGTTACAAACAGATTTGGAGAAATTAAAACATCAAAAATAGATGTGCAAAAATAATCATTGTGCTTTTCAAGCCCATCAAACAATTAGTGGCCTAATCATACGATTAGAAAGTTCTCAGGCCAAATGTAATATGGGTGTATAGCTCATCAAAAGATCGAGATGGCTCAAATCAGATAAAGGATATCGATCTAACGTGACCCATATTTATGGATGATGTGGCCTCATGTATCATCAACTTTTGATAAGTTGTTGCCTCTTATTGGTTGTAATTATATAGATAAATAGATTTGCTATGCTACTTGCTATAGAAAATCAGTCGAGGAGAAACTCTCTTTTTTGATAGTTGGGTTTACTTGAAGATTCGTGTGTGGGAGTTTCATTTTTACACACATTCCTTTGTTTGATTGTAGAGAGGAGAATTATATGGAGTATGGATGGGAATTGAATTCTAAGTAATGATGTACGACTCAGATTTATCTCGTCATACTTAGAAGGAAATTCCCTCCCAATTACGTGCACCTACCTAGATATTGAAAATGTGGGAGTTCGCTCTTAAACTCTGCTTCCCAATCTCTCATAAAACTCCAACGTTTATCAACCAAACAATAGACTTAGCAGTCCCCACCCCTCAAACTCACATTCCAATGTAACAACTCCCTCCAACCAAACGCGTCGTAAGCGTTGTGCGGGAGGGCTGGACTCGATCCCGCGACACGCAGTGTACCTTTCATATGCCCCTAACATTGAGTTATAATCTAATCATATATAACACTTTTGAGTTATATTGTAATTACACTATTTTTCATTATGTACTATAGCTATATCTAAAAACTTTTAGACAAATTCTCTTTAAAAAATATGTGTTTTTTACACAAGAGTCTTTGCATGTGAGGTTTCAATAGAAGAATGAAAAGAGAATGTCTTTCACACATATATGTGACTAGCATCAAGTAGGGGTATGTGCCAGACGACCGGGGTCATCTTCCTAAGCTTAGTCAAACCCGTCCACCCGCCGCCCGCCGCACGCCGGCGAAAACCTGTCGCGCGCCCGCGCCCGCGCCCGCATGGGCGGCAGCGCGGCGGCGGCGCCGCCGGCCCCGGCGTGGATGGCCGCCGGAGCCCGGAGGTGGCTGGAGGAAGCCGGCGTCGCCTTCGACGGCTCCGACCGCCGCGCCTTCAACGCGCTGCCCCTCGCCGGTGCGCGCGTCTCCCTCGCCGAGGGCGGCCGCGCTGTCTGCTCGCTCCGCGTGACCGCCGAGCTCACGGTACGCGCCGCATCCCATCTCCCACGGCGCCGTCCTCTGCTTCCGCCGTGCGCCGGCGACGCGCGTCCCTCCGCTCTCGCCGGCGTTTCTTGATTTGATTTGATTTGGTTTGATTTTGACATCGGGGCGGCGGCGCCAGGACGGGGAGGGGAACTGGCACCCGGGGGCGATCGCGGCGGCGGCGGACGACGTGTGCGCGGCGGCGATCATGTCGGTGGAGGGCATCATCAAGGTCTCCGTCCACTACGACATCTCCTACTTCTCGCCGGCCAAGCTCCATGTCCGTAAACCTACCTACTCCCCCCATTGCCATTTTTTTCCTAGCAATTTCTTGTCCCAAGACACCAATAGAGGAGGAAAAAAAAAAGAGAGAGAACAGAACATTAGCAATAGTTTATGTTAGCACGACACGATCACAATCAATCGATCAATGGTTGACTCTTCGTATCGTTTTTCCTTTTTTTTTTCTTTCATTTTTTTTTTTTTGGCATGCGTGACCGGTCTGCTTCGTGAATGATGAAATCAAATGGTTTCTTTTTTCAAGCACTACAAAAAGTAACAAGTAAATTAGATTATCGGCTTGGTCATGCTGGAACAAGTTGATTATATTCTGAATAATAAGATTTATAGTTTGCCTTTGTGTTAAGGAACCTACATTAACAGGAAAGCTGATTTTTTTTAGCGCCAAGAATTTCGTTTTATTACTATCTTTATTTAATGTACACAAAAATAACTATTTTATTTACATACAATGTGCAATACTGCAATGTAAAGCATAGTTGTGCTTCTCTGGAGACTTTTATGAACAATTACTTCTTGGACTAGTTAGGCAAGCTCTTTCATGATCAAGAATTGAAGATTGCAAGGTTATCATTCATTTCTGTCAATTCGATTTGGGTTGCTTGCTTGTTTGCGGTACAAGCCCCTCTTAAGCCTTTTTTTAGCTAAGATGCACCAGAATCAGAATTCCCAGAAGCAAACCATGATATGGTGATACTGTAGTAGTCAAAACAGCAAAATTTGATTCAGTGGCACCGAAAGATCAGCAGTTCAGTTTATAGATAAAACTATATTCTGATTATGTATTCTAAGTTTATAGACCTGAATTCAAGTCGTGTAAAGATAAGTTGTTATCTTTCAGTGTCAATGAAACCAGATTTTTCCAAAAAGTTTAGTCCGGAACATTTTCGGTTGCAGCACATTGTGCTTTAAGAACATATTCTAGCTAGAGCCCAAACCAGGCATCTCCTGTGTCCAGACGCTTCTCTGTTATGATCCAATTTGTACTCGTCAAATTAATTCCACTGAAGAAAGTACTTTTCGAATCATGCTCGCTGCTATTCTCATTTTCGGAAACTTCAACAGAGCAACATCATTCCATTAGCTTCTGAAAGGTTGAACAAACCTTGAAAAAGACTCTGAATTGTGACTGAAGCCTGGTTTAGTTCCTAACTTTTTCTTCAAACTTTCAATTTTTCCATCACATCAAAACTTTCCTACACACACAAACTTCCAACTTTTCCGTCACATCGTTCCAATTTCAATCAAACTTCTAATTTTAGCGTGAACTAAACACAGCCTCAACCTCCCTGAACTCTGTACTGCAGGAGGAAGTTGAGCTGGACGGCAGGGTGGTGGAGCAGAAAGGGAAGATGACGGCGGTGACGGTGGAGATCCGGAAGAAGGATTCCGGCGAGCTGGTGGCGATCGGCCGGCAGTGGATGTCGACCACCAGGCCAAAGAAGGATCAAGCTAGCAGCAAGCTGTGACTCTGAACCAGGTATGCCTACCTAGCTCCCAATGGAGTTCTTCAGTTCATCTACTGCTCACCTTAGCAACCATCAAGGTGATTGTAACTTTTGTGTGTTGCAAGAAAAATCTCTCTCATTTTTTGTATTCTGAAACATACTGAATTTAACTTAATTGAAAGGGTATAGAGAACTAGAGAGATCCATGTTGCCAATGTGAATTGTCCAAAAAAAAAAAGATTCTTTCTGTGATTGTGAAAGGGGACAGCTGGACAGGCTCTGGTATACTCTAAAAGCCTCAACCACTAACTTTATAAACATCTAAATTACTCCTGGACTCCTCGTCGTCGTGAAAGGACGACGGCAACGTGATCATAAATAAATTAAGAATTGCAATCGATATTAGCAAAATCCTATCTGAAAGGGAAGCCATCGTGCAAAATACACGAAGCTTCTCATCATGGAGGAGATGAAGAAGAGCTTTGCTCGGAGAGTGAGGCAGTCAAGCTAGCATTAGCAAGGGCGGCGACATGGACGGCGAGTCGCCGGCGGCGGCGGCGCTGCGGCTCGCCCCCGTGGCGAGGAGGTGGTTGGAGAACCCCCGGGAGTCGCTGGCGAGGAGCAGAGAGGAAGGCTGCGGCGACGCGTTCAACATGGTGGTGATGCCCGGGTTCCGCGTCTCCCTCGCCGAGCCCGGCCGCCTCGTCTGCTCCTTCCGCGTCCCCGCCACCGTCGCCGTACGTGCGTCCTCCTTCCTTTCCCGGCAGTCATGTCGGTCGCCACGCCGTGTTCGTTCGCACTCCGATTCGGTCTCACCTGCTTGTTCTTGGTTTCTTCTGCTGCGGCGGCGGGCGGCGGCGCAGGACGCGGACGGGAGGTGGCACGCCGGGGCGATGGCGGCGGCGGTGGACAACCTGTGCGCGGCGGTGGCCTACACGGCGGACGGCGTGCACAGGTTCACCATCAACCAGGCCATGTCCTTCTTCTCCCCGGCCGAGCACGGCGTACGTCCATGGATCATCATCATCTTGCTCTGTAAACCGATCTTTCTCGTGCGAATGATGATGATGATTGCGCGCGCAGGAGGAGGTGGAGATGGATGGGAGGGTGGCGCACCGGAAGGGGAAGCTGACGGCCGCCGTGGTGGAGGTGCGGAGGAAGGCGTCCGGCGAGCTGGTGGCGATAGGGAGGCAGTGGATGACCTCTACTCGAGCGAGGCCGGAGAAGAACGGCGAGAGCAGGAGCAAACTCTGAAATGAAAAATCCATTAAAAACTGTTTCCTTTTTTTTTTTCCTGGTTTGATCATCTCAGCATGTCTCTTGATAAAGAAAAGATAGTGATGATGGCGTCCATTCGAAAGTGCCACTAGGTAAACTGTTGTAAATTCTCAAGATGGTATAAAAGCTCTTTTCTTCTAGTAATATCAAGTAGGTGTATGAATACAAAGGCAGCCACTTCTTTTTTCTGTTTTTTGCTAGGGAAGAAATGAGTAATTCAGTATGGACATGATCAATATGTACACATTGCAGGTCATGCAAAAGCGTGCCAACAAAAGTAAATCAAATTACAAACATATCATCTCTATCTTCTCACTTTATTCACCACAAGGAATACCCCACACTTAATTATTCCTTAATCTCCCTCCAATGTCCATCAATCTGAACAATCCTTTTTGTCCAAAATAATCTCAACAATCTTTTTCTCCACAATAATCTGAACGATCCGATCAAGTCAATCCCCAAGCCTGCAAAACCAAGACAAGCCCAATGTGAATGCCACAAACAAATCTCATCATTCTCAACCAGCTCTGCTCTCACAATTCCTTAACCAAGAAACAGAAGAAGAAAGAAAATTGCATTTTCTTTTCCAAACCTGAATTCTGCCGTCCGATGTCCCGACGACGATGACATCGCCGTCGGCGTCGACGGCCATGCACTGGACCCGCCCGCCGCCGCCGGCCTGGAGAGCGCCGATCCTGGTCAGCTTCTCCCTCGACCAGATCTCCACGACGCCATTCCTGGAGCCGAGGTACACCAGGTCCGAGCTCACCACCAGTGACCTCACCTCCACCGACGACGGTATTGTCCCGACCAGGCTGTAGTTCGAGCTGCTCCATATCTGCACCCAAAAAAAAAAAGAACACAAATTCACATCCCATTTCATCATCACCACATACCTAGACCAGAAACCACACTAATACATCGACTGTGTGCATGAAATTCACAGGGAACAGTTCAGTTCTGATTGAAATTTCGTCAAACTTTGCCGTGTTTCAAACGGGGCCTCGACATATTTCATAGTTTTGGTCTTCCATAAGAATGACAATTTCTTTTGGAGAGTTTCAAGTCGAACCAGCACATACTTTCAGATAAGAGGAATTTTACAATTTTTGAGAAAGTATCTTGGGTACCTAAATTTTACACTAAAAAGTTTGGTAATTTGAGATAATTAGTATCCAGAGGTATCAAATTTTACATAAGAAAATATGGTACCTCCAGGAATGTGAAATTACTCTTCAGATAAATGTTTCCAGAGTTAAAAGTTGTATGATAGGAGTTGAATGTTTTCTATGAAAGTACAAATTTTCAGTTGAAAGTTATATGATTTGAGTTCAAACTTTGGCGTGTTTCAAACTGTCTACACTTTATCAAGCTTTCCGAGTTTTTCCTACTTTTTTTTTTTGGTACCTTGACTGATGCGCCGTCGAGCGAGGTGCTGCCGGTGTAGAGGAGATCCCCGTGAAGATGCAGAGAGTAGATCGGGCTGGCCTTGCCGATGATCCTCTTGCTCCCTTGCTGGATCACGCCGATCGTCCCGCTCGCCAGGTCGATCTCCTGCACGCCGCCGTCGTTGCAGCCGCAGAAGAGCTTCCCGTGCACCAGCGCCATGGATCTCACCACCTTGCTCGCATTCAGGACCTTGGCGCCGCCGCCGCCATTGTTCCAGCTTAGCACCTGCAAAACACAGACCAAGTTAGCTTAGCTAGCCAGCCGTCCATCCATGGCGTCTCGCCGGAAAGATATTGATTGGGCGATCGATCACCTTGACGCCGGAGCCCTGCGGCGCGAAGCAGGCCATGGCAGCGGCGACGGCGAGGCTCTGAACCGGGTCCTTGGCGTCGTGGACCTCGACGCACCGGAGGGCGTCTCGGAGCTGCCACACCTGGTGATGATCAGGGCGTTCAGGTAGAGATGGACATGTTAAATTTCTGAAATTTTATGCGTTGTTCTTTGTTTCTTGATTTTGCCAAGAAAATTCAGACATACTCTGATAGTTCTATCCAGTGATCCACTGAACAGTTTCTCCTCTGAGTGTAGCACTGCTAAGCTGGTGATTGCTTTCTTGTGTTCTTGGGACTCATGGACTAGGCGAAGGATGTTCTCACTTCTCTCCCAGACCTGAACATTTAAATTTCACAGATTTCTAAAACTGAAACTACAAAGTTACAATCTCAGGAAAAAAAATATTGGAAGTTTGAAAGAGAGAATTAAACCTTTAGTGTTCCATCAGAGTGGCCGGAGAAGATGTAGCCCTTGAAGTAGGCGATCGATGTGACCTCACCATTCGAGCTGCAGTCTGCGTGATTGAGCTCCTTGTGATTCCACATATCCTGGAACAAAAGAACAGAAATGTTCAGTAAAAAACCAGAATTTCTGATTTGCTGCAAGAACAGCTGAGAAAAATGCAATTACGATGCTGGATTCTTGTCCATCTGACAGCAGCTTGAGCATCTCGAACGCGAGGCCGGACGATTTCTTCAGCTCCCTGAGCGTCCTGAGCACGTCCTTGATGTACGTCGTGATCTCGTGCATCCCCTCTGAAATTTCACAATGTTTGGATAAAAATGTTCAGAGATTCTTTCTTTCTGAACCAAAAAAAAAAATCAGAGTTATCTCTCTCTCTCTCTCTCTCTCTTTCTCTCTCTTCTGAAATTCTTGTGGCGAGATTGGTAATGGACAGTGTGACCAACCGCGATCGTTCATGAAGCTCCTGAGGGCCACCATGGCGAAGGCCCTGTCGCTGCCGTGCTTGCCTGACCGGAGGACGAGCACGAGCTGCCGGAGCAGGCACACCCTGGCGGCGCCGAGCACGCCGGTGTCGGGGAGGAGGGGGAGCATGCGGACCAGCCACGCCGCCGACACGAGGCTCGCCGTGAACAGCTCGCCGCTCTTCGCCGCCGCGAGGCACCCCGACAGCGCCTCGAACACCAGCCCGAACTCATGGCTGACCAGCGCGTAAGCCGCCTTCCTCTCCCACTCCGCCGCCGCCTTCTCTTCCTCCTGCAAAAAAGAAAAAAAAATGGCATCGTAAGTGAACTCGATGTATGAAATTCAGCAGGTTTTTTATGGGCATAGTGAAAATTTCTAGAAAAAAATTGACAATGTAAAGTATAGTGATATATATTGATCCACCAAAAAATCAAGTTCAAATTTGATATACACATAGAGATAGAAAAAACATTCAGCGTATGAATAGTAACGTACGGTTCACATATGAATTTGTCCTTTTTAGAATTTGTTCTTTTTATTTCTCGATGTGTTTTTTGGGAATACGCAAAAGACCTGTGTATCATTGTATTAAGATAGGTGAAGCGAAGCAAATCCCGCATAGTATTTCTCGATGTGTGAGTTAAGTTTAGATCTAAAATTTTTTATAGACATGTTGTATGAGTGTCATTGATTTTTTTTATAATTCTTCATAACCATTTGGATGGTTTTTAAACAAACGAGAGGACATCCCCTCGACAGATCAAAGTAATTTTTCAGGTTTTTCGGCTGAATCTGATACTACCATTTCGTCCTCGCCGGCGCCGCGAGAAATGCTGAGATCGTGAGACGGCCGGTGCCTCTCTTTCACCCTGGCAAGCTTGAGCAGCGATGAGCGTGAGAGCGGCCGGCCCGACGAGGAGAACTTGCCGGAGAGATTCATGATGGTCTCGGCGGCGAGCAGCTGGCTCCTCGGGTAATCCGAGTTCTTGAGGCACTGGATGAGGCTGTCCACTGCTTCCTCCCTGTACATGCTGATCTTCCTCGGCTCCACCTGACAATCCATTTACGCATTGATCTCGCCATCAAACATGAGAATTTTTTGTGATACAAATCTGAAGAGAAATGCTGCGAGAGAAGCTTTTTGTTTTTACTAGGAGATCTAGCTGAAGAAGTAGCCCTGCAACGACAGGGCTCTGCTCCGGTGCCGTGGATTGCAGGTACACGAGAAGCGTGTGCATCATGCTGAATGAGCTCGCCTCCTTGATCGTCCGAAGAAGACGATCAGCTGCAGATCGCCTGAAAAATAAGTTGAGATTTTTGGTTGAGTTTCAGAGGAGGATAATTTTGCCATTCTTAAGAAATATAAAGATACCATATATTTTTAATGTAAAATTTACTACCTCCAAACAGAGTTCATCAAGTCATTTTACGTGAGATATCGTCACCCTACAGTAAGATGGTTACTGCACGATTACCATGAAAACCGTACGGTTACCATAAGGTTTACTCATTCCGGTTCCATATTAATTGACGTTTTGGATAAGATTGAGGTCAAGCTTTTATAACTTTGACCATCAATAATTTTAAAAATATTTAGTTTAAAAGAACTAGAACAACATATATAGATTTGTCTTTTAAAGCACTATAATAAAAGTATACATGCATTTATTTATTATATATATTATAATAGAAAAATAAGGTCAAAGATATATCTTGTAGACCGTGTCATTGTCCAAAACGTCAATTAAAATGAAACCGGAGGGAGTACTATGATTTTAAAACTGAAAAGGTTACCGCACATGATAACCGTGATAATTGTGTGATAACCGGTTTTGTAAATCCTATGTTAAGGACCGTAAAGAGGAAAGGGAGGAGCTTTTGGGTTACCGTTTGAGCTTGAGCAGTTCGGCGAGGAGCCGCACGATGTCGAACTTGTCGGCGTCGCCGACGACGTGGAACGCGTCGAGGATGGCGGCGAGGGCCGAGTTCTCGACGATGCTGCTCCGGCAATGGCCGTCCTCGGCGACGCACCGCAGTAGGATCCTCACGGCGGCGACCCTCTCCTCCACCTGCTCGGCTTCCAAGCTCGCCGCCACGCTCCTGATGAACCTCTCGGAGACCAGGGCGGACCTGGGCACCGCTGGGGACGAGCTGTCCCGGCCGCCGTCGACGAGGATCTGGCTCAGGAGGATCACCGACGCGGCCTTCGGCTTGACGCACATCTTGACCACCGCGCCGCCGTCGTCGTCGCCGCCGCCTCGCCGGATGGTGGCGACCAGCGCGTCGGCCATGTCCATCTCGACGAGCTGCTCCGGCGAGGGGGAGAGGAGGTGGATGAGCGAGACGGCCTCGACGAGGCCTTTCTTGAAGAGCGCGACGAGGCAGTCCACGTCGGAGTCCACCCTCGTCAGCGTCTGCACGACGGCGTCGTCGCGGGAGGCGAGCTCGGCGAGGAGGAAGACGGCCACCTGGAGCACCTGCGCGCTCACGGAGTTGAAGAGGATCTCCACGAAGCCGTTGATGACGGCGGGCTTAGCGAGCGCGGCGAGGACGACATGCTCGGCGCCGGCGGCCTCGCGCCATAGCCGCTCGATCCGGAGCACGGACCGCTCCGAGTCGGCGAGCTCCTCCGACGTGCAGAGGCAGGACACCGCGGCGCGGAGCTCGCCGACGGCGCTGTCGAGGGACGCCTGCGCGATGACGCTGGTCGGCGACGGCGCGCTGGCCTGGCTCACGGTGGCGTCCGGCGACGGCGAGCTGATCTTGAACGGGGCCGCGGCGGCGGGGCTATCCATCGTCGTCGTCGCCGGCGGCGGCGGCGTGGGCGCGGAGGAGGAGGCGGCGGGGTTCTGGTCGCGCCACGCGGCGATGAGGCGCTTGAGGACGTAGTTGGTGCTGGGGAGGTGGGCGCCGTGGAGGCGGTGGCGCGTGATGGGGCAGGTGGCGTTGCCGCGGTCGAGCCACTCCTGGATGGCGCGTCGCTCGTACGTCTGCCCGGTCTCGAGCGTGACGGGGTCGTCGAACACCTGGCTCGTGATCGGGCACACGAAGTCCTTGGGCGTCGCCACCACCGGCCGCCGCGCCACGTCGCCGCCGCAGTCGCCGCCCATCACAGAACTGCATTAAGAATCCGCCGCCGCGCGCGGCGTCGCCATCGTCACATCGGGAACGGTGTTGCTTTGGAGGCGAGCGCTGGAAAGCTAGCTAGCTTACCTCGCGTGCTCCGGAGAGAGCATGGCGGCGACGTCGTCGTCGTCGTCTTCCTCGCCGCGTGGGCGCGCTCTGCCAGGCTGTGACAGCGGCGAGGCCGTGTGCTTTTCCTATCAGACGAGACAGAAGCATTGGAACCTCAGCTCAGCTATGATCTGTTCAACTTTGCATTTTAAAAACAACTCTATTTGTTTATGAAATTAACAATAGAGTGAGATGCTAATCTTAGCTTTCTTAGCGTCCTAGATTACATATTAAACGAGTTGCACCAAGACTAGTTCAGAGCTCTGACCTCTCTGCCGGCGAGGAGCTCGGAGGAGGAGGGGGAGTCCTCCATGCTGACGTCAGAAGAAGGCGTCGCCGGCGAGTGCTCGGCGCGCAGCCTCGCCACCGGGCTTCCTCTGCCGGTCGGCGACGGCGACGGCGACGGCTGCTGCTGCACTATGAGGTGCGGCGGCACGCGCTGCGGGTACAGGCTCGGCGGCCGCATCAGCTCCCTCCGGCCCTTTCCGCTGCCCTGCCGCGGGTACAGGTCGGCCGCCTCGTCGGCGTCCGCCCAGATCGGCTGCAAAGATCACCGGAATATGACGTCACTATGGTGTCGAGCACGCTGATGGGAATCATGGGATAGGTTTGTGTTCGTAGCATTACGTTGTACCGTACGTCGTTCTGCGAGCTGACGGCCTCGTCGGTCTCCGCCGTGGCCTGCTCGTCGTCGTCGCCGTCCTGGTCGTCGTCTCCGACGCCGAATACGAGCTCTGGAGGCGGTGGCGGCGGGGAGTACGTCTCCTTCGCCGCGTCGCCGGCTTCAAGGATCTTCTTTAGGTAGAGCGCGTACGCTGTGCAGTTCGCGTTGAGCACCTTCTCGTACTCGCGCTCCAGTTCCCTCATCTCCTGCGCCTGGGCGCCGCTCATCAGGGAGAGAACCCTCATCGCCGACATCGCCGCGGTCTCCACGGACCCGTCCTCGCCGCGCCGGGACGCCGCCTCCGCCGCGGCGGCGGCGGCGGACGCGCGGCGCGCGGCGAAGTGGCGCATGACGGGGAGGAGGCGCGGCGCGAAGAGCGCCTCGAAGGCCGCGGGCGCGAGCTCGTGCCGCGCGAGCGCCGGGTCGAGCGCGAAGAGGTCGAGCACCGCGGCCGCCGCCGCCGCCGCCGCACCGCCGCGGCGGCGCGAGGCGGACGCGAGCGCGAGGAGGAGGCACGACAGCGGGGTCGCGGCGGCGAGCGAGAGCAGCAGCCGCTCGGCGGCGCGGAGGGAGGACAGCGACGGCGGCGCGGACGCGGCGGTGTCGAGCGCGTCCGACACGAGCGACAGCGCCTGCAGCGTCGCCGCCGGGTGCTGCTGCTGCCGTCCCCCGCCGCCCGCCGCCGCGGCGGCGGAGAGCAGGTGTCGCCGGAGGAGCGGGTCGGCGATGAGCTCCGCGAGGAACGCCGCGGTGTGCGCCACCACCGACGAGTACGTCGGCGTCGGCCCCGCCATGTCTGACGAGCACTTCACACACAAACCCATGGGAAGGTTTTGTCTCGAGGGTCGTGGAGGCGAGGTGACGCGCAAAGACTGAAATGCCCCATGAGCTCCGAGGAGTCATGCCTACTCGAGCAGGGGTAGGACCGGGATTTCGTCTCCTTGGGGTTTAAATTATGGCGGGAGAGGAGACCGGGGCGGCAGCGGCCGGCAGCGCGGCCGCCTGACGCGTGGAGGGAGATGGTCGCCGCCGCGCCGGAAAGGAACGTTTCGGAGGGGCTCGCCGTGGCTGTTTCCCGGAAGTCAATGTATGACTCTAGCTATCCTACAAGTTGGAGGATTTATTAATCCAGAGGATTATTATGTGATGTTAATCACATGTTTTTGGAAATTAAGAAATGAAGTTTTGGTCTACTATTATTAGAATCGATATGACTATGTGTGATATTTCCATGGGGGGTAGGTTTCAAATTAATTAACGCTGTAATTGACTAATTGTCACCCGAAACATTAGGGATGGCCGGATGAGAACATGCCAAATGGAGACAAGACATCACATCACAGAATCAGTGTTAGCGAGAGTGATTGGGGTATAATTGATATACGGAAACCAGTTAATTAATTAATTATCATCTTGTTATGCAATCTAATTAGTTCAAAGATCTTTGTAATCCAGCTTAATTTATATTACCTTCGCTAACTTTTTTTTAAAGATCATCCATCTTATTAAAAAAACGTAAATGTCATTTACTTTGTTGCCTTATTTTATCATATTAAACGTTTTTAATCATAACTTATATTTTATATATTTACACTAATATTTTTTAAATAACACAAATATCAAATATCATGTTCAAAAATCATATATAGCACCATACATTTAAAAGCGGATAGAGTAATTGTCACACCTGTGTACATCGGTAATTTTTTTAATTAGGTGTTATTTGTTTGTGGACTATCTATATATCTATCAATATTTTTTCTTAAATATAAATTTATTATAATTTAGTGTAATTACATAACTACAAACAATATAATTTGTATATATAGCTTTTAGAGACGCTTCAAGGGAGGCCGTGGGATTGAATCCCCTCACTTGTACGTCTATGCTATGATTTTTTTTCCTTCCTTGCTTGAATGAATCTCGGAACAAATCTAACATTCCAAAATTATGTGAAAGTTATATATTATACAGAATTTTTTTAGTTTGGCAAATTAAATCGTTTGTTTGATGTGAGGATGCATGCATGGGTTCTTGAAACCAACCAGGGTGGGTGACAGATAATTTTTTTCTCTGGAAACATAATTCAATAATGTGAAACGTAGTACTGCATTCCAAGCTGAGAATTTCAAAGTAGAAATGAGCAATTTAATCACGGTGACGAGGCCACGTAAACATGGGCACGGTCAATTATTTCTCTGCAACTAGAGCACTTAAACGACGGTACGGTTACAAGTTGGGTTTAATTTGCAAATCGGTTGATCATGTCGTCGAAGTTGCAGTAGTGGCTCGATCACCACTTGTCCGCCGCCACGGCGTCGTGCGCGGCGCCGGCGTCGGCGAGGAGCGGGACGAACTTGAGCATGACGTCGACGGCGTTCTGGGCGGCGATGGCGAGGAACTCGCCGGCCTCGTTGCCGAGCGAGGAGCCGCCGCCGGCGAGGTCGGAGAGGGAGCGGATGGTGAGGAACGGGACGGCGTGCTGGTGCGCCACGAGCGCCACGGCGGCGCTCTCCATCTCCACCGGCGTGCACCCGAACTTGGCCCGCAGGAACTGACGGTAGGCGGCGTTGTCGAGGAACACGTTGGCGCTGCACCCCCTCCTCACCCTCGTCACCCTCGGCGCCCGCGGCAGGCACGTCGTCGCGTTCACGCACGCCGGCAGCTCCATCCCCTGCACCACCACCACCGCGTACGTGTCAGCCAACTGATTTTTTATTTTTTTATACTTTTTGAACCTTTTTACTTTTTAATTTTAAAAGTAAACTTTTCCAAAACAAACTTATTTTCAGATTTTGAACCTTTTGACCACACCAACCTTTCTAACGTGAGTGCATGACCATAGTTCAATCTTTCGTTTTTGTCGTTTGTATCGGAGGGTGCCGATATACCAAAATTTCAAACAGATTTGATCAAATATGAACAAAATATTACCAAATTTATAAAAAATAAAAAAAACTAAAAATATCAGCCAAAATAATATCATATCGGGGATCAATAGAGCCTAAATTTTGTTACGAAATTTTGAATCCTAGGTATAACAAAACAACATTAACGCACCACACACGGTGAGAGCGTGACAGTTTTATCTTGTCACACGCGGTCAAATAACGCTGGTCACGCTAGCCAGGCCTGTGATCCTCGAGCTCAGTATATATATGTGTACCTCTAGCTTCTCGGCGAGGGAGAAGTAGTGGCTGCTGACGGGGACCCAGAAGGCGTGTTGGCGCTGCTCCGGCGTGCCGGAGACGGGGAAGATCTCCTCGGGCTGGAACCAGATGCTGTTGAGCTCGTTGGGGGAGGGGCCGGCGGCGGTGTAGTCGGAGAAGTTGAGGAAGCCGAGGTCGCGGGTGTAGTCGCCGGCGGCCTCGAGCGGCAGCTCGTTCTCCGGGCCGTCGCCGTAGCGCTGCCAGTTCCAGAGGGAGAGGTGCGCCCAGAGCTCCGGGATGGTGACGTCGCCGATCTGGAGGCCCTCGTCGGCGTTGCCGGCGATGCCCCAGTGCACGATGCCCTTCACCCTGAACAGGCTCAGCAGCAGCTGGGTCGTCAGCCCAGCATTCAGCTGCATGATGCATAATTAATTTGCAGATAATAATTAATTCGATTAGGGAAACGTACCGGTTGATTAATGCCAGTTTTAGTTGAGCTACTTTTGAATAACTTTAGGTAGTAGCATAATTGAAGTCATGTGTGTAGGAGTACGTACGTACCATGCTAAGCCCTGTCATGACCATGACAACGTTTTGGCCACCAATGGCACCGAAGCGAAACCTTCGTCCTTAATTAATTATTACAAGGAAAAATGAATCATTAGTGTGTGTAGTACTGTTTACCATAATTCGAGTATGTGTTAACTAATTAACGTTTTGGTCGTGTTAATGATCAGTTTTTGTCTTGGGTAAACGTTCGCTCGTCCATTTCAATTTCTGATCACAACAGCGTCAAACATTCAGGTAGCACATCTCTTTCTCGCCATATGTACGTGAGCTTAATTAAGTCACATATGTATCTCTTTCTTTGATTCGTCTTGATATATCATCATCCGCTGATAGTGTGATGCCACTTTCAGGTGATTATATATTATCGCATGCACGCTGTAATTAGCTTCACGCATGCATGCATCGTCCTTAACTAACTGTCCAATTAATTAACTGATGAAGAGGCTATAGCTGCATGAAATTAGCATACGCAATGATGTAAATTAATTAGAAGCTAGGTTAATTAATTAATTACGTACCTTGGATGTCGAGGTAGGATGGGAGGGGAGGGGTAGGGGTGAAGCTTGGGGAGTTGAGGACGGGATCCATCTCGTAGGCGTTGGGCACGACGAGCCCCACGAACGGCCCGCCACGGTCGTTCGCCCGCCGGACGGCCGACCACGTCTTCGCCGAGATGAACCCCTCCGCCGCCGTCGCCATCATCGCCGCCGCCACCAGCACCGGCCACCACCTCATCGCCATGGCTCTGTGCCTAGCTAGCTCGATATATCTCTCACTCGATCTTACTCCTCTAGCTGTCTAAGCTAATTAAGCGCGCGTAACTCACAACAAGCTTAGTTAACTTTTTATTCTGATATGTGATATTTTGATGGATCACTTCTGCGTGTGTGCGTGTGTGTATATATGTGGGTGTGCTGGTCTGCTACTCTGGTGTATATATAGATATAGAGCTGAGCCCCACTCGCCACACCCACGTATATGTTCATCGGGCTAATGGGAAATAATTGTACTGTAAATTTCCGTGGTATAAAATAGAAATGTCTGCCGCATGTGCACCACTATAATGGTGTCATGATTCAATATATTTTATCTTCGATGCTGAGATGCCGGGCTGACAAAGCCGCCATGCATGCATGATACGTTATGCATGTCATAACACGAGAAAAAAAAATGCGTATCTTATAAAACTAGCTGGGTGCTCGGGGGTGGTCCGCGCAATTGCACGGCTAGCACCCCATACAAAATTATATATTTTTTAATATGATTTTACTTAAAATTTATTAAATAGTTATCTCGTTGTCTTAAGATTTTGAAACACCAAACCTTATCATCCTCGTGTTTCTAATTTTATATTTTTTAAAAGTCACACCAGTTACTATCCCTTATTTCTATCATATCCTTCTTTATTTGCTTGCTCGATCTACTACTATTCCTATTCATTCTCATTGGAACCTTTAGAAATTGGATCTTATAGTTTTTAGAGTTTATTGTCCTGTTGGGTTTCGTTTTTATAATTTCTAGAAGTCCCGTCAAATGTTGCTATTATACTCATCTACAGTCGTCCACTACCCCTTTTCTTTATTTTCATTGGTATTTTACAAATTGAACATAATTATCGTTTAGGTTCATTTTTTTACATTGCAGAAGTTCCGCCAAAACGTCAACGACTTTATCACTATATTCCTCTACAGCTCGCCCGTTGCCTCCCTTCTTTATTGTCATTGAGATTTTAAAATCAAACATGATTTGGGGTTTATTTTTTATTTTTTAAGAAGCTCGAACATTTAAAAATTGGACCTTATGGTTTTTAGAGTTTATTTTTTATTTTCAATTTCAGTTGTTTCATAATTATATTCCTACTTGATCTTTCTTTTTAATTTGTCTAATTTCAGATTTTATTCCATTTTTTATTCAGAATTTTAATCAATCTCGTATTGGGTTCTTATATGTACTTTTATTTCAATATTGTTTCTATTTAATTCCGAATTCTAGTTAATTTTAAATTATATTTCTACATGAACTCTTCTTTTCTTTTCATTTTTCTAATTTTGATTTTTTTATTTTGTATTCCGAATTTTAATAATCTCGTATTGGGTTTTTATATGGACTCTTCTTTCAATATTGCTTAATTTTAATTTTAATTTTAGTTAATTTTAAATTGTATTTCTACTTGAACTTTTCTTTTCCACTTTTTCTAATTTCGGAATTTATTTTATTTTTGTTTCGAATTTTAACTAATATCATATTGTGTTCTTTTATTTTTTATTTTTAATTTCAGTTGTTTCAAAATTGTATTCCTACTTGAACTCTATTTTTAATTTGTCTATTTTTGTATTTTATTTTATTACATGTACTCTTATTTCAATATTGCTTGTTGATTTTAAATTGTATTCCCACTTGAACTCTTCTTTTCTTTTTTTTCTAATTTCTATTTTTTTATTTTTTATTCCAAATTTTAATAATCTCATATTGGGTTTTTATATGGACTCTTCTTTCAACATTGCTAAATTTTAATTCCGAATTACATGTAAAATAGGATTGGGGCTATAAATTGCTCTCTTTATGAAAGACCTCCATCTGTTTACTCATTTCAATTATTTGCGAAAGGATATCAAATTATCAATTGCTAGAACCTTCGATAAAAGAAAGTAAATTGTACTTCTACTCGAACTCTTCTTTTCCTTTTTTGTTAGTTTCGGATTTCGTTTTATTTTTTATTTCGAATATTAATTAATCTCGAATTGTGTTCTTATAAGGACTCTTCATTCAATAGTGCTTATTTTTAAATCTGAATTTTAGTTATTTCTAAATTGTATTTTTAGTTTGACTCTCCTTTTCTTTCTTTCTGATTAATGTGGGAATTTCTAATCCCATAGCGAACGTAGTGCATTCTTTCAAGGCTGTTTTATAATAATATAATAAATACATATATTTTGGGATGGTGATAGTCCGTTCGATAAAAAGAAAAGAGCGTGCAATAATATATATACCTACGCGTCTCTTTAAAAGAAAATAATGAACAAAATAAACTATATATATTCATCCGTATAAAAAATTAAATAAATTGGGATACATGCCCAATTAAATAGGAATATAAGAGATCAAAAAATAAATATTTTCTATGAATCTACAATATAGTCCATGCAAAAAGTAGAAGAATATCAACTACTTTAAAATTAAGAAAGAGGGACTAACTAAAAAAACGCCACAAGTTTTTTAAGAGAAAACTCTCAAATCTAACTATAGTAATCTAACTATAGTATAATTGTAATATAATTCCACTATAAGTATACTATAACTGCAAGGACTAACTAAAAAACGCCACAAGTTTTTTAAGAGAAAACTTTCAAATCTAACTATAGTAATCTAACTATAGTATAATTGTAATATAATTCCACTATAAGTATACTATAACTGCAATACAACTTATATATAAGTATTAAAATAATACGTGCAACTTTATATCTAACTTATATAGAAATTAAAATATAGTTACACTGTAGTTACAACATAACTATAGTCTAATTACAACTATACTATACTTATATTTGAAAGTTTTTTTTTCCAAAAGAAACTTGCGATTTTAGAAATTCTGTAGACTAATAATTAAAATTCTAAAAGAAAAATTATTCAAATGAAACGGCCCATATGTCAGTCAAAGAAAAGAACCACGATTTGTTTGATTGTTTTGCATCCAAGCACATGCGGCTTCTTAATTTCAAAGGGTGGTCCACAAGGCTCACCATACCGCCGGTAACCGCGCGGTTACCGGGCTTACCGCAGGGGTATGGTAATGTAAATACCGCGGTAACCTCCTTAAATTCAAATAGATTTAAAAAATAATTTGAATTTTTGATGAATTTTGCACGGTTTTGTATGGTTTTTCACGATTACCGCGGTTACCGCGCGGTAACCGTGCTTACCGCCGGGGCGCGGTAACCCCGGCCCCGGCGGTTTGGGAAACTCTGGTGGTCCAGTGGTCCCAGACAAAAAAAATTGCGGCCTAAGGCACATCTAAATATAGGTTTTCAAAAAAAAAGAAAGTAATATATCAGGTATGATATACAAGGACGTCAGCAATGACATCAATATAATATATCAACCAGCTGCTTGTAAAAATCTTAAACTTTCCAAATAAGCCATAAGTATCTCGTTCGGGCAAGATATCTTTCCCTAGTAGCCTTCTACATATAAAGAGGCTGCAAGCAGTGACAATCTCATGTTCAACCTCCCAGGAGCCGGGTATGGTACTGGTTTATTTAATGATACAACATAACACAACAAAACAAATGGTATTTATATAATTTTTTAATAGAATGAATGGTCAAGTGTTATGTCAAAAATCAACGGTATTATTTATTTAAAAAACAGTTGGAGTAGATAGCTAGATAATGATAATGATCAGATGTCTGAAGTAGGGTGTTTTTTTTCTCTAAACACGCCAAACATGTAAGAGCAAGTTCAATAGTATAGCCAACTACTAGCTCCAATTCATTTATAACCAATCTAATAGCTCATTCATACAATAGTCACATACTACACTATTAATACTTGGTCCCACTTATCATACATACACTGTGTTTTAGAGTCCGTGCTACAGCTGTCTACGAATCTATAGCCCGCTGCCCTTCTCTCTCTTTATTTATCTTCTTAAAATATGTTTGCAGCTAGCTTATAGCTTACTATTGTACCTGCTCTAAGTTAGCTTTAATAAATTAAAGCCCTCCTGCATTTCGTCGAGAGACATGTAATAATTCATAGATTTGTGTTTGTATAATCAAACACTGTTGCAATTAATTAAGTCAAGTTAGTGAGGATTGGACCTACGGCTATATATAACGGTTCTGTTTTCGTCAGCGTGGATCATGCGCACCTCAAAAAAAAAGGAAAAACGGATCACGCGCATCACGCGCTTGCTCATAACGTTAAATTATTTGATGCAAGAGAGATGCGTCTTCTCCCTTGTTCAAAATTTATTTGTTCGGCTAATAGAAATTAATAGGGACTCTCTCTCTCTGGTGTGGCAAATTAATTAAATTAGGGTCTGTTCATATTTATCACTCTTAGCATGCTCTAACTTTAAGGAAGTACTCCCGATTACTAGTAGTTAAAAGTTCCATGCGTGATATCACTAGGCAAAATAAAATAAGAACATGCATACACTACTACAAGAAAAGAGGAACACTCCAATATCATAAGTGTACGCATCTACAAAAATTAATCGACCCACATTATATTTTTTGCATACATCTTCTTAAAAAACCCGCATACAAAATTTATTTTTTCCAAACGGGCCTCTTAAAAGACCCGCATATGAAAATAATTAAGGGTATTTTCGCATTGAGGACCAATAGAGAGCTGGGTGTCACTAGTGGCCGGCCTGTCACCGGTTACTTTGTTAAGAAACCTGCATACAAAATTCATTTTTTTTTCCAAGTGGGTCTCTTAAAAGACCCGCATACGAGAATAAGGGTATTTTCACCTTGAAGACCAATAGAGAGCTGTCAGGTGTCATTAGTGGCCGGCCGGTCACCGGTTACTTTGGGGAGATGTCATAGCCTTGACGGCACCAAACTAAACCAGCAGCTAACTAACACCACACTCTTTCCTGTAGAAAGCTACCTTCGTCCCTTCGTCCCTAAAAAGAATATTTTTCATTTTGAAAATGATGCGATACAAAGGATATAGTATGTGCAAAAATCCAGTAAAAATCAGATTTTGCCGTCATGTGTGTGAATCGAGATGTGGCTCAACGGCAAGGGATGACTCAGCGACACAACATTAGCGAGGACGATGCAACGCATCTCAACTGTGGTGAGGACGACACGACACGTCTTTGACTGTGCCAAGGACGACACATCCTGACTAGCCTCCATCTCTTCCAAGGCCTAGCTCACCTAGGCCTCCTCGATGGCCCTCTAGCGTCGGCGTCGTCCACGGCGGTGAAGTTGCAGAGGAAGAGAGGTGGCGGGCGGGTGTGCATGGGCAGGCGGCCGAGGAGCGGAGCCAGGCGGAGGATGGTGAGCTTGATGTCCCCGTTGTGGAATCCGGCCTCAACGAAGATGCGGCTGACGACGGGGTCATCGAGGACGACCATGAGGGAGTTGGAGACAGGGGGCTTTTTGGCCTCGGCTCGTCGGCTCACGCGGCCTCCGGGTGCTCTCTTCCTCCGATCCAACCGCCTCTCCAGCTGGTGCACGCGAGAGGATAACCCGACTAGCGCTGCTGCCTGGCCACCTTGCGCCAGCGCCTCCCCCTGCGCTTAGAGCCGCTGCCCGGCCGAGCTCCTCCTCCGCTCAGTCACGCCCGCCAGATCGGCATTGCCGTCAGCCGCCCGTCATCGATCTGGCTGGACTCCGCGCCTCCATGGTCGCGCCATGCCGTCAACTGCCCTGGCTGCCAGTGTCCCCTACGCTGACCTCGCCCCACTGCGCCTCCGAGGCCGCTGTGCCGTTCCGGCGAAGTCAATGGGAAGGGAAAACAAGGAAAGAGAAGGAGAAAAAGAAGGAAAGAGAAGGGGCAATCCGAGCATTTAAAAAAATATCTCACCTCTTTTAACCCGAAAATAATAAAATAATACGACCGGTGTCCTATAGCCAATTACACGGTTTTTATATTGTCCATCAGCCGTGCCACGTTTTCGTGGTGTCTCCTAGTAAAAAAAAAGACAAATCTAAGAGGGGGTATTTGGATATGGCAAATAATTATACTAGATGACTACCCCACCGCGTTGCTACGGAAAATTAAGTTGCATAATATGTATAAATAAGATGTAATTTGATTATCAAAACTAAAACAATTTGATATAATTTTGAGTATAAAAATAATTGAGATTGCATGTTTTTAAGAGAGAAGAAAGAATAGACAATTTGGATCATAGATCTATCATTTAAAGGCAAGAAATAATTAGAATGATGTGGCTTATTGAGAGAAGAGACAAATAGCATTAACTACACTTAGTGGGGATGAACTATATAAGCATATAGGATTCCCTGGAAATAAAGGGGTATACTGTTCCAACGGTAATATCTCCCTCTTTTTTGAGTAGAAAAATCGCGTCTCGTTCCAATGGTAATATCGCTTAAAAGAAAGAGAAATCTTCCGTCTCGTTGTCTCCTTCGCTGCTTGTACTGTCGTGAAGACGAGTCGTGGCTGAACATGGGAGGGGTGGCAATCTCCATCCGACGAGTAGAGCAGGGGAGAGGAGGGGATCCTGGTGAGGGACGGCGATCTTCATTTGCGGCAAGCATAGTAGGGGATGGGAGAGGATCCTGGTGACCTGCCCACGTGACCTGGAATTTGCTTGCGTTTGTTAACCCTAGTAGCTTCTCTAGTATTGTGATACATAGATGTTGGACTATCATATCTAATATCCTGATACTTGGTCTTATACCTATGAGTATCATATCTGATATCCAATAGTACCACTTCTGATACACATGAGTATCAGATCTGATACCCAGTTACTAGGTTTGAATGTTGGGTTGAATACCTAAGTAACGAGTATAATACCTATGAATAGCAGATGAGATAACGAGTTATCAGGTCTGATACCTATGAGTAACGGATCCGATACATAGGTATCAAGCATGATATAGATTTGTTGCAGATCTGATATTTAGATACCGGGTCTGATACATATTAGTAGCGGATCTAATACCAGATACATGATCCATGTAAACCTAAAGAGCTGTACGGGTAGTGTCGTATTGGAGTATTTCATAGCTATTTTATACCGTAGGAGAAACGAGCAATGCCACTAGTCGTTGTAGACCTGAGGGTCTCCAATATGAAAGGACAACACACAACACGTTTTCAGAGAGAAAAAGAATCCGGGCCTGTTTAGATCTCCTAGCAACATTTTACAACCTCTCGCATCAAATGTTTTGACACATGCATGGAGTATTAAATATAAACATCCGGGCCTATTTAGATCTCCTAGCAACATTTTACACCCTCTCACATCGAATGTTTTGACACATGCATGGAGTATAAAATGTAAAAAAAATAATTAATTACACAGATTGCATGTAAATTGCGAGACAAATTTTTTAAGTCTAATTGCGCCATTATTTGATAATGTAGTGTTCCACTAAACATTTATTAATGACGAATTGATTAGGGTTAATAAATTCGTCTCGCCATTTACAGACGGATTCTGTAATTAGTTTTTTTTATCAGTCTACGTTTAATAATTCAAATTAGTACCTGTATATCTGATGTGACCCGCCAAAACTTTACACCTCTTCTAAACAGCCCCTTAGTGAGTCCTAATGGATAAGTAGAATTTATAAACTATACTATACCGTTGAGACGGTACACCGTCCCATATATTTCTCCAACGGTAATATCTCCAACGGTAGTATCGCGTAAAAGAAAGAGAAATCTCCCGTCTCGTTGTCTCTGTCTCCTCCGCTGCTTGCGCCGCCGCCAAGACGAGTCGCGGCTGAGCATGGGAGGGGGCGGCGATCTCCATCCGGCGAGCAGAGCAGGGGAGAGGAGAGGATCCTGGTGAGGGGCGGCGATCTCCATCCGGCGATCTTCTCGGGCGCTCGCGCTTCCGGTCCCCCCCCGGCGGCGATGGCGGCCGCGGCGGTTGGGGTGGCGAGCAGAGCACGCCGGAGTTCTGGCCCGAGGGCAGTGGCATTCTGCCGATGGACGAACGGTCTCCTCCACCCGCGCTTCGTCTTCCCCGAGGCCGCCCCGCGGTGGCGGGCTCTCGGGCTTGCTCCGCTCAAGGTACAATCCGCCGCGAACTCCCTAGGTTTTCTTTTTGGTGGCTCGGTTGCGGGATCTACCGCGTGTTTGGGTGCTCGGAGATTCCGATGGGTGCGCGCGCTCGCGCTTCGCGTTCCGATCGATCGTTCATCAGATCAATGTGATTCAATGTGATGTGATGCCTGTCGCATGATTCGAGTTCTAGATAGTAGATTGATGCATTAATTGAAATTTGGGGATGTGAGTAGTAGGTTATCTGAACTTCACGGGATGCTATCGGACCAAAGTAATTAGAGAATTTCCCTAGGGTGTTTGGGTGCTGGATTGGAGATGTTTAGAGTGGAGACTGGACAATCTACGTTGCAGGAGTTCTTCTGGTGCTACACACATTTTGTATCCACTTGTTTAAGCTTATGCTTTAGGAAATGTGCTGCTCTGCCCCAGCACACACGTTGCATTAGGAAATGTGCTACTCTATAGTGAACTGCGGAATTAATCCCTCACCATGTGTTTTCTTTGGGGATACAGACTGCATTGCATTGAGAAACGCCATTATGCCAATGAAAATTTCTCCATATGCTTCCTATACTGGTTCACATAGTGTTAGACATTGCAAGTTCCCGACAGCTGGAACTTACAGCTAGGATGCTGTAAGTTCCTCACTTCATGTGCCCATGTTCTGAACCGTTCCATATGCATTTCCCACTTGATGTTATTTCAAATTGCTGTGTTCCACTTTTGGGCCATATATCTGGCAGTAATTCAAACAAATATAGTTTTGCCAGGAGTTCTAGCTAACGTCTCTTCCTGGTCCTTGAGATCACATCTGCTTGGTTTTGCATGTCCTATTGTTTGAAACTTGCTGCCTATTAGAACCTCCTTAGTTGTCTCAATACTTTTACTTTTATTACTGCCATATTAATTATCTTGTTGCTGAGCCCTGCAACTAACCCCCCCCCTTCTCCACTGCAGAGCAGAGCGCGACCAACTCAGACAAACCCGATGTTTTCTTCTTCTCCTTTTTGATCGATGCAGCCGTCGTTCTTGCGGGGAAAGGGTTCTTTTTTTTCCTTTTTTATTTTGTGGAGGCGTGGCTGTGGGCGATGGGCGGTGGCTGATGATCGAGGGATTACCACCACCTTCGCGATCTCTCGTTTTTCTCTGTGGAATTGGGGTGGATGGATGGATGGATACTCTGTTCATAGACGGCGACGGTCCAAGTTTATTCCTTTTTATTTTTATATGTTTTTTCCTTGTTGGATTTGTCTTGTTGCTGTAGTTGCCGTTTCTTGGCTTCTTGCTTTCAATGTGTTCTCTCTTCTCCTTCTCTTTTTTCTCTTTCTTTTTGTTGTTGTTGTCTGTTCTTGAGGGTAATGGTGTCCCAATTGTATTGGACAAGCCTTCGCGTATGTCACTGATTGGAATTGGAGTGTGGAGTTAGACGCCAACAGGTGAGGCAGATGAACAAGAGTTCCCAACCCAAAAGTTCACTAATGAAGTGAAGTGTAAATAAAATAAAAAGTAAATAAAAGGGAGAAAATACTAGTAGTTGCTTGGGGGAGTTGGGATTCTCCAAAAGATAGTGTCTTTTTTTCTTCCTTTTTCGGTTAAGCTTGGTGAGAAGATGATTTATTTGGAGATGGTGGACGATGCCTATTTCTGATTTCTGGCTGTCTAATTCTGATGATGGCGTCTCATGTTTTTCAGGTGCGTTTTGCGTGAAGCGGGTTTTAAGGATGGTTCTAAACAAGGTGCTCGAGCTGTTTTGTGTGAAGAAGGATTCCAAGAAGAAAGGTGCTGCACAGCTGCACTACTGCCCCTATTTAACATCATCTTTATGTCAGCTGCTTCTGTTTGTTTGTTTGATCCTAGGATGCTTTCCTCATCTGATGGCATATTACCAGTTCGTCTTGTGCACTCTTTCTTCCATGAATTCTGCATTTTTTTTTCAAATATGAACGTGTTTTCTGGTGAAAGGATACTGCAGATTAAATGAGGTTGTCATAATGGATTGACATTATTGGATAATTGTGGCTGCTGTACATTATTGCTATATCAGATGCTTTGAGGTTAACAAAGTATACCAAAATGTGATATGTGGAGTAAACTTAATCTCAACAGATTGAGAGTGCTACTAGTGTGATATGTGGAGAGTGAACTTGTGAATAGTCTGGTATTATGAATCCATGACTCTTGGTGATCAATATTGTTTTGAAGTTTGTTAAACTGTATATAGAAAAAAAAACTTAATATTTCATTAGTCTGTATACCCAGCCACGAAATCCGCATCTCCCTCTGAAGGATGGAATTCTCCTTATTTTGTTTCAGAAAGATAAAATCAAGTGTTTTGCTCTTCTGCCTGGAGTTTTCTAATAAAAGAATATTTTCATGCAGGCAAAGCCATTAATCCTCTTTGTAAAGGTATCTTTTCGTGCAACTTGTTCCTCCTTATTTGTTTTTGTAATTCTTATGCTTCATGTAGCTGAACCTGTTCTTTTAAAAAATTAAAATGAACCAAAAAAAAAAATAGCACCCCCTCCCCCCTGTTTACCCCAAAAGGGGATATTTGTTACTTTAACAGAACTACACATTATCTAAATGTTCATCACTCTTTGCTTTGCTGTCAGTAGGTAGTATTGATGCAAGTAAACCTCTTTTTTGCAGTTAAATGAGCTTCAATATCCCATTCTGTATCTCTGTCTTTAAGATTGGTGTGCGTTTTTTTGTAACATCTTGGTTTGAAACTAGTTACTCTACTGGCTTTCAGTTGCCACTCCACACCCCACTGCAAATATCAGTACAAACAACAGCCTTTTGGATCCCTTTTCAACTGGGAATGGTACTGTGCTATCTGTGCAAGTGCAAAAACATGAGCCTGAATGTTCAAGTGTTATATCATGAATGACAAGGACAGAATATGGATTTGAAAGTGATGGTTGCAAATTGTTTAGCCATTTTGATGTTGTTCAAGATTTTTTTGATCATTACTATGCAAAGAATTCACCAGGGAAGGTAAGCTGTGTGTTTTATGAATTCTATTTCTATCAATAGATCCAACTGTGAATTAATTTCCTGTCTTTATCTGTGGCCACTGATCAGACCTCCAAAGATTGGGTGAAGACAATCCAAAATGAATGGAGGCTTCTACATAAAGATCTACCTGGTCAGTACATGCTTTTATATGGCAAATCATTGTATTCAATTTTATCAAACCGTCAGTGCCTAGATGGTGAACACATATAATGGTCCTTTCTTATACTGACCTCTGTTTTATGCCAATTATATCTGATCCGTTTGACATGCCAACAGACTATGTTTGAAATCTTTCTTGAGTTAAAGGTAGTCACATGCTCTGTTTGGGTTTGAATAGGATATGTTCATTGGTTATACCAATTTGTTTGTGGTTGGGAGTTTTGTCACAACTGTTGCTGAATCCCGAACTAGCTAATGACATTGTCTATGCTTGATGTATAAAATACTTTATTCGTGCTATATCTGATTTATCTGTTAGTTTTTGTTAATGTGTCACATATCTTTTAGTTATGGTCTGCATTTATCGTCCCTTTTCCATGCAATCTTGTCATAGAAGCATAACAGTCTTCAGAACTTAATCTAAGTTTGGGTAATGGGACAAATGGAAAAGAATGTACATATCTCAAATCATGTTGCTGAAGGAAGCTAATGTATCACAAGTATCATTACATACAGTTTACATTTGCACCTTTAAGTTTTTCGTTTAGAGCAACTGACTGAAATTAGCTGATGTCTTCAATACTAGAAACTTGCATCTCAGTCTGGTTTCAATCATGCAGAATCTATCTATGTTAGAGTTTATGAGGATAGGATTGATCTGCTGAGGCCTGCCATTGTTGGGCCAGCTGAAACTCCATATCATGATGGTCTGTTCTTCTTTGATGTTCGCTTTCCTTCTGAATACCCACAATCCCACCGGTATGAAACCACTTCACACATGCTTTCCACCATTATTTTCATGTTACTACCACCATTGGTATATCCTCTTTAAAATAATATCCAACGTGTACAGAAAGTTCATTACCATATGCATTTCTCACTTGATGTAATTTCAAATTGCTGTGTTCCACTTTTGGGCCATATATCTGGTAGTAATTCAAACAAATATAGTTTTACCCGGAGTTCTAGCTAACGTCTCTTCCCAGTCCTTGAGATCACATCCGCTTGGTTCTGCATGTCATATTGTTTGAAACTTGCTGCCTATTAGAACCTCCTTAGTTGTCTCAATACTTTTACTTTTATTACTGCCATATTAATTATCTTGTTGCTGAGTCCTGTTTTGATGATTATGCACAAAGTATTCAGCTGTTCTGGTACCTAAATGAGTAGTTTGCTTGCTGGCGTATCATATGACTTAAACAATAATAATTCTCTTTTTGTAACTGCATTTCTTGGTTCAAGCTTATATCTCAGTTGACCATAGGCTATAGCAGAAAGTTCATAGATCAAATATGTTAAGAGTAATGGAATCTATTTGCTCTGCTGTGCATTTAATTGAAGCAGAGATTTCTTAATCTGGTTGGCTATTTGATATCAGGTGAAAGCAGATATTTAAATGATATTATGTGAAACATACGATAGGTTTTGGCACTTGACAAATGCTTTGTTGACCCACATTGTTTATTAAATCCCACACAAGAAGTAATGAAGAGGGTATTATACCATTAACAGATGCTATTCCCAATATTCCAATCGTAAGTTTTATTTTATGTTGGTGAAAATCTAGTTTTCATTGTTTTCTCCATAAATGCCTTGCGTGTGTAATTCTTGTACAAATACTCCCTGAACTGTTATTAATATATTTGAACAGTATGATTCATATGATTCTGTCCCATGTTTGATTAAAAAATTTAGGATATCGCCTAAAAGATGCTATTAGCTGTTACAATCTTATCATGAGCAATTTATGATCTGCACAACCAGTAAGTGATTGCTAATTTCATGTTAGAATGATGGCATAGAGTAGAATGAATTGTACCTTTGTTTATAAGTTAAAAACTTTGGGTTATTTATTCTTGTATATGGTAATACAATGATGTCCTGTTGCCTTGCTTCTATAACGTGGCAATAATAGGTTGGGCTACTCAATGTTGCTAAGGGCTACTATGGCTCAGATTTACCTTTAAAAAAATAATAGGAAAGCACTAAACTAATTTTAATTTATCTTTGTAATGAATGATTTTTTGGGATTGTGTTTCTGTGTGTGTGGGGGAGGGGGGATGCGAATCCGTATCTGTTGTTAGGGGCATGCGAATTTGGAAATTTCAATACACCGGGAAGGACAAATTTATTGCATTGTTCATGTATATGGTATTTCTCTCAAGTACAAGAGTACATTGATGACATATATTCAGATGTTTGCAAATTTCTTTACTGTAAACTTCCGTTATCAGCTTATACCCAACAGAACCAGTTTATTACAAGGGTACCAAGATAAGTTTTTTTTTTTCTAGAAAGAAAGACAAATGGAAAACCTGCTACAAGTACTAGTTTAGAAGCTTTAAAATACAAAGGGCAACAAACATTCTCCTCTCTTCTCGAAACTTCTTTTGGTATTCTAAACTCTGAGTAACATCCCTTGATTATTTTTAATAACATTTCTCGATTTTGTAATCGATACATTTATATGGATTATACATGTTCAGTTTCTAACCTACAATTGTTTTTTGTTCGGAATTTGGTGTTAACTTTTGTGTGTTCGATGTTTTTGTTTGTGTTTTAAAGCTTTAATTCTGCATTTCAGATTTGGATTGAGATTCTACTTTGGACCTTATTTCGTTTCTTGCATGGCATTTAATACTATTGGTTTCTTACTGTATGCTAATATTTGGACTTGACAAATTCAGTTCTATATGCCTAAATGCTTTTATTAAAGTTGATGTTTCTTTTTTTTAATCATCTGTTGCTTTGCACTTCAATCAGTTTTCTAAAGCTTTAATTTGGAATTTCTAATTTATTATCCAAAAATTATGATTTGTTTTGCAATTCCTTGGTTTCATCCTTGATACTTTTATTGGGATTCAGAAAATTCAGATTTGTTTTTTTTAATTTGGTACTCCCAACTATAGAAATAGGATATTCTAGTTCACACGTGACCCTTTTAATTTGTAATCCGTCCTCCCCCCCCCCCCCCCCCCCCTAAAAACACTGAATTGGTTTCTTCCTAGACACTTTTAAGTTGGTGTTTCCTTTTATCAATAAATACTTTCTTTAGATTTCGAACCTATTATCTATTTGAACTCTTCCGCTTTAGCTTGGTACTTATGATTGGATTTTTAGAGATTGGTGTTCTTTTTAGAAAAACAAGGCCTCTTAGTCTTATGTTTTTTTGGTTATGTTATTTTCAAAAAGAAAATATTTTCTTATATTTCAACCTTGGGGCTTTTTTTGTCCCTCGAGGTTTCATTTCCCGTCCTCGTCTAAACTTTATGTTTTTATTTGGATTTATATATCTTCGAACGTTCTTCTCTATTAATGGTTTTGTTCTGCTATTTGGACTTTAAAACTTTAATTTGGCTTCTTAGATACGGTTATTTTTTCATCCTTGAGTTTCAACTAGGTATTTTTAGTTTGATTTCTTCAATTACTAAACTCTCTTTTTGGAACTTCCCTTTAGACTTTAAAACTTTATTTTACTTCAGAAATGCCAATTTTCGTAATTTTGTTTCAACTTATGTTTACTAGTTGCGAAAAGAAAACATTTGCCCACATTTCAACCTTACGGCTTTTTGCCCCTCGACGCTTAATTTCCCATCCTCGTTTAAAGTTTTGATATGCTATTTGGACTTCAAAATTTTAATTTGGTTCCTCACTTACCGGTTGTTTTTTCATCTTGAGTTTTAACTTGGTATTTTCAGTTTGATTTCTTCAATACCAAACTCTCTTTTTGGAACTTCCCTTTGGACAATAAAGCTTTATTTTACTTCTGAAATCTCATTTTCCGTAATTTTCTATGAAGTTATGCTTACTAGCTTGTGAAAAGAAAATATTTGCTTACATTTCAACCTTGTGGCTTTTTTTTCCCTCGATGCTTAATTTTCTGTCGTCATTTAAACTTATGTTTTAATTGGATTTATTTATCTTCGAACGCTCTTCTGTATTAATGGTTTTGATCTGCTATTTGGACTTTAAAAATTTGATTTGGTTCCTCACTTACCGGTTCCTTGAGTTTCAACTTGGTATTTTCTGTTTGATTTCTTCAATTACCAACTCTCTTTCTGGAACTTCCCTTTGGACTTTAAAGCTCTATTTTACTTTTGAAATATAATTTTCTGTAATTTCCTATGAAGTTATGCTTACTAATCTGTGAAAAGAAAATATTTGCTCACATTTCAACCTTGCGGCTTGTTTGTCCCTCGACGCTTCGTTTTCCGTCCTCGTTTAAACTTTATGTTTTTAGTTGGATTTATTTATCTTCGAATGTTTTTCTCTTTTAATGGTTTTTCTCCTTTTTCTCTTGGATTCCTTGATTTTGAAAGGTTCTTCATGCATCGATTCTTCAAATATCATTTTTGGAGTTTCGAAATTTTTTAGTCGTAACAGTTCGTCTTCCTTAAATTTGTTTGAACTTATGCTTTCTGCTTTGACTTGATGTTTTTAGTTGGATTTCTTTACCTTTTCATCGTTGAGTTTCAATTTGGTACTCTAGGTTTGATTTCTTCAGTTACAATGTTTCTCTTTTTTTTTTATCTTCTCATTGGACTTTAAAAGCTTTGTTTTAATTTTGAAATCCTAATTTCCAAAATTTTGTATAAACTTATGCTTACTAGTTTTCGAAAAGAAAATATCTCGTTGCGTTTAAACATTGATTTCTTGAGTTTTAACTTGTTTTTTTCAGTTTGATTTATTCAATTACAAACTCTCTTTTTGGAACTTCCCTTTGGACTTTGAAAACTTATTTTGGTTGTGAAATCTTATTTCCTAAATTTTCTAAGAACTTGTGCATACTTCCTCCGTCCCAGAATGTAGGTATTTTTTAGGTAGGCACAGATATGGAGAAAGTAGTTAGAGATAATTGGAGGAGGGTTGTGATTCGTGGAGAAGAGAGTAGGTCTAGAGAATGGTTGTGATTGGCTGAGTTGAGAGGGTAGGTTGAGAAATAGCTACATTTTGGGACGGAGGTAGTACTAGTTTGTGAAAAGAAAATATTTCCTTGCATTTAAACCTTGCGGCTTTTTTGTGCTATGACGTTTTAATTTTAGACTTATAAATAAGTTCTAGACTTACGTTTCCCTGTTTATGGAAAAAAATATTGTGGCTGCAAGCTACACGTCTTCATTTGGTTGCATCTTATTGATTTTATGAAAATCGTAGCTTGCTTGTCCTAAAAAAATTTTTGGTTTCTCTGTTGACGCTTCATTTTTCATCCATAAGTTTAAATTTTTTAGTTTTAGTTGGATTTCTTTATCTTTTCATCGTTGAGTTTCAATTTGGAATTTAAAGCTTTTTTTACTTCTAAAATCCCATTTTCCATAATTTTCTATGAAGTTATGCTTTCTAGTTTGTGAAAAGAAAATATTTGCTTACATTTCAAACTTGCGGCTTTTTTTTTTTGTCCCTCGACGCTTCATTTTCCATCTTCGTTTAAACTTTATGTTTTTTATTTATCTTCGAACGTTCTTCACTATTTATGGTTTTGATCTTCTATTTGAACTTTAAAACTTTGATTTAGTTCCTCACTTACCGGTTGTCTTTTAATCCTTGAGTTTCAATTTGGTTTTTTTAGTTTGATTTCTTGAATTACAAAATTTCTCTCTTTGGAACCTCCCTTTGGACTTTATAGCTTATTTTTGCTCTGAAATCTCATTTTCTGTAATTTTCTATGCATTTATGCTGACTAGTTTGTGAAAACAAAATATTTGCTTAGATTTCTTCCATGCGGCTTTTTTAACCCTCAACGGTTTATATTCCTTCCTAGTTTGAACTATATGTTTTTAGTTTGATTTATTTATCTTCGAACGTTCTTCTCTATCTCTATTAATGGTTTTGATATACTATTTGGACTTTAAAACTTTAATTTGGTTCCTCACTTACCGTAATTTTCTATGAAGTTATGCTTTCTAGTTTGGGAAAAGAAAATATTTGCTTACATTTCAATCTTGCGGCTTTTTTTTCCCACGACGCTTCTTTTTTCATCCACCCTTAAACTTCATGTTTTGAGTTGGATTTCTTTATCTTCAAACGTTCTTCTCTATTGATGGTTTTGATATGCTATTTGGACTTTAAAACTTTAATTTGGTTCCTCACTTACCGGTTGTTTTTTAATCCTTGAGTTACAACTTGGTATTTTCAGTTTGATTTTCAGTTTGTATTTGCTTGCATTTAAACCATGCGGTTTTTTGTGATATGCCGTTTTAATTTTAGACTTATAAATAAGTTACGTTTCCCTGTTTATGGAAAAAAAATATCGTGGCTGGAAGCTAGACGCCTTCTTTTTGGTTGAATCTTGTTGATTTTATGAAAATCGCAGCTTGCTTGTCCTGAAAAATTTATTGGTTTCTCCGTTAAAGCTTCATTTTTCATCCATAAGTTTAATTTTTTTACCTTTAGTTGGATTCCTTGATTTTGAAAGGTTCTTCATGCATCGATTCTTCAAATATCATTTTTGGAGTTTCCAATTTTTTTAGGTGTCACTGTTCGTCTTCCTTAAGTTTGTTTGAACTTATGCTTTCTGCTTTGACTTTATGTTTATAGTTGGACTTCTTTACCTTTTCATCGTTGAGTTTCAATTTGGTACTTTTGGTTTGATTTCTTCAGTTACAATGTTTCTCTTTTTTTATCTTCTCTTTGGACTTTAAAAGATTTATTTTAGTTTTGAAATCCTAATTTCCAAAATTTTGTTTAAATTTATGCTTACTAGTTTTTGAAAAGGAAATATCACCTTGCGGCTTTTTTGTCCCTTGACGCTTCATTTTCCATCCTTGTTTAAACTTATGTTTTAAGTTGGATTTATTTATCTTGGAATATTCTTCTCTATTAATGATTTTGATCTGCTATTTAGACCTTAAAACTTTAGTGTGGTTCCTCACTTATCAGTTGTTTTTCATCCTTGAGTTTCAACTTGGTATTTTCAGCATGATTTCTTCAATTACAAACTCTCTTTTTTGGTACTTTCCTTTGGACTTTAAAAGCTTATTTTACTTCTGAAATCTCATTTTCGCATATTTTCCAATAACTTATGCATACTTCCTCCGTCCCAGAATGTATGTATTTTTTAGGTAGGCACGATTATTAAAAAAGTAGGTAGAGATAATTGGAGGAGGGTTGTGATTGGTGCAGAAGAGAGAGTAGGTGGAAAGAATGGTTGTGATTGGTTGAGAGGAGACGGTAGGTGGAGAAATAGCTTCATTTTGGGACAAGTTACTGTGCTAGAAATAGCTAAATTTTGGGACGGAGGTAGTACTAATTTGTGAGAAGAAAATATTTGCTTGCATTTAAACCTTGCGGTTTTTTTGTTCCTCGACTTTTCATTTTCCGTCCAAGTTTACGCTTTATGTTTTTAGTTGGATTTTTTTTCTTCGAATGTTCTTCTCTATTAATGGTTTTATCTTCTCTATTAATTATTTTCTTCTCAACTTGGTTTTTTCTATAAATTGTTTTAATCTGCTATTTGGACTTTAAAACTTTAATTTGGTTCCTAACTTACCGTTTATTTTTTATCCTTGAGTTTCAACTTGGTATTTTCAGTTTGATTTCTTCAATTACAAACTCTCTTTTTGGCACTTCCCTTTAGAATTTAATGCTTTATTTTACTTCTGAAATATCAATTTCCGTAATTTTGTTTCAGCTTATGGTTACGAGTTTGCGAAAAGAAAATATTTGCATAGATTTCAACCTTGTGTCCTTTTTGTTCCTCGGCGCTTCATTTTCCATCCTCGTTTAAACTCAGTTTTTAGTGGGATTTATTTATCTTCAACCATTCTTCTCTATTAATGGTTTCGATATGCTATTTGGACTTCAAAACTTTAATTTGGTTCCTCCCTTCCCTGTTGTTTTTCATCCTTGAGTTTCAACTTGGTATTTCTGTTTGATTTATTTAATTACAAACTCTCTTTTTGGTACTTCCCTTTGGACTTTAAAGCAATTTCAATTTCTGTAATTTTGTTTTAACTTATGCTTACTAGTTTGTGAAAAGGAAATATTTGCTTACATTTCAACCTTGCGCCTTTTTTTTTTTGCCCCTCGACGCTTCATTTACCGTCCTTGTTTAAACTTTATGTTTTTAGTTGGATTTATTTATCTTCGAACGCCGTTCTCTATTAATGGTTTTGATCTACAATTTAGACTTTAAAACTTTAATTTGCTTCCTCACTTACCGGTTGTTTTTTTCGTCCTTGCTTTTTTGTGCTATGACGTTTTAATTGTAGACTTATAAATAAGTTCTAGAGTTACGTTTCCCTGTTTATGGACAAAAAAATATCGTGGCTGCAAGCTACACGTCTTCATTTGGTTGCATCATATTGATTTTATTAAAGTTGTAGCTTGCTTGTCCAAAAAAAATTATTGGTTTCTCCGTTGACACTTCATTTTTCATCCATAAGTTTAATTTTTTTTTTTACTTTTAGTTCGATTTTTTTATCTTTTCATTGTTGAGTTTCAATTTGGTACTTTTAGTTTGATTTCTTCAATTACAAACTTTCTCGTTTTGGAACTTCCCTTTGGAATTTAAAGCTTATTTTAGCTCTGAAATTTTCTATGAACTTATGCTTACTAGTTTGTGAAAAGAAAATATTTTCTTGCATTTCAACCTTTCGGCTTTTTTTTGTCTCTCGACGCTTCATTTTCCTTTTTCATTTAAACTTTATGGTTTTAGTGAAATTTCTATATCTTCGAACGTTCTTTTCTATATCTATTAAGGGTTTCGATATACTATTTGGACTTTAAAACATTAATTTGGTTCCTCCGTTACCGATTGTTTCTTCATCATTGAGTTTCAACTTGGTTTTTGAGTATGATTTCTTCAATTACCAACTTTCTCTTCTTGGAACTTCCCTTTGGAATTTAAAGGTTTATTTTACTTCTGAAATCTCAATTTCCGTAATTTTCTATGAAGTTATACACTTACTAGTTTGTGAAAAGAAAATATTTGCTTAGATTTTAAGCTTGCGGCTTTTTGGTCCCTCAACACTTCATTTTCCCTCGTCGTTTGTACTTTATGTTTTTAGTTAGATTTATTTATCTTAGAACGTTCTTCTTTATTAATGGTTTTGATCTCCTCTTTGGACTTTAAAACGTTAATTTTCCTCACTTGCCGGTTGTTTTTTCATCCTCTAGTTTCAACTTGATATTTGCTTGTATTTCAACCTTGCGGCTTTTTTGTCCCTCGACGCTTCATTTTCCGTGCTCATTTAAACTTTATGTTTTTAGTTGGATTTATTTATCTTCGAATTTTCTTCTTTATTAATGGTTTTGATCTACTATTTGGACTCTAAAACTTTAATTTGGTTCCTCACTTACCGATTGTTCTTTTCATCCTTGAGTTTCAACTTAGTTTTTTCAGCTTTATTTCTTCAATTACAAGTTCTCTTTTTGGAACTTCCCTCTAGACTTTAAAGCTTTATTTTACTTCTTAATTGTCAATTTACATAATTTTGTTTGAACTTATACTTACTAGTTTGCGAAAAGAAAATATTTGCATAGATTTCAACATTGCGGCTTTTCTGTCCCTCCACGCTTCATTTTCCGTCCTTGTTTAAACTTATGTTTTAAATTGGATTTATTTATCTTGGAATGTTCTTCTCTATTAATGGTTTTGATATGCTATTTGGACTTTAAAACTATAGTGTGGTTCCTTACTTACCGGTTGTTTTTCATCCTTGAGTATCAACTTGGTATTTTCAGTTTGATTTCTTCAATTACAAAATTTCTCTTTTTGGAACTTCCCTTTGGTCTTTATAGCTTATTTTTGCTCTGAAATCTCATTTTCCGTAATTTTCTATGAATTTATGCTTAGTAGTTTGTGAAATGAAAATATTTGCTTTGATTTCAACCTTGCGGCTTTTTTATTCCTCGACGCTTCATTTTCCGTCCTCATTAGAACTATATGTTTTTAGTTGGATTTAGTTATCTTCGAACGTTCTTCTCTATCACTATCAATGGTTTAGATCTGCTATTTGGACTCTAAAACTTTAATTTGGTTCCTCACTTACCGATTATTTTTTCGTCCATAAGTTTCAACCTGGTATTTTCAATTTGATTTCTTCAATTACAAACTCTCTTTTTGGAATGTCCTTATGGACTTTAAAGCTTTATTACTTCTGAAATGTCAATTTTCGCAATTTTGTTTGAACTTATCTTACTAGTTTGTCAAAAGAAAATATTTGCTCACATATCAACCTTGCGTCATTTTTGTCCCTCGACGTTTCATTTTCCGTCCTCGTTTGAACTTTATGTTTTTAGTTGGATTTATTCATCTCCGAACATTCTTCCGTATTAATGGTTTTGATCTGCCATTTGGACTTTAAAACTTTAATTTGGTTCCTCAGTTACCGATTGTTTTTTCATCCTTGTGTTTCAACTTGGTATTTTCAGTTTGATTTCTTCAATTACAAACTCTCTTTTTGGAACTTCCGTCTAGACTTTAAAGCATCGTTTTACTTCTGAAATCTCATTTTCTGTAATTTTTCATGAAGTTATGCTTACTAGTTTGCGAAAAGAAAATATTTGCATAGATTTCAACCTTGCGGCTTTTCTGTCCCTCGACGCTCCATTTTCTGTCCTTGTTTAAACTTATGTTTTAAGTTGAATTTATTTATCTTGGAATGTTCTTCTCTATTAATGGTTTTGATCTGCTTCTTGGACTTTAAAACTATAGTGTGGTTCCTTACTTACCAGTTGTTTTTCATCCTTGAGTTTCAACTTGGTATTTTTCAATTTGATTTCTTCAATTACAAACTCTCTTTTTCGAACTTTCCTTTGGACTTTAAAAGCTTATTTTACTTCTGAAATCTCATTTTCGTAAAATTTCTAAGAACCTATACATACTTCCTCCGTCCTAAAATGTATGTATTTTTAGGTAGGCACGAATATTAAGAAAGTAGGTAGAGATAATTGGAGGAGGGTTATGATTTGGTGCAGAAGAGAGAGTAGGTGGAAAGAATGGTTGTGATTGGTTGAGAGGAGACGGTAGGTGGAGAAATAGCTTCATTTTGGGACAAGGTACTGTGCTAGAAATAGCTAAATTTTGGGACGGAGGTAGTACTAATTTGTGAAAAGAAAATATTTGCTTGCATTTAAACCTTGCGGTTTTTTTTTCCTCGACGCTTCATTTTCCGTCCTCGTTTAAGCTTTTATGTTTTTAGTTGGATTTGTTTTTCTTCGAATGCTCTTCTCTATTAATGGTTTTATCTTCTCTATTAATTATTTTCTTCTCAACTTGGTTTTTTCTATAAATTGTTTTAATCTGCTATTTGGACTTTAAAACTTTAATTTGGTTCCTTACTTACCGTTTATTTTTTATCCTTGAGTTTCAACTTGGTATTTTCAGTTTGATTTCTTCAATTACAAACTCTCTTTTCGGCAATTCCCTTTGGACTTTAAAGCTTTATTTTACTTCTGAAATATCAATTTCCGTAATTTTGTTTCAGCTTATGCTTACGAGTTTGCGAAAAGAAAATATTTGCATAGATTTCAACCGTGTGGCTTTTTTGTTGGTTTCTTCGTTGACGCTTCATTTTTCTTCCATAAGTTTAAATTTTTTTACCTTTAGTTGGATTCCTTGATTTTGAAAGGTTCTTCATGCATCGATTTTTCAAATATCATTTTTGGAGTTTCCAATTTTTGTTAGTTGTCACAGTTCGTCTTCCTTAAGTTTGTTTGAACTTATGCTTTCTGCTTTGACTTTATGTTTATAGTTGGACTTCTTTACCTTTTCATCGTTGAGTTTCAATTTGGTACTTTTGGTTTGATTTCTTCAGTTACAATGTTTCTCTTTTTTTGTCTTCTCTTTGGACTTTAAAAGGTTTGTTTTAGTTTTGAAATCCTAATTTCCAAAATTTTGTTTTAACTTATGCTTACTAGTTTTTGAAAAGAAAATATTTCTTTGTGTTTAAACCTTGTGGCTTTATTGTGCTCTGACGTTTTAATTTTGGACTTATAACTAAGTTCTAGAGTTACGTCTCCTTGTTTATCAAAAAAATATCTTGGTTGCGACTAGACGTCGACATGTGGTTGAATTTTATTGATTTTATGAAAATCATAGTTTTGTTGTACCAAACGATTTCTTGGTTTATCCGTTTGTCATTGAGAAGTTTATATTTTGCAGTTTTAGTTGGACTCCTTGATTTTGAAATGTTCCTCTTGCATCAATTCTTCAAATATCATTTTTGGAGTTTCCAATTTTTTCGGTTGTCATAGTTCATCTTTCTTAAATTTGTCTGAACTTTAATTTCTAGATTATATAAATAAAATATTCTTTTACATTGAAGCCTGACCGTTTTATTTTGCTCCGACGTTAATTTTGAATGGAGTTGTAGAGGTTGGTCTCCCTGTTTTTTTGAAAACAAATAACTTTATTGTGACCTGGACCAATGCATTTTGGTATTTTCTGTTTGATTTCTTCAATTACAAAGTTTTATCTTTTTGGAACTTTCCTTTGGACTTTAAAGCTTATTTTAGTTCGGAAATCTCATTTTCAATGAACCTATGCCTAATAGTTTGTGAAAAGAAAATATTTTCTTACATTTCAACCTTGCGGGTTGAGGCTTCATTTGTCATCCAGAAGTTTATATTTTGCACTTTTAGTTGGATTCCTTGATTTTGAAATGTTCCTCTTACATCGATTCTTAAAATATCCTTTTTGGAGTTTCCAATTTTTTCGGTTATCATCGTTCGTCTTACCTAAATTTGTTTGAATTTTAATTTCTAGATTATATAAACAAAATATTGTTTTGCATTAGCCTTACCGTTTTATTTTGCTCCGGCGTTAATTTTGAATTGAGTTGTAGAGGTTGGTCTCCCTGTTTATTGAAAACAAATAACTTTGTTGTGCACAAGGCCCATGCATTTCGTTGCCCCTTGAAGCTTTTATGAAAATCGCGGTTTCCTTGTATCGAATGATTTTAGGTTTCTCCCTTGACGTTTCGTGTTCCATCCTTTCGTTTATACTTTATGCTTTCAGTTGGATTTCTTTATTTTCGAACATTCTCTTGTATTTTTTCGCCGGGAAGGCCGAAGGAGGCCAACCGAGTATATTAAGAAGGAATAAAAGTTACAAGAGAAAAAACATCAAAATGCACCAAGGTGCATTGCCACACACCACGCACTACCACCCAAGCACAAACCGCTGAGGGTGAAACCTAGCACCAAACGATCCCCGCTAAGCGTGGCCGAACGCCGCTAGGCCTACGGCAACACCACAGAGACGAGGCTCTAAAAACGATGCCACCATGGTGGTCACGACATCCAGGATGCCTCCATCGCCCATCTAAAAGATGTGGTTTTCACCCAAAGAAGCTCGCCAAGAAAGGGAGAGGGTAGCCCTCGACAACACCCCAAGGAGATTACGACGCCCGAAGACGTAGCCGCTGCCGGCCCGGTGAACCACCGGACTAGGCTTTCGCCTGGGACCCTACAACCTTGACTGCAGATCGCCGTCCACCAACTCAGAACCACCACACAGACAAATGGCAGCACGTGGCATCCACCACACCGCACCGACGCCCCTCCATCGGCCGACTTCAACGAACCACCACCCCTGAGAGCTGGCCCAGGACTCCTCCGTCCCACCACCCGCCGGCCGTCTCGCCAGATTTGGCCGAAGGAGAACGCGGGACTAGTGGCATTGCTTCGGCAGCCTGAGCTTCCCCCACTAAGGAGCTGCCGCCTCAATCCAACCTAGAAACTCCCCACAAAGAAGGGGCGGCACCCAGAAGGCCGAGGGTGCCGACCGGCAACGAGGAAGACGACCCACCGCCGCTAGCTCCCTTTGCACTGCCATCTGGGCGCCGGTGGCGCTGCTGCTTCGGACCGGTGCCACTCGCCGGCGCCCCCGAAGTCCGGCCGCCGCGCCACACCTGGCTACCGCGGCGGCATCCCGGCTGTCTGGCCACCACGCCGAGCCGCTACCGAGGCCTGGACGACCCACCGCGCCATGGGATGCCGCCGGGCGGCCAGGCCGAGCGAGTAAGCGGGGGCGCCGCTGCTGCCCCGGGCAGGCTGCGCTGCCCGCCACCTCCGCGCCTGGGCCGGCCACGTTGAGCCGCGGCCATCCGCCGCATCTGCGCCCGCCGCTGACGAGCCGCCTCTGCGCGCCTCCACGCCAAGCTGCAGCCGTCCACCGCCTCGCCACATCGCCGCCTCACCGCCTTGCCGCCGGCCGCCACCACAACCGCATGCCATCGCGCAGATCCAGGCAAGGGAGGGCCGGATCTGGCTATGGGGGCTCCGCATCCGCCGCCTCCTCCCCACCTCGCCGCCGTAGCCGCCACGGACCACGCCGGTGGGGAGCTTCGTCGTCTTCGTCCTTCGCGCCGAGGAGGGATACGCCACGATGAGAAGAAGGCCTCGCCGCCGCCTTCCCTGCCCGCTCCCGGCTTCGCCGCCGACGGGATCCAGCGGCGGCGAGGTAGGGGGGAGGGAGAGGAGGCGCGGGCGGCTAGGGTTTTTCGCCCCCAAGCCGCCCGACGCGAGAGCGACGCGGGGTGGGGGGGGGGGGGGAGAACTAGGAATTCTATTCTCTTGTATTCAACACTTTTGATCCTCGCTTTGGACTTTAAAGCTTTAATTTAGTTCTGAATTGTTAATTTCCTAATTTTGTTTGATCTGATGCTTACTAGTTTGTGGAAAGAAAATATTTGTTTGCATTTCAACCTTGCAGATTTTCAGTGCTCTGACGTTTTGATTTTGGCCTTATAACAAAGTTCTAGAGTTACGTCTCCTTGTTTCTCGAAAAAAAATCTTGGTTGTGGGCTAGACGTCTACATTTGGTCACATCTTATTGATTTTATGGAAATCGAAATTTGGTTGTACCAAACGATATCTTGGTTTCTCCGTTGAGGCTTCATTTTTCATCCAAAAGTTTATATTTTGTACTTTTAGTTGGATTCCTTGATTTTAAAACGTTCGTCTTGCATCAATTCTTCAAATATCCTTTTTCGAGTTTCAATTTTTTTTTGGTTGTCATGGTTCGTCTCCCTTAAGTTTGTTTGAACTTTGTTTTCTCGTCTATAAAAACAAAATATTCTTTTGCATTTACGCCTGACCGATTTATTTTGCTCGGACGTTAATTTTGAACTTATGATTGAGTTGTATAGTTGTGTCCATGTTTATCGAAAATAAATAACCTTGTGGTGAGCTGGACCCATCGATTTCCTTTGCACCTTGAAGCTTTTATGAAAATCGCAGTTTCCTTGTATCAAACGTTTCTAGGTTATGCTTTTAGTTGGATTTCTTTATTTTCGATTCTAAAACTTTAATTTGTTAAGTTTTACAGGGTGTTGGTGTTTGAAACTCATTTAAAAAAACTTCAAGTAAATTGCACATGGGGCCACCCCTTTTCACCAATGTTGCAGCTTGGGCCATGGGTTCTTTGAAAAATGTTTCACATTGGACCTGTTCTTCCTCTAGCTCTCCCCCATCCTCTCTCTCTCCCTTCTCAATATCGAGCCCTCTGTGTTGGTGAGCAGGACCCCTCCCCTGCCCCCACGCTTGTCCATGGTGAGCTCCACCAACGCCGACGCAGCTAGGGATGGCAACGTGTCGGGTCGGGCATGGGTAGAGCAAAACCATGCCCGACCCTATGCCCATCGTTGCTCGCACAAATCCTACCCACTAGAGTTAGTGGGCAAAACTCTGTGCCCGTACCCATACCTGACGGGCACGGGTATGCCTGGCGGGTACCCAATGGATCTCACATGAATAATAACTCTAAAGATATATAATTTAACAAAGAGAATAAAATCAACAATTTACCAAATTATCAGTTATTAACAATAATTTGAATTACATCACAACTTATTATTAGTTAGTATCACAAATTAACCAAGAGAATGGGATATAAGAATTAAGAGATAAGTCAAAACTAGGTAATACATATGTATTAGGTCGGGCGTGGGTTACCCACAGGTAAAAAATAAAACCCGGCCGTTGCCCACGATGTCTTCGGGTCTCGGGCGGGCGGGCCCACGAGTAAAAAATCACACCCACGCTCGTGCCCATTGGGTTGGGTATCTGCGACATTATGCTCCAACACTAGACGCATGGGCAAAATTGCCATCCCTAGACGCAGTGACATTATGCTCTCTGTTACTCCTGGTTTTTTCCTCTCCTTGAACTTGATGGTCTCAACCTCCAACACTCTGGCTTGTCCGGGTCCAGGAGCACAAGAACCTCCTTTCGTTCCACTTGCATGCACATTTTTTTCAACGCCGCTAGCTCCGGTTGGCTCTAGCAGTAAATTTGTTAGCTTGAGCACAGAGAGAATGGAGGCCAAGTTCACGGGCACTGCAAGGTTGCACATCACAAAACAGAAAAGGGAGGACAACCAAAGGAAGAAGAACCAGTCCAAATGGAATATTTGGTTAATACATCCGGTTCAAAGTGAAAAGAGACGCTCATGCCTGGTGGTCCACCACCATGTGAAATTTACTAAAAAAAATTTCTATGACTCGCTTTAGCAATTTTCCAGTAGTTTCTTTTAGATGATTTGTTTTGCAGGTTCCTACTAGCATGAAATCTGCCTAAGGTGCAGAAAAGATCCCATGAGAGTAACTGGGGCTCATGGCTTCTAGGGTGCTAGCTTTTTTTTTTTTTTAGATAATGGATTTTCATTAATCCGGCCTCTATATCCACGAGGGATATATATAGCCAAATGATACAAGAGCACTTAGAGTCACACCTCGTTAAAGAGGAGAACACGCACAAAAAAAAAACCTACGATCTCAACACATCCCTGCTTCTTGACATTCTCAATTGAAACGGCCATATTTGACGAGTGGAGGTCGTCTAGTTACCACCGCCCCTAGTGCGTTGTAGCTACAAAACTTCGCTTGTGTCATCTTCATCCGCTTCAAGTGAGTTGATGCCACGCTTCGCCGGTAAGCCCACCTTCATCCATCATTGTCCAATCAGAACTAGCCGACCAGACGCAAGCCGAAAGTATCCGCTTCCGTTTCACCGAATTCCTAGGCCTCCGCCACCCATAGGGCCACCGCCAACGTTGGAATCCACCTTTGCCTCTCAGACTCCCAGGCCTCTGCCGCCGACGACATCTGCTTTCGCCTGATGCGCCTCCTACTCGTCAAGATCCTTGCACCACAACCGAGGAAGTCTTCTTCCTGGACTCCAGGTCAACAGCCACTCTAGGGTCGCTGCTGCCTACGGAGCCACCTCAGTCGGATCCGCCTTCTCCTTGCTGAGGGCTGGTTGTCGACGCTTAGGTCATCGCTGTCCTCTGCCACATCCGCCGCCACAGACCTCCATCGCGCCTGCCGCTGGCGTCCTCCGCAGTGCCCACCGCCTCCCGAAGAAACGCCGCCACAGACGGCTCGCCTCTACCAGCCGCGGCGCCGTTCTCCCAACCACCTCTGCTACCACGCGCAGGCCCGCCACCGCCGCCCACGGCCCCACCGTCTCCGGCGTTGGCGTGCCACCAGATATAGGGGCAAACCCCAGACCGACTCCCCCCGTCCATCGCAGGTCCCGCCGGAGCCTTGCCGCTGCCCTCCTCGCAGTCGCACGGCATGTCGGCGGCAAGGCAGCACCGAGGAGACAAGAAGTCATGGAGAATGTAACCCAATTGTTCTGGGGTGCTAGCTTATGCCTCCATGACTTTGCAGCACCTATGCAGGTACATATAGTGAATACTAATCCTTCATAATGTGGAATTGTCAAGGTTTGTTTATTCTATTAGTTTCACAGACACTCTGATTGATACATATACTTTTAGGGGTTCTGCAAGATAGGTTTCTAAGTTCAGTTTTCCTTGTTTGTTTGTAATGTTTGTGATAGGTCCCTAAATGTTTGACGCCGTTGACTTTTTTAAACATGTTTGACCGTTCGTCTAATTCAAAAAATTTAAGTAATTATTAATTCTTTTCCTATCATTTGATTCATTGTTAAATATAGTTTTATGTATATATATAGTTTTACATATTTCACAAAAGTTTTTGAATAAGATGAACGGTCAAACATATTTAAAAAAAAGTCAACGGCGTCAAATATTTAGGGACGGAGGGAGTAGATGTTTAATTAGTGTGATTTATAGATTTCCCTTGTATAGTTGCCCCTTAGTTTCTTGTGAAGGTGACCTTGCGTGTATTGCTAATATCGTAGTTGCTTATGCTTCATTCTGCCATGATGGGTGATGGAGATTTTGTAAGCTTTTGCGATGGTTGGAACACAGTAGTTGAGTGGCTAATTGATTTTGTGGTGTTTAATAGGTTACAGCATTCTGCTGATGGGTGGAACACAATAGTTGAGTGAACAGTATATAACATCTTTAGTCTATTATTTCAATACCTGAATTATCATGAATGTGTTGAATTCACTTTCCATGGTAGTACTAGTTGAGAGATTGGCTATTGTTTTTTTTTTTCATTTCTCTGATCTAAAGTTTGTTCCATGTTTTTTGTTCACATCTTGCTTTTCCTAGCTCTTCAAACCTGTCCCTTCCAATGCATTACCTGTCAATGCATTGTGTTATGTGAGGAAGGACCAAGTGATACGTGTTCTAAGTAGAACTACCTGTCTGTGCCAACCAATAACTCTACAACAGTTCTTACAGTATATCTAGTTCATTTTTTTTCTCCTTACAAATTTTGAAGATAATTTCATAACACTTGGGGCTAGAAAGTCTGGTTAGTACGAAGGATTTTCTTTTTTGTTATGTTCTTGATTTGTCCTGTTAAATTGCTGTCATATGTGTTGTTCAAACTTGAAATTTGGAAACAAAATTAAGATATTACCAGTAAAGAAACATAAATGCTAAAAGCCTAAAACTAAGACTAGTTTCCTGTGCTTGTGGTTGTGTATTCATCTAGTTGCATGGGTCTCTTCAATAGCTGGAGGGTGAATACTCTTTGGAACTGTATCTTCCATAGGTCATTTCATTAATGGAATACTGGACTTGTGTCAGGGAAGCTGAAAACTAACAAGAATCTCGAACTAACCACGGTAGTTGGTTCTTTATATTATACATATGAAATAAGGAGGCCGCTAGTAATATTCTTAATGTTAATGGATGTTTCTTCTTAATATTCTCTGTTAATGGATGTTTCTCAGTTTTGACAAAGAGATATAACATACTTAGGTTCTCTTAATGTTTTTGGTCGGAGATTGATAACTCAATATCAGTATTTGTGAACTGATGCCAATTTTGATTAAGATTTCCTAATGCAATACCAGAAAACCTATAGTAGAAAGCATAAATCCACACTGCACTATGCCACTATGTACTGGTTGTCTTCTTTGCTTGAAGCTCAATGGTCTGGTCTGCAGTTGGCTATCCATTTCTTTCATGTGAAGACAGAGCGCCAGATTTTTATATGACCTTGAACTAACCAAAATGCTTCTGTGTTCTTCTATATTTTGAGCTTACTTCATGTTTGTTTAGGCGTGCTAGATACTGCCTATTTATTAGAACTGATCTTGGAGTGATTCTGTCCTTCCAAGTATCCAATTGAGAAGTATTCGCGGGTGATGTGTTTCTGTTCTGTCCTGAAATTACAGCTTGATGAGAGAATAGGATGGTCCCGGCCTTCCAGAGCCTGGAGACGATTGCAGGAGAGGTAGTGCCACACTGTCTGCTTGGGTGGTGTGTGTTCTGGTGTTGGAGATGGGAGTGTGTGTGATTGTGATTGAATTGATTTGCAGGTGTCGATAGCGCCCATTCCAGGTAAAAGGGTTGAGCACCAAGGTGTCAAGATTGAGCTGCTGGGTCAGATAGGTATGATATGCGCCCTTGATCTGGCTGATTCTGAATATGAGTGCCCTAATGCCTATGGTGACTGCATCGAATTGGTGGTGTATTATAAGACATGTTATTTCAGGTTGCTGAAAATGTGATTTGTTTGTAGACAAACAAATGTGAACGGACAGGTTCTTTGTTCCGCTGAAAATTCATTAGAGTATTTACCCAGCCAATGTTGTTTCAAATTCTCATAACCATGATAAAGTATAGGATTTAATTGCTTGAGAAACTGGAAAAAGTACTCACATGAGCACTTTTTTTCTTCTACCATTATCAACAGCATTGATCTTCAATAGTTCAGGTCCTTCCGAGTTCTAACATTATTATTACCTGTGATCTTTTATATTGCAGAGCTGTACCATGAGAGAGGCCACTTCTATGACTTCATTTCGTTATGTAGCTCTCTCAAGTGATTTTGAAGAGTCAAGGAAAAAGAGCCTCTCTATTAAGGTAGTCTTGATCTTTTTGCATCTCTGTATGTCATTGTTCCCTTTAGGTTCTTTGCACTCTTCATATCTTGATAAATTTTGATGCTTTACATTGTTGATTGACCCCAAGAGCACTATCTTGCAAGTTTAGCAGGAAAATTGAACCCTCTGAAAACTTTCCTATTGTCATACCGTTGTTTGTTTTATGTGCAATTCTCTCACTAAAGCATTAGTGACATGCCAAATGTTAATTTGTGCTATCTGTCTTCTACAAATAATGGAATATAACTTAGAGCTTGCTGTTCAGTTGTAAGCCAATAAAGCTGTTCAGTATCTTAGTGCGAGAATTAGAGGTCGCTGGTGAAATCTATGAAAGGAAGACTTATCCATTTGAGTTCTTTACTGTTGAGATGCCTTATGATTCGTATAACAGAACAAATGTCAGATTGAGGTAAGAAGGCCAAGATGCTTCCGTTATGCATTGCACAGGTCATAACAAGAACAGCTTGCATGACTTGTAGCATCGACAACTTTAATAACACTGTCTTAAAGATCAAAAGTCATGTGTAATGCTTGCAGGTACATCCTAAAAGTTACGATTGGCAGACCATATACTACTACTACTAGTGTTGTGGAATGTACATATGTCGAGATTTCTGTGTAAGTCTGTTACTCCTACAATTTCATTTGGCAGACCATATGCTACTTCTAAAAGTCATGCTTCATTTCACTAACCTTATATATGTTGATAGTCTGTAACTCCAGCAATTTTTGCCATTCTAGTTGGTCTTGGTAAAATTAGATGTATGTTGTGTTGGTAGTCTCATATGCATCCATTGTTCTATTTCATCCTTTCTTGTTATTAATAGGTTCGAAGGGAATTCGTTTCAGATTTCATCATTGAAAACATTTAAGGGTTAATTAGCTTATGTTTCTTTTTTTTTCAGGTAAGGAATTACACTCCTCTTCCTTCAATTAACAATAGCGCCAAGGTGAGTGCTAGTAATTGGATGGCTGAACATTCAGAGTTCACAACCTGTCTTGGCATTATATAAGTTAAGTGATAACTGTAAAATAAGCCTACTATGCCTTGATCATGATCTTTGCTCCCTTAGTGATGCTGTTGCACGCTTGAAATATTCTTCAAATTATTTTGAACTACCATTTATTAATTTTTTTAATGAAAAATATAGTAACCTTATCGCTTAAGGGAAGGGAGGGAGAACACAACTTAGTACCTTACAATTTTACATGGTGAAATGGTGATAGTACCATGCCAACAATTTGACATTATTCCTGAAGCCCAGTAGTAACAGGAGAAGTGAACAATGATGTTCGATTTACTTCAGAATTATGTTTCCAGGCAGCAATTTACATCAGTACAACCATGGTGGTTATGGTAACTCAATACTGTATTGGCTGATATTAATATTACCCCGAAAAGAAAGATCATCAGTGCATGGAATTTTCTGAAAGTTTGGTGATGATCTTTTGAAACTGAAAGTAGTGAGAATGCGTGGGAAATGCAGAGGCAAAAGAGAGGGGGTAAGGTGCCCATGTGGGCGCCACCTGATTAGTAACCCTAAATAATCGATCAATTAATTAGTAAACCAATCAATTAATTGGTAATCAAAGTACTAAACGCGCACGCATTGCCGTGTTGGACACCTCTCTTGAGAAGCCAAGCATCATCTTCCATCGGCGAAGAAAGAAATCTGTCAGCAAGACGGAGTCGGCAACTGAGAATTGAGAAAGCAGCAGCTTAACGGGTCCCACCCACTTCGGAAGCGGATCTTTCGCGGAGGGACCCGCTAAGGCGCAACTGGCGAGGTGTACATCCTTGTAAATAGGTGTGCAGCGACGGATTGAGATCCTCTGACTTACTTGACTTACTTCCCTAAGTTACTGACCTATGGATCTACTGGGTATAGGTCTGTATGTTAGTGACTCAAAGTTTTCAGTAGTTCTATATATTAGTGACTCAAAATTAGAGGGAAGTAATTCAGAGAATCCTCTTCTGTGCAACGACGGCAGCAATGGAGGTCTTTTTGTAGTTTCGTTTTCTTTTCAACCCACTCCTATTGACAAATGATCGACAACCATGAGTAGATAGCCTTGGATCCTGGCACACGCATGAGATCGAGAACTGTGATGGAAGGATATATAGGAGAGACGAGATACTGGTTTGGGAGATTACCGGTTTCCCTAGGCATGGAGATGGAAGTCATTAAACATTCTATCTTTTACAAGGATGACCCTGGTAAATAAGAAAAATACGGAATTTGAGGGTTATGTAACTAATCATTTTTTTTTCCAAAGCCAGTATGGCGAACAAGATTTGAATAGTGCATAATTTGAGCATCATGTAACTAATCAATTCAATGTATTTACAGTAAGAAAAATCATAAAAAGTACTACTTGCACTAAAAATGTGATTACGTGATTTAATAAGCTAGGAATTCAATTTTGTTTCCGTTGCAACCCACGTGCTCTTGGTTAGTAAGATGTAAGTAAGTGCCCTGGCTGCATAAATAAAGTGTGGAATACCAAACTTTGACTTTTGCATGTTAAAAAAAAAAAGCAAGATCCAACTTCTTAAACATTACCCAGTTTCTTCCTGGCCAATCTAAATGAGTGAAAGGTGAATCCTTTCTTGCAAATTTAACGTGTCCACGTCATCCGAAAAACATTGAACGTCCGATTCTTCGTTTGGATATTTCTAGCCATCAAATTGCTCAATCTGTGGAATAATATCTTGACCCTTCAGGAAGTTTCTATTTGCAAAGTAAATCCTTCCACGTCCCTAGGTAAAAGAGAGAGAGAGATCACGTTTCCTCGCTCTCCTCACCGCCTGCGCGAGTCGCGCTTGCCGTGCCGCCGACTCTCCCAGCGACTGATCTACCACCGGCGTCTTCACCGCTAAGACAAAAGCATTTCATAGCACTAACTTAATTAGACTGTATATTCAACAAGACCCCATCAGCGTGATTAGTCAGTTGTATATCTAATAGAACTTGCAAAGTACACATTCATATATAGCACTGTGTGATATTGTGATGAACTTTCAGTTGTAGAATCTTACCAAAACAATTGTCTAATGAGTAATGACTAAAGTGTTGCTTTAACACTTCAGTTCGAAATCATGTTCATGGCATCCATTTGTTATCTGACAAATGTGTTGTTTCCACCAATTGTCAACAATGTGAGGATCACATAGTTAAAATATATGTGTGTATTTGTTTTGCTGTTTGGATGCCTTCAATGAGGAAAACAATGGCATGTAGGTCTTTAATAAGTACCTCACAGTCATAGTCATATCATCAATAAACTGTGTACGTATCAAATCTATCCGGTCTTTTGTTGTTGCCAAAATAACTATTCAGACCGTAAGCAACAGACTCTTATCCTGTTTTGAGGTACACATCTAACAATTGCAATGTAGCAATCATGGAACAAATATGGAACCTGAAGTGAAATTCTCAAACCACCTATTGAAGTCAATTTGAGAGCCATCTTTTTAAGCAAACTTGGAGCATGCTTCTGAAGATATAAGACAGTGCCAAGGTAGTTATATCCTGATTGAGTGTGTGTGTGTGTATAGACATGAAAAGAGCAATTACATCATATTCCTATATAAGTCTAACAAAAGATAGAATCATTATATGATATATATTACGGCCCATAAATATACGGAAACTCTAATGGGCGATCGATCGCCCTGGCGATCGGGTAGCGATCGCCCCCGCTCCCTCTACCTGGTTTCCTTTTTTGGCACCGCATTACTTTCCTATTTTAGTAAATTCATGCACCTAAAATTTATACACCTCAAGTTTACACATCTAAAGTTTAGAGACCAAAAGTTTATATATCCGATTCAAATTTAAATTTGAATTCAAATATTTTTTATATATAGTATTTCTATACATCTAAAGTTTATACACCTAAAGTTTATAGACCTAAAGTTTATAAGTCAAAAGTTTATATATCCGTTTCAAATTTGAATTTGAATTATATCTGATTCAAATTTGAATTTGAATTTAAATATTTTCTATATATAGTATTTCTATACATCCCAAAGTTTATAAGTAAAAAGTTTACATACCCGATTCAAATTTTAATTTGAAATCAAATTTTTTATATATAGTATTTCTATACATAAATTTTTCTAACTTTTGTTTTTTTTAAAAAATTTTGTGGTATACTGTAGTAGGAAGAGAAGAGGAGGAGGAAAAGAGAGAAGAGAAAGGAATCGCTACAGGGGGAGGGCTGCGCATTAGCAGTACCCATAAATATAGGGCTTTTCACTTTTGTACAGGCATATAAAGTCGTGCAACGCACGACTAAGTGGCTAGTAATTGATGAAAATTTAGTGCCATGGTTTTTTCACTAGCTGACAGCCTGACACAACGGTAGAGCCATATGGGCCAGAACTTAGCCCAGCAAAGGCCCACGGACAGTTGCATTAATGCCTTTCTCCGTTTCTCGTTCAGTCATTCTTGGGTCTGAAGCCTTTTTGAGCTGCAACTATACAGTTTCCTGCGACTGCCCGCCCCCCCCCCCCCCCCCCCCCCCCCCCCCCAAACCCCAAACTCAAGTGCCATCCTGTTTCTGAAGAGAGTACTTAATTTCAACAGCAATAGTTTCCACTAAAAAAGCAATAAATAACACCACCTTAATCGCTCAAATTATTTCGAGAATGTAATCGCAAAAAACAATTTGAACAGCAAGGAAATGTATATTATATACGTAGCAAAGCGTGTGCAATAGTACATATTTATGAGCATATATATACTTGCATAGCATCAAGAGCAATCAGCCTTAATCATGACAGATTGACTGCTCCTGATGGTATGTATATTTCGATAATCGATCGACAGCTAATTAATTAAGCCCTATAAACGCCAAAAGGAGAAAATAATCATCGTTTAAAATCACACAAAACCAAACAAACCAAAATAATAGTGTACGTGCGTGGATGCATTTGGCCAAAACTTCACCATCGATGCGTCGCCGTCGTCGTCTGTGCATATGATCGAAGATGGTGAACATGTAACAGTAGGCCCGGCCGGCCTACCGCAGGTTCATGCCGGCAAGGGGCGGCGCGCCGCCGCCGCCGCCGGCGGCGGCGGCGGCCCAGAAGTCGGAGCCGACGACGACGTCGTTGTCGGCGGCCAGGTGGGGCATGCACGAGACCGGGACCAGGCACAGCCCTCTGCTCCTCAGGTCGTCGTCCTTCTTCGCCTGCTGCTTCTTGCCATCCTTTTCTGCATCCTGTGTATATTAATTTACACGTATGAATGCATGCATGCCAAATTAATTCAGAGTATTTATGTTATTTATTACTCCTTTTATTTTAGATTATACTAAATCGTTTTGACTTTAGTCTAGGTTCGTAGAAAAAAATAGTAATTTTTTCAACCCAAAATAAATATATTATAAAAAAAATATGTAATTATAGATTTAATAAAACTAATTTGGTGCTGTAAATATATTATATTTATTTGAAAACGTAGTTTTATTTTGACCATGTCAAAACGAACTATAAGAAACAGAAGTAGAAACTTTACTATATACATGTATGTATGCTAATTACACAAGTGGCTTAATTAATTTGGCCCTAACTAAGCTGCTTTTTATTCAGACCTGCATGCATGCATTATCAGCTGCGGCATTGATGTGTTGACTGATACTCCCTTCGTCCTATAATATAAGGGATTTTAAATTTTTGATTATACTATTTAACCATTCGTCTTATTTAAAAAATTTAGAATTATTATTTATTTTCTTTGTGACTTACTTTATTATCCAAAGTACTTTAAGCATAACTTTTTATTTTTTATATTTGCACAAATTTTTTGAATAAGACGAGTAATCAAACATTGCAAGTAAAAACTCAAAATCCCTTATATTATGGGATGGAGGGAGTAGAATTTAGCAACTGAAAATCATGCATGCCAGAAACACATAAACTGAAAACAAGATATGGTATGGTCGCATTGCATCATATCGGTTCAATTAATCTAATAAAATTTAGCAAGATTTTACATGCATGCTCAGCACAGTACATATATCAGATACTACAGTAGTATGCTACCTGGCCAGGGAACTCCGGGAAGAGGCCATCAGTGCTCCTTTCTCCTGCCATTATTCCCTGCATATTTGCACACAAAGCTGCTAGCAATGAGATCGAAATTGAAGCTGAAGCATGGAGAGAGAGACAGAACGTACAGGCGTGCAAAAAGCTTTGGCTGAAATTAATCATCTAGAGCTACCCGACGTGCATATATCATTGAATCACATGTGCTACCTACTAGCTAGAGCTAGATCGATGGAGATATATATATGTGTGTAGTTAGCCCCTCCATATCACGGTCCATCCCTGGAACCTGTCCCTACCTAGTTATAATTTCAAGTTCAGTATACTGATTGCTGCAGGCTCTGTAAATAATTTATGGTACTAGTACAAAGTTAACGGAAAAGAGTTGTTAATTTATGAGAGTGAATTAACTGGCGAGATTTGCTGTTAACTGTTATATGACCTAATGTGTGTGTAGATTAATTTTAGTACCTCACACGAGATAAAGGGCTAGCTAATGGTTATTAGATTCTACAGAAAACATTGTGAAATTAAATGGGGACTAACACATATACAGTACATTATATTAAATCTTATAATATAAAAACCATTCCCGTACGTGTAGGGATCTGGACCACCGTCGGCATACTCAATTATTGTTTGCTTTTACGCGGAATTAAATTAATGATGAATATATTTTATGTATTTCTGTGGTATGTTTCTAAAAATTAAAGCACGCATTTGGAAGACCGCGAGCATATGTATGCGCGTGTTATGTGTATTGTGTACAGTAGATCGATCAATATATATTGTCCAATATGTAATGAGTAAAAAAGGTGCATATATTAGCTTATTATCTGTGAGAATATATAAAAGCATACATGGGCGTCGTGCTAGCTAGTACGTGTATTTCTTTCAGGTTTCGACAAAACACACACTAATTATTCCTTCTGTTTCTTGGGTAGTACTGAGACCCTGATGAGTACGTATATTGATATATATCCTCCTAGCTATATATTAATTGCATGTAATTTCTCATCTCTCATAGATAATTGCATATACTGTATAATTATCATATACTAGTACTGCTTATCCTTTCTTTTTCTTTTGAGTCACAAAGGGATTCCTTTCAAAAAGAGTGAAAACAAATGGTACGTGTTAACGTGTATGTATAGTTCTTGTACAGGACACCAGAAAGTTTTTTTTTACTTTTGCTACTCATACCATGCATACCTCCTTTGGAAAAGCTTCTCCATGTATGCTAATTAACCTATCGTACGTCTACAACAAACCAAAGTCGAAACTTCAATTATTTCTAAGGCACATAACCTTTAGTTGCATGTGCCCAACTAAGCTTCTTAATTAACTGTAAGGACACTTTCACGTACCTAAGTATTGTGCGTCTATTATCTATATATTATAGTCGTTGCATCACTGAAAGAGAGACTTACAGTTTGCTGTTGCATGGGGTTCGCCGAACAGCACTGCCCCAAGTATGGGTAGCTGAGAGCCTACAAATTAGAGAACGATGTACTAGTCATGAACTCCCTCCGTCCAAAAAAAAAAGGCAAACCCTATGTTTTCGTATCCAATGTTTGACCATCCATCTTATTTGAAAAAATTATAAAAAAAATTAAAAAGACAAATCGCGTATAAAATATTAATCATGTTTTATCATCTAACCACAATGAAAATACTAATTATAAAAAAAATTCATATAAGACAGACAATTAAACGTTGGACACGAAAAATCAGGGTTTGTTTTTTTTGGGACAGAGGTAGTACTTGCTTATATATGTCATAATGTCACAGTTCAGTGATAACGGTTAAGGGTGTTTGGTTTCAACACCAAAATCGATTTTGTGTTCAATTATTAACACGATCATACTTTTTTAATATTATATCATGTTGCTCCTCCTCTAAGAGAGAGAGAGAGAGGAGATGTCAATGCATGCATGCAACAAGAGGAAATGTACAGTAGTACTGAATTGTTGATATATGTGAATTACTAGCTACTGTAGAACAAGACATCACACATGTTGCATGTACTACTGTACTGACATGCATGTCTGTAACTTGCTGCTGTGGCTTCAGCCTGATGCGCAGGCTGCAGCTGCTATACGATGACCAAGCAGCCATGCCATGCATATGCAAACGAGCTTTAACAGCGTGCTCTTACACCCAGCCCCACACATGCAGTACCCTTCAATATAAGTCCTCTTTTTTAGGGGGGTTCACCTATTTACATAATAATTTCTTTCACATGTATACGTGTACGCCCATCCTGCTGCTAACTCACATTTGGTAATTATATATATCTCTATCTCTACTATTATAAAAATTAAAGATGTTTTTGCCGGTATTTTAATACGTCATCCGTATTTGAGTCGGTTTTTAAGTTCTCTCGTTTTTTGAAATACATATTTGTGTTTGAGTTAGATTTTAAGCTTGTATCCTTTAATTGAAGATGTTTTTGCTGGTATTTTGGTACGTCATCCGTATTTGAGTCAGGTTTTAAGTTCTTTCGTTTTTTGAAATACAAATCCGTGTTTAAGTTGGATTTTAAGCTTGTTTCCTTTTGAAAGTATAAAAGGAGTTGTATAAGAAATCTTTTGAAAAAACTCGCATGCTACTAGATGAAATACGGACTCCTAATTGCAGCTCATGGTTTTCTAAAAAAATATCCAAGCGAATTCTCAGAGTGAATTTTACCCTAGCTAAAACATACAACAATAATAAAATTAAAATAGCGTTCACCCGTTGCAACATATGTGCATTTTTTCTAGTATATATATAAAATTTAATCGCACAAACTAATGATTCAAAGAGACAAATCAAAACTGAAACAGAAAGTTTTTTGAGCTTTTCTTTTGATCAAGACAGAGAAAACATGCATATGCATTAATTAGTTGATAGCTTGGTACTGCGATATATAACCATTCATACTTGATATAATCAATTATCAGAAATTATTAACATATGCATATATAGCTAGCTTTATAGATCAGAGACACACACACATGCACTCTGAAGTTAATTAGAACTCTCTCTATGTATATGATGAATGGAAATTAGAGAAATAGAGTGGTTTATTAATTGATATAGACCCTGTTTGATCGTCGGGCTATTAAATAGCCCTTCAAAATCTTGTTATTTAGAAGTATTAAATATAGATTACTGACAAAACTCATTCCATAACCCCTAGGCTATTTTGTGAGACGAATCTAACGAGGTATATTAATCTATGGTTAGCGGATGATTACTGTAGCATCAATGTAACAAATCATGGATTAATATATCTCGTTAGATTTGTCTCGCAAAATAGACCAGGGGTTATGGAATGGATTTTCTCAGTAATTTACGTTTAATACTCCTAAATAGCAAGATTTCGGATAGCTATTTAATAGCCCGGAGGATCCAACATGGCCATAGCCAGGGTGAGAGAAGGGGTTGGACCTCAATTTGACCCAGGAGGAATCTAATGTAACCAATGGTCTCTTGCAGTACGGATGCAGTGTCAGTCTGCAAAAGAAGGAACACGAATACATGTCAGAGACTTGCTTTACTTTCACTCACACGACTCCTGTAAAGTGAAAGAAGCTGCTGCTGCATGCAGCTCAAAAGCAAGGAGATGGGCAGAAACTACACTATGCTACTCCAGTACATTTGTTAATTTGTACTACGTGTTAACAGTACATTTTGTGTCATTGTGTGTGTGTGTTAACAGCAGTTGCAAAAAGGAAAAGGCCTGAGTTCAAAGCCTATACATGCACGAGACTACGGGGAAACTATCCTAATGCCTAATGGGGGATGTTTCCTCGTTTGTTTAAAAACCATTTAAACGGTTATGAAAAATTCTGGAAAAATTTGACAATATTCATACAACACATATATACAACTCCACAAAATCTTAAGTCCAAACTCAACTCACACGTCGAGATATAAAAAAGACAAATTCAGCGTATAAATAGTAGCGTACTGTTTATATCTAAATTTGTCTTTTTTGTTTCTCGATGTGTAGATCGAATTTGAACATAAATTTTAGTGGATTAGTAGGTATCATTATACTTTACAATATTAATTTTTTTCAGATTTTTTCATAACTATTTGCATCGAATTTAAAAGAAAAAGGTAGACGAGGGGATATCCCCTCGAGGGATTAGAATCCACTCCCCGAGACTACGAGAGATTCAGCTGTACAAACAGTCAAGGATATTTTTGACATGTTGTGCATGAACTAGAACTGCCTAGGTAGAATATATGCATGCACATGCAAAGTATAAAATCTACCGGTAGTAGATATATTTGGTGCTAGCTACGCTAGCCTCTTTGTGTGCAGTTTACAAATATAATGCAGTGCACTACTACCTCCGTTCCAAAATAATTATAATTCTAGTTTGTTTAGCATATATTAAGATTTGAGATGAAAGATTATGGTATCCCTCATTAAATGATGTATATGTAAGAGTGAGAAGGTAGTTGAGAGTAAAATAGGAATAAATCTGAATAAAAAGTGATTATGGAACAATTAGTAGTACAGTGACAATTATTTTGAGATAAATTTGAATATAATTATATTATGAGACGGAGGTAGTATTACATTAACTAGTGATGTGTGGTTAATTAAGTTGCTGTAGTACCTTGCCAAATGGGGAAACTATCTGGTGAAGTGCTGTTATTCTGTCCCCAAGCCTCTCCTTTCTGACCTGAAATAAAATGTTGGAAAAAAAGCGAATATTAGGAAATGACCTATTATCAAATAAATAAAAGATGTGAGGCTTTAAACCCAAGCCGGCTAGCCAACCAACTTATGGAGCTAGTCGGAAGACTGCTGAGCATTTCTCGAAATAAAATGCTTTGTATAGAAAGAGATACAAATTAAGTATTGCAATGCATGCAATGCAGCAAGCACCGATCTTCCATTCATGTATTTGTTCTGCGAGGTCACTGTATAAATGTAAACATGTTACATGACCACATACACAAGACCTACGACGACAAAATTAAATCCATCAGAAACCAGAGAAATCTTAGACTGTTAATTAATGTTAATTTCCCTTTCATCTTTTGTTTTACAGGCTAGATTATATATGCGAGATTAATACATAGTAGTACTTGATCAGTGCAAGACAGATTCCAAAATGCGTTTAGCTATAGGCACAAGATGAACATATACTCCAAAGATGATAAAGTGAGATATGAAAAGGAGTGCGTGAAGAAACCTTTAGGGTAGATTGCGCTGAAGAAGAGGCTTGAACCCTAGCCTTCTTTAGAGCTGAACCTGTCTCTGTGCTGTTACACTGCAGCAGCAGAGAAACAACAAATTAAACAAGCCAATGCAAAAGCAAGAACCATCATGAGGCCATTCCATCCTTGTCCCAAGATGAGTAACTACTCCATATGTGCAGCTAGCTAGCTTATAAGGTAGCTTAGCTAGCTCAGTACACACTGACTTTATGTATGTAAAAATAAATAACTTTGCCCGTGTGGCATGATGCAATTAAAGTGGATCCATCTCTCTACAACCTTAGCAAGGGATCATCATGAAAGCAAGATCCCAAATGAAAAGTTTGAAACATGGGCTCAGGTTTGGCACATGTACATGCATAAGCAGCAAACAAAAAGTGATTTTTTTTTCCTAAGGGACATGGAAAATGTAGTAGCTTTTCACCAAAGGAGGGAAACTATAGCAAAGCTCAATTGAGCCATTCTGCACAATTACCAAGGAGCTGATCACATCACATCTGTGAGCATGTAGAAAGAAAGAAGAAATTAATCAACCTAGCTAGCCAATTAAAACAGCTCAACATAAGGGTATATGTCCATGCAAATGAAGAGCTAGCTAGCTTACATTGCAAATTTTTCCATACAAATTTACAAAATGAATTTTCACAGTACAGTCTTGATTAGTTTTTTTTCTCACCTCCGACGAGTTATCTGACTGGCCTGCATGGTGTTTCCTCGTCAACTCCGGCGCCGCCGCCGCCGCCGCGGTGTTGGAGAACTCCATCATGCTGCTGCCGAGGCCGCTGGTGGTGACGCATGACCTAGGAGAGGATGCCGCCTGCAGGAGCATCTGGCTCAGCTGCGACTTGCAGCTGCTGGCCTCCGGCGACGCCAGCTGGATCTCCTCGCCGCCGCCGCCGGTGGCATGTCCATAGAAATCATAAGCAGAAGCAGCTGCCTCATCATCTAGCCCTTTGGACAGGAGAGCTGTGGCCGCACTGTATTTCTCGTGATCTCCAACTAATCCACCACTGCTTATGATTTGTAGTTTCCCAAGGCAAGTAGGAGTACATGTATACACACATATGCAGGAAGAAACAATTAGTGTCAAGTTAGTGCCATGCATGTGTGAGATGTACATGTGATTAATTGCTGATTAGCAAAGCACCCAAAAGCGGAATAAAAGCAGCAGACAACTGCTGTAACTACTTTCCTTGCCTGAAGTAATTAACCTATTTTGCAGTGACGAATCAACAGAGTTTTTGCATGAACAATCAAACTAGTGCACCTACAATTTCATGACTAGACCACAGAGAATTAATTCAGAGATGCATGGAGAGAGGTAATTAATTACAGAAGCAGTTGTCTCCATGACTGATCTGGTATGCCGCTGATCTCCTGCTGCTGCACATCGCCATGGACGAAGCTCCCAAGAGGATGAAGACCAGTGCTGAGATTCACCTCAGGGATGTTCAGACATGGCGATGAATTAGAAGATGCATGAAGCAGCTGCTGGGGGAGGAAGAGCATGGAGGCTGGAGACGAAGCTGCATCTTGCTCCTCAGAACAAGGCAGCTGACTCAAGCTGCCCATGATGCTGCTGCTGCTTTTGCCCGTGCCAACCCACACCATCTGCTGCACCAAGGAGGAGCTCTTCAACTCCCCTCCACTACTCAGCATGCTAGCTTGATTGAGATGAGCACAGAATAATTGCAAGGGGAGAAAATAATTTTTCTCGCAATTGCAACAGATATATCAAGGTGATATATCTCGTTGTGTTGTTGTTGTTGCAAATTTCCTGTGCAAATCTCAGGTCAATCTTTAAGGTCTCTCATGGCCTTTTTTTAGAGCTTTCTTTCATAGCTCCTTTATCTTTCTAGAGATGGGTCTAGTGAGAGAGAGAAAGAGAGAGAGAGAAACAAGAGAGAGAGAGAGAGAGAGGAGATGAGAGAGATTGGAGGGGAAATGGGCATGGCATGTTTGGAGAGGAATCTGGGCTTTTGTTTTGTTTGTTTTATCTTCCTTTTGCTTCACTCCTTTCATTTCTGAACTTTCCCCTGCAATTCTTCTCCTCCTTTTGTGATGTCCATTTTTTTTCCTAGCCTCCTCTCTCTCTCTCTCTACTTTTGCTTTATCAACAGAAATCGGGAAAGCTACGTGCGACACACAATTTCTGGGCAAAAGGGAGCAGTTTATGGAGGGTTGGCATTAGTTAATTGGTTCTTATGATAACTCAACTACAATTAATTAAGTATTGGTTGGTGACAGTTACCAGCAAGAGCCTTACTACCTTATCCGGTCAAGGTTCTTTGATTTGGATTTACTCAAGTCTCCAGTACTGATCAGCATTTTTTTGGTATAAACGATTTTAATTAAATAGATCCACCATTTAGCGCCCTTAACGCCGCGGTAATTAGCGGTTCCGTGCTTTCAAAATTTTAATCTTTAACTAGTTAGATTCTATATGCGGTGGAACCATTCCACCTATAGGGCCGTGTTTAGTTATTTGGCTAAAATTGTTTTAAAGTATACGGACACATATTTAAAGTATTAAATATAGATTAATAATAAAATAAATTACAGATTTCATATGTAAACTGCGAGACGAATTTATTAAATCTAATTAATCTATCATTAGTAAATGTTTACTATAGCATCATATTGTTAAATCATGACGCAATTAGGCTCAAAAGATTCGTCTCGCAATTTACATGTAAATTGTGCAATTGGTTTTTTTCATCCACATTTAATACTCCATGCATGTGTCCAAACATTTGATGTGATATTTTTGGCCAAAAATTTTTGTGATCTAAACACCCTAAGTTTCAAGTTCTAAACTTATTATTCTTTCAGTGATAGACGACATACCCGTCAACAACAAGGTACTCATGATAACTTCGTGATCTCAAGATATATGTTGACCCAGTCTTTCGAGGGTTCATTGAAGTAGAGTATGCATCTGTGTATTAATAGAAGTAAATGTGCACGTGTTGTGAGCATATGTATTTGTACTGTATTTCTTAAAAATATATAACTTTCATTAATATTTCGCTTTCAGTTACAGTATACTGCCCACAACTACAAACTATCAAATACTGATCATATACAGTAAGGGTTCACAAAACATAACCACTATATTATTATGGTCGTTATATATCGACCTTATTGTGAAGTGAGCGTAACTCAACTAGTTAGGTTCTCATGCATGTCATGCGACGTGCCCAACGATAACAAGGCATCCGTGATGATTTTCTCAATCTCAAGATATGATAGTTTTGTCTTCCGGAGATGCTCATATAGACATGATGTGCATGTGTGAGTTCATAAGAGTAAGTGTGTGCGTGTTACGAGTGTTTTTGTTTATATTGTGTTTCCTAAAAAAAATTCAAGCTTATTAATGAGGTGCACATCGGTAAAACTTGGTGGAATTCGATACTATTTGGCAAATTGTTTCAATTCTTTTAGTTAACATTTAGCATATTGGGGTAGTTTTTTTTTCTTTTTCAACACACACCACCCACGACATGCATGGAGACTCCATGATAAAGGCTGAACTAAACAAAATCCCCGGTATTATTATAAAGCATTCCCATGTGCTTAAATATATGGACACTAAAATTTTAACTCCTAGCCTAGCCGTAGCTGAAGCTATACACGCACAACTCCACCTCTCTACTTAAATTAATTAGCACGTGCTTAGTTTCAGTTTATCCACTAGTACAACATATGCGCAGGATGTAAACATATATGTGGTCAAATAATATATACTCGATGTATATAAACTTACAAGATAAGAAACTTGGGTTGATGATTAATCTACCAAACCCTAGCTATAGCCGTATATATAGCAGGCCACCAATATATATTATAGCTAATTTAGCTTGCGTTAATTACACACTTAACGACGACGACGTACCCCGGCCCTTTCGATCAATTATTCCATCCATGCAATGTGTGATAGATTTACTTGAGGTAGACGCTAGCTTAGCTTAGCTACATCTACCGACAATTCAGCACTGAGACACACACAGCTGCAGTGATCGATCTCGATCGATGGATCAATATCGATACAGGAGTATATCGCTATCGATCGTGGCCGTCGATGGATGGACACACGCACACGTGGCGATCTTGCTGCCTCGAGAAGCATATGTATGTGCATGCGTGATTGATGGATTGATTGCGAACAAAACAAAAAAAGTTGTAGATAAAATTTCTGTAAATCACTGCAACGAAAACCATCTTTCGTGGCGACTATTTTAGGTTTCCGTTGGCAGAAATCGCAGCCGCCAGAAAGCAAAGGCAAGTGAAAATGTCGATTTTCGCTAGCGGTTATTTACCGCCAGCTAAAATGCATCTTCGCTGGCGGCCGAGAAAGGAACGCCCGCCAGCAAAGACATGTCTTCGCTGGCGGTAGCCTTAGGACGGCCGCCAGCGAAGACATGTCTTCGCTGGCGGCGGACATAACACAGCCGCCAGCAAAGAAGTATCTCCACTTGCCTTAGCCTTAGGTCGGCCGCCAGCGAAGATAATTCTTTGCTGGCGGCTCACAGTATTTTAGGCCACGTGGCACGTTAGGAAAAATGAAGTAAGGCTTCTGTGGATGGACACGTGGCCCGACAGCGAAGATATGGACCGTCCTAGTTCTGACACATGGCGCGCCAGTGAAAGATACAATTTTTTTAAGAAAATTAAAACATTATTATATATACTATTTTTTCTTTTCTTCGTGCGCGTATTTTAGAGTCAGACGTGGTTGATATAACTAATCGAGCTATCGATAGAGTATGTTCTCTTTCGCGTATTTTAGAGCCACGCATTGAGTATATATAAAGCAGAATAATATACATATATATAAATATTCGGAAGCACCTATATATATGTACATTGACAAATTAAATTCGACCGACGACATAACATTTACAAGTATTTTGAATGAATTACAAAACCCTAGCTATATTATACGCCTGGTCCAGTTAGACAGGGATTCGTTCTCCATCAGGGCTAAGACTCCTTCGTTGTCGAAAAACTGCCCAAGCTGATGTGCGCACTCACGGTGGATAAAGTAGCACATGTCCGTGTGAATGTTCTGAATTGATGTATCATTGAGCTCTCTTTCAGACTTGGGGAATTTGGGAAGCTGCATCAGATCATGACAGAATTAAGGAAATTAACTATTCACAATAATACAAGTTAGCGACTAATTTAACAAGTGTTTATTACTTACCTCGTCGTAATTCGCACAATATTTCCCATTAACCCTTAGGAACTCACAACAGTAATATCCGCATAGTACTGTTCCCACCGGTTGCTTGTGACACTTTCAACAGCAAAATAATTATAAGGTATAATAGGTTATTAAATGGAAACACACAAGCATTTATGAAAATTAAGTAGTACTGTTTGACATCCATATATATGTACTTACCGGCCACTTATTGTGGACGGATATGCATTCTCTTGAGTTTTTGCGTTGTCCGCCTTGCTGGTAATACCTTTTAAATGCACTGTTTTGCGGATATAATTAATTTGCATTCATCAGAGGTTAAAACACATCATGCTAATATCTTACTTATAGATCGATAATTCTTAGAAATTCCTGATAGGTGTTGCTATCTTTGTCGAGAGAATCCAAGACGATGACTTCATTGTACTTTGGATAGAGAAGAAAGACTATCCAATGGTCGCTGCAAACGAAATTGTTAGTCGAGCCATGATTATATGTATATACTCTTAGTGCATATATATTACAACTTACTCAAAGGAATATGGGGCATAAACACACTCCTTTTCCTGCGTAGATTCAAGCGCAATAGCTACGTACGTAGCGACATCGAGCACCTTTTCATGATGCCTTTGTGCTATGTAAGCTTTCCTCTCTTCGGGAGTCATCGCCTTGATGTGTTCTGGTAGCTTCTTCTCGTCTAGCGTGTATGTGTGGTTCGGCTTACTTATCCTGCACGGGTTTAGGTAGGCGACAGGCTTTTTCATCGCTTTGGCTTCCACGTAATTCATCCTGCCAACAATGGATGATCAAATGAGCTACGCATATAGGTGTAGTGATCTATTAACACGTTCAAGTGTAGTACTTATAGACACCAGATGGCAATCAAATTGGCGTCTAGCCGCTTCCTACGGTAGAGGGAATGCATATCGGAGAAATGGACTTGGAGTAGACAAGGACCGCTCCAGAAGATGTTCTCCCCCATGGCAACTGTGAATGAATCGATGCCTTTCATGATGCTTGCCCTAATGTACCAATCATGCCACCTTCTTAGTTGCCACGATCCTTCTCTTAGTTGCCAATCGTAAATGAATGGTTTGCCATTCTCAAACACGTGTGGCACGTCTAGGGAATTGATATAGTTGAGATAGTCATCGAAGGTCTGTTTGAACCCTTTTAATTTTATGTTATCAAATTCGGCATTTATGATATCTTTGTCCCTTCCTCGGAATGCCGTTACCATATAATGTTTCTTGGACGCACTTTTTGCTTTATGCTTGTGCGTCCTTACCATCACTGGCACATCGGCACCCTTAGGTTCCTCTGGTTGCGATGGCTCTGGTTGCGATTGCTCTGGTTGATCGGGCATTGGCTGATCAGGCACCACTTCAATTTCACCTGCCGCTAGCTTTGTAGGCTCTGCTTGTACAGGCTCTGATGGTTGTGCGGACGACATTTCCCGTATTGCTAGCTGTGATTGTTGCTTTGCAAGCACCGATTGTTCTTCAGCATCCTTTTCTATCTGAGGTGATGCAACAGGAGGCTCTGGTCCTGGAGGTGATGCAACAGGTGGCTCTGGTCCTGGAGGTGATGCAACTGGTGGCTCTGGTCTAGGGGGTGAAGCAATAGGACTATCCCTCGGACTGGCTACGACTGGTGGACGCGACGGTGACACCGGTATTCTTGGTGGACGATCAGTTCCATCCGTTGACCCTAGTTCAATATCATTCTTGTGCCATAGTATGAATTGGTCGACGGCATCTCCAAGGTACACAATATGCTCAGTAGTTGGAAAGTCGAGCTCGTGCATCCGGTAAGCCTCAATGACCGTCCGGACCTCTACCTTGGCCTAGTCATCTGGAATGTCTTGGCAATGAAACCTGCGGCCTGGTATGAACCTCCCAGTTGCAACGAGTACTTTCTTTCCCGCCCTGCCGACCGGAATCAAGAGCTTGCACGGAGTATCCTCCGTTATATCATCGAAAGGATAGCTCGGCTCAGGCTCTAAAACAGCAGCACCGTGCATCATTTTCTGACTCCAGTATATATTGCATTCGTCACGAGCTACTGCCCTAGCCTGAGAGTCAATCTCTTCCTTGTAGCGATCACGCTTCTTGTAGGTATGAGCATCCTGTTTGAATCCATCCTTCCAGCTAGTCTTTGAGGAAACTCCCCGTACACGGCCAGAGTGCTCCAGTTTGCCCAAGGCATAGGTCAGCTCGTCCCGGTCTCTATCTGGCACGAACGTCCCAGCCTGTTGCTGCGTGACGATGTTCTTCATCTTGACAGCTACCTCCTGGAGCTTCTGATCCTTGAATACTACATCCCCCTCAGGGGTGAAGGCCGGTGTTCTTGCACGCACCCAGTTCCTGCTTCGTGGGTTGTGATTTTTCATTGGAACCGGTTTCCCAGCCTTCTCCATCTCTTCATCTTGTTTTGCCCATTTCTTCACCGCTTGCCGGTAACCGGTCGATCCCAAATGATGTGGATATTCATTCCTTCTTGCTAGCTCAGCCATCTTCTGGCTCTTCTCCTTTTCTTCCGCCGATGTCTTAAGGGCAACGAACTCATCCCACTGGGCCTGTGTTATCCTTCCGTAGTCCTTAAACGGCGTGAGTCCCTTCTGGACATATTTCTTATTCAGGTCCGTTTTCCAGTTTCGCCACAACTTCCCCATTGTCTTCAACGCATAATCCTTGGCTTTATCGTCATCTGTCCCCTCTGGATATTCAAACTTGCTTTGCAGCGACGTCCAACAGCTGTTCTTTCGACTCTCTGGAACTTTCTTCCAATCCTTCCATGTGATCTCCACGATATCCCTGACCACCGCCCCACATTGGTTGCTATACTTCGAACATGAGTCTTCCGGTGACAGGGGTTCCCCTGTCTCACTCATCCGCGTCAGCACGATTACTTCCTTCAACAACATGTTCTTCCCTCGCTCGCCCCTCCTTTTCTTGGGTTTGCTTAAAGCTGTTGTGCGCACGACAGCTGTAGCTTCAGCTTCAGGTTCAGTTGCGGCTTGGCCTTTCCTTTTGGAGCGACGTGGAACATTCAACTATTGTTTGCAATTCACGTGACTTTAATTAAAATCCATTGCTCGCAGTTAATATGATTGGAACTAAACATATATTATATGCTACATACCACCGGTTCGGGGGGAACGTAGTCGGAGTCAACTTCATTGTCGCAACCGCCCTTTCTCTTCTTTGCAAGAGAAGGATGGGGGTCACTCGGCGAGTGATATGATCCACTGCCTGGTTCACTTGAGCTAGACGACGAAGATTCCTCCGCGACTACTTGCGTGCAAATATCTTCCTCCATGACTAGCTGAGTTTCCTTGCCCTTGTCACCCGTGGGTTGCTCTTGGGTGGGTTTGTCCATTGATATCGCTTGAAGGTGAATTTATGTTAGTTGCAAAATGGAATCATTTTCTTATTGTAAATCCGAAAAGAAGGCAAAATTTAGATACTAATTTTGTACTACAACTATAAATATTGTTATCGCCGGCAAACTCCTTGATCGCTTAAAGCAATCAATGAGATTGGTAACGACATCAATATTACAATCCACCAAACCTGACCATTTCAAACTACCTAATTAAGTTCCTTAATTATCAAAGAATAGCATAATACAAAATGCATGGAGAATTATGGTGTCTAGGTCGGTTCCGTCCATGGACTACACTGACCAATCCACCATAATTTCTCATGCATTTTGTGTTCTGTGATGGTTTGATAACCTAGGAACTACATTAAATCTGCGGCCAATCGATCAATTCTTCCATTTGAACAAAATTTAAAACCCTAAACCTAATTAAGTTTCTTAATTATCAAAGAATGACAGAATACAAAATGCATGGAGAATTATGGTGTCTAGGTCGGTTCCGTCCATGGACTACACTGACCAATCCACCATAATTCCCCATGCATTTTGTATTCTGTGATGGTTTGATAACCTAGGAACTACATTAAATCTGCGGCCAATCTATCAATTCATCCATTTCAGCTAAATTTCAAACAACACATTTTGATCGCCATAGTATCAAACTAACAAATTACTCAATTTCAGTCAAACTAACAAATTTGTGCATCTAAAAATTCACCCAACAATCATCTCAATGCATCATATTCAGATCAGCAGACACACACACACACACACACACACACACACACACACACACACACACATATATATATATATGTTTTTTTGGTTCTGGAAATTTTCGGACTTGTCCGAAAAGTTTTTGGACATGTCCGAAAATCTTTCGGAATATCCGAAAATCTCAATTATTGTGCATAACAGGCAGAATTAGGGCTGTGGTTATAAATAGCCCCCTCCCCTCACTTGTGAGGGCTGCTGGTCACATTGGATATTCTTGTGCCCTTGGCTTGCTCTTGTTGAGATTCACTTTTGAGCCTTGCTTTCTTGTTTACCCTCTCACTCATGTTCGATTCGGATTTGGTGTGTGTGTGAGAGTTGTGGATTCGAGTTTGTGTGAGTGCTTGTTGTTGACTTCGTGAAGATTTGTGAGCACTTGCATCATCTCCGGGAGTTCTTTGCTTCATTTGTTACTCTTGGAGGTTGAGGACTCCTAGGCGGCTAGGTGTCGCTCCCGAGCCACCGATCTACTTGTGGTTGGCTGGGAGAAGTTTGTGAAGGTCGGATCTCACCTCCGAAAGGAAAGAGATACCCTTAGTGGAAGGAGGAGTGCTTAGTGCAACCTCTTGAGGAAAGGGTTAGCTAAGACCCGGCTCTTAGTGAGCTCCTCAACGGAGAGTAGAATCCCCTCAAGGATTCGAACATCGGGAACAACTTCGTGAGCTTCATCTTCGGTGACTTTACTTTCTCCCTCTCCACTAGCTTTGCTTGTTTGAGCCGCCATAGGTCTAGTTGCTGTTTGTGCTAGCATATTATTGTTGTAGGCGACTAGATCTGGGATTTACTTTGCTAGTTGTGCTGACTCCGAAAATTTTCGGATATATCCGAAAATTTCGGAAATATCCGAAAATTACTGCTTCCGTTTTTAGTTGAATTTTTGAACTAGCCTATTCAGCCCCCCCCCCTCTAGGTCTAATTGACACTTTCAATGCCTCTATCAACACAAAAAGATCTTCATCCACCCAAATTTTCACCACCAATTAACATTCATCAAAAAATCATCCCAATTCAGCCATCAATTCATCTCACATCACATTCATCATTCATCAATTTTCATCACATTCATCATGCATCAATTCATCTCACATCACATTCATCATGCATCAATTCATCATTTCAATTTTACATAATGGGGAGGAGGAGCAGAGGAGGGGGTGTACCTCGGCTTCTCGGCATAGCGGCGCGGTAGCCCAGCGTCTCGACTTTTCGGCGCGGCGGCAGCTTCTCGGCTACTCAGCACGGCGCCGCTGAGGAGGAGAAGAGGGGGTTAATCGTGGTGTATGTCAAGGCCGGAGGGCAGAGGGCGTGGGCTCACCGTGGAGTCCCGGCGCGGCGGCGGCGGCGGTGGCACGGAGGAGGAAGAGGCGGCGGAGCAGGTCCCGGCGTCGACGACGAGTCCCGGTGGCGGCGGCATTGACGACGAGGACCCGGCGGTGGCGATTACTCCCGAGGTGGAGGCGGCATCGACGACGAGGAACCAGCGAAGGAAGAGGAGGTCCCGGCGGCGGTCTTGGTGGCGGCGGTGGGAGGAGGAGGCGGCGGCGGCGGCGGCGGAGAAGAGGAGCCAACGGACGAGTCCCGGAGGCGGCGACAACTCCCGAGGTAGAGGAAGGAGGAGACAGGGGAGAGGTGGAGCTCGATCTGGCGGCGGCGGTGGTGGAGACGGCAAGCCAATCGAGGAGGTGGTGGCGAAGAGGAGGAGGATGCGGCGGCCATCGATCGGAGAGGAGCTGGATCCAGCGGCGGCGGTGGAGAGGAGACGCGAATGGATCTAGCAACGGCGGCGGCGGGCCGAGAGGAGGAAGAGCCGGTGGCGGCGGTGGAGGCGCGAACGGAGGAGCTGTGTCCGAATGGAGGATGGCGCGAATGGAGGAGGAGGCAGCGGCGGTGGCGGGCGCTAGGGTTATCGCTGGCGGCGGCACTCGAAATTTCGGCAGCCTGGCGGCACAAATTTTAGGGTTCGCGCGCCTCCGGGACTTAGGAAATTTTCAGCCGCGCGCGCTAGCTACTTATAGGCGAAGACATTTTCACTGGCGGAGGAATGCGCCGACCGCTAGCGAAAACAATTTCGCTGGCGGAGGATTCCGTGGGCCGCTAGCAAAAACAGTTTTCGCTAGCGGTGGGCAAAGCCGGCCGCTAGCGAAAACCCTTTGGCCCCACATGTCATTCTCAACTGAAAAAATAATTTTATTTATTTCTACATAGATATGATTAATTTATCAAAAAAATAATATATGATTTTATTTCTTATCACTTTTTTTAATGTTTACGCCTGATGTTTTTTGGTCATTCTGAACACTTTATCACCCTTCCATGGTTCTGGTGCATCACCTTCCTCAACAGTACCATTGAAATATTATGCTTGGGAGCGGTACGAGTGATTCTTTCTTAAGAAACGCTGGTGCCGCATGTACACTAACTTCTTCGATCCCTTAAGATACCTGTACACGGTACCATCCACACAAATAACGCAACCCGTCTTTCCCTTGATATGTCCCAATAGGGAAAACAGTGTGGGCAAGTCGTTGACGGTGACAAAGATAATTGCATGTAGCGTGAAGTACTCCCGCAGGAATTCGTCCCAAACTCGGACCCCGTGTTTCCACAAATAGCGCATATCCTCCAGCAAAGGCTTCAGAAACACATCCATGTCATTGCCAGGTTATCGTGGGCCCTGTACAAGGATGATCAACAAGATATACTTCCTTTTCTGACACAGCCACGTTGGGAGGTTGTACATGGTTAGGAGTACTGGCCACGTGCTGTGTGAGCTGCTCAAGTCACCGAATGGATTCATTTCATCGGTGCTCAATGCAAACCTTACGATTATTGGGTCCTCTGCAAACTTAGGATACTTTCTATCAAATTCCTTCCACTGTCTTGCATTTGCAGGATGTCGAATCATCCTATCCTTTTTCCGCTTTTCATGGTGCCAGGGCATCAATTCGGCATCCCTCGGGTTTGAGAACAAACACTTCAAACGATCTTTCACCGGAAGGTACCACATGACAAGCTGGGGAATCTTCTTTTTGTTACTGTCTTTGCATGGATCGGACTCTTCTACATCGTCAAGGGCAACATCCTAACCCTTGGACTGGCTACGGCTTGTTTTGTATCGACTACTCTTGCATGTTGCGCATCTGTCCAAATCTCGTACTCTTTACGGAATAGGATACAGTGGTTAACACACGCGTGTATCTTTCGCACACCCAGTGACAAAGGGCATATAAGCTTCTTCGCTTCATAGGTGCTTGTTGGCAGGGAGTTGGGTTGTGGAAAAAGTTTCTTCAACAGAATCAACAAGTCGTTAAAACTACTGTCGGACCAACCATTTCTGGCCTTCAATATCATAAGCTCAAGCACCGTCCACAACAATGTGAAATCCTTCTCACAGCCCTTTGCCTCATCGTACAAAAGATCATTCGCTGCCTTTTTCAATGCATCAAAGTTATCCAACCCACAAGCGGACCCAGCAACAACCTCAGGTTCAGCATGACGCAACATCTCTTCCAAATCTGCAAAAATTACCATCATCTATGCTGACATTACCATCATCGGCATCATCAACTGTACTGTGCTGACCATTGCCACCAACAACATCATCATCATCAACGGGTTCTACTACATGCGTTCTACTGCATGCACTTCTTCTTCTTCTTCTTCTTCAGCTACTACAATGACATCCTCGTCCCAGCTCAACACTTCGTCGCGTACTGTAGCCTGGTTCGGAACTTGCTTGCTTGGGATCTCTCCATGATGTGACCAGTTTGTGTAGCGTTCAACAAATCCATGCATCACCAAGTGTTTCTCGATTACAGATGGATCGTTCCAACTTTTCTGATTTTTACAGTGCACGCATGGACATCTAATATCTTTGGTCTTCTTAGATGCAGCATTCTTCTTAGCTGCTTTCATGAATATGTTGACTCCTTCAATGTATGACGCACGGTATCTCTCTTTATTCATCCATGCCCTGTCCACCATCTATGCATTAATTAATTAATTGCGGAAAAAGTAATACAACTTTAGTTAGTTTAAATATTTTGAATAAGATAATTAAAGCTAGCCAAAAATCTGCATATATAAAACATACATCCTCGGACGAATTACCAAACAACCCTTCTTTCTCTTCTTCTCTTCCTAGCTAGCTCATTCTTTTGCAGTTAACTAATATATAAATCTGCTAAAAATAAACCTATCAAAAACTAGATATATATATATATATATATATATATATATATATATATATATATATATATATGGAACATCGATCATGCACAATATTTCTTGCAAAGTTTGCTATTTTGAGCTCCAAATAACAAATAAAAAATGTTATTCTTCCTCCATGTCAAGTATTTTTTGTGATGAAAAATCTCAACATACAACCAATAAAAATAAAAAAAAAAGTTGACAAAAAGAGTAGGACAAAGTATAACTAACCTCTGGTACAATAAATCTTTCAAAAGATTTAAGATCAAAACCTTCTCCCCTATGTATGTGTTCTTAACAGAGAGAAAATCGTGCTCCTAATGGTGCTCGAGGTTATTGTAGCTGGTTCATATAGTTTAGCGCATTTTCCCTGGCGGTCGTCATATGTCAGTTCGTTTGAACCGCCATTGAAAATGATTTGAGGTGGCGGAGGGTTAAGGACGCCGCCAGCGAAGATGTAGGTATCTTCGCTGGCGGTCCACGTCACCACACTGCTAGCGAAGATATGGTATCTTCGCTGGTGTTAAGTAAAGAGGGCCGCCAGCGAAGACACCTACATCTTCGCTGGCGGGCCGCATCCCCTTACCGCCGGCGAAGATACAATACCTTCACTGGCGTGAGCTTAAGAGAGCCGCCAGAGAAGATATCCTATTTCGCTGGCGGCCTTCTTAAGTAGAATGCTAGCGAAGATGTGTTTCCGCTGGCGGCCCTTGACCCCCCATCCTTACGATTTTCTGCGCTGGCGTTTTTCCACGTGGCCACCATGAAAAATATTTTCCAAACGCCATGAAAAATCGATTTTCTAGTAGTGAATACTCGTATATTTTAGTTCTTTAAAAGTCGAAAGCTGACAAATAAAATTACGATAAAAAATCAAAATCAACTATATGATTAAAATTTTAATCTCACGTTTAGCAACAGCTATAAGCTGATCTCGAGCAAACGATGGTCAAACCAGGAATGAATTGTACGGATGAGATTCCTCTGTTAGTTGCTTGATTGCTCCCTGCGTACGTCTCCGGACTCTTGGAGATCGACATTAGTAATTCTCTCGATCGATCGAATCGAATCGAATCTATGTATTTTGTGTGGTGGCCCATGCATCGGGCGGTCGCGTGTACATGGAGCATGGATGCATAATTGGCTAGCTAATTGCCCAAAAGAAGAAGCAACCTACTAATCCCCTGTAGATGATGCATACTCCTACATGCATGGCTAACCTAGTGGTTGCATATTCCATGGGCTAAATTTCTTTCTTTTAAGAAAAACAAAGGTTGCATATATCCGATTGGATATAGAGGCCGGGTAAAAAAATACCCTTCTAATAAAACATGCATTGCTAGCTACTCTCGTAGTTGGCATTATACTTTTGTTAATTATGTACGGCCCGGCCGGACACATCGATTGATTAGCTGGGAGCTAATCTTGATTAATTTGACCAAATTAATGATCGTTTGGCTTAACTGATAAGCACTACTCGTTGCAAGTGAGTGTTTATCCCTTTACTTCTTTCATTTTTAGTACTTCTGTAATTTGTATAGTTCAGTTCAATTCTCGGCTTTTTGGCTATAGCCTATGAATTTTGGCTGTGTGCCTTTTTGGCTTCTCACGACATTATCTTTGAAGGATATCTATAGAAAGATGCAGGTAATGATGTTCGTGGCCTTTTGTGATTGTGTTAAGTTTGGGGTATGGAGGTTCTGTCTCGGAATGAGGAGGCAACAATACTAGTGGACTTCGTTCAGGCAGTACTTGTTCCTAATTCTTTAACTCCGGGGTTAAATCTCTAAGTCTGACCTTAGTTGGTTGTACTTGGCAATGGATGCTCTTTCCTTTTTGAAGGCATTATCTGGAGTTTACAGAATTTTCCTAGGTGAAAACCTATGGTCTGATCTTAGTTGATTGGAACATGACAATGATGACGTGTGCGCGCGTCATTTCCTCATTGGAGGCGTTGTTTTAAAGGGAGTCCGTTTGATAGTCTAACTGTTGTTTTGGTGGAGATAAGAGATAAAGATTACTTGTGGTTGTAAGTCGCTGTGGCACGGTTGTAGCAGTTGTGTCGCTCTTTTTTCTTTTCTTTTATAATATTGATAGGCTGTGTGCATCCTTACTATGCAGAGGCCGAGAGTGGTCTGTATCCTCTCGATGTAATTGTTTAAGATCAATGAAGCTCTCTTTATCTAAAAAGTTCAATTCTCGGAGAAGGTTCAGAGCAGAGGTAGACGAAGCCGGAGAGAGCACGTGTGCTTTTCCGGCCCATGTCTACGGGAGGCCCACGTCGGCGCATGTCCGGCCGACCCAATTATTCCGGAAGTACAGCCCAGTTCACGTGAAGACTGGGCCTTCTAAATGGACCATGGTTGAGCCCATTTGTAAACCGGCCCATCTATAACGAGCCCATCCTAACTTAATTTGGGTATCTTTTGTGTGTGTTGCCGGTGTTGGTCGTCTGAAACACTACTCTTCTGATCCATCGATGAATCTTGAGCGATTACAGCAATCATTCATTCATCTTCTGACGTAGTAGTGATTTTGTAACACCCCAGGTAATCACGTACCTAGAGTGCCACACCAAACATACACTCAAATCACTAACTCTTAAAATTATTAGAAATTTCGGCAGAGTCTCCCCTATAAATACGGACATCCACGACAGGCAATTATAAGTTAAACTAATAACAATATCATTCCCACAATACGATCCATCCTTATAATCCATGAGGAAGAAACTATTAGAAATCTAAAAGATTATTACAAGACCGAACCATGATAAAACCCAAATAAAACACAAGAGTGAGTATAAAAATACTCAGCAAGTACAATATGAAACTAGAAAATACATATACACATCATTGGCAATAAAGCATGAACAGAAGGCTTTCTTTCTTTGATAGGAAACACATTTTCAAACACCAAGTCAAAGAAGATAGTAGTTCCCATCCCAGGCAGGCATGAATTGAAATAGTAGTTTCCATCCCGGACAATAGTGAATATATCCTAGCATTTGCCGGCAAAGCCGAGTAAGCGTGATCAGCGCTTACCCACAGAGACTTGAATAAAGAACCAAATTGCACTCCCATGACTACACATGGTACTTGAATAATTGAAACCGGAATCAAAGAACCAAATTGAAACCATATTGCACATTCTGGCAAACAGAGAACATGAATTATTTACCCAGAACCAGAATCCGGAATATTGAAACAAGAATAACATCGTAAACATAGGATAAACATGAAAACCTAAATGGCGCAAACAACAATATGAATATAAGCGGTCACATGTCCCATAGAAATATATCGGAAATAAATAGATAGAGCAAACAATCCATCAATCACACACTTAGTTTGTCATGCACTTGCCTCCAATGAATGGTTGGTATCATGCACGATCTGAAGGACCACCACCTAATCACAAACAAAACCTCAGCAAACACATTCAAACATGCATATAAAACAATGAAAAAGGTGAACCTACTACCCCATCCCATCAAAACGCAATAACAAGTAACGCCGCTTGCAATATAAACACTATTGTTGCTTCAAACCTTTATATCTTGAAATATAAAAAGGCTATGACCGCAAATAAATATATTTTGGAAATCTACAGCACAAGGCCTACAACTCTTATCTGGAAATCATATTTTTATTATGCCATTAAAATGGTCTAATTTGCGCTTGAAAGCAGGCTTCACAATCTGTCCAGAAATTCAGACTATCCGCACTAAAACAATCATAACTGGAGTTCTACTTGCCCAATCAGGGTGTACTTTACCAATATGGAAAGCTAAGAAAAACCTCTACAACTTTGTCTATAGGAGTCTTGGCTGATTCCACTGTTTAGCCCATCCAAAAACAGTTCAATCTACTACTATCCAGATTATGGCATAAAAACAACAGTTATACTCAAAAATTTGTATCGTCTAAACCACTTGAGATAAAATCGCGCCCTTTGGTCAGAAGATAGATATAAATATTATCTACAACTTTCTAGTATATACTTTCGCAGAAAATATCATTTAGATCTCCGAAACTTCGAAAAACCGAAACACTGTAAATCTGCTAACGTGCAGAACAGCCAATTCGAACCATAACAAACAAAACTCCTTCTCTAACCTTCCTTAACCACGAATTAAACCACTAAAACCACCATAGAACAACTGATATGACAAGGGGAAAAGCCTCACCTAGGGTTTCTTTAGAGAACTTGTGAGGAGACAATAGGGGAGACTCTGATCTAACCCCTCCTTTTACTCCTCTCCTCCTCCTCGTTCCGTTTTTCTATTTCGCTTTTTGATCCAAGCTATGAAGGTGGAGATCTAGGGAGGGCAATTTGTTGTAGAAGGGAGAGATGCGAACATAGGAGAAGGGGAGGAAGGAGGCGCCGGCCAGGGAGAGGGGTGGCGGCACTATGAGGGGAGGTGGGAGTCGGTTCCCCTCTCTCTTGGTTTTAGGGAGAACTAATGGGCTGGGTTTATGGGCCTTCTCATGTTGGCCCACTTCTAAAGATATTTTTCTTTTATTTATTTCTGTTAATATCTTTATTTTAACAAGTCAACCCAAACTAAAAAAGCTAAATATCTTTTAACATACGGGGTATTACAGATTTCGTTTCTGCAGTACTCTTGAACACGTTGTACATATATACCCCCTCTGTCCCTAAACATTTGACTGCGCTTCAGTGAATCACTTGAGCCCTAAGACATTTTCGGTGCCATGGAGCTAGACCAGTGAGCTATTACGTTTTCTTCAAAGGATGGCTGCTTCCAAGCCCACCTACTGGTTGTCATCGCTCGATCACTTTCTTTTCCACTAAGTGATTGCTTAGGGACCTTAGCGTACGATCTAGGTTGTTTCGCTCTCGACTTTGGATCTTAGCACCCAATCAGTCTGTCTGTACTAAGGATGACGCATGTATTCGGAGTTTCCCTGGGGTTGGTAAAGCGAAATGGGGGCCACCCTAGCCCATTGAGTGCTCTACCTCGGGCCTCCCCTCATTTCCGGGCTGCTTATTCGTCATCACGGAGCAAACCTTTTCTTAGGCGAGCGACTAAGACGAGAGCTTTCAATTATGCCGTTTTGGTTAAATCCTAGAGAGCAGCGAAAGAAGTCCACGGAACGGAACGGTTATTTTTCCTATAAAACTTGAAGAAGTCTCTGATGGACGGAAAGGAGCGGGAGTCAGCTCCCTTCCTATGAAAGAGATACGAGCTTACTGGGATGATACCCCTAGAGGGGGATACTAGCCACCCCTCATTGAGTATGATCTGAGATCCCGATTACCTTAGCGCGATAGTATGTAGGGATACGTTCAAAGTGGAAAAGAAAGAAGACTACCGTTGCAAGAGCCATTGATTCAACACTCCGACCGGGGGAAGGGAAGGTAGTTCTCGAACAAGCACTCGAAAAGATTCTGGAGGATCCTCGTGATTAGGTACTCAAACCTCACTATAGACATATATATCGTTGGCCTCGTCTCATGAGTTAACACATTTGCTTGCTAGCGAGTGAAGTGATCCCCTTCTTATTTTAGTACCTTGCACGAACGATAGAAATGAAAATGGAAAATCCTACCTCCTCTGTCTCTTTGACAGCCCATCTTTTTGTCTCAGTAGAGTCTTTCAGTGGCATGTTTCAGTCCGCTCATCTTTCTTCTCAATCTACACCTCTCCGCGAGAGCCCTATCCTCGTTTCGAAATAAAGGACCGTAGTGAGGATCGATCCCGGATAAGTGAGTCAGTGTAGGGATAGAGGAGCTGTAACACCACTTGGTCGTTTTCTGGACAGGCTGTAACACCACTTGGTCGTTTTCTGGACAAGTTGTTTTTAGCGGAGAGTTATTTTTCGAGGAAAGTTATAAAATAAATTGACGCCGCTGACTTTTTTAAATATGTTTGACCGTTCGTCTTATTCAAAAACTTTTGTGAAATATGTAAAACTATATATATATATATAAGTATATTTAACAATGAATCAAATGATAGGAAAAGAATTAATAATTACTTATTTTTTAAAATAAGAAAAAAAGTTAACGGCGTTAAATATTTAGAGACGGAGGGAGTATTTCCATTCTCAAAGTGCCAAAGTGGAAGCTGGCATGAATTGCAGCAAATCCTGTCGATCGAACTCGGAACCCACTAGTGGCTACACTAATAATTTTGGGACAATTGTATCCATACCACCACTTTCAAATCCAATTGCTATTTTACCCTTACTTTTTAGGGTTTGCAGTTTTACCCTCACTTTTTGAATCTGAACCAGCCGTATACCCCCACTTGTAACAGTCGGTTTGACGGTGTTAGTTGTAGAGCAAAAGGACATTTATACCTTTGGTGGTTATTGTAATTTTTGCCCCTATTTTTCTTAGCTAGTGTGATTTTGCCCCCATTGTATGATTTTAGCTTGTGTGATTAACAGAACAGCAAGCATTACAAAGTGTCCCATACAAATATAGTACATTAGCTACTTTCTCAATAAACGCCAATTACCAAATACATATTGTTGCGTCTATGTACTCCATTCAAGTGATGCTAATATAGTTAATTGGAGGAGTTAGGAAGGAAATGGTAGTTACTAGTTCGCATCCAGCCACCACCTACCTCGTCGCATCCTGTGGCCGTCGCCTGCCTCGTCGCCTGCCGCACCTGGGAGTGGCCGCCACCGCGTGGAAGCCTGGGAAAGGCATCACGTGAATGGCTCGCCGGCTAGCTACCCACTGGCCGCGGCGCCTAGCTACCGCCCGCCCGCCCTTGCCGCGGCCGCCGCCGCTGGGTGCACACCCTCGCTGCGGCTGCCGTCACAGCACACACGCCCTCGCCTCCTACGCCACCGCCGGGCGCCCTCGCCGACCCCCGCCCTCGCCGCGTCCCCTTTAGATTTCGATTCATGCTCGGGGTGGGAGGACCTTATCCATTCCCTGAGGGGCACAAAGGTAAATTCATATTTCCTAAAACCTTTTTTTTATTTCCTTTTGTATTTTTTTAACACAAAACGTGGGACCCACCAAACAACTGTTACAAGTGAGGGTAGACGGATGATTCAGATTCAAAAGGTGAGGGTAAAACTATAAACTCTAAAAAGTGGGATAAAACAACAATTAGGTTTGAAACTGGGGGCATGGATGCAATTGTCCCAATAATTTTCTTCGCAATCTCTCAAAGAAACTCCTCTTCAATTTATGTGGTTCTTCTCGTGATATCTGTTGCTCGCCAACTTTGTTTCAACTATGATCATCAGTATTTCTGGATTATATCCTTGTTTTCTAAGCGAGAAATTATATAGTTATATATTTAACACATGATATCATTTGGCAATATGTTATATTTCAAATATTTGTAAATTTGTTGCTAAAATAAGAGTGAAAAAAAAATTGCATATGAATAGTGTCTGGTAACCAGTATTTAGGAAAGGATGAGTGTATATCAACACTGGGTGCACAGCTCATCCTTTACTTATTAGCTTACCAGCTACAACTAAAATTTAAATTTTAAAACTTAATTCTAAGGATTTTTTTTATCTTAGTCTATTTTCAACACTGACTTTTAAATCATAAATAATATATAATATAGATATAAAAAAAATGTACCTGTAAATTATTTTGTATTGATTCGTTTTTTTTCTTACGACTTATCAACCGTAGGTCAAGCAATTAGACTTTTAAAGCTGTCATTATTACAGTCACATATGGACTCATTTCATTATGTCCAATTAATTATACTACCTCCGTCCTCTAATATAAGAGATATTTACTATTTTTTTCGGCACGTTTGACCACTCGTCTTATTCAAAAAATTTGTGCAAATATAAAAAACGAAAAGTTATGCTTAAAATACTTTGGATAATAAAGTAAGTCACAAATAAAATAAATAATAATTTCAAATTTTTTTAATAAAACGAATGGTCAAATAGTGCAAACAAAATGTTGAAATCCCTTATATGACGGAGAGAGTATATATATACACACACAAAGAAATAGGCTGTGTTTGATCGATCGATGGAGAGACAATAATATGCAAGTGGAGTTAAGTGAGTGAATCCTCCACATTCTATTGTCGGGAACAAGTTTCCGGCGGTCAACTTATCCGCTCCTCTTTTCGTCATTCCCTCTATTGGCCTTTTGTTTCACTTTTCTCCTATCATGCATCTCATTTATTTATTTATTTATTTATCTATTCACTTCTCACTAGCAATTGATTAATAAAGCACTTTGCTCCATCTTAGTAATTCTCAACTGAAGGAACATACCTACCCATAATGCAGTAGTAAGATTTGAGAAATGCTAGCTTCAAGTGGCTTTAAACAAGTAGTAATCCACTAGCTACATATACTAGCAATGTGTGCAGAACTGCAGATCACACAGTGCATGAACTGCTTGCATCTAGAAGGTGTAAAATGTGCCGGCAGGCTGCACATGGCGAGGCTCTTTTTTGTATCAGAAAAAATGCAGTGATCTTATAGATAGATGTTGTAGCACCGACATTCTTCAGATATCCATCTCGACGGTCGACGACGGACGACCGTTTTTCAACACCTCCAAGATTCGACTGATCATGTTCATATCGAGGCCCATCGTCCATCGATCAGTGCTGGGCCACACGAGCAACCCTAGCTTGTCGATCAATGGGTACAGAGGCTCCAGTGCCATGTTGCATTGTACACCAACAGTGGTGGTACTGGAGGAGCTGCAGCTGCAGGAACATGATCTGCAGCTAGTGCAGCTTGCCTACTCTCATACAGTGAATGAAATTTTGGAGTGAAATTTCAGAAATCCCCCCCCCCCCACCCCCAAACCACCGGCAAGCATATATTTCGCCTGAAATTTTGGGTTTTTTCTAATTTTTTTAATTTGATCAAAGTTTATTCAAATTCATTTAAAATTTGTGAAATTTTCAAATAATTTCGGTTCTTTCAGCTCTCTCCAGCAAAAAAAAACATAGTTTCGAAATTGCAATCCATGCTCTCAAAGCATGTTCCTTGTTACTACACTGCTGATTTTATCCTTTTTTTTAGAGAAGGGTTTTTTTTTACCCGGCCTATATCCAACCGGATATATGCAACATTTTATAAATTAGAAACTTAGCCTTTAAATAAGCCAATCTGAAATTTGTTTCTATGGAGATTTCAACTTAAGACTTTGAGGTACTATTCATCAGGTCACTGTAACCACTAAGTTATATGTCCTTTCACTTGTGAGTTGTGATTTTATCTTATACCAATAAAGACTTTTAAAACTACGATGTTTTGGTGAATCCGTGAATGTAAGTGTAATAGTTTTATGTAGCATGCAAAACACGTTGGAAAAGATGATCCTTCGAAGTTTTATATCCGGTCTCAAGTTAAAAAGGAAACAGAGAAAGTAGCCAGCATCTCGGCTGCACGCGATGATCGACCAGGTGCTCTCTGATAAGGACGTGTACTAGCTTGTGCTGTGCACTAAACCAAAGCCCATTTGTAGCTAGGCCGGCGTCCCAAAATCATGGGACGACGATGTCGCCTGGATGGATGGCTTCCGATCGAGTTCCGACGCCGGCGCCGACGATGGTGGTGCGGCGAGCACAGCTCTCGGATCGCCCAGTGGAGGAGAGATATACCATCCATCTAGGTCCATTTGAATTCACAAAGGTGAAGTTAGGGCACATAAAATAATAAAGATATTAGCGTACGATTAATTTAGTTTTAATTACTGCAAACTTATAAAATTGATTTATTTGATATTTTAAAACAATTTATACATAAAAAATTTCCGTATGAAATACACTGTTAAAGAGTTTGAAAAATAAAGGCTAACAAAAATCAAGGTAAAATCTATATTGTAATAATATCCATGAAGACGTGGATGCAAATCCTCTGCATTTTTTTCGTAGAGGTGTACACCAGAAGTAAATATATTTTTGGGAGGGATGGAGGAAATATCAACAATAGTCTAATCAATATATGCACCGCAACAAATTTACTGTAGCATAGATACGAGTGTTTTTCATCAGTCAGATGGCTATGTGATACTTTCAGTGTAGATTCTAGAGGATTTTTTTTTCTAAAAAAAGGTGATATTTGTAGGGAAAGATGTCCCTCTAAACATTTTTAAGAAAAAATTATGAGTGTGTTAGGTATTGAATACTGGACTTAATTTAGAGTTGAGACCACACATTCCTTGTCATTGCACTTGAAAGTGCATCTCTAGAGGATTTTTTTTCCTCAAAAGAAAATGTAGAGGATTGTTCATTCTCTGCATCAAACCTCTATTGCAGTGAAACGATTATACATGTCATCGTTTGATAAGATATAAGCCGCCGTGCATGATAGATCGATCAGAACGAACGACGTGGACGTTGAAAAAGATAAGGATTTCCCCTCATATATATACTCTCGTGCAGTGCTAAATTTCTTTTTGTTGACTTCCAAAGTCTCTCGCTACCACTACCCTGATTCTCCGGCTGCTGCCGCCGCTAATTCCAACTTGCAATCGGTTGAAATTAACCACAATCAACTGAACCAACTAGGCAAGACTTTCCACCCAAAAAAAGGAAAAAAAAACAGGCATAATTTGATTGATACCGCCTCGTGCGTTGATCCTGGCATGCAGTTGGGGAATGTTCAGAGAGCTGATTAAGGGTTTCTTTTTGGTTTGTGGCCAAACTCAACCAAACTAAAAAAAATTGGCACGCTAAAAATGTAGCCCTCTATCTATCTAGTTGTAGCAAAAAAAAAGGCATTGTAAAATTATTTGGCTTAGTTGTACTACCTAAAATATAACATTGATAGCAAACCAAAAGAAAAAAAGTCTAGCCAAATTTTTGTACCAAAAAGAAAATAATTCCAATTTTAGCCATTGTAAAAAAGAAGAAGAATAAGAATATATATATGTGTGTGTGTATGTGTTTTTTAGATAATGAAAACATGCCCCATAAACATGTCGTCAAGTTCGACTTGTCACAAATTAGTGTCAAGTTTACATATGATGGATTGTATGGTTATTTGATCTTAATTTGTTGGATCAAACGGTAAGGTTTGATTATATTGTAAAGTCTTTACTCTATCCGTCCCAAAATAAGTATATTTTAGTAAAAAAAAGATTTTTTTCAGACGGGTCAAAAGTGGTTTTCGCGTGCGGACCTTCAGCCCATTTGCCTGGAAGGATCTGTGAAAATCAAATTTTTCCATGCGGGTGGCGCACCCGCACGCAAAAATCGGTTTTCCGCGTGCGGGTGCTTATGTCGTCCGCACGCGAAAAAAATTCCGAAAAAAAGAGAGTAAAAATCGCACCCATCGACAGCCGGATCCGCGCGGGGGATGGCTGCCGTCGCCACCGGCCTCTAGGTGGGGGACGGCTGCTGCCATTGGATCTGCGCAGGGGATGGCCATCGCCACTCGCCCGCCACCGCGCACCCCCTCCCCCCCCCCCCCCCGCCGCTTTCGACTCCTGCCGCGCCACGCTGGATCCACTGCCACCCGCCCGCCACCGCCACCGGATCCGCGCGGATTTGGGCCGCCGCTGCCGCCATCGCCCCTCGCCACCTTCGCCCCACGCCCGCCGGCTGCCGCCACTCGGTCGGCCGGGAGAGTTTGAGAGAGAGGGGGGGAGTATGAGAAGGAGAGGAGAGGAGATAAAGATGAGGTAAGGAGAGATGGTGTGAGTTGAAGAATTTTGAAGTGTTAAGGAGGGAAAGAGGAGGTAACTCAAACTTCTGGGTAGACCTTTAAGATACCCGTATGTGAAAAATATATTTTTCCATCCAGCCACTTAAGAGGCCCGTCTGGAAAAATAGCCCTATTTTTACATACAGCTCCTTAAGAGGGCTGACTGCGAAAATAGATTTTCTTGTACGAGTCTCTTAGGAAGTCAAATGCGAAAATAGGGGTCGATTTTTGTAGAAGCGGTCACATGTGATCTGTATGCAACATATTGAGGTGCTTGTAATAGAAAATTATTTGTGTAGTAGTGTACGTTAGTCCGGTTGTTTTTGACTTATTTTCTAATCAGACATTTTTTAAGTTTGTCTAAATTCAAAAAGAGTATAGCAATATTTTTTAACACAAAACAAATATATATTGTCAAAACATTGTAAACATTGGTTTTAATAAAACTAAGTTGGTGTTATAGACGTTGCTAAAATTCTTTACATATTAGGTGAATCTTAAAAATTTTTAACTAAAAAAAGGTCAAAACAACTTATATAATATAAAACGAAGGTAGTAGTATATTTCCCCGAATCTAGCCTTCATCGTTTCGACTCGACGGTGATGTCTCTGGAGCAACATTTTCTTCTTAAAAGACGTTGCTCCACAAAACCCATACTTTGAAATCCGACCTAAAATCCTTTGGTCTGGTTTTTACTGATTGGATCCGGCGATGACAACATATAGAGCTCCTCTTTCCGGTTGAGATTGACAACCATGATCGATCGGCACCAGAGCGATCGATCGAGCGCCGGCCGAGATGCATCGAATCGTATGGACGTCGCTTGGATTCATCCGCGGATGAACAGCTTCACTCCATGTGCGCCACATGCGGTGCTAGCTGTAGCTGCAGCTATCTAGGAGGGCATAATAAGCATATATATATCTGAATATGTTCATGGTCATGGCTGCAGTTGCTTGAAGGGCTGGACGAACTGCTAGTCTCTGGAGTTTCTCGCGTCAGGTATGGGGATGATTTAATTTGGGATCACGCCAAGCTATAGCTACAACTATTCTATCAAGCATATATCCACAGTGTTCTAGACGCTGACCGTGATGAACGTACTGATGACGATCGGTTGGGTTGGTCAGGGAAATGACGAAATGAAACAGAAGTTCGATCAGGAAGTTGAGAGAAAATTAACTGACGAAACTGATCGAGATATGCAATCACCGTTGCGTGTTAAGTGGGCTGTTTGTTTCTGTACATGAATCTTATCACATTACTACGTACTAACCACTAGAACTCCATATCATACGACACTATGTTTATCCTAAGTCAAATTTCTTTAAATACGGCAATATCTACCATTCCAAATTAAGTTTATTAGACCCACTATGAAATATACATATTCAATATATTTGTATTCTGATGAAAATTTTGCTATATTTTTATATAAATTTAGCAAAACTTAAAAGAAGTTTAACTTCAAAAAAAACTAATTAAAATAACTTATAGAGGGTGTAGAAACAGAAAACTGGCAGGAAAGCACTAGCAGTGGTGGTGACCTGGTTGGTGCACTGAATATGTCGGGAAATCAAAATGGAATAGTGTGGTCTAGCTTATCAGTCCAAATCTGGACAAACACTGACAGTTACTTATCGGGGAGACGATGAGCTAATCCTTCCATGGACAGTCATCAAGAAATGTCAAAAAAATAAAGCAGAGGTTTATCTCGACCGAGCAAAATTTTTCCCACAGATTACTAGCGATCGACATGTCACGCAGATGCATGTCATCCTCAGGGAGAAATCGGGGTGGGAAGTGTTTATCGATCGTGCAGTGGTGGCAAAGCTAAGATGAATAGGACTTATATATATTTGGTCACGTTTGATTTTCTTCAGGGTTGTATCAGGTTCAGTGTACTTTGGCGCTATACTGGTTGTCATGTTGGGGGTTTGCACATCAGTTTCTGATGTTGCATCAAGTGAAATTAACTTGTCTTTAAAAAAAAGAGAGGTGGAATTAACTTGGATCGTGCATGCATACCGGCTGTAGAGATTAGAGAGGGTGGCTTGGCTGTGGACTGCTACGGTGCTACCGCATGTTGGGAAGGACTTGCAGATGCTGTAATCCTTCTCTACAAATCTCTTTCCGTCCTATAATAAATCAAAGTATCATATCCATCTAAAATATAATTTTTTTTAGATTAAACATGTTAATTAAGAAAGTAGGTAGAATTAAATGTATGAATATTATAATTGGATGAGAAATGAAGGTAGTTACGAAAAATGAATGATGCAGGGTTATAATTTGTTGGAAAGAAAATATTGGTGGAAAAGTTATTTATATTTTTGGACAAATCCTAAAGACTGAAAAAATTATTACTATATTTTAGAAAGAAAGGAGTGATACAAAAATGTAACAGAGAGCTTAAAATGTACTCACATCTCATATAGAGGAGTGTTTAGATTCAGAGGTATAAAGTTTTGGCGTGTCACATCAGGTATTATATATATAGGATATCGCATGGGGTGTTCGGGAACTAATAAAAAACTAATTACAGAATCCGTCAGTAAACCGCGAGACAAATTTATAAAGCCTAATTAATCCATGATTAGCAAATGTTTACTGTAGCACCATATTATCAAATCATGGAGCAATTAGACTTAAAATATTCGTCTCGCAAATTAGTCGTAATCTGTGTAATTAGTTATTTTTTTAGCCTATATTTAATACTTCATGCATGTGTTCAAACGTTCAAAAGTGATGGGGTGAAAAATTTTAAGATGGAATAGGATGATCTTTTCGGTCTCGTCTCACCTATACATGTCGTAATGGGAACAGAAGAGAAGAAGCATCGGCAACAGAGCAGATGCAGAAGCAGAAAGAAGCAGAAGGAAGGACATGACAGGCAAAGGCGGCAGATGCGAGGTACTCGGCTGTGTTTAGATCCAGTGTTTAGATCTAAACTTCAGTCCTTTTCTATCACATCAACATGTCATACATACATAATTTTTCAGTCACATCATCTCTAATTTTAACTAAAATCTAAACTTTGCGCTGAACTAAAACACAGCCCAAGCGAGGACGGAAGGGTGCAGAAGAGACACAAGCAGGGATACACACGAACAACCCTTCCTCGGCCGACGCTGCAGCCTGACGCTTTGCTTGCCGCTGCCTTCCACCCGTGCCTGCCTGCACGCGATCGAGTGCGAGATCCTCGGAACTCATCGCACGCTGCTGTGCTGCGTGCGTGCTTGCGGTTTCGGCGGAGTTGGTCAAGTACGAGCGCTGCCACAGCGTACGTTCGCTTCTGCCGGATTTGTGTTTTCTGCCGGCCGGCCGGCCGGCCAGCCGTACGGGAGGGGTATCGATGGATAGGAGTGCTCCAAGGCGGAATTGAAGTGATGATACTTCTAGTTCCGCTGCTACATAGGGTGTATTTAGTTCATGTTAAAATTGAAAGTTTGGTTGAAATTGGAACGATGTGATAGAAAAGTTGAAAGTTTGTGTGTGTAGAAAAGTTTTGATCACAAATAGGATCGCAGACGGGATATAAGTGCTCTGGCATATAAAAATCGTTCCTTAGGATCGGTTCAAGGGCCACATATAAAAATGTGTATTCGAGGTCCTGTGAAAATAGATTTATTTTTCCGAACAGACATCTTAAGCGTCATATAAATATGATCGACAATGTCTCTTCCCTTTCATCATCTTAAATTTTTTTCAAGTCGTTACCATTATCTCCGCACCTTCTCTCTCACCTCATCTCCTCCTCGTTCTTATCTCTCTCACTCGACTCTCCCTCCCATGCAGCGGGCGGTGGGCTCGAGCTCGGCGATACGAATCCACCAACTAGGACCTTGGCGATGGCAGGGACATCGAGCGGGAGCGGGCTTAGCAACAGAGACGATAACTACGGCAGCTCTATATTCTCTCTCAATTCCCCTCTGACGTGGACCCAGCCGCTGCCTCCCCTCCACACAGGATCCTCTACCATGCGGCGCTGTGACGGGATCGATCTGTCCCCAGGTGGCCCTACGACGAACGGATCCACCGCCACCATCGGGGTGTGGAGGGGTAGTGCTAGAGGTGGTGGAGGCGTGAGAAGAGGCAACGACGACCTCGATAATGATGAGCTATTGGGCCTCGGTGATGGAGCCACCGCTGACGAGCAGCGAAAAGTCGCCGATGGATGGGAGCTAGGCAGGGGCGTACCTATGTGTAGTTTACAGGTGTCCTAGAACCCCGGGTAGATAGACTATCTAATTCTAGCTAATTTATGTTATGCTAATTAGTATAATCGATCAATAATTAAATAATTAGTATGTTTGGGACCCCCGGTAAATTTTGTTATGGGTTCGCCACTGGAGCTAGGTAGGGTCTCGATTTTGGGATTTTCTTTTTTTGTGATTTTTCTTGTCGCAGGCGGATGACATAAGCACCTGCCCATAAAAAAGCTCGATATCGCGATTTTTACAGATAATTTCGGGAAAACGGACGGTCTAACCACATGCAAAAATTGGTTTTAACCATTTGGGAAAATGTTTTTTAAGTTGTGTTCCTACTATTTCGTCTGTCCGAAAATAAATAAATTTAATATAAAATATGATACATCTTAATATCATGTATTCAAATAGAAACATATATAATACTCCCTCCGTCATATAATATAAGTGATTTTGACATTTTACTTGTACTGTTTGACCACTTGTCTTATTTAAAAATTTATGCAAATATAAAAAAATGAAAATTTGTGCTTAAAGTACTTTGGATAATAAAGTAAGTCAAAAAAATAATAATTACAATTTTTTTTAATAAGATAAGTGGTTAAACAGTGCAAGCAAAATGTCAAAATTCCTTATATTAGGGGACGGAGAGAGTATTCGTGATATTATAATATAGGGTGTGTTTAGTTCATGCTAAAATTGGAAGTTTGGTTGAAATTGAAACGATGTGACGGAAAAGTTGGAAGTTTATGTGTGTAGAAAAGTTTTGATGTGATAAAAAAGTTAAAAAGTTTGAAGAAAAAGTTTGTACCTAAAAACTCGGCCGTACTATCAATCTTGTTTATTTTAAGGAGGAGGAAGTACTATACGTGATGAGTACTAAGTGCAGACTGTACTAACTAGGGAGAGTACAGACAGTGTTACTGGTGTTAATGGATGCTTGCCGGCCGGTAGAGCTACTAGCTAGTACTACTACTCCTAGGTGCGGTGAAAGGCTTGTCGGCTACCAAGCGATCCTAGCGCGAGGCGTACGTACGTACATTATGTGTCGACCTGCTGATCGATCGATCGATCGATGCTGCACCGTGCTGTACTGCACGTGACGTCCCGCGCGCGTATGGTTATGAACGACCGTCTACGGCCGGCAATGGAACATACCCTCTCCTTAAAAAAATCAGCAAAGTACTACCGTAGAAACGATTTTTTATGGCGTACGTCACTCTAAAAATTTCGCTGGCGGCCATATGCGAAACCGTCGGAAACAACGTAACGAGGTTGTGGGGCTACAGACCGCCAGCAAAAATGATCTACAGAACGTCGGAAACTGATCTAGCAAAGATGCTACAGTTTTTGCTGGCGACGCACTTTAAGACACCGCCAGCGAAGATTTAGCGGACGGATGACGTGGGCTACTAGCGAAGATGAAAAACACTACTAGTCACCCAAGCTTTGCGATATCGCTGGCTTCCACCACTGCCGCTAAGGTAGAGTTTTTTTAGATAAGTGTCAAAATACACTAGTCCTGTTAGGTTAGAATTGACTTTTCAGTTACATTAGGTTGTAAGGGTGAAGTTAGAGTTGACTAGATCTGTAACCTGACAACCCTTTAAATATAAAACAGAGGGACGTAATAATATAACTATGTCGATGAAATGTAGCTCAGGCGTGCATGACAAAGAGGATGACGATGATACCATAGATTCTTAGTGGCTAGGTGTGCTATATTGATTAGGAACGAATGTTTATAATCAAACTTCTGGGGATGTAGGTTTCGACTGAATCTCGTTAACAAATACCGTATGTTCATATGTCATCATTTAATATGTATGAGTTGATCCATGGTAGAAGTGATAAAAAAAAAGGGCATGTTCACTTTGATGCCATTTTTAACCATACTATTTTTTGGAAAAGTTAAAAATAAAAGTTGCCAAATTTAGTCAATACATAAGGAATTCTGTCAAAATTTTGATAATATTGCCATCTTATCAAAATTTTAACATTGCCAAAACTTGATAATGTTTATTTTGGCTACAATCTGAACAGGCCCAAAGTCACCATTTTGTTATAGAGGTAACTTTTATAAGTGGGGGTAAAGTACAAAACAAAACAACTAATTACATCACGGATCTCAACGTGGATCCAACGGCAACTAGGCTAGAACCACATACACCTAGATGCAAAAAAGTCCTCCCTGTTACAACACCATCCACACAAATACTCCGGCAGCAGTAACATTTTGATTAGCAGTGCCACTAACCTTGATGATTACACAAAGACTTTCCATGCATGCGTTGGCAGTAATTAAGTGAGTTTTTGCTAGCTAATCTTTCCCCACACGGAGCAACAAACACACACGCACGCACCGGAGATGAAAAGGTGTTTTGCAACAGCCAACATCTTATATAGTCTTTCTACATACTATGAGTATTATAATGGCAGACAACAACACACGCATGCATCTACATGGGAGAGGTTAAAAAAAAAAGAAAAAAGGAGCATGTACTCACTCTAGGTTCTAGAACGGAATTGCAAGGAGAAAAGGTGCTTGCCTGCCTTGTGTTTTAACCCAATCGATGTGGTTTTGCTTTATCATAACTTTGCTCCTTAAGATAAAAAAGAATGGTTAATCATCTTATAGCAGGGACAATAGTAGACTATAAACTAGCTATAAACACATTTCGAGAAGATAAAAGAGATTTATAACCAGCTGTAGCACAAACTTTAAGATAAATATGACAGATGGGATCATATATTGATTGTGTAGTATATATTTATAGGTAACTATTATATAAATTAGCTATTAAATTGACTAAAGATAATTTGCAGCCAATAGTTGCCTATACTATTAAACTTGCTGCTAGGTATGTAGTGGGGGAAAAGAGGAAGCACTTTTCACACTTCAAAAGCGTGCTGTTTTTTCTGGCAATAGCTAGCAAGGCAGCATCAAACAACGACAGTATAGTGTCGTTGTAAAGTTGTCAAGGGACTACTCGAGCAAGCTAAGGCGCTCTCTCTCTTAAAGTGAGTGAGCAACACCGCATTTTGATGTTGTCTACTATACCCCTGCAGGGAGCATATGAAGGAGAAATATAGTGTAAATTAAGTATTGTATCCGAAGGAGAAATGGTGTAATGTTGTATCTTGGATGCATGCATTGATGCATATGCGCACTAACCAACAATATGTGTGATTTATGTGCAACATGTGAGAATGTTATATGAAGCTCAATAATTAGTCAATTAGTTTTTCTTTTATGTCATGATAACCATGTTCGTTACATAATGGAATAATAAGAAGTTAATTACTTCTTTCGGCTCTTATGTAATAAGAAGTTAATTACTTCTTTCGGCTCTTGGAGGTCGATTAGATCGGAGGTGCTGCTGGTCAGACCGGTGGTGATTCGGTCTGATTGGTAGCCTGACGGTCAGACCAGCGGACTTCGGGTTGAAGTCAATTTCGGGTTGTTTTCATGGAATTTCTAGATTGCTTCATACTTATAACTTTTAGATGGTTTCTATACGTATGCGATACTATTGTGGGCTGATGTGAGTTAAATTGGTACGAACTTGTACTTGGATTTGGATTGGAGTCTAAGTTTAAAAAGATTGGAGTGTAGAGTTTTATGAGGATTTGTCCGCCACTGTGGTCACAAAGACGTCGATGTCCTACGCTCGCACTGCTACCAATGCCATCATCAAGCAAGAAGATGGGAAGAGGGAAGGAATAAGACAGAAAAGGAAGGAGATGAAGGAAAACATGACGACAGTGGTATAATCCCAATTTTATAAAATTTCAGTGGCACAATTACGAATATACGAAATTGCTATATGTCATTCGAATGAAATTTGGGGATAAAATTTTACAGATTTTGGACCATTGGATCCATGCCAAGATTCATGCATCGGCTTCTCTCTTCCAACTCCGGCGGCCTCCCCTTCTCCGGCGCCAGTGACACCCCCAACTCCGGCAAGGAGCATACGTGTTAGGATTTGGGGTTGGGGTCAGGATAGGAGAGGGGGTTGGGGGAAGGGGAAGAGGGGGGGTTTCCTCGGGGCTTAGAGGGATGGCCGTGGGCGGCGGAGGACCAGCGGTGGGCGGTGGGTTTCGGCGGGCGGCGAGGCGGCGGCGGCACCGCCGAAGCCATGGGGATGGAGGAGGGCGACGGGCCGGTGTCGGCGGCAGGGTCAAAGCAAGCGTGCGATTAGGAGGCGGCAGCCGGTGGTGGCGGATCCGGCGGTGGGGAGCCGCCAAAGATGGGGAAGACAGCGGGGCAGGGGCATCTCGCCATCACCGCCTTGAGAAGAAAGAGAGGGGGAAGGTGGAGCGCTAGCGGGGAGGGGAGGGGGCTCGTCCAGGGGGCCTCGCCGGCGCCGTTGACTCCTTCCTGCCAGCCGGCGAGGCGGGTGGCAGCGCAGTGGGGCGGTGGATTGGGCGGTAGCGCGATGGCAGCGGTGGATCGGAATGCTCGAGGAAGCGAGGGGAACAGAAGAAGAGGAGGGTTGAGTGCTTGCACAAATCTTAAAGCATTTCCGATGGTCTAAAATTCGAATGATAGGAGGTGTGATTTTCTGTCACAAGATGTATAGACAGCCCCAGACATTTTTCTGAATAGCCACACATTTATAATAGTATGGATCCAATTAACCTATGAAAAAAAATACTTAAATTGACAAGCATCTTTGTTTCCATGGGAAAACAAAAAAGAGAGAGCGGATGGACTGTCGCGCGATCGGCCGGCCATAACGTCGCCGTCAGTCGGTGCGTCGTTGTGATCTTCTCCGGCCGGTGAGGGACGACATTGCCTGCCCATCCCTACTAGCGCGTGTCCTTCGTCTTCTATACGCGATCGCTTATACTCCCTCCGTCACAAAAAGAGACAAACCTGAGTTTCCATGTCCAACGTTTGACCGTCCGTTTTATTTAAAAAAATATGAAAAAAATAAAAAGACAAATCACGCATAAAGTACTAATCATGTTTTATCATCTAACAGCAATAAAAATACTAATTATAAAAAAATTTCATATAAGACGGACAGTTAAATGTTGGACACGAAAACCAGGGTTTGTCTTTTTTTGGGACGGAGAGAGTATACGTTATTACACGCACATGACTCTGAATTTCTGATGCCACGTATACTGTACCATGAAAAAAAAATGGGAATGAACATTGGCCCTGTTTAGTTCCAAAGTTTTTTTTTTCAAACTTTCAACTTTCCATCACATAAAACTTTTCATGCACACATAACTTTTCAGTCGCATCGTTCCAATTTTAATCAAACTTTCAAACTTCAGTGTAAACTAAACACAGCCATTGTCGAGTTAGATCATCTCATTCCAGCCATGAATAGACACTGGTCGATCGATCACCACTAAATTTGAGTTGATACTATGGCTGTGTTTAGATGGTGAAAAAATTGGGAAGTTGAGAAAAAGTTGATAGTTTGGAGAAAAAGTTGATAGTTTATATGTGTAGAAAAGTTTTCGATGTGATGTGAAGTGATGGAAAGTTGGAAATATGGGGTAACTAAACACGGCCTATATTCTAGGTGTGCCATCTCTGTTTGGAACTTGGAAAGCCAGCCCACACACACAGTTGTGTTAGCTACGAAAAGCCTCTGCAGTGTCTTTTGTTTGCTAGTTAGCTTATCAATGACTACCAAAAATTTAAATTTAAAACTTTTTTTTATTTGAGTTTGGGAATTTTTTCGTTCATTGCTTTATTCTTCAAACCGCGAGCTTTCAAACAATTATTTAATATATCTATTTTAAAAAATATTGTACGTATACATTATCTTTGGTTGCTTCATTCGTATCCTGACACCGTTACGCCTATTCAGTAGTGGGGCTATTTTGTTAGTATGGCCTTCGATCATGTATGCATATATATATATATATATATATATATATATATATATATATATATATATATATCACTTTGTAGTCTAGCTAGTTGTACTGCAACGAAATCAAGTTTATCAAGGCCTGATCAAGAAGCTGCACATATGTCCTATTGTTGGCGAGAGGGTCGATCCAATGTCCCCCTCCTTGTGAATTCTTATCAAATGAACAATGTCCAGTGGCATTCATCTACCAAATCTTCAGTACTTTCAGTACCAAACCATGTAGGCTGGGGGCTTTACAAGTTGTCAAGCCGAATGGGGGCCAAAGCTGAATTTTGCATTGGCCCTGTTGCTTGTTTCGGCCAAACCAGCCTGCAACATGCATTCATATGGTCATATAAAGGGAAATTGGAAGCCTACCTGTCTTGGTTTATATCTACATGCATTTAATTGAGGCTGGAAAAACAGTACCAGTAGTAGCTAGAGAGGATCATGTGAACATGCTCCCTCCGTTTTTCTATGTTTAACACTGTTGACCTTTTGACATATATTTGATCATTTATTTTATTTAAAATTTTTATATATTTATAGGTTGTGCTCAAAGTACTCGTAATGAGAAAATAAATCACAACACAATAAATAATAATTAGATAAATTTTTAATAAGACGAATAATCAAACATTTAAGATGTTAAACATTTAAAAGGAGAAAGTATATATGTAGCAAAAGACGGGGAAAAGATAAATAATATCTTTTGTCATGAAATTAATTCCTGTCGATCATATCTTAAAACCCAATAAATGAAACTATATTAACATATTTTGTATGTTGTCCAGACAATTGCGGATCTATTGATACCGAAGAGAAATGGGTCTCCATACCGTGAGTGCTGTTCTCTGGTATATAAGAATATAATTCATATTTTCAAACAACTTTTGATATAAACTTGTTAAATAAGAGATGATGCAGGGAAAAAAACTATAAAACGAACATTTTATTTGGTCAACTTAATTAGGGGTATTCGGCTGTTGATTATATTGCAGCGCTGTTTGACAGCTAATGCTGCTTAGAAGCTACATTCCCAGCAACAGGCCGCCGAACAAGCCCTTAATTAAACAACTTCTGAGTAAATCTAAAATCCTCAAAATATATCTAGTTTCCCGACCACCGTGGATCATTTAATATCACACTTAGGTTTATTTATTTGATCATGTTTCGATGATTTAGAATTGAGCATCCAACAAGTGCTCTATTTATAAAAAAAAAGATTGTCAAGAAATGTGGCTAGCATAATTGAACTAGCATTGCCATGCTTGGCATGATTAGTTAATGTCACGACATATATTTAGCCACGCCTATATTAAAAGAGTACTACCAGTTTGCCTTGCGGTCGGGTCTGGCCACATAAATTAGTTTTAGAAAATAAGCTGTCAAAGAGTATCTTATGATAATGTTCTAGAAACAATTATAAGCACGCCACACCTATCTTGTACACCATCATTTCGGAAAGATATCTTATAATTGTGATGACGATGAATATGTCACACAACGAACTGTATTATAAATACATTTTCGTTTACTAATTCTTTACTCCCTCCGTCCCCCTAATATAAAGGATTTTGATATTTTACTTATACTGTTTATTATTTCATCACTAAAATACAACCTTATTATGTAAAGACATTTATATAAACGGATTGATTAAAAACCTCACAATTATCTATTTTCAAACATTATTCTCCATCTATTCTAAAATATAACAAATTTTAGCTATATATCTATATATAATTTTTTTAGGAAGCGTAAAAGCATTTATCTAATCATATCTATTTGGACAACGATACGTCCAGATACATAATTAGAAAATGCTATATTTTAAAATAGAGATAATATCATTATAATTCATTCCTCCCATAATATAGTAATCTAAGACTGAATGGAACATATTTTATTCCTATCAATCTTGATAGGCCCATCCAGTCCTAGATTACTTATAATATTGGACGAAGAGAGTAATTTATGTTTATATGTATCAAAGCAAAGGTATTTAGATAAGTAAATTGGACAAATAAAAATAGTAAGGGACCTTTTGAATCAACAAAGGATTTATGATACAAAGGATTTATAAAGGAATTTCATATAATTGAAATCCTATAGGAATTTTTTTAAATTTGGACCTTTAATTCAAAAGATTAGAGTTTTCCAAATCCTATACAATTCCTATGAAATGGCTCATTGTATATAGGTTTTGGAGAAAATTTAGCAAGAGGTCCAACCTCTTAGAAAATTTCTTTGAGCCTATCTCTAATCCAATTCATGTGTTTTTCCTACCGCCCAATCTAACGATCATTCATATGTTTTTCCTGTGTTTTACACTTACATTTCTATCGGAATCCTGTGTTTTTAATTTCCTTCATTTTTTCCATTTCTACTATTCAAAGGAGTTCTAAATGTACTATTACTACTGCGGGTAAAAGATTCGTCTCGTAAATTAGTCGCAATCTATACAATTAGTTACTTTCTCCATCTCATTTCAAGTACAACCATATTCCGTGCCCAATTTTGATCGTCTGACTTATTTAAAATTTTTTTATAATAATAATATTATTATTATTAGATGATAAAATATGAATAGTACTTTATACGTGACTTATGTTTTTAATTTTTTTTAAAAAAAAGTTTAAATAAGATGGACGGTCAAAGTTATGCACGAAAAATCATGGCTGTATTTAAGATGGAACGTAGGGAGTATTTTTTTAGCCTATATTTAATACTTTATGTAAATATTTAAATATTTTGATATGATAGAGTGTAAAATTTTAGGGCGGAAACTGAAGAGGGCCTAAACAACAACGAGCAATGAGCAACAGAAGCATCAAGTAGGCAGCACAGCAGCAGCAGCAACCTCTCCACTGTCTACTCTACTCTAGCCTGCCTCTCCCACCACCACCACTCCACGCTTGCTCATCTCATCTCATCTCCCTCCTTCCCTCCTATAGGAATCCAAACCCGCCTCCCCTCCACTCCCCCCGCGTCCCCGGTTCATGTCCTGCCGCTCCCCATGTCGCCGCCCCTCGAGCTCGACTACATAGGCCTCTCGCCTCCGCCGCCGCCGCCGCCCTCCTCCTCCGCCGCCGCCCGCGCGGACGACGTCGACCTGAAGGGCACCGAGCTCCGCCTCGGCCTCCCTGGCTCCCAGTCGCCGGACCGCCGCCCTGCGGCCACGGCCGCTGCCACTGCCACCACGCTTGAGCTGCTTCCCGCCAAGGGCGCCAAGCGCGTGTTCCCCGACGAGGCCGCGCTGACGCCGCCCGCTGCCGCCGGGAAGGGCAAGGCGGCGGCGGCGGCAGCGAGGGAGGGGGAGGAGGTGGAGGCTGAGGAGGAGGACAAGAAGGTCGCCGCGCCGCCGCAGCCGGCTGCGAAGTAGGTGCCCTTTGCTCCTGCGGATTCCGTCGATTCTTCATGTGTTTTTCTCTTGGTGCCATGTCGTGTTCTTGGTGGTGGTGGTGGTGGATGCTGCCTTGCTGCTGGTCGGTGTGGTTGGAGCGCGAATGGGTGATGAGTTTGAAGGATTTTTTTTTCCTTACATAAAGAGATTTTTTTTTTTGTGGGGGATTTAGTTAAGCCTGCCTGCGAGAAGGTGAAATTTGCAATCTGTGCCATGTTTATTTGAGGCAGTTCTTTTGTGGATTCGCAAAAGAGACTTTTTCCGTGGGAATTGGGTGGCAAAATTCGCATTTTTTTTTGCTTTTTTCATTTGTTTCTTTTTTAACTTTGTGGCGCGTTTTGGATTTAGCTTGATCTCTTGTGTTTAGAACGTTCAAAAGTTTTTTTTTTCAGCTTTGCGTAGTTCCTTTTCTAGTTCCCTCTAAAATTTATACTCCTTTGTCCCCAAAGATTAATTGTGAGTGCGTTCTCTTCCTCTCTTTTTTTTCTCATTTGAAGGATTAAAATACTTGCGATAACCTGATATTTGAAAGTTTGAGCTGGCTACCTTTGAAATGGTTAAATTTCTTCCTCCCCTTTTAGATCAAAGTTCACAGAAAAATCAGTTGTGTGGTCGTTTTCAGTTTTTCTTGTCGACCCACCGTTGAACAATTATTGCTGATTCTTCTTTCTGGTATTGATTTTTTCTCTTGTTCTTATACATTTATACTGAATTATTACTTTGCAATGATGTGCTTGTGCAGGGCTCAGGTGGTGGGATGGCCACCAATCCGCAGCTACCGCAAGAACACGATGGCAACCAACCAGATAAAGAGCAACAAGGAGGATGTTGATGCTAAGCAGGGTCAGGGTTTCCTGTACGTCAAGGTTAGCATGGATGGTGCGCCATATCTGAGGAAGGTGGACCTCAAAACTTACAAGAACTACAAGGACATGTCTTTGGGTCTCGAGAAAATGTTCATTGGCTTCAGCACCGGTGAGGTTTCTCGGGTGCTATTTTGTTTAATCTGCAACAGAATTTAATCTTGATGGGCTGAAACTCACCTCCACACATCATGTTGGATGGAAGAAACAGTGGGGCTTTCGTTCGTATATTTCAAGTAAATTTCAGGTTTATTAGAGCACATGAGGATTGTTTTCAGTGGCATGCCAAACATTTGACTGAACCTGATTTTGTTTATTAAAGCAACCAGCCGACCATTATGTAGGGAATCCTTCCAAAGTTTGACCTTGCTAGTTATCTACGAATGTGATTTGCATGCCCATTGTTCTAAGAAAAAAGAGATTTGTAGCATATTACATATAATGTGGCTCTTTTAGGATCTTTTCTAGTGATCAGGTGGTGCAAACTAACCACCGGAGTACTAATTCTGCATATTTTGTAGGCGAAATACTTACGCAGATATGCTTCTATTCTAGTTTTCATGAGTTATTTTGTTTTTCTGTGATATTGTAGACTAGAGTTTGTATCTGGATTCATGTACCATAAGCTGATCAGATCTTGATGCAGACAACCTGTTTTATTAATATGAGACTTGCTGTTAGATTTCTCGTTTAACTGATCTATCTTAGAGTTATACAAAGTGCATTTCCTCACAGAATAAAAAGAACTGAGGTGCATAGGATGCATTACCTGTATTTTCAGCATAATCATCAATGAAGGGTAAAACATTATCTCAGTTTATTAATGGTAAATTCTGCATGAGCAGTTGTATCATACCATCACAAATTATGAATATGCAGGTAAATAACAACGCTATGTAGGTTTTGGTGGATTTTATCATGAAGGAGCCTTTGTGCTATTTGTTTATTTGGACTGACAGGTAGTAGTTGGTCTAATGTCATACCAGGTAAGGAAGGTGCTGAGAACCAGAAAGATGGTGAATATGTGTTAACCTACGAAGACAAGGATGGTGACTGGATGCTGGTTGGTGATGTTCCATGGGAGTAAGTACACCTGTACCATCTAACTAAAATAGCAACTCTGGCTGTGAATATGATTGTTAGTGTTGCTCTTTCTCACTGAATTTATCATTTATCTGTTGTCTTACTTTTGGTGCAATCGCAGGATGTTCACCGACTCTTGCCGGAGGCTCAGAATCATGAAAGGCTCAGATGCAATTGGACTTGGTAAGTTCAAATTGTTATGTAGATTTCCTCCCTTGCTCTTAGGGAGTTAATCATTTTTTTACTTTCTTTCTGTCTTTAGGCTGTTCTCAACTAAGGCTTGTTCCATTATTTGTGCCAAAGCTTTAGACCAGAAAATTTTACTCTCGAAAATACCCCTTAGTTGGACTTAAGATGTTCTAGTAAGGCTTAAATTTTTTAAGCAGAAAAACATTAATCGGTGAACACTAGTTTCCTTGTGTTTCTTTTTTGTAAAGTTATAAATGTTTCCAACGTTTTATAAAAACAGTAAAACTCTCTTAATATTCTTCCATTTTCATTAGGGTTTTCCCCTCGTTCTAAAAATAAAGTGAGGCAAATATGCTCTGGAACATTGCTGGGCTAAAATCCTAGATAGCCATGGATTTGCCGTTATTATACTGGATGCAAGTAGTACCATGGCTGCCAGCTCTAGTTGAGAAAGCATGTCTTGCGAAAATGTATGATACAATCTAAGATTTTATTAGCAACTGAACAATGCCATGAAAAGAGCAGAGTGGCATGCAAACAGTGGTTATCAATATTTCAGTTGTAAATCAAGACGTTGGAGCCAAATAGTATCTTTGCTTGTTCCACTCTGATCACTTAAGTGAAGGCTAGATGGAGTCTCATTGACTGCAACCTAAATAGACACAGTTTATCAGTATTAGGATAAAACAAAGTAGTACATATAATCTGGTTTTTATTAAGAGGGGGAGCCAAAAACCATGATTAACAATCTGGAATGGTAAAAGCTTTCTGAACATCATCCCTTTTTTTACTAAATAATAGCAATAATGATAATTTACCTTGAGATACATAATTTATTTTGTGCCTTTTGTCTTTCTTTTTTTCAGCCCCAAGAGCAGGGGAAAAGTCCAAGAACAGGAACTAGAATGGTTATTGCCCACAGTTGAAAGCAAAACGGAGACATCAACTAACTGTAGGGCAGTTCCTCAAAACCATAATTTAATAGTTTTACAGGATCACCATATGATCTGTATTACATGGTTTGCTATTCTGCAAGTAAAAAAAAAAAATCTTTTAAGACTCTCTTATGTTAGGTTTGCAACATCTCCTAGAGATGTACGCTCTATTCGGTTGCACGTGTCTTTGTATGTGTAGTATTTCCATCCATGTAAATGGTTGGTATGCAGTGCGCTACCGCTATTATTGAGCACTCCTACCTATCCTGCAAGTGTTGTCCTGAAACGTATGTTCCCGTCACATAAGTGTTTACATGTTTTTAAGAGGTTCCTGAAGATGTATTATTTATATGACTTCATTTGGAGCACACTTATGCTAGTTTGTTTTTGCACCACACCTCAAATCATACATCCCTATTTCGTTGATCATGATGTTATGTGAAACTGATGAACTAGTCCAAGTTTAGCAAACCTTATGGTTACTTTACATTTCAAAACTTGGCATTAGATGGTAAAGCAATGATTATTTGCCAGCTTTGATGTGTTGTTGCTGAGTAGGGGCATACATGCACGGGCTCATATCATTATCTTTTGAAGGTTATGATGGTTGCTCTATACTATGGTTTAAAAGGGCTTCCTCAACCATCATTCAGGTTGTATAAAAATGCCATAGCTCAATGGTTAATGATGGCTTATGATCCCTTAGAATCAGGCTTTCTTTCCCCCCTCTCCTTGCCTGCAGTATCTGCTGTTTCTGCTTCCTTCCTATAGAATTGATGCTCCACTCTGTCCTTCCTTTGTGTTCCTTTTCCCCTTTCCCATTGCTAGTGTCTGCTAGTTGGTGTGCATGTAAAGTTGGGCAGAATGTATTCCATGAAACACATTTTGAGATTTATTATAGTGATCATGCCTTAGTTTAACTCCAAGTACCCATATCTGAATTTTTCCTATCCTCCTTGTAGTAGATTGCAAGATGTTGCAATTTCTAGTGCTGAATTTATTCCATGCAGAGATGGTGGTGACTCCTAGGGTTTACCATCTGTTCATTCCAAGTGGCTGGTGTGAGAGAAGATGGATGTGGAGCATTGCATATCATTCATTCAGTTAATCTGTTAGTGTGTGTGTGGCAATGTCAATTCTTTCCTTATCCTGCCTGCCCCTGGTATTGTTGACATAATACCAAGCTGAGCAGCATCCACTACTACTACTTACTAGTACCTAGTGATGCCTACCAAGGCACTGGAATAATAATCCTTTTGATGAAAGGTCAGTTTGCTTGCTTGCTTCCTCTATGTGGTCCTGCCCTGGCACTATCAATGCTATGCTCTAGCCTGCTGGATTTAAAATTCCAAGCCAGCTTGTGATCATGTTAGCATGTTGTGAGTGTTTAGTACTCTCTGTTTTAGTGTTTTTGACTAAATATACAACATTGACTTCTGGATATGTGTTTAACCCATTCTTTTTTTTAAAAAAAAATCATTGTAATTGTTGTGACTTGTTTTATCATCACAGATGCTTTAACCATGATTTATTACTCCATATGTTCATGCATGCATATGAGTCAACCACCTCTTCTGCACCTGCAAGGTTTTTCTCTCCAGCAAAGCACAGAGTTTCCTACAGTGTTCAGAGTATTCTCTAACCATGTGTTTCTGTACTTTTATTTATTCTCTTTTTTATACTGCCAAAGATTTGGCCGTGTTATTTGAATGAAGTTTCTGCTAGTGCTAGGTACAACTACATACTCCTGGAACTGGAATCTACATAGCCTCTCCTCAACAGTTCAAATTCCTATTCTTGGTACATATAAAATGTAGAAATAAACTAGAACGAACTCCATTTTTTTTCATGTTCGCACAAGCTAGATACTCACCTCTCCGCTTATATCTTACCCGATCCTCCCTACCACACACGAACATGCAAACTTTCACATATGGCTTCCATGAAGATGCCTGAAAAATTTAGGGGCTACTCGACTAGAGGCTAATAATAACTTTACCGCAACTCAATTTATCGTAAGTGTGACGAGTGACATAAAGTTGATCGATAACTTATAGTAAGCCACAAATGTACTCCCTCCATCCTACAAATAATCCAATTTTGGATTTCTATGTCCAACATTTGACCGTTTGTCTTATCTAAAAGATTTATGAAAAAAAATTAAAAGATTAGTCATACGTAAAGTACTATTCATGTTTTTCATCTAATAATAATAAAAATACTAACCATAGAAAATTTTTAAATAAGACGAAGAGTTAAAATGTTGTATCCGGAACTTAAAAAATGGTGTCTTTGTGAGACGGAGGGAGTGGCAAGCTTTGACTAAAATTTTAGAGCACGATATGAGGGACCAATGTACTAATAAAATGCGGTTTGGCTCCATAGTGATATTTAAGCCGAGTTCAATATGCCTGATTTGCTCGGATTTCTATTGGTGCGCGAAAACAAGAAGCCATTTAGCGTCTGATTAATCAAGTAGTATTAATTATTTCAAAGATAAATAAAATATATTTATTTTGTTTTTTAATAAAAACTTTCGCATAGAAATTTTTGACACAAAATACGCACGGTTAAAAAAAGGGGAGAATTTGCCATTTGGAATTGTCCTTTAGAACTCAGCAGCAGCGTGATAAACTGTTGGCTGCCAATCCAAACAGTTCCTAGCAGCAATTCTCAAACTGGAACACAAAATGCAGCTCGCACTGAATTCTCCAAGTCAAACGAAAACATAACAACAGAGAAAAGAAAAGAAAAAGAGAGAAAAACAAATCGATCAGGGAGGGAGGCAAGATATTATGAGCCGGGCCCTCGACACCATCATAGAGCATGGCTTGCCCAGTACCCACTGTTGCCTCCCCACAGCCACCCTGGTGGGCCCCCACGCGAAAGGGACCCTGCCTCCCCTACCCCTCTACCCCCACGCACACGCCACGGCCCCACCCCCGCGTCACTGACAGTGGGCCCGGTAGAACGTCCGGTCCCACACGTCAGCCCCCCAGCTGCACGTACCCCATGCCTAGGCTAACCACGCGCACCACTGTTCGTGGGCCCGACGTAGGGCGAGAAGCGGGGCCCACCGCCTGGCCACAAATGGGCGGGGTACACCTGCAGGTGGGCCCCACTCATCAGTGGCTCAGGAAGTAGTAGTACACCTGGTTCGGCGGGAACAGCGGGGTGGATTGAACTGAACGTGGGCCCCGGCGATGCCGACGTGGGAGCTTGTCCCGCTGACGTGGCGAGCGAATCTGACCTGAGTTTGGGGCCCACACATTCTACTGTGCCACTAGGCCCCAGCTGGCGCCTGGCTGGAGCTTCCTCTCTCTCTCTCTTTTTTTTTCTTTTCCTGACAGAGAGAATGATCTGAAGCCCAATTGAAGGCGAGGAGGCCCATCGTGATGAAATGTATCCGGAATCGGGCTGTTTTACGCGATGCAGAAGGAATAAGTCCACTTACTGTCTCTCATCTTCACATCGAGCTTAATTGGCATCCCTGAATCGCAATACGGACGGATTTGAAAAGATGAGAGGTTTAAGATGCTGATTAAACTCGATGTAAAGTTGAGGGAAGGTAACTGGACTTGTTCCGATGCAGAATCCACTACGTGGGCCAAATGTGTAGCTATCTCCCTGTGGTTTCGTTGCTAGTTCGGCCAAGAAGCCCATCAATTTCCACGCGAAAGAAAGCAGGAAAAGCCCGTCATTTGCCCACTTTAGCTATTCCAAAGTAACTATATTTATCGCCATCTTATTTGTCCCAAAGTAAGTTAACGTAACCATTTTATTAGAGTTTAGAAATAGTTGAAATTCAGAATTAAAAAATATTCAAAAGTAGACTAGAGTCCATACCGGTATACAATTTAGAACTAATGAAAATTCGGAATTTAAAAAATAAGAAAATTAAAATTAGGTTAGAGTCCATATAGAAATACAATTTATAAATAAGTAAAATTCGGAATTAAAAAAAGAATATTGAAGGAAGAGTATGGGGTTCATATAGAAATATAATTTAGAAATAACTGAAATTTGGAATTAAAAAATAAAGAATATTAGAAGAAGTGTATAGAGTCCATATAGTAATACAATTAAGAAATAATAAAATTTCGGAATTAAAAAATAAGGAATATTAGAATAGCATAGAGTCCATATAGGAATTTAGAACTAACTAAAATTCGGAATAAAAATAATAAAACTAAAAATAGAGTTTAGAGTCTGTATAGAAATACAATTTCCAAATAACTAAAATTTGAAATTTAAAACTGAAATTCAAAATTAAAAAAATAATATTGAAATATGAGTTTAGAGTCCACATAGAAATACAATTAGAAATAATAAAAATTCAGAATCAAAGATAAATAATATTGAAAGAAGAGCATAGAGTCTATAAAAAAAATACAATTTCAAAATAACAAAAAATAGAATTAAAAAATAAGGAATATTGAAAGACGAGTCTAGAGTTCATATAGAAATAATTAAAATTTGATATTAAAAATAATTAATAACTATCACGTATATACAATACAGTATGAATATTACTCACTAGTAGTTTGGTAAACTTAGTACAAAATTGAAAATATGTTGTCATTTTAATATATTTTAATAATAAATTGATAAAATATATGTGCTATTATGTGGGAGAAAATATAATAATACTAGCCGCGTAATCTGCACGAGCCACCATGTTAGTTCAGTATATGTATGTAGGGATGTTTATATGGTGTTTGACAAAAAATATCCTCTAATTTTATAATTCTGTACTATTGGATCGCTTTGAGCTTTCTGTAATAATTCTCAACCCTAATCCCTTATTTCATTTAGTCCTGCCACCACAATTTCACTTCGTACACGGATAGCCCCCTCTTGCATTAATTACCCGCCCGACCTTGCTTGTTAGCTGAAATGCTCCAATTGTGGCGGCGAGGCCGTTCTGGACGACCTCCTCCCTAGGCTAGCAATGGCGAGTGCCCATGTGTCCCGCCGTCTTCCCAGTCTCTGGCAGCTCCCACTGGGCCTCCTAACTAGTTGGTATTTCAACGTGCCCGCGCTAACACAAACCTGCCACCAGCTGCCAACTGTTCAGCAACGTCATATTGTCTGCGCTTTTTCGCCGCCCATTGCCAACTCTTCAGCAGCCTTGTTGTCTGCCTTTTTCGCCATCCACTACCAGACCACCACCTCCTAACCGTGGAGCTTCCCTCTCCCACCCCGAAACCTGAAATCCACCACCATTTGTTGGGGTCTCCAAGTTAGGATCGTTGGAGCACGAATTGTAAAGCAACTTTCAAGGTAATAAAATTTGCAATATTTTGGTCCAATTTTATATGGAATGTGATTTAGCAATACCCTTATATATATGTCGTTGGGTTCATCTAGTTGGAGTATATTCTTGGGGGATAATGTACGTGTTCCGCCCCAGTTGGCTATAAGCCTATATATAAGGCACTGTACTGATCGCATGGGCTAATCAAACAACTTGAATGAAAAGAAAAAGGCGAAACGAACTGAATTATCAGGTCAGAGAGCAAATACATACACACACACCAGCAAAAACCACACTATACATAAATATATCGTTGTCATCTCTGAGTTGGATCGATCTACCAGAGATCTTCCAAAAATCGGCGCCCCAACCTGTAAACATCCTGAGCTATCCCAGCACGCAATTAACAAAGGGTTCTTGATATCTGAACAGTGCTGCGAGATGCATGTTAAGTGGTTAATTAACAAATTCAGACAGCGGTAAACGTGCGAGCTAGGTAGCTAGCAGATCACAATTCACATCGATCTCCCTCCCGTGTCCTAGGAAGATCACGTCTCGATCAAAACCATTCGATCATCCACCCAGTCGTCGTCGTTGCTTAATTAGAAAAATCGTCGCATATCAGTTTTGAGATCAGCGAAGATCTCTGCCATAATACCAGCGAGATTAGCAGTTGAATTAGTTTCCCGGACACACTTGCTTAATTTGTAGTAATCCGATGCTGATTTGCATTTGGCGCCACAAGCAAATTAAAGTTCAATATAGTTAACCTACAACGAGGCTGCAGCTAGTAGCTAGCTAAGCCAAGCTGCCACCGGGAAGCTTCGATTTGCTCTAATCACACACACTAATCATCATCGATCGAACGATCAGATGCTTCCGACTACTGCAAAAATTAAAATATCCCGGTCAATCCCACGCGTTTCTCTCCGGTCCTTGCATGAAATATAAGAAAAATAGCATTATATATCATGCATGCCCTGTAAGGATCTAGATACGATTTCATTTGCATCATATATTCCCATTAATTATTTCTGGTTCAGAGCAGTGTACTATATATATTACGCAGTTGTTGCGTCAACTACACGAGTTGCCAATTGTTTAGTGCGTGTGTGATTAGCAGTCTGAAAAAGGCCAGACATGAGAGAGGCACGCACACACACACGCATGATTGATTGGATCGATCGATATCACCAAATTGATGATCCAGTTTAATTTGATCGATCGTTAGATCGAGAGATCCAATCCGTGCTGGATTTATACGCAGTTGGGGCTGCAATTTGCATTCCCGCGACATGCGTGGCCTCCTTGAAAATGTGCCTCACCGGTCGCATGGCGACTATCATATTCATATCCAAACTATAAATTATATGCAAAAACCCCCATCTCGCCTGCTACAGAGATCTCGCAAACGGACAGTCACTGACACGTGGGTCTAGGCTAACGACGGCGACATAACTGATCTACTCCCTCCATCCCGAAATATAAGTATTTTTAGTATAATAACAAGTCAACTATTTTTAACTTTGACTATTAATAAAAAAAATTAAAAAGATCAATTATGTAAAATTGATGTAACTAAATTTATTGTTAAACAAACTTTCATAATATGCAACTCTTTTTATTTAAAATATCTTATTTTTATACTTATTGTTAGTTAAAATAGCATCTCGAAGACTGTATCGAGATCTAAAAATACTTATATTTAAGGACGGATGTAGTAGCAAAAATGATATAGAAATATGCATGATTTGATGAGCTCCCGGTGTTGTAGTATTATATTTGACATCATGTCGCAAAAGTCACCAACTTGCATTGCAATGGCAGAATGGTTAGCTAGCTAGCTAGGTAGGGATCGTTCTTGGAAGTAGAACTTTGGGAGATTAGCGAGCCATAGAAAATCGCTGGAGCAGATCGGCCTGAATCTTTCTTAGGATCCATTAATCTCAGCTTAATTTGCTCTGACGACGTCCAGCTCTTCCTCCCATGTGGCTTCAGCTAAGCTTTGTATAAATAGGTAGCTGGTCGCCATCGCTGCAGCTACTACACCTTGCATTGCTCGAAGAGAGAAGACGACCACGTAGAGGTTGTTGCAGCTGGTTGATGGGAAGCAGCCACGCCGGCGGCGAGATGTGCATGGAAGGCGGCGGCGGCGGCAGGGCGAGGCGCGCGGGGGGGAAGAAGGCGGCGGCGGCGGCGGCGGAGCAGCAGCACAAGGTCGCCAAGCAGCCGCAGCGCGGGCTCGGCGTCGCGCAGCTGGAGAAGATCCGCCTCCACAACCAGATGGTGGCCGCCCTCCGCTCCGCCGCCGGCGACGCGCCGTACTCTCCGCCGCCGCAGCCGTTCGCCGCGCCCCCGGCGGCAATCGTCGCCTCGCCGCCCTTCTACTTGCCGTCGTTGCAGCAGGATTGCTACGAGGCGGCGGATCACCGGAGGATCGCCGCCGCCGGCGGCGTGCAGCCGTACTACGAGGGCATGCTGCCGTACGGCTCCGGCCGGCTGGCGGCGGCGTCGCCGGCGTTCGTGGCGTATGAAGTGAAGGGTGATCATCACCACGGCCAGTATGGCTCGTCGGAGCAGCAGAGGCAGCCGCAGTACTACTCCTGGATGAGCTCCAGCTACGACGGCTACTCCGGCGGCCGGAGCAGCGCCGGGAGCTCGTCGGAGGAGCTGGATTTGGAGCTGAGATTGTAGTAGCTGATTAACCTATAGTTTATTACAGCAATTTTTGTTGGTTTCTGATTAATTAAAGAATGTTGTGCATGGGCGAAGCATCATGCATGGATGGATCGGGAGCTTAAATCACAGTAACCAACAATTACTAGCTACTCTTACTAGCTTAGTTGCTTCTGATTTGATTAGAGGCGCTGCTACATTGGTACTACTCTGTTATTGATGGTAGCTGGTTCATCTGGATTACTGGACGGGGTAATGTACTGCGCTGTAAATTAATCTTGATTAAAGGCACCACCGGAAATGTTGTCTTTCATCCATGATCCATGCCGTTGAATTCCTGGCATTATGTACAGCTAGATCCCTTAGCTATACAGCCATGTACTGTCGTCATGTACCACCAAGAACTATACTGTCGTCATGTAATTCAAACACAACTCTTTGTGTTTTCTCCCTCAGAAAAGCGTATTTTCAATGCCTATGTTTTCGCTTAATTTCAGGTACAACCAAACAAAGAAACAGTCGGGTAGCTAATCAACTAATCCCCGTCCTGAAATATAAGGGATTTGGGTTAGATGGAACACATCGTACTACTATAAATCTAAACTAATAGCATGTACAGATTCGTACTTATATTTTGGAACGGATAGAGTAGTAGAAACTATTATAAATTTACTTTTCACACAAATACATGTATATCTCTAGTTAATTTGTACTCCTTCTATCCCACTCACTAAGATGGTACTCATTTTAAGATTTGACTCTTGAAGTATTTGACCAATAAATAATTTATAATAAATTAAATTTTATTTTATGAAAATAATATCATTGAATTGTCATTTATATTTACTTTCGTACGATATGTGAGAAATTTATAGTTAAATATTTGTTTTGAAGATTATGCCAATTTTAATAGCAACTTAGTGAATAGAAAAGAGGGAGGGAGTACTAATGTTCAATCCGTCGGTGAACAGTGGAGAAACATGTCTTTTCTTTTTTTCCTCGGTGGTCACCAACTACACATGCCTTAAAACTCACAAACCAATAAGTCCATGCCGCTAGAATGGCCCATCCAATGTAATAAGTTCACCTAGCGTCCCTCAACTTTATACCAAATTTGTTTGACATTCCTTATCCTCAATACCAGAAATCTTCACTCATAAACTATACAAAACCATCCAATTTAGGTCCCATGTCAGTGTAGATCCCTGCTTTCATTCACATGGCATCCTAGTCAGAAAATAACAATAATAATAATTAATATGTGGGGCCCACATATAAGTGAGAGAAAATGATGGGTCCATACATCTTCTTTCTTTTCTTTTTCTATTCTCTTCTCTCCTTTCCTTGCTTCTCTCGAGCAAGCGCACGGAGTGGTCGCGGTGGCGGGCGAGCGTGCAGGGAAGAAGCGGGAGAGGGGTAGAGGAGGCGGCCGGCGCGATGGTGCCGGCGGGAGATGGGGAGAGAGGCACCAGCGCGACCACTCATGACGGCGGTAGAGGTGGGCGGCGCAGAGTGGGCGTGACGGCGAGAGAGGTGGCCGACGGTGCGGAGTGGTCGGGCTGACCCATCCTCCAGGCAGCGCAGAGCGGGCGCAACGGCGCCAACGGGAGAGGGGGAGAGAGGCCACTACCAAAGGCCCAACTACTACACGCATGCGGGTGTGTTTGCAAGAGCAAGTTCCCAACCCTCTCATCTCGTTTTTCGCGCGCACGTTTTTCAAACTACTAAACGGTGCGTTTTTTACAAAAAGTTCTTATACAAAAGTTGTTTAAAAAAATCATATTAATCTATTTTTAAAAAAATTAGCTAATACTAATTAATCACGCGGTAATGGACCGCTCCGTTTTCCGTGTACGGGAGATGGGTTCTCAACACCCACCTCCAAACACAGCCGTAGTCCTGACATAAAGGAGGTCCACTGGGCTTCCCTTCCAGTCGAAATGACGTGGCCAGCCGCGCCACCACCGACACCGCCTAAAAATCTGCCCGCGTCCAGGTGGCACCCGCCACGTGGCAACCCCTGCCCACAGGGGCGAAGCGCCACGTCAGGATACGAGAAGCGCCACGGCGCCACGCACCCAAAAATGTACTACTACGAGAAGTACGATAAGAAATAAATCGGCACTATCTCCTCCTCGTCCTCTTCCGAGTTCCGACCCGGCGCCTGCCGCGTCGCTCACCTCACCCCTCCACCAGAAATAAAGGCAGGAGGCGGAAGCAAAAGCACACGCACGCGCGCGCGCCGCCTCCACCTGCTCTGCCTCTGCTCGATCGCCCCGCTCCGCTGCGACGTCGGCGCCAAGCAACAACCGCGACGCCTCCGCTTCCTCCACCTCCACCTCCTCCTCGTCGTCTTCCTACTTAGCCCAATCCCCAAGCCGGAATTCCTCGGGGGTTCACCGTTCACGCGGCGCGTGCGTGCGGGGAGCGGGGAGTGGAGGGGCATGGACCGCATCGTCGGCGGCAAGTTCAAGCTCGGCCGGAAGATCGGGTGCGGCTCCTTCGGGGAGATCTACCTCGGTAAGAAGCGGCGGCCGCTCGATCGATTAATTCGTTTCCGTCGTGCGGCTAGGGTTGCGGCGCCGGTTGGGGTTTTTTACTGCGTGTCATCTGAATCATCTGATGTTGTTGTTGTTGTTGTTACTGCAGCCACGCACGTGGACACCTACGAGATCGCGGCGGTGAAGATTGTGAGTCCTCTGAACTTCTGTTCGATTTTTTCTTCGATTCGGTTGCTGTTTATTCTGCCGTGCGATACGAATTAGTGTTCCGATTGATTTTGATGAAAATTTCCAGTTATTAGTTGGTTGTTTTAGCCTTTGTAGGTTGCTGATGATAAGATTGAAAATGCTGTGCTGGTAATTATGCGGTTAACAACTTTGAAGGATCGAGGATGTGTATGTAGCCGCTGCACTTACTTTTTCTTAGTTTGGTTGTACGGCTAGCTACTTGGCCTATTATTCTCTTACGTCATGATGATTGATGAGCGTGGATGGAGGTTGACTACTTGACTGGGTAGGCCATGATTACGCTTGGCGTAGTGGAGTTGCATTGGTAGTGCTTTAAGCAAGAGCTGCGACGAGGAACACAGGGGTGAGAGAGAGAGAGAGAGAGAGCGAAAAGTTAGTGTTGCTTGAATCAGATTCCTTCTTTGATGAGTACAAGTTGTTTGTGCTTTTGTCCTGTTCAATCCTCATATGCTTCTTTGATGGCTTATACCACACAGTTGCATGCTCTGTAGTAGAAGATTAATTTGATTGCTCGTTTTATTACCAGGAGAGTAGCAAGACAAAGCATCCCCAGCTGTTTTATGAGGCGAAGCTCTACAACGCCCTCCAAGGAGGAAGTAGGCCCTGAATACAGTTCTTCATAGTGCAATTGCGCACTCTGTTTTGATGAGATCACGAGTTGATTGGAAAAAAAATTATGGCATCCAGGTGGCATTGCGAATGTTAAGTGGTGTGGTGTAGATGGAGAGGAAAATGTCCTCGTCATCGATTTGCTTGGGCCGAGCTTAGAGGATCTGTTTGTCTATTGCGGCAGGAAATTCACTCTGAAGACAGTTCTAATGTTAGCGGACCAGATGGTAACTAATATCTTGCATTGCTTAATTCATTTTATTCCAACTCATTATCGATAGCCTGCAAAAACTTGGAGAATGGCAACATTCTTTTCAGAAGTTTGAATACTAGTGAAACTGTGAATTTTACTTATGCAACAATGTTCATTTTGGATGATCAGTCTCACAGAAACAAAAGGTTTATTGGTGAGAGTTTTTAAATTTCTTTGGATAGTTCCCTGTTGTCTTGTTCTCTCACAATAGTCACTGAACACCAAAGTTCATTTCTAACAGTTATCTAAAATATTTCATTATAAAGTTTCCCAATCGCCATGCTGATTCAAAAAAAAAAGAACAAAAGGAAGTGTATCTCTCTTTTGACATGCAAAACTTAGTTTTGCAACTTTTCGCCTGCAGTTGTCCTTGTACCAACTCAATCCTTTTCTTTTCTCTTCTTTACATGCATGAGTTGAGCACCGTGAATGATTAATTTAAGACTTTTTCGATCTGTAAATAATTATGGCAGATTACTAGAATTGAGTTTATGCATTCCAAAGGATACTTGCACAGAGATATAAAGCCTGACAACTTTCTGATGGGCCTCGGTCGGAAAGCAAATCAGGTACTGACTACTGAGTGTGACAACATTCAAGCTCCTTGTAGGGATTAATATGCTATCTAATTTCGTTTCCCTACTCTTGATTATCAGGTATACATAATTGATTTTGGACTTGCAAAAAGATACCGGGATTCCACTACAAATCGTCATATCCCTTATAGGTACTTTTGCATTTGTAAGATTTACTGCTTTATAACGTTGGTTCCGCTTCCCTGTATCACTAGTATATACAATTAATTGTGATTCAAAAGCTTATCATGATGACCTTTTGCAGAGAAAATAAGAACCTGACTGGCACTGCACGCTATGCAAGTTGCAACACTCATCTTGGGGTTGGTAAGTTGTGACTGGTAGTTGTCAAATCATTTTGAAAATATGAAATTTTTTTTTGACATCATTGTTGGATTTTATTTACAGAACAAAGTCGGCGGGATGATTTAGAATCTCTTGGTTATGTTCTTCTATATTTTCTCCGAGGAAGGTAAGCATATCTTTTCTGCTTTCTAGCAAAGTATGTCAATAATCTTCACATGTGGTGAAGTGTTCTAGGCCAGTATCTGAGTGTGTAGTGCTTAAAGATATTTATTTACAGTGAAATAATAGCACAGGGCAGATGTTTTTGATATATTTGGTTGCTAGATAAATATGATATCTTTGTAAGTTTCAAGCGCTTACCTTCTGAAAATTCTTTCAGTTACAAATGCAAATTTTGTCTAGCCACTTTAAAGTTCCAACTACAGTATCTTTAAAGTATGCAAGGATGCTGCTTTTTCTAGGAACTACCTGAATGCCCGTGCGTTGCAATGGAATTTTGGAAAAGAAGAAATTTATTATACACATTTTAAATACCCCAAACAAAATAGTCACATTCTTTTTCTCTAAATCATCTAGCTGCTTTTGCCATCACCTTCACACGGGGATTTAAAAGACACATTTTACGCCGTAACAACAAGAAGCCCACCTATCAGGGAGCGGGTGGTGGTGGGTGGCAGATTCACCACTCACCACCACCATTGGAATCTTTTAAAATGGTATAGAAAACTGTAGACCTCCTCATTCACCAGAATCTCAACACCAGCATACCTCATCAATCATGTAGCAACTATTTGACACTAGAAGGTGGGAACCTGCTCTTATTTTAGGACCAGATATATTTTGTTAACACCTGCAAAGTATTTACACAAATGACTAATGCAGTATGCAGTAGTTTGCTAAAGTTTCCCTGCCATATTTTTGCCAATTTCTGTCTAATCAATGCCATGCTTCCACTCCAGATTAGTTTAGGTGCAATATCAAAGATATCATAATTTTCTTTTTCAGATCTAAGACAATATTCTTATGCTAACCATTTTTTAACACACTTCTCTATGAAGCCTCCCGTGGCAGGGACTTAAAGCTGCAACGAAGAAGCAGAAGTATGACAAGATATGTGAGAAGAAGATTTCAACACCTATTGAGGTTCATATCTCATAAACATATCAATAAGGTTATGGCAAATGAATACTGTTTAGTTTGTTTCTGACCGACAAACACTTCTATTAGGTGTTATGCAAATCCTGTCCAGTGGAATTTGCTTCTTACTTCCACTACTGTCATTCCTTGACATTTGATCAACGACCCGATTATGCCTTTGTGAAGCGCCTTTTCCGTGACTTGTTTACGCGGCAAGGTATTAAGTGGTACCAATCAGTATGTTCAGAATTCTGTTGTTCCAAGCTCCAACATATTATGATTGACTCTATATGTTTATTAATATCCAATATTTTCTTCATCTTTTACAGGCTATGAGTTTGATTATGTCTTCGACTGGACTGTGTTGAGATATAAACAAGGCCAAAAGGTTCAGGTATATTGTCTTGGGTCAAAATAGCCTACTTAGTGTTGATTTATTGCCATTTGCGGTATGTTTTAGTTTACCTCCAGACCCATCATTCATCAGTTTTCTCAGCTGTGATGCTATCAACATATGGTGTATTTGGGGCCTTGGGTGACTATCCGGCACTTGTTTGTCACTTAACTTTATGAACATTTATTTGCTTGTTGTATCCTAATTTTGTGTATTTGATATGGTTCTTATTTTCCAAAAAGTGCTATATTGTTGCCACGTGAATGCTACTTATCACTTTAGTAATAAAATCATCAAAATTGAAATGGAAAGATAATGGATTTGGCTTTATGGATCATAACTAACTGGAGGGTGTGGGGTTTAGTGAGACATCGTGCAATTATCAAGGGTTTTCATAATGTTCTCACGAGAATCTTCATGTGTTTTGGTACGACGCTTTCGGTTTAGTTATATTCATTTTTTTTATTATTGTATTTTACTTGCTTTGGTTTGTGGGACTCATCTTGGGCTTTATGAGCCTACTGCAACTCACATGGTGTGACGGTTGCTGTTGTTTTTGTAGAACTATTAGTGGTTCTGGAGAACATCAAAATCCATGGTCTATTAAGTGATGAACTGACTTTTTCATGGCCTGTTTGTAGCATGGTTCCGGAGCGACTATTACAAGAGCAACCCCTGGGGACCTTGACAAAACAGCAGGTAAAAGAATTTTTCTGCCCTTTCATAATCAGATGCCTATCGAGTTCATTGCCTGTTTGAATGTGTAGTCCATACTATAAAACAAACGAAAACGACTTGATAAAATTTCTTAAAAATATGTAACCTCTAGGTGTAAATGGTGTTTTCCCTCATAATGAAGCCCGGGAGCAAACAGGGCCAAGCCATCTGGCAGGGTCAGCTGCACAATTGCAGGTGAAACGGGCAACTGAGAGAGGTCCCCACCCTAACATTCAGCATACTGAGAATATTGTAAGTCCACTAGACTACTATAGTGCTTGCATGCAACTTGCTTTTATAGTTTGGAAAATAGTTGTATTGATACTTATTCACTCACATGAGATGTAATTGATTATCACTAGTTTTGTTTTAATTGCTTCTTTGGATAACATTCCAGAAAATTTCTGGAATTGTGGAATTTGAAGTGCAAGCAAGAAACTAATCACTAACATTTTCTGTAGGGTGGAGCATAAAATTAGTGTAGTGGTATTAATTGTGCAAGTACGATGCCATTAAATCTTGTTTGCAGTATTTGGTCATAATCTTCTGTTCTGTATAATGGGTTTATCATATCTTGCCAGCCTAGGAAGTAAGTTAGTAGAGGTGCAAGTGCAACAAAGTACCTTCATATGTTGTTAATTAGTGTTGGTAGATCACACTTATGGGTTATTTTCTGAAATCTCTCATGTGGAAGAAATGACTTTGTATCACACAAATGATCTGTATAATTGTCCATTTCCCCTTCATCTGTCGATTTCTTGAGTCATCACTTGTGTTCTTAAGTTGGTTGATATATTCAATTTCAGACACAAGACATGACTGCTAGAAAGCATCTCGCCGCATCTGTTCTACCTGGTGCCGAATGGAGAAAAGATGGTAACTCAAGGCAACTAGGGCAGCTTGATGCTTTACATCAGAAGCAGAGTTTTGTCAGCAATACTGGCTCATCTAGTGGCCGGTTACCAACATTCTTGCATGACTCGCCTGCAAATTGACAGGTAAACTTTTAACAATATCTTTTTTGATCAATTCTAACAGTAGAGTTTCACTTATTCTTTTGTTGGTCCTTTACAAATTTATGTTTCTGAATAGGTCATCTATTATATGAGGCAGCAAGGAAATGCTCAGAAGATGCTCCATCTATTTCAAGTGGTTCAGAGTCATGTATCTCAAAGTCAATTAAGCATCACAATGCAATGTATGTTAGAAAGGTGGCTGCAGATTCGTTTGATGATGATGCTACCTGCTAATTATGCAAGGTTTGCTCGCTGTTGTGATGAATGATCCAGCAGTTTGTTTAGACTGCTGCTTAAACATTTTATTGTTACAGGATTCGATAACATGTAAATTGTTTATATGTTAATAGATATATGGTATGGGCATATTGCAATAATGATGATCCATACTTCTTCAGTATGCACCATATATACAATTTATTTCTTGAAGTTGGCATCGTATTCTGAAATAATTTCAGCAATAGGTACTGAAGATGCTCAAGATCTGAACAGAGGCATATACTTAAGTTCATGGAAATTCCCTGGAAATTTTTTAGTAGGTGATTTATATTTTGCGTAGTTTTTACTTCATATATTTACATTTAGAAATGGGCATGTTGAGTTTCTCAGATATAATGCATCATCGTCAGGGTATGATGCTACAAATGCTCTACCTCGGCCTATCCCCTGTCAACCTCCTGAACAGCCAGAAAGGAAAAAAGGCGTTGGCACCAGGAGATGAGGAATGAGTCAGGTATTAGCAAAGCCAAAGAAGATATTCGTAAGTGAAGTCATTGGAGCTGGTACGGCCTCTTATCAATTTAGTTCTTGAAGTGTAAGTTACAGATATTTTCCATCTGGTGAAGCATCTACATTATGTCTATCTCATGAAATTATATTATACCAAAAAAGATCTATTCATATGGTTGAAAGATTAGGGTTCTCAGGAAGGTTATGCATTTTGTTTTCATCATGCTAGCCTTTTGGTTAATGATATTTTGTTATATAGCAGTATGTAACTGTTCTCAATGTTGCCAAGATTTCCAGTTAAGTTTGTTATGATGTCTTTCATAGTTTTGGAACAGTATGTAACTTTTAAACTTTTTATATTCAAGGTTGCCTTTCGGGTAGCAAACTTGTTCTGAAAGTATATTAACCCACTTGCTGATAACAGCTATGTAAAACCTAGTATCATGTACAAGATTTTCCTCAATACTACTCTAATACAAGTCAGTATAAAAGAGGCACAGTCAAACACAGAATTATGCTGGATTAATATTACTGAACAAAAGTTCAATAATAATTAGCATCAGATCTCATGTTGTCTGTTATCAAAGGATTGTACGGGTGCATCATGAACAACTATGTTGGTTTTATGTTGCTATGAGCATAGAAGAATTTTGTTTCTTTGATTTCATTGTATTGATATTTTGTTTGTTGGAGCTTTGATGCCACTTATTTGACAGGTTTGCTTTTTGGTCCACAGCTCTGCTGTTCAATTTTCCTTGGACAAACTTGGATCAGGCTAGGTGGTTCATTCTTTGGCCACTCCAGGTTTTCTGTACCATAAACAAGGCCATTTACAATCTTGTCCTGTGGTGAGTGGAATACATTAATCACATCCCCATATGTCGAATAAAACCATCCCATGTAGTAACGTAATTGTGACTTCTTTCTTGAATTATCAATTGTCGATGAATTTTCGCATTATTAATCTTCTGGTCACGGCTTGTACATATTCAATCAAATAGGGGAGGAGGAGAATTATGCTATCTATCGACAATCGACATCAGGTGCCGTGCATTCATGACTTTGATTCTGCGCTACTGATTGGCACAGGAACCTCTCTTTTGGTATGTATGCTACACCTTTCTATTGCAGTGCAACCTCCAAGTTTTGAGTTTTGACAGCGTTTATTCGTCAATGCTGCTCTTGTTGTGCTACTCGCCGTTTTGGATCATTTCCAAGTTCCATGATAGTGATTTGCTAGTGGCACATTGGTACTTGCACCACCAATGTATTATGTATATTCTGTTCTTTTGTCCCCATATCCTTCTGTCTAATCCTTGGAAAAGGGAAAGAGGAGAAGAAGCTTTGTCCTCCTTTTTTTTTCCTTCTGTTAATGGGCATATATTTAGGGTTTTGTCGGGCAAACAGCACCTTCCACTACTGCAAGACTGCCAAAAGCATCTTTTCACTAACTATGTAGTGTCACTTTAATCTTTTGTTACACGAATGGCTATAAATGTTGTGCTTACTTTATGAAGTGTTTATTCTTTTGCCATGTAAAATAAAGGGAATATTTGTAACATAGTTCAGTACAACCGGCATTATTTCGATGGGAAATACAAATTGCAAATTCAAGTGCAAACAAGTTTGTCTCCTGCAACTTGATGTCAGAAAGCACATTTAGGATAGACACCATTTGCTCTTCAGCTTATCAGATGTATCCAAAATTTAAATTTTATAACTTAGTACAATTTTATAGCTGATTTTGATTTATTTTCCATCATAGTTTTTTTTAGCATAGGCTTTTAAGTTGTTAATACCATATCTGTAAGGTTTTACCCGTATTATTTTTTTTCGTTAATAAGATGTGACTGATGAATCATAATTTGCTGTTCACTGAACTTGGAAAAGGGCCGTGTTTAGTTCTTTGGCCAAATTTTTTTTTAAGTATACGGATACATATTTAAAGTATTAAACGTAGGCTAATAACAAGATTCCGCCTGTAAACTGCGAGACGAATGTATTAAGCCTAATTAATCCGTCATTAGCAAATATTTACTGTAGTACCACATTATCAAAACATGGTGTAATTAGGCTCAAAAGATTCGTCTCGCAATTTACATGCAAATTGTGTAATTGGTTTTTTTCGTCTACATTTAATATTTCATGCATGTGTGACGGAAATTTTGGAAGTTTGAAGGGAACAAACAAAGCCAAGAACATGCTAGAGCTTTTCATCAAACTTGATGTGACTGCCAACAGCATGATGAGTTGATGACATTGCTAAACAAGAAAACAGGCTGTAGATTTAATCTCTACGTTGCTGTTCGAGTGGAGCTTTAGCGGCCAAAACCATTAGTCTGCCCTGGACACACCAAAATTGAGCAATGATTAAAAGGAAACACACCACGGCTTAGTGCATCGCATCATACCTAAGCAACGCTCTAATCTCCATAATTTGTCTTATTATTTTTATTTTGTTGTCTTAAAACGCTCTTCAGCTCTGTTTTCTGAGAGTCATGGAGGGCCCTATGGGTCAGTTTGAATTAAGGGATTTGGATCCGGATATATTTACAAAATCCAAACTAGACCATTCATTTGAGAACAAATGTCCATTTAAGGTGGATATATTATTCACAATTGCGTATGTTTTAGAGAGTCATCCTAACCATGTTCATGCCCTATTGCACAAACCCATTGGGTAAAAGAAATCATTTGGTTGGGGCAAAGTCCTGAAAGTGCAAAGTGTGCAACTCTAACCACCATTGCACATCTTTGTATTAATGTATTTGCAAAGCCCTAACAACATTACTACAATAATGAAGAACATATATAAACATTCAACAAAATTGATAGTCTCATTCTGACTCCTTCCTCTCTCTCTTTTTTTCCCAACTGAATGGATAATTAGTTATCTTCTCTTGCAAAGATTGCAACAGTCTTTACAGGAATTAATCAACTGCTATAAAATAATAAAATGCTTGTTTTCAAGGAGCATTTGCAATAGAAGAACGTCCACAATAGGTTCAATCCGTATCTCTTCTTTTCTTTTTTTTATCATTAAAGAAGATCCACAGTAGGTTCTCTTCATTCGATGAGCAAAATGCTTCGTGTGATCGAGCTGCGGAAAACCCGGATTGCAAGTGAATAATTTTTGCCTTACAAATTGGAATAATTTTCTCTGATTAAGAAGAGAGATAAGAAAAAGAAGACCTGAATCATTATCTTTCTTTTTGAACTAAGGAATCATTATCTTTCCGTAAGCATACCAATCATGAACCATCTTTGTATCACAACTCCTGGGGTTGAAGCAGACAAGACCGTGTGATCTGATTAAACGCGAAATTATCTCTAGTTTATAAGCTGGTTGGAGTAAATCATCATAAGGCTGGCTAATTAAACTGTAATGCGCTTATTGCATGTCTTGGGGCTTGTCCATTTCTCTTTTCTTTCTTTCTGATGTTCTAGATGATATTGGCTCATATCATGGGCACTGCACTTTATTCTAGTATCTTGTTGCTACCAATGATTCAGATTATGCTTGCGCACGTAAGAACATCATCACCCAATTATATACAGTAGCCATATATACTTAGTATCTCTAATTAAAGTATTGCACCATGCATTTGATCCTGAGTGAAAAGGCCCGGTATATGGAATGCTTTCTTTCGTTTATTCTGTTTTCTCATCAAGACTATCATTCAGTAACTTGGGTTCAGTCTTCCAGAATTCAGAGAATTTTTTAACTGAATTCTCTGAATTCTGAAAGAGTTCTAACTGAAATCTTGAAGACAGACAGAAATCCACATTGGACTTGCTATGCTAATTGAGTTGCTAACCAAAATGGTCACAACTCACAACTACATGTCTTGCTCAGTTATTCCTGTGATAATGATAATAAAACAAGACTGTATTTCTCAAACCAAAAGGCAGAGGACACCAAGGGCTCCACAGAAGAGCACACTAGAAACAGTCCATTCTTCCAAAGGCAAACTTAGAGCTCTTTTGTAGAGATGCCATGGAAATGCAAAAAAAAAAAAAGGTGACACTTGATTAGAACCCACTAACTATTGCATGATCCCATAAGCACAATTAATAGCATTGCCTACCCCTCTTGTCTTTCTCCTAGCTCCCATAAATTGGACAACCTGACAGTGTCCTCCTCCTGTACTTGTCTGAACTTTTGATTTGAGTTACTTCTGACAGTGAGCTAATCTCCATCCTACATTCCCACCTCCAAACTCAGTCCTAATCCTATCAAATCTACTCATCCACCATCGATTTCTAAGTGTGTGTAAGTTTGCTAAAAATCGATATTCTGATTCTCCTCCTTAATTTGTTCTTGATATGATACACTTTTAGCTGCAGTTCATCTTGCACAAAGGCTACTAATTAACTTTTTGACATGTAGATTCAAGCTATAATCACCAAACACAATCAAATATTCAAATGGTTCTTGCTAATTTCCTCTTCACTCTTCAGGCAATGGAGCAATGCCATCATCAGCAGCAGCAGAAGCAGCAGAGCAATGGCCAGCACCTGCAGAGGCTGGAGGGCATTGAGGAAGAAGGCGGCGCCGCCGAGAAGTGGCCGCCGCCGACGACTGTCAGGCCGCCGGAGACGCCGACGGAGACGATGGAGTTCTTGGCGAGGTCATGGAGCCTGTCGGCCGCCGAGATCTCCAAGGCCCTCAGGGTCCTCAGCGGCAAGGGCGTCTCCGACGACGTCCACGACGCCGCCGCCGGAGACAGGAAGGAGCGGAGGTCACCGGTGACCATGGACGGCCGCCGCCATGAACAGGCAAGCAAGGAGAACGAGACAGCATCTATGGTGAAAGAATTATGATTCATCACTTGATGTGACGTGCTGTGTGGTGCATGGCATGCAGAGAGCGGACGCGTCGTCAATGGCGGCGGCGGCGCAGGGCGGCGCGATGAGCCCGCCCATCTCTCCCCGTGCCAACCTGGACGTGAAGCTTCTCCGGGCGACGGCGACGGCGGCGGCGGCGGCGGGGGGGAGAGGCGGGGGCGGCAAGACGACGATGGGCACGTGGATCAAGGAGCAGAAGGAGCGGAAGCGCGCCGAGGCGAGGTCGCGCAACGCGCAGGCCTACGCGGCGACGTCGGTGGCCGGCGTCGCCGCGGCGGTGGCCGCGCTGGTCGCCGGCGCGGTGTTCTCCCCTCCTCCGGACCACCCCAAGAACGGCGCCGCCGCCGCACCGGCACCCGCACCCGCGCACGCCGCCGGAGCGGCGAGCGCGAAGACGGCGGCGGCCATCGCGTCCGCCGCCGCGCTGGTGGCGTCGCACTGCGTGGAGATGGCGCAGGCGATCGGCGCCAGCCACGACCAGATCCTCGGCGCCATCCAGTCCGCCGTGAACGCGCAGACCAGCGGCGACATCATGGCGCTCACCGCCGGCGCCGCCACGGCCCTGCGCGGCGCGGCGATGCTGAGGGCGAGGCTCCACAAGGAGATCCAGGCCGCCGCCCTCCCCGGCGCCGGCGACATCAGCGGCAGGGAGCCCGAGAGGGAGACGTCGCCATTCGCCTTCGTCTCCAGAGGCGGCGAGCTTCTCAAGCGCACGAGACAAGGCACGATAACAGTACAAATTCTCCCAAAAAAGAGCTTAAACTTTCAGAGATTTTTCACCAAAATCCAATCCAAATAACACTCTCATACGCGTCAAATTGCAGGCATACTACACTGGAAATTGGTCACCGTCTACATGAACTCCAACCTGCAGGTGATCATCAAGATGAGGAGCGCGCATATGGCCGGCACCTTCATCAAGACCAAGAAATGTAAGATCAAACTGAACACCATGATCGAAAATGGATTTTAATCGTGTTGCATATCATTCAAATAGTCATAAAAACCTTTTAAAAATTTAACAAGATATATTAATATGTAATATATAACTTCACAAACATATAAAAAATAAAAAATTTAACTGTAATTAGTATACATTTGCACATAGTCATATTTGTTTTTTTTTTTAGTTTCTGCAAGTTAAACTTAAACTTGAATGTTTGTTGAGTGATACTATATCATATACTGATTTATCTAGGGATCTCTCCTCGAGGGATTAAAAGAGTTTGCGATCATGATCCTCATTTACTCTCACCATGATTGATAGTATGATGATTCATGTGTGTGCTTGCAATAATTTGCAGTTGTTGTTCTTGACATCTGCTCGGAGATCCCGGCGTGGGCGGGGAGGGAGGTGGAGGAGGGGAGCCACAGGAGGGGATACTTCGGGATCAAGACGGTGGAGAGGGTGATCGAGTTCGAGTGCAGGAGCAAGTACGAGCAGCACAAGTGGGTTCAGGGGATCACCGAGATGCTCAACCGCCGTCACACCATGAAAAATTGATTAAAATGTTTCCAATGTAAATGTCAAAAGGAAACAATCGGTGGTAGTAGTAACATTTTGTGTGGTTTGTGTGAGGATTGGGAGTGAAGATTTCCATGTTCTCTGTTATAACTGACATTGTTGTTATTACTGCAAATCCATCATCAAGAAAAAAAAATGTTCCCAGAATCTTCGATAAGCATAAGAATTCTTTCACTAATATCAAACCAGACGGGTTTTTTTTTTTTTTTGGGGGGGGGGGGGGGGGGGGGGGAGGATTTCCATCTCAATCGAACGATCAAACAGCAAATCACTGAACTGGCACTCTACCGGAATCATGAAGTACTACCATGATCTCTCAGGGCTCTGAAAGATCATCAGTGCACGGTCGATGCAGAGGTTATCACAGTGATGTACAGCAGTACTATCAGCGCAAGTTATCCCGTGTTAATGGCCATATACTTAATTGCATGTTAATAGAGAACGCATGTTAATAGTTGCATGTACAACACCGAGTAAACTTAGTTGATTACATCAAGTAATTATAGTCTCTAATTTAGCATCCTACCTCTGTATGCACAGCACTGCTAAAACTCCCTCATCATATCAGCTTACAAAGAACACCGTTTTTCAGACTAATCACTGCTTGAATATCTAGAAGTTGGTGCTGCAATTTTTTTTTTTAAAAAAAGGATTTTCCATGTTCTGATTTTCGTATCACTCTGCAGTTGTTGCTAAATATAAATCAAACAAAAAAAGAGTTTTCATGTTCTGATTTTTGTGTTTGATTCTGATTACTTACGTTGATGCTAAATGTGACATATAACCAAAATCTCAACATAAACTGAAAGTCACACAGATATAGCCAAACACCTTCTGGTTCATGACCACAAGTTATCTTATCATACTTAGCAGGTTCACAAGGCCTTCTGGTTCATGAGCATCAAACACCAAAACTACTGCAAGAGCATGAGCATCAAACACCAAAACTACTGCAACAGGACCATGACAAATTTGCGGGATATATGAAAGCAAAATCTAATCAAAGAGGGAGAATCCAAGGTCGTCTTCACTCTCTTCCTTCTCCTCTTCCTTCTTCTCCTCGGCTTTGGGGGCCTCGGCGGCAGCTCCACCAGCAGCAGCACCGCCAGCAGCAGCACCTCCAATGGCAGCACCACCACCAACAGCACCGATGATCACCTGCGAAAAGTTTGAGGTCAGCACTACATAAAAATTGGCTACATATAAGTGGTATGACCATATAAGTCACACATGGGACTATAGCATTGGTTGAATGTCAATGCACACCACAAAAAAATGGCACACAGACCCAATGGTTACTTCGCATATTTATTGATTACTTCCTGGCATAAATTGTCAACTAACAGCAAGAGAATTGACAATCGTAAAAATATAAGATCACAGAGCCACGGGCTGTAATGCTAAGAAACACAATAAATATCTGTAGATACCAATTTCTATGTCATAGCTAGTAGTTAGGCCAGATAGATAATTGGCACAACCGATGCCAACAACCCGTTTATCTATTTCAAATGTGAACTAGCAGTAATCTGGAAACGAGAATGATGTCTACAAATGAAATTTGGGCTAGAGGCAATACCCCAAAATATTTCTTTTGCACACACGAATTGAAAAACTAGAAACATTATTATCTGCTGAATTCCAGTTGCAATGAGGTCTGCACTTGACGCCTAAATATCGAGGTCAGAACAGCACCAAACATCAATCAAACATGGTACAACAAATTACCCATCAACACCACATATCTGACACTAAAGCAGCTTAATTATTGCCTATTTAGATCCAACCAGAACAATATAACGGTTAACACACACGGATTACAAGAGATGTATTTATATAGCATATCGAGAACTAAAGTAATCAACGCATCTGACGAAATAGCGCCGTGACGACATAGATCAGCAGGACAACGGCGAATCGAACAGCAGCAGCAGCAGCAGCGATGGGGATGTGGTGGAGGGGGGGAAGCAGACCTGGAAGACGGCGGAGCTGGGGGAGACCATGGCGAAGGAGGACTGGACCCCGGCGGCCGAGTCGGCGGCGGACGCGGCGGCGACGAGGCGGCGCTGCAGCTCGTAGGGGGTGGCGGCGGAGGCCTCGAGCTCGCCCTTGAGCTGCTTGGCCGTCCACTCCTCGCCGGAGCTCCGGCACACGAAGGTGTAGACGCCCATGACGCGGCGGCGGCGGAGGAGATGGAGGATTGGAGGAGGCTTCGGGAAGGTTTGCGAAGCCCTAATCGCGGGGTCTCCCGAGGTTATGTAGTGTTCTGCTGCTGGGCCTACTTGGGCCGACCGAGGAAAAGCCCATGATGAGAAACCGTTACAACTCGGCCCGGCCCATATAACTATGGGCCACAATTTTCCTTTTTTTTTTGGATTTGTCCTCTGTGGATGATCAGCTCCTCTCCAAGGATTATTACTAAACACTGATGGTTTGAAGACGAACCAAAAAAATTGCATCTGTTGGGATTACTGAACACTGTTGTGCTACCAAAATCAAAATGTGAACGAGAAATGCTATGCCTCGTGAACCCAAAATCATCGAACAGGCCCTGAAAATACATAAACCTTATCGTTCACTTCGTTTATGTATTTCTTTTAAGTCAGGATATACATTATCCTGCTCTTTAACTAAGGTTTTTATCTTGGCATTGGAAGTAAAGGCAAGCAGATAGGAGTATACCTCAACAACTTCACAAAGCATTTGGACCATCAGTCACCATCTCTAACGAGAGGTGCTTAGAGCAAGTCTAATAGTACGGTCCACTATTAGCTTCAATTCATCTATAACTAATCTAATAGCCAATTTATATAATAGTTGCATACTATACTATTAATATATGATCCTACCTGTCACACGCACAATATGTCTTAGAGTCCGTGCTGTAGCTGGCTACAGGTCTGTAGCTCGCTGCTTTTTTCTCTCATCGTTTATCTTATTAAAATATGTTTATAGCTAGCTAATAGTCGCTATTGCACCTGCTCTTAGAAAGAGAGAAAGAAAGAGAGAGAAGAACAAGATGTGTCCACGTGATTAAGCATCCATGTTTCTCCGATGCACGAAAACTCTTGAGAAAGTTTTACCATGACTGACAAGAGCTTCAGTTCTACGATCGATCTCCTAATCAAGCCTGAAACTTCAGTGGCATTTCAACACTGAAACCGCATGTACAGTTTGCAAACCTTGGGGACCAGTTGACCGGCCGGCCGAACGCCCAAACTGACACCGAGTTGCTTGCTGACGCACTCACTGACGTAGATAGGCGCCGGCGAACTGCAGCCGCTAGCGGCTAAGGCCGGCTCACCGGCCAAATCGCCGCCGCCGCGTGGCCTTCCCCACCAACCACTCCGGCGAGCTCGCTTTCTTCTCCACCGACTCCCACTATGTTGGCTTTCCCTTTCCCCTCCCTCCCCCAATGTATCTCCTCCTCCTCCTCGCCGTCGCGGCAACCAGTAAAAATCCAATCTTTTCCTCCTTCGTGGGTGCTCCTCTCTCTCTCTCTCTCTCTCTCTCTCACACACACACAAACACACGCACAGACCAATTTCTGATTCACTGTCGTCTTGCTAGGTTTAGCCTGGCAGCTGTTTGATCCAGAGTTTGTCAGTTGGGAGCTAGTGGTGGTGGGATTTTTTTTTTGTTTTTATGGATTTTTGGGAAAAGATTATGTTTGGGGTTACATGTTATAAGCTGATTGAATCAACTATGTTATCATGTTAAAAATGCTAGTTATGTCAGCTAATCATGATTATCATTCTGGACCGATGAACTCATTCTTTGTTTCAGGCTGTTGACAGTCCAATGTCTAGCTTCACTCACTTCATCTCGCTTCCGTTGGGCATCCACCCACAACTTGTTAATAAGCTGAATGAATTCAAGAGCTCAATCCTGACTTCTAATGAATATAAAGGTAAGGATAGGGACCTAAATGAAGGTTCTATACTTCTATAGTTCTATGGATGAAATGTACTATTAACACAAGCAATTAGAAAGGCCTAGTGTTTCAATAGAATGCAAGTTCAAGCATAGGAGTCTGTCAGAGTAAAAGAGGATAATAATGGCTCCCGCCCTGGTCTAAAATCTTTGCTGATTTTGCAAGTGCTTTATGTTCCATTTTGGACCCCCCCCCCCCCCCCCACACACACACACCCGGGTTTTTGTCCACTTTTGGAACTTCCTAGTGTTGTGTCTGTGTCAATAGTTGCATTTTTATATAAGAAGTACTCCACAGTCCACACATGTGTAGGTTGTTTGATGAGGGAACACACGACCGTTTTAGGCTAAATAGAAATAATAGTAAAGAAGTTTATATGCATATGGATTTTTGTAAATACCCTCCAACTCCAATTGCGTGAACAAAGCATAACAGAGAAATATGAAGATGGCCATGTTCTCCTCTCTTTCAGTACAAATCAACTAACTAGGGTATGTTTATGAAGAAAGCAAGATGGGCAGCTTTAGTTTAAGTTGTCAATTCGACAGTTTTGTATCTGAAGTTCTGTTCTTATTCGTAACATACCACACTGTTGATTTTGGAAATGATAGATTCTACTGAATTGCTGATGTGAGATAACTGCACCAGTAGCTTGCTATTTAATAATGAAAATAATAAGGTGAGCTAGTGGAAATTATTGAAGTTTGGTGGGTCAGGAAAAAAGAAAAGAAACTCTTGTTTGCAGAACAAATCTTGTATCTGTATTTCGGTTTCTACATTTTTGTTGTATACCTGTGGCATATTGGCAGTACTAAATGCATTGCTTGTTATACCATTTCCACATTACAAATTCTACACTCTTCAGCATTGAACTAAGTTTTTTTATCACTTGCAGGTTTCCGCATCGACGAGTCAATATTTGCTATTCCCGAATCACTTCACCTAACGGTTCTTATGTTGGAGCTACAGGGTGAGAACATTGCTAAGGCTTCCAGTGTGCTCCAGGTATTTTTCATTTTAGGATTATTATGTTATTGCCTGAGACGACAGTAAGGAACTTAATGCGTTACTTGGTGGATGCAGTCAGTATCGGACAAACTAATGGAAGCCTTGAAAAACAGACCTATCTCCATACAGCTTAGAGGTCTGGTAAGTTGCCATTCTTGAACAGTTTTGGCTGTAAGCTCATTTGGGCGTATACATTTGGAAGAACAAATATAGATATTCGAGGCAGAGAACAAAGGATTTGTTCCTGAACACTTTGCTCACCATAGTTTGTTCTGAGAAACGTCCAGTGGTCTTCTGGCTAGCTCCACAAGGTGGTGGGCTAGCCAACCTGGGTTCGAAGCCTCACCCCTTCTAATTGTTTGATATTAGGTCATTTCCTAATATTCGTGTTTTTTTTTCTCACCATAGTCTGTAATCTCCTTTGATAAATATGCTATTGCTGTGAAGCACATTTTAATTAATACTAGTACCTATTCATAAAAGGTATATGCACCTTTTATCCCACTTTTTCCAATGATTCAAAGTTCCAACGAGAATATTTCATTCCAGGCATGCATGAAAGGCTCACCAGATAAGGCCTGGGTAGTATATGCTCCTGTGCTGGAAGTTGGTGAACAGGGACGCCTACAACAAGTTTGCGGTATCCTTTGAACTTCTAACAAACATTCTTGGGGACATATGATGTGAAAACTCATGTTTTCAATACAATCTTAATTACAAAGTCGCACCTGTACAGTTTGAGATGTCTTACTGATGGAACATGTTTTTTAGGTGGTAGAGGCCCTCATAAATCATGTATTCAACATGTGAGCCATCGCTTAACATACAGCCCACATGAAAAGCTTGCATTTATTGCACTTGTAGTTGATAAATTCCAATCTTTTTTATGCAAAATGTTGTTCCTTCACTTCCTTTTACTTAATCAGACATTATAATTGATGCCTTTACCAGCTCAAACCTAGCACCTATAAGTGATGAGAAGCGAGAACTGAAGGTTAGTAAATACTGCCTCCAACCAAAAATGTATGACGTTGGTTAGTATATTTTTAACTAACCAACATCATACAAAAAGAAATGGATGGAGTATATATATATCAAAGCATTTCTCTCTTTCGTTTCCATGACATCAACATATACTCCCTCCGTTTTTAAATATTTGACGCCGTTGACTTTTTTAAATATGTTTGACCGCTCATCTTATTCAAAAAAATTAAGTAATTATTAATTATTTTCCTATCATTTGATTCATTATTAAATATACTTATATGTATACATGTAGTTTTAAATATTTCACAAAAGTTTTTGGATAAGACGAACGGTCAAACATGTGCTAAAAAGTCAACGTTGTCAAATATTTAGAAACAGAGGGAGTAGTTTTTCTCTGAAGCTAATAGTTGTTCTGAAAGCTGTATTGTCTACCAAAATCATATTGAAATGGCAGATAACATCTTATTGTCAATTAAACTGTAGTCTAGTTCGACTATTGGATGAGTCTAGAATGCACATTTTGCACAACATTGTTATGTTATATTTTATTTCCAAAAAAACTTTGTTACTAACTTAAGTACTTCCATTATTGTTCTTGATTTTCACAAACGGTCAAACATGTGCTAAAAAGTCAACGTTGTCAAATATTTAGAAACAGAGGGAGTAGTTTTTCTCTGAAGCTAATAGTTGTTCTGAAAGCTGTATTGTCTACCAAAATCATATTGAAATGGCAGATAACATCTTATTGTCAATTAAACTGTAGTCTAGTTCGACTATTGGATGAGTCTAGAATGCACATTTTGCACAACATTGTTATGTTATATTTTATTTCCAAAAAAACTTTGTTACTAACTTAAGTACTTCCATTATTGTTCTTGATTTTTCTTGTGTGATTGTTTGGCGAAATATTAAGCATTTTACTGAAACAGCAACATTTGACGCTAAAATTGCCATCCTCTTCTCAAACTGCAGTTGCACGCTACCGTGATGAATGCAAGGTTCAGGAAGGGGTAACGCAGTAAATCTTCTCTGCATCTTGATAATTCATCGTCTATGTACCGCGAGCTTACCTTGACTACCTTGTTCTCTGCAGCTACTGTCCGGATGCTTCATTTGATGCTCGGAAGATATTCGAAAAATACGAGGAACATGAATGGGGCGAATATCTCATTCCCGAGATTCATCTTTGTCAGACACGCAGGTTTGATGAAAGTGGACGCTACTACTGCTGCTCTTCGATTCCCTTGACCGGGAATATGCAAGCGGAGCGAGCCTCGGAATAACCATATCACGTACGGTGCTGAAATAATTCACCAGTATCATCCCCTAAGGATGAAACTGCGGTTTACTGTTACTGAACCAATAATGTGCCATTGTTGGTGTGGCACTCTGAGTGAGTGAGTGAGTTCATATAGGTCTTTCCTTTTGATAGTGGAATAAGCAGCCATGCATAATTCTGTGTGGCAACTCTTCGGTTTTTTTTTTCTTCTTAATATGAAGCAGGAGCTACCTGCTCTCCTTCATGAGGTTTAGTACCTCAACAATAATCCTGTATGGTGTTGTAAACCTGTTGTTGGTCTGGACCTTGTAAAATCACACCGCAAGTTTATTTCTCTGTTGTTGTTACTAATATATCTTCAGTTTGAACTCATCAATTATCTTAGCTCCCATGTTCTGTTTTTGCTGCTGTTCTGGGCTGGAGGTAGCAGTGCTTTTACATGTTCATCGTTCTTGAAGTTTTCTTCAAAACTCAATCCATCCCTTTGAGAGTGTTTTCGCGGTTGGCTCTCTCACTGGCAGGTGGGCCCTGGTCCTGCATGTCAGTGGGAGCATTCAACCGAAGAAAATGAAATGTGATCTCACCCTTTTCAGAGCCTTTCCTACGTGATGCTGCCTGTGGGTATGATGTGACAGAAAGAACATCACCGGCCTACGAACCAAAATTTGCATATGTATGCAGAAAGTGCAGAGAAAAAGACAGGGTTGCAGCAGTTTCTTGTTAATTTGGCACCAGGAATAATCATTTTTTTGGATCTGCATCAAAGCAGATGTCAACAGTGCAAAAACATACTATCACAACTGCACAAGAGTGGCCAGAGTATGTGATGAGTATAAGAAAAAAATTGGCAATGTTGAACTTATCAGAATGGCCAACCAACAATAGCACCGGTTCAAGTTGGATCGGAGTACATTAGCGCGCACTATACAATTATAAAAAGGTCGGTAGCTGATGACAAGGAAGAATTTCAAAAAGGAAAAATTTAGATTGTATGACTGTTAGAGATGAAGGCTAGGCTATCAATTACAGAGAATTACTCTACAAAATAGTACAAAGGTATATAAATGTATACGGTCACTAGTTTTTCTTGTCTACAATTTGCCATCAGTAACCGTTATCGGTACCTGAGAGAACCTTAGCTCATTCTGATTTCAAGTCAAAATGCGCCCTACAAAATTATTGGTAAAATAGTACTTCCACTATCCAGAATATAAGAAATTTTGATTGGATGAGACACATACAATTAAAATCCCTTATATTTTCAAACGGATGAAGTAACGCTTAGTTTCATATCAAAATTTATCGATAATGCACAAGTGATAAAAAAAATTGAAACTATCAAAGTTTGCGTAGTTTTTTGGCATTCCTAAAACTACCTAAACCTGCTACTATAAAATTTGGCATGATGACAAGTAAAATTGTAATTTTACCTTTTTTTAAAAAAAAAACCAAGATATATCACACTTTTAAAGTGTACATTTTGGTATCTCAAGAAAATAGTGTAAAATTTAGGACCTGTTCACTTTGATGCCATTTTCAACCTTACTAAATTTTGGTAAAATTGTAAAAAAAATAACTACATTTAGTTTGTAGCCAAATTTTGGTAACTATATAAGAAATCCTGCCAAAATTTTGGTAACTAAGATTTTTTTTTTTGCAACAAAGTGAACAGGCCCCTAGATATCTCTGGATTCTCAAAACTTTGGAGGATCATAAAATTTATCAAAGCAATAATAACCAAAACAAACCCCAAATTTATTGGGCACGTGTGCAGCGCCAGCCAGTCACTCTAGCGGGCACGGGCAGTCGGGCCGCCCAGCAGGCAGGCGCCGCCGTCTCACCCATGTTCGCCTGCGATTCCCTCGCAAGGTTCGTTCGTTGTCCCTCCCTCCCCCCGCAACAACCTCGATCGAAGGAAGCCAGCAGAAATTCCAAAATCTTTTCCTCGATCGAAGCGCGGGGAGGAGGAGGAGCGCCCAGATCGTCGGGGGGTTGCAGCTCCTCTGTCTCTCTCACCAATTTCTGTCTCATCTTGCTAGGTTTAGTCGGCTCGCTCGCCCTCTATGCGCCGCCGGTTCCGCGCCGCGCTTCCTCCAGGTCGGTTTCCTCTGGCTCCCCACGGTGTTCTCCCCCCCAAGAAGCTTCCGGTTGTTTTGTTTTGTTTTGTTTTGTTTTGTTCTGTGCATTATTGATAAATATTTGTGCTAGGGTTTTAGGAACCGATAAAATTTGTCGAGTCTAATTGAACCGCAGTGCGTCAATGGGGATTTCTTTTTTAGGGATTTTGTTGAAAAAAGTTTATGCTTTTGGGGGCTTATGCTATCAATTGATTGAATCAAGTATGATTTTGAACAGCTATGTAATTGCCATGTCTCTCTTGAGAAATTCCGTAGATATTTTGTGTGTTACCCTCTGTATTGTGTTCATCTGCTGCGGTAGGCTGTGGCGGTCCATGTTTAACTTAATGAGTTGTGTGTAGCACTTAGGCTGGCCTTGAGATCGAATGCCAACCTTGCAGGCCTGAAAATTTTCTAGCTCCGCACATTGCCAAAATTTTGGGTGCCTTGTTATCTGCTTCTACTAGTTCTTTTAATGCGTGTGCCTTCATCGGAGCTTCTGTGTTACATCAACCTCAATAGTCAATATGGTGTTTTACATGATAGTACTTTGACCATGGCAGGGGTCTGTTAATCAAAATAGTATTCACTCACTTGTAATGGAAGGTGCACAAGGAGCCTCAAATAATTCGGCAAAACACAAGAAAAGAAAGTCTGCTGTGCAGAGATGGAGGCCAATCTCCACAGAAGCCGCTGCTCCAAAAGGTAAGCCCCATTTGCTACCTGCTACTGCTAATACCTTGAGTCAAGACTCAAGATCATAGTGCATTCAAACCTGGATATGCCGTAGTCATGATTGGACGTTGCTGATCTAAGATGCTGTAAAGATAATATCCATCTATCTCTAAATTTCCTTTCCTTAACTTGTTTGTGTATAGCATTGGGTGGCACTTCTGAATCATCTTATATTCCACATGATGCAGCCGGCCTTAATGAGATGTCAAGTCCTGTAAGCAAACAAGTGGAAGAGAATTCAGCCTCAGATGGAACAACTAATGTTGTTATTGAGGTTTCCACCTACGACGCATCCTTGCCAGAAAATAAAGTAGCCACAGAAGATACTATGGAGGATGCTAGCTTCAATAAGGACATAGATAGGTCCAATCTATCTGAAAAATGTTCCTCTTCTGTTCAGGTATGCTCGGTGGATATGTATGACAATTAATGTATCTTTTCCCTGTAAAAAGCTCAATGTATGAGTGATATTTACTAGTATTCTTTTCAAATATTCATGAATTCTGTTCTTTTCTAGGTAGATGCTCCTCTGATGCGCTTTGTGAAAGGAAAAGGGTATTGGCCTCTTGCACCTGTTTCAGATATGCACCATCGTCAGTTGAGGATAATGCTGGCCTGTCTCTCTCTGTGACTGAGAATCAATCGTATTCTTTGGCATGCAGTGGAACTATGCAGAAGCAGATTGAAGATGAAACTGGGGTCAAAATTATATTTCCATCTTCTAAGGAGGAAACATGTGTTGGTAAAAAAATATACTGTTTATTTTTCAAGTATGCTTGATGAAATAAGCTGTTGGTAACTTTGGAAGCTAATGTTTGTGCTATATTGATTATTTTCAGTTCTTGAAGCTAAAACTACTGAAGATATTAGAAAGGCTTCAGAGAAAATTGCAAAGGTTATTGAAGAGGTACACTCGTGATGCACTTTTTTTAAGATAAAGGAGCTTTATTGATCTTAAACAATTACATCAAGACGATACAATTACTCTAAGACCAGTCCCAGCCTCTGCATGATTAAGATGCACACAACTTACGATTATTACAAAAGAAAAGCGGCACAACAACAAATATCATGCCGCAGCGAACTACAAACACAAGCGATCTTCATACTTGCACGCATGTGGTGCACTGCTGCAATGGTTTATTATTTCCTGATACACTGTGCATGCATCTATATTATTGTAGCATAATAGTTTGTGGTGCTTATTACACTAACATTCTTATTCATTTCCTTCTGATCATTTAATGAAAAAAATACAAGCTATGATAGTTATGAGCGTCAAAGTTTAAAGGCCTTAATATGTTAACAATAATATATCAAAGCACAAAAATTGATGCAGGATACCTCTTATATTTCTTGCAGTAGCACTAAACTAGTCCCAGTTAAAGTTGTCAAAAGGTGTAAACTTGTGCCTCCCATCACCAGTGAGCTACTCACAAATACAAATCTACTGCCACCTGATTTGATAAAGTCATGTTTGAAATCCTATTTATGTCAGCTAATCATGGTTATCACCCTGGACTTCTGAGCTCCTCCTTTTTATTTCAGGCCGTGAAAAGTCCAATGCTAGACTACTCTCACTTCATTTCACTTCCATTGGCTATCCACCCAAGCCTTGTTGAGAAGCTGAACCACTTCCAGTGCTCAATCCTTGGGACTTCTTCTAATGTAGATAGTGATAAGGGTGAGGACCTAAGTGAAGGTTCTATGGATGAAATTGACCATGAACAGAAGCAAGAAAGGAGCCCTAGTGTTTCAATAAAGATGCAAGCCCATGAGGAGTCTGTCAGAGTTAAAATGGATATTAAGGGCTCCCAACCAGGTCTAAAAGCTTTGCTAATTTTTCCTGCTATTTCGTTTTATTGGAGTTTTTCCTATTGTCAACTCTATAAAGTCCGCTTTTTGGAACTTTCTATAGTACAAGTCAATTACACAACTAAGAGGGCTGGTGTGTTTGTGAAGAGTTAGATGTGCAGCTCTAATTCTTAATCTGTCAAGTTGGGAAGTTTTGTATTTTAAGTTTTATTTCTTATTTTTAACATTCCACACTGTTGATTTGGTGGTGGGATTCAAACAATTGTGAGTAATATTGCAGATGCAACATTATCTAGTATCTCTATGTTTAACAGTGAAAATAATAAGGCAAGCTAATGAATATTTGAAGTTTGGAATATAAGAAAAAAAAAGTTCTCTTGTTTGCTGAGCAAATCTCATATCTGTATTTTGTTTTCTAAATTTTGTTTGTATACCTGTGGCATATTGACGATACTTAATGCATTGCTGTTATATAATTTTCAAATTACAAGTTCTACGCTCTTCAGGCATTGAACTAAGCTTTCTTATCATTTGTAGACTTCGGCATCGACAAGTCAATATTTATTAAACCCAAAACCTTTCACCTAACGGTTCTTATGTTGAAGCTATGGAATAAGGATCGCATCGCTAAGGCTTCTGATGTGCTCCAGGTAATTTCCGTTTCCAGATTATTGTGGTTTATTGTCTGAGATGACAGTGAGGAACTTAATGCATTACCTTGTGGATACAGTCAGTATCGTCCCAAGTAATGGAAGCCTTGGAAAACCGACCAATCTCCATACAACTTAGAGGTCTGGTGAGTTGCCATTCTCGAATAGTTCTGTCTGGAAGCTCATTTGTGCATAGATCTAGAATAGCAAATGTAGATAATTCGAGCCAGAGAACAAAATATTTGTTCCTAAACACATTGTTGCTGCAAACCACATTTTAATACCTGTTTATAGAAGGTATCTGCACTGTTTCTCCCACCTTTTCCAATAATTCAAAGTTCCAATGAGAATATTTCATTCCAGACATGCATGAAAGGGTCACCAGCTAGGGCCAGGGTAGTATATGCTCCTGTGCTGGAAGTTGGTGAAGAGGGACGCCTACAACGTGCTTGCAGTATCCTTTGAAATTCTGATGATTGATGAGAAGTCAGTCTATCTAATATGGATCTTTAGAATTTCCTAAGAAGCAATCTGTGCTTATAGATGTAACTTGTTAGTATCTGTTAATAAACATTCTTGGTGACATACCAAGTGAAAACCTGTGTTTGTGTACCTCTTGCAGTCACATGTGTACTGTTTAAGATGCCTTTATTGATGGAGTGTTTCTTTTGGTGTTTAGGTAGTAGGAAACTAGGAAGCCCTCATAAATCATGTATTCAACATTTGAGGAGGGTGTTGGAAAAAGTAGTCGTGGTATTACTATATTAGGTTTTCATGACTGTAATGTATCCATCACTTAACATACAGCCCACATGATAAGTTTGCATAATTGCACTTAAATTAGATAAGTTCCAATCTTCTTTATGCAAAATGTTTCTCCTTCACTTCCACTTTATCAGAAGTTATAACTGATGCCTTTGTCAAGTCAGGCCTAGTACTTGAAAGGGATGCGAGGCAAGAATTGAAGGTTAGTAAATATATAACAAAGCACTGTTCTTGTTAGCTTCGTTGACATCGACATGTAGTTTTTTGAAGCTAATTGTTGTTATGAAATCATTGGCAGCAGCGTTGTTCACCAAAAACATATTGAAATGGCAGATAGCATCTGCTTTTTGATAACTGTAGTCCAGTTTGATTATCGGATGAGTCTGAAATGCACATTTTATTTCTTATTTCTAGAAAAACTTCATGATTAACTTCACCACTTCCATTACTATTCTAGACTATTTTTGCAATTGTTTGAGGAAAATGTTATGCATTGCTCTGAAACAGCAATATTTGATGCTAAAATTGCTGTCTTCTTTTCAACTGCAGTTGCATGCGACCATAATGAATGTGAGGCACAGGAAGAGGTGATTCTCTCTTCATCTTGATAATTCATGGTCTGTGTACTGCTGGCTTAACTTGACTACCTTGTTCTCGCTGCAGCAAGAGATGGAACCAAAGAAACGACTCATTCGATGCTCGGAGTATATTCAGAAAATATGGGGAACATGACTGGGGCGAATACCTCATTCCCGAGATCCATCTTTCACAGCGATTCAAGTTCAATGAAAGAGGGTACTACTACTGCTGCTCTTCAATCCCCTTGCCCGCGGCGGAGATGCAAACGGAGTGAATTTCATAATAAACACATTTTCAGTGTTTTCAAATCTTTCACCAGTATCATCACCCCATTAGGACGACTTCGCGGGTTACTGTTACTGAACCAATAATGAGTTGTGCTTGTTTTGTTCTGGAGTGTGGCATGCTCAGTCTACTCGGTTGATATAGGCCTTTCTTTTGATAGTGGGATAGCCGGATAGGCAATTATGCATCATGCTGTGGACCTATGGTGTTGTCAATGGCAGTGGGCTCCCCGGAGTGGTTGATGTAGTTTTTGGTCTGGCCCGTGTACAATCACGCCTGCAATTTTCTCTGTCGTTGCCCTGAGTTTCAACTCTACCAATCATCTTATTTAGTCCAGTAGAGTGCGAGTATGCTGTTGGTCTCCTCTACTGGGCTAAACTTTGTACAAGTGCTTTTGCGCTATTTGTATTTTGTCGTTCTTGGAATCCTCTCCTCTTGATTCTGATTGAAAATGGTCACAGAAATTCCTGATTGATCCGGCGCCGTTTCTAAATAAATGGTAGCGTTTCCTATTCCTATATATATTTTTTGATTTTTTAAATAAAAAATTCTTTCAGCGTATTGTTGTTGATATTGAATAGTTAAATTGATAAATGTGGTCAATTCCTGACCTTCCCAGAATCGTTTCCAAAAAGATGTTATACCATCTTGTGTGTCTCACTGGTGTGTGGGCCTTGTTCCCGCGTGTTAGTGAGAGTGCATGCATATGGTAGCAAAAATGAAGAAGCGAAGAAATGTGATGTCATCCTTGATTCTCTTGACAAGAAATAGAGATCCAACCCATCCTACACGTATGTGCTGCTGTCTGTTGGTATGCGACTGTGTGACAGATAGAACATCACCGGCCTAGTTGCCCGTAGAGCTCCCTTTCCATCTTGTCTTAGATCCAGGCTTTATTTATGTTGTGTCAAATGTGTGACCCATGCGACAAAAGTGTGCACGAAAAGCAGCTTTGTTTCCATCCAAAATTCTCTGTCTAAACGCAAGGATACTACTAGAAAACGATTTTCACATACGAGACCCATTTCACGAATTGTAGATGAGACCTATTTCACTAAGAACATCCCCAGCAGCTCCTCTATCTAGTCATTGATTCGGTGTTTGGTGCATGGAGGAGAATCTAGTCATCCATCCGGTGTTTGGTGCATGGAGGAGAAAAACAGTGCTCCAGCAAAGTCTTCATTGCACACGCTATTTTTGGAGGTCCTCCAAACCGATCCCTTCCCAAGCCAAATATGGCGGTTCTCTCTCCTCACGCCATCCTCAACTGCTCACCTTCCCATCGAACTCGTGCCACCATCTGGACTGCATACCGCGGGAGAGTAGCGGTAAAGAGGAAGTGCATACCAGAGTAGAGGCGGAGAGGTGGTGGATCTGGAGGTGGAGAGCACTGGAGTAGAGGCGGAGAGGCAGCGGAGAGGCGTTGCCCCGCTGCTCCGACTCACGCCACCCCGCCGCTCGGGTCTCCGCCCGCGCCGCTCCCCCCAATCGGCCCTCGTCCTCCCCGTCCTCTTGGCAGTAGAAGAGAGAGTTGTGAGGAAGATTTTTTTTAAGTGGTGAAAGGTGAAAGGAATGGAGTAAAAATATATGGCGGTTGAAAAATATTAATAAAATATAGAATGTTGGTATATGGAGGATGTAATATAAATGATCTATTGGAGTGAAAAGTAATATAGAGTAGGAATTTTTTTTGATGGCCATCTAAAATAGAAGTATGGAGGATGAAATGAGGTGCTGGCTGCTGGGGATGCTCTAGAGAGTAGAGGGGCCGAAGCGGAGTGTGTGCGCGCCACACAACGGTGAGGACTTGGATGGACGACGCCATCCATCGCGGCTTCACCCTCCTGCAGTGCATGTCCAGTCAATGTCAGCCTCACTGACTATGGCGCAATATGATGGCAGCTTCGTGATAGTTAACTGATCCATTTGTTGCCAATGGCTTTGTTTAGTTCTAAACTTTTTCTTCAAAATTTCAATTTTTTTATCACATCAAAATTTTTCTACACACATAAACTTTCAACTTTTCCATCACATCGTTTCAATTTCAACTAAACTTTCAATTTTGACGTGAACTAAACATTAGTTCACCTAATGTGATCTCTGACTTGAGAGACTGCCTAGCCATACAATTATTATGCCGAGTAGTTGTATTGTAGTTTCAGGAAGAGTAGCTTGTCAACTTGGGAGGCCGAGCTATGTACCAAAATATAGCTATTTTTTGAGTTTTTAGTAGCTTTCATAAATATTAAGGAGAGGGGTTAACTAAATATATTGTTATTTATTAATTGTTCCGGTCGATAGGAAGCAGGCCAGGTGAAGGGTCGTGGAGATGAGAGGCATTTTAAACATTTAATCACACAAACACTTCTTGCACTTTGATAGAAGTATAGTTACTCCAATAATAGTGGGCGTATTGATGTGGTAGAAGATTATACATGTTCATGCCGGTGCATGTGACAGGATAGGGTTAATTGGCGGCTCGGATTGAGGGGTCTTTTTTCTAAAAAAAAAATATTAAAACAAAAGGGTTTAAATAAAAAAAATCATCTCCTTAGTCCTGAACTCCTCCTGATCCATTGAAAACTTATCTCCTCACGCAGAGCTGCTAGTGCGCGCAGGTACAGAGCAAATGCCTTCTCTGTCTTTGTACGCCACCACAAATCCACAATATATATGCATGCTGCTGTCAGTGTGGTCTCTCGTTTTCTGCCTCGAAAATGACCGGAGAGATTGGTGTTTTCTCCGGTGCACTATCGATCTCACCACACAAAAATATCGAGCAATCCGTTCGTGAACGATGAAACCCAATCGGATAATACATGGTTCGCACGAACTGCGGGTAGAGATTGCCGAAATTGAGCGGAGTGACGCACTGCTAACCCGATCGGTCCTGTAAATTAGTTTGCCGTTCGCCCTACTACAAAAGGCATTTTTACATACGGTAAAAACTCTAATTTTTTCATGCAACCGTCTGCACGGAAAATAACGATTTTTTTATGCGGTGATGCATCCGCATGCGAAAAATTGATTTTTCTTTATTTGTTATGTGTGAACACAGTGCGCATGTTGTTCTGTTTGATGTTGCCTACTAAGGTCTTTAGTTTGCATGCAAGCTTGTGTCGGCAATTGGACATGCTGCATAATTATTGTATTACATCTTATTTCTTATTGCAATAATTTCAGTCTTGGCATTAGGCTGGACAACTCGAGGATGCTATAAAGTATGTTCGCTGTAACCTGGACACAGCTGCATAAACCTGTATGTAAGCTGTAGGTTAATAAATATTAGGCTTACTGAATATAATAATTCTATACATCAATTTGTTCCATCACCTCATACTATACTCGCTAAAACATATACTTCCTCCGTTTCATAATGTAAAACTTTCTAGCATTACCCACATTCATATAAATACTAGAAAGTCTTACATTATAAAACGGAGAAAGTACCATATTTTGCTTTTTGAGTTGTATTATCAAATGTTATCGTAGCGTTAGTACGGATAAATTACTAGTGTGTTTTAATTTAGGAAAATGTACGAATTATCCTCCCCCGAACTATCGCGGTCGTCTGAATTACCCCACTAACCACAAAACCGGACATTCTTCACCCCCAACTATGCAAACCGGATAAATTACCCCCCTCGATCCAATCCGCGGTGGTTTTGGTCTACGTGGCGTACGCGTGGCAGTCCAGTCAGCATTCTATGTATTAAAAAAATGTGGGACCCAAACCACCGCAATTTAAAAATACATTCTATGTATTTTTTTAATACATAGAATGCTGACTGGACTGCCACGCGTACGCCACGTAGATTAAAACCACCGTGGATTGGATCGAGGGGAGTAATTCGTCCGGTTTGCATAGTTGGGAGTAAAGAATGTCCGGTTTTGTGGTTCAGGGGGGTAATTCGGACGACCGCGATAGTTCGGGGGTAATTCGTACTTTTTCCTTTAATTTAAGGGCACTTTTGATTTATAGGAACAACATAGAAATTTTGGAAGACATTTTGGAGGACTTGGTCCTATGGTAAAAGTTTTCAATGTTTTCAATGAACGTCCTTGAAACATATGATTGAACTGTCTCTTATCCTTTAAAATGAACAATTCTGTACGGGTTTTTGAGGAAACTTAACAAGAGCGTCAATTTCTTGAAAATTTTTCTTTGAGTTTATCTCTCTCATCCAATTTCTGTATTTTATCTTATAGTCCAATCAAATGATCTTTTTTGTATTTTTTATGTATTTTGCACTTGTATTCCTATCATAACTCTCTATTCCTTTGCGTTTTCGTTCATGTTATTAAAAAGGCCCTAAGATAATATGTTTTGAATACCGATCGACCAAACAAGCGCCGGATCGACGAAAACCACGTTCTATTTTTCTCATCGCCTCACCATGTTTAATTTCTCTAGTCACCAACCTTGCTAGCACTATATATCTAGGTCTCAGTTGATACACTTCAGCATCCACCTCACCACCTCCTCCTCTCCTCCCTCGCGGGAATCATCTAGCTAGCTTGCGAGTGACACGTCACCCACACGCACGCACGCACGTACGGCACGCACATGGCGAAGCTCGCGCTCGGCCACCACCGCGAGGCCACCGACCCCGGCTGCCTCCGCGCCGTCGTCTCCGAGCTCCTCCTCACCTTCCTCTTCGTCTTCTCCGGCGTCGGCTCCGCCATGGCCGCCGGTACCTAACCTTACCTACCTACATCATTTCTTCTCTCATCTCTGAATCAAGATCGACATTGTCGTCGTCCTTGCGTGCATGCGTGCAGCCAAGCTGGGCGGCGGCGGCGACACGATAATGGGGCTGACGGCGGTAGCGGCGGCGCACGCGCTGGTGGTCGCCGTCATGGTCTCCGCGGGGCTGCACGTCTCCGGCGGCCACATCAACCCGGCCGTCACGCTCGGCCTCGCCGCCGGCGGCCACATCACGCTCTTCCGCTCCGCGCTCTACGCTGCCGCCCAGCTGCTCGGCTCCTCGCTCGCGTGCCTCCTCCTCGCCGCCCTCACCGGCGGCGAGGAGGCCATCCCGGTGCACGCGCCGGCGCGCGGCGTCGGCGCGGCGCGCGGCGTGGCCATGGAGGCCGTGCTCACCTTCTCCCTCCTCTTCGCCGTCTACGCCACCGTCGTCGACCGGCGCCGCGCCGTCGGCGCGCTCGGCCCGCTCCTCGTCGGCCTCGTCGTCGGCGCCAACATCCTCGCCGGCGGGCCCTACTCCGGCGCTTCCATGAACCCGGCCCGCTCCTTCGGCCCGGCCCTCGCAGCCGGCGAATGGGCCGACCACTGGGTCTATTGGGTTGGTCCGCTTATAGGTGGGCCTTTGGCTGGGCTGGTTTATGAGGGCCTCTTCATGGGACCGCCCGACCATGAGCCGCTTCCTAGGAATGACGGCGACTTCTAAGTTAATTAGGCCTTGATAATAACTTTGATCTCGAGCTAGTAAAAATAATGAGTGTATGACAAGTGATTGGTACTTCTATTTCGGTGCATGTAATTTCTACTCGTTTGGATTATTGAATAAGAATTTTAGGTTAAATAGTAGGCATTTGGGCTAGATTTGGTTCTGGGTCAAGTCTTCCATTGGTTGGGCTAAGAATGGTTAACTGGGCAGGTCCGGCTTGGACGGTGAAATTGGGCCGTCTTTGAATTTCCTGTACTACTAGTATGAACCAATGTTGTGCCATCTGATTTTTTTTTTTTTTGGAGAGACTACGGATCGGGCGCCCGATCTGGATTGGCAAAGATTGGGCGCTGACGTCAGCGCCACGCATACATGCAAAACCACTTTAAACTAATTTTTCTCTTAAATTATTTATTCAAATCATGATCCAATTACACCATTAAATTCGTTGCAATTAAATCTTTAAAACAAAACAACACATGGATATATTCCGACGAAATTTTTTTAGCTTATTCTTGAATTATTTTTAAATGTTGCACGATGTTCCACCAAGTATATCAGAATTGTTTTACTAAGTAGATCGAAAATGTTTCAATCGTTTAAATCAGGTGTTGTTTCACCTTATATAAAAACAATGTTTCAGCAAATAGCGAAAGAATATTTCAGTTCACTGCAACACTAGATTTATACTAGTGAAACATTGTGAGTACACTAGGTGAAACATTTTTGGTGAAAAAAAAATGAAACGAATTCCCTTAATATATGGTTTCCAAAATATGTGGGTGATTTGTTGCAAAAGAATGTTTCGTTCACTGCAACATTAGATCTATACACTAGGTGAAACATTTTTGTGGAACAAAAAATAAAACAAATTCCCTTAATAGAGGTTTCTAAAATATGTGGGTAATTTGTTGCAATAGAGTTGTGTGTGTGGACACGTGGTGGGCTAGGGAGAGCGCACGCGCCCCTAGCATGCACGCGCGTGGGGATCGGGGGGAGCGCCCGATTTCTGCTCCCCCGCCGGTCGCCCGACTTTAATCATTATCTTTTTTTCTAGAAAAACATTTTGTAAAGAAAAAACTGCAACTATAAGCCTTTGTTTTTTTAGGAAGGCCACAGTGCCAACTTTTTATAGGAAGAGGGAGTCTTTTACATAGTTTTCACATAACACTGGGGTTGCCAGTTTTCGGGATCAAGCGCCGGAAAACCTAGCTAGCTAGCGTGCCGTCGGCTCTCCTTTCGGCGAGTAAAGTTAACTAACTAGTTAGTTATTATTAAGAATAATGATAGAATTAAGAGAAGATTTTCTATTTTTGGGAGTTTTTTTACTAATAGATTGAAAACTTTTAACTTAAGATTTGAACTTTGAAGTCAAATTATGAAAATTTTCAACTCGAAATTCAAATGTATAAGACAAATTTTTAAAACTTTCAACTCAGATTTGAAACCTTTCAACTCGAATTTTAAAACTTTCGACTACATATTTGAAAACTTTCAAGTCGAGATTTGAAAACTTTCAACTCCAGATTTGAAGACTTTCAACTTAAAAACTTGAAAACACGTGTGCTGCAGATTAAAAAAAATCGAAAAGAATGCAAAAAATATGAAAAATGCGCTGAGGGGAGGGACGACAAAATTGGAAAAAGATCGCGCCAAAATAGGGGAAAAATCGCGCCAAAAAAGAGAAAAAAATTGCGTGGAGAAAAATTGTGAAAAAAAAGAGGACACATGGTGTGGTGGAGGGCGTGCGCCAATTCCATTTCTGGCGCGCGCATGCTAATTAGCAGTCCCCGATCAAGCACAGGCATATCTTAACTAATTAAAAGATTCGTATTTTTCCGTTCGTCACCCCCTCTATTCGTCCGTCCCTCAAATCCCAATCTGATTTCGATTTTGTGAATGATTGAAAAAAATTGAAAAAAAAACACAGAGAGACCCAATCTTTGACACCTGAAAACACCAAATATATCGACCCAAAACACCAAATACATCGAGTCCGTCGTCGCCGCTCGGGATTGGGTTGGCGCCGCCGCTGCCGCCTGCCGGTGATGGGGGAGGGCCCATCGCCACCGCCGGTGGTGGGGGAGTCGCCATCACCGCTCGCGGGGGGAGGACGCTACCGCCGCTCGGGGGGAGAGGCACCTGTTAATAACCAAATTTGGTAATTCAAGTATTGGAGATAGAGATAAAACTGAAGTGGAATCCAAGATAGAGATCGTTCCGGAAACAGAGCGAGAATCGGCTAAAGTCCAAATCAGCTACGATCAGGATCGGCAGAGTTCGAGTCAGACTAGGTAGCCGATTGAGCTGATTCCGACAATGTGACTCGGTATGCGTTGTCGGGTTGAGTTAATATGCTTCATATGGATTGCCATGCACGGATTGAGTCTTGAGAAGGCAATTGCATCTATTAATTAGGATATTTTATTTAATTTCCTTAGAGATAAGTTTGGGCAAAAATCTGCCGCAAATACTTATGGTATCTTAGAGTTTGTTAGAGATAAGAGTCGTGTCCGATAAGGACATATTTTGTATCTCGGGTATAAATATGACCCGAACCTATGTAATCAAACAACAGACGTTCAATACAATCTCGGCGCATCGCCACCCTTTTACTTTCGTTTACTTTCGACGAGTTCTTGCTTTCGGGTTGAGCTGCATCGGTTTCGATCTTCAGCTAGAGATAAAACTTGTTATGGCGGCTTGCGTTCTCGGGATTAGTGCTTTCATCTTTATGATACTCTAATCTTGTTTATGTAATTCGTCGAGTTATCATATATCCTATATAATCTTTGACAATATCGTTATTTAATCTTCAATTGGCTAACATCTACCGTTGGAAGGCAGCCGATTAGGTTAAATACCAATGTTGACTTAGATTATATAGGGTATCCACCATCCTATGAAACATCCAACAACTTGATTGTCTAGATATTGTCTTTCTTTTCATACTTATAGCTGCATCAGTTAGTTTTGATCTTATAAGTCGTGATTAGAATATCAATCTTTAGCCTGCTTTTGGTTGCCGATTAGGATAGTATCGGAGTTTCAGCTGATCTTACCTGATTTAACTATTTTATATCTTATATGCTTGATTGACATGTTAAATCCGCCCTTTATATTAAGATCTTGTCGCATTTAGGTATATTAAGCTTTCCGTTTGATATATTTTGCTTGCTTTAATATCTTAATATAGAGTGGTATCGGAGTATTAGCCGATACATGCTAGATCTACATGATCGGCTATGCTATGAATGCCTATAACCTTCTTGTTAATATATATTTCGATCTAAGTGATATATACTGTCTCGGCATGGCGACCGATCTATCCCAATCACTTGATTTAAGTTTATATCGACGGAAGTATTATAAGCTATTAATATCTTCAGCCGATCGACTAGATTTAGTTCTTTCTTACTTATTTATAATTGCCAATCGATTCAAATAAGACATCGGCTCAAAGATAAATGATACGTCATCGGTGGCTGGCCGATCGGCTATCGTTTATAGATTTAACCGCTATTTTTCTATCTTTATTTCTTGTTGATTGCAGGATCAAATCAACTGGCACGCTCACGAACCTAAAGGCAAGATTTTTGGATCTGCACTGGAGTTAAGCAGATCTCCCAGGCCTCGTGTTTTTCGCATCAACAGCGCCGCCACTGCCGCCGCTGCTCGCCGCTGCCGCCGCTCGGGGGGAGAGACGCCACCATCGCCGCCGCTGCTCGGGCGGCAGTGCTATCACTCAGGGGAGGGCGACGCCGCCGCCGTCACTCGGGGGAAGGCGACGCCGCCGCCGTCGCTCGGGGGGAGAGGCGCCGCCATCGCCGCCGCTGCTCGGGGAGAGGCACCGCCACCGCCACTTGGGCTCGGGGCGAGAGGCGCTGTCGCCGCTCGGGGAGAGAGGCGCCGCCGTAGCCACTGCCGCTTGGGCTCGGGGTGAGAGGCGTCGCCGCAGCCGCCGGCACTCGGGGGAGAGAGAGCGGTAAAGGAGGGGGGGTGGGAATGAGTCCTAGGGTTAGGTTTTGGGTGTAGTTATTTAGGCTAGGATTAATCTGGACCGTCCATTTGATCGGACGACTCCAGCTGTTCCCGCGTCATGCCGCCGGCCTATTAGGCCGCCGAATGGACCGTGTGGTCGATTTATGGAGGATGCAAAATAGACTTCAACAGAGAAAGGAAACAAGCCATATACATAGAATAGACATAAGGGAGAGAATATAAACTTTCTATATTCGGCCCAAACCTGAAAGGGAGGATTTTGATTCCTTTTTCCAATTAAATAATTGTTAAATGAGGTTTGTATTATTAAAATTAGTAATTAAGCTCTGAAAATTCCAATAAAATTCTAAAGAGCGTAACTAATCATGGAGAATTTAATGAATTTAATAAAAATAAATTTAACCTGTCATTTTATTTCTCACACTTGCTTTACTTGTAAATTAATTTTTTACACAAGGGAGGGAATATAAACTTCCCACATAATGTAAATTTTTCTTTACTTTTCCTCAATTTTCTAGTATGTACACTTCTCGTTGCAACGCACCGGCACTTTTGCTAGTATAAATAAAAAATAAGGAAGTTTCAGCTGAAAAAGAGAGAAAGAAATTCACTATCAACTATAATTTCATTTCGCGTAAAACTGTGGAAACATTTAATGAAGGCCGTACATATAGTTGAGCAATCGGATTCGATCTTGATAGTCCCTGAAGAACATTGACGAACCATAGACCGTGACACCGTGTCAGTGAAAAAAGAGAATTCCTCGTATCGATTTGTCCGCACGCACCGACGCACGGGCTGATCCAACAGCTGAACTAAACGGGGACGATCCACCACTCGATTGTCATAGATAGCGTTCGTTTATACTGAAGATATAGTTAAAACATGTAAAACAAAACGTTAATACATGATTAGTTGATTTTTAGTTGTTATAATTTTTTAAAAAATAATTATATGATATCTTAAAGCAACTTCTATAAAAAAAAATTCGAAGAGAACGAATCGTTTAGCTGTTTAAAAAAGTGTGCTAACGGAAACCAAAATAAAATATACTACTCCGTCGAAAAAAAAAAAACAATCCTAACGATGAATCTGTATACTAGCAATATCTTTTTTTTTATATAAGGGATTTAAGTTTTTGCTTGTACTCTTTAACTACTCGTCTTATTAAAAAAATTTATGCAAATATAAAAAACGAAAAGTTGTGTTTTAAGTATTTTGAATAATAAAGTAAGTAAAGTAAATAAATAATAATTTTAAAATTTTTTGGATAAGAAGAGTGGTCAAATATTATAAATAAAAACTCAAAATCCTTATATTATGGAGGGAGTACATCTTAATCAGATAAGAACGAAACATTGCTACTGCACTTGACAGCAGAAGGGCAGGACATGAAGCACATGCAGCCAAATTGGCCTCTCCTGTTGCTGTCAGCAGTAATCTAGCTCCAGTGGAGAGTGACACGACGATCACCAGTACTCGAAGCATATTCATTCGTGCAGCTATTACTACTACTCCATCTTGCATCGTTTGGTCTTGGTCGATCTCGCCGAGCTACAAGACAATCAAAGACTGATATCTCAACAAGATACACTGTAGTCTATAGTACTACTATGTTACTGTATATCAGCTTCCGACAAGTTGGAACAGGTTAATTAGTGCCTGACAACGAGATTACGATCGAGAACGTCACTAGGCCGACGTCGAGATCGAAAGAATTCAACTGAGTGGAAGCAGAGACGTGCGAGCACTAGCAAGCTTAAGTACCGAGGAGCGCGACTCACTGGATTCAGATTCAGAGAACTCAACAGAGTGGAAGCAAAACGTCAGAATATTTCTTGTCCCTTTCCATTTTCATTTTCATTTTCGTATTCCCTTTTCTTCATTTCAATCTTTGGAGAGAAAATTGAGATTATTTGCATGTATAGAGAATAAGGAAATACGGGATATGGATAACACGAGACGCAGACGCGATTGCCTGCATGTCTGTCTGTCTGCTCTCCTGGCCTTGGATCAGTAGGAGGAAAGGAAAAGATCAATCGAATTGAGCAATCCTGGTTCGACAGATGGCAAGTTTACCTGGTCATCGTAATCAGTTTATTTGCCCGGAGACAAATCACGGCGAGGTCCACTTGGTGTCATATGTCATGTAGTCACCTCTGCATTCTGTCCTGAAGATTGGCTCCAGAGTTGCATATTCACCAGAAATTCAGTTCTACTACTATCAGTAGAGGAGAGGGTGTAACCAACTCTATCAGCGACACGCAACCCGATCGATTCCCCTGCAATTTATACAGATCGAATGGCTTGCTTGCTCAAATCTGGCAGATCACGATGTTCACTGCCCAAAAGACGTCCTTGCCCGCATACATGCATGGATAACGAGCAACAATGTTACGTGTAGAAGAAAGCGAGCAGCGAGAGAACAGAGATTGAGATGGTCGGAAATTAAACAAGATGCTTTCTTGTCTTTCGAGAAGTAATTAAGACATATCGTTAATAAGTACATACACTACTACAATTTGGTGTGACAGTGTGCACATGTTCGTGCAGGCCGCAGCTGATCGATGCGTGTACGTGCATGTACAGCTCCTCCTTTGTGTCGATGCAGAAATTTCAAGCTCGCCATTATGAACTTTCTTGACTTGTATGAAAAACATATCTGATCATCTCATCTCAATGCTCTCACTATATATAAAGCTTATTAGCCTTTTTCCTTTTTGTCCATGGAAAAATGGTTCCCAACTTTCCACCGATCGCTTAGCTTAGCTAGCTAGCTTTAGTGCCTTGTCTCGATCGATCATCTATTCATCTTATCGTCGATCAGAGCCCAACCATTCGACATATCGTTCGATCGATCGCCTAACTTTGCTGCTAGCTAGCCATATATATTTGGATTTATATTGTTGTCAAATACTATATTAGATTGATCGATCGGTGATCGGTCTATGCCGTTGCTGCCGATGACGAAGCTGGAGCTCGGCCACCGCGGCGAGGCGTGGGAGCCCGGCTGCCTCCGCGCCGTCGCCGGCGAGCTCCTCTTCACCTTCCTCTTCGTCTTCGTCGGCGTCGCCTCCACCATCACCGCCGGTAAATCGTTCACGACTCTCTCCGTCCTAAAATATAAGAGATTTTGGGTCAAATTTTTATTATTGGTTGTGTACGAGTATATGCGTATTTACCACGTGCGGTTAATTATTTTTTTTTTGTTCAGGGAAGGCGGCGGGTGGGGCCGGCGAGGCGGCGGCGGTGACGGCGGCGGCGATGGCGCAGGCGCTGGTGGTGGCGGTGCTGGCGACGGCGGGGTTCCACGTCTCCGGCGGCCACCTCAACCCGGCCGTGACGCTCTCCCTCGCCGTCGGCGGCCACATCACGCTCTTCCGCTCGGCCCTCTACGTCGCCGCCCAGCTCGCCGGCTCCTCCCTCGCGTGCCTCCTCCTCCGCTGCCTCACCGGCGGCGCCGCCACGCCGGTGCACGCGCTGGCCGACGGGGTGGGCCCCGTCCAGGGCGTGGCGGCGGAGGCCGTGTTCACGTTCACGCTGCTGCTGGTGATCTGCGCCACCATCCTCGACCCGAGGAGGGCGGCGCCGCCGGGGACGGGGCCGCTGCTGACGGGGCTCCTCGTCGGCGCCAACACCGTCGCCGGCGGCGCGCTCACCGGCGCGTCCATGAACCCGGCGAGGTCGTTCGGGCCGGCGCTGGCCACCGGCGTGTGGGCCCACCACTGGGTCTACTGGGTCGGGCCGCTGGCAGGTGGGCCCCTCGCGGTGGTGGCCTACGAACTCCTGTTCATGGACGTGGGGGACGCCGGTGGGGCCCACCAGCCGCTGCCGCAGGAGTGAGGTGAAGCCGGTGAAGGCGCGCTCACGTGACGTCCACGTGGCTTCGGGAGATTTCACGGCCCGTGCGTGCGTTTTCGGCCGTTGATTGGTGTAATCTCCGGATGGAATTATTTTTGTACGTTTGTTTTTTTTTCCATTTTGTTTAAAAAAATGGGAGGCGTGCGTGTAAATTTGGGGGTTTTTTTTTGTGTATGTGCCGGTACACGTGAGGTTTTGTTCGTTGAAAATATGGAAAGCATACATTATTATGATGAATAATACGTATTTTAAATATTATTCGTGTCTGATACAGTAACGTATATGAGATGAGTCTCTTCTACACTACTCTCCTTTGACGTGAGTCACTCACATATGGCTCGCTAAATGTGAAGCCAATATATCAGACACGAACAATATTTAACCTGCTGGAAGTGCAAAGCTTCATGTGGATGCAACTTACATAACTAAAACTGGTGAAGCAAGTGCTGGGATTATCATTAGAGATTGCAGGGGGCTAGTGCTCCTGGCTGTGTATAAAACTCTGCACCGGTGTACCTCAGCAGCTGAAGCAGAATCTTTAACATGTTTAGAAGAGCTAAAAGAAGCAATGAAGTGGATTCATATGCCGATTATTCTGGAACTAGACAACGCTGAAGTTGTTCAGGCGTTAACAAAGCAGGTGGCCTCAAGATCCTCTTGGGCGATGACAATTGCAGAAATCAATGGTGTGATACAATCTATCCAATAGGTGCAAGTGCACAAGATTAAGAGAGAAGCAAATAGGGTTGCTCATGTTTTAGCGCAAATGGCAATGAGTACTAGATCGTGTGGGGAGTGGAGGTTGTGTGCCCCCACACCAATCCTAGACTTGTTAAACCAGAAATGTAATTGTGCCTCGGAGACACGGTCGAAGCACGCCCGCACCGTGTGCGTCTTTCACCACATGCTCTGGTCCCGGGTTTCTTCCTGTGGTCTTCTAGCGTTAGAAGAAGTCATCTGCAACGTCCTCTCACGCCTTTTTTCTGGGGGACAAACAAAGATCAGGAAAAAACGGACCGAACCCATTCGATGACTTTCGCAGTCGTCCTCACTGAACCGACTTGGATCTGAACTACGATTCAGATCAAGTCTTACCGAAATTGGATTTTCTTTTCGTGCTATATGTCGCTTAGTCTTTATTTTTTCCCCTTTCTGTCCTTTTCTCTATTTGTTCGATAAGGTCTTCGTTCTATTCTAATTCTAAACCCATTGTCGTCCACAGTTTCCTTGTCTGACGTGAAGGGGCAAGCAACCCCTAAACAAAGAATTCATACCGCGGTTGTGGCTTGAAGACCTCGCTATTTAGTCATTAATAAAGTTTCTCTCTTACCAAAAAAAAATATCAGTCACTTTTTTCGATTCTAATAAGTAGGTTATTGATGTTGATCGAGGATGATTTGGTGGATAGCATCGTGCCAATAATCAACATTATGCATACATGACGACGGCGCAATGGGACTATCATTTGTGCGACGTAAATATACTACGGTTTGGAATGCTATTATTGACTAAAAATTGGGCAACAAAACTTTCGATTTTTTCGATTTGTCTTTGCGGAGGACAAAAATTCTAATGGCCGCACGATGTGCTTGCGTACGTTTTTTTTACACATATATGTTATACACTATATAGCTATACAATATGAGTATACTACAATTATATTTGACTTTTTTTTTCGGACTTTCTAAGAAAAGTTATATATCTCGTTGTTGTATTTTGGTGTTTCCACGCCTATTTGGTAAAGCTCCAACTCCTTGATTTATCTTTAGGAGTTGGGTCAGGAGTGGAGTCGTGGAGCTGTCTAAACCCAGCTCCACCTCTCTAGTTTATTCTGTGAGAGAGTTCCACCCAACTATACTTCTTTTTTTAGTGGAGTTGAAACTGTTTGGCCGAGTTCCAGCTCTAGGAGAGGTGGAGTTGGAGTTGGATCTATGTGCGGAGTATTTCGTAGCTCCATAATATGGGAAGAAGACGAACATAAATACGTGATCATATTATCTAAAATAAATAAATACGTAATCATGCTTTGCGTTGACATTTAGCCGGAGAGGTCTAATTACACCCCCGCGCCTGTGCAGATCGAGGAGAGGTCCCCCCCCGGCTCCGTTGACATTTATACGTAATCATATTATCTGGGCCGCCCTTCGCCATGGGCCAAGCCGTACATTGCCTCTGCCCTTTTGGAGTAATTTCTTGTGCAAGTGTGTGTGATGGGACAACATGACAAGGCTGTACGGCGTACGTAAATCTAGCCTGGCTCCAGAGACCTGGACCATCCAGCCCAGCCCACAGGTGCGTCCTTATGTGCTCTGGTCCACCAACCATGTGCGCGTGGGCCGTACGGCACAGAGGGCCCTTGCCCCCACACGATCTCACTCGTCTCTTCCAAACGACCCTATGTCCTATTCTAGAAGCTTAAAATTCTGAAAAACAACCGATGAGACAAGAAGCAGTTGGTGACTGGTGAGAATCTAAAGAAGCTGAAAAATATAGCTTATGGCTTCTAGTTTATTTTTTGGATTCTACAACTACAGATTCTTAAAATTTAAGTGAAAATCTGGGCTGTCTAACAGTAGTGGCTTCTACAAGAATCTTCGGCTGGCACAAGCTATCCAAACATGCCATATAGTGGTGAAACGTACTTATGTTACTACCACTACTATTTACCAAGCAATTCAACACTGTAGAAATTGAACCAAAAAATTAATCATCAGCTGGAGGAACAGGACTTGCTAATTAACCACGATCAAGACCGAGCTGGTTAATTAATTAACCATGCATGGCCATCATGGCCGGCTCGTCGTCGTCGTCGTCGAGATGTACGATGTCACCCTCGGCTCGTCCGCCGCTTCTCCACCCACACCGGCGACAGCACCGGCGTCGCGCCGAGCCCGACCACCACCTCCGCCTCTTCCTCGGCGACCACCGCCGCCGCCGCCGCCGCCGCCGCCTCGTCCCTCGCCTCCGTGTCGACCTTCCCTGCAGCTGTCGACATCGCCTCCGCCGCCTCCTCCTCGCCGCCGACGATGACGTCGACGTCGTCGTCGTCCAGGTCGTCCAGGTCGTCCTCGTCGTCGTCTTCCTCCTCCTCCTTCCCGACGACGCGTATCCTCCACACCTTGACGCTCTTGTCCAGCCCGGCGCTGTACACCACCATGCTCCCCTCCACATCGCCGGCCTCGCCGCCGCCCACCGCCAGGCACCGGACCGGGCCGCGGTGCCCCTCGATCACGGCGAGGCAGGTGTGCGACGTGCTCCCGCCCTTGCCGTCGCGCCGCCACACCCGCATGGTGGCGTCCTCCGACCCGCTCACCACCACCCGGCCGCCGCAGCCGGAGGCGAGGCAGAAGACGGCGAGGCGGTGGCCCTTGAGGAAGCCGGCGTGCGCCGGCCGCCCCGCGCTCGCCTCCTTCTCCCACACGTTGACGTACCCGTCGGAGGAGCCGGCGTAGAGGAAGCACCGGCGGGTGGCGCCCGTGGCGGCGGCGTGGCAGAGCGTCAGCGCGTTCACCGGGGACAGCTCGGAGCGGAGGGCGATGATGAGGGCGTGCGTGGTGCCGCCGTACACGCGCCGCCACATCTTGACGGTGCCGTCGGCGGAGCCGGTGAAGATGCAGCCGTCGGCCTCGTTGATGAGCATGGCGTTGATGGCGCCGTCGTGGGCAACGAACGAGTCGGCGCAGCTGCCGTCGGAGAGCTTCCACGCCTTCACGGTGTGGTCGTGCGACGCCGTGTAGAGGAGGCCCGCGACGGCGTGGAGCACCAGGCACGACACGGTGTCGCGGTGGTGCGGCGGCCGCCGCTTGGTGAAGGAGAGGATGCCGCCCTTCGCCGGCAGCGTGGCGGCCTTCTTGGCGCGGATGTGGTCGCACACGGCGGAGGCGCACACCGTCCACACGCGGACGTGGTGGTCGCGGCTGTGGGAGGTGACCAGCGTGCCGCCGCACGCGGCGATCGCCGGGACGCGGCCGCGGCCGACGTCGAGGTACCCGCGGTTGAAGCACCCGGGCGCCGCCCACGCCCGGACGCGCCCGCTGTCGGACGCCGTGAACAGCACCCCCCTCGCCACGGCGAGCGCGTGCACGTCGCCGTCGAGCCGGTGCAGCGCGGAGAGGCAGTGGTAGATCGCCGCCGGCGACGGCGGGAACCGGACCCTCCCGTGCAGCGGCGACTGCACCCACGGCGAGCACATCCCCCCGACACCACCACCGCCGCCACCACCTCCCCCAACTCCGACCAACCCCGGCAGCTCCACCCCATGCACCGACGAGAGGCTCAGCCTCGGCGGCGTGTGCGGCGCCGCCTCCCTCGCCGGCGACCGCGCGTAGTGGTGGTGCACCGGCGTCCGCGCCGCCGCCGCCGCCGCCGTTGGCCGCGCCTTCCAGTCCTCCTCAAAGAAGCTAAAGCTCTTCCTCCTCCCAAACTCCATGACTAGCTACCTCCTCCTCCTGCACCACACTAAACCTCCAGCTCACTCTACCACCTACCACCACCACGACGACAACAATGGCGACGACGACGACGACGAATTGATCGCATCCATGATAGTAGCTAGCTATACTGCCCACCAACGCCACGTTAAATCGAGGTATAAATCGAGGTCGATGAAACGAAGGAGCGGTGGATGGGCGAGCTAGTCGTCTACGTGGACGGCGAGGATATGCAGCGGCGGTGGTGGTGGTGGGTACCACGGCGGGAGCGCCATTACTCGCCGGAGTTAAGGGGGGCGGAGTAAATGGCGCGTACGGTACGAGGTGGGATGATGATCGTAAGAAGATATGGGCAAAGAGAGGGTAAAGATCTCGATGTATATCGCGTGCACATGCGTGTACTCGCCGGAGAGGTAAATATGGCCACGGCCACGGCGGCCATGGCCGGCGGCGAGCGAGGACGACGTCGATCGGACGGTTGATGAGAGGATCTTGCAAGATCTCGCGAGATTATATTGATGGCTGTCAGTGTGTGGATGTACGTAGTACGGCGCGCGTGCAGGCAACGGCAAGCTAGGCCTAGGCTTAGCTATAGCTACAAACGTCGACGTCGTCCCGGCAAGGAACTGCATGGTTTATTTAGGGTGTGTTTAGATCCAAACTTTGGATCCAAAGTTTGCAAAATTCCATCACATCAACCTGTCATACACACACAACTTTTCAATCACATCATCTCCAATTTCAACCAAAATCCAAACTTTGGATGGAACTAAACGCAGCCTTACTGCAGTGTGTACTGCCGTAAGACCCTGTTTTTTAAGTTCCTATCACATCGGATGTTTGGTCACTAATTATAAATATTAAACGTAGACTATTAATAAAACCCATTCATAATCTTGGACTAATTCGCGAGATGAATCTATTGAGCCTAATTAATACATGATTAGCCTATGTGATGCTACATTAAACATTCTCTAATTAATCCATGATTAGCCTATGTGATGCTACAGTAAACATTCTCTAATTATGGATTAATTAGGCTTAAAAAATTTGTCTCGCAAATTAGCTTTCATTTATGTAATTAGTTTTATAAGTAGTCCATATTTAATACTCTAAAGTAGTGTCTAAATACAGAGATTGAAGTTAAGTCCCTGGATCCAAACACCACCTAAGAAGCGGCTAGTGGTGAATTTGGTGATGTCATCTCTGGTTGTTTCGGCCATGGACAATGCGCCACGCTGGCGAGTACCTTCGTAGGATCCACGTAGGCTGCGTACTGCCGTGGAGGAGAGAGGGCGTGAGGCGGTGAGGGGCCGTGTCTTCGCCGGGGTGCTCGTGCCTTCTACGAGACACGAGTGCCCTGCTTCGGAAGAAGCCCAGGCGCATGACACCATGGGGGATTGGCGATGGCCCTCCTCGATCACCGCGGCATGCTTCACCCTCGACACCTCGCACCATCTATCGAGCTGAGATCCTTTACGCAGTTACGCCATCCGCATGTCTTACCATTGTCAAGGTTGTCGTTGGTGCCGGTTGCCCTGATCTTCGTCACCCACGCTGCCTTGATCTACACCACCCGCGGCTTGGTGAGGAGGAGGGGATAATGGCGGCAATGCCTATCTAGTAGAAGGGGAGATGTGACTCTAGGTGAGGGGAGAGTCTGCTGGAAAAGGAGCTCGTCACGGTGAACAGAGAGAGAGAGAGGTTAGCAGTGACAACGCTCATTGCCGAGGTTGGGAAGAGGTAAGACGCTGGCGGCGGTGGTGCTCATTGTCAAGGCGGGAAGAGGAAATAGGCCGGCAGTGGTGCTTGATGCCCGTGATAGTGGGGAAATGGCTTATGTGTGTTTATACAATTTCTCTTTTCTATTGGGGGTACTATATGCATAATTTTAGACCAAAATAATAAAAAGAACTAATTGAAGGACTAGAGCTCAAATAAGCAGGTGGTAAAATAGTATATTACTGTGGATCCCATCAACAATAGCTTGCATTGTGGAGAAACTATGTTGAAATTAGCCCCATGCTTATGTGGCACGCTATCTCACTTTCAAATCACACATCAGAGAGGCTTGCATTATTCATACCCTTACATAACAAATAGATTTTGAGGATGTTCTCTAGTAGAGTACCATTTTACTTATCAAATATGAGTACAATATATATGGATAGTTACAAACAATTCTATAAAAAATTGGTAATGTAGATAATATTGATGTGCAATATTTCACAAAATTATAAATTGAAACTCAGTTTACAAAGCGATCGAGTTTAGATTATAAAAGAGAGTTGGGAAAATAAAAAGATTTTTTTTAAAAAAACCCAAAGATTAATCCAAAAATCGAGTTCTAGAATTCAAAATCAGTTTTAAATTATAATCGATATATTGATTGGCTGAGTAATGGTGGACCGGCCATGTAGTCAAAGCGAAGTTGTAGCAATAAGAGGTGATGTATGTAATTTGATCTTTTATCGATCTTATGCAAAAGCTATCTAGCTACTAAGCCTTTTTTCCTTGACCCACATATAACTCTATCACTCTCCCTATCTTTTTCCACTAACAAGCCTAGTATTACTATTGTTGTTTCCCCGTTTGCTCCGTTAAGAGTTATTTTCAAGGCAAAATTTGCCCTAGGACATCCAAAAATTGTGTAATTGGCTGGGAGACACTGTAAAATCGTGTCGCTGCTGATGGACACCACAAAATTTGTGTAATTTGCTATAGGACACCCGAGACAATATTTTATCATTTCTTATCAAAAAGAGGAGAGAGAAATTTCAAAAAGACAAAATTGCCCTTAGCCCTATCTAACCCCCATTGCTGGCAGCCGCTTCCCAGCGCCACTCGCCAACCGTCGCCATCGAAGCCGCTGCCGCCGGCTCGCTGATCGTCATCGAAACTATCACCGCCGCCCACTTCCTAGCGCTGCTTGCCGCTACCTTCGTCACCGCAACCGTCGGGCTCGTCGACCATCATCGAAGCCGCCGCCTCCACAACCAGGGACGCCGCCGCCTCCACAACCAACCCGATGGCATGCTCGATCCGCCCTTAGACCCACTCATCCCTGCTACGACATTGTTGTTGGGCGTCACCGTTGGGCTGAGTGCTGGGTGTGTGCAGGTGCTGAAGATCCCACATGAGAAGAGCACCCGCAACGACGGCTTGAGCCTCGCCGCGCCGGCGCCAGCGCCATCCGGTCCAGCCTCCTGAAGTCGGCCTGGAGCAACCGTGCTCCTAGCGTGGTCGCTCCGCCGAGCCCGGCCGCCCTTGCCTGCGCGCCGATGCCGTCCAACTGTGCCGGCACAACCTGCCCTCTAGCTCTGGCACAACCTCCCGCATGACCGTGCAACGCCGCCACAATCGAGGCGCTACACCGGCCCACGCCATCACCAGCGCTCTCCCTCTCCCTTGGGCTCACTTGAAGAAATAGCAGAGAGAGAAAGAGAGAAAGAATGAGAGAGAGAAGAATAAGGAAGAATAAAGAAAAATAATTCAAAGGGTAGAACCGTACTAACACAACCGTTTCTCTCTCCTATTCCTCCAAAAATAATAAAATAATACAGCGGGTGTCCAGGAGCTAATAACCATTTTTTTGCGATGTCCTACAGCAAATACGCGTTTTTACGGTGTCTCATAGCTAATTACACGTTTTTTGGATGTCTTGTAGCAAATTTTGCCTATTTTCAACTATTTGTCTCCTACATTTATGACATCCTAACTCGTAGCCTCTCAACACTAACCACACCAAATCCATCTGCCAAATAAAAACACACAACACTATGGCTGTGCTTGGTTCCTGAAATTGGAGAGAAGTTTAAGAAAAGTTGGTAGTTTGGAAAAAAAGTTGGGAGTTTATGTGTAGGAAAGTTTTGGAAATTCAATAAAATTATATGAAATCAGCACGTTCTGAAGGACCCCTAATTAATCATGATTGTCACCGCCCTGCAAACAACAAGAAGTATTATATATTATCTCCGTCTCCTAAAATAAAAAATTTTAGCTTAATTTGTATTGCTAATCCCTTATAAAAATATTTTTTAAGACGAAGAGAAGTACTCCCTCCTTCCCAAATTATAGGACGCCTCATTTTTAAAAAAAATTAAACTCGGTAGGTTTTGACTAATAATTAAACTAATTATATCTATACTAAATATTATGCATGTTATATGATCATTTATATTTTGAAGTACTTTCATGTGATGCTAATTTTATATTTGTTGGAATCATAGAATGAAATAAAATACTGAAATACTGGTCAAAGTATATTATTGAAAACCGTGTAAAAAAATATAGCCCTTAGGACAGAGTTGAGTAGCAAATTGAGGAGCAAATTAACTCCCATATTTTATTGCACAGTTACTGATCATTTAACGTATACGTGCATGCAATTGTATCAGCCGGCTGGCCACTGTTTGCTCGATCTACCTAAGGGGTATAGCAGGAGAGTACAGGCAATGAGGTAATTCAAGTAGTCCTGCTGCTGCGGACGAGGTATATCCATTCAGTACACAATATATATAACTATCGGAGGCCGTACGCACGACTGATCAGTCGAAGCGATTTGTTCACACGGCTGCATTACAACATGTCGGTACTCGGTTGATGATCAGCTTAAATATATATTATATATAGGATAGTTGTAGTATCTAAGTCTCGCTTAAAGTATATTTAATAAATGATACAAATGGTCAAATACGCACACAAGTTAACGGCGATATCTATTAATTAAACACCGCAGGAGAAGTAATAGTTTCAACACAAAACAAATATACCGAGTAAAAATAATGGTAGATTTAGTGAATTTAATGAACTAATTGATTTGGTGGTGTATTTACATCTTCTATAAATTCAATTAGACTTCATAGAAGTTTGACTTATGACTTGTACTCCCTCAATTTCAAAATATAGAGTGTATTTTGTTTTGTGAGAATAAGACTCTACCCAACAATTACTTTTTGTAATAATTTTTTTGTGAAGCAAAACTGATGTTATTAGATTCATATTCAAAAGTACTTTCGTATGATTATACTTATGTATCACATAAATAACATATTAAGAAAGCAACTATTAGTCAAAACCTCATCCTAAGAAAATAAAATAAAATACGCACTATATTTTGAAATGGATGGACTAGGATGAAAAGAGTAATTAATTAAGCTAATTAAGCCCGTTCTAGATCGCCTGAAAATTACCGTTTTGGCTAACATAATCGCATGCAATAATGCGCATGTATATAATTGACAGCTGTTACCTACGTCCGTACGTGCCACTTAATAGGCTTATATGCTCTATGCCAATGGCACTTAAAATTCGTGCTCCTGCTGTAGCGCGTCGTACGTCGGCAGTGGCCGACCAGAAAAATTGCACCGGGTGTGTCAATTCTAGCGATCCCTCTACCATGTATTTTTTTAAAAGAAAACATCTAATTCTGATGAAAAAATTTTTGGCAGCTTTTGGTCGGCTTTTTCAAAATTCTATTCAAATGTGGTCCATAATTCATGAAAAATCTATTAAATTCAGAACAATCAATCCCATGTCCTAATCTATATATCTAGCTGTTCTCCCCCCTCCCCCCACACCGTTTCTCTTCATCTAGTCCTTTCCTCTTCCTTTGATTTGATTTCTTAACCGTAATCGTTGTTATATTCTATTTTCTGAGAGGATTATATTTTTATGTCGTTTGATTGCATGCTACATCCTAGTGTTTTTCCAAAAAAAATTGGATATGCCGGTGCCAACCGGCGCACCCCCTAGGTCTGCCCCTGTACGCCGGCGTCTTTTTCCCTGGCGCCGATTGATATCGATCGACGGCGAGGCCCTGGCCGGTGGATCCTAGCCGTATTAAGCTTCACTATTAGAAAAATCATTTTTACAAATAGACCAAAACGATTTTTTTCGACGGCCATCTACTCCTCCTGCACTTCAAGGTCTGCGAAAATACGTTATTTTTATAGGCGGGTTTCTTAAGGGGTCCGTCTCGAAAAATTGATTTTTGTAAGCGGGGCTAAATCTAGAGGTTCTTTGACTATTTTCGTAAACGGTTATAAAATGGTTTTTTTTTTGTCCGTCTGGAAAAATAAAAAGCCAACGTTGGTAAAAAAATCGTTTTTCTAGTAGAGGTTTATACATGCGTGAATAGTGCATTTCTTGGATCTCGCATGCTGCATAGAGAAGGGATTAGAGATGCGATGCATGTAGAAAATAGGAAAAAATTATACTGCAATTATGAGGAATAAGTGTAAGAAAATCACACTAAAAATACATAATGATGAAACATGAAGAGAGCACAATCTATTCTTGACTGGCACCTATATATTCTTGGCTGATTATATCAGTGGCAAAACACATGGGGCTTCTAGAGAGGCATATGGTCTTGATTCTTCATCAATCTCATGCATGTGAAACTGAAAATGAAGATAAATGAAACGGTAAGGGTGGCTTAGAATTTACGGCATGGGTGTCTATTGGTTCCTGGATCAAATAGAGAGAATAAGAAGAAGGTCGTAGCAGTACGATTTATGGCATCCCACTTTAAACAAGAGTATCCTATATAAAAAAGTAAAGTTATGCTGCAATGATATAAGTATCCAATGATGCTTAGATTTAATAGAACGATATGATATTCATATATCGCACATACTCTCTCATCTAATTGCTGATATAGTAGGGTGACGTACGTGGATACACCTAATCAGTACAATTAATAGGAATACTTATATGGGATTTATTTATAGATAAGTATTAATAGGTTTATTCAGTAAAGTTTAAGAATTCGTCTAATTGGTTCAATTTTGAGTTTCTTGGATTCCTTTTTAAGCACTGATCAAACAATTATAAAAGTGCTCACATTATATATTGGAATTATTGTCTCAGAAATTGAAACGGAGGGAGTAGCTAGCTAGCTGCATGCAGATGCATATCATATGCGTTTAATTAAGGGTGTTCATACTATATAGGACGACGAATCGAGGACCAGAGACTCTACTATTCGTAGTACAGATCGAAGCGCGTACAGTTCATGGTGGTACACACTAGTGTAAAAGCGATCTATCTGTTGTTGCATTGGTCTTTAGCTCTATCTAGCTTCTGCTTCGGTGGCCGACTTAATTATAAGCGTGGGTTTAATTTATATTTCATCTATACCCTGTCGTTTCGTGATTAATTTTTCGATCTATATACGCTGTCGTCTCGTCTCTTGATTGATTAATTGAACCACCGTGATCGAAGCTAGCTTAGGTATGTACAAGATGTCGGCAAGCGTGTTGTTCACTTTTTCTCAGCATAGCTTTTTCGGCCAAGGTAAAAATTGCGTAAACTATCTCAATTATTAATTATCACTTTAGTTTTAAGTTTTACCATGTAACTTATTTTGTTGTAAAATTCCACCCAACCTGCATTCAACATTGCCGGACTGAAATTATGCTCACGATCTATGCATATGAGTAACTGATTCGGTTCATTTCTTTCAACGTGGATTTGTTCTCAATCACCTCCATGCTCGGCCTTCTCACCGTTCACCATCATCTTCCTACTTTGAATTAGCCTGAGAATGAGCTTAAGTCGAACTTATCACTTCATACTCACGCTAGACATACGAACCCGGCCTAATTAATACGGTCCACTGCGAATTCACATCGGGAAAAAAATAAAAGCTATGTACTCACGTGTATTGGGTGGACGGGTTTTTACCACAAAATAAGATACGAGGTAGAATATAAAAAATGACAATTGAATTAATTGAACGATCCTGTTGGGGCCAATTTTGTGGCGTGGAGGGCCTACAATCGAATTGGGCTGGGCATGCCATTGTCATGCATGTCTCCCCTTGTGTTTATGTGTACAGTACTGTTGGAGCCAGCATGCATATAATTAGGGTACAGTACTATACTATACTGATCAGAGCACTGTGTATACATGTCTTCAGTAAGCTAGTCTTGATAGGAAGAAGAAGAAGAAAGGAAGAAACAGATTAAACATGCACACTGTGCAGGTAGCCGAGACAATTATATTATGCATTGGCGTCATGGCGGAGCAGAGAAGCAACCCTAAAGTTTTGGATTATGTCCTCGTTCCGTTTCTGTGCATATGGTAGCTAGCTAGCAAATGTGCGCTGTTAATTTGTGTTCTTGCTGTGTCTCTTTGTGTTAAATGTGTTGGCCTTGTACATATGTACCCCTTCGCAAGGATATCAAAATGTATCGAGATCTAGTAGTACTAATTAAGTACTAGAGTCCATCACCGGTCTCTAAACTTGTACCGCTGTGTCATCCCGGTTCCTAAACTCGCAAATCGACCGTTCAGATCCTCAAACTTATTCGACTGTGTCATCCCGGTCCCTAAACTTACAAATCACTCGTTTAAATCCTCCAACTTGTTCAGTTGTGTCACCCCGGTCTCTAAACTTGGATTTGAATATCATTTGGGTCAAATAGGATGGTCTAAAGACTTTATATTTAAAAATAATTTATAACTTTTCTATGTGAACTCTAATAAAGACAAACTTTATATCAAACTTGTAGCCCTCGACGCGATCTACAACTTTTTAGTTGAATTTTTTTATTTTAAGTCATTTTTTGTCCCAAAATATAATTTTCAAATTAAAATTTCAAAATCTATAAACATGCAACAATATTTTGGGAGCCTAAACAGTTTTAATTCAAAAACTTTTCAACTACAAAGTTGTAGGTCGCGTCGAGGCCTACAATTTTGATATAAAGTTTGTCTTCATTAGAGTTCACATGAAAAAGTTATGAATTATTTTTTGATATAAAGTTTTTAGACCGTCCTGTTTAGGGACCGGGGTGACACAACTGAACAAGCTGGAGGACCTAAACGAGTGATGTGCAAGTTTAGGGACAGGGATGACACACTCAAACAAGTTTGAGGACCTGAATGATCGATTTGCGAGTTTAGGGATCGGGATGATACAGCGGTACAAGTTTAGAGACCGATGATGAACTTTACTCTAAGTACTAAGTATCATCAGTAATGTACTAATTGAAAACACACATGGGTGATGGTTTTAATGAGTAATTAATGTCGGATCTAGAAAATAGTATCGCATGAGCCACTGTTCATGTCAAAAAATAACACGAGCAATTTCCTATTTCCAAAGTGTATTATTATGTTGGTTGATCTCTGCTAAATAATTTGATGAGGCTTAGGCGTGTGGGACACTGTCCGCCCAGCTATCCAGCACAATCACGCTACGATAGGAGGCGTCTTTGCTAATAATTTTTTCTATATATTGACGTAACGTACCCCAGCGCATATAAGAGAGATCGAGAACCATGTGCAACTAACTTCGCACATACACTACTACAAAATCTATCATAGATATCGATTTATAGGTGCAGGTTAAATTGAAATTAACCATGCCCCCCTCAACTTAGCCGCCAAGCACACCATGACCGTGGAAGGGATCAAGAGGATGAGAAGGGGAGAGGGGTAGAGAAGGCGCAAGCGTGAGCGGTGGGGGCGGAGGCGGCGGCATGCGAGAGAGAGGCGCAAGCATGGGAGGATGGAAGGATAGGGGGCGGCAGAGAGAAGCGCGCGAGAAAAGCGGAGACTAATCTAGAGAAACCGAGTGGATAAGGTGTCGAGTGTGTCGGTGGACTAAAATAAAAGTCCCTACCAGGTCAGCTCGGCTCACTTTCGTTGGCTGGTTCGGCTCAGTTTTGTTGGTGTCACTTTTTTAAAAGAACCGGCGCCTATAATATATAATAGGTGCTAATTTAATAAAAAACCGACACCTATATCATCTATAGGTGCCGGTTCTTTTTTATAAACCGGTTATTGGTATCGGTTTTTTCTTAATTAGAACTGGCACCGGTAATTGTTCAAAGGTGTCGGTTCTATATTTTTTCTCATTCCGCGAAGGTAGGAAAAGATCAATAGGGTGCCGATGAGCTGGTACCTACGAGGAGTTTTGTAGTAGTGATCTGGATCGGACAAGCAGTCTTCTAAATTTATAACTAAAAATACTTATATTTTGAGACGTACAGAGTATACACGAGTAGCACAGCTAGCTGTATATTTCGAAAAAAAACATAACAAATCATGAATGCAACTCGTAAAACTGATGAACAGGAGTGTGAACCGGCTCTCCGATCAAATCGATCGCTTGATCAGTCTCATCGTATCAGACCATCCTCATGGCAGTAAATAAAACGGCATTAATATTGATTGTGTCAGGAATTAAACACCTAGGCCCCGGCCGTTTATAATCCCTGTATCTCTGTCTATATATAGTTATATACATGGAATAGTTACAACTTTTTTAAACACAGTATAATCGGAAGTGCTCAAAACACGTGCACAGTTACCTATGTGAATACACACATGCACACACCTTATTCCCATGAGTACATACACTAGTGGAGAAATCGTTTTTAGTCCCGATTCGTAACCCCCTATAATTCCGGTTTTCAAACCGAGACTACGAATCTGAGACTAAAGATAGGAATCTTTAGTCCCAGTTCAAATACCTGGGACTAAAGATCGATCTTTAGTCCCGGTTGGTGTTACGAACCAGGACTAAAGATGGGAGTGGGCAATAGTTTTTTTTCATTTACTTACTATTTAATCTCTAATTTATTTTCTCCCAAATTAGGTGGGATGCGTACCATCCCAAATACACAAATCAATCATATACACTACAGATTATACATCCCAAATCAAACCCCAAATCAAAGAAACATCCCAAATATACAAATCATACACAAATCATATACATCTTAGATCCATACCATGAGATTCAAAAAAAAAATTATACATCTCAACCCATACAATGAACCACAGATTCTTCATCTCAATCTACACATGGATCACAAATTCTTTGAAAAAAAAGAAAAAAAAACGAAGCAAAGCCGCCGGCCGGCTGAGCCGACTGCCGCCTCCCCTCCTCCCCGGCCACCGCCGCCCCCCGCCGCACCGGCCGCCGCCGCGCGGCTGCCGCGCGGCCCTTCGCGCCGCCGCTTCGCTGCGCCGCCCCGCGGCCCTCCGCGCCGGCCGCCGCCACGCCGCCGCGCTGCCCTCCGCCGGCCGAGCCGCCCACCCCCTCCTGCTGCGCACACTGAATCGAGTTGGGAAGGGATAAGAAGGAAAAGAGATAAGGAGGAAGGGAAGAGATAAGATTAGAGATGGAGGGAGAGAGGAGTGGGTGTGGATGAGAAAAGAGTGGACGAGAAAAGAGGATAAGTAATAGGGATTATATAGTGCGTTTTGATCTTTAATCCCGGTTCGTAACACCAACTGGGACTAAAGATCACGTGATCTTTAGTCCCGATTGGTGTTAATCCCGGTTCGTAACTCCAACCGGGACTAAAGATCCTGGAGGGGCCTGACAACACCTGACAGCATGTGAACCGGGACTAAAGATGGACTAAAGATCATCTTCTGGGACTAAAGATCACGTAGCCCCGTTCTACTTATAAACAGGTACTAAAAACCATCTTTAGTCCCGATTTTTACTGCATCAAAGACTATTGTGGTTTTTGGTCGACCGGGCAAAGATGGTTTCTCCACTAGTGATATCTTTAAAAGCCTATCACTAAAAAAATAATTAGCCATAATATAAGCACCCGTGTCAAGCTTAGAACTTTAAATTCTTAAACTCGGGTGGTTGATTCCACCACAAAGACCCTAACAGGTTGAGCTACATTCTTTTTCGAGTAAAATCCATCACCGGTCCCTAAACTTATACCGCTGTGTCATACTGGTCCCTAAACTCGCAAATCGACCGTTCAGGTCCTCAAACTTGTTCGACTGTGTCATCCCGGTCCCTAAATTTGTAGATCACTCGTTTAGGTCCTCCAACTTGTTCAGTTGTGTCACCCCGGTCTCTAAACTTGAATTTAAATATCATCTGGGTTAAATAGGACGGTCCAAAGACTTTATATTTAAAAATAATTCATAACTTTTTCATGTGAAATCTAATGAAGACAAACTTTATATCAAACTTGTAGCCCTCGACACGATCTACAACTTTGTAGTTGATTTTTTTTTATTTTAAGTCATTTTTTGGTCCCAAAATGTAATTTTAAAATTAAAATTTCAAAATCTATAAACATGCAACAATATTTTGGGACCCTAAACAGTTTTAATTCAAAAACTTTTCAACTACAAAGTTGTAGGTCGCGTCGAGGGCTACAGTTTTGATATAAAGTTTGTCTTCATTAGAGTTCACATGAAATAGTTATGAATTATTTTGATATAAAGTTTTTAAACCGTCCTGTTTAGAGACCGGGGTAACACAACTGAACAAGTTGGAGGAGCTAAACGAGTGATCTGCAAGTTTAGGGACCGGGATGATACAGTCGAACAAGTTTGAGGACCTGAACGGTCGATTTGCGAGTTTAGGGACCGGGATGACACTGCGGTACAAGTTTAGGGACCGGTGATGGACTTTACTCTTCTTTTTAATTAGGTGACAATTATTCCCAAATTTTTTCGAGGGGCCTGCCTGTCCTAGCTTTTCTCGCGAGCCTGCGCATATGATGATCCAGATAATGCAGTACGTACGGTGAGATATAGCTAGGGGCTATTGAGCCGATCCTAGCTTGTTCGGTGGAGCTGATAATATTTGGAAGAATTATTTTGTTTTTATTTTAAATAAAATATAAAATCTTAAATACTACAATTTAACTTATAAACCCCATCTAAGCGTAGATATATGATCTGAAGTTGTACTAAACAACTAAAATACCAGCGTAGAGTCGTGGATATATATATGATCTGGAGTTATATCAAACAGAGGCTAGATTTCCAATTTTTCAAGAGTCAAGTACTAGTACACATGTGAATAATAAAGAAGCTATCTTTTCCTTTCTCCATTACTCCAGATCCATTAATTTTATATTTGGAGGGCTACAAGACAAGCCTAGATGCAAATAGATAGATGTATGTGTGTAGTGGCCAAATATAGGGAGGACAGCTTGTTTGACATAGCTAATTTTGATTTTTAACACTAATTAACTGGATTTTCACTCTAAATCTGGAGTATGTAGAAACTATATAGTATAAAGTTCTATCCTAAAATTATGTTTCTTTATTAGAAATCACAACTTAATTAAGGGCATGTTTATATTGAAGCATTTTCATAGGAATTTCGAAGCATTCAATCCCAAAAGGAAAATAAAGGGCTTGTTCACTTTGCTACCATTTTCAACCTTACCTTTTTTAGTAAAGTTAGCAAAAAAGTGGCTACATTTAGTTTGTTGCTAAATTTTAGTAAGTACATATGAAATCTTGCCAAAATTTGACAACCTTACCAAAATTTTGGCAATATTATCAAAATTTGGCAATGCTAAAACTTGGTAAGGTTGGAAATAGTAGCAAAGTGAACAAGCCCAAAAACTAAAGAGCCAATTGGAATATTGAAGGAATTGGAGCAAATGAAAAACAAAGGAAAGTTTCCCCTTCCCTCCATCCTTAGTCAAAAATAGAGCTTTGACCATGAGAGGAGAGGGAGGGAGAGAGATGCAGAAGTGGATAAGAGGACAAGGTAGATAACAAATAAGTTTAAGATATCCCCTTCAATTTTTAACAGATGGCGCTATTGACTTTTAAGCACAAGTTTAAATATTAATATTATTAAAAATATATAATATTTATTTATTATTTATTTGTTTATCATTAAAGGTACTCAAAGCATGACATACTTTTCCATATATTTACACAATAATTATGAAAATGAGATGAGTGGTCAAACATATGTACACAAGTCAATATCTATCATGTATTAAAAAACGAAGGAAGTAGTCCATAAAAAGAGATGGGCATAGGATTTCATGTAAGTAAGGTTCTTAGAATTCTTGTGTTGTATATCTATATTTTTTTACTCCTTCCGTTCCAAAAATATAAATATGAAATAATTGCTTATTTACCATTATCACATGCTCTAATCGTCCCTATAATAGCTTAGCTAGCTTTAGGAAAAATTAAGGTTAAGATAGAAAATGGTTAGGATCAATTGAGATGAGAAATTAAGCAATTAAGTGAAGAGATTAAATGATAAATATAGCTTTGATTGGTTGAAATAAGACAATAGATGGATAAATACTTATTATGCCAGAAAAACTTTGAATATCTCTAGTAGCTTATACAAACAGAGGGATCAGTATGTTTTCTTTTTTCCAATATATAGTTTGTTTTACAACTGCATGCATTATCCCTATACATTTTCTTCCCTATATATGTTACATTCGAGTGACTAGTTTTCATGCGTTCAAAGCAGCCCCCAACAATTATATATGCATGTTAGTAGTAATAATTAAGCAGGCCCATGATCATCAAATACTAGTAATGAATGTATATCCAGCGGCAGGAATATTCACAGCGGGACATCGATCGATCTGTCAAATCAAAGCTTATTGGTGTGTTAGGGTGGTCGCAAGCAAGCAAAGCATACTACTACTCCTATATTAGAGTCCCGAACCCATAACATAGTTTTCATAAACTCCACATCATCAAGAAACTAGTATTAGACACTACTCTTTCAATGCAAACATCACTATTCCATACTTCAATTTAATACTACTTATCTCACATGTTATGTAGAAACCATGTCTGATGCAAGACATGGTTTCCTTCTCTTTTCTCATTTATTTACTTGCCACATCATTTTTTATTCTATATGGCAACTTATTTAATGCTATGGATATCATCCTAGTTATTGAGTTGGTAATGCCCTTACTATTTACTCATATATACTCCATGCATGTGTATGCACTTAATTATGCAGGCATTCAACGCATTATTAGTGGCTTCATGACTACTCCAGGTTTGCAGGATTTGGTGAGGAAAATGGGTGGCCATCACTGCAGCGGGGTGCCACTGCTGCTGCCACGGCTACTATTGCTCCACTAGTTCCATTTTAAGTGTCGTTATAATTAAGTTTTTTTTCTAACTTTAATCTTTTGGCTTATTTAATTTCTTTTTTTAAAAAATAAAAACATAAGTCACGTATAAAGTAATATTCATATTTTATCATATAATTACAATAAAAATACCGATCTAAAAAATTTTAAATTAAACAGACGATCAAAGTTGGACATGAAAACTGATCATGACTACGTTTAAAATGAGACGGATGGAGTATATCAAGCGGCTCTTTTCTTTTCTCAAACAAAAATTGGATAAACTTTTGGATAAAAATGGCATGCTTTTTAAACTGCTAAACAGTATGTTTCGTGCAAAAACTTTCTATATGAAAGTTGTTCTAAAATATAAGATTAATCTATTTTTCAGGTTTGTAATAATTAAAACTCAATTAATCACATGTTATTACCATCTAATTTTATATGAAACACTTAATTTTTATCTTCATCTTCATCTTAGAAGATTCAAAAACACCATTGTATATAATCAATTAGCTACAGGATATATCAATCATTGATATGTGACTAGCTAGTTAATTGTGCCAACCAGCTGCATGCATGCTTAATACTCCCTCCGTCCCATAATATAAGAGATTTTGACCTTTTTTTCACTGTTTAACCACTCATCTTATTAAAAAAAATTAGAATTATTATTTATTTTATTTGTGACTTACTTTATTATTCAAAGTACTTTAAGCACAACCTTTTTTTTATATTTACACAAATTTTTGGAATAAAACGAGTGGTCAAACAGTGCTTAAATTTCTTATATTATAAGACGGAGAGAGTATTGCTTAATTAATTACGCGTGCTGAGACATCTAGGTAGGTGACGCATATATTGTACGCCGGCCCGCGACGTTGGGAGCGGCGGCGGTTAGCCGTCGTTAACGTTCTCGTGTTGGTGGCCGGCCGGCCGGCCCCGTCGTCGATCGGGGGGCCGCTCGCTCGGCTTGTAGTTGCACCAACGACGTAACGTACGGCGACGTCATATTGCTGAAGACGCGTACTACGTTGTTGGGACAGGCTCACAGGCGGGTGGATCTTTAATTACTCCCTCCGTCCCAAAATAAACACACAATTATAAGTTTCCGTGTCTAACTTTAATAGTTCGTTTTATTTATTTAAAAAAAAACTAAAAAACATAAATCACGTATAGAGTATTATTTATATTTTATAATTTAATAACAACAAAAAAAAATACTAATCATAAAAAAAAATTTATATAAGACGCACGATCAAAATTGGTCACGGAAATTTATGGCTGCGCTTATTTTAGAATGGATGGAGTCATCGATAACTCCTCTCATTTTGTTGTGACGTATTGAGCATGACATGTCTCAAATAACTTCATCTCTAACGAGTAATAAAATGACATATTTAAAATACAACAGCATGAAAAGATCTACAGTAATTATCATAAGGGCATCTACAATGTTAGGTAAAAGTAGTCCATAGACAATATTATATTCCATTCAGCTATCTATTACCATTGTGCAACTAGTCCATATGGAAAAAATAACAAAAGGTATCCATAAGCATATGGACTACCCATATGGAATAAATAATACTATCTATCTCTATTTCTCTATCATCTTCTAATGCTACATTGTATCTATATACATTGTGGAGATTACTATAGTTAAAGTCTCTTTATGTGGGTCCCATCTATATAGATCACTTTTGCTATATACATTGGTGATGCTCTAAGGCTCATCTCATTTGTGACATGTATGTATAGTTTTCAACCAACAACCAAGCGGTTATACTAGGCTTCTTTCCAAGGCAACAACCTAATAATTTTGCTATATATTTGTTGATAAATTTTCTTTCAAAAATTGACATATGGAAATATAGTATAATTGTAGTGTAATTACACTGTAACTTGTATGTAATTACAATGTAACTTGTGTGTAACTTTCATATAATTTTGAATCGTTCGATTTAATTTGCTTTAAGTTTCATACAAGCGAGGAAGGAAAAATTCACTACGGTGGCGCATATGTGAGGGGATTTGGTTCCATGACCACCATTTTAAAGGAATAGCATGTTAATGAGGGATTTTTGAAGTTACATGCAAATTACAATATAATTATATCATGATTATACTATACTTATATCTGTCAAATTTTTTTTTAAGAAGAGTTGTCGACAAATGTATAGGTAGTCCCACAACCTAATGGGACAACTATTTTAGATGGTGTTTCAAAATGCTATACAAATTTTCATCACTTGTCCAAGAATTAATTATATTAATTAGATGTTTTATCACTCGGTAAAAAAATGATGCAACCAGCTGATACAATATTTAAAAATACTGACCTGCAACACCAATAAACCAATACGTAAAGCATAAAAAAAAAACTAGCTGCAACATCAAGAAAAAAAATTGTCAATCAGCAACTCCGGGACAACTGAAGGTGTGGCACACGCCTTTAATTGATGTAACGGTGCGCATCATTTGCTAGTACACATCAAGCGGAACAGGGAACAACACTCAAATTAATACTTATGGGAAAAATGCAATAGATCGCTAAACTCTAACAAGAGCCTATAGTCTGACTTGTTTCTCTACTCCAGTGACCAGATCCACCTTATTTCTCTGCAACCTCCTTGAGGTTCTATGACGCCGCCGCCGATCTGCTACCTGTTTGAGCTTGTACTTGGGATTATTCTTCTCGATGACGGTTCTCTGCATGCATCGATGTTGGCTAATTGGTTGATGGTGGCGACAACACAGGCAGATCCGGGGAAAAAGTAAAAAAATAACTTTGGAAAAAAACTTTTGCTCCAGGGATTTTGAGTTTTTGCTTGCATTATTTGACCACTCGTCTTATTCAAAAAATTTTAGAATTATTATTTATTTTTTTGATTTACTTTATTATCTAAAGTACTTTAAGTACAAATTTTCATTTTTTATATTTGCACAAATTTTTTGAATAAGACGAGAGGTCAAGCAGTACATGTAAAAACTCAAAATCCCATCGTCCGTAAAAAAAACCAGGCGAAAAAAACCAAAATTGTCCGATGTAAAAAAACCGGGCAAAAGAAAATGTCCAGAAAATAGAGGCGAAAAAAACCAAAATTGTCCGATCCAAACAAACCGGGCGAAAAAACGTGCGAAAAAAAGAAAAGAAAAACCAAATCTGCAAATCTGTCTGACCCAGAAAAAAGGAGCGAAAAAGGACTGGGCGGAAAAAAACCAAAATTTTCCGCTCCAAAAAAAACAGGGCGAAAGAAAACGTGCGAAACAAGAAAAAAAAACCAAATCTGGCGTGGTAAAAGAAAAATGGGGGGAATGAATCTGTCTGATTCCCCAAAAATAATTGTCCGATAAAAAAACCGGGCGAAAGAAAACTTCCAAAAAAAAGAGGCGAAAAAAATAATATTAAAAAAAAGAATATAATAAAAGAATTAAGTGATCAAGGTTATGTCTTATTGACTTTCAAAAGGTCTAAAACGATATTTTTTTAGGCTGGAGGGAGTATTCGATATAAAAAAATTTCTTTTCCAATCTTACTTTTATTGGACTGGTTCCTCACAAAAATAAAATTCCATCACTGGCTACTGTACTAAAAAAAAGGGCGAAAAAGAAAAGAAAAGCCTGATCAAAAAAAGGGCAAAAAAAAAAACAAATCTCTACTAAAAACCGGGCGAAAAAAGAAAAAAAGCCGATCCAAAAAAGGGGCAAAAAAACCGGACGAGAAAAAACAAATATGTCCGATCAAAAAAGGGGGAGAAAAAGGAAAAAAACGAAACGAATCCAACTCCATCAACGCCGGTAAAAAAAAGGGGCGAAACAAATTAAAAAAAACTGTCCGATTTCAAAGAAAAAGGAATTATATGTGACGCGGTAAAAAAAATCGACCGGTGAAAAAAACCGAGAAAAAAAACCAGGCGAAAAAAGTCCGATCCAAAAAGGGGCAAAAAAAAAACAAATCTGTCCGATAAAAAAGAGAAAGAAGATCGAAACGAATCCGACTCCGTTGACGCGGTAAAAAAAGGCGAAAAAATTTTTAAAAAAATGTACGATTCCAAAGAAAAAGGAATTACATGTGACGCGGTAAAAAAAATCGAGTTCTATTATATCTAGAAAGTTCCGACAATATAATAAAGTTACGAAAAAACCCGTTTGTAAAAAAAATGCACGAGAAAAAAAAAGGCAGAAAAAAGTCTAATTTCTATTCATCATTTTAGTAGTCATTTATATCTCTTTTTTATCTCTAATCTAATCTAATCTAACTATTTAAAAAAAAGAAGTTTCTACCGTATATTAAAAAAGAAAAAAATGCGCGACAAAATAAAAATGGTTTAAAAAACGCGTGAGGAAAAAATGTCAGAAAAAGTTTCCGTAGTCCGTTAAAAAACACGTGAGAAAAAAGTATTTCCATCGTATTAAAAAAAAGCATACGACGAAAAAACTGTTAAAAAAGGCTAAATTGATGAAAACTTGGTCGGATAGGATCCATCGATTTTTTTTTCCATTTCCTACACGACTATTATTTCATCATCTATTCTCCTGTATTGGAGACCCTGTATATCTTTATAGGCAATTACCAGACTATTTTTGTGAAGTATAGCTATTATTCTTGATAATATGTTATATGGAAATAATATTAGAAAATAAACAAATTTTAATTGTTATTTACAGAAGAGTGCACAGTGACTCTATTTTGTGTAGACTTAACCATACGAGGCAGTGTAGGATTTGATTGGTTGCAAGAATGAGATTAAAAGAATATTTTAGATTATATGCATGTTGTCATATGAATAATCCAATTATTTTACGTAAAGCAAACATCGTAAGGTTACCATTATCGAGGTTGGGCCATTATATTTAAGATGTTCTAATTTTCTGATTTTGTGATTGTCATCGATATGGTTATGCATGAAAAACGTATATTATCATTACGTTTTTTCACCCGTTGCAACGCACGGGCATGTTTGCTAGTATATACATATATGAAAAAAACACTTTTAGAAAAGTAAAAAAAATAGCTCCCTTATTAATATATCATAATGTACATTTAATCGGTTTATACTCCAAGCTTTGTTATATTTATGATATTTTAGAAAAATATATATATATATGTTGGACCAACCATATAAAAATTTTAGATACGCCCCAACTTCTCTAGGTTATGCCATGTCAAGAAGAAGGCATGTGTAACAGTGTTTCTGTGAGCGAGCGCGGTAACAGTGTGAGAGAAAAAAAGACGGGAATTGAATCCTATCTTACTGTAAAGTCATCCCCCACTAACTCCCTAAGCTTAACATGCAAAGATGCCACATCATCATCCACTAATTAACAAGATGCCGCATCATCATCCACTAACAATCATCACATTTAAACATCATGCAAATATGCTATATCTTTATAGTTTTTATAATTTAAGAGCTTTTCAAATACAAACATGTTAAATTATCATCCAACATAATTCACATAATGTTTCAATGTATATCTTTATTATGTTTCATGATATCCTATATATTTATATAGTTCATCCTCACTTAGTTAGTGATTAAATGATTAGTCTATGGTTCAAATTATCTTTCTCCTTTTTTCCTCTAATTAAGTCATCTCACATCAATTATTTTTAGCCTTTAGATGATTAATCTACGGGCCAAACTATCTCCCTACCTTTTTTCTTCCATAAAGTCATACCACCTTACTTTTTACGTTTGAATCATCATTCTACATACTATTTAAATTTAAATTATCATAAACCATATTAATTTACTTAATCTGATATTATCTAGCTATGTTACACGTCATTTTTTTATTGTTATCATACTGAATTCCTGCAACAATGCGCGGGGTTTTACCTAGTATGAAGGAGGAGGGAGGAGACAAAGGAGTAGAGGCTCGTGTTGAACGCCCATTCACAAGCATTTTCTAACCAAATATACCCGCGATCATTAGGGGTACATTGCCCAACAATTCTAAACACATGCCTAAACTCACTGGTGCACAAACAATAATAAGGATAACCATAAAATTCTTATCGTTACACTTGTCAGGGCTAATTTCCGATTTCCATCACCTATTGCAGAACACGCATGGATAGATCGGCAGCAGAGGCCAGCAATGCAGCACTAGCAACAAAGCATAGCTATTACTGCATAGTTAGCCCACTAACAGGCCCGTTAGGCCCAAGGCCCGACTAACCAATCAAAAGGTTCAAATAATTTAACCTCAAATGTTCCCAATGTAGGGCTCTCTTTATTTAGACTTATAACCCAACTTATAAATCTAAGGCCATATTTCTTTCAGCTTAGAATTATTATAATCTAAATTATTGAGTCAGATTACTATAAGCTAGACTGTTATAATTTATAGTAAAATAAGCGGTTAGTTGTTTCTTTCCTAGATTATTAGATCCTAAAATATTGGGTTTGCAAGTCTAAAGAGGGAGTGGGGTGGCATGATGGGTAATTTTTCACCCAATAATCTGGAAAAAGCTCACCTAAATGAGCTTATCAGATTATAATAAGCTGGGCTCCAGATTATAATAAGCTACTTTAATAAGTTGTCTGTTTCTTTCAGCTTACTCCCAATAATCTGGATTATAATAATCCCAAGCTAAAAGAAACAGGGCCGGCCCTGTTTGTTTCAGCTTATGATTATTATAATCTAGATTATTAAACCAGATTGCTATAAGCTGGATTATAATAAGCTGATATAAAATAAGCTGTGAGTTGTTTGTTTGTCTGTATTACTGGAGGCATGGATTATTGAGTTTGAAAGGCTAAAGTCTATAATAACCTCAGCTATCTGTTCGGTTGATGGCATAGGTGGGTAATTTTTCTCAAGTATGTAGGGGTAGTGGGTTTTTAGCCACTCAATAATCTGAAAAAAGCTCCTTTAGAGCAGCTTATTAGGTTATAACAATCTGGCTTATAGATTATAATAATATGCTATAATAATCTACTTGTTTGTTTCAGCTTACTCCTAATAAGCTAGATTATAATAATCCTAAACTGAATCAAACATGGCCTTAAGTCGAAACAAACAGTTAGCTTTTACATTTGGCTTTTTTAAAGCCATAAGCTTATACACTGTTAAGCCAAAAACTATGTTGGAGAAGTTTTTTTAAGCTCATATAAGGTAGATGTATGACTCTACCGTAAACCTTAAGACTTTAAATTCATTGGCTTATAAATCATATAAACCAAAAGGCTAACTTAAAAGCTTAAGGCAAAAGGCCTAAGCCTAAACAAAGAGCCCTAGATTTCTCAGATTTTAAAATAACAAAATAATGGTGTGGAGAGGGGATGAAGGGAACACAAAGAAAAAGCTAGTAACGAGGAATGACCTGTTTGAATATCTGAATTAATTTTACTTTATTATCGTGAAAAAAAGACAGAAAAAATAATTTCCATAGATTGATCAAATTATTTTGCTTGACTCATTTGCTGCCAAAGAGATGGTAATATAGACCCTGTATGTGATAGCTCGAGATTTTAACAAACAACCTACAAGAATATGACAAACATAATTTTCATAGCTGTTGACTTGAAGTCTATTTTATAAATTCGGTAGCTACTTACTAACCTAGATACAATTTTAAATTGTTTGAAGGACCTAGAGATTTAGGAGAAAGTGGAGTTGTGAGAAGCTCTCTAAACATGAACATAATTATAATGGATAAATGTAAAAATACTTATCTGTGTAATTAAGAAAAAAGTGCTCGTATTTGCGCCTAATTATTTCTTTAGTGGTACGCGATGTACCCATCAACAGTTAGACGCATGTGGTAACTTCGTCAATCCGAAGATATACCAGTTCAATCTTTCGAAAATGATTATAGGGATAGAATGTACGTGTGTGCGTTGTGCGTGCTCGTATTTGTGATGTGTTTCTTAAAAAAAAAATACTCAGTCATGGAGAAAATGCAAGGGCAATAAGAATGATGATTATGGTCCTTAAGATTGTTTTGGAGCTTAATATTCTTAACTCCACAGATCCACATATTTATATCCGTGATTACGTTAATAACATTTGAATAAATAATTTCGTTCTCATTTCTGATAAAATTTAAAATTTTGAACCACTATTATTTTGACATACAAACTTCAAATATACTCCCTCGATCCAAAAATAATTATGTCCCTTTTTAGATTGAGTTTTTTTTATAGATGCAGTAATATGATATTTAAAGTTTTTCCAAAAATAACTTATACATACACGGAGATGAGCAAAATCTGGAGCAAATGAAAATGCCCCTCACCCCCGTTGCCCTGCTGCTCCCCCCGTAATCCATCCGGGAGCTCCGTCCCCCGCTTCGGCTCTAGGCCTCCGCCCTTAAACCCCTGAGAAGAGAGGAGGAGGAAGCCATGCCGCAACTGCCCTCCCCTCTCCGCCGCCTCCTCCCGCTCTCCCAAACCCTAGCCGCCGCCGCCACCGCCACCGCCACCCCGGCCCCGCTCCTCCACCTCTCCCGCCGCCTCTTCTCCTCCTCCTCCGCATCCCTCTACGGCTTCCCCTCCCCTCGCGCCGCGTGCCTCCGCGCCCTCGCCTACCGCGGCGGCCAGGCAGGAGGAGGAGGTCGCCGCGGCCACCACAACCACCTCCTCCGACGCGGGAACAGCACGCTCGGGAAGAGGAGCAAGGAGAAGATGGGCGGCGGCGGCGGAGGGGGAGGGGGAGGAGGGGAGGCGGAGGTGGCGTTCAACAAGACGCGCGCGGAGGGGAAGGACGGGAGGAAGGGCAGGAGCATGGAGCTCAAGAGCCGCAAGCTCAACCCCATCAACACCATCTGCTACGTGCAGGTGAGAGATTTTGCCGATTCCTCCCCCCCACACCACGCCACATTCCCGATGGTCTCGTTATTAAGCCGCTCTGCTTTGCGCCTAGCTTTCAGTTCAGCTCGATTAGGCGGGGATTGCCTGTTCTTTTTATGCTACATACATTTATTTCCTAAGACGCGAACGATGTCGAGCATCAAAGTTATAATATGATTATATATATGCCTTTTAGCACAAAGTTAGTACTACTTGCTACAATCCTTTGATGGTGATTGTGCATGTTGGTTTCCTTCATTTAACATGCCACATTGGAGTACGGTGTGATTATCCTTCGACTTGGGTTTCAGTATGGCGGTTATAATTTTTCTTTGCTTTGTAAGATTGCGCATGTGTCGCCTTTCTGCTGACCTAACTGTGGGCATAGGGTAAAATGTTATCCCACATTGATTGCGATAGATGTCTTACTTAGGTTTAAAGGGGGTATAGCATCTGAACCAAACTTTAAACCATCGTTTGCTACTTCGCTTATTACCTGTGTGCTAAGAAAATTATAAAATAATAAATTTTGTCATGATGCCAAAGTTCATCGGAGGATATACATATTAATGCCACCCGTTAGCAAATTGGTAGAAATGATTCAGAACTTCAATGCTCTGATGATCACGATGTTGAAAATCACTTGTAGGGTGTATATTCTGGATTTCCTTTACCTGTTGAAGACCAAAAATACTATGTTGTCAGGGTCTTGTGGATGCTGCAGTTGCTGGCAGGCAAAGAATGCATCATTCCAGCTGTTTTTGACTTTTCCCCTTCAGAGATAGTTGTTCAGTTAATCAACCTCCTCACTTAGATTTACTGATGGGAACAGGGACAAATGCCTTTGCCAGTGATCTTACCCCTTCGTTCTTGGCTTCTTGCTGTGCAGATACTTGGTACAGGAATGGACACACAAGATACTTCACCTTCCATTTTACTCTTCTTTGACAAACAGAGGTTTATATTTAATGCTGGCGAGGTATCTGCAGCACTTGTATTTATTTGATCACTCTCTCTCTCTCTCTCTCTCTCTCTAAAACATACTTATGTTTTTAATTAATGTGCTTCTTAAGTGCACAAGTTGTTCCTAACCTCTAGTTGCCTTAGGGGCAAATTTGTAGCTCAGGTCTATTGAGTTTCGTTTGTCCTGCTTTTTTGTGTGTATTGCTCTGTATTTTATTTATCTAATTTTATCATCCTTAACCAGTTTGTCATGTCTTATTTTGGTGAACTTAATGTGCTAAATAACAACCTTGCTGTCTGATAGGGTCTTCAACGTTTCTGTACTGAACACAAGATAAAGTTATCAAAGGTATGAGGTCCTTCTCGCCAATGCATTGATCATATTTCTTTTATCCTTGTTTGATTGTGTTTGTAAACCAGCAACTTGCTTAAATGTTGATTCTCCACCTCCCAGATTGACCACATATTTTTGACTCGTGTATGCTCAGAAACTGCAGGGGGCCTTCCAGGTAAATTTGATCACTCTATGTACTGAACTACTGTCATTATTTGCTGAACTGTGATTATATCTATGACATAATTGTTTCTGTTCCTTCTTTTCATTTTTGTAGGACTGGTTCTGACTCTGGCAGGCATAGGAGAAGAGGGCATGTCGGTGAGATCACATGATTTCATCATTCCCTTCTTTTCAGTACTACCTAATTGCCAACTCATCCTGTTATACCTTTTCTGCATACTGATTGTATTGTTCCCTTATATCTGCAACATAGGTGAATATATGGGGCCCTTCTGACCTAGATTTTTTAGCTAGTGCAATGAGATCCTTTATCCCAAATAGAGCAATGCTTCACACACATAGCTTTGGTGTGGAACAAAATGTATCTTCTTCCCAATCTAAAGATGCTACTGTCATTGTTGATGACGAAGTAGTTCGAATATCCGCAATGTTTGTCAAACCAAGATACAATAATGAAGCCAGTTGCTTGAATGACTCCAACTTGAAGCCTGGCGATACTGCTATCATTTATGCATGTGAACTGCCAGAACTTAAAGGAAAGTTTGACCCTGCTAAGGCTGCTGCCCTTGGTCTCAAGCCTGGACCAAAATATCGTGAACTTCAGCTCGGGAACTCTGTGCAGTCTGATGCATTCGATAAAATGGTTAGTACTGAATACTGAGATATTTAAACTGTAATCTATTTGTAGGATTATAAATAATATTCTTTCATGTATTTGTTTACAATGTTTTTCTTCATTGATTCAAGCTTGAGCCTATGCCACCAGGTAGATCAGTGCTGCCTGTTGGGAACCTAACCTTTTCTTTTGGAGGCTGTTGAGTCCACTGTTCAGTGATTCCTCTGGATGGGGTGGCACTATATATTTTCATGTATAGATTGCTGATGTAATATTTTATTAGTCTTTAAAGATGTTAAATACTAAATTAAGTAGCGCCGCTTAACTATCTTCTGTCCTTTCCTTGATAACGTAATTTAAATGTTTTCTGTAATTTAAGCTTTTGATCTTACTTCAGATATTAATTGCACGCACAAGATAACTCGATGAAAATTTCTTGTGTACAGCTCATTTAGTTTGCCAATTTCTAGGTTCATCCAAGTGATGTTCTTGGCCCGTCGATTCCTGGACCGACTGTACTTTTGGTGGATTGCCCTACAAAATATCATATGCATGAACTATTTTCCCTGCAATCTCTTATACGCTTTTATGAAGATTCTTCTGAGCAAGCAGGGAGTCCCAAGAAAGTAAATTGTGTAATCCACTTGGGCCCATCTTCTGTGACTGAAGCTCTCGATTATCAGAACTGGATGAGAAAATTTGGTGCCACACAGCATATCATGGCAGGGCATGAAATGTAAGATTCAGTTCCGTTCACTGTTTTATGTATGCTTTTCATGCAGCCTCAATTATTGGCTTTCCTAGTTTGAACTTAGGTTAAAACTATTGTTGTTAGTAAATCTGAAGTTGGCTTTTTTTAACAAAAGTGAGAAATTCCATATTGTAGAAATGTTTAACTTGGTGGAATTGATGTGTAACTTCTAGGAATGAATTTATACGTCGTGATTGCACATTGTGAAGTTTTTCTTGTCACTGCATTATCTTCGTCAGTTCCTAATTGATAATTACTGAAGTTTTGCTTGATTTTGCTACGGAAAATTGTAACTTGCTAGGTACTTTTTGATACTGTTCCACCTCTGTAAAATACCATTTTATTAATTTTATTATTGTATAATATCTGTTTTAGGATTTTGGAACCCCTCAGTTATCACCAGAGGTTAATTTTTCAACCTAAATGCTTAAACCATTCACTTAACATTGTCTAACTTTTTAAATCTGGCTTAAATCCAATCCATGTGATGATATTTGTGGTGTTTTACTTTTTCCCACGTGTGCTCACTTTTATGCTGTTTTAGCATTCTCATGTACAGTTGTTGCTACCAACTGGGCACATGGATGAGTGAACACAAGTGTGGTGAATCTGCATATAGTAGGATCTGCGCGGCAGAAACCACTACAAATACTGCCATCTTGTTAGTAATGATCCAGTTCTAATATTTGGTCACGTGATGGGACTTTTTCCTCCTATGTGCAGTAAAAACATGGAAATTCCTATCCTGAAGGGTAGTGCAAGGATATCATCACGTCTTCATTTTGTATGCCCTCATCTCTTCCCATCCTCTGGATTTTGGCCTGTGGAACCTGTAAATGATGTTGATTCAGAGAAGAATAAGGTAGCTTCCAGTAAGATACATAACACCAGATAATATAAAAATGCATTCTGCTTATATACATGAAATTTTCTTACCACTTTTAGGTTTCTTCATTGCAAGCCTGTGAAAGTGTGTCAGCGGCTAATCTTCTGAAGGTATGGCTAACTCTATAACCATACTGTATTTCCCTGTTAGCACTTATCACGCTTTCTGTTAATCTATCTGGTATTTGTATTTCTGGACTTTGTGATGAAAATGGTTTCAAATATAGATGTGAAAACTCAACTGATAGTATATGTCTCGAAACTTAATGTGTCAACCTACCACACTATATCAATCTTTTTAAAGCAGCATGACTAGGATTTTCCCTTCTACGCAATGCAATTGTAACTTTGCTCCCTAATAACCTTCTTTGACGAATGTCTTGGTCATTCTTCTTGATGATCTTTGCACAGACAGTTACTTTTTGCCCTACGTTAATTCATCGTCTTGCTTATATTCTCTGAGCATGGGCTTGAATATATGCACCTTGCAATTATTTTCCACGCCATGCTATGGCACACAATTACAATTTAGAAAGCTGAGAAAGAGAAATTCTTCTCATAAAAGATAGTACTACATAAAAATGAAGCTGACAGGAGGAAGGAGAGATAAATAAATCATAAGAAATGTGCATCATCTATGTGACCAGTTGCTGGTTAAACTTTCTTTATTACATTAGTGAGTTCTCCTTTTCAGTTTCATCTGCGTCCATATGCTCAACTGGGGCTGGACAGAGTGTCTATACCAAGCCTTACTACTTATGGAGATATTGTAGATGAGCTCTTGTCGGAGATCCCAGAGATTAAAGAAGTTCCTGAACAGATTAGCAAGTTCTGGCAAAGTAATTCAGTTGGCAAGCATATGCTCATGGTTGAAGAGCCATGGATTACTGAGAATTCCTCTGTTTGTAATGCTGTAGATGAAAATAGTGATTCAGGTAAGTTACAAGATGGCACTCCATTGAGAGCAAGTGGCTGGAGAAAGCACCCAAAGGACACTCCTGATATCCCTTGCTGTGTGGAGAATGCAACAAGAGAAGATATGGAAATTACCTTTTTGGGTACGGGTTCATCCCAACCTTCAAAATATCGGAACGTAAGTTCCATATATATTAACCTGTTTACACAAGGAGGTATACTTCTTGATTGCGGTGAAGGAACCTTAGGGCAATTGAAAAGAAGGTTAGTTCTTACATACTTCTTTAGGTAGTTGAGAAATGCATGTTATTTCATATTTGTAGTCATGACACTTTTTCTTTATAGGTTTGGTGTAAGCGGTGCTGATGATGCTGTGAAAAGTTTGAAGTGTATTTGGATTTCCCATATTCATGCTGATCACCACACAGGTGTAGCTAGAGTTCTTGCTTTGAGGTCTAAATTGTTAAAAGGGGTACCTCACAAACCCTTACTTGTTATTGGACCAAGACCACTTGAAAGATTTCTAAATGCATATTCAACACTTGAAGATCTTGATATGCAGTTCCTAGACTGCAGGCAGACTTTAAAGCCTAGTATAGAGGCTTTTCTCGGTGACAATGCTACTGAATCTGCCACATCTCAACTTGAAAGCACTATATTTGCTCCTGGAAGTAAAATGGAGAACTACAGCCGGAAGCCTGCAAGTCCAAGAGATACTACAGCTCTAACTAATTTGAAAGATGTCCTACATGAATCAGGTTTGGAAGTTCTTTACAGTGTCCCAGTTCTGCACTGTCCACAGGCGTTTGGAGTTGTTCTGAGAGCCAAGGAGAAGGTGAGCAGTGCTGGAAGAGCTATTCCAGGATGGAAGGTTGTTTATTCAGGTGACACGAGGCCCTGCCCAGCTCTTGTAGATGCGTCCAGAGATGCCACTATACTAATACATGAGGTAAGATGAACATAATTTTATCTTTTGGACAACTAATTCCATTATTACCAACTTGATATCCACTGCCATTTCCATGGTGGCTATGATTCTATATTCCTCCCTTTTGAGTGCTGGCCATCACTGCTTATGCTCCAAGGTGGTTTCCAAAAGTTCAATATATTATTTGAGTTATCACTTCTGTTTTTTCCGTCTGTCCTAGTGTCCTGTAGTAAAATATTTCACTCCACAATTGATGTGGACGACAACTGGCCAAGTGCATCACCAACTAACCTTGCATATTTTTGTATACTGTTAGCTGCAGAATGTTCTCTTCTAATTATTGATGATATTAATCACTAGTTAATGGCTATAATGATATTGCGTGTCTAAACTGTGCAATACTTGTTTCTCCAGGCAACATTTGAGGACAGTATGAAGGATGAGGCGATCGCGAGGAACCATAGTACAACAAAGGAGGCCATAGCAGTAGGCACATCCGCCGGAGCATACCGTATAATCTTGACCCACTTTAGCCAAAGATACCCTAAAATCCCAGTTTTTGATGAGGTTGATATGCAAAAGACTTGCATTGCGTTCGACCTGATGAGTGTGAATCTCGCGGACTTGCCAGTGCTGCCAAAGGTTCTTCCTCACCTGAAGCTCTTGTTCAAAGATGAGATGATGGTTGACGAATCTGATGAGATCCAGGAGGCTGTTATGTAGTACTGATATAAGATAGAATAGTGTATAACATTTTAAATAGAATGATTTTTGACCTGAGAATCCAATTGTAGACAGAGCCATCCATGCGATATGTTACTAGTGAGGCCAACAACCCTGCATTCAGATACTAGAAGTGTATAATTTGTTCTCAGCTGTACTGTCAATTTTTGGCGTTGTCTCGTGCAATAATCATTGTCGGCTATTTGCAAGTCTTGTGTGCGTTGAAAAGCAAGCGTGCGACCTGCCCTTCTAATTTAGTATTTTGATGGACAGTTAAGGATTTGCCGTTACAGATGATGCGTTCAATTACGTGTCATGTTAATGTTACTACTTGGGGTTTCAGTGTTTCACAGAGTGAGTCCCATTTTCAGCCTCACATTTCTCACTCATCAAGGCACGCCATCCAAACCCCAATTTTAAAAAGGATGCACTTTCAGTTTTAAATTCTTGAATTTGTTTGTTTAGTTAAAAATGCTGGACTGAAGAAGTCTTTGATTTTAAAGGGTCCTTAAATTTCAAGTTAAAATCCCAGTGGCTTGTCCAAGGCTTTAACTGGGGTGCGGGATGAACTTCCATTTGCAGGAAACCGACAATCTTAGGAAATGGGATCCTCCACGGTAGTTTACCCATTTGTGCACCATTTGCTCTGCGCTGACCATCTCGATCGCTACTGCAAAAATAGTACAACAATCTATAATGATCCTCTACAGTGCTGCTGCAGAGAGGATCTAGATCCTTGTCTAGACCTCTTTTTCATATCAAGTGATTTAAGATTATTATAGAATAGTATCGCAAAGTACTCGCGTCTCTCTCTAAAAGCACGCTCACAACGGTATAATTTGAGATTAGTGAAATTATTGTAGATATCTCGTCGTCGATATACGTGACATCTGTACTAAAAAGAATAATTAGTATTACCTCCGTTTTAAGGTTATAAGACTTTTTAGCATTGTCTACATTCATATATATGTTAATCAATCTAGATATATATGTGTATCTAAATTCATTAATATCTATATAAATATGAGCAATGTTAGAAAGTCTAATAACCTAAAACGGAGGAAGTAGTAAATACAAAACTACTAGTCGCAAATAGAAACAATGGTATTGAGTCAGATACTAAATATAAGCACTAATGTTATGTCAAAGGCTTAGGCTGCGTTCGGTCACTGGCAAGCAAAACGAAGTACGTATTATTGAATGATTAATTAAATATTAACTATTTTTTAAAAAAATAGATTAATATGATTTTTTAAATAACATATTTTTTTTTGAAAAAACACACCGTTTAGCAGTTTGAAATACATGCACGTGGAAAACGAGAGAGATGAGTTAGGAAAACTAGAGAAGAACACAGCCTTAAACCCATGGATGAGATGAGTACTCTCTCCGTATAATAAAAGCTAACCTTTATTGTACTAGGAGCGGTCATATCCTCTTATAGGTTGGTTTTTTTGGACGGAGTGAGTAGTTTCTACCGAAATGATTTATAATTTAAAATGTTTGATTATGAATATGGTGGCAGAGAAATGACACGAAATTTTCCTTTACCAGAATACTACTATCTATATAAATACACAGTTGTCTAAATTTATAGCTAAAAATACTGCCAGAATCTTTGGGTCGCCGCATTGCCCCTCCCAGCCTCCGCCTCACTCTTGGCCTCTCACCTCACCTCACCTCCCGTCGTCAGTTCGTCACGAAGGAAAGCGAAACGGTTATCGCGTTAACCACCCCGCCCTTCCCTTCCCTCCCCTTCCCCGACCTGACCCCGACCCGGCACTAGAAGCTTCCATCCACCCCACACGCCTCCCTCCTCCCCGCCGCACGTGCCGCTCACCCGCGCCGCCCACATCCCCTCCTAGACCCGGTCCACCGCCGCCTCTCCTCTCTCTCAGATCCGCCGTTGCGCGGCGGCCTCGGCAGCTCGGTCTCCCCCGCTAGGGTTTCGCCGTCTCCGATCGGAGGGAGGGAGGGGCGCAGCGATGGATCAGAGCAGGCGGGCGGTGGAGTCGTACTGGAGGTCGCGGATGGTGGACGGCGTCACGGCGGACGACGACAAGGTGGCCCCCGTCTACAAGCTCGAGGAGATCTGCGAGCTCCTCCGCGCCTCCGACGCCAGCGTCGTCAAGGAGGTCGCTGACTTCGTCCTCAAGCGACTCGACAACAAGAGCCCCGTCGTCAAGCAGAAGGTTCCCCTTCTCCTCCTCTCTCTCCCCTTATGTGATCTCGGGTGCGAGGGTATTAGGTGTGTGGCGGCGAGGTGGATCGATCGATCGATCGATTGAGTACTTATGGATTGGTGTTCTTGTGTTCTCATTGATGATGATTAGTTCTGTGGCCACGGTTCTTCCCGAACTCTGGGTGGTCGAAGGATGGCGCACATATCTGGGGAGTGATTTGAGTGGGTGACTGATGATTTGTGTGATTGTTTTGAGTTCATGCCTGCCTCCTGGATTGCCGATCAGTTGAGGGGAGAAGAGGCTGTCGAAGATATAGTTCTGTTTTGGCCTTCTGGATGTGGGTTTAATAAGGGAAACGGTGAAAGTAGGGAATTGCAGTTGTTGAATGAAATGGTTATTGCTTGTGCGCCACAGCCCCTAGCATAAAAGAGCAGTGCCTTGGTGAAGGTGTAAGGGAGAAACTGGCTATATATTTGTGTTCTTCACTACTAGGTGGCAACAATATCTTGCTCACAGCTCACCTGGAGTTGATGGCCTTTTACCGTGTATTCAAATTAGCTAGAATGGATTCATGTGTCATAGTCCCTATCAATTGAAATTTAAAACTAGCCTACTGCTTCTTGAATAGCTGAGAATATTCTCCACATCCAACTATCTGGCATGTAACTGTTCCATATTGACTGAGACCTTAGTGGCTTGTATGGTTGTTTTTGGTGAATGCTGTTTTATAAAGCAGAAGCCTTATGTGGCTAATGAACTACAACAATTTATAGCTATGGACCAATGAAAGGTGTTTTTTTTGTAAACTATGGTGTCTACTTTTGATTTGGATTTAAGGGATGTTTTTTTGGGGGGTTTAATGCTGAACCAAACACATACATTTGAGGTTGTTTAGTGAACTTGAATGTGAATTCAGATTTCAACTTGTGACAACTAATTTTAATTTTATAAATGAATTGCTTTACATTCATGGCATGTTGCGTTCTGACTCCTGATCTCGTAATGGTAAAGCTCATACCAGCCTTCTGAGTAGACTCTCTGCGCAAAGGAAATGCTGCTTATGAGCATAATATTTGCTTTGCTAAGCCTTTGTACTGAATGCTACACGTCAGTCCTGAGCAGTGGCACATTGCACCTTTTGCAAATATGGTGACCCCCACATATATCATAGAATGTACCCTAATGTTTTTGATGGAATTTTTAAGCTGTCCTAACTTATGTCTAACATTTAAGTACAGTGGTGTTTAATTATTGAGGACACTAGCTTCTGTTCTTCAATTCTGTACTAACCTTTTCGATTGCTCTTTTCCAGGCTTTGCGGTTGATTAAATATGCTGTTGGGAAGTCTGGTACTGATTTCAAGCGGGAAATGCAACGGCACTCAGCAGCTATGCGCCAGCTTGTTCACTACAAGGGACACCCTGACCCCTTGAAAGGGGATTCTCTTAATAAGGCTGTCCGTGAAACTGCAAATGATGCCATTGCTGCTATTTTCTCCACAGAGGAACCTAAACCTGCTGTTGCAACAGAAGGTCTTGGCAAGCGCATACAGGGTTTTGGAAATACTAATTTTGAGCCATCAAGAGATGACAAAAAATCTTTCCTTAGTGAGCTAAGTGAAGCAGTGGGCATTGGCAGTGCTTCCATTAAACAGGGTTTGAGCAACTTTGCTGCTTCTCATTCATCAATGATAACAAATGATAATGGTGGTCCGTACAAGAGCCCAAACCTTCGTAGGTCTCTGACCACAGAAACTGATAAATATGGCAGGTATGATCCAAGTGAAATTCAAAGCGAGAGCCGTTCTTCATCTGGTGCTTCAAAGAATGTTAGTTCTGGTTCATGGGGTCCTAGTCCATCCAGTTCTGCACCAACTGATGATACTGGTTCAAGTCAAACAGGGGTTAAGACTCGTGAAGAGAGACTTTTAGATACAATTGCAACTTCAAGTGGTGTGCGGTTGCAACCAACTCGAGATGCTCTGCAAATATTTCTAACAGAAGCTGCCAAATTGGATGCAGTTGCTTTGAGCCGTGCCCTTGAGAACAAATTGAATTCTCCTTTATGGCAGGTGACTTTACGATGTTCTTTGTTCATCTACTTCAACCTTACAAGTTACAATAGTTGTACGGCTATGGGATGGGGCACCTTTAGTCTATATTATGGTTTACACTGCTTCTGGCAAGTGACTAGTGTATATTGATGCACAAATCGATATTTTTTCTTATTCCGCAGTCAAATGGAAGTACTTTGGATATCTAATATATAGATACTTTAAACATATGTATGTTTGTTCAAATTTTGACAAGTGCTTATTGAGATTTCAAAACTTCAAAAGTAAAAACACTACTATTTATGAGTTGACTTGTGACCATTCACATATATTTTTTTATGGTAAAAGTTCAGAGCTGTATATATAATAGTGAGTGGTATGTAAACATATTGATGCTCAACTTAGCTTCCAATTTTCAGGACAGCATAGTTTATTTGAATAATAAATTAATAACATGTGAAAATGCAGTTCCGGCATGAACTCTTTGCATGTTAAAAGTGCTTAGTTAAGGGCTTTTACACCCGCCTCCCTACTTTGCGGTTTAGGACATGTCTTAGCATATTTAAAGATTTACCCAGTAGGCAGCATACTGGTTCTGAAAAAATTATTAGGAAGTGGGCAGCATATCCTTTTAACATGGTCAGAGGAATCAAAATGTTTTGCCTTGTTATACATTCCAATTATCAATGGAAGTCCACCTAGCATCTGAATTTTAAAACCAGGCATCTAACTTCTCAATACTTCCATAAAACCCCCTGAAGTGGTTTTGCATGGTGGTTTCACCTATAACCCCATGAACTTTCATTGGAATAAGGTTTATTTCTACTAGGGGTTAGCAATATGGAGTATGTTCGGAATTAGTACATTAATTATCTATGATGTTCTCTGACCTTTTCTTATATTTTTGATACAATATTATCTCACATTATTTATATACATGGTTAGATCATATTGATAATATCATTTTATCTTGACCAAGCACTTCCATCTTTCTTTTCACTTCATATATTCATAAATATTCAATGCATTTGTTCTACTTCAGGTTCGCATGAAGGCAATTTGTGTATTGGAAGCAATTGTAAGGAAACAGGATACTGATCCTTATTCAATCATTACTTCATATTTCTGTGAGAACAGTGCATCTGTTGTTAGATGCTGTGAGCTTCCGCAGGTTTCTCTCAGAGAAAAGGCTTCGAAGGTCAGTAAAGTTGCAAGCCATTAATAAATAAATTTGTATAATGCACCATTTATTTTCTGCAAATTGCTATCTAGAATACATGCTTTGCATATCTTTGATTCTATCTCTCTCTAGGCTATAGCTATTTCCACCTCCAATTATTACTATATAATAAACCGTGCCATTTTCTTAGGTCTTAAATCTGCTGGTTGGGGAACAACCTACTGGAAGCAATAATTTTTCAGAAACAAAGACAACAGTACCTGCTGCACAGATGCCTGATTTGATTGATACAGGGGATCAAGATGACCCAGGAGCTCAAAATTCAGCTCAGGAAGGTAGCGAGAGGATAATGGGGAGTAGCACGTTTACTTCTTCGGTTGATGATTTGCTGGGTGGTGAACCTATTGCTGATGTAAGTACCACCACCAGTAATGGTAATGGAGGTGATCCGTTTGCAGACGTTTCATTCCATGAGACAGCAGAGACTAAGGATACTAACGACCTATTCTCGGGGATGACGGTGGAAGAAAAAGCAACAGCAGCCTTGCATGATAGCTCATCAATAAACAAAAATGAATTGCCAGATATATTTGGCAGCAGCCCTGAGCCATTCTTTCAGGAAAGAGTAGAGGATAAAGGAACTGTGAATGATTTGATGGCTGGTTTGAACCTTAATGGAACTGCCCAAGCTCAGCCTGGGGTTAAAACAGAACCTAACAATACTGTCAATGTTTCACAGCTCTTTGACATGAACAGTCAAACAAGCAATGTGGCTAATTCTGCAGCAATGACTGGTATTCTTGGCCAAAGCTTTTATCAGCAACAGCAGGTTCCTTTGCAGTACAACTTGCCATCACAGATGCTGTTAAATCCAGCATTTGCTGGGCAGCAATTAAACTATGGTGCTATGAGTGTTCTTCTTGCTCAGCAGCAGCAGCAGCTGCTGCAAAATCTAGGAAATTTCAATGCTGGGTTGGGACATTCGTCTTTGAATGCAATGAACAGCGGAAATGCATCTGTGCTTCCTGATATCTTCAATTCAAGTAACCAACCTCAACATGTTGCTGTGATGAGCAACTCAAAGAAGGATGAAACTAAAGCTTTTGATTTTGTTTCGGTATGCGCTTTCATCATGTCCCTAATTTATTCTTATTTCATATATAGACGTGCCAATATTACCAACTGTCATAATGCGTGGGCAGTATGAATCTATGGCTCTATGCTAGTTGCATAAGATGTTACTTCAGTTTTTGACATCTGAAGCACCATCCTCTGGTGTTAACAGTCCTAGTTTTCTTTCAGGATCATCTTGCAGCAGCTCGTGGTTCAAAAAAGTAACCCGAGAGCGATGGGTATGTTCAGAATGTAGCAACAATGCATTTGTTTGGCTTCACGCGAACTTCACTCGTACTCCATCGATTAGCTGGATCAATCTCAGGACAGGTTTTGCATGTTGTGCTGCAACAGATGACCCAAAAAAGAAAGAAAAGAATTCACGACGGGAGATTGTGTTGTATCATGTATCTAGACACAGGTCGATTTTTATGTTGAAATAAGCTGTACTTATCTTCTCAGTTTCTTTTGATGCCTTGCCTTTTTTTTTTCTTTTAAAGAGTCGGACATTGTAGATTGTTCTCGGGCGGGATTTTGTTTTTGCTGCTGTACAACAACATATTTGGTTCTTTTGACGGGAATTGTAAAGCTTGCTACGTTAATAACAGGTGCCATACGGGAATAATGATGCCTTTTGAACCATACTGCTCACATGTTAGTACATTATATCTACGAACTATCTGCATCGTGCAGATTATGGATTATGTATTAGCAGCACCAGTATCTAGTGAGATAAACAACTTTGGAAGAAAATTACTGACAAATAGACTTATAGCTGAGTTCCACATTGTTAAAACCTTGTAGTAATGATGCTTATGGCTGTAATAAGTTGAATTGTGATTTATAAGGAATTGGAATTTATTCTTGCATTGTGATTAATATTTCTCGGAAGAATGTGTTGTGGTAATTTCATCAAGTTCATAAGGATAAGTTGTGCGTCCGGGTTCATAAAAATTTAGGGCCTGTTCACTTTGATGAAAAAAAACCTTACCAAATTTTGGCATTACCAAAATTTTAACAGAATTTCTTATATAGTTATCTAAATTTGGCAGTAAACTAAATGTAGCCATTTTTTTTAACTTTACTAAAATTTTATAAGGTTGAAAATGGCATTAAAGTGACAGGCTCTCTTAGTGCATGCGTACTATGGACGTTTTGCGTTTGTACTGTGTAACCTTTTTTTTTTCTCTCGTTTAGAGAATTGAGAGCAAAAACTTTCGGTTTTGCTAGTTACCTGTTGATAATTTTCAGTGCTGAAAACTTTTGATTTGTTGGCCGTTCGATCCGGCTCTAGATTCGTCAAGATTCGTGCTGGTGGAGGAAGATGGAAAAAGTTTGCAAGCGCGTCACGGGGATCGAGCCAAAAACCTACAGCATACACACTTGTTCCATTAACCAGCTGCTCCGTTGCACTTTTATGGGAGTTACACCCGAATTACAGATCAAATATATTACATTTATATAACAGATAGCTAGTAGTTACAATGTAACTAAACTATAATTATATTATATTTACATTTGAAAGTTTTTCATCTAAAAAAAACTTTGAGCACTTGTTTAGTTCCCAACTTTTTCTTCAAACTTTTAATTTTAATCAAACTACAGATTTTAGCGTGGAACTGAACAAGTGTTGCATAGCTACTCCCAAAACTTTTCCAGGCTGTTTGGCCTACCGTACGGCTCCTCCTACTCACCCTCAAACCAACGTGTCGAATAAACGGCACCAGTACTTCTTTCCCCAGCGGGGACCACGCCACAGAAGATCATAGGATCCGGGGGGCCCACCTGCGACCAGGTCTCCCTGACAGCCCTGGCCCACACCGTGGACTCCGGCTCCAACTCTCCACCTCGCTTCCCTTCCCTCCCTCCCCGAGTTACACCTGACCCCGTTGAACCGGAGTCGCCCTCGCCGAATCCCCTCCGCTGACGAGTGGGCCCCACCGCGTCTCTGGGCCCACTGGTCAGCCGCCGCCGCGGGGTGCGAACCCCGGGTCGCATAAAATCGCTACGCGCACGCGGTTTTTCCGCCTCGGCCGCACCCGCACTCCAACCAGCGCGAGCGGCGTCCTCCTCCTCCGTCGGCGTCGGCGGCGGCGGCGGCGGCGGCGGCCATGGACTTCGGGTGAGTCACCCCCCTCGTCGCCGCCGGCCGACCGACCGACCGGACGGCGGTTCTCCTCTTCCCGGCGTTGTTTTGGGACTTACTTTTATTTTTATTTATTTATTTTGTAATGTGGTGTAGGTACGTCGGCGTGGGGCAGGGGAGCTCGTCGTCGTCGTCGTCGGCGTCGTGCCGGGCGGCGGACGTGGCGGCGTGGGGATCCTCCTCCCAGCAGCAGCAGAAGCGGCAGCGGTGCCAGGTCGTGAGTCGTGACCCACCCCGGCGGCCTGTTCCGTCTCGTCCCCGTAATAATAAATTTCGCTTTCCCCGAGTTTGATCTTGGCGTTGCTTGGTGGCGAGTGCGGTGTGCGGTGTCAAAATCTGCGATCGAGGTGCATCGCGTTTAGGGGGGTTTGGGCGGGGTCAGGAATTGGGGGTTTTCGTGTGTGGGGGAAGGTTCGATCCTCGGCACTAGGGTTTGGGTTTTTGGTAGTGGTCTTCGGCCGCACACGGTTTCCGTTGAGTTCTCGTGTCGCGTGAGGCTACCAGAGGCTACCAGAGAGGAAGAAGGTGATGCCGGAGAGGAGGAAGAAAGCGGCGTGGGGGCAGTGGCCCTGCGGTGGGGAATGGCTTGCTGGCTTGCCGGTGCTGGCACCTATGGCGCATTACAGGCAGACGCGCTCGCCAAGCGTCTCGCGAGTGCGAGTCATGGGGAATTGGGGATTATGTGCGATGGCGGCTCAGTGGATTGGGGAAAGGTGGGATTACTGTTTGAGTCTATGTGTTTGGAGGGGCAAATCTAATCCGTTGTATTTTCATCTGATAATCGGAAATTCAACTGATTTAGGGGTTAAGAACATTCAAATAATAGGTAGTCAATCTATTAATCGTTTTGGAATCAAGGGGCTTGCAGATTCATTCATGCAGCACCTAGCCTTTTTGGGGTTGATTGGTGCAGTGCCAGCCATAACATGTCATTACTCTGATCTTGGCTTCTGTAAATAATTTGAAGTGCAACTACAGTTCTCCAATCTCCACAATTTTCACCAGCACCTTTTTATCTTCCCTCTTTGAGGACTGACAACCATTTTATTGAAGAAATTTTGAGGAAATTTATCTTTTTCCCCAAAGTTAATTAGTAGGCCATCTATTATTTGCCCCATGTTTAAGTGAAAACTATATCTTTTGCCTCAATTGAAGCTTTTACCCCTACTGGATGACACATCTTCAGGGCAAGTGGCTGGAGAAAACACCCAAAATACAAATTATTTGCACACTTCATAGATATCTGTCTGCTGCAGAGTCAGCCGGATTTCTAGTCAGCCGGTCTTACTTTTTTGTGACTTTTCTTGTCATAACTAGGAAAGTAGTGGAGAGTCAATACATTTTACATCATCAAGTACTGGTTAGCCTAACCTATAATAACATACTTATTCAACAGGGTTCTTCTGATGACCAAGTTGGATTGAGCACAAGTAATTCTTTGCAAATGTCAGAACCAGAGCCTCCAGATTTTGATAATGGAGAAAATGAGGAAGAAGATTACTATCTGGACGAGGACGATTGCATTTATGATGATGGCGATGGATATGAATATGAATTTGATGGCGGTGACTACTTCAACCAACGTCTTGCTGATAAATTTGATGATTTGGATTTGCCTCCAGGCGTGGAGGCTACTGTACCTTGGCTTCAGAAAATTATAACTAACGAAGAGCAAAGCAATTCCAAATTGACAGTTGAAGATGAAAGCGCAAATAAAAGTGCAAATAAATCTCAGTTGTTCAAACAGTTTGACACTGTTAAAAATTTCTCTGATCATCATTATGCAGCAACATCAGGGGATGTGGTAATATGTTGAATTTGTTGTTTGCTTTTGTTTTATGCTTGTTTTAGATCTGTTATTTCATTTTTCCTCCATGTTTACATTATATTAGACAAAGAGAGACTGGGTGAAGAGGATTCAGCATGACTGGAAACTTTTGGAGAAAGATCTACCAGGTTAGCTATTTGCCTACTGGCATAGTGAGTTAGTTTCTTCTCTGCATGGCTGCACCTGTGAGTTGATCGTTAAGTACCCCTTTCACACTACCATGCATTTTGATGCAATTAGTGCTAATAGTTTGCTGGTCAATAATCCAGCACAAGCATTGATTATGCTGCTTACACTATTTGGTTTATTGACTACATATGCTCGTCATGTAAGTGCCATGTAAGTTGAACACAACTGTTCATGGTTTAAATATGTAACCTGAATTTCCCTTTGAGAAACTAGTATTTCATCCTGTCCTTTTGATAAGGCTTCATGTAGATGTGATGCTATTTCCTTTCATTTCCTCTTATTGTTTTATTCTCACTGTGGAACTTATGTCTGCCTGCACAGACCATTATCTTTTACTACTATCTAGTGAGGGTACTAAAGCTATTTTCCTTCTCAATCTTAGAACTTACATCTTTGAGCCTTGTTAAAGTGCACCTTATAAGAAAGACCAGATTTGATTTTTCTTATAACACTATCAGTTCTCAAGTTTGTTTCCAAATGTTGTTTATGTTACACCTGCTTTTCGTCTGTAAAATATCTTTTTTGGGAATCCTGTGGTGGGTTTGTTTCCAAATGCTGTTTACGTTATGCTGATCACCTGCTTTTTGTCTGTAAAAATTCTTGGGAATCCTGCAGTGAGTTTGGAAATAGTGAATGATGCTTATGTTAGGATTTAGCATCCTGTCACTCACCATTCATAGCTCATAGATGTTGAACATATCAGGAAAAAAACTTTAGAGGAAATTGGACAAACTATAGCTTTCTTTGTTGCAGTGTATTTTCTCATTGTAGAAATCTGAATCCTGATTATTTTTGTTTTATGTAGCATCTATTTATGTCCGTGTTGCTGAAGATAGAATGGACCTTCTTAGGGCTGCTATTATCGGACCCAAGGGAACACCGTACCACGATGGGCTCTTCTTCTTTGATATTCAATTTAGTAACTCTTACCCTGCTAATCCTCCGGTATGTACCTAAGTCTCAGCACTGCTTTTATGACATTTTCACCTTTTTATTTTGTTGAAATATTTGTTGTTGATGATGTTGCAGTCAGTATACTACCACTCTGGCGGACTACGGATTAACCCAAACTTATACAATAATGGAAAAGTATGCCTTAGTCTTCTTGGTACCTGGGCAGGTAGTGGTTGTGAGACGTGGAATCCATCTCAGTCGACCATGCTACAAGTGCTCGTCTCCATTCAAGCTCTCATTTTGAATGAGAAGCCTTACTTCAATGAGCCAGGATATGCATCCTACGCCAATAGTGTATCTGGAGAGCGGGTTGCTATGGAGTATAACGACAACACATTTCTGCACTCATGCAGGACGATGCTCTACTCACTTCGGCGGCCTCCAGAGGTAATATTTTTGTTAATTTTTGCATAGACTCTAAAGCTGAAAAGAAAGGATATTTGTCACTTTAATGCAACCTGGAAACCCTGTCCAGTAAACAATGCTTGTGGCATGGCAGTACTTTGCCACAATTGCCATATAGAAGTATTCCCTCTGTTCAAAAGAAAAGGCAACCTAGGAAAGGATCTAGGTTCATTGTCCTAGAATATGTCACATCCTATATTCCTATCCTAGGTTGCATTTTTTTTAGACGGAGGGAGTACTGATTATGGTTAGCACGCAGAACATAGAGATTGATGGAGGGTTAAAGGTTATTTTTTCTTGAAAATAATGATTATAGGTGGAGGATGAAACGGAGAAGTTTGCTGAATAAACACACATGATTTGATTTGACTATAGCTTGGTGCTGGATTATGTTACCAACCCTACTTCCAATTTTTAACATAACAATCTCATTTCCCCCGACATATATCAGACAAATGAGTAAATCACAAAGTAGAACAGAAATCAAGTTTCCAAGCCGCTTTAACACTCCTCTCTTTGCCCCCTCGCAGCACTTCGCGGACCTTGTTACCAGCCACTTCAGGGAGCGCGGGCACACCATCCTGGCAGCATGCAGGTACTACATGGAAGGCCACAAGGTCGGATCGGTGGTCCCCGAGGAGGAGGAGCCGGAGTACGGCGACGCCGGAGCATCCACCAGCAGCGCCAGCGCCAGCGCCACCGCCGCCGCCGCCGCAGCGCTGAAGCCGCGGCCGGACAAGGTGGATTCCGTCAGTAGACGCCCCACGTTCAACGACAACCTCAAGACGCTGTTCGAGGAGCTCCTGATGGAGTTCAACGTGAAGGGCGCCGACACGGCCAAGTTCCTCGCCGAGAAGGTGAAGAAGAGCTCTGGTGCAACAACTACTGCGCCTGTAGGAGGCGCCCGCTATGCAGCAGAAGTGGTGGATGAGTGGATGGATTAGTCTGCTTTGCCTAACTGCAGAGAAGTTAATATCTTTCTCTCTCTTTTATTTCGTAGTACATAATTAGCTTATGGTTGCTAGGACTGGACTGGGCTGAACCTGTTGATCAAGATGATGAATTAAAGAGATATGCCTATCCATCTCAAGGCTCCTTAAGTTTATAATCTGTGGACATCAAAAGGTTGTCCGCAATCTCATGTTACATGTACATATGATCGATCGAGATTGACGTGTTCCTACTTCGTAGAGTGCATAGCAAGTGTCATGTGTAACGACGTACGTATCTTTGCTTCTACTCTCTGAATACCTGGAGCAAATCAAGTTTAACATCAAAATCTGAAATATGACAAAACCAAGGCAATTTCATATAGATCTACCTATATTTTTCCTAGATGAATGTGCAATCTAGCCTTCTTCCCTCACTCTACCATGCATGATCATTGATCACTCTTAACTTACAAAAGCTAAACACCAAAAAAAACCTTCTTGTTTACATCAGATGATGATCCAGGTGACATCCAAAACACATCACATTGCATCGAGCGGCAAGCGATCGATCGATGATCACCTGAATCAAGGCCTCGCATTTTTTGTAATTGATTTTTAAAACACGATTAAGTTTATACTCTTGTCGGGTAATTTGCATATGATGAAGATCATGGCGTCCGGTGACCACCTATGGCACCGTGATCTGCACGCCGCCGTCGCCGCGGCGAGGAGCGGTTCGGGCGAGGAGGAGGAGGCCGTCCGCCGCGCCGCGCTCCCGGTAGCTCCAGAACGCGGCGTCGTTCACGGCCGCCGGCGGCGTGGGCTGGCCTCGGGGCCGGCGGAGCAGCAGCGCCATGCCGAGGCCGCCCTCGCCGCGGGACTCGAGGCGCGCCTGCCACGCGGGGGGCCGGAAGGCGCGGACCTCGACGGCGTCGCCGTCGTGCATGGCGTGGCGCGACGCGAACAGCGACCACTGCCCCGTGAGGCGGTAGGAGCGGCAGGTCGGGGACCGGTCGCGCTTGAGCGCCATGGCGTAGGCGCGGCCCAGGCGGTCGAACGCCGGGACGGGGAGGCCGCCGCCGTCCCCCGTGAGCACCAGGTGGCGCTCCCCCGCCGTCAGCATGCCCAGCAGCGGCGACGTCCTGACCAGCCCCTCGGGGAGGACGAGGCGGGCCTTCTCGCGGCTGCGGTCCGACGGGGTCAGCCGCTTCGTCAGCACCAGCGCCGGCCGCGAGATGCGGAGGCGGCGCAGCTCCGCGCGCAGCCCGTCGTCTTCCTCCACGCCGGGAGGAGCAGGAACAGCCGGCCGCTTGCCCCCGAACCCGAACCCTCCCTGTCCCCTGGCGTGGTTCGCCATCTCCTGGATCGTCCACGCCGCCGCGTAGGGGTGGTACCGCAGGAACCTCTTCTTGGGCGGGAGCATCTCCGGCGGGACGCCGGCGAACGCGCCCTCACCGTCACCGGGCACGTGCCCCTCCACGTGCGGCAGGTGCTCGACGAAATGTCCCCTCACCGAACGGCACACGGAGGAGGCCGGGATCGTCGCCGCGCCATGCCAGAGCGGGAACCGGATGGCGCCGGGCGGTGGAGGGCATGGCGGCGGCAATGGCAGCCCGAAGCAGGAGGGGAGGCAGAAGGGCGGCGTCGGAGGCGGAGGCGGAGGTGGTGGGCGGCGCGTCTTGCTTGGAGGAGAAGGTGGGAGTGGTGGGGTAGGAGGCGCAGGGGACCAGAGGAGGAAGGGAGATTGGAGATGGAGAGGCCCCATTCTCATTCTCTCTTCTCTTCTCCTCTCCTCGTGAGATGAGATGGTGGCACTTGGCACCCACGCCTTCGGCCTCCTTGTTCTTCTCTTTGGGGTGGACACCACCATTGCAACTATAAAGATTATCACGTATAATGATGGCAGTGTTGTCTCGCCACGTCAGGTGAGGCGGTGCGTGTGAACCGGTTTTGTTTCTTTGAGACGCGCATGGGTTTATTTGTAGGTTTCCTTTTTAAAAGAGGTTTGGAAAGATCTAATGTTGCTAAATCGATCGTGTAAAGTTGGAGTTATCGGGATAGAGAAGGGTGGTAATGTGATATGGTATGCGCGAGAAAATCCAGCGAGGATGTGAAAGCTAGCACCGGCCACGGGTAGCACCTCGGATTAGAGCGAAGCTTATCGGGTCGCGTTTATCCGGTGCGCAATAGAAAACAACTCCGACACATCGCGAAAGATGAGGGATGGATCATATGCATCGGTCTTATGGTTATTTTCTAAGTGGACCCCATCTTTAATATCCAAAGTGATCATATAAAAGTTACTTTACGGTGCTCTCTACTAACAGCATTGTGCTACAAGTAGACAATGATCCGAGTTGTTGATTTCTAGGCTATAATGTATTTTCCTACTTATATGCTTTAAACATTTTGATCATGTATATAACCTCTGTTACACACTGACTGGCGATACAACAATGTGAGACCTCGCGATATAGGCTACTCTGGTTTAAGTTACTGGTACATTGAATATAAAAACTCATGTTATCTCAAATATAGTGCTAGGACTTTTAACTTAAAAAATAAAACTTTACAAGTCCATTCCCTAATGAAAATTATAAGTTTACTTGACAAACCTATTTTTCTCATGGGCAGACTAACTCATAAACCATATAACCATATAGGTAATAGCTTTCATTATTCCTCCTTTCTCTACGTGACAACCATCATTTTTCTCAAGAGCACATTCTTCTCTTGTACTCTCTTCGTCCCCCCTCCCTCCCCCCCCCAAAAAAAACAACCTCCTTGTACAACAAATCTGAACGGGGTCACATCCCCTGATAGGTTGCCTTTTTTTGAGACGAAGGGAGTAAGTAAGTTATAACCCTTAGCCTCTACACATATGATAAATTTACATGAAAGGAAAAAAGTACATTTGAGGTCTCTCATTTTGTCACTAAATTATATAATCATTCCTCAAGGGCCGTACCTCAGATATCTGGTTTTTTTGGTTGAAGGAAGATTTTCTAATTCAGTGACAAGATGCGAGACGTCAGATGTACTTTTTCCTACATGAAAGATAAGAGGAAGAAGTGAAACTCAAGGCCCAACCAAACCTGGCCCGAGCCAAGCTCAAAAAACGAGGGACAAAGGCCCAACGGCCCAAGCCCAAAAGGTAGAGGGCCTACGGCTCAAGCCCAAAAGCTACTCTCGAATCTCGAGCTAGCCAAGCCAAGCCAAAAAAAAAGCCCTAGCCGCCTCGTCCCCACCCAATCTTCCTCCCTCGCCGCTCGCCGCGCTCCCGCATCTCCGGCCGGCGACCCACCGGGGCGAGGAGAGCTCGAGATGAGCTTGCGGCCGGGCAGGGCGCACCCCCTCGCCGCGTCTCCCCTCCACACCCCGCTCCCTGCTAGGCCTAGGCCCCAGCTGAGGCTGAGCGCCGCCATGAAGTCGTACAGGCTGTCGGAGCTCAGCGACGCCGAGGTCGGCGGCCTCAAGGCGCGCCCCCGCATCGACTTCTCCTCCATTTTCGGCACGGTGAGAGAGAGAGAGAGAGAGAGAGAGAGAGAGAGAGAGAGCTACACTAGCCGTGGTCACTGCGTGAATTTGTGATTGATTGTCTCTCAACCATTGGGCTTAGTCTTTTATTTTTCTTTTCTTTTTTGGGTGCAATTAGGTCAATCCGATTGTTGAAGACGTGCGCGTGCGAGGCGATGCTGCGGTCAAGGAGTAAGTGATGATGATGATGGTGTAGTGTTCGATCCTTTTGGACCATGTATAGCATGATTTTTGTATTGACTTGCTGGGTTTGGTTTGCTCAGTTATACAGTGAAGTTCGACAAGGTTGCACTCGATGATGTGGTTGTGCGTGTTAGCGATCTTCCGGATGTGGAGGTATTTACCTTGTATTAGTTATATAATGACTGCATGTGAATGCTTGGTGCTAAACTTGTGTTCTACTAGTATAGAATTATGTTGTGAACTCTGTGTACTTGCATTCAGAGCCTTCAAATGCTAAGTGATAGGTGCGCCTAAAGGCGTTAATTTGTATACTGGTGTACCGGGGGTGGGTGGGTAGCTATGCTTTCATTACTTACTGGATGGGTTTCAGTTGCCTTACATGTATGAGTCTTGTAGCTTGATCCAGCTGTGAAGGAAGCCTTTGATGTGGCATATGACAACATTTATGCCTTCCACGTTTCGCAAAAGTTGCCTGAAAAGACTGTTGAGAATATGAAAGTAAGATCTGCCTGTTGATCCCATTTAGCTCTAATTCCATCCCTGCCTTTACCTTCCTCTCATACCTTTTGACTTGTGAACGCTTCCCTGGATGTATTGAAGGGTGTAAGATGTAAAAGAATAACAAGATGCATTGGTTCAGTAGGGCTTTATGTCCCAGGTGGCACTGCAGTATTGCCTTCTACGGCATTGATGCTTGCTGTGGTATGATCATGTTTGCTCAAGTTCTATTAGAGTTAACTCATCATTAACTTTTCATTGTTTTTTTTAACGATTTGATATAGTAAATCTCTTTCTACCAGCCTGCACAGATTGCTGGTTGCAAAACTGTCATTCTTGCCACACCCCCTAGTCGTGATGGTAGCATATGTAAGGTACATTTTATTTGATGCTGGAATGCTGCTATTTCTCAGAAGTTGATATGTTTGAGTTTCTAATATTGAATTATTTGGAATTGGTTATTGTCCTTGTTCTCCGCAGGAGGTTCTTTATTGTGCTAAAAAAGCTGGTGTGACACATATATTGAAAGCTGGAGGAGCTCAGGTAGAAGGTCATTTTATAGTTCATATTACTATCTTGTGTTCCCTACTATGCCGTTGAGTTAAATTAATGCTGTTTTCTTTCAGGCAATCTCAGCCATGGCATGGGGGACAGTCTCATGCCCAAAGGTACTTGGAATCTTTTGTTCTGTAACTTGTAGGGGCTATTTTTAGCAGCACTATGCAGGGGATAGGGGCTGTGGTCTTCTCTTTACTCTATATATGATTGTTATAGAACTGCAAATATGAGTATATGACTTAACTAGCTTGAGCAGTTTTTGTGATTGTATTCTGAGTGGATTCATATTCTTCTAATACAAACTAGGAAAATACATATGCACTATTGATTCTGTTTGCCTGGCTTATTGTCACTAGTGTTAACTTAGCAGACTTCAGAAATGCTTTAGTTGCACTGGTATTTTTCTGTACTCATTTATTCATAACAATTGTGTCATTTCAATTATTTGTGGTGATCAACTTATAAACTGTCTTTGTAGGTTGAAAAAATATTTGGACCTGGTAATCAGTATGTCACGGCTGCAAAAATGATTCTTCAGGTTCTATTCTGAACATTCTGTAAAATCATGAACAATATCTGCCCTGGTGACAATATTTTTCTTGTTTGATGGCAGAACAGTGAAGCCATGGTTTCTATAGACATGCCTGCTGGCCCTTCAGAAGTATTAGTGATTGCGGATAAATATGCAAACCCAGTTCATGTTGCTGCTGATTTGCTATCTCAGGTATCTTCTATTCTTAATACCCTGCTTCATACTGGTGAAATGTGTACTTGTTATTGAACTTCCTTTACTCTTTGAAATGCCATATTTGAGAATCTGAGGCATAGAAATTACATGATGTCGTGAAGCTTTGTTAAGTATCGTATCATATTATATAACAGTTGTTCGTTCAAAATTTTAGGCGGAACATGGCCCAGACAGTCAGGTTGTTCTAGTTGTTGCGGGAGACGGTGTTGATCTGGGCGCTATTGAGGCAGAAGTTAGCAAGCAGTGCTCTGCTCTTCCTAGGGGAGAATTTGCTTCGAAAGCTCTCGGCCACAGTTTCACTGTTTTTGCAAAAGACATGGTTGAGGTAATTCTTCATTCCTGCCCACTCTCGGATTATTTATAATTTGGAAGGCACGTACTATACATCACTGCAGTTTGAGGTCGTAGAATTTTGCAGCATGCATGAAGGTAAATGAAAATTATCTGATCTATTGCTGTTCCCAGGGATTGTTGACAAGCCCCCTCTTTCTTCCTTATGTAGGCAATTTCATTCTCCAATATGTATGCCCCTGAGCATTTGATCATCAATGTAAAGGATGCTGAACAATGGGAGGATCTTGTCGAGAATGCAGGTATAGGCATACCTGTCAGCCTCGTAATCTTTACCCGAACATTTTCATACTTCAATGGTAATCTCAGGCGATCGTTTTTTCATCACAGGGTCGGTTTTCTTGGGACAATGGACCCCGGAGAGTGTGGGCGACTATGCAAGCGGCACAAACCATGTCCTTCCAACCTATGGTTACGCAAGGATGTATAGCGGCGTGTCACTGAACTCATTCCTCAAGTACATCACTGTCCAGTCCTTGTCAGAGGAAGGGCTGAGAAGTCTGGGTCCGCATGTTGCAAAGATGGCTGAAGTCGAAGGACTAGAGGCTCACAGAAGAGCTGTTACCCTCAGACTTCAGGACATCGAAGCCACTGTAACCGTGTAGATTTGTTACCATGATCGATTGTTCTAGGGGCCAACTTGGATGCAGAGGACAAGAATCTGTGTACACCCTAATGAGAAGGGATGATCCAGCTGTTTCTCGAAATAAGGCTCATCCATTTTGATACATCTTTGAATATAAAGTTTGTCTGATTGTGTTACACTTTCGAGTATCAAGAGAAGATGAAACTTGAGAAGACTGTAAGGAAAAGGGATGATCCAGCTATTACTCGAAATAAGGCTCATCCATTTTGAATATTTGGTCCGTCTATTGAATGCAAAGTTTGTTGACTATGTTACTACTACTCCCTCCGTCTCATTTTAATTGCAGCCATAATTTTTCGTGTCCAACTTTGATCGTACATCTTATTTAAAAAAAATTAAAAACATAAGTCACGTATAAAGTATTATTTATGTTTTATCATCTCATAACATAAAAATACTAATTATAATAAAATTTTAAATAAGACAAACGATCACAAGTTAGGCATGAGTGCATGACTCATGGTTGCATTAAAATGGGATGGCGGGAATACTTCTCAAGTATTCAAGAGGGGTAAACCTATGTGCAAATGGTATACAATTTTAGTATAAAAAATTGACATCAGGGTTTCACTTGCATTATGTTTCTCGGTAGATACCGTGATGACTTGCACTTGATAATGCCAATCTAGGTATAGCATATGTGATTTTACATCAGCACAAGACAAAAAAAATTGCAAGATTATACAATGTCCATGTACCAACATCCCCAGTGCTTATCTATACACATAAGTGAAGCGGCATACGCAGTCTGCAGTCTATAATAATCTCATCATCTTTGTAAGGTTAGCGATCTTAAATCACCGAAACAGCTGCCATTGGCAGGCATGGCGGTCTAGTTTTTTTTTAACTCCGGAATCTCACTCAGTTTCACGATAGAGCAGTTTCGACGGTTTGATGAAGGAAACCGGGAGGCGACATTGGTGGCATCGCTTCTTCCTGGGCATCAACCATTTCTAGGATCTTTCTTACAGTGGCTTGCAAATGATCGCCTTGGGTTATATTTGGATGAATAGACTCCTTGTTTTTGAGATCCATATTTGATGACTTAAATTTTGCATGCGCTTTTGCTGAAGTTACCGCGGTGGTGAATACGCCGGATTCCTTCAGACCACGAATGATAGCCTGCAAAGATGAATCATTCAAGAGATGAGTTGCTGCCTTCATTGTTGAGATAAAGGTACTCCTAATAGAAGTTCGAGATTGTGACTTGCCATTGGGGCATATATGCGTGTCAACACACCCTTCCTCAAAAGCTTCAAATTGGTATCTTTGTCGTTCCATAAAACATGTTCCCGGAACCTGAAGAGGAAGTTCGACAAATACAATCTTTAGTTAAGGGAGAGAAGTAGGGAGGGTGCAGGCTACAGGAGAGAAGGGGTGTTTACCAGTTCCTCATTTCCTCCTCGGTAGCTGTTGATGCAATTATAAAGGCCTGGCATGTAAGAGTGGATCCAAATTTATTAGTGTTATCAAACTAGCTGCTTACACAATTAGCTATGCTATGCAATGTCGCAAACAAGTTATCCCATTGCAAACTACAACAGTTGCTCTTGGCAAAGCTTTGATAGAGAGAATGCAAAGAGCATCAACTTCTCATTCTTAAGAGACTGCTATTGGTATCATACAACAAGAAGTCGACCAACGTTACAAATAAAACGAAGGGAAAGAACACAAATAAACTCACCAATCTGTCAAATTCCAAGATAAAACATCGCTTCACATCTTCCTTTGTGGGCTTGCAGCCACACCTATCCCTCCTTGAAGTTAAGTCTGAGAACTTTGTGTAAGTGTAATGCAGAATAGCGGCTTCCTCCAACTTGATTTCACTACATGAATATATAACTGATGACTAAAATGACCAGAAGAAACACTAAAATTTGTCCTCTGAACAACTTTAGTTTTATAAAAAATATATGTCCATGTTTTCAGATGTCTGTCATCTTACTTTGGGGTTTTCATGTAATTATGCCATCTATGAGCACCATTTGGACGCAGATGCTCCTGAACCCTTGCTGCTGATTTCCCATTACCGTAAGTGAGAAAATAGTTTGGATTACCGCGCGTTGCTTCTTTGTATAGGCCAAAATATGTATCCTTTGGAAGATGATCATAATTTTTCTTAAACATGGAAACCTGCGGATAAGAAAAACTGATAAGAATTTACAGAGAATATGATAGATGATAGTTGAGCTATGAAATATGTAGACAACAGATTTTGGCCAGAAAACTAAACAACAGCTTGAAGCACATGGACGCACATTATTGACCATGCACAACTTACAATAACCAATCAACAAAATATGTAATGAAGCTATAGAAGTCGCAACATAGATAGGGTTGTTTGGTAGTGTGGAAACAGCAATATGGACTATTGCATATTAACTAGTCTCCATCAAGCAACAAAACTTTATCCTCATGAAGCTTTTCTTCTTTTGACAGGATAAACAAAGGAGAATTAGTTTTACCTTCCAAAGTTTCACCAGTTTAAGGTTTCGATTTCTTAGCGCAATGCAAAGTGAAAGGTAACACTGTGACTAAAGCAGGGCAATTCTGAATACATACTTTAATTCTTCTAAATTTTAAGCATGCACCTGGCCCAGTAACAAGGGCTCTTGCTAATAGCTGCCAAAATTGGTGAGCTTCTCTTTGATTTGCTCCAATTTATGAAGTTCTAACAACACAACAAATTACAGGCGAAATCTTGTCAACCACACATCCCGAAATGCTACAGCCTCACAAAGTGTTTTCAAAATTCTAGTGATCCATTTTTTTCTGTGGAGAAATATTTTTTGCAGTGGTTTTCATTAATCATGCCTTCTATTGTGGTATATGGGCAATATTGTCCTTTACTTTTCTTACTTTTATTTGAATTAGTAATAGCTTACACACCTCTGTGAAAGGATCTTTGATGTCATCTCGCTCAATGCTGCTTTCCTGGGGAAAATAAATAACAATTAGATGTGAAACAGGCTACATCCTCAACAGAAAATTATTCTGCAACTCACATAGTTGGGGAAGATAACCATGTCAACATTATCAGGAACATCTAAAAGCAATCGCCTCAGAGAGTACTCCCGGGCACCAGCTGGATGAATTAGCTCATCGGTATCAAGATGAATGATCCAGTCCATGCCAGCATCCTACGATAATCAAACAGGGAGAAGCTCAAATAAAGCTAATCACCAAAAACAGGGTTTCTGGAAAACTAAACAAACAACATCATGCAAAATGCCTTCGTGAGTAAGCATATCATTATAATCTTGTGTGCCAACTGCCAACAACGGTTGATGTAAAACCACATCATTCATATGGCATTGGCACGGTAGTATAACATGTTACAGTGATTGGGATTTCTTAACCTTTTGCTGCTAGCAGTAGCAATTGGGCTAACATTTATAGTGGACCGTGAAAAAGGATATGTGAATTATTGATTATGATGATTAACTGGTGTGTGTATTTGTTTTTTTTTGTCAACTTTACATACATTAGTTGTACCATCCCATTACTCACCCTACACGTGAGTGAGAAGAAAACAATATAATGACAAAAAGGTTGATTAGTTAATTATACCAGAGACATTCCCGTTTTGTTACTGTAGTATTGTTACACAAATCACCTCATATATTGCATGTTTGTGCTGTATTATGCTACACAGTTCAACAGCGAGGCTGGAACATGATATGGTGATAATTATGGTTCCCCTTAGAAATTGAGGGGAAATAGCATGGAGGTAGCTGAAAAATGGGTAAAACAAAATGGCTATGGTGCTTTTGAATCAAAATTGTGATAATTATCATCATTTCAAAAGAGCATGATTGTGAATATTGAATCAAAAGCGCATGAACATGTAAAACGAACAGTTCATACCCTTGCCATAATGATAGCCATTTCCATGTTCAGCGACTGTTTGACAAATAGTTCATAATTGCACGGTTTGTAAAAGAAACCTGCCAGCCAAGTCTCATTCCAAATGCGACTGAAAATGTTTTAACAGTAGAAATTCAGACCACGAAAAATATCAAGAAAAATACAGGTAAACTTGTTAGCAACATACACATATTTCACTAGCAAAAGGGAAACAAAAATACAGGACCCAAACAACATGAATACTTCAGAAATAAGAAATTGCAAATCTTGTAAAATGGGTTTGATCAACAAAAATGTTATAGAAGCAAGAAGGTTTGGTTCCATCTTTACTACTAGAACTCAACCACATCATTTGAGGCAAACAGTATAAGACTTAATCACTGCTTTTGTAATCTATATCTTGTTAAAGCAGTGTCCTAGAAGAATTAAATTTTAGATTGTCAGTGGACCAATCTCCAACAAAACCTCAGCTTTTACAAAATGAATCTCTAAACAGCTTCTCAGTACATCACCATACCTTCTGTCCTGTTTCTCTTTCAATTCTTTAGTTCTGTAAATGATTTTTACACCCTAAATTAGAAACAAAAAGAAGTCAGAACTAGATCCTGCAAAAGTCATACAAGTACAGAACAAAATGGCGCAGAGTTGTTTACCCGAATGGATTCAAGAACTGAGGTAACAGCTGGTTTCGCAGCCTCTCCTTCAACAAAAAGGAAAAAGTGTGAAACACCGATGACCTTGTGGTAGTACAACCATGGAAGAATTTGGTGTAACCCTGCAGATGTGCTTCCCGTGATACAGATCTGCAGAATCATGAAGATATATTCAGGGGCATAATCAGTTCAACATAAGCTCATCCCATGATGCACGAGACTCGCATACCACATTCTCACAAATAAGACAGGATTAATTTTGATGTTCAGATTACAAATAAAAGCGAACAATTGTACAACCATAGTAGGGTGCATGAATCATAGTTGCACCATCCATTTCAATGCAAAATACAAAATGTTCAAATACCGAAATTTTAATGGCTCACACAAGGAACATGCAAGACTGCGAATCAACCAACACCCACAAACCCTGTCAACCAAAGTTCTTGGAAGAATGCACCACCCCGACATTGCTCTGTGTCAAACACGTTTCCTATCTCTGGGCTACAGAATTCGGTTGAAAAAGACAATCTCTAAGTGACCACTAACCTCTAAAATCTAAATCACACCAAATAGGACTCAATTTGATGCAGTAGTGAAGGAGCAAGTCAGCAACATAACAATCTACGACAAAATAAATCAGCATTGAATCAACAAAACACTCTAGAAGATAGGACCTTTGCCCGCAGAACAGGCCTACACACAAAGCAAGCGTACTTAAACCCTGGAATAACCATTTGATGCCATCGCCGTATTGCCCATACTGCAAAATATTGCTACATTCCACGAAGATGACTATCTCATCCTCGCAGGACAGAAATGCGATCTCACCAAAACATTTCAGGCTACTTTTGGATCTCTTAATATCGTGGCTTTCAAATTGGATTCACGTCTAAAGCAAAGCGCAATTCAGTGGCTGGAGGTTCACATCGAGGGCGCTCCGGAGACGAGATCTCCACGCGCAGATCAGATCGGGGAGCGGAAACCTTACCTTGGGGGTTAGTCCCGCGTCGGAGTCGAAGCCCCACCCGCGGTAGAGCGAGATGCCGCCATGCGAGGAGGACGCCGCGCTCCGGCCGAGGATCTCGGCGCAGTCGGCGGCCGCGGAGGAGGACTGCGACGAGGTGACGGCGAAGTAGGACCCACCTCCCCCGCCCCCGCCCGAGGAGGAGGAGGAGGATCCGAGCGGGCTGTTCTCCATGCCGGGGAACCTCTGCGTCTCCGCGGGCCACGCCGCGCCCGCCGGGTCGCGCATCCCGCCGCGCCACTGCAGCGCGAAGGCGAACGCCGCCAGCGCCATCGGCAGCAGCGTGAGGAGCAGCAGCACCCGCGTCGCGAACGCCGACGCCGACGACGCCCCCCCGCCGCCTCCGCCGCCGGCGCCCGAGGCGGAGCCCCCGCCGCGGTATCCCGCCATGGCGGTGGTTGGTTGGTGGACTGGACAGAGACGCCTTCGCTGCTTTTAGTTCGGTTGTACTCTCTCCCAGCGTCGCACACGCGAAGAAGACGAGGGGAGTGAGAGGTGAGAGGTGAGAACGAGATGTTGGGCCGACATTAATGGGCCGGATGGGTGTAAGAAAATGGAAGTAAGTTTACTTTAGGTCACTCGTCTCGGCGCCGAGGTTGAACCGCGATAGATTTATAGATTTATAGCTGTAGCACATACTCTAAAACCCAATATAAGTGTTACATGTGGGACCATGTATTAATATATTTATATGTAACTATTGTATGAATTGGCTATTAGATTAATTATAGACGATTTGAAGTTAGTAGTTGGCTATACTATTAAACTTGCTCTAACGTATTTCTTAACTTGCAATAATAGAAGTAGCTAAGGTCCCGAGGCAATATTACGCCTGGTTTTCAGCCGACGTGACGAGTTAACTACGGTTAATCCGGCTAAGCTAGTGTGGAATCCACGTGTTAGACTCCTTATTTCTCTTTCTTCGTCTCCGTCTCTTTTTTGCCTTTTATCTGTAGGATGACGCCGCTTGACACCGCGCGACCTAGCTGGAGGAGCTGCACGCGAAGAAGAGGAGACACAAGTGAGAAGTGAGATTAATGGGCCGGTGAGAACCATATGTTGGGCCCGCAGGCCGAGATTGATGGGCCGGTGAGTACGAAATGTTGGGCCAGATGGGGTAAGCAAATCTGCATACTGAATCCACTACATTTGTCTACAACCAGTTGCTATATCATCACCCAAGATAAAATCGAAAGAAAAAACTTGTGAATCCAATGCACAATCATGGCGACAGTGCACACTATACTCAGTTCTGAGCAGCGTGCCATGTTACATGTTCCCGATACCATGGTCTACTCTGCTACTCACCCCACCTGCACTACTCTGCTCACTTCAGTCACTTGCGACTTGCGAGAAACGTCCAGAGATCTTCTGGCTAGTTCCTTATAAGATGGTGTAGCGATAACCTGTATTCGAAAACTCACCCGTTCTAATTATTTAATATTAGATTCTTCCATAATATTCACATATTCACGTCTTTTTACTCTGCTCACTTGCATTGATTCATGGCAAATCGGCGACGCACAACAGCCAAGGAATTCCAAACAAAACGTACGTACTTCTCCATGCAGAATTTTTTTTGCAAGGTGCCCCCTGCAGATTTTACTACTACAGTACTACTGCATATTTCTACCTTATGTTAACATAGTTTTCAGTTTTTAGGTTTTTCTTGTTCCGAGAAATATTCCATCTCCTATAAGTCGTAGAGAACTGAGGATTCTGATGTCTTTCCATAATTCTCGTGTGGCCAAGTGTCCACTAAGTTGTTGATAGATCAAGGTATTCGAATATTCTCTAAGAATGTTTACAGATTAGAAAATTTCTGTCTTTAAGAATTCTGTAAACATAATATAGCTAAATAATCTCAACGTGTTACATAAGATAACTATTGTATTTCGTGATGTTTTTTTATTCCTTTGCGTAAATAGCTTAATATGGTATCTGAAATAACACCTGACCAAATAAGCTTCGGTTCGTCAGAAAAGAATGAAGACAGAAGGTTGTTGCTCCTGCTCCTGCTCCTGCTAATCAAAAGTCAAAGACATCTTTTTTGCTCTGCAATGGAGTAGTGACAAGATGCAGCCATGAACCAATTCTATCAGATATGTACATTTTCAGATGGCGCATACACACACGTACAGTGGTACATATATAAATATGCAGATCATATATATGATATGAGATCATATTTTCCCATATAACTGTACAAGGATGCATGCATGCTGCCTTGGAGTTTCAGAATTATTAGCTGCATTTGCACATGTTGTGTCGCCTCGCCCTGATGAGTGGCTGTGATTGGCGCCGCGATGTTCGGAGGCCCGGGATGCACGTTGTCTTTGCATCTGGCAATGATCCTGTCCGTCCAAAATAGCAATTGTTTTCAACTTAATTAACTACGTGTGATAATTGGTTCTGCTGATTATTGTGCCGCATAAATGTTAGTATATTAGGGTACTGTCATGCAATTGTGGCAAATGTATTCAGACATTTGAGCTACTTCTTCATGCAGAAATAGGAGTACATGTTTTACATGTCACTTTTGGATGAATTTTTTTTGAAAGGTCTAGATTACTTCTAATATCAATAGATAAACATTGTAAAAGTTTTATTTCATTCACAAAACAATTCATGTAATCAATAACAACATAATACTAGTTAGTTATATTTAATCAATAACAGCATAATACTCCTAGTAGTTATCACTAGGATTCAACTTTTCGTTTTCGGTGTTTATATCAGGCAGCGCCAATATGGTGAAATTTCCAAAATTTGGAACCAAAATTAGTCAAATTTGAACATATTACCAAAATTCACGAAAAAGTTAAAAAATAAAAATTTTGGCCAAAATAATATCGTATGGGGGGGGGGGGTCCAAAATGACCGAAATATCCAAAATTTCGGAAATTCCAGTCCAAAATGTCAAACTATGACTATCACCACCATGGCATAATAACTACCTAACCAACGGGAGTATTTAGCAACCTACAGCTAGAAGAGGCACTGCTGATATTTCCTTAGTGATCAGAGCTTGTGGTTCAATTTTCATATTATCATAATCATAGCACTGTCATGTAAATTGGGTAGATGGCATACATGCATCACTTGCTACATCAACAGTGACACTTGCTACTATATCATGACACAATTTCTTGTACACACTACAAGCAAGGACATTCAGGGATAACAAGTTTTCTTGCCAGCTATATCAATCCAGTCCATATAGTGTGGGTATCACTTGGGCTAAACCTTAATAAAGTTCAACTCACCCACTAATTACATGTTACTACCTGGATTGTTTATAAATATCAGATATAGTAACATTTGACTAATTAATTTCAGCCGTTGTGTTTTCAAATGTCTTGTTTTTCTCGGCTTTATTAATATATCGACAAGCATGTATGGCTAATTGCGTTGTGTATCAAAAACTCTGCTTTTTTCTAATATAATTGGCGTGCAACTATTTTGCGCATTTGAAAAAAATAAATATATCGATAACATGTTTCCATGACAGGGAAGCATGGGTTTTCTAAGTTCTTTTTTTAATAAAACGGAGATATGGACAATCAGTGAGATTTGAAATTCATAATTGTAATGATAACTAGTAAATTCAAATATTCAATTTATCATCATGAGGTAATTAGGACTAGGAACCATCAATCTCTATTCTTGAGCCATACTTATGGTGGTCCTGGTCTCCTAGCCCTGTGGCCCCCTGGACTTCCTGGCTTGGCTAAACCACCAGACCAACCACCAACACATCCCAATCATTCAAGACAACTCTATGTAACTTGTCCAACTAAACTCCAAAAAGAAATGATAACATGAGATCAGTTTTATCTTAAAAGAATTGTTAGCACTAGCTAATATTAGGGAAAAAAACATGGAAATATCTTCTTCAATTCCTTTTCCAAGTGTATGTAGAAATAGTTCCTCTCACTAACTCGATGGTGTTGTATGGCGGATATTTTCTAAGCAACATGCTCCATAACAATAACTTGTAAAGAGTATATGTATCGAGTTAGTTTTTTTTTCTATAATACTATTTCTTTAGGAAATATATTTGTATGGTATTTACCCCCTAGATAATAGATAATATGAGCAGATAAATTATATAAAGACAAACTAAAGAGAGTCAAAGAAAAGGTAAATACCACTAAAAAGAAGATTCCATCCCCTGTTTGTCTTTATCAAAAACCTATCCTTTCTGAAAATGACCAATGGATGGAATCTAGCTCCCATGGTTTATTATGTATTGTGCCTTTGACAACAAGCTTTCCCTATGGTTTAGATTCCTATGAATCTTTCCCATTTTTTCTACCGAGTGCATAAACTTAAAAATAGCCACATCAATTCATTCAGCTGTAAGCAATTGTATTTATCTATTTATGTTCAAGCTTGGTTGCAGCTAAGGCTCCATCCATTCTAGCTGAACGAACTTGGCATAGGTAACTAGGAAAAACACGTGATCAATTATCAACTATTACAAACTTGAAAAAATGAATTTATTTGATCTTTAAAAAACTATATAGAAAGTTTTTTACGAAATACACTTTTTAAGCAGTTTGGAAAGCGTGTTAACGGTGAAAAAATAGAATTACTTCCAAACACAGCCTAACTCTCAGTAAATAGAACCAGACGAAGTGAATCAACAAGAAGTTATTTCATAAGTAAGAAAGTGAATAAATCCCAATTAAACCAATAGATGAATAATCTGGCTAGATTTAATATATCATACTATGAGCCTCTTTTTCACGGTGACATTCCTGGCGACAGGGTATATTGTCATTGAAGTACTCCATGTGTGTGGACCTTGTGATGCACGCTTGAGAGATGAACTAAAACAGCGACAAAGCGCCCAAGGTATTAGAAGGGAAAAAAATTTAAAGAGCTGAAATGTCTACTTTGCCCCTGACCTAAACAACAAAAGAAAATATCAAGGCAAAACTTAAATATCAATCAACATCCTTTACTCCTCCCTTTCTTAATTTCTTTTTGAGCCCTCACTCTCTGTCCTCTCTTTTTGTTGAATTAATTAATTAATTCTCCCTTTCAATCTTTTTTTAGAACTCTTTTCTTTTTAGAACTCCCCTTTCAATCTCTCTCTCTTTTTTTTCCCTGAAAGATATGCGTTCAGTGACGATCGATTGAAGAAGCAGAGCGTGATTAGGATCAAGCTCATGTCGTTTTCGCCGTGGCACTGATTGATATCTGGCTCAGCTTGCTTGCTTGCTTCAGGTTCCTAAGTAATTATCTCTAAATAATTAAGCTTCCGTGCCATGATTTGGTACACATGCAGTAGTAGTAGTACTGCCCAGCTTATTTGTCACTGAATTTATATTATTCCTCGTGCTTATCTTGTGAGGAAAAGTTTGGATATATATATCAAGATGATGTCATTACTTAGGTCCAGTAGCTTTGAAGTCCAATGTTCAAGCTTTGATTTTTTTTTTCTATATGACGCGTTGATGTTTTCTTAAAAGAATATTGGTGGACTTTATTTATGTATGAACATTTGATACATAAATATGGGATATATATGTGTAATATTGATATTTGAGAAATACACTTTTGTTACTAGATTTTATACATATACCATGGTCAAATTAATTTATTGGCCAAAATTGTATATTGAATAATATGCCTATGTTCTAGAGAAACAAGTAGGCCGGCAGAACAACAATCTATATGTGTGTCAATTTTCTAGATAATGCCTTTACCCCGAATTTAGGATAAGATTCTATAGATCCGAATTAAACATTTAGGATAAGATTTAGTTACACTTTAAAAGCTTTGACTATCAATAATTTTCCAAATGTTTGAGTTAAAAAAAATGATATACCTAGATTTGCCTTGGCATCATAATATCATTAGATTTGATGGTCAAAATTTTACAAATTTGATTGAATATTGCTTCAAACGTCATATGAAGTACGTACTAGTATGTACGAGAAGATGCATATCATACATGGTATCACTCATGGAACAATTAATTGCAAAGGCCAGACATGTCCTTCCCACCTAACCATATTTTTGTTTACGTAGTATGTATACGCAATCAAATTAAGTTGATCACGACATGTAAGCAAAGATTTTCTCCCCCTAAGGTAACCAATGGATCAACAACAACAAACTGTACCATATGAACATATATCCACAGCCATTAATTTGTATTACAATTGGAGAGGGTGCATATATATGTCTATATTCATCACACCTCAAGCCGAAAATTTGTAAACAAAAAGAAAAAAAAGATATGGATAATATACACAAGTTCCTTATCATGACCAACAAACATATAAATATAATTACACATGTTTAATCACCCCAAAAAACAAAAAAACCCCACATAAATTAATTTACAACCGATGAGGCGACCATATATATATAGGAGAGAGATGAAAGGATCAAAGGGTGAAAGAATTCAATAACAAATGTTCTTGCATGCCAAGTGTGTGTATCTTGATTTTTACTTACTTTTTGTGCAGAGACTGAGAGAGGGAGTGCGATCACATTAACCTTAATCTTGATTTTAATTACCATCAGCTAAGCTTAGCTAAGCTAGCTTAGCTTTGCTTTTCTTGCTTCTGGAGTGATCACTACTGCTTCTACGGCTCAGCCGCCGGCGCCGGCGCCTCCGCCGGCTTCTCCTCCTCCTTCTTCTCCTCCACCACCTCCGTCAACGGCGCCGCCGCCTCTGCGGCGGCGGCGGGCTCGGCGGGGGCCGCCTCCTCCTCCACGGCGACTTCCCGGGAGGTGGTCTCCGCCGCAGCCGCCGCCTCCGGCTCGGCCTTGGGCTCCTCCTTGGGAACGAAGGGCGCGACCTTCTCCAGGATGAAGGCGATCGCCGGGGAGAGCGGCGTCGTGCCGGACTTGGCCACCGCGTCGCTCACCGGCTTGGCTCCGGGGAAATCTGAAAAAAAAAAAAAAGAAGAGGAGTGCATGCATTAGTTTGAATTGTAAAAATATCAATGGAAATTAAAAATATATTTTATTGTTTGCATAAAAATTATATAATTTTTAGGACTACCTAACGAGCAAATATGTCTATTCAGGAACAGACATGTTCAAATATTTTCAGATATACTAAAAAATTGATTTTACCAGCATTTCTTAGTGTAAAATTTAATACTTTCTATACCTCCAGTATTAGGAGGTACCAAAACTTGTATTAAAAATATTGATGCCTCCCAATACCTCTTAAGACTATAAAATTAATCCACTATAAAAGGATTGGTTTTTATATATGATTGGAAAAATAAGTGGCTGAAGTTTAATAAAAAAAAAACTGTGTTAGTTTCGTTTGTTTTTTGTTCGACTGGTTTGGCCTCTTGTCTGCGTCAGCTAAAGAAACGGAGTTTGCATGTGAGATTCTGTTCAAGGAAACATGGTAGACGAGAAGATTCCTCTGAAGTTCAATTTTCTAGCAAGAGGGAATAAAGTCTAGATTGTTGCTCAGAGGGCACATAGTAAAGGTCTCTGTCGAATAAAAAACATAAGAAAATGAATAAACATGATTTCTAAAAGAAACTAGGGATTCTACTATTTTTTGGAGAAAAAAAGCTGATTCATAAATGACACCTAATCTATTTTTTTTTTACAAAATAACTCATTTTTTATGTTGCGATTTGTTTTGGATATAAACTAAAGTGAATAAGTGATAAAGGTTTTTTATTTTCATTAAAAATTGCATTTTTGAACGAAAATGTAAAAAAAAAGGACAAGTTACATATTGTAATTATTCTATTCAATACCCCCATGTAATCAAATACAAGCCAAGAATCACTTGATTTTGTTAATTCTTACCGATCTTAGCCAATTCATCAAGGAACTTAGTGACTGCAGGAGCGTTCTTCTTGATTTTGCTGGCTGTTTTTTTGTCCTTCAACAAAGCCTACAATATTTTTATAGATAAGCATGCAAATTATTATTTCTTGAGCAAGGATGTCCTCAAGCAACCTAAGAAACACCTGAAAAATTATTACCTTAATCTCAGGAGGAGATGATTCAACAACCTCCACAACCTTGGGCTCTAGCTCTGTCTTCTTGTCATCAATCTCCTTGCCAATCTCCTCCTACACAAATACATATCACACCCAATCAATAAAAAAATTGTGAAAATAAACACAAACTATACTTACAACTTTCAAGTGTCTGTGTATGAATTCGTAGCTACCTTGTTGAATGATTTCAAGAACTCAGCAGCAGCAGCCTTCTTGCCATCCTTGTCAAAGAGCTTGTTGAGCCCAGTGAGAACCTTGGTCTTCCAGACACTTGTCATTTCTCTCCTTCAAGAAATTAATCTCTACTACTCCAACTGTCCAACATGGTGAAAACAAAAACAGAATAAAAAATCCATAACAAAACCCCCTTCTTAAAAGAGAAATACAAAACAAAAATCCATAGGAGATTTCATATATATCATGAAATTAAACTTGCATGCATGAAACCATGGAAATGATCAAAGTAAGCTAGAGAAGAAGAAGCTTACATGAAGCAAGGAGAAGAAAGAGAAAGAAGAGAGAGATGCCTCTTGCTTGTGTGATGTGTTGTGTAGCTTGTGATCACCAGCAGCCTATCAATGGGCAGAGTAGTACAGGAGCCACCTTGCCATGAGAGTGATATATAATGGGCTGGCCAGAAAGCCACCCTGAACTTGGGAGAGATTTACGTGTCTACCCCTGCAGATGACACCATGGTTGCAGTGAGGTGGCAGGGGCATAAGTGTCAAAATGGAGAAGATTATGGAAGGGGTGTCATTAAGCCACGGATGACATGATGGTGGGTCGTGGAGGCTTGCAAGCTGCGCTGGAGGGGAGAGAAAGAGGAAGAGTATTTTTTGCTAGGATCCTCTGTGTTGCTATGACTCTGTGGTCTTTATCAACTGAATGGATGCCAAGAAAATTACAAAGAGGATGTTCGGCTATGCTACATTGCAATTGTACAGCCGTAGCTGCAGCTGCCACCATAGATCCTCTTGTTTTTTTACTGTAGCTGCAGGTTGTAAAGTAATCGCATCTAAAAATTATCGAACACCCATTTGATTTGAGTAATTTATTTTAAAAAAGAGACATAAGAAAAAAATTAGCAAATATATAGGGCTAGCCCGGCTACTATAGGTGCGGCTAGCCAGCTAGTGCAGCCGCCTTATTATTGCTACAAGAAGCTTGGTTTGGCTTAACTATTGGTATTGCCTATATATAGCTAGCACAACAAAGCGATTTCATAGATTATGCTTAAATGTTATTTTATAAAATCGAAGCGTCCAATTTAGATATTAATAATTTTAAAAACTATATTTGATATGGTTATGCAATTTAATGAGTTATTTCTTGTTCCTTGTTTCCCTAGAAGATCACATAGTTGTCTAGTATTGTTTTCCCTATTTAGTATTAGAATAACTATTTTGGGATAGTGTTAGCTTTAATTTTGACATTCGTTGATAACGAGTTCACATCAAACTAGTAACTTTCCTAGAAGAAGTTAGAATGATATAAAAAGGACAATATCCATCTCCTAGATAACTTTCACTTTTTTTAAAGAGTAGTGTTTACTGAATGACAGATGGTGGTTAAACTTCATTGTAACACCATCACCTTGTCTATAGCAAATTAATTCAACTAAATATCAATTGATTTTTTTTCTAAATAGCAATAACTAATATATCACTATCTGAATTGTTCTAGATTTCTTTATATAGATGGAGAAAAAATACGTGCGATCACGTCACAAGTACAATATGTTAACACGCCGTTTAAAATTTTACCTTTGTCATCATCTATAACTACCTACACATTAACACACACCCTTGCCCCCACAGAAGATCAGGGACAGCCAGATAGATAATCCTAACACTGTCCATGACACTGGCATTCCTGCGTGTGGCCCCACACCTGCTCGACGGTGGGGCCCACACCTTCCGAGAGAGAAGTAGCGTGAGCACCTCGAAGAAGCAACTACGCCCAAGTCAATCACAGCGCCTCATCCTGGCCAAGAAGCCAAGAGAGAGTACTCGCAATCACAAAAAGGAATTGGATTAATCAGAAGTTTAATGGAACAAAGCCCCAGCTAACCTGCCACCTAATGGTCTCAGGTTGGACAAAATCCAGCAGCCATGCTGGTACTATTGTTTAGTTAACTTGCATCATTATATTATTATTTGCTATAGTAGAATACTATCTTGTGATCTTCTCCAAGATTTTTATTGCTAGGGTTTTAAGGAGAGGAGAGGAGAGGAGGGAGAATACACAAATAGGGTGTTGTACTCCAATGTGCTGGCATGAATGGTACATCTACCAGCATGACAGCTCCCATCCTTCCCAAGTGACCGTATGCGTTGCCACACATCAAATGTATGCCATGTATGTCTACATTAAGGGAGAAGTCTTGTTGTGTTCTCTTGTACTCTTAAGTGATTCTTGTAAACTATAGCAATGTGTTGCATATTATAGCAAAGTATTTCTTAAGTGATTCTTGCAAATTATGGCAAATTGTTGAGAACTTCCACACTCGTTAATAATAATAAGAAGAAGAAGCATGCGTGTCTCGAGTTTTTTTGGGGGACGTAAGAATTTCTTTTATGAATTTTATAAGCACGAATAAAATGTTTTATACAGAATTCACAAGACTCAAAATTTTTAAAACCAATGTTTGTTGTATTTTGAATGACAAACTGCCGAGTTAGTCTAGTAATACTGATAACTACCATGAAAAAAAAATGAAAGAAAACAAAACAAAAACGTAGGCCCTCCTCTATTGTACTAAATAATTTTAAAATTCGTATCCACTTGTCACATGACAGCCCTCATTTGCTGTCACCTGTTTATGAGCCAGGTAACGAGACCAGCTAACTGATGCATATACCTCAATCAACACACCAATTCTTAGCTCGAAAATGATTTTTTTAGCATTTTTTAGTTCTAGTCAGCAAGCTATGCTTGAGTAGTTGAGTGTGTGCAGCACACAAGCAACAATGGTGGTGTACTTCAACTCTGTTTCCTGCACACAAATTAATTCCTGAAAAAGATAACCAGGGAGCCCCAGGAATCAAGTTTTCCAGGTCAAGTTACTTGTGATAACTGAACACTCAACTGATGAGCTAAGATTTAGTTTGTTTAATACCAGCTGAATAAAACTTCCCTTGCAAATGCTGTGTTTGTGTCACTACAATCGAATCAGGTTATTATTCAGGATAACCAACAATCCATCCAAATAGTAAGTTTTTTGTTGCTTTCTTGAGGACAGAAATTGCAGGCAATTTCCTCCAAATTAAAAGAGAAATTGCAGGGATTTTTCGTGAGGAGAAATATTAAGGTCTTTCCTCTTTGTGCCAGCGCATTTGCTATGGCAATGGGACATGCAAAAGGCATTTGCCAAGAAAACACTTATTCACATCCTAAAATTCTTGGCAATAGAATATCAATCATATGTAATCATCTGCCCCCACAAAAAAAATGCATTGTACACGTATTCCTAATTGTACAACTATTTATTCTGGAACACTTGGTATTAATTATTCAAGCCACCCGATTTAGGAGCACCATCTTACAATGATTGAAGATGCATTTGTAATCATATTTCCTTTGTACTTATGAAGTGATCACAGTTATCTAGGAATCATGCAATCACAATGTCTTACAAATATTCACAACATAAAGAATAGTGCTAGTTGCTTTTACACTAATAAAATCTATCTATTATATACTAAAAGTCCATTAAACTTCCTACAAACGTTCTTATGCCGCCACATGGCGCTCTAAAAACACTCTCAAGCTGCCACATGACACTCTAATAAAATAGAGAAAATCTTAGAAATTCTGAGAAAAAGAAAAAAAATCTAGCCATCGATTTTCATTTAAGTTGGTGGACCCATTAGTTTACACCGTTAGATTAGATCCATTATAAATAGTAATCTATCCCTCCTAATTTATCATGTAATACTTACCTAAAAATAATGGCCCGAATAAGCCAAGAAGGCATATACGTACTTCTTAAATAAAAAAACATACGGCATGTATACGTACTACGTACTACTGGAACTTCCTCTGTATTTTTTAAAAAACATTGCCAACGTTAAATATTTAGTGAAACTACCGAAAGAAAACAACGATTTTAAACTAGATTTTTCTATTATACTTCCTCTGGATATTTTTATTTTCTTTATGATGATCAACGTCAAATATTTAATGAAGGTGGTAGCATAAGAAAAATATATTACTTCATAAAACATACACACCCAAAAATAGATCTATAATATAATATAAAATATCAAATAAACATATCATTTCACACTACAATTGTTAAGTATAGATAGATTTTATTTGCATCAATGGGCCTACATTGATAGTTCAAGATGAAATAATGTGTAATTAAAATATTACTCGGGACATCTTGTCAGAAACTCAAATAAAAGAAGTATTGTTTAAAAATATGTCGCAACTTTTTCTCGCAAAACACAGTTTGGATCGTATATATTCTATGGACTAGCTATTGTTCACTAATTCATACATTTTTAAGAAAAAAGCAAATAAGTTTTGTTGTCTCCTTGCTATTTCTTAGCTATTAAACTAAAATAAAATCAATCGACAATGTTGGATTTTTTTTTTAGAAACGCAGCACGCGCGCACCTTACCCTTTTGAGTACCTCCAAAAGACTGAGCTGACACATTTTGAGATTGACGATGTCACCACGGGCATCTCGCTGTCGATGGATACGTCACCTAACACTGAAAGAATAATTAGCCGTAACTACGAACACCCGTGTTAAGTCTAGAACTTGAACATGGGTATGTTCCACCACAAAAAACCTAACCAATTGAGCCGTGCTCACTTCGCATATATAACGTTGGATATTAAAACAACCATAATTTTTAAGTTACATTACTAAATACTTATATGCCTTTTAGACCGGTGAACTATTAGTTATAATCGTTAGATCTATCTTATATAAAAGTTAAGCATGTATTTATGGTACATGATATTTCCAAAATAATATTACTGTGCAATTATATTTCGTCATTATCGTATTCATGTTAAGTTGCATGGAGCCTCTCACCCACCCTACATGAAATGTTCATAGATGGATCACCTCTCAAACTACATCAATCATATTAGCCTACATAACCCATACATTTAGTGGAGCTTCATGTCCTACCTAATTCATCATTTAATGAACTATTATAATATATATGCAATTAAAAAACACCTAACTTTAACTTTCCTTTCGTTGACATGTTTTCTTAAAAAAAAGTCTACTTTATTTTTAAATGATAAAGAAGATTATAAATAATTGCTTATAGATATTATTTAAATATGATATTACTAATAGGTTAGAAACTTATTAAGCAATTAATGCCGATGAAAACAATTTATGGACAAATCGTGGCAGATGTTCTCCGTTTAATATTTCGCTCTTATACTTATCTCAAACACATAGCGATGCATGCCCGCGCGAATACGCAGGCTATCTTCCTAGTTCTTATAAACAGTGACGACACCCCCTGAGCATCTATGTCCAACTACTTCTGCTAAAACATAAAAGTTTAGTAGGCTAGCTATTGTTTTCCAACGAATATACAAAATACATGCAAATATTTTCTTAGGTAAGCAGTGAAGTACACGCATATATACACAATGACCCTTAACCACAGAGCATGAAAAATACAGGAACTAAGGGCCAGTTTAGTTTGGTGTCCTACCAAAATTTTGGTAGTACCAAAGTTTAACTTTTGGCACTACCAAATTTGGGTGAACAAATTTTGTACTACCTAAGAACTAGTGTTGGTAAAATTTGGCACCAATCCAAATATATAGAAGCACTATACAAAATTACCAATAAATTGGTAGGACATAATTTGGCACCAATCAAAACAAGCCCTAATAAATACATGAACCAATCATGCTTATGAACCCATCAGGCTCAAATTAATTCAAATCAATCATGCAAGTTCAAAACATTGCTGTGGTGAACATGCAACGCAATCTTCTCGAACCCTCCAGGCCAATTAGTTAGCTGTCATAATAACAACTGGAAGAGAGGCGATATATACCTGTCGTTGCTAACCGTGATTTGCTAAAGGCACAGTTGGCACGATCTCTGTAGATTACATTTTTTTTCCTATGATTAATTAGTTCTAAGTACAATATGATTGTGCTACACGTAGGTATGCACGTCTAAACAGCTATGCTTAGCTTCCAGTATGGAAATAGCTTGAGCATGACTTCTTCAAGAAGATTGCATTGACAGGGACATTGACAAAATATTTTTCACATTCTTAAATGCATTTGCCTATAAAAACTTATATTTTTTTCTTGGCAAAGATATGTCCAGATACAATGATCTATACTAAGCATCTCGTTGAATCATCATCATGTTCAAGTCGATCACATCAGCTGCATGTAGTATCTGTCGACAGAAGAACAGAACAAGTTGAAAAAAGAAAAAGTGAAGCCGATATGTGTAGAAGACGAGAAGCAATTCGTCCAAATATTCCTTTTGACTAAAAACATCAAGAACACTAGCACTTGATAGCAAGGACATGATCAATAATTTATTCAGAATGAGCACTGTTAAAAAATGTGGTGCCCTTATTGGGAATTTCACAAGAGCAACACGAAAAGAGACTCTCATACATCAACCGGGGAGACGCCCAGGTCAGATTGGCAGCTAATATTTCCAAGAATCATGCCATTACAAACAAGATGTACAATGTACTGAAAACCATGGATCTACTAGGTACAGGTAAAGGAACAGCAGGAGATAGAGGAAAGAACATCAGTACCATAGAAGTTACCACACACAGCTGCAGCATCGATCTTAGAATCTACACTCGGCCAAACCACCTGAAAGAACAGGGGGGCAATCAGCATGCCTCTGGAGGAAGAATTCAGTCAGCAACTGTAACTAATCCTGTTTTTTTTTTCCTAATTCAGCACGTCGCATCGCGAAAGAATTCGGATGGAACTGAGGGTGGGCAGTGCTTCTTCGCCACAAATTTGTACTGCAGAAACAAAGGCATAGGAGATCAGCATTAGAAACAGTACAGATAACTGAAGAAATGGGGAGAATATGCAGTTAATACCTTGTGTTGGGTATACTTCTCCCTGATTGCAGGAAGGTTACTCCCGGGACCAACACTGAAAAGGCGGTGCAATGCCATTACACAGTCGCTTAACTCTGACGACTTGTATTGTGTGTAGTGAGCAAGGGTGGAATTCTGCTTCCAATTTACAATGAGAAGCATAAGTTAGCTCTTGTAAATTTTTTATTTGAATGTTGATACGGAAGATGTATGGAAAGTTCAATACGAAGATGCCACCACTTACCCAAGGGTGCTTTGTTGGCTGCAGTATGAATTTGGCCAAGAAAATAGCCGATGCCGCTACTAGTGAAGGAGGGTAAGAAAGTAGATTGTACTCCAGCAGTGATAGCTCAGCAACATAATTGGCTAGGAACTCAAGATGCAATGCTGGATCCTGCACGATGAAAAGCTGTTAATGCAATGCAACATATAGCTAGTATGGAATTGCAGCAAGCAGGAGATGATTAAGAGAGCAGCACCTCATCAGATACTTGTGCAACACGAACAAATCTCCTGTTGTAGGCAAGAAGAGAGTTATTAGAGTTCGATTCATTCCAGCATTATAGACATCGATGAGATGAAAGAGAATAGAACCTCAAAAAGCATTTTCCTGTAGGTGCAGTCATTTCATACTTCAGGTAATTCAGGACAGAAGCTTCCATTTCCAAAACCTGATAATCTATGTGTTAGTCATGGAAATAAACATAGCAATGTTCACAGATATGCAAAACAAACCTCATCTCTGAAGTATGTGTTGTCAGTTATATAGCAGAATTCTTCTACTTGAGGTGCACATATCTCCTCGTATTTTCTGATTTAGGAATAAGCCAAAGTCAGTACACGAAAATCAGATGCACAATGAGGAAAAAAAAATAAAAAAAATTGCTAGTCAGATCTTACGCAGCAATAAGCATACAAGCAACTCCAAGTAATTGCAGTCTTTGACGATTGATCTCATTGCCAGAAAGATAACGGTCAATGTAGTTAACTGTCAGGTATAATGTATCAGGAACAAGACGATATTCTTCCGCGACCTGCACAAAGGAAAAGCACAAATACAGTGGTAAGTAACGATGTGGTCTTTAGGCTCCAATCAACTAAAAAAATTGTTTGGTAAAAGCTTACTTCCACAAGCCAGTCTATGAGGATCGCTCTCATGCTTGGGTTTACATCCTTTTGGATTGTTTCCATAAAATCAGTTGATGGACGTTTCCTGTTCTGCTTCAAGTCAAATAGAAAATCACAATTTAAATATGAAATTCAACCTAGATTTGAAACCACTGTGCTCAGGTCAGATTAATTGTCATTTGGTCAAACTAACTGCAGTAGTGCAGTCCATGTCACAGAAAAAATAATGAGCAACTGAAAATACTTCAAGAGCATTAATTACGACAATTGAAGTCATGTATCAATTCGTCGGTTCAGTCAATGCTTTAAGCGGATAACTCTATTACAATTTCTCCATATTACACTGTCATGGTCGGCATCACGTATTCAAGGAAGCGACGCGGCAAAGCAAGCGAGGAAGCGACTGGCTGGTGTTGTGCCGGATGAGGAATAGTACGACGCAAATTGCTAGCGATTAGTTCGAGTTTGTTGAGTCGTTTGTTATCCCTTTTTATTAGCAGAGTCAGTTTGGATGTAAGGCTATTTAGAGCCACAAATTTATGGTTAAAGGCAAGCAAGATTCAATCTATACTTCTCATCTCCACTTCTCTATCTCATCCCTGTTTCTCCTGAATCGCCACTACAGTGGCTGGCCAACGATTAACCCAATTGAGCGGATCATCGGTGCCATTCATACCCAATTCATTCACTCGCCGGTGCTTGTAACAACTTGGTATCAGAGACCATGGTTCTTGAGGAAACTTCTTCCTCCAAGCAGCCATCCCCTGATGTCAATGCACTGGCCAAGCTCCAAGAGTCCATGGCAGATGTGTTGAGCGGCATTTCACTATTGGCTTCCAAAAGCGACCTCGCTGACCTCAGTCGTTCCGTCGCTATCACAGCCCTCGAGCAGTCCTCCACCACCTCGTCCGCGCTTTGCCTGCACCACCACCTCCGCTGTCGACTAGAACCGGCTCGGTGCACGACACCAATTCCGGTGGCGCCGTTCCTCATTTTCACAAATTGAAGTTTCCCAAGTTTGATGGCACCGATGATCCGCTCAATTGGATTATTCATTGCGAGCAGTTCTTTCGGGGCCAACATACGCCGGACACGGATCATGTCTAGATGGCCACATAACATCTCACCAGAGCTGCATAGGAATGGTATTTCCATTATGAGCAGCACAAGGGTCCTCCGGATTGATAGGTTCAAGGAGCTCTGTTACGGTCAGTACGGACCACCGATCCACAACAATTCTCCGGGCAAACTCAAGCGTCTCACTCAGGTTGGCATGGTGGCGATGTACCAACAACGCTTTTTGGCGTTGGCTAGCCGCACGTCCGACCTCCTCACCAACCGCCAACATGTTCAGCTCTTCACGGCGGGGCTCACCGACGACATCTGCATCAATGTCGAGCTCCAGTAGCCCGAGGATCTCTAGGAGGCCATGGCCTTGGCCTATGAGCGGAAGGCGACGCGCCAGCAAAACGTGCCATGTCCGCCTGGATGGCACGCGCTGCACGCTCACGCCCTGGCGTCGATTCGAATGACTGGCGCAACCTCATCACCAACCACCGTGGCCGACACGCCAGGACGCCAATTTCGCCGTTTCTCGCCAGCAGAGTTAGCAAAGCACCGTAAACAAGGCCTCTGTTACAACTGTGACGAGAAGTTCGTCCGAGGTGACAAGTGCACTCACCTGTTCTACCTCGAGTACGACGGCACCGGCGAATGGGACGACACCGACGAACCACGCATCTCGCTCAACGCGATTTCCGACTGCTAGCACAATGCGCCTCGTGACGCGTATCGCGGACGAACAGGTGGTGGCCCTTGTCGACTCCGGCTTGACACAATTCCATCACCACTGAGCTGGCCCAGCGCATCGACCTACCTCTCCAGTCGGTATGCCAAGGTCTCTGCGTGGTGGTGGCTAACGGCGATCGCATCCGAAGAGCGGGTGTCATGCACGGGCTTCGCCTGCAGGTGGCCACCGAGGTGTTCGACGTCGACTGCTTCGCCCTCGACTTCAGTTGCGTCGACATCATCTTGGGCACTCAGTGGCTGCGCACCCTGGGACCAATCCTGTGGGACTTCATCAACATGCGTATGGTGATCTGGCGCGGCTGCCGGTAGGTCACACTCTACGGTATCCTCGACAACCGTTCCACGTCCACCTACGCCGCACTGCACGCCGACAATCTCCTTCCATCCTTGCTGGCGGAATTCGACGACCTCTTTACGCTCCCAACGGGCCTCCCACCGGCCCGGTCCGTCGATCATCGCATCCACCTCAAGCCCGACGTGCCCCGGTAGTTGTTCGACCGTATCGCTACCCACAACTTCAAAAGGACGAATTGGAGAAACAATGCGCCGACATGCTCTCCCAGGGCATCATCCGCCCCAGCACGTCGCCATTCTTGTTGTCGGTCCTGTTGGTCTGCAAGCACGACGACTCGTGGCGCTTCTGCGTGGACTACCGAGCCCTCAACACGATGACTGCCAAGGACAAGTTTCCCATTCCGGTCGTCAACGAATTACTTGATGAACTCCGCGGCGCCCACTTCTTCTCCAAGCTGGATCTTTGTTTAGGTACCATTACGTTCGTATGCACCCCGACGACGTCCACAAAACGGTGTTCTGCACACACCAAGGCCATTTTGAGTTCTTGGTCATGCCATTCGGCTTGATGAACGCGCCGACGACGTTCCATGCGTTGATGAACACCATACTCGCGCCATTCATACGCTGGTTCGTCCTGGTGTTCTTTGACAACATACTAATCTACAATGGGACATGGGTTGAACACCTTCAGCACATTCGAGCAGTGCTCAGCATCGTCCGTGCCAATCATCTCGTCCTGAAGCGCTCCAAGTGCCACTTCGACGAACGACGGATCAACTACCTCGGCCATGTGGTGTTCGCAAACGAGGTGGCCATGGATACGCAGAAGGTGTGCGCAGTGGTAGACTGGCCGCGACCTTGCTCCGTGCGCGCCAACCGCAGCTTCCTCAGCCTAGCCGGATATTCCAGACACGGCGCAAGCCTTCACTGAGGTCAAGCATGCCCTGTCGATGGCTCCTGTGCTGCAACTAGGGGTGAAAACGGTATGGAAACGGACGGAAACCATCTTTATCGTTTTTGTTTTCATATTTTTTTCGGAATCGGAATCGAAATCGGAAACCCCGGATACGAAAACGGAATCGAATATTATCGAAACCGAAAATGGAGCGAAAACGAACCGGCGCGAATACGGTAACGAAAATTTATCGGAATAAAAAACCCCTCAAACTGATAAATCCAATTGAATAAATTATCTATGTTTAAAAGAGTAATGTTGTTGATAAATCCCAATGTAGGACAAAAAAAATTCTTATGTAATTTTAGATTTGCATAACAAATATTTTTTCAAAAAAATAACAGTCAAACACCATGGTATTCACTATTTAGTGCTTAAAAAAAGAATCCAGGGTATTTCAGTCACAAAATTTCTGGTAATTCCGAGAAAATTTCCTGAAAGTTTCCAACCGATTCCGAGTTACGACAGAAACTACCCTTATCATTTCCGATTTCGTTTCCGTTTCCGAAAAATTCCAAAAAAATTCCGACCAACAGATTCCGTTTTCAAAAATAGGTCCGGAATCCGGAAAGTTTCCGTACCGTTTTCACCCCTAGCTGCAACTACCCGACATCACCATGCCGTTCGTTGTCGAGTGCAACGCATCAGGGTCCGGCATCGGCACTGTTCTACACCAAGGGACGAGCCCACTAGCCTTTGTCAGCCAGACACTCGCGCCACATCATGCCGAGCTCGCCGCCTACGAGCGGGAGTTGATCGGCCTCGTCCAAGCCATCCGCCATTGGCGCGCATACCTCTGGGGACGGGCGTTCCTCGTCCGCACCGACCACAAGTTCCTCCTGGATCAACGCCTTTCAACAATCCCGCAACATTGGTGGGTAAGCAAGCTCATTGGTTTTGACTTTACTGTAGAACATCGACCGGGCCGCACAAACGTCGTGGCGGATGCCCTGTCCCACCACACGGAGGACGCCGCCGAGCTCACCGCCTTGTTCACGGCATTCGATGACCTCCGGCACGAGGTGACCATGGACGAGGACCTGGCTCGCCATGGGCGTTCCGCGACAGCCTCATCCTTCGCGACGACCGTGTCTATGTGTCGACTTCTTCCCCGACACTGCCCGCGCTGCTCGCCCATGCCCACATCGGCCACAAAGGCGTCGAGCACATACTTCACAGGCTGCGCGCGGACTTCTTCACGCCCAACGCCAAGTAAGTCGTCCAAGAATTCGTGTGCACGTGTTCGACCTGCCAACGCAACAAGACCGAACACCTTCATCCGGCGGGTCTGCTTCAGTCGCTGCCGATGCCCACGCTGGTAGGACATCGCCATGGACTTCATCGAAGGACTTCCCTGCGTGCACGGCAAGACAGTCATCTTCACCGTGGTCGACCACCTCTCCAAGTACACTCACTTCATTCCGCTCGGCCACCCCTACACGGCGACGACAGTGGCGCGCGTCTTCTTCGATGAGGTGGTCCGCCTCCATGGCATCCCAAGCTCCATCGTCAGCGATCGGGACCCTGTCTTCACCAACACGTTCTAGACCGAACTATTCCTCTTGGCTGACGTCAAGCTCAACCGGAGTTCAGCTTTTCATCCACAGAGTGACGGCCAGTCCGAGGCGGCCAACCGCATCATCGGCATGTACCTCAGGTGCCTGACCGGAGACCATCCTCGTCACTGGCTGCGATGGCTTCCTTGGGCGGAATACTGCTTCAACACGACATTCCAGAACTCGTTGCGCACGACGTCATTCCAGGTCGTCTATGGCAGGCCACCACCGCTGCCGCTCCATGCGTATGATCGCCGCACAACACGTGTGTGTGCTGTCGATCAAGCCCTCGTTGAGCATGACGAATTCCTGGGGGAAATCCGGGAACGCCTCCTCCAAGCACATGATTATTCCAAACTCTACTACGACGAGAAGAATCGTGATGTCACCTTCCAAGTCAGTGACTGGGTCTGGGTGTGTCTACTCCATCGCCAAGCAACATCCCTTCCCGGCTTCCGTTGCGGCAAGTTGGCAACATGCTACTACGGTCCTTACCAAGTCGTCGCTCGCGTGGGCGATGTGGCGTATCGCCTCAAGCTACCGGCCGGTGCCAAGATACATGATGTATTACACGTTGGACTCCTCAAGGTGTTCAGGGGCACACAACACACTGCTAGACCAGCCGCCGATGTTGTCGGTGCTCTCGAACGAAAGAGTGCTCCCGGTGCCAGCTACGACTGTTCGTGGTCGTTTGACGCGCGGGGTACACCAGGTGCTCATAGAATGGGCCGACAAACTGGCTGCTGATGCAACGTGGGAAGACGAAGATGAGTTTCGTTGCACCTATCCTACGTTCCAGCTCAAAGACGAGCTGATTGCGAAGGAAGGGAGAGATGTCATGGTCAGCATCACGTATTCGAGGAAGCGACCGGCTGATGTCGTGCCGGATGAGGAACAATACCACGCAAATTGCTAGCGATTAGTTCGAGTTTGTTGAGTCGTTTGTTATCCCTTTTTTTTAGTAGAGTCAGTTTGGATATAGGGAGAATTGCATATTTGCCTCTACTTTCATCCCTTAACTCGAAATAACCATTATAAAATCACAAATTGTAAATTTACCACCAAAAACAATGTGTGTAGATTCCGTATGCCATCGCTGTTCCAATTCGTACGAGTAAGATGACAAAAATAATTCATGAAATTAAATTAAAAAAACAAGGCAATGCGATAAGACCATGTTGCCCTTGCCAAATTCAGCCTTATCCGGTGTTCTCCCCCGACTCTACCGCATCAGAAACATCCGCTCGAACTCCTCCTCTCCTCTTGCACGACAAACCCTACCCAGATCCTCTCATCCCTTCTTTCATATCAGGAGCAAATCAACCAAAAATCGGTCTAGATGCCAATGGAAGAGGTGCAGATGGATTTCGGCGAGTAGAGCAAGGCAAGCAGCAGCTACTGCAGGAGGCATTAGGATGCGGCGCGGCTGCGGCGCTTGCGGCGGCTTGGGGCGACAGCTGCAACAGGTGGCGTCAAGTTGCGGCGTCAAGCTGTGGCGTGCGGCTGTGGCACGCGGCTACAATGGGTGTCGGTGTCAGCTACGGTAGGCTGCGTCGTCGGCTGCTTTAAGCAGCATGATGTGAACCTCAACTATTGTCAGTTAGTTTGACTATGTTACTGTGTTCATGCCAAAATGATGCTAGTTGACTATGTTCTTGCTTGTTGCCTCAAATGGTGTTTTATTGATGCCAAAATGCTGTCAATATTACAATTTCATGGGTAGGGGCATTCTTGTCCTAATTTTCATGAAAACCAGTCATGTAACGGTGTTAGTCTAAGCTGTGAGTCTAGTGGCAGTCATGTTGGGTTGGCAAACTTGCAGGTACAGTTTTTTAGTGGCAGATCCACAATACTTGTTCAATCCAGTGGCAAATATGCAATTGATCCTTGGATGTAAGGCTATTTAGAACCAGGAATTTATGGTTAAAGGCAAGCAAGATTCAATCTATACTTCTCTTCTCCACTTCTCTATCTCATCCCCTGTTTCTCCTGAATCGCCACCACGGGCAGGGCGTCGAAGAGGCTACCGAAGCCTCGACCTCCTATGTCCCATTCATACCTAATTCGTTCGCTCGCCGGTGCTCATAACATATGTTGTGCTTCTACTGGTTCTATAAGGAATTTCAATATGAAGGGCATTAAATGGAACCCACTATTCAGGAAAAAAAAGTATTCAAGAATGTTTTATGTAAGGTGTTTACATAATATGCAGAACAAAACTACAGAAAATTGATGGTCGCAAAGCATGTCTGGTATCTGATGATAAGGTGCACCAACATAGCGAAAAGCAGAAAAGAACGGATTGTGGTGAAATGTGAAAAATATCCTCATAAACTACATTGAAATAATGCCTTGTATCGGTTATAACCATTGGAACAGGGATGTGCACTTATTCTCTTCTTAATTTATGGTCTCATAAAAGTAAACTTTTTTTACTTGTGTTTCATATGGATGCAATCAAGTCTCAAGTCTGAAAACATACTACAATGAAAAACAATTCTTTATAGTGCTCAAGGGAAATGTTTTCAGAGAAATAAGGTGTAGACAAGAATATATTACCTCGGCCTCGCGCAAGTGCATGTAGATATCAGAAGCAAGAGTAGCACACAACTGTGGATCCTCGTTGTTATTGTCAACATCACAAATTTGGTCGATTTCCATTGGGGAAGGAGCTTCCTTTTTCCACTTAGTATCTGAGAAAGAAACAAGAGATAAGATCAATCAACCATTCTAATAGAATGCACCATAGCACAAATTCTAGCTATAACTGCACATTTCAGCAACTAAAACACACCTTCAACATCTCTATCCTCTGAGATATGCAGGTTCTCGTTTGCTCTTCGCTGCAAGGAACCTAGAACTGAGGAGGAATCCCCATTATCAATATACTCAAAGTCTGGGCTTTTCATTGAGTCGCACGTCGACATCGTCTCGTCAACCGAAACTGAATCTCCTGAATGCATAGGGGAGACGAAGCTACTGCAGGGTACAGTGACAAGTGCAGGTGCAGCAGTCGGAACAATGCTAACCACCTTAGGAGGAAGAACTGACTCCTTCTGTGGGGCTCTCTCATGGCGGGATACGGCCCGAGCTGGCTTGGTGGAAGCCGATTTCACCGCCGAGACCCGATCCGTGCCCACATTGTGGCCACTGGCCAAAGATCCCTTCTTCACAGGTGCAGCCCAGGTAGCTGAATTAAATTTCTGCAGGAGGATTGAAGAAAATAAATCAATTTAGAACTTAAATTTCAATCTGTTCATTTGGGATTCCAGACCAGAAGCATGAAAAGGAACAAATATTTATTAGAAACATTAGCAGCACGCAAGTATGTATCATATTACCAATAGAAGATTCCAAAGCAAGCAAACATACAAAACACTTCACGAATACCAAGAAAGCTTTTATTTTGAACTTTTGAAGGTGCCAATAAACCCTCAAGTGAATTTAGTCTGTTGACTAGGATGCTCCCCAAGAAATCAATCAATCAATTAACCATGAAAAGAAACCACAAAATCAGCAAATAAAATCTTGTGGATTGGAATAGGAGAATCCTCAAAATCAGCAAGAAAAGAATGTGGCAGAGGTCCAAATTTGAACATGAAGAGCAATGAAAAACCAAAAGGCAAGAATATCTTGGGGATTGGAAAAGGAGAATCGTTTGCAGGCTAAACAAGGAGAAATTGAAGAAATGCTGCAAAATTGATGAAGAAATGAAAATCTTGTTGTTGGCTGAAAGAAAGAACTCAAGAAGACGAATTCAAGAAACACTATTTATTTTTGCTTGAAACCAACAGATCGAGGCGTATTCCACACACTTGAGCCCCAAAGAACCAAAAAATTCATATACAGATCGCTTCGGCCATTTCCGCATCAAGCAACTCACTTGAGCCCCAAGAGGAACCAAGAAGAAAAAAAAAAGCCACCCCCAAACCATTTCCAACCACCTCACACACCAAAAGATCTCCACCCAAACCGCGCAAAGCAAATAACAAATCTTGGAGAGAAAAAAAGGGGAAAAAACAAGAAGAAGAAGAAGAAGCAAGCGATCCTTCAGGTACCGCATTGTTGGCCGCGGCGGCAACGTTGGTGATGTTGCCGAGCGCGACGCGCTTCTTGGCCGCCGCGGCGCCCGCGGCCGCCTTCCCTCCTCCCTCCCCCGCCGCGGGCCGCTTCGCCGCCATCGCCGCCGCCGCCGACGACGAGCGGCGGGAGGCTAGGCTGCTCGACATTGGCCGACGGCAACCACCACCTGAACACTCCTCCTCCTGCTGCTGCTACTCCGGCTACGGGCTAGGGTTGCGAGGGCGGCGGCCGCGATCGGAGGCGGAGGAAGTCGACGGCTTGGATCCTTCCCTTCCCGACAGAGGAGGAGAGGAGAGGACTCGGAGGAGCGGAAGAAGAGAAGAGAAAGAAAATGACGAGGACACCCTCTACTTTCGGTTATTTCCAGTTTTTGGGCCTACTCCCACCCTAATCCTACAAGGCCGTTACAGTTGTTCAAATTTCAAATAGTACTAGTAGCAAGTTGTTTTAGTTATTCGACCGTTTTATCTGTCTTTCTTTTTTTCATGTCGTCGTGGTTGGGTTATTACGTTTTCGACCGTTATTCACAAACAGAACGGATGTAGAGCTAAATTAATCGCGTGTGTTACTACTGTCGTAGAAGAGGACGGATTTTAACTTTGTATTCTTTATCCTATTTTCCCACTCATCTCTCTCCTTTTTCACATGTGTGTTTTTCAAACGGTTAAACGGCACGTGTTTTTTTTAAAAAAAATATGTATGAAAGTTGTTTGAAAAATCATATTAATTCACTTTTCAAGAAATAACTAATAGTTAATTAATTATGCATTAATCAATTATTTCGTTTTACGTGCTCAAAGGGTTAGTTTCTAACACTAATAATCAAACCCTTTGATGCTTAGAGCAAGTTTAACAATATAGCCAATCACTAGCTCCAAATTATCTATAACCAATCTAATAGCCAAATTATACAGTAGTTAACTGTAAATATATACTACATCATTAATTATTGGTCCCATCTGTCATACCCACGTAGTGTTTAGGAGTCCGTACTGTAGCTGGCTACAAATCTGTAGAAATGCTTTTCGGGCCTTCCATTATATTTGAGAGATGAAGTGAATAATTTAAGTCATCAAACAAGCATAATGAAGCATCCGACGTCTCGAGAGAGGAATATTGGAGACATTGCTGAGCCCTTAGCCTGCCAGTCAACTTCAGCCTGAGATGTGCCCGTCAAACGACTTGAAGGCAGCGACCAGATGTGTTACACATTCAGGAGACTTGACAAAAATGGCTAAAGATTTTTAACCTCTCAAATATTACTAACTCATACTCATGTGAATCTAGTTCCCAGAATATACACTAGATTCACACTTTCATCTTAAGCATGATTATACATAGCAAACATAACTGAAACTTTGGAAGTCTTCCTAGTTCTCTCTAGCAGTATCTGAAAAACCAGCGGGGAAAAAACCACTCCATGTATAGCTATGTCTAGCTGGCGTGTGGCAGCTCTGTGTATTAGTCTATCTTACAGTTTGCATTGCCTCGACAAGAAAAAGAAAAAAAAAGAGTAATAGAGGTTACAATTTTGGTTTTGATGTCTAGTTTAAAACGGTTGTGCTCTATAGATAACTTAGTATTATTTTACCTGCTTTTAGAATTTTATATTTGAACTTGGAACGTAGTATCCAAAATAACTTTGTTTTTAAGACTGGATGGAGCAATTTGATAGGCGGTTTGGGAGTTTGGAACTTGTGCAAAACGGTGTGTTTTAAAGATTAAAACCATTGCTCTCATACATACTAGATATTTATAACTAACGATTGAGAAGTTCAAAATGTGTCCAAAGGTCGAGAAGTTTAAAATGTGTCTAAATCAACATAATTTCAATATTTGAGGGAGTAACATGGTATAATACCATACATTTATAACTAATGGCCGACAAGTTTAAAATGTGTCCAACGGTTGAAAAGTTTAAAACAGGTCCGAACCTCGTATTTCAGGATATCTACAACGAATGCTTGGGTCGGGACGTAAGGTTAAACCTTTCTTAGTTGTGCCAAAGGAAATTATGGAAAATTTTAGCACGGCTATAATGGCACAATATTGCCAATTGAAAATACCCATATAAACACAATTTTGCCAAATTGTGTTACCTACTATGGAAAATTTGCGACTGTAGTTTCACACGAATAACGTTCTCGTGCGGAATAAGTTCACTTTAGGTCCCTCTATTTGTCGGTCAGTCCGATTTTCGTCCCTTGTACACAAAACCGGGTATAACCCGTCCCCCAATTTACGAAACCGGCAAACGAGGTCCCTCGGCAGTATGGACGGCGGTTTTAGCCGACGTGGCGTCTACGTGGCTCCTTTGACTAGATCTTCGTTCCACGTGGCAATGACGTGGCGTTTACGTGGCAATTTTATCCCGAAAAAATAATAAAATAGTGGGACCCATATGTCAGCTACACAAAAATAATTAAAAAATGTGGGGCCCATGTGGTCCCACATGTTAGCCTCCCTCTTCTCTCTATCCCCCATCTCTCCCCCCTACACTGCCAGGAGAGAAGGGCGAGTGGCGGCGCCGAGGGGGCGACGGAGCGAAGCGGCGCGGCGGCCGGCGGTGGTCGGAGCGATAGTGGGCAGCTGGCGGTGGGCGGCGGGAGGAAGCGGAGTCGAGCAGTGGCGGGGCGAAATGGAGCGGCAGCGGGCGGTGGGCGGAGCGACAAGGGCGAAGAGGCCGGTGAGCCACCGCTCATCTTCTATCCTCCCGTCAGTCGCCCTCTCCACCGGCGCGACGCGCGCCGCCGCTCCTCTCCCTCCCACCCGTTGACTAGTGTGCGCCGCCAATCTTTTCCCGCCGGCGGCCGCGCGCCGCTCCCCCTCGTCGGTCCCCGCGCGCCGCCGCAAAGACGAGGAGAGCCAAGAGGAAGAAGAGGAAGAGCCAAGAGTGGAGAGGGAGAGGGGAAGGGAGCCGGCGAGCTCAGCTTGGGGGGCGCGGGAGCGGCGTCGTCGGCGTCGCTCCGCCCACTGCCCACCGCTGCTCCATTTCGCCCCGCTGCCGCTCCGCTTCCTCCCGCCGTCCGTCGCCCACCGTCGCTCCGTCCACCGCCCGCCGCCGTGCCGCCCACCGTTGCTTCGCTTCCTATCGTCGCTCCGCTTCCTCCCGCCGCCAGCCGCCCACTGTTGCTCCGTCCACCGCCGGCCGCCGCGCCGCCCATCGTCGCTCCGCTTCCTCCCGCCGCCAGCCGCCCACCGTCGCTCCATCCACCGCCGGCTGCCCCGCCGCTTCGCTCCGTCGCCGCTCCGCCCGTCGCCCCCTCGGCGCCGCCGTTCGCCCTTCTCTCCTGGCAGTGTAGGGGGGAGAGGGAGGGGGGATAGAGAGAAGGAGGAGGCTGACATGTGGGACCAGATGGCCCCATCTTTTTTAATTATTTTTTGTGTAGCTAACATATGGGTCTCACTATTTTTATTATTTTTTCGAGATAAAATTGTTACATAATCGGTACGTCAATGCCACGTGGGACGAAGACCTAGTCAAAGGAGCCACGTAGGCGCCACATAGACGCCACGTCGGCCAAAACCACCCTCCATACTGCCGAGGCCCGAGGGACCTTATTTGCCCGGTTTTCGTAAGTTGGGGGACGGGTTGTACCCAGTTTTGCGGTCAAGGGACGAAAATCAGACTGACCGACAAATAGAGGGACCTTAAGTGAACTTATTCCTTCTCGTGCTGGTGGGTGGGCCACCGGTCCATGCAACAGTAGCCGTGCCGGCCCGACACGGCCCAACACCTCCTTGGGCCGTTCTGCCCAAGACCTGGCACGGCACGGCCCATTACAGTTGCCGTGTCATCAGCGGGCCCCGTGCCGTGATGGGCTGGGCCGCCCATTCGGCCTGCTACACATAATGGGTTACATAGTACTCCAAATCTGAGCTAAAGGTGGAGTACTCGAGCATCTCTTCCCCTTCCGGCCTTCCCTTCGCGTAAAAGAGAAAAAAAAAAACCTCCCGTCTCGTCGTCTCCTCCGCTTCTTGCGCCATTCGCGGCTGAACAGGGGAGGGGAGGGGCGCCGATCTCCATCCGGCGAGCAAGGGGATCCTGGTGAGCATCCACATCCTCTTTCTGATGACTAATCTCTCCCTCCCACCGGGAGTGCTTATGTCTGGAATTTGCTTGCGTAAACCCTAGCTTCTCTTGTAGATCTGGAAGAAGCTCTTCTCTTAGTTCCAGAGCCTTTAACCTTAATACAAATAACAGTTTGAGTTTGTTTGTTGTTCCCCCAAAAGTTTGGGGGGTTCAACTGAACCCCCATGTCCCAAGTTGGATCCGCCCCTGTTATTTCACTCATTTCACTAATTTGTTTACATACAGTTAAATAATGTTGCATTTATTTTGTTATGCACTGTTGTAGATCTGTTGAGAATTCGTAATGTTTAAAATTGCCTGCATCGGGTTTGCAAATCAAGAAAAAAAAAGGATTGTGCTGATTACTGTGCCAGGGAGAGAGGTTTCAGTTTTTTTATGTGTTTTGTGTGATATCACTGCCAGGAGATCCACATTTGTTTTGGATTTCGCTTTTGTTTCAACTGGGCTGGTCCTACTGCATGTGCATGTACTAGAGGGCAAGGCGGAAGATATTATGAAGTAGACCAAGGATATATTGTGGTTGGGGTTTTTGCAACGTTTCTTTGGGAGTTTATTTATATCTTGTTTTGTGCTCTGGTTTTTAGGATTCAAGCCCAGCCAATTCCAAGGGGTATAAACAAAAGGCCTTGAGGGAACAGAACGAATTGAAAAATCCCAGAAAGAATCACTGTCCTGTGCTTAATTGCTCCAAAGTTAGCACAGATATAACGATTAATTCTTGTTTTCAAGGAAGTTTCACCATCTATGGTGATAATGTCATTCTATTATTACAGAGGTCAATGTGTTGTAGATAATAAGTGGCATAGGTTGTATCATTTGTTTCTTCTATGCTCAAGGTCCTGAACTGTTATGCATGTTTCATTTGTTGCCCCTCAAGTCATATTATTTGGCGCGGGATACTTCAGTACTTTGGATCCAATAATCCTGACGGGAAGGAGTATTAGGGTATTCATATTGTACATAGCCAAATGTTCTTTTCCCATTGCAACGCATGGGCACCTAACTAGGGTATGGACATTATCTCATGTTTGTGGTCATGATCAAATCGTTCATAAAACATGTGCATCTTAGATTATAGGCAGAAATGTATTCCAACAATGTTATTTGGAGTGAAATTTATCCCTCAACAGAAAAAAAAATTGAAACACAAATTTCTGCTAAATACTCTATTAATCTTTTCTGTGTGATACTCATGCGTATGTATGCATTGATTGCTAAACTTTTTCACATGTGCATTTGACAGCTCAGGTGCGACTTGCAGCAAACAGGAAGCTTTCTCCATTAGAAGGGATCAAACCGATCGAGAAGGACCAAATCAAGAAGAGAAAGGATCCTACCTAGTATCTCGATACTGATTACCTTGGCTAAGAGGACCGGTCGGACTATCGGAGAGGAGGGGCTAGTCGTCTCCACAACAGTGAACTGTGTCCAAGCCAAAACAGAACGAACGCCCAAACAGGCAAACCACGAACTCAAACCCTAGAAACCCTGACCATGGACTCGGGAGGCGGAGGAGGGGCATCGCACAAGGCAGTGTCAGGCTCCGCGCCCTCGGGGGCAGCGGCCGCGAACCCCACGGCGATGCTCTCCGCCCTGATGAGCAAGCGCGCCAAGCTCCAGGAGGAGCTCCGCTCCATAGAGCGCCAGGTTAGGTCTTACACACAGTCCCCAATTTATTGTGCGATCTTTCTTAATGCCTTGGGAATGATAGAAATATGAACCTATTTGGAACCAATATGCTGGACCAGTGACCACTGATTGTCATTTCACAGAGAGGATCAGTTGTGACGAACAATTTGGATAGAATTGGGAGGAAGGGAAGAAAGTATCAATTTGATATTCTTGTCGAATATGACCATTCTATTTCTTGTATGTTGTTCTTTGTGCCTGAGAACACTTTGTTTCTCTAAGGTAAAAAGGAAAATCAGTTAGCTACAACCTGTAAATTCCATCTGTTCTTATCCTCAAGATAAGATGTGGAGTTTCTACTGTGTCTTAGTCAGAAATTATTCGCAGCAAGTATCAAATGAGCTACTTCTATTCAAAGTATTTCAAAGTTACACTATGTGGTCCAAATTCCAATATATGTTTGTGATGATGAATCTTGGTGTGTCATCCAAAATCACTAAATAAGAGGAGTGTTTGGTTTAGTAGAAACCATAATCCTAAAACGGGAGGAAAGTGCTATTGCTCTCATATCAAGTATTTTGATGGCACAGATATGTGTTTTTTTAGAAAGAACAAAACACTCGCTCTTTAATACCAGGAACAACACATGATCTATAATGTCATCCATCTTTGCTTGACTTTAAGGGGAAGTTTTGTATATGATATTAAACACTCATAATTTAACAAAATATCTATTCATGCTTTTAACAGAATTGTTCTTATACAACCTGCAAATGATGTTTATGTCCATATGTTTAAGGTTTATGAAATGGAGACAACCTACCTACAAGAGTCTAATCAATTCGGAAGTGTCCTAAAGGGTTTTGAATCATTCTTATCATCGTCAAAGAACACTTCCAAGTAAGAAACCTTTTCTTAGACTGCTATGCCCTTTACTATTTGGAGGTCTTCATTCATTTTCTTTTGACATCCCACTGTATACTTACCAGTTCGAAACCTTCAGAATTCATGCCACATTCTTTGCTTACTTCTAACTGTTGATTGTATGACCTACTGTCCTACCCTTGAACTTTCTACCAGCCTCTGATCACATATAATTTAGCTTATATTCGGATGAATAATTTATAGTTATAGATATTGAACAAAAAATCCTCTGATCACTTATAATTTACTAATGATCAGATGAACAAAAGATCCTCTGATCACTGTAGTGGCAGTGGCAGGTATTATACAACAGATTCATAACCCAAAATATGCTATGATAGTGTTATGTCAGTTGTGGACAATTGCAGGGGTGCTCTATATGCACTATCTAGCATCACCAAGGGAGGGTTGGATTTATGATTACCATTGGCATAATGTTGCGTGTTCATTATTCTGCACAAGCAAATGTTTTATCATTTCTGTTCTGCTAATAGATCACATAGAATTAGCTATGACAGTTTCTATCTTATTAATTTCAGTCTCAAGCGCTCCAGGAAGTTCCAGGCTGATGAGAGGCTGTTCTCCCTGTCATCGGTTACATCTCCAGCGGTATGACTAATGATCCTAAATCCTAATGCCACTGAAAAGCCCGTGCCCCTTTTTTTAAATCTTTTGGTTTGCTTTGATCGATGATTGTTATTCCCCCTGTGCTATACTGATATTTGTGAGTTTGCAGGTCGATGAACATATGGCTGGACGAGATGGTAAGTTCTCTTTCTTGTTTTCATTAAGCTGAAACCAGGAACAATTGAGACTCTGGGCTCAATACCAGCTGCATCCTGGCAGATGGAAGAGAATATGGATCAGGTCGTTCGAAAGGTGCAACCACTCCTGCAAACGGGCAGTAAGTGCTCAGATTACCTTTGTGGCCAAAAATGTGCTATCCTTATCAGCTTTACATACATCCTTGCAAGGGGCAGTGTTTGTCTAACACTTCTTTATATTAAAAAAAACAGTGTTTCTAGGAACAACCCTTTTAGCGCTTGTTTAGTTCCAAACTTTTTCTTCAAACTTCCAACTTTTCCATCACATCAAAACTTTCCTACACGCACAAACTTCCAATTTTTCCGTCACATTGTTCCAATTTCAACCAAACTTCCAATTTTGGTGTAAACTAAACACACCCTTAGTAGAATTGCCTAGTTCTGACCCCTCGTGTGTTTGGACAGAGGAAAACCAAAGAAGGGAGGTCGCCCTGGAGGGAGAGACGGCAAGAGAATACGGTCATCAAATGATCCAGATCTGGACGACGAAGAGGACTTCTAACTCGACATGTTGTAGGCCTAGCTCAGTGATGATTTAACCTTGCTAGACTCATGCTTCGAATCATTCTTTCTGTATTGTATTTTTTTTTAATCTTGTGTTACAATCCATGGCAAGCAAAGCCTTTTCCCCAGGGAGTAGCCTTGCTCATCTAGTCATCTTATCATCGGCATTTGCCTGTGCTTGCATTTTCTTCCTTTTCAACCCACCCCGGCGTTGTCTGATTGTCTCCCGTTTTATAAAGCAGTAGCAAGTTAATTAGACGGTGATAATTTCTGTTAACTCTATTGTAAACAACGTTGCTATAGATTCCAGACTCCAGTGAGACGAGGATGAGACTCCAGCGAGACAAGAATCTGGATTGGCTTTAAATTTTTTTATATTTTGGGACGACTAGTTGCTATCTCGCCGCGACGTTTGCCAAGGCCAAGGGTGGAGTTGAATCCGTGAGTTCACCTGTTGCATTGGGTGCCTGTGGTTAATTTGTGTACACATTTTTTTAGTGTAGCTATCAAAGACTACAAGTAATGCTTTTTATATTAGTATAGGTGATTAATTAGCTCTAAGTACAATATGATGGTGCAACAAGCAGGTATGCATGTCTAAACAGCTGTGCTTAGCTTCCAGTAGGGAAATAGCTTGAGCATCACTTCTTCAACAAGGTTGTATTGACAAAAATATTTTTCATTTTCACAATCTTAAATGCATTTGTCCATAAAAACATCTTTCTTGGAAAAGATATGTCCAGAAGCATTGATCTAAGCATCTATCTGTTTAAGTCGATCACATCAGCTGCATATATCTGTCAACAAAAGAACAGAACAGTTGGAAAAAAACAGAGCTGAAGCTGATATTTTTTACTAGAAACATCAAGAATACTAGTAGCACTTATTCAAAATGAGCACTGTTGAAAATGTGGTGCTCTTATTGAGAATTTCACAAGAGCAACACGAACAGAGACTCTATCATACATCAACCTAGGAGACGCCCAGGTCGGCAGCTAATATCAAACAAGATGTTTAAAGCTTTGCTGCAGGACTCCGATGTACAATGTACTGAAAACCATGGATCATCTAGGTACAGGGAAAAGAAGAGAGAAGAAAGCACATCAGTACCATAAAAGTTACCACACACAGCAGAAGCATCGATCTATCTACACTCAGCCAAACCACCTGAAAGAACAGGGGGGGCAAGCAGCATGCCTTGCATCAAGGTTATCTGAACGGTCTACGGCACAACCTGGCATAGGTGCGAGGAAGAATTCAGTCAGCAACTGTAACTAATCCTTGGTTTATTTTTCTAGTTCAGCATGTTGCGTCGCGAAAGAATTCGGTCGGTATTGAGGGTGGGCAGGGCTTCTTCGCCACAAATTTGTACTGCAGAAACAAAGGTACAGGAGGCAGCATTAGGAACAGTACAGATAACTGAAGAAATGGGGAGGATATGCAGTTTATACCTTATGTTGGGTATACTTCTCCCTGATTGCAGGAAGGTTACTCCCAGGACCAACACTGAAAAGGCGGTGCAATGCCTTAACGCAGTCGCTTAACTCTGACGACTTGTATTGTGTGTAGTGAGCAAGGGTGGAATTCTGCTTCCAATTTACAATGAGAAGCATAAGTTAGCTCTTGTAAATTTTTTATTTGAATGTTGATACGGAAGATGTATGGAAAGTTCAATATGATGATGCCACCACGTACCCAAGGGTGCTTTGCTGGCTGCAGTATGAATTTGGCCAGGAAAATAGCTGATGCCGCTACTAGTGAAGGAGGGTAAGAAAGTAGATTGTACTCCAGCAGTGATAGCTCAGCAACATAATTGGCTAGGAACTCAAGATGCAATGCTGGATCCTGCACGATGAAAAGCTGTTAATGCAATGCAACATATAAATAGTATGGAATTGCAGCAAGCAGGAGATGATTAAGAGAGCAGCACCTCATCAGATACTTGTGCAACACGGACAAATCTCCTGTTGTAGTCAAGAAGAGAGTTATTAGAGTTCGATTCATTCCAGCATTATAGACATCGATGAGATGAAAGAGAATAGAACCTCAAAAAGCATTTTGCTGTAGGTGCAGTCATTTCAAACTTCAGGTAATTCAGGACAGAAGCTTCCATTTCCAAAACCTGACAATCTATGTGTTAGTCATGGAGATAAACATAGCAATGTTCACATATATGCAAAACAAACCTCATCTCTGAAGTATGTGTTGTCAGTTATATAGCAGAATTCTTCTACTTGAGGTGCACATATCTCCTCGTATTTTCTGATATAGGAACAAACCAAAATCAGTACGTAGAACTCAGATGCAAACTGAGAAACACATTTAAAAAAATTGCTAGTCAGATCTTACGCAGCAATAAGCATACAAGCAACTCCAAGTAATTGCAGTCTTTGACGATTGATCTCATTGCCAGAAAGATAACGGTCAATGTAGTTAACTGTCAGGTATAATGTATCAGGAACAAGACGATATTCTTCAGCGACCTGCACAAAGGAAAAGCACAAATAGAGTGGTAAGTAACGATTGTGGTCTTTAGGCTTCAATCAACTAAAAAAAAATGTTTGGTATAAAAGCTTACTTCCACAAGCCAGTCTATCAGGATCGCTCTCATGCTTGGGTTTACATCCTTTTGTATTGTTTCCATAAAATCAGTTGATGGACGTTTCCTGGTCTGCTTCAAGTCAAATAGAAAATCACAATGTAAATATGAAATTCAACCTAGATTTGAAACCACTGTGCTCAGGTCAGATTAATTGTCATTTGGTCAAATGACTGCAGTAGTGCAGTCCATGTCACAGAAAAAATAATGTGCAATTGAAAATACTTCAAGAGCATTGATTACAACAATTGAAATGTATCAATTCATCGGTTCAGTCAATGCTTTAAGCAGATAACTCCATTACAATTTCTCCATATTATACTGTGCTTCTACAGGTTCTATAAGGAATTTCAATATGATGGCCAAAAAAGTATTCAAGAATGTTTTATGTAAGGTGTTTACAAAATATGCAGAACAAAACTACAGAAAATTGATGGTCGCAAAGCATGTCTGGTATTAGATGATAAGGTGCACCAACAAAGCGAAAAGCAGAAAAGAACGGATTGTGGTGAAATGTGAAAAATATCCTGATAAATTACATTGGAATAATGCCTTATATCAGTGATGTGCACTTATTCACTTCTTAATTTATGGTCTCATAAAATTAAACTTTTTTTACTTGTGTTTCATATGGATGCAATCAAGTCTCAAATCATGAGGAAGCAAAACAAAGCCTTCCTATGAAAACATACTACAATAAGGTGCTCAAGGGAAATGTTTTCAGAGAAATAAGGTGTAGACAAGAATGACCTCGGCCTCGCGCAAGTGCATGTAGATATCAGAAGCAAGAGTAGCACACAACTGCGGATCCTCGTAGTTATTGTCAACATCACAAATTTGGTCGATTTCCATTGGGGAAGGAGCATCCTTCTTCCACTTAGTTTCTGCGAAACAAACAAGGGATAAGATCAATCAACAATTCCAATATAATGCACCATATAGCACAATTTTTTCTAGCTATAACTGTGCATTTCAGCAACCAAAACACACCTTCAACATCTCTATCCTCTGAGATACGCAGGTTCTCGTTTGCTCTTCGCTGCAAGGAACCTAGAACTGAGGAGGAATCCCCATTATCAATATACTCAAATTCTGGGCTTTTCATTGAGTCACACGTCGACATCGTCTCGTCAACCGAAACTGAATCTCCTGAATGCATAGGGGAGACGAAGCTGCTGCAGGGTACAGTGACAGGTGCCGGTGCAGCAGTCGGCACCATGCTAGGGACTTTAGGAGGAAGAACAGACTCCTTCTGTGCGGCACTCTCATGGCGGGATATGGCTGGAGCTGGCTTGGTGGAAGCCGATTTCACCGCCGAGGCCCGATTCGTGCCCACATTGCGGCCACTGGCCAAAGATCCCTTCTTCACTGGTGCAGCTGAGGTAGCTGAATTCAACTTCTGCAGGAGGATGGAACAAAATAAATCAATTTAGAACTAATATTTCAATCTGTTCATTTGGGATTCCACAGACCACGAGCATGAAAAGGAATAAAAATTTAGAAACATTAGCAGCACGCAATTATCATATTACCAATAGAAGATTCCAAAGTAAGCAAACGTACAAAACACTTCACAAATACCAAGAAAGTTTGATTTTTGAACTTTTGAAGGTGCCAATAAACTTTATGCTCCAGTTAGCCTGTTGACCCTGGATTCTCCCCAAGAAAACAATCAATCAAATAACCATGAAAAAAAGCCTAAAAATCAGCAAGGAAAAATCTTGTGGATCGAAAGAGGAGAATCCTCAAAATCAGCAAGGAAAAATGTGGCAGAGGTCCAAATTTGAATGGGAACAGCAATTAGAAAACCAAAAGGCAAGAAAATCTTGGGGATTGGAAGAGGAGAATCGTTTGTAGGTTAAACAACGAGAAATTGAAGAAATGAAAATCTTGTAGTCTGGAAGAACTCAAGAAGACGGATTCAAGAAACACTATTTCTTGCTTGAAACAGATCGAGGCGTATCTCCTCCAGGAGATGGAAAAAAAAGCAAAATCATATACAGATCGCTTCGGCAATTTCCGAACCAAGAAACCCCCAACCCAAGAACGCAGAAAAGCGAACTCGATCCGTCCCAAGAACCCAGGAGGAACCATCAAGAAGCAAAAGAAACAAAGAAAGCCACCCCAAAAACCATTCCAACCACATCACAGACCGAAAGATCTCGACCCAAACCGCGCAAAGAAAAACCCTTCGAGACAAAAAAGAGAGAGAGAGAGAAAAAAAAAAAGCAAACTCCCCAACCACCCACCCCCCACAAGGCCACAAGCGATCCATCACGCACCGCATTGCCAGCCTTCCCGGGGGCGCCACCGCCACCACCACCACCAGCGGCGGCAGCGGCGACGTTGCTGATGTTGCTGAGCGCCACGCGCTTCTTGGCCGCGGCGGCGCCCGCTGCCGCCTTCCCTCCTCCTCCCTCCCCCACCGCGGGTCGCTTCGCCGCCGCCGCCGCCGCCGCCGCCACCGAGGACGACGACGACGAGCGGCGGGAGGCGGCTAGGTTGCTCGACATTGGCGGACGCCAAACTACCACCGGAACCCTCCTCCTCCTCCTCCGGGCGCTAGGGTTTGCGAGGGCGGAAGCGAGGGTTTGGGTGCTCTTCCCGACAGAGTCCAGGGGGATTGGGAGGAGAAGGAGAGGAGAGGAGAGGGGATGAAAGAAAAGGGGGAGGAGTGCTACTTTAAGAATACACCCCTGTACTTTCGATTCTTTGCAGTTTTGGGCCTACCATCTACTCACATTTTCTTCTAGGGTTGTACTGGTAAGCAGTTCAGTTGTTCAAATTTCAAGCGGTGGCATGTGCTTCAGGGCTTGTTTGGTTGCTGCCCTGGCCTGGGAGCTCTCGCTCAGGCACGTCAATCCGGCCGCAGGTGCACGAAATCGGACGCCTGAGAGTTGCGCCTGAGTCAGGCGAGATATTCAGGGCATGAAGCAAACATGCCCTCAACCTTGCTAGAATCATCCGGTTGGGTTGTAGTTATTTTATCCGTAAACGGTTTTTAGTTATCCGGTCGCCTCGTGGGCGGGTTATTACGTTTCCGACCGTTCTTCATGGATATTGTGGATGTAGAGCTGAATTGATTGCAATGCGTTACTGCTTGTGTTCGTGGACGGTAACGGGTATTGATGCTTAGAGATTCATGTTTTTAGCTTGGAATGTGTCCAAAATTAACTTTGTTTTCGATAGTGGATGGAGCGCTATGATACTACAAGTATCATACCGGAGATTTATTACAAACGGACAAGAAGGTCTGGAATTTTGTGCAAAATGACGTGTTTTAAAGATTGAAGGCGTTACTATGCTACTCCATACATGCCGGATATTTATAACTAACGGTCGATGAGTTTAAAAATGTGTACAACGGTCGGGAATTTCAAAATGTGTCAACAACGACGTATTTTTAATATTTGAGGGAGTACCATGGTATAATACCATATATTTATAACTAACGGTCGAGAAGTTTAAAATAACGTCCAACAGTCGGAAAGTTTAAAATAACGTCCAACGGTCGAAAAGTTTAAAATATGTCCTAATAGAAATGTTTTCTATATATTTATAATTAATAATTAATAATTAATAGTCGGGTCAAAACGTAAGATTAAACCTTTCTTAACTGTGTGAAAGGCTATTACGGAAAAATTTAATTACACCATAATGGCACAATATTGCCAATGAAAATACCCCATATAAACACAATTTACCTAATCCTGCACCTATAGAGAACTTTGCGACCACAGGTGCACGTGGACGATGTTCATTTTTTCTGCTTTGGTTATTCCAAATTCCTGTTCATTGACTCTCAAATCATCAGCTATCAAAGCACTAAGATTAAGATTTGACTTTTGTCCCTTGTGGCCAGTTGATACTCCTGCTTCTGTTTTTGAATTTTGAAATCTGAATTCCCCAGGTGTGAGATGGGGAGTGGTGTGGTGGAGAGGACTCCTTTGTCACAGTGCAATTTAGGGAGGACCAAGAAAGAGGTCATCAGTCATCACTCATCAATGTACTTACTGCATGGAAAGAGAGCAAAGCAACAGCAAAAGGCTGCGTGGATGGAGTGTTCTGTTCAACGGTGCGCTCCCTTTCTTTATTCCAAAAAAAAGAAGAAGAAAAAAACAAATCCCCATTTGTTTATCGCCACATCTAGTGGAGGGAAACGGGCACGTTTGAATCGTCGATCCATCCCAGCCGTCCATCCGCTCAGCGACGGCGGGGAATCGCCCTCGCGTGGAGGAGCGTGCTGGGCCCCACTTGTCAGCCCTGGCCCCACCTCGCCTTGTTTTTTTTTTTGTCTGGGTGAGAGGGCAGAAGGGTGAGGATTACCGGGGAGGTGAGCGGAAGGGGCTTCGTCTGGATTTGAATCTTCTTTTTTTTTGAACTGATTGGGGGAGGAGAGAGTGATTTGGGATCTCGGGGTGTGCATTCGTTCAAATTTCAAAAAGAACGTTGAGGGCGAGGCAGACAGACAACGTGGGGGCCCACCTGCCTGCCGCCGTGGCTGCGATGCCGTTTGTTCAGTGACCGTTTGTTCATGCGTGCGTAGTGAACTGGTGAACGGGGTGTGGAAAAATCGCATATGTTTGCGTTTGCACTTGCACATCTTTTTTTTTTTATCTTTGGATTTTGTAGGAAATGATTTGATAGCTTCTTTAAAAATAGAAGGCAAATCCTATGTTGTAAATGAGACTAAATGCTAGTAAAAAGGATACGTGTGTGATTCTATTTTCTTGATTTAGGGTAATACCTCGGGGAGAATTGAATAGTTCGTAGGAATAGAACGGTAGTATTTTCTCTGTTTCACAATGTAAGTCATTCTAGCATTTTTCACATTTATATTGATGCTAATGAATCTACACATATATCTATCTAGATTCATTAGCATCAATATGAATATGGAAAATGCTAGAATGACTTACATTGTAAAACGGAGGGAGTACTATCTTTTTCCATGAAAAGAAATGCAAGTGCTTTGTGTATTGAACATCCTTGGAGTACAACCTTGAAATTTGGTGGGAATGTTCGTTTGAGATGGTTGGAAACCAAACTCCTCCGCACGCAAAACGGAGCAATTCATTAGGACGTGATTAATTAAGTATTAGCTAATTTTTTTCAAAAATGGAACAATATGGTTTTTCTAAACAACTTTCGTATACAAACTTTTTGCAAAAAACGCACCAAAATAGCAGTTTGAAAAGCATGCGCGCGGAAAATAAGAAGAGAGAGTTGGGAACAATGGGAAACAATGGAAAATGGTGTGAAAATTTATGCTTATGGGAATCTGCTTATAGGATTTTAAACAAAATTTAAGGTGTGAAAATGGTTCTCTCTCCATTAGATTGGGTAAAATCAACTCTCTAAAACAAAAGGGTGGATCCCAAACAAAACTACTAACATAAATTAGTTTATTCCTCCTCCTCCCGGGTCCTGTGTGGTTTGTCCCTGTACATCGCGCCCTTGTATCGCGATTGGCACCGGTGCGCTAGTAAGGCCATTCACAGTGCGATGACTTGGCGTTTAGACTCGCCTCACCAGCTCGGAGATTCTGAGCCAGCTTGGCATGGGTCATGCCTGAACGAAGAACGCGAAGCCTCATTTGGACGCGCGAACCTCGTCAGAAATTGTCATGTGGTCCCCTCCTGAACTTCAACCGTTGCCACCGTCGAGCTTCCTCGCCACCGTCATCGAGCTTCAGCCGAATCCAACGAGGTAGAGGAAGCGGGTAAACAGAGGTCCCACTGTCGTTGTCATTGTCGAACCCCATGCTGAATTTGGTGAGCTCGGTGGCATGTGGTGGTCGCCGCCATCATCGAGCTGCCGTCGCCATCATTGTTGAGCTTCCGTCGCTGCCGCCACCCAGGGCTTGGTATGGGTGGTCTAGACCTCCTCTCTCTCTCTCTCCCTCCTCCTCCTTTGCAGGCTTTTTAGTTGATGGACTCGGTTCTTTTCTAGGATCCGATCAACCTCACAAAACCATGGTCCCCCATCTTCCCTCTCTTCCACCACAGCACTTGTCCTACATGGCGCAACGAATCCACGCGACACGATACCGCATTGTGAAGGACCTAACAAAGTTTGAGAAAGCTAGGCCCCTGCTAGCGTGGCAGTGAGATACTTGTCCTTATTGGCATGAGGTCATGTCTATATGTGAAGTATTGGCTGATATTTCACTTGTAAGGAAAAATGGACTCTTTGCACAAGGTTAGTGCGGAAAGCCTAATGCGCGAACGCTCTCAACATGGGCATCTCGCGAATGCTTTCTAATAGCATAACGACAAATGCCGGGTTAGGGTTAGGATTTCGGGGGTAGGGTGGGAGGGGGAGGTTGGCATTGGGGAGGAGAAAGTGGAGGATCAGGTTTAGAGGGATGGCCTAGGAGGTGACAGACAGGCGGTGGGTGGTGGACAAGGACGGGTGGAAAGGCATCTGAGAGGCCGGCAGTGGGTGGTGGGCTGGTGTTGGTGCGGAGCAAAGCGAGGCGAATGGGAAGGGAAGGAGCCTAGCTAGGCGGGCCTCATTGGCATGTTCCCTTCGGCGTCGGCAAGGTCGGGCGGCGATATGGTGGGGGGTTGCTGGTGGAGAAAAGAACTGACCTGGTGGTGAAGCTTGCCGGAGTGAGCCCTTCGTCACCTGAGAGAGGTAGCTCGTTTGTGTCTCCTCTTCTTTGTTAGTGGAAGCTCACTAGGGTAGAAGGGGGCTCGCCGAAGAGAGGTGCAGTGAGCTCGTCAGAGGAAGGACGTGCTCACTCGCTCGCTCTCATGTTGTCACGTGCACGGTGGGTGGAGGCATGGAGCCATGGGGATCGAATGATCGAGAAAGAAGGTAATGTAGAGAGAGGAGGAGGCGTGTTGTTGGGCTATTGGAGCGCTTGCACCCACTAGGCCCACCTGGGTTAGTGTAGGCAACCAACATGGAATAAGTTCACTTTGACTACCTTAAAAGTGACCCGAATCTAATTCATGACCCTAACCCGCAAAACTGAATATCTCGACTCCCGAACTATTGAAACCGTGCAATTTGACTCCATTGGCGGTTTTGGAGGGCGGTTTTGTTGACGTGGTGCCTACGTGGCCGTATTGACCGGATCTTCTTTACACGTGGCGCTTATGTGGCATTAGAATTAAAAAAAATAATTAATTTATCATTCACACAAAGGATGACATGTGGGGCCCACATGTCATCCTCTCTCCAACCCTTCTTCCTTCTCCTTCTCTCTCCCTTCTCTCATTCTCTCCCCCAGCCTTTCTCTTCACCACTGGAGCGGCAGAGATGGCGGCGGCGTCCGGCGGTTGGGAGACGGCTGAAAGGCGGCTGCAGCGTGCGACGGTAGGCAAGTGGAGCCGGCGGCGAGAGGAGGAGACGTGGGCGTGGCGGGGAGTGAAGACGGCGTCTGCATTTGGAGGTGGTCGCCATGGATAGGGTGAGGTAGGGGATCTCCTCAACAACGTCCGCCACCGCCGTCATGGCGTGCAGGCCGGTCGTGTGCTTCGCCTCCGCCCTCGCGCCGCTGCGCCACCGCCTCCTCTCCCTCGTCTGCGTGGCTCGCCGGGAACCCCGCCGCTGCGACCACATCACTCTGCCGATGCCACGACCACATCGTCATGCTCCTCACGGTGAGCCGCGCCGCCCACCTCCTCCCCCGCTCGCCGCCCAACTCCCTTGCCGCCGTTGGCATGCTCCCGCCCGCCGCCGTCCTTCGCCGCTTCCTCTGCCACTGCCGCTGCAGGCTTGCCTGCCACCATGCGCCACCAGCCGAAGGGGAAGAAGAAGGGGAGAGAAAGAGAGAGAAGGGAGAGACGGAGGAGGAAAAAGGAAGGAGACAGGGAGGACTGACATGTGGGCCCCACATGTCAGTGGGCCCACATTTCTTTTTGTGTGAATGACTAATGGGTCTCACGCATATTTTTTTTTAAAATTCTAATGGCACTTAAGCGCCACGTCAACGCCACATGTAAAGAAGACCCGGTCAATACCGCCACGTAGGTGCCACATCAGCAAAAGGAAAAAGTACACTGAAGGTCCCTCAACTCGTCATCGGGATAAAAAAACATCCTCGAACTGCAAAACCAGATATACGAGGTCCCTTAACTATACAAAACCGGTCACTCGAGGTCCCTCGGTGGTTTTGATCCCGGTTTTAGTCTACGTGGCGGAGAAGAAGGCTGCAATGGTGGCGGCCGCTGTGGGGGCTGTCGCCGAAGGTCCGAGAGGAGAAGGGCAACTTCACATGAGGCGGGTGGCGCAGGGTGTCGGCTGCGACGGCTTCAAGGTCCGGGAGGAGAAGGGCAACTTCTTCCTCTGCTGGCAAGATCGTGCCCTCTTCTCCGTCTCCGCATGGCGTGCCCGCCGCTTCGACTGACCACCGTCACCTTGCTCCCCTCGTCGGTCTCCGTGGCGACGAGAGCGATCGTGCATCGCCACGACCGGCGCCTGCCCCGACAATACTAGCGAGATCACAGGCCACCTCGGCTAGGAGGACATGGGAGCGTCGTTTTCGTCCCCAGCCACCGTGACCCCATCTTGAATCTTGATATATACTCTGAATTTGATAGCTTTTGGTGTGTGCTCTTGTTTCATGGTTGCCCTCTCGATCTTCATGGTCATGGGGAGACGTTGTCCTTCTCCGGCGGAGTCGATCGATCCATCCGTCCGTGGCCATAGCCATCGTCGCCGGTCAATACATCATCCACGAAATTGTCCTGCTCCTCTCCCAAGAAAACCACGAAAGCGAGGTCCGCGGAAACCAATCTCCGCTGCCGACGACAAAATAGGCGATATAGATGCAAGATTGGAGAACGGCGGGGAGGATTCCTTCTCCATGTTGATCTTCCGCAGCAACCGCGACCGCGTCCATGTCCCCATCAGCCGCCATCCCGCCGCTGAAGCCCTCCTGCTCCCGTGTCGCCGTCGCCGGCGAGTCGCCCATTGCCGGCCGCCGGACCTCCTTCTCTCCCGTCTTGCCCCGCCGGGCGACCAGGACGACGGCCATCGCGCCGTGGCAGGATCCGGCGGGGAAGAGGGCCGCCCTCCTCCTCCCACCACCGTGCTCGCCTTCGGCCCTGTGCCGCGCCGCGCCGTTCCTCGTCGTCGACAGCCTCCTGCAACCACGACGACGCGCCGCGGCGGCGTCGGGGCAGACGGGCAGCTGGGCCTCCCCATGCTTCCCCTTCGCCTCCCCCGCCGCAGCAGCCGCCGGCGGCGGCTGCCGCACCTCCTCTCCTGCCTCGCCCCGCCGGCCCGCGCGGCCTCCTCCCCACCTAGCACCGCCCTGCCTGAATAACATGAAGAGTGAGAGAGAGGAGGTGAGAAAACAGTGGAAAGAGAGAGAGGTGATGACGTGGACAATCTGATAGGTGGGTCCCACGCTGACTCAGCAGACACGTCGGACAAAACTGGGTCAAAAACCACTGAATGACCTAAAATGAACGGTTTTGTAAGTTAAGGGATGTTTTATATCTGGTTTTGCGGTTGGAGGATGATTTTGTAATTCGATGACAAGTTGAGGGACCTTCGGTATACTTTTTCCTCAGCAAAACCGCCAGGGGAGTCAAATTGGTCATGGATTAGATTTGTGTCACTTATAAGGGAGTTAAAGTGAACTTATTCCCGACCAACATATTCCATGTTTGTCGATGACAATTCATATGATCGATCGCCTACCAATAGCAAAATGTAGAATTTCTCTTCATATAATGCTACATCATTGTTATATAAATAATTTTTTTCACAATAAATAAATAAATCACTTTACCACATCTTTAAGTCGATCAAAAAAATCGTATGGAAACCATTACGTATAGTAGCAACGTAACCTGGGCCTTGGGCCGTGGAAGCAAGCCCACCCAACCACACCCCCCAGCGCCGCCGCTCCTTTGCCGGCCGTACGCCGGAGCCCGGAGCCTCTCGGGAACACCGCCGCCGCTTGGCCATCTCCCCTGCCGACGACGCGACCGCTTCCACCACCGCCCCTTCTCTTCTCCACTCCTCTCCCCGCCGCCGCCGCTCCACGCGCGCGCACGTCCTCTTTAAATTTAGCCGATGCCTCCTCTCCTCTCCTCTCCTCTCCATCCACCTATTCTCGCCCCCCCTCTCCTCCTCCTCCTCCTCCCCCGCACCCACATCCAGGCCGTCCCGCCGCCGCTGGACGCGGGCTCATCGATCCCTTGCCGGCCGCCGCGACCGCGGTGCGTCCATGGAGCTTGCGCGCCTTGGCCTCTCTTCTATCACAGCGATCTCTCGCCGTGGAGCTTGATTCGATCACTACTAGGTCCGTACTACGATCATCTTGTTTTGTATTTATTTGTTTCTGTTGTGATTGGTGGGAGCTTCTGAGCAGAATGCCGCCCTAGATTCTTCTGCGGATGATGCATTCTCTGTTTTTTTTCTTCTCTCCCATGCATTGGGAGGTAGGAATTGGGTATCGATCGGTTAGGTTTCAGTTCTTCAGTTTGATTGGTTTATAGTATTTAATATGTTCGTTTACACCTGTTTGGTTAGAATTTACAATTTTGGGCATCATGATCATGTCGACGTGCTGGTTTGACCTTTGGTAGGAAATGGCACCCATGTTGTTTTGTTCAAAAGCAAGTCAAAACGAATCAAGTATAGATGTGCCTTTTGTTGTTCTAGCTGATTCTTTTTTTCATCAATTATAAAGCTTCAAATGTATATTTTGTGATGCGTTCAAGACATTTGCACGATTTATATATGCCTGCATGTGGTATTATATTCTGAACACATAGTATGCCCTGTTTGGCTCGATATTGAAAAACTATCATGATGGACAGTATGCTATAGGAGACACGAGGGAATGTAAAAAGAATTATAAAAAGGTGAACGCATATGATCTGATGATCCGTATATATGCATTTGTCGGACCTGCATTTACCGTTCTTGGAGATGCTCTTGTTCATTGGCCTTGTCTGTTTGAGTTCCATATAAATGTATCTGGAACAAATTCTGTTGTCTCACATTCTGCTTGGTTGAAATCCATTGAATTCTGCTTCTGGCTGATACTTATGAGCTCAGGCAGTAAATGATCGATAAACCATTATCATCACTGATTTGTTACTATCCTAATCTGTGCAAGTTGTGCAAGTTTCAGATGAACTCCATGTCATACAAGAAGCTGTCCATAACGAATGACAGAATGGATTTCAATACTCGTGGAAATGCAGTCCCCAATGGCAAATTAGATCGGAACCAGTCAGGTGTTTCAGCCAATCGATCCTCAGCCTCCAAACCAACAGCACGCTCCAAGAAGAAACCGGATCAAGCTGACAAAACAACCCCAAATCCAGCGCAGAACTCAGCATCATCAGCAACAGGATCCGAAGCAGCAACCTTCACGACGACCACGAAATCGCCGGCGATCAGCGTGGACAGAAGCAGCATCGCGAGAAGCAACAGCCTGGACAGCTCCAGCTACGGCCAGGCGAAGCGGCACACCGGCGGCGACAGCCGGTGGGACGCCGTCCGGTCGGCCAGCTCCGTGGACTGCCCCCTCGGCCTCGTCCACTTCAGGCTCCTCAAGCGGCTCGGCTACGGCGACATCGGCAGCGTGTACCTGGTGGAGCTCAGGGACACCGACGCCTTCTTCGCGATGAAGGTGATGGACAAGGAGTCGCTCATCAGCAGGAACAAGCTGGTCAGGGCACAGACCGAGAGGGAGATCCTCGGCCTCCTTGATCATCCGTTCCTCCCTACGTTGTACACACACTTCGAGACCGACAAGTTCTACTGCCTCGTCATGGAGTATTGCTCCGGCGGCAACCTCCATTCGCTCCGGCAGAGGCAGCTCAACAAGCATTTCAACGAGCAAGCTGCAAGGTTGGTTTTGGTCACATTTTCAAGATCACTCCAGTATATATCCTCTTTGCCTCACCATACTACATACAATGCTTGCACATTGACATGGATATATGTCATTGAGTAAATTTGCACTTTACACCAGGTAAAACGTACTTTGTTTTCCCTTTACATCAGGTTTAGCACATGTTTTAGCTTTACACCGGGGATTATTGAAGTAAGTTTCACTTAACACAGGACACATCCTTTAAACCTATATAAATTTCAAGAAATTTTATAAAAATCTGAACGGAATTTTCTGAAAGCATGGTCTAAATTGAAGAAGCCTCAAAAGTTCCACTCATATTTTACAAGATTTCACAATGATGCAAGATGCAACCTAGTTCAAACTGCAGAGTATTTCAAAACACCCTGGTATAAAGTGAAAATACATGCTAAACTCGGTGTAAATTGCCTTACTCTAAATCATTTGCTCACCATGATTCTGAAAATCTCTGAATGTTTTTATTTGATCAGGTTCTACGCATCCGAGGTGTTGCTTGCGCTGGAGTACCTGCACATGCTCGGCATTGTGTACAGGGACCTCAAGCCCGAGAACGTCCTTGTCCGGGACGACGGCCACATCATGCTCTCCGACTTCGACCTGTCGCTGCGGTGCTCCGTGTGCCCGATGCTGGTGAAGTCGTCGTCGGTGCACGCGGGCGCCAACGGCGTCGTGAAGGGCCTCGCCGCCGCCGGCGGCGGCGGCGGCGACGGCGAGGGCGTCGGCGTCGGCTGCATGCAGCCGTCGGCGTTCTTGCCGCGGATCCTCCCAAAGAGGAGCCGCAAGACGTCCAAGTCGGACCTCGGGCTCCTCCACGGCTCGCCGCTGGAGTTCAACGCGGAGCCGACGGACGCGCGGTCCATGTCGTTCGTGGGCACGCACGAGTACCTGGCGCCGGAGATCATCCGCGGCGAGGGGCACGGCAGCGCCGTCGACTGGTGGACGTTCGGGGTGTTCCTCTACGAGCTCCTCCACGGCATGACGCCGTTCAAGGGGAGCAGCAACCGCGCCACGCTCTGCAACGTCGTCGAGCAGCCGCTCCGGTTCCCCGACGGCGGCGCGTTCCCGGCGCCGGCGGCGGCGAGCGGCGTCGCGCGGGACCTCATCCGGGGCCTCCTGGTGAAGGACCCCGGCAAGAGGATCGCGTCGAGGAGGGGCGCCACCGAGATCAAGCAGCATCCCTTCTTCGAAGGCGTCAACTGGGCGCTCGTGCGCAGCGCCCACCCGCCATCGGTGCCTGACCCCGTCGACTTCAGCCAGTTCGGCGTGAGGGAGAAGCCGGCGGCGGCGGCCGCGGCGCCGACGAAGGTGGCCAAGCCGGCGGCGAGCGATTCCTCCTCCGGCGACTTCGAGTATTTCTAGCTCCATCTGTGAGTATTTCTAGGAACTGAAAAATACATTTAGATACAGAAAAAAAATATACAGTCTATTGATTCTTTGTTACTGTTGTATTGCTCCTTAATTACAGTACACCCATACATGATTCTTGGGATCCTGGTATACACATGTACAAACAATGTGATAGCTTGTTGCTAACAATGATTAATGAACTGTAAAATACTCTGTTACACTACTGACAGTGATTAATGAACTGTAAAATACTCTGTTACACTACTGACAGATGCAGATGTTCATTTCTTTAGCTGATCAAGCTTTGCCTCATATGCAGCTCATTTCTTGGCTGATCAAACCCGCGTCATGCAGATATTCATTTCTTACTAGCTTACCTGAACAAAATTGCCTAATGCAGATGTTCCTCTGTTGTTATAGGCTATAGTTTAGCTGATGAAACTTGCTTCGCGAGGGACACACTATTCTTTGCAGAATTGCAGTCTTTGAAAAAAAAAATGATCTACGCGAACCTTCGAGTTTCAGCAGTTCAAACTTGCTCCTAAAGGGTTTACAAATGCAATGGAGGCTAAAAAACCGCACCCCTGATCGGTAATTGTAGTTACCGAAAAAAAATAGTAAAACCCAGAAAAAAATAGCAAAAATTTAAATTTTAGTTTGATTTTAGCTTGATTTGTTGTTCAGGAGGTCTCACAAACCAGACCAGCATCGATATGTCTACTGTGAATATTTCATTTCATATTTGGAACCCTGGCTAAACCTCCGCATAAACCAAATTTGCGGTACTTTACAATTTCGAGCATAAATAATGTCTGGAGTTGAAAGACGTCATCAAAATGGACGTCTTCAAAACCAAAGATAGAACACGCTCTGCTCTGTCTGTTACCACGTAAATATAGGCATATATAAACTAGTGCAACAGGTTCTATTAAAAATTTAAAATGCAACAGGTTCAAAGCCTAGGCTGGCAGAATTGGACCACGTTTCGATCATCCAATTGGTGTATCACCAGAAACAGCTACTAAACAAAATGGCTAGCACTGAACTCAACCCGAATTCTTGCATAATTAATCCGAACGATCTTGCCTCCAAACAAAAAATCTACACAGTATGTGTAACGAGTGCTATGATCTATACACCATTTTCACTTTTGAGTTAGGCAGGTGAACTGCAATGGTCAAATGCTCTGACGATTCTAGCTGCTGGTACACTCAACGATCTCATCTGCGGCAGCCGGCGAGTCTCTTGTCAGTTTCAGGAAGTGTGTGCGGTTCGCGGCCAAGTCCTTCCTGAGCAGTTCAGAGTACTTCTCCAGTGACTTCTTGAAATCTGCAAACGATCTGTTGTTGTCGCGGGGATGCTTGGTGCCCTTCGCAGAGGATGATCCAACGACTGCGCCAGATATGTATGCGTCGCACGCATCCAGGATGACGCGCTCACGCTCATGGAAGTGGCGTGCAACAAGGGACTCAAAATGCTGCAGTGAATGAAAGGTGAGTGTGAGAGCGAATCGATCTGCAAGAGGTATATGGAACTGAATTGTGTTTATAGGACTTCATAGGTACATATGGTGATGAACTGATGATGTTTCAAAATCAAATGTTCTTGCGCTGATGCGCTCACTTATTCAGCTGTTTATTTGCAATAACATACTGTCAAAACTCCAAAACACATTATCACAATGCGTGTCTTTGTTAGTTAAATGTGCCCACAGATAAATTTTTAAGTTGGCAATTTCATGACGCAACACAACACAATTCTCAAGCCGGAAAATCGCTCTCCTGGCAACTGAATGCCTGCTAAAGAGTTTCACGGAGTGACAAGTACGGTTGGTACAGCATGACTAATGTTATAGTAGTTCCTAACTGTATATCAGTATTTAAAAGCATATAGGCACAGAGAGCAGTTCACTTTATCTGGATGACTGTAGAAGCACTGATATAACCCTGACAGCTGAAATTCTTCTATTACTATCTTTTCCAGCACAGAGACTTGTGAAATTACCACTTTTAACTTGACGAGAGATGGGGGTTCTGTAGTTACCTTTGGAGGCTTCCGAAGTGAATACATCATTGTCCTGCAGGATAGTAGGAAGGCAGTCTGATTATAAGCCAACGAGTACTTTTCTCCAGGAGCTGTATTAGCCGAATTTTTGTTGCCTGGCTCATTAAAGTATGGTTTATCATTCAACACAAGACCCTGGATGGAAACCAGCACCTGCAGTATGGTTGATTTTGACTTGCCCCACTTCTCGCATCCAGTACCCCACCAGGTGTTCAGCAGGCTAAGGCAAACTTTCCCACTCTCATACAAGTTTGGATTTAGCCGAAGCCCACCCGAATGGTAATGAACTTTCTGTACATGTTGGATATGATTTTAAAGAGATTATATTAATGATGGTAGTAACATGAAAATAATGGTGGAAAGCGTGTGTGAACTGTGAAGTGGTTACATACCGGTGGAGATTGTGGGTATTCAGAAGGAAAGCGAACATCAAAGAAGAACAGACCATCATGATATGGAGTTCCAGCTGGCCCAACAATAGCAGCCCTCAGCAGATCAATCCTATCCTCATAAGCTCTAACATAGATAGATTCTGCATGATTGAAACCATGCTGAGATGCAAGTTGCTAGTACTGAAGACATCATATAATTTCAGGCACAGCTCCTCTAAACGAAAGATTTAAGGCACAAAAGTAAATTGTATGTAATGATACTTGTGATACCCTTCGGTGACATGATTTGATATATGTAGAGATTAATTTCTATTTGTCCCATTCCCCAAACTTAAAAAAGATTAATTTCTGAATACATGTTATATGCTGCTATGACAAGATTACATGGAAAAGGGTGACAAATGCAGACCATAACTAAAAGATATGTGGCACACAACAGAAACTAATAGATATGGCACCAATAAAGTATTTTATACATCAAACCTAGACAATGTCATTAGCTAGTTTGGGACTCAGCACCAGTCATGCCAAGACTACAAACCACACAAGCAAATTGGTATAGCCCATACAGGGCATCCAACTATCTTTAAGTCTAGAAATATCTCAAACGTATTCTGTTGGCATGTGATCAGATACAATTGGCATAAAACAGCAGGTCTATTATAAGAAAGGACCATTATATGTATTCACCATCTAGGCACTGGCGGTTTGATAAAAATGCATACATTGATTTGCCATATAAAAGCATGTACTGACCAGGTAGATCTTTCTGTAGAAGCTTCCATTCATTTTGGATTGTCTTCACCCAATCTTTGGAGGTCTGGTCAGTGGTCACAAGTAAAGACAGGAAATTAATTCACAGTTGGATCTAGTGATAGAAATAGAGTTCATAAAGCGGCACAGCTTACCTTCCCTGGTGAATTCTTTGCATAGTAATGATCAGAAAAATCTTGCACAACATCAAATTGGTTAAACAAATTGTAGCCATCACTTTCAGATCCATATTCTGTCCTTGTCATTGATGATACAACACTTGAACATTCAGGCTCATGTTTTTGCACTAATAGCACAGTACCATTCCCACTTGAAAAGGGATCCAAAAGGCTGTTGTTTGTACTGACATTTGCAGTGGGGTGTGGAGCGGCAACTGAAAGTCAGTAGAGTAACTAATTTCAAACCACGATGTTATAAAAAAAAAGCACATCAATCTTAAAGACAGAGATACAGAATGGGATATGGAAGCTCGCTTAACTGCAAAAATAAAGAGGTGTACTTGGCATCAGTACTAACTACTGGCAGAAAAACAGAGTGATGAACATTTAGATAATGTGTAGTTCTGTTAAAGTAACAAATATCCCCCTTTTGGGGAACGGGAGGGGAGGACCCTAAATTTTCATTGATTTTATTCTTTAAAAAACAGGTTCAGCAACATGAAGCATGAGAATTACTAAAACAAATAAGGAGGAACAAGTTGCATGAAAAGATACCTTTACAAAGAGGATTAATGGCTTTGCCTGCATGAAAAATATTCTTTTATTAGAAAACGCCAGGCAGAAGAGCAAAACACTTGATTTTATCTTTCTGAAACAAAATGAGTAGAACTCCGTGCTTCAGAGGGAGATGGGTATACAGGCTAATGAAATATTAAGTTTGTTTTTTCTTTATACAGTTTAACAAACTTCAAAACAGTGTTGACAACCAAGACTCATGGATTCATAACACCAGACTATCCACTAGTTCACTCTCCAGTGGATGTATCCAACCACACTAATAGCACTCTGAATTTGTCAAGATTAAGTTTATACTTTACACATCACATTTTGGTATACTTTGAAGCATCTGGTATAGCAATCCAGACCAATGTACAGCACCCACAATTATCCAACAATTTTAATCCATTATGACCACCTCATTTGATCTGCAGTATCCTTTCACCGGAAAACACATTAATATTTCCACTTTTTTTTAAAAAAAATGCAGAATTCATGGAAGAAAGAGTACACAAGACAACTAATAATATGCCATCAAAAGAGGAAAGCATCCTTGGATCAATCAAACAAACAGAAGCAGCTGATGTAAACATGATGTTAAATAGGGGCAGTAGTGCAGCTGTACAGCACCTTTCTTCTTGGAATCCTTCTTCTTCACACAAAACAGCTCGAGCACCTTGTTTAGAACCATCCTTAAAACCCGCTTCACGCGAAACGCACCTGAAAAACATGAGACGCCATCGTCAGAATTAGATAGCCAGAAAACAGAAATATAGGCGTCGTCCACCATCTCCAAAATAAATCATCTTCTCACCAAGCGTAACCGAAAAGGGAAAAAAAAACACAATCTTTTGGAGAATCCCAACTCCCCCAAGCAACTAGTATTTTCTCCCTTATATTTACTTCTATTTACACAACACTTCATGAGTGAACTTTTGGGTTGGAACTCTTGTTCATCTGCCTCACCTGTCGGCGTCTAACTCCACACTCCAATTCCAATCGGTGACATACACGAAGGCTTGTCCAATACGATCGGGACACCATTACCCCCAAGAACAGACAACAACAACAACAACAAAAAATAAAAAAAAAAGAAAGAAAGAGAAAAGGAGAAGAGAGAAGGCATTGAAAGCAAGAAGCCAAGAAACGGCAACTACAGCAACAGAACAAATCCGAAAAAAAATAAAAATAAAAAAGGAATAAACTTGGACCATCGCCATCTATGAACAGGAGTATCAACCGTCCATCCACCACCCCCAATTCCACAGAGAAAAAAACGAGAGATCGCGCGAAGGTGGTGATAATCCCCGATCAGCAGCCACAAAAAAAAAAAAAAGAAAACGAAAAAAGAACCCTTTCCCCGCAAGAACGACGGCTGCTGGCTGCATCGATCAAGAAGAAGAAGAAGAAGAAAACCTCGGGTTTGTCTGAGGTGGTGGTCGCGCTCTGCAGTGGAGAGGGGCCGGAGGAGGAGGGTTTTAGTTGCAGTCGGTGGAGACGAGACTGCAGGAGGCAGGAGGAGAAGCGGAGACGGACACAGGGACACTTTCTGCTGCTGCTGCTGCTGCTGCTGCTGCGTTGCCTCTACCACTTCGGCGAGAGAGAGGCGCAATGGCCGCGAGGAGGGGGTGGACCGCACCCTTGCGTGCCCCGCGAGGAAAAGAACCAAGCAAAAGTGTAGTACTACTCCTACTAGTATCTCTCCGCCGCTGCGTCGCACGGACGTCGTCTCGTCGTGTACGTGTACCGGAGTGTGGCCCCAGCCGTATCGGCACGCGACATCTCGTTCGGCAGAAAAGGAAGTCTGGCGCTTTCCCCCAATCAGACGGCCGCTACGGCCACGCCACGGCCTCACCGGTGTTTCCCTTGCATGAAATCAAAATTTATTTCTGTTTTTAATTTTTCATCCAAGTTTATTTCTTATCATTAGTTTCTAAATTGCTAAAAATATATACATAAAAATTTATTTATAAATTATTAAAATAAAACTAATTTGATATTTTAGATGTTGCTAAATTTTAATATAAACTTGATCAGATTTAATAAAATTTGACTAGAAAAAAATTAAACAATTTATAAATTAAACAATTTATAATATACAATAGAGGAAGTAGACCCTATCTCTATGGAAATCTTAGTACGGAGTACTCCCTCTGTTTCAAAATATTTGACACCATTGACTTTTTAATACATGTTTGACCATTCGTACATATATAGTTTAACATATTTCACAAAATTTTTTTAATAAGACGAACGTTTAAATATGTGCTAAGAAATTAACGGTGTCAAACATTTTGAAACGGAGGGAGTATGTTAGTAAGCCATACGGTATATTACGGGAAAAAGATAGGCCCTACGTGTCCACGTATAGGAATAATTCTATGGGCGATCTCGCGACGTTCTGGGCGTGATGCGTTGTAGTAGTAACCAAAACAAGCCTTTTGCTGCTAATGTAATCCATCCCTATAAAGAAAGATTATAGAGTACGGAGTACTTTTTTTAACATGGCGAGATGCGACAAAGATTTACCTTCTCTTTTTTTGGGTTTGTTTTTCTACTGATGGAAACCGACAGAAATTTCAGCTGGGATTCTGGCAAAAGGCCCAGATATGATCCGGTGAACACAAACGGTTCTGGCTGGGCTACCTGTCCTTCTGGCGCAGTTGAATTTAGGCCTGTTTGAATGAGACTCAATCCAGGCCCATAAGCATGAGGGTAAGTGCTATGATAGATATGACTACTGTCTTCAAATTTATCTATTTTATTCACTTATAAAGCAAGAGGCAATCCATACAATGTATCACCTCTAGTTTACAAATACCAATATATCTAATACTCTCACATCCTTTTTGAAATTTGTGTGGAGGTTGCCTCTTAATTTAGGGGTGGCTCATCATCTCTCTCTTCACTTTTCTCCTCCACCTCATCACTTAATCCAATATGGCACTTGTAGGAGCAACATATGAAGCATTATAGTACTTGCCCTGATGTGCTGGTGTTTGAGTCACGTGGAGGAATATGTTTCATTCGGACTTGGAGTACTGTGTTCCAAAGCCTCTGTGATTTTAATTGGAAAATCCATAAGTAAATTTTCGTCTCTAATGGTATCTAATCTTTTAGGGTATGTTTGGATAATGGGAAATGAGGGGTGGGATTGGGAGTGAAAAATGAATGAATGGTTATAATTAAATGGAAGAGGGAGAATGAATGGTTAGGATTTAAAGATGTCTTTTGGTGGGTGGAAAATCATTTCCCTAACACATTAGCCAAACAAGGCATTAGGCTTAAGTTGTTAGCCTTTTGGATTATATAATTTATAAACAAAAGTCTTAATAAGTTCAATGGTGGAGTCGTATCTCTATCTCACTAATAGTAACAGTGGGAATCTAGTTCAAATCCTACAAAATAAAAAGATCGAGAAAACATGATTTTTTTTTCATAACTCCCTGTACTCCCTGTCTCCATCACATCCATTTCAAAACGGTGCTTCCCAAGTTTGCAGTACAGCTAACGGGTCCTTTTAGATCAGTAATACTTTTTGAAAAGTTCCTCAAACAGAAGGCATTTTATAAAGAATATTTTCATGCGTGCTAATATTAAGATATACTAACCCAAAGACATTTTTTTCCTGGTCACTTGAATAAATACAGTGGTATTAGATATTTTAAGGGTCTTTTGATTTGTAGGAGAACCATAGGTATTTTGGAGGATTTTATCTTATAGAAAAAGATTCATATGGAGACATTTGAAATAAATGGTTAAATCATATCCTATCCTTTGATATTCCTATGGAATTAACCATCCTATAAAGATTTCGGAGGAAATTTAGTAAGAGTTTCAACCTATTGGAAAACTTTCTTTGAGTCTATGGCTGTGTTTAGTTCACGCTAAAATTGGAAGTTTAGTTGAAATTGGAACGATGTGACGGAAAAGTTGAAAGTTTATGTGAGTAGGAAAGTTTGATGTGATAGAAAAAGTTGAAAGTTTGAAGAAAAAATTGAGATCTAAACACGGTGTATATCTCTCATCCTATTCATGTGCTTTTTCCCGCAGTCCAATCAAATGGTAATTGCAGTGTTTTTCCTATTCCTCTATTCTTTTCATTCATACGATTCAAAGGAGCCCTAAGACTCTGTTTAAGAAGAGAGGAATTGAGAAAATTGAGAAGATACACAAAACGAGATAAGCTATTAGTGCGTAACTAATTAAGTAATAATTTTTTAAACTTAAAAATGGATTAATATAATGATTTTTAAATAAATTTTTTATAAAAAGTTTATTCAAATAACGTAATGTATTACAAACTAAAGAACACGGAGCCTAAGTACACCACTAGTTCTTTGTCAGAAACCGTCGGAGATTCGTGAGATGGGGCGAAGAACAGCTCACACAGCGCATTGCGAGAGGCATAGCCCCGTGCTTCCAACCCGCGACCAGGGAGGAGGGCCGCCAGACGGGGAAGGAGGTGAGGGCCGAAGAAAGGAGGAAAAAGCCTCGCTGTTCGATGTCCACTCGCCGCCGAGGCCACTCCACCATGTCGCCGGCCATCGACCTCAGGGTCGATTTCCCCTTGTAGCATCCGGCCACCGGCCAGATCCGCGCCATCGGAGAGGAGCTCGAGGTCGTCTACCACCAGAGCCATGCCAGCGAGCTCCGCATCACCCTAGGCTTGATTGGTATAGTTGGCTACGGCTGCAGCTGTGCTGCATCTACAGTATCAATAACATATTTTTGAATTGGAGCTGTTGCAGTGCTGCGGCTGTGCAGCAGCAGCAAAGCTGAATCGAAACAAAAAAAATTAAGAACTGAAACAAAAAATTTTAGTGGCTAAAATATTACATATAGCCACTTGCACTATCAAGAATTCAGATTTTGGATCATCCATAACCCTAGCCTACGTGACACCCCCAGACTTGTCAAATATGTGTGACGCACGTGAATACCTTGTCTTCTTTCTGCGTGTACTCCCTCCGTCCCAAAAACACCCAACCTACCACTTAGATGTGCATAATTTAGTACTCCCTCCATCTCTTTTAAGTGTAACCATGAATTTTCGTGTCTAATTTTGATCGTCCGTCTTATTTGAAAACTTTTTATAATTAGTATTTTTATTGTTATGAGATGATAAAACATGAATAGTACTTTATGTGTGACTTATATTTCTAAAATTTTTTAAATAAGACGGACGATCAAAGTTGAACAGAGCCTGCCCAGATTCGTTGTACTAGATTATGTCCCATCTAAATAACAGGTTGAGTTTTTTTGAACGGAGGAAGTACGTCTACCCATATTCGTTGTACTAGATTATGTCCCATCTAAATAATTGGTTGAGTTTTTTTTTTGGACGGAGGAAGTACAGGGGATATAAAAACAGATTTAGCGAAAATAAAAGTAGGCCCCGTTTAGATCTCATCTCAAGATTTTACACCCTGTCACATCGAATACTTGAACACCTGCATGAATTATTAAATATAGGGTGTGTTTAGTTCTTTGGGTGTAATGTTTTTGAAGTGTACGAACGCACATTAAAGTATTAAACGTAGACTAACTAGATGATACCCCGCGCATTGCTACGGGATTGCAAAGGATTCATTGAGAAAAATATAAAGATAAATCATATTTGTACCTTTAAGAACTATATCAGTTAGATATCATATATAGCATACATCAGTATATATTGCATTCGTGTGATGCATAATACTGAAAATATGGACAAAGTTAAATGCGACCCATAAACCATCCAATTTAACTGGAGAACATAATTTAAATCATATCGAAAAAGAGTGAAATTGTACAGATATAGAGAATTAGGAAATAAAAATATTAGTTGCGTGAGCATCACTTGATTGAACCTACTATAAGAGGACATCTATTTTGAGACATGGGAGCAACAAATAAAACATTAGCAGAGACAAAAGACAAAAAAAATAAATCAATAGACTAACAGAAACCACATACTTGTTTTGTTGCTATGCAAAACGAATGCAACGTGCAACAGTTCTGCTCGTCACGGTACTATTAAAATCTAAACTATGACGTGCTTTTTAGTGGTGCACAGTATAGCATGAAAGGCATACTGAATTAAAAAAAAAGTGAATAGAATTTTAGGCTTACAACACAATTTGCGCAGTATAGCATGAAAGGCATACTGAATTAAATAAAAAGTAAATACAATCTTTAGGCTTACAACACAATCAATTAGGAATATTTGCAAGAAACTATATGATCAATAACAAATATTCTGTGATTGACCGCACCTAAGTTAGCTGCTAGAATTGTTCAAGTGTTTATTCACCAGCAAGAAGCAAGTTGCCATATCAATATTTTAATTATTGATTCCTCTTTCCCTTGCATATTCTAGTAAATAGTAATAGGAAAATAAAATATAACATTAGATAAAAAATAATGTCCATAATCTGATAATCAAAATATCCCATAGTGTGCATTTCATTGTAGAAAAGACCAAGTCAGTAATATGAAGTTCTGAACTTATTATTGGTCCTAGACTGAACTGAAAGTAATAAAAGAACTCTGCATCGGAGTATAACAAATTAGACAGTAGCAACTACACGAATTATTGTGGTGTGAATACAAAGGAAATACCAATATAAATTGCCAAATGTTGGTAGTATGTGCAGTGCGCAAGACAATTAACTAAAGGATTTTTTTATAAGGATTGTATTGAGTAATAAATCTGACACTCGGGTAAAACTGAACTATTAATTCTTTGTTAAAAAAAAGAAATATACTGAACCAACCATCCATCTGTTTCATTGTAACGACATTTTTGTTGGTGATATATACATATACATAAAACTGCAAACTCAATCAGGCCACCATTGACCGTTGGTGACCTTCTATAATCAAAGGTCATGGTCACATGAGACAAAGTGACTCAAAGATGATAGTGTGAAGGTATAAGTAAAATTTAACTATTTCAATACGATTAAGAAACCAACATAAAAATGAACAAATTTGAGGTGATAATTACCAGCTCTTACGAATTATGAAAAAACACCAGTCCACCTTGAATTCGCTCTTAACATGAAAAAGCCACCATTTGATGACAACAACAGGGTTGAAGGATATAGAAAGATCCATCCTTATAATATGATCATCATTCAGCCATTCCGTTTAACATATGACAGGGACATCTGAAAATATTTCCAACCAACGCCATTCCATAAAATTGAACATCATGATATATATATCTGCAAACCTACAAAGCAATTATGGAAACGGTAAGAAAATTGAAACAAACAAACTATCAAATCGAGCAGTGTAAAGTGTAAACAAAGCAACGTATGAGAGAGAGAAAGGGGGGAGGGCACCTGCAAAGAAGGACATGATCGGTGGTACAAAAGAGGAGAGGGAAGGGTTGAGGGCAGATGCACACCTTAAAAGAAATCCAAGAAGTTTGGCCTCTCACCTTAACCGTCAATTACAGGAATTAAAAAACGGATTAGCAGTAAAATACTCACCAGGGAGCCACAGCCTATGGGAGTGAGGAGCTCCCTGGTGTACTGCTGGCCAGGTAAGGGAACCGACGCACGGGGAGGGAGTGAGGGAGGGAGGGAGGGAGTTGAGCGGGTGGAGGGGAAGCAGCGCAGGGGAAGGGGAACCATGCGGCGCCGCATCTACGTGGGGAAGGGGAGCGAACAGCTTGGGGAAGGCAAAAGGTTGGGTTGTTGGGCTGTCAAATGGGCTTTTCGTGTGTAATACTTGGGTGTTCTCACCAGGATAACATATGCATTGATATCATACCATTGAGATTTCATCCAACGGCTGCTATCTTTTTGGATGACGTGGATCAACCACAGTGCAGAGAATTGGTAATAACTGCAGTTAGTGGGGATCACTTGTATAGGTATATAGGATAACAAAACAAATTACAGATTCCGCCTGTAAACTGCGAGACGAATTTACTAAGCCTAATCAATCTGTCATTAGCAAATGTTTACTGTAGCATCACATTGTTAAATCATGACGTAATTAGGCTTAAAAGATTCGTCTTGCAATTTACATGCAAACTGTGCAATTGGTTTTGTTTCCCACATTTAATGCCCCATGCATGTTATCAGGGTTATGGGTACCACATAACTAATAATAGTTGACTAAGCACGACAGGACCCACCATATACCAAGTCTCATACGGAATCATACCTCGTATATAGAAGGAGTTCTGGATAAGGAAAGCAAATAGAGTTGTATATGGAAACGAAAAGGACTACTCGGATCGTATCCATGCTTATCTCCCTAGTTCTATTTGGACAAGAGGGCATCTAGGGTATAAATACAAGACCCTCTAGGAGGAGAGGGGCTAAGCCACAAGACCAAGATCAACATAGATGAATACAAGCCAACACATACCAAGACAAACCGCCGAATATCGACATCAAAGATAAGCCTAGACAAATCCAATATTGTGTCTGCGAAAGCCAACAAGAGGGATCTAGTGCTATCTCTGATCTCGCCGAGTGCGGATTTGAGGAGGAAGGCTACCCTGTCGTCGACTACGAGTTGGTTATCCATGCCGCCAAGTCGACGACAGCTAGATAGGTTATCCTAATTATTGTATTGGTGTGATTATGATGAATAAGAGCAATACCAGCTTCGGCCAACAGGATGTAAGGCTATTACCTGTCAGATAAGGGGCCCGAACCTGTATAAAAACCCTTGTCTCCGTCTCTTTTACTTCAATCTCGCATATACCCTAGTACCAGCGATCCATATACTATGCAAAATACCGTTGTCGCGGTTTCAAACGTCGACATATGTGTCCAAACATTTGATGTGACGTTTTTGGCCAAAATTTTTTGGATCTAAACAAGACCTAGGCTTAAAAATATAACTAATTATATAGATTACGTGTAAATTGCGAGATAAATCTTTTAAGCTTAATTGCTCCATGATTTGATAATATGGTGTTACAGTAGACATTTGCTAATGACGGATTAATTAGGCTTAATAAATTCATCTCATATGCTAATTAGCACACGTTTACTGTATCATCACATAGGCTAATCATAGATTAATCAGGCTCAATAAATTCGTCTCGCAAATTAGTGTAGGGTTATGGAATAAGCTTTATAATTAGTCTATATTTAATACTTCTAATTAGTGTCTAAGACCCTGTTTAGTTCTATTTTTTTTCCCAAAAACATCACATCGAATTTTTAGACTCATGCATGGAGTATTAAATATAAATCAATTTAAAAACTAATTGTGCAGTTAGGGAAGAAATCACGAGACGAATTTTTTTAGCCTAATTAGTGAATAATTAGCCGTAAGTGCCACAGTAATCTACATATGCTAGTGACGGATTAATTAGTCTCAAAAGATTCGTCTCGCGGTTTCCAGGCAAGTTATGAAATTAGTTTTTTCATTCGTATCCAAAAACCTCTTCCGACTTCCGACCGTCTGATGTAACACCCAAAAATTTTCTTTTCGCGAACTAAATAGGCCCTAAACATAAAATGTGACATGTAAGATCAAATTTAATCGTTGATCCAAACAGGCACTTGGGGACGGAGGGTGTAGTAAAAATCTCCTGCGATATTGCTGACACCTAGTCAAATCAGTCACCACTTGCGCGGAGCTGAAGAGCCGGCTCGTTCCTCTCCTTCCCGTTCACATTTCAAAACCTCAAAGCCCCCACAAACTTCGGAATCGAGGTGAGCGGGAGTTCGGAGAGATCAACCCGAGGGCCGCCGGCCGATGGCGATAGATCAGCCCATCAAAGCAAGTTCTTTCCTCTCCCTCTCTATCTGTATCTCTCGTTTCTCGATTAAACCCAGTTTTTTTGGGGGTCATTTGCTTCGCTTATTCACTGTTCATCCGGTTGATTAGAGACCGAGGGTTCTTTGATTTGTTCCACTCTCTCTTGAATCGTCGATTAATGGCGGCGGATTTGGGGGCTAAAAGTTTTTGTCTTTTGTGTTAGATTTCATCTTCTTAGCTGCTTTTCTTGTTTTGATTCTTCGATCCGAGTGGGAGACTGAAGAGTGTTCTGTGTGTGAGAGAGAGAGACGTGTTCTTGAAAATTTCCCCATGCTTTTTTTTTTCGGATGACGGAGTGATCTGATATTTCAGCTATGTTATATGCTTATCTGTGATCTTCTTGGAGATTTTGCTTCCTCTTTGATCAATTTGGTTGTACTGCTCGTTCTTGGATACGATTTTTGTTTTCTGTTTAATGACTGAAATATTGGTGTTTACTTCCATGGGTAATCTGAATCTAATTCGCTTGTCCTTTGGTTGGTTGTTCTTGAGCAGAAGAGAAGGAGACCACCAGGTTCCAAGAACTCGAAGAACAAGATGGAGCAGAAGATGGAACTAGTCCATCAAAGGCTCGCCTTACTTGACAGCAGCAGTGGCAGCGACAGGGATGACGATATTGGGCCGAGGGTGAGATTCTTGCATTATCATTTCCCATTGATGCGATACATACATTGTTGTTGTTGCAAGGCATTCAAATCAGGACAGGTTCTAACTGGAAAAAATGGGAGAGGCATATACTACAATACCTGGGTGTATGCCCAATCTGGATTCTTAATTTGATAATATTATCTACTTCTACTTAAATGCTACCCTGAATAATTCATGTATCGCAGCACATCTGTATGTTGATATGTCACTTCACAATCTGGATTCTATCCGCTCGTTCTTGCATGTTTAAGAAGTGACATATCACATATTAATCTACTCCCTTTGTCCCAAAATATAAGCATTTTTAGCTATGAATATGGACAACTGTGTGTCTAGATTCATAGCCAAAAGCTGTTACATTTTGGGACGGAGGTAGTATCTTATCAAATTTTTTTCATAACTATTTGGATGACATACAAGAAAGAGGGATTAAAAAGAGTTTCCCGTAGGTTCACAAATTTTGTAACTCTGAACAGGTAAGTCATGACAAATTATCAGATGCTGTATTTGCTTAAATGGTCACTTTATGTGTTAACTGTGAATTTTATCCAGGTCTATAAAGTACTATAGATGTTAATATATTTCTCTATAAACTTGATCGAATGAGAGAAGTTTTGACTTAGGACAAAACTAAAAGACCTTGAATTATGGAAAGGAGGGGGTATTTCTAGCTTATGTTTCTTTTTTCTGTTAATGCTCATTAACATCTGGTAGCCCCTATAATAATCAAGGGTTAATTGGATCTATGCCATTATAAGAATCATGTATTTACCATGATATCAAGAATATATGTTCTTTTTGTACTTGCAGAATTATAATCTTGCTTTTGTTGTTGCTCCACAGGCTATAATAATTGATTGTGATGAAGATGATACGGATGACGTGATGGAGGTTGTTCCTTTGAAAGTAAGGGCAGTGCTGCTTTAGTTAGCGGGTGCAATTTTGTCACTCGAGAAGACATCCCCTTGTTTTGTGCATGTTGTTCAAAAAGTCATAAAAAATTGAAAACATAAGATAGATCAATATGTAAAATATCTCTTCACAAACATGCAAGTTCAAATTCGACCTATACAAGTAGAAAAACAAAAACAATAAATTTGATTACAAATAGTGTGTTTTGTTCTATCGTGTCACATATTGATCTATAATGTCAAATCTTCTTAAACTTTTTTATGATGTTTTGGGCGACATGCACAAAACAAGGGGATGTCTCCTCAAGGGACAAATAGACTTTTCCCTTTATATGATTATCTGTTTACAATGGTGTAAGTTTATATGATATAAACTACATGTGCTCTATTTAGAGCATCCCTTTCAATGATGCTACATCATTGATAGCACTCTATGTAGCAACAATATTTTCAATTGCACAAACTCACAATATCTGTCCTCCTTGTTATCTCATAACTTCATTTATTAATTCTCATCTCAAAAACAACTTATTAAGTGTTCTGATTTTTCTTGGATTTCTTATTGTGCAAGATGCTGATGCCAAAGGAGGTGGAAAATGAGCAAAGAACGGTTCCTGGCATTCCTCAAACATGCAATACCCAGAACACTAGCAATGGACGCACTAACACCACTGAAGTAAGATATGTTCACCAACTCTATCTGTATTGTATGAATGCAGTATGAATGTAATTGTAAGAGGACTTTCAGTTTTCATCTATAAAGCTCATAATACCCCTAAAGATTTTTATATCATAAGCCATAGCATTTAGGATTTCGATTGGCTGGCTGAAATCTCCGGTTTTCCAATTCGAAAAAAAAGATCACATAATGTAATCCTGGAACACATCTCCAATCTTTATTCAGTGGACTTTACCATTTCCTTTCCAATTCCTGTATAATGTATACGAAACCGTTGCACTTTTGAGCTCCATTACTCATAACTGAATGAGTTGTGACTTAACAGGTGCCAGTTAAGGGCCAAAATAAATGTGCAAGGTATTCCAGCTCTCCTTGTTCTTCTTATGAAAAAAACTACTTATGTAGCTCACAAGCTTGTTCAATCACACGCGGTTATCTTCCAAAAAAATCTAGTGTTCAGGCGTTCTGTGGATCTGCTATGAAGAGAGCTCAAGAGATTCAAACGAAGTTACCAGCAGAGCATCCTAGCTTTGTTAAACATATGTTACATTCACATGTTGTCAGCGGATTTTGGCTGGTAAGGGTTGTAGATTACTAGCTTTTCTTATGCTTGTCAATTTATGAAGCCTTAGATAATTGTTTCTTATGAACAGGCTGTGGAGAAGCACCTTCTGCAGAAACATACAAATTGCATTTACTATTAGAAGATTTTATTTGTCAAACAAATGCTCTCACTAAAATTAGAAAGTAAAAGTTTAAAGCGTGTTATGGATCTTATTTAAAACTTCCTACTGCCCTATTAACATGTTCTAAACTTCTAATCTTTTTCATTAAATTTTGTTTTAGGAAGAGAAGTCTCACACATACAAGTTATATCCAACTTATGTACATTTCTTGCATGTTAGCTCTTACTGCTTGAGTTATTGTGTTTATGAAAATGGCTGACACTAGTTCTGCACAAGCCACCTAGAAACTTCTTTTTGGTTTTCTCTGCATCTGATTATTGTTCTCCTCTGCAGGGTCTACCAGCTGGCTTCTGCAACAAGTATCTCCCAAAGCATGACACTGACATTGTGCTCGAAGATGAGAATGGGAACAACCATAACACAAATTACCTGGGTGGTAAGCAGGGACTCAGTGCTGGATGGAGAGGTTTTGCGATTAACCATGATATCAAGGTTGGCGATGTTGTGGTCTTTGAGCTTGTGAGCACAACAAAATTCAAGGCAAGTGTTTCTGAAATGCTTGATAACTTTCTTCCAAGTCTACTACTACTACTTGATTGTTCCTTTATAATCTTCATTCATACCCATTTCTTGAGTTCCCTTGTGGGTTCAGTCTTCCCTAATCCAACAATACAATTACCTCTTGTTTCTTCATGCCTTACATTCAGGTGCATATAATTAGAGATAAAAACATCAGCCCAACTGACAGAGCACCCGGTCTCAAGAGTTTTTACGCCTGCAAGAAACGGAAGATATCTAGTGAGTCAAAGTTTATGTTGTTAGTTTTGCACCTTGAAATGTGTTAGACATGGGAATATACACTAACTATTGAATCTCCCGAATCATGTGCTGTGTTCTACATGACAGAAGAAGCTACTGATAATGCCACCAAGCCTAAGGAGGATCCAGAGACTACTAGAGTCAGTAGCAAAGTGGCTCATGATGATACCCAGAATCTAGTTCATGAAGCAATAGACGGCATCAGGTTTTCAGACTCGGAGATGAGCTTTGACGACGTGATAAGCTACAGTAACTTCAACATCGTCGTGGACGGCTTGGTCATTGACTGCAAGTTCCCCGATCACCAGCGCAGGACGTACTATGAGCTGTGCTGCGCCCAGAAGTCGTTCCTCCACAGGCATCTGCTGAGGCAGCTGAGCCTCACGCTCGTCGTGGGGGTGATCATGGAGACGATCAACATAGCTGAGGGCATCAGGGCCTGCGGGGCGGGTACCTCCTCGCAAGAGGACTTCCTGATCTGGAAGAAGACGCTGCAGTCATTCGACCTGCTGGGAATGAATGTTGCGTTCTTGCTCAAGCGCGTTGACGATCTTCTCGGCCTCCCCGAGCAACCGAGGGATCCATCGGAGTGTAGCAAGTACAATGAGCTGAAGCTTGAGCGGTCTCGTGCTGGGGAGAAGGTGAAGGCTCTGGAGTCCATGATGTTGACAGTGAAGGATGTGCTGAAGAAGATCGATGCCGAGATGGAGGAGATGGAGTCGAGCGTGAGGAACCATGACATTGCGCTGCGGAAGATCGCCACTGCGCCATGGTGATCCTGCTTGACATCTGGGGTACTTGTCTGAAACATTTTGGGTTCGTCATTCAGGGTTTCAGATGATGATGATGATGATGATGCACTGGGAAACCTTCGTGGTGAGTGACTGAGTGGTGAATCCTGCTAAACTCAAGGACTGACCACATTTTTGTGTACATTTCTTCAGTTACTACCACGCAGCTCAGTGCCTATCTAGAACTGTTCAGCAGCAAACCTGTCTAGGAATCAGGATGCTGTTTTTACACGGTAAATCGTATAACAGAAGTTGTAAATTTTGGGGGGCGAATGCGCTGTAAGCAGTGCAGGAAATGCGAGGAAGAAATGCAGAACACTACTTAATTATTTCAGACTCCGTCATTCAGTGCACCCTGTTCTTGGTGCCTGTTTGGTTGGTCGGTAAAGGAGGCGTGATCTGAATACCGGATGCCACCTTCAGTAATTTTCAGATTGTTCTAATTTACATATAACAAATTTGTCATTTCTTTTAGCAAGCTTGCTTTTCCATATGTTTCCAATTCAGATACTCCCTACGTTTCACAATGTAAGTCATTCTAGCATTTCCCACGTTAATATTGTTGTTAATGAATCTAGACATATATATTTATGTAGATTCATTAACATCAATATATATGTGGGAAATGATAGAATGGCTTACATTGTGAAACGGAGGAATTGGTATATTTTATGGTGGAATGCATGAGTTCCTTGCTTTGCCTTGTATTTTATTTTACTGGTCAAATACCCGTGTATTGCAATGATTTATATATAAGGAAAAAAAACGAGTCTTTTTGTTGAGAAAAAAATGGTTGCTTCTATTTGGTTGAAATGGGATTCTTTATCTTAAAAAGACAAAAAGAAAAGGGACAGTATAGTTCTTAAAGTGAGACATAAACCCTTTTTCACGTGGCAATGAAATTCTCATTACTAACAAATTGTGCAGTGTAATTAACTTAAATGTACAAATGAAACTTAAATTTTCATGATTTTTTAACTTGAATAGAGGTGAGAAAGAAGCAAAGCAATATAGCATTAAAGGGTTGCAACCCGATTAGAAGCACCCAATATCCTCTTTCCGGAGAGGAAGAGCAATGACTGCAACACACAAAGCAAGAGGACTCACATGTGTACTGCTCTCATGGCCCCACTCGTCAGTGGTGTTGGCGGCATCATCGCCACAAGTCTTTCGAAAGGAGTATGGAAAATGATAAAAGTATATTAAGTTTTCTTATGCCATTCATAATACATCTGATCCCCATGCGGTTGAGGAGTGGAGGAAGCGGGGTTATGACTTCCACAGGATGATGCTCTCTCTCTCCCCACGTTACTTACCCAGGATTAGGCCGAAGAACGAGTGATCAAAGTTAAATACGGGGACTTCAAGTTGGTGCGGCAGAAGCGAACGTAACACGAAATATTTATTGGGAAACGCTGAGGCCGAATGCCAACTCAATGCACTGTAAACGCCCTTAGCTCATGTCCATTAGTGTTTTTATTCATTCATAGGCAAATCGGAATGTATCTGTTCAAATTTTTGTTTTTACAGATATGATTCTTTTGGGCAACAAATGGCATCTGAACGTATGTCCGCCCTCAAACTAATGGTAATGTGACCATATTTTCCACAGGTTAGATACTGACCATTTCGTACTTCTCTCACATTTGACATTTTTGGCTTCATGCATGGGTTTCTTCAAAAAAAAAAAAATATTCGAGAACCGCCACTATGAGAACCCCACGAAACCATCATTAATTTTTTTCCTAGATCCGCCAATGAAGTTCATGCATCATACTACTTGATCCATACATCATAATAAAATTGGAAAGTATTTATCTTAAACATTCCTTAAAACTAAAATGCATTATAACGTTAATAAAACTAAAACTATATCTTGAATCATTTCTTAAGGTATAGTTTATCAGTCAACTAAATGTACATATTGCGGTCAAAGAGTACACACCTTCAATTCAACATCATGACACGCATCTTAAAAAAACATTTCTTAAGATACGTTTTATCGGATGATAATATAGAACCAATTTTCCCTACCAAAATACAGTTACCTCAGCTTTCTAATTCAAATTTGAACTTGCGAGTTTTGGAGGTTGCAGATCGACCCTACCGACAAGGAAGGTACCACCATTGAAATTTGTTGTTCCTGATGCAAACATGTATATATACACATAATCCCACATAAATGCACAAACTATCTTATTCTGACGTGTTTCTGAACTAACAACTTCAGTGGCTAGTCTCTGAATGGAACTCCAGTCAGTGGCTAGTCTCTGGATGAAACTCCAGTCTTTGCATCTAGCGGGCCACGGTAGCCAGGCGGGCCACGGTAGCCAAACAGACGCCTGATAAGACCATTGCCAAAAGCTGTAATTGCAAGAGATAATAAGCGTTAATTACCATTAGCTGTAAAGCCTAATCAACTGCAGATAATGCAGTCAGCCAAAATTAGCCGACTCATCGTCAGATGTGCACACACCTATTTTCGAGAAACTTTTAGGAAGCTCAAGCTTTGACCCAAGCCTTCCTGGAGGTGTAGTTAGCGTCTCCTTGGTCTGTGAATCGAAGGTAGGGTTGTCTATGATCACATTGAGGAAGACCCATAGATAGCGCTTCACATCATCTACATTGAAGTTACACTCCTCATAGTGCTCATTCAGAAGGTTCATCAGATGGGTGGTAATCAGCTCCGTGACGTAATCAACATGGGTTCCACCTTTTAGTGTCTCAAATCCATTTACAAAGCTGACCTGCAAAACCATAAAAAACAGGAGTAAAATGCAGCAACAACCATGGCATTTAACTAAGAAGCTACCCTGATATAAACATAACCAAAACATTTACCTGCTGAAAGTGTCCATCATCACTCAGGCTCAAACAGACCTCACACCAATCATTTAACTTCTCGTAAACTCTGAAATCGATCAAGAAGGCAAAGGTGAATTCAGCTAATTAAAAAGACAAAACCATTATGGATAGATTTCGATCACTCAACAAACTAATATGCTCGTTCGAAACAACACAGCACAATAACCTTGGGAACCCTGCTCCTGATCTGTCACTGACAGGGGAATCGATATACAGGCGCACATAATCGTTGAAGCTGTTTATACGCAGCCTCACGCCATCCCACTCAACTTGCACGGAGTCTCCTAGAATTCCTGCCATATCAACCACTCTCTTCCACATGAGCGTCACGTGATCCTCTTCGAGGTAGGTCATGTTGAACCTAGCAAGATCTGGCTTGAAGGTGATTATGGTCCAGTTCTCCCCTTGATTGCAGTCTGTAATATGGGGCACTGATTTCTTCCCCATATTCTCAGAGAAAACCTGGAAATTAAAGTATTCAAGGAGTAAGTAACATCATGATCTATATTGTTTTGATAGTAAACTGACCTATCCAATGCTCCATGAAAGTAGTAACTACATCTAAAACTCAGAAAATTTGTTGATAATGCAGAATTTGCATGCCTATAAACGATGAGTTTTTTTAGCAAGAGGCCAGGCCTCCCATTTCCATTAGTAGAAATGGAGATAGACTTACACAGAGTTTTTTGACTCATTGACTACTACCTGGCAACTACATTCCTCCAAAAGCCAACCAAGTTTTCTAAAAAAGAGAAAAGCAGCTGGATCAGATCTAGACATCAAATAAATGACAGCGAGTATATATCAACAACAAAGCCGATAACCCCTGCCAAGTAACAAGGTCATGGAATAGGCAAAGAAAACATATCATGATCCCAGGAAATACTGGTCATGGTATAGGCAAATATAACATATCATGATCCTAGGAGATACTGGTCACAGTGTGCAGGATCTAACAGTTAGAAGAGTCAAAAACAGTATCAGGTGTACCAAACTATGCCACATGCTCTTTCTGGCTTTCCAATTTATGACGCCGTTGACTTTTTAATAAGATATACTACTTTATGGACCCTGTTATTAACATCGTCTTGTCACTGCATGGGTCCTTTTAATTTTTTCACGGTGGAATCAAAATTTATAAGTTCTTTGATGTTAAAATTTGAGTATAAACAACCATGCATATTATTAGTTGCTGTACTGTGCGAGCCACCGAATTTTCGCCATCTCTACTTATGCGTGACCACCTTATTCTCCTTGTATGTTCCGTCTATCCTCCTACTTGTGATACATATGTTTTAGCAAATGTAATTTTATTTTACATATTTGAATAGGTGTTAAGAGAATATAGTTGACAGGAAACAATAGGCGGTTTTCCAAAATTTAATTTATTGGAATTTGATTTGTCCAATCGTTGATTAGTTTTTTTGAGTTGCAAATTAATAATACTCCCTCCGTTTCACAATGTAGGTCATTCTAGCATTTCTCACATTCATATTGATGTTAATGAATCTAGACATATATATCTATATAGATTCATTAACATTAATATGAATGTGGAAAATGCTAGAATGACTTACATTGTGATACGGAGGAAGTAGTTTTTTTTCTTTTGTGTCTCTTTTAGATTTAATTGAATATGTTGCTTAACCCCACGATCATTCGGCCCACTGAACTCAACCGATCCCATCCCATGATCATGCTTGCTAAGCGATAGCTGAGGCGGAGCGTTGTTTCTTTTTCTTTTCCTTTTTTTTAATCCTCTTTCTTCTACTACTATCTCTCTCTTTTTACCTTCAGGAAGGCTCTTCATTTGAACGGATGGCTACGATTTGTCATTTCTGTTTTGTCGTTTTCTGTATCGGATGGTCACCGTTTTGTTCATTACATGGCTCATCCAAGTTGCTGTTTTGTTCATTACATGGTTCATCCAAGTTGCTTTGAGAGATTTACTTTTTCACTTAGGTAGATTTGATGATTTATTTTACTACAAAATATTACGTAATTATCGTTTATTTTATGGTGACTTGATCTATCATGAAATGATCTTTAAGCATGACTTCTTTTTATATATATTTGTACAAAAATTTTGAATGAGACAAATGATTAAACGTTCATAAAAAAAATCAACGACATCAATATATTAAAAAACGAAGGTAGTATCAAATTTGGCACAGTGGAGTTGATTTGTGAGGGTGTGACGCTGCCGAGAGAGAGTAGAGAGTGTGTGCTCAGAATTGGCTCACTCACCTGCTTGTACTTCTTCATGCGGCACCCATCGGCGGTCTCGATGATGAACTCCGTGGAGAACAGGTTGGCGAGCTTGACACCGTAGCCACCGCCGCTGTCGTTCGTCGCCTTGTTCTGATCATCCTCTTCGTCGTCGTCATGGAGGTGGCCGAAGAACATCTCCGGCGCGTAGACGCCGCGCTCCTCGTCGACGAGCTCGACGGGGACGACGCCGCGGCCGTTATAGAAGACGGAGACGCTGCGCTCGACGACGTCGACCTCGACGGAGAGGGTGTCCATGGAGGGGTCGCGCCGCTTGTTGCTCGCGGCGTGGACGAGGACCTCGTCGAAGATCCTGTGGAGGCCCGGGCGGTAGGTCACCTCGCGTGGCACCATGTAGTAGCCGTCGTTGATCCAGAACGTCTGCGTGCGCTTCTCCGGCGAGCCGATGTAGTCGTCCGGCCGCAGGAGGATGCGCTCCCGCAGCGCGCCGCTGCCTCCGCGCGCGGCGGCGATGCGGGCGGACCTCCGCCGAGGCGGCTGGCGTTTCATGGCGTTGCCGGCGGCGCTAGGGTTTGGGTGGTGTTCCCTTGTGGAATTGGGGATCTGGTGGGTGGAGAGATGCGGTCGCGGGCTTGCGGCGTTTTATCGAACGCATAGAACTTGGGCCGATCCACTAACAGCAGGTACAATAACAGCCTATAAACCAGCTGCAAACATATTTTAATAAGATAAAAAAGAGAGAGAAGAACAGCGAGCTACAAATCTATAGCCAGCTGTAGCACAGACTCCAAGACGCAGTATGTGTATGACAGTGGGACCATATGCTAATAGTATAGTAAGTATCTACTGTATGAATTGTCTATTAGATTGACTATAGATGAATTGAAGCTAGTAGTTGACTATACTATTAACCTTGCTCTAAGGGACTGTTTAGTTCAAAAACTTTTCCAAAAGCATCATATTGAGTCTTTGACATATGAATGAAGCATTAAATCTCTATCTTTATTATTACATGGACATGACTACATAGTGGTAGCTGGTTTGTAAGAGACTCTATTCACCTATACTTCAAATAAAATTTTCTCTTAAACTACTCATCCGATCTACAATCCAATTACACTGTTGTGTTCATAATAATTAAATCTTTATAACAAGATCTCACATGATTATATTTTGATGAAAAATCACAAATTGCTTTTATTATATGTCTAAATTACTTTTAGTTTCACTAAGTTACTTCTTAGACATATAAAAGTAAATTCAGCAACGTCTAAAGGTAATTTACATATATTATAAAAATAACTTAGAACAAAAGAAAGTAACTTTAATGCATGTATTTTTTATTGGACATGACTACACAGCTAGTCGTAGTTGGTTTATTATCCATCTAGTGTCTTCTTTCAATTTGAAAAATACAATAGTATGTATCTTATGTGTGTTGAAGTTAACATTGAATTTACTTTTAAAATTTGTTAAACTTATATGGGTTGATCTGTACGGATTAAACAAAGTTTTCTATATAAATTCATATTTTATCTCTACAATGAATTTACTTCTAATGTCCTAACAAAGTTACTTCCGTTTTGTTTTAGGTTACTTTTTATAATATATATAAATTACTTATAGACTTTATTAAATTTACTTTTATATGTCTAAGAAGTAATTTAGTCAAATCTAAAAGTAACTTATATATATATGATAAAAGTAACCTACGTATATAGTAATTTACAAATATAAATATTTTTCATCGTAATATAATCATGTAAGATCTTGTTGTGAAGATTTAATTGTAACGAATACAATGGTGTAATTGGATTGTAGATCGGATAAGTAATTTGATAGAAAACTTTATTTAAAGAGAAAAAAAAGCATACATGTCTATCTCAGTCCTTCCTGCTACGTGGGTGTGTCAGCCTGTCTGTAGTCAAGTACTAGTAGAGAAAGCGATAACGTAAACCGAAAATGAATAGATAACGGGATCGGATGGTCGGAGATGCGTCGCGCGATTAGACTAAAACGAGAGCGCGTACTGTTTAGATTTTACGTTATTATATATATCTTTATCTTTATTTTTATCTATTATAAAAATTAAAGATGTTTTTGCCAGTAATTTTAGTACGTCGTCTTGAGTCCGTGTCGAGTTACTCCGTAAGCAGTGCTCGATTGATTACCGTTGCTTTTACTTAATCGGATGGCTGTGACGGTACGTGATTGGTGGCGATACACGCTGCACAGCTATTGGCTGGTGCCGTTAACACCGGGATTTCCTGCTCGCTACGGATTAATGACTGTAATCCTTTTTGAATATTTTTTTTCCTTTCCCGTAGATTATCCAGAGTAATCATGGCATATGTATATGAAATTAAATTAAGATATTGCCTACACTCAAATTGAATATCTCTATCTCTACTATTATAAAAATTAAAGATATTTTGTCGGTATTTTGGTACGTCATTCATATTTGTGTCGGTTTTTAAGTTTGTTCGCTTTTGAAAATACAGATCCGTGTTTGAGTTGGATTTTAAATTCGTTTTCTTTTGGAAATACAAAAGAAATCATATAAGAAATCTCTTTAAAATAACTCACATGCTAACTTAAGATGAAAGTCGGACTCTAATTACTATTCATAATTTTCTTAAAGAAAAGATATCCAAGGTCCAAACTAAACCGTATAACAATAATAAAATTAAAATAGCATTCATCCGTTGCAATACACGGACATTTTTTCTACTATATATATATTACAAGTTGAAAATGTTTTTGTCGGTCGTTTGGTACGTCATACTAATCCGCTTCGTGTTCCAATTACTACCTCCGTTTTAGGTTATAGGATGTTTTGAATCAAAGTCAAACTACTCTAAATTTAACAATTTTGTAGAAAAAAGTAGTAATATTTTTAACCCAAGATAAATATATTAGGAAAAATTATTTAATTATAGATTTAATGAAACTATGTTGGTGTTATAAATATTAGTATTTTTTCTATAGAATTAGTTAATCTTAAAGTAGTTGACTTTGATGAAAATCAAAACGTCTTATAACCTGAAACGGAGACGGAGGGCCATCCGGAAAAAAGAAATTAAAAAAAGGGCGGAAAAGAAATCCGCAAAAAAGTCCGACTCCTAGAAAATAGCAAAAATAAAACGTCCTTAAAAAATAAAAAAGGCCAAAAGATACCTTCCGAAAAAAAACTGAACGCCAATAGTTTCCTAAAATAAAAAAGGCCAAAAATAAAACTCAGTCCTACTTACAAAACAGCGAAACAAATAGCCATCCGTAAAAAAAATTTAAAAAAGCAAAAAAGTAACTCCGATTCAAAAAACAGATGGCAAAGAAACATTCTTAAATATTAATCTTAACTAACTAAAAAATTCATAATTTTCCTTTCGTCACCGATTATTTTCGTCCGTGCTCCCACTTACGTACGCAAAATCGATTTTAATCCGCGTAGTTGTGTCGAACGCTTTTCAATCTAGTGCAAAACCACGGTCTAGATAGAATATGTATTTTCCATGTAACAACCAAGCAAAAACAGCAGTCTGCGGCCTACTTGGCTAAGGAAAGAGCTCTTCACATAGCCCACCATACTTCGATTCCCACCTTCATCTCCTTTTAACACACATATTATTACAGAATCGTCCCCCAACCACAAAACCAGATACTGGGCGTCCCTCAACTAACAAAACCGTTCGCTTGAGATCCTTTAATGGTTTTAACCCCGGTTTTATCCGACGTGGCGGCTAAGTCGGCGTGGGATTGACGTGTCAGATTATCCACGTCATCACCCCCTCTCTCTCTCTCCCTCTTCTCTCCCTTCCTTCTCTCTATCACTCTTATTCTCCTCCCTGGAGCACGCCCGCGACGACGTCCTCCCCCTCTGCCGCCGCCCGAACAGCCCCAGCGTGAGCCGCTCTAGACCTCTAGTAGACCGCCCGAGCATCTCCTTAGCCTCCCCTTGACCTGCCCCATGCAGGTGATCCTCTGCGACGCCGGGAGGGTGGCGTCGCCGCCGTCCGCCTTGCTCTTCTTGGCGTCCTGCGCATTCTGCCACACGGACGGCGACAGCAGGAGCGGCGAGTACGCCGCCGCGGCCAGCTTCTTGGTCCCGTCCCTCGGCGGCGGGGTAGCCTTCACGATGAGCCAAGTCCGCGTCGGTGAGGGTGCCTTGATCTGGTGGTTGTGGTGGTGGTGAGAGACACCGGGTTCAGCGACTTCGCAGCAACCGCGTTTTCCGGCGAGCTCGTCGCCTGTCAAGGACAAAAATCAGTAGCTCTGTTTTGATCAATGTACACTCGAATCACAAATTGATAGGTAAATTAATTCAGAAACAGCATACACAGTGCAGAAATCAAACAGTAACTTGATATCAAACCGCTACAAAAACACAATCATTACTGACACTAAGCAAACGACTGCAGATAAAACTGGCAAGAACAAGCAGGCACCAAACGTAACTCAGCTGCACGATTGATTACTTGAGTACGGCGAAACCTCCAAGTCCAGCGACGACAACGATTGGCACGACGGAGAACCATACGGCCACCTTCCCGACGCCTCGCCGCCGGTTGCTCGGGGAAGCGGAGACCCAGCAGCCGACACCCACCTCCGCCGCACCGAACATGGCAACGGCGAGCAGGATCACGTAATAGGCGTAGAAGAGCGCCTTGCTGTGGACGAACAAGGGATTATAGGCGTAGAAGAGCGCCTCGTTAATATGCAACAGCGCAAGGGATTATAGACTGACCGGGGAAAAAAAGATTAATGAGTGGCAATTAATCCTGGAGCCACTCCTGGAGCACCTCGATGGAGGACCGGAGGAGGGGAGCTCGACGGCCTCGAGCTCGCCGGCAGGGTCGGAGGAAGTCGAGCGCGAGCACGTGGGAGACAAGCCGCTCCTTCCTCCCCTGGATCACACCTCACGTCATCGACGGCATCTTGTACTCCAGTGGCGGCGCAGCCGCCTTCGAGGAGAGCGGCGCCTCCGTCGCCCCCATCGTCATGTCCCTCCGTGGCCTTGACGTCGACCGCCAGGACGGCAGGACCTCCCCCGCGCCGGGCCGCCGGGCGTCGACGGGAGGGAGCGGGCGTGCGCGGGCGTCGACAGGCGGCGGGAAGGCGCGAGCGTCGACGGGGCGAGGCGGGAGAGGAGGAGGACAGCGCCGCGAAGGCCGGCGGTGGGAAAGCACGGGGGAGCTCCACGGTGCAGGTGTGCACCGGACGTGCGCGGGCGTCGACCGGGCGAGGCGCGGGAGAGGAGGACGGCGTCGCGACGGCGGCCGGCGGTGGGCACGAAGGCCAAGCTCCCAGCCCTCAACTGAGCGCGGTGGTGGCAGGCGAGCGCGGTGGCGGCGGGTGCTGCTGGCGCCCCGTCGCCGTCCAACTCCGGCGGCGCCCGCCCCCTGCTCCGCTTCGCGCGGAGAACCGCGCCGACATGCTCCGCTTCAGCCGCCGCCCGTCTCGGCCTCGTCGCCTACCCGCTAAAAAAGAGAAAAGGGAAGAAAAGGGAAAAAATAGGGGATGACGTGGCATCTTAGCATATGGGGCCCACGTGGGTCCCAAGCTGACTCATGCGCCATGTAGACTAAAACCGGAATCAAAATCACCGAATGAGCTATTGTGCTCGGTTTTGATTAGTTGAAGGACGTCCGGCTTCTGGTTCTACAGTTGGTGGACGATTTTATAACTCGATGGTAAGTTGAGGACCTTTGGGGTACTTTTTCATATTATTTAGAATAAGTCTACTTTACATCCCCCTATCAAATCATTTTTTTTGGGTAAAAAGAAAACGATCGAAGGGACTAGTAAATTAAAACTCCAACCCCTTTTAAACTCGGCAAATCTCTTCTATTATAAAAATTAAAAATATTTTTACCGTACTTTAGTACGTCATCCGTGTATAGATCGGGCTTTAAATTCGTTCGCTTTTGAAAATATAGATCCGTATTTGAGTCGAGTTTTAAGTTTGTTCGCTTTGGAAATACAAAATGAGTCGTATAAGAAATCTCTTTAAAATAAATTCGCATGTTAACTTGACATGATTTTCTAAAAAAAAATATATCCAAACAAATTCTTACAATGAACAATAATAAAATCAAGATAGCCTTCACCCGTTGTAACGCACGGGTATTTTTTCAAGCCGTAAAAATCGCCTTCCAAAAAGAAAAAAACAGCTAAAAAAGGTAAAAAAAAAACAACAACGCAACGTCCGATTGCAGCTTATGTTTTTGTGAAATCATTGTCATGATTAATATTTGTGATGAACAATTGGCTATGCAAATGATTTAATTAAAGAATTGGTTTGATAGTTTGTGTGGATGTTGGTGTGAGTGCGTGTGACTAATGTGAGTCAGGTTGTGATATATGTGCCTAGAAACGGTTGTTTTGTCTGATTATGTGCAGGTGACTTGAGGTCAGCCTTGGTCAATGGTGAGGACCGGGACTATGTTTAGGGAGGAACAGAGATCTAGTGCGGTCGGGATACCATGAGAAGGTGACTAGAGTCAGGATTTTTGGAGGTCAACTTCGGTCAACAGTGGGATCGGGACTAAACTCAGGGAGGAGTTGAGGTCCAGACGGTCAAGGGTACCAGGTGACGAAGTTGGATACGAGATGGCATACGGTGGATGGACACCATGTAGGTGAGATCTTCGCAACGAGCTTCACGAGGTGTGCGTGTAAGCGTCGGTGTTTGTGAGGAGGAATGAGAAAAATGGAGATGTACATGTACGGTGGAGTGCATGGTTGCTACAGTACTCGATGTACTGTAGCGTGTAGTTTGCATGTATGTGATGTGCATGTGTACCGTGTGGGCTAGCATGCTTGTATGTACATGTGGTTGTACATGTGCAGCTAGTTGGTTGGCATGCATCTGATGCATGCGTGTGTTGCTGAGATTGATTGAGCAGGCCGAAGCAGCCGCGGCGTGGACGTGTGTGTTGGCTCGGTGGTGGCAAGCCGAGTCGGCTCGGGCAGCAAGCAGCAGCAGCGTGGGCAGGAGGAGTCCGGCTCGGTTGGCGGCTGAAGTTGGGCTGCGGTTTCGATAGAGAGAGGATTACAATTTGGAAATTGTAATTTGATTTGGTAACTGAGGTTAGAGTCCTAGTGGAACTAGGCTTATACTCTTACTTTGATAGGAGGTCTTTGGTATAAATAGAGAGGGAGGGGTGGTCTCTCGGTATCATTTTTGAGAGTAATTGAATTGAGTTGCAGTTTAGTTAGGGTTTCGAGTTTAGTCGAGATTTTTGTAAAGAGTGCTGTTGGCGCACTTTGTAAACACAGAGAGAAGCAATAAAGTTGTCATCTACTTTGAGAGTTGTTCAATTTGTGTTTCTTCGGATCCAACTGGCGGTGGCGACAGGACTACGTCGAGATTTCCATCGATTTGAAAGTAACTTTTATTTCCGCTAAAAGTTTTTGGGTTTTTGGTTTACCCTACCATTCACCCCCCTCTGGTAGGCTTGGTTTCTTGTGTTCGATCCTTCAGTTTTTTCTAAAAAAATATATAAATCCAAACCAGTTCTCATAATAGATTTCACCTTAACTAAAATGTATATCTTTTCTCTATCTTTATCTCTACTATTAACAAAGTTAAAGATGTTTTTGCCGATACTTTGGTACGTCATCCTTCTTTAAGTCGGCTTTTTAATTTTGTTCGCTTTTAGAAATATATATTCGTGTTTGAGTCAGGTTTTATATTTGTTCGCTTTTGAAAATACAAAAGGAGTCCTATAAAAATATCTTTAAAAAAATCGTATGCTAACTTCAGACGAAAGTCAACTCTTAATTGCAGCTCATCATTTTCTTAAAAAAAAATCAATCAAATTTTCAGAATAAATTTTATCATAGCTAAACCGTATAACAATAATAAGATTAAAATAGTCCTCACTTATTGCAACGCACGGGTATTTTTTTTCTAGTTAAAAAAAGAAGAAAAAGGGATCGGTTAGGGCTTTAATTGATTAGATTAGATATGGGGCAAATTACAGATTAAAAGTTTTTCTGAATTGAGTACCTAGGAACCCCCTCCATCAATGTAGCTTCGCCCCTGCTTGGCGACGACCATGTCGGCTTCGATCTCGGCGGCGGCCGTCTGGAGGAGCCGCCGGTCGTTGTGTTTCACCCATCTTGGAAAGTTCTCCTCGTCGTCGTCGTCACTGGTCAGTGACCTTCGGTGGAGCTGACTGTGGACGGGGACGTCGGAGAGCTCGCCGACGGGCCTTCCCCTCGCGACGAAGATGGCGAGGCTGTTGCTGAGGTGCTCCCGGAGGTTGCCGAGCATCTGCTGCTTGATGCGGCCGTCGGCGTCGTCGTCGCCGCTGGCGCCGACTTGTTGGAGTCTGTCCTGGCACGTGTCGTGCCTCGATGAGCGCCTGAGCCACGTCATGATGTCGTCTCGTCCCGCCGTGTGGGCGTCGACCGAGTCCAGCGACGGCGGCGGCGGCGCGATGGCGCCGACCGACCGCGAGAGGAGCTCCGACGCGGCGTCGAGCATCTCCACGCAGTCATCGTACGGGGCGCTCGATCTCGCCCCGGCGAGCAGGGCGGCGGCGCCGCCGAGCGCCGTCGCGTTGTACAGCGCGTCCACCACGTGGCGATGCGTCGCGTTGAGCGACATCGGCACGAGCTCGGCGTCGCCGGCGCGAGCCCCATGAGCGTGCTGACGCACAGCTCCGGCTACGTGGTCATCCTCGACCTTCCCAAGATGGGTAAGTTCGAAAACCTGAAAATATATTTTAAGAGCTTACTTCCTCCCTCCGTTTTATAATGTAAGTCATTTTAACATTGCTCATATTTGTACAGATGCTAATAAATCTAAACATATATGTGTCTAGATTCATTAACATATTTATGAATGTGGATAATATTAGAAAGTCATATATTATGAAATAGAGGGAGTAGAAAATTAAATGACATATGTGTGTATAAGTTTGTGGGTCGTCTGTGCACTAATTAAAATTTCGTTCCTATAACGGATATATTACTAGTTGTGATTAAGAGGAAAAAAAAGGCGAATGGTGATGTGGTATCGCATTACTCCCATCCGCTAGTGCCGGCGACTCGGGGACTGGGACTGCTTCTTCGTCTGCAATCATGCACCCGCCGCTTCACCGGCTTGATGCGGCCGTCGCCGACTCGCCGTCGTCTTCGGTGTAACTTGTAAGTGGAGCAAAAGCGAGGCTAGTGACTACTAAGCAGAGAATTTATAGCTAGGCGTTTGGCTTTTCTTTTTTAACTAGAAAAAATACCTGTGCGTTACTACGGTAAAAAACGTTTTTTATCCTATACATTATACTCCATTGGTTTTGGACCGGATGCTTCTTTGTTTTTGGACCGGACGTTCATTCCTTCCTTTCTTTTCAGCTCTAGTTTTAGAGTAGTCCGCTAACTCTATCTGCTTGGTCTATCTTTCTTTGGCTCAGCCCACAAGTGCAGCTGTAGTCTTAGCTCGAACATTTCCGTGTCTGGCCTACCTCTCTTTGGCTCAGCCCACATGTGCAGCTGTAGGCCTAGCTCGACCAGTCTCGTGCTCGTACCATGACGGAGCCGATCCTCCCATCAAATCCGGTAATCTGGTCGAGCTCGCATAGTTCAGTGTCCGTACCATGGCGGAGTCAATCCTCTCCGTCAAATGCGGTCGAATCTTTCTCGATCTCCAAATTGTTGAGAAATTTTGATCCACTCGATCTCTTTTTTCGTTTTTTTACCAAAATCGAAGCAATCCGTAAAACTTGGAAAAAATGACGAACTTAAAGGGAAATTCAAGGGGAAAATAATGAAAGAGTAGTGGAGAATCGGTTTTTGCAATCTATTGAATGAGGAAACACATAAAGATGCAAATCGACATGGCGGCGTCGCTAGGGTTCGGCCCGATGAAAAAACCACAAAAAAAAAAGCGAAACCAGGAAAACGGTGAAAGAAAAAACGGTGAACAAAATAAAACGCACGAAAAAACCCGGAAAAACGGTGAAAGAAAAAAGCAGTTGAAAATAAAATAAAACGGAAAAGGAAAAAGAAAAGGGAAACGGACAAAAAATTTTATTTTATTTTTGCCGTGATTTTCGCCTTTTTTTTTGTCGGATCGGACAGATTCCGGTTTTTTTATCGGACAACTTTTTTTCGCCCTTTTTTATCGGATTTTTCTTTTTTTTTGCACTTTTTTTCGCCCGGTTTTTTTATCGGACAAACCTGGTTTTTTTTGCCTTTTTTTCGCCTATTTATTTTTACGGACGATGGAAGCACCTCTTTTTTTTAAGTAGTAGAGATTTGCTATCTTCAGGAATTCGCTGTTTTTCTTTTCTGTCAATTTTGGTGATTCTCATGTTGCCAAATTTTGGGTGCATCAACTGGAATTGGCGTGCATTTACAAATCAATCTTAAACTACGACGAAATTCATACAATTCAGAGGAAAAAACTCAAAACTGTGATCAAATAAGCGATAAAAAGGCGATGTGCCACAACACACATGCAGGCAACAGCGTCGGGTAGCGCTGGTCGATTCGGGCTACCAATGATACTGATGCCGTTGCACTTGCTCGCCTTGATTCGGTCCTTGCACCAGCACGGTTGGTTCGCACTTGCACAAACTGCTTGCATATTCCGGTATTCAGATCACACCAACAAAGCAGGCAACAAGAAGAGGGTGCACTGAAATGAAACCATATTTTTTCTTTTTTGAGGTGTAACTAAGTCTGAAATAGTTAAAGAGTAGTACCACTGTACCACTATGCATTTCTTCCTCGCATTTCCTGCATTGTCTACAGTGAATTTCGTCTCCAAAATTTACAACTTCTTTTACACAATTTTGCCGTGTAAAAACAGCATCATAATTGCTAGACAGTTTGTTGAACAGTTCTAGATAGGCACTGAGCTGCATGGTAGTAACTGAAGAAATGTACACAAAAATGTGGTCAATCCTAGAGCTTAAACAGGATTCACCACTCAGTCACTCACCAATCAAGTTTCTCACTGCATCATTATCAGAAACTCCAAAGGAATAGCCCAAAGTATATCACGATGTAGTAGTTATAGCAGGCCGTGGTGGCCATCTTCGTGCTGCAACTTAATTGTAATGCTTCTACACACTAATCTCCGTCTTTTGCCGTCAGCTTCTTCAGTATAACCTAATGAATGAGCTACGAAGGCTCCAAAACCTCCAATTAATATCCTCCCGCTGTATACTCAGCCTCTTTGCAGTCTGGTTACTGAGAAAGATCCTCAGGTAACCATTCCTTTGCCATATCAGCAGCCATCCTGGATCAGCGAAACCGACTAGATTCATCGTGTGGAGAGCATTCGGCGCTTCTTCTCCGCGAATTCTCCTCGTGCCAATGCTTCGACTTAAGAAAGCCGATCTGTTTCTGTTAACAATGGGAACAATGTCAATGGTGGTCAGGTGGTTCCATAAGTTTCCTTCTTCCAAGGTGAACACCAAGACTTTTCCATCTTCAACTGGCACAAGGAGCCCAAGGCATCCCTTCCACTCGCACATCAACCAGTCAGGTTGACAAACAGGGCTTGCTTGATAAGGTAGAACAATGGTTCCAACCCGATGAGGAGGGGCTTCCCGGTGTTTGTAGAAGACGATCTCCCCAGCAGAAATCTTGTAGTACATAGTATTGTCGATGGTCACAGCATTTCTTGGCCGGTTCGACCAAAATTGGTTGGCCGTTTGATGAACACTCCACCCCTCCATAGCCGAGTCCCAAACTTGAAACCTCGGAGGTCTGATGTCCCAATCTGCCAAGGCCGGGTGACTAACATGTTCTGCTGGTATGGCTATCCAATATCGTGGTGATATTGCTTCGCCATTCATAACCTCAACACACAAGCCTGGAGGCCCTGTATTAGCTTCAAGATCGGGAGGGTGAATGTACAGCTCCTGGTTCACCATTGGGTTCCAAAGGCACATCTGAACTGGATTTGATAAACTAAGCAAATGCACACCAGAACATGTGGCCACAATTGCAGCATCACGGCCATCAAATTGCTCATCCATCCTGGGGAATGATCTCTGGTTACTTAGGCCATCTGACGCTTGCGCCTGTACTGCATCAGTTTGCAGCAGAAAACCAACTGAATGGGTGCCACCAGTTGCTGGTTGAGCAGCATTAAGGGAACCTCCATCCCCAACGCCATCAAGATAAGCCTGGTTCCATTCCCTTGCCAAAAGTCTTGTCCTCTGCACGATGCACGCGGGCAACCGAGGGTAGATGAATGCCCTGATGATATCTGATGTAGTATTATTCAAAGCCATATCCTGAAACATATAGAACAAGAGAGAATGTTGACAAAAATTGGCACCAATCTAAACATCAAGAAACATTATTGAAAATAAACAATGAATTGGTAGGGCGCACCAAACCAAACTAGCCCTAATTTGTTTTTATCTTTGTCCTCACCTCAAATCAGAAGGTATTCTATAATTATGTTAAGAGAGGATAGCAAAATTCCTAAGTCTCCCTTCATCCGAAGGGATTACTCGTATGCTAAACAAGCCCTTATGCTAATAAGGCACACGAAATACACAGAAAGCCTCCCAAAATAGCACAATACGGCCTCTAATGCCACACCAGCGCGCTTCTTCTCCAATCTCCATCCCCCAGCACCCCTCCCTCTCTGAAAACCTAACCCGGCGGGCGGTGCTGCGCTGCAAACCAGGAAGCGTTCGTCCGGCGTCGGTAGCACGCGCCAGCAAAAATTAGGAGCAGCGATAAGTGAAACAATCGAGATTACCTAAAGATCTTTAGTAGAAGAAATCAAATCCCGTGGAGAAGCCGGTGAGGATAAAATCCAATCCTGTGGAGAAGTCGATGAAGATAAAATCCAATCCTGTGGAGAAGCCGATGAGGATAACCAGAGAAGAGAAGAAATCCAGTTCATGCGAATCTGCACATGTAAGTGGCGGTGATACGAAATGACGGTGGCCTACCAGGAAGCGTCCGTCGGAAGGTGAGCGGTCGGCGGCTGTGGGGAGGACACCCGTCGATGGATGGAGTGGATGATCCGTGGGAGCTAGCTGTGGCCGGAAGCGGTCGGCGGAGGTGGAGAAGGCCTCCGCCGACGGAGTGGCCGATTTCGTAGAGCTCTACTGGAAAGAGGCGGCGGCGAGGAAGGTGAGTGGAAAATTCGGAGGTCCGAATCCGATCGCGGGAGATTGGGAGGAGATTTAGGGTTTTGGTCTTTTCGCAAGGAGCTCAGCTGCAGCCTACAGGCGGCGCTTGGACCTAAAACTAAAAGCGTGCACGGCCAATAAAACTAGGCCACTTGTCACATTAATTGTCTATTTGCTCCGTAATCAACACCAGTCAGGACAACATCAGGTTAGCCCGGACTTTAAATTAGAGTGTCGTCAAGCTCGGCTCCGTATCGTCTGGCTTTTCGCCTCAAAAGGCAAATTTTGCCGTTGTTTTCATCTCAACCACCCATTCAGTGATCAACGTCTCACATGTATTATACCTAGCTGCCCGGTGATTAATTTAGCAGTAACTAACCGAGACCACAATCATCAAGTGACTAATTTAGCAGGTAGAAGTAATAACTAATCAGATCTAGAAAATTAATGTGCCCCATCTTTTATATTATAAGTTGCTCTTACTTTTTTTTTCTAAGAGCAGGTACAATAGCAGATTATTAGCCAGCTATAAATATATTTTAATGAGATAAATGATGAGAGAGAAGAGCAGCGGGCTACAGATTTTTAGCCAGCTGCAGCACGGACTCCAAAAACACAATATGTGTATGACATGTGGGACCATATATTAGTAGTATACTTCCTTCGTCCTATAATATAAGAGATTTTGAGTTCTTGTTTACATTGTTTGACCACTCGTCTTATTCAAAAAAATTTGTGCAAATATAAAAAATGAAAAGTTGTGCTTAAAATACTTTGGATAATAAATTAAGTCACAAAAAAATAATAATTCTAAATTTTTTTTGAATAAGACGAGTGGTTAAATAGTGTAAGAAAAACTCAAAATCCCTTATATTATGAGACGGAGGGAGTAGTAAGCAACTATTGTATGAATTGGCTACTAGATTGGCTATAGATGAATTGGAGCTAGCAGTGGGCTACACTATTAAACTTGCTCTAAGTTTGTCCCAATTTATAGATAAATATAGTAACACTTCCAATACAGAATAAACATATTATCAAAATATATTTAATGAAACTAATTTATTATTGTAAATGTTACTATTTTTTAATAAATTTGATCAAATCTAAAGAAGTTTTTTTTTAAAAAAATATCAAAGTGACTTGTAATATGAAATGGAGGAAGTATCAACAAGGCGGTAAAACACGTGTGAATTTTACCGAGCTATGCTATCTTTGATTTCACATTCTTTTAAATTTTTTTTTACAATATATTCACTCTATTTATGCGTCACATTTTCTCAAAAGCCAATTAAAATTTTACACTATAAATTATATATATTTTACACGCTAATTACACTGTAACATTCAGAACTTATACTGAGAACTAGCTAGGATAAAAGCAATTGATTACCTACTTGAAATAAATATGCACATATTTGTAGCAAAAAAAGTATCCAACGTCAGATATTTGGTTCTTAATGTCAGTTGGTTCTTTATCGCTTAGTCCAGTCAAGGTCTTTTTTTTTTCATGCGTGCTCTAATTTGCCTTCAATAAAACTTGATTAATTAGCAGCTATCTACTTTCCGTCTTCTAGGCCTTCAACGGAACGAACAATAAAACTTGCCTTCAAGGCCAAAGGCAGACGAGTATCTTCTACCTTTTCGTCTCAAGGGCAAATTATGCCATTGCTTTCATCCATTGCTTTCATCTCAGCCACCCATTTAGTGATCAACATCTGACATGTATTATACCTAAGCTACCCAGGTGGTAAGTGGTAACTAACCAATACTACAATCATCAAGTTATTAATTCAGCAAGTAATTAATCAGATCTAGAAAATTAATATATATGAACAAGGCGGCAAAGCGCGCGTGAACCACGATAATCTTTTTACCGAGCTGTTCTATCTTTGATTTCACAATCTTTTAAAGTTTTTCAACAATATATTCACTATGCATTTATGCGTCACAGTTTAAAGCCAATTAAATTTTTACAGTATAAATTACATACATTTTATGTGCTGATTACACTGTAACATTCAGAACTTGTACTCTTTTTTTAACGACTCGCACTATATGAAAGTGTTGTATAAAGATTAAGATTTTTATGATACGCTTTTCAAACGGCTAAACGGTACATTTCGTGTGAAAACTTTCTATATGAAAGTTGCTCTAAAATATCATATTAATCTATTTTTCAAGTTTGTAATAATTAAAGCTCAATCAATCATACGTTAATATCACCTCGTTTTACGTCAAAAACAAAATCTTCATCTCCAGGAGAAAAGAACACCACCTAAACAGCGTGAAGTTTATTTTGATAGAGCAGGAAAAGAATTACAAGATTACAATCTTGGGAGATCATAACCATGAAAAGAAGAAAAAAAAATAACCACCACGTTGTTGATGAAAAATCCGCGCTTGGCCGATGGTATCGGGTCTGTGTTGGCGTGAACTAAGTCGACAAATACAACGGCTTGAGAGATCTGCTTAGCTCCAGTGCATGTCCAAAATATTGATGAGATGCGGACGTGCCAGTTAGTTTGATCCTGCAATTGACAAATGTTGACGGAAAACACGGCGGCCTGGGAGATTTGCTTAATTCTAGTGCATGTCCAAGGTTTGCCTCGCGGGTAAGGACGTGCCAGCTGGTTTGATTATGCAACCAGCAAATAAATCAAGATACAAAGTTAAATCAAGAAACAAAGTTAATTTATTGGAATTTGATTTGTCACATCGTTGATTAGTTTTTTTAGTTGCAAATTATTAATAGTTTTTTCTTTTGTGTCTCTTTTAGATTTAATTGAACATGTTGCTTAACCCCACGATCATTCGGCCCACTGAACTCAACCGATCCCATCCCATGATCATGCTTGCTAAGCGATAGCTGTGGCGGAGCATTGTTTCTTTTTTTTTTCCTTTGAAAGGACCTTGATATCGCTTAGAGGGGGAGTGAATAGGCGGTTTTTAAAAATAAATACGGAAGCTAAAACAAAACAGGGCCAGATTGTTTGATATTAGTCCTATGTGATCGGATAGTCTAAACTGAGATCAGACTATCTGACCTGCACAACAACAATATAAACAAGAGAAATACCTAAGAGCTCTAGATTCAATCCACAAGCAAAGAAGTGAGCTCGACCAACAACAATATTAGCATAGCACAAAGCAATGGAACAAGAAAGTAAAGAGAGTAGGATATCACCGAGGTTTACGCGCCGATGTATTTCCCAGAGTTCAAATCCTTGAGGGGATTCTAGTCTCTGTTAAGGGGCTCGCAAAGAGCCGGGTCTTTTTCAACCCTATTCTCGTGAGGTTGCACAAATGCACTCCTCCTTCTACTAAGGGTATCTCTTTCCTTGCGGAGGCGAGATCCGGCCTTCACAAACTTCTCTTGGCCAACCACATGTAGATTGGTGGCCCAAGAACGACACCTAGCCGTCTAGGAGTCCTCAACCTACAAGAGTAATAAACACCACACAACTCTTGGACAATCCTAGTGCTCAAGATCTAGAGAAACACACACTAGGCTCCCAAACTCCAAATCCACACACAAAGATTCAAGTCACAAAGAACAAGGGGGATTTGAGATAGAGAGGGAGAGAGCTCAAAGATCCAAAGCACTTAGCACAAAGCTCAACCCAAAACAAGATTTGAATGAAATGTATTTGAGAAACCCTAGAAAAGGGTTGGTGGGGGGTTTATATAGATCTCCCAAAATGTGACCGTTGGAGGGGAATCTTTCAGTCCACATTGGATAGTCCGATACAAGATCGGATAATCCGATATTTTAAACCTCCAAGGCAACGAGAAACAGAAAACGAAGTTCCATGAAATTTCGGACTTTCCGAGACATCGAACTATCTGATGTTAAATCAGAGTATCCGATAATTTAGAAGCAAGAACTTCATCCTCAAACAGATACTCAAGTTCCATGAAATTTCGGAATCTCTGTATCATCGGACTATCTGATCCAACATCGGATACTCCGACACTTAGAAAAACTCACTCGAAAGGATTTTTCAAACAAAGACAGAGAGTGAAGTTCTGTGAAAAATCGGATAGTCCGATACATTGGATAGTCTGATGTTGCTCAAGTAAAAATGCAATAACTTTTTACTCCGAACTCCGATTTCGAAGATCTTGGACTCTATGGAAAGCTAGTTTCATGGGCTATCAAACCCAACATAAAACATGGTCCAAAACCTTCAAGAGATGTTGAAAATCTTGCAAAGAAACCCGATGTAAGTGTTGTGACAAGTGAAATAACTCGGGATTGGAATTTTGGCATAGGTTTTTCAACTCACACAAAGATGAAGCATTTTGAGCACTAGTATTAAACCAATTATATGCATGTGGTATCCCTCTTAATAGTACGACATCCTAAACTCAAATTTAAAAGGCAAAGTTATACCAATAAGAGTACCTTCACACCATATTGTTTCTTCACTTGGAGGGTTACCAACGTCAAGGTCATTTGATCATCGGGAAGATCTCATCTTCTTGATCTTTGACATTTCATCTTCCATTTGTCAAATGATTGATGCGGATAATCCATGGCTTCAAATGGCCTCGCACAGTCCATCACGACACAGACCTCACTTGCCCTTCACCACCGGTTTCGGTTCGTCGGCGCCAAGCCCCTTGCTTGCCCTTCACCATCGCATGCGATGGGCATGGTCCATCGTAGCTGAGTGTCGCTTGCGCTTCACCGTCTTGCCATAGGTAGTCACTTCATATCTCGCATCTTCAATCTCTTCTCTTTAATTCTCATCCATCGATAAGTCCATCTTCTAGCTTCTTCATCGGACTAATCATTTGCTTATACACTCAATAAGCGCATTAGTCCCTTAATCACTTGTCATTAATTCCCTTAATCACTTGGCATTAATTAACCAAAACCCACTAAGGGCATAGATGCTCTTTCACTTTTCCTTTTTTTAATCCTCTTTCTCCTACTACCATCTCTCTCTCTCTTTTTACCTTCAGGAAGGCTCTTCATTTGAACGGATGGCTACGATTTGTCATTTCTGTTTTGTTGTTTTCTGTATCGGATGGTCACCGTTTTGTTCATTACGTGGCTCATCCAAGTTGCTTTGAGAGATTTACTTTCTACTTAGGTAGATTTGATGATTTATTTTACTATAAAAGATTACGTAATTATCGTTTATTTTATGGTGACTTGATTTATCATGAAATGATCTTTAAGCATCACTTTTTATATATATATATTTATATAAAAATTTTAATTAATGAGACGAATGATTAAACGTTCAATAAAAAAAATCAACGATATCATATATTAAACGAAGATAGCATCAAATTTGGCACAGTGGAATTGATTTGTGAGGGTGTGACGCTACCGAGAGAGAGTAGAGAGTGTGTGCTCAGAATTGGCTCGCTCACCTGCTTGTGCTTCTTCATGCGGCACCCGTCGGCGATCTCGACGACGAACTCCGTGGAGAACAGGTTGGCGAGCTTGAAACCGTAGCCGCCGCCGCCGTCGTTCGTCGTCTTGTTCCGACCATCCTCTTCGTCGTCGTCATGGAGGTGGCCGAAGAACACCTCCGGCGCGTAGACGCCGCGCTCCTCCTCGTCGACGAGCTGGACGGGGGCGGCGCCGCCGCGGCCGTTGAAGAAGACGGAGACGCTGCGCTCGACGACGTCGATCTCGACGGAGAGGGCGTCCACGTACGGCGGGGTCGCGCCGCCGCTTGTTGCTCGCGGCGTGGACGAGGACCTCGTCGAAGATCCTGTGAAGGCCCGGGCAGTAGGTGACCTCGCGCGGCACCATGTAGTAGCCGTCGTTGATCCAGAACGTCTGCGTACTGCGCTTCTCCGTCGAGCCGATGTAGCCGTCTGGCCGCCGGAGGATGCGCTCCCGCGGCGTCGTGTCGCCGCCGCCGCCGCCGTGCACGGCGGCGATGCGGGCGGACCTCCGCCGCGGCGGCGGCTGGCGATTCATGGCGGCGTGGCCGGCGGCGCTAGGGTTTTGGGTGGTGTGTGTCAGTGTTGTGTGTTCACACTCGTGGAATTAATTGAGAGATCCGGGGGAGAGAAGATGCGGTTGCCTCGTTTTATTCGGAGTAAATTTCATGAATTTGGAGCCTTCGTATATATCGTTTTGGATAAGATGAGTGGTCAAATAGTGCAAGCAAAATGTCAAAATACCTTATATTAAGAGACAGAGGGAGTAACAAATTTACGGAATCGCTAGAATTATGTCGACATATTTTCTCCTCCATCACAGTCGGTGTTTTGAAGCGTTCGATTTCCTTTGTCCCGTGCCAATGCAATCATGTCCGTGCATATTGCTATGGCAGGCTAACGTTGCGGCTGTCAACATGATTAATTAAAGCTTAACGTCTTCATGAGTTCAAGGTTTTACACGCATGCATACTATATTTTATACAAATTTACACCCCACTTACACATATAATTACTATGTAATTTTGGAACTTACATATGTAATTTTGAAACTTATATTATAAATACACTAAATTTACATATGTAATTTAGGGACTTACAATGTAAATACATACTGACTATTTTTTGGTGAAAAATATGACGCCATAAATATAGCTACTCCCTTACATAATTTATGTAATTATTATTTATTTTATTGTAACTTGATTTAGCGTCAAATGTTCTTTAAGCATATCTATTTTTTTTATATTTGCACAAAAACTTCAAACAAAACGAATAGCCAATCATTACATTAAATAAACCGCGTCATATATTAGAAAAAAAACAAAGGTAGTATATATCTGGACAAGTAGTTAGCGGTATTGGGTTTTTTCTGGACAACTAGTCAGGTTAAAGAAAATTCAAAGTTTTCAATGAAATATGTTTGATTAACACGATGATTTTTGTTGGTGAACGCACGTACGTTTTATAGTGATAACTGGTGCAACTGCTCAGGAGCGGTATTCAGTCTCCTGCTGACTGTGCCGTTCTTTTTTCCCCCAAAACCTTGATAAAACCTGGAGCGGCCTCCAATCCTTCACAAACCAAACAAATTGAAGCATTGGAGCCCGATCCGGATTGGAGGTGGCCGCGGCCATGTTACGGACCACCGGAGCGGCTGCCGGAATGGCGGATTACCAGTGGCCGGCCGGTGTCGGTGAAGCGGCGGCGGCCGGTGCATGATTGCACATGCACGCACGCACACACCGATCTGGCAACGAACAAGCTAAGCACTCGCCGAGTCGCCGGCACGAGCGGATGGGAGTAATGCGATACCACATCACCTTTTACTCCTATTGCCCTATTGGCATCACATCCATAGGTTCAGGGCCCCTTTGATTCTAAGGAAATTCATATGAGGCTGTGTTTAAATCCAAAGTTTGGATCCAAACTTTAGTCCTTTTCCATCACATCAACCTGTCATACACAACTTTTCAGTCACATCATCTCCAATTTCAACCAAAATCCAAACTTTGCGCTGAACTAAACACAGCCTGAATTTCAGAGAATTTTATTCCTATAGGATTTTTTCCTATATAGCCCTTTGAATCAAAGGAATGGATCCTATGGAATCCTATGAAATTCCTATGAATTGTCTTTTCCCATGCAAGTTTTACAGGAAATTTAACATGAGGTAGAACCTCATGGAAAGAATCCTTTGAGTCTTTATCTCTCCTTAAATTCCTGTGTTTTTCCTACGGCCCAATCAAACAGTCATTCATATGTTTTTCCTGTGTTTTGATTTCCTCTGTTTTACACTTGCATTCCTGTCAGAATCCTATATTTTTTCTATTCCTCCGTTTTTTCATTCCTGTGATTCAAAGGGGCCCTTATCCTTTTCTATTTGCTTCGGTTGCACATTTTTTTTAATTACACATTAAAGCGCACGCATACTCATTCTTATGAACATGCGTACATAAACCCTATCGTGTCTGATCACAATTTTGAGTTTTCCATTGCGAATTGTATGAGTTCCCTTCGTAGTTTAAAATCGGTGTGTAAATGAATAAATGCACACCAAATCCAGTCGACACACCCAAAACTTGGCAATATGAAAATCACCGAAATTACAAAAAAAAAAGGTGAATTCCGAAGCAAAGAGTGGCCAGTGTGAAACCAACTCAGCGAACACTCTCCTCACAGCTATAAATTCTATGCTTCACTTGTCTCGCTTTTGCTCCACTTACACCAACAGAGATTTGCGAGTAGATTTTGCATGGCCCATGCCACGCTCGGCTCGCCTGAGCCGGCGCTAAAGCCTCGGCTCCGGTGCGCCGACGGCCGCCACCGCCGCCGCCTTATCGTCGTCCTGTGCATCGTCGGCGTGGCGCTCGCCGTCGGCGTCGCCGTGGCGGTGGCGATCGCCGTCTTGGGGAGGTCGAGGATGACGTCGTCATCCGGCGGTGGCCGGGCGCCACGGGGGCGCGCGCCGACCGAGGCGATCGCGCGCACGTGCGGGGTGACGCTGTACCCGGAGCTGTGCGTCGGCGAGCTCATGGCGTTCCCCGGCGCCGCCGGCGCCGGCGACGCCGAGCTCGTGCCGATGTCGCTGAACGCGACGCACCGCCGCGTGGTGGACGCGCTGTACAACGCGACGGCGCTCGGCGGCGCCGCCGCGCTGCTCGCCGGGGCGCGGTCGGGCGCCGCGTACGGCGACTGCGTGGAGATGCTCGACGCCGCGGAGGAGCTCCTCGCGCGGTCGGTCGGCGCCATCGCGGCGCCGCCGCCGCCGCCGGACTCGGTCGACGCCGACACGGCGGGACGGGACGACGACGGCATCATGACGTGGCTCAGCGCGGCGCTCACCAGCCACGACACGTGCATGGACAGCCTCCAAGAAGTCGGCGCCGGCGGCGACGCCGGCGACGACGACGGCGGCCGCATCAAGCCGCAGATGCTCGGCTACCTCGGCAACCTCGGGGAACACCTCAGCAACAGCCTCGCCATCTTCGCCGCGAGGGGAAGGCCCGGCGGCGAGCTCTCTGATGTCCCCGTCCACAACCAACTCCACAGACGGCTACTGACCATCGACGACGACGACGACGACGACGGGAGCTTCCCAAGGTGGGTGAGACACAACGACCGGCGGCTCCTCCAGGCGGCCGCCGCCGAGATCGAGGCCGATATGGTCGTCGCCAAGGACGGCACGGGGACTCACCGGAAGATCCGCGACGCGATCAAGGCGGCGCCGGAGCACAGCCGTCGCCGCGTCGTGATATACGTCAAGGCCGGCGTGTACACCGAGAACGTCAAGATCGGCAGCAAGAAGACCAACCTCATGCTCGTCGGCGACGGCGCCGGCAAGACCGTCGTCGTCGGCTACCGCAGCGTCCACGACAACTACACCACCTTCCACACCGCCACGCTAGGTACGTAACGTACTACGTAGCACTGTTACCAATGGCGGCGGAGCACGTTGCTGATCGTGTCGTGTCGGTCTTCGTCGTCGCCGCAGCGGTGGCCGGGGCGGGGTTCATCATGCGGGACATGACGGTGGAGAACCGCGCCGGCGCGGCGAGGCACCAGGCGGTGGCGCTGCTGGTGAGCGGCGACCACGCGGTGGTGTACCGGAGCGCCGTGCTGGGGTACCAGGACACGCTGTACGCGCACGCGCAGCGGCAGTTCTACCGCGACTGCGACGTCGCCGGCACGGTGGACTTCGTGTTCGGGAACGCTGCCGTGGTGCTGCAGAACTGCACGCTGTGGGCGCGGCGGCCGCTGCCGGGGCAGGAGAACACGGTCACGGCGCAGGGGCGGCGCGACCCGAACCAGAGCACCGGCATCTCCGTGCACGGCTGCCGCCTCCTCCCTTCGCCGGAGCTCGAGCTCGCGCCGGCGGCGCGGCGCGGCCGCGCGGCGACGTACCTCGGGCGGCCATGGAAGCCGTACTCGAGGGCGGTGTACATGATGTCGTACATGGCGGGCCACGTCCACGCCGCCGGCTGGCTCGCCTGGGACGCGTCGGGGCGCGCGCCGGACACGCTCTACTACGGCGAGTACCGCAACTCCGGCCCCGGCGCGGCGGTCGGCGGGCGCGTGCCATGGCCGGGCCACCGCGTCATCAAGCTGCCGGAGGAGGCCATGGAGTTCACCGTCGGGAGGTTCATCGGCGGCTACTCCTGGCTGCCGCCCACCGGCGTCGCCTTCGTAGCCGGCCTGACCGTGTGAGGCGACTCTCACTGACTCATGGTAGCTTAAGCCAATAAGTTGCATTTGCTAATTGGGAGATAGGTGGTAGTAAAAGTAGGTGTAATTTTTCAAGTATGATGTAATCATCTACACATGCTAACTGATTCAGGAAAATTATGATTAATGATTAGTTTGTAGGCTTGAATTTGGATTGAGAAATGAGAATTCTGAATTGGGCACAAAAACACCATGAATGTGAATGAATAAACCTGTGAAATATTATACAATAACGATATTTTTTGCAATGTTGGTGTAATGAGAAAATAAATTGTTTGTCCAACTACTTGGTCCCTGCAAGCAATGAGAGTGCAGATGAAAATAGTGTACTAGCTAGTACCCTGGAAATAAAATATGCCAACCAAAAAGCTCCTTTTGGTTGTCACTTAGGCTGCTCACAATATCACAGTGAGAATATATGCTTTGTCTTTGCATTGGATTTCCAGGAAATAGTACCTGCTAGATGGGTGTGGGGCTTACCACTAGAAGATCGAAAGAACCAAAAGCTAGCATAAAGAGAGAATATCAGAGAGTGGCTTATAATTGATGGGCTATTGCCACTAAATTCCTGGCACAAATTCTTAGCTAAAATATCGTGTATTTGTACTCCTTATCTTGTATTTAGGGGAATAATTGTGTATTTGTGTTCGACAATCTTCAGCTATTTTTTCCAGGCAAAGCAGTAGCATTGTATCGTTATCAACAATGACAACTGATAAAATTTAAACATAAACAATTGGATCCAAACCTTCACATAAATACATAATCATGTGCAATCATCTGTACATAGTCCCATGCTTTCTCATGCGATTCAATTCTGCTTGCTTGGGCATGGAAGGCGAGCATTCATGTTGATATATCCATGGTGTTTTCGTCTGTCATTTCCTACTTAGCTAAAAGGCCATTGATCAGTGCATGCCTTTTGAAAGCAAGCAGAGCCTTTTTATCCCAACTACCCCCCACCCCCCCCCCCCCCCCCCCCCCCCCCCCCCTAAAAAAAAATCCAAAGGTGCACCTTCTTTTGCTGACAAAGTAGAACTAGAAGGTACCTATCACACGTACCAGATCCAAGATTAAACTTGGGCGGTGAGGCAATGTGGAGCCCTTGGAAGAGTTGATCTTGAGCACAATGATGTGAGCCTGAAGAGTGACAGATTCTCATGTTTTACAAGCATAATGCAACTGTTAGAACACAGGCACAAATTTAAAGCAAAATTAAGGTAACTCTAATCTGGTGGACAATGTCCATGTTAAAATTTACATAAATAAATTGTCCATGTTAAAATTGGCTCAATTGAAAAGCAAATTAAAGAAGCCCAAATAGAGAGCTCCATATTCTACTTTTCTGTAACAAGTGATATCAGAGCATTTTAAGGAAGTACGGACACAATTAAGGGGAATGCTACATGACAATTAAGAAGATGTACATCAGTTAAGTCCAGCTTTGCAATGGAGGACGCCAGTTGGATGAATCCATGTCGCACGGCCGACCTAGTTGCCGCCGAGGCCAGTGGCGTTCTTGACGGCGTCGGCGGTGCCCTCCTGCGCGGCGCTCGCCGCGCCGTGCGCCTTCTCCACTGCCTCCTCCCTCCTCGCCTGCGCGTGGCCCGCCGCCTCGCCAGCCTTGTAGCTGAGCTGGTTGGCTTGGTCGGCCATGGCGATAGTGAGAGCGAAATAGACTCAACACAATGATTAGATTGATATCGGTGCGGAGTACATATAGGTGCGAGCCCCACCTTATCTACTCAACTGGTTTATAGAAACAGAACCGAGAGAGATATGGATAGGATCAGCACAAGGAAACCAACCATATACAAGATATATTCTAATACCCCCCCCCCCCCCCCGCAGTCACAACGTCGGTGGAACGGACATTGAGACTGGACCGAAAATCAGTAAAAACAGAACTAGGTAGCCCCTTGGTGAAGATATCGGCGTACTGTGAAGTGGTAGGCACATGAAGCACACGAACAGCTCCAGCAGCAACACGATCACGAACAAAGTGTAGGTCGATCTCAACATGCTTAGTCTGTTGGTGTTGTACTGGATTGGTGGACAGATAAACGGCGCTGACATTGTCACAATAGACCACTGTAGCTTTGGAGGGAGGAGAATGTAACTCATGCAAGAGTTGGCGAAGCCAACAGGTTTCAGCCACGGCATTAGCCACGGCTCTGTACTCTGCCTCAGCACTGGAGCGGGATACGGTGTTCTGACGCTTAGAAGACCAAGAGATGAGATTATCCCCAAGAAACACGGCATAGCCCGAGGTGGACCTCCTCGTGTCGGGACAACCTGCCCAATTGGCGTCAGAATAGGCAACCAAATCAACTGCTCGAGATCGCTGAATGTGTAGTCCATGATCAAGAGTGCCATGAACATACCGAAGAATGCGCTTGAGAGCGGTGAGGTGCGGCTCATGTGGGTCATGCATGTGCAGACAGACCTGCTGGACAGCATAGGAGATGTCAGGTCTGGTGAATGTGAGATATTGCAAGGGCCTGCGAGACTCCGAAAGTCCGTTGGGTCAGCAACTGGATCACCATTAACAGCAGAAAGCTTGGCATTTGTGTCTACCGGCGTGGAGCATGGCTTGCAAGCTGACATACCGGCATGATCGAGAATATCCAGAATGTACTGGCACTGACTGAGATACATGCCAGTAGAGGTGCGGCAAACACTGATCCCCAAAAAGTGATGCAGAGTCCCAAGATCCTTCATGGAGAATTCAGCTTGAAGAGCAGCGATAGTCCAGCGAAGGAGACTGTCAGATGAGGCGGTGAGCACAATATCATCAACATACAACAAAAGATAGACCACATCAGAGCCACGAGTGTAGATGAATAATGACGTGTCAGAGCGAGCCTCGGTGAATCCCAAGGTGAGCAAGAAGTTGGCAAACAGACTGTACCATGCACAGGGTGCTTGCTTCAGACCGTACAAGGACTTGTTGAGGCGGCAGACCATATCAGGCTTGGTGGGATCCGTGAAACCAGCAGGCTGAGAACAGTAGACTGTTTCCTGAAGAGTGCCATGAAGGAAAGCGTTCTTGACATCAAGCTGATGAACAGGCCAATCCTTAGAGACAGCAATACTGAGAACTGTGCGTACTGTGGCCGGTTTAACAACCGGACTGAAGGTCTCATCATAATCAACACCTGGACGCTGAGTGAAGCCACGCAGGACCCATCGAGCCTTGTATCTGTCAAGAGTTCCGTCAGCCTGAAATTTATGGCGGAAAATCCACTTGCCGGTGACGACGTTGACGCCGGGCGGACGCGGAACGAGGTCCCATGTCCGGTTGACCAGAAGAGCGTTCTACTCTTCTTCCATGGCGGTGAGCCAGTGGGGATCGGCCAGAGCTGCACGGTATGTGCGAGGCACTGGCGAGAGCGGCATGGCATGAAGGTTGAGCCGATCGACAGGGCGACGAATTCCAGCCTTGCCCCGAGTGACCATCGCATGGTCATTGTCGGCTGGGGAGATGCCGAGCTGGGGCGGTGGTGCACGGCCTCCGGGAACACGTGCACTACGTGGGCGCGTGGGCGCGCCAGTCGGTGGAGGGCGCAGGGCAGACCGGTTGGCTGGGGAAGCCGGGCCGTCGTCTGCGTAGTGGCGAAGGGGTGACAGCCCAGTAGACGAGCCGGCCAGGGAGAGCGCCGAGCTAGGGACTGGGGATGAGATGTCCGACCCTGTCCCGGCAGGAGTGGTCGGCGCCAACGGTCCCGTTGGAGAGGACGTGTTGGGCCGAACCGGTGACGGCCCGGGGGAGGCAGTCGTGGGGATGTCCGGCAACCGGTTGGCCGGAACAGTGCGACGCCCAATCGGCGTCGGGAGCGGTGCTGAAAAATCCTCCAAAAAATCGAAATTAGGAGCATCTGCACTGTTAGTCATCTTAGCAAAAGGAAACGAGTGCTCATCAAACACCACATGACGGGAAATATAGACCCTACTAGAAACAGGATCAAAACACCGGTACCCTTTGTGATTCTCAGGATATCCTAAAAACACGCACATAATGGATCGAGGAGCAAGTTTATGGGGGGTAGTAGCAGAGAGGTTTGGGTAACACTTGCAACCAAAGACACGAAGGTGTGTATAGGACGGATGAGCACCATAGAGAGTGAAGAACGGGGTGTGGTGATGAAGAGTTTTGGTGGGATGACGGTTAATGAGATGTGTGGTGGTGTGAAGAGCCTCAACCCAAAAGGAAGGGGGAAGGCCAGCCTGAAAAAGCAAGGAGCGAACTATGTTGTTGAGAGAACGTAGCATGCGCTCGGCCTTACCGTTTTGTGGGGAGGTATGGGGGCACGACATCCGCAAGGAGACGCCATTGGTGAGGAAGAAGGTGCGTGCATTAGAGTTGTCAAACTCATGGCCATTGTCACATTGGATGCTCCGAATAGTGGCTGCAAACTGAGTCTTTACAAAGGCAAAGAAATGTGATAGAGTGGTAAAGGTGTCTGATTTAAAACGTAATGGAAAGGTCCATACATAATGAGAAAAATCATCTAAAATGACCAAATAGTATTTAAAACCAGACACGCTAGGTATAGGTGAGGTCCACAAATCACAATGGAAAGCTCAAATTTGGCAGTAGCCCTAGTAAAAGTACTAGTAAAAGGGAGACGGGTGTGACGTCCAAGTTGGCAAGCACGACACAGCGAGGTTGCACCCTTCGGTAGAGGTATGACGGAAGCCTGAGCCAAGCGAGTGAGCGCGTCGTGACCAAGGTGTCCAAGGCGGCGATGCCACAGGTCGGTGTTGGTTGTAGAGGCGACAAAGGCTTGAACGGAGGTTGCCGAAGGTAGGGAATCCACCGAGAAGGGGTACAAATCACTGGAACTATTGCATCTGGTGATCTCGATCCTGGTTTGGTAATCCTTCACAGAGAGGCCAAAAGGGTCAAGACAAATAGAGCACCAATTATCACGAGCAAACCGACGTGCAGAAATTAGGTCTTTAATAATGGAAGGAGATACTAAAACATCGTTAAGCACAAAAGAGCGGTGCGGACAATGTAAGTGAGCGGTGCCGGTAGAAGTGATAGGAATTAGTGAGCCATTGCCAACGACAATATGTGAAGGAAAATTGTGGGGGGGGGGGGGGAGGATGAGAAGCACGAAGGATACCGGTATTAGATGTCATGTGGGAAGATGCACCTGAATCCATGTACCACTCGTTGGAGTTTGGCGTCGTCAACGTAGAGGTGCTGAAGGAGCTGGCGAGAGCTTGAGGGTCCCACTGAGAGGGGCCGGCCCACGTGTGCGGCAATGCAGGGACGGATCCGGTGGTGCTGTATGTTGCAGATCCGGGCAGCTGGAGAGGAGCGAGGCCGGCTTGTGGAAGGCCAGCATGCAGAGGCGCCGAGTAGTATGCAGGCTGCAGGTAGGTGGGTTGGCCGGCCACTGCTGTTCCTGCAAAGGGAGGCCGTCCGAAGGTGCTCGGTCCGTGGGCCTAGCCCGGCCACATCTGGATGGTGCCGGCCCACGGATTGTAGGGAGTGGGCCAGACCGGCCGTGCGACCGAGCCGGATTGGACCAGCTGGGAGGCGGCCTGTGGACCCCCGGATGGAGTGCCCGATCCACCGTTAGGGTTAGCGGCAGTGCCGTAGTTGGAGCCACCGCCGCCGCGTCCTCAACGTCGGTTGCGGGAGTTGCTGTTGCCGCCGCCGCTGTTGCCACCATGTGAGACGCTTGTGTTGCCGGTGTTGACGCGGCCGCCGGTGGCGTCGTTGGCGTTGGTTGTGGTAGCGGTGAAGACGGAGGCCGAGTCGGTTGCCGGGCGGGGTCCCTTGGTGATCTCTTCAAGTAGCAGCTGCGACCTAGCTTGAAGAAAACTTGGAAAAGGTTGCTGCATAGGGAGAAGAGATTGTATGTGACCAAATTTGGAGTTGAGGCCGTTGATGAGCGTGAGGACGAGCGTGCGGTCGGACTGTGGTTCGCCGAGGTCGGCGAGATGGTCCACCATTGACTTGAGACGTCGACAGTACTCCGAGATGGAGAGGTCGCCTTGTCGAAAGTTGTGGGACTCGGCGGAGAGGTTGACGGCACGGAGCTCACAATTGCCGAGGAACTGGAACTCCAAGTCGCGCCAAACACTGCGAGCGGTGGTGGTCGGCGACAAGACCTCCTGAAGAAGATCCTGGGAGATGGCGCCGTATAGCCATCCGAGGACGACGCAGTCCATCTGCACCCAGTCGGCGAGGTCGGGGCGAGGAGCGTCAACGAGAATGTGGTCCGTCAAGGCATATTTGCCGAGAACCACGAGAAAAAGCCCGCGCCACCGAGTGTAGTTGCCGGCGGTGAGGTCCAGGGTCACGGGCACCAGTGCCTTCACGTTCAGAACGGCGACATCCTGGGCGTGGAGCGCGGAACGTGCGGCATCATCGAGGACGGGAGGTGGCGGCGGCTGCGCACTGTTGGAAGGGGCAGCAGCGTCGTCACCGGTCGGCGCGCCAGGGAGGCTGGCCGCGAGCCGAGCGAACAGCGTCGCCAACTTGGGTGGGAGCGCCGTCGTGGTTGGCTGTTCGCCAACTTGGGTGGGAGCGCCGTCGTGGTTGGCGCCACAGGCGTGGGAGGAGTGTTCACAGCGGCCGGAGACGAGTCTTCGGCGGCGGCACCAACAGGCGCCGTGGAGAGCGCCGGCAAGTGCTGACGAAGAGCAGCACGCACGGCGGAGGAAGCTCTGTCGGCGGCAGAGTCGGCGACCTTCTTGCCGACCGCGTCGTCAATCGTCAAACCGGGAGGGGCTTGGTAAGCCACACGGACGGCATCGACGACAGACGCGGCAACGGCATTGATGAGCGATTCTGGCGAGAGAGACGACGAAGAGGATGTCGACATGGCGTCGTCGGTAGAGGTTAGGTTAAAGCGGAAGCGGTGTAGATCGAAAAATCTGATACCATGAGAGCGGAATAAACTCAACGCAATGATTAGATTGATATCGGTGCGGAGTACATATAGGAGTGAGCCCCACCTTATCTACTCAACCGGTTTATAGAAATAGAACTGAGAGAGATATGGATAGGATCAGCACAAGGAAACCAGCCATATACAAGATATATTCTAACAGATAGCTCAAGCTGCTGCTGCTCCTTGAATTCGAATATAAACGCTCCCCGCTCTCTGTACGTCTTGCCGTTGCCGTACGTCTTCCTGGCGCGCGGCCGCCATTTGTAGGTGTACGTGCGTGGTCGCCGGCGTGCTGTCGCTACATTTGCCGTTGCAGCTTGGCATGCGCGCCCCGGCCGCCGCACGAGGAGGACGAGGAGAAGAGAGAACGGCCGGCCAACAAGCCCGTAATGGATGGGCCGTGAAGGTACTGTGATGACGGGAAAAAAGTTCACTTGAGGTCCCTCGTCTTGTCGTCGAGTTTCAAAATCGTCCCTGGACCAGAATCCTATTTTACTAATCCCTCACTAACTGCTTAAACTTAACATGCAAAGATGCCACATCATTATCCACTAACAAGATGTCACATTATCATCCACTAATTAACAAGATACCACATCATCATCCACTAACAATGATCACATTTAAACATCATGCAAATATGTTATATCTTTATAGTTTTTATAATTTAAGAGCTTTTCAAATACAAACATATTAAATTATCATCCAACATAATTCACATAATGTTTTAATATATATCTGTATTATGTTTTTTTTATATTCTATATACTTATATAGTTCATCCTTACTTAGTGCTTAAATGATTAATCTATGGTCCAAATTATCTTTCTCCTTTTCTTCTCTAATTAAGTCATATCACATCAATTGTTTTTAGCCTTGAGATGAATAATCTACGGTCCAAACTATCTCTCTACTTTTCTTCTTCCATAAAGTCATACCACCTTACTTTTTACGTTTGAATCACCATTCTACATACTATTTAAATTTAAATTATCATAAACCACATTGATTTATTTAATCTGATATTATTTAATTATCTTACACATTATTTTTTTATTGTTATCATACTAAATTCTCGCAGCAATACGCGGGGTTTCACCTAGTATCATATATAACGTATCCCTAGCCTTCCCCTTCACCGATTGACTAGCAGCCAGCTAGGCATGATTGACTGGTGGTGTACCGCGCGTGCACCGCGCCGACGCAGGCGAGGCTCAGGCGGAACTTCGCCGGCTTCTGCGCCATCGAGATCGCCTTGTTCCTCTGCGCATGCGGCCTCTGACGCTGCCACCTTGGCCCCGGCCACAACACCGTCGACGCGGGCGGGGCTAAGGCGGAACTCTTCCGGCAACTGCGCCATGGAGACCGTTTCGTTCCTCCGCGCTTCCATTCGTTCCACTGAACAAGGCGCGCCCATTTTAATATTCAACACTTTAAACATTTGATTAATAATTATTTTATTATAAATTAAATTTTATTTGATGCAATTAATATTATTGGGTTGACATTTTAATTTAATTTCCTATGATTATGATTTTTCTTATAAACATTATAATATATGAGAAATTTATTTTATATATGTGAGAGATTTATGGTTAAAGGTTAGTTTTGGAGCCAGTTCTAAATTTGACAGCACCTTATTCGGTGGGTAGGGCATTTTTTTTCTAAAGAAAAAACTATATATACAGATTTCTTGGAATACTTTATATGTTCAATGTTAATTCACTCATTTGTGCCCTTAAATAATTGTAACAAAACCAGAATAATCTACCATCCATCCTCCACAGTTTAAAACGAATGGGGGCTAATTTTTTTTTCGAGGAACAATGGGGGCTAAATTTCCAAGCTGTGAATTTCATCGTCTTTGATTTCTTGAAAATTTTGTGATTATTATATTTTATTTGTTGTTTCGAGCAGAAGACGTACACTTCTGGGGTGTGGCAATTCGAGGCATACGTGTACTTGCCATCGGGCACGACGGGGGTGTCCATCCTGTAGGTTACCTTTGAAAGATTAGGGATACGTTATATTAGGGTACGTTATATTTGGTATTATAGTTGAGAGACGATTTTGAAACTCAACGACAAGATGACAAGATCAAGATGAGGGACCTCAATTTAACCTTTTCCTACTGTGACGAGTGTGCGTGCAGCCCATAATACATGAGCCGGATGTACGGCCCGACTAATGTATATGGTTTGGATCAGATCAGGCCATGGTTAATTTGGATAATGCAGGAAGAGCTACCAGGATCCGTTGTAGTCTAGCTGGTTAGGATACTCGGCTCTCACCCGAGAGACCCGGGTTCAAGTCCCGGCAACGGAATTTTTTGCTTTTATTTCTTCTTTGTTTCACATGGGCAGATGTGCGTCGAAGTTTCTTTCTTTTTTTTTTTTTTACCGTCTACCTTACTACTCCTACTTTGTTTTTATTATTTCGGAGTGAGGTGGCCAGCAATCCAGCATCCTTGCCAAAAAGCAAGCGAAAGACGACGACGATTCGGCCTCTTTTTCCCAAGGGAAAAGAAGGCGCAACCAACGCGGCATGTTGCTTACACACTAAGCTCCCCGCGAGCGAGAGCTTTGCGTCCCAAAAGAAACACACACAAAAAAAAAGCCAAAGAAATACCATTACTACAAAAAGAATACCGAACCTCATCAGCCATAATCCCCAACTCCGTTCCAGTTAATTTCCTGTTTGGTGGAGTCCGCGTCCTAACTTCTTTTCCCTTTCGCTCGTCGCTTTGCTATGCTTTGCTTTGCTTTGCTTAGTCAAGTCACACTCGTAATACCAAGGCTCTGTTTAGTTCACGCTAAAATTAAAAGTTTGATTGAAATTGGAACGATGTGATGAAAAAGTTGAAAGTTTATGTGTGTAGTAAAGGTTTGATGTGATGGAAAAATTAGAAGTTTGAAAAAAAAATTTAGAACTAAACACGATGCAAGTTTATCCCACATTGCTCGACATAGCCCAGCCAATCAGTGAAGCTGTGCTGATCAGCTGATCAGCAGTTCAGCGTAGAACAAAGTCTAGCTAACACGACAGTAACAGCTTCACTGACACGAAAGAAAACGAACGTGAAGCTGAAGCATCTATCAATACAACCATCGAACCAACGGTCAGGATTCGTTTGCCCTTAGAACACACGTCGTCACATCTCCTCCTAGGGGTAATAACGGATCGTATGTTAGTTCTGCTTCGAGTCTATCCAAAATGACGGTATAGTATGGGTTTATAAAAAATTTAGCGAATATGGATACGGATTCAAATAATATGATATGAATACGAATATGATATCTCTAAAATTCAATGGATGCGGACTATCCTATAAAATAATATATGCATAATCACACTATCTACTCTATACATTATGAGTTGACACATTTAATAGCCCAATATATCAGTTACCCTATTATCAGCATGAGCTCTCACGATCTCTTCTCACGACCGCATACTACCGTCATGCACCGACACAACGCAGGATGCAATGAGCCGCGAGGGAAACCCTTTTCAGCACTTCCCCTTCCACCTCCTAATTAATCTCTGATGTAGGCTCTGGTCTCGTGATCTTCAATGTACGTAGCAACGACAACAGCCCACCACACACATGGTTAAAAAAATAAATATTAGAGAATGATCTAATATCAAATAAATAGAATAAATGAGGCTTCGAACTTTGGTCGGCTAACCCACCACCATATGGAGCTAGCCAAAAGACCCTGAGCACTTCTCCCACCACACAATGGGGTTCACATCGTCTGCTGTTGAGGCTTACAGCAAATATTGCCGTTGCATTCATCCGTGCCACACATCCTTCTATCAACGGCTGTATGCAGTGATCCCACCGTGATTAATTAGGGCCTACTAATCAGCATAATTACTAATTTCTCTTTAAAAAAATCAGAAAATAGAATATGCACTTGGCGGCAAAGCGTGTGAGAACAAAAGTAGAGTAGACTGTTTTTTTAAGATTTGATAAATTCCATTTTTTTAACTTATATCAGTCTATACATTTGCAGGGTGATTCAGATGGTTGTGAGTTGTATTCTCAAGGATTTTGTTATGTTAGTAGCTTCATTTCGCTGCTAGTTTTTGGATAAAAAATACTCTGTATGGACATAGTAGTAGTGCAGCAATGCTATTTTTGTCAAATAAATACTTAAATAGTATTTTATAAGATATGTACTATTGTTCGAGGATTTGGATAGCTCTTAGTATAATAGAAGCTTGCTTTGCTGCAGTATTTTGCTCTGCTCTGCTTCTATGCTCGGTTGCTCGCACGCTTTGCCACCGAGTGCGTATTCTATTTGCTGATTTTTTTTTTCAAAGAGAAATAAGTAATTCTGCTGATTAGTAGTCCATAATTAATCACAATAGTGGGATCACTTCATACAGCTGTTGATAGGAGAATATGTGGCACAGATGAATACAACGGCAAAATCATCTCCCGTTAGCCTCAACGACAGATGATGTGAACCCCACACAATGGTTGACGGTGTGCACGAACAATTTGACATTGTTTTATTTACACACAGCATCTGAGAATTTTAATTATTTTCCGAACAAATTCGATATCGACACCCACCATTTTCAACGTCCGAAATTATCCCTTTCATATCCGCTCCAACACATAGGTCGTAGATACGATACAACCACTACCAAAATTACCGATCTCACTCCAAACTAGAAGTCTAGAACACCTCTCTCTCTCCTCTCCCCGACAGCCGACAGCAGCAGCTGCGGAGGCTGCCGCGAGAAGCCTCCACTTTTGCAGCACATGCCGCCCCCAACCACTCCATGCCATCATTCACTCCTAAAGCGGCGCGCCACCTCCGGCGCAAGCGCAAGCCAACAAATGCGCTCGCCCGCCAGCAGCAACCACTTCCCACTCACCACGCATGCAGCCGCCGCCAAGAACCCGCGATCCGGCCATCGCCATCGCCGGCGACGGCGCGGCGCGGCGAGGTCCCCCGCCGATGCAGCCGCCCGGGCCGCCGCCGGTAAGGCATGGTCCGCCGCCGGTGCAGCCGACGCGGCCGGTGCGGCAGCAGCACGGCTACTACTACGAGGAGGAGCAGAGGCCGCTGCACCTGCACGTGAGGCCGGCGAGGTCGTCGTCGTCGGCGCTGGCGTCGTGCCTCGTGGCGGCGGCGTTCCTGGCGCTGGCGGTGGGCGGGGCGGGGGCGGCGCTGTTCGTGCTGTTCCGGCCGCGGCCGCCCGACATCGCGGTGGCGGCGGTGCGGCTGCCGGCGTTCGCGTCCGGCCCGAACGGCACGGTGGCGTTCACGTTCGAGCAGACGGCCGCCGTGCGCAACCCCAACCGCGCGCCGCTCGCGCACTTCGACAGCTCGCTCCGCGTCGCCTACGCCGGCGGCGAGCTCGGCTCCGTCTACATCCCCGCCGGCCTCATCGACGGTGGCCGCACCAAGGACATGTCCGCCAGCTTCGCCGTCCCGGCGTTCGCCGCGGCCACCCCGCCGCCGCTGCCTCAGGAGCAGATGACCGCCGCCGCCGCCGCCGCCGCCTCGGCGCAGCAGCAGCAGCCGCCGGCGGCGGCGGCGGTGATGGAGGTCGACTCGCTGCTGGTGGTCAAGGGGAGGGTGACGGTGCTGCGTGTGCTGACGCACCACGTCGAGGCGGCCAAGGTGTGCCGCGTTGGCGTCTCGCCGGTGGACGGCAAGGTGCTCGGCTTCCGGTGCTGACCACTACTAGTATGCCTTTGGATTTGGATGAAACCAAATTAAGCCGAAATTTTGCGGGAAATAATGTAATTTAATTTAAATTCTGCAGAAACCAAGCATTCCCGTGAAATTTCTGAGCTCCAAACAGGTGGTGTAATGGTAGATGATGATATACTATGTACTAATATGTTCCATTCTTAAGGCACGGTGAAACACCAGAGTATCAGTAGCATTTTAGCTCGAAGGTATCATCAAGGTTGTTCAAGTTCTACATCAAGATCATCTCAAGTTGTTGCATGCTAAAAAAAATATCATATTTAGCATAGCATTTGAGCTCAAGACAAATAGGCCCTTCATACTTAACGTTGTTCTATCTCAAGTTGTTGCACTGCATGCCAAAATCTGTGACTACAGAAGCTGATAATCTGGCAATGAGAATGACCTTTCTCCAGCAGCATAACCGGACGTATTCGATTGCAGCTAAAACGTCTGAGTCACAAGACATTCCATGCAGTTTTGGATGGTATGTGCCTTGTCCATCCATGAGCCTGAAACATCAATTCTTACATGGTGAGTTTGCAAAGAACATATACCATTTCGGAGGTCAAAAAGCCGACTCTACACAACAATTAGCCAGAAAGCGGTGCTCCAAGAACTCAAGGGCTTCTTCATCCATCAGGATAGGCTGGGTCGATGACGAGGGTTTATACTACAATGGGTTTAGTTTGGATGATCTTTGTTGGTAGGAATAGGCAAAAAAAAAACAAAAAAACAAAAAGCACGGAAGAAAAGCTACACTACTACTCGCTTGAATGGGCAGATGCGGGATAAGCCATCGAAGCATCTGTTGAGCCAGAATCGATTCGGGGTGCACGGAGAACTCAAGTTCCAGCACCGTAACAGGAGGCCTGACTGTTACTCTCAGTCACCATATCTTGTTCTTGACCCAAAAGAGCATCAGTACTATCCCAATCACAATGGCAACAGGGGCATACTTGCAAATAAGGGCCTGAAAACCATGAAGGAAAGCCTTGTCACAGACGTGCAAACAGGTGAAGTGGGTAAACTGGTAATGCAGATCAGGTGTTTGTTATGCTTAACAGTCCACCAATGATATGACATAGATAGGACATAGTAACGCATGAGAGATTCCCATATCCCTCACGTGCATTGGTGAACATAATTTGGGGGTATGGTAGGAATTCATATGTTTAACAAATAAAGGATGTAGACATGCTCTAAGCATTACTGTGTCAAATTGATCGCAACAGGACCAACTTAGTTGTCGACTACTTGAGCACAAATTCCCCCCCTTTTCTCCTCAAAGAGCAATGAAGGTAAGGAAATTTGAAGTGGAGTTGCTGGAACTAAGCAATACAATTTTACGGATTTTGAAAATAAATTGCAATTGCCCATCGATCATTCTAGGAAACAATGGACTGTTGATGTATAATTTTGAGAAAAGTAAAGTGTCACAATTCTAGAAAGCAAATGAGTAGACTCCCTTAAGACTTCCATGAATAAACAGCAGTCACGATTTATCACATGTCCAATATTAATTCACAATTTATTGAAATATTAATTTCATATTAGTTGCTTGGAGATTGAGATTGCCAGATGGCAAATGCAGTAAAGGGAATAAGGGATCACACCTGACGATTGAGATCCTTCGCCTTCTCCGCATAAATTCTAGTATCAGAGGTCAACCTATTGGACATTTCACTCACCTCTGCAAACAGAAAACTTTCACTGAGCAACAGCTGGGAAATGTAAACCTCTAAGCATGAAACGAAATGTGAGATGAGACTGCAACAAGTCTTGCCAAAAGTGAAGCACTCATGCAAAACTATCAAAGCGTGGGATTACAGGCAACACAAAGAAAGAAACAGCTTTGGTGTGTACTGGAGCAAACAATTCAAAAGGAAGCATGAGTCTAAGAAATATTAATAAGATGTGAAACAACAAAATGGCCTATTGAAGGAAAACACAAAATATAACAACAATATAGTGCGGAATGAAAACACAACTCAAGTAATTTTAGGGCAAGATAGTCTGCTGAAACCAAATTGATTTTGCGAATCTGACTGCTCACCTATTCACTGATAATCTTTCAAGGAAATACGTAAACTCAAGTTAATCTCATATGCACAGAAATCATTGACAAGTCCATCATGCTAAAAACTATGATGAACGATGCAGCATAACACAGATAAGGTGCAAAGGCAAACTCACGATCTAGTTTTTCACCAACACCGAGAACTTCTTGAACATTGCGAGTCATAATCTGGTGCACCTCATAAAGCTCATCATTCAACTTGACCAGGTTCCTTTGGGTTCTGGTATCCAAATACAACTTCTTCGTCTTCTGTATGAAAGTGTCTAAACAGGAAATATAAGCCATTAACTAGTAGAATTAAGAGAATGAGTATAAAGAAAGATATCATGAATGTAAGAACCATACCGAACTTAATAAAAGCATATGGTCTTGCAGCAGTTTCAATTTGGTTGCCACTGACCCTCTCAAATTCATTTTTGAGATCTTCGAAGTACTGGAAAGCAAGTTTCTTCGGATAAGAGCGGTCACACATTGTCAAATAGCACACATGGCCCTCAATGATGTAACTGTTTGGTTAAATCAAGGTGCAACAAGTGTACCACAAATGATTTTCACAAGGCAAACAGGATGAAAATTCAAGAAATGATTTAGTTTCTTAACATACGGCATTAGTAACACAACTTTCCTGGCATCTTGGTGCCATTAACATCCAAGTATATGTCGAAAGGCAGATGATGCATATAGGGCATAGAATATACAAGTTCTTGCTGATGCAAAATTGGGAGAGTGGTAGACCAAGTAAAATGTCTAATACAATACTTATTACTCACCAATTCACTTCCCCATAAGCAGCAAGAATATGTTGTCAATGGAATGAGCAGTTAAATTTAAAATAAAGAGGAAAACTAAACGGAGTGTGTATGTATCAACCAACATATCTAGTTGGAATCATTGTCTTTGCTGCTGCAATTCAAATTTGAGCCTAAAACCACAAAAAGTGTAACCATGAGTTAATCTTTTGGGAATTGGCGCGGAACACCTATAAAAAAAATCATGAGGGAATAATCTTTTTCAACAGGAACTCTAAATCTGCAGATAGCATAAGAATTAAGGATACTGGAAAAGGTATGGCCCCAATTGACATCCTTGATGCTTCATGTTGCCCTTTCGATAAGTTCTTGAACAACAGTTTAGCTTGCTGCTTGTAGAAGTCAGCATCCTTCAGATTTATCCCGACCATCATCTAATCCCTCCACTAACGGAAGGCCATCAGTAACACGTGCTATCATTGTCAGCTTCACCATTTTGGATATGCAGCGTGAAATGAACTAGCATAGGCAATCTGAAAGTGCCACCTGCATGGTAAAGCAGATAAAGGGTAGAAGATACATTAGACATGTCCCATAGTCAAACTTAGCTGCAAAGTTTTAATGTTCAGTGTGAATTCTACTTATTGCAATGGGCCATATCTAGTTTTGGAGAAATTCCATTTTAATCACTATGTCTAAACCGGAGTGCAAATAGTACTACCATGGGATTCATTATCCAACTACTCAAACAGTAACAGCGTAACGTACATTAAGCTTCCTAGTTTCAGAGGGCAGACGCAATCCATACGAAAGCCAACAGGGATGCATGATGGTGATCAAACAAGCTGCAGCAGAACAGGTGGAAGTCGTCTGAACTTTTGCATTCTTCAATCAATCACTATCTACACATGCCAAAGGCCTACGACAACCAATACCAGTAAAACTTTAGATTATAAAATATAAGCGCATATTCGATATTCTTAAGCTTGACAGGAACACCTAGAAATTATAAACTAATCATACGCCCTGCATAACACTAGTGAGACTAGTAACAACAATGTTACGATCAACCTAGGAAGTGCAGAAACCTGACCAAATTCAACCAAAGTAGATAGCTAACAATCTGTGCCTATAGCCCTACAGACCGATTTCCCTGTAACACTACATATTTGACTACTCTTGCAGGTAATGAAGCAAATATCCGCTTAATGTGGGGGCATGGGGTTTCAACTGAATCTCCAATTATTTTTGGAAACAAACTCCTAGCAAAACAAGCCCTCCAATGCCACTAACTGCACCAAGAAGCGAAGAAATCCGGAATCAACCAAGGCCTTTGTTCGGTTAGTCCCTAGGAGGACCACGCCTCACTACGCGTGGAACTATTCCCCTCCAAATCCCATCCAATCTCCTTGGGGGAATATTCAATCACCGGATGGATCCCCAATCTACGCGCCACACCGGCTCGTGAAGCGGCCACAGGAGAAGGGGGAGGGCTAAGCGAGGCGAGAACGAATACTACCTTCAAAATTTCGATTCGGGCCGCGAGGTGGGGGCGCCGGTGGGATGAGCCGGCCGCGTCGCCGCCCCCGGCGAACCCGCTCGCCGGCGATCGGGGGAGGAGAGGAGCACGTCCGCCGCCGTTGCCTCCGGCGGGAGCAGAGAGAGAGAGAGTAAGGCCCTGTTTGATTCAGTTTAGGATTATTATAATCTTGCTTGCTTATTAGAAGTAAGCTGAAATAAATAAGAAGATTATTATAACATATTATTATAATCTATAAGCTAGATTATTATAATCTAATAAGCTGCTCTAAATAAGCTTTTTTCAAATTATTAAGTGGCTAAAGACCCACTACCCCTACATACTTAAGAAAAATTACCCACCTATACCATCAACCGAACAGATAGCTAAGGGCATTATAGACTTTAGCCTTTCAAACCCAATAATCCATTTCTCCAATAATCCAGACAAACAAATAACTCACAGCTTATTTTATATCAGTTTATTATAATCCAGCTTATAGTAATCTGGTTTAATAATCTAGATTATAATAATCATAAGCTGAAACAAACAGGGCCTAAAAAGCGAAGGAGAGAGGTGGATGAACTGATGAGGGTGTGCACTTATAGCATTTTGGTTGGGTGAATGCCATTTTTTTTTCTTAAATTTATTTGAATTTGAAATTCCTGCCACTGTCGAAACTTATTTTCGCCCAAAGGGGGAGTCAAATAAAATGAGATCAATAACTATAAGTCATGTTTTCTTGAGGAAAAAAATTACATATGGTCATGATTTGTGTAGTGGTGTGTGCGCATGGGTATATATGTTATGTATTATCCGAAAAAACTAAGGTTTTCATAATAAATTTTGATTTGATCTTTGTGTTCCTTAATGTTTTGAAAGTTCAAACTTATATCAGCTGAACATGTTTCAAGTCCCCATAATATTATCCTCAAGAGGAAGCTTTAAAGGTATCATTTAATTACTTGTCACAAAATTTTGAGACAAACCCTTGTTTCAAATAAAAAAGAACACTAAACATGCAAGATGTTGATGAGATATACACAATCCATTAATTTACAACATTCTTCACTTATATTCATTTACAATTTACATCGAGAAATGTAGGAAGGACCAATGATCCTTCCTTATTATTCATGGAGGCGATATCTTGACACAAAAGGAACTTACATTACTTACAAATTCAATTATCACACACACTCGAAACCATAATTCACAATCATCTTGAGGAGCATTTCATTTGAAGAGTTCATTGAGATGGCGATCCATGATACCTGAGATGGCTTCCATGAATGCCTCCTCACCTGTCCCAGGAAGAACAACATCCTCTACCTCTTCAACAATCTCTTCAATCTTTGATTTGGTTGTAATGTTCTCCCTACACAACATGTTACCGATCTCATATGGAGTTAGACCTCTCACAGCACCTTTCTTCAACATCATGGTGCTTAGACGAAAAACACGAACACACTTAGATGATGGTTCACAACCATTGAGCTTGAGCAACTTGATATCTTCTTCCTCGTCAAGTGACTTTATGTAGTCAAGGGTTTCAACATTGAAAGGCTGGCGTGCTTGGGGCCAGTAAAGCCAATCAAATGTGCAGTCTTCAAACTGTAAATTGTTTAGAAGTCAAATCAATTACTAAAACTGAAATAGTTCAAACATTGTTTACAACATGAGAAAACGATCATTGCTAGTAACCAAATTAGGTCTGAAAAATTTAGCGATGGATATTATATTAAAATGGGTACATAGTGTGTGGTCGTGAAAATTACTCCCTCTATCCCGAAATATAAGGCTCTCACAATTTTAGGAAAGCCAACATTTGCAAACATTGACTAATAATTGAACTAGCAATACATATGTTTAGCGTCAAGCATGTGACATCATTAGATTCGAATTTGAAAGTACATTCAAGTTATGTCAATTTTATAGTTGTTGATATTAATATTATACAAGGAATTAAAGGTCAAAGTTTTGCACTGAAGGCGGTGCAAGAAACTTATACAGCTTATATTTTGGCATGGAGTGAGCAACTCTTTATGGCGATTAGTGACTATGAGTGATCATAGATTTCAATTTTCAGTACAAAAAAGCAGTTCAAAGCAAAACAAAAAAGAAAACAAAATACTTACGCTTTCAGGCAGACAATACCCATGATCAATTGGTATCAGCTCAATCTTCCCATTCTCATCCTTACAAATCAGTATGTTGCCGCCATGGCGATCCGCGTTAGCTAGCCTCATATCCAAAACAGCAATCTTGTGCACCTCTTGCACAGGGAAAGCCCTAGGACCAAACTGCTCACAACTCCCAGAATTCTTCACAAACATTTGCAAGGACCCAATTTTTGGTTCTTTCTCCACGCAGTCATACTTAGTCTGATCAACATAACCATTCAAACATCGAACAAGAACCGTCGGAGGAACACCAGCAAACCCTAGTTCATCGCTCATGCGATAACCACTAATAGGATGGTCAAGAATGTATGCTGCAACCTCTCTGAATGCACCTTCACCAACTCTTGTTCCTCTCTTTAATCCTTCCCCATCACTGGACAAAGGGTAGCCATTAGGATTGTCCTTTGCCATTGGCTCTTCATTTACTGGCTTGAAAACAGCAACATACTCTTGGCCTGATGAATCTAGCATGAAGTAGACTCCCCCAGTGCCCTCTGAGGACATCACAGGTGTGTGCTCCATTTCTAGCCCAGCAAGTGTAGCTTCGATCATACCCGTAATTTTTGGAGTAAGGGTAACACTTGGGTTGACAAGAACTGGTTCAATCAGTGGATATTTCTCCTTGGCACCATCAAATTGTAAATTATTTCCAATGTCAGAAGAAATGGATAATTGCTCAAAAGATTCTTCTATTTCATTTCCATTAAAATTTTCTGACTTGTTTGCAAGCAAATCGGTATCAGAAGTGTTGGTCCCACAAATGGTGGAGATTAATGTGCTTTCATCAAGCTTTTCACCGTTGACCAAAGTCATGCTCTCTCCAATACCAATGGGACTTTCAACATTTCTTGAAATCTCTTGCTTCATATATCTAGCATTTCGACGTTGGTCCACTTGGAATTTAAACTTCCTTCCATAAATAGTCCTCACAGCGGTTCGCCGTGGATCTGATAGTCGGATCACGAGATGAAGCACACTTCCATACCTCACCCCATAGTCACGGATACGGCTATCATTGCGAGAGAGCTCTCTGCCTTCGAAAACCAACCTTTGGTTTCTCACCACAAATCCTTTGCTATTTTGGATCCGAAGCTTCACTACGGCAACCGAATCAGACTCAAGCACTTGAATTTTGGCTAGAGGAACGCCGGGAACTGCAAGGTAGAGTAAGAAGACCTCTGGTGTATGATGATATGAAGATTGATCACCATCTAATTGTGCAACAGCCAGGTCCAAAGCATCGTTGTTGCTTGGGCTCACTGCAATGCCTGTTGATGCCATGCTCTTGTCAACAATAGTTTCTTTGATATGCACCAGAAACTTTTAGTAGCGTCTATGGAAGCCGTGAGGGATGTGTTTTTAATTACAGTATCTTGGAAGCCATCTCCAGAAATCAACTATATGAAGAGAAATAGTCGTAAGAACATAGATAAAGGAACTTCGCATTTCGAATTCCAAATATAGTTATTGTGAAATTAATTAAAATAGTACTCCATCCGTCCAAAAAAAAAGTCCAATCCTAGATATATATCTGGACATACACGTTGTCCAGATACATCCCTAGGATTGGGGTTTTTTTTTGGGATAGAGGAGTATGTGTTAGGGCATCAATCACAATTTTGATTTGATCATTTTAATCACATTACATAATCACAATATGCTAAATAAATTGAACAGAGTGTTGCCACACAAAAAGGCACATCCATAAAAGTAGCTCCCACAAGGCCTACAGTGTACTTAAAAGACATAATTTTCCCACATTTAAGTAAAGTTTAAAATACACTAGAAGTACTCCCTAAACTTGTTGCATGGTGCCATGTTGATCCCTTAACTTTGATAAAAAATACACATCCTAATCTTATTAAAATAACAAATACTCCTTCGGATACTAGCGTGGTTACCGCCTCTCTCTCTCTCTCTTCAAAGTTTAGGGACTAGTATGACATCACACAACAACTTTAAGAACCAACAATGTATTTTACTCTATATGTTACCTTCGAATCCATCCTCCATAATAGATGCCAAATAATAATAAAAATCCACAGAATATACCCATCAACACATGAATTTGTAAGAAAGGGGGTTAAGATTTCTAGAAAAGTGACCAATAAAATAAATGACGTGCATATACATATATAGTGTGGCACATAAATGATACTTACCAAAGTGATGGGTATGGATATTTTTAGTTAAACATTGAACTAAGAGTAGTTCAGCCTTCAACCTCTTGATGGAGAATAACTAAAGCAATCAAACATGAGTGAGATTTTTGGGAGCTGAGAGAGGGCAATGATAACAAAGTGGCTAGTCTTGTTTATATAGCTTAAAACTAGGAATAAAGGTGAGTTTAACATTAATTGTTGACATAGGATTTAATTTTTGGTGAGTACAAGATTGCCCCTGCGAGAAGTAGGATTTGTTAAATCACTTTTCCTGCTATGTCCCCAGATCATTTGCACCAAATATTTTTGTTTGTTTCTGCAGAATATGAGCTTGGATTTGTCTCTGCAGCATATTATGCATTATGATACTCCATGGATATGATTATTAAGAGTGCAACTATTAATTGTTGCTAGAACTTTGAGCTTCGATGATGGCATGCATGCTCTAAAATGATAGTACCTACTTCCTCCGTTTCACAATGTAAGACTTTCTAGTATTGCCCATATTCGTATAGATGTTAATGAATCTAGATATATATGTGTGCCTAGATTCATTAATATCTATATGAATGTGGACAATGCTAGAAAGTCTTATATTATGAAACGGAGGAAGTAACTTCTTAAATAATTGACACTGACAATATTTAATTTCAAACCACTTTATTTAGCAAAATATTATAAATAGCTGAAAATATGTTATGTCATCGAAGCGGGCAGCGTCAAAAATTATAATCATACAACTTTCATTTATCGAAGTGAGATGGCAATGAGGCAATAATCAATAGTGTCAATTACTCCAAAACACACAGAGAAGATGTGTTTATTTATATTTTTATGTCATATTTTTAGTATTTTTTTCTGTTTTCTTGAGAATTGTTGAAATGTTTTGGTAAACTTTATTTTTTTTATTGAATCAAATTAAATAGTGAGGTCAGGGATTTTTCTTTTGTCTCCGTCTCTTTAAGCGTGTGTTAGGGCCTTTGGGAGGGAGGGGGTGGGGGGGGGGGGGGGCTTCGCACATGTGTGATGGTGTGCATGCGTGGTGGTGTGTAGGCATATGTGTGTTTCTTGTAATAGCAAAAACAATTTCACTTATACAAGAGAATAATAGGTATGAGATTTTTTAGCATGCAAGTTTCAAAAATATCCTTACAAATACTTCCTTAATTTAAGTATTAAAATATGATTTGTGCTCATTATAAAAAACAATATTTTCCCATTCTACCAAACTATGCTAAGGCTGTGTTCGAAGGAGGGGGTTGGGAACCCCTCCTCCCTGGCACACAAAACGAAGTTCATTTTATTGAATGATTAATTAAGTATGAACTAATTTTTTTTAAAAAAATAGATTAATATGATATTTTTAAACAACTTTCATATAGAAAGTTTTTGCATAAATCACACCGTTTAGAAATTTGAAAAGTGTGCGCGCGGAAAACAAGAGATGTGGGTTGGAAAAATAGGGAGAGGAACACAGCCTAAGGCTATGTTCGGGAGGAGGGGTTGGGAAACCCTCCTCCCCGGCACGCAAAACGAAGTTCGTATTATTGCATGATTAATTAAGTATTAACTTTTTTTTGAAAAATGGATTAATATGATTTTTTTTAAAATAACTTTCATATAGAAAGTTTTTACATAAATCACACCGTTTAGCAGTTTGAAAAGCGTGCACGCGGAAAACGAGAGATGTGGGTTGGAAAAATGGGGGGAAGAACACAGCCTAAGTGTTTTCATATAAAAATATCATGAAACATTATAATTTGATAGTACTGATAATGTTTTTATATAAAATTTAGAATTATAGGAAAGGGAATCCACTACACAGGTCCTTATAGAGAACTTAATAATTTTCTAAAAAAAATACTGTGACTATACTTACACAGGTCCTTTTCCTTATCCTCCATGTAGAACAAAAAAACTCAGAAACAACATCGAAACCCCTTGGATGATGAAGATCATATGCCATCCTGTCAAATTCTGACATAATTCTTCTAGTGGTTAGATAATTTACTGATGAGAAGCACGACGGTTTGACCGATGGTGCTTGCCACCATCAACAATCGACTCCTGCAACCATGAGCCAAAGGAAAATGCAAAAACAGGAAAATAATCGTATCAGCTACTAAGGAAAGCCATTAGTCTCAAGGGAGCAAGTAGAAAAAGAACAAGAGTTGAGAGGAGACGGGGGTGAGGGGAGGGGGAGGAGAGAAATGTGTTGAGTAGAACACCCACACCCCCTTCCTCGTCATAGCTGGTTGGCGAGATTACAAAACGTGAAAGGACGGGAAAGGAACTTGTTGGAATGCTTGTTGAGGTACCACACTGAGCAACACCAAAAAACGGACAATCGTATCCACGTGTCAACTTGACGGTTTATATTTGCTTGAACTTACGAATATGGGCCTTCCATTTTTGATACACTGTGCTCCTCCCATAGTATTCAATGCTAAAAAAGTAAATTAATGGGACATATGTAAAGTGGTAAAATCAACATTAAATATGCTCTTAGTAATTTTGGTTTGGTGCAAACGTTGTTATGCCACATGAATATTCAAAACTGTAGGTCACAGAGGATCCCCATAGAAGCTTAGAAAGCAAGTGGCAGTTCAGTAAATATAGGAAACATGTGAGGGGAGAATCAAGGAAGGTGAGTGGCATTTCACAATATTAAAGCCAAGTTAAGGGGCATGGTAGTGTATTGGAGAGACATTTCGTCACGAAGTGGATGTCGGTGAAAATAAAGAACAAAACAAAATGGGCCAGTATGACGTGCCTATAGTCTTGACGTGGCCATGTGATAACCTTTGTGATGAAATATACAACAAAAATAGTTGGTAGGATCACGCTTGAGAAGAGTTTGCCGTATGGTATAAATTGTTGATATCTTCTTCTTGTTGTTTCCTTACACGGGTGGATGCAATGAAAGCTTGCGGCAAAGAAAAAGGATCCATTTTGTGTCTAGGATTGTCCCAGAGGGAATGTGACTCTTGTTACCTTTGCTCACAAAAGGTCTTGTGTTTTTGTTCTCTACATGGAAGGATAGAAAGTTTTCTGGCAGTATGCAACAGCAAGACAGGAGATTTGACCATGTTCTTTGATGAGCCTGAACCGTGGAAGAAATAAGATCGTTGTGGCATTTTGCCCTTTTGACAGAAGTGATTTGCTTCTCTTCCCGTTAGCGTCTTACGATGAAAACTTTTCTAGGAAGTATTCAAAAGAAGTTGTGAGGTGTGACACTATATCCTTTGGATGACTGGATGGCGTAGTGTGTAAGTATATTCTGTGTATAGGAAAATGTGATTCCATTGTTGTGTTGCTCTTTACAAAGTTTATACGTATATATTTTACCTACAATTTTTTTTGTTTGATTAAAGAGGATCTAAAGTTCTCCTGGAATCATATAGGGAGGTTGGGAGATTCCTGACAGAAATGCAACCAGGCTGTGATGCTGTTCTGTAAAGAAAAGCATTTTTGTGTTTTTCTATCTTTCTGTTTGCTCACATGAGATGATTGAAGTTGCCTACATTGTATTATGCAGCAAGAAATGTGATCATGTTGCGTGCTGAGGCTGGATATTATGGAGAATGTGACTCTGCCGTTGTGTTGATCTGTGGAAATTTCATGTGCATATGTATCCATTTGTTTGCCTACAAGCTAACTACAGAGGAAGAGGAAAGTTTTTCTGAAATTTATGTGGCTCTGTAATGTTCACTACTAAAATATGTATATTTATTATATATCTGTAAATGTTATTCTTGAACAGTGTCGCGAAAATTTGGCCTCCTTGTCATTTTATTTAATGGGAGGATATTATTTCTCCCTGGGATTATCAAACTGAAGTTTGGTCCTATACCATATTCTCACTTAGCCAAGATCCCCCATTACCTCCTGCCCATTACTCTCAAGTCTCAACTCTTAGCTCATCTTGACAAGGACATCAACACATTTACTTAAGTCATTAGTTCTTCACACAAGAATGTCCTGAAGCAAAATAAATATCATTGCATATAGGTCCAATATCGACAAATGGGTGAAGATCAGCTTGCCCGTGCCAATCGTCCAGAATAACTGATAACTGATCAAAACTGCTGATATCATCGTAGATCTCCCTGATCGAAATCAAGTGTCCAACCATGTTTTGCTGTCAATTTGTAGCTCTTCAGAATAACCAGGGTCATCACTTGACAAATAGTCACATCTCCATCAAGACTTTTCGCTTCCAATGCTGAAATTTGCTGATGCAGATAACTGAAATTTGCTTGCAGTTGTGGGACTATGGAATTCACAATTTAATAACAGGAAGCAAAAATGCAGTTTCAGATCCAGCCGAACTGAAGACAACGGAGAGCTTGAACGCTCGATCAGCCAACCTGTAAGATATGGGGTGCCATATACACACATTTTACTTTACAAGAGCGTCCTACCCTCCTAATGTTTGTTTAGCAAAGGTACAACATGAAGGCGTTGCCTCGGAGCATACAAAAAAACAGTAAGACATGGCAACGGGATAGATGTTATCCGGCCGCAAAGTGGAGTTGAGTTTCTTTGTTTCTTCTGAATGTTGTGATTGCTTAGCTACAGAGATTTGGTATGCAGGCACCGTCCGGGGTCTGCTGCTCCTTCCAGATCCGGCCGGTGATCCTCAGCTTCAGCTCCTTTCGGTCGCCCCCTGAGAAGAACAGCGCCATGTTCCTCTGGATGATGAGGCCATCATGGCTGTCCCGCACCTTCCGGTGGCTGTCCCGGACACTTCGGGGGGTGCCCTCCCATACCATTTTCCTGCCGTTTGCGCCGACCTCAAGGCTGTAGCTATAGTTCCTTGCCTCATTTTCATCACCCATGAAACGGAGAAAGGCCATATAGACTGGTGCCATCCCAAGCTGGAAGGCCTCAAAGTGCAGGCAGAAGTATTGCCCGAAACAATGGAAGACCTACTCACAAGACAGCAATTCAATGTTTCAATATTTCTATAATACAATTTCCACAAGATAATCTTATATCTACCACGAAGGTATTATAGTTCAAATAAGAATAACAAGAGCGCCACAGTCTATAGGTACATACCGTCAGCATCCAGGTGGCATTTTCGACTTCTCGTGGGTTGGACTTGACATATCTATGGTTGAATGTGCAACCACTATGCATATCAACTTTGTGATCATCCCTCAAATGGGCAACAAGATAAGGGATATCACCCACCACAGCACACTCAGAACCAGCATAGGGGCAATTGTATGGTCTAAACATGCACTGCGCTTCATGTTTTATCTTGCTGTAGTATGGGAAGATCTCTGGGCACCCCAAAGAGCAGTACTTACAGGGAAGCTCAAGCGATTCAGCTACTTTCTCCAGTGCCAAACACCTGATATCACCAAGCTCTTGTCTGCATGTAGGGCAACGGTTGTGTACCCTAGCTTTGCAGGTGGAACACAGAGTGTGTCCATTTTGGCACTGCAATGAAAATCCAAAGAGATGAGAATCATATCCAAAGATCAGAAGTTCAGAACTACATAATGAGACTCTTCAGGTTTACACCACTAGATCAATCTGACACAACGAATTGGGAAAGGGAGTGTATGGTTAGAATTGCTTATTGAAATTCAGCCCATGTATTCTCTAAGGATCTTCGAACGATCCATTTTAGGTTAATTAAGTTCTACACTTCTACCCAACATATATACTTCATAAGTATCGCTGTCTTCCTTCCCTTTTATAACTTGTGCTAAAAGGGAAAACTCGGCATGGCTAAATGCTGAAGGTACTATTTTTTTATAAATTCTGCTAAAGATAAACCGAATGACCTGCAGTAGGCATGATTATTTTGGCAGCTCATTCCAGATTATAATAGATATTAGCCATCTAATTCTAACAGTTGATCATTTGCAAGATTCAACGTTCCTGCTTCTTCTTAGGCATCATCGACTATATGTCATAATTACTAGAAAAATAATGCAGGAATTGAACAATAATCGGCCGATCGATAAGCTAAGTCAGCAATTTGTGCACGAGAATAACAGAATAGATCACCGAAATTATTCAGGAATACACAACACCAATCCTGAGCCCAGAGAACACCAAGATCCCAGGAAATTCTGAACGACCAAGAGGAAGTCTACCCCCATTGTGCCAGTATCAATCATCGAATTGGATATGCTCCAATCACAAGAGGAATCAAATCGAGACAGACATGGCGAAAACGACATTTTCCACTCTTTTTTTTCGCTCCAAAATTCAACCCCGATTCCGAGGCTCCCAAGCCCAGATGCACACAGATCCCCCCTTTCCGAACCCCCCCACGGATCGCATCCCACACGACGCGTATGCAAGCGCGGAATCAAGCGAGAGCCTCACCTGGTGGATCGGCGGGTACATGGAGTTGGTGCAGACGGGGCACTCGAGCAGCTCGTGCACGCCGCTCCCGGCCGCCGCGCCTCCCCCTCCCCCTCCCCCTCCCTTGGAGCACGCCGCCGCCCGCGCGGCCGCCGCGGCCGCCAGGAGCGCGCCGTGCGCGTGCAGCGCGAGGCCGACGTCGTCCGCCGCATCCATGGCGCCTACGCCGCCACCCCCACCCCCGCCGCCGCCGCCGCCGCCGCCGCCACCGCCGGAGGAGGAGGAGGAGTCCGGCAGCGACAGGCACTCGACGCTGTCCACGTCCATGGCCGCACCCGCACCCCCGCCTGCCACGAACGGAGGAATTGGGGGCACGGCGGGTGGGCACGCGGGGGGGGGGGGGGGGGGGGTCCTGCTCCGGCGAGCGGGGGCTTTGTTGTGGCGGTGGCGCGCCGCGGATTGCGGGGGTAAAAAGGGAAACGAAAGCGAGAGGAGGGAGAGAGAAAAGAGGGGAGCTTTTGGCTGAGAATAGATGCATGGGGGGGATTTGTGGGGGGGGGGGGGGGGGGGGGGGGGGGGGGGGGGGGGGATTAGGTGAGGACGACGACCACCGCGACGCGCTATTATTGCTGGATCCTGGATGCCGTCTCCCCTCGTCTGGGATGTGGGGGGGGGGGGGGGGGGGGGGGGGGGTGGCGCCGGCGACACCGATGGACTCCGCCGCGGCGAGCACGGCGACGACTGCCTGACTTGTTTGTTTTGGGTTTTTTTTTTTTCCGGCGAGCAGGAGGAGTGGGAGTAAAATTTTGGGTGAGATTGAGTGTTGAGTGCTGGTCATCGGTTTTACCTAGTCATCCGGATGTGACATTGACATATGGAGTATTGTGATGTGATACGGGTGATACCGACAACATAAATGCGGCCATAATTCCTGGGTGCCTGGATGAACTACTGTGATGAGTGAGGAGTATTACTTCGGCCGAGGTTAGGCTGTGTTTAGTGCACACTGAAGTTTGTAAATTTAGTTAAAATTGGTACGATGTGATAGAAAAATTGTGTGTATAAAAGGTTTGATGTGATGGAAAGTTGGAAGTTTGGAAAAAAACTTTAGAACTAAACAGGGCCTTAGTTCCAAAATTTTTCTTCAAACTTCCAACTTTTTCATCACATCAAAACTTTCCTACGCATATAAACTTTTAACTTTTCCGTCACATTGTTCCAATTTTAACCAAACTTCCATTTTTTTTTGTGTGAACTAAACACACCCTTCCTCATGTGCATATTTGAAATGTTACTATAAGAAAAGATATGTAGATGTCTATATTTTGATCTTATGGATTTATCATTACCAACTTTTTTAGGGCCACAAAATAAACATAATCCGACCATTATTTTCATGCTAAAATATGATATTTTGGAAGTTTTCGTTCTTAAAAGCATACTGCATACTGAAATTTTGTAAACTTTTAAACCAAACAGAGCCCCATATAACCGAAATTTGAGAAAATTGAAATTATGTCATCGTATAAATAGATTTAACCTAAATGTTGTTATGTAAATGAGCTTTACTCTAATACCATTCGCAAAGAGAGCTATACGCTAGAAAGGCCCTTGGATCTCTACTTCTTTCCTAGTTCTAGCTGAACCTCGTCATCTTTATCTATCATCGAGCAGTGTAGGCAGTTGTGCCCATCTCATCCCCTTGCCGCCATGGTTCCTCCTCATGTCCTCCATGTGCATGCTCTCCTCCTTTACCGAGGTTGTTTTTTGGATTCCATCCTTTAGTCCTTGACGTTTCACTTTCGTTGTAGGCGCTTTCTTGCATTGGCACCAGCTCAATGCCCAATCACAAGCCCTGCCGACCTCCTTTAGCTCCCATGTTGCATCCTCACCCAGCTCTCACGTAGCAGCCTCTTCAAGCCCATGCATCATCATCCTTGTCAAGCTTCTATGTAGCCACAACCTTCTCAAGTTCCTGGCCTATGGAACTCCAGTGTTGGACGTCCTTCCTCATCAGACTCATGCACCAACTGTCCTTGTGGTGGTAGGTGGTAGCGACGGTGCATGCCTCATCGCTGGAGAACACACGTGATATGGACCAGGCTTAAGGGATCTACCATCATCTCGTTGACCTTGTTATCTCCATGACTCCACCTCTCACCCTGATTACTGCACCGAGCCAGGAGGTGGAGGAGAAGTAAAGGAACAAATGGCATTTCTATCATTTCTAATTGCAAAAGGCTTAGCGTGTGGCTTCTATTTAAGAATGTTATTTTAGCGAAGTCTATTTATGGGGATAGCATTTAGACGAGTTCCGTTTTTTATGATGGCATAACCCCAAATCTCTTGCAAAAGTCACTAGTGCAAAAGTATACCAAAATCTAGTATATTCCTAATATTTGTTTAGGTTTGTTTTGGTAATGAACCAGGCCTATCCTATCCATAACCTTATATGATCTATTTATAGACTATATATAGTGCAATTTGCATATAAGGACAGGTACCTCTTATGCACCAACCGTGAGAAGTCACATACCAATTACACCTACAAGTACAAACTCTGCACAGTGCACTCCATTAAAAATGTTAGGGTTTCCACTTGCCTAGCGATGGACGTTGTGGCTGCAGTGGCGGGTGAGGGCGAGGCGACGATGTGCTTCATCCACGCCATGTGCGAACACGGTGGTCGCGGTGAGAGGCCTTTGTCAAGTGCAGGAGAAAAAGCTATTTTCCGCCTTCTTGATTCATGAACTCCGGTAACTGCTGTCGAATCTAATATCTAAAATAAGACAGCGCTGATGATAACTACTTCCTCCGTTTCATATTATAAGACTTTAGCATTGTCCATATTTATATATATGTTAATGAATCTAGATATGTATATGTGTTTAGATCTATTAGCATCCATATGAATATGGGCAATGCTAGAAAGTCCTATAATATGAAACGGATGGAGTAGAAAGATAGAGGATTATCTCGTTTTCCGCACGCATTGTTTTCCGAACGGTTAAACAATATGTTTTTTTATTAAAATAGTTGTATAGAAAAATTGCTTAAAAATTCATATTAATCTATTTTTAAATATACAATAATTAATACTCATTGATTAATCATGTGCCAATATAAGACCTCGCTTTAAATATTTCTCAGTTTTCTTTCCTTCCTCTCCTAAAGGAGGTGGGCTTGGAATGATACGTGCGGTATTGGGCCTGAAGCCCAGAAAACACCCAGGAAGGCCCAAACAAATCGCGGACCAAACACCGATCACTCAATCCGGACCGCTCAAAGCCAATCGAACGGCAAGCAGAGGTCAAAGGGGCTCGGAGATTTTGACGCCGAACCCGCAACACCGCCATCGCGGCCGTTCCCCGTGCCTAGCGCCGTCCACCGGTCGCCGGCGGCGACAGATACGGCGGCGGTGCGTGGCTGGACGAGGCGAGCGTGCCGGCGCCGCCGGCCGGCGGCGAGCAACGGCTGCAAGCCTGGGAAATCAAATGTCAGTTGCCATGCGAGTGTGACTGACAGTTTCTGTTCGTGCAACTGATGGAATTCAGAGAAGGAGAGAAGAGACAGCGTTTTTTTACCTTGGGCTGTGTTTAGTTCACACTGAAAGTTTGAAAATTTAATTGAAATTGGTACGATGTGATAGAAAAGTTGTGTGTGTATGAAAGATTTGATGTGATGGAAAGTTGGAAGTTTGGAAAAAAAACTTTGGAACTAAACAAGGTGATGACTTTTAAATTCTATGAAGATTCCACGCGAACCAAATGAAATGAGACCAAATTTGGTAAGCATTGGTGGTTCGTTAGGTTGGTTATAGTAATATGCAGAGATTCAGCAGAAGACAAGAATTAACTGAACAGGAATGCAATAGGAGCATTGTATTGATCAAAATGCAGTGTTTCCTGGACCTAGCAATCGGCAGGGACAAGTTTACTGCTAAAACAATCAAGCCAAATTTTTTTATATCTTAATTTGAAAATGTTAGGACGTTGGACATAAGCGGTTCCATGGTCTAGCGGTTAGGACATTGGACTCTGAATCCGGTAACCCGAATTCAAATCTCGGTGGAACCTCTTTTTGTAACATTTTTTTCTGCCTTTATTTTTTGGCTCATTTACACGACTGGTTGAGTGGTTGTTCATCATCATTATTATTATTATTTTGGCTCATTTACACGACTGGCTGTTCAATTCTTCATGGAAATTCCCTCAAAAAAAAATCTTCACGGAAGAACACATAAAAAAATATGTTTATTTCCCAAAGAAAAATAAATCCAACGAGCAACATCCACCACGCATTATCCCACCACAAGGTAAGCAACCCACGTGGCACCCAGTTCGTCCTCCAATCTTTCCCCCCCAAATTTCCACCTCTCTCTCTCATCTCACCGGGAGGAGGAAGCAGAGAAGAGGGCAGGAGGCGCAACAATGGCGGCCTCCCTGTGGCTGCAGCTCCCTGCTCCACCTGCCGCCGTCCACAATCCCGTCTTCCTCTCAGGCAACCTCAGCTCTTCTCTGCTCTGCAAGAAGCATCCACAGGTGGCCAGAGGGAGCATTCTCTGCAGCAGCAGTTCATCCAACTCTTCTGCTTCTGTGGTGACCAAGGAGCAAGAGGCAGTTGCTGCTGCTTCCTCCTCTCAAGAGGAAGGAGTAGTAGTTCCTGAGACTGAATTTGTCAGCTACAGGGATGACCCAAACTTCAGGTAAATATATATATATATATATATATATACTTGTGTGTACACGTTTGTTTTTGAGCTTCATGTTTCAGAATCTTATAATTGGCATGTTATTAGCATCAATCAGCGCTTCTTGGCTTCTATTTTAATGTCAGAATAAATCCTTGGAATTTGTGTGGAAATGGGTTCCTGAATTTGATATGATGGATATTAGATTTGTCTTGCTGTCCGTATCAACGAATGGTTCCATGGTCTAGCGGTTAGGACATTGGACTCTGAATCCAGTAACCCGAGTTCAAATCTCGGTGGAACCTCTTTTTCCCCCTATTTTTTTTCATCTGTGTATATATATTGGCTAGAGTGGCCTTTTCTTTTTCATCTTTTTTTCATCTCTGTGTATATGTCTATATATATAGGCATTGGTTAGAGTGGCAAGCAATTTTTTTCCTTTCATCTGTACATATATTGGCTAGAGTAACAAGCACCATTCATGATTTGTAAACCAAAGTTCTGCTCTCTCTCTCTCTGGAAAAAAAAACTTCTGAAGATTGCCCAAAAAAAAAAGCCTTATGTACATGTAGCAAGATTCTTGTATCAAAGAAGAGAGAAATTCAAAAATACCAGCTCAACTTTTTCTTGCACCTTCTTGACAATGCCGTGTGCGTAACTGCGTATGTATATGCAGGGGATGCAGAGGGTGCGGGCGGGAGGAGGTGGAGAGGGGTTGCAACGGCGAGGGGCGGATCCAGGGCGGCATAGCCACCGTCCCCGGCTTCGGGTGGTGGCCGATCAAGGCGTACCGGCCGTGCCCCGGCTTCGTCGCCTCCGGCGGCCGGTACCGGAGGCAGGGGCAGAGCATGGACGATGTGGCTTCCGGCAGGGGGAAGAAGGTCCCCTCCAACAACAAAAAAATACAAAAGGTATTACTACTCCCTCCGTTTCTTTTTTTTGAGTGTAGCTATATTTATGGCACCATATTTTTCATCAAAAAATAGTTGGCATATATTTACATTGTAAGTCCCTAAATTACATATGTAATTTTAGTGTATTTACAATGTAAATCTCAAAATTACATATGTAAGTACTAAAATTACATATGTAAATTCGAAAATTACATACTAATTACATATGTAAGTGAGGTGTAACTACTGTGTAAGTGGCTGAAAAAAAATCGACTGAAGCATATGGCGCCATATTTCTAGCAACTCCGTTCTTTTTTTATGATGTTGGTTATCGTCGTACATTTTGGAATAGAGGGATTTCCTTTTTATGTTGTTGGTTGTCGTCGTACATTTTGGGATTGAGGGAGTTTTGTTTTTTATGATGTTGGTTATCGTCGTACATTTTAAGATGGAGGGAGTATTTTGATTACGAGCTTATGACACAGCACAATTCATTCTGTTATCACATGATTATGAGTTTATGGTGTTTATAGGAATTTCATAGGAAACTAAGAATTGTTCCAAGGAAAAAATACACTCCTTTTATGATTTTCGTATTAATTACATAGAAAACAGAGAATTCCCGAGGAAAAGAAGTACTCTTTTTTATATGAAATCCTTGTGCTCCGAACGGACCTTATAAATCTTGCTCGTACAGCGTAACATATCAGTTGATCTCACTTCGGTTTTCCAACTTGCAGTGAGAGCTGAGAGGTGAATAGGTGATCCGGTTCAAGAAATTTCAAGCCTGGAAATATAAGCAAATTTGTCTATGAGGTGATCAAGGAGGAGGCAGTGTGCATCACCAAGGATGGCTTCCAGAATTATCAGACTTTTAACATCCTCTAGGCTGGACGAGGATGTTCAAAACTTCAAACCCAGCCTGCAAAACTCTGTAGCTGACGTAATATCCCAATGTCTCATGGTATTCATGGGTTGCATATTGCTACCATGTGTAATAGCGAAATTGTACCGAAACTTTGAAAGTACTATTATCCTATGATAAGAGTAGCAATATCAGATTGTCGATTTACTGGCTTGATTACTATTGAGCCTTGATACTGCGACATTATTGGTAATGCTGCTGCTGAATGTATTATGAACAACGGCAAAAAAAATATTAGACTGGCACTCCCTCCATCCTAAAATAAAATCATTTTTGGCTTCATCCATTTATTCCAAAATAAGTTTATTTTTAAGCAAGTAGAGGATAAATGCATTGGGAATAGATAAATTGAGAAATAATTACATTGATATTTGATAAAATGAGGGTATTTTTTTTTAATTTTGTATTGGTATATGTGTAGGATAGATGAAAAATAAACTTATTTTGAGACGGAAGGTCATTTTCAGAATGTATACAAGTATACAACCAAACTTTAAAAATGCTGGACATAAAGTATAGGCTAACGTTATTATGATTAGTCATTTGAAAATTGAATCAAACGGCAACACCACGCATGCAATTGTGTTGATGCCAGATAAAGGTGGTGACACCCTAGTTATACATCCATCTCTACTACAGCTTTGGATCATCATCACTTAAAGATCAGCATGAGAAATTGAAACTGGTAAATTCTCATCAAAGTTGGGTTTTCTTCATTGATGATAAAGCTGCTTTCTACACCATGTTCAAAACAAAAATTCCTTGCATCATCCAGCAGGAAAGTTCAGAAACTACACGCATTTCAACAAATTAATGGAGAAGGTACATCCCGTTTGCATGTTCCTTCAATTCTTCACTACCTGCTCTATTATCTTCCTCTAACAAAGATGCAGAAGAGCTAATGAAAGGGTATTCCTTTGACAAGATGCAAAAGAGCTGATGAAAGGGTTAAAAAAAAACTAACGGAGTATAATCTGTTGCAATTTGCAACTAGCAAAATGACAGACTAACTTAGCAACATATGGTATGCCAGTAACATCAAGATTGTTTTTTTCCTCGAATGCCATCAAAGTTATTGCACAATGCATTCTGACGGCATGAAGCCATCAAACCATCATCTATCACTGGCAAACTCCAATCTGAAGGAAATGCCTAGTCTCTTATGCTATCACCGCAGATGGGGAGGCCTTGATCCAAATGGATTGCTTCCAGGAGTAGCTGGTGAAGGAATTGTCGGTGAAGCCTGCGATGCTCTCTGAAAAAGTGAAGACATCAGATCCATTGCCGTATCACCATTTTCCATTCTTCTGAATTCAATATATTTTGGGGGAAAATAGAAATTTGAAGAAAATACATATCATAAATGGTGGGCACAAATGAAGTATAAATTAAATGCAATTTATCCTCAAAGAAACAATTTGAACCTGGATCTCATCCTAGACTTCGCCAGTTTTCACACGGGCAAGTTAAATAGTTAGCTGACTGAGATTTTACCCTATCCAAGAAGAATATATGGACAATAATTTACAGTCTTGCTCTTCAGATGTCTTAACAGAAGTATAACTTGTACTAGTATGCTACAATATTAGATGCTAGTTCATATGCAAGTTAACATTGCTAACATAAGCCATAGAATGGGTGTGGATCCTACTATGCACTAATGCACATGCTACTTCCATTCAATCAGTCACAATTTGATCAAACAAATGATCATCAATTGACTGCAGCAACAAAGTTATACTTCTTATATCATCAAACAAGTTCTTTTCTTCAAAATGGAACATCTACTATCTAGCAGACCCCTCTGGCCTCCCCTTTGCTCTCACAAGGCAGCTACCTGCATCCTACATCTAGTTTCAGGAAAAACAAAAACCAAGCTTAGCGTATCAGATAGAAGACACGTCTGACCTCCCATTTGCTCTCAAAGTGACAAGGCAGCTACATGCATCCTACAAACATCTAGTTTTGGAAAAAAAATTATTAAAAAAGCTAAGTGTATTAGATTCTCTAGCAGACCCCTCCAGCAGTCCGGCCTCCCCTCCATTGTTAGAAGCAAGCGACCTATATGTGTACTTGCTACAGTGGCACTTCATAGAAATAGAGAATTCTATTCATTATCTAACTGCAACTCTGGATGGCAATAAATTACTAATAAATTAGCACAGTCAAGAAAAGAACAGAATAATTTGTAAGTTCACCTGTAACATTCCTGGTTGAGTGATATAAGCCATGAACTGTTCCTTTTTCTTGCTGAACAAATCCTTAACTTGGTTCAACAGATCTTCTTGTCTTTTTATATCCTCGAGAAGCCTTTCCTTTTCCCAATTCTTATGTTTAACTTGCTCCTCCAGTTCAGTGATAGTTACAGGTAAGTTTGAGACCCCAAGATTTGCAGTTACAGGAAATTGTATTCCTAAGCTTGCCCTTCAAAAGTAAAGTCATGTATAATCATTAACAAAAAGAAGAGGTGGAATTAAGCTTAATATGCTTGTTACAGAACAGTGCAAATTAGTGCTACCAGACTATTATGTAGTAAGCAAACCAGGGTAATGTATCACACATATACTCATAAAATGAAAGGACAATTAAATCACTGAAGGACCCACAATATGCAGAACACTAATGATCAATTAACAGTATGATGTGATGTTAATAAAGGATAAATCCATATAATTGCATACCTATTACCTAGGCAGAATGAGCCATTAGGTCTTAGTATAGCACCATCAAGAGAAACAGCACCATCATTTATCAAAGGAATAGCATTTCGCAATTCAGCTCTAGTCTTATAGACTTGCAACTGAGAAAACAGGCTGTAAAATAAAGTTTCCCTAAGACCGTGGCCCCCAGCTGTAAGACAACTCAAATTTGCCTGGTCCAAATGTATCATATTTACTGCGAAACCAAGAAAACCAGGTGGGAACTCTCCACTAGGCAACCTTGGTTTATGCAAAAGAAGTTTCCTCTGAGGATCATCGATCATAAAATCACCAGAAAATGGCCTGCAAAGTGTAATAGTTATAATGTTAAGGTGTTCATCCAGTAGAGTCCAAAATATAATGGCACAGTGAAAACACACCTTATATTTTCAAGACAAAAGACAGTGAATCTTCCATCTAAAAATTTTCCAATTGTGCGACCTAGTCCATGAATGCCACTGGTTTTATCAACCATACCTTCCTTGTCATATGTTTCAAGACCCTCGACACCATCATAAGTCTTGCAGACGACACCAAGCATATTGTCCAATCCCAAGTACTCTGAGAGTACCCTATAACAAATTCATAAGAATAAATGGGTACCTCAAAAGTAAACAAAAAATTATGCCCATTAACTTTGCACCAGTTGGTGCAATAAATCTTACTATATGTCAAAACAAAGAGAATAATGACCTGCTGAGGTTGTCATTATTTATTTTTCCCAAGGTAGCTACGACACCAAGGACATCTTTCATCAGTGGCAGCCTTGATGCATGCTGATAATGACGGACCTTCAGTTGGCATATAATCCCAGCTGCTGTCTCGTCCTGTTTGAGTATACTTTGAATAGTGCGTTGTTCAGCTTCTTCAACAGATGTGTCATTATTTGCAATTGCCGCCATCGATGAATAATAATTGCCTATTTTAACTGAGAAAAGTTCCAGGGTTCAGCATATAAATAGGGGCAATAAGATAAAGAAAAAGTATATGGAATTATGGAAATGAGTTAAAGAAAGAGTATATGGAATTATAGGAAGCTTTGATATCTTTATCCAAATGGCGTTACTTGCATGATAAATTCAAATTTACCACAGCCATCTAATGCAATAATCCAATGGTGCTAAGAACATTAGATAATAAGAATGGTGGATATGTTAGGCTCATGCAAAAAGATTCAATTTCCAACGTGATAATAAAAAGATTTTGCAATAGCTTGCTAGTCCTACCACTAATGCAGAGATGCTGTCTCAACAACCAACTTCCAATGTTCTACTCAAAGAGGCCTCAATTGATTTAGATAGATGCATATGTCATGCGAAGTAGTAGCACACTAGCACCTAAAGGCACACACACAGAAGCAGCAAATGCCACTGTTGGCTTGCCATATGGGCCTTAGGATAAGCATGGGTAGTAAGTAAGACATGAATTAGGACGCAAGTTTTTTTTGGTCTACCTCTACCAAGGTATGTCAGATTTGCTTGTCAGCATTAGAATTATTGCATTAAGGTATATCAGTTCCTACACATGTTACAGCTTATCATATACTCCCTCCGTTCTTAAATAGATGCCGTCTCAGAATGTGTATAGTCAACCTCAAAATTTAAATCATCAATATATACAAAAATATTAAGATATACTAATATGCAAAAAAAAAATGATATTACAGATTCATCATGAAAACACTTTCATGCAGTTATATTCTTAATATTTTTTATAAATATATTATTAGAAATGTTAATTATCAAACATATGCATTGGATACTGTATTGATGCCCAAAACATCAAGTAAAAAGGAATAGAGCTAGTATAGAGTAAACCAAGCCATTAGCTACTATTGGGCAAACAACGGCTCAACAGACCTGTTCATGTTGACTGTTGAGTCTCTATCTCTCTCTACCTCCACTGAGTACCTTTGCTATCTTAGCTCTTTCTACATTAATCCATGCCTACTGGTCACATCTAACAGTAGCTATCCTCCATTGTGTACCAAAGTACACGACAATGCAATCCACTCACAAGGATGCTCATTCATCCCAAATACTGCGAGTTCCTCTTCCGATGACATCACTAACATAGGTATTTTCACTGTTTTAAATATTTAAGTTGGTGATGGTTGGTTACACACCCCATCCCTCCTCTCATAAATATTTTCATGCCAACATATGGGTCATTCATCCTCTTCACAGATCCATGACTCCACATCTGGCCGACTTGAACGTACATATAAAACTCAAGTTTACAGAAAATATATCTGACATACTACTAAAAATTAATGACCACAAGCTCCATAGTTAATAATTAACAGGCCTTATTTACCAGAAACTAGGTATCGCAAGGCTCGAATTATTCACTATAGTGTTTAATTAATGATCTACGCGCTTATTCTGCATCATGGTACCGATATATAGCATTACCAGACTACACGAATATAACCACGAATCAGTAAATAGAAAGTATATACATAAGCAAGGTGTCACAGGGCATTAGGATCTCACTTCCCAGGTCGGCGCACGAGTCCTCGACGGCATTGAGCTCCGACTTGAGAAACCTGATGTTCTCCTCGTGGTGGTTCACCTTGAGCGCCAGCTTCTGCAGCTCGTCCTGCATCACCTGCAGAGCAAGGCGCGCGCGCACCCAATATCAGACACGAAGAATTCCCATACTCGCTCGCATCAACAAAAATCATTGAACCGGATCAACAGGCGGCGGGCGGCATCACCGTCACCGGAGGCACACACACACACACACACACACACACACACACACACACACACACACACACACACACACACAACCTTACTGTTGAACTCGAATATCGACAGCGTCAGAGGTGGAGCCTCCACGCCGCGCTCTGCAGGTTGAACCGCCATAGGTACGGAAGCTAGGCGACCAAATCTGCAGGGGCGGCGGATCCAACTTCAATTGAACCCCCCCAAACTTTTTTGGGGGGAACAAACAAACTCAAACTGTTATTAAGGCTCTGAAATTAAGACAAGAACTTCTTGCAAATCTACAAGAGAAGCTTAGGGTTAACGAACGCAAGCGAAAAATTCGAGGGTGGGAGAGAGATGAATCAGAGAGAGAGAGAGGATGTGGGATGCTCACCAGGATCCCCTCCGCGAGATGGCGCGCGCGAGGAGCGGAGGAGAGGAGAGGAGACGGGAGGAAGGAGGAGCGCGCGCGACAGAGAATTTTCGGTGTGGGGGCGCAGGGGAATAGAAATGGGGAATTTTCGGATTGATGATAGGAGTATATATACGAGTAAAGATATCGGACATATCTGGTTCTCTACCCTACCAATCAATTGGTATTACCAAAATCTAGGTAAATTTTGGCACTACCAATTTTTTTGGTATGGCAAAGTTAGCTAGTCTATGTTTGGTTTAATACTAATATAAAGCCAAAATTTAGTATGAGAGTAAAGAAGAATCTAGAATGTAGCCAAAAATGAGCATGGGCACTATCAATTGTTTGACTTCAATCCAAACTAACATGTTTACTATTAAAGTTACCAAAATTTTGGTAGGGTCACGTTTTGACTTCAATTCAAAACGCCCATCAATTTTTTAGGGCTAATTGAATGCATTTAAAAGGCCCCCACTATAAAAGGGCCCAACTAAAAATCCACCGAGTATTATAAAAAGTTAAAACTAGATAGGTGATACTTATACTTCTCTAAATTAGAATATATCATTATATATGCTTCAGCCACCCTTAATTAGTTTTTTTTACTTAGTACTCCCTCCGTCCTAAAATATAAGTATTTTTAGCTATGAATCTGGATAACTGTGTATCCAGATTCATAGCAAAAAATTGTTACATTTTAGGATGGAGGTAGTACGTATTTTCGTATGGACCATATTGCCCTAATTGATTGATTTGATTTGATACATGTACCCTCCATCCTTTTAGAGAGTCGTCAGAATTCAAGATGAATTATAGGTGGTTGGTAGGAGAGGAAGGGGGAAGATGGGGAAGCTAGCGTCATGTTCTGCACATGCTTGTTGTCTTCGTTGATGGCGACCAGAGTGTTCATATAGGGCACTGTCACTGTGCAGCCATCTCTCGGTGATCAACAAGTTACATGTCATCATTGTCGACTAGATGGGAGTCGCATTGCAATATAGATAGATCCTGGCCTCGCTCGCTCGCTTGTGGTGAGCGTGGCGCATGCCCCTAGACTAGGGCCTGACCTCACCACCATCGTCACACATGAGGGCTCTAGATATGCTATGTCCTCTTCTGGTCCTGTCGCTCGCATCGCGGGAAGAAGACGATGGTCGCATGGTCCCTTTTATTGTCGTAGGAGATGATCATCCTGAAGTGCCTCCCGCTGATGGATCTAACCTTTCTGGCCTCGACCTCCAGGGTAGCGACAATATTCGGGGGGTCTACTCCTTCTCTATCCAATGAAATTAGCAGCTTGTCAGTTCATTAAAAAAAAATTCAGGGATCTAGGACTACGAGACACAAGTTCTGCAGGCACAACGTTCATGCATGTGATACCTTATGCACATATCTCGTCAGCTAACCGGTGAACGGTGTATCGATCAACTAGCGCTTGGCTCCATCCTATGCAACCCTAGAAGCAGGGGATCGATGCTGCTGATGCGGAGGCGGAGTTTGGCTAGGTTGCTGAGAAGGGCAACGACGACCACCGCCGTAGGGTCGTCGAGGTCTGCCACCACTGCGGTGGTGCAGGTCGAGGTCCACATTGAGGGAGCTTCGCGGTGTGCGACAAGCAGGTTATCTCCATGGTCCACTAGGCTGTCTGCTGCCGCCAACAAGGAACATGGATGAAGTGGGCATCAGCAGGGGCAATATGACCTATATCTGAAAAATTGATTCAAGAAATGGTTGGGGCGTATATGTTAGCATGGTTCTAGTTTAGAGAATTCTTAGTGGCACACACCAGGTTTTAGCCTTTGGAGTGGCATGATCCAGTTTGTTAAACCAATCCACTGAAATTCAGTTCATGTCTATGGAATTTAGTTCTTAAAAAAAAAAGTCTATGGAATTCGCTTGACTAGATCCGACAAGCACGAACCCTTGATGTTGTTCCTCCTGACAGTTCGTTCCAGTGCCTGAGATATCGAGCGAGAATCTCTAAACTCCTCCAGGATCAGAATGGCAATCCCCATCCAAAATCTGGGCTGTCGTGGTTCTTTGTCCTTTTCAATTGCTTTGCCCCCAGTTCTTCTCATGCTCGCTATCGATGATTCACTCGTTTAACCTAATCCAGAGGAATCACGCATTGAAGAAGGTGGTCCTCTTACTTCTTTTTTTCCGAACAGCCGGTTAGATTTGACTTGCATTATATTGATAAAAGAGGGTTAAAGTATAAATAGCCAAAATGCTAAGGAAAGAAGAAGAAGAAGAGAAAAAATTGTTCATGCCTACGTGCAATTTGCACCTAGCTCTCCTAGATTTTCATGGCAACATTATCCCAATATGTTTAGCGCCGGCCATACTTCACGACCCCAACTCCTCTTGGATGCAATCGATCATCTGGTGTACTGTCGTCTCCTTTTCTCTGAAGATTCTTGTGTTCCGTTCCTTCCAGATTCCCCAAGCAATGAGCAAGAAGAGAGATATGAGTCATTTTTCTTTTGTTGTTTCTGTGTCGCTTTTTTCTTGTGTCCACCAATCCAATAGGTTTCTAAGGTCTCTCACAGTGCTCCTAGCTGGAGCGTGCCTTAGTAGCGCCACGTATGTTTTTTGCTCCCGTGTCGCTCGACACCGCACCTCAGCTAGGGCGCTCGTGACCAAACAAGGGGGCGCAAAACCTCACCAGGAAAAGGGGGGGCGCGGAGGAATCGACGCGAGGTGCGTGCGCTGTGGGCGTCGTTCCCTCGCCGCCCGGTGCTCTCGCGCGGGATTCGGCTGGCGAAATCCCCTATTCACCCTCGAAAAGTCGCTAGAAATCGCGCCCGAATCCCCTCCTCCCGCCACCGATTTCGTTGCTCCCGCGCCCGAAGAACACTAGAGGAATCACACAAGAACACAAGAGGACCACGCCGATGAGGACCACTCAAAACAAAATCCCAAACAAGATACCAATTTCATTCAGTCCCAAAGATCAAATCCCAACTCACCTAGATGAGAAATTTCTCCTTCTCCAAGAAACAACCCGATCTAGTATATGCACACAAAGATGAACGCTGAAGATGCGACTGGTAACTTGCTGGGGAGCAAGGCCTCCTAGTATCACAGCTAATTCGGCCACCGGAGGGAGGGGAAGGAGGCGCAGGGGAGAAGTGGAGCAGCGGCGCGGGAAAAGAGGTAGGCGATGGCGATGGAGTGGAGGAGGAGAAAGTCGCTAGGGGTAGGTGGGGAAAAAATTTCGTCCCGAACCCCGTGTCCACACGCTTAGGTAACGCTGCACTATGGGCTCGGTTTTCTTCACCTGTGTCTCCATCCAATTAAGCCTCACATATATGAGTGCTTGCACTGTGGGGTGGGTGTCTTCGGGCCAACTTTTTAGGCTAGAGGTACGGGCCCCATAGCTTGCACTGTGAGAGGCCTAATGTTATTCTATTTCAGGATAATGTGCCCTTGACTTTGTGTCCACCAATCCAATAGGTTTCTAATGTTATTCCATTTCAGGATGATGTGCCTTTGGCGCAACCATGTGAGAACGCCAAAACATATTTGCTTTGAGATCGGGTATTCGAACAATAGGTGGTTGACAATTTTAAGATTCCATAAGCATAACTGGTAGAAATAATTATTTGGCCATCTCTTGATCTGCAACTGGTCCGTTGTCTACACCCGGTTTTGAAGCACCAGCCAGCTGAAGATCTTGCATTTTGCCGAAGCTCATTCCTCCCAGGACAACTTTGTTGATGGCGATAGTACCATTCCGTTGAATTGGAATTGATATGCGGATTTGCCATCACCAATTTGGAATTTTGTCGATGCAACAAACATATGCTTATCCAATTCATCGCAAGGAGTTTTAGTTCCTATCCAAGACTTTTCTGACATCCTCCGTTCAAACCATAGCCACCTCAGCGGAAGAGCTCTGGAAAAATTTTCTAAGTTCGCAACCCTCAAGCCACCATACTAAACAAAGAACATACCATAGGACCAATTGACCTTATATTTCCCACCATACATGTCCTACTAGTACTCTTTATTAACATCAACGACACATATCTTTATTACTTCCTCTATCCCAAATTCATAGTACTAGGATGTGTCCATCCAAAATCCCTTATATTATGGGACGGATGGAGTATCACTTTCTCTAATTACATGTACTCCTTACTTAACCTCTACTATTCCATGTTAAAAAAAAACTTCAAGATAAAAATCGTCTTAAATAAAAAAAGTAAAAAAAATAAACTAAAAGGTCTCCGGATCTTGCACAGACATGTGACTTGTCAAGAAAAAAAAAGAAACAGTACATTTTAAAAAACTATAAATACTTTGATAAAACTATCACAAAACTACAGATTTAATACAAAATTTCTCAAAAAGATTTAAGACAGAGTATAAAAATAAAAATTGAGTGTCACAAAACTACAGTTTTATTATCAATTTAATCAGAAAACTACAAATGTTTACAGCTCTAATATAATGGTAGCGCTAGAGATTTAAACTAGTTTTGTAATAACTTCAATACTAAATATATAGTTTTGTAATACTTTATCTTACTTTATTGGTAAATATATAGTTTTTTTATACACCTTTAATAAATCTATAGTGATAGTTTGGTTAAACTCGTAGTTTCGTAGAATTTACTATTTTTTTAAAAAAAAATAGAGTGATGACCAGAACGGATACTTGTCGAAACACAGATCTCCATTCTTTTTAGAGGGCGCTTGTACTCACTGCATCTCTTTTTAATAGTTATATTTTTAAATCTGAAAAATTTATTTTTGATAAATATATTTCAATCCAACAAACTATCATTTTAATAACTTTCTTGGATTTAATGCATGATTCTCCATTCTTCCACGTAATATTGGCTATATGGGCATTGAGAAATGTAAATATTAATGAATCGCTTATTTACGAGGAATGACTAGTAGTATGTTTAAATAAATGATAAATATAATTATTCCTGTTCTGTGTGCCAAGATAAAATATGATTATAAAAATAGATGGAGGGAGTATATTTTACTCCGATCCACCGCCGATCGCCTCCCCAAGCAAGCAAGCAGCCGCTCTGATCGAAGACTGAGGCGGCGGCGACCATGGCGGGGCTCGCGCACCTCGTCCTCGCCCTCCTCCTCCCCCTCGCGCTGCTCCCGCCGGCCGCGCGTGGCACGGGGGAGACGCCGCAGTACACGACGGTGCACGCCGAGTCCGACTTCGAGGTGCGCCGCTACCGCGACACCGTCTGGATGTCCGCCCCCTCCGACGACATCTCCTTCCACGTCGCCACCAAGCTCGGCTTCCACCGGTAAGCAAAGCCCCCCCCCCCCCCCCCCCCAGATCAGATCCGAGACCCTCGTCGCTAGGATTTGGTCTGGGGGATGGGGGATCAGCCGCGCTTGATTTGAGCGTGTAATCATGCGGTGGTGGAGTAGGTAGGGTTCGTCTTCCCTGTAGACAGAACTCTAGGTAGATAGGTAGTTAGATTTTTCGCTTCGATTTGCTTGGTTTGGGGTGTTGATTGCTCTGCAGGAATGGAAAAGTCGGTCAATTGTACAGTAGAAGATATTGATGAGTAAACTTGATGGTTGTTTCTGATCGACTTTAGCAGGATGATTGTTCATTTCAGTTGAGAATTGGGAATAATGTGGTCTTGAATTGAGACAGTATTGTGATATTAAAATAGTACTGTTTTTTTTTCTAGAAAGAATTGGGTCTTTGTGAGAGATTTCTATAACAGAAAATATGCAGGATTGTGTTGTTACTTGTTAGCCATAAGTTGGGCTGCACTGCCAAATCTTTTGGTTGCATCAGTAAAGAGCTCTTCATGTAATACAGAGATAAAAGGCATTATCTGTTGATTTGCTGGAGAGCTAATTGATCCGTTGGATTGTTTTGCCACTTTCTTACTAGACCTCACAAAACTCCCAACTATATTACATTTGTTGAATATATTAGCACTTTTGAGATTGTTTTGATTCAACATGGCAGCGTGTGAGTTCATCAGATTCACTACTACATTGATCTTCATTCATAATTCACTCTCATTTACACCTTTCTGAAATTCAGTTTCCCTGTCGGTAGAATTTATTTTACCAGATCCTACAAGCACTAACTCTTGATATTATTCCTGCCAGATTGTTCCAGTACCTGATGGGCGCGAACCTTAACTCCTCCAGGATCAGAATGACAACTCCCATCCTAACTAGCATCGTCCCAGGTGCAGGGCCGCTACACTCGTCTGCCTACTTTGTGCGGCTCTACTTACCGGCGAAGTTCCAGGCTTCGCCTCCCGTGCCTCTCCCCGAACTGAACCTCCACCCGGACTGGTGGCCAAGCCACTGCATTGCAGTGAGGAGCTTCTCGGGTTATGCACGGGACAACAATGTCGTCGAGGAAGCAGAGAAACTTGCGTTGAGTTTGAGCCGGTCACCATGGGCTAATTCCACAAACTACCCTAGCAAGAGCGCCTACTCAATTGCGCAGTATAACAACCCCTTTCGCATCATTGGCCGTCTCAACGAGGTATGGTTCGATGTTGATTGCAAGTCTACTGGTGTTGAGGCATACTAAAACGAAGGTTTTACTGTGCACCATCACCCCCCCAAAAAAAAAGGCTTATTGTGTGTTAGTACCACATAAGCCATGTACATCTTTGTATATATGTGTTCATGGTGATGAATTCTGATGATAAAGCTGGGGGGTGTTTATGGTGTGTCAATCCATCAGTGATGAAATGACACAGCAGATGTCAATTGTAATGATCCACTATGTACTCACATCTTGCAAGCTCGAGTGCTCGATTCAGACTGATCTTGCATGTCATTGTGTGGCTAATGTGATGTTTCCACTGCAATTATCAGTTGTCACAGCCCTGATTCCCAACTTATGAACGAAGAAAGCTTACAGTTTAACTAAAGAGTAAGTAAACAAAATTGTACTTGTATAACATAACTGCTCACAAATACACAAATGGATTTTGTACAGATGAGCTGAACCTACTAAACCATCATCTGTCAGGCTAATTGTATCTGTGATTCTGTAAAATAGTGAAGATCACTTTGTCTAGAACAAATGCTACTCGATATTAGTCAAGTACTCGAAATATATATACAAGTAGATACTGCATGAATTCTCTGTTGCCAATTTGATTTGCTTGGATCTGCTAATTCAGAGAAGGCATGGAGCATACTTGCTCAGTTCAGATCTACAATCTCTTCTACTCCAGAGAGATTATTTGACACATAGACAGTTCATGCAAGAACTGACACTTGCAACAACGACCACTACCAAAATTGACTATTCCTACAATGATTTAGAAGAATCATTACAGGAAAATTACCTGCTTTCTATCTGGTCCTACAAGCTGCGTTAATAGATCATAGGACATGGTCACCTCATTGGTACGGTAGGCAGACGAGAACAGCAACCAGCAAGACTAGGAATGCCGCAAAAATCCACTTCCAGTTCAGGATTTTTGGTTCAATGGACCTCACTGTGTTAGGTGTGCTGCAGGCACCGGAATTATCCTCTGGTGGAGCAGTAACCTCATCTTCCTCCTCTCCAAGAGTGTCAGCAACTCTCTTCACCTTTTACCACATTAATAAACATGGTAGGGTGAATTACCAATAAGAACATAGTAATTGTGCTTGACATAAGTTCCAAAAGAACAAAGTTTGCTTAAAAGAAATAAATATGTTAACCCTTAACCGTAGCAAGTTTTGGTCCTGAGACAAGAACCCCAGCTGTGAATGCTTATAAAATCTGAGTTCTGCTAGTAGAGCTTTGCGCTATCAGGTGATTACTCATGGAAGAGAGAGCATGGTGGGTGGGCAATTTCAATGTAAAGAGTTGTTTTCTACACTGATGATTGTCTTCAATGATGCAACAATTGTGGTCAATGTGAGAACAACAAAGAGGATCAGACCCAAAGAATTTGCTGCTTCTACATGTTTTAAAACAAGACACCGCAAGAACTTACCTTGGTTTGTGTAGGTGAAGAATCTGAGACCATTTCCTCCATTACTTTAGTAGTCTTGAGTTCACCTTCACTAGCAGCAATTTTGTTGTTTAGTAGTGTAACTTCAGTAATATTTTCTTTGCACTTTTGAGCCAACATCCTGTTCTTCTTCGTCAGTGTAACAATCTGTACAGAGAAGATACCGGGAAGCTGGTTAAGAAGCCAGGAGTACATTATTTATACTAGTAATTTCTGCAACACTATTAACTGAGAAAAGGAGGATGCAGTCATAGGATTGATATCCAAAGGAATTTATTAATAAAATATCTAATTTTGATTAGCGCCAGTCTGTTGAAAAGTCTGATGCCTTAAAAAGGCTAAAACATGCCAAAGAAAGAGCAGAACATTCAGAACTAAAAGGAGTAAAGAAACATAATGCAGATTTTATGAAAATGAAATACAAATATGAACTATTTTTTCAGTCTGTTCAGTGTTTCTACTCAAAGCATTCAGAATCTCAAAATATGAGCTTGGTATATTGACTAGATGACCGTGAAAAAAATCCTGCGTATGTCTATCTATGATTAACTGATTGCCTGGCTCCAAGAATAGCCTTCATTCTTTTTATCTTTTGGCGCTTCTGTTTCAACTGGAAGTCCAGAACCCCAAAGATATTATTTGAACAATGTGAATCATAAGCATCAATTTTTTTTGGTAAAAATCATACAAAGTACTTTTGGTAAAAATCATACGAAGTACAGTTACATAACATACAAAGAACATAAATACACAGGACAAAGTTAAAATACTGACAACAGTATTTTTTTCTCGAATAATAAAATTTATACCTGTAAATGAAGGCGCTCTCTTTCCAATGCAAGTTTTGCAACCAAGTCAGTGATAGTTTTAGTTTTAATGCCAATATCTTTTGCTGCGGACATCTTCAGTTGGTTGGCTTTGCACAGTGAATTCTCTAAAGTGTCTACTCGACCTCTCAGAAATGACAACTCTTCACTAAGCTCTAAATTAGTGTCTGTCAGCAATGTACATTTTGATTCAGCATTCTCAGCTCTGGTTTCAGCTTTCAAATATTTTTCCTTTAGATCATCAATCACCTGCTCCATATCAGACATTGAAGACTTAAATATACTGTGCCGTTCGACAATAGCCTCAATCGATGCTTTTGCATGCAGTAACTGAGTTTCTGACTCCTTAAGCTTCTCCTCCAGTAAGCCAGCCCTATCTGACCCCTGACTTTTGAGGGATTTTAGCTCCTCATCGAGTTGTATATTAGCGTGAGAAAGTTGTTTGCACTTTGCTTCAGCATTCTGTGTTCTACTTTCTGCTCTGAAAACAGCATCTTTAATATCATTAACAATATTTTCGAATGTGCTCATCTCATCTTCGCCGACTTCATTTTCTCCTGTTGATGCAATTGTCAATGGCAATCCAGACTTAGATTCCCTCAGCCATTCCTCTAGTTGCTGAATTTTATCCTGCAAAGTCAAGAACTCAGAGTCCGGTTGGGCTTGAGTCGGCATCACTTCCTTTTCACTCTCTTGTTTCATCTTCTCTAGAGTGCTATTAGAACCATTCGATTCTGTCAAGCTTTGCTCTAACTTTGATTTAAGGTCACCTTCCCGACGAATTGATGCACTTAGGTGGAACTGCATTGTATTAACTTTACCGATAAGTTCCTTTGACGCTCCAAGAAACAATTCAGATGCATTTTCAGCTGCAAACATTCTTTCAGAGATCGCTTCAACAGATTCCTCCAAGAAATACGATTCATGTTCTACATGATGCAGCTTAAGCTTGAGCTCTTCCATAACGGACTCCAAATCGTGTAACTTCTTTCCGAGATCCAGTTCACTTGCTATTGACTGATTTAACAGCTGTAGAGTATTTCTTTGTTCCTCGGCAGGCATGGCTGAGCGAGATGAACCATGACCATTTTCGTATCCACCATCTTCACTAGTTCCTGTACAAATGCAATTGTCAGGAAAAAAAAAACATACAGCAAACAGCTAGCACTAGTAGCACCAGACTAACATGAGCATACCAGAGTTGTCCTGAGAAGGGTCTATGACATTCACAAAATTTGCCGATTGTCTTCTAATAGCAGAAATAAGGTCCTGCATCTGGTTCAAAGACACGGCTGCATCTCGGAGCTTGCTGTTCACCTCACTCACCGGATCTTCATCAGAAGCCATCATCTTTCCACCATTCCCGATATCCACTTCAATGGAATCAACTAATTTCTCCAACTCCTTGACCTCTGAATCTAGGATACAATGCAAGAGGTCGAATTCAGAAACCCTCTGAACCGACTCGGCCGATATCGACTCTGCATCCAGCACGAGGGGCTCGATCTCAGTTGCGCGATGGGCGATCTCCATCAGCAGCATCTCCAAATTCAGCAGCTTCTCCGAGCCAAATGCGACCCCGAGGTCCACCCTTGTCTGAATCTCCGCGATACACCCTCCATTCCTGTCGTCGTCTCCACCTGACAGCAGGATGTCATCACCATCCTGGATGCTCTCGGTATCCATATGATTCTTGCTTTCTTTTTGGTCTTCAATGTTGCCTGTTTGCACATCGTGTAAGCGAAGAAACAAGGGAGAAAACATGATAAAAAATGAGAGACACGTATGAAATGGAATAGATGGAAAGAACTCAAAAGGGAAGTAGGAAATGAAAGGAAAAAAAAAGGGAAACTCGGAGGAGCAAATTCGTCGTTAGCCCCCAGTGCATCGAGAACTCGAACCACGCGCATCGCCATCATCACAACGCGCAGCTCGGGCGAGACACAGACCGACCACTCGGCGGCGGTGGCGGCGACCGATCGTGAGCTAGGTAGGGCGGGAGATGGGAGGAGCGGGGAATCGAGGAGGATCCTTACCCGGCGCGAGCGCGGGTTGGCGTCGCGATCACCGGGAGAGAGAGAGAGAGAGGGAGAAGGGGGGGATCGAGGGTCGAGGGATTTTGCGGGATTGATTTGTGCGAGAGCGAGGCGAGGTTGGAGGCGAAGGTTTTGGTTACCGTTTCTCGCTGATTCGTCGGGAGCGCGGCCGTGTGGCGGAGGCGGAGGCGGAGCAGCGCCACGAGCCACGAGGTGGTGATGTGGCCGGCGTGGGTTGGGCAGAGGCCGGTCGGCCACGCAAGCAGCACAGGTGGCATCGCCACGACAAAAGATGAAAAAGGTTCCGTGTACGATTTTGGTGCTTAGTAAAAAAAACTCAACGGATAGCTTTGTTCATATTCATTGTTCTCTATCGTTCTCTGAGTTTTTTTTAAGAGAAAGTACGTAACGAAATCGTTTTGTTCTCTGGGTTTTTTTAAAGAGAAAATACGTAACGAAAACGTGGAGATACCTTTATCCATATTCATTATTCTAGAAAAAGAGGTGGAGATACCTTTATCCATATTCATTGTTCTAGAAGTTATGTGGAGATATCTTTATCCATATTCATTATTCTAGAAGAAGAGGTGGAGATATTCATTGTTCTAGGAGAAGAGGTTAAGTTTTATTTTTTCTGACAGAGAGAGTACGTAACGGAAACGTAAAAATGACATACACAAACCTCACGATTCCATTCAACACTGTGTAACCTTCGTTCAAAATAAATAAATCTATAAGAAAATACGATCCATCATAATATTATAAATCTAAATAAAGATTTATATTATTAGCATATATCACGCTCTGTATTATATTTATTTATTTTAAGATAGAGAAAATATATAAGGATTTGCAACACCGTGCGGTAAAAGACGAAGAGAGTAGATCACGGTTTGCAAAGTAACCGTGCAGTTCCCACGATAATGTTGGGGTGACAGTAACCCATCCAAAACAGCTTGATGAAGCTATAATCTAGATGCAAAGCAAACGAAATTACGAAACGGTAGAAATGGGCAGATGCTATAGTAGTAGCTTGCAACGGCTCAATGCATTCAAAAAACAGAGCAAATGGCAGCAGGATCGCGAGCTCCAATCGAGGTTCGCAAGATTTTTTGTAACCCAACCTAACAAAGGGTGATGACCGATGACAATATACTCCCACGCCATATACCATTTCCCACGCCAGAGCAAGGCATTCAGCCAACAAGGGCAAAAAAATTACAGCAAAGTTCCACCAGGATGGCACACGCCTACGCTGGCAATATTCTCGGGGTATCCTCCACAATGTTCATGTTTTCCGGGGGAAACAAACCTCTTCCACACCAAAAAAGAAAATTCCAAATTCCAATCAAAGAGACATCCTCCACCACAATGTTCATGTTTTTCCACCACTATATGATTTCGACATCCTTCCTCTCCCAAGACCAACCTACACATGCCAGAAATATTGCAAGGATGAAACCGAAGACCAGCTTGACCCGATAGACTGACCGACCGATAGACTCCCCTGAGACATCCTTTCACAAAACCCCATGGAAACAATGCAAATGCCTTACAGCAAAGCCATTGGCTCCTGAAACATTCAGAGGAGGTTTAGAGAAACTGAAATAAACAAATAATATAGCAGTTTTGCAAATATTCTAGACAAGGTACTACCAAAAGGAGATATTCAAGGAACAAATAAGTAATTGGCATGTCTGCACTACAACAAAGCAAAGCATTCAGGATCAAGATAACTGCTTATCATGATTCTAGCTAATACAAGACCCACCAAACAAGCATTTCCCTGCAATCTGCATATAAAGGAATCACGAATGGAAAATATGTTCTCAATTTTATTAAATAGTAGCCTCTATACTTTGGTTATTGCAACTCGCTTACATCCTAGATAATTGCTTGCATTGAACTGTGTCCATATGCTTTTCAGTAAGTTACATCCATCCCAAGTCATGGAATATGTACTTGCAGAACAATCATGAGTAAGATTCTCGCTAGGAGAGTTTAGAACATGATCTTGAATTTGCAATATTTGGATTCTGATTCACCTTTGGACGGTGTTTCCTAAGGCTCATGATTGACACCACAATAATAATGGACAAAAACTAGAACATACTAGAATAAGTTCCAATGTTCATCACTAAGACATATGTCAGGCTTGGAGGGGTTGTTTTATTTTTGCATCACCATATTTCTCAGGAAAAAAAGTTCCTATCAACAAATTATGGATGTACTTCTGCCTGCAAGTGACATGAAGTATAATAACTAAATAATATTTCACATTATGTTTCAGACTGCCATTCAATTAAATCCTAATGGCAATTTAGCACTATATTTCCCAACCCATGTCTGAACACATAGCACTCAATTTTCATACAAAATTTTGATTATTGAGGCAACTAAACTAAACATAAAAATTTGGATGCAAGGCCTAATGTCAGTGCAGTTTAAAATGTGAAGTAATAATAGAACGTTTATGGCTTTAATTATGCTCCAAGATGATACAGAAAACTTGATAAAGAGTTCTTTACACCCTAACCAAAAAGAATTGTTAAGTGTGGGCCCAGGTGTCCTGTGTGGAAGGGGTATGCCAGGGATAACAAACTCATAGTTTAACTCACAGGAACTCCCACGTACATAGTTGTCAGTTATTGTGAATTCTGATACTATCTGGGTATTTAATCCAATATGTGACCAATTCTACTTTGTGACTCAAAAAAAAAACACTTTGGTGCAACATAAATCATGGGATACTAAGATAACATAATCTATTGAATGAATAGGTAAGACAGAAGCTATTAATGGGCCTAGCCACAATGTGCATAACAATATCCTTTTCTACACAGAACAAGAGGCATCTCTATTATACAGTTGAAGCACCAAACTAAGAAAAAAAGTTGTACAAAGGACAACATTGCAGTTTATAGGATCATCAAACCGAGATTTTGTTGCATGTGTCCAATGGAAAGTTCACTTACAGCTAATATTAGAATGTATAGATGAAAAACTTCCATGTTTTCAAGACAACAAATGAAAATGCATTGGATTGACTCGATGCAATAAATGGGAAGGAACTGAGAGGTTGTTTACCTAGACAATGTTGGTATTGTAAGCTGCACAAAGTTGAATAAGAGCGCCTTTGTTTGCAGGATCCACGTTCTGCTCAATGATAGGACCAAATCTCCCTGGAGATTGCGCAGAAAGAGTAGCCAAGGAGGTGACCAGAAACTGCTTTGGATCATTTACCTCTTTCAACAGATCATCTTCACTCTTTCCAGCATATTGAAGACGTACAAATGAGACAGAATAACCTGATGTCCTCTGACTATCTGCATCAGCACCATCATTCTGATCTTGTTGCGCCCCATCTTGATCCGTTCTGGACAGCAATGCAACAATGCTGTCAAGCAATTTGCCCCAAGTTTGGGCTGCTGCACCATCCAACAGCAGTGCAGATTCACAGATCAACTTCGTTGATGCAACTGATGTCAGCTTAACTTCAACAGTCCCTTTGATGAATTTAAGATTGGGAATCCAAAAGCGCTGAAGGATTGTCATGAAAATATTTGGCTGAATTGCATCGACAGAACTGACAAGAACACCTGGTCCATATTTAACCACCACCAAGGACATGAAGACCACAAGAGAATTCACAAACTTCACTGCCTGCCTTGTCTGTAGTCGAGTAAACAAAGCACTCCATATCTCATTTATGTGAGGATTCATGATGTCAAAACTCACATTTTCCACAAGTGTGTTAAGCATGTAGAAGGCAGAATCTTCAGTACTGCTCCGTGAAAGGAGACTGCGGAATATCACTAAGATATTCGGTAGCCTGCCCTCTTGGTTAAGCTCATTTGGAATTTTCCGAAGGAATGCTCTCAGCAACCGAACCAAGGCAGGGACACACGGTGGACGGTCCCAGGTAGCATTACTGAGCAGGACACCAAACAGCTGCATGTAGTTCTGCGAGAGAGGTGGTCGGCTCAAATTGACAAGTTGTGCAAATATCTGGAAAGCATATGGCCAGAACTCTGAGATGTCCTCAACCAATATCCTCTGAAGAACCGGGAAGAGGCTTGCCTCAAACACAGGAAGTAGTGCTGGGTCCTGCTCACCAGCCCGACCAATCACTGCTGCCAGGGCTTCAAACAAGTAATGGTTAAAATCAGGGTTCTTGGGGTTATTGCACACTTCCATAAGAATACCCACAAGGCGAGCAGTAATCTCATGAACAATTTGCCCAGCAATATTAGCAATCCCAAGCACTCTCATCAGGCACTTCATCAGATAGGGGTTCTCATATGATTCAGGAAAACTTAGTGCCTTGGACAGGTTCTGAACAATCGGCTGGGCATATGGGTTGATATCAGCAGCAACATAGCGTGGAGCCCTGGTAATCACATTTGCACTTGGTACTGGTACCATATCCTTGATGATCAGAAGGTTCTCAATAAAGGTCGCAGCATATGAATGGACAACATTTGACTCGTGTATCAGGAACCTTATTACACTTGGAAGCAGTGCCAGTGCAGTGGCTTTGGGGATTTGATCCTTGAATTCCTTCAAGAACCTCAGCACAGTTGCCTTCAGCATTGGTTCAGATTCCCAATCAGGGGCCTGCAGCTCAGGCACGATCACAGATGTAAAGAAGCTCTCCATATCAACCACCGGTGTCCCACCTCCTGTGGCACCAGGCTTCTGCATAAGAGAAATAACAAGGTATATTGCAGCATCCTTCTCTTTCCAGTTGTTCGTCCGATCAGCTGCATATGCAGCCAACATCTGCTGGACCTGTGCTGACACAAGTGCAGCCACCTGCTCCCGGTAGTTTGCCGCAAGCCCCCGCAGCAACCGGCAGGCAGCCCGCCTCAGTGTATCCGCATCACTCCCCTCGGCATCACGCCTAACATATTCCACCCAGTTCCCCTCAAACAGCTCCTCATCATCATCCCGTAACCGCAGGTTAGGAACAACAACACTATCGCATATCTGCTTCATTGCCTCAGGGCTCCCAAACAGCGCATGGTGCACGCTCTCAGCAACCGTTGTCAAAAATCTTATTGCGGTCACTGCAAGCTGCCCACGGGATGGTGAGACAGATGGTGCCATGAGGAGGCCCCAGACCGCCTCAACGAACTCCTTCAGATATCCCCTGAACTCCTCTTCATACTTCTCCATGTACAGCTGCAAGTTGTCACACACGGCGGCGCGGAGCGCATCCGGGGCGCCGTCTGCCTCTATCGCTGGCGGGTAGGAGGTGGTGAGGAACGCACGGAACTCCGTCATCCACTCACGCATGTGGTCCTCGAAGAACTCGGGCAGGTCGATGGAGTTGAGCGAATAGAAGATCTCGCAGCATAGGCGAAGGCACTCAAACACCGGGCGGGATTCAGGCGGGCTGACCGTGGGTGCGGCAGCCTGAAGGCGGCGGGAGGTGGAGAGGAAGACCTCGAGTAGGGGAGCGGCGAAGTTCTCGAGGCAGTACTTGAGGTCGAGGCGGATGGTGTTGCTGTCGAAGGCATTGCGGAAGCGGGAGAAGAGGGAGGCCGCGGCGGCGAGGAGGGAGTTGGTCGCCGGGATGTCCCCGGCGGAGAGGGCGGTGCCGAGGGAGGAGACGATGGAAGGGAGGAGCGACTCCCACCTGGCAGGGAAGTCGGAGGCCGCGGCGGCGGCGAGGGCCTCGGAGAGCTGCGCCTGGATGAGGGGCGGCGCGGTGAGGAGGAGCTGGAGGAGGTTCGCCTTGATGATGGCGCAGTCGGAGGGCGGGAGGTGGTCGGCGTCGTCGTCGCCGCCGCCGTCGGGGGAGGGCTTGGGCCAGCGGCGGCGAAGGAGGTTCTTGAACTGGACGGAGGCGGCGAGCCGCGACTGCGGGTCGTGGCGCGGGGAGGAGGCGAGGCCGAGGAGCGCGAGCCCGAACCCCGGTGAACACTTGGCCGACTCGATGCTCTGCTCGGCGGCGCGGCGTGCGGCGGCGTCCGGGGAGAGCGACTGCGCGAACCACCCCGCCAGGGTGTCGAGCGTCTCCGGTGCCACCTCCATTCCCGCCGCCGCGGCGATCTAGCAGAAGGCGGCTAGGGTTTCGTGGAGATCGGGAGAGGAGGTAGGGTTTTTGAAATTTCTCGTGGGGAAGGAGAGAGAGAGAGGAGAGAAGAAGAAGAAAATGCTTCTGCTTGGTCGGTCGATGCGAGGAAGAGATGGGGAAAGAGGAGAGAGCTGAGCCGTTGGATTTGGGCCGCCCTTCTTGGAGAAGGAAAAGGCTGGGCCCGTGGGCCCCTGGGATCCTGGGCCCAGCCCACCAAGCTTGCTAGCCCATTTCAGTGAGGTCTCACCGCGTCGGCGGCGGTGCGGCAACATGTCCCGCTCCATCCGCCGCTCGTTGGGGACGCACCGTCGGAGGCGAGATATTTAACTATTCGCCACTTTTAAATGTTATTTACCACTGGACTCACATGTTATAGACACATGTGGACCCACGTGTTATTGAGATAGGGGTGGCAAAAAGTTAAATGCCAAATCTAAAAGTGGCAAATAGTTAAATCCCCCGGAGGAGGCAGCATCGGCATGGGGATCGATTGCGCGGTGGACACACATTGCGTTATGTGGGAGTTGGTGTGGTCAGCCAAGCCGAAGGGCGGGTCCCGCGCATTCAACGGCATCCGTCCTTCATAGGGATGAAAACGAAGCGGATACGGACAGATAATGCTTATACCATTGTTAACGACGAAATTTGGTAAGTCCAAAGTCATTATCGGCTTAGAGTCAGTATCGGCTTCAAAGTTCTAAAATCGGCCGATGAGAGTCAAGTCGCCATGCTGTCGTGTTCTTGGTGGAGTCGGATCAATCAAAGGAATCTTATCTAGAAGAGTCCAAATTCAAGAAGGATGTGACATGACATTTTATCTATTAATTAGAAATAGTTTGTTAGTTTCCTTTTATCTTTAGGAAAGTGTGTTTAGTATCCGTTAAGGACTTTATGTTTTCCTTTTATCTTTAGGATAGTTTCTTTCTTGTCCGGCAAAGACTTGTATCAACCCATGGGTATAAATATGCGCACCCGGGGTCTATGTAATCGATCAATCTTCACGATCAATATAATTCGGTGCATCGCCACCCTTTTCACATCTACTTTTGTTTTTACGTTCCGGCGGAACTTGGCACCCAACGCGGGGCTGCATCGTCTTCGATCTCCGGCGAAGGGATAAGTCCAATGTTCCACCGGTCTAGGCAATTGTATCGTCTACGTCGGCGTCGTTCAAAGCTGCATCAGTACATTCGACTTCTTGGATTGCTCTGATTTGGATGATATATTTGCCTACCTATTTATCATATGTCCCTGTTAATCTAGTCTTAGCATATCAATTTAGCTCTATCGGCTGCTTCTCGTTTTAGGGTTTCTGCCGGTATCGGCTAAATCGTGTTGCTAGATTAGATTAGCTTAGACATCTACCATCCTGAAAACTCAGTCAACAGCTTGATTGTCTAGATATTATGTTTCTTTTCATACTTAGTGATGCATCAGTTGAGTTTGATCTACTAAGTCGTGCTTAGAACCATAATCTCTAGCCTGCTTTTTGACTGCCAATAAGGGTTTCATCGGGGTTTCAGCCGATGAGTTATCTGGACGTTGCATCGGCTTGTAAGGATTGCATATACATACATATTAGATTTAGCCGATCGCAACAAAGGTTTCACTGTTTAATCTAATCTTGTGGATTTAATGACATCGGACCTCTAGCCGACGTATGCTTTAACCTTCGGATCAGTGCTTACTATACATATTGTTAGCCGATTGGTTTCTATTGGATTATATTGCTATATTATATTATCATCAGCCGATTGCCTTTATATTATTATCTACATTGGACATGTAGCCGATTGCTTAAACCCTATCGCTATCGGCTGGTATCGGCATCGGCTGGAATCACTCCATCGGCTTGTCAGCCGATCGGCTGTTTTATCTGCTGTTTACATATCTTATCAGTTGCAGGATCAAACTGACTGGTACGCCCGCATCTCATCAATCTTTGGACCTGCACAGGAGCTAAGCAGATCTCCCAGGCCGGTGTGTTCGATTTTTTCGTCAACAACCATATTTGTTTTCATATTTTTTACCGGATACGAAAACGGATACAGATAGCTTGAATATGGAAACAAATACGAATTATCTCGAATACGAATAAGAATCGAATATGATCTGGCACGTATTATTTTGCTAATACGCCATATGGTGTATTATCCGTATTATCCTTAGGTTCTGCGAAGACAAATGGTTGGGAAATGTAACCCTGCGAGAACAGTACTCATTCCTCTACAACATTGTCAGGCACAAACATGCAACTGTCAAAGATGTCTTTCAAAATGGATATCCCAATTTTCATGGAGAAGGGATCAAATTGGATCGAAGTTAGTCACATGGAACACCTTATCACCACGCATCGCTAATATTGGTTTAATTTAGGAGCAAGATGAGTTTCCAATGAAGATGACCCCTATGGAGTCTCATTATCATCTCTAGTTTATAGTGACATCTCGAATATAAATAGACGCCTTTGGAAACTAAACATGCCATTGAAGGTTAAGATTTTCCTTTGGTACCTTCATCGTGAAGTTGTGTTAACCCAAGACAATCTAGCTAAACATAATTAGCAAGGCGATCAAAACTGTTGTTTATGTAATAATACGGATACAATTAAACACATTTTCTTTGAATGCCTCTTAGCCCATTTAGTTTGGTCCATCATTTATGTGGCGTCAAGAATGTTCACTAGTTGGCTTTCGGGTTTTCAAAAAGATATGTAACCATATGCCCTGTTAGGGGTGACTGCCTCATGCTAGTTGCTTTGGTTATGTAAGAACTATATAGTTTTTGATAGAAAAGCTATTTATCACCTATACATGTCATATTTGTAACTATCCATTGGATGCACACCTAGGTTATTCTTAAAAAGCCGAGCTCATGGGATTTGGTTATTGCGACGTGTCTACACTTGGAGCAGGTGATCAAGTAGTGTTTTACCTAGGGACATAGGTGGCGATATAGTCTTAAGATGATGGTCCTTAATGCTTCTTGTACTTAATTTCTTTTAAATTGGTTCGTATGTGTTTAGTTGTGTGCATCCTTGGGATGCAGAGGCTGGGAGTGTTACTTAGCATAGTAATATCACCTTGATATAATTGACCAAGCTCGATAAAAGATTCCATTGTCTAAAAAAGCAACCAGTTACCATAGCCATGCACTCGACACCTGGCTTCTCGCTAATGACATGTGATTGGGAGAAATGCGCGGTGGCCCAAAGACTTGGCACATATGCATGCAACCAACCAGTTTTTGACCACAATGCTCCTGCGGTCCTAGGCCATCGCCTTACACTATTTAAAGCAATCACGTCCCACTTTCATAATAGCAAGCAGCTCATCAACCTAGGTTAGCTACTTCTTGTTGCATTGAATCATCCCTCATCAAATCATTGGGATATATATTCCACGATGGCCAAGGTAATCACACTAATCCTTGTGGTTATTATAGTGTCGACCATGTTAGCCTCACCTGTGGAATGCACCAACAAGATTGCCGGTGCCTCTCCTATTGGAATATCTCCATACAACTTTACGACAATGATAGATATCTTTAAAGTGGCCATGTTAGTGCCAACGGAGGATTGCACCACCAATGTCGAGATGTGCATAAGCGAGACATGCTCCTACATCAGAAAGGCCCTTGATAGTGTTGTTGCTGCTGCCCTACCAGCAAAAAAGGCAGAAACTAAGGAGGCCACGGTCAAGATGGCTGGGATTGCTGCCACTATGCTCGACACAGCTAGGGATTCAGGAGAAAAGAGACAAGTTGCCGCGGTTTCCATTGCCTTCATGCTTGCTGCTGATGCGATTGACGCAGCCGCACCTGCTGACAAGTTTAGAGTAATGGATGAAACATTCAAAGCAGCCGCTTCTCCTATCGCTTGAGCGAGCAACACCTCATCTTATCCATCCATCAATAAAATTAGCATATGCTACCACAACCACCACCAGATGTACTGAGTGGCATCACGATATATTCTTCATGTAATAGCCGGGTTTTTCCCTATAGTCTTAGTCATGCTAATGACTTGGTCACACTGGCTCGAAGCGGCGTTGAGGAGCCATATGGCTAGATAAGACCTACTGATATGTTGAATTGTCTCTTTTGCTTTGTATTGCAATTTATGAATTGAATATTTAATGGTCAATATTAAGTCATATGCATATGCATCATTAAGAGTTAGACTAAACCTTGTGAGAGTGGGTTAAGTCAAATGTGGTTCATGCATGCCATGTTGCTGGTCAAGAGCGTACCAATTGAATGTAATGGATCCAGAATCTTCCTCCATGCTTCATTACTTAGAAACATTTTTTTTCCTATCTTTGTTCCAATATGTTGCACTACAGGTGCTGGTGGTTATACGTAGCCAATTTGATCAAGTACTTTTGTGAGACTAGAATCCGCTGTTTCATTTGTCTTGTTCATGTCATGCTTCATGCTTGGAGTAATTGTTACTAGGTGCTTTGGATTTGGTTGCAATTCAAGTTGAGATACCAGAGGCACCATGTGTGCATAATCAGCAGGATATCTTTGCTAAATACTCCAACCATGTGTATATAATTCTACCTTTAATTTTCTTCTGTTCTTTCATGGAAATTGCATGCTTGAACCTTTCTATGGCATCTAGTGTTGAGTGGAAACTTTTAAGTTGTTACAGTTTCGTCCCTGTGTACTGAACTGATTATTTAGGTTGCTACCAAACTCAAAGTAAATAATAAAAAAGATGATGTGTACAGTGATAGCCATGACCTTGTACTGTGCTAGTTACATGTGCACCTGAGTTTGAAGCTTCATAAATCATATACTTTCAGATCCATTGCAGAATTGCAGTAAGCGAGCGGTGCCAATCTACACTTTATTTGAATTGAGCATAAGTTAAATGACATATATACTTTGCATATGTACATCCGTACATACCCGCGCACACATATACATTATAAATGCTGTACAATATGCATCTAATATGTTGCACCTATACATTGTATTCATACGCAGCATTCACTAAACTCATAGACCCATATACAAGTCAAAGTAATATGTTAAATTATTAGAAAATGTTTGTGTGATCTTAGACCACACAATTTTAGTTTATGAGAAATAATTTCATAGTTTTTTTTATGATTAATGGTTTCTGACACATATAGATGTTTCTGACAAAGCATGTGCACTTCATATGCGTCGTTTCTATCGGAGCTTTGTTTACTCCCTTTTCCATGTCATTAGCGCGTCAACTCGATCACATGAAATTGAAACGAGATTTCTTTCATTTTGGATCTTCCATGATTAAGGATGACTCCAAAATTAGGCCCCCATTGTTTTCTCTATTCAGTATCAGCCAATGCCAAAATTTGAATTTTAAAGCTTAATTTGGAGTTTCTTCATCGAAGTTTATTTTTAGCATTGGTATTTAAGTCGCTAAGAACATATATATATATATATATATATATATAAGTTTTACCTACAAATTATTGTATTATTATTTTTCTAATACGCCATATGGCGTATTATCCGTATTATCCTTAGGTTCTGCGAAGACAAATGGTTGGGAAATGTAACCCTGCGAGAACAGTACTTGTTCTTCTACAACATTGTCAGGCACAAACATGCAACTGTCGAAGATGTCTTTCAAAATGGATATCCCAATTTTCATGGAAAAGGGATCGAATTGAATCGAAGTTAGTCACATGGAACAACTTATTACCACGCATCGCTAATATTGATTTAATTTAGGAGCAAGATGAGTTTCCATGGAAGATGACCCCTAATGGACAGTTCCATATGGAGTCTCATTATCATCTCTAGTTTATAGTGACATCTCGAATATAAATAGACGCCTTTGGAAATTAAACATGCCATTAAAGGTTAAGATTTTCCTTTGGTACCTTCATCGTGAAGTTGTGTTAACCCAAGACAATCTAGCTAAACATAATTAGTAAGGCGATCAAAACTGTTGTTTATGTAATAATAAGGATACAATTAAACACATTTTCTTTGAATGCCTCTTAGCCCATTTAGTTTGGTCCATCATTTATGTGGCGTCAAGAATTACTCCACCTGATAGTGTTTCACAAGTGTTCACTAGTTGGCTTTCGGGTATTCAAAAAGATATGTAACCATATGTCCTGTTAGGGGCGACTGCCACATGCTAGTTGCTTTGGTTATGTAGGAACTATATAGTTTTTGATAGAAAAGTTATTTATCACCCATACAGGTCATATTTGTAACTATCCATGGGATGCACACCTAGGTTATACTTAAAATGCCGAGCTCATGGGATTTGGTTATTTGCGACGTGTCTACACTTGGAGCAGGTGGTCAAGGAGTGTTTTACCTAGGGACATAGGTGGTGATCTAGTCTTAGGATGATGGTCCTTAATGCTTCTTGTACTTAATTTCTTTTAAATTGGTTTCTGTGTGTTTAGTTGTGTGCATCCTTGGGATGCAGAGGCTGGGAGTGTTACTTAGCGTAGTAATATCACCTTGATATAATTGACCGAGTTCGATAAAAGATTCCATTGTCTAAAAAAAGCAACCAGTTACCATGGCCATGCACCCGACACCTGGCTTCTCGCTAATGACATGTGATTGGGAGAAATGTGCGGTGGCCCAAAGACTTGGCACATATGCATGCAACCAACCAATTTTTGACCACAAAGCTCCTGCGGTCCTAGGCCATCGCCTTACACTATTTAAAGCAATCACGTCCCACTTTCATAATAGCAAGCAGCTCATCAACCTAAGTTAGCTACTTCTCCTATCGCTTGAGCGAGCAACACCTCATCTTATCCATCCATCAATAAAATTAGCATATGCTACGACAACCACCACCAGATGTACTGAGTGGCATCACGATATATCCTTCATGTAATAGCTGGGTTTTTCCCTATAGTCTTTGTCATGCTAATGACTTGGTCACACTGGCTCGAAGCGGCGTTGATCGAGCCATATTACTAGATAAGACCTACTGATATGTTGAATTGTCTCTTTTGCTTTGTATTGCAATTTATGAATTGAATATTTAATGGTCAATATTAAGTCATATGCATATACATCATTAAGAGTTGGACTAAACCTTGTGAGAGTGGGTTAAGTAAAATGTGGTTCATGCATGCCATGTTGCTGGTCAAGAGCGTACCAATTGAATGTAATGGATCCATCTTTGTTCTAATATGTTGCACTGCAGGTGCTGGTGGTTATACATAACCAATTTGATCAAGTACTTTTGTGAGACTAGAATCCATTATTTCATTTGTCTTGTTCATGTCACGCTTCATGATGTGACCATCAATTATATGCATACAACCAAGCATGACAAATATAAAACTTTGCCAAAGAATACATCGGACGAATGAAGAATGTACAAAATATTCAAGTCCAATGAGTTTTGGAATCCAGTTCGGCCTCCCAAGACAGCACTTACTTCAAACGGACCTAGCGTCTTCATGCCAACTCCGATTTGGGTGATCTTGAACTTGATGGAAAACTTATCTCACTACCTTTCAAACGCATCCAGTCTCATATCCAAATTCATTATGAGCCAACGGAAATCGTCAAAACAAGACAGTGTTGTTGCTGAAACCGAACTTGTACCTTGAGCCTTGTAATAGACTAGGCCCATCTCGGAAGTGTCTCCCTCCACCTCCACGAATTAGCACTAAACCGTAAATATATTTTCCTTTATAAATGTCTATGTGCACACTCTAGAACATTTGGGTTTTGTTTAGTTGAATTTTGCCAAATGCCATTCACCTTGTCTCTAGTCCTCGCTTGATTAGTTGGCGACTATAGATTCAGAGCCCCCAATAGTTGGTATGTTGATTTGCCGGGTCGATTAGATCTACCACTTCGATCGCAACTATTTCTTTATTCTTAATCACATATTCGCAATATTTAGATTGCATCTTATCTTGTTCTTCCAGTGTTCTCTCGTTTCCATTGCAGGGATTATCAACCGCGCGTCACGGTTGGTACGACATCGTTTGTGATGTTGCGATTGCACGCGTCCTGGACTTGTTCTGGTTGGTAGCCACGTCGCACTCGATCAAAGCGAGAGTTACCCCCTCACCAGAAAATTGGGCTACGAGAGAGAGCGTCATCACTTCATGCTTGGAGTAACTGTTACTAGGTGCTTTGGATTTGGTTACAATTCAAGCTGAGATACCAGAGGCACCATGTGTGCGTAATCAGCAAGATTTCTTTACTGAATACTCCAACCATATGTATATACTTCTGCCTTTAATTTTCTTCTATTCTTTCATGGAAATTGCATGCTTGAACCTTTCTATGGCATCAAGTGTTGAGTGGAAACTTTTAAGTTGTTACAGTTTCGTCCAAGTGTCCTGAACTGATTATTTAGGTCGCTATTAAGCTCAAAAGTAAATACTCCATCCGTTTCAGGTTATAAGGTATTTTGACTTTGGTCAAAGTTAAACTATTTCAAATTTGACTAAATTTGTAGAGAAAAATAATAACATTTGCAACCAAAACAAATTTATTATGAAAATATTTTCAATTATTAATTTAATGAAACTAATTTGGTATTATAAATATTATAATATTTGTTTATAAACTTAGTCAAACTTGAAATAGTTTGACTTTGATCAAAGTCAAAACGTCTTGTAACCTGAAACAGATGGAATAATAAAAAAGATGATGTGTACATTGATAACCGTGACCTTGTACAATACTAGCTACCTAAATCATATACTTTCAGATCCATTGCAGAATTGCAGTAATCTAGCAGTGCCAATCTACAATTTACTTGAATTGAGCATATGTTAAATGGCATACATAAACTTGATAAATAAAATCTTGAGCCGAGAAATTAACTAAAATTGGTAAACAGAAACAGATTATTACCAACTACTAATAATAAAGCATCAGTGGCAGTGATCAAATCAAACGGACGCGTCGTCTTCTAGCTTGAGCTTGTCGGCCATCTCCCGCGCCGCCAGCCTGGCCTCCCGCTGCTGCTTCCGCTGGGCAATGGCGGCGCGGTGGCTCCCCAGGCAGGCCGGCGAGCAGTGCGTGCTGTTCCACGAGCCGTTCTCGATCCACCCGCCGCCGTTCTCGCCGCCGCAGTGCTTGCACCTGCCCGGCGTCGTGGTCAGCACCGGCAGCAGCAGCTGCCCCTCCTCGCCGCCGCCGTTGCCCTCCTCCACCGGGTCGCCGAGGATGCTCTCCAGGTAAGGGAACCACCACTCGTACCCCGTGCAGCGCACGCCGCGCGCGGCGGCCTCGCCCTCGATGCGCACGACGGCGGCCGGGCAGCAGTCGAAGTGGTGGTGGGAGCAGATGGCGGCGGAGAAGGCCTCGCCGCAGCGGAGGCAGAAGGAGTCCCTGGGGTGGCGCGTGACGTAGTCGTTGTTGGCGACGAGGTCCATGAGGAGACCCACTGGGCCGAGCTCGCCGAGCAGCTGGGCGGCGGCGGCGCCGCCGCCGGGGAGGTCCGGGCGGCCGTCGGGGGTGACGGGGAAGGCGTGGTCGGCGCCGCACAGGGCGGAGCTGCCCGGGTGGCTGTGGCTGTGGTGGTGCCTGTCGCAGCAGTGGTGGCAGTACGCGTGGAAGCAGAGCGCGCAGAAGCTGTCTCGCCGGCATGTGAGCGACAGGTCCGCCGCCTCCAGCCGCTGCGCCGCCCACCTCAACCTCCTCTCCGGCACCGGCACCGCCGGCGGCGTCGACATCGCTCGCTCTTAATTAGCCCGTCGATTGCAATAGGAGTCGTGTGCGGCGCGCGTGCGTGGGTACGAACGAACGATGGTTCGATGGCTCGATCGCGATCGATGCAAATATATGGGGAGTCTGATAGATGCGAGTCCGACTCGATGTTTTGTGGCGTCGTGTGATCCGAATCGCGATCGGTGGCCGCTCCAATTGTCCGAGTCCAACTGTTAGTTCCGTACCGAGGTAAGTACTCCTTCCCTTTTGATTCTTTGACTTTTTATAAATAATAATAATAATAATAATAATAATAATAATAATAATAACTTTTTTTAAGATTTGATTAAGTTTCCCTTTGACTCTTTTTATCTACTCAAACTTTTCTTAATGTTTGGTTAAGTTTATATCTAACATAAATTTAGCAGTATTTCTATCACAAAACAAATATTTATTACAACGTATTCAATGTTATATCTAATGAAACTAATTTAATGTTGTACATATTAATTTAACTATTTTAAAGTGAATTTTACTTTGTGTCACATTTTGCAATTAAGTGAATTTTACAGAACCAGAAAGAAAGAAAGATATGTCATAAAAATACACGTGCAAAAATTGAGGATTGAAAAACACATTAATTTTGTATGAGTGAGCGTTTGATTGGACCATAGATGTAACATCCTGAAAATTCAAGACAATGAAAATCACGAAAATTTCGAACTTTTTAAAACTTTTGCATCATGCTGGTTGTTATGATTGCTATTGCTTGCCAGACCGTAAATGATCACCAAGAAAGTAAAGAAAAGAACTACATTTAAGAAATAGATACGATTTGCGGGAATATATTTAATCCTACAAATAATTATGCACAAGATATTAAAATCAAATAAAGAAAAGTTATTATTAACCTATTTTATCAAATATTAAATTATTTGAATAATGTAGGTGGGTGCCATAATATGTGTACACATGAAATGATGATCATTCAAATAAACTGAGCTCTCTGTATATATAATAGAATTACGGGAGTATTTAATTCGATATGTAGATCGAAATTGCACCAAGTTCCTAATTGCATTTAGGGATTGAAATTTGATATATTAAACCCCTCCATATAAAATAAACTAACATATAAATAAATTGAGCTAATGTGCTATTGTGTTAATAACGGTCTCATTAGAAAATTATAGAATCTCTAATAGGCCTTAACATTGGACAATATTCAATTTTGGGCAAATTCACATTTGAACACTTAATACGGTCACCTAAATGCTTAGGAGTAAATACAAATTTAATTTGCAACTTTTCTCAATTTATAAATCAACCAAAACCCTAAAAGAAGAAAAATAGGAAAACTTTGAAAAAAATATATAATAATAATAAGAATTATCACTAATTAAAAATTTTAATAAATTATATAAATAATAAAAAAATAAATAAATAAATAAAATAATAATAATAATAATAATAATAATAAGAAAAAATATAAATAAAAAAATATAATATAAAAAAATAATTAAATAGGAAAAATAGGAAATGGCACTGTTCATTACCCGCAAGGTGTTCGACGAGGTCCCCTAGCCCTAACCCGTGCCGCCCCTGCCGCGCCGCGCCGCCGCTGCCGCGCCACGCCGCCGCTGCCCGCCGTCGCATCGCCGCTGCCGCCTGTCGCGTCATCCCGAGCCCCATGCCGCCGCCTCGCGCCCCGTGCCGCGTGCGCCGCCGTCACCTCGCGCCCCGCGCGCCGCGTGCCGCTCCGCCTCCCTGTCCTGTCACCGTCGTGCCGCACGCCGTCGCCGTCTCCGGTCGCATCGCCTCGAGCCCCACCCCTCCGCGCGTCACGCCCCGTCGCCATCACGTCGCCCGTCGCCGTCGTGCCGCCATCGCCGCGCGCCGAGCCCCGTGCCGCGCCGCGCCGTCCCGTCGCCGCGTCGCCGTCCCGTCGACGCTCCGCCGTCATCGTCGCGTCGCTCGTCGCCCTCACCGCGCGCCGAGCCCCGCGCCGCCCCGAGCCCCGCGCCGCCGCACCGCCGTCGCGTCACCCCCTCCCTCCTCTTCCCTCTTCCCCTTATTCCCTCTCTCCCCTATAAGAGCCACCGTTCTCCCCTCTCCTCACTCCATCTTCCTCCTCCTCTCCGTCTTCCCCCTCTCCACGCGCCGCCGCGTCGCCGCCTTCGAGCCGCCACGCCGCCGCCCTCGTGCTGTCGTGCCGCCGCATTCGTGACCGCCGCACCGCCGCCTCAGTGTGCCGCGCCGTGCGCCGTCGTCGCCCCCGCCGCCGTCGGTGAGCCGCTGCCCCCCCCCCCTATTTGTCGCCGTGCCGCCGGGTAGAGAGGGAGCCGAGAAAGAGAGAGGAAGGGAGAAGCCGAGGGAGAGAAAAAAAAAGGGAAGGAGGAGAGAAACCGGAAAGGAGAGAGAGAGAAAGGAGAAGAAAAGAAAAGAGAGAAAGAAAGGAGAAGAAAAGAAAAGAGAGAGAAAGAAAAAGAAAAGAAAAGAGAGAGAGAAAGGAGAGGAGAGATTAGAGTGGGCCCCACGTGTTTAGTGAATAGTAATCCCCTTCTTAAATTAGTTGAGTCTATTACATGTGGGTCCGGATGGTTAAAAATCTAATTATAGAAGTTTTATGGTCTCGAGTTTATGACATGTGGGCCCCACTTGTCATTAGCTCTTCCTATTTTCCTTTAGAAAATAATTCGGTAGGAAAAAGGAATAAACCCGGGGTCCCACTTGTCAATGGATATGTCTTGGATTAAAAATAAATCGTTTATAAACAGTAGCTTTTCGCAATTTCTCGGATTAATTCAAATTTGAATCTTTACGCTGGCATAACTTATTCATTTTAACTCGGATTTGAGGGAAACTTGAACCTAAATTCATTTAAATTCATAAGCTTTCCAAGGATATATAATTCACTATTCAATAAAATATATTTATAATTATAAATTAATTAATATCAAATGATTAGATAATAGTTAACCTAAATAGTGTGCCAATAAATAAAAAAGAATGGATATTGTACAGTAGCATAATTATCTTTAATATGCCTTACCACTGTAGCAACCAAATAAATTAGTTATAATCATTCCTTCAAATTAATGGGTGTAAAGGAAAATATTAGTGCCATTTACTAGCCTATGTCCAAATATAACTAATTCCATGACTTATAAATTATTTACATAAAGTTTAGCCTCATATCTTGTAACTAAAATATAAACACACATAGATGAATCTTTAACTTGTTTAGGAGAGTAATCACAGAGCTAGTTGTATTTGGACCACTTAAAAAAAATAGTTGATACAATGTCATGTGAAGTAGAATATATATATATATAGAGTCGGTTGATATCCATTAGTTAACCAAACAGAGCCATCTTAAAATCAACATGTATTGTATAGCTTATAGTAAAAAGAAACTACTCAAATATATATGATCCAATAATAAGATATTGTTGCTTACACATATACTATACATCCCATTATAGTGGTACGGTATAGTATTAATTTGCGTGTTGCATATATGAAATTAAGAGGGAGTGTATGACAAACATGTGATTTAGATAAATACTAGTTATAAATCTTGACCTCATATAATTATAATTATAGTTCAACTATAAATTAGGATTATTCATTGTAAAATTATGTGATGGGGATAATCTGTAACCATAATATGATTAACCTAAGCAACTCTAACATACAAAGCATGGATAATTATTAACCTTTTATAATTTATTGTGACAAGTAAAATATGTTCATAATTAAAGTAAAGCTTCCATCAATAAAATAAATAATACAAATGATTCACTGTAATTATTTGATTGATCCCAAATCCATCCGACAACAGAACCTCTAGTATACGACCATTTTATCTAGATAGATGCATGGGTAGCCATAATCCTTCCATAGCCATTAGCTAGACTAAACCACAAATTAGCCAGATACGTATCTCATTCATACTACATTGGCTAGCTCCTAAATAGACCACCATGATAACAGAAAGATTAAGAAACTTTAGCCCTTAGCATATTGGAACCCATTAGCAAGCGCGAATAATATGAGCAACCTTAGGTTCAACCTCAACAAATATATTTTGTTTGTGCAGATTTGATTGTTGTTTGAATATTGGTTTTTCTCGCGTATTATAGACTTTGTGTATCGGTTAGTCGTGAGGCAACGTCAGCAACTTCCAGGAGGTGAAGGTTGATCAAGAATTATATCAAGAATAAGGACTATCCTGAGCAAGGCAAGTCATCACTATTCTTTGAACATGTTGATCCCAATTGCGAAATTGTTTTGTTTACAAATAAAATTGCATGCAATGATAAACATCCTACTTGTGATTATGCCATGCCTTGATTATTGTTTACCCCATATCCCTTCGTAACCATGTTTACGTATGAGTCCCTAGTCAACTATGACAATTGCTTAGTAACGCTATTATAGAATCATGCATACTCATAATTATCAAAATGCTCTATACTTGGGCAATTACCTTTGGGAAGGTAATTGAGATGCGGCATGTGGAGACATGAGCGCCACATTGCCATGAGGTTGATGACATGATTTATGAAAAGAGAAATAAAATTAAACAATTGTTTTCGACTGGGGCGGACGGAGGATTTGGGTGGTATCCGGGTAAAGGCAAGTACCGTCCCCGGTCAATTAAGGACCGAGCCATGAAGTTAAGCATGAAACGACCCCCGTACAACCGCACTTCTCGTATGGGTATAGACCTAGCAAAATAGATAGCTGAGCAGAGGCAGTATCCATGCATAGTGGCTTCTTGATGTGTGAGGCAGGGGCTCTACGGTGGGGCAGCCATTGGTAGAACCGCGAGGCGGGTGTCTACAGTGGTGTCGCCATCGGTAGAACTGCCATGTGAGAATTTAAATATAACTATAACTTAATGCCTGTGTGCGTCTTTCCTTCCCGGGTGCGCCAGAACTCCTCTCACTGCTAGAAACTGTGTACGCCTAGAGTGCATGAGGATGTAAAGTTCATGGAGCGGGTACTGCCAATGCGAGGTTATCGAAAAGCTTTGCCGTGACATGTCTCATGTGTTGGGACGAGGCTCATGTGTTGGGCAGTCGCGGAGTGCGGGTAAAGTGTACATCCACTGCAGTGTGAGTAAACCCAATCTATTCGAATAGCCGTGCTCGCGGTTAATGAGCATCGGGACGTGTATTACACTTGGCTAGACTCAAAATTCCTAACTTGTGTGGGATGGGATATTGCATGATGATTTTTATGCTGTTGGAGCCACTTCCTGAGAGGAGGGAAGATGGACGTCCTCAGAAAACCATGACGATTCAATGGCGGGAAGCTATCCTTGGGATCACAATGGATGGTGGACAGAACCGTCATTGTTAATGTGAACACTGGAACTAAAATTTGGTCAGTCTATGCTAGGTCTTAGGCTTGTGAAAATATTTGCAAAATGCAGCTTTACGCAAAAGAACCTGAAGCCATTCCTTGAATACCCTCTATCATATGCATTGCTGTTGTGGTGGCTTGCTGAGTACGGTTGGTACTCACCCTTGCTATTTATATATCTTTTAGGAGAGTGTTGAAGAGAAGCCCTTCTCGGTACGCTTGCGTATCCAGCAAGATGATCGGAGTGCGATTTTGATCTAGGTCTCGTTCCCCAGTTGACTGCCTGTGGCATGATAACCAGGCCCTTATACTATTTTGTCTTCCGCTGTTGTTCTCTGATAGTTGTTGGCCTACTTGGCCCTAATGTAAGTATTTAACTCTTTTAGCCTGAATTCATTCGTGATATGTTGTGATCCAACTATGTATGTGTGTACCAACCACTGATCCAGGGATTGGTACGGATAAACACAGAAGATTTCCAATTTCCAAAATCGGGGGTCTACAATAGAGAAACATATTATTTGGTGAATTGGAATTCTTAATCTATTTACATTCAATTATCCTAAATTAAGGTCCTATTTGAGATAGATAAAATTAATGGACCAATGGATTATTTGATTTTTTTTTACAAGCGAATGAATCTTACAAGGTACAAAAGTCGTGTTAGGAAAGTATATCAAAAAAATTTATATAGATTTTTTTTCATAAAACGCAAAATTTAGGAGCCAGCTTATGAAGCATGCAAATAAAAAAAATCCAAAAAACAGAATCAGGAAAAGAACATTGCCTAATTCATTAGACAAGTGGGTAGAAGTATGGATTTTTTATTATTTTTTTCCTATTTGGTTTGGGGCATATTCAAATTGTAGCCAAAATAAACCTTGTCAAGTTTTGGCAGTGCCAAAATTTTGGCAATATTGCCATCTTACCAAAATTTTGGCAGAATTTCTTATGTATTGACCAAATTTGACAACAAACTAAATGTAGATATTTTTTTTGACAACTTTGCTAAAAATAATATGGTTGAAAATGGCATCAAAGTGAACAGGGTTGGTTTCAAAACTTTTCCAACCAACACATTGACAACTTTAATACTTATTCTATGGATTTGAAGCCGATATGTGCCAAATCAATACAAGTTGAGAACCTTGTCCTACCCAAAATGTTTTTAGTGCCAAAGCAAGAGTAATCCAAACATGCTCTCTGTGTTTTCTTCATTTCAAAAAGGCCCTAATCCACACATAGGCCACGCCTGGTGTACAGGATGCCATCCATATACAGTAGCAGAATAGAGATAGCACTACCTCTGCGTATACCGAATTGTCAGGGCCAAGTAAATCAATTGTTTACATGCAGCTTCACCTCGTAGGTGAACATCAAATGATCACAAGAAAAGTATCACAAACTGTGAAACTCACAAGAGCGGAAAAAGGTTAAAAAGGCTGTGCATCAATCCTGACGTACTCCGTTTCAGTACTCCTGATTTAGTTTGCAGAGCAATGAGCACGTATAATCCTTGTACTCAGCACTGTTCAGCCGCCTCTGGCAGACAGAACACCTGGATGCTTCCCTCCCGTGGAGTGGCACCAGATGGCAGCCCGGAGCGCGAGCTGAGGAAAACTCCTACACACAAATCAGTGCAGCATTGTATACTGAGGTTCAAACAAAGCAAAATATTGTACGGTACACAATGAGTACTACTAGTAGCCATCAGTAGTACACATTTACCTGAACACCATCAAATGCATAGTAAGAGGCGCCCGTGGCATCATTTGGAATAACCACGCAGGTCTGATCAAGGTACTGGGTGATTCCTACCCACGAGTGGGACTTGTGATGACCGCATAGTATTTGTGCAAAACCACACTCGCAATCAAAGCAGAAGGCATCTCTCAGAAAGCTGTTGACGTCACTATCAGGCTGAGACCCCCGAAGATATGTTTTGTTCTTCAAAAGCTAAAGCAAATTGTAAAATCAAATCAGTGAATAAACATTCAGTGACACGATACACGAAGCAAACTCGCTTGAGTAGAATACTGTACCATATACCGCAGGCACGGATGTCCCCAGCAATCAGATAGTGATTGCAATGGAGTATCGCATTTAACACACAAGCCAACACATTGGCCTTCACAGTTTGTCCCATGCTTGACGGCATCAGCGCCGGTAGTACTAACTTTAAGCATTCCATGCAATTGTCCAAACAGTTCTGTATTGGTTGAGTTAGAAATCTGCACAATCACATCAAAATTAAAAAAAATAAAAGATCACAGTCATTGACACAAGAAATACTTCAATGCAGATAGAGCAGCTCTCTAATGTTAGTTGGTGGGTGTGAAACCCATCTCCCACGTAAGGAAAACGGAGCGATCCATTAACGCGTGATTAATTAATTTTAGCTATTTTTTTGAAAAAAATAGATCAATATGATTTTTTTAAGCAACTTCCGTATATAAACTTTTTGCAAAAAAACAGACCGTTTAACAGTTTGGAAAGCGTGCGTGTGGAAAACAAGATAGAGGAGTTGGGAACCACCTAGAACGAACGCAGAGTGTTGTGCACCCCTTTTCCCAACCATCTCTCGTTTTTCGCGCGTACGCTTTTCGAAGAGCTAAACAATATGTTTTTTGAAAAAGTTTCTATACGAAAGTTGCTTAAAAAAACAAATTAATCTATTTCTGAAAAAAAGAGTTAATACTTAATTAATCACGCGCTAATGAATTGCTCCGTTTTCCACGCGTACTTTGTTTCCGGTTGGGATAAATGGACTAGCGAACACTATAAATGTACTAACAGGCCATCGTACCTGCTCCTTGCCATGATGCTTGGAACAGCAGTGCTCGCAGAAGGAGATTGGTGGGAACCCCTCACACAGGGAGTCAATTACACAGGTCAGGCTGAAGTCCTGAGATAACAAAGCAGTCGCCCATGTCCCTTGACGGCTTCTGACTGAGCCTTGCATTTGAACGTGCAGTATAATGTGCCCATACTGACTTTATCATAGCAAACTTTGCACTGTCCTTTTCCACCAGCTGGATGTAGTGGCACATAGCTGCCCATCCCATCTATCCAAGGTAGACTCTGCATTAACATGTAACAATCAGCCAAAACAATAAGCTTACAGTAAGAACGCAATTACTATACACATGTATAACTCACATCAATTTTTTCAAATATGGAGGCCCATGGTTCGTCGCCTACAACGAACGCCCAAGCAGTCCAACGATTTTCATCTACTGTAAGAGAGTGGTGGACAGAACAAATCGTGCTCCACACAATCAACGTAAAGTCAGTAGTGTAGTCTTTTGCCTGCAGCTGCATCTTCCCAATCCTTTCCAGTCATACCTTCACAGGTGGAATTCTGGGAAAAATATTATACTATAAGTATAGTGGAATTCTGGAAAAAAAATACTATAAGTATACTATACTGTACTTATTAAGACAGGACCTAGTACTGACAGAGAAAAAATAGTTAAGTAGGCTTGTTTGGATTAATTCCGTGCCAAAATTTTGGTAGTAATAAATCTTAAATAAGTTTTAACACTGTTAAATTTTTAATAGTTAGTGGTGCCTCAATTATATTGACTTTAATATCTACTAGAGTACTGACAAAAAAAGATTGAAAGGGCAAAATTTTACGTCAATCCAGATATCCAGTAGTACTCCTGTAGTCCTATGCTAGTTCTCCCTCCATTTATAGAATTCAAAATTTATTCTCAAAAACTTGTCACTTTATATTTTTGTCACATCAATTGACTCTAATTCAATTTTTTCTTCATCATACCCCTAATTACCCACCCTCTCACATCCAACTCTACATTATTTAATAGGGGACACTGATTTATTTCTTACTAAATTTTAAACTTTTAAAACCTTAAACTTTTTAAATACTCCCTCTGCCACATTATAAGGCACCCATTGTTTTAGAAAAATCAAACTCGATAACTTTTAACTAATGATCATATTAATCATATAATGCTAAGTATTATACATGTTATATTACTAGACTCATATTTCGAAGTACTTTTATGTTATGCTAATTTAATATCATTTGAAAACATAACATACGATAAATTAATGATCAAAATATATCATTGAAAACCGTGTCAAAAATAAGCATTAGGAAGTAGGGCAAAATTTTGGAATGGTGGCAAGTACCAAATAGGATTAAAGTAGGGCAAAATTTGACATCATGTACTCCTATCAGAGTCAGACAACTAGACGGGAAAAATATACTAGTAGTTGTACACACTGACCTTTTCTTTTGTCCCGCCGATGCCAGACAACCTTCTTAGCCAGCCGTTGATGCGCTTAACACATCTTTTACATAACATGGGCACAGAACAATTGCCGCACATTGCAACAGTATGTCAATTAGTACTACTTGCATTGCAACAGTATGTCAATTACTAGTAAGATTTGGTTGATAATACACTATATATAGGAGTGTTCAACAAGGCCTGGTTTAGGTCTCAAATTTTTTTCCCAAAAACATCACATCGAATCTTTGGACATATGCATAGAGCATTAATATACAGATTAAAAAAACTAATTACACAGTTAGGGGGAAAATCGCGACACGAATTTTTTGAGCCTAATTAGTGATTAGCCATAAGTGCTATAGTAACTCATATGTGCTAATGACAGATTAATTAGGCTCAAATGATTCGTCTCGTGATTTTCAGGCGAGTTATGAAATTAGTTTTTTCATTCGTGTCCGAAAACTTCTTCCGACATACGGTCAAACATCCGATATGACATCCAAAATTTTTTTTTCGCGAACTAGACAGGCCAGAGATCAGTTTTTCCGTACCACTCTTTATGTAGACATTCCCCGCACTTCAAGTCTCCGTCTGACGTTCCACACAAAATGCACGTGCCGCATTCCCTACATTTCCAACAATAATAAAAGATGGAATCAAAGTCCGGTCAGTAACATATCAGGTTAAAAATGTCAGCAAATTTGCAGTGCATTCTGTGATACAGTACATCATTCAAACAGAAAAGACAAGAACAAGCGAGTTCATTGTGTTTATTTTAATAAGATAAAAAAATATTAGGATCGACTTTGTAATTTAAGAAGAAAATAGGCAACCAAATTCGACTTGATGAAACTTTTGGTCTAGGCGTACACCTACACTAGCTATCGACCAACTAAGCTGGATAATTAGTTCCTTACACAAGAGACAGCAGAAAGAACGGTGTACAGGTATACGCAGGTCGCTGCTTGTCAAAGTGGCTTCATCAACATGCTCAATTGGGTGATTGTGAAACTTTTACTGCACATTGGTGATGGCCAAACTACACCTGAATATGATGGACCGCTAGCATGCAGCTCGCTTCCGAGCTCTTTTTCCCAACACACAACGAAACTAGCAAGCAATCTCAACGCAGAACCGTTTCCTAGTACCTAAACTCGCAATGCAAGCTGAAGAATAAACAAAAGAATTGCAAGACATCATCCAATGGGTTGACCCTTACAGACAATGCCAGATGAGAGGAGAGAATGTGCACCAGGCTGGGAAAACAGAGAGAAGATGAAGAGTTAGTGACGAACGGATGCCATTCATTTGGCGAAACAAAACCCCATCCCGAATAAGAATTTTTTGCGTGTCTGCTTGCAAAAGACAGATTACCAACGTGAATAAACCTTAGCAAGAAAATTGTGCAAACAGCCTTCAGAGATATGCAATCAGCAAACTGAAGATTTCTGAACTTGCAAGCCCAACATAAGTTTGGTGCAGGAAATCTACAGCCGAATCGAACTTGCCAAAGCATTTGAAAGCAAACCCTACAGAATCTTCCTCGCTTCTAGAGACCGAAGTGACGCAATATCCTACCGCAACAAGAACTCATCACACAGCACACATCGAAACGCTAAGAACCAGCCACAGAAATCGATCGCCATTACCACCCCCAATCCCGACAATTAAATTGAATTTGCGATTCAAAAAAAAAAAGCAGGACACACCGATCCGGATACCACCCCCACCCCCCACACACAAACCACCCTGTTAGATAGATCTCCCACCCGTCGGGCCCAACGGCACAACGGACCTTGACCGTGCCCTGATCGGGGGCGTCCAGCCCAATGGCTGGTGGGCCCCATCACACTGCGCCATATAAAAGAGGGGTGGAGGCCAGCACGGCACAAGGGACGAGATTCACCGCCGCCGCCAACTCCACCCTACAAACCCTAATCCGATCGAGAGGGGGCGCAGCCAGTGACAGGAAACGCCACCGCCGCGCCACGACCTCGCCGGGATCGCCCACGACCACCGCTGTTGCAGCCATCATCGCCGTTGACCTCACCGGCGCCGCATCCACGACAACCGAGTGCCAACGACGACGATGGCCGGCACTTCTTCATCCTCCAACACCTCAACCGGTCGGTCTATCTAAACCCTCTCCCGTTTTCAATCTCTATAGTTCAAACATCAATCCCAAATAGAACCACCCGACTAGATCTAACCTAGGTGATCCTAGAGCAAAGTCTAACAATAGTATCAAAGCGACCTAGCGCTTAGATCGGTTCGGGGAAAGAAACCCACAGAGGAAAAGAAAGAAAGAAATGCAAACGATCCAACGGATCGAAACGAAAACCCTAACCCTAAATCTTACCTCCTCGCCAGCCGTCGTCGACGCCGGCAACGAAGGGGGGGAGGGGCAAAGAGGCGCCGCCTAGGAGCCACTCGACGGCCGCGCGCGCACCCGCGGGTGCATGCGCACGCCGGCGAGGGGGCCCGCGGCGGCGCCGCCATCTCCGTCGTCACCGTTCTCTCTCTCACTTCATGCGGGTGGAGGCCAAGAGACGGTGGGGGGAGAAGAGAAGAGAAAAGGCGCCGGCCATGGCGCGGCGGGCGCGAAGGTCGCCGGCGACGGCGACGCCGCTCCGTGCGGTCGCGCGAGAGAGAAGAGAAGACATGTTAGGTTTTGGCCGGCCGGCGGCTGGGGTCGGGGTTTTGTCCCTCCGATCTCGGCGCCCGGCCGTCCGATCGAAACCCTAGCTGATTGGACGGCCACGGCGGTCGGGCCGAAACCGGCCCAAAAGGGAGCGCGCGCGCGGCGGCTTTCCCGGCCCAGGCCCAGATTGCGGCCTGGGGAGGGGGGAGGCGCGCCCGCGCGCGCCAAAAGGCCGTGGGCCGCCGGGAAAAAGTTTAAATTAGGTCCCTCGGGGGAGCCGAAAAGGAAAGGAAAGGAATAGTAGCATTTTTCCTTTTAAATTTTGTCAATTTTTCATGCAAATTTCAATAGAATTTTGAATAGCTTTTTGCATATTTTACCTCTGTTTAAATTTGAACCAACGGGAGAATTTTTACAGAGAGTAAATTACAGAGTTTTGCTACTGTTCATATGATTTTTATATAGTTTTCCGCAGCAAATAGATTAAATTGATGAAAATTAGTGTTTCTAAAATTAAATTTCGAACCAACGGGAGAATTTAATTTTAGGAACATTAATTATGTGCTATGATGTTGTAATTTTCTGACCAATGTTGATAATTGCAATGTTATAGCTATGGCTATGTGTTATATCTAATTCTGCCCAACGGTGATGTAGGCTTAATGCATACTATTTTAATGTTAATTTTGTTCTCACAGTACATGATTATTTCAGGTGGCTACTCCTTGATGGATTGCATTAAAGATATTCCGACCCTGAAAGGAGATAACTACGCAGAATGGAAAAGAAAACCCGACCTTGCTTTTATCTTGGGAGAGGTGGACTGGGTGTTGACTACCCCATATCCTATAGAACCTGCTGCACTTGTCAGAGGTGCAGATGAGTCAGATGCTGACTGGCAAAAGAGACAGAGGGACAATGCTCCTCTCGTCATGTCGTATGACATTGAACAAAAGAAATGGTTCTTAGCCAACAAGAAATGCTTGGCTGTAGTAAAGAACACGATTAAGCCTACCATATTGGGCTCAATCCTCGAGTGTGACGCTGTCTCAGAGTACCTTGAAAGAATAAAGAGTCAGTTTACTGGCTCTTCAAAGACTTATGCTACACAGCTGATCAAGCAGCTTGTGACAGAAAGGTACCATGGAGGTGGTGTTAGAGACCACATACTTAGAATGAGCAACATGGCTTCCAAGTTGAAGCCAATGGATTTGGGCATAACAGATGACTTTCTGGTCCATCTGGTTATGGCCTCATTGCCAAAGCAGTTTGACAATTTTATTGTCAACTACAACATAAGTCCAGTGAAATGGAACTTTGAAAAACTCATTGCTAATTGTGTGCAAGAGGAGAGAATTAAAGAGTCAAATGGTGGTTCAATTAACTATGTTAAAGACAACAAGAAAAAGAACCACAAGTCTCCCACCTCAAAAGCTAAACAGTCTCAGCATCTGCCTCAGCAACAACAGTTCGTTGTTGAGAAAGATCAGTGTCTCCACTGCAAGAAGACAGGACATTACAAGAAAGACTGTCCTGACTTCTTGAAAATGATCATGGCAAGGAAAGATGAGAAAATTATTACATTTGTAAATGAATCTCATTATGTTGGTTACTCTAGATCCACATGGTGGATTGATTCTGGAGCAACTATTCATGCTTGTAATTGTTTAAAGGCATTCCGTTCGACGAGGACTACGCAAAGAAGAGAAAGCTCCATTAGAGTTGCCAATGGAGTTGAAGAAAAAGTTGAAGCTGTTGGAGATCTTCCTCTAGAGCTCGCGAATGGCTTCACACTTTTACTTCGAGATGTCTTTTATATTCCTTCTTTACAAAGAAACTTAATAAGTGTATCAAAGTTGGATTTTGATGGATATGATTGCCGCTTTGGAAGTGGCAAATGTGAACTATGGTATACTAATGCATGTATTGGTCTTGCTGTGTTGCGAGACGAGCTTTATTTGTTATCTCTTTCTGAGAATGTGAATGTTGTGTCCTCGTTGACAAAAGAAAACAAGAAAAGAAAGCGAACTCCCGATGTCTCATCGAAATTATGGCACTGTCGTTTGGGCCATATTTCGAGGGGGAGAATTGAGAGACTAATTAAGAATGAAATTCTTCCTCCATTGGAGTTCTCAGACTTAGAACAATGCATAGAATGCATTAAAGGAAAATTTGTAAAGAGCATCAAAAAGGGTGCAAAATGAAGCACAGGAATTTTAGAGATCATTCATACAGATATTTGTGGTCCATTTCCTGTGAAAAGTGTGGATGGCTATGACTTGTTCATAACATTCATAGATGATTACTCCCGCTATGGTTATATTTATCCAATTAAAGAGCGATTAGAAGCATTGGATAAATTTAAGATATTCAAAGCTGAAGTTGAAAATCAGCATGATATAAAGATTAAAGTAGTAAGATCTGACCGTGGGGGGGAGTACTATGGTCGACATACGCCTTATGGGCAAGTCCCTGGACCTTTTGCAAGGTTCTTGCTAGAGAATGGAATAGTAGCCCAGTATTCAACACCGGGCGAACCTCAACAGAATGTGGTAGCTGAAAGGCGCAACCGTACCCTTATGGATATGGTGCGCAGCATGATGAGCTACTCCACACTACCACTGGGTTTATGGATGGAGGCGTTAAAAACCGCCATTCATATTCTCAACAGAGTTCCAAGCAAATCGGTGCCCAAAACACCGTATGAGCTATGGACAGGAAGAGTACCCTCGCTAGCTCACCTCCGTGTGTGGGGGAGTCCTGCAGAGGCTAAAGTATTTAATCCAAATATTGGGAAGTTGGATCCCAAAACAGTCAGTTGCCATTTTATTGGCTATCCTGAAAGATCAAAAGGCTATCGTTTCTACTGTCCAAACAGTTATATAAAGTTTGTAGAAATGAGACATGCCGTCTTCTTGGAAGACGAGATGATTAGAGGGAGCTCGGTAGTTCGAGAAATTGATCTTGAGGAGAGGCGGGTGTCTGTACCCGCTCCGTCGACTCAGGAGCCTTTCTTCTCTCTACCTGTTGATGTTGTGCCTGCAATGCCTGTCGTTGCGGTACCAGCACCTATTGTTACCCCTCCTGTGGCAATAATGAATGAAAATGAGGAACCTGTTATACAGGATTCAACGGAAATGGTTGCCACACTAGAGGAGGAGCTACAACAGCCTCAAACAAATAATGTGCCAGTACAGGAGACTCAACAGGAGCCTCAGGTACATGATGTGCCAAATGTGCAGGCCCCTAGAAGGTCTGAAAGAGTCAGAAGATCGGCTATCCGTGATGACTATAAAGTTTATAATATAGAAGAGTCGCATATGGAGGATGATCCCACCTCATATGAAGAGGCCATGAGAAGCGCTCGCTCATCTGAATGGTTGGTAGCCATGAAAGATGAAATAAAATCAATGAAACTAAACGATGTTTGGGATTTAGAAGAAATTCCTAAAGGAACCAAAACAGTAGGCTGTAAGTGGGTCTACAAAACCAAATATGACTCCAGAGGGAATATAGAAAAGTTTAAAGCGCGACTTGTGGCAAAAGGCTTCACGCAACGAGAGGGGATTGATTACAATGAGACATTTTCTCCAGTCTCTTGTAAAGATTCCTTCAGGATTATAATGGCACTGGTGGCACATTATGATTTGGAATTACATCAGATGGATGTAAAAATGGCATTTCTAAATGGAGATTTGGAGGAAAAAGTATACATGGCACAACCGAAAGGTTCTGTCGTGAAAGAAAATGAAAATATGGGATGCCGTCTAAAGAGATCCATTTATGGATTAAAGCAAGCTTCGAGACAGTGGTACTTGAAGTTTGATGAGACAATAAAGAAATTTGGGTTTCAAGAGAATGTTGAGGACAACTGTATTTATACAAAGTTTAAGAATGGAAGATTTATTTTCCTAATTCTGTATGTGGATGACATTCTACTGGCTAGTAGTGATGTCAGTCTACTGCAGGAAACAAAGAAATTCTTGTCCTCAAACTTCGACATGAAAGACCTCGGTGAGGCTTCATATATTTTGGGCATAGAGATTCACCGAGATAGAACAAAGCATGCATTGGGACTTTCTCAAAAGGCATATATAGAAAAGGTGTTGAAGAAATTCAATATGTACAAATGCAGTGCTACACCTGCTCCCATAGTGAAAGGCGAAAAGTATGGGGCATCGCAATGTCCCAGAAATCAGTATGAGCTCAATGAAATGAAAACAAAGCCATATGCGTCAGCTGTAGGAAGCCTACAGTACGCGCAAGTGTGCACACGACCTGACTTGGCATTTGTTACCGGGTTACTTGGCAGATTTCAGAGTAATCCAGGCCTAGAGCACTGGAAATTAGTAAAAAAAGTCTTGCGTTATTTGCAAGGAACAAAAGGCCTCATGCTGTCTTACAGAAGATCAGAATCGCTCCAGATAGTGGGGTATTCAGATTCTGATTTTGCAAAAGATAATACAAAGTCAACATCGGGATATGTGTTCACCCTGGCAGGAGGAGCTATTTCATGGAAAAGCTCAAAACAGACTATCACTGCAGGGTCTACTATGTATGTCGAGTTTATAGCATGCTATAAGGTAACGGGGCAGGTGAACTGGCTAAAGAAGTTCATACCCGGTTTAAAGGTGGTTGACAGTATTGAGAAACCACTAAAATTATACTGCGACAACGAACCCGCAGTAATGTACGCTCACAACAATCAGTCAAGTGGTGCCGCCAAACACATTGACATAAAGTACTATGTTGTGAAGGACAAAGTCCGGGATCAAACCATCAGTCTCGAGCACATTAAAACAGAAAGGATGCTCGCGGATCCGCTCACGAAAGGCCTACCACCCAACGTGTTCAAGGAATATGTAGCCGGCATGGGTTTAAGGGAAGCCTTATGAATCTTGGACTGCAGGGCTCAAAAGTAAAGTATCTGTTTCTGAATAGAGATGTGTATAGTGGCTGTCGAATCCATCGGCAATTGACCGTGACGATGAAACATGCTCTATTCACAAATCTGTGATGGAATAGAAAAAGCTAAAAGAAATAGTGAGATCAAGGGGGAGAATGTTAGATAGATCTCCCACCCGTCGGGCCTAACGGCACAACGGACCTTGACCGCGCCCTGATCGGGGGCATCCAGCCCAATGGCTAGTGGGCCCCGTCACATTGCGCCATATAAAAGAGGGGTGGAGGCCGGCACGGCACAAGGGACGAGATTCACCGCCGCCGCCAACTCCACCCTACAAACCCTAATCCAATCGAGAGGGGGCGCAGCCAGTGACGGGAAACGCCACCGCCGCGCCACGACCTCGCCGGGATCGCCCACGACCACCGCTGTTGCAGCCGTCATCGCCGTCGACCTCACCGGCGCCGCATCCATGACAACCGAGTGCCAACGACGACGATGGCCGGCACTTCTTCATCCTCCAACACCTCAACCGGTCGGTCTATCTAAACCCTCTCCCATTTTTAATCTCTATAGTTCAAACATCAATCCCAAATAGAACCACCCGACTAAACCTAATCTAGGTGATCCTAGAGTAAAGTCTAACACACCCTGCTTCACAAACTCTCAACCGAAAAACCGGCCGCAGAGAAGACGACGACGAACTAACCAGAGAGCCACGCCTCCTGCTGCTGCTGTGCCCACCTCCCGCGCTGCGGTCGCCGGCTGACGCGCGCAAACTCCAGCCGCGCTTCCATCGACGCGACGAGTCCTGCAATGCTAGATGTTATTACTCGCGAGAACGCAATATTCTCAGGAAGAGAAGGTGAAGGAGAGGGGAATCGTACTGGCTGTCGTCCCGCCCCGCGGTCGCCGCCGCCGCCGGCGGCGGCGGGGGGGGGGGGGGGGTGCGCGCCGACCCGCTGCTCCCTTGTTCGCCTCCGCGCCCCGCGGCATCCTGTGGATATGCCGATCAAACCGCGAGAACTAGATTCTCAGAGACAGAGAAGACGACGACGTCGACGAAGGAGAGCGAAATTGCGAAAACGTACAGGACGTCGTCGGCCGCGGCGTCCACTGTCGCCGCCGTCGATCGGGCGCGCGCCGCCTTCCCCTCCGCCGCCGCCGCCGCTGGCATCCTACTCCTCGTGCCGCGTGCGTGCAGCGTTGCAGGAGCGAATCGTGATTTGAGTTGTTTCTGAGAGAGCGCGGGAGGAGAGCGAGCAAATGCGAGGAGAGAATCTTCCAGAAACGAGGCGGGGGTTTATATAGCTAATAAGCTTCCGTGTGGCGTAAGCACCAAGCTCTGATGTTGTTTCTCCGTTACAAAATATAAGGCACAACCACCCTTAATACAAAGACCAAGAAATAATTATTATCACATTCTAATTTATATCACCCTAATAAATAAAATACATACACCCAATACAATAAAATTAGAGATCTTAAGATGGAGAATTTAAAAAAAATCATAATTTAATGGAGAAAAGGTACTAATTAATTGCATGCATACATACACGTCTTATATTATGAAACATCTGAAAAAATTAGTTGTGCTATGGAATAGAGGAAGTAATCACTTAGACTTAATCTAGTGATTAGTTTCGTTAATACAGACAGTATCTTAGAGGCAAAATGAGCCTTCCAACCTTATCATATCTAACGAAAGAGTAAGACTGGTTAATGACTGATGGTGATAATACTATTACATACTCCCCCGGCTCGTCCTTGCATATTACTCCTTCCGTTTCACAACGTAAAACTTTTTAGCATTGTCCACATTCATACAGATGCTATATAGATTCATTAGCATCTATATGATATGAACAATGCTAAAAAGTGTAACTTAATTTGTTACTCCGTCTCTCATACTACACATTCTCACTAACCTATTTCATAATATTCTATTAACGATCATAAAATTTATAAATTATTTTTTCTTTGCAAATATGTTGTTTGGTTTATTCCCTGATGAATAAACCAAACGATTGGATCGTATACGTGAGGATATTAAACATATTGTTTTCAATGTGATAGAGCTATATAGAAGTGTGGATAAAGATGTGAATTTGAAACAAAATTGAGAATATTCCCAATATTGATCAATCGGGTTTTGTTTTACTAGAAGACTATCATGAGGGGAGGTACTTTACCACACCTCAATGATTTGAGATTTGCTGAAATTGTTTCGATAGGGGAATGGTATATTTGATGGGAAGAGGCAAATGGTGAATGTTGAAATGATTATCAGCTATATCTTTTGTTACTCTTACACTAAATTATAAAATGGCAAGGAAAAAACAGATGCAAAACCACGGGAAGGATTGTATAGACCACCTCCTATGGGAAGAAATTCTCAAGGTAAATGTAGATGCTTCGTCTTTTGACATTCTTTCGAGTACAGGAGGATCCAGAGCACACGAGATGCACAAGGAAATTTTGTAGTTGGTTCTTTCAGGTACTTACCTCATGTGTTGTTGATACAGAGATAAGCCTACGCCCTCAAGTAAGGACTCAGCGGATTGGTTGCCAAAATATTATTACTCAAACAGACTGCTTACAAGTGGTGGAAACAATGCGGCTTTTCGTCAACAAATTTTTATGAATATAATATTTTGATATGTGATTTTGCAAAAGTCTCTGTTGAGCGCTTTGGCAAGCCAAAATTTTTGGCACATGTTCTATCTAAACATACATCTAATTTGAAGAGTTCTTGTATTGATGAGCCCCCTATTTTACTGAACGTTCTGTGTTTTCATATCAATAAAAGTGTGCCCCAAATGGCTTTCTAAAAACATGGTCCAGAGTTAAATTTAATAGGAGTATTACTCAATTATATCTGTTTCTTGAGCTAATTGCTATGGCTGTCTCCTGTGTTACGTAGACAGTTTCTATTGATATCTCGCCCACGTTAAGAGGAAAAAACTCCCTCATTTTTCCCTCATTTATTGCACACACCGATTTCCAAACTGATGAACGGTATATTTTTTTAAAAAAAATATAAAACTACTTAAAAATCATGTTAATATATGTTTAAAATTTAAAATAATTAATACTTAATTAATAATGTACTAATATCTCACCTCTTACGGTGTATTTTTAAAAAAAAACTATAAAACTACTTAAAAATCATGTTAATATATGTTTAAAATTTAAAATAATTAATACTTAATTAATAATGTACTAATATCTCACCTCTTACGTGTGCTTTTAATCTTCTCTTACGTGTGCTTTTAATCTTCTCGTTTTCATTCCTCTCACACACACACTTAGAAAATAAGAACCGACAAAAACCTGACATGGAAATGGATAAGAGTAACCTCCCCAAAAGGTCACTAGATTGAAAGAACACAGATCACAGATGTGCCTACTGGCCCATGTAGCCCAGCTGCCCCGAGTAACATGCCGAAGTTTAAACACCAACTCACTTGACACACAAACGAAAGCACAGAATTAGCAGAAAAGCAGGTGACTTCTTTCCCAACTCATGCATTTGACGAGATGTACTGTTTATGGTTCTGCCACAAGCAATAAACTAAGAACATGGTATTCTCCCCAATAAACAACAAAAAGAGAAAAACTACACCGACCACAAAAGCCTACCATACAACAATGGCAGTTTTAACTTGAGAGCTTTGTCTTCCCCTTGGATCGCTAAGTCAGAATCTGAGCTTTCTTTCTCTGCCTACAAACTTCTTCTATCAACAGCGCTGAAAGGTGGGTGGATGGGTGTCCGTCCAACCGACTGCTTGCTGCTTGTCTGCAACCAGCGAACGAAGTAAAGCTGCCTCTACCGGTGGCGCCCACTCCCCAACTGATTCTACCCTGAGTTCATCACGCGAGACATGGCGGCAATCACCTTCTCCCTCGTTTGCTGTTCGGCGCCAGGGCACTTGATGATGAAAGAATGCACGGCTGTGCCGTTGTTGCTTGTGATCTTCGACTCCCCTGCATGGACTTCTGCCTCTTCGAAAGCTTGGAAGATGGCCCTAACAGGGTGGCTTTCCACGGGGCTCATCACTCGGACTAGAACCTCATCCTGAACCACCTGAATGTCCACCTCAGGTCGAGGCGTCCGATCCCTCGGATCGATCATTCCAGACTCGATAAGCCTTTCTCGCTCTACCTCCATCTCTTTGAGCTTCTTCTGTAGGTCAGTGATGTATGTTATGGCGTCACCAAGGAGGGATGCCTTGTCCATTTTTGATATATTGGGTACAACGGCTCTCAGTGCATAGAATCGCTGGTTGAGCTTCTCCCTCCTCTGGCGCTCGGCCTCAACATGATTTAGTGGCTCTTCCCTCCCGTTTGCAGGCTTTCTTCCCCTCTTTCTAGGCCGCCGGTCTTCTAATGCAGGTGGCGGACCTTCGTCTTTACACAAGCCATCCACCTCTGCACCATCCCCATCAATACCAGCTGGTTTTTTAGTCAAAACACCAGGTTTGGAACTGGTCCCAGCACTGAAATCTATTTGCCTGGGAGGCTGCAACTGTTGCTGACTCACTAGTTGCTGTGGCTTTACTAGCTGATGTGATTTCTGGAGCTGTGGTAGTTTCTGAAGTGGTGGTGCTTTCTGAAGCTGAAACTGTGTTGCAGTAGAGCTGTCGACAACTCCATTGTTGCGCGGTGTGGCTTCATTGCTCACAATCAATATACCGTTGCCAAACTTCTGCTGATGAGAATTCAGGCCCCGAGCCTGACTCCAAGTGAAATTCTGCAAACCTCTTTGGACATTGGGGAGCAATGAGCTCCCACCACCAGTCCTTTGTTCCCATGACCTTTCATCTGCCTTTGACACGCCAGTTCCTGGGCCTGCTGAAGGCCGGCCAAGGTTAAGGTCCTTCCCAAAAATCTTTGCCAAACCTGGTGACTTATCTGTAGGGCCACTCCCCTCGTGTCTCTGAACTCCAGCTTTATTGCCAATTGCCCCAGCAAACACAGATCTTATGGTCTGGAGAGTGTCAGAACTCTCCACTACCTGTTGCATCGAACCCAGTTCAAGTACACCGGTCTCAAATGGAACTAGCACAATAGTTCTAAATCCTGCAGCATTTGCAAGGTATCCCCGGTAACAGTAATTGGCAGGAAATACGTTACGTTCAGTATTGGGAATCCACAGGGGCACGCCTGCTGCAAATACTTGACCAGGGCCACCAGCACGGCGTGGAAATGCAAAGTACATAGATGCTAGAAAAAACATCTCTGTGTCTGTCACCTGATCAATGCCTGGGGCATAATCCTCCTCGTCAACACCTCCGAATGCTGAGTGCAATCGCTGCAGCACACGCTTGCGCATCCTCTGTTTGGCCTCATCACTACCTGCAGAAGCAGCAGGTCCCATCTCACCATCACGAGGCTCACGGCAAGAGCCATCCCCCCATCCAAGGACAAGGTCACCGGACTTTGTGCGCGATAGCTGCCAGAATATGGCATAGTTCCAACCAGCACCGGGACGATCTGATTCGACAAGCTCCTGGAGTCTATTTTGCAAGTCCACTGGCAAAGATGCAGCAACAAGGCCCTCGGATATGGCACCACCTCCTTTTGTCAAGTAAGCAAAAGCATCCGTTCCAAGCACACTGGCGGTGAGCGCTCGGTCCTCGTCAGTCCATGTCCCACCAGTTCCGCCATTGGCACCATCCTCATCAGCTTCCATCTTCATCACCATAATACCTACTCAAGATAGTATATATATCAGGCCAAATATAGCACTAAAAATGCGTAATACTCCCAAGAATTGACTGGCCGGACACCACAAGCACAGTTTTAGACAAATACAAGCAACAAAATATCATTTGGACTTATGAATAATCGGGTGCTGAACTCAGAATAACAGGAACAAAACTCTCAGTTATCATCCAGCTAAAAACACACTGTGCTAAGTGACAAAAAAAAATTCACTGCTCTTACGTCAGTACAGATTATATTCAAGGACACAGAATCGCTAAATAACCCACTCAAATAACAGAAATCTTCCACAAAGTGTGCAACCAGAATTTAAAACTAATCCTGACATTTCATATGGCACCATTTCAACGGATAAAAGACATGGAGGGAAAACACGATTGAATTCTGTCCAAATCTGACCCAACAAAAAGCGATACAACCAGTAATTTTCCTATCTTTTTCACGCTATATAGGATACAGCCAAAACACCCGTGCCGATCGCGGCCAATCAGATTCCACCCTAAGCAAACCCTCCTCCCGCCTCAACCCCCCCGCTCGTCAAACCCCAACCATCCCAAACCCCCATCCATTCCACTGTTTCCGCAACAGCGAGCAGCCACAACAACAACAACAGCAACAGCAACAAACTAGTACAGTATAGATACGGCAATTCTCACAGTGCAGCAAGGCAGCGGAGGAAAATCACACCGTGCTGGGGCTCCCGCGCCCGAATCGGCGCCGCGGCCACGGAATCCAGGACGGGCGGGGTCTCCTCCGCGCCCCCCCCCCCCCCCCCCAAGAAGAAAGAGGCGGGCCCCCCCACCCGCCGCTGGCTGAATCCGAGCACCCTCCCCCCCGGCGACGGCGACGCCCGGATCTCCCCCCACCCACACCCCAAGCGAGCGCGAGGGTCCCCCTAATTCGCCGCGCGCGCAGGAGGCGGAGGCGGTGGTGGTGGTGATGGTGGTGCCTCAGGTTTCTCTGGTTCGCGAGGGGATTTCGGGGGCGGAGGGAGGCGACTTGTGATGTGGAGAGAGAGAGAAGAAGAGGGGGGAGAGGTGTGAAAGGAGAACGAGGGTGCCTTTGCCTTTTCTACACCGGTGGGACTGGATCCCGAGCCGAGCCGAGCCGAGACGGTCCGCCGCTCGCTGGGGGCGGGGGAGCCGGCTCGATCGCCGACCCATGGGCTCTTCTTCTAGGCTTTAGGCAGTGGTGGTTTGTTCATACAGAGGGTGGCTGCGTGCTCTACGAGCATTCGAGTCGATAAAGAGTGGGAAGGATGGGTTGATTTGTTAATTAATAAACCGGGTTAACTTTAAATAGGGGATAATTGATTTATAATATGGCTATTACTATTATTAATGGATTCTTTATTCGCTTGTTAATAATTGAGGAGCTAGAAATGGTAAAATTTATACCTCATGAGTTTCAAACAAATTTAGTTTGTTGAATTTCAAAATCATAGGGTAGGTTTCCTTATTCCAACTCACCATCTTACTCACATTGGCACTAGCATGTATAAGATATTTACGAACATTCCTAAAAATAGCGGTGTTGTAGATATAGGATGTCGAGCCGCTTCGTGGCGCACGGGAGAGCCGGCTCACTTCAAGCCATTGTTTATATTTGTTTGGGGCCACGTGTTTTCTTTCACCGATGGATATGGTAGGCCTGTTTGGTAGCGCTACAACTCTTAAATTTAGCTCCATGAGTTGGGTCTGGAGTGGAGTTGAGGAGCTGCCTAAACCCAGCTCCACCTTTCTAGTTCATTTTGTGAGAGAGCTCTAGCCATCTCTGCTCATTTTAGGTGGAGCTAAAACTGTTTGATTGAACTCCAGCTTCAGGAGAGGTGGAGCTGGAGCTGGAGCTATGCCAAATAGGTGATATTCATTCGGGCAGGGACATAAATGAATTAATGAGTAAGATTGACCACTGTAGATAATTTAGATGCAATTGAACACTGCTACAAAGTGTAGAATGAACCAGCCAAACTAGTGTTTATTCCCCTTAATTGTAACCTCATGAGCTCCCTGAGTTCACCACAATCGAAGCACGTGCAGGGCTGAGGGGCTGGGGCTGAGGCTGAGGCGGTGCGTTGACGAGATTTTGAGGAAGGGGAAGGGGAGGAGCAGATGACTTGTGATGTGTTAAGAGGGAAGGTGTGAAAGGATGACGAAGAGGGTGCCTTGTCTTCTCTATCCCCGGTGGGATTGGAACCCGAGCCGATGGATCTGTGGCTCGTGGGGGTGGAGAAACTAGCTCAATCCGAGCCTTGGACTCTTCTCAGCTCGGGGCAATTGGTTTGCTCATATAGTGGCCACGTGCTCTTTGATCATTCGAGGAGACGAAGGTTGAGGTGGATTGGTCTATTTGTTAATTGGGTTAAGCCACAAGAGGAGATAAGTGATTTATAATGTAGTTTTTTACTAGAGTAACTTTGGTTTATTAATATTTGTATCCTAAGATGGATTCTTCAATCTTATGTTAATATTGAAGGAGCTAGAAATTGTAAAATTTACTGGTGGGTAAATGACAATGCTTTAATTAAATTTAGTTTATGAAATTTCAAAACCATGGGTTTCCATATCCATGTCTACCTTCTTCCTCCCCTTAGGCACTAGTGGGTATAAAAAGGTTATATTTAAACTTCCCTATATTTATAAGTGTTGATAGATGTAGGATACGTAATAACCCAAACCACTTCATAGAGCATAGAGGACCGGCTCGTTCCAAGCCATAGCTTAATTACCTCTTGCTTACTTTCACCAATGGAAGTAGAATTTGTGATATTTATTAAATTTTAAAACCATGGGATTTTATGCCCTTCTCCACCCTCTTCCTCGGTTGGCACTAATGGATATAAGAAAGATTTTGTACTTCATAAGATATTTTTGGACTTACCCATATATGGCAATGTGGTGGATATAGTATGCCTAAGCCATTCAATAGCGGTTTGGGGCTTTGGGGGGGGAGGCTCGCTCCAAGCCATTTTGGTTACATTTGTTTGGGAGATATTGCTTTCTTTTACCACAACGGATGTGGCATTCGTGATATTTATTTGGGCAGGGACAAAGATGAATTAACGCATTAGTATGATTGAGCAATGCATGTAATTTAGCTATCATGATTAAGATGCAATTGAATCACGGTTGTAAACGTAGAATAAGCAAGCCAAACTAGAGTTTCTTCCCCTCAATTGTAAACCTAGAGAGAAATGCATTTCTAGGAACAACTCCAAACTCTCTTTTCAAATTGTGCTAGCTCTCTGTTTGCCCATTTGGCTAGCTAGCTAGCCAAAAAGATCCCTCTTCAATTCTCCATATTTTATGTGCGCTCCAACAAGCTCACCATCTACAGTTTCCACTGTGATAGTGGGATCCACATGTTAGTCTCTCTCGCATACTTCCTCCCTTCTTTGCCTAGTTCTCTTCCATGCCATTTCTCGATCTACCCTCTCCACTGACTGCTTCTAGCCTTCTATCACCAATGAAAAGACATTGTCTACATAGACGGCCTTGCAAAGGAGGAGTCAACGATGCTGGTTAGAGGAAGAGTCGGGGATGTAGAGCTCGGGATTTGGAGGACGTCATCGACCCTATTGACCTCGCTCCATCCTTCTTGACAATGGGTGGGCAACTATGAAAGAAGGCCACACTGGGAGGCCAGGAGAGGCATCGCCTTAAGTCGGTGGTGGTAGTGGATGATGACGGAAGACGACGATGCAGTAGTTTGGAGCAAGTCATACTTGGGCCAGGGGAGGGTGGGTAAGGTGGCACTAGGAGCCCGGGGGATGTGGCGCTTGAGTTAGCAATGATGATGGACTACAACAACGGTGGCGCTGGGACAAGGTGAGCTAGAGGAAGTGCGTGTGAGTCACGTCTTCTCGCAAAGGTGATAAAGGAGAGAGAGAGAGAGGGAGAAATACAGGATCAACATGGGACCCACGGACGGCCATTGATTATGGCTAGCAATTTTGGCCATCAAAGGGAGGTATTTGGCCAGCTGGTTGGCAAGTATTTTGCAGGTTGATTTTTTGACGTTTGATAAAATTTAGCTTGGAGAGCCATCTAGTGAGTCTCTTAGTGTTGCTCTAAGGAATTAATCAAGGAACCTGCAATAATTCTATAGTGTAATGAAATCTCAACACCTCGACGAATAAGATTTACACATGTTGGGGTCTTGTGCTACACCTAAGATAAAAACGTGAATCAAGTCTTTCCCCTCCATTAACATGATCTCCGCAGAGTGGTTTGGATCTTGACACTTCACTATATAAAGCATCCCTTGTCGACCTAGACTAACCATAATACTCCCTCTCGCCGCTTCCCCCTTCTTCCTTCATTGCCTCCCCTATTTCGTGCGATGCCTTCAAACTCCACGACATATACCGACGAGTCCTATTGGCTTCCTTCGTTACTGCCAATCCTCTCTGGCCCTCATACTCTTCATAGGAGACTAGCATCAATAAGATTGATATGCCCTTGTTACACATGTTCGAGTCGTTTGTGCTCGTCACCTCAACCTCCCCTACCTCTAATAGGGTGGTGGCGAGGGTTGCTAGTGAAGTTGGGTGTGGTACCATCATGGAACCAAATTTTGGTAACTCGACAGAGGTGAGAAGGGGCACAAATCTTCATGCAGATGGAAGGTAACTGTTAATAGCAAGATTTTGTTCTTAAAAAAACTATATGTGTATAGGAAATAAAAACATTAGTTGTGCTAGTGTCAAAGCCAAGACCCGACCACTAGGGACGGCCACCTAGGCCGACCGACTCATGGTGAGAGGCAGAAATATGCATCGTCAGTATCAAACAATACCTAAGCTCGCAAAAATAATCCACAAAATATGAGTTCACAATTCTTCAGCGCCTGTTCGATGAGTTGTTTTAGATGGTTAAGGACAACTATATATATATGTGATATGAACTACCAAAATATTAATCTAGGAATTGATATTTAGCAATAATAAAACATCATGACATGACTGTGGTTAGATTTTTTTTTGAAAAAACACTACTTTTGCCGCCTATATGAAAAGCATATCTTGTAGGAGTAGCATACTGTGGTTGGTAGCGTACAAAAAATCCCATATGCTCATATACGCTTCTCTCTTACCTTCACGGCTCTGCTCCAGCCGGCACTAAACTCCTAACTTTACATCTATATACACATCACCAAACTACGGCTACATGCTCTTTCGGTTTCACTTAAAACAAATATACCCTCCTCCTTTTCCTTCTTTTTTTTCCCTTTGTCCGATCACCGCAGAAGATCCTGGCCGCTACGCAAGTCGATCCCTCTCGTCTCCGCCTTCACGTGAACCCACACCTCCTTTCCTCGGCTCGGCTCAGCTCGGATCGGCTCGAGCCGTCAGCCGGGGAAGCCTCGGCTCTGGCCCCCCTCCTCCTCCTCCTCCGCGTGAGCGAGCACGTGCGCGGCGCGTGTCGCTGGGGGATCGGGAAGGCGACTCAGGGGGGGCTCGTGACGCCACGTGACCCGTGCGCCCCCGCCCGAGGAGGAGGAGCCCCCCGTTTGTGCTGCACCACGTCCACGTCCACCCCCAGTTTCGCACGCGACGCTGACGTGCGGGGACCACGGGTAGGTGGTCCCCTCCCTCGCAGTCACGCGGAGGTGGGGTAGGGTCGCCGGGTGAGCCGGGGGGGGCCCATCGGGCGCGTGTGCGCGTGGCGTGACGAGGTGGTGGGAAACGTGAACTCTATTTAAGAAAAACGTGACACGTTTTAGGGCACCCCCTCCCCCCCGGGCGCTAATGCTAATGACCCTGCCCTTCCCTCACTCGTGTCGTGTCCGCCACTGGAGGATGACGTATGGGGCCAACGAGGGGGTGTGGTGGTGGGGGCCACGTAGGCGTGACTCAGGCGGGTAGGTTCGTGGGTGCGCCGTGACGCGGCTGGCCCCCACCCCCGGGTGATTATACTGGATGATGGTTTATTAGCGCCTAATGCATGTGTTATTAACCCTCCGAAAACAAAGTTGGGGGAGAGACGGAGAGTAGGCGACACGCGAAAAGGCGTGCGGGGATTTAGATGTGGGGGCCAACGTGATGGGCGTGCACCTCATGACCGCCCGCCCCACCACGCCGGCGTGCGCCGCCGCCGTCGAGGCTCCGGTGGTGCACGGCAACCGGGAATTATCTGCTCCTTTTCTGTTGTTGTCCGTTTCGTTTTACACGTCATGGGCTCGTCATCTCATGGGTGTGGTGGTGTGTATCCTGTACTGTGCTAACCAGCTGCTTGTCTCGTTCATGCGTGGTACAGTGATGACTACGAATCTGGATACGTATATATGTTTGGAATCGCTTGTCTCGTTCATGCGTGGTACAGTGATGGGTACAAATCTGGATACGTATATATGTTTGAAATTAGAATTGGATTTTTTTTATGGAGGGGTACGTTTGAGAAGAAGAAAAAACACAGGTTATTTCAATGTATCGAATTATTAGCATAACGTGATGATTTGGTTATTTTCACCGGGTTAACTGATTTTGGAGAATATGTATAATTGTATAAGTTGTATGTATCTTTGTATTAAGATTTTGAGTAAATTTCACAAAACTACAAGTACTTTAGTTAAATTATCACAAAACTATAAATTTAATATGATGTATCACAAACTACAAATCTATAACACTAAATTTATCACATAAGTACAAATATAAGGTGGATTATTGCAAAAGGATATCTACATGTTTTATATCAATTCAATCACAAAGCTTGGACATTATAACTCAAAAATAACATTAATGCTAAAGATTTCAACCCCAAAATATATATTTTATGATAATTTTATAATAAAATATATGGACACTAAAACTGTAGTTTTTTTATAAATTTATTGTTAAGTTTGTAGTTTTGTGATATACCATGTTACATCTATAGTTTTACAATAATTTGATAAAAATATATATAATTTTGTAAAATTTACTCTAAGATTTTTGAGATTTACAATAAGTTTTGCATAGAATGAAACCGAAAGAAAAAAAGACCTATATCTCGTGGCATTAATTTAGCGGCCAACACCGAACGTTGAATGAAAACGCTAGCTGGGCAACAATCTCACCTCACGTCAACGTGCTATTTTTTTTAAGCTGTCACGCTCACCACCTCCCTTTTTTCTTACATCCTCTCGAGGTTCCAAAATGTCTTGTTTTGAATGAAATAAAGAAACGGGTTTGACTAGGTTATTTTTTTTATATTTTTTCACTTCACTACCTATCTAATGTGGTGCAGCATTTTTACAAAGAGTCAAAACTTGTAGTATATAAATCCATATCTTATACATTAAATTACCTACACTTGTAATATAATTTCCAAATTATACAATGTACTATACTCATTTTATGTACGATAAATATGGAAAAACGATTTATTATCTATTTAATTATGAGAAAAAATATTAGTTCAAATTAACATATATGTAAAAAACAATATGAAAGAATTAGGGAAAATACCAATATAGTTATGTACATATTGATAAGAGAGAATAATCATATAAGAAAAAGGAGACCACAATTGAATGTTGTACTATTAAGCAAAATTGATGTTATTGTTTTTTTATTTTTTTAGCCAAATCTATCCAACCATAATTAATCAGCCCGTGTTAGCAGAAGCCCATATCATCACGTGCCAACATATCATGAGATTATTAGTAGTAGCTAAGTAGACCGACCAATCATACTATGCAGAGACAATAAAATTATAGTGGGTTTAGCATAGCATGGAACTATCGGCTAACGAACAACTCATCTTTAATTATGCCAGAGAAAAAAAATAAATCATATTTTATACTATGTATTCTTAAAAGTTTTCATATTATATCATCTTTAACCATTATTTTCTTTAACAACAACTAACTTTACAATTTTGTTTCAACTTGGACCATCCCATTCTATCCATCTCCAAGTTCGGTGGCTCTATCGTCACTCCACCTCCAAATCCAATGAATTTGTCACCGCTTCACACACTAACTCTCTCTCCTCTTTTTATTCTTCCCTTTGATTGCGGGAGAACTACCATATCTAGTAAGGAGGAGCCCGAATCTAGCATCTCCACTCTCTACCAGGTCGACTCCTGCCTCCCTGAGTCCCTGTAAGCCTGACACCCCCGGCCTGAATGATGACCATAATAATAACGTGCATGATGATAAGGATGGATAATAGACATATTGTTTGTCACATTTTTTCTTTTAGTACTGTTGATATATGGGTCACCAGTCATTATAAAAATCTAGCTAAAGGTCTGTGCATTGCAACATATTATATATTATAAGAGATAAAAAGTAAAAGCACAAATTATAAGCTTATAACATAGTTAATTGATTAGGCATACAATGCTATATACAAAAACAAAAGTATTCAAGTGTGAGGATCTTGTAGTCCCACATACCAGCTTGTGATATTGAAGGCGAACTTAGATATCATCATTAGCATAATTTAAAGTACTTTCTCTATTTTATATTATATAAGTTGTTTTGATTATTTTTCTTAGTCAAATTTATTTAAGTTTGATCATGTTTATAGAAAAATATAACACAAATCAAACATATTACCAAAATATATTAATCCTAAATTTAACAAAACTAATTTGCTATAGATGGTAGCAAATACCTTTACATATTGCTAAAAGAAAATCCCTTGGCGTATAAAAGAAAATCTCCCGTCTCGTCTCCTCCGCTCTTGCGCCATCTTGCGGCTGAACAGGGGAGGGGCGCCGACCTCCGTCTGGCGAGGAGGGGAGGGGAGGGGAGGGGAGAGTGGAGGGGATTCTGGTGAGCATCCACATCCTCTTTCTGATTCATATCTCTCCCACCGGGTGTGCTTTCGTTTGGAATTTGCTTGCGTAAACCCTAGCTTGATTCATCTCTCTCTCCCACCGGGTGTGCTTCCGTTTGGAATTTGCTTGCGTAAACCCTAGCTTCTCTTCTAGATCTGTAAGAAGCTCTTCTCTTAATTCCAGAGCCTTAACCTTAATATACCAGTAACAGTTTGAGTTTGTTTGTTCCCCCAAAAGTTTGGGGGTTTAACTGAACCCCCCATGTCCCAAGTTGGATCCGCCCCTGTCTTACCCAAGCTGATGAGAGCATAAATTGACCAAAGAGACTTCGATTATAGTTTTTTTTCTATTTGATCATGTGTGCATTGAATTTAACTTGTGTAAGGGTATGAATTCTTGATTTTAGTTATATTGGCTTAGACTTTTGAGCCCATCTCCATTTTTATCCTGGATTCGCCACTGCTGCAGGCTGTACATTATGTAGCATAGTGGAAGATCACTAATCTTTGTTGCTCTCTTTTCTTGTGTTCGGGCAGGGGAAGACATGGCTTCACGCTCGACGCCTTCGAAGAGGCCGTTTCAAAAGAATTCTTCAGAGCAAAATGGTCGGGGCAAGTGGCAGAAAACAAAGCACAATTCTTCGCAGCAGCCTCAACTGATAGTGCAACCTGGTGTTCCTATTTTCCGCATTCTCTGCCCTACTTCAAAATCTGGGAATGTCATTGGCAAGGGTGGAGGTATCATTGCAAAGATAAGGCAAGAGACTGGAGTAAAAATCAGGGTTGATGAAGTTGTCCCTGGTTGTGACGAGAGGGTTATTGTGATAACTGCCATTGATAAGGACAGAGAAGTTAGTCATGTGCAAACTAAGGAAAACGACGGAGGTGTGGCTTGTTCTGTTGGTGGCAACCATGGAATGGAGAAGGACCACACTAAGGAAGAAAAGGATGAAAGTAACAAAGAAATGGATGATTCAGAGAAAGGCCTTGGTAAGGAAGAAAAGGATGATTTAGAAAAATATCATGATAAGGAGGACAGGGATGAGTCAGGGAAAGACAATGATAAGAAAGCAGATGATTCCTCTGTTGCAAAAGATACAAATTCTGAGCCAGAGGCGCAGCTGGAGCTGGAGAAGGGAATGCCATTAGCCGTGAAGGCCATTTTGCTTGTATTTGACCGGATTTTTGTAAATGAAATGGAAAATGGAACAGGAGATGCATCTGGTGAGAGAAATCATGTTTCATTGAGATTATTGGTGCTAGACAGCCAAGTAGGTTGGCTTTTGGGAAAGAATGGTAGTGTGATTAAGCAAATGTCTACTGACAGCTGTTGTGAAATTCGAGTTTCAAAGGACAAGCTTCCATTGTGTGCTTTACCCCGAGATGAACTTTGCCAGGTAATTTTTCAGAATTGGATTTCATTATCTTGTTCTCTACTGGTCCTTTTGTAATATATCTGTTAGATTTTGCATCAGAAAATCATTACATACTCCCTTCATATATCATTTCTTCAGATCACTGGAGAGCTCGACTCAGTCAGGAAAGGTCTGAATACAGTTGCTCAGTTGCTATTTACTCATCCTCCTAAGGAGAGTGATGTTCCTGGTGCTCATAATTCTGGTTCATCTTGTTCATTCTTCAATCAACCAGATGTTCTTCCTCCAGGAATGCAACCTAATCTCCATCTCCCTTTTCAAGGGCCAAATGTTGCTCATCTTCCCAATTTTCCTGAAGCTCTAATGCATGGCCATGGCCCAGTCCCACCTGAACCCCTTACTTTTAGGTTGTTATGCTCAAGTGACAAGGTTGGAGGTATAATAGGGAAGGGTGGAAACAATATCAAGTCTATTCAGAATGATACAGGCTGTGAAATAAAGGTTTTTGATACTGTTCCAAAATCTGAAGATCGCATCGTATTTATCTCAGGACCTGCGGTAACCAGCTTCTTTCCCTCTTGATAATATTCGTTTGATCAATATCAGTTTAGTCCATTTGTAACCTGCTTTGTAGTAGCTAGTAGCCCATTAGTCCTAGAAATATATTCAGGATCCATCTGTCTGAGAAACATGGCATTCAGTAGAACTATAGGGCGTATATCTTTTTCATACTGCATCTCCAGCATTTGAATATCTAGATTCTCTGAAAAATATTAGTATTGTATTTACATAATTTTTTATTCTCCCATTAGTTCTGCATTTGTACCACTGTATAGAAATGGAGAAATATTAGTGTAACATAGTTGCGAGGCAGCTTGCCATAAATCTCAACAAAATATATCCAACAGATGCATATTTCTGCATACTGCACTGTTTCTAGTGTTTTGAATATTTCAATGCTCTAAAAAATTACTCACATACTTTTTGATATTCCGTCTTTAATTATGCATTGGCTACCATTGCATAGAAACTGCAAAGCATTAGTGCAATGTAGTTGCCGGGCAGCCTGCTGTTAATCTTGAAAAACTCAATATTAAAACTCCAATAGAACTCTTGTTTTTATGTGCACCGAGACAGGAGAGGGGCATGCATAGTGTGCTAGAAAGTTGGATGTAACAAAAAATTAATTACATCTCCTGTGTTCTGCACTAATTTTCTCTGCTTCGCAGCTTTTGTTCTTAATTTTGACACCTGAGGCAGTTGTTAGAAATTTGTAATTTGCAATGGACTTAGCTCTGAGCAATCTTATTATTACTGTCTAGTGTGTTCTCAAGATAGATAGCCACTGATGACTAATGTATTCAAATTCATTTGTCTCTATTCTGTAGCATCCGGGTGATGGAATTTCCCCTGCACAGAATGCAATTCTGCATGTGCAGCGTAAAATTGTACCGACCTCCAACACCAAGGAGGGTCCTGCGATATGTAGGCTGATTGTTTCACCGAACCAAGTTGGTTGCCTTCTTGGCAAAGGTGGTAGTATCATAGCTGAAATGAGGAAGCTATCAGGAGCACATATAATAGTGCTGAGCAAAGACAAGATCCCAAAGGGTGTCCCAGAAAATGATGAAGTTGTTCAGGTCTGTTTTATATTGTTGTCTTGCAGAACCTACACTATTTGGGGTTGAGCATGTAGCTCAGTGGTACAGCACCTGTAGAGATGCCACACACCCAGGGCTCGAATCCTGGTTACCGCATTTGTGCCCTGCATAAGGATTTGGTGGGCCCCTTCTTTAAAGCAAAGTCAGAGGGGACGTCCTTCCCCCTTGATGGGAGTTCTTTTAGATCTTATATGTTCAGATTCTACTTTGTTATTATGTATCTTGACTTGCCTGTGCTCCTTTTTTTTTCTATGTTTTTTTTTCCTTGTATGAGTATATGACACTTCTTTTTTCTTTTGGATAATTGATTTGCAAAATTGGTATCCTTTCAGATTAGTGGGGCCTCTGAAGCTATTCAGGAAGCTCTAATGCAGATAACTGCAAGACTGCGGAACCATCTTTTCCGGGACAGAATGGCTTCAACAGTCCCTAATGTGCAGCCACCTTTTGGTTTGGTGGATCCTCAGTTTGGTCCATATGCGGGAAACCATGATTCTATATCTCCTAGGATTTTTCCTAATGTGCCTCAGTTTCATAAAGATTTTATAGGACGACCATTGGATGAGATGTCTGCTCCTTGGACCATGAAGGTATCAATCTATGTATTTTTTTTTTCACTTTAAGATGTCATGGACCATGCATGAGAATGCGAGTTGCTTGAATCTTTTTTCTCCATTCTCCCTTTGTTGAGATGCTTGCAATGCTCTCAAAGACCAGCACAATTTCCTGTTTTATGTATATTTGGCACCAGATGTGTTCCTACCTTGTTACAAAGTTCTGGTGGTATTGCCTTCAGCCTGGAGTTCCTTTGTTGTGTTTGCAATATTAAGCTGAAGTCCCTATGAGTGTCTCTTAGGATACAAATTGAAATGGTACTATCTCTGTTTTTTAGATGACGCCGTTGACTTTTGACATGTTGTTTGACCATTTGTTATATAAAAAAAAAGCGCGATCACGCAAAAATATAAGTCATGCTTAAAGTTCCTTAACGGTAAAATAGGTCACAGCAAAATAAACGATATTTACAAAAATGTTTTGAATACGACGAATGGTCAAACGTCATGTCAAAAGTCAAAGGCGTCTTCTATTAAAAAACGGAGGGAGTATGTGTTTACCTTGCTTTGTTTGACAATTTGGCTGGGAGCCAAATTTGGTTACCCATGAGTGTGGCATTCCACAAGATCTGTTCTTGCCTTCTTGGTTTTCGGTGCCATATGTGTCACCCCTTTTTCTGAGAATAAGTAATTTAAAGTTGGTGTCAGAAGTGTTTTATAGTCACCACTAGAGTAGGAAAATTGTTGATGGTTGAAGATATGTCATGATGCATTGGTATTGTAACATGGTAAACAAGTATGATTGGGAAGAAAATAGCTTGTATACTACTATATACAAGTTTTATGATTTTCCTTACCATTGTGGTCTTTACTTTGTAGCGCATGCAGGTTGTTGGTGATCCAATTTCATTGCCTGATATCCCAGGAATGGCGCATAGAGGAATGGGTGGATTTCCTGGGTTTGTTTCTTGTCTTGGCTTGAATATGTTTATCTGTTGATCAACAGCAATGAAAACATCATGTTTTTGATTGTATTGCAGGCCTGGTCAGCCATCTATTGTATCAACCATAACTGCAGATGTCATGGTCCCAAAATTAGTTTTACCTGCTCTATGTGGGGAAGATGGAGGGTGTTTAAACAGAATTCGTGAGGTTTGTATTCGGCTAGTGCATTTTGTAGCATATCCAGTAAATGGTTGGATGTATCATCTGACATAATTAAGGCCATGTGCAGTTTTCAGGGGCTAAGATAACAGTCGCAGATCCGATGGCTAATGCAATGGACACTGCTATTTTGATATCCGGCACACCAGACCAGATGCATGCAGCCCGAAGTCTTATTCAAGCATTTGTCCTAAGTGAACCACTAGCCCCCTGATATTTCAAATACCTGAAGGTAGTGACCATGGACAGGTTGAGTTGCTGGTGATGATGATTGTGTGGGCAATGAAGCTAGTGACCTTATGTGTTCATATTTATGAATATGCGTGCCCTGTTTGCAGACTTGCATATGGTCGAAGAGGCTAATTATGCTGAATAGTGACTAAATTTCAACATGATGGATCTTTGCTAGGTTCTTTGGAAAATATCCCAGTCTTTTCATTGTGAGATAGAAATGCTATGGTTAGCTGCACAGTTCTCTTTTCATGCAAGCTATATGCTTGGAGCTTGAAAGCTTCAAACTTTTTTTTGTATGATGAGCCCATCATGTTGATTTTCTAAACTTATATTAAGGAAACTAGCCTAATTATTGCATTTTTGTTTGATATGTACATTGGTAAGAGAATGTTATACAGTTTCATGTCTCTATTCCAGTACCCTGATATGAATTAAGTATATGGCACCTACAAGTCTCAGTTTATTTTATGATATATATAAGTAATTTTCCAAATGATAAGATGCATAACAATATGTGGGAGTGTGAGGCCGCTCAGTGCTCATGATAGATCCAGGACTCGTAACAGAATGATAGTAGAAGAAGAACAGTGATAAGCTGGACCTTACCCTGCTAGATGGAAGAAGATTGCTGGAAGAGATATTGGCAGTAGGGAAGACCGAAGGAGAGAAGATGAAGATCAAGGCCTAGTCCGTCTTCCTTAAAGCTCGTCACTGAGGCGATTGCCCCGAGTACTGTTGTCTTGTTGTCTATTGCAGGAAGCTCATTGTGCTCTTATTAGCTGAAGGTAGGTTTGGTGATGCATATGGTCCATGGGGTCCTCCCTGTGTACGTCCGTGGGCCTTTTGTGACTGGCTGCGGTATGTAGATTGGTGATTTCTTCTCAATTCTTATATCTATCAGGCATTATTTTGTGAAGTTTGAGACACATATTTCTACTTTTATCATTTGCAGAAGCTGTACTGGTAGGTCCTCCCCTGCTGTATTGACATAATTTTTCTGAGTAGTGAACTCAACAATTTTGCAACAATTTAGATGGTAGAACCATAGAAGTATGTTGATTTTACATATATGTGCTAGTTTCTAAAATTATTTAAATATACAATAGAACATCTACTTCATTTATGCATTTAGGAGAGAAACTTTAACTTGTTTACGCACCAGTCCTTTTTAGTCATGTCCAATTTAATGGATATGTTATGATTAATGATTCGTTTCAATTCATGCATTGTGTGAACCAACCCAAATCATTTGTTTATGTCCTTGAGGGGAAGTAAAAAAGGCTACAAAAACAAATAAAGAATTGCAGGAGCTTGCCAGGATGAAAGCTTCAGTGCTGCCGTGTATAGAACTCAAATCTTCCATGATCATGAGTTGTATGTAGCCAACTGAAACTCCTGACCTAGTGCTTGTAATGTGAACAATAATCTAAACTTGATCTCATATGAGTATTATACTAGTACTTCCTCCGTTTCAGAATGTAAGACTTTCTAGCATTGTCAACATTCGTATAAATGTTAATGAACCTAAATATATATATGTGTCTAAATTTATTAACATCTATATGAATGTAGGTAATGCTAGAAAGTCTTACAATATGAAACGGAGGGAGTATTATGCAATTCTAATCGTGGGAGCTCGATGCCTTTAAGGAATATATGGAGGATTATGGTAGTGATTAGTGATTGTCTTTCCAAATGGTGACTGTTGTATGGGGTTACGTTTTATCTTTCAAGGCATATGAAATCATCATTGAATACTAGGATTTTAGTTGCAACCTTGAGAAAATTAGTGAATCTAATGTACCATAGTTTATATAATCATGATGCTTTTGGACGCTTTGAAGCAAATTTTCCGAATGGACATGTTGTGGATTTTTGTCTGCTTTGTTTGTAATGCTGATTGATCAAATAAACTATAATGGGTATATATAATTAGCTTTTATATTTTCATCCGCTCTTTTAATTCTTTATCATCATACCTACTTTGTTTGCTATTTGCTTTTGAGAGCTAGCTAAACAGTGGAGATACACCAGTGACACCTTTCGTTACTTGATGAACCTTGTTTCCCAAGGTCGGAAATTTGTCGAGGTATCAGCCGATAGTTCGGTTTCTTGTTTGCAGTCTGTTGTGATCTTCTTATATATACTTGGTTATCATTGCTATATCAGCATTGGAAGCTGCACTCCAGAAGGTATGTTTGACAACTTTGTTTGTCTACCTTAGAAGTGTTCATGGAATGAGTTATCCGAATGTTTTTCACCTTCTCTTTTGGTTGGCTCTCGTGCTATGTTGCACAATTGACATGGATTTCAGTGCTCTCTTTCTTCATATGCAGGCCTAGAGAAACCAGCACTGTTACCACGAGGAATGGTTACTAGCACAATTTTATTACAGTATCTTTAGTTTTAGGTTTCCATTAGGAAATTGGTTTCTTTTTGCCTGGTTGTACTGTTTTGTATGATTGTTCTTTTTTCCTTTGCACTTTCTTGTATCCTCTTTGTACATGCCATTTCAACATTAGTCCAGCTCATCCTTGAATGTGCGTGCTCATTGTTTTTAGGTTGGTTTCAAAAGTTAATATAACACTCTGCCTTCTCTTCAATTGGCATTTTAGGCTTCCCTACTCTAATCATGTTATTGAAAAATATTTGTTTAACGATCAAGCAAATTTGACTAATGACTACTTTGGTTTAATTCTACAGCTCCCTTACTAGAGCTTGTGCCTCGCAACAATGATTTTTGAGTTTGGCATTTATGGCTACATGTTTTCGTTATATTTTGTAACCCTGTTTATAGTACTACCGCAGTTCTTTCCTGGGCTATATAGTACTTTTTTGCAAATTGGTTAGGCATGCTAAGTTTTTATTCGACTTGCAGTTCATACGTTCTCCCTACTATGGCCAGGGTTTAAAAGCAGAGATGGATTAAATCCGAAACTTTCCTAATTTCGGTTGTCACCTGAAACCGCCCAGGTTCTTTTGTACCAAATGGTGGCCAATATGTAGATTACAATATTTCGAATTGAGTTTTCCAGCTTTTGGTGTTCACAAACGATTCATAGGCCCTTCGTTGCCAGTACAAGTCTTGGCTCCTAGGCAGTTGTGCACTTGTGCTTGCTCTGTTAAGGCTGTGTTTGTAACCCGTTGTTCCCAACCTCTTTCCCTCGTTTTCCGAGTGCACGCTTTTCAAACTACTAAATGGTGTGTTTTTTTTTAAAAAAGTTTATATATGAAAGTTGTTTAAGAAAAATCACATTAATTTATTTTTTTTTAAAAAATAGCTAATACTTAATTAATTATGTGCTAATGGACTGTTCCGTTTTTCGTGCGGAGGGAATAAGTTCCCATCGAGGTCATGCGAACACAGTCTAAGTATCTTTTCCATAAAACTTCATATGTCTGTTTATGTATATATACTCTCATTTCTTTAAAAGTAAATCAACAATCAAACCATGCCATGTTTGGATGGCCTTCAAGGCAGTAGAAACAACACCTCAAAAAATATTTAGGCTGATGTTTGCAGATTTTGGACAATAATATCTGTATTCTTCTGTACACACTACATGTACATTGGCCTCAAGCAACCCCATTTATTCTGGTGATCCAGCTTCCAGCTATGCATACTACAGAATTGTCAAGCATGTTGCAGAAAGAGCTTGTGGCAAAGAACTGCACGAAAATGACATGCACAATGCAGCCAAAGATGAAACTACGTTGGCGAGTTACAGTTTACGCCCAATTGTTTCCAGTTGACTACATGGGGTCTCATACTCTCATGACATGCCAAGAAACGTCATTAGTAAGGTGGGCCCACCTGCACAGTGGCGTCCGAAATTCTGAATGCAGCAGCTTGTGTTGGTAAAATACGAGTAGTGGTAACGGTTTACTAAACCGCATTGAGTGGGGTTATCGCCACTCTAAGGTTTAACGGTAATTATGTGGTTATCACAGAAACCGTAAGGTTATTGTGATGTATATTGTGGTTTCAAAAACTGAAAATATTATCGCACATGATAACCGTAGTTTTGTAAACCCTGGTAATTCTCAGGAAAGGAAGGAAGAACTAGCAGCATAGTTTTACCAGTTGGGAGTTGGGACTATCCTGTAAACTATCAGCCTCAGGTTTCTACTTCGCTGTCAAACAACCTGTACTGCATCAGTTCATAGGTTTTACGTGAATTTAATGCTGCTTTTTTTTTTTTTACTTCTGCAGTTTCACAGCTGAGATGCACTGTGACGATACTTCGATATCGTGAGTCTGCAACTAGCTGTGAATCACGTTTCTTGCCCCTGTTATCTTTCGGGCATTCAGGATGTAAAGGCCTCTGATCTGTGATCTCCCTGTTCTTATCCTTATTTATGTAGTAATAACTAATTGCTTGCACTCTAAGGCTGCGTTCTGAGGCCCGGCTTTTCAACCCTTGATGTGCGCACGAAAAACGGAGCAGTCCATTAGCGTGTTATTAATTAAGTGTTTGCTGACTATTGAGTTAATTATCGTATCTAATTCCGGCTTTGGGGTATGCTTTATGGTTCTTAGATGGTTACCAGCGACACCTTTATCCAAGGACTATGACCTTTTTTTTTTTAAGAAAAGGACTGAACAATTTGAGATGTTCCACAAGTACGTAGTATTAGAGCCAATTATCCCATCGTTTACCTTTTAGCTTATAGCTTATGTAAGTTGTAGCCAAAATTTAAATTCTACAAATTTTGGGATTTTTCAACGTAGTTTATTTTCCGACATCTGTGTTTAGATTGCTAAACACACACGTATATACAAGTTTTATTTACAAATTATTCTTTGATTATTGGTAAGTCGTTACAAACAACTTGTAATCATTGTAAGCGAAACAATGACAGTACAAGACAGCATCTTATCTTGTAAGCCCTTCCCAAAATACATGGGTGTTTGGTTGTTTGTGCCACTATAGGCTCTAGCTTAGTCCATACTTCTTTCATCCTAAAAGGAAAATCCAATTCTAGCAATGGTTGAGATCTTCTAACTTAAGTCAATTGACTTTAAGTCACTGACATATGTACCCATGTACCCTCTTTGTTATGTGCTCACATGTTAGTGAGTTTAAAGTCACTTGATTTACAGTAGATGATCTCAATCCATCTAGGTGCATAGAAATATATAGAATAGTTATGATTAGATTTTCTTTGGAATGCAGGGTGTACGATTCTTCGGTTTTCACCGTGATCTGGCTGATTTAGGTGCAATTTAGTCCTGCCACTGATTTTTCGAGAACGAGAGGAATTCAAATATAAATATGAAATGAAATCTACTAATTCCAGTGGCGCAGAGGTGCAGAAGCAAAACTCGCCAAGGAGAGCATTGACGTTAACCCGGCATGAGCCGTGCAGCTCTCACTTGATCGTCTTATCGCTACTCAGCCACTCAAAAACCATCCTTAATTTGCCTTTCCCTCCACAACTTGAACAAGCGAGAGAGAGAGAGAGAGAGAGAGAGAGAGAGAGTGAGACGCCATCACTAGCTAGCCATGGGGTGCGCGGGCTCCAAGGACGTCACGGTGGCCGACGTCTACCGCCCGCCGCCGACGAGCGTCTCTCTGTTCGACATCAGCGCCATCGAGGAGCCCTGGCTCATCGCCACCGGCAAGAAGAACGACGGCGCCGACGACGAGGAGGAGGCCAGCGACGAGGAAGAAGAAGAAGAAGAGGAAGAGGAGGAGGAAGGCAAGAAGCCGACCACTACCGTGATGCCGCTCCCGCTGCTCGACAAGCTCGACGGCTACGACCTCGCGCCGGCGTCGTGGTCGGAGGTCAGCAAGGCCCTGGAGGACATCAAGCCTGCGCTCAACTCCAACACCACCACGACGGAGAACGCCAAGAAGAAGACCAAGAAGAAGAAGAAGAAGAAGAAGCAGCCTGCGCCGCCGCCACCGCCACCGACGACGACGACGACGACGCTGCCTGAGCCGGTGAAGGCGATCGAGGCAGCTGCCAAGAAGGCGGCGGCGGCGCCGTCCGCGCGTGGCGCTAACGAGGAGGTTGACAGGAGGCCGCCGCCGCCGGAGCTCACCGGGCGGCGCGTCGTTAAGGACAACCCTTTCCTGATGCGCGACCGCGAGAACAAGGGGAACGACGGCGGTGGTGCCGCCGCGGCGGCGAGGTGGCGGCGGAGGGACCCGTTCGAGGGGTACCCCGAGCGGCGGCCTCCCGGCGCCTCCGGCGGCGGGGTGGTGCTGTACACCACGACGCTCCGCGGCGTGCGGCGCACGTTCGAGGACTGCGAGCGCGCGCGGCAGGCGGTGGAGGCGTGCGCCGAGGCCGTGTCGGCGGCGGGGGGATCCCCCGTCGTCGTGGACGAGCGCGACGTGTCGCTCCACGGCGAGTACCTGCGCGAGCTCCGCGGGCTCGCCGGCGCCGGCGACGCGCCGCCGCGCCTCTTCGTCATGGGCCGCTACCTCGGCGGCGCCGACGCGTGCGCCGAGCTCGCCGAGAGCGGCAAGCTGCGGGAGATGATGCGCTGGGCCAGGGCGCGCGGCGAGGCCTTCGCCACCAAGGACGGCCGCGGCTGCGAGGGCTGCGGCGGCGCGCGGTTCGTCCCGTGCTGGGAGTGCGGCGGCAGCTGCAAGGTGTTCGCCGCCGGCGCCACCGCCGCCGCCGGCGACGTCGAGCGGTGCGCCAAGTGCAACGAGAACGGCCTCATGCTGTGCCCCATCTGCCATTGATTCTGCTCCACCGCCGCGAATCCTTCTAGCGTTTAATCCGCGCCCATGTATATTTATCCATAATATACTCGTATAATTGTGAGTTTAAACTACACTCTATTAGTGGTTTATAAATGAGAATTGAAATGGTATATAGTGCTTGTAATAGTATTGTATAGCAGTGTATTTTTTTGTAAATCTTTTTTGATGAATTATTGGAACAAATGCTAATAGTTTCGTCTTAATTGTTCAAAATTAGTAATCTATATTAACCAGTCAACCATCCCAGCTCTGTACATCTGTTACATCTGATAGTGTTATAGTGAATAATAAAAATAAATAAATAAATATAGTAAATAATTTGAGCAGGTCAATCTAAACACGCTGTCAAGGACTAGTACTGGAAGGGAGAGCGTTGAGATCCAAACGCCAACTGCTCCCACATGGATGCCCGTTATGAATTTGAATTAATTTCTATTTTTTTCCTTCATGGATCTAGTATCTATTAGGCCGACATAATTATTTAGTATGGATATGTGTTGCAAGCTTGCAGCTGAAACGGTCCCTAGCCAAAAGAAAAACAAACATTAGCAGAAGGTTATGAATAATGTCAAATCTCGATCATGTACCACATTAAAACACCAAAAGGGTTTCAAATTTTCAAGTTGATGGATCACAAAGTGAGTGAGTAAGGTCAACTCAACAAACTACAACCTAATACTCCTACATAACCAACAGTTCATGCCATGCCACCAAAGCTAAACTACTAAATTCAGGAACGTTATTTTTCTTTAATTGAGATGTGTTTGCTAGTACTTGGTTATAATCTGTCACATAAGCGTTTAAAATTCGCCCAATGAAAACTTTGTTTCTAGGGGTTATAGCCGATCAGGTACGAATAATTAATTGTGTATTACTGATGGAACACCATAGTTATTTTTTCCGACTACTAAATTTATCCGAGAATTACTATTAGTTTTATTCTGTAAATCTACATTAGATCATTTACTTTTTTTAATAAACTTCAAAAAGAAAAGAAAAGAAAAATAAAGAGTGAAAAAAGTTAAAAGAAAATCATTTTTTGGGTAAGATATACACATTTTATTATCTTTCTTTTTTCCTAAAAACTCAAATGTGAACTAGTAGTAATAGAGAACTAGTCCAGTGTGTCCAGTCTGGACTCTGGCTCCCTTCGTCTCCATTCCGTTGCTGTACCAACGACACCGCCAGCCACCGCCACCTCCTCTTCTCTCCCCCCCGAAATCCTCGTGAATCTCTCGCTCTCTCGCCGCCGCCGACGACGACGACCACCACGACGCTGCCTCGGATGCTCCCGGCCTCGCACCCGCTGCTCTACGCCTGCGCCTACCGGGACAGCGCCCTCGTCGCCGACCTCGCCCACGCCCCCCCGCCCCAGGACGGCGGCGCCGGCGCAGCCGGGGGCGGCGCCGCCGCCGAGGACGACGTCCCGGCGGTCGCGGCCGCGCTCGTCGCCGGGGCGCCCGCGCACCACCGGCACGTCACCCACACGGCGTCGGGGCGGGCGCACGCGGTGCTCCTCGCGCCGCCGCTCGTGCTCGCGGCGGTCTCGCGGGCCCCGCAGCTGCCCTCGTCCCACCTGCTGCTCTTCCTCCGGCGGCTCCGATGCCTCCCGGGGAACCGGATGCGGGACGAGATGCCGCGGCTGGCGCTGCGCCTGCCGTTCCCCGACGAGGAGGCGCTCGCGCGGGAGGCCGGGGAGGTGGCCGCCGCGGAGGCGGAGGCCGAGGCCGAGGAGGCGGAGCGGAGGGAAGGTGAGCTCGCTCGGAGGACGCCCAAGAGGGAGCGCCGCGCCCGCAGCGGCGGCGCCGGGTGGACGTGGAGGCGGAAGCTGTGGCTCATCGTCCTCGCGGATCTCGTGCTCCTCTTCGTCCTCTTCGCTGCCTGGCTCGCCGTGTGCAAGGGATTCAGCTGCATTGGCCGGTAAATAGGTAAAAAGGCAACTACAACTTCTCTACTTCACGGAATTGATCTCGCGTCACTTTAGTTGTCTAAATTTTTTATTCGGCGGTGGAAAGGCAGAAAACATAGTTAGTACTCTAACAACAACGGTTGTGAGGTAGAATTGCAGAGTACAGACCGACCAAACTTCATAATTCCTAGTTTCCTACCACTGAATGGGTTGGTTGTTGGTGTTAATTACATCCATTTGGTTGGATGAAGAGTAAAGGAACTGGAACATCATGGTTGTTTCAGTGGCATTCAACTTTTTAACATGATCGCTCATCGCGTTCAAGTAGTTGAATAGCATTTGTAGTCTGTAACTGGGAAATGTTACCTTCGAGTAAGTAACAAGCACGATAATCTGATCTGGAGGGTCAGGGTTTAGATGGAGATTACCTGAAAGGATGATGTGCAAGTCAGAGGAGAAAGTGGCAATGGCTGATCCAGTAGTTAGTGAATCTTATCCTGCCTTAATTCTATGCGGCATGGGATTTGCAAAAAAATGTTACATATCTCTCTTTATTCAAACCCTGTGTTTGAGATATCAAACTAATTTGAATTCATCTTAATTAAACTAATTTGAGCTAGTTTCAGTCTGATCTCTGAACTTAGTTCAAAACTCACTTACAATAAACATAACAAATGCACCATACATTTCATATCCATCATAGTATCATACACATGAATCAGACAATTTTTAATATGGGCGCCTACTGGCTAGTCTGCGGAACATTAATTAATTTTCAAATATCTTTGTATAACTCTCCATGTTTAAAAGTTAATTTTCAGAAGACATTTTTACACAAGCCTACTGAATTCAACTTTCCTCCAATTATTTTAATTTAACATTGCAAATTTTACTCATCTTTTGCAGCCAATATGATCAGTATAACATGTTATAACTCCAAGCAACAAAACAAGATTTTTAAAAAAGAAAATTAGTTGAACTAATCAATTTTATTTAAATTAAGACAAATTAATTTTACATTCAATCCTTCATATAATATGCATAGAATTGTGATTCTGAAGGAAGTTGTGAGTTATGACCATTTTACAAACACTTATAAAATTCTGATTCATTGACTGATTCAAATTGAGTGTGCTTCCTGGGATCCTCGTACCCTATAACCCACTGCAATCATGACAATATGGCTAAACCGGATATTGCGCCCAAGTTCTTTGAGTGAACTAGAACACAAAGGTTGAGTGCATCTGTCCTGCTGTCACCGTGCCCCCGTAAGCTGCGAAAATGATGATGGCCCGACTGGAAAAGGGAATCTCTAACTAAACGTCAACCATTCATCTGGATGTTGTCCACAAGCTCTGTGCTTTTGATCTGGGTACAGACCTGACCAAGATCTGCGCTTTTGATGGCATTCTCATGGCTGGATACGATGACACTGGATATGGTAGAAGAGCAAAAAGTGCTGGTTAATTTGAGGCTGAAGGTTAAATAGGATATTTGGAAATTAGGCTGATGATTCCTACTTTTAAGCATTAGATGCTGGATCTGACCAGCCCCAATATCTAGGAATCACTCATACTAATTTAGTGTCTTATTGTTGCCATTAATATCATAAACTGCAGGTGATCTATGATTGTCACAAGCCTCTGTTTTTCCTTGAGAGATTTCTTAACTAGCACAATCAGTAATATTGTAGTCCCTATATTCTCGCACCATTCTCAGCTTCCTTTTCGTAATCGGCAGTTTGATTATGCAGATACCATCTGCTGATGGAAGATCCAGAATTTCGTGTTAGGGGAACACAGTTGAAAAGAGAATTGAACAATTTTTTTTCTATTTACAATTTAGTATTAGCAACTCAAATCAGAAGACACACAAATTTTTTTTCTCTAGAAGTGGCACCGAACAAATTTCAGATCTTTTATTGTACGTATATTTTTATGTGCTCCTCCTTTTCTGATGGAACGAAAAGGCAGGACCTCTGGCAATCAATATTGAGGTGAGGAAAAATACAGTGATGCAGGGTACAACTCCGCTGCCAAGAGGCCCTCCTTGAGCTAACTCGTAAGAGGGGTGAGGTACAAAACAGCAGAAATACAGAGAACAAGTTAGTTTGTCCTTCTGATGGAGCACAGCATATGCTGTTGCTCGATGTCTTCCATTCCTCTTGTATGCTGGCAATGTCCTGGGCAGTGGCTGATATGTGTTGGAAGATCTGTCTGTTGAGTTCCTTCCACATGTTCCACATGATGTAGATGATGATCCCCTTAAGTTCCCTCTGCATGTCTATGGTCATTAGCTGGGTCACTTGCTATTTGTTAAGTGGATCGGGTATTCGGGTCCACTTGATGGACGATCTCAAAATGCCCAAATCAGGGCTAAGAACTAGACTTCCATCGTGGAGGGACTGAGGGACATTGCAATTTGCAATGTATGTGTACTACGGTTTCTTGGTGTGTACTGAAAAGGACACAATTTTGCTGATAATACCATCTTCGAATCACCAAGTTATCCACTGTTAGAATCTTGTTTTCAACTAGAAGCCATGGGAAGAATTTGCATTTGAGTTTTGTTGCAGAAGCTTGGGAGATTGAATCCCCTCATCTGTTATGCCCATGATAGTGTGGCAGCCCTCCACATTGTCTGTGGTTGTCGCTTGACTACCGCACGCCATACTAACAATTAGAGCTACTCAATAAACTCCCACAAATGGAGCTAGATATCACCCAGCACCCTCCCACGCACACACACAAAAGTAAAATACCCTCATTGGCTGACCCAAAGTCATGGACCAGTTCTAGAGGAGCACTTGTAAAGATCTTTGGGTTTTGGCTCTTTCTTAGATCTAGTACTGTAAGGTGCCTTACTTTTCAGTGATAAAAAAAAAAACAGTGCTTTAACGCCTGCTAAATCTTTACTGCTTTCCTTGTTCATGTATCATATATATGATATATAGCCAACTCAAGGGTAGAAGCAGACCCCCTCTTCATAATGACAATGCAGCTTCTGAAAACGAGCAGAGCTCATTTGGTAGAATGGCTATGTTAACTACTTCATGTGGAGTTTCCAGTTTGTGCAACCCACGATTCAGTGAGCTAACTAGATGAAAAGAAAATATGCTATCCCATAGTCCCTCTCCCTGTGTAAAAGCTGTTTATAATCTTTATACTCTAAAATATAATCAATAGGTTTGTTTATATTTGATCAGGCTGAATCGATGTATTGAGCAGATATTGATTTTTACCCTTTACATTACAGTTTGCATGTACGGGCGGGTATTCCAAACAAAATAGTAATGGTTTGTGCTCACATTCTTCTTCTTCATTTTGGGTCATAAGTGCCATGTGTGTACATACCCCCCTATAACGATGCTTGCGAGCATGCAATAGTGTGCAATCTTTGTTTCCTTTTCCTGTTGATGTCAGTGCTAATATTATGACTTTGAGGAGGAAAAATGGATCCTTATTTGATTAATGTTTTTCTGCGAGTGAGAAATGTGCAAATGTTTCTGATTTTGAGAGAAGCATGAATTAAGGGTATTAATCAGTTCAAAATGGAAAAGTTTATTGAAAGTGCTCAGCGGTTATATTGAATTGTTTCTGATGATCCCTTGCCATTTTTTGTCATGATGCAGGGTGCTAGGTTTCAAGACAAAAAAAAGTGTGGAGATTATTTATGCAGTAGTTTCTCCTTATGCATGACGCAATGGAAATTGGAAAGTGGTGACCATGTTATCTGCCAGGATTACAAAGTAAAGGCAAATGTTAGCCTTACAGGCACTCAGCGGCAACTGTTAGGGACTTCCCTGTCATATGACATCTTTGAAAAATGAAGCCCAATGGTCTTGCCTAGACTTCATAAGTTTGAATTTGTTGGTTTGGTTGAGGACATCTGTAAACCCAGTAGTGTAATTTTTTCGTTCATTTACTATACAAAGCAAATGTTGAAATTTTGCCTCATTGATCTTGTTTCCCCCCATGCTGTTCAGGACAGACCCAGATATATCTGAATCCTACTGTCATTACCATACGCAATACAAAGCAAGTGGTCTCTGTTCTGTTTAAAGTGTTACATCCATGAAGATTTATTTCTCCCATCTGAACCATTTGATAATTCAGTTTCAAGATCTCCAGATGAAGAACTATTTGATATTTATGGCTCCAGCAGATAGGTTAGGAAGGAATGAGAGTTGAGGCCAGGTGCAATGCTCGTATGTGTAGCCGGTGCTGGCAATTAACAGGATTTCCATGTGTTTCAGCAGCCACCGGATTACTCCATGCTTATCAGGAGCTTACTGATGATGATAAAAAAAAGCTCAAAATAGGAGTATTGTAGCTGGAACAGAGGCCCTCGAACGAATTCAGCCCGATTAGTTCATGTCAACAAATTTGGGCCACCAACGACCACGAACGAATTCAACCCATCTTTTCCCATAAACCAATTGAGACCACGAAGGCCAGGAATCAATTAGGTCCGCCTAATTCCTGTCAACGACATCGGCGTACAAATGAATTCGGCCTACGAGTGATTTAGGCCCACCAAAGTTTCACCAATGAATTTATCCCGGAATATGTTCAATTTAGGTCCCTCAGTTTGTCCTATTTCCCTTCAACAAATTCAGCCCACTACTTAGGTTTGCCTACGATAAACTCATTCGGCCCTACCACAGACAAATTCAGCCCAATTATTTCATGGCAATGAAATAGGCCCAGATAATTTTCGTCGACATATTCTGCCCACGAGTGAATACAGCCCACTAAATTCTATCATGGAATTAGGCCCACTAACTTAATTTGATCTTCTATCCAATGACTCGGCCCACCACTGAATTTGGCCTCTTAATTCTCGTTAGAACATTCGGCCTACAGATTAATTTGGCCCATATAATTTCCATCAACCAATCCGGCCCACTTCTCAATTTGGCTTACGTAATTCCCATCAAACAATTTTAGGCCACAAAGGAATTCAGCCGAAGTAAATCCCGTCAACAATTTGAGACCACAACTAACACAGAATTTGCGAAATTTGGGCCGTGCTATCTCGTCGACGTATTCAGCCCACCACAGATTTTGGCCCATTTAGCAGTCGTCGGTAAATTCGGCCCACAACTGAATTTGACCTACCGAATTCCTCACAATGAATTCAGCCCACAAAATAAATTTGGCCCACCTACTCGTTCACAGCGCCGCCCGACGCTCCGAGGACGGGGACGGCGGCGCCGGCGAGGGCCACCCGAATCTCGCGGTCGCACACCACCGGCAAGTCGCGCACACCGCAGCGGCGCGGGCGCACCGCAGTGCTGCTCGCACCTGCAGCTCCCGGCGTCCCACCACCAGCTGCTTTTTCCTCCGGCAGCTGCGATGGCATGGCGATGCGATGCTTCCCCGAGGCCAGGATGTGAGACGGGAGATGCGGCGGCTGGCGCTCCCCCCTGCCGACTGCCGTTCGCCGGCGAGGTCGCCGCCGCGTCCTCTTCGTTGCCTGGCTCGCCCGTGTGCAGGGGATTCAGCTGCATTGGCCGGTAAGGCCCGGTAAGTAGGCTAACAACAAGCTTCTCTACTTCACGAAATTTCTCTCTCTTTTCATTTCTATTGGTCTCTCTATGATGAGAATTATGCAAACATTTCTGCAGAATGGAAACTGGGTGTCTTGTTTTTGCCAGTGATAAGTTGTTATATTGTATTTTCTGATGAACCCATTGCCATTTTTTTTTGTCAGGATGCATGGATACTATTTATGCTGCAGTTTCACCTTATGCATGATGCAATAGAAATTTGGGAAGTGAGATGTCTGCCAAGAAGTAGAGGCAAAGGGAACAGGTACTCAGCGGCAACTGCTACCTCCTGTTAATATCTGAAACATCTTTGGAAAAATGAATCCCAGTTGGTCTTGATAGACTTCATAATTTTGAATTTGTTAGTTCATGTGATTGATTGCTTCCATCATCCTCATCTTAGCCTATGGAGCTTTTGCTGATTTTTCACTCACATCTCTCGTACTCTTCTTGGACGTTGTGGCGTTGGACATTTTGTTTTCAACAGTGCATTCCAATAATCTGAACATCAACTGAACTGTACAAACTACACCCGTATGCTGAAGCTGTATTGAGCTGTTTGCCAAATGTCTGTCAGAGCCACCACTGAGAGTCTGAGACTCCAATGCCATCAAATCTTGTGCAATGACGCAGTAACCATCCTGCCCTGGGTAATCTGAGACATTTGAGATTTTTGCAGCAAACTTATCCATGGTGCATCTTACAACATCTGGACTCAAATCTCTCCATGAAAAAGCCCATGCATGCACAGGTCAGAAATTCTTCAGTTCCTTTTTCTCTTCATCACCAGTCAGTCCCTATGGTCATTTCAGAAGGCCAAAACTAGATAGACAACGCACACTGCAGAAAGCAAACCATGTCCCCAACTGCATAAACCCCTCTGCACCAATTCAGCGGCTGCATCACTGCATCAGATAATTGTCTGGATCCTTTTTATTTTTCCCGCGTCATTTCTCTGCATCGCATCAGGTCAATTCTATCACCTAACGCTGGAATGCACATGCTGTTGGCCCATTTCACTCCAACAGGCTGCAGTGCATTCCAAGATCCTGGACAGGAAGCTTTCACTCCCTAATCTGCACTCGTGCTCATGCACATGCAGTAACAGTGTGATCTACTGATCTATGATAGAATCATCTAATTCTTGACACTGAAATTTCAGCAGGGTATCTCCCTGTGCCGTCTCCGTCGCCGATCTTCGGGTGCGGTAACCGGCATAAAAAGGGGTCATCAGCAGAAGTTGGTGTCACAGAAAGAACCCCAGGTGATGAGCCATTTTGATATGTATGGCCCCTGGCAATCAAGCAGGAGATAGGCCAGGAGGGAATGAGAGCTGAGGCCGAGTGCAATGCTTGTATGTGCAGACAGTGTTGGATCCAACATTCAGATTGCTGGCAGTGGCAATTAACAGGATTGCAGTGTGTCTCAGCAGCCAATGGATTTTTCCATGCTTATCAGCATCCACTTCAGGGGGTCTACGGATGATGATTATGATAAACTTGAGCTCAAAACATCAGGAATCAAGGACATAAAAATATATTAGCAGAAACAGGGAAGAAGGAGGCGCGGAGGAAAGGCGAAAATCGCTTTATTCTCGCAGCGCGAAGAAATGACATTCCAGTGATGAAAAATACAGGCAGAGGATGCAACTGTGAGCCGACAAGTGGATCCATATCAATGGCCTTAAGCCGTCCTTTAATGGTCAGAGATGCAAATGCCTGCCTTCCATACTAGAGCCTAACCCCTTGCTAATGCTTCTTTAATTTTCTAAGTCCCTTCCACTAGCCAGCTTTTAGGCCATATAATTATCTCGTACCACGCCAAACACTTTGCTTAATGCTCACATGAACGCATCACCGAAGAAGCATCACAAACCAGAGTTCATTGGATGGGAGAATCGATCGACAGTATGAAAGCTTGCCATGTTATTCTGTCGGGATTGCGAGCAAGATTAGTTTAATGGCAGTTGAGGCTAAGTGCTTGGCTGCTTTGAATCAAGAATGTGATCTTTGTTATCATAACTATATATGAGATATGCAGTCTAAGATATATAGCAACAGATTAGGATGAATTGGGGAAGCATCATGCGAAAATTCACGGTGCACCGGAGCTGAGGAGAAAATATTTTCTGTTCTGCAGAGTGGAGCATGATTTGCTATGAAATATGGTCAAGATAGGTGCAACAACTTGCGGCATATTCTCTTCCAATCCTATATATATAGGACCTCTTCTCTTCACTATTAGGCTCAAATTGTTAATGTTATTGCCTGTCTATTCGTGGCTTAGAAGAAGCCAGTAGATTGTCTAGGGTATGCTTTGCCTCAAAGCTTAGAAAAAGTTTGATAACACTGACATCTTTCCTGCCAAGACTTGAAGTCAATCTAACTCATAGTTGCTAAGAAGTCATTAAACTAGTAATTAACCTAGATGCTGTACATTGTGATCTTTTCTCAAGATTACATGGACAGTTGGTGAAGCTACATACAGTAAATCATGCACAGTTATTCTGAAAATACTGTGTTCCCTCTAAAATGTACACCGCACCTTGTATTATTCAGATTGTCAAGTCATGTATATTATACAATTCTATCTACTACTACTTTGGATGGTCCAATGCCCTGTGAGATGGCAGTGTCAACTACTAGCAATTAAACAGTGAGCTTAGTGCCAAAATAATCTTTGTTTCTTACAATCTAATGCTAAGTGCTTGTTAGTCAATATCTTCTTATTTTTGTCTTCTTGTAGAACACCATTAGAAGAGCAAAATTGTTTCCCAGATGCTGCTACCTTGATGCCTTCAGCTATAATAGGTGACAACTGAACTAGTCCATTTAGTTGAGCTAAGGACTAGTGTCATGGGTCAGTGAGCATAGTACATACATGGGCTTAAACAACTGCTGTGATGACCATAAACTAGCATCATTAAGATTAGATTAAGCATTAAGTATGGGGGACCAGGACATTGCCAAATAGAAGGGCAGGATAACTTCCACATAATCCCACTGCAAACGACAGATCCAACAGCATAACATCCGAATAATCTCCAAATTATTGTCATGGCATTTGTTAATGATCAAGTGGATCTGTCTCCTGAATTTTTTTTTTCTGAATGTCTTCCCCTTCTCTCTTGCCCATTCAGTCAGCAAACCAAACAGGATGCTGTAATGCCTTGTTGCCCCCATAGACCCTTGAATTGGCACTATCTCATGGTTTGCCTACCATATGATTAAGCTTAATTGGCACAGCTCAACATAGTGGAATTACACATAAACTTCTTGAGCTAATTATTAGTATATTCTTCAGATACTCTCCATGTGAATGACAAAGATCCTTGCGCATCTCGGACCGATTCTCACGCTTTTAGCACATTTTCATGATCCTTTTTAATATTCATAATCCTGTTGGCGTTTTTTTTTTATAATTCTCTTGGAGTTTAGAAACGAAACAGAACAAAACAAACATATACAACAAAACTACTTTTATGTATGTCCAATGGTTTACTAACACCAGGAAACTCGTAATTTGGGCAAATATGTATGATAATACGAGCTGAACTCAACATTTGCAAGTTGTGTTACTGAACATTTTTAGTATTAATTTGAGCAGTGAAAGACTGACGAAAATGCTACTGAAGTACTAGGAAACGGTGCATTTCATTTTCAGTACTTTCCAATAGCTTCCAAGCAAGCCGTGCAGTGACAACAATAGTGGTAGGTTGCATGGAAATGTCAGCTTGTGTTGGATAAGCAGGGAGTAGAAAGCAAATAACGAAGACATTAGCACTAATAAAAGTTTCAATTTGGTCTAAAGCAAGTACAGTTGTTGGGCACCGTTAGTTAAGTCCACCCTTGCCGTTAGGTTTCCAACAGTATTAACTGACAGGTGGGACCACCCAGTGTGTTAGTACGATATAGATGTAATGCATTGTTCATTAGGATTTTGTAGGAAGTAATGCTCTTATTAATTATTAATCACCTACATTGAAGTGTAACAGTGGTTAATTTCCATCAAATGGCTTCGTCCTTCAGTAAATAATTAATCGTCTATACTTTTTTATGTAATGAAATTTTAACCATTAGTTGGGGCTTCCCCATTTGACTGGCCTATCCTGGGAGGAAAAAGAGAGAATATCGCATTACTTTCACATTGTAGTAAATGCTCCCGGTTGGTCATAATTTTTTTGGTCATATGTCATGTCAACAAGGACTATGAACCGCGGAAGATGTAGAATTATATATATAGTTGACAAAAATAAAATCATGTGATGTAGTACTTAATAAAATTGAAAAAAGAAGGTAGTCTTTAGTCTACCAACCTTTTTTGAATACCATATTAAATTTCTAGGCACTTTCATCCAATTTTTTTTCATTCATATCTTTGCTGAATAAATGCTATCACTCATGAGAAAATGAATCATCATTCTTAATGTACTAGTAGTTCTAAAAAAAAATCTTAGTGTACTAGTAGTACTTCTAAAGCATGGGCGGATACAGGAAATCAAACCACCATCCACCGGGCCACTAGTTTCATCATACTGTAGTGACGTTATGGACCAATAGCCGCTGTATTTAGTTCAGCGTAAAGTTTGGATTTTAATTAAAATTGGAGATGATGTGACTGAAAAGTTGTGTGTATGATATATTGATGTGATAGAAAAGGACTGAAGTTTGGATCCAAACTTTGGATCTAAACACAACCTTAGACCATGAGTTAATACTTCTGGTTTATCAGACGTTATCAGAGTTATAGAACTCTGGTGGTTGTATATCCGTCCCTATTACTAGTAAGTTACATATATTTTGGACATTAACATCCTGTTAGAAAGTTGCAGATCTTTTGGGCATCAACATTTTTGAAATATAGTATCGACCAACAATTTATATCATAGTATACAATTTTTATACAATCCTATTGGAAGAAAGCTTAATCGAAGCCATGTCCCAAAACACAAGTACATTTGGTCAAAGAAAAACCCGAAGAATTTTCTATTTTACTACAAATTTGTTGATTTTTGTGTACTACACAAAATAATTTATATACAATACAGGCCTTGTTTAGTTCCCCAAAATTTTTTTCCTAAAACATCACATCGAATCTCTGTACACATGCATGGGGCACTAAATATAGATAAAAATAAAAACTAATTGCACAGTCAGGGGGAAAATCACGAGACAAATTTTTTTAGCCTAATTAGTCAATGATTAGTCATAAGTGCTATAATAACCTACATATGTTAATGATGGATTAATTAGGCTCAGAAGATTCGTCTTGCCGTTTTCTAGGCGAGTGATGAAATTAGTTTTTTCATTCGTATCAAAAACCCCATTTAACATTCGATGTCACATTTAAAATTTTTTTCACGAACTAAACGAACCTATTTGGAAAAGAGGAAGTAAAACCTCGGCGCCCAACGCCGGGATAAGGGACACGTCGTGTCCTTGTTGACGTCACCATGAGGTAATTAAATCCATGATTAAAGGGGTGATGGTGACACCCGTTGCCTAGGAAAGGTACTGGGACCCTTGCCTCACCTATTTGTCACATTCCACGGTTCAATTCCATTCAATTCATTCAATGAGGATTTTCTACACGCAACGCAATCCCTTGTACGGAGTAATTCAACTTGCTACACCCTGTAGCTAGGCCTTTATCTTGGACAATTGCTCTGATTCAGTGCACTGGTTAGGGCCAAATTTTAGGCACCGTGTATAAAACTCTATAGACGAAACTTTAGACTATCACTGAAGTTCACATATAAAGAGTGTAATGTTATATATGATTGCTCTCATAGCGGTCTCCTTGTAAGAACGCATGTCAAACAGCTACAAAAATGTTATCCAGATAAATTATTAGATGTGACATCATACATATCTAAAATTTGACGCCTAATGTTAATTCTTCAATTTGACTTAGAACATCCCCGCAAAAAAAATTGACTTAGAACAATGGTAATTGAAAATTTTATATTTTAGCACTAATACTCATTGTACTAAACTACTACTTCCCCATTCCAAAAATTTAAGAACTGATAATCGGATGAGACAATTCGTAGTATATAAATTTGGATACAGAGGAACTATCCCATCCAATTTTAGATTTTTATATTTTAGGACGGATGTAGTAGTATAATTAAAACTTATCCTATGAACCTGAATATAATTCAGTTGATTAAGTTTCTCGTAGCGAAATCTACCTAACCAGCTTCAAGCCTCCCACTTGTCATGGCCTTGCAGTGACTTCTTTTGCCCCTAGTGCGAGTGCCTGTCATGGAAGGGTTTACAAGACTGTATGGCGGTTATTATGCAGTAACCTTCTCAGTTTTCCAAATCACGGTATACCTCACGGTAACTGCTCTGTTATTACGATAACCATCAAATCATGGGGTAACAGTAACCCCGCCTCAAATGGTTTGGTGAACTCTAGTCACTGGTAGTGGTATGTACTTCGCTATCTTGTAAACTCATCAATTGTTCAGGACCACACAATGCCTACCAGATCGCCAAGCCGTAGGGGATCCTAGTGAGATGTTGACACCAGAGATGACATTTGTTTTTTTGCCGTGATTATTTCAGCTTACAATTAAATCCCCCCACATTTTCCATTTCTCTCATGTGCATGGAAGCATCTGTCTGTCCACTCCCACTCGTGCACGGTGCTGACATGCTGCTGCGTGGGGCCCACCCTGTGCTTGTAGGTGAGCAACAATATAGCTGGCCGGTTCAATGCACGGCTTGCAAAACAAAACCTGTCTTGCTTGCTCCTTCTCACCGTGTCCTGTCTGCGTTTGGTTGGTGCTTGCTCTTCTCCGGTTTTGCTTTTTATTTTTAACATGAGATTAGTACAGCCTCCGTCTCAAGATCGGCTATGAACTTGTGATTGTTTTTCAATAGATGGACTTTAGTGGATCCAGAAAGAAATATCAGAAGGTCTGAATAAATTAGATAAAGTTGTAGTCTGTTTGCATGTATTTATGGTAAAAAATATTTAATGAGGGTCTTATGAGGCTCACATGGTCTTAGTATCAGTAGTGGAGACTCGAGCCCCTACCATTCCTATGCTAGATCCGCTCCTGGATGGAGTTGAATTAAGATGGAAGTGAGAGTGGTGCTCCAATCCCATGCATCATGCATGGTGGCTAGCTGGGAGATCTTAGATAAGAGAAAATGATGAATGTCTGATACGATATGTCGGTATCATTGGTATATATGTTAAGTTATTCGTGTTTGTTTAGTGTTTTGTGTAATACGGGACTAACATAATTATATGGCGTGAGCCTCCTATCTATTTTGTTGGTATGTGATATGGGTAGTTTTATTTATGTAATAATGACAAAATTTTATGCCAAGTGAGGTAGGAGCCACCAAAATAATAAATATGTTTTTTTATATAATTATAGAAACAAGAATGGACATATTAATATATAGCAATAAAAATAGAACCTTTCCTTTTTTGCAAATGCATTTATTCCCAACCTTTTGGAGCCATATTTAATAACATAATGTACTACTATAATCGGTAAGGATTTCCATAAGTAAACTGCAAAGTGCACACACTGTGCAAATCACTGCGCCGCAGCCGTAAAAATGGCCGGCTGCAAGAGCTTGAGCCAGCAGACATAATTAGTGCGAGTTCAAACGAGAGATTGGCTTATGATTACCTCTATCCATGTGCCATGTCATTCTTTTTTATTTTTAGGCCAGATGCACCTAGCCTCTTTGCATGAAATTTGCTATGGAGACACAACATGTGAGTTCACTCTTTGCTAGAGTTCAACCAACGCTGTGAATAACTTATATGAGCTTCTTTCTTCCAAACTACATATGCCATTGGGCTAAAAGGTGAAAAGTAATGTGCATCAACATATTTAATTAGTTTTGCATTTTGTTTGACTGAGACTAAAATCAGACGCACATACCGACACATTACATGAGCTTCATTTATGACACTTATAAAATTACCAGCGACACCTATATACATGTGTGTATGTAATGTGCAACGTCTCTATTTTTAGTTATTTTGTGTGCATCAAATTGTACATTTCTGAAAAAAGCGGGTATAGAAATACCAATTAAGTCTAGGACTCGAATTAGCCTCGTAGCTAGGCTAGCTAGATGCACGTACATTCATATATACACCTAGTCATTTATTAGTATATCTAACTTCGTCTAGTTCAAAAGTTTTATTTAATCTTTAAAAATATACAAATACAAGGCAACCATAAATGTTGGACCAGTAAAACTAAATATAAATATTTCTTCAGAGCAGTATGTATAAAAATATTGTTGTAACCAATAAACCATGAAGTGTATATAAAGCCACTCAGCTATATATATATATATATATAGAGGGGGGCCACAATGCAAAGGGTGGTGAAAAAGTTAGCATGCACAACCCTAGCACTACACATCTACCAGTATGCTTAACCCATATGCAAGAAAAGCTATATCTGATTTTAATTAATCTCTGAAGGGATTGATCATTGATTCCATAATATTAAACTAATCACACTTCGAATTTCGTAGGCCCCTTTTACAGGCTTGCAAAAGCATTGCATATGTTTAATGGAGTCTCACTAGAGTCACTACGAATATTCCCCACCCAGCAACAAGAGATTAGTACTACATAACAAAGCGAGATATCACTAATGACAGGAGAAAAAAAAGATTATTATTATTGGATATTTATTAAGTATGGTTAAAGTACGAGGAGGCTGCGAATGATTGAGCTCTTGTTGTAGTAGAGGGCAGCTGGCATTGCAATATCTTTTTGCCGATGAGGATGTCGGGTTCTGATAGATATTGCAAGGATTTTTTTGAGGTATTATATTTGATGATCGTGCATTGTATTTCTTCAATTGGTATACCACTTCCATATTATTTAAAATGGTACTTAGAGCAAGTACAAAGGTAGAGACCGGTGTGGTTTTCACGTTAATTAGAACTTATCACGTTACAATAGTTAAGACAATACGGTCTCTAATAATTAATGTACCAAAATACTTTCTTACTAGTCATCTTTCCTTTATTAGACTCAATGCAACGAAAAATTTCCTAATAAATGCTTAGAGTCGACTCTATGCCGTTGGCATGCGTAGCAACCATCTTTCTCTTTCTTTCTTCCTCTCTCTTTCACGTCACCAAATATGCTTGCATGATAATAAAGAGAGACCATTAATAAAGACCAATGTACATGCCCTATTTCTTCGAATGCTACGTGACAAATTAATGCGTCCAACTTAAATTGGAGACATCGTTCAATTGGTAAGCCAAGGCACTAATCCCCCAGGTCTTTCGGAGTAATTATAAATAAATTTGGTAGAATTTTTCTAATCTCAAGTCGCTCAATTGGAATTCGACACGCGCACAATTGAAGGTTAATTATCGTTGAAGTAGCATGCTCTAAAATTGTGTTTTTTCAATATCATTTATGGACCCTCTTCAAAGATATTTAAAGGTGTAAAGATCTTCCTGTAAATGTTGGGAGTGAGCCATATATAGACTACAACTTTGAATGAAAATGAAGAACTTGCCAATTTTCCAAGCGTTATTCATTATTGGCACTACATATTCTCCCTCTCAATATTTCTGATTTAAATTAGAAGATCAGTTATAGACTATAGACACATAAAAAATGAAAAAAAAATTAATCACGCCCGATAATTAACTTTACATTTGATTGACGTGATTCTACACTTTTAGAGTCCAAACTAGCATACGTGTGTCGACATTGATAAGTTCGTGAGGGACCAACGTTCGCTCACTAAGCTATGGTGGAAACATAGTTTCATTACAACAAAAATGTCTTTTTTAGAGATATTTTTCTATTGTTATAGAGACACTTTTTAAATATTATAATGCTGTAGAGACATATTCAAAAATATGTCATAAATGTCTTATAGTAAATTATCTTTATAAATGAAGAGGCATTTTATAAAATGCCTCTATGTCTTGTGGCATTTTAATAGAGGCATTTTTTTATATATCATAAACAGAGTATAGGCATTCTCTAGAGACACTGACCAAACTACTATCATATACATCGAAACACCACTATACCTCGCACCACGCACTCTACCAACTTGTTGGGTTTGCCATCTCCAAATGCTCCACGGTGACCCTTGAGACGTGTGGGACATGATGCCTACTTTTCTCCCCGGTAATACGAGGTTGTAGTGAGAGGGGGTGAGGTTGATGTGCTGAACCATTGGTATTACATGGGTGTAACTGACTGTGCAAGCACACGAATTAAATGAGTCTTGACAATGTGAACAAAGAGGAATGACAGACTATAACGCGCATGCTTACTGCATGTGCACAGTGTCTAATACCTTGCATCACATTGAGACCGGTCATGACCAAAGGACTTCTATGCCTCTCTTTTCAGTGGTCGCGGGCCAACCAACTAGTGGCCACGGGACCACCCTACTGGAGGACCATCGCACCACGTCGGATGGTGCCACATGCATGCCCTGCTCGGTGGTCGTTCACCGTGATGTCACGTAGCTGCTACAAGCATACCCTGCTCATGGGTCACCGCGCCACGTCTCCTGGTGGTCATGGGCCCACCTTGCATAGGGGTTGCCGCACTCTGTTGACCGGTAGGAGCAGGCCCACCATGTCAAGGGCTGTTGCACCATGTGACGTGCTCTGCCTATTTTAGGACTAACCCCTATCTATTTCGAATAATTATAAGGGTGTGTTCGGAACTCCAGGTTCCCAACTCTATTACTTCGTTTTCCGCGCGCACACTTTTCAAACTGTTAAACGATGTGTTTTTGCAAAAAGTTTCTATACGAAAGTTGCTTAAAAAAATCATATTGATCTATTTTTGAAAAAAAAAATTTAGCAAATACTTAATTAATCTAACGAACCGCTCTGTTTTCCGTGCGTACCGATTGGGATGGGAATGGACATATGCAAACACAGCCCAAGTGTGGAGGGGAACATGTAATTGTAATACTGATAACATGCTTTTATTTTTTAAAAAATAAGAGAAGTTGTGACTCTTTAACATAAACGAGGAATGCACACAACCATTACATCACTTAACAGGCTAACAATAGACTAAAAAAGAGACTAAAAAGGCAAAAAATAATAATATGAAAAATAAACTATCATGTTAGGGTTAATATAGAAAGGCTTCGTCCCGCAACTCAGACCACTATAAGATCATCTTCGTGAACTCTATGGTTGCAGAAAAATATGTTCTGGGATTTTTAGTCTTCATGGAAATGCCGTAGAAAAACAGGTATGACTCGTCGATATTGCTAGATTCAATCGCGGTAAATGTTACATAGAGGGATTAATTTACACCCCGGATCTCAAAATACCAATTCTCGATGGTGATACTTCAAGATGGGAACACGGCTGATCGATCACTTGATCAGATCAATAGAGTCACTTTCTTGAGGCAAATTTAAATAAGATTAATTTACTTGCTCACTTTTCTTACTGTGAGAGCAGCTAAGCTAGCGAAGTTGACACATGGAGATTCCAGATTCTTGCACTTGATCGCTCCTTTAATTTGGAATCTTCCTAAAAAAAACACCACCTTTTTCTTACATCCATCAGAAGAAGATCAATTCGTTTATGTTGTGTCCAATCCTATGCTTAATTATATGCTTTTCAAAAGTTAAACGTACTCCACACATGTTACTCACTAAGTATAGTTAATGCTATTTCTCTCTTCTCTTATTAAGCCACATCACCACAATTATTTTTAGCCTTTAAATGATATATATATTTCAAATTGTCTTTTCTTTCTTCTCTCTTAAAAACATGCAATCTCAATTACTTTTAGCTCAAAATTATATCAAATTGTTTTAGTTTTGTACGTATTATGTAACTTAATTTTCCGCAGCAATACGACGGGGTATTCATATAGTATGTTATAAAAGTATGAGCAGTACTAGAACACTAGAACTGGAGAATACCGAATGTACTTACTTATAAACTGTAGGGGAAATTAAAGCACTTAAAAAATGTCCTGAATTTAATTATATTAAACATTTATATAAGCATCTATGTCTAGTTCATAAAAAACGCGTTCGCGAAAATAGTTCATAAAAAAAGACCTATCCCAAAATTTATTTATTCTTTTTAAGTTTTTTTCCATTCTAGTGGCATATATATATACACATTAAGATAATAATTGGATGCAACTTATTTGAATCAAAGATAGCTAGTAATGAATTCTATTATCAAGAAAAAAAATACACACCAAGATTAGGGACTAATTACTACTCCTATCAACTATATATTAACGGACATGATTAACCAAAATGAGAACGTTCATTAGTTATTTATTATATTAATTAACCGCTCATCCACATCATGCGTGCATGTATATATGGTGTTTATTTTTAATCAGTAACTGAAGTTATCATGACTTTAACTTTTTGCCTAGAAAGAAGTCGGTTAATTACTTTACTTACATGGACAAGTACGTATGTACTGTACTACCGTACACGTACGTATTTTGGAATATAAGATACATGGAGTACGTATTCTTGTACGCACACAACACAAGACTCGCATGTATATATATATTGCATTGGCGTTGAGTGCACGAACACGCAGTTGGAGCACAAAAATGGCGTGAGTGCAATGGTCTTCTTGTAAGAAAAATAAAAGGGTCCAAATCCTGGAAAAAAGAGAAACTGATTTCCAAAAAACTTTAACCGTTGTTGAACTGAACTGTCAATAGGATTAAAAAATAACAGAAATAACTAGAACACGATTTCCGTCTAAAAGAGGGGAAAAAAGGTAAGTACGTTTGTGACAGAAAAGTAGGGTGCATTTTTACATATTCACCCACCATGTTTTATCTTTTCATGATGATGATTGGATTTTGGTTTAGTCCCAAAATCACCTGGTACTTTACCATAATTCGTTTTCATTTATAGAGCTATGTTGTTATGTCGTAATTGATTAGTAGAACATTTGCATGATTGATGATAATCTTTTTAATTATGAGATAAAATTTTGTAATGTTTGATTACATTGGAGTCTAATGGTAGAGGTAGAACTCGTGGATCTATGAAATGGAGGCTGTTGAAGACGCCCGATCACGACTAAGTGACTAACTAGCTCTTGATGGAGAGCGAGTTAGAGGGGCAGCTGATCTAGTATGGTGGTCGAAGAAAGTGATGATATGCATCGCGGTGTCTAAGGCATGGCCTTGAGTGGATAAGCCTAGTATTTGCGCCGAGGATCATCCTGTCGCTAAACATCTCCTTTGGCCTGCACGATTTTTTTTTTCTTCTCAAGGCGTTGTGCAACACCACCTCTTCATCTACGTAGGGTTGCCCTTGACCTTGCTGGTATTGCTTTTTCTCCCAATGACCATCGTGCCCATAGCCAATCAAGGGTTGGATTTTAATAGAGGGTACCTGTAGCACCTACTCCCCCATATAAAAAGAACAACTTCTAAAAATGAATTTGGATAAACATCTATCCATATTTATCTATAGTAATCGATTTCTTTTTCTTGGACGGGGGATGTATACACAAAGATGCTAGCTTCCAAGGATGCACAGTAAAACCGCTTATATATATATATATATATATATATATATATATATATATATATATATATATATATATTAAGATCACAACTTACATTTTAACCCGATGTCATGACCAACTAGCGGCTTATACATTTATACATCAAGAATTAGTCTTATAATTCACAACAAAATATGTATCACACATAATTTTTTAAAAAAAAGATGACATATACGGACAACCTTAAATTCCATATGTGCATATTATACACATTAATTATTCCTTTCTCCTTTCCACTTGGTGTTAATTTGCACCGCACATTTTCTTCGCTGCACAGAAAGGCCGGCACTACGTTCAGAGAATGTGTACGCTACACACACCGGCCAGAACCAGAGCGTGTGCATATGAATCACACAAACTTAAACCTCACACAGTAGGTAGTCCCTGCAGGGAATTATTGGGTGTGGCTGGGTGGTGGGCCATGTACACACAGTGTGCATCTCACTGTTGGCTCTAGCTTGACCGGTCTAAGCTAGATTGGCAGCAATGTCATCTCATCTCTCATCTCATCTCATCTCATCAGGTGGTGGCCCTGGACTTTGATTTTTTCATCAAACTTTTAACTTTTTTATCACATCAAAACTTTTCTACACACATAAATTTTCAACTTTTTTATTACATCGTTTTAATTTTAAGTAAACTTTTAATTTCGGCGTGAACTAAACGCACCCTTTTGGCCATCCATGGCGCCCATGGGCAGGACAGGAGATCGATCGGCAGATCGTCCGGCCCCCACGGCATCCGCTGCTGCTGCTGCACGTGTAGCATGTAATCCTCTGCGTCCTTTTCGCCGTGCACAGCTTAATTTTGGCTTTCAGATCGATCGATCGACTCCAAGCTAGGCCCGTGCATGCATGTCGTCGCATGGCCAAATGGACTTTGCTGCTGGCTGCATGATTGCTTTGTGCGTCGCTCGATCAGAGTTCTTCGTAGGGAGAAGAAAAAAAGAGGGTTCATGCATGCATGATGCGTTGGCTGATCTGCAGGGTTCACAGTTAGGGCATAATAACCCCGTGTTTTATGTATGCGTGTTTGTTTTTTTAGAATTTTTCGTGTTACGGAAAAAGATTTTATCGCTCCATCGTCACGTCAAAGATTTGATTACTCCATCTCTAAGAGTGTATTCTCGCTTAGAATCCCGGGTGAGATCATCTTGTCGTGTTAGTTTTTGATTGAATGGGTCAACCTCCACACGATCTTCTCGTGTACCATGCCATCGCTAAGCTAGCCTCAATCTCTCTAATATGAGAACACGGTCCAATCAGACATCCCATCTCTACTCAATCATTTCTCTAGCAAGGAAATGAGAAAACGTGTGACTACATCAGTAATGGTTTCTAATATGAAATATATATAGGGGCTTCAACGCGGTTGAGACTTCCATTGCTCCAAATTTACGAAGGAAAGGTTCCGAGGTAAGCACAAGCAAGAACACATGATTTCTTATTGTGATGGTGGATGAATTGATGTTCTTTTTTATCAAGGGAAGATAAAATGAATTTTACTAGAAAACTTGCACACACTTGTTGTAATATCCATTACTCGGGAGTTGAGGACTACACAACCTTTAACAATAATTTTGATAATAATAAGTAGTTTTGGTGATAGATCAAGTTGGGTGGTTGTCATAAAAAAAAGGTCATCATATCGAGAACACAAATCAGGTCAATAGTTTCATTAATATGCTAAAATCATCGATCTCTAGAGAAAAAAAGTCACTTTTAACAACAGTGAAATCATCGATAAATATATCAAAACTTTTTATTGATAGTGAAATTATTGACTGCAAGTTTTTGCCAATAGTGAAATCATCGAAAGTGAAACCATTAGAAGCATTTATGAAATCATCTATAGGGAAAAGTTTGACAATAGTGAAATCATTTACGGTAAGTTTTTTCTAAAGAACTTACATAAATGCTATAAGGGAAGAAAAAATGTGGTAACATTAGGGATGGTTTCCAATTGAGACAATGATTCGGTTTCTCCTAGAGAACTTGCACCAATGTTGTATTTTCTATTATTTTGCGGGTGGACAATTGTAGTGATCAAATTTGTGGTAACAAATATGACAACTAATAATTAAATTTTAGAAACAGAGATATTTAGTATGAGGCCACCTAAAATACTCATGGTAACAAGTTGGGTCAAAGATTCGGTCACTCTATTTTTAGGTCAAAGATTTGATCATTCTGTGTCCAACAACAAATTCTTGCTTACAACACAAGTGAAATCATCATCTCATTAGTTGGACTTTTATTGAATAGGTCATCATCCACAGGATGTTCTCACGTAGGCGTGCTATCACTAGGCTACCTCTATCTCTCTAAGGCAAGAAGCAACCCTACTCAAGTATCTCATCTATACACAACCATTTCTCTAGCGAGGGAAGAAAAACTTTAGAAACACTGATGATGGTTTCCAATTATTATTGGGACAATGATTTCGTTTTTACCAGGGAACTTTCACAAATGATGTATAATATATATTGGTTTGGGGGTGGATGTTTTGCGCTGGTCAAAGTCATCGCAACAAATATGACAAAAGATAATTAATTTTTGGAGATGGAGTTACTTAATATGCAGCCACCTAAAATATGTCAAGAAAACAAGTTAGGTCAAAGATTTGATCATTCTATCGCTAGCAATAAATTCTTACTTATGACACAGGTGAATCATCTTCGCTAATTGGACTTCGATATGTCAACTCTACATGATGTTCTCATGTAAGCGTGCTACACTAGGCTACACATATCTCTTTAAGGTGGAAAGTGACCCTATCAAAGCATCCCATCTCTGCATAACCATTTTTCTAGCGATGGAAGACAAAGTGTAGCATCTCTCATAGAACCATGCATCTGGCAAGAGAAGAGAATTGTATCAACATCAGGGATGTTTCCTTTTTTTTTGGAGGGGGCGATGATTCAGTTTTTACTGAAGAACTTGTAGAAATGTTGTAGCAATATATTATTTGGTGGGTGTATTATTGCGTCGATCAAAGTTAAAGAAAAAAAGAGATATAATAATTACATTTTATATATGGAGCTATTTGGTATGCAATAACCTGAAATATGTCACAATATTAAGTTGGTGAACGATTCGGTCACTCTATCATCAGGTCAAAGATTTGATCACTCTATCTCCAGCAATTAATTATCACTTGCAACTCCGGTAAAATCATCATCTCATTATTTGGACTTCACTATGCTATCCCCATGTCTCTAAGCTAGGAAGCGGCCCTACTGAAGTGTCCTATTTCTACACAACCATTTCTCTAGCTACGGAAGAAAGCATAGCAACTCACACAACCATTTTTCTAGCAATTGTAGAGAAAGTGTACAAACGCTAGGGATGGTTTATAACTTTTGTTGGGACAATGATTTAGTTTTTACCAGAGAACTTGCACAACTAGTGTACTATCTATTATTATTTTTCGGGTAGACGATTGTGGTGATAATGGGATGATGAATTCACAGGTTACGTAAGTGAGAATGCATTGTTAAAAATGGAGTGTCAAATCTTTGACTCCGTGATAGAGCGACCAAGTCTTTGACCCGATTTTGTTATCGTGAAATATGTTTAGGTAGTCATATACTAAATAGCTCCATCTCTAAAACTTCAATTTTATCTGTCATATTTGTTTCTCTACCTTTAGCATCTCTTCTGCCGCTTCAGCCTCATCACCTCCTTTCTCTCCTCTATCCCTCTACACCACCATGGCTTTCTTTAATGGGGTGAGCCTAACAAACACTCTAACACAAGAAAGCACCAACCGTGGCAGACCAAATACCAGTCAAGACCACCTCCACCTCCTCCCTCCTTACTCGGTGCTTGCTTCATCTCTTCACTTTGCTCGTTTTCCTAGGGAGGCCAAATGTTATTCTATCTATTACTTTGCACGTGGACATAGTTGCATTGACAAAAGTCATAGCAACAAATATGACAAATAACAATTAAGTTTTAGAGATGGAGATATTTAATATGTGGCCACCGAAAAGACGTCACGGTAACGAGTTGGGTTCAACGATTCAGTCACTCTATCTACGAGTCAAAGATTTGATCACTTCATCTCTAACAATTAAAACTTACATCACCGGCAAAATCATCATCCCATTACATCCCCCCCCCCTCTTTGCCTTCTCTACCGCTCTCTACCACCGTGACTTTATTTAAACGGGTGAGCCTAACAAACGCTCTGACACGGGAAAGCACCACCCGATGACTAGACCAGAGACCAGCCAAAGACCACCTCCACCTCCTCCCTTCTCACTTGGCCCTCGCTTCTTCTCCTCACGAATAGGCCAACTGCCACACGATTTTCTCACGTAGGCGTGCTAATACTATGTTTCCCCTATCTATCTAAGGCAAAGACTCAGCCATTTCATGTAAAAAAAAACTCAACCATACCAAAAGCATCCAATTTATAGAATATACGGGGGCTCTTCTATAGAAAATGTGTAGCCATACACAGTGAAAATGTGTAGGAGACACACACAACCACTCTTCTAGCAAGTGATGAGAAAGTGTACCAAACACAAAGTATGACCTCCAATTCATAGAATATACGGGGGCTCCTCTGTAAAAAAAAAAAAAGAAGAAGAGCACCAAAGGAGGAGAGGACCAAAATGTGAAATGGGAAGAGAGACAAGGGGGTGAGGCAAAGAGTGTTTAAAGCCATAAAGCGCAGCCCTGTAATTGTAACGCCGCCGTTATATGCGTCCTCCCTCCCTCCTCTTCTGCCGCCGCTCTCTCTCTCTCTCTCTCTCTCGCTCTCCACCACCGCGCGCTGCTTTCTTTAATGGGGTGAGAGAGAGCCTAACCAAACCAACGCCCCCTAACCTGACACGAGAGTAGAGAGCAGAGCACCACCACCCGGTGACCACACCACACCACCCCAAACACCACCACCCCCACCTCCCTCCTCACTCTCGCCGCCTCTCTTCTTCTTCTTCTCTCCTCACTTCGCTCGCTCCCTCGGTCGCTCGGCCGCCATGTCGTCGCAAGGTGACGCGCGCCTCTGGTTCTTGTTTTTGTTCTGTTTTGTTTGCCGGGAGGAGGAGGAGGAGGTTTGATGGTGGGTGGGGGGGCGCATGCAGGAGCAGGAGGAGGGGTAGGGGACCCGGAGCTGTTCGCGGAGCTGTGGCGGGCCTGCGCGGGGCCGCTGGTGGAGGTGCCGCAGCGGGACGAGCGGGTGTTCTACTTCCTCCAGGGCCACCTCGAGCAGGTTCTTGCCTTGCCTCTCGCCGCCGCCGAATTCTTTTGTTTCAGTCCGTCCATTCTCGCCGGGAGAGAGCGAGTGATGATGACGCGTTTCTTCTTCTTGTTGTTGTTGTTCGTGCAGCTGCAAGAGCCGACGGACCCGGCGCTGCTGGCGGAGCAAATCAAGATGTTCCAGGTGCCGTACAAGATCCTCTGCAAGGTCGTCAACGTCGAGCTCAAGGTAATCTCTCTCTCTCTCCGGTGTGGGGGAGCAAAGAGAGGAGGAAAAAGAAAAAGCCCCCCCGTGAAATTCTCTTACGTTTCCTTGTTTGTTTGTGGCTGCAGGCCGAGACGGAAACCGACGAGGTGTTCGCGCAGATTACCCTGCAGCCTGACCCGGATGTGAGTGGTGACCACCACCGTTTTTTTTCGCTTTTCTTTGTTGTTCTCTTGTCGCCTCCTCTGATGGTTTTGGAATGTACTTTGTGCTGCTGCCCTGTTCTACAATCGTGGTGATCCTTTTGGGTTCCCCTTAATTTTGATTCTGCTTTCATTTTTTTAGATAATGGATTAAAAACCTGGCCTCTACATCCAACCGGATGTACACAGCCATGATTCTGCTTTCATGTCCTGAATTTTGGCATGTTTTAACAGCGGCCTTTTTTACTGAAAGTAAATTTACTTGATGTGTACTTTGGATCACATTGTGTTATATGTCGAATTGGCCCGGAAAAGGCAGCAATTTTGGGTTTGGTGTGTGAAAAAAGGGGGAGTGATTTGGGGCTCCACTGTTTTTCAGCAAGAGAATCTGCCAACATTACCTGACCCGCCCCTGCCGGAGCAGCCGAGGCCTGTGGTGCACTCCTTCTGCAAGATCCTGACCCCCTCCGACACCAGCACCCATGGCGGGTTCTCCGTGCTCCGACGGCATGCCAACGAGTGCCTCCCGCCACTGGTAATGCGTAATTCTCATGGTTTTCGGTGATAGCATGTTCCCGGCTATGTATGTCAAAATCATATATCTTGTTTGTTGCTAATCAGGATATGTCCATGGCGACACCGACCCAAGAGCTCATCACAAAGGACCTTCATGGATCTGAGTGGAGGTTTAAGCACATCTACAGGGGTATGCAAATTTTTGTTTTTATTCTCTTGGTTATCTGCTCGATCGTAATCTAATTATTTGATCACCACACCATGAGCAAGATTGTAGTAGCTTTATGTGCGTGCTGGCGCTTATTCGTGCAATTCTCGGTTCTCTAGGCCAACCCCGTAGGCATCTTCTGACTACTGGATGGAGCACGTTTGTGACATCGAAGAAGCTGATTTCTGGCGACGCGTTTGTCTACTTGAGGTTAGATCCCCACTTACCTTCAGTGCTTGTTATTCTTCAGACCTGTACAAGTTTATGCAGATGTTCACAAGATTTATGTACCAAAAGGGATCATGCATATTTTGCTTTTGTAGGAGCGAGACAGGAGAGCAGCGTGTCGGAGTGAGGCGTCTTGTGCAGAAACAGAGCACAATGCCGGCATCTGTTATATCAAGCCAAAGCATGCATCTTGGTGTGCTTGCAAGTGCATCTCATGCTATCAAGACTAATTCAATTTTCCTAGTGTACTACAGGCCAAGGTTGGGCCATTTCTGCCATCATTTGTTATGATACAACTGTAGTTATTCTCTGCTAATGGGTGCTGTTGTTTGTTTGTTTTAAAGGTTAAGCCAAAGCCAATATATTGTTAGTGTGAATAAGTACCTTGCGGCTAGTAAGGTTGGATTTAATGTGGGCATGAGGTTCAAGATGAGTTTTGAAGGGGAAGACGTCCCGGTTAAAAAGTAATGGTTTTACCTCTGGTTTCATGTGTTTCTATTTCACTTTCTTCTTGATATGTTGTAGCATCTCATGTTCAAATGGTCGATGTAATTTTCTGTAGGTTTTCTGGAACTATAGTTGGTGAAGGCGATCTTTCTCTGCAGTGGTCAGGTTCTGAATGGAAGTCCTTGAAGGTAAGATAAATTCATTTATTGTTGTTTTAGATTTCTTTTCTTAAAATGTGCTAATTGCCATCAAAACTGTTCTTGATGTAGGTCCAATGGGATGAAGTCACAAATGTTAATGGCCCTGAGAGGGTTTCCCCTTGGGAAATTGAAACATGCGATGGCACTGCACCTGCCATCAATGTACCCCTGCAGTCAGCAACGAAAAACAAGCGGCCTAGGGAGCCAAGTGAAACTATTGACCTTCAATCACTGGGTATGACATTCATTTGTGCATTGCTCAACTTGCCAATAACTTGTGGAATTATTTGGCTCTTAATCCTTTTGTTTTCGTTTGCAGAACCAGCTCAAGAGTTTTGGCTATCTGGAATGCCACAACAGCATGAGAAGACAGGTATTGGTTCCAGTGAACCTAATTGTATCTCTGGACATCAAGTTGTTTGGCCAGGCGAGCATCCAGGATATGGTGCCGTGAGTAGTAGTTCAGTTTGTCAGAATCCGCTAGTACTTGAAAGTTGGTTGAAGGATTTCAACTCTTCAAACAAGGGTGTCTCCCCTACCTTGTCAGAGATTTCTCAGAAAATTTTTCAGGTTACCAGCAATGAAGCAAGAATTGCTACATGGCCTGCACGTTCTGCTTACCAAGCTGAGGAACCCACTTCCAAGTTGTCTTCGAACACCGCTGCCTGTGGTTACCGAACTGAAGAAGTTGCTCCAAATGCGTCCAAGGTTGTCGAAGGAAAAAAGGAACCTGCCATGTTTCGTCTGTTTGGTGTGGATTTGATGAAATGTACCAGCATATCTACTACCACTGATGACAAGTCAAGTGTGGGAGCAGGAGAAGCTTCAGCCAAAGGTACTGGTTCTCACGAAGACTCTGGTCAGCTGTCAGCATTCTCAAAAGTGACAAAAGAGCATATTGCTGCGGATGAAAGCCCCCGAGAGATCCAAAGCCATCAGAATTACACCGCTAGAACTCGCATAAAGGTATAAATTGTATCTGTCTCCCCCTCGAGACCTTTTATGGTGCTTGGGAGGTACCCAGGATACCTCTCAAGCTATTGAGTATCAACCGTTGATTGCTAAAGGGTAGATTTGGGATAGAAATAATTTAATTTGCACAAATTGTTTTAAGTCATAAGAACCATGACTTTTTCCTGATCATTTGCTGCTAGCCCCAAACTTTCTTGTCTGCCATTGATATGCTCGTCTTATACTTCATTAATTCATTAATTTGCATCTCCTGTTGCTTAATTACAACACAATTAATAGTTATTCTTTACGTAATTCATCGTCAGTTGTAGCGTATCACATCTCTGTTGCCTAGCCTTTCAAAGGCATGTTTGTTCTCTGTTCTCTCTGGCTGACCATGGCGGTGGCTCGCATTTTATAATTGATTTATCGATGAACTCTCAAAGCATCAAAGCTTAAAATAGTAGTACTCCGTATTACACTACCTATCATATAAAATAATAACTCAGTAGTCTGTCACAGATTCCATGTAATCTGTATTAGGATCTTCATACTACGAACAGTTTTTGAAAAAGAACTGTACTACGAGCAGTTTGATCGAGAAGAACCAAAACTTTCTTCACCGATTTGCCTTATCTGATAGTAGATTGATATAATACCAAGGACAAAATTACCTATCTAACCTCCCACTTAATCTTTAAATTAATACCTGGCCCACTTCTTAAGTACCTTTTCAGAGGTATCTTTTGATGTAAACCATTAGATTGGGGTGGATCAACAGATGTTATGGTTTCAAAGTACCGGAGAAAGTCTCCTCCTGCTTCTTAAACTGTAACTGACTCAATATTTCTACTAGGTTCAAATGCATGGAAATGCTGTGGGCAGAGCTGTGGATCTAGCTAATCTAGATGGGTATGAGCAACTGATGAATGAGCTGGAAGAGATGTTCAATATAAAGGACCTCAAACAAAAATGGAAGGTGGCTTTCACTGATGATGAGGGTGACACAATGGAAGTTGGAGATGATCCTTGGCTGTAAGCTTCTGCATATTTTTAATAGAGTGGCAGATTATTGTTCATCCGACAAAAACTTATGATTGTGTATATTTGCGACTCCTGCAGGGAATTTTGCCAGATGGTCAGAAAGATTGTGCTCTATCCCATTGAAGACGAGAAGAAGATCGAGCCTCACCCAAAGTTACTGTCTTCAGCTAATCCAGAGCAGGATCAGAAGACTGGATTTTAGGAGGGAGGCTAGGGCTGAAAGGTGGATTTTTTAGCCTTTCACCATTGAAGCGTTGGTGGCTATCGTTTTGTCGTTGGAGATGGTCGTAGCTGAAAAAATGGTGGCTACTGGCTAGTTCGTCGTATTGATGCAACAGATTTGTTGCTGGTGTCAAAACTGTTTCTTCACAAGCATTTTGAAGAACAAATTGATGTAACATAGGTTTCAAGAAAAAAAAAGATTTGACAATGTCTCTTTAGTAGTTTGCTCAAGTTTAGTCAAAACCTTAATGGTGCTTAAGGAATAACGTGAAGCTATAAAACTGGTGTGTAAGTTCTGTAAATATTATAAGGGAGATTATAATTTTGTGATATTAGCTTTCACCCTTTAATTTAGTGGTATATATTGACATGTAGATTTCATTGTTCTTGATCAGTCTGATCGTCTGACCTTGCTATCAGATGTACTGAGCCATGCTTCTCAAGATTTTCACTATTGCGAGTTAACATTCTAAAATTTCAAGGCGAACGTGGTTATACCACTTCTGAATTATTTCTCTTTTTTTTTCTTTTTGGGTTTGTTTGTTGACTGAGCATCCTTGTCAATAGAGAAAGAAGCTGTATAATGGCTCCAAATTTTTAATTTGGAAAAATACGATGCCTAACATGCTTATGATCCAAACGGAGGGAAGGCTTGAAGGAAACGAGCTGGGATATAGATAAGGAAGTTTGTTTTAAGTTTGGTTCTAAGATTTTTTTTTAATCGATATTTTTATAGATTTTTAAATCGCTAAGAACATATATATGCAAAAGTTTTACCCACACAAATTATTTTAGGTTGTGTCGTTCATTTCTTTTCCGTGCCAACGAGAGAATGACAGACCAACAGAACGTCAAGACGTTCATTTTTTCGCGAACGTCAAGACCTTCATTCATCAGGATGCTGGTTAGTTTCCTCCATAGCCTCCGAAACGCATGAAATTTTCCAGTATCTTCGTACTTCCTCTATCTTAAAAAAACTCAATTTCTAAGTTTCCGTGTCTAACGTTTAACCGTTTGTCTTATTTAAAAAAATTATAAAAAAAATTAAAAAAGATAAGTCATGCATAAAATTATTCACGTTTTATCATCTAACAATAATGAAAATACTAATCATAAAAAAAATTTATATAAGACGGACGATCAAACGTTAGACACGAAAAACCAAGAATTCAATATTTTTGGGACAGAGGGAGTACGCATGTTTGATCAGTTCCTACGAAAAATATCTCCCTTAAAAAAAAAATCCTCGCGTGCAAGGAGATGCACGGCATGGACGGACGCGTGATCGCCGTCGACAGGGTTAACACCGGGTGGTTACGTACGCCTCCGTGCAGATCTGCGCGCGCGCCGTGCGTGCGTGCGTGCGTGCGGTGCGGGGGCGGCAGGGAGGGGTCGCCGTCCGGCGCCGGCCTTGTCCCCTGTCGGATCCTGCCCTGGCAACGCAACCACCACCACCGCGCACGCACGCACGCGCGATGCCAACGTCGTCTGCCTCCCTCGATCGTTTGTGGAGCAAAAATTAACGGGCAGGCCGAGTTCGTCTGCATGTAGCTCGATCATCTGCGGAAAGCCCAACCAACCAACCAACCATGCGTTGTACGTCGATCGACGTGGTTGCCGGGCCTCCTATAGAAACCCGGAAAAAGGTCGACTATGAGCCCGGGCTTTTGATTCGCGCTCCTCGATTGCAAAATTGGTTTGTGCAAGACAAGTCAGGTGTTCCCCCTGGCACACCGCACAGTTCAGCTGTGACATATCTTGCACATTGTAAGATCAATTTGCTTGCTTTGATGCGTGAGTTTCAACATTACTTTAGTGATTAGTAGTATCTTGCAACTATTAGAAGCTCCCTCTCTCAGTTGTTCTGAGAGCGATTTTAGTTAGCGCGGTATCTATATGACGCTTACGTGACAAGGACGAGGGAGGTCAAATTGACACGGTTTTAACCATCAGGAAATAAGACGATTTATTAGGGAATAAAAATTAATTTATAGGTTAAACTTTTATATATACTAGAAAAAATGTCCGTGCATTGCAACAGGTAATGCTATTTTAATTTTATTGTTGTTATAAGGTTTAGCTAGGGTAAAATTCACTGTCAGAATTTGCTTGGATATTTTTTTTAGAAAATCATAAACTGAAATTAGGAGTCCATATTTTATCTCAAGTTAGCATGCGGATTTCTTTAAATAGATTTCTTATACGACTCCTTTTTATTTTCAAAAACAAATGAGCTTAAAATCCAACTCAAACACGGATCTGTATTTTTAAAAGCGAACGAACTTAAAAACTGACCCAAACCCGTATGACGTACCAGAATACCGGCAAAAACATCTTCAATTTTTATAATAGTAGAGATAGAGATGTTCGTAGCTATTTAAAAGTCAATACTAAAAGAAAACTAAGTTGAAAATATCTTTAAATCAACTTCAATATTAAATTCTAAAATATAAATTTTGGCTTTTGCTTATTAGTACAACCAATGAGGCTCGAAGTCTATGGTGGCTGATGCGCGCATATGCGCAGTAATTTAGCTGGTGCGCACACCAGCTGCCCCTCCTCCCCGTGTCTTTTTTTTCTTTTTCCTGTTTGCACTTTTTTTTTCCGATTTTGGCTCCTCTAGGCTCTTTTTCTTCTTCTTTTTCGCCGTTTCTTTCCGATTTTTTTTCAATCTTTCGCACACCTCTTTACAAATGTAGAATAAAAATGTTTTATTTTTGATTTGAAAGTTCTTAAATTTTGAGTTGAAAAGTTTTAAATTTTAAGTTGAAAGTTTTAAAATTTTGAGTTGAATGTTTTCAAATTTAACTTGAAAGTTTTCAAATTTTGAGTTGGAAGTTTTTAAATTTAAGTTGAAAGTTTTCAAATCTGAGTTGAAAAGTTTTAAATTCGAGTTGAAAGTTTTTGAAATTCGTGTCAAAAGTTTTTAATATTTGAGTTGAAAGTTTTTATAATTTGGGTTAAAAGTTTTCAAATTCGGGTTGAAATTTTTAAAATTCAAGATGAAAGTTTTCAAAATTTAACTTGAAAATTCAAAATTCGAGTTAAAAGTTTTCAAAATTTTCATTGAAAGTTGTAGATTTTCATTTTTTTGTGCTGAGAAAAAAAAGAAAGGTTAGTTTAATAGATCATACTTATGGATAACTAATTACGTATAACACGAGTTAAAGGGAAAAAAAAGTCCGAGTCCTGCGCACTTCGCTGTGGAAAAAAAGAAAAAGAAAGTTGTAGCTGGTAGGCCGCGCGCGAGGATATGGGCCAAAAACGCTCGCGACTTGGCTAGCCGGCGCTTCTGCGCGGGAATAAGTTCATCTTAGGTTCCTTAACTTGTCGACGAATCCGATTTTCGTCCTTCAACCGAAAAAACATATATAACATGTGGATCCCTCAACTATCAAAACCATTGCAGATGAGGTCCCTCGGCGGTTTAGATGGCGGTTTTAGCTGACGTGGCGCATACGTGGCTAATTTGACTCGGTCTTCATCTGACGTAGCGCTTATTTGGCAATTTGATCCGAAAAATAATAAAACCCGTGGGATCCACATGTCAGTTTCACACACAAAATAATACATAGGAGTAAAAAATGATGGGACCCACATGGACCCTACATGTCATCCTCCCAGCCCTCCTCTTCTTCCTCCTCTCTCCCCATCTCCCCTCTCTCCATCTCTCTCCCCACTCTTCCCTCCTCTCGCCGGCCGAGATAACGACGGCCTAAAGAGGCGCGGCCTCCTCCACTCCCGCCCGCCTGGGAAAGAAGCGGCGCGTGAGCGTCAGCCGGAGGGAGGAGAGGAACGGCGCGCACGCTCGGGCGGCGGCCGGCGAGAAAGGAGCGGCGCGTGGGCGCGGGCGCCGGCCGGAGGGAGGAGAGGAGTGGCGTGCGCGCTCAGGCTGCGGCCGGCGAGAAAGGAGCGGCACACGGGCGGAGGCCGAGGGAAGCGGGAGAAATCCGCGACGCGCTTGCGGGGTCGTCGACGCAGGCGAGGGCGACGCACTTTAGTCCAGAATAACAACTACTAGCATGCCAAACTACCGATCACAGCTAGAACTGCACTACATACCAGTGTCTCCCTCGGCGAGCTTCACAAGCTTAACTCCAACCAACCGGCCGCTCGTCCACGCCACCCGCCTTCAGCTCGTAGATCACCTAACACCACACAAATCCACAAATTCCAACACAGGTCGAGATCAATTCAATCGCAAACAGAGCTCACTAAGATGGCTTTTCCAGCACGACGAGATCAAATGGAGCAAAAAAAGGAAAAAAAAAACATAGCAGGGGTCTATCCCCACGGGATCTCTCGCGACGCGCTTGCCGGGTCATCGACGCAGGCGAGGGCGATGGCGGGGTCGAGAGGATCCTCGACCTCCTTGACGCGGCTGACGCCGGCGTCGATGCGCGGGCGGTGCTTGAGCGCGAGGACGGTGCAGGAGGGGGCGTAGAGACGGACGCGGAGCGCGGCGGCGGCGGCGGCGAGGGGGCGCGCGGCGGCGTCGAAGAAGAGGTTGCGCTAGGCGTCGGTGCGGCGGAGGCAGGGCGCGAGGAAGGAGGAGAGGCGGCGGTGCGCGGCGGCGTTGGCTTGATATCGACCTCCATCACAGGGGGCGGGGAGGAGAGGGGAGGCTAGGTTTGGGATTGGGGTTGGGATTGGTGCTGGCCGCTGCGGCGGCGACGACGGCGTGGAGATGGTCTTCGAGCTCGTCGCGGTCGGAGGTGGTCTTCGCGCGCCGCCGCTCCGGCCGCGGTCGCCCCACTCCGCCCGCCGCCCCAGTCCACATCATATCGTATGGAAGAAGAGAGGATAACGGGAAGAAGAGAAGGGCTGAGAAGATTGACTTGTGGGGCCCATGGGGGTTTTATTATTTTTTTTATCGAATTGCCACGTAAGCACCACGTCAGTGCCACGTCAGATGAAGACCGAGTAAAATTAGCCACGTAGGCGCCACGTCAGCCAAAACCGCTATCTAAACTGCCGAGGGATCTTATCTGTACCGGTTTTAATAGTTAAGGAACCGTTGTATCTGGCTTTCAACCTTTTTGGTTGAAGGACGAAAATCGGATTCGTCCACGAGAACTAAGATGAACTTATTCCGTCTGCGCGCGATAGGAATCTCGGTCCGATTTACAGGTACGCGAACCAAATTCGGCCTATAAACTAAAAGGATGTGAAACAGACCTTTTCCTAAAAAAAAAACAGATGTGCTTTTGGCAGGCCTGATCAGTAGTGCTCCGATTCTGGCATTCAGGCCCATCTGCAAATGCCAAAAAACCCGCTAACCGGAAGCACAAACCGGGGGGCATGCATATTTACTCCTCCTCCCCATTGATGGCGGGGCGGCCGGCACGGCGGCCTGCGTGCGGTGTACCGCTACTACTAGTCCCGTAGTCCGGTGCCCACGCGAGGCCAAGTGAGGCCACGCAACGCAACGCAGCAACCACAACCACGGGCGGTCCCGGCGGATTTGACAGTGCAAACTGCTGCCAAGTATGGTGGTCTCCTCCCAATCTTGTAGGTGGTCGGGCCCTGCATCTGCTGCTGCTGGGCTCGGTTGAAGTGGCGCAGCAACTGGAACCCGTGTTTCCCTCGAAAGGTTGGTCAGCCTGTTCAATGTTCGGGGGTAGTAGTTGGCAGGTTTAACGGTAACCATATTTTTTTTTAACTTTTTTTGGGACTGAAATGGTAACCATTCCGGTTTCTAATCGGCGAAATTAAAAAAAAAAACATTCAAAAATTTGTTAGGTTCCTTACTCTGACATCTGCCCATCTGAGTTTGGGTCTTAGACTCAGCATTTGTAGGAACGAGTGTGAGCATTTGTATACTAGCGTCTACGTTTTGTTTGTATTGTATAAAAAAACAAATTGAGATATATCTTTTTAGCTTTTTTTTAAGATTTTATTGGTTTTCTTTGTTTTTTGAGTTGCTATTGCGATCAGTGATGAAACCGCTTTGGAACATGTATTGATTGATGAATGGTTTAACTAATATTTATAGTTATTAGAGGTGTATGGATGTCCTCATAGGTGAGTCATGCCGTTTTTATCCTGCGTTTTTTACTCCGAACACAGCTTTAGAGGTGTAGGGATGGCGTGACTGTATCCTCTTAGGTGAGTCATGCCGTTTTTACCATGCGTTTTTTACTCTTCTAGGTTTAGGGGTATTTAACAATATTTTCGTAAGGTAAAATTTGCTCCTATCGTGAGATAAGAAGACTATTAATTACGAACAATTTTTAATAAAAAAACTTATACTTTACCCATCTCGTCGTGTATTTTGTAGATATTTTTTTCAAACTGTTAATAATAACATAGTACTAGTAAATAGTACTAGTAAATATAAAGCTTTTAGTCATAAAGTATTTTTATTTGCTTAGCTCATTGTAGCTTCCACCGATCACATCTTTCTCACCCACACATGATACATAGGATCACGTGAGCCACGAAGTAGCAGTATTAAAAACCTCATCTCAAGATCCTGTGCATATATCCCTTTAGCCAACCATATGATCTCACCGGTCCATTACACAACCCTACTATTACTGTACAATCCTACACGATCCATGCTGTCCTTCCTTCACTTCACTTCACCTACATGCACGGTTGCCCCTGGGCCCCCACCCCCCTAACCATTGCTCTGCTTGTGGGCCCCATACATCAGCCTCACATTGCAAGGGTACACCTAGCCAAAGCAAGGAAGGAGAAAATAAACATTTAGGGGTTGTTCAGATTGATCTTGTTTCAAACTATACAATTTTTAAATAAAGTTGTCAAAAATATGCATTCATTTAGTTTTTTTTATCAAATTTTGATAAATACATAAGAAATCCTGTCAAAACATGGTAATATTATCAAATTTTCAAAATTTTGGCATTACTAAAAAATTGATGAGGTTTATTTTAGGAGTAAAATACATGGCCAGTCCCTAAATTTGTGTGGTGGTGTCACTTAGATCTGTGAACTTAAAAATTGCACGTTTAGGTCCGTGAATTTGGTTTACTGTACCACTCTGGTCCAAACGTGCTTTGACTGCATTTGACCGCCAACGAGGCATGCCACGTAGGCAACACTTTTGCTCTCAGCCACCTTAACATGATAATACGTCGCATATATCTCCTTGTAGCTATATAGTGACACCAGAATCCCCCAAAAAAAAATCCTCAAATCGTTCTTCCCTCTCATTCTTCTCCTTGCATGAATAGAAAATACGATCCCGATTAGCAATTGACATTATTCTGCGCTCCAAAATAACCTTATCCTTGTGCAACGAGCACTTGATCAGCAACACCTTCTTCAGGCGACTTCAACATGAGGACGAGCTTGGAGAATCCATGGGGATGCCTAACGTGCAAGTTGCATTGCGCTGCTTCCCGCCGCTAATCCGGCCGCACCGTGCCACCGCCCTAACCCCACTACACTGCTGTCTCCTGCTGCTAATCTCACCGCCAAGGCCGCTACAGCCGCTACCTCTCGGCCTCCTTTCGCTAACCTCACCATCGAAACCCTAGCCAATTTAGAGATATTTTTGGGGATTTGGGTTGAAATGCACTGGTCAGGGCAAGTTATGTACGAAGGTCTATGTGGAGGGGGCTGAGCACAAAAGTGTTGCCTACGTGGCATGCCACGTTGGCGGTCAAACATGGTCAAAGGACGATTGGACCGGGGGTGGTACATTAAACCAGGTTCACGGACCTAAACGTGTAATTTTCAAGTTCACGGACCTAAGTGACACCACACCACAAGTTTAAGGACCGGCCATGTATTTCACTCTTATTTTAGTTACAATCTGAACAGCCCCCTTAGAGCATCCCCAGCAGATGTTCCATCCAATCCTCCATCTGAGAAATAGCGGATAGGAGTGAAAAATCGGTCACCAGCGGATGCGCTAAAACAGGAGAGAGGAATGCCAATTTTTGCGTTCTTCTCTCCTCACGCCAAATCGCAACCGCCGCTCAGGGTCGAGCTCCCACTCCCATCCGGAGTTCATAGAGGCGGCAGGCAAAGCGAGCAGAGGAAGAGAGATAGCGAGGATGAGGTGCGGCAACTGGATCGAAGGAAGAAGGGAGGTAAAGAGGTGGCACCAGCCGGATTTGGGCTAGGGAGGTTTATTGGAGAAGAAGCGCCGTCGCAGCTCCTCCACCCACGACCCTGCCGCCGGTGCTGCGGCTCCTCCGCCCGGCGACCAACCGCCCGTGCTGCTCCTTGCCCACAACCCCGCCGCCCGTGCCGCGCCTGCTGGTCCTCCTCCGCCCGGTGACCGCTCACAACCCCACCGTTCCTCTGCCCGACGACCGCTCATCGCCCTCCCTTGTCCTCCTCGTCGAAGCAACGGTAGAACAGAAGAGAGGATGAGGGAAAGATATAAATGTAAATGTATGGTAGTTGAAATATACATTAATATATATATATATATATATATATATATATATATATATATATATATATATATATATATATATATGGAGGATGTAAAATGGATGGTCTGTTGGAGTGAAGAAAAATATGGAGTGAGAATCTTTTTGGATGACCATCTAGGCCCCCTTTGATTCAAAGGAAATTCATAGGAAATCTCATTCCTATAGGAATTTTTCCTATATAACTCTTTGAATCAAAGGAATGGATCTTATGAAATCCTATGAATTTTCTATGGAATACCTAGTGCCATGCAAGTTTTGGAGGAATTCTAACATGAGGTAGAGCCGCATGGAAACTTTTCTTTGAGTCTTTATCTTTCCTTTAATTCCTGCGTTTTTCCTGTGGTCCAATCAAATGGCCATTCCTGTGTTTTCCCTGTGTTTTGCAATCCTTTGTTTTATACTTACATTCCTATCAAAATCCCACGTTTTTCCTATTTCGGCCTCCTTTGATTCAAAGGAAATTCATAAGAATTTTTGGAGGATTTCATTCCTATAGGAATTTTTCCTACAAAGCCCTTTGAATCAAAGGAATGAACCCTATGTAATCCTATGAAATTCCTATGGAATGCCTCTTCCCATATAAGTTTTAGAGGAATTTGAACAAAAGGTAGAACCTCATGGAAAAAATCCTTTGAGGCCCCCTTTGAATTGGAGGATAAATAGAGGAAAAACAAAGGAATTGAAATTCTACACTATTCGTGCCTTTGATTCATAGGACTGAGAAAAGGAAAAACGTAGGAAACTTTCCTATTCCTATAATTCTAGAGGAAAAACTTAGGAAATTTACCATCCACTCTAACCTCTTGGAAAACTTCCCTTAGTCTATCTCTCTCATCTGATTCCTGTGTTTTTCCTGCGGTCCAATCAAACTATCATTCCTATATTTTTCCTATGTTTTGCAATTCTTTGTTTTACACTTGCATTCCTATCAGAATCCTGTGTTTTTCCTATTCCTCCGTTGTTTCAATCCTATGATTCAAAGGGGCCCTGAGTCTTTATCTCTCCCCAAATTCCTGTATTTTTCCTATGGTACAATCAAACGGTAATTCCTATGTTTTTTCTGTGTTTTGCAATCCTCTGTTTTACACTTACATTCCTGCCAGAATCTTGTGTTTTTTCTATTCCTCCGTTTTTTTCATTCCTGTGATTTAAAGGGACCTTCTATATTTTCTTAATCCTGCGATTTAAAGGGGTCCTAAATGTAATACCAAGGATAAAATTTTGGATAAGCTACTAGGGATGCTCTTAGCTAGTACTACTAGTAGTACTAAAATTTGATGAGGAGTACTAGTACTAGTACCAGACTACCACCAGTAGTGTCACTTATGTGAATGAATGGCCCTCTGCCACAGGCAAACCTTTGCCTGCTGGCTGCTGCCGCCCCTCTCATTTCTCATTTGCTCTTTGCTCCCCCCACCAACATTTTTGTAGCACAAAAAAGAGCCAATTTTTTTTCACACTCCTAGTAGCCCTATCCCCTTTCCTTCCCCCCAACCCCTTCACACTTCCATCACCATTTCTTCCTTTCTTCCTTCTTCCCCTAGCTGCTGCTGCTTCTCTGGGCCCTCGTGCTGCTCTTCTCATGTCACCACCGCCGGCCGCTAGTGCCTTTCTGGGAGCCAACCGGGAGGCCCCGAATCAGATCTTGGCGTAGGTTTGCTCGACTCGCTGTTGTTGACGGTGAGGAGGGCGCCTGCCTCGTCTTTCTTTCTTTCTTCCAAAGAGCCTGCCCTTTTCTTGGGTTTGGCCGAGGAGAGGAGGGGTTTTTGGTGTTCTTGGTAGGGAGGAGGATTCTTGGCATTTGGAGAGAGGGGGGAAATCTTTTGTTTCCTTGTCTGATTCTGCTTGGTCAGTGGGTGGTGCGGCGGCGGCGACCATGGAGGCAATCACGATGTCGCCGTCCTCCGTCTCCTCACACCACCTCGACGTCGACGCTGCCTCCACCAGCGAGGACATGTCGTCGTTGCAGGAAGGCCTCCTCTTCTCGGACAGCCTCAAGGTATGGTGATGAATGCGATGTGTCACACCGTGTGTGTGTGTCTTGGCCTCCTCAAGCCGTCAAGATGCCGCAATCTTTGCTTCTTGCCTTCTTCTTCTCCCACCTCCTTTTGTTGCCATGGATCTAGGTAGAAATCGGGCTGCGTTTTGTTGATTTCTTGGCGAGGTTTAAGAAAAGTAAAAACCTGATGATGATGGGTCTTGTTCTGGGGGTCGCACTCAGTTGTGTCTCGTGTGCCGTTTTGTCCATGTCAATCACAAGATTTTGTCCCTAGTTTGGTAGCAAAACATGATAGGCTCTCTCCACTTGTACACCTTTCCAAGCTTCACTGTAGTTGTAATATTTGAAAGTTCTTACTATGCCTTCTACTTTTACTATATGGTTATAAATTTCTAATCTTGTAGTGTACTACACTATTACTCTCTGTAATGTAGAGAATCATCTGTTTCTTGCATAATTGGCTGTGCAACTCTGCACTGGCTGAATCTTTTTAATTGATTTCTCCCTAATTGAGCAAATGGAGCCTAGAAGACAGAAACCCAGTTCCAAGGGCTTTTACTAGAAAGCAGCAAAATTACTTGTAAATTCATGGTCTCCTTGTCCATTTTGAATTTTGGACGGCTTAATTTCCTTTAGCAAGTTGATCAGTCTATTGGTGTGAACCAATGGCGTGCACAGTTGAATTCCTTTGTCAAAATTTTCGGTGCTCAGGATAAGAAGTTAGGATCCTTGTTCACAACGAAACCCCACATGCCTTCGTATTAGTTAATTAGTAATGTTTCTCCCATATGTAGCTGAGCTGGCATTTCTTATAGTACTGTATCTCCTGTGCTGGGCTTAAATTATATTTCTTTGTAGGACCTGAGGAATCTGCGTTCACAGCTATACTCAGCGGCGGAATATTTTGAAGTATTCTACAGAAACAATTCTCAGAAATCTACGTAAGATCTTTTGTTTTATTTGGATCTTTGTTTCTTTGTTTACCTTGCTGCATTAAATTAAGGGTAAAACAAATCTACACTGATGCGCTGCTGTAGGGTGATGACAAGTCTGAAAGATTACACAGTTGAGGCCCTTGTTAGCACTGTAGACCATCTGGGCTTTGTGTCATACAAGGTGGATAACCTTGTCAAGGAAAGATCCGATGAGGTTAATGAGACAGAATTTCGGGTATCCTCAGTTGAGCAGGTATAAAATCCATATGTGCACTGAGTTTAAAGGTCATTTTGTATGTGGTCCGTTAACTACCTTGTGTAATTTTCTTAACATGGAGTGAATATCACATACATTATTTATATTCTAGTACTTGAGTATGGCCTCATTTATTACAGAATGCTTGGTTTAATGTCTGCTAACCTTCGGAACATTGCTCAATATGATTACAGAGAGTACGGATTTGCCAACAGACAATCGACCAGGAGGGAAGATCTCAACAATCTCTTCTCATTAGAGCACCAAAATACCACAGGCGTTACATATTGCCAGGCAAATTCCTACTCAGTTTTGTTATGCTTTTTATTATGATGCCTTCTTGTAAAATCACTTATCACCGTGGTTATGTTGTATAGGCACAGATATAGTGGAATCAGCCATTCATCCAGTTTCAGAACCTCCACGGTATAGCAGGCAACATATGAGCCGTAAAATGCACAAGTCACAATCTAGTAAGTTTACTGCATTTCTGAATTTTTAGAGAGAAAACTGTCATTGATTTCGAAACTGCTTTTCTTCCTGCAGTCTCTACGCCAGTTGGCAGGCAATCTACAATGAGGTAAACAGATAGCTCTCAGAACCCTGTTTTATATTTGCTCCTGAGTCAAATTGTTTATAAGCTTATCCACTGATTGTTCTGTATTTTTAAAGATATACCGTGGGATTTGATTTTAATACATCTTATGTCACAGGAGCACGCGTTCACCATCTCCTTCAGCTTGTGGCACACATCATCGATCACGGTCCTTGTCACCTTCTCGAAAAGCACGAGCCAAATCCCCATCTCCCCAAATCATCAGCACACAAACAAAAGGCATGCTATCTTCACTAGATGGTTTACACTTGTTTCTGAATGAGAAAATGTCATATGTTCTTTGAATGTTAAGCTTTCAGAAAACATAAATCTAAACTATTTTAATTCCTTCTGCTGTGCAGAAACAAGAGCAGGTTCACCAATACCGAATTCCAATCCCCTTGCACGATCTGCCACGGTTGCAAGAAGGCCACCTGTTCATCCAAAGCATTTTGTATGTTTACTATAGTACCAAATTATATATTTACATTAAGGAGATAACATTATCCTACTAGATCCTTAGAAAGCCTACATCATTTGTTTTCCTGGAGTTCAATCGTATTCAGAAGAAAATTTTATTTATTGCTTCTGATGTAGTATTTCTTGCAGAGACAAACTTCAATGCAGTTACACTCTGACTGGAGCAATCACAAAGAGCAGGAGAAAAGCTCAAGCAAGGGCAGGGGGTTCCTCAAATCATTGCTCACAAGGCGTCGGTGGAGGAACGATGAGTCATTGTACAGCTACTTGGACGAATATTGATTTCTTAAATGTTACCGTTAACCAACTCTCACTTGTTCACTTATCTGATATTTGAGATTTTAGCTTTTTTGTCCAAATGGAGGCATTTTCGCCTTATCTTTCTGTCATTTTCATGTGTGTATACAATGAGGGCCTATCATCAGTGTTGCTAATGGCATTGCGCAAGTGTATCCATCAGCAACTAATAAGCTGTTCAGATAAGCTTCCCCAATTCCATTTTCAGTACTTGAATGCTCTCCAAGTCTCCATTTTTCCTGATACCAAGGTACTATCACAAGCAGAATAGTGACAATTTCACTAGAGATGAATCATAAACCATCTTGTGCCCTCTCAGATGGTGTGAACTTGTCTCATATGGTGGTCCATTGATGTTTTTTCTACCTTGTGACTGTTTGCAATCTTGTCATACATGGAGCTGGTTGGCAGTTTCTATTGAGGGGATCCCTGAGGGCTGTGGTTGCAATAGCTAGGAGCTAGTGCTAGAAAATGGCATATGACAAACTTGGCCCTGGTTTTTTGTCATAATCTTTTTGTAAATAAGTGGATTATTATGCTTATCAACCAAAATTTGAATTGTAATTTTAAATTTGGAGTTGATTTTGAGATTTTATTCATCGTAGTTTAGTTTCCGGTCTTTGCTTTTAGATCGTTAAGAATATGTATATAAAAATTTTATTCACAACTTATTTTTCATTTGCAAATATTTCGTTCCTCCAATTTACCAAACGATGGGGCTCTTAGCCTTTGAAAGGAGAATTGGAGTTGTATATATGTATATATATCCTATTTGATCAGTGGGGCACATCATTATGCATTTGTCATGATTGAGCTCACATGTGATTGGACAAGGCTTAGTGGTTAAGTGTTTAACATAAGCAAAGTCCAAGAGTAACATTGCTATAATAATGTCAACATGGATACTTGCTAGGGTGCTGTGCAGTGCACATCCCGGGTGGAAGCAACTTGCTTCTTCTTCCAACTCCAATAAAGTAATGAAACATGATACTTTTTGAGTCCACTAAACCTTTTCTCTTGAGTGATTAGACTTCACTCATGGCAATGTCTTGTTTTAAGGAACCATGTCGTTTGGTTGTCAGCAAACTCTCAGAAGCATGCCAACCCAAAGTTCCAAACCCTGATATATTATTATGGTATGTGATTATATCCTATGCTGCTATACAATTTTCAATGAACTTGGATATGTCCAATGGCAAGAGAGAGGGCCAATCTTTTGAATATGATCTAGAACAGAAATTATCGGGTGAAAAGCACAAGTGGTGTGGTGTGGTGTGTAATCACGGGTGCATGACTTCACTCACCAGATTCAAATTCTGATGCCCACGAATATACTAGGATGTATTGTCGATTTTCGTCTCTTAGAGTATGTGTTAATGTGAGGGGATGCATTCACATGAGTGTGAGTGTGGTGTTGCGTGTATAGTGATGTATACGTATGCGTCCGCCATATAATAAAAAAATTGCCGAATATCCTATGTATATCTAATATTTTATTTATCAAGCAAAACTATATTATATACGGTCAAAGCAACTGAAGAACAAGAAAAAAAAATCAAGTTTCCAATCAATTCTAACTATCTTTTTTCTTGATGGAATGAATAGATTTATTGGGCCAATAATAGGCCCTTAGCCCGATTCATATGTAAATATATCACTTAGAAAATGGGGTCATCTAAAAGAAAAAACACATATATGAGTGGGCCCCAGGTGCCATATAGCCCACTGACACCTGGCCCACACTCTGCCATGGCTGATACAGGGCTTGTCTGAGACTCGTTCAATTGGGCCTAGGCCTTCACAAGGGTTGCATTTTAAGAAGGAATAAGTTCACTTAAGGTCCCATAACTTGTCAACGAATCCGATTTTCGTCCCTAAGAAAAAAAACCAGATACAACAAGTCCCTCAACTATTAAAACCGGTGCAATATAACTCCCATGGCGGTTTCGATGGCGGTTTTCACTGACGTAGCACTTACGTGGCAAATTTGACTCGGTCTTCGTATGACGTGGCAGTGACGTGGCGTTGACGTGGCAATTTGATTTCGGAAATAATAAAAATGTGGGCCCACATGTCAGTTACACAAAAAATAATTTAAAATTGGTGGGGCCCACGTGGGCCCACATGTCATTCTCACCCATCATCTTCTTCCTCCTCTCCCCGCAACTCCCCTTCATCTCTCTCCCCTCTCCTCTGTCCTCTCTCCAGGCGCGAGTGAGGAGGGGCGGCGCGCGGCGCCGACGGGAGAGGGAGCGGCGCGCGGCGGCCGGCGAGTGATGAGGGGCGGCGCGCGGCGCCAGTGGGAGAGTAGGGAGCGACGCGCGGCGGCCGGTGAGATACAGGAGAGAAGGGAGCGGCTAGAGCGGGCGGCGGCAGGCGAGCTCCTCGCCCTCTCCACCGCAGCGGCGCTCCACGCGCAACTCCAGCAGGCGGAGGCCACGGCACAGGCGAGGGGCAAGGCGGCGGAGGACGACGACTACGACGCCAGCGCCGCCGACGACGTCGAGCAACCGGCAGCCAGCCCACAAACGAAGGCACCTCCTTCTCCCTTTTCCCTTCTCCTCTTGTCGCCGTGGATCCAAAGGGAGGAGACGGCAGCCTCGCTCCCCAGATCAGAGTCGGCGGAGCTCGGCCTTGGCGTCGACGACGCCGCGTGGCCACGATCCTAGCATTTGGGATGGCATCCATTTGAGAAGGGATCGTGTCCGCGTATGTTGGGTCATCGTGCCCACGTTCTGTAATCTCGTATGAATAAAAGGGAAAGAAACAGAAAATGTTGCAAGCAAGTAATACGTAGCGCCAAAAAGCTCCCGTCTTCATGTGTTCACAGTGATTGGCTGATTGCTTTGTTCTTCTCGCGTCCAAGCGTGTGTGTGTTGCAGGTTTCACTACAGCTGCCGGAGTTTTAGCTGACATCGTCCCCCACCTCTTCGTCGACAGCGGCGGGGACTGAGACGACGACGACAATGGCGACAGCCGTGAGGTGGTGCCGCGGCGCGAGGAGAAGGACCCAAAGACGGCCACTATTGACGCAATCCCGGCGTTGTTCGATGGTTTCCCCCTCCTCAAGGGTGTGGACAAGCCGTACTGTTTCGAGGACACCGACGACGGCGGCGGCGGCAAGGTGGCGGAGGGGTTCTACAAGGTGTACACGTCCATGGACAGCAGGAGGAAGCACGGCGATCTCAGTGCGCAGGAGCAGGTCGTCAGCGAGGTGACGCGGCTGGTCGGCCATTTCCGGTGACAAGACAAGAACGTCCGGGTGTCCGTCACCGAGCACAGCCTCGATGGCGTGCTCGCCCTGATGGCCGCACACAAAATCACCCTGACTCCGCCGGTCAACCTCGCCATCGGCGTCCTCTTGGCCTCATCCCGTCGCCCTTCTGCTACGCCCGTCACCCCTCGGCGCCGCGGTGCCGCACCCCTTGCCTGTCGCATGTGCCGGCTTGCTCCTGCCGCCGCCGCTTAGCTCCGCCGGCCAGCTCCGGCCAACGCCCGCCCAGCTCCGCCGGCCGGCCGCTCCGCCCCGCTCGTCGCCTGCTCCGGCCAGCTCAGACCTGCTTCGCCTAGGGGAGAGAGAGAGGATGGAGAGAAGAGGGATGACATGTCGGGCCAAATGGGTCCCACCATTTATTATTATTTTGTGTGTAGCTGACATGTGGGTCCCATGATTATTATTTTTTTCTTGAGATTGAGAATTGCCATGTAAGCGCCACGTCAATGCCACGTGCGACGAAGACTAGTCAAAGGAGCCACGTAGGCGCCACGTCATCCTAAACTGGGCACAATAGTGTCAAGGGACCTCTTTTACACGGTTTTATAAGTAAAAGGATGTGTTGTACCCGGTTTTGCACTGAAGGGATGATTTTCGGACTCGGCGATAAATTGAGGGATCTAGAGTGAACTTATTCCTTTTAAGGACGGAGAATGGGCCTCCTTCTATTTTTTATTTCTTTTGCTGAGATAATTCGTGCAGCCGTACTGTCCTAGATGAATACGGACTAAACGACATCAGCTTGAAAAATACTAGGCGACAGTTTACATGAGAGAAATATCTACAAATTTAAAAATTATAACAAGAATACTTTCAAGCAAAGTAGTGGTTGGGGGCCAATCAGCTGCTTCCCTCGGTTTCTCCTACTCGTATACCATTTCTCTTTCTTTAAATTTCTCCCGTTTCTTTGTTATTTTTCATGGAGCACATAGATTGATGTGTACCTTTTGTTTTTATTTATTTCATTGGAATCATCTGTTCGATGAAATGTTGTGACGACAAAAGAAATAAGAAAATAATTATGTCATTCTCACAAATTTTTTGAAGACGTCTTTGACTCCCTCAGCTGTTGGAAAACAAAAAAGGGGACAAAATATTATTTCCGTTGTACTACTTCTTGTGAGTTGTGACAATCTGGCCAAGTATGCATACAAAGAATTTTTTAAAAAGAGAGAACCAAACAAATTAAATGATCTGTACATACTGTCACGATAGGGATTCGAAGTGTTATCCGTGTATGTGCTGCTCTAGTCCTGTCTTCACACACGGTGCATATTCATATTGTAGCGAAAATTTATAGGAAATTTTATAATACAAAAAGAGGCAAACAAGAACATTGTATCTAACTGCTAAGTTTAACTCTTCTTGACAACGACCATTTGTGCTTCAGTAGTTGAGTAGACGAGGGAAGAACCAACACTATAAAATTAGAGATGTTTTTTTCCTTACTCAAAGAAAAGATGATGGTTTAGTGAAGGTCTTTGGTTTGGTTTTAACAATTGTTTTTTTAGCTCCTATTAAATTATGCACACTTTTTTCTAGCCAGTATGCAGTTTCTTTGTAATAAAAACAGTAGGTGATGGTCCGAGGTACTGTTTGATTTCATATAACAAAATAAGAACTCTCTCTTATGTAAGTGCATTATGATATTTGTACTCCCTCCTTTTTCAAATAGATCATTTATTCTAAGAAAAATGTACAGTCAGATCTCAAAATCTTATATATCATATAGTATAATATATGCCAAATATAATATTTAGCAAAAAATATGGATAAAACATTTGCATTGAAGATAGTGTCTAAAACGTCAAGTAAAAAGTACTTATAATATAGCATCTAGCTAGGTACCACATCCCATATACTCCCTCCATCACTGAATATTTGACGCTGTTGATTTTTTTAAACATGTTTGATCGTTCTTCTTATTAAAAAAATTTAAGTAATTATTAATTTTTTTTTATCATTTGATTTGTTTACTTTTATGTATACATATAGTTTTACATATTTTACAAAAACGGTCAAATATATTTAAAAAGGTCAACGGCGTCAGTACGGAGGGAGCATATAGCACGTACCTAGGTATCTTCAGAAATTATGCACACTTACATAATTAAAATGTCAGACAGGGCCCTGTGGTCTGTGGACTATCCATGGTGCAGCCGCAGTTTGGTGTTTCGAACCAATGGATTAGCTTCACAAACATGATTACATAACACATGTTCATAGAATCGTAGACTAATTAACCTTGATGTCCCTCTCCCTTGAACATAGGTTATTTTAGATAAAACAAACCTTGCTGTCCATCTCCCTGGAAGCAAACCACAAAAGCAATCGTAGACTAATTGCTAGTTGCTGATATTGCTTGACAAGAAGATGGTCGACACAAAAGCAACTCTCTGACCATCGACATGGATCCATCATTCATGAGCTATACGCCAATCAATGATGGTTATCATCACCATTAAGTATACCTACTACGTGTTGGTAATGCTTTATTAGTGCTGTTGATTAGCAGTAGTAATAGACCTGATAGTCAAAATAAATAAATAAAATAAAGAAGCAGTAGATGTCCATGTCCATAGTGCTCTGGCTTGTGGATGCGATTCTTTTGTCCGAGAGGTGCTGTAGTCGTTTCAAATTCCCATCGACCATTGGTTAGTGTTTTCCGTGGGCAAGTTGGGCGTTGGTTGGGAAAGCGATGGAAGATGCTCATGATTCCACCCAAAAAAATGGAACAAATAGCGGATATGCAACAGCATATATCAAGTCACGTTTGGCACTGTAAATCCACTAGTGAATTAGAAAGGGAAATTGTGAAAAAAAAAGTGTTTCAGATTTATGCTTCGGAATCTTTGAATATGTTTTTTTTGTTCCCTCTGCGTTGGAACACATGAATATTACATTTTTTTTCACAAGAGTTAACTAAATTCATGTAAATCTAAAATTAATTATTATGGAAATCTATAATTGATATTATGTCGGTATGCTAAATATGGGATACCTCAAGTGCGTATAAATAAGATGGCAGATAAATAGTATACATAACCGTATATGAAACTATACTTATTAATTTTAAACTTCTAAATTAAATTATAACAAAATTACTAAATTGAGACTTTGACATACAAACAAATACATGTCAGTTTTTAATTTTTAAATTATTAGATATAAGAAAATAGAAAGTAATATTAGAAATCCGGAGTATTAGATTGGATTGTAATTACTGATATTATTTTTGGAACTATGAATGGAATAAAATTGTTTTGTCAATAGAACTTTAAAACAAGTTCACATGCAGATGCCAACAAAAATATAGTAAGTACAAAATTGAATTGAAAAATACAACGAAATTAATGTATGGTTAAAATTTTAATATTATACTACCTCCGTCTCAAAATAGAAAGAAAATCCCTTCTAATTTAAAATAGAGGTAGTATTACCTAGCAATAAAACGATCAGAAATAGTCGGAATCAGTAACATCTCTTCAAAAAGATCAAAAACGATGATTGGTTGGGCAGTAATTAATCATATTTATCAATTTAATTACTTAATGTTGGCATCAATACGATGCTGTAAGAAACTAAAAAAAGTAATCAAATTTTACATTTTGAAAAAAACGATATGAGTTATACGGAAACAACGCCTCGACCGTTAGGAATTTCCGTGACTATTTTCATTGCTTGTAGTACCATCAACAATAGATTGTGCAATACGTATTGACAACCAATTGATCCCTAATTTCTAAAATAGAGTGGAAAAATATAAGATTCTGATAGAAATACAAGTGTAAAACAGAAAATCACAAAATACAAGAAAGAACATAGCAATTTGAGAAGAGATAAAGATTCAAAGGAAACATGAGATTCCACCTTATGTTAAACTTTTATAGGATTTCACAAGGTTCATTACTTTGATTCAAAGAGCTATATAGGAAAAGAAAAATCCTGTACAAATAAAATCCTCTAAAATTCCTATAATTTTCCTTTGAAACTTAAGGGCTAGCTAATTGAGTATCTACTGAGCATATATACGCCGCCTTCCGCAAATTGTATCCAAAGCCATTCGGATTCAGCGTAAGCTCAAGCTCAATTATTTTGTAGCACGGTCCTCTCCTGGCTCTTGTTGAAGCTCCGCCACTAGACGACCGGTAAACTCGGAGATCCACCGACTGTACTGTCATTTTAATTTCCGCTCCCTATCGAAGGTAAGGAAAGGAGATGAGATGAGAACGTATCATATAATTTCACCGTCGTTTTCTCATAATTCCGTGGTCGGCATGCAACCAATAATCGGTCATTTAATCTCGTGGTCCTCTTTTTTTTTTCTTTTTTAGCTAAGTTGCAGTTGCAGGTCGACCGATCGAGGTCGACATGGACTTGTGTAATAGTAGCTGCACATATATATATATATATATATATATATATATATATATATATATATATATATATATATATATATATATATATATATATAATTCACTTCGATTTGACTGCAGAAAAATCAAGAGGAAACTAAACATGAGCACAAAAAAATTCACCTATTCCCGTTGATCAGCCCAACTTCCCTGTCAAGGTACCTGTCGCCAAGATCTCATCCATCAATCCTGATATAATGTGGCACACACAATTATATACGCAAACATACAAGCAGTGTCTGGATATATATTGTTTGTTTGTTTGTTTGTTCGTTTTCTCCCTTTGCCTTTTCTTTTTCTCGTAGCCATTAATAATTAATCAAAAATGGTGAGGCAAAGTGTCAAGTCGCAGGAACGCGACAACAAGGCCCCAGCACTGTTCGAGTCACCACGTCGCAGCCTCGCGTAGGAGTAGTAGAAGCAGGGTACCCCCTGGTGCGTATCGGATGGGAGGCGGCAAGAGGCGTCCCGATTCCGTACGCACCTTTGTTAGGCAAGGTTGATGGCTCATGTTGTGATTTGTTTATTTGGTGAATTGCTGAGTATATTACTGTAGCAGCAGGAGGGGTATCAATCAGGGCAAGCAGTGTTTGCAGGATCGCCGCCATGTGGCCAACCAGAGACGCCGTGGATCAATCAGTAGATGGACGCAGCGCGGCCACATGAAGGGTATTGGACCGTATGGTAGGGTATTAGAACGTACACGTACTACCTAAAACACCGGGCAAACAATGGCTGAGTGTTAGAAAAAATCGAGATCCAATCGCGGAAGAAAAACTATAGGAGATCCAAAAGATGACGACAACGATACATAATATTTGATCACCGATTTTAGCCGAAGACTACATCTCTGGGGTATTGATTATAGACGCATGCACCTTTCCGATCCAGTGTATTGCTACATATCAGAGTTACAACGCCTCTCGGCTGGACACCTTTGGCAGCCGCTACCACTCGCCTATGCTAAGTTGTTACGTGGTTACAACATGTACGTCTTTCTATTTTAAAGAGAATCTAGGATAGAGTCCGACTCTTGCTCTAATTCTATACCTAGTACAAATCCAAGTTCTAAACTATAACCGACTTTATACGCATATTTGACATAAACTCTAACACCGAGAAATGTAGTAACAACCAAATTGCAAAAGGGCAAAAATAAAGTTTGAACTTATTATTTAGTACTCCATCCGTCCCAGAATATAAGAAGTTTTAGAGTTGGACACGGTTATTAAGAAAGTAGGTAGAAGTGAACGGTGGAAGGTTGTGCTTGGATGAGTAGTGGAGGTAGGTGGGAAAAGAGAATAGTGGAGGGTTGTGATTGGTTGGAAAGAGAATGTTGGTAGAGAAGAAGTTATATTTTGGGACAAATCCTGAGGGCTAAAAGTTGTTATATTTTGGGACGGAGAGAGTAATGGTTTTGGTACCGATAACAACAGAATATAAAAGTTTTACCTATAAATATTTTTATGTTTCATCGATTCGCTTACTTTTATACAGTTTATTAGTAGCTCAAATAATATGTCTTAAATATATTGCTATATATTGGGATAGAGGGAGCACGCAATGGTCTCAAACTCTCAATATGTTGGTAGGAGAGGCTCCGTGCAATTCCGTGCAGCAGGGACCGGAGGGGAGGCTGGGAGCTAGCCACTGCCCACTAGGCAGGCAGATACGATCTCCAGCCGACCTGGCAGTCTCGGATCCCGTCCGTCCTGGCCGCCAACCAATCGGCCATCCATCCATCCATCCAGCCCAGGTGGTCCCCGAGCGCGCCTGGGCAGGCAGCGTCCACGCATCCCGCCGCGACCCCTCGCAAGTCGCAAGTGATGCCCTAAAATCAAAACCCCTCTTCGATGCATCCCCGTCTCCGCGCGGGATCGCACGCGCTGCGCTGCACCCCCGGTTTATTTCCCCCCACGCTGATTCCCCGCTAGAATACCGCAAAAACGCCGCGCTACCGCTGCGTGCGTGCGTGCGCTGCACCGATCGCGAGAGCTCACCTGGTGCGCGACGCCGCCGGCCTCCTCCTGCCGACCGGGACGCGGTTGCCGGAGCGCACCTGGTGCGCGCGCAGCGAGAAAACGCCGCGTTTGCTTGCAATTTGCAACTCGCCCACTGATGGCGCTACACGTGGTGTGGCTGCGTTGCCCGTGGAGTGTGGACGCGCACGTTGTCGTTGTTGTTGGTGGTGGTCTCGGTCTCGGGGGTGCGCAGCGCGATCGATTATTGCCACGCTGGAGTGCACCACCGGGGAGTTGGCTGCCACCGTTGTTTATTTAGAGCAGGTACAATAGCAGGCTGCAAGTCAACTGTAAATATATTTTAACGAGATAAATAAGAAGAGAAAAGAGCAGCAGACTATAGATTTGTAGCTGTAGTACGAACTTAACTTCAAGACATAATGTGTATGATAGGTGGGACCAGATATTAATAATGTAGTATGTAACTATTAGAACTATTAGATTAGTTATAAATGAATTGGAGCTAGTAGTTGGCTATACTATAAAACTTGCTCTTATAAATTTATATATGTGCCTGTGTTGGGGTTGCATCTGGTGGAGGAAGGGGGCAGCGTGGTGCGCGGTCGAGTTTCGTGCAATGGCGACAACTTTGCTCTTATTCTAAACCCTCTCTCCCGTGCTGTGATTCATCCAACCTAGTGCTCGCGGTTTCATGAGAGCGCCGTGATTCTATCCGGTGCGATTATATTACATTACACACACACTTGTGCTTGTTAAAGACTTTCTCACTACATGTACAAATGAATCTAACATGGTTTTTATAAATGATGGCATCGGCCACTTGCGACTTTTGTAATAAAAGCTGTGTGTATGTGTTATGTGCGATTAACTGGGTTGTTCGATTATGGCAGTTGTATTTACATACTATTTGAGTCACTCTCCCACGAAAATGGAACCTTGACATCATCAATGGGTTAAAAAAAAGTATATGAAGTGCCTTTCAGCATGAATATATTCAATAGTCTTGCTATGGATGAATGCACAGATTCAACTTTGTTTGTTGGTCGTTGAATGGTTCTTGAACATTGAAATAACTTACGAGTATTAATAAATACTATGTTTGTATGTGTAGCTTTAGGTATTTAGTGGGTTATAAATTTATAAAAAATATAGATAAGAGAAAAAACAGTGGTATACATATGCACCTCTCAGGATTTATAAAACTGCTTAGTCACTGAATGCCACTACTAAGTGATTTTATCGATAACCGTAACTACCATTCATTTATAGGCTGTGTTTAGTTCAGCGCAAAGTTTGAATTTTGGTTGAAATTGAAGATGATGTGACTGAAAAGTTATATGTGTATGACAAGTTGATATAATGAAAAAGGACTGAAGTTTGGATCCAAACTTTGGATCTAAACACAACCATAGATGAAAATGAGTGAAATTCAGACAAACTTTCTAAAAAATTGAGGTTTAGTTTGACTTTCTTTTTGAACTTGGGCGATTTGCGAAATGACTTATCCGTTCTTTATTCATAATGCATACACAAGCTCCAACTCCAAGGCTCCTCCAATGTGGCATCGTGATTCCTTCTCGATCTTCTTAATCCATCACCACCACTCTCTCTCTCTCCCATCGAGCAGGGCGGGAGGATCGGAAGGAGGCAAACAAAGGAGCTTCTGACATCAATATCTTGTTCCAAAATCAGAAGCTATATCCGATGTGACCTGCATAGGCAAAAAGTTTTACCAATTAAACAGGCACTAACTTTTCATCGAAATTTTATGAAGTTGTAGAATCCAAAAATGAACTACTAGATAAGCGATAAGAGTTTCAAAAGATGGCTATGAATCAATTGCCTCTAAGGATCTTTAGGCCATGTTTGGGGGCGCGTCTTCTAGAACCTACAGCTGCCAGAAATTTCCCCAGATAGTATAGATTTTCATTTAGATTCTAAAAAGTTATAGTTATAGAATCTATAAAATAAAAAACTATAGAACCTAGCTTCTCCAAATTCTTATCAACTAGCTTCTCAAAATTGTAGCCTCCCAAACAGACCCAAATAGACCAGGTGAGGGTGGTGGGCCCCACGTGGCAGCGACATGAGCGGATCGGATCTGCCCCCACTTGTCCACGCCATCGCCATTATCTTATTGTTATTCCGGTCCACTACCCGCCACACCACCACCAGCCACATTTGATCCCCCTCCATTCTCTCCTCCTCCTCTTCTCCCCCCACCCATAATGGCCAAGCTCCCCTCCCGCTCCCCACTCCTGCTCCCGCCTCTCCTCCTCCTCCTCCTCCTCAGCCGCCGCGTCGCCTCCTCCTCCACCGCCGCCGCCGCCGCGCGGTCTGAGTGAGGTTCTTGGGTGGAAGCGGAGGAGAAGATTGATAGATAGAGAGAGAGAGAGAGGATTAAGGATGGAGGTTGACCCATCGTCGTCTTCGCCGGGCGCGGGGGAAGGAGGAGTCGGCGGTGGGGGTGGGGATTTGTGGCCGTTCGACTCGCTCACCACGTCGCTGCTGTTCTCGTCGGTGTCGGCCTCGCCGCAGCCGCTGCCGGCGTCGTCCTCGTCGTGGCTCACGCCGCCCTCGCCGCTGTGGCTGTTCGACGAGCGCCAGCTGCTCCCGCTCGACATGGGCACCCCCGCTGCCCCGCCCACCGCGCCGCCCGCCGAGGCCGCCGCCGTCGCTGCCGCCGTGGTCGAGGAAGTCCATCGGACCCGCTCCGGTGAGCCTTCTTCCTCCTCGTCTTAATTCAGGGGGTGACTCGATCCTTTGCTTCGTTTTGGTCGCGCGTTTCTTTCCTTGTTGCTGGATCGTACAATTTGGAACGAATAAGGGAGAAAAAGAAGATCGAAATTGACCTTCACTGGGATTTTGTTCTCATCTTTGGCTCGGGGTTGTGGATTTGTTCCTTGGGAATCTTTCTGGCTTCTCCAAAGTTGAAGCAGAGGGGCAGCTGGAATCTTGCTGTTATTCCTGTCGTTGGGACGCTAACCTTTTACCTCCACTGCATGATCCATGAAGTTTCCGAGCTTTATGTTTGACTTTCTTGCCTTCTTTTTGGCATATTTCGTGGCTGTATAAAGATTTGCCTTGCTGATTTATGGAACACAAGACAGAATCTTTGCACTTGCTCTTGCAACAGAATGGATAAAATGTTGTAAAGTTAGTTGGTATGTGTTTTGTTGCAATGATATGCTCGTTTTGTTTAATTTGTGTGCTTTCTTTCTATCTACTAGTTTTTGTGTATTAATTTTTATGTTTCTTTCTGTCTGACTTCGTGGTGGTAGTGCGCGTTTTTTTTAATGTAAATGATTGCCAAGATCGGTTGATGGTTAATTGGATTCCACTATAGGAGGTAGGGGGAGTATTTGCTGTACTAAATTAACTGTGTATACAAAAAAAGATGACCCTTTTGAAGTGCTATTGTTGCCTGACTCATTTTACTTTATAGCAACGCATGGCACTGCTTTCCTGTGTGTCCCTAATGGTGTGGTGCCTCTAAAGCGTGGATTAAGTGGTGCATTATGACGCCATGGACAGTACTAGCTAGATTGTATAGTTGAAGCAGTTGGATAACGCTTTGCTTGTCTCATTATATTATATAAGTATTTAATACCAGGACAATTTAGGACTACTCCATTTCATTAATTGGTGACTCAAGAAATGGTTTTGGATCGGTGATGGGATTTGCAGCATTGTTGATTCGCTCCACTTCATTGAAAAATAACATGAAGCAATTACAGTTATCAAACTTGATAAGAAACATAGTGTATCCTTACTGAAACATGGATTTGTTTGTCGCAATAGCTCTAGGTTTGGAACGAATGGTCAGGCATAGCGAAGCTTATTATCCATTCAATTAGCAATGTTATCCCTTCTTCTTTTATATACTCTTTGCCTTCTTTTCCTGACGGTATTGCATGCTTTTCTGTTATTTAGGGAATTCCGACACGACTAGTAAGAGGGTTGATCAGATTAATAGCAAATGGCAGTTTCACTTATCTATTGATGATAACACGGACAGCTCATGCTTGTTTAAGGAGAGGCTTACACAGGCTCTTAGATACTTCAAGGAGTCCACAGATCAACATCTGCTGGTTCAAGTTTGGGCACCGGTTAAGAGTGGAGACAGGTATGTGCTTACTACTTCAGGACAGCCCTTTGTACTTGACCAGCAGAGTATTGGGCTTCTTCAGTACAGGGCTGTATCCATGATGTACATGTTCTCGGTGGATGGAGAAAATGCTGGAGAGCTGGGGCTACCTGGGCGTGTGTACAAACAAAAGGTTCCTGAGTGGACACCGAATGTGCAGTATTATAGCAGTACTGAGTACCCACGCCTTAACCATGCAATCAGTTACAATGTTCATGGTACTGTAGCCTTGCCTGTTTTTGATCCTTCTGTTCAAAACTGTATTGCGGTTGTTGAACTTATAATGACATCAAAGAAGATCAACTATGCTGGTGAGGTTGATAAAGTCTGCAAAGCTCTTGAGGTTAGTCTTTTCTTTGCCTGCTGTATACTTTTTTGCTTGGATACTGGTTGTCTGGTTGGATATGTTGGCATTATATCGTTAACGAGCAGCTGTATTAACCATCTGTAGCATAACTTTTGTCTAATCTAGTTATATCTTACATTCTCTTGTGCTACCTGCAGGCAGTAAATCTCAAAAGCACAGAGATATTGGACCATCCAAATGTCCAGGTGTGCATTCAATCAATCTAGACAAATAAGTTTTCCTGTTTCCACTGTGGGGATGGGTTATGCTCATTTTTTGTTATGCTCATTTTTTAACCTTCTTTCTTGCTCAGATATGCAATGAAGGCCGCCAATCTGCTTTGGTGGAGATACTGGAGATCTTGACTGTCGTATGTGAAGAGCACAAGCTTCCTTTGGCTCAAACCTGGGTTCCTTGCAAGTATCGAAGTGTACTGGCACATGGCGGTGGTGTTAAGAAGAGTTGTTTGAGCTTTGATGGAAGTTGCATGGGAGAGGTTTGCATGTCAACCAGTGATGTGGCATTTCATGTTATCGATGCTCATATGTGGGGATTTAGAGATGCATGTGTAGAACATCACCTACAGAAGGGACAAGGAGTTTCTGGGAAGGCTTTTATCTATCGTCGACCTTGCTTTTCTAAAGATATTAGTCAATTCTGCAAGTTGGAGTATCCCCTTGTACACTATGCTCGAATGTTTGGTCTAGCTGGCTGCTTTGCAATATGTTTGCAAAGTATGTATACTGGAGATGATGATTATATATTAGAGTTCTTCCTGCCACCAAATTGCAGGAACGAATATGATCAAAATGCCTTGTTGGAGTCCATATTAGCTCGAATGAAGAAGTGTCTTCGTACCCTAAAGGTAGTTGGCAACGGAGACACCAATGAAGTTTGTCTGCAAATAAGTAATGTACTAATAATTGAGACTGAAGATTTGAAGACAAATGTGCACTTTGAGAATTCTGAAGGTTGCTTTCGTGAATCGCCTGAAAGTAATGGAAGCCAAAGAGCCCATGAGGTTGATAATGGTGACAACAAAGTTTCAGTCATGTCAGAGAGACATTTGCTAGCTGATGACAACTCTCAAAACAATGGGGCATCTGTTGGCAGGCCAAATGGTAGTGGTGCTTCTGATTCTCTTCACAAAAGTAATAAACCCCCTGAAAGGAGACGAGGAAAAGCTGAAAAAACAATCAGCTTAGATGTTCTTCAGCAATATTTCTCAGGAAGCCTAAAAAATGCAGCAAAAAGCCTTGGTGGTATGACTAGTATTTGAGCTCATATTTCTCTTCCTTTTATGTCCCACTCTTTCTGACATATTTCTCACTCTACTATTGCCACATTAAACGCATGAATTAATGTTTGCTTCCAGTACATGGCAATTTAGTCCTGGCTAGTGCAGGAACATAGTTACTAAGAACACGGTTTGATTAGGTCAAGGAATGGGTTTGTGGCACACCACTGTTTTCTCAAAAATTTGTAGGAGCACTGCATGACATGCTGCAAATAGTACTGGCTCACGCATATGTGCACAGGTCAATGAATCTGTTTATGTGGTATGCGTGGGGTTGTATACTTGTATCTAGTGAACCAGTGAAGTATGCACATGGAAATGAAAAGATAAAATTCCCTGTGTACCCCTGAAAGGAGAATGTTATTTTGCTATCTACCTTTATTTATTCATTTTAGACTGAAATGTAGCTTGCAGATATGCGCTTCAATTTTGTATGCATGATGCATCTGCTTTTTTTGTTCTATTTATTATGGAACTATGTTTTTGATATAGTTGACATTCGGGATCTTATTTTTGTTTTCATTTTGTTAATAACCTTGATGCCATCACTAGGTGCTTTTATGGTTGTATATTCACTGAGCCCTGCAAACTTTCTTTTCGTTGTATGGTTCTATATCCCTTGTCCCTTTTTTTTTTAATCTAAGAGAGTGAATAGATGCGCAGAATATTGAATCTTCCAATGATAACAACATTTTTGGTAGTTTGACTATTGGATACAATTAGAATTAACTAATTCTATTTTTCTATTTGACAGTATGTCCCACAACCATGAAACGCATCTGCAGGCAACATGGGATTTCTCGTTGGCCATCTCGAAAAATTAACAAGGTCAACCGGTCTCTCTCAAAACTAAAGCAGGTAATTGAGTCTGTTCAAGGCTCAGACGCGGCATTTAATCTCACGTCTATCACAGGTCCTCTCCCTATTCCTGTTGGACCTTCATCAGATTCTCAGAATCTAGAGAAAGCAAGTCCAAATAAAGTTGCAGAACTTTCAAATTTGGCTGTTGAGGGGGACAGAGATTCATCCTTGCAAAAGCCAATAGAAAATGATGGCAACTTAGCTATATTGATGTCACAGCAAGGGTTTATAGATGCAAACAATAACTTGCAACTTGAAGCAGACAAAGCTTCTCACTCGAGAAGCTCATCTGGAGAAGGCAGTATAAACTCACGTACCTCAGAGGCCTCATGCCAGGGAAGTCCTGCAAACCAGACATTTGTTTGCAAGCCAATTGCATCGACGTTCGCTGAACCACAATTAATTCCAGAGGCATTTACTAAAGAGCCCTTTCAAGAACCAGCACTACCGCTTTCCAGGATGCTCATTGAGGATTCTGGAAGTTCCAAAGATTTGAAGAATCTCTTTATTTCAGCAGTTGATCAACCATTTTTAGCACGTTCAAGCAATTTGGTGCTGATGCAAAATTCAGGGACGGTGACCATAAAGGCTAGCTTTAAGGAAGACATTGTCAGGTTCCGCTTCCCATGTTCCGGTAGCGTTACTGCATTGAAAGATGAAGTAGCCAAAAGGCTAAGGATAGATGTTGGCATGTTCGATATCAAGTATCTCGATGATGATCATGAGTGGGTAAAGTTGGCATGCAATGCGGACTTGGAAGAATGCATGGAGATCTCGCGGCATTCTGGTAGCCATGTCATCAGGCTGTTGGTTAGCGATGTTTCGGCACACCTTGGTAGTTCCTGTGGAAGCTCAGGTTGATAATTCAGGTCAGCATTTTCTTTTCCTTTGTTCCATGGGTGCATATACATGTTCAGCGAGGTCAGTCTCACCTGTTGTTAATCTAGTTCTCTTGCTAGATAGCAGTAGCTGCTTCATTGTGTTTGATTATTGTATCAATTTTTGGTTCGAATGCATGTACTTGTGCAAAACGGCACTTGTAGTCAATACTGTACATATTAAGCCCTTGGTGCTGGAAAATTCTGATGTTCAAGTTACAAAGGTTAATTGGTGTAATACTAATATCTTCGCTGTCCAGAAGTCGAATAGTTTTGGAGGCACATTCTTTCTTTTTCAGTTTTAATTGCCCTGAAGTTTTTAAGATTTTGGAGGCTCAGTTGGGTTATTCATTCTATTTGCAGCTGCATTTTCTCTAGGAAAAAACTAAGAGCAAGTTTAATAGTATAGCCTACTTCTATCTCCAATTTATCTATAGCCAATCTAATAGCTAATTCATATAATAGTTGCTTACTATAATATTAATATATGGTCCCACATATCATACACACATTGTGTCTTGGAGTCCGTGCCTGTAGCCCGCTGCTCATCTCTCTCATCTTTTATCTCATTAAAATATGTTTGTAGCTAGCTAATAGTCTGCTATTGTACCTGCTCTAAGAGCATCATATGAACTTTCCCCCCAATTTTTAAACTATTGTCAGAGAGTAGTTGCCGTCCAAAATTCAATTACAGTTGTACATTATCCGGTAAAATATTTAGTCACATTCAGGGATACAGAGTAGAGATGAATGACTTCTCCAGTAGAATCGTTCTCTTTTTTTTTTTCCTTTTTGATGTTCAGCCGTGTCACTGATAAAACTCTAGTGAGATAAATCTCTAGTTTCTTCATTGGTTTCTTTCCGTCGATGATAAGCCTGTCATCGTTAACCATCTCAAATAACCATCATGGTTTTGAGATCTTTTGCATAAGTGCAAGTCGCCCACATGTGTCTGGTAAGAAAAATAATAGGAATATTGAAGAGTATACTACCGGTATACGATCAATGAGCTTCAGTATTCGTGTCAAAAAAAAAAAAGAGCTTCAGTATTCACCATATTCATCGACCAAAAATTGCTTGGGCCAGACAATGTTTTGTAACATGAGGAGCTAAAGATATCGGTAGCAGTGGCATCACTAGTGGCCCCATGCTAATGCCGCATCTCAATTCTAATGATCTACCCCGTAAACGCTTGGAACCTTGGACCAATTTCTTTAGAAAAGGTTTGTGATCTGGTGGAAATGTTCTAAGTCGTAGATACAGGCATACAGCCATACTTATATTGTGTACTACTAGCACTCAACCGTACTTGTGTAACCAATCAACTACATGTATGACGTATCAGCTCAGGGAGTTCACATATGCTGTGCAATACTGCAAATACAGAATTTTCGGTACAGTTAGACAAGCAATCACTCAGCAAATGCAAACATTTCTGTTCATTTAGATTTAGGAGCGGCAGTTCCATTGTTGCATCAGGGAATTTCACATTGGAACAAATGGCAGCTGTTAGTCTCATCACTTCCAGGGCCCGCTCTACAGTTTCCAAGGCCCTAGTGTGAATACCGTGCTACGGGCCCTTTAGACTAAATATTTTTTTAAAAATATATAATTGATAAACTATTAGTAACACCTGAAATTAAGAAAAAAAACAATGAGAACAAGAACAAGGGGAGTAGCTATATTTATGGCACCATATTTTTTTATTAAAATAGTCAAATTGTTTTTAAACTATAAATTTTCCATACTTACATTGCCATTACATTGTAAATTGAAAACCTATACTATAATTATATTGTAAGTTTTAATATTCGCATTGTAATTTTGCTAATACACAATGCATAAGAGAGTTAGGATTAGAAATAATTTATTATCTACTCAGAAGATGAAAATAGGAAAGATAGAAGCATACGTATATATAGGAGCAATCACATAGGAACAAAATAACTGAAATTAAGTAAAAAACATGGCGCCTTATTGTTAGCAACCCCACAAATAATCAAAGATGCTAACTAATAGATTATCATCGATTCATCATCTGTGATTATTTATACGTTGAGAGGAACAACTTAAAAATTTTCAGGAGAAAATTTATGGATAAATATATAGCAAGTCCCATCCCACAATCCTGTTGCAGCCCCAACCAGTACTGTACATATACGGGCCTCACGTAGGCCAGAATTCCGTTCCAGCCCAACCTATACGGGCCGCACGTAGGCCGGAACCCTCTCCCAGCCCAATTTGGATGGGCCACATACTACACATTATCCTTTTCCTGTTGGGCTTCGCATCTCGTGTTATGGCTGGGCCATCCGACCTGCGGCCTTGTGGGTGGATTTCACATTGGGCCTGCGAGCTAGGGACCTCACCACTTCACCAGGCCCCAGCCCAGCTGCTAGACTTTGAACAGCAGTTAAGCTAACAACAGATCACAAGCACACATGGTAGAAACCAGATCATCACGGTGTGGCTGAGCACAAAGTTCTCTTCCAATTCTGTCGAATCACATTCATGATCCAAGTTACAGATACACGAACAACACTACATTTCTAGCAGTCACTTTGCCAATTCTGATTCATGTCTATGCACAGGCCCGGCTGACGACCCAGACAACCGACATCGAGGAGAGGTAATGCTGCCCTCTCCTGAACTCGAGCCTGGCTAGAAATGTCCTGGCATCCGACATCTGCCTGACGAACTTGGTGAACCTATTCCAGTTGTGAAACTCAAACAGGCTCTTGTTCATCCTGACATAGTTGAAGGAGAAAGATGTCCCTGAGGTGCCACCTGAGTAGAGCCTTGAGCTTCTGATGACTTGATTCAGCGACATATCGTCGAGCCTTGTCACGGAGTTTTCGCCGTTCAGAGGTAGATTGCACATCTTGGCAGCGACCATAAGTTGCCGGAGAGTACCTTCTGGGCTGCTCTTTGAGTTATTTCTCTCCTCATCCCTCAGGTCAAAACAACTGCAGCACAAGGCAGCCTTGTATCTAGCAAACATTTGGGTGATAGGAAGATAACCGTTCCTCAACAATGTGTTGTAGTAACCAGCAGTCAGTTCCGATGGGTGCGAACATGTATAGTAGTGCCAATGTATTCCAGAAACCTTTCCGGCGATGGTCACACCGGTACCAGAGAAGACAGCATCAGCAACCATACATAATCTCTCTCCATGAAGAAGCAGCATTCCTGAATACCACTCTAGGAAAAACCGACCATAAGGAGTATTCCAGCATCCACCATCAGCACGGAAAAAACTAGTTTCTTCAGGGTTCTGTCGTGAGCCATCTGTGCCAGCTGGACCACCGTTTCCCCAATCTTGCATGCCAATAAGTTGTGCACGAGCACTCAGGGATGCTTGCATGAACTGTCCACATAAAACAGAATATGGTGATCAGTCTATCTTTTGATGCTAGATGGCAAAAGAGTATTGGTATTTCACAACAGAAAGCACTTTATTTATTGAGGTTTGACTTAAGAGAAAAAGACATAATTCAATATTTCTTCCTCAAAAGAAGGGGTATATGGCAGGCTTAACAGTTGAAACCACTTTAGCTTCAGATTAAGGACTTAGAGGCTGAAGCCAAAATGCCTGCTTATTCATTTCCTTGTTCAATAAAGGTAAAGTATATCTTTACACACAGCAGTTTGATATAAGCTGGAACAGGAGACAAGTAACTTGATTTTAAGTTCAAAGTTACATACAAGTTGTAACCACATAATCTAGTTGGTTTAAACAGGTGAATGTGAAACCTACGGCATACACCATGGTTAGTAAATCTTGGGATCAATCATTAGATGCCCCAAAAGAGTACATTTTAGCATGCTAGCATTCTATATATAAGTGACATTTGGCTAAGATCTGTGATGTTGTGTACCTTGTCATAACATTGAAACTCCCCGAGTTCAGATGAGATGCCTGCTTGACTTAGTGTCTCAGTTGGGCATGATGGATACCTAAGTTCACCTCCTGGGCCCATTCCAATTTGAACTTCCTGAATGACAATTATTATATAAGGCTTACAACCTACTGGTGATGTAAATTTAACATGACATGCTTAAATACCAAGAAAGAGCACAAACTGTCACTATAGCCCCAAGGTACTCTTTAAAAGCATCTCGAAAGCTCCTCATGAAGTCTGAATAAGCCTGCATTGGTGATCTTCCCTTCAGAATCGGAAGAATATCACACCCGAGTGAGATGTATTCTTTATTTCTTCGTTGGTATCTATCCGTATATGACAAGTCTGGCAACTTATCCATCTCCTCAAGTACCCATTGAGGTAGAGGGATCCTGAAAGCAGGTGAAGTGAAATTTCAACAATGAGCAATGGGAAGATCTTTTGCATGAATACAATAGCCATCAAGCCCACACTTATATATAACTATCTGGGAACAAGGAACGATGAGTAGCTTGGCTGTATATACTACATAGCAAATGCAAAAAGGCTAACATGGAAAGATTTGAAAACAATTATGAAGCGAACATGTAACAAAATTCTGACATGATCACGGTGGCTTCACAGTCTATATGTAATAGCTTTTGTCTTAGTAGACAATATATACTAGTTCTGAGTTCAATATTACCACCAAGTGTGCGAACTAAGCATCCAAATCAACTGTTGATCAAAATTCTTGGCAAAATGTGGCCCAGAGGTTAAGAAAACCACATATTTCAGCTAAGTTTCGCTTTTACAAATTACATCAATCAGGCAACTGGCAACAATTGATTTACTGCAGTCATGTATTCATAGGTATCACGCATGGTGATTGATTCACAATGGCTTGGACCAGACAGTAAAAGTACTTCGTTTGACTGACAAAAGATCAAAGATACCAAAGCAGTGACATCAATAACCCAACATGAATGTCATGTGAAGCACAACCTGAACTGATGTGTCTGGACCCATGCACCACTGTGACAGTATCTGCCTTGACTATGCTCATGGAATTTGAATTTGAACTTGATTACAAAAAAAAAAAAAAGATCTAACCAACTCAGCTAGATTACTTGTTCAGTTATCTTGTAGCCAGGCCTTCATGTTAGTTATTTACTAAGTAGTGAGATCGTCACTGGCAAGTTGGTGCCATGGTGGCAGGATGACTAGCAGTGGTAGGAATAGACAAACAGAACAGGAAAAAGAGAAACTAGAGGAGTTTGAAAAAGGCAATTGGGAAAGAAATTGTTATTTATTGCTTGATCCTGAAAAGTTATGTGGCCGACATACTCAAACCAGGAAACATCCAAGAACACGCATCTCCACTCTTTCCTATTCTTCATGGTTATCTCCTAATCTTATCCTGTTGCATGCCTATATCATCTAAGTTGCTTACTTTGTGCTAATTTCTTTTACCAATCGACAGCTCATATTCCTATTCCTACTGGACTACTATTCCTACTGGATTCTCGTGTGCCATCGACAGCTCCTGCTTTGCCCTTTCTTATCTATCCGATCTTAGGGTTCTCACATACTGGTAGATATATTTTAATAACATAAATCCAGATATTTGCTTATTAAGTCTACGGGCATTGTTTAAGATCTCTTTTCTCTTCAACCGTTCCTTTTTTTCGATCTAGTGACAAACGTATATGCCACTGCTATTCAGATACGTGCACATCTGAGCAGCTCTGATAGAGGCAAACTACCTACTGTAGAAACAAATTACACTTCTATTAACATACATACAGTTTTAGTGACTCCAATAGGAGAAAACTACGTATAATCTGAAGGTACTTTGCACACATATCACCACAAAACCACAAAGTAGTATGCAAATCCCACACTTGTTCTGTGGATCTACACTATATATATATAACACAACCATGCTCACTAGCTCAAGGGATTATGGTCAGGGACACAGCTACAATATTTTGATGCAGGGGTCATATAGTAAGAGCTGAACACCAAGGTGTACAGACAAAATGTTTTATCCTTCGCAACATGTTGTGAACTTGTAATTGGATGTCGCGTTTCTTAGTCAACTTTCAGCTCTAGAACATTGCTAAGTACTCCCACAGACATGGTTTGAAACAGTAGGAGCATGATCTCAAATGGAACAAACATGGTAGAATACCTCCTTAAGATAGGAGTATCCATAAATCAAAGCAAATATGGTAATTTGTGAATATTAGATATCACTCAATCTTAATAAACACCCCTACCCAACATTTACATCTAAACATGTTATGGACCACAACCTCCATGACACAAATTTTGGTCCTATGAACATACAGTATTCCTCCTTTTTCCTAATAGAGTCAAAATGCCACGTTTCAATCTGGATAGCTCTACTCCTACATCCACCACACAAACGAATCACAGTCCATAAAAGAAGTTTCTAATCTGGTGGCAGTGCTGGAAACTTGCATATGATGCCAATCTTATGATCATGCATTGTGCTGTACTTCATACTCGATAACCCCTATCTACATTCATTGCCTTCCAGAAAGCTAACTTATGGCGCAAAACTGCGGCACTTTTTTGTACAATTGCGCCGAGAGAAATTGAACAACCATAAAGCACATTATGCACATACAAACATCTATTCCTAATTTAAGAGGGTTGTGGTATCCAGGAGTTTCACATTTTCCAGCGCAAGGTTCATTCCACAAACCTTAAAACCTAACATCAGAGCAACAAATATAAAACGGAAGTGAGACATGGGGAAAAGGCGAGACGCACCATGGAGGGTCGTGCGGGCCGGCGCCGCACTGGTGGAAGGCGAGGATGGCGCGCACGCGGAGGCCGTAGCGGCGCGCCATGGCGGCGAGCTCGAGGTACCCCGCCCAGTCGTACACCCCGGGCCCCTGCCGCTCCACGACCCCCCACCACAGCTCGACCGCCACCCCGGCCACCCCTGCCCCCGCCAGCGCCGCGAGCGACGCCGCCATGGCGCGCCGCCGCGCCACCCTGCCCCCCGGCCCCACGGCGTCCGCGGGGAGCGTCACGTACACGGACGCCCCCATTGGCGCCGCCGGAGGCGGCGGCGGCGGCGACGCGTAGTGGATCTCTCCCCCGCCTCCCCCTCCGCTTCCCCCATAGGAGGAGGAGGAGGAGGAGGAGGAGGGGGAGGGTGAGGGCGCGGACGAAGAGGATGAGGATGAGGAGGAAGAGGAGAAGCGGCGGCGGAAGCGGGAAGATGAGGAGGAGGAGGAGGCGGCGGCGAGGCGGGGGAGACGGGCGCGGCGGCGGTGGGCGGACGCGGGTGGGTGAGGCTGCGGCGGAGGCGCGGTGATCGCCGCCATTGGTGGCGGTGAGCTTTGCTTCGCCTCGCTGTTCTCTCGGCTCTGCTGCTGAATTACCACTACTTTCTCTGAATTTTTCTTCCTTTTTTTTTTTCGATGGCGTTGTTGTTGCCTGGCTAACTGCTAAGCCATGAGAAAAATGGACGGTCACAAGCATCTCTGAACTCGCATAGCAATGGGCCAATGGTCGTCCAATGCGTCAGTGTCACCGTCCATCGGCAGAAAAACGGCCTTAGCTCAGTTGGATGTACGCGCAGCAGCAGATTCACGTTTCCGAATGAAAACCGGTTGAAAATCATGAGATTTCGAGGTCCTGACGCGGAACGAATTTAAATGTAGGATCAAAACCACTGTGTATATGAAAGAACATCTACTCCAGTGGTTGCAGACTTGCAGTGACCCGAGTAGCATCTAATGTCTTTAGTTTAAATCTTTGTATGAGTGAATTTTAGATTGGGTTGTCTGGTTTTATTATATTTTAGGGGTGTAATTAGTACTGTCAAAATAATTCAGAATTTTTTCTTTTGTAAGATCCAAACTTAAAATAGTAAATTTGAATGAAATTTGGCAAATACCGTTTTACCTTAAGGCTGCGGATCGAACCGTTCATCGCAAAGATAAACCCTGCACAGCATTACAAACCCATTTCATCGTTATTTCACACTAAACAACGACACTTCTTCCGTCCAAAAATATAAATATTCCTAGCTGATTTGACAGTCTCATCTTTTAAACTACTGTGCTGACATTTTCGACGAAAACATATCGAAAACCATAGAATTTTAAGGTTTTTTTATGCGGGTGATTCGTTCGAGTAAAATTTTGAATGATTATCTAGAATTCAGATTTGAAACAACATAAATGCAATTAAAATGATTGCAAATATGACGAAAACTATCATACCGTCAAGGGTTAAAGATCCCAACGTCTAATGTTCAATCAGAAAGGTGAACCCTGGAAGACGATGAGTAGCTTATTTCTGAAGCCAAAAATGACCGTGCCATCGGATTTAACACATACTGTATGGGGTAGCGATCGTCACGGCACACAAGTACACAACACACAACACAGGGGCGAAGCGCGTTGGCCGTTGGGCCGTGGAGCTTTTGTTTTGTCCGCCGTTTTCAATTTCACCGCCAGTGCCATTTTTTAACAGCGACCACTGTATTTTGGTTGCTTCTAAGCTTCGTATAATTACATCATTTCTTGGGTGTGAAACTCAATATATGTTTTGTTTTTTTACCATATCATCAAACGTGTTTTTCTTCTCATTCTTGTTAAATAGATTAGATGTATGCCTCGTGAAAAAGGGACTTTTCGCCTATGCAATTCGTAAAACTAATGGCAATGATGCCCTTGGTTAAAAGGGAGAAGTGTTTTCCGGACATTTAATTTGTACCATAATATGTAACCAAATCAGTAGTGATTTCTCTTTTCTCCTCTTGCTTACTGGCCAAATGTTGGAATCTAAAATTTATTATATTACATTACAAAAATAACTAAAAAGAACTCACCACATTTCGCTTCGAAGGCTAGAGATTCTCGCATTAATAAAACAGATAAATATTTAAATGGTTAGATTGTGATGGGTTCAAATTATAATAGCGTAGGTCGATTAATGCAGTTTTATGCTAATACAATTATATCTAATTTTACTTTTAACATAAGAGTTGTATATGAAATCCAATTATAACTTTAAGTTTTCAGAAAACCTACACCACGGCATCCCGTGGAGACGGGATCCCCTCCTCCTACCTCACTCCTCTCCCCAAAATCATCCGAATCCTCTCCTCCTATCTCACTCTCCTCTCCCAAATCACACGGCACTGCAGCCCTCCCCGTCGCCTCCTCTTACCTCACTCTCCTCCCCCAAATTAGACGGCACTGCAGCCCTCCCCGTTGCCGTTGCCCACTGCTCACCGGAGCCAGCGGCCGCCGCCGCGAGGGAGGCCGTGACGGTGAGGAGCTCGGCGGCGAGCGCGGTGAGCGAGAGGGAGAGCGGGAGTGGGGTGCGGTGGAGCCGGAACGGGGTGCGGTTGCGGCAACATCCTCCATTGCCGGCAGCAAGCGGATCTGCTACAGCGTCGGTGATGATGACCTCCATGGCCGGTGGCAGGGGCGCGCCGAGCACGTCGTCGTCCACAGCCGGCTGAGGAGGCTGGGGAGGCATGGTACAAGGTAGGCACCATATCTGTCGCCTCCTCTTCCTCCGCCGCTGCGCCGCCCCGCTGCTCGACCTCCTCGACCCCGCGACTCCTCCTCCTCCTCCTCCTCCTCCTCCTCTCTCTTAGGGTATCACGCTGATACCCAGGTACCAAGGTCTGATACCTAGATACCAGCTCGATACCCAGGGTACCAGGTATCAGTCGATACCAGGGTACCAGGACCTCCCGACCCCGCGACTCCTCCTCCTCCTCCTCTCTCTTGGGGTATCACGCTGATACCCAGGTACCAAGGTCTGATATCTAGGTACCAGCTCGATACCCAGGGTACCAGGTATCAGTCGATACCAAGGTACCAGGGGTACCAGGTACCAGCCGATACCAGTGTACCAAGTACCACCTCGGTACCTTACCCAAGGTACCAGGAGGATTTGGCGGTGAGGTAGCTGCTACTCTGGGTGCTCAGGGGTGACGACGCCGGCGAGGTATCGTGCGTGAGGTAGCTGCTACTCTGGGTGCTCAGGGGCGACGATGCCGGCGAGGAATCACCCGAGCGCGCGATACCGAGGAGAATTTTTGGCGGTGAGGTAGCTGCTACTTCGGCGATGACGCCGGCGAGGTAAGATAGCTACTGCTCCGGTGACGATACCGAGCAGGCAGTGGCTAGGTATCGAGACAAATCACGTGTTCTGTGGGGTGCTCCTTTATGCTGTCGTTGCTTTTTTAATTATCCCATGAGTGCACTATTTTCACGGTATCCCGTGGGGTAGCAGCCCTCCTAAGTTTTATTGTGAAAAAATACAATTGAATCTATAGAAATAAAATATAGAGTTGCATATCAAAACTAATTTTACTACAATTACCTTAGTTCCGCACAAAATTGCACAGGATATCCCCTAGTCTAAAATAATATATCAGTTACCAATATTGTTTCCGACTAAAGTGTATAGACATGGTACATTAGTAAATCACAAATATGTGGCAAACATATCAACACTCACAATGTAATTTCCCATAGATCGAGTGAGGGGATGAGGAAACATGGGCGGCGTGAATGGATTAAAGCGAATTAGTTTACATTTATTTTTTATTTGTTTTGAGTGTAAAGACAGATGACCCTTGTACGTAAGAGAGTAGAGTTGACATTTCAAATTCAAATTTTTTACCTCTTAAATTTACATTATACGTGCGGGTAATCGGCATGCATGTATACGTACGTGCCGACATTATAAACCTTTGTTCTCGCTTGATGTTTACCGGTAATGGCGTTGCATATGCTGCGTACAACACGACACCAATTTTTTTGTAACGACCACTGTTTTTAATGTTTCACAGCATAACACAGTCACATCGCTCTCCGTGTGTCATGTTGGTTTATGAGGCTAAATTAATCTATGTTTCGTTCGTCTTATCCGATCAATCACACGTTTTCCTCTCTATTAAATAAAAAAAAATGGACTTGGTTTTCTCTCCTATTTTTAAATGAATACCATTGTTGTCCCAGTTAAACGACAAGAAAACGGTTCCTTCAAGTTTTCATACTAGTATACATCAAATTAAGTAGAGATAAACTTGGTTCCTGCAATCATGAAGAGTGCAACCCCATTTCTCCTTTTCTTTTCTTTTTTGAAAGGAAACACCTTCCAAACAATCAAAACTGAAAATTTTCACTTCGGTTTGATGTGAATGCCAGGTTGCTTCTATTACCAATCTACGACTCCATCGTTTCGCTTACTCGGGGAATAAACAAAACAGCATATTTGTAAATGAAAAATAATTTGTGAATAATTTTTTACATATGTGTTCTTAGCGATTTAAAAATAAAGGTTGAAAAATAAACTTCGACGAAAAAACCTCAAAATCAACTCCAAATTTAAAGTTGAAAATTCAAATTTGGCTAATAAGTATAAACATAGGTGAAAAAAATAAGGCTGCTATACATGGCATTTAAAAAAAAAACAACGGTCTGGTTGAGGTTATACACATGAACGAGTGGAACTTTTTTTAAAAAAATGGAATAGTATATCACGTGCTAAGGAGAAAGAGAAAAAGACAAAAGCGCAAATAGAGGGAGTTTAACTAGTTGGAGATATATATACAGAAATAGTTTCCATTTTGCAGTCAATACAAATTACAAAGGGTAAAAAACTTGCGGCCTCGCAGAAAAAACCTGTGTACCAGGACTACCAGCTTCAGATTAATAAATCATTGATTCTGGATGTGGATTAGCCGGCCGATGACTACTTAGGGCAAGAAAACATCGGGGGCCCCTGTGACACGGAGCAGTTAATAAGACAGCATCATCGTCCTAAACTTCTTGAGGAAGCTGCGCCCGGCTGATTTGACAGTCTCATATTTTAAACTACACTAATTGGCTTGATCATTGTTCATCCTAAGAAGCTTAAGCTAAAGGGGCCTCTCCCTGTTACATTTCTTTAATTTGTTTGTGATATATACAAGAGATATCCCTTGAGGGTTCAGAAGGAGCAAAATTGAGTTGTTCTAATAACATCAACCGTGGTAAAAAATACTAAATAGAAGTTCTGTTACGTTAAGCATGTGCGTGCAAACATAAGGTAAGAAAGATTCAGGAACAAGGGCGCCAAATACTTGTGCTCCCTGACAATAATCAGATGGGAACAATTCTAAATTTTTAATTTAATGCAAATTTTATTCAAATTCACATCTTTCCAACAGGTAACCATCGGTTTATGGGGACATCTATAATTTATAAACCTCTCCCATAACCATCATTTTTTAAAAAAACAAAGCCGACACAAACTAATATTTTTTGTGCAATCATACTAGTTGGCAAGTCCTATATTAAAGATGGCATGCAACTCTTCTCATACTTCATCCATCACATCATGAAACCACTTCATGTACTCTTAGCATTATCTGCCTGTACCCTTATCATTATCTTGAGCACTTCATAGCTTCAAATACACATATTGCCGCCCTCTCTCCCTCTCAGGCTCTCAGTGCGTCAATCACCTTGTAACACACATCCACACACACACAAAGATGTTCTCCGCCAAGGCTCGGTGGATCGTCGCCTTCGTGCTCAGGGTGGCCGCCGCCGGCGCCGCGGCTGTCGCGGCGGTGCTCATGGCCATGAGCCATGATGAGGTCATCGTATACGGCATGGAGGTGCAGGCCAAGTTCCGCTACACTCCATCTCTTGTGTAAGTTGCAATAGTACAGTAGCACCGTATTCGTGCGAGGTTTCATATTGATAAAACAGGAAAAGAAATTAAGTATTTAGAGAGAACACCACAAGCACTGCACATTTCGTTTGCATTTGCAGTTGTGTTCCTGAAGAATTCGACCGACCGATCGATCTCTCCCCTGGATGCAGGTTCTTCGTCGCCGCCAACGCCGCCGTGAGCGCGTGCAGCTTGGTCGTCCTCCTGGTGCCGTCGTCGACGAGCAAGCTCGCTGCGAGGCTGCTGCTGATGGCCGACGTGGTGCTCGGCATGGTGCTCACCGGCGCGTTCGCGGCGGCGGGTGCCATGGCGGAGCTGGGGAAGAACGGCAACAGCCACGCCGGCTGGATCGCGATCTGCGTCCAGGTGCCGCTCTTCTGCGACCGCGTCAGGTCGGCTCTCGTCGCCGGCTCCGCCGCCATCGTCCTCTACTACCTCATGCTCATGTACTCCATTTACATTCTCCCCATGTTCCCATGAGCATCTCTACTAGCTTTTTTAGGGTAGTAGAGGTGTCGTCCCAAGTTTAGTTTGCAGTCAGTATTACTTCCTCCGTTCTAAAATAAATTAATTTTTGTTTATGTATAGAATTATGTACAGGAGTTTATTTATTTTAAATTAATTTTTGTTTATGTACAGAATTATGTACAGGAGTTTATTTATTTTGAGATAGAGTAGATGCTCGTGAGATTAGCAGCCTGTTTTTTTAAGAGGTTTTTTTTGTTATTCTTGGAGAGTTATATAGCCGTTGGATAAAAATGCCACGGACGTCTGTGCCTCTTCAAGGATGGAAGAAAATCTCTTATTTTTTTATATGTTTTCTTGTAAAGGCTTTTCTATAGTAGTGATGATCAAACGTTATAGTATGAAAGCACATAGTTTCTGTATACAGCTAGTTAGTGATATATGATTGCAACTGCTACTATTATGTAAACAGAAAAATTGTAAGTTTGTGTTATGGCTTCTTAATCCAATATGGCATGTAAAATTGTAAATTTCTGAAGAATATATCACATGAGAGTTTCAAAATTGTTTAGGATGTTTGACACATCGGTTATTTATGTTATCCACGATTTGATTAAAGTCCAAAATTTCCTTCAACCAGTTACTACATGACAGGGTCAGAGGTCGCAATCTCAGACGGTTAAAAATGAAGTTATTTTGTGAGTAAAGAAATCCCTTCTGGAGTCAACGGAAAGGATACAGACAAAATCACTCTTGTCCTCTCTTGTTTTAATAACATGGTTTACTGCTCAAATCATGACTCGTGATCAAATGACAACCAATTAGAAGCCCTGTATCTCCCAGATGGCTGGTCATTTAGCAATTTTCTTCCTTTTTTTTATTAAGGGTCCAATTGGTTGTCATAACTCATGGTCATTCAGCATTTTTCTTCCTTTTTTTTTTCTTAATAGTGCAGTTGGTTGTGATATTCATTCTCACTCAGAAAACCATATATCATGGGGTAAAATCCAGAAAAATCTACAAGTGACCTACATAAGTAGTAGTTGTGAGTCTCTTTTTATACCTGAGCAACTAAATTAGTTGATGATCAAAGCTTGCTTAGACTGGTTAAAAAATGTTCAGTTTTCACTTTTCAGCGCATCACTAGTTGAGCCTTGTAAACAGTTTATATTCACATCAACAACTATATCAGAGAGGGTCGATTTGTGTGATCTATCCATGCTATTTCATCAAGAATGAAGTTTGTCTAATCAGGGTGTGCTAAACTGCTAATATACTTGATAGAAATGCAGACACCCCCCCAAAAAACAGAAGAACAGATAACTAATACTGGTATGTATGGTCACTATACATGTGTGCTGTCATGTTAAGGGCTTGAAGCATAGCCTCTCCTCGCTTGTTTACAGTGAAGACGCACATGCCACCATTGTTCACATCAATGGAACGAAACCTGCATGATTAAATTGCTATTTCAGAAAAAAGAAAAGGAAATGTTTGCAATTTTGTAAGTTGGGTAATATTGTGAAGCAACTCGTAATGTTTTCAACGAATTTTTCCAATCCAAGTGTACATAAGACTCCAAACTGTAGCCATAGGAAAGGTCCAACTTGCCTCTCAGGCGGAAGACCTAGCGCGGTGCAGATGAGTGCGCGCAAAATAGATTTGTGAGTAACGACCAACATATTTTCTCCCTGGCATAACAAATGTGGAGAACAGAATGAATGTTCAAGATACCCAAAAGAAGAGAATTTGAAAGGTTGAAAGGTTCATACTGGAGTAAGCAAGATTTCCTTCCAAGCTTCTCTTGCTGTTCCCCATAACTTCCGAACTGGGTATATGCCATTGACCTTGAAATTTGAAGGATCCTCCCGCCATCTGGTGTACAACTCTGGATATTCCTTCTTAGCATCCGCTGCCTCCAAGTATTTACTAAGGTCATTTTGTGTAAATGGACAGTAAGAGTGAAGAGATTGAAGGCTTGTACAAGCAACAACATACCATTGGTCATGCCCTCTAAGAAGAATAGATGAGCCTCTTTTAACGAATCAAGAAAAATAAGAGGCTCCTCCTTCCCCTTCCATATAATTTCGGCAGTTGACTGCATATAAAGAACAACGTAGTCAAGCATTTATGTGTTATTTAGGTAACAAGTGATAGATTCATATTAGGATTATTGAATTAGAACCTTTGCCCGTGAGATAGGACTAGAGAAACAAACGTCAAATTTCATATTTGCAAGGGCATCGCGACATTTCTCTGCCTGCTTGGCACCAGTTTCTGTTAACACGGACAGATTTGAGCTTCCCTAGACAAAAGAAACTGGTTCATTAACGCATTCAATAAAGGCCGAGTTTAGTTCCAAAGTTTGAACCCCAAAAACGTCACATCGAACTTTTCTACACACACAAACTTCCAACTTTTCCATCACATCGTTCCAATTTCAATTAAACTTCCAATTTTAGCGTGGAACTAAACACACCCAAAATGCATCTCGATTATTGAGGAGATTCCATGAACTAAATATAAAGTTGCAACAGGTATCGTAAACAAATTGTTAAAATGGTTGTTTGTTCATGCAGTCTAATGAACACCATAACTTAAACAAAGAAACCACATCTACAAACAGTGTACACCTCACCAAAATATTAATCACGGGAAAGCAATGGGAGCAAAAGTTGCATTCCAAGTAAATACCAACCTGTACGCGGCTTTCCGCATTCCAAGTGCTCAAACCATGCCTGACAAGAGTAATCTTCTTCGACGAAGTTAACATCTCATTCGTAAGCGATGTTGTTGCTCCTCTGAAGCCATAAGCAGCACCAGTCACGGATGCCTCATTGTCAGGAGGGGTTTCTACAGATACATTGCTCACACCACTATGAGCTGCTTTGACGGTAACAACCCTGAGTTTGCCTACAGCAGTAAGAGCAACAGCACGAAACAGTCGGTACAAATTCAGAATGTGTTCAAGCATAAGTACAGACGTTTCAGACTACCGCATAAATAAAATTAAAAATGACTAAAAACCATGAAAAAGAAAACTACTCCTGTTGATGAGAAATTCTTAGGAATGCTCTGCCGCCATTCAGAGGCTTGGCTTGAGCGACATGCTCACGACACAAAATGTTGCACCGTGTAAATTCAGAGCCATCACTAACCATGATTTTACTTCCAAGGTTGCTACTTCATCAATAGGAAATTTTCACTTAGAGCAAATTATACTACGCATACGAGGGTAAAAGGTGAGCGAATTGCAAGCAAACTTCAAACTCGAAACAATAATTACAAAAAAAATAAATCAAAGAACAAACGCGAAAAATAAGGGAAAGTGGAAGGGGGTAATGAGATACCGGCGCGCTTGCGGAGGTGTGGCGGAGCGCGGGGTGGTGGAGCAAGGCGGAGGCGGAGACGGCCGCCGGCGGGCAGGGACGGGAGGCACGCCGCCGGCGAAGGCTGCGTCGCCAGCGAAGCGGAGCCCATCTCTTGGCTTTCTCTGGACTTCTGGAGACGACCAGCTAGTTCCTCAGGGGCAGCGTACAAATATCCACCAGTTATTTCGGATAAAGTTTAAATTTACCTAATTTTTGCAGAGGGAGAAAAACAATTTAATTAAGGGAATATCGCAAGAACCAGCAAATTTCCTCCAAAATCGTTTGAAAATCCTGTATCTAGATTAAAACATCGCACGGTCCTCCTCCGTGATGTGATGAAACATTTTGGGTATTCGTACTTTACATAACTTGTTTGAAACTGCAGCTTTAACCTTGAAATCATAAATTTGAATCCCTCATTTTGTCCGACATTTTCTTTTTGTGAAGGATGTAACGCCTCATTTGGTCCCCTGAGGCCTTGACAATGACTTGCGATTTGTGAGCAGGTTCTTGCACTTCTTCCACTGCTGCCACAAATTAAAGATATTTCTGCCGCCTAAGAATTTAACAGTAGCATATTCGATATTTCTGCCGCCTAAGAATTTAACAGTAGCATATCCAGTCAGAATATGCTCAGGGGTCTTCCGGCTAGCTCCATAAGGTGGTGGGTTAGATGACCTAGGTTCAAAACCTCACCCCTTCTAATTATTTAATATTTAGGTCCTTCCCTAATATTTTAGTTTTTTTTAATACAAAACCCAAAAAGATCTTCAGGGACTCGAACACAAATCACAGGTGTATAATATCCAAGGAATTTACCCGTGTTTTGTTTTTTGTTTTCCCAGTTATCCCCCTGAATTACAGGAGTTTCATGATTTGACGACAACGCTAGAGAAGTTCCAGTCAAAACATCAATTTCACACACACGAACACCACGATTTCAGAAAAAAAAAAAGAGAAAAAACTTTAACCTGTACAGGCAAGATTTCTGAAAAGCTTAGGTGCTCCGATCAGCAGATTAGTTATTCATTTATCTCCAAATATCTAGATGCAGTTGTCATATTAAGCCTACAGAAAAAATACTCCAAACAAAGGATTACAATCTTTTTATGAATACTCCAAACAGAGGATTACAATCTTTTTTTTAACAATTGGCATTAATAGTTCTTTGAGTTACAATTTTTCTTTTTTGTTGCTATGAACAGAAGCAACATTACAAGCAAAATGGGTTCAGCGATAGCACACAGGATAACAAGGGCAGACATAACAAGATAGGAAAAACAGTGTTCCTTCTCAATGAAAATAACCATGGACTTGCCCGCCCACATTTTGGCTAATTGTTTCCTCATGGTCCAGAACAAAATTTGGAGTTGTGATCACGAAATAGTCCATTAACCCTGCTGAAATACCACACTGTAAAATGAGGCCATGAGGGAGTAGAGCATTAAATTGATATGTAAATTTGGAACTAGCCCATTGCAAAAATAGATATGAATCGAGTAACGACTAGTTAATTACATACACTCTAGGCAACACCAATTAGTTCCGCAACATAATCTCCCTGAAAATGTCATAAATGGGAGTGGAAATTGCAAGATATCGTATTAGACAAAAATGACTTATTACCCCAAAATGATAGCCCATGGTCCATGGATCTCAGCAGCCATCATTTGTTTGCTTCTCGAAAGGCCATTTGCACCTGGGGCACTTCATCCATGGTGCTACTTATCATTTTTCTCACAGTCCATATTTTACTGCAACCTCTTTAAAACATTTTGCACTGACATGTTAAAAGAGTGTGCTGCCTCAGAAACAAAACAATTGCAACTAAGAAGGTACAATACAATTACGCTAATTGGAAACATCAATTATTAAAGTTTTCTCAGGGAATAGGCGTTCATGATACTAAGACATTTAGGCTACTGTCTAATCTAGTCGAACATTTAGTTGCTCCTAAACATAATTTACACAATTGATATTGCATATTTTCCATTCTTTCAAAAGCATATACAGTATCTAATATTCAAATCAAGAACTTATCAGATCTTCATCAACAACTGACTGAATATGTCAGCGGTAAAAATTGAGATGGAATACCTGCCGTGTTTGAAGCATCTGAATTCTGTATTGTTCTATTTCCTTCGCTCTAGTATCCTGCGGTCCTGCCTATAGGTAAGATCCTTACAATCTTTAATCCTTCCATCAAGGTCTACATTGATTTTTTCCAACTCTATGGGGATCGATGACCTCAAATTGTTTGATGTACCCTGAAAAATATTGAAACTTTAAATATCAGAATACTGAACAGAGAACAGATGTTGGATAAACAAATTAAGGGCACTGAGCAAAATCAGAATATTTCCTGTACTTTTTTCGCAGCAGAAGCCAAAATAAAAGAAGCAAACAGGCAAGGCAGTATGCCAACAATCACTTTGTTTTCCTTTGGCCTGTTATCCCTTTACTGCTATGGTGCATAACAGAATGCATTCAAAACTGAAGACGGGTTTAGTAAGGCAAACACTCTTAACTTGTCAACACGCCAAGAAGCACAAAGGCCTCAAGCGCAGCATAATCTGGGGAAAAGCGAACACATGCCTGACCTGAACAGCTAAAAATGCAGGAGGATATAGCAGAGACTACAAAACAGCTTGGCAAAGCTACCAGATAAAAAAAATCTACTAGTAGCAATCTTATGAATATGTTCCAATAGCAATTCACAGTTTCACACTAATTCACCACATTTCGTCCATCCAGATGGGGCAAATTATAAGCCGATTATCAAGCCTAGGTACCGAACGATCCCACATACTACTCTGAACTGAAATGACCAGATCACCTCACCTCCTTTTCCTTTTGGTAGTTTTCTCGGTTAAAACCCCAAAATGCACAGCATCTGACCACTCCAGTAGAGCATCCGTCACAACTACTCCAAAGATTATCCTCTGCTTTGATGGGATTGATTTCTTCAGTGGACCACGGGAGCGGTAGGAAGAGGCTGGTAGATGGATAGGGTTTAGTAATTAGTACCCACCTCGGTGCTAAGGAAGGAGGCGGTGACGCCGGAGATGGGCTGCACCGCAGGTGCGCCCGTTGCCTTCGCCGTCGTGCACCGCGCGTTGTTCAGGACCCGCCGCCCCATCTGCTCGGAGTAACTCCTCTCGCCGCCGCCGCCGCCGCCGCCGCTCGCACAAACACTAGTCGCGGGTTGAGGTGGGCCGTTCGAGAGTCCATGGGATGAGAGAAGCGGCTGCTGCCCGTGGCGGAGGCTTGGGCTGGGCCCAATGAGCCACCGTTTTGATGGGCCGCTGGCAAGAGAGGGGATGGGCTCATGCCTAATGGGCCTCTTATAATACCTTTTTTTTTTGAATAAGTTCACTTTGACTCCCTAAAAGTGACCCGAATCTAATCTATGGCCCTAAACCGCAAAATCGGATATATTGACCCCCAAACTATTGAAACCGGTGTAATTTGACTCCCTTGACGGTTTTGGAGGGCGGTTTCGCTGATGTGACGCTTAGGTGGCATTTTAATTAAAAACATATATGTGGGACCCGTTTGTTATTCACACACACAAAATTGTGGGGGCCACTTGTTGGGAATAGTCCCATATTGCTTATCTAGGGGGAGTTGAACCAACTTAAAAGTGGGGGGAGCCCCTCACCTCTTGAGCAAGGCTTTTGGGGTGTAGTAAGGCTTTTTCCTGGTTGGGCCAACGTCTTCCGGTTTTGGGCCGACACTAATGACATGTGGGCCCGTCTCCTTTTCTTCTTCCTCCCCTCCTCCTCCCTTCTCTCTTTGGAGCTGACGCGGCGACAGCGGAAAGAGAGGATGACAAGTGGGGCCCACATGTTAGTGGGCCTCACAATTTTGTGTGTGAATGACAAACGGGTCCCACATATATGTTTTTAATTGAAATGCCACCTAATTAAGCACCATATCAGCACTACAGATTAGGTCAACACCGTCACGTCAGCGAAACCGCCCTCCAAAACCATCAAAGGAGTGAATTTGCACTGGTTTAATATAGTTTGGGGATCGAGATATTCGGTTTTACGGTTTAGGGTTATGAATTAGATTTGGGTCACTTTTTAGGGATTCAAAGTGAACTTATTCCTTTTTTTTCACTAGTTACATAAGTACACTCCTACATACATGTAAGTTGTAACGGGTCAATCCCATATAATTTGAGATAGATTGGGGCTTGTAAATTAACGGATCATATCCATATAATTAGGGAGGGGAAGATGCTTACTTTTCACGTATGGAAATGAAAGGAGAGAAATCTTTTTTTGACTTTTTTTTTCTAAGTTAAACTTTTTAACTTTAACCAAGAATGTAAAAAAAAGCTAGCAATATTTTCAGCACTAAACAAAAAACTATCAAAATATATTTAATGTTAGATTTAATAAAAATAATTTGGTGATATAAATATTGCTTTTTTTATCAACATGGTTAAATTTTCGTTAGTTTAATATTAGAAAAGGCAAAGAGACTTATAATATAAATGGAGGGAGTAGTAGAGGTAAGCAGAAGCCCTATGGTGAGTTTGTGCTATGTGATTTTAATTTTTTTTCCCACTAAAAATAACTTCTTGATGAAATACGTGACAAGTCTCTACCCACCAAACTTTCCCCAATTAATAAATTATTTTTAAGGGGAAATTAATCAATTATTAGTTACTTTTGTCTCGTTGTCGGGTTCATTGGATATGGGCTTTGTGTCAAATAAAGCTTGGTTGTCATTAGTTTTCGTCTTATAGTGTTTTAAGAAACATAGCCATCTATCAACCGTAATAAGAGATTTCACTTAATACCATCTAAATGGTGATGATGAAATGTGTGCTGTCAAATCTCAAAATACTATTATTAAATAAATAAAATTTTAAATGGGAAATATATTACAAGATTTGTTATAAAACTCTTTCATATAGTTCTATTTTAATAAACTTCTATATGAAACATGTGCATTAATTGGAGATTCTGTTGAATGGAGGTAACACTATTGGTTCTATTTTGCGAGCATAATATTTTAAAAAGTAGCTAATTGGTAGTTTGTTTGTGAGAATATGAAGAAATAACTTCTGACTTTAGTTTATTTTCTAGATTCTATAAGTATACAGCTTCTCATAATCTAGATAAAAACTAAACTATTTGAGGTACCTTTTGATTATCATAAGCTTTCTAAACAGGCCATATGCATGGTACTCACTATGGAAAAGAATATCTTTGCATTTGTTTTTTTTTGAGAATTATACAGTACAGACATTCACAACGCACGCGCACTCATCCCTATGAACACACGCACGTAAACCCTACCCCTGTGAGCATCTTCGAAAACACGCAGACACTTACAACACACGCGCACTCACCCCTATGAACACACGCACGCAAACTCTACCCTTATGAGCATCTTCGAAAACTGGGCCGGCAAATCCTGGAGAGATTGACGAAGTCACCACAGGCGCCTCGCTGTCGAGAGGTACGTCGCCTATCACTGAAAGCACAACGCCGTTAAATCCTAGAAAATTCGCTCCCATGAGAGTCGAACCTAGGACCTCATGTGCTATTGAGACTCTTGTAACCATTAGACTACATGCACTTTCGCATCTTTGCATTTGTTAATTCAAAACATAATTGAATATTGTAGTTGGTTGATTTCTAAATATATATGTCTGGATTTAATATTTTCAAAATTTTAAATTTAATTATCGATGGATCCATCCCTGCACCTAATGTTTTGTACTCCTATCCACAAATGCAGGACTTTTGTCTTTTCTTAATTAAAGAGGCTAAGGTTGAGAGAAATAGTACATTTCACATTAAATAAGGGGTGGTTAGGGCAAAGATTGGATGAAAAATAAGTGAATGGTAGAATAAGATTATTGGATGTTCTTCTATTTATTTATGAATCAATTTTAAACTCTAATGTCTTTATATTTGTGGATGGATGGAGTATTAAACATTACAAGTTTTCATCGTTTACATGCGAGGTATTACCTAAAGAAGTATAACCTATAACAAATAATATTCCCAATGTTCTAATTCATTTGTCGTTCTAATAAATCTCATACTAAATTATGGGTGTTAAAAATTACATTGCTACACTCATTAACTGCATCCTAATTAACCATCTTTTCGAAAGCAAAGCATTAAACATTCTTGCAATGAGTATTACTCTCTTCATCCCAAATTGATCATTATATATGTTTATGCACCAAGACCAAGGATAATTTAAATCGCATCAATCAAGGCACCATGCACACATTCTTCAACAATACATGCATCGATTAAAACACCATGCCAATTATACCCTAGCATGCACACATTCTCTCATGATGCATTAATTGTATTTCGATGAAATTTATGTACATGCGGTTATATGATGATCAATTTAAAAAATTTTAAATTCTATTATATGATGATCAATTTAGAAAGGAGTAAATAGTTGCAACGAGTATTAAGATATCTCTTATTGTTAGTACTAATATGGCTTTGTTGGTGAATGGTAGGAAGTACTCTAAAAATATTTTAAAATGTGAAAACGACAAATATTACTATATAAATTTCAAATGCTAGAACAACAAGTAAACTGAATAGAACGGAATACAACTTTTCATCATCTACACGCGGGCTTTTACCAAGAAGATATTCCGTGTAATAAATAATAATCATACATACATACATACATACATTCCCTTAAGAAAATAGTGGTACAGGCCAGAACAAAGCAGCTAATTAATTAACATGCAGCATACGAATCTGATCGGCTCGACCGGCTCAGATCATCAAGCCGTCGATGTACTCCTCGACGGTGACGTACTCCATGTCCGGATACAGCTCCGTCGCCTCGACCCCGACGGCGGTCTGCCCGCACGACGCCACCCCGGGCAGCAACGCCGAGGGCACTACGGCCAGCTGAAAGTTGAGCGGGAACGGGGATGCTACACACATATATACATCCACCACCCGGAATTATTTATGTAGTATGTATAGAGCAGATTAATTAGTTAATTTATTTATTGATTAATTAACGAGCTCGCTCTCTCGTTAAGCTCTTAAATTGATTAGATGATTCAAATTTAATTACCTTCGATTTTTGTTGCAAGCTCTTTCTCGAGGTCCCTGCCGATCTTCTTCTCCCACACGGAGACGAGCTGATTGAGAGAGCACAAATTCGCAGGTGGCTGCACACAGTATCTTGTCGAGTGTTCGTGGGTCCTCCACGGCTTTGATTGTCACAGCGCTCATATATTCTCGTCCACGAACATTGCTGATATGTTCAATATAATTATGAACCATCAAGCATGCACATATAATTTGATTGAATGAAGAGTATTCCTTTTTTTTTTGGAAAAAAGTAATTGATTGACTAGCTAGCTATGCGATAATATTATATCCACGCATATGGACGAATGATACTCCCTTCGATCACGAATAACTATCGGTTTTGAGTACTCTCTTCGTTTTTTAATAGCTGACGGTGTTGATATTTTGAGATACGTTTAATCATTTGTCTTAATTAAAAATTTATGCAATTATCATTTTATTTTATTGTGACTTGATTTATCGTCAAATATTATTTAAGTATGACTTAAAAACTTTTATATTTGTAAAAAAAATTGAATAAAACGAATGGTCAAACGTTTATCAAAAAATCAACGACATAATATATTAAAGGCAAATTTTGCTACAGGACACTGCTTATGTGTAGTTTTAGCCCTAGGACACTGCCCAAATTCACTTTTGGGGGAAAACACTTCATAAACGTGATAATTTGCCAGTGGACATCGTGCCGATTAAAATAATAATTTCTGGTTGAAGAGGAGAGAGAAATCGTATGAAATGACAAAAATACCCTTGGGCCCACATGTCAGCTCTATCTCCTATCTCTCTTCTCCTTTTCCTTCTGATAGCTGGCGCTCCAGCTCCTCAACAGTGCGCGCGGCGGCGGGTGGCCTCCGGCGTCGGCTGCGGCGGACCGGAGCAGGCGGCCGAAGCAGGCGGGCGAGCGCACGGTGGCCGACGGAATTCTGCAGTAATCGACAGCAGTCATCACTATGGTCTGCCTGTAATGTTTTATTGGACTCCTTATACGTCTTGTGACTATGAAAGTGGAGGCACAACAAATTGTGTTTTATTGGACTCCTTATACTCCTTATACTGTGTGCTTGTTGTCAACACAACAAATTGTGTTTTATGTACACAATTCAAAAACTCAGTGTTTTTTTCACCTATGAATTTCGAAATTATGTAACCATGAGATATCACCCCTCTCACATGATCTTGATTGTTGGAATTTGGAGTGCATATGTACTCAAATGAGCAATTGTACCTTTAAATCTGTGGCCTGGATGACTTGCATTGTGCTTATTCTCCATAATTTTGCATAGGTAGCAAGTCACACATCGATCTTCCTGAAATGTGTTATTTGCTTTCTAATCTCTGAGCAAGTGTACCTATAGGAAGTCACACATCGATCTCTGAATTTTGCATAGGTAGGAAGTCACACATCGATCTTCCCGTAGCACTAGGATGCATCTAGTCTTGAGAAACTGATGCATATCACTTCCCTAGATGTAAGTGCTCTTTGTTTTCTAATATCTGATTTTTCAGACTTTCCTATGTCCTGGTTGTAAGTTCTCTTGTTTTCTAATATCTGAATTTCCAAACACTTCCTACTTAGGAACTATAAAATCTTGCCTGCAGGAATTAATTTGCGCAAAGAGCAAGCAAGACCACAGCTTTGATTGTAAACTAACGGATACCACTATCTGGTTGTAATTGATAATTCTCTGAATTTACACATGATCTCGCTTTCTGGAATTTGGGGCTTCACTTTTGTGACCATACATTAGCTGCGGCAACCAAAAGTCCCAAGAGGATTATCTATAGAGAGGACAGCAGCATGCAACATATGAAGAAAAATTCTACATCTGTGCATTCCCTTGTATGAATATATCTGTACATCAGATCACAACAGATGAAAAATTCTACACCTGGGCATGTAAATGAGAATGTTTTGCAAGAGCATTATGTACATCTGATCACAACATATGAAAAATTCTACACCTGGGCACGTATATGAGAATGTTCTAGTGTATACACCTGGGCATGTATATGAGAATGTTCTTGTGTATATGATTATTCTACATAATCAGTTTTCAAGTGTAAATGATTATTCTTGTTCATGGATTGACCAAGATTATAGTGTTGTTATACTAATGTTTACAACAGATGCAACATGTCAGGAAACTTAAAAAAATACATTCTGTATTATAACTGGCTATTGCAAGCAAGCATATGGATCTATAGATAACGTCCTTATTTTCTACGCCTATTTCAACTGACATTACACAACATCCAAACTAGTCAGGGAAACAATAGGCACACAAAAGGAGTCTATCCATCCATCCATCCATCCATCCATTCATTCATCCATGTCACCATATGTAACACCCCAGGTAACCACATACCTAAAGTGCCACACCAAAAAACACTCGAAACCACTAACTCTCAAAATTACTAGAAATTTCAGCAGAGTCTCCCCAATAAATATGAACATCCACGACAGGCAGTTATAAGATTAAATTAATAACAATATCATTCCCATAATACGATCCATCCTTATAATTCATGGGAATAAACTATTAGAAATCTAAAAGATTAAAAGATTATTACGAGACCAAACCAGGATATAATTTAAGTGTCATTATGGACCTAAACAATATAGTTTCATAGTGTGCAAGTAGATGTGTATATAAGGGTACTACTTCCCACCCATGCATGTCGGTCTCAATGCGTACCTAAAACCAAATAAAACACAAGAGTGAGTATAAAAATACTCAGCAAGTATAATATGGAACTAAAAACACATATACACATCATTGGCAATAAAGCATGAACAAAAGGCTTTCTTTCTTTGATAGGAAACACATTTTCAAACACCAAGTCAAATAAGATAGTAGTTCCCATCCCGGGCTGGCATGAATTGAAATAGTAGTTTCCATCCTGGACAATAGTGAATACATCCTAGCATTTGCCGGCAAAGCCGAGTAAGCGTGATCAGCGCTTACCCACAGGATCATGAATAGAAAACCAGATAGCACATCCATGACTCGCATGGCACATGAATAATTGAAACCGGAAACAAAGAACCAAATTGAAACCATATTGCACATCCATGTCAAGCATGGAACTTGAATTATTTAACCAGATCTAGAATACGGAATATTGAAACAAGAATAACATCGTAAACATAAGATGAACTCAAAATGTAAATAGTGTGAACAATAATCTGAACATAAGTAATCACTTATCACATAGAAATATATCGGAATTAAATAGATAGAGTAAACAATCCATGAATCACACAATTAGTTCGTCATGCACTTGTCTCTAACGAAGAATTGGTATCATGCACAATCTGATGGACCACCACCTAGGGTTTCTTTAGAGAACTTGTGAGGAGACAATAGGGGAGACTCCGATCTAACCCCTCCTTTTACTCCTCCCCTCCTCCTCGTTCTGTTTTTCTACTTCGCTTCAATCCAAGCTATGAAGGTGGAGATCTAGGTAGAGCAATTTGCTGTAGAGGGGAGAGATGCGAACACAGGAGGAGGGGAGGAAGGAGACGCCGGCCAGGGAGAGGGGTGGCGGCACTATGAGGGGAAGTGGGATTCGGTTCCCCTCTCTCTAGGTTTTAGGGGAGAACTAATGGGATGGGTTTATGGGCCTTCTCATGTTGGCGCACTTCTAAAGATATTTTTGTTTTATTTATTTCTGTTAACATCTTTATTTTAACAAGTCAACCCAAACTAAAAAACCTAAATATATTTTAATATACGGGGTATTACACCATACCGGTTGACAGGGTAATTGACCATATGCAAGGTGTGTATAAGTATAATTACACAAACTGAATCGATGGAATCTGACATGGCATGATGCTTGAGTACAAATACCCACAAGGTTTTGTAAAGCTAATAATGGTGCCTTAAACAAAATGCACCCCATAGTATTAGTATAACACACACTTTGCACTGATTGACTGTGTGTCTCCACCATAAACAAAAAAACTTCCTCCTATGGGCACGGCTGCTTTCGTCAAAGTGCTACCCCCAGCAAGTTATAAAATCATGAAATCTCTAATACTATACACACTTTGCACTGATCGACTGTGTGTCACCTATAAACAAAAAACATCCTCAGAGTAAATGCATCCACCTTAGTTGCTTTCGTCAAAATGCTATCCCAGTAAGCTACAAAAAAAATTACAAATGTCAAGCTCCAAGCACATACATAAAGAAAAAAAATGCAAATCTAAAGCCGCAAACACATGCATGGTTGACAGGCCTACATCAGGGTCAAATATAATAAATGTCGAGCAAACATAGACTAAAAAAATATTGATATTATGTTCCAGTTTACCTGTTTTTAACATGTCGCATAATGTACTATGAAAATCTGAATTCAAAATAGACTATTAGTAGGAATTAGGTATTACCTAGTACCATTGTCCTTGTTGGGACAATTGCGTTTGTCACGGTATGCAATTTGCTTGCACGACCCACACAAGCATGGGTTGGTTTCCTTTTTCTTCTTTGGATCCATGTTTTGCTAGGCACCCTTATCTGCATGTCCCTTATATCACTTGCGTCTCCATTTAGCATCAATATCACCCGATGCATGAATGTCAATCTGGTCTAGAATGCTACTGTCGACGGTTGATATCGCGATTCCGGTATTTGCATAGTATGGGGATCGTTGGTACTAGGATATATGCGAGACTGAGGTAAAAGAGATGGAGACAGGATTTTTATACAGGTTCGGGCCCCTGAATTGTCAGGTAATAACCCTACATCTTGTTGGCTGAAGCCGGTATTGCTCTTATTCACCATAATCACATCAGTACAATATGTGAGGTAGCCTATCTAACTGTTGTCGACATGGCGGTCTGAGGGTATGGCTCGTAGTCGACAACAGGGTAGTCTTCCTCCTCGAATCCGTGCCCGGCGAGACCAGAGATAGCGCTTTCGTCTCTCCTGACAGTATCCGGAGACACCATAGGGGACTAGTCATGCTTATCCCTGAGGTCGATATCCGACGTCTTGTCTTGTCGTATGTTGGCTTGTATGTTGATCTTGTGTCTTCTGTTGTTCCGTAGAATGTGGTGGGTGTGTTCCCTCTCCTCCTCGGGGGCCTTGTATTTATACCCATAGGTGTCCCCTTGTCCAAGTAAAACTAGGGAAACCAATATGGATACAATCCGAGTAGTCCTTGTCGTTTCCATATAGAACTCTAGTTGTCTTTCCTTATCCGGAACTCCCTCCATATCTGAAGTCAGTTTCCGTATAAGACATGGTATGTGGTGGATCCTACCGAGATTTAGTCAACTACTATTAGGTATGTGGTATCCATAACCCTGACAGTAGCCCCCGAGTTCAATGCAAATGAACAAGTTCATATTCTCAACCGCAGACCCTGGAGTAGCTGTTATCGTGCTCACGTGACCGTTCTCGGTGGGTTCAGAGATAACGTTAGACTTCCCTTATCAGCCTCGTGTGGGCACCTATAGGGTTTGCCTGAGTCAATCTCCGATTCAACCAAGAAAGTGCAGAGCATACGACTAAGTCTCCCGTCTTGCTGTAATCGAGAATTTGGATTGAAGTCAAGAAATTTTATCTCGGCGGGTACACCATCTCTTCATTCCGTATTCCTTGTCGAGATCCACCAACCGTTCTCGAGTGATTGAGAAGGCGTAGAATCTGCGACGAAGCCTTGTCAACATTTATCGTACTCGTCTTAGTCGATCTTGGCGTAGAACCATAGAGACATAGAGTCTTCAACAATGTCGAATAGAATTTTCTTGAAATCAATACTCAGAAAATAATATTAGATAGAAATAGCCCCCGATCGAACGCTCAAAGGGTGACATGTTATAATATGTATGGAAAACTAAAAATGAATTAAGTTTACATACCAATGTTTTGTATATGAGCGTCTTCTCTCTTACCGACTTCGTTCAGTCAGTTTGTTGAGTCATACACTCTCCCTAGCCCCCAGCTTTGTCGTCGGAGAATCGTTCTCGGAGGATAAGGCTCTTGGACCCTTGACCTGCCTTGGCTGAACAAGCACTGATCCTAGCCCCCAGCCGTGAAGTTGGAAAACTCAATTTCCGATTACACGGCTTGGTTAATACGCACAGCGAGAATTCTTACATGATCAGATCTTACATGGTTGTTTGTCTCTACATGATCTGACAAGGCCTTATCTGCTCTGGGCGTCCCCAGCCGAAGTTCCCTTAGGTTCCTCAGAGGCCTTGCCAAGACGGCGTAAAGGGACAATAGGATTGGTTTCAACTCTAGGTGTCATCATGGTAAGGGATCTCTGGGTAAAACACTTGCAATATTGTGTACCTGGTATCAACTTTGTTGGAGTAGAGGTAATGGGAGAATCGCTACACCTCTGGTCGAGGACTAGGTAGTAGCCCCAACTCGACCACTTGAAGTGGAAATAGTGGGAGAATCGCTACACCGCTGGTCGAGGACCAGGTAGTAGTCGTAACTCGACCACTAGAAGTAAATGTACGAGAGATCGCTATGATTAACTGGTTGAGAACCAGTGAGTAGGTGTCTCTCGACCATTTGGAGTCGTGGTACGAGGACCGCTACGCTGTCGGTTGAAGACCAGTCTTAGCTGTTCCTCAACCATCTGAAGTCATGGTGCGAGGACCGCTACGCTATTGTTGTAGTCGTACCTCGACCATCTGAAGTTAAGGTGCGAGAGATTGCTACGTTTTACTGGTTCGAGAACCAGCGAGCGAGTAGAATTATATCTCGAACATCAATGGAAGTTGCGGTGCGAGAGATTGCTACGATTTACTGGTTCGAGAACCAGCGAGCGAGTAGAATTATCTCTCGAACACCAATGGAAGTTGCGGTGCGAGAGATTGATACCATTTACTGGTTCGAGAACCAGCGAGCGAGTAGAATTATCTCTCGAACACCAATGGAAGTTGCGGTGCGAGAGATTGCCACGATTTACTGGTTCGAGAACCAGCGATCGAGTAGAATTATCTCTCGAACACCAATGGAAGTTGCGGTGCGAGAGATTGCTACGATTTACTGGTTCGAGAACCAGCGATTGAGTAGAATTATCTCTTGAACACCAATGGGGACGCTAGAGTTTGTTTATTACATGTGCATCTCATGTGGCCAGCATGACTCACATACCCAACTTATAGCATATCCGGATGTCCGTTCGCAATCATGTCAGGTGATCAAGCCGATGACGTTCGTGAGGAATTATCCATTAACAACCTTTTCTCGAGTAGTCCAGCCATGGCCGGTGCTATGAGATAGGTCGTCGGTCTTTGTTGGTAGGTCGGGTGCGACGACTCTGCATTTGTTGAGATCGTTCTCGATAATGGGGTGTACTCGACCACAACCTACTCGAGTGCGCAATTGTTCCTGAAAAATATTTTCTAGAAGGCAAGACATATAGCAGAGAATATCGAGTATGTACTCAAAAAACTGCATGAATCTTCTAGTATTATCAGGATATAACGAGCAGATTAAATATCAAGCATTATGTAAACCGTAAACAAGCATGATTTATACATAAGAAAATAAACCGAGCCCCCAGCATTAAACCGTAGTCGGCTTAACATCGGACACACTCGCACAATAGATGTTGTATAAAAAACATGCTCTAGATAAACATAATAAATTATAGATCTGACAATATCGTATAGATTGGAAAAATAGGTACGATAAATTGTATATAAAATATTGCGTATCTTTGTAGATACATGCCGGATGTATCTACGAAATTAGTAGATTAATTTAAAAAACCAATCTACCAATTACCTTGTTGCGTACTCGTTCGACATCATACGGTCTGACATCTTTTGGTACGCCGCGTATCTTGAGGCTTGGATGATCTCGATAGACCAAGTTGTCGATGACGATGATGGTTTTGATCTCGTCGGAAGACATACTCCGGTCGGGTTAGATCTCCACAGCCGAAGTCGTCGAGTAGCTTGTTGTTGGAGAATCCATCTCTTGAACTCATCTCGTCGAAATCCTGAAGCACCAAAATCCCCTACCTGGCGCGCCACTGTCGACGGTTGATGTCGCGATTCCGGTATTTGCATAGTATGGGGATTGTTGGTACTAGGATATATGCGAGACTGAGGTAAAAGAGATGGAGACAAGATTTTTATATAGGTTCGGGCCCCTGAATTGTTAGGTAATAACCCTACATCCTGTTGGTCGAAGCCGGTATTGCTCTTATTCACCATAACCACACCAATACAATATGTGGGGTAGCCTATCTAACTATTGTCGACATGGCGGTCTGAAGGTATGACTCGTAGTCGACAACAGGGTAGTCTTCCTCCTCGAATCCGTGCCCGGCGAGATTAGAGATAGCGCTTTCGTCTCTCCTGACATTATCCGGAGACACCATAGGGGACTAGCCGTGCTTATCCCTGAGGTCGATATCTAGCATCTTGTCTTGGCGTATGTTGGCTTGTATGTTGATCTTGCGTCTTCTGTTGTTTCGTAGAATGTGGTGGGTGTGTTCCCTTGTATTTATACCCATAGGTGTCCCCTTATCCAAGTAGAATTAGGGAAACCAATATGGATACAATCCGAGTAGTCCTTGTTGTTTCCATGTAGAACTCTGGTTGTCTTTCCTTATCCAGAACTCCCTCCATATCCAAAGTTAGTTTCCGTATAAGACATGGTATATGGTGGATCCTACCGAGATTTAGTCAACTACTACTAGGTATATGGTATCCATAACTCTGATAGCTACAACCAATGAAGTCCTCAATTTCCCCCTCCCTTGTTTCTTGGTGCATTGGAACCATTTGTTTTACACTAATCAAAAGATTGCCAAGGTTAGTTCTCACTAATTCCAAGATTTCCCTCGATTGTGCAGCCAACATAATGGATTCTTCCATGTCATTCCGTGCAGACGAGGCCAACTTGTGCATTTCTGAATCCTCGGAACATATTGCCTTCTCTTCTAGCAGGTTGCCATCTCCATCAAACACAGCTTCTCTCTTGCACCACTTAGTCCACCGTTTCTGCACGTAATGGCTTGGTAGATCTTTCAGCTTTGCACCTCTAAGCATATGAATGATGTGTCGACATGGAATTCCATATAACTCAAGTAACATACAAGAGCAGCTAGCAATCATGCTTGTTGTTAGGAGTCTGACCTCTCTAATCTTAGAAGAATCATCGCTTATTTCCATTATCTTCACCTCGCCATCATGGCAAGTGTTCTCAACAAAACAATGATCCCGAGCAGTAAGGACCTCCTTCTGAAATGAACTGAACACTTTCATTGTGAATGTCTCGCTCCCATTCTTCTCTATCTCCCAAGATGTTTGCAGCTTAGGTGTTGAGTGGATGTTAGCATTGTCAGCTTCAAGCTCTTGGTGTCGTTGTTCCTCCATGGCTGTAGCAAACCTAAGCCAAAATTCAACCAATGCATATTTGTAACCAATGAAGTGGCGGAAGCAACTATTTTGACTCTCTGATCTTGAAGTAGTTCTTAGGATTCCTGCCAAACAAACATCCCTACAATATGCTGGAACCCATGCTGCTCGGAGGTTGTACTTTGCGTCTAACCAATCATTACCTTCCAAATCAAATTCAGCAATAAGAGCATACCACTTCGCCTCAAATTCATTAGGAGTTTCAGAGCCCCAAACACAAGAGTTGACCTGCTTATAAAAATGTTCATTATCCCTCAAAGAAGGTCTGACCTTGTCTGGAAGTTTTCTCATAATGTGCCACATACAAATCCGATGCTTGGTGAACGGGAGAACATTGCGAATGGCAGCCTTCATGCTTGCATCTTCATCCGTTATTATCAGCTTAGGCGCCTTCCCACCCATTGCTTTCAAGAAGGTCCCAAACACCCAATTGTATGACTCAATCTTCTCATTAGAGATGAATGCAGCACCAAACATCACACATGCTTTGTGATGATTTACTCCAGTGAAAGGCGCGAAGATCATGTCATATTGGTTGGTTTTATATGTTGAGTCAAACGAGACAACATCTCCAAATGTGCATAATTTTTTCTAGAAGTAGCATCAGCCCAGAATACACGGACCAAACGTTTCTCATCATCTAAGACATAGTCAAAGAAAAAACCAGGGTTGGCTCGTTGCTTCCTAGATAGATTTTCAATAAACATCTATGCATCTGCTGAATTTATGGCACACTTTACTTTCCTGTGAAAGTTCTGCATGTCTCTTTTTGTGCATCCTACAAACTCAAACCCCCCTTCACTAACCCGCAGCAACCGAAAGGCTGCCGATGTACCGATGCTTGCCTTATGGCATGTGAGCAATGCACTCTTCGCCCTGCAACTAACTTTTCTGTTGGCCTTCATGAACATTTTCTTGCTAGGAGTCACAAGGGCATGGGCATGTCTCTCAAAAAATTCAGAGAAAATGTACCTACTATCACTTGTACATTTCATGGTGACCCTAGCTTCACACCCACATCTAACAATTCTTGTATTGCGTTCTTGCTTACTTATATCTGCAATTATCTTACCTTGTTGTTTCTCTGACGGTCGCTCCCCCTCTTTCGAGCAATAGAATCTCTTCCATACTACAGCACCATCAACTTTCCTGCTTTGTCCTATATGCATGTCAAAACCAACAGCAACAACGTACAGTCTATAGTACTCCTCAGCAGCTTCCAATGTTGGAAAAACCATCCCTTTGGCTGACTTCACATCATCATCACATTCCGGTGTACACGAAGAATCCTATCATGAGAATAATGGATTGTGCATAAGGACTAGGTTTAATAAACAAACAATCGCATATTTTTTTGTATAGATACTGACACAAAATGGAATGCACCGGCTATAGCTTGGTGTACTAAATCCATCCGAAATATAGGCAGATGAGCTCATTTCAGCCACTGACAAGGCATCAACACATTCCAGTGTTTCCATAGCTACAGCCGAGCTTGCACTATCAATTTGTTCCATCTCAAATTCAGTGTCACCTGCTTCAGAGCACAAAAAAAAAAGAAATGTAGTGTCAAAACTTTTACTAGCATACATCTAGTGGTCGAAAGCTAGATATAAAAATGCAAAAGTGCTAAGTTGCAAGTGCAGACCAAAGTACTTAAATGATGCTCTTAAACAACAAGATTTCTTCCACCTCATGACAAGCTTGAGGATGTCTTACACATTTTCTTATATGAAAAGAAAAGTTTTAGAAACATATAGATATTGAAGATGTAAACAAACCTTTAGACAAAAAGCTCAAGGTGAACCCTTTGATGTCTTGTAGCAGGTCCACTGCCTCTCAGCTATGCCCAAATACAAGTTGCACTTGAGGTCTCCACAAGCTGAAGTTGCATTTGAGGAAAACTACGGAACAGATATCACAACGAACTTTCTTAGGAAAAAAACAAATGGTGTAAAAACAAAATAGTAGGAGAAAAAAAGAAAAATAACAAAAAAGGGGGAAAACACCTTAAATATGTTTATACCTAATTGTATGAACACTTCGTGGAGTAAGAGGGAATCGAAGAGGTGTAGAATCGCGACAATCTCTCATGAGGAGTCAGAGGATGAAGCCATGGTAGCTACAACACCGAAGACCTTGCCCAGCCAGCCCATTGCCGTGACAGCACCGACTCTGGCACAGGCTCCGCCGACCCGTCTGGCCTAGCTACCTCCCGTTAGAAGCTGCAACTCCCATCGCCACCGGTCGCCATCATCACATTGGATCTACTTTCTCGCAACCTCATTGAGCATGACTGCGACACTACTCATCTAAACCTAGGATTGGAAGGAATGGGGAATGGGGATAGAGAGGTTGGATCTACTTTCTCGCGACCTCATCGAGCTGTGCTGCAACACTACTCATCTGAACCTAGCATTGGAAGGAATGGGGAACGGGGATTGAGAAGGAGGACCGGAGGAGTGAGGATTTGGGGATTTTGGACCTCACAGGCAGGACGGACCACAATACAGGCAACAAAGATATTTCCTAGGAAACATACTACATTTAGGGTGGTAAATGCAAAATGTTAAGGCCCAGGAGGTACACTTCAATCTCATCCGTTGGTGCTTGATCTAATGGCTAGTTTCCAAATTTCCAACAATTGGTTCATTTACACCTGATATTCCCTCTATATATAGGGGAGAGCAGGATGAGCGTACGCGCGCACTAGCTGCTAGTTAGAAGCTCATTTTTTATGATAGCTGTTGTTTGGCATTATATTATAGATTCATAGTATCAAGATGTGTCATATTTAGTATTAGGTTGGTTTTATATGAGACAGAGGAGTACAGAAGACCATAATGTGCATCATGGTTGAAAAGGAGTAAACCAAAGTATTTAATTAATAAGGACCTTAAACAGAAGCACGAAGAAAGTAACAACAAAAGCTTGATCCAGGATGAGAGCCTAAGCTACGACTTCCAGCTTTTACTGTGACACACTTTCGTTAGCCAGCATTTCTAAGATTATTTAGATTTCTATAAAACAAAAAAACATGTTGTTTACAAAGACGAAAGGGAATCAATAATCACCTAAAAAACACATGTTGTTTACACATTTGGATGTGTGTATGATTATCTGTATATGAGGTTTGCTAGTATAATGATGTGTCTGATACTCCCTCCTCTCAAGTACTCCCTCCACTTCACTATAAGCGCATTTTTAGAAGTGAGAGCAAAAAAATAAAAGGAGAAAAAAATTACCCAAATGCCCCATATTAAATGAAGGATATTAGTGGGATGGTAATTGAGGGCCTGAGGGTAAGATGGATGGAAATTTGAATGGGTAATTAAGTAGTATGGTAGGATTGTGCTTATTTTAGGACAAAACTAGAAAATCAGCATGTCTGTTGACACGCGCACTAATTAGCGTAGGAACCATAAATTCAATAAAGACTTTTATTAAAATTTATAAATTTATTTTTATATGAAATTTATCATCACAACTTTCAAATTTTAATTGAACCATTTCCTAAATGTGCAAGAGGGAGTAGGGAATGTTTAGCTAGAAAAGTACGAGATACATATTATAATATAAATGTGTTTTTTATCACCAGGGAATATGTTTTGTTCCTATTATCTCTTGTTTATATCTTATATTCCCTCCGTTCGAAATTGCAAAGTATTTTGGGTCTATGCTAGGTTAAATACCTTTTAAGTTGATAGAAAAATGTGGTGGAATTTTCAACACAAAATAAATGTATTATAAAAGCGTATTTACCGGTGGTATTCAATGAAATTAATTTGATATTATAGATGTTACTACGTTTAATAAACTTAGTTATTTTTTTTAAAAAAAATGACTTGAGACAAACCCATGACATCATTTACCAAACATAGGACATTAATTAAGATGCTTAGCACTTACCTTAAATTTAAGGTGTATTATGCCCCATTATTTTCTCCATATGGAATCAACCACTGCAAAATTTGAGTTTTAAAACTTAACTTTTAAATTATGTTGATTTTAATTTTTCATTGAAGTTTATTTTTTAGCATTAGGACTTAAATCACTAAGGCTCCGTTGGGTTCCCAACTCCCCCTCTCGTTTTCCGCGCGCACACTTTTCAAACTGCTAAACAGTATGTTTTTTTGCAAAAATGTTCTATACAAAAGTTGCTTAAATAATTATATTGATCCATTTTTTTAAAAACAAGCTAATACTTTATACTTAATTAATCACATGCTAATGGACCGCTCTGTTTGCCGTGCGGGAGGGATTAGTTCCTATCCTCCTGAAACGAACCCAGCTTAAGAACACAAACATAAAAATTTTACTTATTATTATTTTTACTAATAAATTGTACGGCGTATATAAATATTGTGAAAAAGATGGGAGCCTTAGATCATACTTATATGGTATTTACATGAAAATCCAAATATTTTCACCCTTTTTATTTTCTTTTTATTCTTTTGATTTCCTTCCCAATTGCCCAAGCTAAATCATTTTTTCCGGACTTCTAGCCCATTTATATTTGTATATTTTTTATGTCTTATTTCGGTACACTCAGCCTGGCAGACATATCTATAGAGGCACAACTCACAAACCCTTATGATGACACGTATGCTTTCCTTTGGGCTTATCCATTTTAAAATCCACAGAGGACAAGGGAAAAAAATAAAGAGCCATCTCGTTCCCCTGAATCCCCCATCACTTTCTCCACTGCCACAGTCGGTCTTGTTTCTCTCTTTCCCTATTGTTTCTCGTTCCCCTCTCGCTTTCTCCACTGCCACAATCACTCTTGTTTCTCTCCTTTCCTTCCTCTTCGCCAAATCGAAAATAGTTGGTAGTACAGATTGTCCGTTCCTTCCCATCCCCTTCATATCTTGATTAATCTCTCTAGCGGTGAGAAGTTTAGGACGTAACCATGGGGTGCTTAGGTCCGACACCATTGACTATTCTTTCGCAGGAGAGATCTGTGTTGGCCACCTTCCCAGATGATAACATTATTTTTTTGAACATGATTTACGACAGACAAAGAATCTGAAATTGATTTTATCAGTTTTCGAAAAGCTTTCTGGCTTAAAAATAAATTTTCATAAAAGTGAGTTATTTTGTTTTGTCAGGCAAAGGAGTGTTATGATCAATATTCTAATATCTTCGGTTGTAAGATAGGTTCTTTTCCCGTTAAATATTTAGGAATTCCAATGCATTTTAGGAAACTTTTTAATAAAGATTGGAAATTGATTGAAGAAAGAATTGAGAAAAAACTTAGTAGTTGAAAAGAGAAACATTTATCGGTTGGGGGAAGGTTCGTCTTGATTAATTCTGTACTTTCAAGTCTAGCTATGTTTATGATATCTTTCTTTAAGATACCGAAAGGGATTTTCCAGAAAATTGATTATTATAAATCACGGTTTTTTTGCAAGGGGATGATCATAAGAAAAAGTACAGACTCACTAGATGGGATATTATTTGCCAACCTAAGGATCAGGAGGGCCTTGGGATTCATAATCTGGAAGTTCAAAATAAATGTCTTTTGAGTAAGTGGTTGTATAAGCTAATAAATAAGGAAGGGGTTTGGCAGGACTTATTGAAGAGGAAGTATCTTTATAATAAGTCTATAACCCAAGTTGACAAGAAATAAGGTGATTCCCATTTTTGGTCAGGGGTCATGAAAGTAAAAAGTATTTTCTTAGATATGGGGTCTTGGATCGTCAATGATGGGGAACAAATAAGATTTTGGGAAGATAAATTGCTATGTAACTTAGCTTTCAAGGATAAATATCCATCTTAATATGCTATAGTTAGAAGGAAATCAACCTCTATTGCCACTGTCATGGGATCTGTTTTGCTTAATGTTTTTTTAAGAAGAGATTTAGTTGGTCAGAATCTTGTATATTGGCATGAATTGTGTGCTTCTATTGTACATATTCAGTTGAATCTTTCTTTTAATTGTTTTTAGATGGAATTATCATCAGAATGGTAGGTTCTCAGTAAGGTCAATGTAACTAGCTTTAATTAACAATGGTTATGTTGAGAGGAATAAGTGTATTTGGAAGCTTAAGATGCCGCTTAAGATTAAGATCTTTATGTGGTATTTGCTTAAGGTGCTGCTTTTGTATAAAAAATGAGTCTATTCAACATCTCTTTATGGATTGTCATTACGCAAAGTTCATATGGAGAGCAGTTCAGTTTTCTTTTGGTTTTAACCTTCCAACTAGTATATCTCATATTTTCGATGGATGGCTTTTGGGGTTGACAAGAAAAAGAGTAAACTGATACTTGTTGGAGCTTCTGTCATTTGTTGGGCTCTATGGTTGAGTAGAAATGATATGGTTTTTGACAAATCATCATCTATTTCCTATATGCAGGTAATTTTCAGGGCAACACATTGGCTCCGGTTTTGGGTACAGCTACAAAGGTGTGATGATGATGGAGAGTTTCTAAAGGTTGCATGCCGCAAGTTGGAGTCGATGGTTATGCAACTTTTTGCCAATTATGGATGGAGGTTTACAAATAGACTTGAATAAATGTGTTCTCCTTATCTTGGCTAGGTTTCCTCTACTTTTGTTTGGTGTGTTCTTTTTAATTTGAACTACACTCTTTCTTTGAGTGCTACTTTGTAATAATTGGTTGTAGCTTGTTTTGAGCAAAAATCAGGATGTAAAGCATCTCCGGTAGAGACCCTAAATCTGACCCCTAAACAATTTTTAAGGACTAAGGCTAAAAAATCAACTCCAATAGAGCCCCTACCATAGCCCCTATTGTAGGAAGGCCCTTAGAAATCTCCCCCTGGCCCCCAGTTCAAGGGGCTCTCCTCGCAGCCCCCATCCGGACGTTGTCTGCATGACGGAAAAATCACCACACCTGCGGGCGCTGCATCACTCCCCTCTCGTGCCGGCGATGACAACGCTGATTGCCTCCACCTCCCTGCTGGCCTCTAGCTTAGTGCCGCAACGCCACTCCAGTGCCTATTTGTATTGATTTGCAGTGCCGCTGCAGTGCATATGAACCAAATTTGCATTTTACATTCACTTTTTAAGTTTGCATTGATTCGCTTCGCATGGTTACATTAATGTATATCTGTCTTGTCTGAATATTGTGTCTGAACATTGATCTTTCAAGTAGCTACATTGTTCAGGAATCAACTTAAATTTCTGTTTCTCAGTCATTGGATCCTTGGAGGACGCCGCTGAGTTCTGAACTTTGATATGAATTTCTGTTTTTGTGCCCAGTACTATAAAATATAATTTTGAGCAATAATTCTTGGAGACCTACTACTACTAGTGGCACTGATGCTGCTCATCGGGCCATTGCCACTGGCCGAGCTCTCGTCGGAATTCTTGACTAGCTAGCTAGCAAGCTTTTGTTAGAGCGCGTGCTTTACCGTTCTTCATACCTGCTTCGGCACCTCTTCGTATTTCTTCAGTTGCTAGCGAATTTGGATATATTAGAATTACTGTGATTTTAAAATATTAAAATAGAAGAGAAAAGAATTGAGGGCTGGGAAATAGAGGCTTCTGCTGAAGTGGGAAGCATTTCTAGGGTCCTTGGGAAATGGGGGTGGCCCTTATTTAACCTTTAGGGGCTATAAAATGAGGGCTTTTGCTGGAGATGCTCTTATATTCCATTATCTAAAAAAAATGGAGTTCAAGCTGCCCGAGGACGCTGATGAACCACCCCAGCTCACTTCTGTTGTGTGTTCTTTTTTTAATCTTTATTTGTTTCCTCTTCTTGATTTTCCTATAATTTTTCCTTACCTGGATGAATCTAGGGTTCGGTGTTCTCTATTAATTTTCTTCTAGATGAATCCATGATCTATTTGGTCTTTTTTATTGAATTTCGAATTTGTTTGTGAGATTGTTTGTCACAAGGCACCTGCAGATAAATCAATGATTTATTCGGTCTTTTTCTTTTTCACTAATTTTTGAGTTTATATATGAGGTTGGTTTGTCACAAGGCATCTGTATATGAATATATGTTCCGGAGAGTTCTCTATTCGGGAAGGTCCTCTATTTCCTATTGCAATTTTTTTACCATAAGTAATTTCTCTATCTATCTTAAAGTTTTTTTCACCGTTGATATGCCATCTAACGGCTGTGAGATGGTGCGAATACGTGGCATGTTTTTCAGCTGAGAATTCAAACAGAGCGCAATGCATGAGGCCACGTGGCCCGATGAGAGACCATGGATTGGACTCTGAAATCGTATATAGAGATTTAAATATAGAATTACACTTATTTTAGAACAAAGATAGTAATTGTTGATTATTACAATCTCATTTGCCATGAATAATATCTAAATGACTTTGTCCTTTTCTTCTAAGAGATTAAAAATGAAGACTACTCCCTCTGTCATATAAAGTTAGTTGGGGTAGGATGATGTCCTTATTAAATGAGAGTTGGTGGGGAGTAGGAGGGTACTTCAATATGATTGATAAGATAGAAAGAAAAGTAAATTATAATTGATTGATATGGTAACTACTACCTTCGTCCCAAATTAGTAGTCGCTTTGGCTTTTTTCTTGTAACGTTTGACCATTCGTCTTATTTGAAAAATTAGTGGAAATATAAAAACGGAGAAGTGTACTTTTGATAATAAAACAAATCACAAAATACATAAATAAATAATAATTTCATAATTTTTTGAATAAGACGAAAGATCAAAATTTACAAACAAAAACTTAAAGTGACAAGTATTCTGAGACGTAGGTAGTAGTATAAAAATCTAGAGTGAATCACATTGGGCTAGGTATTATTCCCGCACTTTTCCATTGGACTAGGGTTAGCTATTGTTTTCACTTTGATCTAGGATTTCTTACCTTTGTTTCGGATTGGACTATCTCTCTTGGGCTGTGTTCGTTCTCGGTAACAAATCTCCTGTGCACGTAAAACGGACGGTCCATTAGCACGTGATTAATTAAGTATTAGCTTTTTTTTAAAAAAAAGATTAATATGATTTTTTAAAGCAATTTTCGTAGGGAGGGGGGAGGGGTGGGACGAGGATGTGTTGGTGAGTCAGCAGACGTGACATCGGAGAAGGAGGCCAAAACAAGTGGGCCATTCCCATGCGAATATGAGATAAGTGGTATGCTCTCCGCGCGTTGCTTACCGAGGAGGCGAGGAGAACCGACTGCGTGTCGTTGCCACAACGCCGCTCACGCGTCTCGTTGAGGGCAGCAACATGAGGGGAGCTAAGGTTTGCACAAACCTTGGCTGAATGAAGAGAGACAGACGGATGCCCAACATGGAACCAAATTAAAGGCAAAAAAAAACCTTGGCCTAGAGTGAAATCATCAGCTATGTCCTGGCCCATTGTGAAAGCTTGGTAATAAAACAAAGCCCAATATGCAATATACTCAGAAGCCTATTACTTCCTCCGTTTCACAATATAAATTATTCTAACATTTTCCATATTCATATTGATGTTAATGAATCTAGATAACATCAATATTAATGTGAAAAATGGTTAGAATGACTTGCATTGTGAAATGGATGGAGTAGTATATTTTAGGGCAAGTTAGGAGATGAAAAGTCCTATATAAATTATAGAGGACATAGGGAGGAGGGAGGATATGTATATAATTATCATGCTACAAACCTACACACATTGAATAGTACCAACGAACAATTATTCGAGAACGGAGGTATTTTAGGCGAATTAAATTATCAATTTCCATTCGAGTGCACGATTTTTCTAAGAGCATATGGACTAATATAATCATTCGAAAGCTAGCGGTGCTGCTATGTTAACACAAAAGATAGTGTGAAGTGAGTATATATCAGTCGGTTAGGTTTTTTTTATGGTGAAACACAGTACTTAGGTTTAAGTTATATAGTTAATACTTGTGCTTGTATTTACGGTTTCTCATTAAGTGATAGATAATGTACCTGTTGATAATATGGTACTTATATATGGTGACTTTGTAAACTATGCTATCCCATTCTTTCAGAGATTCTCGGAGATGCTCACAAAGATAAGAAATGAGTAAATTTCACAAAACTACAGGTACTTTGGTCAAATTATCATAAAACTACAGATTTAAGGTGATGTATCACAGAACTATAGATTTAACAATAAATTTATCACAAAACTACAGGTTTAAAGCTAAGTATCACAAAACTACAGATTTAATAATAAAATTATCACAAAACTACAGATTTTGAGGCTTAAATCCTTAGCACTAATGTTATGTTGGACTTATAATTGATCAAGTAATGTGATTAAATTGTCATTAAACCTGTAGTTTCGTGATAACTTTGTTACTAAATTTATAGTTTTGTGATATTACATCTTAAATCTGTAGTTCTATGATAAATTTAGTGTTAAATCTGTAATTTTGTGATATATCATGTTAAATCTATAGTTTTGCGATAAATTGATCAAAGTACCTGTAGTTAGTACCTATAGTTTTGTGAAATTTACTCATAAGAAATAGATGTGTGCATTCACAAGAGTAAATGTGTTTGAATGTATATGAGCGTTATTTGTTGTCTTGCTGTCTGGCACGGCACCACATGTATATATATGGTTCTCGGACTATTAATTACTACATCTGTATTGTATTGTATTGTGTAATTCTCAAATAAAAAATACTATCTTTGTCCCAAATTAATTATATTGCTAAGATTTGAATTTGTTTCAAAATAATTATCATAATAGAAAACTAATGGTCCTATTAATCACTTCTCATTAATTTCTACCTATTTTACCCTCAACTACCCTTGCACTCTTACCTATACATCATTTAATAAGGTACATCATAGTCTTTCTTCTCAAACCTTAATATATACCCCCTTAGTCCCAAAATATAAGGGATTTTTATTGGATGTGACACATCCTAGTACAACGTATCTGGATAGGAGCTGTCCAGATACGTTGTACTAGTATTTGTCACATCCAACAAAAATCTCTTATACTTATGGACGGAGAGAGTACTAAACAAACTAGAATTACAATTTATATGGAATGAAGGTAGTACTTGGTGACTACTCCCTCCGTCCCAAAATAAGCGCAGCCATGAGTTTCTGTGTCCAACTTTGATCGTCCATCTTATTTGAAAATTTTTTTTGTTAATATTTTTTTGTTATTAGATTATAAAATATAAATAATATTTTACGCGTGACTTAAGTTTTTTTTAAAAAAATAATTAAGATGATCGATTAAAGTTGGACACTAAACTCATGCTGAGTTATTCTGGATGAAGAGAGTATTAATTACTCCCTCCGTCCCATACCTGATGAACCCTGAGTTTCACTCGAGACACTCAAGGCTGTTATTGGCCCGATCTTTCGGTGAGTTGATGATAACTACGATTTGGGAGAAACGTTGACGATCCGACTACAACCGTACAAGACGTTGCGTTGCGCCTTAGCGATCGATACACCTCTCCGTGGGTTGTTGATCTTGCCGGTGCAGATCAACCTTATTCCTGCAAGCAATCGAGAACAAGCAAGAACAAGATATAAAGCAACTGAATTGCTAGATAGACAAGACGCACAAAGATGAATTGATACACGATAAAGTGGGGTTCCGAACAAGCAGACGGACGGTCTAGCCGACACGCGCGCTGCAAGCGAAGTAGCAATGGCTAAACTTACAATTAATCAAAACCCAAGAAACCCTAAAAGGGTACCTAGCTATATATAGGGGCGAGAGGACGACCTAGGGGTGCCTAGGGTCGTGCTCCACCTGGTTGGGGCGCACCCCACATGGGCCCCACCTGGGCTGGGGTCCCAAATGAAGTTACAAGCCCATAGGCCCATTATAGGTGACGCAGCACCTTGTTCCTGTGATTGCGGCCACACGAGATGGAATTCAGAGATGAGGCTATATCCATTGGAAAGAGGGCTCCGAGGGCTTTCCATCAAGTACTCATGGGCCGAATACGGAGGTCGTATGCAGATTTGGTGCCGTTTGAAGTCAGTAGTGTAGCAGGTTGCTGAATCAGATTCCAGCACTTGGAGGACTTGATCTCGATATCTTCTTGTTCATTCATGATGTGAGCAATGGTTGCATCTGTGGTAGCCATGGTCACATCATCCTCCCCTTCTTCATGGAAAACCGTCCTCGGTTTTTCCATATGGTGCTCTTTGCGTAATCCATTTACAACATCATGTTTCTTCCAATCAAAACAAGGCAAACTCGAGACAATTTGGTTAGCAATAACATTACTCTCTAGCTTGCATGTTTTATCCATATGTACAGCAAGTTCTAAATCCGAGCAGATGTAAACTCTATGCACAAAATATATTCCAAGATTATTATATTCGCCAAAGATGTGAAATATAACATTGGTTGGACATGGCAAATCAGACTTAGCAAATAATTTCTCCTTCAAATTATCGAGCTCACAAAAATCATCAAAGTGAACATAGCCCAAAGTACTTAAAGAAGAAAGCAATTCACGTTCCTCTACTTCATTCGCAATGTGAACAACATGCTTAAAATCAGCACATAAAGAAACTCTAGAAATAGTATGTTCATTCACTAGTTGTGGCATGGATATAAGTGAAGCATTATCAAACAAGTCTTCTTTATCACAAGGAATGGCAAGTAAATCAACTTGTGACAAAGGCATCTTAGCAATTGGTTCCATTAATGGTTGCTCTTCTGTAGCATGACAAGTGGACATGTTCAATTCATTAACTGCACACTCACCTTGATTAATTGCAGCACCATTAAGATTACCTGTGGTTCTCTCTTCGGATGTTGTAGGTGCATCAATCTTCTCTTCTTCCTTCATGAGCGATGGAGATGGCATCTCGATCATATTGCTCTTCTCCTCATGGTGAATGTTCTGAGCTCCCTGCAAAATGTCAGTAATAGAAGGCACAAGCATAGCTTGTCTCTCCCTTGGGTTCTTTGAAATATTGCTCTCAACACTACAAGCAAGCATGAACAAGTGGCCTACATGATTATATGTCACATTAATAAGCCCAACCTGAATATCGGAATTAAGCCCTCTAAAGAATCTAGTCATTGTGTTCTCATTGCTTTCTTTTAAACCACTTTAAGTGATACAAATTTTAAAGTTATGAAAGTACTCCCGCACAGTTTTATCACCTTATTTTAGATGTTCTAATTTCTCAAGGAGAGTACGTTTATAATATGAAAACACAAAATTTTTCCTCATCATGGTTTTGCATTCATCCCAAGTTTCAAGCTTATTGCCAATTGTATACCACCAAAAAGATGCAGAACCGGTACACTTATTACTAGCAACCTTAATCATTTGAGCATTAGAGAAATCATACTCATCAAATTGTTTGTCTACTGCTAGCTCCCAATTAACATAAGCGGCGGAATCATAGTTACCATCAAAAACTGGCAAATTAGATTCTACCATTGCAAGATCATTATCATGTACCTCATATGCAATGCGTGAAGAAATCGCTATATCTCGTTGATGGTGAAGAAGTTGATGTTGAGCATGACCATCTCGTTTCCCCTTGCGCAATCCTGCCATGGTTAGTAGCAAACAAGAAACATACACAAGAATATGCACGCTTCTATCAACTACTAGGTAGTGGCACCTGAAACATCACACACACACTCAAGCTTTTAACCAAGCTCTTACAAGTTCTTACCAAAGCAAGCGGAATGGTGACGTAGACCGACTCAACCAAGCACCCCAATGGAGTTTGAATGTATCGATGCATTGGCAAACACTTTCTGTACGGCTGCAATCAATTCTGTGGAGCTTTAGGTAGGCTTAAATATGTAGCAAAGGAAAGTAATGGTTCAAATCAGAGAATGCAAAGTTGAATAATGGTTCAAAGTCAAGTACCGTGCTGGTCCTAGGCTAGAACGTACTAGAGACGCGAGCCTAGACACAAACGGTACCACAAAATAGCACTAGAAACAACTTATGCACAAACTGATATATCAAATTCAGCTCAAAGATACAACTGATTTTTTTTTCTTTCTTTCTTCTTCTTCCTTCTTTTCTTCTTTTTTTTTCTCTCTTCTTTTTTTGTGCGGCTTTTCTTTTCTTTTTATTTTTATGCACCTTCCTGCCTTTTTCTTACTTTCTTTTTTTTAATTTTTTTCTGCAAAAACAGCTCAAGGACCTCAATGCAAGATTACAGGGACTCAAATATAAATAAAATATTATAGGGACTCAAATAGAAAAGTCCAAACCGAAAATTAAAATTATATAAAAATGGAATGCTAAATTTATACTGTTTCCGTTTTTCCAAACAGATCACGAAACTGACACCAAACAAAAATTCACCAAGGTGTTTGACACAACTCAGAAACGGAGGAACCAACATGATGGGAGGGAGTCGGACTCACAGGACGCCCGGAGAGAGAGAGGTTCGGTGGCTTTGTGGTATGGAAGACCGGACTTGTGTAGGATAAAAACAGAAACTTATTTTTAATCGATGCAATCTACTATTTCCTTCCTGATCAATCTTGACATACTTCCAAAAACAGATTTGGTAATCCTCCTTCCTCCTCTAGTGCACGAACACAAGCACGGCTGAAACAGAAACACGGCCAACTCAGCAACCTTATATGCAACTCAACAACTCTAAAACCGACTGACAAAAACTTCTGGAAACTAGAAAAACGAAACCCCGACAACCAGACGATTCTGTTTTCCTAGGTCCCGACGACAACAAAGACAGGCGGGGGCGACGACTGTGGTACAAAATGTGACCAGAACTCGAAACTCTAAACGAAATAGACGCTATGACCAGCAACACGACGTGACGATGCAACACAAAGTTCAACAAAGCAAAAACTGAAAAGAACAATGCAATGGCACAATATGGCTAGGTAAATGATACAACTTTCTTTTGTCTGGCAATTTTCTGGCTATGAGTAGATAAAAACTCACCGAGCAACTAAAGCTCTGATACCACCTGATGAACCCTGAGTTCCACTCAAGACACTCAAGGCTGTTATTGGCCCGATCTTTCGGTGAGTTGATGATAACTACGATTTGGGAGAAACGTTGACGATCCGACTACAACCGTACAAGACGTTGCGTTGCGCCTTAGCGATCGATACACCTCTCCGTGGGTTGTTGATCTTGCCGGTGCAGATCAACCTTATTCCTGCAAGCAATCGAGAACAAGCAAGAACAAGATATAAAGCAACTGAATTGCTAGATAGACAAGACGCACAAAGATGAATTGATACACGATAAAGTGGGGTTCCGAACAAGCAGACGGACGGTCTAGCCGACACGCGCGCTGCAAGCGAAGTAGCAATGGCTAAACTTACAATTAATCAAAACCCAAGAAACCCTAAAAGGGTACCTAGCTATATATAGGGGCGAGAGGACGACCTAGGGGTGCCTAGGGTCGTGCTCCACCTGGTTGGGGCGCACCCCACATGGGCCCCACCTAGGTTGGGGTCCCAAATGAAGTTACAAGCCCATAGGCCCATTATAGGTGACGCGGCACCTTGTTCCTGTGATTGCGGCCACACGAGATGGAATTCAGAGATGAGGCTGGATCCATTAGAAAGAGGGCTCCGAGGGCTTTCCATCAAGTACTCATGGGCCGAATGCGGAGGTCGTATGCAGATTCGGCGGCCGTTTAAAGTCAGCAGTGTAGCAGGTTACCGAATCGGATTCCAGCACTTGGAGGACTTGATCTCGATATCTTCTTGTTCATTCATGATGTGAGTAATGGTTGCATCTGTGGTAGCCATGGTCACATCAAACTATTTGTTTTATTTGAAATATTTTTATGATTAGTATTTTTGTTGTTATTAGATGATAAAATATGAATAGTCCTTTATGCATGACTTAACTTTTAAAATTTTTTTATAAATTTTTCAAATAAAATGAATTGTCAAACGTTGTGCACGGAAACTTATGACTGTACTACTACTTATAATGTGACAGAGGGAGTACTTGTTGTCATGCAGGCCGGGGACTGATAGATTCCACAAACGAAGCAGTAATAATTACTACCTCCGTCCCAAAATAAGCGCAGCAATTACTACCTCCGTCCCAAAATAAGCGCAGCCATGAGTTTCCGCGTCCTGATCGTCCGTCTTATTTGAAATTTTTTTATAATTAGTATTTTTATTGCTATGAGATGATAAAACATGAATAGTACTTTACTCGTGACTTATGTTTTTAATTTTTTTAAAAAAAATTTCAAATAAGACGAATGGTTAAAATTGGATGCGAAAAACCATGAATACACTTATTTTGAAACGGAGAGAGTACAAGCTGCCAATTTAGCAAGATACAAACAGAGACAGTCTTGTCGTCGTGACGGAGGGGAAGACAAGAGTTAATAATTAAAGGTGCCAACTTAGCAAGGCACGGACAGTTTTGTCGTCGTCTCGGAGGGTAAGACAAGAGTGAGGATTTGATGTGAAACCACCTCATGCATCATCGGAGATGTCAAAGTATTCCATGGGATCCCAGGCAATAATACGGCGAGTTTACTCGTGCTTCATTTTTACAACTAGAAAGGTTTCGCGCGCTATGCGGCGCGGCCACTAAATTACGGGAAACAGAAGAATGTAAGATTAGAGAAGCAATTCTTTTACATGTAAATGACGATTCATTAGTTACATGGCAGTACAATATTTCATAGCAACAAGGCAAGGGCAAAGAAGGCAGCTTGCTAGCTTCCTTCTATACAGTACTACTCCCTAAGTTTTTTTTTTTTTTTTTTGACATACAGAGCCCGTGGACACACAAAAACTGATTCATTGTTGCAAATCCATGCCTTATTAATTTTATTTCAAGCCACAACACAATGCAAGCACCACGGTACAAATGGTTTCGTAAGTTGGACTATATAATAATTTCATTAAAAGCAGCACAAATCTCTTGTAAAGCTAATAACGTACAAACTCCAGAAAAGGGCGCAAGTCTGCACCTGTATGGTGAGAACCCTCCCAAGTAACTTGTGTCCGACAATTCTGCAAAGCTTGTTTCAATCTTAAGCCGAACATTTTGCTTTTTGCTTGGAGTTATGGACGACAAAGCAGTGACATGCTAGAAAACAGTAAAAATAGATAGATGAATAGAACACACTCGTAGGAGAGAATGAGAGCTCGTGAGCAACTGTTACTTTTGTCATCATTTAAACAACAGGACCCAAATTTAATCAAAAGTTCAGAACATTGGCAACCCTAATGGAAGAAAACTATTAATGCGATAACTCATTTTAACAGAAAATAATGTTATATCGCAGCAGTTATGGGTACGAATACCATTTTCTCCATGTAAAATTCAGAATCATTCTATTTATAGCGACGTTAATTCTTTCAAAGATTAAAAAAATTAGCTCAAAACAAAGCAATTAAGGTCTTGAATATTACATACATTCAGATGACAACATTATCATATACTCTGATTAATAAAATTTAAGTCCCACCTCATCTGCTCTGGGCAATAAACAGTTTTTAAGAAAGCTCACAAGTTCACTCTTGCCTCATTACATCTCCTATCCTCCTGCTGCTGCTACCGCTCCTCTTATGTGCACATTTTAATGCTGAAAGTGAACTGAAGCCCCGAAATCTTAGCACATGATCTGCTTGTACAGTATCTAAAAAAAGTTGATAATAACCAATGGCATATAGTGCATTATGACATCTCCAAAACTTAAAGTTTAACTGGCAAACAATGACCTCTCATAATAGCAAACTCTGGTGAGGATGTGAAAGTAAAGGATCCTAACCGAGCAACACATTGAACATAATTTAATCGTCAAATAGCGTAATTCAGAATTTTCTAGTGAAAACATGCAAGCAACTGGTGCACAGGCTACAAAGAAAAATGAAAAAGAAATGCTCAGGGTAATGTGAAGTGCCAAAGTATTTCTCATATAACATCCCACTTTAGTTTATGAGCACTTCATGCAGGCAATTTTTGCCATAATCAATGGGGCTGAAGTATGCGTTCGTGCACTTAACTCTGGACTTTCATCAGAGCCCAAGATATTTCTTTCTGGTTTTGCATAATGGTCCATGCCTTTTAACCCTAAATAGTTATCAATTCTATGCAGGATTCCCTTTCTTTAGTTATCATTTAAGAATTAAAATGCTGCTATACTACCGAATCGTATAATAAATTGTAGTAAAGTAAATATATATAACAACTCAAAAACGACAAAACAAAGAAGCCTTCATGGTCTATAACGACTGAATTATGAAAAGCAGACCACAGATATTACATGACATAGTCTTGTTGGAGAATACCATTAATTCAGAATGCAAGACTGGTTATACCACCAGGAATACGTCATAATAAATTTCTGTATAGATTGGACACTAACCTGAATTCCATGGATCAATGAGAGAAAAGTTCATCCCCACCACTACATTCTCCGGCAAAGAGTCTGCTGCTTTCCTCTCTGCCAAGAATCGCACAAGTTCCTCATCGCTCCAAGATTTGCTTATGCTGGTGTTAAGCAATGCTAACCCAGGAACTGAAGAACACATGATTGTCCTGGAAAGCTCCAAGATTTGCTTATGCTGGTGTTAAGCAATGCTAACCCAGGAACTGAAGAACACATGATTGTCCTGGAAAAAATAGAACCAATTTCAGTCGACATGCTTCTCCAGTTGACATGCAAACACCAAGGCTATATTTCTAGCTAAAAGGATGTGCATTGATAACATGAAAAACATATCTATTCTGTGATTAAAACAATCTGGAAGAAATAACTGATACATACAACCTAAATTTAGTGCAATATCACAAAGTTAGTAAATTGGTGTAACTTCACAAATCGAAAGATCTTCCACCCTGCAAAAATGAGAAGAAATATCTTAGCATATAAGATAAGAAATAAACAAAGATAACCATGTTATACATGGACAGGACTACCCGATTATAAATTGTAGCTTGTTTTACTAACTTGTTGCACCCATACATCAAGAAACTGAATAGTAATAAATTGAAAACTCTGGGAAATTACCACGTCCCCAGCTCACCGGCACTGAGATGGCCCTAGCTATCCCATGCTTTGATGGTAGAATTTGGTTGAAGAAAGAAGGGTTTGTTCATGTTGTAATAAAATGAGTACAAAGGTTAGTATCATTTGACAGTATTTATATCTTTTGATCACTTGGCATCATCTGACTGGTCTTTTTGACATGCACTAACATAATCTGATGAGTAAAAAAATAATCAAATAGAACAAAGCAGTGCTAGTAATCTAGAATTATTTGCATCATGTGATGGATATATTCCAATTGCCAAACTGAGCACTATCAAGTAAAGCAAATGCTGAGCTCAGTAGCCAATTGCAAGGCATCAACTTACTCTAGATGGTCAGCACCAATAAATTAGCGAAAGCTTCAAAACAAAACAAAAAAATGAAAATCCCCATTCTTAACTTTCCAAAAGCTCCTCCACGTTCGAGTTTGGTTGTTGGTGCCGGCGCCGTCAACGGCGAGTCGCAGGTTCCGCGTGGTGCTCGTCTGTGCTGGAGGAAAATCAGCAAGAGAGAAGATCCAGAGTTCCAGACCATGGCCGTCCTCCCACACCTCGCCACAGGAGAGAGAGGAAGAGGAAGGGAAGAAACTCACAAGAAATCCCCCGAAGCAGAGATGGAGAATCTCGTCCACGGCCGCAGGTGGAGAAACCACGAACAGCTCCCCCAAGAAATCACAGCAAGAAACGCACCAAGAGAACACACACAAAGCCCTCACCTTTCGTTCCCCGGCCCGCGCCGCCGGGCAAGAACCTCCATCCCACCGACAGACCCACGCCGTGAGGAGGCGGGGCAGGAAGGAACCGATGCGGATCCGTCATCCCCCGTCCTCGGTAGCGACGGTGACGCACGAATCCAGCGGCCGTCGTCCTCGGGAGCGGCCTGGCAGGAACGGGAGCGCCGGCAGCACGCGGATCCGCCCGCCTCCACTCTCGGGAGCGGCGGCAGCGGGCTTAGGCGGGCGGGAGGCGGTGGCAGAGACGGCAGGGCGGTGGAGGCGGAGGTCGGGATGTAGGGGAGGGGGAGCGGCGCACCCGAAGGGGAGGAGGGACGGCGGCGAGGAAAGCGGCGCCGGAGAAGGGAGAGAGAAAGGGGATCGGGGAGACGGGGGAGAGAGGGGGGGGGATCGAGGAGGCGGCGTGGGGAGGGGACCGACGTGGGGAGCGCACCGCCCACCGATTCCACGACCAGGCAAGGCCGTACATAGGGAATGAACGGCTAGATTTCGTACACGCGTGAGAAAGAGCGGCTCTGATCAGCTGAACCTAATCCGAAATACCGAAACAACGAGGGGTTTTCTGCAAAATTTGATGGCGTGGATCGGCTGAGCTCGCGGCGAATCTAGGACGTTTAAGATATCTAGTATTGGGTGTGGGCCTAGGATTTCATTTGGATTTCATATAAGCGTATCAAAAGTTATAATCTCAACCGTTCTAATCATTTTGGTATTAGTATAGTGTCATATTTTCTTGTTCAGTATCCTTCCGGCAAAACGATATATGGTTTTCAAGGAAATTACTTTATTTTCATCAACTATACATAACTAATAGTCTAATACCCAGTAAATTTTGCGTACATGACTTGTCTGAAACTTCAGCGAATCCCTCTCTTTCTTTTGGCGACCACATGAATCCCTCGTTTCATCCAATTGAAGCATGTAACGCCTCACTTGCTCACTTGAGGTTGAGCCCTTCACAACGACTTTCAGGTTGAGGCCTTTGACAATGACTTTTCTGAACAGTTTGTCCATTCCTGCCACAGATAATTTATCTGAAGATGTTATGCCACCTAGGAAGACTTCTCTGAACATTAGAATATTCTGTCAGAAAAAACCTTTTTTGAGGCCGTGTTTAGTTCCAGCCAAAAATTTTTTTACGTATACGGACACATATTTGAAGTATTAAACGTAGACTAATAACAAAACAAATTACAGATTTCGATTGTAAACAGCGAGACGAATCTTTTGAGCCTAATTAATCCGTCATTAGCACATGTGGGTTACTGTAACACTTATGGCTAATCATGATGTAATTAGGCTCAAAAGATTCGTCTCGCGATTTACAGTCGGACTGTGCAATTAGTTTTTCTTTTTGTCCACATTTGATGCTCCATACATGTATCCAAACATTCGATGTGACGGAAAATTTGGAAGTTTGAAGAAAAGAGTTGGAATCTAGCCTAAACGAAGAATTTTCACACAGTCACCATGCGCTTTACTCGCACAGTCTAGCGTAAAATGAGTGTGCCTCAACTGGCTAGTTCTTTTGTGGCGGAACTAGCCCACCAGAATTCATATCTAGACTTAACACCGGTGCTCGTATTTATGGCTAACTTCTTTCAATGATAGACGACATACCTGTTGATAGCGAGACGCCCGTGGTGACTTCGTCAATCTCAGGATATGTTGGCCCAATCTTTCGCAGATGCTAAATAAAAAACAACACAACGATTTCAGAAAAAGAAGATTTTAACATTTAGTACAGGCAAAATTTCAGGTACAAACCGTCATACTCTGGAAGACCATAGCTGCTCCGATAAGGAGAATAGAAACTCATATATCTCCAAATACTAGATTCAATTGTCATATTAAGCCTACAGAAAGAACAGTCAAAACAAAGGATTACACAATCTTTTACCTTAACATTGGCATTTCTTAGTGCTTTTGAGCTGCATCTTTTATGCGTTATTGCATTTCCTGTCAGCCATGAACAGAAGCAACATCACTAGTGCAAACAAAATGAGTTCAGTGACAGCACACATGATGACAAGGCCAGACATAACAAGATAGGGAAACAATGGTCCTTCTCAATGAAAATAACCAAGGACTTGCCCGCCCACATTCTGCCTAATTGCTTCCTCATGGTCTAGAACACCATTTGGAGTTGTGATCACGACATAACCCCACTGCATAAGAAACAGGGAATCGTGTAAGCAACTAAGCACTACCACACTATGTAAACTGAGAGAGTAGAGCATTAAATTGATATCTAAACTTGGAGCTAGCATATTGCAAAAGTAGATCTGAATTGAGTAACGACAAGTCAATCACATTATCACATACACACTAGGTAACACCTATTAGCTGCATAATATAATTTCCCTGAAAATGTATGTACTGCCCACTCATCAATTCATGTCATAAATGTACGAGATAAATCCACATTTTTACGAGAAATCAATTTATACAAAGTGGCTTATCACCCCAAAAGCATAGCCCATGGTCTATGTATCCCATCATTCGTTATTCTTTCTTAAAGGCCATTTGCATCAGGGACACTGGACCAACAATGTTACTTATCATTTTTGTTATCATTCATATTTTACTGATTCAACTTCTCAAAATATTTTGTGCTAACATGCTAAAAGAGTCTGCTGCCTCAGAAAAACAATTGCAACAAAGATGGTACAATAAAATTATGGTAATTAGAAATATCAACTACTAGTATTAAAGTTCTCTAAGGGACTAAGACATTTTTAGGCTACTGACTTATCTAGTCAAACATTTAGTTCCTCCTAAACATAATTTACACAGTTGATATTGAATATTTTCCATTACTTTCAACAAGAGAGTACATACAATATGTACGGAGTAGCATTCAAATCAAGAACTTATTGAATCTTCATCAACAACTGACTGAATATGTCAGCGGTAAAAATTGAGATGGAATACCTGCCATGTTGGAAGCATCCGAATTATGTATTGTTCTATTTCCTTCACTCTAATATCCTGCCTAAATGTAAGAGCCTTACAATCTTTAATCCTTCCATGAAGCTCTACATTGATTTTTTCCAACTCTATGGGGATCAACGACCTCAAATTACTTTATGTACCCTGCAAAACATTGAAACTCTAAATGTCAGGAATAACTGGGCAGTAACAGATGTTGGCATTGAGAAGCCAAAATAAAAGGAGAAACAGACAAGGCAATATTCCAAGTATCACTTTGTTTTCCATGGGTTTGTTATCCGTTTATCATTATGGTGCATAACATCGACATTTGAATCTTAAGACTTGTGGCAAACACTCTTAACTTGTCGTCAGATGAAATGAGTACATGGAGCTCAAAGGGCCTCAAGCACACTAAAAAGGATTGAAGGATATAGCAAAGGCTAAGAGTCAGCTTGGCAAAGCAACCGATAAAAAGTTTAGCATCTTATGGCCTTCATTTTCCAATAGCAACTCACAATTTCACACGACACTAACCAACAAACATTTCGTCCATACAGGGGCAAATGTAAGGCGTAGCAAGCCAATTTATCAAAGCCTAGCTTAGGTACCGAAAGATCCCACATACTCTGAACCGAAATGCTTGCATGAGGTGGCCCCTAATCCAAACAAATCGGTCTTAACATGAGGAGATTGCTTCGTCCCTCTCACTAAAACCCAAGCATCCACCACAATTAATCGAATCATACGCTATGATTGGTGGGATTAGGACTCGTAAATCGCACCACCAACAGACTTGAGACTCCTCCCCACCACATGAATGAAATCCTACTCTCTTTTTTCTCTCTTTTTGCGGGGAATGCCGGAACGGGGAGTAGCACGCACCTCGGTGCTTGATGATGTTGAGGAAGGAGACTATGACGCCGGAGATGGGCCGCAGGAGAGCGCGCGCCGCCGCCTTCCCGCGGCCGCTCCGCGTTCACCGTCGCGCGGCAGCACGGCGTTCAGGATGCGCCGCCCCATCTGCTTGCGGGCGACTCCTCCACCCTACCGCCTCTAGCGCCGCCCGCCTCGCTTCGCTTCCCCACCGCCGCCGCCGCCGCCGCCGCCGCCGCAGCGACGGCGAGGGGAGCACAACGCGCTCGCACAGGTTGCCTTGTGGGTTGAGGTGGGCCGTACGAGGGGCACATGGGCTGAGAGAAGCGGCTGGTGCGGCTTTTAGGCTAGCCTTTTAGATGGGCCGCCGGCAAGCGAAGGGCTTCATACTCTGATGGGCCTCTCTATTAATCTCTGCATTTTTGGGTGTTTTTTTTTCGTTATTTTCTATTTTTTTTCTAATAAATCTGTTTTTTTTCCAACGACGAGGATATTAGAGGCTCTCTTTTTGAACAAATCTTGAAAAGTTTTAGTGCTAATAAATATGTTTATTTGTATCATCAAATTAACCCTACTAATTTGTTTATATTAATTAATGCAGTTTGTTACCCACTTAATTGAACTCTCTGTCCCAAATAAAAAGCCTCACAGGAGGCTTGCATGCCGAGTGGTAGAATCATTTGCAGATGTCGTCGACGAACCATTCCTAAGTCATGGGGTTGCTAATTCTTCGGTGTCTATCAACAAGAGGGAAATGGGGAACTAAACAGGAAGAGTATTTTGGGCAGCTTCACCAAACAAAATAGAAAAACAAATCATTTAAATGAGAAGAAATGAAAGAAATACCATTAGAGCGTGTTGGCTCGATCCAAGAGTAACATTTTATCCGCTCTCTTATAGTTGGCCATTCGGGCGGCCCGGCCCGGCACGGCCGTGCTCGGGCCAAAATCTGTCGGGCCAACACACCGGGCCGTGCCGTGCCGGCCCAAGGGCTGCACCACCGGCCCAGGCATGGCCCACCAGCAGTCGGGCCGTGCCGGGCCGGCCCAAAGGCACGGGTGGCCCATCGTGCCTTTTGAAAAATAAGTCTATTTTCCTCCCTTCTCTTTGGGCTGTGGCATATATATAGCTAAAATAAGTCTATTTTCTCTCCCTCCTCATTGGGCTGACATATATATAGTTAAAATAAGTCTATTTTACTTCCCTATTTTTTGGACTGTGGCATATAATATGTCTATTTTGGCTCCCTATTATTTTTATGTCGGGCCTGGCCGGCCAGCCCATCGTGCCGTGCCGGCCCAACGTGCCGGTGGAGGGTCCCAGGCAAGGCCCGATGGTCGGGCCGAGCCATGCTTGGGCCGTGCCAAAATACCGTGCCGTGGGCCAGGCCATCGAGCCTCGGGCCTTTTGGCCATCTATACGCTCTCTAAATCCAAAATGGTATTTTACTGAAACTCCTTTCCCATGATGACAGAATGCCAATTTCGTCCTGTTGCTCGCACATGGCGAATCACTGGCCGGCCGTCGTCTTCTGTTCAGTCGAAACCAGAGATCCAATGCAAGCTGCACGCCACTGAACTATTGTAATGTTCTCGTCGTTCTTATATATACAGGGGTACTAACACCAACCGACCTACGCCATGCATGCCGCTGCACTGCTGCAAACCGGCAACAGATCGACTGATTCCGGCCGGTTTGGCTGGGCAAGAAAGGCCAAGTAGTAGTAGCCAGTAATTAATTAACCACCACATGAGTGACCTTGAAATTAAACCATGTTCAACACACATGTTTCCTGTGTTAATATATTCAATTTAAGCGTTCGGTCTTAATTAAGGAAAGGACTACGTACGGTCGTAATTGCAGAATGCAGACTAGTACTAGTACTACTACATGTTTCAATTAACTAACCAGGAGTTCTTTTCACGGGCTTGAAACTTGGATCATTTTTTTTTAACCAGGAGTAACTACTTACTTCCTGCAGCTAGGGTGATAGGTTAATGTACATACTAGTCCAGCGCGCGTTGATTGAAGCCAATTTTTTTACCAAGCATGGCAAACCCTTTTAAGTAAGGGACTGCTATATCACACTTAACAGAAAACCCTCTTATCTCAGTCACGTTTTAGATTCACTCTGAAATTCATGTACTAAAATGCTTGTACCTTATCTTCTTTTCTCCGTCTTCTCACTTCAATTGATACACTCGAGGGATGGAATAGCCGGTCCCCACATCGTTGTCGTCATGCTCGTGTCTATACATCCAGGCTTTGCTGATAATCAAAAGACGCTAGCATCACTCCCCATCGATTCCGTCGTCTTCCTCGTCTCCAATAGCTCCCTGCAATTAGGGACGTCACCAACGCCCCCAGCCTTCTAACCATTTGCTCCATTTTACCCATCCACCAATACTACCTAGTCAACCGCCCACTGCTGACATCATGGTTTCAATGGTCTCACGCTACTATGAAAACTATCTTTCGTGGCGGCCATTTTAGGTTTTTGCTGGCGAAATTTAGAACCGCCACAAACTAAAGGCTAGTGAAAATCAAGATCTTCGCCGACGGTTATCGACCGCCAGCGAAGACATATCTTCACTAGCGGCTGTCTTAAGGCAGCCGCCAGCAAAAATGTATTTTCACTGGCGTCGGCATAAGACAACAGCCAGCGAAAAAAATCTTCGCTAGCTGCAGCCTTATGAGGACCGCCGGCAATAATCAATTTTGCAGGCGGTTATGCTATGCCAGCCGCCAGCGATAATCAATCTCGAGAAAAAAAATTAAAATTAACCACATGCCAGATACCCTCTAACCACCGGTAAAAACATTCAGAAACCCGCTGTATTTTCAATTTTCAAACCCACATCAACAGCAGATTCAAATCCAGTCCACATTCACATCAACATCCAAATATCAACATGCAAACATCAATTTCTCACAGCATCCAAATATGTACATCGATTTGTCATATAGCATTTTCAACATGCAAACATCATTGCCGGCGATCCTCGCCGGATCGGGGAGAGGGAGGAGAGGGAGAAGAAGGGAGGGAGGGTGTCGCCGGTCTCCAACCATCGCACCACCGGATCTGCCACCTGTCAACATCGTCGTCGTCGCCGCCACAACCGTCGTGCGCCTCGAGGCTGGAGTGAGCCGCCGCCCGATCCGCCGCCCGTGGCCCAGCGGCGGCCGGATCCGCCGAGCTCCGCCCGCTCGAGCCCCTCCTGGCCGAGCGCCGCCGCGCCCGAGCCCCTCCCGCCCGAGCGCCGCCGCGCCTGAGCTCCACCGCGCTCGAGCCCGAGCCCCTCCTGGCCGAGAGCCGCCGTGCCCGAGCTCCTCCCGCCCGAGCGCCGCCACTTCTGAACTCCGCCGCGCCCGAGCCTGAGCCCCTCCTGGCCGAGAGCCGCCGCGCCCGAGCTCCACCTGCCCGAGCTCCGCCCGCCCGAGCGCCGCCATCGCCTGTGGGGAGGGAGGAGGAGACGAAGGAGGAGAAGGAGGAGAGAGAGAGAGGCGCGTGGAGAAAATGAGGCAGCGCCGACTAGGTAGGTAGGATTTTAATGAGACTCGATTTTAATACCGCGCAAAACATTGTTCCTACCGCCAGCGAAAATAGGTTTATTTTTACTGGCGGCCAACGTCATCACTCCGCCAGTAAAAATTGATGTTTTCGCTGGCGTCAAGTTAAGAGGGCCGCCCGCGAAAATACCATATCTTCGCTAGCGGCCAGCTTAAGACGACCGCCAGCGAAGATAGGTTTTCGCTGGCGGTCAATGACCCCCCACCCTCTCTTTTTTTATGGCGGTTTTATCTCGTAGCCGCTATGAAAATTTTTTTCCAAACACCATGAAAAATCGTCACCACCATCTCACTGCCGCCCACCGCCTCCCGTGACCATCTCGCCAACCCCACCCCTACCGCTAACCCTAACTCATAGGACCAATTTCGGATAACGAATTGAAGTTCGGTGGGGTCGCTAGAGCTAGACGAGAAGGAGGCATGGCAAGCTCATAAGGCCAGAAATTAATTTATAAGACTTCGGTCGCAACTTTTTCTGTCGAATGTGATTTACCAAATCCATTTAATTAAGTCTAATGCGACGTGCCACCCATTATATATGCATACGTAGTACATACAATTATGTTATGGTACGTACGTGTATACGTAGTAACTGCATAGTACTGTATATGTTATCTAGCAAAACACGATGGCGATGACACGAAGAGTGCATTAATTATATAGAGCAACTAACAAATACGAGTAACCCTGCATCTGCATGTACGTGTACTACATATATATTAGTTAGCTGGCGATGATGGCGATGGCACATTATAGCGCAACTAATAATAACACCCTGTAGCTGCATGGTACGTGTACTGCTACGTACATACTACTCCGTCAAAAAAAAATAATAAATCCTAGCTACGAATCTGAACACGTATATATCTAGGTTTGTAGTTAAGATTGGATTTTTTTCTAAGACAGAGAGGTACGTAGTTCATCATGCATTCAAGAGGAGGGCGTCGAGGTAGTTGTCGACGGTGAGGAAGTCCATCTCCGGGTACAGCTCCGTCGCCTCCGCTCCGACGTCCGGGTTGATCGTCTGCTCGCACACCCCGGCCACCAGCGTCGAGTGCACCATCGCCAGCTGAAAGTTCACCGGGAACGGTGCCTCTGCATGCATGCCAAACACAACACAATTCAGTTTTCAATATATACATGCTTGCATTTGATCGAGCATGCAGCTCACGAAAATAGTAGCTAGTACTTCAGCTAGCTAGCATGTATACGAGTTAATTACCTTGGACTTGGTTGGCAAGCTGCAGGTCGGAGACGTAGCGTTTCTGGAGGGTGTTGCCGGACTTCTTCTCCCAGAGACGGACGAGCTGGCCCAGCGACAGCTTGTTCGCCGGCGGCCGCACGTACAGGATCTTGTTCGCCGCCCTCTCGTCCTCCACCGCCTTTATCGCCACCGCGCTCATGTCCTTCTCGTCCACGAAGATGGCTGCAGTATATATGCAAAACACACAATTCAACATTAATTTCACTGGAGAACTAACTAATTACTACTCCTCCCGTTTATATGATATTTTGACTTAATTTCATCAAAAGTCAAATCGCTTCAAATTTAACTAATTATAGATAAATATAATAATATTTACGTTACTAAATTAGTTTTATTAAATTAATAGTTTAATTTATTTTTATAATAAATTTATCTTGAGTTAAAAATATCAATATTTTTTCTACAAACTTGATTAAATTTAACCAAAGTTAAAACATATTATAAGTTGAAACGGAGGGAGTAGCTAGCTTAGCTTGTAGTGATGGTTAAACGACCGACCTCGCTGAGTGTCGTCACCATAGACGGTGGCGACGGTGGCCGGAGGGCGGTCGACGAGGGGGTCGCCGAGGCGAGGCAGCATGAAGCCGTGGGCCCAGTAGCTGCAGACGAAGGTGTAGGGGATCCCGGCGGCTCTGACGGCGTCGCGGACGCGGACCTTGGCGGCGATGATGCTCCTCGCCGGCTCCAGCGTCCCCTCCTCCGCCTGCTCCACGTCGCATCCGTACTCCGACGGCACGAATCGCTGCATATAGACATAATCTCGATTGAATTTGTTTCAAATGCGCGGTTGCGATGATATATATGCTCCTTCGATCCGATGGACCTGCATGCTACCAGATGTGATATGAAGAAATACCTGACTGTTTTTAGTTTGTGTTTTTAATGTGGTACTAGTGTACATATGTAATTGCCAAATTAATTGGGGAAACTATTTTAATCCCTCGAGGGGATATCCCTTGTTATTTGCATTTCACTCAAATGGTTATGAAAAAAATTGAAAAAAAATTAAGCAAGTGTATTAACATGCGATATAACACTCCACAAACATGCAAGTTCAAATTTAACTTCTACATCTCGTAGCGAAAAAAACAAATTAAACCGTAGCTAGTTAACGTATATTTAGAGTCAAATTTGTTTTTTTTGTTACTATATGTACTCTGTCCAAAAAAAGCCAACCTAGAAGGAGATGTGATCTCTCATAGTACAATGAATCTGGACATCCCCTCCTAGGTTGTCTTTTTTTGGGACGGAGGGAGTAGAAGTTGAATTTTTACCTGCATGTTTGTGGAGTGATATATCACATATTATTACATCTTTTCAATTTTTTTCATAACCATTTGAGTGACATGCAAATAACGAGGGATATCGCTCGAGAGATTAAAATCAACTTCCAAATTAATTGAGATATTTAAGGATTTTATACGGGAAGTTGGAGAGATGTTTGATTTCCAAATACACGTCCGACGACGGAGGAGTAATTCAGCCATGTGACCGTTGAAAAATAATTCACGTGGAGCACCCTCTCGTTGTTGCAGTAAATGGTTCAACCAATGGAAATGTCAATCTCTTGAAAACCCATTCTGTCTTAGAGTCATATGTTAGTAGGCAACCCGTCGTTGGAGGCATCTTAGGTGCTACATGCTGTGTCAGCCGTTTCCATTCACAATGTTATTAGTTAATATGTTTGATAGGGGTGGAATCAGGTATGGGGCAGCTAGGGCTTAGGCCCATGCCTAGTTTCATAATCCCCATTATAATCTTGAAAAATGTTATGTAATTTATGAAAATATTTGAGATCCCATAAGCTCAGTCGTAGGCGTGGAAATTTTCTGGCTCTGTCATTGTATGTTGATGAATATAGTGCAATTGCTTTTATAGCTTATGGACGACCATGCCCTGTAGCTCTCAATTTATTCTTTTTTCTGTTTCTTTTAATAGATCATAGTGTATATTACCCTGTCCTATAAAAAATATGTTCAGATTCAAACCTAGGGTTTGATATTTTTTAGACAGAGGAGTACGTTTTACGCGCGCGAAAATAGGACGTGGGATGGGCTACGCGCTGTGAAGGCCGAGGGCGCGCGTGAAGTGAAGCGTCGCGTGTTGGGACGGGCAAGACAGGTACGCATCCTTGGTCTCCATGTCTAAGGCAGGTACGCCCTGTTTTTTGGGATGCGGGGAGTATAGATGGCTAAATGGGCGGCACGGCCCAGGCCCACCGTGCCTGGGCCGAGGTTAGTCAGGCCGGCACGGCCTGACCTACACTCCGGGCCGTGCCGTGCTAGCCTACAGGCCGCACACACGGCCAGGCACGGCCCAACATGACTCGGGCCGTGCCGGGCTGCCCCGAAGGCACGACGGCCCACCGTGCTTTTCCACAAAATAAGTCTATTTTACGTCCCTCAACTCTATGGGCTGGGTCAATATGGCTGGAAATAAGTCTATTTTGTACTCCTCATCTATTTGGGCCCTATCTGATATGGTTCACTAAGTCTATTTTGCGTTCCTCGACTTTTTTTATTCGGTTGTGCTGTGTCGGGCCGGCCCACCGTGCTGAGGGTGCTGCCGAGGCACGGGCTGGCACGGGCACGACCTCGAGTCGGACAGCGCCGTGCTTGGGCCGGGCCATGGGCCTCGGGCCATATGTCCATATAGGAGGGAGTACTAATTTTGTGCTCGATTGAGTCCATGAATGGAATATTCTCTTCGTATGAGTCATCAGAATTACTCATTAATTACTCCAGTTTATTTATACCTTGACATTTCCGGCCTCCTTGATCGCCTCGACGACCTTAAGCTGGCCGTCCAGCTCCACCGTCCCACGGTGGCCGACGGCGGAGATCACCACGTCCGCCTGCCTGATCGCCGCCACCAAGCTCTCGCGGTCGTTCAAGTCGCCCTGCATGCGCATGCATTTTATCCATAAATCAACTAATTAACTCTGGAACGCAGCTAGCTACCTAAGCTAGCTAGCTGCAGGTTGTTCATGTAGAGAAACTTCAGCTAAATTTTGAGTTACGTAGACGATGGTGGCTCCGCTGGCGACGAGGGAGGCCAGGAGCTTCGCCTTGTCGGAGTCGACGTCGACGGCTGCGGATGCGGCCGTCGGGCGGACGAGCACGAGCGTCGGGTGGCCGGCGTCGAGGCTCGCCGCGACAATGTGCCGCCCGATGATCCCCGTGCCGCCGATCACTAGGATCGTACTGCTGTTGTTGGATGTCTCCGTCTTCGTCATCGTTGCAGGTGTCGAACGGATAGTACTACGTCTGTGTGTGTGTTGTCTGAAATTAGAGGGGGGGGGGGGGGGGGGGGGGGGGGGGGGGGAGGGGAGGGATTAGAGGGAGGGGGGGGGGGTGGTCCGAGTGTATATGCCTCCTTCGTGCCTTGTATATATAGGCGACCTAGCTGGTTGCTACCACACTATAGGCGAATTAATTACTTCATCCCATTATAGGATATATAACCGGGGTTGTGTTTAGTTCACGTTAAAATTGAAAGTTTTGTTGAAATTGAAACGATGTGATGGAAAAGTTGGAAGTTGTGTGTGTAGAAAAGTTTTAATGTAATGAAAAGTTGGAAGTTTAAAGAATAACTTTAGAACTAAACAAGGCAAGGGTCAAGGAGAAGAATGCTAGAAACTTCCCTAGTAGTAAGCCCGTACAGACTAGCTCCTAGCAAGGACGACTTTCCTTGTATACGAATGTCATGTGTCAAACAGGTTTCTCTAGATACCTTACAAAATATAGAAACTTAAAATCGAATAAAGCATATCATAATATTAAAAATCTGAATAGATCTCTCTGTCCATATTCGTAATACTATAATATATCACATTTGATTCTTGGTTACTTGTATTGTGATATGGAGGAAGTAGCTAACACGTACTCAACCTTTTGGTCACTAGTTAAAAAAAAAAAGCTTTTGGTCGTGTGATCAAATCAGATTGGCATCACGAAACAACACTGTCCCTCGAATCCCTCTGTGAGCGTACCAGCGTGACTTCACCATGGCAATGAGATTGGCGTCATAAAATAGCGTTGGCAACATACCGTGTGCATGGTCTGTCGGCGTTATTTTGCTACGCCGGACATGGTGACGTAGCCAGAAGGTTTCGATAAGTTTCGACATGGTTTAGTTTCATAATTAGAAAAGTTTTTAAAAAAGGTACAATTATTATGCTATCCGTTCTAACGGCGCTTCCTAGAGGTACGGTTACTTATTTAGCAATGGAGAAAAAAAATCCATATATAAGTAAAGTTCTTCTAGACGTGTGAATAGCTTTTGCGTACGTGTTGATTCTAGAATAGCTCGAACCTGCTCGCTCCAACATGAAAAATATGCGTACATAGTATTATCGAATATAGGAAGCAGTAGCAACTTGCAAAACCCTTATCTAGTCTTCGGTTTTATATTTACACATCATCAATTAACAACTAATCAACGTGATGATGGCGTATGTAACATGCACATGGGGAATAAAAAACGTGCATACTAGGAGAAACAGACTTTCTTCCCCATTTAATTACAACGGCGCCATTGGGTTAGGATTGACCAGTAGCGATTATGTCTTATACAACAATATCTCATCAACATACATATGGTGTATAATGAGCTAGCACAGCGACGTTGATCACATATGCAAAATGGTCCGTACACAACTATATATATTGTATTATATTGCCAGTTGCCAAATTAAATGCCAAATTAGCGCATGCATCAAGCCAATCGCACAAGCTGAGCTGAGCTGAGCTGACCGAGCGTCCAAAATGTAGTCGAAAAATGAACGACTTTACGCCTCCTCTCGAGAGGGTGGTAGGGGTCTCTCTACACACCATTCGACAAATGTATAGCAATTTCGGGGTGGTAGTCCCATTTTTTACGTCCTCCTTCCGTCATGTGAAGAGTTTTTAACTCCTTTACTTACTCTTTTTACAAATGAAGATTGTATTAAATGAATCTTAATTATCTCTCAAGTTTCGACATGGTTTAGTTTCATAATTAGAAAAGTTTTTAAAAAAGGTACAATTATTATGCCATCAGTTCTAACGGCGCTTCCTAGAGGTACGGTTACTTATTTAGCAATGGAGAAAAAAAATCCGTATATAAGTAAAGTTCTTCTAGACGTGTGAATAGCTTTTGCGTACGTGTTGATTCTAGAATAGCTCGAACCTGCTCGCTCCAACATGAAAAATATGCGTACATAGTACTATCGAATATAGGAAGCAGTAGCAACTTGCAAGACCCTTATCTAGTCTTCGGTTTTATATTTACACATCATCAATTAACAACTAATCAACGTGATGATGGCGTATGTAACATGCACATGGGGAATAAAAACCGTGCATACTAGGAGAAACAGACTTTCTTCCCCATTTAATTACAACGGCGCCATTGGGTTAGGATTGACCAGTAGCGATTATGTCTTATACAACAATATCTCATCAACATACATATGGTGTATAATGAGCTAGCACAGCGACGTTGATCACATATGCAAAATGGTCCGTACACAACTATATATATTGTATTATATTGCCAGTTGCCAAATTAAATGCCAAATTAGCGCATGCATCAAGCCAATCGCACAAGCTAAGCTGAGCTGAGCTGACCGAGCGTCCAAAATGTAGTCGAAAAATGAACGACTTTACGCCTCCTCTCGAGAGGGTGGTAGGGGTCTCTCTACACATCATTCGACAAATGTATAGCAATTTCAGGGTGGTAGTCCCATTTTTTACGTCCTCCTTCCGTCATGTGAAGAGTTTATTTTCCCTTTAAAAAAATATTTTTAACTCCTTTACTTACTCTTTTTACAAATGAAGATTGTATTAAATGAATCTTAATTATCTCTCAAGTTTCGACATGGTTTAGTTTCATAATTAGAAAAGTTTTTAAAAAAGGTACAATTATTATGCCATCAGTTCTAACGGCGCTTCCTAGAGGTACGGTTACTTATTTAGCAATGGAGAAAAAAAATCCGTATATAAGTAAAGTTCTTCTAGACGTGTGAATAGCTTTTGCGTACGTGTTGATTCTAGAATAGCTCGAACCTGCTCGCTCCAACATGAAAAATATGCGTACATAGTACTATCGAATATAGGAAGCAGTAGCAACTTGCAAGACCCTTATCTAGTCTTCGGTTTTATATTTACACATCATCAATTAACAACTAATCAACGTGATGATGGCGTATGTAACATGCACATGGGGAATAAAAAACGTGCATACTAGGAGAAACAGACTTTCTTCCCCCATTTAATTACAACGGCGCCATTGGGTTAGGATTGACCAGTAGCGATTATGTCTTATACAACAATATCTCATCAACATACATATGGTGTATAATGAGCTAGCACAGCGACGTTGATCACATATGCAAAATGGTCCGTACACAACTATATATATTGTATTATATTGCCAGTTGCCAAATTAAATGCCAAATTAGCGCATGCATCAAGCCAATCGCACAAGCTGAGCTGAGCTGAGCTGACCGAGCGTCCAAAATGTAGTCGAAAAATGAACGACTTTACGCCTCCTCTCGAGAGGGTGGTAGGGGTCTCTCTACACATCATTCGACAAATGTATAGCAATTTCGGGGTGGTAGTCCCATTTTTTACGTCCTCCTTCCGTCATGTGAAGAGTTTATTTTCCCTTTAAAAAAATATTTTTAACTCCTTTACTTACTCTTTTTACAAATGAAGATTGTATTAAATGAATCTTAATTATCTCTCAAATATCTCTGGCATTACTATTTTTATATTAAGGGTCACCCATTAATTTGCTAAATAACAGTTCCCATTGACAGCAAGTTAATCTAGTGAGTTTATGGCGGTTATACCTTCTTCTAAAATCAAAGAGATCGCAGTGCTTTTACTTATATAGTAGAAAGCAGTCTGAACCGTTAATATCATTTAATCGAAAGGTTCGGATTTATTTCTACTACTACCATAGCTAGCGAAAGTAGAAACGTGGAGAAACATTTTTATCCTGTGAGGGATATAAGAGTCATTTATCAATGACTAAACCTAGCAGCTCTTCTCTTAGTCGTTCGACATCATTGCCCAAACACGAACGCGCCGCTCCCCCCGTTCGCATCCAACACCACCGACGCTAAACCTCCCCCCGAAACCAAATACCCTGAACCAGTAGTTGTATACCAAAATGTTTGAGCTACTGTTTGGTGTCTGAAATTGTTACACGGTTTGGAAGTGAATTTTGAGGACTTACCGGTCAGACTTTGCTAGAGAATGATCATTGAAAAAAAAAACTTGAGACAACACTGACCCAGAGAAAAAAAATCACCTGAAAGATTAATGGTTTATCTCCTGGCTCAAGAGCAGATAAACTAAGACAGCACTGAGCCCGATAACTGACAGATTCAAATTATTGGTTTCTGATACACAAAACAAATAGATGAACGCACAGAGAGGGGCTGGAGTGTTTCACCGTCGGCGGGAGGACAATCGATCCAGACGCGACGCCGGCGGGAGGACGCGCTCAATCAACAAGCGACTGACACATTTTTCCCTGTTGCTTTTCCGATGGATGAGCGATGCTATGGACCGTGGGCTCGATGACGGAGACTACAAACCTAAAGACTGACCAAGACGGTAAAAAAATTTACTAAGGTACCCTAATAATCTGTATTAGTGCATTACTAATTTACCCTTACTTAAGAACAAACGTTTGAGATTAATTTAACTGGTAGTATAACACTATTAGTAGAGAATACCAGAGCGTCCCCAAAATCAAAGGCTCCTTTAAACAGTACGCATAGCTTTTTCGTTCAAGTTCCGATAAGCTCTAGTTGCATAATCTAGAAAAATAAAATAGAAGTTGAAATCTATTCTAAACAGGCCATAGAACGAGTTTATCAGAGCCAGCCAGCCAGCCAGCCAGGGCAGGAGTAATTAATTAATTAATTAATTAATTAAACTACCATATGCAGGGGATCATATATATGGTTGTCGATCGTGAGGCATGCGCGAGACGAGACGCCGTCATATGCATGGTTGCCGATCGAGTCCGCGCATTAATTGCTCTCCTTCGATCTCACGCAGAGAGTCGTCGCCAAGAAAATCTAGCAAATTAACCAACCATCTCTCGTACGTAGGAGTACGTTTGCACCGGCCGGCCGGCTGCTGCAGGTCGGTCGTCTAGCTAGCTTGGATAATCTCCAGAAGAATAGGCATGCATGTGCATATGCAGATGCAGCAACGAATGCGTACGTCCACACCATATATTCGCATGGTTTGATGGTCACCGGCCGGAAACGACCGGCGAGCTGCGTGCGCATGTGCATGCAATTTCTCCCCACTTGCCGCGTTAATTTCGTCGGCTGCGCATGCGCCACCCAGCTTGACCGGCCAATTTAATTAGTATACGTACAGAACTCGTCCATGTTGCGATTAACTTATATATTTTGGTTCCAATTTTGTAGCATACCAGATATGATCGGCGAAAACGACACACAACACAAAGAGTATATATATTATACAACTGTTCTGAGTTCTGACTCGATCTTTGGGATATGGTTGGATTAGCAGTCGTAGCTGCATCTGTCAAGACAAGAGTTTCAAGGCCATGTGTAGTGATAATTCCACAAAAAGTCGATCACAGATGTTTTGTTTGAAGAAAATGCATTGGACCGTAAACATTTTCAAACCTTTTACTATCTGAGAGTTTTCACGCCTAACGGCTAGGCAACGATGAGAGCGGGATGTCAAACATTTTTATTTTCTAAAAAAAGAGTGATTTTTGCAGCGGCTACAACCATGATGCTAGGAGATGGGACAGCTGCTAGTTTCTGGCATTCACGTTGGCCTGAAAGGTTAACGCGCGAACGTGCGCGAGATGGACATCTCGCGAACAGGTCTCTGACATTATGGTTATGGTTAGAGTTTCATGGGTGGGGTGGGGCGAGGGACAAGGGTGGCGCTGGGAGGAGAAAGAGGGGGATCAGGTTTAGAGGGATGCCCTGGGAGACGGCGAACCAGCGGTGGGCGGCGAACAAGGGCAAGCGGCGAGGTGGTGGTGGCGCCGCGGGGTTGGTAGCTGGTGGTGGGCTGGTGTTGGTGGCGGGGGCATAGCGAGACGAAAGGGGGCAGGAGGTGGCCGGCCGAGCTAGGCCACGCTGGCACGTTGACGCCTTCCGGCGCCGCGAGGCCGGCGAGGTCGGGCGATGACGGCTGAAGCTGGAGGGGGCTCGCCGGAGGGAGGAGGAGAGGCTTGTCGAAGGAAACTGGAGCGACCTCGTCGGAAGGCCGTTGCTGAGGGAGGCAGCGTTGCCGTTGTCGTAGCTGGAGAGAGGCAGCCGGCGTAGCCGTCTCACTCCTCTCACTCGCACACACAAATGGTTGGATAGGAACGACAAGATAAGATAGAGAGAGAAACACACGGTTAAGGTGAGGAGGGAAAGTATAACTGGGCCGTGGGCTGTTGGGATGTGTTCGTGGACGGTAAACACGTGTCCGGTAAATCTACCCCACGTTGGCTAGAAAATATAAGATGCCAAAAATGATCGCATCTATAATTTTTGCGGTCTCAAGAAAAAAAGAGATAGATTCGTACATGAAGCCTTATCTTCCAATGCTAAACACGGCAACAGACCACCTTCAACAATTTCTCAAGCTGTGGTCCATGATCTAGCAGGCCAGAGCACTAAGCTACACGACAAAGTCAGTATACTGCCTACAATTCCTTGGCTGCTCAGCCTAAATACAAGTTCTTCACATGGCTCTATTTATCTAACATCGTGTCTGGACAACAGACAGATTACAAAAAAAATGGTGGCTGAATCAACAAAAATATCAACTATGCATAGTACTATTCTAGAAATAGTGTTACACATCCTAGCGAAATATAGAATCTTGAGAAGAATCTGGACAAAAATACAAGGTTGGGTGAATCTCGACCTTACAATGCATATAAGTAGAGGAATTAATGGTAACAATGACTATCTCAAGTACCCGGAAATCCAAGGAAGCCCCTAAAAGTAATCGCCCGTCATCTTGATTGTTTGGGAGTTGTGGTGCGAACGAAATGCAAGGACTTTTCGGCACGTCGCCACCACACCTATCACCATTATCGCTAAGAATAAGAAAGAGACAGTGTCTTGGATAAAAGCGGGCAATAAAAAAAAGGAACTTGATGTTTTGGGATATACTCTGTAGTCCTTTTCCTTTTGCTGGTGCTTGCTTTTCTGGCTTGACCCTATAAAGTTATTTTTCACTATGCTTCCTGCTCTACTAGTAGCTAGATACTAGGCAAAAGCTTTTGCCATCTTTTTAAAATAAAAAATGAAAAAAAAAACTGTCTTTGATTGAGCTACCGACTGTTTAAGTACTACAAAATTTGTTACTGTACATTAGCTCCGGTAATAAGTACCAAAAAGTTTTTTTTTTAAAAAAGTACCTCAGCTCCTGAAGACCATAAAATTTCCCGCGATAACAAACGGTTTTTTCTCTCTAAAAAAACAACCGGATTTTTACTTTCACATGCTAGCTCTAATTAATTACTTTTTCCATTTCATATTATAAGTCACTTTCATATTTTCTTAAAAAATCTAAGTTTAACCAAATTAATAGAAAAACATAGTAATATTTCAAATACAAAATAAATATATGTTTTAATTACACTAATTTGAATTTGTAAATGTTGCTAAATTTTTCTATAAATTTAATCAAATTTAAAGAAGTATGATTAAAAAATTATTACGATTTATAATATGAAATAAATGGAGTACAGTGTAGAAGGTTAATCAATTTATTGAATAGTAGTAGTTGGCAACTTGGCATAAGTCTATAACTCAACAACGTACATCTCATGCTTATGCGATAGATACGTTGTCACCTCCAATTAAAACAAGGAAACTTTGAAACATCGCTCACATACTTCCATTTAAGACGTGTACATAAGATGTGTACATAAGATGGAATGATAGTTGACACCCCATGCACTCTAATTCTGATGCGTTGCGTATCTATAGACAATCTATAAGTGTACTTAAGACATTGATGGATTTCCTTATTCTACATAAGTCAACACATAAACCAGAAGATTATATATATGAGAGACAGAATGGGGAGTGGTTGAGCATTATTTCTTCGTGCAGAGATATTTCATTAATTATTTGGTGGTTTACATCGCCAACTACCGCTCTTGCTGACTATAGCTAACACTAAAGTCATCTTCTTAGTCTTAGATAAAAACTATTAATCCCTAATCATCCAGAACATACTATATTTTTTGTCGTCCTCTCTGTTGTCAACGGCCCTTGCTCTATCGTAAGTATCAACATCATGGATAAATCCATGGTGGTACTTCTAAATACACAGAATAATTTAAGCAATCATACAATGTACGCGCATTGTTTTTATCTTTAGGTGCATAGAGTTCCTTCAATTTTAGTGTTGTTTTAATTCTAAAACTTAGGAGAAGCTAAGAAAAGAAAGAAGTCTATTTTACTCAAACTAATTGATTAGATTAGATCACTTAATCCCTTAAACTTTTTTCTCATTTTACCTCAAACTATTAAAAATGGTTCACTTTATTCCTTAATAATATTTTTTTATGTTACGCTTTATACAAGTTATATTCTAGGCTGAAACTTTTTAGTCATACTCCTAGATGGCACCATTACACGTGTTTAAAAATATTTTTAATTTTTTTCATAAATATTTGCTTGAACTTTAAAATCTTGATATTTAAATAAGTTTTTAAGTGTTTCCAACCCATGTAAACAGTGAGGAAACATCTGAAAAAAAATGTTGAGATGCCAACTATAATGCATCTATCATTCTTCCAAAATTTCAGTGCAAAATATGATTTATATGGAGAGAAAAAAAAAAGAGAAATAGCATTAGAGTAAAGTGAATCGTTTTCAACAGTTAAAGGTGTAAAATGAGCAAAAAAAAAATAATTTAAGGGGTTAAGTGCTGCGATGAAATTGTTTGGGGAGTAAAATAGACTTTTTAAATAACAAAATAAGTACATTATCATCCTTGGACTAATACTTAAAACCTAGTATATCGGTAACAGATTTTATTGAATTCAATCCACCACAGGTCTGGCTGCGAACAAGCCATTCCCTGTTCAAAACCGGAAAATGCCGAGTACATGATGAGAAAACATACAAAATTGAAGAACAAAAATCGTGATTTAAAATATCTAAACCAGAACCGAAGAAAACATTGTAAAATAGAACATTGAAATTTTACAACAAAAAAATCAAAAGAAAAGGAATAAGAAATAAATATCAAAAAGTATCCTAGGTGAAACAAAAGCATCTGAACTAACAATAACATTGCATTGGAACAAGAGGGGGAGGACGATTACACGAGACCAAATGTTAATACGTGGGCCTCTAAGGGAAGAGACAAAATTTATCAAACGGGTGATCAAAACGTACATAAGGCATAGTCATCAAATTTCGAAACTAAAATTTTCTCGGTCAGATGGATGCCATTGTTAGTTGCGATTGGGAGATCGATTCCCCACTCCGCACGTGCGTGTCTTGATCGGGGGTGCTAGTCGTTCTATGGCTGTGGACCCCTCTCACGTAGCGCCTCAATAAAAAGGGGAGCCAGCCGGGGCATGCGAACCTAGGTTTCCCATGCACACGCGCTCCCCACAAACCCCAGAGTCCCTCTGATCCGGGAAGGCGTTGAAGTCAGGGGATTCCTCACGGTCTCACCGCCGCCGCCATCGTCATCTACACCTACACCGTCGAAGCACGGGAACCGACGGCCTAGATCGGCCCAAGCCGATCGGGCGGCCACGAGGGCGGCCGGGTGGTGCAGCCACGCGGGCACGTACGCAAGGCGGCTGGCCGACGGGCGGCGGCGACTGCCGGGCCCAAGAGACCACCGGTGACGACACCAGTGACGAGCAGCGACGGTGCGGGAGGCAGCGAGGGAGGAGGCGAACAGAGAGGCGACGAAGCTCACCGAGGGGCACGACGTCGGAGGGAGGCTACTGGTGGAACTCGGGGCGGAGGGATGCGGCGGAGCTCCGGGGGCACCCAACGAAGGCCGTGGCGTGGCCTAGGACTGGCGGGACCTGGGGAAAGTGCGGGTGGAGTTAGGAACAGAGCAACAAATGCGGCGCGACGAGAAACGTCGGCCAAAGGAGGAAATGGCAAGGCTCACTAGTGCGCGAGGGGAACAGAGCTCCGGCATGTTTCTGGCGGCGAGAAGTGGCGGCCGGGGTTCAGCTTGGTGATGCGGCGTGGTCCCAACTGCCGGCGGTGAGCGGCTGGAGATGACAAATGCGGTGGCGGCCTCAGGTTCGTGGTGGCGACAGGGTTTTGGTGGGTTTCGGTGCCAAAGAAGTGGTGGCCGAGGAGCGGTGCGCAACGGCGAAGCCGGCGGTGGGGGCAAGCGGCGGCGGCACACGACCGGAGCTCACCGGCGAGAGGCAACGATGAGAGTGGCGTGGGGAGCACGGGAGAGGATGCGGGCAGCTCGGGCAACTTGGGAAATGAGATAGAGAGGTGCGGGGATGGATTTTATTGGCTCGGGAGGCGGCGAGAAGCTCGGTTCCGGGTGACAACGGCCGGTGGAATGGAGGCAGCATCATGGTGAGACGGGAGTTGCGGCGCCGATTTCCACGGAGTGGGGGAGGAGAGCGCGGATATGGGTCGACGCGGTCCCACGGACGGGTGCGAGAGCACGGGGCGGAGGAGGTGGACCGAGACCCATCATGGTCCCAACCACCGACGACGGGCGGCTGGAGACGACAAATACGGTGGCGACCTCAGGTTCGTGGTGGCAACAGGGTTTCGGCGGGTTTCGATGCCGAAGAAGTGGTGGCCGTGGAGCGACGTGCAACGGCGAAGCCGGCTGTGGGGGCGGCGCGACGGCGGTTAGGGCGGCGGTGGCACGCGACCGAAGATCATCGGCGAGAGGCAGAAATGGGGAGCGTCGTGGGGAGCAAGGGAGAGGACGCCGGGAGCTCGGGCCATTTGGGAAAATGAGAGAGGGAGGTGCGGGGATGGATTTTATAGGCTCGGGAGGCGGCGAGGAGCTCGGGTTGGGGCGGCAATGGCCGGTGGAGTCGGGACGGCGTCGTGGGGAGAGGGGAGTTACGGCGCCGATTTCTGTGGAGGGAGTGAGGGAGGAGAGCGGGGACGTGGAGCGACATGGTCCCACGGGCAGGAGCGAGAGTGTAGGACGGAGGAGGTGGACCAGGCGGGGCGGGTGACGAACCGCCGGCGACGAGCAGGCGTAGACGCAAATGCGGTGGCTGCCTCAGGTTCGTGGTGGCAACAGGGTTTCGGCGGGTTTCGGTGCCGAGAAGTGGTGGCCGAGGAGCGGCGCACAACAGCGAAGCCGGCGGTGGGGGCGGCACGGCGACGGCACGCAACCGGAGCTCACCGGCGAGAGGCAGAGATGGGGAGCGGCATGGGGAGCACAAGAGAGGATGCGGGGAGCCTAGGCAACTTGGGAAAATGAGAGAGGGATGTGCGGGGATGGATTTTATATGCTCGGGAGGCGGCGAGGAGCTCGGGTCGGGGCGGCAACGGCCGGGGGAGTCGGGACGGCGTCGTGGGGAGAGGGAAGTTACGGCTAGGGTTAGCAATGGGGCGGGTCGGGGGCAGGTTGGGCTGGAACGCCCCCGCCCCCGCTCACCGACTTCTCTCCCCGACCCCGGCCCCTCACAGGTGGTCGGGTGGGAAATATCCCCCGTTCCCAACCCCGCAGGGGACCCGCGGGTGAGCGGGGCCCCGTACCACCAACGGCAAACGCGAGATGAGGAGGAATGCTGCCGCTACCGCCGCTGCGCATGTCCCGTCCTTGACATCAACAGCGACGCCGACGCGGTTGGCCGCGCCCCTGGCCATCGACACCGCCGCCGCTACAAGCTCGATGGCCGTCGATGCTGACGCAGATGGCGGCGCTTGGCAGCCGCCGCCGCCCGCGCCTTAGCCGTCGACACCATTGCCCACCCCTTGGCCGCCGCCGCTGCAAGCTCCAGGGTCGTCAATGCCGACGCGGATGGCGGCGCTTGGCAGCCGCCGCCGTCGTGGCCTACGCCTGGCCGCCGCCGCCGCCCGCACCTTGGCCGCCAACGCCGTCGCCCGTGCCTGGCCGCCGGCGGAGGAAGCGCTTGTGGTGGACTGGTGGTGAAGAGTGACAGCTGGGGTGAGGAGAGGAGGATTGGAAAAATATGGTTTGGTTTATATATGATGGGTTAGATGGGTTTTTTTGAGCTTGCAATACGGTAGTATTAATAGTCCAAGTTTCATCCTCGAGGCTCCGCGGGTCACCCGTGGGTGGCTGTCCTCCCCTGCCCCCGTCCCCGTGGGTCAAAATCAGCACCCGCACCCGCCCCTACGGGGGCGGGTCCCCTGCGGGACCCTGGCCCCACGGGGGAAATTGCCACCCCAAGTTACGGCGCCGATTTCCGCGGAGGGAGTGGGGGATGAGAACAGGGACATGGGGCGACGCGGTCCCACGGGCGTGTGCGAGAGTGTAGGGCTAAGGAGGTGGACCGCGCGGGGTGGGTGACCCGTCGTGGTCCCAACCGCCGGCGACGAGCGGTTGGAGACGGCAAATGCGGTGGCTGCCTCAGGTTCGTGGTGGCAACAGGGTTTCGGTGCCGAAGAAGTGGTGGCCGAGGAGCGGCGCGCAACAGCGAAGCCGACAGTGGGGGCGGTGCAGCGACAGCTCGCGACCGGAGCTCACCGGCGATAGGCAGAGATGGGGAGCGGCGTGGGGAGCACGGGAGAGGACACAGGGAGCTCGGGCAATTTTGTAAAATGAGAGAGGGAGGTGCGGGGATGGATTTTATAGGCTCGGGAGGCGGCGAGGAGCCCAGGTCGAGGCGGCAACGGCCGGTGGAGTCTTGACGGCGTCATGGGAAGCGGGGAGTTACCACGCCGATTTCCGTAGAGGAAGTGGGGTAGGAGAGCGGGGACGTGGGGCGAAGCAGACCCACCGGTGGGTGCGAGAGTGCGGGGTGGAGGAGGTGGACCGGGCGGGGCGGGTGACCCGTCGTAGTCCCAACTGCCGGCAACGAGCAGCCGGAGACGGCAAATGCGGTGGTGGCCTCAGGTTCGTGGAGGCAATAGAGTTTCGGCGGGTTTCGATGCCGAAGAAGTGATGGCTGAGCAGCGGCGCGCTACAGCGAAGCCGACTGTGGGGGTGGCGCGGCGGCGGCACGTGACCGGAGCCCACCGGCGAGAAGCAGAGATGGTGAGCGGCATGGGAAACACGGTAGAGGACGCGGGAAGCTCAAGCAACTTGGGAAAATGAGAGAGGGAGGTGCGGGGATGGATTTTACATGCTCGGGAGGCGGCGTGGAGCTCGGGTCGGGACGACAACGGCTGGTGGAGTGGGGGCGGCATCGTGGGGAGAGAGAAGTTGCGGCACCGATTTCCGTGGGTGGAGTAGGGGAGGAGAGCGGGGATGTGGGTCGACACGGTCCCATGGGCGGGGGCGAGAGCGCGGTGCGTTGGAGGTGGACGGGGTTGGGGCGGGTGACCCGTCGTGGTCCCAACCGCCGGCGACGCAAATGCGGTGGCGGTGTTAGGTTCATGGTGGCAACAGGGTTTCGGCGGGTTTCGATGCCGAAGAAGTGGTGGCCTAGGAGCGGCACGCAACGGCAAAGCCGACAGTTGGGGCGGCGCGACGGTGGCACGCGATCGGAGCTCACCGACGAGAGGAGGAGATGAGGAGTGGCATGGGGAGCACAGGAGAGCACGCGGGGAGCTCAGGGAATTTGGGAAAATGAGGGAGGTGCGGGGATGGATTTTATAGGCTCGGGAGGCAACGAGGAGCTCGGGTCGGGGCGGCAACGGCCGGTGGAGTGGGAGGGTGTTGTGGTGTGAGGGGAGGTGCAGCTCCAATTACCGCGGAGGGAGTGGAGGAGGAGAGGGGGGACGTGGGGCGACGCGGTCCCACAGGCGGGTGCGAGAGCGCGGGGCGGTGGAGGTGGACGGGGCGAGGCAAGGTTCGTGGTGACGAGCGGCTGGAGACGGCCAATGCGGTGGTGGCCTCAGGTTTGTGGTGGCGAGAGGGTTTCGGTGGGATTCGGTGCCGAAGAAGTGGAGACCGAGCAGCGGCGTGCAACGACGAAGCCGGCTTTGGGGACAGCGCGGCAGCGGCGGCACGCGATCGGAGGTCACCAGCGAGAGGCAGAGATGGGGACCGGCGCGGGAAGCACGGGAGAGGACGCGGGGAGCTCAGGCAACTGGGGAAAATGAGAGAGGGAGGTGCGGGGATGGATTTTATAGCCTTGGTAGGCGGCGAGGAGCTTGGGTCAGGCGGCAATTTCCACGGATGGAGTGGGGAAGGAGAGCAGGGACGTGGGGCTACGCGGTCCCATGGCGGGTGCGAGAGCACGGGCCGGAATAGGTGGACGGGGCGGGGCGGGTGAACCGTCGTCGAGGTCCCAATCGCCGGCTACACGCGGCCGGAGACGGCAAATGCGGTGTCGGCCTCAGGTTCGTGGTGGCGACAAGGTTTCGGTGGGTTTCGGCGCCTGTCAAGTCCTGATAAATTCATCCTGAAATAAAAATCATTCTCTAAAAGGAATAATAGAATTAATTAAAATTCAAAAAGAAATTGGCAAATATTAAAATATGTACAAGAAAAATTCGAATGTGGCCCGGAGAATTTTTTGTTAAATTCTCCTTGGTCAAAAAGGAACCTTCAAATTTTACTTGAATTTTCAGAGCACCGGAAATATTTATTAAGCAGCAACAACAATTATCAAAGTTTACTAAAAAGAAAAACTAAAAATAATCCTCCTTTTCCTTTGGGCCAAGTCTAGCCCAAAGTTCCCCTCCTCCCCCTCGGCCCGCGGCCGAAGTTCCTCTCTCCTCCCTCCCTTTCCCCTCCTCTCCCGGGCCTCCCTCCCCTCGGCCCAGCTCCCTCCTCTCCTCCTCCCGCTAGGGTCTGCCCCGGCCCAAGCCGAGCGGCGCCCTCCTGCCCATGCCGCACACGTGAGCGCGCTGACCGCGCCCCGCGTGGTTCCCACCCGCGCCGGTCGTCTCCTTCCTCCTGCCCGGCTCTTCTCCCTCCCGTGAAAACCCTAGTTCGTTCCTCCCTTAAATCCGCGTGATTCAAACCTTGGATTCCAAAATTAATTGGTGGGAATTCACCCCCTTTCCTTCCTCTTTGATTTCCCCTAATTTTCCCCTTGAATGACGCCCTCAATCGCCCGGAACGGCCGCGCCATTCCCTGCCACCTTCCATGGCCGCTGGCCGCCAATCCCGCCGCCGTTCCCCACTCCTCCCGTGGCCGGCTCCCTCCCCGCGCCTATAAAATGGAACCCTCTCCTTCCATTCTCTCGTTTTAGCCTCCTCCCGCGTCTCCCGTGGCCGCGGCCTCTTCCCGCCGCCCTTCTCTCTCTCCTGTGCCGCCAGCCACCTCCAGCCGCCTCTCCCTCCTCGCCCGTGCGCCGGCAGGCCGTGCCGTCGCCATCCTCGGAGTAGCAGCCTCCTCCTCTCCCCCGGCCTGCCCTCCGTTTCGCGCGGTGACCGCCGGAAGTGCACCTTCCTCGACGTGTACCTCCCCAGCCGCCTGTGCCGCCTCGCCGGTGCGTCGGCTATCGTCGTCGCCTCCTCTCCCGGCACAGCAGCGCCATCCACTTCCCCGGCCAGGCCACGGCGTCGCTCGAATTTCGCCGGAACACCGTCGCCCGCGCCGCCTCTCCCTTGGTATCGTCGGCACCCACTCCGGCAACCCCTTCCGTTGTGCCAGTGCGCCGGCCGACGTCGCCGTCTCCACCTCCGGCATCGCAGCGGCAAGGTCGCCCTCGGCCTCGCCTCCCCTCCTCCCGAACCCCGCCGGTCTTCGTCCTCGTCGACGACTCCTCCGGTTGGCCGTTTGTCCTCGCCGGCTCGTCGTCTCGCTGCGCCGCCACCGTCGTCGGCATCGTAGCGGTGTGCTCCACGCCGTCCTCGCCTCTGTGCAGCTGCTGCCGGCTACCATCGTCGCCTCCTCGCCGGCCCCGATCGTCTTCGTCGTCCTCTCGTTGTTCCCGGTCATCGTAGCGTTCGTCCCTCCATCAAGCCGTGCTCGTTCGTCGCCCGCGTTTCATCAAGAGTGTGTCGCAGCCCCGTCGTCGTCTTCGTCGTCGGCTCCGCGTCGTCAAGCGTTGCGCCAGCCGCGTCTCGCCATCGTCCAAGGATCGCCGCCGAAGTCGTTCCCTCGTCGTTCGCTTCCGTCGTCCTCGAGCCGTCTCCATCACGCCCGTTCGTCGTCGTCGTTCCGCCCTGTCTCGTTGTGGTAAGGATCCATCCTCTCGCTGCCCCGTCCTCGTCCTTTCGGTGTCACCCCATGCCCGTTGTGCGGTTGTTTACCCCGGCACCCGTGTACCGGTGTCGATAGTCGTTCGTGTGTGCGTGTGGTGACCGTGTTTGTGTGCCCGCTCGGTAGCCGCGTGGTTTCCACATGTGCAGCCCGCATGGTGTCTAGTGGAGTCCGTTTGTCGGCCACTTGCCTCGGTTGACACACGGGGTCCGCTTCCGTCGACCCGTGGACCGTCTCTGTGTACCCGGTCCACCGTGGTCCTTTAGGTTGACATGTGGGGCCCGCATGTCAACGGCGCAGTCTTCATGTCTTTTCCAGGCTAGCGCTTGCACATGTTTTATAGTTGCAAAACCTAATTACAATAATCCGTAAATCTCCATGTAACAGTATTAAACTTCGGATGATCATATCTTGGTCATACGAGCTCCGAATCGACCTGTTCAAGTCTCCTAATGTTTGTTATAACCTAAAGAACCATGTGCTTTCTTTTTATGTATTGTTATTGCTTATTTATAGGCTTGTAGCTTTGCTTGTGTGCTTCGCGTAGCTTCTGTCGTTACGAAGGTTCCTGAAGCATGGTTCGCAGTCATCGCCGAAGGTTCGGAAGGCCGTTATCTCTGAGCAAGGCAAGTTGCATCACCCTTGAGCATATTGAACCCTAGTTTATAAAACTATTTTGATTTAAATTATTGCATTACCGCTTTATTTAAATTCCCGTGTTATCATGGTTTTATTTAGCAATACCTATTAATCCTTGTTATAGCCTTATCATTGTTTTTGTTTATTATCACCTTGCTTACCCTAGGAAAACAAAACCCCAACTACTGGGTACTTTATTCATGGTTCCACTAGTATGAATTTAGGTAGATGCTTCGCTGATTAATTAGGCAACACTAGGTGGTTTTATAACTTTAGACTTTGGGAGTTCTCATATCATTTGGACATTGTGAAATGGTTGGCTTGTGATGGAATTAAACACACACCTCCCCCTCTATTCAAAACCCCCCAAACGGTTTTAGGCTGGGCTCGAGGTGCATGGTTGGGTTTTGTTAGTCGTACCTCGGGTACTATAAGGATTAAGCTCGGGCCTCTATTGCAAAGCACTACCGTACTAACCACGTGTCTAATGGGTAAGGCTTAACTCGGTGCTCAGTCTAGTTCTGAACAAAAGGACACGAATAGAGATGGATGAAGTCATTCCGACGATGGATATCTCTGAGGCAAATGAAGGCTACGCGAGCTGTGGCTCGGTAATCAAGATGTCTAGGCAAATGAAGGCTACACGGGCCGGTGTCCGTTAGTCGAGATGCCATGGCACTGGACTAGTACGTGGGTGGTCTCACCTCTATGTGTGTGTGATGACGCTCTCTCTCGTGGCCCGATCTTCTGGTGAGGGGGATAACTCTCGCTTTGATCGAGTGCGACGTTTGCGACGTGGCTACCAACCAAAACAAGTCCAGGACGCCGTGCAATCGCTACACCACAAACGATGTCGTACCAACCGTGACGCGCGGTTGATGATCCCTGCAATGCAAACGAGAGAACACTGCAAGAACAAGATAATATGCAATCTAAATATTGCGAATAGGGAATTAAGCACAAAGGAATAGTTGCGATTGAAGTGGTAGATCTAATCGACCCGGCAAATCAACACACCAACTATTGGGGGCTCTGAATCTATAGTCGCCGACTAATCGAGCGAGGACTAGAGACAAGGTGAATGGCACTTGGCAAAATTCAACTAAACAAAACCCAAATGTTTTTGAGGATGTACAAAGCTATTTATAGAGGAAAATAAAGCTAGGGTTCAGTGCTAATTCGTAGAGGTGGAGGGGGACACTTCCGAAATGGGCCTAGTCTATTACAAGGCCCAAGGCCCAAGTTCGGTTTCAGCAACAGCACTGTCTTGTTTTGGCGATTCCCGTTGACTCGAGATGAATTTGGACATGAGACCAGATGCGTTTGAAAGGTAGCGAGATAAGCTTTCCACGAAGTCCAAGATCACCCAAATCGGAGTTGGCATGAAGGCGCTAGGTCCGTTTGAAGTCAGTGCTGTCTCCGGAGGCCGAACTGAACTTGGACTTGGAATTATCATTGGAGTGTGTGAAGTTATGAGCGTATCCGACGAAGTGATGTCCTCATCATCCTCCCCTTCTTGAATTGGAGTCGTCCTCGACTCAATCCCATCTTCTTGATTGTGTGCACTCTCTCGTCCATTGGCCATCCTTGGAGGTATCTCATCGTGAAAAACATCCTCATATTCCTGCAAAAGGTTAGTAATAGCGGGTGGCAAAGAATATAAAGTACTAGGAGCAGTAGCCAATGTGAGTATAGAATCTTGGCAAAATAGAGCATAGCAACAAGAATCTAACTCATCTAGTGCACAAATATTATATTTAGAAGCCAACGAAGCACCCTTCAACTTAATTTCATTCTTTGTGGTACTTGGTTCTATTTTACTAGTGGTACCCTATTCCTCGATGTCATCATTATCTTGTCCTCCTGCGTGGTCAGTGGCAGCTAAAGCATATTCATCATCACAATCACTAGCAGAAGTATACTCACCATCAGCATTCACAAATAGAGCTCGCCGATTTGGACAGTCGCGGGCAATGTGTCCAATGCCATGGCACCTATGACATGTAATATCACGTGTACGTCCAGTGGAATCTACTGAAGTTGCACTCTTGGCTGGAGTCTGAACTGAAGTGTTTTTGCTTGTTTCTTGAGCATGGGATGGCGTGGAGGTAGGTGGACGAACAGCAGTAGTAGATTGACGTGGTGTTGACTGTCGTGTGGAAGTAGCACCTGCAAGAGAACTCCTATGCTTGTTGCGTCCCTGCACTTCTCTTTCAGCTTTGCAAGCAAAATGGAATAATCTATTCATGGTATTGTATTCTTTATATTCAAGAATATCCCGAATCTCTCTATTAAGACCTCCATAGAACCTAGAAATTCTAGCATCCTCAGTTTCTTGCAAATTACATCGTGACAAAGCAATCATCATCTCTTGATAGTATGTTTCTACAGAATTGGAACCTTGTCTTAAAAGTTGCAGTTTATTTAACATGTCACGAGCATAGTAAGAAGGAACAAATCTAGACCTCATTGTACGTTTCATATCATCCCAGGTTCTAGGTCTAAGTCCTCGACCACATATATCATTCCACCATAGAGATGCAAAGGAGGTAAATTCACTACTGGCAGCTTTAACTTTCTTATTATCAGGAAAATCATAGCAAGAGAATTTTTGCTCAACAGCTAGCTCCCAGTCTAGATAAACAGAAGGTTCAAACTTACCATCAAAAGAAGGCATAGTAAATTTTACCTTAGATAAAGGATCATCTTTGTCCCTAATTCGACGTCGTCTTCTATTTCCAACACTCTCGTCTTCCTCCTCATCATCAGCAACAGATTGCTCTTCGTCTTCATCGTCATATCTTTGATGTCGATGAGCAGTGGCACCTGCACCTTCTTCACCTGCAGCCTCAAGTAAACCAATGCGTCGCACAATATTTTCATGTCCAATATTTATATTCTGAATGTTTTCAGTTAATTGTTTATGTGATCGATTCATTTGCTCAATTTGATCCACTACTTTCACCAGGCTTTCACTTAAAGTTTTTAAATGTTTATCTGTGCTTTCCTTGTATGATTTACTATTACGCATCAGCTCTTCATACCAATTTTCCATGCCCTTCAGTTTATGTGCTAGATTCTCCAGTGTTGGTTCGTCGGAACTTGTACCTGACATCATTAGCAAGCAAAAGAAACTCACAAGAAAGTGTCAGTTCCTAACAATCTATATATATGTGGAGCTTTTGAAGGCACTCAACACTCAAGCATATACCAAATTCTTATAATGTTCTCAAAGAATGCAAATCAGGTCAATCACCGTGGCTGGTTCATGGCACAATGACACGCTTGATGAGTGGAGCGATTGCAAAGCCGGACCTGTAAAGGTTAGTAGTATGTGGATCTTGGTAGGCTTAACTATATCACAAGGAATAGCAAAAATCAAACATATATGTGAAATTGAATAATAATTCCAAAGTATTAGTCAAAATTGCTGGCCTAGCCTAGACTCAATCCTAGCTCAAGCAAGCAAATGATCACACTCGGACCAAACAACTCGCTATGTCAACCAACTCTCTCCAAGAAATCCACAATTTTAAAAAAAAAATTCCACCCTTTCTTTTTTTTCTGATTTTTTTTTCTTCTCTTTTTTTTTGATTTTTTTTGGTGCGGCTCTTTTGCTTCTTCTTTTTTTTTCTTTTTTTTGCACCTTCTGCCTTTTCTCTATTTTTCTTTTTTTTCTTTTTTTTTACTTTTCTATTTCACAAATGACAGCTATCAATCGAATTGGATAACATGCGTGTGCACCGAGGAATTAATCTGCACAAGAAAATTCTATGCATGTGTACACCCAACAAACTAGGAGGCCGAGATTTGCATGCACATGGAATCAGGAAGAGACGATGGAAATTACACAAGTACTCATGCATGCATGCATGCGCAATCAAGTAGGACAGCAGATTCTGTTCTATTTTTTTTTCTTTCGGCGTCACTTGGTTGCACAAGAAAATCAAAGAAGAAACAAAAGGAAGCAGATTTTCCCTAATTATCTGACACATGCAACCAAAAAAATCTCAATGAAACAAAACCTCAGCTCTCAAACCAATCTGTTACTAATCAATCTACTGCGCAACTTTCTCTATGGCGGCGGAACTGCGCGACTTTCTGAAACAACGCTAGAGCAACATGCAACCCACACTTGCAAACTAAATCCAAGACTAATCTAGGGCTTAAACCAGCACTTGTCACGCCCGGAATTTCTATCCAAAATTCCAAACGCTTACATGTGTGTAAACCCTCGTCCAGGCATCAGCCGAGGCACACAATAACAAATTGATAATAGAGTACAATTATTACTCTAACTAATAAGCGAATAAATTGTCATTACAGAGGTGGATAGTTCCTCTCAAACAATAAAGATCTAAGCAGCGGAAAATAAAGATAAACAGCGCAGACGACTCCACTCCACAGGCAGCTTGACAAGGACTACGCCAAATCCTCACCACCATCAGCTTCACTGTAGAACTCCTCCTCTGATGAATGATTGCAAGGTGAGTATATGACATACTCAGCAAGCCACGCAGCAAATATGCAAGTGCACAGGATAACCAAGGATGGCATAATATAGGCTTCTTTGCATAAACAGCATTTAAAGAATATTTCAGAATTTAATAAAACAGTAGAGTATTAATTAAACAGTATTAATCCAACACTATACAACATACCCTGTTGTATAGGCCCCACCATTTAGTACAACCAATCCCGGCTGCACAGATCTAATCTCCAAACCAGGAATATACCATTCCAAACCAGGAGCTAATCAAATATAACCAGTTATAGCATCTTTTATTATAGTGTGAAGGGTGAGACTAATCACGAAAGACATTGTTAGACCCGCCCATAACCGCGGGCACGGCTATTCGAATAGTTTTACTCTGATCAGAGGTGTACCACTGTACCCACAAGACACAGCCCCACATCATGTCACCATGTGCCTCAATACCACCACGGTACCTCGGAAAGGAGCTGTGACATTACCCCTCACACAACACAATCCACCACAGTGCACCATTCCCGGATCATAGTCACCCCCTTATAAACAAGGCATGGACTCCCCAGCGACCCCCGTGGGCTTATCTCCGCCACTTCTCAGTCTGGTGATCCGTAATGAACTATGCTATGTAAAAGATAAAGCCGTTGCCCACGCTGGCTTGTGGTTGGCACGGTTAATGTTTCACAACCGAAGTTCGTGAACCGGTCCTTAATTGTCATGAGCACGACCATCAAAACCATGTACTCACAACCCACCATTATCAGGTTTTAGTTGTCACATTAATTAATTAACCAATCACGATTAGCCATCGTGAATTATCATTAAGCCATCATTAAATAATAGTGAATCATAAGTTATCCCATTAGTGTGCTAAAGTTTCTAAGCATGGCTAAGCAATTGCATCTAATATCTAGTTGAACCAATATAAAGCTTAACTAGTCAAGTTATAATAACCCAAGGTATCAAGGAATAAGGTAATCAAGAACAAAAGGGCTATAACAAACAATAGGCTAATTCCACCCAATGACATTCGAAAATAAATGCAATAGTTGAATAGAAACAATAGCTTTAAACGGGATCAACATGCTCAAAGGGTTGATTAGGATCTGTGTGACTTGCCTTGCTGGCCTTGGAACTCTTCTAAATCTTCTTCTGCAAAAGCGGACTCTCCGGAAACGTCGGATTCTAAACGGAAAAGAACAAAAACACCAAAACAGCACATAAACAAGCATGAACAGTACATGTGGATATTTTTAACATGTAGATCTCAATTTTAGAAAAATTTAGAGACTTGAACCAACTAAATCCGAGCTAAGATGAATTAGTTATGAATTTTTAAAGATTTAATCGGTTTAAATCATTTATATAAATTTTAATTGAATTATGACGCAATAATGAATTATTTTTGAAAAGAAAAAGGGCTTTATTGCGTCAGCGGCTCGGGGTCTACGGTGGACCGGGTCCACGGCTGCGGTCTACGGGATTGGACGGCCGAGATCGATCGGACCGAACGGACGGCCGAGATTAAACGGCTCACGGCCGGCTCACGGGCGACAGCGGTGATGACGTCAGCACTGACGTCATCCCCGACCGACGGCGGCGACGGCGGCTCGGACTCGCATGCCCGCCGGCGATCTACGGCGCGGCAGCGCGAACGGAAGGCGGCAACGGATAGCGGAGAACACGGCGAACTCACCGGCGACCACTCTAGCGGCGGAGGAGCAACGGACGACGCCGGCGACGAGGACGAAGCGGCGGAGAGGTTCGGGTCGACGACGACGGCGATGTTCCGGCGGTCCACAGCGACGGCGAAGGGTCGGACGAGGACGGCGACGCGATGGCGACCACGTTGGCAAGCTCCCCGAGCGACGGCGATGACCGGAGCGACGGCGGCGCACGACTGGAGCGGCGGCGGTGACGGCAGCGCACGGGTGCACGGCGCTAGGGCGGCTCGGGCGACGAGAGGCGAAGGCGAGGGCGGCGGAGGGTAGAGGGGACACCGGGGGTCCTTTTAAAGGGGTCGGGAGGCGGCGGCGAAGCCCACAACGGCCCGGCGACGGCGATGGAAACCTCGGGTTCGGCCGAATCCGATCCGAGCTCGAATCCTCTCTTTCCAAAGCGAGATAGCCGAAGCTTCCAAAGAGAAAAAGGTAGAGGAGATCACGGGATGCATTTCCCCCCAAACAATTTCACCGGAGAAGGAAAGGCGCGGCGAAATTTGGAAGGGCGGCGGCGGCTAGGGTTTCGGGCGCGACCGGCTGGAGGTAGACGACGACTGACGGGTGGGCCCCACCTGTCAGCGAGTGGGAGAGAGAGGGAGCGGCGCGCGCGGCGGCTCGGCTGGGCTGAGCTGGGCCGGACTGGGCCGAAGAGAGAGAAGAGAGGGGTTTTGGGCCGACTTTCGGCCCAAAGCCAAAAGAAGACTTTTTAAAACCTTTTTCAATTTAAATAATTCATGAAATGCACTTTCATTTATTAAAAATACTTCCTTAGCTCAAATAATTCCCAGAAAAATCTAGAAATTATAGAATTAAGCAAAGTATTTAATAAAATTTTATCTGGCCCAATTTTATATTAGAATTTATTATTTACAATTAAATCTTTTCTTCTAGGCTTTTTAAAAAAAATTATTTCTAAAATTCCATTTAAGCAATAATTTATATTTTTGGGATCTTTAGGGTGTGACAGCACTTGACTCGACAGTGGATCAAAACTCAATAAAGCAAAAACTGAATGAAATTGCGTGGCTCAAAACAAATGTTTGGTGATGGGAAAAAAAATATTGCGGCTGTATGGTAGACGATGGGAAAAAAAATTACAAAACTAAAATCCTCACCAAGCAACTAAAGCTCTGATACCAACTGATGACGCTCTCTCTCGTGGCCCGATCTTCTGGTGGGGGGGATAACTCTCGCTTTGATCGAGTGCGACGTTTGCGACGTAGCTACCAACCAGAACAAGTCCAGGACGCCGTGCAATCGCTACACCACAAATGATGTCGTACCAACCGTGACGCGCGGTTGATGATCCCTGCAATGCAAACGAGAGAACACTGCAAGAACAAGATAAGATGCAATCTAAATATTGCGAATAGGGAATTAAGCACAAAGGAATAGTTGCGATTGAAATGGTAGATCTAATCGACCCGGCAAATCAACACACCAACTATTGGGGGCTCTGAATCTATAGTCGCCGACTAATCGAGCCAGGACTAGAGACAAGGTGAATGGCACTTGGCAAAATTCAACTAAACAAAACCCAAATGTTTTTGAGGATGTACAAAGCTATTTATAGAGGAAAATAAAGCTAGGGTTCAGTGCTAATTCGTGGAGGTGGAGGGGGACACTTCCGAGATGGGCCTAGTCTATTACAAGGCCCAAGGCCCAAGTTCGGTTTCAGCAACAGCACTGTCTTATTTTGGCGATTCCCGTTTACTCAAGATGAATTTGGACATGAGACCAGATGCGTTTGAAAGGTAGCGAGATAAGCTTTCCACGAAGTCCAAGATCACCCAAATCGGAGTTGGCATGAAGGCGCTAGGTCCGTTTGAAGTCAGTGCTGTCTCCGGAGGCCGAACTGGACTTGGACTTGGAATTATCATTGGAGTGTGTGAAGTTATGAGCGTATCCGACGAAGTGATGTCCTCATCAGTGTGGCGCACTCGGTCTAGGTCCTGTTGCTAGGGGCTCAATCCTGGCCTGCCTGTCCCGGGATACCGGCCGTAGATAGGGTTGGGTCGGTACTTTTGTTCACGGCTAGGATGGGTGAAGGGTTATGTCACATGTTTACGACGGGTTCCAAGGCCTTGGAATGCGGAGTAAAGATGTGTCTTGTGGGTAAAGATGTACACCTCTGATCAGAGTATAATCTATTCGAATAGCCGCGCCCTCGGTTATGAGCAAGCCTAGCAATGTACCCAAGTTAGTGGTTTAACTCTTAAAACTTGCTTAACAACTAAAATGTGGAATGGTTGGCCTGGGTTGGCTTGGGACGAGCTGGGACCCAGGTAGGGTTGCCAGTTCGATCTGAATCATCGTAGGCCTTGGGTTAAGGCAGGTTCATGTGGGTTCACGGCCTTGATTAATAATACTGTATAGCTCTAGGATCGTCTTTACAAAATAGCTTTGAGCAACTAAGTGACTTTTAAATGATGTTTACTGCAAAACCTAACCCCTATTATTACTCCTTGTACCCCCTTGCATTAATCATGCATCCCCTGGTGTGACTTGCTGAGTACTGTGGTTGTACTCATTCTTGCTCTATCTTTCCCCCCTTTAGTAAGAGAAGCTTTGGAAAAGAAGTTCTAGGTGGAGTCTTGGCTTATACCCCAGTTGAGCGCCTGTGAAGATGGAGCCGTAGGCCCGCTAGTCCACTGCTGTTTATTTTTGATTGTTAGGCCTAAAGTGCCTTTGTAATAATGTAAATATTATTGATATAACAAAGATATGTCTTTTGTATCATGTTTGTGTGGTGTACCCCGGCTTTTCCTGGGACGGGGATTAATACACTAGCGTTCGGGAAAAGGTAATTTTTCCCGGGCGCGACAGTGCCGAAGAAGTGGTGGCCGAGGAGCGGCGCGCAACGGCGAAGCCGGCAGTACGGGCCGCGTGGCGGCGGCATGCGACCGGAGCTCACCGACGAGAGGCAGAGATGGGGAGCGGCGTGGGGAGCACGATAGAGGATGCACGGAGCTCAAGCAACTTGTGAAAATAAGAGAGGGAGGTGCGGGGATGGATTTTATAGGCTCAAGAGATGGCGAGGAGCTCGGGTCGAGGCGACAAAGGCTGGTGGAGTGGGGGCAGCGTCGTGGGGTGAGGGGAGTTGCAGCGCTGATTTCCACGGAGGGAGTGGGAGAGGAGAGCTGGAACATGGGGCGACGCGAGCCCACGGGCTGGTGCGAGAGCACGGGCCCGAATAGGTAGACATACAGGGCAGGGCGGGTGACACGTCGTCGTGGTCCCAATCGCCGGCTACGAGCGGCTAGAGGCGGCAAATGCGGTGGCGGCCTCAGGTTCATGGTGGCGACAGTGTTTTAGCGAGTTTTGACGCCGAAGCAGTGGAGGCCGAGGAGCGGGGCGCAACGACGAAGCCAGGGGTGGGGCCACGCGGCGGCAGTGGCACGCGACCAGAGCTCACCGGCGAGAGGCAGAGATGGGGAGCGGTGTGTGGAACACGGTAGAGGATGCGGGGAGCTTAGGCAACTTGGGAAAATGAGAGAGGGAGGTGCGGGGATGGATTTTACAGGCTCGTGAGGCGGCGAGGAGCTCGGGTCGGGGTGGCAACGGCCGGTGGAGTGGGGCCGGTGTCGTAGGGAGAGAGGAGTTGTGGCGCCGATTTCCACGGAGGGAGTGGGGGAGGGGAGTGGGGATGTGGGTCGACGCGGTCCCATGGGCGGGTGCGAGAGCGCAGTGCGTTGGAGGTGGATGGGGCGGGGCGGGTGACCCGTCGTGGTCCCAACCGCCGACGACAAGTGGCGCGCAACGGTGAAGCCGGCAGTGGGGGTGGCGTGGCGGCAGCACGCGACGGGAGCTCACTGCCGAGAAGCAGAGATGGGGAGCAGCGTGGGGAGCATGGGAGAGGACGCGGGGAGCTTGGGAAATTTGGGAAAATGAGAGAGGGAGGTGCGGGGATGGATTTTATAGGCTAGAGAGGCGGCGAGGAGCTCAGGTCGGGGCGGCAAGGGCCAGTAGAGTCGGGACGGCGTCGTGGGGAGAGGGGAGTTACCGCGCCGATTTCCACGAAGGGAGTGGGGGAGGAGAGGGGAAATGTATGGCAAAGCAGTCCCACGGGCGGGTGCGAGAGTGCGTGGCAGAGGAGGTGGACCGAGACCCGTCGTGGTCCCAACCACCGGCGACGAGAGGCTGGAAACGGCAAATGCAGTGGCGACCGAGGAGCGGCGCGCAACGGCGAAGCAGGCAATGGCAGCGGCTCGCGACCGCCATGGCGGCGCAATGGCGGGTAGGGCAGCGGCGGCTCGCGACCGAAGCTCACCAGTGAGAGGCAGAGATGGGGAGCGGCGTGGGGAGTACAGGAAAGGACGGGGGGAGCTCGGGCAATTTGGGAAAATGAGAGAGGGAGGTGCGGGATGGATTTTACAGGCTCAGGAGGCGATGAGAAGCTCGGGCCGGGTCGGCAACGGCCGGTGGAGTGGGGGCAGCGTCGTGGGGAGAGAGGAGTTGCGGCGCCGATTTCCGCGTAGGGGGTGGGAGAGGAGAGCGGGAATGTGGGTCGACGCGGTCCCATGGGCGGGTGCGAGAGCGCGGTGCGTTGGAGGTGGACAAGGCGAGGGGGTGACCCGTTGTGGTCCCAATCGCCGGCGACGAGCGGCTGGAGACGGCAAATGTGGTGACGGCCACAGATTCATGGTGGCAATAGGGTTTCGGCGGGTTTCGATGCTGAAGAAGTGGTGGCCGAGGAGCAGCGCGCAATGGCGAAGCCGGCAATGGGCCGACCGAAGCTCACCGGCGAGAGTCAGTGATGGGGAGTTGTGTGGGGAGCATGGGAGAGGGTGCGGGGAGCTTGGGCAATTTAGGAAAATGAGAGAGGGAGGTGTGGGGTTGGATCTTATAGGCTCGGGAGGCGGCGAGGAGCTCAGGTTGGGGTGGCAACAGCAGGTGGAGTCGGGACGGCGTCGTGGGAAGAGAGGAGTTACGGCGCAGATTTCCGCAAAGGGAGTAGGGGAGGAGAGCGGGGACGTGGGGTGACGCGGTCCCACGGGCAGGTGCGAGAGCGCAGTGCGTTGGAGGTGGACCGGGCAGGGCTTGTGACCCGTCGTGGTCCCAACCGCTGACGACAAGCAGCGCGCAACGGCGAAGCCGGCAGTGGGGGCGGTGCGACGGTGGCACGCGATCGGAGCTCACCCCCGAGAGGCAAAGATGGGGAGCATGGGAGAGGAAGCGGGGAGCTTGGGAAATTTGGTAAAATGAGAGAGGGAGGTGCGGGGATGGATTTTATAGGCTTGGGAGGCGGTGACGAACTCGGGTCGGGGCGGCAACGGCCGGCCTCGTGGGGAGAGGGAGTGGGGGAGAAGAACGGGAACATTGGGCGATGCGGTCCCACGGGCGGGTGCGATAGTGCGGAGAAGAGGAGATGGACCAGGCGGGGCGGGTGACCCGTCATGGTCCCAACAGCCGGCGACGAGCGGCTGGAGACGGCAAATGCGGTGGCGGCCTCAGGTTCGTGGTGGCGACAGGGTTTTGGTGGGATTCGGTGCCGAAGAAGTGGAGGCCGAGCAGCGGCGTGCAACGGTGAAGCCGGCGGAAGGGACGGCACGGCGGCGGCGGCACACGACCGGAGCTCACCGTCGAGAGGCGGAGATTGGGACCGGCACGGGAAGCATGGGAGAGGATGCGGGGAGCTCAGGCAAATGGGGAAAATGAGAGAGGGAGGTGCGGTGATGGATTTTATAGGCTCGGGAGGCGGCGAGGAGCTCGGGTCGGGCGGCAATTTCCGCAGATGAAGTAGGGGAGGAGAGCGGGGACGTTGGGCTACGCGGTCCCACGGGCGGGTGCAAGAGCACGGGCCGGAATAGGTGGACTTGGCGGGGCGGGTGAACCGTCGTCGTGCTCCCAATCGCTGACTACAAGCAGCTGGAGACGGCAAATGCAGCGTCGGCCTCAGGTTCGTGGTGGCGACAAGGTTTCGGTGGGTTTCGGTGCCGAAGAAGTGGTGGCCGAGGAGCGGCGTGCAACGGCGAAGCCGGCGGTAGGGGCACGTGACCGGAGCTCACCGGCGAGAGGCAGAGATGGGGAGCGGCGCGGGGAGCACGGGAGAGGACGAGGGGAGCTTAGACAACTTGGGAAAATGAGAGAGGGAGGTTTGGTGATGGATTCTATAGGCTCGGGAGGCGGCGAGGAGCTCGGGTTGGGGCGGCAATTTCCGCGGATGGAGTAGGGGAGGAGAGTGGGGACGTGGGGCTACGCAGTCCCACAGGCGGGTGCGAGAGCACGGGCCGAAATAGGTGGACGGGACGGGGCTGGGCGGGTGAACCGTCGTCCTAGTCCCAATCGGCTGGAGCTCGGGTCAGGGCGGCAACGGCCGGTGGAGTGGGGGTGGCGTCATGGGGAGAGGGGAGTTGCAGCACTGATTTCCGCAGATGGAGTAGGGGAGGAGAGCGGGGACGTGGGCGACGCGGTCCCACGGGCGGGTGCGAGAGCGTGGGGCGGAGGAGGTGGCGGGCGAGGCGGGTGACCCGTCGTGGTCCTAATCGCTGACGACGAGCTGCTAGAGACAGCAAATGCGGTTCATGGTGGCGACAGGGTTTCTTTGGGTTTCAGTGCTGATGAAGTGGTGGCCGAGGAGGAGCGTGCAACGGTGAAGCCGGCGGTGGGGGCGGCGCGGCGGTGGCACGTGACCGGAGCTCACTGGCGAGAAGCAGAGATGGGGAGCGGCATGGGGAGCACGGGAGAGGACACGGGGAGCTCAGGCAACTTGGGAAAATGAGAGAGGGAGGTGTGGGGATGGATTTTTTATAGGCTCGGGAGGCGGCGAGGAGCTCGGGTCGAAGCGGCAACGGCTGGTGCAGTGGAGGCGGCGTCGTGAGGATAGGGGAGTTGCGGCGCCGATTTCCGCGGAGGGAGTGTAGGCGGAGAGCGATGACGTGGGGCGACGCGATCCCATGGGCTGGCGCGAGAGCGCGGGGCAGAGGAGGTGGACGGGGCGGCGACGAATCGGCGGCAGAGTGAGCGGCATGGCCGGTCAACCGGCTGGAGGTTGAAGCAGAGCCTGACAGGTAGGCCCCACCTTTTGGCGACTCTTGGAAGGGGAGGGACACATTGTGTACTTGGAAGGGAGAGGAGGCAAATAGGTTGACAGCCTAGGGAGGAGGGAGGACTGAGGAGGAAAGAGGCGGCCCGAGAGAAAGAGAGGAAGGGAGAAGCAAGCCAGGGAGGTGGGATGGACTTTCGGCCGGAAGCGGCCAAAGTGAAGCGCGAAATTTTAATTTGTTTTTCGTTTTACTTACTTGATGAAATGATGTTTGTTATATTAAAATTACTTCTTGAGCTCCAAAAATTCACGGGAAGTTTCAGATAATATATTAGGGCACAGAGAATATTACAAAAATACTTCCAACCATGATTTTTTAAGGGAATTTTTAATTCCCTTATTAATTCACTTGATTAAATTGTTTTAACTTTAATATAATTTCTAGAAATGGTTTATTAAATGATTTCTAGAAACTGGCCCAACCAAACCACCTGAACTACACCAGTTCATTATGCCAGGTTATTAATAAAGTGGTCCTAATCACGGCGAATCTGGTCGATCGTCCACAACCGCAGGCACGGCTATTTGAATAGTTTTACTCAGGCAAGAAGTGCACAATTAATTGTACCCACAAGACAATCCACCGTATGTCACCGTGCCATGCCTGATACGTCACCATGTGAGTGATTGTGACAAGACCCTTCCCATAACTCTCCCCTCACCATCCACACAATGTTTGTCATGCCCCGAACTAGCCCCGAACGGAACTAACTCGTGACGCTCCAAATTAACCTGTTAATCGATACCAGTCCCAGGAAACAGTGCTGGTATCACAGGAAGACAGAATATCACAGCAATAGAGGTCTCTTTATTACAGAGTAGGAGTACAGTCATGTTGGGCTGCGGACAGATCCCGAGCTCACAACTACATTACAAAAGGGAAAGCGGAAGCCGAGACTTGGACCATTCATCACAGGTGCGACTTGGGAACTAGGCAGAAACCCTAAAACTCATCATAGCCGACTTGCTCCTGGAAGAACTCCTCATCAGCAGGATCCACATCATCTTCTTCAGCAACTGGGGGGGGATTATTTATATAGAGCAAGGGTGAGTACAGGAGTACTCAGCAAGCCATGGGAATTAAGTGTTTAATGCAGGCTTCAAAGGAAAGGCTGTTGTTTTTGCAATTGGTTTTATTTAAACTCCTTTTTGAAACAACTAGGTGAGTGCTTCTCAAACGACACGGATGAGACGGTGCGTCTCGTCCGGTCGGAGTATGTGCAATGTATCAATCTTTGAATTGATTCAAGGTTGGCACCCGGCCAACGGCTTTCAAACGGCCACCCGGGCCTGGCTGATCCCATCAGCCGCAGATTTTCCAAACATCGAACCCATTCCACAACAGTAATTTCACAAGCAGTAGTCAAACAAAACTACGCTAGGAATCACCTCACATCCGCCCATGACCGTGGGCACGGCTGTTCGAACAGTTTAATAACCTCTGCAGAGGGGGTACACTTTACCCACACGACATTACTAACCCGGATCACCCAGCCCGTGCAGAACGGCCACGTCTGGAGACCTTGAGGCTTTCATGACAAGGCATTTCGAAAGCCGACACAGGTTCAACATATGCCAACGAGAGGGGTCCCAAACCGACAACAGGTTAGGTCTCAGACTATACTGTGCCAAGAAGCCCGGGGGTTCTCCCCGGCACCACCCCGTTGAATCAACATGTCTCTTGGCATCATGTTTCCCCCGATTAGCTAATTACTCAGCCAGGGTTGTCCCATTTCACCCATGTGGTCGCACTTGTCTTATGTTTGGATGAAATTCCAAGGGAAACGGTCCTTAAGTGCAGGAACGGGAAACCGTACTCCCGGTACGTTCCCCGGTCCGCGATTTTGGAAATTCATTTAGTTCGCAAGCACCGACCCAGGTGTCGGGTTTTCCAAGTCTTTTGTAAAACCCCAGGTTTTACCCATCGTTGGATATTTTAAATTTGAGGGGAGGTGTTCCGATGCACGTGCCCGAAGGCTCGTGCATCGAAGCACAATAGTCGACAAAGGAGGTTTAAGTGTTCAATAATTCATGGAGGGTAATTGCAGCAATTAGGATTGGGGGGGGCGGCAAGCTATCTCGCAAGCCGCGGCCGAAGTACTTGTGTAAATCCTATTCATGCAATATTTGCGGAAAAGAAATACTTAGATTTAAATTATAGGTGCAAGATGATCAAAGGTGACTTGCCTTGCTCGAGATCTTGAGCTTGATCCTCGAAATCCTCGCACTGCGGGTCTTCGGGCTTCGAAACTACACGCGAAACGGGACAACTCAACAAACGGCGAAAATAAAGCCCTATTATTGACCTCTAAGCGTGCCATTAAATAGATCTCGAGATTTGAGGAATTTTGGAAGTTGAACGGAGTCAAACGGACATACGGTTGAGAAGATATTGAATTTCTAAGATTATTGGATTTTTGGTCTAAAGGAAAAAGGATTTAATTAAACCCTTTTGAAAAAGAAAAGAAAGAGGGAGGGGAAATAGACTTCCCTCGGGCGGCTACGGCGCGGCCCGAGAGAAAGGGGCGGCTCGGCCGAGCTTAATGGGCCGGCCGGCCCGAGAAGGCGGCCCAAGGCACGCGCGGGAGGGGAGGAGAGAGGGAGCCGGTGGGCCGGGTCCATCTCGCGTGGTCCCGAGTGGGACCCGCTTGTTGACGGCTCGGCTCACCGTGAGCGAGGAGCACGCGACGCGGCGCTAGGGTTTGGAGCGGGGCGCGGTGCACGCGCGCGGCTCGCGGTGGGTGCGGAAGCGGTGGGCCCACGCGCAGCCTCACGGCTCGCGGTGGACCGCGCGCGCGAGCGGGGCAGAGGGGAGTGGCGGACCGGGATCGGCTTGACCCGGTCTTGGCCGAGCTGGCGCCGACGTGGCGCCTACGTGGCTGCCACGTGGGCCGGCGGGAGGTTGAAGAAGGCGCCGGCCGGAACGGACGGCGGACGGCGGCTGCGAACGGCGGGGCGAACCACGGCGATACAGGCAAAAGCGAGCACACCGGGTGGTTGCACGAGACAAGGGGAGACGAGCCAACGGCTCGGATTCGCCGGAGGGAGTTCGACGGCGGCGGATTGCGGCGGCGGCAACTGGCGGCGAGAAAAGAGGGAAACGGCAACGACGCGACTAGGGTTCGATTCCTCCGGACTAGAGCATCTACGCGGCAACCGGAGTCCGTTTCTAGCGTCGGATTATACGGAGACACTACGAGAGAGGTCGGCGACGGGCGGGCGCTACGGAGCACGAGCTGCGACGGCGGCGAGCACACAGCGAGTAGTGGCAGCGGTCGGGGCGGCGCCAGCTAGCTACGGGGAGGCTATACAAGCTTCTACCGAAAGATAAGGGGAAGAGGAGGAACGAGGAGGGAGAACAGGGTGAAGGGGCGCAGTGACGATGGCCGACGGCACGGGGCGTGATCGCTTCGGCCTCGGGCCGGGGAAGAGGAAGGAGAGGTTGCGCCCGGAGTCCACGTCACGCGTCCTCGCTCATGCCAGCTCCTCCGACACGCGCGACGATGAACGGCGACGGCGAACAGTGCAGGGCGCGGCAACGGGGAGGGCGAAAACGGGGAAGATTGGTTTGGGGAGGGGCTCGGGTTTATAGGGCGGCAATGTCAGTTCGGAAACCGACCTTGGGCGGCACTAGGGGGCGAGGGAGCTTCAAGGGGAAGGGATAGGCTTCATGGGCACAGTCAAACGGCGCGGAGGACGGGCTGGCGCGGCGCGGCTACTCCTCTGCCCTGGCGCTAGCTCCGAGCGGAGGGAGAGCAGAGGCCGGGCCGAGAGAAGAAAGCGGGAAACGGAAGGGGAGAAAGAAGGCTCGCGCTATGCCGGTTTGGGGAGGAAGAGGGATGGGAGCGGGAGGCGCTGCCTCAGGTTTTTGGACGGATGCGGGCGGTGCGGCTCGGGCACGCGCGCTGGCTCGCGGGGCAGGGCGCGGTGCACGCGGCGCAGCGCGGCGGGGCGCGGGGCCGAACGGCGCAGGCACGAGCAACAGGCGGCTGACGATGCGCGACCACGCAGGCGCGCGCGCGCGAGGAGCTTGCCGGGGATGGAGCGGGGAGAGAGAGCGGGAGAACGAGAGAGCGGAGATGGCCCTCGGCTCGGTTTGGCGTCAGCTCACGCGCACGCGCACGCGCAGAGCGAGGGGAAAGCTGAGAGAGAGAGAGAGAGAGAGAGAGATGGGCCGAGATGAAATCGGCCCACCGAACCTGAGGGAATCAAAATAGACTTTTGCGGAGGAATTTGATTTGGGAAGGATTTGGATTCGGGATTTGAATTTGACGATAGATCGGGGATTCGAGATCAGGGATTGGCACGGAGACTAACAACAAGCAAAGAAACAGATTTCGCAAATAGGGTTTTGTCACACCCTGAAGTTCTTCTCCCAAGCCTAAAGTGAAGTTATAAATGGTCTCAAGAAAATACCTGTGTAAAGCAAGAGTAAACCTTAATAAAATAATGCAAATAATAATCGGTTTTGGCATGTGGAATTTTTCTTAAGTTCAGCATGTCAAAATACGCTAACAACATTTTTAGTGGAATTTTCAGAGCTCTAGAAATAATTTTAACCAATTAAAAATGAGCACAAGCAATATTTAATCCCTGGAAAATCCATTTTCCTTCTTTTTCTTTTTCTTTTCTCTTTTTCTTTCGTTTGGGCCGCCGGCTCATTCTCTCTTCCCCCCTTCTTCCCGCTGGGCCTGTTGGGCCCAGCCGAGCCGGCCGTCTCCCTCCTCTCTCCCGGGGTCGCCGACAGGTGGGGCCCACCTGTTGGGCCCGTCCCCTTCCTCCAGCCGGCGCCGCGCCGCCCCGCAACTGCCGCCGCGCCCACGCTCCCGCCTCCTCCAGGCCACGTCGGCCACGCCCGCGCATGCGCCGCGTCCCCCGCACCCAATCCCCCTCTCTATCGCCCGCGCCCGCGCCCGAGACGGCCGGGATTCGAATTCGAATCCCGCCTCTCTCTCCTCCCCCACTCCCCCACGTCTGCCGGCGAAATCGGGCCACCCCCGGCCACGTCCGGCCCCCTCTCTCCCTATTTAAGCACCACCGCCACCCCCTCTCTCTTTTTCCACATCTCGCCGAGCCCTCCCGTGCCCTCTAGCGCCCTAGCGCCGTCGCCATCCTCTCCGCCGCTGCCGCCGCCGCTCCGGTCGCCGCTAGCCGCTGCTAGCCGCCGTGCCGAGCCGCGCCGTCGACGCCGTCGCATTCGCCGTCGTGCGGGCCGTCCCGTCCATCCCTCCTCCGTCGGAATCCGCCGCCGGAATTCACTCCTCGCCGTGCGCCGGTGAGCACCGTCATGGCCGCCGCCTTCGGCCGGCGTCCTCGCCCTCTTCCAATTCCCTCTCCCTCTGTAACCCCTCTCCTTTTGTTCGTTAGGTGGTTCCCGAGATCGTCCCGCCGCCGTCATCGCCTTCCGTCGCTCGCCGTCGTCGATCGTCATCGGTGAGGCATCTCCTCCTCTCCCTCTCCCCCACCCGCGCCGCTTAGCCGCCGCGCTGCCGCCTAGCCGCTTGGCCGCCGCTGCCCGCGCCACCGCGACACCGCCGCCCGCCGCTGACGGCCGGTCGCCGCCGGTCGCCATCCCGCGCCGCCGCTGCATGCGCGCCGCGCCGCCGCGCGCCATGGCCGCCGGGCCGGCTTGAGCCGTGCCCGCGCGCGCCGGCCGCGAGCCACACCCGCCGTCGGTTCAGCTGCCCGCGTGGCTGCCAAGTGGCCGCCACGTGTGCGCCGCGTCGACGCCACGTCAGCGCCACGTGGTGCGCCGCCTCCCCCCCCCCCCTCTCGGTACGTGGACCCGGTCTGCCGTGGACCGCCCTCCTTGAGTCACTGCCATGTGGGGCCCGCTTGTCGGCGCCGCCCCCTCTCTTACCACAAGCAAGCGTGGGCAACGGCTGGGCTTGTAGTGTAGCTTTCCTCTAGCCGACGCATCCAGGCAAGGGTGGGCGTGATGGAGTTTGGATGGGCCCTGCGACGGCCTATGCGGCTTCCGGATTACCTAGGCACGAGAGGGGACTGCCCGCTGCCTCACGAGGAGTGGAGGTGAAACCTGAGGTGTGGTGTGCTTGGTTAGAGGGGGTTATGCGAAGGGTCCTATCACGGCTTCTTTCCGGTATGTCGTGGTGGCATGTCGGCGCACGGAAACGTGTCGTGGGGCTGTGTCTTGTGGGTACAGTTGTACACCTCTGATCAGAGTAAAACTATTCGAATAGCCGTGCCCGCGGTTATGGGCGGTCAACCAGATTCACCGTGATTAGTCTCACTCTAGTTTAGTCTGATGGAACTAATTAGTTCAGGTGGATGTTGGGCCTGTTGCAACGTGGTGTAACGTTGAAAAGTGGATGGTTAATATTGATTAATTATTACAACTGTTTTACTGCTTTCAACTTCTGTTATAAATGCCCACTTTATGGAAATGAACCATTATAGCTATCCCTTGATAATTCCCCGCATCATACCCCTATTCCGATATGGCTTGCTGAGTACAGTGGGTAGTACTCAGTCTTCCTTTATTTTCCCCAAACCCCAGAGTTTGAGTATGTGTCAGATGGTGGTTTTTCCGAGGGGTAGGCTTCGCCCGTGCCGTCGAGGATGCCTGTGGAGTGGTGTTCCTGCTGCAGTTTAAGTCAAGGCTTAGCTCTAGTTATCTTTTGTTTTTCCGCTGCATTTATGTAAGACTTTTATGATGTTTGCGTGGATCTGTATGTCAACTTTGTCGTTTGTGTACCCTGGCCGGTCCTGGACGGGGATTTTAATGCACATTCTGCTTGGAATTCTATTCGGGAAAATTGGGATTTGTTTCGTTTGCATATGATCTTTGCCATTGGATTTATTTCAGGAAAATTGGGATTTGTTCCTTTGGTTCATGGGAAAAATCTTGATCGCTAGTTTAATTGAGATTTGTTCAAATAAGGTTGGTCTAGGGTTTTAGTAAAATTATTTGAGATTTGTTTAACCGTCAGTCAGGATTTGATGGGAGGAATGCATTAGGTCCAAGCTAAGGAATATGGGTTGCAAGTTATTTATGCTCCTATTGTTATTACTAGTATGTATCTGATTTCTCATGATTTTACCGCTATGAAAGTCAGTCTTATTTATTCGCCTTCATGCAAAAATGATCTATGCATAAAATTCCGCTCTTATTCACTTATTTAGTTTGGGTCTTTTACTGCTTTATTTAAATTGGGTTTGAGCATGCATTGATTCTATCCCCTTTGTCTTTTCTAGATGGCCGATCACCCACCCAACCACCGCGGAGAAGGCATGGATGACTTTGTGGCAGAGTTGGCTCGCATGACACTGGTGGTAGGCTACCCCAATGCGCAAGAGTATTCGACTGTTCCGCCGCTCAGTGGCGAGTTTCCTCACCGTGTTCGTCTGGAGGTTCATGGCTATGTGGGTACCTGCCTCGCTAACATGCTGGTTGAGGCATCCGGAGGCACAGCAGATCACGCTTGTCAGGAGGCAGCATATCTGATGATGGCCAGGCTTCGTGATCGCCACAGCTACACCTTCTGCAACACGGCATACCGCTTCCACCCTCGTCGAGCAAGTGGCGACGACGTCAGCACCTTCCGTCCGACAGCTGGTGAGAACGACACCACCTTTGGTCACATGTGTGCCGTGATGAGGGGAATGGACAGGATGTACTCGGATCTGCACAAGGCAGCCAAGGCCTTGAATGATGGGAAGCTCGTGAGGATCATAGCTCTGAAAGATGAGATAGCACGCCTGCAGAAGGAGAATGCTCAGTTGAAGGGTCTCCCCATTCCCGGAGGAGTCCGGATCCGCAACACGCCCCGCAAGTCGACGACAGCTCCTGTGCGCATTCAGCTTGCGCCCAGGAACCCACCTCCCACAACTCCTCCAGTTCCTCCCGTAGTTCCCGCAGCGCCCGCAACTCCAGTCCCAGCTCCTGTTCCAGTGCCAGCTCCGCGTCCGCTCTCTCCTTCGCTCCAGCATCAGCCGTCAGGGGCCCAGCCAGTGGCAGCGGGGGTTGGTTGCCTGCTACTCCCAGTGGTAGCCGCGACCACAGCAGCAGCAGTTCCAGTGGCTCAGAGCCGGGCAGCGGCGAGACGTATCTGCCAGACTCCAGGAGCCGCTCAGAGGGACCTGGCGACGAGCAGGAGGACGCCTTCGACTCCACCGACCGCAGGATCCGTTCCGAGCATTAGGCTCGTTTTCCCTTAGCTTATCGCTTTGCTTAGTAATTGTCTGTTAGTTTGTGTGTTTAGGTCTGTTTGCTTGGGGGTCAGTCGACGGTCGATATCATGTGCCTATGATATGGCTTTCCTAGTAAGGATTTGCTTGCTGTTTTAAGTGTTTTAATTCAGATCAGAACAATTGCAGTCTAAATTCATATATATAAAGCCTAGTTCCTGAGCATCTGTTTTCTTCTTTTTCCCCTCCGTCTGCTCTTCCTTCAGATGGTCAACACCAGGAACGGCAACCGCGCAACAGGTGAGGGCAGCAGCAGCGAAGAGCGCACTGACGGTGTGCATCCCAACAGCGACTCCGGCAATGGTCCGCCACCGCTCCCCGAAAACCCAACGCTTGCCCAAGTAATGGCTCATCAGACCCAGATGATGACGGCCATGATGCAGCAGATGCAGCAGCAGCACCAGCAGATGCACCAAAGGATGCAGCAGCAAGCCGAGCAGCAGCAGCAGCGGTTTGGTCCCCCTCTCCCTCAGTCCAAGCTGCCAGAGTTTCTACGCGTCAGGCCACCCATCTTCTCCAGCACCACCAACCCTATGGAGGCAAATGACTGGCTCCATGCCATAGAGAAGAAGCTAAATCTCCTGCAGTGCAATGATCAAGAGAAGGTCGCCTTTGCCACACACCAGCTCCAGGGTCCCGCGTTAGCTTCGTGGGACAATCACATGGCTACCCGCCCGCCAGGCACGGAAGTCACTTGGGCGGAGTTCTATCGCAGCTTCTGGAAGGCGCAGGTGCCAGACGGGGTCGTGGCACAAAAGAAGCGAGAATTCCGGGCACTCAACCAAGGCACCTGGACGGTGACTGAATACCTTCATGAGTTCAATCGCCTAGCGCGATATGCACCGGAGGATGTCCGCACTGACGCCGAGAAGCAGGAGAAGTTCCTAGCATGCCTGGATGACGAGCTGACCAACCAGTTAATCTCTGGAGACTACGCCGATTTTGAGAAGCTGGTTGACAAAGCAATCCGTCAGGAGGATCAGTGCAACAAAATGGACAGGAAGAGAAAGGCAGCGCAGTTCCGGTCCAACCAAGGAAGCCATCAGCGACCGCGCTTCACTCCCGGACAGCAGAGTGGACCTACCACCATGATTGTCCGTCAGCACCGCCCGTACAACCCGAGCAACTTCCACCCCGGCAACAGTGGCAGCCAGCACAGCCAGGGTCAGCACAACCGCGGCGCAGCCTCACGCCCGCCAGTGGCGCCAGTACAGCAAGCGGTACCCGCTCCCCCAAAGGACACCGGAGGCAAGCCAGGAGCCTGCTTCAACTGTGGTGAGCTTGGCCACTTTGCTGACAAATGCCCGAAGCCAAGGCGTGCCGGGCCAAGGTTTGTCCAGACTCGTGTCAACCACGCGTCCGCAGAGGAGGCGCAAGCAGCACCAGAGGTCGTACTGGGTACGTTTTCCGTCAACCCAGTCCCTGCTACAGTACTTTTTGATTCTGGTGCAACGCATTCTTTCATTTCAAAGAAATTTGTGGGGATGCATGGGTTAAGAAAAGAAGAGCTTAGTACACCAATGAGGGTTCATACCCCAGGAAATAGTTCAACCTCGGTCAGTTATAGCCCTTCAGTGCTAATAGAAATCCACCAATCGCCATTTCTAGCCAACCTCATCCTTCTCGAATCCAAAGACCTAGATGTTATTCTTGGGATGGATTGGCTGACCAAGTTCAAGGGTGTCATTGATTGTGCGAATCGCATAGTCACCTTGACCAATGAGAAGGGAGAAACCGTGGTGTACAAGTCACCAGTCTCACCGAAGCAGAGAATCTCCTTAAATCAGATTGAAGTGGAAAACCTTGTGACCACCGAGGAGAAGAGTTCGCAGAAATTGGAGGATATCCCCATAGCCTGCGAGTATCCAGAAGTGTTCCCTGAAGACCTCACTACCATGCCACCCAAGAGAGAAATTGAATTCCGGATTGATTTGGCACCAAGAACTGCCCAATTTACAAGAGACCATACAGAATGGCAGCCAACGAGCTAGCAGAGGTCAAGAAGCAGGTTGATGAGCAGCTGCAGAAAGGGTACATTCGACCAAGTACTTCACCTTGGGGGTGCTCTGGTCATTTTTGTGGAGAAGAAGGACAAGACGAAGAGAATGTGCGTCGATTATCGCGCACTCAATGAGGTCACAATCAAGAACAAATATCCTTTGCCGCGGATTGATGATTTGTTTGATCAGCTGAAAGGAGCCAAAGTGTTTTCCAAAATCGACCTGCGATCAGGTTATCACCAGTTGAGAATTCGGGAAGAGGGTATTCCCAAGACAGCCTTCACCACTCGGTATGGGTTGTACGAGTGCACGGTAATGTCTTTTGGACTTACCAATGCACCCGCATTCTTCATGAACTTGATGAACAAAGTGTTCATGGAATTTCTGGATAAGTTTGTGGTGGTATTCATCGATGACATTCTTATCTATTCCAAATCGGAAGAAGAGCATGAGCAACATCTTCGTCTGGTACTCGAGAAGTTGCAGGAACACCAGTTATATGCCAAGTTCAGTAAATGCAACTTTTTGCTATCGGAGGTCAAATTCTTGGGTCACATCATTACAGCTCAGGGAATGGCCGTAGATCCGTCAAATGTGGAGTCAGTTACCAAGTGGACCCCACCTAAGACCGTGTCACAGATTAGAAGTTTTCTTGGACTCGCGGATTATTACCATCGGTTCATTGAAAATTTCTCCAGGATTGCCAGACCCATGACCCAGTTGCTTAAGAAAGATGAGAAATTTAAATGGACAGCTGAGTGTGACAAGAGTTTTGAGGAGCTCAAGAAGAAATTAGTATCCGCCCTAGTTCTGATTCTGCCCGACCAAACGAAAGACTTCCAAGTCTACTGCGACGCGTCCCGCCACAGGCTCGGAAGTGTTCTAATGCAAGAGGGCAGAGTGGTCGCTTATGCCTCGCGGCAGCTGCGTCCACATGAAGGAAAACTACCCAACACATGACCTGGAATTGGCAGCGGTGGTTCATGCTTTGAAAATTTGGACGCATTATCTGATTGGCAACCGCTGCGAAGTCTATACGGATCACAAGAGTTTGAAATATATCTTCACCCAACCTGATCTGAATCTCCGACAGCGAAGATGGTTGGAGTTAATCAAAGATTATGACATGGGCATTCACTACCATCCAAGCAAAGCCAATGTTGTGGCGGATGCTTTGAGTAGAAAAAGCTACTGCAATGCCTTGTGTATCGAAGGCATGTGTAAGGAATTGCAGCAGGAGCTTGAACATCTCAACTTGGGGTTTGTGGAACACGGGTACGTGGCTACCCTAGAGGCACGGCCCACGCTCGTGGATCAAGTCAGAGCAGCTCAAGTAAATGATCCTGAAATAGCAGAGCTGAAAAAGAATATGAGGGTCAGAAAAGCCCGGGATTTCCACGAAGATGAACATGGCACAATCTGGTTGGGAGAGAGATTGTGCGTACCTGAGGACAAAGAACTGAAAGACCTGATACTCACCGAGGCGCATCAGACTCAATATTCCATTCATCCAGGCAGTACCAAGATGTACAAAGATCTCAAAGAAAAATTTTGGTGGGCCAGTATGAGGAGAGAAATAGCTGAATTCGTCGCACTCTGCGATGTTTGTCAGTGAGTTAAGGCAGAACATCAGAGACCCGCAGGATTGTTACAACCTCTTCAGATCCCAGAATGGAAATGGGAAAAGATTGGAATGGATTTCATAACAGGTCTGCCCAGGACATCATCCAGCCACGATTCAATCTGGGTAGTCGTGCATCAACTCACTAAAGTTGCATACCACGTATACAGGAAGGAAAATGGCAGAGTTGTACTTAGCAAGGATCATGTATCTGCATGGGGTACCCAAGAGGATTGTATCTAATCGAGGGAGTCAGTTCACCTCAAAATTTTGACAGAAACTGCAGGAAGAATTGGGGACCCGTTTGAATTTCAGCGCAGCCTACCATCCGCAGACAGATGGCCAGACCGAGAGGGTCAATCAGATCTTAGAAGATATGCTGCGAGCTTGTGTGCTCGATTTTGGTGGAGCATGGGATAAAAGCCTGCCTTATGCGGAATTCTCGTACAACAACAGCTATCAGGCCAGTCTACAAATGGCACCATTTGAAGCATTGTATGGCCGAATGTGCCGCACACCTCTCTTCTGGGATCAAACAGGCGAACGTCAACTATTCGGAACAGAAGTGTTAACGGAAGCAGAGGAGAAAGTCAGAACTGTTAGAGAGAGGCTGAGAATTGCACAATCTCGACAGAAGAGCTACGCAGACAACCGCCGAAGAGAGCTCACTTTCGAAACAGGGGATTATGTGTACCTTCGTGTCACTCCGCTCCGGGGAGTACACCGTTTCCAGACGAAAGGCAAGTTGGCACCACGCTTCGTGGGACCATACAAAATCTTGGAACGAAGAGGAGAAGTCGCCTATCAACTAGAACTTCCATCCAACATGATCGGCATCCATGATGTGTTCCATGTGTCCCAGTTAAAGAAGTGCTTGAGGGTACCCAAAGAACAAGCCGATTCGGAGCACATTGACATCCAAGAAGATCTGACCTACGTGGAGAAGCCAGCTCGTATCCTTGAGACCAGTGAAAGGAGGACTAGGAATAAGGTCACCAGGTTCTGCAGGGTTCAGTGGAGCCATCACTCAGACGAAGAAGCAACCTAGGAAAGGGAAGATGAGCTAAAGGCCGCCCATCCGCACCTCTTCACCAGCTCCTCCGAATCTCGGGGCCGAGATTCCGTTTAAGGGGGTAGGTTTGTCACACCCTGAAGTTCTTCTCCCAAGCCTAAAGTGAAGTTATAAATGGTCTCAAGAAAATACCTGTGTAAAGCAAGAGTAAACTTAATAAAATAATACAAATAATAATCGGTTTTGGCATGTGGAATTTTTCTTGAGTTCTGCATGTCGAAATACGCTAACAAGATTTTTAGTGGAATTTTCAGAGCTCTAGAAATAATTTTAACCAATTAAAAATGAGCACAAGCAATAGTTAATCCCTGGAAAATCCATTTTCCTTCTTTTTCTTTTTCTTTTCTCTTTTTCTTTCTTTTGGGCCACCGGCCCATTCTCTCCTTTTCCCCCCCTTCTTCCCGCTGAGCCGAGCCGAGCCGGCCGCCTCCCTCCTCTCTCCCGGGGTCACCGACAGGTGGGCCGACAGGTAGGGCCCACCTGTCGGGCCCGTCCCCTAACTCCAGCCGGCGCCGCGCCGCCCCGCAACCGCCGCCGCGCCCACGCTCCCGCCTCCTCCGGGCCACGTCAGCCACGCCCGCGCATGCGCCGTGTCCCCCGCACCCACTCCCCCTCCCTCTCGCCCGCGCCCGCGCCCGAGACGGCTGGGATTCGAATTATCCCGCCTCTCTCTCCTCCCCCACTCCCCCACGTCGGCCGGCGAAATCGGGCCACCCCCGGCCACGTCTGGCCCCCTCTCTCCCTATTTAAGCACCACCGCCACCCCCTCTCTCTTTTTCCCCATCTCGCCGAGCCCTCCCGTGCCCTCTAGCGCCCTAGCGCCGTCGCCCTCCTCTCCGCCGCCGCCGCCGCCGCTCCGGTCGCCGCTAGCCGCTGCTAGCCGCCGTGCCGAGCCGCGCCGTCGACGCCGTCGCATTCGCCGTCGTGCGGGCCGTCCCGTCCACCCCTCCTCCGTCGGAATCCGCCGCCAGAATTCACTCCTCGCCGTGCGCCGGTGAGCACTGCCACGGCGTCCTCGCCCTCTTCCAATTCCCTCTCCCTCTCTAACCCTTCTCCTCTTGTTCGTTAGGTGGTTCCAGAGATCGTCCCACCGCCGTCATCGCCTTCCGTCGCTCGCCGTCGTCGATCGTCTTCGGTGAGGCATCTCCTCCTCTCCCTCTCCCCCTCCCGCGCCGCTTAGCCGCCGCGCCGCCGCCTAGCCGCTCGGCCGCCGCTAGCACCGCCCGCGCCACCGCGACACCGCCGCTCGCCGCCGACGGCCGGTCGCCGTCCCGCGCCGCCGCGCGTCTTGGCCGCCGGGCCGGCTTGAGCCATGCCCGCGCGCGCCGGCCGCGAGCCACACCCGCCGTCGGTTCGGCTGCCCGTGTGCCTGCCACGTGGCCGCCACGTGTGCGCCGCGTCGGCGCCACGTCAGCGCCACATGGTGCGCCGCCTCCCCCCCCCCCCCGGTACGTGGACCCGGTCCGCCGTGGACCACCCTCCTTGAGTCACTGCCATGTGGGGCCCGCTTGTCGGCGCCACCCCCTCTCTTTCTAGGGTTTTATTTATTGCGCAATAAATCATTTAGGATTTTTCTGTTTATAGTAAAAACACAGTGAATCTTCTAAAATTCATATCTAATTCATCCGAGCTCCGTTTAAGCCCATTCAAGTCTCAGTAAATCAAGAAAAATGCAAAGAATCCATTAAAAATGGTTTTGTTCTCTGTTTCAGTAGTCTTATATCCTGTTTGCATTGTTTGCCTTGTATGTCGTGTAGAATCCGACTCTCCCGACGCTCCGGTGTACTTTGAAATAGTCACCGAGGTTCCTCCAGCTGCAGAGCAAGGCAAGTCATGCTTGTCACTTGAACATGTTGATCCTATATTGCAAATGCTCCATTGTTTTCCTTCAAATACTACATTATTTTACAATATTACCATGGGATGTTTACCTACTGTTATAGCCATACTATTTTGTACCATGTTCCTTTGTTAGCTTGGGATGTAACATGCTTAGATAATGGATTAGGGATTGCTTAGCCATGCTTAGTTCAACTAGCACACAATGGGGGAAAGTATATTAATGTATAAACTTCAGGTTCTAGTGTTGATATTGGATTAGAGCCACCGTTCTGGTGTCGCTTCATTAAAATATGTTAAATGGTGGGCCGTGGGTGCTTGGTTTTGATGGTCGCGCCTATGGCGGTTAAGGACCGGTTCGCGGGAAACCCTGGAAGAATTCCTCGTACTTACCATAAGCCAGCGTGGGCAACGGCTGGGCTTGTAGTGTAGCTTTCCTCTAGCCGACGCATCCAGGCAAGGGTGGGCGTGATGGAGTTTGGATGGGCCCTGCGACGGCCTATGCGGCTTCCGGATTCACCTAGGCACGAGAGGGGACTGCCCGCTGCCTCGCGAGGAGTGGGGGTGAAACCTGAGGTGTGGTGTGCTTGGTTAGAGGGGGTTATGCGAAGGGTCCTATCACGGCCTCTTTCCGGTATGTCGTGGTGGCATGTCTGCGCACGGAAACGTGTCGTGAGGCTGTGTCTTGTGGGTACAGTTGTACACCTCTGATCAGAGTAAAACTATTCGAATAGCCGTGCCCGCGGTTATGGGCGGTCAACCAGATTCACCGTGATTAGTCTCACCCTAGTTTAGTCTGATGGAACTAATTAGTTCAGGTGGATGTTGGGCCTGTTGCAACGTGGTGTAACGTTGAACAGTGGATGGTTAATATTGATTAATTATTACAACTGTTTTACTGCTTTCAACTTCTGTTATAAATGCCCACTTTATGCAAATGAACCATTATAGCTATCCCTTGATAATTCCCTGCATCATACCCCTATTCCGGTATGACTTGCTGAGTACAGTGGATAGTACTTAGTCTTGCTCTATTTTCCCTAAACCCCAGAGTTTGAGTATGCGTCAGATGGTGGTTTTTCCGAGGGATAGGCTTCGCCCGTGCCGTCGAGGATGCCTGTGGAGTGGTGTTCCCGCTGCAGTTCAAGTCAAGGCTTAGCTCCAGTTATCTTTTGTTTTTCCGCTGCATTTATGTAAGACTTTTATGATGTTTGTAAGATGTGGATCTGTATGTCAACATTGTCGTTTGTGTACCCTGGCCGGTCCTGGACGGGGATTTTAATGCACATTCTGCTTGGAATTCTATTCGGGAATTTCTGGGCATGACAGGTTTTTAGAATTTAATTTTCCCGCTAGGCGCCACGACGGAACGGGCGCTATAACGTTGAGGTTTCACCCCACCCCTAAACCTCCCCCACCCCTCGTGCGCCGCGGTGAATCCGGTAGCCGACCAACCAGATACCCCGGCAAACCCAACTCCATCATGCACACCCTCGCCATCGGTGCCTAGGAAAGGATCGAGATATACTACAAGTCTAGCAGTTACCCATTCCCGCTTGTGGTAAGCGCGGTAAGTCTTCCTGGGTTTCCCGCAAACCGATCCTTAATTGCCATGTGTGCATCTAGCAAAACCATGCACCCGCAGCCCACCATTAAGCCATATTTTAGTTGGATAATTACAACCAATAAAACATGGCCAGATGTCTTGAGCACGCAGCTCATCAAGATGCTAATGTAGCTAATGTAGTTATCCCATTAAGTGAGCTAGTGGTGTTTAAGCATGGCTAAGCATATCATTATTATAGCAAGATCAACATTAGTGACATGAGCTAGTCAAATTATCACCCAAGTTTGACAAAAGACGGATATCAGGTAAACATGGCACAAGATAGGTAAACCCTATTCCCATGTAATTAGCAAAACATGCAATTTTATTTGCAAAAGGTAGAACATTTGTAATTAGGTTCAACATGCTCAAAGGGAATGTGTGACTTGCCCTGCTTCTTCAAACGGTCTTCCGAACTCTTTTCCTCGCGACCACGATCTTCCGAGACAGCGGAAACTACGCGCTAGCACGCAAAACGAGGAAAACTCTAATAAAAATCAAGTAAACAGTACATGAAAAGTAAAGAAACATGTAGAGCTCAATTTTAGAAGTTTTGAGTCATTTAAATAAATTTCTAGAATTAAAATCAATTTATTGTGCAATTATTAGTTATTTTCTCTAAGGAAAGGTTGCTGCTGACGTCATCAAAGGACCCAGCACCGACAGGCGGGCCCCACACGTCAGCGACACAAGGTGATCGGTTCACCGTGCACCGGGACCACGAAGGCGATCCACCGACGGCCAAGATCGGCCCAAGCCAATCGGGTGGCCACGAGGGCGGCGGAGCGGCGCGACCACGCGGGCACGCACGCAAGGCGGTCGGTCGGCGGGCGGCGGCGACCACCGGGCCCAAGAGATCACCGACGACGACGCTGACGATGAGCGGCGACGACGTGGGAGGCGGCGAGAGGAAGCGGAGGAGGTGGACAAGGAGGCGGCGGAGCTCACCGAGGGGCACGGCGTCAGAGGGAGGCAGGGGGCGGAGCTCGGGGCGGAGGGAGGCGGCGGATCTCCGGCAACTCCCGACGAAGGCCGAGGCGCGGCCGAGGACTAGCGGGACCATGGGAAAGTGCGGGTGGAGTTAAGAAGAGAGGGAGGAGACGCGGCGTGACGGGAAACGTCGTACGAAGGAGGAGGAAATGGCGAGGCTCACCGGTGCACGAGGGGAACAGAGCTCCGACGCGTTTCCGGCAACGAGAAGTGGCGGCTGGGGAGCGGCTTGGTGATGCGGAGCCGAAGGAGGAGGCGGGTGACGCTGCGTGGTCCCAACCGCCGGCGACGAGCGGCTAGAGACATCCGCATGAGTCGCCATGGCCGCATCAAGCTCCAAGTCCGACGCCGGCACATCTCTCTCTCTCCCCTCCTCCTTCCCCTCCCCCTCTATCCCCTCCTCCTCCCCTCCCCCCTCCCCCTCCCTCTCTCTCTCTCTGCCATACCTACAAACTCACGGTCACCGATGAACTTCCTTAACAAACTAGCAATATTGTCTCACAAGTCACAATATCTATCTATTATATTATTGAAACGGTCTTGAAAGAAGACACCATGATTGCTGTGGAGGCTAGAAATTCCCACATTAATCGAAGAAAAAGAAAAAAGGAGTTCAAGTAGAATACAATTTAGGAATATCTGAAATTCGGAATTAAAAATAAGTAATATTGGAAGAAGAGTCCATATAGAACCGAATACGAGATTAATTAAAATTCAAAATTTAAAAAAATAATTTCTGAAATTAGAAAAGAAAAAAGAGAGCTCAAGTAGGAATACAATTTAGAAATAATTGAAATTCATAATTAAAAATAATTAATATATGAATAAGAGTCCTTATAGAACTGAATACAGAATAATTAAAATTCTGGATAAAAATAAAATAAACTCCTAAAATAGAAAAGTAATTATAAGTGTTCAAGTAGGAATACACTTTATAGAACTCAATACGAGAATAATTAAAATTCGGAATAAAAATAAAATAAATTCTGAAAATAGAAAAATAATTATAAGAGTTCAAGTAGGAATACACTTTATAAATAAAAAAATCAGAATAAAAAATATGGAATTTTCAAAAAATTAATCAACCTAGAACTCAACGATGACAAATAAAATTAAAAATAGACCCATAAAACAGTAAGATAGTAAACGGTTAATGAGACATTTAAAAATTATAAACAAAACCACAAATAGAACCCCCAAGAACGACAGACAGGACGTTAAGCAGCATAGGTTGGCGGGACTTTTATAAAGTAAAAATAAATTGCAATAACAATCATGTTTTATTTTTAAACTCTCAATGAAATTAAACAGGGGAGACAACCGGCAGACCATACAGGAGTGCAGTGGTGTGGAGCCGGCAGCGGTTGGCGGGACTTCTAGAAATTAAAAAAAGGAATCCTGAAAATTCGAAATAAAAAATAAAATAAGTTTTGAAAAATAGAAAAAAATAATTCTAAGAGTTCAGGTAGGAATAAGAAAATATCGGAATGAAAATTATGGAATTTTCAAAAAAAAAGTCCATCTAGAACTCAAGGATGATAGATGACAATAAAATAGAGAGAAATATTAGGCTCGTAAAGGAGTAAGTTGGTGGCAATTGATGCGACATCTAAAAACTATAAACAAAACCACAAATAGAATCCCAATAATGATTAAGAGGAGGGACGATAGACAAGATGTTAAGCGGCACGGTCACAACGGTTGGCGGGACTTCTAGAAAGTAAAAAGTAAATCACAATGACAATCATGTTCGATTTTTAAAATCTCCATGATAATAAAAATACACGAGTATAGTATAGCGAAGCCGGCGGATTTCTAGAAAGTAAAAGATGAACCCCAACTATAGTTATGTTCAATTCTTAGAATCCCAACAATAATAAATATGGGAGATAACATGCGAATCACAGAGAAATACAATATTGATAAATATGGGAGATAACATGCGAATCACAGAGAAATACAATATTGATGTTTGACTACACTCCTAAAAATTATAATAACGAAACCCGACGAGACAATGGACTCTTAAAACCTAGAAGGTGTAATTTTTAAAGGTTTAAAGGAAGATAAATATAAGTCATGATAGATCGGGTAAACAAATAATGGGGTGATAAAAGAGTAATGGGTAACTACTGGTGTGACTTTTAAATAAAAACTATAAAAATTTAAGGATGATCTTTTAAGGTTATAAGACAACATAATGGCTATTTAACAAATTTTTAAGTAATGTCAAATATAGAAAATAGATAATTTTATATGGGTGCTAGCAATTGCGCTGGTCACCCAGCTAGTTTCTACTTAATACAAACTCACGTGTGCAGCTTGCAAGCAACAGAAGATAAAATCATGCATACATAGCTCCATCATGCATCATACCAAATGTGCTCCGGTGCAGTACATCGTTGTGGTTATCATCAAACTTTCAAACCCAAATTTACATGGATGGAAAGGCAAACTTTAAAAACCACAATAAGGTTTACTAAGGATTTTAACAAGAGGAACAGTTTGCTTCATCATCTACGCGTGCATCGCATTCCAGGCCCTGAAATATGCAGGAATTCATTAATGGCTACTGCTGATGTTTTACATGGCAAGGCAGTGCATGGCGAGAGGCCAGTGTTGGTGTTATGATGCTACTCCACGTTTAAAAAAATATTGTTTTGAAGCCATTTACTCCAACAGTATCCATGGTGTGTATCATTTTCCTCTCTTTTTTCTGATAAAAGTTGACCATTCCAATACATTCTGCCCATGGTGCACAAGATTTTTTGTGTTACAAGAAAAGTCTAGCACATGAAACTTCAACTATTTAACTTTATGGGACAAATTGTAGATAGTGCAGACCTAATGGTTTTAGAATTTACAAGTGGGAATATGAGCTACAGTTTGATAGCTGACGCAAAATTGAACAGCACCAAGGGTGCTGCAACATGACAGGGAGAAGATATACGAAATTTGTCATAAAAAAAGAAGTCCACCAGCAATATTTCTCAGGAAACAACGGTGCGATACTAATCGTTGGTCTCATTGATCATTTCTATAGTTGTACAAGAGTTTGCCCTAAAACATAGCCTTGTACTAAAATGATGTGCAGCTAGTATTCTTGATATCTTTTGGAAGTGGAAACTGCATAATACTAAACATGTAGCTAGCTGAACTTGATTTTTTCACACCATCTTTGAGAAATCAGTTATACCTTCCATGTAATTCAATGTTTTGAATTACAACAAAAGAAAGAAACGCTCCCCAACAGGTTTGAGTTCAGTATCATGATGAAATCACTTGAAAATAGCATTTCGCCTAATAAGCTAGAGAAGGAGATGGATAATACTTTCTTAGGCAAAATAAACAACCAATTAAAAGATAGCAAAATGTGGGTGAAACATTATGGTCTCAGAAAAGCTCGGTGATAGGAACGTTAGGAGTGGGCTGCACAGTTTCAACCTTTAACCTTGGATACTTGATCTAGAAACATGCATTAAGGAAAAAGAAGACATGTTCAACTTTCTCCTTGACCATACTAGTCAAAGATTCTTTGGCGTTACATCTTTTGAAAAAGGACTAGGAAATTTCGGAAAGACCAATTCTGCATATTTCTCTGTTCAAACAAATGGAAATATCTTCAGGAGTTTGAAGCTCCTATTTGGATATTTCCTAGTTCTCCGTTCTCCAACTCCCTATTTACCCCAATAATTAAATCCTAGACTATTGACCATAACAGGTGGGCCACCCTATTCTTCCACGGCTTTACTATGCACAAAACCTTTTTCTCTTCCTCTCCCTCTGCAACAAATTAGCACCAGTTCCTGACTCCATATATGACAAAACATCTCTTTCTCCTCACCCTCTCATATACTAACCCACCAAAGCATCAGCTCTCAGGTCTCAGCTATATATATTCACACTTGTATGGCTTAGAAAATTCATGGTGCCTCAGCTCTCAGCTTATTGTCACACATATGGCTTAGAAAACTCATGGTCTTATTAATCCCTTCTCTAATGTTGAACAGCTTTCCCCATTCCCCACGCCGCGACTTTCGCACGAGAGATTTTAACTAATTGCTACTGCTCCTGGTCTCGATTACTACATTCCCAATCAGAAACCACTTGTTCTGTATCTTGAAAGCTACAGCGATCTCCCATAGTTCCAATTCCAAATCCCCCATCTAATTCCCAGATCAAATTCTTCCATCGAGTCAACTGCTCGTCCAATTTCAATCTAGATCTAGTTGGGTCAAATCAAGAGTCTTCGTTCCAAACAGATCTAATAAATAATCTACTACCAGTCAAGTAAGCAAAGCAGGATGCAGCTAGGGTTCAAGAACGCACCATCTGCAGAAAAGTTCGCCATCACCATCATCATCTAGGGGGCCTCGCGGTGCACGAAGAAGGCGTAGAAGCCGGCGACGATGGTGCCGAGCCCCATCACCCAGACGCCCGCGGCGCCCCAGAGCGGCATGATGGCGGCGACCTTGTAGGAGAACATGAGCGTGAGGAGCGTGGAGAGCCCCCACACCGCCGCCTTCATCGACGCCCGGGCCTGGCCCCCCGCGGGGGCGCGCTCCAGCAGGTGGAGGCAACGGAAGAGCGCGATGAGCGCGAGGTAGGCGACGACGACGAAGGCCACCGCGGAGGGGTCGCTGCTGGAGCGGTAGATCGCCATGCCGCAGTTGAAGCTCAGGAAGGCGAACCCCAGCGACGGCAGCCATCCCGGCCGGCCGCCGCGATCCATCGCCGCCGGCGCAATGCGCGGATTTCTCCTCGGGAAATTGAATCTGGCTATGAACGAACGTGTGGATCGGGCTTTGCTGCTAGTGGACAGGAAATTGCTAGAGCCACACTGTAAGCAACGCCTGCAAAATTGTGATCACCCGTAATAAATTGAGAATTTGAATTCGAACCATACTACTCCAACGGCTAGCAGATCATCCAACGGCTACTACGGTACAAATTTCAAAATAAATGGAAAAGTGGGGGAAAACAAAGACTATGTAAAAAGCCTTTTTACTTGTCTTTACTACGGTACAAGTTTCCAACACCATTTTACTTGTCTTTCTGTCGATTGGAACTTGGAACAGCCCATATAAAAAGAGATTCCCATATGGGCTCCCATTTTAACATGAAAAATTTATACTCTACTGCATGTTAAACATTTCTTGTGTGGCCAGGATCTACAGGGGAATTTTCTGTGTACCTTAGATGGGCAATCCTTAGCATTTATACTCATCATGGGTCAGCTAAAATCGGGACTCTGCCGGTTGCTTTTTGGGCGTGGCGTTGGGGGCCCAATGAGCTGAGACAACCGCTGGACGAGAGATCATGTAGCTGGACCCAAGGCCCAGTACTGCCCAACGTGGTTGCTGGGGGAAGTTCTGTGTACATGGGCGGAATAAGTTTACACTAACTCCCTTATCTAGTGGCCGAATCTGATTCATATCTTTTGAACCGCCGTACCAGATATCTCGACCCCCAACTATTAAAACCAGTGCAATTTAACTCTCTCGGTGGTTTTAGAGGACGGTTTCGCTAATGTGGCATCTACGTGACAGTGTTGACATTGTCTTGGTCCCACGTAGCGTTGATGTGGCGCTTATATGGTTGTAATTAAAACGGACCCATTTATCATTCACACAAAAGAAATTGTTGGGCCTACAAGTCATCCTCTCTCCTTCCCTTCTTCATTCTCCCCCTCTGTCCTTCTCTCTCTTTCTCTTTCTCTCCCCTTGGGTTGACTGTGAGCGGGAAGGCGGGCACTGGAGCGGTGCAGCGGCACGCGGGCAAAGGCTCGGAGCAATGGCGGTGGCATGTGGGCGAAGGCCGGAGCAGCGGCAATGGGCGGGAGGGCGGGAGCTGGAGCGGCGGAGGGCAGGCGTGGGCGGGAGCGGCGGCGGCGCGGCGAGCGGGAGGACAGGAGCTGGAGCGACACTCTCCCTAGCTCTTCCACTAGTAATGTCATGCGTATGGACCCCCACTGTTCCGAAAAAGTTGTATAGCTGACCCTGCCGGATCCACCGAACTTTAAGGGCCTGTTTGGCACAGCTCCAGCTCCAACTCCATCCCTCTTGGAGTTGGAGCTCAGCCAAACAGTTTCAGCTTCACCAAAACTGGGAGTGGAGTTGGGTGGAGTTCTCTCACAAAATGTACTAGAGTTGTGGAGCTGGGTTTAGGCAGCTCCACAACTCCACTCTAGACTCAACTCCTGGAATAATATTTAGGAGTTGAAGCTGTACCAAATAGGCCCTAAGTCTCGATTGGCCACCTCACTGGCATCAACACCACCTTCGCTCTATACTTGTCGTCCATCATTTCTTGTGCCTTTCCTTCTCGTTCCTGTTTGTGCCCTATGTCTTCTCTGATGTGCTCCCCCGAATCCCATCGTCACATTTATCCCCCCCCCCAAACACACACACCCTCTCACCCCCCCCCCCCTCTCTCTCTCTCTCCCCTCCTCCTCTGTCCCGTCATTGACCTTGAGCTAGAGACCAGGAGCCTCCTCGCCGGGACATAGTCGGGAATAGCTCGTGGTGGATGACACCTGCCTCACCGATTTGGCATAGCTTGAGCAAAGCCAGCGAACAACAACCCACAAAGGTCGCCTTTGGCACCTGAACGAGGCTGCTAGTGTCCATTTATCTCCGGATGATCACGCTGACTCAACAATGTTGATCAAAGTTAACGAGCCACGTCAGCCGAAAACGAGGTCATACTTGCTTCGGATCTCATTTACACTGGTTTGCAACATGAGAATATATTATATCCGGTTTTATGATTGAGAGACGTGATTGAAACTAGACAACCAGTCAGGGGCGGAACTGCCCATTGGGCAGCATGGGGCGGCCGGCCCAGCTACGGCCCACGTCGCCCCACACCCCCCACACCTCCTTCGGGCCATATCTATTCACAAATTGCCAAATTGGCCCATAAGTAGAAAGCCTATAATTGTCCAATTTACAATTTTGAGTACCCACGCGCTGACGCTTCGTTACTTCTTCTTCTCGGCGCTCGCTACCCAACGCGCCACGGTCTTGCTACCCCACGCCGAGACGCGACTGCCGAGTGCCAACGTCGCGGCTCCGCCTCCACGCCACGCCGGCGACGCCGCCACCGCCGAATAGGGCGCACACCGCACTGGCGCACCTAAGAGGACGAGACGGCGACGCGCCGACGCCTAGCCGCCGGCCGCTGCCCGCCACCGCCCGGCGCCCAGCCGCCCCGACGGCCGCCTGCACGCGTTGGATGCTGCCAGTGTGAGATGATTCTATTCTAACTGTCGTGCATCTTATCATGGATTGGAATGATGCCGCCATTTGGATTCTGAAACCTCGCATGAACAAGCAGCTTTTATATCTCATCATCATCTTGTAATCTAGAGCTCCCTTCTGTCTGAAAAACTAACTTTGTTCTTGCAGACCAGGGGACAGGGGTGGCGCTCCTCGACTCCTCCTCGCTACTGAGCCTCCTGCGCTCCTGCTCGGGCAGCTCTGGCGCTAGCTGCTAGCTAAATCAGCAAACAAATCAGACAATCAGTAAATCACTAATCAGAGCAGCAGGCCAATTACAACAATTATGGGCATAGATGGACAGGGACAAGGACATGGGCGTAGTCATGGCTGTGGTTCCGGTTCGCCATCAACGATTGAGCCTACAAAGGTTGCCACTGCTGGCCGCGGGCACGGAAGTCCGTTGAGTTTGAAGCCATGGGTGACCGGGGAATAGAGTTGCCTAAGACTTCTAGAGTCCCTAGAAGGGCTTAGTGATTTATTGCCGGTATGTCTTCTTATATATTTATATTTTTTTAAATATATCTATCAACAATGCTTTATAATTCTTTTGGTGTATGATGAATTATGTATGGCGCAAATATTATTGCTTTGCTTTAAAACTGTTTTGTTTGCCTTAATTATAATATAAATATAATATTCGTTGTGTTTAGTGTCCTTATGAAGCGAACATCTCCGTCCCATCATGTTTTTAATCTGGCGTCCGCCGCTGCAACCAGTTAAGGGACGTGATTGAAACTTTCCCAGCTGTAAAGTGAACCTTTTTTTAAAAAAAAAAAATCAGTAGCCGTCCCGGTTACTATCAAGAGGATGTTACCTATATGAGGCTATTATCAGTAGCTGCGATGATCAGAGATTTCAGCAGTGGCGGAGCTATATATAAAGCTTGTCGAGCCCGGTTAAACTCAAATATATATAGTATTTACTATAATTTTTTTAATTTTAATCCTTTTAAAAAATGAATTTTAAATGATGTATTTGACGGCGAGCCTGGACAGCTGCCTGTGCAAGCCGGGGATGGCTCCGCTGGATTTCGGCCCAGTGAGTCAGAAGGAACTTTGGCATCCCTTCCCACGTGCCAATTTTGAAACGTGCCACTACAAGTTTACAACTGGATGGCTCGCAGCATTCTTCATGATTCATTTCATGCTCATCCGCTCCAAAATGTCACGTGGACAAGTAGTTCAGGGATTACAAATTTCTGAACCAGACAAATGTTGGGTTGTCCATTGCCGATCATGAAGATTTTATTTATTTGTGAGAATTGAAATTTAAAGTAATAGCTAAATTTTCTAACAAGATTCCAATTTTTATAAATGAACTTTTGAAGGTGACATTGTAAGTTACTACAATATTATTCATTGAGTGGAAAAAGGCACAAAAAAATTATGGTGATGAATTCATGGTATATGACTTTATCTATTATGCTTTAGATCTTTTTTTGAGAATGGTACAACTCAGGACACACACTAACACACGCGGATAAGTCCCGGGGAAAGAGGGGAAAAATACCCGCGGGCGAGCACAAGCGTCGAACCTGGGGTTCGAACACTCGTGGGCAGCGTACCGGCGACGTTTGCCACCCGAGCAAGCGCTCGGTCTTTGTTGCACACGCGCTTTTAATAGTGAGATAGGAGGATTTACTACTCGTCTCCGGCTTATATAAATATATAATACACATCTCTACTATTATAAAAGTTTAAAATATTTTTGCCAAAAAGATTCGTACGTCGTCTGTTTTGCGTCTCCCGATCCGATTCTATTACTGTTCGCTTGTTCCGAGAGATCCTCAAGACCTGTGTCTAAATCTGTTACTGTTCGCTTGTCAGAAATCTTTACTGCTCGCTTGTTCCAAGAGAAGAAAAAAAGAAAAGGTACAGGTACCGGATAGAGGACAGCGAGCAGGCTGACATCCGGCCTCAAGGCCTGCATGGGCCAGGACCCAGATAATGTTTTTTTTATGAGAAAGGTAACGTGTAATGACCATCTATAATCTCTGCTATTATAAAAATTGAAGATGTTTTATCGGTATTTTGGTACCTCATCCGTACATAAGTCAGTTTTCAAGTTCGTTTACTTTTAGAAATACATATTATTTGAGTCGGTTTTTAAGTTCGTTCGCTTTTGGTAATAAAAAGAAATCATATAAGAAATCTGTTTAAAAAAACTTGTATGCTAACTTGAAACGATCAAACTCCTAACTGCAACTCATGATTTTCTAAAAATATATATCCAAGCGAATTTCTACAATAATAAAAAATATACTTCACCCGTTACAACGTACGGGCATTTTTTTCTAGTCCATCCTAAAATATCTTATATTTTATATCTTATATTTTAGTAATGTAATGCATTGTCAAAAAATCATTGTTCATTTTACGGTATCTTACCACATCACGATTTTTATCGTGTGCGACAATTTTATTGTACCATATTATCAAGGCAAAATTTACTACATAATACGCAAAAATCGTGTAATTAGCTGAGGGACATCGTGAAAACGTGACACTGTCCCAAGACACTACAAAAACTGTGAAATTTGCCTAGGACATTGAACGCATTATTTTATTATTTCCTAACTAAAAGTGGTGAGAATTTTTTCGGAATGCCCAGATTGCCCCTATGCGACACCATTTGTACGGAGCTTGGAGATGACTTGCACACGCGGTGGCGAGCCGGTGATGGCGACACGACGCTCCACACTGGTGGCGGCGGCCGGCGCGCGGGCGCTCCGCCCTCGGCAGCGATATGTGGGGACGATGAGGCTGCGGCGCGGGCGGCGTGTCCTGGGGAATGGGTGGGCGGGATCGAGAGGGTTGATCTTTGGGAGAGCAAGGAGGAGGTGGCGGGAGCGGGGAAGAGGAGCGTTTATTTGATGAACTGCGCGCCGGTGTGGGGGCTACGCGTCGACGCGCGGCCGCAGCGCGGAGATGGAGGACGCGTGCGCCGCCGTGCCGCGGTTCGCGGACGTGCCGGTGCGGCTGCTCGCGACCTGGACGGGCTGGGCCTCGACGCCGACGCACTCCGGCTGCCGGCCCACCCCTTCAGCGTTTTCGATGGCCACGGCAGCGCCGAGGTGAGCATGTGCTCGGAACGATCCGAAACGTCCGGATTGGTCACTGGCCGGTGGCGCAGACTACGTCAGGATTTTGACTGATTCCGTGGCCTCGTGTTGCTGTGCAGGTGGCGAACTACTGCCGTGAAAGGATCCACGTCGTGTTGAGCGAGGAACTGAGGATACAGATGGGGCCGCGCGGGGGCAATCTAGACATTTCAAAAAAATTCTCACCACTTTTAATTGGAAAATGATAAAATAATACGTCCGGTGTCCTACGGCAAATTTCATAATTTTTCTACTGTCTTGGAGCAGTATCACGTTTTCGCGGTGTCCCTCAACTAATTACATGATTTTTACATTTCCTATAGTAAATTTTGCCTATTATCAATAGGAATCGGTGTAGAAAAAAAATCAAACTTTAAAAGCAAGTTTTAAATTATACTAAAACGAGTTTCGTACAGAAAATTTCTTTTTATGTTCATTAAAAAAATTGTGCCTTTATGGGATAGATAGTGGTGTCTCTATTTTGTGTGTGTGTGTGTGTGTGTGAAGTGTTGGCAACAAAGGGAAGCTCTTATAATCACATAAAACGTCAAAAGCCAAATCTGTACCATGCCCATCAATATCGTTTGAAACCTCTAAGCATAGAAGCATGCCAACAAGTATCTGCAAGGTAATAAATAGCGTATAGCAGGTTGTTAGCGGATTAGTGTCTATGTAGTGGATTGCGGATAGCAAGCGCTATTGCGGACGCTAAGTTCCAATAGCAAATATAAGAAAATAACCATAAATATATCAATATTAACATCAATTTCACATAAAAAATTAGAATTAATAATACATTCCTATATTTCATAACATAAAAATATGAAATAACATATAGATATAAAAGATAAATAAGATAAACAATGTAAAGTTATACAATCCATATATAAAGAATAACATTTAAGCTATAACGGTTCAACAAAGTCAATAGCGAGCTGTTATAGCGGTCACAAAGTGCTAGAAGAGGCTGCTATAGCGGTAGCGAAACGCTATAGCGGGCGCTAAGTTACAACATGCTATCTTCAGTCCGCTACCTTGTAGCGATAGCGGTAGAGGTCCACTACCGCTATAGCGGCCGCTATTGCGGGCGCTACGAACGCTATTTATTAACTTGTTTGTCTAACATGCGTGTAAAAGAAATGGTCCCTCCGTTTTCTCATTTAACATTCAGAATAATAATATAGCCAAAAAAAAGTTAAAAATCAATCTTTTTGAGCCATAATATATATGTTTAGGTACGTTTTCAAAAGTAGGTCTCGCTAAATTTGCTACTAAAATTACAATCTATATACAATTTTAATTTACGATTTCAACAAATGTAAATATACAGAGAAGAGACAAACATCAAGAGCATATATATACTGGCGCATATATATATCACCCTCAACCCCCACGCCTATAAGATATCGATGTATATATACTAGTGTAAACCTGAGGATGAGGTTTGAACCCTATCCAACTCGTATCAACAAACCGTATCCGTTTCGCCGCAGCAGCACCTACCAATGCTCCATCCCTGCACAACGTACGTATGCCGCGCGCCACCACCACCACACATACATGTGTTCTGATGTGCCCTCGTCGTGCTCAAATTCGATATGCCGCGATGCATGCTGATGGCGAACGCATGAGGAATCTTTGCCATGGGACGCTCAGTTGTTCACACTTGGGACCATTCATGCATGTATACAAGCTTTACATGTGTGGGGTTAACTCCCCCCTTGCATTTTAGCCACCAAATTTTCTAGATGGTAAATCAAAACAATACTTTCACTATTCACAGGTTGCATTTGTCCTTTTCTAATCTTTCTTTGCCTATCAAGTTTCAGTTTGATTTTTTTTAAAAAAAAAACACACACACACAATAAAAACACAGAAACTAACGGTAAATTTTCTAATCTACTATCTTCTTAAGTGCTTAGCCTAAATATGATCACCCTAATACAAAATAATTAGAGTAACCAACCGTTATTTGAAGTTATCAATGCAATTGTTGTTCTTTTGATACGGATGGCTAGAGTGGATGTAGAGATTGTAAAAGCCCCTCAAAGCACCTCTTGAGTTGTTTGTCGGTGTAGGTGTAGTAGTTGTAGCAGTGTTACGGGTGATGTTGTCGGTTTGATCCTAAAGAGTTCACCAGCGATCAGCAGTGGAGTAGCAGTGGTCTTCTGGTTATCACTTACACTGCCCTGGGACAATCACAAGTTCTCTGTCTGACGCCTTGGTGATTGCATAGAGTTTATGGTATTTCGCATTAAATTCATTCCAAAAATGCCAATTCGCTTATCCCTGAATCTCGATCTTTACAAGTCAAGTTAGGAGTAGCCTTCGCTCCCAATCACAGATTCGCATGTGCTAGGAGACGCACGTTGGAGTACGAAAAGTGGTTTGAACGTTTTTTACGTGCTTGGTTTTTAAAAGGTAAAATTAGGCCATCTATTAAGGAGGGGATATTTTTATCCCTTAAATCCCATTAGATATTTTCATTAAGAAAATTAGATTGAATTTTGATGGTCTGTTATGTTATGCTATGTTCGGGAGGGGAGGAGAGGTTGGGAATCTCTCCCCTGTGCACCGAAAAAGGAAATTTCTCGTTAGCATATAATGAATTATTATCTACAAAACTTTAAAATAGATTAATATGATTTTTTTAGCAACTTTCACATAGAAATTTTTTAAAACACACCGTTTAGCATTTCGAAAAGCGTGTACGTAGAAAACGAGAGAGTAAAGTTGACTTGAAAATGCTTGGGTTCCCATGCATCAGAACCATGTCTAAAAAATATCTATAATTGTGTCTAAAATTTGAGTTCTAGAAATATTTATATGTCAAAACGCAAAGAGAGCCCTTTAATTTGAGTCCACCCTGTAGTGCAGACAAGGAAATGTACAGATAGGGCTGGCCACGCGTTGCTCGCTGCGCCGCTGACGAGTCGGTTTCCATCCTCCTCCTCCTGTCCACAGCAAACGGCAAACGCAGGACGGCTCACTGCAGCGCGCGCGCGGTGCCGGCCGTCCGCCGCCCGGCCGGGCCGGCTAAAAATTGTCCCGCTCCTCCGCCTCGCTTTCCCCCCCTTTCCTTGTCTCCGTCTACCATGGTACCACCGCGCGCGTCACGTTGCAACGGGAGAGATAGCGCGTACTCCCGTCTTTTTTATCCAGGTTCGTTGTAATGGGTCATATTCTCGTTTAGATTGAGTTATTTTTGAGACGAAGGGAGGACGCGGTAGCTAGGTCTCCCTTACACTATAAACGCCAAGGCGAAGCAGCCGCATGAGTCCCACGCCCACCTCTCTTCCCCCAGCAATCAAAGACACCTCCAAGTACGTACTCGCCTGTGTAGCTTCTTCCCCGATCGTCGTCTCCTCGCAGCCGCGCGGCGCCATGGGCTCCTACGTTCAAGGTGAGGAGAAGGAGAGAGAGATGCTTTGCTTACCGTTGAGCTAGCTAGATTAGCTGCAGGTCATCTATGTGTCATGCGTGGATTGTACGTGTGTTCGTGTTCACCTGTTCTTGTTTCTTTTTCCAGGCGAGGATGAGGTTCCCGTGTACGAATCTGGAGCAGAGGTGAGTTCCATACTTCCATTCATCATCTCCTCCTCAATTTCTTCCTCCTAGCCGATGGCAAAAAAGATATAGGAGATCGAATTAGTGAGAGAACATTATAGAATCGCATATTTTTCAGGGGAGATTTAAGATTTTCAATGCATGCATTTGGGAATTTGAGCGTTGGGCAACAAACGCTTTGGCACATCGATCCTCCTCCCCTGTTCGTCACAGCCCACATACTGACAACGGGACACCGCCGGCCGGTTGGTGTGTGCCGGAGATGATGTCTGATACGCAATTGGAGTGAAATCTGATGAACAAAAGGACGAAATGGGCACCAAATTATAATGGTTTTTAGTGAGAACTGACGTGTAGTTTGTCTAGAGGATTCATTTTTTTTTTGGTTTGTTGCTTTCTGTTCCTCTATCATTGCGGGATGAGTAGACAAACACTATCCTACAAATTAATCCTGATGCATGTAGGAACATTACTAGTACTACCACTAGTTTTATACTCCCTCCGTCCCATAATAGGTGACGTTTTTGACTTTTTATTTGTAACGTTTGACCATTCGTTTTATTTGAAAAATTAGTGCAAATATAAAAAAAGATAAGTCATATGTAAAGTACTTTTGATAATAAAGCAATTGACAAACAAAATAAATAATAATTCCAAATTGTTTTGAATAAGACGAATGATCAAACATTGACAAACAAAAACTCAAAAAGATAAGGAATATGGGACGGAGGTAGTAGTTAAAGTTACCAGGTGCCTCACCTAATAATTTTTTTAGTTAAAAAATATTTTTAGTGTGATGTATAAGTTATGCCGTACAAATATATAATTACTGGAAAATGGATGAATAACAATATTTTAAAAAACTCAATGAAAGAACAAATAATTTTTCCACAGAATGAGTTATCAAAAAGAAATTATAAGTAGGGCCTTCGTTTAGCACTTTAGCCTCATTGAGGCCCATACACCCAATGGTTCAGCTTGGCCCATCAATGATTTGATTGATGAATTTATCTGCTCAGCTGAAACCTCTGAACTTGAGTTTGATCTTTCGAACAGAAATTTTTGTGTGGATTTTACAGTAAACAGTGTCCATTACCAATGAATATATATAAAAAAAAAACCTTCAAATCAATCGTCTCTCCCTCACTCTTGCAGATCGTCCAGAAGCTGCAGGAGAAATGGAAGTCGACGGCGGCGCCATTCCCGGCGATGTACTCGAGCGTTCTCGGCGGCATCATCCTGGACCCGGCGATGATGTCCATCCCGCTCGACGACCACATGGTCCACCGCGGCCACGGCGTGTTCGACACCGCCATGATCCTCGACGGCCACCTCTACGAGCTCGACCCGCACCTCGACCGCTTCCTCCGCTCCGCCGCCAAGGCCCGGATCGGCACCCCGTTCCCGCGCGACACGCTCCGCAGCATCCTCGTCCAGATGACGGCGGCGTCCAACTGCCGGAGGGGATCCATCCGCTACTGGCTCAGCGCCGGCGGCGGCGACTTCCTCCTGTCCTCCGCCGGCTGCGCCGGCCCGGCGTTCTACGCCGTCGTCATCCCGACCGACTACTCCCAGTGCCGCCACGGCGTGCGCGCGGTGACCACGTCGGTGCCCATGAAGCCGCCGCTGTTCGCCACCATGAAGAACGTCAACTACCTCCCCAACGTGCTGTCCATCATGGACGCCGAGGACCGCGGCGCGTTCGCGTCGGTGTGGGTGGACGGCGAGGGCAACGTCGCGGAGGGGCCCATGGTGAACGTGGCGTTCGTCACGGCCGCCGGCGAGCTGGTGCTCCCGGCGTTCGACAAGATCCTCGCCGGGTGCACCGCCAAGCGGCTGCTCGCGCTGGCGCCCAGGCTGGTGGAGACCGGCCTCCTCAAGGCCGTCACCACCCGCCACATCGCCGCCGACGAGGCCAAGCGCTGCTCCGCCGAGATGGCGTTCGTCGGCAGCGGCCTCCCCGTCCTGCCCATCGTCGAGTGGGACGACCAGCTCATCGGCGACGGTATATATGACACACAGTACACACATCCATGGACAACCTGATGACCACCATTGATTCGATCGATTCTTTGATGCCATTGATGTGATGTTGATGCAGGGAAGGTGGGGAAGACGATGATGGCGCTGTCGGATCTGCTCTGGGAGGACATGAAATCGGGGCCGGACAGGATCGCAGTCCCGTACAAGTGATGGATTATTGGAGTTGGGTGAGGCTCCTCGGACGTACGTCAGAAAGAGGTCTGCTACCGACGTGTGGATTCATGACGGTAAGCTTCACCTGTTAGGGATTCACGTCTCTCTGACTTTATATCAGAGGAGCTACGTCCATCGGAGCTAGGAGGAGAAGGGCAACGTGCCGAGTACAAGAGGGGTATATACGTGTAGTGTACGTACGCGTGAGCGAGCTGAGATGGATGCAGTGTCGTGTCGTTTCGTTTCGTTTCATTTCTCCTTGTGTTCGTGTGTGGTTTGTATGGCTTTTTATCTGTACGTGTCGTCAACAATCCTTGTATTTTGCGGTGTATCAGTACTGTATGAGTGTATGTATGTATGTATCGACTGATCATCAAGCGAATGAATAATGGACTCTCTCTCAATTTTAAATGTAACAATGATATGTTTTTAGACTTGGCTGTATATATCTTAATTAATGGTCAGACTGAAATCATAACAAATTTGAGTCGACCAATCTTAGACATGATGCATGTTTAACGGTTATGAGTGTTCAGCGGGACAAAGAAGTCAAGCGGCGTTCTATATGAAAAGAAGAATTATATGGAGAAGACACTGGAAAAACAAATATATTGTGCATCTCTCCTGTTTATGGAGAGGATTTCATACGGATTTCCACCTAGCGCAAAAAAACAAAGGACATGCATTGACATCCATGTACACATCACATGATCACCCGACTCTTTTGTACTCACGTGCGTCTATGCGTGCATAAATCTCGATATGATTTTTGAGCGTATCCAAAAAGGGAAAAAATCTTCTTGGGCTTAGCTTGAGCTTTTTATGCCGAGCACACCGGCCCAGTCCACTGTCCTGGCCCGATAGAACCTGAAAAGTTTTATTTTTTGGAATAAGTCCACTTGCCATCCCTTACTTTATATCAAGTTTAATAGGTATACCTAAACCATAATACCGGAAATCTTGACAACCCCAATTTACAAAATCGGGTTAAATTAGATCCCATAGCAATATGGATGAATGGTTTCATTGACGTGCCATGTTAGTTAGCAAGAAGAAAATAAAAGGAACATGTGGGACCTACATTCAAGTGAGAAGATATTTTTTTAAAAAAAGAATATGTGAGATACGGGTTCATGACAAGGGAGGCGGTTGTTTGAGCTCAAGCTTGCCTAGGCTCCGTGTAAGGGAGCCAGAGGCGGGAGAGGAGGACGGGGGAGGCAGCTGACGAGTCTGTCCAAACTTGAGTTCGTTGGACCTTCATCAGAAGGAGGCTGAGTTTCACCATCTGCACGCCGAGCTTGCTGTCGCCCCCAATCCCTTCGGCTCCACATGGGTCTCTAGAACCCGCACAAATCTTAGACCATCGTTGTTGTCAATGCCCTCCATCAGCTTCTTCCTTTTTGACAGATCACACGGCTATTGTCTAGGGACCTCCTCTACCTCGCCTTCCTTTGCTTCACCAACCTCGTCACACCGACCTCTCCCACCTGGTCACCGCTGTGTAGTGCTTGTATCTAGCTCATTGGTCTCGCTACATGCCACCCTCTCCACTGCCGGCACATGGGGGGGCTCGACCTGCTTGGCTACCATCCCCTGCTATTCCCCAACCTCCTTCATGCATGCTCCACCGGCAAAGGGGATCTGCACCACGGGTCCATGTCATGCGATCTTCTTCGCCCCTGTACCCTTGACGATGTCCCATCGGCTCTGTTCGGGTCACCTACGCGCAACATGAGCCAATTCCGCGCCCTCTCAGCGTCCTCCCGCCACCGCGCTGACATCCCGCACCATCCTCAACCTCCCGCGCTGTCTTTAAAAGTTACATAACTTTGAGGTGGCAGAGGAGGAGGATAGTAGCGACGATAGGAAGAAAAGGAGGCGAGGGTAGAGGAGGAAGTCGTTGCACCTTCTAGCCTGAGTGGGTGAGCGGAATTGAGGTGGCCGAGCTCATCGCCATCGGGGGTGCTGTCGCGGCGTATGCTTTTGCGAGAAAGAGAAGAGGGGGAGGACAGTGAGGATGACATGTGAGACCTATTTTTGTTGCCACGTAAATACCTACTTCCTCCATTTCACAATGTAAGTCATTCTAGCATTTCCCACATTCATATTAATGTTAATGAATCTAGATAGATATATCCATAGTCAGTATGAGTGGACCGGGTCAACTTGTCATGTCAACGAATCCAACCATATATACTGTTTGAGTATCTAATTTAACCCGGTTTTATAAGTTAAACGTTACAAGATCTCTGCCATTGCGGTTTAGAGATGTCATGTAAAGCTGAGGGACCACAAGTGAACTTATTCCTTATTTTCTAAAAACAAAAAAGCATTCAACTTCCAGGAAAATAGGCCCAGCCCAATTCCATCAACCCTACGGCCGCTACGCCTGCAAGCCTACATGAACCCACCCACCCACCCACCCCTTCGTCTTCTCCACCCCCACGCCACCATCACCACCACCACCACCATCGCACTCCCAACTCCCAAACCGCAGCGCTAGGGTTTCCCCCAACCAACACCACCACCCCCCGCCAAAACCCCGATCCCCGCCTCCGCCACCGCCGCCGATGTCGACCCCCGCCGCGGGCGAGAAGCCGGCGCTGAGGAAGCCGGTGTTCACCAAGGTCGACCAGCTCAAGCCGGTCACCAGCGGCCACACCCTCACCGTCAAGGTCGTCAGCGCCACCCCCGTCCCGGGCCGCGCGAGGCCGGGCGTCGCCGCCCCGTCCCGCCCCCCGCGCATCGCGGAGTGCCTCGTCGGCGACGAGACCGGCGCCATCGTCTTCACCGCCCGCAACGAGCAAGGTGGGTGAGGGGGTCACTGAGTCTGACTGTCTTCCCTTTGGTCTTTCGCCGTTTGTCGGTGCGGGGCTAGTCGGGCGCCGGATTTGTTAGGCCGCGATCTGGTCGCGCCGATCTGTCTGGATTGGTAGATGATCGGGTAAATCGTATAGGATTCTTCATATACGTTTGCTTACAGATTGAATGGAAGAAAATATTGCGGAGAGATAAGAAAAGTTAGTGGGAAGAAATACCTTCTTTTCCCTTTTTATTTTACCTGCTGTCGTGCCATGGTTTCCACGGGGAATCTTGAATTGTTTTGCGTGGCTACTTTAGATGTCAATGTCTTTATCCAATGCAGTGCTGTTCACAGGTGGTCTGTTATTATCGTGATATAATTTTTTTTCCAATTCCCTGTTTCTATCGAGTTGCTAATTTTCTTTCTGTTCGTCCTACTAAAATTTAGGTGTTGGGTGACTGAAAATTGTATTTAGATGCAAATTTTGTTTCTGTTCATCCTACCAAAATTTAGGCGATGGGTGACAGGGAATTGTATTTAGATTGTGATCCAGTGATCCCACTAGCTGGCATTATGGTTGTATTCCAAAGTGATTCGTTTATTTCAAGTATGGATGGCCAAGTAACGAACCTACGTCACCGTTTGGATTATTTTGACACCTTATTTTGTTAGTGGTGCATTACACAATCTTCTATGGCAGACAAAGGCCTGCTATCAATATGGCAAAAATCCACAAGGAAATGGTTCTCTTATAGGTATGTCCAGGATGAGCTACATTGTCATTCCAAGTAGTTGGTCAATCGCTAGTGAAGTCAGCGCCAATTCACTGCCACTACTTCATCCTAGTTCTCTGTTTGCCCTTCTTGCTCTATTATTCTGGGACATTAGGACAATAGTTGAGTCTTATCATGTATTGTCATATTACTCCTTTATGCCCATATGAGGTCATTCTATTTTTAGCCCAGAGTTCCTGGCAACCTAATATTGGACGAATGAAATAAAATCCTCATGCAGTTTTTTAGTAATATTTTTAATTGTCCCGACGAGATGCTATTTACATTCTACATTCATGAAATAATGTGTCTTTTATTGATCAATGATCAATGATCTTACATCTATTTCTTTTGTTTGGACAGAGTCCAACATGCCATAATAACAATTCTATTCTTCTGTCATTGAATGTCATTACTTTCTCTGTTTTCTACACTGGAAAGTTTTTTATATAGTTGGATTTGATGTGTTGTAAAGGTGGAGGCTTGTAAAACTGTTGAAAAAGGAGATAATTCACATGGCTGTTGATTTTGTTACTATCCTATGTTTGTACTGTTATTAATCCACAAATAGCATGACTTCCTTTCAAGGTTTAGGAACATAGCAAAATGAGAAGTGTTGTAACGTCAGCCTATTATGTTGTTAAATAATTCCTTGTTGCATGCTTCACTATCATTTGTAGCTAGCAGATCATGTGTTAGGATAGTCCTACTGTTTGTTGGCTAAATTCTTGTATGATCTTTTGAGGTTGCTTTGTATATTAGGCATGCTATTCGTCAGTTAAGAATTAGTTTGTGTATAGTCTTGGGCAGTATCATGATTCATACAATCTATGACAATATCTGGACTAATGAATATTCCTATATATGTTAATATGCTATCATTCTGTTTGACAGTTCATGTATGCTAAGAATCTGTTAGTCATGCTATTTGTCCGTTGTATGATTCTTTGGGTTGCCACTTTATAGTCTTGTACATTGATTACATTCTCATGACTTGTGAGTTTGATGGTTTTTGTGCCATGTACTGATATACTCTTCTACTATGCAGTTGACTTGTTGAAGCCTGGTGCTACAGTGATCATGCGCAATGCCAAAATCGACATGTTCAAAGGCTCGATGAGGCTTGCGGTGGACAAGTGGGGGCGTATAGAGGCTACAGAACCTGCCAGCTTTACTGTTAAGGAGGACAACAACTTGTCACTAGTAGAGTATGAGTTGGTTAACGTGACCGAGTAATTGTCGTCGATTCGCCCCTTCCCCTGCCATAAAAAGGAAGCATGATGACTGAGAATATTATGAACCCTTTGCCTAAGCATGTTTATTTGGTATGGTGGTAGTAGATAAGATCAAAGATCGAACTGAATTTATCCAATGGTATGCGTCTACTAAGTGGTGATTCCTGTTGTTGCCTGTTGCTGCCTGTACTGCTGCTGTGATGGAACAAGCTCAGCAGGGTGACATGTTGCTAGAGTACCAGTTATCAATGGAATTAATTGTTGCAAATCCTACATTGGTGAATATTGCCATATTGCCTTTTTGTGACCGCTGTAATATTTGTGTGTTGTCTCCAGAATGTCAAGCTTGAGCTATGTCAAATGCTTGCTTAAGTTTTAACCATTCCTGACACGTTTAACAGCGAATTGCCAGTGGAATAAACAACGTTTGCCGCAACAATCTCCCGCCAAGAAAAGGAAAAGAAACTCAGAAAAGGAAAAGAAACTCTTGGTTGTTAGTGACACGCCTATAAAAAGCCATGCTTACGTGGATTATACAGAGTTTAATCAAAACAACCGATCAAACGAGGTGAAGGTAAACAAATTGAATTGATCAAACAACGACGTTGAAGGTAAACCAAAGATGGCAGACCCCGCCGGCGAGCAGGAGGCGCCGTCGGTGGAGGCGGCGTTCGCGGGGCAGCCGCCGCCGCCGTGGTGGCAGCAGGTGACGGTGCGGGCGGTGGCCGTGAGCGTCGTGCTCGGCACGCTGTTCAGCTTCATGGCGATGCGGACCGGCCTCACCGCCGGCTTCGTGCCGTCGTTCAACATGTCGGCGAGCCTTCTCAGCTTCTTCATCATCAAGTCGTGGACGCGGCTCATGGCACGCTGCGGCGTCGCCTCCCAGCCCTTCACAAGGCAGGAGAACGTCGTGGTGCAGACATGCGTGATCTCCTGCGCCACACTGTCAATCTACGGTAGGTACCCGCACTGTCCTCCTCCCCTCATGTCCTCTAGTAAATAACCACATTTTTTTCTATCACGTCTAACGGTCGGTCGGTTTGATCGATCGGTCGTTGGACGTTGGTCTCCTACGTTTGTTTTTTGATGAGGGGGATGTACGTCTGTGCAGGTGGTTTCACGAGCTACCTGCTGGCGATGAACGCGACGGTGGCCAAGGCGGCCGGCGGAGGAACGGACGGCCGGGATGTGTACACGTTGCACACCGGGAAGATCGTGGCCTTCCTCTTCCTCGTCACCTTCTCCAGCTTGTTCTGCACTCTGCCGCTGAGGAAGGTGCGTATAATCGATTCATCATCGCAAATTCACCCTAGCCATTTCACGTCTATTTAACACACACACACACACACACACAGAGGGAGTAACATTTAAACAAAATTTAATCTCTGATCAATCAACCACTCCCCTGTTCATTTCTTGGCAGACAATGATCGTGGACTACAAGCTGACATACCCATCTGGCTCAGCCGTTGCCGGCATCGTCAACAGCTTCCACACACCCAAGGGAGCAACAAAAGCCAAGTAAATTAACATTTCTCATGTCAGTTCATGCAAAAATTTCCCAAAGATTAAAATCATCAACCGGCATGTTCATTCAGATTGCAGGTCAATGCGATGTTCAAATCCGTGGCCGGGAGCTTCGCGTGGGCGTTCTTCCAGTGGTTCTACACGGGGGGAGACGGGTGCGGGTTCCATGCTTTCCCGCTGTTCGGGCTCGAGGCGTACAAGGAGAAGTTCTACTTCGACTTCTCGGCGAGCCTCGTCGGCGTCGGCATGATCTGCCCCCACCTGATCAACTTCTCCATGCTCCTTGGGTCCATCTCCTCTTCCGGGTTCATCTGGCCCGCGTTACAGGCGAAGCAAGGGGAATGGTACACCGATCCTTCCCCGTCCAGCTTCAAGGGAATCAATGGATACAAGGTTAGAAACATATGTTGATTGTTGTTGTGGTTTCTGAATGGCAATCGCTTGTTAGTACCTTGTTCGTTCTTTTTTACCTGTCGTTTTTAACGTCGGTATGCCACCTTTGTACATGTTTGGTCATCATGGTATGGAAATATTTTTCACCAAAATTGTACTTCCTGTGATAATAAGTATATTTGATTTTTAGAATAAGATATGAAATTTTCAACTTTGATCAAATCTTGTTTTAAATGTTAAATATTCATAAGTGGAGGGAGTGATTTTCTTTTCTTTTCTTTTATGAATCGGCTCAAGAGGCACAAATTTCATTGAATAAAGCACATCAAAATTGTTATACAGGTAGAAAATGAATTTTTACACAGAAAATTAAGCAATAAGCTCGGAAAGATGCTTTGCTCCCATCAAGGTCTAGGTTTTTGCCTCTATCTTTGTGTTAAAAGTTATCGCTGATAGTTCCTTGCACTGGAACTTTTTTTTTTTTGAATGTTTGCACTGGAACATTTTATGGTTTCTCTCCTTCCAAATTTTCTATAGTAGTTTGTTTCGACGTGACAAATCTTAATACTTGCGTATCGGCGGTCGTTTGATCCCATAATTGTAAGATATCTATTTGAGAACGAAGAGAGTTTCACTGACCATTATTATCGGCGAGATCTCTCTTTACATTTCACTGACCATTTTGTGCTTGGACCGAACATGCAGGTACCCATGGGGGTATCCATGGTGCTCGGGGATTGCCTGTTCCAGCTAGGCGCTATCACCGTCAAGGCGGCGCAGCACTACCGCAAGGGGCGGCAGGAGCAGAAGCTCGCCGTCGATGGCGCGGCGGATGACGGCGGCGGCGCCAACGACGACGACGAGAACAAGTGGCACGCCACGTACGACGAGCGGCGTAGGAACCAGGTGTTCCTGAGCGACGGGATCCCCGACCAGTTCGCCGTTGCCGGGTACGTCGCGCTGGCGGCGCTCTCGACGGCGCTGGTGCCGCGCATCTTCCCGCAGATCCGGTACCACCACGTCGCCGTCTGCTACGCGGTGGCGCCGCTCCTGGCGTTCTGCAACTCGTACACCTCCGGGCTGATGGACTGGTCGCTGGCGACGGTGTACGGGAAGCTCGCCATCTTCGTGGTCGGCGCGTCGGAGGGCGCCGCGTCGGGCGGCGTGATCGCCGGGCTCGCCGCGTGCGGCGTCATGATGGTGGTCATCGGCGACGCCGCCGAGCTGATGCACGACTTCAAGACGGCGTACCTGACGCTCACCTCGCCGGTGTCCATGTTCGCCAGCCAGGTGATCGGCACGGCGCTCGGGTGCGTCGTCAACCCGGTCGTCTTCCTCGCGTTCCGGTGGCTCGCCGGCGCGGACCACCCGCCGGGCGACCCCGGGTCGGCGTACGCGGCGCCGATGGCCGTCGCCTACCGCGGCATCGCCGTGCTCGGCGTGGAGGGCGTGGGCACCCTGCCGAGGCACGCCATCGCGCTCTGCGCCGGCTGCTTCGCCGCGGCGGTGTTCCTGGACACGGCGGGGGCGGCGGCGAGGGCGGCTCGGTGGAGAGTGGGTGGCTGGGTGCCGAACCCGATGGCCATGGCGATCCCCTTCTTCGTCGGGCCGACGTTCGCCATCGACATGTGCGTCGGCAGCCTGCTGCTGATGGCGTGGCGGAGGGCGGACAGGCAGGGCGCCGCGACGCTGGCCGTCGTGGTGGCGTCCGGGCTCATCTGCGGCGAAGGGCTGTGGACGCTGCCGTCGGCGGTGCTCGCCATGCTCAAGGTGCAGCCGCCCATCTGCATGAAGTTCCTCTCCAGAAGCCAGATCCAGGAGGTGCGGCAGCACTTCGTGCTCGGCGCCGCGGATATCCACCCCGCAGTGACGCTGACGCATCATCATCATCAATGATATAATATACTGGAGTACTCATCATCAGCTTGTAAATTGGCGGGAATGATCATATTGTTTTGAATTGTGAGTAGGAGCATTATGCCTGCTGAAAAGTGAGAAGTGAAAACTGCTGGTGTTGAACAAATCAAGCACATGAAAACGAAAACCTAATATGGACCAACTACCAAATCTTAGTTGGTTTTCAATTGGCACCCATGGTTGGTCCAAACAATGAAGGCAAATTTTGCTACAGGACACTTCGACTTCGTGGAAAACATCCATAAGTGAGTTCAGACGGTGTCCTGAGGCTAAAACCACGAAGTCGAAGTGTCCTGTAGCAAAATTTGCCAAAAAGGAAATAGAGGGTCCAAGAAAATGAAACGCCAACAAAAGGTTTTAACATAATAAAAAAATCAACTGATATCAAAACCTCATCAAAGTTATCAGAGCTTCATATGATTTTGGCTCCAATATGGATTAGAACAAACCAAACACACCTCAGAAGCATATGGTTCATGTCAGTAATGCTAAAATATGCTAGAGTGTCTTGCACCATGAAAGCATTTTTAAATCACTTGATCAAAAGAAAAAAAAATTCTGCAACATTTTACAGTAGCTAGCAACGCATGCATTGGTCCTCCAATGGTTTCCATTACAAAAGGATCTGGTCAATGAAGAGGGAGAAAGGGTTCTGCGCAATATCCAAAGTAGTTTATTAAGTAAGCCATCTTCATAGTTCACATAAATAAAAAGAAAAGAGTGCTTCCTTTTCTAACTAATTCTGCAGGCTCACAAATGAACTTGACGGACTACTAATCTCCTGGTTCCAGAAGCAGGCTGCCGTCATACTCCATCAGTATCAGCTGTTGTCCAAGAATAGTAATTCAGCATAACCCATCAGTTTCAGCTGTTGTCCAACAGTATTAAGTCAACATAATTGTTCAACAAATTGAAGCAAAAGAAATCTAAAACTACTGCTGTTACTTTTAGCTTACTTTACAATCAAATGCCAAGTCATAAGTTCCTCCATGAATGGAAGGAAGTAGAGTAAAGAAAAGCTAAAAACAAAAAAAAATGTTGGTACCCCTGTAGGACAAGATGCAACTAATGTTTTTCCTCATTTAACATCGTGTGCAGATAACACCGATCTTTGGGTGAAATGTCAGTACATCTCACCAAAAGATTCAGTGTTGCTTATTCACTAAGTAGAGTTTTAGATCGCATAGAAGTTAAAAAAAATCATCAGTACATTTTCTTCAATGTTTCCATTGGACAATTTTTAACCTGATAACTCTTCATCTTCTCCGTAAAAATACAAGTGGTATTCATAAATTGGAACTAGGTTTGGTGATAATCTACAACTATAAAGTACTAAATAGCATAGCATCCACAAATATCTCAATAACGGTGGGGACATTTTAGTGTTCACCTTTCCTAGTTGGTATTCATCTAGTTTCATCTTGTCCTACAACAAGAAATGAAAAGAAGAATAAAAAATGACTCTCTTTCAACAAACAGGACTGGAGAATTATGTCAACAAAAGATGACTGGCGTCAAACTAAACGATGAAAACGATGAAAACACGACTTGCATCTATGCTAGCAGAGTTGAAGTGCTAATGCTAGGGTACAGAAGTGGAGGGAATGAAACAAATGATACACCCAAATCGTTACGCGCCAATGTTTATTCTGCGCATTGGGATCAACTATGACAGGTCACTACTACCGGTAGCATGATGTTAGCTTTGAGCCGGGTTATCACTTATCAGTGACAATAAGCACAGAATTGGCCAATGATTCACATCAACAGAATGACTATCGAAACTTATGAACCATCATACATCTGAAGATAAGAAGAGTGACTTCAGTTTCTACCTTCCGTGAGCCACCCGAGGCCTTGCCCGGGAACGGCGAGCATGGACGTCATCCGCGCGGCGGCGGTGGCGCTGTGCAGAGGCAGCAGGGACTCCACGCATACACTCAGCTCGACAGGCGACCTGCGCAAACAACGAAGCCGACGCCATATCAGTCCCGCATACCTGTGCGGGGGGCCAGCGGCGGGTGTCGTGCGTGCCATACCTGAGGATGCGAGGGGGCGTGGCCAGCGCGCGGCGGAGAGACGGGCGCGCGGCAGAGGAGGACGCGGACGCGGACCTCGCCGGCGCCGCGCGGAGGAGAGAGGCGGACGAGCGGAGCAGCGACCTCGCGGCGGCGGCGGCCATCGTAGAGGATTCCGAGATGGGGTTTCGTTTCCGGTGAAGCTTTTGCTCCTGCAGTGGCAGATATTGTAATTTTGCGTGATTCAATATGGGCCGATTTATTTGGGCCGGGTTTTTCCTTTGGTTCTTCCTTTTTCTGGGGTTCGCTTGTAAGCCTCGGCCTCTTTTTCGCTTTCCTCCTCTTCCCTCCCGACTCCCCAACGGCGTGCGGCGGCGGCGTGCGGCGGCGAGGGTTTTAAGTAGGCTGCGCGGCGGAGAACGCCGGGGACGCGAGCCGCGTGACCTAGCCTTATCCTCCTTCGTCGCCTCCGGATTTGTTTCGCGGCGGCCGGCCGTATCTCCTGACTGAGTGGCGTGTGTCTTGTGGCCGGGATGAGGGTGAAGGTGATATCGCGCTCCACCGACGAGTTCACGCGGGAGCGCAGCCAGGACCTGCAGGTGCGACGCGTCCCCGCTTCCCCCCTTGGCCGCTTCATGTTGCTGTTTGTAGGTTTTGATTGGTAGCAGTGATGAGTTCGTTGGTTTGCTAACCTCGCGAGAGCGCGATGTAGTCTTCATGCTTTAGTTCTATGATATGGAGCTCTGTTGTTGCAATCAGCTCGTAGGTTCTGAAGCACCGAGTTTGTTTGCACTCTAGGACGAATGAGTGGTACAAATATATGCCAATTTGGTGTAGCTGCAAGGTTGCTAGGGGCTAATTTTGATCCCCTTTTGCTGGGATTGTGTTGCTTTGCATTTTAGGTTAATATAGTAGATATCTACCGTCCATTTTTTAGTCAAGCGATTTACATCATTATGAAGTTAGGCTTTGGATCCTTATTTTTTTCCTGAAATATACACCGAGTTTTTGAATGCTATGGCCAACACTAGGTTCAGGTCATTGAAAGTTTGTCTGGTCACTTGCTTAGGCCAATATGATTATTCTGGTTCCAGCCACTGACATTTTCTATCTCATTTGTTGCTCCCAACAGAAAGTATTCCGCAATTATGATCCAGCACTTCGTTCTCAGGAGAAAGCGGTTGAATACACCAGGGCTCTTAATGCTGCGAAGTTAGAGAAGGTTTGTGTGTCATTTCTTCTCTGTGTTTTTTTTTTCTTTCGTAGTACAGATTTTGATGTGAACTTTGCTGCTCTGTTTTCAGATATTTGCTAGGCCATTTATTGGAGCAATGGATGGCCATGTTGATGCTGTATCATGCATGGCGAAAAACCCCAATTATTTGAAAGCAATATTTTCTGGCTCAATGGATGGGGGTTGGATGCTGCTTTTGTCTCCTGATGTTCTTCTGCATTCTTATTTGCGCCTTTGATAAATTAGTTCAATCAATGCGGCCATAACATGCAGACCTTTAGTTTTCTGTCTTTTGAGCCTGGGGGTGATACTCACATCAGATGTTTTGTCTGAGTGCATTTGCATAGCTAGTTATTAATTCTTGTCTTCTGATGCACTTAGAAACTATTTTGTGAACCTGAACATTTGTTTGCATTTCCTGAGTACGATGCACTTAGAAACTATATTATGAACCTGGTCATTTGTTTGCATTTCCTGAGTACTTAGTTGATTGATGAAGAGAATATCGGTATTACAAGTGAACTGCTATTTGTGTGCATTCATTGTATCTGATGATCCATGCAGGCGGTTTATATAATCGTTATATTATCAGGAACTGATGTTTATGACATAACAGCAGTGTGCATTTGTGTTGTCATTTTTACAAGTATAATTTGGTTGTATTACGTTTCAGTACTGTACATGCTGTGGCCATTTTATGTAATTTTAGAAACTGGAACTGTTTTTGGTTCACTTCCTACTATGTCGAAGCAGATGATTTTAATTCATTTATTCAGAACAAAGTGACAATCATGCACTGCTTTATCATAGTTACATTTGGATCTGAAATGGATAACTGTAGCTTCTGTTTTGCTGGCAGATATTCGTCTGTGGGACATTGCTGCAAGGTACTAATATAACAGTGATGATACTCTCGCCAGAGGATCATCCTTTTTTATTATGTCCAAACTTGTGGCACCAGATGGTTCATCTATGCATATCCTTGTCCATATTGCTAGCTAGAGCAGTTCTTAATTATGTCACTTACAAATGTAATTTTCTTTTTGTTGACTAACGAAAACAGGAAGACAGTCTGCCAGTTCCCTGGACATCAGGGTGCTGTGAGGGGTTTGGCGACATCTACTGATGGTGATCTTCTAGTATCATGTGGTGTTGACTGCACGTAAGCTTTGTGGTTGTCTTATGAAACAATCTTATTCCCAAACTCAGTCTTAGTTGAGTACTGAAACAACCTAAAGCTGCCACAAGCTTAACCCCAACTAAACAACTCTTTTGTACACGTTTACTTATATGGTTTAGGACCCATTTGTACTAATGAAGTAAGAAGCTTACGGTGCCTTGCTTATAAAGTTTACACTGGTTACACATGTACTGAATGAAACTGTGGGTCTAATATTAATTTTACTTCATTTAAATCAACCTTCTCAATGTATGAAGTAAAAAAGATGTAATTGTGGAATACCGGCTGTCTGTTCTTACTGTGTGCACTTATCCATCCATTGCAGTGTTCGACTATGGAAAGTCCCTATGCTCAAGATGGTAGACACTAACGATGCTGTTGGAGATGCTTCTCAGGTATACACTGAATGCACACGTCTACATTCTTTTGTCTTATCCTGGTTATATTTTATTTGATTAACTTGCTGCTGTTTATAGCCTTCAGCGGTCTACACCTGGAAGCATGCGTTTTGGTAAGAGTGTGCTTTGTTATGTTCCAGATTTATTTGAAACTATAGCCTGTAGGTTCCCAGGTTGATCACCAGGTTTCTTTTTTCATTATTTTTAGGGGTGTTGACCACCAGTGGGATGGCAATCTTTTTGCAACTGTAGGTGCTCAGGTTGATATATGGGATCAGAACAGGTAGAATATTTGAGAATTCACTTGCAGCAGTTTATCGTTTCATTTGAGTCGTTGCCAGCACTGACACTTTCATCATTTGTATAGGTCAGAGCCAATAAATAGCTTTGAATGGGGTAAAGATACAGTTCTGTCCGTGAGATTTAATCCTGGAGAACCTGATGTTCTAATTACATCAGCTAGGTAAGTTTAGTTATTTAGGATAAATAACTGATGACTAATTATTTTAAAATTCATGTTCTCCTTTTGACTCATCCAATTATGTGGACACTTTTTTTAATTTCTTGCTCAATGACCTTGATGCCAGTTTTGGTCAATCCTATTTCTTGGCTGTGAATATTGTCATTTATTGTTTTGCCTCTCAAGAAACTTCTTAACACGGTAATGTGGGATGATATCAATTTTGCAGTGATCGGAGTATAACACTTTATGATCTACGCATGTCATCCCCTGCTAGAAAGCTAATCATGAAGGTTTGTTGAATTCTATTTTATTTGTGGATGCTTGGCAGACCTTAAAATTTCAAAAGAGATACATGTAACATATGGACATTGTTGATTCTTTCATGCAGAAAAAGTTTACTCTGTTCTCATAGACAACTAAAAGGTGTCTGTGATAGCTAGTAGTTGATAATGTCTCCCTCGAATGTTTTCTGCTGTAGTTACTGCATCATTTATTCACTTCCAAGTCAAAAATATAAGTGAAAACAATTAGCTTATGAAGAGAAAATTCCTTTTCCACTTGAAAATGGATGGGCTCTAAAAATAGCTACTACCTCCGTCCAAAATATAAGAACTTTTAGGGTTGGGTATGGGTATCAAGGAAGGGCATTGGTATTAAGGAAGTAGGTGGAATTAAATGAGGGAAGGTATATGAATATGATTGGTTGAGAAGAGGAAGTATGTGGAGAAATTAAATGGGGAAGGTTGTGATTGGTTGAGAAGAGAATGTAGGTGGAGAAGTTGCTATATTTTGGGACGGAGGGAGTACTGTTTTCCCTTTAATTTTCTCTGCGGGTGCCAGCTTGCTATTTGAGTAGCTGCAGAACCATCAAGAAGCTAATGCAACTTTTGCTTATGCAGACAAGGTGCAACTCAATATGCTGGAACCCTAGGGAGCCTATGAACTTCACTGCTGTAAGATTTATATGTTTCCTGTATATGATGCTGACTGTCGAATGAATTATTTGAACTATATGCTATAGTTCTGGAGCTTACCTATCAAGCTTTCCTTACAAATAGTGCAAGCCTAAACTATGTTTTGGTCTTTTTATCATCTAGTAACATCTATCCTGATACTTTTTCTTGCTAGGCAAATGAAGATACAAATTGCTATTCCTTTGATGCTAGAAAGCTTGATGAAGCCAAAGTTGTTCACAAGGGCCATGTTTCAGCAGTGTAAGTAGCATTTGGATTTTGGAACCTTTTTTTTTTGGTGATACCCTGTTTTCTTTAAAGTAGATATATTTGCAAATATTGATCCCTTGTAAAGAAAAAAAGTTAGTATATATATCTGCAAAGACTGATTCCTTGGTAAAGAAAAAAAAGGTCAATTTGCCCATTTATTTTGCTGGGTGTTAACTAAGCATATTGTAAGTTCTAAACTCATAAACCAACGCAATTTTCTACAAATATGAGAAATGCATACATATATGGCATGGCATCAATATTCTATCGAGGATCTTGGCAGAAGGTTTGTGTGTGAAATCCAGTCCTCCACAAAAGATTCTACAAGTATCAAACATATGCAGAGTTAATATCCCATGCAATTGAGCTTTTCCCATTATATCCTGCATCTTTTGCTACTCTTCTTGATTCTGGGAAGTCATTTTACATGAACGTTCTTCACAGGATGGACATTGATTATTCACCAACAGGGCGTGAATTTGTTACGGGTTCCTACGATAGAACAGTACGTGGACTCTCGAAGATACTATAATGGCCTTACATTCTAGACATGTATTGGTGATTTTGCATTAACAACTTTGTTGTCAATGCTTCTGGCAGGTGCGGATCTTCAAATATAATGGTGATCATAGCAGGGAGATATACCATACTAAGAGGATGCAAAGGTTCTTTTCCATTATTTTATTGGCATTCTAGCTTTAACTGATGCTACTTTCTAAGATCAAACATTAGAGTGTTCTCAACCTAATGGACAACAAGTAGATCAAATATAATATTTCACCTTCAAATGCTTATATAGCTGACACTTGTTACCTGTCAGACTGTTATCTTATTGAACATGGCTTTATGAGGTTTCCATTGCATCAGTCCTGTCTGAATCATTTTACCTCTTATCTTTGCAGGGTGTTTTGTGTGAAATACACCTATGATGGAACCTATTTGGTTTCTGGCAGTGATGATACGAATCTTCGGCTGTGGAAGTCCAAAGCTTCAGAACAGTTGGGAGTTGTAAGTTTCTAACACCATCTTCTGTTTGCCAGTTGGTGCAATGCCTTGGCATGTTTCTTACTTGCTCATATGTCTTGTGATTTGCACTCACCCTCTTGCTACAAATTGGAAGCTAATTTGGACAAGAAACTCTGTTTCTCACTGTTGAATGTAGATGCTTAACAAAGTAAACATATCAACAGCCATTTGTTTTTCACTTACTTTTAATTGCTTTTCTGTGCTATTATCATACACTGCCATTAGATAAAGTGTTGTGCTGAATTAAAAATAATGGACAACCACCAGAAAAATGTTGGCATATATACATGGCCAGTGAGAGAAAAAGGAGACATAGAAGCAATCTGCGATGAACGATTAAGAAGTGCTGCTAGGTGCTAGGGGTGTTAGGTGCCAGAGTGGTCTTGTGAGGTGCTAGCATACATTAGCATAGACTAAGTGAACATAGAGCTCGTGCAAAGCAACATGAAGATGCCCGATCCACTGCAATTTGGAACTCAGTGAATGCTCTTCTGTTTCAGTAGAATTTACTGTGCAAGTCTGCCTTGTATGCTTGAACTTTGATGATTATTAACATGAGCTGTGCCTTGTTCTTAGAAAGAGCTGTACCACTCGGTACCTTGTTTACATGTTCTTTCCGTTAGTTCATGAACAATTGTTCTAAAATTGGTTGTATGTCTTACCATACCCATTGTTTTGCTGTCCTTTTTTTTGCAATGTGCACAGGTCTTATTGTCATCGAACAAAGCAACTGATATATTGCGCATTATTGTTTCATGTTTGTACTTTATTTCCGAATATTTTCTAATGCATTATTGTCTTTTTGCAGCTTCTTCCAAGAGAACGTAGAAAACAAGAATACCTAGATGCTGTCAAGGAGCGGTATAAGCACCTTCCTGAAGTCAAGAGGATTGTGAGGTAATAATATAACTGCCTCTTGACGTGGGGAAGTTCCACGTACTTTGTATAGATCATCTCGTTTACAAACCCCATACTTGGAACAATGATTTTGTTGATGTTCCATGGATGGTGTGTTTCACTGCAGGCATAGGCACTTACCTAAGCCAATCTACAAGGCGGCCAACTTAAGGCGAACAATGATTGAAGCAGAAAACCGTAAAGAAGAAAGGAGGCGCGCGCACAGTGCCCCCGGGAGCATGCCTGTGCAGCCCTTCAGGAAGAGAAGAATCATCAAAGAAGTAGAGTAAAATGGAATATGTGTGGCACAAAACCAAACGCCGCGATTTTACAGGTCTAGCTCAAGATGGGGGACATGTCTAGTCATGCACCAAACCATTCATCGGAGAGTGACGTCTGTTGCAAACAGTGTTGAGAAAGCAACCCCAGCAGCAGAAATCGAAGGGTCTATAGTTCATCAGTTTATAAAGGGCTGAAATTTTTGCTTCTCCTCAATTTGTTGTATCGTTTTGCTTGTAACGATTTATGAACCTTCTAGTTATGTATCTCGTATTACTTTTCTGATGAGTAACCTGTGTAATAGCTATGTCGAATGGACAATACATGTGTGGCTCTGTCAGCACGCTGAATGTTCTGCTTGGACTTTGTTAACGTGAAAGGTCACTATTATACAGATCTGTGGCAAATAATAATTGCAGACGAAGTTTAGGTTCGGTTCAAATCTGGAGTTCAGGACAGAAGGGAGTGCAACAAGTCAAAAGGTGGGGGCAGGATGTCGTCATCAATCGTTGGCATCTAGTACAGCGATTTGCAAGATCTTGTGGCGTCGAGTTGCAGTCGTCGTCACGTTCACGAAGACACGTACGATGTACCAGCGTCGCCACTCGTCCAAGGTCGTACATGTCGGGGCAGCAGTGTGACAATGAAACGACGAACGAGAGGATGAGGGGGTGTTTAGACAGGGTGTAAATTTTTTAAGGTGTTACATCGGATATTATATAAGTTATCGTATAAAGTATTCGGGCACTAATAAAAAAAATTAATTACAGACCCCGTTAGTAGACCGTGAGATAAATTTATTAAGCCTAATTAATCCGTTATTAGTAAATGTTTACTGTAACACCACATTGTCAAATCATGGAGCAATTAGGCTTAAAAGATTTGTCTCGCAAATTAGTCGCAATCTATATAATTAGTTGTTTTTTAACCTATATTTAATACTTCATACAAGTGCTTAAACGTTTGATGTGACAGTGTGAAATTTTTTTAGGTGGAATCTAAACAGGGCACGCATATACTATATGATCGAACTCAACTTATTACATCTTATGCATGATTCCGATCAAGGCCATGCATGTTCGGTTAATCCCTAAGAAGGAGGGATTAGAGGAGATTTATTCTATACCTATTGTGGTGTGAAATTATTTTCCATCAAACCCCCTTCAAACCGAACAAGGTCTAACTGAGTCTAATCTTTTTCTTAAAGAAATAAAAACACTCATCAATAACGTGTTACTTCACTTTGTTTCTGAATATAAGCTTTTTTAGGATTTCAATTTTACATACTCCTCCCATATCAATTTGATCATTCTCTAAACAAAGGACACCAAGACCAAGAACATCATTCTGAAATTAATTCTCATTGATCAAGGTGTTCCCTCGTTTCAATTCGTATCCAACAAAAAATCATTTATAAAAATTGATCATTGGTTGCAAGCATGCATGCTGGAGCACTTCACGATGCACATTTACTCTTTACATAAATAAAAAAAAAACACACTTTGTTAGATCAAATTGGAAAAACCTCAAAAGTTTTAGGTGATGATCAAATTAGAATAGAGGGAAGTATGATATAAGTATTTTGAGGACACTAATTACAAAACATGTAAATCCAAGCACTTTTAGCCAATCGGTTGCTTATAGAAGGGGAATCCAAAATTTGGCCAATTAGGTGATTGAAGGAAAATCTCTCCCCCTCAAACTTAATATTTGCTAAACAACCGAGAACTTATACGTAGGAATGGAGGGGAGGGTACATATCTCCTACAGTTGTTGTATCCAAATTGTAAGGAGAAGATCTTACAACTCACTGACATGGTAGAACAACACTACAACTCTGGCATAAGTGTAAGTTCCTTGGTTATTTCTCAATTTAATTACCAGCTGTCCAAAATATATAGCAGTCCGTGTACGTTCCATCTCAAAACATTTTATATTTTACACGCAACTCTCAGGTAGGCATGCATGTCGCCTGCATCGTCTCTGCATGCACATTCCATGAGAGCAAAAACCCAGAGATGTCAATGCAAACACACAAGACACACTAGCTAGTTTACACATCGAGCTCGTCTACACGCATTGGGTGAATGCATGATGAATCAATTCACACTGACGAAGCTACTACAAGTCGACGGGTTGCATTGCCTCTTCTCACCGTGGAGACCGGCCGGAGCAGAGAGGAGAGGTGTTTTTTTTTCGCCGGCGGCGGAGGAGACGTTCGGTGTGATCGATGAATCAGCCGGCGGCGCTGCTCGCCGCCGGTGGCACCTTGGGGATGCCCTGCTTGTGCAGCTCAGACATGACGCTGTCCAGCGACGGTGGCTTGAGGCCGAGGGGAAGCGGCAGCCATGGCTTCACTAAAACATCTCCGATGGCTGCGTCTATGCTCTCCTTGGACTGCAACCGACAAAATTAAGCATACAAACATACCGGAGTTAAAAAACTAATAAAAATTCATCAGATCAGCGTGGTTTAGATTTATTTGACATAGCTTCAGACCCCAGTTTTTTTAGAGATAAGTATTCCTTCAATGAATCTGAATCTATGATAAATAATTTTACTTTAGAGAGAATATATAGAATTTTAAATCACTATAATTTCCAAACCCAACATATATCTAGAACCTGGAGTTGCTAAACAGGCCTTAGGACACATTCTTCGTATTACTTGCTATGTAGATAAGCACAATTTGAATGCTATTAAATATTGTGAAGCGTTAATGGATTTTTTTTTTTAGCATCCATCTGTTTAAGCGTGTGTTAAAGAAAAAAAAAAAGCGAAGTGCATATATACTTACCGGGTGGGCATCAAGCTGAAGCTGCAAGGCAGCGAGTTTATTCCCCTGCGGTGGCAACGGTGGCGGGATCGGTCTGTACATGGGGTGTGGCACCATTCCAGGCACCGGTGGTACAGGAAACCTCTGCAACTGTACATAACACATACGCCAGCCAAAAATATATAAGCATTTGGAATTAATCTAAAAAATATAAGCATCAGAAGCACTTGAAATTTGCTGACAAATATAAGGATCCATTAAGTACTGCTTATCTTATTATTCACTTCTCAGTAAAATTTTTCCCATTCTCATTATAAATACTTATATTTAAGTACGAAGAGAGCACTAGCAATTTATAAGGAGTTCAATGATTTGTTTCTAATTAATAGCATATACTTTCTCTGTCCAATAAAATCGAACTTCTAACTATATATCTGAACGTATATAACATACTATATCCATATGGATATATAGTTAGAAGTTGATTTTTTTTAAGCGGGAGGAGCGCTCCATACTACCCCAGTCGAAAAAAACTTAAATCATCTAGATATATGTGTGTCTAGATTTATCTCTAAGATTTAAATCTTTTTATCAGAGGAAGTAGATTTATGGTATTGGATGTTAATAACATACTTAGATTAACTTATTTTTACTTTGCTTGAAATTACCATGGCGGCTGGAGGCAAAGGTGGTGGCATACACGGCGTCCCCGGTGTCACTGCCTGCGGGCCCCACTTCCTCGCCGCCTGCATGCATGCATGAAAACCCCAGGCGTCAACTCATCAGATTAAAGTTCACACAACATATACAGGCAGCCAAAGCGAGCAAAGCATCACTGGAAAAGCAAGCTAGTATAAGCTAGTGTCACATGCACGATACTACGTCACAGAGGAAACAGTTTTTTTTTCCTTTTTTTTTTCGTACGCACGTTATACTGTTGCTGCCAGTACGCCGCCGGGTCCACCGGCGCCGGCTGGCGGCCGTGCGCCCACGCCGCCGGCAGCGGCGGTGGCGGCGCCAGGTGGCGCGGCCAGACGGGCAGCAACGGCGGCGGCGAGGGTGGTGGCGCCGCCGCCGCCGCCGCCGCGGTGGTCGCCTCGACGCCGGCGGTCGGGTGGCCCCACACGTGCAGCGGCGGCCGGCAGAACGGTGGAGGGTGCGGCGGGGGAGGCACCATCGCCGCCGCGTGCGGCGGAGGGAAACCGATGGTCGGCATGACCCACGGGGCCACCGCCGCCGTGGCGGCGGCGGCGTCCTTCCTTGGCCCGCCGCCGGCTGCCACCGCGGCGGCCGCGGCGGCGGCGGTGTACATCTGCCGCTTCTGCGTCCAGCTCGCCGCCTCCGCCTCCCTCGCCATCAGGTGCTTCCTGTGCGACCGATATTTCTGCACGGAGTACACGCACAATATTAATTACCAGTACTAACTCACAAATACAGTACGTATGTATCAGCTCAGCTGCTACCGCATAATTGTTTTATTTAGGTAGCTGCCGCATAATTGTTAAACCAACATTTTATTAAGTACAAACGATTGTTCAGATTGATACCATTTTAAATCATATTATTTTAAGTAAAGTTGTTAAATATATGTATCCATTTAATTTTCTACAATACTTTAGTAAATATAGAACGTTCTTTTTCCTTCTCTTAAAAAAGACTTAGTAAACATATAAGAAATCCTGCTAAACTTGGCAATATTGCTAAATTGTCAAATTTTGGTAAGTTTTATTTTTGCTACAATCTAAACAGTCCTTAAGTTTCGACAAAAGCACCAATATCATAAAAAAGACTAACTTTTAAAGATTAAAGTGAGAATTTCGTTAAATATACCCGGTCTCCCGCAAATGCCCTCTGGCTAGTTACTGCTATATCCGTTTAAAAATATAAAGTATTTTGCGGATTCCAAGTTTATATCACAATATAAACATACAATTAATGTTTATATTCGCAGAGGTAACACGACTTCAGCGGAGGTTAAGCACTAATAGCCACTAGCTGGTTACCGGATCGGAGGTGACAAAACGACGCAAAACAAAGCTAGCGGGCAGCGGTGGAGCATGCGGGGACGACCGTGGCAGTGGCGGTTTGTGGCGTGGCGACTACTCGGCTTTGGCGCGTCGCCGTTGCACGGTTTGAGCCAGAGGAATAATATCCTATTCCTAGCTTTAGCTTGGATACGATGCGAGTCTGGCTAGCCTTGCCTCCCTGCTTCTGCTTGCCCTGCACGTGCATGCAGTACTGCTGCATGCATTTGCTCGTCCTTAAAGGCTTTTAACCTTCAGTTACTAGCTCAGCAGGCAGCACCTGGTAAAAAAAAAACTTGACATTCCTAGCTACTGCTTCGTGCGAGATGGTGCGGGAAAAAACGAAGATGCACATGCAATTGTTTTGGCTTAAAACGCTTGTTTAATTAGTTGCTACTATAGCACTCTCAAATTAAGATGCGAATGGTTTGTTTGATCAAAACTGAAAATGATTGGTATACTACATTAACTAGTACCACCACTCCATCCTTTAAAAAACATGATCCTTTTATTCTATTTACAAAACTGGACACATATATATGTTCAAGTTTATACTAATTAGGATCAATTATTTTTAAGGACGAAGTAGTATGTATTATTGTAGGGTGCCATGAGTTCTTGGTTGACTCAAGGGATCGAGTAAATATTAGTAATTCATGCTGCGGTGTAGTAACTCGTACTCGCTACTACGTTACGTACATCAGGGCTACTGGCGTCGTTTGTCGCGGCGCCAGGTTTTGGACAATGCCCCCTGTACTATGTTCCCCCCAGATCTAAGCCTGAGAGTGTCACAACTCACAAAATATATAGATGTACTGTATACTATTCCTAGCATATTATACTCTTAGCACTCTATATAAATTTAATAACGAACTTTTTCGTGTGCAAGGCCATATATACAAGTACAAGAGTGTTTTTCGTTCGCCTCTGTAAGACGTATACATGCCTCTTTTAATTAACTGTGCTGAAGAACCTCGTATGTATTAAGAGAGAAAATCTATCAAAATTATATTATAACCTAAGTATGTATGAAGCTAGTACTGGATATGGTGAAAATAATTAATATAAACCTGGAGATGGCTGGCGATGTTGTGGCGAGTGAGGCACTCGATGCCCATGAGCTCCAGGATCCTGGACGGCACGGCCTTGTCGATCCCCAGCTGCTCCACCGCCTGCACGAACCGCCGGTGCAACTCCGGCGTCCAGTCCACCTGCAACACACATATCCACCAATCCATGCATTATCGATCCATATCCGTCTCAAAGCCACATCCACTAATTAATCTCTTGTAATATCACTGTGCCTGCATGCCTACACCTACACGACGCATCTATACAACATATATGCATCTCTCTGCTACTGCAGCTAGCTATAGCAACAGTGGCCATTTGGCCACTGCAGACGCTCAGGACTGCACGAGCAATCGAGAGACGTACGTACTCTCTGTGCATGTGTCTGTGCTGGTGTGGTCTACTAGCTAGCTACAGTTTCCCATATACGAGCCTTCCCGTGACATGCTTGATGAGATCAACCTGCTCTCCTCCCCGAGATCTATCCCGCGAATCCATCGCTTCTCTCCGTCGGTGTACCGAGCGTTCGATCCATCCATCCATCCGTAAAAGGCTTACACTCCTACACGGGGATTTCCGCGCCCCTATTCATTGCCCCCCACGTACGTACGTACGCTCCGCCTCCGCGCCCACACGCGCCCGCGCCCGCAGCCGCGCAGGCTAACATGTGTGCGCGCGCGCTGCGGATTGCCCCCCTCCTCCTCGTGACGCGTCGTTCGCCGTGCATGGCGCTAGCAGCAGCAGCAGCAGCGCGCAGCGTGTGGTTTGGATCTGCGCCGCTCTGTCTAGAACTATACTAATTTGAATCTGCTGCAGGACGCTGCTAGTTTGTTGCCTTCTGCAAGCCCGTTCGTCTGTACCCCTCCATCTAAAAAAAAATCAATACTAGCTAAGAATCTAACACATGTATGTCCAGAGATAGAAATTCGTTTTTCTGATACAGAGTAGTATATCAGTCAGATCTGCTCGTGAGAGAGAGAAAAAAAATTATATGTGCAGTATGATTAGTTTGGGGTTGGGGTGAGTGACTGTTAATTGTAATTCTCATCTGAGCTGATCGAGGAGTTAATTCTGATGCCGTTTTGATTTTTTTTCCTTTTATTTTCCCCTTTGTGTGGTAGAGCTGTGTGTGTGCGCGCATGCATGGTGTTCGATAAAATAGTTAGGGCTGAAGTGTGTTGTGTGGTTGGTAGTAGTAGGGATATACCTTCACCTTGCGCTTGCCGTGGGAGTTCTTGCCGGCCGCCGCCGATGACGACGACGACGACGGCTTCCTCTTGCTGTGGCCCTCTGCCGACGGCGAGCACGACTTGGCGGCGCCGGCCGAGGAATCCTCCGTCGTCACCGCGCTCAGGACCTCGTCGCCGCCGTTCTTCGCGTCTTTCTCCTCCAGCAACGACGACGACCTTTCCTCGTCGTCCTTCTTCTTCCCCCGCGGTGGCGGCGGCGACCTGTCGTAGTCAGCGGCGGCGGCGGCGGCTCCATCTTCCTTCACGTCTTCCTTGGCTCCTCCCGCAGCAGCTGGCTCGCCGAGGCCCGGAGGCGACGTCGTCGGCGGCGGCTCGTCGTTCGGGGAGCTGGCGAACTCGGCGAGGAGCTCCGTGGGGTCGACCTCGAGGTCCGGGAGGATGTCGCCGTCGTCGGCGTGGAAGAACGGCACGTCGCAGCAGCTGAAGTCGATGTACTCGAGAAGGCAGCTGTCGTCGACGATGAACGCGTCGACCTCGTCGGCGACGTCGTCGGCCGGCGACGGCGCCGGGACGAAGCCGACGACATGGTGGCCGCCGACGCCCGCCCGCTGATCCGCCTTAGGGCTTCGCAGCGTGGACACCTCAAGCATCCCAAAATCTCTCCCCTCTACCTCTCGCAAGATCGGTAGGCGACCAAGAAATATATTTACTTCAAAATCTCCAGCTCTAAGCCTCTAATTCTCAGCTATATATACATGTAGATTCAATTTAACCACTATATGGTTGAAGATATCTGATGTGTCTGCTGGATTAGAGGCAAAGCTGGGATTGAAGAGAGCAAGCAATTACTACAAGATGCTTATGCATGGATGGTGCTAGTGCATATGGGCAAGCTCTCTCTAATGGAGATCTCTCAAGCTAGCTAGCTAATGGATAGGAAGGAGAAGAAGAAGATGGGGAGAGAGAAAGGAGGAAGTAGAGAGAGAGAGAGAGAGAGAGAGAGAGAGGGGAGAGAACAAGACTAGTTTGGTGGTGATTTTGGAGTATTAGAGGGGAGAGGAGGAAGCATGTCGACCACAAACCTCCTCGAGATTAATTTCTCTCTCTACAACCTGCTTTTTAGGGTTCTTTCTTTGTGCCAAATTAAATTAACCCGTCTCTCTCTCTCTCTCTCTCTACACACACCGACGGCTAGCTCACGCGCGGTAGCATAGCATATGACACACACTAGGGCACCGCAGCGTTTATCTGTCATATATACGACGATATCTCAGTGACCCTGCCGACTGAATTTGACGGATGCAACTTGCCAAAACAATAATTCTGGTGAGCATGCGTACGCCTGTCTCGTTGGGCATTTTGTGCGCAACTGGACATATGTTGATCTACAACCTATTATTATATTACTACTCATCATTATTATGTACATCATTATTATGTACGGCGTAGGATATATTCTACACGGATTTGTTGCTCCCTCCGGGTTAAAAATAACTGTCAATCTATACAATACTAATGCCAAACTTTTGAAACTTTAACTATAAATAACTTTTAAAATTAATATTTACTCCTACTTAAGAAATATAGGAAGTACCCTAGAAAAAGGAAATATATGATTAAGATTGTAGACGGGTTATACCACAATTCTAGTATTCGTACCTATACGGTTTGTTTGGAGGAGTTGAGATTGCATGATATATATGAAATGAAGCTGTTAAGAGGGTAAGGGAGATAGAGATTTTTATAAAGGTCTGTTCCCCTAATGATGGGTAATAGCCCTACTCCGTTGGCCAGAGTCATTGTTGTCATCATATATCAATCTCTCACGAGTACAAAGGAGAGGAAAACTTAGTCTAGTTTGCCAGTATATTGGCGTAAAACTCAGGCATGGTGATCAATGACTAACTATTATTGGCTTCCTCGAGACAAATGACTCGGCACGATCGAGGGTGGGTTGTATTGATTTGTATATCTCTTGGGTTGTCTCAGGCTTGCCTTCTATGGCTTCGTTTCTTCTCTTGGGGCTTTGTATTTATATATCTTTTGGTGTCCCTTTGTTTTAGTAGAACTAGAAAGACAAATATAGATACTATCTAAGTAGTCCTGGCGGTCGGGTCTAAAGGATCTATGTTTCTGTTTTCTTATTTGAAGTCATTTCATATAGAATTTGGTATATGGTGGTCCTTTACATATTGCATAGGGTATCCCATATTTAGCATACTGACAACAATATGTATAGATTAATTAATGTTAAAAAATACTTCAATGATAACATATATTTTTTTTTTCATAATTCTACATATTTGTAGTAGAAACTAGTGCTCAAAGTTATTTTTAGGAGACCATATCCTTATCTAAACCAATAATTATTTTAAACCTAGAGGGAAGTGCAAATTATTACTCCCTCCGGTTATAGGCACTTGTCCTATTGGACTGCTTTTGGCAACATTCATAAACTTTGACTTTTAGCGACTTTGAAAATAGTTAATTGTAGAACAATAAAATGGTATGTGCAGATTTATATTCAAAAGTAATTCCATTATCTCGTAGACTTGTTAGGTCAAGTATTTTAACGAATGGAGTACTTGACTATAAATTTTGACAAAATTTATCAGTTGAGTTTCATATCTCTGGTTTTCGTTATTCTTACACCAGCCCATGCATCTTCCAACCGCTTTCTAACCAAATCGAGGAAAAAAATTAAGTCACATTTCAATAGGTACGGAAATTTTAAGCGTATTTTGATCTACAACTTATTATTATATTACTAGTCATCAGTATTATGAACAGCATAGTTTAACAATCCAGTTCTAGCTAGATTAGGCACAATCCAGTACTCCGAATCTAGATAAACCTATTTGGACAGAGGTTTGTCTAGATTCGTAGTATTGGGTCATATCACTGTTTAGATTTGTATACTACTAGATTATGTCTAATCTAGTGGTAGGTTGTTATATTTTACAATAGGGGAGTATAAATTAGTTCTTCCTTTAGAGCTACTTGATGTGATGGATTGTTTTGGATAAGTTATAGTCAAATTTTTATATAAACTTTGACTTTTGGACCACTAATGTGAAAATGCTAAATTTCTTATTTTAAAGGATATATGTTAATTAAATTGCTAACTGGGTCTGTGTGTTGTGCGCACAAGTTTGGACCTTTCGTTGTAAGCATCTTCTTCCTTCTAAGTTTCTAAATTGTTCTGTTTGTTATTAATTAACAATTAATCTGTGTTGAGATGGTTTCTTCCCTTTTCTTGTTTCATCATCTTATGTTTAGGCGTATTTAGGAGTACAGTTTATGAGCTGGTGGTTTAATTTAAGGCCACATGATTCAAATCTTGACCAATTACTCTCAATAGACGAAAACCAAAAAAAGCTACTAATAGGAGTAGTAGCTTTTTGACTTGTTAGTGTAAGAATAGAAGAACATAACTCTAAAATAACATAGCAAAAAGGCTGTTTGTTTGTCTAGTTGGATTGAGACTTTGAATCTATAGCCTATAAGCTGGCCAATAAGCCCAAAGAATGGGGGTGTGCATGACTCATATATTGACAGCCGTTTAATTGTGTACCTGGCTAGCTACACCGTTTTTTTTATATATATAATACATACTAGAAAATAGCTGTGGCAGAACTAACAAAAAAAAGAGCCTTTACTTTATACAGAAAGGAGAGCATGCTTGTGATATATGCTACATCGTTTGCACTTAACTTTAAATTTTAATTTTAAATGAATTTTATTTTTTTATCATATCGTAGATTATTCTTCATCATTGGATTTCAAGTCACTAAATAGCACTGCATATACATATGAGCCAATGTGTCCATGTGTCATTTCTTTTTTAATTGGTTGAAATTAAAGTAAGTACTAAGACAGAGAGCACGCACACATATACCTCTCTGTCTAAAAAAAGACCAATCATAGCAATAAATCTGGAGATTCATCGTTAGAATTGTTTGTTTTTTTTTTTACGGAGTAATACACTACAAGATCCATAGATGGCTGAATCTAGCTCTGTTCGTAGAACCAGAGATCTGAGAAATAATTGGCTAGTGACTAGCGGGTAGCTAACTGGTGAGAATTGGAAATTTAAAAATTTCCAATTTATCACATCTAGTTTATTTTTTAAAATATATACTCCCTCCGTTCTTAAAAAAAAGACAACCTAAATGGTGTACCTAAGACAATGAATTTGGACATGAGGTTGTCCAGATTCGTTGTCCTAGGTGAGGCCAAATAATCGTCAATCTGGACATGAGGTTGTCCAGATTCGTTTGTCCTAGGTAAGGTCAAATCCCCACCTAAATTGTCTTTTTCTGAGACGGAGGGAGTAGCTGATATGTTCTTACAATCTGAGTGAAAACCTGAAACACTAGGGGAACTGAACATTCGATTTGATCAAAACTGCTGCAGCTGCCGAAACTGCCAAACTAGACATTAATTAGTACTCCCTCTGTCTCATAATATAAGAGATTTTAAGTGAATGTGACATATTCAGGATAATGAATTTGGACATATGTTCTGCATAGATTCACTGTACTAGGATGTGTCACATCCATCCAAAATCCTTTATATTATGGGATGGAGTGAGTACATTGCTGATCAAGTTAATATACAGTAGCATACACACATATGCATACATACATATATATATATATATATATATATATATATATATAATATACTTCCTCCGTTTCACAATGTAAGACTTTCTAGCATTATTCATACACATATAGATGTTAATTAATCTAAACACATACATATGTCTAGATTCATTAACATCTAAATAAATATGAAAAATGCTAGAAAGTCTTGTATTGTGAAACAGAGGAAAATACTCCTGTATATCGATCAGTACTCTTAAAAAAAATGCTCTGGAAGACTGGAACTCGCTGTTGCGAAACGCCCGGGGGCAGGCAATGGCCCACATGACATTGGCTCGTACAGCCCGACAGTAGTGTACGTACGTATACGTGGTACGCGCGCGTCAGCAGCTGGCCACTGCGTCTGCGTGCGTACGTGCAAGAGTGCAACGACGAGATGTACGTGCATGCGCGCGGCACACCACGTTGTGGCCGGGCACACTCCAGCTAGCGCACACCCCGGGGCCCATCCCTGCATTGCATATATATGTGCAATCCCTACAGCAACATACACTGTACTACGTGGCTGGGGTCTGTATACCTAACCGGCAGTGTTAACTGGATATATAAAACATTTTAATTGGGAACTTAGCCCCATCAAACAAAAAAAATAACCTAATCTAAAATCCGCTACTATGATGATTTAAACTTAGGATCTTAGAGTGTTATTCAGATCACTGCAACCACCAGCCTTTTTATAGGAACATGTACTATATATATACAACTGTACATATATATTCTACACAATCCATTTGTACTACATTTGGCCCCCTTTTTGCATGATTTATATGCATGGTGCGTATCTCATCCGTGCGAGGAGAACACAACTAGTCTACGCTCTACAGCGCGGGCGTGAGAGGGACTCGTGAACAGCCAGCCAATATATGTGCAAGGAGAGAGGGGTTTTTGGGAGATGTGGGAACAGCGACCGCGTGCATATCAGCTGGAGTCGCGCCTGCCTGTACGTACGTAGCTGCCGATGACGACGACGACGGTAAAAAGCAGGCTAGCTACCTTGTTGAGACAATCAGCATCGATCGTGTCAGCTGCGACCAATCGAGAGGGAGGAGGAGCCTTGCGCTTGTCTTTTCCCAGTCCACATATATAGTGTAGCAGCAGCAACCGCAATGCAAATTAGCAGCACACCACACGTCGTTTTCTTCCTTGTGCGATGCATGATGCGCTCCCGTCCCGCCTGGCCGGGGGCCTTTGCGTGGCGGACATCGCTCCATGCGTCTCTACTTCTCTGTTTCTCTCTCTCGTTTGCTCACTGTATGTCACTCTCTGGCGCGTATCTCCCGCTGGATTTGGTGACGAGATCAGTAGGGGGCTCTTTTGAACGCAGGAGGCAGGATTACAAAATACATAACAACATGAAGGCTGTGTTCGCCCGTGCACTTAAAACGGAGCAACACATTTTCTTATGATTAATTATTATTACTTTTTAAAGAATGGATCAATATGATTTTTAAAGCAACTTTCGTATAGAAAATTTTTGAAAAAGATATACCGTTTAGCAGTTTGAAAAGCGTGCGCGCGAAAAACGAGGGAGACGAGTTAGGAAAGTTAGGAAAGAACTCAACCGAAAAATTGTAGGAAGTGAGTAGTTATAGAACATTTGATAGTTTTTTAAGCAAAGAATTTTCACACTGTCCTTCCTCATCTAGCACACTGTCCCCCCCCCCCCCCTCCTTCCTCATCTAGCACACTGTCCCCCCCCCTCCCCAACCCACCCCCACACTCCCTCCCGAGTCTTGACGTCGGAGGCCCCTCCAGTCACCTTACTTCCTCTCCTACTCCGACAAGGTGCCCCATGATGCTCTATCATCTTTCTCATATTTGGCGGAGACTGCCATGGTGCCGCCTCCACCTCCGATGCACAGCTACCATCCTCGTCCACCCTCGTTGATCCGGTGGTGTTTGCCGTCATCTCTCCATCCACCCCTGTCCATCGTCTACGACCACCAGTTCTTCATCACTCACAACCATTTCTCTAAGACTCGGTGTACCCCTCTCCCGGCCCGATCTCTTTCTCAATTCTCATCTTGACCCTAATTTCATACCCTAATTAATTAGTCATGCATGGTGGTTGTCATCAGTCGATGAAGTTTGTTAAAGATCGTTGGAGCCAGAGGAGAGCTCATTAACTGAAGCATGGCTCACGAAGCGAACATATAATCCAAAATCTGTAAGATTTAGACTTTGGTTTTGTACCGAAAGAGGATTAGCAATTCCGTGAAGTTTTTACAGTAAAAACGCCTGGGGTGGTAATAAGACCGTGAAATCGATCGACCACACCCCTGTGACGGGAGAGAGAGGGATCGGTCGATATGGGCGCACGTACTGCCGAACGTCGTAACCCGGCCGGCCGCGTGAGATACCATGAGTGACTCATCGTTCTCGGGGCGCCATGATTCGGTGCGGGAAAATCGAACCGGCCGAGGTGCGGCGAGCTGATGGATGGACGGACGGATGGTCCGGCGGTGGCGCAGACTCACGTGTCCAGCTCTGTTGGTGCGACTCACAAATCACAATCTGCCATGCTTGGTCGTACGGCGAATCGGCGATTTGCCGGCTAGGCTTGGGGTGTGCTTGCCTGCCTACCTACGACTACGAGAGAGCTAGGCCTGCAAAGTTACCATTGACAACCGAGGTTTTCTTTCTTTTTTTTTTCAATCCACTAAAAATCTTTCAAATGTAATTAACATATAACTAGTATGTAATTATAGTATAAATTAGATATAACTAATATATAACTCGACAAAAACATCATAGCTCACTAGTGGAAACATGCTGCTGCCACCTATGTCTGTGTCTCGCGTGTTCGATTCACACCACTATGCTCGCGTGATTTTTATTTCCCAATCTCGTATGCATGAATCTTAAAGCTAAGTGCATCTAACAACCAAAAAGAATAATGTTATATAACTTATTTTCACCAATAAAATGAACTTACACACTCGACGCACCATGCTATCATATTAGTGCATACACCGGTCTGCGTTTCAGAAAAAATAAATTTCTTGGACCTATGTCTAGATTAGGACCCATAATTTGTTTTTTTTAAGTACAGAGGAAGTTCATCAGATTTTATAAACTCAACCTAGCAACTCTAGTTACATGTTTAATAATGTCTAGGGTGTTAAATAAAACACTACGCACAGATAATTTGATCAGAGCACACATCCTTATGTTGTTTGGCTATGCAGGTAATAATATATCAAATGGATCCATCTTTATTCTACATATATACCATTCGTCCTTAAAAATTTCAATTCTGACACTATGAATCTTAACAACGATTCGTAATTAGGATTGGTTTCTTTTTTGACGGAGGGAGAATCCGAGAATATATAATTTACAACTAGTGCTACACTTATGATGCATTCAGATCTCCATTTAGGCTCAACTACTGTCTCGTTCTCCGTGAGCATGCTAATTTTTCATATATATATATATATATATATGTGTGTGTGTGTGTGTGTATTAAAAAAATCAAATAAATCGATTGTTCAAGTTTACAATAATTAATACTCTCTCCGTTTGGTTCACCCTCTAGTGTTTGGTGGAAAGGCACGGGTTTGTTCCATTTCCTTTTCTCCCTTTGAAATTGGATCTAAATGACTATCCCATGTATAAACATTAAGATGTGTAAAATAAACTTCCATTACCTGAAGACTATACACCATCTTCTACAAACCTGAAAATTGTCCATAGCATGTTGTTATGTGCACTCTTCAAATAACACAACACAAGTCGTCCTTGTCCATACTCTTAATTAGGTCCAGTTTGATATAGATGATGGATGATAGTTGAAACTAAGTGTGTGATAAGTATTCAAGAGCGCAAACGGATGAATTAAATATATATTAATTAGAAAGTTAAATGTTGATCTTAAAATGTCTCTAAAAAATATTTATAAAAATGGTTTTCGGAGAAATTATACCATTTAGAAACATGGGAGAAGCATACCCACGATAATCTATATCCGTAAGCCAAGAACAACGTGACCTTAATATTAGTTCTATATGCTCTAAGTCAAATCTATGACAATCTGGCCATGCTTCACCCCGTGACATGGAAAATGGTTGACTAGATAAGCTCAATTGTCTATCATTTCAAGCAGATCTGTTATATAAAATAAAATAGTGCAATTTTACTTGGGGGAAATTCTTGGCCAGAAAAGCTCCATACCCCCCACCCCAGGGCAAATTGGCACCCCCAAACAAATTTCACAGAATCCAAATTAACGTAGCAGAAAATGTCAACCATTACTTGTTTCTGGCAGCTCTGCAACACATACATATATTTCCCGGATCATGTGTCATTTACATCTTCACATTATTATGTACTAGACCGACAAGCCTCCGGCACATGAACAGCATGCCCTGCTGAATCACAATCGCTGTACATCTATTTGCAGCATTCATGCATGTATGCATGCATGCGTGCTCTGAGCCAAGAACACATGCGGGTGTTCCTGAATATATAAGACGATCCGTGATGGCTCTCTGATTGAATAGTTCAAACAGTTGCATCTTTGCCCCCATGTGTGACAATGCAATCCCTAGAGTCAGAGGGATAATAGTAATTTGCAGCAGAACAGTGCCCCACGTTGGGCAATTGAGCTATATGCTGCCAATTAGATATGCATATTAATGAATAGCTATCCTTTCCACCAGTTAATTAATTCATAATGTCTTTATCATTGTGCCTGTATATATATACAGGCTATGTAGATCGTATCTAACTTCTCCAACATTTCTGGCACTCGGAAGGCGATAATCACTTTAATTTCGCACCTACCCGTTGTTTGATTTTTGTCATGCCACAATTTTTCTAGCTACTTCCAACTCCATTATCTCTCTTTGTATTTCTGCAAAAATAAAAAAAGAAAAAGAAGAGGGGGTGTCAAACTACATTATAGTCAATGATTACTCTTCAATTCGTTCAGAGTCAACAGTTCATCTAATTAATATGGATGGATCATGATTCTTTTTTTTACCCTGTGTGCTTATATAAGGATATAAGAACATTCGAGACTGTTTTTGTTAGTAGAAAAACATAAGGAGATTCCGTCCACAAATCATGTAAGATGCAACCTTTTCTCACCCACTAGCTCTAATAACCAGGGTGTTTATCAGACGCTGTACGTACAGGTGATTGGCTCGAACGAAACTTAATTGATTATGCTCACATGCATGCAGGACAATCCAACACGGCATAAATATGACAGAGCCTTATCCACTACTAATCCAACTAATTAATGAAAAGAGAGAGAAAGGATAGAAATAGAACTGTACCGAGACACACGACGCTTGTTCACTTCAGCCTTCACCCGTGTGTGATAACCTGTGTGGCCACCAGACTTTCCCCAATTAATGAAGCAGCCACAGCATCACCAGCGGCAGGTAGCTTCGTCGCCGTCGTCACAGGATGAGGAGGAGAAGAAGAAGAGAAAAAGAAAGATGAAGAAAAAGGAATGGGATTTGGACGTGCGGGTAGTAGGACGCGGAAACCGACGTTTTTTAGCCGCGCGCGCGCGCGCGTCCGCGGTCCACGACCACGAGATTGGGCTCTACGCGCGCGCGGGGAGCCGAGAATTGTTACTACTACCACCGCGGATTTTGCCGTGTTTTTCTTGGCTTTTGGCTCTGCGCGGGGGTCGCGCGTGGCGTCTTGCCCTCGTTTCGTTTTCGGGGGTCTCCGGGTTGGGGAATCTTATTGCGGTTTGTGCCGCATATCGGGGGCCGTCTGGTGCCTGCGTTTCACCGGAGAAACGGGAGGGCATGGTTGCTGGAGGTAATAATTGGGGGGTAGGGGTTTTGGTTGCATTCGGGGCCGTTAACTTCAGAACGCGAGAATTTTCTCTTTTGGGGGGAAATTGTGTTAGAATAATTAGGCTACGCCCAACTTATAATATTAAATCTCAAAGACCCATAATAAGTGTTGAGGATAATAATACCACCTCAGGATTTAAGCGAGAAATATCTCAACCTAAATAGGGAGTTATTGGAGACTCCCTGTTGACCAGTTGAGGTGGGGGTCGGAATGCCACGCGCGCGCGCGCGCGCCGGGCCGAGGGCGAGGCGTGGCGTGGCTGGCGGCGGGCGTGCGTCACGTCGCTATCCTTTTGCAGCCACTAACCCACGTTCCCACGATTCCCTCCGCAACAGCGCGTCCACGTTCTTTCTCCTGATAGATAAGGAGGCCGCGAGTCCGATTCGTTATCATCGCTTCTTTCCCGGTGTTAGTTGCTCTCGCTTCCTCGCTTCTGATCTCTTGCGCGCACGAGAGATTGGAAGGAGCAGTGCCCCGAAACCACACTTTCGCCTGAGATCTGCACCGGGTAGGCGGGTGATCAGGTTTTTGGGGAGTGCCTCCCGCACGACTGCTCATCGCCATGTCTGGAGTTGCCGCTGCTGGCGGAGGTGATGCGCCGCCGACAGGAGCTGGATCTGGTGCGCCAGGAGGTGCCGTGAACGACAACAACAACGGAGGCAATTCTGCCTCACCATCCAGCGGAGGGCCATTTTCGGGGTATAATCTTCTCCTCCTGTTACTGTTGTTAGCGCTATCGCTATACTATGTGCGCTATGTTCTTGTTCCTGTTCTTCATGATGCCTCTAGCATGTTATTGCGTTACTGTTATGTTCCTGTTCCTGACATTCATGATGCGCATAGTATGCTACTGGTTATGTTAAGATCACCCTACACTGCTTATGCCATGATTATTGCTTTGACGTTTTGGATTAAAATATGCCGATTAATGACTATATTTCCAACAATCCAAAAACCTGATAGGTCATTTTCGGTAGTTGGCTTTGCTGCTGCACTGAAACCACATGCTTTTGATGGTTCAAACTATAAGAGATGGAAAGCACGTGCACTATTGTGGTTGACAGCGAAGCAGTGCTTCTATGTTTCACGGGGCAAACGAAGTGAACCACCTCTGTCACACCCTAAAAATCTTAATTGTATAAACTATTGTTTAAATAGAATTATCAGAAATGATTTTTAAAAGCCTAGAAGAAAATATCTAATTTTAAATAATAAATTCCAATATAAAATTGGGCCAGATAAAATTTTATTAAATACTTTGCTTAATTCTATAATTCCTAGATTTTTCTGGGATTTATTTGAGCTAAGGAAGTATTTTTAATAAATGAAATTGCATTTCATGAATTATTTAAATTGAAAAAGGTTTTTAAAATTCTCTTTTGGCTTTGGGCCGAAAGTCGGCCCAAAACCCTCCTCTCTCTCTCCCCGGCCCAGTCGGCCCAGTCCGACCGCAGCCGCCGCGCGCGCGCGTCCTCGGACGCTGACAGGTGGGGCCCACCTGTCGGATCCGTCGTCTTCGTCGCGCCGCTGCCGCCCGAAACCCTAGCCGCCGCCGCCGCCCTTCCAATTCGGCCGCGCCTTTCCGTTTTCGGTGCAATCGATTGAGGGGAAATGATCTTCGGGATCTCCTCTACCTTTTCTCTTATGGAATCGTCGGCTAAATTGGTTTGGAAATTGCGGATTCGAGCTCGGATCGGATTCGGCTAACCCTAACCTTTCCTTCGCCGTCGCCGGGCCGCTGTGGGCTTCGCCGCCGCCTTCCGACCCCTATAAAAGGATCCCCGAGCTCCCCTCTACCCGTCGCCGCCCTCGCTTTCGCCTCTCGCCGCCCGAAGCGCCCTAGCGCCGTGTAGCCTAGCGTCGCCGTCGCCGCCGTCGCTCCAGCCGTGCGCCGCCGTCGTTCGAGCCGTCGCCGTCGCTCGGGAAGACCGTCATCGTGTTCGCCGTCGCGTCGCCGTCCTCGTCCGCCCCTTCGCCGCCGCTGTAGACCGCCGGAGGACCGTCGCCGTCGTCAAGCCGAAGGCCGCCGCCGCCTTTCCCTCGACGCCGTCGCCGTCCGGTCATCTTCCGCCGTCGTTTTGGTCACCGGTGAGTTCGCCGTGCCATCCGCTTTCCGTTGGTGCCCTCCGTTCGCGCCGCCGCGCCGTCGTTCGCCGGCGGGCATGCGTGCCCGAGCCGCCGTCGGGGGGGGGGGGGGTGACGTCATCGCCGACGTCATCGTCGTCGTTTCCCCGTGAGCCGCTGTGGACCGCTTCGATCTCGGCCGTTCGTTCCCGTAGACCGCCGCCGTGGACCCGGTCCACCGTGAACCCGAGCCCCGCTGACACAATAATTCCCTTTTCCTTTTCAAAAATAATTCATTATTGCATCATAATTCAATTAAAATTTATATAAATGATTTAATCCGATTTAATCTTTAAAAATTCATAACTAATTCATCTTAGCTCGGATTTAGTTGGTTCAAGTCTCTAATTTTTTCTAAAATTGAGATCTACATGTTAAAAATATCCACATGTACTGTTCATGCTTGCTTATGTGCTGTTTTGGTGTTTTTGCTCTTTTCTGTTTAGAATCCGACGTTTCCGGAGAGTCCGTTTTCGCAGGAGAAGACTTAGAAGAGTTCCAAGGCCAGCAAGGCAAGTCACACAGATCCTAATCAATCCTTTGAGCATGTTGATCCTGTTTAAAGCTATTTTTTCTATTCAACTATTGCATTTATTTTCGAATGTCATTGGGTGGAATTAACCTATTGTTTGTTATAGCCCCTGTTGTTCTTGATTATCTTATTCCTTGCTACCTTGGGTTATTGTAACTTGACTAGTTGAACTTTATATATTGGTTCGACTAGATATTAGGTGCAATTGCTTAGCCATGCTTAGAAACTTTAGCACACTAATGGGATAACTTATGATTCACTATTATTTAATGATGGCTTAATGATAGTTCACGATGGTCAATCGTGATTGGTTAATTAATTAATTTGCCAACTAAAACCTGATAATGGTGGGTTGTGAGTACATGGTTTTGATGGTCGTACTCATGACAATTAAGGACCGGTTCACGAGTTTCGGTTGTGAAACATTAATCGTGCCAACCACAAGCCAGCGTGGGCAACGGCTTTATCTTTTGTATAGCACCGTTCATTGCGGAGCACCGGACTGAGAAAGTGGTGGAGATAAGCCCACGGGGGTCGCTGGGGAGTCCATGCCTTGTTTATAAGGGGGTGATTATGATCCAGGAATGGTGCACCGTGGTGGATTGTGTTGTGTGAGGGGTAATGTCACAGCTCCTTTCCAAGGTACCGTGGTGGTATCAAGGCACATGGTGACATGTTGTGGGGCTGTGTCTTGTGGGTACAGTGGTACACCTCTGATCAGAGTAAAACTATTCGAATAGCCGCGCCCGCGGTTATGGGCGGGTCTAACAATGTCTTTCGTGATTAGTCTCACCCTTCACCCCATAATGAAAGATGCTATAACTGGTAATAATTGTTTCTCTCCTGGTTTGGAATGGTATTCCTGGTTTGGAGATTAGAACTGTGCAGCTGGGATTGGTTGTTCAGAATGGTTGGGCCTATACAACAGGGTATGTTGTATGGTGTTGGATTAATACTGTTTAATTAATACTCTACTGTTTTATTAAATTCTGAAATATTCATTAAATGCTATTTATGCAAAGAAGCCTATATTATGCCATCCTTGGTTATCCTGTGCACTTGCATATTTGCTGCGTGGCTTGCTGAGTATGTCATATACTCACCTTGCAATCATTCATCAGAGGAGGAGTTCTACAGTGATGCTGATGGTGTTGAGGATTTGGCGTAGTCCTTGTCAAGCTGCCTGTGGAGTGGAGTCGTCTGCGCTGTTTATCTTTATTTTCCGCTGCTTAGATCTTTATTGTTTGAGAGGAACTATCTACCTCTGTAATGACATTTTATTCGCTTATTAATTAGAGTAATAATTGTACTCTATTATCAATTTGTTATTGTGTGCCTCGGCTGATTCCTGGACGAGGGTTTACGCACATGTAAGCGTTTGGAATTTTGGATAGAAATTCCGGGCGTGACAAGTTGGTATCAGAGCGACCTTGACCATAGGATATGCCAAACAGTTACCTATAGGAGCCCTCTAAAAATATTGGAAAATTAGAACTGTTCTCCTCCCGTTCTCTTTTAATTAAACCAAACTAATGGCACATGCAGTTTATACTCTCTTAAACTGTTCCTTTTAAAATTTACTTTTTGTTTTCTTGTGTTGTTAGTACTATACATCTATTACTGTACTAATGGCCCATTTACTGGCAAAAGTTTTACAACATTGGTTTATTTAATCTTGCCGCAATGTAATAAACTTAACATGTTGATTTTATAACTCTCTTTTAATTTATTTCTTTTGAAACCTGTTATACAAAAGTGCAAAACCAGCGACCCTGTTTTTAACCGTTTCAACTTATCTTGCAAGATTGGTTTACTTTATTCATTTACCTTTCATTTTGAATTTCTAATTTTATTCAAAGTAACCTGAAAACTTGTGCTATTCCCTCCTTTCACTTGTCTTTAGATGACGCGCTACAAGCCTGAGTAGTTGTTTGGTACTGAAGGATATGTCCAGGAGTTGCGTACGATGTCCTTTGCCATAGGATTTGGGACTGCCCGTTGTATGCCCAGATTTCTCATGATCGCGATGAAGAGAAGTGCCGTGTCAAAGTCACCTTGAACAGTAATCGTGAAGATATCCCATCAGTGATGTTCGAAGCTGGAGAGGGAAACTATATGCATGCATGTCAGGAGGGGGCAAGAATCGCCATCGGAGAGCTCCGCGACCGCTACAGTAATCAGTTGGCCAATACGGAGTATCGCTACCATCCTCGGCAACCCCAGGGAAGTGACCGTGGCAGCTACCTTGAACCTGCAGGAATTGAGAATGATGCTACCACAAGACATTTGGTCGAGATGCTATGGGCTATGGATGAGACCCGTGCGGAGATTGTGATAGCAGCTCATGATCGTGAAGACTGGAACCGTGTTAAGATTTGCAAGCTGGAGTACAAGGTGGAGCGTTTAGAGAAGGAGCTAGCCGCTCTGAAGGGAGAAGCACCACCACGAAAAGCCAGAGTTCGTCTTACTGCAAGAAAGAGAGCTCTTTTTGTCCCTCGCTACCAGTTGGCGCCAAAGGTTCATGTGGTGGAAAAAGAAGTTACCTCAGCAAATCCCCAGGTCATCAACATAAGTGATGATGAAGAGGAAGAATCGAAGCGCACCCATTCAAAGGTCGAGTGGGGAGCAACTCAAGATGATGGTGAAGACGAGCCGAACGAGCCCTCAATCAACTCCGATGCTCGGAAGACCTAGAACGCCTTGTTAAGCCGTTGCCTTAGATCGTTGTGTTAGTTTGCTTGTTTAAGTTTGGTTGTGTGTGTGGGTCTCGCATGTGGTTTACATCAGTGGTGAGATGTAAGTGCATGCATTTGTTTGCTCTCGAGTGTTAGGTAGTGGTGAGTTTAGTGGTGTGAGAGTCTTCAAATCTATGTAATAATGAAACTCAGTTAAGATCAATAAAAGTGAAGTTAAAAGAATTAATTCTCTGTCCTAAGTAGTTTTCCCCGGTTTCTCTTCTTGTGCTCCTGTCCATGCCAGATAGTGCTCACTCGCAGCGTTGGAAATGATCCCAACAACAACAACAGCAACAGCAACAACAACAACAACAATGGAGAGAATCCCACGCTTGCCCAAGTTTTGGCTCAACAGACACAGCTTATGCATATGATGATGCAGCAACTCCAGAACCAGCAGAACCAAGGGAATAACCATGCACCTCCCCAGAACAAGCTAGCAGAATTTCTTCGTGTGAAGCCACCTACCTTTTCTAGCACTACTAATCCGGTAGAGGCTGGTGATTGGCTGCACGCCATAGAAAAGAAGTTGGACTTGCTTCAGTGCACTGATCAGGAGAAGGTTTCTTTTGCTTCACATCAGCTGCATGGCCCTGCTTCGGAGTGGTGGGATCACTTCCGTCTCAACCGGACTACAGCTGAACCTATCACTTGGCTTGAGTTCACTGTTGCCTTTCGCAAGACACACATACCATCGGGAGTGGTGTCTCTTAAGAAGAGGGAATTCAGAGCGCTCACTCAGGGATCTCGCTCTGTTACCGAATATTTGCATGAGTTTAATCGCCTAGCTCGTTATGCTCCGGAAGAAGTGCGCACTGATGAAGAGCGTCAAGAGAAGTTCCTGGAAGGACTCAATGATGAGCTTTCCTACCCATTAATGAGTGGAGATTATCATGATTTCCAGAAATTGGTGGATAAGGCTATTCACCAGGAGGATAAGTACAACCGCATGGAGCAGAAGAAGTGCAGGATTGCTCACTTCAAAGCTTAGCAAGGGAATAATCAGAGGCCGCGTCTCGTTTTGGGATCTCAGTCAATGCCACAGGGAGGTTCTTCGTCTGTTGTTCGTCCGCAGCGTCAGTTCTTCAACAACAATGCTGGCAACAACAATCGCAACCAAGCTCCACGTCCTGTGACCGCTTCGGCACAGCATCAGCCTGTCAAGAGGGAACAAGGAAACAAGCCCGGGGTATGTTTCAACTGTGGTGAACCAGGTCACTACTCCGACAAGTGTCCGAAGCCCCGACGCGTGAAGGTTGTCCCGGCACAGAACAACTCCACCGCACCAGCAACAAAAGCTCGTGTCAACCACGTTGCTGCTGCAGAAGCTCAAGATGCTCCATATGTGATTTTGGGTACGTTCCCTGTTAACTCAGTTCCTGCAACAGTACTTTTCGACTCTGGTGCTACGCATTCATTTTTATCTATGAGTTTTGCGGGAAATCATGGGATGGAAGTAGAAGATCTTAGACGTCCTTTGATGGTTAGTACCCCAAGTAATCAAGCACTCTCAGTGCAACGTAGCCCCTCTGTCAGAATAGAGATTCAAGGAGTGCCATTTCTGGCCAATCTTATTCTGTTAGAATCCAAAGACCTTGATGTCATCCTAGGGATGGACTGGTTATCCAGATATAAAGGTGTGATAGACTGCGCTAATAGAAAAGTAACTCTCACCAGCAATGATGGCCAGGTTGTAACTGTTCATGCATTGCCTTCTGAGCCTTTAAGGTCAAGTCTGAACCAAATAGCTTTGGAAGAGATTCCTGTAGTACGAGAATACCCAGATGTGTTCCCGGACGATTTACCTGGTATGCCGCCTAAAAGAGATATAGAGTTCAGAATAGATCTGGTACCTGGTATAGCTCCAATCCATAAGAGACCTTATAGAATGGCAGCCAATGAGTTGGCAGAAGTCAAGAGGCAAGTAGATGATTTGCTTCAGAAAAGATACATTAGACCAAGTTTGTCTCCATGGGGTGCTCCAGTTATTTTTGTTGAAAAGAAAGACCATACCCAGAGGATGTGTGTAGACTATCGTGCCCTAAATGATGTGACCATCAAGAATAAGTATCCGCTGCCCAGAATCGATGATTTGTTTGATCAGCTGAAGGGTGCCACTGTTTTCTCCAAGATCGATCTTCGATCAGGGTATCACCAGTTAAGGATTAAAGAAGAAGACATACCTAAGACGGCTTTCACTACTCGGTATGGGTTATTTGAGTGTACGGTTATGTCTTTCGGACTTACCAATGCCCCCGCTTTCTTCATGAACTTGATGAATAAGGTGTTTATGGAATACTTAGACAAGTTCGTGGTCGTCTTTATTGATGACATTCTTATCTACTCTCGAAACAAGGAAGAGCATGAAGAACATCTTCGCCTTGCATTGGAGAAACTACGAGAACATCAATTGTATGCCAAGTTTAGCAAGTGTGAATTCTGGTTGTCTGAAGTGAAGTTCCTTGGTCACGTCATCTCAGCCGGAGGAGTTGCCGTTGATCCTAGTAATGTGGAATCGGTAACCAGCTGGAAACAACCAAACACAGTTTCAGAGATTCGCAGTTTCCTGGGTCTTGCAGGATACAACCGGAGGTTTATAGAGAATTTCTCCAAGATTGCTAAGCCCATGACACGACTGCTTCAGAAAGATATGAAGTACAAGTGGTCAGAAGAATGTGAGCAGAGTTTTCGAGAATTGAAGAGTCGCTTAATATCAGCGCCCATTTTGATTTTGCCTGATCCAAAGAAGGGTTTCCAAGTGTATTGCGATGCATCTAAGCTTGGGTTAGGATGTGTCCTGATGCAAGATGGGAAGGTGGTTGCCTATGCGTCTCGTCAGTTACGTCCGCATGAGAAGAATTACCCTACTCACGATCTCGAGTTAGCCTCAGTGGTTCATGCATTGAAGATTTGGCGTCATTATCTTTTCGGTACCCGTACGGAGGTGTACACCGATCACAAGAGTTTAAAGTACATCTTTACTCAACCGGATCTGAACATGAGACAACGGAGATGGTTGGAATTAATCAAGGATTATGACCTAGGAATTCATTATCACCCGGGAAAGGCTAATGTTGTAGCAGATGCTCTTAGCAGGAAAGGCTATTGCAATGCTACGGAAGGACGACAGTTGCCATTGGAGTTATGCAAGGAATTTGAAAGATTAAATTTGGGAATTGTCACTAGAGGTTTTGTTGCAGCCTTAGAAGCAAAGCCTACTCTCATTGATCAGGTTAGAGAAGCTCAGATTAAGGACCCTGATATTCATGAGATCAAGAAGAATATGAGAAGAGGAAAAGCTATCGGTTTCTTGGAAGATGAGCAAGGGACCGTATGGTTGGGCGAAAGAATTTGTGTTCCAGAGAACAAAGAATTGAAAGATACAATTCTGAAAGAAGCACATGACACGTTGTACTCCATTCACCCTGGTAGTACCAAGATGTATCAAGATCTCAAGGAAAGATTTTGGTGGACAAGTATGAAGCGTGAGATAGCAGAGTTTGTAGCAATGTGTGATGTTTGTCAGCGAGTTAAGGCAGAACATCAGAAACCCGCAGGTTTGTTGCAACCTTTGAAGATACCAGAATGGAAGTGGGAAGAGATCGGTATGGATTTTATCACTGGTTTACTCAGAACGTCATCGGGCCACGACTCTATTTGGGTGATAGTCGACAGACTTACCAAAGTGGCTCATTTCATTCCAGTAAAGACAACATATTCTGGAAGTCGTTTGGCGGAATTGTATATGGCCAGGATTGTGTGTTTACATGGCGTCCCTAAGAAAATAGTATCTGATCGAGGTAGTCAGTTTACTTCAAAGTTTTGGAAGAACCTTCAGGAAGAGATGGGTTCTAAGCTGAACTTCAGTACTGCTTATCATCCGCAGACAGACGGACAAACCGAAAGGGTGAATCAGATTTTGGAAGACATATTGAGAGCTTGTGCTTTAGACTTTGGTGGAAGTTGGGATAAGAATTTGCTTTATGCGAAATTCTCATGCAACAACAGTTATCAATCTAGTCTTCAAATGGCTCCTTACGAAGCACTGTATGGTCGTAAGTGTCGTACTCCGCTTTTGTGGAATCAAACGGGAGAACGTCAGGTTTTCGGAACTGATATCCTAAGGGAAGCAGAAGAAAAAGTGAAGGTCATTCAAGAAAGATTGCGTGTAGCTCAGTCTCGTCATAAGAGTTATGCCGACAATCGTCGCAGAGATTTGAGTTTTGAAGAAGGAGATCATGTGTACCTTCGTGTCACGCCTCTCCGGGGAGTTCATCGTTTTCATACCAAAGGAAAATTGGCTCCGCGTTTTGTGGGACCTTATAAGATTGTCAGCCGAAGAGGTGAGGTTGCTTATCAGTTGGAATTACCTCAATCGTTGGCAGGAGTCCATGATGTGTTCCATGTGTCACAGTTGAAGAAGTGTTTAAGGGTACCTACTGAGGAAGCTAATCCTGAACAGATAAAAATCCAAGAGGATCTGACATATGTCGAGAAACCAATCCGTATTTTGGAGACAAGCGAGAGAAGGACTAGGAATCAAGTTATCCGTTTTTGTAAGGTTCAGTGGAGTAATCACTCAGAAGAAGAAGCTACTTGGGAACGAGAAGATGAATTAAAGTCCGCTCATCCGCATCTTTTCGCCAGTTTTTCCGAATCTCGAGGACGAGATTCTGTTTAAGGGGGGTAGGTTTGTCACACCCTAAAAATCTTAATTGTATAAATTATTGTTTAAATGGAATTATCAGAAATGATTTTTAAAAGCCTAGAAGAAAAGATCTAATTTTAAATAATAAATTCCAATATAAAATTGGGCCAGATAAAATTTTATTAAATACTTTGCTTAATTCTATAATTCCTAGATTTTTCTGGGATTTATTTGAGCTAAGAAAGTATTTTTAATAAATGAAATTGCATTTCATGAATTATTTAAATTGAAAAAGGTTTTTTAAATTCTCTTTTGGCTTTGGGCCGAAAGTCGGCCCAAAACCCTCCTCTCTCTCTCCCCGGCCCAGTCGGCCCAGTCCGACCGCAGCCGCCGCGCGCGCGCGTCCTCGGACGCTGACAGGTGGGGCCCACCTGTCGGATCCGTCGTCTTCGTCGCGCCGCTGCCGCCCGAAACCCTAGCCGCCGCCGCCGCCCTTCCAATTCGGCCGCGCCTTTCCGTTTCCGGTGCAATCGATTGAGGGGAAATGATCTTCGGGATCTCCTCTACCTTTTCTCTTATGGAATCGTCGGCTAAATTGGTTTGGAAATTGCGGATTCGAGCTCGGATCGGATTCGGCTAACCCTAACCTTTCCTTCGCCGTCGCCGGGCCGCTGTGGGCTTCGCCGCCGCCTTCCGACCCCTATAAAAGGATCCCCGAGCTCCCCTCTACCCGTCGCCGCCCTCGCTTTCGCCTCTCGCCGCCCGAAGCGCCCTAGCGCCGTGTAGCCTAGCGTCGCCGTCGCCGCCGTCGTTCGAGCCGTCGCCGTCGCTCGGGAAGACCGTCATCGTGTTCGCCGTCGCGTCGCCGTCCTCGTCCGCCCCTTCGCCGCCGCTGTAGACCGCCGGAGGACCGTCGCCGTCGTCAAGCCGAAGGCCGCCGCCGCCTTTCCCTCGACGCCGTCGCCGTCCGGTCATCTTCCGCCGTCGTTTTGGTCACCGGTGAGTTCGCCGTGCCATCCGCTATCCGTTGGTGCCCTCCGTTCGCGCCGCCGCGCCGTCGTTCGCCGGCGGGCATGCGTGCCCGAGCCGCCGTCGGGGGGGGGGGGGGGGGGGGGGGTGACGTCATCGCCGACGTCATCGTCGTCGTTTCCCCATGAGCCGCTGTGGACCGCTTCGATCTCGGCCGTTCGTTCCCGTAGACCGCCGCCGTGGACCCGGTCCACCGTGAACCCGAGCCCCGCTGACGCAATAATTCCCTTTTCCTTTTCAAAAATAATTCATTATTGCGTCATAATTCAATTAAAATTTATATAAATGATTTAATCCGATTTAATCTTTAAAAATTCATAACTAATTCATCTTAGCTCGGATTTAGTTGGTTCAAGTCTCTAATTTTTTCTAAAATTGAGATCTACATGTTAAAAATATCCACATGTACTGTTCATGCTTGCTTATGTGCTGTTTTGGTGTTTTTGCTCTTTTCTGTTTAGAATCCGACGTTTCCGGAGAGTCCGTTTTCGCAGGAGAAGACTTAGAAGAGTTCCAAGGCCAGCAAGGCAAGTCACACAGATCCTAATCAATCCTTTGAGCATGTTGATCCCGTTTAAAGCTATTTTTTCTATTCAACTATTGCATTTATTTTCGAATGTCATTGGGTGGAATTAACCTATTGTTTGTTATAGCCCCTGTTGTTCTTGATTATCTTATTCCTTGCTACCTTGGGTTATTGTAACTTGACTAGTTGAACTTTATATATTGGTTCGACTAGATATTAGGTGCAATTGCTTAGCCATGCTTAGAAACTTTAGCACACTAATGGGATAACTTATGATTCACTATTATTTAATGATGGCTTAATGATAGTTCACGATGGTCAATCGTGATTGGTTAATTAATTAATTTGCCAACTAAAACCTGATAATGGTGGGTTGTGAGTACATGGTTTTGATGGTCGTACTCATGACAATTAAGGACCGGTTCACGAGTTTCGGTTGTGAAACATTAACCGTGCCAACCACAAGCCAGCGTGGGCAACGGCTTTATCTTTTGTATAGCACCGTTCATTGCGGAGCACCGGACTGAGAAAGTGGTGGAGATAAGCCCACGGGGGTCGCTGGGGAGTCCATGCCTTGTTTATAAGGGGGTGATTATGATCCAGGAATGGTGCACCGTGGTGGATTGTGTTGTGTGAGGGGTAATGTCACAGCTCCTTTCCAAGGTACCGTGGTGGTATCAAGGCACATGGTGACATGTTGTGGGGCTGTGTCTTGTGGGTACAGTGGTACACCTCTGATCAGAGTAAAACTATTCGAATAGCCGCGCCCGCGGTTATGGGCGGGTCTAACAATGTCTTTCGTGATTAGTCTCACCCTTCACCCCATAATGAAAGATGCTATAACTGGTAATAATTGTTTCTCTCCTGGTTTGGAATGGTATTCCTGGTTTGGAGATTAGAACTGTGCAGCTGGGATTGGTTGTTCAGAATGGTTGGGCCTATACAACAGGGTATGTTGTATGGTGTTGGATTAATACTGTTTAATTAATACTCTACTGTTTTATTAAATTCTGAAATATTCATTAAATGCTATTTATGCAAAGAAGCCTATATTATGCCATCCTTGGTTATCCTGTGCACTTGCATATTTGCTGCGTGGCTTGCTGAGTATGTCATATACTCACCTTGCAATCATTCATCAGAGGAGGAGTTCTACAGTGATGCTGATGGTGTTGAGGATTTGGCGTAGTCCTTGTCAAGCTGCCTGTGGAGTGGAGTCGTCTGCGCTGTTTATCTTTATTTTCCGCTGCTTAGATCTTTATTGTTTGAGAGGAACTATCTACCTCTGTAATGACATTTTATTCGCTTATTAATTAGAGTAATAATTGTACTCTATTATCAATTTGTTATTGTGTGCCTCGGCTGATTCCTGGACGAGGGTTTACGCACATGTAAGCGTTTGGAATTTTGGATAGAAATTCCGGGCGTGACAACCTCTTTGTCCTGAGGAAGAGGCTAAGTTCGAGGCTTCGGATTGCCTGTTTCGTGGAGCATTGATCAGTGTACTCGCTGACAACATAGTGGACGTGTACATGCACATGCCTTCTGGGAAGGACATGTGGGATGCACTTGAGGCCAAGTTCGGTGTTTCTGACGCCGGCAGTGAGCTGTATGTCATGGAGCAGTTCTATGACTACAAGATGGTCGATGACCGTTCTGTAATAGAACAAGCTCATGAGATTCAGATGCTGGCTAAGAAACTTGAGAACAACAACTGTGAGTTGCCGGACAAGTTTGTGGCGGGTGGCATTATTGCCAAACTACCACTTTCTTGGTCGGACTTTGCCACTTCTCTAAAGCACAAGAGACAAGAGTTCAGTGTTTCTGATCTCATTGGCTCTTTGGGTGTTGAGAAGAAGGCGAGGGCAAAGGACGTCCGGGGCAAAAAGGTTGAGGGAGGTTCTAGTGCCAATATGGTACAGAAGAAGAACCCTCATGCATCCCACAACAACAAGAAAGTCAAGCCTGATGTCAAACCCAAGGCTGCAACCAATTTTAAGAAGAAAGGCAAGGGAAAGGCAAAGGGAGACTGCTTTGTGTGTGGCAAGTCTGGGCATTGGGCCAAGGACTGTCCTGAGCGCAAAGACAGGAAGTCTGCCAACATGGTCATTAGCGAGGGCGGAGGAACATCGGGGTACGGTAAAATATTACCTACAGTTCTCTCTGTTTTCATTCACCTGATTGGTGGGTGGACACTGGTGCTAATATTCATGTATGTGCTGACATTTCTCTGTTTTCTTCTTATCAGGTCGGGAGAGGTTCCTCCTTGTTGATGGGAAACGGGTCGCTTGCGGCTGTTCATGGTGTTGGTACGGTCGATCTGAAGTTTACTTCGGGAAAGACCGTGCAGCTGAAGAACGTGCAGCATGTCCCTTCAATAAAGAAGAATCTAGTTAGCGGCTCTCTATTGTGTAGAGAAGGTTTTAGACTTGTGTTTGAGTCCAATAAATGTGTCGTATCTAAATATGGGACTTTTGTTGGAAAAGGTTATGACAGCGGAGGCTTGTTCCGCTTTTCTTTGAATGACATGTGTAATAATCATAATGCTGTGAACCATATTAGCGAGAATGAGGAGTCTAATGTGTGGCATTCGCGACTCTGTCATGTGAATTTCGGTTGTATGACGCGCTTAGCTAACATGAGTTTAATTCCAAAATTCACTTTGGTCAAAGGTTCCAAGTGCCATACTTGTGTTCAATCGAAACAACCTCGCAAGCCTCACAAGGCATCTGAGGCGAGAAATTTGGCACCTCTAGAACTTGTTCATTCCGATTTGTGCGAAATGAACGGCGTGTTGACTAAAGGGGGAAAGAAATATTTCATGACACTGATAGATGATTGCACTAGATTTTGCTATGTGTATCTATTGAAAACAAAGGATGAGGCATTACATTACTTTAAAATCTATAAAGCTGAGGTAGAAAACCAACTTGAAAGGAAAATCAAACGGTTGAGGTCTGATAGAGGTGGGGAGTATTTTTCCAATGAGTTTGCATCCTTTTGCGAAGAGTTTGGAATTATTCATGAGATGACGCCTCCCTATTCACCCCAATCAAATGGGGTGGCCGAAAGAAAGAACCGTACTCTAACTGAGATGGTGAATGCCATGTTAGACACTGCGGGGCTTTCCAAGGAATGGTGGGGTGAGGCAGTTTTGACTGCATGTCATGTCCTGAATAAAATTCCAATCAAGCATAAGGAAGTAACACCATTCGAGGAATGGGAAAGGAAGAAATTAAATCTCTCATACCTACGAACATGGGGCTGTTTGGCCAAGGTAAATGTACCTATAGCCAAAAAGCGAAAACTTGGACCAAATACTGTTGATTGTGTGTTCCTTGGTTATGCTATCCACAGTGTGGGTTATAGATTCTTGATAGTAAACTCTGGAGTACCCGACATGCATGCTGGTACAATTCTTGAGTCCAGAGATGCTACATTCTTTGAGAATGAATTTCCTATGAAACATACACCTAGCACTTCTAGTAAAGAAACTGTCATGCCCCATGAGCACTTTGCACCGATAGAACACAATGATCAAACGCCTGAGGAAAATCCTGAGGAGGACAACATTGTAGATACTCGCAAGAATAAGAGACAAAGGATTGCAAAATCCTTTGGAGATGACTACATTGTATACCTCGTGGATGACACCCCAAGAACCATAGAAGAGGCATATTCATCTCCTGACGCTGACTACTGGAAGGAAGCAGTACGCAGTGAAATGGACTCGATTATGTCTAATGGTAGTTGGGAAGTCGTTGAGCGTCCATATGGGTGCAAGCCCGTAGGATGCAAATGGGTTTTCAAGAAAAAGCTTAGGCCTGATGGTACAATCGAAAAGTACAAGGCAAGGCTTGTGGCCAAGGGTTATACCCAAAAGGAAGGCGAGGACTTCTTCGACACATACTCACCAGTTGCTCGCTTGACCACGATTCGAGTACTACTTGCTCTGGCAGCCTCTCATGGTCTTCTCGTCCATCAGATGGACGTTAAGACAACTTTCCTAAACGGAGAGCTGGAGGAGGAGATCTATATGGATCAACCAGACGGGTATGTACTAGAAGGTCAGGAGGGAATGGTGTGTAAACTGTTGAAATCCTTGTATGGCCTCAAGCAAGCACCTAAGCAATGGCATGAGAAGTTTGACACCACACTTACATCTGCAGGCTTTGTTGTGAACGAAGCTGACAAATGTGTATACTATCGCTATGGTGGGGGAGAAGGGGTGATCTTGTGTTTATATGGCGATGACATACTGATCTTTGGGACCAGCCTTAATGTGATTGAGGAGGTCAAAGACTATCTGTCCAAGAGTTTTGAAATGAAGGATTTGGGAGAGGCTGATGTTATTCTTAACATCAAACTACAAAGAGGAGATGAGGGTGGGATTACACTTGTGCAATCCCACTATGTGGACAAGGTTTTGAGTCGCTTTGGATATAGTGACTGCAAGCCAGCTCCTACTCCTTATGATCCCAGCGTGCTATTAAGGAAAAACCGAAGAATAGCAAGGGATCAACTGAGATACTCTCAAATCATTGGTTCATTGATGTACTTGGCTAGCGCAACGAGGCCTGACATCTCATTTGCTGTAAGCAAGCTAAGCCGGTTTGTCTCAAATCCGGGAGATGATCATTGGCAGGCTCTGGAAAGAGTAATGCGCTATCTAAAGGGCAGTATGAGCTATGGAATTCACTATACCGGGTATCCAAAGGTACTAGAAGGGTATAATGACTCAAACTGGATATCTGATGCTGATGAGATAAAAGCCACAAGTGGATATGTGTTCACACTTGGAGGTGGCGCTGTTTCCTGGAAGTCTTGCAAGCAGACCATCTTAACGAGGTCAACAATGGAAGCAGAACTGACAGCACTAGATACTGCGACAGTTGAGGCCGAGTGGCTTCGTGAACTCCTGATGGATTTGCCGGTGGTTGAAAAACCAGTGCCAGCTATCCTAATGAACTGTGATAATCAAACAGTGATTATTAAAGTGAACAGTTCAAAGGACAACATGAAGTCATCTAGACACATCAAGAGAAGACTGAAATCTGTCAGAAAGCAGAAAAACTCCGGAGTGATAACATTGGACTATGTCCAAACGGTTAGAAATCTGGCAGATCAGTTTACCAAGGGGCTACCACGTAATGTGATAGACAGTACATCGAGGGAAATGGGCTTGATACCCACCTAAGGTTGCATGATAGTGGAAACCTGTCCATTGTGATCGGAGATCCCGTGAATTTGGATGGTGAAACAAACTATTATGTGACTGAGAGAAGAGACCCTTGAAAAGAGCTCATTTTCATGATATGCTTCTCTTCTTTCCTGCATGGTAGGATGGCCTATGTCTTAATGTGATCCGAGTGGCTTTTCCAAGCAGAGATGTTGACCTGCAGAACATCTCAGAAGGAACACACCTATATGAGTTCGACTGCTAGTCACAGTCTATGAGGTTTGGGCGATCTCTAGATACTCATGAAAGGCCTGGAGTTTGACTTATATGCTCCAAACAGAGGGGATGCGAACGGCAGCCCAGTACCAGTCAAGGTTCTGAGTGAAACCTGATCACACAAAACTCACAATTCAAGGCATAGTCCATTGTTCAGTTGTGGTCTGATGTAGCTCATTTTCTAGGTGGAAGTTCAACTTAACAGTCTCCACCAAAACCCTGGTATATCAAACAGGCACAACATTAGGAACATTTCTTATGAGCCTTGAAATTTGGTGGGGATTGTTAGAATAATTGGGCTAGGCCCAACTTATAATATTAAATCTCAAAGGCCCATAATAAGTGTTGAGGATAATAATACCACCTCAGGATTTAAGCGAGAAATATCTCAACCTAAATAGGGAGTTATTGGAGGCTCCCTGTTGACCAGTTGAGGTGGGGGTCGGAATGCCACACGCGCGCGCGCGCGCCGGGCCGGGCCGAGGGCGTGGGCGTGGCATGGCTGGCTGGCGGCGTGCGTGCGTCACGTCACGTCGCTATCCTTTTGCAGCCACTGACCCACGTTCCCACGATTCCCTCCGCAACAGCGCGTCCACGTTCTTTCTCCTGATAGATAAGGAGGCCGCGAGTCCAATCCGTTATCATCGCTTCTTTCCCGGTGTTAGTTTCTCCTTCTCCCCGCCTGAGTTGCTCTCGCTTCCTCGCTTCTGATCTCTTGCGCGCACGAGAGATTGGAAGGAGCAGTGCCTCCGAAACCACACTTTCGCCTGAGATCTGCACCGGGTAGGCGGGTGATCAGGTTTTTGGGGAGTGCCTCCCGCACGACTGCTCATCGCCATGTCTGGAGTTGCCGCTGCTGGCGAAGGTGATGCGCCGCCGACAGGAGCTAGATCTGGTGCGCCAGGAGGTGCCGTGAACGACAACAACAACGGAGGCAATTCTGCCTCACCATCCAGCGGAGGGCCATTCTCGGGGTATAATCTTCTCCTCCTGTTACTGTTGTTAGCGCTATCGCTATACTATGTGCGCTATGTTCTTGTTCCTGTTCTTCATGATGCCTCTAGCATGTTATTGCGTTACTGTTATGTTCCTGTTCCTGACATTCATGATGCGCATAGTATGCTACTGGTTATGTTAAGATCACCCTACACTGCTTATGCCATGATTATTGCTTTAACTTTTTGGATTAAAATATGCCGATTAATGACTATATTTCCAACAAATTGTGGGAGAATAGAACTGATTTTATGTGAGGATCGTTGTCAAGGTTTTATATGCGACGAGTGGAGTTGTCGCCATCCGATAGTGGTTGGGTAGTCAGCCAGATCTAACAATGGTCTGGACTGCCCGTGTTGCGGAATCTTTTCTGGACTGCGTGGTTAGGTTTAGTTCTCATGGGCCTAATGCTCCACGATTTAGAAAGTCTAATATGTCTCCCTCAACTCTTGCTCCTGAATCCTGATTGGATCACCTCTCTTAACCGGGTAAACCAAGTATAACGACCCATCGATCTTCTAAAAGCCGGCACAAATTTACTCCTTTAATGGTCTTAGAAGCAGTTTTTGTCAACGTGGCATGATGATTGTGGTTGATTCGCTAAGTCAAGAGGTGGGACCTTGATTTCTGTTGTAAACCAACACGCCTATTAGCGGATCACCGGATCCGTTCCCTGTCCCTCCCACAGCAGTAGAGGCGTGAGGTGATGTAGAACACCCGCGTCCATCCCTTTGCCCTCAAGAACATTGCAGAAGTAGACAATGAACACAGATATAGGGTGGAGCTCTCTCTTTATTATAGATCTCATCTGGAGTACAAGCCAACCTCATATGTCACACCCTGCCCCTGTATATATAGGGGTCTTAGGAGGAGATAGATCTTATCTCTACTCCGGTTCGGATTGGTCCACAAGAAAGGATCTTATCTGCCCAGGAGATAATATTCCGTAACACTCCCCTTTGGACCTATCCGCGACTAACTCATGCCTCGTCAAAACTCCTACCAAAACCCAATGGGAAAAAGGCTAGGAGAAAGAGTACATAGTTATCACTCATGTATTGCACGTTGTTGCCTCATTAAAAACCTTATGTGAGGAACAATAGCTCCACTCACTCAAGGGAAAAAGAGTACAACACTATAGACTACACGGTCCATACTGTGGGTCATGTTCTAGGGTGCTCTCCCCCTGAACCTAGCAAACATCAAAGTATTCTCATCCTAATTCTCCAGAAAAGCTTCCGAGAACTAACAGTTAGGAGAGACTAGGTGATCAATCCTCTAGATTATCATTCAACTTTAATTGCTACTCACCTCACCTCGCTTCAGGAGTCTGTGAGGTATCCCACTTGTATTAGTGGTGTTGGTTTACTAAACCAAACTTTATATGATAGGACCTTAAAAATAGGTCTAAGTGATCATCATCGAGTTAATACCCCTGGTATACTCTAAGACATTTCAATGTCTCGCAAATGACAACCAACACATAGCACATACTCCCCCTGATGACAACCTTTGTCATAGACCATGTTCCCATAGCATTAAACATCTCTCAGATGTATGCGTAGACAAGAATCCTTCAGATCCTCAAACCATTAGTCTTAAAAGACTTATCTCATTTCACCGCTAAAATGAGAATAGGGAACATAGAGAGTAATGCATTCCATCACTATCATGTACCACAAAACAATACTGTTGTGCAACACAATCTATTTCATCCTTCCAAAGGGTTATGGGGATACATAAGTTGCAACGGCACGCACCTCCTCGGCGTGACTCTATCAAGAACTAGATCGATCTTGATCATTGCAACCTTCTCTGACGATGTCAACAACAATTGGGGATCCACAAGATCAACCACAAGCCTTCCAAGGATATGTTGTAACGATCAGAGTAACTAGCTAGTCTGAAAATTTAAGCACTGTGGGGGATAACACACAGCTAACAACACCAAGTATACCTTAGCAGGTATTAGAGGACACCACCGTTCCTACCATCGGGTAGAACAGATATCACGAGTGTACACACTCCAGTGATAATCGTGAGATGCACATGTCCCTACAGACCCCGTCTGTTTGATCTCATCAGGTTCCTCATTGCAATCTTACCGGGTCATAAATGGGTCATCATCTCTCCAAGAGATTATACAATATAGTGTGTTTAGACTTACTAATTATTTTGTATCTCAGAGAAAAATTCATCAATGAGGTCTCCCCCTTAGAGAAAATTCCGTCAATGAGATTTTCTCCCAACAGGAGATGGTACTCTTACCGGAATACCTATTGGTACGAGATTTGCATGCCGCAATTTCACTACGGAGTGTACTCAAGAGCTCACGGATTTCCTAAATCCGTTAACTGCATATTTAATTTCATGCCATTTTGCCAATACCTTTATTTAGTGGAACATTCAACTAACGTGGGAGAGGTCTCATCTAGGACCTACTTGAACCATCGCACATCACCACCTCATTATATCAATAATGACCCGTAAAAATCCGAACAACGTTCACGATTTTCGAGCGATTCGGTTCAGCCTCGATTGCATTTCCATTTGACCCGATTTGAGCACCGTATGCTCATGCCATGGACTTGTTCCGGATCCGGGTTCTCTCTAAGAAAATCATTAGCAAGAGGCAACATAGTGTCGACACGTTTGTTCCCACTTACACATTTAACTAGATCTTTATCATTTCCCAAAACGATCGATCCATGGTTTTTCCGTATTCCTAGCACCATCATATGCGCGCATTGCTAGGAATGCCGTCTCCATGACGAACATCATTATGAGGTATATCACCTTCCAAAGGTGAATTCTCCACCAGGAGAATCAGAGGAGTATGCTCACATCTAGTGAGAACTCTTATGCTCTGACTAAGGCCCACGGATCGTGTTAGCAGGCGTCCCCGCAGAACATGATCAAATGCCATAAGTCTTATATGGATATGATATTATTCCCGAGTCTATCCACATTTACCACAATTGGGAGCATTACTTTATTTAACAACTATCCAGTTGTTCCTCATGATTTTGTTGGCAAAAACTCCGTGCACCAAGCAACCAGGAGTATGAACTGAACATACAAGTTCAGTTCATTTAGTGCGTTCACTCAAAGAAATCTCCAGGCATTCCAAAATGGGCAATTCTCTCCCCCTAATGCCGAGATATCTTACAATAGCATACTTACAATCCCTATGTCATGGCACAAGATTAAGGCATTTCACCTCAAATACATGTGTTCTCCCACGAATGTATGCTACGGTGGTGATAAATTTAGGAAATATTATGCACTTTAATAGGAGAGATTTTACCATTATATGCAGTGAACCTGGACATATACCAATACAGTGGCATGAATACTGTATTCTTCCTTCCTCCGAAGGGTTATCCTCAACCTCCTAGTTAGGATATACAAGTCTGCAAAAACCACTATTGCTACCAAATGTATATGCAACCAACATGCAAATACTTTAGCCAAATGCACTCTCCATGGATTAATGCTCACCTAGTGCCATTCAAACTCACAATCGATTCCGGATCGATGTGCATTAGACATCCCATGTCATATGCTTAAGAAGGCAACCTATGGTGGCAAAACGCATTCCGATGCGCTCAACAAGGAGTATGATAGCAAAATGCGCGGCCACAAGCCTATGCTGTCAAGCAGAATTTTGTGGTGCAGAGTTGTGTTAAAATCCAGCTCGTTTAATGCCCAAGTTTGACTCCAATTACTCATACCAAACTCCAGAAATGGGTCATAGTTAAGCAGCATGTATTAGGTACAATCCACGAGCGAATTATCAAACCACATTTGCTTTTGTCCCCTGGACATAGCCAACGAGAGATAATCAATACTTCCGACAATGGTAATATTCACAATAAAACCATTATATTCAGACATATCCACACAAAAAAATGGAATGTGTCACCGTCGTTGGCATAACGAGCTCAACGCATGCAACGCGACGAACCTTTGCATGGCTTGCACATGTCCACACGCAAAAAACGCCAGTGTGCGACAAGCATGGTCATCAACCCGTGGGTGATCAACCAACACAACCAGGTAGTAGTCATCGACTACGAGAGCGCGATAAAACGCAATAGTGCATAGCCATCATTTGTCTGAAATACAGTTACTTTGAACTGTGTGAGTGGTTGTAACTCCTCGGATCAAACACTAATTGTTCTTCTAAAACTAAAGCATTTTATCAATTCCAGCATGAAGATAAGCTTTAGAATAAAACAGGAAAGACCAAGAACTTTATTTATCTGAGAAATATCGATCAAAGTTCCAAACTAAGCAAAAGATAAACTGCTTGGCAGCAGTATAGCTGACCAATGTCCTCCTAGGACATGCTCTAAACTAGCAATACAACTCCCGTTGTCAGAACAACTTATTAGACAGACACCACCAACCATCGGCATCGACCAAAGGTAGTCATTTGCGCTAGATCCACGCAAGGACCAAGACTGGGTCAACACCCAAGTTTAGTTGTTGGCACTATAGTGGAGTGGGAATCATGCCTATTCACAGCATCTACCCTCGGGCTTATTCAGCTAGATTTGCCTCCAATTTTTCGGTGTCCTCGCAACACAACAGGTTCCAAATAATATTGAGAAGATATGTGCACACCAAGGGTAACCATATGAACAGTGTCATTCCACCACATGGAAAACACTTTATATCTTTCACCGGACCGGGTGAAAAATATCTCAAATTATTGAACCTCGCAACTCCATGTTGCCAGAAAATTGAGGTATAATCATTTATCTCCAAATCAGAAAAACGTGCTCTCAACCATTGGGAAAGCAAAATGTCGACCGTAGTCCGACCATACTCTGATTGAGATGTTAAGCAACTAGGGGAAAGGAACAATGAATCCCAAATACATTGTCTAATTCCACACATTTCAACGACTCAGAATCCCATTCTTGAGTGTGATCATAGAGATAGAGTGATCTACATTAATGCCCAAAGCCATACAATAGTCATTGAAGGCCTTTACGTGAAATCACCCACACTATCATCCGAATCGTTTCATGCGGTTCTCAGAGAACGCAACACGCAAACGGACGATATGCGCAGTGAATTCGGCAAAAGCATGGATCTCGTACAACAAGTATACGTGACTCCATCTTGTAGACACATCGATATCACCATTTATGTATGGAGGAGTGTATCAGTAAAGAGTGGTCTTATCCATAGCCATGGATATTTAATTTCCCATAATTTCCATGCATTAGTTGATTTTTTGTTATTTACTTGGTCTTATTTGGCATTATATTCCCAATATTTATGCCACACAGAAAACCATCACACATAAATGCAGGAAAATAAACCCATCATAATGCTTCCAGGGGGGATTCTACACTATGTGAACACAATTTATGGAAGCATGATAACCTAGAAAACCATCTCTAGATTATTTAGTTGGAATTGCATCAATTTTAAAAGCAAAGCAATGCTTAAAAAGCACCATTACATGGTTATTTACGAGTTCGGAGACCCACATGCAAAACCAAACTATATAGGGCATAAGCAACAAGACATAGCCACACAAACAAAATTAATATAGTTCTTGTTAATCACAAGGTTCAAACTGTAAAATTCGATTAAACAGTGAACCATAACGTAAAAACCCAACACTTCGGGGGCTTAAACACAAGTTTTCAATAAACCGAAATTAATCGGGCCGAATTACCGTTCAGACCACGATCTTATTTGGGCTAGCAAGCACAGTGTAGCCCAAAATGCCTAATGGGCCGAGTTTCAAAAACTCTAGGCCCATGAGGATTTCCAGGTTTATTATTTTTATTAATTTGTTTGGGCTGTCTCGTTACTGTTGGGCTTTATTTGGTCGGACGGAGGCAGACCGGCCCAGCCGGTTCGCCTAAATGACCGAGAAAGAGGAGGGGGATTAAGGTTTCCCCTTTCCCATTCATTGTCTGCAACGGCGTCCACCGCCCGGCGCACCGGCCCCTCGGGCACGGTGGCGGCGTTGGAGGCCGTCAACTGTCGACTTTGAAGGGAGTTAGGGCGGCACACGGCGAGGAGATCATCGACGACCCATCCACTACCCCGATTGGCATGACGGCGGCAACGACATCACTCCCGTTTGGCAACTTGGTGCGGCGGCGGCTCGGTGGCACACGACGGAGCTCCGCGTCGACCCGCGCATCCTCATGACGGTGGCGAGGCGAACTCAATGATGGCAACTGAGACCCCAACAACGGCAACCAAATTGCATCCGGCCATATCGTCTTGGCGGAGGTTAATCCGGTAGCAGGCAGCCGACGACCCATCATCCTCCCACCACGGCTCGACGGCAGCGTCGATGGGAGGTTAACGGCGGCGGCGCCTCGCTTCGGCATTAATTCCAGTGGCAACGACGACATGGGTTTAGGGCTTTTTCCGAGACGGCAGTTTCCCGCGACAGCATCGACCCAAGGCCGACGGCGTACCCAACAGCGACGGCGAACAATGGCCAACATGTCTCCAAGTCCGACTACACAGACTGAGAATATGCCGCCACGTTCCCGGCGTGGCGTCATGAGATAAAGAGAGAAATAGAGAGATGCGAGGGAGGCGGGGGAGTCAGCCGATTTAGCCCAGCCGAATCAGGCACGTCTCCAGTCCAGGGTTTCCCATCAATTTTAATGATTTCTCTCACACGGTTTTCTCCAGTTTTCATCAAATAAAACAGATGCATATAGATCAAAAGCAGGAAATTAATCTACCGCTAGATCAAGAGCAGGATCAAATCTACTGCAAGCAAAGCATCCATAATATGATAAAAATGAGAAAATATAATCAATCTATAAAAACATATATAGACCGCATACCTTAATAGACACATGCCCGGATGCATCTATAGATTAGTAAATTAGTTTAGAAACTAATCTTACTAATTGCCGTGATTAAGATCAATGCATAATGCGTGATCTCCTGATTAGTCTGGTGCTGCTCCCAGTACGGCGGCCTACGCGCGCGCGGCGATCAAATGCACGACTAGGGTGCATGGATTGCTCCTGCATCTCTTCGCGGGCAAAAAACCATCTTCATCTGTCGCGTGCTTGACCATCGCAGGCACCATGCACATCTCAGACAGTACGTGCAAACAAAGTAAACACGAAAACGATCTCGTTAGTAAACATGTATGCATATAATGGCTTGTTTGGTATAGCTCCAACTCCTAAATTTAGTTTCAGAAGTTAGGTCTGGAGTGAAGTTGTGGAGCTGCCTAAACCCAGCTCCACAACTCTAGTTTATTTTGTGAGAGAGCTCCACCCAGCTCCACTCCCAGTTTTGGTGGAGCTGAAACTGTTTGGCTGAGCTCCAGCTCCAGAGCTGGAGCTGTGCCAAACAGGCCCTAAATCAACGTACGCATGCATGCATATGTTGCTTGCTCCTGTGGTTGGGCATCCTGTTTGCCGCATCCACGCCGGCCATCGAGCTGGTCCGGCCGGTGCGGCGCTGCGTGCATCTCGTCTTGCACTCGTGCAGCCATGCGGAGAGCAGTGTGGGCTGCGCAAGGGGCAGGAACCCACGCGAGGGCTCAACCTCGTGGCAGACGGCGCGCAGCTCCGATCCTTGACGTGCGGCGGCCTGTGCACACGGGCGAGGGATGGCGTGGCCGGACGCCGCGCGACATGGACGACATCTCCGGCGTGGTGACGCCCAACGAGTCCATATGCGACCAATGCAGTACATGCAAAACAGACAGCGATCCAATCTAATTAACAACAAGAAAATTAGATGCATATACTCTGATGCATGCATGCTTGCAACATGCTTTGCCGATCGATCTCAAGCATCCAGGGACGCAAGATGCATCCACACATGCGCGATACAAGGCCGACCCTAGGTCATGCCGGCGTGAAGTTGTGCACGACGAGATGCAGACGGCACCGCGCTATATTAGATCGGCAAATCCACGGTACATGCAAGCCAAGAACAACAGAGCAAATCAATCCGTCGTTAAAAAAAATCAATCTAATAGCAATAGATTGGTACGACAAACCGGTGAACGGAGAGCTGTTGATAACGTGTTGTAAACCAACGCGTCTATTAGCGGATCACCGGATCCGTTCCCTGTCCCTCCCACAACAATAGAGGCGTGAGGTGATGTAGAACACCCGCGCCCATTCCTTTGCCCTCAAGAACATTGCAGAAGTAGACAATGAACACAATATAGGGTGGAGCTCTCTCTTCATTATAGATCTCATCTGGAGTACAAGCCAACCTCATATGTCACACCCTGCCCCTGTATATAGGGGTCTTAGGAGGAGATAGATCTTATCTCTCCCCACGAGATAATATTCCGTAACAATTTCCTACTCATCTTTCCCCACAATTTGTGAGCTCTCTTCCTCCACTCTCCCATCTCTTCTCTTCCCCACGACCCATCTCTCTCCACCTCTATGGACTCAGCCTAAGGGGGGCAAATAGACTTTGAGGGAAACGATTTAACCAGGAACGTGACTTGAGGGAGAAAAAATAAACTTTCATCTCCACCCTTCCACCGGCTTGCAGGGAGACATTAGGCCGCAAGAAAAGCCCGTAGAATTTGTGGAGATGAAGAGTTGTGTGGCCCATGTAACTGCCAGCTCGCTGTGACGGGCCAACCTTGCCAGCCCGTGCGGCGAAGGGAACTGCCCCCGCCATGCCAGCCCAGCCCGATGTGGTGACCACTGACAAAGCAGAGCGCCGCCGCGCATGGCGATGGGGAGACGTTGCATCGCCGTCGATACGGCGGCGGACGCCGGACGGACTAATGGACTATGCAAGAACGGAGCAACAGCTGAACTTAATCTCTCTGATTCGTTTTATTTTGCCAAATTTCTCCGCGTTATTAGCCGATGATTGATCCTTTAGAAACGATCTTGGAATTTCGATAGAAAATGATTAAATATGACAAAACCTTTCTTATTTTAGCATTTTTGTCGCAAAACACCATGTATTACTTAGTAGTCATTTTAAGAAACTTTAGGTTTTAAGGCAAAATATTTAGTGTAGCCTTAAGTATAACATAATATCATCGATTTGGCCAATATGTTTATGCAAAAAATAGCATGAGATATTCTTTAGTACATATTCACACTACCCTCATCTTCAATTAGCATTGGTTATTGGTAATGTGAATATTTATATATGTATGTGTATAACCTATTAACGTGGGAAAAATATAAATTATATATGAGGGATATGTAATTCGAGCCTACTAATGTGGATATATTTAAAAAAAGAGTAAAGTCCATTACCGGTCCCTAAACTTGTACCGCTGTGTCATCCCGGTCCCTAAACTCGCAAATCGACAGTTTAGGTCCTCAAACTTGTTCGACTATATTATCCCGGTCTCTAAACTTGCAGATCACTCGTTTATGTCCTCCAACTTATTCAGTTGTGTCACCCAGGTCCCTAAACTTATATTTGAATATCATCTGGGTCAAATAGGACGGTGTAAAGACTTTATATTTAAAAATAATTCATAACTTTTTCATGTGAACTCTAATGAAGATAAACTTTATATCAAACTTGTAGCCCTCAACGCGATCTAAAACCTTGTAGTTGATTTTTTTTTATTTTAAGTCATTTTTTGTCCCAAAATGTAATTTTAAAATTAAAATTTCAAAATCTATAAACATGCAACAATATTTTGGGACCCTAAACAGTTTTAATTCAAAAACTTTTCAACTACAGAGTTGTAGGTCGCGTCGAGGGCTACAATTTTGGTATAAAGTTTGTCTTCATTAGAGTTCACATAAAAAAGTTATGAATTTCTTTTTTATATAAAGTTTTTAGACCGTCCTGTTTAGAGACCGGGGTAATACAACTGAGACCTAAACGAGTGATCTGTAAGTTTAGGGACCGGGATGACACAGTCGAACAAGTTTGAGTACCTGAATAGTCGATTTGCGAGTTTAAAGACCGGGATGACACAACGGAATAAGTTTAGGGACCGGTGATGGACTTTACTCTTTAAAAAATATAATACAAATATAAAAAATACAATTAGTTTACGTAAATACATGATTTGTTGAAATATTCTATACTAAAACCTAGGGTTTTGGGAGATGTACTCATAGAAAATTTGCCACCGATTACCTTGTAAAGTTGTAACAGAAGTATATGAGTTTATAAGCTGTACGATGTACGAGTATCGTGTGTTCTTTTCTAATTAACATGCATATTTTCTCTTGGTTTTTGTTAGAACGATTTTTAAATTGCTAAATAGTGGATTTCGTGCGAAATTATTATATATAAAAGTTACTTTAAAATACCAGACAAATCCATCTTTAAAAAATTTAATAATTATAACTTAATTAATCACACGCTAATAATTTTTGTCATGTTCAAAAACTTTTTTATTCGTTTTCGTGTTATAATACCTTCATTCATCCATCTACCGAAAGTTAGACCCTTTTTAGATGGGACTAAAGTTTTAAGTCCCTATCACATCAGATGTTTGGACATTAATTATAAATATTAAACATAGACTATTAATAAAACCCATCAATAATCTTGGACTAATTCGCGAGACGAATATATTAAGCCTAATTAATCCATAATTAGCCTATGTGATACTACAGTAAACATTCTCTAATTATGAATTAATTAGGCTTAAAAATTTTATCTCGCAAATTAGTTTTTATTTATATAATTAGTTTTATAAGTAGTCTATATTTAATATTCTAAATTAGTGTCGATAAAGTTAATCCCGATCCAAACACCACCTTAGAAACGAACGCCACCATATCATACTCTCAAGTCTCAAAAGGACGCCAGGTCGCCAGCCTGCAGCACAAAACCGGCCGGGCCTTTTGTCGGGCCTACATTACACCCACCCAAACCCAACCTCGCAAGCCTTCCGTTCATCAAACTCTGTCGGAAAAAGTCCACTTAGACTCCCTTAATTGTTCACCGAATTTAATTTGTGACCTTTAACTGGAAAACCGGATAGGATGACTCCCCGAATTATTGAAACCAGTGCAATTTGACTCCTCCAGTACTTTTGGAGAGCGTTTTTGCTGATGTGGCGCTGACATGGCGATACCAACCCGGACTTCATTCCACGTGACGTCTACGTGGCATTAGAATTAAAAAATATCTATGGGATCCATCTATTATTCACACATAAAATATATCATGGGACCCACCGACATGTGGGGCTCACATATAATCCTTTCTCCTTCCTTTTTTCCTCCTCCCTCCCTCCTCCTCTCTCTTTTCTCTCCCCCTTTTCTCTTCCCCCTTCGGACGCATCGGTGGCGGCGGCGGCCGGGTGGAGTGGCGACGATCTGGGCGGCATGGCCGCGGCCCCTGCGCCGCCCCCCCTTCTGGGCGACGGTTTCCTCGCCTTGAGTGATAATTAATACTCCCACTAGCTGCTACTACTACATCGCTAGCTTAGCTAATGACGTCGCCGAGCAACCAAGAACACTAAATTAACCAACTAAATACAAGCTAATTAAGCTAGTGTCGTCGTCATGTTGCCTAGCTAGCTAGCTAGCTAATTACTACTCCGGTCAGTGGATGGCGCCATGCCGCCATGGCGGCGCAGCAGCAGCAGCACATGTCCATGTCAGCGTCGTCGTCGCTAGTGACGAGCCTGAGCAACTCGCGCGAGGGGAGCCCCGACCGTGGTGGTGGCCTTCCAGAGGGTGTCGGCGGCGGAGTGCACCGGGACGATGGCAACGCCGTCGTTACTGGAAGGGAGATTCGGGCTGGGCGGGAGCTCGCGGCGGCGGTCGAGCCTGAACGCGTTCGACATCATCTCCTTCTCTCCGGCAGCTCCAGCACTGGCGGCGGAGGTGGAGCTGTACCGCCGCGGCAGCCGCACCCGGCACCCGAACTTCCCACCGCCGCCGTCGCCTCGCTGCAGGATACGCGACAGCAGCAACCGCGGCGACTGGCAGCTCTCGATGCCGCCGCAGCGCCGCTCCGCCCTGCCTTCGCGCCGGCCTTCTCCACCCACCGCCGCCCATGGCTTCGCGCACTCCCTTGCCGCCCTCCACTCCGCCATCCGTTGCCTCGGCAAGCTCTCCGCGCTGCTCGCCGACGGGAAGAGAAAGAGAGAGGTAAGGGAGAGATAGGGGGAGGAAGAAAGGTTGGAAAGAGAATGACATGTCAATGGATCCTATTATAATTTTTGTGTGTGAATAATAAATAGGTCCCACATATATATATTTTTAAATCTAATCTTACATCAGCGTCACGTCAATGCCACGTGGAACGAAGACCAAGTCAACACTGCCACGTCAGCACTACGTCAGCAAAACCGCTCTTTAAAATCACCGAGAGAGTCAATTTGTACCAGTTTTAGTAATTGGGAGAGTTATTCTAACCGGTTTTCTAGTTGATAGGTACGAATTAGATTCGTTGTATATTTAAGGGAGTCTAAGTGGACTTTTTCCAACTCTGTCTCGCCCTCGCCGACGTCCACCGGCGAACGCACGCGCGGGCGCACGGCCCACGCCGCGGACGCAGACCCGCCCCGAACCCAACACCACCACTCCTTCTCGAACCTTCCACTCCCACGCTTCTTAGCCTAAGCCTATAGCCCGAGCGCCCTAGCCTAGCCTAGCCAACCCCCTTCCTCCTCTCCTCTCCTCGCGGCCCGACGCGAAACCCAGCCCCGCCGCCGGCTGCGTCTCTCCTTCCTTCCTCCCTTCTTCCTCCCATCCCACCCACCGTCGCGGCGGCGGAGCGAGGGGGACGAGGCGGGGGACAGCACAAGGAAGGCAAGATTCGAGAGGCAGGCGGAACCAAGCGGAGGGCGCCAGCCTCATCGTCGTCGTCTTCTTCCGCCGCGCGGCCCGGCCGCTGCCGGCGCAGGGAGGCGCCCCCGCCGCCGCCGCCGCGGGGGGAGATGGGGGTCGACTACTACAAGGTCCTCGGCGTCGACCGCGGCGCCGGGGACGACGACCTCAAGAAGGCCTACCACAAGCTCGCCATGCGGTGGCACCCCGACAAGAACCCCACCAACAACAAGAAGGAGGCCGAGGCCAAGTTCAAGCAGATCTCCGAGGCCTACGAGGTTGCCCTCAACCCCCCTCATCTCCTCCTCTTCTTCCTGCAAAAATTAGTTTTCGCGGCTCGATCCGTTATCTCGGCGGTTTCTGCCGACGAGTGGAAGAATGATGTTCTTTCGTTGCGGAAGAAGTAAATCAACCCTACCATTGGAAACGTACATCATCAACAATCTTACAATGATCATGTTTTGATTCCTCCAGGCAAACCTAGGGTATTAATATATCTGACGCGATCATACCTCCTATTGGTTGTTACCCTTAGTCCGTATTGAGGGGAAGAATTTCTGTCATGTTATTCGTGTTGGAATCGTTCTAGCTTCAGTGTTTACTGCAATTTAGCGCGCGCTCTAAAGTTTTTTTTATGTCTAAATAAGGAATAGTGGCGAACCGACCTTATTTGGCGCGCTAAATTTTTCGATGAGTAAATAGCGAATACTATATCCCTTTTACAATACTTAGATTATGGCCTTGTTCGGCCATCATTTTTGTAGATGTGGCTACTGCCAGTAGCCACGTGTGCAGTGCCGCAGCCAGAAACACTAGGCGAAGCGGCAGCTGCAGCCGCAAAAATCGCAGCCAAGCAGAGCCTATGGTGCTAAGGGCATGTCATATACTCATATCATAATTTATGTTATACATTCTGAATGATTCTTTATCCACGTTCGAAGGTATTGGTATGAGGCTAATGCTAGGTACACAATTATTTCAAGTAAAGTAAAAAAGATCTGCTGATCCAAAATGTAACCCAGCCATTCGGTATCTTTCATTTTCCAGAATACACATTGTTGAGTTGCGATTCTCATTCCATGGTTGGTATTTTCTTTTAGTGCAATATAACAGCTTAGTTTATTTTAATCCAGTCCTTGCAGTGATTGAAAATTATCCACCCGTTGTTGATATTTTTTGATCTATTTATTAATGCTATTTTTTTTTAACCTTCTAGGTCCTTAGTGATCCCCAGAAACGCACGATCTATGACCAGGTAGGGGAAGAAGGGCTCAAGGGGCAGCCGCCCCCTGGTGCGGGAGGTCCTGGAGCTTCTTCCTTCTACCCTGGTGGCGCCCATTCCAACTCTTTTCACTTCAACCCGAGGAGTGCAGACGACATTTTTGCCGAGTTCTTCGGATTCCGTGGTCCTTTCTCTAGCATGGGTGGCATGCCAGGTGTAAGTGGAGGCATGAGAGGGGACCCAAGGTTCCCAGGTTTTGGCAATGAATATTTCTCTTCACGCTTTGGTGGTGAGAGTTCCACCAGTATGCATCAGCCGTCACACCAAATAACGAAACCTCCGCCCATTGAGAACCGGCTTCCAGTTAACCTTGCAGATCTGTACAAGGGTGTAACAAAAAAGATGAAGATCTCAAGAGAGATTATAGACTTCAGCGGGTAAGCCTCCATTACTTTTCAATGGCTTTAAAACTTAGTACTAAGCACCTTGCCTATACAATTTTGTTTTGTATGGTCAAAGCTCTACCAGAGTGAACTGATAGCACTATAAGTTTCATAGGAGCAATATTGTTTACTCATGTATGCCAATCGCATATTCATTATTTCATTGTTGCTGCAATGGATTGCTTCGTTGCTATTGAGCTACTATAAATGGTTATATTAACTTTTCATAGATAAGAATCACGTACTAATCAATATATCCTTATTTTTGGGAAAATGAAAGCTTATCGTTCCTGGAAAATAGCCTGCTTCTTGGAGTGACACTTGATTTAACACTTGATGTGACAATCAAGTACTTTAGATTTTAGAGCTTGATACTGTTTGCTGATCGTATTGTAGTTTGTAAGCCTTGGAGCATTGCCATGATATTTGTGGTAACATGTCAGAGATTTGAAGCGTATCGGACATTCTATCACATTGAACATGTTATGTCTACCATTGTGGCGTTTGCTATCCATTGACATCATTTTATATTTTTTTTAAATGAAGGTAATTTACTAGGCAGTTCTCTGTTGGGAACATGATCTCCTTATATATGGGATAATTTCCATTGTAGTAGAACTTGTATAGAAAATGCAACAACAGCATGCAGTGTTCAAGTTTACTGATATGTGAGGCTCATGATAGCACATCACATCCTGACCCCCTAAATGGCCTTGATATTGTCCTCCTTTCTTGATTCGCCTTCCTTGATCTTACCTGCGTTTCCTTTCTTGATTCACCTTCCTTGATCTTACCTGCGTTTGCCAAGTATTTTTGATTACTTGGTAGGTCACATCTGCAAGTTGCTCGATTAGACATTCGCGGAGGGCGACAAGAACCTGCAACCCAAAAATGTATAAGTTGATGGCTTGCAAACAGGGATCTCATATTCAACAGTGTCTAATCTATTGCACTTTAGGTTTGGATTTTGGAAGCATTGAGGCCTCGTTTGCAACAACTCCAAATTCCTGGCACGTACACGTTTGGAATTTTGGAATCAATGGCCAAATTCCTGGCACATACACGTTTAAGGGAATGGATATGGACCCATCCAAACAAGTTCGAAAGGGTCATATTAGTGTACGGAACATTTAGGCATTCCTATGAAAGCACTTAAGTCGAACATCCTAGTTGCCTCTTCTGCCACACCTTTAAGATGTCTACTTGCATCCTTTTTTTTTTGGGCCAATTTGCTTGGTACCATCGCAAAAATCTCGGAGTTGGAAAATACCATTGTATATATCATTGACAGGTGCCACATACGATAGTATTTTCCAACTCGTGTATCTCCATGATAGTATTTTTCAAATTCTCTAATTATTCTATTGTCAAGTATAGTGTTTTTCCTCCTATAAAATTAGCTTTTATGTCATTGAGAGGGGAATGATCCATGAACAAAACAGAACCAGTTTTACCATGCGATGTTTGTGCATAAACCTGTAAATCGCAATGACACACCATTTGTGACATATACTGTTGTAACTACACAGACTGCAGTTCTGTATTTTCCTTTTCTAGTACACCTTTACCATCATTACCTTCTTAACACTTTCTACTCTGCAGTTCTGTATTTTCCTTTCCTAGTACACCTTTATCATCATTACCTTCTTAACACTTTCTACTGATGTCCAATTAGTCTGGCTATTGCTAATAAGTAAATTTATTAAATGTTTATATCAGAGCGCAAAGCACCAAGTTGGCAACCTCTAGATTCATGCTAGCGTAAAGGCTGTCCTATTTCGTGTAGCAAATCTATGTAGCTCATATTTTTGCTAAGCATTATTGACGTGATGTTTAACTGGATACAGAGACATGAACAAATTAGTGACATTAACAAAGCATTGTTACTTGAGATTTACGTGCGACAATTTTTTTTAGTTGTCTTCTTATGTCTGTGACGTGGCTTTGAAAAGGTGTTTCTGACATATTGGGTTATCCTGTAATTAGTTTGTAAATTTGTAAAGTGTAATCATTCCTTTTAGCTCTGCTTTCCAAAGCACAGGAGTGCAGCAAAACTAAGCATTTAAAACTACATTTCCTTTTGATTTTCTGCTACATGATTAGCTGATATTGCTTTCCCCTGTTGTTTACGACACACGTTTTCAATCTTCAGGGGGTGGTATTCCTACTTTTCATTTTATTCTTCAGTGAAACTGATTTTACATAACATCTTTGACTTCTTTACGGGTACCTTGTGTTAATTCCTTGTACTTGTCTGCATGCTAATTTTACTATTTGTAACAGGAGAGTTTCACAGCAGGAGGAAATTTTGCAGATAGAAGTAAAGCCAGGTTGGAAGAAGGGGACAAAGATCACTTTTGAAGAGAAGGGGAATCAAGCTCCAAACATGAAACCTGCTGATATTGTTTTCATAATTGAGGAGAAGCCCCATGATATTTTCACCAGGGAGGGAAATGATCTTGTTATAACGGAGAAAATATCTTTGGTGGAAGCGCTTACTGGGTATACTGCACGTGTCATTACACTTGATGCGCGAAGTCTGTCAGTGCCCATTAATTCAGTCATCCATCCCGACTATGTCGAGGTGGTCCCTGGAGAAGGCATGCCTAATCCAAAAGGGCCCAATAAGAAGGGAGATCTGAAGATTAAATTCAACATCAGGTTCCCTTCCAGGCTGACATCTGATCAAAAAGCAGGGTTCAAAAGGCTCTTGGGTTCTTAAGCCTGTTTGAACGAATTTCGTAAAAGTGACTGTGAATATTGGCGGTACCTAGCGAGGTAGATTTCTATTGGTTCTGGGGGACAAAAGGCAAGAAGTTAGAAAAAAGAAAGATGATTTCATTACATATCAGTAATAGGTTGTTATGTTGTTTTTTATCCCCATAATTTACTGATGGTTTGACATGTGCTATACCATGCTATGGCTTTTTGATTGCTCTTCCTCTTGGCTACCTGCGGGTTGCAGGGTACACACACTACAAAACAAGGTGAGGCTCCATTTGGAACCTGTTTTTTTTCTTTAAAATATATTTCTTGAGGCAATTACTGCTTCCATATGAATCCTGTAAAATCATGCATTGCAAGTAGGCACCGCTCTTGAATCTGGCAAGGGTTATGCCTCCTTTGAATCGCAGGCTTTTTTTAGAATTTTTATAGAAATATGTTGATTTACCATATGAATCAGGGGAAAAAATTGTGCGTTCCAAAATGTTAGCCTCAGGAAATTTTACTCCTGCCGTGCTGCCCTAGTTTTTAGAAAATTTTAGCTTGTCTCGTGGCTTGCCGAAATTCAGAGTTTTCTTTTGGAGTTATCTAGGTCCTACCGTGAGAAGATGAGTTCGATCCCTGATAAATATCTTAGGAATTTTTTATCGCGAACGCAAAAATCGTAGGAAATGTTAGGTTATAACTTAAAATCAGTTCTTTGGATTTGTATGAGAACCGTCGGCGTCACGGGCAGGCAAGTTGAAAAGTATGTTTTCCTTGATTGTTGTATCAAAGCTATGTGTAACCGGCTTTACGCAAATCACAGTTCTAAAGTAATGATGTCATTTGGCTAAAGATGCGGATGAATACTATACTCGAGGGCAGAAATACAAAAGTATATAGAGTTTGTTTTTAAACTCAAAAGTATATCGAGTTAAACTTGTGGGGACGGAGTAACTAGTGGCAACAGGTTAGGTTCACGCCACATCAGCACGTACTGACGATTTCCATTTCCAAAAACACAACATCCTCACTTCCTCAGAGCCAACAAAGATAAGGTCACAGACACGAATAACGTTCTCGGTTATTACATACAGAATGAAAAGCTTTTCCAAGTATGAGCGTTTATTTCTACACATTTGGGCTCTCTCGACAATCAACTGATGATAACCAATCTTACCACCGCAATATGCTGTTCAACACCAGACTAGGAACAATTTGACCAAATAACCCCAAAAGCAAAAACAAGATACGCAAGAAGAAGACGCCATGATCCTCGCCCATGTTGTCCCTGAGGCGAGTAAAACTAACGCACGCACCGCAGCCACCTTACCATATTCACAGAAACCACCTCATCATGCACTCTTCGCCTGTACCAAATCAAGATAAGCAATTAAAATGATATACACTTTTCTCATGCCCAGTTACTTCTTTGATAAAAATATTCAATTATAGAACTACTATCAAATCCATGTCCATTCTGTAATGTTGAATCCCCTTGAGCTTGAGGGTTAAAATGTCATGAATACATGGAATAGTGCACAAAATAACTCCAGGTTTGGTTTCTTTATAACCATGATGTACTGAGGGTCTGAGGCTGTCAATCATACAATTGTTACTTTCATTTCTAAACAGGAATAGCTGTCTTTTATGTGGTAACTGGGAAAAATGTTGGCATTCAAAAATTCAACAAATACTCAATCTAAGGGTGGAATGTTACTTTAGTTTTCCTTTAGTGTTGGTCGGTTGGATAAACCATGTCTCAGTAACCAAAGTGCAGTAATAATTGGACTACCAAAGCAACCAACAAAGTGTTTACATAATAGGCTTTCAAAATGATCAGTTATTTTTAGAAACTTAGTGCCATCAATTATGTGCAATTGCAGCTATATTGCAAATTTGCAAATAAAAAAAATACAATCATAACATTTTTTTATACATGTATTCGCATGTAGGAAATATTGTAATGAACTTACCCTTTTCTCCTCTTCGATCTTAGCCTTGATGTACGAGTAGATGGCAACACCAGCTATGGCAATGCAAGTACCAATTCCAGTCTGTGTGGTAATTCTGTTGCCTGTTTAACATATGATTTACCTAGTGTTAGGCTAGGCATAAACACATCAAACAAAAAATGAAACGAACATAACAAATTTGTAATTTTCAATTCATAAAGGCACGGGAAATTCTTTTACTTACCAAAAACAATGATGGAGAATCCAATGACGAAAACCCTTTTCAACACATTGCCGACGGCATGCGTCAGAGGGGCCACTCGCTCCAGAGTGTTTGTAGCAACCTGCATGACATGATTGCATTAGTAATGTTCTAACTCATAGTAGATGAAAGGTAGTCCATTAAAAAATTGGAACCTGTTTACATAAGAATGAAACTTAGGTACATCCCGTGAAGCACAAAAATACAATGAATATGGTGGTTTGCATGGCATGAAAACGGGTTACCTGGTTATAGAGGTGGTAGAACAGTCCCACGAAGAAAAGGTCAGAAACGAACTTCGTCAAGCCTACTTTTGCAATTGCATCGTTAAAACCATGCTGCAATAGTTGAGGTCCCTCGATCTGCAAGTTGATCATGGAAAGAGAAAGACCAACAGTAAGCATAATGCACGAATAATATTATACTTCTTGGACCAAATTTATCACACTTACGATCACTGCTGGTGGAATGCACACAATAAGGGCAATTATTGAGATATAAGCATACACATTGGTGCTATCCATATCAGTCTGCAACAGTGAAAATGGTTTTTAACGTCAGAAAAGACATGATCAGGAATCAATGCAAAATCCCATGAAGCAAAAAAAAAAGTTGACGAATCAACAGATTAGCACAAAAGAGGCACAAACCATAGCTTTCTTGGAATAAATGCTCCGGTAAGTGAATGAGATGTTAGAGATCATAGCATTGATGAAGCCCGTCCAGTTAAATGAAAGTTCAGTCAGTGATGCCATTGAAACACCTGGTAATCTTAATGTGGTTAAATAGGTTGAAACAAAAATGCACAAAAGCATGTGGCAGACATTACAGAATTGAAAGAATCTTCAAATACTCAGTAGCACGAGTGAAATACAATTAAATAATGGAATCATAACAAAGAGAGCATGGTCAAATTAAATTGATCAATATATTTTTAATCATTTTAGTTTACTGCTAATGTGAAGTCTTAATTAAGGAATTACCAAGCACGACAGGGGCAAGAGACAACCAAAGAGGCAAGGGAACTTGCTGTCCAAGGACAAACTGGGTAGCCGCTGCATTGAAGAAGGGCTCCAGAGCTGCATTGCAATTGGGCAACACAAAAACATTAGCATACAAAACAAAAGAAGGGCGAAATTCAATAATTAAATATGCACAAAAAAGGCACCTTTAATGGTGTGGGCAAATGAAACTGCAACAGTAGCAAACGATACATTGCTAGTGACATGACCAAGAGCATGGCACAACGCCACTGGAAAGAGCAGCTTCAAGAGTGTCGAATTGATAGGCTACAAAAAGACAAGGTTCTTTTTTGTCAATTTGTTGGTAATTTCCACATTAGATGCATTGTCTTGGATGAGTAGAAACTGATAGTTCAAGAAAAATTGTTTTAGTTTCTTTTGATGCATGAAAGATGGATTGTGAAGCTCCATCTTAGTTTCAATGTTTACGACGACCACTGCAAGAGCCGTCAAGGAAATAACATCACAACGGAAGGTGGTACAAATTACCGCACGCTTTGGGAGCCCGACGGTCCAGCTCACGAGGCAGTACACGACACCAACAAGTAGATGGATCACCGACACAAAGCTGCAGCAAGCAGTACGATTGTTCATACTATGTCGTAACCCAGCTACAAAATGGAATGCGAGATCACGCAGCTTGCTGATGCTCACTGTTGCAAAGCAAGGGGGGAAGAACAATAATACACTTACTATGGATAGGGGAAGTAGTTGTATATCTTCTTGTTGAGGATGTTGAATATAACGTTCAAGAAGTACCTACAAGATCACTTGCACAAAATGGCAATCTTCAAACAGCCGAATAATCGATGCCAAATCAATTCAATTCAATAAACAACGCAGAGGTGTAGGTCACGCGATTATTGTGGCAGAAAAACATACCACATGAAGAAGAAGAAGCCGGTGATCAAGGCAGGGTACTTCTCCAGGAACCCCGCTGGCTTCGCTTCCCTAACAAAACCAAATCAGAAAAACAAAAATCATCAAATAATAAATTAATATCTCTGAGCTGATTCCGATAAACCATAAGCATATCACACTCCAGTGGAACAGTGGATTATCGAGTGAGCCCCATCGATCAGAATTATTTGTGGCTGCAGGTGGGGCCGGCATTCGGGGGTTTCTTCCATTCGAAACCGAAGCTTCTCCGCCGTGAAATTTAAAAATAGAAAGCGAAATGCAGCAAGCAACCGCGAGCGATACGGGGGCGGCGGCGGAGGCGGCCGAGCACGAGCAGCGGCGCAACTGGGGCGTTTGTTTTTTCACACCCGCGCGCGTGGGTGGGTGGGTGGGGGATCGACGCGAGATTCGACACTAGCCAAATGGGAGGAGGAGCACCCGGCTCCAGCTGGTTCTAGAAGGTTCCAGAGCGTAGAGGACACTCACCCTGAGGTGGCGGCGGCGGGCGGGCGGAGCGCCTGCCTCCTGGCGGCCTGCGACGACGACGGCGACGGCTGCAGGAGGCCTCCGGCGGCGGGGAGGAGCAGCGCGGGGCGGAGCTGCCTGCCCCACACGAGCTGGCCTCCATCGGGTACGACAGCAGCAGCTGCGGCTGCGCACCTCGCGGCGGGGAAGGGAGTAGCGACGGCGGGGGAAGGCGTGGCGCGGCGGAGGCGGAGGAGGCCGGCCACGCCGGCGGCGCCGCCGGAGAGCGTCCCGAGCGCCGGCATTGGGAGGGTAGCGTGGCGAGTTTGTGGAGGTGGAGATGGAGAGGAGGGTTTGCGGATAAGTTTATGGGTGGGAGTGGGAGGCGCGCGGCGTTGGGGGGTGGAGGGAGAGGGATTTGGGTGGCGGAGGCGAGCTCGGGGCGGATAGAGTGGACCTCCCCGCCTCGCCGTGCGCCGCGAGCGGAAGGGGAAGGGAGCACGTCGCCGTCAAGGTTGGTGACGCAGCGAGGCGAGGCGAGCGGAAAGGGGTTTTTGTGGTTAGTTGTCGCGATATTTTTGAGAGGTGGGAAAGGGGAAGGTGAACCGTGAAGTGGCCAAGTGGAGAGTGGAGGGGAGGGGAAGAGGAGTGGAATGGGCGGACCGGGTGACATGGAAAAGGAGGGGAAATCCGAGTGAGTATTTTGTTATTTGGAGAGCACGACGGTTTTTGTTTTCATTTTTGTGTGAAATTTGTCGGGGTTCAAAGTGGTATCAGGATCACCTGAAGTTACTGTTTGGAATATCCGTTCGTTTTTTTTTTTGATGAAATAGGCACTATTGTCATGGTCATAGCTAGAAATTAGGGGTCTTATGGGAAACACATAATAATGGACCTTTTTTTTTAAAGAACAACAGTGTGAATAGAAACAACGAAGGTCTTATCTTTTCGCTTATATTTATATTTATCGGCCAAAATTTAAATTTTTATTATTAAATTTGGAGCTGATTTTGAAGTTTTTTTATCGAAGTTTAATTTTTATCCTTTGTTTTTAGATCGCTAAGAAGACGCACATACAAGTTTTATTCAAAAATTACTTTTCGTTTGCAAATATATTGTCTCGCTTATTCCATGGCTCGAGTAGATTGACTCGGTGACTTGAAGTTTCGTCGTGCTCTAGCGGCGTCCTGGTAACATGTAAAAGGAAGAGCTGGAGATACACAGTCCAATAGAAAAATAGAAGTTGTGTCGATTTTTCCTACTTGTAGAATCTACTTTTTTTATACATTAATTTGCTTTGATTATTACTCCACTACTCAGAAGTTGTGTCGATTTTTCCTACTTGTAGAATCTACTTTTTTTTATACATTAATTTGCTTTGATTATTACTCCACTACTCATAGATTTGGGATCCGTAATTTTTCTGAGGGGCTTGAATAGATGCACAGCTTGGAATGCAGATTATCTGTAGTAATGGCAGGGAACACCATTTGCACAGTGATCTGAGTCTTGCGTTACAAGGATTTGCATTAGCATAGTGCCCGATTTTACGTCGTTTCAGGAAGATCTAACGCATCGAAACATGAACTAATGCAGGGTACTGTAGCACCTATGTATTTTCTTCCGCACATCTTGCACCAGCCGGTCAATACTTCAGGGCAGTCCCAACCCTCCACCTAGAATGGTGTCTATAGCATTAACTACATTGCCATGTAGGATTTTTAACTTATATGGCACTATATTAATTAAGAGAGAGTGAAGAGAGGAAGAAACTGGGTCTCATGTAAGACACAACTTCAACACGAAAACCTATGCACTAGACACTATCAAGTTTTGCATTGGGAGAGAATAGTGTCTTCATAATAGATGAAGAATAAATATGATTGGTAGAGAAGAGAGATGATGTATTTATTAATGGCCCACTTTAAGAAATCATGGATTGTGGAGTGTGGTTTTATTGTGATGTCTTATTGACATGGCACCATAGACCCTGCTATAGACACTATGGGTTGGGACTGCCCTTAGGGTGTGTTTGCAACCCCTTTTTCCCAACCCATCTCCCTCGTTTTCCACGCGCACGCTTTTTAAACTGCTAAACGATGATTTTTTTAAAAAAGTTTCTATACGAAAGTTGCTTAAAAAAATCAAATTAATCTATTTTTTATAAAAAAATAGCAAATACTTAATTAATCACGTGCTAATTGACCGCTCCGTTTTTCGTGTTTACCGTGCATGTTGGGAAACTGGAGTAGCGAACACACCCTAATGCTGCAGTGATCTAGCACACGGTACAACATCTGATTGATCGTGTCGTACCCGCATCGAGGCCGAGCCGTGGCTGTCAGCATCTCGATATATTTGTTGATAGCATAGGGCTGTTTAGATTGATGTCATTTTTAACTATACCATTCTTTTTTGTAAAGTTGTCAAAAAGAAAAAAGTGCTTACGTTTAGTTTGTTGCCAAACTTTAGTAAATACAGAAATCCTGTCAAAATTTTGATAAGTTAAAATTTGACAATCTTACTAACTTGTCAAAATTTTAACATTGCCAAAATTTGATAAGGTTTATTTTGCTGCAATCTGAAAAGGCTCATAGTTTCAAGTTTCAACGTGCAGTCGTGTAGTACTGCAGGTGCAGCGCAACTGCGTGGTTGGGAAGTTGGGATTTGCAGTCAAGGATTATCCAGCGGAAAAGAAAAAAGTACACCGAAGGTCCCTCAATTTATCATCGAGTTACAAAATCATTTTCAAACCGCAAAACTAGATATCCCACGTCCTTAAACTAATCAAAACCGGTCAAAATAGGTCCCTCGGTGGTTTTAATCCCGGTTCTGTCCTACGTGGCTGCTGAATCAGCATGGGACCCACGCGGGTCCCACATATCAGCTTGTCCAGGCCAGTCTCCTCTCTCTTTCCCCTCTTCTCTCCCTTCCTCTTATCTCTCTCACACTCTTCTCTCTAGTGCTCTGGGCAGGACGGCGATGTCACCGACGGGTGGGGAGGAGACCGACGAGGCGAGGCGGGAGAGGAGGTCCGGCGGCAGGCGACATGGCGGCGGCAGCGGCGACGACCACGTGACGGCATCGAAGATCGCCCACACCTGCAGCGGCCGCCGCATCCGCGTCTCCCTCCATGTCGACAACGCGCCGGCCGTCTCCCGCCTCTACATCCACCTCCTCGACGCCGACAACCAACCATGGCCGGACGCTTACGACCTCCGCCACGCTGAGGTCGTCGCCGCCCACCACGGCTCCATCCTCTTCTGGACCCGCGTCCCCTTTGCCGACCCGGACTTCGTCGCGCCCGAACACTTTCCCGTCAACTGCTTCGTCTACACCGCCGACGCCACCGTCTACACCGCCGGAGCAATGGAGGATCCAGCGTCTTGAGATGCATCACGCCTCGGCGCGCAAGATCGGTCAAAGCAAGAAGCAGCTCAACGATGGGTGAAAGACGTCGTGCTCACCCTGCACAGCCGCTACCTGTGCTACGTCGACTTGTATAACGACATACGCCTCATTGACACCAACAACCTGCGAAGCTTCAGCTACATCCCGCTGCTGGAGGAGGCAATGACGCACGGCCGCCGCATCGATGAAGACGAGCCCGATCCTGCTCGTCGTGTCTCCATCACCGGCGCAGGCTCGATAAATCTTGTTTGCATAGACAGCGTCATTGTACGCAGCGAGATAAGAGGGGAAAGAGAGAGGAGACTGACCTGGATAGGCTGACATATGGGATCCACGTGGGTCCCACGCTGACTCAGCAGCCACGTAGGACAAACTCGGGATCAAAACCGCTAAAGGATCTATTGTGACCGGTTTTGATTAGTTAAGGGATGCGAGATATCTGGTTTTGCAGTTTGAGGATGATGTTGTAACTCGATGATAAGTTGAGGGACTTTCGGTGTACTTTTTCCGGCCGAATATAATCTGTTTACAATCCAGCCCATGCGAGAAACTCCTGCTCCGTTTCAGTTCACAGCCCAGTCCGGCCTTGATTTTACGATGGGATGGCCCAAGCCCCAAGGATCTCGTCGCACGGTGGGAGGCCCATTATTGATGTTCCTTGTCACACTCCTTAGCCCACATAACACGTGACCATTTAATTTCTGATGAGTTTTTTATCCTTCTTTTCATCGTAACTTAAAAACATCGAGACCATGGTAAATTATATTTTTCAGAAAAAAATTAAAAACATATCTTTCTTTAATTTTTTAAATAAACCTATTTGACCACATTTCCCGTCGTGCTGTCAGTTCTGATATTTTTCTTTCGGAGATGCAAATATGTTATTCCGGTGTTCCTATTAGAGAAACACTGGAATAACTTATATGCCACCCAAGGAATTTTCTCTTTATTTTATTTTATGGTTCTATGGTCCAAATGAGGGAATGATATCCTCTGACATCTACCATAGAGGCGTGGTTGTTGATATTTGAAGTCCATCTCTTCATCCTAAAAAATAAATTTAAAACTAGATGTGACATATCCTAATAAAATAAATCTAAACATGCTTTTGTTCAGATTCGTTATAGGATGATATATCACATCTAATTCTATATTTGTTTTTTTTGGATTAAGAGAGTATACATGTCCTATTTAGGGAGCTTTTAGCTGCTGCAACTTCTCCCCCCAAACAGTCCATATTTTTTTAAGAAGTTGCAGTTGTAGAATCCAGAAAATGAACTAGAAGCCAGTAGCTGAAAAACCTAGTTTTTCCATATTCTTAAAAGTTGACTACCAATCAGCTTTCTTTAAAATCTTAAGCTCCCCAAACAGGGCTGTAAGTCAGTGACTACATTATTGGAGAGGAACTTCTTTAGCTCTCCTGGTCTCCATTTTAGGAGACGGACGTGCCCAGGCCGACGAGATGGAGGCCCAAAGCTGCATTTTTGTACTACTCAAAATGATGGGCATGATCATCTGATGGATGGTCGTGACATGGTTCGTTCTCAGTGAGCATGGGCTTGAATTCACGCATCTCAATCTAATCCTCCTCCAGTTATCATCTAAAAAAAATCCCCCTTCAGTGCCCGTGACAGCGGCATGTGTAGTATGCACAGCTCCTGAACATGATTTTCCCCCTTCAAATCCCCGCATATCTCGGGATAATCTTACCCAATATTTCCTATAAAATTCATGGAAAATTTAAATATTTGAATCATGTGCATCTTTTATTTGTATTTGGTTTTATGTCCCTCTCATTATCTCATACAAGGACCAGGTTTGGAACAAGGGAGTCAGGATTTAATTATGGTCCAACCTGTACATTCGTAGGTAATCAAACGAGGCTTTCCAATCCAAGGTAACATTCGTGATGTCCCTGTCGGGCACTCGGTCTACACGTCTCGAGCCACACTGGCCCAGTGATGTAGTAGCTCGACAGAGCAATGGCGTTTGCAAATTAAATTGATCGAACCGAGCAGGGTGGTCCGCCTGCCTAACTTGGATGGTGATCCATGGATCGATGTAACATATAACTGGTGAGTATCATCAATCTGTGGTGGTCTAATTAGCCTGTCCAAAGCTCGCCATTATGGCGATGTGTGATCATCCAGCTGACCGTGTTTAGTGCACCTTTTTTAATTTCTTTTGTTTGAATCAACCAGCTGATGATTGATCATCCAAAAATGACATCTTCTTTGGTTTATCCTGTACAGTATAATCCATCGAATATGTGCAGTGATGTTGTGCACCCGGTCAGGTCTGCACCAATTTTTTTCCCCGTGTGTGACACGCCTCTGCCGAAGTGCCGAGTCCATTGCTGCTGCTACCTGCAGTGGCAGCTTTCTGAATTCTCTTTCTGCATTCTGTAGATGGAGCAGATGCAGGTTTGACAGTGAGTTGACTGGCTGGTCCAAGCAGCTCCGACAGCTTTTCTGCAAGCTGAGCCTAATCAAATCCGTTCATCATGGGGACCACCTCACCTCCCGGCTTTGCCCCCGACGAAACTTCCGACAGGGAGGCCGGCAACGCAACCACTACAGTACATCATCATCCAGCCACGCACAACCAACTAGAAGCAGCAAGTGATTAATTTGCTGGTACTCTCATGGCCGAACTGGGCAAAATGAGAGAGTGATGTTTAGGGGGGAGATATTTCCTCTCCAAATGCTCTGAAGAAAATGTTGGTTTCAGATGCTGAAGAGATGATGAAAAGAAAAGCGAGCTTGATTCTTTGGGTGTGTTTAGTTCACGTCAAAATTACAAGTTTAATTGAAATTGAAACGATCTAATGGAAAAATTTAAAATTTATATGTGTAGAAAAATTTGATGTGATAAAAAAGTTAAAAGTTTGAAGAAAAAGTTTAGAACTAAACTCGGCCTTTTTTTTTTCTGAAAGTTGCAGAGTAAGTACAAGGTGTGATTCTTCCCCATTTAGGTCCATGGTTCACATGCCTGTTGAAATTTTTGGAAACCAGGGCTTAATAATACAGTGGATGTATATTCGAGGTTCGTCCTTTTTCTGAAAGTCATCAAGGCTAATGACGCGACTAATCATGGTTAGGACTCCACTTTAGTTGTAAGTACGGTGCTCATCTAGACGAACAGCGCTTATGCCCCTTGCACTTGATGCGATCACACCGTATTCTGCCAAGTAAGGGTGTGTTTAGATCAAAACTTTAGATCTAAAGTTTACAAAATTCCATCACATCAATCTGTCATATACACATAACTTTTCAGTCACATCATCTCTAAATTCAACCAAAATTCAAACTTTGAATGGAACTAAACTTACTTTTGACAAATGACGAAGAATCGCATCAATTTTCGCTCCTTCTCAGGATCATGGATAAAAGTAAAACCAAACCGAGGTATCGTGGCATATATATATTCCTTCTGGTTCTTTCGGTCTCCCGCTGTCTCGATCTGGGCCATCCAAACCGGAGAAACCAACGGCTCAGCTCTCTCGTTCAGAGTGAGTGTACACGTTGTGGTGGTGTTTGAGATTTATTAAAACGAAGATAAAGTAAGGTACAGAAAACGAAAAAATCAATAGCGTATAATTAATTAAGTTTTCATTATTATAATTTTTAAAAATGATTTATGTAATATTTTAAAAACTTTTCTATATAAAACTTTTTCACACAGAATATACCGTTTAACGTACTAACGAAAATCAAGCTAAAATCTATATCTTAAAGGGGCAATTATAAATTTAATGTTGGTTTGAATCGTTATTGCAAGACTATCACTAAAAAATTATAAAAATACTACTAGAATATATCCTTGCAAAATAGAAAAAAAACCGTACCTGCTGTATATTCACCTTACACTAGACAAAGAACAGAAGCAGAATTGAAAAAGAAAATGAAGGCATGACCGGGCGGAGCAATCCGAGCCGTCCGATGGTAACAGGAGGGCCCACCCGACAGTGGCTAAGGTGCGCCACGCATATGACACCTTTTTTTTTTACGGCACACGTGCCGCTGCCGCGCGCCGCCGATCTTGACCACCTCGACGCGGTCGTTTCACACGAGCGAATGACGTCGCGTCCACGGCCGGCTAATGAGGCTGTATTTAGATTAAAGTTTGGATCCAACCTTAACTTCACTCCTTTTTATCACATCTCTGTTATATATATACAACTTTTTAATTATATCATCTTTAATTTTAATCAAAATCTAAGCTTTACGTTTTCCTGAATCGTGGGTATCCACTGACTCCTCCTCACTGTTGTGCTGTGTCTCAGTGTCTGGCCTAGTGTGTGTTTGTTTGAGTGATCGAGACTTTTGAGTTCCACCTGTGGTCTCCCTGGTTGGCTGCCTCGTTTGCTCGTCATTTTTTGTTGATTTTTTTTGCACTACTTGTTTCTCCGAAATACGAGTGAAGTGTAGCATCTTGGGGGGAAAAAAGATATACAGTAACCCCATTATGCAAGCAATATTATCACTGAAAGTAGAATAATCTTATATTACTTGGGCCCGTTCAAAGTTTAAAAGTGCGTAAACGAGAAAATTATTGATGTATGATTAATTAAGTTTTAATTATTTTAAATTTAAATGGAATATTTAACTAATATTTTAAAGTAGCTCCTTTATAATTTTTTTAAAAAAACACCGTTTAATAATTAAAAAAAGATGTTAACAGGAACCAAGTTAAAATCAAAAAAGAACGAGCCTTGGTGCCTAGTTGGATCCTATGCATCCACTAACTACCCAGGTGTAGTGCCATTCCTCAAAGAAATTCTACGAAACACCAAACTTTTTCTTCAAGATGCTCAAAAAAGTTTGTTCCATATTTCATACTAAATTAATGCTTGTTCCATATTTCATATTCCAAATTAATACTTGTTCCATATTCCATACCGCAGCAACTTTTGAAGAAAAAACTGTGGACAGCCACAACTTGTGTTCTTCTCTCTATATCTATATATGAAGAGCATCCTTCATAACAAAAAGAAGAATAAAAGAACAATTCACAACATTGCCGCCGTCGTCGTCGTTGTGGTGGCATCGTTAGGCATAGTGCCAAACACTGCCGCTACGTCTGCGTCCGATGGCGATGGCCATTCAGCCACCACGGCAACCTACACAAACACACAAAAGAGAACAAAAAAAATAAAAATGGAGGATGCCAGCGTTGACGTCAAGACCGACCTTTTTGTTCTCTCTTGTCCTAAAGAAAAAAAGATTAGGGATGACTAGCTTTGCCTTAATTTGGAGTCAAGGAAAGGGTTGATCTAATTGGGGGCCCTAATTATTCTCCTGTCCACTTCTCTCAGACCAACCCACTCGACCACATTGGAAAAATTTGGAACGTTCCAAAGTGGAGAGATGGAGCTGCTGATTAAGCATGCGTGATGGGCACCGGCCTGGAGAAACCTGTGATATTCCATTCATATCTTGAGTTGATGCGCTATAACTTTATGTGGGTTTATTGGTTTATCAGTCATAACCAAAATTTAAATTTTAACATTTAAATTCATATTTGATTTTGAGAAATTAATTGTTGTGTTTTTTAATATTGACTTTTGCTAAGAATAAATATAAAAAATTAACTGTAAATTATTTTTAAATGATTTGTTCTTTTTTTTTCCCGGCTTGTCAGCCGTCTAGCACTACTGCTTGTGACAATAATTTCTTCTCAACTTTGGTCATTGATTGATCATTAAACTTTTACACTAAGAGCTAGTTCAAGAGTACTCAATTGATGATGAATTATCTGATTTTGTGATAATATACGAGGTACATAACGAATTAACATATTACAATGTTAAAAAAAGGTATTTTCATTAAGTTCTCTAAGAAACTAATAACAAAAGGGTTTTGGAAAAAAAACATCATTTAGAAACTTATAAATCGTGCCAACGATAAACCCTAATTCGTAAAAGGGAAATAACTAGGCCTAAATAGCTTTGTATTACACATATAAACTGGAGGCACGTACTATGGCTTTTAATATGTTATCGTCTCAAAATAACCCAACTTTAATATACGAATTTGATCACATAATATATCTCTAGTTGGTTCAGACGCCTTAAACTGATTTTATGATCCAGTAAACTGTACTTGTGGTACGTGTCTTTGGCCTCCGCATCAAGTATATGTATGCACGCAACCATTTTCAGCACCGAATACCTCGTACTCTAATTAATCCCTGTTAATTCGTACTAGCAACGTACAGAGTACAGTGCTGTATGATTCCTTTCTTTAGCATCACGTCGTCTCACGCACAACCTCCTCACAAACTCTGTTGCGAACCGTGGCCCATCAGCGATGTTGCTGGCTGGCTGCAGCATGCAGCGGTTGCCTACGATTCGATCGATCTCTCGTGGCTTTTAGGCGTGCTCCAAAGGCTAAAAGCCAAACCTTTTGGAATCGTTTTAATATCCAGGCCGGCTAACCTTTAAAGCGAAGCACTAACCTGATGAGCACCACCCCTCAGGTTAGATTGGTTAGCACACCAACCCAACAAGGCTTTCTTTGTGGATTGGAGTAATCTCTTTTGAGATTGACTGTGAAATTGAGCCATTGGAGGTATACTGTGTTGAAATTTGAATCCCTCTCGATTCACAAAGGAGAACTGAGTGGTTCTTTTTAAAGAGCAGTAGGGTTAGTTGAGTTGCAACTACATTTAGTTTTTTTTTTCAAAAAGAAAAAAAATTAGATGAAATATTTAATCCACGATATTTACAGTTTTGTAGCTTAGAATTCACTGTATCAATGCCAATATTTCTACACTACTCTCCCCGTCTTTGGTACTAAGGTTTTTTTTTATAAAGTTGTAGCTTATAAATTTAACTCCGAGAGTATAGAGTGAAGTAGAGTAGCTAAACCCTACTCTACCTCTCTAATTAATCTTGTGAGAGCGCCCGAGCCCGATATGCACCTTTTTAGGTGGAACTAAAACTAGAGCTCTCCTAAACAAACCTTAAGTATCTAGTGTTTTGATCGGTCAAACTTCAAATATCAACAATTTTTAGGTGTCTTGGAAAACACTACTATCATCATCTCATAAACTCGTTTAAAATAAAATTATAGTCAAAACCACACCTTCAAATACCGTGAAAAAGTTCAAATGTTAAGTATCTTTTATTGGATGGACCGTAGAACTTAATTCTTTTTTTCTTTTGTTTGTTTGGAATTTAAGAACCTAGCATTTGGGAGTTGGGACCTAAAACAACGATATCGCCATGTCGGCACCATTTAAACCCTGTTCCACATGTGACATGTTTTCATTTCTTGTGCCATTCTGCTACTCCCTCCGTCCTAAAATAAGCACAACCATGAATTTTCGTGTCCAACTTTGATCGTTCGTCTTATTTAAACTTTTTTTATGATTAGTATTTTTGTTGTTATTAGATTATAAAACATGACTTATGTATTTTAGTTTTTTTAAAAAATTTAAATCAGACGGACGATTAAAGTTAGATACGGAAACTTATAACTACGTTTATTTTAGGACGGAGGTGGTACATCTGAATTTGAACAGTGATATCTCTTGGCTGTCCCGGCACCATTCGGATTTCATAAGCCGCGTGTCCTGGCAAAATTCAGATAAGATGGAAGTGAACAGTACTCTCTCATATCTGCCTATGAAAAAGAAAAAAGAGGCAGATCATTGTGGCCCAAGCAGATCACTCACCGTACTGTAGTAACTTAGATATTGTGATGAGAAGAGCTTTTGTGGGGGGCTAGCGATGATGATTGCTAGAAGGCTGGCCATGCCATTTTGATTACAATCGCATTTGCAGAGACGGAATAAAGGGTTCCTGATCGATCTCTTTGCCTCTCCTTTTCGAATGATACGATTGGCCATGCATGACAGAAAGCCGTATATAGGTGTATAGATAGATGTGCGTACCCCTTTTCTTCCAACACCTCTCATGGTCGAATCATATCTGACATGACAAATTTGATGAATCGATCGGCTCTCAATCATTCCCCGCGAGATGAAAAATGTGAAATTGTGGTAGTTTCGTCGTGTAATATATCGACCATTTAACTGCAAATTTCACATGTATTTTGCTCAAAATCCTTGTGTTGATCAAAACAACTCTTTGTCATCAAACAATTAGTAGAGAGCTTCCATCCACTCCGAGATAAGTTACAAGAAGCAAAGTTCATCATGTTTATTATCTCCTGGTCTTCTTTACTCTATCGTACTAGAGATATTACTTTATCTTTTTATTAGTGGTACTTTGTTATCATGCTTAGAATATTCTGGACAGTTTAAGGATTCTAGCTAGTTTAGTACCACCAGTTTGAGACTTTGCGTTTTTAATAAAGTTGGATGCTAATCCATGCGTGATCTGCGCCTTTACGGCGAGGGACAATCGGCGATCGCACTAGCCGTCTCCGGTCTCCCCATCCTGAATCAACGGCTCCAGCTGCATGCCTTCCCAAACAGAAACCTACAAACAGGACACACGTTACACAGCCCAAATTATTAATGATCTGGATAGTAAATTGGTTATATCAATTACATAATATTTTTTGCTTAGTTAATTGCTACAGCTTGTCCAAGCTCGGATTAGGACCTTTTAAGAATGCTCGTATGAAATTAAAACAGCCAAATTACTCCTAATGAATTTGAAGAATTTCACTGTAATCTTACACATTTCTCAAAGGAACAAAATAAAGAGCATAAAAAAGAGAGAATAATTCGATGCGTATCTATCAGGGCAAGTAACGGCCATCATAGGAATGTACGGATGTCACATTGGTGATCGATTTGGAGGTATATTTATATAGTTAGTTGCCGGTGGTTAGCATAAATGGATATATGCTACTAGATGAATATTTGCTTTGCTAAGCTAATGGCTTCCAACCCAACCGATGCATGTGGAATTCAAATGACACCTCCACGAAGCTGACCGTCCACCCACCCACCAGCAGCAACATAAAAACCTGTCCTGGCACTGCTAGTTTGGTAGTTCCTCCGGTATTGTCTTTTCGAATAGCTGATTAAGCCAATACATGATGATTCTCTCTGCTACTAGCAAACAACGAGTAACAAGTACCCCACTGTATAAGTTAAGGGCCCCTTTAAATCGTAGGGTAGAAAAAACAGAGAAATAGAAAAAACACAGGATTCTGACAGGAATTGAAGTGTAAAACAAAGAACTGCAAAACACAGGAAAAACACAGGAATTGTCGTTTGATTGGAGGGCAGGAAAAACGTAGGAATCGGATGAGAGAGATAGACTCAAAGGAAATTTTTCAAGAGGTTGGAGCTCTTGCTAAATTTCCTCCAAAATCCACATGCAATGTGCCATTCCATAGGAATTTCAAGGGTTTGGAAAGCTTCAATCCTTTAAATCAAATGGCCAAATAAGAAAATTTCCATATAAGATTTGAATCCTATGAAATTCCTACATAAATCTTTTGATTCAAAGGGGCCCTAAATTTACCTGGAGAATCAATAAAAAAATACATACAATCTTTCTAAATTTTTTTAAAATATTTCCAAAAACACATTTCAAAATAGTAAGGAAAAAAATGTTGTTTATTTTTTTTCTTCAAAATGGCTCTCGGCACCATAGCTGAAAGCTTGCCGCAACATATTTTGTTTTGTACAACAAACACTGCCACGGTATTGGTATCGTTATCGTGCTTTTTTTACGTAATGATAAAATCTGCCCTTTGCTTCAATAGGAGCTGCAGCCATATAGTTATTGTTCCTGATATATGGCAAAAAGAAAAATCAGATTTGGAAATAACCATTTGTTCTTTTAACAGAAGGCACAAAAATGTGAAAAAGAAAAAGTGTTCTTAAAGGATCGTTTTAAGTTGTTAGTTCTTGGATGTTCACGTGCTTAATTACCACTGATTGTCTAATTAATTACCACCTGCTGGGAAGGGGAAAAAAACTTCATGTACGTACACGCGTACCTTCGGCGAAAATCCATGCGTTATGTGCGACACAATCCTAGTTGCACAGTGACAAATATTCTCCCAAATCATCACCTGCACATTCATCCAATCTGCCGATTGGTTCCCAACTTCTGCTGTGCTACCGACCGTGGCACCGTGCCATACACACCCCATGTGATCGGAATATACGCAGACATATATCATACTGTGTACATATGTATCTACCGGCCGGCCATGTGGATTATGGGATTGCGAATGGAATTATGTGATTTAGTGCCGTGTTTTCAGTTAACACCCTGCTCTGTCACTATATTATTGCCGAATATTCTGGTTATAATTAGGATTAGGGGATTAATAATCCTGTGGCTGGCAGAGAGAGAGAACGAGAAGGGGTACATCTCCAACGAACGGATGATGGTAAATTGGTGATGGTAGAAAGCATGGCTGGAAGAGGCAAAAGAAGGCAATTTGATTGTACAGGATGTAATTATTCAGCCGCCCGGGAGATAAAGACAGATGTTAGAATCCAGCAAACTGTGATAATGCAAAAGGTGATGTGTATGGCTGTACATAGTAGCTGATAGCTGACATGTATAGCATTCTGCCCCACTACTTCTTGTTTGAGCCGGATTGAGATCCTCTACCTTCAAATACATCATACCTTTGTCACTAACAGGTGGGGCCATAGTCCATTGGGTCCACCTGTTAATGATAAAGGCACGTACCTTTGAAGGTAGAGGATCCTGATCCGTTTGTGCCACCGCTTTAAATTTTACAGCTCATTTATCTCTTCCTATTTTCCATAGGAAAAAAATCTGACTACTAAAAATAAATAGTATATGGGTGTTTAGATTCAGAGCTTTAAAGTTTTGGCGTGTCACATCGATTATTATATAGGATGTCGCAAGGGATGTTTGGGCACTAATAAAAAAAACTAATTATAGAATCTGTCAGTAAACATCGAGACAAATTTATTAAGTCTAATTAATTCGTCATTAGCAAATGTTTACTGTAGCACCACATTGTTAAATCATGTAGCAATTAGTCTTAAAAGATTCGTCTCACAAATTAGTCACAATCATTACAATTGGTTATTTTTTTAGCCTATATTTAGTACTTAATGCATGTGTCCAAACGTTTAGGTAGCGTTTGGTTGGAGGGATATCCCGGGATGGGATGGGATCATCCCATTTTTAGGTGTGTTTGGTTGAGAGGCTAGAAGGGATGGGATGGCTCTAGAAGGGAATATTCCTTCAATATTTGGGACCGATTCATCCGGGAAAAAGAGGCGGACCGCGCCATCCCACTTCCGCCTCGCGCCTCACTTGTCTCGGCGCGGTAACTCTCGCGCCCCACCACATATTTTCACCGCTTCTCATTTTTCCCTTCGCTCTTTTCTCTCCTCCTCGCGAGTCGCGAGTCCGTTTCTAGGGTTAGGGTTAGTGGCAGCGGCGGAAGCGCACGAGGCGGCGGCGCGAGCAGGGGTGCGGCGGCGGCGGCCCGCGAGCGGGGCGCGGCGGCGGCGGCGCGCGCCAAGCGACGCGGCGGCGCGCGCCAAGCGACGCGGCGGCGCGCGAGCGGGGCGCGGCGGCGGCTCGCGCAGGGCGACGCGGCGGCGCGCGAGCGGGGCGCGGCGCCGGCGCGAGCAGGGCGACGCGGCGGCGCGAGCAGGTGACGCGGCGACGCGATAAGGGCGAGGCAGCTGCGGGAGTAGGGGCAAGCCAGCAGCGCGCGAGCCTCTATTGCCAGTTGCTGCTCATCCTCATCTTCTCCATCCCCATCCACAAACTGCAGAGCTCAGTTTCCATTGTACAAGGTAAAAATACCCTAAACACTGAATGGGGATTTCTTTTATATAGATCTGTGCATGTCTGTTTTTTTTAAGAATGTTGTAGTATAATTATTTCAACAATGTGTTAATTTTTTTGGTAAATTTCTTGACAGTAGATGATGGTCATGTGTTATTTTTGTTGTTGTATTGTAGATGGATAAGAGGACCAAGCTTTTAGTTTGTATTGCTGCTACAAATTTATTGTTATCAATGATGGCCATGATTATTCGGTCTAGGAAAAGAACGAGAGGTTCAAGGAGAGAAGGTATTAGATATGGCCCAATGGCTGAAAGGGATAGGATAAGAATTGAGTACCTAGAAACGAAAATTTGGTTCAATGATACAACTTGTATTGACATGCTTAGACTTAGAAAAGGAAGTTTTTTTCGTTTTTGTAAGCTATTTAGGGATCGTGGTTTACTTGAAGATACCATCCACATGTGTATTGAGGAACAAGTGGCTATGTTTGAAATAGGTTAGTCCGCACTAATTATGGTAGGTCTGGAGAAACAGTAAGTCGTTATTTCAACAAAGTCCTTCATGCAATTGGTGAGCTACGAGATGAACTTATCAGACCCCCCTCATTGGACACTCCAACTAAAATAGCAGGAAATCCTAGATGGGATCCTTACTTTAAGGTGTGAGATTCATTCCTATCTCATTTTATATTTATGTGAACATTGATGTATTGTCCCTAATTTTTAATGTTGTTGAACACCAAATAGGATTGTATTGGAGCTATTGATGGCACACATATTAGAGCCTCTGTTCGTAAGAATGTGGAGTCCTCTTTTCGTGGTAGGAAGTCCCATGCCACTCAAAATGTAATGGCGGCCGTAGATTTTGATCTTCGGTTTACTTATGTCCTGGCTGGTTGGGAGGGGACAGCACATGATGCTGTAGTTTTAAGAGATGCTTTGGAACGTGAAAATGGCCTTCATGTCCCACAAGGTAATAGATTACTATAGTTTATCAAATTCTCCATGACAAATGTTGATATTTAGGAATGTGACCAACTTATCGATCATATGATAGGAAAATTCTATCTAGTTGATGCTGGATATGGAGCCAAACAAGGATTCTTGCCTCCTTTTCGTGCTGTCCGGTACCACTTGAAAGAGTGGGGGAATAATCCGGTGCAAAATGAGAAGGAGTTGTTCAACCTTAGACACTCATCCCTCCGTATAACGGTTGAACGTGCATTTGGGTCACTAAAGAGGAGGTTCAAAGTTCTAGATGATGCCACTCCATTCTTCCCATTTCGAACTCAAGTAGATATTGTTGTAGCTTGTTGTATTATTCATAACTGGGTCATAAATGACGGAATTGATGAGCTTGTAGCTCCGTCTGATTGGTCAAGTGAGGACATTGATGAATCGTCAACTTGGCAAGCGAATGACCATGCATTGATGGTTCAGTTCAGGCAGGGTTTAGCTGATCAGATGTGGGCTGACCGTAATAACCATCATGGAGTGTAATATGTAGCTATGCAACTTGTATTTCTACCTTATTTGCTACATTTCATTTGTATTATGAACTTCTTTATTTATTTATTTCGTGTGGACAGCTTGTTGTAGTCCATTTGCCAAATCTCAGTTGTATGGATAAATGTATTGTTGTATGCTGAATTTCTGGTTTGATGAATTGATGAATGTTGAATTTCTTGGTTAATATGTTGCTGGATGCTAATATTCTGGGTTGATATGTTGGTGAAAGGTAATTTTTTGGGTTGATATATTGCTGAATGCTCATATTCCCGGTTGATATGTTGTGAATGCTAATTTTTTGGGTTGATATGTTGCTGAATGGTCATTTTCTGGGTTGATATGTTGGTGAATGGTAATTTTTTGGGTTGATATGTTGCTGAATGGTCATTTTTTTATTAGATATATTGCTGAATAGTTATTTTCTGAGTTCATATATTGTTGCATGCATAATTTATTGATATATATATTACTGAATGGACATTTTTGTTTCATTTTATGATAGGTAGGAAATGGATAACAACAGTGGCAAGGGAGGAAGCACCCATGCTTCATGGACCTCAGCTATGTCCTCTTTCATGCTTTCTCACCTAGCTAATGTTGTTGCTGGTGGCACAAGGACCTCATCTGGTTTCAAGGCAGTCCATCTCAATGCATGTGCTAGGGCGGTCAATGAAAGGTTCAATAGTACTCTCACGGGTGAGCAAATTAAGAACCATTTGAAGACATGGCAAAGAAAGTTCTCGAAGATAAATAGGCTTAGGAAAGTGAGTGCTGCTGGTTGGGATGAGAAAAACTTCATTATTACTCTTGATGATGAGCACTATAATGGTTATATTGAGGTATATGTCTTATTTTCTGGGTTCTTTGCTTTATTTTTATAACTTTTTATTGCATTTGCTTATACATTAACTTTTGTTTCATGAAGGATCACAAGGCTGATGCGGATTATTTTAACAAACCTCTTGCACACTATGGTGAGATGCTTACAATATTTGGTAGCACCATGGCTACAGGAAAGTATGCAAAGGACTCAAGTTCAGTCCTAGGAACAGAGGATGTCCAAGATGACAATGATGAAGAAAATGATGGTCCTGCCACTACTGATGATCGTGCGGAGGCATCATCTGCAAGTAAGCCAAAGAAAGCAAAAACACAAGAGAATGAAGATGATGGGCTGATTGGTGCATTCACTAGTGTTGGTGACAAGCTTGCCTCTGCTATACTAAAGGTCGCCGAGCCGGACAATAAGATTCCAGAAGGTTTATTTGACACATTGAAAACCCTTCCTGGTTTTGAGGAGGTCCATAGATCATTTTACTATGCTCATTTGGTTGCCAACCCTCATATTGCTAGAGCATTCGATGGACTTCCATTTGAAAACAAGATGCATTGGTTTGCTATGTTCATTAGTGAAAAGTTCCCTGGATCAACATAGGCTTCTTGGATGAGTTGGATAGTTCTTTTGGTGTTATGTGTTGTTGGTTGGCTTATTTACCTATTATATGTAAGACTTTAAACTGCCAATATGTTTGAGGCAGAGAACTTACTAGACTTAAAATTGCTATCATGTGCAAGAATTAAAATGTGCTATTATGTGTAAGACCTTCGGTTGCTAATATGTGTAAGACTAAGATTTGCTATTATTATGTGTGGCTTGTATTATATGTGCCCTGTGAAGCCTACTGTTGCAGCAATTAGTATCGGCATACATGAAGTTTTATTAAATCTTTTTAATAACCTATGGAGCTATATTGTTTGCGAACAGATTCACAATGGTCATTTTCAAATAGTGTGGTGTTCATGAGTAAGTATTATTTTGCACTGTGTGGTATTCATGACTAGTTGAGGGTAACCTCACCAACTAATATCAATAGGTAACCCTATCAAGCATCCCACCTTCATCCCTCCATCCAAACAATGTATAGGATCATTCCATCCCATTATATACCTCAAACCAAACAAAAAAAGTGCTCGTTCCATCCCTGTAACCAAACAAAAAACAGGATCATCCCATTCCAAAAAACAGGGATGGACCTAACCCATCCCACCCTGTCCCCAAACCAAACACTACCTTAATGTGATATGGTGTAAAATTTTTATGTGGGAACTAAACCATTTTTGATTTCCGCAGTAAATTCATCTCCAACTTAGTAAGTGACAATCACAACAATCGTATTAGAAAACCGTCCCTAGCTAACATGATACTTTACCTCGTGGACAACAAATTGGAACTATCGGACCTGCCATGTTCGGTTGCCATACTAGTCCTATACCAGTACTAGTACATCGCCAATTATCCGTACACCCACCGTGTCCGACCACCGTACAAAGTACAACGCCAACCCCCGGCGATGCCCGGAGAGAAGCGAGAGGAAGGAAACAAACCCAACGGGGCCGGCCGACCGGGACCAACCGACCGACCAAGCAAGCAAGCGCCCAAACGGTTGGGTTGGGTTGGGTTGGGACGTACGTGATGCCCTGACTCCGAAGCCACCTTGCAGCAGCACGCTCCCATTGAAATCGACCGAGGATTAATTCCGTTCCGTCGAGGTGGTACGCATCAACGCATGGATAGGATGGAGATGGACCAGCCTAGCCGCATGCGCATGCAGATGCAGTGCAGTGCAGGCCTCCTCCTCCTCCTCAAAACATACCTTTCCTTTCCATCCGGCCGCCCACGCAAACCCTCTCTCTGCACATGCGAATATGTGTGTGCACTGTACAGTTACCGGTTTTTTCCTTTTTGTGATGCAGTTATGCAGAAGGTAGTCGTTGTTACTGCACATATTGTCGTTTTCTGTTAATTCTGGAAATGGGCAGAAGATAATGTTTCTTTTGGATACTGACGTGCAAATTGATAGCATGCATGGATAATCACTTGCGCTGATTCTCACTCCCACTTGTAACTTTGATCTTGATCGATAGCCAAGTTTGTAGATATTACTCGCTCCGTCTCATATTATAAAACTTTCTAGCATTACTCATATTTATATATGTGCAGATTTATTAACATCTATATGAATGTAGACAATGCTAAAAAATCTTATAATATGAAACGGATGAAGTAGTAGACCTCTAACATCTTTGGAACATCTTATTGTTCTCGTTTTTTAAGAGAAAAATGGTTTTATATAAGAGTAAATTTTGGAGAAGTGTAATTTTTAATGTAATCTATCGGTTTGCTAATAAGACCCAATATGTACATGGACAACATTTGAGATTATAAAAAAAATAATGTCGATAGGGCCCTCATCATTATTGACAAACCAAGCCCACATATCATACATACTTTGCTAGATGTAGTGTAACAGTGTGCCACATCATCAAGCTACACTATTGTCTGTATACGGGCACCATGTATTGTATGATAGAACAACATGTAAGGCTGGAAACGACACGATTTGTGTGCATACACGTATTTTGTGTAATTAAAAAATAGCTTGTAAATGTAAACGTGAAGGAAAACCATAGCACAAAATTATGTTTCCTAAACGTAACAGGGAAGAGGTAAACTTGTTCAAAAACTTCCGCGACAATTCAGTACTACAGTACGATCATCCTGCACGGTTGAGTGACTTGAATCCGCGGCGGTTTGATCGCTACAGAAGCAACCGGCCCCACAACCCAGTGGCTCAACACACAGCCAAAAGCAGCCGTACCGCAACTAGCCCCAACCCCAACCCCAACACAACAGGTCAAACCATGGTCTCCCCCATGTTTCACCGATCCGATTAATCTATTCTTCTCGTAAAAAGTTAAAAAAAAATTGTTTCGACCCATCCATTCCCACTCTCTACTCAGCTCATCAGCTCATCAGCTACTCTACTCTCCCACTTGCTTCCGCTGCTTCTCCTCTCCATAAGAGCACCCACCAACTCAGCCTCTCCTCCCATCGCCGCCGCCAATGCCGGCCTCCACGGCCTCGCCACCGCCGCACCTCGTCTGAACCCCCGTCTTGCTGCCGCCGGAAACCACGCCGAGAAGTTAACCATGGGGTCTGGCTCACTCTTCCTCCTCCTCCCGCTCTTCCTGGTGCTCGTCGTCGTCAATGTCGGGCAGGCGGTGAACCAGGACGGGCTGTCCCTGCTCGACGCGAGGCGCGCGCTCGCCGTCCCGGATGGCGCGCTGGCGGACTGGAACGCGCGCGACGCCACGCCCTGCAGCTGGACGGGCGTCTCCTGCGACGCTGCCGCTGGCGGCGTCGGCGGCGGCGCCGTGACGGGGATCTCCCTCGCGGGCCTCAACCTCACCGGGTCGTTCCCGGCGGCGTTGTGCCGCCTCCCGCGCGTCGCGAGCATCGACCTCAGCTACAACTACATCGGCCCCAACCTGAGCTCCGACGCCGTCGCGCCGTGCAAGGCGCTCCGGCGGCTCGACCTGTCGATGAACGCGCTCGTCGGCCCGCTCCCCGACGCGCTCGCGGCCCTCCCGGAGCTCGTGTACCTCAAGCTCGACAGCAACAACTTCTCCGGCCCGATACCGGAGTCGTTCGGCCGGTTCAAGAAGCTCGAGTCGCTCTCGCTCGTCTACAACCTGCTCGGCGGCGAGGTCCCGCCGTTCCTCGGCGGCGTGTCCACGCTCCGGGAGCTCAACCTGTCCTACAACCCGTTCGTGGCGGGGCCCGTGCCGGCCGAGCTCGGCAACCTCACCGCTCTGCGCGTGCTCTGGCTCGCCGGCTGCAACCTCATCGGCGCCATCCCGGCGTCTCTCGGCAGGCTCGGCAACCTCACGGACCTCGACTTGTCGACGAACGCGCTCACCGGCTCGATACCGCCGGAGATTACGCGGCTGACGAGCGTCGTGCAGATCGAGCTGTACAACAACTCGCTCACCGGGCCGATTCCCGTGGGGTTCGGCAAGCTCGCGGAGCTCCAGGGCGTGGACCTCGCCATGAACAGGCTCTACGGCGCCATCCCGGGTGACTTCTTCGAGGCGCCGAAGCTGGAGAGCGTGCACCTGTACGCCAACTCGCTGACGGGGCCCGTGCCGGAGTCGGTGGCGAAGGCGGCGTCGCTCGTCGAGCTGCGGCTATTCGCGAACAGGCTGAACGGCACGCTGCCGGCCGACCTCGGCAAGAACAGTCCTCTGGTGTGCGTGGACATGTCCGACAACTCCATCTCCGGCGAGATCCCGCCGGCGATATGCGACCGCGGCGAGCTCGAGGAGCTGCTTATGCTCGACAATATGCTCTCCGGACGAATCCCCGACGGGCTCGGGCGGTGCCGGAGGCTGCGGCGGGTGCGGCTGTCGAACAACAGGCTCGACGGCGACGTGCCCGCCGCGGTCTGGGGCCTGCCGCACATGTCGCTGCTCGAGCTCAACGACAACCAGCTCACCGGGGTGATCTCTCCGGTCATCGGCGGCGCGGCCAACCTGTCCAAGCTGGTGCTGTCCAATAACCGGCTAACTGGTAGCATCCCGCCGGAAATTGGCTCGGCCTCGAAGCTGTACGAGCTCTCTGCCGACGGCAACATGCTCTCCGGCCCGCTCCCCGGATCCCTTGGCGGCCTCGAAGAGCTCGGCCGGCTTGTTCTCCGGAACAACTCGTTGTCAGGTCAGCTGCTCCGGGGAATCAATTCTTGGAAGAAGCTTAGTGAGCTCAACCTCGCCGACAATGGCTTTACCGGAGCAATTCCGGCAGAGCTCGGCGATTTGCCGGTGCTGAACTACCTTGACCTCTCCGGCAACCGTCTCACCGGTGAGGTACCAATGCAATTGGAGAATCTGAAGCTGAACCAGTTCAATGTCTCCAATAACCAGCTCAGTGGCGCGCTTCCGCCACAGTATGCGACGGCGGCATATCGAAGCAGCTTCTTGGGCAACCCGGGGTTATGTGGAGATAATGCCGGTCTATGTGCCAATTCACAGGGAGGTCCTAGATCCCGTGCTGGCTTTGCCTGGATGATGCGCTCAATTTTCATATTTGCGGCTGTTGTTCTGGTTGCTGGAGTTGGGTGGTTCTACTGGAGGTACCGGAGCTTCAACAATTCTAAGCTAAGTGCCGACCGTTCGAAATGGTCATTGACATCATTCCACAAGCTCTCATTCAGCGAGTATGAGATCCTGGATTGTCTTGATGAGGATAATGTGATTGGTAGTGGCGCATCCGGGAAGGTGTATAAGGCAGTGCTCAGCAACGGTGAGGTGGTTGCTGTTAAGAAGCTATGGGGGTTAAAGAAGGGGACGGATGTTGAGAATGGCGGTGAAGGATCCGCAGCTGACAACAGCTTTGAGGCTGAGGTGAAGACTCTTGGCAAGATTCGTCACAAGAACATTGTCAAGCTCTGGTGTAGCTGCACGCACAATGACACCAAGTTGCTGGTGTACGAGTACATGCCCAATGGTAGCCTAGGAGATGTGCTACACAGCAGCAAGGCTGGTTTGTTGGATTGGTCGACACGGTACAAGATTGCACTGGATGCAGCGGAGGGGTTATCCTATCTTCACCATGACTGCGTCCCTGCGATCGTCCATAGGGATGTCAAGTCGAACAACATCCTCTTGGATGCTGAATTTGGTGCCCGTGTTGCAGACTTTGGGGTTGCCAAAGTGGTAGAAGCCACTGTCCGGGGCCCCAAGTCGATGTCGGTGATTGCGGGTTCATGTGGTTACATTGCACCTGGTTAGTCTCACTAATTGTTTCAGATCTAAGTTTCAGCTAGTCCTTATATAGAATTGTTAATCTGATACTTGTTTTGTGCAGAGTACGCATACACACTCCGCGTCAATGAGAAGAGCGACATATACAGCTTCGGAGTGGTTCTTCTTGAGCTCGTGACAGGGAAGCCGCCTGTCGATCCAGAGTTCGGTGAGAAGGACCTGGTGAAGTGGGTGTGCAGCACAATTGATCAGAAGGGGGTAGAACATGTCCTCGACAGCAAACTCGACATGACCTTCAAGGATGAGATCAACAGGGTGCTGAACATCGCCCTCCTCTGCTCGAGCTCCCTACCAATCAACCGCCCGGCGATGCGCAGGGTGGTCAAGATGCTGCAAGAAGTGCGCGCCGAGGCCACAAGGCCAAGGCTGGAGAAGGACGGCAAGCTGTCGCCATACTACTACGAGGACACCTCCGATCAAGGGAGCAGCGTGTAAAGGTAAAAACCCCCAAAAGAGAAGAAGATGACAATAGGCCAATAGCTGCTTCCATGAATCTTTTCCCATGGCTTGTAGAGCTGTAGCTAGGTAGGAAAGCTGCAATCATAACCCAGTCGTGTCCAAAATTCTATAGTTGCTGATTTTGAGCGCTGAATTTGCTCGCTGCCGACGCCGGCCTCCGACAGCACGGTTAACTCTGGAGCTGTGCTCTCCAGTCCGGCAATGGAGGACAGTAAGCTGGTGGGTGCCCGGTGTTCTTGGCTGTCCTTGCTGTATGTGGGCCGTGCCATTGATGCCGGTAGGGCAGATCGCTCGTCTGCTGTCCATCGAGAGAAGAAAAGTCTGTGAACGGAATCAAATGTAGGTGTGTACTGTAATTAGTACTGCTACTTTGCCTTTTCTCCTGAGATAAGCTAGGAGTATTGTTCAAGGCTCATGGTGATGGCCCATGGGGTGGTTGGATCAACTATTTCCTGCTCTTCAACTCAGCAGGAGAGATGGAAATACTAATGCAAACGAGTGAATGAATGAATCTGACCTCTTTATTACGAGTACTACTAGTACTAGTCCATGTTTGCTGTTTGCTTCTGAATTTCTCAACCAAAATGATTGTGTGTTCTCTGTACCGAGAACTATTTGATGTGCCATTTTTATACGAATCAATCATTCGACTACTCCATGCTGCCCGTTGCTGTACCATTACAGTACACGTCGCAGTTTGGATTGGCATTTGGCATTTGGCAAGCTGTTCGAATCTCACAGGGAAGCCGGGTTTGGCGCCGTGTCAAGAGTTTCTATGCGTTTTCAATGCGCGGGCGCTCATCAATGGGGCTCGCTGCTGTCGGTTGCGCGATGGATACGACAGTGGCACGAGGGTTTTGTTTACTGGAGTGATTAGATTGGACAGCAGCAAGTGTATGGGGGGTTTGTCTCGGCCAGCGCGTCGCCTTTCGGTTCAGGCGCTTTGGAAGTTGGATTTCGAGTTGTTCGCATCGAAGAGGTCATGTGGAGATGGAAACCAGAGCAGTGTTGTGTTGTGACCGTGTTTTGAGTTGTTTCTACGATGCCATCTGGGGTCTCTGGTGATGCTTGGGATGGGTTCGGTTCGGTGTCACGCCGTGCTGTCTCTCGGCGAATCTGTTGTGCTTGGCGCCCGCTGCGGAACCGAGAAGGCGTTGTGTGTGGGCTGCTCGTTGAACATGGGCCGGGTCTGTTCGGCGTTGGGCTGAGATTTGTGAGGATCCAGAATGCCAGGCTGCCGTGCCGGCATGGGCCACCACAATGGCCACCGGCGTCCGCGACACGAGGCCCAGAACTGGGGGGAATATTTCTACTGGGCCGAGCAGGCGATCACGCATGCCGCGGAGCTAGCTGAGACCGCGACCGCCTCTCCCGCCCGCGCGCGCACACGAACTCCCCGCATCGCGCGCCTTTCCCCTGCGAATTCGTGCACTCGCGAGTCGCGAGCGTCTCGCTCTTCACCGGTCCACGCTCCTCACGCTGCCATGCACCGGGCGCACGCCGCGCGCTCGCATCGCATCGCAGGAGGAGTAGTAGCGTGGTAGACGCGGATTGGTTGGGCGCGTTCAATCACCAACTGACAAAGGCTGCGGCCAGCCTGCCACCTTTCGCCGCGAATCTTTCCGTTCACGTCGCCTCCCTTTCTCCTCTCCGGCTCTCCGCCTCTCTCCGCACGCAGCCACGAAACGGCAATCGCGAAAAGCTCGCCGGTCACCGCTCCTCCTCCTGGCCTTCTCTCCTCAAAAACCCTAGCTCCTCCGCCTCCTCTACTAGTCCTAGTCCTCTCCTCTCTCTCCCCCCCCCCCCCCCCCCCCCTCTCCCGGAGCTCGCACCAAGCAGCTGTGCGGCGTCATCTGAGCGAGCTCGAATGGGGCCTCCTCTTCTGCCATCGACGTCGTGGGTGATCCTGAGCCGGGAGGTTTACGCGTGCGGCGACGGCGACGGCGGCGGCGGGATCCTCCTACCGGAGGGCGCCGACCTCGCCCTCCAGCTCGCCGCGCCGCCGCGCGTCTCGAAGCTCGCCGTGTCCCGGCGCATCACGCCGGCCAAGGTGAACCCCTTTGCCAAGTGGAAGTCCTTCGTCATCGCGATCGACCCCTCCGCGGGGCTCGTCCTCCTCCTCGCGCCGCCGCCCCCAGGACCTGGTCCCGGCGAGCTGCGGTCCTTCACCGACGTCGACGGCAAGGTGCACACGTACCACGTCACCACCATGCCGACCCAGCGCTACTTCGTCTGCGACATCGCCGCCCGCACCGCCTACTACCTCCCCGACCCGGAGGGATGCGTCTTCAACAACGATCTGAGCATCATCGCCGCGCCAGGAGGTGGGGGAAAGTACCTGGTCGTCGAGTTCAAGTTCATCGTTGGCGGCGACAAGGCCACCCTCCTCTGCTTCTCGTCCGAGACCGGCCTGTGGGAGAAGAAGCCCGTCAACAACCCCCTGCCGCGCTGGATCTGGAGATGCTTCGACGTCGGTTCCTACGCCGGCAAGCTCTACTGGGTGGACACCGCGGCGGGCCTCCTCTTCTGCGATCCGTTCGTCGACGAGCCGCACATGGAGTATGTCCCGCTCCCCAGGGTCGAGCTCCCGCCAGAACACGACGAGGACTGCCACGGCTGCGACTACTGCGCCGAGAGAGCGTTCGTCTCCCGCCGCTGCGTGCAGCTGAGCGACTGCAAGTTCAGGTGCGTGGAGATGGGCTCTGCAAGCGACGGTGCTACTACCATGGTCTCCATGCACACGCTGGTTGATCCGGGGACCAAGGTGTGGACGCTTGAGTACGCCGTGAGCTTCGCCGACATCTGGGCCAGCGAGAGCTACAAGGCGGCTGGGCTGCCGGAGAAGGCCCCGGTGCTCGCGCTCGTCCACCCCAAGAACCCCGACGTGGTGTACTTCTTCGTGGAGGACCAGCTCGTCGGCGTCGACCTGCGCGCGAAGGAGGTCCTGGAGTATGAGACCCACAAGATGACCGTGCCGGAGAACGCCCGTGTGTTTCCTTACGGCCTTCATCCAATGGTGCTCCCGCCCGCGCTCTCCGCAGGTAATTGTTCCTTGCGCTCAATACTTCCTTGATACTATTAGTGCTCATCTTGTCAATGTTCTCAAATCTGCTACTCCCTCTGGTTCCATTTTAATTGATGTTTTGGATAATGACACGATCTACAAAATATATATTTGACCTTACTTTTCTATTATAATATATACATTAAATAAATGCATGTTTACTTTTATTATAGTTCTTTAAAAGACAAATCTATATATGTTGTTTTAGTTTCTTTAAACTAAATATTTTTAAAGTTATTGATGGTCAAAAGTTATATAAATTTGATCTCAACTTTGTCCAAAATATCAATTAATATAGAACCGGAGGGAGTAATTAGAACGGGACATGGTACTAGGATAATGTGGTTTCAACTTTCAAGTACTGCTCCTATTGGTCGTGTAGTGACAGTATTGAGCAAGTTCATACTAGGGGCCTGTTTGGAAGATTAGCTCAGGGCTAATTTTGAGAGCTAATGTTTAGTCATGAATTGGTAGGCTAAACATTAGTCTAGGGTGGTATGTTTGGATCCATGGCCTAATTCAAGGCTAAAAGGTGGAGAGAGAGTAGAAAGAGAGAAGAGAGAAGGAAAGAGAGAGCTGCTTTTTGATAGTCCCCACACAAAATTAGCCCCATTAGAGTAAGTTTAATAGTACAGCCCTCTACTAACTCTAAATCATCTATAGCTAATGTAATAGCCAATTCATACAATAGTTACTTACTATACTATTAATACCTGGTCCCACCTGTCATACACATCTTGGAGTCCGTGCTGCAGTTGGCTACAGATCTGTAGCCCGCTGCTCTTCTCTCTCTTCCTTTATCTCTCTAAAATATGTTTATAGCTAGCTTATAGCCTGCTATTGTACCTGCTCTTAGCACCCCTTAGAGGGGCTAATGTTTTGAGGGGGGGCTAATTCACATTAGCTCAAAATTAGCCCACCTATTTAAATTCTTGAGGGCTAATTTGAGGCTAAAAGGTGAGGGCTAAACATTAGCCTATGAAACCAAATAGGGTCTAGTATGTCCTAGCTATTCTGTCCGTTTTGCGCCCGTTTAATCTCATGGTTTGATTGGTTAGTTTTTGTGTTCAGTGTTCCATGCTGATTGGTGTGTCTGTGCCATGTGTATAAGACTATGCTTTTCATGGTACCGATCTGTTGTGAATTCTGAGCAGTCTGCGCGTTCAGTACATCTTGATGAATTGGTGTGTTCAGTTTGCGTTTAATCCCAAATAATTGGAGTTCATTTGAGTTTCTTGCCTACCTATTTGGCCATTCATATGTTGATCTTGATGGTTCCTGAAATTCATTAAATTTTGACAAATTTGGTCTAGAACTTTTATTTATGGTGTTCGTTTGCATAAACATTTGCACATATATATATGCATTACTCGGTATGATAAAAAGTTCAGTTCTGCTGCTTAATTCATACCCACTGTCTACTGAAAGTGACTGCATGAACCGTGTAATATGTGTCATGTATAATTAGCATCTTGCATCCATACGCTGAAATTGCAATACATTCATTTTGTTCATGTAAAGAACATTTATGTTGCACTGAATTTTTCTGAATGTACTAACAAGGTGGTAAGACACTAAGACCTATTACTGAGAGCAATATGCACAATTGTACACATGGTATTGAAGATGGATACATATAAAAACATCAATTCATGTTTTCTTTTTCATTCATCACTTAAACCTTCCTGCTAGTAGTTTCTTTTGTTGTATCCTGTTATTCTGACATTTGCACCAACTTCTTGCAGCGGTCTCAGATTATTATTTCCTCTTGCTCTTCATATTCTCTTATTCATATATGTGAATATTATTTCCTGATAACCATATGGCACTTTTTAGGGCAAGATTATTACCACTTCAATTCCTATCACTCAAATCAAGTTGTTCTATCAGTTATCGCTTCCTCTTCTTTTTATCCTATAATAACAGAAATTTGTCTAGTTTTTATCAGCAAATGCACTTTCAGGGCAAGATTATTAGTACCACTTCCTGTCACTCAAACATGCATGTTCGTTAGTATTTTGACTAACTTATGTTTTCTTTGATTAAAGGTTTATCTAAGGAGGGTGCTACCTCTGCGTGTGATAACCAGTTGGATGTAGGCATTTTGGATCTTTCAAATGTTCGCATTTTGGAGTTCTCTTCGCCTGCCTCTTGAGAATAACTGTAGAATGCTGCTATTCCTTTTCATGATTTGTTATGCTTATGTCGGATACTGTTGCACTTATTGCGGTAGTACTCGAGTAGTATGTTAATAGCATGCCTGGATAATTAAATTAACTTTGCAGGTTTAATTTGTCTTTTTTGTTATGCTCCTCTTGATTATTGTTTCTGCTGTTGCATCCTCAAAGTTGGAACCTGGAATCAACTCTGAGTGAAAATCACTCAGTACTTGTCAAGTTGCCCTGCCTGCACACCTGGTCTCCATTTCCAGCTCTTCTTTTTGATCCCCAACAAGGCGGGTTCCAGTGTAGTTCAGAAAAAAAATTGCAAGCCATAAATTCAATCTACATCTTGACAAAAAGGGATAAATTGTTCTGATTTTTTTTAAAAAAATACTAAACGCTCCTAAAAACAGATTACGAAAACATTAGATTGTTCACTAAGGCATGCATTTGTTTGAATTTTGCTGGAGTGGTTATTGTATCCGGTGAAGAAATATTTTTCACATCGTGAAGTAATTCTCATTGCAGTATGTTATTAAGAAATCTTAAGGGTTATAAGCTACGCTATGCCTAGTATTATTTTGTTCGTGTCACGTTGCCTGCGACCACATGCATCTCATTTGTTTTTTGTTCGTGGACCCGGCCCAAAACCTAGCGGAAGGTTTCGTGCGCTGCTGATCATTTGTGTTCAGCTGGTCGAAGCAGCGCGGCCGCTGGGGTGGCGGTGTTGCTGCCTGCCGCGACGTCCGACTCACGTACGCCGACTAGCTCGGTCGCAGGAAACAGCTCGGCACGCCGGCACCAGCAAAGCTCACGTATAGCTACACGAGTCACGTCTCGCTCGGCGCGCGCACGCACGATCGAACGAACTCACTCACTCGCGTCGTCGCACCGCCCCGACGCGCCTGATTCCCCCACGCTGCCACACACCGGACTTGGTTGCATCGCGCGCCGGAGCGTAGACACGAGCTGTGTCGGGCGTTTCGCCGCTGCCTTTCCACGACGAGCTGCCTTCTTGCAGATACCAAAACGGCGACTGCCAAAAAGAAGAGAACGATCACCAATCCTCCTCTCCCTCCTGAGCTGCACGCAGCACGCCTCTCTACCCTCTCCACCGCATCATCACGCGACAAAAACCCACGCGGATTGATTCAAACTCGTAGTACCAATCCTTCCCATCTCTTCGTGAATCGATTTCCTCGTCCCCTCCTCTCCTCAAACCCTAGCTTCTACACTTCTACTCCTCCCTTTCCCCCGTGCGCACGTCGTTGTGGAAGACCGATCGAGCTCGAATGGCGCCTCCTCCGTCGTCGCCGACGTGGGTGTTCCTGAACCGCAAGGCGCGCGTGTGCGGTGGCAGCGAGCCCGTCCTGCCGCAGGGTGCCGACGACGTCTCCCTCGAGCTCGCCGCGCCGCCGCGCGAGTCGGTGCTCACCGTGTCCTCGCACTCGACCCCTCCGCGGGGCTTGTCCTCGTCCAAGCCCCCATCCCCTCCGGACTCCGCCGGCACCGCCTCCCGCGTCCCCTACCCGGGGGAGCCCACCTTGAACGATGACCTCGGCGTCATCGCCGCGCCAGGAGGCGGGGGGAACTACATGGTCGTCGAGTTCAAGCCAGTATTGGGCGACGACGGGGAGGACGATGACACCATGTTCGTGTCATGCGGTTACGACCTGTGATGATATGCGTCTCGTTTTTCATTTACGCTAACCTCTCTCGCTTGCATGTGGGCCCAGAGGCTATCAAATGCTAAAATGGCAGCCCTTGTGTTCGGCTGGGTTGAAGCAGGCCGGGTGGCTACTGCGACGGCTCACTCGGTCGCAGGAAGCAGAACCACCAAAGCTCACGTGACACGTCGCGCACGATAGAACTCGGCAGGGAGCAACGCTTTCCCCCGCGCTCCCTGCCGCCGGATGGGTTTCGTGCAATTCTTGGCGCGGGCGTGGGCGTCTGCGTCTTGCTCCTCGATCCTCACGAGCTCACCCGTCAACACGCTCCCCAACGCAGCAACGCTGCAATGCACCGGACTTCGGTTGCATCGCGGCAGCGTAGTAGACTAGACACGGGCTGGTCCGGCCGGCGCTTGCGGCGAATATTTCCGTTCACCTCGATGCTGCTCGTCTGCCTTTTCCCCGACCTGCCCCTCCCCGCACACACCGAAACGGCAACTGCCAAAAGAAAAGGAAGATCACCCTCTGCATTTCTGGTCTCCACCACGCGACATGCAAAAACCAAGGATTGATTCATCCTCCAACCCATTTCTCTCCGTTGCATAGCGTTGATCAGGGTTTCCCAAACCGCCGGGGCCGGGGTTACTGCGGCCTGGCGGTATGCACAGTTACCGCGCGGTAACCGTAAAAAACATAAGAAACCGTGCAAAATTTATAAAAAAATCAAATTATTTTCTAAATTTATTTGAATTTAAGGAGGTTACCGCGGTTTTTCTATTACCGTACCCCGCGGTAAGGCAGATAACGGTAATGTAAACCTTGGCGTTGATTCGATTTGCTCATCCCCTCCTCAAACCCTAGCTTGTACTCCCTCCGTCCCATTTTAAATGTTGCTGTTAGTTTCAGCGTCCAACGTTTGACTGTCCAACTTATTTGAAAAATTTATGAAACAAATAAAAAATATATAAGTCACACATAAAATTTTTATTAATGTTTTATCATCTAATAATAATAAAATAAAGTTACACGTAAAACGTTGAACACTAAATTCACGACTATCCTTGAAATGAAATGGAGGAAGTATAGTACTCCTCATCGATCGCCGCTCCAACTCACTCCAAGCCAGAATGGCACCTGCGTCGTGGGACACTGGTACTCGTGTGCATCCTCTCAATGTTCTCGTATGCAGCATGGAACCATGCTCTAATGTCAAGACAGATCCGATTGCTCGTGTCAACTACATATTATATGCTCAATCCTATCTGCTTTGCATTTAATCTTGTTGCTTTGATTGGTTAATTAGTGTGATTGATGTGTCATGTTAATTTGATTGGTGTATTGTACGTGTGTATGTGGCATATGTAAAAAAGTACGAGTACTATGTGAATTCTCAGCAGAGCGGTGTTCATGTGAGTTGCCTGCTTAGCTGTTGGGTTCATAGGTTTGGAGATATATATTTTGGTCTAGGACGTGCAGTGACCATCTTCTTCTATATAATTTGACTTTTGCATTTGCATTCCTGACACTTATGTGCATACACTACTACTAGAAAAAGTATTTTCGCTGACGTTGGCTATTATTTTTACAAGCGAACATGACCCTCGGAGCCAAATAAAATACAAACCGGGGTGAAGCTTGCTGTCTGCCTGCGAAACGGACCACTTAAGCGGTCCGCCTACAAAAATACCTTTCATTTTTACAGGCGGATCTCTTATGTGGTCCTCATGTGATAGACTTAGAATATAAATAGAGCCGACCTAGATCGGATTTTTTCTAAGTCCTTGATCCCCCTCACCTCTCCCCTCCTGCGTCCTCACCTTCCCTCTCCCGTCCCCCTCACCTCTCCTCTCCCCTCCCCTCACCTCTCCTTCTCTTCCCGGCCGCCGGCCGGAGGCGGCGGCGGGCGGGCAGTGGCGGCACCCGGCGCGGCTCCCTTCCCCTCCCCTCCCCTCCCAGATCCGGCCGGAGGGAGGCCGGGGGAGGGCAGCGGTGGCGAGGTGCGGGGCGGCGATGATGACGTGCGGGGCGGCGGCGGCGGGACCCGGTGCGGCTCCCCTCCCCTCCCCTCCCAGATCCGGCCGGAGGGAGGCCGGGGGAGGGCGGCGGTGGCGAGGCGTGGGGCGTCGATGAGGACGCGCGGGGCGGCTACGATGATGCGCGGGGCAGCAGCGGCGGTACCCGGCGCGGCTCCCCTCCCCTTCCAGATCCGGCCGGAGGGAGGCCGGGGGAGGGCGGCGGCGGTGGCGGTTCCTCTCCCTCCCAGATCCGGATGGAGGGAGGGAGAGGGCGGTGGCGCCCCCCACCACCAGCGTCGGCGGCCAGTTCCCCTCACCTCCCCTTCTTCTCTCTCTCCCTCCCAAAACCCTAACCCTAGATTGGCCGGAGGTGGGGGGTGGCGGCAATTTTTTTTTGTCCGTTCAGAGGATTTTCGCAGGCGGGGAGTGACTGGGCCACCTGCGAAAATTTGTACACAGTCGGACTATTACCCCGCCTGGAAAATGATTTTTGGCCACCTGAAAAAATGGTTTTTCTAGTAGTGACATCTCTTCCGCAAGCAGAGCTAAAAAAAAATTGATGCCAGCTTCATTTTTTATACCTGTTTTATTGTTTTATGTCCATATTTCCATATATACACAATATCTTCATCGTATATCATATGAAATTTTCACCAGCCACATATATTGATCTTGAGCCTAAGCATCCCGCATGATTTCCTAACCGTCCGGATGTCATCTTCTCCCAAGTAGACTCCTGATCCATTAGCGTCAGCGCTCTCCCGAAGCATCGAGACAAACCTACCCATGAGTCAACCAAGAAACCATATATGAGCACAAGTTATCTCCAACTTGATTCAATGTTAGCACGCAATAGTATTCCATATGCATAGTATCTATCTAGAAGTCATAAACATAATATAATCTCGGATATCCGAATAGACAACTTGAAACCAAAACCGACACAGAGACCAGCATCACCTGCCCAGACCAAAATTGACAAACCCTTTTCACCATATGAACATCACATATCTCCAAAACCAATTCGCCAAATATCTCCGAATATCACAACCAATTATTTCCAATACCAATTGTTTATCATGAAATAATAATCAAAACACACTTTGATTTTTCATTTTCCTCTCTCTATCTTTCCCCAGTCGGGTGCCATGGCATCTCCGCACTTGGCGCCGACGGTCTCGTCCTAGAATCCCCACACTTCGAGCTCAGGTTTGGGTATCCGACAATGGTGCCGGCGACCTCGTCCTAGTTGGTGGCGCTCTCGGCACGGAAGCAAGTGGAGGACAGCCTCGATGGAGAGGGTAGAGGTGACCACGTGTCTCGCCGATCTCCTCCTGAACCCACAACCGTAGCCACCATGTTAAGCTCGACGTTGCCGGCTGCCAGGTGTTTGGGCACATCCGACGCCGGTGCAGCCGAGGCCAAGCGTGTGGATGGCGCGGAACATGGGGTCGAAACAGCTGCGGCGTCTTCCCCGACATGAACTCGCGGTTTCGCACGCTAGTGAGGCCCTGAGACTAGAGGAATACAAGTGCATCGTCGGGCATGGACGCAGAGTCGAGGTGTGTGAATTGTGGGACGCCCTTGGCAGCCGCAGCCGGTGAGAGGCCGCACTTGGAGACAAGGTATTGGAAGAGCGTTGGGGTCGAAGAGGAGGTGGAGAAACGGTGGAGGTGGTGGATGCATGATTCTAAGGAGAGAAAGACCCACAGTGGCGCGAACGGTTGCGGTTGCGACAAGGGCAACGAATCGGCTGCAACCTGCCGGACGTGGGGTTATGCAGTCGTGGGGAGCAAAATTAAATTTGAAAATATAATGTTCAATCAATTTTCTTTCAGGAATATTCGGGATGCAAAATTTTTTGTAGAAATATAATGTTCGTCTCGCACAACCGTTGCACGAAAATGACGTGAGCGTGATGTCTCCGGCGGTATCGTGCGGTGAAATTGCGAGACTGCACAGTCTCACGGAGTGGAATAGGGAGACCGAACGGTCTCGCCGAACCAAACAGCGATACCGGAGCCATGCCGATTTAATTAGTGCTTAATTATCCTGATTAGCGCTAATCAAGATAATCAATCACTAATTAATTAATTAATTAATAGTTAATTAATTTACAGTACAACTGCCGTTGGACGGTGTCGCTGATTGGTTTGGCGTGCCGCTCGATCTCACACTTTTCTCGTGCGATAGCGTCCACCACGTCAGGCTTACGTCATTTTCACGTAACTATTGTGCGAGATCAACGGTATAATTTTAAAAAAAATTTGTATCCCAAATATTCCAAAAAAATTAATTAAATAATATATTTTCAAATTTAATTTGTGGGGGAGCGGAGGGGGTGTGGGGATTGGATTTGCTCAATTCGAATAATATATTTTCAAATTTAATTCGTGGGGAGCAGAGGGGGGGTGTGGGGATTGGATTTGCTCAATTCGCTCGGCCCATTACACATGCAAGGAGGAGAGCTATGCAAGTCTGAAATATAGTATTTCGGCCTCTTTGGTTCAATATACCTTCTTACTTTTTTTTTCTTCACATATATGCATGTATAATTAAAATTTACGTATACACACTATGGTCACCCACCCCACCCTCAATCGATTCTATGGTCGTTGCTGCAGCAGCCACCATTCCTGCGTGCTGCGCGCCTGGGACATTCGGCAGCAAGAACTCGAGGTTCACCACCGGCCGCGTGATCGACAGTGATGACCGTATAGTGGTTCGCCAAGTGAATGACCTAGACGGCGGGCGATGCAGGGGAGTTTGCACGATTTGCAATGGTGATGTTGCCTCGGCGGATCATGCGTGCCTCTGTAGCCTACAAGTTTGTTCAGTACTACTTACCGTTCAGTTGTTGAACTTTTCAGTCATTGAATTCGTGTGCTGCTTGCTTAGACACTGATGATTAACTTATGACAAAACACCGTTGGTGGATGATGAGGCTGCGGTCTCCGACGAGCATTTTGTTTTGACTATGCGAGGGGTTTCTCCCGTGGATTATCACCATCATTTGTGTGTGCTTGCATGATGACCACCATGGCCTACTCCTCCTAAACGATATCGCCTCATCGTGGATACTGACAGGTTTGGACGTCGTCTAGGTAACTGGAGTTAGCTATACTAATCTAGTACTAGTCCATTTTTAGTTTACTGTCTCACTCTGTGCATGTCTTGGTTGTTTTCAGTATTTCACCGAGCCTGCAGCATCACCAAATCATCGTATCACCATGATGTATTGCCGCAGGGTAGCCAGGTGCCATCGCTTTCAGTCTTGGTGTCAGTTGACATCGTTTTGGATTGTTCCCTCACATGTAAGCTGACATCTTACTAGACATGAAGGCTTTTGCTTCTCTAGAGAAGATCACCTAAACTAGTACATAAAACTTCTATTTGGTGTTACCTCTAATCACCAGAAGTACTGGTTTGCAGTCTAGTGTGTCGTGTGGCTATTGACACCCCTGATAATTCTACTGCTTTCTATTGTCGTTTGCCAGATATAGGCAAAGTGTAGAGAGAAATTCCTAGTGAGGAACGGTGTCTAAAACTTAATTTAATCATGTCACAATACTTTAGGCACTGGCTTGCTCGCTGCTATCCGAACGTGCTCTACCTCGTACCAGACAGGGAGGACTGCGGTGATCTCGAGGTTGTCATTACCTCTACACCAACCTCTAACAATATATGGGATACGAAACAAATATAAGTATTCAATAGTATAGATATCACGTCTACACTATTTAATACTACTCCAATGCCGATCAAATATTAAAGTAAATGCTATTTCTAGTGCACTATATTCCAGTACGCTAATAGGAACTAACTAAAAGATAATCCTCACGAAGTAAGTCTCAATTACTCGAGAAATATATTTCTATTAAAGTAGAGTAATTAATAAGGTACAAAAGGTAAATAGAAAAGTATTAACAACTCCGGAATTCCTCCATATTTTTTCCCTTACTCTCTTCATATTCTAATGTACATAAAAATACAAGAGTCTCTTGTAATTCAGTTCATACTTTGGTGTCTTGTGAATGAGGTGAGAGGGGTATTTATAGGTCAAAGGGTGCCTTGGTAGTGTGGAGATCTTAAGCATCTAAGGAGCTTCTTCACTATTGAGTTGCCAAGTGTCCTCCATATGACGGTTTATGTCGGTAGAAACGGTCACACGCGCCTTTGATATTTAATAACTACCGACCTGTGAAAATTGAGGCCGATCAGAGCATTTTTGGGTTCGACCAAACCCTTGCTGACCCGTTTGGCCCCGAATTTTCTGCTGGGCTCTAGTATATAATCTCTCAGCCCATATGTATGGTTAATGGGCCCATTTCAAAATACCATATGGTATTTTGATTATAGAGTGATCTATTCTAATGTATTTCAAAGTTTACTGATTTTTTTTCAATGACAACCACTTGTTTATTTTCTGAGTTCCAACTTCATGTGAAACTAATGATTGACTACATACTTCACAATTGAGCATCACGTCTTCTGTTCATGGCAAGTGCTCACATGTTAGAGCAAGGTCAATAGTGTAGCTAGCAGATATCTATAAAATTTTGTCAAATGAGGTAGAGCTAATTTAAGAGCCAACTCATACAACAAGCTAGCTATAAGTTGGCTATAAGCTGCCTTGGTTAAAGCACAAAAGCATTAAATACTTGTAGGAATATACCAGCTGTTGTGAGTTGCATGCGAGCGTTAAAAGCCTTCGTGGGCTGCATGCGAGCGATACGGCGTCGGATGAAGCGCTAGCGCCCGGCGCCAAGTTAAGCGCCTGCTCGTTTCTCTCTCTTCAATTTTGCTAGCTTAATCTAGGATTAGGAAGGTGAGAGAAAATTTGGAGCCAGCTTAATCACGTTATTGTACCTGCTCTTATGCGATGGTGCATTTAACGTGAAATTGATGCAACATGACCACATGACTACTATATTGGGAATTGATGTAAACAACAAGGTATTGCATCTTCTAAATTCAATTGCTCCTAAAGATATGTAAAAGAATTCTCTTGTGATGTACTATCTGATGCATTGCCTGTATGGGTGGTTTCTTTTCGTGCTCTGTTTTTCAATGTAGTACAATTCGTGGTGGAGCCATTCAAGTGAATGATCCAGTTATCCTTTTAAGCATTTGCCAAAACCATGGATTAGCTGAGGGAATTACTGCGATATGGTATGCACGATACTTTATGCTCTTAAAGATACCCCTTCATCATCTAGATCTGGTGTGTGTGTGTTTTGCCAGGTTTTCATGGAGACAAAAGATGGGATTAATTTGTTGTTTATTCCTCGAGGACACACGTATTTTTTATTATGATTCTTGGTAGAGACTTATTCTTATTACTGGATTCTGTATGTAATTCCTGGTTGTAATTATTGAGCTATGTATTTGTATATGACTCTATTTGGGATTCAATCTGGTAGGAAAAAGGGCCCACCAAAAGAAGACCGGGCAAAAAAACACCAATCGGACGGAAAATAAAAACTGGGCAAGTAGGTATATATATATATATATGTGTATATATATATATATAGATTTCTTCTCAACTTTAGCAGTTTGTCACTTGCATCCAAATATACACCAACACTCATAAAATTTGTTAAAAATAAACCGTCCCACTATGTTGGATATTTTATATTTTTAGTTTTATGGAGGTATCGACGACGTGAATTTAGTATTTAATAGCCGTCAACAGTAGGTCCTGAATACAAGCATCTGGTGGAAAATTATTGCTCCAAATTACAGTAATTCAATTTATCTTGTATGTAGTAATTGCTACTCTTTACGGTAGAATTACCATCGCATTCATGTTGTACATATGAACAGTTGTGCACGTTGATTGAAGATGAATAGATCCACACACATCAAGCAAGTTTATAGGCCGATTAATTTCGAAGTTTAGAAGCCTAATCGGAGCGAGGCATACGTTTCTGAGTCAGAAGCTGTGTCACGTTTCAGAGTCGGAAGCTGTGTCCTGCGGAGCACGGATAAATTCACAATTTCCCCTCCCCTCTCTCTCTAAGAGATTACATTCTCTACCATAATGATATTATCATTGTAGTCATTGACGTGTGAGGCAATAGCAGAATGTGTCTCATCGTAACAGCAAATGTAATAGTAGTGAGTTTATGATATTATGGTAAGCAGACTCGCAAGATAAAAAAAAAAGCCTTACTGGAGATGTCGCCACTGATGCCACTGTCGCTTGTGCAGGACAGCAAAATGTACTTCGGCAAGCAGCGGCCGCCGTTGGAGGACCTGACGTGCCGGAGGGACCGGTACTGCATCAGCTGCACCCGCGCCTTCTGCTTCCACTGCTGCGCCTCGCACCACCTGTAGCCGGGGCACCACCATGCCGTCGTGCTGGACCGATGTTCACCGTCGACGCCGCCACCGGCCGGCCAACCTTCCAAAACCGCGACGCAGAGGGGGTAGCCATCGTCTCGCACGACTATGCCACGCGGCTCCCCAGGGACGCCTACTGCGCGAGCTGCCAGGTCGCCTTCTGCGCCGCCTCCTGCCACCACCACTACGACCACCACCGGAACGGGGACGACGACCTGGTCCCCGACTCCGTCCTCCAAATCGAGAAGGGCGGCGGGCGGTGCTGTGTGCGGTCGACGGGCTCCGATTGGTGGCTCCCTTACCTGAGAGCGTCCTCGGCGACCCGATGCACGAGGGGGAGGACGACAGCGGGGAGTACTACGAGCTACTACCGATACTGATGAGGCCGCCGGGCAGCTGCGCGCACTGCCGCCGCCATATTGGAATCAACCTCGCCTCATACTGCTCCATGGCACGCTACAACAGCCACCAAAGGGAGGTCGTGGAGCAGAGACGGCGGCAGGAGGCCAGCAACGCAGCCTACGGGATCGCCAAGCTGCAAGTCGATTGATTTCGTTCACCTACAAAGAATAAGCAAAGCACCTCAATCGTTTGTTATTTGAGCAATTTTACGGTTCTTAATAAGATATCATGAGGTATCATTTTTTCTATTTTAAATTTATTACCTCATGATAACAAATTTTATGGTCCTTGAGAAATCTCAAGTGGATGTTAGAAGAAGAATACAATTTATAAATAACTGATTTTTAGAATTAAAAAATAATTAATAACTAACACGTATATACAACGCAATATAAATATTACATGTTGGTTAGTTTGGTCAAGTTAGTACATAATTAAAATTATGTTGATATTTTAATATATTTCATAATAATATGTGAAAATACATATGCTATCATGTGAGAAAAAATAGCCGTGCAATTTACGTGAGCCACCATATTAGTTCAATTAACTCTACATTAATAAAAAAAGACAAATTCTTCTGAGAAGTTAAACCCTGCAAAACATAGAATATGAAAACAAGAGATTGTCAGCTACATTATTGTTTGTTTTATTTTACAAAAAACAGGTATTTGTTTGTTTATTTTTTTAGCGGTTCTGACACTTTTTTTTTCACATTACAAAGTCATTATAGTATCTTGTTAGAAGTCTTGAAAGCTTAAACTATGCTATATTCCAGCAGCAAGAATTTTGTTCGTGTCATGCAGTTACGACCTGTGATGCTAAAATGCTAAAAATGGCAGCCCTTGTGTTCGGTTGGGCTGAAGCAGGGGGAAGAAAATGGCAGTCCTAGTGTTCGGCTGGGCTTCGAGGCGGGTGCGACTCGCGAGGGTGAGGGATGGCTGCTGCGACGGCCGACTTGGTTAGTTGGTCGCAGGAAGCAGCTCACGTGACACGTCGCGCGCGCTGTGAGCAAGGCAATGCAGAACCAAGCTAAAGTGAACAAGGCAAAATTCTCAAAATAAAGTGAGCAAGGGGCAAGGCAGAACCAAGCAAGTGGAGTACGTGACACGTTGCGCGTGCGCACGATAGAACGAACTCGCAATATGAGCAACGCATGCACCACACTTTCCCCCGCGCTAGCTCCCCGCCCCGGCGGATGGGTTTCGTGCAATTCTCGGCGCGGGGGGCCGTCTCGCTCCTCGATCCTCACGAGCTCACGGGTCCACGCTCCCCAACGCTGCCACGCACCGGACATCGATTGGTTGCACCGCGGCAGCGTAGTACACTAGACACGGGCTGGTCCGGCGCTTGCGGCGAATATCAGTTCACGTCGATGCGGCTCGTCTGCCTTTCCCCGACCTGCCCCTCCCGGCACACACCGAAACTGCAACTGCCAAAAGAAAAAAGATCACCCATGCATCCTCCAGCTCTGCATTTCTGGTCTCCACCACGCAACAAAAACCAACGGATCGATTCAAACTCGTCCCACCAATCTTTCCCATTGATTCCATTTGCTCATCTCATCCCCTCCTCAAACCCTAGCTTCTACTAGTACTCCTCATCGATCGCCGCTCTCGCACCAAAGCCCGAATGGCGCCTCCGCCGTGGGTGATCCTGAGCTGCGAGCCGCGGGTGTGCGGTGGCGAAGGCGGCGACGACCCCGTCCTGCCGCAGGGAGCCGACGTCGCCCTCTCCCTCGCCGCGCCGCCGCGCGTCGCGGTGCTCTCGGTGTCCCGGCGCGTCTCGCCGGCCGAGGTGGACCCCTGCGCCAGGTGCAAGTCCCCCTTCGTCCTCGCGCTCGACCCCTCCGCTGGGCTTGTCCTCCTCGTCGCGCCGCCGCCACCGTCCCCCGACGACTCCGGCGACCTGCGGTCCTGGACCGACCGTGACGGCAACGAGCGCACGTTCCGCGTCAGCCTCATCCCGCGCCCGCTCTACTTCGTCTGCGACGTCGCCGCCGCCACCACCTCCCACGTCCCCGACCCGGAGCGCCTCATCTTCAACAACGACCTCGGCGTCATCGCCGCGCCAGGAGGAGGCCGGGGGAACTACATGGTCGTCGAGCTCCAGACCATCGTCGGCGACGACGAGGCCACCCTGCTCTGCTTCTCGTCCGTGACCGGCGAGTGGGAGGAGAAGGACGTCGCCAACCCACTGCCGAGCTGGATCTGGACCTTCTACGACATCATCTGCCACGACGGCAAGCTCTGGTGGGTGGACACCGCGGCGGGCCTCCTCTTCTGCGATCCGTTCGCCGATGAGCCGGACATGAAGTACGTTCCACTGGAGGACAAGGAGGACGACCTCCAATCTGAAGACGAAGACGATGACTGCGGCTACTGCGCCGAGAGAGTGCTCGCCACCGGCCGCATCGTGCAGCTGAGCGACGGCAAGTTCAGGTGTGTGGAGGTGAGCTCTCCAAGCCACGGCACCGCTCCCGAGGTCTCCATGCGCACGCTGGTTAATCCAGAGACCGCGGAGTGGGCGCCTGAGTACACGGTGAGCTTCGCCGACATCTGGGCCAGCGAGAGCTACAAGGCGACCGAGCTGCCGGAGAAGGCCCCTCAACTCAGGAACGCGTTCGTCCACCCCATGAACCCGGACGTGCTGTACTTCTTCCTGAAGAAGCATATCTTGGGCGTCGACGTGCGCGCGAGGAAGGTCGTGGAGTACGAGGCCCGCGACTCTTCTGAAAGCGTTCTTCCATGGAAACTCCCACCCGCGCTCTCCGCAGGTAATACGATTCCGCAAGCTTCACATTTTCCTGTCAATGTTCTGGTTTGCAGTTCGGATCCAATTGCTCGTGTCAGTGTTGAGCAGCTACAGATTATATCATCAATTATATCTGCTTGTGCGTTCAATGTCATGGCTTGATCGGTTAATTCGTGTGGTTGATGTGTCATGTTGATTGGTGTGTCGTGTGTATGTGGCATGTGTGTAATGCCTATGTTTTTCATGATAACTACGCAGTTGTGAATTCTCAGCAGAGCGGCGTTCATTTAAGTTGCTTGCTTAGCTGTTTGGTTCCTAGAGTTAGATAGATTTGGACAAATTTTGGTCTAGAACGTATAGTGACCATCTTCTATATAATTTGAATTTCTCATTTGGCATTTTTGACACTTGTGTGCACATCAATTCTGCAAGCAGAGCTAAAACAAATTGGATGCTAGCTTCATTTTTGTTTACCTGTTTTGCTGTTTTATGTCCATATATTACCCAGAAAAGTTTGACAAAGTACTAGTACTAGATAAGTTTTGTTTCACTATACAATTTCTAGTTTGATAAGTTTTCACAAATACTTGATAAGTTTTGTTTTACCATAGAATCTTTGTGAAATGAAAATCGCCAGCAGGTGATCTATGACAGTTTTCCCCCTTAGTTAAGTTCTACTTCATTTTCTCCAATGCATAACAACAGGCTAGCTAGTTTTTACCAAATCGATTACATATTGTTCAGAATTTTGACTAACTTATGTTTCCATTGATTGAAGGTCTGTCCCAGGAAGGTGCTGCCAATGGTGCGAATGATGGAGTGCCATCTGCATCGCCGACTTCGCTGCCGTCTGATCCCAACGGAGCCTAGAGTGGGTTCTTGTGACTGATAGCCCGTTGACATTTGGAATGTTCTTCGCCTCCCTCTTGAGAATGGCTGCAGTGTTTGCTTATTCCTGTCCGTGATGTCTTAATTTAAGTTTTTTGTGAGGGGCGATGAATTGCTTTACTTGTGTGAACGGTATTACTGTTGAAGGCAAACTGTTTTGACCCTTATGTTAATTTAACTCTGCAGTTTTACTATGCCCTTATGTTATGCTCCTCTTGATTATGGTTTGTGGTGCTGCATGCTCAAAATTGTCAACTTGTGTATGTGTCTAACAAATTTCTGCTTGCGTGAATATCACGGGAAAAAGCCAATTTATGCGCTCCGCCATGGACACTCCAAGAAAAGCTCTGAAATTTTGTTTGTAACATCGAGTTCTTTAAAAATCTTTTACAGAACGCATGCGTTTGTTTCAAAAAATTTTGGACATGAACTAAGTCATCGTTATCGTTGACATGATCGAGATATTTTTCCACTTTACTAAGTCATTATAGTATCTTGTTAATACTCCCTCTGTCGTAAACCAATCTCGTACGTACGAGGTTGGTTTTTTTAGACGGAGAAAGTATATTTTAAAAAATATCTTAAGGATTAAACTATGCTAAAATTTTGTTTGTGTTGGTTACCTGTGACAATATGAAGATGAAGATTTTATCTTGGTTTTCGCTAGCACGGTTCTCAAACTATTAAACGATGTGTTTTGTGTGAATACTTTTTATATTAAAGTTGTTTTAAAATATCAAATATATATCATTTTCAAGTTTGTAATAAGTGACCTATACGATCCGACGAAGTTATACGACTAGCGTACGACTGAAACAACAACGGCATAAAGTGATGCTGTAGTTTGGACCTACGCCACAAGCCCATAACACTCTCATATCACATATATAGGCCCATGTACAAGTCCAAACAACCATATCATGATGTCAACATGGCCGCATGCTGCTTCTGCCGGAGTTTTAGGTCAATTTGAAATGCTGAATCCACTAACTGTCAACTTGATCTATTCTAGTATTATTTTCAGTGTAGCAGATGTTACCAATATCAGTTCATTTAACTAGGTAAAGCAAGTTCTTTTTTTACTCTTTTATATACTATAACCACCAAGATCAGTTCATATAACTAGCTTACCAATTATCGATTGTGCTTATGTCAAACAATTAAGCTATGCACGATTAACTGAGGGCCATAAGCATTCCAATAGCATGTGAAAACCCACTTATACTCTCACAGCCGTAACATACAAACAAATTATCTGAACAGACTTGTACAATGTAACGATGAATAGAAGAAACTAAGAAAAGAATTGAAAATTAGCACATGAAGAAGATCCATTAAAAGCTCATGTAAGACGGCGATTCCACGCACACGAGGAATCTGTTGGTAGTATTGTTCTAATTCCAGGACCCGGCCAGACATGGTAATTAACCACGGTTGTGACTAGGCTTTTGGAAGGCCCAATGAGATTGAGATTCGGATCACAACCCAATAGGTCAGCTCGCGGATGTCGCATATGCCGTCGCCGTGGTTATACGAGAGTCGGACGCTCGTGGTCGTATGTAAAGCATTTTTCTTGTAGTAATTAAAACTCAATTAATTATACGCTGATAGATTTCTTATTTTACGTGCATGTATTTAATGTGAATCTTATAATATTCGAACGCAACCTTTGTATCTCATTTGCTATCTTTCACTTGCAGGTGGGCCCAGCAGTCATCACCCGGCCAAAGCTCCAGGTCCATTTTGCGTAGCTGGCAAGGCACATCCTCTCCAGTCGCCAGCCATTTAAATGGCCTAATCCCCTGTGGCCTCTGCTTCAAAAGCGAAATGGACAACACACAATTTCATTACGTGTAGTTTCCTCGAGAAGATGGAAAGGGGAGAGAGTGGCGGAGGGGGAGGTGGTCGGCAACCGGCGGCGGTATGGCGACGGAGGAGAATCATCGACGGCGTGCAAGGTTTCTGACGTCCAGTGAACCACTTTGAGAGGATTCCGGCGGAAATGCACGAGCAGATACTTGATCTCCTCCGTTTGACGATGTCATCCACACGTCGGTGCTCTCCCCGTAGTGGCGTGACGCCGTGCAGCGGCGGTTGGTGGGGCACTCTGTGCAAGTCGAGTTCAGCCCCCTGACACCCAGTTGGAGAAGCTCAAGCGCCTGGTGGAGCGGCCGGCGAGGCACCTCAAGATCTTCTCCCTCGTCGTCGACCACTACATAAGCCTGACGAGAGGCGAGCTTGTCAGGCGCTTCCTCGTCGGCGCCAAGCAATCCACCGTCAAACACCTCTACATCCACCTGCGCAGCAGTTCGGCGAGGGACAGGATCACCTTCTCCTTCCACTATCTGAATCCGCTCCTTCAGAGCCTCACGCTCCTCGAGATCAACTTCTCCTCTCGATTGTTCTATTGGGTCTCCCCGCCCTTCGCCCACCTCACGACTATCCACCTCAACTCCGTCCGCATCACCGACGAATTGCTCGTTGGCATGGTCTCCTTTTGTCGGCCCGTTCTCCGCGTCCTCAAGGTGCTCTACTGCACAGACTTCGCGATGTCTCCATCTGGGCACCGACGCAGTGGTTCTTCACCATAGTGGAGTGCGAAGATCTTGAGATTGGTGCTCCTACAAAGCAATCGCCTCCACTCCTACCACTACGGCGGCAGCCCCAGCTCGTTCTACATTCCTCCCGGTGCCGGTAGGCTCACCGGCCTTTACATCTGTAGCGCCCTACCTATCCTCTCCAACATCACTGCCCTCACCATCTGTGGCAATTCCCTCAAGGTATGCATGCTGGATCGATCTCTTCGCCCTGTTCCACCATTTCATTTCGCTTAATTTGTTGCTATTTCGTTTGCTCATCGATGATGGATTTTTCGTTAACGTTGTCCTCTCTTTAGATTTTGTCTTCCTTGCGTGGTGCTGAGGTTGCCAACTTCCGGAGCCTGAGAGTGCTACAGTTTCTCATGTTTGAATTGAAGGCCGTCGACCTTGATAACATATATGAGTTCCTCAGGACATACCCGCCCCAATCTGACGGAGCTCTTTGTGTAGGTGCCAATCCATTCTGAATTGTATTTTGTAGTAATGTGTTTTCCTGTTTTGTTGCGTCTGATTCCATTATTTGTATCTGCATCTTGATTTCACCTTGATCGTTCTAGACTTCTGAACAAATCATGGTTCATGCTTGCATTGCAGCTCCCAACAACCAGTGATCATGGTCCCTTTGAATATGATCTCATTGATGAGCAGAGGCAAAACCCGCTAGAGGATGGCCTGGCTAATCTTGAGGTGTGGCGAGCAGAGGCAAAACCCGCTAGAGGATGGCCTAGCTAATCTTGAGGTGGTAAAGATTGTGAACTTCAATTGGTGCCGGCACGAGCTGAAGTTCATGATCTTTCTGTTGAAGAAGGCTAGCCGCAACCATAGACTGTTGCTTGTTTCTCCTAGAAGGATTCCGTCAGGATGCCGTCGTCGGTGCTTGATCTTCAGCAAGAAAACATTTCTCGTATCCAAGAAGATTTAACTAGTGGCCAGCTACGTGTCACTGCTATCGGTATCTTGAAAGATCATTATTCTGCGTACCGTTCAATTCGTTCAAAGATCTACAAGATGTTTTAGTCGTTAGTTAAAGATCGACTAGTGGACAATAAACAGAGCAATTCAGAGTAGTTGAGTTTGAGTTCCGGTGGACTACCAAATGGAAAATTCAGAGTTCTAGTCTTTAGCATTAGGGACTAGCTAGTGGACAATAAACAGAGTGATCCAGAATATGCTGAGTCTGAGTTCTTAATCAGATTCAGAGCTTAACTTCTGTAGCTACTCTATTTGATCAGGTAAGGATCATATGTTACAGGACAGGAGAATAGAGAATCATATACGTTGTTACATGTAATTGCTTTTCATTCGCATGGTCTGTTGTTGAATGGTCTTTGATTCCCCTTGTATCTACCTCACCAGCCTCACGCTGTGTTGGCTCAACCTCAACGTCCCAATGTTCGGCGTTGTCCATCCCATGTCCTGCCTTGCGAAGATCCACCTCAACGATGTCAGAATCACCGATGAGGCCTTGCCTTGCGCCGCATGGTCATCCTCTCCCCCAATCTCCGCGTCCTCAAGTTGTTCTACTGCAATGGCCCCCTCGCCATGATCACTGCATCATCACGGAAGCTGAGGTAGCCTCATTGTCGTGGAGTGCAACAACGTCCGCGGCGTGGTCGTCATGCCGAATTCTCCCCTCCACAACTTCCACTTCATGGGGAGCCCCCTTTCGCCGTTCAACCTCTCCGGCGGCGCCCGCTTGCTTACCAACCTCCTCTTTTGCTTCTATACCCCAATACTTGGTCATCAAGTGTTGAGAGAATGGTTCAGGAACAATCTACCTTCTCTCCAACGTCACCTCCCTCTCCATCTGCAGCAATACCCTTCAGGTATATATTGGATTTCCAACATTTCATTTAGCTCGATCGGTTCATGGATTTTGATCATTTAACATTACCGTTTAGGTCGTGTCTTTCTTGCAGCGTGCTGGAGCGAATCTTGATCTGGCCATCCTCGATAACTTCCAGAGTCTGACAGTGCTAGAATTAACCATGCTTGAATTCAAGGCCGTTGACCTCGACAACATCTTTGTGTTCCTCAAGAGTTGTCATCGCCCTAATCTGAAGAAGTTCCTTGTGACGGTTGATACCAGCAAACCCACTCTGAATTGCATTTTAATTTTTCAGCGATCGGTTTGCCATCTTGTTACATCTGAATCCGTATCTGCATTTTTTGCGATTTTCTTCTTATTTGTTCGTATATTCTGAATTAATATACATACATACATACATACACACACATGTATATGTATACATATGTATGTGTATATATATACATGTGTATATATATACATATATATGTACGTATATACGTGTACACACATATATATATATATATAACTAATATAAATATTCATATTTTTCCGGTCGTCACATCTAATTTTCGTCCATACACAATTCTATTCGGTTAGCAATAGCTATAGAAAAAATTGCAAAAAAAAAAACCACCGCCGCTGGAGGAGAAGAGAGGCGGCGGAGGGAGCGTCGCTGCCAGAACCGCCCGCGGTGGCCGCCACCGCCGTCGCCGTCGACGCCGACGGGGAGAGGGAGAGGGGGAGGGACGGCCGTCACTGCCGTCTCCGCCGCACCCCGCCGTCGCTGCGCCGTGCCGGCGAGACGGGAAGGAGAGCCGCCGCCGCTAGCGTGGGAAAGGGCGGCGTTGCCGCAGCCCGCCATCGCCGCGCCATGCCGACGAGAAGGGAGGGAGAAGGGAAGGGAAGCGGCGCCGGTGGTGGGAGAGGCGGCGGAGACGGATATATATATATATATATATGTATGTATGTATGTATGTATGTATGTATGTATGTATGTATGTATGTATATATATGTATGAAAATGGTTCTATACTCCGAGGGAGTACGTACTCCCTCTCCCATCCACCGTTCATCTGATCGATCAGATATGTACTCCCTCCCTCATCATAACGGGTTTGGCTCGGCGGATCCGATTAGTTTTTCTAAGCTATCTGGCACCATTACCATTTTACAGTATTATCCTACCTCCTTTTTTAGTATGGACCTCCCGTTTCTAATCCTTGTCATATCAAGAATGTTCACTGTACAATAAAATCTACAACCTCCTTCACCAATTCAAAATCTTGAAACAATTATGTATAACTTCAATCAAATGTAGCTACGGTTGATAGATTTGGATCATAAACTTTTTTATCACTTGGCGACTTTATGCTTTCAACTCGAATTTCACGCCTCATCTGGTGATGTTGGAGTAGAACCTTTGCACATATTCTAGTCAGAATTTTGATCAATTGTTTTCTCTTTATCGAGTGACAATGAATTCTTCGATAATTTTCTTATCATACCTCTTTAAGGGCTCCTTTGAAACGCAAGATACTAAAAAATATAGAAATAAGAAAAACGTAGCAATGAATTGTCATGCTCTTTTGAATACTGACGGATCTTAAAACACATAATATTTGAGCTAGTGCCTTTGGATGGTTCACAGAAAATAGAGATCACATGAATTTTATAGGAATCACATGTAGAAGAGAGAGGAAGTAGAGAGAGAAAGGGAGAGGGTGCATTGGACTTAGCAAAGGAAACAAAAACATGAGCTCTTGGCCCATTCTTATTTTCCTTAAACCCAAATAACCATATAAAATTATACTCCCTCCATCATAAATTGATCATCATCTATCTATAGTTTAACAAATAGTTTTTCTCATTACTTATTCATCATATCACACATCCAACGATCCAAATTCATGTGATAGCTTAAATCCGACGGCTCCCGTACTCGCAGAAAACAACGCCGATACCCTCCCCGCGAATCCGCGATCCCCTCCCTTTCTCGCAGAAAAATCCGCTCCCATCCCTCTCGCCGACGCCGCCCGCCATCGCCGCCCATCGCTCTCTTTCAGGTCGCCGACCAACACCAGGTCGCCGCCCGCGCCGATTTGTTCCACTCCCTCGCTATTCCCAACCCTTACCTCCGCTGCCCCGCAGGTCATCGTCGCTCGCATCGCAGGTCGTCGTCGCGCCGCCGCCACCTGGTCCCCGTCGACCGCTCACGGCGCGCTCGCCTCACAGGTCGTCGTCGCTCCGCCGCCACCCGGTCCCCGTCGACCGTCGCCCACGGCGCCTCCACACCATCGCCGTCCGCCCAGCCGATCCCCGTCGATTCCCTTTTCCAAATCGCTGTCGCCGCTGCCTCATCATCATGCCGTCATTGCTGGAACCGCCGCCGATCCATCGTCTGAGGCGTTGTTCCCCGAACCCAACCCCAGATTGCTCGGATCCCTTCTGTCGCATCTGATCCGGTATCACAACGCCGTCTCACGCTGTTTTCTAACGGTCATCCTTGTTCATTGTTCAGGTGATTGGTACACTCTTTTGTCTTCGTATCTCTTCAATCCTGAATTCGGTATCTCGTCAAGCTCAGGTGATCGATACACTCTTTTGACTAATGGGATCAAACATCTTCTTATAAATTAGTTATTCTGCTTCTTTTGTTTCGCTACAGGTAACATATTGTGTTTTGAAGGCACCATATGTCGTTTTTTAATTGCTCTTTGTTGTGTCAGATCCACAGGGACTAGCGAATCACTGTTTTAATTTGGTACGAAATGTTTAGGTGGTCCTGAACACTTGCTTCTTGAGATAGTGCAATCCATTGTGTAAAAATTTTGAAGTTTCTTGTTGCTAAAAAATGAGTTATGATACCATGGCTATATATGTTCCTTTTTTTTTCCAATATTGAATCTAAAGTTGGTAGGTAGATTTAGCTTTGAGATGCTCAGCTCCTAAATTCTTAATGCTATTATATTCTGCAAATATTTTTTAGTGTAACTTGATCAAACATCTACTGTACTGTGCACTTGGTAATTTTAATTGGTGCCTTCCTGAGATAGAATTCCAGATATTGTGAAAGGCTTGGATTAACTATATAATATAATTTATGTATATTTGCAGGTTCCTGAGGTCTTCTACTATGCTGAAAAGGCTATGCTTGGATTAACCCAATAGCTCCATTGTTTGATCAAGAGGCACAATCTCTAAAGCGACGGTGTGTGAGGGCTTTGTAGCAGATATTTAGTCTATGTGACCATGACAGGGAAGCACACAGTGATGTGGAGCTTAATGACTTTCAGGTTTGTATTCACTAGGCTGATTGCTTTCTGCAGTTAATACTAGGCTAAATAGTGCTTTTTTTTTGTTGCCATTCTGTTATTTTCATTCATGTTAGAGGGATTATCTTATATTTTGATTGTTTTTTTACAGAAATATTCCACGTGAGATAAGCATGGACAATATATAACTATGGATCGACTTGGGAATAGTAGGTTCACATACACCTGCACTCAAATTCGCGGCATTCCAAGGTTAAGGTGCTGATCAGTGGTCGTATCATGAGATCGGGATACATGTAGTTGTTGCGGAGTATAGTACCTTCGCTCCAGTATGTTTATGTGCTAAATGGTCTGTACCATGTCTATTTGCATTTTTTTTCAGTGGCTGTCTGTTCTACTGATTTATGAAATTTGGCAAGTATAATAGGTATCTAAAAATATATTGGGTTTATGAATTGCAGTAGCTAGGCGATTGAACAATACTAAAATGCTCAGTTTTGCAGGATAGGGGAGGCTGCGGAAGCCTTCACGACAGAGGGCAGTTCTACATTTCTGAGGTGATTCAACCTGTGCATTATAGGAACAAGTTATGCATTTCTCCATGCTCAAAATTACATATATGCACTGTTGAATGGTTCCGAATGTATTATTTGAGGTTGCTGACCTCAAGAATGTATTAGACAATTTCACATTTTCAGGAAAAAGATGGGGATGTAAAAAATTAAAACCACTATTTAGACCGTTTATGAGTTTTAAGTGTGAAGTGAAAAATATCAGATGCAATGGCCTGGTAAGTAGTGGCGGTTAACCTGAATCTGGCGCTTTTATGAATTTCAATGCCTTGTGCAAAATGAGGAAGACTTGTTAGGAAAAAAAATAATTTTCTTCCGTATATTACTCAGTTCTAAATTTGCTTCAATGATAACTCCATGTATTACATGTACTGCTTAATTACTATTTGTCTGTTTTACGGACAGTCGGTGCTGCAGTGGTTATACATGTCTTGAATAATTGTTTGGATGCTTATTACCGTGTTTATATCATGTTGTTCCTTCTCATCAAGGTTGGGCTGTTGGTGCTGCAATTGGCCACCCACAGGCCACTGTGACCGCCATGCTTCTAGGAATACCTCTCTGTACACTCATGAGCACTATCGTATGCAGGCTCGTGGACACCGCAAAACAATCATTGATAACAGTAGGTGTTCCAACACCACAAGATATGGGCCTTCCTGATCAACAATCATTGATAACAGCAGGTAATTCAATATAACTAATAATTCCATTTCAGTCGTCCTAGATACACTTCCTTTGGAAAGGAGTAATTTCTGAGGAATTTTACCAGATTTGAACCACTTTTTTGTAAAATCTTATGTTCCAAAGAAGCACTTAAGCTCAAAATGATAAGTCGGTGAAGTGCACATTGTGCTATTCAAGAAACCTGGAGCGTTTGATCTGCATATGTAGCTGTTGAGCTCATTTTTTTTATCGAACCTATTGAGCTCATATGTCACTCTAAATGGTTTTGGGAACTCATATGTGTGACATGACTGTTCTGTTATTTCCTTCAATTAAGCCAAGCAAGAACATGAAATTAAAAAGATTGTTTGTATTATTCACTGCATATTTATTTCGTCAATTCTTTCCTTTAGTAGTAAATGTTTTTGCACAGAAATTCCTTTCTTTCTTATATTATGGAAGAGTCTGAAGGGGAAGGGCCGTCAACAGACCTATCGATTGTAGTGCTGAGTAATGCCTACTTTTTGTTTCTGCTATTATAACACTGTACATATATGTTATAAACTAGGTTTGCAAGTTTGACATACAACTCAAAGGTAACTGTTGTTTATGCAGCAATGAAGCATATTTCATACATCAAATTATTCCTATATATCATGTCCATGCCACTCCAGACATATCAGTCTCAAATGTTAAAATAAATTTGCTAAAGTATATGCTTTTGCTATTTCTGATGACATCGTATTTAACTTTCAGGACAAGCTCTTTTTACCTGAATGAGCAGAACATTTTGCAGCATGTACATGTTTAATGCCAGATTAATAAGAATGGAGATTGATAACTATACAATTTTGTGATGTTTTCTTATGCAAAGTTGTTTGAATCTTACAAAACAATTCATCAGCGAATCTACAGAATTCATAACGATGTGGAGAAATCTACAGAATCATGTGAAGATTAGCAAGCTGATGGTGGATGCTTCAATATTTGTGTGTACAAAATTATGGACAGATTCAAGGATTTCAATTAGTTAGAAAACATTTTATAGGAATTTAGAGGGTTTTATGGTGAATTTACATACCTCCATATAGATGTACAATTCAATTGTAAACCGATGATCACAAATAATCGTCTTTTGGTTGTTTGATTTGCATTCTCCGTAGCGTTAGCACAGGTAAATTACTAGTATATGTTTATGCATCAAGACCAATGATAATTTAAATCACATTAATCAAAACACAATGTACACGTTCTCCTATAATACATGTATTGATTAAAACACCATGTCAATTACACACCAGCATGTACACATATTCTACTATTCTGTATTGATTGTATTCCGATGATTATATGATAATTAATTTAAGAAATTTTAAATTTTATTATATGATAATTAATTTGGGAAGGAGGGAGTAATCCTTAGTAGTACTATTCTTTGAAATTTCCATGAAAATCCTCTAATCCAAAGAGGCCTAAACTCCTTTGTTGTAGTATGGGTGTAAAGTTTTAGTGCCCTAAAAAGGCAACCAAATCACCCAATGTGGAGCATGAACCCTACTACTGTACCTATGCGAGTGGATGACCTACGACTAGCTTGTTGTGTCATCTACCCTGTCCATAAATCTCTGGACGACTGGATCTCAGTACCAGCTATCGCCCGCGGATATCCCGCCGTCAGATCCCACCATCCCGTGGGCATATGGCCCCCCCCTTTTGACGGCCACCGATCCATCCAAACGGCTTCGGCAACGGCAGCACAAACCAATCAATCAATCGATCGATCACTGGAAACGCCCCGAGTTTTCCCATGGAGCCCACCGCACATGGAGAGCCAGCTCTCCCCCACATGCCGTTTCTCGCGCTAAGTCATAACTTCCACGAGCTCAGCTTAGCTCAGCTCAAGTTTCATTTTGCAGCTATGTACACACACATCTCGTCGTCCAATTGATCGGCTACTGAAAGAAAAAAAAGAAACCTATAAAATTAAATTGACCAACACAGCATCGGCTGGCTAGCCAGCCAACCAAACCAGGCGAGCCTAATCAGCACACCCAACCGACGCTAAGCATGATTGCGACCGGATTAATCAACTGCTTGGGTGATGCGAGATGAGCTAGCTTGTATAGCTAGCAAATGATCGATTTGATACGGCCGTGTTTCTTTTATCCCATCTTTTTTTTTCTCAACTTCCAACGTACGTAATACTACCTTCATCCCAAAATATAATAAAATAGAATCAAACGAGATATATTTTCTGTACAATGTATCTGGACAAAAGTCCAGATATGTCTCATCTGATTTTAAATTATTACTCCATCCGTCGTCTCAGAATATAATAAGTTTTAAAGTTGGACACGGTTATTAAGAAAGTAGGTACTCCATCCGTTCTCTAATGTAAGGGATTTTGATATTTTGATTGCATTGTTTGATCATTCGTTTTATTAAAAAAATTGGATTTATTATTTATTTTATTTGTGACTTATTTTATTACTCAAAATAATTTAAGCACAACTTTTCATTTTTTATATTTGCACAAATTTTTTAATAAGACGAGTGGTCAAACAGTGCAAGCAAAATATTAAAATCCCTTATATTAGGAGTTGTGATTGGATGATTAGTGGATGTAGGTGGGAAAAGTAACTAGTGGAGGGTTGTGATTGGTTGGAAAGATAATGCTGATGGAGAAGTTTATATTTTCTGAGGGTTAAAAGTTGTTATATTTTAGAACGGAGGGAGTATTATATTTTGAGATGAGGGAGTTCGTAATAGGTGACATTGTACGTGGTGGGAATATGGGATCGATCGATTATTCGATAGCGCTCGCACCGTGTTGCGATCGCTAGGTTTCGTGACACATGTGTGTACGTGTTTATCACGAGTGACCATGGTAGACGGCGACTTCTCTAGAGATGCTAACCAATGACGTGGTGATTAACCCGTACGTGATGGCAAAGCGTGGTCGATTCTCGATTGCGATGTATTTGGTCGCAGCATGAACCGTAAACAAATGGCACCCTAAATGACACGTCTCGAGAAACATATATTCCTTGCATCTGTACGTTTACTGAATTCCCCGTTGCTATACCGGATTCGGTTCTTCTCGCCGAAGTAACCAGCATTTAAAACTTTCAACAAATCAATCAGCAACAATCACATGTGTCACGTCATCTGGCTGTGGTACTGCTGCACGAGAGATGGAACTAACCGGAAGAAAACGAAATGAAATTATTGGTAGTATTAGGCTATTGTTAGCCACTCCCTCAGTTTCATACTACAAGTCATTTTAATTTTTTCCAAATTAAAATCCTTTAGGTTTAATCAAAATTATAGAAAATTTTAGCAATATTTACTACACCAATTAGTTTCATTGAATACACCGATGAATATATTTTAATAATACATTTGTTTAGTATAAAAATATTACTATATTTTTTTTATAGATTTGATTAAATTTAAAGGAGTTTGACTAGTGGAAAAAAAATCAAAATCACGTATAATATGAAAGGGAGGTAGCAGTACTGCGTGGTTGTACATATATCAAGCTTATCAATTACTCCCTCCGTCCTAAAATAAGTGTAGTTTTACACTATTCACGTTCAACGTTTAACCGTTCGTCTTATTTGAAATTTTTTTATGATTAATATTTTTATTGCTATTAGATGATAAAACATGATTAGTACTTTACATGTAACTAAATATTTTTAATTTTTTCACAAAATTTTTAAATAAGACGGATGGTTAAATATTAGGCACGGATATTTTATTTTAGGACGGAGGTATTACTGATCCAATCAATAATGTGCGAGTAATGCGATGAATGATGCATTGTCATCTGGCATATGCATGTGGCTGGCCCACCGCCGCAAGCGGGCCCCACCCCGTCGCCTCGCCTCGCAACAAAACCGGAGCCACTCGAGCGAGAGAAAACGGACAAGAAAGCGGCGCCCTCGCATCGCTCTCGATCAGCTCAGCGTCGCGCCGCGCCACGCCACGCCACGCCGCGCCGCGCCACCACCCACCCCGGCTTTGAGGCCAATCCGGAGTCGCCGGGCAGCCACGCAGCAGGCGGGCATGAGCTTGACGGGGCATGGCGGCGGCGGCGAGGGGACGGCGCCGGCGTTGGAGCTGCTGGATGAGTACTGGTTCTTTAGCAACACGCTGGGGAAGAACGGGAGGCATGGCGGCGGCGGCGGCGGCGGGGGGAGGCCGCCGATGCTGCCCAGGTCGCCGTCGACGGTGAGTGGTGGTGGTGGGCGGCCGGGGAAAGGTGTCGAGGCGGTGGGGACGTCGAGGCTGTTCGCGTCCGCGGGGCGGAAGCTCCTCCGGACGCCGTCGCTCCCGTCGCCGCGCGTCGGGATGGAGATGGCCAAGGAGGACGAGGAGGTCGTCGAGGAGGCCCCGGCGGCGGCGGGCGGTGGTGGCGATCAGGAAGCCGACGCGGAGGACGACGACCTGAACTGGAGCTCGATATACGAGGGCGTGCTCCGCACCAGGATCGCCGAGGAAGGTGTCAGGTCGGCGCTGCGGCGGGCGCCGTCGATGCCCGTCACGTCGTCCGCGACGGGGCGCGACGACGACGCCCGCCGCGAGGATACGGCGGCGGCGGCCACCGGGTCCACGATGCCGGGCATGTCCAGGCTCAGGCACGCCCACAGCACGCTGGAGAGACACTGCCGCTCGCACACGCCCACCACCAAGGTACGCACCGCCCACCCCCAAACTCCATTGACCGCCATGGCAATCGAGCCCGACATGGATGATGATCCTTGCAGGCTGACCGGACGCCGAGAACGTCGGGCGGCGGCGACGGCGGCCATCGAAGGCAGCCGCCGCGGCGAGAGCTGCGGTCGTTCAGCGCGAACCAGCAGCCGCACGTGCGGCACCAGAGCCTGTTCCACGACAAGAAGTGGAAGAGCTCGAGCGACCTGGAGTCGATCGAGGTGCAGGGGTTCAGGGACCTGGGCTTCGTGTTCGACCAGGAGGAGCTCCGCGAGAGCCTCGCCGACGTCCTCCCTGGCCTCCGCGGCAAGCCCACCCCCACCGGCTCCGGCTCCGCCAGCGACAACGACGACGCAACCACAACCACCACCGCCACCGGCAGCGACGCCGTCGCCGCCGTGCGGCGGCCGTACCTGTCGGAGGCATGGTACCACGTGCGGCGGCCGGCGGCGGCGGCGGCGGCGCTGAGGCTGCAGCAGGCGGACGCGAGGTCGGCGGCGGAGATGAAGGACCAGCTTCGGATGTGGGCGCAGGCCGTGGCGTGCAACGTCCGACAAGAGTGTTAAAATCGGATCGATACATGGCGTCGACCGGACCAGACACACGATCACACGGTTTTTTTTTTTTTTTTTTTTTTTTTTTTTTTTTTTACCGCGGAAACCAGAAGCACCAACTCGATGATACTACTACCATTTCAGTAGTTGAGTTTTGTTACTTTCGCCTGCAAATTCCATTCCAAGAGGGTGATACTCCATATCTAGGTAGATGTTCAGTGCTCTTCCACCTTTTGTTTTTCTTTATATATCCTCCTTTGGTTGATCTATGAATAATATGGCGGCAACCGCCCTATTCTTTTTGTTAATACTCAAATGAAAGGATTTACAATCTATAACGCTGAGACTGCTGAGAGGCTCCATTTGGAACTCATGAATTCTCGCCCAAATTTTGTTTGGAACACCACTGCTAGTAACTATCCTAGTAACTAGTAAGGGTGGATGTTTCATTTCCTACGAAATTGTTGCAGAATTCAGAGGTTCCAAGGGAGCCAACGTGAGTAGTATATAATCTTGGCCAAAAAGAGAATTTTATATCCATGTTACTGCCAATATAGCAAAATTCTGGGTCCTTGGATCAGGCAACATAATGAAAATATTGCTGTTACTAACCACTGGTCAGGAGTTTTTGGCTGATATCATAGCAGGAGAGCAAGGCAATCTTGACCAAAAAGGGAATTTTATATCCATGTTACTGCCAATATAGCAAAATTCTGGGGCCTTGGATCAGGCAATGTAATGATTCAAGTGAAAATGTTGCTATTCCTAACCGTTGTTCAGGAGTTTTTGGCTGATACTAGCATAGCAGGAGAGCAAGGCGACGCATACTTCTGGTTGTCCGGCCAATCCCCATGTGCCGGTTTCTGGCTACCAGCAGGCAAGTCCAAAAACACTGTTTGGAATCTGGACAGTTCGGCGCCGATAACACGAGAGATCCAATGACAAACAGCATACAGTACGCATCATCAGATGTCAGATATGAATATGATCAAGCAAACTCGAATCGGCACCGATTGCGGCCGACTCGCCGTATTTTTGTGCCATGTTAAGCACCAGCTGCAGCAGCAGTAGCAGCAGAACTTAACATGGACTCATCGAAATACGAGTCATTTCTTACTAAGGCTCCAAACTCCAACTCCTAACTCTAAACTCCAACTCCAGTGAGAGTTAGCTCCGGTTGGAGTTGAAAACTCGTCAAAAGTGTTTGGCTATACTTTCAGCTCTAGATCTGAAAAAAAATGAAAAAAATGAAAAAAAACGAAACCAATCAGCCCAGCTGCGCCGCCGGCCGCCGGCCGCGCGCGTCGCCCGTCGTCGTCCCGGCCGCCGCGCTACCCGTTCTCGTCCCGCCGAGCCGCCCGTCCTCGTCCCGCAGCCCCCCGCCGCCGCCGGCCTCCGCCCGCTCGTCGTCGTCACGCCCCGCCGCCGCGGCCCCCCGCTGCCACCGCCGCCCGCCGTCGCAGTCGCCGGCGCCCGCTCGGGATTGGGAGGGGAGGAGAGAGAACGGGAGGAAAGGAGGATTATGGGGGTAGTTGAGTGGCATTTACGTGTAAATACTCTAAAAAATTAGAGGGTAGTGGGTCTTTTGGGGTGGAGTGGAGCAGTAGAGCAGCAAAAACCCAGCTCCACCCCCGTAGTTCATTTTCTAGGAGTTGCTCTGCCAACTCCACTCCAAAAAAAGGTGGATCTGGACCGTTTGGCACAACTCTGGCTCCAGTTAAGTTAGAGTTGGGAGCTAGAACTGTGCCAAACGGGACCTAATTGAACGGAAAAAACTGACAACTCAGATCAGTTCAGCCAAACCAGGACATTCTAACAGACTCGTTTAAAGATAGCGATAGTATGACCTGTTTAACACCGATTCATTGAATGCTGACAATATCTATATATTATATTATTAAAACAGTTTTGAAAGAAGGCACCACGTTCGCTGTGGGGTTAGAAATTCCCACATTAATTGAAGAAAAAGAAAAAAGAAAAGAAAAGGAGAGTCAAAGTAGAAATACAATCTAAAAATAGCTGAAATTCGGAATTAAAAATAAGCAATATTGAAAGAAGTTTCCATATAAGAACCCAATACGAGATTAATCAAAATTCAAAATAAAAATAAAATAAAATCTAAAATTAGAAAAAAGAGAGAGTCCGAGTAGTAATACAATTTAAAAATAACTGAAATTCGGAATTAAAAATAAGCAATATTGAAAGAAGTTTCCATATAAGAACCCAATACGAGATTAATCAAAATTCAAAATAAAAACAAAATAAAATCTAAAATTAAAAAAAAGGATAGTTCAAGTAGAAATACAATTTTAAAATAGCTGAAATTCGGAATTAAAAATAAGGAATATTAAAAGAAGAGTCCATATAAGAGCCCAATACAAGATTAAATAAAATTGGGAATAAAATTGGGAATAAAAATAAAACCCAAAATTAGCCAAAAAAATAAAAGAAGAGTTAAAGTAGGAATACAATTTAAAATTAGCTGAAATTCGGAATTAAAAATAAGCAATATTGAAAGAAGAATCCATATAAGAACCCAATACTAGATTAATTAAAATTCATACTAAAAATAAAATAATATTCAAAATTAGAAAAATTAAAAAAGTGTTCAAGTAGAAATACAATTTTGAAACAACTGAAATTAAAAATAAAAAATAAAAATATTAAAAGAACACAATACGATATTAATTAAAATTTGAAAAAAAATAAATTCTGAAATTAGGAGAAGAAAAATAAAATTTCAATTAGGAATACAATTTATAAATAACTAAAATTTGTGATAAAAATAAAGACTATTAAAAGAAAAGACCATCTAAAACACATGATGAGATAAATTAAGTAACAGGCCTATAAAGGAGTAGAGTGATGGCGGTTGATACGACATATAAAAACTGTTAATAAAACACCAAATAGAATCCTAATGATGATTAAAAGAAGGGATGATAGGTAGGCTGTGAAGCAGTTGCCGGGACTTCTAGAAAATAAAAAAAATAAACCCCAATGATAATTATATACGATTTTTATAATCTCAATGACAATAAAAAGGAGAAGCAGCGGGCGGGGTGTATAGGAGTATAGTTGCAGAGCCGCCGACGGTTCACGGGACTTTTAGAAAATAAAAAATGAATTCCAACGATAGTTATGTTTGATTTTTAGAATCACAATGACAATAAAGAGTAGGCGACGGATGGGCCGTAGAGGAGCATAGTGGCATCGTTTGACAATACAATAAACTCTAAAAACTACAAGGTCCGATTTTTAAAGGTTTGAAACTTTTAAAAAGTAAAAAAAAACAATGATAATCATGTTCGATTTTAAAATCTCAATAATAAAGAAGGGAGGCAGCGGGCGAGCCGTAGAGAAGTACAATAGTAAAGCCGCTGACGGTTTGGCAGGACTTCTAAAAAGTAAAAATGAACCCAAACAATAATTATGTTCGATTTTTAAAATCTCAATGAAAATAAAGAGAAGAGACAGTGGACGGGGCATAGAGTATAATGGCAACGTTTGATGGGACGTCTAGAAATTATAAAAACGAAACCCAACGTGACAATAAACTCTAAAAACTATAAGATTTAATTTTTAAAGGTTCCTTCCAAGGAGAATGAATAGAAATAGTGGTAGATCGAGCAAGCAAATAAAGGAGATAACATAAAGGGTAGTAACTGGTGTGACTTTTAAAAAACTACATAATTAGAAACACGGGGATGATAAGATTTGGTCTTTCGAAGTATTAAGACAATGAGATAGCTATTTAATAAATTTTAAGTAAAATTATACTTAAAAAAATATATGATTTTATTTAGGTGCTAATTGCACGGGCCACCTAGCTAGTTTCATAAATATTAGTAAACATTTGATGAATTCCACGCTTCACGCAAAATCTGACCAATTCCAGCGATCAGTCGAGGAGACTATCTGATGAAGCCGCACGTGCACTCCATACCGGATGGCAAATCCCATAACCGACGGTAAGGGGTAATCACTAATCAGCTACAAGTGTCTCAAAATCTTGAAAGGTTCCACATACTGGAACAAGCTATACATGGCCCAAATGTGCTGTCAGCCATGATACCATAAACAAGCTGCCAGCATTTTGCCCCCGTCTACAAAAGATGGCCTACAATTCCTATAGCAAATATAAGAACCTGAAAGTTTGCCCTGCCATGCAGTTTTTGGTGCTAGTAGTTTAAATATAGATACTGTCAACAGCACCATTTGATCCAGTTCAGTAAGTTCAAATTACTGAACGGGTAAGCTATCACCGCCAGCAGATCTTCTCAAGACCGCACCTTGCAGAAGATAAGAAGCCTTGTTCCGGACCTGGATGAAACAAAATGGTCCGGTATAACCAAGATGGAGAAATGGGTAAAAACCAACTGAAAGAATGCAATGTTTTAGTACCTTTGAGGCATATAATCTCCAGTCTGTGCATCCTATTTGGGTTGAACAATTCCGCAGATAATTACGCCAAGAATTAATGATCGCATGCTTATCTCTAAAGGCATCACTTGAGAAGAGTAAGTTATCCATCAAAACTAGGTATACGTACAGACTGAAAAAGTTGCAATCTTTATCCTTCACATTTATGGACATGACTGACTTCAAGATCTTCTCAACATTTGCCACCTGAATATGCAGAACACACAAAAATTTATGGGCTAGCACAACCATACTAAAAGGTATATTGAAGAGACATGCTCATCAATCATGCTTACCTTAAGGCCAAAGCTAACCTTAAGGAATTGTAGGGCCAGCTGGCTCCTTAAGAATTTGCTACGGTAATCAGTCCCAGTGATACAGTCAACAATCCTTAAACAATTCAGGTCCATTGTGACTCTGCAATGTTATGAAGTTGATTTCAGAAGGGCAAATATCATAAGCAAAAGCCATGTGAGCTATTCTTTAACAAAATACCATGAGTTACTGTACACGAAACATTGCAAGAGATGGAATAGAATTGTACAGAAGCTAAAGTCCTCAACGTAGAGCAAACGGCATAACAAGGTTCATCGCCGACATATCTTGTTGAGAAAGCATTATTGCATCCTAGTCAATATCTAACTAATGTATTCACCCATAAATTACTCGAGCACTTGTTCAATTGGGCATCAGTATACCATGAAATGGTAAATGGTTACAAATCACCAATACAGATCTCTTGTCTTAAAAATAAGACGTTCTGAAAAAATTTACCTCTGGGAAATGGACTGAGCCACTATTAGACAGCTACTTTCCCATTCACTTGAATTGAAGTACAAGATAAGTGAACTCAGACAGTCTCCCAAAATAAGCAGCAGGCCCTCAAGTTGTCGGTCCAAAAATAAGGAAATAACAATAACAAGGAGTTCTTCTGCCTCGGAAGATGAGAATATAGAATGCACATTTCTGTAAATCAAATAAATATTCAAATAGAATAAACTTGGTACAAAAAGAATAGCAGAATTACTGAAACACTGGTTAATATCATAATATTTATTGTTTTAGAAGGATTAAATGAATACAGAGATTTACATTCACCATACAAAAAGACATCACTATCACAAATAGTGGAACAACAAAGCCACACTGGAAGCCTGAACATCAGAACAGGACAGAATCATGAAACTAAAATGTCCCTTAAGTAGCAGTAGAACAATTCTAGAATGTTATCATCGCAAAATATAGTGACTGCAGATTTGGGCAGAATTTTGCATCATACTGGGATAACATCAGTATTACAGACAGAACTAGAAACATCCAGTCCTAATATAATATAACTATGAGCTATCATCTATATAAGCAATAACACACAAATTTATACTGATCATTTTGTTTTAGCCAAAACTTGAGAGATTACAACACCAAATAACTCTGTTGAAACTAACGAGCAAATATGAAGTTACAGAGATCAGTTGATGTTAAATTGTTAGTGTATAATAGCGTCTTTTGTTTTAGATTTGTGAATGACAGAAAAGTAGAAACACCTAAGGCAATGTAATCTCTGTATAATAGCTTCAGAAGCTTCCACTTACCTGATTTTGCAGCAAGCAGATGTAATCTTTAACCATTCAATGATGTTTTGAGGTGGGCCATCATCTGAAGTATCAAATAATAAATAGGAAAAGCTTAATTTTCAGAATGTCCAAACTACTGGGTACTAATTCAGAAATAACGGAATAAACATGAATTTTTCATGAATGCTCATAATCACGAGGCTGAAAATTAGTGAATTAAAAATTGAGTACACTGTAAATAAAGGAAGAACAATTTGGATGGAACCAACCTGCAATCACACTTTCAGAGGTGGAAACTTCAGTGCAATTATCAAATATATATCCATAGTTGAGTATGGCACTCTTTAGAACAGAGTAGCTTGGAAAGTGTCCAATGTCAACTGAGAGTTTGTCAGCCTGTAACGAATAAAAATTTACATGCAGAATCTTCAAAGTATAACACAAACCATACATTTGCTTATAAATACGTTACCTCGTTTAGGGAAAGAACACTGTCCCAAAAGTCAGATGCAGCAACTCGAAACTTCTTATTACACGAGTACAACACTGGTAGCTAGTGGTGTTAAGCATATAGTACAGTTTAATCGAACAATAATAACTGGAAAAACACACATATATCAATTCTTACATTTGGTTAGTGCCCAAGATGCTATAGAATCTTCAACAGAGCCATGTAAGAGGACCAACTTCAAAAGCCATCCATCCACCAACAAGCCTTCTAGAAACCCTTCTCCTACACAAATAGCAATAGAGAAATGTTGAAGTGACAGATAAAAGAATATTATGCCATAGTGGTACAGTCGAGAAGAAGAAAAGCTGAAGTAGAAACAAAGACAAGACAAATAATATCATCTTTTTTTGTAAGTCAGATACTTAGACACTCGTAACAGAACTAACCTTGTTCAATGTTTAGATCAAAACCTAAATGCTCATTTGCACAGAATGATTTCAGAAGTTGACAATTTTCAACTCCTGTCACACTAAGAACAGAAGGGGATTTCTGCAGGCACAGTAAATAAGGATACTTAATTTTAAAAAATAGAAAACATCACTTAGCTGTCGCACTCAACATTAACTGAATAAATGTAAGGCCATTTAACCTGGCAACATAAAACTCTCTGACCCCATTGGGGCACATCATCACCAGCATCCAACTCTTTCGACTGTAAATTCAATAATGTCTTAGAGACAGGAATATACATAGAAAATGTAAAAGTTTTATGAACAGATGTTAGTTTGAAAACTACCTGCTCCTCATACTCCTCAACAAATTTGCGAAACTTAATCTCCTTCTCCTTCACTTTCTTGTCTTCATCATCTGAATTATATCCTTTGGATCCATGCTTGGACTCAATACCAGAAGCTTTAAGGTCATCCTTACCACTTGCAAAGAAATCCTCTAAAAGATCATCCAACCCAATAACCTTCTTCCTGCAAAGAAAATGGGCAATGGTAAATTAAATATGTCTCTAAAATGGTCGTACTACCTACACCAAACTGTTATTAACACATTTACACACCTTGAGGGCAAACGATTCCAATGGTAACTAACAATATATATCATCACTACACATCTTGTCAGCTAACCAGTGACCACTATCAAACGAATCTTCTGCAAACACCACGGATTCATCGACTGAGTGCTACTGCTACTACTTCAATCCTACTACCAAACACAAACCAGCCAAAGCAACGACATTGCAGTTTCACTTTATCTCCTAAAACCCTAGAAAAATCAGAAGAAGGGAAACCCCGCAACCAGCGAAATCACACCCACCCCGATTACTCGAAACCCGACCATACGCGCCAGATATATATTGCCCAAAAATGGAACTCAAAACCTGACATCCATCCCAACCCCTCAAATCAATCGGCACCCAAAAAAAAGAAAGCGGAGTAGAATGGGGACGGATTGCCACCTCTTGGCGGGGCGCGCCTTAGGGAGGAGGGGATCCTCCTTCTCGAAGTCGAGGGGCTCGTCCAGCAGCATCTCTCCCCCCGGCGAGCTCGCGCGAAGGCGGGGAGGATTTGTGGCTCCGGGGTGCCTCGCAGTCGCAGCAAACCTTGGCGACGCCGGGCGAGAGGGGGAAGGATGAAGCGGAGGCGCCGTGCTCGCCAATTTTTCTCCCGTTTTGTAACTGCTCGCAGCGAGCCCACTGAGCCCATTCTAGGGACAGGCCCAATAGGCAATAGGTGTGTATTTTTATTTAGGAAAAAGTCCACTTTTACTCCCTTATAAATGTACACCGAATCTAATTCTTACCCCTCAACTAGAAAACCGGGTAGTAAGACTGATAACAACGCTTGAGGGGTGGGGATCCCCTAGAGTTCACTCCAACTCCACCTGGTGAATTTGATCAAATCTCTACCGTCTATATATAACAACAGTTGAGATGAACTAACTAATTCCCACTAGTCTTTTTTAAATAAGATAACTCGTCCTAATTTGTAACAAATCAACAAATAATATATATCTAGAGAATATACAAACTGATTTTACTTGTATAAGTCGGAAATTCCATGGTTCATCCACTGTCTAAAAATGTACTGGGCTTGTGGCACTAATGTTTTTAGCAATATTTCTGTGTGCATACGGTATGTGTATGTTTGCACGTACTATGCGGTTAACATTGTTTTATACATGACCATAGATTCTTGTTTGGAGAAGAAGAGAACATGCATACTTTGTTAATTTTGTTGGCAGAAACATTTAACCATTTAGGAACATAAAAAAGAAGAAAGTAAGTAATTTTCATTCAAGCCAATGTGATGGAGAGAGTTAATTAGCATAAGTTAATAGGTGGTTTCATCTTAGCCATAAAAAACAATTGATGGCACGGATTTAGTCAAATCCACCAGGTAGAGTTGTAGCCAACTGATCTGGACCCAGCGCTTGAGCTTCAACCATTCAGAAGAGCCCAGGGATGGTCAAGCCTGGCAGTGGCAGCATCCCAGTAGAATGGGACCGGCAACGCCCAATGTTGTTGAGCTCCCTCGTTTCCGCCGCCATAGCCCAAGAAGACATGAATGGAACTGGAGCATTGTCGTTGGCACCACCCTAAGCTCATGCGTCCTTGGCTCCTTGTACGTTCCGTGTCGTTGTTGATGCAAAACACGGCGTCCTGAAGATTTGCTTAACTTTTTTTTTTTGCGGGGAAAGGGAGATATACTACTCAACAAAGCCATCCACACCAACAAGGTGTGAGATACAATCACAGCTATTGTCTGGCCAGAAGGCCGTCAAGGACTCACTGCTGCCCTTGTTTGCTAGGAAATCACTAACACAATTATTCTCCCTATGAATCTTCATAATGATAATCTCCCTATTCCCGGACAAGAGGTCTCTAACCTCCTAGACCAAAAATGCTAGCTCTGATCTGTCACTGCTACCAGCGCCGACAAGCTTCAAAAGCTCCAGGATGTCAGTTTCCACGATAAACGGAAGCAACGTCCACTGAAGAGCCATAATAATTCACTCCCTGCACGCCAGAAGTTCAGCTTCCAGAGCGCCGCCACATCTGCTCATGTTCCCGCAGGCCGCAAAGATCAAACTGTCGGCACTATTATGGAGGACAGCACCTATTCCCCCTGAACCATATCGAGCATCAAACGACCCGTCGATGTTCAGCTTCATCCAGCCCGGGTTTGGTTTCTCCCAATGGTTAAGCACCTTCGGATCAGGCACCTGGGATGTCCCCTTCATGCAGCCTGAAATCGGAACCACAAATTTTCCTTTGGTGAAATCCGCCCGAGGGAACTGCTTGATTTCTCGCAAAGATGACACATAACTGACGATAAACCTGTGCGAGACAGACACTAGTGGAGCAGATTTCCCATGGTATATCTCATTCCTGTTGTACCAGATACGCCAAAGCAGCATAAAAAAACATTGCCCCTTCCTCTTTTGCAATCAGCCCTAGCTGGTCAAGAATCCACCCAGAGCCTGACCAAGAAGCCCCCGTTTCAAATGAGATGTCCTTTGAACTGCGTAGAGAAAGCCAAAGGTTAGTCACGTGAGGGCAGCGGCATAACGCGTGAGCTACATCTTCCTCTTCCCTGCCACATATGCTACAGATGGCCATCGGTTCTAATCTCCTTATCTTCTTATTTTGCAGAGTAGCCAGACTATTAGTAGTTGCTTTCCACGCAAAGATCTTAACCTTTTGAGGTATGTTACAGTTCCAAACTAACTTCCAAGCCTTGCTAAGATCATGCCCAGACGAGCTAGAGCTGGAGTTAACATTAGCCAGGGAAACAACCAAATGATAGGCACTCCTAACAGAGAAAGTCCCATGTTTATCAGGATGCCATGCCACAAAATCAGCTTCTTGAGCTCGTGAGGGACAAATCTTTAGTATAATATCAGTGTCAATCTGGTTAAAATGTTGCTGGATTCTTTCAAGATCCCAATCTCCATTATTGTTCAGAAGATCGGCAACCCATTTAATTCGGCAGTTACCCTTCCTGGTGATGGGTCTCCTGGAGAAATCCCTAGGAAGCCAAGGATCACGCCAAATGCGGATGGAATGACCATTACCCACTCTCCAGATTATACCTTTCTTCAAAAGTTCGAGACCATATTCTATCCCTTTCCATCCTGGGGAAGAGTTCCCCCAAAAACTTGTATCTATAATTGAACCGTTGGGGAAATACTTAGCTTTTAAAACTCTAGCATATAAGCTGTTTGGGTTGTCCAAGATCCTCCAAGCCTGCTTGGCCAACAGCTCCTGATTGAAAAGCTTGAAATCTCGAAAACCCATACTTCCACACTGTTTCGGTTTAATCAGGGTGTCCCAAGCCCTCCAATGAGTTTTCCTTTTTCCTCTGTCGGCGCCCCACCAAAAGTTACGGACAACTTTTGTTAGTTCATCACAAACCGAGTCCGGGATCTTGAAGATGCCCATGACATAAACTGGAATAGCCTGAAGGACAGACTTAATAAGAGTTTCTTTACCACCAACAGAAAGGTGGTTTTCACCCCATAGCAGAATTCTCTTCCAAACTTTCTCTTGTAAACTTTGGAATTTGCCTTTATTCATTCTACCTTTGGGCGTTGGAAATCCCAAATATTTGTCCTCAAAGCCAGCACTGCTTATATCAAGAATTGATCTAATCTCCTGTTGAACTTCTGTTGGGGAGGCATCACCAAACATGATCGAGCACTTGGATGGATTGATTAATTGTCCAGTGCTGGCCGCATAGTCACCCAAGACATCTTTAATAACCGCAGCTTGATCTTTGTCAGCTTTGAAGAAAAGTAGAGTATCATCTGCGAATAGCAAATGTGAAATCTCGGGAGCTCGACGGCAAACCTGAACTGGTGTTATAGCCCCTTGTCTAACCTTCTCATCAAGAAGAAGAGATAGTCCATCAGCCACAAACAGGAAGAGGAATGGCGACAAGGGGTCCCCCTGGCGAAGACCCCTAGATGGAGCAAATGTACGCAAGAGAGTTCCATTGAATTTTACTGAATACCTCACCGTGGTCACACATGTCATTATCCACCTGACCCACCAATGAGCGAAACCCAATTTGTACATTGACTGCTCCAAAAAAACTCCAATCAACCCTATCATAGGCTTTGGACAGATCCAACTTGTAAGCATACGCAACGTTATTTGTCCTTCTATTCTTTTGGATATGATGAAAGCATTCAAAGGCCACAAGAGCATTATCTGTTATCAACCGGCCAGGGACAAATGCACTTTTATTCGGAGAGACTAACTCATCAAGCAGCGGTCGCAACCTGTTCACCAAACACTAGGAGATCACCTTGTAAATAACATTACAAAGACTAATAGGACGGAAGTCTTTCAGTTGAACAGGTTGATCAATTTTTGGAATTAAAACAATTGTTGTATCATTGGTACCCTCCGGCATAATACCCCTACTGAAAAAATCCTGCACTGCCCTGATCACCTCTCCTTTGACAGTACCCCTTACGCTGAAAAAACCTTGCCGGGAAACCATATGTTCCTGGCGCTTTTAGTGGCCCAATCTGAAAGACAGCATTAGCGATTTCTTCTTCAGTAAATTCTTTGCACAACAACTCATTCATTCCCTCTGTTACCTTCGGCTGGAAAAGGTTAGTAACCGTGGTGTGGTCAAGACTATTGTCCCTCTTGAAAACATCTTGGAAATAATCAGTAGCTAGCTTTTCCATTGCTATTGTTGTACTGTGAACAGTACCATCACTCCCCCGAAGCAACTTAATTCTATTCTTCTTAGCTCTCCACACTGCTTTACTGTGAAAGAACTTGGTATTTCGATCACCCTCTTTCAACCAACTCACTCGGGAACGTTGCAGCCATAACATTTCTTCCCGGTAAAGCAGCTCATTCATACGGTCTATAGCTGTCCGGATAGCAGAATTATCAGCATTTGTGTTTAGAATTTCGGAGAGAGTTTTCCTGGCCTTCTCGAGTTCTCAACCTACATTTCTGAACTTAACTTTGCTCCAAGATTGTAAGGCCGACATGACTCTATGCAGTGCTGCATTAATATCACTAAGATCAGTCTTTTCACTAGCCGCCAACCAAGAATCTGAATAACCTCTAACACCGAAGGATCACGTTCCCAGCAAATCTCGTAGTAAAGGCTTTTCTTCCTAGCAACCCTCTGTTCCTCACGTGAGAACTTCAGCACAACAGGGCAATGATCTGATCGGGGAGAAGACAAATGAACAATTTGAGAGTCGGGGAAGATATCCCGCCAATTATTGTCTACTAGAGCCCGATCAACTCTAACCCGCACATTACTTCTTCCCTCCCTTTTGTTATCATAAGTGTACGGCTGACCTTGAAAACCCAAATCAAACAACTCACAGGATTGGAGCAGATTACGGAAAGCAAGCATTTGAGGTTCCCCTCTAGGGTGTACAGAGAAGTGTTCATACTGCCACAAGGCTTCATTAAAGTCACCAAACAAGAGCCACGGTAAGCTTGAGGAATGTCTCACAGAATTCAGCAAGGACCACATTCTATGCCTATTCAGCACTCTTGGCTCACCATAAACAAAAGTAGCATGCCATAAAGTTGAATCAGGGGACAGACGAATATATGCATCGATGTATCTCTCATTAATAGCTTTTATTTCCACATGGATAGACTCATGCCAAAACAGAGCTAAACCTCCACTCATACCAATACTGTCAAAACCAACAAAACCTCTAAGACCCAATCTAGTACGCAAATGACGGATCCTATCCACCTTTTGTCTAGTCTCACTCAAGAAAACAATATGGGAATTGGTCTCTCTAACCAGACCACAAAGATCACGAACTGTCGCGGCATTCCCCAAACCTCGACAGTTCCACGCTAAACAATTCATTTCTCCTGACGGGCCCTGAGAACGGGTCCCGTCAGTTTACCAGCAGCCCCAGTACTGGTCGCTTCCATAACATCCGCTGCACCCTCCACCTCCGTCTTCCGAGAATGTTTCAAAGCTCTAGCGGCCTTTTCCGGTTCCTGCTTCGCTCCCTGATTCACCTCAGCGGATTTCTCATATACTACCAGAGCTTGCTGCACACGCCCCACCAGCTTGACATCACTAGCATCCGGAGTCCTCTTCCTGAAAGAATCACTCTGTTCCTCTGAAGACACCTCCCCGAAAGAAGCTTGCTGGTTTAAATTCTGCGTCGCCGGGATCATCTCACTTGATGGAAGAACAGAAGTTCCACCGATACTAGCGCTTGAGCCTCCAGCCATCTGGTTCTGCTAAAGAAGTATCATATCCTGTGCACCTATTTGTTGTGAAACCACACCTGAAACCTCCATCTTTTGAGCGTGTAGAGCCAACTGTTCATCTACTGTTCCATCCCCAACAACCTCTCTGACATCGAAGCCATCATTCACATCCACCCTATCAGGCACCACCTCATCCCCGTGCCTAGCTTGCTTATGCTTAGAAGAAGACAAGCTAGCACTCCCCGCCCCTCTGAAGAACAGGTTGCGGGCCACCCTAGAATTTTGTTGACTGCGAACTGTGCACGATTTCCTCTCAAAAGGTTTCAGAGGTGAACAGCGGAGGTCAGCCGAAAACCGAAAGGGATGATCCGTGGTTGGCGAACTCTTATCACAATTCTTGTCAGAGTGACCAATGAAGCCACAAATAAAGCAAAAATACGGCACCCTTTCATACCGCAAGTCAGAGCGCTTTACCACCTCACTGCCTTGGACATTGATTTTTATGGCCAATTTAGTCTTCAGAGCCCGATTGACAGGGATATCTACCCGAATGCAGAAAAAATCATGCTTGTTCCGTCCATCCTTTCCCATATCGACCTCTCTTACTCGGCCAAGCTTGCTGCCATATAGTTCTCCTCTCGCTTTAGTCATCAAAACCAAGGGTAGGTCATATATCCTGACCCAAATTGGGACAACCTCCAAAGGGACCTCTGATGGACTCATCATACCATCAAATTTAGCCACAAGTAAGGAATCACCTCTATGCAACCATGGACCACCCTGAAGAACAAAATTGTAGTCACCTTCAGAACCGAAAGTAACAATAAACATATTATCTCTCAGGGGCTTGTAGCTCATATCTGAACGTAGCCGCCATGCCCGCCTCATATCCTCAAAAAGAGCAGACTGGTTTGGGGTTCTTAAGGAGTAGAAGCGGGTTAAGATCGTCCATTGCCCCGCCAACTTCACCTCTGCATCATCCAGCGTCACCTCCACCACCTCATCATCTTCCTCCTCGTCAACCTCCCCCTCCGTGAAAGCAGCTGGCCCCGATGCATGATTTCCTCCAACAGCACCTGGAGGGTCTGCCGATGTCGCCGGAGCGTGGCTCGTAGTAAGCAAATTCTCCTCCGTCGACTTGGGATCAAGCATATCTGCATGCACCACCAACTCCTTCGCTGAAGAAGACATACCCTTCAGATCAACCTTCGTGCTGCACGAGGGCTTCGGGTGGGCAATCGTCTCACCGACGGTCCCTTTATCACCCCCACCACCCGGCGAAGCCAAAGATTGGATCTTCAAGGTTAGCTTAGGCAACCCTAGGAAGACAGGGCAAGGAATTCTGGACAGGTAGATGTATTGTACTGTTGGATCGAACCAAACCTCTCCTTTAAATAACTTTGATGAGAAAACCAAGTAGAGATCGGATAAGAAACCAAATCTTGTACGTGGAACACCCTTTCCCATGAGCTATCTCCACAACCAGAAACGGAAATCCTCCAAAATGATGCCAAAAAGATCAGGGAAACCTCGTGATTGATGCGATACCATAATCCTTGGAGAACCTGCTCTTGACCAAGGAGATTGGGGCAACCCCCCGTTCAAGACATGAAACCGAGAACGATCATAACTCTGGCACCCAGACCCTAAGGCAGGCGAAATCCCTGCAGACTCCTTCACCGGATCGGAGAGAAACTCCATCCAAAACCATCTCACCACGATGGACGCGGCCGCTGCCGCACGTCCGCCTGAGCGGCTCCGAAACCCTAACATTCCGTCTTTTGTGTTCGGTCAGAGCATATTAGATTTGCTTAACTTTAATGCAGATCAAAAACTTCTGGTTTAAGGGTGTGCCAGTTGGTTTGATCCAATAGCAGAAATTAGTAAACGATAGCCAATCAGCCGATAGACTGATGTTGTGTCATGTCAACCGTTGCACAAATGAATCGGCTATAAATATGAAGGATACTTGTTCATAAACTAGATCTAGATTAAATATAATTATAAACAACTATTCCTTAGAAAAATAAATCCTATAGGTCAAACACAATCGATACAACATAAAATTAATAAAGTTAAAGTCAGACGTAGTATAATTATATAACCTAAATAACTAGTCAATGAACATATGTTTGTGGATTTATACCTAAATTACTTGCGATTGGCTATAGAGGTAAATATCATGCAATTACTAATTCGATCTTTGCCTTAAATACAAGCAATTGAGATAGATCGGACTTAACCGAGACAATATTAATTGCTTGTAGTCAAGAGAAACTAAATTAATAATTAAATGGATTTATATCATAGTCGATGAAGTAACTTAGGTTCTCAGAGATAACATGTCGGCTAGAACTCCGATACAACCCTATATAAGGATATCAAATTTTCAGTTAAATATACTAGACAAGTCTTAATCCCAACAGAGGACTTAACCGAGACAGTGCGAGACCAAATTACAAGCTTAATAGATTTGAATGTTTGATACTCTTAGATAAGATGAAAGATATAACATATTAAGCAAAGACAATAAATCAGAATAGTTATATCAGGTAAGACCGAATGTAACCCAGATAATACCCCTATCGACACTCAAAGAGCAAGTTAGTTCTTACAATTTCAAGTACAACTTAGTAGGTCAAACCTAATTGATGCAGCACCAAGCTGTGATAGAAATCGTAAGATCTAACAAACCTTTGATTGTTTTTCATGGTGGTAGATACACTAAACAATCTAAACCAACAGGAGTAATTTAGATGATAGCAGTTGGTCCATTGTTGAACTAGCTAATATGGGTAAATAACACTGTTTAATTTAGATTGGAAAATGTACATGATAAATTAGCGCTTGTATCGACCGATTTAGAGTATCGAACTTAACCGATGGAAGCCCTAGCCTTGCCGATACAAGCAAACTATTGACGGAACTCACCTCTTGTCGGAGATCGAACTAAGCCGATACAACTCAACTCGAATAAAAAACTCGTTGAGAAGAAAACGTAATAAACTAGGGTAGGGATGCGTCGAAAAGTGATTATTGAGTTGTTGTTTTTTACAAAGACTCTGGATGTACATATTTATACCCATGAGCAAATACTAGTTCTTGTCGGATATAACTCAAATTTTCCTAAGGATAAAGTAAAAAATTTACAAACCCAATCGGACTATAAAACAAACTTTCCTAAAACATAAAAGGAAATAACTAACTCAATCTATTTAATAAATAAGTTAAGACGTTGTATCTTCTCGAACTCGACCTCCCCTTGGTAACGTCACCAAATCTTCCCATACCGAGTCCGACAAGGGGTCGACTCCTGGTTATCGTCCATGTCCTGTCAGCAACTTTCATAACTCTACCGCCGATACGCTTTAGCTGATGCAATCTTCTAACTTTAGATCCCAAAATCACGCCATCAATACCACTCTACACTTTCTCCTTACTCAACAGAATATGCCAAATTTTACCGTTAGTAGTCCTCTATCCTCCCTTTCCACCGTGACCTCTTTCTCCCTTCCTCCACTGCGCTACCGCCGTGTCAATCTAGCCCTTGAACTCGACGTTGTATCTTAAAGCCCTTGAAGCCGGTGGCTTCCATCCTGGCAATAGCAACCAGGGTGGAGAGGCGTCTGACGGTGGTGCTCCCCTCCCTACGTGTGCCGCCGCCTTTCCTCGACCTAGCTGCCATAGTTCGCCGATGAGGCAAGCGGCTACACCCGAGATGTTTATAGTTTGTTTTCATTTTCAACAAAATTTGGTCGTAATTTGCATTAAATACTTTTAAAAGTTACTTTATACTGATGTTTGTGCTTTGCATTCGTTTTCAGCAAAAACTGATTCTAACTTGCATTAAATAATAAAGAACTTCATACAGATGTTTATGATTTGCATTTATTTTCAGCAAAAATTGGTTCTAACTTGCATTTAACAATACTTTCATTAAAAAGTGGTCCCGGCGGGGCTCGAACCCGCGACCTTCGGCTCATAAGACCAACGCTCTAACCGACTGAGCTACGGGACCCTGGTTGAATTATTTTTTCTTATGATTTTTATGTTTTTCTAAGAAATTTTTGGATTTTCCGGAACAGAACCCTTTTCTACGTTCTAACATGGCACTCTGTACAGCGATGTAATATATATCATATGATTTAATGATATGTCTTATCATGTTCCTTAAAAGAGTCACTCGGAAGTGATGGTGTGCTCTGCTAATTTACTGAACGCTCTGCTACCCTCCGTGATGTTCAAATTTCCAACTGGTTTTATTGGACAAGCAATAACAAAAGTTGAGAGAAAAAACGATCGAGGCAAACAAGCCAAAACCAATGTAGGCAGTACGCAGAACCAACGGACACACTGAATGAGAACACCATCACCCACACCCCCAACGTACATCAGCTCATGAGTTTCACTGAAAAATCGTCAGCCACGACGACAGTGCCGAATTGTTGGACGTACCGGACTCCTTTTCTCCAGGAGTCCAGGTGGGGATCCAAGAATTAACAGCACATTCTGTCCAGCAAATTAAACACAGAGCAGATGATCAAATCCAACCAAAGCAACAGAATTTCCATACGGGGCCCCTTAATTCGGTCCTTTGCTTGCATGCTGCCTCTTAACCATCGATGCCGACCGTCCGCAAGTCGCTCCCCATGTGTGCTGTGCACACATGTATGCATCCTGCAGGCTCCAGCCTACAGCTCGATCGATCGATCCCCATCGATGGCCGCTTCATTCTTCGCCAGCGCCGCGCCTATGAGTACAGATAAAGACCCGACGCCCGCCTACGCGCCACATGCGAGATGCACACACGCAGACACGTACGCCAGCGACCGACGCCGACGTACGTAGCTAGCCACATATACGTACGAAACACACGGTAGCTAGGTAGGTGAGCGTTCGCCATCGTCGGCGCGCACCCTGCACTCTGCATCACGCTGCATCGATCATCCGGGCCGTGACGACGTGCGGCGCGCCGCGCATCACGCGCGCTTCTCGTCATCGTCGTCGTCGTCCAGCTGCATGCATGCCACATTGCCACAGACGCGCACATTGACTGAGACCTGTGGCGGAGTTAGAAAAACTTTTGAAACGGGGCAAATTTCACTATAGCTATATTTGCTACAGAAATCTCATCATCAGTTTATTCAAAAGTATTAGTAATATTTAATGGAATTTTCACCGGTGAGCCGGGGCGATTGTCTGGGCTAGCCGGACGATGGCTCCACCCCTATTGAGACGTGTACACCCCGCGGAACGTGCTATAGGCAAACTACACCGCCCTGCGCTTGGCCGCTTTTGCACGACCAACACATTTATTCATTCTCGTATAATTAGAGATTTACTGAAGAGATGAATCGAGAATAGAGCATTGTATGTTGCATTGGCTGTCACATGCCAAGGACCAGACAACCTTAGGGCATCTCCAATAGACTCTCCAAGCCAAATTTTGGCCATTCAAGCACAAAAAAGAGATTCAACGGACTGGCCAACCGGATGGTCAAACTCGCTCGTTGGCTGGCTAGATTTGGCCAGCCAAAACACCTCGCTAAACGGTGACCCGCAGCAACAACCGGTCGGCGCAGCGGCTGGTGTACTCCTCGCGAGGTTGTCGGGGGCCGGTGCCCTGGGTCGTCGTCGGGGTCGTCATCGCGAGCCACCTCCCACCTCATCCGCCGTTGTCGCCTCGTCACCGCAAAGCTGGCAGCGACCTCTAGATCCGGCAACCCGAGGGGAGCTCAACGACACTCAGCTGCGGGGAGTGGTCGGCGGGGAGAGGGAGAGCACCTAGGCGAGCGTCGGCGTTGGTGAACCGCCGTCCGCCTCCCAGCGCCACCTCCCACCTCCCCGCGCCGCCTTCCGCCTTCCACCTCCCGCGTCGCTGCACCACCGTGCACCATGCGTCGGCCACCGTCGGCAACAATGTGGTCGACGGGAAGGAAGGAAAGGGGAAAAGAAGGAAACATAAGGAAGAATGGGGGAGAGAGGAAGAAGAGGAGTAGAGACTGACATGTGGGTCCGTTGTTATTTCGGAGAGTATTAATCTGTTGGAGTGAGCATCTAGTTTGACTAGCTAAATCAGATGGGAAGTTAGCTATATGAGTGTTTGAAGAGTCCGATTTAGAGAGGCCGTTGAAGATGTTGTTATGCGCATGTTGGGAGGGAACGAAAGTTAAGAACGACTCCGCTACCAAACTAGCTACTCCCTCCAATAAAAAAAATTCAACTTCTAACTATCTAAGGAAATGTGTAATTGCTCATTAGTTGCCACGACCCAAACTCGGAAAAAAAAAAGATTGACTTGCCAAACATTTTACATGTGTTTATTGTACCATAGCTTGAACTGGCCGGTATGGGTTTGAGAGAGAAAAAAAAAAGCATAGTACTAATTATGTACTCAGGTTTAGAAGTAGTCTACGTATCGATCTACGTGGTCCTGCTGATCTGTACTTGGGTCTAGCGGAGTCAAGACTCAAGACGACATGTTCGTCATTAAGTACGAGATGGATCGGAACGCATCACTGATGACGAAACGAATGGACTAGTACATAATTACACACATGTGTCACACACCACACATACTGTACATGGATATCACCGAGGCAAGCCGAGCGAAGACGAGTAGACGACGACGAGTTTTCAACTGATGATGATGGCAGTGACGATTGCTAACACCCTGGTGCTCGGTGGCAACAGTTTTGCTGACCTTGCATATGTAGTACAACTAGGCAATTCCATTTGTTTTTAAACCAAGTAGCACCTGACCATCGTAGGATCGACTTGTACATTGAATCTCACATTTGTTTAAAAAAAAGAAAATACATACATATTCAACCCAAATACAAAACCTGTGTGATAATGTCCATCAATCTAGCAAATCACTCTCACAACGTGATATCTTTTCCTTTAATGACTTTCCGTATTTTCAACGTTTTATGGCCGGATTTCCAGATAATAGCATATATTCCAAAAAAAAATTTCCAATGAAGCAGATCGAGCAGTAATTAAGGAGTAAATAAATGATTTCCATGTTTTATGTGCATTGGTGCATACCAAGACAAGGAGGCTGACCTAACCAAGTTAACCATCCGTGGCTCCATACCTGAGCGGTCGCTTCGGTCCACGACGCGTTCACACTTCGACAAGTAGACCACCGCCCTGATCACTCGCCGCCCCGCGCGCGCGCGATCGATCCCCTCCTCGCTCCCAAATGCAAGGAGCAAGGTCGGCGGCGGCGATGGCGGCGGCGGGGGCGGCGGCGGCCGACGAGGAGAGGGAGGTGCGGAGGGCGGTGGAGGAGAAGCCGGTGGTGGTGGTGGGGCGGCGCGGGTGCTGCATGGCGCACGTCGCGCGGCGCCTGCTGCTGGGGCAGGGCGCGAACCCGGCGGTGCTCGAGGTCGGCGACGACGCCGACCCGGCGGCGCTCGTCGACGCCGCGCTGCAGGCCCGCCGGCGCAAGGACGGCGGCGACAAGGCGGCGGCGGGCGACGGCGGCGGCGGAGCGGCGGTGGCCTTCCCGGCGGTGTTCATCGGCGGGAGGCTGGTCGGCGGGCTCGACCGGCTCATGGCCATGCACATGGCCGGCGAGCTCGTGCCGGTCTTGAAGCAGGCAGGAGCCCTGTGGCTCTGAGTTGATCTTCGTCATTAGCGATGAGAGAGAGTCATTAGGCTTAAAACATATGCATGTCCCTTTTGATCTTTGTTAACTGTAGATTTGTTTGTGCTTCGTTCTCGATACAATTCTATCTTTGCGTCGATCATATGGAAACTTCAGAGAAACAGAGTTGATCAATCAAGAGATGTTCACAAGGTCATCATGAATTTGATTGGATTAGATCAGTCTCAAATCGTAGTTTGGTTGATCCCTACCATGCCACAGGATATAAGAACGTATTTTCCATGTTGATGTTGATCTATGCAACTCTGATCGGCACATCAAAATTTGTTTACATGGATGTTTCCTTCACCGGTCTAGGTCGTCAGAGAGCAGAGGTTTGCACGGGACGATCCGAGCTCCTTCTCAGAATTTCGAGCTATTCCAAACAAAACATATACTCCCTCCGTCCCCGAAAAAACAAAACTTAGATTTCCGTATCTAACGTTTGACTGTCTGTCTTACCCAGAAACTATATAGTTTCCATACTTACCATGTCATATAGACACCATGTGTAGAAACTATGTTTTCAATGGATGGTGTCTTCAAATTAAATTCTCATCCAATCCTCTCTCTTCTCTCTTCTTTTATCCATATATCCCCTTAACTTTATTCTTGGTTCCTGTGTAGAAATGGTTTCTTCATCTTTTTACCTCTCTCATCATTAACTCTTTTGCCATATAGAATTTTTGCTTATGTGTCAATATATTTAATGCTATGGAAACTAGATGACATGAAGGGTTGGGGATGGCCTTGTATGAATTTTTTTTATAATTAGTATTTTTATTGTTGTTAGATGATAAAACATGATTAATACTTTATGCGTGACTTGTCTTTTTAATTTTTTTTATAATTTTTTTAAATAAGACGGACGGTTAAACATTAGACATGGAAACCTATAGTTTGTCTTTTTTTTTTGGATGGAGGGAGCACATGTTGGCTTGTCATTATCCAGTCATGTTGTTGGACAACTGGGTTTATTATCCGTGGAGAGTTGGATACTTGGATTTATATAGTTGACTCGACTTTCAACATGCAACGATTGAGTGGTTATCAGTCTTATCGATCTTGTTCTTGTTCAGAATTAGGAAGAAGTTAAACTACAAATTTTGACAAATTTTATTTGAGTTTCGGTGGTTTTCATCGGTGATCGGTTGCCACTTTTTATTGACAAAACATATGGGGTGTGGTTTTTTCTGAGCAGGTGGGGGCAGTTTTCTATGGGCAAAACGATCCCTTTTGTAAAGAGAAAAGTACATTTTACCCCCCCGAACTATCGAGGTCGACCGAATTACACCCCTGAACTCAAAAACCGGATATTCTACACCCTCAACTATTGAAACCGGGCAAATTACCCCCCCAGCACTGTTTTAGGTGGTTTTGGGATAGACTTGCTGACGTGGCATTCCAGCATGGCAAAAAAAATTAAAAAATAATGGACCCACATGTCAGTCTCTTTATCTCCTCTCTATCCCCTCGCGCCGGCTAGCCTCCTCTTCTCGCCGCGGGAGAAGGCGCCTCCGCCAGCCACGCGTGGACCACCTCCTCCGCTCGCCGCGGGCGGAGCCGCCTCCGCCGGCCACGCGCGGCTCTGCCGCCTCTGCCGGCCGCACACGGCCCCGCCGCGAGGGCCTCCTCCGCTCGCCTTTCAGCTCCGCGCGGCTTCGCCGTCTCCGCCGGCTGCGCGCGGCTCCACCGCCTCCGCTGGCCACACGCGGCTCCGCCGCCTCCGCTGGCCAAGCGCGCCTCCGCCGGCCACGCGCGGCACCGCCGCGGCTCCACAGCAGCTAGCCATGCATCCACAGTAGTCAGCGCGTAGAGGCAGACGGTGTGCGGTGGCACGGGACGGCGGCGGCGGCGCGGTGTACGAGGAGGAGGTTGAAGACGACGACGGCGATGGCGGCGACGGGCGGCTGAGACGGAGGCGGAGACGGCATGGGCGGCCAGCGGCGGAGGCGGAGCTCCTCGGGCGTCGCGGCGATGACGGCGTGACAGCAGGGAGCATGTAGAGCCGGCGGTGGCGCGCGGGAGGGCGGCGGGGCGCGGCGGCACGACAGCAAGGGGGCACGGGCGTCGCCTCCCTGCTAATGTGGTGGTCGGCGGCCGCCCGAGCGCCGCAACCGAGGTGGACGAAGAGGTTGAAGACGACGACGACGAGCTCGGGCACGGCCCGTGCGAGCTCCGTCTCCCGCTGCCAGCCGCCCGCTCCGCCTTCGCCTCAACCTCCCGCCGCCCGAGGAGCTCCGCCTCTGCCTCCCGAGGAGCTCCGTCGGCGCGAGGGGAGGAGGCTGGCCGGCGCGAGGGGATAGAGAATTAGAGAGGAGATATAGAGACTGACATGTGGGTCCATTATTTTTTAATTTTTTTTTGCCACGCTGGAATGCCACGTCAGCAAGTCTATCCCAAAACCACCTAAAACAGTGCTAGGGGGGTAATTTGTCCGGTTTCAATAGTTGAGGGTGTAGAATGTCCGGTTTTCGAGTTCGGGGGTGTAATTTGGTCGACCTCGATAGTTTAGGAGGGTAAAATGTACTTTTCTCTTTTGTAAAACCCTCTCAACCTGTCCAATAGTCTTAGTTCATATATTGGGCGTGTTTTCACTTGTCAGTGAACCAGATTTACTTCTTAGGTTCACCTTTCTGATTGAGTGTCGAATCTCGAGTCTCAATGGTATGATTTCTTTTTTCTGAATTTCAATCAAATTTTAGTTAAACTGGCCTGTTTTAAATTTGAATTCCCAACAACCAATCAAAATTTCACTTAGAATGTACGTTTTGTTGTGCGTATTGTTGATAAATTTATATCAACGTCAATCACTATCTGAAAGCTCTCTACTATTGTGAAAATCCTTTCGAAACGGCACGAAAACAAAGCTGCTCAAAGACATATTAAGAAGATGCATTAACATAAATCAGACAATAAACACAACAAGTACAAAGATATGCTAACTAAAAACGAGTTAAAAAAATATGCTGTTAAGTGTTCCATTGTTTCATTGATGAGTGATGACGAACCTCAACCCACGCTCGGGAGATAGTCCCATTCACCATAAGGAATATATGAATTCACGATAAGAGAGGACCCCATTTGTCCTATGAGAAGTTTGTTTGGTTTTAAACTTGGATTTTCAAAAAAAAAAAATAAAGTATTCCATGCTTTCTAGTTTGAACCTGACTAAAGCAGTCCCTACACTTTCAGGGCCCTTTAAATCAAAGGAAATTTTATAGGATTAAAATTCCATAGGAAATTTTCCTATGTGGCTCTTTAATTCAAAGGATTGAAGTTTTTCAAATCCTACAAAATTCCTATTGAAATGGGTTATTGCATATAGTTTTTGGAGGAAACTTAGCAAGAGGTTCAGGCCCCCTTTGATTCAAAGGAAATTCATAAGAATTTTAGAAGATTTTGTTCCTATAGAAATTTTTCCTATAAAGCCCTTTGAATCAAAGGAATGAACCCTATGGAATTTTATAAAATTCCTATGGAATGCCTCTTCCCATACAAGTTTTGGAGGAATTTTAACAAGAGGTAGAACCTCATGGAAGAAATCCTTTGAGTCTTTATCTCTCTTCAAATTCCTGTGTTTTTCCTGTGGTCCAATCAAACGGTCATTCCTATGTTTTTCCTGTGTTTTGCAATCCTCTGTTTTACACTTACATTCCTGTCAGAATCCTATGTTTTTCCTATTCCTCTGTTTTTTCATTCCTGTGATTCAAAGGGGCCCTCAACCTCGTAGTAAAAATCCTTTGATTCTATCTCTCTCATCCGATTCCTGCGTTTTTCCTGTGGTCCAATCAAACAATTATTCATGTGTTTTTCCTGTGTTTTGCAATCCTCAGTTTTACACTTACATTCCTATCAGAATCCTATGTTTTTTCTATTCCTCTGTTTTTTCATTCCTACAATTCAAAGAGGCCCTTATGGGTTATTCCACCCGCTTCTCAGTATTCCGCTACACTATCGCACAATCCTCTAGGAATGATAGTCGGGCTACTCTTCTAGATTGAACTGCTATGAATGGAGTATTTGAGTAAAAGTTTTGGGCTATAAGTTGTAGGTGGCTCTCAGAGCATAAGTTGGTGCTGAAATGGTTGATGTCGCGTATATGATGAAAGTGAAAAGAAACTAATAGATTAATAATCTACTATAGAGTTAGAAGCTACTTTGCAAAAATATATGTAAAACTTACTTTGCAAAATAACCGAACAAATATTGCTTTGGTGCCCAAACACTGCATTGTGTATATAGTTAGTAATATACATGAGAGCTGTTTGTAGGAAATGATCAATTAATCATTAAAAAAGATCATGTAAGTATACTGGGGACAAAGTACCAACAAAGTATATGTCATAAGCTACATCCTACATGAGTATCAGAAGTGCAAGTGCCTGTTCTTGGGGCATACTCCTTCCGTCCTATAAAAAATCAATTTAGTATTGGATATGACATATTCTAATACTATAAATCTGGAGCGCTAGATTTTCTTTTTTAAAAACAGAGCGAGCTAGGTCGTGCTAAATTGGTGAGGGCATGATAGGCTGATAGCTGCTAACCCAGGTACTACCTCCAGTCATTTTAATTGACGTTTTGAACAATAACACGGTCTATAAAATTACCTTTAACCTTATTTTTCTATTATAATATACAAAAAATAAATAGATGTTTACTTTTTTTATGATGCCTTGAAAGACAAATCTATATATGTTGTTCTAGTTTCTTTAAATTAAATATTTTTAAAGTTATTGATAGTCAAAATTATAAAAGTTTGACCATAACTTTGTCCAAAACATTAAGTCCGTACACTTGATAAAAGTATAGGGTCAACGATGATATACAGGGATTGAAGAATAAAAGCATACGTTAAGTGAAAAGAATTAAACACGGACACTTGTTGGCTGCAATTTGATTCGGCGGTTTCACTCCTGGAGAGGAATCGGCCAGGCCGTGCACGGTCCACCACAGATGGTGTTCACGGTGAACTGAAGAGGATGAGGGCTTTGATTTGTGGCAGGAAATCAGACTGGACTGAAGGGGATTGAGGACGCAATGCGGGCCTGCGCTGACTGCTTTGAGATAGGATATGGCCTACGGGCGTCTTACATGGGCTGGGATAGACTCGCACAGGAAAATAAAGTTCATATTACGTCCCTCGTATATGAGTCGAATTTAATTCGCGGACATTAACAGCACAGCCCAGGCATTCGATGGCGGATGGCTGATCGCGCCGGCACGCCCGCGCGACCAGCGCTAGCCCTCTAGTCTCAGTATGTATAGGTATGTATATACGCCTTATACATATACGTATAAACTTCATATTATACAATACAAAGTTTATGCTTATGTATATAAGGTATATATACATACATATGTATATAGACGATAAAATATATGTGTAAATTTTGTATATATTCGCTATATTATTTTTTTATATGTATACGCATACACTTTTGATGTATAAAAATATATATACATGTATACAAATATACAAACTTTTTATATGTATATATACAAAATATATAAACTTTGTATACGTTTATATATGTATGTTTAAAAAACGAAAATATATATATGTGTATACAAAGTTTGTATAACAACCGAAAAAAGAAAAAGAAACGAAAAAAAGAAAAAAAACACCCAAAAAAGCGAAAAAGAAACAGAGAAGAGGAGAAGAAACAACAAAAACGGGAAAAGGAAAAAAAAGGAAAAAAGGCGGCTGTCTGCCGCCCTTCTCCTAATGTGCGCTGCGTGTCCAGTCGCGCGGGGGAGGGCGCGTGCAACTAGCCGCGAAATAGCAGTTTCGATATATGATGTACCTAATTTATTTTACGCCCCTAAGGACTGTTTTTCACGATGGATTTTTTGGCTGACTGAGACCCCACATGGTCACATAAATACGAAAGCTAGAAAAGGCAGCTAGAGAATAAATTAGGGATGACAATTTTGCTCACGGGTTCAGGTATCTGCGGATATCCGACCAGATGAACACGGGCATAGGTGCAATATTTTACTCTTAGACATGCCCGTATGAGACCCGATAATGTAGTGGGCAGCAGCCGGATCTTACTTTTTACTCGTGGATAACTTATGCCTGACCCGATTTAGTATTATTGATTTTGGCCCATATCTTTATTCTCATCTCTCTCTTGGCCCATTAGCCAACAACATCAAACCATAACCTAATTTCCATCCCACCTCACTTCAACGCTGTGATGACGGCAGCACATCTAGCGACGGAACAGGCGGAGGCAGAGCGGGCAAGCGACGATGGCGGTGGCTCAAGGTTGCGCGGGGGCAAGCAACGACGATGGAGGCTGAAGGCAACGCACGGGCAAGTAGGAACAATGGCGGGCTCTCAGGGCAGTGGTAGCACGAGCAAATGACGGGAGCAAGCGGCGGTGCCAGCGGAGTCAATGACGGCGGGGGGCTTAGCAAGCGACGGAGTCGGCGACGCAACCACGGCAGGTAGTCAACTCTCAGGTCAGGAGCATCAGTAGAGTCTCGGCGGCGGCGAGCGATGATGCAAGCAATGACAGGAACTTCTCAGATCGTCGGTGCCGGGTGCACTCAGATCGTCGACACGGCCCGTTGCCATCCCTAAAAAAAATCATCTGACTTACTTTCATTTGGCACAAGTCATACAGGGTCTAAGGTCACTCAGGTTACGTTTGGATAATAGAAAATAAGGCATAGGAGTACATATTTGAATTTAAGAGTCTGTTGCTATAGTACATGGACCGATGGGCGGCACACACGCTAGCAACTAGCAAGTAGTAGCGACGAAGCCAGGATTTAAAATGGGTGGAGCCTAACAGTATTGAAGAGACCTAACAGTATCGGAGTATTTCTTAAGTTTATTATCTAATTGATTGTAATTAGATAATTATGTATAAAAATTATTAAAGGGGGCCGGGCCACTGGTCGTCCCCTGCCCCCGCCACTGTACACTAGGGGTATGTGCCTATGGGCCTGTTTAGATCCTTCAAAACAACAACTTTTTACCATTTTAGATCTACACACTAGTAGCAAAAGTTGGCAATTTGGTATTTGCTAGCCCATGGTAGCAAATTTTACCAAAAAATACTTCGGGACCACACCCTCTCTCTTTAGTGCTAAAAGGGCAAAACTTTAAGATGCATCTAAACACCAACTAGTACTTTTACAATGTCAAATCTTTTACCACCAAAACTTTTGTCATTTACCATTTGACATTCCAAATGGATCTAAACAAGCCCTACGTGGACATGACACAAGGACTCATGTTGGCACATGTTCCGTGCTATTTTTGGCCGCGAACAGCCACACAACACAGTGCGAGAAGCGGCGGGTTGCAGCCCATGGGCCCTGAGCCCCCGAGTAGACGATGACACAAGGAAAAAGTACACCGAAGGTCCCTCAACTTGTCATCGAGTTACAAAATCATCCTCCAACTGCAAAACCGGATAGAACGTATCCCTCAACTTGTAAAACCAGTGCAAACTAGATCCTTCGGCGGTTTTAACCACAGTTTTGTCTGATGTGGCGGCTGAGTCAGCGTGGGACCCACATGGCCCCACATGTCAGAATGCCACGTCAATTCCCCTCCTCTCCCTTCCTCCTCCTCCTCCTCTCTCTCTCAGTATTCAATCACATGGCAGGCCGGCCGGTGGTGGAAGGAGGTCACAGGGGCGAGGAGGTCCGACGGCTGGCCGGCGACACGGCGGCGGAGAAACAGGAGAAGGAGAGGGCGGCGGCACGATGACGCGGCGTCGGCGGCTCTGAGCGCGGGCGGATCAGAGTGGCGGGGGACGCGGAGCAGAGGGACGGGGGGCGCAGCCGCCGCGTCGCCATGCCACTCCGCCGCTGGTCGTCGGGTGCCCTTTCCTCCCTCACGTCGGTTCGCCGGCCGGCCCGCACAAGGTGGAAAGGGAGGCCGGCAAGCTCGCGCTGCCCTGAGCCGGCGCGCCGCCCGATGACGGCCACCGCCCCGCTGTCTCCCACCATTGCCCTCGTTGGCGCCGCCGATGTCTGTAAAATCAAAGGTGTTTTTGATTATTATTCTATGATGAACAATTGGCATTGGAGATTATTGGTTTTGTTATTTGGAATTTATTTGCGAAGTGGTTTTGGAGATGATTGGATTTTACAGGTGATCTGCAGGTACTGCTGTTTTGGGACCGGTCAGACCGGGCATGGGTTGCTAGTCAGACCAGCGGTATGCGCGCGGTCAGACCGGCCAGCCTGCGGCCTGACCGGCCGACTTTGTGTCGGTTTCGGTTTCGGGTTGTTTGTTTGGATATCTGTGATTGTTTCATAATTATGGCTTTTAGATGGATACTATACGTATTTAATACCGTTGTTTGCTATTAATGAGTCAAGTTGGAGATAGCTTGGTCTCGGAATATGGTTTCTTTGTTTATTTCATGTGTAGGTGGCTCGATGCCTCGGGAGAGTATTTGCGGTGATGGACCGGGAGTCGGCTTGGGGATAAGACGACGTCCGTGGTGGTCAGAGATCATGCGGGATACTTAGGATAGAGTTTATGCACGTGATTGGTGAAGATTCTATATGGCATACGATGGAAGTATTGTGTGCGTATGGGATGCGGAGTCGAATTTGGAAGGAGTCCAAATTTGGTATGATTGGTTATGTAAAGTTTGTTTCTTGTACTAGAGGGTTTCCTAAGGTATTTAGGACTTCTAGTATGAGTTTGGTTCGTGGCTTTAGGCTGCCTATCTCTGGTATAAATAGAGGGGGAGCGTGAGGCTTCCCTGTATCGCTTTTGAAAGCAATTGAGTTGAGTTTTGAGTTAGGGTTTCGAGTTTAGTCGAAATTTTTGTAAGGAGTGTTGTTGGTACACTTTGTAAACACAGAGAGAATCAATAAAGTCGTCATCTATTTTAAGAGTTCTTCGATTTGTGTTTCACCGGGTTTCGGCGGTCTAACCGGCGGCATCGCGGCGGTCAAACCGGCGGGTACACGGCGGTCAGACCGGCGTCGGCGACAGGCGTCAAGAGAAGATCTCGGCGGTCAGACCGGAGACTCAACACCGGTCAGACCGGCGGCTACGCTTCGGTCAGACCGGCTAATCTACTTCGGTCAGACCGATCTCCATCGATTTCGAGGGTAACTTTTATTTCCGCTAAAAGTTTTCGGTTTTTGGGTATACCAACCATTCACACCCCCCCTCCTCTGGTTGGCTTAGTTATTTTGATTCGATCCTACAATGTCGAGACATCACTGCCTAGTGGGTGGCAGCTCGAGCTCTCGCCTGACAAGGAGAAGGTTGGCGTCGCCGTCAGGCTCCGCCCAGAGCTCCTCGGCGTTGGTGTGGTTGTGGCTCTCACGCTCTTGGTGATCTGGAGTAGGTGGTTGGTGGCGGCGTTCACCGTCGCTTCGCTGTCACTGTTCTGGATTGAGTCCGTCATGTCCTCCTCCCGGATTTGCACGGCCACGGCTTTGTCTCACCGATTCCGTCTCCTCCCTTTGGACTAAAGCTCGACGCAACGAAATTGAGGGCGGCGGCAACGAAATCCACCATCCTCCCACCGCCCGCCGCCGCCGCCGCCCTCCCACCGCCGCCGCTTCTTCACCGTCCTCCCACCGCCCGCCGCCGTCGTCGTTCCAACCCGCCCTCCCACCTTCCCCGAGGCCCGTCGTCCTACGCACCATCGACACCACCCCGTTCCCCACCACCTTCGTCCAGGCTGACACCACTAGCGTGGTGGGAGGAGTGGTCGGCGATGAGGATGGAAACGGCGGTGAGGAGGAGCGAGCCGCGCGGGGAGTCCGGGTCGAGGCAGGCGGCACGGAGGTGGCCGGCGTCGAGGTCGGCCCCGGCCAGGTAGAGGAGGCGCGAGAGCTCGTCGTCGTCGTCCGCATCGGCGGTGCGCGAGGGACCGTCGGGCATCGGCGGCGCATGCTGGGTGGTTGCGCGCGCCCGTCAGCCGCCCTGCAGTGAGTGAGCGAGGAGAAGAGAGAGAGAGAGGGGGGGGGAGATGATGTGGCAGCCTAATATGTGGGACCCACGTGGGTCCCGCGCTGACTCAGCCACCACGTCAGACAAAACCGGGGTCAAAACCACCTAGGGACTTAAAGCGACCGGTTTTGTTAGTTGAGGGACGTCCTGCATCTAGTTTTGCGATTGGGGGACGATTTTGTATCGTAATGACAAGTTGAGGGACCTTGGGTGTACTTTTTCCACGTCACAACTACCATATATACATACATACGGCTGGATTGTTGCGCCACAGCTTGCATACTCGTGAATTACCCACCCTAAGCCGGAACCACACAATCGTGTCCAAAACTCCAAATCAAACGATTATGTAAACCAATATATTTATCTTCCTAAAAAAAACTATTACATTTATCTCTACTTGTTATATTATATACTATATATTGATTATTAGTAGAAAGGGATGGAATAATGGAGGAGGACGGGTTGCAGAAGGTAGGCATAAGATATCTCTGCCTTTGCATGTACATTTGAGAACCACAGGGTGTTGGCGAGGCTCCTCATTCCTCACAGCAGGTTTAATTAATAGTGAGCTATAAGCCAATTATAAACTTATGTGAAAGAGAGATAAATTGAAAAATGATGAGTGTTAGCTCTCATGCAAGAACTAGCTATACACATGCTCTAAGGTAAATATGTTAGAAGAAAAATAGAAACAATTTTATAGCTAATCTATTACACATGTTAGCTCTAATATAAGATTATAGCTAGTAGTTGGCTTGACAATTAAACTTGCTCTCGGTAAGGATGGAAGCAAGGGAATGGGGAGGAGAGGTGGTTACGCGCATGATGCGGTTGCCGGCAGCTAACTTTGAGGGAGGCTTGTTTATTTCGTCACAGTCGCGTGCAAGCCGTCCTCCACCTCAACCAACCAGGGAACATGAGAGTGAGGGAGAGATCGAGAGCTGGACATGCTTGACGCTTAGGGTATTCCCAACCCAATGACTAGGATGGTGTCCATAGTATTAAATAAGTTGCCACCTAGGATAAAAAATGATGTGGCAAGTGAATAAATGTGGAAAGAGAAGGAAACCATGTCTTGCATGAGACATGGTTTCTACACAACATCCAAGACATCATGTGACATAAGTAGCATTAAATTGAAGTATGGAATATTGGTGTTTGCATTGGAAGAGTAGTGTCCAGTACTAGTTTCTTGATGATGTGGAGTTTATGGAAACCATGTCTAGTGTTATGGGTTGGGACTGCCCTTAGGAACACGTGTTCGTCGAGATCTGTCCTCCCACCACTCCCTCCATGGCTCCATAGCACCGCCTAAACTCACCATTCACCCCAAGTCGAGTGAGAGACCACCCTTGCTCCCTTCCTCCACTTCTCCTTTTGTCGGCCGTGGAAAATGAGGTCTCCCCTGCAACCATCATCAGGTAATCTTTGTCCCCATCTCTTTCGCATTCTGTTCTATCCACACTATGTCTAAAAACTTTTTTTTGGCAGAGAGAAAAAGAGGAGGGAAAAAATAGAGCTAACCTATTATATATGTTAACTTTAATGTAGGTTTGTAGCTAGTAGTTAGCTATTAAACTTGCTCTTAAGGGTGAGTTCTAATTAAGTACTTCAAAACGACTACTTTCTTGTTCTTGGCGAGCATACTTTATAAATTGCTAAACAGTGAGTTTTATGTAAAAGATTTTTAATAGAAATTTCATAAATAAATAAAGAATCAATTTTTAAGTTTATAATAAATATTACATAATTATTTATGTGTTAATGGCTTATTTTACGTGCCACCGAAAATCCCAACCCATTTATATGCGAAGCCTTAATTCTGGTTTCTATATCCGTTTAAAATTAATTACAAGAGGTCGATCGACGTCGCCAGCTTTGGTTAATTTTCTCCCTTTTATTTTTTGGCATACATGGCTTCTGCATTCGCAACGCCTCCCCCACTCCACTCAGAAAGAACGAAAGCGAGGCAGCATGTACACGAGAGATAAAAGGAAAAAAAAAGGAGCCTAGCTAGCTATCCTAATGTTTGTGCACTTTAATTTTCTTTTCCAAAGTAGAGTTTTTAGCTACAGCTAGCCTAGCTTGCACACCCGCACGTTCTGCTCTTCATTTTGAGAAAGTCGCCTAGCTCTTCACTCTAATTAATTAATGTCTCTACAAAAATTAATTAAGAAATTTATGCTTAGGTGATGAACTGATCGATCAAGGATATGTTATTTTGATTATATACTATCGATCTGAGAACGCTATAGCTAATTAGGGATTTTTTTTATACACGCTTGTTTGATTCATCTGATCGGCCAATTAAACCCATCTCAGCACACAAATGACATATATAATGTCTTGATTTTCAGTACGTAAATATGCATACATCAGGAAAACTAACATGATACTATATACTATATAATAATTGAATATATACAACAATAATGCATGTAATATAATAGCTGCTAGCAAGATCGATATAGTTTCCTGCCAAATCAGATTGATTAATTTGCCTATATAGTTCAATTAGGAAACAACAATTAGCTAGTACTAGCAGCCTAGCTAGCCACCAGCCCTTGTGACGGTGAAACTATACACTGACCATTGCCCAAGGTCAATCCAAGGAAGCAAACATACTCATAGTGACAAGGCTTCTCTTTTTTCCAAACCTCTTTGTTAGTTTTCATTTCCCAAAGTATATGCATTGCTCCTCTTCCTCCCAAGCTGCCTTGCTACTGCTAGCAATGCAATGCAAGAAATTTAGAATTAAAATGGGGACCAAAAAGTTGCAAATTTTCTGTGGACTTTGGAAAGGAATCTTGTGTCTCTTTAGAAAGCCTGTGGAGCCCTAGGGGCATGAGGAGAGAATATCCTAGGGCCTGCAAGAGTTCATACGCTAGAGTCCAAGGGGTTAGCACTAATCAAATCCCCAAAGGCCAAAAAGGCTAATTATTCTCCCCCTCATGGGGACCAATACTATTAGAGGAGCATAAATCTGGTTTAGGGCCTTGGGACTAAAGTCAGCTCGCAAGCAGACGCCTTCCCACACTTCCAAATATTCACCTGCAGCCAGCAGCCAGTCACACTTCTACTACTACTAGCTTTTTGTGATATGTTTTGCATGCAATGTGCATGCATGACCTTCACTGCAGCTGCTGCTGCTGCTTGATGCGATCTTGTTTGCATGATATCTTCTCGATCACATTGGATTTCGGAAGAGCTGTGCAAAGTTTAATTGTAATTAAGTGATTCACGCCTCGCGACTCTAAAATCCAACACGTTGCGGGTAGTACGCTGACTGATCTGACTGACATGACATGTTCGTGACACTATCTACGCATTCATTAAGGGACTGTTTATTCCGTGAATTGAAAATTTTTAGGTGTCACATTAAACGTTTGACCATATATCGGAAGGGGTTTTCGGATACGAATGAAAAGACTAATTTTATAACTCGCCTGGAAACCGCGAGACGAATATTTTGAGCCTAATTAATCCGTTATTAGTACATGTAGGATACTGTAGCACTTATGGCTAATTATGAACTAATTAGTCTCAAAAAATTCGTCTCGCAATTTCCTTCCTAACTGTGCAGTTAGTTTTTTAATTTATCTATATTTAATACTTTATGCATGTGTCCAAAGATTCGATGTGATGTTTTAGGAAAAAAGTTTTCGGGAACTAAACATGGCCATTAATTAGCATTTGCTTTTTGTTTTGAGTCATGCATGAATGTATCTTCTTATTAGCATCAACGACGTATATGTGTGGGATTACTTTTTGAGTGGCTTGGTTAAATTACCGTCTTTTGCTTCATATTAAAGGCGCTTTTTAAGATGTATATTCAGAAAATTGAAATGATAAACCTCAAATGAAATATAGCCAGCTAAACTAATTAAGGATCGATTCGATCGTATTAATGAATGATCCCTCTATGACTCTATCTCCTTAATTACCGCAATGTTGGAAGCAAGTACAGAACTCAAATTTAAAATGTTTGGAAGGTAAAAGTAAAAATCACACCCTCTCTCTAGTCTCTACTAGTTATCCTAGTTACGCCGTTCTAGTTCTACGAGAGACCAGGTGAAAGCTTCCATCAGTGTGTGACAAGCGAGACACGACAGTACAATGCAAGTACTTAACTCTGCAAATTTTGCGGTTAATTATCATAACTACATAGATAATTAAACCCTGTGGCCAACTAATATAGTTAATTAATTACCAGCTCCTCGCAGATAGCTAGACATCCATAGTTTTATACTCATCTAGTCAGAGATTTTAAAGTGTAGTTGGTCACCATCTCCTATCCCTGACATACACTGCTTCCATGGAGCTAAAGAGGAATTTAATTCTAAGTGAGACAAGCATGTGACCATCAGACACATCAGCTGACTAGGCGTTGCATGTTACAGTACGTGTTAGGTATGTATGTTCATATCATGCAAGTTGATGTAATCTGAATCCTTTATTTATTAAGCCAATGTTTGTGTGACCACACTGTACTGACCAGCAGCATCGATCCAAACTAATCATTTCTAAATGACGCAGAGCTTATATTAACCTGTATTGTTATGCATGTAACGTAGTTGTGGACGCAGTTGGTTTGAATTTGAGAATCGTCCACGAGCATTTGCACTTGTTACATAGTACAAAAAAATCTGCTTGACGTACGTACGCTGGATTTATACTCCAAATTCCAGAAAGTCATGGAATGGTAAACTACTGTTCGTCTTGGCATGCATATGTATGCATGTTGCAGTTTCTTTTTTTAAAGGGTAGTTATTTGTTATTTAATTTACAGATGGGTTAAGAAAAGGATTTGCATTTGCAAGAGACAAACATGAGAAGTCCATGCATGCATGGCAATAGTGCGTTAAGTAACGTACGTACTATACGTGTTGTGTTGCATGCCGGCATATGTGTTACGTCCTGCAGGGTGCATGTAAATATGGCAGGCGTTGACAACATTAATTGCCTGCAGGCTGCAGTTGCACGCCCGGCCACTGACATGAATTAACTGGGGCTTAATGTCAAAACTGACTGGCTCTAGCTTAATGTGAATCAACAAACCAAATTGCGGTAGAAATCAAATTAAAACTACAGCACCCCATATACGCACGAAAGAGTCATGTGCATATTATACCAGCAACGTACGTACGTACGGCCGGATACACACATTACTAGATCTTCGCTGAATCACGTAAAAACCACATTGATCCCAGTTTAAGTAAGAACCAGAACTATCCTTACCCCTCCTCCCCTCTCAATCTCTCCACCTCCTCTCCTCCCCTTCCCTCTTCCCCTCCTCCCCCCTCCGATGACGGCGACGACGGTGGTGGCCTCCCCTTCGGCGGTGGCCGGGCGGCGGAAGCGGCCGCGGCGGCGGGATGGGAGGCGGCGCACGACCGGGAGGCCTTCCCTCCGCCAGATCAGGTGGGTGGGGAGACCGTCGGGCGGCGGCGGCCGTAAGGTGGCGCACGGCCGGGTGGCTGGCGGCGGCTGTGGTTTTGTGATTTTTTTTTAGATTTTTGAAATGATTTGTAAACTTTGTTGTAGATATTTTAGATTTGAGGATGATTTTGTGAATGACTCGTGGATTGTAGATGATTTTATAGATGGGCAATTATGAATGGTTTGTGGGGATTTGAGGATGACAATAAATACAAGCAGCAAAAAAACAGTGGAAGAAAAGAAAAATTCTAACCAACTGGGACTAAAAATGGTAGCGCCTACCATTTTACCAATCGGGACTAAAAATCCACTTTTTAACCATCTTTAGTTCCGTATTAGGTGTCCTAATTTGTAACCTAGAACTAAAAGAGATTGTAAACCGAGAGTAAAAAGTCCTTCTCCAGTAATGACATACATACATGTACCCATGTAGGGAGGAAAAAACTACACTCTACTGGTTACTGATGTAGTCGATCAAATTACCAGGGAATCAATAAAGCTGAGATCGTATGCATGTGCACGAGAGATCTCAATCGATCAGTGGATACATGCAGCATACTCCTATACGTCTAGAAACATGTGAGATTTTTAGATGCACAAACCTGCAGTGCTAGCTCCTTTGACCTCTCTGTTAATAATCTCACCACCACCATCTCGATCTCCTCTCTTTTAACTAGCTAGTCTTCCAATACAACGAGCGAGCAGACGCAAGCAGGTTGGCGCCATCCAGCGACAAATATTCCAGCCGCTGTCGCTTCCGCCGTCGCCTTCCCCCTGGCCGTGGCCTCTCTCTCTCTCTTCGCTTCCCGCGCCGCCCGCCCCGCCACCGCACGTGCCCGCCGCGCCGCCCGCGTACGTGTAGCTGGGGCTCGCCGTCGTCGTCGCACGCGCGCCCAGCTCGATCATGGCTACGTCGCCGGCGTAGGTTCTCCTATATACTATTACTGATATAGATGATTAATCAAATTAGCACGCACGTACAGAGTAAATAATCAATTTTAGTTTGCTACTAGCAATGAAATTTTCATTGGTAGAGTATATAAGTAAGAGGATTTGCATTGTAATTTGTCCCCTAATCCACGGAGGTGTCTCGTTCTGCGCGTGGGGGATGACGATGCTGCTGGTCGTTGTCTCGTGCGTGCGCTAGCTTAGCTCCCAGTGCAGTGGTAGCTAGATACTACTGTGTCACTGCCGTCTCGTGTGCTATGCTACTACTACGTACGTAGAATGGCATCCAAGGCGAGTAGAAAGGCTAGCTGCGTATACCAAGAGCAGGTACAATAGCAACTATAAGCCAGCTGTAAACATATTTTAAAAAGATAAATAAGGAGAGAGAAGAGTAGCGAGCTACAGATTTGTAGCCTAGTTGTACCACAGACTCCAAGACGCAGTGTGTGTATGACAGGTGGGACCATATATTAATAATATAGTATGTAACTATTGTATGGATGAGCTATTATATAGATAAATTGGAGTTAGTAGTTGTCTATACTATTAAACTTGCTGTAATGGTTTGACCTTCGGATGTATAGTTAGCTAGCTAGCCTATGCGTGCGTAATTTGGAGTGAAAATATATATTGGTAACTTTTAAGGGAGGAGAAAATATAGTTGATAGCTAGCTGTAGCGAGCTAATGGAGAAATTATTAATTACCTCTTTCACACTTTGATTCACGATCAGATCATTAAGCAGAGACTGTAAAGTTCTAAAAAAAAAGCAGATCGACTGTAAATGCAGCAAGCTCTCCCTGTAGTATAAGATAATCAACGAATCTGAATAGTTTTTTTTCAACGTAGGATTATTTTGAAACGGAGGGAGTACACTATGGCTACAGTGAGTCTGTAGTATTGTGTGCTAGTAGTTCTCGGGCCAACCGTTCTTGTATATTGTTTTTCTTTAATTTTCAAGGAAGTTGGCGTGCAAGAAAAGAGAGAAACAGAGTTCGTTGTTAATTTATTTTGATGCAACATTCTGTCTATTTTTGATTGATCTCGCCAGTTCCTTTAAAATAAAAACGGTACTAATAACTTTTAAGCGAAGCTATGTATATTCTTTCCAAATTAACAAATCTAAGATGACAGGATTCTTCACATCAAAGCTTCCGTTTTGAAAAGGCAGAACTTAATCAAGGGGAAGAAAAAAGCAGCAGATAGAGGATTTTGTTGTCTCTATAACTCCGTTTAAGACAATGTGTCTAGCTGCTTCCATGAATCGAGTTATTTGATCATACTAAATTTTGAGAGAAATGGATTGATTTGCTCGGCCCTATGCATTTAATACTCCATCTATCTTATACTACTGTGTCATTTTTACACTGGCGCAGATAATGAAAAAGAAACGCCAACGATCAGATATTGACGCAAGAGATCACTCTCCTCCTAGCATAGAAATTAAATTACTAATCCATCGATGTCTTCCGTCTAATCAGCAAGAAAATACTCCCTCCATATTTTAATGTACGACGCTGTTGACTTTTTGACAAACGTTTGACCTTTCGTTTTATTTAAAAAAATTATGTAATTATAATTTATTTTATTGTGACTTTATTTATCATCAAATGTTTTTTAAGCATGACATAAGTATTTTTATATTTGCATAAAAATTTTGAATAAGACAAGTGATCAAACATTAGTTAAAAAGTCAACGGCGTCATACATTAGGAGGGAGTAATAATTTTAGTCATAGCAATTAGCTAGTCAAAACGATCAATAAGACGATAACAAATTCGACCACATGAGTTCCACTATAACACCCTTTTTATCAGCCTCAAATCCAGGTCAAGTCAGGATCAAGTGATTCTAATCCTATCAAGGGATCCCGCTTGAGATGACGGCTCAAACAACATCCATTGACAATTGTAGCAAATCCCTTTTCTTGATTTTGATCCAATCAATCTAGTAGTACTATTTAACAACTAACAAGCTAGTTTTCAAAAACTTAAGAAGGTGTGTGCCTGCATGTGGGTCCAGCTTGTGAGGCCAGAGAAAGTAGCAGCCCATGCATTGCACTGTTGCAAATGCAGGCTCCAGAGGCAGCAGCTGCAGTAGCTTACCTTTGCAGTGGGAGAGGGAGGAAGGCTGAGATTTGATGAGAAGGGGGGGATATGCAGGTGCAGGAAGCATCACATTATGGGCTAATCATGCCAAATGCAAAGGCACCAAGCCACAGCTTTTTACCACCCCCTCCTTCCCCCTTTCCCTATCTTTCTCCTCATCATATGTGTCATGATGCATTGCACACCCACACACACTAGCTACACTAGCTAACCCTTGCTATGCTTGCACAAACACCTAAAGACACACCTTTCAACTTTCACCTTTTTACCACTCCAAATATTTTATTCTCACACATACACACACAATCTCTCTCCATCGATCTCACTCTCACTAGCAAAGCTCTATATTTATCCTGCCTTGATGGTTTTGTTGTTGCCACTAGCTAGCAAAGCTCATTTATGCTTGAGGGTAATGACCCATACCTAAGAACAAAAGTTGCCCTTTTGTCTCCAAAGGGAACTAGTCAAGCAGAAGAGGAGATCGATCAGCAACTAGCCAGTTTGATCCCAAGAGAGATCGATCGATTAATTAGCAAGACAACGACAAGCTTAGCAATTTGATAACAATGGCGACTAGTGAAGCCGCAGCCATCTCCAACCCTTTCGCTCCTCTCACCAACCATCAGCAAGAACACCCTCCTCCTCCTCCTCCTCCCGCCAAGAAGAAGCGCAATCTCCCCGGCACACCAGGCAAGTGCATGCACAAATAACCTCAATTTTTTTTCCCATTTTGCTGTGTTCGACTCGACTGATCAACGGCGATGTCGGTGGGTGCAGATCCGGAGGCGGAGGTGATCGCGCTGTCGCCGAGGACGCTGATGGCGACGAACAGGTTCGTGTGCGAGATATGCGGGAAGGGGTTCCAGCGAGACCAGAACCTGCAGCTGCACCGGCGAGGGCACAACCTGCCGTGGAAGCTGCGGCAGCGGAGCGGGAAGGAGCCGAGGAAGCGGGTGTACGTGTGCCCGGAGAAGAGCTGCGTCCACCACAACCCGTCGCGCGCGCTCGGCGACCTCACCGGGATCAAGAAGCACTTCTGCCGCAAGCACGGCGAGAAGAAGTGGAAGTGCGACAAGTGCTCCAAGCGCTACGCCGTCCAGTCCGACTGGAAGGCCCACTCCAAGACCTGCGGCACCCGCGAGTATCGCTGCGACTGCGGCACCCTCTTCTCCAGGTACGCCCACCGCCCCGCCATGGCCACGGCCAGGGGAGGATCTACCATGGAGGCTATGGGGTCTCGAGCCTCTACTATCGGCGTTGCAACCATAAAAGCCACCACTAAAATTTTGACATGCATTCGTTAGAAGATGGGGCTATAGTTTTGTATAGCTTGTTCAGCCCCTCTTATTAGTTCTTTCTGGATCCGCCCCTGGCCACGGCGAGCTCCAGGCTTTGATATGATCGTCGACGATGGTGGCGATAGCTTAACGCGATGCATGCATGGTTGGATATTGGATGCAGGAGGGACAGCTTCATCACGCACCGCGCGTTCTGCGACGCGCTGGCGGAGGAGACGGCGAGGCTGAACGCGGCGTCCGGGGCCGCCGCCGCGGCGGCAGCGGCGGCGGCGGCCACGGCCACGTCACTGTGCGGGCAGAGCTACCTCTTCGCTGGGTCGGGTGGGCCAGGGATGGCGGGCATGCGGTCAAACATGATGATGCCGCCGGCGGCGGCGGCGGCTGACGGGCAGCTCAGGGCGGGTCAGATGCTCGGTTCGGCGGCGGGGGGCGTCGGTGGGGACCTGTGCGACGGTGGCGTGGCGCGGCACGGCGGGCTGTCGCTGTGGGGCGGCGAAGCGTTGCCGTCCATGGGCCACATTGGCGTCCTGGCCAGCGGTGGCGCGGGGACAGTGCCGCCGCAGCTGTACGCGGATCTCTTCGCGCCGAGCTCCGGCGCGCCGGCGCCGCAGTTCGACGCGGCGCAGCTGAGCTGGCTGTACGGGAACGGCAAGCTCTCGTCGTCGAATGCCAGCGAGCTGACGAGCGCCACGGCGGCGGCAGCGGCGGCGGCGGCGAAGGAGGCGGACAGCGTGCCGTCCGTGTTCAGCAACCAGCAGCACGCGAAGCCCGCGGCGCCCACCGACATGTCCGCGACGGCTCTGCTGCAGAAGGCCGCGCAGATCGGCGCCGTGACGTCCACCGCCGCGATGCCCCTAGTGTCCCCGTTCGAGCAGACCAAGCCCGGCGGCGCCACCGCCTCGCCGGCCGACGAGTGCGGCAAGTTCGACGGTGCAGCCCTATTCGCCGCCGCGAGCCATCACAATGCAAGCCTCGGCGGCGCAATGAGCGAGCTCACGGCGGCCGCCGGCAACGTGCCTTACGACGTCTTGTCGGCGGTGCGCCACCATGCCGGCCTGAAGGACGCCGGCGGCGTCGGGAGAGAGGAGACTAGGGATTTCTTGGGCGTTGGCGTGCAAGCACTGTGCTCGTCGTCGATACATGGGTGGATTTAAACCTTAATTTGCATGCCAATATTCTGTAGCCATGAAGAGATTAGTTAGTGCTAATTTTGAAGCTATGTAAGCAGTAAGCAAGCAAGCTACAGTGGAGTGAAGCATGCATGCAAGCTCACAAAAGGGCTCAAGAAGAGCACCCAATTTAATTTACTAAAATTTCATTTCTTGTTATCACAAAGACACAAACCATGCTCTTGATTGTGCTACTTGAAGTTGATGGAACTTGAGCCATGGTGATAGGGTTGCACTAACTATTCAACGGAGTTGTTTTTTTTTTTTTTGTGCAAATGCTCTATATGGGTTCATGGAAGAAGACATTGAGCAAGAAGAGAAGCAATGGTAACTGGCAAGCAAAAAGGTGGCAAGAGATCTATGCATATTCTCAAGAACCATTAATCAAAGAGTATCTCCCCTTTGTTTACTACTTTGTTCTTAAGAAAAAAGGCAATTGGGGATGTCACTTTACAACTCTATTATTGCACAAACCAAATTACCTTTTCAATGCAGCTAGCTTGATCCTGTTTTTAACATATGTGCATTTTTATTTCTAGCCTTAGTGCCATATATATAAAGGATGATCTTTGCCCCTAATAATAAACAATTTTTAAGTAGCTGTCTTGCTGTGCTTAGCCAAATGTCAAATGGTCTAAGGTTGAATTAAGCTAAAGGGGAGCTTGCAACATAGCAATGGGGTGCCCAATAACCTACCAACAAGGGGAGGTGGTTATCCAGTTGAGGATGCCACTGGTTTTGGCGCCCTTCCAGAAATTTGCATTTGATTAGTGATGCACATCCACACACACAAGCTAGTGCTTGCTGCTTAACTTAATTGCCTATTTGTCTATATGCTTAGTGCATTTTAGTTGTAATGGAAGGTGTGCTGATACAGGATCTTCTATGAAGATGTTTCCACTAATTATTTTGTTAAAGACTTCAGGGGCTAGTGTTCATGGAAAGCATGAAAGAGCTTTGCTTGATCTAATTTTCAAACAAAATAAGTGATCCTTAGTACATGACTGCACATTGTATTGGGGCAAAAAATAGCAAAAGGGTGTAAATATGAAGTGTGGTGGTAGTGTTACATATTGGATAATGGATACTGTATACGTAGGTTAGATGACCGCAACAATTTTCGGTGAAAGCTATGGTTCAAATGTTTATATATAGAAGATGATACTATGAATTAAATATATATGAGGAGTGTATTATGACACCTACCAGTATCACAAATTTTCTAAGGCAAATTTTGCTACAGGACACTACAATTTCGTGATTTTAGCCGTGGGACACAGCCCAAACTTACTTTTGGGGGAAAACACTCCATAAACATGGTAATTTGCTAATGGACACCGCACCAATTAAAATAATAATTTCCGTTTGAGGAGGAGAGAGAAATCGCGTGAAATATCAAAAATGCCCTTAGCCCACATGTCAGCTCTCCATCTCTTTTCCTCTCTTTTTTCCTCCTTTCTCTCCTCTCCCAGTCCCAAAATTCTCCAAATTTTGGTGTCCCTGCCGCTCTTCCCCTTCACCAACTTCTTGGACAGCTGGGACAGCGCCGGCGTCGTCGTCGTCGTCAACGACGTCTCATCCATCAACGTGGCGCCGGGGGGATGCGGCGGGAGGGGGCCCGAGTTGCTGTCGTTCGGCAGGCATGCCAGGGAGCTCGCCTCCTCCACTTGCTAGATGCGCACCACGTGGTCCTCGCCGGCACTGGCCAACCATGATCTCCTGGCACATGTACAGCCCGGTGAGCTCCTTGCATGACTTGCCGGATTGGTGAATCTTGAGCCGCTCCGACGACGACGCCGAGGTGCGTTGACTTGCTGTTGCTGCTGCTGTCCTTGTCCTGGATGAATACGATGGTGACGGACTTGATGTTCTTGAGCCAACCTCCCTTCTCGATCTCCTCTAGTCCCAGCTGAACGCCGGTCTGCACGCCGATGAACTTCTTGATCTCCTCTAACCCCAGCTGCACGCCGGTCTGGGTGTTTGATGCGGGGGCATCCTTGGGCGCGCGACGACCTCCTTGCTTCTCTCTGGCGCCGCGTGATGGGTTTCGCCGGCCGCTGCATTAGCATGTCGCTCGCCAGGCACGGATGAGTCAAATGCTGGAAGATGAGCCACTTCAACACCTCGCCGTCGAGTAGACCACGCGTGCTTCCGGGCATTGCCGCCGCCGAGCAAGCTGTGACCGAGAGAAGAGAGAAAGGAGGGAGAAAGAGAGGAAGAGAGATGGAGAGTTGACATGTGGGTCCAAGGGTATTTTTGACATTTCACGCGATTTCTCTCTCCTACTCAATCGGAAATCATTATTTTAATCGGCGTGGTGTCTATTGGCAAATTACCACGTTTATGGAATGTTTTCCCCCAAAAGTGACTTTGAGCAGTGTCCCACAGCTAAAACCACGAAATTGTAGTGTCGTTTAGTAAAATTTGCCATTTTCTAAACTACCCTTGATCGGAGAGGTAACTGTTTACACTTGCAAAAGAAAATGGCTACGTGAGGGAACTTCTTACAGTTAGTCAGTATCAACTTTGAACTGCTCATAAGCTAGCACCGACTTGCTAGCTATCACTTTTGTTAGAGAGCCAAAAAGCTAATGTATGGAATTGGCTAGGGCATAGCATGTGTAGTTGGGCCTGGTTAATTTGAGAAGCTGTTAACAGAAGGTATATGTGGTAAAAATCTCCTCTTTTTTTTACCTAGGTGAGATAGGGTTAAATGTTACGAGAAATCCATGCATTATTACCTAGTTTTGTCAAGTTATTAATGCCGAAATTAAGCTAACGGTGCATGCCTAAAGCCAATTGAAACACCTTATCACACAAGAAGAACAAAACTACCCGAACAATATAGTTATTCTTTTTCGATGACTCTAGATTATAGATTATACTGTGTTCTGACTTTTCTGTGCTTAATTTCTTGAAGGATAATTAAGTTCATGTATTTTCGTTAGTCCAAATGACCAACGGGCTGATGGCCATCTAGGAAGTGACGAAATAATTATTACCTACATCAACCATACCAATATTTAGTACTGTTAAATTTTAACATATTTTGGTGTATCAAATTTTAGTAGAGTTAAGCCTTACCAAATTTTGATAGTATTTTTCGGAATTACTGAATCTTGGTAGGTAGTATTGGAAGAAACATATTTAGTTAATTTGTTACATTACCAACTTTGGTAGAGTTGAAAATATCAACCATCTAAATAGACCCTAAATGTTATGGAATACTCCAAATGATATATCACATATTATTTTTATTTTATTTTATTTTAAAAAATATACTATCTTGTTCACAAATATAAAAGATTTTATCTATATAGTATAGTTTGGGACGGAGGTAATAACTATTAGTATGTCATTTCAGAAACGATTTATCCCATAAAATGGGAAAAAATCCCTTCATGTCTTAAACCGGCAAAAGTAACTAAGTAAATCAATAAAATCATTGGAACCACGAAACAAGGTCAATAATTTCCCGTTATTGTTTTATTTTCTTGGTAAATGATAGTTCTTTCATTTCTTTAACTTAGTTCAAAACAATAGAAATTTTTTTTAGAAACATATTACAAAACAACATATACACACTCACATCTATAAATGCATACATACACATCCTATCCATATGAGCACCTTCGAAAGACTGGACCGGCATATCTTGGGATTGACAAAGTTACAACGAGTGTTTCACTGTAAGAATAATCAGCCGTAAAGTGAGCCAACATATCTTATCTTAAGATTGACGAAGTCACCACGACTCCATGAGTTGAGGGGTACGTTGTCTACCACTGAAAGAAAAATTAGCCATAAATACAATCACCTATGTCAAATCTAAAATTTAAATTTGTATAAATTGTTCCACCATAATTAAACTATGCTCACTTCGTTCAAAACAAGAGAAATTAATAGAATAGTTGGCTCGAATACACCGGATTGTTGATGCCTCAAGAATATGAATATTCGTAACCACTTAATTACCCATTTATCCCCTTCTGATTCGAAAATTTTAATTTATGTATACTTGCTTGACAAGAAAATACGGTTTGAAGAAGTTGAATTTTAAAAAGGGAAAGATGAATTAGTCAAAAGTCAAAACTCGGAAAGCCATTCATCACAAAAAGAAGTCCACATTCCCTCCCTTACTCCCGTTCCGTTCCGCTCCGTTTCACAGGAACCCAACCAATCAGCGCCCCACCCTTGTATCGCTCCCCCCATCGAATCGAATCCCCTCACGATTCCACCAATCCCCCGCCGCCGGAGGAGGAGGCCAGGGAATCGCCGCCGCGGCCGCCGCCGCCAATGTCGCTGCCGGTGGCGAAGCTGGGGACGCTGGCGCTGCGGACGCTGTCCAAGCCCATCGCCAGCCGCCTCAAGAACCAGGCCGCCGTCCACCCCAAGTTCCGCAACTTCATCATCTGCATCGCGCAGGTCGGGGCCTCCTCCTCCTCCTCCTCCTACTCCCCCTCATCGTGTTGTGTTCTTCGGAGAAAGTAGCGCCTAAGGGAAGGAAATTTTGATAAGGAAAAATGATCGGAGCAGCATCCGTTAGGCTCGTGGGAAGGGGATCTGGTTAGGGCTATTTACTCCAATATCCATTTCTTGGTAATGTGTGCCCCTTGGGGGAAAACAACAAGAGGAAATGTGTGCCCGTGAAATGGGATTTTGCAGAGTTGACAGAATGTAAAGATAAAGAATTACAGAGTAGGAGGAAATCTGGCTGTCTTGAATCTTGATGATACTTCAGTACAGTACCATCTGGCGAATGGGTGGAGCAATTTCCAGGAAACAACTTTTAGCTGTTTGGTGTCGTGGCAGCATTTTGTAGTTATTAATGCTAATTGGTTCTAAAGAATTTAGGAAGAACGGTGATGAACTAGTTTAATTGTAGGTCAGTTGGTCTTGATCATCAGCTGATAGTTTCACCAATAAGCGTTTCATCCCATTTGAGGTTGTTCGATTCTGGCTTGTCAGAAATGGCTGGACACTGATCTATGATAGGTTTCTGTCTATTATGTGAGCTGTCTGCCATATATGGAGCTTCATATTTCACATATCTGACTTAGAATACACATCATATATTCTTTTAGTTAGAGAAATAAGGATTAAGGAATACATGGAGCATGAACCTTGAGGAGATTTATCCTTGTCCTTAGGATTTTATGCTTTTGGAAATTTGTACATCTGGCTATTTCTAAGATAGAGCCCTCTCAAATGTATTTACATGTTGTGGGCTGTGGCGTATCCTTTGTGCCCTTATGAGGTCTGACATATAACTAACCGATTGTAACTATAACAATTGTTACAGATTAACCATCGTGTTACTACAAGGATACAAAGGCGCATTTATGGGCATGCAACAGATGTGGAAATCACACCTTTAAATGAGGAGAAAGCTGTACAAGCTGCTACGGATCTCATCGGAGAAGGCTTTATTTTTTCAGTATTTCACTTAACCTACAATGAACTTTGTATGCCAATAGATTTATAGTAGCCACAGGAATATATTTGCTGGGCTGAAGTAACCTTGCTCTGTTATGTGAAAAAAATAAAGAAAATAATTGAAATATCAGGAAATGAAACCTGCATCTTTTTGGTTTTAGGTTGCTGTTGCTGCTTTAATTTTTGAGGTGCAAAGAAGTGCAAGGTCAGAGGCTAGGAAGGAGGAAGCTCGTAAACAGGAACTTGAGGTGGTACTTTCTAACGTGGTTCGGTCTAGCATTGACTCATTTCTATATTTTTCTCCTGGAGTTTGAACGAACATAAATATGCTACAACACTTAACAGCCATATATCCCGTATTCACTATTTAATCTTGCACGTAAGAATGAACATACAAAACTCTAATCTATAAGCCCTTATGCTGTACCCAGAGTAATTTAAATTTGATGTCCATAGGAAGATGTTATAACTCATGATTGCAGTTTGGGTTCTGAAAATTTGTCATGTAAATACGGAGATAGACATATCTAGTATCATAACGACTAGGCCTGTTCATTCTGGTTTACTCAATCTGTTTAAGACTGAAAAGTGGAAATCAACGTGCTTAGTGTCATATTTAGCTTAGCTCCCAGAGGACACATCAGAAAAATTACTATGCCCAGTTTTGCACAGTTCATCCAAAATCAGGAATGAACAGCCCAAATAACAACACTGAATCTTGTATAAGAAAACAATTAGCAGGTGGCAACCTGATTTAGTTTAATCACCAGGAACTGGTCATGATCGATGCCTGACGTATCAGTTGATAAGACATGCTTTAGTACTATGCCTCCTGCTGTCCTGCAGTCGTTTTCAGCTGTCGCAGCCACAGCGGCTGCTGCAGCAAGCAGGGTTGAACATGTCCCAAATAATATGGATTTATGTCTAAATTTATGGAATGCACATGCATAAATGTTTTTAGTTCTTCGACCACACCTTGAATGCCACCCTTTAGAAACATTTTGAAGTGTGAGATCACCATTTTCCTGGTGAAGCTTTGCATGTGGAATGAGGATACCTATTTACTACTCACTGTTGACCAAAAAATCTCTTATTAACCATTAATTTAAAATCTTAGTTCCTGCCAGAATATTATTACAATATGTAAAGTATGTCATTCTTGATGTGAAATGTTATAAGAAGTTGATCACCGGTCTACTTGACAATATATCATTTAAGTTATCTTCATGGTAAAAGTTAGCAATATGCGTAGGTTCAGAGAGATGTTTGTTTTCATTTCCACATTCCTTATTGATAATGCCAAAATATAGCTTAACGGTTGTTTTTATTGATCTCAAGGAATTGAAACAACGGGAAGAGAGTTTATCTAAAGATTTGGAGGATCTTAAACTGAGGCTTGCTGAAATTGAGCGCCTCGCTAAAGGACGAGGCCTTTCAGGAATCTTGAACTTCAAAGGTGTTCATGGAGCAGAAAGCAGCAAGGCAGCAACACCTGCTTGATCAATCAAATCAACTTGGGTCAGGCGAAACAGGATGATATGTTGTTATAAGTTGATGCGCAAAACACCTCAAAATTTCACTGATCTGTTTTGTGATTCTTGTGTGGCAGTTCATTGCCATGACCATTCTTTTGGTGTATGGATCAAAATATATGCCGGATGATCCATAGACACCCTAAAATAATAGAGGCCAAGGATAGAAAAAGGCACTGTATCATGTAGATTACTTCTGGGTAAGTAACTATAGAACAAGTTCGAAAGAGTAAAAGTGAATGTGATATTGTACTTTGCTAACACATCACGCACATAGCTACGGCTGAACTGAATGCCTCATTTTACTGTGTCTAGTGATATTTGTTGAGATTGATTGCATATCAGAAGTAAGTGATTTCAACAGATTCTATCTGTTGCTAAACTAATCTGTGCCAGGAACCATGGTTCAAAAATAACCAATCGTTATGTTCTGCTGCACAGTTGGAAATGACCTTTCCACTATCTGAAAAAAAGACACTCAGTAAATATAACTGAATGCAAGCACACATGTCCTTTGTGCCGCTGCATTCTGGAATGAAATTTTTTATTCGGAAACAACATACATTCCACTTACAATATGACTTGAAGTTGATACTACATAGTACATTTTTCTACTGCATATACATTTTTCTGTCATACATTACTCGGTTGATACTTGATACCAGTACATTTTTCTACTACATTCCACTTATACATTTACTCATTTGTCCCCAAACTCCTCACATGGTACATTAGCTACTATAAATCTTGCATATACTGGGAGTGTCGCTGCATGCAGCTACACAAATGTCAGATAAGAAGTTTCCATGCCCCTATTTCTGCGGTGAAATCTTCCTGTGAGCAACCTACAAAACCGTAAACCCTACTTTCAACCTTACCATCTTGTGAGTGTATATATACGTGTACATGCATGTACACGCAATCTCTCTCTCTCTCCTTGCTGACTCGCATCCTGCCATTGCATGCATATGCTAATGCTTCGATCTTGCAGCTGAGTTTGTAGAGATCGTACGTTGTACGTCGGCTTGTCGCCGGCCGTCGACATGACCGGCGGCGGCAGCGGCGGCGCCGGCGCGTGCGCGGTGTGCAAGCACCAGCGGCGCAAATGCGAGCCCAACTGCGAGCTGGCCGCCTACTTCCCGGCGAACAGGATGAACGACTTCCGCGCGCTGCACCTCGTCTTCGGGGTGGCCAACCTCACCAAGCTCATCAAGGCCAACGCCACCGAGGCGGCGCGCCGCCGCGCCGCCGAGACGCTCACCTGGGAGGCGCGGTGGCGGGAGCGCGACCCCTCCGAGGGGTGCTACCGCGAGGTCTCCTGCCTCCGCCGCGACAACGCCGCCCTGCGCGCCGAGAACGCCGCGCTCCGCCGCCAGGCCGACCAGTGCGCGTGCTGCGCCGGCGCCGGCGCCGCCACTGTCGCCGGCGTCAGGCACGCCTCGTCGACGACGACGCGGCAGCACCAGCTGCTGCTGGTCTCGGCGTACAACGGCGCCACCGCCGCCAGGCCTGGCAATGTTGTGCCGCACAACGCCACCGTGGTGCCCGGCGGCTTCGTCGCCGGCGGCTGCTACAACGGCAACGCCGCCGCCGCCGCTGGCGTCCGCGGCGCCAACGGCAATGGAGCCATGTCGTCCGTGCGGCCGCCGCCTCATCACGTGCAAGCTCCAGCGACGCAGACCGTGACCGGCTTCGTCGCGCACGCGCAGGACGACCGGTACCGCGCCGTGTCTGTCTGCCCGCCGGCGGCGAACGCAGGGAGCGGCGGCGGCGGCGGCGCCGTGCCGAGGTCCGGCGCAGCTGTGAGAGGTCAGGGTGATTCCAGGGACAAGTTCAGCGACGCCGCGAGGTAAGCTGAAAGAGCTCTCTCTTTCTTTTGTTGAGGGTTCAGGGTTTGTACGGGTGGATGTATTGGCTTCGTCTGCGTTGTGTTTTGCAACTGCAGGTGATGCTGGCAGCAAATGGCCAGGAGTGGGTAAAATTAGAATACAATACACCTTCTTGAGTTCTTGTACGTTCATCAGCTTCAGGGATGAGTTTCATGATAGTAGCAGCGTTGCCAGAAAAGCTCTAGCAATAATATGCTGCAAAAGTACTAATTAAGGTCTAGGACCCAGCTAAAAGCTCAAGCAATAATATGCATGAATATATCCATTTGATGTATGGTTCTCAGAAAAATAATGCTATCATCTCACAGAAGAAATGAATATAATCATTTCGGTTACTCCTTTAAGCTGTTAGTGCTGAACTGAAGTACTCCCTCCGTCCAAAAAAAAAAAAACCTAGGATTGAATGTGACATATTCTAATACAAGATATGTCACATCCAGTACTAGGTTGGTTTTTTATGGGACGAAGAGAGTAAGCTGCTAGAGCTAAACGGCAATGACAAAACACTAAGGCCAATTGAATCAATTTGATATTTGTGTATGAATGACAGATCAGTAATAAAACTCATGTCTTTGAAGACGAAACGAAATGAATACTAATATATTTCCCCAGTAATCAACATTTAAGTGGAGAAATGAAAACACGACTTGTAGCACCCATGGCACGAGCTCACTGCAGGGCTTCTTTCTGCTCAAACCTCAAAAACAAACTCAATTCTGCATGGCTTGATGTGGGACAGTGACAACCATGTTCAAATCATGTGCAGGGAGGGTAGAAGACCAGTCACAGAGATTAACAAGTCTCTTTAGGTACTTGTGCTTCATTGTCCCCAACTGAGCCAACATCACCATTGCTAATAAAGATTCACGAAAATGAATAAAATCAGCCGTGTCCTTATGAGCATGAGCACACAAATTTAGGAAAGCTCACCTTGACTGAGCAGGATTTTGCAATGAGGGTGAGTCAACTTGCATTGTTACAGGGCCATCGTTCACTAAAGAAACCTGCAAAAGTATTGAATTTACATTTAAAGGGTAATAGAGCACAAAAAGGCAATTACAGCATATGTTTATTCAGAGGTACCTTCATCATTGCTCCAAAAATGCCATCTGCCAAGACGAGTTAAAAGTAGAGAAATGTTAGAAACAGGTCATCTGACAATGGCTTACAATAAATAAATTGTGTTCTCTGAGAAAATATGTGATATAAATGTTCATGGTAATATACCAGGGAAAGTGAAAGGAAAAATAATAGAAGAGTTGAACAATTATAAAATATTGATAGCAGAAGTTACTATGGTGCATTACAATACCGGTAATACATCTTAGTATGTGCTTTATAAAATAATCTTCAGTGTAGGAACCATGAGAAACATGGAATAAATCACTTAAATCCGCATCACACCAACATAGCCATATTTGTGTGGATTACAAAAGAACAAATTGTAATTAGAACATCAATTAGATAATCAGGAACTCAGACTGCTAGCATAGTGCAAAAAGAAATGTTAGATATGCATTATATATTACCTTTCACTGCATCAGCTGAGTATGATTTCTGGAACTTCCCAACTAAAGAAGCATAGAATGGCTTTGCTTTAGCAGGTGCCATAGCCACATGAAAATCTGGCTTGTTACCCTTCAGGATTCCATATAAGGTAAATTGACTGACTGAATAGTATATCAGCTTAGTAACAGTGTCAATAACAACAAAGCTACTACAGCTTATGAATTTTCAAATCTGGGACTAGAATGCTGTATTATATTACCTAACAGAACTTCAAATTTCCGTTGCACAACCTGCAAGAAGGAAAAAGTTATTTAGGTTCATCTTCAAACCTCAAATGAAGTACAGGGGATATGTGCGACATGCTTGAATAGGTTGTTTTTGTCATACTGGTACCAAGATGAGTCAAGACTTACACTTTGATCCCATGCCTTTTCAGTCTTCTCGTTAGGAAATAGCCTCATATTCAGAACCTTCCGACAACTACGTAAGGTCAAGTTAGTATGAGAACGACAATATAACACGAGGATACATTTACTGAAGATGCGAGCATAAACAAAATTGCAGGAAACACAAAGATGGAACTTTTGTAATTGAACTAGAACTAAGAAGCTCTTTCCAAACTATACATGTTTTCAGATCAAACATTGCAACAAGTACTAGTATCGTCCATTGATTTATCAACAACCATAATTTCTTCTCCCATTTACATTACGAATTCATGATATCTCCCTGCACTAAAGAAGCTAAGTAGCTAACCGATTACTTCATAAACACATAAAAATTAACAGATTCCAGATTCAGTGAGATGCGAGAACGAAATAGTAAGAGCAGCTAAGCAGGCGAGCATGGACGGAGAGCTGGGCACACACATGTAGTCAGCGTCGGCGTCGGTGTCGGCCTCGTGGACGCCGACGAGGACGAGGAGCCCGGGGCCGATCGCCGACACCACCCGCCCCTCCACCTGCAACCAAAAACCCACGGGAACCAACCAATCAGGAATCAGCCGCTCGCCTCCTCCTCCTAGCTAGCGAGTGGGAGAGGGAAACCCGCTCACCTCGACGCTGGCCGAGAGGACGCGCTGCACCACGGCCCTCATCTCCCTCTTCCTTCTCGCCTCCGCCGCAGCCGGATCTCCGGGCTTCGCGTGCGGCGCCGGGCGAGTCGCCGGAGACACCCTTGGGCGGCGGAGCAGCACGGAGCCGGTGAGAGAGACGGATGGCACGATGGGCCGAGGAAAGTGGCCACGGTTCTAGTGGGCCAATATGGGCCGGGCTTTACCAGAACAGGTTGAAATTTCTCTTGGTTTACTGACTTAAAAACCTGAAATTATTCAAAACCTGACAGAATATATAACAGCATGCTAATCATATGTTCAATGTTTCACTACTTTGCCAATATTTCATCCGAAAAATTATCTTTGCCACCAAAAACATGAGAAAACGGTACCCTCAAACCTCTCGTGTAGTCATGTTTACATACTTACAAGTTATTACAGTATGAACTTTGATTTACATGGACGTGTATAAACCTGAGCAGGTAACTTTACAACATGAGCATGTTTTGTTGTATTTTACAAGTAACACAATCTCTAAAGTAATCTGTTCTTCTTCAACACGTATTATTCTACAAGCACAACAAAGCAAACCTACCACTACCAGCAACAACAGCAGCTGCTGATCTTGCGATCATTGTGAAGTCTGAGCACTAGTTTGCGTTTCAGCTGCTTGTCCTGAAGCACCATCTCCATTGCCATTTTCAGTTGTCGGATGACCATCAATAGGTTTACCCTCAACTGGAACAGGCCCTTCTTTCACCAGCTCAGATGCTTGAGCTTCAGTCTGCTCTGGGATATCAGACAGCTTGTCCTCCGGTTTCTTCCTGGAAATCTTTCTACTCAGTATGCTTGTCAGTGATCTACCTGGCTCACCTGCGTTTTTCTCCATCACTTTTGCTACATCTTCTGTCAAGTTCTCTGCATCTCCCGCACTCCTTGTCGGTTTCGCATCTTCATCGACTACTATCTTTATCGATGTCCGCTTTTCACCGGCCTCCTTAAGGTTTGGACGTGGAGTTTGTGGGATCTTCGGGTCAAGCTCTGTTGCACTCTGAGGCCCTGGCGTTGTAGGAATACTGGGATCAATATCACGGAAACTTCCCTTCTTCAAGCTCTTCCGGAAAAAGGAGCCAAAAAACCCCCCTTGTCCACTGCTTTTTGGGGTAGGCGCATCCTTTGATTTGTCAACTTCTTTGTAAATCTCCGTGTCAGGATTGCGTGCTCGCCCTTTCCGCGATTCCCATGTCTTGGGAACTCCAGTGCCAGGGCGATGCACATATAATCCTCCAGGTTGTTCTTGCCCATCAATGTTAATGTGCTCCACTTCATCTACTAAGACTTGCTTTTCATCAGGCAGTTCATCAGCATTAAACTTGTTGACGGATGTTGATACTGGTAGTTCAGCATCAACTTTCCTTGATGATTCTTCCAAACCCTTCTCCTGAAATACAATTGGGAATGAGTTTAGGTAGGGGCGAACTTCAACAGTTTAAACATGTACTCGCAGTTTCCTTTTAAAAGCTTTGAATGCATAATGTATAGTTTAGCTCAACAGTTGTTTTACTAGATAATATCCTGATGAAGAGGATGTGTCTAGTGTTATCAATCATTTTGCTGCAACTTCCCTACCTTCATGAAATGACTACCTAGTACTTACATGTTCCAAAAAACATACGGAAAAAAAATAAAAATGTTATCACCAACCCCTGATATATCTTCAACTGTTATTGCCAAGTGAATCCTTCCTTTCTTGACATTCTTGAGTGATATCCATTTGTCATGTCTCTGACCACCCCTCAGCTCATGGATATCTATATTACATGTTCTGTAAACAAAATGAAGTGTAATGTACTTTTACTTTTTTTCTTAGTACAAAATACCAAATAGGTCAATTCAATATGAAACATCAGAAAGGCTAACTCTCATGCTGAGGTGAAATAAGTGCCAAGTTGTCGTCTTTTACAAAGTCAAACTGAATACAGCAATGAGTGATGCAAATATAGCTGCTATGCGAACAGAACAGTATGCTATATATTTCTTGACCATTTAGCAACACGAGTTCAGTAAACAGGACATACCCAAGCGAGTCATCAAACATGTGGTCCTTATCACAAACTTCCATGACAAGTTCATTTAATGACTCCCATGATGTAATGGGTATTTTGAATTCTTCAAACCACTTAGGGGATAGTGTTTTCTTCTGTATCTGTGTTTGGAATTTAAAAGGACCAAGACGACCTTTCACATAAGGGTCGGAGAGCCCTATATAATGGAATGTAAGGTGAGTCAAAATCGAACAGTGGGCAACACAAACATTAATGCAGGTAATTCTCACCATTCATATCAGATGGTTTCATGTCGGTTCCTTCTAAAATCTCAAGTTTCACATATGCAACAGGAGGTCTCTCCTCAATGCTGAACCAGTCATTGTCTGCAGAATGTGAAGAAGTTAATGCAAAGTAAACAGCAATAATGGTTATCATATTTTTTCCTTGAAACAAGACTGGAACTCTGTCATCAGAGGAAGTTAGAAAGAGAAATACTCTTTTCTAAAAAAGGGTAGGTCAAAAAACACGTGGCAATGACAGGGTTTGAAGGGGCATATCCTATTAGCATTTGCTAGAACACTTGGCTAAAGCAAATGGCCTAAAGAGGCTGATTCATATTGATAATAGACTAACCCTACAATTGTTGGAAGCTAACACAAAATATAGGAGGATTGAAAGGAAAACAACAAGAATGAAAGGATGATTCCTTAAACACAAGCAGAAAGCAAAGCTTCCTCCTACCCGAGGGAGTCGATACAAATTTTTCCACATCGATAACAAGCATATTGGGCTGGAAGAAGAAAAGTTGCATCAGCAAGGAAAAAATATACAATGGACAACCTTCAGCCAAGGTTCATAAAAATCTAACCTCAACTAATGTCTGCCCAAATGCAGTATCCATCAACTTATCCTGGAAAAAATTCCAAGGGGCAAAGTGATCAGTAAAAAACAAATTCACTGACATTGGAGAAATGAAAATTATGGTACAGGAGAATCACCAGCCATCCTGAAATTCCTGGAAACTCAGTGACATCAAGCCCATGACCAATGAGTGGCTTTACAGTCATCTGAAAATAAGGAGGCTCCACAAAACATAGTCTTACACGGCCAAGAAATGGCCAGCTCCGGACAAACTTCACACCGACTAGAATCTGCATGATGAACATATGCATGTTCTAAGTACAATGTAAGGGAAGAAACTGCTTATTATGTATAATGAACGAATATATGCGGAAACTCTATATTAACCTTTTATCCTGATTTCCTGGGGAGGGTTTTTTACAATAATATTTTGTTAAACAAACAGTTCAGTGCCTCTCTTACATTTTTAGATAATGATCTCCCTTTACTATTTTACTTTCTTAAAAATGAGAAGAATATGTATCTCCTTTCTTGATAATGAAGTATCCATTCCGTTTGTTAGCATCACAATCAGGTTATAGCATGCCTAGAATTTATTTGCCTCCATTAAGATAACGAAGGATTTTTTTTTTTTATGTTTCCTTTCGCTGGGTCAACATCATAGTCAACATATGTCCTTATATGTTTTTCAAGCAAGATTAGTAGAGAGCATTGACCATTTTTTAGCAAGAGGTTAATAAAAATATTATGTCATCAATTTTTTTGGAGAATTATGTTACTCATGTAGTTTTGAGTTAACATGTTCATTTGAGTATAATGAACACGAAAGATCAAGAGACTGTTAGAATTTCAATGGTTACTCTCATTGAGAAGAGGATGGCACTAGAGATGGGGCAATTTTCTGGTTTTCTTCATTCACAAACACAAAAGCCATACCTTCCCGAGGGAGGTTGGATACATATATATAGCCATAGCTGGCTGGATGGCTGCTAGCTTATTGCTGCCCACACTAGTCTAAAATTTGAATGCTGTCCTAGAGAGCATCCAAACTGAATAAAGCATAAAGGAGATGCTAGATGCTGTCCTAGGGATGCTAAAAGCAAAACCGAAAGATGCTAAAAGCAAAACTGAAAGGATGCTGTCCTAAAAGGGGAAAAACAACCTAAAAGCAAGAGAAGGACCACAAGGACCAAAGACCACAAGGCTTATTCCATCATTCTCCCCCTAAGTCTTGTGCGTCGTCTTGTGGGAAAGTTGGGCCATCCCGATCCTGGAGCAGAGCTCGAGGAACTTGATCCTCCCAAGAGGCTTGGTGAGCAAGTCCGCAAGCTGGTCCTTGGTATTGATGTAGCTCGCCTTGATGCTCCCTTCCTCCAAGTAGCTTCGGATGAAGTGGTACCTCATTCGGATGTGCTTGCTCCGTTCGTGGAAAACGGGGTTCTTTGCCAGGGCCAGAGCGGACTTGCTGTCCACCCTGAGCTCTACTGCTCCAATGTCTCTGCCGAGGAGATCACCAAGCAGTCGAGCAAGCCAGAGCGCCTGGGTCGAAGAGGCGGATGCCGCCATGTACTCGGCCTCGCAGCTGGACAGGGCCACCACCTGCTGCTTGACCGACTGCCAGCTAACGAGGCACTCGCCGAGGAAGAAGAGAATCCCGCTCGTGCTCTTGCTGGTGTCGATGTCTCCGGCGTGGTCACTGTCGCTGTACCCGACGAAGTGTGCCTTGCCAGGACACCTCGGGTAGTAGAGACCGTGGTCGAGAGTCCCCGCAACGTAGCGGATGATCCTCTTCACAGCCTGCTGGTGCTCCGTCGTCGGTTGCTGCATGAACCGACTGACGTAGCCGACGGAGAAGGCCAAGTCCGGCCGTGTGTGGGTGAGGTAGCGAAGGCTCCCCACAAGACGCCGGTACTGTGTAGCATCCACCTCCTCCGCCGTGCTGTCACGGCTCAGCTTCAGTCTCTCCTCCATCGGAGTGAGAGCTGGGTTGCAATCGGTGAGCCCAGCCAGCTCAACGATGCGCTTAGCGTAGGCGGTCTGTCGAAGCGTGATTCCGGAGTCGTCCTGGTGTACTTCGATCCCCAGGTAGAAGGAGAGAGGCCCCAGATCACTCATCTGGAAGGTGGCCTTCATCTCCTTCTTGAACGTCGCCACCTCCGCATCCTTGGTACCAGTGATCACCAAGTCGTCGACGTAGACACCCACCAGCAAGGCATTTCCTCCATTGCCCCGCCGGTAGATGGCCGCCTCGTGCGGGCTTTGCTCGAAGCCCATCCCCTTGAGCGTGGAATCCAACTTGGCATTCCACGCCCTCGGTGCCTGCCGCAAGCCGTAGAGGGCCTTGTGCAGGCGTAGCACCTTGCCCTCCTTGCTGGGGAGCACGAATCCCGGCGGCTGGTGCACATAGACCTCCTCCTTCAAGTCGCCGTTCAGAAACGCCGACTTGACGTCCATGTGATGGACACCCCAGCCTTCCTGAGCAGCCAGCGCAAGGAGGAGTTGCACGGACTCCATCCGTGCCACGGGAGTGAAGGCATCGTCGTAGTCGATCCCCTCCTGCTGCACGAAGCCGCGTGCCACCAAGCGAGCCTTGTGCTTGACGATGGCTCCGGCTTCATCCCTCTTCAGCTTGAACACCCACTTAAGGGTGATCGCGCGGTGACCACGAGGGAGGTCAGCAAGCTCCCAGGTGCGGTTCTCCTGAACCGCGTCCATCTCCGACTGCATCACGGCACGCCATGCCGCGTGTTTCTCAGCCTCTGCAAAAAACCGAGGCTCACCGTCGTCGCACGCAAGGTGCAACTGCGCCTCCAGGTTGCGAGGCACCAGTCCCGGCACCGGCTGGTCGCCGAGAAGATCCTCCATCGTACGGTACCGTAGCTGCTCGCCGTCGTGGTACGCGTCGATACGCTCCCCGTCGTGGGAGAGTGGAGTAACGAACTCCACCGGGCTGCGCTCAACACGAGCTGGCGTCGGAGTAGACGTGCCCGGAGGAGTGGCTGTTGGTGCTGAAGCGCGTGGGGACACCGGCTGGGGTGGTGTCGACGAAGAGCTCGTCGTAGTCGAAGTCGTGGCCCGAGGGTGTGTTGGTGTTGGAGTCGGTGGAGGCTCGGGGACTGGGGTAGACACGCTCGGTGAAGAAGAGCTGCCTACTCCCCCAGCTCCCTTGAAGTGGACGTACTCGATGGTGAAGTCATCGTACGTCGGAGTCGAACCATCATCCACCGCCTTGTCCCATACCCACCCTCGCCCTTCGTCGAACACTACGTTGCGCACTGTGCGCACACACTGTGTCTCCGGGTCGAGGATGCGGTAGGCCTTCGAGCCCTCCGCATAGCCGATGAACACCCCTGGGGTGCTCCTGTCGTCGAGCTTACCGATGTGGCCAAGCTCCTTGGCGAACGCGAGGCAGCCGAAGACCCGTAGGTGGGAGACCACCGGCTTGTGCCCATGCCAAGCCTCGTACAGTGTCCTTCCATCGAGGGCCTTGGCAGGCGAGCGATTGAGGATGTAGACGGCTGTCACCACCGCCTCCCCCTAGAAAAGGGCCGGCATCCCCCTCTGCTTGAGAAGAGCCCGAGCCATCCCCACAACCGTCTGGTTGCGCCGCTCGACGACGCCGTTCTGCTACGGGCTGTACGGCGCGGTGTAGTGGCGCTGAATGCCCTCATCAGCGCAGTACAACGCGAATTCAGCCGCCGTGAATTCGCCGCCGTTGTCGGTGCGCAGCACGCGCAGCTTGCGGCCGTACTCCGCCTCTGCAGCGGCCTGCGCGCGCCTGATGGCATCTGCAGCCTCTCCCTTGCTGCCGAGGACCATCACCCACATGTAGCGGGAGAGGTCGTCGACGAGCAGCAGGAAGTAACGTCGTCCTCCTGGTGTGGCCGGTGTCACTGGGCCACACAAGTCCCCGTGCATGAGCTCGAGCCGCTCCTTGGCTCGGAAGCTCGTCTGCTGGGGAAAGGGGAGCCGCCGCTGCTTCGTTACCACGCAGACGTCGCAGAGCTGCTCCACGTGGTCAAGGCACGGCATGCCTCGCACCATCTCCTTGGCACTGAGGCGCTTCAAGGCCTCGAAGTGGAGGTGCCCGAAGCGCTCGTGCCACTGCCATGCCTCGTCGTCCCGACGAGCGGCGAGGCAAACTGGTTGTGCGACCTGCGCGCTGAGGATGTAGAGTCGATTAGTGCCTCTGGTTACCTTGGCAAGAAGGCGACGACGGCGATCCCAAATCCTCATGAGTCCGTCCTCGACCAACACGCGTGAGCCGTTCTCATCCAGCTGTCCCACGCTGATGATAGAATTCCTCAACGCGGGGATGTAGTAGACTCCGGTGAGCAGCCTGTGCTCACCGGACTTGGCAGTGAAGGTGACGGAGCCAACGCCCTTGATCTCTACGCCGGAGGCGTCCCCAAACTTGACGGAGCCTCGGACGCTGGGGTCGAACTCGGTGAAGAACTCCCATCGGCCGGTCATGTGATGGGTGGCGCCGGTGTCGAGGTACCACCCATCAGCCTTGTCGTTGCTGGAGCCGTTGCAGAGGGAGATGAGTACCTTCGGCTCATCAAGGTGGAGGAAAGCCGCTGCGGCCGGTGCCGCTGGAGGAAGCTCGATACTTGCGTGTGCCAGGAGCAGAGCCGGCTCTTCCTCCTCCACCTGTGCGATGTGGGCCTGGCCACGTCGTGGCTGTCGACAGTCTTTGGCCCAATGGCCAAGCTTGCCACAGTTGCGGCAGGTGTCGTCTCGTGCCGGCTTGTGGTTGCCGGCGGCGCCGCCCTGGGCGCCTCTGCGAGTGCCACCCTCGGCACGTCTTCGCGCCCACCGCAGCTGGACACCTCCGCGTGCCTTGTGCGGCTTGCGGCCGCCTGTCGAGGGAGAAGACTCCCCCTTCCTTCCGTCACCTTGAGAGGCCTCCCACTGCTCCCGAGTGAGATGGAGCTTCCCGCCAATGGTGATAGGCCCTGAGAGAGGCTGTGGCTCATCACCGTCGACGACCTTGAGGCGACCCAACGCCTCCTCGATCGACATCGTGGAGAGGTCCAGCAGAGACTCGATCGAGCGAGCGATCTGCCTGTACTTCTCTGGGACGCAGCGGAAGAGCTTCTCGACAGCTCTCTCCTCGTCGTAGGTGTCGTCGCCATACTGCACCATCTTCTGCAAAAGAGTGTTGAGACGGAGGGCAAAGTCATCAACATCCTCACCTGGCTTGAAGGCCAGGTTCTTCCACTCCTTGCGGAGTGCCTGCAGTGTGGACTTGCGGGCGCGGTCGCTGCCGATGCGTGCCGCAGCGATGGCGTCCCAGGCCTCCTTGGCAGTCCGCTTCTGGGAAAGCGAGAACTGCATCTCGGGCGGGACTGCAGCGATGAGGGCATCCAGTGCCCGCCGATCCTCGTCGTAGTCGACGTCGCCGTACCGGACTGCCTCCCACATGTGCCGCACCTGGAGCCTCACCCTCATCACCGCGGCCCACTCGATGTAGTTGGTTTTGGTGAGGGTAGGCCACCCACCGCCGGGACCAAAGTCCCTGACCACCGTCTGGACGCCGTGGTGACCATGGCGCCGGTCAAGGGAGGGAGAGCCGCGCTGCCTGCGAGGGCCGCGCGCGGGCTCCGGGCTGCCGCCGGCACGGCCGCGCCCGTCTGGGTTCCCGTCAGCGGGCGCGCGGTCCCTTGGGCCACCGCCGCCGCCGTGGGGGTGGGCTGCTGCCCACCGCTCTGCCCGCTCCCGCGCCCTTCCTCTTGCCAGCTCCTCAAGCTCCCTGTCGGCGGTGATGTCGCCGGCGATGGAGCCGTTGATGCTGCTGCGTAAGGTCTCAACCTCTACCTCCGCCGCACGTGCCGCATCTTCCGCCGCCTCTGCCTCCGCCTCCGCCCTGGCTGCTGCCAACTCCGCTGCCGCCAGTCTAGCCGCCCTCGCTGCTGCTGCAGCGGTCTGAGCCGTTGCTCGCCTGCGCTCCTCTGCTGCGGCGAGCTCGGCGTCCTGCTGACGCCGAGTGCTCGAGGCGACCGAACGCCAAGACCGAACGTCGGACATGGCGCGCCTCCGGGGGGCTGCTGTGTGGAGAGGGGTAAGGGAAAGGGGAAGGAGGAGCAGCTGGTGCTGCTGTTGCTGCTGGCTGAGTGCTCAACCGAGCTTGGGAAGGGGTGGAACAGGAGATGTTTAGCCTACAGGAAAGTGTTGCTCTGATACCAGATGTTAGAATTTCAATGGTTACTCTCATTAAGAAGAGGATGGCACTAGAAATGGGGCAATTTTCTGGTTTTCTTCATTCACAAACACAAAAGCCATACCTTCCCGAGGGAGGTTGGATACATATATATAGCCATAGCTGGCTGGATGGCTGCTAGCTTATTGCTGCCCACACTAGTCTAAAATTTGAATGCTGTCCTAGAGAGCATCCAAACTGAATAAAGCATAAAGGAGATGCTAGATGCTGTCCTAGGGATGCTAAAAGCAAAACCGAAAGATGCTAAAAGCAAAACTGAAAGGATGCTGTCCTAAAAGGGGAAAAACAACCTAAAAGTAAGAGAAGGACCACAAGGCTTATTCCATCAGAGACTTCTACAATATGTGTATCTTGTTAATATGTATAGTTTGTTCACATACTATTTGGATATCAGAGGCAACATCATTATAACATATATTTCAATCCACTTAGGATGAAAGGATATTTTCTTATGTTAGAGGGAAATACATGATTTCCATACTTGTCTCAGCACCAAATATCTGTCTGCTTTCGTTATAACCACAAACAAATAGCTTGGATGATTTCAAGATAAAATAGACTGAAAAAAACCTGAAAAAGTTAAGTGTGCCTAATGAAGCAGACTGTAAAAGATACAAATAAATCTAGTGATTGGACTTAGTGTAGTATCTCCGAAATAAAACTTACCATTAGATATAAACAACACAGAACTTGAAAATCCATGTGCTGTAACGGCTTTAAAAGTTGATTATTTCTAATAGTATGTTAAGTTGATCTTGTTAGTGACAGAATAATGAAGCTAATTAGATAAACTGCATCCCCTTAAAAACGTACAACTTGCCTTTCCCTCAACATGCATGCTAGTCAAATGCATGTTTGCAGTCATTCCAAGTCCGACACTCTTATGCAACTGCATAGAAAGTACAGCACTCATGTCTTCAGCAGATAGAAAATTCATCCCTATCTCCAGAACCTGGCCATCAGATGGCACAAAAATCATTACAATTTTTACCATGGAAGAAAAAGAAATACTCAAATCAGAAGACATTAGTACCCACCAAATGGTCATCATCTGATGTCTCAGGTAAAACTCTCATTGAAGTAAACAGTGGTGAATTCCTACCCATATAAAGCTCCTGAACTCCTGCTTTACTCTGCGGAATAACTACAACAGTTGAGCTATTGAAGGCAATGCCTACTTAAAGAAATAAAAATAAATTTATAGAACTTCATGGCAAAAGTAGAACTTCAAGGTACAATTCATATAGTGGAATACTGGAATATCATCAATTGCAAAAGCAAGAGACAAGAAGGAAACCGTACAACTGTCCAAGGTTTGAACTTATCCAAGAACCATGGTATGATGGGTCGTAGAAGTTGTGAGGCGATCTTCTCCATACAGATAGGCCACATCTTTTTTATTGCATAATTTAACCAGCGTACTGACTCTGCATCAGATAGCAGCTGATACATAAAACAAAATGAGCTAAATCTAAAGCGTTCTCAGACGTCTCAGTAGAAATAGAAAAGTAGCAAAAGAATGTGGAAGCCTAGTTAACCAGGTTCATCCTTGCAAAATATAAAAGAAGAACAAATCATAGATCATAGAAAGGAGCATACTCTTCGTTGGTAGGCAGATTTCATTTCTTCATGTTGTATTCTCTTCCGCAATCTCATTGTACAGCGAGCATTTACCTACAATGAAAGGTAACACGATATTTACTTTAGTTCTGGAACGAGAGAGTAACATATTTTTGTTTCATTTCGATTATCTGATGTGTAAGACATGCCGATTCATTTATATTGGAAGTATGAAACTATGAATTCCACTCTTGGAAGTATGAAACTATGAATTCCACTCTCTCTCTTTTATTTAAAAGAGAAATAAATTCTATTCCATAACATAAACTTTAGTACATATCCAATTGTGACCAAATAATTCCATTAAAAAGGGCCCAAATACAAAATTATGGAGTAGATAAGATGAATGGGGCAGTATTGCTGTTCCTACCATTATACCAGCTAATATACACATGGAGAGAGAACTATCAATTAGCACCATGTCCCAGTGGTAATCGACCAACTATAGTCCATAGCACACAAACAACCTTAATTAACATGTTCAACCATTCCAAAGCATGTCGCTGTACATCATTTTCTCCAGTACACACTAAGAATTATACACTCAAGAGTTAAGAAAGCGCAACCGGAATCAGATACTAAATCAGTCGCATCGCAGAAAGGAAAGCATTTTTTTCTGATAGAAACAAAAGGCAAAACAAAACCTCCCAGAGAGCGATGCATCCATCACAACTGTCACCTAAGCATATGCGGTAAAGGAGCTCAAAAAAAGACAAAAAAAAAATCGCATCAACTTATCAGCGAGAGGCGCGGGCGGCAGCGGCAGAAGAGCACCGTACCATGTAGAGGTAGAGGAAGGCGAGGAGGAAGAGGACGGAGTGGCGGAAGCCGAGGGAGCCGGCGGCCCACAGCGCGGCCAGCACGATGCCGATGTGGTACACGATGGGCAGCTCGCCGGCGTCCATCTCCCCTCCCCAGCCGACGGCTGCTCCGCCGCGGAAGCGGAACCCCCGCGCTCCGGGCCGGCCGGCGAGCCGGCGATCTCTTTTGCCGCGAAGAGCGAGTCGGAAGTGGCGGGCGCGCGAATCTGGGTGGAAAAGGTAGCGCACGCACGGCACGGACGAGGGGACAAGGCGACGAGTGTGAGGCACTGAGGCGTGGTCTGGTCCGGAAAAGTTATTTTGGGAAATTTTAAGGGGCTAAGTGAGAAACTGTTGCCAGAAAGGCACCCAACGTCGACCAACAGAAAAAGGTGCTCGCGCACGCGCACGGCGCACCCAACTCAACTCCGGCTCGGTCAGGTTTATGTCATCAAGTGCCAATGGGCACAACCTTTATCGTGACTGTTTGTTGTCTAACACTGTCAAGTTTTGGTAATATTAAAAAAATAAATTGCTAAATTTTGGTAATGTAGGGTAGGGGTATATTTTGGTGGTAGTCTGTGTTGGTTGGAGGGGGTTGAGAACCCATCTCCTATACACGAAAAACGGAGCGGTCCATTAGAACGTGATTAATTAAGTATTAACTAGTTTTTTTAAAAAATATATTAATTTAATTTTTTAAGCAACTTTCATATAGAAATTTTTTGTAAAAAAAACATATCGTTTAGCAGTTTGAAAAACGTGTACGCGGAACACAGCTTTAAGAGTGGAAACTTCGAGGGAAGGAAACTGTGTCAGGGTAGAAATAGTTATTATTGTACATGTTCTGTTTGTTGCTTTATCAATTTTAAGTACGGTTGAGTCGATAACAAACCAAATAAACAAAAAGCTTTTATTTATGGTTGGTTTTACATCATATTAGGCTATTCCCAACCCAACGATTAGAATGATGTCCATAGCATTAGGGGTTGGTTTGGTTTGTGGCCTAAATTGGCCTTACCAATTTTTGTCAATGTTAAATTTTGGTAACTTTTGGCATGGCTAATTTTGGTAAAGGTAAAATTGTGTTTGGATTGAAGCCAAAATAGCCTAAATTAACTGTTGAAATGGTATATTTTCTTAGGCATGCCAAAATTTGGCTCCAAACCAAATAGACAATAAACACTATTGAAATTGCCAAATATTGGTAAGGCCAATATAGGTCTCAAACCAAACCAGCCCTAGATAAGCTGTCACCTAGGATGAAAAATGATGTGGCAAGTGAATAAATAAAGAAAGAGAAATAAACCATGTCTTCCATGAGACATGGTTTCTACACAACATCCAAAACATCATGTGAGATAAGTAGCATTAAATTTAAGTATGGAATAGTAGTATTTGCATTGAAGAGTAGTGTCTAGTAATAGTTTCTTGATGATGTGAAGTTTGTAGAAACTATATCTAGTGTTTTGGGTTGGAAATAGCCTAAGGAGGCTAATATTACTAGTCCTATCTAACATAAAAAAATAGTATTTCTAACTCCATTATCACGTATACACAATCTTTACACGGCCAGTGGTCTGCAAGTGTAGTGGACTGAAAATTTGATGAGGCGTGAAGGACCAAAATGTTTATAAGATCTATATCAGGTTAGAAACAAACAAGAAAAGCATATTAATTGAATTCCACACCATGATATCAGTCAGATGCTAACCCTACACACCATGATATCAGTCAGATGCTAACCTGCACGGTTTTCCCCGGTATGTCAAAAGTAAATCAACTAAAATACTCTACAGTCGTGAAGTAGTGATTAGTTTTGTCAACTAACACTCTGCAACTTGACCCCTCCACAAATATCAGATCATCTCTTGACTTATATTTATAATTATTCATATTGTAATGTCCTTAGCTATTTAATTAAAAATAAATACTGTAAAATAAACTACAATAGAAAACTATAAAATCAACCTCAAACCAGCCACACATCGACACCTAACATCAGCTTGTAATACTAGTAGTACTAACTTTGTACTCCCTCCGTCACATAATATAAGAGATTTTAATTTTTTGCTTGCACTATTTAACCACTCGTCTTATTCAAAAAATTTGTGGAGATTTTAAGTTTTTGCTTGCACTGTTTAACCACTCGTCTTATTCAAAAAATTTGTGCAAATATAAAAAATGAAAAGTTATGCTTAAAGTACTTTGGATAATAAAGTAAATCACAAATAAAATAAATAATTATTCTAAAATTTTTTAAATAAGACGAGTAGTTAAACGAGAAAAAACTCAAAATCCCTTATATTATATTATAAGACGGAGGGAGTATTGGATAAATAACCAGAGACGCGGACTTGTTTATCTTGCCGACACGGATATTCCCGGGCGATGGCTTCACTCCACCTGCCTGTCCACGTCGTCCTCACGTGCCGATGCTAATCTCAAACCCCGTACCCACCGTGCGATCTGGAGCACGTTAATTGGTGCTTTGGTGACCATGCCATATCTTAACCGCAAGAAATCTACTAGTACTAGTAGGCTTAAGCTAAAGTGCTAAACAAGTGTCCCCAATACATACGTAATTATTTTTCCTTAGCTCATCATCAAGCAGAACAATTATTGTCGACGATATAATCCATTTGGATATTGGGAATTTGGGATCGCCCGGGACCGGAGACGATGCCGTGGGTCCACCGTCCACGTACGATTGTCGCTGTAGTTTGGTTCATATTAAAATTGAAAGATTGGTTAAAATTAAAATGATTTGATAGAAAAGTTGAAAGTTTATGTGTATAGAAAAGTTTTGATGTGATGGAAAAGTTAAAAGTTTTAAAAAAACTTTGATCTAAACTCCGCCTTAATTAGGCTGAAGATATTGCTACGATTCAGAAAGCGATGGCCCGTGGAATTCGTGCCTATATGAGTACGTGCCATGTTGGGCCAGCCAGCAGCGTGCAGGCCCCCCTGGTCCGGTCGTTCTCTTGTGAGTGGTCCGGTCGTTCTCTTGTGAGTGATTAGTGATGGTGCACCAGAGAGCATTCTATCTGTGCCATCTGGCGTTAACTCTACTGTATGATTGAGCAGATTAAAAGGGAATAAGCTAAACAGTATATTTACAGGTCTCATTGTTTGACTTTTTCTCTAATAAACCAAAGGAATAAAATGAATTTATAAGTAAAAGTTTTGTATATGTGTTCTAATTAATTTAAAAGCTAATGGTGAAAAAGAAACTACGTTAAAAATATTTCAAAAATTAATCTTAAAACCAAGTTTGAAAATTTAAAATTTGGCTTTTTCTTTAGCTGTTTAGGCCATCCGTTATGAGCCTACAAATAAAAAATCATTTATAAATAAAAATTTTATATATGTGTTCACGACTTAAAAGCAAATACAGAATAAACTACAATAAAATAACTTTAAAATCAACTTCGAATTTAAAGTTAAAAATTTAAATTTTGGCTTGTGTTGATGGGCTATATGAGAATCCAATCATAATGAGACGATCAGAAGAGACACCGTGCTTAAGGGCTAGTTTGGTTTGTGACATAAATTGGCCTTACCAATTTTTGTCAATGCCAAATTTTTGTAAGTTTTGGCATAACTAATTTTGGCAAGGCAAAGTTATATTTGGATTGAAACCAAAATAGACTAAGTTAACTATTAAAATGGCCTATTTTCTTAGGCATGCTAAAATTTATCATCAAACCAAATGAACATTAAACACTGTTAAAATTGTCAAATATTGATAAGGCCAATTTAGTCGTCAAACCAAACCGGCCCTAAATGTTCTTCCAAGGACCAGATTCTTCGAAATGCCCACGCGTCTGAACGGTCGGCGCCCAGAGATATCTCTCCTCCTTTATTTATCCTGATAAGCTGGTGATCAGTGTACGTAAAGATTAAGTAGTGACGGTCTCATCTTTTCGCTTATATTTATATTTATTGGCTAAAATTTTTATTTTCAATCTTAAATTTAAAATTGATTTTAGGATTTATTTTTCATCAAAATTTATATTTCAGCTTTTGCTTTTAGATCGATAAAAATATATATATAAAAGTTTTATTTAGAAATTACTTCTTGTTGCAAATACGTCGTTTGGTTTATTCAACGATAGGAGCATACTATTCTTTTTTTTATATTATCTTTTTTCCTCTCATCATTAATTCTAAGCTTTTAGTTGCATTAGTAGTGGATGTATACAACTTTTAACAAAATACCAAAGCGTAATGTTTTGAGTTTCAATCCTACAATCTCATCTTTTCACTTTTCACTCTTATGCTTATAGCCAAAATTTAAATTTTTAATCTTACATTTGAAGTTAATTTTAGAGTTTTTTTATCGAACTTTATTTTTTAGTATTTTCTTTTATATCGTTAAAAACACATATATAAATTTTTTTCACAAATTATTTTTTATTTATAAATATGTCGTTTGATTTACTACAATAAACGAAGAGGATATCTGATAAGCCTTTATGTGGGAGGGAAGCTGAGAAAACGACCGATTTATCGAGGGCCCGACACGGTCGTAGTAGTAGTAAGATGGCACGGTCCCGTTCGTCGATCAGCGTCACGAGCCATTAATTCCTTTCTCGCGACAGGAACAGTAGAATGGATCCCCCAGGTACGATCTCGACCGTCGGTCACGCATCGGACGGACCACGCGCGCTCGAGGCCCCCCGACCCCGTCGCTGTACATCCAAGCTGGCTAAACGCCTCGCGGGGGCTCTCGTCACCAGTGTGAACGCGCCAAGGAGGAAGAGAGGACGAGATGGGCGGCGGCGGCGGCGACGACGAGCGCGAGAAGGCCAAGGGCAGCGGCGGAGGAGGAGGAGGAGGAGGAGGAGGTGGAGGAGGTGGAGGAGGAGAGTACGGGACGTTCCAGGGCCCGCCCAGCTACCCGCCCCCGCGCCCGCCGGTCGTCGGGTACCCGCAGCCCGCGCCGCCGCCGGGGCTCTACGGCCAGGGCGATCCATACTACCGCCCCCGCGGCGGGTACCAGGGCATTCCCGGTAATGTTCTGGCCTGCCTGGTTTGGGGGATCACGAGGGATGCGGGTTAGGTTAGGTCTGGACTGGAATTTCGGTGGTGCGTGATCGGGCTCAAATCGTGGAGGGGTTCTGCTTGATCTGAACCATCTAGAACCGGTTGATGAGTGATTGGTCGAAATTGAGGTGAATTGGAGGATTAGAGGGCGTTTTCTTACAGATCTTTGGCATGATCACGCGATCCGGGATCTATCTGCTTGAAATTTACCGTGCTTTGTGGAATTGAAGTTTTTATTTACTGCCATTATGCAATTTTTTTCGTGTTGTTGGTCCAAGATATGCAAAATCTTGGGTGGTCTGCTTGAAACTTACGTGATGTCCAGTTGTAGGCGAGTAGTGTGCTCCTGTTGTTTAAAACTCATTGCTCCATTACTCCATAAACCTGGGCAGCTAGTGTAGTGACTACTGGGGTGGTGCTTAATGGCAAAATTAACACCTCTTTAGTACCTTAGTTTGATTGGAGTCTTGTGTGTAATCAACAGTGAAATATTTTGGCACATGGAGTTCGATTTATCTGACATAAAAAGCAGTCCTTCACAGAATTGAGTTAGTCCAGTCTTTATGTATTTATATTCCAAATTAACTAGTAGTACTTATTCAGATAAGTTTTGTTACAAAATTACCAGTACATTGTAACCTTCGTTGCTCTTCTTTCAGCTCGAGATTATGAAGCAGGTGTTCGTGGACATGGTCATGACCGCCTTCCTTGCTGTGGGATTGGCATTGGCTGGTTTTTGTAAGCGATCATTGCTTTGTTCTTCTATTTCTTATTGTAGCAACATCATCTTTGAAATCTGGAAAAAGTACCCCAAAAGTTTTAGGTGCATCATGCCATTTCTTGAACTGTACCTGCTTATCCTCATGACAAACCCTTGTTTTTTAGATTCATAGTCGGTTTCTTCCTCGGTGCTATTCCTTGGTATGTCGGAGCATTCCTACTGTGGTGTTCTAGAGTGGACTACAGGGAGAAACCAGGATATGTAGCATGCGCTATAGCAGTAAGTAACATAATTTATTTTTGAGTTCATCTGATACTGTAATATTATTTGTTTTGATTCTTACTGCAGTGCATTGTACCATTTCTGCTGCCTATTCCATCTGTTCTTTTTCGGTGTGTGTGATCAAACAGATCAGTACTAGTCATTTACAAGGAATACATAATTCCATTTGTCATACTTGTGTGTTGAAACTTGAAAATATATTTCTCATGACATGCTGATGTAATATTAGTTCACCTCAGGATTGTACATGAAGTTTGTGCGCGCTTGTTTTTGGTTCCTCGTATAGCTGTTTACATGAATAATCTTCATGAAACAAAAACGAATGGTCAAGCACATCGGCTATTTGTCCATCTTGCTCTTGTAAGGCGTGAAGTTTGGTTTCTAAAAACAAAGCAACTATCAGACTTTGTTGTGCAAATACTGAATAATGCATCAGGAGCAAGTAGGGAACTGGGAATTGGACTGATGACTTTATAGATGTTAGCCTCAGCATTCCAGCAAAAAAAGTACTGCAAAAATAGGTTACAAGTACAACAATGAACTTGTTGTGTCTGATCTTTTTTTCAATGTTTTTTTTTTTCAATCTTTTTTTCAATGTTGGTTCAGAAAAAACAATAGAGTTAACTTCGTTCAATCATATACAGTGCATACCTTAGGTTACTGTTTTTCATGTTTGAAGCATCTCTGCTCTTCACCAGTTGCACGCTTGCTTGAGCCAATACCATTGTAATCCACACGAGTTTTGGACATGTATGTAGCCAGAGCATAATACATGAAGGATCAAGTCCAGAGAACATTGTCGGTACTTTAACACAATTCGTTCATTGATGCATATTCTCTTGGTAACACCAACAGCTAATGTAATGATAAGTGGAAATGGCTTTGATGAAATTCTAGATTGATCAGTTATCTAGTTTCAGTCGTACCTTGTATTTTTTAAAAAAAATCCAGTCACTCTAATGGCATTTTTATGATGTAACAGGCTGCCCTTGCCACCATTGCTATAATAATCGGAGCTACCGCTGGAGCTGCTTAATTACATTTTACATTGTGTCGTTATTGTACATACTGTATATCTCATGGATGCACAAACATTTAGTATGTCGTCTGCAATGTACCTTATTCAGCTTTTCTTTTCCGTTTGATTTTTTAATGTTTAACAAGGAGAACGGATGCCCTTGTTCATGGTCATAAATAAATCAGGTTGAGACGATTTCGCCTTTTGAATACCTGAACATATAATGTGACAGGAAAATAGAAGTTGTGGCTTGGTTTTCAACTTTTGTCACTGTCAATTGGTGATCTAGTAGTAGTCACCAGGGTTCGACTTACCGTCGGTAACCGCGCGGTTACCGCGGTTACCGGGCTTACCGCGGGTACGGTAATATAAATACCGCGGTAACCTCTTTAAATTCAAATAAATTTAAAAAATAATTTGAATTTTTGATAAATGTTGCACGGTTTTGTATGGTTTTTCACGGTTACCGCGCGGTAACCGTGCTTACCGCCGGGGTGCGGTAACCCCGGCCCCGGTGGTTTGGGAAACCCTGGTAGTCACTTGCTCGATCTGACAAGAAGTGTCTGATGAAGTCTGGATTTGTTATCCCATCGCAGAGCTTAAAGTAGTAATGTACTCCCTCCGTTCCATTTTAAGTCCAGTAGGATTTTCGTGTCTAACGCCTGTCTTATTTGAAAAGTTTATGAAAAATAAAAAAAAAAGTCACGCATAAAGTACTATTCAAGTTTTATCATCTAATAACAATAAAAATACTAATCATAAAAAAAAATTCAAATAAGACGGACGATTAAACGTTGGATATATAATCCCACAACTATACTCAATAAGGTTAGCTGTTTGGGTTACCAAAAAAAAATAGTCACATTCACATTCACAGTTAGCTGTTTGGGTTGGAGATCACTGCAAAACCCTGAGTCTGTGTGCCCAGGTCCGAAGAGCAAAATACTTCCCAAAGGGGAACATCTTCCAGGCAAAGCAAACAGCAAGCATGTCCTACACTTGGAGGAGTATCTGTCGAGGCCTTGGGGTACTGAAGAATGGGATGATATGGAGAGTTGGTAATGGTTCACACATAAATATTTGGTCTGACCCGTGGTTGCCAAGTGGCCAAACAAGGAAGCCAATTACGCCGAGGGGCAACAATATTATAACGGAAGTGGAGGAACTAATTGATCTAAGTACTAGGAGTTGGGATGTTGAGTTGCTAATGCAAACTTTCTGGGAGGAGGATATTGACATAATTCGCTGGATCCCAGTGCACGTTGAGATGGATGATGTACTGGCATGGCACTATGACGAGAAGGCGTTGTTTTCGGTGAAATCGGCATATGAAGTGCACCGAGAATGGGAGAGACAAAGACGAGGAAATGCTGCTACATCCAATGAGAGTAACAAGCCTGATCTTTTCTGGAAGAAGGTATGGAATATGCAGGCTCCTAGAAAGGTGAAACACTTCATTGGGAGGCCTTGCCATAACAGTTTGGCCCTGAGAACAAACCTGAAGTATGTGAAGAAAGTCTGGCAAGAGAATAATCTTGAGGATCTGAGAATTGAGTTAGCGTTGCAGATTTCGGGAAGAGAGGTGAAGGAGAAAATTTGGGCCCGACCCATCAAGAAGGGATGTTAGCGATTATCATGCTATGGCAGTGGCAGGGAGAGCGAAATAGGGTAAGAGAAGGTGAGAAGAAGAGAACCCCATCTGAACTGGCATTCATAGCAGCTGCACAGACGGAGGAGTTCCTGAAGATTAATCAAAAACAAAAAGAAGCAGAAACAGGGAAACCCCGTGAAGTGGAGTAGACCAGAAATAGGAGTAATGAAGATAAATTCAGATGGTGCTTTTGATCTGAATACCAGACCAGGATCAGGGACCATCTTGGTCTGGTTGTCAAAGCAGGAGCAGGGCGGACTCAAGTTCTATTGGATGCATTTCATGCAGAAATCCTAGTCTGTGCAGCGGGGATCAAAGCGGCCAGTGAATGTGGAATGCAGAGGGTGGTGGCTGAAACAGATTCAATGATGCTGAAATCGGCGTTGGAAGACAATATTTTCGCTTTATCAGCGATGGGCGGCATCATCTGTGAAATGAAGAATTTTGTAAATTCCATCTTTAGTTCTTTTGCTATTAAGTATTGCCCTCGGGGTTGTAATAAAGTAGCACATGCTATAGCGACACTGGGTTGTAATGATCAGCTTCACAACATTCTTAGCTGGGATGATGTACCCCCTGAGGTGGTGAAGTTGGTGACCAGTGATCTCACTGGGTCTATAAGTTATTGGAATTGTTTTTCCAGGTCAAAAAAAAAATGAATGCACGAGGCTTGTGCCATGCGCCATTCAAAAGAAAAAAAAATTCACATTTTCTTGGCTAGAGAAGCAAAAGAGCACGATGCATTTACAAAATTCAGTTTGCTATGATTCATTCACATACAGCGACTTAAGGTGCCTATACATGAGCTTGCTATCATGCACGGCCAACTGGAGTTCATAATCATCTGACCACCATTGCTGCAACCCATGAGCTTCAAGGAACTTCTTTGGTCCTTTGGCAATCACAAACAGCTTGGAATGAGTACCAGAATGGCCCTCATGCTTCTCGGCAGTAACAGTGGCGACACCGCTGCGATCAGCATAAAAGCAGCAAATGTAGTCACAGCTGTTTATGTACAGGTTTGGCACCCATCTCTTTACCTCCTTGATCAGCTTTTCTTCTCCAATTGCAGAAGCTGCTCCTCCATCCTCCGTTGGGTGATAAAGTTCTGTAGCATTTGAAGAACTTCCACTCACATATCTCTTCAAGACCTTGCCGGCTTTCTCCTGAAGTTTCCTCAGGCCCATGCCAAGTGAGACTGATGGTGGATTGAACAGATGGCATTCTACAAAGATCCCATCTTGGGCCAAAGTCTTGCCAACCTGCAGAGCAAAGCCTGCCCCCAGGGAATGCCCAGCAATGCACACATTGTTGCTGCCATGCTTGTCGATCGCCGACTTGAGCGCCTCGAGAGCACCGGTGAACCTGACAGAGCCCCTCAAGCTCTCCATGGTGAAGAACCGGAAGTCGTCTTCGAGGTCTCTCACAACTGTCGACTGCTTAAGTACTGTTCCCCTTATCGCGAGGACAACCTTCGGGGCGCCATTAGGTCTCAACACTATCAAATCTGACAGTGCAGCAAGCTGGTCCCATTCTAGAAGCACCCCATATATGGATCCATCTCTAGAATCAATTAGAGGACGCACCAGCTTGTACTTGAATGGCTTCCACCAGTTAGGAGCAAGGGCGCTTTCACCGTTTCTCTTCTCCTGCCTGTCTAGCTCCAGTAGATACGCAGCCTGCACGAAGCATGAAACCGCAATTCTTCGGTAGTTGGGATCTGTCCTGCAGAAGCATCAATAATGCTGTTAATCAGTGCTACCCACATTACCACTTTGGTTATCAAACATTACAAAAAGGCATGATCTCCAGAAATGGAAACAAAACAGGGAACTCATATCCCTAGGACAAGAATGTGGACTAAATTTCAATTACATTTAAACAAAATTATGGACACGACACTGCACATAACGAGTAGTATATTTTTTTTGTTCAATGCACCATGTTAAAGCCATAAAATTTGACATGTTCCTTTACCTGAAAATTATTTCCACCACACGACCAGCATTCTACAAGCTGATATGACAAGCGGTCAACCTCCATATTGCCAATAATCCTAGTTACTACTTCATTCAATTTGTTTACAGCCTTGACTGGTTAAAAAAAAAACATGATATTGGCATGGTACTATCTAGTTGACATCGTACTGAAATATGACGAACACACATTGGTTCGGCAATTGGTTGCGACAGCTGTTTGCATCACATTGCTCTGCTTTTTCAGTTATGTACTTACTATGTATGACTTCTCAATGGACAACTATATTTTTTACATAAATAAACACCAGGAATCCTTAAGCTCCATGCACACGACTGACAAGAGGTTCGATCAAATAGCACGAAAAATCCCTGAACTCCACGCAGAGTTAACCATTTCTCAGGCAGGCAGGTAAAAATCCCCTAACAATTCACAGTTCTAGACAAGTGACCCAAGCACGCGTAACACTCCCAACATCTCAGACATGTAATGATGTAAACAGAAACCGTACGCGAGTGACCAAGAACGGGAGCGCATATGCATGTTCATGGACGATCCGACTAGAGCGGAAGGAGGGAGGGAGAGAGAAGGAACACCAACCAGCCCGAGCGGATGAGGTCCCTCCAGCTGGGGTTGGAGATGTTGCGGGGCCCCGTCGCGTGGAACTCCCACAACACCGGCTTCCCGCCACCTCCGCCGCCGCCGCCGTTGCTCCCCATCGTCGATCCCCTCCGCCGGTCGGTCTCGCTCTCGCACCACCGGTTGATTAGCAGAGAAGGAAAGGAAAGGCGGGTGTGGGGGCTGCGCGCCGGTGCCGCCGATCGAGGAGGTGCTCGTCAACGTCGGAGAGAAGGAAGGGGGTGGATGGATCCGTGGCCCGTGCGGGGAATATACGGGGCGGGGCGCCAACGCGGCGGCGGGTGGGAAATCTCGCGCGCGCTGATGCACGCAACGGCCTCGCAGGGAGGATGGATTCTAATCTCACGGGTGCACTTCCACCAGTTTCTTGCATATCATTTAAATAATTATTAAAAAATTTTAAAAAAATTCACAAGATAGGTTAATATATAATATATCACTTCACAAACATATAAGTTCAAATTCGACTTCTACAAATTATAACGAAAATAACAAATCAAACTCTAACTAGTATACGTACATTCACAATTAAATTTATTGTTTTTGTTACAACTTGTAGAAGTCGAATTTGGACTTGTATGTTTGTGAAGTGATATATTATATATTAACCTATTATGTTAATTTTTTTGAAATTTTTTTATAACTATTTAGATGACATGCAAGAAACAGGTCGACGTCCACCCGAGCGTTTAAAATATTTTCCCCCTCGCCAGGTCGTTTTTTTACTGTACTTTTGCGTGTTCGGTTGCGAGGTCAAACGGTCAAGGCGTCACGCTGCTGCTGTTGCCTGTTGGTGGTGGTCATCTGTAGCTAGGAAACAAACGGAATCTAACAGAAATAACCTTTTCATTAGGTGTCCTAGGTCACTTATTAAAAGGCAGAAGACGTAAGTTTGAGAATTTGATTAGCAAATTTTAATATGGGCACGAATATTGGGTTGTTTTTTTTTCGGTTTCTTATGCCGAGTCTGGTGTGTGTGTGTATATATATATATCTCAATATGTTCAGGTGCAATATTCTAAGAGCAACTTCAGTGTGAGACAAAAATCGACGCATAGGCAGAAAAACCGAACCAAATACATTGTAGAAGTTGGTTACTATGTGTCAGACCGAAAATCGATGTCCCAGAACGAGTCGAACTCAGCTGACTAAAGAAGTATTTATCACGGAGAGAAAGAACAAGTGGCTGATAGATGGGCAAATGCCTCCAGTTGGATGCTGGCCTTGTCTTAACTCCAGAAGTCGCCGCTAGACGCCGCCGCCATCGAGCGGGTGCTGATGGGCGAGCCCCCATGGCCACCGCACCCCTCGAGGGAGAAATTTAACAATATGCCACTCCATAGGAGTGGGGATGTTATCCCATACAATAACCTTATAAAAATGCCACCCTATAGATAATGCTTCTTAATGAAATGCCACTTTACATGGATTAGAGGCGAGGAGCCCACACGTCGTGCTCTTCCCCTTCCTCGCGCACGGCCACATCCCAGCCTTCCTCCGCCTCGCCGGCCACCTCCAGGCGCTCCGCCCGGGCCTCGCCGTCACGCTCGTCTCCACCCCGCGCCTCCTCGGCTCCCTCTCCCTCCCGGCCACCTCCCCTCCGATCTAGCTCCACGCGCTCCCCTTTAGCGGATTTTTTTGGGTGATTTGCGGTGACCTCCGGCGAACTCCGAGCGCGGAGGTTGAGGCGGCGGCGAGCGTGCACGGCGACGGGGGCAGGGGTGGGGGCCGTGGCTGAGGCAGCGGAGAAGGGGGGAGGGGCGGGGGCCGTCGCCTGGCTGCTCCGCATCTCGTCCCCGCAAGCCGACGCTGGCGGAGGCGGCGACAACGACGACTACGACCTCCGCGGCGGCGGGGGCCGTGGCTGAGGCGGCGGATGAGGGGAAGGGGAAGGGGAAGGGGGAGGCGGATGAGGTGGTGGCCCCGACGCCGCCGCCGCCGCCGGGATCCCCTCCTGTCCCCAATGCCGTCGCCGCTCGGGGCCCTCCCTCTCCGCCGCGCTCTCCGCTCGGGGCCTTCCCCGTCGACGACGACCTCACCGGCCCCCACGACGACCAGGTGGCGCCGCTCCGACTCCGGCTCTCCTCCTCCACGCAGCGTCCTCCCTCCCCGCCGCTGCCCCGTCCCCCATCCCCAGCATGGTATCGCGAGAGAAGAGGACGCCAACGCAGGGGCGGAGTCCGACCTGCCGCGTCCAAGGGCAGCGCCGACCGGCGACCGTCGCTGACGAGCCTGGCGAGGCCGAAGGCGCCGAGCTCGACGTTGAAGGAGGCATGCTCGGCTTATGTGATTGAAAGCGCGATTAAATTTCTCTAATCACCTGAAAGTACGATTAAAAGCCTCTAATCACCCAAAGTGGCATTTCATTAAGAAACACCCTTTATGAAGTGGTATTTTTATAAGGTCATTCTATGCAATGGCATTATGTGAAAGCCACTCTCATGGAGTGGCATATTATTAAATTTCTCCCCGTCGAGGACGAAGGTGAGGGATGGATACGTATGAGGTCAAAAGCGGTGGCGAGGTCATCGATTTTAGCTTGTGCCCGAAGTAAGAGGAGAGGGGGAGGAAGAGATAGAGGGGAGAAAGAAAGAGAGGGAACCGTCGTACCCAACCTCGCCATGCAACACTACCCGGAGTAAGTAAACCTCACCATGCAACACTACCCGGAGTAAGTAAAGGGGAGGAGAGGGAGAGAGGGGAACCGTGGGCCCTAACCTCACTATGCGCCGCCAAAGTAAGTAGAGGGGGAGGAGCTGTATACCACCCACCGTCCCACCGGTGGGAAGAGAGGAGAGAGGAAGCATATGTCCGAAGATTTTGATGAATACACCAAACGGGTAAGTAGGAGTAGCATATATTCAATATTCATAAAGTTATAATGGTATGGGCCCAAATATCATGTTAATGGTAACTCCCTCCATTCTAAATTGATCTACATATTTCATAGATACACCAAGACCAAGAAAAGCTAATAACTCTCTCATACTATATTTACTCTAGCAACAAACTCCATGCATGCACCATCCCCACTATTTCCTAGCCAATAGTAAATCAAGATATTTCATGTGGGTTATTAATTGTTGTGTGCATGGATGTATGCATCAATGTCCATTTACTCCAATGCACAAATAACAAATAGACTTAATGAATTAACACAAATAAGTAGATCATTTAGAAATAATCTCAAAAAAACTATATGTAGATCAATTTAGAATGGAGGGAGTATTTTTCAAAGAGTAAAGTGCATAGGCGGCTGGGTTGTATCATCCAGGTCCCCAAACTCATAAAATGTATATTCAGGTCTTACAACTTGTCTAAGTGTATCATTTAGGTTCCAAATCGACATAGCCCATCTAGTATCCTACGTGGCGCTGATGTAGCATGCCACGTGGACGTGACGTGTCCTTTTCTTTTTTTTCTTCTTTTCTTTTTGTTTTTTTTGTTCTCTTATTATTCTTCTTTTTTTTCCTTTCTACTGCTCAAGTCACCGAGAAAGGAGAATAAAGGAAAAAAAAAGAGAAGAAGGAGAAAAAAAAGAAAAAGAAAATTTTTAAATGTCTATGTGGCATGCCACATCAGCACCACGTAGGATTCTAAAGGGGATGTGGTGATTTAGACCTAGATGACACACTATGACAAGTTCTAGGATTTGAATATTTATTTTGAGAGTTTAGGGATTTAGATGACACGTCCATACAAGTTTAAGGACCGCCCGTGCACTTTACTCTTTGGTAGGATCCAATTAATCCTAATAAATAAAGAATGGTGTGTGGGTTGGGGGGTGGTTGGGGGAGGGGGGTTGGGGGTAAGATGGAATAAAATTTGGAGCTCTATCGTTGCTTTTCATATTTTCAGCCATAGCTGGCAAAAATTTAAATTTTAAAAACTTAATTTTAGAGTTGATTTTGTTGTTATCATAGTTTACTTTTCATCATTAACTTTTAAGTTATAGGTACACATATATAAATATTTTACTTATAAAATTATTTTTTATCATTAATAAGCGTTATGGCTTATAATCAGTTGCTGATGAAACGATAGAAGCCTTGAATAGGAGGGAATTGATGTGACAAGTAGTAATACAAATAGTACCACTAGAAATCTTTATACTACCTTCGTCCAAGTATAAGCACAGCTGCGAGTTTCCGTATCCAACGTTTAAACATTCGTTTTATTTGAAAAATTTATGAAAAATTAAAATAATTAGTCACTCATAAAGTACTATTCATATTTTATCATCTAATAACGAAAAAATACTAATCATAATTCTTTTCTAAATAAAACATACGATTAAATGTTGGACACGGAAACCCATAATTACACTTATATTGGGATAGAGGTAATACTGTTTTTTTTAAAAATAAATGTTAGAAGTTTGTATATCTTAAAAAACGGAGGGTGTGATATTCAGGCCTGTTTAGATCAATTTGCTGCGATAAATTTTTTTGGCAAAAGTTTTGGTGGCAAAAGATTTGGTATTACAATTTTACAAATTAATGTTTAGATGTATGATAAAGTTTTGCTATTAATTGCTATTGCCTCTCTCATGCACAGGAACTTATGCTTTTTTTTGCCAAATTTACTGCTAATCCATTTTACCAAAAGTGATTTAAAACAGTGAAACTTTTACCATTTTGGAGTATTAAGGCTCTGTTTCTTTCAGTTTTGGATTATTATAATCCAGATTATTGGAAGTAAACTGAAAGAAATATACCACTTATTGAAGTAGCTTATTATAATCTGAAGCCCAGCTTATTATAATCTGATAAGCTCATTTAGGTGAGCTTTTTCCAGATTATTAGGTGAAAAATTATCCACCATGCCACCCCACCTCCTTTTTAGACTTGCAAACCCAATAATCTAGACTCTAATAATCTAGGAAAGAAATAACTAACCGCTTATTCTACTACATATTATAACAATCTAGCTTATAGTAATCTGACTCAGTAATTTAGATTATAATAATTCTAAACTAAAAAGAACAGGGCCTAAATAGGCCCTTAAGTAGAAACAAGTTCTCCTAATATCCCACATCAAAAGCAAAGCAAAGCCACAGTGTTCAATCGTTGCGGAGCTGCCGTCTCGTCGGCCGTCGGTCGGTATATAGAGCTGTTAAGCCGTGGCTATGCACTCGCGACGGAGCACCTGACGCTGTCGGCCCTGCTTCGCGCAGCAGCCGATGACAACTGGGCCCCACGTGTATGCGTGAGCCTCGAGCTCCCCACCCGCCGCGCCGCACCGCACGCGCACCGACCACCCGCCCAGCGGGGCGAGCGGTGTCCGTCCGATCCGTGTCGAGATCTCGGACCGCCTCGGAGACCGGGCCCCACCCCCCACCCCCAAACCCCACATTTCGAATTCAAACCAATCCCCTCCCCCGTCTCGCTTCCCTCTCCTCCTCCTCCTCCTCCTCCCAATCGAAGCTTCCAGAAGCCCCAGGGCGTCGCGAGGGCGCCGCGGCGGCGGCGGCTCGTGGCGAACGAGGGCGCGGGTTGAGAGCGCGGTAGAGGGGGAGGCATGGCGGCGGAGCCGCGGAGGGTGTCGTTCCGCGACGGCCGCCTCGCGTCGCGGAAGGCGGAGGAGGCTGGTAAGATCTCTTCTCCCTCGGGCCCGATACCGATCGAGGGGGTTTTTCGATTGGTGGATCGATCGCTCTCATGGCGTTCTCGTCGAGGGTTCCATGGTTTGCTTGCTTGCGTCTTGCTCTGCTGCTTGGGGTTTTAGAGTTTAGGCGGGTTTGTGGGGGGGGGGGGGGGGGGGGGGCAAAAGCTCTTGGTCTTTTTTTGGTGGGGGCGTTTCCGCTAACTTAGGTGGAGTGCTTGCGAGAATCGCGCGCTGGAGTTCCACTTCGTGATCGTTTTTGGGCGATTCTATGCGGAGGCCCCGAATCAATCTTACGGCCAGTGCGCGATATGATGCATAGCTTTTGCTTCTATTGATTAAATCGCGATAGTCTTGCTATTATGAGAGCTAGTTCTTCTGCTTGGACCGTGGTTTCTGCAAGGAATGCGTTTAGAGAGCTAGTTCTCAGTGATTCTCCAAGCTGTCTCGTGCTGTTTCAATCCCAATGATCCGTAGATAAATTTCTATAAGCAATAGCCACATGGATCCCATCCTTGTCTCCAGAATAATATAGTACTGTAAATAATGTTAATAGAATGTAGCACGCAAAATTTCTTTGCTGTTCTAATGCTGGCTGGTTTAGTTTTCGTTAAATTCGTTGGCTGATTGTAGTTTCTTTGATTTCTGCAAGCATTGAGACGGCACCAGGCTGCAACCTGGCTTGAGAGCGTGATAGGGCCCTTCGGCCTCTCCCGGTGCCCATCGGAGCAAGAATTTGTTGCCGCTGTAAGGAATGGCATTGTACTATGCAAGGCAATTAACAAGATACAACCAGGCGCTGTGCCAAAGGTCGTGGCTAATGCCTCCTGTGATAGCCAGCCATCGACGGCTTTCCAGTATTTTGAGAACATCCGGAACTTCTTGGTTGCTGTTCAAGAGCTGAAGCTTCCATGCTTTGAGGCCTCTGATTTGGAAAAGGTTGCTACTTAACTATGCTTAGCAATTTAATCCTGATGGTGGGATGTGTAATCACCCAGAAAATTGTGTTGCTTCTGCAGGACAATATTGATGCTGGGTCAGTAGGCAAGATTGTCGATTGTGTCATTTCCTTGAAGTCTTACCATGAGTGGAGGCAACGGGGAGGAAGTTATGGGCACCTCAAGCACTTGAAATCACCTCTTGCAACACGTTCTGCAAGTCATGTTCAGTCTGAATATGTTTGTTCCGGATCTTCTTCCACCCCAAAACGTCTAGATTTGGTAGAGACTGATACCGAGAGACAACCAAATCAAAATGTGGGTCCTAATTGTCAAGGTTTGTGATGCATTTCTCTTGGAACACATGATACAGTTTATGTATAACTTTTATTGCCTTCTTTTTTTTACATGTACATAATAACTTCTTTGCATTGATATCATCATCAACAATGTAACCAGCTATCTATTGTGCATTTTCAGAGGCAATGGAAAGACTTCAGAAGGTTATTTTGGACTGCATGATAAGTTGTAAAGAAAATTTGGACAATGATTCTCTGAAAAAGGTTATTAGTAAAAAATGATATGAGGATTCCAGTTACATGTATTGTACTGTTTAAATATGATCCATGTTTTTGACATGTTTTGATCACTATTCCAGGATCCATATAAGTTGGTTGGAACTATTTTATCACGTCAACTGGAAAAGGAACAGGTAAACTGTAATGCCATCTACTTTTTATGTTTAAAACACTACTTAATCCATGGTTTCGTTTTGCTTAGACTGTTTTTCAACATGTATAAGTTATCCTGTTCGCAACATTTATCTCCACTGTTATGTGAGTCAAATAATTTGACCTATTGAAACATGGAATATTGGTATATGATGATAACATAGGAGATTTGAGAAATACAAGTTATAGCTATCCACCCGCAAAAATGGCTATGCTACACAATGATTGCAACGATGAAGCTTGATGTCGTTTGTCACCTAAAGTATAGTATTATGTCATTCTCATTGCACCTTTGCAAATAGCATCTAGTTTGGACCAGAAATTCATGGGGGTGATTAATCATGGAACTCTTTTGAGGCATCTTCAGGCACTTTTTGGTATTAATTTGAGTACTTTCTGCTTCAAACAGAAAGAAAATAAGCACATCTTGGCAGTGCTTTCAACCATCCTTGTGTCATATATGCAAGCTAAGCGATTGATCAAATGATTTTTAGCAATTTTCAGCTGTGGTCCTACCCTATTAGTTGAAGTGCTATTATTTGCAACAGAGCATTGAAAACTTTTTTTCTCAATCATATGTCCATGTCTATTCAGATGGTTGTTGTACCAAATATTTTTCTATTCCCTAATCACCATCTCAATTAAATTTGTACCATCCTATTTGTTTCCATGCATCTTGTATTCTTCTTCATCAAGTGTACAGTTTCACAGATATGTGATGTGTAACTCTGCCTTCCATAGATGATCACTTATATTGCATAATTTAATCATAACTTGTTTAGATCTCTAATTATAACTGTGTTGTTCCTCTATACTACCACTAACAGATATCCCACTTTACTTTGTATTCTGTACATGCATGGATGCAATACACCCTTTAGATATAATAATTAGGGTCACCTTGTTGTGCTGTTCAATATGTTGACCACTAAAATTTTTTGTTTAGTTTCACTGTGCTGAATGATAATATTTAGGAAGTGTGACATATGGTAAAAAGCTGAAATTGGCATATCTGATCCGTCACATTTTATATTATCTGACTTTTGCACCAAGGTAATACCAGGTTTTCCTTGTTTATGCTGTTAAATTTGTGCATTTTGCGCAATAAACTATGACCAGTATGGTTGGACTAGTAGTTTATTCATCTATTTGTCAATGTTGATTGGTACTTTCTGAATTTGAGTAATATTTCAGTCAGCACTAACTATAGCAGAAATGATGCTTTTTAATGCAGTTCGAACCTCTTCTTCAACTCTTTTCTCCAGAAGGTGTTACAGTTCAAAATGGATCATGTCCACTTATTGAGGTACTGTTTTTGCAATTATTTATTGGGAATTTCAATTCAACTTTGCATTTATTAGTAAAAGACTAAAAGTAGGAGCTGGTTTTGGTTTAAATGTTAGCAGTTATAAGCGAAGAACAAAATTTTGTATTTAAGCAGTGATGCATTCTCTTAGCTTGACATATTGTATATTTTTTCTTTTTTGGTCATTGTGTTAAAAAGTTATGAGCTATTTTGCATTTTATTCACAAGCTATACTAGGCTTACTAACACACTTCACAATTGAGATGCAGAATAAATTCTAGTACTTACTAAATCCAAGAACGGAATAAATTCATACTAAATGTTAGAATTTCAATGGTTACTCTCATTGAGAAGAGGATGGCACTCAGAGTGGGGCAATTTTCTGGTTTTCTTCATTCACAAACTCAAAAGCCATACCTACCCGAGGGAGGTTGGATACATATATATAGCCATAGCTGGCTGCTAGCCTATTGCTGCACCCTCCTAGTCTAAAATTCGAAATTTGAATGGGATGCTGTCCTAGAGGGCATCCAAACTGAATAAAGCATAAAGGAGGCATAAAGGAGATGCTAACTGCTGCTGTCCTACTAACCGCAGCTGTCCTAGCAACTGAAAAATATGCTAAAGGGGTAGATGCTGTCCTGAAAAGGTGAAACTACCCAAAAGCAAAAAAAGAATCACGACCAAGGACCACAAAGACTTATCCATCACTAAATTCTAAGAAATTCACTAGTAGACATAATACTCCTGGGCATGTAAAATTTTAGAACTCCGAATGTTAATACCTTTTAATTATTTAGATTGGATATGAAAATTAAATGCACAGATTTTCCTTGACAAATACTTTCGTAGCAGAGGGAGTACTAATTTTCATGACACTTTGTCTGCTGAAATAAGTTCTTTTCTTCGATTCAAACCCTTGCCTCAAGATTTCCCGAATTTGTTCTAGAACTGACAGGGTCTAAAAAACTGGTTATGCCGTAATAGGGCCTATCATTCATAAGGCTTGTGGTAGGGTAATTATTTTTTAAAGAAAAATCAGATTTAGACAATTTGCAAATATTATTATGATCTTTCTAAAACACTGATAGCATATGCCATATGTACACTTCTAGTTGTGTTGTCATTGTTGCATTTTGTTATATTTTGGCAATGTGGTAGGGTAATTATTTTTTTAAAGAAAATCGGATTTAGACAATTTGCAAACATGATTATGATCTTTCTAAAACACTGATAGCATATGCCATATGGACACTTCTAGTTGTGTTGTATTGATCAATAAATGTAAGAAAATATCTAAGGAAAATTTGGTAAAACATTCTTATTTTAAAGTCTGGAAGCAATTTTAAGGCCTTGATGTATAATATAAAACCATTTTTTCTTTCTGAGTTTGCATGTTCAGTCATTCCAAGTATTACTGAGCAGTCAGGTAGTCAACCTGTACATAATTATGATACGTTATACCATTGTGCCTTGTAGAGTTCAAATTCACAGGTTGAAAATAGGCGGCGCCTCTTGCAAGCACAGGAATCTGAACTTTTGGTGAGATATCATGCTGCTATGTATATTATATTTAGATTTAATAGTTACCATCATCCACTCAAGGTTTCATTTCAATTCATAATTATTTATTTTTCTTGTTTATATCAATTATTACCAGTTACATTATGAATTTTATCCTGTGTTTCTGAAATGCACAATTACCATACAAGGTCTGTTGTAGATTGATATTAATGGTGCATTTTCCTCTGGTAATTTACTTGGTTTATGTGTTCTGTTTTTGTATCCAATTGTAATGAAATGACTTATTTTGCAGGAGCTGAAGACTATGTTTCAAGAGGTTAAAATTGACTTTAGGACTTTGAAGACCCAGTTTCAAGATGGTATCATTAAATTAGGTGCAATCTTTGAACCTAGTCAGAACAAACCTTTTTTTAATTATTTTTTGGTATCCGAGAAAATGACATCAAACATTAATGATGTGGAATCACAATGCAACTTAAACTTACAGGTGATAATGTACAAGGGCTTTCCAAAGCAGCTCTTGGTTATAACCAAGCTGTGAAAGAAAACAAAAGCTTGTATAACATGCTTCAAGAATTGCGAGGTATCACATGGTATAGTCCATTTTTGTCCATTAATGTTATTATTGGAATAATTTCTGATAACTCCTTTTCAGGAAATATCCGAGTATTCTGTCGTATAAGACCACTTATTAACTCAGAGTCAATTTCTTCGATTGAACATATTGGAAATGATGGCTCAATAATGGTCTGTGATCCACTTAAGTTGCAAACTACACGTAAGATATTCCAGTTCAACAAAATTTTTGGGCCAACAACTACTCAAGGTAACATGGGTGTAAACTGTACAAAGAGGTATCGGCCATTATCCGTTTGTTTTGTCTTCATATTGTTTTTCTTTTACAGATGAGATTTATAAGGAGACACAATCTTTGATTAGATCGGTGATGGATGGCTATAACGTATGCATATTTGCTTACGGGCAGACAGGTTCCGGAAAAACTCATACAATGGTATAAACTAAACCATATTTTGTACAGTTGCTCCTTATTTGCCTGACAACTTATTTGATCACATCTAATTGTTCTTTTATGGTGCATATGATGATTAGTGTGGTCCATCTGGTGGGTTGTCATCTCAAGATTTGGGAATCAGTTATATGGCTCTGAACGACCTCTTCAAGACATCAACTTCTAGGGAAGATGTAAAGTATGATATACATGTACAGATGGTTGAAATATACAATGAGCAAGTTCGTGACCTTTTAAATGAAGACACTTCAAGCACTAAATATCCTTTTATGCCTTCTATGCTATTATTGCTAGTTTCTTTCTAATATTATCAAATTTGCTATGGTGCACGAGGGAGTTTTACTTGTGTGGAAAATTTGTTGGTGTTAGTTCCTGACATTGATTTTACGTTAGATATAAGGACTTCAAGCAACGGTCTGTTGAACCTTCCAGATGCAAAAATGTGCCCAGTGCAGTCTCCTTCTGACGTTATCAATTTGATGCTGCTGGGTGAAAAGCACCGGGCTTCCAGTCCAACAGCAATGAACCATAGAAGCAGTCGTTCCCATAGGTTTTTATCAGCATATCTTTTGTTTAATTATCCTTTTGGTTTACTGTCTTTCTAATATTTGTTGCAATTGACATTTTAATCTTTTTTTTCTGCAGTATCTTGACTGTCCATGTTAATGGGAAGGACATGTCTGGCAATGTAACCCGCAGCAGTTTGCATTTGGTAGATCTTGCAGGAAGCGAAAGAGTTGATAGGTCAGAAGCCACAGGAGACAGGTTGAAGGAGGCTCAGCACATTAACAAGTCACTTTCCTGCTTGGGAGATGTCATCACGGCCTTAGCTCAGAAGAATTCTCACATTCCTTACAGAAATAGCAAACTCACCCAATTGCTGCAGAGTTCATTAGGTATATACTTCTCCCTTTAAACATGTTGTTTGCACCAATTGTTTTAGCTATGGATACCAATATGACTGATCAACATGTTGATCCGTTCCTCTTGATGGTATATGTCTTTATCTTGAATTATCTCACACTTTATTAGCATCATAATACACGTTCCAGCAATAATACTGATCAACTGTTCACCAACAATAGGGGGAAACGCGAAGACACTAATGTTTGCCCACATAAGTCCGGAGGCAGATTCATATGTAGAAACTCTTAGCACACTGAAATTTGCTCAAAGGGCTTCTTGCGTTGAACTTGGAACTGCACATGCAAACAAAGAAAGCAATGAAATAAGAGAGCTTAAAGAGCAGGTACTTTTTTTTCTGTTACCACACAAGTGTTTCTTTTAAGCACATGAATGCTAGATTTGCTACAATGAATAATATAATGTGACCGTCCTATTAAGAAGTTGTAATGCAGTAAAATAATTGTTTTGATTGAAATGCTGGAGTGAAGTTTGTTTTCTCCCAACAAAATGTTTACATTTATCTTTGTGGAACAAATGTATATTTATTTTTTACTGTTCACATACTTATATCTGACCTTTTTTTTCATTCGTTCTACAAACAGAAGAAAATACATCTAATGTAAAACCTATTTTCAGGTAGAAAATCTCAAGAGGGCACTTGCAGCCAAAGAGCTGGAAAAATCATCATTTAAACTAAAGGAAAATACAGTGGTGAGGGAGAGAGCAAAACAAGTACCAGAGCGCACCCCACCAAGGCCACGTAGGTTAAGCCTAGAGAATACTGGTATTGGCAAAGGTAGCATACCTGACAGAAAGGGACCAAAGTCCCCTCTTTCGGTGACAAAGTTGAACAGAGATCATGCTACAATTCATGACAGCATTGATGGCTTCAATCACCACATCATGCACCAAGGATCAGTAATGCAGGTACTCTTGCTCTTATATCTTGATAGCTTCATATTGTCTAATGTTGTAGTGACTGACCCATTGCCTTTCTTCACCAATTGTAAAAAGATGTCTGCAACATCCTCTGAAGATCCAGTTAGAGAGGAGACTGAGAAGATAATTACTACAGTTGACACAGTTCCCTTTTGTGGACTACACCCTGATGCCTATATTTCGTCCAAGCAATCAGGATTGGATACTCTCCTGAGAACACCTTGTAGATCAAGGAACTTGAACTTGGAAGTTGGTCAGACCGATGAACCTTCTTCTTCTGCCAAATTGGAGAAAGTGACCTCGAGTAATGCAATGAAGAAAGGATCACATTTAAGAAAATCCATTCAAAGCAGCATAGGAAAATTGATCCATGGCTCTGAAAGAAGGTGGGTATAGCATGCTTTTCAGTATGTTTTTATCACAAACCAACATACAGTGTTTCATATGTGTTGAATCTTTCTCTGCTGTTTGTAAATATGTTGCAGGAATGTTCAACATTTAGGACAAGCAACTCCTGCTAAAATTGCTAATAGCACAAACAATGATGGCCCATCTCCAATTACAGCTGATTTAAGGTTAAGGAGAAGACAATCACTAACAGGTCTCCCGCCACCACCATCGACCATGTCACGTAGATCATCTCTAGGAGGGAAGTCAGATATAGGTAAGTTTTTCTGAACCGAGAAAATTCTAATTTTCTCTGCTTCACATCCTTAAAATCGTGATGACAAAGGTTGTCTTGTCATTTGATGGAAGGTGCTAAAAATAGCCCAATCAGTGCATGTGCTGCCAGCGAGTACAAGCCACTGCCATTCTCCTGGGTCAGATGGCCTGAACAATATCAATGTGAATTCTCTAATCTTTCTTGACCGATCCTTAGCTTCCCATGCCACTCTTACCTGCTTGCTTTGCCGTTTCCCAAAAATATAGTAATGCTTGAATCTTGATAGACATACCGGCGTGCAACCCAAGGCCACATCATTAACATCCGTGATTCTTGCCATTACCCTTTGAGCCTATATGTGTCTTCCTGAAAATATTGTTAGCTCGTAATGGATGCTTTAGACTGGATTTTATTCATTCCGAACTGCATTCTTAAAAGGAAAATTCTGTCAAACAAAAGACCCATCTGATTTGTTTTACTTTAGATCCTTCTGCCCCCTGTTAAAACAAAGGAGGTTTTGTGTGATGAATGATATCCTCAGTTCTTACTGAAGAACGATTTGTTTGGTTTGCAGGTAGTGATAAAAGAGGTGCCAAGACACCACCCCCGGTGAATTCAGCTGCAAAGGCGAAGAGATGGCTGTGAGTCTGAAGAGAAATACTAAGAAAGTTTCACTTCAAGCTGAGGGTACAAGCCTTTGCCAAGGCTGAAACATTCTTCCAAGTCATGCTGAAAAGGCTCATCTTCATAGGAAACCCCATTTTTCAGACTTCAGAGTAGGGTAACATCTAGGTTACATTCTTTGTAACGATTGGGACTTTTTAGGAGGTTACAAAGATTGAACCTTGGAAGATGGGAAGGCGAAACAGCGGCTATGTACTTGTCTTGCGTTCTGATATGCTGCAGACTTAACGAAATGCAATGCAAGTGATTCGGGCGGTTGTGTGTACTTGTGTTGCATTCTGATATGCTGTAAACTTCTTAACGAAATGAATGCAAGTGATTCGGGCCTGGATGAGTTGTGATCGGGAGTAGGGAAAATAGCAGTGTCTCAAATTGTCATACATACTTCTGTACTTTTTTCATGATGCAATGTTCATTTCTTATCAGCCCCTGTTTCCATCCTGTTTCTATGATATAAAGCCCTGTCAATAAACAAAAAAATAGCGTCTGTTTTCAGTAGTTTATCGAAAGCTGTGGATAATACAAGTACTCGAAGCTTGTTAATACGACATTAGGAGCCGTTTTTTTACATATAAAAAGGTAGATTCTACCTTATAACCATTATGACATTGGCCCTATTTGGATTAGGGATATTTTTTTTAGTCCTCTCTCAAATAGGTCAAAAAGATCCAAAAGGGTGAGCTATTTAAGAGCTATTTAAAAATAACCCACCCAAAAAAACTATCCCACCAAGGGGTGCTAATTGGGACTATTTTGGGTGGGGCCACTAAAAAAGTATCTTTTCTCACTATCTCTCCATGAGAAGTTACATTAAAGGTTAAATAGCTCTCAAAATAACCCTTGGATCCAAACAACTTACGGCTATTTTTTTTTTGGCTATTTCCTTATGCTAAAAAATAGCTCTCAAAATAACTCTTGGCTAGTTCTACAAACAGGGCCATTGTGTTGAAGTCTAAGACGACATTGATCACATGAGGTGCCAATAAACAGTAGTACCGCACAAAAAAAAAGTTACGACATTTATCCGCTAGAAGGCAAAGAAAACAAAAGCAGGACAGATATTCCAATATCAGCAATGTCACTTTCTCCGGGGAAAAAGAAAGTCACTTTCACTGTAGTACATTACGCAGGGACAGATATTTGTATTCTTCCTCTCACTCTAGTGTATTCATGTATACATCTTTCAACAGAATTGACTACCTTAGTACCTTCATCATGCTAGCTTTAATTTTTCTGTTCTGAATTAGCACTTAGGACTGCAAACCAATCCGGAAAAAAGAAAATGGTCAGGTATGTGTATCCCTCTTCCTATGACGTTAGCCCTGTAACTTCCTTTGGTATCAGAAACAAAAATCCAACCGGTAGGAGAGTGCCAATCAGCTGTACACCTAAGCCGAGCGCCAGATTGTCGAATTGTGCTGATGAGATGCTTAACGCTGATGCCAGAGCAGCTCCCAAGAATGAGCCTAAAGTCGAGCCAAAGTTGTTGATAGACATGAACAGAGCGAACAGTGTTCCCTCGATTCCAGGAGGGCAAAGCTGCCCAGAGAGGATGAGGAACGGCATCATCCTGACAAATGAGAATATTCTTGTCAGAAATTGTATTCTGATTTATATTTTTCATAAAAGGAGGGGCACAAGAATATCAGATGGAAATAAAGAGAGTCAGCTGAGATTGTAATTTACAAAACTGAAGACAACAAACGGTAAACACCAATAGTGATGCCCATAATTATATCGCAAGCCCTAAATTGAAAGATTAATTTCACATGTTTGTTTTGTAGTGTTGACTTGGTAATAAAACAACAATATTTCGATGTGACTAAACCAGTAGATATGGTGACAATATCCATAAATAAACACTAGGAACCCTGCTAACTATTTGTGGTAATAGGTGTGATCTTACTAGATAATAAAGAGCATTTTTCTCAATTTGAAGTAAAATGCACAGATGGAGAACAATTAATGATGAGGTCACAGTTAGTCATATGAAGTTCATGACCTGCCATTTTACTAATATGTTCATCTGAATATTATTAAGGTTATGTAATTTCTTATCCAGATATAGTGGAAATAGGCTAGTTTCAGAATGGTGCCTAACCAAAGCACAATGAGACCCAAGTCAAATAGCAGAAACCTATCTACAACTGGTTCTCAAAACACTGCAAGGGCTTGTTATCAATTAAGCAATAGATATTGTGATAAAAAAAATGAAGGCCAAAGTATATACTTGAACTGGTTAATTGCATCAGCCAAAGCAGAACCCCACAAGACCATGTATTTGTCTGTAATTCCATAGTGAACATGTAACCGCAACACCAAAAGAATGTCCAGTACGCCAATTATGGCAAGACCAACATGCGCAAACCTGGGGGATAAGAACAGCAAATGTTAAAAGTAATAAATATGAAGGCTTTAAGTAAAAACATATTTTGTATTGTAGCTAATGGCTCATAAAGAATTATATATGCATTTTCTAACAGGATAAAAGACCATACAGCATGTGCTCACGTGGTTGTTAACTGGGCCAAAGCACAGAACAAAAGGTAACTGACAATGGCGTAATGTATCCCTCATGAATTCTGATGCTCATGCAAATGGAAATAATCCAGCACGCATTCTGCTTTTGTATGTTTAGTGCACCTTAAACACTTGTCTCTCCTGGGGTTATTTAAGGTGCACATAACAACATTGGAGAAAGCAAACAAAGAGGGTATAAGATTTTAGGGAGGAGGTTGGTAATTCTTCCTTCAATAAACTTAACAAGTTACCCAGTAGCAATTCTCAGTGAGTACACTAAGCATATATATGTCAACATTTCAACTCCCTAACACGTGCCAGTAATGCATATGGTTTTGCATTTATATAAAAAATAACTTACATGAGAATATTCCTGAGTTTCTTGTGTTTAAAATAGCGGTTGTAGATATATGTGCCAAGCATTAGACTGAACCACCCAATCACACGTGCAGTCCCCAGAAAGGATGCCTCCAAATGTAGGACCTCTGTTTGATAGTAGAACATGACTGTTGAGATATTTGGAATTGCTACATTCGAAAAGAAAAACCATGCCATAGGTCTGGCAGGTAAAAAGAAGATATCAATTAGTCTCTTCAGTGACAGGGGTAAACATCAGAGGAAATGAAATCATAACATGGTTGGTTACCGTAAAATAGTTGGTTGTTTGAATGCTGTGCATAAACTGAAGAATGCTGATTTCAGAGACAAGTATGGCCTTAAGTTAGTTGTCTTGTTCTTGTCATGGTCCTCATGTTGTTTGGACAATGATTTCCTTTTATTATTTCTCCTAGCTCCTTTTCGCCTTCTAGTACCTTCATATTTATATGATTCACTAGAGTTTTTTCCGGGAGAAGCATCAATAGTTTGATCCTCGACATGTTTAGGTGCAGCATTATCCATTCTACTCTGAAATCTTTTTGGAGATTCCTCAACAAATATGCAGGAAATTAGTTGAAACAATGGAAGCGCCGAGAAAATAATATATATAACATGTATCGGGAGATTGGACAGTGCATATCCCCCCAATAAGCTCCCAAAAATCCCCCCTACTGCCATTGATGACCAAGATAGTGACTGGAGATCACCAGCAAATTCTGGCCTGGAAAAATATAGTCAAGTTTTGAGTTCAGATATTCTGTAATCATATAGTAGTTGCTAACCAGTGAAAATATTACACTAAGATACTCACCCAGCTGATCGAACTGCTTCTGCAATCATTGCATCTATAACAACATCTGCCATGGCAGATCCCAAGTTCTGTACTATCAGCAAACAAGTAAGAAAATTGCTTGAGCTCCTCAAAGGTTCTGACATCCCAAGGATTAGCCACGGAAATAGAGATAGACAGCTAGAAATGATCAAATAGGGTGTACGCTTCCTCTGCTTGATGGGAATACAGTCTGACAAAATCCTGCAGGCACAAAGATGCATGTGTAAGTAACGAGTATCTGGATTTTGTACAGTACAATCTGAAACTCATTATAGTTATACACAAACGCATATAGATGTTTTACAGTAATGGGCAGCCAGTGCTCAGAAGCCGTGCAATTCAACATAGAAGAAATTTCAAAGACCTGTGATTTTAATGTTACAGGACTATCTATTACATAACGCCATAATGCACAGCTCCACAGCAAGTATGCAGCAAACATTTGAATGGGTATAAATGCATCAGGAAAACTAAGCGATCCAACAGAAAAAATATCCATCGATGTTGGAGTGCTTGCAGCACTTCCTTTTACCTTTTCACATTTACTATCGGGTCTCCAAATGCAGTGCACATATTAATCCATTTTCCGCTAATGTAAAATAATTTCCAAAAATAGTTGATATATACCCTATTCAGAAACATCCTTTAAATCAGCTTGTACAAACTAAGTTATTAATCATGTTAATCTGTGCGAAGGCAGTAAATATGAAATTGACAAAATGTTTAGCTCTTATGCTACAAAAGAATATTTATAATTGTTATAATTGACAAATTGTCCGAAGGCAGTAAGTAATAATTGTTGCTTGCTCAGGAAATATTGAGCACCCATCTGATTGTAAGCAACTACACTTAATCACTTGCAATAGAGATAAGTCACAGTAAACAAGTCAGGGAAACTCTGTTGTTGTAAGAAGTATAATTACATGTAAGATTTCTAGAACTAAGGTGTAACTGTGTAAGGCATATGATGTTTGAAACAGTACATTACAAAAACTACTCGGTAGCAAAAAAAACATAATTAGGTTGTAGGGAACATGATTAAATTTCAGTTCACAGCAGAAGCAAACAGAAGTAACATTACCCATATACAGGCTTTATACTCCAAGGGAAATATGCAACCGAGACCAAAAACTGTGATGTTGATGGTGACAGTTTCATCATGTCCTTCATTTGGTACGAGACAGCTGTCCAGACAAAAGACCTGAAACCCTAAAGAATTGCAGAATAAATATTAAAATCTATCAGAGTGAAAGGTGTAATGCTTTGTTAAGCTTTCAACTAATGGCGAAAATAAGCTTCGGTAAACCAAAACTGCATACTTTATATTTAGTTAGCTCTATTACAAAATACAGTTTATCTTGAAGAGTTCTGATTGAGACAAGGAATTTACAACTAATTGAACATGCTAACATTTGACATATCACCAAAGCATGGCACATGAGCTCACAACACAAATAAACAAATTTGGTCCCCATCCCATTGCGTGTCATGCTAAGACATATGACATACCACCAATCCTTGCTATAATTGTGAAATTATCACACTAGGCTGTTTTCAGACATTACAGTCCGAAGCTGAACTCGTATAGCATTCCATAGTTTCACAAATCTGAGATTCTCCATCAACATTAAGCCCTTTTTAGAGAAACTTTCACTATCCAAGTCTGCACACCAACCAACCAGTTAAATCTAGTATGAAACATATTGAGTCATCTATGATAGAAATAACTCTACCCTCCTAATGCCCTAAATGAGTCCCAATCCTTACAACGGATCACAAATTAACTACCTTCGATTTCATATTTAAAAGAAAAATGTGTTCATGCAGCCATCAGACCTCCAATTCTTAAAATGAATGACATAATTACTTATTTAGGCAAACCCAAGACACAAGAAGCAATCCATAATACCATCCTACACAGAGCACGATTTGACCTGGTAAAAACAATCCAAGATTGCCTTACAAAAGCGAAGGAAGCAAAAGGACCATGTAATCATCCGAACCAAATTCCTATAAGCACTCCTCGATCTCTATACAGACAGCGACCAGTTCGGCCTCTTGCACACGGATGTACCACACTACCACATGTCGATCTCAAACTCGTCTGGCATCTCGCCTCCGCTCCGCGTTTGCAGATGGATCGAAACGCGAGGTTTTCGGACAGCTGTCGTCACTCCTCCCAGGAAGCCGCGTAACTCTTATCTAACGAACGATCGAACGAACGGAGAGCGTTCCAAAAGAATCGGGGATCAATCGCGTCGCAGGAAATGGTGGCCGCGGAGAGGGGGAGGGGGAAGCGGAACCTGGATGAAGTAGATCAGGCAGACGAGCCACAGGAACGGCGCCCCGAACGCCGCCGCCATCCGCCCCGCCCACGGCGAGGAGGAGGACGAAGCCGCCGCCGCCGCCATGGCGGAAACGGGCGGGACGGGGTCCCCTCCCAGGAGAACGCCTCCTCCTCCTCCTCAGCTGCTCGTCGTAGTGGATTCTAGGGTTCGGGTGGATCAGGAGGTGGAGCTAGAGAGAGAGAGAGAGAGAAGAGGGAGAGAGAGAGAGAGATCTCGTGCTCGTCGTCGCCTCGGCATGAGGAGGAGAGGAGACGCGCGGCGTGAGTTCGAGGGCGCTGACCGGGTGACGTGTCCGTTGACTGGCCCGTTTTTGCCTTGGTTGGCAGTTGGATCATTGTTTTGGACCGTTCGATTAACCGATTCATGGTCGAACCATGAATCGGTAAGAATTGACCGTTCATTTAGAAATGGTTATTTTTCTTTCATTTTTTCCTCTTCAGTAAGAATTGCCACGTTGCAAGAGCACTGGCTGTGTTTAGCTTTTTTTTTTGTTTTACAAATTTTGCTACATGACACGTGAGACTCAATTGAAGAAATTATTTAAAAAGATAAGAATGCTCTAAGAGCCAAAAGTTTCAAACATGAGGCTGGAGTAAAGTTAGAATATGATGTATGCTAGTAATGTACTTAGGATACTTTAGAGTTGTATAGTTTCTAATTTTTCACTCTAATACCACGTAAGAAGCCTATGACTCAATGGGTATTATCGCCTGAAGAATTTTTCACTTCAATTGTACCGAAAGTATTCTCCAATAAATTAGTAATTTATAAGGTGTCTTTTTAGCCGTGATATATTTTTAATGTTTGCAAGCAAATTACACAAATTTAAGTGTCCTATAGCAATCTCATTTTTAAGGAATGGAACAATGAATGGACACATTTTTTTTAGATAATGGAATGAAACATTTCGGCCTTTGCTCATCAGAGCTACAACCAATTATTACAAAGTATTACTCTAACAAAGAGTGTAGTTCAAAATGAAATTAAACACACCCAGCAAAAATAAAAGACCAAACCAAGATAAGGAGTACATATTTATTCAAATCTATTTGTGAATCTCCATCCATAGTTTGCAAAAAGTTGCATAACTGTCGTCTCAAGCCTACGACATGCTTCCTTCATAAGCTCTCCATCATCTTCACACTTTTGCAGCTGTGCCCAACACCGGAGCCAATATGTTGCCCTGAAAATTACCTGCAAATATGAGATAGATAGTGATTTGTCAAATATCATATCATTCCTACTCAACCACAGAGCCCAACATATGGCAGATGTTGCTCCTACAAGTATGAGTTTACTCTTCTTCTTGTCAACCCTCAAAAGCCAACCATCAAACATATTAGATATGGTTCCAAGAAGGTATAAACCAAATGAGAACTGAATTGCTCTCCAAATAAATTTCGCATAATGACAATCTATAAAAAGATGTTGAATGGTCTCGTTTTTCATGCAGAAACAACATCTTAAACTGCCATTCCAATTTCGTCTTGCCAAATTGTCCTTAGTTAGCACAACCCCTTTTAGTAAGTATCACATAAAGATCTTAATCTTAAGCAGCATCTTAAGCTTCCAAATAATCTTATCTCTCAATATAACCATTAGTAATGAGTTATATATATTGACCTAACTGAAAATCTACCATTCTAATGATAATTCCATCTAAAACAATCAAAGGATTGATTCAACTGAATATGTACAATTGAAGCACACAATTCATGCCAATATTCAAGATTCTGACCAACTAAAGCTCTCCTAAAGGAAACATTAAGTGGAACAGATCTCATAACATTGGCAATAGTAGAACTTTTCCTTTGGACAATAGAGTATAAAGATGGATATTTGTCTTTAAAAGCCAGGTTACCTAGCCATTTATCCTCCCAAAACCTTATCTGTTTTCCATTATTCACAATCCAAGAACCCATGTTTAAGAAAGTATTTTTGACCTTCATGAGACCTGACAAAAATGAATGGACACATTTTTTTACTCCTAATTAAACAAAAACCTTATATATATATGAAACAATGATCACAGAATCATCAAGACACCCACTCATTTATAACAGTACAATCTTTTTCCTTTCCTTCTGATAAATGGGATGATCATTGTACTGTTCAGGTTGAGAGTAATGTCGAAATTGCTATTTTGTGCAGGCGCGTTTGCATCATGCACTTTTTAATAAAGGTTTTCAAATTTTAAGTTGAAAATTTTGTAATCCAAGATAAAAGTTTTGAGGCCTTAAAAATGATTTGAGAAGAAAGTTTCGTATGAAAGTGCTATTGGAAAGGAAAATAAATGTGCACTGATAATACACGTGCGCTAATTAGCAAACCCAGAGTAATGTTTGTCAATCTTCTTTTCTTTTTTTTTAACCGATTGTAATTTCCTATCCAAGCAACTAGTCCTACCTTTTTTTTTCAGGATTTTCACGTGCATACCAAATCAGAATTTTTTTTTTTTTGGTTCAACCACAAGTCTGCTAAGATGATGTGATTTGATAGGGGAAGTTTGTTTAGATGAACAAGCAACAAAAGCTCAAGACAAGCCCCATTTCCCATTCTTCAAATCGAAAAGAGCAGGATGCAGGATGCTACAACCTGAAGAACAAAAATGAAAAGTCGACGATGATAAGGAGATGCAGGGTGCACATCACCGTGCTGTCGATCGCTCGTGCAGAGAACATTTTTACCAGCAAAAAAGGCATTTCAGAGATCTTCTTGTCAGCAAATGCGGCTACTTTCTGGTAATCCAACGAGTGTCAGGGCGGTCTGAATCTGATCCGGTAGCAGAAGGGTCAGGACTCAGGGGAGACCAGAGAGGAATCAGAGGAAGCTTTCGCCTTACGCGTTCTTGTTTAATTACCCAATTATTAGTTCAATCCGCACACTATTGCCGTGTCTTGACGGCATTAGAAATTTAATAATAGTAATCCATCTTGCGAAAGTGCAGTAGCTGCAGTGTGGTTAGCACTGTGCGATTCTTTCCCCGCAATGACCAAAATCGATCATGGATTGCTTCTTTGTTCTTGGTCATCCAGATTTGCAATGAGCAGGGTACGAACTGTTCATACATCGAGTTGATATTTATTGGGTTAATTGAGTCTCGAATTGCTGGTGGTATAGCTACATAGGCATTTCCTTTTCAGATTCTGTCAATCAATTTGCATGTTTTTGTACCTTATCTTACGAAGAAATCGTCCAGACAGGTGGATAGTATGCGAGATTGGGAGATAATACCTATTTTGAGAGAATTCACATTTTTCTCTCTCCAATTCTTCGCAAGCAAAAAAAAAAAGAGAGAACATATAATCCCTGATTAACACAGGGCAAAACACACTAATCCCCAATCACAGCATAATACTACGAATCAAGATGAAACAGGAAATCAGGAATCCCCAACATGATTTGGAAATCAGGAGGAGAAAAACATTTCAAGAATTAAGGAGAAAAAGAACAAGAGAGGAGCAGAGCAGCATTACTTATACAAGTATCAAGAATTTACAAATCATCATCAGAAGCAGCAGCATTATCAGCAGCATCAATCATCGCAATTACCCTCCTCAAATCCCAAACCCTCTCGCAATAATAATCCACTAATTAATCGCCCTTATTTTTTCCCCGAGCCGTTCCAATTTCCAAGCCATCGAATCCAGCATCATCGATCGTGTGATGAATTCACGATTGACCACGAAACCCTCACCTCTCCATCTCGGCCTCGTCGGCGGCGGCCTCTGCCTGCTGCGGAGTTGACGAGGAGAGCTGCGCGGCGGCGAGCGCGTCGGCGAGGGCGCGCATGGCCTTGACCTGCATCTCCAGCGCGGCCACGTAGTCGGCCGTCTCCTCGAGCAGCGCCGGGGCGGGGAGCTTCCGGCATCCGGGGACGAGGCGGCCCAGCACGCGGAGGCGCTCCTTCACCTTCCTCTCCTTAAGCATCGGGGGCTCGCCGGCGGAGGAGGCGGCCGCGGCCGCCTTAGCCGCTGCCGCCGCGGCGCGCGCCTGCGGGCGGCGGCAGCTGTTGCTGCCACCGCGGCGGATCTTCCCGCCGGCCTTGACGAGCACCCGGCGCCTGGACGACGCCGCGCCGGCCAGCAGGATGGCGCGGCTCCACCTCGACTGCCCCCGCGCGGTGAGCGCCAGCGCCGAGTCCGCCGCGGCCTTCACCGCCCGCGGCTGCGGCGGCGCGCCCCCGCCCCCGCCCCCGCCCCCGGCTGCCGCCCCGTCCCGCGTGGCCCGCAGCGCGTCGAGCAGGCGCCGCCCGTAGATCCTCTCCTGCGCGCCGCTCCTCCACTTGGTCCTCGTCGCCGCCGCCGCCGCCGCGGCGCCCGCACCCGCACCCGCCTTCCCCCGCACCTTCGCCATGCCCGCCACCCTCACCCCCGACGACGACGCCGCGGACGACGACGCCGACGACGAGCCGCCGCCTGTAGAGATCATCACGCCCACCTCCACCTCCGATTACCACCAATCAGGCGTGGGAGAAAGAAGGCGGCGGTGCGGTGGTGGTGGTGGGAAGAGGAGGAGGGAAAGGAGGAGAGAGAGAGAGAGAGAGAGAGAGAGAGAGAGGTAAGCTTTTCTTTTGTGGCGTAGTTGGGGTTGGGTGTACTTATTTGGTGCGGGGGGTGGTGGTGATTAGCGGAGTGGATTAGACATGGCGAGTGGTGTCGTGGTGAGGTGGTGGTGGTGGTAGCGTTCGCCTTTTGATCCTTGATGATCGTTCGGTTTGGTGTGGAATTTGGCGGTGAGGTGAGGCGAGTGTATGAGTCGCGCCGCGCGGTAGGCAGAGGCAGGCGAGGCGCTGTCGCGGTTGAGTGCGCGCGGCTGCTTTGGTGTTGTACATATTCATATTGATTTATAATAACACTTAACCATTGTTTTGTCCTCATAAACAAGCAGAATTGATTTATAATAAAATCAAAGTATGTGAGTTGTTATGTTTTTATTCTTAGAATATTAATCAGAGCTATTGATAGTTGGTTAACCACTAAAAGTAAGGCACCGAATATATCATGCTCGTGCTTTTCTCCATAAACCCACACCTGCATGTGAATAGCAAGTTTCCCTTGGGTATATCTGCAAAATGTTATTTTCTTATTTCAAAAGTTTGGTAAAAATATTATGTTGAGGATGAGTGTGGAATGGAATATGATTTTTCTTTGAGTTGTTTAGTGGGGGTGAGATGGAGACATGTGAACAGGGTGGGGGCCCACTCGCCGGGGATGGGCCGGCTAGCCTCATGTGTATTCATGTGATTCCCCTCCTAAGGTTTTTGATGGGGGCCCTTCTTTATCTTGTGCTCTCCATTAATTTAATGCTTAACACACTGCTACTAATTTAATCGCCATTGCAAGATTGCTTTCTTGATTGTTTTTTTTTTTTTGTGTGTGTGTGGTTTCCATGTGCGCCTCCTCTTGCGAATGAGCTTGTCTCCAAGCTTTGCTTTCTGCAGAGGACTCCGTGACACCATCTTGGCTGTCATGTCTTCCCTTTCTGCTTATTGTTGATAAGTAAAATGGCCCTACATTGATCTATTGAAAATTAGATTGGTCCTACTAGTACCAGTTAATTAGCTATTTGGGTGATTGATTAATATATAGACCCTATTAGCAAATAATTCTAACCTCATTTATATAGGGAAATGGGCCACCGTAACTCATTCACATACCAATTGAATCATATCGGTATGTATAACATAGTTTGCTAGCACACGTAGGTTAATTTGTCTATTGAGAAAGCTAAAAAGGTCTGAGAAAGAGGTGGTAGGTGTTATTTTGTAGAAATTCCTCAGGAAGAGATGACATTATGGCTTCATCTAACAACAACGTCGTTAAAGTCGGTGACTACTGACTAACATCATGAGCAGGAGAAAATTAATTTAATTAATCAAGTTCTCTGAACTTTTATTCTTTGTGTCCAAGTTAAGAAACAGATGAGAAAAACAGAATAGTGGCTTGCTCATTATTTTTCTCTTAGTGGAACAACAACTGGAAAACAGAGCCCAATGATCATCACTATTTCTGTTTAATTTAATCCCCCTTATCTAGTTAACATGACTTGTCAATCATCTTTTATTTATTCCCTTTCTAACTCAACAAAAAAAAAACACTGACCAAATCATCCTGACAACGCCGGAATAATTGGTTTTGAGCTTTATACATCAAGGGGACTATTTGCTCTGTATCTGATACAGATAAACGTGTGGTTCTTCTGAACCTAGCACATTAGTTGAGTACGTATAGCAGTAAGGGCAGTCCTAACCCATAACATTAGACATGGTTTCCATAAACTCCATATCATCAAGAAACTAGTATTAGACACTACTCTTCCAATGCAAACACCACTATTTCATACTTCAATTTAATGTTACTTATCTCACATGATGTCTTGGATGTTGTGTAGAAACCATGTCTCATGGTTTCCTTCTCTTTTCTCATTTATTCACTTGCCACATCATTTTTTTTTCTAGGTGGCAACTTATTTAATGCTATGGACACCATTCTAGTCATTGGGTTGGGAATGCCCTAAGTAAGCAGCTAATTGGAATGTTTGGGATGGGAATTGCAGTGATCAGCTCTACTGTCTGGTCTCTGGTCCTCTTGTCGCTGCGTCATTATTACTACTGATGTTATTGATTAATGACACGTTGATGTCTTGATGACCAAGATAATTATTATCATGAACATATGTATATGTAATGTAAGCTAATGTTAGTAGATAGCAAGTGCGAGCACGTTGGATCGGGCCGGCAGGTCACATGTCGTCGCTACCGACCTATCAAAATCCGGAAAAGGGGAAAAGAAGAGGCTTTCCCTTTTTCTCCTTGTTGTTATCATTCCACTGTGGAGGATTCGTGCGTGGTTGCTGTCACATTCACATACTCACATGGTCAGAAGGACTAGAGTTCTCGGCAATTAGGAAAATTGCAAAACCCCACCAGAAAGTGCACTGGATTTTGGTATACTCGTGTGACTATATTTTGTAGTGGTTAATTTTACTGTTTCAGCCCACATATACTTTATGTTTGTTTAAAATTCTATAAAATTTCCACAAACATTATGCTAACGGCTTAGGTGGTGTTAGGATCTAGGAACTTAACTTTAGTCTCTATATTTAGACACTAATTATTAAATATAGACTACTTATAAAATTAATTACATAAATGAAAACTAATTCTCGAGATAAATTTTTTAAGCCTAATGAATCTATAATTAGAGAATGTTTACTGTAGCATCACATAGGCTAATCATGGATTAATTAGGCTCAATAGATTCGTCTCGCGAATTAGTCAAAGATTATGGATGGGTTTTATTAATAGTCTACGTTTAATATTTATAATTAGTGTCCAAACATCCGATGTGATAGGACTAAAAAAGTCCTATCTAAACAGGGTCTTAACATAAATTCTATCATCACCATCTTATTTTATTATGCTACCCGCTACACTAACTTTTTTGTTCTTAAAAAAACCTTTAAACCTAGCTCTTTCCTTTATCCTTTATGGTTTTCTCCTATATGCATTCTTTACCTACACTATGATCATCAAATCAACTAAATGCCCATCAAACTAAAAAGGATAATTATAAATTTGTCACTGGTTTGAATTGTTATTACAAGATTACCGCTAAACATTGCAAAAATATCACTAAAACTGTCGTTGAGTGACATCCTTACAAAATTGAAAAAACCAGTGACAAATTTGCAAATATCCCAAATAAATATGATAATCTGTCCTTCACTCTTTGAAACAACGTCCATAGAACCTTATCTACGCCAGCATCTGGCAACTTTATCCCTAGAGCTAAACGTAGCGAAACTTTAATAATAGATAAGGGTGGTACTACGTGTCATATAGCCATTGCCGTTATTGACACACGAATAGTGTCACATTTGGCTGATAATACACGAACTAGAGAAGGGCAGAGAGGCCATAGCATTATGGCAAAAGGCACGAACCCATGGAGCTAGCTTAGCTGTACTCGATTGATAAGTGATCATCCAAGTTGTGGTGATCAATGGTGGTGGTGGTGGTGCAGCATGGGGTAGAGGGGAGGAGAGTGGGTGGGCCGGTGGAGCACCCAACCATGCATGCATGCATATATGCTGCATTAATTCATGGTTTCTGTGTAGGCGCGTCGTGGTGCGGCTAGCAATTTGCAGGTTTGGGGACGAGTGATCCCGAGCGAGCGGTCGTCACAGAGAGATTCATGGGTGCGAAACACGATTGATCGAGGTGGGACTTGATTTGGGAGCTAGTTAGAGCTATACGGCGCGCTCGACATCCATATGCATGTGGTCACCACATCGTCATTGATTGATTGTATGCATTATTTAGTTTGCTATGTATCTGTAGCTAGCCGGCTAGCTAGCTACGAGCTAGCTAGATTGGTATAGTGGCCGGCTTATGCTAGCTCGGAGGACGATTTTGTTTAAGAGGGAATAATAATGAAATGTTGGTGGTGCTAGGTGGAGCTTGATTAAGCACTGGCATCTTGAGATTTTTTTTTACGGGTTATCGGGAGCGAAATGCACACTTGAATATATTATGTCAAAGGGTATTACACAGGGTAAAATTTTGACCGATGTGCAAAACAAACTTGTGATGTAATATAGCTAGCTCTTTAATCTATCAATATACCTGCAATTTTGTTATATATAGTACGAGCTTAGCTAAATTCCTTTTCTTAAGGGGATACCATGTTTATAGTTTTAATCGTGTACGTACAACCTTCTAATAACTCTCCAAGCACTAGAAAAATATTGAGATACATATGCTTTAGCTTAAGCTATTGTTGATAAGGACTAGCTAGATCGAGGAATATGCATGAGCAAGAATAAACAATAGCGGAGCCAGCAGTGTTGTCGAATCTAAATGACTAATAGTGTTTCTCAATGATCGATTGATTTTGTTAGATGCTAACAATCATGGGTGAAGTTAGCACCACGGAGTCCGGGTGGTCGCACAAACCTACCCGGTCTAGAGCTAGCTCCATTGTTCGAAGTAAAAAATATATAGAAAAGCTATTAGTAGCTTGCAATTCACATTTTCATCACCGTTGAGTCTAATATTGGGTCATGTTAGTCGAGCACTTTACACAGTATTATGTAAATCAATATTGAGGTTTTTTAACCTATATAACATTCATGTGACGTACGTAGTCTCTCTTTCCTCTCCCATGCATAGTTGTATAACCACTTGGCCTCCCTCCATTCCAGGCAATTCTCTCCATGCAACTACTACTGCAATCTACCTCCAACCGTGCTCAGGAGTCATAGCCAGCATCCATCCTCTTGACCTTGTGAACCTAGATATGGGTATCACTTTGCAAAGCTTGGAATGCCATGCATATTCAGGTGACGTACGTTGTGTCTCCGAGTAGGTGCCTGTACCATGTTGTCCATGCATATTTGGTGATATGATGAGTACCATAGTCGGCATTAGGAGCCAACACGAACTAGGCTGGGACCCAAAAATTTAGAACACTAGTTTTTTTTTTTAAAAAAAAAGTCGTTTTGATACGACTTTTCTATTTTTTTCACTTTTCTTTTTGGCTTCAAACAGTTTTGTCTATGTAACTTAATTTCATGGATTTCTCAATTTCCTGGTATTTATAGTTTGAATATCGATATACTTATTTTATTTACGATTTTCTGCTTTTAAAGTGGCCAAGAGGACAAGGGGGACCCTATAATTAATGAATACTCTCTCCAGTAAAAATATACTCCCTCCGTCCCATAATATGAGGGATTTTGAAAGGGATACGACACTTTCTAGGATTATGAATCTAGACAGGCTTCATGTTCTGAATCATAGTCCTAATAAATGCCACATCCCTCTAAAATCCTTTATATTATTATGGGACGGAGGGAGTATATGATATAGTAGCTGTGTTCTAGGGGAGGTGAAAGTGAGTTTGTTTATTTTGTTTTCCGGGCGCACTCTTTCCAAACTACTAAATGACGTGTTTTTTGCAAAAATTTCTATATGAAATTTGCTTTCAAAAATCATATTAATCTATTTTTAAAGTTTAAAAATAGTTAATACTTAATTAATCATGCGCTAATGGCTTATCTCGTTTTGTGTATCTTCTCAATCTTCTCTATTCCTCTCCTCTCAATCTTCTAACGTCAAATAATTTTGACTGGAGGCCAGGTGTGCAATACGTTTTTATCCTATATTGTTGCATATCTTAGTTTTCTTTTGTTTTATATATAGCTATGCATATATAGAGAGAAGGAGAGAATACATATATACATACATATCACTGCAAATGTATACACGAAAAGGCAAGTCACTGTACTGTACTGTACATGCAGTATACTCCCTTCGTCAAAAAAAAGACAGACCGTGGATTCCCGTGCCAACGTTTGACTGTCCGTCTTATATGAAATATTTTTATAATTAGTATTTTCATTGTTGTTAGATGATAAAACATGATTAATACTTTATGCGTGACTGATCTTTTTATTTTTTTCATAATTTTTTTAAATAAGACGGACGGTCAAATGTTGGACACGAAAACCAGGGTTTATCTTTTTTTTGACGGAGCAATCTTTTTTTTGGACGGAGCAATTATCTTTTTTTTTTTTACGGAGCGAGCAGTAGACAAAGACAAGCAGACAGCACGCGCGTACTAGCAATTAACACCGTATTGATGGATGAGATTGATCAGTTGCGTACGTATGCACGTATATACACACAGATGAGCCGTACAGGAATACGTATACATATACGCGTGCGTACGTACAGCTAGCTAGCTGCACACACACGCCGCAGGAAAGCTCCAGCATCTTCTGTCGGTAGCAGAGGTCACTGTGCACCCAACGTGCCATGTCGGGGAGAGACGTCAATCGAATAGATCGAACAATCTCCCCATCGATCCATGCATGCGTATAAATATATATGCACATGCAGGAATATATATGCTTGGTCCAAATGTAATTGGACTCTAGCAAATCAGTTATATATATACATCTGCACAGCACATGCATGTTTATAAATCTAGTATATTACTTCTTGGAACAAAATGAATTTAAATAAAAAATAACTTATATGTCGACCAAAAATTCGTATTTTGTTTTGAAACAAAGTAAATTTAAACAATAATAATTAATATACACACATCAAATTGTGGTGGGGATCATGGCTTCATGGGCCGTCCCTTAATTTGTCCGAGACGAAAGACACAAGTACACCACATATACTCTCTCTAGTTTTTAATAGTTAACGCGGTTGACTTTTAAATATATGTTTAACCATTCGTCTTATTCAAAAGTTTTATGGAAATGTATAAAATATAAATCATACTTAAAATACTTTAGGCAATAAAATAGCTCATAACAAAATAAATTATAATTACATAAATTTTTAAATAAGATGAATAATCAAACGTGTGATAAGAAGTTAGTGACGTCATATATTAAAAAAATGGAGGTAGTATATATTATCGATCCTTTAATTTCCAAAAAACACTTTCTTGTGTATAATTGGATAGTGTACACTAGTACACTACTGTATCCGAATATCTGATCCGCATCTGAGTATAAGATGGTACCCAGCATTGGTTGCTGTACGTGCACGTACGCTCGCTAGCTCTCTGTGTGAGTTCATTTCTGTCTGAGAGAAATATTTATATTATTCAACGTGTCGTGTTTGCAACGAAGGTAAAAGCGGTGGCCGGCATACACTATCGGTGATTTGATGGGGGTAGGGCATGTGACTATATGCGCCCAAGGAGTTTGGACCCAACTTGGATTGATCGATCTACAGATAATCAAACTGTAGTCCCACATGTTATGCCTGTCCTCGTGCGTGACAGTTAGATTCAAAAGCAGCTCCGTTCCGTTCTTACTTGTTTTGTCCAATTAATTTGACAAAAAATGTGAACGATTATTATTAACTACTAGCTAGCTCCGTCTTAAAGGAGTGTTTAGTATCAGGTTCATAAAAAAAACCTCTTTTAAAGCGAAACATATCCTGTACTGGTAATTAAATTATACTCCTAAGATACATCGGTGTTTAATTTTTTAACCAAAACCTTAGGTGTAGGGCCCATTGATCATGAGGTGAAAAGACATAGAAAAATAATAATAAAAAAAGGGAAATTAAGCTGCGGGGTTGAACAAACGTGGCTGAGCGAGGTTGTATACCTCGCGCCAACCCAATCTTCAAACATGCTCATAGAGATAAGGTTTACGTGTGTGCGTTCATAAGGACGAGTGTGCGTACGTTGTAGGTGTCTGTATTATACTGTGTAACTTTTTTAAAAAAATAAACAAGCTCGATCAGCACATGTATATATCTAACTAGAGAACTACAAGAAAAATGAATTAGTCAGCGTATATACCAGAGGCCGGCATTACATATTTGCATATAGCTAGAATTATAGGTACTCCAATTATCGCTTTGAAGCCTCAACTAATGGCAAGCCACATCCATGTCCTTAGGATTGAAGCAACTATAGCACACATCGTCGATCGATTAATCATTTTGTCTCCCTGACCCAACATTAACAGCTAATCACAGCCACAAAAAACATACACTCTCCCTGATGATTACATCGATCAATAATACATGTACGAAAAATAAAATGCACATTTGCAGTACAAGCAGCAGCCGTTGGATCTATCGATCGACACGACGCGAAGAATCAGCAGCCAGCCAGCTTGGCATTAGACCATTAGTAGCTTAGGTCAATCATTAGGTCGCCGGTGCAATGGACAGATGGAGCTGACTGGTTAACCGAGATGAGCGTGCACGAATCACGATGCTCCCGACAACGCCAACAAGCAAAGTCCAAGCAATCATATGCACGCTAGCTAAGCTAGCTGAGAGTAAGTTTAATAGTATAGCCACTACTAACTCTAATTCATTTATAGTCAATCTAATAGCTAATTTATACAATAGTTGCTTAATAATATATTAATATCCGGTCCCACCTGTCATATACACATTACGTCTTGGAGTCCGTGCTGCAACTGGCTACACATCTGTAGCCCGCTGCTCTTCTATCTCTTCCTTTATCTCTTTAAAATATGTTTATAGTTGGCTTATAGCATGCTATTGTACCTGATCTGATATCGCACCATCTCTTTCCTCGCTAATTTTGCAGTTAGTGATCGATCGATCCAGAGGGGAAAAAAAGGGACTAATTAATCATATAAAACAGTTTAGTTAATTAATACTACTATATGAAAGAACTTTCCGGTCGATTAGTTGATTCTTTGCAGTTAATCCCTCGTGCCGACACGTCGACGTCTGACAAGCCATATGATCTAACCGGCCTTTCTTGTTTGGGCTAAATATGATTGTTCATGTCGATTGCCAGCCTAGCAGAAACGGATCATCATCTGGGTGATTGTTATTTTTTTGCATGATGGATTAGAGAGTAGTCGCTAGGTCGTAGCTAGGAGCTAGGTAGCTAGTATGCTAGTGTGACACAAGGTTTAATCAATTTATTTAGGTAAGCTGGGGTCAATTAATCTCCAATTCATTGCGCAAGCAGGTCCACCATGCATAACGTTGACGTCTGACAGTATTTTGACGTCTAACTTGTGAGGCTGTGAGCCAATCATTAGTGGGTTCAGTACTTCAGTAGTTCAGTATGGTATTCCGTGGTCAGAATGTGTGTGCGTCAACATATCAAGGAATATATATTCAGGAGACTATTTGGGCCTGGGCCCGAAACCTTAGAAGAGAACTCCTTTGGATTAAAGGAATTTTGTAAAAAAAAATATGGAGGAATAGAATCCATAGGAAAAAACAATCCTTTGAGAGCTTTTTGAACAGTAGTCCTGGTTCAAAGGAGTTTTATAAGATATATTTCTTTCACGTTATGGATGATTTATACCAAGAGGTTCAACCATATGTTTACAATTCCTTTGAAAGTTTCAATGCAGTTTCTCTCTTCCTCTCTCCGTATATTCTCTCTCAATAAATCAACATACAATCTTCATTTTCCGTATTTTTCTTGTGAGATTTACAAACAACACCACTTTGTACAATTCATGTGATTTTGTTTTTGTAAGATTCAACGAGCCACAACATTTTAATCCTGTGTTTTTTCTATTCCCGTGTTTTTGGATTCATATGTTTTAATGGAGCCCTACGATGGTAGTATTTACTGGGGTTTTAGGGTTTTATGGGTGAGGATATAAAATAGGTAGTGGGCGATGAGAACGGCTATAAACTGAAGGTTGGGGGCAGCGATGACCTATGGTGGACAATGGACATGATCGGGTGGTGAGGCGGTGCCACTGCTGGAATCGAGATAGAAATGCAAAAAGGTTAAGTAGGGAAGTGGCAAACCGTAGAAGATTAGGAAAATTAGTGTTGGTGAGTGGGAGGGGAAGGGGGTTGACACCACCATCGGTGTACTCTTGATCTAGGCAGAAACTGTAAAATCAAAGGTGTTTTTGATTATTATTCTGTGATGAACAATTGGCATCGGAGATTATTGGTTTTGATATTTTGAATTTATTCACGAAGTGGTTTTAGAGATGATTGGCAGGTGAATTACAGGTGTTGTCATTTTATGTGACCGGTTAGACCGGGCAGGTGTTGCCGGTCAGACCGGCGGTATGCGCGCGGTCAGACCGGCCAGCCCGCGGTCTGACCGGCCGACTCTGTGTCGGTTTCGATTTCGGGTTGTTTGTTTTGATATCCGTGATTATTTCATGATTATGGTTTCTAGATGGATACTATACGTATGTAATACTGTTGTTTGCTACTAATGAGTCAAGTTGGAGATAGTTTAGTCTCAGAATATGGTTTCTTTGTTTGTTCTATGTGTAGGTGACTCGGATGCCTGGAGAGTATTTGCGGTGATGGACCGGGAGTCGGCTTGGGGATAAGACGACGTCCGTGGTGGTCAGAGATCATGCGGGATACTTAGGCTAGAGTTGATGCACGTGGTTGGTGAAGATTCCATATGGCATACAATGGAGGTATTGTGTGCGTATGGGATACGGAGTCGAATTTGGAAGGAGTCCAAATTTGGTATGATTGGTTATGTAAAGTTTGTTTCTTGTACTAGAGGGTTTTCTAAGGTGTTTAGGACTTCTAGTATGAGTTTGGTTCGTGGCTTTAGGCTGCCTACTTCGGGTATAAATAGAGGGGGAGCATGAGGCTTCCCCGTATCGCTTTTGAGAGCAATTGAATTGAGTTTTGAGTTAGGGTTTCGAGTTTAGTCGAAATTCTTGTAAGGAGTGTTGTTGGTGCACTTTGTAAACATAGAGAGAATTAATAAAGTCGTCATCCACTTTAAGAGTTATTCGATTTGTGTTTCACTGGGTTTTGGCGGTCAGACCGGCGACACATCGGCGGTCAGACCGGCGGCATCACGGCGGTCAGACCGGCGGCAGACCTACGGTCAGACCGGCGGCGACAGGCAGGGAGCAGCAGGCAACTTCGGCGGTTAGACCGATTGATCTACATCGGTCAGACCAACGTTCATCAGGCGGTCAGACCGGCGCAATACCTCCGGTCAGACCACGATCCGTCGAATTCGAGGATAACTTTTATTTCCGCTAAAAATTTTCGGTTTTTGGGTATACCAACCATTCACCCCTCCCCCTCTGGTTGGCTTAGTTATTGTGTTTCGATCCTACAGAAACACGACGGGGAGAGAGAGGAGGGGCAGATAAGACCACAATGTAATGTAGCTGTATCAATTTTGGGTCAATCCAAATCATCTTAAAATAGTTGTAGTTATGTGTATTAATTTTCAGGTGACTGAGAAATTGGCAATCCCGTGTATTAAAATCAAATCACACCCCAAAATTGACACCAGGTCACAGCCATCAGTACTGGACCATTGTTGCATCTAGCTATAACGAGGAAAACAGGAGGAACATGTGCAAACCCCCTTCTTTTTGGGATGAAGTAAGTAGTACTCTAGCTCCCATCTAACGTGATTTGCAGAGAGAGACGTCCCTCTAAATATTTTTTTAGAAGAAATTATGTACGTGTTAGAAATTAAACACAGGATCTCAGATTGAAACAACATATCTCTTGCCACTGCACCGTCAAGCACATCTCTCCAACTCCTATCTCTCTGCTGCGTGGAAATGCCACGAAACCAACAGCTAGCCAATCGACATTTCCCTCGGTCAGATCGAAAGATATGATCATGGCACATACTCCCTCCGTTTTACAATGTAAGTCATTCTAACATTTTCCACATTTATATTGAAGTTAATAAATCTAGATAGATATATATCTATCTAGATTTATTAACTTCAATATAAATGTGGAAAATGTTAGAATGACTTGCATTGTGAAACGGAGGAAGTACGTACGTACCGATCGGTGTCCGGTTGTTCTGCGACTTGATTGATGAGTGATATCATTGCAGAGAAAGAATGATCTGATGGCAACTGGATCTACGACTTCCCATATATGCAGGCTGCTGTGCCCTAGCAGTATTACAACATGATCAAGGAGGAGTGACAAGGACCACTTTAATTGTGGAAACACCTGGTGACAGGAAAATATTGTTACACCAACCAACAAAATCTACGTGCATGACGAAATGGGATCGATCGGTCGAGCTTGTAGCTGCAAGAATGATCTTGCAAATGTCAATCCAGGACCACTGGATTTCGTAGTATCGTGTTCCACTTCGGTGCATGCTCTCCTCGGAAAAATAGCAAATACAGAATTATTACATCTGGCTCACCGCCTCACCGGCATGTGGCAATAGAGTACAACTCTATCATTTGCTTTGGAACTTATCAGTCATAACCAAAATTAAGTCCTAAAATTTAGCTTTTATTCCCTCCTTATTTTAATGTATGACACCGTTGACTTTTTAACTAATGTTTGACCCTTCGTTTTATTCAAAATTTTTGTGTAAATATGAAAATATTTATGTCATGTTTAAAGAACATTTGACGATGAATCAAATCACAGTAAAATAAATGACAATTACATAAAATTTTTGAATAAGACGAATGGTCAATCGTTGGACAAAAAGTCAACGGTGTTATACATTAAAATATGAAGGTAGTAATTTTTTTATTGTAATTTATTTTTATATTAGCTTTTAAACACGAAGAATATATATGCCATAGTTTTATCTATAAATTACTTTTTATTTTTAAGTAATTGTTAAGGCTTATTATCAGTTATAGGGATAAGATGGGGATAACAAGTCTTTCATCACGTACGGACTCTAAGAATTTTCTAGATCCGCGCTGGCACACTACACTGAACCTAAATTAAGCAGGGAGAGAATATGATGGTTACTATTGTTAGCTGGAGTAGTACACTACTACAGTAATTAGTGCTGCTGTGCTGGCAGCAGACAACAAACCAGATCGAACAAGATGTGCATCCTCATGAGTCAATCAGTTACCCGGCCGGTTGCATCATCGCTCGCGGTGACCGTGCATCGGTCGATCAATCGATCGAGCACATCCATGTGCACGAGCACGATGCACGCTCCAATTTTAATGGCGATCGATCGATCTCGATCGCGACCGGTATCATCTCCCCGCCTCCCGGCTCTTAATTGAGAAAAGGCGTGGCTTGTCGAGGCATTATGTCGGTCAGCACGGCAGGGCCGTCGTAACCGTCACATCCTCGTCGTCTGCTACTTACTGTCCTGCTCCCCCGTCACATTCCATGTGCAGCTATAGTTTTTAATCATCTGTTTTATTTAATTTTTTTTTAAAAAAACTGAAGAACATAAGTCACGACTAAAGTACCGTCCTTGTTTTATCATCTCATAATAACAAAAATACTAATTATAAAAAAAATTCAAATAAGACAGATGATTAAAGTTAGGTACGAAAACTTATGGTTGCACTTAAAATGGGAGGGAGGAGTACATCTCCATCCTAAAATATAACAATTTTTAACTTAAAAATTAATAGTTCATCTTTTTCATAATATAAATCGTCTGATTCTTTTCTATCACTAAGTTCGATAAGTTTATTAGAAAACTTTAACAACATCTAAAATATTAAATTAGTTTTATTAAATCGAAGATTGGATATATTAAAATATTACTATTACTTTTTGATAAACTTGATTAAACTTTAAAAAATTAACTAGAAAAAAAGTCAAAACGACTCATAATATGATATAATATGATACCGTAAGACGAAGGTCCCCGTTGCGCTCTGCAGACCGCACGAGATGGTCGTGACAGGTGACGAGAGTGTGGCGTCGCGCTCATGGTGGTGGTCTGGTGGATGGTGGATGGTCCTACCGCTTGTGCTCCCTGGCCGCGTCGCCTCCGATGTAGGGGTGGGCAGAAAAAGACCGAACCGAAAAGACCGAGACCGAGAAATTCAGTCATCAATTTGGTCCTAGGTAGTAAAAGACCAAATTGTGTTCGGTCAATTCGGTTAGTCTCCTCGGGTAACCGAATAGACCGAAAAGACCGAATTATCAAAAAATGTCTAAATACAACTTACAATCCACTATGTTTAATAGGATTAAACTCTAATTTTCACATACTACTTCTTCTAGGCATGCAATATAATAAGAGTATTTACTTATAAGTGCTTACAAATTTTTTTTTGTGATTTTTGTGTTAAAATTTTTTATTATTTCTTTGCATATATGAAAATGTATTGAATTTCGGTCAGGACTAAGACCGAGACCGAATTTGTCGGTCCTAACATTTTTTCGCTGAAATTCGATCTTCACTTTTTAAATTTTAAATACCGAAAAGATCGAAAGACTGAACACCAAGACCGAAATTTTCGCTTAGACCGAATGTCCACCCCTACTCCGGTGGACGGAGCCATATGCATGCGTGCGCGGTGGCTGGATGAGTGGATGGTTCATTGGCTCTCTCTCCCACGGATCCAGGAAGATAGGAACGGCTGCGTGCCGTGTCTCCTAACTCAATCTCGACCTAATCATTGGGCTCCCGTTTTGCTGGCAGCCGTTCGATTGGCGATGGACACAGCCACGGGTTGCGCTGGACCGTCCGATATTGATCCACTGTAAATCTGGATGGATCGATATGTTCCGCTGCCAATTCCTATATCCCTCCACCGTCTCCTGACACTGATTTTTTTCTTTTAACCCATACAAATTATGATGTTTCGATGAACGAAGTATTAATAGTTTATCGAAACGTCATAATTTAAAAGTTTAAAACTTTAATTTACATCTTTCTAATTATTTATACTTTTTTAAACAAAACAAGCAATGAAAGTTTGTATATATAAATAGTTTTTTTTTGCGATAGGTATATATAAATAGTATCGATGACAAGTAAAAGAAAGAACAGAGAGAGAGTATTTACATGCTCGTCAAGACACTAAAACACTTCTTAACAAATCAAACGTTTCCATCTTGATTAGACATCAAGTGCATGCAGACAGGGATGAGATCTATGGCCGGCGCCTTATTAGCCGATCATTCCTACTGAATTGGCTGATCGAACGGCTTTTTCACAAAACGTAGGGAAACCTTTTTTTTGAAGGGTGAGACGGTTGAGCCACTGATCAAGTGATCATCTCACGATCTGTGGTAGTACGTCGTTGGTGCAGTACTACTACACTGTGCACTTGCAATAATCGAACAATGGATGGGAAGGATGATAATGGTGGCTAAGTTAAAGGCACGGTTGGAAAGCTGTGGCCGGCTGTTGCACGCTCTGTTCATGAGATAACCATCGTTATCATCCGTGGCTTTTAATTTGTTGATATCAATGTGCTCGTGCGTGTATAGTGTAGTTGTCCTCCCATCTTCCTGTTGACTACCGAGCATAATCATTTCATATCACAAAAGTAATTCACATAAACGACGGCAAACTGCACAACGACTTAAGGCTCTACACTATTGTGTAAAATCAAAGGTGTTTTCGATTATTAATCTGTGATGAACAATTGGCATCGGAGATTATTGGTTTTGATATTTGGAATTTATTCACGAAGTGGTTTTGGAGATGATTGGATTTCACAGCTGAATCTACAGGTACTGCTGTTATTTCATATGACCGGTCAGACCGGGCAGGTGTTGCCGGTCAGACCGGCGGTATGCGCGCGGTCAGACCGGCCAGCCCGCGGTCTGACCGGCCGACTCTGTGTCGGTTTCGGTTTCGGGTTGTTTGTTTAGATATCCGTGATTATTTCATGATTATGGCTTCTAGATGGATACTATACGTATGTAATACTATTGTTTGCTACTAATGAGTCAATTTGGAGATAGCTTAGTCTCGGAATATGGTTTCTTTGTTTATTTCATGTGTAGGTGACTCGATGCCTCGGGAGAGTATTTGCGGTGATGGACCGGGAGTCGGCTTGGGGATAAGACGACATCCGTGGTGGTCAGAGATCATGCGGTATAGTTAGGCTAGAGTAGATGCACGTGGTTGGTGAAGATTCCATATGGCATACGATGGAGGTATTGTGTGCGTATGGGATGCGGAGTTGAATTTGGAAGGAGTCCAAATTTGGTATGATTGGTTATGTAAAGTTTGTGTCTTGTACTAGAGGGTTTTCTAAGGTGTTTAGGACTTCTAGTATGAGTTTGGTTCGTGGTTTTAGGCTGCCTACCTCGGGTATAAATAGAGGGGGAGCGTGAGGCTTCCCGGTATCGCTTTTGAGAGCAATTGAGTTGAGTTTTGAGTTAGGGTTTCGAGTTTAGTCGAAATTTCTGTAAGGAGTGCTGTTGGTGCACTTTGTAAACACAGAGAGAATCAATAAAGTCGTCATCTACTTTAAGAGTTCTTCGATTTGTGTTTCACCGGGTGCCGGCGGTCTAACCAGCGACTCACCGGCGGTCAGACCGGCGGCAAGGCGACGGTCAGACCGGCGGGAGCGAGACGGTCAGACCGGCGGCGGCAACAGGCGCGGCAGGCGACTTCGGCGGTCAGACCAGTTGATCTATACCGGTCAGACCGACGGAATCTGAGCGGTCAGACCGGCAAGGCAACTTCGGTCAGACCGATCCCCATCGATTTTGAGGATAACTTTTATTTCCGCTAAAAGTTTTTGGTTTTTGGGTATACCAACCATTAACCCCCCTCTGGTTGGCTTAGTTATTGTGATTTGATCCTACATATTGTACCACTAAAATCAACACTTAAAAGAGTTACTCCCTCCGTTTCACAATGTAAGTCATTTTAGCATTTCCCACATTCATATTGATGTTAATGAATCTAGACATATATATCTATCTAGATTCATTAATATTAATATGAATATGGAAAATGCTAGAATGACTTACATTGTGAAACAGAGAAAGTAGGTCATATACGTGCTTAGTTTCATATGTATATAGGTTGTCCCTTATATGAATATAATTACATTTATGTGGATGTGTTTTTAGTTGAATTTAAGTAAGGCATGATTTACTGCTACTTTTCATCCTTTTTAACGTCATATCTAGGCCGATCAGGTGGAGGCAGATCCCGGTGGTGGCCTTGGAGTCTGGGCGGAAGAGGATATCCTCGGCGGCGGTGGTTGAGGACTTTGGCAAAGGCAGTGGCGGGCTGGAGTCCGAGAGGCGGAGGAGGATTCCGATGTCAACGGCGATTCTATGGGCAGTGGAGGCCTAGGAACCCGACGAAGCAGAGGCGGATCCTTTCAGATTGTGTTTGATCGGCTAGTTCTGACTGGATGACGACAGATGAAGATGGGTTAACCGGCGTCGGGTGGCGTCAGCTCACTTGAACCGGATAAAGATGGCACCAAAGAGTTTCATAGCGACAACACACTAGGGGCGGTGACGACTAGATGACCTTCACTCGTCGAATTTGGCTACTTTAAGTTAAGAGGATGTTGGGACGCAGGGATGTACCGAGACGAGATCGTAGTTTTTTCTTTTTTTTTTGTTGTGTTCTCCTCTTTACTGAGATGTTAATCTAAGTGCTCTTATATCTTTTTGACTGTGTATATCTCTCGTGGATATAGAGGCTGGATTAATAAAAATCTATTATCTAAAAATATCTGCGTATCTGTGAAGGAGTGTGTAGTATGGTGCGTTTGCATCTTCCGTGTAATAAAAAAGAAAGCATGACGACGTGGCACCATAAGTTTAATTCTGCATTTGTGCGGAGGATAGTGCCTAGGCCGGTGACAGCAGCAGCTTCCTCGAATCGAAAACAATCCATGTTCCACACTTGGTCGCCCATCGTCGTTTTGGGCTCCCGTTTGATAGCTCCACTTCTCCTAACCAGCCGGCCCCCGGAGGTTCTTGATTCTGTACCATGTGATTGCTACGTTGTACTGACCCTCAAAAAAAAAAAATCTTTGTAATCAATACTGTTGATTATTTTGTCTTAATTACGCCGGATCAAAATTAAATTAAATACTGCTTCTAATTTATCCTGATTTTGACAGGACTAGGAGAAGGTTCCAAGCAGAAAAGATTAGTAGGGAGATGTAGTGTTTAGGGTGTACAAACTACAAAGAGAGGAAACATACAAGAGGATATACTGCAGATGAACACTTGTGCATCACTCGTCTGTCCCATGGTTTGATTCGCACTATGCAATTACCCGTGGCCGTCGCAGTTTTGCAGTGAGTAAAGTGATCGATCGATATGGCCCTCTCTAGATAGCTAGGAGGAATCTTTGCATCCATGGCCACGGCGGCCATTGCAGATAATGTTCAAGATGGCCCATGAGTAGTGCAAAAGGCACAAAAGATGATAATCATTATACTAGATCACTTGGTAATTGTCCCACACTACGCATCCACACTGATTCGATCCAAAATTCCAAATGTGCACCGATTTGCAAGGTAAATTTAATCACACCACCTTCAAAACTTTCTCCATTTTCTTTTAGGACTGAGCCAATTTCTCTGGAGAGAATCTATTCTATACCACTAAGTTTATTCGAGTTCAACGATTTATCATTGACATTTTCTCTTTCTATAATATACCGGCGACTTTATCAATTATTTTACAATACGCCATTGGGTTGAACCTTCTTTTCAAAAATACCCTTAGAGATATACAATATTAACAGTTGATTTATCTCATCGGAAGTTTCAAAAAACAATGAAATTTTTTTTGTGGCCTCCTTACACAACAGGGGGGTGTGTATACAAGTTTCAAGTTTTTTTTTCTGCATATTTAGTTTTTAGAAAAAATATTTTTATGTGGTATATGAGAGAGAATTTGCTTATACAGGACATAATAGCATAAAAATATCTTATGTAGCGTATGAAAGATGATTTATATTAAAAACAATAATAAAAAAGTATTTTATAGCATATAACAAATAAGTTATATTTTTTAATAAAAAATAGAAATGTAAAAAACTTGCAAAACTTCTATACATATTTCCATGTTTTGTAAGGAGACCACATAAAAATTTTCATATTTTTGAAACTTTAAATTACATAAATCAATTATTAACCTTGTATCTGCATAAGGGTATTGTTCTTATGTATTGTAGAACAATTAATAAAGTCATCGGTATATTATAGAAAGCGACAATGTCGATGGCAAATCATTTAATTCTAATAAATTCAGTGGTATAGAATATATTCTCTCATTTCTGAAGTTGGTTTAGAATGTGCCAATATGCGTTATTACATTCTCAGAGCTTTATCTATGCTCTTTAGTTTATCAGCCACAACCAAAATTTAAATTTTAAATCTTACTATTTATATTTGGTTTTAGTGTTTTGTCATCATAGTTTCTTTTCCAACGTTATCTTTTAAGTTGTTAAAAGTACACATATATAAAAATCTTACCTATATATTTTTTATTTTTTTACGTTAATAAACGTTGCAGTTTATAATAGATGAAACGATGGGACTCATGCAGTATGCCTGCGAGATTAATAATTGGTCATCAATTTTCCAACTTTCAAGTGCGTACGGCACGCATATATGTTCAGTTGTACATTCAACCTTGCACCGTGGAACATAAGACTTTGAATTTTGTCTAAACCCGACTACTAGAATATCTTCACCTAATAGTATTATATCTTCAGTTGCTTTACCTAACAAAACATCGGTTGGAACATGGTACGTCGGTGCATGCAGCAATACTTACGTTTCGCCATGAACAGTCTGACCTCATCTTTATCTTCTATGAATTCAACATCCAAGGAAAAGTATATCCTTTGAGTCCTTGATGATTTTGGAACATCCAAGGTAAAGTATAATCTTGGTGGTTTTCGCGAGAAAAAAAAAGCCTTGGTAGTTTCAACTGATATAAGTTTTGATTTCTTGACGCACTGGGAAAGTTGGAAATGACCATAATTTTATTATCAGTTATACTGCGACGAATATTTTTCATCACGGATAGCCACCAAGAAAATGGACTTTTCCCTCGTTCTCCTTGGCAGGTTTTCCTTGTTGGTCGACCGACAAAACTTGTTACCTTGGTGATTTTTATTCTATCTTTGGTGGGTTGTGCCTCTCAACAAAATTTTGGGATTCTGGTAATGACATAAGTGGGTATAATATGTTGTGTCAAATGCCCCGTGATTGTTCGTTAAAAAAAAATTGACAAGTGCCAATTTCACCCGATGGCGTTGAAACTTGAATAACATGTGGTGATTTTTCTTTGATTTTTCGCTACGGATTATTTGCTCGTGCTTCTTAAAAATATGATTTCTAAAAAAAACCTTTTTTTATTTCATTGTCTATACTGTCTATTCTAACTTATTTAAGTTTTTTTAAAAAAACACTAATTTACTGTGTTTAATCAAATGAATAATCTGTGCCAATTATCCAGAGAAAAAAACTGCATCAAACAGGGCTTTTCCAAGATTCGTGGATCAGGACGTTTGTTGGGCTCGAAGACCAATACTTGCTACTATTGGGTTTTCTTCTGCATCTCGGCGGCCCAATGAAGGCCTGCCAAAATTATCGTCTCGTTTGCTTCAAAGCACGACGATGAAGAGAAAAGAAAAAAGTCCAGTTAGACTCCCTTAATTGTTCACCGAATCTAATTCGTAACCCTTAGCTGCAAAACCGGGTAGGACGACTCCCTGAATTACTGAAACCAGTGCAATTTGACTCCTCGAGCGGTTTTGGAGGACGGTTTTGCTGACGTGGCGGTGCTAACCCGGTTTTCATTCCACGTGGCGCTTACGTGGCATTAGAATTAAAAAAAAACCTGCGGGATCCATTTGTCATTCACACGTAAAATAAATTGTGGGACCCACCTTTATCCTTCCCTTCTTCCTCCTCCCTCTCTCTCTCCCTTCTCTCTCTTTTCTCTCCCCCTTTTCTCTTCCCCGTTCGGACGCATCGGTGGCGGCGGCGGCCGGGGGCCGGAGTGGCGACCGCCTGCCTCGTCTCCAAGCCGGCCTGCCATCGCGCAAGCTCTGTACACCGCCTTCCACCGGAGGTTCGGCAGCGGCGCTGGCGGTGGTGCGATGGCGGGCCACCTTGGAGACGGGGCACGATCGATCGATCATTTGCAATCTCTGACTTGGCAAACTTCTATGCAAAACGAAGGAAAAAAAACGAAGATAGAACAGCTCTAAATCAAAGATGAAACAACAACAGACGATGAACAACAAAATGATGGAAGATTTATGATGTATATATGAATTGATTTGATGCTATAACAGCAGGGCACCAAGGGCAGGAGTACGCTGATGAACCACGCATTGCCTCTTCATCAAGAACGCCTCTTGCCCCATTTCCACCGCCCTATCCCGCTTCCGGCAATCGCCGCCGCCGCCGGCGATGTCCATGCCGAACAGCCTCACGACGCGTGCTGCTTTGCCGCTTGTAATTGGCCTCTCGTCGCCGGTGGCCGCCGCCGTGTTGTTCTTCTTGAAGTCGATGAAGAGCAGCTTGTCGGGGCCATACGCCGAGCGGGAGAAGACTATGGTGTCGCCGGCGCGGAGGCCCTTTTCCCTCACGAATCGGCTCCATCCCTTGGTCAGCACGTTACTCTGGCTGCTGTTCCAGTACGAGTACCAGAACCTCCACACCTTCCCCTCGCCGTCCTCGAAGTTGAGGAGCACGCCCTTGCAGAGTTGCAGGTGGCCACGACGGCGGTGGCGGAGGCGTCGGAGCTCGTCCGCCGCAGCGGGAAGTGCTTCTCTGCGTGCTGCTTGGGCACCACCAGGCGGTTGAGCTTGCCGACGTCATTGGGCGTCACGGCCTTCTCGAACAGTGGCTCCCGCGCCCAAGACGGCGTGGGCTGCGCGCGGGCGCCCATGCTGCGCCCCCGGCGGAGCCCCTGGCGGAGCTTGCGCAATGGCGGGCCAGCTTGGAGACGGGGCAGGCCCCTGGCCACCGCCGCCGTCGCCACTCTGGCCCCTGGCCACCGCCGCCGCCGAGGCATCCGAACAGGGAAGAGAAAAGGGGGAGAGAAGAGAGAGAAGGGAGAGAGAGGGAGGAGGAAGAAGGGAAGGATAAAGGATGACATGTGGGCCCCACATGTCAGTGGGTCCCACAATATATTTTATGTGTGAATGACAGATTGATCCCACATATATTTTTTTAATTCTAATGCCACGTAAGCGCCACGTGTAATGAAGACCGGGTTAGCAATGCCACATCAGCGCCACATCAGCGCAAAACCCTAACTGGACATTTTCCAAGAGAAAACCAACCTTCCCGCCCGCCACCGCCGCCTCCCTCTACACGCGCGCCCACGGCCCACCCCCTCTCGATCTCCGCTCCCGCCGCAGCCGGCGCCTCCTCCGCGCCGGCGCCCATGCCACGACGATGCCTCCTCTCCGCGCACCTCCGCGGCGGCTGCCGAGCGCGACCTCTCCCGCGCCCGCACCACCGACCGGCGCGCTGAGGCTGTTCGGCGAAATGCCTGTGGCGGACCGGAATGCCGTCTCTTGGACGGCGGTCACTGGCGCGCTCATGCGGGCCGGGAGGGTGTGTCGCATGCTGCAATGCCACAATTTCTGTGTACTGCGGCAGCGGTCGTGCCCACGATGCTTTTATGCATTATTTGAGGGGATGCCGAGGAAGAACGTGATCTCTTGGGGTATGATCAAAATGGTTAAAGCAAGAATGCCCTATCCTTGTTCAGTCAGATGTGGGCTGCGGGAAGGATGAAGCCCACGCCAAGCACCTTGGCATGTGCCGATGTGCCAGACATATTGCTTGGTTTGCAGATGGCCAAACTGCGAAGCTTGGTTATTGGTAGTTGCCTCTTTGGAAGATCAAGCTGTGAATAATTGACTGTAGTCATGATTAGTTCAACGGATGAATGAATACTTTGGCTTTCCAACTGAAAGAGAATGATCGCATTGTCTTTTTCAGTATAGTGGATCAGTTACATTCGACTACTTATCCTGTCCAATTTGATTTAGTTGCTACTGAATTTGCCAATATGGGTAGGAAGCTCCTCAGTGCTCATAGTTGAAGATGGCATTCTACTACTTATCCTGTCCAATTTGATTTAGTTGCTATTTGCCAATATGGGGAGGAAGCTCCTCAGTGCTCAGTTGACGATGGCATGCGCATTTGCAGCGCTTAATCTTGGTGGGATCTTTTTGAGGATGAAGCCCCTCAGCTCTCGGTCTTCATATGTTTGAGGGTGAAGGTGAACTCTGTTTCTTTTCAGTTTTCGTACTATAATATTTTCTTTTCTTTCTTTGGTCCGATCCTTTACCTGTATCAAACTGCTGCTGTGCTGCAAGTCTAGGTCCTTAGCTTTTAGAATAAATAATGCACTGGATGATAGTTTATGGCTTATTAGGTGCAGGCAAACCTCTACTCCAGCACCCCTGGTCACTAAGAATTTGATAGCTGAACACTTGGTGTGGTGGGAGACTAGCAGGTTTTCATCTTAACCTGATAGATTTGTTTATATTTGAATCTGTGTTCATGATTTAAGAATCTTATGGTTAATAAGTTTTCATGCAAAAAAAAAAATAATGGGGAACTTGTCCAAAGTCAGAATATACCATCTAAGGAGAACCCTTCAAAGAGGCATAACAGGCATGTTTACCTTATTTGGTGCCAGCAAAACAAGCTACTTAATGTTGTTGGAGAACATTTGCAAAACTATTATTGGTCGATGAGTTCTAAATGTAACTAGAAATTATCTGTCAATTCAGAAAGCTCATCCATGAATCTTTTAACGGTTCTCACCATTCTTCCATCTCTATAGTCGGTCAGTAGCGAGTAGGAATATAGGATACTGTTTTACTCGATTTTCACTGGTCTCAGTATTTTGCATGATGAGATTTCAGTTTCTGTAGGCACTGTAGCATGCTTGATACTTTTTTGTCTCGAGTTATTGACTAAAGTTCAGTTATAACTTGGAACAGCGAATGGTACATTAATCTTCTATTTTGATTGATCAAGTGATTGCCATTTCATTATCTAAAAAAAGTGATTGACATCTATTATATTATTAAAGGAATAGAAAAAGGAGCCTCCACATTCGCTCTCATGGCCTAAAAATTCTCACATTAATCGGAGAAAAAGAAAAGACAGAGTCCATATAGAAATACAATTTAGAAATAGCTGAAATTCGGAATTAAAAAATAAGAAATATTAGAAGAGGAGACTAGAGTCCATATAGAAATACAATTTAGAAATAGCTGAAATTCGGAATTAAAAAATAAGGAATATTAGAAGAGGAGACTAGAGTCCATATAGAAATACAATTTAGAAATAGCTGAAATTCGGAATTAAAAAATAAGGAATATTAGAAGAGGAGAGTAGAGTCCATATAGAAATACAATTTAGAAATAATTAAAATTCGGAATTAAAAAATAAGTAATATTAGAAGAGGAGACTAGAGTCCATGTAGAAATACAATTAGGAAATAACTGAAATTCAGAATTAAAAATAAGGAATATTAGAAGTAGAGTATAGAGTCCATATAGAAATACAATTAGGAAATAATAGAAATTCAGAATTAAAAATAAGGAATATTAGAAGTGGAGTATAGAGTCCATATAGGAATTTAAAACTAACTAAAATTCGGAATAAAAAGGAGCCTCCACGTTCGCTCTCATGACCTAGAAATTCTCACAATAATCGGAGAAAAATAAAAAGCAGAGTCCATATAGAAATACAATTTAGAAATAGCTAAAATTCGGAATTAAAAAAAGGAATATTACAAGAGGAGACTAGAGTCCATATAGAAATACAATTTAGAAATAGTTGAAATTCGGAATTAAAAAATAAGAAATATTAGAAGAGGAGACTAGAGTCCATATAGTAATAAAATTAGGAAATAACTGAAATTCGGAATTAAAAATAAGGAATATTAGAAGTAGAGCATAGAGTCCATATAGAAATACAATTAGGAAATAATAGAAATTCAGAATTAAAAATAAGGAATATTAGGAGTAGAGTATTGAGTCCATATATAAATACAATTAAGAAAAAAAATAGAAATTCAGAATTAAAAAATAAGGAATATTAGAAGTAGAGTATAGAGTCCATATAGGAATTTAAAACTAATTAAAATTCGGAATAAAAAGAGCCTCCACGTTCGTTGTCATGACCTAGAAATTCTCACATTAAACGGAGGAAAAGAAAAATGAGAGTCCATATAGAAATACAATTTAGAAATAGCTGAAATTCGGAATTAAAATAAGGAATATTAGAAGAGGAGACTAGAGTCAATATAGAAATACAATTTAGAAATAGTAGAAATTTGGAATTAAAAAATAAAGACTATTAGAAGAGGAGACTAGAGTCCATATAGAAATACAATTAGAAAATAACTGAAATTCAGAATTAAAAATAAGGAACATTAGAAGTAGAGTATAGAGTCCATATAAAAATACAATTAAAAAATAATAGAAATTCAGAATTAAAAATAAGGAATATTAAAAGTAGAGTATAGAGTCCATATAAAAATACAATTAAGAAAAAAATAGAAATTCGGAATTAGAAAAATAAGGAATATTAGAAGTAGAGTATAGAGTCCATATAGGAATTTAAAACTAACTAAAATTCGGAATAAACATAATAAAATGAAAAGTAGTGTTTAGAGTCCACATAAAAACACATTTTACAAATAACTAAAATTCGAAATTAAGAAAAACATGGGAAGAAGAGTTTAAAGTCAATATAAGAATACATTTTACAAGTAACTGAAATTTGAAATTAAAAATTAAAGAATATTGAAAGATGAGTTTAGAGTCCACATAGATATACAATCAGAAATAATAAAATTCAGAATTAAAAAAAAGAAATATTAAAAGACGAGTCTAAAGTCCATATAGGAATATATATAATTTACAAATAACTAAAATTTGATATTAATAATAATTAATAACTAACACGTATATAAAATACAATATGAATATTGTACATTAGTAGTTTCGTAAAGTTATTGCAAAATTTAAAATTATGTTGTTATTATAATATATTTTAATAATATAATGAGAAAATATATATGCTATTATATAAGAGAAAATATAATGATACTAGCCGCGCAATCTGTGCGGGATACCATGCTAGTTTACAGTGATGGGACAAAACGATCACATATTTGACATTGGCAGATGAAGCTTACGTTCCATAATACTAGTACAATTTGCCATACAACTTGGATAGTGGGAATACATTTTGCTGAGCCAGAGCCATCAATGGATCTTGTGAGAAACAATATCCTTCCATAACTCAGGTAAATGCATGTAGACAAGATTTCATCAGGCAATGCTTGGAGAATCTTCTCAAGATGTTTCATCTGCTAATACCACTTTTTTTTTTGTTTTGACACTTCAGAAGGCAAATATGAAATATTCAGCTTGCAAGATTCATCAGCAGTGTACCATGGCCAAGCATGAAGCACCACCTCTGCTACTCCTCCGTGCAGCGCGGTGGGGCGTCACGATCCAAGAACTCCTTCACGGTGGCCGGGAAGGCAAAAGGTGAAGCACCCCGGTGACCTTCTCCCTCCCAGGACGACGACGCCTTGGCGAGCAGCAGGTGCGCCAGCCTCGCCGGCTCCCTGCACTCGCCGCCGCTGAAGTAATGCTCTACCCAGCCGTCCACCCTCCTCTTCTCCTTGTCGCACTTGGGCCCGACCACGCCGACGACCTTGGCCAAGAACCCCTCGCCGCCGCTGCAATCGCACCCGCCGCCGTCGTCGTCGCCGCCGTCGTTGCGGGCGCCCTCGCCGCCGCGGCGCGGCGGCGACAAGCCGAGCAGCGCCATGAGCCGCGCGATGTCCTCCCCGATCTCGTCGTCGTCGTCGTCGTCGTCCTCGCCGGCGCCGCCTCGGGGTTCTTCCTGCAAGCGCTCCTCGTCTTTGGAGAGCGTGAGGAAGTCCACCGCGGGGCCGCTGCTCTCGCCGCCGGGGCGGTCGCCCGTCGCCGTGTCCGTCGCCGGGCCGAGGAAGAGGGGCGACGCGGTCACGGTGTCCGAGAACGGCAGCGTCTCAGGCTGTCTCGCCGCCGCCGGCGGCGGCGGCTGTTGCTCCGCCGCCAGCCGGTCTTCCACCTGCTTGAGTGACGCGAAGAAGCCGGCGTGCCTCGAGAAGGGCTGCATCGCCGGCGGAAATGCCGCGAGCCGAGAGGAAAACCGCGGCCGCGGCGCGAATGGCGCCGGCAATTCGAAGGTCCGGACGCGCACGGCGCGGCGGATTGGAGAGGATCGCGGTCAATGCGTGTGTTTCAGATGTCTCCCCTAGTACACAGTACAGTACACTGCGCTTTTATGATTGTACGTGTAGTCGCGATTTATCTGGTTCCGATCTGACTTCTGAAGTTGATCTCAAGATTTAAGTACAGATCACAAACTCACAACTACTACCAAAATTTCACTATATTGATTGGCAAATCTCAAATGGAGTGCGAATTGAGTGACATGTAATGGAATTTGTTCGGTTGTTATTAGGTAGTAGTGATAGTGGTAGCAAGCATCAGTGACAAATCATATATTCATTCGACGAATCTGCTGTTTCTGTCAAATTGAAAACAAGAGAGATGCTAGGAAACAGGAAGCAATGAAGCATGTGGATCAACAAGTCTGAATTTCCAAACATCCAATGAAGGTTGATGGGAATGGACGCCACAAGCAGCATCCAAGATCCGAGCAAATCAATGTTCATCTTATCAATAAACTAAGCATCAGGGGATCTAGGGCATCGCCACGAAATCTCGACACTGCTAATACAAACTCTGCTGCCTAGGCTCTGCCTCGACCTCGACCTCAGTTTAAAATCAGTAGTACGTGCAAGAACCATAACCTGCAAAACCAGATTCAGAACTTGTGTCAGGGACTAGATTTTAGAGAGCATTTTCAATCTAACATCTCTTGATCTCTATCAAGTATTGAGGTTAACTACTTGGGTCAGACTGCACGACGAGAGCTGAGTTCTGGAAGTAGCAGTTCCAGGCATTCCTGCCATGGGCAGCATAGTAGAGGTTCATGGCGACTGCGGCGTGCGACACCAGGTTGTTGGGGTTGAAGCACGGGCCGCCTTGCTGAATCACTCCACAGTTCACCTGAGAGCAGGCGTAGTTGAGATTCGCCGTAAGAACCTTGTCATCTGCTGACGGCTTCGCCACGCACCAAGTTTTCTGTGTTGGTAGAGATGAAAACAGATTATTGGTGCGTGAACATTGAAGATGTTCACAGATTTATAAGATAAAGATGGTACGAGTAAATCGTGTTCTCAGTTTTCTAGCTCAAGGATGAATCAAATGCAGTAATTGGCTTTCTTTTGCCCTTTCTAGCAGGCTATTCCACTGAATTTAAGGAGCTTTGCGTGTCATCACTAAGTGCTTAGAATGTCATACTAATACGAATGCTTAGATTTGCTGAAGACTACATTTTACACTGATAGTCATAGGCGTACATAACAAGGCATGTTAATGTTATCTTATGTAAAAAAGTCATCTTACATTATGGACTGGATTTGCATATCAATCGTCAGGAAAAGAATAAGGATAGGCGTAAAAGAGAATAAATAGCAATAGGCATAAAAGAGAAGCAGGAGAAGCTAAATTTAGGTACCTGTCCCTCAGCAAGTCGAATGGTGCTTCCTGTGAAAAGGAGAAGCGTCAATTTTAGATTGGTTTCAAAGTTCAAATGACTTAAAAAGTTAGGTACAATTCCCTGAAGAAGGATAGCAAGTAAGTTCAGATCATAAGCAGATCTTGGCAATGAATCTACAATTGATAGGTTGGTTGTCTTTTCCCTGAACTATCGAGATCAATACTCTGCCCTCACTATAAACCAGTAGCAATATCTAAAAATGATGTTCACCATATTTAGACCAAATCAACAAGTACAACACAAGGAAAACAATCTCCTAGGACACCGGGAATCAGGACTTCAGGAGAAATAAAAGGAGTCTAATTCAGCAGAAATGAAACCTTACTGAAGAAACAACAGTGTAATTCACCTTACTGAAGAAATGAGCTTACCTGAGGAGAAGTAGAGGAGCACAAGCCCCAGGGAGAAGAGCAGGAGGGATGCAGATGGCTGAGCCCCTCTTGCCATCTTGCTCTGGAGCAGGCACCAGCACCAGTACCAAGCTTTACTGTGAAGGCCTAAAAGAGACAGATGAGTGCTGGGGTCTAGTGCAGATGGCTGGTTTATAAAGATGGGGGAAAAGCTTAAAAAAGGGCTACTTGATTGCCTCGTTGAGTACTACCCCACTGCTTGAAAACAAAGGGAGGTTGATGCCTGTTGGTCATGGTGCATGTGACTCTGGTTTCTAGCTTCTCCCCGGGGCAACCTACCATGTGCGCCTGGTCTTGAGCAGGATAAATAATTCTGGTTTCTTGTGTGGCATCTGAACTCTTGAAGCCTGATCCGATCAGAGTTTGGTTGATCTACAGGACATTTTGGCCCACATTGACCAGCAATCCAGCATCAGTCCAACCGTGGTTACCTCTGTCCATGACCTTTGTGATGTGTGCAAGTCAAAACAGCAGGGAAAGCACTACTGTTCAAACTAGTCTGAAATTTCAGAAGTTGTTCTCTGTCAGTCCAATTATTGACACAAATAGTTGTACCTTGCAAGTACCTATTTTCCCTGGGATGTGGTTATGGATTTACAGGAAAAATAAATTAAATCCAAAACTGGAAAGCATGTTTAACTATTATTAGTACCTATTTGTACAACATGAATGCTTTCCATATCTTTGTAATAGATCCACAAATCATACCTTGCAAGACTGCAAGAGCAGAAAATCCATTCTCAGTGTCTAACCATCAGCTCGTCAGCCTATTATCAGTCACTTACCGACACATGGTAGGCGGGCCAGTGCTTGTTTAGCCCATCCCTTGCTTTGTTCCTTTCTGTTTCATACGTGACTTTGCCACTTCGATGCCTTGCTGGCTCCTGCTATTCCCAGCCTGATCAAATTCCTGATTCAGTCAGTTTTTAGCAGTTTTCCCTTTTGCATGAACAAGGAAAAAAGTTGGGAACTACAAAACATAAGTTTAACTAATTAGAGAGCATCTCATGATGCATGATAATTAGCAGCTAGTCATTCACTTAAGCCAAGAATTGGTAAGGGCGTGTAGACACTTTTGAACATGCAGGACAGACACATGATTAGAACTTAGTGGGATAGAAAGGTACATACCATTTATTCTGTGTCATTGCACATGTATGTAAAGCAAAACCTAAGTATAAAACTACCCAAACATTATGAACATTAACAATGACCTTGGTACACAAAGCCATCCTACTAAATTGAACGGCAGAAGCAACATCAGATCCCATACCCAGGTAACTTGAGTTCAGTGCCACCTACACCTAGATCAAAGAAAAAGTAGAAAAAGAAACCTACTGTCAGATGCTGTTACAAGACAAAGTGTATGCTGACAATACATGAAAAAGAGTTTAAACTCACCTGGTGAAACTTTAGCCATTAACTTCAATCCATATTCCTATTGGTTGGTCACATAAGGGGAGAACGTCAATGCTTGTGGTGTGGATTCTTTGGTCACACTTACTGTAATGCTGAACAAACAAGAAACTAACTCTTAACCATAATACCATATAAATTGAACTAACGGTTTACTTCTCCAAGGATAAATCATACATCAAAATTATGTGTTGTGCATATGCAGTGATGCTTAACATGATACTTGGGGTCATTTGAACCACTTTTCATACTTTTGGGGTAGAATAGCACATAGTTACCAGAACCAGGGTTTGAAATTTCGGTTAGAAATTTCGCCCCCACTGAAATGCTCACATATCGTCCGAAATTTTCCCTTTTTTGCAATTTTTTGTGAATTTAGTCAAATTTTATTCAAAATCAGTCAAAATTTCAAATAATTCCGTACGAAAGAATTCCAAAATTTCAGTTCTTTCGCTCACCTCCGGCAGAAAACCAAGTTTCAAAATTAAAAAACCCTGACCAGAACTGAAGAGTGACAGAGGGTTCGTAAGAAATTTCTTCCAGTCCTGAAAGAACAAACCAGTATATATGATCATATCAAAATTTCCTAATACACGTGGATTGATTTGAAAGCGAGACTACGGAAATAACTTAGTCAAGTACAGAAAAACATTCGCGTATACCATCGTAAAAAACATATTATTACAAGATGAAACATCATTTCCAATAGATTTCTTTAGGATGACTGTCACATGAAAATACATATTTGTCAAGTGAAAAGGAAAACACTCAGGGAAGTATCCAATATTCTATATTCCAGTAAACTCACAGAGTTTGATACCTACACATTATATATATATATAGGAGATGGATTTTCATATATATCCTGAAATAGTGTACTTCCAAAGACAGCTCAACTGTTTCAATGCCTTTTCTTATTTTAGCAAAAGTGAGCAACAGTTAGTAGATTCAAGGAAATAGCAACAACAGTAATAAGCTAAGACAAAACTCTCTTAATAAGTATTAGCTTACTGATAAACTCACATAATCATCTTTGAGGGCAGTTGCCATCCACCACAGCCAAATACATTCAGCCAAGCACACACTCAAGTGCTATTTTTCATATCATTTCATTTGTACATTCGTCGCACTATGCCTTCGATGGAAAGTAAGTAAAAAAATCATTGCCTCTAAGACATGCCAAAGCAAGAACCACAAACACAAGTTGCACAACAGAGCATACAGTTATTGTCAATTTGCTAAGATATCAAGACAATATGTTTGCAGGGTTTATTTTTAGATCAGAGGCCAACAGGCCCGGCTTATGTAGAAAGCCAAAACGGCATAGTTATGGGGGATGCCCATTTACATCATTAGGTGCAGATACAAGGACAACAGCCCAGGAAGGAGACAAAAGGTAACCCTCTACAGGGAGGAACACAGAAGATAGCATCAGTAAATACTTAGCTAAGACTAAGACAACTCTTAACAAACTCTCAAAAGGACTTAGCAAAGTAAAAAGAACATCAACCAATGCCTGATCTTGGGGGGCCCATCAAGTGAATGAAGTTCATTAGGCGTCCAGAGGTCTTGTCGATCACAACAGCAACTTTACTGCTCAAAGCTTTCCACAATATGTTTGCAGTGACATGCACAATTTACAAAGAAAAAAGGAACAAACAAGTGAATCAAGTACTGCGATGAATTACCTTGCATATCTATTTCTATGTTATTACTCGTATTGAAAGACTCGTGTTCATCAATATCAAGCTTTTGTATCTTCCAAGGTTTTATCCTCATGAATGTAAACTATTTCTTTGGCAGTTTTACTTCTCAAAGACATGTTTCCAGTTACCAATGTGCAAATGTTCATTATTGTTTTTTAAGATTCTGATCAGGGCCAGCAGATCACCTTAATTGAATTTCTCACAGTAATTAAAGAAGATTAGCTACAACTGACAACCACACAGACCACAGTACAGTACTCAGTCACAGGAGATAAGGTACCCTATCACGGTACTGACTTTCTAGCATTGTCCACATTCATATATATGTTAATAAATCTAGGCACACCTATATGTCTAGATTTATTAACATATATATATAAATGTGGGTAATGCTAGAAAGTTTTATAATATGAAACAGAGGAAGTATTTTTCAGCAGTTTTCCCCAGGAGGATTTCAGCAACCAATGTCAAACAGACATAGACAGACAGCAGGGGGGGAGCAGTGCCATTACCATGAGCTTAGCAAAGTAGCACACCAAACAATTCCAAGTTCTAACTCAGAGCTGCAAATCTGCAATACAGCACCATGCAAGAAGAGACGAGCATACCCTTGATATTACCTTTTTCTCTCGGGGCCGGTGGCTGGAGCTCGGGGCCAAGACGAAACCGGCGGAGACGAAGCGCCCCACCCCCCCCCCCCCTCCCCTCTTCGACCGCTGGGCAAAGCCTGTCCTCCGCAGTGTACGTACTCCTCGCCCTGATCTGCTCGGGTAGCGCGAGCGGCCGCGTGCCCAAATGGCTACCACCGGCGCGCCGCGGCGGGCTTGACGCTGCGGCAGAGGAAGGAATGGGGGCCAGGATTGTCGTCGGCGATGAGGTTCGAGGGCGAAGCCATGGAGAGGAGCCAGAGGAGGAGGCCGGAGGAGTCGGCGGCGGCGCGGGCGGGCGGAGGGGGTAGTTGGTGGGGGCGATGGGTTCCGGCGGCGCCGCGCCTGGGAGAGGCCAGCTTCCCAGGCTCCCAGCTCCTAGTGGCGGCGGTGGGCAAAGCCAGCAAGGATTACCCACGCGGCCACGGCGGCGGCGGCGGCCCGAGTCCCTTGGGCTTCGAATGTACGTGGCTGTTTGAATCGTTGCCGTGTCGGTGTCGAGCGTGCGGTGCATCGTATTCGTAGCACCGTGCATATGCTAGGTTGTGATTTTCTAACTTTTCCGTCACATCATTTTAATCTCTTCAAACTTTTAATTTTAACGTAAAACTAATCACAGCCTTAGTAGAAATCAGTTTTGGAAAGTCTTTAATAAAATAAAGTGAGTTGAAAGCTAGAGTGAAATTTTATTATTATTTTTTAGATAATGTAGAGTGAAATTTTATGCGTTTCCACTACTAAAAATCCAGTAAAATTTACTGCATTTCTATGTATGTGTTGCTGCTACGGTCAGCCTGAACTAGCCAACGCATGGGAGCACATTTCGTCGTAATTGTCCCACACAGGTAATTAAGTAGAGACAGTGAACACCAATTGAAAGCAAAATACTAGTAGTACTACTAGGAATAAGCATTGAACACCAAATGCAGGGAATGAGTATCTCTGAAGTCTGAAGAGTATCATGGCATTGCAGGTCACTGAAACTCTGAAAGCATCACGCCGGCTGAACACATCGTTCAATCTAAGGAGGGATACAACATTACATCTAAATAAGACTAACAATGTTCCATCGACATTTGGCCACCTGATTGACCCAAAAAAACACGTTTAAGTTACTGTTGCATGAGGCACACAGTACACCGCGATAGCCAAAAACATGCCAGCATGAGAGTACTTGTCATTTCCCAGTGTCCCACGCCCACTCCATAACTTAAGTAGTTAAGTTCATTACTAACAACCTGCAACCAGAAGGAGATTTTAGCATAAGAAAGTTACTACAGTTGACACATGATGTTCGAAGCTAGTTAGACTGTTAGAGAACCAAGATGATGCATACACAAACATAGCTCATCTAGGATACAGTTAGGCCTCCTCCAACAAGGGTGAGTCAGCTAGCTCATAAATCTCCACATCAGGTTTTGTATGATGTGGAAGAGAGAGAAGATAAGGAGAGAGAATGCACTATCTCTTCTTTAAAAGCTAAGCTCCTAAAAAAAATATGAGAGGAATTATGAAACCCAAAACATTTTGAACAATGTGCAATGAGACAATCTATTAAAAAGGTAGACTTTTTGCTATCTCTTGTATAAGGTGGATGTGGATAAGCATGAGCTAGTGCACTAGCTCAACCATTAAAGGAGGCCTTAGCCATAACCTCTTTCTCCATGTTCCTGATCATCCTATGAATGTCTGCCTGGTAATTCCCACCAAGTGATAATCTCCAGGCGATCCCATCATCCTGCTACTTTTCTTAGCAGCTCGTCGGGATGGTCGGGATTTAGCCTTTTCAGCCAGGTTGATGGCATTAGACCAATTGGAGATCCCTTCATGTTCAAACACAAGAAATCAATAGAAGTCAAACACACAAGCCAATAGGCAGATCTGAAACTCTGCAGATGGGATCAATCTTACGGAGTAAAATGTAGTCCTTGGATGGCATTAGCTACTCAACTTGTTTTAAGTGTTTGCTAGCAATAGGAAATAGGTCTAACCACACAACATCTATGCTGAAAATTCATGGCTAAATCATTCTGATGATATGCTTGCTAGTGCCACAAAATAAATCTAAACCGAATTCGTATATAGGAAAATGCAATGGATGTCAAAATTCTGATGCTATTTGGTACTCACTTATAATGCTATTCTAGTATACTCTTGCCACTAATAGTCTCACACACTCAAATTTCCAAAAGCATCAACAACAGATATCTACTCCACTGTCCTAAATACGACTGAAGAATACTAGTCTCCTAGCATCAGTTTATACACATGTACAAGACATAATATCAATTTACATATATATTGAAACCATCGCAATGTGGATAAGATCAGTAGCCCTTTCCACAAAATATTATTGTAGATCCTCTCTGACCATGTCCTAGTTAGGGACAAGGAGAAAGAAAATTTACAAATCTATAACATGAAGCATCCTGATCTATTGCATGAAGCCTCTAACTGCGTAGGTTAAGGCAAAGGCAAATGCTGAACAACTAGCCATGCATATATGCCCACATAACATGTATGTGAAGACATGCATATGAATAAAGTCAAATAGGCTACGTTAGCATGATATGCTGCACTACTGTCTCAAATTAACAAATAAATTTACACTGACTAGTCTTCCAGAAAAGTTTCTTTGAACTGGAACAGTCTACCATTCTACCATGAAATGCCACATGGGAACCATGGAGATTTCTTCGAAATCCGGGCGCAATCAACCAGCATAGTGCCATAGTCTCAACAAGAACAAATGAACAATATTCTTGAAACAAAGCATATGCATGAACATGGATATGGGAAAAGAACGAGTTAGCAAACTACATTCCTAATTGAACAACGTGATGGGCCTCAATACTCACGAGTTAAGCAATGAGCGGAACTTTTTGATAGTGTTAAACTGTTAATAAGGTAAAGTCGGAAACTTTCAGTAGAAAAATTTTAATTCGACAAGGAAGGTTGGAAGTTTCCAGTACAGTTTTTTCACTTAGTGAATGTTCAAACTAATAATCATGTAGAGAATTGGAAATATCATGTTCAAACTTTGAATGTTCAAGTTGAAAAGCTTATAATCTGTGATGCAATCAAATTGAAAGCATTTTTTAGTTGGAAGTTACAAGCTTTTTTACTACACTTACTACTGAAATAGTTTACTACTGAAGCTCAATTGTATAGAACCACAGAGGCACCCTTCATGATGGACCAAAGACTCTCAAATATGCCCTAGCTTCTATTCTAAACATAACATATTACATATGTAATACAGCTTCTATGTAGAAGAGGGACAACTTTGAACTGCTGAACATAAAGCAGAGACAATAGATACAGAGCAGAGACATCGCAACAGAGCAACAGAACATTAGTACAGTGGGAGTGGATTCTAATCCCTTGAGGGGATATCCCCTCGTATATCTTTTTCTTTCAAATTCGATGTAAATAGTTGTAAAAAATTCTGAAAAAAATTGACAATGTAGAGTATAATGATACCTACTAGTCCACCAAAATTTAAGTTCAAATTTGATCTACACATCGAGAAAAAAAAAGATAAATTTAGATATAAACAGTACGCTACTATTCATAAGCTGAATATATCTTTTTTATATCTCGACGTGTGAGTTGAGTTTGGACTTAAGATTTTCATAACCGTTTAGATAGGTTTTAAGCAAACGAGGAAACATCCTCTCAAGGGATTAGAATAGTTTCCCTAGTACAGTACACAATGACGATGCAGGGATGCACGATGCAATACCTGAGGAGAGCGCCCGTGGTAGAATCCAAGCGCGAGTGAAGCGGTTGGCGATGAAGCAGCTCGGCGGCGCAACCAGCTCGTAGGCCTCGCACTCCACAACCTTGCGGGCGCGCACGTCGACACCGAACAGGTGCTCCTCCAGGAAGAAGTACACGACGTTGGGGTTCTCCGGGTGGATGAGCGCGAGCACGGGGATCTTCTGCGACAGACCAGTCGCCTTGTAGCTCTCGTCGGCCCAGATGTCGTCGAACCTCGCCTCGTGCTCGAGCGTCCACTCCGTGGAGTCCGGATCTGCCAGCGTCCACACGCTCACCTTCGGAGGAACGCCGCGGCGAGGAGCGGTGTACGCGTCCACGAACCGCAGCTTGCCGGCGCTGACGCCCACGTAGCGGTACTTGTCGGCCACTCCCCAAGCTTCCCTGCACTGCAACACCTTTCCCGCCTGGAACGGGACGAAGCCCAGCACCGGCTCGTCGGCGAAGGGGTCGCTGGTGATGACGCCCCAGGTGAGATCGACCCACCAGAGCCTCCCGTGATGCGGGAACACGCAGATGGGAGCCAACGGACGGGGCGGGAGCGGGTAACGGACGCTCTTCTCGACCCATTCCCCAACCTCGGACGAGAAGCAGAGGAGGGTGGTGGCCTTGTCGCAGCCGATGAGGGGTTGGAGCTCGGCGACCATGTAGTGGCCATCGCCGCGAGGTGAGGCGATTAGGCCGAGGAGGGCCTGGTGCAGGATGGGTTCCTCAGGGTCCGGGAGGTGGAACGCCGAGGCGGTGGTGGCGTTGAGGACGAAGTAGCGCGAGGCCGCGTCGCGCCAACTCAGACCCTGGCGGTGCGGGCGGTCGACGACCTCGCGGCTCATGGGGATGCCCAGGTTCGCCTGGAGGAGGAGGAGGCCCGAGGTGTCGGCGGCGAGGACGAACGGGAAGAAGCGGGGCGTGGGGCGCTCCGGGAACACGTCGGGGGAGATGGTGAGGATCGCGACGCGCGGGGGCGCCGCGAGCGCGACGGAGAGGTCGGCGCCCACGGGGAGCTCACCGTCCGCGGCGGCGCTCACGCGCGGGATGCTGCCCAGGATGACCCACGTCGACGACGGCGGCGCGGACACCGTCTCGGCGGGCTGCTGGTGCGCCGGCGAGGTGGGGTCGAGGGAGACGCACGGCGGCGCGGCGAGGACGGTGGAGCCCGCCGGCGCGTCGGGCGCGGGATGGGACACGTCGGCGGCGGCGGTGGACAGCGTGCCCGGCGGTGGTGACGACATCCGTGCTCCCGCGGGAGGACACAAGCGGGTTTCGGGTTGGTAATTTGGTGGGAGAAGGCGAGGCGAGTGAGGGAAGGCTAGGCTAGGGTTTGATTTTGGAAGGCGTTTCGGCGGCGAGGAGGGGAAATGGCTTGGCTTGTCGCCTCGTCGGAGAGTGTCCGTACGAGTTTTAATTCCTTCGCTTTGTCTCGACTTGGACTGGACTGGAGATCGAGCCGTTGCGTCCAGCTGTGACCTGTTGTGTTGGGATTCGGATCAGCTGCAGTACAGTACATTACTCTACGGTGTACAGTACATTACTCTACGGTGTAATACTACTCCTACGTGTTTCAGTTTTCTTTCTTGGATCGTGCACGTGAGCTTTGGCAAAGGTATTCAGAGTTTCAGACTTTACGACTTGAAAGAGATAAAGCTAGAATCGTCTTCAGAATGTCCAACGAAATTTGAATATGTTTACGAACACCGATTTTTTTCCTAGTTGTAAAATTAAACTGTACCCGAAAAACTGTTTCACTGTCCAAAACTCCATCGATGTACTTAGCAGAAAGCAGCTGAAAACCTACAAGCCATGAGGACTACTGAAAAATGGACTTCGAAAAGCAAATGAAAATTGAATCAGTATTAATGTATACACATGACAACCAGAAGCAAGCGTCTCATAAGCAAGTTTAGCTGAGAAAATAGGGTGAAGTACTGAAGTTCATAGAGCAGTGTAAGCTATAGCATGGATCACCAAACGCACGAAAGCAATAGAACCACACTCAAGAGAGCGTAACAGCATTGCAGCTTTAGGGCACTGATTGAAACTCTGAAAGCGCATCGCTTGAAGTAACTCAAGAGACAATATTGTTCCATCCAAGGACACAAATTAGCCGAGTAATATAGCTTAGCATACATGAGATGGTAATAAGTTAATAACCTCACATAGCATTACAATTCCAAGCGTAACAGTACTGCATCAAATAATCTGGATGGATGACAAGCTGCAGGAATTACTGAAAGAGTCATGGCATTACAATTCCAAGCGTACATTTGGATTACAGTTCTTCATCCATGAAAGTAAGGATACAACTAATAGATATAAAAGGCATTGCAAGATATTTCAAACTCCACCTAACATTTCACCAACTGATGAACAAAAAACAGCATTTAAGTTACTGAGCACACAAGGACCCCCACCATTGTCAAAAAACCAGCCATCGATGCAGAGTTTACCATACCAGACCTTCTTCACAAAACATCATATGGTCAGTACTCAGTTCGAACCTGGATCAAAGAAAATTTGGCACAAGATATTAGTAATACTGGTGGGCACTCAGACAAATTTATCTAGATTTTGTAACTGATAAAACAATATAAAATGAAAACACATCTACAGTTACTATTTGGATGGCACAGACCACAAAGTGTGTGACGAAATACATGGCGTGAGAGATGGTTGTAGAGACCAAACAAGAAAATAGCAGTGGCTATCGAGTTCAGATGTCATTTTCTGTACAATCAAGATAATAATACTATTGACAGAAACAGAAGCATCAACATTAAGAGGTACTATCATTTCGAGAAAACAGAATGTAAGAAAGGTTATGATTTTCAGACAATATATGATAAATCATACTCCATCTGGATGGAATAACACATGACCCCACATTTATGCAACAGGCTTATGCAGATACTACATCTGAATGGAATGATGTGCTACAGCAAAATACAGTACAATATATCACCATGAGAACAGTTTAGCTGGAATGCGTCTAGTCATGTATCACAAATTTACAATGCACAAAAGCCATATGAGAGCGATGATAACTTTAAAAGAATGAATGAACAAGATATCAATGAAGTGATCAAGGTGCATAAGCAATAAATCAACACATTGTTGTCAAGTACACAAATGGGATTACAATTCATCCAGAAATATGCACCTCAGATGCCAGGATGCGTGGTGACCGTGGTCATTACCTGAGGAAAGCGCCGGTGGCAGCTCCCAAGCGCGGACGAAGTGAGTAGCGAGGACCTCGCTCGGCGGCGCGACCAGCTCGTAGACCTCACACCCCACAACCTTGCGCGCGCGCACGTCGACGCCGAAGAGGTGCTCCTCCAGGAAGAAGTAGACCACGTCCGGGTTCTCGGGGTGGATGAGCGCGAGCACGGGGATCTTGTTTGGCAGCCCTGTCGCCTTGTAGCTCTCGTCGGCCCAGATCTCAGCGAAGCTCGCCTCGTGCTCCAGTGTCCACTCCTCGGTGTCCGGATCGGCCAGCGTCGACACGCTGATCTTGTGAGGACCGCGCTGATGGGGAGCGGTCGCCTTGTACATGTCCACGAACCGCAGCTTGCCGGCGCTCACCCTCACGCAGCGGTACTTGTCGAGCACTCCCCAAGCTTCCCTGCACCTCAGCTCCTTGCCCGGCGGGAGAGGGACGAAGCGCAGCGCCGGCGCGGGGGCGAAGGGGTCGCAGGTGATGAGGCACCAGGAGAGGTCGACGAACCAGAGCCTCCCGGAGTGCGAGACCGCGCCGTTGGGGGCCAACTGCCGGGGAGGGAACGGGTAGGCGACCTCCTTCTCGACCCACTCGCCGACGTCGGAGGAGAAGCAGAGGAGCGTGGCGTGGTCGGCGTGGAGGATGGGCTGGAGCTCGGCGACCACGTAGCGGCCGCCGCCGTCGGGGGAGGCGAGGAGTCCCATGTGGCCCATGTGCATGACGAGCTCCGGGTCGGGGAGTGCGACCGCGGTGGCCGTGGCGGCGTCGAGGACGAAGTAGCCCGGGACGAACTGGCGCCACATGAACTCCTGACGGCCGGGGCGGTCGATGACGGTGGGGCCCTTGGCGCGGCCCTGGTCGGCGTGGAGGAGGAGGAGGCCGGAGGGGTCGGCGGCCATGACGCTGGGGAAGTTGTCGGACGTGGTGGCGCTCGGGAAGATCCGCGAAGGGATGGTGAGCAGCGAGACGCGCGGGGGCGCCTTGAGCGCGAGGGAGAGGTCGGCGCCCGCAGGGATCCCGCTCCCGGCCCCCTCCTCGTCGGCGCCGCAGACGCGCGGGATGCTGCCCAGGATCACCCACGTCGACGGCGGCGGCGACGCGGACGCCATCGTCTCGGCTGGCGACGAGGCGGAGGAGGAGAAGGGCGCGCGGGTGAGGCCTAGCGGTTCCGCGTACGCGTATGCCGCGGCGGCTGCGGCGGCGGCAACGGCGGCGGGAGTGGTGATACCGTGTGGAGGCGTGGAGGTGGAGGTGGAGGTGGTGCAGAGGCGCAGCAGCAGCCTTTGTAGTTTGAACATCGCGGCGCGTCGAGTCCTCGGGATTCTCTCCTCGCGTCGTGGAGCGTGGCCAAATAGTGATCCGAGCTGTAACGATCGATCGATCGATCGGTGCCGCGTGTCGGGTTTCGGGAGCTGAGAGGATCTCGGCCGTAGTCGTCGTCTCCGTGATCACGTATCGCTCGCTGCTTTTTCTCCCTTTCTCTGCGCTGCTTTTTCTCCCTTCCTCTGCGCCTAGTGCTCCCTTGACCAGACAGGAAAGAGCTGAATACGAGTAGTAATACATGGAAAACAGAATTGTGTGACTAGTAGCGGTACTCTACTTAAACTAGATGCTTGGGCGCGTCAATGGCGCGCCGCCTTTGTGAAGGATGCCCGACGCTGTTTGTGAGTGGTTTGGAGTTCACCACTTTTGGAGTGAAGGAAGAACTACCCCGAGTGATCGAGGCTTGGGTAGTCCTCTCCATGGGCCGGCTCCCGCCTTGCCCACCCATTGACAAAGGGGGCGTGCGGTGGCTTCGTGGTTGAGCGATGGAGTTGGACTCGTCTCAACGGGGATTAGAAAACCGGCGAGTTTCCGAACCTCGGTGAAAAATTTCTTGTCTCTTGTCTTATTTATTTGTTGCATTTACATTTGTGCTATTTACATTCATAGAGACATATTTGAGCCCAAATCACTTAGGTTTGCAAAACTTAACTTAGTTGCTTAGTTAACCTTGCACCTCACCTTGCTTAGCAACTTAGGTTAGTTTTGTTTAAGTGCCATTAAGTTTTAAAACCGCCTATTCACCCCCCTCTAGTCGGCCTCCTTGATCCTACAGAGGCCGCATGTATGCAAGAACCCCAACGTCCGCTCGTCACCTCCCCCGCCGGCCGACACCGCTGCCGATGTCGCGTCCGCTGGTCGCCGCCGCCGATGAGGCCACGTCCGCTTGTCGCCGCCGCCGCCGATGCCTTGTCCGCTCGTCACCGCCGCCGACGAGGCCGCATGTACAAAAGAACCCCGGCGTCCGCTCGTCGCCTTCCCCGCTGGCCGACGCCGCCGCCACCGCCGCGTGATGGTGGAGCGGGAGGGAGGTGCAGGGAGGAGTGAGAGAAGGCAGAGGGGTAAAGGAGAAAGAGATGGGGAAGAACCGCCTGGGAGAGGATAAGGATTGAGCAGTGTGAACGTGAGGAGAGAGAGGTCGTGGGCCCATCGACGTATACACCGAGACTACGTTTCCCTTTTTCTGCGCAGGAATTGGTTTTTTGTGGGGCAAACTTCCTCCCCCAGAATTCGACTCTTTTTGGGACGGAGGGAGTAACTCCCTAGTCGGACGATGCTCCACCTAATGCACAGTGTGTTAGTTCATGTGACGTAGCCGATCGATCAAGCTGGAGGACGACGCTGCTACGCCGCACTGTGTGCTGCATACTACTGATCCGCACTATGTATGTAGTTGGGATAATGCTTCTCCTCGAACGTCCGAAGCAAGGAGAAAAATCGGACAGCATCCTCTGACACATATACACATATCCAAACCTATATCTCTATCTCCAACCATATAACATGAACCTTTAATGATATTTAAAATAAATTTTCTCTTAAATTACTTATCTAATCTATAATCCGATCACACTGTTGTATTCGTTGTAGTTAAATCTTTATAACAAGATGTCGCATGATTATATTCCCATAAAAATAATCATATGTTTCAATACGTTAACACTTTTTGTTTCATACGTGATAGGGATATGTTTCAATATGTGTCTTCAGCGTGTTTCACAAAACTAACTGTTACTACTCTCTCTCCTCTCTCTCTCTCCACCTCATGCATGCATGCATGCATTTTAGCTAGTTTCAAAACGATTTTTCTCTAAAACTAATTATCCAATCTACGATCTGATCACACCGTTGTATTTTTTGTAATTAAATCTTTACAACAAGATATCACATGATTATATTTTGATGAAAGAAAAATATATGTTTCAATCCATTAACATTGGTTATTTCATATGTGATAGCGATATGTTTCAACGTGTATTTTCATTATGTTTCATAAACTTTTTAAATGTTTCAGTTGCTGATTTTTTTCACCCTATATAACTTGATGTTTCACTCACATTTGACTGACTGATTTTTTTTTGCATGCTGCATATGTAGATGGTGTGATGACGCGTAAACAGTTGGGCGTCCGATAGTGAATATTGGAGGGTAAGGCTGATTAGCGACTGACCGCTCCCAGGTACTGCTACTAGTATACTATCCTCCCTCCTCTTTATACTAGTACTGTACTATTCTATATTACTACTAGTATTATACTATGTGTACATATATATAAATTTTATATTACACTATACAAAGTTTTTACATATGTATATAATATATATATTTTTTTATACGTATACACTTTTAATGTATAAATATATATATACACATATACATACAAAAAGTTTATATTAGCACGTATATAAACTTTGTATACGTGTGTATACCAACTTTGTATATATGCGTATACCAACTTTGTATACGTGTATACGAATTTTATATACGCGTGTGTAGTTTGTATACATACGTATAAAAACCTAAAAAATACACATATATAAAGTTTGTATATGTACATATAAAAACCCAAAAAATACACATATACAAAGTTTGTATACGTACATATAAAAACCCAAAAAATACACATATACAAAGTTTGTATACACGTATACAAAGTTTATATATACGTATACAAAATTTGTATTTATACATATATAAAGTTTACTAGAAAAAATGCCCATGCGTTGCAACGGGTGAAGTCTATTTTAATCTTATTATTGTTATAGAAAAAATGCTCGTGCGTTGTAACGGGTAAAAATATTTTTGTATCGTTATATATTTTACTCTTTGATTTTTTAAAATTGGTTGAGGGTTTTTGATACACTCGATCTCCTCTTATTAAAATCGGAGCGATAAAACTCGGGATAAAAAGGTGATTTTTAAATAGAGATTAAATTCAGTGAATTAAAGCGGAGTTAAAAGGGAAAATCAGAAAATGATGAGGGAGTAGTGGGGAATTGATTTTTGGCAATCAATTGGAGGAGGAACGCATTGGAAGGTAGATCGACCTAGTGACGACGCTAGTGTTTAGCCGGACGATAAAAAAACATGGCATATAAAAAAACAAATCCTTACCGCGTGCGAGAAAATACAACTAAAAACAGCAACAAACATATGAAAAAACCCGGTAAAAAGGCCTAGAAAAAAAAGCGAAAAAAGGCGAAGAGAAAAAAGCAGATGGAAAAAAAGACAGACGGAAAAAACTGGGAAAAAAGAAAAGAGAAAAAGAGTGAAAAGGACGGAAAGAAAAAAAATATACAAATAAAAAAAGAAAAAAGAATCGGATAGAAAGAAGGAAAAGAAACGGACGAAGAAAAAAAAAGGAAAACGGAAAAAAAAGGAAAAAAGGCGAAAAATAAAAAAGACGGACGAAATTTTTTTTTACGGAAACCTTACGTATTTTTTAATTAGGTATAGATATAGATATACGTACGTATTAAAACGGAAAGAAAAAAACAGAAAAAAACAAAACGGAAGGTACGGCAGAAAAACAGAAAAAAAAGAGAAAAAAAAAGGAAAAAGCTTGCGCTAAAAAAAAAAGGAAAACGCGGGCTCCGCGCGACGCGCCGTCGCCGCCCCCTCTCCGCGCACGACACGTGTCCAGTTGCGCGTGTAGGAACACGTGCGACTAGTCGCCAGATAGCCATTTCAAATATCGGACGTCCGACGCAAAGTCGTCTCGATGTAGTTGCCTTTGGAGTCGAGTAGAGAGCGTTTGTACAGGTTTGGCCGTGACGCCGTGTGGGTCCATCGCATTGGCGAGATGCTGTTTCTACAGCATGCATCCCGTTTCTTTCATGGTTGGGCCGTTGGACTAACCCAAACCATGAAATTATGTCTTCTTAAACTTAAATAATCGGATTTATTCTTTCTGCATACATGTTCATCTCTCTTGGGCTAATTGTGTTCCGGCCAACTTCTTATATCTTCCATATATAAAATGAATCAGTCCTAGTTTTGAAATTTTTGAAATTAGATATACCCATATCCAAAGTAATACTACTAGCTAGGAGTTACTCCCGTCATTAGATGAGATATATCAGTATAATACATCTGGACAGAGTCCGAGTATCAGAATATGTTCTACTGTAGGTGTTAATGAGCCATATTATATATTTGTTATCGGTCATATCTGAATGAAAAATGAAGTACTAGTAGAGTACTATATTTATTCCAAAATAAATTAATCTATTACAGTATATGACATATCATAGTATTACGAATCTGGACAAGCACGTGAATCTGTCCAAATTTATTATATTATGATATGTTATATCCGATATTAGACTAAGGAGTACTCTTTCCATCCTAAGAAAACTTAACCTAGTATAAAATGAGATATAATCTAGAATAACGAATTTGGACAGGAATCTAACCAGATTAACCAGGAATCTTACCAAGATTATATGCCACTAATTATATTTTTTGGGGGGAATGAGGGAGCATATTGCAAGAGTGGCATATGCCACCTTCCATTCAAACAAACCAAGATTCGGACATGCAACAGATTCAGTGTCGCTTATTATTCGGACATGCAGCACTCTAGTAGTACTCCTTTTTTACTCCGTATAAAAATAAGAAATGTAAACTGGGAACAGATTCATTGTCCAACTACGAAGGCAAACTACTAGTACTAATTTATTAGGAAAATAATGAGCATTTCAAATGTACCCAAGAAAATGTCAAGAAAAACACACATAAAATTTGACCAAACAACTCAGTCATGTAATCTGACCGGTATGTGCTGTGCATTTGTTTTTAACCAAGAATAGCCAATAACTTTTTTTTCCTTTTGAGAGGAACATTACACCACAATTTATATTGCGAGGAACGGTACACCAGAATTTTTTTCCCATGGAAGTGCACTTGAACAGAGCAAAGATCAATGAACATACAAACTTGAAATTCAGTATCAATATAGACTAGAAAAAAAAAGATGCGAGTATGATCATCAAGGATGCTGGTGCAACTACTGATCAATAAAGCAGCCATGATGAGCATGCATATGAAGCAGTAACACATTGCAAGACAGTGAACTGTAAAAATTCAGAAATGAAGAACAATGGATGAAGTAATCCTGTCAACCTATTCTGAATGCAGTTACAGTGTTTAGTGTTAGCATATCAGAGCGCATCTCTCCCGCCATTGCCAACAGGAGGCATACTATCTACTAGGTGAATTCTTTGGCACTTGATTCGCTTGCTGAAGACATACATGTTCCATCAAATTTGCCGACAAAGTTGCTCAAGATCGAGTAGTAAACCCCCACAAAAAATCAGGCACGATTATGCAACAAACTCACCAGAAGCTAGCACCTAGCACCGGAAGGCCGGAATGTTCTTCCAAAGACGCACGAATCGGGACGAGTGGTAAGCCATCGGCGGGTGCAGCATCTCGAAGAACTGCCACTCCAGGACCCTGCAATGGCCCAGATGCACGCCGAACAGCCGCGAGTGCAGGAAGAAGTAGGCCACATCGCCGGGGTGCTCCGGGTGGATGAGCGCCACCGTGGGGATCTCCGGCGGCAGCTTGGTCGCCTTGTAGCCCTCGTCGGCCCAGATCGCCTTGAAGCTCGCCTCGCAGTCGAAGCTCCACGTCCCGGCATCCTCGTCGAGCAGCGTCCACATGCTGACGATCGGGTCGACGCCGTCGCGCTCGTCGATCTCCACGTACCGCAGCTCGCCGAAGTTCAACCCCACGCACCGGCTCTTCTCGAGGTCCCGGCCGCCCGTGCCCGGTGGCAGCTCGCGGCCGACCGGGAGCGGGACGAAGCGCAGCTCCCGGCGGGCGACGCTGAGGTCCAAGGCGAGGAAGCCGTACGAGAGATCCACCCACCAGATCTCCTTGGGCCACACCACCACGCCGTTGCCGCCCCATGGACGGTCGCGCGGCGGGTAGTTGAGCTCCAGGTTGCTCCAGGCTCCAGAGGCAGAGGAGTACAGGAGCAGCGTGGCGTGGTCGGCGCCGACGACCGTGGGGTGGAGATCGGCGACGAGGTAGGCGTCGCACGAGATGCTGGCGAGGCAGGCGTTGCCGGCGTGGAGGATGGGGAGGCCGGGGTCGGGGAGGCGGGTGGACTTGTGCGTGCGCGTGTCGCAGATGAAGTACGCCTTGGGGAGCAAGCCGTGGCAGTGATCGCCGTCGCCGAGCGGCCGACGATGGTAGAAGCCGTCGAGGACGGGCGGCTCCGGTTCGGGCCCCTGCGTGGCGCAGAGGAGGAGGCGGCCATGGCAGTCGCCGCCGGCGACGTAGGGGTGGTCGTCGATGGTCTTGCGGCGCGGGGCGATGCTCCGGTGCACGACGAGGCGGGTGGCGCCCGGGGGTAAGCGGAACTTGAACCCGTTGTCGAATCCCGGCTTGAAGTAGCCGTCGTGGACGACGTGTGGCACGCAAGCGAGGACCATCCATACCTCGCTCCCGTCCTCCGTCACCCACTGCCCCTTCCACCGCTTCCACGCCGCCACGTCATCATCCATTGCAAGCGTGGGTTTGGGGCGTTGGAGAGCGTGTGCGCGGAGCGTGGAGAGAAGGGGCGAAAAGAATTTTCCGGCAGTTTGGTGGTCACGTTTTGTGCTGCGGCTGTCCCCGTCACTCGTGTACTTATATATTGGAGACTCAGCGTGCGTGGCGTGGTGGTTTGCAGCTTGTGAGATGGCGTCCGTGGACGACATGAGACACGGCCGTACACGATCTGTTTCGTTTCGAACTGAAAGTACAGAGAACGCAGTTGGTTGCAGCTTTGTGAGATGGCGTCGTGCACTCGTTTGGAACCCCGCGCGCACCAATGCACGGGTACGAGGGACAGCGCCGCTGAGGCGCACGCGTGACAACGTGAGTAGTACGTACCTACGCCACGGCGAAAAATGCGCGCACGGGCACGGATAGATCGGCTGATCAAGCTCTTCTCCTTGCACCGCTGCAACTGCGTGATGGTTCAAAGACGGACCAACGCGCCGCGCCGAGCCCATCGCAGCATGTGACGCTGAAATGATCAGCGCGTCTCCCGTACTGGAGCGGGGATGTTTGTGACATCAACATGCTGCACCAGATCTAACGTTTCCTGGACATTAGGATGTAAGTGGGTAGTCTCGCTACCCGCATAAAAACCCGCTTGTTAGTCTATTTTTTATATGGTAGTATAATTTTTTTAAAAAAAATAAACTAAAAGTGAGATAAGTAGGAAAAAAAAAGTCCGATTGCCCGCGCCGCTTGCACCCCTCTGGACATAGCAACAATTAATTGGGCATAATTCTCTTGAGCAAGAGGCAATCTATCACCCAGACTTGTCGATAATGGATCTGCAGACTGCAGTTGCACGATGATAATCCACGAGAGAGAGAGAGAGAGAGAGAGAGAGAGAGAGAGAGAGAGAGAGAGAGAGAGAGAGAGAGAGATCGCAACGGGGACTCGGACAGCATCGTTGCAGCTTTCCACCAGCTTTCCAAGAGATTAGATGCAAACAATCGAAAAACCAACAAATTTAAGACGATTGAAAATCTACATTTAGGAAAAACAAATGGTGCTATGAAATATCCCAACATAGGTCCACGAAATACAGAATGCATAAATGTTCCACTTAACGATACTCATGGTCATTAGATCATTTGTTCAACGATCAGCAAATCATCAGGACAAAGTCATGACCGGCCGGTGAGGTAGACTTGGCTGAATTCCTCGTACTCACCGGAGGAGCACCTTTTTTTTCCCCTTTTAATCGTCATAACCTTCAAAACATGCACAAATGATGGAAATGTTACAACAAGGTAAATTTACTTCCATGAAACTAATTATCAATTTTTAGGGGAAAAAATTTTCATGCATGTGTAGTTTAATCGAGAGTGATTTACACTAATTACTAAGGTAGTTTACACGTTGTTTGTTATCTAAAAAAACTTTCACACGTCCTTATCTAAAATAAAATGGTTCACATGCATCTGTAGTTACCTCCTCAAATACCTACAAACTTTCTTGATTGAAGAGGTACCGAGAGGTGTGGTACCTCGTCAAAGTATCTTTAAAAATTAATTTTCTTGACTGAAGCTAGCACTATAAACTATATTTTAGAAAATAAACACTGCAAACTATTCCTCACAAATTCCCTTAAGTTAGATAATGCATATGTACATGAGGCTTAATATATGAGAGTAGCGTGACATACTTAAGTCTTCAAAAAAAAAAAAGCGTGATATACTTGAATATGTTCACCTTTGTCTAATTAAGACGCGCGGATCCCTCGCTCGCTGGGCGCGTAAGTACCTTTTTTCTGATTGTTAGAAGCTTCAAGACAAGCAAACAGATGGAAATGTTAATTCAACATTTCCATTACTCTTATTTATATTTACTTAATCACCTTAAAAAGTTCACAAGTAGTTAGCAGGATTTTATTGCTATTAGGTAGGAAAATGCATCTTGTCATAAAACAAGCATGTGCAGAGTTGAAAAATGATTCCAATTAATGTTCAAGTATCTTGAAAAAAAAAATCTTCATTAGATTGTTTGTGGATGAACTCCTTAAACCTACACAATACATATGTACGTACGTGAAGCTTGATTATATAAGAGTATCATGTCAAACTTGGAAGTAGTTGTGACATCATCCCTACATTCAGGTTTAAACTGCCTTTGTACTCGGTCCAAACAAAATGCATAAGCAGTACTTTGTGCTTGGCTGACTAAACACGAATTAAAACTGACAAAAAAGGAAATTTGTACCACGATATGATAATTAATATGACGATAGAGAATCTTGCAGCTACTGATCATTAAAACAAAGACATGACCATCATATATATGAACACTAACACAGGGCAAGACTGGGATGGAAAATTGAATCTAGCATTCACCGAAGTACTATATCATTATATGTCGCAATGAGTGCTTAATCCGCAAGAAAGAACTTGCAAAACTGTGAACTGCAAAGTGCCATATAGTAAATTCAGTGAAACTTATCGCTCCAAAAATTTAAGAACACTAGACAGAGTAATACCATCAACCGCGTGCATGAACATGAAGTTGTAAAGCTAGCTACTTATATCACAGAGTGAATGTTGACCAGGCCTAGCTAAGTGAATCCTTAATTAGGTATTTCATTTGCGTGTTTATTTTTTTTGAGCAAATTTGCTTGCTTAATTAAGAGTCAAGACAGGTATGTTCCATCAAATTAGGCGCGATTCACTGCTCAGGATTGACAGTTTGACACCAAAGTACTAGCAGCTCACAGGGGTAGTGAACACAAATATCAGGCAAGATCATACAGTCACGTACCAGAATTTGAGACTGGGAGACGCCAGGCACGCACGAATCGGGTCGAGTGGTAACGCATCGGCGGATTCAGCATCGCGAAGAACTCGCACTCCAGGACACTGCACGCGCGCAGGTCGACGCCGAACAGCCGCGAGTGCAGGAAGAAGTAGGCCACCTCGCCGGGGTGCTCCGGGTGGATGAGCGCCACCGTGGGGACCTCCGGCGGCAGCTTGGTCGCCCTGTAGCCCTCGTCGTTCCAGATCGCCTTGAAGCTCGCCTCGCAGTCGAAGCTCCAAGTCCCGGCAAGCTGATCGAGCGTCCACATGCTGACCACCGGGTCGCCGTCGCCGTCGCCGTCGCCGTCGCCGTCACGCTTGTGGATCTGCACGTAACGCAGATCGTCGCGCCTCAGCCCCACGCAGCGGCACTTGTCGAGGTCCGCCGTGCCCGGTGGAAGCTCGCAGCCATCCGGGAGCGGGATAAAGCGCAGATCGCGATGGATGCCGGGGACGACGCGGCGGAGTTGGTCGAAGGCGAGGAGGCCGTAGGAGAGATCCACCCACCAGATCATCATCTGGTGCACGACGACGCCGTTGCCGCCCCAGGGACGATCGCGCGGAGGGTAGTTGACCACACGGTCCTTCCAGACTCCAGAAGCCGAGTTGTACATGAACAGGATAGCCTGTTGGTCCCCGGGCGTAGGGTGGAGATCGGTGACGATGAACCCGCCGCTCGCACTGCCGACGAGGCAAACGTTCCCGGGGTGGAGGATGGGGAGGCGGCGGTCGGGGAGGCGGGTGCACCTCCGGGTGCGCGTGTCGCAGATGAAGTACGCCTTGGGGAAGCCGTGGTGCACGCCGAGCGGCCCACGGTAGAAGGCGTCGAGGACGGGAGGCTCCGGTTCGGGCCCCTGGCTGGCGCATAGGAGGAGGCGGCCATGGTGATCGATGCTGGCGACGAAGTAGGGGTGGTCGTCGATGGTCTTGCGGCGCGGCGCGATGCTCCGGTGCACGGCGAGTCGGGTGGCGCGCGGAGGAATGTTCACCTTGATCCCGCAATCAAAGCCCCGCGGACGGTCGCCGCGGAAGACGTGCGGCACGCAAGCCATGACCATCCATTTCCGGTTCCTCGTCCACCAGTACTGCTTGTGCTTCGCCTGCTTCGCCGCCGATATCTGTTCATCTACCGCCTCGGACATGGCCGGAGAGAGAAGGATATGGGTTGGTGTTTCAGAATTTGGCTTGGAGGAGAAGCAGAGCGTGAAGACGAGGAGGGGATCAGTTTGGTGCTCACGTTTTGTGCCGCCGCGCGCGGCTGTGTCGTGGGTTATATATTGTCGACTCGGCGTGTGGTGTTCCCCGTGGGCGGCACGCTTCGAGAACGAACAAAGAAGGCGGTTGGTTGGTGTGGACCGCAGTGTTGGTTGCAGGTTTTTTTTTTTTTTTTTTTTTGTTGTGTGTGCGCCTGTGACGCCATCACTGAGTCCATCCGTCGGCTGGCAATCGCGTGGCGGCGGCGAGCGTTGTTTGGGCGGGTGGGCTAACGTACGGTGTCGGCTTGCTCCGGCGACCGCACGCGTTGTGTGGGTGAGTGGGTCGGCGAGCACGAGGCAGCGTCGCTGCGTCGGCGTGGGCTGGCAACCACGCGCGGTCACCGTGAAGCATCAGTACGTGCGGGAAGCGCGTAGAAAAGGAGCATGATGTCGAGCGAGCAAAGGGAAGAGGACGGCCGGGGGGCACAGAAGAGTGCGAGGGAAGCCGGAACGGTGAGCAGGCGGCGGTGACGCGCAGGCGACAGTACGCGACGGCGCCGATGGTGGACAGGACTGCAAACGAACAGCCCGGGTGTATAATATATCTTTTGATGATTTTCCAGATAGTTGTATGAATGGACATTTGGTTGATTGACTTGGTATTTGATTTTGAATTCGATATTCGAATTTGTACAGACATTAGAAATTTAAGGAAATATGTGTTTGAATTTTTTTTATATTTTATATGAGGTTTGGATCTCGAATTGAATTTGAATAAGCCTAGGGGGGTGGTGAACTGGGATGAAAATTATATTGAACTTTGAAGCGCGGATGCATTTGAATTAGATTTGATATTTTGGAGGATTTAGGTATGGAGAGATTAATAGAGAGACTTGAAAATAGGTTTTGCTTTTATTTTATAATAAAATACCTCCTTGAGGGATATCAATTCCTAAACATGGTTCTTACATAACCTTTAATTCGGATTTAGAACATGGATGCATCTGGACAGATTTGTAGGGATTTTTGCTTTTTGATAAAATTTTGTAAAGAATGGAATGGATACAGAATTACAAGGATCAATAAAGGATATGAATTTGGATAAAACTCTGAATAGTGGTTTAGGATGCTATTCGAATTTCAAAAATTTGAACACGAGAACTTTTATATGGGAGAGGATTTTTTAAATACGAATTTTAGGATCATAGGAAAGAATTAATTTGGTCATTGATTTTTTTTAGTGGACAAAAATGGTAGGGAATAAGGAGATTTGATTAAAGCAAGAGTTGAATCTTAGCAAAATTGAGGATAAAAAAAGAATGTGCACATGTGATACATTTTTATGAGTAAAGTATAGGAGGACTGTTGATTAATTTTTGTAGAGGATTTAATTGCTAGGACTTTAACTACAAAATTCGAATACCATGAATTTAATTTAGAAGAAAACACCAAGACTTTGAGGTCACAAAGATTGATCTAATTGAGATCGTCTTTGGCAAAAAAACCTAGATACAATCAAAGAACCATAGGATTTCATCAAAATAGTTTTCGATGGTTAAACGAAAACCGAGGCTTACACATTAGTTCCGGTTTTGCTATAAATTTGTTGAAAAGAATTTCTCCAACAAATTTATCAAATGTAAGTACATATTGTAATTACATTGTAACTTTTTTTTATATAAAACTTTCATATAATTTTGAACCATTAGATTTTCTTCAAGATTCATGAAAACGGGGAAGGGAAAAAATTATAATGCATGCATGGATGAGGTGATTAATTTGGTCCTCCGACCTCCGCTTTGCAAAAACAGTGTGTTATGCTAGATTTTTAAAAGTTACATATAAGTTATATTATATTGTAATTACATGTGAATTATACTATATTTATGTCTCACAAATTTTATGAAAAAAGATATTGACTATACCCTATGTATTACCTATTACAAAATTGAAAATGAGTTTTCTATTTGTTAAAGAAAGTTCTATCTATATAGAAAGTTTTTTTAAAAGAAAATATGCACTGTTTAGCAGTTTGGAAAATATATTAATGGTAAATAAGAAAGTAGCAAAATCGAAATAAAGGAAAGAACACACCCTTAACAGTATGTGATTATTATCGAAAAAGGTAGTACACAAACTTTCGTGATTACCTAATCCGGCGAATCAGTCGGAAGGGACACGCGAAATAGGAGGACACGTCATTTTCTTCCGTTTTCATCTTTTTCACTTCTTTTTACGTGATTCTTCTGTAATTCATTGCATCTTTTACGTGATTCTTCTGTAATAAGTATTTCTATTTTTTCCCTTCACTTCTGTTTATTTCTCATATTTCTTTTTTTGTTATACATAGTATTTTTTTAATATCTTCTTAACGGAAATTTTCTATACAAATAATTCCCGTGGAAACTTTCTATATATAATGAAACTTTATATATGTAAACTTTATATACGTATATATAGGCTTTGTATATGTAAACTTTATATAGAAATTACATCATAGTTAGAAAGTTTAGTGCAGAAATAACATAATGCTAACGGGAAATTATTTAAATGAATAATATCCTTGGAAAATTTCTATATATAGACTTTCTATGTAGAGAGATTTTATGTATGTAAACTTTATATATATGGACTTTGAATATATAAACTTTATATATATACAGATTTTGTATATGTATACTTTATATATAGACTTTGTATATGTAAACTTTATATAGAAATTATATCTATAATTCAAAAGTTTAGTGCATAAATTTTACTAGAAATAAAAAAAACTAAGATATTTTTTCAAAAAAAAGTATAATCCAATCTGTACAAACCTCCTAACAGAAAAATGATAAAAAGGACAAGTTTATCTTTTCCCATCGCGTGATAGGAAAAACGAGAAAACGAAAAACACCTTTTTTTTTTGCGCGGCTCCGTTTTTCTTTTTGTCGTTTTCTGTTTGCTAGGTTCATCGCTAGCGAGCGTTCACACATTAGACATGCCCGATTATTATGGTAGTAGCCATTGAGGCATGAAATCAATAGCATTAAGAAATTTGTTATACTCTGTACGAGTTAACGGTGAAAGAAAGTACGTGCTAAGAGCAGGTACAATAGTGAGCTAATAGCCCGCTTACATTGGATTTTAGTACATGTGGCAGAGAGCTAAACTGTAGAAAGAGAAAAGCGGGTGACTAAATAGTCGCCGGCTGAGCACGTGAGCATATGTAAATCTGCATGTCGTGGGGCCATGCATGTCACAGCAACCAGTAGAAAAATATGAGAGCAATATACAGCATTGGAACAAGAGAATAGCATGATTAAAAAATTGAAAGCTAATAGCCTGCTATTGTATGTCAGGTAGATTATTTATCTATTGAATGAGTTGGCAAGTTTTTGGAGCCATCAGTCGGCACCGTTATTAAACTCGCTCTAAGTGCTAGAGCTATACTACTACTCTGCCTCGTCAGCCTCGACCTCACCTTAGCTGACATTTGCATCAAACCTGAAGTTATGAAGGAGACCCATCCTGTCGGTGATATGGGCCCGGGGGTATCATGTTTAGAGGGAGGAGGCCGCCCCAAAACCCACGTGGCGTCCCTAAAGGAGGGTGGCGCCTGGGAGGAGCGGCGGCCGCCCCCTCAGCTTAGGGTACCGAATTTGGAGCGAGGAGGCTGCCCCCTAACCCACGTGGCACTCCCCTGAGGGGGTGGCACTCGGGGTGGAGTGGCAGCTGCCCCCTCCTTGCTTGGGGGTCAGGCCCGTCCAGATCAAGACTAGAGGGAGGAGGCTGCCCCAGGCGCCACGTGGCCCTCCCCCGAGGGGGGATCGGGCCCGAGGTAGGGCGGCGGCCTCCCCCTCCTGTGACTAGGGGTCGGGCTCCCCCGACCCCCTCTCTAGGTCGCCACGTGCGATGGGTTAGGTGGCCGCCTCCAGGCAGACCCGTCCCGATCAAGACTAGAGGGAGGAGGCTGCCCCAGGCGCCACGTGGCCCTCCCCGAGGGGGGATCGGGCCCAAGGTAGGGCGGCAGCCGCCTCCTCCTGTGACTAGGGGTCGGGTTCCCCTGACCCCCTCTCTAGGTCGCCACGTGCGATGGGTTAGGTGGCCGCCTCTAGGCAGGCCCGTCCCGATCAAGACTAGAGGGAGGAGGCTGCCCCAGGCGCCACGTGGCCCTCCCCTGAGGGGGGATCGGTCCCGAGGTAGGGCGGCGGCCGCCCCCTCCTGTGACTAGGGGTCGAGCTCCCTCGACCACCTCTCTAGGTCGCCACGTGCGATGGGTTAGATGGCCCCCTCCAGGCGCTCACCTACCCGCTTTTATGGCGACCTGAGCGGTTGCGCCACGCCGCATTTAATGTGGCGTGCAGTGCACTCAACCGATCTGTGAAAGGTCCGTGACAGGTTGAATGACCGACGGGACGGCGGCTGTGTACCCTCGCCCTGTCAGTTTGTCAGGCGGCGTGTGGCGTGCTCCGTCCCATCCCATCATAATAATGAGGTGCTTCACAGCCTTTTACTCTACTCAGAGCTGGTCCAACCACTCTAAACTGACCCGGGTTCCCGTTTCCTGGTGCGAACGAGAACCCGAAAGTCCTCATCCATTGAATGGCGAATGACAAGGGTGCCCTGCATGATTTGATGGGCCCCGCACAGCAGCCGACGTGTAGATAGCTTCTTGGCTAAGGCACAAGACATGTAATTAATATAGAGAATATTTTTTCTTCTCCCTAGGTAGCACTTGCAGCATATGTGGTATCCCCTTAGAGTATAAAAGGAGGACCATATCTAGCGGGAAGGGGGATCAAACTCTGGATCCCCGAGCCAAAGCTTTTCTAACCCTAGCTTGTACATCGGAGATTCAGAGGCTTTGCAAGCACAGAAGAATCATTATACACACAGGAGTAGGGTATTACGCTTCATAGCGGCCCAAACCTGTATAAATCCCTTGCGTCACTTTTGTCTCGAAAACCTCGGATCTCACCCGCTGCCCCCGGCCGAACCAAAAAAGGGGGATCTCACGATCTCCCGCCAGAGAGGATCATTCCTCGACAGCTGGCGCGCCAGGTAGGGGGCACGTTCGTGATTTTTGAGGTTCTTTCGAGCGCCGGCGTGATAAGCGTCGCGCCACCAATGCGGGGGAAGGCGCAGCCTCCTCAGGAGTGCCGTGGCACCCCAGGCAGGGGGGCTAGGCCCCCCGCCTCTTCACCGGATAAGGTTGGCGGCTAGGTCTTTATGGCGAGTCTTCGGAATGTCCGATGACCCCCAAAGTTTCGGCCCAACCTCACCGAAAGGTACCACGGTAGCATCAACCCTTCCGAGTCCCTCCAGATCCACACGACGATCATAGAGGCGGTGTGGGGTGACGACCAGGTCAAGGCGAATTTTTTCCCCATGGCCCTCCAGGGCCAAGCGCGGGATCACTCATGAACCTGCCACTTGCCTCGGTCTACTTGTCACGCCCAGAAATTCCCGAATAGAATTCCCAGCAGAATGTGCATTAAAATCCCCGTCCAGGACCAGCCGGGGTACACAAACGACAATGTTGACATTCAGATCCACGTCTTACAAACATCATAAAAGTCTTACATAAATGCAGCGGAAAAACGAAAGATAACAGAAGCTAAGCCTTGACTTGAACTGCAGCGGGAACACCACTCCACAGGCATTCTCGACGGCACGGACGAAGCCTACTCCTCAGAGAAACCACCATCGGACACATACTCGCACTCTGGGGTTGGGGAAAATAGAGCAAGACTGAGTACTACCCACTGTACTCAGCAAGTCATACCAGAATAGGGGTATGATGCAGGGATTTATCAAAGGGGAGCTAGAGTGGTTCATTAGCATAAAGCGAGCATTCATAAACAGGAGTTGAAAGAAGAAAACAGTTGTAATAATTACTCAATATTAACCATCCACTGTTCAACGCTATCCCACGTTGCAACAGGCCCAACCATCCACCTAAACTATCCAATTTCATTAGGCTAAACTAGGGTGAAACTAATCACGGTGAATCTGGTTGACCACCCATAACCGCGGGCACGGCTATTCGAATAGTTTTACACTGATCAGAGGTGTACAACTGTACCCACAAGACACAGCCCCACGACACGTTACCGTGCGCCGACATGCCACCACGACATACTGGAAAGAGGCCGTGACAGGACCCTTCGCATAACCCCCCCTAACCAAGCACACCACACCTCAGGTTTCACCCCCACTCCTCGCAAGGCAGCGGGCAGTCCCCTCTCGTGCCTAGGTGAATCCGGAAGCGACAGAGGCCATCGCAGGGCCCGCCCCGCTCCATCACGCCCACCCTTGCCTGGATGCGTCGGCTAGAGGAAAGCTACACTACAAGCCCAGCCGTTGCCCACGCTGGCTTGTGGTAAGCACGATAAATTCTTCCAGGGTTTCCCGCGAACCGGTCCTTAATTGCCATGGGTGCGACTAGCAAAACCATGCACCCACAGCCCACCATGTGATTCCTTTTAATTAATCAACACCAAAGCGGTGATACTAATCCAACATTACCATTAGGACCTACGGTCTAAACATTAATAGGATTCCCCTCATTGTGCGCTAGTTGAACTAAGCATGGCTAAGCATTCCCTAGTCCAATCTCTAGTCAAGTTATATCCCAAGCTAACAAAGGAACATGGTACAGAATAGTATGGCTACGACAGTGGGTAAACATCCCATAGTGATATTATAAAACAATACAATATTTAGGAGAAAATGAGAGAGCATTTGCAATATAGGTTCAATATGATCAAGTGACAAGCATGACTTGCCTTGCTCTGCTGCTGGAGGAACCTCGGCGACAATCTCGAAGTACACCGGAGCGTCAGAAGAACCGGAATCTAAACGATATACAAGGCAAACAATGCAAACAGGCTATAAGACTACTGAAACAGAGAACAAAACCATTTTTAATGGATTCTACACATTTTTCTTGATTTACTGAGACTTGAATGGGCTTAAACGGAGCACGGATGAATTAGTTATGAATTTTAGAAGATTCACTGTGTTTTTACTATAAACAGAAAAATCCTTAGTTGAATTATTGCGCAGTAAATAAATCCCGGAGAGAGAGAGGGCGGCGCCGACATGCGGGCCCCACATGGCAGTGACATGGGGAGGGCGGCCCACGGTGGACCGAGTCCACGGACCGGGGAAGGGGCGCACCACGTGGCGCTGACGTGGCACCGACGCGGCGCACACGTGGCGGCCACGTGGCGACCACGCGGGCAGCCGAACCAAGGGCCCCGATCTACCCGAGGGTAGATCAGACGGCGACGGGGGCTCGCGGCCGGCGCGCGCGGGCGGCTCAAGCCGGCCCGGCGGCCATGGCGCGCGGCGGCGCGAGACGGCGATCGGCGGCGACCGGCCGGCGGCGGCGGCGGCAGCGGGCGGCGGCGCGGGCGGCGCTAGCGGCGGCCGAGCGACTAAGCGGCGGCACGGCGGCTAAGCGGCGCGGGAGAGAGAGGGAGAAAGGGGAGGAGGGCCTCACCGACGACGATCGGCGACGGCGAGCGACGGAGTGTGACAGCGACGGCGGGACGGGCTCCGGGACCACCTAGCGAACAAGGTGAGAGGAGTTAGAGAGGGAGAGGGAATTGGAAGAGGGCGAGGACGCCGGCCGAAGGCGGCGGCCATGGCGGTGCTCACCGGCGCACGATGCGGAGGGGTTCCAGCGGCGGAATCCGACGGAAGAGGGGTGGACGGGGCGGCCCGCACGACGGCGAACGCGGCGGCGTCGACGGCGCGGCTCGGCACGGCGGCTAGCGGCGGCTAACGGCAACCGGAGCAGCGGCGGCGGCGGCGGAGAGGAGGGCGACGGCGCTAGGGCGGTAGAGGGCACGGGAGAGCTCGGCGGAATGGGGAAAAAGGGAGAAGGGGTGGCGGTGGCGCTTAAATAGGGAGAGAGGGGGCCGGACGTGGCCGGGAAAGGCGGGGATCGCCGGCCGACGTGGGCGGAGCGGGGAGGAGAGAGAGGCGGGATTCGAAAATCGAATCCCGGCCATCTCGGGAGCGTGGGCGTGCGGGAGAGAGGGGGAAGTGGGCGCGGGAGGTGCGGGCGCGAGGGCGACGTGGGCGGCGTGGCCCGGGAGACGCGGGAGCGTGGGCGCGGCGGCGGCGGGCGGAGGAAGGAGACGGGCCCGACAGGTGGGCCCCACCTGTCGGTGTCCCCGAGAGAGAGGAGGCGGGCGGCCAGCTCGCGCGGGCTGGGCTGGGCCTCGGCCTTCGGCCGGCCCAGCGGGAGAGAGGGGGGGAAAAAAGGAAATGGGCCGGCGGCCGAAGAAGAGGAAAAAGGAGGGAAAAGAAAAAAAGAAAAAGAAAAAGGATTTTCCTGGGATTTAAAATTGCATGTGCTCAATTTTAATTGGTTAAAATTATTTCTAGGGCTCTAAAAATTCCACTAAAAATCTTGTTAGCGACTTTCGACATGTAGAACTCAAGAAAAATTCCTCATGCCAATTCTGACTATTATTTGCATTAATTTATTAAGGTTTACTCTTGCTTTTCCCGGGTATTTTCTTGAGACCATTTAAAATTTCAATTTAGGCTTGGGAAAGAACTTCAGGGTGTGACAAACCTACCCCCCTTAAACGGAATCTTGACCCCGAGATTCGGATGAGCTGGCGAAGAGGTGCGGGTGGGCGGCCTTCAACTCATCTTCCCTTTCCCAAGTTGCTTCCTTCTTAGAATGGTGGCTCCACTGAATCCGGCAAAACCTGGTGACCTTGTTTCTAGTCCTCCTTTCGCTGGTCTCAAGGATGCGAACTGGCTTCTCCACGTAGGTTAGATCCTCCTGGAGATCGATGTGCTCTGAATCGGCCTGTTCTTCGGGTACCCTCAAGCACTTCTTTAATTGGGATACGTGGAACACATCATGGATGCCGATCATGTTGGAAGGAAGCTCTAGCTGGTAAGCAACTTCTCCCCCTTCGTTCCAAGATTTTGTATGGTCCCACGAAGCGTGGTGCCAACTTGCCTTTGGTTTGGAAACGGTGTACTCCCCGGAGCGGAGTAACACGAAGGTACACGTAGTCCCCTGCTTCAAATATGAGCTCTCGTCGGCGGTTGTCCGTGTAGCTTTTCTGTCGAGACTGGGCAATCCTCAGCCTCTCTCTGACAGTCCTGACTTTCTCTTTGGCTTCCGTTAACACTTCTGTTTCGAACAGTTGACGTTCGCCTGTCTGATTCCAGAAGAGAGGGGTGCGACACTTCCGACCGTATAAAGCTTCGAATGGTGCCATTCGGAGACTAGCTTGGTAGCTGCTGTTGTAAGAGCGCGACGAATTCCGCTATTTCCCTTCTCATGCTGACCCACCAAAACTTTTCTTTGAGATCTTGATACATTTTGGTGCTGCCTGGATGAATAGAGTACTGAGTCTGATGAGCCTCGGTGAGTATCAAATCCTTCAGTTCCTTGTCGTCTGGTACGCACAATCTCTCTCCCAACCAGATTGTGCCATGTTCATCTTCGTGGAATTCCCGGGCTTTTCCGACCCTCATATTCTTCTTTAGCTCAGCTATTTCAGGATCACTTACTTGAGCTGCTCTGACTTGATCCACGAGCGTAGGCCGTGCCTCTAAGGCAGCCACGTACCCGTGTTCCACAAACCCCAAGTTGAGATGTTCAAGCTCCTGCTTGTCGCACCCTGAAGTTCTTTCCCAAGCCTAAATTGAAATTTTAAATGGACTCGAGAAAATAGCAGTGTAAAGCAAGAGTAAACCTTAATAAATTAATGCAAATAATAATCGAATCTGGCATGTGGAATTTTTCTTGAGTTCTACATGTCGAAATTCACTAACAGGATATTTAATGGAATTTTCAGAGCCCTTGAAATAATTTTAACCGATTAAAAATGAGCACGTGCAATTTTAAATCCCTGGAAATCCTTTTTCCTTTTTTCTTTTTCTTTTCCCTCCTTTTTCCCCCTTCTTGGGCCGCCGGCCCATTCCCTTTTCCCCCCTTCTTGGGCCGCCGGCCCATTCCCTTTTCCCCCCTCTCTCCCGCTGGGCCGGCCGAAGGCCGAGGCCCAGCCCAGCCGCGTGAGCCGGCCGCCCGCCTCCTCTCCCGGGGTCGCCGATAGGTGGGGCCCACCTGTCGGGTCCTCCCCCAACCTCCCGCCGCCCGCGCCAGCCACCACCCCGCAACCGCCGCCGCGCCCACCTCCTCCGCGTCTCCCGGGCCAGGCCGCCCACGTCGCCTCGCGCCCCAACCTCCCGCGCCCACTTTCCCCCTCTCTCCCGCTCGCCCGCGCTCCCGAGATGGCCGGGATTCGATTTTTGAATCCCGCCTCTCTCTCCTTCCCGCTCCCCCACGTCGCCGGCGATCCCCGCCTCTCCCGGCCACGTCCGGCCCCCTCTCGCCCTATTTAAGCACCACCGCCACCCCTTCTCCCTTTTTCCCCATTCCACCGAGCTCCCCCGTGTCCCCTATCGCCCTAGCGCCGTCGCTCTCTTCTCCGCCGCAGTCGCCGCCGCTCCGGTCGCCGCTAGCCGCCGCACTGTGCCGTCGACGCCGTCGCGTTCGCCGTCGTGCGGGCCGCCCCGTCCACCCCTCCTCCGTCGGATTCCGTCGCCGTGCCCCCTCCGCACCGTGCGTCGGTGAGCACCGCCAAGGCCGCCGCCTTCGGCCGGCGTCCTCGCTCCCCTCCGAACCCCTCTCCCTCTCTAACTCCTCCGTTCTTGTTCGCTAGGTGGCCCCGAAGCTCGTCCCGCCGCCGTCGTCTCGCTCCGTCGCCCGCCGTCGCCGATCTCCGTCGGTGAGGCATCCCCTCCCCTTTCTCCCTCTCTCTCCCGCGCCGCTTAGCCGCCGCGTCGCCGCTAGCGCCGCTCGCGCCGCCCGCGCCGCCGCCGCCGCCGCCGGCCGGTCGCCGCCGTCGGCCTGTGCGCCGTCCGCCGCCGCCGCTCGCGCCGCCGCTTGCCGCCGCCGGTGGTCGTGTGCGCCGCCGCCGCACCCCTCGGCCGCTCGGCCGGCCTTGTGCCGAGTCGAGCCGAGCCCGGCCGCCTCCGAGCCGTCCGATCGGCCCGAGCCGATCCCGTGGACCGGCGGTGGACCACCCGCGTGGTCCTGGTCCACGGTGGACCGACCACCCGTGCGCCGCTGACATGTGGGGCCCGCATGTCGGCGCCGCCCTCTCCCTCTCTCTGGGATTTATTTATTGCGTAAGAAATCAATTAAGGTTTTTTTGTTTATAGTAAAAACATAGTGAATCTTCTAAAATTCATATCTAATTCATCCGTGCTCCGTTTAAGCCCATTCAAGTCTCAGTAAATCAAGAAAAATGTGTAGAATCCATTAAAAATGGTTTTGTTCTCTGTTTCAGTAGTCTTATAGCATGTTTGCATTGTTTGCCTTGTATGTCGCTTAGATTCCGGTTCTTCCGACGCTCCGGTGTACTTCGAGATTGTCGCCGAGGTTCCTCCAGCAGCAGAGCAATGCAAGTCTTGCTTGTCACTCGACCATATTGAACCTATATTGCAAATGCTCTCTCGTTTTCTCCTAAATATTGCATTGTTTCATAATATCTCGATGGGATGGTTACCTACTGTTATAGCCGTACTATTCTGTACCATGTTCCTTTGTTAGCTTGGGATATAACATGACTAGAGATTGGACTAGGGATTGCTTAGCCATGCTTAGTTCAACTAGCACACAATGAGGGAAATCTTATTAATGTTTAGACTGTAGGTCCTAATGGTAATGTTGGATTAGTACCACCGTTTTGGTGTTGGTTAATTAAAATGAATCACATGGTGGGCTGTGGGTGTATGGTTTTGCTAGTCGCACCCATGGCAATTAAGGACCGGTTCGCGGGAAACCCTGGAAGAATTCATCGTGCTTACCACAAGCCAGCGTGGGCAACGGCTGGGCTTGTAGTGTAGCTTTCCGCTAGCTGACGCATCCAGGCAAGGGTGGGCGTGATGGAGCGGGGTGGGCCCTGCGACGGCCTCTGTCGCTTCCGGATTCACCTAGGCACGAGAGGGGACTGCCCGCTGCCTTGCGAGGAGTGGGGGTGAAACCTGAGGTGTGGTGTGCTTGGCTAGAGGGGGTTATGCGAAGGGTCCTGTCACAGTCTCTTTCCGGTATGTCGTGGTGGCATGTCGGCGCACGGTAACGTGTCGTGGGGCTGTGTCTTGTGGGTACAGTTGTACACCTCTGATCAGAGTAAAACTATTCGAATAGCCGTGCCCGCGGTTATGGGCGGTCAACCAGATTCACCGTAATTAGTTTCACCCTAGTTTAGTCTAATGAATTTGGATGGTCTAGGTGGATGGTTGGGCCTGTTGCAACGTGGGATAGTGTTGGACAGTTGATGATTAATATTGAGTAATTATTACACATGTTTTCTTCTTTCAACTCCTGTTTGTAAATGCTCGCTTTATGCAAATGAACCAGTCTAGCTCCCAGTTGATAATTCCCTGCATCATACCCCTATTCCGGTATGACTTGTTGAGTACAGTGGGTAGTACTCAGTCTTGCTCTATTTTCCCCAACCCCAGAGTGCGAGTATGTGTTCGATGGTGGTTTCTCCGAGGAGTAGGCTTCGTCCGTGCCGTCGAGGATGCCTGTGGAGTGGTGTTCCCGCTGCAGTTCAAGTCAAGGCTTAGCTTCTTTTATCTTTCGTTTTCCGCTGCATTTATGTAAGACTTTTATGATGTTTGTAAGACGTGGATCTGAATGGCAATATTGTCGTTTGTGTACCCCGGCTGGTCCTGGACGGGGATTTTAATGCACATTCTGCTTGGAATTCTATTCAGGAATTTCTGGGCGTGACACTGCTGCAATTCCTTACACACGCCTTCGGTGCACAAAGCATTGCAGTAGCTTTTCCTGCTCAAAGCATCTACCACCACATTGGCTTTACCTGGATGGTAGTGGATGCTCATGTCATAATCTTTGATTAACTTCAACCATCTTCGCTGTTGGAGATTCAGATCAGGTTGAGTGAAGATATATTTCAAACTCTTGTGATCCGTATAGACTTCGCAGCGGTTGCCAATAAGATAGTGCCGCCAGATTTTCAGAGCATGATCCACTGCTGCCAATTCCAGGTCATGCGTTGGGTAGTTTCCTGCATGTGAACACAACTGCTGCGAGGCATAAGCGACCACTCTGCCCTCTTGCATTAGGACACATCCAAGCCCGTGGCGGGACGCGTCGCAATAAACTTGGAAGTCTTTTGTCTGGTCAGGCAGAATCAAGACTGGGGCAGACACTAATTTCTTCTTGAGTTCCTCAAAACTCTTGTCACACTCGGCTGTCCATTTGAATTTCTCATCTTTCTTAAGCAACTGAGTCATGGGTCTAGCGATCCTAGAGAAATTTTCAATGAACCGACGGTAATAACCCGCAAGTCCAAGAAAACTCCGAATCTGTGACACTGTCTTAGGTGGGGTCCACTTGGTAACTGACTCCACATTCAACGGATCAACGGCCACTTCCTGAGCTGTAATAACGTGGCCCAGGAATTTGACCTCTGGTAACCAAAAGTCACACTTGCTGAACTTGGCATAGAGCTGGTGCTCTTGCAACTTCTCGAGTACCAGACGGAGATGTTGCTCGTGTTCTTCTTCGGACTTTGAATAGATAAGTATGTCATCAATGAATACCACAACAAACTTATCCAGAAATTCCATGAACACTTTGTTCATCAGGTTCATGAAGAATGCAGGTGCATTGGTGAGTCCAAAAGACATAACCGTGCACTCATACAACCCATACCGAGTGGTGAAGGCTGTCTTGGGAATATCCTCTTCCCGAATTCTCAACTGGTGATAGCCTGATCGCAGGTCTATCTTGGAAAACACCTTGGCTCCTTTCAACTGATCAAACAAATCATCAATCCGCGGCAAAGGATATTTATTCTTGATGGTGACCTCATTGAGTGCGCGATAATCGACACACATTCTTTTCGTCTTATCCTTCTTCTCCACAAAAATGACCGGAGCACCCCAAGGGGAAGTACTCGGTCGAATGTACCCTCTCTACAGCTGCTCATCGACCTGCTTCTTGACCTCTGCTAGCTCGTTGGCTGCCATTCTGTACGGTCTCTTGTAAATTAGAGCGGTTCCCGGTGCCAAATCAATCCGGAACTCAATCTCTCTCTTGGGTGGCATGGTAGTGAGGTCTTCGGGAAATACTTCTGGGTACTCGCAGACTATGGGTATTTCTTCCAATTTCCTTGAATTCTTCTCCTTGGTGACCACTGGGATTTCCACCTCAATCTGATTCAAAGAGACCCCTTGCTTTGGTGAGACTTGTGATTTGTACACTACTGTTTCTCCCTTCTCGTTGGTCAAGGTGACTGTGCGAATCGCACAATCAATGACTCCCTTGAACTTGGTCAGCCAATCCATCCCAAGAATGACATCTAGGTCTTTGGATTCCAGAAGAATGAGGTTGGCTAGAAATGGTGATCTTTGGATTTCTATTGTTATAGAAGGGCTGAATTGTACCGAAGTGGAGCTATTCCCTGGGGTATGAACCCGCATTGGTGTGCTAAGTTCCTCTCTTATTAACCCATGCATCCCGACAAACTTCTTTGAAATGAATGAATGCGTTGCACCAGAATCAAAAAGTACTGTTGCAGGGATTGAGTTAACAGGAAACGTACCCAGTACGACCTTTGGTGCTGCTTGTGCCTCCTCCGCAGACGCGTGGTTGACACGGGCCTGGACAAACTGTAACACCCTGAAAATTCGACCGACAAAATCAAGACTCTAAAAATATGGATTTTCAAAAACTTTTTAAAATAAATTGCATCATGCCGATTTTATTCGCCGTTCCATTGAATCTCGATTTCGGAGATTGGAGATTTCGAATAAAGAACTACATCGATCAATTTACATCGATATTATCGCAAACGTGCTTGTATCAATTAAATTTAAATGCGATGGAATGGAACTAACACTAAATAAAGATTTAAATAAATTATATAAAAATGTGAGCAATATTGATTTAGGATGAATTTATTAGTGGGAATAACACAAGTATTGGGTAAGAATTATATATGCAAATATTAGGAATTTTAGAATCAAATTTATATAATAATAATAAAAAATAATAATAAAAATAAAAAATATATAAAAAAAAGAAAAAGAAAAATTGGAAAAACGGCACTTTTCATTGCCCGCCAAGTGCTCGACGCGGTTCCCTAACCCTAACCCTACCCGCTGCCGCGCCGCGCCCCGAGCCCCGTGCGCCGCGCAGCCGTCCCGTCGCCGTCGCGTCGCGCCCGCACCGCCTCGCGCCCCGAGCCGCCGCGCACCGTCGCCATCCCCGCCACGCCGCTCGCCGCCGCGCCGCCGTCCCGTCGCCGCTCGGCCGTCGCCCTCGCCGCCTCGCGCCCCGCGTGCGCCGTCGCCCTCGCCGTCTGTCGCCGCGCAGCCGCCGTCCCGTTGCCGCGCCGTTCCATCGCCGCGCCCGCGCGCCGCTTGCCCGTCCCGTCGCCACCTCACGCCCCGCGCCCTGCCGCGCCGCGCCCTCGAGCCCCGTGCAGCCGCGCGCGTCACGTCGCTCCGCTGCCGCGCCGCTCGCTCGCCATCGCGTCGCCGCTGTCACCGTCGCCATCGCCCTGCCGCGCCGCGCCCCCGAGCCCCACGCCGCCATCGCGTCGCCGCCCGTGCGTCGCCCCGCTGCCGCACCGCCGCCACCCCTCCCCTCTTCTTCTTCTTTCCCCCCCATCCTATAAATTTCCCCCCTCCACGCTCCATCCTTTCCCCATCCTCAACCCCCCCTCTCCTCAACTCACACGCCGCACCGCCGCCTCCACGCCGCCGCACCGCGCTTTGAGCGTCGCGCCGCCGCCCTTGGTGCCGCCGCACCGCGCCGCCGTCGCCGTCGTCGTCGCCGCCGCCGGTGAGCCACCCCCTTCTCCCCTCGCATCCACCGCCGCCGCCGCTCGGGTGAGGGAGAGAGAGAGCAGAGAGGGAGAAAGGGAGAGGAGATGAGGGAGTCGGCCGAGAGAGGAAGAGAGGAAAAGGAGAAAAGAAAAACAAAGAGAGAGAGAGAAAAAGAAAGAGAAAGAGAGAGAGAAAAAAAAAGAGAAAGAAAAAGAGAGAAAAAGAGAGAACAGAAAAAAAATAATAAATAAAATAAATATATAATAATAGATAAATATAATATAATACATAATAATAATAATAATAATAATATAAAATAATATTGAATAAATATAAATGATAAAAACAAGTAATAATTAGAGGAAAAATTAGGAAAAGTTTAGAAGACTTAAAGAAAAATTAGGATTTAAATTATAGATTAATTTCCCGTCGTAGGATTGCAAAATTTAATGTAAATTATGGGTCAATCTTTTTATAGTCACTATAAATAATCAATTCGCGGTAGTGATTTAAATATAATCGATAATTAAAACAAATGAACGAATTCTTACAGATTCTTATAGATTAGTTCGGGTAATCCCTATAGTAGTCGATTCACGGTAGAAGTTCGGATTTACTCACTAGGAATTTTAGACGCATATTATACTTAATCGGGTGGTCATAGACTAAATTAAATCGTATAATAGTTTTTAGGATTTCGTCCGATATTTAGCTCGCAATAAAAATTGCTAACCTATTACATGGATATAATACTCGAGAACATTAAATTAAAAACTTAGGACAACAAGATAATTATACTCATAAATAATTCACACCAAAAATAGGTTTGCCATAGTTCGCGAATAGTAAAATTAATACCGACTTTCGCACCCGATTTTTCATTTGGATTTACTTGGATTTTTATTTGAATTCTAACCGAATTCAAATCCAATTTCGCACGTAACTATAGAGCCCGAGGAAGCTGCTGATCCAAGCGAAGGTCAAGACCCGCAGGACTTTGAGCAAGGCAAGTCATCACTATTCTTTGAACATATTGATCCCAATTGCGAAATTATTTTGTTTACAAATAAAATTGCATGCAATGATAAAACATCCTACTTGTGATTATGCCATGCCTTGATTGTTGTTTACCCCATACTCCTTCGTAACCATGTTTACGTATGAGTCCCTAGTCAACTATGACAATTGCTTAGCAACGCTATTCTAGAATCATGCATACTCATAACTATTAAAATGCTCTATGCTTGGGCAATTACCTTTGGGAAGGTAATTGAGATGCGGCATGTGGAGACATGAGCGCCACATTGCTATGATGTTGATGACATGGTTTGTGAAAAGAGAAATGAAATTAAACAATTGTTTTCGACTGGGGCGGACGGAGGATTTGGGTGGTATCCGGGAAAAGACAAGTACCGTCCCCGGTCAATTAAGGACCGAGCCATGAAGTTAAGCATGAAACGACCCCCGTACAACCGCACTTCTCGTATGGGTATAGACCTAGCGGAATAGATAGCTGAGCGGAGGCAGTATCCATGCATAGTGGTTTCTTGATGTGTGAGGCAGGGGCTCTACGGTGGGGCAGCCATTGGTAGAACCGCGAGGCGGGTGTCTACAGTGGTGTCGCCATCGGTAGGACTGCCATGTGAGAATTTAAACATAATTATAACCTAATGCCTGTGTCAGTCTTTCCTTCCCGGGTGCGCCAGAACTCCTCTCACTGCTAGAAACTGTGTACGCCTAGAGTGCATGAGGATGTAAAGTTCATGGAGCGGGTACTGCCAATGCGAGGTTATCGAAAAGCTTTGCCATGACATGTCTCATGTGTTGGGACGAGGCTCATGTGTTGGGCAGTCGCGGAGTGCGGGTAAAGTGTACATCCACTGCAGTGTGAGTAAACCCAATCTATTCGAATAGCCGTGCTCGCGGTTATTGAGCATCGGGACGTGTATTACACTTGGCTAGACTCTAAATTTTTAACTTGTGTGGGATGGGATGTTGCATGATGATTTCTTTGCTGATGGAGCCACTTCCTGAGAGAAGGGAAGGTGGTCGTCCTCAGAAAACCATGACGACTCGATGGCGGGAAGCTATCCTTGGGATCACAATGGATGGTGGACAGAACCGTCATTGTTTAATATGAACACTGGTACTAAAATTTGATCAGTCTATGCTAGGTCTTAGGCTTGTGAAAAGAATTACAAAACTTGCTTTGTGCAAAAGAACTATAGCCATTCCTTGAATACCCCTTTATCATGTGCATTGTTGCTGTGGTGACTTGTTGAGTACGGTTGGTACTCACCCTTGCAAATATAAACTTAATCAGAAGCCGGAGATGAAGCTTCGGAGGATCCTTATGCCTATTACCCGGAGGGTGATGAAGACGAAGGCGCTCAATAGGTCTTAGTTACGGTCGTTGCCTGTGGCAATGGCGTGCCGCTGCCTTAACTCCGCTGCCTTATCTATTTCTGTTTTTGGATGTATTCCGGACCTCTCGGTCCGATGACTTAAGACTATGCCTGCGGGCTATTGATGTAATAATTCGTACAAGACACTCGTGTATGTGCACTGGTTACTTCAGCTATGAATTCGTGTGTACCAGACTACTTGATCCAGGGAAATGGTACTGTTTACACGATTGATTCCTGTTATAAAAACGGGGTCCACAGAGCTGGTATCAGAGCCATACGACTGTAGGAAAAGACCAAAAGGCGCCCCACCCTTTTCTTTTAAGTTGGCCAAGGGAGAAAGTTCCCACTTAGTAATAATTTCAAAGATAAAAATGCTATGTTTACAAAACCTGTATGATTTTTATCTTACTCTTAACTATTTCTTTACAAAATAAGTTTTACTCTTAGCTGACATTGGGTTTTTCTTAAAATTAGATGGCAGATCAGGATTCGCCCGCTGTCTGGGAGATGGGCGTACCCCGCTCAGAGGGATACATCATCGAGCTGCACCGACAGATGAGGCGTCTGCGATACCCCATATCTCCGATCTACCGAGTGAGACAGTGCGAGTCTGTCTGGGAGGCTCGAGTCGAGGTTCACACGCGAGTCCCATCAGAGTTAGACTACAGCTTCCCGACACGCCACCGTCGCGACTTGCCAGAGACCGCGATGCAGGATGCAGCACGAGAGGCCTTCCTCCGACTCAGCTCTATTCACCGGGCTGAGTTGGCGAGTACTGAGTTTGCTCACCACCCGTTTCGGGAGGAGAGCAACTCCGTATGCACTGTTCAGGACACACCTTGCTGCTACAACCCGATAGTGACCCGACTGTCACGATGGGCTGAGGCAGCGGATGACTTTTACGAGGAGGCTCTGTTAGAGATCGACGACCAGCAGAGACGTGTGGGAGAGCTAGAGACCGAGGTGACTGACCTCACAGCACAGCAGCTTCAGCTGGAGGAGGAGCACCAGGCTTGGGGCAGTGAGATAGACTCACTGAAGGCACAGCTTCAGGTCCGCGGCGACCAGTTCCAGCAGTTATCTGACCAATACAACGACCGCCACGGGATGATGGATACACTTGAGGAGCAGCTGAGAGAGAGTCAGGAGCACGTCAGTCAGCTGGAGGAGCAGCTTCGAGCAGCCACGATCAGCACCACCAGGGCTTCTACTTCCACAGCAGCAGGGCGTGACCACTACTTTTTCCTCACCCCGCCGTACCCACCAGCGTTCCACGCTCTTCTGGGAGAGGTTGGTATGCTGGCCACTGAGTCAGCACCTTACTTGGTGGACCCGACGGTGACACAGCCACCTGCCCCGGAGATTGTGCACACTCCGCTGATCTCTACACCTTCTCCGCAGCTGGGTTCCAGTTTAGAGACTCCGATCCAGGTCGACTCCGAGACAGAGGGGACTGACACTGAGCCAGAGAGCGAGCCAGACCTTACCGGCCCATCAGAGGATGAGACCCCTGTCCCCCGCATCACCTTCCTCGGAGGCCCCCGCACCCTCAGCACTGCCCGCAAGAGCACCCAACCTCCGGGCAAGAAGCCCAAGCCAAATTCTGAGGCCACTACTTCCGAGCCATGGGGACTCAGGTTTGCCCGTGCCAGCGACCACACTCTACCTGCCCCAGGATCCTGCGGATGGTTGGATGACTAGACTGGAGGATTGTTGCAGCTTCGATCTCGCGTCAGATGGTTTTGGACAGTATGCAAGACACCCCCCCTACCTAGTTTGACGAGTAGCTTGATGGTTAGTTCGATGTATCATTTGATGAACCTTATTTGGACTGCATGTGTGCGCAGTCGATTGCATCATGATTTATGTACTATTTGTGGAACTCTGTGATGTTATTCACGATGTTGTTGCTGTTGTGTTATAAATGAGTTTATTCCACCATGCTTGCAAAACAAAGTTCACATCAAAACAACTCCCTTAATGGGATGAAACCATAGAAGCTAGTTAGAAAATTAGGATACTTATTCCATCATCCTACACAGATGACAAGCCGACGTCGGGCATCAACCAGCAACGAAGAAACTCAGACACCTGACCTAGCCACCCTGGCCGGAGTCTTGGCCACTCAAACCCAACTCTTGCAAGCCATTGCAAACAACCAAGGCAACCGCGGAGGATCGAGCTTTGGAGAGTTTATGAGAACCAAGCCACCCACGTTCGCTACGGCAGACGAGCCTATGGAGGCAGAAGATTGGCTACGCATCATAGAGAAGAAATCGACCCTTGTCCGGGTGCGCGAAGCCGACAAAGTGATCTTCGCCGTAAACCAACTGGAGGAACCCGCTGGTGATTGGTGGGATACCTACAAGGAAGCTCGAGAAGAGGATGCTGGAGAACCCACTTGGGAAGAGTTCACTGCAGCATTTCGCGAGAACTTCGTGCCTGCCGCAGTAATGCGTATGAAGAAGAACGAGTTCAGAAGGTTGCGACAAGGGAACACAACGGTGCAGGAATATCTGAACCGGTTCACTCAGCTGGCCCGCTGTGCAATTGGAGACCTCGCAGATGAAGAGGAGAAGATCGACAAGTTCATAGAAGGGCTGAATGACGAATTACGTGGACCTATGATTGGGCAAGACCATGAGAGCTTCCAGAGCCTGATCAACAAAGTCGTTAGGCTGGAAAATGATCAAAGGACTGTAGAGCATAACCGCAAGAGGAGGATTGCTATGAACCGCCCACCTCAGGGGGTGCCTCAGCGACTCAAGGGAGCCACTTCGTCTGGGTGGAAGCCCCCTATTGTGGCAACTAACCGACCCGCCGTACCGAGCAATTTTAATAGGCCGGTTGTGATTCAGAACCGCACCCCTACACCAACTCTGGCTGCCCCTGGAATCAAGAGGAATGTAGACTGCTTCAACTGCGGAAAGTATGGGCACTACGCCAACAACTGCTCTCATCCACGCAAAACTCCTATCCGTACTGGCGCTAACACAATGGCTGTTCGTGGGACTGCTACCCCTGCTGCCGGACGCGGACTATTCAGGACTCCGCAGACTAACAAGACTGCTGCCGGATTTGGCCGCGGACAAGTGAACCATGTGCGAGCTGAAGAGGCCCAGGAGGATCAGGGCGTACTGATGGGTACGTTTTCTATCAACTCCACTCCAGTTAAAGTTCTCTTCGATTCAGGAGCATCGCATTCATTCATATCATTGAAGGCTAGTCAAAAACACAACTTAACCCTAGTGGGGCTTAGAAAGCCTATGATAGTACACTCACCTGGGGGCGAGATAACTGTGAGTCATGCTTGCATAGACGTACCTATTCGTCTTAGGGATGTGGTGTTTCCCTTCAATCTTATGATGTTGATACCCCAGACCCTGGATGTCATATTGGGAATGGATTTGTTAGCAAAGAACAGAGGGGTAATCGACTGTAGACGAAGGGAAGTTACCCTGACCACACCATGGGGATCGGCTATGAGAGCAACCATGGATCAAGATCCTAGACTGACCGAACGCGCCGGAGGCATATTTACCATGCTACCCCTGAAAGGAATGCCTGTAGTGCAACGATTTCCCGATGTGTTTCCAGAAGACTTACCGGGGATGCCACCAGACCGTGACATAGAGTTCATTATTGATCTGATGCCCGGAACTGCCCCCATATCCAAGAGACCTTATCGGATGCCAGTTAATGAGTTGGAGGAACTTAAAAAGCAAATTAGAGAGTTGCAAGAAAAGGGATTTGTACGACCCAGTTCGTCACCATGGGGAGCCCCAGTATTATTCGTCAAGAAGAAAGATGGTAGCATGAGGATGTGTGTAGACTACCGTTCACTGAATGAAGTAACCATCAAAAACAAATATCCACTACCACGGATTGATGATCTATTTGATCAACTCAAAGGAGCTAAGGTGTTCTCTAAGATTGACCTTAGATCAGGATACCACCAATTGAAAATTAGGACCCAGGATATACCCAAGACTGCGTTTTCAACACGCTATGGATTGTATGAGTTCACAGTAATGTCGTTTGGGTTAACCAACGCCCCGGCATACTTTATGAATCTCATGAACAAAGTGTTCATGGATTACCTGGACAAATTTGTGGTAGTATTTATCGATGATATTCTGATCTACTCAAAGGATGAGGAGGAACATGCGGAACACTTGCGATTGGTACTCGAGAAATTACGGAGGCATAAGTTATATGCAAAGTTTAGTAAATGTGAGTTCTGGCTAAAAGAAGTCGCCTTTCTAGGCCACATAATCTCAGCCGGTGGAGTAGCAGTGGATCCTGCTAAAGTGGAGGCTGTTACGGAATGGAAAGCACCCAAGTCTGTGACTGAAATTCGGAGTTTTCTAGGCTTGGCCGGATACTACCGAAGGTTCATCGAGGGATTCTCTAAGATAGCCCGACCGATGACACAACTACTCAAGAAGGAAAAGAAGTTCGTATGGTCAGAACAGTGTCAGGAAAGCTTTGAGCAGCTTAAAGAAAAGCTGACCTCGGCACCCATTTTAGTTCTTCCCGCAATTAGGAAAAACTTCGTTATATACTGTGATGCATCAAGGCAGGGACTAGGAGGAGTACTGATGCAGGATGGAAAAGTTGTGGCCTACGCGTCGCGACAATTGCGACCACATGAGGAAAACTATCCTACCCATGATCTAGAACTTGCAGCCGTGGTTCATGCGCTAAAGATTTGGAGACATTATTTGATTGGAAACCATTGTGATGTCTACACTGACCACAAGAGTCTGAAGTATATTTTCACCCAATCAGACCTCAACCTAAGGCAAAGGCGATGGTTAGAACTAATCAAGGATTATGACTTAGAGGTTCACTACCACCCCGGTAAAGCAAACGTTGTGGCTGACGCTTTGAGTCGGAAGAGCCGTTGCAATCATCTGAGGACGGAAGGAATGGCTCCTGAGCTTAGGGAGGAAATGGCCCAATTAAACTTACATATAATACCTCATGGGCAGATAAACACTTTGGACATTCAACCTCTTCTGAGAACCCAAATAGAAGATGCCCAGAAGGACAACGAGGAAGTCCGAGAGGTGAAGGAACGCCTAGCCGCAGGACTTGCAAAGGAATTTTCGATCGATGAAAAAGATGTCCTGTGGTATAAAAAGAGGATTTATGTACCCGAACAGGGTGGACTGAGAGGATTAATCTTAAAGGAAGCTCACGAGTCGGCATATTCATTGCACCCCGGAAGTACGAAGATGTACCAGGATCTGAGGGAAGGATACTGGTGGCCCAATCTGAAGAGAGATGTGGCAGAATACGTAGCACTCTGTGACGTGTGCCAAAAGGTGAAGGCTGAGCACCAGAGACCGGCAGGTTTGTTGCAACCCCTTAGGATTCCCGAATGGAAATGGCATGAGATAGGCATGGATTTTATTGTTGGATTGCCCAAGACCGCAACAGGGTACGATTCCATCTGGGTGATTGTGGATCGACTCACCAAGACGGCGAGATTCATCCCCGTTAAGACAAATTATAGCAGTGCCAAGCTAGCTGAGTTATACATGACCAGGATAGTATGTCTTCATGGTGTACCTAAGAAAATTATATCTGATCGAGGCACACAGTTTACCTCGCATTTCTGGGAGAAAGTACATGAGGCCCTGGGAAGTTACCAAGCATTTAGCACAGCTTATCACCCACAAACGGATGGCCAGACAGAGAGAACAAACCAGGTCTTGGAAGACATGTTGAGAGCTTGTGCTCTGGATTTTAGCAAAGACTGGGAGAGATGTTTGCCCTACGCCGAATTCTCCTACAACAACAGCTTCCAAGCAAGCCTAAAGATGTCACCCAATGAGGCATTGTTTGGTCGACGATGTCGAACTCCACTAATGTGGTCTGAGACGGGAGAACGGGCAGTATTTGGACCTGACATTATCCAAGAAGCCGAGGAAAAGGTTCGCCTGATTCGAGACCGTCTAAAAGTAGCACAATCACGACAAAAGAGTTACGCCGACACCCGAAGAAGAAACCTGGAATTTAAGGAAGGAGATTATGTTTATCTGAAGGTTTCTCCAATGAGGGGGACGAAAAGGTTTAAGGTCAAAGGAAAACTAGCACCAAGATATGTGGGACCCTTTCAAATCACGGCTAGACGAGGAGAAGTCGCATATCAGTTACAGCTACCAGAGAATATTGCCGATGTGCACCCAGTCTTCCATGTGTCTCAATTAAAGAAGTGCTTACGAGTGCCGGAAGAACAAGCTCCGCTGGAAGAGATTCACATTAGCCATGACCTTACGTATCCAGAACATCCGGTCCGGATATTGGATGAGGCCAAGAAGAGGACTAGGAGCAAAGAATGGCATATGTACAAGGTACAATGGAGTAATCACACTGAGGATGAAGCCACCTGGGAAAGCGAAGAATTCTTGAGGACAGAACACCCGCATCTATTCGAAACCCAGTAAGAAATCTCGGGACGAGATTTATTTAAGGGGGGTAGGTTTGTAACACCCTGAAAATTCGACCGACAAAATCAAGACTCTAAAAATATGGATTTTCAAAAACTTTTTAAAATAAATTGCATCATGCCGATTTTATTCGCCGTTCCATTGAATCTCGATTTCGGAGATTGGAGATTTCGAATAAAGAACTACATCGATCAATTTACATCGATATTATCGCAAACGTGCTCGTATCAATTAAATTTAAATGCGATGGAATGGAACTAACACTAAATAAAGATTTAAATAAATTATATAAAAATGTGAGCAATATTGATTTAGGATGAATTTATTAGTGGGAATAACACAAGTATTGGGTAAGAATTATATATGCAAATATTAGGAATTTTAGAATCAAATGTATATAATAATAATAAAAAATAATAATAAAAATAAAAAATATATAAAAAAAAGAAAAAGAAAAATTGGAAAAACGGCACTTTTCATTGCCCGCCAAGTGCTCGACGCGGTTCCCTAACCCTAACCCTACCCGCTGCCGCGCCGCGCCCCGAGCCCCGTGCGCCGCGCAGCCGTCCCGTCGCCGTCGCGTCGCGCGCGCACCGCCTCGCGCCCCGAGCCGCCGCGCACCGTCGCCATCCCCGCCACGCCGCTCGCCGCCGCGCCGCCGTCCCGTCGCCGCTCGGCCGTCGCCCTCGCCGCCTCGCGCCCCGCGTGCGCCGTCGCCCTCGCCGTCTGTCGCCGCGCAGCCGCCGTCCCGTTGCCGCGCCGTTCCATCGCCGCGCCCGCGCGCCGCTTGCCCGTCCCGTCGCCACCTCACGCCCCGCGCCCTGCCGCGCCGCGCCCTCAAGCCCCGTGCAGCCGCGCGCGTCACGTCGCTCCGCTGCCGCGCCGCTCGCTCGCCATCGCGTCGCCGCTGTCACCGTCGCCATCGCCCTGCCGCGCCGCGCCCCCGAGCCCCACGCCGCCATCGCGTCGCCGCCCGTGCGTCGCCCCGCTGCCGCACCGCCGCCACCCCTCCCCTCTTCTTCTTCTTTCCCCCCTTCCTATAAATTTCCCCCCTCCCCCGCTCCATCCTTTCCCCCATCCTCAACCCCCCCTCTCCTCAACTCCACGCCGCCGCACCGCCGCCTGCACGCCGCCGCGCCGCCGCTTTGAGCCGTCGCGCCGCCGCCCTTGGTGCCGCCGCACCGCGCCGCCGTCGCCGTCGTCGTCGCCGCCGCCGGTGAGCCACCCCCTTCTCCCCTCGCATCCACCGCCGCCGCCGCTCGGGTGAGGGAGAGAGAGAGCCGAGAGGGAGAAAGGGAGAGGAGATGAGGGAGTCGGCCGAGAGAGGAAGAGAGGAAAAGGAGAAAAGAAAAAAAAAGAGAGAGAGAAAAAGAAAGAGAAAGAGAGAGAGAAAAAAAAAGAGAAAGAAAAAGAGAGAAAAAGAGAGAAAAGAAAAAAATAATAAATAAAATAAATATATATAATAATAGATAAATATAAATAATAATAATAATAATAAATAATAATAATATAAAATAATATTGAATAAATATAAATGATAAAAACAAGTAATAATTAGAGGAAAAATTAGGAAAAGTTTAGAAGACTTAAAGAAAAATTAGGATTTAAATTATAGATTAATTTCCCGTCGTAGGATTGCAAAATTTAATGTAAATTATGGGTCAATCTTTTTATAGTCACTATAAATAATCAATTCGCGGTAGTGATTTAAATATAATCGATAATTAAAACAAATGAACGAATTCTTACAGATTATTATAGATTAGTTCGGGTAATCCCTATAGTAGTCGATTCACGGTAGAAGTTCGGATTTACTCACTAGGAATTTTAGACGCATATTATACTTAATCGGGTGGTCATAGACTAAATTAAATCGTATAATAGTTTTTAGGATTTCGTCCGATATTTAGCTCGCAATAAAAATTGCTAACCTATTACATGGATTTAATACTCGAGAACATTAAATTAAAAACTTAGGACAACAAGATAATTATACTCATAAATAATTCACACCAAAAATATGTTTGCCATAGTTCGTGAATAGTAAAATTAATACCGACTTTCGCACCCGATTTTTCATTTGGATTTACTTGGATTTTTATTTGAATTCTAACCGAATTCAAATCCAATTTCGCACGTAACTATAGAGCCCGAGGAAGCTGCTGATCCAAGCGAAGGTCAAGACCCGCAGGACTTTGAGCAAGGCAAGTCATCACTATTCTTTGAACATATTGATCCCAATTGCGAAATTATTTTGTTTACAAATAAAATTGCATGCAATGATAAAACATCCTACTTGTGATTATGCCATGCCTTGATTGTTGTTTACCCCATACTCCTTCATAACCATGTTTACGTATGAGTCCCTAGTCAACTATGACAATTGCTTAGCAACGCTATTCTAGAATCATGCATACTCATAACTATCAAAATGCTCTATGCTTGGGCAATTACCTTTGGGAAGGTAATTGAGATGCGGCATGTGGAGACATGAGCGCCACATTGCTATGATGTTGATGACATGGTTTGTGAAAAGAGAAATGAAATTAAACAATTGTTTTCGACTGGGGCGGACGGAGGATTTGGGTGGTATCCGGGAAAAGACAAGTACCGTCCCCGGTCAATTAAGGACCGAGCCATGAAGTTAAGCATGAAACGACCCCCGTACAACCGCACTTCTCGTATGGGTATAGACCTAGCGGAATAGATAGCTGAGCGGAGGCAGTATCCATGCATAGTGGTTTCTTGATGTGTGAGGCAGGGGCTCTACGGTGGGGCAGCCATTGGTAGAACCGCGAGGCGGGTGTCTACAGTGGTGTCGCCATCGGTAGGACTGCCATGTGAGAATTTAAACATAATTATAACCTAATGCCTGTGTCAGTCTTTCCTTCCCGGGTGCGCCAGAACTCCTCTCACTGCTAGAAACTGTGTACGCCTAGAGTGCATGAGGATGTAAAGTTCATGGAGCGGGTACTGCCAATGCGAGGTTATCGAAAAGCTTTGCCGTGACATGTCTCATGTGTTGGGACGAGGCTCATGTGTTGGGCAGTCACGGAGTGCGGGTAAAGTGTACATCCACTGCAGTGTGAGTAAACCCAATCTATTCGAATAGCCGTGCTCGCGGTTATTGAGCATCGGGACGTGTATTACACTTGGCTAGACTCTAAATTTTTAACTTGTGTGGGATGGGATGTTGCATGATGATTTCTTTGCTGATGGAGCCACTTCCTGAGAGAAGGGAAGGTGGTCGTCCTCAGAAAACCATGACGACTCGATGGCGGGAAGCTATCCTTGGGATCACAATGGATGGTGGACAGAACCGTCATTGTTTAATATGAACACTGGTACTAAAATTTGATCAGTCTATGCTAGGTCTTAGACTTGTGAAAAGAATTACAAAACTTGCTTTGTGCAAAAGAACTATAGCCATTCCTTGAATACCCCTTTATCATGTGCATTGTTGCTGTGGTGACTTGTTGAGTACGGTTGGTACTCACCCTTACAAATATAAACTTAATCAGAAGCCGGAGATGAAGCTTCGGAGGATCCTTATGCCTATTACCCGGAGGGTGATGAAGACGAAGGCGCTCAATAGGTCTTAGTTACGGTCGTTGCCTGTGGCAATGGCGTGCCGCTGCCTTAACTCCGCTGCCTTATCTATTTTTGTTTTTGGATGTATTCCGGACCTCTCGGTCCGATGACTTAAGACTATGCCTGCGGGCTATTGATGTAATAATTCGTACAAGACACTCGTGTATGTGCACTGGTTACTTCAGCTATGAATTCGTGTGTACCAGACTACTTGATCCAGGGAAATGGTACTGTTCACACGATTGATTCCTGTTATAAAAACGGGGGTCCACACAAACCTTGGCCCGGCACGCCTAGGCTTCGAGCATTTGTCAGCGAAGTGGCCAAGCTCGCCACAGTTGAAGCAGGACCCTGGCTTTGACCCAGCCTCCTTCTTGGCTTGCGCGGATGGAACTGACTGTGCTGGTGCCATTGGTGGGCGTGGAGCTGCATTGCGGTTGGGCTGACCGCCATGGTAGTTCTGGCTGCCACTGGCGCCCTGATGGAAGTTGCTGGCATTGAAAGGGCGGTGCTGGCGGACGATCAGGGTGGTAGGTCCACCCTGCTGCCCGGGAGTGAAGTGCGGTCGCTGGTGGCTCCCTTGGTTGGACCGGAACTGCGCCGCCTTCCTCTTCCTATCCATTTTGTTGCGCTGATCCTCCTGACGAATTGCCTTGTCAACCAGCCTCTCAAAGTCGGCGTAATCTCCAGATATCAACTGGTTGGTTAGTTCATCATCTAGACCTGCTAGGAATTTCTCCTGCTTCTCGGCGTCAGTACGGACATCCTCTGGTGCATATCGCGCGAGGCGATTGAACTCATGGAGATACTCCGTCACTGTCCGGTTGCCCTGATGGAGTGCTCGGAATTCCCTCTTCTTTTGTGCCACGACCCCATCTGGCACCTACGCCTTCCTGAAGCTGCGGCAGAATTCCGCCCAAGTGACTTCTGTGCCTGGCGGGCGGGTAGCCATGTGATTGTCCCACCAAGCTGACGCGGGACCTTGGAGCTGGTGTGTGGCGAAAGCGACCTTTTCCTGATCATTGCACTGTAGGAGATTTAGCTTCTTCTCTATGGCATGGAGCCAATCATTTGCCTCCATAGGGTTGGTGGTGCTAGAAAAGGTGGGTGGTCTGACACGTAGAAACTCCAGCAGCTTGGACTGAGGGGGAGGGGGACCAAATTGCTGCTGCTGCTGCTCGGCTTGCTGCTGCATCCTCTGGTACATCTGCTGGTGCTGCTGCTGCATCTGCTGCATCATGGCTGTCATCATCTGCGTCTGATGAGCCATTACTTGGGCAAGGGTCGGATTCTCGGGGAGTGGTGGCGGACCATTGCCGGAATTGCTGTTGGGATGCACCCCGTCAGTGCGCTCTTCGCCGTTGCTGCCCTCGCCTGTTGCGCGGCTACCATTCCTGGTGTAGACCATCTGGAGGAAAGACAGACTGGGAAAAGAAGAAAAATAGATGCTCAAGAACTAAGCTTTATTATATAGGACTTTAAACTGCGATTGTTCTGATCTGAATTAAAGCACTTAAAACAACAAGCAAAAATCCTTATTAAGACAGCCATATCATAGGCACATGATATCGACCGTCAACTGACCCACAAGCGAGCAGACCTAAACACACAAACTAACAAGCAAAAGCTAAACAGTCGATAAACTAATGGAAAACGAGCCTAATGCTCGGAACGGCTCCTGCGGTCGGTGGAGTCGAAGGCGTCCTCCTGCTCATCACCAGGTCCCTCTGAGCGGCTCCTGGAGTCTAATAGTTACGCCTCGCCACTGCCCGGCTCTGTGCCTCTGGAACTGCTGCTGCTGTGGTCGCGGCTGCCACTGGGAGTTGCAGGCAACCAACCCCCATTGCCACTGGCTGGACCCCTGGTGGCTGACGCTGGAGCGAAAGAGAGAGCGGACGCGGGGGCTGCGGGAGGAACTGGAGGAGCTGTGGGAGGAGGTGGGTTCCTAGGCGCAAGCTGAATGCGCACGGGTGCAGTCGTCGTCTTGCAGGGCGTGGTGCGGATCCGGACTCCTCCTGGAGCTGGGAGACCCTTCAGCTGAGTGTTCTGCTTCTTCAGGCGTGCTATCTCATCCTTCAGAGCTACGATCCTCACGAGCTTCCCATCGTTCAAGGCCTTGGACGCCTTGTGCAAATCTGAGTGCATCCTGTCCATTCCCTTCATCACGGCGCACATGTGACCAAAGGTGGTGTCGTTCTCGCCGGCTGTCGGACGGAAAGTACTGACATCATCACTGCTGGCTCGACGAGGGTGGAATCGGTACGCCGTGTCGTGGAAGATGTAGTTGTGGCGCTCCCGTAGTCTGGCCATCATCAGGTATGCTGCCTCCTGACAGGCATGATCTGTTGTGCCTCCGGACGCCTCAACCACCATATTAGAGAGGCAGGTGCCCACATAGCCATGAACCTCCAGGCGGACACGGTGAGGAAGCTCGCCACTGAGCGGTGGAACAGTCGTGTACTCCGGCGCATTGGGGTAGCCCACCACCAGTGTCATGCGAGCCAATTCTGCCACAAAGTCATCCATGCCTTCTCCGCGGTGGTTGGGTGGGTGGTCAGCCATCTAGAGAAGACAAAGGGATAGGATCAATGCATGCTCAAATCCAAGTTTAAATAAAACAGAAAAGGACTCAAATAAGAGAAACGGATAAAAGCAGAATTTTATGCATAGATCATTTTGCATGAGAGCGAATAAATAAGACGGACTTACATAGCGATAAAATAATGGGGAAATTAGATACATCCTAGTGATAACAATAAGAGCAGAAATACCTTGCAACCCATATTCCTGAGCTAGGACCTAATGCATTTCACCCATCAAATCCCAACTGTCTGACGAATAAATCTCAAATAATTTTTACTAAAACCCTAGACCGACCTGTTTCGACAAATCTCACTTAAACGAGCGACCAAGATTTTTCCCTTGAACCACAAGAACAGATCCCAATTTTCCCGGAACAAATCCAATTGCAAAGAACATATGCAATGAAAAGAATTCAGAGGGCTCTTAAGTTTTTCCATTTGGCTTGTCCTACGGTCAAGGTCGGCTCTGATACCAACTTGTCACGCCCAAAAATTCCCGAATAGAATTCCCAGCATAATGTGCATTAAAATCCCCGTCCAGGACTAGCCAGGGTACACAAACGACAATGTTGACATTCAGATCCACGTCTTACAAACATCATAAAAGTCTTACATAAATGCAGCGGAAAAATGAAAGATAACAGAAGCTAAGCCTTGACTTGAACTGCAGGAACACCACTCCACAGGCATCCTCGACGGCACGGACGAAGCCTACTCCTCAGAGAACCACCATCGGACACATACTCGCACTCTGGGGTTGGGGAAAATAGAGCAAGACTGAGTACTACCCACTGTACTCAGCAAGTCATACCAGAATAGGGGTATGATGCAGGGATTTATCAAAGGGGAGCTAGAGTGGTTCATTAGCATAAAGCGAGCATTCATAAACAGGAGTCGAAAGAAGAAAACAGTTGTAATAATTACTCAATATTAATCATCCACTGTTCAACACTATCCCACGTTGCAACAGGCCCAACCATCCACCTAAACTATCCAATTTCATTAGGCTAAACTAGGGTGAAACTAATCACGGTGAATCTGGTTGACCGCCCATAACCGCGGGCATGGCTATTCGAATAGTTTTACTCTGATCAGAGGTGTACAACTGTACCCACAAGACACAGCCCCACGACACGTTACCGTGCGCCGACATGCCACCACGACATACCGGAAAGAGGCCGTGACAGGACCCTTCGCATAACCCCCTCTAACCAAGCACACCACACCTCAGGTTTCACCCCCACTCCTCGCAAGGCAGCGGGCAGTCCCCTCTCGTGCCTAGGTGAATCCGGAAGCGACACAGGCCGTCGCAGGGCCCGACCCGCTCCATCACGCCCACCCTTGCCTGGATGCGTCGGCTAGAGGAAAGCTACACTACAAGCCCAGCCGTTGCCCACGCTGGCTTGTGGTAAGCACGATAAATTCTTCCAGGGTTTCCCGCGAACCGGTCCTTAATTGCCATGGGTGCGACTAGCAAAACCATGCACCCACAGCCCACCATGTGATTCCTTTTAATTAATCAACACCAAAGCGGTGATACTAATCCAACATTACCATTAGGACCTACAGTCTAAACATTAATAGGATTCCCCTCATTATGCGCTAGTTGAACTAAGCATGGCTAAGCATTCCCTAGTCCAATCTCTAGTCAAGTTATATCCCAAGCTAACAAAGGAACATGGTACAGAATAGTATGGCTACGACAGTGGGTAAACATCCCATAGTGATATTATAAAACAATGCAATATTTAGGAGAAAATGAGAGAGCATTTGCAATATAGGTTCAATATGATCAAGTGACAAGCATGACTTGCCTTGCTCTGCTGCTGGAGGAACCTCGGCGACAATCTCGAAGTACACCGGAGCGTCGGAAGAACCGGAATCTAAACGACATACAAGGCAAACAATGCAAACAGGCTATAAGACTACTGAAACAGAGAACAAAACCATATTTAATGGATTCTACACATTTTTCTTGATTTACTGAGACTTGAATGGGCTTAAACGGAGCATGGATGAATTAGTTATGAATTTGAGAAGATTCACTGTGTTTTTACTATAAACAGAAAAATCCTTAATTGAATTATTGCGCAATAAATACATCCCGGAGAGAGAGAGGGCGGCGCCGACATGCGGGCCCCACATGGCAGTGACACGGGGAGGGCGGCCCACGGTGGACCGAGTCCACGGACCGGGGAAGGGGCGCACCACGTGGCGCTGACGTGGCACCGACGCGGCGCACACGTGGCGGCCACGTGGCGACCACGCGGGCAGCCGAACCGAGGGCCCCGATCTACCCGAGGGTAGATCGGACGGCGACGGGGGCTCGCAGCCGGCGCGCGCGGGCGGCTCAAGCCGGCCCGGCGGCCATGGCGCGCGGCGGCGCGAGACGGCGATCGGCGGCGACCGGCCGGCGACGGCGGCGGCGGCGGGCGGCGGCGCGGGCGGCCCTAGCGGCGGCCGAGCGACTAAGCGGCGGCACGGCGGCTAAGCGACGCGGGAGAGAGAGGGAGAAAGGGGAGGAGGGCCTCACCGACGACGATCAGCGACGGCGAGCGACGGAGTGTGACGGCGACGGCGGACGGGCTCCGGGACCACCTAGCGAACAAGGTGAGAGGAGTTAGAGAGGGAGAGGGAATTGGAAGAGGGCGAGGACGCCGGCCGAAGGCGGCGGCCATGGCGGTGCTCACCGGCGCACGATGCGGAGGGGTTCCTGCGGCGGAATCTGACGGAAGAGGGGTGGACGGGGCGGCCCGGACGACGGCGAACGCGGCGGCGTCGACGGCGCGGCTCGGCACGGCGGCTAGCGGCGGCTAACAGCGACCGGAGCAGCGGCGGCGGCGGCGGAGAGGAGGGCGACGGCGCTAGGGCGGTAGATGGCACGGGAGAGCTCGGCGGAATGGGGAAAAAGGGAGAAGGGGTGGCGGTGGCGCTTAAATAGGGAGAGAGGGGGCTGGACGTGGCCGGGAAAGGCGGGGATCGCCGGCCGACGTGGGCGGAGCGGGGAGGAGAGAGAGGCAGGATTCGAAAATCGAATCCCGGCCATCTCGGGAGCGTGGGCGAGCGGTAGAGAAGGGGAAGTGGGCGCGGGAGGTGCGGGCACGAGGGCGACGTGGGCGGCGTGGCCCGGGAGACGCGGGAGCGTGGGCGCGGCGACGGCGGTCGGAGGAAGGAGACGGGCCCGACAGGTGGGCCCCACCTGCCGGTGTCCCCGAGAGAGAGGAGGCGGGCGGCCAGCTCGCGCGGGCTAGGCTGGGCCTCGGCCTTCGGCCGGCCCAGCGGGAGAGAGGGGGGAAAAAAGGAAATGGGCCGGCGGCCCAAGAAGAGGAAAAAGGAGGGAAAAGAAAAAAAAAGAAAAAGAAAAAGGATTTTCCTGGGATTTAAAATTGCATGTGCTCAATTTTAATTGGTTAAAATTATTTCTAGGGCTCTAAAAATTCCACTAAAAATCTTGTTAGCGACTTTCGACATGTAGAACTCAAGAAAAATTCCACATGCCAATTCCGATTGTTATTTGCATTAATTTATTAAGGTTTACTCTTGCTTTTCCCGGGTATTTTCTTGAGACCATTTAAAATTTCAATTTAGGCTTGGGAAAGAACTTCAGGGTGTGACACTACTCCTGGGAGGGCTCTTGCAGTTGAGCTCCGGTGTCGTCGAAGCCCAGGACCCTCTGTGCTGACTCTTCTGTAGCGGCTAGCTTTGGTCCCGCCGGCTGGCTACGGTGTCCGGCCCGGGTCAACTAATCGTCCTTTCAAGCTTCAAGCTTCCCAAAATGGTTAGGAACGCATGGTGGGAGGCCCTCTTCGAGCTAAAGGTTTGAAAGGTCGCGACATGCAAGCAAGGTTTGTTTTTGCTTCATTCATATAAGCGATTTTTTGCTATAAGTGTGGGGGCTACGATTCCTAGCTCTATCCTAGCGCTGCGTCGAGCTCTGGGCGCCGTCGACGCCCGGGGCCCCCTCTGCTGGCTCTTCTGTAGCGGCTGGCTTTGGCCCTGCCGGCTGGCTACAGCGCCCAACTTGGCTTGATCGTGGGTAAAGATTGTTGGCTATGGAAAATTTACTCCTCGCACTCGCGCGAAGATAATCATTTGCATAGAAGTATTATTGCTTATATTTATTTCTCTCCCATCTCTTCCTCGCGGTCCCGCGGTACCCACGTGTCGCGCGCTCGTTTGCCCCCCTTGGTAACAAAAAGTTTGTATTCGCTTCATCCATTCAAACGATTCTTTGCTAAAAGCGTGGAGGCTACGATTCCTAGCTCTATCCTAGCCCTGCATTGAGCTCTGGACGCCGTCAACGCCCGGGGCCCCTGTCACACCCTGATTTTCGTCTTAGGATTTATAAATTATTTAATAAATTATTAATAGAATTTATATTAAATGTTCATTAATTTACAAGTGAAGTTAAATGTGGGAAATAAAATTTCTTAAATATAAAGCATGGATGGATTTAATTTTTATTAAATTCTCCATGGTTAATTATACAAAGAGCATTTCAGTAATTATTAATTTTAATCATACAAAGAGCATTTCAGTAATTACCCACATATTAAATTAATCATTAAATGGTCTAATTATAATTTTGTTAAGTAATTTTAGTGTCCAAGTATTTTCAAGATTTTTCTTGGAATTATTTGAGCATTGGAAGTATTTTTAACAATTGAAAGATCATTTAAGTGATTATTTTAATTGGAAAAAGTTTTTAAATCCTTCCCTAAGTCGTTGGGCCGAATCCGGCCCAATCGGCCCAGCAGCCGAGCCGCCCTTCTCTCTCTCTCTGCCAAAGTCTGTTTTGCCTCCCTCCTTCAATCGGGCCGAGGAAATGAAGCCCGGCACGAAGTCTAGTTTGCCTCCCTGCTACAGTGCATCTTCAACCTCCAGCCGCTGGTACAGGCCGAGCCCGAGCTGCCCGATCCGCCTCAAATCCGCACCCAATCCGGCCCCTTTTCTTCCGGATTTTTGAGGGGTTTTGATCCTCTCGTTCTCCTCTATCTTTCCCCTCAAGAATTGGAGCAAATCGTTGGGTATTTTATCCGAATCAAACTCGTTTTCGAGTTTATCTCTAAAACCGAGTTTTTGATTTTCCGGCTTCGATTCCTCTCGTTTGGAGTCCGATCTCTCTAGTCCAAGCCTATATAAAGCATCCCCTAGTCCTCCTCTTTCGTTTGCCCTCTTTCCCGTGCTCTCTCATGCTCCGTAGCTTCGTCGCCGCGTCGTCCAACTCGCCGCCGCCGCCGGCCGAGCTTCGGCGAGGTCGCGCCGTCGATTCCGCCGTCGCCGCCGCTTCCCCTCGCCACCGTTAGGTGCGCAAGAAGGTGAGGAACCCCGGCCACCCGTCCTTCTTCGCCGCCGGCCACCGGAGAGTCGCCGCCGCCGTTCAACCGAGCCGCCGCCGTCGCCCTTCTCGTCGCCGGCCTTCGTCGTTCGTCGTTTGTCGTTGTGGTGAGTACCGTTGGGTTCGTCTCGTCGTCCTCTACGCGTAGGTGCCCTCCAAATCCGCAGCCGGCCGCTCTATCTCCGGCGAGGTCGCCACCGTGGTTCGGCCGGCATCGATGACGTCATCGTGACATCATCATCCTTTCTTTTTCCCGTTTTTTTCTAATAGATTAAATCTTCGGAAAATCATAACTAAATAACCGTAGCTCAGTTTCGAGTGGTTCAAGTTGCTAATTTTTTTCTAAAATAAAGATCTACATATTAAAATTGTCCATAAATTGAATTAAATTTATTTAATTCTTTTTAAATGGGCTTTAATTAGATTTAATCTTGTAAAATTCATAATAAATTCATTTGAAGTCAGAATGAGGCCGTTCAAGTCTCATAATTCATCTAAAATTATGATCTACATGTTTGTTTACTTTTTATGTACTGTTTATTTGGTTTTTATTAGTCTTTTTCTTCGTTTTGCGTGTTAGCTTGTCGTTTCCGTCGTTGCGAAGGTTCATGAGTGCGTCGGAAGTGATCAAGAAGATTAATTGAAGACCAATTATTGCAAGGCAAGTCACACAGATCCTAAACACAATCCTTTGAGCATGTTGATCCTATATTTAAATTCTCTATTTAATTCAACTGTGCATTTATTTTCGAATGTCACCGGGTGGTGTGAACCTACTCCTTTGTTATGGCTAATTTGCATTGAATGCCCTATTCCTTGATACCTTGGGTAATAAATTGATTAGCTTGAACCTTATATATTGGATTGGTTCAGCTAAATGCTATATGTAAGTTTGCTTAGCTATGCTTAGAAACATTAGCTAACTAAAGGGGTTAATTATAAACTATGTTATATTATTATTAATTAGGGTTACATTTAATGGTAGCTCACGATGGTTAATCGTGTGATGTTAATTAACTGATAATTAAAACCTGGTTAAGGTGGGTTGTGAGCATATGGTTTTGAAGGTCGTGCTCATGGCAATTAAGGACCGGTTCGCGAGCTACTGTTGTGAAACATTTATCGTGCCAACCACAAGCCAGCATGGGCAACGGCTTTATCTTTTGTATAGCGTGATTCATTATAGTGCGCCAGACTGAGAAGTGGCGAGAAGTCCATGGGGGTCGCTGGGGAGTCCATGCCTTGTTTATAAGGGGGTGATTATGATCCAGGAACGGTGCACTGTTTTGAGTTGTGTTGTGCAAAGGGTATTGTCACGATTTCCCCCTTTGCAATGCCGTGGTGGTATTTCGGGGCATGGCAACATGTGTGGAATCGTGTCTTGTGGGTACAGTGGTACACCTCTGGTCAGAGTAAAACTATTCGAATAGCCGTGCCCGCGGTTATGGGCGAGTTGAGCAATGTTTTTCGTGATTAGTCTCACACCTCTCACAATAATTATTGATGATTAACTGGTAATAATTTGCTTAGCTCCTGGTTTGGAGTTAGATCTGTTCAGCCGGGTATGGTTGTTCAGGATGGTTGGGCCTGAGCAGCATGGGTGTGCTGTTCAGTGTTGATTAAAATTGATGATTAATTACTCTACCGTTTTACTTATCTTAAATCTTTGCTAAATGCTGCTTTTGCAAATGAGCCTATATTATGCCATCCTTTGGAATCCTTGTGCACTTGCATATTTGCTGTGTGGCTTGTTGAGTATGTCATATGCTCACCTTGCAATAATCAATCAACCTCAGTTGAAGAAAAAGGATCCAGAAGGAGAAGACGTTTGGCTTATACCCCAGTTGAGCTGCCTGTGGGAGTGGAGCCGGAGCTTCGCTAGATTTTATTTTTCCGCTGCAGTTTTCTTCTTGGTGAGGACTAAGTGCCTCTTAAGTAAGTATTTATCGTTTTAGTTAATTTGATGAATCTGTATATTAAATTGTCAGTTTGTGTACCTCGGCTGATTCCTGGACGAGGATTTTATGCACAAATAAGTTCGGAAATTACTAGTGAATTTTCGGGCGTGACAGCCCCCTGTGCTGGCTCTTCCGTAGCAGCTGGCTCTGGCCCCGCCGGCTGGCTACGGCGCCTAGCTTGGCTTGATCGTGGGTGAAGATTGCTGGCTATGGAAAGTTCAGTCCTCACACTCACGTGAAAATAATCGTTTGAATAGATGAAGTAGAACACGAACAGAGGTTAACAAAAAGTAGGGGCAAGCGAGGTACACGGTGTAAGGTCACGGGCCCGAGAGAATCTAACAACGTTTGCTGGGTATATACAGGAAATAAGTTCACGGCCTAACGTACGGGCTAAACTCCCGAGCCTATGGCGCCTCGGAAACCGGGAAGGAAGTGGGAAGTTAGGCTGGCGTGTGAACGTGGCTAAACTCCCACCGCCCAACTCCCAGGATGATAGGACAGAAGACTGGGACCACATATCATTAGACTAGGAGAGTGGCGTCAACCCTAGCCACCTGGGGAAGGTTTTGGTCAGGGCTAACGTCGGGGGCTACTGTCGGTGATATGGGCCCGGGGGTATCATGTTTAGAGGGAGGAGGCCGCCCCAAAACCCACGTGGCGTCCCTAGAGGAGGGTGGCGCCCGGGAGGAGTGGCGGCCGCCCCCTCAGCTTAGGGTACCGAATTTGGAGCGAGGAGGCTGCCCCCAAACCCACATGGCACTCCCCTGAGGGGGTGGCGCCCGGGGTGGAATGGCAGCTGCCCCCTCCTTGCTTGGGGGTCGGGCTCGTCCCGATCAAGACTAGAGGGAGGAGGCTGCCCCAGGCGCCACGTGGCCCTCCCCCGAGGGGGGATCGGGCCTGAGGTAGGGCGGCGGTCGCCCCCTCCTGTGACTAGGGGTCGGGCTCCCCCGACCCCCTCTCTAGGTCGCCACGTGCGATGGGTTAGATGGCCGCCTCCAGGCGGGCCCGTCCCAATCAAGACTAGAGGGAGGAGGCTGCCCCATGCGCCACGTGGCCCTCCCCCGAGGGGGGATCGGGTCCGAGGTAGGGCGGCGGCCGCCCCCTCCTGTGACTAGGGGTCGGGCTCCCTCAACCACCTCTCTAGGTCGCCACGTGCGATGAGTTAGATGGCCCCTTCCAGGCGCTCACCTACCCGCTTTTATGGCGACCTGAGCGGTTGTGCCACGCTGCATTTAATGTGGCATGCAGTGCACTCAACCGATCAGTGACCGATCTGTGACAGGTCCGTGACCGGTCGAATGACCGATGGGTCGCCCTGTCAGTTTGTCAGGCGGCATGCGGCGTGCTCCGTCCCATCCCATCATAATAATGAGGGGCTTCATAGCCTCTTACCCCGCTCAGAGCTGGTCCAACCACTCTAAACTGACCTGGGTTCCCGTTTCCTGGGGCGAATGACAAGGGCACCCTGCATGATTTGATGGGCTCCGCGCAGCAGCCGACATGCAGATAGCTTCTTGGCTAAGGCACAAGACATGTAATTAATATAGAGAATATTTTCCCTTCTCCCTAGATAGCACTCGCAGCACATGTGGTATCCCCTTAGAGTATAAAAGGAGAACCATACCTAACGGGAAGGGGATTCGAACTCTGGATCCCTGAGCCAAAGCTTTTCTAACCCTAGCTTGTACATTGGAGATTCAAAGGCTTTGCAAGCACAGAAGAATCATTATATACACAGGAGTAGGGTATTACGCTTCATAGCGGCCCGAACCTGTATAAATCCCTTGCGTCTCTTTTATCTCAAAAACCTTGGATCTCACCCGTTGCCCCCGGCCGAACCAAAAAAGGGGATCTTAAGATCTCCCGCTAGAGAAGATCATTCCTCGACACATCCTAAATTGGAAACTCTTTTAATCACACGGTGGATGTCCACCCATTTATTATATGCCATCTAAATAATTATAAAAAAATGATAAGATTGATCAATATGTAATATATCACTCACAAACATGCAAGTTCAAATTCAATTTCTACAAATTGTAACAAAAATAACAATTAAAACTTAAATTAGTATAAGTATATTTGCAGTTGAATTTGTTATTTTTGTTACAACTTATAAAAGTTGAATTTAAAGTTACATGCCTGTGGGATCATATATTACATATTGATCTATCTTATCAAGTGTTCTGAAATTGTTTTAAACTGTTTGGTTGACATGTAATAAACGAGTGAACGTCTACCACGTGGTTTGCTAAGATGCGAGATTGCTAAGGGGCGATCGATCGCCCCTAGCGGGCCCCCTCTCCTCCACGTGGTTTCATTTTTTAGCACCGCATTACTTTCATATTTTAGTAAATTTATACACCTAAAGTTTACACATCTAAAGTTTAGAGACCCAAAGTTTATATATCCAATTCAAATTTGAATTTGAATTCAAATATTTTTTATATATAGTATTTATATACATCTAAAGTTTATACACCTAAAGTTTATAGACCCAAAGTTTATAAGTCAAAAGTTTACATACTCGATTCAAATTTGAATTTGAATTCAAATATTTTTTATATATAATATTTTTATGCATCTAAATTTTATACACCTAAAGTTTATAAACCCAAAGTTTATAAGTCAAAAGTTTACATACCTGATTCAAATTTGAATTTGAATGATATCCTATTCAAATTTGAATTTGAATTCAAATATTTTTTATATATAATATTTCTATGCATCTAAATTTTATACACCTAAAGTTTATAAACCCAAAGTTTATAAGTCAAAAGTTTACATACCCGATTCAAATTTGAATTTGAATTCAAATATTAGTTTATAGACCCAAAGTTTATAAGTCAAAAGTTTACATACCCGTTTCAAATTTGAATTTGAATTCAATTTTTTATATATAGTATTTCTATACATAATTATTTTCAACTCTATGTTTCTTTTTTTAAAAAAATTTATGGTGTAGTAGGAAGAGAAGGAGAGGAGGAAGGAAGAGAGTAGTGTATAGGGGGATGGGGGTGACCGCCTCACCCGCCCATTAGCCGGCCCCCACTAGATGCCCGAATCTGTTCCCGTGGAAAATCTTAACCCGAGACGCACGGAGATGTTGGGGTCGTCCACGACCACGAGTATACCACGCACCATATACTGATTGTGAAACGAACTATATATACGTACGCTCCTGAAGTCCTGATCACTCCTAAATGAGCCTGAATGTATATATGTATAGATTGCAACGTACGGTACGCATACACAAGTCGATCGAGGATCCAATCGAAACAATGCGTCTTCGCTTCAAGACTACGGTCGACATCTCGCTGGCAGCGTCGATGGCCTACGCGGCCTTCGGTGCGGCGGTGGCCTACCCGGCCAGCGCTCCAGCGGCTCTGGCGCGCGCCTTCGCGCTCGGCTACGGCGTGCTCCTCTTCCTGCTCCCGTTCTCCGTCTACGCGCTCGAGTTCCTGCGGCCGCCGTACCCAATCGATCGCACGCCGCTGTCGATGATCACGTGCGCCACGGCCACCCCCGTCGCGCTGTCCGTCGCCGTGTTGACGGTGCTCAACCAAGGAAGAGCCGGCGGCGATGTCGCCTTCGCCGCCTGCGTCGTCTGGATCGCCGACGTAGCCGCCGTCCTGTCCCTCGCGTGGTGCCTCACGCACGGTGGCACCATGGGCGTGGCTTTAAACAGGAGAGGACAGTACGGGGAAATCTGCAAAGTGTTGAGATTATAGACATATAATGATTTAATCTATTCCATAAATAAATCATGACATTACAGATGAAAACTAGCATGAACGCATCATTAGATCTACACATGTAAACTACACAGTATAACATGAACAGATCAAATATGCGCAACATATTGAACACGTACCGAGGTGACGGAAAGACCGGCTGCTTGGTCGAAACTTTTCGCAGGTGTCTACGAAGACACGAAACACGCGAGCGAAGAGGAAGGCGAGCCGTCGCGAACGAAGAGGGAGCAGTGGCGCAAAGCGCTTCCCAAAAACCTTATTGCCGCCTTCTCCCGGTGCAGGACGTCGAAGGCAGAGGTTCCGGAGACCTGCTCTCCCGATCGCCGGTGCACGCCGGCGAGCGGGATGGAGTAGTCTACGAGCGACGGCGCAGTACAGAGTAGGAGGCAAACCCTAGATTGATTTCGCGTGTGTTGCGTAAAGACGGCAGGTCGGTTTATATAGAGAAGGGTCGCTTGATCAGGGCGCCCGCACGATCTCTACTGCGCGTAACCGAACCGGATAAGTCGCGCGTAACTTATCCGGACTCCACGCCGTTTGCACGCACCGGATTTTTCTGAACGTTTCCAAAACAAAAACGAATCCGAATTTGCAGCAAAACAAAACTGCAAAAGGAGGCTGCATCTGCGCAAGGGTGAGGAACCAATTTTTCGGACCATTCGACGCGTACGTCGTGCACGCGCGCCGCCTGCCCTGCCCTGCCCTGCCCTGCCAGGCGAGGCGAGCGAGCGCGCGCGTGTGTTTCCCCTCTTCTCTCCACCACACATGCTTCAAGTGACTAGGAGGGCATCCTCCCTTTTAAGGAGGTCCCCCTCTCCTAGAATAAGCAAGGTGGTACTAAACTCCACATGCATGCCATCCCATGAGGTGGGCTTTTGTGATTTTCCAAAGAATTAATCTTCGAGTGGGCTAAGGCCCATTCATTAATTCCAACAATCCCCCACCAAATCTCAAAATCCCACTGAGATTTGCCTTTTCCAATATACTGTTTATATACCAGTGGTTCGATGGAGACCAATTAAGGTTGAACATCCACCTAGAACTCCAAGTTACACTTACTCACAACTTGAACAATGGACTACGCCTTGAATTGCAAGTCTTGTGCAAGCAAGTTTCACTCAAAGTCTTATCTGGTACTAGACCGTCTGTAGACTACCCCTCGGGTGGAGCGTATAAGTCATACTCCTAGGTCTTTAGTAAGCTTCCTAGAAGATTCACCCAAAATCTTCATAGACTGCGACCAACAGTCAAGCTCACAAAGGTGAGTTCTTTCAAGAATGCTCTGCAGGACAACATCTTCGCTAATTAAAGCCAACAGAACTCATTAAGGCATAGCCAACCTGCCTTGCAGCTCACGAGAGTATATGCATCTTCACTTGGAGAGGGTATATATATTGGTACTCTCCTCTAGTTTATTAATGGTTTGTTCTTCCCAGGATCTAATTCACGGGATCTCCGATCACATAGACTGGGTTACCACCATAGTATAACTCACATGGGTCTCAAACCCATCTCCTTCGAAGCATTGTCTATCACATTTCGTGATAGTCCCTTCGTGAAGGGATCTGCCAGATTTCTCGCTGTTTGGATGTAATCCAACGTTATAACTCCGGAGTTTCTTAATTTCCTGACAGACTTCAATCGTCTTTTCACATGTCTAGACGATTTCATATTATCCTTAGAACTATTCACTTTGACAATTACCGTTTGATTGTCACAGTTCATAAGGATAGCCGGCACCGGTTTTTCAACAACAGGCAGATCCATTAATAGATCACGCAGCCATTCTGCCTCAACAGTAGCAGTATCCAGTGCCGTTAGCTCTGCTTCCATGGTTGACCTCGTCAAAATGGTCTGTTTGCAAGACCTCCATGAAACAGCACCACCACCCAGTGTGAAAACATATCCACTAGTGGCTTTGATCTCATCCACATCAGAGATCCAGTTAGAATCACTATAACCCTCCAGTACCGCAGGATACCTAGTATAGTGAAGCCCCAATTCCATAGTACCTTTCAGATAGCGCATTACTCGCTCAAGCGCACGCCAGTGATCATCTCCCGGATTAGAGGTAAATCGGCTCAACTTGCTTACAGCAAAGGAGATATCAGGCCTAGTTGCACTAGCCAGGTACATCAACGAGCCAATGATTTGGGAGTATTCCAGTTGATTCCTAGCAATTCTCTTGTTCTTGCGAAGCAACAAGCTAGGATCATAAGGTGTTGGAGAAGGCTTACTATCAATGTAGCCAAAGCGATTCAAGATCTTCTCCACATAATGGGACTGCAAGAGTGTAATCCCATTCTCACCTCTAATTAGCTTAATGTTTAAGATAACATTAGCTACTCCCAAATCCTTCATATCAAAATTTTGAGACAAGAATGATTTAACCTCATTTATCACCTCAAAATTTGTCCCAAATATCAGTATGTCGTCAACATACAAGCACAAAATAACTCCCTCACCCCCACCATGGCGATAGTACACACATTTATCTGCCTCATTGACTGCAAAGCCTGCAGATGTCAATGTTTTGTCAAATTTCTCATGCCATTGCTTAGGAGCTTGTTTCAGACCATACAAAGACTTCAACAATTTGCACACTTTGCCTTCTTGACCTTCAACTACAAACCCATCAGGTTGATCCATATAGATCTCCTCATCCAGCTCTCCATTAAGAAAAGCTGTCTTAACGTCCATTTGATGAACGAGAAGACCATGTGAGGCTGCTAGGGAAAGTAGCACACGAATTATGGTCAATCTAGCAACAGGTGAGTAAGTATCAAAGAAATCTTCGCCTTCTTTCTGAGTATAGCCCTTAGCAACAAGCCGAGCCTTGTACTTTTCAATAGTACCGTCAGGCCTAAGCTTCTTCTTGAACACCCACTTGCACCCCACAGGTTTACACCCATAGGGTCGCTCTGTCACCTCCCAAGTCCCGTTAGCGATAATGGAATCCATTTCACTACGGACAGCCTCCTTCCAGTAGTCTGCATCAGGAGATGCATATGCTTCTGAAATTGACTTAGGAGTGTCATCCACGAGGTACACAGTGAAATCATCACCAAAAGACTTAGCCGTCCTTTGTCTCTTACTCCTTCGAGGAGCTTCACTGACATCCTCCTCAGAGACAAGTTCATGTGTATGTTCAGTTTGTTCTGGTGGTGTGATTGAACTGGGAATTATCTCAGAGGGTTGGTTCGAACCACTATGTGTATCCTTCATTGGGAAAAAACTCTCAAAGAAGGTAGCATCACGAGACTCCATAATTGTACCAACAGGAATGTCCGGTACCTCGGATTTAACTATTAAAAATCTATAGGCAATGCTATGATGAGCATATCCCAGAAAAACACAGTCCACAGTCTTAGGTCCAAGTTTGCGCTTCTTCGTTATTGGTACATTGACTTTCGCCAAGCACCCCCATGTGCGCAAATAAGAAAGTGATGGTTTTCTACCAATCCATATCTCATATGGTGTTTTGTCCTTATTTCTGTTAGGAACTCTATTTAACACATGATTTGAGGTCAACAATGCCTCCCCCCACCATGCCTTAGGCAGTCCCGCGGTGTCCAACATGGCATTCACCAAGTCAGTCAGTGTGCGATTCTTCCTTTCAGCAATCCCATTAGACTCGGGAGAGTAGGGAGGCGTCCTCTCATGTATAATGCCATGTTCCTCACAGAATAAGTCAAACTCGTTCGAGAAAAACTCTCCACCACGATCAGACCTAAGCCTTTTTATCTTTCTGTCAAGTTGATTTTCAACTTCTGCCTTATAAATTTTAAAAAAGTCTAGAGCCTCGTCTTTCGTTTTCAACAAGTACACATAGCAAAATCTAGTAGCATCATCAATCAATGTCATGAAATATCGTTTTCCACCCTTCGTCAACACCCCATTCATTTCACAAAGATCTGAATGTAGGAGTTCTAGTGGTGCCAAGTTTCTCTCCTCGGCACCCTTGTGAGGCTTGCGAGGTTGCTTCGATTGCACACAACTATGGCACTTAGAACCTTTGACAATGGAAAACTTAGGAATTAAACACATGCTGGAAAGCCGAGACATCAAGCCAAAATTAATATGACATAAACGTGAATGCCAAACATTAGCCTCATCATCCACACTGCCACAAATATGGTTCACAGACTTATTGCAGAAATCAGAAAGGGAAAAGCGGAACAGGCCTCCGCACTCATAACCTTTACCAATAAAATATCCATGTTTAGACACGACTACTTTATTAGACTCAAAAACCAACTTAAATCCGTCTCTGGTCAGACGGGAGCCACTAACAAGATTCCTGTCGATAGAAGGGACATGCTGCACGTTCTTCAGCTGCACGATCTTTCCCGAAGTAAACTTCAGATCTACCGTGCCAACACCATGAACAGAAGCATATGACCCATTCCCCATTAGGACGGTGGAACCCCGTGCGACCTGATAAGAAGAAAACAATGAGATGTCAGCACAAACATGTACATTGGCCCCAGTATCAACCCACCAATTAGTAGACTGATTGACTGAAAAAACAGTAGGTAAATTACCATACCCGCTTCCATCTCCAGTGTTGCCAATGGTCACATTAGCAGACTTAGAAGTCTGCCCTGCAGGTGCCTTCATCCCCTTGCGCTGAGGACACTTCCTAGCCAGATGACCAACTTGGCCACACACAAAGCAAGTCCTCTCATCCTGATTAGGATTGTTGTTGTTCTTCTTCTGCTTCTTGAAGTTGGTGGTCTGCTGAGCTTTGTATTTCCCCTTGCTCTTGTTCTGGGCCTTGTGCACAACATTGGCACTGGACTGCCCACCATCGCCCTTAGACGCGGCATCTTTTTCCCGAGCTTTCTCCTCAACATCAAGAGACGCTATCAACCCCTCAACGGAGTATTCCTGTCTCTTGTGTTTGAGTGCAGTACCGAAACTTCTCCAAGATGGAGGTAGTTTTGCAATAATGCACCCGGCCACAAATTTGTCGGGTAAGACACACTTAAGGAGTTCGAGTTCCTTAGCCATGGTTTGTATCTCATGAGCCTGTTCGACTACAGAACGGTTGTCAGCCATCTTGTAGTCATGAAACTGCTCCATGATATACAGATCATTGCTAGCATCAGTAGCACCGAATTTAGTATTCAGTGCATCCCACAACTCCTTAGCGTCGGTCATATGCATATACACCTCGACCAGACGATCGCCAAGAACGCTAAGAATGCATCCCACAAAGAGAGTAGTGGCTTCCTCGAATTGCTTCTGCTGTTCAGCAGTAAGAACTCCTTCAGGTTTGCCAGTACTCACCCAGAAGCATTTCATAGCTGTCAGCCACAGAGTGACCCTGATCTGCCATCTCTTAAAATGCACACCGGTGAATTTATCCGGCCTCAGTGCATCGGCAAAACCAGCCATAGTAAAATCACAGTGCCTATAATAAGGTTTTTGGATTGTTGAGATTATAGACATATAATGATTTAATCTATTCCATAAATAAATCATGACATTACAGATGAAAACTAGCATGAACGCATCATTAGATCTACACATGTAAACTACACAGTATAACATGAACAGATCAAATATGCGCAATATATTGAACACGTACCGAGGTGACGGAAAGACCGGCTGCTTGGTCGAAACTTTTCGCAGGTGTCTACGAAGACACGAAACACGCGAGCGAAGAGGAAGGCGAGCCGTCGCGAACGAAGAGGGAGCAGTGGCGCAAAGCGCTTCCCAAAAACCTTATTGCCGCCTTCTCCCGGTGCAGGACGTCGAAGGCAGAGGTTCCGGAGACCTGCTCTCCCGATCGCCGGTGCACGCCGGCGAGCGGGATGGAGTAGTCTACGAGCGACGGCGCAGTACAGAGTAGGAGGCAAACCCTAGATTGATTTCGCGTGTGTTGCGTAAAGACAGCAGGTCGGTTTATATAGAGAAGGGTCGCACGATCGCGCGTAACTTATCCGGACTCCACGCCGTTTGCACGCACCGGATTTTTCTGAACGTTTCCAAAACAAAAACGAATCCGAATTTGCAGCAAAACAAAACTGCAAAAGGAGGCTGCATCTGCGCAAGGGTGAGGAACCAATTTTTCGGACCATTCGACGCGTACGTCGTGCACGCGCGCCGCCTGCCCTGCCCTGCCAGGCGAGGCGAGGCGAGCGAGCGCGTGTGTTTCCCCTCTTCTCTCCACCACACATGCTTCAAGTGACTAGGAGGGCATCCTCCCTTTTAAGGAGGTCCCCCTCTCCTAGAATAAGCAAGGTGGTACTAAACTCCACATGCATGCCATCCCATGAGGTGGGCTTTTGTGATTTTCCAAAGAATTAATCTTCGAGTGGGCTAAGGCCCATTCATTAATTCCAACACAAAGTACAGGAGCGGACGAAAAAGTCCAACAGCCATGCCGCCGTAGTCCCTGTTGACGTTCGGTACGCGATTTGGGATGCCAAGATTCGCTTTGCGGTGGCCGTGTCTCCCGCGGTCGCGGTTGCTGGCGGCGTCGTGATCGGCGGCGTTTCATTCGTGGGTCTCTCCTACGCCGCCGTCTTCTTCGCGTTCCCTACGGGCCTCTTGTACTTTCGGGACCTGTACGCTTATCCTACGGACCACATGCCGAAGCAGCTCGAGTGGTGCTACGTCTCGGTGCCTATGGCCGTCGTGATGTTGTTCCGCCTCGTGTTGGCGGCACGGCACGCAACCACGCTGGACAGCAGGCTCGTCGCCTTCACCGCCGTCATGTTGGCAGTAGACGTTGCCGCAATTGGGTTTCTCGAATGGCGCAGCAGGAGGGAGATGCCGAAGCCTCGTGGTACACGTGCGAGCGCGTCGGAGATCGTCACGTCGTTTGTGATGGTTTGCTTACGGTATTGGTTGTATCTACACGTTTTCTACGTCATTGGCAACGGTTCGCAAAGATGGTTCAGTTAATCGGAGTCCAAAACTATCAGTAACAAATTATGTAATAATGCCCGATCTATTGCTTTTGTTTTAGAGACATTACCATTAGTCAACATTTTTTTTAGAGAAGGAACTGTTAATCAGCATAGTCAGTCGAGCAACCGAATTTTATTCAAATTGAAGTGATATCAGAATCAGCATTGCGGCACGTAGAATGTACTGCCTACTGGTACACGAATGAGAATACGTCATGTTCCATGTGCGGCATGTAGAATGTACTGCCTACTGGTACACGAAAGAGAACACGTCATGTTCCATGTAGCAACAATACTCATGGTCATTGGATCAACTGATCAATGCTCAGCAAATCATAAGGAGGAAGCAACCGGCCTTTGTCTTCGTCGTGGATCCTTAGACTGGCGAGACTTTACTTGAATCACTTGTACTCGCCAGAGGAACGCCTTTTTTCTGATCGTCAGAACCTTCAACACAAGCAAAAATGATGGAAATGTCACGCAAGAATAAAAGCTTCTAGGAAACTAGCATTTCAATTGAGATCGTTTACAAGTTTGTACTCCTAAAAAAAAGTTTGTACTCCTAAAAAAAGTCACATATCCTTATCTAAAAAAAGTTCCCATATCGTTAATTATCTTTAAAACAAAAGTTCACATGTAGTAAGAAAGAAATTAATACTTCCAGATAAGAATATAATGAGTATCATATGCATTCATGCTCATGCCAAAACTGACTCTGTACAGTACTCTGTGCTAAAATGGTTTGGCAGAATACCCTGTGACTAAGCAACAAATCAAACTACCAAAAAGCTAATTTACATTGATATGTTAATGTACACGACGATAGATTCTGGTGCAGCTACTGACCATTAAAGCAGTCATGACGAGCAATATGAGCAGACCAGTAAAACAGGGCAAGACTGGGTTGGAATCTAGCGTTCACCGAAGTACTAATGTTAGATTATCAGTAAGATTATTCCGTACAAAACTTACTAAGATCATTTCATATGATCAAAACATTTATAACGAGTTGCGCGTGATAGAGATAGAGTGCTGAATAGTGCGATTTAGTCAACTTACTGACTCTAAACGTTCCAAAAATGAAGAATAATGGACAAAGTAATGAATTCTAGCCGTGCATGAACATGAAGCTGTAATTTCGAGTGCTTATTTCACAGAGTGCATGCATGATCAGGCCTAGCAAACAGGAGACATCTTATCCAGGTGAATCCTTAAGTACTTCATTTCCATGCTTAATTCAGAGTAAAGACATGCATGTTACATCAAATTAGGCGACTAATTAATTACTCAAGAAGACACCAAACAGAAAAGCAGTAGAAGACTAATCAAGTAATCAACACAAAAAAATCAGGAAAGAAGATTATACAGTTACTTACCAGAATTTGGGCGAGCCCAAGCACGAACGAATCGGGACGAGTGGTAACGCATCGGCGGGTTCAGCATCGCGAAGAACTGCCATTCCAGGACCTTGCGCGTGTACAGGTTGACGCCGAACAGCCGCGAGCGCATGAAGAAGTAGGCCACATTGCCGGGGAGCTCCGGGTGTATGAACGCCACCGTGGGGATCTCCCGCGGCAGCTTGGTCGCCTTGTAGCCCTCGTCGTTCCAGATATCCTTGACGAGCGGCTGACAGTCGAGACGCCAAGTCCCGGCATCCTGATCGACCAGCGTCCACATGCTGACCACCGGTTTGCCGTCGTACTCGCGCTCGTGTATCCCCATGTACCGGAGATCGTCGCCTCTAAACCCAACGCACCTGCGCTTATCGAGGTCAGGCGTGCCCGGCGGCAGCTCGCAATCCGGAGGGAGCGGGACGAAGCGCAGATTCTGACGTCTCGTGCTGATGTCGCATGAGAGGAGACCGTAGGAGAGATCCACCCACCAGACTATCGTCTTGTGCACGACGACGCCGTTGCCGCCCCAGGGACGGTCGCGCGGCGGGTAGTCGACCACATGCGTCGCCCAGATTTCGGGAACCGAGAAGTAGATGAGCAGGGCGGCCTTGTCTGAGCCGACTATGGGGTGGAGATCGGCGACGTGGAAGATGGTTTTCGTGATGGCGACGAGACCAGCGTTCCCGGGGTGGAGGATGGGGAAGCCGTGGTCGGGGAGGCGGGTGGACTTGTGTTTGAGCGTGTCGCAGATGAAGTACGCCTTGGGGAAGCCGTGGTGCTCGCCGAGTGGCCCACGGTAGAAGCCGTCGAGGACGGGCGGCTCCGGTTCGGGCCCCTGGCTGGCGTAGAGGAGGAGGCGGCCATGGAGGTCGGCGCCGGCGACGTAGGGGTGGTCGTCGATGGTCTTGCGGCGCGGCGCAATGCTCCGGTGCACGACAAGGCGGGTGGCGCGCGGAGCTAATGCGACCTTGATCACGTTGTCCATGCCCGCCTCGAAGTAGTCGCCGCGGACGACGTGCGGCACGCAAGCCAGGAGCACCCATTTCCGCCCGTCCTTCTTCCGCCAGCGCCTGTCCTTCACCGCCGCATCCACCTTCTCCATTGGCGGCGCTTCGGACATGGCCGGAGAGAGAGAGAGATTTGGGTTGGTGTTGGGGGATTTTTTTTTCGCAGCAGAGTGGATTTGCTATTTGGCTTGGGAGAGAGGCGGGCCGTGGTCTGGTCACGTTCTGTGCCGCCGCTGTGTCGTGGTTTATATCGCCGACTCGGCGTGGAGTTCCCGTGGATGGCACGAGCCGGTACATTTCGTGCTCGAGAAGAGAACGCAAATGGTTCATCAGCGCTAGCGTGCGCGTGCGCGGCATTGCCATGCAACGGTTAGAGCGAGCGCGAGGTTCAGGGTGGCGAACACATAGCATGGGGGGCGCGGTGGCAAGCGTGAGCTAGCACAGGGGAGAAGCGGACGGCGAGCATGCACGAGTGCGATGTACCGTGTGCGCGCGCCGATGGTGACGCCTGACGCGCGGCCGCGCGGGCGCACGGGAGTACGCGACGGCGCCGGCCGCAAGGACAGGCGCGCAGGCGAGGGATCGATCGAAGCGAGTGCGCCGCGCCGAAAGCTCGTGCGATTGTCATGGGCGGGGAACACGACGCGAGACGACGGGGCGCACGCTGGGAGAGCGAGGCGGTTGTGGTCTGGATCGTACGGCGCACACCGGCACACGGGGGTCTGGCCTGCGTCGACGCAGGCACCCAGCCAGTCAGGCATCGTGGGTACTTGGTTTTCCAGTTTTTGCTTAATTTGACGGGACCACCTGTACATTTGTCGATAAATTTTCTTCTAAAAATTTAACAGATATAATTATAATACAATTATAATGTAATTACACTGTAACTTATATGTAATTACACTGTAACTTGCATGTAACTACAGTGTAACTTGTATATAAGTTTCACGTAATTTTGAATTGTTAGATCTATTACAAAATTTGTTCTGGTGAGGAAGAAAAAAAATCACATCACATACATATGTGAAAAAATTTGTTCTCACAACCTCCATTTTACCAAAATAAATGTTATGGAGAGATTTTTGAAAGTTACATACATGTTACATTATAGTTACAGTGTAATTACATGCAAATTACAGTGTAATTACACTACAATTGTACTATAATTATATCTGTCAAATTTTTAGTGGAAAATTTGTCGATAAATATATAGCAAATTCGTACTTTGACACGTGATCAGCAATGCAGCGGTCACTTGGAGGACACCGTGTCCGGTGCTCCTGGCCGCGTTCTCCGACTGCGCCACGCAGGGCACATCAACCAAAACAGTGCAACGTTATGGTTTCAGTTTTGGTCTCGGTATCATGCTATCAGCACATTATTTCTTTTTCCTTTTTGAGTAGGAAAGGCATGAGCTCTGCCTTGATCAAATTAAGAAGAGAAGCAGGCGGTACAGTACTACTCCTAGACTAGTACTAGTCATTGTTCTTGTTCAGTACATTCTAGGAGAAGAGTGTAACGAAATGTCAGGAAGTCAAAACGTGGGTCCAATTCACATGCAGTTGACAAGACGTTATCATTGATAAAAAAAATTAGAAAAGTAACTGTTTTTTTTGAGAATTAGAAAAGTAACTGTTGATCAACATAATCATGGCCAGCCAACTGAATTTTATTTATTAAAATGCAGTGAAAGCATAATCAACATCGGTACACATAGCAATATATGCTCATGGTCATTGGCTCAATTGATCAATGCTCAGCGGATCATCAGGAGAAAGTGACCGGCCTTTATCTCCGACGCGTCGTTCCCTAGACCTGCCTGACTTAGAGCAAGTCTAATAGTAGAGCCTCAAATTCATCTATAGTCAATCTAATAGCCAATACATATAATAGTTGCTTACTATACTAATATATGATCGCACCTGTCATACACACAGTGTGTCTTGGAGTCCGTACTGCAGCTGGCTACGGATCTGTAGTCCGCTGCTCTTCTCTCTCATCGTTTATCTCATTAAAATATGTTTATAGCTGGCTAATAGTCTGCTATTGCATCTGCTCTTACTAGCTTGTACTCGCCAAAGGCGCGTCTTTCTTCTGATCGTTAGAACCTTCAAGACAAGCCAAAAAAAAAGATGTAAACGTCACACAAGGTTAATTAGCTTCCATGGAAATTGAGATCAATTACAAGTTTGTTCTTGTTTCAACTACTGTGTAAGAGTATCATGCATGCTCATGTCCTACTTGGAATAAGGTGTACGTGACCTCATCCTTGCACGCATTCAGGTTTAAATTAAATGATTTGGTACTTTGTACTACAACAAGTAATTAACAAATTAATGCATAGGCAGAATACCGTTAAAACAATCACGAGAAGCAATATTAAGAGTAAACAGGAAAAGACAGGGTTGGAATCTAGCATTATCGAAGTACTATAAATGTTAGCTCATCATCATAAAGAAAGAACTTATCACGCTCTCAATTGTGCGATATAGTCCATCCAGTGACACTAAACGCTCCAAAATATGAACAATGTAATGACATCTACCCGTGCATGAACATAAGGCATATATCTAGTCTTATTTTAGAGTTCATCAATGAGACAAGGCCAGAAGGCCTAGCAGGAGACATATATCTAGTCTAATTTGAATCCTTAGGTATACTTGATTTAATTTAATTGCTTAATTAAGAGTCGAGACACAAATGTTCCATCCAATTTGACGACTTGTTGCTCAAGATGGCACCAAAGAACTAGCAGATCACAGGGGTACTCCACAGCAACATCAGCGAAAAATTATACGATCACATACCAGAATCATCGACGGCCGAAGGGGGGGGTCAGCCTGATCTCCCAGGCACGGACGAATCGGGACGAGTGGTAAGCAATCGGCGGGTTCAGCATCTGGAAGAAGTGCCACTCTATGACGCTGCTCGTCCGCAGGTCGACGCCGAACAGCCGCGAGTGCAGGAAGAAGTAGGCCACCTCGCCGGGGTGATTGGGGTGGATGAGCGCCACCGTGGGCCCCTCCTGCGGCAGCTTGGTCGCCTTGTAGCCCTCGTCGTTCCAGATATCCTGGAAGCGCGCCGCGCGGTTCAAGGTCCATTTCCCGGTATCTTCGATGAGCAGCGTCCACATTCTGACGATCGGGTCGCCGTCGCGCTCGTCGATCTGCACGTACCGGAGATCGCCCATGTCCATCCCGACGCAGCGGCGCTTGTCGATGTCCGCCGTGCCTGGCGGCAGCTCGCAGCCATCCGGGAGCGGGATGAAGTGCAGCCCGCGGTGGGGGGCGCTGAGGTCGAAGCCGAGGAGGCCGTAGGAGAGATCCACCCACCAGATTCTCTTCTGGTACACCACCGTGCCGTTGGCGCCCCACGGGCGGTCGTGCGGCGGGTAGTTGAGCTCGCATTCGAGCCAGGCTTGAGAAACCGACGAGTACAGGAGCAGGCTGGAGTGGTCGGCGCCGACCGTGGGTTGGAGATCGGCGACGAAGAATTTCTCGCGCGAGACGCCGACGAGGGCGGCGTTGCCGGGGTGGAGGATGGGGCGGTCGTCGGGGTCCGGGAGGCGGGTGGACCTGTGCGTGTGCACGCCTTGGTAGATGAAGTACGCCTTGGGGAAGCCATGGTGCACGCCGAGCGGCCCACGGTAGAAGCCGTCGAGGACGGGCGGCTCCGGTTGGGGCCCCTGGGTGGCGTAGAGGAGGAGGTGACCATGGCTGTCGGTGCCGGCGACGTATGGGTGGTCGTCGATTGTCTTGCGGTGCGGCGCGATGCTCCGGTGCACGATGAGGCGGGTGGCGCGCGGAGGTATGCCGACCTTGGCCCCGTTCTCGACGTCTGGCGCGACGAAGTAGTCGCCGTGGACGACGTGCGGCACGCAAACCAGGACCAACCATAGCCCGTCAATCTCATTGCTCCCCCAGTGCATCTCCAACGCCTCAAACGCCTCCGCCTCGGAGTTGGACATGGCCGGAGAGAGAGAGGAGGGAGAGAGAGATTTGGGTTGGTGTTCGGGAAATTTTTTTTAGAGCCGGAGAGAGGAGGAGGAGAAGCAGAGCGTGGAGACGGAAGGGAATTGAAAGCTTGGTGATCACGTCTTGTGCCGCCGCTGTGTGGTGTTCCCGTGTGGATGGCACGAGCCGGTCCATTTCGTGCTCGAGAAGAGAGCGCAATCGGTTCATCTCCGCGAGCGCGCGCGGCATCGCATGCCGTGCGACGCACACAGCGATGGTGTGCGACCGCGAGCGGTCACGGTGGTAAACGCGATCGACGCGGGCGTGTGAATGTGCGATGGCGAGTGAGAGATAGCTAGCACAGGAGAGAAGCGGAATGCGAGCATCCATGGACCATGGGGCCGTGAGCGCGCGGCGGCGGTGACGCGCGCGTACACGTGAGTAAGCGACGGCGCCGACGGCGCATGTACAGGCGGTCCGCGCCGTCGGTGAGAGCGGGGTGGGTGACACGGGCAGCACGGCGGCTGCCGGCCGCCGGGGCAAGCTACCCTGCGTCGACGCAGGCATTCAGGCTGTTAGGCGTTTCCTACTTCCTAGTAGAGAACTGTGAACCGAGTATATCGATCGTATGCTCAGTTGCTCGCTTGACCTGGCCATGCCACGGCCACTTGGAGGACATCGTGTCTGGGGCTCCGGGCCGCTTTTCTCCAACTGTGCGCCACGCAGCAGCAGCAGCAGCGACGAAAACAGCACAACATTATGGTTTCAGATCCGATCTCGGTATCAGCACAAATGAACGGGTATACCCTGATCTTCCGAGATATTATCAGGCAATCAACCGAACTAATTTTCGGACAAGCAGGTAGCAGAGGCGCAGAGCAGACAAAAGTTATGGGTCATCACCAGCTACTGTACTCGTTAGTAGTAAAAGAACTGTATCTCGAATTATTTGCATGTCATCTAAATAGTTATTAAAAAATTTGAAAAAAAATTGACAACATAGATTAATACGAAATATATCACTCCACAAACATGCAAGACCAAATTCAACTTATATAAGTTGCAACAAAAATAACAAATTAAACTGAAAATAGTTATCGCTTATTCGCAACTGTATTTGTTATTTTTATTACAACTTGTAGAAGTTGAATTTAAACTTGCATGTTTGTAGAGTGATATATTTCATATTAATCTATGTTGCCAATTTTTTTCATATTTTTTGATAACTATTTAGGTGACATGCACGAAACGAGAGGATATCCCCTCAAGGGATGATTTCACTTTCCCGTATCTCAGTATCTACACAAAATGGTAAGAGTAGCACTTGGTTCGGTTCCAATTTCCAAGTAGTCAGATATCTAAAGGACGCATTCATGTGGATGTAAAAGTGAGGAACCCTGAAAATTTGGGACACAAGAACGAAGATTAGTTCATCAGGCTGAAGATGGTATTGACGGTTGTTTAAGAACAGGACAGAAATTATTCATTGCAGTCACTCACATATAACGATCCAGAAATGAAGAAACAACAGGTGGAGTAATCCCATAATGCATGAAGTAGTATACTTGTACCACAGATTACAAGTAGTGCATATACACGAAAATCCAACTTTCAATGCAAGACAAGATAGCATGAATTCATGCATATATACTACTACTAATGAATTAACAAGGATCTTAAAATCCTAGTTAAGAGGAGGGAACCTATCTAGTTCAATCATTAGGCAATTAGATTTCTTCATTAAAACATGAACATATATTGAATCGAACATAATTCATCCTTAACCGCGGTTTCATTGTCAGGTTAAAACATGGGAACTCATTATCAGTACAAAATCAACATTGCTCAAGAGCCAAGACTGACTGCCACACTGTAAGCATCCACACCAACATCAGGCAAGATTATGCAGTTAAGTCCAAATACATACCAAAATCTCACTGGAACAAACTTGGCAGGTTCCAGGCACGGACGAACTGGGATGAATGGTAGCGCATCGGCGGGTGGAGCATCTCGAAGAACCGCCACTCGAGGAGCCTGCGCGCGCGCACGTCCACGGCGAAGATCCGGGAGCGCAGGAAGAAGTAGACCACGTCGCCGGGGCCCGTGGGGTGGATGAGCGCCACCGCGGGGACCTGCCGCGGCAGCTTGGTCGCCTTGTAGGCCTCGTCGTCCCAGATTGCCACGAAGCTCGCCGCGCAGTCGAAGCCCCACTCCCCGGCATCTTCATCGAGCAGCGTCCACATCCTGACGATCGGGTCGCCGTCGGGCTCGTCGTCGATCTGCACGTACCGCAGACGGCCGGCGCTCACCCCGACGCAGCGGCGCTTCTCGAGGTCCGGCGTGCCGGCGGGCAGCTCGCTGTCCTGCGGGAGCGGGACGTAGCGCAGGTCCTGCGGGTCGTCGCCGTAGACGACGTCGCAGGTGAGGAGGCCGTAGGAGAGGTCCACCCACCAGAGCCTGTCCTGGTGTGAGACCACGCCGTTGCCGCCCCACGGCCGGTCGTGCGGCGGGTAGCTGAGCTCCTCGTCGACCCAGGCGTCGGAATCGGAGCGGTACAGGAGGAGGGTGGCGGTGCCGGACGCGGGCGCGGGCTGGAGCTCGGCGACGTAGAAGCTGATGGAGTAGCAGAGGAGGCCGACGTTGCCTGGATGGAGGATGGCGAACGGGTGGTCGGGGTCGGGGAGGCGGCTGGCCTCGCGGGTGGTCGTGTCGCAGATGAAGTAGGCCTTGGCGAAGCCGTGGTGCACGCCGAGCGGCCTGAGGTAGAACGCGTCGAGGGCGGGGCGCGGCTCCGGGTCGGGTCCCTGGGTGGCGTAGAGGAGGAGGCGGCCGTGGCGTTCGTCGGCGGCGGCGAGGTAGGGGTAGTTGTCGATGGCCTTGCGGTCCGGGGCGATGCGGCGGGGCACGGTGATGCGGGAGGCGAACGGAGGGGCGCCGAAGTTTAACCGGAGCTCAGTGCCCGGCGGGAAGTGGAACTCGTCGTGGGCAACGTGTGGGACGCAGACGAGGATCAACCACCGCCCCTTCGCCGCCTCCCTCATCTGCATCTCCTCCTCCGCCGCCCTCTCCTCCTGCAGCCTCGCCATTTCCAGTTCGGCCATGGCCGGAGGCGGAGAGATGGTTGCGGTGGTGGTAGGCGAGTAGCTGTGTTAGCACTCTCTTCCTAATCGACCAAGCACACTCACGATAATATTTCCTTTCGACCAGATCGAACTGGATCGATCGCCTCCGCCGCCAAGCCGCCGCCTAATTCATTTCATAGTTCACAATGTTATTACAGTTCTTCCTACTTAAGAAGTTCTTCCCTTCTCTCTCTCACAGCTGGTTCTTTCCTCTCAAGCAAGAAAGTGAATTACACAGCCCACATAGGCCCATGGTAACGTGGATTCACTTTCTTAGTACGAGTAGGCTTCAAACTTGGCTCAGCCGTCTGCGCCTTGGCGACGGCTCGGCAGCCGCGGCAGGGGTGGGTGAGAGCTCGGGTTGCTCGCCATTGATGTCCACGAGGAGGATGGAGGATGCCGGCGTCGATCCACGGGCAAGCTCAGGGGGAGGGATCCACGGGCGTCGCCGGCAGCTTTGCCAAGAGTCTCAGATCGGAGTTGCGGCGACGGCGACGATGGCCATCCGACACTACTGGTCGATGGCTGCGGCGGCCGTCGGGTTCAAGCTCGTTCTCATGCTCTTCGGTGGGGATCTCCACCTCGCCTATCGCCCTGAGGTCTCCACCCCGCTCACGTCCATCCGCCGCCATAAGCCCGCCTTGCCGCCCGCTCATCCTCCTCCTCCTCCCTCATTCACCCACTGCTGCTGTTGCCGTTTCTTCCTTCTCCACCGTTGCCGCGGTGGCGCTAACTCGACTGACACCGCCACACTCACCACCGCCGCCGCCGCTGCCGCAGTGTCGACAACGAGGCTGCAGGACCCAAACAAGCGGGAGCGCCAACGGTACGGCACGACGGCGGCGCTGTTCGTCCAGATGGCATACGAGGGTATTTTGGTCAGCCCAGGTGAAACTTTAGGTGGAAATAGAGAGAATTGGCTCAAATGGCAAAGCAAATGTTTGGCATCCGTTGAGAGTGGCATTTTAACGACGCCATCCTGCGGAATGGCATTATGGCGAAACCTAATATTGGTAGTGGCATAATATCCAATTTCTTGTGCCGGCGGCGGCGGCGAGGACGACGAGGAGAATCAACCGGATCCTCGCTGCCTCCGATCAAACCTAGCACTGCGAATCTATTGCTTCCGCCTCTCCCGAACTTGATATCTATAGCGGGAAGAGGATTCCCGTGCTGGTCCGTCGCCGGCAAGGCGTGTATCGACGCCAACCACAGCACGATTCTCTCCGCGTCTCCTTCGTCCATGGTGGACAGGTGGTGGTGGTGGCGGCGGCGGCGGCGGTGGCGGCGGTGGCAGGGTGGGTGTGGCGATGAGCGCGTGGGGAGGCGGAGTTGGAAATGGGGTTTGCTGCTCTTAGCTTGCCGGTTTATATAGAGGGAGAAGTTTTCTAGTCGCGTTCCGGATTATCTTGCAGAACAAGCTGGTTAGCTATGCCGGTGGTATGTCAGTAATTTTGCCGGTAATCAAAATGCCACGGTAATTTGAGCCGGTTAATAACTACGGCAGAATCTGCCATTGCCCATTTGGGAATTTCAAAAATAAATTAAAAAAACCCACTGTTGTGGGCCCACCGCCGGCTGCCGAACCAACCCATCCGCAGTTGCCGGAGAACTGTAAGAAGAGCGAGCAGAACGTGTGGCGGGCGGCTGGCTGCATCCTGCGAGGCGACGGCGAGGACCGGAGGAAGACGATGACACCGCTGGGCTGGGCCATCTTAAGGCTTAAAGACATAAGAAAGTAAGTTCACTTTAGATCCTTCAAGTTGTTGGCGAGTCTGAAATTTTCCCCTGAACCACAATAGCAAATATGGCACGTCCCTCAACTCCCAAAAAAGAACAAATAAGGTTCCAAAACAGTTTGAATGGTGGTTTCGGTTGACGTGGCGTCTACGTGACGTTGACGTGACAATTAAAGCCAAAAAAACGTGGGACCTACGGTTTTTCTAACATCAACGCCATGTCAGTCGAAATCACCATTCAAACCGTCTTGGGACTTTATGTTTTCTAGTTTTGGAAGTTGAGGGATGTGTCATGTTATTACGGTTTAGGGACAAAGTTTAGACTCCGCTACAAACTGAAGGACCTAAAGTAAACTTGTTCCAAGACAGCACGCAATCCAGAACGCAGGAGGCAGCAACAGCAGTCGTCGTTGCGCCCTGCATCGCGCGCGACTTACTAGATGTGTCCATCCGCGGCGAGCCGGCGAGGCGAGTCACATCGGCCTCTTCGGCGACGCGGCCCCCGCTGGCACGTCCCAGTTCTTGTCACTCGTCACGGGCGTCGGCCACCAGCGCAAGGAGTTCGTTAAGATCATGTCGGGCTACGTGCAACACGACAGCGTGGTGTCGTACCCGCGCATCCCGACGGTGACCGACTGGCTGGCGGCGGAGATGGACGTCGTGCGCGCCCAATGCAGCGGGGACAGGAGCGGTGTCCGCCCAACTCCCACGGCGGAGGGCATGGGGGTAGTGGCGGCTAGGGAAGGAGCGGCCGGACAGGCAGGTGGATCCTCGCCGGAGGTGGAAAGAGAGAGAAAATGAGAAAGAGGGAAGTGAAGAAAAAGAAAAAAACAATTAGGATGACTGATATGTTGGGTTATTGTTTTTTTATTTTTTTTCTCATTGATATGTGGTGTTAGACTTTGCACTAGAATCACCTAGGTTAGATCTAGATCGGGTGGTTCTATTTGGGTTGATGTTTGAACAATAGATGAAAGGGAGAGGGGTTTAGATACCGACCGGTTGAGGTGTTGAAGGATGAAGAAGTGCCGGCCATCGTCGTCGTTGGCGCTCGGTTGTCGTGGATGCGGCGCCGGTGAGGTCAACGGCGATGACGGCTGCGGCAGTGACGGACATAGATGTCCCGGCGATGAGGCGTGGCGCGGCGGTGGCGTTTCCCGTCACTGGTTGCGCCCCCTTTCGATCGGATTAGGGTTTGTGGGGTGGAGTTGGCGGCGGCAGCGAACCTCATACCTTGTGCCGTGCCGGCCTCCACCCCTCTTTTATATGGCGCAGTGTGACGGGGGCCCACCAGCCATTGGGCTGGACGCCCCCGATCAGGGCGCGGTCAAGGTCCGTTGTGCCGTTGGGCCCGACGGGCGGGAGATCTATCTAACATTCTCCCCCTTGATCTCACTATTTCTTTTAGCTTTTTCTATTCCATCACAGATTTGTAAATCGAGCATGTTCCATCGTCACGGTCAATCACCGATGGATTCGCCAGCCACTATACACATCTCTATTCAGAAATAGATACTTTTACTTTTGGGCCCTGTAGTCCAGGATTCATAAGGCTTCCCTTAAACCCATGCTGGCTACATGTTCCTTGAACACGCTGGGTGGTAGGCCTTTCGTGAGCGGATCCGCGAGCATCCTTTCTGTTCTAATATACTCGAGACTGATTGTTTGATCCTAGACTTTATCCTTCACAACATAGTACTTTATGTCAATGTGTTTGGCAGCACCACTTGACTGATTGTTGTAAGCGTACATTACTGCGGGTACATTGTCGCAGTATAACTTTAGTGGTTTCTCAATACTGTCAACCACCTTTAAACCGGGCATGAACTTCTTTAGCCAGTTCGCCTGCCCCTTTGCCTCATAACATGCTATAAACTCGACATACATAGTAGACTCTGCAGTGATGGTCTGTTTTGAGCTTTTCCATGAAATAGCTCCTCCTGCCAGGGTAAACACATATCCCGATGTTGACTTTGTATTATCTTTTGTAAAGTCAGAATCTGAATACCCCACTATCTGGAGTGATTCTGATCTTATGTAAGACAGCATGAGGCCTTTTGTTCCTTGCAAATAACGCAAGACTTTCTTTACCAATTTCCAGTGCTCTGGGCCTGGATTACTCTGAAATCTGCCAAGTAACCCGGTAACAAATGCCAAGTTAGGTCGTGTACACACTTGCGCGTACTGTAGGCTTCCTACAGCTGACGTATATGGCTTTGTTTTTATTTTATTGAGCTCATACTGATTTCTGGGACATTGCGATGCCCCATACTTTTCCCCTTTGACTATAGGAGTAGGTGTAGCACTGCATCTGTACATGTTGAATTTCTTCAACACCTTTTCTATATATGTATTTTGAGAAAGTCCCAATACATACTTTGTTCTACCTCGGTAAATCTCTATGCCCAAAACATATGAAGCCTCACCGATGTCTTTCATGTCAAAGTTTAAGGACAAGAATTTCTTTGTTTCCTGCAGTAGACTGACATCACTACTAGCCAGTAGAATGTCATCCACATACAGATTTAGGAAAATAAATCTCCCATTCTTAAACTTTGAATAAATACAGTTGTCCTCGACATTCTCTTGAAACCCAAATTTCTTTATTGTCCCGTCAAACTTCAAGTACCACTGTCTCGAAGCTTGCTTTAATCCATAAATGGATCTCTTTAGATGGCATCCCATATTTTCGTTTCCTTTCATGACAAAACCTTTCGGTTGTGCCATGTATACTTTTTCCTCCAAATCTCCATTTAGAAATGCCGTTTTTACATTCATCTGATGTAATTCCAAATCATAATGTGCCACCAATGCCATTATAATCCTGAAGGAATCTTTACAAGAGACTGGGGAAAATGTCTCATTGTAATCAATCCCTTCTCGTTGCGTGAAGCCTTTTGCCACAAGTCACGCTTTAAACTTTTCTATATTCCCTCTGGAGTCATATTTGGTTTTGTAGACCCATTTACAGCCTACTGTTTTGGCTCCTTTAGGAATTTCTTCTAAATCCCAAACATCGTTTAGTTTCATTGATTTCATTTCATCTTTCATGGCTTCCAACCATTCAGATGAGCGAGTGCTTCTCATGGCCTCTTCATATGAGGTGGGATCATCCTCCATATGCGACTCTTCTATATTATAAACTTTATAGTCATCACGGATAGCCGATCTTCTGACTCTTTCAGACCTTCTAGGGGCCTGCACATTTGGCACATCCTGTACCTGAGGCTCTTGTTGAGTCTCCTGTACTGGCACATTATCTGTTTGAGGCTGTTGCAGCTCCTCTTCTGGTGTGGCAACCATTTCTGTTGAATCCTGTATAACAGGTTCCTCATTTTCATTTATTGTTGCCACGGGAGGGGTAACAAAAGGTGCTGGTACCGCAATGACAGGCATTGCAGGCACAACATCAGCAGGTAGAGAGAAGAAAGGTTCCTGAGTCGACGGAGCGGGTACAGACACCCGCCTCTCCTCAAGATCAATTTCTCGAACTACCGAGCTCCCCCTAATCATTTCGTCTTCCAAGAAGACGGCGTGTCTCGTTTCTACAAACTTTGTATAATTGTTTGGACAGTAGAAATGATAGCCTTTTGATCTTTCAGGATAGCCAATAAAATGGCAGCTGACTGTTTTGGGGTCCAACTTCCCAATATTTGAGTTAAATACTTTAGCATCTGCAGGACTCCCCCACACACGGAGGTGAGCTAGCGAGGGTACTCTTCCTGTCCATAGCTCATACGGTGTTTTGGGCACCGATTTGCTTGGAACTCTGTTGAGAATATGAATGGCGGTTTTTAACACCTCCATCCATAAACCCAGTGGTAGTGTGGAGTAGCTCATCATGCTGCGCACCATATCCATAAGGGTACGGTTGCGCCTTTCAGCTACCCTATTCTGTTGAGGTTCACCCAGTGTTGAATACTGGGCTACAATTCTATTCTCTAACAAGAACCTTGCAAAAGGTCCAGGGACTTGCCCATAAGGCGTATGTCGACCATAGTACTCCCCCCACGGTCAGATCTTACTACTTTAATCTTTATATCATGCTGATTTTCAACTTCAGCTTTGAATATCTTAAATTTATCCAATGCTTCTGATCGCTCTTTAATTGGATAAATATAACCATAACGGACGTAATCATCTGTGAATGTTATGAACGAGTCATAGCCATCCACACTTTTCACAGGAAATGGACCACAAATATCTGTGTGAATGATCTCTAAAATTCCTGTGCTTCGTTTTGCACCCTTTTTGATGCTTTTTACAAATTTTCCTTTAATGCATCCTATGCATTGTTCTAAGTCTGAGAAGTCCAATGGAGGAAGAATTTCATTCTTAACGAGTCTCTCAATTCTCCCCCTCGAAATATGGCCCAAACGACAGTGACATAATTTCGATGAGACATCACGAGTTCTCTTTCTTTTCTTATTTTCTTTTGTCAACGAGGACACAACATTCACATTCTCAGAAAGAGATAACAAATAAAGCTCGTCTCGCAACACAGCAAGACCAATACATGCATTATTATAACATAGTTCACATTTGCCACTTCCAAAGCGGCAATCATATCCATCAAAATCCAACTTTGATACACTTATTAAATTTCTTTGCAAAGAAGGAACATAAAAGACATCTCGAAGTAAAAGTGTGAAGCCATTCGCGAGCTCTAGAGGAAGATCTCCAACAGCTTCAACTTTTTCTTCAACTCCATTGGCAACTCTAATAGAGCTTTCTCTTCTTTGTGTAGTCCTCGTCAAACAGAATGCCTTTAAACAATTACAAGCATGAATAGTTGCTCTAGAATCAATCCACCATGTGGATCTAGAGTAACCAACATAATGAGATTCATTTACAAATGTAATAATGTTCTCACCTTTCATTGCCATGATTATTTTCAAGAAGTCATGACAGTCTTTCTTGTAATGTCATGTCTTCTTGCAGTGGAGTCACTGATCTTTCTCAACAGCGAACTGTTGTTGCTGAGGCAGATGCTGAGACTGTTTAGCTTTTGAGGTGGGAAACTTGTGGTTCTTTTTCTTGTTATCTTTAACATAGTTTATTGAACCACCATTTGACTCTTTGATTCTCTCCTCCTCTTGCACACAATTAGCAATGAGCTTTTCAAAATTCCATTTCTCTGGACTTATGTTGTAGTTGACAATAAAATTGTCAAACTGCTTTGGCAATGAGGCCATATCCAGATGGACCAGAAAGTCATCTGTTATGCCCAAATCCATTGGCTTCAACTTGGAAGCCATATTGCTCATTCTAAGTATGTGGTCTCTAACACCACCTCCGTGGTACCTTTCTATCACAAGCTGCTTGATCAGCTGTGTAGCATAAGTCTTTGAAGAGCCAGTAAACTGACTCTTTATTCTTTCAAGGTACTCTGAGACAGCGTCACATTCTGGGATTGAGCCCAATATTGTTGGCTCAATCGTGTTCTTTACCACAGCCAAACATTTCTTGTTGGCTAAGGACCATTTCTTTTGTTCAATGTCATACGACATGACGAGAGGAGCATTATCCCTCTGTCTCTTTTGCCAGTCAGTATCTGACTCATTTTCACCTCTGATAAGTTCAGCAGGTTCTATAGGACATGGGGTAGTCAACACCCAGTCCACCTCTCCCAAGATAAAAGTAAGGTCGAGTTTTCTTTTCCATTCTGCGTAGTTATCTCCTTTCAGGGTCGGAATACCCATCAAGGAGTAGCCACCTAAAATAATCATGTACGGTGAGAACAAAATTAACATTAAAATATTATGCATTAAGCCTACATCACCGTTGGGCAGAATTAGACATAACACATATAACCATAACTATAACATTGCAATTAACAACGTTGGTCAGAAAATTACAACATCATAGCACAAAATTAATGTTCCTAAAATTAAATTCTCCCGTTGGTTCGAAATTTAATTTTAGAAACACTAATTTTCATCAATTTTATCTATTTGCAGCGGAAGAACTATATAAAAAACATATGAACAGTAGCAAAACTCTGTAATTTACTCTCTGTAAAAGTTCTCCCGTTGGTTCGAATTTAAAAAGAGGTAAAACATGCAAAAACAATTCAAAATTCTATTGGAATTCGCATGAAAATAGACAAAATTTAAAGGAAAAATTGATACTGTTCTCTTTTCTTTATTTTCGGCCCCCGAGGGACCTCAAACGGACTTTTCCCGGCCGGCCCCGCGCGGGCGCTCCCCCTTTTTACCCCCCTAGGCCACAACGTGGGCCTGGGCCGGGAAACCGCCGAGCGCGCGCGCCGCTCTTGGGCCGCTTTCGGCCCAGCCGCCGTCGGCCGTCCGATCGGCTAGGGTTTAGATCCGACGGCCGGACGCCGAGATCGAAGGGACAAAACCCCGACCCCAGCCGCCGGCCGGCCGAACCCTAGCCTCTCTTCTCTTCTCTCTCGCGCGACTGCACAGAGCGGCGTCGCCGTCGCCGGCGACCTTCGCGCCGCCGCGCCATGGCCGGCGCGCCATTCTCTTCTCTTCTCCCCCCACCGTCTCTCACCCTCCACCCGCGTGAAGTGAGAGAGAGAGAACGGCGACGATGGAGATGGCGGCGCCACCGCGGGCCCCCTCGCCGGCGCGTGCGTGCACCCGCGGGTGCGCGCACAGCCGTCGAGTGGCTCCTCGGCGGTGCCTCTTTGCCCCTCCCCCCTCTGTTGCCGGCGTCGACGACGGCCGGCGACGAGGTAAGAATTAGGGTTAGGATTTTCTTTTCGATCCGTTGGATCGTTTGCATTTCTTTCTTTCTTTCTTTCTTTTCCTCTGTGGGTTTCTTTCCCCAAACCGATCTAAGCGCTAGGGTGCTCTGATACCATTGTTAGACTTTGCACTAGGATCACCTAGGTTAGATCTAGGTCGGGTGGTTCTATTTGGGTTGATGTTTGAACAATAGATGAAAGGGAGAGGGGTTTAGATACCGACCGATTGAGGTGTTGGAGGATGAAGAAGTGCCGGCCATCGTCGTCGTTGGCGCTCGGTTGTCGTGGATGCGGCGCCGGTGAGGTCGACGGCGATGACGACTGCGGCAGTGACGGTCGTAGATGTCTCGGCGATGAGGCGTGGCGCGGCGGTGGCGTTTCCCGTCACTGGCTGCGCCCCCTTTCGATCGGATTAGGGTTTGTGGGATGGAGTTGGCGGCGGCAGCGAACCTCGTACCTTGTGCCGTACCGGCCTCCACCCCTCTTTTATATGGCGCAGTGTGATGGGGGCCCACCAGCCATTGGGCTAGACGCCCCCGATCAGGGCGCGGTCAAGGTCCGTTGTGCCGTTGGGCCCGACGGGTGGGAGATCTATCTAACATGTGGGTCTTATGGGTACCATGTAGGACGAAATCGCTATGCATACAACCGATGGACTCAATTTGCTCTGGTTTTTGAAGATGAAGCAGACGTGGTACCGGTATTGCGGATGAGGGAGACGATTCAATCAGAGGAAAGAGTTAAGGGAGTTACAATAGACTTACTCCCTGCCCATTAACATAGGTCTAATTTGGGCCGGGCTGGCAGCTCGTTAGTTTGAGGAATAAGTTCATTCTAGGTCCCTCAATTTGTCGCCGAATCCGAAAATCATCCCTTGAGTGCAAAACCGGGTACAACACATCCTTTTAACTTACAAAACCATGCAAAAGGGGTCCCTCGGCAGTATTGTGTCCGGTTTTGAATGACGTGGCGCCTACGTGGCTCCTTTGATTAGTCTTCGTTCCACGTGGCATTGATATAGCGCTTACGTGGCAATTCGATCTCAAGAAAAAAATAATAATCATGGGGCCCACATGTCAGCTACACACAAAGTAATAATAAATAGTGGGACCCATTTGGCCCCACATGTCATCCCTCTTCTCTCCATCCTCTCTCTCTCGCCTAAGCGAAGCAGGTCTGAGCGGGGTGGCCGGAGCAGGCGACGAGCGGGGCGGAGCGGCCGGCCGGCGGAGCTGGGCGGGCGGTGGCCGGAGCTGGCCGGTGGAGCTAAGCAGCGGCGGCCGGAGCAAGCCGACACATGCGACAGGCAAGGGGTGGCGGCACCGCGGCGCCGAGGGGTGATGGGCGCAGCAGAAGGGCGACGGGATGAGGCCGAGAGGACGCCGACGGCGAGGTTGACCGGCGGAGTCAGGGAGATTTCGTGTGCGGCCATCAGGGCGAGCACGCCGTCGAGGCTGTGCCCGGTGACGGACACCCGGACGTTCTTGTCTTGTCACCGGAAATGGCCGACCAACCGCGTCACCTCGCTGACGACCTTCTCCTGCGCGCTGAGATCGCCGTGCTTCTTCCTGCTGTCCATGGACGTGTACACCTTGTAGAACCCCTCCGCCACCTTGTCGCCGCCGCCGTCGTCGGTGTCCTCGAAACAGTACGGCTTGTCCACACCCTTGAGGAGGGGGAAACCATCGAACAACGCCGGGATTGCGTCAATGGTGGCGTAGATGTGGGTAGTGGCCGTCTTTGGGTCCTTCTCCTCGCGCCGCGGCACCGCCTCACGGCTGTCGCCATTGTCGTCGTCGTCTCAGTCCCCGCCGCTGTCGACGAAGAGGTGGGGGACAATGTTAGCTAAACTCCGGCAGCTGTAGTGAAACCTGCAACACACACACGCTTGGACGCGAGAAGAACAAAGCAATCAGCCAATCACTGTGAACACATGAAGACGGGAGCTTTTTGGCGCTACGTATTACTTGCTTGCAACATTTTCTGTTTCTTTCCCTTTTATTCATACGAGATTACAGAACGTGGGCACGATGACCCAACATACGCGGACACGATCCCTTCTCAAATGGATGCCATCCCAAATGCTAGGATCGTGGCCACGCGGCGTCGTCGACGCCAAGGCCGAGCTCCGCCGACTCTGATCTGGGGAGCGAGGCTGCCGTCTCCTCCCTTTGGATCCACGGCGACAAGAGGAGAAGGGAAAAGGGAGAAGGAGGTGCCTTCGTTTGTGGGCTGGCTGCCGGTTGCTCGACGTCGTCGGCGGCGCTGGCGTCGTAGTCGTCGTCCTCCGCCGCCTTGCCCCTCGCCTGTGCCGTGGCCTCCGCCTGCTGGAGTTGCGCGTGGAGCGCCGCTGCGGTGGAGAGGGCGAGGAGCTCGCCTGCCGCCGCCCGCTCTAGCCGCTCCCTTCTCTCCTGTATCTCACCGGCCGCCGCGTGTCGCTCCCTACTCTCCCACTGGCGCCGCGCGCCGCTCCCTCTCCCGCCGGCGCCGCGCGACGCCCCTCCTCACTTGCGCCTGGAGAGAGGACAGAGGAGAGGGGAGAGAGATGAAGGGGAGTTGCAGAGAGAGGAGGAAGAAGATGATGGGCGAGAATGACATGTGGGGCCCACGTGGGCCCCACCATTTTAAAATTATATTTTTGGTGTAATTGACATGTGAGCCCACATTTTTATTATTTTCCAAATCAAATTGCCACGTCACTACCATGTCATGTGAAAACCGAGTCAAATTTGCCACATAGGTGCCACGTCAGCGAAAACCGCCATCGAAACCGCCATGGGATCTATATTGCACCGGTTTTAATAGTTGAGGGACCCGTTGTATCTGGTTTTTTGGTTGAAGAACGAAAATCGGATTCGTTGACAAGTTAAGTGAACTTATTCCTTAGTTTGAAGTCGTGAACTCCAATTTTACTGTTGGGTTACAGGTAGTCATGAATCAGAATTCCATGTGTGTTGTTACGTAGGTACAATGACGACCGTACCATTGATCCTAATCCTAATAGAAATCGATTAGACCACGTCGTCGTTTATTTTTGTTGCACCGCGCCTGAAATTTGTTCTCATCTATATCCTGAGAGAGGCTTTCTCGAGATCGATCAGGTTCAGGTTCGAATCGCATACACGTACTCGCAGAGTTGCAGGGACCAAACTCATGGAGGGGCAAGAGAAACAAGCAGCAGATCTGCCGCGGCGGCGGCCGTGGTGGTACATGGTCCAGATCGATGTCAAACGGCGGCTACACAGGAGGACCAGGTTGCTTCTGAGAGACAATTGCGGCCTGAATTCACTGTGCGAGGATAGGTACATCAAGCTCACACGCCTGGGCACTCATCGCATCCTCATCCACTACACTAGGCAGATGCAGTGCTCGTACTACAACGTCCTCATGAAAGAGGTTGGGATGGAGGGCTGGGAGGAGTACACCGAGCAGGACAGGGAGGAGGTCCGGGCGCTGATAGACAAGATCGTCGAGCTCTGCCGGAGTTCGATTCCCAGGCCGCCGCGCGACGTGGTTCGCGAACGTCGACGACGTGAGCAGCGTCGGATGATCGGCGTCGACGACGACGCTCGCCGCCGCAGTTGCATGCCGTCGTCGTCGTCCTGCGTGTTTGTGGGGGGCGCTGTGTTTCTCATTGTTCTTATGGGGTGGATCTTTGGGCCTGTGTTTCTTCTTGTTTTTTTCTCGTGGATCTTATGCTTTGTTTGTTTCAACTCAAGGTTTCACTAGGTTATTGTAATCTAATATGAACTAGGTTATTGTAATCTAATATGAACCAGATTACTATAATCTGGATTATAATAAGTTATAAGTTTTTTCTCTAGATTATTAGAGGCATAGATTATTGGGTTTGAAAAGCTAATGTCTATAATACCCTCAGCTATTGTGGAGTGGGAGGAGGATGAAAGATGGTGGCGGCACGGCTTGAGAAGGAGCCGGGGTGTAGGGTGGGAGCTTAGGGAAGGATTTGCACGCGACTAGGGAGAGAGAAAGCGGATGCACGTGTGGCTGAGGGAGATTCGCGCGCGACTGGGGAGAGAGGAAGCGGATGCGCTCAACCTCTTAGGTTCGATGGTAGTGGTGGATAATTTGCATAAAATTTTTAAGGGTAGTGTGTCTTTAGCCGGACAATAATATGAAAAAAAAGTTTAGATGAGACTACTAGATTATACTAATCTGGTCCATAAATTATAATAATCTATCATAATAATCCACTTGTTTGTTTCATATTATTACTAATAATCCAAATCCTATCATACTATATAGTTGATGTCCACTAACTACTAAACCTTAACACGTAACTGTTTCACGTCATCATCCACTAGCAATTATTATCTAGAGTATTTTAAATCACATGCAAGTGTACCATATCATCACCCATTAGCAATTATTATTTAGAGTATTTTGAATATCATGCAAACATTACATATAAATTATAATTTTGTTGTATTTTTAGAACTCAATATGCAAGCAATATTAAATTGTTATATATCTCTACATCATTTTTACATTATTGAAACATATACATCTACCATTTCACTCCATAAATCATGGGATTAGCTAAAAAACTATCGAGTGTTTTTTAGGAAAAACTTTCGAATCTTAATACAGTATATAATTTCACTAGAACTATACTATAATAATAATAACTTGTATTAAAATAAAATATGCAACTTTATATCTTATATAGAGATAACAATTTAGTTATAGTGTAGTTACACTATACTTAAGTATATAACGATAGTATAACTACAATGTAACTAGCATGTAACTAGAATGTAACTTAAATGTAACTTGAACAAATCTACCATAAATATGTGATGATAAGACTAGCTTGTAAAAAAGAGGGTTTAGATCCGAGAGCAAAATATCTCAGCACAAATCTTAGCGTGGAATCAACGGCAAAAAAATTGACAGTTTTAAGGATTGAAAACTATCAACAGTTAGCTAGCAAAACCGTAAATCATATATACATGCATTAATCCACATATCCCGCAACAAAACACGGAGTATCAACTAATTATAATAATTCTAAACTGAAACAAATAGAGCATTAGTCTTTGTTTAATTCAACTATTGTTTCGGTGATCCTAAAACTAAAACAAAAGATGTATGTGTTCCTTAAACGACGGTGTTCAGGTTTTTTTTTTCTTGATGCGACCTATCATGGCACAAATTAAAATATGAGGTGGTTTATTTTATATCCGGAGATCAGAAAATGTTTGTCACGCTAGGTCATTTATGGTCGCTTGGCTGGCATGTTTTGAGGGGAAAAACCGTTACGAGGTTGGGCCGCGCGCGGCGTATTGGCGTCTGGAAGCCGCTGTGTGCTTTTAACGTACAACAATCGCCGCGCAGCCACACAAGCACGCTTTTTAGCTAGTACACCGGCCCGTGCGAACGAATCGCTCTGTAAACTCGCATACACGAAAACATGGACACATTTTCCAGGTGCAGACAAGTTAGGCTGAGCCTTTTGGGCTAGAAAAAAAAAAAGACATCCCGGCACAAACCGTGCCTTCTCAGCCGCTCACGACGCGACCACGCCCAAGCGTTTTCACCCGAGCCGGACCAACCTTGCTCTGGCTGGCATATGGATTTTCTACACCCACGTACTAAAACACCCATTATTTACATGTAATTTAAATAATTATAATTTAAAAAATGGAAACACTTGTATAAACATACAAGACTAGATTTGATTTACAATGAGAAAAAAATAAAAACAGGTGATGAATACTACCTGTTCAGAATAAATAAAATTTGTTTTTTTTCTTCATGTGTACATAAATTTAGATTTGTATGTTTTGTAGTGTCTTATATTATCATAATTTATCTTATTAAATTTTATGAAATTTTTATATAACTATGTAAACCGCATGTATAGACATCATGGTATTTAGATGTAGAAAATATGATCTTGTAAGCGTATCCTAAAACTTAATTACTATGCGAAAGCTCTAATCGCATTACGATTAATTAGGACTATAGTAAAATGCGATTAGAGACTACACGTACGCATCGCAGAGTTTGTTCGGTTCTAAATTTTCTAGTACATCGTTCCATGTCTTCTCTTCTCTACATGTTCCTTCCACGTAGCAAGCTCACGGAGGAGCATGGAGCGCAACACGTACGATTACTTACAACGGGGAAACAAGCGAAGCTAGCGCTCGACGAGCGGCGATGGCCGCACGGAAGGTATAATACGCGGTTCAGATCCTGATGAAACAGCGACGACGGCGACACAGGAGGTGCAGGCTCCTCGTGAGGAACTCCCTCGGCGTCCATACACCGTGTGCCCGCGTCGCTACGTGAAGTTCACACGCGCGCTGGGGCTCCTCCCTCCCACGTTTGCCCTCACCGTGCGCACCGATGAGCTACGGCTACCGCGCGCGACGTACGTCCGGTCCTCGTGGACAAGGCGGATCGAGATGTGGGAGGAGTACACCAAGCGGCCGGGACAGGGGATGAGGTGCAGCATCGTACGTGGAGATCATCGTCTGTGGTCCGACTCGGAGATCGTCCATGGCCAAGCCGCCGCCGGACGCCGCCGTTCGCGAACGTACGTCGTCGACGTGAGCAGCGTCGGGTTGCCGACGTTCGAGGGAGCTCCTCCGTGTGGTCTCGCGTGTTTGGAGGAGGGGGGGGGGGGGGGGAGGGGGTCTCTTCATTCGACTTCAATATAATCGTAGACGGTGGTGTTGCGAGTGAAATTCGAATTAAGGATTGCACATTTGCACCCTTCGATTAGCTTGCCTCCATTTTTAGAGGACGGAAAGGAGCTTCTCCGATTTACAGGGTCATTTTTATCAGGAAAATATCCGGTTCTATAAAGGTCAGTGTATAGATACAGTCAGAGATTGGTCTCATGAACTAAGACATGTCGATCGACAAGGGAGTAAATATACACATTCATTGAATTTGGACTTTTGCCACGGCACAGAAACACTGAACAAAATGTGCCTTTGTTCAATACAATCAAGAAAAGGAATAATAAAAAGGAATGAAAATCCTCTATCCTATTAATCTAGCTATAATAAGGAACTATACAGGTATTTACGGGAACATGTCAGATTGCCTACGTAAGATTTTTGCTATGCCTCCATCGAAAGTCGAAATAGGCGATTCAAGCAAATACGAGGATAAAGTTGATCCCCAAACCACCACCATCTGCATGCCTTCATGCAAATACTGGGGAAACCAGCGAAACTATGCTGCTATTGCCACTACTGTGCCACTTACTATGGTCAACACCAGCTTATTGCATCTCTAGCAACAAATTGTATTGTCTAACAAAACTTCTACAAGTTCACATGAAGCTCATCCAGATATACTAAGGTCTGTCATGCTTCTGTCAGCAATATATGCCTTTATATCCCTGAAAAGATTTAAAAGGGAAAAAGATAATTAACAAGCCAATTGGAAAAAATAAAATTGTGAAAATTATTTCACAACTCCGGAAGGCAGATCAATATTGCGGGTGATGCACACTTTACCTGCATCTGGGAGCTGAACAGTCTGCATTGTCACAAAGCAGTGAGTGCGTGAACAGCAGTTTCCACATGAATACACACATATGGCAACCTCCTCCACCACGGGCACGGGTATGACATCGTACACCATGGAAGAACAGTTTCTTTAACGTCAAACAAAGTTTGGAAGTGCAACTTCGATCAAAACATCTTGATGCATGCACCAAGCTTTCAAGGTAGTCCTGCTTTCAAAGCATCCAATTCATTAGCAAGAGGCGCCGTAAATATCACTAGCAGAAAATAATATTTGGGATGAAACCACATAATTACCACATGAGAATCTAAAAGCTTATAGAATATTTTTCATCCTGGTTGAAAATTTGGGTATGCAGTCACAAAATACTGGGACAAAACATAACATGAAGCAACACATAAGAATAGTGAAGCATACACTTCACACATATGCTCAAGATTAAACCAAATGGATAAAAATCAAATGGATAAAATTATGGAACAAATAATAATAGTGCAACTCACTTATATTCTACAGTTTATGCCAAATATAATCATGCAAAGAGCAAACAACCAAAAAAAATTCAGATCCCCAGAGTCGTTCCCAAAAAATCAGAAGATGTTAATTTCGAGTGCATAATAAACATTCATGAAAAACACAAATAGGAGATGAAAAAGATTCAGCTACCAATTTAAGGATACCTGTAGAGTGTACTTCTGCAATACGTGATGGTCTTTTGTCTGCCTCAACTTATGAATATGCAAACTTTCACCGTTTTGTTTATAGCATGAATCACAAAAGTTGCAGCCTAGGCAAACCAAGCACCGCCATGCCAAGCATTGATCCATGGCACGGTGACAAGAAGAACAAGTTGAATCATGTAGATGATAAAGAATCATCATTGTGGAATGTTTTGCCCTCCGGAGAGTATCAAACTGGTATTGATTGTCTTGACAATGCTTCAGGAAATCTATTCTGCTGTCAAAGTACTTGCTTTCCATTGTTGGATCAACATCATCCGTTTCTGGAAGAGGTTCTTCCTCTATCTGTCAGAGGAGATTAGTAATCTGGTTAGTATTTCCATGCAGGCAGATTGTAGCTACCTTAAATAGATGAATTCATGTACGTACTCTTTCAAATGCATGCTTTTGTTTTGTTGTAGCTGGGTGCCTGTCCTTCAGAGGGGTATTCAGCTCCTCAGCATAACAACTACGAGGACAAATAAGAATGGCATCATAAATAATGGGTGCCTTAACGACAAAGAGTAATTGAATAACAACAAAAAAGTAGGAATGTAGATTCATTTTGCAATTTGACAGGCAAACGGTCACTGTATAAGCTAGAATGGTTGAACTATGCAAGTGCCATGTGCAATTATATATTTTTACCAACAGCAGACATTTCCCCTAGTGCTGTTCCAGAAAGTTCTTCAGTATGGGAAATGCATTCTATATGGTCACGAAAGTTTACATGACTGAATGCTTACCGTTCACAAAGAAAGAAGTTTTTGCAGCTGGTGCAAACCCAACTACTACCAGATACAATAGGATGGTGGCAATGCTTGCAAAATTGCTGCAGACAAAGCATTAAAAAATCTTCTTTCATGGTTCGCAACCTTTCTCCAAGCTGCCAACAATGAAAATTAAGGGGTCAAGTGCCTAAAATACTGAAGAAGGCCCGGCGAAAAAAAATACTGAAGAAAGGGAGCACCATGATTTAAGCAACCAACCTTATGCACAAGTAAAATATCCTCGAGGTTTCCTTTCCGGTCATCACGTTTGGCAACCCGTAGAAGCCTTCCTAGTTGAGTTTCTTTCTTCTGTGAGGTGTCATCATCTTTCTTTTCAAGGAGCCTCTCTGCTTCCCCAGGCCAGAAATCATTATCACAGTATGGCAACCATGCAGCTGAGATATTGGTCTTGCATTCATTGGTGGGCTGAAGGAAGAAGTCATAGAGTGTATTCCGTTCCACAACTACCCCCTCCTTAACAGCCTTCTTTACCAAATTCTGGTACCTAAATATATTGAAAAGATTATCAAATGAAGGCCCATAAATAATTTTAGGATTGACTGTAAAAGATGATGAAGACCAACCAGCTCCGAAGCTTGTCAGACTTTGGCATCTTCTGTATTGTAGGATGACAATATAAAACATAATCGTCACGCTTTGTAGATGGGCAAGTCCATATGGAACAGCTTACAAACCCTCGTTTCTTGCAGAAATCCAAGTAGCCAATCTGGGGGAAAACAGATTGGAAGATAATCAGACCAACATGAGATCCATAAACTGAAATCAAGATCAAGAACATTAAGTGTTTAATGATTATGCATTCTCATACCAAAATTTCATGATACACAAAGGTACGGAGAGCTTCTCCACTGGCCGACTTGATTTCCGGTCTGAAGTACTTGACAGAATCGATATATGCAAGATAAACGTGCCTTTGATTTGGTGATGGGCAGGCTGAACCATACTCTTGCACATACATGGCGAACAGGCATACATCTACACCTTCATTCTTTTGAAACAAGAGAATGGCCTGCACAAGCACAAAACACGGAAATGGTAACCCACATTATCCACTAAATAATGAAAGCATAATTTAAATGGATGTTATAATAATAGCATTAGTAAAGTATAAGTATCACATAATCACCTTTGATTTGTACGGAAATTCCCCAGGATATTGTTCTTTTTTAAAAAAATCCTTGAAACGTGGTTGGACTTGCAGTGTTCTATCAGCTGAAGATACCACTCTAACAGTAAGACCTTCAACTCCTGGTACCTAATAATTGGACCATAAAAGTTTGCCCAATAAGTTTCTCCAGTATATTACAGTGTAATAAAAATCCTAGAGGCAGAAAAATAACATTAAGATCAGCATAGATGATCAGATAAGACTAAGCAAAGCATCCACAAGTTTATGTTCCAAGTTTGACCATGAATTGTAATATGACATCTTGGTCAGCTAAATCAGATGAATATGCAGAACCAACTTTTATCGGAATCCAATAAAATGCAAGGAAAAAGAAAAAAAAAGTAGTTTCACTAAAAAGGATACTGAAACGCAACAAATATATGGTCATCAACATGTGTTCCAAAGATGAATTCATCAATGCAATCTGCTGCAATCCTGAAGCCATAAATACACATTGCTAGATGCACCAAGAGAAGTATTAAGAACATGATTAAGTGAAATGCCATCAGTACATTGTAAAAAATAAAAAGAAACGCATGACAGTAAAGATGCATTCATGTAATGAATTATCTAAGACAACTTAGAAGACTATAATATAAGGACTAACATGTTACTTGAAACCTTCATTCAACAACCAGCACATAGAGCAAGAAGCACAAAAATGCAATTGGAAAGACATATGTAACTTTTGGCTGTGGTTCAATAGGTTAACAGTGAGGTAGCCTGTTCAACGGTAGCAGAATGCAACACCAGCATATTCTGTACACGGGACAAGGTATAAAAGAAAAGCATAACACAACTACCTCATCAACACTTTTTCCAGAAGCAATTGCCCTCTGTTGCCGCTCCTGCACAAGCCGCTCAGAAAGCCTTTGCTCAATATGATCACTTAGTCTAGTTCTTGGTAACTCGCGTGCTCCCAGAATAGTAGATGGCTCAAGTGAATCAACATCTTCATTATCCTTTTCCTTCAAGAAACATTTTGCACAAGTATATTCAGCCTCTGGATCCACGATTTTGGGGTTAAAAAGTGCGCAGATTTGATGCTGCCAAGCTTTGCACTTATCGCACTGGACCCACTGAAAAGGCATAATTAAACAAAAAATGAGTAATTTGTATATGATTCCAAATGACTAGAGAGAAATAAGAGAAGCATATGTTACCCATTCTGCCTCAGCATCTGTCTCTGCATAGCTGAATCTTTTCTGATATTTGGCTTTGGCACTACTAAGATGGTGGCATCTGCCACATATTGAAGATTTGTCATTTCCATTTTCCACTTCAACATAATAGGATCCTGTAGAATTTATTATTTTAAAACAGAGCGCGCAAAATCGTGGAGGGGGCTCAAAGAGGAGTCTTTCCATCCCACATAAATTGCATGTGTTCTGATCAGGCAAGCCTTCAACTGATAGCAGCTCTTCAGTCGGCACTTTGCTCTACAAAAAATAAGTTAATCATGTTAAGAGATATAAACTTTGCTTAAAACAAACACACACTCTGTACAATATATAATCAAGAAAGCTTGAGTGACAACAAAACCCAAAATCTTAGTACCAAATGAAAATCAATTGAAAGTACATAATATTTAGTTAATTTTGCAGCTGCTCAGTTTGAAAATTTCTCTAGACTACAACAACCAATAATAATCAAGTGCTTTACAATACTAGATAAATCATACAAGATCCAACAGGTTATTCACTCACCTGAGAGGTATCATGGTTCAGAGTACACAAGTGATCTTTAAGCTCCTCAGAAGTTAATGCATAAAGTACTGAGGCCCCTCTTCTCTTCCTTGCCCTCAGGCTGTCCCCTGACAATGTTTGGTCCAATAAATCAACCTTTGTATCCTTCATCTCAATGTCACTATTTTCACGACGAAATTCTTCTTCAGTTTGTACAGCACTCTCCAACAATCTGACCATATCCATTCCATGTACATTATCGGTGCAAGCAATGTTGTCCCCCAAGGAAGTACAACATGGTGATTTTGTTGGTGAATTAGTGGCTTCAGATTGTACTGTTTCAGCAGATGCATAAGTCTCATTGGCAGCAGGTTGTTGTTCCTTTGAAGCCTCCATTTCATTGACATGGACAAGATGGGGAACATCAACTTTCAAGCGTTTTGCTGGATAATGCTTGCCAGAAGATCCATCTGAAGCAGGTGAAGTCGGCTTTGATACAGTACTATTTGATGTCTGTTCAGCTCTATCCACTGTCTTGCTTACAGGGCTACAAGCACCATAATTAGTCATGAAGCCCTGCTGATGATGCATAAAGTGGTTGCTTAAATTTGAGCTTTTCTCCCTGGAGAAACCTTCATGATCAGAAGTATGCCCAAGTTTTTCTTTCATTTGAATGCATCGATCCCGTTTGTGCTCTCCATTGATGTACGGATGAATTTGAGCATGATACAAGTCATGGTTTCCAGTGGTAATGTTTGACTGATCTGATTGCTCTAGTGACTGACTCCACGTCTCTTGCTTCATCTCACATTCTCCGTATTGTTGCAACAAAGGTCCCTGACCGGTTGTGGGATACAAACTTTTATTGTTTGTGGAAAGGTTTTGTCCGTTCACTGTTGAGAAAGAATCCATCGGAAGTGTTCTCATTGCACTAGAACATGTTGTTTGATCCCACACTGCTGACAAAGAACTAGAACTCCCAGAGGTTGATGGTTGTGAACTATCATTTTGATACGCATCACCTGGCAAAATTTGACCACATAGTGTTTATGATGCCAAATAACTTCAGCTCAACTCAGTTTCAGACATAAGAAAGGGGATGTAAACTCACCTGAGAAATGTTCTTTTATATGGCCAGTATGCAGTACATCAATACTAGGGCTACATTTCGGTAGAGTTGATGCACATGAGGTAAAAATGGTGTTTGCTAATCTTTCAGGCATCTGCTTGGGTTTATCAGCCAACGAATGAGCAAAGTTAGCAGCACCCATACAGTGCTCATATTGGTTATATCCTGCCAAAATCAAGCCAATAAAGAATTAAAAAAATTAAGGTGTATTGTGAGGTTAAAATAGGTAACTCATCATCTCAACTCACCCTGAGTGGAGGATACATTATATGCACAGGAGGGCAGATTATTAGGTCCAGGAATAACTCTATCATGGTAGATGGGCACCTCCATCACAGGCAGCTGTTGTGAGTTTAGTTTGGATGAAGCTGCTGAAGCACTCCAATGAAACATACTGCCCCGAAATGATGCAGAATTGACGATAGCATTCAACCTGGTTCTTAAAGTTTCAAGATCCATATACTTAATCTGAGAGAGAATCAGATGTTAGCAAGTGACTGAGAACTATTTAGATAAATGAATCCAAATAATCAACTTCTGAGTACACCAAACTGTTCAGCAGTAACAATTCTGTTTAAGGATTACAAGAATATGCTGAATTTTGTATTTATTCAATAAAGCATGTAGATAAGTTCAATATTGTCCAATATTAGAGTAGAAACCACACCAAATTAAAGCACCATAGGTGATCATATATCCTATAATAGTTCTAATGCAGCAAGAGACAACACAAACCTTTGAATCAGCTTTCTCAAAAAGATGTCGGTCAATACATTTTCCAATTTCCATAAGAAAGGATAGGTCAAAGTTGCAGAATTCCTTCCGCTCATTTAGGTACTCTACACTGGATAAGAAAAAAGAATCAGGATATAGTTAAACAAGAGATAATAACTGCAATAAGTTATCGGTTTGCTACAACTTAAGTTGCAACAAGCCACCAAAAGCACGTGATGTTATCAGACAGACTGGTCACTAGCAGTCACAGATTTTAGATAAAATCGTGCCAGTAGCATTGCAGTTTTTGAAATGTTCAACTAAAGTTGCAGAAAACATATGTACAGCGTATACTTTGTTGGTATGGCATGCTAGTATAAAGCAACTAGTAATCTGCAAGTCGAAGCTAATCCCAATATTGGTGGTTTAAGAACTTACATTTTACGGTGAATAATATTGCGAACTACGGATGTATCTTGATCCATATTATCCAACTGAAGAATTTCAGCTGCAGATTGTGTCCAGCCACTTGTGGGGTATTGCTGGGTAGGAAATCCACTTGCTGCATATTGCTGTTGAGTCCCTTGCAGGGTCTTTGCCATCATGCTTCTATCTCGCCTGGAATTCGCAGAATAAACCCATTACGAGCTTGATCAGTAGCTTACATGCAGCCAACACATAACCAGCAGGTAGATGGCAACAGAGCAGAAATAGGATAGTAGCAAGTATAATACGATTCTACTGTGACTCATACAAACAATGTCAGTTCTGGAAGAGAAACACATCGCATCTCCTAAACTACAGTCAACATCACTACCAATGCGCCTACCAAGAAGCAATATACTAGGTAAAATGGTGATAACGAATAGATGGCGCATATTGCTACTACACAATAGCGCATGAAAACCACTATCCCGAGCACAGAATCACCCTTCGAATTCTCTACACATTGCAATACTCAATCAGCGTCCAATGCTGCACAGGGGTGGACCTAATGTTGGACATGGGTGTTCAAGTGAATCCCCAATTTACTATTATTATATATATTTATTGGAAACAAACCAGGGGCGGATTCAACTTGGGACATGGGGGTTCAGTTGAACCCTCCCAAACTTCTTTTGGGGAACAAACAAACTGTTACTTTATTAAGGTTTAGGCTCTGAAATTAATAGAGGAGCTTCTTCCAGATCTAGAAAAGAAGCTAGGGTTAACTCCCCCCCAAAAAAAAAACTAGGGTTAGCGCAAGCAAATTCGAGACAAAATTAGGGCGGGGAGGATGTGGATGCTCACCAGGATGCAGCAGGACGACGGCGCCCCTCCCTCCCCGGCCTCTGCTCGCCAGATGGAGATGGCCGCCCCAACCCTAACCCTTGCTCTGCTCGCGAGATGGGGGGATCGACGAGGGCGCAAGGGGCGGAGACGGGACAAGACGAGACGGGGGGATTTTCTTTGACGCGGAAAGGACGGCGGAGATACTCGAGTGCTCGAGGCACAATGATTTTTGGACGCTAAGTTTTTTTTTTCTCTTTCCTATATGTAAATTGATCCGGTTACGGCCTGGCCCAGCCACGTTTGGGCTCGGAACTACTAACGGGCCGTGCGTGCCGGCCCACGTGCCGAGGGATTGGCCCTGCTGGCCTGTGGATGGGCCAGAATTTGGCGCCGAATACGGCTCGGCCGGGCCTGTCTGCCTGCTTATGGTGAATCTCATATTGGGCCAATACGGCCCAATTGCCAAATTTATTTCACTCGCGGAGCCCATTTTTTTCACTCGAAAAAGGTGAAAAGAAAAGGAAAAAATACACCGATGGTCCCTCAACTTGTCATCGAATTAGAAAATCGTCCTCCAACCACGTAACCAGATATCCAGCGTCTCTTAACTAACTAAAACCAGTCACAATAGACCCTTTGGTGGTTTTGACCCGGTTTTGTCCTACGTGGTGGCCAGCGTGGGACCCACGTAGGCCCCACATGTCAGGCTGCCACGTCGTCTCTCTCCCTTCCTCCTCTTTTCTCTTCTCTTCTCTGTTCTTGGGCAAGCCGGCCGGCACTTGGGAGGAGGCCGCCGGGGGGAGGCGAGTCAGGAGAGGAGGAGGCGGCGGGCGACACGAAGGCGGCGGCGGCGGAGGGAGAGGAGATGCCGGGGAAGGGGCAGAGGCGGAGGGAGAAGAACTACCGTGGTTGCCCCCACCACCGAAGCAGCGGGAGCTCGACGCGCTCCCGTCCAAGCTCCGCCGCCTCATCGCCATCCAGGAGAAGCACAAGGGCGGCGAGAAGGGCGCCGTTGCCGGAGACTCCTCAGGTGCGCTCCCCTTACGCCTTTCACCCCGGCTGCCGCTGAACTATAGCCTGATGAAATTCCTACATCCTCTACAGGGAAACAAGGAGAGAGCGATGGGGCGAAGAACAAGGCTCGCAAAGACAAGGCATTGCGGGTTAATTTCCTGGATAAACACGGTATCTTTAAGCACATTTGCCTGCTATTACGTTGCATTTAATCCGTTTATCCGGTTACGCTGTAATACTTTTGTTCATCACGTTCTATCGTTGCTCTTTGGAAATGCAAGAGAACTCTACTACTCTAGTATTAATGCAATTTGTTAGCTTGTGCCCGATTTGCTTCCACAGTTGGTACCTTGTCATATTCTGTCTGTATGTTCCATGTAGAAGAAAACTAAGAAGCAGAACTTGGAGCCTGCTGCTGATAGTAAAGCCGCAGAGATAAGTGACAAGGATGGACCGATTGGCGATGAGAACGCGAGTGTAGATGAAAGCAAAACGAAGCGGAAGAGGGTGAAAGCTATGGATCTTCGTTTCGAACTTCATCGGCGTCGGAGCCCTCTCCTCCTTCCTCCAAGGCGGCAGCGGCGCCGTGCGCCGCACGCACCTCGGCTTCACGTCGTGGGCGTCGCGCTGGCAGCCACGCGCGGCGTGGCGTTTATCTACGGCGCCGGCGCCGGCGCTAGCTCGTAAGAGATGCTCGCGCGGAGGAGGAACCGAGGAAGAGAAAGGGAGTCAGCCTGACATGTGGGGCCCACGTGGGTCCTACACTAACTCGGCAGCCACGTAGGATAAAACGGGGTCAAAACCACCGAAGGACTCATTGTGACCGGTTTTGATTAGTTAAGTGACAACAGATATCTGGTTTCGTGGTTAGGGGACAATTTTGTAACTCGATGACAAGTTCAGGACCTTCGGTGTACTTTTTCCAAAAGAAAAACATCGAACTGACTACGAAACGAAACGGTACTTAATTATTCCTATATTTTTTTACGGATTAATTACTCCTACTATATAAGCCAACCCTATTATTGCCTCTTCTTTTCACGTAGACGTAGTAGTAGTAGTAACGATTGATCGAGGAGCCAATGGATACGAAACGGCAGAAAATCGACGCAATAGGGCTGCGGTTCAGGACCGTGGTTCACATCACGCTGGTGGCGTCGATGGCGTACGCGGCCTTCGGCGCCGCGGTCGCCTACCCGGCCGGCGCCGGCGCTCCGGCGGCTCTGGCGCTCGCGTTCGTCCTCGGCTCCGGCGCGCTCCTCTTCCTGCTCCCGTTCTCCGTCTACGCGCTCGAGTTCCTGCGGCAGGAGTTCCCGATCGCGCGCACGCCGCTGTCCGTCCAGGCGTGCGTCGCGGTCACCCCCGTCGCGCTCTCCGTCGCCGTCCTGGCGGTGCTCAACCAAGCGAGGGCCGGCGCCGGCGGCGACGTCGCCTTCGCCACCTGCGTCGTCTGGGCCGCCGACGTAGCCGCCGTCCTGTCCCTCGCGTGGTGCCTCACGCACGGCGGCGCCCTCGCCATGGCTCTCACCAGGAGGAAAGAGTACGAGGAGAGCGGGAAGGCACTGGAGCGGATGATGAAAGGGTACAATCCCAAAGACCCCGCCGCGGTCCTCTTCGCCCTCGACCTGGGCGAGATCCGCGATGCGTCCGTCCGCCTCGCGGCGGCTGTGTCGGCCGCGTGCGCGGTCGCTGGCGGCGTGGCGGTCGGCGGCGGCGGCGGCGGCGGCATGCATACACAGGTCTCTCCTACGCCGCCGCATTCTTCGCGCTCCCAATGCTGTGCCTCTCGTACTTCCAGAAGACGTGCGCCTACCCCGTGGACATGACCAAGCACCTCGCCGCCTACGAGGCTACGACCGGCTCCACCTGAACGCGATCCGCTATGCCTGTGCTCGCTTCGTGGTCGCCGTGTCAGCCGCAAGCGCGATCGCCGGCGGCTAGGTCGTCGGCGGCGCGTCTTGGATAGGCCTCTCCTACGCCGCCGTCTTCTTCGCGCTCCCCATGTGCCTTCTCTACTTCAGGGAGAAGTAAGGCTTCTCCATGTCCGATATGCCCAGCCTGCTCAAGTGGTGCAACGTGTCGGTGCCTACGGCGGCGCTAGCGCTGCTGTTCCGCCTCGTGATGGCGGCGCGGCAGGCAGCCGCACCGGACGTCAGGCTCGTCGCCATTGCCGGCACCGTGTGGGCCGTAGACGCCGCTGCGATTGGGTTTCTCGGCTGGCGCAGCAGGAGGGAGATGGCGAAGCCCATACTACGGGCGAACGCGTCGCGTCGGAGATTTTCACGTCATTCGTGATGGTTTGCCTACGATACTGGTTGTATCTGCACGTTTTCTATATCCTTGGCAACGGTTCACAGAGATGGTTCGATTCATTATAGCCGTCTAGTTGAGAATTATCAACATCAGCTTCTGTAGTTATGCTCAAAAGTACACCTTAACATTAATATAATATAATGTATATGTCTTTTTTTTTCTAAGTATGCAACATTGTTTTGTTTTAGTCACCATAACAATGATTTTTGCGGACGCACACCCTGTTTTGTTACATGCGGGCTAAAAGAACGTCTACATGTAAAAATATTTTGGATGTTGTTTGGTTAAGACACGTATAGAAAAATCGTTTTTTGTAAACATGCCTCTCAAAACAATGCAAAAATATTGACGAACCTGACTTAAAAATTTAGCTATAGTGGACTATGATCCTTAATGTGTTAGATTACCCCTATGTCAATGTATATCTATCCCTACTTAAAAAATTCGTAATTTTCTATTCGTCATACTCCGTTTCGTCCGTCATCCAAGTCCAACTGCCTCTGGCCTCATGATCATGATTTCTCCCTATGCCTCTGTCGCTCCTCCTCACCTTCCCTAACCTTCGCCGCCACGACGCCATGGCCTGGCGACCTCCACTTCGCACCACTTCTCTCCCAATCCCAACCTATATGTCTTCTTTGTCTCTAGCATCACCTTCTCGCACGCACGGCACCGGTAAGGCACGGGTGTGTGGACAGCCTTCTCTTCTTCCCAAGTCACAACCCAGAGCTCTAGCCTTCTCCTCTGTGTGTCATGCGCCTTCTCGCGTACATGCCTGACGACCTGGTTTGGAGCTAGGGGCAACCAGCATTTGGCCTCCTCCAATTGACCAGATGAAATCGAATTCAAGGTGAGCATGAAGCTCCAACTGTTGTATGCGCAGGAGGAGGTGAAGAGCCCGTCGATGCCCACCATGCTCCTTTGTTTTCTTGCGTGCCATTTGAGATAAGTAACATTAACCTAGGGTCCTGAGTCTCCCTTCAACAACATATCCAATTCTATGGAGAATCTTTCTTCTTTCTAATCTTTCTTCTTTAAATTTATATTCCAAATCATGAAATGAAATAAAGTAAGTTCTAGAACATTGATCCAATAATAAACTTAGCTATACAATGAAAATAATTTGTAACCCACCAAGCGAACAATTATGAAGCTCTTGGATTAAAACAAAACAATGTTGCATACTAAAAAAAAGATATTAATGTACCTTTTGAGCAACGTTACCATTTACAGAAGCTGCTGTGAATATTACTTAACTAAAATGGCTATAGTGACGGGGCATGGAGCGGCCGTTGGGCGATGCCACATCGGATGGGAACAGTGAGCGGGTGAAAATTTTACAAAAAAACCCTCCAATTTATACGTAATTAGATCTAGGTTCCCCACGAACGGTTCTTTTGAGATGTTATTTTACATAGGGATCTTTCTAAAAGCCAGATATTCAGTGCGAAGGACTGAAAAATCGCGAAGCCGGATATATATAAGGAAGAAGATTATTAAAATTAAGCGATAAATAATAAAAAATCATTATAAAAATGACCATCGTCTTCAAAATTTTCATAACCACATGTAACGAAGAGTTAGATCACGAGTCTCTCACTTGTCATGTTGTCCACATAAAAAACCACACAGCCACTTGTGCTACTAGCCTTGTACTATAAGCTAAGCATACCACCGCTCACTGACACGTGGCCCCACAAACCGCCACCCTGCCCTACGTTACCCCTTCCCGCGACTACTGGCGCGCGCCTTCTGGACTCTTCCTGACCTTTTTTTGGCGGGAACCCCACCCCCACGACGCACGGTGCCCTGGACGTCCACGTCGACCGCGACCACCAACCTCTGACCCCGTCGCCCTCCACGTCGCCGCCTCCTTCACCCCCGCCGACGTGGCCGCCGCCGCCGCCACCACCACCGCTCCCCACCTCCCCGTGACCTCCTCGATCCCCGCCTATTTATACTCGTCTCGTCACCCGCAGCAGCAGCAGCAGAAGAAGAACTGAAGAAGAGTGATCTAGCTAGCTCGCTCGCCTGAGTTCTTTGCTTCGATCCTCGCTAAGCTTCCTCCAGCTCGATCGATCTCTCGATCTCTGCGTGCGTTTTAGTTGGTTAATTTCATCTGCTTGTGTTTGAGTTATTTGCAATGGCGGCCGCTACCATGGCGCTGAGCAGCTCCTTCGCCGTCGCCGCCGCCGCTGCTGGTGGCGCGCCATGGCGTGGTGTCGTCTCCGCTGGCCGCACCGCGCCTCGCCGGCGTGTCGCGTTCGTCGTCAGGGCCCAGTCCGAGGTGAGCTGAGCATGCCACGTTTGATTGATCTCATCTGATCACTGTGTGTTCTGGTGATTGCTTCTTTGCTAACTTGGGATCGATCGCTCTGCAGCCGGAGGTGGAGCCGACGAAGGAGGAGACGGCCACGTCGTCGTCGTCCCCGTCTCCGGCGACGACCCCGACTCCGAGCCCCGCGGCGGCGGCGCCCAAGGCGAAGCCGGCGGCGAGCACGAAGCTGTGGGACGTGCTGGCGTTCAGCGGGCCGGCGCCGGAGCGGATCAACGGGCGGCTGGCGATGGTGGGGTTCGTGTCGGCGCTGGCCGTGGAGGCGTCGCGCGGCGGCGGGCTCCTGGACCAGGCCGGCAGCGGGAGCGGGCTGGCGTGGTTCGCCGCCACCGCCGCCGTGCTCTCCGCGGCGTCGCTGGTGCCGCTGCTCCGCGGCGAGAGCGCGGAGGCGAGGAGCGGCGGCGTGATGAGCGCCGACGCCGAGCTCTGGAACGGGCGGTTCGCCATGCTCGGCCTCGTCGCGCTCGCCTTCACCGAGTTCCTCACCGGCTCGCCGCTCGTCAACGTCTAATTTAATTAATTAAGCTGTACGTACAATACATGCGTGTACGTATGTGTGCACTGGGTAGATAGCTAGGGATGTGTATGTATGCATTGTAGCCAATAGCAAGCTTTGATAGTGCTTGGTGTACTACCATGGAATTTGAAAAAGGAATTCAAATTTTGAAACTCGCTAAATATTCGTGGGAAGTTTGGATGTTTGATACAGATCCGTCTCGCATAGGGGAACCACATGTAGTGGCAACCTTATTTATTGACACTATCATTTGAACTCTGATGCATGTGAACTCTGGTGGATAGTCACATACAAACGAATAGCTACGATAAACAAATTTCAAATGACACTACTTTGGCTTGCATCTTTGTCTTCGCTCTCTTCTAGAGCACAGTTCGTTCCTAGAGCAACCCAAATATTTCCATGACCTTTTTGTTAGAAAAAAGTATTCAAACCTTCTATGGCTCCATGGAATTAATTTATATCTAAACGCTATACATTTCATGAAAAATGGAAATAAAGAAGGTAGATTGTACTCCTTCCGTCCCTAAATATTTGACGCCGTTGACTTTTTTAAACGTATTTGACTGTTTATCTTATTCAAAAGCTTTTGTGAAATATGTAAAACTATATATACACATAAAAGTATATTTAACAATGAATCAAATATATACACATAAAAGTATATTTAACAATTAATCAAACATATACACATAAAAGTATATTTAACAATGAATTAAATGATAGAAAAAGAATTAATAATTACTTAATTTTTTTTAATAAGGCGAATGGTCAAACATGTTTAAAAAAGTAACGGCGTAAAATATTTAGCGATGGAGGGAGTAATTAGTCAGTTATAAGATGTTATGCTGAGATGGATGCCGTATAATTCTACACATGTTTAAGATGCTTATTGAAGTTCTCCATAACTGCATGTAATGCAGCAAAAACCCTCTGATTAATTAGTCGGATTATAAGATGGCTTATTCATACTCCCTCCAACCAAAAGTTTATAGCATATTTCTTTTATCACAAAGACCAAGTAGAAATTAACTTATTTCACATATAACAAAGAAAAAATAATATGCATTCATGATTCATGCAACCAGTATTAAAATGTTTGCTTGAATTTTAGTTAACAATTTATTTTAGCATTGTAAAAAGTACAAGTCCTTCATTTAAGTATTTGATGCATATGGAGACGCATGTCTCATTTGGAGAAAAAACAGAAAATAAATAAGCTTTAAGATTTTTGGACGAACGGAGTAATGAAAAATTTTACAGGATTTTTATGGACACTTAATTGAAAAACATTAAAAGATCCCATAACATTCCTTCGTTATAAAGGTCGATATCCCAGTTTTACACCCTAGTAGCTAGTTTATTACTATCATAATCAAGCTAGCATGCACGGCACAAATTAAGCTCTAGAACAGCTAAAGAAAATGATGGAACAAAACGCCAATAAAACGGTCACTAACATTGTTTTGCCGTCTCCTCTCGAGTTGTCGTTCTTGCATGCGGAAAATGCTGCCACTTTGTTGGCCAAATGGAGATGGAGGCTGCTAACTAGCCACGCCGGGTGGTGCATGATCAGTGATATGACCTCTTCGCGGTGGCCTCGATGTCCACGTTGAGCAACTAATGAACATGGCCCCAATCACCCCAGCTAGGCTCCATGGGCAATTTTGGTTTGAAGCTTGTCATAATTTTGTTTTTTTTAAAAGACAATGGATATATAGAAATGCGATCTTGAAACTCATTTTGGTTTAAAGCATATGCCATAATTTTGTTGTTTCACGAAGCGGGTGCAGCTTAATGGGTTAGTTTTTTTTTTTTTTTAAAAAAAAGAGTCTATCCACTTGAGTTTAATTTAATTCCTAAACTTAGCACATGTACTTGTAATTTAGTGATAGACGCTGATTATGGTGTGTGCGTTTATATGGTCACGTGTGTTTGTACGATATTTTTTTAAAGAAAAAATAGTCGTGTCAAATCTTAAGCCAACTTTAGATAGATTTGCCCCAACTTCGTCAGCAAATATTGATTCCAATCGAAATAACTATAGTCTAAGGGCAAGAATTGGCAGCAAACCAAAATAGCCCAATGGGGCGTGACTGACCCAGCCTCACTCCACGTAGGTAGACGTACAAGTGTACAACACGTACAATTGTTGATTGTTCATTTGTTGTATCAACGATAGCTCGGTAAAATCGTATTACCTGTAAGGTACCCAGAAATAAAAATGACTAAAATGTCCTTCACTTTAACAAATCCTAATGAAATTGTCTCTCAATTTAACAAACCCTAATACAAATCTCAATGCAATCGTCTCTTATTTTAACATACCCCAATATATGTCCTCTACTTTTATAAACTTTTAATGCAATTATGGCTTAAAAGACAAAATTATTTAGAGACAAATAAAATTATGAATAAATAAAGTTATTTTTGAGACGAAAGGAGTAAAGCGTGGAATGGGAAAGCAGGCAGGCAAAACTCCTGCCATCCTCTTCACAACGAATTTATCTAGTTCTCACAACACAAATGGATCAGGACAAGTTACATTAGGAACCAGCTTAACCATGCCGGTCGCTACTACTAGTAACTAGTGTTACACAGAGGTACAAATGGCAGGCAAAATCATCACCCGAGCTTGCTCCTCAACTGCTCCGGCAGTGAGGCTCCGAACACCTGGGCGAGAGCCATCTTCTGCCTCTTATTCAGCCTGCACAGCTCCAGTCCCCCGCAGGACTTGCCAGTCAGCAGCTTGCGCCCATCGTCTACAGCTTTCCTTCTCAGGGAGCACAGCTGTGCAGATGGTTCGGTTGTGATCGCACTATCGGCATCGGCTTCGGCTTCAGCTTCATCTGCTCCCCAGTCCAACTCATCGTCGGTCATACCCTTCGAAGCCTCATTTGCTGATTCAGGGGCTTCACCGTTATCGTCTTTCGCAGGTGTGGTCTCTGTGTGGCTGTCCGTCCCCCACCATTTCATAGTTTGCAAAGACAAGCCAGATGATGGAAATCCGTACTTGAAGTCGTCCATGTAGGTTGGGATGCCTTTGGTTTGGGTACCATAGGACAAGATTGCTGATCCACCCAACACATTTTGTTTTCCTGGGGGTGAGACTTGTCCTGCCTTCGAACTTCCCTGTTGAGATTTTGCCACTCCTTGGAAAGCGCCTGGTGATCTATCAATATGTCCAGATTTAAGAGTCAGAACAAATGCTGCAAACCGCTTCAATAGCAACAATAGATCATCATATGGTGCTTGATGCAGGGAACTGAGAGACCAAATTAGACTACAATAGTGGTAACTGGTAACAACAGAGGGAACATTGATAGCATCCAAGTGTGAAAACATAGAAACACACAGCCTCGGGTCAGAGAGTCCCACAGAGGGATGGTCTAAACTGTTGTTGTGGTCAGGTTTACCTGGTAACCAACCCAATATCCCACTCTACTGCCCCAGCATCCATACTCAGACAGCAGATGGTCAGTAGAATCCTGAGCAATGAACCACTACAAAAACACACTGTATGCAAGTATTGCGCAAATATTTTTTTTCCAGCTGAAATTCATAAGCACAATTATCCATGTTCACAGCTCAAAGTAGCCATAAAAGGAAAAATAGAACACCTAAGGATCATGAGACCAACAACCGAGTTTGAGCAGTTAAATCAGACAAGCCAAAAGCTAGTAGCAGTAAAAGTTTACTACTACCTCCGTCCCAAAATATAGCAATTTTTAGCTATGAATCTGGATATATATGTGTCCAGATTCATAGCTAAAAATGCTTACATTTTGGGACGGAGGGAGTAGACAGAAGCTACAAGTATAATTAAAATTGCCATGTGCTTTTAGATTTATAATACAGATTAGTGACAAGAAGACAAGTATCATTAACTTTTTCTATTGCACTACATAGCTTAAGTTAATGGTGATATTGTCTGCAGTAAAACGTGCATAGACTCTCAAGTTATACAGGATCCAGAGCAGAAATCTTAGTAGCAGATAAAAAAAAAACTGGGACAAATTCTTCTCAAAATTAATAAGTATGAAAAACAGATTGTCCTGTAAATTAGTTCCATCCCTTATGATATATGTATTACTTGGCCACATATATGTTCATCACTGTTGTTTACAACATAGTGCATTCAGCATAACTTGAATCTGCTGGCAGTACAAGCTACAATCAATCGCAATAGGAATTACCATAGGACACTGCCATAAAAGAGCCAATATTACAACTGGGATGGTGTTGGACTGTAACAGAATATCCAGATCTACCATAGATGATAATTATCAGTCCAGATAGATAAGAGAACAAGGACATGCTGGAATTTCAAGTACTACTTTCTTCACATCTAGAAATTGAACTTCACATCTTGTACTAGTTAAGCGTGATATTACACTGAAATATTCATGCGAGTAGAAAAAGCTTTGAATTATTCCATCAACTACCTCAGTATACTCTGTTGATTATCAAGGAGACATATTTATTATTGCACAGGAAACAGGAATAAAATATGGGGATCAACACAATCAAGTTAAAACGCACTACTCACACTGTTGATAGACCAGATGCGCTTAGAGCCTTCTGTTTTGCAACTTTAGATATCTCAAGAAGTCCCTTGGCTTTCTCTCTTTCAGCGTTTTTTGTGTCATCACCGGACTTCCCAGATACAAGCTGCAAGCATGAATATTTAAGAAAAATAATATAAATAATTGGATTGCAAAGAAGAAACTAAGAACAAAGCTGGGAAAACATAATCAATATGCGGAAGAGAAGACAACATGGGGTAGAAATAGCTTTCAGACTGTAGTTGTTCTATGTTTGCATGCAGAATAGAGTAAATACCATCTTCAATAACAGTTTGAACCAACTCACTATGGGCATTCGAGTAGCCATTGAACAAGCTTTAACCAATTATGCAGCTAGACAGCATATTTCAGTTATCGAATATTTACCGGAAGGAGTATTTCATTAGGGAAAATTAACTATTCGCCACTCAACAGTGATGGCTTCAATGATTTGCCATTTTACAGATGCCAATTAATTATTTGCCACTAAATAGACGTGCACTATTAATAAAACGCCATGTTACCTATTTTGTTTACGATTTCCCGCCTAAACACAAGGGTTCACCTATTCTCCTTCCTGTTTTACCCTTCATCCTACCATGTCCTCAAGTCTGTTTTCTCCATGGCAAAGGCTGCCACCTCCAGTTCTCAATCAAGGCACGCACCAAGTGCATCCCAGAAGCCACAGGTGCCGTGATTGACGCTTCTGATGGCCTTTTGTTTCTTAGCAGCAGTTCTATTAGCAGCTGATTGTGGAATAAAATAATTCATCCATCTTAGTAACTAGTCAATACCAAGGAATTAGACTTATATTTCTTCGATGTAGATTATACTTGATATCTTCGGCCTGTGTCTGGAAGAGCTCTGAATTAATGGATGATTGCCATCGCGGAGCAAGGGGTGGTCGCTGTCTGTTCTGGTTAGAGGCAGCCAGCATGGGAGGACAAGGGAGGTGGCGTTTTACTGAGAGCGCACATCAAATTTAGTGGAAAACAATGAATTACCACCTACATAATAGGGCTTCTAGGGCATAGAATCTAGCGCCGTTTTCTTCATTCGAAGCAAACTTCAATCTTTCACGAACATCTTCAGGTAGCCAATATCCTACATAATTCATTCTTCTCCTTGCTTACTTTTTGTGATACGCTTAATTCAAATATTAAGATAAGCCTTTGATGAGTACGATATCAGTTCCTAAAGCAGTCCACCTTGTAAATTGTTAATGCCACCAACTGCTGCAGAATATATAAGCAAAGAGAGCACCATGTTTACACATAGGATACAACCACTGCATACTTCTCTTTGCTCAAATAGCCCTAAATTAGAACAAGCATACAAGTTCTTATCGGCAAATAGCTTTCTTTCTTCCTTCTCGCACCAGTGATTTCCTCGTCAGTTAGACATTCAGCACAATCACTCAAAAACAAAGGAATCAGCTCATGAAACCAATCTGCTGAATTCCTCGTCAGTTCTGACATTCAAGTTCAACACAATCACTCGAGAACACAGGAATCGGCTCGTGGAACAGGGCAAAACATACCTTTCGATACGGCCACCTGACGATGCCGTGGCTGCGGCAAATCCTCTTCAACACGCTGGTACAAACACCTGCAAATCCCCCCAAAGTTCGTTCAGCTGCTGCGCGGCCCTCAAATCGAGCCAGGCGACGGATCTCGCCCACATCTGGAGAAGGACAGAGAGAGAGAGCGAGGGGCGGGCGGGATTACCGAGGATGGAGGCAGCCTCTGCGATTGGTAGCGAGAAGAGCTTGGAGATCTCCTCGTACGACAACGACACCCTCGTCGGCTTCTGCGGCTGCGCCTCGGAAGCCGGAGTCGGCGCCGCCGCCGCCGCCGGCGGCTGCTGCTCCTGCTGCTGCTGCGGCTGGGCAGTGGAAGCCATGGGAGCCGCGCACATAACAGCGCGGGTGGCGGGGGAATCGACTTCGCGCGGGAGAGATCGAGGCGCGCGCGAACCGAACCGAATCAAATCGAAGCTGACGCGAAGCGGTAAGAGGCGGCGCGGGGTTTGGGATGGGGATGGAGTGGGAGAGTGGAAGAGGGGGGGCGCAGCGGTGGCGGCCGGGTGGGTGGGACGGATCGGATCGGCGTGCCGGCTGGCTGGCTGGCTGGGTCGATTTCGATTTGGGGATTTCGCCTTCGGTTGGTGCGCGTGTGTGGTGGTGGATTGGATTCTTCTTTTTTCTTGGGTTGGATTGGATTCTCTCCTGCCCTGGAGGGTTTGGTTACACAGACAGGTGGGCCCCTTAATATGGAAATAATTTACAGCATTTTGGGCCCGGCCCGGATTGGTACAAGTCCTCTGCAAAAGTTTGGGTCACCTATACATTTGTCGATAAAATTTCTCTTAAGAATTTGACAGATGTAATTTTGGTATAATTGTGATGTAATTACATTGTAAGCAAGCCTGCCAATGGTTTGAAATCTAACCCACAACCAGCCCAAACCAAAGTAGTAGCTACGCAAGTCTAAATCACTCCAATCCATTTGTCTTAATCCAAACCAATCTAACCCATTTTCTATTTCAACCCAAACCAACACAACCCATTTGAACTTTATGGATTCAGTTCACTTTCTCAATCCATTTCACCCCATTCCAAATCAACACCAACCACTCAGGCACTCAGCGGGCAAGCAAGAGGCGAGGCTGGAGAAGGAGATGGCAAGCCGCCGCCGACGGCGGGGACCTGGTCGACTGCATGGGAACTCAGCGCCACCCCCGTCATCCGTTATGCCAAGGCAACAATGCGAGATGGCAGCGCAGCAGTGGGCGATGTGGTTCGCGATGTTGCTCCTGCGCTATTGCCGGCGAGGTAGCAGCGGGTGGCCTAGTCTTCAGCCGGTTCCACGAGCTCGCCGCTAGCATGCTTAAGTACACCGCCTACTACCTCAACCGCTACCTGCCGGCGACGCCCGAGTCGGACGTCGCGCTGCAGCTCCGCCTCGTCGGAGCCACGGCCGTGTTCCTAGCGGCCAAGTACAAGAACCAGTACACCTTGAGGAAGATCGACGCCAACATGGCCGTCGCCCGGTGCGGCTACACCAGCGAGACCAGGCACAAGATGGTGTCGATCATGGAGACCGAGATCCTCGCCGCGCTCGACTACAACCTCGGCGGGCCGACAGCGTGCACGTTCGTGGAGCACTTCACGAGGTACTATGGCGAGGGGAAGGAAGAAAAGCTGGTGAAGCAGGCGACGCATCGGGTCACCGACGGGACGATGCTGACCTACGGGTTCCACCGCTACCTGCCATCTGTCGTGGCAGTGTCGGTGATCTTCCTGGCGAGGAGCACAGGCTACACAGCGCCGCAAGCTCGTCTTTGTAGGCTACCAGGCAGTAGCGGCGGCGACATGGCCGAGAAGACTAGTGATGAACTGATGCTTGGTGTTTGGGGGTGAATTCAATTGAAATCCATGGACTCCATCCATTTTAGACCCCAAAACTTATGACCAAAAAACAATCCAATCCAACCCACCTCCATCCCACATCCAAGCCGCTCCAGTCCATTAGCTATCTCAACCCGTTTATACCCATACCAAGTGAGTCCAAACTGAAAACCAATCCAGTAGACCCATTCCAACCCAACCCATTGGCAGGCTCAGTACGTTATACATGTAACTTGTATGTAACTTTTAAAAATCTCTCTGTAACATGCTATTTCCGTGAAATGGAGGTCGTGGGAACGAATCCTCTCACATATGTGAGTGCGGTGACTTTTTCCTTTTTATTTGCATAAATCTTGAAACAAATCTAACGGTTCAAAATTGTATAAAAGTTATATGCAAGTTACATTCTAGTTACATGCAAGTTGTAATGTAATTATATTACGATTATACTGTAATTATATCAATCAATATTTTAGGAGAAAATTTGTCGATAAATATATAGCAAAATTGCTTCGATTTTAGGGCATAATTCTAGGTTATTTTTGTGCATATGAAAACAGTGTGGTGGCAATGTTTTCAAGACCGCGAGTGGTAGATCCCTCATCAGTTCATCAATGGGTTCCGCTAGTCAGCAGGCACGGTTGGCATCGATGTTGATTATGTATTTTTCAGCAGACTCATCATCGGATGGGAATGAATATGGTGATCAGGAACCGCACCGGTGATAACCTGTTGGCTTGCAACGAGCATGTCAACGAGGTTACCATGTCGAACCTCGTTGAAGCGTTGGCTCTATCCTGCTTTGTTGCTCTCACTCAAGATGAAGGTTTTCAGAAGGCTATCTTCGATACTAGTTGTATGTTAGTTATTTAAATAGTTAAATCATCATTGATGGACTGATCTCCACTTCTCTAGTTGGTATAGTGGTTGTAGATATTGAAGGCGACAGATTTCTTCACCGTTAGTTTTTTTCTCATGTTTATCATGTGTCGAATGTGATGGCTCATTTGCTAGAATACTCTTGTGAACACCTACAGGGAAATTGAATGGTTTCCTCGTGTGTTCTCATTACCCCAGCTGGGAATGGAGGATTGCACCACAAGAAAAGTGGACATAATTTTCATTTACCATTTGGAACATATAAGTTCAAATATCAGCTAACGCATAACGTTTTTCCCGTATGCCAGGTCCCAAGGCAAATCAATCCATGCAACTCCAAGTAACCGTAATTTGATCACAAGTTTAACTGTTTAACATTTTAAGTGAGAACATCAAGTTTACTTATTTACCAGCTTTTACGGATTCCGCCTACGATTTCAAACACCCCATCTCACTGTTGTCATATGTTTCATCAATCCTTTGTTGAAACATTCTTGTGGTTTTCTCCCTGTTTCCTCTTCTGATTAAGCGATATGCGGCCCAAACTAGAAAACTAAACAGGCCTAATTTTCCTCGGCCACATAGCCCACATCTCACTCGGCCCATTGCGTTAGACACCGGTTAGCTCTTCGCGCCCAGCTTCCGGCAAATCGCCCACCCACACCGCTGCTGCTGCTGTTGCGGCGGCGGCGGCTGAGCACCGCACCGCCGGCGTCTGGTCACGCCATGCACGTCGCACCCTTCCGCATTCGCGGTATCTTCCCCCTTCAGGAGCGGCAGCCGGTCGAACGCCGCCGCGACGAACGTGGCCAGCATCACCACCACCGGCCCGGCGGCGACGAGCCCTCCCGGCGCGACGCCGCCGCCGAGCACGCCGCCGCGCGGCCCGGCCAGGAACACAGCCGCGGAAGCGCCTCCGCCTCCGGGGGCGCCCTCCGCCGCCGCATGCGGCGGTGGGGACGGGAAGAAGCACCCCGCCAGGCCCAGTATCTCCATGGTGCCGCGGAGCACCACCGCCGCGGGCTCCCGGAGCACCACGTCCGCGACGCGCCCGGACGCGCCCAGCACCAGCGCGCCGCGCCGCGCGCGCCGCGCCACCGCGGCGACGCACGACACCACGTCTCGCCCCGCGGGGACCTCCACGACGAGGGCGCGCATCGCGCTGGGGCACTCGTGCGCGATCACGGCCACCGGCGGCGGCTTCGGCGCCCCGCGGCCCTTGGAGGGGCACAGCGCCGCCGCCGCCGCCCTGCACGGCCGCCGGAGCTTGCCCGGCGCGGCCGTCGCCGCGTCGTTCGCGGTGACCACGCCCATGTTCGCGTCAAAGATTTTGCCCGCGTCACGTACTTGTGGATGCTTAATTACTGTGATTTTTAGAGCGTTTTAAAGGGCAGATGCCCGTGTTCTTCGAAGTAGCTCAGCTGTTAAGAGGGAAAATAAGCGTGATGTGTTTTAAATGGTTAAGTATTCGAACATCCTAACAAGCACCCAACTGTCACGGTGCTCATGTCCTGCAAAAACATTTTCTGCAACATGCAAGTAGGTAAAGTACATGTTGAACTAAGCATTTGGCATGAACCATAATCATGTCAATGAAGGTGAATGAGGGTTCCCCTTACCGTTTTTGGCGCGCTTACCGCACCCCTGCGGTAACCGCGAGACATACCGTGGTTACAAAAACTGAAAAGGTTACCGCGTATGGTAACCGTGATAACCGCGCGGTTTTGTAGACCCTGGGGTGAATCAGTGAATCGCCTCTTCTAAATATCCCTTCTTCAGGAAAAATGTGTTCTAAAAAAATGACTGCAAAAGATTCAATGACTGAAACCATTTTGAAGACTTGTTTGGAGGTTGATCCTGGGTGTTTCTGGATCCCAATACATTCCACTTGATGCGGTGCTGATCCAATTTATATTTACCAGTTGCAGTTTGAAAAACTTGGCCATTTCAGCATTCACTGATCAATTTATCTTGCATATAATGATGCAGCAACAGGCAAAAAAGTAATGTTGTTGAATAGTACTGTGGTGTGCTAAAATCAACCAATTGATTGAGGTGAACGCATACGGTATTTAATAACTTAAAAGGGACATATTGAATAAACCTGATCTACATTTGGAGTGTGTTTCAAAAGTAACAGATGGAATCAGGATAGAACACTGAAAACCGCTCTGGAAACTAAAGAAGCATCAAACCGGTTACCACGACATCTCTTCTGTCAATACAGTTCATGAATCAAGGGAGTTGCCGATGACAACTACGGACAAACCTAAGCAGAATCAGACGGCCATGTTGGCATTGTTAAGTTCAGAAAGTGCACAACTAACTGTATCAGTAGCCATGGCCAAGTTTCATGTTTCAATAATTGCAGTCAAAGACTCAACTCGAAGTACAAACATGGCTGCTGTTAGTACCACTAATTTAGTATCCCTCCACCGTATCAGTACTTGCAATCTCCCATGATCCCTGAATATACAATACACCTGACACACTTGTTTTGTTTTTATAAACCTGACACACTCGATCAATTGATCCTCCTACTGAATTTATATTGTATTCCGCATAGCCCAATAGTCTGAACAGTGACGCAGATACTTTCAGAAAAAACTCGACACATCACACATCACAGAGAGTCAGTAATAGTTGCCCATCCTTTTCTTCAGACTTGAGAAGTTCAGACTAAGCTGTTCACCTCATTTTTCTTTTCCAAGCTGCAAAGACTAGTGAGCTATGTTTTTTTTCTCAGAGAAAAGAATTAAGTTTCTCTTCCTTTCCAACTCGAACAGTCGTCGACATCGCCATCACGCCTATAAATGCAAGGCAAAAACCGATCGATCTGGGTCTAGACAGACACAGAGAGAGAGAGAGCGTCTACTCGTATCTCCAATATTCCTCTAGCTGCTTTGCTTGTCGCTTGGTGGTGACGACGACGACGACGACGACGACTAGTGGTGGTGGATTGGTTGGCAACTCTCGAGCCCACGTGGTTGTGGAGACCAGAAGAAATATGGGGGGCGTGAATCACACACACACACACAGATAATCATATCCCGCGGTCAATGCCGTCCATGCTCTTCAACCAGCTTCCTTTCATCACCTGTACATCATCAAAAATCTGTCTTCTATTCCGATTCCCAAGTAGTAGTACTAGGAGTAGAGATCTCCAGCTTTCTCTTTCCCTATTGTCATCAAACTCTCCCATGATTTGATAGTCGGTACCTGATACCCATATCTTCCATTTTGTCATGTGAGGTGCGTTTGTAAAGAAGCTCCCACTAAAATTACCGCGGGCACGTTTCTAAAGCTACGAAATGGCACAGGGCTGTTTTGGTTTGATACCAAAAATATGCCCGACCAGTTTATAGGCAAATTGAATAGTATATGTGTTAGTTTGGATTGAGCCAAATATTTAATAGTGCCCCAATCCTATTTGATCATATTTTAGAAGTTTCTTCCTTATACAATGAGAATTTGGCTTTATATTGGTAACAATCCAAATGATTGCTAAATAATTTTACCCTACCAATATTTTGGTAGTGCCAAAGTTTGCCTAGACTTTAGCAAATCCTGATACGAGTTCTTATCTTTACTCGGTGAGGTCAATCCCTACACTTATTACCCATATAGAAAGAAACTTAGCGTAGCGATTCCGTATCTAGTTTGTGTCTTATTATTAAACTATTTTATTTGGTGTGGTGGAGAAGAAAAACGAAACCGCGCGATTGAATCCACATCTGAGCGTCTTTTTTTTTCGGTATGCCTCTCCGCGAGCAAGGAGCGCCGCGAGGAGAGCGAAATAACGAAGTGAGAGCCTTTGGTAATGAAAGAATTCGTTTACTTATCTATCTGCTTTCTTCTAAGCATTCTATTGTCTATGAGTGTAGTTGCAGTAATATATTCCAAGGCTTCCACCCGCCCGGATGGGTTCGCCCCTACCATAATTCGAAAGTATGTTCTCGTTCATTTTGTTTCTGAGAGCCGCATAGCCGTTGGTCCGCTAGAATTGCAAAAGCAGATCCAGACATGTTTTCCCGTTAAAATCCTCCTGATAAAAGAGACTCAACCGTCTCCTTCTTATTACGAGATAACTATGAGGATTTCTTCTTTGAATGCTTCCAAACATACATCCCAGAAGGTTATCCGGAGCCTGGAATTCCCCAATGTATGCATTTCCTTCAAAAAAGGATGGAAGTCCGTTCTGCTACACTTTGTTCATGTGAACCAGGAGCAGGTTACTATTTTTGGAGCAACCTCTCTAGCAGAAACTTTATTCAGAAGGAAAAAACCCGGCATAAACTATCAATAAAAGGTAGGGGTGCACAATTAGGAAAAAACAAAAATAGAAAGGGTTGGGCCATAAGACCCTCTGCGAGGTATTTTTCCTTACGTAATACTCTAATTGCTTGTCTTATTTTCAACGTGATTTTATGGCTTTTTCGGTGGGAATTTCCCTATTAAATACTAAAGGAGCGAGCTCTAGTTAGATACTTCTTTCTTTTTTTCCCGAGCTGATTGCAGTCTGTAAACCAACCGTCAATCTCCCACTTCACTTGTTGTGAAATAGATCAAGCCAAAACAAAGAACCAAACAAGCCCATATTTTTCTAAAGAGTATTTCATCGTCGGTATTTATGAAACAATTTATTGAATCCGTTTTTGACTTTGGAACATATAATACTCAACGTAAATTTTACAAAACCACATAGTTTATTTTTTTCGTACTTAATTAATTGCTCTAATTAGCCGGCTAGTCAACTTTCATAAACTGATTAACTCTATTGTTGTTATAGGAAATAATCGAGTTATATGTATACAAACACACTGACTCTATCGCTATTAAGGGCACCCCATCTTCCCAAATCCTAACCCCTATCCCTCGTTTTCCACGCGCACGCTTTTCAAACCGCTAAACGGTACGTTTTTTGCAAAAAGTTTCTATACGAAAGTTGCTTAAAAAAAATCAAATTAATCCATTTTTTTTAAAAAAAACTAATACTTAATTAATCACGTGCTAATGGATTATTCTGTTTTTCGTGCTGGATGTTTGGGTTGGTAACCTGGGTTGCCGAACTGAGCCTAAGCATCAGCTAAGCTGAGGTGTCTTCAACCGTGTTGAGAGGAGAGAATTCAAGCTCGAATGCAAAAATCACAGAGAGAGTGTTTGTGGCACCCAACTCGACATCTAATAAGGAACAAATAAAGCATAAGGTTGATAGGATCTACATCCTCTGACTTTACGTACTAAAGGTAGAAGCGTACAAGTACCAATAAAATGAGTCTGACGCTACAATAAGAAATAGTGATTTTGCATAAATTTTCTGTAGCAATAGTGTAAAACAGTAAACTGTGTAACACCGCATCACTGTTTTTCAGTATTTTCGCATATTGTAGTGATCGATCTCGTTCGTTTGCTACGAATCAGACAGCTAGAAACACCTCAGAGTCATGGTATTATTCCTCTGCTTATAACCCCCAAAGTCAGAGGATCTCATTCTTAAGGTGACAAGGGCAGGGTAATGAGGATGATCAACCGAGCTGATAAAGGACCCTATACTAGGCTCGTAGGTACAGTGTGCACGTAAGAACTGGGGTCACTCACAAGAAGAAAATATGCATCACTGCAAATAAGAATTTTCTTTTCTTACATTGGTCAAAAGGGCTAAAAAGGAGATTTGATTCTCCTTGTTTTTCACATTTTCCATTCTGGGGGAGATAGGAGTGGTAAATCACAACAAAAGACGCTTGGAAGTGTCCGGTAGTATGCATGGATTCCCTTTAGGAAACCTTTGGAAAAAGAACAGGCCTTTTCTGCGTCCGATTTGAATGCTTTTTTGTAGCTGAAACTCCCAGCTCCCTAGCCAAAGTAGCCATAGCCTTTCCCAAAGCCAAGCCTTTTGCACTTTGCAGTTTGCACACCCAGTTTTCTTCTCCAATTAGGTGAACCTAATTGATAGTAAATCAATGATCAATTTCCATAGGCTGCATGGGCACAGAGAGAGAGAGAGAGAGAGAGAGAGAGAGAGAGAGAGAGAGAGAGAGAGATGTGTTAGTTGCTGAGTAGGCACGGTGCTCGTCTGGTCTACGCGGGTTCAATCGCCGGCGTCAAAAAGCGCCGGTCCAAGAAATCAGCTGCAGGAGACGTGCGGGGTGCGTCGTCGTCGCTAACCCAAGCTTAGCACCCGTACGTGCATCTCCATCCTGCCCCCGAATTCACACTCTCTGTAGAACTCTTCATGTACCAAAATAAATCAATTTCTCGTGCGTAAAATAAAATTTAATATTTAATAAAAAAATATCAAACAGGTCACAAAATAATACTCCATCCGTTCTAAAATATAATAGATTTTAATTGGAAGGGATAAATCTAGACGGTACGTATCAAGAATTCAAGATATATATGTTTTATCCAATGAAAATCTCTTATGTTTTAGAATGATGAATGGATTATCAATTAGGTGTAGGTAGAAGATATTAAAAAGATTATGTAAGAGGTTTAAAAATCAATTTGTGAAAAAATAACTTATGCTGGAACGGAGGAGTACTAGTGTACTTGGCTAATTTTCACGGCATCTTCTTGACGCAGATCGGCATCTTCAAGCTGCCCGGGTTTCCTACCTGATTAGAGCAAGAAGACTTCAATTTCCTCCTGGCTCTTGTACGTACTTACATCTGGTCAAACGACGCCACAAATATCTCGCCCAGATCATCACGAGATTAATTCTAACAAGGCAGTCGATCCCGTGGTTTGTATCGCGATGGGATAGACGATAGCTGGTTAACCCGGTTTGCTAATCGAAAGGGACAGGTGCTTTTGTCTACGTTATTATCTGCTATAACCTACACGGTTAGGTAAGTCTAAGCATTAGCATAAGCCTAACAAATTAATCAACGGGGACACGTTAGAACGTACGTGCGTGCAGGATGGATTGGGAGAGGTTTTCGGCGAATTTTGTTAATTACTAGATAATTTAAGCTGCGTAAGTCGCGTTCCAGGTGACTACATGAAGACCAGATCCACCAATCAGGGGATGCCGCTTCGAGGGGGCGATGCCTCCATTTTCCAACCGTATAGTACGATACGACGTGGGCAGTTCTACGGTTCTATACCCTCTCTGACCCTTCTTCTCATTCTTGATTTTTCCTGTGGTCGATTGGAATTTGGAAATGCGTGGTGCCGACCCAGGAAATTTCACCTGCAATTTGAGTTTAACAATTCAGCTCCTTTGAAAACTCCTGCTTTATAATACGGGTAAACTTTTGTTCTGGCTTATATATATAGTCCAGCCATCCCGGAACATGTTTTCATTGAAACTTGTTAAGACTTATATTTCCTCCGTTTTCAAATAGATGATATTATTGATTTTTTTTCACAAATTTAATCATTCATCGTATAAAAAATGTGCAAATACAAGAGAGTGTAAATTAAGCTATCTTAAAGTATCTCTGATAATAAACCAAGCCACAATAAAATAATAATCATATATTTTTTATAAAGATGAATGATCACACAACATTAATTGTGTCATCTATTAAAAACTGGAGATAATATAAGAGGAGTTTCGCGGTGTTTTCGCTACGTCTAAAAAGTCAATAGTAGTGGTTGTAGCCTTGTAGGTTAACTTATGAAGTTCATGTGCCGCAAATGAGTCGTGCATTATTCCAAAATAAGCGACTAAACCATTGAGCTGCACCTTGAATATAATTTCATTTGTTCGAGAAATTGCGAGCGTTGATGGTGCTATCCTCCACCGGTATGTGGAAAATCAATACATAAGTTAGTTTTAAGCACTGCTATGTAGTACTCCCTATATTTTGCTACGTAGTACTCCCTATGTTTTATATTATAAGTCGTTTGACTTTTTTTTTTTGCCAAGTTGATCAAATTTATGAAAATATATAGTACTACTTTTAAAAAAATATATACATATTATCAAAATATATTTATTATTATATTTGATATATTTTTTGATAGTTTAGATGTTGCTAAATTTTTCTATAAAGTTGATCAAACTTAATAAAATTTGACTAGAAAAAAATCAAACGACATATAATATAAAACGGATGATGTATTTACAGTTTTTCTCAGTCTAAGTCCAATAGCTGGTGTAAAAAGGAGGCGATTAATATCCAAGAGAAGAGGAATATATTTGTACGATATACTCAATGCACCCCTAGCGTAATTTTCTTTGGGGAAAACAAAATGGGGTTTACGCTAGGGTGCATTACTTCATATTAATTTTAATTTGTTACTATATATTACTACTCCATACGATTTTTTTTTAAGTTTTGGAGGAGAACTAATAATACGATGACTTTTTTTCCCTCGTCCACCTAATGACTCCTCGTGTACTAAACGTTTTTTTTAAAAGGGAAAAAAATATGTAGAGAAGTTCCAACGTGCAGTGTTACAATACGCCTTTTGCAGGAATTCTTAAGCATTTACTACCCCTTTATAAACTCGAACAAGTTGTCAACAAATGTTGTTTGATAAAAAAAATATGATCCTTAAAAAAGTAATTATAGGTATCAAATTTTTTATAAAATTTTAATACCTCGAGATAACTTACAGTTGATGATACTAAAGTTTACATTAAAAATATATATAATATTTGTTGTACCTTGAGAACGATGAAATTGCCCTGGAGAAATCATCGGTCAGATCCCCGATGCCTCTCTCGACAAATAAAAGCTGCTCCATCCATATTGCAGTGTTGATTTTGCTTATACTAAACGTACGGCAGGGACCTAACCAACGAGGCAACAAGTGCCGAACACAAAAACCGTGCAAGAACGTGACAGCACACCACATGCTAGCTTCGTCAGCACACTCGTGAAAATCTCGTTGAAGAAACCAAACTAGCTAGAAATGTGAACAGACGAGGGAGAAAGCGGCGTTACGTTAAAAAAAAAATACACACATAATTCCAGATGTGTACCTGTAGCCTGGACAATGCACTACTCCAGTAATGAAACAAACTAATCTTAGCTAGGTCGTTGCTACACATGCGTACGTGGTCACGGTGACAATTGGCACGCACGTAGGTACGTGGAAACCATTCTTTTGTCAACGGGCGACCGGTTTGTTTACGCTGACATTTGTGTCCTCCATGGCATCATCACGCGTCGATCGACTGATCGATCAAGTTAATTACGCCAGTTAATCCGTATCAGGGGGAGGTAGTAATGAAACCCCCCATTGACCAGCTCCTCCATTGATTGCTTCATCTTGAGATCTTCTACGTTGGCGGCCAGGTTAAGTCAAAGAAGGATCAATTCTGCGGGTAATTAAGTCGCCCAAGACGGTCGATCGGTCGATCGATCGGTCCGTGCAGTACTTCTCCGGCGTCAGAACTCGGAAGAATATATAACTAATCCTCCACGGTTGGTACGTGGTTTGAACTTGATCGCTTGTTTTTGTTCGGTTTAAATATATAATTAAGCTGAGTCGTTTCTAAATTCCACAATCGTCAGCGGGTTAGAGCTAGTTCTTTCCCACTCGGAGGAGCAGAAGCTATAAACAACAACGAGTCATTTGGAATACAAGAATTTCAGAAAGTAATTATATACTACTCGAATAGGGTAGTTTGTAGATAACCGGATTTTTCTTCCCTTGCACTAAACTGAAGATGAGACCGACCGTGCATCGGTGCATGGACGTAAGGTACACAACAGCTCATTACATTTTCTCCGCTATCTAGACATAACTGTATTTTCTGAGTCGTTCTATGATGTGACTCACTTAGACCTAACACCGAACAGCCTGCGCGTTCGACGATCCCCGTCCCATGCATGCAAGTGGAGCCTTGGACAGTTACGCACGCGACTGGGCAGCCTACCATCCCGAAATGCAGTTGCACATAGTTGCCCATTTCGGTGGCAATTGACTGATCCTCCAGAGCCTCCACACACACGCTTCTCTCGTAATTTACCACTCTTCTCTGTAAAACCAAGTCTGTCAGAAGCTCAGATAAGATCGTTCAGATGCAACCTGAAATGAGTGATTTTTGCCGTTCCTTGATCCCCAGGCAAACTCAACGTAACGACGACCGGTGCTCCCAAACCGGGGCATGCAGCGTGCACGCATGTGCGCTCTTTCCCTCGCATCTAGGGCCTGCTTAGATGCCCTGGAAAATTTTTTCACCCTGTTACATTGAATTAAAATGTTTAGATATATATACGAGGTATTAAATATAAACAAAAAAATAACTAATTACACGTGTAAATTGCTAGGCGAATCTTTAAGCCTAATTGCTACATGATTCGACAATGTAGTGCTACAATAAATATTTGCTAATGTCGGATTAAATATGCATAATAAATTCAGCTCACAGTTTACAGACGAAATCTGTAATTTGTTTTGTTATTAGTTTATATTTAATACTTCAAATATATATCCGTATATCCGATATGACACGTTAAAACTTTACACCGTATATCTACACCCCCTGCTACTAATCAGTTGGGGTCAAAGAAAGACAAAGGTTGGAGGCCGAGACGCGCCTTTTGGCCGGTAGAGGAGACGTGGACCGGGGGGCCGCTCGTGTAGAAACCGGAAAGAATCAGTTGCTCACTTGCCCATGCCGGCCGGTCCGTGACTCGATCGCACAGTGATTCTCTCTAGAAGCTACCGATCCTAGGGTCTAGGATCTTGTAACCCGGCCGCCCGTACGTCCGTCCGTCCGCCCTCGTGCTCCCATCGCTTCGCGCGCCTGGTTCGTTGGACACCGCGTCGACGGTGTCCACGCCACCACGCCCACGCGACGCGACGGCAAAGAAGAGCGCACGGATTCGTCGCAAGCTAGCGCGGCGCACCGGCTGCGGGGGCCGCGGATCCGATCGAGCGCGCGGTCAACTGCCGGTGGTAGGCTTGACGGTTGGGGGGTGGAGCTGGCTGGCAGCTGGGGCCGAGCCGAAGGGGGGAGTTTCGCCGTTTCCGCACGAGTAAATATGACGCGTGGCCGCGTGGGACCTAGCTCTCCCGGCGCCGCAATCCACGCCCAGCCAGCACGCAACGCACGGTGTCTGTCATCTTCTACGGTTTCTCCTGTTCCTGTAGCGCATTTCTTCGGGCGCCGGTGGGTGGTGACGCGGCCGGTCGACGCGTGCGCCCGGTGTCAGGGAGGGGACGTACGTAACGCGGAGTTGCTAAGAGGTTACAATAGCCGACTATTAGCCCGTTATAAATATATTTTAATGAGATAAACGATGAGAAAAAAGAACAGTGGACTACAAATTTATAGGCAGCTGCAGCACGGACTCCAAGACACAATATGTATTAATAGTATAGTAAGCAACTATTGTATAGATTAGCTATTAGATCGGCTATATTATATGGATTAGCTATTAGATCGGTTATAAATGAATTGGAGCTAGTAGTGGGCTATACTATTGAACTTGCTCTAAAAGCAGGTACAATAACAGGCTATTAGCTAACTATAAATATATTTTAATCACTACTATATTATAAAAGTTTTTAGATGTTTTTGCCTAAACTATTTTCGTACGTCTTGCTATCCGATTCAGCTTGCTCATCATGCGCCACGCCCCACGTCGCGTTCGCATGCATCCGAGTCCGTTTCACACGTGTTTCCTCCGGCCGTGAGCTGGTTAATTAGTCGCCTATATGTTCGTATCCCGTTCGACCCAGAGGCAACGCGAGAAGGTTTTCCGTGCGCAGCAAGGGCCAGCCAGTCCGGATCAAGATGTACTGATGATTATCTTTGTACGTGGATATATTTTGCATGCATGCAAATCACAGCTGGACTCATATTTTCCTGGAGCAAATAATGACTGGCTAGCAAGATCTCAAGGATCATTGCGTACAGGTCAGAAGGCTATCCCAGCACGATAGCTGGTTGTAGAGAAAATAAAAAAAAAACACGAGATAGATTCAATTTTCAATAGGTGCAAATATGCAGTAAAAAACTAGAAATATAAAAAGTGTCTAACAATTGCAAATCGTGAAGATAAAATTTATCAAAAAAATTAAATTACTTTTTAATTTATTTGAATTTGATATGGTTCTCGTGCAATTACCATTATCGTACCTTAGCGGTAATCTACCATGTAATAAATTAATTCATTTATTAGACGTATAAGTTTTAGTTACGTCTATGGTGGGCGACAGTCAGATAAAGGTCGAGTGAGGGCGTAGATCGAGGTTGTTCAAGTTAGATCAAAGCTGGTGATGCTCGATCAAAGGTCAATTGAATTAATTTAGATCCTCTACACCATTCAAGCTTTTGGATGTCATTGCACGTGCTCCACATCCACCTATTGTTATAGTGTCGAGAGGTATCCTCCTCGGCGGGTGAACCCTCCAGCTATAGTTTGAACGACTACAGATACAATGTTCATTTATGAGTCCTCTATCCTACCGTAACTCGAGATACTAGATTGCTAGGGTGAAAGAACAATAAGAAAAATCTAGCATGTATCATCTTTCTCTTTTTTGTTAGCATTATACCAAAACATGTGCCGCTAAAAATACTCACCCGTTGCAACGCACGGGCATTCTTTCTAGTAAGATAAAAGATAAGAGATAAGAGCAGTGGGCTACAGATCTGTAGCCAATGTAGCATGGACTCCAAGACGCAGTGTGTGTATGACAGGTGAGACCATATAGAAATACTTCATCCGTTTCACAATGTAAGACTTTCTAGCATTGCACACATTCATTTAGATGTTAATGAATCTAGACATATGTATGTGTTTAGATTCATTAACATCTATATATATGTAGGTAATGCTAGAAAGTCTTACATTGTAAAACGGAGGGAGTAGTATAGTAAGCAACTATTGTATGAATTGACTATTAGATTAGCTATAGATAAATTGGAGCTAGTAGTGAGGTACATTAGAGCACCCGCAATGGTAAAGTAAGGTGCTATCTAAAACATGTACATCTCAGAAATAGACTAGATTAATAGTAAACCACCTCAATAGTATGTCTACATGGGTATCTATAGCTCTCTAATCCATTGCCTCATTTTTCTCTATAGACTATCTCCAGGTTAGTAGACAGCTTTGCTATCTCTCTTCATTTAATCTCTTCCAAGTAGAAAAATATACTGACATGGATCTTTTGTAGAGAGGCTATAGATAACTAAGATAACTATTGCGGGTGCCCTTATTAAACTTGCTCTAACTCCCTCCCGGGTCCCGGTCGGTTGGGAGTCTTGGGACTTGGGACTGGCTGGCCGCTGGCGGGGAGGCGGACCGGCCGTCGTGTCGCGGACTCGGCGTGTGGGTACGTCGTCGACTCGTCGCACGCCACTGTATTTACGTATACTCGCGGGTCATGCACGCCGGCGGCCCCCACTTTGTCGTCCATCTTCACCGATTCACGGGGCTTTTTTTTTTTAAGTCCTGAGAAAAAATATTTTTTGTTGAAATTTCTATGCCTTCCATCTTCACCGATTCAAGGGGGGTATTTTACTATTTTAGTCCTGAGAAAATTATTTCCGTTGAAATTTCTATGGTCTACACAGTTCAGATAAGCCCTAACTAAAAAAAGTCAATCAACCACGATGTTCTTTTCTTCAACAATAAGAATGAACTCACGATTTTAAAAAAACCAATCAAATAGGCTAGAATTAGCTCTAACTTGTATGGAAATAAGTAGTCTTCCAACCCTCTTAAATTGGGACACATTATATTCTTCTTAATATAAAATATAGGCAACAACGTTACCGTTTAAAAAACAATCGTCCAACCAACTGGAAACATGGATAACACGTAAAATTCAACCAAGAGGGGCTAAATATTCAATAAATCTTGATAGTCTCTTTTAGGCTGGGTTCTTATATCTACTTTCCCAACTCACTTCTCTTGTTTTTCGTGCGCATACTTTTCAAACTGTTAATAATGTGTTTTTTTAACAAAAAAATTTCTATATAAAAGTTAATTTTAAAAATCATATTAATCTATTTTTAAATTTATTTTAGCTAATACTTAATTAATTATGTGCTAAACGCTATTTTGTTTTGCGTGCTAAACAACACTCCTGAACACAGCCTTAGAAAATACTACTACTACTACTACTACTACTCTACTAAAATATATCTGATGCTTAGGACAATATTTAGTTAACCTTCTAAAATTTCGATCATCAATAATTTGTCAAATGTTTAATTAAAATATGATACAACTAGATTTTTCTTGAAAGAAAATTACTATCATGATCAGAATTACGTATTTAGATAATGGAAATGGTTTTATTCCAGACCTTCGCCGGACATACAACACACAAACCAATTATAACGACTTACTGGAGACAAATAGAACTACATTAAAAAAATCGGCGAGGAATTAATCTCACCGATCTCTCCCATCATATTGATTCATATGTCTCGTGATCGTGCAATCTTGAATATATATGTTCTTGGTTTTCAACTCTTCGGCTCTGATATCACTTCTCAGCTAAAGAACAATTCAACCTCCCACGACACCTTTAGTTTACTGTGTGTTTGAGTATGCAACTTGCATTAGACAACTAGTAGCTGTTTAAAACTTTTATATGGTACCCATTTGGAACAATCCAGCATAAGTAGATAGGCACATGTGAAATAGCGTTGCCCTGCCTTTTGGACTTGTGCTATCATCGTGTTGAAATTAACTCAACCAGATTAGGACCAATTTCTTCCGGACTCGAGAGAGAAATTGCAACCTCTCTTTCAAGCATGTGTCTTATATAATTCCTCCACTCTCCAACAAGAACAATTAATTTCTAAAAAGTAGATAAACTTTTGTGGGCTACTTATATATATTCACCCTACAAACTCAAAGTTCACACATGCCAATATTGTCCAAGCATATGCTGATATGCCATGCATACACCGACTTTATCCCAATTATCAAAAAGGCAGGAGCCAACTTTTAGCTAGATTCGTGTATTAACAAAACACCAGCGATCGCATCTTGGACCGTTCCCACAACATAATATTTCTCCAGTTCTCCCACTGTATATATATCCCCCTGCTTATTTGCAGTTCGACATGCAAGTATGCAACTGGTGACAGTCTTATCCGAAAACGACGCGAAGAAGAAAGAAAAAAGAAAAAAAAAAAGAGGCTGCGTGTCACGTACTTGCATCTCGGGGGGTTATGGGCGGTGGGGGCCGCGGGAGTCAAGGGCGTTGACGTTTTCTCCACGTGGATCGGCCCGGCGGCCCAATCGGGAGCGGAGGTTTCGTGGAAGAACTGGTCCCTGCACCCATTGACCCAAACCCATCCCTAACCCTCCTCGAACTCAGAGCAAAATACACAAAGAAACAAATTTATTTATACGTTAAACTGGTGGGCCCAGCCTGGCCATAGAAGATCTCAGAAAGTTTTTAGTAGCGGCAATAAAGAAACGGGGAGATCCGAGTCCGCTGTGTGGACTCGCGACCCTGTAGCTGTAGCCGATCAATCACAGGCACGATCCTCCCGAACTCGTCTCTGACCAATCCAGACCTGCGTTTCTCTCTCTTTTCTCGGTTGGGGGGGGCAAGTAATCTACGGAAGGAACCTTCTGACCGTGGAAAAAAAAGAAAGAAACGCCCCTCGTGCAGTACATGGTGACCTCAATATATATTTCTTCCCTATTGCACACCTGCATCGGCGCTCGTACCGCCGGAGATCGAATCCGAGATAACCGTAGTAGTGGCGATCGATCGACACGTCGAGCGGCGGAGTGGACGTGTACGGTGCACCGTCCATCTGCCCGTGCATATGTACACAAAACCTCTTTCATCAAGCTACGTGGTGTGGGCGAGTGACAGCACAACGGTGGATGGATGGCTGATGGATGTTGAAAACCGGTGGACCGGCGCGGTGTGGGAGTCGCCGTTGCGGGGGGCCTTCGCTTTGGTTAATTTGGCGTTGCGACGACGGGAGCCGTCGGTCGCTTTCCGCTCCACGGAAAAAAAAATCTCACGCTTTCTTAACGAGTTGGGATTCTGATCCGGAAGAGAAAAGGCGGAAAGCTAAAGTGGAGACACGCACGTAAACGAGCCGTCTCCGCGCCTCGCCGGAAAGGACGATCCGGTCGCCTCGGCACCAGGCTCGAGTCGTCGTCGACTCCCGGGTCGGCCAATGGGGACTTGCCACGTGTGCGCCTCGCCACTGACGCAGCTCCTGATGTCAGAGTCGAGGGTGCTTCCCTTTTTTATACGAGCCTCCTCCCACCGGTGAGAGACTTCAGACTCTCCCATCTTCTCCCCCCTAATTATCTCTCTCTCCCTACCACGTCGTCTTCTCTTCTCTATCTTCTCCGCCTCCGGGAAGAAGGACAAGAGGAGAAGGAGCTCCAGTTGCATGGACAAGGGCCTCCTCGGGGGTGGAGGAGGTGGGCTGCTCGCTCTGGACGCGTCGCCGCGCCCGCTCGGCTTCTTGAACCTGCTCTCCCCGCCGCCGTTCCACAGGTCGACCATGGAGGCGGATGACGGCGGCGGTGGCGGCGGCGGCAGGGCACGCAGGTCCGTCGAGGTGGACTTCTTCTCCGACGAGAAGAAGAACATGAAGAAGAGCCGCGTCTCGGGCGGCGGCGGCGCCGAGGCGGACGACGCCAAGGGACCCGCCGCCGCCGGCCTCGCCATCAAGAAGGAGGACCTCACCATTAACGTTAGCCACCGCCGCCTTCTTCGCTCGTCGTCAGGCCACCTGTTAACTCACGACGATCTAACGTGTGCTCGTCCGTGTTCGTTGCAGCTTCTTCCCGCCGGGAACAACGCGAGGAGCGACCGGTCGATGGTGGTCGACGACGACGCGGCGTCACGGCCGGATCACGAGGAGAAGAGCCGGAGCAGCAACGAGGTAGGTAGCTAGCCCGGCATGCTCAGCGGCGGTCATGGTGGATCTGACCCGAGCTGACCCCGACCGGTGGTCATGGATGGATCGCTCGATATTTACGCTCTCTCGTGTGATGTTTTGCAGCTCGCGGCGATGCAGGCGGAGCTGGGCCGCATGAACGAGGAGAACCAGCGGCTGCGGGGGATGCTGACCCAGGTGACCACCAGCTACCAGGCGCTGCAGATGCATCTCGTCGCGCTCATGCAGCAAAGGCCTCAAATGATGCAGCCTCCGACCCAGCCACAGCCACCTCCGCCTCACCAGGTAAAAAATTAGTGTAAAACCACCCTATATTACCACAGTTATTAGTAGTAGTATTACACAGCTACCTGGAGGGGAAATAACTGGGTTTCCCACTTTGGGTGTGTGTTTCAGGATGGCAAGGCCGATGGCGCGGTCGTGCCGAGGCAATTCCTCGATCTGGGCCCGTCCTCCGGCGCTGGCGGCGAGGCGGCGGAGGAGCCGTCCAACTCGTCGACGGAGGCCGGCAGCCCGCGTCGGTCGTCGTCTACCGGCAACAGGGACCAAGAACGTGGTGACAGCCCGGACGCGCCGTCGACGGCGGCGGCGTGGTTGCCGGGACGCGCCATGGCGCCGCAGATGGGCGGCGCCGGCGCGGCGGGCAAGAGCCATGATCAGCAAGCCCAGGATGCCAACATGAGGAAGGCCCGCGTCTCCGTTCGCGCGCGATCCGAAGCACCAATCGTAAGACCCACCACAATCAACCACATCGATCACACGCATTTTCTCATCGAGACGTGCTGAATTCCGAATCGTTTTTGGTTCCGTGCAGATCGCCGATGGGTGCCAATGGAGGAAGTACGGGCAGAAGATGGCGAAGGGTAACCCTTGTCCACGCGCGTACTACCGCTGCACCATGGCCACCGGCTGCCCGGTGCGGAAGCAGGTAACCGGACACGACGACTCACTGAGATACGGGTCAAAACTCAAAAGTAGAGAGTACGAAGGGCTGGGAGTAGCAGTGCTACCGTGTAGGCAAGGGGTGTTGTTTGATTGGTCTAACTTTGTGAACGTGACGGAATTGACCAACAGGTGCAACGGTGCGCGGAGGACCGGTCCATCCTGATCACCACGTACGAGGGCACGCACAACCACCCGCTGCCGCCGGCCGCGATGGCGATGGCGTCCACCACGTCGGCGGCGGCGTCGATGCTGCTGTCGGGGTCCATACCGAGCGCCGACGGCGCCGCGGGGCTCATGAGCTCCAACTTCCTGGCGCGCACCGTGCTGCCGTGCTCGTCCAGCATGGCCACCATCTCGGCGTCGGCCCCGTTCCCGACGGTCACGCTCGACCTCACCCACGCGCCGCCGGGCGCGCCGAACGCCGTGCCGCTCAACGCCGCGCGGCCGGCCGCGCCGGCGCCGCAGTTCCAGGTGCCGCTGCCAGGCGGAGGGATGGCGCCGGCGTTCGCCGTGCCGCCGCAGGTGCTGTACAACCAGTCCAAGTTCTCCGGCCTGCAGATGTCCTCCGACTCGGCCGAGGCCGCCGCCGCCGCGCAGTTCGCGCAACCGAGGCCGCCGATCGGGCAGCTGCCTGGCCCGCTCTCCGACACCGTCAGCGCGGCGGCGGCGGCGATCACCGCCGACCCCAACTTCACGGTGGCGCTCGCGGCGGCGATCACGTCCATCATAGGCGGCCAGCACGCGGCGGCAGCCGGCAACAGCAACGCGAACAACACCAACACCAACACCACGAGCAACACCAACAACACAAGCAGCAACAACACGACGAGCAACAACACCAACAGCGAGACGCAGTAAAAACGAGTTCGGATCAGTAATTTCACATAGATTTCCAAGTCTTTACTCTTCTTTGTTCAGGATAGGTTCTTGATTTCTCTCCTTTGGTTTCGATAGCTCGGCCGAGCTGTGCAGTGGGCACATGGTATACACTTTCTTTTTCTTCTCCACTTTCCTGGTTTTGCAGCAGCAAAAAGTTGTATTAATTCATTGCTTTTTCTTAGTTCTTTTTCTACCGCAAAAACAGCTGTTGATACTTCACAGTAAGTAATAATCAGTACAATATATAATAAGTATAATAATAGCATCCTCCTGAGAATTCTGTACACTTGTCAAAGGAACAAAACAAAAGAAACAATGACAGCTTACTGGATCGCTCTTCTCTACGTGTTTGTTCATATCCTCAGATTGTTTTTTATCTAACACATAAATTTCATCGCTTGTTTTGTTTCGCTTTCTTCTCATTGGCCTTTTCAAACCAAGTCACGGCCAGGCCCGGGCCGGCTAACTCTCGATCGGTCTCTGGGATGTGAATACGATATCTGTGAACCGTAATTTTTTTTTTTAGAGGAGACCCCAGCGTAGACCCAGTCAGTTTCCAGCAGCTTAGCTATCCTGGCCCGCCACGTATTTGTACTACTATTACTATTACCGGTCTTCCGTTGGACTGTGCATATACTGACAACGTTACGCATACGTTGGCTTTGAACATGGGATATGTTAATTCCTGTATTGACTGTGTTCCACATCGGCATGGGCCATATATATATCCGTTCAACAAACGCAGAGTACTTGTATAAGCTCGTGAGACGTAGAAGAAGTGATGGTACTACGTACTACTGGGCAGTGGGCACTGCCGCACTGGTCATGCATGCTCTCAGTTGAGTGGTTGAGTTATTATTTGATAAGTCGTTCCGGGCTTTTTCCCCTGGCACGCGGCGACGCACGGGAAAAATGTGGGGCGCCGCCGTGCGGATGCGGGAGAAATCATGGGGAGCTCGGCGTTGTGGGGCGCACCCGAATTTGACACGGAAACCGTCGGAGTCAGTCGGCGCTGCGGCCGGCCTCGCGATGGTACCGCCTGTTACGTGTGACAGTTCGTTATTTGACGCGGTCGCCATACGGCTGTGGAGTCTTCGATCGATCCTCCTCGCCGCGCGCAGCCGGCCCGCGCGTCGTACGCGAGCGACGGCAAAAATCCACCGGCTCTGAGTTGATTTTTGGCGTTGCCTGCACGGTCGCTTGCGCGCGTCGTACGTGACCGGGGCGGCAGGTCGGGGTTTACGGCGGCGCGCGTCGTCGTACGTCCGTCCACGGGAGATTTTTTTTTTCCAGGTGAAGTCTACGCCTCAGCTCGCGCGGCCGGCGGGCCGGGCGTGAGGGGGGGTTTCAACGTTATGTAAAACGGAAACTGTGCACGCCAATTGTCAAACAGCGTGGAGAAGTTTTCAGGTACGGAGTATATAAGCGCTTTCGTATGTCGATCGTCTATTGTTAGCTTATCGGTTCTGAATCACCGGCCTCTAGGGCCTAGGCCCCAACGAACTACGGTGAAATGCAGGCGATTTGCAGTCGCCGGTATATGATTTTCATTGTACTAGCTAGGCTGCTAGCTAGCTTTCGCATGTCGTTCTCATCAACAGACTGATTAGGGAACATTTACACATAGCTAGCTATATGGTACTACCTTTCACTTGATGAAACAAAGCTAGCTATATCCGTCAATCAAGAAATGCGTATCATCATCACCATGTAGGTGATCTCAGCAGCATAATCTGACTTTCACCTTGGCCTTACATCAACTGTTGCGCTGTAGAACGATCAAGTACTTATCGAATTTGAGGCTAATATGCACAATAATAATGCTAGGATCTATTGACGTGATAATGATCATTTTTTCAAGACATTTCTAACATATTTTGCTAGAATAAAAGTTGGCAGTAAAATATACAATTGTGGTGGGTATGCTTATTCTTTCTCGTTTTATTGTTGTTTTAACAGAAACTCATAGCATTATCCTTTTAAAACAAAAGTTGCTAATTCTCTTATATACATAGTGTGTATTATTAATAAAATTTATAGTATAATTACAGTGTAAATGTAGATAATTTATAGTGTAAATATATTAATCATTTTTTTTAAAAAAATATGGTATCGTCAAAATAACTAGTCTCTATTTTATTTTTACCTTTCCAATAGATGATGGCCTGCCACCACCCCATCTCCATCTCCCTCAAATATGATACGTGCAACGTTTACTAGGGAGAAAATGCTGTGTGAATCGCATAATTTTCAAAAGTTAGTTAACCTATTTGAGACATATGGGCAGACTATTTATTGAATTATTTACTCTTTAGTTTGGAAAATACAATTTCCGAAGGAATTTCCTTTTACTGTTTTGCTTAGATCATTTGTTTTAAACTATTTATTAAGTTTATTTCTTAAAATATTTAATTTATGTATAATCAAAACGATAATCCCTTGTCATAATATGCTCCATAGACACAATATAATTCATTTACCGGATATATATGAGAATTGATTGTACATCAACGATAGTTTTTTTTCTCAGGCCTTTCTATCACATAATGTGATTTCTCTCTTTTTTTTAATTCCATAATTACGTACACGTGCATTCAACCAGTCAGTGAAAACTTCGTATACCTCTAATTACCTACTTAATGTAGAGATATATTAATAAAGTATAAGAAGTAAGGACTCTAATTTAAGCTAATTAATAAAAAGATAAGACGTTTTAATCTTGATCAAAGTCAAACTATTTTAAATTTGACTAAGTTTATAGATAAATATAGGAATATTTATAATACCAAATTAGTTCTATTAAATCATTAATTGAATATATTTTCATAATAAATTTGTGTTGGGTTCAAAATGTTATTTTTTTTATAAACTTAGTTAAACTTTAAGCAATTTAACTTTGACCAAAGTCAAAACGTTTTATAACCTGAGACAAAGGTAGTAAAATGGTTCGAACACATCATGCGTCTTATGGCATTTATCTTTGGTGGAATTTCTTCAAACTATATTTATCGCTTTTTTCTTCAAAGTTCAAAGGGTTGGTATCTTCAACCTTTCCACCAATCGGAAAATGACATGTGAAGGCAAGTAGCTAGCCGGCCATATGCCAGAACTGTCAGCTCTAGCAATTCTCTACCGGTCTAAATCTGAGATGTGTCTTGGTTCATTTTTTTTTCCTTTGCACAGAACGTCGACCAAACTCGATCGAGGATGCTGCCGACAAATCGGAAGTCACATTTTAGTCGTCATCCCTGTCTACTTGTCTAGCACAAAGTTGCCAGTTGGTCTCATCTGTTGGCAATAAGACCAACGAATTACCGAGCTATATATATATACAGCGTGTAACTTGTTTCTTTTATTACACATATATAAATTACCGAGCCGAATTTTGATGACATAATTAAACCAAATTTTGTTCTCCGTTTAGTTTGATGTGACTTGATAATTCCTTATTTTCGTTTAATTAGTTACTACTCCCTCTATCCAAAAAGTCTAATAGTAGTAAAAAAAAGAAGAGAAAGAATCACATAATTTCCATTTCAAATATTAATTCAAGAATTCCCACAATTTAAATGCTTCGTATAGAATACTCTTTATTTTTTTTGTTTTAATATAGTACAATTAACGCTCTAGACCAGTCATTCATATATATAGCTGTTTAAAGGAGTAAGGGCCCGTTTGAAACTCTATATTAGAGTACCCCTCTGTTTTAGAATAAGTTTATTTTGACTCCTCGTGACACAAAATAAGTTCATTTTAAGGAATAATTCATTAGAGTTTGTGAAAATATGATTTAAATACATTGATAATATATAGAGAGAAGAATAATTACATTGAGATTTAATAAAATAGGTGTATTATATTACGTTTTTCTGGTTTGTATTTGTATGTGATGATGGATAAAAAATGAACTTATTTTGGGATAGGGGGATTAACATATACTAACGGGGCATATAACTTTTTGCCACTATTAAGATGTGACAATTAAGAGTTTGCCACTTACAGTTTATGACATGTGGACTCTTCTGTGCTTATGTTACATGGGTTTAGTGGCAAATCCTTAATTACCACTTGTAAGAGTGGCAAATAGTTAAATATCACCATATTAACAGCACGCAAAGCTGGGTGATTTATTTGATTTTTTTATAAAAGAAAATAACTTCAATATAGAAAAGTTTTACACAAAGTACACTGTTTAGCAATTAGCAGTTTATTAGAAAACATGCTAACACAAAAACGAGTAAATTGTAGTTCGGAGTTGAAGGCGATACATAACTGAACACAGTCGAGTGATTTGGACTGTGAGTGATGAAACGTGAACACTTCTTGAGCGACAGAACACAGAATCCGAATCGCATACATATATACATGCTCCATACATCTCATGCATGACGACATCAGAGTATATATGGACCGATCAGTTAATTAGGTCGTCGCTGTATAACGTAGTAGAAAGCTTAGCGTAGCAAGATGGAAAGCCCGTGGAACAGCTAGCTAGGCGGCGAGCGGCGACGGCGACGAGAGAGATAAAGTCGGCAGGAGACGACAACGCGCCCGTTGACTAAGCGGTCTCTCGATCGTGTATGCTCGCGCAAGCAGCTGCACTACGGTGTCACCCGCGCGCAAATTGCCCATGTCGATCACGAGAGAGCCAGCTGCGAGCAGCGGGCCCCGCCGCCGGTGGAGCGGTGGCGCGCCGGCCGGCCCGGAGGATGACGACGACCACGATCGATCGGTGGGGTTTCGTCGTTGGTCTCGCGCGACGACGACGTACGACGGCGACGCTAGCTGGAGCTAGCTCAGAGCAGTAGTACACGTCGTAGCCGATGGGCCAATGGCGACTCATCCACGCCACCGCGCGCAACGCAAAAGTCTCTCTTTATCCCACACGGCGTCAACGCGATGATGCGCGCTCGAGTGCGGGTCTTCGGCTTGCGACAAACCGGTCGCTTGCGTATGATTCATCTCTTCATTTGATGAGCTAAGCTATATGCTTGTGTGTATATGTACATGTTGCCCCGTTTAGTTCCCTAAATTCTTTTTCTCAAAAACATCACATCGAATCTTTAGACACATGTATGAAACATTAAATATAAATAAATAAAAAAACTAATTGCACAGTTAGGGAGGAAATCGCGACACGAATCTTTTGAGTCTAATTAGTCCATGATTAGCCATAAGTGCTACAGTAACCCACATGTGCTAATGACGGATTAATTAGGCTCAAAAGATTCGTCTCGCGGTTTCCAGGCGAGTTATGAAATTAATTTTTTTATTTGTGTCCGAAATGCTCTTCCGACATCCGATCAAATATCCGATGTGACATCCAAAAATTTTCTTTTCGCGAACTAAACAGGCCCTTTGTACATGTGGGACAATGCATGGTACATCATCCATAGATGCGTATTTTTATGTGTAAAAAAAATTATTTCATCCCAATCATCAAATATATTTGACTGGGTGGAGTATATTATTATTATTATTATTATTATTATTATTATTATTATTATTATTATTATTTACTTTTGGATGAGATGATACTCGTATTGAACTGGCTGGTAACTAAAAGAAAGTCCTCACCTGCGCGCATGCCGCTTTGTTAAGTTTCTCGTCGTTGCTGTATGGTTCAAATTTGGACTTGATCAGTTTCTTCTTCTTATAATTTGAGAAATCAATGAGGCCTGGCGTCGTTTGATACTTTGAAAGGCTAGCCAAATATATGTTGAACAATTCAGTCAAGTAGATTACGAAGTCTTCAAGGTTCCATTTGGAATACCAGTATTTGTGTCAATTACAATTTACAACTTGAAGATGTAAGTTCTCTTTTAAATAGAGGAATACACTTATTTTAACCGCATGCCAATAATAGCATAGACGAGAGACGACCGACCAGTGACCTACCCTATGGATGGTCATGGAAATCCTGATATAGAAAGGAGCATCTATAGTCAGTTTATGGGGATATATATATCGGTTAAACCCGGTTAACAAATATCATGTTTCGGTGTTGTCTGAAAGTTTAAATATCCTATAACGTTTTTCTGCGTTCGGTTACATATATAAACTTTAATTTGGGGCCGATTTTATAGACACTACTGCACGCGATTGATCGGGAGCTCGAGTGCAATACTTCATCAATGTCCTAGTCAATCCACTTCATTCGACAAATTAAACATGTGGTTACTGCTCTTAGTTAGACTGTCTCCAACAAGTGACCCATAAGGGCACCCAAACCCAAAATGGATCTCTGATAGTACTATTTCAGCCTCCAACAGAGTACCTATACAGAAGACCCATTTTGCGTGATATAAGAGGCATAACCTAAATCTGAGTATCATCTCTCCTGAAGACCTATTTGCAGTAAGGGTTTTCTTTTAAATCTTATTGTTGGAGAATACGAAAAATAGGTATTGAACTCTTTGACTGTAGCGCTATGCAAACGTGAAATGGGTCTTGTATTTTGGGTTTCATTGTTGGAGATAGCCTTATCTAAAAGCTATTAGCTATCTGATTGGTTGAAACTTTTGGCTGGTGGCTGGCAGGTCATGCATGGAGATACAGTATCAGATATGGCATGCAATGGTGACCGTTGAGCAGTGACAATCCAACTATCCAGGAGAGTAATAATGGACAACCATGCATGGATGCATGCATGAATAGTGTTTAGGCAGCGCTGTGTGCTTGTGTCTATATAGAGGGGTATAAGTTGGTTCTATTTAGGAAAAAAATCTCAAAAATTCTTGCAGGAGCATGAAAATTTTGGCGTATTAATTTCAAACAGCGCATTGGGAAGTAAAATAAAGAGACCTGATCGAACGAAAAATGGACAGGTTGCACACTATAATTAACGGGTCAAAAATTTCGGTGAGAGCGGCGTTTATCTCAGAAATTAATGTTGTAGTAGGGTACCCATTCCATCCTTGCTACTACTAGTAATTTTTGATGTTGGAGATAGAGATTCTGAGATATATCGTATAAGAGCAACTCCAATAGAATACTCCAATAGAATAGCCAAATGGCTTACCAAGTTAAATTTTAGCAAGCACGAGAAAAAAAATACCCTCCAACAGCCTCTCCATCCGGTTAGCCAAGCCATCCGGATGGCCAAATCGCACCCTTCACTGGCCAAACTTGGAGAGTCTCTCTGCCTGGCTATTCGTGGGCCCCACCACTCCCCCTCCCACCCATCTCTCTCCCTCTCCCCCGGCTGGAGCAAGAAGGCAGCGATGGCGCCGCTCGTGAACAGCGACGGCACAGCCGCGACCGCCGCCGTCCACGCCGTACCCAGCCGCGACCGTTGCCGTCCGCGCTGACCCCAGCCGCGGCCGCCACCTCCGTCCGCACCGTCTCCAACCGCGATCTCCGCCCCCGCGTGGATTTGACCGGCGGCGTGGATTCGGGGCTCCACCCGGCACATCGACGACAGCTGTGCCGCGTACTGCCTCGCCTTGGTCTGCCTCACGTGGGTCATCCTCGGCTGCTGCTGCTCACCGTAGTACCCCTCCTACGATGACCCCTCACCGTAGTACCCCTCCTGCGCGGCGGAGATGGCCACTATGGCCGCCACGAGCGCTGCCGCCGCGTGGATTTGACTGGCGGCGTGAATTCGAGGGTCGTTGCCGAGGTCGTCATCGTCACGAGCCGCTGCCGCCGCCGCCACCACCCTTTGCACAATCGCCGTTGCATAGGGGAGTGCTGAGAGAAGAGAAAGATGGAGAGAAAGAGGAAGAGGGGGAGAAAGATGAGGAAGAATGGGTATAGGGGCTGACATATGGGTCCCGCTGTCATAGACTCATAATAGAGAGGATTGATGGAGAGTCTGTTGGAGGAAAAACGAATTTGACTTGAGAAATGAAATGGAGAGTTGGCCAAATAGATATTTGGAGAGTTGAATATAGAGAAGTTGTTGGAGATGCTCTAAGTCAACTTATAGTTAGTTCTATTGCATACTCGGATTCGCTAAAGCTACAGTTGAACTACCGATTTGTACACATATAACCATCAGTCCAGTGCTTGACCAAGTGGACCAATGGATTATCCGGTGCCGTGCTAATGCATGCATGAACTACTGGATGAAATTAAAATATCACTGCAAGTTAGTAGAAATGTGAGAGGATATGTCATTGTGATTTTTTTTAAAGAAGTCGCGGGAGATTTGTGTGTCATTGGATAAGAAGATAGAAGAGGCAAAGCGTTGACGAAGTTTCATCATTTGATACCCCTTCAACTGACCGAGTGTCGAGTGTGAAAATATCAAGTAAAGTCGACAATTGATAAAAATCTACACCGTATAATACACCACTAAATAATTTCAGTAATATTTTTCACGAACGGACAAATTTACTTTGTACTATATATCATATAGTATACAATGATATAGTCTGGTTCCGTAAACAGTTTGACATTATCTATATTAGTGAAAAGGAGATCTCAAGATTCCACCGGAATGAGTCACGTCATTAAATAAATATGAACCGTTGGATACATAATTTGAATGAAGAGAACCGTTAAATCAAAACAGAAAAAAATAGTAAAAAAACAAATAGTGTCATGAGATGTTATAAATTACCCTTCAAACACGTCCCATAAAATATGTGGTAACAAAGATATGAGAATGAAAAAAAATACCTTCAAAATCATCCTTATTAAAAAAACAAAATCACCAATGAGTATTCAAAGCCCATCGCCCGACTTATCTGTTATGAAATATATATTTGGATGATCTCATCCATCCACGGAAAAGAGGCATTATATCCACCTAAACAACTGACAGAGAAGAAACCCGGCGGTTTGCCGCGCCTCTTCTCCCCCTCAGCGCTCCTCTTCACAACCGACACGATGGTTCCCTGCAGTTGACACCGCTTCACACTGTATATATTGCCTGCTTTGATCAATGAGAAATCACTACATTCGCTCTCTATTATATCGCTCAATTCTCTCTCGCTCAATCTCTCGATTCTATTCACTCTCAACACGTTATCAGCACGCCCGCGTTCCATGTCCAGGCCCACCGCTAGATCGTGAACGAGTCCACATTGATCACGAGTGAACGAGAGCGAACGAGAGAGTCCTCATCGATCGCGAGCTCGTCCGGTTTGTCATCCATGCATCCCACGTTTGCATCGGTCTCTAATAGCTACTCCTAGCAATTAGAGAAAATCTTATTGAGAAAAGAGATCACGTGGGAGTAAAACTTAGAAAATAAAGAATTAGAGTCTACGTAAAGAATACATTCGAAAATGAAATTCAGAATAAAAACAAAAAAAATACAAATAACAAAAAATTGATATAAGAATCCATCTAGAAATACAATCGGAGATTATAAAATTTGGACTAGAAACTAAAACATAATGAACATTGATATAATAGTCTATGTAGAAATACAATTTAGAAACAACTAAACTTTAAATAAATAATATTGGGAGAGTACACGTAGAAATACAATTTACAAATATGTAAAACATGGTATAAAGAATAAATATTAGACAGAATTTAGAAATATTTTAAATTTGGATTAAAAAGTAAATAATATTAAGTGAAATGGTTGTCGCAGATATATAATTTAGAAATATCTCAACTTTGGGTTAAACTAAGTATTATTGAGAAAAGATTTCACGTACGACTGTAATTTAGAAATATTTTAAATGTGGACTAAAAATAAAATAATGAGAGAAGTGTCCGTATATCAATTGGATGCTCTTCAAGGAACCTATATTAATCCTACAAGGTAAAAATAGCTACAAGTTAATTGAAAATTCTTTGAATCCGTACGTTGATCAAAGAAAAATAATATAGGTTGAAAATCTAATCTACACTAAAAAAATACAACTAACAAATAAGATTGGATCCTTAGACCTATACTAACACGACAATGGAGTTCATAGCATTCGAACCATAAGCAACAACAACATAATAAAATATAAGAAAACCAATAATAAAGAAGTGTTCATGACGATGGACATTTTTTATTTGAAACGGATTAAAACTATCTCGAATATACAATAAAATAGGTCAACTTTAGTAGGTGAAAGAATCTCACAATAGGGATAATAAGAAATGTCACTAATAGTGTAAAGATATAGACGGAGGAAGAAAACAAACAAATATACCATAATATTTTTATATATGCACATAAAGCGTGCTCTATGGACATATGAATTAATATATTAATCATAATATTGGTTTGGTCCATTTTTGTCGAAATATAAATTGTGTTTCCATTTTAATATATTTTATAATAGAATGCCAAAGAACATATATATACTATTATCTGAGAAAAAAAATAATATGCTAGCCGTGTAATAGTATCTATATGAAAATTGGTGGTTACCAAAGGATTTTTTAAACCATAAAACCGCTATCACACCCAGTTCAAAACATAAAAATTCTCAACAATACGGAGGAAAACCTGACCAGTTTCACAGCGATTGAGAGAAACCGGACTCGAAGGAAAGTCTCGATATATACAGTTCCCAAGTCAGTATGCAACTCAACAAGTCAATGCCTGTTGGTTTCTGCCTTGAAAATGTGCGTGCCTCTCGTTATATATCTCTATCTCGTCTTTTGATTATTTTTTATACCATGTTGTGAAAATTGAAGGTGCTAGGGAACCTTGCTTTCGATAGGTGAACGAATTAGATGGACATAAAGCCATTAGACGACAAGACGGAATAATAGCCATGTCGGTTTAGGTGTACGGAGCTTTCAGGTAAACCTCGCAGCTTTCTTCTTCTGCAATACGCAAAGAGAATAAGAGATGGATATATACATCTGGTGACTTTGGCTCAGGATTATGCGTCACCGTCGAACTTGCAGCCTCTAATGTTGAATTTGGTTGACAATTTGACATTATCCAGCAAGAAACGACCTAATTCCGTTTAGCAAGAAGTGACCAGATCACAATCACAACACTTTAAATTTATTTTTACCGACAGACTTAAAAAAACCCACGCTCGTAAAAATAATATAAGATCCTAAAACCTTAGCCCCCTTAGCCCCCACCAGTAAAAATCAATTTTTACTAACGGAACCTTAACAAAACCGCATGAAAAATACAACTATTTTTACAAACGGTGCTCTTAAAATGTTGAGTAAGATAATCAATTTTTACTGGCGAGTCATAAGGGCCCCTCGTGCAAAACTCGTGGGAGAGAATAAAATAGCACGTACATCCCCACCAACCAAGCCGCAAAAATCATTTTTTCCCTCACTCTTTTCTTTTTCCTCGGCTATCACCACCAACCCCGGATCTACCCCCTCCCCCCCCTCTCTCTCTCCCTTGCGGCAAGCGGCGACGGAAGGAGGTGGCGGTGGCGGTGGTACGAGGAGGCAGCGGTGCTCGGCTGTGGCGGCGCGGGGGAGGGGGTGGCCCGCAGCAACAACCTCGGTGACGATGGATGGTGCAAATCTGGCAGCAAAGGTGGCACGGTGTGGCAGCGGTGCTCGGTGGTGGCGGCGGCGCGGGGGAGTGGACGGCTCGACGACGACGGATGGTGCAAATATGGCCCTGGTGAGCCGTGGGAGTGGCGTTTCTGCCACCGCCGGCCTCGTCTTTCCTCGTTGAGTCTGCAGCGATGGTGAGGCCGTTGACTTGGCAACAATGAGCTCGTTCGTGGCAGGTAGCGGGCAGATCCAGCGACGAGCTCCACGGCAGTGACGAGGCCTTTGACCCAGTGACGGCGATAACGGCAGATGTGCTGGTAGAGGAGGCTAATTGGGAAAACCATTTTTTGTGGAATTTGTGCTCATTGATATATGGATTTGTATTGTGATATGTTCTTGTTCTTAGATTTTGCTTTGCAATGTGGATTGGGAATACATGGCTACTGCATCTGAGTATTTTTCAATTTTTCTTTCAAAACTTCTTTGCTGGTGGTTAGAGAGCAAATAAAGTGCATATTTTCAATTTTTTGTACCAAAATAAGCCTCGCAGGTTGCTTAACACATACGCCCGTGAAAATTAATTGTTGCTGGCGGCCCACGTAACACAACGCTAGCGAAAATTGACTATTGCCTGCGGTCGCGTAAGATAGCTGCCATCGATAATCAATTGTCGCTGAAGGTTGAAGTGTCGCTTGTGAAGACCTTTGATTTTCTCTGGCCTTTTGTCGCAGGTGGCTAGCCTAGTCATCAGGAAAAACTGATTTTAGCCGCCAGAAAAAACCATGTTTTACCGTGCACAAAACCTTATTCGGAGGAGCCCATGGATGAAATTATTGTTTATTACTGTACTTCATTTTCCACGCACTACTACTAATGCTACGATTTTTTTCAGTCTAGCTTGCAGCTCATGCAAGGGAGCAAAAGCCCAAGAGGCCGAACAAAAGCAGCATCAAAGACAGCAAGGCATCAAACCATTTGGCCCAAGTGTGACCCGCATTTCAGCCCCTGACGCGTGATGGTCAGAAACGATTGAGATAAGTTCACTTTAAGTCTCTCGTCTTAACACCGAGTTTGATTATATGATCGAGCCGTAATACCAATAATAACGTGTCTCTCAATTTGTAAAATCGGTACCTGAAATCTCAGACAATATAGTGTCCGGTTTTAGCTGAAGTGATGAATGGGACCTATGTGGACCCCACATGTCAAGGCTATTCCCAAAAAAAGGGAAAAAAACTAGTGAGGCCCACATAAAAGTGAGAGAAAATGGTGTAGGCCCCACATCTCTTCTTTCTTTCCTTTTTCTCTTCTCTTCTCTCAGTAGGTGCGCGGTAACAGGTGGGGTAAAGGCAGCCGACGGCGGAGCAGGGGGCCTAGTCGGCGAGCGTGAGCAACGGGCGTGGTCTCGTCAGGCATGGTGAGTAGCTACCACCCGGGGACAGCAGGCAGCTGGCGGTGGCGCGGGTGGTGGGGTGCCGCGGTGAAGATGATCCACCGACGAGGAGGCGCAACGTCGAGAGCGGCGATGATTGGTCCTTGTTGGAGTCAATGGCCGGCAGGCGCAGCCCGTGAGGTTTGTTTCGGCAGCGACGAAGCCCGGGAGGCGACCGAGAGAGGGGATTTTCCCATTTTGGCTCAATCATCTCCTCTCTCCCACTGCTGCCGTCCCCAGATTTCTGGCCACATACAGGTAAATGGGCTGGAATCTAGGCGTCGTTGCTGATGTTGCTGCTCCTCTTCTCGCGGTGCTCGGTGACGGCATCAAGGTACAACGGGAAAGGGTGGCATTGGGAGGAGGAGGAGTGGCATCTAGAGGAGGGGGAAAGGGCGGTTGTGGCAACCCCGCCTCGAAGCCAAGACCCGCGGAGAGGGGGTTGTTCGTGCTGGACGGGGGGCATAAGGTGGTGGAGTTGAAGGGTGGCTGGCAGGGTCGTGTCTGTGGTATGCGGTCGTGGTCGTCTGTCACCGTCGTGCCGGACCCACGGCAACGCAGCTGGTAGTGGTCGGCAACCTTTGGGTGCTGCTAGGAGGGACTCATGCCCCGTCGCCCGCTACCATGCTCGCTTGCTGCCTGTCGCCCGCTGTTGTCGGTCGTCGACTCTTCTCTGCCCCTTTCCTCGTCATCGTCCCTGCATGCCGATCGGGCTGAGGGAGTACTACAGGGGATGCCCTTCCAAGCTGCGGCGACGACAATGTCCGCGTGGCGCCAGCGGCACACCACCACCGGCACACCAAGCTATGGTGGGGGTGGGCTCGAACGTGGCGGCGGCGCACGCGTGGTCGAAGCAGTTGTCGCCGGAAGCTGGAGCAGCGGGAGGCAGGGCGCTACTCCCTTTCTTTTCTTCTCGCTTACATGTGGGCCCAATAATTTTTTTCGCTGACTTGGATGCCTCGTCAGTGAAACTGCCCATATATAGTGCCATGGGACCTGTTTTTCACAGTTTTGTATAGTTTAGAAGTAGAGATTTCTGATATTGGAGATTATGGACCTTAGACAGACTCGACGTACGTTAGGTGAACTTATTCCTTTCCTCTCCTGGAGTCCTGGGCCACAATCTGTGGGAAGGTCTCAGCGATTAAGGCTCGTTTGGAGCACTGCAAAGATTTGTGAATCCTGACAGAATCGAACTGTCTCTTACTATTATCAAACTTATGCAAAATTCTAAACCAGGCAGTTTTTGGTACACAAATAATCCTATTTAATCTGCTCCCTATCATGGCAGCTAGTAGAGTTTGCTTCCTGTACTTATACAATCTTTGGCAGCTCTATCGCCAGAAACAATCGCCTTAAACATCGATCTGTACACAACACAAAGACCAGAGCTGGATTGCGCAAAAAACAACACTTGAGTGGAAAAAAAAGGGGTCTTCAACTAACTAAGGACCTACTATGTTATACTGTATGAACACATGTATACAGTACATGATATTCTGTACGTATACACGTATAAACGGGCACGTGCTAATTAATCAACCGATCATGCAGTAGTGTTCTTGGCTTGCTCCAGCATCTTGACAACCTCAGCCATGGTTGGCCTGTTGCAGGGTTCAGACTCGAGGCACTTGTCTGCCACTTTGAACACCAGCTTCACCTCCTCCGCCGGGAACGACGACTCCAGCGCGCTGTCGACCGCGTGCTCCTCCCTCTTCTCCTCCATCGTCTCCTTCACCTGCACGCACCGATTACCCATGTTGGTATGTTACAAACTTAATTAATCACGTAATATCTTGTTTTAATGATTCGTTTGTTAGGCCTAGTAGTAGTACGTTTGACAGATAATTAGTATATGCGTATTAATTATTCGTTGATCATGCATGACTTTGTGGTTTGTAGCACCTGGTGATGATTGGTCACTGCTAATGAATGATCAGTCTCAGCAACAAAACACTGTAGATGTGTGTACAACATGAAATGTATGGAAGGGGGAAACTATTCTAATTCCTGGAGGGGATGTTTTTCCGCTTAAAAACCATCTAAACGGTTATGAAAAATTCTAGAAAAATTTGATAACACTCGTACAACACATATATACAACTTCACAAAATATTAAGTCCAAACTCAACTCACATGTCGAGATATAAAAAAAGAAAAATTCTGTGTATGAATAGTAGCGTACTGTTTATAGCTAAATTTATCTTTTTGTTTCTCGATGTGTAGATCGAATTTGAACATAAATTTTGGTGGACTAGTAGGTATTATTATACTCTACATTGTTAAATTTTTTTTCATAATTTTTCACAACTATTTACATCGAATTTAGAAAAAAAAATATACGAGGGGATATCCTCTCGAGGGATTAGAATGCTCTCACAGATGGAGGGCTAGTTGTATGGTACAGCAGCTCTAGATCTAAATAAAAATTTTTAAGCTAGACATTTCTAACTTCACAAATCTATAAATTTGAGTACGTGATTATGTTGATAATATTTGGAGAAATCATTTTGTTTCATTTTAAATGAAATATAAAATTTTAAACTTTATAATTTAACAAACAAACTTTGAATCTAACGCGGATATAGAATCTGAAGCTGTGTCAGAAAGGCTCTTACCCAGGTTACTAGCCTCGTGCCGTTCTCAAGAAACGACTCGTCCGTCGGCCTCTTCCCGGTGAGGAGCTCCAGCAACACCACGCCGTAGCTGTACACGTCGCCCTTCGTCGTCGCCCTCCCGGTCTCGAAGTACTCTGCGACGCACGCAACGTGTTCGATGAAATGGGCGACTGTCTTGGGTGGTCCAGAGAAAACCAGTGGTGAGGTGAGGTGAGGTCAGGTGTGGTGGTCGGACACGGACCTGGGGCGAGGTAGCCGAAGGTGCCTGCGACGACGGTGGTGACGTGGCTGTCGTTGGGCTTCATGAGCGTGGCGAGGCCGAAGTCGGAGACCCTGGCCTCCATGTTGTGGTCGAGGAGGATGTTGCTGGACTTGATGTCCCGGTGGATCACGTGCGGGATGCAGTCGTGGTGCAGGTACGCGAGCCCCCTCGCCACCCCCGCCGCGATCTTGTGCCTCGCCGCCCACCCCAGAGCCCTCCTCGTCTCCTCCTTCCCTGCAATCAAGAACTCGATCAAGAACTCAGGATTTCCATGGACAATCGATCGCCATATATAGCTGCTTCGAATTCTGATGTGTATATGTACCGTGGAGGATGGTGTCGAGGCTGCCGTTGGGCATGAGCTCGTAGATGAGGAGGTTGAAGTGCGGGGCGGCGTAGTAGCCGAAGAGCGGGACGATGTTGCGGTGCTTGATGTCGCCCATGGTGTCCAGCTCGCGCTCGAACCCCCGGTCCATCTCGGCGCTGCCGCGGCTCAGCTTCTTCACCGCGAACGCCGCCTTCTCGCCGACGCGCAGCCTGTACACCGTGCCGTACCCGCCGGAGCCGATGATGTCCTTGTTCGAGAGCCCCATGATCATGGTCAGGAACGACTTGGGGCTCAGCGACTGCATCGCCGCCGACCTGAAGATCACCATCTTGCCACCTGCAGTGATGATCAATTGAGTAGAATTCAGCAAGAAAAACAAGTCAGAATTAATCTCTGTTTTTTATTTATTTTTACCTGTCAGGCTGTTCTCGATGATCCGTTTCTTGCGAGCCCACTTCTTGTAGAGCAGGAAGGAGATGAGCATCTTGGACACGATGAACAGGACAGAGCAAATTGTAATGTACAGAGCAACCATGGTAGTATGCATCTTGCAATCCTGAAGAACTAAGCAGCAGCAGCAGCAACTTTGAGCCCTTGATGACTATATTCCCCTTGAAAGAATTCAATGAACTCTGAAGTCTGAACCCAAGAAATGAACAAAAAATCAAGCTCTCCAAAAAGGGTAACAGAACAACAACAAAAGTCACTGCATGCAGCTGTATGAACGAGCTGTTCTCAGCTCGGAAGCAACAGAGATGAATGAGGAGGCCTTCTTCACTGCTGCATGGGCTCAGCTGCTTTGGAATCAGCAAGTTGTGGCGATGATGATGTGAACATCATGGAGATTGGACACACATGTGAGTGCTGTAGAAGAAGCACAGGTGTCTCGATGAGCAAGCAGTTGGGCAGGATTGCTTGGAAAAAGAAAGTACTACATTGGCCCCAATCAATGGGGACTGGTTGGATCATGTGAATGGCAGGCAGAGTCATCACTCATGAACACCACCCTTTTGATTAATGGGCGTGCCAATCCTAATTTAATTCTGCTACTGTTTATCCAATTCCTTTTGTTAATTTCACTGTTGTTTCTTTCATTTTTGTGTAGTATTTTCCATGAGGTTTTACTGTTTCAGAGAAGGTAGAATTCTACTAGTAGTTTCAGAGGTAACATCAGAAAACAACCGCATAGTTACTAACTTACTACTGATTATCCAGATTAGAGATAACATTAGAAATTTAGGCATGAAACTATTTTATTCCTTGGATCTTTTTGTGTCTATTGTTAGTCAAAACGTTATCGAAGCTTGCGTGTACTAATTTTGGCGGCTGACTCTGAAACTCGAACGTTCACAATCACAAAGCCTGCAGTTAGATGGAAAACCAATTTCTAGTTTGGCAGTGTCGGTGAGGTAGGGCTCGATTAATTTGTCAGTTTGAAGAAATTTGTCCTAAGCTGATTCAATTCGTCAGTTTGTACAATGGTGTACGAGCTAAAATTGTTGAAAAGGCTGGCCTTGACTAGCTTCCAAGAAAATAGGGGTGTTAGCTGCCTTTTCCCCTGTGCTGTGTGGTTGTAGTCCTGGAGCTGCACAAGGACCCTGCCGCCTGTAGTAGTAGCAACATATATCTGTCAAACTTTTGTTTCAAATCACGTGATCAAACTGGGGAAGAGCTGGCAAATTCTGGACAATAAGGCAACGCGTTGTATGCATAATTGCATGTATGTGTAGTTTTTTTTTTTTGAAAAAAATGGATTTCTCACCTAAAGGGGATAGTTATGATAAATTTTAAAATAAATTTGCGATAAATGTACTATATACCTATATTTTTTTAATAATTATCTATATTGTATTTTAGATGAAAATGTAGGCGAAGGGACATCTCCTCGAGGAAGTAAAAACAGTCTCCATTTTTTGTTCTCCACTATTGCCATGCCTATGCGTTCCAATAAGATCTGGATGAATATACATAGGAATGGTTTTATATATAGGTTGGGGTTTTTTTTTATCTAGTTTATTTGGTGGATTGATTTTCACACAAGAATATTGGTTATTGTAAAGTGAGTTTTTTTTTACATGGGAAAGTGAAATGGTTAGGGTGGGGAGAATGGATGACTCCACTTTTACCATAATAAAGATAAAGCTAAGGTCATAATTGTAAACTAGATTATTTAGTTTAATTCTACATTTCTAAGCACTGATTCTGGGTGTTTCTTACCAAACTAGCCTAAGTAAAATACATCATGAGGATATCAATAACCATCGACCAGCTTTGATTATATCATGTTTATTTCCAGTGGTTGTGTTATACACCAATTAAATATAATAAAATAAACTTAATATAATTTTTTTGTGTGGCTTTCAAAAAAGTAGTTTATTATTACCTCCATCTAAAAATATAATGGGTACATGTATTTTAATATTTAAATATTCTAATATATGACCAACAATTAGTTTAATATAAACTATACACCACTGTCCTAAAAATAATCAAATTCTGGCTAGCCAGAATTTAAGTTTTTCTTTGGACAAAAAGAGTATTTGAAAATAATATCATTGAATTGAGTTTCGAATGTACTTTCCTATGATTATGTTCTACAAAGGTGATTTTACAGTGTTCTTAAGGAGGTATCAAGGGTATCACATTTTTTCTAGTGTAAAATTTAGTATCTCTTTATATCTCCGGTACTTGGAGGTACAAAAATTAATAATATTGGAGAACTGATCTTTGTTCGGATGGCAAAACTTACATTAGTCCCGGTTTGAATAGGAACCGGGACTAAAGAATATGTTTAGTTCCGGTTTATAAGCCCAACGATACTTTATGATCTTTAGTCCCGGTTGATAAACACACCAATTAAAGATTATTTTTAGTCTCGGTTCAATTGTTGTCGAGCCATGTCAGGCCACCAATGATCTTTGACTAAAGATAAACACTTTAGTCCAGGTTGTTTATACCAACCAGAAGTAAAGATTAAAAAAAAACAGGAAAGAGATAGCCGAGCCGCACGGGCTTATCTCCTCGCCGTCCTTATCTTCTTCGCGCGGCTGAGACGAAGAACCCCCGCTTCGCCCTCCTCCTCCCCCTCCCCTCGATCTCTTCACGTGGTTGAGACGATGGCGACGGTGCGCGGCTGGCGCGCGCTCCCCCTCTGCATCCCTCTGGCTCCTCCCTTACCCCTCGCCGCCACTCCCCCTCCTCCTCCTCCTCTCCCTGGCGGCGCCACCCCTTTCTCTTATGCCGTCTTCTCCTCCTCCTCCCCCTTTCCCTCCGTTCTCGACGATGACGGATGACGGCGACCACCGTGGCCAGGAGTGGCGAGGAGGTGCCCCCAGTGAGAGGGCTTCCTCCGTATCTTCACCCGCCGTTTCCACGTGGCCCAGAGCGTAGAGGAGAGGGGGCCGGGCTAGGGTGTGGAGGCAGGGCGGCGCACGACGACAGGTACATTGTCTTCTCTCCTATACTATGTCTCATCTCGTTAGTCGTCACGTTCTTGTTCTCGATCCAAGTTTTTGGTTCGCCGGATTTCGCATTTTTCTTTTCAGTTCGGCTCCTGGTGTGGTGTTCGGTCGGGGTGCTTCATCCATGGACCGCCACCCGCCGCTTGCCATCTCCCTGTGGAGGCTCCGTCCACGCTCGCTGCTCGCCGTTTAGGAATTTGGTTGAGATGAGCGGATCCATGTTTCTTTTCTTCCCTAGCGGTTGTTCTTGATGTGCTAGTTTTTTCTGGTATAAATCCCTACCTAAGGAATGGTTGATTATATTGGTTGTTGTTCGATGCATCGATGCATATCATTTTAGGTATTTAGGGATGGATTGGTTGGTCTGATACAAGCAGCAAAAAATACAATAAAAAAAGAAATAAAAAGACATTTAGTTCCAGATTGGATGTTCTGGTTTGCAACCCAGGACTAAAGATGAGTTTCTCAGTAGTGTTAATTACTTGATAAATTAAAATTCAAAAACTAATTTTATATACCACGCTAAGTGTAACTCTCACTTATATTTTGGAAAAGATGAAGTACTATATTTCTCATAGGAATCTTGGAATATCCCGAGAATTCACTTTACAGACAGGGCGTTTGCACCGCAAAATTTTGATATATACGTGCATGTACATACAGCTGTCATATATAGTATATATAGCTTTAGTACGCAGTTACACCCACTACTTATATATACTGATCAACTGATATATATAGTGCTCTTGCCACTTTGTGGAAGGCTAGGCCCCATGGGGTTTTAAGCCATATATCTTTGACCTAACTAAGTGACCAATCCGACAGGAGATCGGCGACCTAAAATTGATGGTTATAATTAATCTTGGCAAACCATGCATAGGCACTTATAAGCCCCGGAATTGTTATACAGGTCAGGATATATTGTGCTCTAGAAGACCCTGTTCCCTTCATTGCCGCGAAAAGGATATTCCAGCGAAGAATTGAATGGCCATGATCCAAAATGAGGGTCTGAATAATTTGCCATGCAATGCAAATGCAAGGCCGTCTTTTGTCACCTGAAAACAAGCTAGCTAATTAACTAGCTTAGCTGTACCCAACTCTAGCTATTGCATTTTGCACTGAACAGACTTCTCAAAAGAAGATGATCATGATGATTAAGGAGAGCATTAAGCTATTATCACTTACAGTCGATCGATCGAGCCGTCCATCTCGCAACTGTATGGCGAGCAGGACGTACGAGCCGGTACTTTTGGTACGACGACCTCCTCGATCACATGTACTAATCATTATCCATCTATCCTCCTGCTCGCCACTACAGTACTATACGTACCTAATTAAGCTACCTAGCAAAACAGCAATAGCATATACACCTTCCGGCGCAAAAGGGATCAGCTTTTATATGCACGAATGTCTAGCTAGATTTGTATATAAAGATTAAGTTTATTTTAGAACAGATGAACGTATATATATATGCTCTCAGTATGTAATCTCAATCTAATCCGTACGTGTCTTGTTCGTTGCAGTGGCAATTGGCAACACACGATCGATGCTCAGCTCAGCTCGCAGCAGCTGCAAGCACACGTTGCGATCAGCAAATCACCTGAGAATGACCGGTAGAGATCAACCGGCCGTCCAGATCAGGTGATCACTAGCTTGCTTGCTCAGGCATGCAGGGGCTACCTGGGCCTCTCTCGTACGCTAAGCCCCTGCGTGCGTGTCAGCTTGTCATTGTCATAGTTGGGTAATGGGTATATATGTTTTTTCACTTTGCAGGAGGAATTAAACCGAGAGTGTATTCGGCCAAAAATAATTTCTGGTACGCTCGAGATCAACCGAAACCGTCCTGGGGAAACCGGAAGAACTCCCAGTCGATTGGCATCATTCCAATTCCAGCATATGTGCAACTGACACCCAAAATGAATCGTTACATCGACCCTATCAACACCCGGTCGGCCGCCATCATCTTCCCAAGCAAATTTACACCCATAGCTCTCTCTCTTGGTCTCTCTCTTTGGTAATCTATAGCTACTATACTATACATGCACACAAAAGTGTATGTTACAATGTAGCCATATAGGTGACTAAGTGTAGAGCCTCCGTTCATATGTGACGACTTTTACGGTGGTCCCTACTGGTCGTAGTAGAACTGGTGCGGACAACCCCATAGCTTTTCTATGATTTTGAACTTTGAAGCTAGATTGAAGTAGTAGTAGTGGAGCTACTAGCTAGCGGGCGAGCGGGGGGCAGGAGAAGGGGTCGTCGTGGGGGAGTAGGTCGTTGGTGCGGAGCACGGTGAAGACCATGAGAGCGAGCGTGACGGCTACAGAGAGGATGGCGAGCGCGAGCATGAGCACGCTCGCCGCCACCTCCCTCACCTCCTGCGCGTACTCCGCTGCCGCCAGCGCCAACACCGTTAGCGGGAACGAGTACGCCCACCACGCCACGCTGAACCGCCGCATCGCCCTCTTAAATAGCGTTGGACGCGATACCTGCATCATATCCAAACCATTAGTTCATTTCTTTTTTAAGTTGTAATAAAAAAAATTAACCATGCTTCATAACATGCATTATTGCTTTCTAAAGATTCTCCTTTTTTTTTCAGCTAAAGAGAATTGTTTATGGCTTAATTGCTAACTAAGCGTGATTAGTTGGCCGTGAGTCTGGAGGCACTGGCACGATACACACACATGCATAAATATATATTTTAGAGAAAGAGGATGATCAGCATACGTGGCACCCGAGTGGTATCCTACAGTCCTACAGATCCTAGTTGGATCAGTTCTTTCCCAGCCACTAAAATTAATGAAAACGAAAAGCAAAAAGGAGATGGATAGATGCAGAGCTAAAAAGCTGAGGGAAAAAAGAACCTCTCAGCGAAATGGATGGAGCAGAATTTGATCATTTCGAGAAAATGCGCATCCCCCACTTCTCTTCCTCCATCCTTTAGTTTTCTCTCGCAATATCTATAAACTCTACCTATATCATGCATCTATATAGGACTTCTATTTTCATTGTCAAATGCATCCTAATTTCTAGGGGTTAAAGGAGGAATCTTTGTTGAAAGTTTTGGGTCAATGGAGAGTAGGCACATGGTGTCGTGGTTCTTTTAGAAATGAGAATTTTTATGACCTTTAAGAATACTAGAAACAAATGCCCATGCTTTGCAATGGATAAATACTATTTTAATCTTATTATTATTATTATATGATTTAGATATGGTGAAATTCACTATAAGAATTCACTTGGATATTTTTTTTAGAAAATCACGAACTGTAATTAGGAGTCCGACTTTATTTTCAAGTTAGATTGCAAGTTTTTTTAAAGAGATTTCTTATCTGACTCCTTTTGTATTTATAAAAGCAAACGAACTTAAAAACCGTTCAAACATTTTCAATTTTTATAGTAGTAGAGATTAAAATTTTACATTATTTAAAATATGATACCTCTCTATATTTTTAAAAATGGTAGAATTACCCTTTAGAAATGGAATTTATCTTGAGCGTTGGATAAAAAATGGGACGGTTTGGATTGGATGCCATGCTGACTCATCACGTTCATCCTCGGCGTTCGCTTGCAAATGCAATATAATGGCGTAAACGCGAGGCTTTTCGCTGCGGAGAGCTAGCTTAATTACCAGGGAGGCGAAGAGGAAGAGGGAGAGGAAGAAGAGCATCTTGCAGCAGGTGTCGAAGGAGGCCGAGATGGCGTCCCACGCGAGCGACGCCATGCTGGGCGCGGCGAAGAAGAGGAAGAACACCGGGCGGAGCATCGCCGGCAGCGAGTCGGAGCCGAGGAACCGCTGGTACAGCGTGACGAACAGCACGAGGTAGTGCGCGGCGCCCACGGCGAACATGGCGACGGCGCCCTCGTGCCACCCCATCCTCGCCGCCGCCCTCGCCGTCACCAGGTTCCCGATCACCGTGATGTGGCTGGCCGGGTTGGCCACCATGGACAGGAACTTCCGACCCCGGGTGAACCACTGCCCGTACACCTTGACGTCGAGCGCCAGGATGGGGAGCGAGAACGCCCACCACAGCGCGCGGTAGGGGCGCGCGTCGGGGCGGAGGAGGAGCGGCGGCGCCGACTGCAGCAGCAGCAGCCAGGAGATCCACGGCGCGAAGAGGTAGTTCATGGCGACGTGGTGCCTGAACTCGGCGCGCACGGCGGGGAACCGGAGGAGGCACCGCGCGGCGTAGAGCGCGCACAGCGCCACCAGCGTGAGCAGCGCCAGCGACCAGAGGAGGACGAACGCCGCCGACGGCAGCGACCGCACCACGGGGCCCAGCGCGCGCGGGTCCGTCGACGCGTCGCTCAGCGTCCGCCACAGCAGCGCCTGCCCCGACAGCGCCAGGCTGATCCGGAAGTACCCCGCGTGGAACCGCGTCAGCATGCCAAACCTCGCCGCCACCACCACCGGCGCCGCCGCCGGCTTCGTCGACGACGCCACGCCGCCGTCGATGGACGAGGCGGCGAAGGGTTTAAGCGAACGGGACGAGGTATCCATCGCAATCGACTGGATCGATCGATCGATGTCAGTGGAGAATGTGTGCGTCGACGATGTGTACGTGATAAGCTTTGGAAGTGAGATGGGTATTTATAGGGGGAGTACGTGACACTGTGACGGCTAGTGTTGTGAAGCCAGGGTGCATGTGGGTGAGGCGGTAACCGAGGGTGGTGGTTTCCTGCAGGTTTTTATTGATTCTGGGTTTTTTTTTTCTACTTTTTTTTTTGGGAGAGGGGGGGGGGGGGTAGCAAATAGGTTGATCAGCTAGCTGAAAGATGAATTATGCTGTGATGTGAAAGAATAATGCCTATGCAATGTGGGCAGGTTACTTCTGTGGTAGAGACTAGGCTTGTACTTTGGGAAACTATTCTTGGCTTATGTTTCCTCTGATTTGGGAGCTAGTTAGCCCAGTTGCTCTGATTTGGCTACTGTTTGTCTACATTGTTTGAACATTCTTCCCTATAGAGGTTAGCACCACGAGGTATCTAAATTTTACACTAACTAAATTATTTGGTACCTCGGTATCAAATCTTGCACAAAAAAGTGTGATAAATCCCAATACTTTTTCAAGTATGGTAAAATCACCCTTCCAAAGTATACTGCATAACCATTCCCCCCCCCCCCCCCACGTCTCTCTCACTCTCAAAAGTTTTTGTTTCTCGAAAATTCAATATATAATTTTTCTTACTAACAATTGAAGTAAAAATATGTGTTTAGTTTGATGGATGTAATACCTTTATATTCGTATTTAAAAATAATTTATATGATATTAATTTTGTAATTGTTAATAATATATTATGAACTAAATTAATGCTCAATATATATAATTAATATATATAATGGTGGAGATCATATAAAAAGCTAGTGTAATACACTTTCTTTAGCTTAAATAGTTCACTTTCCTCTCTCAAACTATTTTATTGGATCACTTAACACATAAATATTTTTTTCTCATTTTCCCTCCTGAGCTATTAAAAACTATTCAATTAGCAACTTAATACCATTTCTCTTCTTTTTTTTTCTCTTTATACAATTCATAATTTAAAATGCAATTGTTTAGCCATAGATGACACCATTGTCAATGTTTTGAAATATTTTTAATCTTTTTCCGTAATGGTTTGCTAAAATTTTAAAATCTCAATGTTTAAATAAATATGTCTCGGTGTGTGCTTCCAATCCATGCAAAATTGCAAACCTTGGTAAAAAAAAACTTAATAAGAGATAAGTTGTAATGCACCTAACAACCCTAATTTTAGTGCAAGGCTTATATAGGACAGAAAGAAATACGTCAGAGAGTAAAGTAAACCCTTTTTAATAGTTTAGGGTGTGAATGAGCAAAAGAAAATAGCTTAAGGGTTAATTGATCCGGTAAAATAGTTCGAATGAGTAAAATAGATTTTTCCCTATTTTTAGAAAGGAGTGAGCACTATACTACATACTAAGCATAATTTCCACCTGTTAGCAAATGGATGAAATTAACACCACTGGTACCGCTACGTGCTTGTTGACTAGACATCTGAAGCCGCCGTTCAAGCATTAAGCTAGAAACTATAGCCAATTAAGCAAGAAAATATCCATCGTCATACACTACTACTCCCTCCATTTTAAAATATAAGGGATTTTGGACAGATTGGAGGGAGTAGAACTTAATTAGTCTATCCACACTTTTCCATCGGACAGACTAAAATTGCTACTACGTACAACCCACTCTCAAGCCTCCCCCAGAAAGGTGATCTCTGTGCCGATAGATCAGAAAATCCACCGATTAGTACATGACCTAATTATTAACAAGGTCGATCAGATCACGCCGTGTATATATATATCGGAAATTTTATCCATGATCAGCACTTGCAGCAACAGCACGGCGCACCTCGACTCCAGAGTCATCGTCGCCGGCCGGTCGCCGGCGACTTCCTTTTAATTTGCCTGATATCGCGGGGACACAACCGATAGAAAACTAAAGCACGCAGCAAAATATGTAGGTGCAGGCAAGCTAGCTTAGCACGTCCACTATGGCGCCGCATTGTGGCCTCTGCATGTACGCGGAGTGTGACAGACAGAGATGAGGTTTTTTGATCGATCACTTGCAGATATGAGATACATATCCTATCTCTCCAAATCCAATGCCGACTTCACCGGCAGTGGAATTGGACCAAAAAACGGTTAGCACGTCCTATGATTGTGTGCTAGTAATGATCGAGTCTCTGATTCATCACTTGTCAAATTTGGTCATCCAGTGAGGATTGACCGTGCTGACAAGCATTCAGTCAAGTGGTGACTGGTGTGTTGAAAAGCTTGCATATAATGCACAGGATGTATATGCAGCAGATTCAGGAAATCATGAGAAATATGAGAAAAAAAATGGTAATAATTGCTTGGTGTCAAAATGGAGATTTTCTAAAATTAATGAACTATTTTAAAATGTGCATTTGTTTTTATTTCTAGAGAGGGCCTGAATGGGTGAATCTGCATAGCAATATTAATGTGGATTAGGAGATTCTAAGCAGATTTCTGGTGATGGCACACGTCATATATACGGCTCGATCACGACCTGAGTAGAGTGACCAAACAAACAGCACTTGATGGGATAATTAGGTAGTAAAAACTTAAACGCGCAGTTGGCGATATATATTATCAAACTGTCCTATCCATACGCCGAATATATGTATTCAGCAAACAGGCTTATCAGAAAGCGATGTTTGGCTAGCTTCAGTCAGACTGAAGAGCTAGCTAGCCTGCAGGATAACCTATCTGCAGTTCTGCACTTTGCAATTTGCATGCGCATATATATATAATTAATCTGATTAATCTGCAGAGATGAGGGAGCTAATGGTGGGGATGTGAGTGGATCCAGCTGGTTGTAAAATCTGTACACAACAAAGTTACTCGCCGCCATCTGAAATTCTGAATTGCTTCTTTGGTTCAACGCATTTGGAGGAAGAAAAGGGTAGTTTCCTTGCACGATAAAATTGCCATGAAACAAGCAAAAAGCGATCGGAATACCTGAATCATGGTGGCGATTTTGACCTGAAAGGAGACGGGGACGTACGCAGTTACACATTGCTTCAAGTTGCGAAAAATTTGTAGAGTGCCCTGCATGGCTACGTATATACGAGATTTCTAAGTTGGAAGTTTGAGAAAAGTTAAAAGTTTGAAAAAAAGTTAAAAGTTTATGTGTGTAGAAAAATTTTAAATGTGATGTGGTGTGATGGAAAGTTGAAAGTTTAGAATAGTTAAGAGTGAACTAAATACGGCCTTAGGCTTATATATACAGCCAGTAGCACCGTTGCAAAGTTGCAGTAATATGTGGAGGTTTCGCCTTTTGTAGTCTTTACACGCATGTCAAATGTCAAATTAGTCCCTGTTATCACGTTTGACTTTTCTAGGTATCGTCCAACGGCGGAGCCTAAAACATGAGTATTTCTTATCTTAATTACCTACTAATTAATTAGATGATTCTATACTGAAACAAATTATTTTGGGGGGACGGCGAGTTCATAAATAGTTATATTTTGGAACATAAGTAGTACTTCCTCCGTTTCACAATGTGTGTGTGTGGTATATATATATATATATATATATATATATATATATATATATATATATATATATATATATATATATATATATATATATATATATATATATATATATATATATATATATATATATATATATATATAGCTAGCTAGATTCATTAACATCAATATGAATGTGAGAAATGCTAAAATGACTTACATTGTAAAACGGATGGAGTATATATAAATTTATATATATTATGATAGTACTTTGCAAGGCAGATATATATATATGCACATAACCATTTTTATGTTTTCTTTCGTTAAAACTAAACATTTTAGTATCAAAAGTCTGTGAATTGTCTTAAGCTTTTAATATATCTGATGCTTTTAGCTCATCAAGTAATTTTAATTCGTTGGATTCCCTAAATAACTAATTTATTTGGACTAATGGATTAATTATTAATGCAGATGCGAATAAAATTCTCTAATTTTAATAATATATATTGTAACGGTAGTTTAATTTGACTGAACAATGGAATCAAGAGGTCAAAGCAGATTACTTATTGGTGAATTCAGCTGATAGAAGGCTTTGACCTACCTACCATAAAACCTGCAAAATCTTTGTTGCTACCCCTGTATTGTGCGCATTTATAGATGGTCTCTGTCATCCACAAGAAAAATGTATCAGCTATAGATTTCAGACGTCTAAAAATTTTAATTTTTTCAATCACCTAAAATTGTACTATCAAAGGCTAAAACTAAAATACTAAATAATGTGTAATTGCTGTTTATTTTCATTGTGATCTTTGCTAGTCTATACGGATTTAATTTAATGTTTTATCAGCTCGAATACTTTTGTATTTAAGTCTTATAATGTCGTTTTTCATTTGTAAATTTATTTTATGCTTAGGTTGAACAATTAGTTGCTCGAACTTTTTATCTCAAAGTGGGAGGTGATAGTACTGGCCTGGTTAGCTAGATTTTTCAACTGATGATATAAAATGAATACCGGTTTGATGGTCAACAATTCAAATCGTTTGATCAAATCTTGTTATATATGCCAAATATTTATGATAACGAGTATGTAAATCTCCCTATAATTTTTTTTCTGTTTTAACCGAAGCTACATAATGGGGTTAGCGGGAGGCCTCTATGTATATATGTGATAGATAAAATCACTAAAAAAAATTGTACAACTGCATAAGATATAAATTATATTTAAAATACTTTAAATAATAAAATAACTAACAATAAAATAAATTATAAATACCTAAATTGTTTTAGTAAGACAAATAATTAAACGTGTGTTTAAAAATCAATAACATCATCTATTTAAAAAAAGAAACTTCGACAATTCTTAGTACATCGAGATAGATACATAATAATCGAAGGTATCAAATTCTACGTAAAAAAATATAAGTTTGCCATATTAAAAAAATGGAAATGGTATATATACGGTACAGAACTAGAGAGCGAGGATGGAGAGAATTCAGTACTCAGCAAGTACGTATAGTGATCCTACGTGGATTCCTCGTCGGAGTGGGGCCCAGTAAAACCAACGCGCGCACCCAGTTCGATCTCTTTTTACTCGTGTCAACATCGTACGCTTGCGCCGTTGCGCGCGGACACACACACACACACCCACACCTTTGGTTGTGTGTACCGAAAAAGATCATCCGCTGCCGCATGGCTCAGGCGGAGGCGGATCGGTGGAGTGGAGGCCGCACAAACCACACAAGTTGCGCGCGCGACCTGTGAACGCTCCCCGATCGACTCCCGGCCCGCGCGTGTGTGTACGAGTGCGTCGCGTTCTCCTCGTTCGGTGAAGTGTTAGGTTCCCGGCCGGAAATTAATTAACCAAACGAAACGAAACACGCGCCTTCAATCTCTTAGCCGGCCCGGGACGACGTACGTGCACCAACAAATCGATAATGCATGGGAGATCCACTACTGTAGACTGCCTCTTTTCTCCTGGTTCGTAATCCCCGATAGTCCCGTGCTGCAAACCCAGAGAAGGAATACGGGATGACGACCTTTAGTCCCGGTTTAAGAGCATCACCAACAGGCTATCTATTCCATCCCCAATCCTGATTTTTTGGGATTTTGGTTAAAAAAAACTGGTCCAACAGATTCCTAAAAGAGCTCCGGACGTTTTGGAGTTCCCATCTCCAGTTTTCTCGGTACGTGTATTTGACGGCGAGAGACCGACTCCCAATCCTCTTTCCCGCGCGTTTCTCCACTCCTTCCCCGTGCTCCTTCTGCGCACGGGAAAGAAAAAAACTAGAATTTCTGTTGGTAGTTTAATAGAAGGGTCTACTTTTAGTTTTTTTGGAATTGAATTTAGGCTATCTCTTGGAGGGAGGGGTTTTTCACCACCTATTTTCAGTTTAGAAAACCCAAAAATCAATTTTTGGGGATAGATTATTGGTGGAGTGTTGGTGATGCTCTAAATACCCGAGAGTAAATATGCATCTCTACATCTTTAGTCCTGGTTGGCAACCGGGAGTAGAGATATTCTTTTCTTTTGTTTTATTTACTTGTGGATCATTGTTTTTAGCTATTTGCACTTGTTTTTCAGCCGAACTCATCATCCACGATTCATCTCCCAACATCCCAAGTCATCCACAATCCCAAATCATTCACAACAACAGAATCATCATCCACAATCTCAAAAAATCATCCACAAATTAAGAGGGGAAAAAAGAAAAAAAAAAGAAAATCATCGGCCGGCCGCCCCTTCACGTGCGCCCGGCCGCCTGCCGCCATGGCCCTCCGCGTGCGCCTGGCCTACTGCCGCCTGGTGGCCGCTGAGCCCCTCCGCGCCGGTCGCCGCCTGCCGCGCAGTCCTCCGCGCCGCCGCCCGCCGCGCCTCCCTGCGTTTGCCGCTCATTCACCCACTGCCGCAATCGCGCGTGAGAGGATAGGATAGAGAGAGGAAAGGGAGAGGATAAGAAAAAAGAGGAGGATAAGGGAAGAGGTGGTTGCTAGAGGAGGGGTCTAATGGGCGATCGATCGCCAGGCGATCGCCCAAGCGATCATATCCGGCCCCCCTCCCACTCCTCCCCCTTTCTCCTCCCCTTCTTCTCTTCCTACTACAGTACACCACAAAAAAAAATTAAAAAAACAAAAGTTAGAAAAATTTATGTATAGAAATACTATATATAAAAAAGTTGAATTCAAATTCAAATTTGAATCGGGTATGTAAACTTTTGACTTATAAACTTTGGGTCTATAAACTTTAGGTATATAAACTTTAGATGTATAAAAATACTATATATAGAAAATATTTGAATTCAAATTCAAATTGAATCGGATATAATTCAAGTTCAAATTTGAATCGGGTATGTAAACTTTTGACTTATAAACTTTGGATCTATAAACTTTTAGGTGTATAGAAATACTATATGTAGAAAATATTTGAATTCAAATTCAAATTTGAATAAGATATAATTTAAATTCAAATTTGAAACGGGTATATAAACTTTAGGTGTATAGAAATACTATATATAAAAAATATTTGAATTCAAATTCAAATTTAAATCGGATATATAAACTTTTGACTTATAAACTTTTGGTCCCTAAACTTTAGATGTGTAAACTTGATGTGTATAAACTTTAGGTGCATAAATTTACTAAAATAGGAGTAGTGCGGTGCTAAAAAAGGAAACCAGGTAGAGAGAGGGAGGGAGAGGGGGGGGCGAATTGATCGCTACCCCCACTCCTAGGCGAGCGATCGCCCTTTAGCATTTCCGGTTGCTAGAGGATAAGTCCGAGGGATTATATACTATACGCCAATTTTTAAGTCCCGGTTGGTGTTTCCAACCGGGAATAAAAAGAGTAGGGGGCGTACACTTTTTTAACTATGACTAAAGATCATAGAATGGCTGTACAGTTTTCAACTGAAGCTAAAGATGATTTTTTAGTTCCAGTGCTTTTAGGAATCAGGACTATTATGATTTTTGACCGATCCAGCAAATATCATTTCTCCAATAGTGATCAATCAGCTTAATCAATAATGCGGCTGATCTATTACAGTATTCCTGTTCCATGCATCCGCAATCAACGAGCGAACGAAGCATATGCATGCCAAAGCAAAAGGAGGCAAGGATCTGCAGATTGCAGATCGAGCCGACGTGGAACGTGAGGCCATCAGCAGCCGTTGCGCCGAGCATCCACGGTGCCCGGCCAGAGGCGGGCGCAGGGGTGCGGACCTGCGAATCTGCGATGCGTCTGCCTCCCCGTACCACTACCAATGCAAGTTGCCCAGAAATGCCAAAACCCAAAAAGCAAGCGGATGATGCAGGGGACGGGGCCACCGGTAGCTGTGCTGTCTCGGCGGCGGCTCAATTCCCCGGGGCTACATCCACTGGACACAGGTCGTCTGCAGTACCCTCGGGCCCACGTGTCAGCCTGCAGGGGATCTCAATTGACATCTACTGCATCAAAGCGGCAAAATGTGCGTCTCGTGGATTCTTGTAGTTGTACTTAATTAGACGAGTCATGGGGCCCGTTTCGATCAAAGGGACTAAAAATTTAACCATACACAATCTTATCATTTAGAAGTATTTAATAAAGTTTATGTACTAATTCACAAGATGAATATAACAAGGTATATTAATCCATAATTAGCAGATGATTACTGTAGCAAATCACGGATTAATTAGGCTCGTTAGATTCGTCTCGCAAATTAGCCTAGAGGTTATGGAATGAGTTTTATCAGTAATCTACGTTTAATACTCCAAAATAGCAAGATTCCAGAGGGCTAATATTAGCCGTCCGGATCCAAACAGGGCTATGGAGATTTCGAGCCCGGCCATCTGAGCATATATATTGCCCATGTCCGTTTCTCCCACTGTTGTGAACTCGTACCACATATATTTTATTAGGGCCTCTCATCGTTTCGCTTATATTTATACTTATGCTTATCAATTAAAATTTAAATTTTCAGATTTAAATTTGGAGTTGATTTTGGATGCTTTCGCCGAAGTTTATTTTTCGGCTTTTGCTTTTATATCGCTAAGAAGATGTATATAAAAGTTTTATTTATAAATTATTTTTCGTTTGCAAATTGGCTTATCCCCGAATAAGTGTGTAATCGAAATTAGGTGGTGTCGCACACTCAGCGGCCTCGCGCGCGGTCGTGCACTCGTACACTTGTCTCTGTTGATCTCGCTCTTTAATTCTGTGTATTATCTTCACGTGTTGTTTTGATTTCTCTCATGGGACGCTTTCAGTGCATAGTACTACTCCAGTATATAGCTGTGTGCCTGTGTTTAGTGATAAGTGGTGGGCGCGTGCAGCTAGCTAGCTAGCTAGGCATCAGCATGCCTGCCATCATGTGCATGCGCAAGATCTACGAGTAGTTTGATTCGAAAATGCGCCAAAAGGCACGTAATTAAGAAACTATGTGTGGCTTCTTATTTGGAGAACACGAGTTAATTGAAAAAGTAGTTAATTCTTTAATTGATCCACGGATTTTTAGCCCACGAGTTTATCTTTCGTTCATCAGGAACTGATAACTACTCCCTCCGTCCCATAAAAAATGAATCCAAACCGAATGTGACATATTTACGATGAATCTGGACAAATATAAATTTAGATTCATAGTACTAAGATATATCATATCCAGTACTCCTTCCATTTGACAATTTAAGTCATTCTAGCATTTCCCACATTCATATTAATGTTAATGAATATAGATATACATTAACATCAACATAAATATGAGAAATGCTATAATGATTTATATTGTGAAATAGAGGAAGTGCTATATTGGTTTTTATGAGATAGAGGGATTACACATTCATCATCCATACATGACCCCCTTTCTCTCAGTTTTAAGTGTTGATCGGTCGGCGATCGCTGCATCGGTGGATGCAATCAGGCACGCAAGGCCCCATTTTAGCACCAAATCGATCATGACAAAAACGATGGATTTGATCAAAAGATAGTGCTAGTGTTGCATACACATGCAAGCTTCCACAGCTGGAGGAGGAAGTTAATTACAAAAGCGCTCCTTGGTGACAATACTCTAATGACTAATACCGGCTTTTGCGCGCACTTTAATTACCCCCTTTCTTTTCCGATCAAGGTTAGAGTACATCGATCCACAAAGCTCTAGCAACCAGCAGGAGCTACTGCATGCCTAGCTAACTACTTCAGCTTATCTGAAACCATATCCGGAATAGTGAAAGCATATGCAAGCATTCATGCATATATGCATCGATCGATCGATATATACGTATGCCCAAATTAAAGCACGGCTATAGCTGCCGCCCCGGCCAGTTGGTCGATCTATCGGAGAACAAGTTGTTGGTCGTCGACGCTGCACGTACGCTGAGTCAATGTAGCTACGTGGGTCAAGCTATCGCGGTTAGCTTCGATCGTCGACACGAGGAACCGATACCGACCAGAACTGGGAGAGAATGCACGTATAGGGTAGTACGGAATGATGGATTATATTCTCCGAGATCACCGTGCTTTCTATCCCTCCAGTTATAGGCCAGACAGGCGCAGATTATTTCGCCAGCATCGTGCATATGCATGCATGCATCCTCGGTTTCGATCGATCTGCACTCTGATCCGTTCGTTTCCCCGGCGATTTGCGCATGGAATCCGGGCATCCGTGACATCTGGTGGTGATGGAGACGCGAATTGGCAGGAGCGACGCGGGTTGGTTCCCCGCGCATCGCCGCGAGGTGGGGGGGGGGGGGGGGGGGGGGGGGGGGGCGTACGTCCAGCGTCCGCGCTCGCGCGCTCTCGATCGGACGAGGCATCGGTTCGTAGCTGCGCTGGTTGGCTGGACGTCTCAACCGATCGACGCGCGTGTCGGCGTGTGCCGGGGGTACAATGTTGCGGGCCTTGCGGCACGAACGATGCGCGCGGTGTCGTGGGGGGACGGCCGTAGCTAGTGCCTCGCGGCCGCGGCGCGTGTACACGTCGCGTCGTGCCGGGAGAGGCCGGGGCATTTCCGCTGCGGTTGGGACGGGAGAGTCCAGGGGCGCGCCATCGAGCACTGCTGGAGAAAGTGATCTTTGCCATATTGTTTAAAATTCACAATAGTTCTGGTTTAACTAAAAATTCACCCGGATTCAACTTTACTCCCGATTATTTCACTCAATACTAAAGATGTAGTTTCTCCTATAGTGAAGGATCGGCAACGACCCGAGAGAGATCGAGAGGCAACACACGAGGTGAAATTAGCAAATTCGCCTTTTTCAGAGTGTGCCCTGTGATTTTTGGCTTTGTTTGACCGCCGGCTTTCTAGTTTCTTCGTACAATCAAGCGAGGGTGCCGGCCACTGTGTCAAGTGGAAGCATATTTTGCCCATTAGCTGGCATTAGGGCTTATCAGTCTTAATCCAGACCGAGTATTTCTAATCTAACGGTCATCCAGCGGATTGGATTGCACGCAGCAAAGGAGCTGATCTCCCACTGGCGACCGCAAGTATCTTTTGAGCAAGATGGTTAACAAATTGAATCTCCAGACACTTGAATTCAATCAACAAATCCAAAGGAATATACCAGTACAAACGAATCATCACCATTTCATCACCCCAGTTCCACTCAAAGAATCGTACTTTCAAAAGGAAATTATTAAAGAACAAACCACAACTCGCGCGTGAATCGTGACAGGCATGCATGCATGGCCCCCGTTTGAATACTTGTTACGCACTTACGTGCGTCTGCGTCTTCACCTTTGCACAATGGCGATGCCCATCCATCCAACACGCACGTACGCCGATCGAATCGAATCGCCGGCGATCGATCAGTAGCCGGCCGCCCCGGCGTGTGTCCGCTCCACCGGGACGGGGCCGCGGCTCCCGCTGTGGATCGCGAGGACGTAGAAGAGCTGCGTCGCCGTCAGGACGATCGTGAACGCCTCCATGGTTCCCTGTCAAACTCCCAAGGTTTCAATTCACAGATCGTTCTGAAAGAATCTGACGAAATGTGTGGGGGTGGGGGGGGGGGGGGAAGAACTAATATGGCCAAGAGATCATCTTACCAGCTTCGCATTGCGTCTGTCGAGACTGATCTCCTGGCACGCCAGCCTGCAAAATCCATCGAACAAGGGCATTGCAAATTTGTGCTATTATTATACTTCCCCCGTTTCAGGTTATAAGACGTTTTCATTTTGATCAAAGTTAAACTACTTCAAATTAAACTAAGTTTATAGACAAATATAGTAATATTTATAATACCAATTAGTTTCATTAAATTAATAGTTAATAATTGAATATATTTTCATAATAAATTTGTCATGTGTTGAAAATATTTTTTTTTTCTACAAATTTAGTCAAACTTAAAGCAGTTTGACTTTGACCAAAGTCAAAACGTCTTGTAACTTGAAACGGAGGTAGTATTATTCTACATCGTCATCAAACTCGCGAGTAAATGATGTAAGTATAAATATATACCCCATGGCAAGGACGGTGAGCGCCCAGGCAAGCAGGCCGGTGGTCGCCGCCGGCTGCAGGGAGTAGTAGTTCCAGTGGCGGATGTGGCTGAACCCGACGAGGCCGGAGGCGATGCCGACGACGCCGGCGAGCAGCGAGAACACGACGAAGAACCCCGTTGCCCAGTTACCGATCGGGAAGAATATCGGGTGGAAATGCGCCGGCAGCCGCAACCCCGGGCCTGCAAAATCATTCACCAATTAATGAACGAAACGATCGAATTCCCTATACTGACGAGAAGCTTTTTTTCACGAAAACGTAAAAATATTACACGTCAATATATTAAAAAAAATTGTGTTACACAACACAATTAGCCAGACCAGCTTATGCTAGGGTAAGGGAGAAAAAAAAATTTAAAAAAACTGAAAAAAAACTACGATGACTAAACACAACTCCAAACAGCGAAAATGATACTGACGAGAAACTTTAATTTAGCTTCTTGTATCGTTACCTAGGATGAAGCCGCGATCGATGGAGATGTTGACGGCCCAGCCGCCGATGATGGCGAGGATGACGTACATGCAGAGGTTGAGTATCAGCAGCAGCAGGGCTACGGGCTTCAGGGTTTCGGCCATCTCTGCAACCTCGCTAGTACCTGCTAATTAATTAACACGAACTGGGGTAATCTCGCTGATGATAATTCTAGTACCGAGATTAACTGCAATTCCCTGATGCTTTCAGAAGCTGGGACGGCTTCGCAATTTATATGCGTCCACGGCGCATTGCAACGATATCGGATTTGTTCTTTGCTTGCCTCTCTCCCAGGATTAAGAACAACTCACAGTGATAGCTAAGCTCAAAAAGCGATGGAGTTTGGGACTTGCTGGCGAAGGAAAGGAGCTAAGTCGAGTTCTTGGGTGTACTTTTGGTCCGTGTTGGTGTTCGTCCTCCTGATGCGGTTAGGTATGTGTACTCGTACAGACGGCGCATATTCGATCGGCCATGTTCGCGGTAAATTCATCCATTGGTTGATTCTTTCCGTTGCGTTCGGGGTATAGTACACTTGTAGCTGGGAATTAAGCCCAGTTTTTGCTGGACACGGGCCGGGACGGGTCGGGCCGTGTCATTCTCGTTGGGCCGAGTGGGCCATCGATATACAGTACTGGGCCGTGGGGTTCGACGGACGGGAAACGAGTCATTCACCGCCATGTCAACACGTGTAATGATGTGGGTGCTTCTCGTGTTTGTGTCGTGTTACTTGAACCGCGAACATATAGTTTAATTACCTCGATGATGACGAGCATATAGTTTGCGGAGCAAGATTAAGACGCCGGAATTACTCCACTCGTCTCAACGCAGCGAATCTTATGCGTTCTTTCGTCGTTCCTGTGTTGTTTCCGTAAGAGCAGGGTACAGTAGCATGCTATAAGCCAGCTGCAAATATATTTTAAGAAGATAAATGAGATAAGAGAAGAGCAATGGGCTACAGATTTATAGCCAGCTGTAGCACGGATTCCAAGAGACAGTGTGTGTATGATAGGTAGGACTAGATATTAAAAGTGTAGTATGTAACTATTATATGAATGAGCTACTAGATTGGTTATAGATGAATTGAAGCTAGTAGTTGGCTACACTATTAATCTTGCTCTAAGAAGCAATCGTGGGTACATGGGCCGCCTGCGCCGCCTGTATCAATCAATTAATACTACGAACGTACTAACTGCTGAGGCGGATCCAGCACGTAGGCAGCATAGCCTCGAGGCTTAATTACTGACGTGAGAATTAGAGCAAGTACAATAGCAGACTATAAGTTTACTATAAACATATTTTAAAGAGATAAAAAAAGAGAGAGAAGAGTAACGGGCTACAGGTTTATAGCCAGCTGCGACACGGACTCCAAGACGTAACGTGTGTATGATAGGTAGGACCAGGTATTAATAGTATAGTAAGAAACTATTGTATGAATTGGCTATTACATTAGCTATAGATAATTTGGAATTAATAGTGGGCTATACTGTTAAACTTGCTCTTATGGAAGCCCCCATGTAGCCCACATAATTCTTTTTTGTCGTAGGTAGGTGAAAGAAAGGGCTGTAGTTTTGTTCTATTTTGTTCAGATCCTCCTACTATTTTTTCATGAATCTGCCATTTATCAGTTTGATACGTTAGTTAATCATCGTGAAGGTTTTTTTTAGATAATAGGATCATCATGAAGGTTTACAGTTATACTTATTGCAGCCTTAATGATGTGTCCTCCAGGTTAACAGCTTAGACCTAATCGGCCGTTAATTACACGTACTACGAAATCGGTCGTTTTTCACACACAGGGTGATGAGATAGCTAGAGTAATCTTGGAGCTAGACCCAATCGATCATTGATGAATGATGCATGACATATATGATCGAAAAATAGCCTGGATTCTCATGCGTGTTGACGTGCCGTCTCTCTTGTCTCGTGCCTAGCTACCTTAATTTGTACTACATACTTGTACGCACATGCAGTTAACAGTTAATCACACGTACACGTACGCCGTTCTGATTAATTATCGGTCGTTGATCGAACGCTACGCTTGATGTACGCATGCATATATGCTTTACTGGCATGAACATACATACGCGATGAAGTGTGAATCGCACTGGTCAAATTTGGCATAAACATAGATCAAATTAAGCATTTCGGCGTAAAGATTTCTTAATTCAGTTCCAAGCAGCTAGATTCCTTTTTGAAGCCTGCAGGGCACGCATTTGTTAGGAGTACGTAGTACGTACGTGCAAGGGCGTATCGGAGAAAATTAAAAAAAGGAAAAGAATATAATATTATTGGACCGGATGAATTCTGAAGAAACACTTGCCCAAACTTGACACACTTTGAGTGCAGAAGGAAATTAAGAGACGAAAACTGCCTTTAAGTGAAGAGAAATGTAAGATCAAAGAGTACGTCAGAGTCAACTAGTACAAATTGTACACTAATTAACCCATGGACATGTCTGACTATCAGGCTATGTGGTTAGCACTTTGACTGCGTGTTAATTAACTAACAACTACTGTAAAGTAGGAGTAAGTACATTCAACAACTTAATTAGCTGCAAAAAAAGTCATTTCTTTTCAAATTTTCTATGATAGAAATATTCTACGCAACATATTGTGTTTGCTAGTTTGGTTATGTACTCATGCCTAGCCCAATATGATTAATCATAATTGACATTAGTAGAATTTACTTAGTTGATTAAACTTTTGGTAATTAAAAAAATCAATCTTCTGGTTCTTATATATGTGTCTTAAATAAGAGCAATCTCTGGTAGTTTTCAAGAAAAGAGAAATGGGGTAGTGAAAGTGAGATAAAGAAAACCCCAAAATTAATCCTGAAATCAAACTCTGTAAATTCAAAATCAGCTACAGATTACAATACGAATATACAGTTTAAGATCAATTTATAATATTAATTCATAGCCATTTTTTAATGATCAATTTATACATATTAATTTTTTGTGCGAACTTCTTCATATTAAAACTGAAATTACCATGCAGGCATGCACATGTGGTTTTGTAAATACTCCCTGCAAGAAACCTCATCAAAAAATGGTTTTCTGCAGCATATGTTTATAAGAATTTTTATAACTAATAAGTTGGTCTTATATATACATATATAAACAAATCTTAATAAGCTAGAAAGCAGAGAAAAGCTAGCAGATTAATAAGATTTTCAGATATGTGCGAATGCCTTAATTAACCATGAGCCAGCCCACCATACTGTAATTAAAATTCCAAGTTTCTGAAAAATACAAAAAAGTTATGTAGGTAAATATAACCTTCAGTACTATTCTTGCTGAAAATCAGCCAAACTTAATGCCAAGTAACTTTCAGAAAAGAGGATTATTTTTTTTAGATAATAGAATAATCCGCCTCTACATCGTGAGACTGATATACACAGCCAACTTCAGAAAAGAGGATGTATCTGTATTTAGTAAAAGGATCAAAGACCAATCAACCAGACTATCAATCTAATTTTGTTTGGTTCTTACGCTAGACTAGATAGATATGCTACTGTTTAGAAGGTCCAAAACCCAAGAACAAATAAGTAGAAAATTCAGCAAAGTTGACTGCCGTGCGTGTCCAGACACGTAATGTACCAATGCAAGAATGTATGCCACATGCAAATGTTTTTTTAAAAAAAATAAATAGCACATGCAAATGAGTAATATGATTATGCTTAATTAATTAAATTGGTGTTTAGTAACTAGCTAGTTGCTTTCCACATTCCAGTTGTAACTTTATAAGCATTCTGTTTTTTATTAAAAGCTCAAATGCATCGACTAATGCTGAAAATACCAAAGAAACAAAAGCTATATATAACGACAGCTAGAAGGCAGGTCAACCTGACCAGTTTGTGATCGACGTAATCACATATGTACTGCAGTCGTACATATTAAGCCAATGACATTTCACAACTCCCTATATATATATATATATATATATATATATATATATATATATAGACACACACACACTAACCTAGCTATACTAAATTAGTTGATTTCTATATAGAGTATTTTAATTTTAAAAATAATTAAAATTTGTAAATTTTATATCAATTAGTAGTTAAATTACACGTATGCTTGGTTTCTAAAAGTAATACCTTGTCAAAAAACAAAACAAAAAGCTATACAGACATATTCTTATTTCTGAGCTACGGTTTTAATTACACTATATTGGTTTTCTATTGATCAAGGGCATAGTTCTGAGAAATTAATTGTCAATCTTGAGAATTAACGGCCATAGAACTAAATATAAAATCAACAAAAACCTCTGCCCCAAAATATAAAATTAAAATCCCTTACATTTTAAAACAAAGGCACACAAAAGCCAGTAAAAAAAACATCGTAACTAAATTAAGGATGAGTTAATATAATGATTAATTAAGTACACATCCATTAATTGGATATGTTTCTATTATTCACAATATATCAGGAAAAAAGAATTCATATAATTCTCTGTAAGGTCATGTGATTAATCTGTACACGTACCAAAAAAACATATAATAAGTTACAACACATTATTTCGATTTATTGATACCATAAGACAGACCACTTATATATGTGGTCCAACAATAATAGTAAGAAACACATAAATAATGAGACGAACAGACGCACCGTAGATCCTTAAATTTGTATAACTTTTATCATTTTTTTTCGGTGTATATATATGTATACTTGTTTCAGGAGCTCAACAATTGCAATTTTGTAAAACAATTTGAAGTATATATAATAGGTATGCACTCACGTCGTATATACGTACTGCCATTTTTTTATTTCTCTGATGGATGTGTAGGAACGAATTTGTATTGTATTGCCTGCCTCGATGATCGCATGCACGCCACGTACATGAATGCAGACGCCGCCGCCGCCGCCGTCGTCGCCGGCCGCCGGCGGGTTAGCCGGCGTAGTCGCACAGGCCGAAGCTGCACTTCTTGCTGGGGCAGCGGACGAAGCAGTCGCCGCAGTTCTTGCTGTCGCTGAGGAGGTCGACGCAGTGGCCGCCGCAGCAGGTCTCGCCGTACTTGCAGACGTGGTTGCAGCTGCCGCAGTGCGCGAAGCTGGAGCCGGTGTCGACGCAGGCGCCCTTGCAGCACGTCGCCCCGGGGCTCCCCGGCTCCAGGCACACCGTCGGCGGCTTCCTCTTGCAGTCGTAGTACGACAGCGGCGGCGAGTTCTTCGCGCTCGCCAGGAACCTGCTCCTCCTTCTGACGACGGCCGCCGTCTCCAGCTCGGCCCCGGCCCCGGCCGCGGCGAGGGTGAGCGCGAGCGCCATGAGAAGCACCGCGGCTGATCTCATGGCGGTGGTGGTGGTGGAGATGGTGGAGGTGGCGGTGGCGAGCGAGCGCGGCGGTGGGCGGCAATGCGTGGTGTACGAAGTTTCTGCTTGGCGAACGCCTGTGTGGAGGGAGGAAAATGGGGGAGGAAAATGGCGGGGGAGGAGTGCTTATAGTTGTAGAAAAGGCGCGAGAGGCGAAAGTCAGAGGTCGTTGTGGCGGAGTAGCAAGCATGCAGCATATGCAGATGCAGATGGTTGATTTGCACGGCAAAAGCCTGGAGTGCAGGGAGGGAGTGTGCGCCGCACGGATGGATAGCTGTGGACTCCGCAAGCTAGCTAGCTGCTGATCGATCACCACAACCTGATCAACTTTAAGCATGCTTGCAATGGCGATCTGGCTAGCTTGTGTGCGTGTCTTCTGAATTCCAGGTTTCTGAACATGATTAGGCAAAGCTGCAGGCGATCGATCACACACGCCCTGAAGATTAGGTAGATTAATCTGGTCGTGGCAGTTGACTAATCACCGGAATTACAGTAACAATGATGGCACTTTTAATTACGTGAAGAGCTAGCGATAGCTAGTGTGTGCTACTCTTCGATTGATCAACAAAATAATTAGCCGTCGTCGTTTCCCTCCAGGGGCACTCTTTGTCGGCGTTGCCTGGTTAGACAGCAGCTGAAGGAACTCTGCACGCTGGCTTAAGGGAAAGAAGAACTGCAGTCTAGCATGTTACCGGGATCGTCTGCGATGCACGGCATACATTGGTCTAGGTGCAAATTAATAAGCTTTTAAAACAGTCTTGCGGTTGATGTTGCTGCAGCTTTAACAACACCATTGTGTTGTCATTGATGCTAAGCGTGCCAATAATTAAGGCTACCGATCGCCCTCATATTTGGCTCAGCGTGACATGTGTTCTTATGCAGTTGACATTATGTTCTTCAGCCTAATTTGATATATACTCCCCATCTGATGTGATGAGATCCTTTCAAGTATGGAGCAGAAGAAACTAGCTAGCTTGATGACTTAACTAGACCAATTACAATATTACACGAAGAATTGAAAATCAAACACAGAACTACTTCCTGGACAGCGTAGTCCATTCTTAACCGAACCCGCAATGAGTTCTTCACAATATCAGATATTATATGGCTGCCTGTACTCTGTCAATCACTAGGCCTAATTACGCCCTAAGCTTGTGCATTGTGCTAGCTGAAGACCTTCGTGCTACTGTCTCTGTGGTTGTGGTATGATCCCTACACCAGAAGCATCTCTTTTCTTAGAGAGGAGAGGAGACAGAATGAGTGCAAGTACAAAAAGGCATGTTGTACTCTGCAAATTATGTCCAGAAAAGAATCCTGATCTCAGAATTTCAGCAGGAAAATGTAAAAACATGTGTTGTTATAGTTCTTTTGTGATGGGAAATTGACAAGTACCGGAACTGCAAGAAATATGTGCATAGACTAATATTGGTCAGGTTGCGACATCTGTGCCAAGACAACGGTTGTTTGATTCATGTGTGTGCAGGTGATCGGAGTCGATCTTGGTCAACGGCGGATCGGGATTAGACTCAGGGAGGAGTTGAGGTCTAGAACGATCAAGGATGTCGGGTGACAAGATTGGACACAAGATTGCACACGGTGGACAGACACCGTGTGAGGAGGTCTTTGCAACGGGCTTCGCAAAGTCAAGTGCAAGTGCCGGGATTCGCGAAGAAAGCCGACGGAGGAAAGGAGCAGGCAGTGCTACAGTACACGTGGTACTGTAGCATGTAGCCAATGAGAAAAATGCACGTGCATGCACTTGATCGGAAGACTTGGTCAAGCAAGCTAGCATGCGAGCTGTGCATGTGTGTACATTGGCTTGAGCAGTGCATGCATGCACGAGGTGATGTGCATGTGTGTTGTGATTGGTTGGCAGGGAGGCCACCAATCCATCGTGATCATGGGCTCGGCCAGGATGCCACACGGCTGGACCGGACTGGCCCAGTCCAAGATGGAGCAGGCCAGCATGAACCAAGCAACGACGGCCCAGCTCGGCAAGCAAGGGCGTCAAGGCAGGAGGTCTCGGCGACGGCGCGCGCGTGAGGGACACGCGGCAGGCGTGGACTCGACCACGCGCTCTCGCGCGGGAGATCGACTACTCGCGGGACCCACGCCAAATTCGGACGGCGCGCGCGGGAATTGGCGAGGGTGCTCTCCAAGACGACGTGGCGCTCACTGGTTCGATGCGGAGGAGTCCCGCGCGGGACCAACGCGGTTCCGGGAGCGCGCGCGGGGCAAGGCGCGGTGTTGCGTGGCCGCGTGGCGGCTTCCTGTTGGTGCAAGTGATGAGCACGCGGATCCGCACAGCATGGGGAGCTCGGATCGACTACGTGGCAGCAATCTGCACTATTTCCTTTGACTCTAAGGAACAATGGATGGTTAAGATCGAGTCCTGGGTATGATTTCGCCTTAGGGGCATTTGTGACAATTTCTTAGGGGGTCTTAGGCTATAAATAAAAAGATGGATGCAAGGGTGGAGTTGCTCCTTTTGTAATCCTTTTGAGATGCTCGGAGAGTTAGTTTCGGTGTGAGTTTGGAGTGTGTTTGCCCGAGAGGCTTTTGTATTAGAATTAGTTTGGAGTGTGTTCGTCCGAGAGTTTTTTAAGTTTTTGTTAATGTTCCTCTGAAGGTGTATGTTTGCTTCTAGTTGAGCGGCTATTTTGCATCACCTATGAATGAAATGATTTGAAGGATTTCGTTTTTGCCTTGTTCATTTAAATTCCGTTTGCAATTTGAATTTTGCGATGACGAGTTTTGCTATCTCCCTCTCATCTCTCTTCTAGTTTCGGGAATTCCTTCTCTCTTCCTCTTCTAGTTTCGGGAATTCCTTCTCTTTTCTTTTGAGAAACTCGTTTTGATGAGCATTTTCGAGGGCGAATTTTGAATTGCTATATTCAACCCCCCCTCTATAGCTGTTCTTGGGTTTCAGAAAAACAGGGGCATGATGTACTCTGCACTGCACTACATGGACGAGAACAAAATTAACAGGTAATTAGCCTTAAATGAAGGACGAGATTATCATATTATAGCACGGAATATCGTGCAACAGCATAGCCCAAGGCTCTTATGGGCCTCAGTGCACCTTGATGATGATCCCTCCCTTACACATCTCACAGCTCGCCTAGGCCGTAGGTTTTAAGAGTTAAGCCCAAAAGGATAAAAAAGAAACAGGGTTGAGTTGCATTGTGAAAGGATCCATGGGTTGTGGCTAGGGGTGGCAATGGGCTAGGGCCCTAGCTAGGCCATTTCTCACTCCTTTAAATAATTGGAATAAGTTCACTTTGACTTCTTTAACCAGTGGTCGAATCTGATACGTATACCTGAACCAGAATACCGGATATTTCGACCCCCCCAACTATTAAAACCGGTGTAATTTGACTCCCTCGATGGTTTTGGAGGATGGTTTCGCTGACGTGACGCATACATGACAGTGTTGATCTGGTATTGATGTGGCATTTGTATGGCATTAGAATTAAATATGGGACCCACTGACATGTGGGGCCTACAATCATCCTCTCCTTCCCTTCTTCCTCCTGCCTCTCTCTTTCCTCTCTCTTTCTCTTTCCCTCCCCCTTTGCCGTCTGCACTAGTTTTAATAACTAGGGCTCGAGATATCCGATATTATGGTTCAGGGATAGGAAATAGATTCGGTCACTGGTTAAGGGGGTCAAAGTGAACTTACTCCTAAATAATTTTAGCTCAAAAATCTAGACCCATTACCATCCATATTCCATAGTCCTATCAGGACTGAGCGCTAGTGCTAAAACCTACTCCGTAACTTATCAAGTCATCATTATCTCCTCTCCTCTCTCTCACCTCCTCTCCCCATACTCCTCTCAAGAGAGAACTTTCTCTCCTCTCTCTCCCACGACTACCCTCCCGAGTGGCAGCGGCCGACCGACGGGCAGCAGTACGTGGCCAGTGGGCACGCGGCAGCGGGCGTCAGTTGGTCAGAAGACGCGCGGTGGCGGGCCAGCGGCAATGGATCCGGTGGCGACGGCATGGCGGCGGCGGCGGCTAGAGGAGCATGGCGGTGGCGGCGTGCAGACAGGCTCCGCCCGGATCTGGCGGCACCAGCCGTCCCCCACTCGGATCCATGCGGATCCATCGGTGGCAGGAGGAGCACGGCGGCAGCTGGCGGCTGTCGATATTATAGATCAGGACTATGGTATTTATAGAGTATGAAGATCGTTGGTACTAGGGTATACGTGAGATTGAGGTAAAAGAGACAGAGACAAGGATTTTTATATAGATTCGGGCCCCTTATCTGTTAGGTAATAGCCATACTTCTGTTGGCCGAAGCCGGTGTTGCTTTTATTCATCAAAATCACACAAGTACAATATTTGGGATAACCTATCTAGTCATCGTCGACACGACGGCATGAACCACCACACGTAGTCAACGGCAGGGTAGTCTTCCTACTCGAATACGGACTTGACAATACCAGAGATAGCGTTAGATCCCTCTTGCCGGCCTCTGGGGCTCCAGATTGGGTCCGTCTAGGCTTATCTCCGATGTCGGTATCTGGTGGCGTGTATTAATGTCTATTCTGACTGGGCGTCTTGGTCCGTCCCCTCTCCTTCTATGAGATCTTGTATTTATACCCCCATAAATGTCTTCTTGTCCAAGTAGAACTAGGGAGAAAAGTATGCATACGTTGAACTCTGCATCTCCTTCCTTATATGGAATACCTTCCGTATATGAGACATAATTTCGTATAAAACTTGGTATATGGTAGGCCCTGTAGAGCCTAACCCAAGGCTATTGGGTATGCCTGAATAACACTGACAGCGGCAAGCACGTGTCGTTGGGTGTTTTGATTTTTTGTGATTTTTATTTTTTTCCCGGATTTTTGTTTTTATGTGCGGACTACATAAGCACCTGCACGCGAAAATCACACCATCCACATAGAAAAATTGTGATTTTCACAAACATTTCCGTGCAGGCGGGCTGGAGGCCCGCACACGAAAATCTCTTTTGGCTGTCTGGAAAAATTGTTTAGGGACTAGTGACGCACAAACATGCGACTATGCAACACGAATAAAAGGTTACACGGGGAAAACAAGGTTCTTGGTATTCACGTGAATACCTAAAAAATTCTAAATAAAATTTTACTCCCTCCGTTTCTAAATATTTGACATCGTTGACATTTTAGCACATGTTTGACCATTCGTCGTCGTATTGAAAAACTTTTGTGAAATAAGTAAAACCATATGTATAGATATAAATATATTTAACAATGAATCAAATGATAGGAAAATAATTAATAATTACTTAAATTTTTTAATAAGACGAACAGTTAAATATATTTAAAAAATCAAAGACGTCAAATATTTAAAAATGGAGGGAATATACGTAGGTATATTATATATGTATATATTTAACTGGGGCTAATACTTCATTCTCAGCTTTTCTTTTCTCAATAAATTCACTTATCCGGCGGGCACTTTTCCTGCTGCATTATCTTTATATATTTTTTGATGAATTTTATCTATATTTGCTGAGCGAATTATTCAGCCCTAAAATGGCCTGCGTCCACTACGAGTCGCATGGCCTATGCAAAGCGATGCCACGAGGTTTGAAATGGTGCGTCGCTCTATGGTTTTTCTGTCTCGTTAAAGCAGTAATTGCCTAATTAATTTTATGCGCCTTTAATTTACTGCGTCTTTTGTTAGTCGATCACGGGAGATGTTTCGTCCGGTGAGGCGTCGCTGGCGGCAGCCGGCCAAGCATGTGCACCGGCGGCGCACAGCCATAGCCGCCATGGATAAAAAAAAATTCAGAGGAAAACACAGGGAAAGGTCACAAGCTAGGATGGGAATATGGGATTAGGTTTGGATTGGGAATCATTTTTATGTTTTTTTTGGAAAGAGAGATTTGATTGCTTTTCTTTCTTTAATTTGGACCAGGCAGTGACGTTTGCAGTGATCACAATCTGTTGGTTCCATCTTATCTCATCACCTGTCCTATATCTAGGGGAGCTGTTCATCAGCTGAGACTCCCATCATCTCGCAAAACTACAAGCAGCTCAGCTCGCAAATTAACTGTCGGCCATGGCGGCTGCTGGTGAAGAAGCTTCAGGAGGCGGGGACAAGTACCGATCGTTCATGTACGGCGAGGGGGAGAAGCACACCGTGTGGAGGCTTGGAGCCCCTCCCAACTACGACGTCGTCAACAAGCTCTTCGAGGAAGAGAGAACCAAGGTAATTAATTTCACGATGAACGCTCGTCAGAATTCATAACTAATTAAACGCCGAAGAGATCGAAGCAGATATTGTGATTAAGTTGAAAGCATTGTTGTGTACTTGTCATTAATTAGGAATGGCCAGAGGGGTCTCTAGAGGAGAAGGTCCAGAGATTGCTGAAGACCTGGGAGATGGAGCTTGTCCACAAGGTGCGACCTGAGGACCAGAAGAGTGTCCACTCGCAGAAATTCTGCTCCAGCACCAATGGTGAGTGCTCATCAATTATATTCACGCACAGAGAGTACGTGCACGTGTGCGTCTTCCTTGTAATAATAATAATAATAATAATAAATCATTACCGTGTCAGGGATGAGGTTTCTGAATCGGAAGGATTTGATGGCCATCGGCAGCTACAACGCGTTCTTGCAGACGAAGCTGCCACCGGAGCACCGCATCTACGACCCGGACAAGGAGACGCTGGAGTCCGGCATGGCCACCTTCCTGACGGCGTTCCCACGTGGCTTCGCCATCGAGGTGCTCGACGTCTACAGTGGCCCACCGCGGATCGTCTTCAAGTTTCGGCACTGGGGACACATGGAGGGCCCCTTCATGGAGCACCCGCCCCATGGCAAGCGGGTTGAGTTTTTCGGCATTTGCATCTTCCATGTAAGAAAAATATTATCTTTGTTTTTAAAATATGATGATGTTGATTTTTGAACCTAACGTCTGATTATTCATCTTTACTTATTGTGTAATATCATATATTTTGTTGCACTTGTTTTATTGTCATAAGCATATTGTTGTCACTTGTTTTATTGTCATAAGCATATTTTAAGCATGACTTCTATTTTTTACATATTTACACCGAACTTTTAAATAACATAAATAACCGTCATAACCAAAAGTTAATAGCTTCGTATATTTAGAAATAGAAGGAGTACATTACATACCAATTTATCTACAATTACTAGCCGCCAGTATATAACTGTATTTTAACTTTTTAAGGGAGGAGATTATACTTATCATTAGAAGTTGAAATATAAAATTTCAAACTTTTTACCCATTACCAACCAAAAAGAATGTGAATTCAAAATTTGAAAAATTTTCATACCTTTCCAATTGATAACGAGCCCTTGTACTGGTCACCTTGATTTAGAAGTGCGTAACCCTGACAAGGTTCTGGCGGTGTGGCATTAGGTTGACGAGGAGATGAAGGTTGAGAAGGCGGAATTCTTTTACGAGCGCGGCAATTTCCTCGCGAGCTTCTTGAGCGCGCCTGCTGCTGCTGCTGCTGCTGCTACTGAAGCTGCGTCAGGCTCAGGATGCCCTGTCATGGGAGGAAATTAACTAAACTGAAGCACTGAGGAACCAACACAACATGTCACCCATTTGAAAATGTATCGGATTACCAACAGATCTGCACCTGCTTTTAATTTTATTTCATGCTACATTGCTACTCCTTTATTAGTAGTACTATAAATAAAGACTCTTTGTTTGTATGGTATGAAGTATAAACATCACCTGGGTGGTGCGTACATGTAGAGAAGTTCTGGCCTGCTCTTTTGGCATGGTATGTACTAACTAAGCTACATGGACATGATCATTTAGCCAACAAAGAACAAGTCTGACGAATATCAGTTCTACCTTATTTCGAGTAAAACATCCTCCACCTCTTGACCTCCAAGGCTCAAATCCTCCATTGTTGCATGTAGCATGTATACACAGTCTTTACCGAAGTTTATCGGAGCATCCTGGTTGATAGCTGCGCATACCATGCTCATTAGCTCTTCCCAAGCAAGGTCACCCATTTAAGTATGGTACCGCGCTTACCTGTACATGTAGAATCCTTTCTTTGCCCGAAACAATTCCACCAATCAAATCACACCAGCTAGGTATCATAGAAGACATGAGAAAAAAAACATTTTACAAATCACTCGCTGGGTCGGGCAAAAGAAGGTTTTCTATATTTATTACTCCATTTATCTCATGCTATAAGGCGCACATGCATTTTAGATACAACTCTTAAAATATTTAACCAATGATTAGTCTAATATAAATTAAATTTATTTGATAAAATAATATTATTGATTGATATTTAAATTTACTTTCATAATGTTACCATTCTTTATACTTTAAAAGTTTGATTAAAATTTTGGGAAAGAGTAGTACTTGTCAGCCAAAGCATGCGTTTGGTTGGAGGAATAGGGTAGGTTCAGTTGGGTCGAACCCATTTTAATGATGTTTGGTTTGAGAAAGGGTGGGATGAGATGATCCCCTTAGTATGTGTTTGGTTTGGGGATGAGGCGGGAAGGGTTGGACTCATCCCTGATTTTAAGGTGGGACGGTCATCTATCTATTTAACACGAGGGATGAGATTATCCTACTTTTTAAGGGACCTGGCCAACTCGGATATTAGGGGAATATTCCCTGTCGGGGACCATACCATCCCAACTATCTATAAACCAAACAACCTAGAAAATGGGTTCAACCCAACCCTTGAACCAAATGCATGCTTAGAGGAATATTCCTCTTAGATCCAGGTCCAAGCCACTTGGGAAAAGCTGGTAGACGAGCTCGACCCACTAGCGCATGGCGTGAGCCACACCGTTCTTCCACCGCTCGAATGCCCACGCTGTGCCCTCCGATCGCCGCTCGCCCACGCCGCTCCTTACCCGGTCGCATTGTCCGCCCATGCTGCACCACTCCTCTCTTGCCCGTGCGGCTCCTCACATGCCGTTCGCCCGTCCGCACCGCTCCTTGCCCGTCGGTCGCCAGTCAGCCACCCGTCCATGTCTTGCCGCTCCTCGCCCTAGCCACGCCACTCGCCTGCCCTCCTTATACAGTTGCTCGCCTCCTACACCCGCTAGATTCCGCCGCTCCACTCACTAGCTAGTTGCTATCGAGCTCTACCACTATGTCCGAATTGGACGTGGACTGACGGTAGCTGCAGACGTTGCCCATCCAATCCCATCCCTCCCTCATCTCTTCAAAATAAACAAAATTGTCCAATCCTATAAATCAAACTGGTGAGTGGGATCATACCATCCATAAAATCATGGATAAGTTCAACCTATCCCATCTCATCCCTAGAACAAACACACACTGACACATAGAACGGAGGGCCGTGATTGATCTCCACCGTGTTTGAGAGGTGGAGTTTTTCCCCGCACGGAAAACATGGTGGTTTATTAATGTATAATTAATTAAGTATCAAGTTCAACTTAAAAGACTTGAAAAAATATATTAATATATTTTTTAAAACAACTTTCCTATAATTCTTTTTTTTAAAAAAACACATAAGTTAACAGGTTGGGAAGCGTACGTGTGTAAAGCGGAGGAGGTAAGTTAGGAAAGGAGGAATAACACAGCTCCTTACTAGGGATGGCAATCGGGTGCGACGGGCACGGTAGTGCCTACCCATACCCGTACCCGTGAGATTATTTTTGCCTACGAGCATACCCATTACTACATGACGGGTAATGATTGCTGCCCATGCCCACGGGCGTGCCCGTTTACCCACCACAACTAGAACTGTGGAACAAAATTTCACAAGTTTAGCAAGTTCTCCACCTCGGTGTTGTGTCCTCTTACTACGATGGAGTAAGGGGGAGAGAAATAAGGAAGATAAAAAAGAAACCGTAGAAAACAAAGAAGACGAGTTATATATCCTAGTGGATTTTACTCATAGCCCACATGTCAATTAGATTTTCCGGGTAATCGGGCGAAGCGGGCATGGGTAGTCATTACCCATGCCCGTGCCCATTTACCCATCAGGTACAGCTTTTGACCCAATAAAAAACCCATGGATATAAAATGGAGAACATGCATAATCCTAATAGGGTTTTTACCCATGGCTTAACGGGCAAACGGGCACAATTACCATCCCTACTCCTTACGGATGCTAGTGGTCCAAAGCTGACGTGGCCAAGAATGGCCCACATGGTCCACGTAGGCCGTCCTGGACCGAGTCCACGGACGGCGCGGCCGAACGCCGCGCCGTGTCTGCTTCGTTCTCTCCGCGCTCTCCGACCTTCTTCTGCCTTCAGACTTCAGAAGTTCGCTCGCGCGCCGCAGCTCCGATCGGAAGAATCCCCCCACCGACACCTCGTCTCCGACTCCGACGAGCAAAAGCTACCGGCGACGCGAGGGGAGAAGCGCGGAGGGGGGGCGCCGCCATGGCGTTCGAGAAGATCGTTGTGGCCAACCCCGTCGTCGAGATGGACGGTAAGAACCCCCACTTCCCCTCTCCTCCCCCACCCCCCCCGCTTCCGATCGGAACTCGCTCGTGATTAGCCTCGCTATCTCCGCTGATATCTACGGGGGGAGCCTTTGCCTCTTGTCCGGTGCCGTGATTGCTTTGGTTGTACCATGGTGGTGGGATGGATTAGGCTGTTCTACTGGATCTGAAAATTGTAGGTGTTTGGAGGAAGAAGGAAGTCGTCCTGAGTAGAACGTGCGCTGAAATTAGCCAAATGGTTCTGTTTTGTGGGAGCAGAGTTCAACACACTTGATGTGCTGAAAGCTGCTCTACTTGGCCTTTCTGAAATTCTAGGTGTTACAAGGAATAGTGGTAGTCATCCTTAGGCGTAGAAAGTGTGCTGAAATTAGTTAAATAGCCATCTTCTTTGGAGGACAAAATACAAAATGTTCAACCTTAGATGCGCGGAATAGTCTGTTTTAAAGGGTAAATTTAAAATAACTGTTTTAGTGCATTGTCATTGGTAAAAAAAAAAGATTATTCATGTGGAGAATATAGTAAACAAATAAAGAATAAAATTGAACCCACAGCATCGCTTAGTTCCAAGTTCCAAGGTGAACTGTATCAGTATACACATATGCCAATTTCAGAACTTATCGTCTACAATGTTCAAGTGGGCTGAAAAGTCTTTTTGTTGACAGTCTTTCTGCTTCATTTGAAGTTCTGTGCTGAAAAGTTCCTTCATCGAACTTATGTAACTTTAAATTGCATATTTAGAAAGTATACCATACTTTTGGCTAGCCCAATCATCCTTTGCTTACCTCAGATTGTAGCGGTTATATATGACTGTATGTGCTTTTTACTTAGGTGATGAGATGACTCGAGTTATTTGGAAATGGATCAAAGATAAGGTCAGGTTCTTACAATATATGTTTTTTATTCTTGATTTTGATGATTGTTTATCTAGCATTGTACTCTGCAGCTCCTTTTTTTTTCACGTTACATGTTCACTTTTTACTTTGTTATGCTTTTGGTGCTGCTTCATCCCTTAATGCTGGCATCTTCGTTAAGAACTATGTTGGATATCTGTTTTGATCATGCAGCTTATATTCCCTTTCTTGGACTTGGACATAAAATACTATGACTTAGGTCTGCCTAATCGTGATGCTACTGGGGACAAAGTTACAATAGAGAGTGCAGAAGCGACCCTAAAGTAAGCCTGTAAGCCTCAGTTGTTTGGCTTCACAGTTCTGGTCCATTATTTCTTCTATTACTTTCTTCCATCTTAGTTATGCTTTTCTTATATAATTGGTGCTTTAAGTTGAACCTGTTTACCCTGTAGTCTCAGTTAGAATACATAATGTTTACTATCTGTGATTTCTGTTATAGCCTTTACATTAGGTTGCTTCAGTATTCTATTTTTTTTTCAGGTACAATGTAGCCATCAAATGTGCAACTATAACTCCAGGTGATGTTCAGCAGAATTGAGCTCATTGACTGATGAGCATGATGTGTTAACAAGTCGTTTTGGACACTCAATTAAAATTTGATTTTGGCTGCACTATTGATGAGCTTACAGATGAAGGACGCATGAAAGAGTTTAATTTAAATGCAATGTGGAAGAGTCCAAATGGGACAATAAGGAACATTTTGAATGGTAAACCTTTAATTGGTCGCATGTCTATGGTTCTATTTTGAACTTTCATCAGGTGCAGCTGTTGCTGTTCTCTTATACTTACTTCAGCAGAACTAATTGACTCCTGCAGGAACTGTTTTCCGAGAACCAATCATCTGCAAGAATATTCCTCGGCTTGTACCTGGTACGAAGTCTGTATCAAAAATACCAATAGTAGGAATTCATTGGTAGTTACACTATTTTTTTTATGCTTCCAGGGTGGGTAAAACCCATATGCATTGGACGACATGCATTTGGTGATCAATACCGAGCAACAGATACAGTTATTAAAGGTCCTGGGAAGTTGAAGTTAGTATTTGGTATGTCTCAATAAAGCTAATGTTATGATAGTGGCTGCAGATCTGAACTTGTAGCAGCCAGGATTAAATTAATATTTAGCTTTGTCTCCCTAGTGTTTATCCTACTAGGAATGACAAGGACTTCTACCTTTTCTTTTCATATGAGCATCATTGGCTATAGAAAAGCTGTTCTAAAAATTTGGGGCTTAATTATTTGTATAGTCATCATATGCCACCATATTGGCAAATAGACTTGGTAATCATTCTTGTTAGTTTTCAGAACCTATTAAATGGTTAATAGCCTGATATATGTTAATGCTGAGCAGCGAACAGAATATGTTTCTGCCAGTAAGAAGAGCTTTTATATATATAAACATACTTTACTGATTTGTGGTGTCATTACATCAATATCAAGCATCAGGGAATAAGCTTAGTCAGTTTACTAAAATTGACTAACTATAAATTAACCATTGTGTCAATGTCATCCACTCATCCTTACACTATCTTCTCCTCAAAACTGGTACAGATGGCAGAGAGGAACAAATAGAGTTGGATGTGTTCAACTTTACTGGTGCTGGTGGAGTAGCCTTGTCTATGTATAATACTGACGAGGTTTGTTTATGATATCCTTTATCAGGGTAGCTTAATTTTGACACTGTATGTTCAAACAGGGTTTTAAACTTGACAATCTCTATTTTATGTTTGTTGCAAATAGTCTATTCGGGCATTTGCTGAAGCTTCCATGAACATGGCTTACCAGAAAAGATGGCCACTTTATCTTAGCACCAAAAACACAATCCTCAAAAAATACGATGGAAGGTCAAATAGTCAATCGTCGTATGCTATTTGTTTCTTTTAATAGACAAGTATGTCCATATTGAAATATTGCTTTTATATATCAGGTTTAAAGATATATTTCAGGAGAACTATGAAACAAAATGGAGAGCCAAGTTTGATGATGCAGGAATATGGTACAACTATCTTCTGTCTACCTTACTGTAGGGGCATGGAGCCTTATTTTCCTCCTTTATGTCGTAATCATTTCTGCTGTGGCAGGTATGAGCATCGGCTGATTGATGATATGGTGGCCTATGCCCTTAAGAGTGAAGGTGGCTATGTTTGGGCTTGCAAGAACTATGATGGAGATGTGCAGAGCGATCTAATTGCTCAAGGTTTTTGCTTATTATATGCGTATATTCTCTTCTGACCTTTTATTTGGAGAAAAATGAAAAGTCTTTGCTAAGAGCAGGATGATTTTACTTGTACAGGTTTTGGATCACTAGGTCTAATGACATCAGTTCTGGTGTGTGTTCTCCCTGCTGAATTCTTATCTGTTTATCTGAAAGTTCAAATGTAGAACAATTGTTAATGCTATCTAGAACAATTGTAGATTCCAATATGCTGATGGTGTAACCTCTATTTAAAAAAAATGTTCTGATTAGATTAATCTTCTGAATTTAACAAATAAGTTCTGCATTGCCTTAGGTGTGCCCTGATGGTAGAACCATTGAAGCTGAAGCTGCTCATGGTACAGTCACACGCCATTACAGAGTTCACCAAAAAGGAGGCGAAACTAGTACAAATAGCATTGCTTCAATATTTGCTTGGACAACCGGACTAGGACATAGGTATGTATGAGCTTGAATTAAACCATAGTAACTAAGATCGATGAGCTTGCTTTTCACTTAATTAGTTTGGCTCTAAATGATGAAATCTATACGCTCAGTTTTCCCATCATGGTTAATGCTATTCTATTGTAGTACATCATCTAAACCTTTTGTTAGTGATCAGAGCAGAAAATTTTGTCATCTAAAAGTTAGGGAGAGTTTCTGTTCTTAAAGAAATTTATTCTGCTCCTTATATTTCCTGTTTTTTGTTGTAAATATTAAGTATGCTACATAAATAATTAAGAGTTGTAAGTCTTGTGACTTGACTGTTGAACACACCACAACAGGGCAAAGCTCGATGACAATAAAAGACTGTTAGATTTTGTACAAAAACTTGAAGCTGCTTGTGTGGGAACAGTGGAATCTGGAAAGATGACAAAGGATCTAGCTCTTCTTGTACATGGGCCAAAGTAATTCCTGCTTCTCTTATTTATTCTGTAGTAATAATAGACAAGACCTTTTAATTGATTCTGTTGGAATTGTACAGTGTTAGCCGAGATAAGTATCTGAACACTGTTGAGTTCATTGATGCTGTTGCTGAGGATTTAAGAACAAGATTGTCAGTAACATCCAAGTTATGAAGGTATCTCTTACAAGCTGTTCGACCTACCTCTTACCTTATCCGACACAAGTATCTGAAGACTGTTATGTCACATAAACTTTCTTTTACACAGGAATGAATAGGGCAACGGCAGGGGACATGTTAGGATCCCATGATACAAGGTTTATACATTTTTACTTCGAATAAGAGCGATTGAAGCATTGGTATGCGCGGCTATCGACCACGGTGCTCTGTTAAAATCTGGTAAAGATTGTATGCATACTCCATACAACAATGGAGCTGGAGAAGGATATTTTGCTCGAAATAAGAAGTTTGAACTTTTATTCGTCAGACTTCTACTTAACTACTTTGATGGTTAAATCATGTCCATGTAGCTTAGTTCTTCTATGCCAAAAGAGCAAGTAGAACTATCCTACAGGTACCCACCACAAGTGGTGTTTGTGCTTTGTACCATACAAACAAGACTGTTTATTTACTACACTATATAGTTTGGCATAAAAAGCAGGTGCAGATCTGTTGGTAATCTGGAGTATACATTTGAATGGGTGACATGCTGTGTTGGACTGTTGGTTACCCGGTGCTTCAGTTTCCTCCCATGACAGGGCATCCTGAGCCTGACGCAGCCTCAGTAGCAGCAGCAGCAGCAGCAGCAGGCGCGCTCAAGAAGCTCGCGAGGAAATTACCGCGCTCGTAGAAGTACTCCCCCTTCTCCACCTTCATCTCCTCGTCGACCTAATGCCGCATCGCAAACACAGAACTGTCAGTGCTTATCAATGGGAAGACTTAAAAAGGGTTCAAAACTCCGAATTTACAATTTTTCTGGCTGGTAATGGGTAAAAAAAATTTCAAAGTGCTGGATGTCAACTTTTAATGATAACCCTCCTTAAAAAATAGGTACTAAAATCCAGTAACTGTTGGAGGGCAATTGTAGACAAACTGGTATTTGGAACCCTCTTGTCACTATTGGAAAAGAAAGATACATAACTATAACTATAGATTTTATAGATTTTACTAATATGCTTTTTGTCAATGCATACTATATGTTTCTACTTCGCATATGTTTTCCTTATTTCATCTCATAGGGTTTTCATCCCTTATTGAGCTTTTTTAATTCCAACTCACATGGGTCCCCTTATTGGGATTCCTTTTTTTTTTAACTCAAACTTTATGGATGTATGCATCCTAAATGTAGAGGTCAGGATATAATTATCTTCCTTATCTAAAACGACATCTCTAGCTTACATGGAAGATGCAGACACCGAAGAACTCGACCCGCTTGCCATGGGGCGGATGCTCCTTGAAGGGCCCCTCCATGTACCCCCAATGTCGAAACTTGAAGGCGATCCGCGGTGGGCCACTGTAGACGTCGAGCACCTCGATGGCAAAGCCACGCGGGAACGCTGTCAAGAAGGTGGCCATGCCGGACTCCAGCGTCTCCTTGTCCGGATCGTAGATGCGGTGCTCCGGCGGCAGCTTCGTCTGCAGGAACGCGTTGTAGCCGCCGATGGCCATCACCTCCTTTCGGCTCAGAAATCTCATCCCTATAGCCACGCCAATGGTTTTATTTATTTTTTAATGTATAACGTCGTTGACTTTTTTTATTAACGTTTGACTATTTGTCTTATTCAAATTTTTTTTATAAATATAAAAATATTTAAATTATGCTTAAAGAACATTCAGTGATAAATTAAATCACAATAAAACAAATAATAATTATATATTTTTTAAATAAGACAAATAGTCAAACATATATTAAAAAATCGCAGAGCAACACACGCGCACACATGCAGAACGGATTAACGAGCTCTCACCGTTGGTGCTCGCGCAGAATTTCTGCGAGTGGACGCTCTTCTGGTCCTCGGGTCGCACCTTGTGGATGAGCTCCATCTCCCAGGTCTTCAGCAACCTCTGGACCTTCTCCTCCAGAGACCCCTCTGGCCATTCCTAATTGGTGACAAGTGCACAACAATGTTTTGAACTTAATCACAATGTCTGCTTCGATCTCTGCGGCGTTTAGCTATGAATTCTAACGAGTAGTGTTCATCGTGAAATCAATTACCTTGGTTCTCTCTTCCTCGAAGAGCTTGTTGACGACGTCGTAGTTTGGAGGGGATCCAAGCCTCCACACGGTGTCCTTCTCTCCCTCGCCGTACATGAACGACCGGTACTTGTCCCTGCCTACTGAAACTTCACCAGCAGCCGCCATGGCTGACAGTTAATTTGCGAGCTGAGCTGCTTGTAGTTTTGCGAGATGATGGGAGTCTCAGCTGATGAACAGCTAGCTCTCCTTAGATATAGGAGAGGCAGTCATCAGATGGAACAAACAAATTTGTTGCTTGGGTCCCCTCTTTAGTCTTTTTTTCCTCTATCTTAATAACTTTCGGATTACCTCCTTCGGTCATCTCGGCAAAAAACAAACAAACTGTAATCACTGCAAGCGTCACTACGTTGGACCAAAGAAAATAAACTAATCTCTTTTCAAAGCAACAAAGGGGAAAAAGAAATCGATCCCATCCAGAACCTAATCTTAGTCCAGTGAGATGCCAGAGCTAGTCCACTGGTTCTTGTGACCTTTCTCAACCTAATCCTATCCTGGTCCAGTGAGATGCCAGAGCTAATCCTCCACTAGTTCTTGTTACCTTTCTCCCGTGTTGTTTTCTTTCTCGGAAATTTCACGATGCATATATGTGTTTGGCCGGCAGCTGGTGTAGTCGCCACTGCATCACCGACGAAACATCTCTCTCGATCGATTGACAAAACACAGTAAAATGCGCATAAATTTTTCATGAACATGATATCGAGTGACGGCTGCTGGCCTGCCGCTGCATGAAAGAACAATCAAGTATCCCCGTCATTTTCGATGGTAGTTGCTGTAGAATGAACTCATGTGCAGTAACCTCAGAAAACACGTTGTATCAATTATAGATTTACAGACAAACCGAGCACAACTTCTGGCATCCCGGTATCACAAATTTACAGTGAGAAGGTACCAGTTCTTGCCCAATCTGGAGCTGACCAAACTGACACATGACGATAAGAATAATATGTTAACAAAACTGCATCCTAAAAACGAGCAAGTGTATGAGAAGTTTTGTGCTCCAATATACAGGGTTACTTGCCCAGTAGTTCCACTATAATTGGTGATCATAACTCAAACTGTAAGTGGATTCAATCACCCAAATTAGAAAAAAATATCATCTGATCTGATTATGAATCTGAAATAGAATGTCAACATATAAATCACAAAAGGATAGCATCTAAAAAGATAAAAAATAGCAAGCATAAAAGGAAATCATAACTCGAATAAAGTCAGGAGATTTAGGTTATGCCAGAAATAGTAAAAATACATCACATAAGTTACATCCATCCAGAATACATGAGGAATCTCCCTTTTGTGACAGATAATTGATGTATCTTACTACCTTCGCTTCTTCAAAAACAAAACCATGTCAAATGTTATTAGTCCTATAAAATTTTAGTACACACAACAAATTGGGGAAACGCAGTTGGCTTCTAGCTAGTGAGATACAGATCACAAGTACCTTCATTTACTGCAATCTACACACAGTAAAATTTTCAAGGGATAGATACACATCCTGCTTGTTACCTGCGCCTTAGATCTCTCTGCAAAAAAAATGATGGGAATTTAGGAATGTTTATTGATAATATCACCGCAGAAATGAATAACATGTTATTAGAAGCTTGATTTCAAGAAACAAATGAGAAGCATCTTTTTTGTGATTAAATTCTATGTAGTAGAAAATTATTATGCACCATTGGTACGAAACTATTCACATATATCATCTTAGAGCGAATTTTGATTGAAAAAACAACTCTTTCTAGGAAACGAGAACAAATCATATGTGGAAAAAAATGAAGGCTTACTCTTGGACCACGGTCTGTAACTGGTGTTGGTCTGCTACCTGTGTTATCTGCCTGCTGAATCATCTGTGGGCTATCATGCTTATAGAATGCTTGTAAAGTTCTCACCATGAAAGGACGAACAATATTCACTTCCATTGCAGAGAGATTTTTTAGCTGTATAAATGCAAAAATATATATATGTGCATGAGGTAAGCAGGGAAAAAAGATCATAATGGGTCATAATTTAAGAAGTCTGATGGTAAATATTGAGTAAGAATATGGAAGCATACACAGTTTACATTTTACAATCACAATCGTGTGACATCACAAATAGATGAGTTTTATGTTTATTTTGTTAGTGATGCTTATGAGAAAGGTTAAGTTTTATAGTTTACATACACTACAAAAAAAATGATTAAAAAAAATAAATGCTACAAACAGTAGATAGAAGAAAGGTATAACACATGGAATAGCTTCAACACAATCTGAGCAGCCAGGACAAGCGGCACATAAAGTAGCTATAGTGTGGAGAGAATATACCTTTACAGCATGAGTACGGCCAGATATTGTCTCCAGACCAGTCTCAACCTTATGGAATCTGACATCTCGGATGTCCTCAATCAAAGATCTTACCTACATGCAGCTAGAAGTAAGCAAAATTTTGTTTCCAAATAATATCAGAGCCAATTTGTCAGTGGAAATTTCTTCCGAAGGTTTCTGTAACTCACCAGGTATGCATCTGAGATGTCATCACGAGCACTTGACATATATATATAGAGAGAGAGAAATAAGTTTTGCAGATTCTTATTATAGAATTACTACAATTACAGAGTTTCTATGAAATATGAATACTTACTGATCAAAGAGAAGCTTAGATATTTCAATATAGTGGAACGGCAATGGCTGAAATTCTTTGGGTGACTCTCTTTCTGCATCTAATACCTGCGTCAAGCGGTCTAGCAATAAATAGTTAAAGAGTGAACAGACCGCGTACCATGAAAATGTAAAGAAGTAGCACAGACAAATATGCAATCAGGCAGTCAGAATCTAAGACACATGTAAGCATGTCAAATATAAACAGTATTATTCTATTAGATTGTGACATTAAATGCTATAAGAGTGCACAGACAAGAAATTTCAGGGAGAAAAATATACTCCTTCTGTCCCATAATATAAGGGATTTTGGAAGGATGTGATGCATCCTAAGACTATCCTAGGATGTGTCACATCCCACCAAAATCCCTTATATTATGGGACGGAGGGAGTAATAGTTACGCAATCTGTCATGTAGGTTGAATGCATTACTACTTAGTAGCTGGTAATAAGATTAGGCACAGAACCTCCTTTCTTTATGATTTATTAATTTATTATACCAGCAAATACTATAAACATGTTGGCTATGATAAAACATGAGATTAAGCAGCTCAGATAAGCAAGCAGGAACTTACCAACAGTCATCCAGTCAGGTGTGCGTATGGTACATTTGCCACGCTTCTTGAGTGCAACCGCGAGCCAAAGAGGCACTTTGCTTGCAATTTGCGGGAAGAAGGGCCCAAAATCCCCCTATATGATGAATTGGTGAGTATGAGTGTTGTGTTGACCAAATTTGACGTATTGAGACTTCAAACAGCAGAAAACCTCATATGGAACAGAACAGAAAACCTCATCTGGAAAATGAACTGAGCAAAAGCAACCAATAGTCAATGAAACAGCAAAAGGAATTTATCACTGGCCAGTGAAACGAGGAGAAAACATGTGAATTTTGAGTATAATGTAGTTAACCACTCATAAAGTACATAGGAAAGATAAGCTCAGCAACCCAAAAATAAATGTGAGGTAAAAACGAGTGGACAGTGAGGGTATTCAAAAATAGAAATGAATGAAAATAGATGCCAGTGAAGGGACTGGCAACTCACGCAGATCATGTTGAGGGCCTCCATGCGAATGTTAGGGACGATCTCGACAATCTCATCCTCCGCCACGAACTCCACCTGCACCAGCACATAGGCCAACAAAATGAACTTGGAACCCATGAATCCAGACCCAGGCTCTTGAAATGATTCAATGAGGAAAGGATTGATGTAGGTTTGATTACCTCTGAGGGTGAGAAGATAGAAAGATGAGGGTCAGACTGCCCAGCCATCTTGACCACCGTGACACTAAATTGCTTCCTCTATTTGATGATTTAGTGTCTGTAATCTTTAAGAAAAAGAAAGTGAATCAGTGTTTGTTCAATTCCTATTGGCGTCTGTGATGTCAAACTTTTATAGCATACATTCTTCAAAGAGTGATGCAAATGCTACCCTGTCAAACTTGTCAAGATAATTCCTAAACATAGAAATATCTGAAGTTATGAACTGAACAACTGATATGGATTCAAAAGTGTTCTTTCCACATGTTTTGTCAGCATAAGGTGTTCTTACCTGATCTACTACACTATTATAACAGGAGATCTAATTGAGAAACTCAGAAGATTAGTACACATTTCATGTGGAGAAATCGGACAAATTTTGAGAATGTCTTGCCCCCGGGCTAGGGTATAATTCTTAACTTGCATTATCTCCATGACAGCCATCACCAGTCCAATTAATAGAACTTTGGGCGCCATAATAAGGATACAAGTAGATCGGAAAGACATGGGATTAGTATGTTCCTTAGGTCTGGCTTCAGATGGTGACACCAGGAGGAACCAAGGAGCCAATCCTGCTGCTGCCACTGAGGGAGGCTGTACCCCTGATGGGGCCAGAGCAGTGCGCGGTCCTGTCGCCATCCATGATGGGGGACGATGGTGTACGACCATCCTGTCACCGTCGGCGGCATCAGGCAGCAGGGGCAGTGGCGTAGCCAGGAATTTTACGTTGGTAGTCCTCAGTTGCGTAGCCAGGAAATTTCCGTTGGTTACTCCTACTTCACAAGTTCAATCACATACCAAAATTTTTCGAATACAGCAAATCCCATATACGGGTACAAATTTAGTTAAATAACAATAATATCTTATAACATCAATGATCGACTAATTTATAACAAGCAAGTTCAAAATGTGCAAATATTACAATATTATATAGATATAGTTCAAATACAAAATCCTACAAACCGATGTAATACCCCCATTCATCTTCGTGTTTTACAAATCCTACAAACAGCGACTCCGCAGCGCATTCACTGATTCACAAATCAGAAATCACAAATTGGCCATGGAAAATACTTCAAAGAAACATAGACTCATTTCATCATCATAGTTCTAGTTCACCATTTCACCTCACCTGAGCAAATGGGAAACCCACAAATCGTCAAGCAGCCCGGCAGCTAGCAGCTGGAAGGGGCAGGCAATAAACCGGGGCCAGCCGGCTAGGGTTCCCGGGGTCCCGGCGCCCGAGTGCGGCTGCCTCGCGGTGGCAGTGGCCCACGCGCGCCTCCACCCTCTCCGCGGATCGAGCCGCGCAGACAAGGAGAGGCGGAGGCTGCGAGGTGAGGGGAGGAACGGCGGCGACTCGAACCCTAGCTGCCGCCTGCTTCCGCTTTCTGACTTCTTGCTTGCTTAATGGGCTTGCTTCTTGGGCCTCATTGAGGATTGGGCTGAAGTTTACCTGGGCCAAAATTAGTTCTCGGCCCACTGATGACCCCCTAATAGAAAGCGGTGTTGGGCTCCATGTGATTTACTAGTAGTAATTTGGTCATAATAAAGCTCAACTATGGTTTCAGAAACATGTCACTCAACCGCAAAAATTGGCAAGGAGCGTTGCCTAACTTTTAGATCGAGAGATGTAAAGTGAACTTTTTTCCTAATTTCGTAGGATATGGTTTGACAGAGGCATAGTTGCGTCCGCTGAACAAATCTCTCGAGTATCTAAAATAGGGATTCATTAGCATATAATTAATTAAGTATTAGTTTTTAAAAGTATTAATATGAATTTTGAAAGCAATTTTCGTATAGAATTTTTTTGGGACAATTTCATTCCTACTACTACTTCCATATCCAATATTGATTTTACCCTCGTTTTTTAGGTTTTCGTTTTAATTTTACCCCCACTTTTTTCAATTGAGTGAGGTGTTTACCCCTGTTTTTGACGGAAGGGACTGAAGAATCTGGTACTACTGTGATTGTCTCCCTCCACTCCACGAACTCTGACTCGAATCCTATTCCCTAGCCTAGCGGTGGTGCGGCGACCCGTGCTTGCGGTGGTGGCAGCAGGCGGCATCGGTGGGCTGCCCAGGTGGTGGAGAGCAGCAACAGTAGTCGGCGGCGCCCCGAACCGCGGCGAGCTGGAGGTTGGCAACGGGAAACAGCAGGGGAGCAAGCTACACGGCAGGGAGCAGCGGGCAAGGCGGCGGCCCGACCTAGCCGCGCCGAGGAGGAGACCAGGTAGCAGAGAGGAGCTGAGGAGGCCGTGCGACTCGGTTCAGCTCCAAGCAGGCGGCAGGGGAGGAGGTGTGGGGAAGCGGTGGCAGCCCAGCAAGATGATGCATCGAGGCAGGCGCGAGGCTGCGGCGGGTCTCCGTCCAACCATCGTGGCGTGCACGGCTTCGGCGTGGCCTTTCCTGCTCGGCGGCACGATGTTGGTGAGGCGTCGTGCTCAGGGCGGATCCAGGAATGAAAAATTGGGCAGGCTCAACATACTGGGAACACCGGCATAAGCACATAATGTCTCGTACAATACTCCATCCGTTTCTAAATATTTGAAACCGTTGACTTTTTAGCACATGTTTGACCGTTCGTCTTATTCAAAAACTTTTGTGAAATATGTAAAACTATATGTATACATATAAGTATATTTAACAATGAATCAAATGATAGGAAAAGAATTAATAATTACTTAATTTTTTTAAATAAGACGAAGGGTCAAACATATTTAAAAAAGTCAACGCCGTCAAATATTTATTCATATGATAGGAAAAGAATTAATAATTACTTAATTTTTTTAAATAAGACGAAGGGTCAAACATATTTAAAAAAGTCAACACCGTCAAATATTTAGAAATGGAGGGAGTATTACAATAGCATAATATTACTCTAAAGAAGTTTCATATGGAAACAGAGAGATCATGAGAAATACATCACAACTTCACAAGACAATTAATTATTTCTCACGCGTGACGCAAATTATCCTTCATGAGGCAAAATCTGTACATGAGAGAGTATGAGACAAAACATTACATACCTTGTATTTTGCAGCCGTCGGCCAGCTGCTCGCCTGCGGCCTGCCTCTTGCTCGCGTGCTGCCGTGGCGTCACCGGCGCCGGCCTGCAGCCTCCGCCGCCGCTGGCCTGCAGCTGCTCCTGCTCGGCTGCTCGCGCTCGCGGCGCCGCTCGTCGTTACCTCGCCGCCGCGCCGCTCGCCTCTTGCGCCGCCGCACGGGGAGCTCACTGCCTTGGCTGCTAGGGCTTTGGGGAATTGGGGCTGGGGATTGGGGAATTAAGCATTTGGGCATTTGGGCACTTGGGCTGGGCTGCTGGGGGCTGTGGCCTGTGGGCCTGCAACCTATTCTCTAGGGGTAAGTCCACTTTGACTCCCTAACTAGTGGCCGAATCTAATTCATACTCCCTCAACCACGATACCAATATCACGACCCTCCAACTATTAAAATCAGTGCAATTTGACACTCTTAGCGGTTTTGGAGGACGGTTTCGCTGATGTGGCGTCTACGTGGCGGTGTTGACCTAATCTTCGTTCAACGTGGCGTTGACATGGCACTTATGTGGCATTAGAGTTAAAAAATATATATGGGTCACATTTGTCATTCAAAAAAAAAATGTGGGACCCACCGCCATGTGGGTCCACCTGACATGTGCCGGCCACCGTGCGGGCCATGGCCGTGCCAACGACACTGCGGCTACTCCTCTCACTGTGCCAACAACAGCCGAGGAAGTTAAATTGTACCGGTTTTAATAGTTGGGGGTTGAGATATCTAATATTGTGGTTTAGGGATACGGATTAGATTCGGCAACTAGTTAAGGGAGTCAATGTGAACTTATTCCTATTTTCTAAGGGAATTCCTTTTCTAAGTGAGCCTGGCCCACCTGTATTCGCTAGCCCAATTTCACACTTTCTTCAACTTCCAGCCATCCAGAGACTTTGAGCACCTCCTCTATCATCCATGCCGAAATTTTTGAAGGGGGGCTCTACAGGTCCGGAGAGGGTAGGGGGCCTTGAGCCCCCCTGCCCCTACGTTGAATCCGCCCCTGGTCGTGCAGTTGTCTCTCCCGGCCTCGTGACCTTGCTGCCAACACCCAATTGTCTTGCTGAAGAGGTGAGGAGGAGTTGCTGCTTGCTTTCTAGCTGAAGAAAAGAAGATGTGGAGCGCTGGTGCTTGCTTTATTGCTTATGCCACTTATTGCAGCGTTACAGTCAATCAAAATTTCGTTGATTGATTTGAATATGCCAAAGTTTGGAACATACAATAGCAAGGGTACGGATGTCCTTTTACTAAAAATTTAACACCATTAATTAACATCTCCATCTAAAGTAGGGGTGATATTTGGCTTCGCTTAAAAAACCAGAGGCATAAACGAAAACCTAAAAAAAGCAAGGACAAACTTAATATTGAACATTAAAATAGAGATAAGAACAAAATTAAATTTTTTTAGAAAAACACAACATTCGGTAGTTTGAGAAATGCACGTAAAAAAAACAAGATAAGTTAGGAAGTTAGAGCAAAATAACACAGCCATAGTGATGGTGTCTGCACCTTTTTCTTTTTTCTCTTTTAATTTTGGTATTTTATTTGTACTGTTTAACCATTCGACTTATTAAAGAAAAATTTAGAATTATTATTTATTTTATTTGTGACTTACTTTATTATTCAAAATTACTTTAAACATAATTTTTCATTTTTTTTATTTGCACAAATTTTTTAAATAAGACGAGTGATCAATTAGTATAAAAGTGACAGAGGGAGCAGCCTACAGTGACCCTCGTTGGCTCGTTGAAGAGTAGTATAATTGTACGTGCACAGTGACCTTTTGGTGGTGGAGCACCGGACGTACAGCGACGTACGACCCAGACCTTGTCGCATGCATCGGCGGTCGACAATATTCTATGCCTGCACGCGCACGACACATCTGCACATGATAAATCGATCGACCGACCGCGTGTTCCGCGTGATCCACGCAACAACGTAAAAAAAAACAGAGAGAGAGAGATCCATCCATCTGCAGCTAGCGACGTCCTACGTAGTCCTACGTGATTGTCACGACTCAGGACTGACTTGTGCCTCGATTCGAAACCCAGCTCTAATTAATTAGGATGTGTTTGGATGAAGGGATATAGGTGGATAGGACATGGCGGCCCATTTTTTTATGGGTATTTGGTTCCTGGGCAGGGGTGGGATGAGGCGGCCCGGGGAGGAATATTCCCCCCAGCAGCCGCCCGAGCGCGGGGTGAGCGACCAAGGCAGTCGCGTCACCCCTCTCCAAGCGAGAGCGACGGCGAGGCAGCGGCTGGTGAGCGACGGCGAGGGCGGCGACCAGCGGGAGCTCGGCGGCGGCTGTTGCGAGTGGCGAGGGCAGCAACCAGCGAGAGCTCGGCGGCGGCTGGTGCGAGCGGCGGCGGCGGCGCCAGATGCGCGCTCGGCCGCGGCGGCGGATGCAAGCTCGTCAGCGGCGGCGGCGGGAGGCGCGCTCAGCCGCGGCGCCGGATGTGAGCTAGTCGGCGGCGGGAGGCGCGCTCAGCCGTGGTGCCGGATGCGAGCTCGTCGGTGGCGGGAGGCGAGCTCAGTGGAGGCGCTAGATGTGAGCGCCGAAGACCCTTTTTTTTTTCTATTTCTTTGTTTTTTTTTCTCTATGTTGATTTGTGTGTGTATATTATATGAATTTGTGATTTGTAGTATATATGAATTTGATGGGGTATACTCACTGTTGGCGCGCGAAATTGATCCGCGCGGCAACACGATACTGACCATGCTTACGTGACGATCACCGGATGCTTTCTGAGCAAAGCAACAAAAATTCCTCGCTTTCGTGAAGGAGAACCGACCGTTTTTCAGCGCAAACGGCAAAGATCCACCAAACCCTAGAGCTTGGCAGTAGAGAGAAAAAGCACGGGAAAGAGAAAACAGAAATAGATGAAAAACTAAATAAGTAGATTGATTTTGTTCGATTGGTCCCTTCCAATCAGCCATGCACCTGATACATATACAGGCGTGCTCCGGTCTTTTAGCAACCATATACGGTAACACATATTACTCCTACCGTCCTAGCCGAATACGGAATCAAATCTAACAAAAGTTTATCTCTAACTCTACCAAAAACAAATACATATGCCTTCACGGAAACCTCATCTAACAGCAACGCAGCGCCGTGCATAGGCCTCCATCTCCATCATGCAAGCAGAGCAAATCATCTCAGCCCAACGACACATCGCCATGCATGCAACTCCTGCACGATACACATCCTGACGCAACAAAGCCTCTCCATGCATGCAAAGCCCACGTGCTGTACCTGTTAACTTAACACACAAATTCCAAAGAAAGCAATTAATTAAGCAAACCACTAACTAATCAGTAATTTGGCAAACCAAATAACCCAGCTAGCCAAATTATAGTGTTAACACTCACCCTCTCTACAGTGAGAGGTGACCACATCTGCTCATCCATCTACTCCCTCCAACCAAACAAAAAATTGGATCACCAAATCCATCTTCATCCCTACAATATAACAAAAAACTGGATCGCCATATCCAACAAAATATGGACTGCCATATCCCATCCAACCTTGACCGTGAACCAAATACACCCTTAAATACTTCCTCCATCCAAAAATCAGACTTATTTCTTTCTGTCCATGGTATCGATTGTGTTAAATTAATACTTCCAGAATCACCAGACCTTAGAGCCGTCACTGCATCATGTAAGACAAAACCAAATAAATTATATACACATGCATGCAACAAATTAATTTAGTACATAGATACTACTCCCTCCTTCCTAAAATAGAAGCACTTTTTTTGCTATAAATCGTTGTACAGATTCACAGCTAAAAGTTGTTACATCCTAGGACGGAGGTAGTATAAATATACAAGATGGGTATCCTGCGCGTTGCTGCGGGAGAATTGTGTGATAATATAATAGATATGAGTTTCTAAAATTTTCTTTCTAACCTACTATACGATTTTTTTCATATGTTTATATATTTTTTACCTTTATCAATTGTCTAAATGTTATAAATGATTGGGTTGTATGGTGTGCCTTTTAGAGAAAAGAGATGCAATTTACACCTTTGATGAATTATCCATAGGCTAAAAACAATTGAATTGACGTGTATTCATGAGAGAAGATAGAATTAGCATTAAGTGATGAATTTTATAGATATATAGGATATGTTTTAGACTTTTAGAAAAACAAAAAAGCGAAATACACCTCATAGACCTTTTGAAAGGGAGGAAGTACAAACCGCAACACATGCTCAACTGATGTCAGCCGAGAGCCACAAGCTACTAGGTCAGTAGCATGCATTGCACGTTGCAACATCGCCGGTTTAAAATTCGCACTGCACCGTCGGTCGTCGTCCGACTTGGCCCTTGGCCAGAGGACCCAACGAGCGCGACGCGTGTGCGTATGGGTGGTCGGTCAATCGATGGAGAGGCGAAATATAATACTAGTAGCTCACCTCGGTTCAGGACGGAACCCCGAGAGACCGACCGAGTGCGAACGCAACATAAGGTGATCGGCCGACACGAACGATCCATTTATGTGTGCGGCGCGAGCGACGACTTAATTTATCATTTCTGATATTTATCATGAATACAATTCGGTATATCAGATGCTCATACATTCATTTTCTTTTAAACTAAGCACTTTATGAGAGTTATTGATAGCTAGAATTTCAAAATTTTAACCGAAATTTTCATAATCGGAAGGATTACTAGGTCATTTTCATTTATTCATACCGTGAAGATACTACACTTAGACCCTCTTCTAACCTCAAACTCCAAATTACAACTTACTCATTTTTTTAACATGTTTTCCTCTCTTTTCTTTTTTTTTGGTGTTAACATGTTTTCTAAACTGCTGGTTTTTACAAAATTTCTATATCAAAGTTCATTTAAAAAATCAACCAAAATCCCTTAATTTTATAATAATTAATACTCGATTAATAATGTGCTAATGGGATGTCTTGTTATGCGCATGCCGCAAAACCCAACCTCTAACTAATACAGCCTTAGCTCATAGTACGACACAGTAGATTATTTAGTACTACAAGCTTAGCTTGTTTCTCTTTCTTTCTTACTTTTTCGTTGCACGTCCTTTTAGTAGCAAGTACTAAGCTGACGTTTTGAAGAACCAATGATCAATCCTCTTCTTCGGTCCTCCGTCTCTTGAGTAATGTAACTAATTAGCTCTTATTGTCTCCTTGTTGATATATTAGTTATATCTAAAATTTAGATTTTGAAATAAACTTAATTAGAATTGTTTTTTTTAACATGCAGTCTATTTTTCATGTCGCTCTTCCACTAATAATACATATATAAAAAATGACTCTTACTACGGTGCTCTCTACTGACAATAGAAACAAATCTAAACAATTTATTTGTTTTTATCTAATGGTTTATATTTAATTATACTACTACCTAATAAATTTATAGTCATAGAAACGTAGGAGGGTATAATCATCCATAGAAATAGTGATGTGGAAGGGGTAGAGTTGTAATTTTGCATATGTAACAAACCCTTCGATTTTTTGCCCGTGCTGGCCGAGCTTTTTGGACGATCATTCCTGACGTTGCAATTGTCATCCTCCGTCGCCCATTCACGTCTGATCACAGCTGCAGCCTCCCCATTTGCCCGAACACACACCACTACGACATCGCCCTTCCTTTCTCTAGATGTAGCCCTTCCTTCACATATCTAGAGGAAGGAAGGGTGACGGGAGGCTTGTATGCCATCACGTTAGTCACTGCAACGGCGGATCGATGCTACGCTAGAGCCTAGAGATCGAGTATATTAGCGATTAAAACAACAACAAAATAATATGAACACCAAAATTACCCCAATCCATTTACTTAGGAAAGTACTTATATATCCTCGTAAATCGACGAGTCGGATCATTTATAATAGTACAATACTATAATAGATAATACTAACCATAGTATTTTGACTGTTTCGTTTATTTTTATGCCTTTTATTTAGCTCAAATTGACAAATTCAATCGATCACAAGGTCTTATACTGGCAGTACTGCACTTGCTCAATCCTACGCCGCCGGGCGGCGGCCGCGCGAAATTAAACCACGAAATTAATTGACTTCCAAATTTAAATCCGTACGGACTCATCAACTCTCCTGATGACTTTTCTCTATTTAAACACCATCCCCGACTGGCCGACTCATTGAACACCCGCCAAGCTCACCCCAAACTCCTCTGAGCTTTCTTCCAGCTCGTGTCGTCTCGTCCCCGCCTTCCCGCGCGCAGCAATCGGCATGCACGTCCTCGCTCAATCCACGGCCATGGCCAAGGTCGCCGCCTCCGGCTGCCTCCGACGAAGCCCGAACCCCTCCGTGACGTTCCAGAGATCCCCTTCCCTTCTTCTATCGCCGGCCGCGTGCCGCCGCCGCTGCCGCCGCGGGCGCTCCGTCTCCGTCGACGTGAGGTGCGCCGTGGGCGCCACGGTCACGCCGGAGCGGAGCGGCGGCGACGTCGGCGTCGGCGTCGGCGGTGGTAGCTTCGACTTTCAGCGGTATGTGACTGCCAGGGCCGCCGCCGTGCACGACGCGCTGGACCGGGCCATGCCGCGCGGCTTCCCGGAGCGGCTCTGCGAGTCCATGCGCTACTCCGTCCTCGCCGGCGGCAAGCGGGTGCGCCCCGTGCTCGCGCTGGCCGCGTGCGAGCTCGTCGGCGGGGACGCCGCGGCGGCCACGCCCGTCGCCTGCGCGGTCGAGATGATCCACACCATGTCGCTCATCCACGACGACATGCCGTGCATGGACGACGACGCCCTCCGCCGGGGGCGCCCCTCCAACCACGTCGCCTTCGGCGAGTTCACCGCCCTCCTCGCCGGCATCGCGCTCCACGCCCTCGCGTTCGAGCACGTGGCGCGCGGCTGCGGCGACCACGGCGTCCCCGCAGACCGCACGCTCCGGGCGGTCGCCGAGCTCGGGAGCGCCTCGGGCACCGGCGGGGTCGCCGCCGGGCAGGTCGCCGACAAGGAGAGCGAGGGCCTCCCCGTCAGCCTCGCCATGCTGGAGTACATCCACGTGCACAAGACGGCGAGGCTCCTCGAGGCCGCCGCCGTGTCCGGCGCCATCGTCGGCGGGGGCGCGGACGCCGAGGTGGAGAGGATCCGGCGGTACGGGCGCTGCGTCGGGCTCCTCTTCCAGGTGGTCGACGACGTGCTCGACATGACGGGCACGTCGGAGCAGCTCGGGAAGACGGCCGGGAAGGACGTCGAGGCCGGCAAGGCCACGTACCCGAAGCTGCTCGGCGTCGACAAGGCCCGCGAGTACGCCGCCGACCTCCTCGCCATGGCCGAGGCGGAGCTCGACGGGTTCGACGCCGAGCGCGCCGCGCCGCTGCGACACCTCGCGCGGTTCATCGCCCACAGGCAGCATTAATTGATGGCTCGATGCGGCTAACAGTGCTGGTGCAACGAAAATTCAGCGCTTTCAATGATTTGAGCGACTCAAATCGAGACATATTTGTCAATTTCTGTATGTATATGATGGTTGCTTGGAGTACGGTGTATTTGTATACCGTTCGGTTGCTCAAGGAAATAAGTTCACTTTAGGTCCCTCAATTTATCACCGAGTCTCAAATACGTCCCTTAACCGCAATTTCAGATATGATGCATCCCTCAACTTTTAAAACTAATGCAAATAACGTCCTAAAACGGTTTGGATTGTAGTTTCGGCTACATGATTTCTACATGACATTGACAAAGACAGAAAGAACCATAGGACTCACATGTCATTGAGTGTTCGGTTAAAACAAGTTTTACAATGGGATTCACATCATTATCCCCTCTCTTTCCTCTCTTCTCTCCCTCTTCTAGTTGGATCCCCTCTCTTTTCCCTTTTATCTCCCTTCCTCCTCTCTCTCCTTCTTCTAGTCAGAGCAGAGTGAGGCACGTCCACATCGCTACGAGAGAGGATAACGTCTACTCGCTTGTGTCGGCCTCTCGGCAATGCATGATTTGATTGTCGGGGGACGACAATCCTGTATTCATGTTTTGCTGAGTGCGAGCGGTCTAGGGACCACCGTCCAAACCGTGGTCCATCGTCTCAGCAACAAATTGAGAGATCTAAAGTGAACTTACTCCGTTGCTTAGAGACGGAGATTTTCATTTTATTTTTAGCCCAAATGGTCAAAATGGACTGTTCCATCCAGCCCATTTTCTGCATTGTCTAGCAAGTGTCCCCAAGAGGTCCATATCATTAGCTTCTCACTGGCCCAGCACAAGTGGGTTTAATTTGTTGTCCCTGATCAAATCAAAGCTGCCTTAGCTTTTCTTCCGTTTAAACACAACAATGTGCTATATTACACTAGGCTGAGTACAAGATTCTTCTATCCTCAATTTGCAAAAGCAAATGATGCAATGCCCCGACACATTGTGCTCAGCGAATATGATTCTCCTCCATAAACCAACCATTACACATTGCACTGCCAATTTCGCGAAGCTTAACACAATTAATTTCCTCGCAAAACATCTCACGCAGCAGCTAGCAAAGCTAGCTTGCCAAGCCACAGCCATGGCGGCTTTGCTCGGAGCTCTCCGCGGCAAGCTGCACGGCTGCGCGCTGCGCTTGCGCGGCGATTCGCTGCCCGTCGTCGTCTCCGTCCTCGCCGTGGCTGCTCTGTGCGCCACCGCTCTCTCGAGGGTCGTCGTGTTCTTCCTGCCGCTCGTGGCGTCCACCTCGCTCTGCTGCGCGGCGGTGTACCTGCTCGTCGCCGCCTCGGAGCCGGACCAGGAGGGCGCCGCCGGCGCAGCGGCGGCGAAGGAGGTGGTGCTCGTCCGCGGCGACAGGGCGGAGGTCGGGGTGCTGCAGGTGTTCGACGGCGCGAACGCCACCGTGTACGCCGCCGCCGACGCCGACGCCATGCGTGTGGGCTGCTTCCTGCACTACAGGCCCCGCGGCGCGGGCGGCGGCGGGTGGACGAAGCGCGGGGTCGACGAGGACGGCGAGGAGGTGGTGTTCGCCGGCAGGCTGCTGGCCGCCGTCTGCGGCGGCGACGGCGACGATGTCGAGGAGGAGCTCGCGGCGCTGCGGGTGGACCGGCTGGCGGAGGGCGTGTGGGACAGCTACTTCGGAGGGTGGTCGAGGTGGAACTACGTGACGGATGGGCATTACGACGACGAAGACGCCACCATTTTTCTGGACTCTTAAGCACCCCTGAGCTGATGTAAGTAGTGGCTGGCCATTTCGGACTAATTAAATTTTGGAGCTAATCTGAATTTTGAAGCACCATATGCCTAATACTTTGGTGGTGTTTGTTTCTACTGACGATGAAAATAAAGTTAGGGCACGAAAAAAAATCATTAGCGTATAATTAATTGAGTTTTGATTGTCACAAACTTGAAAAATAGATTTATCTGGTATTTTAAAGCAACCCTATATATAAATTTTGCATACAAATACACAGTTTAACAACTTGAAAAACATGTTGATGAAAACTGTGGTAAAGTCTATATCTTAATCAGAAAAAAAATAGCCTTTGTGAGTTTATTTTTAACAAATGCTCAGTTGATATTTTTACTGATCCAAAGCTTTGGCTCCATCATTAACAACAGAATGAATTCATACATGAATGCTGTAGGTGCATTATTATACATAGATGTTTAGATTGGTACAACATATATCCAGTTAAAATTGACTTTGTACATCCGATTAGATGTAGAGATCGTGATTGGATGTAAAGATCGTGTTTATCCATTTTCTAAAAACTATCCGGTCAAAACTCAAAATAACAACCAGTGCACGTGGAGAACACAAGTACGGAGACCTTTGGGCATGATCGAACTACGATGGCAATGGTCGTGCGTACGCATCTGCAGGAATCGGATTCTTTTAAGCGCCTTTCTCTGCAGAAAAAGAGAGCAGTGTCTTCACAGCCTCAGCACCCCCACAAATCACATCTATCAGCTGAACGTAAACCTGAAGCCTCTCTGACTTTATTCTTCCACAAACTGCACTCTTCGCACAAATGTGTGCCATGAAAAGCTATATGAATCCAGATATTATCCAAGTAAAAAAAAAACGGTGAAAGGAAAACAAAAATCTACTGCAACCTTTTGCCCCCTTTTCGCTTGCCGCGGGAGGCCGAGGCGTAATGCTTGGGCCGGGCTCGTTAGATCTGACAAAATTGGCCTGTTTCCTTTGCTTTTCTTTTTCCCTTTTTTCAGGTGGAGTGGGTCGGAGTTTTATACGTACTTCTCGAGATAAACCAACTTCTCACGTCTAAAATTTATCCCAAAATAAATCAACTTTTACCCTTTAGTCCCTCCATACCATTTTAGTCATCCCATAAGGTTTTTAAGATCTTCCAAAATAATCATCATCTTTTCGTTTATTTGTGCAAAGAGTAAATGTGCATCATTGAATGTGTTGCATCCGGCCAATAAGATTAATTTTTATTGGTGCAATGGTATGCAATATTTAAAACATAAGTAGTTCACGAAAGACGAAACGGTAGAGCACCTTAGCCAATAAGGATTAATTTGAGAATAATAAATACTCCCTCTTCTATTCCAAAAATGATCATCATATATCTTTATGCACCAAAACCAATGATAATTTAAATCGCATCAATCAAGACACCATGCACACATTCTCTCACAATGCATGCATCGATTAAAATACCATACCAATTACGCCATAAGATGCACACATTCTCTCATGCTGCATTATTTGTATTCCGATAAAATCCATATTAATGTGGTTATATAATGATCAATTTAAGAAATTTTGGATTACATTATATGATGATCAAATTAGAAATGATGGAGTATTTTGGTGTCATTGATTTTGGTGCTCTTTGCTTAAGAGATGATCAAATTGGGATGGAGGGAGTACTTACCGCTAATCCGCAAAACAAGAAATTTTATTTATTTAATATCTCTCACGTACCCATCAACCCATACAACTTTCACATTAACTAAGGATATTATGGTTTTTTTTTCTCTTTAAAATCTTCTTGGAATGTTAGGGTTTGAGTTTTTTTTTATAGAGGGAGTATGCCGAATGTTTTTTCCCTGAACAATGCACTACTTAATTCAATGTTTTCTGACTGGAATTAATTAAAGCAATCTCTTGCAGAGCAATCTCCACACGATACTTCCATGTGCCAATACAAATACAAGAAAAAAGCACAACTTACGTGCGTAGTACACTAGCAAATAAAAAAAGAAAAAAAAAACAAAGTGCGGTACAACGATAGGAGTATATACACAAGTCACAAATTTTCTTCGTGGGCGGCCTTCCATCCTATGCCACGTCGATCAAAGCATAGTACACTACATCGAACGGTCCAGATTAATTTAAATGAGATAGGCATGCAATTAATGCTCATCAGTAGAACTGAGCCGAGGAGGTGTAGGTGGCGCCGAACGACCACCCCGCCGGCGCGACGTCGGCCGCCGTGACGACGCGGCCGTCGTCGGCCTGCACCCGGAACGACAGCGCCTGCCCGTCGAGGCGCGCGTTGCTCTGCCAGTTCGCGCCCCAGTTGCGGCTCATCGCCATCCACCCCGTCCCGGACCCCTTGATCCACATCTGCGCCACCGCGCCGCTGCCGCCGACGTTCGTCACCAGCACCAGCTCGAAGTAGCTGTGCCCGTTCACGGCGAACCGGATGCCGCCGCCCCGCTGGCACGGCACGCGGCGGTAGTTGACGGGCACGATCCCGGCGCGGTACACGGCGATCGTCTCCCACGCCGGCTGCGACATGTCGAAGTGGCGGCGCGGCGGGTTGCACCACCCGCCGGCGTCGCCGGACAGCGCGTAGTTGGGCGGGCAGAAGTTGGTCGCCGTCACGGTGATCGACGTCCCCGGCTTGCACCACTGCGTCTTGCGGGTGTCGCAGGCGATGGTGAAGCAGGCGCCGCACGACGCGCCGCCGTTGAACAGCGCCGTGCTCAGCGCCGCCGTCCGCGTCCCGTACCCGGCGCCGTACAGGTCGCCGTACCCGCATGCGCCGCCTGGATATCACACACGAGAGACACCAAGCTCCATTATTGTAATGCAATCTAATTAACTTTAATTTGCAAGAGATTAGCACATGCATGGTGATTAGCTGAGCTTAATTTGCTACTAACCCATGGTGCCGGACGCGTCGCTGCCGCCGTAGAACGTCGCGAAGGCAGGAGTCCATTTGGCCGCGGACGCCGTGAGCACGAGAGCGCAGAGAGAGGCCAGGAGCATGAGCATTCTGGCAGCCGCCATTGTCGTGTCACTGCAAGCTCAGTACAGTTTTTCTTTTGCTTCTAAATTGTAACTGGCTTCTTGTGTTCTGTGGAGAAGTAAGCGTCACCACACCTCGGCATTTATACTGTATTTGGCTGCAACGGCTGCGCTAACTGATTCGGTTGATAACTGCAGAGATTGCCTTTGATAATTGGGTGTTCATATTCAGAATGGAAGATTTGCAGTGAGAAAGCGACTGGTATTTTATCTGTTAAAATTCCTTTGAGTAGGGCTTGATTAGCGTGTAATGGTTGGCTAATCTTGACTTTTGCGCGCATCTGCACGTTGTGTTCATGATTGGGTGTCGCGAACTGATTCCTTCAAGAGCAAAATTTGTTCTGAAACCAAAACTAGCTACTAGTAGTAGCTGACTAGCTCGGCCTGCATTTGCTGTGTAATCCCGGTGCTCATGTGGCATGTGCGTTCCCCTGTTACGGCGATCTTATATAGTATCAGCTTTCCAAATTGACGTCATTTCAGGATGAAATCACTTGGACGTAATGATCATGTCATATATATATCGTACGTGCCTTTGTTTTTCTTCAGAAAAAAGGCTTGATTTTCTTGGGTTTCTTCAGAAAAAGGTCGTCATGTGTGTGCACTAGTGATCTTCTTACCTTCAGAAATCACACAAATTCTGCATTACAAACTGGAAATGCTTAAGAAAATCATTGTGAATTTTCAACGTTAGCGAATACTGTGTCAGATCATGGAAGCTACAGTGGTAACACTGTAACACTACAGGAGCATTGTACTAGTAGCAAGTATAGCAAACTAATCTAATGCGTTTACTTGACGATCGGACGGCTCATGAAACGCCTAACTAAAGTCAAACCACCTTCCTTCTAATGCGTTTCTTAGGCAAGTCAGATTAGTCAGCTTTTCACTGCTCAAGTGTATTGCATTCTTGGTTAATACTCCAACTGTCTTGCATTACGTTCTGGTCTACACCTAGTGAGTTATTGTTATGGCATGTTTAGTTCCACGCTAAAATTGGAAGTTTGAAGAAATTGAAACGACGTAACGGAAAAGTTAAAAGTTTGTGTGTAGAAAAGTTTAATGTGACGAAAAAGTTGAAAGTTTGAAGAAAAAAATTAGGAACTAAACGATGCCTATACGTCACATTCCATGCGTTCTAATACTGTATCGAGTTGGACACTTTGTTAGAGCAGTGCAGGCAATCGAGGAGAGAATAATATTCGATCTCTGCCATGATTCAAGGGCCGGCCGTACCTAATGGTACCATCTGAAACGTTGATTTGATTCTTTAGAACAAAACCGCCATTTCTTGAGATTGGCAGAAAACAACGATTGATACTGCAGAGATGAGTTGTTTATGGAGAATGCTATGTTTGTCAGTTAGGTAGAACATGCTCATGCGGAAAACACGGCCACTAATCACCCGTGATGAACACCATGCATCTAGCTAGGTAGTAGTTCGTTCGTTGGGTACGACTTGGTGTTTAAGAAAATTTTAATTTGCTTTCATGCAACTGCCAATCACTCAGAGAGACGAGAGATTTTAAGGTCAATTACGCAAAGATTTTAGTATAAGCAACACCCTCTGCACGTTATCGTATCGGATGTTTCAAATATTTGAGAACCACTAAAATTCCCTTAAATTTTATTTGAGAACTACTTTTGGTTGGGGCGCGGTAGACAAACGGATTGGATGATGAGATAGCATTTTCTTTTCTGAACTTGATACGATCGATTCTTTGGTTTATCTCACTGTTAGAGATTGTGCAGTTTACAAGTACTCCACTCATGTCTTATGAATCCTGGATGGGTGGATCAAGATGTCCTTTTTTTAAAATAAAAAAAATCGTAGGGCATTACTGATGTAGCAAACATTCTTCTTCTTGCTTTCTTGTTAACTAACTAGAACATGTTTTGTTTTGAAAAGTTAACAGGAGTAACATGCTAAACGACCTTAAATTAAGGTAAGGTCTTGTTTTGATCCAAAAAATTTTGGCAAAAAACGTCATATCAAATGTTTGGACACATGTATGGGGTATTAAATGTAGGAAAAAAAACAATTGTACAGTTTGCATGTAAATTATGAGACGAATCTTTTAAGCCTAATTACACCATAATTTAACAGTGTGATGCTACAGTAAACATTTACTAATGACGGATTAATTAGGCTTAATAAATTCATCTCGCAGTTTACAGGTGGAATATGTGATTTGTTTTATTATTAGTCTACGTTTAATACTTCAAATGTATGTCCGTATACTTTAAAAACTTTACACCCAAAGAACTAAACACGCCCTAAGCATATAAAGTCACAAACATGGACAATTATTTTCAGGTCAATCGGATAGAATAAAAAAAATTATCCTCCAGTTATTCTAAACAGGCATGCATGGTGAACTGCAATAATATAGTCTGCTTTTTTACTCCATCCAATTAACAAGCGATTAACCAGTCTAAGAAAATATAACAATAGCCATGTAGAGCTCCACGGGCCACATTGAAAGACAGAGACACAGAGTAGCGTTTGTCATTGCCGAGAACATAATCTATGTGAAAAACATAAAAATAACTCCTTTTGCAACCAGGAGTTTTACCGAAAGGAAATTTATTCTAGTTAAATTGATCCATATATTCAGCAAAATTTCTGTCAGTTACAATTTTGAAATTAGCTTCGCCTATTGGCTTATTAGCCGCGATGGTCATTTAAAAATTTGAAACATAATTTAGAGTTGATTTGTTTTTTCATCAGTCTATTTTCAGCCTTTATTTTTGAACTGCTAATATTTTTATTCTTTAATTTTACTGGTTTTTTATTTATTATGGCTTATTAGCTGTAACTCAATTGATCCAAGCCCAAGGCTTTGAGCAACCACGTGAGAAATCACCACTGAAGATTAAAAAGTTTATAAAATAAAACAAAATATAATTATGATTGGTTGAGATAAAAAAATAGGCACAAAAATTAAATGATACTCCATATGTTTGTGATTGGTTGAGAACTTGAGAAAAACAAATGAAGAAATAGTGTTGGCCCAAAATACTACCTCATCCATTTCACATTATAAATTGTTTTGATTTTTTAAAGTCCCTTTTTAAAGAAATCTGACCAAGTTTATAGAAAAGTATGGTAAAATAAAACTATCAAAATATATTTGATGTTAGACTTAATAAAACTAATTTGGTGCTACAAAATTACTATATTTTTTTTATAAATTTGATCAAATTAAGCTAAAGAAGATTGACTTGTAAAAAAAATCAAAATGACTTATAATATGAAACGGAGGTAGTATAACTCTCGAGGATGTCATGCATATTAAGAAGAGGAGTGTCGACCCTCCATTAAATGTCTTGTCTTGAAATTTGGGAGGATATAAATAAGTACTATACAAGTGTATTTTAGAATCTAAAAAGTGCTATATTTTGAGAAAAAGAAAATGCTATAAGTTACTACTATATTTTAAAGCAGATAGAGTATATTATATTTTTAGACAAAATTTAAACACTATCTAAACATGATTTTTATTTAATTCATAACATCGATGAATCTTGCACGGAAATCATAATTTTAGAAGAAGAGAAAGAATTGAACAAATGAAATTAAATATTTATGTATTGGCTCCTAATCGAATGATTTGGGTAAGTAGTTATATTTTTTGGAAAGAAGATAGAGTAGCAGTGTAGTATGTTTTGAGCAAATCAAGATCGGCATCGCCGTCCGGCCCAAACTAAATACAGGCTTCGACAATTTCCCGAGTTGCAAGGCCCATCTAATTTGTACACCTGAACTAAGCCCAATTTGGCCCAAGAAGAAATTCCTGCAAAGGCCTAGTAGGAGAAGTTGACGTCGGACTGGTAGGTGGACCCGAACTGCCAGTTCGCCGGAGCGACGTCGTACGCCGTGACGACGCCGCCGTCGTCGGCCTGCACCCTGAACGACAGCGCCTGGCCGGTGAGGTACGCGTTGCTCTGCCAGTTCTCCCCCCAGCTCCGGCTCATCGACAGCCACTCCGTCCCGGACCCCTTCACCCACGCCGCCGCCACGGCGCCGCTGCCGGCGACGTTGGTGACGAGCACCAGCTCGTAGTAGTCGTGCCCGGCGATGCCGAACCGGATGCCGCCGCCGCGCCTGCACGGCGTCCGCGCGTACCTGACGGGCACGATGCCGGCGCTGTACACGGCGATCGCCTCCCACGCCGGCTGCGACATGTCGAAGTGGCGCCGCGGCGGGTTGCACCACCCGCCGGCGTCGCCGGCCTCGCTGTAGTTGGGCGGGCAGTAGTTGGTCGCCGTCACGGTCACCGACGTGCCGTTCTTGCACCACCGCGTCGCCGAGGCGTCGCAGGTGACGAGGTAGCACGCGCCGCACGACGCGCCGTCGCCGTACAGCGCCGAGCTCAGCGCCGTCGTGTTCGTCCCGTACCCGGCGCTGTACATGTTTCCGTACCCGCACGAGCCACCTGCATCGCAGCACAACACAGAAAGCAGCTAAGCTAAGCGATGCATGCTGCATTGCTAAGCGATGCAGTCGAGGTGTTCGTCCAGGTTACCCATGGTGCCGGACGCGTCGCTGCCGCCGTAGAACGTGGCGGTGGCCGACGTCCACTGCTGCGCCGCCTCTCCGCGGAGCCGAGACGCACAGCACAGGCTCAGGAACACGACGACCAACAACTTCTCCATCTCGCAGCTGAAACCTGAATCTTTCCACACAAACTTGACCTGAAGACCAGCATTTCTTCTCCTGCTACTTATAAGCAAGCAACGGCGACCAGCGAGCCGACGGGTTGACGACGAGAGATCACACGCGATACGCATGCATGTGGTCTCTCCGTTTTCTTCGATCAATCATGGTGGTCGTCGATCAACTCGTCGTGGATCATCACGCATGGTCACATTCTCTTAGCTAATAATCCTACACAGGACAGCATATGGGAGGAAATTAATCAGTGGATGATCAACTGATGAATCTTCCTGATGTGACATGATTAATCCTTCTTGTGAACCATTATGTGGTTTTTAGAGTATGATCGATGTCATGGCCAGGTGGTTGTTTCTTGGAAGGGAGTTTCACCGGTGCTCATCACGGGAGGCTGACTTTAGGAATTGTACAGTTTCAGACGAGCAGAGTTTCAGTCCGTGACCCCTGCTGTCATTTTATTTCTGGCCAAATTGGTCTTTTGAAAGCTCAGGATTCAGTAATGCATCCCTCCGATTCTTGGAAAATGTGCATAATGCCATACAGTATCTAAAACAGAAGTGCAAGTTCAGAGTTTCAGAACTACTGTTACAGACATTGTGAAATGTTCGTTTTGTCTTCTCCCCTGTCTGAAGAACATCCATATCTGAAATTTATATAAGTACTATCCTTTTCTTTTTTTGTTTTGCTAAGCAAATGTTACATACCTTTGCTAACGAATGCAGGTTCACATACTAAGGCCGTGTTTAGTTGCAAAATTATTCTTCAAACTTCTAACTTTTCCATCACATCAAAACTTTCCTACACACACAAACTTTAAACTTTTCTATCACATCATTTCAATTTCAACCAAACTTCCAATTTTAGCGTGAACTAAACACACCCTCGTTCAGCTTCCTAGGGTTGCAATTACAACAATCTAGAAGTTCTGACACGCATCAAGCCTGCAACTGAGATACTTGTCATGTCGATTCTCCAGACTACTTCAGTTATCCTCAAGTAATTAAAAAAAAATTGTAACTGGAAGACACGTTTTACTTCAATCATTTCCTGAAGATAAGGATTCTGCTGTGATCCTCGGACATTCCAGTGTTGCAGGAGCAGTAGACAGCCATGAAATTAATCAACTATGCAATGATCGAATCAAGCTGAGCTGGACTAAACAGGGAAAAGTAAAGCATTTCATATTGTTCACAGATAGAATCTTCCTCATCTTCCAGCCAAAATGATTGAACTAATCAATAACAAATCATCATCGTTCTCCCCAGCAACTTATTACAAGAAACTTCTCTATTACTACTACATTTTGCATGTCGCTCTTACACAAATAAGTGTCATCAAGATGGCATTATATCATCGACAAGTACATATAGTTAATTATCAAATCACAAACAAATCAATTCAAATTTTAAGATAGTAAGTTTGAAACTTTTAATCTCTCTCCATATGTATCGGGTCGTCGTCTGATACCGCCTAGGTCTTCTTGGGGGCAAACTTGGCCTTGATCTTGTCCACCTCCTCGTCGTCGATCTGGAAGGCCTTGGCGAGGACGGCGTCGGGCACCGCCGGCGAGGCGGCGAAGAGCGTGGCGGCGATGGACTGCGTGCCGGGGAGCTGGCTGTTGAAGGCGGAGACGACGGCGGCGGGCTTGTCGCCGGTGTTCCTCTGGAAGTGGACGAGGCCGCGGGGGAAGACGAAGACGTCGCCCTGGGAGATGGTGCGGGAGAGGAGCTTGTTGGCGGTGGTGACGAAGCCGACGTCGAGCTCGCCGTAGAGGACGAAGACGACCTCGGTGGCGCGCGGGTGGGTGTGCGGCGGGTTGAGGCCGCCGGGGGCGTAGTCGATGCGGGCGAGGGAGACGCCGAGGGTGTTGAGCCCCGGGACCTTCTCGACGTTGGCGCCGGTGACGACGGCGCCGGTGGTGGTGTTGGCGGCGGCGCCGGGGCTGGCGAGCACGCCGGAGAAGAAGTCGTCCGCCGTCGCGTTCGCCTTGCACGGGAACCCGTTCACCTTCACCTCTGTTATTGATGATAATCCCGTTACGTTACAGAGAAAAACCGGTAAAACTTGTTGGACAAAAGAATTATTACTGAGGTTTAGATTTTTGGTTTGAGTTCTTTCTTTTGAACTGGGCAGATTTACCGAGCAATTTGTCAATTCGTACATTTTCTTTAATATAGTACAAACGTAAGAACTCACAGTATGAGTATGCTTATTCCCTATGCATGCGTACACACATGCATACAAGTATACAACCTATCGCCTTTGAGCATCTTCGAAAAACAAAACCGGTATATCATAATATTAACGAAGCCACCACTGAAGGAAACATAACCGATTGAGTTATATTTACTTTGCGATTTATTGATTCATACCAACTCAATATAACCGTTAACCATAGTATCATGTTACATTTTACGGCTTGTTTAGTTGATCGTCATTTTTAGCTTTGTTATTGTGAAAAAAAGGGTAAGAGTTAGTAGCAAGGTTTATTTTATTTTGTTTTGAAACACACGGTACAAACGTAGATGCATATTGGTATAATACAGTGATAGAGGTCTAGAAAGAGAGTGACCGCGAGAGTAAAAATGGAAGGGGTAGAAATCTGCAGTTCCGGCACATGGTCTGTACGGTTCCGTGTTCAATAGGCAGGGTCCATTGACGCCTTTAGCAGATGCACTAACAATAAATTGGCAGATTATGGATGGACTGATGGCTACTCCTAATATGCTCTAAGAACTAGTATTCTTTTTTCTTTTGAAAGAACTCTAATAAACTAGTTTCTGGATGGACTACATCAATCTTAATTGTATCCAATCGACATGATTGTTTGCAGGATCTACAAGGAGAGGCAAGAAAACGCATATATAGGGGATAATTGTATTTTTAATTTAAGAAGAAAATGAGTATGAAATGGAAATGCAATATATAGTACACAATCCGACCATGGAAATGAGTTGGCGTTGGATTCAGCAATAACTACGAAACGTGCGTGGAGTCTAGCCTACGCAAGACATGACAAAATCGTAGTACTAGCACGCTGTATATTCGTACACACTCAATGCGAAACCGAAGCTGCTACAGACATTCTACCCATCGATGGCGAGCTTTGATTCTCTTTATATTTTCTTAAAAAAGATCGTTACTCTCTTTTTTCATAAAAAACATTATTTTTTTCAAAAAAAAGAAAGTAATTAAACGCTGAGTAGCAATGTAGCATATCTCTAGCCTTAATCTGAACCATCGTCAGGCAGCGCTCCAGTTCAGCAAAGCCCATGCATAAGCAGGCTAAACAGCAGTCGATCGGTGATCTTCCAATCAGGTTTTACATTACCGTTACTGCCCTTACCACGGCTACAGTAATAGAAATACTGCGGTAACCTCCTTAAATTTAAATAAATTTTAAAAAATAATTTAAATTTTTGATAAATTTTGTATGGTTTAGTACGATTTTTCACGGTCCGCCGGGGCACGGTAACCCTAGCCCCGACGGTTTGGGAAACCCTACTTCCAATCGATCCACAGTTCCACACACTGCACACACACCAAATTAAGATCTTGCCAAGAACATGGACAGATCATACGAACCGGAGTTGAGGTCGGCGACGCAGATGTCCTGGAGGTAGTCCGGGTCGCCGGCGAGCGACGGCGCCGCGGCGACGGCGAGCGCCACCGCCACCGCTCCGAGGAGCAGAGAGGACCACGACGACCCTGCAGCCCCAGCCATCCTGCTCGCTGATCTCTCTCGCCTGCTAGCTGCGCCTCTGCTCTTCTTCTGCTCGCCGATGGTTAATTGATTGATGTGTGTTGACCACTTGTCGTTGAGCAATCAGAGAGAGGAAGAACCCGGTGCTACTTATAGCTGGGGAGGGGTGAGACGAGGAGAAAAGATTAGGCTGGTGATTAATTACCGGAGTGATTGATGATCATCAGCTGTGAGTGGGTGAGAGTGTGTGTGGGTCAAGGAGGCTGACTGGCTGCTGGTGTGTGTGTGCGCTTTGCAAGTGTACTTGATTTCATGTCAAGCAAAGTGTGTAGATTTAGGGTTGGTGATTGGTCGCTGGGCAGTAGATTATTGACTGCTTACCGCGGGATTAACTTCATGCATGGAAAAATAATCAATCAGCCAATGTAATAAAGATCGATTACCAAACAGTACTAATCTCTCTTGAGATATGGCAGCCATTTTCTCATGTAAAAAAATGGCACGATAGACGTGATTATTTACCGTCGTCAAATAAATATGATTAGAAGGAGAAATAACATCCCAAATTCCCAATATATGATATATTTTTTATTATATTTACTGTTTATTCAGATACGTAGTTAAATATTGCTATAATCTTTGGAGGAAGTAGATTTTAAATTTACATGACGTGCCAATTACCTGTTAAGACATACTCCCCATGTCCCATAAAACCCAACCTAAAATGAGATGTGACGTCTCCTAATACAATGTTGTGACGTTCTTGTCCGAATTCATAGTAACTTCACATCATATTTTAAATTGGTTTTTATGGGACGGAGAGAGTATATATGAAGCATGGTTAATCTAGATACCATGGAAATCAAAACGAGATTATTTCTTCCTATAGTACTCTCGCCGTCCCATAAATAAAAGCAACTTATAACTATTCTAGATGTACTCCCTCCATCCCTAAATGTTTAACGCCGTTGACTTTTTTAAACATGTTTGACCGTTCGTCTTATTCAAAAAATTTAAGCAATTATTAATTTTTTTCCTACCATTTTATTCATTGTTAAATATACTTTTATATATACATATAGCTTTACATATTTCATAAAAGTTTTTGAATAAGACGAACGGTCAAACATATTTTATAGGGAAGGAGGCAGTATATATATACTCTCTCTATTTCAAAATAAACCAATCTCGTATGCATGCTAGTAGTGCTAGCATGTATCACATTCTGTATGAGGCTGGTTTATTTTAGGATGGAGGAAGTAGTCAGAATTTAGTTTTTTTATTGGAAGAAGATGGTACTTAAGAGAGGAGTGCTTAATGCGGATTATCACTCTGCTAGTCTTTGCGATTAGACTGATCAGTTAATCCTTTGCCAGAAATCCAGAATGCCCATCGTCACTAGTCACACGATGTGACGAAACCGAGGTTTTTCTCTTTTGTTCTTTACGGAAAGCTCTGGTTTTCTTCCTTGGTAGAGGCACCCGTGCTGCAGAAAGAGCTATGCAACGCCCTCTAGTTTCCACTTCACCTCAATGGTTGGAGAGAAATGGCTCTCCATGAGACACTGTTAGCTCACATGTCACTAATCTCTTATTTCTTTCTGTCTCTGTCCTCTCGTGACGCCTAATGCATATGCTCCTACTAGAAAATGCATATTGTTTTCCTGTTGAAAGATAAGGCCTAACGAGCTAACTGAAGTTCACTACAAGAGAACATATCCTATGCACACAAGATTTTCGTGCACACAAATTAGCAAATACCAAAAAATTCTAGAAAAAAAAATGAACACATCATTTCAATAGTAGTACATCTATCTATGAAATTTCATGTTTAAATTCATTATAATTTAGTCATAACAAAAAAGACAAAATTCTGACATATTTTTATTCTTAAAACTATTAGATTTTTCACTTTTTTTACAGCTAAAATATAATGAATTTGAATATAAAACTTTGTAGATATGTATAATACTATTAAGAGTACATGTTAGATTTTTTTTCTAAATTTTTCTGTGATATTTGGTAGTTGGTGTGCATGTGCACGAAAAATTTGTGTGTATAGGATATATGTTCCCTCACTTCAGTTCCTACCATTTTGCATGACATGTATGGTTGTGTGCATGTTTAATTGGTGCATACATTGCAAGTTATCACTTTCATTATCAAAAATTTTGCATAGCACAAGCTTCTTTGATCTCACACGAGGAAAAGAACTCTTTCTCTCTGCATGAGACCCAAAGTTTAGTATGGTTGTATGTTAAAGAAAGAGCACTTGTGCAATATAGTGTAAATGAAGAAAAGTAGGAGGCTTTACCACTTTTTATTGAGAAATTTGAAGATATGCCCATCCCATTAGATGCTTTAGGATTTGCCATCCAACGTGTTTCTATAACATTATGGATCCTGGTCATACACGTCATAGACACATCGGTGGCAAATCTTAGATTGCAATTAACTAATGGAGTTGCAAATTCTCAAATCCCCTTTTTATTGGTTCATTATTTTGTATGGCCCAATTATTGTAAATTAATCTGCTGGAACAGAAGGGGATATGATCAGCCAAGTGGAGCTCTCAGTCTCAGACCTAACGCGAAAGCGAAAGGGAAATACTTAAATCTTTATGGAAGAAAAACAAACTAGACTAGATTGGACATCAAGATAACAATATAACATCCTACCTACTCAAAGAAAAATCCTTTCTTAACCTACCCTTGATTGATGCAAGTCTCCTATAGCAAGGACTGATGGCCCTAGAACAGGACAATGAATGAAGGAGCCCGTCGACAGATACTTGGGTATTGGGTTGGGTTGCTATGATTTGATGAGTTGTTTGCATGGAGCATCATTTGCCTCTGATTATTATTTCATCACAATTTATCAATTTCAGTCTGTCGCACTCGATGTGTTTCATAACCGGACAAAAAATCAACCATAGCTTATTGTGAAAAAAAAAAAGGAAACGAACAATGCTAAAGTAATACTCCCTCTATTTCACAATGTAAGTCATTTATAGCATTTATCTAGATTATTAACATCGATATAAATGTGGAAAATGCTAAAATAACTTATATTATGAAACGGAGGAAAACAGAGGAAGTATCGTACATCTCTTTTTTTTTCTCCCCGAAACCGGTCCAAATTAATGTGGAATGCAACCATCGGGGCTTGTTCTGGTTGTATCTTGGCCCAGCCCAGCCCAGCCCAACCCAGAAGACATGCTATAACTCATGTTTTAATCAGCATAATAGCGCACAAATAATCAGCTTTCTAGCTTACATTGGACTGTAGGAATGAAAATGGTCGGAAAGTTTTCGGTTTCTTTTTTTTTTTGCGGGGAGGAAAGTTTTCGGTTTCTGGATGTGTTTTTGGAAACGAAAAATATTGTCAGAATTTTTTTGGAAATTCTGAAAACGGAAATTAGTGCAGAATTTGTTTTCTGAAACAAATATGGTAAGAGGCTACTGTCTGTCAGAATTGATCGGAAACTTTCTGAAAACGAAAACTTCTCATATACGACTGCTTAGATTTGGCCTTCTCTACTGTTTAGATTTCTACTGAGGTGGTTAGTAGAGTGGACATATTTTTTTTCTACTACAGTGCTTTAGATATGTTTTTCTTTTGCCTAATTACTATTTTTATTAGGCCATGCCATACTAATAATAATTATATATGAATACAGTTCTCGTTATTCGTTAGTAATAATAGTTGTATTATTACTAAAATTGATAAAAATTAGAAATATCGAATTATTATTTTAGAAAAATATAACGAGATGCATCTTTCTTGGATTTGAGAAGTTCAGTTCACGGGGTTTTTATATTCTGTAAATATTTGTTGCCGTATTCGTTTTGATAATACCCGACTCTGTTTTTCTATCCGGAATTTCTGATTAAAAAAAACGGAGGCATTCCGATCGAGCCGTTTTCATCCCTAAGAATGGACTGAACATAGCTATTTTCTTTTTTTTTTTAGTTTTTATACTAGCCTCAATTGCTCAACTAGCATATTCCTTTCCTGGATTAAAAAAATTACAATATTCCTTGGTCTTAAACTAAAATATATTCTTGTACTACTGCATACATTTGCACTTTCTCCAAATAAAATATTAAGGGTTTGGTCAACAAGTACCAATGTACTTTCTCCGTCTCAGATTATAAGATGTTTCTAATTTGGTCAAAGTCAAACCGCTTTAAGTTTGACTAAGTTTATAGACAAATATAGTAATATTTACATTACCAAATTAATTTTATTAAATTAATAATTAAATATATTTTTATAATAAATTTATCTTGGATAAAAAAATATTACTATTTTTTTCTATGAACCTGATAAAACTTAAAGCGGTTTGATAGTACCATCGACTAATTAAGCTCCCGCCTCCCAACTTGTTGATCACAGTTTCTGATGATTTCAAATGCAATTATTTTTTGAGGCTCATATATGATGCCTTGGCAATCACACGAACGTCAAAGATACGCGCTCATATAATCTGAAAGACGATTTCAGCTGTGCCTTTTCCTTTGTCAATTGATGGATCAGTTCGAGTTCATCACAAGTCACCTTATATTTTCAATCAAATGCTGCCCTGAAGGCAACTGCATGTTTTCAGCAAGTTTTTGCGTTGATATCCAATTGTTTTCTGAAAGCATGGGATGATCCCATCTAGAACACTGTAGATTTGCCACTGTTTTGTACAATACAAACTTGTTTAAAAATATCCATTGACAAATAGGCCGTAGCACGACTGGAGTGCAACGCCGTATGCAAACAATGGTTTAGTCTATGCTGAAATTTGGCACAGATATAGGTAAGCTGTGCGATGAATTAACATCGGTCTTTGAAAAATACAACATTTCTTTTCATATCTATGGAAACATCAAAGACATCATATCCTTCCCTGCGATCCACGAATAATGAGCTGCTTTGAATCATGAGGTTCCCAACAGAACACTCCCTGAGCAGGTCAGTTGATGTTCATATCCTCAGCACCTGCACCGTCTCCATCTGCATGTTGTGAATAGATGGTTAGCGAAGTTACATAACTTATAAACAAGTGTTTTCTGAGGCCATTTGGCAAAACCAACCACGAAAGCATACCCTCGTTTTCTGATGAGGTGTTAATCAAGCGCCTGGAACGCTGCTGCTGTTGTCGTGTTGGCTGAAATAAGAGCAATGTGATGGCAATTACTTTGTTTTGAAATTTGAAAATAGTGTAGAAGTTTGGAAGTCAGAGGAGCTGAATTTGAGCAAACAACATGCTCATTTCAGGTGCTAAATATGGACATGTATAAAGAGAATACCTGCAACTTTGGCCTAAGTGCCTCAAGAGGTCCTTTGGGTTTCGCAGCGCCTTGCTGTCCAGACTGCAAAGCCAAATGCCAGAATATCAATATCAGCACGGTTGAATGTGGAACTCAGGTAATTAGCACCCAGAATAAAATTGATGCCACAGAAAGAAGTGATACCTTTCCCAGAGCCCAGTCAGCAGAATCAAAATAGGCCCGTTCATGATCCTTCAATTACAGAGAGAAATTTAATCACTAATAGCTGCGATGTCTTTGCACATAGAAATAAGGCTAGGCAAACTCATTACCTTCGAGATGAGTGGTGGTTTTTTTGGCATTAGTCCTCCAAATTTCTTCTTGATTGCTAATTCCTACAGAAAGGAGTAGATGGTGTGTTTAACAAAATTGGTCATGCCAGTTATTTAGAGTAATGTTGCTATACGTTGCATTTACAAGGGCATAGGGTAACAATGAAATGACTATATCATATGATCTAGCCAAGGAAATGACCTGTTCTTGAGCTGAGGGCATGGAGTTATCTTCAGTTTGGTCCATAGGGTCAGGATTTCCAACAGTTTCAGGTCCAGCAGCATTGGTGTCCTTCATATCTGACATGATGCTAGAAACGAGAAGTACTATTGTCAAAATTCACATGATAAAAGATGCCGACAGCATAAAAAAACATATCTAAGGCATGATTTCTTGGGGAACAGAATGTCAAGACAAAAATGAACCAGAGGCTGAGGAAAATTGCCCAATGTCAATTCAGTTCAACTCAGCAATCAGCATCTTCAAATAACTGGTGCTTTTTAAACATGATGATGATTAGGGAAGTAATATTGATAACAAATTATTAGTCTGTTCCTAGCCTTTTACAATTTTACCTACAGGCTAAATGAAACTGATTATTAGTTGATCCATTAGGATAGTCAATTTGATAGCTTCCTTTAGTTGGCACTTGGCATTGTTGAATCTCAACAGCTCACTTGAACTAAAAAGGCTGTGCTTATACACTTATACTACAGAAAAATGTGCTTCTATTACCATATGCTTTCCATTTTCTGGCATCATTGCATATGCGTGAATTAAGGCCTTAAGAAGATGTGGATAATACGGTGGTAACAACATTAGTCCATAGCTAGAAGAGGATAATGCCAACTGCTTTGGAGCTTACATTGGTCAAGCCTTTTTTATTGAATAAATTAACTAGAACATGGTCTCATAAGTTTCAGCATTCTCCACAAAAGGGCCAAATTCAAGACTAGCTAGTGCATCGACCTACTTCAATCTGTTCGATCAAGAAAAGGGGGGAAAATTTGGCTTGCAAATCTTAACATGAATCTGCCTTGGAAAATGCAAACCATAAGTTTCTTTTGAACCTAAACAAGGTTTTTTTTTCTTTCATAGTCCAATAAATTCAATTTTAAATTCAAATTGAGGGGAGGGAAGAGCAAAAACCTGTTAATAGGTCTTTGGCCAAAATGCCAACTGTACTTACACTAATGCTAGATATGGAAATTACTGAGTAATTTAATCACCCTTGTATCCTTTGTGCCCTATAGAAGTTAAATGTTTATATCTTCATCCATAGAGAACTAATAAGAAGCAACGAAAAAAGGGCATGCTGACTACTCTACCTGCTCCACAAATATCGAAGACAAAATATCACTAGACTCGCCCTGAATGCCAGGGAATTACACTAAGAACAAGGGCGGAGACAGCTCCCGGGCAGGTCGGGTGGCTGCCCGGGCTCCACTACGGACAGCCATCGACGCCTATAAAAATCAGTCGATCACCGAAAAACACTACTAGTCGCTCGGACTCGACGGTGGTGCTGGACAGGGGCGGATCCAACTTGGGAAACTTTTGGGTGAACAAACAAATTGTTATTACTTGAATTAAGAGAGGTTTAAGGCTATCAAATTAAGGAGGAGGAGAAGAGCTTCTTCCAGATCTAGAAGAGAAGCTAGTAGGGTTCACGAACGCAAGCAAATTCCAGTCCCGGTGGGGTGGGAGAGAGAGAGAGAGAGATGAATCGCGGATGCTCACCAGGATCCCCTCCCCTCCGCTGCTCTGCTCTGCTCGCCAGATGGAGATCGTCGCCCGGGCCTCCCCCTGTTCGTCTTGGCGGCGGCGCAAGGAGAGGTGCGGAGGAGACAGTAACGAGAACGAGACGGGAGATTTCTTCTTCTTTTACGCGATAAGAGAGAGGATGCGCGTGAGCGTGACGGATAGGATGCTCACCGGGATGTGATGCGGCGGAAGCAGCAGGACGGCGGCGGCGGCGGCGGCGGCGGCGCCCCGCTCTGCTCGCGAGATGGAGATCGGCGGAGGCGGTGCGCGAACTCGCGAGGAGAGGAGAGGAGTTGACACTTGACGAAGAGAGGACGGGGAGACGGGAGATGGATCGCGCAATGATTGGACCCTGAGATTTCCCTTTTATTTTTTTTCAAAAAAAATAAATAAATTTTATAAAATCATACTCCTTCCATCCCATTGCAACTCTACTATAGTGCGACTCTAGAATTAATTGTTGTCCTAAAATAAGTATAATTTTATCATATTGTCTTACTTATTATCACATCAATCACAGTATATTTAAATTTCGTTTCATCTTACTCTCAACTAGTCTTCCGTTTTTACTACTACTATCTCTTATATTTAATAAGGGTGCTTGGGTAATTTTTTTCTCCCTCTTATTTTTCTCTTACTCCAAAAAATGTGCTTATAGTGTGACATAGGGCGTACTCCTATTATTGGGCCTGTTCGGCAGCCCATTTTTGCATCTGCCTAGGCTGCGCTGCACAGCCCAACCGTTCGGCTACATCACTCCTTATCGTTTCCATCTCCTGTAGCGTCTGTTAGACCCCTACAGCGGCTAGAGCGGCTGTTGGCTGGCTGCAGCAGCCACTTGTTGACGCAAAAAATCAACATGCACTGGTCTGGGAGATCTGCTTAACTCCGGTGCAGGTCCAAAAGAATTGCCTTCGGGTTCTGAGCAAGCCAAATGGTTTAATCCTGCAACCAACAAGATAGAAAAACAACAAAGAGTTAAATTCATCAACGATAGCCGATCGGCGGGGTTGCCGATGACGTATCGTCCGAGGCCATGCTGATGTAACTTGGGTCAGATTGGCAGAGGCAGATAAAAACTTGGAGATTGTTCAGTTTACTCGATCGGCTGTAGATGTCAACGATATGTAATCCATCCAAAGGGGCACGCTTAGATCGAGCGATTGGGACAGATCGGTGGCAACACCGAGACAATATAAATCGCTCTATATCTAAATGTGCTCCAAAGTAGGGATTATGCGCGTTCACAGCATAGCCGATGGGGTAAACCTAACCTGTATCGGCTAGAACTCCAATACCACCTTATACAGAAATACCAACACAGATGAAGTATAAAAGAACTAAGACCAATCTAGCGAGCGTGATGAACTAGCATATCGATGGGAAGCTTAAATATACTTCAAGAGGATGGGATCTTCATATAAGGGGCAGATTTAGACGATTTAGAACCAAAAAAGGAAGCAAAATGACTAAATCAGGTAAGATTGGCTGAAACTCCAATACTATCTCTGTTAGCGGCTAAAGAAAGAATTAGATAGACCGTAGACAGTTTTAATAGATCCAACCTAACCGATGCAGCATTAAGCGTGAAGAGAAACACAAGATCTAATCAAATTGTTGAGAGCTCATTCAAGATGGTAGATATACCGCATAATCAGGCTTAATATCGAAGCCTAAACCTACCGGCCGTTTTCGATGATAGAGGCTAGCCGATGAAGCTTAGAAAGCGAGATCAATCTAGATTATGCGATATATATGATAGCTCAGCGACTTGCATGGACAAGATTAGAGTGTCATAAAGATGTAAGCACTAATCCCGAGAACGCAAGCCACCATGACAAGATTTACCTCTTCGTCGGAGATCGAGCCCGATGCAGCCCAACTCGAAAGCAAAAACTCGTCGAAACAATGAAAGTAAAAAAGGGTTGCGATGCGCCAAAGTGTATTGAACTGACGTCCCTTGATTACATGGGGTCGGGTCATATTTATACCCGAAGTACATGATAGGTCCTTGCGAATACGAATGAGCCCTTCAGGTGGAACATAACCGAGATATCTCTAAGGAAACTAGAAAATGTCCTAATTAATAGATACAATTGCCTTTTTTAGGACTCCTATACTTGTATGGCAATAGCTGTGGAGGGCTTCAACCAACCCGTCTACGATCGTAGGGCCAACTTTCTCGAGGCTGGTTGCATCGGCTTGACTTCATTGGATCCGGTACTTAGCCGATATGTGGCAGCCGATACCATTGTAGCCGATTTGTGTGACAGCCGATGCTGTTCATAACCAATGTGTACTCTGCTTTCTCGAACGGACTCTTTCCAAATCGGCTTCGTTTCTAATTTCGAATCCAACCCATGGTACTACCAAATTTGGTCGTCAACACCACTGTAGTTGCTGCAGCAGCGCAGCTGCAGCGCTGCAGCAGCCAAGCCTATCGAACAGGCCCATTATCGTGGTACAAGTTGCAAAAACCACATAAATTTTATCAGGTGATACATAACCCCAAGTATGAATCTAAGGTTTCATAGAACTACACTATTAACCATCTATATAAAAAAATCAATAAAGTTTTGCTTACATGGATGTAACATTTGTATAATAGATAAAAAAAACTCATATATTTGAGACATGATGGTAGAACTCAGAAGTTGAGAAAACTCACATTACACACTTTGTAGAAAAATAGCCGTGACGTGAGAGCTGAGTCGTGTCAAGGTAGTGAAGGACATGACTGTCGTCCAACGGTTCATCTTTCGAGGAGGAAGTGATAGGAGTTCGCGCAAAAACCGATGGTAATAGGTGTTGCTTTTAAAATATCAAATAAATCTATTTTTAAGTTTTTTATAATTAAAACTCAATTAATCATACGCTAATGGCTTTCTTTTTTTTGAGTTGACTTCATTTTCACCTTGATTTATCTCAAACACCACCGTAGTTGAAGACTTGAAGTAATGATGGGAGAAAGACGAAACGACAACACCACAAACGAACACTAGCAATACGCTGCCTGAATAATAAAGTTTACATGGGCGGCCATCTAAGATGCGCCACCCATGTAAATATATATTTCTTTCTGGTCAGCATCTCGAATAAATTACCTATGTGTATCGTGTTGTTATGGGCGACTGGTGTCACGGGTCGTCCATATTTCATGAAAAACAGATAATGCTCATGGGAGCCTCATTTTTTCGTTTATGCTTATGTTTATTGGAACCGCAAGTGAAACTGCTTAATGATTTAAAAGTAAATATTGTAAAATAAACTATGATGCATCAAATCAACTTTAAATTTAGTCTTAAAATTTAATTTTTTGACTTATATTCATGGCAACGTATCCTATGCACACAGGGTATAGCTGCACTCATGTACACATGCATCTGGAGCCATTCGATCCACATCCCACGGCCAACTCTCCAAGCGTGGCGATTTTACGAATAACCGCACACCTCCCCCACTTTAATTTTGCAAAACACCCCCTCTGTCCCGCGGTATTATCAAGTCCTTCTCATTCGATCCTACTGGCTGATTAGGTCTAACCAATTGCAAGATAAATGGCGTTGGCGTGCGGCTGCTCCATGTTGCTGTGTCTGAAGTGATTAGATTAGATTGTACTCATTCATATCTTCTTTTTTTGGGCAGATTGAATCAATAAAGAAGCAGAATGGGAGAAGCAGAAGAACAAGACGCAAGGATGATAATACTGATGATAATACTGGTAAAGAAGCAGAGTGGCAGGGAAGGAACACCACGGCTCTGCAAGATTTGCAAACAGATGGTCTTTCATGATAGTTGTGATTGTCCAGCAGAAAAAATATACTTCCTCCGTTTCACAATATAAGTTATTCTAGCATTTTCAACATTCATATTGATGTTAATAAATCTAGACATATATAGATATATATATATTGTATGTCTAGATTTATTAACATCAATATAAATGTTGAAAATGCTAGAATAACTTATATTGTAAAATGGAGAAAGTAGTAACTAATTAGTACGAAGTTCATATATGCTCATGTACAAATTCTGAACTAATTTTGTTCTACCGTGTCTGCCTTTTTCATATGACTGAGATGCTTTAAAGTTATATTGAATGTCATTTCTTAGCCCAGGAACTATTCAAAATCACAGCTTAAGTACAAGCTCTGCAGTCACTACGTACATAGAAACTGAAACTGTGATCATAACTGAGCAAGATGTGCAGTTCTACCACCACAATTATTTCTGATCTATTTGACAACATGTGACCATCGCTTTAGAAAAATCTGAATGCTCCCTGGCAATTCACTCAATCCATTCACTGAAAAACTCTCAAGTAACCTGAATGCTCAATGACCAGATTTTTTTTTTTTCCACAGCTACTACAAGAGTATATGCAAATCAAACATCCACGATAATATAGTTCTTTCAAGAGGAATAGCAATTAATTTCATTAGCTTGATAAACCAGACAAATCGCCGGTACCCTTACAATCTTTAAGTTATTATTAAACCACACACATATTACATACATATTTCGCCAAGGATAAGACTCCAAATCGCTGGCCAGCTTTACGGCTTCTTCGCGCCTTTACTGCAAGCAGAACCAAGCGAGAAAGAAATTAGAAACAAAAAGATCAAAACAGCAAGAACATTCAGAATTCCAGATACAGCTGCTAACCTCGAGGATGGGGATGCACGCATCTGATCTGATGTTGACGTCTCCGCCGGTGGCCCGGCGAGGTCGAGGATTGGGGATGCACGCGGCGCCGCTGTCACCGTCTCTGCCCTCGCGTTGTCTTCAACGCCTCCGAAGGTGCGACGTCGCTCGAGCTCGCGGCCTCCGCGCCGCGCCATCTCTGCCGGTGGTGTTTTGGATCAGGACTAATCTTTAATCCCTGTTACATTAAACGTTTGGATATTAATTTAGAGTATTAAATATAAACTACTTACAAAACTAATTACATAATTAAGAGCTAATTCGCGTGACGATTTTTTCAGCCACTTACACAATAGTTACACCTCACTTACATCCCACTTATATATATATATATATATATATATATATATATATATATATGTATGTATGTATATATATATGTAAGTAGCATGCAATTTTCGAATTTACGTATGTAACTTTAGGACTTACATATGCAATTTTGAGACTTACATTATAAATATATACTAAAATTACATATATAATTTAAGGACTTACAATGAAAATACATGCCAACTATTTTTTGCTGAAAAATATGCCGCCATAAATATAGCTACACCTATTTTTTAAGCCTAATTAATCCATAATTAGCACATGTTGACTGTAACATTACAAAGGCTAATCATGGATTAATTAGGCTCAATAGATTCGTCTCGTGAATTAGTCTAGGGTTATGGAATGGATTTTATCAATAGTCTACGTTTAATATTTCTAATTAGTGTCCAAACATTCAATGTGATAGGGACTAACATTTTTTAGTCCCATCCAAACAGCCCCGAAGATGATGAGTAGTCGTCGCTCCACCTCCGCGCGTCGCTGGGCTGGCCTGGGCGCTTTACGATTGGGATTGGTCCTCAACTCCTGGGGGGCGGCTAATGCACGCGTACGCGCCAGCAATTTAGCTGGCGCGCACGCCAGCTGGCCTAGCCCCCTCCCCCACGTTTTTTTTCTGTTATTTTTTTTCCCCGATTTCGGTATCTACAGGCGGGTTTTTCTTCCTTTTTTCACTCTCTTTTCCCCGATTTTTTTTTCAATTTTTCCCACACCTCTTTAAAAATATAGAATTGAAAGTTTTTAATTCGCATTGGAAAGTTTTCAAATCTTACCTTAAAAGTTTTCAAATTTGAGTTGAAAGTTTTTAAAATTTGAGTTGAAAGTTTTAAAATTTGACTTGAAAGTTTTTAAATCTGGGTTAAAAGTTTTTAAATTTGGGTCGAAAGTTTTCAAATTCGAGTTAAAAGTTTTTAAAATTTGGGATGAAAGTTTTCAAAATTGACTTGAAAGTTTAAATTTTGAGTTAAAAGTTTTTAAAATTTGAATTGAAAGTTGAAATTTTGAGTTGTTTTAAATTATGATTGTGACTTTTAATTTTCTTCTATAGAAAGTTTTAAATTTCATGTATAGATTTTTAAAATCTTTAGTTAAAAAAAGAAACAACCTCGTGAAAAAAAGGTAAGATTAATTAAAAACATAATTATCGGAAACTAATTACGTGAACTAAGGGCATGTACAACGGTGTTTATTAGTGGTCTCTCTATTGCCATGCAAGTAAATTTAATGACTTGGAAGAAAGAGAAAAGAGTATGGTTGTTATGCATGACAACAGCTCAGAGTCGACTCTTAGCATTTATTAGAGCAAATTTTGTTGCATGGTGATGAAAGAAAGGAAAGAAAAGTAAGAAAAAGTATTTTGATACAGTAATGATTAGAGACTATATTGTCTCTAACTGTTGTAGGATGCTAGTCTCTAGATAACGTAGAGCTCATATCTGACTTTATCTTTTTACATGTTCTAATCATGTTTTTTCTCCAAATCTTACGCCGGCGCACGACACGCCGTCTTTCCCGGCATTTCTTTACACCGAGAAAGCAGAAGTGGGCCAGAATACACGGTAAAAACAGAAATGGGCCGGAAACGCGCGTCAGATTGATATCTAGCGCGCATGCGCTAATTAGAAAACTCGTAACTCCTTATCCAGAAAGTTGTAAGGAGTGTTTTGCAAAATTGAAATGGAGGAGGCCGGGGGGTATTCGTAAAATCGCCAACGCTTGGAGAGTTGGCCGTGGGATGTCCATCGAATGGCTACATATGCGCGTGTACATGAGTACAGCTATATATCCTGTGTACATAGGGTACGCTGTCTATATAGATAAGTACAAACCGAACAATGGGGCTGTGACATTCTGTAGCCCAGGCCAGCCCGGCCCAGAAGAAATCTCATAACGTATGTTTCTCCTCACGAGCGCGCATCATATGGCATCAATAATTAACTTTTCTTATTAAGATTGGACCGAAGTTGGTTGTTGTTTTCTTTAGAACATAAACATATCAACTTGTTTACTGAAATTGGACTGAACATAGCTGTTCTTCTTTCTTTTTTTTTCCCTATACCAGTAACCAGCTCAATTATAGCATATTCCTTTCCTGCCAAAAAAAAAACCCTTGATCTGAAGACTTAATGTAGACTAAGTGCCAAGTATATTGTCCTTTTTAAGGCCTAATTGAGTGTTTTCTTCCTTGTAATCCGCTATACATTTGTATTTCTCTAATGAAATAGGAGTACTATAAGGGTTTAATTATTAATCTGGCAGGCGCACCAACTTGTACTCCGGTATACCATTTGCATGCAAGTACCAAATTAATGTGCTACCTGACTAATTAATCTTCTGCCTCCCAACTTATTGATCCTATCATACGTGCTCCATCGCCATGGGCATGACAACCAACCCTGCATTTTTTTTTTCATCAAAGAAATGAAAGTACTGTACTATTCATCACAGCTTCTGACTATTTCTTGCGTCAGAAAAAAGAACACATCTTTTAGGGGGGGAATAGCTTGCAGTCACGATTTCACAAATGCATTGTTTCTTTGGTAACCACACAAATGTCACAGATATATGTGCTCATCGAATTATTAGTTCTTGTTGTTGCTTGACATTTTCTTAGTCAACTGCAGATCAAGGGCGTGTTTTCATCAAGTTAATTTTTGCGTGGGCATATCCTCTTGTTTTCTCAAAGCAGTGGACGATCGATCCCATCTAGAAGACTAGAACACTGTAGATTTGGCATAGTTTTGTACAAAACAAACAGACTTTACAAGGCCTCATAGGAGTACTTAATTAACTAGCTAAGCTATAGTTACGTCTGGCTAGAAGCAAAATCCAAACTTAGCTACTACTAGTAAGTACTACAGCAGTTTAACATGACTATTTGCAATATTTTCATAACTAAACATGGCTACTTGCAAAATGGACTGATCGACTAAGTCATATATATATATATATATATATATATATATATATATATATATATATATATATATATATATATATATATATATATATATATATATATATATATATATATATATATATATATATATATATATATATATATATATATATATATATATATATATATACACTGTTGCCACTTGAGTTGACTTCTTGGGTCTCCATATTGTACATAAATGGTACTATTATTGTTGCGGAAAATCCAGGAGCTATTAACAAATTAAATATTGGCATGGATTATCTATTTGATTATAGGATAAATTAAATATTTTTGAGAAATAACTTAACAAGTAGTCCACGGCAATAATCCGGTAAATGATATGGTGTTTTTATAAATATCTAACTAAATCTTATGTATAGGTTTTTTTAAGGACAACGTACTGACGGAGGTTCTAGAATTAACTAAAATGTGTGATGAGGATAAGGAATTAATATATACTACATAATTGTCAATTGTGGATAGATATTTACAATTCGGGTCGAATAAAATGAATTTCTTCTTTTGAGACAAAACTTTATAATAAGTGGTTATATCTTTTATTGACGAAATGTCGTATTATCCATTATTTTAAAAAGGGCCAGATTGATTTTCTTTTTTAAAAAATATTTTGGTGTGTCTCCTTCATCTATGTCTCTATGATGAATAATCTGAGGGTTCATTCTCGGTATATTATGAACTATGGATTATTGCGGTCATGTTTTTGAACTTCTAAATAGTACGATTTTTTATGAAAACTTACAAACGCTTCTAAGATATCACGTGACACTCTACAAATACTCATACGCTGCCACATGATGTTTTAAAAAATTAGAGAAAATAAAATAGTAAAATATCTATCCGTCTATTTTCACTTAAATAGGTGTACCAATTGTTTTGGATCATTGGATTAGATCTGTTGAAAAAAAAAGTAATGCTTTCCAGATCGGAAAAAAAATTCTTCCGTGCATATGTATAAATATGAATTATCGTTCACAGGAGAAAACATTGAAAATAAATCTCCCGTGTACACGTACGTACTATTCACCGAATAAAAACGTAAGTGCTTAAGTTATGTGAGACGTGCTTCTATACCCTCTTTAAGAAAAAAGTCAAAAATTGCTATAGGACACCGAAAGATTATGGTCTTTACTGTAACACACCCGAACATTGTGTATTTACTTGTGAACACGGTAAAAAAGTGGTAATTAGCTGCTGGACACTCCTCCCATTATTTTATTATTTTCGATCGGAGAGAGAAACTTTGGTAAAAGACAAATTTGCCCATAGGCCCACTTGTCAATCTCTCTTTCTCTGTTCATCATCTTCCTCTCTTTCTCTGTTCATCTCTTCCTCTCTTTCTCTGTCACGTCACACCGGGCAGAGCTCCACGGTGAAGGTGTGCCTCACGTCGTCGTGCAATTGGAATCTAAACACAGTACTCAGCCCAGTCCAAAATTCTGTTTCGCCGACTCGAAAGCATTCCATCGGAAACATCGATCTGCGTATCGATCAAGATCGACGATGGCGGCCACCATCGACCGCATCTCCGATCTCCCCGACGACCTCATCCAGCGCATCCTCCACTTCGTGCCGGCAAAGGAGGCCGCGTCCACCGGCCTCCTCTCCACCCACCGGGGTGACGACTTCTTCCCCCTCCACGATGCGTTCGTCCGCTCCGCCCACGCCGCGCTCGCCGCCGCCGCCGTCGACCGTCAGGAGGCTCACAATGCACGTGGAGACGGAGCGCCTCAGCGTGCAGCTGACGGCTGACGCGTTCCTGCACCGCGACCCGCAGGACTGGGAGAGGAAGCACGACGTGGTCGCCGGCGTCATTTCCCACCCGGTGGCGCGCCGCGTCAAGGAGCTCCGTGTCACCGCCGTCAAGTCCGCTGACGGGCCATCGTCCGACAAGGAGGTCACGGAGATGGAAGGGGAGTTCCGCCTCTCCCTCGGCGGCAGCACCCAGCCGTCGGAGACGCTTCGTGTGCTCGACCTCACCGGGTGCGGCGGCTTCTCCCTCTCCGTCGACGCGGCACTCCCGCGGCTGACGACGTTGCGGCTGCAGCTGTGCGTCGTGCAGGTAAAGGACCTGCAGGGCGTCGTCGACTCCGCGCCGGCGCTCGCCACCGTGCACCTCGAGTCCGTCTTCCTCGCCGGGACGAAAGAAGATGGCTGCGCCCGCACCCGCCCGGGCAGTGCACCACGTCGGCGTGCGTCGGGAGAGAGAGGAAAAGAAAAGAAGAGAGAGAGAGAGAGAGAGAGAGAGAGAGAGAGAGGAAGTCGTGTGCTGGGATGCCGCCGTGCGTCGCCGCCGCCGCCGCCCTGTCGTGGCCGAGATGTCCCGGCTCGGGGCGGCAGCCGTCGCGCCTTCCGCTGCGAGGAAGAAGGGGAAAAGAAAAGAAGAGAGAGGAATAACAATATATAGGGGTATTTTGGTACTTACACAATTTTTTTTCTCCTTTTCGACCAGAAATAATAAAATAATGGGAGAAGTATCCAACAACTAATTACCACTTTTTTACAGTGTCCACGAGCAAATACACGATCTTCGGGTGTCTTACAGCAAAGGCCATAATCTTTCGGTATCCCGTAGCAAATTTTGCCTAAGAAAAAACTACATGAATTTTAAAAGAAAGTGTCTCAGATTAGAAGGTACTTGACATTCTAAACGTTCTTTAGAAGAGATCTTTTAACGTGTACCTGAGGAAACCTCCCCCTCTAGGAAACATGCACCGTTGATTAATTAGGGATAACTTGGGAATAAAAGTATTATGAACATGGGTAGTTTAGTAATAGTTCTTAGCCGTAACTTCCGATCTACTTTCCAGGCTGATTGACCTGATTCTTAGCCGTAACTTCACCAGATTGACCTGCAACTCTGTCACAAAGAAAGAACTCATCCAATTCCCAAACTGATCGTTTCTTCCTATTTTGCTGAGCCTTAGACATATACTATACAGTATAAAATCTCTTTTCTTTTTCTTTCTTTTACTAGAAAAATGCCCGTGCGTTACAATGGGTGAAGGCTATTCTAATATTATTATTGTTATATGGTTTAGCTAGGATGAAATTCATTTTAGGAATTCGCTTGGATTTTTTTAAAAAAATCATGAACTGCAATTAGGAGTTCGACTTTCATCTCAAATTAGCATACGAGTTTTTTTAAATAGATTTCTTATATGACTTCTTATATATTTCCAAAAGCAAACGAATTTAAAATTCGACTTAGGCACAAATATGTATTTTTAAAAGCGAACAAACTTAAAATCCGACTCAAATACGGATGACGTACCAAAGTACCGGTAAAAACATTTTTAATTTTTATGATAGTAGAGATTTGCTAGTAATACTACGAGAATCTGAGCATATAGATTGAAGGAAAATACACAGCTGGCTCTTAATTACTCAATTTTACCATTAGTTATATGGTTTATTTACATAATCTGATGCATACGTACAGGGTTCTATCAAAAGAAAAGAACATGCTATGATTTGCGCGCGCTCTCTCTCTCTACTATCTAATTCGATACGAGGCATGATTACATATTTAACCTTTCACCCAATTTATAAATTAAGTACCTGGCCCACTTTCTTTCTACCTTTCAAAAGGTACCTTTGTTTGTAAACCGTCAGATCTTAATCGATCAACAGACCAGATAAGTTCCAAGCACCGTAGAAGCTCTCTCTTTAGAAATGATAGTTTCATCCTTAGTGAGAGTTAATCACGTTTGATGAATATCACCAATAGTATCCCTCCGTCTTTTCAGCATGTCGTCCGAGGAAAGAGGTGATGGAGAGGACGACACTAGATGGGCGATCCCGGAGCCAGATGGCATGATTTGATAAGGTCCGGATGGAGAGAGGCCCATTTTTTTATTTTAGAAGTTAAACATATACTTTCTATTGAAAGAAAATATGGGCATGTTCGGCTACCGAGGTTACGGCTGCGCCAACCAGAACGAGTGGAGATCCTCTGCTGTAATGCACATGCGGTATGTGTCACTGACATGTGGGCCCGAAGTAGGTGGGACCCACATGTAATACAGCAGACGATTTGCCCTGAACCGGAACAGTCCGGCAAGTTCCAAGATAGCAAGGGCTACAGCAGCCACAGCTACAGTCCCAGCTTGCCGAATAAGCCCTACATTTTTTATCCTTCCTTATTAGAGAATCTCAAAAAGAGATTTAGAGAGATTTTTAGGCATCTCTTGGCCATGCTCTTAGTTCAGAGCCCATATCCAGAGCGCTTTTCTACATTGTTACCGCCACAAATAGAAAAACACAACAATCTCTTCGCCATATTTGCATCGCAGTACTTTAGTTTTACAAAGAAAAACGGAAGATATAAATGAGATTATGAGTACATCCTATATTAACTATATTTTGATTAAAAAATCATACATAACATATTTAGTTATTTATATCTTTCTTATCCAAAGAAATTATTTGAGCAAGGTCGTACTTTTAAATTGCGGTATAAATAATCCGGTTAATTTTTCATCCTTATAAATGAAGCGTAACATACATACCCGCGTATTTGCACGGGCTACCTTCTTAATTGTTATAAACTTCACTCATCAATCATTAGTCTTGAAATTATCAGCTGAAATGAAATTATAGAGTGAAAAAGATATATTATTGACTGTAAAAATCGTCGTCTCATGAATCATGTTTTTCAGCTGTTCAGTTAACAACAGACATCTCGTCATTCATCATGGTTACGGCTTACTATCAAGTTTATTTTGTCCACTGCAGCATAGTAGTCTTGCATGCAATCCATAAGCAAATAATGAGTGTAACCACTAATTAGAATCTTCAAAGATTGGGACCAAAAGGATCTCACCAACTTCAACAAGGAAAACTGGTCAGTTAATTAACTTGCATCCTGATGATTGCTGAATAATGCTTGGTTTTTAAAGGGAAAAAGGAGTATGGAAGGAACCTCTGCAGTGTTGGTGGCCTCTCACTTTTCACCTTTTCAAGTAAGTTAATTTATTCAATGCTTAACCCGGATCGACAAACCGAACAAAAACAAGAGGAATATACGTCGGTGCTTACTAACAAGGAGAAGAAGTTACTAAATTTCGAGAATAAACCATGCTACTACTAGAGCATGCATATTTAATTAATTTCCTGGTTGAGATATTTTAATTAGAGTAGTAGCAGAAAGCAAGACGACATATAGTACTAAGTTCACTCGAAGCCTATCATTTGCGTTATACATATATTCGTTTGCATATCCAATTGGTGGAGAATACTAAAGAGTAACAAAGAAGGAAGTTATAATGCTCACATTATCTAAAATTTGCATGATATATAGTATCACTTAATCTCACACAAGCGCAAAAGAACTCTGTTTCTCTCGCTTCAGGGGAGCAGCAGTAGGATTAGTAGAAAAGTAAGATGCTATAGGAGAGTTTATTACTTCCTCCCAGACAAAAGAAGAATGCCAATTTGGATTTTCCAAACTCAACAAGGTACAAACAAACTAGATTGAAAACCAAGATAACACATCCTACCTACTTCAAAGAAATTAGATACATTCTTAACCTACCCTTTGATTCATTGATATATTCATGTTTCCCCAGTGCAACAACTGATGGCCCTAGAATACGACAATGAATGTTTATATGGATCAGGAGCCAAGCCAATGGATACTTGGGTTGCAATAATGATTTGATCGGTTGTTTGCACGGAACATCATCGGCCTGGACGTTTCATCATAGATTTGGCACGCACATTATTAGACTCTTAACGTTTGCCTAACTTTGTTTGTCATAACTATGGCTAACAAATTTGTTACCTAAAATATCGTGGCAAGCCATACTTTTTAAGGTGAGTATTTGATGACTTCAATAATTGGACCGAAAATTTGCCCATAGCTTCTTATGCAGGAATGGTCAATGCAACAGTGCAAAATGAGATCTCACATATTTCTCCCCCTTTTTTTTTCCGGAAACTGGGACAAATCAACGAGAAGAAATACCATAAATTAATGAAGGTTTAAATCAGCAGCACACATCAATACAACGATGCACCGACTTGTAAAGACTGGAGATAGCTGGTAGCACATCCATAATCAACTTGCTTACTAAGATTGAACTAAGTATAGCTGGTTTAATTTCTGTTTTCTTTTTTATTCAGTAACAGCTCAATCATCATATGTAGTCCTTTCCTCGACCCCCCCCCCCCCCCCCCCCAAAAAAAAAAAAATCATATTCCTTGGTCTTAAAACATAAAATTGGGTCAAGTGCACAAGTATATTCCCTCTTTTTTATAGGCCCAAGTATATTCTTTCTTGTGCGCCAGTATTCATTTTCATCTCTCTAATGAAATATTAATCAAGGGTTTGTTCTGGCAGGTACAGCAAAGTACCAACTGATGTAGGAGTATCATTGACTAATCAAGCTCTTGCCTCCCAACTTGTGGATCTCATGCATGCATGCCCTGCATACAATACAATATAATTAATGGACACGTAGCCATGAAAACGTTGGCAAGCATCCAAAGTTGATTAGTTTTTATATGGCGAGTGTTTTTTAATAAAGCGAAAGGTTTGCATCACGGCTTCTAACTATTGTTACGTCACAAAAAAACAGCTTCTGATGATTCTTAGTCAGAAAAAGAAGGTTTACGATGGTTTCAAATGTATCCTTTTCGAGCCTCATATATGATCTCTTGAAGTTGTTTTTTTTTTCACTAACCACACGGTACCGTAATTCTTTAATCGTAGTTCTTTTACTAAACTCATTTTACAAATGCATAGCCAATAAAACTAATGTGAAAAGCAAACCTCTAAACTAGTGTGACCCATTATTGGTAATATATAACGTGTTGGCTCGAAGCCCATGCCATCGGCATCGCTATGAAATCGGATGATAAAAGCTGTTTGTTAGTGATCAATAATTTTGTGTGTGTTGTTGACGAAGGAAGCTAGCGGTAGAGCCCGAGCGATCAACCGACCTACCTCGCAGGTGGTTTCAGTTCCGCTCGTCGTCCACGAACTTGAAGGAAACGAGGGCCGAGTTTAGTTTCGAACTTTTTTTTTCAAACTTCCGATTTTTTTCATCACATCAAAACTTTCCTACACACATAAACTTTTAACTTTTCCGACATATCGTTTTAAATTCAACCAAACTTTTAATTTTAGCGTGGACTAAACACAGTCTAGCTAGAGCTGACCCTGACACCCATGGTCCCCTAGCCACAGTGTTATTTGACTTGGTTCAGAGGTCGGCACTGGAGACATCTGATCAAATTATTGGCCCTGAATGGAGAAACTACTTGATCTCCTGTTGTTGCTGACATTTTCTTTAGTCAACTAATACAGAGATCGAATTCATCACACGGCACCTCTCCTCTTTTCTTTTACTCTTATCACATGCTGCCCTGAAGTTCAAAGCGCGTGTTTTCAGCATGTTTTTGCGTTGGCATCCTCTTTGTTTTCTGAAACCAATGGATGTGAGATCCCATCTAGAGCACAGTAGCTCTGCCATTAATTGTTTTGTACAAAACAAGCAGACTAATGACCATAGCTAGGCTGGATACGTCTGACCATAAACAAAGTGTATTAGTCTATATATATATACACACACTTAGCTAGTTAATTATTCATAGGCATGCATGAATCCCTGCACCAATTTGCCATATTTTTGCTCCTATAATTAGCCCATAATTAGCAAATTTAACATGACTACTTGCAGCATATTTTTCAGAAAGGGAAAATAAAAAGGCATATGGCTATAGTTGCTATCTTGCTGAACAGAGTGACCAATCAAAAATTAGTCCTAATTAAGCCCACGTTGCATTATACATTGTTTGCCAGTCGAGTTGACTTGCTGGGTCGCCATTGTATAAAATGGAATTCAGACTTTGCAGAGATAGCATCTGCATAAAATTCCAGTAGCAAGTGACACAAGAACAAACGTCCCTTTCTCCGGTTAGCTACACACAGAATTTCTGTCCACCTGTCGAGATCTCTCAAAAATCTCAAGGGTGGTGACATAGCTCAGATCAAGACAATGTCCAAGGTTTGATCTCTTCATCGATCGATCTCTGCATCAATTATTTGCCTAAAAGAAAACTAGCTAATTGGTGTGATGACAATAAGTCGATCTAGGTAGCATATAGATTATGCTTAATTAACTGTATCTTGTCAATTTGCACAATTTTGCAGAAGACGGTGATCAGAGCCGATCTCATCGGCAGAAGTTGCAAGAAGGACATCTTGCATGCTGTCTCCAAGCTACAAGGTAATTAAGAGCTACAAATTCCATAGAGTGGGGCCCACTTGGCAGTGACCTGACATGTCACCGTCTTCTTCATTCATGCAGGGATCAAGTCGATGGACATCGACGAGGAGAAGTGCACGCTGACGGTGCTGGGCCCCGTGGACCCGGTGAAGATCGTGCACCAGCTCAAGAAGAAGTGCTTCGCGGCGGCGGTCGTCAGCGTCGAGGACGACAAGCCCAAGGAGCCGGATCCGCCGCCGCCGGCGCCGGAGCCGAAGAAGGATGACGATCCGTGTCCATGCCAGTGCCAGTGCAAGGAGGAGTGCGCCTGCGTGAAGGTGTGCGTGGCGAGCTGCTACCACAGCCCGTGCTCCCTGCCGGACTGCTACTTCTACAAATCCTACAGTTACAGTTACAAGCCGTCGCCCTCCTTTGGCTTTGGCTATCACTTAGAGTCCGGAGGACACTGCACCATTCAGTAGCCATAGTTAAAGGGTCTGTTTGACACAGCTTCAGCTCCAGCTCCACCTCCACCTCCACCTCTAAAGCCACAGTTTCAGTTCCACCTAAAATGGGAGCGAAGCTGGGTGGAATACTCTCATAAAATAAGCTAGAGAGATGAAACTGGGTTTAGGTTGCTCCTTCAAACCTATCTCCTGGAGCTAAATTAAATTTAAGAGTTGAATACCTACCAAACAGGCTCTAACAATCCAGACCGGCCACGCCTGTACTATTTTTTCATTATCTCCGTCCATTACGGTGAAAATAAGTTTCTGACCTATGGACTTTCAACTCCAGGCTCCGAGCTATGACCTTAGGGTGTCCGGGGTCTGGATAGCCAGATCAGGATTCTCTCTATAAGTCTATATGTAAAATCATGGTAATAACTTTGTAACTTACACATAGGTGAGAAAGTTAACCGTGACACTCTGAAGCTGGAGGATCCTGATTCTAAGTAGCTGGGATTGGATGGATCCAAGATTTGATAATCTCTCGTGATCGGATCAGGCCTACGAATTCCATGTACAATAGTTTAATTTCACTACTTGGATTTTGATATGCGTTTCTGTAATTCGTTCGTGTCCATCCTTGGATTGTACACATGCAGTACTTCTTCATTTTTTCCCCTTATTTTATTTCTTAATTGACCTGTGCACGTACGTACATGTGCAAGAATGCAAGATCGGAAGTAAGTATTTGGCTGGTTGCTGTGTTTTGGTTCTGACTTTGGAGGTTGGGCTCGGTCACCAATTCGGTTTCCTAGTGTGCAACAGTATATGCTTAGAGTGTAGGAGTACTAGCCAGGGGCCGGTGATAGTAGGCAGACGCACGGGCTCGCCACCAGCACATGGCAACTAGGTCAAGTGCAGCCATGCCGTTGGTGTCGGACAATACAGGGTTACAAAGTCGTGTAAGTAGGTTGACCCGTTAACCCAATCATGAATCATACTTTTACGGGCTAATAATTTAGTGCATGTAGTCTAACGATTGATTGTTATGACCTGAGTAACACCACCCAAGATCCTGAGTTCAAATCTTTATATGACCAAATTTCAGATTGGATTATTTGAGAGGCTAAGTTCCCAATTTAAAAAGGTTGCATATATCCGGTTGGATATAGAGACCGGTAAAAAAATACCATTCTCTAAAAAATAGAAAGTAACTTGTGCATCCCTAGGGCTCCTTTGGAACCAAGGGATTTTGTAGGGAATTCAATCGGGTTAGTAACTTGCATCCCTAGAACTCCTTTGGAACCAAGGAATTTTGTAGGGAATTCTAAGGATTGAATTCTTATGGAGAATTTTTCTTTGAAGCACTTTGGATTGTAGAGACCGATTCTAAAATTCATATAGTATTCATTCCATCCCTTCACTTTTTGGAAGATTCCAAACATTCGATCAAAACTCATGTTTTCCATTTTCATCTAAAATTCCTGTGTTTCTGTTTTCGGTAGGATTGAGCCTGAAATTACACTCTTTTTTGTGTTTTCAAAATCCTGCTTTTCATAGGAGCCCTATGTAGGCGTGGGTTTGGTCCGGGCCGGCTTCAGTATTTTCTTCGTCTACTTTACCGTGTCCTCTGCCATCCGACAAAACTAAAAACACTATGATCGATCCCTGCAGAAAAGAAAACAAAATGATATGACTGCAACGATCGTTTCATGAGTCGTGTTTAAATTTTAATAATAGCCATGTCGTTCTTGATTATTGTTACGACTAATCAGGCTGATTACTCCGAGCAGCACAACAGTTTTACATGCGTTCCTTAAGCAAATGATGAGTGGAACCAATTATATAACCTCTGAATATTGTTGGTTTGTTGCCCAGTGAATTGCATCATCTTCACCGCTGAAAGAAAGGATAATTAAAATTGACTTGTACCCTGATCCCTGAAATGCTTGGTTTTCTGGGGAAAGAAGAAGAGAAAAGTTAGGCAGAGCCGGTGAACTCTGACGACCTGTCATTTTCTTAAGTAAATGTAGTTTATGCTAAACCTGGACAAATCAAGCAAAATAAAGACAATGTGATGTCAGTGTTGTGTGCTACTACTAAACCACGAACACGAAGGTGATATGAAAATTCGAGAATAAAACATTGCTGCTTTGAAAAAACGCAGACTGACCAGCCTGACAACTGTGCTCACCAGCACAAGAACTGCCCAATCCCTCTTCACTAATCATTGCCATCTCGCAAAGTTTTATCAACCGAATGGATCATTATCTAAAAAATGATCAACTGAATGGATTGACTAGGCACTGCAACAAACAAATTGCAGCCCCCCCGTTCGCACTTTCCAGAGCAGAATTTTGTGACAGCGGTTAACCACTAGATTTGTTTACACACATGTTGTACACACAAACGCGGAAATGTTCCCCATGACTTAGTCCCAGCCAATGGCACAATGGCAGTTGCCGAGTTGACTTCAGCAGTGAGCTCCTCTTATATAAACACCTTGAGATTAGACAGGCTCCGCAAACTGCAAACCCTTCCATTACAACAGCCTTCTGTTCTCCATCACACAGGCATAGGCAATAAGTGATTGATTGCGTTGGCCACAATGTCGAAGGTTAGTGGTGACCTTGTTGGCTTTCATGTTGATAGTTCTTGTTTGAAACAAAGATGACTCGTTCTGCAGTCATTAGCTGGCCGTACTGATCGGTTTTAGTTTTCATGAAGCATTTGTCCCGTGTGATTTGATCGTCGTAAATTTCTTGCAGAAAACTGTTATCAAAGCTGACCTCATTGGCAGAGCATGCAAGAGTGAGATTTTGGCGATTGTTGCCACGATCAAGGGTATTTCTTCCTGTCTCTTCAGCAACGCTGTGACCTACGTGCACAAGCAAATCATGAAAAATGGTTTATAATAATTGAAAATCATGATCTGTCACTAAATATTACTAGCACTTTACCCATACCTTAATCTGTTCCGCATTGGAGCTGAAGCAGCGAAGAAGAAGGCTGTTCATACACAGCCAACCTGTCATCTGCATGAGGTTGCAGAGCAAATTGCATTTCTGTTGGCCTTACATGCTGTCACCACCTTCTTCAGGGATCAAATCCATGGACATTGATGCGGAGAAGTGCACGCTGACGGTGGTCGGGATCGTCGACCCGGTGCGCATCGTGCGCAAGCTGAGGAAGAAGTGCTTCTCCGCGTGCATCGTCTCCGTGGAGGACGACAAGCCCAAGGAGGAGAAGGACCCCTGCAAGGAGGCCAAGGAGAAATTGGAGAAGGCTTGGAAGGAGTACTGCGAGAAGTGCAATGTCAAGCTCAAGCCAGGCTGCCCCTGCTCCTGCTCCTCTTACCCTACCCCCTGCGAGCCGTGCTTCCCCCCCAGCAGCCCCTGCTCGTTCCCTCCCATCAGCTGCCACAACCGCAACATTTGCCCACCACCTTGCCCGCCACCTTGCCCAAAACCTTGCCCGCCACCTTGCCCACCATGGGGGTATGGCTATGGCTGCTACTATGAGGAGAGATACCCTGGGGGAGAATGCGTCATCCAGTAACCAGGACCTGCAAGCAAACTCTGAAGGAGAATGATTGGTTTATAACAGAAAGTTATGTCACTGTATATGGATTCTAAATGTACTTTTCAGTTCTTGCTTACAGATTTGATCCCAACCTTTTTATGATGCATATGTTATATTTGGTTAGTTTGTTCCTCCTTTTCCTCTGAAAACAAAATGGATTCTCCATGGTTGATTCATATTTGATTCTTCAATCATCATAGGGCACAGTATACCAAGCAAAGATATTGTTGCAATTTCCAGAGTTATTCTGCAAGAAAACATTGGGTTGCACTATGCAATCCAATGGAACAGGCAGACTATCTGTCACAGGGAATGTTCACAAAAAGTTCAGCAAACTTCACCAAGTGCTCAATATAAGATACTGAAACTTAACGACAGAAGCTGCCAAAGATTACAAGCACCAACAACCTTTGCTTAAAAAACAGAGAAAAAAATCACAAGCTGTTTACTTCGAACCTTCACAAAGGTTGAAAGCATTATTGTTTTCCAGAAAACACAAGATTTTTTTGCAAAATGATGTACCATCTCAGGAATCCAGAGAAGCAAACTGTGTTGATGAAGTAAAAAAAAACAATAGAATAATGATTGCAGATTGAATAGTGTTGTGTGATTTTATTTGATTTTCAATTCCTTCTGTCAATACTGACAATACACCAACAAATGCATAACCAACAACCAATTAAGATTGATCAAGTAAAAACAAAACAATATGGATCATAAAATTCCTGACTCGAAACTCTTCATTGCATTTTATCAAATTATAAGATAAAGTAGAGCTACAAGTATTGATCAGCTTTGATCCTCATTTCATCTACACATCGATGTTCTCACCTCTAACCTTATGGGCAACTACCTGCAGCTAAGCTAGATCCAAGTATACAATCAGAACTTTATAATACATGCATCAACTAATGGCACACACTACAACAGAAGAAGTTGAAAGTACTCCCTGCTAATGAGAGAAAGTATCGACGGGACTATGAAACAAGAGAACAAATCAACCTTCCGATGACCTGAGCTCATCTAGCGCGGCGGTGACTTGCTCACGCACAAGCTCAATCCTCTTCAGATAAACCTCCAGCTCAAGTATCTGCTGCTGCCTCCACCTATCAGCACCGGGCAACCCAGGGTTCAGCCCGGCAATGCCAAAACCAAGGCCAGCAATATCAGCGTTTAATCCAGCACCCCCAAATCCCATGTTTAAGCCCATTCCTGGACCAGTCTGCCCAACCACAGCGAATGAGGTGATGAACTCCTTCAGTAGACGTGACAGAACGCTCCGGACAGCCTCCTCATTAGCACCATTGGCAATCACTGGCATTGGCTCCGTCTCCGACACCGGTGGCAGCTGCGCAATCTGCGGCAATGTGTTCTCCATGGCCGCGACAAGCGGCTCCTGATGAGCTCCATCGGTTGAGGTCAGCGCCGGCGCGGAAGGCAATGCTGCGGCCTCCTGCTCTTGCGCCATTCTCCGCCGGACGCGCCGCCCTCCCCTGCCCCTCGGCGTCGGCGTCGGCGTAGGGGCGCTTCCGCCGAAACCATCCTCCATCGCAACAGGCGTCGTAACTGCCGCAGTGGCAGCTGCGGCGGCGGGGTTGATGTCGTCGTCGTCGGAGGCGGTGCCGTCGCGCTTGAGGGCGGGGGGCCAGATGTGGCGGGCGAGGTCGTAGATGGCGCCCTCGTGGGGGGTCCTGAAGGCGAAGCCGGCGGCGGCGGCGTGGGGGGAGGAGGCCATGCGGGCGGCGCAGAGGCGGTACTTCTTCTTGAGGCGGCGGAGCTTCTCGACGAGCTGGCTCTTGGTGAAGTCGAAGGAGAGGCGCCGCCGGATCTCGTCGTAGAAGGGCCCCGTGTCGTACTGGTGCGACGCGAACGTGGTGCCCCGCCGCGCCGTGAAGTCGAGGAACCCGCGCAGGATGAGGAGCTCCTCCTCGTCCGTCCAGAGCCGCTGGAACAGCCGCCTCGAGTCCTCCGCCCCCGCCCCAGGCTGCAGCTGCGGCGGCGGCGGAGGCGGAATCGCGGCGGTGGGCTCCGGAGGGGCGTGGGGGGCGGCGGCGTGGTCGGGGTTGGAGCCGTCGCTGTCGGTGCCCTCTTCGTCGTCCTCGTCGGCGGGGGAGGAGGAGGAGTGGGAGGCGGCGGCGAGCTCGTCGGCGGCCATGGTGGTGGTGGTGGGGATGGGATTAGCTAGGGGTTTGGGTGGGAATCAGGTTTCGGATAGGACTGACCAGCTGGGTGCGTAGCAACGTGGCATCATCGCGTGGTTTTCTTCTGTTGGGTCACTCACTGCTCTGTGCGCGGTAGGGCCCAGTGTGCTGAGGTGAAAGCAGTCAATCCGACTAACGTGGGTCCCACATAATAAGTGGTCAGCCTAACAAAATGGGCGGTGTCTGGGAGGACGAAATAGTACACCAAGGTCCCTCAACTTATCATCGAGTTATAAAATCGGTCCCCAACCACAAAACCAGTGTCTCTTAACTAATCAAAACCAATCATAATAGTTTATTTGATGGTTTTGACCCGATTTTATCCTACGTGGCTAAGTTAGTATGGAACCCACATGGGACCCACATATCAGGATGCCACGTTATCCCTCTCCTTTCCTCCTCTCTCTCTCTCTCACTCTTCTCTTCTCCTTCTCTCTGGGCAAGCCGGCCGGTGGTTGGGGAGGAGGCCACCGGGGCTAGGCAGGAGAGGAGGAGCCGGCCAAAGATGGGGAAGCTTGGCGGCAGCCTGGCGCGGGGGAGGTCCTGGCGGTCAACGTCGAGGCCGCGGAGGAACTTGAGGCGTTCTTACGGAGGGAGCAGGCGAGGAGGAGAGGCCGTCGGTGGAAAGGCCGAGGCGAGGACTAAGTCGAGCTACTCCTGGAGCACCACGAGGGAGGAGGGGAGCTCGACGGCCTTGAGCTCGCCGGCAGGGTCGGAGGAAGTCAAGCGCGAGCACGCGGGAGACGAGCTGCTCCTTCCCCCCCTAGATCACAACACCCCACGTCATCGACGGCATCTCGTACTCCAGCGGCGGCGCAGCCGCCTTCGAGGAGAGCGGCGCTTCCGTCGACCACGCTCCCATATCAAGTCCCTCCGCGGCCTCGACGTCGACCGCCAAGACCTCCCCCGCACCGAGCTGTCGGGCGTCGACGGGGAGGCGCAGACGTCAATGGGGCAAGGCGGGAGAAGAGGAGGACGGCGTCGCGACGGCCGGCGGTGGGGAAGCACGGCGGCAGCCCGGCGGAGGTGGGGAGAGGCGAAGGAGGGAGATGGCAGAAGGGGAAGGGGAAGGGTGGAGGGAGTTCGTCGTTGTCGTCGCCGGCGAGGTGGGGATGATGGTGGCGTGGTGGAAAAAGGGGCGTGACGATGACCATCCCGTGGTTCAGCCGCTCCCCGCCGTGGCGTGGGAGGAAGGCGAATGCAGACTTGGTTGCTGCCGCCGCTCTTCCTTACGCGTTGACGCTTGGTCGAGATCGAGCGCGGTGACGATGCCGCCGCCGCCCACCGCACCAGCCTGCCTTGCCTAGCTCCTGTCGAGGAGGAGACACAAGAGAAGAGACATGGAGAGTGAAGGGGAATAAGAGGCTGACATGTGGGGCCACGTGGGTCCCACGCTGACTCATGCAACAGGATAAAATCGAGGTCAAAACCACCGAAGGACCTATTACAACCGGTTTTAATTAGTTAAGGGACGTCAAATATCTAGTTTTATGGTTGGGGGACTAACTCAGATGACAAGTTGATTTTCCTTCGGAGTCTCACTAACGTGAGGCCTACTAGGTCACTTGCTCGGCCCATATAAAGGCGCTATATAGATGGCCCATATGCAACATCTATTTAGCAGTAAATGTTGATCGCTGGTAATTATTGTACATCTGTATGGGGGTATAATCTTATCTTCTAATACTGGCTGTGCATGCAAACGATGATTAAGTCACGTGGCACCTTTCACATTGCAAATAAATCTTAAAATTATATGAGAGAAAAAAATAAGCGTAAAAACGTGGTAACAGTGCTGAGGTGTTGAACCATCTCCAGATTCCTACATGGCTCGAAAGAAAAAGGAAATAAGCATCCATGGGCAAAAAGATAATCAAACAGGACTAAGAAAAAAAATAGAACTAGATGCTATAGCTTACACACAGAGAGAAGATAAAATGCAAAAGAGAAGTGGGGAATAATCTAGAAGGATTGATGGGGCTTAAAAAGAATTTTACTAAGAAACAAAATATTAGGTATAGACCAGTGGAGCCCGGTTAGACTATAATTTTTATCAACAAGTATATTTTTTCGGACATAGATACTTATATTAAATCCTTTAGCTCATAAAAAAATTCTATACATTTGCAAACAAATGCCTTTAAAAGTATTATCACCTATTTTGTCAATTAATAGACAATACAATTATAATTTTACTCTACAAAGGAACCCTAAATAGTTCAGATAAAAAGGAGAGAAAACTTAAAAGATTTTCAAAATTTAACAAAAGAAAATTATTCTATAACAATTTTCAAAATTTCTACTTCCTAATTACAGAAACATTGTGGACAGGCTATAGCATAAGTGCGTCAAAAGACGTGCTGAGTTTCTATCTTTCCAAAACTGGCTTGTGTTTCGAGCCATCTTATTGAGCCATATGGCAATGTTAAATTTTGAGATAAATTTAAGAAAATTAAACATAAGAAATAGCCAAAAGAAAAGAAAAGGACAAATACAAATTCTAGAGACTTCACAACTATCTATCCTCTTTGAGATAAATCTAGAGAACATCCATAAGAAAATAAATACCGAGAAAGCAAACAAAAGGCACATCATCCAGATTCCAGAGGCTTCCCAAAATATTTTTCGCCTTTACAATCAATCTATCTATCTATCTATCTAATGCTGGTTAGTTTCATGTTAGCTCATTAGTTGGCCTCACTGTTTCATACTAGCTGATTGGTTGCTCTCACCGTCCTTTAGTTGAGCGACACGTGGCGAGATACAAGTGGCAGAAAGAGCGCCGAGTAAGAAAATCTCTCTATAAAACTGGCAAGTACGATGGTGAATTAAAAAAAATAATAGCGCCAAGTAAGAAAACCTCTCTATAAAACTGGCAAGTACGATGGTGAAATCTAATGCTGGTTGGTTTCATGCTAGCTGATTGGTTGCCCTCACCATCCTTTAGTTGAGCTGCATGTGGCGAGATACAAGTGGCAGAAAGAGCGTCGAGTAAGAAACCCTCTCTATAAAACTGGCAAGCACGTAAATTAGGATGGCGACTGGCAAGCACGCAAATTAGGATGGCGAGGTATAAGTAGCAGAAAGAACGCCGAGTAAGAAACCCTCTCTATAAAACTGGCAAGCACGCAAGTTAGGATGGTGAATTCAAAAAAAAAAGAAATAGAAGAAAATCCACTTCATGTGCGTAGCTGGGCCACGCGGCACCACAATCCAACCGTGCGTGATCGAACCAGTGCAAACACGTAAAAGAGGGGGAAAGAAAAATAAAAAAGTCAGCAAACATGTTCTGTGTTGATCGTAGGATGCTAATGAATTGGGAAAAGATTAGAGGAAAATAAAGTCTGTTTAGGAAAATTCGCCACTGTTAATGTTTTGCTCAACCTGCACTGTCATCATTGGTGATGGTGATTATCTTATCTGGTAATGATCGTAGGGGATAAGATGAAAGCCATGTTTAGATACACCCCAAAAATTTTCACCCTGTCACATCGAACATTTTAACATATGTATAAAATATTAAATATATGCTAAAAATAACTAATTGCACAGATTATGATTAATTTGCGAGACGAATCTTTTAAGCCTAATTGCTTCATGATTTAACAATATGGTGCTATAGTAAATATTTGCTAATGATAGGCTAATTAGGCTTAATAAATTCGTGATAACCATTTTCTAAATATATGTATTTTCTGCTTATATTATAAAATAAATAATATGTAGATTTTTCTACTTTTAGAAAACGTTACAATAAAACAAACAATACTAGTGTTGGATCCATGTCTGACAATACTAGTGTTGGATCCATATCTGGAGTCTTATGAGACAATACCAGTGTTGGATTCATATTTTGAGTCTTATGACAAATCTAGGCAACATGATAATAAAAATCATAAAAGAGAAATTGAAATATTAGTAGGACATATAGGCTAATCAGCGGAAGCGTCAACCGGCGCGATGATTTATATTCTAATCTGACAGTATATAGGTTTTATAGGGTTTTTTCAGGATGGCTTAGGAAAATTCGCGACTCTTGTTCAACCTGAGCTTGTCATCACATCATTGGTGATGGTGATTATCTTATCTCCGTTCGCTAAAAATTTTCACCATGTCACATCGAACATTTTAACATATGTATAAAGTATTAAATATAGGCTAAAAAAATAACTAATTACACAGATTGTGACTGATTTACTAGACGAATCTTTTAAACCTAATTGCTCCATGATTTGTTAATGTGGTGCTATAGTAAACATTTGCTAATGACGGACTAATTAGGCTTAATAAATTCGTTTGACAGTTTACTGTAATTAGTTTTTTTATAGTGCTCGAACACCCTATGCGACACCTTGAATAATACCCGATGTGACACGTCAAAACTTTACACCCCTGAATCATTTTTTTATAGTGCTCGAACACCCCATACGACACGTTAAAATTTTACACCCCTAGATCTAAACAATCCGTAGGCATCATCCTTAAAAATTTTGACTATGACAAAAGATCAAACGTCGTTTATCAAAAAATCAAAAGCATATGGAGTAATAAGGCATTTCTAAGGTTGCGCACCGGGCCGATCGACTAGCTAGGTCACAAGTGGCATAAAAGTAACCCCTTAAAAGAAAAAAATATACAGTGAAATAAAAGAGAGAGAAGCTATTTACAGGTTAATTTGCGAGCGAGAAAGGGTACCAGCTAGGTCATAGATCGTCTAGCTCAAAGCTTCAGTTGTTGCCGGAGTGGCGCGCGGCATGCATTGCCACCCTCCGCTGCCTCCTCTCCTCGATGGTCCGCTGGTCCTCCCGGAAGCAGTCGAGCGAGCAGTAGAACCCAATCCGGAGTTTCCCCTCCATGTCGTCGCCGCAGCGGAGGCACTTGCTCTCCGTCGCCTTCAGCACCGGGAGCAGCTCGTAGTACGCCCCCTCCTCGTCGACGCCGGTCAGCACGGGGTCGCCGAGCACGACGCCCATGAGGTCCGCCCACCACTCGGACCCCGTGCAGCGCACGCAGTGCCGGCCGCCGCCGCCGTGCTCCTCGATGCCGCGCAGCACGGCGTCGGCGAGGGGCTCGCCGGTGGCCGCGTCGGCGTGCGCGCCGTGGTGGGGGCAGAGGTCGGCGCGGAACGAGGCGCCGCAGGGGAGGCAGAAGGCGTCCCGGGGCAGCCGGGACGTGTAGTCCTGGGCGGCCATGCATGCGGCGACCCCGCGCGGGAGCGCGTGCCGCCCGTCCGCCGTCCGCGTGGGGAGCACCGGCCGGCCGCCGCCGTGGAGGTCGACGCGGAGCAGCGGGTCGTACCAGCGCGAGACGGCGGCGTGGCGGTGGTGGTAGCGGCAGCAGTGGGAGCAGAAGGCGACGCCGCACCGGATGCAGTAGGAGTCCCTCCGGCACGTCCCGGAGAAATCCTGGGATCGGAAGATCGTCCTCCCTATGCGCATCAGCTTCATGTCCTCCTCCGCCAGCGGCGGCGCCGCCGCCGATGAGGACGCCATCGGTCAATCCTAACTCGATCGATTCGATTGTTTCCTTCTGCCGCCTTGTATATGTACGCGCGACTGCAGTTAAGCCGGATTCGGAGTCCATCTGTCCATGTATGGTAATGGTATTAGTCGTATACGCTAACTACTACTAGGTCGGGTCGGAGACAAATTAGTCACCTCCAGCCGAAATTTTGATAAATTTATCCTTTTAGAAAACTTATTTGAAAAATAACCCATATAAAAAATTAATGACAAAAATAAACCGTCGATTCAGCGCCAACCCCGATAATACTAAGCTAAAACATCACGGCGCCACTATATTTGGAGATGATTCCACGTATATTGGGGTACAAGGTAATTAATACAAAAGTATCATCAAATTTGTTATGTGAACGTAGCTTGGTGGTGTGATGCTTAGACTTGTATGCAGCACATAATGTGGGTTTCGAATCCTTGACATAGCAACATTGTTTTTCATTAATTTTGTTAATTGGCCGATGTTTTCTTTCAGTTTGGTGGGTAATAGAGTGATTAGTACCGTATAGTGGCGAAGCCAGAATTTTTTCAAACCTAGGCCTCAATTAGTTGAATGTATATAATTTTATCTTTATCTTCTAGTTTTTGAAGTTTTAAAATGGAATTTTAATGAATATTTAAAAGTAGGGCTGCAGCCAACCCTAGTCCTGTCTCTGCCCCCAGTAGCATATAGGCATATACATATATGCGCGTAGATCCATACGTTGTTGACTGATTAGTGTGTACAAGGGGTTAGCACGCATTGGCGCTACCCCCAACCCACTTAGCCAGGTGGCACTGAGATGTTGGCGTTCACCTAACGGTTCATTTTTGTCATTAGTTTTTGGTATGGATTATTTTTCAAATAAGTATTTAAAATGGTCAATTTATTAAATTTTTGGCTGCAATTTTGATAATTTGACTCTTTTGAAAAATTTATTTCAATAATAACTGTATCAAAAATTAATTGTAAAAATAAGCTGACTGCTTAGCGCCAAAAATATTTCAGCGCTACAGCCATTAACGCTAATAACATCAGATTTTGCCACATAATCAGATCTAATGGCGCTGACTTTTATATGTGACTATACTCCCTAAACGAATCTGTACTGGATATTACATATTCTAGTACAATAAATTTGGATAGAGATACGTCCAGATTTATAGTATAGATATGTCACGTTCAGTATTAGATTGGTTTTTTATAGGACGGAGGGAGTAGAAAGCTAGACTTTATTGTTTAGATGTGAGGGTATAGCCTAGTGGAGGCTCCGCTTTGCTGCTTCTTCCACGTTCAAGGTTCAAACTCTTGGCTTCCATAAATTTGCGTAGTTGTTTTTTTTTATTTACCCAGTCCTCAACTTATCATCTTTATGCTTAAATTTTCTTTAAAAAATTTGCATGTTTTCAAAATTCATTTTATTTTTGAAATTGAAAGTTGAAATTAACTTATATAATATTTACCATTTTAGGTTTTTGCTCTCCATTTTTTTAAGAAAACACATGTTTTGTTGTAAATTTGTTGTTTTTTTTTCACTTACCCAGTCCTCAACTTATCTTAAGTTTTCTTGGCGTGATGGTCATGCGTTCATGGATATATACTTATTCTGTAGATTGTAGTGCATATGTTTTTTATAAAGTATCACAATAATAACTCAGTAAGCAGGGGCGGAATTGGGTCTAGGGCAGCTTCGGCTCGAGCCCCACTCGTGAAAATTATTTTGAATAAGACCACTCTGACTTCCTTAAAAGTGTCCCGAATCTAATCCGTGACCCTGAACCGTAAAACCAGATATCTTGACCCCCCCTAAACTGTTAAAACCGGTGTAATTTGACTCTCTCGACGGTTTTGCTGATGTGGCACGTTACATGGCGGTGTTGACCTGGTATTCGTCCCACGTGGCGTTGACGTGGTGCTTACATGACATTAGAATTTAAAAAAAAATATGTGGGGCCTATTTGTCATTCAAAAAAAATTGTGCAACCCACTGACAGGTAGGGCCCACATGTCACTCTATCCCTTCACCCAGCTCTCTCTGTCTCTCGTCTTGTTCCCCCTGCGACGTCCCCAATGAGCTTGACGCGGTGGGGCTATCGGCGCCGACGGTGGCTGCCCTGGTGGCGTCCATTGGAGCTCCCTCGCCGAGTTCTATCCTATTGCCATCATTGTTCGCGCTCCCTCGCTGTCCCCCATGCCGTGAAGAAGAAAAGGAGACCGGCGGTAGCTGCCCCGGTGGCGACACGACGGGCAGCGGCTCGCTTCACCAGGCATGGCCCACCGGCATCTGCTCCTTATTACTATCGTCGTCCTGATGAAGCTCTCGTAGGCGTGGGACGGTGTCGACTATCTGGGAGAGATGGAGCTCGTCGGAGCTCCTCCACTACCGCCCAACCTGACCGAGGCTCAAAAGCGAAGCTCGGCGTCGACCACCTGTTGATGCGAAAAAAACACACTAGCCTGGGAGGTCTGCTTAGCTCCAGTGCAGATCCAAATATGATGAGATGCGGGCGTGCCAGTCAGTTTGACTCTGCAACTGACAAGATATGTAAACAGTAGATCAAATAGCCGATCGGCTGACAAGCCGATGGAGTAGTTCCAGCCAATAGCCGATGCCAGCCGATAGCGATAGGGTTTTGAGCTATCGGCTATATGTCTAATGTAGATAATGATATAAAGGCAATCGACTGACGATAATATAGTATAACAACAATATAATCCAGTATAAACTAATCGGCTAACAATATGATAGAATAAGCACTGATCCGAAGGTTAAAGCATACATCGGCTGGAGGTCCGTTGCCATAAAATCCACAAGATTAGATTAAACAGTTAAATCTTTATTGCCATCGGCTAAATCCAATATGTATGCAATCCTTGTAAGCCAATGCAATGTCCAGATAACTCATCGGCTGAAACCCCGATGAAACCCTTATTGGCAATCAAGAAGCAGGCTAGAGATTATGGTTCTAAGCATGACTTAGTAGATCAAACTTAATTAATGCAACACTAAGTATAAAAAGAAACATAATATCTAGACAATCAAGCCGATGACTGAGTTTTCAGGGTGGTAGATGTCTAAGCTAATCTAATCTAGCAACGCAATTTAGCCGATAATGGCAGAAACCCTAAAACAAGAAGCAGCCGATAGAGCTAAATTGATATACTAAGACTAGATTAACAAAGACATATGATAAATAGGTAGGCAAATATACCATTCAAACCAGAGCAATCCAAGAGGTCGAATGTACTAATGCAGCCTTGAACAACGCCGACGTAAACGATACAATTGCCTGGGCCAGCGGAACATTGGATTTACCCCTTAGCCGGAGATCGAACACCAATGCAGCCACGCGTCAGGTGCCAAGTCCCGCCGGACGATAAAATAAAGTAGAAAAGGTAAAAGGTGGCGATGCGCCGAATTGTATTGATCGTGGAGATGATTACAATGATCCTGGGTGTACATATTTATACCCATGGGTAGATACTAGTCCTTGTAGGATAAGAAAGAAACTTTCCTAAAGATAAAAGGAAAACATAAAGTCCTTATCAGACACTAAACACACTTTCCTAAAGATAAAAGGAAACTAACAAACTATTCCTAATTAATAGATAAACTGTCATGCCGAATCCTCTTTGAACTCGGTCGCTTATGGATAAACTTTCTTTAGTAGATTAATTTCCTTAACCGAATCTAGCAGGAATCCGACTAATGACGACTTGATAACTCCCATCGACTGATTCCAGGACTCTGAAGCCGATAGTGACTCTAAGTCGATGATGACTTTGGGCTTACCAAATTCTGGCGTTAACACCACCTAAGAGAGATGCGGAGCTTGGCAGCGGCACCTCCTTCTCGAGCGACAGTCGGCTGACTTGCTCCTCCTTCTTGAGCTCCTATCTTCATCGAGCACCCCCTTCTCCGAGCGACGGCCGACGACCATAGCGGCACCACACCGCCCCTCTCCTCCTTCCCGTCTCCGCTCATGCATGGAGCCCATACCCCTTGGCCAAGCTCAGAGAAGGCAGGGTCAGCGGTATGGCCTGATCGAGAAAATAGGGTCGCTAGGGTGGCCTCGAGCTCACGGTGAGCTCCACTGCCACGCGCATCCCCTCTCCTGCCTATTCCTTCTCTCTCGCTGCTCTCCTGCCGCTGATGAGGATGCAGTCATGTCCCCTATTGTCGCCGCCCTCTCGCCCGTTGCCACCATTCTGGCCCCCGCATGCCATCGCTGCCGCCGCCGACGGCCCCCACTCGCCTAAGGGGGAGAGAGATAGGGAGAGAAAGGGGAGGAGGAAGGGAAGAAGGAATAGACTGACATGTGGGCCCCACAATTTTTTCTTCTGTGTGAATGACAAATGGGTTCCACATGTATGATTTTAATTCTAACACCACATAAGCACCTATGTCAATGACAAACCAGGTCAACACTGCCGCGTAGACGCCACGTCAGCGAGGGAGTCAATTTGCACCGGTTTTAACAGTTTAGGAGTCAAGATTATATCTTTTGTGATTCAGGGTCACGGATTAGATTCGTGTCGCTTAAGGGAGTCAAAGTGGACTTATTCCACAAATTTTAGTGGACTGGTTCCCATACATTTTTTCAGATTTTCCCGGTGGCCCAGCCTCACACGTAGCATGTTCATCCCAGCCCAATAAACAACCCAACCTTCTCTCTTCCCTCTCCTCTGGTGTCGTGTGTCACGAGCGCCGCCCCATCCTGTTCCCTTTTCTTTTCACGCTCTCGCACATCAACGACTGCCGCAGCGCACACCGGCGGCGGCAGGGATCCGGTCGCGGCGGCAGCGCGCACATCGGCGGCGAGCCGAGGCCGACGACAGCGGGTCAGCGGGAAGCACGACCCTTTTGTCAGCCACTTCTCAAAGGTTGATTCCCCATTTGCCCCCAAATCCAGGTCAAGTGTTCAGTGTCCTCGATTTGTTTTGCATTTGGTAACAGTGAGTCATTTAGAAATTGGTTTGATTTGCTAGATAAAGAGGAGCACAACTTTAAAAATCATTCTACCAAGTCCAGTCCAGTCCAGTGAGTCCACTCCAACTACAGAAACCGATGAATCCACCCCAACCCTAGAAATAGCAGGAACCAGTGCTAGTAACAATAGGCAAAATAATGTTGCGCTTGCTCCAAATATTGTTGTTGCTGATACCGGGCTTCGCACACCAATTGAACATTTGGATGTAAACATTAGGGATGCTGCTAGAAGGAAGTATTGTTGGGTCGGGCCCTCGGACGGGAGGGATGCTGCTAGAAGGGAGTATTGTTGGGTTGGACCCTCGGACGGGCTCAGCTCAATTCAAGGGTATTTAGATGAATACCTAGATTTTTGAATAAAAAATACATATATGAGGTACTTCATCTTTTCAGAAAAAAAACGAATCTAGCATTGGATGTGACACATGTCTAAATTCGTTGTACTAGAATGTGTTACATCCGGCACTAGTTGATTTTTTATGGGACGGAGGAAATATATATTTCGTATGTATATGGGAAAATATAGAAAAGAAACTATTGATAGAAAGAAGCCCCATAAAAAAGCCTGGCAGGCTGGTTCCCTCCTCCCACCTCCCTCATCTCCTCATTTTGCAGGCCCAATAGCCGAAACGAAGGCCCAAAATCAAGTAGCCCTAGACCTCTTCGGCACCTCCTGTGCCTTCCGCCTCGCTCGAACGCGCGGCGCGGCGCGGCGCCGCCATCGCACAGAAGCAGAAGCGCGTCACACGCGAGCGCGGCGGCGCACAGACGCCGTCGAGGCATCGCCCTCGGCCGGTTACAGACGACGTTCTCTCGCTCGGTCGGCCATCTCCCCTTGCTCACCGCGCGCGGCGCGCCCCCACCGCCCTTGGCAAGCTGCCTCGCCGAGTAGTTCTGATTCAATTCAATCGATTGCCAGAGGTAAGCCATCCAATCCTCACTTTCCAATTCGTTGAATGTGAAGTTTGAATCGCACATTTGTTAGCTTGCTGCCTGTTGAACTGCTTAAGCGGTCCATATAAGAGAAAATTTGAACCCAATTTGTTGCCTAATTTTGTAGACTGGACAAGTATACACCAGATTTTAACTCAAGAGAGCTGTACTTTGTTTATTGTAGTGAATGGCTGCCTAATTTTGTGCATTAACCATGGTGTGATGGCGTGATGTTGATGGATTCGTGGATATATACTTAATCTGTAGATTGTAGTGCATATATTTTTCACAAAGTATCACAATAATAACTCAATAAGTAGCACTGAAATACCATATTGTTGATTATTATTTTTAATCTGAAACATGAAGAGGAAAAATGGTCCCGCTATTTTTAGAAAAAAAATGGTACTTAAATACCATATTGTAAGATTTTTTTTTATCATATTTGATATGTTGAACGATTGTCAATCAGTAGTTTAGTACTTCCATATGTTAAGCACATTAAATTTATGGCCAATTCTGCTTATATCAGTTATATATTATACAACTATTAGTTAGAACTATATGAAATTATAGATATCAAATGTTAGGCTTTGGGTTGAATTTTGTTTTACCTCTTCCTATTTCGAATACCCAACCTTAAAATCCTAGGCCCGCCAGTCCATGTCAACAAGTTGATCATAAATATCCACAAACAAAAATAGAAGGTGTGAAGAGGAGCTTTCAGAAGTCATATGGTTCCAAAAACACAATTGGTTAGAGTATAGTGTTTCAGAAGTCAGAGGAGCTTTCTGTTTTTATTGCTTTCTTTTGAATTATGGTTTTGAATGCTACACTGGTGAAGGGTTCTGGTATTGCAAAAATGCAACTCACTCCTTTGATGCTCAGTCTTGCTTTTTTTTTTCTGCACTTGTACTGTACTTCAATGTATGAATTGCCATGGATAGTTTTAGCCTTCATTTTGAGCCCTAGGCGTGTAGAGATCCTGGTTCCGCCACTATCAATAAGTAATACTGAAATACCATATTGTTGATTTTTTTTTTAGTCTGAAACATGAAGAGAAAAAATGGTCCAGCTATTTTTTTAGGAAGAATGGCACTAAAATACCATATTGTAAGATTTCTTATCATATCTGATATGTTGAACAATTGTCAATGAGTAGTTTAGTACTTGCAAATGTTAAACACATTGAATTTATGGCCAATTCTGCTTATATCCGTTATATAATTCACCCATATATTGTTGTTCCAAATGCATTGTTGTGTTGATGCAAAAGTCTCATACAAATATTGTAAACCTATTTGAGCGTAAAATATTGTAAATAGAAGAATAACCAAGGGTTATCATTGTCCATTTCCTTCTACTCATAGGTTTTCTAGAGCTAATATTTAGCCAAATGCTTTTTCAATCACCTCCAGATCCTAGAGGATTTGCATCTAGGATCTAGAATTTAGGATTTGAAGCCCTACCAAACAGGTCCATAGATTTTTTCAAGTCTTATCCTCCGGGATGGAGGTCCATGGGTAGACAAGCAGACCTTCTGTTGTCTGTGAAGGCCAGTATACACAAGAGTCAGAGTGGAATACAATTATACTTAATACATTTTTTTCTTTTCTTTGAAACTAGCAGGACTGCAGGAGTTTGGGTATTAGTCTGTGCTGTTTATTATAAATTGATTAAGTGTTTGCCAAATAGATGATTAAGTGCTGTTTATTAGATGGGTAACACTCTAATAGATGAGAAATCAGTGCAGTGCGTAAGTCTATGTACATTGATCCTCTCAGACTGTCGATACTGAAATTCCAAAACTAATTCCAAAAGAAGAGTTAGGTTTTCTTGTGAGCATTTCTTTACAGTAGCACCTTAGGATGGCATAGCCTTAATGGCAAGGCTTAAAAGAGGAAAGGAATCTCTTATTCTTTATTAAAAGAAAAAAAATGAATGCTATGTAATGTAGTTACAAATAATTGTATTCTAGGAGCCAGGAGGTGTTGAAATTGGAAACCCCTGAAGTTTGATCAGTTGAACCAGTTATCAACTCCAGCAGAACAGTAGAATCTCTAGCTAGCCAAAGAAGCCAAGGATAGCAATGGCACTCCGGCGAGCACTGGGATGGTCAGAGGGGGAGGTAATGCGTCCAGAGTCTAAGCCTTGCTCCCGGTTGATGCGACAGACTGCTGGCGTCTTCTCTGTTGGCGGTGCCCTTTCTTTCTGGGTGCTCTGCCGCCTTCACTACGGTCATTGTTCTTATCCATTTAATTCTCCATGATTCATTCTGTTCTATATTCTATCCATCTTGCCAATGGTAGTTAGTACCGACCTTGTGTTTCTTTTGTAGGTCCAAGAATAACAGTTCCAAGGAGTCTCAGGTGGGCATCATGCGGAGCAATCTCTGTGAGCTCAGCATCGGCATTGCTCGTGCGACTCTTCAGCCCAGAGTGTGAACCACAGAATATAGCAGCTTATGACAAACTTGGACACAAGACTGGATAGTATTATAGAAATATTAGGTCTTGATCATCATCTAAAGAATTAGAGCTAGGTAGCAAACCTCTGTATCGTTTGCTGATTCAGTCTAGGAGATATATTGTATGTCTTTTTTCTGGAAGATGTCTGTATCGTTTGCTGATTCAGTCTAGGAGATATATTGTATGTCTTTTTCTGGAAGATGTTTATGCATGATGTAACTTGGCCTGAAGACCTTCCCTCCATAGGAGTATCCACTTCACTGGCTGCCGTGGACAATGATTGTTATTATTTTACCTGAAACCTGATGGGTTTAATAAGTTTAAGGAAACACGCTAGGTTTGTTGTTCTGTGGGTTTTATTTACTTGATAAGATTCTTCTTTGAAGAGAAAAGGACTGTCAATGAGGATGTATTTTTGTGTGCTCTCTGCAAGATGTTTACGCTCAATATGGCCTGCCCAAAGAACTGCACTTCTGTTCATAGTTCGCATTTGCTCTAGCATTCACCTCAAGTTGTCTCTGAAAATATGAATCACCTGTTTTAAACATCATAAATTAGGGGTTTTTTACTCATTCAAATAGAATCGTCCTTCATGTGATCATGTCTGACAACGCGAATTTATTGGATTTGTTGTTTTGAAGAGAAAGACAAAGTAATCTTTGATCCGCCATTAATAAAATGGTCATAAGGTCTTGCCTCTCTACCTTTTTCGAGTCAAAATAAAAAGAGAAAGACAAATGTATTGAATTTGTTGTTTTGAATTTGTTTTGAAAATTTGAAAAGAAAGAAACGTATTGGATTTGTTTGTTCTGAAGAGAGAGAGAAGGGGACTGACAACATTTATTTTGTGAATTTGTATTTTTGAAGAGCAAGAGAAGAGAGATCACTGGTGTCCTCCATAACCCGTGTAAAGACTAGAGTACTGAAACGTGCTTTTCAGTGTACGTTTCGGGTTGTTTCATTAGAATCCGAGTTGGAGTTGCAACCCTACCAGCGATCCTTCGCCGCCCCGGTGCACCTCAAATCAAATCAAAATCAAACTGCATCCATATCCTGACTTCGAAATTCGAATCGCGCGCATTACAAAAACTTGCATCGCTTCTTTCTCCCAAATCCCAATCAAACTTAGTCCGAAACTGTGCTCACCAACGAAACGCGCGATCGATCTCCTGGTGACCTCTCTCTGCTGATCCCTCCTTCCCGACGAGATTGCCATTGCCTGCCTCTCGCGCGTTCGATTCGATGCCGCTAAATCTCGCGCTGTGCTGCGCGCGCGGGCGCGGCGCCGCCGCCGACGACGGCGGCGACTGGTGCTGCTACGAGGAGCTGCCGGTCTCGACGCCGCCGCATGTGCCGCGGGGCTGGCCAGAGGGGACGAGGACGACGACTACGACGACGACGACGACGATGGGCTGGAGCTGACGACGAGGGGGGCGCCGGGGGTTAGGGACGACGCCGACGATCAGCAGCTGGTCTCGCCGGCGGCGGCGGCGGGTGGCGTCGGGTTCGTCGCCAAGTCGTGGATCGCGTCGGTCTACGAGAGGCTGTCACGAACGTTTTCCGTGCTCCCGTGACGAGCTCACCAACATGTAGGGGTGCAAACGGGCCGACCCACGAGTTTATATAAATAATAGTTTATATGGGTTTTTGTGTCACGGTCTAATTTGCCGCATCTAAATATATACAAATGGATCGATTTATAAACTTATTTATAAGTCAACTTTATACTTAACCCACTAGTCAAACCGGCGGATTACGCACTATTTTTATCTATAAGCGGGTTCGCGGGTAAACCCACTTACACCCTACTAACGTGTGCTCACAATTCACTAATTCAGTTCGGGTTCAGTGAAATCCCTTTTTTTTCTTTTACTGAGTTAGAGATAACGCAAACTACTCGATTTTTGGTCTTGTTATTTTTTTTAGAAAAAAGTTCAAATTGGATTTTACTTTTTTATAATTTCATCAGGATTTAAACGATTTGCGCGAAATCTGATGATACCGTCCTTCAGCGGATTTTGATTCGATATCGAAATTGCGAAATCCTGAGAGTGTCAGCACGTCGTGTTCGATGAATAGACGTGATCAAATCACGATCACGCTTTTCCTATTGTTTGTTTTAATTTTTTCATAGTTTTTTTAGATAACTTTTGAAGATATATGAGTATGTTTTTTTGGCATCTCACACGATATTTATTTGCACAAAGTGATGAACTGTACTGACCGGTCGTAGCGATAGGACTAGCAAGTTTTACTGGCACCACAGATGTAGCGATCATGTTCTGCGACGCCGTATCTCTGTCCATCTGTCGTCTTGAAAACAAAGAATCTATGCTGCGTGCTTTGCTCCGAGCCGCCGATGGAACATACAGGAGCAGGTTCGGTGGATCAACCATACAAACGACGTGAAAACACACAACCAGTTATTTACTCCTATTGAGGAAAAGGGAAACAAAGTTCTGTGGCGTTTTGAATCCATCACAAGTAATTAAGAGCAAGTTTAATAGTATAGCCAACTACTCCGATTTATCTATAGCCAATCTAACAGCTCATTCATACAATAGTTACATACTACACTATTAATAACTGGTTCCACCTGTCATACACACACTGCGTCTTGGAGTCCGTATTACGGCTGGCTACAAATCTATAGCTCGCTACTCTTCTCTCTTCTCACTTATCTCCTTAAAATATGTTTGCAGCTGGCTTATAGCCTGCTATTGTACCTGCTCTTGTGTTTGCATCCCCATGTTCTAACCCCTCTCTCGTTTTTTGTGTGCATGCTTTTCAAACTACTAAATGGTATGTTTTTTTAAAAGTTTCTATATAAAAGTTGTTTTAAAAAATCATATTAATCTATTTTTGAAAAAACAGATAGCTAATACTTAATTAATTACGTGCTAATGGACTGTTCCGTTTTTCGTGATAGAGGGGGAGTGTTCGAACACAGCCTTAAGGCAAGGATGCATGGATGCGGTTTCCTCTCAAACTTCTATTAATATTTTTGTCTGAAATTAAGAGCTGGAGTATGTGATTAACCCCGTGGCTAAAATGCCATCCACTTAAATACTACCCCTATGGGTGAAAACGGTTGGAGTCGGTATCATATATTAAAAACGACGGTAATTAATCATATTTATCATTTAAACTACTCAGTATCAGTATTAATATAATGTAGAATTAAATTAGAAAAATACAAAATTAATAAATAGTAAAAAAACGGTATGGTAAGAAAACGGTACCCATTATACGAAAATGACGCTAGGTCTACCAGGAATTTCCGTGGTTGTTCCCTACTCTTTTCGTAGTTGGTCGTTCCTCCTACTCTTTTCGTAGTTATATTTTGGGACAAAGGAAAAACCTTCACGCTAACAAATTCAAACTTTGATAACTTTTTTCTAAAATATATTATTAAAAACATATAACAAAATTTGTTCATTAATATCTAACCATATGAATATTTATTATCCGGAATCGGAAATCTGGTGTAAGTGTGGGCCCCACGCTTAGCTCTTTTCTCCCCATTTTCAATTTCCACGGTCCACGGGCCGGCCCCACTGCCCAGTCAGCCCGATCCGACGCCCCCATCCCACCACCACCACCGCTACCCCCCTTCTCGCGGATGCACGAGGCTTTCCTCGCGACGCCCCAAAGCCGCAGCAGCAGCGCCGCACGCGGCAAGCAATGGCGGACTCCATCGAGCTCGCGCGCCGCCTCTGCCTCCAGCCTCCGGCGCGGCGGACGGGAACGGGAAGGTGCAGGCCGCGGGGGCGCCTCGGAGCTCCAGCTCCCTCCCTCCGCGTCCCGCGCCCTCCCCTCTCCCTCTCCCTCTGGTCGTCGCTGCTCCGGTGCCGCGCGCTCGACTCCACCAGGCCGGTCGCGGTGGAGGGGGGCCTGGGAGACGAGGAGGACGAGGATGAGGAGGGGGAGTCGTACTTCGCCTTGACCTCGTCGAGGCTCTCGCGGGTGGACTACCTAGGGGAGAGCACCAAGGGGGATTTGAACGTGCGGAGGGAGCATCTCGACGCGTTTGGTGAGCTACTGGTTTTTTCCAACCTCCACACAAAATAAATTTGAGCTGTTTAATATAGATTTAAAAAAAAACTAATTTCACAGTTAGGGGAAAATCGTGAGACGAATCTTTTTTTAGCATAAGTGCTAAAGTAACTCACATGTACTAATGACGGATTAATTAGGCTCAAAAGATTGTCTCGCGGTTTTCAGACGAGTTATGAAATTAGTTTTTTCATTCGTGTCCAAAAACACCTTTCGACATTCAGTCAAAAATCTGATTGACACCCAAAAATTTTCTTTTCGCGAAGGCCCTACTTGCAATCCCCTGTTCAGAGGAGATGTTGTGTTTGCTAACCCGTTGTTGTTGATGATTATTATAGCAATACTACGGTGTCACTAAATTACAGCATCAGGCATCCTCATATTTAGATTTGCCGTATTGAGTTGTAGAGAGGCACCATCAAAACCGTGCCAGAGTCTTTGCTATAATAATTAATCCGAAATGTTTGCATTTTAGGTGGGAATGGCAAGTCGACATTGCATGGCCCTATAGAGGAGATAGCTTGGCAAGAAGCGAGAGAAGCTGAATCGTTGCTCCGTGAGTTGGGAATTGCAGTAATATTCTACTCTATTAGCATTATTTTTCTCCTTGTTGATGTTTGGTAATTGGTATGCTTTCTTCCATTTCTATTCATATTCTGTTAAATATATTCGGTAGGGCAGTAGGGCACCTATTGTTGCTGTGAGCCTGTGACTGAAGTAACTTAAAACTTCGCATTCAATTTGCTTCGGGTGATCATCTCAAATCTCTAGCATGGAAATAGAACTTTCATGAATGTGTTCATCAAATTGTTGTTACTTGTAACACTCATGTTGCACTGAGAAAGTCAATTACCAAGACGAAGTTAACTTTGAGAAATGGTATAAAGGTGATAATACTGTAATATTGTTCAGTTTTGTTCTTGGAAAACAATTTACAATTCAATAGCAGAATATGTAGAAGTCTTCGTCTATTGGAGAAAAGCTTAATAAAATTTATTTTTCTTGCCAAAACATCACTAATTTTGCTTGAAAATGTTTTACGATTGTTTTGAAAATACATGGAGTTCTCTATAAAAATCCAGAAAAGGCATGCCTTTGTAGCAACATGAACTCCAAATCCCAATATTTAGTGCTATCCAACAGTTCACATGAATCATGGCAAAAGCCAAACAATAAGGGTGAAAAAAGATCCAAGAAAATTCTGAACACTTGTGGCATAATTTGTTAAAATCTATCCAACATTTCAGCATGAACTCTTGAAAAGGATCCAAGAGTTCAGTGTTTAGTCATTCACTCTGAAATTCTGTATAGTGCATATCAGAATATAGTTTGCAATTATCTTTTTACTGCTAAACATTTCCTTCTTTAACTCCAATGATTTGTTATTCCTTTGTCTATCGATGTATCTTGATTGACTATCGCGATGTATCTTGATTGATTATCTTCTTGATGAAGAAACTAGCTTTATGATGATACAATATTAATGAATGGTTGTTAACACGCAGGATCCTTTTTCCGTAAGACACTCTCCTCGTGGAATATTTTGCACCAGGACACTAAATCTTCGATCTATCAGTGTCATTGGCTACGATATGGACTATACATTGATTCACTACAATGTGATGGTACTTCAATGTCTATATCATCAAATTGTCTACGAATCATTCTAAAGTAGATGATTTACATATGTACGAAATTTACATATTTGTTGAACTGATATGACATGATACTAGCTGATAATTTAGGTATGGCCTCCTGATTCTCACATCAGGCATAAAAAAACAACATGAGTGCTTTGTGTCCTTCCATATAGTTCTTGTGGTAAATCGCAGAAAAACCAAAATGTTGTTACATCTATGCAGGCTTGGGAAGGGCGTGCTTATGATTATGGTATGGCCAATCTGAAGGGCATGGGTTTCCCTGTAGATGACCTTGAATTTGATCCTGACCTGGTACTGTACTGTAGTATTGGGTACTCCATAATTCATAATATCTCAAGGCACATGCATAACCCCTAATGATACCATTATTCTCACAGGTTATCAGGGGTCTAATTATGGATAAAGACAAAGGGAATCTGGTCAAAGCTGATCGTTTTGGTTACATTAAAAGGGCCATGCATGGCACCCAGATGCTTTCAACTAGTGCTGTGAGGTATTGATAAGATATTTTGTCAGCTTTACTGTGGTCCTGAGTTGAGAGAAGATAATAAATCTTATTCATGTCCATGAACAGTGAAATATATGGAAGAGAATTGGTGGATCTACGGAAAGAAAGTAGATGGGAGTTCCTTAATACCCTTTTCTCTGTGTCAGAAGCTGTTATGTTCATGCAGGTCAATTACCTGTCTCTCTATCTAATAGTGTTCATTTCATGCTTGTGCTATGATACTTGACATCTCATTATCCATCAATCCAGAACCATCGTTCACATGTGTGTACAAGAGTAGTTTCAGTGTTAGTAAAACACTTGATAGGAATTGCAGTCATGGGATGACGAATTCAGATAAAAATCACGCTCGGTTCTGGCCTGGTTAGAGTTCTCTTTGCTAGGTTTTTGATGTTCTTGTCTTTTTCATTCATGAATAATGCTCCTTTGCCTCTGAGTGCTCGGAGTTTGGACATTTTACATACATTATTTAATACGCATATGGTTTGCAAAAGGTGTCCTGTGTGATTACAGATACCAGGTTGTGATCTAAGAAATCCAGCAAGCTTACTCTCCTATCACAAAGGACAGTATCTACTCCTAATACATGTAATTTGACATGATCAGTCCTGCTTGATTCATTGATAATATTTTTGCACTTTTAATTGAAAATTCAGTGTGGTTAGACCTTCTGACATTTACACTTTATAGTGCGCTACCTTGAATGTCTATTGAAGTTTGAATTGATCCATATTTATATGGGCGTGGGTCTTCTGTTCAGATGGTCGACAAGTTGGATCAGGGGTTGGTGCCAGCTGAACTTGGGCCACTGGATTACAAAGGGCTGTACAATGTAATTAGCCTTGTTACCTCTTTTAGCGTTGTGCATGTTTGCTGTTGTAAAATTTTAAGGCTTTTCTTTTTTAGGCTGTTTGCAGGGCACTTTTTCGAGCGCATGTAGAAGGTCAACTCAAGGTAACGTCTGGTCATCATTACTCATTAGATATGACAATACTCTATATGATCAATGTTGGTCTAAAAAATTCTTTAGCTGGTTGAAATGTAGAGTGAGATAATGGCTGAGCCAGAACGATTTGTAGAGCCTGATCCTGAACTGCCTTTAGCTCTTCTGGATCAAAAAGAGGTTAACACACAATTACCTTACAAGTTCATGATCCATTAATAATATTAGAACTTTTGTACTTCTCTGCATTACTTTGCTGATTTCCCCCTTTCAACTCATCAGGCTGGAAAAAGGTTGCTTCTTATTACAAACTCAGATTACCACTATACGAACAAAATGATGAATCATGCATTCAATCGCTTCCTTCCTAATGATATGGCATGGAGAGATCTGTTTGAAATGGTGAGTAATCAAGTTGCTGGTTCTAGATTGAACTGTTTGTCCTTCTTGCTTGCCCGCCATGCTGAAAACTTTACTAAGATCACTTGATTCATTCTTACTGTAGGTTATAGTCTCTGCAAGGAAGCCAGAGTTTTTCCAAATTTCTCATCCGCTATACGAGGTTGTAACAAATGATGGATTAATGCGTCCCTGTTTTAAAGCTAATTCAGGTGTAAATCTTGATATTTTTCTGCTGTGGCCAAATTTCTCTAGAGTCTCTTTGCTTTATTCCTTTTGTTGATTGCTAAAACGATCAATTTCAAGTTTCAACCAGCAAATACACACTATATGGCCTGTTTGGTAGAGCTCCAACTCCTAAATTTAACTCCCAAGAGCTGTGTCTGAAGTGGTGTTGTGGAGCAGTCTAAACCCAGCTCCACCTCTCTTGTTCATTTTGTGAGAACACTCCAACCAGCTCCACTTGTTTGGCTGGGCTCCAGCTCCATGAGAGGTGGAAATGGAGCTGGAGCTCTGCCAAACAGGCCCATAATTTCATTTAAACTCCAGGCAGGGTAAAAGGATAAAGCAGTAGATGGAAATGAAACATAAGGTGTAAAAACAGCAATACAAGTTCATTCATGCTATGAGAGGAACAGGACACTGATTTGCATATCAGTTATCTACAGCTCTAGCTTATGACTTTCTGTGTGCTGAAAGCACATCTAACCTCTGTTAGACAATAATCTGAAGTGATCAGATTCTCTGTAGTTCCGTAGGTGGATCTTATGTGCCATATGCCCACAACACATGTAGGTTTCTTTGTGAAATTGCATAAGAGATCAAGAGGCATGTGGATATGCTCGCTTGAGTGTTGGTATTTCATGTTTGGCATTATAACATAAGGTGGAACAAGAGCAAGTGCATCACACAGCGAAGAAAACAATGTTGAGTCTTCTGTATCTAAGATGATTTCTTCTCCCTATGCCATTGTTCATCAACAATTGAGCTACCTCCTTTCTCTGCTACCTCTCCGACTTAGGTTGTATTTTCGTTATATCTTGAAACCATAATATATTGTTTCATTTCTAAGCACGTGTTTCTGATGCACTAGCAGCTAGTTTGAAAGAAATCATTCTTTTCTGCAACTGACTTGTGAACCTTTTCTTAATTGGGTATTTAGGTGGCTTGTACTCTGGTGGCAGTGCTCAGATGGTTGAGAAGTCACTAGACATCCATGGAGATGAAATATTATATGTGGGGGATCATATTTACACAGATGTAAGCCAGTCTAAAGTTCATTTACGATGGAGGACAGCACTAATCTGCAGAGAACTAGAAGACGAGGTCAGTGTACTCTTTCTCTCGCATTTACCTTCAGTACAGGATGAGAACTGTCAGCTGAGGGGCTTTACCATAAGAAAATATTGATAACACTAAATTTATGCACACTGGCGATCTATATATATTAGTATATGACTTAGCACTAAAATTTAGTTTTCCAGCTATATGTCTGTGAGGTTGAAAGTCTTTTCTGACACCCTTTTTAATTACATAACTGATCTTTCCCCTGTTCTTTATTTGATTTCTTATACTTTCTTGAGGAAAACATATTTTGAATCACGGATTGTCCTCTAATTATCAGTCTTTGGTCTTTACGCATGTCCTATTGTCTCGCTTAGGTCCATGACTTTTAGTTTTGGCCTATTAAATACCTAAACTTACACAAGGGTGCCACTTATCAGAGTTCTCTGTTGGTGAAATGTTGAAGTGACAAAACAATGCCATGGAGGATCTCAAGTCCTGGAATATATGATCCCATTATGTAGCTGATGCCTTTACCCTTTAGACCATTAACCGGCTTATCTGCAATATTTGTGTATATATTGATTCTGAATTCGTTTGAAGACTAACTAGTAAGGGCAGCATTTAGTTTCTATGCATGCTCTAGTTGCTGATAGAGGCATGCTATCATGTCCTGTGACCATTTTGTTCTCTCCTGTTTTCTGCAGTTTGATGCACTAATTCGAAGCCATGTTCAGAAAGAACAGCTTATCACACTTATACAACAAAAGGAAGTCGTGGGAGATCTTTTTAACCAGCTTCGGCTGGCTCTGCAGAGACGAACAAATTCACGCCCAGCACAGGTATTAATGTCTTAAATTGGAACAATGAAGCTTTTGTTAGCTTAAACATGTCTCAATTTTCTCTCTTGAGAAACATGAGATTCTGCCCTATACATTATGTTAGTAACAGTATAATTTCAGCTGTTCTAATCTATCATGTAGTAACATCTTAATCTTAAGCCAAAAATAAAGATAGTTTGGTGATTTAGTTTATTTTCTACTGAAGTATCAATTGTTTTCTTTTCCAGACGCTTGCTGCTACTTGTATGGATGATCAGGAGCTTACAGAAAGTATGCAAAAGTTGCTCATTGTTATGCAGAGATTAGATGAAAAAATTGCACCAATGCTAGAATCAGATGGAGAGCTGTTCAATAAAAGGTAAAGCATGCATGCAGTCATTGCGTAATTCCTCGTGTCTTTGAATGCAAGAAACGTCTGAAATTCGTCGCTTCTAGATCTGTTGCCCTATGTATTTTTGCAGAAAAATCATATTTTAAAGGCCATGTTTCAGACCTCTCATTCAGAAAGGTTTGTGAATCTTAAAGAAAAAAGCAGTTACTAATGATAATGGGTATTCTTGTATCAGTAATAATAGGCTGGCCTATTATGAAATGACTCTTAGGGTGCAATGAGGTGTGAAAAGTTAAATATAAGACCGTGCTAAGATAGATTGCTCGAGAACCCACTCTTTTCTTGCTGATGCTTTGCTTCCCTTCTATGATATACTGTCGTTACTTCACTCCAATTCCATCCATTGGACACAGTGGATATGGGAATCCAATCAAATAAGTAACAGTTAGTTGCAGTTGTAATTCTTTTTCATAGCTGCTTTTGTAATTTGATGATTGAGAGTTGAGAATATCAACAGGGTTAACTTGCAATTAGCTTCTCATATCTTCCTCTTTTTCATTAAAGAATATCTTCAATCTGAGGAAATGAGGAGTATGCTAGGACCAACCCTTAGTGCTAGGATCATAGCCTTTTAATCTATGATTGGATGGTTAGATTTGATTTTATGCAATGAGGTTGGGTTTGGCCAATCACATTTAATCATGCTTTCATGGGGTTGTGGTTTTGAACCATACTGAAACAAACTTGTGGAATCCAGACACCATAATTTATCCTTATTGGCCCCTAATCATTAGTAACTACTTTTGGTCTAACGTTCATTAACACCTTTTAGAAGAGCGGTTATGACGCGAGGCCCTTTGCATTTATATGTTTTGTTGCTTCCGAATCCCAGTGAATCTTTGATATTTGCTTTTTGTTTATAATGCCTATGCCAGAACTACAGAATTATAAAACCTTTGTAAGCTAAGCAAGCTTTTTTTTTTTTTTTGCCTGTTAAGATGGGGTTGGCTATCACGTACGGGCCTATGGGATAAGAGTCATCTGACGAGGCAAATTGAAAAGTGAGTGGTTATGGTTTTTCAGTGGTGAATATTATTTTATGAGCCCAAATTTTATCTGTGTAAATGCAATTATTTTGTCCTCGGTGCAGATATGCTGATATATACACATCAAGGGTTTCAAATTTTCTACATTATACTCCATTCATGTATTTCCAATCACAAGAACAGGTAATTGCAAAACTCTAGATGATTTATTTCCCTTTTACCTTCTACATTTTATCATGAGTAAAATGCCCGGCGGTCCTTAAACTTGTTAGGAGATTTCAATTAGGTCCACGAACTTGCAAAGCACACATCGAGGTCCCTAAACTTGATTTATTGTATCATCCCGGTCCAAAGCCGCGTTTGACCGTGATCTTGCTTACGTGGCACACCACGTGGACGATGACATGGAATTTTTATTATTTTTTTCTCCATTCTTCCTTCTTTTTTCTCGGTGGTGAGAGGCGGCACGAGGGGAGGGGTGTCGCAGTGGTGCTTGGCGAGGCGCCGGCCGACTGGCACGGCAGAGGGAGGGCGGCGGAGGCGGGGAAGCCGGCGTGAGGAGGCCGTGTCCGGGGTCGGAGGCGAGTACGTGGCAGCGGCGAGTGCGTGGGGGCAGCGTTGATGGGGGGAGGATAGTGGCGGCGGCGGCCTCCTCGCGCCGGTCGGCCGCCGCCCCTCCCCACCTTCTTCGGATCTCAACCGGAGAAAAAAGAAGGAAGACAGAGAAAAAAAAGAAGGAAGAAGGGAGAAAAAATAAAAAAAAAATCCATGTCATCATCCACGTGGCATGCCACGTAGGCAAGACCACGGTCAAACACTGCTTTGGACCGGGATGATACAATAAACCAAGTTTAGGGATCTCGATGTGTGCTTTGCAAGTTCGTGGATCTAAGTGAAACTTTCTGATAAGTTTAAGGACCGTTGGTTCATTTTACTCTTTTTATCATAGTCATTTTGACTGATTGAGACCTGATATTTCTGTTTCCTTAAAACAATCAAAGAAGACAAATTTGAACAGCAAGTAGAGCTGTGTCTTGTTTGCTAAATCTTCCTAAATGAAAAACACTACATCTGGTTGCACGATGCAGCGTATGTTCAGTTTGCTATCACCAGTTCCGTAAAGACAGTAGAACATCCAAATGCTCTGACTTCCATGCTATCGTCTCTTTAGCCCACTGTTTAATGTTTCTTCATAGATAATCACTGCCGCACTCCCCGTCTCATCTGTTTTACGACCTTGTTTATCCTCTGAGCATGTTACAGACGCTTGGGCATGACGTGCATTCCTATTCCCGGAGGCAACAACACTGACATTCGTTCGATTCATGTGGTGGAGTCGGGAGAAAAATCGGTAGAGATAGAAAGGCAGCTGGATGGACGTGTTTGTGCCAGTGTGAGCCGTGGCGATTGATAATTTGATATTGATACAGCGAGGCAGCCATTTGGAACGTTTTCGCGTTACGTAGCGATCATGTCGTGTATAGCTGTGTGTACTTGGGTGTAAGTAGAGTCATTAGCTTGTAATAACACGATTGGAATAAGCCCGTGCGGTCGTTTTCTTTCTGCTGGCCGACTCAAAAAGAAATTTTGTTTGGTTAGGCAGAACGACCGTGGAAAGTTGGGCATGTAATTTGTAAACTTTTAAGTTTTGTAAGATCTTTGTCTAATCATCTTAGCGTCTGTCTAAACTCTGGACTGTAACTTGAAACAGTTAAATTCCAGAAAAATAAGAAGAAATCCCATTGTTGTATGTTTTCATAAATTAGTTGAGCTGCTCTGCTCGTTTGAGCTTGGGCTGTGGAAACATGATCAAAGCAAACTTTTATATTTTTAATACTAGAAAAAATATCCGTGCATTGTAACGGGTGAAGTCTATTTTAATCTTATTATTGTTATATGGTTTAGTTAAGATGAAATTCATTGGTGGAGTTCACTTGGATATATATATATATATATATATATATATATATATATATATATATATAGAAAATCATAAGCTGCAGTTAGGAATCCGATCGTCTCAAGTTAGCATGCGAGTATTTTTAAAACATATTTCTTATATGATTCCTTCTATATTATCAAAAGTGAACGATCTTAAAAATCGACTCAAATACGGATATGTATTTCCAAAAGCAAACGAACTTAGAAACCGACTCTTACACTGATGACGTACCAAAATACCGGCAAAAACATTTTTAATTTTATAATAGTAGAGATGTGTTATTTGTAGTTTAAAAGTTAATGCTGGAAAACAGACTTTGATAAAAAAAAATCCAAATGAACTCCAAAATTAAAATTTAAAATTCACATTTAGTCTATGGCTGATAATAATCTAAAAACAGATGATAGATTGAGAAGCAAGATTGCATAAGGCTGTGGTTAGTTCCAAGTCAAAATTGGAAGTTTAAAGATGGAAAAGTTGAAAGTTTGAAAAAAGAAATTGAAATCTAAACAGGGCCTGAAGCTTTTTATTTTTTTAAGAGCTCTTTCACCTAACAAGTGAATAAAATAAAGAAGGATTTACATTTTTCTTTGAGGAACCAAGGATTTACATCTGAGATTGGAGAAAAACAAGTCCAACTCCGTACTTTGTATTCTAGATTTCCCTAGCGAATTTGTATTTCGAAATTTTTGAAAAATTACGCTTGTAGTGTGTGTGCACTGTGCAGTTCGATCGAGTATAATCCGCACTTTCTCAAGCCAAACCCCCCTATCCTCGCCTCGGTCACCAGCTTTGCGCCGCCCGCGTCCGACTCACCGGCGGCGGCGGCGGCGGCGGCGGAGATGTTGCGGCGGATGCGATGGATGGCGGACGGGGACGGGCGGTGGGAGCTGGACGTGGAGACGCCGGCGGCGATGGAGGGTGCGGCGCGCCCCGTCCCCGGCGACCCGCTGCCGCTCGGCCTCTCGCGGGGGCCCCGGGTCACCCGCACGAAGCAGCTCGACTTCCTCCACCGCTTCATGGCCTCGCCGCTCGTCCCCTCCTTCTCCGCCTCCGGCGCCGGCCTCTCCGTCCACCACGCCCACCTCGTCCACCTCGCCCACAACTGGTAACTGAAAGTCACTCCCGTCTCCCCCCACTCACGTTCGATCTTACGAGAGAGAGAGAGAGAGAGAGAGAGAGAGAGAGAGAGAGAGAGAGAGGAAGTGCTCGTATTTAGGCTGCTGCGGTTAATTAGATAGCGAAATGCAGCTTTGCAATGTTGCGAAATTCAAGTGAAAAATGGTATATGTTATATGTACATATCTACGCAGCTCAAGTTTATGCGGTTATTAGATTCTCAAATGTGGTTCGCAACGTCACGCCGCTCAAACTTCTAATGAACTGACGATGGATGTGTTTTTGTGTGCTTGGTTCCTGTAGGTTCATTTGAGGTAACCGTGGAATCATTCTAGCTATGTAGTCTGCTTTTTTCTTAAATGGTTCGAGATTGATTTCGGGATTATGTAAAAAACATCTGCTTGGAGCCATCACCTTCTAGTCCAAATATGCCAATGTATGTGACTGAGTATGTGTCAGGAGACTCAGGATCTCAAGGGCAATGGTTTCTGTACCCGCTCACCAATCATCAACAGTCTGCTAGATAAACCATCAGTAGTAGATTTGTTCAGTTCTGTTTCTAAACAGAATTTGGATATTATTTTCGTTCATTCCAACCCTTTCCTGTCATAGGCAAAAAAAATCTGTAAAATTCAATGATTGCTTGCCCCTGATTGTGACATATGCACTGGCATTAACAACCTGGTGTGTAAGATGTATCTGACCAAAACACATGTGCACTACCATTAACGGCCCGGTGTATTATTTTCAGGTCTTTTACTATCTTGGAGCAACTTCATGTACAGAAGCTTGTAGCTGTTGTGAAAGAGAAGTTATCAAACCGGCAAGATGTCTCCTGGTCCAATGATATCAAAAGGCACCTGCATGATGTTATGTCTCTAGGTGTAGGCACAGAACTCTTGATTACACCAGATACCACATTGCTACTGGAGCTGTACAATCTGAAGAAGGGGGATCGGGGCAAAGCAATATTTCGACACAAGGCAAATTATCTGGATACTTTTTATGCTATTTGGTATATATTAGCTATTTGTGGGTATTCATTAAGCTTACAATGGGATTCTCATTAGAACACATTATGTTCCTGTATTGATTAGGTATCTAGTTATGAAGGTTTCACTTGACTGATGGAGAATTTCATCCTTCTTTATGGAACAATTGGTTTACTTAACTGATGATAGCTGTTACTAAAATTTTTGGATTAAAACTAAAGATTTCTTCACATTGATTCCAGCTTCCTCATCAAAATATTACATTAGAAGCATCTTGGCCTGGATTATTCATTGATAAAAAGGGGGTTTACTGGGATGTGCCGTTGTCATTATCAGCTGACCTGGCTTCAGTTGGCTCCAAGTCTGGATTGAGTTATCATGTACTATTACAGCAGAATAGTGGAGAACCGAAATGCTTTGGTGGTGGTGAAGAAACCAGTGATGTTCCTGTTGCTCTGTTACCTGGGTTATGTGCTAAGGCAGCTGTTTCGATTAAGAAAAGCATTGATGTTTGGAGGAAAAAAGAAGATAAGCTAAAAAATGTCCAGCCGTATGATTTATTTCTCTCAGAACCTCATGTTTCGTTCACCGGGATCATTGGTAAGCATTCACCTTTTCCTGTTGTTGATCTTCGGAAATTAGTTATGTAAGCTTATTTCAAGGAAACATTCTTGCTTCTACTTGCTTAGAGGTCCTATTATTGCTTTCCTAGCTGCCTTATAAACGTTTTCATTCACAAGTCATGCTGTCCTCTTTGTTGACACATTTACTGGAATATAACTTATTGATAGTTCAATGCATATGTTTCCTGGCATTGTGATGCATCTTGAGATACCATATGTCAATAGTAGTGTTCATTCTCAATGGCCGATATACTATCTACAGCTTGGTAAACCACCTGTCCTGTATGATTTACTGCCAAGTGTTTGGAGCTATGTCCATTGAAGAATCATGAACACCTATAGTTGCATGGATACATGAATTAATTATATTTTTAATTCTGTAACCCTCTCTATTAGATTTACGTGTTATCAGCTGTGCACAAAATAACTATTTCTACTTTCTTTTTGTTCAGGTGCAGTAGCCAGTGGTTCTTTTGGGGATTGCTCAAAAAGAATGTCCATGCAAAATGAAATACAAAAATCCAATGCCTTTAAATATTTTGATGAGAGGAACAAGTTTGCTGCCTTTGCAGACCTCTTTGCGTCTGTTAATTTTACAGCTCAACACGGGAATTTTCAGAGGCTTCTCCTGGATTTGACAAGGGTAAGCGCCCGGTTAGATATATCCTCAGGATCATTGTTCTTGCGTGGTGCTTCTCAGCTTGCACAAGATTTCTTCTTCTCTCGACGCCCTGATTTAGAGACATTCTGTGATGTTTGTCCTGATGTGATTGTTTCTCTTCAACAACAGGTGAATCACATCTTCCTTTTTCATCAGCTTGTGCTCTGATACCTAGAAAGCTAGAACTAGAAGGCCATTCTGTATGAAGATTACCCTGGCACAAATTCATGTGATCTATTTACTCTTTTGTTTTGCTTTCATATTTTCAAATGGATATGGTACGTTGTTGTTCAACCAATAGGTGGATGGATATTTTTCCCGACATGCTTTACTATAATAATTAGTTGATATTTCAGGTGATAATAGAAATAAGGTATGAAGACTTCAATTGTATTGCCATTTTCCAGCAAGATAGAAAACATTGGTGGTACTTTATTATATACAGAAAAATTCTTACATATCTAGTTTATCGATGTTTCTGTAGAAACAATTGCTTGGTGTCCTAGATATTCGCTACTTCAGTTCAGATATCAGTTTCCTTGAAATCAATAAACTAATTAGTTATGAGGATCAATGGATGCTGCTCTAGCCTGCAGCAGAACAACATATGATCCATATCACCATTTTCATGTTAAAATCAACTTTGGAATTTATGATGTCTATCCAAACTGGCATAGCTAATTACTAATTTCATGCTTTAAAATAGGTGATTCCCCTAGTTAGTGTTTTTGTTTATCACCAAATAATATCATTTACAAAATCTCAGTGCTGCTTGGCACATTTTCTGACTGGTGATTGCAGACTTGTGGTATTGACGTCTGTTTTTACTGTTCCAGTTACATGCCCAAATGTGTAAAGTGATTATGAAAACCTGTTAATACTGTGGCAAACGCCAAATATTAAGTAAAGCTCTCATATAATCATTAACGTAAGCCAGTGAATGTAAGAGAGCTTAACTATATGTCATCCAATCCTATTGCACTCTACTTCTGACATCAATGAACACATTTCATTTAATAAAATTTTGAATGATAAGGTAAACATATCATGATTACATCCAGGCCATCTAATTGCAGACGGATTCTATTGTACACCTTTTTTACCCTTTTTTTCCTTGTTGCCTGCTTTTTCCTTATCTTCCGAGAAGATAAATTAACTAGACAAGATGATTATGTTACATAGGATGCTATCATAGAAAACTTCAAGTTCACACTATTCTTTGTTACTTCAAGTTCACACTATCTTTGTTCTTCTTGCAGATAGTTGGACCCTTCAGCTTTCGTGTTGAATCCGCAGTAACCATTGACCCAAAAAAACAAGACCATTATGTTCGTGTGGACGACTCAGTTTTTGCAATTGACTGGGCTCTGAAGGTCCTGGGTTCCGCAAAGGCCACTGCTTGGTATTCTCCTAAGCATCAGGAGGCAATGGTGGAGCTTCGGTTCTTTGAGACCTGAAGAGGTTGGCTCACCGTATCACATAAACATGATTTTGGGCTTTCTTTCTCGTATTGGTGCCAATGAGAACTAGGTCAGATGACTGTAGATGTTACGCAGTTTGCTCCATCAAGGCAGTTTGTAAATGTGATCAAGTTTATCTGGGGTTTCTTGCATTCACCTGTTGAAGACTGTCATTCTTGTAGGCTGTCATTCATTGGTTAAAACAGCTTTGCTGTTTAACAGGCAATGAGCCTTGACGGAGGGCAGTTCTTCGATTGTTTCGGTTCTGTAGAATAGTGTAGTTATGCAATAAGTCAATACGTGTCGACGACAATATATTTCTTGTTGTGTTTCATACTCGCTTTGGGCATCAGAAGAAAACTTGCTGATGTAAGTGATCGTCATCTGAATGACGTCTGTTATATATTCCTCCACTGATTGCTCGGCTAGGCCTGAAGAGCAGTTGATCTATATTACAAGTTGAATTTCGATGCGAATCACATCTGATAAATGATATCTTCTCATAAATAAGCTCAACATTAATGGCCCCATCATTTGCTTATCCTTATAGTCATACAGCTTATTAGAAAAAAAAACACTTGTACAAAAAACTTTTACTTTGTCCTTAGCGACACAAAAGTAAATTTTGTAAAATAAATCATGATTAAAAAAGTCAAAAAATTCAAATTTTGACTTATAAGTATAAGTATAAACGAAACAATGAGACCGTACGACGTAAGCTGTTTCTTTTGAATTTGAATATGTTTCATATTCACATGTTGATCTTTTTTTGGTGCTTCGTTAAAATTTGAGCACCACCATAAGCAAAGGGTTGCTATCAACCCAAAAAAGGTGTTGAGTGAGGCTATTAACAGTTGTTTCCTAGTAACAAGTTACTCGAAAATTGCTAGTATTTGTTTCCAAACAAAACTTGCGTTTCAACAAAATTTTGAATACTATACTTGACATATGTGTTCGCATTCACAACTATTTATTCCTTCAATGATAGACCACGTATCCGTCGATAACAAAACGCTCGTGATAACTTTATCAATCTCAAGATACGTTAGCTTAGGCCCTGTTTGGGGGAGCTAGTCTCAGCTGCAGCTTTTTTCGAAAGCTGCTTCTGCTAGAAACTGCCCCAAACAATCCACAGCTTCTGAGTTACAGATTCTGAAAAATGAACTAAGAAGTCAGAAGCTGAAGAAGCTAGGTTTCAGAGCTTTTCCAGATTCTCAGAAGCTGGCTACCAAACAGCTGCTTCTTATAATCTAAAGCTCCCCAAACAGGCTGTTAGTCTTCAAAAAATGCTTATAGGATAGGATGTGAGAGTATGCTTTTATACGGTGAGAATGCACTGTTGTGAACACCTACTCGGCTACTCCTACTTGAGTTTGAAGGGTGTACTGTGTTTCCAAAAAGAATTTGAAGGGACGTCGAGACGGACAGACAGACAAGAGGAAAAGCCTCAAGCTGTAAGAAGCCCACCTGCAAGTGGGCCCGTTCTTGTGCTCCGCCTCCGCCGGCCCACTGGGCCATTTCCCCTCGGCCTCCGAAGCTCACTAAACCCTACCCAACCTTCTTCCTCGCCGCCGCGTAAACCCACCACCACCACCATCTCCAGCCTCGCCGCCGCCGCCGCCGCCGCCGCCGCACCCGCCTCCACCATGGCGGCCGTCTCGAGGGGCCTCCTCGCGCGCCTCCGCCACCTCTCCATCGCGGGCCCACGCCTGCCCCCTTGCCACCGCCCCTTCTCCGCCGAGTCCCTCGTCTCCCACCCCGACGACGACGACGCCGCCGCCGCCGGGGGAGGCGGCGGCGGCGAGGGATCGGGAGGGGGACGGATCATAGAAGCTCGGGCGGGGGTGATGGGCCCGGACTCGCGGCGGACCGGCGTGATCGGCGTCAAGTGCGGCATGTCGGCGATGTGGGACAAGTGGGGCGCCAAGGTGCCCATCACCGTCCTCTGGGTCGACGACAACGTCGTCTGCCAGGTCAAGACCGCCGAGAAGGAGGGGTTCTTCGCGCTTCAGGTGCTACGCATTTCTGATCTCTGTGTGAAACTCTTGTTTCGATGACATCGCGAGCTAGTGGGGATCAGCTGAGTTCGTTTCGCTGGAAATTATTAAGTGCTGGGATCAAAAATGAAAGTAGTGTTTCTTCACTCTTTCGTTGGAGTGAGTCATAATAATTTAATTTAGACATGAAAATGATATATAATATAAATCTGATCACACATTGTAGGGCCTCTCCAATACCTGGTTGGTAATTCATTGAGATGTACTGTAAACAGTAACTGAAGCATATCCCTGCAAAAGAAATGAAAACCATGTATTCCCTCCGTTTTAGGTTATAAGACTTTCTAGCATTACCCACATTCATATACATGTTAATGAATCTAGGCACACATATATGTCTAGATTCATTAACATATAAATAAATGTGGGCAATGCTAGAAAGTCTTATAATATGAAATGGAGGAAGTAGCAATTTTCTGCAAATGTCTATTCCCCTTGTGGATAGAAAAAATGTGTAGAAATGACAATGTTTAATTTTTATAGTAGCATTGTTTTACCTCTGAGGCACTGCACTTCCGAAATTCATCGCAACAACTTATTTATAGATCAGGCACCTGGTTCTGGGATTTTGGCATCAATGAGTACATGTCATGTATTTGCTTTATCTGTAGATGACTCTTCTCCACCATGAATAGTTCAGACACATAGGGTAATAAACGTGTGCACTTAGATTTTATTTTATTGGCCCAAACGTAAGTTTGTTGGTAAATCTGTAGAGTTATTGATCGTTAACTTTGATCCATTGCCTTCCATTTTGCAAGATCTGTTCCTAACTTCTGGAACTCTTTTCCTGGTATTTATTAGCTTGGAGCAGGCCAAAAGAAGGAAAAACATCTAACAAAACCTGAAGTGGGCCATTTTAGAGCACAAGGAGTCCCTCTAAAGAGAAAACTAAGGGAGTTTCCTGTTACTGAAGATGCACTTATTCCTCTTGGAACAACAATCACAGTTCGCCATTTTGTGCCCGGACAATTTGTGGATGTTACTGGAATCACAAAGGGCAAAGGTTTTGCGGTATGTATTATTTTCCTATCTATGTTTGTTAAGCCAGCTATGTTCTGCATTTAATAATGTAAAAAGAGAGCATCAGCAATTTGCGCGTCTACTTGAAATTGAATTGTATGGCGTAATTCCAGCTCATAGTTATCATTTGATCTTGTTCCAAACAATTACTTAAAGAAATGCATTGTTGTGACTCTATATGTGACTTTCTAGTAATGTAAGCAGCATTTACATGTGTCCCTATCGATTGTTCTGAACATGCAAACAGATAATGAACATTGCTCATTCTCGAAGTGCTTTAGGACTTACGCAAGCCCTTGGAAGAGCTGAAGCATGGAAGTCATTATTAGAATATTGACCAATTGTAATAAAAAAACAGTGTAGTTATATGGTAGATGAAAAATATAGGGTGTTGTCACTTGTCAGTCACAGTGTTCAACAGTTCGTACATAATGTAATTCCAGTTACTTTGAGTTCTATTTAGGCAGCTGTCCAGTTTCGTAGTTCTAGGAAATGCCCCATCCGGTCCTAGGTTCTTATATTTTGGGACGGAGGGAGTAGGTTTTTTTTTTCTTTTTCTTTTTTTTTGCTTGATGGCTTAGCATTATACTAGAAAAGCAGAACTAGGTGAGTTAAGACTGAGAGGAAGCAATGTAGCAACTTGATTTACCTTTCTCTGAGTTATTGTGCTAATGATAAAGAAAAGAGTTATTTAGAGAGATTTTAAGAACCTTCAGGATCTGTGCTTGATATTTGGTAAGGGCTAATTCTAACAGTTGGTTCTGGGGACCTTTTTACCACATTAATGCAAGTTGTCGATGATTTCCAATGTTCAAGGCTTTAAGATTAATTTCACATTTGACTATATTATTGCAATCAGATGTATTGATTTTTTTATTTCATTTGATTAACTGTTCATAATACCACAATAGCATAGCTATTTGGATATTTCAGAATTTCACTTTCATAATCCATTTGCCAACACTCCACGGTATGAATAAAAGTCAATTCTTTAACACTTTTTCCTTGTGTAGGGTGGTATGAAAAGACATGGTTTTAGTGGGATGCCTGCATCACATGGTGCATCTCTATCACATCGGAGCATTGGTTCTACTGGTCAAAGAGATGCTCCTGGAAGGGTATGTCTCATAATATCCATGCACTGACCACTTGATAATTGGTATACATTTCTGTTCCCAGAAGATGCAGGTAATTGCCACTAGAATACGTGGCAGCATAGTTTTTAATAGAACGTTCCTAATGTAAGGATTAATCCTGTATAAGTATTACTGAAGTTATTTCCCAATGCTTAAATTGATCAAAAGATAATTCTTCTTACAGTGCTATTTTTCCACACTTCTAATTATTATTCCATCATCATTCATAATAGTTAGTAGATTGCATTGCATATTCTCTTTACTGTTATGATTATCCAGAAAGCACTATCAAGTGTGAATATGTTAGCAGTGCATTTTTTTCCACACTTCTAATTATTATTCCTTCATAATAGTTAGTAGATTGCATTGCATATTCTCGTTCCTGTTATGGTTACCCACAAAGTGCTATCAAGTGTGAATATGTTAAAATAGTAAATGGCATAGCCAAAACAAGAGTACAGCCCTACTTAAATGGAGTATTTATTATGTTGAACTAACAACGCCCTTCACTGGAGATGCAGACATACAAGCTAATGCTTTTTACATAAAATTAAAATGCACCCCAAATACTTTTAGCCGTTTAGATTAAAATGGCTTAAAACAGGTCAAGTATATCTTGATTTGAATGAAACTCAAATGGTTAAAAAAAGGGAAGCAGGGCAGGTGCAGCTTTCTTTATCTAGCTATCTAGGTATTGTTTCTAATGGAGAGATTGTTTCTCTTCGTAAAAATGAATCAGAATCTAGATACAGACAATGTTGCTGTTGATTTGACTTTATCCTTCCCACCTACTACTGGCCTCAACTTACAGTATACCAACTGCTGGCTTCTTACCAAAGATTTGCCATTTGATGTCCCACTGACATGTTACTGAGAAATCCTGTGATGAGTCCTAGAGTGCAACAACGGAGCAGAAAATCATAGATTTTCCTACGGCAATAGAGCTTTTAACATTATACTTTCAGTAAACTTCTTCCTTGAATTCGTTCAAGGGAAACCCTTGGTTTGTGCTTCTTATGATTCACTCCTACGTTTTGTGAGAGTGACTCCTAATAGTGTAAGTGAGTGAATCAGTAAATGTGTGGAGCAAAAGACAAATAAAAGCCTGTAAGACCTGATATTTTTGTCTAATGATATGGCATCTTCAAGGTATAACCTGCAGTTAGAAGCTACTTTTCTGTTATTTTCCCCTGAGTGAGGTCACTTCAAGACTTCCTGTGCTACTCTTGGGCTGAACAAAATATTTTTTCCATATCATAAGCAAAAGAAATGCAGTGGTTTAAATTATCATATGCAGTTTGTAATCTGAAGCTGTTGGTTGGAAAATAGTGGTGAAGTAGTTAATGTGTAACAGAAAACAGCCTGCGGTAAGCATTCTTGCATATATAGTTGGTAACATTGCTGTAATATGTTTGCAGGTCTTCAAAAACAGAAAGATGCCTGGACGTATGGGTGGTGTACAGCGCACCGTGAAAAATGTATGGGTTTATCAAATAGACCCTGCCAGGAACTTATTGTATCTGAAAGGCCAGGTAGTTTCATCTGTGCCTTTGCACTTAATGGTATATCTTGCTGATGTATAGAGGTTGATATGTGCGATATGTATTTATCGTTTATTTTGCAGGTTCCTGGTCCTCAAGGCAGCTTTGTTTTTGTTAAGGACTCAATATACAAGAAACCCGACATAGCTAAGCTGCCTTTCCCAACATATTTCTCACAAGAAGGTGAGTCGGAGGAGCTCCTCGTCGCTGATCTTGGTGACATCGACCCATTCATGGTAGCGGATTAAGATTAGGGCCTACTTTGGAAGGGTCTTTTTGTTTTCTGTGCACTTCAGCTTGACCATCCGACAAAATTGTTAAATTTTGCATGGATATATGAGTAGTTGCTGGATTGCGAGTCATCCCATTACTGGCCCGCCTCTGATCAATGTTGTTCCATGTACACTACTTGGCAAATGTGCCAGGGCCCTAACTCGATTAGGGTTTTGAGCTGATTGTTTGACAGAATGGAACTTTTTTGTTCAATAATTTGTGTAATCTAAGCTTCAGATAGATATATAAAATGGGAAAGATTCACCGCAGAGATAGATGTATGTCAGCATTGTACTGCAGTTCTGTATTCTCCAATTCAGGCTAGGTTTTGTGTTCCTTGAAACCAGACAGTAACCTTTGATTGGCCTTCTCTTTTTAAGAAATGGGTTTGAGTGGTGTATGTTTCTTGCTCTGTAGACCTGTAGATCATCATGTTATCTTATATCCTTGGAAATAAGGTGTAACTGTAGTGAAGTAGATAAATTGCAAATTCAATGGTGATCGTCTCTGGAGTTTCCTATGGTTATAATACCTATAAATCACGCTAACAAATGTAATTAAATACTGTTTCACTGAATAGCGACGAAACGATCAATGTGTTGAAATAATATTGTTCTTTCATAAGTTTATTATTGTTTGATTTATGAAAACTAATGGTCAACCGAGGAAGGTATAAACACATCGAATTAAAAGGAACGTATGAGCGTCACACAAATCCCAGTACACTTCGACATGATTCTGATTCGGGTCAAAGATAGAACTAACTAATCACGAAAATGTAAAAAGAAAAAAACACATTACTACAAATGTTGCGATGTTTTCTAGTACAGCCATATTATAGTTGGCTGTGACATCTACATGTATGTATTCTTTATCATAATATATAAGAGATTTTCAACCCATCGTTTGTTTATCTGGTGGAATAAACCAAACGGTATATCCGTAAATAAAAAAATTGTGAACAAAACTTTTGTATACGTGTTATAAATAATCTAAGATCTAAAAGCAAAGGCTGAAAAATAAATTACAATGAAAAACCCCAAAATCAACTTTAAATCTAAGTTTGAAAATTTTAAATTTTGGCTAATAAGCATAAACATCAGCAAAAAGATGAGGCTCTTTGATTTGATAAGATATATCTTAGTACATATTTAAATATGGATAGAGAGATTGTTTAGATTTATATTACTAAAATGCGTCTCATTTAACCAAAATTTTATGTATTTTAGAATATTAACGTACAGTAGTTCACGCCCTGTTGGCAAGATTAGCGTGCAGTTCGTAATTCACGATCGATCCATTGGTAGATTCATGGTTAGGTATTTAACTTTAGATATATCTATCGGGCTGACATACTAGTATTGTTTTTAATGAGATCCTGCTTGCCATCGCCAAACGGCTATTAGGAGGTGGAAGAAGATGAGAAGAAGACAATTTAGTTCCACTTACTTCCTCCTTTTCATATTATAAGATTTTCTAGCATTACTCGTATTTATATATATGTTAATAAATATAGACATATATATGTGACTAGATTCATTAACATCTATATGAATGTGGACAATGATAGAAACGGAGGTAGTAGTATTTTAACGTGTAGCCACAGGTTTAAAAGCGACACTTTGCCTAGTTTAATTGGGGAAAATTTTTAGATTTGGTTGTCACATCGGATATACGGACACACATTTTAAGTATTAAACATAGTCTAATAGCAAAACAAATTACAGATTCCGCGAGAAAACAGCAAGATGAATTTATTAAGCTTAATTAATCCATCATTAGCAAATATTTACTGTAGCACCACATTGTCAAATCATGGTGCAATTAGACTTAAATGATTCGTCTCGTAATTTTCACGCAATCTGTGTAATTGGTTTTTTTCCTACATTTAATGCTCCATGTATGTGTTCAAACATTAGATGTGATAGCGTGAAAATTTTTGTTTTAGGACGGGTCTTTATCGAAACACATCCGCAAAGTGTCATTTCGACGAAACTCAATTATAAAAATAGCATAATGTCGAATTTTTCAAACCATATGTACTGCAGTCCACTCGTCAGTCGGGTCGTATGAAAACCAACCGCGGCTGCGGCTTACCACACTTGCCACTAGCACCGCGACCGCGAGCCCACCCCACCAACCAGCGAGAAATGCGTCGCGCACTCGACTGGACACCTCCCCTCCCCGCCTCGCTCCTCACCACCACCCCTCGCCGCCTTCTCGAACCTTCTAGTACCTTCCCCCTCCTCCGACCCTCTCCTCCTCCTCCTCCGATTTCTCCGCCTCCTCCTCCGCCGCAGCCCGCAGCCGCGGAGCTCCCCGCCCCCGACATGGACGACGCCTGCGCCGTCTGCGCGGAGCCGCTCGAGTGGGTGGCCTACGGCGCCTGCGCCCACCGCGAGGTCTGCTCCACCTGCGTCGCCCGCCTCCGCTTCGTCCTCCGCGACCTCCGCTGTTGCCTCTGCATCACCCCCTGCCCCGCCGTCTTCGTCACCAAGGTCCCCCCCGAACCCTAGGGTTTTCGCTTCCCCGATTTCCCCCTCCCCTTTCGCTCACCACCTGTTCTGGTTTTCTCGATTTGGGCAGGCAATGGGGGACCGGACGAAGGTGATCCCCGATTTCTCGGCGCTCCGCGGCGCCGGCGGCGAGGGGAAGGCCGGGGAGTACTGGCACCACGAGGCCACGCAGACGTGGTTCGATGACGCCGACCAGTACCGGATGATCAGTGCCATGTGTCGGCTCTCTTGTAGCGTCTGTGATAGCAGCAAGAAGGAGGAGGAGGAGCGTACTGGTAAAGCGGCCAAGGCGAAGCGTAAGAGCAAGATCCGGAGCGTTGATCAGCTCAAGGGGCATCTCCTCGATCGCCATGGCTTGTACATGTGTGACCTTTGCTTGGAAGGCAGAAAGGTGAAGTTTTCTTCTTTTTTTTTTCTCAATACATGATCCTACCTGAATAACTGATACTTGAGTCATTGCTTGAAGTATGTGATATGTACTTTGGTTTGCTGTATTAAATTTAGTTTGTTATGGAAGTTTGATGTTCATTCTGATGGACGTTTTAACTGGTTCGACAGTATTATTCATTGTGAATAAAATTGTTATTTTGTACTTCCAGTTCCATACTTCCATCACTAGCTATTGTGAAAATAATTAGGTACATTATGGTGATTCCCCCCCCCCCCCCCTTAAAAATTCCTTTGTGCCCAATGCCACGAGCCCATGATACATCTGAGACAGGAATTACCCTGCTGTGCGCGATCAATTTATTATTAATTGTTATCTCCTTTAGTTGCATGATGCTATAAGTTTTAACTTACACAGAAATTGTTTGATTTAACACCAAAGCATTCCTCTGTAGAGAAACATAGGGTTGACTCTGCATGGGGATTTAAGTAGTGTTGAGATTGAATTACTTTTGCACAACTTCACACGTTTATCCCTTGATTTTAGCTACCAGTTGATGTTATATTTAGATCTGTTACCTTATGTATAATAGCCCATATTCTTCAACCTCGTTGAAGTTCCCGTGCTTTTCTGCAATGCAATATTTGAATGTCTAATGATTAAATAGTTGATACATTTGGACAATATGTGTATAAATTGACATTTACAGATGCAGGCATGCACACAAGTAGTTTTTTACATGCTTAAACTGGATAGAACAGATATTATATAATTAATTAGCACTGTTTTTTTCTTAGACACTAATTCAGAATGTGCAGCAAGCCCTGCCAATATCTGTCATGATGTTTCACCTTATTTTTTTTGCCTGTCATGATGATTTCTACTTATATCAGTACTGCAAAATGTATATTTGAATATAGATCCTGATTATCATGATCATGTGGTAGATGGTGATGATTTGATTACCGTCCTCTAAATAAGTGTGTTCTATCTGGTCCATTCGAGCATTTGTATCAATCTGGAGCATGCTTTGAAGGATGGCATTGTTGTCGACTTCCATAATTTTGTTAACACCAACTACTATGTTTAGAATGCCTAAACATAGTAGGGTGTCCTCGCAAAAAAAAAAAAAAAAAAAAAAAAAAAACTGAGTAGGGTGTCCTTTACTTGCATGCATGTTCAACTATGTAAGGTACACACTGTTTTCAAAGTACTAATTTTTTACTACTTCTGTCTCAAAGTATAACAACTTTTAGCTAAGAATCTGGACAAGCACTTGTCCAGATTAATAGGTAGAAATGCTTATATTTTGGGACACAGGGAGTACTCACTTTCCCTGCTAACCTGGTTCTGCATCATACCATTTAATGTGCATGCATGTAGTAAGTAGTATTCTCCATACGAGTTAAGGAATGTAATTAAGGCAATAATTGTGGGCAGTAGTCCTTTTCCCTGGATCGTTGGTTACTCTAAGTGCTGAAAGAATACACCTTATATAGTTGAACAGATAGGTTACTTTATAATTGTGGTTCCTGACTTGTATGTTGTCTCTGGCAGGTATTTATTTGTGAGCAGAAGCTTTATACAATGTCTCAATTAAATCAGCACATAAAATCTGGTGATTCGGAGGTGGATGGCTCAGAGGTTGAGCGCCGTGGCTTTGGAGGGCATCCAATGTGTGAGTTTTGCAAAAGCCCATTTTATGGTGATAATGAATTATACACCCATATGACAAGAGAACATTTTTCCTGCCATATATGTCAAAGGTATTCTGCAAGACTGCAGTCATTATCTTATTTGGTGAGGCAACATCATAATGCTGACTTTGTGATTGTTAACAGGCAACATTCTGGACAATATGACTACTTTAGGAACTATGATGACTTAGAGGTATGCTATATATATTGAGCTGGCATACTTGTATGAAATCAAGTACTGTCTTAAATTCAGTCTGGACATGGACACAAACCCTGTGAATTTCAAATCCAACATCAACTTTACACTAGAGAAAAACAGGATGAAATGTTGCATGAAAGGTGACTGGTCCATAACCATATCCAAATAAGTCATACTTGAATATTGTTAATTTGTTCCATCTAATAAGTTGAATTATGGCCATCTTATGCTACTAAGTTTAATGCTCACTTATATTTGATTTGAGGTTACAATTTAGCATTGTGCTTGTCTGTATTCAGATGCATTTCCAGAGAGACCATTTTCTCTGTGAGGATAAAGGGTGCTTGGAGAAGAAGTTTGTTGTCTTTGAAAGTGAAGCAGAGCTCAAGGCAAGTGAATACAGTCGTGCACATCACCCGCTGGAAATGTCACCATTCTACTTTTTGAGTTGTCTATGCTTAGTTGATCGTTCATTCAATTCTCTTATTCCATCCAGAGGCATAATGGTGTGGAACATGGGAAGCACATGCCTGGTGCTGTTGACAGTAGCTCGTCGTCCATGCAAAATGGCATTGCAGCTGTAGGCCATGGGTTGGGAGGTCAAAGTGATTCATCTCGGGTGCCATTTCAATCATTAAGAATTTCTTCTAGTTCTGGGCAATCTTCAGAAACAAGACAAAGCTTTGCGAGAAATCGGGTACTTCAGCAAGCATGTGTTCCTCCTCTTTCTCGTCAGGAGGTCCATGATGCTAGAGTAGGTTCTGTCCTTCAAGAAGCTTCATTCCCTTCCCTATCAGCACAATCAAGGAAGGCACCAGCACATAGTCAGAGCTCAAGGACTGCAGCAAGGATTGGGGACCAGCAGTTTCGTCCTTTATCAGTTACTAGTAACAGGAATGTTGCTTTAGCACAGCAGGGTACAAGAACATTACCTGAAAACACCCATGTATCTGGGCTTGCACAATACAGCAAGAGAACTGAGAACATGCACCAATCTGTTCAGCCTCAGTTCCTAAGAAATAATGCTTTGATCCCTTCTGGTTCAACAAGCCGCCCTGTGCATGCCCCCAGTTCTGCTGGAAATGAAAGGCAAGACACATTCAGCAACAGCCAGGTGTTATCCAGTGTGGAGGACATTCTTGCAGCAAATAAAGCCCTGGTTGAGAAAATGCGGGCTGCATTAGGAATGGATCAGGATATGTTCAACGCATTTAAAGAGATCGCTGGGGAATATCGGCAAGGTGTCATCAATTCTTCGGAGTACCTTTCATATGTAAAGCAGTTTGGTCTCTTGCACCTTGTTCCTGAAATGGCCAGGTTATTGCCTGATGCTCAGAAGCAGAAGGAGCTTGCAGATGCCTACTATGCCAATTTGCGCCTTACAAGCCTCCAAGAAAATGGTGGGGGTGGAACCGATAACTCGAAACAAGGCAACCAGAATAAGAAGGGGAAGGGGGGAGTTCCTGACGCCATAGGAACCAGTAATGCTGCAACAGATCCGCTGAAAGATAAGTTGCTGAATACTGCCATCAAGTTCCAGTCAAATTACATGCCCCAGGAAGGGTGTTGTGGCGTGCAGCGAAAAGAAGGGAGAACAACAGATGGATCTTCTCAGGGGCTGCCTTTGAAGGGTGCTTGGCAAAGCCGTGGGGGGCAGAGACTCTTCATGAGCAAAGCAAAGAAGTGACGAATTGGTTTTGCAGGTCCAGTTAGTAGACCTGCCATTTGAGCCGCTACGAAATGTCAAGGTTTGTGTCTGATTATTGAGTACATGAGTGCAGCAATCATGTGTGATGCGTTTGCATTTTGATTTTTTTTTTCTTTTTTGCCTATCATGTGTGTGGTGCGTTGCGTTTGGTAGACCATGGAACTTGAGACTACTAGAACAGTCCACATCATACTGCATAGTCGAGTTTTGCAACTTCACATGAGTGAATTTGGGCTATAGACGGTTCTGTTGCTGTCAGCCTCATGCCGAGGCAAACTCCTTTTAATACGAAGTTATGGTAAAAATCGTACCATGATATAGAGATAGAAGAAAGCTAATTACTACTCGTCGGCCTTTCACTGCATTGCGACTAAGCCATGTCGTCAAGTTCCAAGTTAGAGTTTGATTTGCTTCTTAGCCATATAAATACATGCATTGATCGATCATCCATCGCCAGCCAGTAGTGTCCGACGAGGCGTGACCGTCAGATCCACATCGAGCGGCGTGGCGGCGTGCGCTAGCTGCACGGGCGACGGCGACGTACGTACGAGCAGCTAGCTGTTCCCAGTGCTGATGACGACGAGGCCGGGCACCTAAAGCAGTGCGGCGGCCCCTTTGGCCTTTATTAGTTTGGCCCATTAACAAAGAGAAAATCCCTTCGGCCTTTGCCAAGATGTCGTCGATTCGCCGCTCCTCCTCCAACTTGTCGGTTAGCTCGATATGCTAACCAATCCAAAGCCTCTCTCCTCGAGCTTGCACGAACCAAACCTAACATCGTTTCCATGTGTTCGGAACCATGCGTTCCCCACACACGCACAGTACGCACGGAAAACGAAATAGTCCATTAACACGTGATTAATTAAGTATTAGCTTTTTATATGAAAGTTGCTTAAAAAAATCAATAAACAACTTTCGTATAAAAACTTTTTTTAAAAAAAATACATCGTTTAGCAGTTTGAAAAGTATGCGTGAGGAAAACGAGGCGAAGAAGCCGGGTGCAGTAGGGGGGCTCAAGCTCGCCTACTTCATATTCAAAGTGGTCGCCATTGCCAACACAACGGGCGCAGGAAGGAAGAGGCTTAAGGAATCCAGGGGCACTTCTATCCAAGATGGTATCTATTATATTGGTATCTATTATATTATTAAAGGAACAGAAAAAGTAGCCTTCATGTTCGCTCTCATGGCCTAGAAATTCTCACATTAATCGGAGAAAAAGAAAAAGCAGAGTCCATATAGAAATACAATTTAGAAATAGCAGAAATTCGGAATTAAAAAAATAAGGAATATTAGAAGAGGAGACTAGAGTCCATATAGAAATACAATTTAAAAATAGTTGAAATTCAAAATTAAAAAAATAAGGAATATTAGAAGAGGAGACTCGTGACCATATAGAAATACAATTAGGAAATAACTAAAATTCGGAATTAAAAATAAGGAATATTAGAAGTAGAGTATAGAGTTCTTATAGAAATACAATTAGAAAATAATAGAAATTCGGAATTAAAAAATAAGGAATGTTAGAAGTAGAGTATAGAATCCATATAGGAATTTAAAACTAACTAAAATTCGGAATAAACATAATAAAATTAAAAGTAGGGTTTTGAGTCCGTATAAAAATACAATTTACAAATAACTAAAATTCGAAATTAAGAAAAACATGGGAAGAAGAGTTTAAAGTCAATATAGGAATACAATTTAGAAGTAACTGAAATTCGAAATTAAAAATTAAAGAATATTGAGAGATGAGTTTAGAGTCCACATAGAAATACAATTAGAAATAATAAAAATTCAGAAATAAAAATAAATAATATTGGAATAAGAGGCTAGAGTCTATATAGAAATATAATTTACAGAAATTCGGAATTAAAAAAAGAAATATAATTTACAGAAATTCGGAATTAAAAAAAGAAATATTAAAAGACGAGTCTAGAGTCCATATAGGAATATATATAATATACAAATAACTAAAATTTGATATTAAAAATAATTAATAACTAACAAGTATAAAAAATACAATATGAATATTACACATTTGTAGTTTCATAAAGTTATAGCAAAATTTAAAATTATAATGTCATTCTAATATATTTGAATAATATAATGAGAAAACATATATGCTATTATATGAGAGAAAATATAATGATGCTAGCCGCGCAATCTGCGCGGGCCACCATGCTAGTTGTAATTGTAGCATGTACGCCACGTAGGGGTGAAGCAGAATAAAAATTATTGAAAATCCTATGCATATCAATTATTAAATTATTAACTACCCTACTAATTAATATGATATAAATTAGCTAATATTGAGTAATTTACCTGGGGTCCTGTGACCGCGGTAAGCACTATGTAGGTTCGCCCAGCCCATTTGACACCACGCTAGTTGTCATTGATAATTTATTAAATCCCATTTAAACGATGGTGTTCCAATAAAACCATCTTTTCGTGATGGCATAATCTCAAACTTCTCCATGTCGAGGGTACGTACGGAAATGTGGAAATATTGTTCTCGACTTGTTTTTTAACCCTTATATATGGTCATGCACTAGTACTCCTTGTACGTGTATGGAGTATTTATTTTCTCTGGTCTGCCCAGCTGTGTTGTTCAAGCAGTACATCATCAGCTACTCCCTTCATCCCAAAATAACAGTTTTAGCACTGTTTATATCTAACGTTTGACCGTTCGTCTTATTTAAAAAAAAATTATGATTAGTATTTTTATTGCTATTACATGATAAAACATGAGTAGTACTTTATATGTGACTAATTTTTTTAACTTTTTCATAAATTTTTCAAATAAGACGGACGGTCAAGATACTAAACACGAATATCTATGCTACACTTATTTTAGGACGGAGGTAGTATTTACTTGCATCTATCTTGAGTACTCATCAGCTATTTTTTTATCTTCTGTAGACGTAATATACACAGTACACAGGAAAGGCGTTCATAAATGCGAAAACGATAATAACTGTACCACCTATAGAACAGTGAATTTACTTCTGACCCAGAAGTAAATGTCTGTGCAATAGCATGTGGTAAATTAAAGTCTTGCATCTGCCTCAACATTACTGCTAGGTTTTAGTACCCCTTTTTTTTTTCTCTTTTTCTTTTTTAATATTGCGATATATGTTCATGTCTGTCCCATGATTAGTATAAAAAGCTCTTAATTAAGTTCAATCTTCCGTGTAGTACTAGTAGTTTGTATTGTTGATTTGCATGGCATGCTGTTTTATTTTAATTAACTTGCTTCTAAATTCCATCTAATATAGTCAATGAGAGCTTCCTGGCTTCCTCTCTCTCATACACACGAGACATATCATAAGAATGTATTGCAGGAATGTCACTTCTCCAAGGGACAGTGTAGAACCTCAACTCTGACCATATTCAAACACATAAAATGCTGAGCATGATCAGTAATTACTATTGCCTCTGTTTCAGAATATAAGCATTTCTCCATATTTCTAAGATTTATCTGAAATGGAGAGACGTGATGTGACACACCAGAAATGCTTATGTTTTTAAGTAGAGATAGTAATATATATAGCCATCACCATACAATAACACAATAATGATCACATTTATAGCATTATTCATGCCTCGAGCTCGAACAGTGGTAGTACTACTACATGATCACGAACTTAAAACACAAAATATAAGATGGGACCTAATTAAAACAAACAAACACAACCAACCAACAAACAGATAGAATAATCCTCCTCCAAATGCAAGTAAAGAAAAAGAGAGAAGAGACACTACTCATAATAGAACGCTAGCTAGACAGTGCAAGCTAACTGCACATATGAAGATATAACGCGCGCGCGTCGTCATATAGCCATCCATATTTCATGCAACGTCGTGCGCTACATAGAGCACATTACCCGCGCACCAGCGGCGACGGCGAGGTCTCTCATGGCTTCTTGGCCTGCTTGTCGGCGGCGGCGGGGGAGCCGGGCATGCCGCCGCCGAGGCCAGGTGAGCCGCCGCCGAGGCCGCCGAACATGGGCATGCTGCCGAAGCCGCCGAGGCCGCCGGGAGTGGAGCCGCTGCTGCCGGGGAGGCTGAACCCCGGGATGCTGCCGGGCATGCCGCCGAACGCCGGCACCGCGCTCCCGAAGCGGTCGAACGGCGGGAACGTCGTCGGCTGCACCACCGTGTCCTTGCTCTCCGCCGCCGCCGCCGTCTTGATGTTCCTCGCCTCCGCCGCGCCGACCACCGCCAGCACCAGCACCAGCACCGCCGCCACCGCCATCATCTTGCTCGACTTCTCCATCTCTCGATCTCTCTCAAAAGCTAAGCTAAGCTCGAGTGTGTGCAAGCTGCTGCTTCTTGCTGCTGCTGATCGATGTGGAGTTGGAGGAGGAGGGAGAGAGGAGGGGAGAGGATTTATAGCGGAGGAGGAGGAGGAGGAGGAGGAGGAGCTCATTGTCATCGATCGGCAGAGAAGACGGTAGGTGGGAGGCGTAACTGCGGATGTTAAAGGAGGGGGTACCTGCTGCTGTTACTGCAATCCTGTGATCCCCATTAATACTTTTGCTCTTACAGATCATCAATATAAATGTAGTACATGTAGGAGTAATATGATATGGAGTAGAATGGCTCTCAATGACTTTGGATGAATTGGCACAACGGAGAGGAGGAGGAGGAGAGAGGAGAAATGAACAAACCCTAGCTAGATCTGTGGTTGTGGTTGGGAGCTAGTAGTGGCATTCAAAATGTTGTGAAACCCTTTTAATTAGACAGCTTGCATTGCATGTAAGGGGGTTAGTGTACTAATGAACTAGTAATGGATTGGTGTGCCTGATGATGATATCATATGGCACTTGGTAGGCAATGGAAAACAAGAGAGATGGCATATTAATGGCATTGCCTTTTTTTTGTGTCCTTCAACAGTGATTAAATGTGGGATACTACTAATGAAGGACTTAGCATCTATTACTGATATTAATTTAACATAAAGAAAAGCTTTATTGATCTCAGATAATTAATTACATCAATGTGATATTATTAATCGATCTAAGAGACAACCTGTCAACCTCTGCATATAGCTAGCTAGGATATGGATGCCCTAGGATATGCATAGAGCCTGAGATTATTAAAAAGGAATAAGAAAAAAAGGACGGTATGGGCATGAACATTATGCCGCTACAAAACTATATATAACACACATAAGATTAACAGCAAGAATACCAAAATCCGAGATGATCTGAAGTTTTGAACCCAAACCCACAGAGAACTCTAGGCAGCTCTCGGACAACCGAGGTATAAACGTACCCGTTTGTTCTCCCTTTAACTAATTAAAAGGAGGACATTTTTGAACCAGGAGAAAAAGAAAGAAAATCTGTTTAGATTTTAGAGCGATTAATCGGTTGAAGCTAGACAGGGAGATCAAAGAACTGTTTGGCCATGACTTTCTATAAGCATGGATACGCACTCATAGAGAATCTAGTTGATCGTGACACTTGACACTAGGAAAGAACTCGTGTATGCGTGTGAGTGATAATTAATGTGTATCATCCTGGCAATTATAACAATTAATTAATCATTATATATCGCCGCTCGATTGATTCATTTCATCGTTGGTATACATTATATATTTATATGGTTGTGTGTTACTACCATGCTAATGAAAACGGACCATATATATGTTCTCGAGTGTTCTTCAACTTTCACGGGGTTAATTATTAATCAATTTATTACCACGGTCAGATCATAACCTCATCGCTGCCTGCTAGTCTTGTGCGTACTAGCAGCACAAATCCAGTACTGGTTTGACAAAGAATGGTAGGATCAAATATGTCAGACATTACAGCTTGCATGCATGTGGTGTAGTAGCTAGCTCCTCTGTTCTTTACTCCAGTTCAGCGAGAATCAAATTCGCTAGCTGGAGTACTATTTCCATAACTTGGATGGAGCTTCAAATTCGCTAGGTAGTAACAATGGGAGGTTAAATTTCTACTTGACTAATTTAATTTAGTGACTATAGCAAATGATAACTATTACTGTTGTTTTGTTTGTTATAATTTGCCTTTAGCGGCTGAGGAATAAACACAACTTGGTACTGCCAGTTTATACTTTGCATACATCTGCTGTTCATTGCATGCACCTGCAGATCGATCTACTCCCGTAAGCAGATTTATAGCTCTTGGAACTTTGGAAGAATGGTAGTTGGGTGACATAATGCTACTAGATGCATGGGCACGGCCAACATGCCCTGATCAGGGATATGGCCGGGGTCTTTTGGCTCATAGCATCATACTATTACACCTAGCTAGAGATTCCTAGCTAGTTAGCTAGAAAATGACAAGTTGATTATTCGCGTGGTCCTTTTATATATATCTGCTACTCTAAAAACATGGTTGTTCTTTTTTCAAACCATCGTGTGCAATGTCAGAAAACCCCGTAAGAAAACGAATCAGCCCACCTCAATCTCAATCAAATTAAGTTAACCAGCTAGAAAAACTAGATAGAAAAAAATAAACCCTATGAAACTATTATTTTGTATTCGCTCAAATCCCATTGCAACACACAGGCATAGCGTTAGTGAGTTTGGAAAATTGGTGAGATTTTCCTATTGCCATCATCTCTTGAGACTACTCTTCAAATTAATAAAATAGTGAAATGGTGTCACTGTTATATGTGCATACATTCTTTTTGCTCTTAATTTGATTTTAATTGTGGCATTTCTCTCTAATGTCCCAGTTAAACCATTTTTTTTCCAAAAAAGAAAAGAGAAAGAGAAAAACTTCAAGAAAATTAGAAAAATTAGAAAAATAAATATTGTATTGCATGTCTTGGTCTAAATGGTTTTAAGAGATACTTCAAGAAAATTAGAAAAATAAATATTGTATTGCATGTCTTGGTCTAAATGGTTTTAAGAGATACTTCAAGAAAACATACAAACATTCATAATAAAACCCGATATAATGGACAAACTAAAGCAACAATCCAACTACTTTGGGGGTAATCCTAATGGGCGGGTGATCGCTCCCTCCCCTCCCCAGCGATCACCCGCCCCTCCCCATGTACTACTTTACCTCCCCTTCTTATCTTACTACTACACCATAAAAATTTGAATTAAAATTTAAATTTGAAATGGGTATGTAAACTTTTTACTTATAAACTTTGGGTTTTATAAACTAATATTTGAATTCAAATTAAAATTCAAATTTGAAACGGGTTTGTAAACTTTTGACCTATAAACTTTGGGTCTGTAAACTAATATTTGAAATTAAATTTAAATTTGAAACGGGTATGTAAACTTTTTACTTATAAACTTTGGGTCTATAAACTATTATTTGAATTCAAATTCAAATTTGAAATGGGTCTATAGACTTAGAGGTATAGAAATACTATATATAAAAAATATTTAAATTCAAATTCAAATTTGAATCAGATATATAAACTTTTGACTTATAAACTTTAGGTCTATAAACTTTAGGTGTATAAACTTTAGATGTATAGAAATACTATATATAAAAAATATTTGAATTCAAATTCAAATTTGAATCGGATATATAAACTTTTGATTTATAAACTTTGGGTCTCTAAATTTGAGGTGTATAAACTTTAGGTGCATAAATTTACTAAAATAGAAAAGTAATGTGGTGCTAAAAAAGGAAACCAGTGAAGGGAGGGAGGGGGAGGGGTGAGCGAATTGATCGCTACCCCCATGGCCAGGCGAGCGATCGCCTGTTTCGCTACTTTTGTGCCATTGGAATTGTTATTATTTTGTTTCTTCATGACTGGATCAAACTGAATTTGTATTTTAGCACATGGATGTATGACATGATTATCTATTTTATTTTTAAAATTATTTGGACCATGTATATGTGAAACGTAAGATTAAGAAACTCTGTGATAAATTGAGTGAATGTCCACAATACCTGGATTTAGACATATCCAGTTCAAGAGATTTCGTAGGTTCATTAATTAATTAAGGCTGGGCAGAATAACTGATTAGTTTCTCTTACCCTTAAGACAAAATTAATTTCATTTTAATTATTTGCATAAGGATATCAAACGTCGTTATAAGTAATAAGGACGACCTTAAGATATATATATAGTTCTCCATACTGTAGTAGTACTGCATCAGAATATATGCTAGCTATGTACACTACTACCCTAGTTTACACGCAGTACATGTACGTATACGGCCGTTGTAAATTGATCACGGTGTGACGACTTTGAGCCATGGATAGCTGTATATACGATCCACGGAGTCACGCGCCAGCCATCGCTAGCTAAGCTGTGTAGCCCCACAGAGGCAAATACTAACCCGTTTGGGATAGAAGTTTTACTGGATTAGTACTATTTACTATCAATTTCATTATAATGGTAAAATAAATATTATAAACATACATATAAATTTTACAAATAACTCGGAATAATTGATCTAAGCCATACAATAGATTTTTTTAAGAGACTTGTAAAACAAATAATCGGTGTCAATAATTTGATGAAGTATATGAAAATAACATGGCCCACTCTGTAAATAATTATAGCGTGTATGTGAATGTTTTAGAAGACACGATAAGGCTTACAATTTCGTAAATGGCCAAAATTTCAGAAATTATAGGGGTCACCAAAATATCGTAAAAATTTTAACAAAATTATTTAAATTTTGACTAGATTATGTCTGAATTCTAGTATATTTTAAGAACAATTTTAAAAAATTCAAAAATTCCGGGCGAGAGTTCCTGTTGGAATTAATGGATAGGCTAAGACCCACTCGAAGATTAATTCTTTGGAAAATCATAAAAGCCCACCTCATGAGATGGCATGCATGAGAAGTTTAGTACCACCTTACTTATTCTAGAAGAGGGGGACCTCCTTAAAAGGGAGGATGCCCTTCTAGCCACTTGAAGCATGTGTGGTAGAGAGAAGAGGGGAAACACGCGCGCGCTCGTTCGCCTGGCAGGGCAGGCGGCGCGCGTGCTGGTCCGCAAAATTGGCTCCTCACCCTTGCGCAGATGCAGCCTCTTTTTACAGTTTTGATTTGCTGCAGGAAATTCGGATTTATTTTGTTTTGGAAACATTCCATAAAATCCGGTGTGTTTTGCTGCGGGAAATTCGGATTTATTTTGTTTTGGAAACATTCCAAAAAATCCGGTGCGTGAAAACGGCGTGGAGTCCGGATAAGTTACGCGCGACTTATCCGATTTGGTTACGCGGAGTGGAGATCGTGCGGGCGCCCTGATCAAGCGACCTATCTCTATATAAACCGAGCCGCCGCCTTCACGCAACACACGCGAAATCAATCTAGAGTTTACCTCCTACTCAAAATTGGCTCCTCACCCTTGCGCAAATGCAGCCTCCTTTTACAGTTTTGTTTTGCTGCAGGAAATTCGGATTTATTTTGTTTTGGAAACATTCCAAAAAATCCGGTGTGTTTTGCTGCGGGAAATTCGGATTTATTTTGTTTTGGAAACATTCCAAAAAATCCGGTGTGTGAAAACGGCGTGGAGTCCGGATAAGTTACGCGCGACTTATCCGGTTCGGTTACGCGGAGTGGAGATCGTGCGGGCGCCCTGATCAAGCGACATATCTCTATATAAACCGAGCCGCCGCCTTCACGCAACACACGCGAAATCAATCTAGAGTTTGCCTCCTACTCTGTGCTGCGTCGTCGCTCGTCGACTACTCCATCCGCTCGCCGGCGTGCACCGGCGATCGGGAGAGCGGGTCTCCGGAACCTCTGCCTTCGACGTCCTACACTGGGAGAAGGCGGCAATAAGGTTTTTGGGAAGCGCTTCGCGCGACTGCTCCCTGTTCGTCCGTGACGGCTCGCCTTCCTCTCCGCTCGCGTGCTGCGCGCCTTCGTCGATGCCCGCAACCGCGAGTAGTTCCTGCCGAGCAACCGGTATTTTCGCCACCTCGGTACGTGTTCGACATGTTGCGCATATTTGATCTGTTCATATTTTACTGCTTAGTTTACATGTGTAGATCTAATGATACGTTCATACTACTTTATATCTGCAATGTCATGATTTATTTATGAAATAAATTAAATCATTACGTGATTATAATTTCAAACAGTTCCATGCCTGAGGACCCGAAACTACCGAAATTTCCATCCCAGCGCGATCGATCGATCGATCGGCAAGTGGAGAGCTCCGACATTATGCGTCACGTACGTCGGTGACATCGATATCGATCGTCGTTGCCCCATGGATAAGCTCCAAGCTGCGGCGCCCCGCGCCCATGGATGAGCGAGCGAGGGAGTGACCACATAACTGACGGACCCAGCAGCTAGCTAGCTAGCTGATGGAGAATAATTAACGAGACGAGACGAGATCGAGGTGTGAGATGACATGAGACCCGTGCGACATCATATGCATAGACAGCAAGCAAAGCTGGAAAGAATGAGATCAGAAAAGGAGGTAGCTAACCGGCCAATTAACCCCCAAAAAACCGGCCGGTACGTAGTGCACACGCTGCCAGCTTAAATTCCTCACCGGACACCGGACACCGCCCAACCAGCCCTGCCCTCCTCCGTGCTCCTGAGCTATCGCATTTTAGCTAATTATCCAAGTACGTACATGCATGGGGGCTTTAATTTGATTTCTTGTTTCCTCTTCTTTTCTCCCTTTTTCCCAGTTGATTCTTGCTCAGCCAAAGTGATACTCTGTGTTTTATTTCCCATGAAACTAATCGATCCATCGAGCTAAAGCTCTCTCTAGCGCATTGGATCCTGCTGGTATATACTCTACCATTCTGGTGCGCTCGCAGGTGACCACAATTCCGCTAAAATCAATCAAAATGCACTAACCTATAGCCAGCCAGCCAGCCAGCCAGTGCGCCCTCCTGGTCCCAGTGGTGGTGGAGTACTCTCTTCGTTTCAGAAAAAAAAAAACACTTATAAATTTAAATTTGGACATAGTTTATATTTAGATTAAAATTTAAAAGTGAGATTTTTTTGGGACCGAGGGTGTAAGGTCATGTTTAGTTCACACCAAACTTCCCCCAATTTTCAACTTTCCATCACATCACATCAAAAACTTTTCTATACATATAAATTCCTACCTTTTTTTCAAACTATCAATTTTTCCCAAACTTCTCCCCAATTTTATAAAATAAACACAGCCTTAGCTGACTAGCTGGTGGCGTTGCCATATGCGTACGTATCTGGTTTTGCTTAGCTCAACGCAGTAAATGAGAGCTACTACGACAGCTGAGCAGGGAGCAAAGGAGGGAACAGAGAGATTCAGAGATGCAGGTGTATGGCCTTGTCCTGCCCTGGATCCGTCGATCGACAGCCGATGTTGCCTGGCAAATGTCACATTTCTTTGCTAGTTACTAGTACAGTAAAGCCATATTTAGTTCACACCAAACTTTTTCTAAACTTCTAACTTTTCATCACATCACATCACATCCAAAACTTTCCTACTCACATAAACTTCTAACTTTTTTTTCAAACTATCAACTTTTCTCAAACTTCTTCCTAATTTCAGAAACTAAACACAGCCTAATTAGGACGGAGAATTCTCAAGATGTTTCATTCATTCATTAACTTGGGCTGTAGTTTTACTTGCTGTCCATTAGCCATTTGCTGCATGCTGGTGTACTCATCACAACGGTTTTCTGCCTCGCCTGGACGACAGCCGGCTGATCCCCATGCGCGATTCTCCAGCCGGTGACAGCTCTGTGAATTTCGACCCCGTGTACTTAACAATACTTACCCCTGTTTGCTTTGCTTTTATTATTAAATTTCTGATACCCGTAAATATAATGCACATATGAATACGCTCTCGTTTTCAATCAAAAATTTAGGTAAGAGGGATTTGTTGTCGGCCTTCATCTCTCTAGGTATGTGTTCGGTGCACTATTGGTGGGTCTGATGTGTATCTATGTGGGTACATCTCTCATGTCATAAGGAAAGCACTACCTCATATATAATTTCTTAAAAGACAAAATTTAAAACCCAATGTCAGCTTCCACTTAGATTTGAGCCTTCAACGGATAAAATGCATACTAATATCAGGGTGATATTCTTTTAAAATAAAATTAACTGCGTGGAGATTGAATTTCGAAAAAAGGCCGGTACTATATATTGCCAGTGTAATCATCTGCTTGGAATAAAGGTGGTGTACATTCAGAGTGCACTCTACTGTTACTACTACAACTATACAAGTACTTAGATATCTTAATTGCCAATACAATTATACAAGTATAGTATAGTAGTACTAGAACTAGTACACAGTAGAACATAGTAGAATTATAGACCTTTTTATGGTCAGACACCCACCGACTATATAGTAGAAATTTCTGGATTATATATAGTCGGTGCATTGCATAAGCGTAATAATATTCAACAGTATCTGCCGCCTAACTACGTACGTTAATCATGCATACATAGGGCAGTTGTTGGTTTCATGCTCCAGCAGTTTTAGTAGTGCACATTATTAAGAATGTTTTCTGAAATAAAATTATTGGACAAGTTTTGAAACTATCAAGAAATTGAAATAAATATTAGACAATTTTTTTACATATGTTTCTTTAGAAAAAGTATTTCTATTTTCCATGTCCACTCACAGATTCTAAAATTTCTACGATAAATTAGATAGGTCACTAAGCTAATCTAATTCGCTAGACACAAGTGTTGTCATTCTACTGTAATAGTTTGGAAAATGCTTCGCATCTAGCGTCCAGTCCTTATCCAAATATCGGACGACTCGTCCTTACTCCGTAACTACCTCCTCCTTTCCCCATGTTCCCATCTCTCTTCTTATTTTTCCCCCCTTTCTTGTGGCCAGAGGTGGGGGACCAGACGAGGGCGACGACGAGCTGGTAGGGGTCCTGCTCGTGGTGGCGTGGTGGCAGTGTTGTTCCTGCTCTACCGGCTACAGGCGCCGCCCATCGCCGCGACGGCCGTGCAGCTCCCCTCCTTCGCCTCCCGCAACGGCACCGTCACCTTCACGATCTAGCAGCTGGCCTCCGTCCGCAACCCCAACCGTTCTTCTCTCGCGCACTACGACAGCTCGCTCCGCATCGCCTACGCCGGCGGCGAGGTAGTCTCGGTGTACATCCCCACTGGCCAAATCGACGGCGGCCGCACGCAGTACATGGCCACCAGCTTCACCGTCCCACCCTTCGCCGTCACCTCCTCTGCCGCCGCTTCCTCCTCCCTTGCGCAGACCATCGCTATCCCCGCCTCCGGCCTGTCCCTGGTGACGGTGGGCACCGTGGCGCTGTAGCAAGAACAGCCGCCGCCGTAGCAGCAGGTGATGGAGGTGGACTCGCCGGCGACCGGAGTTGAAGAAGGTGGTGGTGGGTTTATTTTGTTGAAGAAGATGAGGTGGGTTTGTTTAGGTGGAGTTTAGGGATGTTACATCCTATTGTTTTAGCTTGTTGCACTCTGTTGCATTAAGGTGTTTCATTTTGTTTTGATTTGATGTTGCATTGCAATCTATTGTATATGTTTGTTGCACTCTATTTTATTCGTGTCTTTCATCCTTGTTTTATCGGATGTTGCATATGATGTACAATGTTTTTTCTTCGATGTTTGCAGAGTAGAGTCTTGATGTTGCAAGCAATGTTTTTTCATTGTTTCATCTGATTGAAACATTTTTTACCAAGTGGTGAAACATTTCTCCTCGAGTAATGAAACATCTGAAACATTTTCTAGTGAAACGTTATTCAACGAGTAATAAAACATCTGAAACATTTTTTTACATGTAGTGAAACACCGTCCGATTTTTTACAAAATATCAAGAGCAATTTTAAGGTCCTTGAGGAGGTACCATGAGGTACCAAATTTTACACTAATTTTTTGGTACCTCATAACACCTAGGTACCAATAGGTGCCAAATTTACAATAGAAAAAGTGGTACCTCATGATACCTTCTCAAGGATCATAAAATTGCTCAAATATCAAACGTCCGATGTGTAGCACTCTCCTTATAGTTGTACTGAAATGATGAATACCTTGAGAAAGTAGGAATAGAAAAAAAAAACTAAGATGAAAAAATGCTATATCTTTCTAAAGGGAAAAAAATGATGCTAATTTTGATGAGAAATTGGTAATAAGAGATGTTTGGATTGACGCCGGAAAAAGATAAGTATGTGAGTGATGTCAAGATATTTGGTAAGATAATTTTTTTTCCACGTAGTGTTTGATTTGCTCTCATACAAAACAAACTGAAAAGGCACATACTGACAAAAACAAAAACTGCAATATTGACTGAAGTTTCAGCTAAAGCATCGTGGCCCATGCACCAGCTGCCTATCGGCCCACTAACTAAACTAATTCTGACCGAAGATGCCGGCCCGCTATCTCAATGTTTTAAATGGCTTTTTGGCGCTTTCGTTGCACATAAAATCTATTTAAATTGAGAAGCACAACCATGTGAGATACTTCCTCCGTCCCATGATTTGGATACAGTTATTAAGAAAATAGGTAAAAGTAAATGGTGGAAGGTTATGATTGGATGAGTAATGAAGATAGGTGGGAAAAGTGAATGGTTGAGTGTTGTGATTGGTTAGGAAGATAATGTTGGTGGAGAAATTGTTATATTTTGGAACAAATCCTGTGGGCTAAAAGTTACTACCTCCATACACAAATATATGACGTTGGTAAGTTCAATTTTGAGCTAACCAACGTCATAAAAAAATATGGAGGGAGTATTATATTTTGGGACGGAGGGAGTAGCAAAATTGTGGGTATATACCTGTCAGCATCCTAACTAAGGAGTTCTTACTTGGCCATTGCTTCGGTTCGAAGGGAAAACGTCGTATTGTGCAGTTTGTGAGAGCGTCTTTTCGGCCACATGGCGAGAAGGTCTACGTGCCTCCTCGCTGTCATAAACATGGAACTACGATAGAGCCGAAATACTCGACCACCTTGACGATGGACCAGGGATGTTCAGGTGTGATATGGTTTGTTCGTGGGTATGCAGAACAGGTTAGTTACCTACCCGGAAACTAACAAGGTGCTCTTTGCGAAAAGAGCTCCAAGATGCAGTCTATCTAGAAAATAGTTAGGTTAATTATTTAGTACACATATAAAGGCTAGGATTCTTGCGGCACCTAAAACGAAACAAGCTATTGTTATATAATTAATTAAATATTAATTATGTAAACACAAAAATAAACTTATTTGATTTTTCTTGAAAAAGAAACGTATGAATAAAAGACTTTTACATAAACACATTGCCAGTTTGAGAATGTGTTCACATGATATAGCGAAGCACCAGCTCGGTCGAACCGCCAAAGCCACCGGGGCATTAATTAGGTGGTCAATTCAAGTACTTCCTCTGTTGTAAAATACCCAACCTCATACTAAGATATATAATGAATCTGAACATACTCTATGTATAAATTCATTGTATTAAGATGTACACTAGGTTGCCTTTTTTTTTTAAGGAGGGTGTAGAGCAGTAGTAATAGTCCCAGTACACTAGTACACTCATCGATCAAAGCTCTTCTTTCCCTCATTTTTTCTTAATTATAGTCGGTGCATTGCATAAGCATAATAACGCTCAACAGTATCTGCCGCCTAACCGCGTGCGTTAATCATACGTACACAGACCCAGTTTGGTTTGATCCTCTATCAAAATTTCCGTAGTGTCAATTATTGGATAAGTTTGACGCAATCAAATAAAAATTAGTAGGTGGAGTTGATAAGATGCGTCGAAAATATTTCAAGAAGATAGAACTTAGACTAGCTAACTTTTTTTCAAATATAAATACAGTATAATTATATTATAACTTGCACATGTAATTTTTAAAAATCCTACGATAACATGCTATTTCCGTGAAGCGAAGGCTGTGAGATAGAATCGCCTCACCTGTGCACGCACTATGATTGTTTTCTTGTCCCAACATGCACAAATCTTGAAGTAAATATATGATTTGAAATTATGCGGAAGTTACGTCCAAGTTACAATATAATTATATTGTAATTATACTATATTTGTATTTAATAATTTTAAATAAATTTATTGATAAATATATAAAGAAAATAGCAAAACTATATTTTGATACTGTAGAAAAAATAAACTGACCAGTAGTGACTAGACAAAAACGGCAACATTGACTATAGTTCTAGCGAAAGTACCATGGCCCATCTACTAGCGACCTATCGGCCCACTTTCTAAACCAATTCTGGCCGAAGATGCCGGCCCATTGCCTCAATCGGGCCCCTCTCGTGTAGGCCTTCTCCTCCGCCATGAGCAGGGCCCCGTCAAGGCCCATGTGGCCACAGACGAAAGAGCAACAAAAGCTCCTCGCAAAGATAGCCGGAGACGACGACCAACCACGGCGGCGCAGGGCCGGGATTCCGGGAGGTGACGCTCCTCGAACCGGACAGAGAGACAGGCCGTACAGGGCGTTTATTCGGTCGGTCGCCGTGGGGCGCCACGGCCACATGCCCGACGAATCGCCGATCTAGCATAGAGACGGCGGGGTCTCGAGCCGCCACTACTGGCGTGAAGATTATGAGAGACCCAAAAAATCCTATTAAAATTTTTTAACATATATAAATGGAAGAGGGACTATAACTTATCTAGTTTGTTTAGACCCTACTCCTATTTCGTTCTGATCCGCCACTGACGATGGGCGATGGCCACGCTGCGTTGATAGCTACGTCACGGAGCTCGCCATGATGATTCACGACCGCCATGCATATATGCTTTGCCCCAGCATATGGCGACGAGGACGCGATTGCGATGATGGTCCTGGTCCTGGTTATGGTTATGGTTACTAGTACTCACGTTAGATAGGCCAAGAGCGGCGCCATGATACATGTGTCGATCAATCAGGAGGTGTGTAGTACATATGTACTTCTTCGGTTCCAAATTAAAGAAAATATAATATCTAGATTTATAATAGTAATGTTTATTTGTTTTGGGATAAAGAAAATACATTGTACCATCTTCATTCTAAAATAATTGTATTTCTGCCATTCAAATTTTATCTTAAGAAAATATGTTTCCTCTATGCTAAAATATAAGGGATTTTGATAGGATATTATACATTCTAGAGTCTAGATTTATAGTATTAAGATATATTCTATGTAACTAAAATCTCTTATATTTTAGTACAAATTGAGTATTTCTGCTAAGCGATAAATTAGTATGTAGGTAAAGATATAATCCCTATCTTTCTACGCACATCACCTTTCTTTTAATTAAGTTTGCATATAAAATATGGGCATGCATGTCTAGTGGTCATTAAATAGGATTATTACTCTACTATTATTTTTGCGGCTGTTTCTAATCTCTCTAATACTCCATCTTAGAAATTAATTATTCTGAAATGGATGTACAGGAGGCAGGACGTATACTCTACTCCATTATTCCACCGATCACGAGGCAGGACGTATAGTACATTAGTACTCCATGAGAGTATCGACTGGTATAGATCAAATTAGGGAAAATAAAATTAATACTACCGTATATGGATACAAGTACAACGCCATGATCTACCCAGTCTGAGAGTCCCAGAGACCCAGATCTACTCCGATGACCAAACTGATAATGCGTGTCGTTAGGAGAAGTAATTAACCGGGAAACAAATCATGGGTCGTGATGATGTAGTAGTGTAAGAGCAAGTTTAATATTACATGTAACTACTGGATCCAGATCATTTATAATCAATTTAATAGGCAAATAATATAAACATATGCTATACAATTCATAGCTTATCTCATCTGTCATATACACATGTATCTTTAAGTCCATACTAAAACTGGCTATATATATGTAGCTCGTATCTATTTTATCTTTTTAAAATATGTTTAGTATGTTATTGTACCTGCTCTACCGGAGCTGTGTATTACAGTCTACAGCCTCGACGACGCAGCTTTGCTAGCGCCACCGGCGCCGGCGGCGAGCGGCCGGGGGACAGTGGCCACGCCAATCCAGGCCACTGTCCCCAAATCCACGGCCACCGCCCCGGCCAGCTCAATTTTTTTCCTTTCTCCTTTCCCTTTTCTTTCTCCTCTTTTTCATCGCCATGGTCCCTGCCTCTGGCTCTGTAGGCAGTAGAAGTGAGCTCCTGCTGCTTTTTTTTTTTTGGAATTTAGATCTTTATTGAACTTAGAAGCATAAAACATAGATACATTCTCCATAAAACAAGAAGATTCTAAAGTTACCTTAGTTGGACAGTCAGAATGAGTCTGAGAACATAAGTGGGAAATATTTTGACAAACTATTTATTCCTTGCTTTTTTTCTAGAAAGTCGGCCATCTTATTAACTTGTCTTAAAATCCATTTGATGTTAAGAGCCTATGTCCTGCGAGAGAAATAAGATCTGAAAGCAAAGGGTTTAAACTCCAATGATGTTCCTGAGAATAGTAGTCTTGAACCTACAAAAGCCTAACTAATTTCTGATTGTCTGAAAGAAGAGTAACATCAATAATATTTAACTTTTGACAAATCAAGATGGTTGTCATGATTGCTGCAAGCTTAGCTTGTAAAGGAGAAGAGAAGAAATTAGAAGTAGCTTGAATAAAAAGGGTTTTATGAGTATCAGAGTTATCGATAAAGATTACAATACCAGTTTTACCATCCTGTCAGGAGGCATCAGTATAACAGCGAATTACTGAAGCAGAATTGAGAGAAGTCCAGATGTTAAAATTATGATTTTGAGATTCATCAAGGTAGGAAATAAAGTTTGAAGACATGATTTGAGCTGCAAAATTAACCTGAATGGGTTCTCAGGTTTTCTTTTTAAAGTAGAAATCATTTCTAGCTTTCAAAATCATCCAACGAAGAATAGAAACTTTTTGAAGGCTTAATTCAGAGTTGTTTGTAGCTAAAACATAGGCTAAGATATCACTGATGTTTTGATTAACCAGCCTCAAAATCCGTGCCTGTCGACTGTTTTAACTCTCACTATCTTCGTCAGGAGCCCCAACCTGCAGCATCTGGACATCTGGATCTCAGTTAAATTTACTGAACGGGTTCTTTCTCCAGTCCAGTTCCCTGCTGAGCTTAGCTATAGATAGGAGTAGCACGCAGTAGCTACAGTTTAGTGGGAGGATTTAAGAGCAAGTTTAATAGCGTAGCCAACTACTACCTCCAATTCATGTATAGCCAATCTAATAGCTTATTCATATAATAGTTAGATATTACACTATTAATATATGGTCCCACCTGTCTTATACACACCGCGTCTTAGAGTCCGTGCTACAGCTAGCTACAAATCTGTAGCTCGCTGCCCTTCTCTCTTCTTATTTATCTCTTTAAAATATATTTGCAGCTGGCTTATTAGGGCAGTCCCAATCCATAATACTAGACATGGTTTCCATAAACTCCACATCATCAAGAAACTAGTACTAGACACTACTATTCCAATGCAAACACCACTATTACATACTTCAATTTAATGCTACTTATCTCACATGATGTCTTGGATATTGTGTAGAAACCATGTCTCATGCAAGACATGGTTTTCTTATCTTTCCTCATTTATTTACTTGCCATATCATTTTTTGTCCTAGATAACAACTTATTTAATGCTATGGACATCATCCTAGTCATTGGGTTGAGAATGTCCTTATTGCATGCTATTGTACCTGCTCTAAGTAGGGAGGCGCCATCATGAGCTGCGGTGATGATTGGGTAGGTGGCTGGCTAATTAGGGCTTAATTAATCGGGCCAGGGCTCACACCTCGCCTCACATGGGGAGGTGGTCTTATCCGTATAGGAGTACTCCTAGTGTGCAACGCACCTACGAGGACGCCACGGTATACCCGCGCGATTTGCATCTCATGTGATTTCTATTTCGATTTTTCTTCGGTTGGGTCATTGGCGAGTAAGAGAAACTAGGCCGAAGGTTCAGGTCCCTTTGAATCACATTAATGGAAAAACAAAGCAGTAGGTAAAACATAAAGAAATATAAGTATAAAATAAAAGATTAGAAAATACAAAAAATAATATAGGAATTACCGTTTGATTGGACCATAGAAAAAACGTATGAATCATATAAGAGATATAGATTCAAAGGAATTTTCCAATAGGTTGATCTCTTGCTAACTTTTCTTTAAAATCTCTATACAATTACCCATACCATAGAAATTTTAAAGGATAGAATATGATTCAATCATTCGTTTTAAAGGCTTCTATATGAATTTTTTTTCATAGGATTGAAAATCCTCCAAATTTTCTACACTTTTCCTACAAATTGGGCCCTAAGCCAGAATTTGGAATATTGTAATTTATTTTATAGTATTGGTTTTTTAATAGTTAACATGTATGTAAAAAATTTACTCACAAATAGTTATTTTAATTACTAATAAACAATATAAATAAGCACATGCCGATGGACACGTTTATTTATGCATCCTCAACTCATAAGCCATTACAGGGTTTCACTCATGTATCTTGTCACTTTGGCAAATTTTGCTACAGGATATCGCGACTTTATGGTTTTAGCTCCAAGACACCGCATGAAGTCACTTTTTGGGGAAAAACACCCTCAAAAACATAATTAGTTGCTAGCGGATACCGCGTCCATTAAAATAATAATTTCCGGTTGAAGATGAGAGAGAAATCGCGTGAAATGTCAAAAGTACCCTTAGGCCCACATGTCAGATCTCTTATCTCTCTTCTTTTCTCTCTCTTATCTCTGTCTACAAAGCGAGGTGGGGCGCGGCGCCACCGATGGCCGGAGCGGCGTCTACAAGGCAAGGTGAGGCGGGGTAACAAGTTTGCCTTTCACTTTTTATATTATGGGACTAACAAGTTACAAATAGACTTCATGCTATATACTCCATCCGTTCCTAAATATTTGACGCCGTTGACTTTTTTAAACATGTTTGACTGTTCGTCTTATTCAAAAACTTTTGTGAAATATGTAAAACTATATGTATAAATAAAAGTATATTTAACAATGAATCAAATGATTGGAAAAGAATTAATAATTACTTAATTTTTTTGAATAAGACGAACGGTCAAACATGTTTAAAAAAATCAACGGCATCAAATATTTAAGGACGGATGGAGTATATCTCTACTATTATAAAAACTGAAGATGTTTTTGCCGGTACTTTTGGTACGTCATCCGTGTATGAGTCGGTTTTGAAGTTCGTTCGCTTTTGGAAATACAGATTTGTATTTGTGTTGGGTTTTAAGTTCGTTCGCTTTTTTAAATACAGGAGAAGTTGTATAAGAAAATCTCTTTAAAAAAACTTTGCTAACTTAAGATGATCCGACTTCTAATTGCAGCTCACGATTTCCTATAAAAATATATATCCAAGTGAATTCTCACAGTGAATTTCACCTTAACTAAATAGTATAACAATAATAAAATTAAAATAGCTTTTACCGTCGTAACGCACAGGTATTTTTTTCTAGTTTTTTTAAAAAGTGCATCATGTTTTATATACTTTGCTTATTCCATGTCAGAGAAGAGGTTTTTTATTTATTGAGCTTTGCTATTTTGGGCATGTTCATCAAAATCATTAGGAACACCAAATTTTGACATTGGCAAATTTTAGAGGTGTTTGATGTGTTTGATTTTTGAGCTTTACTATGAGAGGAACTTTAAGACTACCATTTTGGTAGAGTAGCAACGATAATAACATGTTTAATTTCTGAAACTACTCTGATTTGGTAATGCGAAAATTTGTTATGGTCGAAAGTGACAACAAATTAAACATGCCATCTCATGTGAGTTTTGTCCTTTATTAAGACTTTTTTTTAAAAAAAACTCAAACTTTATTAGTTGTGCGCATCCTAAATACAGAGGTAACTGATGTATTCATCTTCCTTATCTTTAAAAAAATTGCCGTGAGTGTATCCGGAGATTATTTTCTAGATGGTGAAGCTTTAATTCGTTGAGAACAATTTCATTTATGGTCATGAATAAGAATAGGATTCGTCTGTGAAACCTAACTAAAATTTTTGAAAAATTAATCGCAATTGTAACTTTGGATTGCAGAAGGTCAATCCAAATCACTTAAGGGCTTATTCGTTTCAAAGGAATTGCAAAGGAAAAACATAGTAATAGGAATGAGCTTTAAACTACCATTCGTTTCATAGGAATGCACCATAGGAAAACTATAGGAAAGTTTTCCATTCCTCCATTTTTGAAGGAAAAACATAGGAAAAAATAATCCACTCCAACCTAATGTTTGCATTCCTTTGGTTGGCTTGCTCAACAACATGGGAAAAATTCTTTCTTGTGTTTCTCAATCCATAGGTTTGCACATGTATTCCTATAGTATTTCTACGTTTTTCCTATTCCTACGTCTTGAAAATCCTATGAACCGAATGAGCCCTAAACATCTCAAGTATAAAATCCACCCTTACTCCCAATTATTGCTACCACATCACAAGTATAAATTCCACCCTTCAGCCTAGCCCGCTCACTTCGAAACAAGCCTATAAGATGAAGCTAGTTAGTACATAACAAACCTTCCATAATAGAACCATTAATTTTATACAACTGCAAAGAGAGCTACAGTGATCCATGCACTCCGTTGGATCATCAGCCTCTATATTAATCCACAGTAAACCCCCAAAAAAATAATCTAGCGGTATTTTTCATTGTTTCTACAATAATAACCCCTAAGCCTGCCGGCATAAAATACCGGATCCCATCAGAACTCCGAAGTTAAGCGTAGTGGCTATATACACCCGTTAGTATAGAAGCCGGGTTTTATATATTTTCATTATCTAAAAAAACTAGCCTGCCGGCGGCGCACCACTGCACCTTTTTCCTCCTTAGTTTCTGGGCACTTATGAATCACATATATAAGAGGTTGTTAGTTTGTTACCAGGAATGAACAGGCAAACCTGAACAAACCAATACATTGTTGTGTGCAAGAAGCCTGCCTCTAGGCAGAAATAATCAAACACGATGACAAGATACAAGATAGTTGTATCAGCTTGGAAGCCGATTTTCTCCCTTCTTCAATTTGTAAACATGTAACTGTATAACGATGCGACGCTATCATCGTCCAAACAGATACGTGTAACTTTTTTTCTTTGCTAATGGAAGATTTAAGTGGGGAAGAGCTCTCTCCCCTAGATGATTACTCAGAAAATAAAAAATTCGTTCTTAGCTCTTAACTTGTACTCCCTCTGTCAAAAATAAAAAATAAAAAAGGGGAGGTTCTTTTTTACGGAGGAATTAATTGTTACTAGTACACTCACACGCTACCAATCGATTTACGTACTACCTTGCCTTCAACATCAATGATGAGGTCCTCTAGCTTTAATTTCCACAATAATGCATGAATCTTCATGCACAATAGCCATAAATTTGATTGCTCAGGGAAAAATATGTACAAAACCCCAAAAGCATTCAAGCACGTCATCTGATTCCAAATATAAAGTCGGTCTACATAATTTCTGTACTATATAGAAGTACATACATTGGTGATAGTGAATCTACCGTTACTTAATTAGAGTGGCCATATTCAAGATAAATATATCTTTGTGTGTGTGGCTTGGTTTTTTGATGTTTGTTTGCTATATTTTTTCAGACACAATTATCATTTCTAAGTTAAGAAACTTAAGATTTTTTTTTTTTTGAAATCCATTGCAAGTCACAATTATTTTGCTAGTTTAGAGTAAAACCTCTTCTCAAAGCTAGTACAAAATGTTTGTACGATGAAATAATACAATGGTTAGATCACGAGTATAAAGTATAAACACTAAACACCCTGAAACCTTCTAGACTAGTAGCGGTGTGCCAACACTTGCTATTCAGTTCTCATCCACTCCGTAGGCATGCAACGGTGGGCGGCCACACATGTTTTACATGAGACATGAAACAAGCTACCACTGAGAGTGACATGTAACACAACTCTCTCAGTCATAAATATATAGGTTCAGTTTTCACCCATCTTACACATAAAAAATACAAAACCAAAAATATTAAAAGAATTCTTATTTTATCAAATCTCAATGTAATCATTTCTCTAATTATCTATCCCCAATACATTTTTATCTTACTTTTATAAACTCTGATTCAATAACCGCTAAATATAAATTTATTTTAAGATAAAATGGAAGAGCAGAAAGCTAGCTCGGTCAGCGCTCTCGTCGTCGGTTCCTCGCTTCCTTCATTCCCCTTCCTGCGTGCTACGGCAGCATGAAAAAAACGGCCGCCGGCGCTGGCACGTGTTAAACGAGGCTACGACCGTGCCGTAACACTGGCGTATGCACCAAACCTGGTAGTACTAATACTCCTACATCATACGAGTGGATTTGGTTTTGAACTTTGAAGGAGCATCGATTTTTATATCTACGTCAACATTAGTTAGTAATAATAAACACAGATTGGTGTAATAGCCATTTTCTTGGAACAAGTCAAAACCCAAATGATGAAATGAGTAGCACTCCAATCTATAAGCTTTCGAACCATTTGACCCAAAATGTTTAGCCGTGCTATCGTTTTCGGTGGAGAGAACTAATTAAACCTGCGTGCTTCGCTTCCATCTTATTTTAAGCCATTCTCAACCCAAGGCACTAGATATAGTTTTTATAAACTTCACATCATTAAGAAACTAGTTAGGGCAGTCCTAATCCATAGTGTCCATAAGCAGTGTTTATGATGCCTTGTCAATAAGACATCACAATAGAAACTACACTCTACAACCCATGGTTTCTTAAAGTGGGCCATTAATAAATACATCATCTCTCTTCTCTACCAATCATATTTATTCTTCATCTATTAAGAAGACACTATTCTCTTCCAATGCAAAACTTGATAGTGTCTAGTGCATAGGTTCTCGTGTTGAAGCTGTGTTTTGCATGAGACCCAGTTTCTTCCTCTCTTCACTCTCTCTCTCTCTTAATTAATATAGTGTCACATAACCTAAAAGTCCTACATGGCAATATAGTTAATGCCATAGACACCATCCTAGGTGGAGGGTTGGGACTGCCCTTATAGACACTATTCTTCTAATGTAAACACCACTATCCATACTTAAATTTAATGCTAATTATCTCACATGATGTCTTAAATGTTGTGTAGATACCATGTCTCATGCAAGACATGGTTTCCTTCTCTTTCCTCATTTATTCACTTGCCACATCATTTTTCATCATATGTGGTAGCTTATTTAATGCTATAGATACCATCCTATTTATTGGGTTGGGAATGACCTATGGGTGCAGCTTGCTCAGTGTACTGTTAATTAATTATACAGTGAAAATGGTCAAACCTTTGTCTAGCTTGTCTTTACCCAGACGGAAAGGAAAACATGCGGTCAAAATTACTGAGGGTGTGTAAACAACCACCTCGAACTCTATGGTGAGAACTGGAGTACTCCGTATATGTGAAAACTTGTTGAATTGTGTTTGTGTGGATATGTTCAACTCGAGTGGTACTTCAGAAATTTGACTGCCGCCGTATTACTCTTTCTTCCTTTCATGGTTTTCTCAAGACAGTTTTTTCACGGCACGTTTAAATCATTATTGGATTTGTAGTTTGTATACAGCTTACGATCGAATAACGATATGGTGAGGAATAGAGAAGAGATAAGGTGAGAGAGAGGATGGGAGTAATCAATGATACGTGGAGCTTATGGTTTTTTTAAAATCCTATTTTGGAAAAGGGGAAGGAAACTGAATGGTTTCATAAGCTATGGGTTATTTTTAATATCAATTTAATAAAGGTATTTTAGAAAAACAAGTTAGGAAGCTAACATGAACTTGTTTTCTTAACTTACTAGAAAAAACCAGTGCGTTTCAACGGCTGAAGCTATTTTAGTTTTATTATTATTGTTATACGGTTTAGTTAGGGTGAAAATTACTGTGGGAATTCTTCGTTTGGATCTTTTTTTAGAAAGTCATGAGTTATAATTAGGAGTCTACTCTTATCTCAAGTTAGCATACAGGTTTTTTAAAAACAATTTCTTATACGACTCCTTTTGTATTTCCAAAAGTGTCCCAAGTTATCATTCGAATTTTTTTTTATTGAGATTTCTTATAAGACGTCTTTTGTATTTCCTAAGACGAACAAATATAAAAACTGACTCAAACTCATATCTGTATTTTTAAAATCAAACGAACTTAAAAACCGACTCAAACACGAATGACCTACTAAAGTAACGGTAAAAATATTTTTAATCTTTATAATAGTAGAGAAGAGATAGAGAAGTTATACAATCCGTTTGGACTACTGTAAGTAGCGGAGAGGTTACGTAATAAGTAATGGCTACTCGTAAAACTCTTCACGGGAATACTGCACTTGGATTTACCACAACATTTGAAGGTTAATTAATTACCTAACCTATAATGGTCTTACTTATACCCCAAATTACATTAGCAAAGATTAATTAATTAATCACAACCTTGGTTCCATAACCTGAGTCAGATTGTCATAAAGATTAGGTCTCCATGCGCAATGGACGAGTGAGAGACTCGGACGGGCAAACTTGAGAAATCTGCACACCCCAAAATATATTCTCGTTAATACATATTGATAGAAACATAATCGGTCGGTGCATGGAAAGCCTTATCCGAACAAAATTACACCGACGACATTGTGGACTCGTGCATAATATTGGTAACACGATATGATGGAGAACGTTAAAAACATCTTTAATTTTTATAATAGTAGAGATGCATAGTAGGTTTTTACATGAATGTGATCCATCTATCAACAGTTGAAGCATATGGACAACCACAATAAATGCATATGGCTAGCAAAAATGATATTTGGGCATGCTTATGGCAAGCTAAAATGTAGACACCCTACACAAGATTTTGTTAGGATTTTCTGTCGTCCACTTTACAGTGTGATGCTATGTGGAGTGGCCTTCTTCACCATGTAGATTTGCATGCTAGCGCAGAGAGAAGCCGTTGCCTTTTAGGGTAAGGCTTAGATAGCTAACATGAAGGAAAGTTATTGCTTTGTAGGGTAAAGCCTGGATAGCCAATGTAGAAGGAAGCGTTTATCTTGTAGGGTGTTAAGCCGCCTTCTTCCAGACACGAACGAAGAACTGGAGACTCCACGCGCACCAACGTTGATCAAAAAATAGAATATGCTATCTATACCTTTGTCGACCAAAGACTCTAAACAACTCGACGACATTAGGTTTGTGGTTCACAACATTGAATTGAAGATCTGAAAGAATCTTGATGTTGCCTAAGGGGTTGAATGTATTTCCTTTCTTCGCAACGGATCAGTCTTGGGACTAGGAGGCGTAGATGCACTTTTAAGGTCGTCGACAACATAGACGTAGAGGAGCCGGCGGGAGAAGAGAGAGAGAGAGCGAGCGAGCATATGGATGGTGCTAGTTGGGTCCAAGGCAATGACACTAGCATCCCATTCTTTTATGCATATTTTATCTCGGTTTCCATTACCATGTTTTTCAACCTACTAAACGATATTTTTTTATGAGAACTTTTATTTAGAAGTTGTTTTAAATTATGAAATAAATCCATTTTTCAAGTTTGTAATAATAAAAACTTAATTAATAATAAGTTAATGATTTATATCATTAACGTGTGCCGAAAAATCTTCATCTGATTCAATTCGAATGGACAGTAGGTGGCACACCTTTTCTCCCCGAGGCAACATAACAAAATCACAACCACCAGCAATTATCCACGGCTGTTTTACATGGCTCCGACTGCTAAGTTCAACTCTAAGAGCTGGGGTATGTAGTGGAGTTGTAAATCAGCCTAAATCCGCTTCACCCCTCTGGTTTATTTTATGATAGCACTTCAACCCGCTTCACCTTTTTTTAAAAAAAGATAGAGTTGAAATCATTTGGTTAGATTTCAGGCTGTGTTTAATTCAATGCTAAAATTGAAAGTTTGACTAAAATTAAAAGTTTGAAGAAAAAAGTTAAAAGTTTATGCGTGTAAGAAAATTTTGATGTTATGAAAAAATTAAAAGTTTAAAGAAAAAGTTGGGAAGCATGGAGCTGTAAATATAGGGCCTAATTTTCTTGGATTCTTACATGGATGACGATCCTGTACCGAGCACCGTAGCACTAGCACGTTCCAAGGGCGACCAAAAAGGTACTACACGGTTTTGCCCTTTCCATCGTGTACCGCCTCCGAGTTTCATCAGCATTTGAAACGATTTTGAATCAATCGTGTACCCATGGTCCTGGAATTTTCACCCGCATCTGCCCTGACCGATCCCACCTCCACCACCACCACCTGCGCAGCAAGCATCAGCCCACCCCCGCGGCCGCTGGTCCTCCCCTCCCCTGCCGCCGGTGACCGTTCTCGTGTGCACACGCCTCGAGTTCAAAACTCAAACCCCAGATCAGATCTAACCCCGACCCAACCCCTACCAGGGGCAGATTCGTCATTCTCCCCCACCCCTTTATTCGAATCTTGCGTCCTTTGATGCGGTAAAAAAAAAAACAAGTCACGCACACCAACACAAACAACAATAACCCTTCTCCCACACCCCACTGACGCGTGGGCCAGAGTGGGGTGGGGGCCCCACCCGACAGCGACACCGCGACGCGGTCTCCCGGTCCGGGCCGGTGGGGCCCAGCGGTGGGGGGGGGGCGATTTGACCGGTCAAAAGGCGTGGCCACGAACCAAACCCCAAGGCGGCAGCAGGTGGGCCCCACCTGTCTGTGGGCGTGGGGCCCGCGTCCTGTGGTGGTGGTGGTGGTGGGTGCTTTGACTGCACCCCTCCCCCCCTCAGGCGGAAATCATTTCGGTTTCTGAGAGAGAGAGAGAGAGAGAGAGAGAGAGGATTTTTTTTTTCTTCGGCTTATGTAGTATTGCGCTGCGTCCCGACAAGCAAAAGCAGGAGGAGGAGGAGGAGGAGGAGGCCGCGGCTAGCGAGCGAGAGAGAGAGAAGAGGGGGGAGAAGAAGAGGTGGGAGAGCCGGGAGATCCATCCCTGTGGAGAGGAGGGAGGAAGGAGGCGGAGGAGGAGGAGAGGTGCGTTGCGGTTTGTTCGTTCTTGCTGCTTCGATTTTGGTTTGCTTCTTCTTCTTCTTTTTTTTTGTTTGGGGTTTGAGGCGATTACGACGTGAGTTCGTCGTTCTGCGAGGGCAGTGGCTGATCCGTCTGCTGGGATCTACGTTTTCTTCGCGGTTTCGGTGGATTTTGCGGGGGTTTCGGGGATTCTTGAGACGTCCGTGTGTTGCGGTTGTATTCAAACCTCCCAAGCGCGTGGATTCCTTTTTGAGGGTTCTCTAATTTGTGTCGGCGATTAGTCAGCGTGGAGCATTTATACGGATTTCCGAGGGATTTTCTGGTATTTATTGCTGCAAATCGGGCTTGGAGTAAAGATTTACGCCATAGATTCGTACCCAAATGCTCAGTTTTTTTTATTGGTTTGCACTTTCCCCTTCGTTAAGAGGCTCGTATGCTCGCGCCTGCCTCATAGCAGATGCGGATGAGTTCAAATTCAAGAATAGATGCAGAAGAGAGCCCGAATCAGGAGGAGTTCGTCGAGAAACGTGAACAGGGTGCAGGGATCCCTATTTTGGCTTGAGTAAAAGCGGTTTTGGAGGGGGAAAGTTGCTTAGCAGAAGAACGTTTTTGCGCATAGCAGCAAACTGTTGCTTGTGTTGGAGCCGACGGCAATGAAAGAATGCCTTTTTTGTAGCTGGTTTTGGACATAAAGAGTATTTTTGATGGTTGCTTTCTTGCTAAAAATATGGTGTTTTAGTGCAAGTCATTCAGTGTAAATCTCCAAGCATTCTCATATACTTGTTCCTTTTCCTTTTCCTCCTGGATGAGTCTTGGATGAGTGCATTTCTCTCTGTTCATCTCTTTGCTCTGCACCTGATATAGTGTGTTTCATGGTGGATGCGTGTTAGATGCACTGAGTTGCTTAGCATGGTGAATGCGTAATCAATCCTTCGCGATTGATGCGTGCTTTGTGAACTGCGTGGTTCCACTTTTTAACTGATGTTTGTTATTGACGATCTCGCAGGTTGACGGATAGATCCATTGCGGAGTTGAGTGTTGATGCAAAGCTGATTCGCCATCGTTCAGCTTTTTATAAGAGATGGGTTCAGTAGGGGTTGCGCCGTCTGGGTTAAAGAACAGCAGTAGCACCAGCATGGGTGCTGAGAAGTTGCCTGATCAGATGCATGATCTGAAGATAAGGGACGATAAGGTAAGTTTCTATTATGATGAGAGGTGTAATTTCTTCCATGTGCCATGTAAATTTGACTTTGTTGTAACATGTCGATCTGAATGGTAAATTCAGGAAGTTGAAGCGACTATTATTAACGGCAAGGGAACAGAAACCGGCCACATAATTGTCACAACTACTGGTGGCAGAAATGGTCAGCCGAAACAGGTGATTTCCTGATACCATGTTGTGATTTCAGAACAAATGCCATCTGACTGTCGTGATCTGAAATTGTTAATCGATTATAAATCAATCTTCATTTCTAATTCATATTCTTGGATAATCTTGCAGACAGTTAGCTACATGGCTGAGCGTATTGTAGGGCAAGGTTCATTTGGTATTGTCTTCCAGGTTAGTTGCAACATATTTGGGTTTTCATATATTTCACCAATCACCAGGAAGCTAAGTAGCTAACTTTGAGTATTGTTTTAACATCATTATTAACTCTACTAGCACCACTTTTTTTGTATGTAGCAAATTGTTGATACACGATAACCTTCTCTTGTTAAGATGTCCTAAATGTTCTTCATGTCTGTAATAGTGATATCATTTTGACCATTTTCAGGCAAAATGTCTGGAGACAGGTGAGACAGTTGCTATCAAGAAGGTTCTTCAGGATAAGCGCTACAAGAACCGTGAGCTTCAGACCATGCGCCTTCTTGACCACCCAAATGTTGTAGCTCTGAAGCACTGTTTCTTCTCTACAACTGAGAAGGATGAACTGTATCTAAACTTGGTTCTTGAGTATGTGCCTGAGACTGTTCATCGTGTTGTGAAGCATTACAACAAGATGAACCAGCGTATGCCACTTATCTATGTGAAGCTGTATATGTACCAGGTAATATTCTGTTATGTACCTTTTTGGATACTTTGTTCTTTGACTTATGTTGTGTAGCAGGCTATATTCAGACAAACTAGCCAGTAGCATACCGAGATGACTTTGAATTTAGTTTGAAATTTGTCCTTGGTGTTTGACAGATTTGTAGGGCATTAGCTTACATTCATAATAGCATCGGAGTTTGCCACAGAGATATCAAGCCACAGAATCTTCTGGTATGCTTGAATGTTGTTACCCATTCATCTCAAATACCACCCTCTTATTTCTGTAACTTTATAATTGATGTTTGAACTTCTAATCAGGTAAACCCGCATACCCATCAACTCAAGCTATGTGACTTTGGGAGTGCAAAAGTTCTGGTAAGACAATTAAGTAATCCACAACTTGTTATATTATAAGCAGTTACAGTCTGGTCTTATCCTCCCTATGTACTAATTTGTAGGTCAAGGGAGAACCGAACATATCGTACATTTGCTCCCGATACTATAGGGCTCCGGAGCTCATATTTGGTGCCACCGAATACACTACAGCTATTGACATCTGGTCTGCTGGATGTGTTCTTGCTGAACTTATGTTAGGGCAGGTAAGCGGCTGGATTTTCTTTGCACATTTTGTGGAAGTTTGTTGTTTACCACCCTGGACTCTATTGTCGAAGTCGGTATGCCTTACAATTGTTTTCTGTTCGACAGCCTCTGTTTCCTGGTGAAAGTGGTGTAGACCAACTTGTGGAAATCATCAAGGTTAGTGCCAATTCTGGTGTTTAGTTGGCCTTGCGAGTTGTTCGGAGGTGCAGAAGTTTGTAACATTAAAACTGATCACACCTCGCAGGTCCTTGGAACACCTACAAGGGAGGAAATTAAATGCATGAATCCAAACTATACCGAGTTCAAGTTTCCACAGATTAAAGCACACCCATGGCACAAGGTGCAAAGTCTATCTATTTCTGTTGTTATACTTTCAGCAATCGTCCAGTATCAGGTGATTAACCGTATATGTAAAATATTTAGGTATTCCATAAAAGGTTGCCTCCAGAAGCTGTTGATCTTGTCTCTAGGCTGCTCCAGTACTCACCCAACCTAAGATGCACTGCTGTAAGTATATATTTAATGTTTGAAGTACAGATAAATTAGTATTACGGCACTTAGTTCCTGAGATGATTGTGCAGACATTCATTTCATAAATATTTTCTGTTACCTTTGACCAGGTGGAAGCACTTGTTCACCCATTCTTTGATGAGCTTCGAGACCCTAATACTCGCCTTCCGAATGGCCGCTTTTTGCCTCCTCTCTTCAACTTCAAGCCTCATGGTAAGTTGTGAAACATAATCACATTTATCCTTGTTGATATTACCAGTTAAAGTTTGTTCAAGCAGGCACTACAATTGTTCTGGTTATTTCCGTTGTAAACTTACAATTTGGGAGCTGCAAATTGCTTGTTCATAACTTTCTGATATGATCAGCTACTTACGTTGCCCCTTTCTTGTTTCTTGCAGAACTGAAAGGAATCCCATCAGATATTATGGCGAAATTGATCCCAGAACATGCGAAGAAGCAATGCTCCTACGCAGGAGTATGAGATGGCTTCCACGCGATCCCCCTGGAAATTTCCATGACAAGTGCGCATTTCCTCCCCTGGACGACGATGGATCGTCAACATATGCGTGCATGATGGTTGGTGAAGATGTGAATTTACGTTGTTGTTGTATGACCACCTTGTTGACCAGTGTAGTTGAGTAGCAGCAGTATGTTGCGATGGCGAAACTTTGACATGTAACCGGTGCACCCACACCATCCCTCCCTCCCCTACTAACCCTCACCCACCTGAGAATTGAGAATTCCCATAGCTGATGATCTGTAATATGTTCTAGAGCAGTTTAAGAATGTATTTATTATGGTGTAGTTGATCCATATGTTGGGATCCTCGTCGATTTTCTTGGTTCTTTGTGCCCTATACTGCTACCTGGTTTTTAGATTGTTCTGAAAATGCTGCTAGTACCTTCTATCTACTGTACTTGTTTGCTCCTTGGTGCTATTACTCCAGCCTCAGCTATGAGGATGCTCTGCCATATGAACGTATGGACAAGTTCGTCGATGACCTGACCTTGGTAGTTTTACCTGTTTCAAAGTTGTGCTGGTCCAGGTGTTTGGCTGCGTTGCAAGGTGTGCAAGTTTGGTTCGTCCGCAGAGGTCATCTAATTGCTGTTAGGAGTCTTTCATTCGAGCAAAGGCCCTGTTTAGATCCTTCAAAATTGTAATAGTTTTGCTATTCTGAAGCGTCTCAATTTGGCATTTGATATTTGTTAGTCCATATTAGTATCAATTTGGCATTTGATATTTGCTAGTCCATATTAGTAAATTGTGTTAAAAAGTGCTGTGAGACCACTCCCTCTCTCTCTCTCATTTTAGTGCTAGAATGGCAAAAGTTTAGATACATCTAAACACCAATTAATACTTTTATAATACCAAAAATTTTGCCATTTGCCATTTGCTATTCCAAATGGATCTAAACAGGTCCAAAGTTCATACCTTCCAAAAAATGCTAACACTACTTGCTCTTGGAAAGTTCTAGGGGCTCATTTTGGACGTAGAAATTTTACAAGATTTTAGCACGAATCAGTTCAGTTCAGTTCAGTTACGGAATTCGTCTAAAATTAATTGATTTCTAACAAAATTCGCTTGAAATTTCGTTCGTTCCAAAAGGAGGCGTTCCGTTTCTTGCAGAAATTAACTTCTCTAAATCTAGCGTTCCTTTGCTAGTTTCCGTCGAATAATGTAAAATATCTTCGAAATGTTCATGGACACTTTGTATTCTTCAGTCTCTTTTTGCCCAACAGCAGAAACTGCTGGAGGGAGGGAGAAGATCAGAATTCAGAAGAGTAGTCGAGAGAGAAGAGAAGCCGCGGAAGGGGAAGAAAAAAGGCGGCGGCGGAAGGGGATCGGAGATGCCGCTGGGCAAGTACTACTGCGACTACTGCGAGAAGCAGTTCCAGGACACCCCCGCCGCCCGCAAGCGCCACCTCGACGGCGCCCAGCACCACCGCGCCCGCGCCCTCTGGTACGACGCCGTCCGCCGCCAAGGTTGCCCCCCCCCCCCCCCTCCCCCTCCTCCTCCTCCTCCCCTTCGCTCCTCTCGCTCCGACACCTTCTGACCCTTCTCCCCCCCTCCCGCAGAGCTTCACGGCGGCGGTGGCGGCGCTCCTCCCCTCCTCCACCAGCCCGGCGCCGCCGCCGCCATCGGCGTCTGCCAACACTTCGTCCGTACGGTGCGTGCGTACTTGGTCTCCTGCCGATCTTACTACATCTATTACTACTCAACGAGGATGACTAACATTTCTGCAATTGACCCCATTTTTTGGTGTTTTTTTTTTTTTTGGATGATGATGTTGTTACAGGGGACGTGCAAGTTTGGGGATTCATGTAGATACTTCCACCCGAAGCCTCCTCCTGCTAATCCAGGACCAGCTCCTTCTGGTGACTGTACCTTCTTATGCTCCGTTTTGTTTTTAATTTTTTTTGGTATACTGATTTTTAATAAGATTCTTCAGTGAAAAGTCTACTTGATGTTGGGATGTATTGTTCGTTATACTTTGAACAACTCATTGGATTGCCTTTGCCCCCAGTGGGTGTTGATGTGAACTCTATAGACTTCATTACGTACTGGCGCGGTACTGCCATTAGGTCTTCACAGATTCACACAGTTGAATTCATCTTGATGTTGGTGCACAAATCAAATACGCTGGCTTGATGTTAACTTGGTGCATCGAATTGCCGTGCAACTTAGTTATTCTAGAGGATTATCTGTATTTTGCCCTTGTTTCGGAATTCTACCAATACTTTTTTCCTCCTACGGTTTTATCTAAGATGAAGAAATTAGCTGCCTGTAAGCTTGTAACCAAGTTTGCTGGAGTATATTTTTGCACCATTGTAGAGCACTGCTCAATTCTCTCAGTCCCGTGTAGTGTACACAAAGCAAAGTAGGGTATTATATTTTTATGTGTGCGCAACTGTGAATTGAAAATACACAAAAGCAAATTTCATGAAATTAGTAGTCTATTATCCGCATATTTGAGTTTCCTTGTCAGTTGTTACTACTTCTATGAGTGCACGACAATTCTTAGAACACGTAGTTCTAAATCAGATTAAAAACTGTGGGTAGGACTTAAGTTCTGACTTGCCCTTTTATTATCCAGGCCCTGTCTCTGGACCAATGGCGCAGCAGTCTAATATTCAAGGAAGTCAACCCAATTTTGTTGGATATCAGGCAGCAGATGGAAGTTCTTTCTCAGGTGATCTGATTATGGCACACTCAGCAAAAAATAATATTGTTACAGCTAGCTGGAGTAGTGCAGAAAATTGAATGGCTCTCACTGCTTCCTCCCAACTGATGATTGGATTTTATTCCAACACAACATCTCGTTTTCTGTTCTAATTAATTAAGGATCTGGTTCTTAGTTCTTACATAACTTTCTCTGTTCACCTTAGATTAAATCAATGAATGGAGACATTTGGTAGTTATTATATGTTAGTCAAGCACATCATTATTTAAATATGAACTTAATGTCTTGACTCTCGACCATAGTTGCTGCAACGAGTCGTAAAATGGACACCTTTACTCTCGCCTTTTTTTTGTTGCAATATAGTAAGGTCTAACGTGCATTCATAGCATATTTTAGGTAGAGGTTGCTTTTGTAGCATGCCATGCCACAGCTATTGGACTTGTGAAAGATTATTGTATAGATAATGTAAAATGAGGATAGAAGTGAATGAAAAAAATGGTTTTCTCTATTTCTTCAGCGTGTTTTCCATCCAGTCACCTGTCATGCCATGAATAGGACACTTTGCACCTGCCAGGTTGCCATGCAATCATTGGATGTACTCCTTTATGCATGTAGGTCCAATGGTTGGTGCTACTATAGTGACTAATGTGGTGCGATGTTTCTAGGCAATTTGATTGCATCTCTGTCTGTCGGTTGATCTCTTTTATTGACGAATGAGGGGCTAGATACTATGACATTTAAATAAGAGTAAAGTCCATCACCGGTCTCTAAACTATTACCACTGTATCATCCCGGTCCCTAAACTCGCAAATCGACCGTTCAAGTCCTCAAACTTGTTCGACTGTGTCATCCCGGTCTCTAAACTTGCAGATCACTCGTTTAGATTTTCCAACTTGTTCAGTTGTGTCACCCCGGTCCCTAAACAGGACGGTCTAAAAACTTTATATCAAAAATAATTCATAACTTTTTCATGTGAACTCTAATGAAGACAAACTTTATATCAAAATTGTAGCCCTCGACGCGACCGACAACTTTGTAGTTGATAAGTTTTTGAATTAAAACTGTTTAGGGTCCCAAAATATTGTTGCATATTTATAGATTTTGAAATTTTAATTTTAAAAATTACATTTTGGGACAAAAAATGACTTACAATAAAAAAAAATCAACTACAAAGTTGTAGATCGCGTCGAGGGCTACAAGTTTGATATAAAGTTTGTCTTTATTAGAGTTCACATGAAAAAGTTATGAATTATTTTTAAATATAAAGTCTTTAGACCGTACTATTTGACCCAGATGATATTCAAATCTAAGTTTAGGGAACGGGGTGACACAACTGAACAAGTTGGAGGACCTAAACAAGTGATCTGCAAGTTTAGGGACCGGGATGACACAGTTGAACAAGTTTGAGGACCTGAACGGTCGATTTGCGAGTTTAGGGACCGCGATGACACAGCGAGTTTAGGGACCGCGATGACACAGCGGTACAAGTTTAAGGACCGGTGATGGACTTTACTCTTTAAATAATTTGGCTTACCCAGGAATCTGTGGTCAAACTACTGAATTCATGACAAGCGTGCTCAAAAGCCTTGCCCTAAGCAATGAATTCTGATGCTCTGAGATGCAAAAGCTGCAAGGGTAGCATATGTTTTAGTGTTTTTTGAAATATTTATACCAGATCTCACCCTAGTGAGTTTCTTGTTGATGGTAATATCTAATTGATTTCTTTCATTTTTTTCCCACAGGGAACATTCTAGGGGGTCACACTTCATGGGGCAACTTGCCTCCATCACTGCGGCCACCTCCTGAAGGCGGCTATCCTCCATTTCCTTTTGTAGACTGGGGTTGAATTGCTTGTTAATCTGAAGGTGCCATATGTTAAAACTTCATGCTGGCCTGCTGGGTATGCAGTAGTTCAAATGCACAAGGAATTTTGCTATTGCTTTGTATAAATGGGTTTATATTAGCTGTGAGATGGTTCTCATATGCGTTGGAACTTGTACCTCTAGTGAACTGTGAACCTGGCTTCGGCTGTGTTTAGTTCTTTCCAAAGTTAGAAGTTTGGGTTAAAATTGGTACGATATGACTGAAAAGTTGTGTGTGTATGACAGGTTGATGTGATGGAAAAAGTTGGAAGTTTGGATCCAAACACAGCCTTCACTTAAAATGCTCCTATCAGGAAGTGAGCCCTCTTTGTAGTTAAAAGGAATAAGTTCATTGGCCGTCCCTCAACTTAACAGCGAGATTTTTTGACATCCTTAATCTCAAATACCAGAAATCATCACCCCTAAACTATACAAAACCGTGCAATTTTGGTCATAAAGCAGTATAGATGTGTGGTTTCGCTGATGTGGCATCATAGTCAGCAAAAATAAAAATAAAAAGTTATGGGCCCCACCTGTAAGTGAGAGGGTAAAAATATGGAGCCCACATCCTTCTTGTCAACAAATTTTCAACGGAGCCAGCTCTCTCGTTGTTGTCCGGCCAGCTCTCGGACGACGGCGATGACAGTGGCGGCACTCGCGGAGAGGTTGATGACGGCTCCATCTCCAGAGGCAAGTTCGTCATCTCGAGGCGGCCTCGACGCATCGATGGCCCGCCCCACCTGGACTCGAGACAGAGCGGCGGCGGCCCGTCCTCAAGGTGGAACAACAGTGCGTCGGCTGGCCACCCGTCGTCCTCCTCAGCACATCGTCTCCCTGCCGGCTTGCCTCCTCCCTCACGTCCTTCTGCGTCGTAGAAGGAGATGATGGGGATCACCAGCGGATTCCCCAGCGGCGAGGTCGGCCTCAGCGACTTCATCGCCAAGAACCCACCTCCCCCAAACCGGCCCAGAAGAATTGGCTCGCCGGTGGCGAAATGGTGACGGCGGAGCGGTCGAGGGCGCCAGAGCAGCCGTTGCGGGATCCCGCGCCGGGTCGCCGGATTAGGGAGGAGGACGAGACCGGGAGATTCGATGAGGGTTGTTGGGGAAAATTGGTACACGTTCCTTGAGACCTTGACTTGCCGCTGCCGATGAGGTTCTCGTCGCGGACGCCGTCGATCACCTCGTGCTCGTCGAATGCCAGGACCCTGAACACCTTGTCGCCGGAGCCTCTCGCCAGGGCCACCTCTGCCTCCGCGCGTCGACGCTTCTTGATGTACATCGTCGCGCCGAGCGCCGCGAGCACGACGGCGAGGCCCGTGAGGATACAGGTGACGACGGTGCGCGTGGTGGCCGCCGACTGGCCTCCTGCTCCGCCGCGAGGGTCCGTGGGGGCGCTCGCCGCCGCCTCCGCCGCGACTGCGATGGCGCGCCCACAAGCTCGTTTGCAGCAAGGAGGGTGCCGATGGGGGAGGGAATGGGGAGGCTGGCGAGCTCCCGCTGCCGCCCCCCGCTCCACCCGCCGTCGCTCCGCCCTCTGTCGCCAGCGACCTCACTCGGACGCTCGCTGAAGAAGATAGAGAGGAAAGGAGAGAAGAGCAGAAAAAAAAAAGAGAAAAGAGAAGGGAAAAAAAGAGAAAAAAGGAACGGCACAATGACATGTGGGGCCCACCCTATGCCACGTCAGCGAAACCAGAGGAAAATTTGGTCCATACTGCCATAGGACTTACTTTACACGGTTTTTAATAGCTGAGGGGTGGAGATCTCAGGTATTGTGGTTTGAGGATGTCAGACAAACTCGATGCAAAATTGAGGGACGTCAGATGAACTTATTCCTAGTTAAAATTGTGTTGTCCGGCCTCCTTTTGGCACTCTCAGGTCTGTAACTGAATGGGCTGGAAGCCTGGATGGGTAGGGATTCTAGCCCATCAACACTATGCTTCCATAAGGTATGTTAGGCTTACACCTAGTTAGTGAGGTTTCAATTTTGGTCTCCATTTACGGATTTACCGACCTTTTTCAGATTTGTAGAAGGTGTGTTTTATAATCTGGAACTTTTAGCCAATTCACAGGGTCAATTGTGCATCAGCAATCAGGAAGATTAGAAGGCAAGTAGACAACATAGCATCATTCATCAACCATGAGTCGATGACAACTTTTGTCTACAATAAGGGGTAACAGCCATATGCTTTATCTTTGGTCTTAGAAGCAGCATACTGAGCTTGCATTTTGCACTAACCATATATAATTACTCAAAGTTTCTTCACACAAAATTACATTAATATATAGGGAAGGACCAGCGAATCTCCATTCGATAGACAGGCACACGGCTATATACTACTATATATTATCCTGAAATAAAAATGTTTGTTTGGATCAGATCGTTTGCATCCAAGCTGCCTGACGATCGACTCCAGGCCAGCGCAAGCATGAGACCAGCCACCGTTCTTCCTCCACATCTTCGTCGGAGAAGAAGCCGCATCGCCGGTGCATCGCCGGATGCTTCGAACAAGACCTCTCCGCCGCCTCCCTCGCGCCGCTGACGAGCTGCCTCTCCTCGACGTCGACGCCAACGACGATGGCTCGCAGCAGCAGCAGGAGGGAAGCCATTGGCTACTACTGGCTCGTCAGCTCGCAGTGACGGTTTGGAATGATGCTCAAGCAGCAGCTACTTATAGTGAGCTTTTAAGTTATTTGTTTACAGGTTTCAGGTAAATCTGGATTTCTTGCAAGGAATTTGCACTGTTCTTGCAAGGAATTTTTTCGCTGGTGGGTCACAGAAAGGTTGTGACAAGGGTTTGGTTGTTCTGGTGCTCTGCTAGTGTGGACTCTAGGTGAACAGAATCATTAGGCGAATGCTGTAAATCGAAATATCTGCTAGTTCTTCAGTTTGTTCATCCAACATTCTAGTTGTGCTTTTAGGTGAAAAGGATAGCCCTTTATGCATGCACAATGTTCTGTCTTTCTCTGTCTGAATTTTTCTCTTGGTTTAGCACATAGTTTTGCACTGCATGATTTGGTAGTGTCACCTAACTGAATAACTGGATTCTATTCTCAATTCGTTCAATTCGTGCACTGCATTAGCAGGTGAAGTATACGCCATGACCAAGCTCTTTGTTTGTCATACCAACTGCTGATCCAGGCCCAGTACAGCTCGTTTTCTTCTACAAATGGCACCAAAATGACTGCAATGTTTGCTCTTGCGTTTGAAGGCTCTCTGCATCTCGTTGATACATATAACAATTAGCAAGATTATCAGTCGTGTCAATACCAGTTAGTCTGTCAAAACTAAATAAAAAGCTTGGACAAACGTAAAACCTTCAGAATATGACACTTGTGCTCATTCTCGCATGATAATACGCCTATCTGTATGTCTTGTATGTTTTAAAAGCTCACAAATAAACGGGTGTGAAAAAAAAAGAGAGAAAATTGACTGTTTTGCTTGGTCAGTAGTCAGTAGCGGAGTCGAAATAAGAAACACAAAAAAATCACTACTGATGGAGAGGTTGAATAGACAAAAGTTGCATTAATTTTCTAAAAAAAAAAACCAAATTCATACAAACTCAGGGCTTGTTCAATTCATTGCCAAAAAAAAACCTTACCATTTGTTAGTGTAGCCAAAATTTGGCAAGATTAATATATGAAGGTGGTCTTTAGTTTGATGCATTACAAAATTTTGGCATAGTTTTGTGAGTAGAATTTCTAGAATTACCAAATGTTGGTAGCAATTATGAAAGTTGTGATGGTAAAATCATGTTTAGTTTGTTGTCTTATCAAAATTTGGCGATATCAATTTTTTTTAGATAATGGCAATATAAAAATTTAGTATGGTTGATTTTGGTAACAAACTGAACATGCCCTCAAGTGCATTTTTCAAACGGTGTGGGGCTAGCCCTCCGGATTGACAAGTCAGAGAAGCACAGTGCATAACTTTGGGGTATTTTCAGCCCTCCGATGTACAACGAACGAACGCGATTAATCATTATAGTATGCTACAATATATCGTGAACAGCTACAAATCACTGCTGTACACTATAGCATCAGATTAATTTTACTGTGCGTCTCTACAGTTTACTCCTGAAGTCAGAGTCGGATCCTAGCCCTCCAGCCTCCCTCCACACCTTGCTGTCCAAGCTATAAATGATTAGGCATCATTGATTGATCTTAAGAAAATGATATGATCTTCACTAGATTCAGATATTAGAATCATATAATGAACACAATGAGTACTAATTTCTGAATATGTAATATGTCATGGTAACAAGTAGTGCAATTGCAAATTAACCAGCAAGTTATCTCAAAGGAGAGATATACAGTTTCAACAAAAGAAACAAAATCAGAAAATTGGCAATTGAGCAGCCACGTTGGTTATCTGCAAGAATGACATTTGGAAACTAGGTCAGCATGCCAATAACACAACAGCAAAACAAAAGAAAGGGGAAAATTATGATAAATTGACAAAACAAAGTTTAATCATAATCAAGTTCCTTTTCCTGATCATTAGTCTCAGCAGCTCTTTTTTCTAATGATTCTGTAACTAAAACTTTTGCCAGAAACATTGAGAAGTTTTAGTTGCACAGATTTAATTGGCACACAAGATGCCTCACCTTAAGAGATTAAATCAAGGATAATAAAAGGCTGTAAGCCGACTAAATACTGAGGTGGAGGAGAGAAGAGAGGAGAGAGAAGAAGCGGGTTGTAAATTTACACCCGACTTGGATATAAGAAAAAAAAATTTTGTGAGAGAGACAAATGGGCTATGTATTAATTATAAAGAACTAATTATTTATAGATAAATTGAGAGAAGACTGCAAAGAACTTTACAGCCAACAAGTTGGTTGTATTATTAACGAACCTCTTTAGTAGTCGTCGTACTTGCAACTGTATTAGGACACCTGGCGCAAGAACCTACGGACGAAAGAGTGAAAGCTCAGAGCCCAAAAATATGCGCAAGTAAAATAGCAAAACCAAAAAAAAAATATGGCACCATATTTATTTTCTAGCAAAACTGTACCGGAGTAACCGGAGCTGAGCACCGTTGGATCCAAATCCACCGTGGGCAGATGTGCTGCTTTACAACGGGTGGCACTGGTAAAGCCCCCACTGGATAACACACCCGATGCGCGCCAAGCTCGCCTTGCCGGTCGCCGGCGCCGCCGCCCCCTCGCTGCCGCCGCCCTCCGTCTCGTTCCGCTGCCTCCGCCCCAGAACACCACCCACTCGTGCGCCCGCCAAACCCGCGCGCGCCCTTGGGAGCGGCGGCGGCGGCAAGCCCCTGGGACGCGCATGGCCGGGCGTCGCCGCGGCGCTCTTCGGCGCCGGGTTCCTCCTCGGCCCGCTCCTCGACGGCATCCACTCCCGCGTCGGCCTCCAGCTCTACCACAACGGCGCCGTCGATGTCGGCCCCCTCCACACGCACATCCTGGTGATGACCGGCGACGCGTTCACATCCTCCATCCATTAACGATTCTTTGCATCTTTGCTCTGCTCTTCGCCGGAGTTGCTGAACCGTGGTCTCCGTGCCGGCGCAGGTGCCGCCGCTGCTCGGAGCGTTCTACTCCACCGTCGGGATGCTCCAGCTGTTCTTGGACGAGAGGGTGTCGCCGACGGCGGCGGCGGCGGCGGGTGGATCCAAGGCCACCGGCAGCCCGCAGAAGACGGCGGCGTCGCTAGTGTTCGTCCATGTCCATGCTGTGTGCACATCTTCGCCACCACTGATGATTCTCTTCTCCGGTGACTAATGATCTCCGATCGCCGGCGGCGCGTGCGGTGCAGGTTCCTGGCGGTGTTCATCGAGGCGAGCGCGGAGATGTACAGGGCGGGGGTGCCCAGCAACGTGGAGGCGTACGTGCTGTTCGCCGGCGCCGAGCTCGCGTGGCTGCTCCTCGACGGCACCTGGCTGGGCTTCGCCGTCGCGTGCCTCGTCGGCGCCGCCTGCCCCCTCGCCGAGATCCCACTGATCAAGTACACACAGCTACTAGCCACCTCCCACATTCTTGATTCTCTCTCCCCCCATCAATGGCGTCGCGTCGAGCTCGCGCCTAGCTTGATTGATTGATTGATCTCACCAGCAATTGCCCGCTGCATCGTGCGCAGGTTGTTCGACTGCTGGAGCTACCCGAACGCCGACGTCCAGCTTCTTGGTGAGGTAAAGAACACCACACCTCACTCCCCGAAGCGGCCGCCATGGGTGGGAGCTTAGCCTGAGCATGGACATGGTTGCGTGCAGGGGATCGTGAGCTGGACGACGACGTGCTACTTCGTGTACACGCCGTTCTTGGCGAACCTGGCGAGATTGGTCAAGGCGAAGCTGGCGGTGGACGGCGACGACGACGCAGCTCGGTGACGGTGAAAGCGAGCAAGATCACAGGCTCACAGCACAGCCATGGTGTCCAACTGATGTGTTCATGCTCTGCTCGGGTCAGCCACTGCCCACACTGAGACAACACGCACCTGCAGGACTGAGACGATTGCAGTGGAAATCACGCAGATCAATGTAGAGATAGTTGCTGAATCTCTTGGGGATCTGAACATTTGATCTGAAGCTAAGGTTGGATTAAATGATCAATAATGGTGAATGACTCTGCTTTCTCTCGTTCTCTGCGCCTTTAGTTGCATGGCCCAGAATTGATCTCTCTCAAGTCTCAAGTAATCGACGTTCTCCATCCGTACTTCTCGATTTAACTTTGTCCTAAATCAAATACTTTTAACTTTACCATCAATTTATAAAAAAAATGATATAGTTTGACAGCATGTGGATTATATATCATGGTGACTTAAAAACATAAATCTTACCTCCTCCGTTCCAAAATATAGCAACTTAGAAAAGAATTGGACACAACCTAATATAATGTATCAATATTTTGGGACGGAGGGAGTATAATGTTAAACTATATAAATTTTTAGAGCCAATGATAAGGTTAAAAATGTGACTTACTACAAAGCTGAAATAATAAGTGATTTGTCCAGAGAAATCGATTATGTAGTAGTGGGATACATACAATTTTTGAAAAGTCCTAAAAAAAATCATCTATTTAGAACGGACGTAGTACTTTTTTCTACAAACTTCTGTACGCGAGATCATTGAAATGCCATCTCATGAGTCATGAGTCATGACACAATTCAACGTCATGCATGTATGTAAGTACACCACATACTCCCTCTGTCCCTAAATATTTAACGCTGTTGATTTTTCTAAACATATTTGACCATTCGTCTTATTAAAAACTTTTTGTTAATATTATTCAAAAACTTAAGTAGTAGTAGTATATTTAACAATGAATCAAATGAATCAAATGAAGAATTAAAAATTACAAATTTTTTGAATAAAACGAACGATCAAACATATGTAAAAAAGTCAATGACGTCAAATATTTAGTGACGGGTGGAGTACACATGCCATCACTTTACACGCTAAAAATGATCGGCGTCGGCGTCTATATAAGAAGGTAATCTAACACGGACAGCCAACGAGACGCGAGGTTGAAGACAATTAAGTACTCCTACATGCAACACCCAGACAGAGACTAGGGCAACGCACGCTAGCTCTCGATCGAGCACCATGCCGACCAATCACTCCTCCTCCTCCTCCTCCCTCTTCAAGCCACTCCTCGCCATCTCCTCTCTCCTCCTCCTCCGCCGCCTCGCCGCCGCCGTCCGCCACCACCGCGGCCGGAACACGCCGCCGGCAAGCAGCCACGTCCCTCCTCCTCCTCCTCCGTCGGCGCCGCCGCTCGAGCTCGACAGGCTGTACGGACGGACGGTGGTGGTGGACGTGGACGCGTGGCTGCTGCTGCGGCGGGGGCCGGTGGACGCGTTCACCTTCTTCATGGTCGTCGCCGTCGAGGCCGGCGGGTTCCTGCGTGGCCTCCTCCTGCTGCTCGCCTACCCGCTGCTGTGCCTCGTCGTCGTCGGCGACGGCGACGGCGGCGCGAGGGCGAGGGCCATGGCGACGGTGGCGCTCGTGGGGCTGGAGGAGAGGGAGGTGGCCAGGGTGGGCCGGGCGGTGATGCCGAGGTTCCTCATGGCGGCGGCGGCGGCGGAGGGTGCGGAGGCGGTGAGGGCGGCGCGGCGGTCGGTCGCCGTGAGCGCGACGCTCCCGCGGGTGATGGTGGAGGCGTTCCTGCGGGAGCACGTCGGCGTGGACGCCGTCGTGGGGCCCGAGCTGAGGTCGGTCGCCGGCGTCGTCGCCGGGATGATGGACGACGCCGACGCGGCCCGGGTGGCGGCGAGGAGGCTCCGGGCGCTGCTCGGCGACGAGATGGATCAGGGCGAGGCCGACGGTGCCGGCGCCGCCGTGGGGCTCGTCGGAGAGGGCACGATGCACTACCTCTTCTCGCGTTACTACTGCAAGGTGAGCCGAGCTAGTTACGTTGAGCTTTTCCTTTTTACTGCTCTCTCCATACTTTAAAAAAAAAACTCCATTTTTCAGTTTTTGGATATAACATTTCGCATCACATCTTATTTATTAAAAAGATTATGATTAGTATTTTTATTTTTATTAGATCATAAAATATGAATAGTACTTTCTACGCGACTATTTTTTCTAATAGTTTGCATAATTTTCAAATAAGACGGACAATCACTGTTATCTAGAAATAAAGTTTTTATGGGATAGAGGGAGTACTCTTTCTGTTTATTTTACTTTTATATTTTAGGAAAAAGGGTGTAATTAGTTTCAAATTAAATGGAGACAAGAGAAAGTTGCATTTGCACCATTGTGCATCTCAACCGAACTCTACATTTTTCATTCATTCATCTCGAGATATCTACTTTGGTGTTTATACCAATTAGGTAGTACAACTTATAGGGATAGCGTTGTGATGTTATCTTCTTGTCTTCTTTTTGTTTTTCTTTCGAAAATTCATTTTGATATCCATGTGTATGCCAGCACCTTAATTATTTTGTATTCGTCGTGTGCTCACGTGGATTTTGTATCGTGAAATAGGTGCAGATGGACGTGAGAAAAAAAAAGTCGATCGGTGTCTTTTGGTATTTTTCCTTGTAGACATCACATGGTATTTTCCCTAAACACTGTAGTACCAAAAGAGGAGTAAGTGACAAATTAAGCAGCAAGCGACACATGCCGACCTCATTAATTTGCTTAAAAGATGAGTAGATGACCTCCACGATTGGCTACTCTCTGTTTTTCTTTTCCAATTTGGTGAACATCCTTTTCGCACTATCCAATTATAAAGTACTGTTAACTGATGTCCCTAGCAAAGAAAAGGGCCAATGAATGTTCCTAGAAAAATAATTAAATCTAATTAATGTCCCAGGGATAAAAAAGCTAATTAATGTCCCCAGAAAAGAAAGCTACTAATTAATATCATTTGCGAAAGAATGCATAAGTAGTTAATGTGAATTAGTGATTAAAGAATGAATACTATTTCTTTTCTATATATACATGCTCCTAATAATAATTTAAAGAGTTTTTTCTTTGATTCGATATTGTTGGAATCAACTACTGTTACTGTAATTAACACCGTTGTTATCACAGAGCGTGACGTGTACACAATTAATGTCAATTAATTAACGTGCATGTGTCCAATCCTTGCAGGAAACCTTCACTGCGACTGAGGCTGATAAGCGGCGGTGGCGCCCGCTGCCGCCGGGCGGCGAGTGCGGCGGCGTCAAGCCGCTCGTCTTCCACGACGGCCGCCTCGCCTTCCCGCCGACGCCGTCCGCCGCGCTCGCCATGTACGCCTACCTCCCCTTCGGCGTCGCGCTCGCCGTGTCGCGCATCGTCGCGCTGTCCCTCCTCCCATTCGGCCGCGCCACGTTCCTCGTCGGCGCGCTCACCGGCGTGCACTACCGCCTCGTCGGCGCCGGCCACGACGCCGCCGCCGCCGCAGGAAGCGGCGGCGGGGGGAGGCTCTACGTGTGCAACCACCGCACGCTGCTCGACCCGATCGTGGTGGCGTCGGCGCTGGGGAAGCCGGTGACCGCGGTGACGTACAGCCTGAGCCGGGTGTCGGAGATGATCGCGCCGATCCGGACGGCGAGGCTGACGCGCGACCGGGAGGAGGATCGCCGGAACATGGCGGCGCTGCTGGCGCGCGGCGACCTGGTGGTGTGCCCCGAGGGGACGACGTGCCGGGAGGGTTACCTGCTCCGGTTCAGCCCGCTGTTCACCGAGCTAGGCGCCGACGTGAACCCCGTCGCGCTCGACGCCCGCGTCGACATGTTCCACGGCACGTCGACGACGCCGGCGGCCAAGTGGATGGACCCCTTCTACTTCATGATGAACCCGAAGCCGTCGTACCGCGTCGAGTTCCTGCCCCGCGCGGCGGCGGCGCCGGCGGCGGAGGACGGCGGCCGCCGCGGCGACAGCATCCGCGTCGCGAACCGGGTGCAGCGACAGATCGGCGAGGCGCTCGGGTTCGAGCTCACGGGGATGACCAGGAAGGACAAGTACATGATGCTCGCCGGCAACGAAGGCGTCGCGGCGGCGGCGGCGGCCATCAAAGCCGACAACTAAGTAGAGATCGAGCTCGGTTGAACAGGTGTTCGATCCGGTCGTCGTCGCCGGCGATGTATCACACATGCATACACTGCAAACTCAGTTACCATAACAACAGCTAGGAAGAACTTGCTTCACACAGTTCTTATGATACTCATAATCGTGTAATTAAATATATAAACACGAATATAGTTTATTAAAGACTTTATATAGCTCATTTTGGTCCGGACTCTGGGGTTTTGATTTGAAGAAAAATTCTAAAAAATAATTAGTAATACTCTTAATTATCTATGGATAAAATTAAAGAAAATGCTTGTGACCATGCGCTGGATTGCAAGATAAAACGAAAATCAGACGCCATCACGAGTCATGAGCAATGCATTCACTAAACTCTGTTTTTTTTATCGATATCTGCAAGTCCGCAAGCATACATGCATGTAACAAGGAGAGGCTCCAAATAAGTGAGTTTAGTGATTTTTCTTCTCCTAACCTATTTATATGGTATGTGATCAGATTACACTAATGTATTTAAACAAGATCTCATATTATATTTTGATAACAAAAATATATATTTTTCAACCAATAAAATTTGATGTTTCATAGCGAGAGCGAAATGTTCCGATAGGGATTATGTTGTATTTCACATTTTTAATTTTTAATCTATTTTTATGTTTTAGTAATCATAATTCAATGTTTCTTCATACATGTGAGCAACATGTTTCTGATTTGGATTTAGCTGTGCTTTACTTTTTAAATTCATTTTTATGTTGCTTCACTTACAAAGATGTTCAATCCGTGTATTTATAATTGTTTCATTCACGGTGATTTCTCATATATTTTGTTTCGAATGTTTTAATAACAAAACTTTTTTTCTTCAAAATGTATAACTTAATATTTTACTAACGGTCAATGAAACATTTTGATCACCTTGTTTTTAGGCTCAGGTCGGGTGTTTGATCCCTAGTCTTGTCCATAAAATTAATTTAAACTTAGTCGGGTATATAACTTAATTTTCGCTAACATTAGCTTGTTGCTCGGAACAAAGCTTATCATGGGTTTCAATTTAAGTAAACAAAACTGTCCTCAGTCCTCCAAAGATTCCAAACCACATTCAATAAGAATACATACTTCCTCTATTAAAAAACAACCAACCTGAATTTGGATTTATTCAGATTGGTTGTCCTACGAGAAGTCACGTACTATTTTAGATTGTTTTTTTTGGACGAATAGAGTATACAAGTAAGGTTAGGATTTACTTACTAGCCTCCGTCGCATTGAACATAATGTTTTAAGGATGTGTGCGCATGCGTTTTCTATATAATAAAAAATACACATAGTTAATTACTTTTGCATGACATTGTACTAGAACATCGCTTTCAAGTCCGTTAAATAGCACTATATATGTGGTTAGTCTGTTACTTGGGAGCAATATTAATTATTTCAAAAATGGCATCATTGATAAAGTCAACATTATTTAGTCAGCATCAACATTGTTGAGGCCTATTCCATGTGGTCCATGAGATACCCACATGTAGATGTAGTCATCAGATATCCGCACAACACTCTATTCAAATTGTACTAATGAAGATTTGTGTAATCATTTAATTAACAATTAGCATCAACATCTCCTTTCCCTCCCAAAATTAAGCATCATGTTATTTTCAATAAGCACGTCAAGACATATGTTATGGATCGTACTCTGTGTAAATATAAAATATCATGGGGTTATCACACGTAACAGCAGATGGCATAAACAGGCAGCATTGCCAATGGCATTAAAGAGAACAAACGATTAGCTCAAAGGCAGTGTTAATGCGAAAAACACACACACTGACGTTAACAGGCAGTCATGGGTTATCACACGTAACAGCAGATGGCAATATGGCATATGCTTGGGAGCTTGCGCATGTTGTTAACCAAGCAATTAGCTCTAGGTAAGCCTTTTTTTCTTCCCCTTTCTTTCCGTGTGTTTGGGGTATTGGGGTGGGGGAGGGGGATTGCATTCATACGTACACCTGATTTTATCTCCAATTGTAATTCTGATATTTCTTCTTCAACTGTGTGATTTTGTCCTCATTTTTTAAAAACTTATTATGCCCTCGTTCTTTTAAGAGGACTTAACGATGTTAAAATTCATGTATGCCCTAACAGATTTGGCCCTACTTGTTACTTTAATTATGATTTTACCTCGGTTTTGACATCAAAATTTTAACATGAACTTTTTATTTATTCAGCTAAAAAAAAGAGTGCACACATGCTTGACATGAATTTTAAAACCTTGTCCTCTCGCGGAACAGGGCAAACACAAGATTCTGTTAGGGAAAATGAGGACAGTTGGAAAAGTAGGGCAAAATCATAATTGATGTTAAAACAAAGATAAGAATACAAACGCTGCTTTTTTAAGGCAAATTCAAAAGCGAGTACATCACACCTATGAATGCATTTTTTACTCACATACCTATTTTAATATACCCTTACATAAGTACTTGTTTAACTAGATGCAAAGTGAATCAAGGTTCGCTCTACCTAGTGCAATTTACTCTTTTTTTTTAAAAAAAACACTCTGTTAGTGTTAAATCATGCACAGCGCGCGCTATAATGTATTACGAGCAAAATTTAATTCAGCAGTATGCGCTGTAATGTATCACATACGCATGTCTAGATTCGTTATCCTATGAAATATCTCGTCCGGTTCTAAATTGCTATATTATGGGACGGAGGAAGTACATCACACAAATATTTTTTTTCTCCCAATTCACACTGGATGGTACAGTAGTTCTACACTCAGTAAACGATAACTAAAGGTAAACCCGTGTGCTTTATGAACTTTCTACAGAAGGGCACCCGTGTGTATATTATGTAAATGTGGCTATGCAACCAATTTGCAGGAGCGTTCGGCTCAGCACAAATTTAATGATTTCGTTTCCAATTTGTCTAGTTGATGGAAGTTCAGCAGGATGAAGCAACAGGCATAAAAGAATAAAAAAGGTAGATAAACAGATACGAGCAAGATATCCCGAAATCGAAAATACGAGCAGAAGGATATCCCGAAATCGAAATTATTGCGACACGAACACAGCACGACAAAGATTGCGATGCATTTCTCCAAGGACGACTACGTCCAACGGCATGCGTGCATCCGGAGCGTCGAGTTCATGTTCATCTCCAGCTAATACTTTGGATAAGTGTTCAGATCTAGCCTTTTTTAAAAAAAAAAGAAAAAAAGAAAAGAAAACGGTCCATATCAAAGTAGTTCAGATAAGGACCCTTCACGTTTTAAGTTCAAAAGGAGAGTGCTCAAGATTGTCAATCCATCGCTAGATGCATGCATATATGGGTATTTTCAAGATCGACATGCTTACAACCCAAAGAATGATGAAAAAGAAACAAGGAGAAAACTACGCGAGAACAAACAGGAATTAATATACCCCCTCCAAAGTTATAATCAAAGGAAAGAAAACTGTCACGCATGAGAAAACGTGATTTTTTTTTTAAACAAAGACGCCCTAGCATAGCATTACCAGTACAGAAAAGACGATGCCGAAAAAGAAAATTTCAGTCAAATTTGATAAAGCCTTCCTCTCCACCACATCCATCACGGATTTATTTTATATTTTGAGTATTTTTTAATTTGTAATTTTGAAAATAAACTTTCCAAGATTTATTTTCAAGATAGGAACCTTTTGGTCACACTAATCTGACTGACGTGGCAACGTTGTTCTACCACACCACCCTGATTGGCATGGTAGGATAAATAACAAAACCATCACGCCGCCAAAAGGTTCAAATTTTAGAATAAATTTTAGAAAGGTTTATTTTAAAATAAAAAAACAAAAGTTCCCAAAATAATAAAAATTCCGTCCATCACAAAACAAGAATTGAGAAGACAACAATACTGCCTGCCATTTGACAATGTTTCACTAAACTTTGTACATCAATGGATAAGTAAATTTTAGGGTCACCGAGGGACCGACATGATCTCCAAAATAAAAAGTTAAACATTGTTTTCAATAGTATATTCACAAAACATCTTTAAAACTAATATTGTTGAGGTACTCCTGAGGAATCGTACATAAATGGTTTCTTCTAGGTTCAACCTCATTAGATATTTGTGTTATTTGATGAGTTTAAAAGGGTTCAATTGCTTGTAACCCGACACAGAACTCTGTTTTGATTGCACGGAGTAATTAAGATATGCCCTAGAAAATCAAGTTGGATACTTGTAGAGTTTGATTGGATTTAAACTAACTAAATTGCACAAGCTAATGTCCTACAAGTAAAAAATAGTTGGGGAATGCGAATACCTTGCATGAATACCGAACCATCTAGAACCTACAGTAGAAAATTAAGAAAAGTACAACTCAATAGATCCCCTTTTTCTCAAAAAAGATAGAAAAAAAATATCAACTCAACAGGTCTGAATGCCAATTTCCTTATAAGATTAGCTAACACGACATGAGTATATTTCTAGAAATCAACCGGGAAAAAACAATCTAGCAGAAAAGAAAAACCATACCAATCTAGCTGAAGAAAACAATCAACAAGGGAAAAAGGGGGAAGGCTGTAACTAACATTATTTTAACACTTACAACATTCATAACATCAACCGTTTCATCGACCACATAGATAAGCAAGACATACATTATCTAAATCCATTTTGACAGTTCCAAGTCCCATTGTGATGGTACTGCAAAAGAATGAGCAACTGGAACACATATCACTGCTAATATACCAAAATTCTTACCTTCTGAAACTACATGACAGAAAATAGGCGCTAAGCTGCTAAGACAGTACCACACCCCATTGACTCAGATTCCTCACATAGGTGCCCTGAAAATCCGGGAACCGCTCTTTAGGTACTAAAAAATGTAACATAACATTACATCAACATCTCTTAGTAAGATGGATGCTACCAAGTCCGTATCCGTTATAAATAGCGATTCGCAATTCATTAACTACTTTGCCACTCTTACCTGGAACAGGACCTCAAGGACTTACCTTTGTGTCAGTCAGTTTCTCAAACCGTAAAAGAGGCTCTCTCTCTCTCTCTCTCTCTCTCTCTCTCTCTCTCTCTCTCTCTCTCTCTCTCTCTCTCTCTCTCTCTCTAAATGCATTTAAACTGCACAACTTATGGTGAAAAGCTAAAACGAATGTTGAACTCACCACTAGGCAAAAGCTAATACCGCCCATAGGTCCTCCCGAAGTCATCATGTCTCTCATGCTCAAACTCGCTGTATGCAGCATGAGGCCTTGGGGCTGAATAGCTATCAGTAATATACGGATATGCACTCTTTGAGTCATTTGGTGGACCAGTAGCAGCAAATTGTGTAGCTCTCTGATCATAGTCTGGATAAGAAGTTTGGGCATAAGAACTCTGATGAGCTTGCTGGTGCCTTTTAAAGCTTTGTTCAAGAAATTCATCCCACTTCCTTGAATGCATACTCCTCATGGCTGTTACTCTCTTCATGTGGTTTTCTCTAATTTCTCTCAATGACTACATTGAAAATAATAATGACATCAGGAAATACTGAAGGGTAACTTGGTAGACATTTTCAACATAAAAAGTAAGTTGTTAGAAAGCAACCACGCTGCAATTATGAAATTGAAGCCACAACACCCTTTTGTGAATGCATCTAATTTCAAAACATAAGCCACAGCTAACAAAATTATCCGAATATGAAAAGGTTGCCTGCTGCAGTCAATACAACTCAATTAAATCAATGACAGAAATGTTAGTATGTTATACTAACATAGAACAACCAAAAGGAATAACTAATCATGACAAGTGTTTTAGGTTGTGTTGTTCTGAAGTAACCTCCAACGTTTCATACACACACAAAATAAGTTGCTGGAAAATCTGCAAATGATGATGGGAATCAATGGAGTGCACTCAACAATTTTAAAAATAAAAGACACAATGGACCCTCAAATATTATGTGGAATGTGGATTGATGTACTCCAGATTTCACTTCACATATTAATCATGCAGTTATAAAAACAAAAAGTGTTGAAAAAATAAATTGAACAGAGTAAGAGTTTGGAAGTTCAGCTGTTTCCAACTGAAAGGCCTGGAAGTGGAAGGCAAAATTATCCTACATGCCAAACTTAAGCAATCATTGGGTAAACTAAAGAACATTCTTATTTGCAATGAGCCAATGACAGAAACACTGAAACATATAGTTCTAATACTATTCGTGCTGTGGCTACACAAAATAGACCCTGAAATTATCGGTTTTCTTATAAAAGAAAGTAAAGAATACATGTGTTGCGAACTCTTTTTATCATGGACAGATCAAACCACCATGTTAATAAGAAAAAACAAGAACTCTCAATCAGATACCACCAGTGACCATTTTATATTGAAAATAAGTTACCTAACAGAGAAATGATGAGCTATTCAATATGCCAATAAGTATTTACCTCACGATGCTTGTAGTTCTCTTCATCCTCCTCTTTGTCACGGGCTCTAGCTAACTCCATAGCTTCTCTTTTGAACTCCATTTCAAGCTCTTCCAAAGTTTGAGGATAGGAAGGCAGGTCAAACTTAAGGCTTAATCGGGAATCGGTTCCACGCGTCTCAGTGCTCCAGGTATTTGGCACATATGTAGCTGCATATTGGTTATTCCCATCATTTGATCTAAGGGAATCATCAATATATGAGGGTTGACATGGAGATTTTGATTGGGCTGGACGGCCTTTAGCTCCATAGTTGGCAGAAGCTTCAGCAAAAGGAAGAACATGCAAGGCATGCATTTTAGTTCCAGATGACTAAGATAGTACGACTGACACCTAAGTAGACTTTATTGTACACAGAAAGGAGGAATAATGCCAGATGCAATACACAAATTGCAGGCCATCCAAGTCAGATGTCTGGAAAACATTTCGATATGGAACTTGTTGTATTCAGGTAAATTTGTCTGGTCATAACCAGACATACATTGAGTCATTTGAGCACATAAATCTTGAACTTACCTCTAGCTGCAAAAGGAACCAAACAAATTACCGTAGCATGGTGGTAACCAACAAAAAGGGATCAGAGGCATTTTCTTTATCTCAAATCGTCTAAAATGCCTGGCTCCTAATATTTGTCGATACAACAATGATAAGACGAGTGTGCTTGAGCGCCCTACCTTGTGGAGATCCTTTCGAAAACTTAGGCATATCATCATGTGAGCGGCCATCTAGAGGCCTTTCGTTATAATATCCTTTACTTTGAGAGCGCGGTGCACTTCTTGGACTATGTGACCATCTAGAATCAGTGTGCCTTGGGCGAATATCACTGGTAGTTCGCACAGGGGATCTCGAACGATCCCGTTTTGGACTGCTTGAAGTATTTTTACCTTTACCCTCCTGAATGATTTTATGAACAGCATCGACACCTTTCGCTAGTATTAACCTATCTTTACCACTGACAAACAGGAACTTCTCATCCATTCTTATTTTACACCCCACATCCTTCTCAATCTGACTTATTGTCCTCTCAGTGAATAGATCCCTGACTTGTTTATCTCTTGCTGGAACTCTTTCAAAAAAATCTGCATTTCTCCTATTTGCTCCCAGCGTGGATGGACAACCCTGTTCCAAAGGGAAAAGATTGTAAGCTGAAATACAAATTTTGATACTTTTATGGTAGCAAATTAATGTAATATCTACATACTTCCATTCTTCTGGTGCAATAGTTTTGCAAGAACACATGTATATGTTGATGATAAGTATGCACAAACAACGCACATAAAGCACTACAGTGTCTCTAAACTCTAATCAATGTCAAGATGTATAGAGGCAACTCCCTGAGGTGCTTTAAAGAGACTCAATGAATTTAAGGTATCCAGTGCACAAATGTTTGGTTGAGCAATCAGATTAGCATAGAAATTATGAAAGAACTTGTGGATGTACCACTGAACATGTTTCTTTTGTATTAAAGTTTTTAAGTCCAAATTCACCATTGAGAGTAATGAAAAAGGAGAAAAGTCTGAAAAATGATAAATAAAGATGAAGGGAAAAGGAAAAGAAAAGGACAAATAATAGTAGTCACAGCATTTATTTTTGTTATAATATACTTTTTAGATTCAAGATAAAAAATAAATGTTGATACAACACTACAGCAGACTAATCTTTTTACAGAGCAATCTCCATTTTGAATATGCTAACTGTTAAATTCAGTATCAATATTGAGTGTAACTCGTTACTGACTTACAGCAGAGTTGAAAATACTGCAAGTGGATAAACCAAGTCTAGTAATGCATTATGTGTCTATCTCAATCAGCAAGCATGCCAGTTGTAATTTATTCAGAGAAAAGACTACCTGAGTAAAATGACCTGATTCTCCACATATTTTACAAATCATTTCTTCCTCCTTTCTCTTCTTCCAGTTCCTTTCTGTAGCTTTAGCTTTAGCCTCCCAGACTTTGGCTTCTCTGCTAGTGAAGTCAGTAGGGACAGCATTGGGATCTGGGGGGCCATCTTCCTCATCTGACTTTTCACGTTCAAGGGGCCTCTTCTCATCATTCATTCTAGGCGTCACATTGTTAGTAGTTGTTGCAACTGGACCACTGTATGCCTTCCCATAAACTTCATTGAATAGTTCATCATCAATTTCAGGGCTTGGTTCCCTTGCCATTGGCAGATAATAATCTATTCAAGCTTGGCAGATAATAATCTATTCAAGCTAGTCTTTGCTATGAAAAGCTGAAATATAAGGAATAAGTTGTTTAGTGAAGGCAAAAGAAATATTTCAAGTCTGCAGTGATGTTTGCTTATCAATGTAAATAAATAGATGCTGTTGCACATAAAAGTAAACATAGTTCCTAGAGAGCATTTTTTGTCATTGGTTGAACCATAGGGCTTGTTCATTTCAGCTGCCTGTCGCTGTGCTGCAGCAGCCAGCCAGCAGCAGCTACACCGTTTGCAGCTAGCCAGCTTCTCCCGCAACAGCTGATTGGTGCGATGGCTGTGGCCTTTTGGAGATGCAGCCAAAGCGGCTGCGCTGTGCCGCTGCAGCCCCAAAAGCCACAGCAATCGCTGCCAAGCAGGCCCATAATTGCTTTCTCCCTTAGTTTATATAAGCTACTAGGATGCACCGCACGTACTAGTCGATATCATACAGGACATGTTCAATTCGATCACATAATTTGGCTCCAGACCTACATTTCCCTAAAAGCCACAAACTGAAACATGCTTCTCATGAAGTCCATAAAAGCAGCCAATGAATATGTCTTTCACGATGATATTGAGTTCATGCGCATTTCAATAATATATATACAGTTCTGAATTACAAGTGGCATATACGACTAAAGATTTTCTTTCTTTCATGCTTCATGGCATTTATAATGTAGAAAATTCTACAATTTCAGAGAGCGAAAAAGCAGCGAATCGATTCCGAACCCTACCACTACCAGCGTTCGCATAAGCAATCCCTAGACATCTCATAAATCCTCGCGTCTATCAGTTTATACGCACTGCCCCCCAACTCAGAAGGGCGCGGCACACTATCCATCCCCACTATTTCTACGAGAGATAAAAAAAAATAGTAACAAAAAACAGACGCGCGAACAAATCGAGCCAATCCGCCTCGCCCTACCCCTCTCTATCCCTAAGAGCGCATCCGCGCCGCGCGCGCGCCCGACGGCTCTAGGCCGGCATTGGTTCCCACCGTGCGCGGCCAGCACACGCGTCCACAGATACGCAGGTACACGACGCCCACCACCACCACCACCACCACCCCCAAACTGACCTGCTGATGATGGAGGCGCGCCTCTTCGGCCTTCGGGAGAGGAGGAGGGGGCGGCGGGTGAGCCCCGCCAAGCCAGCGGTAGGGGGCCTTCGACGACGAGGGCCCTCGCCGTGGCCGAGCGCCGGCGCCGTACGCGGCGGGCGGGTGGGGGGAGGGTTCGGGAGTGGGAAGCGGCGAGGCGGCGACCTAAACGGGCGAGCTGTGGTTCGGGTCCGTCCGGCTCGGGAATCGCGATGGGCTGGGAGAAGAATGGCCGGGACAACTGAAATATACTACGGTACTCCGTAAGTCCCAAAATAAATGTAGTGATAAGTTTTTATATTCAATTTTAATCATCTGTTTTATTTAATTTTATTTGAAAATCTAAAAATCATAAGTCCAAAATTAGAAAAAAAAATATTTATGGTTGCGTTTATTTTGAGATGGAGTACGTACCTGTTGTTTTAAAATAAATAAATTTAGTATATTTTATCATGTAAAATACATTAAAAAATAAGTAATAAATATTGTTAAAACTCTCTCCTCTCTTCCATTCCCTCTCTTTTACAGTTATAAAATGAGAAATATGATTAGTATATAATTAATTAAGTATTAATTATTAAGAGTATAAAAATTATAAAGCAACTTCTATATAGCGAGTAATAGTTTGAAAACTAGAAAAAAAACAGACAGAAACTTAGCGTAGAACATGCCCTTAATGATCATATATTAAGGATACCCTAGCTGATCAACCCATCATCTTTTTTTTGGCGGAGAAACCATCATTAACTCGTTACAAAGCAATAGAATACTTGTGGTCGGGTCCTGGTACTCCATCTATCCTAATTTAGAGGATGTTTAATAGTACCGTTAACTAGCTATAAACTCATATTTGAGTTAACATATATACTCCCTCCATTCCAAAATATAAAAGATTTTGAATAATTGTGACGCATCTAGTATTACGAATCTAGATAATTTATCTATACTCTAGTAATATTATATGTTACATTCATCCAAAACTTTAACTTCTATGAGTTGCAATGAAATTTATTTTTTCGTTGCAACTTGTAGAAATTAAATTTTAACATGTATGTTTGTGGAGTGATCTATCATATATTAATCTATCTAGTTGATTTTTTTTCATAACTATTTGGATTACAAATAACGAGGATGTGTCCTTGAGACTTCATAATCTACTCTCGGTCTCCCGGTCGAGGTGGAGGTGATCGAACAGGTTAGCTTCGTTGCAAGTCGAACACACGTCACAGGGGTGACTGGAAATTTATAATGGTAGATTAGTAGTACAGGGTTTCAATTCGGAGAGGATTCGGAGTTGGAATTAATCAAACTTTAGGGATTAATTCAGGGATGAACTCGATTTAGGTCTCGGAATCGAATGAATCTGATCCAGAATAGGGATATATACCAAAAACTGAGATTTAGCATTAATCAACACAAAAGAAAAACTCAGAACTAATCAAACTTTGGCATTAATTAGAACTAATTTCCTCGAAAGAAATAAAAAAAGTCGGAACTAATTAAACTTTGGATCTATGTGCAAGGTTCACTTGTGGTAGTGCCGTAGTGGTGTCACTGTCACCGGCCGGTGGGCTGGACGAGCTGCGAGAAGGTGGCGCGCTCGGCGACGACGTCGTCGGGCTCCAAGACGACGTCGACGCACGGCTCGTGCGGGTGCGACGTGGACGACGTGGCCAGCGTGTTGACGCTGGCCGTGCTCCCGTCGTCGAGGTGGCTGCTGCTGCCGGCGGCGGCATCGAGCGCGGGGACGGGGCGGCCGGCGGCGGCGTCGAACGCGTCCTGGAAGTGCATCGCGCTCTCGAGGTTCCAGAGCACGTCGCCCATGGTGGGGCGCTCGGTGCCGTTCTCGGAGAGGCACTTCTCCGCCGTGTCGGCGAACTTGGCGAGGCACTCGGGGGCGATCTGGTCCCTGATGGCCGGGTCGACGACGTCCGGCAGCGCGCCGCCGCGCTTGCAGGCGAGCGCGTAGTCGGCGAGGCTGACCTGATCGCGCGGCAGCGCCGGGTCGAGCGCCGGGCGCGCCATGAGCACCTCGAACAGCACGACGCCGAAGGAGTAGACGTCGGACTTGTCGGTGAGCTGCTGCCGGCGGTAGTACTCCGGGTCGAGGTAGCCGAAGCTGCCCTTGACGACGGTGCTGACGTGCGACTGGTTGAGCGTGGTCGGGCCGGACTTGGAGAGGCCGAAGTCGGAGACCTTGGCGACCCAGTTGTCGTCGACGAGGATGTTGGTGGTCTTGACGTCGCGGTGGATGATGGTGTACTTGGCGCCGGTGTGGAGGTAGTGGAGGCCGCGGGCGGCGCCGATGCAGATGTCGAGGCGGTGGCGCCACGACAGCGTCGGCTTGCCGCCGTTGTGGTAGAGGTGCTCGCGCAGGGTGCCGTGCTCCATGTAGTCGTAGACGAGCACCATCTCGCCGTCCTCCTCGCAGAAGCCGATGAGGGAGACGAGGTGGCGGTGGCGGAGCTTGGAGAGCATCTCCACCTCCGTCTGGAACTCGTTGATGCCTTGCTCCGACGACGGGTTGGACCGCTTCACCGCCACCTTCACGTCGCCGTCCACCACGCCGCGGTACACCACGCCGAACCCGCCCACGCCGATGGCCAGGTCGTTGGAGAAGTTCTTGGTCGCCGCCTTGATCTCCGCGAACGAGAAGTGGCGGCACATGCCGGCGATGTTCGCCGTGATGTGGCCCGACGACTTGCCGCTGGTGTGGGAGTGGTACAGCGGCAGCCACGCGGAGGTGTGGGAGTCGGCGCCGCCGCCGCCCACCTTCTTGCTCCTCTTGTTGCTGTACACCACCACGCAGATAGCCGCCACGATCCCGGCCGCCGCCGCGCCGCCCGCCGTGCCGCCCATCACCGACGCCATGTTGGCCGGGTTGTCGGTGCTGAACTCCGGCGGCCCGCCCCAGCCGAGCTCCTTCTCCGCGAGCAGCTTGTACGGGACGGGGTCCGGCGACGCCAGGCTGCCGCCGGTGTTGTTCACCTTGAACACCTCGAGGCCGTTGAGGATGGCGTCGTAGAACTGCGGCCGGAGCATCACCGAGGGGTGCACCGCCACCCACAGATGCTCGTCGGCGGTGTCGTTGCTCAGCCTCACCGCGTAGTCCTTGTACACCGGCACGCCGCGCTCCGTCGCCATCTCCAGCACGTCCACGTCCGTCTGCGCCGTCCGGTTGTTGATGTAGATGTCGAACACCCGCTGGTTGCCGTGGATGAGCTGGAGCTCGCAGAAGTGGAGGCGGACGACGTAGGTGAAGTTGCACTCCACGTGGAGGCTCCAGGTGAGGTTGGAGTTCTGGTTGAGGCGCTGGTCCCTGCCCATGGAGCGGCCGCCGAGGTACACCTCCGGCGGCGCGGCGTACTCGGCGGCGTCGCTCGGGTACTTGATGTGGAAGTGCGGGCCGGCGTTGTAGACGAGGCCGCGCAGGGGGCCCTGGACGAACGGCGTGTCGTCGTACCACGGCCGCGTGAGACCGGAGTCGTTGGACGGCGGGATGTAGGCGCCGCCGACGTTGAGGCGGTACATGGTCTGGAACGCGGCGGCGGAGACGTCGGCGGTCTGGTCGGCGAAGCCGACCATGGTGGCCGGGTCGTTGAACATGTCCGGCATGGAGATCACCTCGATGCCGTTGACGAAGGCGTAGGTGACGTTCATCATGGGCGACGGCGAGAAGGTGACGCCGAAGTGGCCCTCCGGGACACGCGGCAGCGAGTACTCCGTGATGAGGTACGCCTGGGTGAGCGCCTTGGTGGTGAAGTAGACGCTGAAGTTGTGGAGCAGCATGTATCCCGTGGTGGTGAAGACGGAGAACCGGAAGTCCTGGGGCTCCAGCCCGTTGTACGACGACGGGTAGAAGTGGAGCCGGATCCAGTGGCGGTCCCGCGGGTTCACCGTGAAGTTGTACACCGTGTCCATGGTGAACACCCGCGCCGTCATGTAGGGGATGGACGACGGCAGCATCGTCTCCAGCTCGTCGGCGGCCGCCATGATCGACGACTTGCCGGAGTCCGTCAGCCACGTGTCGTTGGTCGCGTCCGCCACCCACCTGCGCCCCTCCGCGTCCAGCCCGTCCGTCGTCGACCCGCAGTTCACCAGGATCCTGTCCGCCGGGCTGTACAGCTTCGCCGTCGCCGCGGCCGCGGCCGCCGCCGCCACGACGAGCGCCAGCGCCACCGCCGGCGAGCACCGAACCCTACCAGCCATGAACAGAGGGAGAGGGAGGAGACAAACAGAGGGTAGGGAGAAGACAGTGTGAGGCGCACACAGCGATGGAGATGACGAGGGGAGAGGAGCAAAACGAGGAGGCTGAGGGAAACAGTATTAGCGGGGTGACACGTGTCAGCAAATGGGAGCGCTTGCCGGGTCCACGAGAGGAGAGGGGCACTCGCCATGGGCATGACACGTGTAGGGTCACCAGCGCAGCTCTCTGCTGTTCAATCAGGACACGAACTACAGTACCACAATTTGTCACTGTCACTGAAGAATACAACCACATCACCTAATTAAATGTCTATGATCCATACAGTAAATGAGACGGGAGCTATAGGAGCAAAAAAGAACTTGGAACGAAATCATTTCCATCATACAAAGCCACCGAATGTTCTTGTAACAATTTGGTCTTTCGCAGGTGGTGAATAAAAATGGAATTTACAGGATTTACCTCCCAATAAAACTGGTTAGGTCACTTGCACCACCAGCCTTCAAATGGGTGGTCAGAGACTCTGAGGCTCTACCCAAAACAGCTTCACAAACCACCACTGTTATCGCCCTTCGTGAAGATCTTCAGAGAAAGCCGTTCTCGATATGTTCTCAGTCTCAAAGGGGCTGAGGCCTGAAAAGGGTCCAGAAGAGAACATGGATGAAGTGCCATCAGACTCATAGGTGGTTGAGGACTGCCTAACATTGGGTCGTGCTGGAGGTGTTGGTATGGATTCCTGGAACTCAGAGCGTTGGACCATCTTCAGTGACTGCACCACCTCGCCCATTGTTGGCCTTTGGCTTGCCTCCGGTGAAACACAGGCGGCCGCAATTGTGCATACTCGCACAAAATCATCTTTTGGATACTGGCCACCAAGCTTGGGATCAGCTAGTTCTTCTAGCGTATCTTTATCCCGTAAAATTGGTCGTGCCTGCGTAGTCAAAATTGAGCAAATAAGTATCTCTACACCTATGCAGGGATAAGAATTTGGTACTGTCTACAAGAAATACGTTGACATTTGAGAGTTGGCTTTCAAAAACCTAATGGACAAACCTGACAACTTGGCCAGCAAAGGTTGATGTGACACAAGGCTTTTAGTGGAAAGATCAGGAAACATTTGTGTAAGCTCATAAACATAGGCACAAAAAGAAACAAACAGATAGATGGCGCTTTGGCACAACAGGCATAAAAAAATGTTGAAGTGTAAATTTACTCGCACATAAATCTGCTTTCCACCCAAGGATGTACACAATGCATACGAATAGAGAGGAACATAAAAAATGTCTCTCTTTTTTCGAAAAAGGAAACAGATTAGTAGTAATATTGCTCTAAGTCCATTTGTTTGTTTGTCTTGTCGAGATATATCGATAAATATCTAACATGCATGGCTAGTGAACTTCAGATGACAATTATCATACTAAAGGATCCAAGTTCAGATTTAAAAAGGTAATACAATAACAGCTGAAGATAAGAGCAGAAAGAAATCTAACCCATGTCACTAGATTTTCCTGGCCAGAAGGTTGTGACATATCCACAGGCCTCCTCCCAGTAAGTAGTTCAAGTAGAACAACTCCATAGCTATATACATCGCTTTTTACAAGCAAGTGTCCTGTCATTGCATACTCTGGTGCTACATACCTGAAAGCACAACAGCTATATGAAGCAAAAGCAGAGCAGAAACATATGGGGAGTACTTCAAGGTGGTCAACCTGCTTACCCGAATGTTCCCATAACACGTGTTGAGAGATAATTTGTGCGACCTTCCGGTGCCTGTTTGGCCAAACCAAAATCAGACACTTTAGCATGAAAGTCATCCTCAAGCAATATATTAGAAGCCTTGAAATCCCTGTGGATTACGCAAGGCTGAGAATCCTCATGAAGGTATGCCAATCCCCTGGCAGCATCTAGTGCTATCCTCATTCTAGTGTCCCAGTCCAAGGGGCGGTTAGCTCCCAATGTACCTGAAAAAAATGTAAGTATGACAGAGACTCAGAGTCAAGGTGTATCATGATTACATGATCACCACTAATTAATTAAACAATGAAGGACCACATTCAACTGCAACTGAGTGGAACTTATGCAGCAATTTCAGAAGGAGAAATAGTTGACTCAATTGGCCATACCATGAAGCCAAGCCTCTAGGCTTCCATTAGGAACAAGCTCATAGCACAGTAGGTTCTGTGATGACTCACGGTTACTATAGTAACCAATGAGTTTCACAAGGTTTCGGTGGTGCAACCTGCTCAGCATCTCCACTTCAACTAGAAATTCCTTATCTCCTTGGTGCCCTCCACTAGTAAGCTTCTTTATAGCAACGGCAGTGCCATCAGTTAGTACCCCTTTAAAGACACGGCCAAAACCTCCTTCTCCAAGCATACTTGACGGATCAAAGTTGTTGGTTGCTTCTTTCAGTTCATCATATGCAAGGAACCTTGTACTTGTTGGGCGAGGAAGTGAGTCCACTGCAGAAACCGCATCTGGTGTTCTTTGCTTGGCTGCACAGGAGAACTGATATTATTAATGCTCCTAAAAGGATGCTCCAACATGCATAATGAACCAGAAAATAAGCATAATTCATTTAAATTTGGTTAAGAAACCAAAAATATTATGGGGAGCTATGGACATGGTATATCTAACTTCACTATCAATTATTAGAGATCACTAAGAACATCTCATGAAGTATAACAAATCTATAGTTTTCAAGGAATGTAGCTGAGAATAGATAACTCCGCACGTACGTGTCTCAACTGGAGGAACCTTCCTTTTCCCTTTCCTTAATTTGCAGAAGCAAATAAACATGGCAATCACCAAGACAGCAATTAGAGCACCAATAAATATGCAAATGATAGTAATCAAGCTCATGTGTTTTTCATTGCTGGTATCCGCACTGTGTCTTGGTACTGTAGATGCTTGAGATGGAGAGGGTTTAGGTGATATTGTGAATGTTGGAGCTGAAATAGAAATGAAAGATCACAATATTAGGAAAGGAGATTTGTTAAAAGAAAAACCATAGCTGGACAGCATACAGGGTTGTAAATATAAAGAAATAATGTTTATATCATTCATAGGAAGTATCATATTGATATCACCAAACATCCTTTTCTGTCACATCATCAACAAAGGAAGCACAGCCAAGTTCACCAAAGAAAATAGCATATTAACTGTATAACCAAGTTGATACACCAAGAATTAATGACCGGAATATGTATAAGAAACTGTGTAGTGTGTACAAAGTTTGCACTAGAGTACTAGATCAACCAGTGCTAAACTCAAAGCATATGAAGTAGTATAAGATATATGTATCTCTGTAGAACTGGATGCAAATTAAAAGATGCACTCTATGTATGCATGAAGGGTAGAGAGGAGCAGAACAAAAACAGAATAAGAAATGTAAGGAACTGAATATTGTAATTTTATCTTACTTTTCTTTTCTGTTTTTTCTTTGGCATATAGTTGCTAATTGATTCTATAGAATGGAATATGCCAACCCACAGTGATTTTTTTATGATCATCTGCTTATTTGATAATCACAAACATATGAGCAGTATTACCACATACTATATATATTCTTCAGTTTCTCTAGTACAGTAGACAATAAAGATTAAAGAAGTTAAAAAAAACTGAAGTAGTCTTACAGTGTTCTCTACCTTAATACTAAAATAAACTGCGGCATTGTAATATATAGAGCAAAGTCAAGATCAGTTAGCATTACCAGGAGCTAGAGCCAGTGGCCTGAACCAGGTTAAATTAAGAAGATTGTAGTCACCAACTAGTACAGGGTTGATCTGAACTGTATGCTGACTAAGTGAATAATTCATTGCGGTAACTTGGTCGGCTGAGAAACTAATTCCTATATGGGGAGCTATATACATTGTGATGTTTAGCCCAGAAGCCCCAACAACATAGAAATTTACAATCTCAAACTGAGTAACCCTCAGACTGAGTTGAGAAGCAAGTTCCCCCAGAAATTCATCGCTCCAATTTGACGTCAGTGAAACATTTCGGAGAAAAAGCTCAACTCTTACTGGGTAAACACAATGGCAATCTTGGCTCCCTCTCTTTTGTACCATGTTTTGTGAACAACATGCTGGTAAAACAGAAGGTAAATTATAATGTGAGGGACAGCATATCTATAGCTGTTAGAGAATACTACAAATCAAATAATGGTTAACAACAAATCTGTGACTAAAATATTTGGATCAAATAGGCCAAAACCAAGGACATGAGAAAATTCCAAATGCAAAATAAATGGGGAAAACAGTAAGGTTAAATCTCATTGAGCTATCTTAGAGAGCTGGAAATAACTGAGAGAGAAAAGATGCCATATTGTAGCATAAACGTTTCTTAGGCAGACGGCACAACAATAATGTGTAATTCAGTATTACTAAGGGATGAAGAAAACTAAGCTGAAGTCCCACAATATTTGGGGGCCATGTTCAATAAGCAAGTCAGAACAAAGTGCAAATAGGATAACAACAGAATACTACCATGTTTCAAATAAAACAGATTATTGTAGAAGATATTATCCATATTATAATTTCATATAACACTCTTCACATAATTCATTAATTATTTTACACAAGATAACAACAAAAATACCAATGTTTACTTACCACATGTATTTTTTATCTTAATTGTTTAATGTGAGCATAAAAAAGGGTTGTGGTTAGGCCACATAATTATTCCTTACACCCGGATACCCTTTTATAGATCAAGGGATTTGACACGCCTAACAAACTTGGAGATAAATGGCTAACAATCTTGAGATAGTGAACTAAAGATGACGAGTAACTTAAAAGATAATGACCAACTAAACTTAAGCAAGATAATGATGGAGCTTTATCCCCTCAGCTTAATTCTGGTTCTTTGCGCATTTTCTGTTGCCGGCGTTTGCGATCATAGAAACATCCAAAGCATTGATCTCCAAAATGTTGATCCGAATCATCAAGGTGCACCATGATACCACACAGATCTAAGTAAAAGCTTTGTACATTCCAATGTGAATGTGGATATGCACAATAGAGTTAACATTTCTAATTAACTATTAATAAGCAAATTGCAATTGAATAATTTATGTTGATATCACTTGGTTGATCGGTAAAAGAATTGCACAATTTACTCAAATGCCTACAGTTGAGGTGCAATCAAAGAACAAATTCTTGGAAAGGCAAATCAGAAATAACCACACAGGCATCATTTTGTGTATCTACTCAAATAACCAGATGGCCCTTTACGCACTGTATTTACACCATATAATTTCAAGTCATGCTTGAATAATGAAAATCGTATAAATTAGATGATTCCAAGGCTCTAACAATCAAACATACCATTGTGAGGAGATACTGGAGGTTGTACTAATCCAGAAGGAGCTGCACTAGTATTTGAGGCTGCATCAGGAGGCGCAGCATCTACATGAGTAGAAATTTCTGCTTCTGAGCGTCTGTTATGCTGCACCAAATTATCTGACATGTCTGAAGAATAAAAGGAGAGATCAGAATCACCAGAAATGGAGCTATAGCTTGGCGCTGACATTGGAGGGTGCACAGATAGAGTAGCTGGTGATGAATACAGCTTCTTTCGTCTTTGTTCGCTGACTGAAATACTAATGTCAACTTTAGCTTTTGACAACATGGAGCGAACTGGTCTCCAACTTTGAGATGGAGATATAGCAGGGGCAACCACATTTAGAGCTGATGTTTGGGCAATCAAATTGATTCTGGTAATCAATTCCAGAGTAAATACCACAGCCAAAAAATTTAAGAAGGTTTTCCTTCGAGCATCTTCCAAAAGCCCTGCCAAGAAACAGTACAATGAAGAATCAACAAGTCAACGCCTTAAAGAATATGTATGTACATTGACACTGGTCAGGTGCAACTAATGAATATGAACACTCAAAAGATGTACAGAATCACCTTTCAAGATAATCACTCTAACACATAAATCAAATACTCCCTCCAATTCCAAATATAAGTCGCTTTAGAATTCTCAACTCTTTCCTAAATGTAAGAAGTTATGGAACTTCTAGGCACTTTCTGCAGTTATTCTTCCCAATTTGCCCTTGCTAAATAAATGATACCCCTCTCACAAATAAATGGCTCATCTTTTCCAATGAAGTCAACTAAGTCATTTGAGCTGTTTTCTTACTTTGTGTCCACAAGTCTAAAGCGACTTATAATTGGAATCAAAGGGAGTAGTTGAACAAAAGTTCACAAGCATATATTTATATGCATTCACAAATGTTTCCAAGTATAAGTAAAGATAGTGTAAGTCAATAGCAAAGAGGATTTCATAAGACCTCATGGCATGTGTAGTTAAATATTTTACAGACCATGTAAATATTTCGATAAACCACCATTATTTAGCTATAAAGAACCATAAATAGTATGACAGCTATTTTCAAAGTGTTTATCTCCAGTTGATAAACTCAGCAGAGACAGTGATGGTATATGTTCAACCCATAATGATGTTTATTACCCTACATGAAAGCATAATCTAATTAACATGGCTATGGTGGTGGATTAAACATTTTTTTGACTTGAGCTAATTAGTTCTAGAAAGACAAGTTATTGCAAGAAAACGAAAGAGCTTCCTTCCATAAGAAGCCATAAACACAAATCAAAACTTATAATAACTTTCCCAGAAAAGGCCAAACATGATAAACATGATGTTTGCCTATTTTCTCTGCATAAAGTAGATACTTTCCGCAAACCCAGCAATGCAGGAATTCTCATCATTCCAGTAACAAGAGTTCAGGAATGACCATTTTCTTGTAAAGGAGGATCCATTGGTCTGAATTTGATAATCAATATCACAAATCCATTTGTAGTGACTCAAACTTAGATCAGAGGCTACAACAAATACAGACTAATGCCAATTTTGACTATTTTAAAACCCAATGTATGCTGAACTAGGGACATCCAGCTGCTCATCGTATATTTTTGGTCGATACGAATCCTAGATGAACTAGACTAAAAAGTATTTGTTCTGTATAGCAATGGATGTATCTCCGAACTAGTGCAATTTGACATGGAAGGTCCAGAAAATGTATAGTGCTTCTGTGGTAGAAAACCACCTTACAGCTTTAAGTAATCAACATAGAAAAGCTCAATACAAGAGAACCAAGAGCTATCCAAGGCATGGATTTGTATAATTGATAACCTAAGCTAAGCCCCACTTCTTCGATCAGATTCCAGATATCCAGTATCGCCATGGCAGCAAAGAACACTGAATCCTGCATAGTAGTATGACCACCATTCCCGCGACACCAAACCCAAATTCTCACGGCCTCAAAGTTGAGCTACCGAACAAGCGGCGACGACTAAGATCCTGGAACAAACCCGTCAACCCCCCACCACCACCACAACAGTTGATTAGCCGACATCACGCACCTCCTCCCCTCAAGCCCAACTCCTCGCCGCATCACCTCGCCGCACAGGCACGAGCCGCCGCCGCCGTGCCGCGAAAGCTAAACCCTCGGATTGCTCTCTACGCTTAGCTAGCGCGAACACCGAGAACCACACGACACCACCTAGCTAAAGCCAGCAGCAAAGCAAGCGCGGGAGGGAGAGCTCAGCTCAGATCGGGCCACACTAACCTCGTCCGGAGCTCGCGCGACGTATCCGCGCCATCGTTGGATGCCCCCCGTCGGCGACGGGGCGGGCCCCCCGCTCCTGTCTACTACTGGCGCCGACGCGGGCGCCCCATGAGGGCGCGCGGCGGGGTGGGATGGGGCTAGGGTTTCCCGGGACGCCGCTGGTTTTCTCGCGGCGGCGGCGAAGGCGGCGAGAGGTAGCAGCTGCGGGATTTCTTTTTTTTCCTCTTTCCTCTTCTTCTTCCCCTTTCGCCGTGCCGTGGTGGTGGTGGCCTCGAGCTGAGCTGCGGTGGTAGCTTGCTTTTCGCGCCTGCGCCCCCCTCTCCTCTCTCCTCTCGCTGCTGCTTTTTTCCGCCTGCTGACTTTTTTGCCCTTTTCCGTTGCACTGCTCGAAGCTGGCACTGCCACTGACAGGTGAAACCAACCAGTAAAATAAAAAAAAACACCACGAAATTCACCGCGAGCAGACACATAGTACAAGTATGAACTAAAAAAACTTTAAAATTTAAATAAAAAGTGAACTTATGAGTTTTTTTATATTTGTTCTCATAATCTATTCTTCAGTCTACTAATGTCTATAAGGTACTTCCTACATCCAAATTCGTAGTAATAAGGTGTGTCCTAATCAATCCATATTGCTTATACTCCCTCCGTACTCTCAATCCATATTTGTTCTCATAATCTATTCATATTGCTTATCATGAATAACTCTTAAGTTGTTGAGTTTGAAAATGTAAAAATTATATGAATAAATTTGTCTTGAAAAATAATTTCATAAAAGTATATATATCACTTTTCAATAATTTTTTTATAGAAATAAGAAGTTAAAGTTGTGTTTTGGAGACCGTGTCGCTGTCCAAAACGACTTCCTTTACGAGTACGGAGGGAGTATTTTAAGATCAAGGAAGTACCAACTTCTATTCTTTTGTTTTCTACGTGCATGCTTCCTGAAGTGTTAAACATTGTTTTTTAATAAAAAAAGATATATGGGAAAGTTGTTGTACAAAATCATATTAATATATTTTTAAGTTTTTAATATAATACTTAATTGACCATATGTTAATAAGCAACCACGTTTTCTGTGTATGGGGAGAGGTTGCTAACCTCTCCTTCCGAACACAACCTTGGCATTTAAACTACTCATATTAGATATGTAAAATTTTTAGCCATAAATATTTTTTTATATTTTGTTGGTTTTTCTACATCTTGCCAACAGTGGCTCAACTGATCATAGCCTAATGTTGAAATTATTTCTATCTTGAATTTCAAACTTTGAATCAGTCGTGCTTGTAATCAAAGGATATTCTACTCCGGTTAGGCTTCCTACTGAAATGGAAGAAGAAAAAAACAGTGATAGCTCACACTAAACTAATCTACTAGGTTAGCATAAACTAATCTACTACTAATTATTTTAATCACTCAAAGGACGATGCCAAGTAGGGTGGTACAGTAGTGAGAGCCATAGATGCGTATCATATCCCGGTAGACGTAGACCACATGTGTGTGCCATCATGCGTATTCTTTGCCTGCCCTGTGCCCAATGCACCCTCCTCCCCCCCCTACCAAACTGATAATGACACTTTACCTCTTCCATAATCAATCGACGACAGCAAACGAATCATCATCAAGAGCCTAACACATCAGTTTAATTCTTTGGCTAATTAATTGCTCCCTCCGTTTAAATTTATAAGACATTTTGATTTTGGTCAAAGTCAAACTACTTTAAATTTGATCAAGTTTGTAGAAAAGGTAGTATCGTTTTCAACCCAATACAAATTTATTATGAAAATATATTCAATTATTGATTTGATGAAACTAATTTAGTATTATAAACATTACTATATTTGTATATAAATTTACTTAAACTTGAAACAGTTTGACTTTGACCAAGGTCAAAACGTATTATAACCTGAAACGGGGGAGTAGTAAACTGATGACCGTAATTAATTAATTACTAATTGATGTGTTAGGCTCATTTTTATCCATGACCGGAATTAATTAATTACTAATTCTTTGGGTTATGTCATTTTCTTCCTCTGAATGAATGAGACAGAGACGTTAATCTCGTCCAGGACGGCGCTTTCCCGTGGTTGATTTCGGTTGCCAGCTTTGACCTGGCGGGAGGAAGCCATGACCTTGTATTGATTTGCTTGACTTTTGCTGGCTCGTATACAGATAGAGGTCAAAATCCTTTACAAGTGAGGTTTTCAGTAGGAGGACAAACCATGGGCCTAACGAATGGATCATAAAGTTGGTGTGGTGAAATAACTAACTTAGGCAGATGCTTAACTGCGAAACAATCAAGTTAATTATGGCGGATTTGACCAACCTAATTAAACTGCAGTTGATAAAAACATTGGAATTTAGTTGTTTCTTGTATGCAGTTTTTTTTTTGCTCGATGAAATGAATAAAAGCTACTGGTTGGAAATCATAACAACTTGCTTGTTAGATGTTACTCCCTCCATTCCATAATACTCCCTCCCTACTCGTCGTAAAGTAAGTCATTTTGCACAGCGACACGGTCTTCAAAACACAACTTTGACTTCTAGTTTCTATAAAAATATTTATTGAAAAGTGATATACGTATACTTTTATGAAACTATTTTTCAAGATAAATCTATTCATATAATTTTTATATTTTCAAACTCAACAACTTGAGAGTTATTCATGGTTTATATTCCCAATGTTTGACTTAAACATTGTCCTAAACAACTTCCTTTACGAGTATGGAGAGAGTATAAGACAACTTTTTTCCAGATGTTTCATAATATAAGATGTGAATGCATATAATTAATTAGCACATCTTCTTCACTAAATTATTATTTTTTTAAATCCTCCAATTCTATTGGTCTATTGAGTGCATGCATTACGTTATTAGGGTGATCCAGACTAGAAAGTGATAATAATTGTTTCTTGAACTTTGGGTTAAGGATGATTGTGCCTTATATTTTGAAACGGGGAGTACTCACTTGGTCGTCTTTAAGAAAATCAAAAAAAGTTTTGGTGAAGGATATGACAGTGATATTAACTTATGACTTAAATCCGGGTGGGTAAAAGAGTTATGCGACCTTCATCGTGCCGAACCATTCACTTTCTGTGTATGTTTATTCATGTGGGAGAGATCAAGAGAGATGACCTAGGCGTTTTATGGTTCGTAACCACAAATTACCTCACCATGTCGTAATTTATGATGAGCGGGTCTGATTGAGTTATATATATGTTTAGTTTCTGCCATACTTATAGAAAATATTTATTTATTATTAGATGGATAGTATATGCCATTGACACATAAAGGTGTAATAAGGGTTGTTTTCTTCTAGCTCAAGTGTGGTTTTAATTTTGCTCGGCATGTAACGCCCATACTAAGACACACTTTGCATTACTCTAGGTGGATAGCCAGATTAGTTCTCCAAGTTTCACTCATGTCTCAGTTTGGTCCTTAAAATTCCAATCTGTCTATCCTACTAATCTTTTAAGTTTTTATATTTTAGTTCAAACTCTTTCTTTTGAACTTACTTGGTCCTTGTTTGGTTTGAAAAAGATTAGTTCACACCTATTTTATAGTGTGGAATTACTTCCCTCAATTCCCTCTAATCCATCTCTCTTAGATATTAACTGAACATGTTCTTAGAAAAGCTACATAGCTGGGTAAACCTAACCAACTACTGCTGTATAATTGTTTTCCCTCAGTTCCCTCTAACCCCTCTCTCTTAGATATTAACTGAACATGTTCTTACAAAGCTACATGGCTGGTTGATCAACGACCCTTATACCCCTTATTAGCATATATATAAAAAGAGAAAATCCATGAAATACCATCGACAAGCATTCTAATTCAAGAAATGCCATCGACAAAGGCAACTTCCCAGAAATACCATTACACAAGCCTATTTCTCCCAAAAATGCCATCACCGTCAAACTACTGTTAACATCTCTCCGTTAAGTTATATAAAAAAACAATCTTACCTCTAGACAACCATTTGTACATAGGAGACTTCCTTCGGTTTTGTCATTACAAGCAACTTCTGTATAGTTAGCGCACACAACATTCGTCTTTAGTCAATGAAAAATGTCTGCGGTGCAGATAACGATCGATACACGTATTGATCAACACAGAATTAAATTAAAAGACGAGAAATTGACCACTGAAAACAATTAACGAGCTCACATAACACAATATAAGTAGCATGAACATGCATGACAGATTTTCACAAATCGTTCACAACAACAAAAAAGATCAAAGAATATCAACCAAATCCAAATCCAATTCTAATTCTAATTCCATTTCCAAATGGCGTCGTCGTCACAACAGCGCCGTGCACTACCGCTCTCATTTGTTGTTATAGTGCTCCTCGTCCTCTTGAACAAATGGTGCCGGAACAAGGAGGAGGGCTCTCTCCGGGAGGCTTGCGACACCGGCTTCTGCAACACCGTCATCATCTCCTTCCTCAGCGTTTTCGGTCACGGTCGCTACTGGGCCGACCTCTCCGGCCACCCCGTCGCCGGCGTCGGCGCTGCTAGCATGCCAAGAACGTCACCGTGCTCCTCTCCATCGGTGGTGATGGCGATCGGTACTTCCTCCCCACGCCTAGGTCGGCCAAGGACGTCACCAACCACCTCTGGGACGCCTACCTCGGAGGCCATCGCCATGGTGTGTTCCGCCTTCGGCGACGCCAAATGAAATCAAACAGAAGGGGGGAAAATTCACCATGAGAGGGGAAAAATTCAACAAAAGGGGGAAAATTGCGCCACCTGCTAGGACTGCAACCTCCTCATCAATGTCGACCTCGTGACTACGGCTGCGGGCCTCTCCTCCTTGGCTCCCCCTCCTTGCCGGCGCCTGCGGGCCTTTCCTCGCTGGCGCCAACGGCCCCCGCACCGCAGCTTGCGACCACCGCACCGCTGCCTACGGCCTCCTTGCCTCGCCCCGCGCCACCTTCACCGCGGACCTCCTCGCTGCGCCCTGCCACGCTGCCGCCGCGGACCTCCTCGTCGCGCTGCCGGCGCGCCGCCGCCGTGGACCTTCTCGCCTCGCCCTGCCGTGGACCTCCTCACCGCGCCGTCCCCATGGACCGCCGAGGACCTCCTCGCCGCGCCCTGTCGTGGACCTCCTCACCGCGCCGCCCCCATGGACCGCCGAGGACCGCCGCCGAGCCGCCACTGGATATGGATCGGTAGGGTTAGGGTTAGAAATTTTGTTTCATCTCTCTTTTTATTTTTTGATAGTGAAAACTGGATATATTTTACACTAAGGGCAAAATGGTCATTATAAAAAAAATTAACGGTTGTAACGGTGTGGAGTTGACGGTGATGGTATTTTTGGGAGAAAGAGGCTTGTGCAATGGCATTTCTGGGAAGTTGCCTTTGTCAATGGCATTTTTGGGATCAGGGTGCTTGTCGATGGCATTTCATGGATTTTCTCATATAAAAATGTGGGAAATATACATTGCAATTCATGTGGTGAAAATGTATGACGAGACACCCATATAACTAATTTCATGTCAGCGGTACATCCAAGTATCCAACACTAATTATAGAGTTAATTGAATCCATGCTACTATAAATATGTCATTCTAGATAAATGCCACTACTATTTATGATATCGGCTACATGTCATTAAAATTTAGGGAAATTGGAACCGTGCCCCACTCCATCACGTTTTCTATCAAAAATCTCTATTAGAATCAACTATACGTGAGGAAGAAAGACGAGGGAGGATGGAGGAAGATAGAACCGACATGTGGGTTCCACGTCTAGGGATATGACGGGAAACGTGACAGAGTGACACGATTTTAATTTTCCCAAATTCCAGGGGCACGTAGCTGATATGTGAATAGTAGTGGCATTTATCTAAAATAGTATATTTGTAATAGCATGGATCCAATTAACCTATCATTATATGATGTTTTTAGTTGAATTTTGCGTACAATACTTTCTTATTGGTTTTATGTAAAAAGGAAATATTTATGTACTTCCATGTGCATACTACAATCATTTAAAACTCAACCCTCGTGTGCACATGCTAAAATAATAGGAAGTACGTGTACAACACTATTTGGTTTTTTTTCTCTTATTTAGTGTATGCAGATTAAGGGCAAAAACGTTTTCTAACAGAAATATTGATTAGGATTAACCATGTGACACATCCAGTGAGTCCCACAATGTTTTTAAGCCAAAATTAATATACCTGCTAGAAGACTGATGTGAATAAACGGAAACCTCAAATACCAAACTGACCCTTTGAGGGCTAGATTGGCAATAAATATTTGGCATTTAGAATAATACGTCATACGTGGTTAAGCTTTTGAAATTCCAACCATTAATTTCTTAAGTCCTTCAATTGATTTGCCTTAAAAACTTGTAGGATTTTACATATTCATCTTGATACAAAATTAATTATCAAAATTTTAAAAGTTTGTCCAAATTTGATTGTAAACATCTAATATTTATTTATGACCTGATCGAGTATAAAAAAGCATGTATACTATAGCTTGATAGGCCCTGTTTCTTTCAGCTTGGGATTATTATAATCCAGCTTATTGTGAGTAAGCTGAAAGAAACAGACAACTTATTGAAGTAGCTTATTATAATCTGGAGCCCAGCTTATTATAATCTGATAAGCTCATTTAGGTAAGTTTTTTCCAGATTATTGGGTGAAAAATTACCCACCATGCCACCCCACTCCCTCTTTAGACTTGCAAACCCAATAATCTAGGCTCTAATAATTTAGGAAAGAAACAACTAACCGCTTATTCTACTACAGATTATAACAATCTAGTTTATAATAATCCGACTCAATAATCTAGATTATAATAATCCCAAGCTGAAAGAAACTGGGCTAATTAGACAACAATTTTTGTGGCGCGGTAGGAATTCAGACTTTTCGGTTAGGTCTATTTTGACCATAGCAAAGGACCGTGATCCCCATCATCTATGGACAGCTGGTGCGATCACAAATGTACACTTTAATCCCTTGGCTTGCAGATGCATGGTGCAATCTAGGCATTGTTGTACTTGTATGTACAGATTTTCTGCAAAATTGCAGATAAAATATATTCCCAGGTATTTAGTTATTTACTTTTGCTACCAAGTTAAAACCATGCATGTGTTAATTTGGCAAGAAATGCAAAATGTTTCCAAAAAAAAGTTTTACTGCAATCTTTGTGTTCCAACGGCTCCGCGGGTTCCATGCAAAAATAGAAAGCTTGGCATTTTAGCAAACACCAAACGAGCGGCTCGAAGCAGCTGGCCAGCCGGAGGCCACCCGCCATTTTTGCCGCTTCCCCCACCACACCGCCCCACGGCGGATCAGCCTCGCGAGTATTTATCTCCCTCTCGCCCCCATCTCCGGCCAACCTCGATCGATCCCGCAACGACAACGTTGACGTTGGGAACCGAGCGGAGACTAGATAGTGAAGACCAGAGGCAGACATGGCGAGATCACCGGCGCACGCGACGCTGCTCCTCGTCGTCGCCGTCGTGGCGGCGGCGGCCTGCTGGACCACGGCGGCCGGCGAGAACGAGGAGGTGGCGGAGATATGCAAGAAGACGTCGTACCCGGAGGTGTGCATCGCCACAGCAGGGAAGCAGGCGTCCAAGTACGGCGCCACCGTGGACCCGCTGGCGGTGCTCAACATGCAGGTGGACGCGTTCGCGATGCGCACGGAGGCGGCGCGGAAGCACCTGACGGAGGCGGTGAAGACGGCGACGCCGAAGGGGGCGAAGGCGCTGGACCTGTGCGACAGCCTGTACCTGGACGTCGAGGACAACCTCGGCGCGGCGCGGCGCGCCATCGGGTTCAAGGACGCCGTCACCATCCGCGCCATGATGGGCATGGCGGCGCAGGACATGCAAGGCTGCGACGAGCAGTTCAGGAAGGTCGGCGAGAAGAACCCCATGGACCACTTCAACCGGTCCCTCCTCGAGATGTCCGAGATCTGCCGCTCCCTCTCCAACATGATCTGATCGATCGCTCTCGCCGCCCGCCACCGTCCCGCCGCCGTGCCAGCGCGCGCACCGCGCACGCATGCCGCCGGCCGGCGACCCTTTGCGTGAGAGCGAGCAAGCGCGCTCCAGCAGCGCTGGTGATTGAAGCTTCTCTTTTTAATTTGTTTTCTTTCGCTTCTTTTTTTTAATGATTTTGTTTTCTTAGTGAAAAATGTGTTAACTTGTAATTGTTGGTCTCGGGAAAGAGAAGGCACATTCAAGAGGGTCTTCTAATTTTGAATGGAAATGTTGTTGATTCTTTTTTGTTGTAATTTATCCTTGATGTCAAAATGTGCATGAGCAGTATATTGAAGTGTAACAGCGACTAAATTAAACGTATACTTTTGTAGCACCATCTATATCTGTAATAATATAAAAAGGAGGAGTTCAACCCCTCCAATCCTACAGGTGAAATCATTCCATCTTATCTCATCCATCCATCCACCAGGTCAAGTAATCTCATCCGTTAATCCGCGTGAAATCATCATCATCGTCATCGTAAAACCACCGAAATCTATCCAGTCGCGGCATCATCCACTACTCTACCGCCCTGTCCCCATCCCCATCACAGCCGCAACAATCCCACCTCTGCCACAGTGCAATCCCCGAATCACCGATTCCCCATCCCCATCTTGCGGACACGTGATTCCAATTGGCACCACCCTCGCGCGCTATCACCACCGCCGCATTATCCCCCTCATTCAACGCCTCGCATTCGGTTTGTTTGGTAACTCGAGGGAAGAGGATTGGAAGTTTACACGAGGGAATTGATGATGTGATTAAGATGGGAATTTGATTTCTAATCCCAATATCTTATTTGGTAGAGGTGGTGGAAATTGATAGGGAGTTTAGTTGGAGATTAGGTCATTAATAAAAACGGATGACTGAGATTTGCTTAGATAAAGTAAAGGAGAAATTCCCTCCCAATTACTTGCCCCTACCCATGTATTGAAAAGGAGGGAGTTCCTTCCTCAATTCCCCATCCCCATCCCCATCCCACCAAAATTCTCATGTCTCTCAACCAAACAAAACAATTAATAGCCTCATCTCTCTAAACTCCCAATCCCTACTTAAAAACTCCCTCCAACCATGGCTTTATTGCTTCTCCCTATCGAACGGGCGGGGAGTCGGTGATCCTCACCGCGCACATCCAACTCTTCCGCCGCTGCCGCTGGAGAAGATTACTCTCTCGCGCGGTGCTCCTGCCATGCCACGTTGCCATCCCACCGGTGAACCCCCAAGCAGCGTTACTCCGTGCCGCCGCGCTGGCGGTTCTCCTAGTCCTAGGCGGCGAGGCTCCAGGGCGCACTATCCTCTCCAACGCGTCGGCGCATCCTCACTCTCGATCGTGCCCCCGTTCATCACACCCGATGCAGCTAGGCTAACATGCCTCTCCATCCGGACTAGCCATGTTAGCCGCCTCCTCTGTCGGCTGCATACACTTAACGCTTCCTCCAACAAGATTGCATCTTTGTCCTGTTGCTCCATTGGCACCTTCTCTCCATCGATAACAACCAGCTAGCTCATGTGAGTACCTAAATTTCTCCTACTATTTCGATCTTGTTTGTCTCTTCCTTGTGAGGAGCATGTGTACTGCTGATGTTTTCCAAGTCTTTGATCGAGCATCTTACGATCTTCTGTTTTATTGAGTAATTCTATTATTATCTATGGCAGGAAAGGGGTATGCAAGTTCTACAATGGCAAGTCTGGATCTTTTGCAAAGCTTCAAGATTCCGTGATCCCATCTCCACCTAAGAAAAGCCTTCCAAAGCCAGAAAACCCATCCCCTAGGAAGCGTGAAGGTCTTCTTTCCGTTCAGTTTCAAGTGGGGCAAGCCACAGAACAAAGAGGTATTCTCTGAAGATGATGTGATCATCAGTCCTACAAATTGCAGGAGAATGACATTGTCACCAGGCACCAGCTGCTACAAGCAGTTCGGGGAGCAACAGCGGCAGTGATGTTGCTTAGGTACAGTTACTACTCTCTTGCATGCTATTTGATTCTTTTGTGTGTAAATATCCCAAAATTTGATTGCATTTTCCAAGTTCAAATTGCCAACTGAACCACGTGCATATATATATATTTGGTATGTATTTGGTTTTTTTTGGTTATCAGTGCATGAAATGCAAAACACAAATTTCAGGTTTGTCATTACTCAAGCACCTGCTGTATGGGTTGTTTTAAGTTGAAAAGCCATACCAGTATGCTTTACAGTATATCCAATTGTACTCTGTCCATCCATACTCATAGACTATTCTCATGTCTCAACTACCATTATCTCCACAGGAACGAGCTCCACTTGGTGATCTTGCTAATTTAAATGCAGCTGGCAGGAGAAATCAGTGTAGAAGGGAAAGATAGGCTTCAATTAGTGGAGACCAAAAGGAAGCATGTCTAAAGCAGAGTTTCTTCCAAAATTATATTGCCGTTATTTTCCCCATCCAATTGTGGACTCTGCATATTGGCCCTAGGTTATGAACAACAATAGACATGGGATGATGACTTTCCAGGTTAACATTGTTGACAATGAGGTAATTCATCTTCATTATGTTGCAGCTTCAATTCAATAGTAATATTAGTTACATCATAAATAATTCAATATGTGCACATTCGAGGAAAAAAGTTGCCATGGAAGAAGCCATAGGGAGGCGATGGCTATGTGCCTCTTAGTCCCTCACATGGGTCCTCGCTTGGTTGCTTTGCCACTGTACTATGCATTGTTGTCCTCTATTTGCAGGTGCTGTGGCAAGTAAAGGTCAAAATTGTTCTATTTTCTGATGTGTTCATGCCCATGTACTGTTTTCTATGGAGAGGGATCTAGGATATTCAATTTTATACATTGATTAGTTTCCTGTTTCTCCTGATGGGATATGGCAGAGAGCCCAAAGGTGATGATGAGAACTGGTAAAAAAGTTTAGAATACATGGTTTGGTAATTCACAAAATTCAGAATGCATGATTCAGTTAGGGGGAAAAGGCAATATATGAGGAAGATGATTTTTACAATAAATTGTCTTAGGTTAATATAATATTATTTTCTCATATGGTATTCTGTACCATTATAATAGTTCATCTATTGTAATCTCTTGTACTCTGTAGCAGCCTAACTGGGATTTAAATTTTGTTTTGAATTTGGCATGGAGTGAGAAAAGAGGGTCTTGTTTGTGATTTTCAAAAAAAAAATAGTATTAACAAAAAAAAGGGAATTGCTAATGCTCTGTTGACAGAAAACAGGGTGCTAAATCTGTCACTTTTTTTGACCATTCATCTTTGTTTAAAATTCGTGCTGCATTTGGATTGAGGAAAGTCAAGCACGGCTATAGACTTTGAGATGGACCGGGCTTTTGTTAGTTGTTGCGTTCTGTGGGTCCCACACATTTACTATTCAATTTCGAAACACACGCCTGCTTTGTTTTCCTTGCATTTGAGCAGTGTTTTCTATTGCTACTTTGTTTATGATCCCACGCTTACTAATTACATCGTACTCACACTATAATTACATATGTAATTTTGTGACTTACATCGTAAATATATTAAAATTACATATGTAATTTTATGATACACTAATTTTAGAAACTTACAATGTAAATACATGGTATTTTTTTTAATATTATGACATCATATTATAGTTACTCCCTAAATAGATGAGATTAAATTTAGCTCTTAAATGTTTATCCTATGGCATGAAAAATCAGCATGATAGGAGGTTAGAAAATCTGTCACATGATGTATAGGCGGTCAAAAAAAAACCAAACCAAGCAGTGTGAAACCTAACCAGGCATTCCCTTCAGTTATGTTGCCCCTTTCCGCATAGGGAATATATAGAAATTCTAAGAAATTTTTGTACTACCAAACATGAGCAAATGATGTAATGCTCAATCAAGGGTGACGAATAATCCAAAATTGCAGCCACACCTCAATGCATGAATATTACTTTTTTTTTCTTTGTAGCTAAACTTACTTCATTTATGGTTTATAAAATATTTATGCCATGGGTGATGGTTTTTGTAAACGTGGAATTCACGTTTACACTTTGCGTATAAACATATATGTAGTAATAGATGAATAAACTGAGCTTTTTTTCCCCTATTCCTATCATTTAAAAATTATGTAAGATTAAACAAGATATCTTTTGGAACTAACATATTACCATGAATTAGTTTTTTGAAAAAGAAATATTATTGCAATAGCAATATATTACACTAAAATCATACTGGTCACGACGTGCATGGCACGTGCATGATTACTAGTTATATATAAATAAAGATTTTTGTATATTTGCAACTACAAAGCCTAAATTTAATTTCGATTTTAAAATCAACTGCAGCTTAGGAGACATTGAAAATGCATGCATTTCTAGCTAATTCCCCCCAGAACTGAATTCCGGTTGAATTTGGAGGATGCGCACGTGAAACAGTTTATCCCCCCACCCCCCCTTCGCAGAAAGGTGTATTTCTTCTAAAATTTGAAATTAGCTTCAGCTCATAAGACCTTGAAAATGCAATAATTTCTTGCTAACATTTTATTTTCAAAGCATTGAATTTCTGGCTGACTTTGAAGGATTTGTGCAATAGAAATCAGTTTATTTGCCCCTCACAAAAAAAAATTCTACTACTCCTTCGTCCCAAAATATAACAACTTCTAACTGTCAAGATTTGTCTCGAAATATAACAACTTATTCACCAACATTGTCTTCTCAACCAATCACAATCCTTCACCATTCAATTTTTTCACTTACCTCCACTTCACAACCAATCACAACCTTCACACATTTAATTCTATATATTTTGTTAATATCCGTGCTCAACCCTATAAATTATTATATTATGGGAGGGAGAGAGAGAAGCAAACAACACTACTACCACCATCCTAAAATATTACTGCCTAACATACCATTGAATACTTCCTAATACAGCAGATCTGTACAGCTAAATTTGAAGGATGTTGCAAAGAATTGAGGAAGTAAGAAACGAGTTTTTCTCTTTTTTTTTTTAAAAAAAAGAAAATTGACCGAGACTATGTACAGATGGGCCGGGCTCAATCATCAGTGGGCCCAACACGCGTTTCCTTCTCGAAACTCAACACGACGAAGCCGCGGCCCGCGGAAGAGGTCATTCTGGCAGACTCCGCAGATTAAAAAAAAGAAAAAAATAAATTGCAGAGAATATTTGGATCGTGGTGTGTGAGCTTTAACTCCCCCCTTTCCCCGCGGCCACTAGGGTTTCTCCTCCTCTTTCCCCTCCTCTTCCTCCTCCGCCCCGACGCCTCGCTAGGGTTTTTGCCTCCCCATCCGCCGCCGCCGCCGCCGCCGCGAGGAGGAGAGGAGGGGGGGAGAGCACCCAGCCGGCGAGCCAGTCATGTCGCTGCGCCCGAGCGAGCGGGTGGAGGTGCGGCGGAACCGCTACAAGGTGGCGGTTGACGCCGAGGAGGGGAGGCGGCGGCGCGAGGACAACATGGTGGAGATCCGCAAGAGCCGCCGCGAGGAGAGCCTCCTCAAGAAGCGCCGCGAGGGGCTCCAGGCCCAGGCCCCCGTCCCCGCCTCCGCCGCAACCGGCGTCGATAAGAAGGTGAGTAATATATACTCCTCGATTCCCCCCCGCTCCCCTCCCCTCCCTCCGATGACGCTATCCCGTCGTGTCCTGGATCCCATATTTTAGGTAGGTGTTGGATTGGATTGCACTTTTTGAGAGGGTTTTTGATTCTACGGCGGCATATTTGTTTAAGTTTGTTACTATTACCCTCGTCAGTTCGTTCTGAGGAATTTGTCTTCGTTTCCTGTATGTGATTGTGTGCGCGAGTTCACCCCCGCACGTCTACTAGCGTGCGGGTGAGGGTGGGTTCCTGCTAGCTGTAGGCAACACTAGCACCACGTTTCGATGCCTCGATTAGTCACTTGATTTCTGATTCTCCTTCTGTTGACAATATTAGAAGTACTGTTAGTTGGCACGATTGCGAATTCCGAGCGTTTGAAATGTTTCCAGGTACATGCCTGCTAGCTCCAGTGATCTAATTTTAGTTTTAGGATATGTAGCTTGTGGTCTTAGGATCAAATCTTCTACGGATTCACTGCGGATAATTAGTTAGATGACCAGGAACTGTAATAATGATTGATCTTCCTGATCATTTTTAGTTTACATCTTGCTGTTGTTTCATCTTATGTTTTGATAGAAGCATACAAATGAGCTGATTCCATATTATATCTTTATAGCAATGTTTTGTGCTATCTTGAAATTGAGGGTCCAGTGCAACTTTCCTTATGACTGAACCTTGTCTTTAGTACATGGAAGCACATAAATCATATAGTAGTGTTTCTGGTCATGTTTCTAGAGATGTCCCACATTGATAACGCATACGTTTATGTTACTGTTAAACTATCTCTGGTTTCTGTTTTTGCACCACCCCTAAAAGAGAGGGAAACTGCTTTTAAACCCTTTTTGGGGTTTAATACGGGAAGTTGAGTATTTGATATCTCTGTTGAATGTTGTAGCTTGAAAGCCTTCCTGCTATGATTGGTGGAGTTTATTCGGACGATAACAACCTTCAGCTTGAGGCCACAACACAGTTCCGCAAGTTGCTTTCTATAGGTACAAACCTCTTAAATGTTTTGGGCTGTTACCTTGTGAAAATAATAGTTGAACAAAAGTTAATTACTAATTACACCCATTACAATTTTTAATTAGAGAGGAGCCCTCCAATTGAAGAGGTTATTCAATCAGGCGTTGTTCCTAGATTCGTTCAGTTTCTTACCAGAGAGGATTTCCCCCAGCTACAGGTGTGTGCCAGCACAATATTATTTTCATTATCTGGTAGGTTCAAATAAAAATGGATTTATTACTGTGGTGCTTTTGAATTAAATTTTGTAGTTCGAAGCTGCGTGGGCACTTACAAACATTGCATCTGGCACTTCGGAGAATACAAAGGTTGTCATTGATCATGGGGCTGTACCAATATTTGTGAAGCTTCTTGGTTCTTCTAGTGATGATGTTCGTGAGCAGGTATCCGATCATCTCCTGACTTGTCTTTGTTCTTTCTGTACTTCCTTGATATTATTTTGATTGAGTGCATTGTTGGAGTTATTAATGTTTTTACCTCTTGAAAAAAAATTGAAGGCTGTATGGGCATTGGGCAATGTTGCTGGTGATTCCCCTAAGTGCCGTGACCTTGTTCTTGCCAATGGTGCATTGCTGCCTCTGCTAGCACAGTTGAATGAGCACGCTAAACTCTCTATGCTAAGGAATGCAACTTGGACTTTATCGAACTTCTGCAGAGGAAAACCACAGCCATCATTTGAACAGGTTTGGACAAAGTTTCTTTGTACTCTACTGTAGTTAGTAGGGAAAGACAGTTCCTTAACATGATGTTTATTGGGTGTCAATAGACTAGGCCTGCTCTTCCAGCACTGGCACGGCTTATTCACTCCAATGATGAGGAAGTTCTCACTGATGCGTGCTGGGCTCTTTCATATTTATCTGATGGCACTAATGACAAGATCCAAGCCGTGATTGAAGCTGGTGTTTGCCCCCGTCTTGTGGAGCTTCTCCTGTAAGTGACAACATTGCATTACAATTTTCTGCCATTTTCCTTTAGATTCTTATTTGCTACTTTCATTATACCCTTTTTAATATTTTATACTGTTTACAACATGAAGCCATCCATCACCTTCAGTGCTTATACCCGCACTACGAACTGTTGGAAATATTGTAACTGGAGATGACGCGCAAACTCAGGTATTGTGTTGATTTTTTGCATCTCTACATCTGACAGATTTTGTATCAATTGATATCAAGGACTAAAGACTCATGAATCTTGAGCTTAATATTTAGAGGTGGTGTTCATCACAGTTGATATTAAATTTTAGGCTTGTGGAAAATGTTTAATATCACAGTTGATATTAAATCTAGAGGTTGCATCTAATGTGGAAAATGTTTTGTAAAAACTATTGAAAAATAAATGCACATATTTGTCATATGTAGATGCACATGTTTGGCAATTTGACCTACTCTTTAAGCCCATCAATTAAAGATTTGTCTAGTTTGTGTCACTTAAATACTTGAGATTTGTCCTCTCACAGTATCACTTAGATCTATACTCTATACTACTTTAAAAGGTAGTAGTGGTGGTGGCAGTGAATCTGCCAGCACTACCTCTATCACTAATGTATGGGCCCTCCTCCGTGTTGGGTGAAACCCACATGCTCAATAAATTTAAACGTCCTCCAAAAGAACAATGTCTACACAAAATAATGTCCATATTGTTTGGTAAGATCTACAGGGAAGGAATCCATAAAGGGGTTGGAAAGAGCCAGTCTACATATTCTTCAAATGATGAGCATGCAGTGTGCACAGCATGATTTTTTTTTCATTGCAACGCATAGGCAATTTGCTAGTTTGCCTAAAAATTCATTGCCTGCTTTGCAACAAGTCATAGCTGCTGTACTTGTTTCAGCCAAACTTGGCTTTTCTTATTGTATACTTATTATTGTTTGAGTTTTAGGAGAGCTGAGAATTTTTCTGCTATGCTAAAGCTGGTGTTCATATAATATGAAATATCTACTGTAGATCACAGCATGAAAGTTAATTGCTTTTTTGACATCCATATTGCCATCTCATCATCCCCCCCTTTTTTTGTACAGTGCATCATTGATCATCAAGCCCTCCCTTGCCTCCTAAGTCTGTTGACACAAAATCTCAAGAAAAGCATCAAGAAAGAGGCTTGCTGGACTATTTCAAATATTACTGCTGGTAACAAAGATCAGATACAGGTATGTGTACAGACTTAAAAAAATACTGACATGCTCATCATTCTACTAAGTCATGAAGGATTTGTGTAGTGCATACTTAGTAGTTTTAATTGTGTTCCCTCTCCAAACCATAAACACCACACAATGTTCATATTCCATGCAAGCTTTCAGGTCAACTTTTCCTTTCATGATGATTACACTTGTTAGCAGACTCATCCTTGTTGTACAAAGACTGAGAACATGGTAGTAACTTAAAGAAACCCTTATGTATGATTTGCTCGCAAAGTATCAATGGCAGCCTAATCACTAGTCTAAATGTTGCTGCTGGGACCTGGGGTCCTAGAAGGGGAGGGGATGGGAGCATATGGATGATTGATTCATTTACACAGTTGGGAACTTGTGCACTTAGCTGCAATCTTTCGTCCTTAACCTATAATAGCCTATAGCTATAGATCTTGTTGATTGTGCATGTTCTGAAATGTTCAACAATTTGCTGCATCGACTACCATAGGCTGTCATAAATGCTGGCATTATTGGTCCTCTGGTGAATCTGCTCCAAACGGCAGAGTTCGATATCAAGAAGGAAGCTGCATGGGCCATCTCAAATGCTACTTCAGGCGGTAGCCATGATCAAATCAAGTATGTTTACTCACCTTGCACCAGTTCTATTCAGTTTTTTATGAAATGCAAATATGCTTTCATAGTTTCATGTTAAGCTTCATTTGGATTTGATATTGTATGGTTTGTTAAAATAGGTATCTGGTGAGCGAGGGCTGCATCAAGCCATTGTGTGATCTTCTTATTTGCCCAGATATAAGAATTGTTACAGTTTGTTTGGAGGGTCTCGAGAACATTCTTAAAGTAGGAGAAACCGACAAGACCTTGGCTGCGGGTGATGTGAATGTCTTTTCCCAGATGATTGATGAAGCGGAAGGTTTGGAAAAGATTGAGAACTTGCAGAGCCATGATAACAATGAGATCTATGAAAAAGCTGTGAAGATTCTTGAGGCCTACTGGATGGATGAGGAGGATGATACAATGGGAGCTACCACGGTAGCTGCTCCCCAAGGTGCTACTTTTGACTTTGGCCAAGGCGGTGGTGCTGCTCAATTCAAATAAATACAGGTACTCTCAATCCTCAACATGGTTTGTGTTTATTGTGGGTTGTTTCCACTCTTACCATAAATCCTTTATGTTCTGGTATCATTCACTTGAGGCAATAAGTAATGATTTCAAATTTCCTCGACAGATTTGACCAGAGGTGGTAAATTATGGCCACTGTGCGGGGTACTGAATTGTTCTGGTGGTTCAATAAGCTAAAGATTTCAAGGGGCCAGGGTTACATTATTTCCCAACTGGTCACGGATATCATATCACTACGTCTGTAACAGGGATTAAAGCTTTGAAGTCTGCGTTTTTCATCAGGCTACTACTAGTGTTTGCATCTTTTAGTATGGTGTGCAACATTTTGCTACTTGTATAGCCTGAGTCGAAGCTTCTGCAAAGCCGTCACAACACATTCCTGAACCCGTCTGGTTTTGAGTTTCGTCAGGAGTGTGCTGAGTTGCAGTTTGTCCGGACATGTAAACCATTACGCCTTTTAAATTATATATTGCTAGGGTTTGTTCGGTTCTACTATTCTAGTGATCTATTTGCATCTGCGTTTTTAGTTAGTACCACTGAGTAGGGTTTGCAAAACCGTACGCGCTTACCGAGGGGTACGGTGAAAGGAAAACCACCGTAACCTCCTTAAATTTATTTTTTTTTTAAAAAAAAAAATTTGATAAATTTTACATGGTTTTGGTATGGTTTACTACGGTTACAGTGTGGTAACTGTGTTTCAGGGCCTGGTACACGGTAACCGTGTTTCAGGGCCTGGTAACCTTGGTCCTAACGGTTTGGGAAACCCTATCTGTTTGTGATGGATGCTGCACGTGGTACCAAAGAGATGATACAGCGGAGGCTAATAAACCAAGTAAATTAAATTGAAACTTGTTGAGATGTAATCCCGAATCAAGTGCTTTACAATTCAAATCATGTTTGTGCTAAAAACAAATTGTGTGACATGCAAGCAAATAACTCAAATCAAATGCTCTAATATAGCAAATCACCAAAGAACATGTTACACGGAAAAGAGTAGATGCCTTTTAAACATCACCGTCTCTGCTTAATCTCCAAATTCTTCTACTCGTTTCAAACTGCATCAGAGCACTGCTTGGTGACGCACGCCACTCGGCTTGGCTGGACCTGGCAAGCGGCCGGCGTGATCTCCGGCGCGCTTGGCGCTGTCGCCGCCGCCGTCGGCGGGGGCGGCGGCGGCGGGTGTGGGTGTGGGTGCGGGCCGTACGGCATCGGCATGCCCGGGTGTGGGGCGCCGTGGCCGACGTAGTAGCCGCCGACGGGGTGCTGCGCCCGCAGCTTGTTCGTCTGTAGGGCCGTGACGTAGACGACGAAGCCGACGACGACGGTGATGAGGCCCAGGATCCCCGCCGCCGCGAACACCCCCGGGCGCACCCGGTGGCACACCGCCCGCGGCTTCCTCCAGTCGCTGACATGGCCGGACTCCACCGCGATCCCGACCATGAGCATCACCTCCGCGAGCCCGAAGCAGATCCTGCGCCGCAGCAGCGACGATCGAGCGTTAGTTCGAAACCCCAAGCATGGCGTCATCAATGGCGGTGGTGGTAGACTAGTCATTGACGTACCAGGTGACGAAGAAGAGGCAGCAGGTCTGCCAGGTGAGCCTGGCGGGGTCGGAGGGGACGCGCGGGTGTCCCTCGGCGACGGCGAGCCCCGCCGCGGAGGAGTCCGGCGCGGCGACGGCGAGCAGCATGTAGGCGTGCTCGGCGAACATGGCGACGGCGAGCAGCAGGAACGCCCCGACGGCGAACGCCAGCGGCGCCCGCCCGCTGGAGTTGTAGAAGCAGACGTCCACCTGCCCGTTGCCCGCCGCCACGTTGGCGCCGCCGCCGACGGTCATGAGGTAGTGCGACGCCTCGGAGCGCGACCCCTCGGCGGCGAGGCAGAGGATGAAGCCGACGATGCCGCAGAGCACCGAGAGCGACACCAGCGCCACCGCCGCCCGCCCGCTCGACCGCGCCGCCCGCCTCTCCTGCGCCTTCCGCAGCGACAGGTCGTCGTGCGTCACCGCCGCCGGCATCGCCGCCTGCATCGATGCTACTCACCCCGACGAGCTCAACCACACCAACGAATCAAAAGGATTTCGCGCCTGCGGATCGCTTCGCTTTTGCCGGCGTATATAAGGTGTTCGACGTGGTGCCCGGAGGAGAATAATCGTGGGTTGCAGCGGTGGGAAGGGAAGGAATCCACGACGGCGAGGGTTTCCGTGCGGTGGAGGTGGAGGGCGACATTCGGATTCGGTTTGCTTTCAGCGAGGCTGTGCATGCCTTGCTTTTTGGCGGGGAAAGCGATCGATCGATTTGATTCGCTTTGGAGAGGCGAGAGCGCCTTCCGGTGCCAACGAGGCAGCGAATCGAGAGGGCTTGAAAAGGTTGGGTTTGGCTACGAGTTGGTGATGAATCAGCTCACACTCCCAACTGATCCTGCACCTCAATTCTTCAACAGAAGAGTGTAGACATGTGATGTAGGGTAGCCATGTTCTACAAAGTTGTTCTTTTTTTCCTTTAATCTTGCTTTCGTAATGCTGATTTTTTTCCCCACTAGTCATTTGCAGATTTTTTTAAGATAATGGATTTTCATTAATCTGATCTTTACGTCCATGAAGGATATATATAACCAAACAGAAGTATAGCTCACACCTCAACAAAGAGAAGAACACACAACAACGAAGAAGAAGAAGAAGAAGAAGAAGAAGAAGAAGAAAGAAAAACCTACGACCTCGGTACAACCCTGCTTCTCGACATCCTCTCTTGAAACGGCTAGATTCGGTAAGTGGAAGTCGTCTAGTCGCCGCCGCCCAATTGTGCCATAGTTGCGAACCTTCGCTAATGCCATCTCTTTATCCGCTTGAAGTGAGCTGACGCCATACACCACCGCTTATCCCACCTTCATTCATCATCATCCAGTTAGAATTAGCTGACCAAACGCGAGTTGATAGGATTCGCTTTCACTTTGCTGGATTCCTATGCCTCCACCATCCATAGGGCCGTCACCGTCGACGGAATCCTCCTCCGCCTCCTGGACTCCTAGCCCGCCACCACTGCCTACGGGACCACCTCCACCGGATCCACCTTTTCCCTGCCGAGGACTGGCCATCGACGCTTAGGCTGCCACCATCCTTCGCCACACCCGCCGTTGCCCAAAGGGACGCCGCTATTGTAGCCTCACCACTACCCGCCGCCCTCCCGACTACTTCCGTTCCCGACAGCAACCCACGTGGCTAGGTGTGGGCCCGCCCATCGTCGCTATGCCTCCCCTGCCCACCTCCCTGCCGTCTCCTGCGCTACTGCCAAATCTGTGGATGGGAACCCCAGACTCGATAGCCCCACTCCGTTGCAACACAAGACGCAAGGTCCTTGCTGAGTAACAACCCTGTCACCGCCTTCCTAGCAGCCGCTCGACTGGCCAGTGACCTGCTCGGGCGGCGGCAAGGCAACAGAGAGAGGATACGAGGGTTTAGATCTGTCTCCGAAGAGGATTTATATCCATTAAGGAGAATATATGTGAGCAAGCGCTTAGCAACAATTTAGTTGCAGAAGCCTTGGTAGTGTGAGTTATGTTGTATATATAGTACTTTCTTCTTCTTTTTTTTTTACTAAACTCTCACTAGCACCAATTATCGTGATGACTTGTGAGTATGTCTAGATTTTAGATTTTCCGTATTTTTCATCTAGTTAAATCAAAACAATTATGTTTATTATTCGTAAGAATCCTACAAAGATATTTTTTAAGTATATTAGTAGAAATACTTATACAATGTAATGGACCATGCTCATATAATTAGGGATAGTCCAGGAGGATGATTGATGATAAAGCGTTGGATCGTTAGTCACGAGGACTGTGCAAACATGCGCACGAAAGGAATGGCAGATGGCGACTCTGCTTTTATAGTACTAGAGAGAATAATCTTTGCATCATAGAAGAAACATAACGATATCGGTGTAGTTGTACTCAAGATTCGCCAAACTATTTTAGGTGAGGTAACCGTGGATCAGTTATCGCTGTAATTATCTGATTTTCGTGAGATTTATCATGGTTTCAAAAGCTAAAAAGTTTTGATAACCGCACGGTTTTTATAAACTCTGGTTGTATCCTTTGTAACGTTGCTCTTTCATCCGGTGTCCTTCCGCCGCCTAGCCGAAAAAAAAAAGAAACAAAAGTGAGATCAGCGGTTCGTTGGATACGGTTGTATCCCATACAAAATTGAAATGGTCTGTTCGTATCAATGGTGTCCATTCAAAATGGACCGCTATACGAATCACGTTTCAAAATCCAGCAGCAACAGCTGTCGGCGGTTTTCGCTGACGAGTGGACTGCCAGCAAAAAACTCGCAGACAATTTACTAGCCCGTACGAACTGAAAAAGGCCTCATCAGGTTAACGGCCCTAATCCAAGCCCAAAACAATCTACTTGGGCTGAGAGAAGATGATTGGGCCATTTTGTTCCAATACTCTCGTACATCATCTCGCTACACAAGCTCATGTTCCCGATAAAAAAAAGGGATTTTTTTTGTGCAAAAAACATAAATAAAACGTATTACCTTAAACAAGAGAGTATCCAGATCGACGAGGACTGAACTATAATTAACACATCGTTCGAGAAAGACTTTGAACAAGTCGAAAAATCCTTATCGCCCATCACTTTCTTCCATTCCTTTTGCAATTTGCTACGTGAAGGCGAGTTGCTAGCTGCAAGTGATCATCCTGCCTCTGACCCAGACCCATACTACGACTCGCTCCAAGTCGATTGATGTTTGATTAGCTTGGAGAGGACGTGCACATCTGCTTCAGCAGTAGGTCGCAACCATTTCTAATCCTCATCATCACCAACAACCAGCATCTCATTCACAATTTATTAAACCTCCCAAAATTACTACACATAAACAACATTGCAAAATAAAACGAATTAATCTCGCTGAAAAAAAAATGCAGCAAGAAGAAGCCAACAACAACAACTAATAGTAGGGTCTGTTTGGTAGAGCTCCAACTCCTAAATTTAACTCCAGGAGTTGGGTGTGGAGTGGAGTTGTGGAGCTGCCAAAACCCAGCTCCACCTCTCTAGTTTATGTTGTGAGAGAGCTCCACCCAACTCCGCTCCCATTTTAGGTGGAGCTAAAACTGTTTGGCTGGGCTTCAACTCTAGGAGAGGTGAAGCTGGAGCTGAAGCTGTGCCAAACAGGCCCATAGTAGATAGTACTATCTCCTATATTTGAGAAGAAATATTGCAGAGGGAAAAATGTTAAGCTGAGTGATTTATATATCGATTGAGGACAAACCGATCATCTGAAGGGGTTTACATTTGTTCCCTTGTCGCTTGCAGATTAGCAGATAATTGTATGTGATGTTCAACAGCCGACCACTAAACATGCTGTTCTAATTGCCATTAAGCCGACAGGCTCCGAAATCATCGACCGATCGTCTCACTCAATCCAAATATGTGGCCTTTTTTGGACTTGCAATCCAAGGATTACTTTGATAGTTTAGTTAGGGTGTCTCAATATCTCTCGGAGAAAAAGCCAAAGGACTAAAGGAGGGCTACCACTTTATGTCTTTATGCTTGTAGAGAAAAATGTGACCTGAACTCACGCCACACGCGTCTGTGATCGTTCCAGGACATACGTGTGGATCAGCAATTCAATTCAGATCCTTTGCGGTGCTGCACATGCAGCACTCCTCACTGACATATGAGCTTAACACCTCATATATCAGTGAGTAGTACTGTAGAGGACTCTTACTTGTGAATCAGGGCGTACAAGAAATCCTAACAGTTCCAGCTCAATTTGCTTCTAACTTTTTCCCATTTACATAAAAGACACACAACTATACTTACACATGCTTTAATAATGTTGTTGATGTATCAAAATGAACTTTTATGTTATGTGTGAAATCTTGATCAAAATGGCACACCGTACCTAATATTCGTAATGTACACGCTGGTTCACGTAAACTACACAAGTACATATACTACAACATAAATTTATACTTCCTCCATTTCATATTAATTATCCTGTATCCTAATTAAGTCAAATATTTCTAACTTTGTCCATTAATTTCTAAAAAATATATATAATTTAAAATGTAAATTATATATTATGAAAATAGGTCTTATGATGAATCTAAAATCATAAATATTATTACATTAAATTATATTATTTTTTATTAATTGATGGTGAAAGCTAATTAGTACTCCCTCCGTCCCATAATATAAATGATTTTGTATTTTTCTTGCACTGTTTGACCACTCGTCTTATTCAAAAAATTTAGAAATTATTATTTATTTTTTTTGTCTTACTTTATTATCTAAAGTACTTTAAGTACAACTTTTCGTTTTTTATATTTGCACAAATTTTTTGAATAAGACAAGTGGTCAAACATTGTAAGAAAAAAACTTAAAATCCCTTATATTATGGGACGGAGAGAGTAGTAATTTTGACTTAGGACAAAAATAGAAAAAAAAATAATTTGAAACTACCACTACATGTACATACGTTCAAAATATGGAAATCCATTTACGTGTGCATGTAATATATTTGTGGGTATTGGGATTTAATTAGACCGTGGTCGATGAAGTCATGAATCTACGACTTTACCATCATATCACTTGTGATTTTTTTAATAATTAATACGTAGCTTTTGCGAAGGAGCGGATTGCCAAAACTTGGACAACCACGTACGTCCCACCACTACAAATTAATCTACACAATGCACTCCTATATAGTACTCATATACACTCAATCTATATATATACGGAGTATATTATAGCCGCTTCTCCCATAAAATTAAATGTGCCCGTAGATTACTCGCAAATACACTTCTCCTTTTCTTTTTTCTCTGTGAGAGAGCTAGATATACTCCGTATTATATTGCTCGTCACCACCTGCATTATACGTACATCTATACATGGGCGCTACGTGTTGTTGCTGTTGACGTTGGTTGTTTAATTCCTCTCACTTTTCTCCATTGTCTCGCCCGTGTTCGTGTTTGTATTTTTCGCACTAATTAATTAAGTAAATAATTATTCTCGTTTGTGCGTGCCAGCCTGCATATGTGCATGCAGGTGCTCGCCACGTTCATCGAAGCTTTCATTAGATCGAACAGGCCACGAAACCGATAAAGAATTGTTGACCCCGCCGAGTTTAAGGTAATATAAAGGTTGATTAGTACTTAATTAATTAGTTATAAACTACATGCGCAATTAAGCCGTTGAGAAAGGCTCGGCACTACGCTCTTATGAGTGTCACACTGTCACTACACAGCTCGAATGCTAGATTGCACTCGTTTTGAAATATTGGAACTGATCAAGCATTAGTTTGTTGCTTAGTAACATTTCGGAATAGATCAAGTATGATGCATGGTGACGTGTGCTTTAGTGTTAGCTCATCTAGTGTACAAAAGGCATACGAAGGTTTCGATGATACAACCTAAATTTACCAATTTATCCAAAAATAGCTAATTCAAACTCGATCTCATCATTTCTCACAACTCCTCTCACAACTATTCAAGAACAATCTTGATATTAAGGAATACACTAAGTATGTGACCAAGTACACATGTACGTGTGTGAAGTGGTCGTAGCTTAACTGGTAAGGTTCTTTGGCTATCATCTACATATTTATGGCTGATTAATTTTTCAGTGATAGATAAGATGCGCGCGTATTATAAGCGTCTACATTTATATTGTGTTTAAAAAAGAGACACATGTAACATGCGGTGAAATAGTTACCTCTACAACGCACAGATCCTATATTAGTATATAAAGTTACAACCCACTAAATTTTAAAGCTTAACACGTAAAGATGCTACATCATCATCCAGTAATAAGATGCCACATCATTATCCACTAATAATTATTATAGTTAAATTCCATGCAAATATTCTATATTATCTATATAATTTTATAATTTATTAAATTTTAGAGCTTTTAAAATATGAATATGTTAAATCATCATCCCTCATAATTTACATAATATTTCAATATATTTCTTCATCACTTTTATAAACTACTACTATCAATTACTCATGTACACAGGTGTTAAATAATCGACTGTGCAATTACTATTTCAAATTCTTGACACGTACTCTTTCCGTTTCATAAAAAACTACCAACTTGAACGTGGATGTAACGTATGCGCAAATTCATAGTCATAAATTGGTTTTTAAGGAGGACGGAGGGATTATTTCTTCACCTGTCTTTCGTTCTATCTAAATTATGAGTTGTTTTTCTTCTTTCGGTCTAAACTTTAGAAATTTCGAAAATAAATACGAAGTAGAAATGATCATTTATTTACCTAAATGCCACGGGCCCCACGTAGTAGCGCGAGTCTGGGCCCACGATCGAGACTCGCGCGCGCACAGTTACAAATACCTCCCCCCGGCCGCTAACCACTCCGCTCCCCCACGTCTCCTTCAAAATCTCGCCTCGCCTTCCCTTCCCTTCCCTTCACTCCGCCGCCGCCTGCCGATGCTGAGCCACGCCGCCGCCGGTAGCCCCGCCGCCACGGCGCCGTCCAGCCCCACGCGCCGCCGATGCGCCGGGAAGAACGACGTCGACGACGCTGACGATGACGGCGGCGGCAGCGAGCAGTTCTTCTTCTTCAGCGCGCCGGCCAGCCCTGTGCACTACATCCTCCGCTCTCCGCCGTCCTCCACCACGACGACGGCGGCGGCGGCGGCGGCGGCGCACTATGCTCCGGGCGTGGACGGTGACTACGGATGCGGCGGCGCCGGCGGGGACTTCGAGTTCGCCGCGCGCCAGCTTGGTGCAGGGGATGGCGCAGCGGCGATGAGCTCGGCCGAGGAGCTGTTCGTCGCCGGGCGCATCCGCGTCGGGTGCCTCTCGCCCATACGCCAGGAGGAGGCGGGCTTCGGGGAGCAGGAGGAGGGTTGCCTCGACGATGGCGACAACGAGGGGGAGACCGGCGGCCAACGGCCGCCGCCTCGCCGGGCCAGATCGGCCTCGCCGCCGCGGAGCCCGCATCTCGCCAAGATCGCCGAGCCCTCGGACTCCTTCGCGTCCGCTTCGTCGTCGTCGTCGTCTTCCTCCACCTCCTCCTCCTCCTCCTCGTCGTCCTCCGCCAAGAGCACTCGCCGGCGGATATCGCTGCGTGACCTCCTCCTCGGCGGCACGGCGAACAGCGACTCCGCCACCGGCGCCGCCGCCGCCGCCGCCGCCGAGAGGTCATCGGGCTTCTGGCCCCCGTCCATCTGGCCGTCGTCGCGGTCCAAGAAGACAGCAACGCTGGCGCTGCCCTGCCCGTGCCCGTGCCCGCCGCCGCCGCAGCCGGCGCGGCGGTCCACCTCGTCGGAGAGGTCGTCGGCGCCGCCGCCGCGGCGGCGCACGACGTCGCTGCCGTACCGGCAGGGCCTCGTCCTCGGATGCCTCGGGTTCGGGGCCCGGAGCTACGGGCTTGCCAAGTCAATGCATCCGCTTTCCTCTCGGTAAAAGCGTAAACACCGAAAACCCGCCTTCAAAGGGAAATCTACCAAATCGCCACATTTTGAAGTTCAAATAGCACTTTACGTAATCTTGCGAGGGCTTGCGTGAAAAAAAAAATGGAAAACAAAGGATGTAAATTAAAATTTTGCTCTGTTTGCTTCTATCGTTTTGTGGCAATGTTACATTGATCCATCACTTCATATGTGCATTAGTACAACTGTACAAATCACTGTGATGCATTTGACTGGGTACATTGATCTTTTGGCCTTTGGTTTGGTACTTTGATGGGAACTTACTAGTACCACTAATTCTTGTTATTTTCTGCATATAAAGTGCTTATTTTTAGTGTGCGTGTGTGGTGAAATATATCATTCATTAAAAAAAATTCTTATAGGTGATATTCCTCCTCCATTAATACAGTGAAATTGCCATGCCTTTTGCTTTCAAAAACAGATTAGCCTGACAATTGTCATCATCATCATCATCACCATTGTGTTTTCAAGTAGTTGTTGATGCAAGTAGTCTGTCGGTGAAGACAGTGAAGTCGCTAGCAAAGTAGGAGTAGTAACAAACGCAGTGAGACACGAATGAGGAGCCCAAACGAAACCTTTTCCTCTTGTCTCTTTGATTTGTTCATAGCGCAACCAAGATACCATGTTTCTATGGTTAAGTGAAAAAAAGATGAGGCCTCGTAATCGCTGTGATAGGTACGAGAGTGACACAATACCAATCCACTCCTATTAAGGAAGAAGTATTTTTGATCTTGAATGCTTGAAAAATTTTGTTCCAAGAAGAGGGTGAATGATTAATGTTCAGACTTATCAGTCACAACCTTCATTTTATTGGTTTTTTTAGGAGTGAGCATATATATGCTGAAAACGACTCAAGTTTGGGTGTATGCGTGCAAAATTAGTCGGAAACAACCACCAAAGCGCCTTATAAACGGAAAACGATTGAATCAAAAGTGGTATGCTTGCATCAGGACAATGAGCATGCAGTTAATTTGAAACCTTGGGTTACTATGTTGAAATTCATCAGGAAGCATCATACTAGCTCACTTCATCAAGATACACAGGAGAGCATAACAAGAAACACAGCTTTCAAGGATCCAAATGCAAGCGACAGTAACAATGCAGCACAAAGCTTTGCTTTGCTTTGCTTAGAAGGAGCAAACACAACAAGCTCTTCGGCAACAAAAGCACACGCTTGTCCTCACATAGCTTAAGGTTAATATGTCTTAATAAGCAAAAATGCTGACCCTAAGTATCTTGATTACTGAGATGACTGACAAAAACAGTTGGACGGATCTTGAAGCTAGAGAAATCATAAACATCAAATATGCTTTGTTGGCAGAATGTCTTCTATGTGATGCTGACCTCTACAGGAACAAATCCTTCATCTGGCCATTCGCAAGCTTGCACAGTCCATTGAATGGTGCAGGATCTGAAGACAAACATGATAGAGAGATCAACGGTGTAATGAGGGTGTCTAAGATAAAATTCTAGCAGCAAATGTAAAGATAAAAGCACCACATACTAGTTCTCCTGTGTCAGACGAGAACAATGGGCATATGAGCTAAAATAGATTTTCATTCCCAGAAGTATGCTCATGAACTTCAAGAGCTACATTTTCAACCCAGTTGAAAGATGTTTTTACACCTGAAATCTACTCTAGATGATCAATCGCAAATCGCTCATTCCCAGAAGTTATGCCCATGAGCTTCAAAAGCTACATTTTACCAACCATGTCATCCTGAAATCTACTCTAGATGATCAATCACAAATTTGACAAGATTGACGTTTCTAATACTTCAAACACATGAAAAATGGTGAATACATAATTCTCTATAACAACTGAAGTCAAATTTGGCTGTAGGTAAAAAAAAAAAGGTCCAACAATTAAACAATCAATATTAGTTTTTGAGTGCTTTTGAATTTGGGAATTCGTATCTATACAAACAATTACGCATTTACAAAAGCAGAAATTTGCTCCTGCAAGCATGAATACGATGAAAAATGTAACAAAATGTACTTATGAAAGTATGATTTTTATGAGAACTGTACATTTTTTTGCTCAAGAAAATATAGAACACAAGAATAATGAACCCCAATCACTATGTAACAAGTTAAAAAACCATTGGTGGGGGAGCATCAGAATAGGCACTATGTTTGGATTTAAGTAAAAGATAACAAATTTGAAGTTAGGTAACCAGTGTAACAAGTAATACAAACTAACAATTCATAGTAGTATTATCTGTAGGAAAAGAATGCGAGGCACAACAATTCTCACCGAAGTTTTCACCAAAATCTGTGCAAACTTCAGCCCGGATGGCCTGATTGGGTTCAGCGATCCCAATAATCTCCACATAGTGCGACATAGGGGCACCGGAGGCCCCTTTGATGGTTAGCTGATGACCATCGGTGGACTGCCCGAAAAGCAACCCACCCTCCTCGCGCTGGGCTTGGACCACCGTGCGCACTCTTCGCCCCACAAACATCTTCAGAATCTCTCCATTGACGAATGCTGCAGGGCCTGATGTATCCATCTCTGCAAAACGCAAGGGCTTTTCATATTCATCAACACAACTCAGCAGTGGCGGATCTAACATAGGACATGAGGGTTCAGTTGAACCCCCAAACCTTTTCGGGAACCATCAAACTGTCATTAGTATCAAGGTTAAGGCAAATTTCTAGGACAGAAGCTAGGGTTAACGCAAATTCGAGAAAAAGGGCGTGTGTAGAGAGAGAGAGAGAGATGGGAAAGAGGATGTGCGGTGTTCAATTTGCAGCAAACAAATCGGCGCCAATTCCCTCCCTGATCGCCACTAGTTTTCCCCCAAATAAAATCCACTTCCATTCTCTCCAGCCATGCTCTATTGCTCAAACCTAACATAAACCCCCCAATCAGATCTAGGGGGAACTGCATGGAAGGAGAGATACGGAGGAGGAGGGAAGAGTTGGAGACGGCGTACCTGCTTCACTTCGGTGGGAGACGGCGTCGGAGTTGAGGTGGCCGGCGCCGGAGAACGGAGTGGCGGAGAGAGGGGTTGGGGGCTCGGGATTTGGGGAGGCAGCCGGAGAGGGTCTACGGAAATTTTGGAGCTCGTGGCGCTTAAAACAAGTTTATTACGAAATTGCCACACACGCCCTGAATTAATGGCGCCAAGGCTCCGCGCCTCTTAACTCTTTTCGCGCCAAAACGCTACCTCTTTCTATCGGTCTTTCCTGCTCTAGGCCGGTAGTTCCACTTGAATTAGAGGATTTTTGTAGAAATTTCATAGGATTTAAATTTTATATAAATTTTTCTGTTTAGCTTTTTATTTAAAGAATTAAAGATTTCTAAATCCTATGATATTCTTATAGAATGACTTATTGTATGTAGATTTTGAAGAAAATTTAACAAGAGCTCCAATTTATTGGAAAATTTCTTTGAGTTTATCTCTCTTATCCGATTCCTGCGGTTTTCTTGTGTTCTAATCAAACGGCAATTCTTATGTGTTTACTTGTGTTTTATAATCCTTTGTTTCACACTTGCATTCCTGTAGGATTCTGTGTATTACCTACTCCTTTTTTTCAATCATGTGATTCAAAGGCTCTAACATCCGTCCGTGTGTTGAATACTTTGACTATTAATTTGTTTTTAGGATCTACTTGGTGGAAATATTTGTTACTTCTAGTATATCTTTCATGTTAAAGATCAAATTCAAATATTCTAACCAACTCTTAGATAAAAGAAAAAAAAGATTATTTATTTATTAAAGAGGACAATGACAATGAAATAATTTTTTTTTCATTTAGGGCCTGTTATTAGCTGTTTTTGAAAAACAAGACCGATTAGTCACATCCAAAATGAAAAATATGATTAATATATGATTAATTGAGTATTACTTCCTCTGGTTCTATAGTTCTTAATGTTTTGGATAACGACACGATTTTCAAAGCATATATTTGACTATAATTTTCTATTGTGGTATATGCAATAATAAATAAATATTTACTTTATAATACCTTTCAAGATTAACCTATACATGTTATTCTAGTGGCTTCAAACTAAATAATTTTAGAGTTATTAATAATCAAAGTTACCACAATCTTATCTAAAACATCATAACAGTAATTATTAAGAACTTGAAATTTTAATTAATTAATTTTTTTAAAAGTAAGATTTTATATAGAAAGTGTTTGCACAACGTACTAATTATTATTTTTTTAAAAAAATGCTAATTAACAAAAAATGAGGAAATAACCTAGCCGAAATCAATCAATCAATCGTTCTCAAATTGGCCGATTCATGGTGAGCCTCTACGTGTCACCCTAACATTTTAAGATAAATCTGAAACACCTACGGAGAAAAATACAGAGAGGAAAAAGAAACCGTACGAAAGAAACACAAAGGGTATATTTGGGGGGAGATTTTAGCTGCAGCAGCTTCTCCCAGAATCAGAAACTCCCCCAAATAGTCTAGCTTTTAGTCTAGATTTTGAGAAGCTGTAGTTGTCGAATCTAGAAAATGAACTAGAAAACAGAAGCTGGGAAACCCAACTTTTACAGATTCTTAGAAGCTGATTATCAAATATCTGTTTCTCAGAATTTTAAGCTCCCAAAAAAAACTCAAAATTTACAATAAAGCCGCTTCTCGAAAAGTTTTTACCACATGGGTAACGGCTCATAAGGCCAAGGCCCAAGACCACCTCCCATATCTCCCCAACGCCCATGTTTGCATTTTCAGCCTTGTGAGCTCCGCCAAATAAATAATATTAAAAAACACCATTAGCTGGTCAATGCAAGACTACCTCCATCATTTTTGCTCTTTAAATTATTTGTTCCAGACAAATTCAAATTTTAAAATTTAAATCTATAGTTGATTTTGATTTTTGTCATAGTTTATTTTTTATTGTTTTTTAAGTAACTAAGAATTCATATATAAAATGTTATTCATAAGTTATTTCTTTCCTACAATAGTTAACTATGACACTGTTAGATTTTTATAACAAGGACCTTGGAAATTCTTGGCTTATGCCTGACACTAATTAGTTTCAACCCCCATATAATAATTAAACTAATTTATAAAGAACCCACATATTTTTTATAATATGTTGGATGAGTGCATCCGGCCGATTTGGATGGATGAAGCCATCTAGTTTTGGACTGGGTGATGTGTCATATTCTGATTGACTGTGGTTGGTTTGATTCCCTGTTAAGCAACCTCCAAATGATTTTTTTCTCCTAAACCGTTTATCTAATTTATAATTTGATTACACCATTATATTTGTTATAATTAAATCTTTAAAATAAGATCTCGGATGATTATATTTTCATAAAAAATATATATGACAAATGGGCTCCACTAACTTCTGGCTTTTCCCATCCATGCTATATCGCTCTAACCAAACAAGAAATTAGATCACAAAATCCCTACAAACCACATAAAAAAATTGGATCGCTATAACCAACTAAATATGTCCCATCTATATATAACCGTGAACCAAACACATCCTGACATGATTCACATGCTAAAATTTTGCTCACGCGTCAATAGGCGTGTGCATTTTCTAGTGCAGTTTAGAACAGGCCCTTAAACGAAGCACACTTTGTCCTTGGACATTGTACAAAATGGAAAAGATTCCCACACATATACAGTTGACAATCCAGGTACATACACCGATACACGCCATGGTACCGTACTATACAGTTAACTAACTCTGGTAGATTAGCTACACTCCCTCCTTCCCAAATTAATCAAAATTTCTTAAATTAATGATCATATAATTATATAGATATGAATTTTATCGGAGTAACAACTAATACAGCACAAGAGAATATATGCATGTTAAAGGTAGGGTCGGAAATTTTGGTCATTTCGGTCCCCTCTGATACGATATTAATTTGGCCGAAATTTTTTATTTTTTTTTTCAATTTTTTGATGAATTTGGGTAATATTTATTCAAATTCAACTAAATTTTATTCAAAAATTTCGGGATTTCGGTGACCCCGATCAAAAGCCCTAAACCGATATACTGAACCCTGGCTGAAGGTGTAATTGTACATTATGCTCTAATCGATGTATCTTTTGTGGAAAATATGTGCGTATCGTGTATGACGTTTTGATCGTTGGTCTTGACTCTAGTACTAATGTGCTGTCTATACATATATAATCACCGGAAAAATACTTCTAAAACGTACCCCTCCGTATTTTAAGGTATGACGCCATTGACTTTTTAACTAACGTTTGACCATTCGTCTTATTCAAAATTTTTATATAAATATAAAAATACTTATATCATGTTTAAAGAATATTTGATGATAAATTAAGTCACAATAAAATAAATTATAATTATATAAATTTTTTGAATAAGACGAAATGTGAACGGCGTCAGCGAGTAATTTCTTTCATCATCATTAACCGGTTAATTAATCATCCCCACAGAAGCAGCGCCACGACGGCGCTCACCAGCAGCGACGCCGGCGGGAGCCGCCGGCTGCTCCGGCCGCCGCCGTAGTAGTAGCCCTCTCCGTCACCACCGACGCGCCGCAGCACGTCGAAGTCACCCCGGAGGCCGCAGCCGCGGTCGAGCGCGAGGCGGACGTCGCGGACGGAGGCGCCGTTGTAGAAGCGGAAGCTGTCCATGATGCCGTCGACGCAGCCGAGCACCAGCCTCGTCTCCGCCAGGCACGGCCCGCCGCAGAACGCCCCCGCCGCCGCCGCCGGCACGCGCAGCTCGCCCTCCGGCCCCAGCCTGTACTGCCCCTGGCACCCGCTGTAGATCTGCAAGAAAACACATTTCTCGCAGCACATCATCAGAAACAGCGTGCATTAATTTTCTTCTCGAATTCTCTCTCGTTTTCTTTTGGTCTGAAACTGTGTTAATTACTGTTCAAGCTTGATTACGAGCAGTCAATGTTTGCTAAGAGGATGTGCTTACATATCGATCGCTGAAGCAGATGATAGCTCTGGCAACGATGTCTTCTGTGCTTCTCTTCTGACCATGGAAGGCTCCTGCTGCTGCTTCGTCTGCATGCATCAGAATTCAGAAAAATGCAAACAAAAATCGTTTTCAGTTTCAGATATGACACCAAAAGAGCAGCAACAACATAGTGTAAACCTGATTTGCAGCAAGTGATCGACCAGCTGCAGACGCACGCCATCATGAGCAAGAAGCTCCTGTGCCAACACCAGGCCATGGAGACCCAATCCATTATCGTTCTTGTCACTTGATTTTCACAACTTCTCAGGCTCGTTCTTATGTGCCATAGGATAGGAGGAAGAAATGCAAGCGTAGATAGATAGCACCAGCCTGATTGTCTGAAACCCTGAATATATAATAGCGGGGATCGATTTCGCATTCAGAAAACATGCTGCACGCTTCTCTGTTTTTCATGCGTAACGTGTGTGACTGGGTAGTACAGAACACAGTAGCCAAGCATCAATCTCCTTAATTCTGCTCTGATTTGAGCACAAATCTATTTTTTTCCAAAAGCTGGCCAACTAATCTTGACCATAATCACCAAATGGGTCCTTAAGGAGGAGTTTAGAAGAAAAACTCTGGCGAAATGGGACGCGATTCTCTTCGTAGAGAAAGGATCTCTTGTAGTCGCAGCATGCATCTACCGATTTCCTGATCTCGATTTTCGTGGCGATGATCTAATGCTCCGTGTTTCCGTACGTCCTTCCCCCCCTGTTTGACACACAAAATTAATCATTTTTATTTATGTTATCATTTTCAGAAATGACATGTTGGTCACTTGCTACTGAATTTATGGGCAGGTTTTGAAAAATCTGGTGGGTTGAGAAACCTACCACGTTCCTGACGTGATGAATAGTTGAATACTACGGTATTTATTCCCCGAGAAAATGTTTCTTTTTTACTGATTCGTGCAAGTAATCACCAATCTAAGTACACGGTTACCCATCTGTTCTTCGCTAACCAAGAAAATGTCAAACAGCACAGAGGATAATTGCAAGAAGTTATCGTGTCACACAGGTGTGTTCTTCAGATGGAACCATTTTATTCAGCTATTACGCTTCCCGGTGTCCTAAATGGTAAATTTTTTTTTGGAAAACCTTTTCTTACGAATTTCTTAGAAAAATATCTTAATGTATTTTGAATTTTGTAATAATTAGTTCGTTTGTTTGTACTCTCCAATAGCTTAGAATGGTTAATTCTTTCGTTTGTAGCCTCGAATAGTTATCACAAAACTAGCTATTTAACCATAGGGAAAAAAAAAAGACCCCAAGTATAAACTATTGAGTTGCAGGTACTGAACAGTTAAAAAAAACTAAGTTGATGAGAAAAATATGAGCAATTCACTTTATATTACAACATTTCCCTTCACACGAGGCTCGCCAGCCAGGATTTAAACTTGAGACATCTGATTTTGATACCATATTAAGTTACATGTACCGACCAGTCCAACCCAAAAACTTAAGCTGAGAGAGAAAGATGGGCAATTCACTTTATATTCCAAAACGTAGGCTACCTAAGGTTCTCAAGTTTGTGTACATATCTTCCTTATTATAATAAGAAAAAGTTTACAACATGGATTCTTAGTAAAACAAAACCAACAAGATTTTGGAGCAAAAATCAGTATTGGTCCAACCACGTCTCCATCCGACCATCCATCCAACGGTACACCTGTCACTAGATGGATCTCAAGCCCACTCGCACATGGTAGTACGCAGAAAAAGTTAACTCGGCCCACTACTATCACGGCCCATACTCAAACGATGGGCCGCATCTCGCGTTGTGGATAAACCCGAGGCCCGCCCACCTCTGCATGGGGCACGCGAGGTCTCCACGTATACCTCGGAGAAGTTCTCATCCGCTGACGTGTCCCGGGGCATGTGTCGCTGGACGACGCGTCCACGGAAGTGACTCTCCTCTTGATCTTCTGCGGCTCTGCCTAGGTGGCAAAAAACGGATGGAGCCTCCGCCGTGTCGCTCGTATCCGATACGCTCGTACGCATACAACGTTGTCCTGGCACGTGGTAAACGTACTAAAATGTCATACGACTGACCAAAATTTTGCGCTATATATACTCCACATCCTTTTTTTTCTTAAAAACGAAAATACTAACTATAACACGGCAAGAAAAACATATAAAAGTACGAAAGTATTTGTTTCAAAATAGTATAGTATCACCCCCCTATAAACATATGTAGAGACACCATATCCTTACGTGTAGTGTTAATAATGATTCTTATACGTAATAAAATTTCGCTCATCTTAACGTAGTATATATATTGACTTTTGAAATAGGCGTGAGAATACAGTACTCCTAAAATTACAATAATTCCAAATTCAGACAGTAAAACTGCTGTGAATGCGTCAAATCGGAGGGTGCAAGGAAACCAACAAGATGCCAAAACGAGCCTAACTAAAGATATTAGAGCGGAGCAAGCAACCCGGGGACGGACGGATTTTTCTTCACGGTTTCTCTCTCTTCCCCCACAAACAATCCCACCCCTCTCTTTCCTCTCTCCTACCTCCTCCCATGGCGTTGCCGTCTCCGCATATATAGGAGGCCTCCTCCTCCCATCCTCTCTCTCTCCTCCATTGCCGCTCTTCTCCTTGCACCACCACCCGCCGCCGTCGATCGCCGGAGTCGAGAGTGAACTTGGTTGGTTGGTTGATCTCGAGCGGTGGAGCACACGGGGGTCATCGCCGATTTGGCTAAACTTAACCGCGCTATTGTTAACGGCAACCTCGCTCTCGCGAGAGGAGGAGGCGGCCATGGAGGCCCTGAGGTTCGTCCGCGGCATCAGCCCGGCCGCCTCCGCGGCTCCGCAGCCGCCACCGCCTCCGGTGGCGCAGCGGCACCAGCAGCAGCAGCCGTCGCGGGGCGCCCTGCACGCGCCGCTGCTCCGGCTATGGCCGCTCGGTGGCGGCGGCGGAGGAGGAGGAGGAGGAGGGGAGAGGGTCGGTGCGGTCGGCGGTGCGGTTCGCGGCGAGGAGGCGAGGAGCCAGCGCGCGGCGGAGGCAGAGGCGGACGAGCGGAAGCAGGGGAACTGGGTGCTGCAGATGCTGCGGGTGCAGCCGCAGTGGGCGGAGGCGGCGGACGCCGAAGCCGCAGGAGTCGCCGGCGCCGCTCGAGAAGGCGGCCAGGATGCGCGCACGGCGGGCCGCGACGGCGACGAGTGCTGCGCCTCGTGCGGTGGAGGTGACGACGAAGGATGCTGCGGCGTCGAGGAGGACGACGAGAGCGACGGGAAGGTGTTCGACCGCGCGACCTTCTCGAGGCTCCTCAGGAAAGTGTCGCTTGGGGAGGCCAAGGAGTTCTCCAAGATGTCCTACCTCTGCAACATCGCCTACATGATCCCCAAGATCACGGTAAGATCGAAAGCATCAATGCGAGTGACTGCTATTCTACAATTCACCGATGCGGTAATCACAGTCAATAATTGGTGGATTGTCTACACGCCAATTCGATTGCTGGTGGTGAACTGTTCATGGTTGAGTCCTTGTCCATGCTGTAAATTCAACAGAAATGCAGGTTGTGGTGTTACTAAGAATTCTTATTTAGTCTGTTTTGGCTTCTACTACGTATTGTCTACACTATACACAGAGATAGTGAAGAATTTCCTTTACTGTTCTGCAAAATTATGCATTATGCCATTATCGATTATTCGTCCTGGTCCCCTCTGTGCTTTTGGACCTAATAGTGGGGTCTTCCTGAAGGATTTGATGGATTAGTGCCAGGTCTGCTTAATGCAATTATACTCTTGGAGCTATCTGTGCCTGAGTTGTATTTGTCTATTGTTGTCTTTCAATTGGTTGCTTCACTTGAGCTGCTGCTTCTGGCATATGGATACTTATTTGGTGTGGTAATCGTGATGTTGTTAATTACACAATTACCTTTCTAGTACCTCTTAACTAGATTATGATTGCAATTTGCAAGTTTCCTTTCTGACATTCTCTGTGATATTAGTATTTCATTGCCTGACTTGGCAACTGTTTGCTTTCTCAGCCAAAATTGCTGCGGAGGTACAATTTGCGGTTTGTGACTTCATCAGTACAAGAGAAGGCCAAAACTGGTGTTGATCAGATGCAGGAGCTGAAGACTGAGGAAGGTGAATCTTCAGATCAAGAATCTGAAGTTGTAGAGAACCCTGAGCCAGGGAGCAATAAGAAGAAAGAAAGTGGGTTGGGGGTAAACCCCTTCGGCGCATACCATGTCATGTCGTCTGCTGCCTCTTATTTACATTCACGGGCTATGGGCGTCGTTCCCTTTGGTTCCAGGAATGATGGCAAGAACGATCCAACCATCATGGCCATTGTAAACGGTGAGAGTGGTGAAGGTTTAACCATGGATGAAGCTTCATTTGTGGCCACTACAAATTCAGTTACCTCCATGGTTGCTGCCAAGGAAGAAACAAGACAAGCTGTTGCAGATGATCTGAACTCTTCAAGATCTTGTCCTTGCGAATGGTTCATTTGTGATGATGATCAAGGCAGCACAAGATACTTTGTGGTTCAGGTATGTCTTCTGCCCAATATATCATGATTCGTGTAATTTTCACTTTCCGTGGTTCATCTTCATCAATTTTTCATTGTTAATTGGCAGGGCTCGGAGTCAATCGCTTCTTGGCAGGCCAACCTCCTATTTGAACCAGTTAAATTTGAGGTATCCTACTAGTCTGCCATCCTACATTTCTCAGTTTCTCATGAATGATGGATAGAATCAATCTTGCCAATATTCATTCATTGTGCACCAGCAGCTTCATTATTTAGATGTGCATCATGGATTGATCAAGTGTATTAAATTGACACAGAAACATTTAATTTGACATATTAGACGTAGGAAGGGCTTGACAAATTTATGTAAGCTAAGACATTTGTGATGTTTTGCAGGGACTCGATGTGCTCGTTCATAGGGGAATATATGAAGCAGCCAAGGGAATGTATCACCAAATGTTGCCCTATGTCAAATCTCACTTGAGAAGTTCTGGTAAATCTGCAACATTACGCTTCACTGGTCATTCTCTTGGTGGTAGTCTGGCTTTGCTTGTGAATCTAATGCTACTGATGAGAGGAGCAGCACCTGCTTCGTCGCTGTTGCCTGTAATAACATTTGGTGCACCATGCATCATGTGTGGCGGTGACCACTTGCTTCGTAAACTTGGATTGCCAAGGAATCATGTTCAGTCAGTCACGATGCATCGAGATATTGTTCCTCGAGTCTTTTCGTGCAACTACCCTGACCATGTTGCTAATATTCTGAAACTAGCCAATGGGAATTTCCGCAGTCACCCATGCCTCACAAATCAGGTAGATTCATGAATCCACTTCAGTTTATCCTTTTCTTATGCATCTGATAAATTAGTTCATTTATGTGGTAATAACAGTATATGTTCCTGAATTTAATGACTTAGACTACAAAGAAAATTTATCTGATGCTTTGACATGGAGAACAAATAATAAACCCATCAGTTGGTTGAATTATACAGCCAACTGTGCCCTGCAGGTTGAAGATCTAGCATGGTGTCCTGGCTGTCACATTTTCAGGGACTGAAAAACAACACTTCTTTTGAAAGCAAAAGTAAAAATAGTTAAAAAAAAATATTGGAAAAAACATTTGGATCTTTACTGAGTACTGCAATATGCAGCTCTTATGGTCATCACCCATCACCACTTAGTTTTCTTGTTTGTAAAATGTTCATCTCTGTTTGCATGTTACCAAAATTGACCAACAATGGTTGTAACCCTCTCTGTGGATTTCACTGCAGAAGCTCTTGTACGCCCCAATGGGCGAGATGTTCATCCTGCAACCTGACAAGAGGCTATCCCCGCACCACGACCTCCTCCCGCCGGACAGCGGCATCTACCACCTGAGCGACTCGTCGTCGTCGTCGGCCACCTCCCTGCGGCGGCTCCGGTCTGCCATGTCCACCTTCTTCAACTCGCCGCACCCGCTCGAGATCCTCAAGGACAAGAGCGCCTACGGCCCCAAGGGCGCCGTGTACCGCGACCACGACGTCAACTCCTACCTCCGCTCCGTCCGGGCCGTGGTGCGCAAGGAGGTGCGGCGGCACCGGGAGACGCAGCGGGGGCGGTGGCGGCGGCTCCTCCTGTGGTGGCCGCTCGGCGCGCACGGCGCGCTGGCCGGCGCCGGCGTGCTCCTGGACGCCGCCGTGGAGGGCGGGAGGGAGACGGCGAGGCAGGCGCGGGCGCACGCCCGGCTGCTGGTCGTCCTGCTGGTGCCGGCGAAGCTGCTCGTGATCGGAGCCTTCCTGGTCGTCAGATTGATGTGATTCGCGGACGTGGTTAGATCCCATCCGTTCATTCATTTTGTTGGTTTACACACCACACTGCTGCTGTATGCTACTGCAGCAATGATTCTTTCTTCCCAGAGTGGAATGCCATACAAGTGTCACACCCAGATGCTGATGCTCTGTTTTGACACTGAAAAAGAAGGACCTCAGATAGATGAAGATCAAATGTCAATTAATTAGACTCTAAACTAGATTAGAAATTTATTAATTGGACTCTGGACTTGGCACTGGTGCCTGCCTATATTGCCCATTTGTGTCTCTAAGCTGTGTCATGAAGCAAGACATATATGTCAACTGGTTGGCAGGGTAGGCAAACGTTATCGGAACACGTAAGGGCATGAACAACGGTTTTTATTAGTGGTCTCTCTCTATTGTCATGTAAGTAAATTTGATGATATGGAGGAAAGAGAAAGTAGTATGATTGTTATGCATGACAACGGTTTAGAGTTGACTTTTAGCATTTATTATAGCAAATTTTATTGCATGGTGGTGAAAAAAAGGAAAGAAGAAAGAAAAAGTATTTTGATATATTAATGATTAGAGACCATATTATCTGTAGAATGCTAGTTTCTAGATAACGTAGAGCTCGTATCTTTGTACATGCCCTAATGAACATTCAAACGTACATATATAGCTTGCGTCGTCGTCAGTCTCCCGTAGAACAAGCTATAGGTGACAGGCATCCGATGCATTGTACAGTACGTATCTAGTACGCGTTGCTTGCCGAGAAACCATACCAGATTTTGTACGTATTACGTGGAGACGTTTATACGCGTACGGTACACATCGCCTCTTTTTAGCATTGCCAGAGCTGGAAATGGAATTGGAATTAATGCATCCTCAATTGCCGTTGGCCTTGGCCATCCCGTTTCCGTCTGCATCTTGCACACTTGCACCGTTCTGAAACTGAAAGTAGCCTTCTCCATATGCGAACCGTCGAAGAGACAGATTGCCGTTTGATCAGACGTTCAGAACTCGCCAAACCTTCAAATTAGGCCTTGTTGAGTTCTCAAGACATAAACTTTTCATCCATCACATCAATTATTTGGACATATACATAAACTTTTCATCCATCACATCAATTATTTAGACACATACATAAAATATTAAATGTGGAAAAAAATTAATTACACAATTTGCGTGTAAATTACGAGATAAATCTTTTAACCTTAATTGTACCATGATTTAACAATATGGTGCTACAGTAAACATAAGATATGGTCGACAAGTTAGCCCTAAGCTAATTTGTTTTTTTCCCCTTCCATTGTTCCGATTGTTTTGCTCTTGTAAAGTAACTCCCCCAAGCATAATACAAAGATATGCAAATCTTATACATATTCTAAAAGGAATTTTTCTTTCCTATAAGTCGTGGAGAGAAAACACAGAAAATTTTCCATCGCTTGGCTAATAGGTTACATAAATGATTTCCCACCCACCGATCGTAACCATCCATTCTCCCTCTCCCATTTCATCCTAAATCTTCACTCATTTCTCTATCCCAATCCCACTTCTTTTATTTATTTCACTATCCAAACAAACCCAAACCTCTTGAAAAGTTTCCACGAATTGATATGTGCATGCGTTTCTATTTTTATTGGTTAAGATTTCTTCCAAACCAAACAAGCCCTTCGTAATAGGGGAAAAAAATCGACGGTGAGTTAAGTTCTCTTCAGACTTTTCACCGAAATCCAGCTGGCATCAAGCGGCAGAAATCCGACACGGCGACACGCAGCACCCTGCCAGGTCGGAAACAGGAGCGAAAGACCGTTCGTGCCGGCATAAAATTCCAAAGTCTTCTTTTCCTCCTCCTCCAGCTTGCGGTCGTCGGCAACCCACGACCACGAGCTCGATCGCCCCGCGCCCGCGCGCACGCGGCGATCGAGTGGCGACAAGCGCCGCGTCGGCGTCGCGCCAATCCGGCCACCCTGGGGGGCTGACGCGACGCCACGGCAAATATACACGGCAATCCGATCCGATCCGATCCAATCCAATCCAAGCGGCGTCGAGTCTTCTCTCTCTCGCTCCTGGCCGGCTGCCGCCGCGGCGGTCAGAGAGAGAGAGAGAGAGAGAGAGAGGAGGGGGCGAAACGTGTGGCGCACAGCCGGCGGTGGCGACATGAGGATCGATGGCGCCGGCCGGCGGCCGACGAGGAATGCGTGGCCACCACTGGCCTGTAGACAGATCGATCGATCTGCTCCTCCTTTTTGGCACTTCAAGCTTTCAAACCCTACGTGTGTGGAGTCAAATCCTAAGATTTGATTTTTTTTTTTTGCGTGCATTTGATGTCAGGTTCTTTTCAAACAAAGAAGAACAAAAGACCCTTGTATTTGGAATTGAAGGTGTACTCCCTCCTTCTAAAAAAGCCAATCTCCTAATCTATCCAGATTCATAGTAGTAGAAGGGGTCTTAGGTTAGCATTTTTGTTGGGATGGAGGGAGTAATGTACTTGTAACTTCGAGCCTACTGTTTGACTTCGATCGGTCTAGCATTGGTGGGAAGAATAAAGTCATAAACTCGATGCATCTTAAGTTTAAACTGTAGCACGGTTTATACTAGCATGATAGAACAATCTTCCAACCAGCATGATAGAACAATTCTTCCCATGTGCAATCAAACGTGTTGTAACATGTGCAATCAAATGTTTTGTAAATGTCAAGAAAAAGAAAATGACAATAGGTAATAGTGTTGTTGGGTAAGAAAGTACAATATATATGTACTAAAGCACTGTGTTCCACCAGAAAGTTACGTCGATGTTTGATAGTAATGCTTCTACGCTCTTTCAAAGTCGTACTCCCATAATATCATAAAATTCTACGGTTCAACACAATTTCATAATGGACATCACAGCTGGCATACCCACCCAAGTCCATATGAAAAAGTCCACATTTTAAAGGAAAACTTCATTACCACTAAGTGTAATTAATACTAATTCTCTCTTAAGCCACATCGCCTTAATTGTTTTTAGTCTTTAGATGATTCATCAAGAGTGCAAATTGTATCTCTTTTTCATAAAAGGCATCCCATACAACTCAATTATTTATAACGTTTGGATAATTTATCAAAGTACAAAATATATAAGTGCATGAAAGAAAATCATATAGTAAGTAAGAAAAAAAATTGCAACTAATCTAAATACATGAAAGAAGAATCCTTTCTTACAAAAATACAGCGCCACGTCATATAGAAAACATGATCCGTCCGATTTTTCTTCTATGAGTCGCGAGCCGTTAGATTCTCTACTTGGCGAAACCTCTTCTTGGTCCTTCAAGAAACTTCTTTCGCAAAAAAGTCCTTCCACGTCCCTGATAAAAAGATCAAGTTCCCCCTCCCGAAACAAGCAGCAGACGCAAAGCGCTTCCTTCTCGGTAGACGGCTCGACCGGTGCCGCCTCCTTCGTCCTCCCCCACTGCTACCGCCTCCTCCATCCTCCCTACCACCGTCACCTCCTCTCCCTCTCTCCACTCCACCACTGCCGCCTCGTATATACTAATTTATCACGTAATTCTCACGCACCAATGCGCAGGGTACCCATCTATTTAATATTGAATCCATCACGTTTTCACGTCTAATTTATTTTGGTTTGTAGTAACAAGTTCTGTAGATGAGGCACACAAAGGTAGCCATGCACATTTCCATCTGTTTATGGTCTTCAGGACACAGATGAATGAAGATTTTTTTGCTTTGTTCGGCAATTGGTAGGGGCAACGGATGAACCGAGCGTTGTTCTCTGGCCCCAAGAGTCGCTCTCTCTTTCGAGTGTCGACAGCCCAGAGATGCGGATAGGAACTCCAGACCAAACCTTGGTCTCCAAATAACAAGATCATTGCTTGCTATCCGTTTTTGTGCCTTTCCTTTTCTGCGCATGCAAAGTGCATGTCTTTTTTTTTTCTATCCTCGTATTTTCACATGTTCCTATTAAATTTTTCCCAAAAAAGTTTTTTTTTAAACACGTACAAACGTAAGCACTCACAATATGCACACTCACCCTTATAACATACTTTGAAAAAATTGGGTCAACATATTTTAAGATACAGTTATCACCCCTAAATACACACGCACACCTACCCTAGCATCTTCAAGAAATTGAGTTAGTATATCTTAATATTGATAAAATCACCATAAACATCTCACTGTCGACGAGTATACCAGCTACCACTAATAAAAGAATTAGTCCATGCCAAGTTTCCATCGTAAGAAATCAAAAGGAATTCAATCAACTAAGTTTCCATAGTAAGAAATCCAAATGAATTCAATCAATTAAGCTATATGTTCATTTCATAGTTTTCTATTGGTTGTAATTTAGTATTTAACACTAATGTCTACGATAGGTAGAAGTGAAGAACTGGTATATCATAGAATTAACGAATCCAAATTCTTCTCTTTTGTTGATGGTTAGTATCAAGAATTTGATTGTGTACATCCTGTGTTGAATATACAGGTCGTGTTTTAATCCACCATTTTATTTTTTTTTTAAAAAAAATAGGAGTTTTGATCAAGAATCACAGGGGAGACGTTAGCAGCAAAGAGACCAAAGTTGCTCATACACATTTCACTGGCTAGATAGATAGCGTGAATACATTGGCTGAAACATTTCCTGTTGTCAAGAAACGATTCCAGCAACCCACATTTTCTAGCTAATAAGGTCACACCACCCATAAACAATCAAACAAATAAACCCCGTCATATTTCTAGTATTAACACCAACTTACAGGCATTCACTATCCACCACTACGACAAACTTTTTTCCTTACAGGTGCAGTAGGTTTCTCCGAAGCATCAGGAGAGTTGATAAACAGAACCAGAGGCCTGAATTACCCACTCCCACTGTGGACAGCAGGAGCAGCAGCTGCTATTGACAATTGAGGAGCAGAAGCCCCTCATTTGATGTACTGGGACATCCATTTGAAGCCTTCGCCATAGCCCATCTTGCGGACGACGCTGCACATGAAGATCTCCAGAGGCCGCACGTTGGAGTCGGCTAGGTTCACGTTGCCCTTACCGGTGGTGAAGTTGCTCAGACCAAGGTAGTAGCGGAGTTCCTCCTCCGACGCGGCATATGGGATGTCGATCTTGTTTCCCAGTATCAGGAAAGGCACGGTTGCAAGGGAATCATCTGCAAGGAGGGCATCGAGCTCCTTCTTCGACTCCGCGAACCGTTCCTTGTCAGCGGCATCCACCAAGTAAACAACAGCATCGACCTACCAAACAAATCAGGAATTAAAAATAGCCAATACAGAAAGTTAAGTCACCAATGCAATAGTCTAACAAGTAATGACTCCTCGAGTTACAAAACCTATATATGAAGAATCGAGTCTACTCCACTACAGGCCAAATGTGAATTTCGCAAAACAAGAAGCATTTTGCATCTCACGGTTGAGAACATGTAGCCATCGTCTCATCGAATTAGGATTTCCTTTTCCCCACAGAATTGGTGTTCAGCTTGATGGTGCAACTTCCTTCTGGCCTATTGCAGCGCAGAATGGCTGAAACCACGTCAGTCATACAGACTAATGGCTTGAAAAGATGCATTCCAAACATTTGGAACAATTATAGACAAAATGTGTTCCAGTAAATTATTCATGAGGGACATAAAGGCTTAAAATGAAGGTTCCCCAGCCCATTCTCACTAGTCCATGACTGCACTGCCAACATTCAATTTTCCCCATATCTTTGTTTCTCTGACAGCAAGATGCCAGTGGTATCGAAATCATATTAAGAGCATCTCGTAACACCACAATTAAAATGTTGGCACCCCATAACCACAGTTTCCTCATTTGTAAACTGCCCCAGGAGACCCAAACAGGATTTAAAGCAAGAACTGAACTCTGGAAGATACTGTTGCCATCAATATCATGACACGTGCATAATTTCCCTGAACCCTAAAGGTATCATAACTCATACTAGTGGCCCCAGTAAAATCAGAGTTGACTTTAAGAATCAATTTGTGCAGAAATATTCGCTGAAGCACAGATCTCAGTGCCACAAGAGTCCATGAAGTGTTCGTCACGCATATACCTTGACAATTACACACTATAAATTTTGATCATGCAACACATCAAGTTCATGATTGATATGACAATGTTACATATTATAGATATGGTTTCTCAAACTTGTTAAACATGCTTATAATACATGATAATAGCTAAGCTGGAAAATATTCCCAGCAGGGAACCAAAAAAGGCAAATTGCCCATGTAAAACCAGAATGTGAATTAGGCCAGATTTAAGAAAGGGTGAGTTTGCATGTAAAGAAAATCGGCATGTGAATTAGAAGACAAGCAAGGACAGTACAAAGGACAAAATCATATATTAGATCAAGCCTTCAGGACAAAATCATATATTAGATCAAGCCTTCACATTTTCAGCTGGCAAGCCGGAATTGCCTACAGCCCAGTACATCTGGACAACCTTGCAGATATACCATTCAGACTTCCTACATTGCCAACATACCACAGAAAACTACAACCTTAGCCTGTTTACCATTGATGGCATCCATTAATATACTGATGTTCATCAGGAAAACAAAAGAGTGGAGGGAGAGTGTCCTGATTAATAGTGGTAAACAGGGCAAAATGCCAACATCATAGTCTTTTGGTGGCATGTTGTCAACAAGGAAGCATGAGTCATATATTTAGGAAGTTCTCCAAACACAGTGGTACATGGACATTTCCAAAATTTCATTGTGAATGCTTTCTTTTGGAGAAGAATGCAAAAATAGTCAAAGACTGATCACTAATGCTAATAATCCATAGCCGGTGCAAATTTGTACTGTTGTTGAAACTTATGTTCTTTTCTTTAAGCCAGCCCACCCTTAGGCTTCATCTGGCCAGGCTCATAAATTTCTACATTTTTAGCAGAAATTGCCAAGAGACCAGCATGTCTGGACAACCTTGCAGATATACCACTCAGACATCCTACATTGCCAACATACCACTGAAACTATAGCCAAAGCCTGTTTGCCTGAGATTCATGTAGAATAAGGCACTCATCGATGTCCTGATTCTTGCCAGAAAATACGAGGAAAATTGCCTCAACAGCGGTAAACAGGCCAACACCCGTTCCTTGGTGGTATGTTGATCAACTAGGAAGCATGAGAAATATATTCGAAAAGTTCTCCAAACACTGTGGTATGCAGGCAATCCCCGAGTTTTTATAGTTCACATGCTTTCTTTGGAAAAAAGAACACGAGAATAATCAAGATCAGTATGAAGTTGTTCTATTTGTTGACTTGTTAACTGTTTGGTAACGTGTTTGGAGAAATTCGAAAGGTAATAGTTAACTGTTTCTGCAGAAATTCAAAAGGTATTTTGTGGACTAGAGAGGAAGAAGTTTGAAAGGTATTTTGTGGACCTGAGAAAATGACGCATTATATTTTCAAAGAGGACTCTTAGAGGAAGATGGAATCATGCTCCAAACCATAGTAGAAAAAGTCGGACCGGTCACCGAACCGTCTGGACGTCTGGGTCACGGGCAAGGTTGTCAGGATCGGGATACTAGGTAGTATCGTTTTGCTCAAAGTAATATCGTATCGTAGGATCATATCGTAGTATCGGGATACTATGATATTTTCTTTTTTAAAATTTAATTAATATTTATATTAATTATATATAGCCATTCTATATAAAAAAAATGTAGTAATGATATATGTCATGTAAATAGAGACATTTATCAAGAGAAACCACGTTGGTTTGATATATTTAACTGATTTTCATATAAATTTGAGCATATTTAGTTACACTATTTTCAAACCATGTTATTTTAAATAATATTTTGTAGTATCGTAGGGATCGTAGAATCGGGATACCACCTAAGATTTCATAGGATCGTGTAGTAATGAATAGTAGGATCGAGATACTATGAAAATTAGGATACTAGGTGGGATCGGTATTGTTTCGGCTTGGTAGGATCGTAGTATCGTAAGATACTAGGATACGAATCGGGATACTGATAACATTGGTCACGGGTCGAGCGGTCAGACCACCAAGTCAACCGGTTCAAGTGCAGGTGAAAATTCGTTATTTACTCCATGATTCAGGTGAAAATTCGTTATTTACTCCATGATTTTCCCTTCTAGCACAATATATGTGTTGCTCTGTTGGCTAGCAAAGTGGGCAATCTCCATAAAGACCCACGTCAAATCCCACATGCGCTAAATTAAATGCTATTTTTGCCTGTTGAGCCTGAAATAGCTGGTTTGGGCCTTGATGTGTTGGCAGGCTGGGCATGGCGGTTCTTTTTCCCTCCGGTCTTTTTGGGCGAACAGACCGGCCACATCGCTGGTTCCGGTTTTTCCCGGTCGAACCGACAGTCCGATCCGGTTTTCTGCACTAGGCTCCAAACTATTCAAGCACTCAAGTTCTTGATCGATATGACAGATACGGTTGGTCAAAATTGGTTAAACATACTTACCATCTATAATAGTAGCTAAGCCATGAAATACTCCCAGCAGGGAAACAAAACATAACAATTTGTGCAGATTAAGTAAAGTAAAGGTCAACATAATGTACAGTACCCTTGATCACAGCAATATACGCAAACTAACACATTTGCCTTGTTCTTGGCCTGAGGGTGCTTTCATAAAAAACTGGCATGTGAACTCAGCAAGTTTTGAGCACATATAAAGGCCAAAATTATAGATAATTTCAAGACTTCAAGATATTTAGCTAAGAAATTGCCTACAGACAAGTATGTTTGGACAACCTTGCAAATATACGATTCAGACTTCCTACATTGCCAACATACCACGTAAAACTGCAACCCCAGACTGTTTACAGAGGATGACATAGAGCAAGGCACTCCACACATATTAAAGTCCTGTTGCTCAACAGACAAAATGGACTGGCAGAAGTGTCTTGATAGTGGTAAAGAGGCCAACATTGTAGCGTTTTGTGGTATGTTGGTCAATCAGGGAGCATGAGGAATACATTTGGAAAGTTCTCCAAATATAGTGGTACATGGACAATTTCAAACTTTTGTTGTCAGTGCTTTCTTCGGGAAAAGAAGAACGCAAGAATAATTAAAATTGGATAATGAACAACCCATAGTCAGTGTAAATTTGTACTGTTTGTTAAACCCTTAGGCTGAGTTCTTTCCCCAATTTTCCCAACCCACCTTCCTCGTTTTCCGCGCGCATGCTTTTCAAACTGCTAAATGGTATGTTTTTTGCAAAAAAAAAAATTCTATATGAAAGTTGTTGTAAAAAATCATAATAATTCTTTTTTAAAAAATATATATATTTAATACTTAATTAATCATGCAATAATACGTGCTCCGTTTTGTGTGCCGGGGAGGAGGGGTTCCAACCCCTCCTCCCGAACACAGCCTTATATGCTTTGTTTGGCAAGGCTCCAACATTTTTAGTGGAAATTGACTATAGACCAGTATGTCTGGACAACCTTGCAGATATATCACTCAGACTTCCTACATTGCCAACATACCACCGAAAACCGCAGTTCATCCTGTGTACCAGAGTTATTAGCAGCAGTAACCAGGCTTCATAATCATTGGTGGTATGTTGGTCAACTAGGAAGCATCAATCATACATTTGGAAAGCTCTCCAAACACAGTGGAATATGAGCAATTCCTTTTTTTTTAATCGTGAACAAGCCTTTTTTGTTTTGAGAAAGAACGATAGAACAATAAAAAGAACTGATGCTAATACATATTATGTGTAGCAAGCGAACAGTTCATCATCCTTTTTTTTAAGTCATAACACTAGCACTAATAAGCAAAAAGCTAGTTATTTTTAGCATTTTTTGGTTTTTATGGATTGGAGTTATGACACTACCCTCAAATTTGCAGGTCTTCATAAACTGCAAAAGTCAAAAGGCCAGCTTAAACGCAGAAGGAAGGTAACAAGACTAAGCTGAAACAAACAGGCCAAGTTTACCAGAAAAAAGTACTATGTGCAACCTTTTGTCCAGCTTGTATGAAATAAGGTTCACAAGACCACCATTAGCTGACCACTATGATTATAACTAATCTGAATGCTGGAGCTCATGGCTAAAATTGAGTACAAGCACCAGCAACTCATCCGATTGCTCAATAGGGGTACTTTTTTTTTTCTCTGCAAGATCCAAACCGAGCAGTCGGTAATGAATTAAACCACCGAAAATCTCTGCCATAAAGTGAGCAAGACGACCCTAGTTCGTTCCAATATCGAACAAGAGCTGCTTCCGACCCAAATCACCCCATCCGTCGCACAAGGAAACAAATCTAACCGCAAGTAACAAAGATATATAGCAGTAGAATTAGAATTGAAGGTAAACCTTGGCGTAGTAGTCCTTCCAGACGCGGCGGGCGATCTGGTGGCCGCCGAGGTCGAAGGCCTTGAACTTGATATTGCCGATGCTCAGCTCCTCCGACGTCGGGTACTGCGTCGGCTGGTGCTGCACGAGCCGCTGCACCGCCACCCCCAAATCCCAAACACGCATCAGAACCAACCAAACCAGCAGTACAAATCTCGATCGATCGATCGATCCGGGCGACCTACCTCGTCCTTGAGCATGTGGAGGAGGGTGGTCTTGCCGGCGTTGTCGAGGCCGAGGAAGAGGATCTTGGCCTCCTTCTGCCACAGCCCCAGCGAGGCCAGCACCCCGTAGAACCAGTCCACCAGGAACATCTCCGGCGATCCCCCTCCCCGCACGGATCGGTCGCCGCCGCCGCCTCGGCCTCTCCGCCTCGGGTATTTTGGTTTGGAGAGAAATTGCGTTTCGCTTCGTGGGGGGTGGGGTGGGGTGGGGTGGGGGGGGGGGGGTTCTAGATTCTTCCGTGGCGTGGCGTCTGCTTTGCTTCTAGAACAGCCTCTTTGCTTGCATCGCTTTAACACGAATACTAATACTAGTACTAGTACTAATCTATGGTGGAGTTGGTTCTATGGGCTTCCGGGGCGGCAGCTCGCCACGTCAGGCTCTGCATTAGGCAGCCGTACGCGTGTATTAATCGTTAAGAGCAAGTTTAATAAGTTTAATAGTATAGTAAACTGCTGGCTCCAAATTATTCACAGTCAACTTAATAGCGAAGCATATAATAGTCACCTACAAACATATACTACACCTATCATACACATGCATTTTGGAGTTACTGGCTATAAATCTGTAACTCGCTGCTCTTTTCTCTCTTCTTTTATCTCCTTTAAATATAGTCTGCTATTGTACCCGCTCTAAAAGCAGGTTTATTATAGCCAACTATCCAAATCACTTACAGTCAACTTAATAACCAATTCATACAATAGTTACCTATAATAAACATATAATATAATATTAATACATGGTCCTACCAGTCATACACACATTGTGACTTGAAGTCTATGCTGCAGCTAGCTACAAATCTATAGCCCGCTACTATTCTCTCTCCTCTTTTATCTCCTCGATATGTGTTGATGGTAGGTAAGAAGGTAGAAGTTAGTTTATTTGGAATAAAATTCAAACTCTAAAAGTAGGTTTATTTTAGAACGCGAGTATAGTCGTTTTATTCGGTTTAGTTTTGGTTAAATAAACTAAACATTGCACCTCTAGATTTTCAAGTTTTGATTTAGTAAGCATGCTTCCTAGATTGTTAAATATAAATATATTTTATAAAAGTCAAAACTTTCCATAGAGAAATACTTTTTTTATAGTTTGTGATAGTTAATACTCCCTCCGTTTCAGGCTATAAGACATTTCAACTTTGATCAAAGTCAAACTATTCTAAGTTTGACTAACTCTGTAGAAAAAAATAGTAATATTTACAACACCAGCATAGTTTCATTAAATATATAATTGAATAATTTTTCATAATATATTTGTCTTCGGTTAAAAATATTACTATTTTTTCTTAAAAAATAGTCAAACTTAAAGTAGTTTGACTTTGACCAAAGTCTAAAACGTCTTATAACATGAAACAGAGAAAATATTTGATTAATTGATACCCTACTAACTTGATGTGCAACTGAAAAACTGACTACTGCTCCGAACACAGCCGATATACATAGGACCACTCATGAGCATGAGAAGTTTACGGTAGTACTCCTTCCGTGCTAGTTATAATATAATAACCTAGTATTGAACGAGACATATCTTGTTTAGATTCGTAACATTATGATGTGTCATATCCAATCATAAGTTATTATATTATGGAACGAAAGAAGATGTCACATCCCTAAGTTGTTCTATTATGTACTCCCTCCGTCCCATAATATAATAAAGATTTTGAGTAGATATGATACATCTAGTACAATGAATCTGGACAGAATGTATCACATCCACCTAAAATCCTTATATTATGGGACATAGGGAGTACTAACATTGTAACGAAAGGAGTAATAGTTTGTGGACATCAGCAAGAGTCATGCATTTGTGTATCCCAATTGTGTATTAAGATAGTACAACTCTTACAAGTTCAGTTCATGTAACGTCGACTCAATTTACTCTTTAAAATGAGCACAAGAAAGTTCCTCGTTAGGTGACTCTGGCAGTCAAAATTACAAGCAAATATGGTTTTTTAGCTGACAACGACATCAGATGGTACATTAATGACATCTCATTGTGCCCATATAGTCAATTCAATAGCATAAATCATAAAATTCCCGTTGTTAGCACAACTTATTTTCTTTCAACGAACTTATGCAACAATTAGGTAGATGCTATCTCTTTCTACCAAAAATCCGACGACACTCAAGGCATCCGCCAATCACCGTTTTCCTTTTCATGTCCGAACCACCACAACAGTTGGGGAAAAAAATGAACATGAAGGAAGGAAAAACTATGTATAGCTTGAAAAGCATCTAAGCAAAGATAACTACAGCATCCGACGTCCCAGTTATACTGAGAAAACCTAATTTTATGGACTATCCCTATTACAAGATAACCTTTTCATAACTAGGGCAAACATCCGACAAGTTACAAGCACACCTGATCTTACGATTCCATTTTTTTTCTGTTTGCTTTTCCAACAAATGCAACAATAGCCTAGTCACATCAACATACAAACAAGTCAATGTAAAAGATTAGAAAAGCTTTACAGTGAAGATCCAACCGGCATGCACATCTATCTTTGGATTTGGTCTGCAGCTGGGTTGCTAGTTGCTGATGATGTTGACGTCCTGCCATTGGGCACCCCGTTTTCCGTGGGAGGCGTCGTTCCCCACTTCCCTTCGGACTCCAAGGGTTCAATCACTTTAACAGATCCATCTGAAAGCCCAACCGCAAATTGATTCGACTCCTGTGGATGTGCAGCGACGACAAGAGGGTAGACCGATGGATTGCTGGTGCAGGGAAACATATATGTTTTTAGATGAAGCTTGATGGAGGAATAAATAGCAATAATACGCAACCTTCTAATGAGCGGGGTTTCAAATGTCAAAACTTGTCAACAAAAGTTTGACATATAATGTTTATGTATTTCCCACTTAAAATTAGGTGTTTTTTATCATATTCTATCTAGCTACTCTAGATAAGACTACCAATTCAGAGTATTTCAGGGCAACTAAGATTGCCATAAAACTTGGTAGAACAAAAATGCCAGTTAATCCTTCTTAGATTGACTAACAGGATCATGTAAAATCATAATCCTCATATCTCAAACTTCGATTAGTAGACTTATATGGCATTTGCTATTTAGCTATTAGGATATCGCACTGTTCCTAACAGAAAGGAGTCATGGCTCAAGGCATGGCAAAGAAGGGGTGGCACATGTTGAGCACGAATGCACCATGATTACAGGTCAAAGTGCTAGGATACTCGTACTACATTATATATTGTAGCAATATACATGGACAATCAGATACTGAAATTTAAAACTGTATCAGCACATCTAGTTCTCATATGGCCTTAGGTAAATTTCGTGCGTATATCATACGTAAAGTAGTGAGTACCTGTTTATGGCTGCAGAAGATAAGTATGCTGGAGGTGCAATTCGGCATCTTAATCTCAAGTTCTCCACATCAAAAATTCCTATGTTGCCATCGGTAAAGGCAGCAAAAACCAACTGGCTGTTGCGTGAGTATGATGCATGTGAAATGGGAGCTGACAAAGCGTCCTGAGGTATCCACTGAAACAAGAGAGATAAAAAGAGATTTTAACAAACCAGAACAAAATTGTTTGAACAATTATGAACATAGGAATTCTATCCATTTTTGATACAGCATATATAGCTACCTGGTAGATTCTTTCCATCTTTGATGCATCATATATAGCTAGCTGAGTCTCATGTACTACTAACAAACGACTCCAGTCAGAGTTAAACTGGACCCAAGTATCCCCTGATGGAGTTTTCCCAGCTGGCATTTGAATAGCAACAGATTTTTTCTTTTCCCAAGTATCAGTGGCCCACACACAAAGCTGCAAAGTGGAAACAGAGTGACATTATTATTATCCAAGGGTTGAGTGGTTCTTTTGAGAAAGATAAATAAACTAGCAGCCATACTGATCCATCAACAGAATCAATGAATGTAAAGTGTAAAATAAAGTGTTTTGGCTATAGTAACCTGTGCATCAGCCCCTGAAGACACAAGTACATGTTGGTTTGAGAAGGCCAAACCAGTTATCCTCCTTTGATGTCCTTTCAATCTAGTTTTGACCTGGAAAGAAAATAAAGCTCAATATAAATGAATAGCAATGGCTCGATAAATTACAGTATGTGCAAATTTTATGTATGCAGTACCTCATCTACCCTGACATTGTATATATGGATGGTTGAATCTTCCATTCCAATTGCTATGATGTTATTGTCTTGAGGGTGAAATGCTAAAAAGGTTGATGCTGGAGGTGGTGGCATGAATGTTGTCATCACCTGCATGAAGGAAGCATAATTAAAATTTCCTGAATTTTGAAGTATTTATCCAAAAAAGATATTGAGCATTTACCTTAAATGTCATCATGTTAAACAGTGAAACCTTCCCACCACATGCAGACATCACATAAGAATCATTCTTGGAGAGAGCAATGCATGGAACTGCATCCTCAGGATTGGTATCTGCTGTATCATTTTGCATGACAAGACCACTGTTTGGTTGCCAATGTTGTGGCACTACATTGGCTGTGGCCTGCTTAGCAGAATGGACAGAATTACACGCTGCTCTTGATTAGCCTAAACCCCAAAGAACAAAGAGAGAGTAATATACCTTCCCACTTGGATTTTGATCATTCCGAGCCCATTTCCACAGCCTTTGAATGGCATTGGAACCGAGTGCTAGCAAGCCAACACCAGAATTTGTGTACAGAAGTCTGACAACCTGTATATAAATGTTGTTAGCTTTCTGAACAATATACATGAAGAGAAGTGCAAACTACGCAAGAACAAGTTGGATCAAACCTTGCTGGCTTGGTCTGGAGTTTCTGGCATTGTAGCTACACGGCATTGCTGGGCATTTAGGACTTCCATCAGCTCCCAGGGTTTTGCTTTATCGGGCCTTTCTTCTGAAATTCTTGGCTTTATATCGATGCTTCTAGATGCTGGATCACCACCATTCTATTAAATCCATAATTAAGTCAGATTGTGTTTCAATTGCTAACAGTAAGGTAAGCAAAGAGGAATTAAACAGATGAAACTTTGGGAAATCTTTCATCTGTGGATCACCATACCATTATAGGAGATGGCTTTGCAGGAGAATTCCTGTCGATGTGATCGATCCGACCAATATTAGGAGAAATGCCCGCAACAACAGGAGCACCAGAGACCTGTAAATGCAATATTCAAGGTCATGGATTTTCTAAAACTAGACCCACAACAATAACAAGCAGCAAAGAGTGTGCAGGAACCTTCATAGAAGAAGCTTCATATTGCGATCTAAATGCTTCGAAAGGTCGGTTTCCAAAAGCTCGTAAAGTTCTGAGTCCATCAGCATTTGCAAGTATCTTAAAACCATTGTCCACTGTAGTAACAGCAAGAAGATTGCCTTCTTTATTGAACCTCAACCGTGGAAGACCCTGATAGAATGTACACAGTTTTAGACTACCAAAAGAGAAAAAAATGTTTAACACAGTAGGGAACATAGACTTACTGGTAAGCCTCCGTCAGCTTCAGTAGAGCTAAGCATGGTTGTATTATCAACATCCCAGAACTTTATCTGATTATCTTCACCAGCAGCCAAAATGTGATTCTGAGCTGTGTCAAACTGCACTACACCAACACCAGCTGACTTTTTACGAAACCCAGAATATGTCCTCTTGATAGATCCTTCACTTTCATTCCACTCAACTAAATATGAATCTCCATCTTTACTTGTTCCACATGAGAACAACCTTCATATGAAAAACAAGTAAATTAGTACAACAACAATAACTAAAGACAACTTTCGGTACGAAAGTAATACCTCTGCTTACCTAGTTCCATCAGCGCTATAAAGCATAGTAGTGCACCATTTTCCTGGAGCATCATAATCTACCCTGGATCCCATATGGTCATAAAGCCACGCCTTAATTTTCCCGTCGAGGGAAGTTGAGAAGATAAACTGCAGGGAACATAAGAATAGCATACATCAACACAAGAAATCGACATTAATAACATTAGACAGCCCCTTTTTTATTGAATGGACACATTAATAATCACGCATACTACCTCTGTTCAAACTTGGGAAGAAATAGTCTAGCTTATAAAATAAGCACCACAACTGGAAATATCATATTCTGTTCAGAAAACCCACCTGAATACTCTCTTTGTGGTGAGGGCAGATGGAATACACTGGTGCCTCATGCCCTTCAAATGAAAACAGTTTCTGTCCATGCATATCCCAGACCTACAAAAGAAAAGTGAAGTTGAAGGAGACCAAGGCTAGGGGGAAAATTGAAGATAACCATCCAAGAAGCATCTAATACCTTTATCAGCCTATCATCTCCACAAGTGACAACACAAAGTTGCTTATTTGGCCGGGAGAATGCTATGTCATTAACTGCTCCAGAATGAGCATCAATCTGACATGATGAATAAAAGGGTTTAGTGACAGACTTGAACTAATAAAGTATTGTGATATTTATAAAACTGACATTTGGTCTATAACCATATGATTAAGGACAGTTGGAAGTATTGCAGTACCTCTAGAACTTGCCGCGTCTCATTTGGTTGCTGATATGCATGCAGATGAATCAAATGTTTTGCAAATGCGACACCTGAAACCACAAAGGAAACCTAAGCAACAATAAAGTGAAACACAATATTACTGACAGAATTATAAAATGGATACCAACCTATCAAGTCTCCATCAGGACTCCAGGTAACCCGGTTAATGGATATGGAAGACTCTTTAGCCACACTCTTTTCACGGGAGGTAAAATAAAGAGGCATATAAGATCAGAACTATAGATGTTTGTACTGGATCAACTATAAAAGCAATAAAAAAAAACCTGAAATTGTGGTGAACAAGCTTGAATGTCCCAAATTTTGAAGGGCTTTGAAAACAGTCTCTCACGCATACCAACCTCCCAAAGTGTAATTTCACCATTGGTAGATCCAACTGATAAAGTAATAAGCATGATAAGAAAATGATATATCGTCTAGCTAAGTTGTATTCAATCATTCATGCTTAAAGAATCAGACTTTTGTACTTACTATTGCACATAATTTTTTAATAGATTTTAATAACATAAAGAGCTTGATTGTACCTAGTAATAGTGTATGCCGAGTTGGATGAAAATCCATGCTGGTTACACTAGATCCCTGTGACAATGTACAAGCTACTGTCCTGGGAAGATCCTCCACTGACCATAAAGGTTGGGGAATTGGTGCAGGATAGGTGGCCTGAACATAAGCGTAGATGACTTTGAATAATTGATAGAAAATGCGCCAGCCATATATCTTCTATGCAAATGCAACATTACCTCATCAACACCATGTCCACTTGGCCTCAATCGCTTCATTAGTTGCTCAGATTCAGCACTTTGATAGTCTGTTATAGTTGGTCGTTTCATGATTGGGACAGCTGAGGACATAGTACGATAAGTTGTATGTCATGAGAACGTGACAAAAGAAAACAACATATCAGAACATGCAAAGCAGAAATAATAAATGTTCATGTACATTTATGTTGCCAAAGAGAATTATGATTTGTCTTAGAGGTGTTAGATGTACTTCAAGCTAGAAGGATTAGGCAAAACATCAAAGAACCAAAGAACCGCATTGCTGAATAGTTGATGCCTGTAACTGTATTCTATGGGCCAACAGAATTACTTCCTCCGTTTCATAATGTAAGACTTTCTAGCATTGCCCACATTCATATGGATGTTAATAAATCTAGACACATATATATGTCTAGATTCATTTAAATCTATATGAATGTGTGTAATGCTAGAAAGTCTTACATTATGAAATTGAGGTAGTATCTAGTATATGTCCCAACTCACCTTTTCTTATTTAGCAGTTTTAAACTTATTTTCTTAATTAAAAAAATTGAGAAAACATGTCAAATTCATATGGAAAATAACCATAAAGTCAGACATGTGAAATCAGAAAGCAATGATCATTAGTGCAATGAATTAGAAAATATTATCAGAGAAATAGCAATACCTAGTGTGAATAAAGAAGTTGTACAGTAGGAAATATTGCAGATTTAGGTCAGAATAATATAATAAAAGAACAGTAAAAACGCTCACATTATCAATTAGCAAATATCAACAGAAAAGTATCATCTTACCTTGATTTGGCGGAACAGGTAGTGATGATGCTGCCACAACAGCAGATGGAACAGATGATGTAGCAGCAGCAGCATTTGCCATCCAACCCGCTAAAGATGGACCAGCAGGAGGAGGTTGGAATGGCTGCATTAATGGATATAGTGAGGAAAAGTGAAAAGAGGCATTCATAAAATCATGCAAAGAAGAAATGGTAAGTCTCAAACATACAGTATGAGCTGTGAGTGGTGGGTATGTGCCACCGGCCTTTGGAACCGCTGCCAGTGGTACAGAAACTGGTGAAGCACGAGCTCCATTTGGCGTAGTGCAGGTATGATCAGTGAACAAAGTCTTGATATCTGGATTTGGCCGAGGATTCTTACAAAGCTGATGCTGCCAGTTCAAGCTGCAAATGTCGTCATAGAATTATGAACTCACATATAACAGAAAATCACAGTGAACACGCAAACAGGTCATATAATGTAACAAATAGCAATAGTATATTGTATTCCCAAACCTTTGGTTGATTAAAGTCCGCAGGCGTGATGCCTTGAGAGTTGGGAAAACAAGCTTTTCCCGGAAAAGGGGGTTCGCTTCAATAAGTTTTTTGAGCTCAATCAGCATTATACTGCGAGCAGATTTGGTATCCCCGTACTTAGACAGCTGTTCATTTTCCCTGCAAGAAAACAACAGATAGTTGATAATTTGACATTTTTATGGCAATAGAAAGCTAAGAACATGATAGTATGAGGCACAGTAGGTTGATTAAAAAAGGCATGGGAAGTGCTGTTAAAAGCAGAACAAGTAATTCCACAATCAGTTGATAAATAAATTCAAAGGCAATTAACAAAGTAGTGGCAGTAAACTCTACTAGAAGCTCTTTCCAAAAGGAAAATGTATTCAGCATAACTTAAAACTCCAAAATGCCTAACTCAAAGTAACTGCAACTCGATTATCAGAGCAGGTTTGTGTAGCTTCTGTACTGGAGGACGCACTCAACTACACATTCAATTTCATGCTCTATCAAAAAAAAAAAAGAAGAAGAAGAATCCATGCCCTACTTTAGTTCTCCGTGATGGCAAACTTATTGCAAGTCACAGCTGCACCAAGTGGAAACTTAAAATGCTCATGAAGTATGTCGCTCTAAGGAAATGCTTTCATGTCCTGATCAGCCAGTGTGAAGATATGAATGATCCATGAGCACAAACTAAACCACCACTACCTGGTAAGTGGTAACTAAAAAAATCAATTCAAGAAACATCAACAGCTCGTTGTCTCTGTCAACACATTATACATTTCTTTGGTGTCATTGTTCAGAAAAAGGAACAATCTAAAGAACCCTAATAATGCAAAATTCAACTAGAAAGCCTATCAACATACTCACACAATAGTCAACAGAAAATACAAGGCAAGATGAAGTAAGAACCTGAAATTCTCAAGAGTTAGAAGCTGTGTTATCTCTTTATATAACTCCTCGTTGAATGTCGAGAAGACTTTAAGATCTTTAACAAGAATATCTACTGCCTTTGCTCTATCATGCCTGTTACAAAAAATATATAAATGGATATGAAAATTAGTAGAAGTTATATCTGGAACACAAATCCTTTTTTTGGTTGAAAAGGGAACTTTCCCTTCAGATATGAAATTATACCTGTCAAGTGCTTCCAAATACTTCTGCTTTCTGATCTCAAAGAATATCTTCATAGAATACCTATTGTCATCCACCTTGGTGAAACCTGAAAGATATTTCTCCACTTCATCCCACTCCCCAGCATGGACCTTCTCTTCAAAGTACTTCATGTTGAAGAAGAATCCTGACTCTTGCTCAAGCCTAAAGCAGAATGTACCATATTAGGAAATTAACCTTGCTAGACCAAATGTACCATTGAATCCAACATAATAGTCGTGACAAGGAAAGAGAACATTAGTTGATGGATTTTTTCCCCATCTTTTCGTAGAGTGAGCAGCAAACGAGTGACAGCAGAGCTCAAAGGCCTTTGCAATGACGGAGACCTTCGGGTGTCAAGCTGGACACTCTAATTCGGACTAACCTACCGTATGCCACTATAAAGTCTACAATGTAAAAATTTGAGCAGAAACGACAGAAAGTACAGAACATAAGTTCAGACAAGTTCAACAACAGCTTTGTAAGTTATAATTGCCCAACTGCTTGCTTAAAATTTGGTTATATTTTCCTAAATAATTCTCAATTATTTCGACGGTGTTGATGCAATCCAGAGAAATGACATCTACAATTACTGGCTCAGTCGACACAGCACAAGTGATTATAATGACAAAACCAATCACCGAATTAATCACATTGAATCTAGAGATTCAATTGTTCAGACGAATTTAAGCAGCCGACAGAGAATAGGATTCGGGATAAAAAAAAAACAGACAAGTTTTTTTTTCCCGGACAAGGTGAAAGCGAAAAAAAAAAGAGGCGCATGTGAGCTCGAAATTTCAAATCTCCCCCTCAACTATCCCAATAAAATAAAAATACCATGACCAGAGCCCCTCCCCCAAAAATCGATATTGACCAAATTGATAAAATACTAACAACCATCCTGGAGAAAACCACGAGGAAAAAAACTTTGACCAAACCAGCCAAAAAAAACTTCGGAAAAATTTTCCTAACATAATAACAGATCAAACAGCGCGAATTTTTTTTCCGATGGAACTCAAAGCCCAAAACTAAAAAAAAAAAATCTGGAGACGCATCACGCAAAAAAAAATCATAGATAAAAAAAACACGCACAAACACTCGCGAAACAAATCCCAAAAAAAGCAGAGTCGCCTGCGCCCAACCAACCTCCCACCGAATCACCCCAAAAAAAACAGAGCCCACGGTCCGACCCAACCGGCGAACGAAGAAACCAGCGAGAGAGGCAAGGGAGGGAGAAAGGCTACGCACTTGTGCACGGTCTCCTTGAACTTCTCCTCGTCGAGGAACTGGAGGATGAGGAACACGAGCTCCCGGCTGAGCGACGACATGGCGCCGCCGCCGAAACCCCCCCTCCCGGCTCCGATCTGCCGCGGGGGCCTTCACCGCTTCACCCCCGCCGAATTCTAGGGTTTCCCCGTCGCCGCCGCCGCCTCCCCTCGTGATGAGAGAGAGAGAGAGAGAGACGGAGATGTGGAAGGAGGAGGAAGAGGAGGTCGCGAGAGAAAGAGAGAGAGAGAGAGGAGAGGAGAGAGAAACTTTAGTCTCGCTTTCTTCGATGCGTTGCAGACCTCTCGCCCTTTTCTCTCACCCCACGCCACCCCCACTTGCTTATCTACGATAAGGAGGTCGGCTTATGTATAAGCGCGAGCGCGTATCGATACGACAAGTCGCCTATGCGATACGCGCGGAGCGGCGGAATCGAAGGGGGCGGGATTAAATCGGGTGGATATTCGTGAGCTGGCGTCCGGTCGTGAGTGCGACGTGCGGGCAGCGGCCCACGAGAGGGAGAGAGAGAGAGAGAGAGAAGCGCGCGGACTTTTTCTCGCGTCTCCGCGAGATGACGCGATACGAGATTATAGCGGGGCGAGACGAGACGGTGAAGTTGCGGGAGAGGAGTTGTCGCTTCGGTTGCTGGGTTTTTTTTTCTTTTTCTTCTTTTTCTCGGATCGGCGGCTGCTGCTGCTGCTGCTGCTCGGATGGATCTCGTGGAAGCAGTACTAGCACCGACCGAGTGAGATAGGCATGGACCCGCTTGACGTGTTCCATCCTTGTTTTAGCCCGAGCATTTATTGCCCAGGATTTTATATTTAGGGTATGTTTAGTTCCACGCCAAAATTAGAAGTTTTAAGAAAAAAGTTGAAAGTTTATGCGTTTAGGAAAATTTTGATGTGATGAAAAAGTTGAAAGTTTAAAGAAAAAGTTGGGAACTAAACTAGGGCCTAATTTCATTCATTGGTGACAGTTCGATTCATTAATTAGAGCAAGTTTAATAGTATAGCCAATTATTAGCTCTAAATTATCTATGGTCGATTTACAATAGTTATCTATAAGCATATACGGAGTATTATACTATTAATTAATACATGGTCTCACATGTCATACATACATTGTGTCTTGGATATGCTCTTCTCTTTTCTCTTTTATCTTCTCAATATGTGTTTATAGCTGGCTTATAGTCTGTTGTCATACCTGCTCTTATTACTCTCTCTATTCCATTTTAATCATCCTCTAAGATTTTTGAGGTCTTCTTAAAATGATCATCATTTAACAAGTGTTTTTTTACAAAGAGTAAATATGCATCATTAAATGGTGTTGTATGAAACCAATAAAAATTAATTTCTATTTGTGTAATGGTATGCAATATTTAAAACATAAGCAATACACAAGACATGAAGCGATGAAGCAGCTTAACCAATGAGGATTAATTTGATACTGTAATGATGAATATTTTGATGCCCTTAGTCTTGATGTCATTTGCTTAGAGATGATCAAATCGCCAAATCGGGATGGAGAGAGTATTACAATGTGCTCTGTACATATTTTAAACTGGTCACGCGCATTTTACCACGTAAGCAGAGGGCGTTTTGCCTGTATTTTTGCTCGTATGGCCATTTGTAACTCGCTCGTGTCCTTGATGACCAAAAACAAATAGAGTAAATAAAGATACGCATTACGCTACATATGTTCCTTCCTTCTGTCTTGTTCCCATCTAAACAAACCACTACCAACCTAAGTTGTTGAGTAACCAACTGGTAATAACCGGACAATAACTAAAGGGAGTAGTTCGGTTGAAAGGCTGTGAATTGAAATCAAAATTTGAAAATTGAATTCATTTCAGCCAACCAATGAACCGTTTGGTAGATTAGTGGCCATGATAACCTTATCGCTGAGCCTCTTGCTGGGCTACCTCCCTAGTCACTATATTGCTCCAATTGGTAGTAGTTCAAACTCTTGGGAAAATCAAGCTGCTAGGACCTAGTTTTACCCAAGCTATGATCTTGCATCCATAATGTATCTGCGAGTAGTTGATTCTTTCTCAATAAATAAATACTTATAAATACCGGTACAAGATTTGGCAGCTATTGTTGCCCCTCATTGAAAAATAAATACTGCATACCAATAGAAGATTTGATAGCTGCTGCAACCCAAGTTCATTTGAGTGTTGAATGAGGATTGAATATTGAATACGAGTAGTTGATTTGGCAGCTACTCCTATTCTAGCTTTCTCAAGCGAAATCCCAACTAAAGAGTAAATGTCGCAAACCAGTAGAAGATTTGGCGGCTACTCGTTCGAGTGAAATCACAGTTGTTGTCTTGGAGTGGAATCCTCGCTATTGCCTACCAATGAAAAATTTAGCAACTATTATAGTCGACAACCATTGCGTCTTCAAGTGTATTCTATATAGCATTAAGGATTAGTTAGTTAGCTACACGATAAACGATATAAGTCATTAGCATATGATTTACCAGTATTAAGCACCAATATCTATTATAAACTTCAAATATTGATTCATTTGATTTTTTTAAAGAAAAACTTCTTTATATAAAGTTTTAGCACGAAACATTACGTTTAGCAGTTTAGGAAGTACGTTTACGTTAAACAAGGGATTAACTCAGCTCAAATCCACTTTAGAACGTGGCCTTCGAGTAAAATTCCAGTTGCTGCATACATATTGAAGACTGAGAAGTTACTGCAGCCCCTACTTCAAGTGTCATATGACCGCTGGATCGGAGTTATTTGGAATGGTACCAAAACAACGACAATATTCTAGTTTCACGCAGTAGGATGTTGTAATCAATTTATATTCATTTACGAAAATAATTTTGGAGATTGCAAATAATGTATAGGCCTTATTTAAAACATTTGATGTTTTTAAAGAAAGAGTTACTCGGCTAACATATAATTTCATAGGATCCAAAAAATTCTTATGTTCTAAACTTGGCTTTAGTTAGAGTACTTAACACAATTAGCGGTCGATACTTCCTAGGCTTCTAGCTACTCCCTCCGTTTCAGATTATAAGACGTTTTGACTTTGGTCAAAGTCAAACTACTATAAGTTTGACCAAATTTATAGAAAAAATAGTAACATTTTCAACACAAGATAAATTTATTATGAAAATATATTCAATTATTGATTTGGTGACACTAATTTAGTTAAATATTACTATATTTTCATATAAACTTGGTCAAACTTAAAATAGTTTGACTTTGACCAAAGTCAAAACGTCTTATAATCTAAAGCGGAGGAAGTATCACTCTGGAAGCAGGCGATTAATACATTATAGTATCGGCTAAAATAATTTAAAGTTTAAATCATGAAAACTATATTTATGCAACAGCATATATGCATGTACACTAATGTGTTTTATATGCCTGATTTATAAAAAGAATACACATTAGCCATGCCAAAAAGTTTGAATTATAAATGTTGATTGGAAGACCGGTAAGCGATAGGTTACCGATGACTGTTGATTATCTTTTTATATTCCATAGTATAATTCTACAGATTAAAATTTATCTTATCGTTTTTCCATATGCCTCGGTGTTTATTTATTCAACTGATATTCATGACCTTGGCACCGAATGATGACTTTAATTTTCTTTTCTTTGGACCATTCTTCGTCTGCTTTCCGAACCATCCGTCCTTTAATTCCCTTCAACTACAACTACAAGTATAATGTCTTCGACTTGCCCAAGAAAACATTGACTTTAGCCCCATCACCTACGACGGCCATGTTCGGAGAACTAGCCAAGAGTTATTTTGAGAGCTATTTTTTAGCACAAGGAAGCCATGTTTAGAGAACTAGCCAAGAGTTATTTTGAGAGCTATTTTTTAGTAGAAGGAAATAGCCATAAGTTGTTTGGATCTCAGGGTTATTTTGAGAGTTATTTGGCTTTTAATACACTTTCCCATAGAGAGAGAAAAGGCACTTTTTTCAGTGGGCCCCACCCGAAATAGCCCCAACTAGAGCAGGTACAATAGCAGACTATAAGCCAGTTATAAACATGTTTTAAAGAGATAAAAGAAGAGAGAGAATAGCAACGGACTACAGATCTATAGCTAGCTGCAGCACAGACTCCAAGATGTAATATGTGTATGACATGTGAGACCATGTATTAATAGTGTGGTAAGCAACTATTGTATGAATTCATTGGCTATAGATAAATTGGAGCTGCTAGTTGGCTATACTATTAAACTTGCTCTTAGCACCCCTTGAGAGGAATAGTTTTTTTGGGTGGGTTATTTCTAAATAGCCCTGAAATAGGTCACCTGTTTGGAATTTTTGGGCTATTTGGGGCTATGTGAGGGAGAACTAAAAAAATAACCCATGGATCCAAACAGGGCCGACGTCTAGATTTGCTAAAGTAGAGAAAAGAAACATTTGTTAAGACCCGTTTAAATTTGACGAAGATGATTATATACGGATATGCAAACTGAGAAAGCCATTAGCATATAATTGATTAAATTTTAATATTTCAAACTTAAAAAATAAATTCATTTAATATTTTAGAGCAATTTCCATACTTAAAGTATTCGCACAAAATACACCGTTTATCAGCTTAAAAAAATATATTAACGGAAACTAAAATAAAATATACTTTCTTCGTTCTAAAATATAAGAACCTATATCGGACGGGATATTTTCTAGTACTAGAAAATATTTCATCCGATTTTAGATTCTTATATTTTCAAACGGAGAGAGCACATCTTAAAAGAACTGTTCATAATGATAACGCCCTACTTTGGCTTAGGTCGTGTTTAGTTCACCCGCAACCACCCTAAACTTTTAACTTTCCATCACATCATATCACATAAAAGCTTTCTTATACACGTAAATTTTTAACTTTTTTTACAAACTCTTAACTTTCTTCAAACTTCTTTTTAACTTTTTTAGAATCTAAACACACCCTTAACCATGTATTTATTATCCGGTGCACCCACCCGGAAGTCTGTGCCGGGCAGCGGATGCAGTGTGGCCTGTCAGATGGCAGCCAGGAAAGCGTGCAGGCAGGCATGTGGAGGGGAAAAGTCTCGACTCCAGCCGAGAAAGCAACAGCTGAAATATGAAAACGGGCAAGTACGCTAGCCGACACGCTCTGCGCCTCTGCCCCCACCCCCCACCCCGATCCAAACCCAACCAAAACGCCGAAAAAAACGCAACGCTACGCTCGTCGCGCTCGCGCCCGGTGCGAAACCGCGAGACGCGCGGTAGCCAAAGCCCCCCAACCACCCGCGCGCACACGCACACACGCGAAGTCGCGAGTCGCGAGTCGCGCGCGGGGAAACCCGTTGCGCGAGACGGGGGAGGAGACGTGGGGCGAGAGGTGCGTGGGCGTATGGGGCGTGGTGGTGGTGGTGTGTGTGGCGCGGTGGATCGGATTGGATGGATCTCTCTGGAAGGCACGCGGCGATCCACGCGCGCGCGGGGCCCCTCGCGCAGCGCGAGACGAGAGAAACCGCGACGCGCGACGGCGACTACTACCAGTCTAGTGTACCACTGCCCGTGCCGCGCGGTGTCGCGCGAGCGGCGAGAAAACGGGAAAGAGAAAAGGTAAACGCTCTCGGTTTCGATCGGCGCGCCGATTCGCGGGGCTGGGTGTGGTGGTGGACGGACGCGCGCGGGTGTGGAGTGGAGTGATCGACACGACAAGACGCGGGCGTGACAGACCCCGCACGTACTTGTACGAGTACTACTTGTACTAGACTGTGTTTAGTTGAGCTCAAAGTTTAAATTTTAATAGAAATTAAAAATAATATGACTGAAAAGTTGTGTGTATGATAAGTTGATGTGATAGGAAAGGACTGAAGTTTGGATGCAAACTTTGGATCTAAACATAGCCCTACTTCCTCGGTCCTATTTCAAGTACTCCCTCCATCCTATAATATAAGGGATTTTGAGTTTTTACTTGTAATGTTTGACCATTCGTCTTATTTAATTTTTTTTAAAAAATATTATTATTTTTATTTGTGACTTATTTTATTATCCACAGTACTTTAAACACAACTTTATCATTTTTTATATTTATAAAATTTTTTTGAATAAGACGAGTGTTCAAACGTTATAAGAAAAAACTTAAAATCCCTTATATTAGGGACGGAGGGAGTACAACCATGATTTTTTATGCACAACTTTAACTGTCTATCTTATTTAAAAATACTTAAAAAAATTAAAAACATAAGTTAATTATAAAGCACTATTTATATTTTATCATCTCATAATAATAAAAATACTAATTATAAAAAAAATTAAATAATACGAACGATATAAGTTAGATGTGAAAATTTATAGTTGTATTTAAAATGGAAGGGAGGGAGTACTATTCCAACGTGGTTGCCGTCCGTGGTGGTAGAGGAGGGTTCGCTGCGTGCGAGTGGCTGTGCACCCGCGCAAACGCATGCGGCTACGAAGAGATTCGTTTTCATGGAAAAATCCGACAAGAGCAGCCTAGCTGCCTAGCAGCGGTGCGGTAACCTGCCGGTGAGGGTGAGACGCACAAGATGTGCATGTGCGCGACGCTAGTCTCTCACTGTCACTGGTAGTAAAATGTTCCCACTTGTGATGTGTCTCGTCGATCAGTTTTTTTCTTATCCTTTTGTGGGGTGGACGGTCGTGCGTGGGCAACCAAGGACAGCCAGGAGGCGGGGTGGGTGTGTGACTGTGGCCCTGTTTTTTTACTACCTCCATCTAAAATAGGAGGGGTAGCCGTGAGAATCCGTGTCCAAAGTCTCTGACCGTCCGTCTAATTTAAAAATTTGTGAGAAAATTATAATAAGCTAGTCACACATAAAATACTATTCATGTTTTATCATCTAATAGCAATAAAAATGTTAATCTAGAAAAAAATAAATAAGACGAACGGTCAAACGTGAGACATGAACAATACAAAACTGCACTTATTTTGAAACGGATGGAGTAATTTTTTTTTCCTAAAAATGTCACATCGAATCTTTGGACACATATATAGAGCATTAAATATAGATAAAATAAAATATTAATTGCACAGTTTGTAGGGAAATCGTGAGATGAATCTTTTGAGCCTAATTAGCCATTTAGTCCATGATTAGTCATAAGTGCTATAGTAACCCACATGTGCTAATAATTAGGCTTGATAAATTTGTCTCGCGGTTTCCAGGCGAGTTATGAAATTAGGGGTGAAAAGTTTTTGCGTATCACATTGAATATAGGGACATACATTTAAAATATTAAACATAGTTTAATAACCAAACAAATTACAGATTTCGCTTGTACACTGTAAGACGAATTTATTAAGCCTAATCAATTCGTCATTAGCAAATGTTTAGTGTAGCACCCCATTATCAAATCATGGCGTAATTAGGTTTTAGAAATTCGTCTCGTAATTTACACGCAATCTGTGTAATTAGTTTTTTTTTCTATATTTAATACTTCATACATATTTAAACATTCGATATGACCGGATGAAAAGTTTGAACAAAGTGGGCCTATGTGTGCGCCGGCCATCGGATTCTTTGGCAAGTGCAAGCAAGTGGACGCCGGCTCACGGCTTCACGGGGATCCGTACTCCCCTGCCCTTTTCTCTATTCCTTTTTACTCTACACTTTCTTTTTTATCCATAGACACGCATGCTCCTAATTAGAAAGACAACTTTAATAAGAAAAACTAAAATACTCCATCCATTTCACAATGTAAGTCATTCTAGTATTTCCCACAGGTTTGGGCCCCTAAATTGTTAGGTAATAACCCTACATCCTGTTGGCCGAAGCCGATGTTGCTCTTTATTCACCATAATCACACCAGTACAATATTTGGGGTAGCCTATCTAACTGTTGTCAACATGGCGGTCTGAAGTTCTGACTCGTAGTCGACAACAGGGTAGTCTTCCACTTCGAATCCATGTCCAGCGAGATCAGAGATAGCGTTTTATGATAGGTGGGTCCCACCATTTTTTTTATTAAAAAACGCTGACTGGGATGCCACGTGTACGCCACGTAGACCAAAACCACCACGGATTGGGTCGAGGGGGGTAATTCGTCCGGTTTGCATAGTTGAGGGTGAAGAATGTCCGGTTTTGTGGTTTAGGGGGCAATTCGGATGACTGCGATAGCCGCCGGGGGGTAATTCGTACTTTTTCCTAAATCAAAGCAAAAGCTAAAATTTAAATTTTCGAACTTGATTTTAGAGTTTATTTTAAGATATTTTTAACGTAATGTCTTTTTGCCTTTTTAAGTCCCTACGGAAGTTTTACCTATAAATTATTTTTTATTCCCTAATAAGCCGTTTTGACTTTCTGTTTAGATTCGTAGTATTAGAATGTATCACATCTCTTTTAAAATCGTCCAAATTTATAGTACTACTCCCTCCGTCCCATAATATAAAGGATTTTGAGTGTTTGCTTGCGCTGTTTGACGACTCGTCTTATTCAAAAAATTTTAGAATTATTATTTATTTTTTTCTGACTTACTTTATTATCCAAAGTACTTTAAGCACAACTCTTTATTTTTTATATTTGCACAATTTTTTTTAATAAGACGAGTGATCAAACAGTGCAAGCAAAAACTCAAAATCCGGCCCTTATATTATGGAACGGAGGAAGTATGATATATCACATCCCTCCAAAATTCTTTATATTATGGGACAAGGAATTATGTACTATGATGAGTATAAAAACTACTTTCTAGGCTGAGAGATTGTCCTAATATCAATAATCACTTCATGCACATTTCCCAAGCCGGCTAGGCTGTTGATTGTCCAATCCGGATCTTCTCGCGTGTAGATTTGGCCATCGAAAGTGACACAATAGCAAGGATGTAAGTGGCTAGCTAGCCCACGAAATTCACTTATAAACCAAAATAAACTATTTACGTGTTTATTTAGATCTATGAGTTGGTTCACGGATTAGCCGCTTACACTCTTACATAATAGTGCTCACGAGTATGTTTATTGTAGAAGGCTATCGTTGCTTTATTTTGATCATCACATACTCATATTGAGTCGACGAACATCGTTGCAATACATCATCAGAATCACCTGAACCATGGCATTGAAAAAAAAATCAGTTGCACCATACTAGTTAGTCAAAGAATGGTACAAGTTTAATAAGTACATATGGATCGAAGTGTTATTTACTCAATCCGTTTTGATTTATATCTTTTACTTCCATAAAAGAGAGTAATGGTAGTGATGAGTGATGAATCTTTCACCACCTATACCAACAACTCCCTACTTTTAACAAAAAAAAACAAGAAAAAAGCCTGGAGGCCAGAGGACTCATATGTCAACCACCCCATCACCACATCCCATTGGAAAAGAAAAAGGTACTTCACTTAGTAGGAAATATATGTAGAAATTAAGAGATGATATATGTCGAAAATGATGCTAATAATGGGTTAACAATCATTTTACTTGAATTAAAATCTTGTTGCAACGCTGACAATATGCTACTTCCTCCATTTCAGGTTATAAGACTTTCTAGCATTGCCCATATTTATATAGATGTTACTGAATCTAGACACATATAGCATTGCCCATATTCATATAGATATTAATGAATCTATATGTGCCTAGATTCATTAACATCTATATGAATGTGGGCAATGCTAGAAAGTCTTATAACCTGAAACGGAGGTAGCACTAATGTTTAATGCACTGCTACGAACCTCTCTCTCTTCCCCACTTTCCTCTCAATCTCTCTCTCTTCCCCTCTTCCTCTCAATCTCTCTCTCATCCCCTCTTCCTCTCAATCTCTCTCTGTCTGCAGGCGTGCACAGGGGCGGGCGGCGGACGGCGGCGTCGCGGTTACGGACGAGTGGAGGCGACTGCGGCAGCGGCTGCGGGCGCGGAGCACGGGGGCGGGCGGCGGAAGGCGGCGTGCGTTGTGGAGAGGCGGCGGTGTCCGGCGTCTGGCGGCCGGAATCCACTGCGGGCGGCGGGCGCCGTCGCCCTCACGCACCACCGGGAGCAGCTCTAGCTCCACGCGCGCCACGGGCACCACGGGCACGTCCGCCGCCCACCCCCGTGCGCCGCGCCCACAGCCGCCTCCGCAGTCGCCTCCGCTCGGCCGTCGCCGCTGCCGTAGTCACCTCCGCTCGGGCGTAGCCGCAACGCCGTCGTCCGCCCCAGTGCACGCCTGCAGACAGAGAGAGATTGAGAGGAAGAGGGGATGAGAGAGAGATTGAGAGGAAAGTGGGGAAGAGAGAGGTGGGAGAGTATGATAGGCGGGTTCTATTATTTTTTTAAAAAAAACGCTGACTGGGAAGCCATGTGTATGCCATGTAGACCAAAACCACCGTAGATTGGGTCGGGGGGGTAATTCGTCCTGTTTGTATAGTTGGGGGTGAAAAATACCCGGTTTTATGGTTCAGGGTGTAATTTGGATGACCGTGATAGTTAAGGGTAATTCGTAATTTTTCTCTTTGATTTATTAGTCCAATCGATGGGCTCCAATTTTGTCCAGCCTCGGTAGGCAGACGGTGGCCGTAAACTGATGTGAACGTGAACATCAAAAGGCAAAAAGGTATGTCACCGTGAATCCACGATACACACGAGCATTCGGTTCAAACGAGATCGACGATGGTAGCAGTAGGCAGGAGCATTACGGCTCTTCTCCGTACAACCTTTATCCCAATTTAATTATCATCTACGATTTTTGATTTTTTTAAATAACATAATCTAAAAAAAACCTCATTGCTTATTTATATAAAGAGTAAATGTGCATCGTGAAATATTCTGTATGTATATGTGACCGATCAAGATTAATATATATTTGTTTAACCCGTACAATATTTAAAATGTGAATTATTTTTTTACACGAAATGACGGAACACCTCGATTGATAGGATTAATTTTAAAATGATACTCCCTCCGTCCCATTTTAAACACAGCCATGAGATTTCGTGTCCTTTGATCGTTTGTTTTATTTGATTTTTTTATGATTAGTATTTTTATTGTTATTGGATGATAAAACATTAATAGTACTTTATGTGTGTGACTTATGTTTTTAATTTTTTAAAAAATGTTTTTTAAATAGGATAAACGATTAAAATTGAACACGAAAACTTGACTACGTTTTAAAATGGGACGGAGGAAGTAGATGTTTTGATATTCTTGATGCTGATGTCTTTTTTGCTTGGGAGTACTACAGGACGTCGGCAAGAAGCTAGAGACAGGCGACGGCGACGGCTGATCTATCTATCCGTCGGTAAAAGGAGCCAATCCAATTACTAGCGTTTTTTTTTCCCTTGAACAATTAAACCATTATTGTTACGTGTGTGTTGTCCTGGTTAATTCTGGAACGTCTCCTTTAATTTGCGTCATTTATGTAGCCATCTGTCAAATGCGAAGTCCTTGTTATTTTGGCAAGTGGCGACAGCCGACAGCCATCTCGGAATTTTGTTTCCGTCGACAACGGACGCATGGGTTGTACGGATAAGCACGACACAGTGTCAAGGCACGTAAAAGTCATTTCTTTTTTGTTTCGCTGAGGTGACCACGGAAATGGAAGACCTCAAGACCAGCTAATTAACTAATCGTGTGCAAATTACATAGCACCCGTTTTCTTGGAATTTTTTTCCCTCATATTTATACATATTTATCGATAAATTTTGTAATCTTAGTACCATGATATTACGACTTGTATTTAATTATAATATAAATTATATGTAACTTTTAAAAATCCACGGTAACACGATATTTCCATGAACTGGAGGACGTGGGACAGAATTATCTCACCCAGTGCGCTATGATTTTTCTTCCTCGTTTGGACAAATTATAAAGTAAATATAATGATTCAAAATTATATGAAAGTTATATTTTTTTTATCGGAAATACTGCCAGGGCTTTGCCCAGCAGTGCAATTTTATAAAGAAAAAAATATTTACAAGGTTATAGAGTTACATAAGGGTCACACAGGAAGACTATAAGGTTTGTAACCAATTAAAAACAGTTTACTTTAAAGGATCTTTCATTCTGCATATATGCAGAAGAACTTCTTTGATAAAAAAAGATCTCCATACTTGAAAGGAAGGTTGAACGTTCTAAAATATTAAGCCATTCCTTTGCTTTTAGATATGCCTGAAAGTTACATTGTACTTACAATATAATTACACTATAATTATACCCTATTTACATTTAACAAACTTTGGGGAGAAAATTTATCGATAAATATATACTCTCTTCGGATTGATAATACTTGTCGTTTTGGACAAGGACGCGGTTTTAAAAAAACAACTTTGACCATTATTTTCTATTATAATATGTAAAAAAGTGTTAACAAATATATGATTTTATTAAAGTACTTTTTAAGACTAATATATACATGTAGTCACTATATTTGAAAGATAAATATTTTAAAAATGATTCATAATTAAAGATTCTAAAGTTTGACCTCACCCTTATCCAAAACGACAAGTATTATCAGCCCGGAGGGAGTAGCATAAATCTTTCTCGCACAACAAAAATAATGTGTTTTTATAGTTAACCATAAAAATAGAATCTCTTGTACTTCCTCGGTCAAAAAAAAAAGCAACTTCTAGAGTTTGAATTTTATCAAAAAAAACCAACTTCTATCATCCTACCTACCCTCAGCACGTAAAACGAGAAGTTTTATCCCTTCAATAACCTTTACCTATCTATCACTCTTACTACTTTTTCAATGATTAATGGCATTTTAGTCATTCTCACTCCACTATTTTTATGTTGAGATGTTAGGAATGGTTTTTTTAGGACGGAGGAAGTAGACTTAGAACATACTCCATAGAGTAGATACAATTAATAGTGAGTTATAACACATTGCCACACTTTTTCATCAGCTTTACACGTGCTGCAACATATACAAACTAAATAGAGAAGTGGGAGAAAAAGAGAAAAGGCTAAAATCCAAATAACTTTCAGCTAGATTGTAGTACTGCATCTACTACTTCCAACCACATATATAAGGGATCTAGAATATGTATCTGGACAAATAGTACACTTGTCCGGTACATAGTATGGATTCCTTATATTTATTCATAATTAACTTTGAAGTAATTATTCGTACTTTCCCGTTTCAAAAGTTAAGCATTTTCAGATGTTTTTAGGGGAATTAAAGAGGTGTGTAAAATTGAATGGTGCAATATTGTAAATAGTTGAGAAGAAAAAAATAGGTGAAGAATTAAATGGAAGATAGGTCTGATTGGTTGAGAATTTGAGATAGGGGTAGGTAGAAACATCTAAAATTTTTAAACAAATTTAAATTCTAAAAATAGATATATTTTAAGATGGAGGGAACCTGTTCTTATTTGTAAATTTGGAGTAATTATATCTCTTCATATAACATAGTCAAAGAAAAAGAGTGAGAGATATTTACATGACCATGCAATTGGGTTTTAGCTCCTCCTATCCAAAAACAAACCAAGTTTCATACTGAAGATAGGCTAATCTAGATTTATATATAAATGTTGATTTATTTTTAGACGGATGAAGTACCATCTTGATGTGTACTCCAACTATTTCAGAAAGAGTCAAACTCTAGATACGATGAATCTAGACACGTTATTTTTCGAGAGAGAGTAGAATTAGAGAAGCTTCCTTACCAAATAAAAAAGTCTGACCTGCAAAACCATGCACGAAGACTACAGTTAGCTGAAAAGTACAGCTGGGACACGTATCCTGAAAGTGGTTGGGTGCACCAAACATCACTAGCAGCAACATGGAAGCTAGCTATAGCAAGGAAGGTAGAGAGGAGTTAGGAGTAGAAGAGAGTTCTCAAAAGAAAAAAAAAAAGAGGAGTAGAAGAGAGAACGGTCGCAATCAGGCAAAGGGACATTGCAGGCTACCAAGCGGTAGCGATCACGCGGGCACTTCTAACCGGTGACCGGAGACCAACGCACGCCATTTCCACGCAAATGTGCGGACATGACGAAGTTCGCTCGGCCAGAATGATACTACACTACATGTCATTGTTCTGGATAAGGTATGCTTGAAAACCATTATCTAAAGTTATGGCGTATAAACCGAAGATATATGACCAAAGTAGTAGTAGTAGTAGTAATAATAATAATAATAATAATAATAATAATAATAATAATAATAATAATAATAATAATAATAATAATAATAATAATAATTTTCAGATATACTAGTAACTTTTAGGCCTGTGTTTTCAACGGTCCAAAAGCCAAGTCTATTTTTTTTAAAAAAAATGGAAAATGCCCTAAAATTAATTCTAGAGATTCAAAATTATTTGTGGCCTGGCTTATACTTAAGCTGAACCTCACACAAGCCCAAACATATTTTATATGTTTCACTTTATAAGTCATTTCGATTTTGAATAAATTTATGTATTAATCTATGTATGCGTTTTATATATGTGTCCAAATTCTTATAGATGTTAGTGAATACGAATAATGGAGAGATCAAAACGTACGTTTTATAATGTGAAACGGAGGGAGTACACATGGTTCATATCTTTCTAAAACATTATATGTAACTATACTGAATACATCAAAATTATATGTTCAGTTTTGTCTAAAAATATATAATGTTAAAGTTTTGTCGAGTTCTACACATGCTGAAATAGTATTCTTTTCGTCCCGAAATAACTCAACCTAGGATAGGACATGATCTATCTAGTAAATGAATCTAAGCAAACCTTTATCCAAATTCGTTTACTAGGATAAATCATGTTCTATAAGTTAAGTTATTTTTGAGACGGAGAGTGTATATATTAATGACTAGCTAGTAGATCTGTCCCTTTTAGATCGGCTACAATGTAGTCTGTTTGTGATTAAAGTAAGTGCAATATGAATATGGTGACGTAGGTGAGCTATAGAAGCCGTTATCTTAAATTCGTGTCTGAGTTAAAATAGAAAAGAAAATGGAGCTACATATTTAGAGCATCAGCAGTGTATAATGTCTGCTTGTATCATAAGGTGGGCCCATATGGACCCAGCCTTTAGCTAATAAACACTTGCTGCAATGTGTGGATGGCAAAGAAGACATTATGGTGGGTCCCACCTAAATAAAAAACATACCACTCCTCAACTACCCGGTCCGGTGTTCCCTTCTCTTCCTCAGTTCCTCCTCATCCGATCCCCTTCTTTCTCGCGGGCGGTGGAGATGGATGCACGAGCGTAGACGATGGAGTCGGCGCACGCCAGTGCGGACGGTGGAGGCGGCGCACGCCCGCGCGGATGGTGGAGGCGGTGTGCGCGAGCGTGGGCAGATCCCGTGGTGGCATGGCCAGATCTGGAGGCGGCGATGGTGATCCGGCGGCGATGAAGGTGGTGCTCACGCGGGGGGTGTGGGGGAGGAGGGGTGTATCTGGCGGCGGCGATATTGGCGGCAGTTCTTGCGGGCATGGACGGATCCAGTAGCGGCGGAGGCGACGCTCACGGGTGGGGCCGGATCTGGCGGTGGCGATGTCGGCGACGGTGCTCGGGGCACGGCCGGATCCCACGACGGCAACTCCATCCAGGTGCTCCGAGCCTGCTCTTCGTCTTCCTCCTCTTTTCACATGACAGGCTCATCACCTTCTTCCCCTCCCCATGGCGGCAAGCAACCGGCTCCCAGGGTAGGAAAGAGAAGAGCGAATTTTTTATTGCTTATGGCCGGTCCTTAGGTGTAATGGTAGCTCATCCAAATGACCACTATAAAGACCACTCTCACAATGTATATGGACTCCTTAGGTGGCTTAAAACCCCCTCTATTTCCCACATTGTGGTCGCCCTTATAGCCAGTTGCAGCACACGAGCTAAAATAATGCGATAGAGCACAGTGGGGCCATGCATTAAAGGTATAATTTGAATATATAACTAGCTATTATACAAGTAGACTATTATATCAGATATAGACGATAAAATAATAGATAGAGTTAATAGTTGGCTGTACTGTTAGACTGTTAGAGTGGCTAGTTTAAAAGATCACGAGACAGGATATGTCAATGATTGATCTCACGAGAGCTAGGGAGACTACACAAATGGCAAAACCCGAATGGGGTGCCTCCTTTTGGATGAGGGGCCACTCTGCACTGCCCTGTTCGTGCATTTTGGTTCGTTCTGAAATGATTACACTAAACCAACAGAGTGAAAAAAAAATCAGGGCTTTGGACACGCTGGACCACTGGTAGCCACTAGTACTAAATTCCCATGCTTTAGCATAGGTGGTTCATGCTTCAGCATTGGATTATATAGCCGGAAGCTGATTTAAAGTTTTAGGAATAATATTTATGGATTTTCATCATCCCTTTATTTTATTTTTTTGCCTATATCTCTTGTTTCATGATTTTTTTAGATGACAAATAAATTAAAGAGTTTTTAAAAAACTCAAACCTTAATATTTAAAATCACCTTGAATTATGATGTGCTGTTGGAACAAGCAAAGACTATCAATTATCCTGATGAGATGTTAATAAGGTATACTGAGATCTGAATGTCTTTCTATCACTTGTAAACTATTAATACTTCATCCGTTCTAAGTTGTAAGGTGTTTTTTTTTTCTAAGTTAAAGCTCGTAAACTTGGATCAAGTTTACATAAAAGATATTTATAAAACCTAACTCATTATGGTTCATGTTGCATAAAATCAGAGAGGTTTCGGCCTACGATATTATGGAGTCCTACAGTTTTATAAAATCATGCTGTTAATAAGTTTTTCTTCAATTGTATGAGTTTTAAACTTATATCCAAAATGTTATAAGTCCTCTAATCCATCATACATAAGTTGTAGTAGCAACTAAGTTCATTAATTATTATTTTGCTACAATATTGAGTTAGGCTAAGTTCTATATCCCTTTTTCCAACTTTTACTCTCTCGTTTGTCGCACGCACGCTTTCCAAATGGTACTTTTTAAAATAAAGTCTATAGCAAAGTTGTTTTAAAAATCATAATAATCAATTTTTAAGGTATTTTAGCTAATACTTAATTGATCATGCATTAATAAACCGTTATGTTTTATACGTCGGGAGGATTTTTTTCAACATGGAATACCAAACATAGCCTTAGAGAGATCAACAGTACGTTTTTGTGAAATGTTCTGACCATAAAAACCTATAGGCTGCCTGCGTCAAAATCTTTATCGTTATGCAACTTGATCCATATTAATTGTGGTTTTGTCAAATTTGCTCATAAAAAATAATCATGGTTTACACTACCAATAAATACATTATCAAGACATATTTCATGTTAGATTTTAAGGAAAATAATTTGATGATGTAGGTGCCGCTGCATTCTTTTATAAATTTGGTCAAATTAGAGAGGTTGACTTAATACCAAACTATAACACCACAATACGTATATGAGAAAGCAAAGTAATAGCTGATATGATATTCTAACACCACAATACGTATTAGCTGATATGATATTCTAACACCACAATACGTATCTGAGAGAAAGCAAAGCAATACTAGCTGATATGACATTCTATTGAAGTAGAAGATAATGGCATGTCATAGATGGGAAAACGTTTTACCAATGCTTCTTAATCAGCGTTTTGATGGCATCACATGCAACTTTCGCAGCTGCAACTGTCATGTATGTCACTCTTAACAAGATCGGCCCAACAGAGTCATCCATGTCGAAGAACGACATATCAAATAAATATTAATGCAATTTACCAGGAGATAAAACTAAAGCTTCAACATGAGGCCTTCTGTCTATGTTTCATTTACTGAACTGTAACAACCAAAATTACCCAACAAGATGATACAACAACATTTTACACAACTGCCTTAGTTGCCCACAATGCCTTCTGCTGCTGCTGGTCCTCTGTTCTGCCAATATTTGAGAGCATAGTAAACGGAAGAGACGACAAGGGCTCCCAGGACGATGTAGGTGATTATTGTAGTTGCGCCAATTTGAGTGGGGCTCTTCTTCTGCTTGCTTTGTGCCAGCAGTGCCTTTGGCTTGACCTTGGCCATGGTGCACTTCTGATAATGCCAATAAAAAAGACTATAATCAGAATAGAGAATTCTTACAAGATTACATAGAAAGAATACCATGATTTTCACTGAACATCATAAACACAAAAGAAAGAATTTGATTCATTTGTAATCAACTGCATAAAGATTATATTAACAACTGATTTTCTAAGACACATCAGGTTATACAAATAAACAGCGGCGTAGTACCTTCCTGTGACAAGAATATACTGCTCACCTTTCTAACAGTTTGATGAAATGCCTAATTCATAAAGGATGTCACTAGATATTCAGATCGGTTGGTCAAAATTATTAGGAAAAGTATGTTGACATATAAGTATCTGTACCAGAATCACACCCAGTGTCATACAACAGACAATAAGGCACACTCTAATCATCGTGATAAGCTATGGAGCTTGCAGTAGAGAACCTTGACGTTTCATTTTGTTATTGTCTAACATATCCATTTTAGAAAGGAACAAGGTAAAAGGACAGGCTGACATTTAACCAAAGCAAAAAGTGGACATGTAAACACAGTGTGGAGCACTGCAAAAGCCTAAAAGAGCTCTTTAGGTAAACATGATTCACTTGTATTACTTGCATAGCAGTCACTCTTGTAAAGATGGACCAAAATTGTAGTGGTTCATGTCCTTTACTTGAGCTTCGTTCTCTAAACTGACAACAGCACAGCAACACTAAGAAATTCAAACAAGCCACGACTCCTTTGACCAAATATTAAATACTACTACCACCGTTTCATATTATAAGTCGCTTTGACTTTTTCGTAAGTTAAACTTCTTTCGCTTTGACTAAATTTATAGAAAAATATAGCAATATTTTCAACATAAAACAAAGAAACTATCAAAATATATTCAATGTGGGATTGAATAAAACTAATTTGGTGCTATAAATGTTGCTACATTTTTCTATTATCTTTGTCAAATTTTCAAGAAGTTCGACTTTAAAAAAGTCAAAGCGGCTTATAATATGAAACGGAGGGAGAATCTCACAATTTCAAGGGAGATTCATGGGTTAAACACAAAGTTCATCTTGCCAATTACGATACTAAGCTTCTGACAGATTAAAACGAGGAAATATACATCTAAATGTTATGTGAAAAAAAAAACATGTAAATCATTAAGAATAACTCGGGGGAGGATGTAACAATGTGATTATGTGATAAACAGGTTTGCAGACAGCAAACGTTTTCGCTAGTAAAAGTACAACATCAAGCTCTATCTTGCTAGCAGCAACAAACATATGGACCATTTGTTCTTTAGGTGTAATCCACCGCACGAGTGTAATCTACACCAACATGTCGCCTCAAATCACCTGATATTATTCCCCAATGCTGTTCATACCGAAATTTGGAGGGCACAGTATAATCAACCTGTTCGACACATCTCCAAGTATTCCACTACCAAAATTCTAGCTCCAAATCTCAGCGTAGCCCCCCAAAACCCAAAACAACCCATGGGATCAAAGCAAGGCAACACGCAAATACGTGATACGCCCACGAGAACAGCGCTCCACGCCACAAGCCGTAAGACAGAGACAGATCCTCTCGCCACTCCCTCCCCATGATCCACCATCCCCCTCGAGGCTCTAGGCGGGATCAGATCGGGTCCGCGCGAGGCGACGACGACCCGGGGAGCGAGCAAACAAACAGCAAAGGTGGGGAGATCTACCTACGCTTGCAGCGAACCCCCGCACATCACCACCACCACCAACAACAACAGGAGGAGTTGGATCCAACCGGGGACAAGGGGGAGATCACCCCCGATCCGGGAACAAACCCAATCCAATCCAATTCCAAGATCCGCGACCACTTGCTCGGTAGCGAGAGGAGGAGGAGGAGGGAGGGGGAGGGCGCACCTTAATCCGTAGCTCGCCCTTCACCGGAGTTGCTCGCCGGCGACTGGGGGAGGCGGAGGCGGGATCTCGAGCGCGGAGGAGGAGGAGGAGCTGGAGTTTGTCTGTCCAGGGGAGGATGACGAGGACGCAGGTGGAGCGCGTCGCTTTTGAAGGCGGAGAGGGAAAGACGACGAAGAATCGTGGAAAGTGGAGGAACAGCTTGGCGCGTGTCCTTGGGCCTTGGACTTTTCTTGGGCCTTGCCGGCTTGCCTACACTGCTACTACTACTATACTACTGCTTTGGCAAAATGATTGAATACCTAATTTAGTCTCTCAAGTTTGACCGAAGCCTCAACTTAGTCCTTCAGGTTTTATTTTATCCACATAGGTCCTATAAGTATTTGTTTTGGCCTAAAATCATCCTTGAGCCCACTTAATATGCCATATGACTATTTTTAGTCAACAATTCTGTTAGAAAATGTCCCTTTTGTCCTTAATTTGTATACAACTATACACTAGAAAAAAAATCCAAAATAAATAAACAACATTTCGTATGTACTTCACATTATTTCAACATGTGCACATGAAAATTGAGCCTTATGGCTATCGTATATACTTGCAAGTACATAATTTATTTTTATTTTATCTATAAAAAGAATTCATTGCATGCAATTTTTTCTCTTATATATGTGAATGAGGGGGCATAAGTATCATTTATCAAGAGAGTTGTTGGTTATGTGTGTTCAAGGATAAGTTGGAATTAAAATAAAAATATGAAGGACTAATATGGACACACTAAAATATTAAGGACTAAGCTGATCCTTGCATGAAACTTGGAGGACCATTTTACCTATTCACCCATTTTGCAACCACTTTTCTCAAGTTCTAATACATTTCCAAAATCTCTCGAAAAAAAAAGGATTTGCTAAAAACAAAATGGTGATTTTTTTTTAAAAAAAAACTTGCGATTTTCTAATCGTATGTTGTTGAAGATTCGTGCTAGGGTGGCTTAATAAAAATTGACAGGATCGAGCGAGGGCAGGATCAAATTATACACTATAAATTACATTATAAATTACATTGTAAGTTACATTTAAACGTTTTCACCTAAAAAAATACTCACAAGATCTTTCTCTCAGAAATTTTTGTTTGGAGGATGTTCACATGAAACTTTTGTGTGTGTGTGTGTATAATATTACATGCATGAATCCATATATATGAGCTATGCGTATAACTAGCTTAGTATATACTTAATCCAAAAATAACATATTCTTTCTGGTATATATCCAATTTATGTTAACCAAACCAAATGAATAACTGATTTTGTGTGTGTATGCGGGATTGGGATCCTCTGACATGAAGTCAGAGGAACATGGTGACTGACATGTGGGCCCCACTGCTTGCGGGCCCACATGTCAGTGACCACGTCAAAGGATCTGCTTCCGTGTATGCGTCGTCATTTCCTGTTGAGGTCAGCGGTGAAAGTGATGCCGGTGGAGGGCAGCCAGGCGAGGCCGTTGAGGAACCGCCGCACGGTGAATCGCGCGGCGACGGCGGCGTCCATGATCACGTGGTACCCGGGCCACCGCACCCGGCCGTCGACGTTGGCGCCGGGGCCATAGTTGCGGTACTCCCCGTAGAACAGCGTAGCGAGCTCATCGTCGCCGTTGTCCCACTCCAGCCACCCGCGCGCCTGGACGCCGGCGCCGAGGTAGGACTCCATGACGACCACCCGGGAGAATGGCTTCCACGGGCGGCCGAGGTAGGTCGGGTACTTGGCCTCCACGACACAGGCGTGGAGGGAGAAGCCGGTGTTCTGGTTAGGGTCCCTCCGCCCCTGCGCTGTGACGCTACCGGCGGTTTGGCCGGCGGCAAGCGGGAGGGTGGAGATGGTGGTGCGCTGGATGACGGCGATGCCGTTGCCAAAGACAAAGTCGACGGTGCCGGAGATGCGGCAGTCGCGGTAGAACTGGCGGAGAGAGTGCGCGTAGAGGGTGTCCTGGTGGCCCTCGATGGCGACGCGGAAGAAGGCGGAGCGGTCGGAGTCGACACGCAGCGCCACCGCCTGGTGCGCCGCCGGCCCCGCCGTGTTCCGGATCGTCATGTCCCGCGCAATGAACCCTGCCCCCGACACCGCTGCACGCACGCACACAACACAAACCAAATTCAGTTGCTTTGCTACATTCTTTTTATATTATAAGGCACTTGAGTTTTTCCTTATTCAAAATTCTTTAGATTTGATTAAGTTTATAAAAAAAATTAGTAACATCTACAATACTAAATTAGTTTAGTTAAATTTAACAATGTATTATAATAATATGTTTGTTTTGTATTAAAAATGTTAGTATATTTTTCTGCAAATTTAGTCAAATCTTAAAATCTCGTTCAGATTTGTGTATTGATTTTTTTTTGGCCACGCGTTATGGTTCGAATTTAAGCACAACATCAACTCCAAGGCATTGCTCGGTTAATCCCCAAATAGCATGAATTAGAAGGATTTGAAGAGGAATAATTAATTCTGCATCACAATAGAAAATTAATAGATGTGGAATAAACCAAACAAACAAACCCTAAATGTGTGGAGGATTTGCAAATTCCTTCTACTTACTAGAAAACTTTTTGCAAGAGGACATCCAATAATATTCTTTTCTTAGCATGCATATGCACGAGCCGGTGTATCTGCCAGGCTAGACGAGGGCTTGATGCAAGCAAAGCACACGTGAATCTTGCTGTAATAATGGTTCGTGCGGCTAATTTACTGGGTGCCGCCGCGCGCTTTTGCGTGCGGTCACGATTGTGGTCGGTCGGTTCGATCTATAGGAGCTGGAAAGGTATAAGCTGCTATACATGCACGTATGATTACTTTTATGATTGTTCTAGTATAAAGGATGTTCCTTATCACACTAATTTTTAGAGAACTCCTTATTTTCTTGCTAAAAGTGAAGGGTTTAGTAAAACCTTGAGACCACAAGTATCATGGTTTTGTACAACGCATATACTCTCGAATCAATGACTTTTGGTTTATATACATTCACAGTGGTATTTGGCTATATGTTTTGCAAACATGTTTAAATAACAAATTAAATGAAATTGAAAACTACAGTACATATTTGGCGATCATGTTGGTCTAATAATACTAACATGTGTAACCAAAATGAGTGCTTCCTCTGTTTTATATTATATAAATTGTTTTAACTTTTTCCATAATCAAACTTATTATATAGCATCATTTTTAAGTTTTTAACACATAACAAATATCTTATCAAATATATTTAATACCAGATTTTATAAAACTAATTCGGTGTTTTAATTCGGTGTTTTAGATGTTGCTAAATTTTTTATAAATTTAATTAAAATTAAAAGAATTTGACTAGAAAAAAGTCAGACTTATCTAATATGAAACGGAGGAAGTAAGAAGTAATTAGCAAAAAGACAAATTAAATTACTGCGTTGCACTATAATTTTTTATTATTACCAAACGTGGCGCTCCGGAAGGTGGTCCAGCCGGCGGCCATGCTCCGGCTGCCGGTGATGACCGTCTCGCCCATCCCCTCGCCCACGATGACGATGTTCGTCTTCTTCTTCCTCACCTCGACGTTCTCCTCGTACACCCCTCGCTTCACGTAGATCACGTACCTCCTCCGGCTATGGCTCGGCGCCCGCGCCACCGCCTCGCTCACCGTCCGCCACCTCCCGCTCCCGTCCTGCGCCACCACCACGTCCACGCGCATCGCCTTCCTCCCCGTCCCCGACGACGACGACGACGACGACCTCCCTCGCCCGCGCGTCGCCGTGACCTCCTCCTCGACATCGTCGACGACGTCCGTCACCCATGGCGGTAGATCCGACGACGGGCCGGTGTCATCCCCGCCGCCGGTGGCGGCGTCGGCGGCTGTGCCGTTCTTGTTGTTGTTGTTGCCGTGATGGTGGTGGTGTTGGTGCTGCGGCGTGATGTCGCGGAGCTTCTTGTGCATGGCGAGGAGGTTGCTGACGAGCTGGGTGAGCTGCGCCACGGCCGACTCGACGCGGCGGAGGAGGCGGCCGTCGGTGCCGTGGAAGCCGTCGAGGCAGGTGCCCTGGTTGCCCATCGCCGCGCTGAGCCACGCGTGGATGTCGTCCTCGGCGCGCGCGCCGCGGCGCCTTGTCTCCGACTCCGTCTCCTCCTCCGCCGCCGCCGCGACGCCGCCGTCGGGGTCGGCCATGGCATCGAGCGCCCACCTGAGCTCGTCGACGGAGTAACCCACCAGCTCGATGCAGTCGCGCACGGCCATCTCCTCCCGCGCGTGGTTGGACAGCGACGCGAGCCCCGCCACGGCGGCCACGGCGCCCACCGCCTCGCCGAGCGTGTCCCGGACCGCGGCGCGGAGCACCGGCACGGGGCCACTCCCCGCGCCGCCGCGCGCCGTGTCGAGCCGCGACATGCAGCCGCCCTCGCCCCCACCTCCACCTCCACCGAACGCCGTCACGTTGAAGCACGCCTGCTGCAGCAGCGCGGCCTCGAACGCCTCGGCCTCCTCCTGGCTCTCGAACGAACACCCGGAGAACACGGCGGCCGCGGCGGCCGCGCCGCCGCCATTGCCGCCGCACGCAAGCACAAACAAGAGCATCAGAAGCAGCGCGCCGGTGGAGGAGGACGCCATTGTCGCGGTCGCAAGCAGCAGTTTGCTGGCGAGGAGCGTGTCTCGCCATGGCCGCGAGGTGTGCCAGTATATAGAGTGGCGAGTGTGTGTGCGTGCGTGCTCTGGTCTTGGTGCAAATGGAGGCAAGGTATAGTTTGCTGCAGAAGAAAGGTCGTGTGCAGCATCGAAGCCTTTATCAACAACTCCTTTTCGCCTTTGAGGAAAGGGACATGGATTTGAGCCCAATGATTGGCTTAATTTAACTAACTTCGCGTGATTGTGCAGCACGGCTAGCGTTATTGTCATAGGCGAAGTCCAGTGGTTATAGTGAACTAGGTAGCACTCTAAGATCTTGACTTGAAATTTTCATATTAGCGAATTTTAGATTAGGTTATTTAAAGGGCTATGTTCTTAATTTAAAAAGAGTGAATTTCATATTGTGTTGTTTGAGGTGCTAAGTTCCCAATTTAAAAAGGCTATATATATCTAATTGGATAGAGGCCGGATAAAAAATACTCTTCTCTAGAAAAAAAAGCATTATCGTCACATGCGTCGTTGCAGAAGAAGAAGAAAACTATGTATAGATAGCACAAAACTCGGCTGAGGTCGTCAAAGGTCAAACGAAATGAACGATTTTGGACAAATATTTGATATTTGACCATGACATTCTAGAGTACAAGATAACAATGCGACCAGTATCGATCACTGACTATTGCTGTTGTGTGCTGACAGTTGTTGTTAGGACATGTTGGTAGTGTCGGTCGATGCTCGATCGGGCCTCACGCAAGCAAGAATTTGCCGGAGGAAGAATCGACGAGTTGGTGTGCCGGATTGTGCCATGCTTCCGGCGCGGTTTTCATGGGTGGACGAGGGCATGAGCTAGTAGCTGGACCGACCAAAAAAACCATAGGCGTAGGCCACATCCCACGTACTCCGTAGAGACGAGCAGCCACTTCAGTGGGCGGTGGCAGCAGCACGGACACTCAAGGTTGGTTATTCGCTTCGTTTTTGCATTGCTTGCCGCTGCAGGCTCCTCCTGGATTCGCATCATCACACACACTGCCTGCCCCCCAGTGAGATCCATCGATTCCGAGTGGTTTTGCAAATGGGTTTATGCGGTTACATAGATTGGCTTAGTCGAATTAGTGCCATCCCGGATGCTTTGAGGCTTTCAGCTACAGAAATAGAGGGGGAAAAAAAGAAGGAAATATAGAATCCATCTAGCAATGGATTCGATACCTTTACTGACTGTGAGAGAGAGAGAGATAGAGAGGGGGGGGGGGGGGGTGTGAGGGGAGGGAGCCCCTGGACCAAGCTGGCGAAGAGCGTGGGCAGCAGCCAACTGGACACAATTTCTCAGGTGACGAGCCCAAGCACGGATGGGCAAAATTAATTCGAAGAGAGACTCGGTTTGAAACACACTAATGTGATCTTCGCAGTTCCGAATAGCCTAGGGTGCAACCTAAATGGGGGTGGTAGTATTTCCCATGGGTTCATTATCCGTGGATACCCGACCCGATGGATATGGACGTGGGTACCTATTTTTACATGTGGGCACGTCTAACCTGATACCAACCAACTTAGTTGACGCAAGTGGGTTTCATATTTCGCCGCAGGTAACTCATATCCGACCCAAAAATTTTTTAGCCCAAGCAAATCCTTCAGACTTTCAATAGTTTAACCTCCTCTTATGGTCCAATAACATATTTGACATATTTGTATGCAACGGTATATATATTCACTCAATGAAACTCTAACATGAAAATCCCCAAGCCCCAAACCTTATCCTCCTCCCTACCACCACCTCTCACTCTCTCAGGGCCACTTTGAATCGTAGGAATGAAAAATTGAAGGAATAGAAAAAACATAGGATTCTGACAGGATTGTAAGTGTAAAACAGAGGATTACAAAACACAGGAAAAACACAGAAATGATCGTTTGATTGGACCATAGGAAAAACACAGGAATCGGATGAGAGAGATAGACTCAAAGGATTTTTACCAAGAGGTTGGGCCTCTTGCTAAGTTTTCTCTAAAACCTATATGCAACAAGCTATTCCATAGGAATTTTGTAGGATTTGGAAAACTTCAATCCTTTGAATCAAAGGGCTACATAGAAAAATTTTCTGTAAGATTTCAATCCTATGAAATTCCTTCATAATTCCTTTGATTCAAAGGGGCCCTCAGTCTTCTACTCTTCTCCAGTGTCTAAACATGGCGACGATGGCACACGGGAAGGAAGTAGGAGGCGATTGGCATCGTGATGCGGTGGCGCACGAGCGCAGGCGAAAACGTGGTGGCACACAAGCGAATGCAGCGGCTGGTGGCACCACGGTGGTGGACGGGCACAGGTGGCGGCGCACGGGAGCAGGCGGCGGCTGGCGATGCATGGGCATGGGATTGAGATATTTACTGTGATACCCAGTGGGTATCTGTCGGGCATGCCCGTGCTCAACGGGCATGGGTTTTGGCTAATAGACTTTGCAGGCGTGGGTCGGACGCGCGCACGTGAGTCTTGGGTCAGGCATGGATTTGCTATGTGGCTATGCCCGTGCCTAACCTAGCCTGTTGCCATCCCTAAACCCAATAACTCCTGAGAGTCCCCCTATCCTACAAATTCAATATCCTCTCCTTCAAATCTCTCGTTCAAATTCGACCTGTTTGTAAGTTGACGGCAAGTGAACTTTTGACATTACAAACCCTCTATCTGTCATAAAGCTTTAGAAATGTGGACCTCATTTCTCAACTTGCCAACAGAGAGTAGCATCACCAAAAGACAGCTCAAGCAAATCCTTTTGGATTATGAAGGATAGAATAGAACTATCACCCAACTGTCCAACAATAATCCGATGGCCTGGAGTACAGCTTCACAAGCTGATATAGCTAATAACTTGAGGAAGCAGCAGCCACCAGGATCCCATGGCATGATCGATCTTAGCCATTATTCGTGATGAAATGGGATATGCTTCAAAAGTTGCTCACCAGAGACGGCTTCAGCAATGGTTTAAGAGAAAATTCAACTTCGTCATATATTATACAACGGAGGTTACAGTTGTACATAAGATGAGATAAGCTGTGATGACAAGTTGGATACTCCTGAATTCTCTGTCAGATAAGGAAAGTCAAGTTCAGATTATTTTGAATTGACTAAGATAATCAGAGGGATTCCGAGGTGTGAAATGGGGGAGAGGGGATGCGTTGATTTAGGTTTTGAATAAGCTATCCACTACATCAGCTTCTGTTTGTTCTAACTTCTAACTGCATACATTCCACGGCAACTTGATGAAGACTGACTAGTTCGAGCATGGAAATCCTCGGCCGGCAAGAGTTGCAGCTCGGACAAGTAAAACCAGCCACTCCTTGTGCTTCCCATCTGCTTCTGAGGAATTACCTCTTAATGATTGATAGCGATAAGCAAAATAATTAACTAAGGCTGTGTTTAGATTCAGGGTTAAAAAGGTTTAGCGTGTCACATCGGATATACGGACACACATTTAAAGTATTAAACGTAGTCTAATAACAAAATAAATTACATATTCCACCAGATTCCACCTGTAAACTGCGAGACGAATTTATTAAGCCTAATTAATCCGTCATTAGTAAATGTTTATTGTAGCATCACATTATCAAATCATGGAGCAATTAGACTTAAAAGATTCGTCTCGCAATTTATACGTAATCTGTATAATTAGTTTTTCTTTTTGTCTATTTTTAATACTCTATGCATATGTCGAAATATTCGATGCGACATGGTAAAAAGTTTTTGCGTGGGAACTAAGAAAATTTGCAGTATAAAAGTGTGTTTTTGTGTGCGTATGCATAGCATGTTTGACACAACAAGAACACAGGCTTTGTGATTCTTGCGAAGCATTGGCTTCATCAAATTCCTGCTAGAATTTTACTGTTCTTTCTCTGATCTAAGTTTTGCACTTTGACATAGGCTTAAGAGTGGCTGGTTAGGTAAGATGGACGTCGGCGCAGTTGAGGACGGCCGCGCCGGCGGCGAGCTGGGTGACAACAGCCGGCAGAAGAACGGTGTCGACGACGTTGAACTGGGTGACAACCGGCGGCGGGAGAGCGGCGTCGACGGCGGCGGGCGCCGCAGTCACGCGCCGGGCTTCGACGCGAACAAGAACGACACGCTGCTGGTGGTGGCGACGCTGATCACGGCGCTGACGTACCAGCTGGGGACGAACGTCCCGGGCGGGTACTGGCAGGACGACGCCGCCGACGGGAGCCACGCCGCCGGCGACCCGATCATGCGTGACAAGAACCGGCTGCGGTACTGGCTGTTCATGGCGGCGAGCTGGGCCGGGTTCGGGAGCTCGATGCTGCTCACGCTGGGGCTGCTCACCGGCGTGCCGTCGAGGTCGCGCGCCGTGCAGTGGCCGTTCGTGGTGTCCTACTCCAGCCTCGTGCTCACGTTCATCACGTCGCAGTCGGGGACGTCGCTCGCCATGGACGTGCTGATCTCCGCCGCCGTCATGGCCGTGCTCGCCGTCGGCATCAAGTACCGCCGCCTCGACAGGCTCCGCTTCTGGTTCTGCCCACCTGCTCCCAGTTCCCATGAACGACCACACGGCATGAATGACCGCCAGCAGGTTGTAGCTGCAAATGAGTGTCAGGAGTGAGGTCGCGAAAATGGATTCTAATCTCCATCCGATCCTTACATGTCAGCTAAATGGTTATGATTTTTTTTAAAAAAAAATTACTCCCTCCGTATTTTAATGTATGACGCCGTTAATTTTTTTAATGAACGTTTGACCATTCGTCTTATTTAAAAAATTTATGTAATTATCATTTATTTTATTGTGACTTAATTTATCATCAAATGTTCTTTAAGCATGACATAAATATTTTCATATTTGCACAAAAAATTTGAATAAGACGAATGGTCAAACGTTGGTTAAAAAGTCAACGGCGTCATACATTAAAATACGGAGGGAGTACAAGATAGATTAATATATAATATATCACTTCACAAATATGAAAGTTTAAATTCTACTTCTACAGTACTAGTTAGAGTTTAATTTGTTATTTTTGTTACAAACTGTAGAAGTCAAATTTGAACTTACATGTTTGTGAAATGATATATTACATATTAGCCTATCTTATCATTTTTTTAAAAAAATTTTCATAACCATTTAGGTAAAATGCAAGAAACGGGTGGATATCCACCCGAGTGTTTAAAACAATTTCCCGTCAGGACACCGCTTCACCGTGGGGGTGGCTGATGCGCACCCCTCTAGTCCAATAGTCCAATATACGTATACGTATGTGTATAACAGTATATATATATATATGTATGCTAAAAAAATACCCGTGCATTGCAACGGAAAAATAAAAGTACACCAAATATTAAATAACTTTAAAATGACATTTTTTTCATACTTAGTGTAACATATGTTTTTTTCCGTGTAGAAGCACTATCTATGTGTGTGTTTTTTTTCCCATACATTTATAATTTATTTTATTACAGTAATAAAGAAAGATTTATTCACATTTATGGCTTAGAAATCAACACATTAATTGAAAGAAAAATATACACCGTTGATCATAGTGGATCTAGAATAAGTTTTGGTCCATGTTTAAATATAATGATGTAGATTTATCAAATATAAGCTCTATCTTTGTAATTAGATTAGATTTAATCCAAATCATAATCCCATATCAACCAGCAAACCGAATTGTTTTCTTCCTGTCAACACACATGGGATACAACTGGGTTTTAGAAACATGAACACAAAATAAATAAAAGATCACTTCAGCAATTATTTAATTGGAAAAAGGAATCAAAATCCTCTCTTTTAGGTTTGGCTGAATATGGAAAAGTCCAGATTTCTTCCCTTATATCTCTTCTCTGTTTCTCTCAGTTGTTTCCTTTCTACTAGTTTGCGTCCTCCTTCAATCGGGCCTACAAAAAGAAGTCCCAGCAGAAGTCTAAATTATGTCCCTATGACTACAGTAGCTTCTTCAAGGTCCAGTTGAGCCAGAGCCAGAGCCGGCCAACACGTGACGCCACCCCGATCCCACGTCCAATTCAACCAAACCCGTGGAGATAATCTCAAATTGAGAGCTTTTGATCTATATTTTCTACTCTATCTTCCCCCTCAAGAAATTTAATGAAATCCCATGGAAATCGTTCCCGTGTCGAGCTCGAACTCGAGTTTATCTCTCCGGAGAACCCAATTTTTATCTTTCTGCTGAACTCGAGTCCGATTCAACCAAATTAGCGCGTTGACAGACGAAAACACAGACAAAAAAGAGGTGACGAACGGAAAGTTACGAATTTCTTAATTAGTTAAGATGCAACATGTGTGTCTATATATATTACTAGCAAAATGCCCATGCGTTGCAATGGGTGAAGAAAAAAAAGTAATTAGTGTGTGGGAGTATAAAGCCACCAAGTTAATTGACGTCTATATAGTCAAATCATATCTTTCCTATGTAGATAAGACGCTAACATGATATAATTATTTGCCGCTCTAAATTCACTGACATGGATACTAAATTTTGAAACCACAAAAAATATTTACTTTTTTGTCATTTATTATTATGAGTCAGTTGCAATACATGATTATTTTTTGGTACTCGGTATTGATAAACGTTTTTTTTCATATTGTAAAGAGTAGCCATAGTACAAGATATATTTTTCGCTAGTTACCTCACTACACTCCAATTGCATAATCGCTCACTCAAAGAAATCAGAAGGAAATGGTACAATCAATGGAAAGAAAAAAGATAGTGTATCGATGAATAACTTTCACTCTAAACAATAGAATAAATCATACAATGAATGGAAAAAAAGTGATGTTATTAGATGTCCTACGGCGAATGAGAAATTGATGAGGAAAAAAAAATCCGGATATAAACACGATTCATTTTGTTGGTGATTACATGTTTTTTAAAAAGAAAGACACATGTGATTTTTTTAAAAAAAAATAATTTATTTTGTTGGTAAATAGTTCATTTAATTTTTGTGGTGATTACATGTTTTTAAATTATAAAATTTATTTTTTTTATCTGATACCTGGTAGGCATGAGTCCAAACTTTATTCCTGCTTAATTGCTACAGTATCATGCAGTATTGTGCTGGGCTGTAGCTCCTCTGCTCTGTGGGCTCGCTGGTGGGCTGCGACTGCTTTTTTCTGGGCCGGCCTGCTATTGCTTTGGATGGGCTGCAATATTTCTCCACTAATCCACAAATCCGGGCTGCTTTTGGATGGGCTTTCTCTTTTTTTTTTCCTCTTTTATTTGCGGGCTTAAGAGATCGCTGTCAGCTACCCAATCGTGATTAGCGATGAAATATCATATGGGCCCACGCTTAATGACGTACGAAAATATTTACGGAAGCCTTACTTATTTTTTAAGTAGGTATATAGATATAGATGTATATTCATATATTTTTGACGTAGAAAATATATACGCGTATTCAACTTATATATGTGTGTGCATGTATATGTACTATACGAAGTTTGTACACGTATGTTTACACATACTTATGGCTGTGTTCTTTTGGAGGTGTTGGGAACACCTCCCCTCCGCACGTAAAACGGAGCGATAAATTAACGCAAGATTAATTAAGTATTAGCTATAAAAACATAAAAAATAGATTAAAATGATTTTTTAAAGCAACTTTCATATAGAAACTTTTTGCAAAACATACATCGTTTAGTAGTTTGAAAAGCATGCGCGTGGAAAACGAGGGAGACGGGTTGGGGACTCACCATAAAAGCTTTTACAACTTCTTTCCCTACATTCTTCTTCCTCTATGGCTATGTTTAGTTCTTTGGCCAAAATTTTTTGAAGTATACAGACAAACATTTGAAGTATTAAACGTAGACTAATAACAAAACAAATTATAAATTCCGCCTGTAAACTGCGAGACGAATTTATTAAGCCTAATAATCCGTCATTAGCAAATGTTTACTGTAGCATCACATTGTTAAATCATGGCGTAATTAAGCTCAAAAGATTCGTCTCGCAATTTACATGCAAACTGTGCAATTGATTTTTTTTTCACATTTAATGCTTCATGTATGTGTCGAAATATTTAATGTGATGGAATTTTTTGAAGTTTGAAGGAAACTAGAGTGTGTTTAGTTCACGCCAAAATTAAAAGTTTGATTGAAATTAGAACGATGTGATGGAAAAGTTGAAAAATTGTGTGTGTAGAAAAGTTTTGATGTGATGAAAAAGTTGAAAGTTTGAAAAAAAAATTGGGAACTAAACCAGGCCTAAACAGGCCTTATATTCCTTTCATCTTCCATCTAAAAAAAATCTTCACTATTGTACTAGAAAATCATTGCTCCTTGTATTGAGATTGTTGCTACATTGAAACTGTTGCTGATTGAGCTAATTGAGGTGGTTTGCTAATGAACTTGTGTCAGAGCTACCTATTTTGCACCAAATCTACCATAAGTAGCCAAGAGTCTATGGAAGCCAAGTGCAAGTGCAGGGAAGAGATTGTTGCATATTTTGGAGAGATTAAAAGAAATGGAAGCAAAATAGGGACAAATTCTTTGAGGAGATCAGTGCCTCCATTAAGGCAACTACTGTTGTCCTCATGGTTACAATCATCTTCACCGCCTATGGCACTGTCTCCTTTAGCACTTACAAAATTGTTGATGATGTACCCAAACAACAGCATCGCTTGGGTAACGGCAAAACACGGACACAAATTATCAGGTCACAAGCCAAAACACGGATGGCCCAAATTAATTTGAAGGAAGACTCCATTTGAAAGACACCAATTAGACATGAATTTTTTTAAGATTTTTGTCAATGATTAGTAGCGGAATAATAGTTTTACATATACCTAGCTGTGATTAATTGTGCAAACTAGAAAGGTATCAATCCCTATATTTTCCGAGAAAATTTTATATAGGTTCATGCCCCCATTCAAGGAAATACCCCTACGGCCTACTAGGATATATATATATATACAAAGTATAAAAAGTACATATATGACACTAATGTAGATACATGAGTGCAAGTTGGATATTTATTATCTCAATTTATGTGATTAATGAACCCGACAATTACATAATGGAAATAAATGGAATGATAATAATTTTCATATCTGATCCGAATAATAAAATCTCATCTACTCGAATTCATGTTTGAACGGACTAAATAAATGGGAGCGATAATGGTTTTAGTTTTGACATCCAAATAACATTTTTGTCCGTGTAAGTCTACATCCGGTTGAATTTGAGAATATAAATAGTTACATTTTTTTTGTCGCAATACCATTAATAGTTAGCAAAATATATCAATCTAGTATCAAATATTCTAAATTATCTCATGTAAGTGCTTACATTGTTATTATTGTATAGTTGAAATGAAACTACTTGGGTATTCGATTCGGACCAAAATAGATTACTAACTGATTCTAGCTCACATATTCTCCACACATCATATTTGTATTCTCACTTGACACACATTCGATTCATTTTCCAATCCGTCTCAACTTATATCGTGTATGATATAGTTTAGCCATTATCCAATTTGAAATTGACCGATCACACCCCTATCTAGACCTAGTCGACTAACTCGACGAGGTAAGCAGTGGCAAATATGTGGTAAATGATATGGTCTTCGGCTTGAGGCTGTTGATGGCTTCTTATGTATGATAGTTCGGTACTTCGGTGATTTCTTGGTGTCTTGATCACCTTCCAGGGTCTTCGTATCTCTAGGTCCCTGTACTCTTGAGGGACTCGTAGAGAGAATTTTGATCATCTCCTGACAAGTCCTGGTCATATCTGACTTGGTCTTGTAAAATCATACTACCCTATTTGGTGGCCAATATCTATAGCATATTTGAGGAGCTTTAAAATTCTAAAAAGCAGCTGATTGACAGCCAGCTTCGATATGAGAATATAACAAAGCTAAATTTCTCTGCTTTTCGCTTATATTTTGTTTTCAAAATTTTAAAACAACAACTTCGTGAGCAAGTCATCAGCGCTCCATCGCTGTAGGTCATTTTCGTGAGCATTGGGTACGAAGTTGACCCTCCAACCTCCTTGACCAAGCGTTGTACAACCAAGGCCGATGTAGGGAGGTGGAACACCCTTGGGACCCCATAATAGGGTATTTGATCTGCACACGAGACGGTTCATGGTAGGAGCCGATATGGCTCTGATACGACTTATTGGCTCTCGATACAAACAACACACACAAACCTCGGGACAAACACCTGATGTTCAGCCACACGTTTGCGTGTGTGATTCATAGACAAGAGCCAACAAGTGGTATTAGAGCCAAGTCAGCTCCTACCGTCGGCCGCCAATCCGCTATGAGAGCGTGTGAGACTCTCCCCAACCCCACTTCCCCTCTATGCCGGCCTCGTCAATGCGATGGCGGTGGCCGTGAGATGGTCATGCAGCGCGTGATCAAGGAGGGTGGGGAGTCGGCTTCGTACCCAATATCAGGGTTCAAAATTTCGGTTCTATTGGACCCCCCGATACAATATTATTTCGACTGAAATTCTTTTTTTTTTCTTTTTCTGTTAATTTGGTAATATTTTGTTTAGATTTGATCAAATTTTGTTCAAAAAATCATAAAATTTCGGACCAAAATTTCTGAAATTTTGGTATTTCGGCCACCCCCGATACAAATAGCGAAATCGAAAGATTAAACCCATACTCATGAAGAGTTGAAGACAAACCACAACGACTGGGTTTTGATTGATGCGCGTCATGCTTCACACCGCCCGTGCCACTGAAGACTACTGCGACGAAAAGTGCTTTGTTGCTGCGTAACTTCCCATCTTCTCATCTTTCTCTACTCTTATTTAAGTAGCCGCAGCCTCACCACGGTACTCTTTACTGTTAGTATAAAGCAATCTGAACTGTTGATATCATTTGATCAAATGGTTCAGATTTATTTATACTGCCACCCCAGTTAACGGTAGTAGAAATGTGGATGGACATTATTATCTAAAAATAGGTGCGGAGAGGTATAATCATCATTTAGCAGTGACTAAACATTTTTTTCTCTTATTTTTTGCTTTTTCGATGGAATATATTGATTTAAAAAACATTAGTTACAAAGTAACTCCTAATTATTGTATTAGTAAATTATTAATTTCCCCCTAATAACTACTGGTATAGAGCTAGAGAATCGCTCTATTTAAGCACTGCAAAGATTACGTATGCGCGCCACTCCGCGGTTCACGACACGCGCCATCCCACGCATCCCGCTCAGAGTGCACACGACCCGGATTCCATACGCGCCCCATGAGCGCTCCGCGAGGCGCGTGTGCCATCGTCGCGCGCGACTCGGACTCGGACTCGGACGCGCTACCGCTGCTACCACGCAGCAGGGTGCTCGGCTAGCCCAACAAGAACAGAAAAGAGCTAACTAATCACGCCAGTATTAATTTGTAGATCAACGTTTGGTCACGGAGCAGGTGAGCAGAACAAGAAGCGGAGCCTGTCGAGGCGGCGGTACTTGATCCCGACGGCGAGCACGGCCATGACGGCGGCCCAGACCAGCACGTCCATGGCGAGCGACGTCCCCGACTGCGACGTGACGAACGTGAGCACGAGGCTGGAGTAGGACACCAGGAATGGCCACTGCACGGCGCGCGACCGCGGCGGCACGCCGGTGAGCAGCGCCAGCGTGAGCAGCATCGAGCTCCCGAACCCGGCCCAGCTCGCCGCCATGAACAACCAGTACCGCCGCCGGTGCTTGTCCCGCATGATCGGGTCGCCGGCGGCGTGGCTCCCGTCGCCGGCGCCGTCGTCCTGCCAGTACCCGCCCGGGATGTTCGTCCCCAGCTGGTACGTCAGCGCCGTGATCAGCGTCGCCACCACCAGCAGCGTGTCGTTCTTGTTCGCCCCGAAGCCCGGCGCGTGACTGCGGCCGCCGCCGCCGCCGCCGCCGGCGGCGACGGCAGCGACAGTGCCGTGCTCCCGCCGGTGGTTGTCGCCCAGCTCGACGCCGACCTCCGCCGGGTGGCCGGCGCGGCCGTCCTCAACTGCGCCGGCGTCCATCTTAGCTCACCACTGCTAACTCGGTGTCCAGCTGAAAAGCTTAGATCGGAGAAAGAACAGTAAATTTTTTGCAGGAATTTTGACGAAGCCAATACTTCTCAGGAATCACAAAGAATATATGCTAAGATCTTCTTTTCTACTCCTCCTAGCTTGGGTTCTTGTTTCAAACTTGATGAGTGTATATGCACACAATGCAAACACGCACCACCATATATAGAGGAGAAATTTCATAGTTAAATCACGTACTTTCTTGATCGCTGCCAATCAGTTTGGGAGGTAATTTCTCTGAAGGAGATGGAAAGCACAGCAACGGAGTTGCTAGTCCACTCAAGTCTTCTGTCCGACGACCTTGAGCTCCGTGGATATCGCGCGTTCATGTAAAAAGGACCTGGAGCTCTGGTCCGATCGGGCGAAGACTGAACTATTCAGTCTCTCCTCGTCAACGCCTAGTCCACGTGGAGTCTACTACATGCTGGGTTCTGCTTATCATATTAATTCATTTTTAAAGTGTTTTAAATCATAGCAATGCAAGTTCCGTTTTCCACTCTACCTCCTCACGAACACACTCGTACGGCTGAGTTTGTTGCACCAGATGGAGAGAGGAAAAAAAAATCTCTTTCCCCGCACTAACGCTTATGCTAAACGATGTGTTTTTTATAAAAATTTTTTAAGAGAATTAGTTTAAAAAATCATAATATTTATTTTAAAAAATATATAAAATAATTAATACTTAATTAATTATACGTCAATGGTTTAAATCGTTTTACATATTTATCAAATTTCTTCTTTTCTCCCCACTCAAATACTCCCCTGTTAAAAAAAACTAACCGCTCATAGTTGTTCAGATTCGTTGTATTATAAGAGATCTTTTTCTGGGTTAGCTTTTTTTATAGAGAGAGTACACTTTTAGGTTGCTTTCGTTCCTTGCTCATGGAACTAATATCTCGTGCACGTAAAACGGAATGATCATTAGCACATGACTAATTAAGTATTAGCTTTTTAAAAAATAATTAATATGATTTTTAAAGCAACTTTCGTATAATTTAATTTTGAAAAAAAACACACCATTTAATAGTTTGAAAATATGTGCATAGGAAAAACGAGAAAGATGTGTTGGAACTTAAACACAAAAAAAACACAGCTTAAACAAAAACTCATCTGGAAGAGAAGTTCAGAGTTACACGTACATTATCAAGATGTACGCATGTGAAAAAGATGATAGGATTTCTGAAGATGCTCACTCTAATTCTGTTCCATTTTTATATCAAGACAAGAAAACTGAGACAAAACCAGAGTTGAGCTGACCTTGACTTGCACAGGGTCCAAGCGCGTCACAGCTCTTGGTCGTAGCATGGTAATGTGGCGAAGCGCAAATCTGTAACTTACACATACGGCTCTGGATCCCCTGGACGTGGCTACAAATACATATTCTCTTCGTAAAAAAAAAAACACAAACCTAAAAGTGTTTAGCATATTATATATAGGTAAACATATATCTAAAAAAAAAACACAAACCTACAAATACATATTATATGATGAACTTTTAGCATATTCTAATACGATAAATATAGGTAAACATATATCTATATTCGTCATAATAAAATATGTCTTATCCCCAACATATATTCATCATACTAGAATGTCTTATCCTCAACTAGGTTAGATGCTTTTGGGACAGAGGAAGTAATTACATATACTGAACAGTGAACATCCACAACTCAGTTTTATGCACTAAAACAAGATACTAACAGTAGAACGAGGACAGGAGCAGTTTTATGCGCGAAAACAAGATACTAACAGTAGAACGAGGACAGGAGAGAAGGGAGAGAAAAACGAAATGTTTCAACAAATTCGACGGTTACTGACCAACTTAAGCAACTATCATAATGCAAAGACCAAACTCCTCGTTCTTACAACACTCACTCAACGATACATCACAAGATATAAACAGGGGCGAGCGAGCAAGGCAGGAGGCACTAGAGTGACACCAAGCGATTATACTTAATTACTTATATATAAACCATGCATTCCAGAATCCAGACACACCATTCATCACATACACCACCATGGCACAAGACCAGAACGCAACCCCCTCCTCCAGGCAGGAGATCAGGATACATTCCCGACTTCACAGCAAAATTAAATCAGGAAGGAATACTTCGCTCTAAGCTCAACCAGATCTAGGAGTCCCATGTTCTTCCAGGCTGCTGCCTAGGCTGCGAGGACGATTATCACTATGAGCAGGACCACCCCGAATATAACCAGCAACAAGCATATCTGCAACATAAAATGAGAATCAAACGATGTTTCACATGTTGAAGTGAGTGCCAGTGAAATATATTAATGAGTGCTAAAGGAGTCTAAAAGTACCAGCGAAGAGTTCGACTTCTGAGTTTTAGCAGCCTTAGAGAGTTGGCCTTTTGCTTGTGTAGTCGCTATAACAGCATTCTCGATATGGGTGTCAATGTCATCTGCAGTATAGGAGGAGATACACAATCAGATATAACATACCAGAGATATGAGCAGCCTCGTGCTTCAACGTATCAAATAGCACATAATCCCATCTATCATCCCCAAGGGTACCACATACCAATCATTTGTCCTTGATCGTGGACTAGAACAGCAAGATCTTTGAAGATTTCATTTACTTCAGTAATTTGGTGCTGAATCTCTTGTATTCCCTGATCCCTCTCCTCAATAATGGCCTCATTGAACACGATCTCGTTATCCAAGAAGACTAATTCTTGCCTACAGTAAAGAAAAAATTGAGGTTACCGTGTTCACACATTTGCAAAGGAGTGAATTTGTTCATTCATTTCAAAACAAGCGAATACTTTATAGAAATGTTCGAAAACAAATAGTCCAAAGCATAACCAAATAGTACTATCAATTCACCTTCTTGATTCTAGTAGCGCCGTGCGTTGCTCAGCCAACTTATCAGCACCATTGTTCACCTCGCTCGAGTTATAGCTGCAAAGAACAAGCCATCCTAGATTACTCATATGTTGACAACATACTGGAAGAACTTCAAGAATATATTATCATAGACCAGCCTAAAAAAATATGTTAATATTGCAGAAAATTAACATATAATGAATGTGAGGTACAGAATTTTGCAATGATCTAAAGTACCATTGAAGGGAGATAATTTAAGAAAAATAATGTTTTGCTGTTTTACTTGGAAGGCCCAAGAAGACAGACTACACTTGAAAGTGGTTTTATTATATGAATAAGACAAACTTCATTGCAAATTTGCAAGTTTAGTCAGAAAATGAATTTATGATATTGAAAGCTAGGGCCTGGGGGCTGAGAAAGTGGACCATGAACAAAACACTAGATATGAAAGGGTAAAACAGGCAGAGAAACTTATACGCTACAGTAGATCAAAACAGTAATACCAAACTATGTGGATAGGATCAAATATGAATGCTCATCCTGTAAATGTGCACCAGAAGGTATTGTATTAGATTGGAATAAACCAGGGCATTAACTATTAGGGTCATCAAGCACAGCTCATTGCTTCCTAAGATATGTGATGGCCATTAACTATTAGGGTCATCAAGCACTTGGCAGATTATAACACTATTATTCCATTTACTTCAGAAAACATAATCCAGTGTCAAGTCCAGTCAAATTGAAAATATTTTTTTCATGAAATTTTTTTAAACTTGACGTAGAACAATTTTATTTGCTCAAGAGAGAGTATGCAACAAAATTATTCTGCAGAGAGTAAGTACAATGTAACAGGATGCTGTAGCATTAGTACACTACCAAGAAAATGATAAACAATATGCCATGAATTATATTATTGTAGTAAGTTTCTCTTTTGTTCAAAAACATAAGATGCCAGGAAGAAAAATAAGCAAGTATTTACAGCAAGAAGTACACCAGCTGACTAGCAAACTACCTTTGTGGCAAGCCCGCTTGAGAAATGAAGGGTGCATAAGCAGCTTCTCTTTCTACCGCTAATCGTTGAGCTTTCTGAAATTCTTTCAGAACTGCTTGGAAATCCTTTGCTAGCTTCGCATCAGCAATCTTTTTGCTGGCCTGTAGTTCCAAACAAGGTCATCAACACATCGTGTAATACATCAGCAAAAAAGAAACATAGAAATGTTCCTTAAAATAGTAATGATCATAGATTCATAGGCAATCAATAAAGCAGCTGATATAAGAAATGCAAATGCTACATTTGATCACTACATGATTCTAAAATCTGCTTGTAGATTATTTCTCCAGTGGCATGCCAACACACTTGGAAATATCATGACTGAAGCATATTGAGTACTTCCTCCGTTTCACAATGTAAGACTTTCTAGCATTGCCCACATTCATATAGATGTTAATGAATCTAGACACATATTCATTAACATCTATATGAATGTTGGCAATGCTAGAAATTCTTACATTGTGAAACAGGGGGAGTATTTAAGAAAGCCATTTGTTTTATGTGCTCTGGCAAATCACTGTTTGCAGTAGTCAGGCAAAACTAATAATGATACAGATAAAAAATACCCAAATTAGAAGTGATGTTCCAGTCAGAATATAAGAACTGGGTAGGTTCAGTTTCCAAACCAATATGCATTATTACACTCTTCTGTACTTTGAAGAGAAATGTCTAAATTGAAGGTTTTCTGGTTCAAAAAGTAGCATCACATGTTGCAATTCCATTTCATTTTGGTGCAAAAAGTGAAGAGTACCAAAATGATTCTGGTTTCAAACATACAAGATTAAAAACAGTTTCAATTCTGTTTTGAGAAAAAGCAACTCGGACAAAGATGCAAGAGAATACTTACGCTGACTTCGACACGATGATCAGCCTCGCTAGCTTGTTTAAGCTTCTCCGATGTGTCCTTCACCAGTTGTGTTATGTGTTGACGTGTCTTGTGTCTGCAAGCAACACCAACAGAAAGTAAATCAACCCATCAAACCAAAAAAATAACTAGTCTAAAGTACAGAAAAAAAAGGTTAATTACAGCCAGGCATAATACAAGTTACTATTACATTCTAAAATATAAGACAGCATTCCAGGCCATACATGGGATAAATTGCATCAATTTCAGTAGAAAGGAATGGAGAAAACATCTTATTTGCCATCGGATCTATTCATATACCAGGAATGGCACGATTCATCAATTCTACCTAAGTTCAGCGGCTATCACCCAAACATGAATTGCTAGTAGATAAATTACAGGCAGGGCTCCCCAAATTGAATCCCTAATTATCACGAATACATAATTATCACGAACAGAAGGGAGAAGCAATCCTAAGCAACACGTAATAAGAGAGATATCACCAAGAGAAGGGGAGAACCGATCCCTAAACAACACATAATAAGAGAGATATAGGTTCATCACGCGAATCGACCGCATAAACATAACCTAATCGAGATCGCAAATCATGCAGCGGAACCGCACAATTCTCCCCCCAAAATTCATCACGCGCATCCAAAATCGGACCCCCGCGGATCGCAAAATCCCCAGCGTCCCCCGCTCCAAATCAAACCAAAATCAAACAGACGTGGGGGTAGGTAGAGAGCATGGCGCGGGGGGGAGCCTCACATCCTCTCCCGGAGGTCGGGGGTGTCCTTGGGCGTGCCGAGCGTGTTGACCAGCCGCTGGAACGTCGACACAGCCGTGTTGATCTGGAACACCCCCGACGCCACGGCCTGCGACGCCCCCGCCCCGGCGGCCGCGGCGCCCGCCCTGCCGCCGCCCCTCCGCGGCAGCCCGCGGGCGTTCCCCGCCTCCAGGTCCTGGAAGCTCATCCTCCCTCCTCCCCTCCCCGCCGCCTCCTCCTCCGATCGGGGTACCGAAGAATCGCCGCGCGGGGGAGCCCGGTGTCTCGCGGCCGGCCGCTCGCCGGAGGAGGATTTGGGGGGGTGGAAATCGAGCCGGAGTCGGAAACGTGGCCTTCGTCGACCTCGCGTTGGCGTCTGGAGGGGGCGTTTTGTTTCCTTGGCGTGGAGTTAATTTGGGGGGGATTTGGTGGTGTTGGATTCCGCAATTCCCTCGGGTTGGGATACCGGGTGGAGCCAAGGCTCGAGACGCTGGCGCTGCTGCTAAATTATGGTGTTCCGCGCTGGGATCCGGGCCCCACACGGCAGGGTCCGTCCGGGGTCAGGTCAGCCTCGCTGGCGCTGGCGCTGCCTTTCGTGGTGCGCGCTTCGGTGTGGGCCCATCTTAGGTGGATTAATTAATTGAGCTGTTAACTGTGCACGTGGATTTTTTTTAAACGCAATACACGCCCTCGCAATACGCGCATACTCCTACAAATATACCCGCGTATCCTACGCCTATCCTCCTATAAGCACACATACACATCCGATCCCTATAAGTTGTCTCGTTGTCTACAGATATATCATCTATAAAAAAGAATAAACAACCTATGAGTGTTCGACTCATAGGGTTAGCTATGAGTCGCATCACTCATCCTTATTAATACGCATGTACATTTAACCTGTATGAATCGTCTTGTTGTTCACACATATGTTACCAACCACTAAAAAAATAAATAACCGTAAATATGAACATTTATATCAAGTATTTACTTGAATCTGAATGGATTGATTCTAACACACAAGTATTGAGCTACATCCACTTCGGTGCACGTGAAATTTGTAAACCAACTAATAGTAATACCACTGATACTCTTTTTTTCTAGTACAACAATTTTGTTTGAAAATGAAATTTTACATTAATGTATAATACTAATGAAAGTAACGTGTTTATTTATTTTTAGAATTTTTGATAATATTTATTAGTTGGAGTACATCTGAAACTCTTAGGCAGTTTGGGACAGCATCGTGGGTTAATTTTGATTTAAGTAAGAGCTTGACAGTTTGGGCTTTTGGTTTGAGCAAGTGGTAAGAGTAATTAACAATCTATTTGTCGGATGGGAGAGACCGGCGGCAACGGCGACGTGAAACCCAAGGCAGGAGGAAAGCAGATTAGTGAGAAGGATGGGAAACCTTTGGATGATTATCAGTTCAACCTGTGGAATTGTGGATGGCACGGCGGCCGACTATAAAATCTTTTGATATTGCACGTCATTTTCCATGGCCTATTGGGAACATGATAAATTGAGTTTTTTTTCCTCTTAATTGAATTGACTCCTTTAAGCATTGTTATGCTCGTTCGTGGTTTTTGCTGGATGAAGTTCGCTACTTAACTCGTGTCAAATCCACTTATGTGAGATGTCATTTTATATAGTATGGCCTTTGTATTTTAATATATGATATTGTTTAACTTTGTTATGTATATTTAGTGTGTAACATTGATCACTGTGTATTTTGATGTTAGGATAGAAAGTCTGCTATGTCTGGACGAAAATACACCTAAATAAGTTTAACAGAATAAAGTCAATAACATTATATATTTGGATAAAAGGTATTTTTATTTATAGAAATTATGATCCGGAGCTTTATATGTAAGGTAGTAGGGTTTATAATACCGGTTGACCATTAAATTTCGAGACATGTCGGTATCACAGCTTCCAAAAAATTTCGATCGATTTTCAATAAATTATGATTAAATTTTGATCAAATTTACTGTTTGGTATTTAAATATGTACGAAAGCATTTCAAATTCTAACCGAAAATTAATTCCGATCCGCATCGAAAAACCACGAAAACCGGCTTTCGTCGCTCAGTGAACCTATTGTAAGCACAACCAGCAAATTCTCCTTGGATGACACTAAAAATTTAGCCAGAGGGGACAAGGTGCAAATTCTCCTTGGATGACACTAAAAATTTAGCCAGAGGGGACAAGGTGCCTTTGAATCTTTTTTTGAGGAACCAGGTGCCTTTGAATCTTGGATCGATCATGGATGTTCTGCTTTTTCGCAACCGTGAAACCCTGTCTTCTCTGTCTCGGTGTGACGCGGGCATGGACTAATGATGGGCAGGCCGTGAAATGAATGGACAACGTAGCCGAGTTCTCTTCTCCATCTCGTCTTCTCATCAAGTCCGAACAGATGTGCTACTAGGATGCATGCTACCTCCGTTCATCGATTATACGCTAGCTGCTGAAACTTAAAGCCATACCTTTTTATTAATTTCCTGTATTATACTCATGCCATCCCGGCTTCGACTTACTAGCTCTTTTTTTTAGTACTCAACGAAATATTATGATATATTATTTTTTTAATTACACAATACAAGATAGACACTCACAACGCACGCACATTCACCCCTATAAAGATACGCACATGAAACCTACCCCTATAAGCATCTTCGAAGACTGGACCGGTAAATTCATCCTGAAAATTGACGAAGTCACTACAGACATCTCGCTATCGATGGTTACGTCGCCTACCACTAAATCAAAATGAATCTTTTGAAGCGTAGAGTAAATAATCTGTTTAGATAATCTAAAAAGAACAGGGCCAAGCAACATAAGAAACCGATGATGTTCTGCATAAGATGTTGAAAAGGGTATATTTGATCGCTATCTAATGACACTGTTTTTGTTGTTGTACTATTTAAATTGATACCATTGATCAAAGCTTAACAACTCAAAAAAAAATGGCAGTTATTCACGAACGGCGTACTCATTCAGAATTTTAATTTTTCGCGAACGCCATTCAGAATTTTAATGAAACGGAACCTTCTCTGCAACACCTTGCTTTGCATTGTGAAAAGTGTAAGAAATTAAACATGAATTCATGTTGCTCTGTGTACAATCAATTGTACATCCGGTTACTGCAAAACCGGTTTCCTTTCGTGTGATTAATTACTTTCGGTTTGAAGTTAAACTTTCTTTTCAATTTACTGTTTGACTCAAATCCCTCAATGCCCAACCGAGCTATATACCTACTCCCCGGCGAGCATGGTATCCGTGGACTTGATCAGGTCTCCTAGGAAAAATTCATCGGCGGTAGTTAAAATGGCCGGAAAATTTTGTCACGCATGACTCATTCGACGCATTCGTGATCTATGCATGGTAGTACATTAGGTCCGTTCAGATCGTTACATCTTACCAACATTACACAATTAAACTATTTCTAACATTACATATTACATAAATATTAATGAATCCAGACATATATGCAAAATATATATATTGATCAATGGATAAATCTAGCTAAGTCAAAAAAAAATCTTACAATATAAAAAAGAGAGGGAGTACGTAGTATAAGAGGAGCGAACATGTATACACTTACTTTATAAATGATATTCCCTCTGGACCTGTTTGGCTGGTTGGTACAGTCACTGTACGCAGCCGTTGCTGCTGCAGCTGCAGACTCAACTTACTGTTTGTGTTGGCTGCACAACAGTAAAGTTAAGTGCAGCCAAACCGGCCCTCTGTTTTTTTAATATATAACGCCGCTAATTTTTTAAGATATATTTCATCATTTATTTTATTTAAAAAATTATGTAATCATTATTTATTTTATTGTGACTTGATTTATCATCAAATGTTTTTAAGTATGACTTACAATATTTTATATTTGCACAAAAAAATTACATAATATGAGTGGTCAAATGTTTATAAAAAAATCAACGGCATCATATATTAAAAAACGGAGATAGTAGTATTATATTTCTACACTCTACAGACATGTTAATTTGGACCTTAAAAATTCTGGTCAATCTCACCTATGCGGAGCTTTTGTTTCCTATGAAATTCTAGCAAAATTTACATGCGTGCTTGCAGAAATGACATAACTTCCGCCAAAACATGCTTGACTAGTTGACTTGAATGGTTCAATGTGGCAACACGCTTGCCCGGTCATTCATGAGCACCGTGAACCTTCGCATGTTTTTTGAGTCAATGCATGCGTACAGTCTACTGCTTTGATCGGTCCCAGAAGGACTCTTTTAGATTTCTCTCTTTTCTCTTCCAGTGTAAAATTCTGTGTTCTCTTGACCATAGTAACACCAATAGTTCTTTCTCTCTCCAAAATTTTCAGAGATCGATGGAGATAGCTAGCGAGATGGCGAGATCACCTCACCTCAGTACCTCACTTTGCGTGAGTGGAACAAACAAACTGAGAAGGTGTTGTCTGGCACTTGACCGACAATTATAGCTGTAGGCAGCAGGAGACGTCTCATTATTTCCTGTATGGCTGTATACAGCATTACTTGCTTCCAAAATTTAAATTTAAAATTGATTTTAATTTTTTTTACCAAAGTTTAATTTCCAGTATTGATATTTAAGTCGTAAGAACATATATGTATATATAAAAAATTTACTCACAAATTATTTTTTAAATATGTTGTACGGTGTATTATCCATATTTAGCTAAACGATGGGACCCACAGCCAACTGAAACGATCAAGGGCAATGTAATAGAGAATTAAATTTTAAAATATACATTGTTATCCTCGATCTTGCATATATGCATTTGAAAATTTTACGAAGATATACATTTCCCGCTATTTAGGAACGTGACACCGTGTTGTTAGCACAACTCGAAGGCGCGAGACTGACTGGTGGGGCGGTGCCGTACGGTGCAAATCAACCAGTCTCTCGCAGGGTTTAACTTTTCGTTTACAGTGGTTGTATCGAGCGGTGCCGATATTCGAACTTTGGAATACAATTTAGTTAAATTTAAATAAATATTACCAAAATTAAAAAATACTAAAAATTTTGGTCGAAATAATATCGTATTGAAGGGGTTCGAAATGACCGAAATCTCCCAAGTTAATTTCAGTCCCAGATGTCGAACCCTGGTCTGTAGTACACTCGTACTGCGGGATCTCGGCGCGACAGCGACCACGCCGGAACAATATCACCGTGTAACACGTTGCAATGAGGAGGTCGGGTACAGTTGCGTGTTGTTGTCTTGAAAGCTGCTACTTTGATAGAAATATTTGGATTAAACATACAATAACCGAAGGTATAGATTTCTTGTGGTAAAAAGCACCTTTTTCAATACCATGATATTACCGTATCTATCTACATTGTTCACGTTGTCAACAATAGAACACAAACACACACGAATACAGGGAACACAAAAGTGGAGGGGCTAAGGGCTATAAACTTTTATTGCTGTCTTCTCTATGTTACAAATTAACTTTTCCCTCAACCCCTATGCTGTATTTATACCCATGATAGAATAGAGTCCTATAAAGATACATACATGTATATTTCGTATAAAGCCTACTTCATCCCTATAAGGATAGTGAAGAATAGGACGAGGGCACTGTTATCAAGTTACCCGACTAGTCGCGATTAGTCGTAGATTAGTCGTAAAGTCGGTCAAGCTAGTCGACTAAAGAGCCACGACTCGACCAAAAAGCTAGTTGTGCGATTAGTCGTGGTTAGTCGTAGATTAGTCGTAAAGTCGGTTGTAAATTAGTCGTGATTATCGTAGCAAATCACCAATTCACCATGCTAATTGGCTTATTGTTTAGTACTTTAGTTTTATTTCTTGTCGACTTATTGTCTTGCTTTTCTACTCCATTGTTCATAGTTTGTACTACATACATTTCTTAGCACGGTATAATAGTAGTAAAGATTTTATATTGCATCCCCTGTTTTTTTGAATGACCAAATCGTCGTCTAGCCGTGGACTAGTCGACAAGTCGGTCCAGGGGTACCTCGACTCGACTTTACGACTTGACAACCATGGAGGAGGGTACTATGACCCTCACGATCACGGCGCCGACCTCACGGTCGCTACAAATCCGACTTCTTCGGGAGATCAGTTTCATAACACTATCTATCTATTACTCCCTCCGATTCATATTATAACTCACTTTAATTTTTTTCTAAACAAACGTTGTTATAGATCAAATTAGTTTCATTAAATATAACATTGAAAATATTTTGATAATATATATGTTTCATATTGGAAATGCTAATATATTTTTCTTTAAAAGTGGCATATAATATGAGAAACAAAAGTAGTATATTATTAAAAATAGCTTTGAAAGAAAGCACCGCATTAATTCTGAAGGCTAGAAATTATCACATTAATCAAATAAAAAGATAAAAGGTCTTAACAATTAAATTATGGTAAGTCCAAACTATAATGATACATATTGATTGATATAGTTGTATACAAAACATAATTAAATAAATAGAAATAGAAGCTGCGAGTTGTATATAAAATTTAAGCAAATCCAGACCTAATAGAAAAATAGAAGCTAAGTGTGGTATATAAAATCAAATATACCCCTACATATAATGGTATGAATAGAAAAAAATAGAGTTGTATATTAAGTCTAACTTCACATGAATTATATAGCTCCGCATAAAACTGAATGAGGCAATTTTGTAGTTACGTAATTATGAAAAGGTATAAATGCGTGATTAGAACTACATCCCAAAGATCATAAGAATATCCAAACTAGGATGAAAATGGTCGGAAACAATATTATTATTTCATTATTTCTATAAAAACGGTCGGAAAATTTTCATATTTTTGAATTTAACTATCTAGTATTAACTTTAATGTAACAGAATTGAGAAAAACTATTTTTTAGAAACATTAATAGTCGATAAAAACATTATTATAATATTAGTTTACAAAAAGTTATCAGCACAGTCGAAAAATTTTCATACCACCCTCGCTCCTTCCCAAAACGATATATATGTCTAGGAGTTTCTGACTTTTGGGCCTACGAGCCTTGAGGAGAGAATATCAAGTGCTACTGTGCTATCAATGTTAAAAAATACATCCAAAAAGTTGCAAAAAGATATTAAAAAAATTCGGAGATGTGTAGCTCTAAGACATATAGCATCACACGAAAAATCAAATCAAAATACAATGTAGGTAGGAAAAAAAAAGATAAATCACAGTTGAATGGTAAAGTGACATGCTTGAAACACTGTTGGAGCATAAATTTATTATTTTTGTTTCTCCTACATCATATTTTAAGCTGATTTTTTTGTGTGATGCTACATGTCTTAGAGCTACACATCTCTGATTTTTTTTTTACATTTTTTTGCCACTTTTTGGATGTATTTTTTGATGTTGGTAGCACGGTAGCACCCGATATTCTCTCGAGCATTGAGCAAAGCAACCAGGCAAGCGGCAGCAGAGCGCGAGTCGTTCATGCGACATCATGCGACCCACACCGAGCCGAGCATCGCGCGAGTCATGCGACCCACACCGGAGCGCCCAAATCCTCGGAACGCAAAGCTCCCCGCTACTACTCTACTCTCCTACTAGTCGTCTACTACTCGGCCAGGTGAGGTGCCCAACCACCGCCGTGGTAGCGAGCGCGCGACATGGCGGCGGCGGAGGTGAGGCACCGGACGGTGGAGGTGGCGAGCGGGGTGCGCCTGCACGTGGCGGAGGCGGGCCCGGAGGACGGGCCCGCCGTGCTGCTCGTCCACGGCTTCCCGGAGCTCTGGTACTCGTGGCGCCACCAGATGCGCGCCCTCGCCGCGCGGGGGTTCCGCGCCGTGGCGCCCGACCTCCGCGGCTACGGCGACTCCGACGCCCCGCCGGGCCGGGACTCCTACACCGTGCTCCACCTCGTGGGCGACCTCGTCGCGCTCATCGCCGACGTCGGCCAGCCCCGGGTGTTCGTGGCGGCGCACGACTGGGGCGCCGCCGTGGCGTGGCAACTGTGCCTGCTCCGCCCCGACCTCGTCACGGCGTTCGTCGCCCTCAGCGTCGAGTACCACCCGCGGAACCCCACGAGGAGCCCCGTACAAACCCTCAGGGCCGTGTGCGGGGACGGCCACTACATCTGCTTCTTCCAGGTGAACAGCAACCATTTAATCCCTTTTCTGAATTTTTGTACGACGCAGGCAGAACAATGAAATTATTGAGGTCCCCTAGCAATTAAGATTGATGGGTTGGGTTGCAAGTTAGTACTCGTAGTAGAAAAATCAGAGCAATTATGAAGCTATGTTCTTCTGTCCTAGCAACATTGATGGTTGTTGTTCCACGCAACTTAAAAGTGGTGAACAGCTGCTGTCTGCTGGAACGATTTTACAATCTTTGTTAGGACAGTTAGGCGAGTGTTTGTCGGTGACGCTTGTGCGCAGCGGCCTTCCGGGGATGACCACTACATCGCTGTCTGCAGCGGCCTTCCCCCAATGCTTCCCTTCTGGAGCAGCGGCCTTCCACGAGCGGCTCTGCTCCAGTCTGCTCAAGGTTCAGAGGGAGTGCTGTCGCGGGTTCGACACAGTCGTGACCCTTGGCGCTTGGTCCATTTGGAAGGAGAAGAACAGCCGCGTTTTCAACAATTGCACACAGTCCTGGCTGACGTTCTTGCAGCTATGGCGCAAGAGGACGCCCTCTGGCTGCTTGCTCATCCCTCGTCGCCCGCGCTTCCTAGATACTTCCTCCGTTTCAGGTTATAAGACTTTCTGGCATTGCCCACATTCATATATATGTTAATAAATCTAGACATATATATGTGCCAAGATTCATTAACATATATATGAATGTGGGCATTGCTAGAAAGTCTTATAACTTGAAACGGAGGTAGTAGCATTCTTGGTTGCTAGGTCGTCACGTTGTGAGCATGACTGCATGAGAGTAGGCTCAAGTCCTTGTTTTCCATTTCCTTCTTTTTTTTTCCCTTCCTTTTCTCCCCGCCCCCTCCCTCTCATCTTTGTTTGGTCATTCCTGTAAATTTTATTCCTCTTAATACAAAGGTGAGCAATCCTTTTGAGTATTTCCAAAAAAAAACCCCATTACTTGTAGTTGTAGTTGTAGGTGTTCTTGACTATTGAGACTTCAGAAGGGTTAGATTTGAATTCTTTGCTCAATTGAAATAGATTACAACGAATAGATTAGTTAATTACAACGAATGTTGAATGACCTCAACATCCTAGGTAGGGAAATCGGAATGTATCCCTATTGCATTGCCAAGTTACTGGGTTCTTAAGGGTCCAAAGAATTATTGCTTCGAAGTAACCATGTTGTTCTCTGAAGACTGGCCATCCTTTGAACTATGTTCTTCTCATGATCCTATTGGGTAATATGCTTGGTAGCTCTAAATTCCAATATTATGCTGAGCTTAACATAACAGTAACTCCTGCTTGGAGAGCTATAACTATTCTTTTTTTATGTGGAGCTATAAATAGTTTATTCAGAAGCATGAGAGTATAGTCGATCTTGAAGAACATTGATGACTCCTGTCTCAGATATTAATAGCCTTATCTTGACATTCTCTTTACCCTTTTGGATATTGAATACAGCAGTCCATACTGTTTATTCAGAGGGAAAGGGTATCTGGAGTTTTAATCAGCTGTTTATCCTTGATAACAATCTGTCATCCTAACATCGTTTTATATTTTGTTTGTTGGAAATAATTATGCTTACAAATTACCGAATTATGTGTGCAGAAACCTGGAGTGGCCGAAGCTGAATTTGGTAGAGGTGATATAAAGTGTCTCTTGAAGAAATTCTATGGAATGCGCAAGGCAGCACCTCTGATTATACCCCCAGGCAAGACTTTATTTGACTCAATTGATTCAGATGGTACTTGCCCTGCATGGCTGTCAGAAGAAGACATTTCCTACTATGCCGAGAAATTTGAGAAGACTGGATTTACTGGAGGATTGAACTACTACAGATGCATAGACTTGTACGTCTCTTGGTTATACAGTTCATTGTTTTATTCATCCTTCATTGCTGTTAAGTGAGGAAAGCAACATGATATTGTTTAGCATTGTACAGGGAAAGTCATTCGAAATGCAGGCTCTAACTCCACTGAAACATGTTCTTTTCAAACAACAGTAAATTTGATATATATGGCTGAACTACATTTCCATTGGTGCCGGTGTCTTCAAGAATTTAAAATGAAAGAAGGCTTTTACCTGAGCTATTTTAGTCATTTATGATGTCACCCTCAGTAGTTTTCTGTTCATGCAGGAACTGGGAGCTGACTGCACCATGGACTGGAGTTCCAATAAAAGTTCCGACAAAATTCATCGTTGGAGATCAGGACCTTACGTACAACATTCCAGGTGTAAAAGATTACATCCACAAGGGTGGTCTAAAGGCATGTGTGCCAAATCTCGAAGATGTGGTTGTCATGGAGGGTGTTGCCCATTTCATCAACCAGGAGAAGCCTGATGAGGTCTCCGACCATATTTGCGGGTTCTTTAGCAAGTTCTGATATGTGCAAAATCTCTTGGAGCCTGCTTGCTAATTGTACTGTAAAAACTAGAACCATTATGCCAGTACTGATATCTTCCAAATATATTGTGAATTTCAAAATCAAGCAGTTTCTGTTCACATGGCCGATACGATAGTGTGTCATAACCAGTTTGGATTGTGGACTAAAGGCGATGAAGATTGAAGAATGGCTCTCCTAGGCTCCTATAAAGCTATGTGATGTTATAAGTTTTTTTTTTTCGTTGGGGAAGCTAAATATTCCAGAAAATTTGAAGGAATCCTGAATTTGCTGGGATTAATTTCAACTCAAATTGAATTGTGTTATGTCCATTTAAAACTATTAATGTATTATTTCATGTGAAATATAGCACAGAATAATAAACGTAAGACATCACCAGGGTTCCATACGCTGACCTTCTCATTTACCTCTTAGCTTATTAACTATAGTCAAAATTTAAATTTTCAGAATGTAATTTTGGAGTTGATTTTAGGTTTTTTTTTCCATCGTAGTATTGATTATTAATCGTTAATTATATAGATAATATATAAAAATTTTACTCACAAATTATTTTGGTTGCATTGTTTATTCTAAAGAGCTGATATTTTCTCCACTTAGAACTATACTCTCCGTTCCAGAAAAAAATTAACTTCTGACTTTTCTAAAATCTATAAATTTAAAGCTATGCTCAGATTTATACTCCCTCTGTTTCTAAATATTTGACACCATTGACTTTTTAGCATATGTTTGACCGTTTATCTTATTCAAAAACTTTTTGTGAAATATATAAAACTATATGTATACATATAAGTATATTTAACAATGAATCAAATGACAGGAAAATAATTAATAATTACTTAAATTTTTTGAATAAGACGAATGGTTAAACATATTTAAAAAAATCAACGGCATCAAATATTTAGAACCGGAGAGAGTAATTAAAAGTTGGTCTTTTTTTACCGAGCGAGTAAAAAGCACTAGAAGCACAATCTGGGATGGGATTCTCGGCAGAAACTGTCACTGACATGTGGTCCCATTCTCTCCTAAGCGATTCCTGGCTGTATACTGGGGCCACGTCGAGCACCACCTACACGGGAGGAAACCGAGCGCCAGCGCCGGCAAACGGAGAATCCCGGCGGAGATGCCGAACCCCAAGCCACCGGCCGGTCGCGCCGGCGGAAACCACGACGGGGCTCTGCCTCTGGCCGGTTTCGCCCCGTACAACCAGATGCCTCCCCCAAACTGGCTGACACACCGATGCCGAGCGGCCGGCGCGCGCGGCTACAAAGGCAGAGCAGGCAGAGGACGGGCTGGATTTTCAAACGCTCGCCGCGGCGCGCGCCGATCGATCGATCGATCGAGGAGGAGCCCTCTACGAGATGGCGGCGGCGGCGGTGCGGCACCGCGAGGTGGAGGTGGCGAGCGGGGTGCGGCTGCACGTGGCGGAGTCGGGACCGGAGGGCGGGCCCGTGGCGCTGCTCGTGCACGGATTCCCGGAGCTCTGGTACTCGTGGCGCCACCAGATGCGCGCGCTCGCCGCGCGGGGGTTCCGCGCCGTGGCGCCCGACCTCCGCGGCTACGGCGACTCCGACGCGCCGCAGGGCAGGGACTCCTACACCGTCCTCCACCTCGTCGGCGACCTCGTCGCCCTCATCGCCGACCTCGGCCGGCCCCAGGTTGGTTTACGTTTACGGTTTACCATCCTTATTAGCAGTTAGTAGCATTAGCAGCATCAGTCCCCATTGTTTGTTTGATTGCTCGAGGGTGATTTGGTTGGTGCTCTCAAGGTGTTCGTCGCGGGGCACGACTGGGGCGCCGTCGTGGCGTGGCAGCTGTGCCTGCTCCGGCCGGACCTGGTGACGGCGCATGTCAGCCTCAGCGTGGAGTACCAGCCGAGGCATCCCCGGATGAGCGTGCTCCAGGCCGTCAGGGTTCTCTGCGGGGACGATCACTACGTGTGCCGCTTCCAGGTGAGCAAGGCAGAAAGAACGCGTGCAGTTACCTGTCGAAATTCAAATTTGGACGGTCAATTCAAATTTTGGATTTGAATCATAAATTCATAATTCAAATCCTTGTGGCCACCACTGCCTGCAGTGATCTGAATTCTGAAGCATCAGCTATTGATGTTTTTGTTGGAAACGATTACGCTTATAGGAATTTTGATGCATATGCAGAAACCCGGAGTGGCTGAAGCTGAATTTGCTCGACTCGATTTAAACCATCTGTTTAAAATGGTGTTTGGAATGCGCAAACCGGCAACTATTATTCTACCCCAGGACAAGACATTCTTTGATGCAATTGATTCAGATGGTACTTGCCCTCCATGGCTATCAGAGGAAGACATTTCCTACTACGCTGACAAATTCGGCAAGACAGGGTTCACAGGAGGATTCAACTACTACAGATGCATTGACCTGTATGTCTCACTCTCATGGTTTCCCGTTCACTGCTTCGTTCATGCCGTTCATCGTCAGCCAAATGTATTGTTCTTGCAGGGATTGGGAGCTGACTGCACCATGGACTGGGGCTCTGATAAATGTTCCGACAAAATTCATCGTCGGTGACCTGGATCTCACATACAACACACCAGGTGTGAAGGATTACATTCACAAGGGTGGATTCAAAGCCAATGTGCCGAATCTGGAGGATGTGGTTGTCCTGGAGGGAGTTGGCCACTTCATCAACCAGGAGAAGCCTGATGAGGTTTCTGAACACATCTGTGAGTTCTTTAGCAAGTTTCTGATGTAAACGAAATCTGGTGGAGTCTAGTACATGTCTGTATGTCGACTACAGACATGAATTCCACGGTACTAAAAATCTCCAAATAAAATATCATGGCCACTTTTATTACAGTAAAATTTGTGTGAATTCTTTGAATCGTGATACTTCTTTAGACAACGACAGGCCCATGGTGTAACTTAGCGATGAAAACGGTCGGAAAACGTCTCAACCATTTTCATGACCATAATTTTTTTTTCAAAACGGAATCGAAAATGGTAAATCTAGAAACGAAAACGATATTGAAAATATCGGAAAACCTGAAACCAACTATACTGACGGAAACATGTCGGTACCCATCGAAAGCCGATAATAAATATTGGAAACACTAAACTGTAAAATCGCACACTTAACTTTGCATAACTATATAATGACAAAATAAATTGAAGGTACGCTATGTAAATTATAACCTTGTACTCGAGTTATGGATTTGTTTGAAAAGTTGAATCGCCTCTAAACTATGGGTCAAATAAAAAAACAGACCATCAATACTAGCATACTTAGAAATATGGTAATTACCATAATATAAAAATGGTAATTACTGTAAGGATGCGGTAAAAGTCAGAAACACTCTATATGTAGCAAAATCATTTTCATTCCATTTTCATATATTTTATCATTTCTACTTTCGTTTTCGTTGGTAACCATTTCCATATTACTCGACCGGTTAAAAATCGGAAATGAGGATTGATTAGAAATTTCACTAACCATTTTCACCCTTAGTGTAACATTGTGTTCTATCCGATTTTACACCGATGAAAGGCACAATCATATCACTCGATAGCGGAGGGTCGTTTTTCCAATAGTTTAGGGGTGTGAGCATTTGATTTAGTATCATATATAGCTAGTTTTGGACGAAAATAATAGTTTGGGGGATAAAAAGTCTTTTTTTTTCCCACTGGCAGGATGCATTCTTAATTGTTGTCTACAGTCTTAGAAAGTTAGAATGGAATTTTCTTCGCCTGAATTCCTGGGTACCTTCAAATGTCAAACCACATGTGGCGGTTAAACTTTCGAAAGCCAAACCACATGGGCCGGTCAAACCTTCAAAAGGCAAAACAAAAAAAAAAGGTGTGATACTTATTTGCTGATTTAATGTAACATGTAGGAGAACCATATATCAGGGCATCCACAAGACTATAATTTGTCCAGTCTTTACGACATTCTAAAGTCACCTCTATATATTATGAATGTAGTTGTATAATGCTTGCGCTATCCATATACAAATGTTTATAAGGAATATAATAATAATAATAATAATAATAATAATAATAATAATAATATTCTTGTTTTATTCCTTCATGTCTTCCTTCTTGCACATAACCTATCCAACATATATTTTTATTTCTTCCTCACAAAAAATATATATATTTATTTCTTGACAGGATGTATCTTATAACGCAGTTTAAGGCTTAATTAACCATGCTTTGTAGGAAATAAAAATATTAAAAACTAATACTCATGGTCACATCAATAATTGACTGGTTGAGCGATCTTACCCTTCCCTTATGGATGAGCATAATTTTTTGGTCTGCATTTCATGTTTACCAATAATACACCTTAGGCGGTTCTGCAAAGAAATTGATACACAAGAAGAAATGCCGAAGTACTGTGGCATGTGGAAAGCCGTATGTTTGCCGTGGCAAAGTTTGACAATTAAACAACCAAATATGTTTCTTCTTTTTTTCTCTGCCTAGGCGTGACTAATTCATCGCTGGGAGTCTTATTTTTTTCTCTTCATAGATAAAAGGCAATAGTGCAATAAGCATACCGGGTAGAATATACTTCATATGAAATATGAAAATAAAATTTTAAGGGCTATTTATTCAGCAGTTAACAAAAATTCAAGTCACTTTTTTTAATGATTGTGATTGTTTCAAGATCCATGTTGCATCTATAGCCCTAATTACCAACTCTCTCAGCTCCTGATTCACGCTACCGCCGTCACACTCTCCTTAACAAGTTGTACCACACCCATCTCCACCTCCACTAGCTTAGCTGACCCTTCCCCTCCCTCCTTCCTTCCTCCTCCTCCCCCGTCTCCACCGCTCCATCGATCGGAGCTACTACTGTCATATTGTCTTCTTGATGTTTGGTACTCGCAACAGAGCTGATTGTAGCCGCCACCACCTCTACCTTCTAATTACATGGTCTTTTCTGCACTAGCCACCGACCCTTCTGATCACCCTCTTCCATCTCCACAGCTCTAGCGATGCCACCGCTACTGTTGGTCCTCCACCGCTCTGAGCACCCCACTAAACTCACCTTCACCACCCGCCACCTCCTTCCTACAACCGCCAACGCAAAAAGCTAATCCGGTGAAATGTTACTGGATTTCAGAGCTCGTCAAAGAAGTTACTCCCTCTATCCCATAATCTAAGGCGCGGTTAAAGTTGGCACCGTCTTCAAAACTAATTTTTAGCTTATAATTTCTCATATACTATAAGATTTATAGTAACAAAATTATAATCATATGAAAGTAAATTTAAATCTCAATCTAATGATGTAATTTTTAACAAATAAAATTCATTTCATATTATACTAAGTGTTGGTCAAATGTTTTAAATGTTAAATCTTGAAATGCGTGCGCGTCTTATATTATGGGATGGAGGGAGTATTTTTTTTTCGCCAGGCTGTCGCCGTAGAGGTTATTGTTGTCGTTGCTGTCATCATAGTTGATGATGAGTCCTCGCCATCCTTCTCCCTCACACCTTTTGTTCTTGCTAGCGCTGGATCTTCGATCGATCTAACGGAGTTCATCATTTGGGGGATTCTGAACAGGAAATGCAATAATAACAAGCGTTAGAACAGTAAACAAATGCGCGTTTTCTTTTCAAAATATATTCACTTAATTGTATTCGCACGTACATACAGAAATAATAAGAGAAACAAATTTGTCTTCGTGTTCGATCACGTCGTGTCGTGGTCACCGTAGATAGAGAGCGGACTCGATGGACGTGCTCCTCTCGGCGGTGGCCAGCGACCTCATCGGTCGGCTCATCTCCTTCCTCATCAGCAAGTATCAGCAGCCGGCCGCCGCCGCCGCCGATGGCGCCAGGCTGCAGCGAGCGTTGCTGCGAGCGCGCGTCATCCTGGAGGAGGCCGAGGGGCGGCAGGTCACCAGCCTGGCCGTGCTGCGGCAGCTCAGGCAGCTGAGGTGGGAGATGTGCCAGTCCGCGTACGCGCTCGACGCGCTGATGATACGGGCCGCCGCCGCGGCGAGCTGCCGCCGTCGTCGTCGTCGCCGCCGGTGCCAGCCGCTGCTGCTCAGCTTGGGCGGTGACGGCGACGTCGCCACGGTCGTGGAGAGCCTAGAGGCCGCGCTGGGCGGCGCCAAGGAGCTCGTCGTGCTCCTGGCCGGCTGCCCTCGCCTGACCCGGCACCCGTATGACGCCTACCTGTTCATGGAGCGGTGCATGTTTGGCCGGCAGGTGGAGAAGGAGCAGGTCGTCGACTTCCTGCTGCGGCCAGCCTGCTCGTCGGCCGGTGACCCGAACCCGGGCGTCCTCCCCGTTGTCGGCGGTCGGGAGGTCGGGAAGCGGACGCTGGTCGAACACGTTTGCATCGACGAGCGGGTGAGGCAACACTTCGCCAAGATCCACCGTCTCAGCAGTGATGATCTGACTGCGGCCGGCGACGAGGATGAGTACCGGAGATTTGGCATCGATCCTAGCTCAAGGTGCCTGGTCGTGGTCGACCTCGTCGGCGACGTCGACGAGGAGCCATGGAGGAGGCTCTGCGCGTCGGTTCGCCGGGACAGCAAAGTGATCGTCATCTGCAGGACGGCGGAGCACGCGGCGCGACTGGGGACGGCGCCACGGCCGGTCGCAATCGACAAGCTGCGGCGGCCCGAGCTCTGGTACTTCTTCCGCGCCCTCGCGTTCGGCGCCGCCGACCCGGAGTACCTCCCGGCCGAGATGGTCGCCATCGCCGCCAAGCTCTTCGAGACGAACCGCGACTTCGCGGTGTTCACCGCCCTGAACACGCTCGCCGCGTTGCTGCGCGCCGACATGGCCTTGCACTCGTGGCGCCGCCTCGCGCGGGTCCTCGGCGAGTCCGCCAACCTGCGCCTGCTCAGCGACGCCGCCCATGGCGGCCGCCGCGAGCGCTACGGGGAGGAGGAGGACTTGTACATATGCAGGCCGTCCATGGACGCTCCCCACTGCCTGTTCTACGACAGGCGCAAGATGCCGACGCCGACGCCGGCGGGTGGCGGCGGCGAGCGGCTTCCGACGGTGACGATGCAGGACCTGCTCACCGGCCGCGTGGTGCCCGGCGTTGACGCGGTGCGCTTCGACGTGCTGGTGTGGCAATCTCCCATACCACCGTACTGCAGCTACGTAAGAACGTGCGAGATGGACAGAGATCGGCACGTCGTGGTCGTGGCGGCGGCATCGGGCGGGAAGCGACTTGAGAAGAGGAGGCAGCGCGCCACTTTGGACCAAGAGTGGAACAAGAAGAAGCGCGAGGCGGCGAGGCCCGGTGGATGAATGAGTCCTAATAAATTCGTAATTGGCTATCCCAAATTTGGGAATGGATTGTTAGTTGTTACATTTTGTTATGTACTACTCTACTACCTTCGTCCCATATAAATTACAATTCTAGTTTATTTAGCATAGAGTAAGGTTTGGGAAAAAGACTGTGGTGCCTCTTATTAAATGGTGTATAGTAGTAGATAAGAATGTAAGGATAGTTGAGGGTAAAATAGAAAGAAATTTGAATGAGAAATGATTAATGAGACCCATTAGTACTCGACAATTATTTTAGGATAAATTCAAATCCTAGAAATACAATTATTATGGGACAGAGATAGTACATGTATGTTGACCACAGCTGAGAAAAGCCGTTTACATATGACTAGTATCCACTTATCTACAAAAATTACTTCTAAAAATTTATCAGATATAAATATATTATAATCATAATATAATTACATTTTAACTTGTATATAACTATAATATAATTTATATGTACAAGTTACAATGTACCTACATTACAATATACTATATTTATATTTAATAAGTTTTTATGAGAAAATTTATCGACATATATACACACACACAGCGCAGGGGTTTGGATCGAAGATTTGTTCTTTTGACCGAGTGTGTTGGGGTTAGATCATCCGGAGGATACACCCTTATTTGGGTAGTACGTCTGTAAAAAAAAAAATTAGAGCATAGTCAGGAAGCGAGTCGATAGCAGGTGGCCAGGTGGGAATTTGGATTGGTCCTAGAATAAAAGATTGTTATAAAGGAGTTGTTTGAAAAGGGGTTTTTAACTTCTAAATTACTTTAGACGTAAAGCTGTGAAGCGAACTGAATTTTCCTTTTTTTTATCACTTAGTTTGCTCCGCTTTCTTGTTTGATAAAACTGAAACAGTTTAGTTGAGTTTTAGCTTCAAAAGAGATAAAGGTGAAACTATAGTCCTGCTAAACGTTCCTATAGATGAATAGCTCTAGCTTTGTGAAATGAAAATTGCATCATTAGGCGGTTAATCAACCCCAATGCACAAGAGAAGAATTAAAAGATATTGCCGGCACGAAAGTAATTTACTAATAATAGTTTATAGACACGGGGAGTCGAAAAAAAAAAGACACGGGCCAACATACAGATATGAGAATTACGAGATCAAATCAATGAGCGCTAATACAGTACAAGAATTGATCAAACGGCATGGATGTTCAGCTTGGCGAGGCGGCGCGCGGCGAGCACGGCGTCCCTGCGCTCCCTGCGCTGGGCGACCTCCAGTTGGTGGGCCGCGTCGCAGGCCGGCGAGCAGAGCACCGAGCGGCGCATGTGTTTGGGCACCTCGCCGCCGCAGTGTACGCACGCGGTCGGTGAGCTCCTCCTCAGCACGGGCAGCAGCAGCAGCACAGCCACCACCTCGCCGTCGTCGCCCTCCTCCTCCTCGACAGCCACGGGGTCGCCCAGGACGCTCTCCATGTAAGGGAACCACGGCTCGTCGCCGGTGCAGCGGACGCAGTGGCGGCCGTCGTGGCTTCGGACGATGCGGAGGACGCAGTCGGCGGCGCAGGTGTGGTGGTGGTGGCAGAGCGCGGTGGAGAAGGCCATGAAGCAGTACATGCAGTAGGCGTCCCTGGGGTGCTCCTCGGCGAAGTCGTTGGCGTTGATGAGACCGATGACGAAGTCGGTGATGGGCAGGTCGGGGCGGCGAGGGTAGTGCGCGGGGATGACGGGCTTGCCGGTGGCGGCGTCGACACCGGCGATGGGGATGACGATGTGGGAGCCGAGCGGGACGAAGTGGTGGTCATCGCAGCAGTGGGAGCAGAAGGCGTGGACGCACCTGACGCAGTAGTGGTCTCGCCGGCACGTCTGCGACAGGTCCTCCAACTGTAGCTTGTGCTTCGCCATGGTGACGACCCCTGGATGGAGAGGCGGAGGCTGCCACTGCCACATCTCGATCTTTTTCGGTTGCACTTGCACTAATTGCTTGCGGATTGCCATAGTTCGACGCACGTACGCTTGTCTTCTGGTGACGGGTGGAGACTGGTGGACTGGTGGTATATATATATATGCCCACACGAGACGTACAACCGCGCCGATTCAGATTCCGATTCCGAACTCGATCAGGCCGGCCGGTCGCCTACTCGCCTCCCAATCGGATTCCGATTCCGAGACGTACAACCGCGCCGATTCATCTTCCTTGTCTCCGCTTCGTCTTCGTCTCAGACGAACTCGCCTCCCGACGCGCGCCCTTCGTCTCCCCTTTCTTGGCTCTCCTCTTCTTCCTCCTCCGCACCGGCGCCTCGAGTTCGCCTCCCGACGCGCGCCTGTTTCGATCTCTCCTGCGTTCTTTCAGGATGGGGGTACCCGTGGCCCAGCTCGGCAAGAGCAGCGGCGCCGGCGACGCGGCGACCGGTGGCGGTGGCGAGGTGGCGGATTTCTTGTTGGCCGACAGCTCCCCGAGGTAAGAAGAGAACTGAATTCCATGGTTTCATTAAGAAATCGATTCTTGCCAGATTTCTTGACCAAAAGAATGGTTCTTGATTGGAAATGGTTTTTTGCAGACGTTCCTCATCCGCGGCCAAGGAGACCGGATTGGATGGCACGGAGGGCACGCATGACGGCGGCGCTGCAGGCGACCACGGCGAGGCGGGCGAGGCCGGCGCGGCGGCGGCGCGCGGTCATGGCGGCGGTGGCGAGGTGGGCCCGGATGGTGATGGCGCGGATGGCGTTCAGGAGGAGGCGCTCGTGGCGAGGTGCGTCGTCTGTCGTCGGCGGCAGGTGGCCGATGAGGGTGAGGGAGGCGTCTGCTCAGTATGCCTGAGGAGGAGGATGCTATCATCGGTGGTCTGCGTCGACGACATGAGCGCCGTCGCCGACGCGACCGCAGGAGTGGGCATGCTCTACTACTGCCCGTCCTGCGACGCGTTCGGCCGTGGCGGCGTCCACGATCACGAGGTGCTCGTCCTCGGCATGTTCCGAGGTGACTGGTGCGCATGGTTGACAGGGGCCGAGAGGATGGCGCCCATCTTCCTAGGAATCGAGGTAATTGAAATGCTTGACTTGTTGCTTCTTCTTGTGCAGTTGTGCTTGTGCTTGTGGAGGAATTGAAAATTTTGCTCATGTGTTGTTTGCAATGCCAATGGTGATGGGTGCAGAGTGACCGGCTCCCGTCTCCGTTTCTTGGCCGGCCGTACTTGCTTCAGCCATCACCGGGCACCCGCTGCAGGGTCTGCTCCGACATTGCCTCGCTCGATGGTCTCTACAGCAGGCTGGCCACGCTCTGTACGATATCTTGCTGGGCGCATGCTGACCACGCTGCTGCTGCGGCGGCGCACCCGTGGGTTCTGTCTCTCTTGGAGGTTGGCTGCTCAGCTCAGCCTGAGCAGCTGCTGGACCTATTCTGCACCACGTGTCGCGAGGCCTTTCTCTATGGGGACTGCCACTGCGACGACCACCATCACCATCTGCTCCCACTCGTGTTCCACTCAAGGATGGGTCTGTGCGTGCAGATTTCGCGTGGTCATTGGCTATGGTCCGTCTGGGAGAGCATCGCCGACGCCGAACTCGCCGCGGACATTCTCCACAGCAGCGCCACCAGCACGAGATTGATCCCCATCCGTGGCAGGACGGCCCAGCGGTGCAGATGGTGCCAGAAGCGCCTTCTCGACGGAGGCGGGACCACCTGCTCGCTCCGCTGTCGTCTTTCCCTGCCCACTTTGCTCCCCAGGGCACTCAGAGTACCTGCCTAGCCAGCTACGGTATGGCATGGCCGCTGCCCCCTCTTCCCTGCCTTTCTTTTCGCAAACTGATTGATGCATCAGAGATTCAGAGGAGTGTGTATTTTGGCCTTGCAATGTGTGCATCAACATTTGACAGTGAACAAAGCCCACTGATTCTGCCTCGTATGAATTCCTTTTGCTGTGTATATTTTGTAATGTTTTTTTGCCCATAGGCACAGCTCTGCATGCTTAAGCATGATTTTTTCGGTCTGTTTCACCTTGCAGCTCACTTTACTGTTCTCTCAGTCTGAACTTCTGCTCTAGTAGCATATCTCAGTCTGTCACTATATATATATACATATATATATACACATACATATATACATATGTATATATGTACATACATATATACATATGTATATATGTATATACATATATGTGTATATATGTATGTACATATATACATATGTATATATGTATGTACATATATACATATGTATATATGTATATACATATATATATATACACATATATACATATATGTGTATATATGTACATATATGTGTATATATGTATACACATATATACATATATGTGTGTTTAGTTCACATCAAAATTGGAAGTTTGGTTGAAATTTAAACGATGTGACGGAAAAGTTGGAAGTTTGTGTGTAGTAAAGTTTTGATGTGATGAAAAAATTGAAAAATTGAAGAAAAAATTTGGAACTAAACAAGGCCATATATATTTTCTGCTTTGATGAGTACTCTCCCACTCCCAAAATATAAATATTTTTAGACTCTGCCATGGCTTTAGAGATTCTGTTTTAACTAAAAATATCTATAAAAAGATGTTTTAAATAAAAAGAGTTATATATTATGATAGTCTGTTTAATGATAAATATAGTAACATGTATGATCTTGTTTATTTTTATGTTATTAATAGTTAAAGTTAAAAATATTTGACTTGTCATTATACTAAAAATACTTAGATTTTGGAATGGAGAGAGTATTAGCCGGCAAACTATTCTGATCGGTTAAGGGGACGTTCCCCTACATGCATCACCGCCCGTTTCTCTTTGAGATTTGTGCTCCTGGTCCCACACACCAGGCGTATTCCTTCGTATATCGCTGTTTCACACATTTTCTACCCCCGTGTACCAAACATATATGTCAAGTCAACCGGGCCCATAAATGTAGTACTTTTGAATGAATTTCTCTCTCTCGTCTTTACTCCTCTGCACCCTAGCAGCCTGAATATCTTGACTATTCTCCACCCTAGCATCCTGCACTCTGTTGGTAGAGCAGCCATGGCGATGCACAGTGCATCTTCCTCCATCCACCCAACAATCCACCCAGTTCTATTCTACATTCTTGCAGGTCCATACATTCTTCTATGGCTTATCCCCGCCCCAGCTCAAGTGTGCGTGTGAGGACCCAATACGAACCTTCGCATCCCATACAGCTCGGAATCCCAATAGGCGTTTTCTCAAATGCGCAAAGAAGGTAAGTTCAGACATTTCGAAGTATCATTGCAAGGTTTGGATTTGGGAGGACATCCTTTTTCAGTATGTCGATGATATGGTTGCATACTGAATCAATGGCGCCAGACAATCCGGCGAAGAAATCATTAGTACTTTGAAGTATGAGTTGGAAGAGAAGAGAAACCAGGTTCATCGTCTTCAAGACGACATTGAGAAGTGCCATGTTCTGATTGAGGACAATGCTGCTAAGTTGAAGGACAACGAACAGAATCGAGTGGAGCTGCAAGAACAAACTGACAGATGCCAAAGCTCTGTTAGGTTCTGGAAATATCTGTTTTGGTTAATCCTGTTAGGATTAGTCGCCAGCAACTATATTGCCCCAAAAATGATTTGACTTTTCTATGTCATTAGCTTGTGACATCTAGTTAAGCAAGTAGGTTTCCATTACTGTATCCAGGAAGTATTTTGTAACAAATTACTTATATGTACTGTTACCTATTTCTCCACTAATCGTTGCAATTAGTTAGCATGTGTACTGTAGAATTGGAAACCTTTTCATTCAGCCATGAACATCTTGGATGCTTGATTTATGTTTAAGTTTGTTTCTTCTTGATCCAGTTGGGACACCAACTGGTTAACATCCCACTGTATCTCTGGGTTAACATTTTAGGATAAAACCAATTTCTGTGAACTCACTAATTTATGAACTTTAATATTATGGAATAAAAACTTGCACCCGCAGTACAAATTATACCTCCAAAATTCATCTAAGTTAAATCACACATAAAGCAAGCACAGACTTATAAAATACATGGAAAATTCACTTCAACTTATTTTGGGGTAAACTCAAATTCCACAGAATCATAAACTTATGCTCTCCTGTAAAATAAAATAAAAAGGTATACTTGCTTTGCATCAAATGCCTCAAACTATTATCTTTAAAATGACTAGTTTTAGATAAGCTGAACTTTAAAAGTTTATATAAAATTCATCTTAGATCCTTTTTGAGTAAACTCAAGTTCTGTAGAATCATAGAGTTGTGCACTTCAATGTTATAAAATAAAAATACATACTTACAGTATAATAAAAACCCCTAAACATTTGTGTAAGGAATAAGCAACATAGAGCATACCTTAATTTGTAAAATTTGTAGAAAATTCATCTTTAGTCCAAATGGGGTGAACTAAGTTTCTATAGAATCAGCAAATAGTGGGCTTCAACATACTAAAATAAAATATAAACATACTAAAATAAAATATAGCACCTTCTGTACAGGTTATAGCTCTAAACTTTAAATTTATATGATAGGTGCTAATCATATGGTATTGATTAAGCAATACATATACATATAAATGTATATAGAAATACACTCTAGCTATAATGAAACCCAAATAAAACTTGTTAGACCAGTGAAGGCATAGATCCATCCCCTTCCACCAAAACTTAGTACACTTTACTCATATAATAATTCCTAGGATGATATTTACAAAGTCATTCTCATAGGACACCTCTAAGTTATTGTCAAAACAAGATTTCGGCAATACAAAACGGGGTGGCTATCAAGCAAGAAAAGTGGATGGGTTTGGAGACAAGGAATTTTATACAGGTTCAGGCCCTTTCAATGAGAAGTAATACCCTACTCCTATCCGGGGATTAATCCGCCGAGTGTGTTATGCCCCAAGAGACACCCGGACGCCTCCTTATATAGTGAGAGGAGCCCGTATTACAACATACAGCCCATATTCCTAACGGAATAGGCAAGTAAAGATATAATACAATCGTAACCGACTAGGATCCCGGGTATTTCCTTAATACACAAGTTAGGAATTTAACCCGAGCCCTTTAAAGATATTCTATCTACATATGGTACCCCTATACCCAGTCGGATATACATGCCATGTGGGTATGGGGTGTCCATAATCTCCACAGTAGCCCCTGAGACCTTTACAGTCGACGAAATAATCTTCTCTTGGAATCTTCAAGATGATAATCCGAGTGCTTCAACTATTCCTGCCTTGGTCTACCTAGTACTTGAATCAAAGACTGTGAAGGGCTAAAATAAAAAAAAAATCGGGTGCATCGATTAGTTGCACCTAATTAGGTGTAGCCCCCGACTATGTGATTAGTTGTATATTAAACATCCATCCGAGTGAATTTATAACTGAATTACCAAAGCAATGATATAGCTAAGCATATGAGGCACTTGATAAACATTCAGCCGACTGCTTTAGCTTGAGTATGCTCAAAAGGCATAGGTAGATCCGAGTGAAAACACTCTAAAGATCTGTTAATCAACATATATGATTAAAAATCCGAGTAAAACTCTTAAAGGATTTATCAAATGTTGTATAAAAAATGATAAATGGCAAGTATAAATAGCCTAAGCTACGACCCACGCCATTATCAAATGAAGCATATAACATGCCGAGAGAATGACCATTAGTCACCTTAATAAAACCCAAACAACTTTGTAGCCTAAAAAGGCCAATAAAATTAGTATAACACTTTTCTGTTGGGCACTTTTTTATTTGCATCGTAGTAATTCCCAAGAATTATCTAACTGCGTCAAAAAGGATTTTAACGGCACTAGGCTATTCTGTCGTGAGCAATTTTTACCAAAGAAAAAATATACGCCAAAATCCCTAAGGATCACAACTAGCCACGCCGATAATAAAAATGGGCTGAAAATACTAAGAAGGCCCAGGCCCATTAGCATCTTCCGATACCCCAGCGAAAAAACCGCTGAACAAAACGCCGCTTCGTCTTCCCCGCCGAGATCTCCTCCACTCTCCCTATCCTTCGCTATAGTGTAGCAACCACGCCGGCGAAAATTAGGGCTAGCAAATCCACATCAATCCACCTCTCCCGAAGCTTCGTGGGCTTGCGAAAATCATCTGCGCAATTGCCGCTTCAATTTTCCTTTCATTCGCTGCCGCCCTTGCTCCATATCCCATCACCCATCTCGCATCCATGGCGGAGGAGAGAGAAAGCTTTGAGAGTCAATGGGCACCCACCGATGTAACAGAGAACTTGAAGGAAATGGTGGAGCACGGTGTTCTTCCGGCGAAGGAAATCATCGGCTGGCGTCCGGCGTGTGGCGAAGCATTCCCGACCTCGGACATGCATGAGGTCGTGGTATTCTCCCATTTCTTCTATGGTGGTTTTTCTCTCCCAACTTCGAAATTATTCAGGGGGATTCTTGAATTCTACGGGATTAGTTTGCACCATCTCAACCCCAACTCCATTGTTCATATTGCAAACTTCATTCATGCTTGTGAAGCCTTTCTAGGGATTAGGCCGCACTTTGCCCTATTCCGTTGCATCTTCTTCCTGAAGCCCCAACCAAACAAGAGCAAGCAGTGTGTTGTTGGGGGAGCCGGTTTTCAACTGAGGGGCACTTTGAGCCAGAAATATTTTTCCATGCCTTTCAAAACATCCAATAAGGGTTGGCATGCAAATTGGTTTTATATGCAAAATCCTAAGCCAGCGCTTCCCGAGTACTCTTGTCTTCCTCCAACATATCAAGATACATGGAACTCGCTTCCAATAGAAGATGAAGCTGCTCAAGCCCTCACTCTGCTAAATCGCATGCTGAAGCTCAAGGAACAAGGTCTGCATGGGGAGCAAATCACTCGGCACTTTATCAAGAGCCGGCTGGCGCCTATTAAGGAAAGATCCCGTACTGCCTTTGAGTTTGATGGCAAGAGTGATCCCAAACGCGAAGATCCAGAGTCTCTTGAATTTAAGATTATGAAAGACAGGATGTATAAGATTTTCTCATCCGGCATTGTAGTCGATTACTCGCACATACTGCCAATGGTGCCTTATCATGCCTTCAACCCCCTCCTCTGGTAAGTATTGAATCATCTGATCTTTCGCATCTTTTGCAATGCTGGCTGAAAATTTGAAATGTCATCTGTAGGAATTTTCTCTGATGAAGTCTGACCCTCCAACCGCTCAACGCCGCTCTCCTCGCCGACAACCTGGTCAGACTAGTGGGGGTCCAAAAATTCAACCATCTGCTCAATCAAGCAACCCAAAGCCAACGAATCAAACAGGCTCCAGGAAGAGGAAACTGGTCCTAAGCGACGATGAGGGCGATGACGCCGAAAAAGCCGGCAGCAAAGAGGCGGCTGGAAAACAGCCTAAACCAGCTAACCCACCAAAGAAGAAGACATCCAGTCGTCCGATACCCAAAATCAGAAAGTCGTCCAGGTATGAGTCAGCTTATAATCTCTTCTTTATTTTCAAACATGCATCATTCACTATAATGTTGATAGCACATCTTCAATCTTCAGGAAGCCATCGGACATTGATCCATCTGGGAAAGACCCCAATCCAACTAATAAGGAGACTGGTTCTGCTATTGCTGATGAAGCCGGGCCAACTGAAGAAAACCGCCCGACTGGCAGTCAGTCGGCAACCGACAATGTAGAGACCAGAAACGAGCCCCCGACTGGAAACTAGTCGGCTGACATCGAAACCAGTGCTAATCAAGACCCCCCGACTGGGGATCGGCCAGGGAACGATCAAAAGTAAGGATATCCCTAAGACAGAGGAGCAAGCTAGTAGCCCTCCCCTGAATAATACCGATGCTGGTCCAAAAGCCAGCTCATTTGATAAGGTAGAGGGGCCTGCTCGTCCACCGCCAAAAATCATAATAGGTAACAATCCTCCAAGCATATTTGTATTTTGAAAGTGTTCTCCGATTGCTTTATCATTCTCTGTATGCATGTAAAGGCCCAATAATTGGCGACGAAGAAGAAATCCTTTGGATCCGATCGGCTGAAGACTCCCGACCACCTATCTTAGTCAAATGGTGCGATGATGAAATGCAGTCGCAAGGCATAGTTATCAACAAGCAGAAAGAAGACGAGGAAGTAGCCCTGCTAAAAAGGACACTTACTCAAGCTACCCGTCTTGTAAATGTAAGTATCCTGCATATATTTTTACTTATCCAATCGGCAAACCCACTGAAATGAGTAAACTTGTAATGCAGAGAATTCATCTTCGAAACGAAGCAAAAACCACAACCCTTGAGAAACTGGTCCCTCATCTTGGAACTCTGGAAGAAATCAGAGCTACTCCATGAAACTAGGTAACTAGCCAGGAAAACTGAACACGATCTCAGGGATCGGATTGTTGAGCTTCAAGATAGCAACTTCGAGTTGACTGGTTCGTCAAAAGGTAACATCTGTCCTTGCTCAATTCATTCTGAGTTGGTGTTTGTACTCAGCTAACCGCCAAGATGTACAATAGTCCAAGCTGCCAAGATCACCGAGCTGGAGAAACGAATCAAAGCTCTCGAAAAGGACAAGGGTGATCTCGCAAAGGAAAGAGACTTGGCCATCAAAGATGTCGAAGGTAATTGCAATCGGAAGTCCAGAAATAGACTTGTCTCCGCATCCTCAATGCTAACACAATTGCTTCATGCAGATCGCAAAATTAAATCACAGGCTCAGTTTGATGTCTTGATTACCAAGATTAAAAAACTTGAAGAGGCTAGAGATGAAGTCGCCAATGCTGCTACACCGCTGATCCAAGCCATGTTCTACAATAACAATGGCCCGAGTACAATCGATGCTGTTGAAGTCTTCGACAAATTGAGAGCTGCTCCGGACACATGTTTCAAGAATATCATGGAGGCTGGAAGCATGGGAGCAACCATGGCTCTAGCGATGACTAAGTCCTTGTATCCGAAGATCGATATTGATGCCATTGATGGCTTTGCAGATGGAACAAGCGAAGAAGATGCCGTTGACATCATTAATGATGCCCAAAAGGCTGCTGACAAAATTGCTGCAGACATTGTAGAGAGATTTCAAGATACCAATCTTGGTCAGACTGGGTCTGATGATGAGAAAACTGAGTCTGGTTGATTCCATATGATGTAATCTTTGATGATGGAGGCTCAATCTGTACAATACTGATAAATTTATGCTGTGCTTGATAATTTAAATTTAGTCGCTGATTTCTTAAACGTTTTTGTCAAACCTTATTGAGCCTAGAACCTGCAAAAGTTGTCAAAAAAATCTAAGTCCTCATTAACTAAGCCAAAAAATCAAACAAGACAATGATAAATCAAGTAAACAAATTGAATTGATAAAAATCATACTCCAGTATTATTATGATAGCCCCCGACTGGTAACTTCAAGAAACAACTTGATGTTGGCAGTCAAAGAGTAAAAAGTATACACAAATAATGTCTAAGCATAAAAACGACGAAGATGCTCGATGTTCTAAGAATTGTCGACATCTGAACCATCTTCACGCTTGAGTCGATAAGAACCTGGCCGAGTAACTTCAGAGATTTTGAACGGTCCTTCCCATAAAGGGGATAACTTATGCCGATCTCGTGTAGATTGAATTTTCCTCAAGACCATGTCTCCGACTAAAAATGCGCGTGATTGAACATTGCGATTGTGGTAGCGTCGTAACCCTTGTAAATACCAAGCCGACTGGATCAAGGGTGCCTCGCGAGCTTCCTCCAGTCGGTTGAGATCATCCACTCGGTCTTCTCCGTAGCGCTCCTCTTTGAAATTGCGAAAGCGCAGGGACTCAAATTCTAGCTCACTTGGCAACATTGCTTCCGCACCATAGACTAAAAAGAACGGCGATTGCCCCGTAGCCCGACTGGGTGTAGTGCGCAGAGACCAAAGTACTGACGGCAACTGATCAACCCACTTGCCGTCGTAGGGACACAGTCGGTCAAAAACTCGTGCTTTGATGCCTTGAAGTACCATACCATTGGCGCGTTCAACTTGCCCATTGCTCATAGGATGTGCTACGGATGCATAACAAATCTTGATACCAAAGTCTTCACAAAAATCCTTAAACACATCGCCAGTAAATTGGGTTCCATTATCCGTAATGATACGATTAGGTACTCCAAATCGGTGAACGATGCTGATGAAGAAATCTCGAGCTTTGTCAGCTGTAATTGTGACGACTGGTTTAGCTTCAATCCACTTGGAGAACTTATCCACAGCTACAAAAAGATGAGTGAAACCACCGGTGACCTTTTTGAAAGGACCAACCATATCAAGCCCCAAAACCGCAAAAGGCCAGGAGGGAGGGATAGTTTGCAACTCCTGAGCTGGTAGATGAATCTGTCTGGCAAAGAACTGACAACCTTCACATGTTCGCACAACTTTCTCAGCATCAGATACCGCAGTAGGCCAGAAAAACCCTTGTCGATAAGCTTTGCCAACAATCGTTCGTGCTGCAGCGTGGTTCCCGCAAATGCCAGAATGTATGTCTTGTAACAATTGCCTTCCTTCTTCCAAAGAAACACAACATTGCAAAATTCCTGACGGACTTCTCTTGTACAAATCATCCTCAATCATGAAATAAAGCCTATTGTGTCGAGAGATCCGCTCGGCTTCATATTTGTCTTGAGGTAACTTTTGTTTAGTCAAAAATTTGATGAAGGGCTCTCTCCAGTCGGCGTCAATCATGCTTACTTCTTGGGTACTTGTCATCTCGATTACATCTTTCCTTGGTACTGTCGGCTCATAAAGGTGCTCAACAAAAACATCTGAAGGAGCTGCTTCTCGCTTAGAACCAAAGTTGGCCAGTCTGTCGGCCGCTTCGTTGTCGTGCCGAAGCACATGAGTTAACTCTAGGCCGTCGAACTTGTCTTCCAGCTTACGTACTTCTTGTCGGTATGCAGCCATATTATCATCAAGACATGACCATTCTTTCATAACTTGATTGACAACAAATTGGGAATCACCGCGAACTATCAGACGCCAAATCCCTAGAGATAATGCAATCCTTAGTCCATGAAGAAGCGCTTCATACTTCGCCACATTGTGTGATGCAAAGAAGTGTATCCACAGTACATAACTTAATCTTTCTCCAGTCGGGGAAATCAGAACGACCCCTACTCCAGTGCCTAAAGGCCTCTTCGACCTGTCAAAGTGCATAGTCCAATACTCGAGCTTCTCCGCAGGCGTGTCTTCTTGACACTCCGTCCACTTGGCAACGAAATACGCTAAAGCTTGGGACTTGATGGAAGTACGTGGCTTGAAGGATAGATCCAGAGACATCAACTCCAAAGCCCATTTTGCAATCCGCCCATTTGCCTCGCAATTATGAAGTATATCTCCGAGTGGAAACGATATGACCACCGTGACCGAGTGACTTTGAAAATAATGGGATAATTTCCTAACGGTAATTAAAACACCATATAACAACTTTTGTACATGAGGATATCTTGTCGTGGAGTCGGCCAAAACCTCGCTAATGAAGTAAATCGGTCGTTGAACCTTTTGGACGTGGCCATCCTCCTCTCGCTCGACGACCATGACCGTGCTCACAACTTGAGATGTCGCCGACACATATAATAACAGCGTCTCTTGCGGATGTGGTGATGCTAGGACCGGCGGAGTTGTGAGAAGTTTCTTGAAATCTTCAAAGGCTTGCTGGGCCTCGGGTCCCCACTGGAAATTGTCGGTCTTCTTCAAAAGCTTGAAAAAGGGCATCCCCCGCTCGCTGAGTCGTGAGACAAACCGGCTGAGCGTCGCCATACATCCAGTCGGTTTCTGAAAATCTTTCTGAGAACTTGGCGGTTTCATGTTAAGGATGGCATTTATTTTCTCCGGGTTGGCTTGTAAACCCCTACGGGATACCATAAAGCCAAGCAGCTTCCCTGACAGTACTCCGAAGGTGCACTTTTCAAGATTCAACTTTATCCTGAAGAAACGGATGCTAGCAAAGGTCTCTTCTAGATCGGCGATCAGATCATCCTTCTGCTTGGTCTTGACAACTACATCATCAACATAAGCTTCAACATTGCGACCAATCTGAGTTGAAAAACATCTATGGATCATGCGTTGATAGGTTGCTCCCGCGTTCTTTAATCAAAAGGGCATGGTGATGTAGCAATAGGCCCCAAAAGGTGTGATAAACGAGGTCTTCAAGTAGTCGGATTCCTTTAGGTTGATCTGATGATAACCCGAGTAGCAATCCAAAAAGCTGAGTAACTCGCAGCCAACCGTTGAGTCAACTACCTGGTCAATGCGAGGCAACCCAAAGGGATCTTTAGGACAATATTTATTGAGGTCGGTGTAATCAACACATATATGCCATTGTCATGTCTTCTTCCAAACCAAAATTGGGTTTGCCAGCCAGTCAGGGTGTAAATCTTCCTTGATGAAGCCTTCCTGTCTTGTGTGAAACGACGGAGTCGTTGCTTGATGGGTTTAGCATCTTCTTTAACATTTAAGAAGTGCTCAATCACCTATCTAGGAATACCAGGCATATCAGATGGTTTCCACGCAAAAGTATCTTTATTAGCTTGAAGAAAGGTGATGAGCGCGCTTTCCTATTTACAATCTAACTCAGCGCCTATTACAGCAGTTTTGGAAGGATCAGAGGGATCAAGGGGAAATTTCTTGGTCTTGGCGTCGCTTTCTCCGGTCTTTGATATCTTGGGTGCAGGCACTTCTCCTTCGGTTGCAGTTGATGCAGTCAGTTGGATCTCATCCCGAACAAGTGTAATCTCATGCGTCTGGGCCATCTCACAGCTTTCCTTGTCGCAGGTGACGGCTTGCTTGATGTTGCTCCGCAAAGATATGACTCCTCGGGGTCCTGGCATCTTCATCATCATGTAGGTATAGTGTAGGACTGCTATGAATTTGGCTAACGCCGGGCGTCCAAGTATAGCGTGATAAGTCGTCTTGAAATCAGCAACTTCGAAGCAGATATTCTCTGTACGAAAGTTCTCCCGAGTGCCGAAGGTGACCAGCAGAGTGATCTGGCCGAGTAGAGTAGAAGACAGCCCGGGGATGACTCCGTGAAAGGGCGCACTACTCGGCTTCAGCTCAGTACGAGGGATTTGTATATCGTCCAGAGTCTTGGCGAAAAGAATATTGAGTGCACTGCCACCATCAATGAGGGATCGTCGGAGCTTGACGTTGCGAACCACTGGGTCTAGTACCAGGGGGTACCGCCCCGGGTGGACCACTCGGTCAGGATGATCCGAGCGGTCAAACTTGATTGCTGTCTCTGACCATCGAAGATATTGGGGCGTATCGGGCTGGACGGCATTGATCTCCCTTTCAATTAGCTTTTGCTTCCGCTTGGACTCGTAAGCTTGGGGTCCACCGAAAGTATGGTTGACTTCCTTGCGAGAGTCTTGGAAACCAGTCGGTCCGTCATCTTCGTCATCCTTCTTTTTTGAAGTGCTTTATTCTCCATCAGTCGGCTTCCGTGCTTTCTTGGCGTATTGCTCTGCGAACTGCTGATAGATGAAGCAATCTTTGGCCGCATGATTTGAATTCGGGTGATGTGAGCACTGAGCATTCATGATCTTGTCGAAAGTATTGATGCGCGATCTCTATCGAGAAGAAGGTGCTGTAGTTGCCACAAGGTCCTCGGGCTTACGCTTGCGATCCTTATGGTTGGTACTTCCGCTCCCCCTATTGCTGGCGCATCTTTCTTGGGCTTCCAATCGCTTCCCGACTGCTTGGACGCGGTGACGGCATCATCGGCTTTGGCGTACTCATTGGCTTTTTCAAACATCTGCTTGAATGTCCTGGAGGCTTGCGTCCGAATTTGCCGACTAAGAGTTCATGACGAACACCCTTAGTGAAATCGGCTATGATGACGTCGTCGGTAATGTCAGAGATCTTATTGCGTTGCTCAGAAAAGCGTTGGATATAATCTCGAAGGGATTCACCGGGCATCTGGATCACGTTGTAGATGTCGCACTGGGTGCCAGGACTTTCGAAGGTGCCTTGAAAGTTGGCGATGAAGTGTTCGCGAAGCTCTGCCCAAGATCCAATCGTACCACGGGGTAACCTGTGAAGCCAGGATCGAGCAGAATCCGCTAAAGCCACTGACAGGTAATTTGCCATGGCCTTGCTATCTCCTCCTGCTGCACGAATTGCGAGACCGTAGACGGTGAGCCAAGACTCAGGATTTGTTTTGCCGTCATACTTCACGATCCCAGTCGGCTTGAAGCCGGCCGGCCAGTCCACTCGACGCAGGTCACTTGTGAAAGCTGCAACTCCATCTTCATCGTCGTCGTAGCGATCTGGTGAACAGTGTGGAATATAGCCTCTTTCTGTGCGACGCCGGTTGAGTGTCTCGCGAAGATCGACAGGCTGCCTGCGACGTGGAGAGCGAGGCTATTCAGCTCGGCGCTCCCTATGTCTGTCGGCAGGCGAGTGAACAGATCGTTCAACATGATCCATTCACCTACGATTGGACCCTGAGAAGGCAACGCTGAAGCTTGGTTGATGATAATCTTGAGATCGAAGAGGTGGAACTCGGCTGCCAGTCGGCGTGTGGAGGCTTGCGGAGTTAACTGGGACCGAGGCGGCGATCATGGTCTTTGTCTGGTTTAAGATGTTGACGACGTGGTTGGGCGTGTCTTCCTGAAGTAGAGTATCTAGAAGGGTGATCGCTGCTACCGCGTTCTGCTGTGGGGTGCGAAAAACCGCTGTCCCCTCAACGTCTTGTTGTCCGATGAGTTCGCGTGCTCGCCGTCCAGCCTCCAAGGCGCGTTGTCGCCAGTCCTCAGCCTCCTTCGCAGCCCGCTCGCGTTCCTGCTGCTCACGCTGCAGCCGGTCTCGCTCTTGTGCTTGTCACTCCTCTTCTAGTCGGCGACGCTCGGCTTCCTGTCATGTGCGTTGTTCTTCTACTTCACGGGCTTGACGCTGCTCCACTGTCTCGTTATCAGCCATGAAAACACCGAAAAAGAGAGGCGTATAATTGTCTTCATAGGCTTCGTCAAAGTCGTCGAGGTTGCTGAAGTCGTAGTTGTAGCCGAAGTCGTCGTAGTCGAGGATCTCCGTTGGCCGTGAGTCGACACCAGGAGAGCTGAGGTAGCCATCCAATTCTTCCGTTGAAACCGTCCCGAGAGGCTGAAGTATGACACCGACTTCCCTGAAGCTAGATTGGATCGGGGCCGAGGCCGGATCCCATCTAGACCTACGGGGAGAGGACATCCTTGTGGTGAAGACCGCAGCCAAATCATCGGGGAGCTTCATCAGGATCGATCGATTGGCCCCATCATCTTGATTAGGTCATGTTGGAGTAGATGAGATCACGTTTGAGTGGTTTGAAGCCAACTCGGATCAGATGATCTTGGAGTAGATCTCGGCCGAGTTCGGGAGACCGAACGGGGCGGAGACCTCGTCTCTTCCTGACTAGTTTGAATCAGAGTCAAGGAGAGAGATCCTGCCGAAGTTGTCGGTGATGAAGTCGAGGCTGCTGAACCGGAACGCCTGCCCGAGAGGGAAGACGAAGTCATCGATGCCGGAGACGAATCCCATCGCACTAATCGGCGAGAAGCTTGACGCAACCCCTACCTGGCGCACCAACTGTCGAAACAAGATTTCGGCAATACGAAAAGGGGTGGCTATCAAGCAGGAAAAGTGGATGGGTTTGGAGACAATGAATTTTATATAGGTTTAGGCCCTCTCAATGAGAAGTAATACCCTACTCATGTCCGGGGATTGATCCGCCGAGTTTGTTATTGATCGTATGATCTGGGAGAAAAGTTATGCCCCAAGAGGCACCCGGACCCCTCCTTATATAGTGAGAGGAGTCCGTATTACAACATACAGCCCATATTCCTAATGGAATAGGCAAGTAAAGATAGAATACAATCATAACCGACTAGGATCCCGGATATTTCCTTAATACACAAGTTAGGAATTTAACCCGAGCCCTTTAAAGATATTCTATCTACATATGGTACCCCTGTACCTAGTCGGATATACATGCCATGTGGGTATGGGGTATCCATAATCTCCACAGTTATAAAATGTGAACCAAGATAATGAAAGCCCTAAACTTGTAAAATAAAAGTGAAATATTTAACAAAATTATTCATTATACTCAACTTAATTAAGAGGTAACATGTTCTGAACATGCAACTCTAACGTCATGCACATATAGAATACTATACACCTAGAACACGTTATAACTCCAAAAATTGTGAAACCAAAAGTGTTAGTCTTAGAAAACACATCCCTACATATCTGTGGAGTCAAAGTTAGTAAGAATCACTTCATAAAAATATTTTATAACACTACCTAGGTAAATACTATCCTATACCGAGCAAACTTCTAAAATTCATAACTCACAAATAAAAAGAGATAAAATAGAAATTCTTGCACCTAAATTCATATTAGACCGGTACCTATTCACTGTGCACAAATCATGCATTTTAGAGCATTTTGAATTTTTCGCATATTTCAATGTTTAATTGCATAATGTGTACTTTATATAGATGATTGCTTAAACGATGAAGAAGTGATTTTGGTGCTGACTTTTTCTAGTTAAAAGGCAAGTCCCACCTCCCTCTCTCTTTGATCACTTTGAACCTATGTTTTGGAGGTTATTGAAAATGTTTGCAAATCTTACATGTCGATTGTACACTAATACATTAAAATTTTGTTAAACTTGTTAGACAAACTCCTATTATTTGCATTATCACCTTAATCCCGCATATATCCATATCCCTCATTCCTAACCTTAGGAATCATATCCTGTTACTACTTGGAATATGAGTTACACTAGTTTACTATATTGCTTAGCCAAGCTTAGAATGGTTTTACTTATCACTTGGGCTCATATTAACATGAAAAATGATTTTATTAAGATTCTGGACAGAGATGAATAAATCAAGTATTTGACAAATAAAATGATGGAAAACATGGATTTTAGGTTTGGGCCTCAAGTGGTGCACATGTGGTGATTAGTTATGTACCGATAGAGGGAGAGTGCGTCCAAACCGACCTAAGGACTTCACTCAATGTCAGTTCATTTCGTATACAATACAACCACATGTGCTAGTATGGGATAGCCCAAGCTTAGTAAATTATTTATGGTTTAGACTTACATTCTGGTAGGCCGGTGTCTATGAGTTCGAATAATTTAGAGGAGCTTCCTATTTACCCCGATGTGGTAGTTTTGGTGACTAAGCATGTCCAATACAATGGTATTGTGCCACGTGGTGGGTTCCCATTGTGTCTGCCACCACGACGTTAAGTTTAAGGCGTGGGCCCGTCACTTAACGGTTTTAGGTCATATTTCCAATATGACTAGGATGGAGGAACACATATCGTGCTGGTGTAAGGCTAAATCATGAATTTTGGAAAAGCTTTGTTGTGGGTAATAAATCGGGTACTTATGTATCGCGTGCCATGCTTTTGCATGATTATTATTTCGCATCATGTGGGTAAAGTGTACAAACTCTGCAGAGTAAAAACTAATCGATTAGCCGTGCTCGCGGTCATGAGCGGCGTGTGGATATGTATTGAGTATAGACTTGTGTTTATTCTTCTAAATGCTGAAATTTACCTTCAAATTGTGATGAGATTTGATAATGATCTCCTTGCTGCCATGGATGGCAATGAGGTGCATATTTATACATAATGCCTACTTTGATGCCCGTATGCTAAGTACTAGCTTGCTGAAATTTATTTGAAAGTAAATTTGATTTGAAAGTGTTTTATGCAAGTAAAACTTGCTTTATGCTAAAAAGAACCATATTATGCCTTTCTTGATTATATGTCTTGCAAGTAGGGTGTTAGGCTTATCTTGGTGCTTGCCAGTACATTATTTAATAATGTACTGACTCTTGCTATTGGATTAACTATTTGCTTGTAGGTGTTAGACTTAGTCTTTTGAGTGATGCGGGTAATCGTCTGCTTCTGCTAGGGCTTGAACTTAATGGGGTAAACCCCTAGTCGGTGTGCTTGAGGATTGGGTAGTCAAGCTTCCGCTGTTCTATATATTTATTTGGCCGGTTGGCCCATGTATCTCTAAAGTAGTTGTAAATTTTAATTGCTTTCATCTTATTGTGTTTGCTATGTATGTCCATGCTTAAGATGAAAGTGTGAATCTAGTGCATATCCTGGAACTAGATTCACATGAGTATGAGTTAAGAATATTTGAGATGTTGTAGATCTTTAGCCATTTTTGTCAAGTCTCCTGAATGTGTAACATATCTGGTCACCGCCTTCAAGTGGTTTGACGGGCACATCTCAGGCTAAAGTTGATTGGCAGGCTAAAGGCCCAGCAATGTCTCCAATATTCTCCTCTCGAGGCGTCGGATGTTTCATTATGTTTGTTTGATGACTTGAATTATTCACTTCATCCCTCAACTATAATGAAAGGTCCGGAGAGCCTGCGACACGAGGCATCGGCGTTTGGGAGTTGTGGAGATCGCTAGTGCTGATGCTGTGTCTTCGGGAGTAGGAGCTTTGCTATGCGAGAGAACATAATAGATAATATCAGGCATGCCAAGCTGTTGGGCATTATATCTGTTGGGAATCTCTCCTCTCTGAATGTTTAAGTACTAATCACTAGCACTAACATAAACACTTGTATTTACTCGGTGGACACAAACACACAAGAACTGAACAAAACACACAGGCTTTTGGTTGATGTGGCCACTAGCTCACATCGTTTTCTTGTTTATATAGACTCAGTACATACAAAGAGATTACAATGGCCAAACCCACTCAGCCACAACTCACGCCATGCACACAGACGTGGGATGCCCATGCACTAAGTCACTAACTAATCCTACTTATTTGCCAAGAAATCCCAATACATGATTAACACTAATCGCAGCATATGCGGCTAATCACTAGCAACAACTAAATCTCATGTACAGCTAGGACCGATTCACTCGGCTCATACTGACCTTGTCTTGCTTGCAATTCGGCTACTTCTCGCAGCACTCCACATGCAGTTGAGCTTGGTCTTCATGAACGTTGTTTGCTCCATTCTCGCACCACCGCATCGCACGGCACGTCGGCATCTCGCCAATGAGCTGGAGCCAAACTAAATATGCAGTGACATATACTACATGTAAACAAAATAGAACCATGCATATATTCTAATTAATGACAAGATTAAACTCTATCAATATCTATACAGTATATATACCAGGATTGGGGCCCTCGTTTGGGCTGGGCCCTTGGCCGTCGCCCTTATGGCCCTGCTCTAGAGATGGCACTGCGTCCACACCTTCACCAAATTCGGCAAGCAGCGGAGCTCCCTCCTCGCCGTCAACCCGAGACAGCCACCTCTCCATCTCCGTCGTCGTCATCTCCTCGCTGCCTGAAGACCCCAAAACGTCGCTCCCATCACCATTGTCTCCCTCCGGCCGTTGTTCCTGCCAAGACGAACTGCTGCCCATCATCGTCGTCAAGTCCGCAGCACCGAGTCCTTTGTCATCCACCTCCTCGTCAAGCCCGAAGATCACCAGAGCCGCCTTCTCGCCGTCAATCCAAAGCATCGTCGCAATCTTGAGCTCACTGCCATCAAAACCTCGTCGCCAATCCCTCTGTCTCCGCTTCGTCGTCATCTTCATGGTGAGGATCCGCTTTTTAATCTCTCCCTCCTATTGTCCTCATCTTACTACGCTGTCGTGCCACTGTGTGTCGGTGACCTCCGGTCCCGTGCTGCCGATGTCGGTTGTCGTCTTCCTCCAGTGTACATTCACGTGTTTGTGCACGTGGTTTTACGCATAATTGTATAGTTGCAAAAATAATTTAACAATACGAAAATATCCACTTAAACAGAATATAACTTCGGATGTTCACTTCTTGGCCATACATACTCTAAATTGACATGTTCAAGTCTTTAATTTTAAGTTAAATCATGACGCACATATTTAGGTGCTTTTTATGTAATGTTTAGGTCCTTTACTTAGTGTTTTAGTCTTGTTTTGTTTAAGTCACTTTGATCCTACAACTGATAAGATGCATAAATTGAAGATCAAATAGTCGATGGGCCAATAAGCCGATATAGCAATGCTAGCTGATGCCGATACCATCCGATGTTGATAGGGTTTTGAACAATCGGCTATATGTCGTTGGACTCATTCAGATTACAATAGTTTCATGAGATTTTTGAAGGAATACTATTGATAGATTTTTTTTTCCTTTTCCTACCATTCAGACCACAAAAACCAATCAAAGGAAAATCGCAGGAAGATTTCCTTCACTGTTAATTCCATGGGAAAAGCACGGGGAAGAATCAATCCACTCCGACCCTTTTTTTGGTTTTCTTCGCGTTGGAACGAGGCAATCAAACACTATCAGTGAAGAACGGACTGAACTGGAGGTGCTTGCGTCAACGAATGAACTGACCTGAAGAACTTGAAAAACATGTGGAGGAGGCATCGAGGAGACTGGACGGCGCAGTCAGCGACGTCGAGGAGGCCGCGCGTGGAGGTCGACGGTGATGGGATTGAGGCTGGCGTCCGGCGTGGAGTGGATGTCGTGCTGGAGGTTGACGGCAGCGAGCTTGGCGCCGGAGTCAGAAAGGAGGAGAAAAAGGTTGTGTGGTGCTAAGGAAGCTGGGCAGCACTGTCATCGGCATCGAGGAGGCTGCGCGGCGAAGGCCGGTGGTGATGGGGATTGAAGCCAACGTCCAGCCTATAGTCGGAGTTGAGGGGAGGAAGCTAGGTGGCGCAGCCAAAGCATTGTGGCCTGCTGTTGTTCGGCTCGTAAAGAAAACAACGGGAAAAGATGGGTGTCGGGGTTACCCGGATTATATTCATATTGTTCTATCTAGTTCTACTTGGATAAGGAAACACCTATGGGTATAAATAGAACACTAGAAGGAGATGGAACATTCCACAAGACCAAGATCAACATAGACCAATACACAAGCCAACACACGCCAAGGCAAGCCGCCGGATATCGATATTAGAGATAAGTCTAGACAAACCCAATATGATGTCTACGGAGGCCAACAAGAGGGATCTAGCACTATGTCTAATCTCGCCAAGTGCAGACTCGAGGAGGAAGACTACCCTGTAGTCAACTACGTGTTGGTTATCCATGCCGCCAAGTCGACGATAGCTAGATGGGTTATCCCAAATATTTTACTAGTATGATTATGACGAATAAGAGCAACACTGGATTCGGCCAACAGGAGTAGGGCTATTACCTGCTAGATAAGGGGTCCGAACCTGTATAAAAATTCTTGTCTCCATCTCTTTTATCTCAATCTGGCATATACCCTGGTACCAACAATCCCCATACTATGCAAAATACTGTAGTCGCGATATCGAACGTCGACGAAGAGTTTGTGCATTACTGTTTTTTCGGCTCGTCAAGAAAACAACGGGAAAAGAAGAGTTTATGCATTACTATTTTTATAGTTCGGCTTGGTGAGTTAGTGATATTTTCCACACTCATATTCCATTGTTTTCAATCCTCTGTTTTACCTATAAATTTTTTTCCTATTTTTATGATTTTTCTATCTTATGTTTTTTCTAGATTATTTTTGAAAACTTATGTGCCAAACTAATTTAATGATCTGGTGTGCTTTGGTCCCATATTTTCAGCTATATTAGATAGACCTATCATATAACATAAGCATATTCCACTCAGTATGGTGAGCTACTTTAGTGATTTGGTGAAGGAATTTTATGATTCTTAATTGTTGCAATAAATGATTCAGTAATAAATTTGTTTTTTCATTGCAGACAAGAAGATCCGTTATTACAAGTGGTGGTGTGTTCACGCTCCTCATTATATGTTATGAGTGGTGGCGGGGATACATATTATGAAAAAAATATATCTCTTAATATTATTGCAAATAATTTTGATAACTACTTCTCCATAACCATCCTTCGGAGCTTTAAGATCCTCAGTATTGACAATGGTTGAGAAAACAATCTCCCATATCATGGCGGTTTGTAATTTTATAGCAATATTTTAAATATAATTTTTCCAAATTCATAAACTATATAAAATTACAAAACTAATAGTTAAATAATTTTAAAGCAGAAAAATAAATAATAAGACTACAAGATTGATAAGGAATATATAGATATAAGTGTTTATTGTAATCTCTCTCTATCTTTCCGTATGTTATGAACAACATTTTTTTTAATAGTTATATTATTTAGCTTACAAAAAAGATAATTATTTACCGCTTAGCACAAAACTTAAAGGAAGTAACGGTAATTTTAGTAATAACATCAAATTATAAATAGGGTAACAAAAGAAGAAAAGCTTAGAGAAATTTTTACTAAAGTAACATTCGTTGAAAAAAGATTATTTGCAACTATAAGTAGTAAGAATATACCAACTATTTACAAATAAGTTGATGTCCAACAATATCATTGTCAACAATAACTGGTTTACTCATAAAATCTTACTTAATCTCTCAAAATATTAGACTGTTTATCTTTTTTAGTTTTGTATCAGCAGAATCACTGTATATTTTTGTTATTTATATTATTTAAAACATTTTGTTAAGAAAATCTAAATGCATTTAAAATAAAAAATTAATAATAGAGGGTTTCTTTTTATAAATCATATAGTTTCTTTAATATATTTTTTAAATATGCGTGATTCTATTATTTATTCTTTATACTTAATTTAAAATAATTTTTATTTTACATCAATAATAAACAACACACTAACCATCATCTCTCATATTTCAAAAGCGTTTAATAGCATTTTATATCTTAATGATATTTTAGGATTATATATTGTCATTGTAATGCATAATTTTTTGGTGTTGTTGCTGCAATTATCGCTAAATATATTCTTCTCATTTTCTCTTATTTCATAATTTTGTCAGACTCTTATTCCTTTGTCTTTCCTAATCAATTTTGAATATTCTTTGATTAGTCATTTTTACCTAGCAAGAGAGGGGTTTAAATTTATTTTGTTGATTGGCAAGAAAGGACTAGAAAGGGAGGGTCTTATATAGTTATGCTTATCTGTTGGATTTGGCTGATACAGCTTATGTTGATGGGATGCCATTTGGCAGTTTCATAAACGCGTAGTTAGGGATGCTTCTCTCCTCAACCTCAAAACCACATGATACCCTCAACCTCCTCGGTACGGCCTTGTGGGGAGGACGTAAATATATACGTTTGATGAAGCCCGCGTAAGCAGGGTATGCCCATATCAATTCAAGAGTATTCATATGTATACCAAATAATTTTGAAAACATAGGTATAACCTATGTGTATTTAAAAAAATTAAAAAGAGGCCTCAAACAGGCCAAGAAACAAGCATGCCAATCTTCATGGGGAAAAATTCATCTAAGGTCCCTTAACTTGTCAACGAATCCGATTTTCGTCCTTCAACCGGAAAACCAGATACAATGGGTCCCTCAACTGTTAAAATCGGTGCAAAATAAGTCCTAAGGCGGTTTTAACGGCGGTTTCAGCTAACGTGGCACCTACGTGGCTAATTTAACTTGGTCTTCATCTAACGTGGCACTTACGTGGCAATTTGATTTGGAAAATAATAAAAACCGTGGGCCCGCATACCAGTTACACAAAAAATATTTTAAAAATGGTGGGGCCCACGTGGACCTAGGGATGGCAACGGGGCGGGGCGGGGCCGGGTTGGGCTGGAACGGCCCCACACCTGACCCCCGACTTCATCCCCCGCCCCCGGCCCCGATTGGAGATGCGGGGACAAATCTGGCCCCGTCCCCGATCCCTCCGGAGCCCCGCATTGGGTAGCATCTCCATCCAATCAACACAAAAATTATAAGACAATCATCAATTCGGCAAGAACAAATATTGTACATAATTAACACCATAAAAAATAAATAGCATCAAAAAATTCAGAAAGAAGCCAAGAACACATTGATCCATCATTCGATCCATGCGCACCTGTCCCCTCGCTGCTCACCGGACGCCGCGTCAGTCCCCTCGCCGGCTGCCACGCCTGTGCGCCGCACCCTCGCCGACCGGCGTGCCCTCGCCACTCGACGGTGCCCTCGCCGCGCCCGTGCGCCTGTGCTTCGTCGCCTCGTCGGCAGACCTGAGGGAGAGCCGGAGAGGGATATTGGAGAGGACGGGACTCGGAAGGCCGGAGGGGAGGGGAGAGGGCGACCGGTGCCGGCGAGATCCAGAGAAGTGCGCCGTGTGCTCGTGTGCCCTGGCCCCTAGCGCCGCCTCCGCCTGTGGGTGATGCGTACGGGAGCCGGGAGGGGAGTTGGGAAGACACTGGTGAGGATAAGGCTAGGGTTCCTTTTCCTTTTATCTCTATTTTATTGGGTTGGGCTCTTTTGGGCCTCCTATGAGCTACATTTAAAGGGTTAATATACACCCCCCGGGGCCTCGCAGGTCACTCGCAGGTGAACTGTCTCCCCCGTCCCCTCCCCGCAAAAATGCGGAGCCCCGCCCCTGCCTCCCCCGCGGGTCAGAAACTTAACCCACCCCCACCCTCATAGGGTCGGGTCCCCGCAGGTGACTCGGCCCCGTGGGGGAAATTGCCATCCCTACATGGACCCCACATGTCATTCTCACCCCCCTCCTTTCTTCCTCCTCTCTCCCATTTCCCCATGGGAGAGGGCGCGGAGAGCTCGTGAGAGTTGGGGAAAAGGTGAAGGGGAGAACGGGGAAGCTTTTTATAGAGCTGGGAGGCGGCGAGGAGGTCGGGATGAGGTAACAACGACCAGCGGAGTGGGGCATCGACGTGGGGTAGTGGCGGCTCGAGTTGGCGACAGTTTTTGCGGGAGAGTGGGGGAAGAGGGGCGAGAGATGTAGATGAGTGGAGGGGACTCGGTGCTATGTGATTTGGACGAGGATGTGGGCGGCAGCGCGCGTGAAGGGCATTGACGTGGGCGTCGACCATGTGACGGGGTGACGGGAGGTAGAAGAAGAAGCTGACAGGTGGGGCCCACAGCGAGATTGCTATTTGGCTATCAGTCACGCGCAGTGAGGGGGCGGCGGACGCGCCACGTGGGAGGAGGAGGGAGGAGCGGGTTTTCCGATTTTTTTCTGGTTTTTTTTGGGTTTTTTTCCCTTTTTTTCCAATTTCTCTTCTGTTCTGGTTTTTTTTAAGATGTATGAATACAAAGTTTGTATTAGTACGTATAGAAAGTTTGTATACGTGATGTATTTTCTAGTTTTTTTACTATGTATGTATATAAATACATACATACATACATACATATATATATATATATATATAGTAAATTGTAAATTTGTTTGGTGCTCCATGGTGCCCGGGCTCCATGATTCAAATTGTGTATATACCCAATTCAAATGAGTATAAAACTTTTTAAAATGTTTAGGTATTAACATTAACTACTTTACTAACTAGTTCAAAGCAAGTTTGAACTGAATTTAAACATGTTTTTATTAGAATTTGATTCTAGGTATATAGCATCCAAATATATAATTAGTTAGGTATGTAATATTGGATTGTGAAATAAAGTTAAATTTGAGTTGTTTTGTTTCTAGGTATAGGTATAAATCGAATACTTATAACTAGGTATATACTCACAATTTGAAAAATTTAGGTTAATTTGTGTATTTCATACCATGGTGCCCGGGCACCATGGTGCCCCATATGAGTGTCCTATATATATATAGACACACACATATACACGTATGTGTGTATATATAGTATATACATATGATGTATATAGTACATATGAGGGAGACTAGAGGGGGGCGACTAACCGCGCGCGCGCGGCTGATCGCATATCAGCGTCCCTCGGGCCCACGGTCCCACCTTTCAGCGATAGGGAGAGAGGAAGGAGGCGGTGTGGACTTTGAGGGAGAGGGGGGGGGGGGCGAACGGGCCAAGGAGGCATGGGCTGTCGGAGGGAGAGGAGAGGGGCTCGGCCTGTGAGAGAAGAGATAAGGATGAGCGAGTGAGCTGAGGGAGGAAAGGCAGACTTGGGCCGGAAACAGCCCAAGAACAAGGAAGGAGAATTTTAGTTTGTTTTCTTTTTATTTAATTAATTAAATGAAGTTTGTTTTATTAAAATTACTTCTTGAGCTCTGAAAATTCATGAGAAATTTCAGAGAGTACTATAGGGCATGGAAAATAATATTACAAAAATATTTGTAGCCATGATTTTTAAAAGAGATTTTAATTCCTCATTAATTATCTTAATTAATTGCAATAGAAAATCGGCGCGTGACAAACATGTCCATCAATTCATGATGGGATCTCACCAAGCATTCTCATTATATATCAACATTTGACTCTCTTTGATTTCTAATGTGTGAGGTATCATCTTTCTTGTCATCCATCCACAATCCTATCAGTTGATCCTTACATATGAGCCATCAACCTTATTGCTTGATGCCTGGACAAACTCACAGCAAAGATTAGTTCCAACAACCGTTGTCATTAATCACCAAAACTCCTCTCGAAAAAGGGTTAGAGGACTGACAGCGTGGGTGGTGATGCCTAACCAATGGCGTGGTGAGGGATTAATCGGCTGACAGCGTGGGGAGGGAGGGCAAGGGATAGAGAGAGATACAAGAATTATGAACTCATTTGCAAAAACTTTTTTACTGTATCATTTATTTATTATATTGTAAAAAAATTAATGATGTGCACTATATTTAACATTGACGCTAATGAGCACGGGACATGTCAGCGTTCGAGGGAACTTCTAAAAATCATAAAAATGAAATCTAACGAGACAATAAACTCTAAAAACTATTAGCTCTAATTTTTAAAAGTTATAAGGAGAATGAATAGAAAGAGTGATAGATGGAGCAAGCAATTAAAGGAGAGGTGACAAAGATGTAAGGGGTAGCAACTGACGTAAATTTTAAAAATTATAAATTAGAACATTAGGGAAAATAAATTTTGGTCTTTCAAAGTCTTAAAACAATGAGATAGCTATTTAACAAATTCTAAGTAAAATCATATTAAAAATAGATGATTTTGTATGGGTGCTAGGCGCATAATTTATTTATTATATTATAAACAAATAATGATACGCACTATCATTAACATCAACGCTAATGAGCGTGGGACATGACTTTATGAGCATCGGCGGGGGCGTTGCACGACTTACACAGACAACGCACGCGGGCCAATCTCTAGTCTCTACTAAGATGTTTTTGTCAGAATTATGGTATGTCATTCGTGTTTGAAACGGTTTTAATTTTATGTTTCGATTTTAATCTATATCTCTACTTAAAAACAAGAAATTCCCGTCTTCTGTAAAAAGGGAAAAAAAGTCCGACTCAAAAAAGGTAAAAAAAAAAGTCCGAATTAACAAGCGATAAAAAAAAAGCTTCCGTCGTCGTCAGTAAAAAAAAAAGAAAAAAAAATCATCTCTTGTCCGACTCATGTAGAAAAAGGAAAAAAAATCTCCCAGTAAAAAAAAGTCCGTTGTTTTTTTGGCACCAGTATTTTTTCTGTTGTTCTTTGCACGCAAAAGAGTTTTTTATGCGCACATGCTAAGGCTTTAGGTTTTTTTTTGTCCCGTTTTATTAATCTGATCTGTCCACTGCGCGCCTCCTGGGCGCGCATTTAGTTTTTTTCGTCAATCTTTTTTGTCGCCAGTTTTTTCTTCCGTGCGCTTTTTCTTTTTCTCATCCGGTTTATAATCCCATCTGTTCGCCGCATGCCTTCCAAGGTGAACCCTAGCGCCGTGCCGCCGCCATATCGATCATGTGATTTCTCCTCCAATTTGATTGCAAAAACCGATTCCCCACTCCTCTCTCATCATTTTCTCCATGATTTTCCCTTCGATTCGTCTTTAATTGCCGGATTTAATATCTGCTTTACAGTTGCTAATGATGACGGCAATCTTCCCCGGTCATTTTTATCTCGAGTTTTACGCTCTGATTTTGGGGAAAACGGAAAGAGTACATCGAGGGGATATCGATCAAAAACCCTCGACCAATTTTGGCTAACCGAGAAAGATTCGGCTGGATTTGATGGGGATATTTGCTCCGGCAAACGTACGGGCACGGGCACGAGATTATCTTCGGGAGGTTGAAGATGATAGTCATATTTGGAAAGTTGAAGATGGTAGGGTCGAAGAGAAGCAGACCAAATGGAGGTATAGATGGCCATATGGCCCGAGGCCCACAGCCCGGCCCAAGCACGGCACAGCCCGACTGGGGTCGTGCCCGTGCTGGCCCGGCCCGACAGCCGGGCCATGCCTGGGCTACATCCTCAACACGATGGGTCGGCCCGGCATGGCCCGATCAAATAAAAAAAATATAGGGACGCAAAATAGACTTATATAACCATATAAGGCAACCCAAAGAAAAGAGGAATACAAAATAGACTTATTTTCCAGCCATTTGAACACAGCCACATAGTTGAGGGATGAAAAATAGACTTTTTATGTGGAGAAGCACGATGGGCCATCGTGCCTTCGGGCCGGCCCGGCACGGCCCGAGTAGTATTGGGCCGTGTGTTTACGACCAAATTTAGTAAGATATGAACCAGGTTTGATGTTGGGATCGAGGCGGATTCAGCAAAGAGATGAATTCGAAGAACAGAGTGTGCATCGGCTGCGAAGGCATCGGCTGGAATCTGCATCGGCTGATATGGATCGGACAGAGGACAGCCGATAGAGGTGATGCAGCCGATTCCGATGACGATGGTTTCAGAGCTGTTTCTAGAATCGATCAATATGCTTCATGAGGATTTGCCACGATAGAGATAAAGCTATCAGATAGGCAATTGTATCTATTAATTAGGATGTCTCGTGTAATTTTCTTAGAGATAAGTTTGGGCAAAAGTATGTCGCAAAGACTTATGATATCTTAGAGTTTGTTAGAGATAGGGGTCGTGTCCGGCAAGGACATATTTTGTATTTCGGGTATAAATAGAATCCGAACCCATGTAATCAATTAACAACAGTTCAATATAATATCGGCGCATCGCCACCCTTTTTTTTTTGTTCTATTTCGACGAGTTCTTGCTTTCGGGTTGAGCTGCATCGATTCGATCTTCAACTAGAGGTAAGCTTGTCATGGCAGCTTGCGTTATCGGGATTAGTGCTTCCATCTTTACGACACTCTAATCTTGTTTAAGTAATTCGTCGAGTTATCATATACACATTGTAATCTTTGTTAGTTGCACTATATAACTTGTTATCGGCTGGTTCTTATCGTTAGGAAGTGACCGATAGTGTTATGTTTTGCTATTAATCTAGATTATATCATGTATTTATCATCTCTTATAGTTTTTATCATCTTGCCTAGATCTTATACTTATCTTTATGCTTGATGCTCATCGGTTGAGTTCGATCTATTAAGTAATATCTATAATTGTAACATCTGGCTTGCTTTATGATCATTGAGAGAGAGATAGCATCGGGGTTTCAGCTGATCTTACCTGATTTAGCTACTTTACGTCCTATATGCTTGATTGATATGCTAAATCCGCCCTTTATATTAAGATCTTATTGCATTAAAATATATTAGGCTTCTTGTTTGATATATTCTATCTGTAATATAGAGTGGTATCGGAGTATTAGCCGATACATGCTAGATCTATCTGATCGGCTATGCTATAAACGTTTATAATCTTTGTGTTAATGTATACTTCGATCTAAGTGATTTATACTGTCTCGGCATGACGACCGATCTATCCCAATCAATTGGTTTAAATATACATCAACAGAAGGATTATATATCGTTAATATCTACAACAGTTAATATCTACAACAGATCGAGTAGATTTAGTCTTATCTTATTTACTTATGACTGCTGATCGATCCCAATATGACATCGGCTCAAAGATAAATGATATGTCATCGGCAGCTAGCCGATTGGCTATCTTTTATGGATTTAACCGCGGTTTTTCTTGTCTTTCTTTCTTGTTGATTGTAGGATCAAATCAACTGGCACGCTCACGAACCTAAAAGCAAGGTTTTGGACCTGCACGGAAGTTAAGCAGATCTTCCAGGCCAGTGTATGTTTTTCGCATCAACACCGTGCATGGGCCGTGTATGCCACCCGTGGACTGGCACGGCATGGCCCGCCGACTGTGGACTGGCACGGCATGGCCCACCGTGTCGGTCGGGCCGTGCCGGCCTGACTAGCCTTGGCCCAGGCACGGCCGGGCTTGGGTCATGACGTGCCAGGCGGCCCAGTCAGCTATCTATAAATGGAGGGAGGAGCGGACTAGCCTAGGGTTGAAAAAGAAGGAATGCTTTCGGCCGAAAACCCAGGAAATATTTTCATTAACTTTTTTTAATTATAATCTATAGCGATCCCAATGTTAAGATTTTTATTAACTTTTTCAATTATAGTGTATAGTAATCCCAATATTTCAATTTATTACTTAGCTCTTAATATATCACTACAAAAAGTCTTTACCCATTGCAACGCACGGGCATCTTTTGTAGTATTATAAAAATTGAAAATGTTTTTGCTGTTATTTTTAGTACGTCATCTGTGTATGAGTCGATTTTTAAGTTCGTTTGCTTTTGGAAATACATATCCGTATTTAAGTCGGTTTTAACATCGTTCACTTTTGATAATACAGAAGGAATCATATAAGAAATCTGTTTAAAAAAACTCGCATGCTAACTAAGACGATCGGACTACTAACTGCACCTAATAATTTTCTAAAAATATATATATCCAAGCGAACTCTCACATTGAATTTCGTATTAACTAAACCATATAACAATAATAAGATTAAAATAAACTTCACTCGTCGCAACGCACAGGCATTTTTTTCTAGTAATAAAAAAATGTTAGGGACACGTAAAAAATGAAAAGGAAATCGGAATCCGATTGGGAGGCGAGTAGGCGACCGGCCGGCCTGATCGAGTTCGGAATCGGAATCTGAATCGGCGCGGTTGTACGTCTCGTGTGGGCATATATATATATACCACCAGTCCACCAGTCTCCACCCGTCACCAGAAGACAAGCGTACGTGCGTCGAACTATGGCAATCCGCAAGCAATTAGTGCAAGTGCAACCGAAAAAGATCGAGATGTGGCAGTGGCAGCCTCCGCCTCTCCATCCAGGGGTCGTCACCATGGCGAAGCACAAGCTACAGTTGGAGGACCTGTCGCAGACGTGCCGGCGAGACCACTACTGCGTCAGGTGCGTCCACGCCTTCTGCTCCCACTGCTGCGATGACCACCACTTCGTCCCGCTCGGCTCCCACATCGTCATCCCCATCGCCGGTGTCGACGCCGCCACCGGCAAGCCCGTCATCCCCGCGCACTACCCTCGCCGCCCCGACCTGCCCATCACCGACTTCGTCATCGGTCTCATCAACGCCAACGACTTCGCCGAGGAGCACCCCAGGGACGCCTACTGCATGTACTGCTTCATGGCCTTCTCCACCGCGCTCTGCCACCACCACCACACCTGCGCCGCCGACTGCGTCCTCCGCATCGTCCGAAGCCACGACGGCCGCCACTGCGTCCGCTGCACCGGCGACGAGCCGTGGTTCCCTTACATGGAGAGCGTCCTGGGCGACCCCGTGGCTGTCGAGGAGGAGGAGGGCGACGACGGCGAGGTGGTGGCTGTGCTGCTGCTGCTGCCCGTGCTGAGGAGGAGCTCACCGACCGCGTGCGTACACTGCGGCGGCGAGGTGCCCAAACACATGCGCCGCTCGGTGCTCTGCTCGCCGGCCTGCGACGCGGCCCACCAACTGGAGGTCGCCCAGCGCAGGGAGCGCAGGGACGCCGTGCTCGCCGCGCGCCGCCTCGCCAAGCTGAACATCCATGCCGTTTGATCAATTCTTGTACTGTATTAGCGCTCATTGATTTGATCTCGTAATTCTCATATCTGTATGTTGGCCCGTGTCTTTTTTTTTTCGACTCCCCGTGTCTATAAACTATTATTAGTAAATTACTTTCGTGCCGGCAATATCTTTTAATTCTTCTCTTGTGCATTGGGGTTGATTAACCGCCTAATGATGCAATTTTCATTTCACAAAGCTAGAGCTATTCATCTATAGGAACGTTTAGCAGGACTATAGTTTCACCTTTATCTCTTTTGAAGCTAAAACTCAACTAAACTGTTTCAGTTTTATCAAACAAGAAAGCGGAGCAAACTAAGTGATAAAAAAAAGGAAAATTCAGTTCGCTTCACAGCTTTACGTCTAAAGTAATTTAGAAGTTAAAAACCCCTTTTCAAACAACTCCTTTATAACAATCTTTTATTCTAGGACCAATCCAAATTCCCACCTGGCCACCTGCTATCGACTCGCTTCCTGACTATGCTCTAATTTTTTTTTTTACAGACGTACTACCCAAATAAGGGTGTATCCTCCGGATGATCTAACCCCAACACACTCGGTCAAAAGAACAAATCTTCGATCCAAACCCCTGCGCTGTGTGTGTGTATATATGTCGATAAATTTTCTCATAAAAACTTATTAAATATAAATATAGTATATTGTAATGTAGGTACATTGTAACTTGTACATATAAATTATATTATAGTTATATACAAGTTAAAATGTAATTATATTATGATTATAATATATTTATATCTGATAAATTTTTAGAAGTAATTTTTGTAGATAAGTGGATACTAGTCATATGTAAACGGCTTTTCTCAGCTGTGGTCAACATACATGTACTATCTCTGTCCCATAATAATTGTATTTCTAGGATTTGAATTTATCCTAAAATAATTGTCGAGTACTAATGGGTCTCATTAATCATTTCTCATTCAAATTTCTTTCTATTTTACCCTCAACTATCCTTACATTCTTATCTACTACTATACACCATTTAATAAGAGGCACCACAGTCTTTTTCCCAAACCTTACTCTATGCTAAATAAACTAGAATTGTAATTTATATGGGACGAAGGTAGTAGAGTAGTACATAACAAAATGTAACAACTAACAATCCATTCCCAAATTTGGGATAGCCAATTACGAATTTATTAGGACTCATTCATCCACCGGGCCTCGCCGCCTCGCGCTTCTTCTTGTTCCACTCTTGGTCCAAAGTGGCGCGCTGCCTCCTCTTCTCAAGTCGCTTCCCGCCCGATGCCGCCGCCACGACCACGACGTGCCGATCTCTGTCCATCTCGCACGTTCTTACGTAGCTGCAGTACGGTGGTATGGGAGATTGCCACACCAGCACGTCGAAGCGCACCGCGTCAACGCCGGGCACCACGCGGCCGGTGAGCAGGTCCTGCATCGTCACCGTCGGAAGCCGCTCGCCGCCGCCACCCGCCGGCGTCGGCGTCGGCATCTTGCGCCTGTCGTAGAACAGGCAGTGGGGAGCGTCCATGGACGGCCTGCATATGTACAAGTCCTCCTCCTCCCCGTAGCGCTCGCGGCGGCCGCCATGGGCGGCGTCGCTGAGCAGGCGCAGGTTGGCGGACTCGCCGAGGACCCGCGCGAGGCGGCGCCACGAGTGCAAGGCCATGTCGGCGCGCAGCAACGCGGCGAGCGTGTTCAGGGCGGTGAACACCGCGAAGTCGCGGTTCGTCTCGAAGAGCTTGGCGGCGATGGCGACCATCTCGGCCGGGAGGTACTCCGGGTCGGCGGCGCCGAACGCGAGGGCGCGGAAGAAGTACCAGAGCTCGGGCCGCCGCAGCTTGTCGATTGCGACCGGCCGTGGCGCCGTCCCCAGTCGCGCCGCGTGCTCCGCCGTCCTGCAGATGACGATCACTTTGCTGTCCCGGCGAACCGACGCGCAGAGCCTCCTCCATGGCTCCTCGTCGACGTCGCCGACGAGGTCGACCACGACCAGGCACCTTGAGCTAGGATCGATGCCAAATCTCCGGTACTCATCCTCGTCGCCGGCCGCAGTCAGATCATCACTGCTGAGACGGTGGATCTTGGCGAAGTGTTGCCTCACCCGCTCGTCGATGCAAACGTGTTCGACCAGCGTCCGCTTCCCGACCTCCCGACCGCCGACAACGGGGAGGACGCCCGGGTTCGGGTCACCGGCCGACGAGCAGGCTGGCCGCAGCAGGAAGTCGACGACCTGCTCCTTCTCCACCTGCCGGCCAAACATGCACCGCTCCATGAACAGGTAGGCGTCATACGGGTGCCGGGTCAGGCGAGGGCAGCCGGCCAGGAGCACGACGAGCTCCTTGGCGCCGCCCAGCGCGGCCTCTAGGCTCTCCACGACCGTGGCGACGTCGCCGTCACCGCCCAAGCTGAGCAGCAGCGGCTGGCACCGGCGGCGACGACGACGACGGCGGCAGCTCGCCGCGGCGGCGGCCCGTATCATCAGCGCGTCGAGCGCGTACGCGGACTGGCACATCTCCCACCTCAGCTGCCTGAGCTGCCGCAGCACGGCCAGGCTGGTGACCTGCCGCCCCTCGGCCTCCTCCAGGATGACGCGCGCTCGCAGCAACGCTCGCTGCAGCCTGGCGCCATCGGCGGCGGCGGCGGCCGGCTGCTGATACTTGCTGATGAGGAAGGAGATGAGCCGACCGATGAGGTCGCTGGCCACCGCCGAGAGGAGCACGTCCATCGAGTCCGCTCTCTATCTACGGTGACCACGACACGACGTGATCGAACACGAAGACAAATTTGTTTCTCTTATTATTTCTGTATGTACGTGCGAATACAATTAAGTGAATATATTTTGAAAAGAAAACGCGCATTTGTTTACTGTTCTAACGCTTGTTATTATTGCATTTCCTGTTCAGAATCCCCCAAATGATGAACTCCGTTAGATCGATCGAAGATCCAGCGCTAGCAAGAACAAAAGGTGTGAGGGAGAAGGATGGCGAGGACTCATCATCAACTATGATGACAGCAACGACAACAATAACCTCTACGGCGACAGCCTGGCGAAAAAAAAATACTCCCTCCATCCCATAATATAAGACGCGCACGCATTTCAAGATTTAACATTTAAAACATTTGACCAACACTTAGTATAATATGAAATGAATTTTATTTGTTAAAAATTACATCATTAGATTGAGATTTAAATTTACTTTCATATGATTATAATTTTGTTACTATAAATCTTATAGTATATGAGAAATTATAAGCTAAAAATTAGTTTTGAAGACGGTGCCAACTTTAACCGCGCCTTAGATTATGGGATAGAGGGAGTAACTTCTTTGACGAGCTCTGAAATCCAGTAACATTTCACCGGATTAGCTTTTTGCGTTGGCGGTTGTAGGAAGGAGGTGGCGGGTGGTGAAGGTGAGTTTAGTGGGGTGCTCAGAGCGGTGGAGGACCAACAGTAGCGGTGGCATCGCTAGAGCTGTGGAGATGGAAGAGGGTGATCAGAAGGGTCGGTGGCTAGTGCAGAAAAGACCATGTAATTAGAAGGTAGAGGTGGTGGCGGCTACAATCAGCTCTGTTGCGAGTACCAAACATCAAGAAGACAATATGACAGTAGTAGCTCCGATCGATGGAGCGGTGGAGACGGGGGAGGAGGAGGAAGGAAGGAGGGAGGGGAAGGGTCAGCTAAGCTAGTGGAGGTGGAGATGGGTGTGGTACAACTTGTTAAGGAGAGTGTGACGGCGGTAGCGTGAATCAGGAGCTGAGAGAGTTGGTAATTAGGGCTATAGATGCAACATGGATCTTGAAACAATCACAATCATTAAAAAAAGTGACTTGAATTTTTGTTAACTGCTGAATAAATAGCCCTTAAAATTTTATTTTCATATTTCATATGAAGTATATTCTACCCGGTATGCTTATTGCACTATTGCCTTTTATCTATGAAGAGAAAAAAATAAGACTCCCAGCGATGAATTAGTCACGCCTAGGCAGAGAAAAAAAGAAGAAACATATTTGGTTGTTTAATTGTCAAACTTTGCCACGGCAAACATACGGCTTTCCACATGCCACAGTACTTCGGCATTTCTTCTTGTGTATCAATTTCTTTGCAGAACCGCCTAAGGTGTATTATTGGTAAACATGAAATGCAGACCAAAAAATTATGCTCATCCATAAGGGAAGGGTAAGATCGCTCAACCAGTCAATTATTGATGTGACCATGAGTATTAGTTTTTAATATTTTTATTTCCTACAAAGCATGGTTAATTAAGCCTTAAACTGCGTTATAAGATACATCCTGTCAACAAATAAATATATATATTTTTTGTGAGGAAGAAATAAAAATATATGTTGGATAGGTTATGTGCAAGAAGGAAGACATGAAGGAATAAAACAAGAATATTATTATTATTATTATTATTATTATTATTATTATTATTATTATTATTATATTCCTTATAAACATTCGTATATGGATAGCGCAAGCATTATACAACTACATTCATAATATATAGAGGTGACTTTAGAATGTCGTAAAGACTGGACAAATTATAGTCTTGTGGATGCCCTGATATATGGTTCTCCTACATGTTACATTAAATCAGCAAATAAGTATCACACCTTTTTTTTTTGTTTTGCCTTTTGAAGGTTTGACCGGCCCATGTGGTTTGGCTTTCGAAAGTTTAACCGCCACATGTGGTTTGACATTTGAAGGTACCCAGGAATTCAGGCGAAGAAAATTCCATTCTAACTTTCTAAGACTGTAGACAACAATTAAGAATGCATCCTGCCAGTGGGAAAAAAAAAGACTTTTTATCCCCCAAACTATTATTTTCGTCCAAAACTAGCTATATATGATACTAAATCAAATGCTCACACCCCTAAACTATTGGAAAAACGACCCTCCGCTATCGAGTGATATGATTGTGCCTTTCATCGGTGTAAAATCGGATAGAACACAATGTTACACTAAGGGTGAAAATGGTTAGTGAAATTTCTAATCAATCCTCATTTCCGATTTTTAACCGGTCGAGTAATATGGAAATGGTTACCAACGAAAACGAAAGTAGAAATGATAAAATATATGAAAATGGAATGAAAATGATTTTGCTACATATAGAGTGTTTCTGACTTTTACCGCATCCTTACAGTAATTACCATTTTTATATTATGGTAATTACCATATTTCTAAGTATGCTAGTATTGATGGTCTGTTTTTTTATTTGACCCATAGTTTAGAGGCGATTCAACTTTTCAAACAAATCCATAACTCGAGTACAAGGTTATAATTTACATAGCGTACCTTCAATTTATTTTGTCATTATATAGTTATGCAAAGTTAAGTGTGCGATTTTACAGTTTAGTGTTTCCAATATTTATTATCGGCTTTCGATGGGTACCGACATGTTTCCGTCAGTATAGTTGGTTTCAGGTTTTCCGATATTTTCAATATCGTTTTCGTTTCTAGATTTACCATTTTCGATTCCGTTTTGAAAAAAAAATTATGGTCATGAAAATGGTTGAGACGTTTTCCGACCGTTTTCATCGCTAAGTTACACCATGGGCCTGTCGTTGTCTAAAGAAGTATCACGATTCAAAGAATTCACACAAATTTTACTGTAATAAAAGTGGCCATGATATTTTATTTGGAGATTTTTAGTACCGTGGAATTCATGTCTGTAGTCGACATACAGACATGTACTAGACTCCACCAGATTTCGTTTACATCAGAAACTTGCTAAAGAACTCACAGATGTGTTCAGAAACCTCATCAGGCTTCTCCTGGTTGATGAAGTGGCCAACTCCCTCCAGGACAACCACATCCTCCAGATTCGGCACATTGGCTTTGAATCCACCCTTGTGAATGTAATCCTTCACACCTGGTGTGTTGTATGTGAGATCCAGGTCACCGACGATGAATTTTGTCGGAACATTTATCAGAGCCCCAGTCCATGGTGCAGTCAGCTCCCAATCCCTGCAAGAACAATACATTTGGCTGACGATGAACGGCATGAACGAAGCAGTGAACGGGAAACCATGAGAGTGAGACATACAGGTCAATGCATCTGTAGTAGTTGAATCCTCCTGTGAACCCTGTCTTGCCGAATTTGTCAGCGTAGTAGGAAATGTCTTCCTCTGATAGCCATGGAGGGCAAGTACCATCTGAATCAATTGCATCAAAGAATGTCTTGTCCTGGGGTAGAATAATAGTTGCCGGTTTGCGCATTCCAAACACCATTTTAAACAGATGGTTTAAATCGAGTCGAGCAAATTCAGCTTCAGCCACTCCGGGTTTCTGCATATGCATCAAAATTCCTATAAGCGTAATCGTTTCCAACAAAAACATCAATAGCTGATGCTTCAGAATTCAGATCACTGCAGGCAGTGGTGGCCACAAGGATTTGAATTATGAATTTATGATTCAAATCCAAAATTTGAATTGACCGTCCAAATTTGAATTTCGACAGGTAACTGCACGCGTTCTTTCTGCCTTGCTCACCTGGAAGCGGCACACGTAGTGATCGTCCCCGCAGAGAACCCTGACGGCCTGGAGCACGCTCATCCGGGGATGCCTCGGCTGGTACTCCACGCTGAGGCTGACATGCGCCGTCACCAGGTCCGGCCGGAGCAGGCACAGCTGCCACGCCACGACGGCGCCCCAGTCGTGCCCCGCGACGAACACCTTGAGAGCACCAACCAAATCACCCTCGAGCAATCAAACAAACAATGGGGACTGATGCTGCTAATGCTACTAACTGCTAATAAGGATGGTAAACCGTAAACGTAAACCAACCTGGGGCCGGCCGAGGTCGGCGATGAGGGCGACGAGGTCGCCGACGAGGTGGAGGACGGTGTAGGAGTCCCTGCCCTGCGGCGCGTCGGAGTCGCCGTAGCCGCGGAGGTCGGGCGCCACGGCGCGGAACCCCCGCGCGGCGAGCGCGCGCATCTGGTGGCGCCACGAGTACCAGAGCTCCGGGAATCCGTGCACGAGCAGCGCCACGGGCCCGCCCTCCGGTCCCGACTCCGCCACGTGCAGCCGCACCCCGCTCGCCACCTCCACCTCGCGGTGCCGCACCGCCGCCGCCGCCATCTCGTAGAGGGCTCCTCCTCGATCGATCGATCGATCGGCGCGCGCCGCGGCGAGCGTTTGAAAATCCAGCCCGTCCTCTGCCTGCTCTGCCTTTGTAGCCGCGCGCGCCGGCCGCTCGGCATCGGTGTGTCAGCCAGTTTGGGGGAGGCATCTGGTTGTACGGGGCGAAACCGGCCAGAGGCAGAGCCCCGTCGTGGTTTCCGCCGGCGCGACCGGCCGGTGGCTTGGGGTTCGGCATCTCCGCCGGGATTCTCCGTTTGCCGGCGCTGGCGCTCGGTTTCCTCCCGTGTAGGTGGTGCTCGACGTGGCCCCAGTATACAGCCAGGAATCGCTTAGGAGAGAATGGGACCACATGTCAGTGACAGTTTCTGCCGAGAATCCCATCCCAGATTGTGCTTCTAGTGCTTTTTACTCGCTCGGTAAAAAAAGACCAACTTTTAATTACTCTCTCCGGTTCTAAATATTTGATGCCGTTGATTTTTTTAAATATGTTTAACCATTCGTCTTATTCAAAAAATTTAAGTAATTATTAATTATTTTCCTGTCATTTGATTCATTGTTAAATATACTTATATGTATACATATAGTTTTATATATTTCACAAAAAGTTTTTGAATAAGATAAACGGTCAAACATATGCTAAAAAGTCAATGGTGTCAAATATTTAGAAACAGAGGGAGTATAAATCTGAGCATAGCTTTAAATTTATAGATTTTAGAAAAGTCAGAAGTTAATTTTTTTCTGGAACGGAGAGTATAGTTCTAAGTGGAGAAAATATCAGCTCTTTAGAATAAACAATGCAACCAAAATAATTTGTGAGTAAAATTTTTATATATTATCTATATAATTAACGATTAATAATCAATACTACGATGGAAAAAAAAACCTAAAATCAACTCCAAAATTACATTCTGAAAATTTAAATTTTGACTATAGTTAATAAGCTAAGAGGTAAATGAGAAGGTCAGCGTATGGAACCCTGGTGATGTCTTACGTTTATTATTCTGTGCTATATTTCACATGAAATAATACATTAATAGTTTTAAATGGACATAACACAATTCAATTTGAGTTGAAATTAATCCCAGCAAATTCAGGATTCCTTCAAATTTTCTGGAATATTTAGCTTCCCCAACGAAAAAAAAAAACTTATAACATCACATAGCTTTATAGGAGCCTAGGAGAGCCATTCTTCAATCTTCATCGCCTTTAGTCCACAATCCAAACTGGTTATGACACACTATCGTATCGGCCATGTGAACAGAAACTGCTTGATTTTGAAATTCACAATATATTTGGAAGATATCAGTACTGGCATAATGGTTCTAGTTTTTACAGTACAATTAGCAAGCAGGCTCCAAGAGATTTTGCACATATCAGAACTTGCTAAAGAACCCGCAAATATGGTCGGAGACCTCATCAGGCTTCTCCTGGTTGATGAAATGGGCAACACCCTCCATGACAACCACATCTTCGAGATTTGGCACACATGCCTTTAGACCACCCTTGTGGATGTAATCTTTTACACCTGGAATGTTGTACGTAAGGTCCTGATCTCCAACGATGAATTTTGTCGGAACTTTTATTGGAACTCCAGTCCATGGTGCAGTCAGCTCCCAGTTCCTGCATGAACAGAAAACTACTGAGGGTGACATCATAAATGACTAAAATAGCTCAGGTAAAAGCCTTCTTTCATTTTAAATTCTTGAAGACACCGGCACCAATGGAAATGTAGTTCAGCCATATATATCAAATTTACTGTTGTTTGAAAAGAACATGTTTCAGTGGAGTTAGAGCCTGCATTTCGAATGACTTTCCCTGTACAATGCTAAACAATATCATGTTGCTTTCCTCACTTAACAGCAATGAAGGATGAATAAAACAATGAACTGTATAACCAAGAGACGTACAAGTCTATGCATCTGTAGTAGTTCAATCCTCCAGTAAATCCAGTCTTCTCAAATTTCTCGGCATAGTAGGAAATGTCTTCTTCTGACAGCCATGCAGGGCAAGTACCATCTGAATCAATTGAGTCAAATAAAGTCTTGCCTGGGGGTATAATCAGAGGTGCTGCCTTGCGCATTCCATAGAATTTCTTCAAGAGACACTTTATATCACCTCTACCAAATTCAGCTTCGGCCACTCCAGGTTTCTGCACACATAATTCGGTAATTTGTAAGCATAATTATTTCCAACAAACAAAATATAAAACGATGTTAGGATGACAGATTGTTATCAAGGATAAACAGCTGATTAAAACTCCAGATACCCTTTCCCTCTGAATAAACAGTATGGACTGCTGTATTCAATATCCAAAAGGGTAAAGAGAATGTCAAGATAAGGCTATTAATATCTGAGACAGGAGTCATCAATGTTCTTCAAGATCGACTATACTCTCATGCTTCTGAATAAACTATTTATAGCTCCACATAAAAAAAGAATAGTTATAGCTCTCCAAGCAGGAGTTACTGTTATGTTAAGCTCAGCATAATATTGGAATTTAGAGCTACCAAGCATATTACCCAATAGGATCATGAGAAGAACATAGTTCAAAGGATGGCCAGTCTTCAGAGAACAACATGGTTACTTCGAAGCAATAATTCTTTGGACCCTTAAGAACCCAGTAACTTGGCAATGCAATAGGGATACATTCCGATTTCCCTACCTAGGATGTTGAGGTCATTCAACATTCGTTGTAATTAACTAATCTATTCGTTGTAATCTATTTCAATTGAGCAAAGAATTCAAATCTAACCCTTCTGAAGTCTCAATAGTCAAGAACACCTACAACTACAACTACAAGTAATGGGGTTTTTTTTTGGAAATACTCAAAAGGATTGCTCACCTTTGTATTAAGAGGAATAAAATTTACAGGAATGACCAAACAAAGATGAGAGGGAGGGGGCGGGGAGAAAAGGAAGGGAAAAAAAAAGAAGGAAATGGAAAACAAGGACTTGAGCCTACTCTCATGCAGTCATGCTCACAACGTGACGACCTAGCAACCAAGAATGCTACTACCTCCGTTTCAAGTTATAAGACTTTCTAGCAATGCCCACATTCATATATATGTTAATGAATCTTGGCACATATATATGTCTAGATTTATTAACATATATATGAATGTGGGCAATGCCAGAAAGTCTTATAACCTGAAACGGAGGAAGTATCTAGGAAGCGCGGGCGACGAGGGATGAGCAAGCAGCCAGAGGGCGTCCTCTTGCGCCATAGCTGCAAGAACGTCAGCCAGGACTGTGTGCAATTGTTGAAAACGCGGCTGTTCTTCTCCTTCCAAATGGACCAAGCGCCAAGGGTCACGACTGTGTCGAACCCGCGACAGCACTCCCTCTGAACCTTGAGCAGACTGGAGCAGAGCCGCTCGTGGAAGGCCGCTGCTCCAGAAGGGAAGCATTGGGGGAAGGCCGCTGCAGACAGCGATGTAGTGGTCATCCCCGGAAGGCCGCTGCGCACAAGCGTCACCGACAAACACTCGCCTAACTGTCCTAACAAAGATTGTAAAATCGTTCCAGCAGACAGCAGCTGTTCACCACTTTTAAGTTGCGTGGAACAACAACCATCAATGTTGCTAGGACAGAAGAACATAGCTTCATAATTGCTCTGATTTTTCTACTACGAGTACTAACTTGCAACCCAACCCATCAATCTTAATTGCTAGGGGACCTCAATAATTTCATTGTTCTGCCTGCGTCGTACAAAAATTCAGAAAAGGGATTAAAGTAATTTAGAAGTTAATTTTCAGGCCGAGGGGTGGCGACGAGTTGTTTGAAAAGGGGTTTTTAACTTCTAAATTACTTTAGACGTAAAGCTGTGAAGCGAACTGAATTTTCCTTTTTTTTATCACTTAGTTTGCTCCGCTTTCTTGTTTGATAAAACTGAAACAGTTTAGTTGAGTTTTAGCTTCAAAAGAGATAAAGGTGAAACTATAGTCCTGCTAAACGTTCCTATAGATGAATAGCTCTAGCTTTGTGAAATGAAAATTGCATCATTAGGCGGTTAATCAACCCCAATGCACAAGAGAAGAATTAAAAGATATTGCCGGCACGAAAGTAATTTACTAATAATAGTTTATAGACACGGGGAGTCGAAAAAAAAAAGACACGGGCCAACATACAGATATGAGAATTACGAGATCAAATCAATGAGCGCTAATACAGTACAAGAATTGATCAAACGGCATGGATGTTCAGCTTGGCGAGGCGGCGCGCGGCGAGCACGGCGTCCCTGCGCTCCCTGCGCTGGGCGACCTCCAGTTGGTGGGCCGCGTCGCAGGCCGGCGAGCAGAGCACCGAGCGGCGCATGTGTTTGGGCACCTCGCCGCCGCAGTGTACGCACGCGGTCGGTGAGCTCCTCCTCAGCACGGGCAGCAGCAGCAGCACAGCCACCACCTCGCCGTCGTCGCCCTCCTCCTCCTCGACAGCCACGGGGTCGCCCAGGACGCTCTCCATGTAAGGGAACCACGGCTCGTCGCCGGTGCAGCGGACGCAGTGGCGGCCGTCGTGGCTTCGGACGATGCGGAGGACGCAGTCGGCGGCGCAGGTGTGGTGGTGGTGGCAGAGCGCGGTGGAGAAGGCCATGAAGCAGTACATGCAGTAGGCGTCCCTGGGGTGCTCCTCGGCGAAGTCGTTGGCGTTGATGAGACCGATGACGAAGTCGGTGATGGGCAGGTCGGGGCGGCGAGGGTAGTGCGCGGGGATGACGGGCTTGCCGGTGGCGGCGTCGACACCGGCGATGGGGATGACGATGTGGGAGCCGAGCGGGACGAAGTGGTGGTCATCGCAGCAGTGGGAGCAGAAGGCGTGGACGCACCTGACGCAGTAGTGGTCTCGCCGGCACGTCTGCGACAGGTCCTCCAACTGTAGCTTGTGCTTCGCCATGGTGACGACCCCTGGATGGAGAGGCGGAGGCTGCCACTGCCACATCTCGATCTTTTTCGGTTGCACTTGCACTAATTGCTTGCGGATTGCCATAGTTCGACGCACGTACGCTTGTCTTCTGGTGACGGGTGGAGACTGGTGGACTGGTGGTATATATATATATGCCCACACGAGACGTACAACCGCGCCGATTCAGATTCCGATTCCGAACTCGATCAGGCCGGCCGGTCGCCTACTCGCCTCCCAATCGGATTCCGATTTCCTTTTCATTTTTTACGTGTCCCTAACATTTTTTTATTACTAGAAAAAAATGCCTGTGCGTTGCGACGAGTGAAGTTTATTTTAATCTTATTATTGTTATATGGTTTAGTTAATACGAAATTCAATGTGAGAGTTCGCTTGGATATATATATTTTTAGAAAATTATTAGGTGCAGTTAGTAGTCCGATCGTCTTAGTTAGCATGCGAGTTTTTTTAAACAGATTTCTTATATGATTCCTTCTGTATTATCAAAAGTGAACGATGTTAAAACCGACTTAAATACGGATATGTATTTCCAAAAGCAAACGAACTTAAAAATCGACTCATACACAGATGACGTACTAAAAATAACAGCAAAAACATTTTCAATTTTTATAATACTACAAAAGATGCCCGTGCGTTGCAATGGGTAAAGACTTTTTGTAGTGATATATTAAGAGCTAAGTAATAAATTGAAATATTGGGATTACTATACACTATAATTGAAAAAGTTAATAAAAATCTTAACATTGGGATCGCTATAGATTATAATTAAAAAAAGTTAATGAAAATATTTCCTGGGTTTTCGGCCGAAAGCATTCCTTCTTTTTCAACCCTAGGCTAGTCCGCTCCTCCCTCCATTTATAGATAGCTGACTGGGCCGCCTGGCACGTCATGACCCAAGCCCGGCCGTGCCTGGGCCAAGGCTAGTCAGGCCGGCACGGCCCGACCGACACGGTGGGCCATGCCGTGCCAGTCCACAGTCGGCGGGCCATGCCGTGCCAGTCCACGGGTGGCATACACGGCCCATGCACGGTGTTGATGCGAAAAACATACACTGGCCTGGAAGATCTGCTTAACTTCCGTGCAGGTCCAAAACCTTGCTTTTAGGTTCGTGAGCGTGCCAGTTGATTTGATCCTACAATCAACAAGAAAGAAAGACAAGAAAAACCGCGGTTAAATCCATAAAAGATAGCCAATCGGCTAGCTGCCGATGACATATCATTTATCTTTGAGCCGATGTCATATTGGGATCGATCAGCAGTCATAAGTAAATAAGATAAGACTAAATCTACTCGATCTGTTGTAGATATTAACTGTTGTAGATATTAACGATATATAATCCTTCTGTTGATGTATATTTAAACCAATTGATTGGGATAGATCGGTCGTCATGCCGAGACAGTATAAATCACTTAGATCGAAGTATACATTAACACAAAGATTATAAACGTTTATAGCATAGCCGATCAGATAGATCTAGCATGTATCGGCTAATACTCCGATACCACTCTATATTACAGATAGAATATATCAAACAAGAAGCCTAATATATTTTAATGCAATAAGATCTTAATATAAAGGGCGGATTTAGCATATCAATCAAGCATATAGGACGTAAAGTAGCTAAATCAGGTAAGATCAGCTGAAACCCCGATGCTATCTCTCTCTCAATGATCATAAAGCAAGCCAGATGTTACAATTATAGATATTACTTAATAGATCGAACTCAACCGATGAGCATCAAGCATAAAGATAAGTATAAGATCTAGGCAAGATGATAAAAACTATAAGAGATGATAAATACATGATATAATCTAGATTAATAGCAAAACATAACACTATCGGTCACTTCCTAACGATAAGAACCAGCCGATAACAAGTTATATAGTGCAACTAACAAAGATTACAATGTGTATATGATAACTCGACGAATTACTTAAACAAGATTAGAGTGTCGTAAAGATGGAAGCACTAATCCCGATAACGCAAGCTGCCATGACAAGCTTACCTCTAGTTGAAGATCGAATCGATGCAGCTCAACCCGAAAGCAAGAACTCGTCGAAATAGAACAAAAAAAAAAGGGTGGCGATGCGCCGATATTATATTGAACTGTTGTTAATTGATTACATGGGTTCGGATTCTATTTATACCCGAAATACAAAATATGTCCTTGCCGGACACGACCCCTATCTCTAACAAACTCTAAGATATCATAAGTCTTTGCGACATACTTTTGCCCAAACTTATCTCTAAGAAAATTACACGAGACATCCTAATTAATAGATACAATTGCCTATCTGATAGCTTTATCTCTATCGTGGCAAATCCTCATGAAGCATATTGATCGATTCTAGAAACAGCTCTGAAACCATCGTCATCGGAATCGGCTGCATCACCTCTATCGGCTGTCCTCTGTCCGATCCATATCAGCCGATGCAGATTCCAGCCGATGCCTTCGCAGCCGATGCACACTCTGTTCTTCGAATTCATCTCTTTGCTGAATCCGCCTCGATCCCAACATCAAACCTGGTTCATATCTTACTAAATTTGGTCGTAAACACACGGCCCAATACTACTCGGGCCGTGCCGGGCCGGCCCGAAGGCACGATGGCCCATCGTGCTTCTCCACATAAAAAGTCTATTTTTCATCCCTCAACTATGTGGCTGTGTTCAAATGGCTGGAAAATAAGTCTATTTTGTATTCCTCTTTTCTTTGGGTTGCCTTATATGGTTATATAAGTCTATTTTGCGTCCCTATATTTTTTTTATTTGATCGGGCCATGCCGGGCCGACCCATCGTGTTGAGGATGTAGCCCAGGCATGGCCCGGCTGTCGGGCCGGGCCAGCACGGGCACGACCCCAGTCGGGCTGTGCCGTGCTTGGGCCGGGCTGTGGGCCTCGGGCCATATGGCCATCTATACCTCCATTTGGTCTGCTTCTCTTCGACCCTACCATCTTCAACTTTCCAAATATGACTATCATCTTCAACCTCCCGAAGATAATCTCGTGCCCGTGCCCGTACGTTTGCCGGAGCAAATATCCCCATCAAATCCAGCCGAATCTTTCTCGGTTAGCCAAAATTGGTCGAGGGTTTTTGATCGATATCCCCTCGATGTACTCTTTCCGTTTTCCCCAAAATCAGAGCGTAAAACTCGAGATAAAAATGACCGGGGAAGATTGCCGTCATCATTAGCAACTGTAAAGCAGATATTAAATCCGGCAATTAAAGACGAATCGAAGGGAAAATCATGGAGAAAATGATGAGAGAGGAGTGGGGAATCGGTTTTTGCAATCAAATTGGAGGAGAAATCACATGATCGATATGGCGGCGGCACGGCGCTAGGGTTCACCTTGGAAGGCATGCGGCGAACAGATGGGATTATAAACCGGATGAGAAAAAGAAAAAGCGCACGGAAGAAAAAACTGGCGACAAAAAAGATTGACGAAAAAAACTAAATGCGCGCCCAGGAGGCGCGCAGTGGACAGATCAGATTAATAAAACGGGACAAAAAAAAACCTAAAGCCTTAGCATGTGCGCATAAAAAACTCTTTTGCGTGCAAAGAACAACAGAAAAAATACTGGTGCCAAAAAAACAACGGACTTTTTTTTACTGGGAGATTTTTTTTCCTTTTTCTACATGAGTCGGACAAGAGATGATTTTTTTTTCTTTTTTTTTTACTGACGACGACGGAAGCTTTTTTTTTATCGCTTGTTAATTCGGACTTTTTTTTTTACCTTTTTTGAGTCGGACTTTTTTTCCCTTTTTACAGAAGACGGGAATTTCTTGTTTTTAAGTAGAGATATAGATTAAAATCGAAACATAAAATTAAAACCGTTTCAAACACGAATGACATACCATAATTCTGACAAAAACATCTTAGTAGAGACTAGAGATTGGCCCGCGTGCGTTGTCTGTGTAAGTCGTGCAACGCCCCCGCCGATGCTCATAAAGTCATGTCCCACGCTCATTAGCGTTGATGTTAATGATAGTGCGTATCATTATTTGTTTATAATATAATAAATAAATTATGCGCCTAGCACCCATACAAAATCATCTATTTTTAATATGATTTTACTTAGAATTTGTTAAATAGCTATCTCATTGTTTTAAGACTTTGAAAGACCAAAATTTATTTTCCCTAATGTTCTAATTTATAATTTTTAAAATTTACGTCAGTTGCTACCCCTTACATCTTTGTCACCTCTCCTTTAATTGCTTGCTCCATCTATCACTCTTTCTATTCATTCTCCTTATAACTTTTAAAAATTAGAGCTAATAGTTTTTAGAGTTTATTGTCTCGTTAGATTTCATTTTTATGATTTTTAGAAGTTCCCTCGAACGCTGACATGTCCCGTGCTCATTAGCGTCAATGTTAAATATAGTGCACATCATTAATTTTTTTACAATATAATAAATAAATGATACAGTAAAAAAGTTTTTGCAAATGAGTTCATAATTCTTGTATCTCTCTCTATCCCTTGCCCTCCCTCCCCACGCTGTCAGCCGATTAATCCCTCACCACGCCATTGGTTAGGCATCACCACCCACGCTGTCAGTCCTCTAACCCTTTTTCGAGAGGAGTTTTGGTGATTAATGACAACGGTTGTTGGAACTAATCTTTGCTGTGAGTTTGTCCAGGCATCAAGCAATAAGGTTGATGGCTCATATGTAAGGATCAACTGATAGGATTGTGGATGGATGACAAGAAAGATGATACCTCACACATTAGAAATCAAAGAGAGTCAAATGTTGATATATAATGAGAATGCTTGGTGAGATCCCATCATGAATTGATGGACATGTTTGTCACGCGCCGATTTTCTATTGCAATTAATTAAGATAATTAATGAGGAATTAAAATCTCTTTTAAAAATCATGGCTACAAATATTTTTGTAATATTATTTTCCATGCCCTATAGTACTCTCTGAAATTTCTCATGAATTTTCAGAGCTCAAGAAGTAATTTTAATAAAACAAACTTCATTTAATTAATTAAATAAAAAGAAAACAAACTAAAATTCTCCTTCCTTGTTCTTGGGCTGTTTCCGGCCCAAGTCTGCCTTTCCTCCCTCAGCTCACTCGCTCATCCTTATCTCTTCTCTCACAGGCCGAGCCCCTCTCCTCTCCCTCCGACAGCCCATGCCTCCTTGGCCCGTTCGCCCCCCCCCCCCTCTCCCTCAAAGTCCACACCGCCTCCTTCCTCTCTCCCTATCGCTGAAAGGTGGGACCGTGGGCCCGAGGGACGCTGATATGCGATCAGCCGCGCGCGCGCGGTTAGTCGCCCCCCTCTAGTCTCCCTCATATGTACTATATACATCATATGTATATACTATATATACACACATACGTGTATATGTGTGTGTCTATATATATATAGGACACTCATATGGGGCACCATGGTGCCCGGGCACCATGGTATGAAATACACAAATTAACCTAAATTTTTCAAATTGTGAGTATATACCTAGTTATAAGTATTCGATTTATACCTATACCTAGAAACAAAACAACTCAAATTTAACTTTATTTCACAATCCAATATTACATACCTAACTAATTATATATTTGGATGCTATATACCTAGAATCAAATTCTAATAAAAACATGTTTAAATTCAGTTCAAACTTGCTTTGAACTAGTTAGTAAAGTAGTTAATGTTAATACCTAAACATTTTAAAAAGTTTTATACTCATTTGAATTGGGTATATACACAATTTGAATCATGGAGCCCGGGCACCATGGAGCACCAAACAAATTTACAATTTACTATATATATATATATATATATGTATGTATGTATGTATGTATTTATATACATACATAGTAAAAAAACTAGAAAATACATCACGTATACAAACTTTCTATACGTACTAATACAAACTTTGTATTCATACATCTTAAAAAAAACCAGAACAGAAGAGAAATTGGAAAAAAAGGGAAAAAAACCCAAAAAAAACCAGAAAAAAATCGGAAAACCCGCTCCTCCCTCCTCCTCCCACGTGGCGCGTCCGCCGCCCCCTCACTGCGCGTGACTGATAGCCAAATAGCAATCTCGCTGTGGGCCCCACCTGTCAGCTTCTTCTTCTACCTCCCGTCACCCCGTCACATGGTCGACGCCCACGTCAATGCCCTTCACGCGCGCTGCCGCCCACATCCTCGTCCAAATCACATAGCACCGAGTCCCCTCCACTCATCTACATCTCTCGCCCCTCTTCCCCCACTCTCCCGCAAAAACTGTCGCCAACTCGAGCCGCCACTACCCCACGTCGATGCCCCACTCCGCTGGTCGTTGTTACCTCATCCCGACCTCCTCGCCGCCTCCCAGCTCTATAAAAAGCTTCCCCGTTCTCCCCTTCACCTTTTCCCCAACTCTCACGAGCTCTCCGCGCCCTCTCCCATGGGGAAATGGGAGAGAGGAGGAAGAAAGGAGGGGGGTGAGAATGACATGTGGGGTCCATGTAGGGATGGCAATTTCCCCCACGGGGCCGAGTCACCTGCGGGGACCCGACCCTATGAGGGTGGGGGTGGGTTAAGTTTCTGACCCGCGGGGGAGGCAGGGGCGGGGCTCCGCATTTTTGCGGGGAGGGGACGGGGGAGACAGTTCACCTGCGAGTGACCTGCGAGGCCCCGGGGGGTGTATATTAACCCTTTAAATGTAGCTCATAGGAGGCCCAAAAGAGCCCAACCCAATAAAATAGAGATAAAAGGAAAAGGAACCCTAGCCTTATCCTCACCAGTGTCTTCCCAACTCCCCTCCCGGCTCCCGTACGCATCACCCACAGGCGGAGGCGGCGCTAGGGGCCAGGGCACACGAGCACACGGCGCACTTCTCTGGATCTCGCCGGCACCGGTCGCCCTCTCCCCTCCCCTCCGGCCTTCCGAGTCCCGTCCTCTCCAATATCCCTCTCCGGCTCTCCCTCAGGTCTGCCGACGAGGCGACGAAGCACAGGCGCACGGGCGCGGCGAGGGCACCGTCGAGTGGCGAGGGCACGCCGGTCGGCGAGGGTGCGGCGCACAGGCGTGGCAGCCGGCGAGGGGACTGACGCGGCGTCCGGTGAGCAGCGAGGGGACAGGTGCGCATGGATCGAATGATGGATCAATGTGTTCTTGGCTTCTTTCTGAATTTTTTGATGCTATTTATTTTTTATGGTGTTAATTATGTACAATATTTGTTCTTGCCGAATTGATGATTGTCTTATAATTTTTGTGTTGATTGGATGGAGATGCTACCCAATGCGGGGCTCCGGAGGGATCGGGGACGGGGCCAGATTTGTCCCCGCATCTCCAATCGGGGCCGGGGGCGGGGGATGAAGTCGGGGGTCAGGTGTGGGGCCGTTCCAGCCCAACCCGGCCCCGCCCCGCCCCGTTGCCATCCCTAGGTCCACGTGGGCCCCACCATTTTTAAAATATTTTTTGTGTAACTGGTATGCGGGCCCACGGTTTTTATTATTTTCCAAATCAAATTGCCACGTAAGTGCCACGTTAGATGAAGACCAAGTTAAATTAGCCACGTAGGTGCCACGTTAGCTGAAACCGCCGTTAAAACCGCCTTAGGACTTATTTTGCACCGATTTTAACAGTTGAGGGACCCATTGTATCTGGTTTTCCGGTTGAAGGACGAAAATCGGATTCGTTGACAAGTTAAGGGACCTTAGATGAATTTTTCCCCATGAAGATTGGCATGCTTGTTTCTTGGCCTGTTTGAGGCCTCTTTTTAATTTTTTTAAATACACATAGGTTATACCTATGTTTTCAAAATTATTTGGTATACATATGAATACTCTTGAATTGATATGGGCATACCCTGCTTACGCGGGCTTCATCAAACGTATATATTTACGTCCTCCCCACAAGGCCGTACCGAGGAGGTTGAGGGTATCATGTGGTTTTGAGGTTGAGGAGAGAAGCATCCCTAACTACGCGTTTATGAAACTGCCAAATGGCATCCCATCAACATAAGCTGTATCAGCCAAATCCAACAGATAAGCATAACTATATAAGACCCTCCCTTTCTAGTCCTTTCTTGCCAATCAACAAAATAAATTTAAACCCCTCTCTTGCTAGGTAAAAATGACTAATCAAAGAATATTCAAAATTGATTAGGAAAGACAAAGGAATAAGAGTCTGACAAAATTATGAAATAAGAGAAAATGAGAAGAATATATTTAGCGATAATTGCAGCAACAACACCAAAAAATTATGCATTACAATGACAATATATAATCCTAAAATATCATTAAGATATAAAATGCTATTAAACGCTTTTGAAATATGAGAGATGATGGTTAGTGTGTTGTTTATTATTGATGTAAAATAAAAATTATTTTAAATTAAGTATAAAGAATAAATAATAGAATCACGCATATTTAAAAAATATATTAAAGAAACTATATGATTTATAAAAAGAAATCCTCTATTATTAATTTTTTATTTTAAATGCATTTAGATTTTCTTAACAAAATGTTTTAAATAATATAAATAACAAAAATATACAGTGATTCTGCTGATACAAAACTAAAAAAGATAAACAGTCTAATATTTTGAGAGATTAAGTAAGATTTTATGAGTAAACCAGTTATTGTTGACAATGATATTGTTGGACATCAACTTATTTGTAAATAGTTGGTATATTCTTACTACTTATAGTTGCAAATAATCTTTTTTCAACGAATGTTACTTTAGTAAAAATTTCTCTGAGCTTTTCTTCTTTTGTTACCCTATTTATAATTTGATGTTATTACTAAAATTATCGTTACTTCCTTTAAGTTTTGTGCTAAGCGGTAAATAATTATCTTTTTTGTAAGCTAAATAATATAACTATTAAAAAAAATGTTGTTCATAACATACGGAAAGATAGAGAGAGATTACAATAAACACTTATATCTATATATTCCTTATCAATCTTGTAGTTTTATTATTTATTTTTCTGCTTTAAAATTATTTAACTATTAGTTTTGTAATTTTATATAGTTTATGAATTTGGAAAAATTATATTTAAAATATTGCTATAAAATTACAAACCGCCATGATATGGGAGATTGTTTTCTCAACCATTGTCAATACTGAGGATCTTAAAGCTCCGAAGGATGGTTATGGAGAAGTAGTTATCAAAATTATTTGCAATAATATTAAGAGATATATTTTTTTCATAATATGTATCCCCGCCACCACTCATAACATATAATGAGGAGCGTGAACACACCACCACTTGTAATAACGGATCTTCTTGTCTGCAATGAAAAAACAAATTTATTACTGAATCATTTATTGCAACAATTAAGAATCATAAAATTCCTTCACCAAATCACTAAATAGCTCACCATACTGAGTGGAATATGCTTATGTTATATGATAGGTCTATCTAATATAGCTGAAAATATGGGACCAAAGCACACCAGATCATTAAATTAGTTTGGCACATAAGTTTTCAAAAATAATCTAGAAAAAACATAAGATAGAAAAATCATAAAAATAGGAAAAAAATTTATAGGTAAAACAGAGGATTGAAAACAATGGAATATGAGTGTGGAAAATATCACTAACTCACCGAGCCGAACTATAAAAATAGTAATGCATAAACTCTTCTTTTCCCGTTGTTTTCTTGACGAGCCGAAAAAACAGTAATGCACAAACTCTTCGTCGACGTTCGATATCGCGACTACAGTATTTTGCATAGTATGGGGATTGTTGGTACCAGGGTATATGCCAGATTGAGTTAAAAGAGATGGAGACAAGAATTTTTATACAGGTTCGGACCCCTTATCTAGCAGGTAATAGCCCTACTCCTGTTGGCCGAATCCAGTGTTGCTCTTATTCGTCATAATCATACTAGTAAAATATTTGGGATAACCCATCTAGCTATCGTCGACTTGGCGGCATGGATAACCAACACGTAGTTGACTACAGGGTAGTCTTCCTCCTCGAGTCTGCACTTGGCGAGATTAGACATAGTGCTAGATCCCTCTTGTTGGCCTCCGTAGACATCATATTGGGTTTGTCTAGACTTATCTCTAATATCGATATCCGGCGGCTTGCCTTGGCGTGTGTTGGCTTGTGTATTGGTCTATGTTGATCTTGGTCTTGTGGAATGTTCCCTCTCCTTCTAGTGTTCTATTTATACCCATAGGTGTTTCCTTGTCCAAGTAGAACTAGATAGAACAATATGAATATAATCCGTGTAACCCCGACACCCATCTTTTCCCGTTGTTTTCTTTACGAGCCGAACAACAGCAGGCCACAACGCTTTGGCTGCGCCACCTAGCTTCCTCCCCTCAACTCCGACTATAGGCTGGACGTTGGCTTCAATCCCCATCACCACCGGCCTTCGCCGCGCAGCCTCCTCGATGCCGATGACAGTGCTGCCCAGCTTCCTTAGCACCACACAAGATATGGAAGGAATCCAAACAAACCAATCCTATCCTAATATGACTCTAACTACCATATACTCTAACATCCCCCGCAGTCCAAGCGTGAGCAGCGCGGACACTTGGACCGGAGAATAAACCGGCAAGAGTGCTCAACACGGATGATAGCCCTTTGTGCCATGGTCGACGTAGCCAAAGCGAAGGAGCCGAGAGAGCCGTGGTCGATGAAGCCGTGCGTAGAATAGCTGTGGTCGATGTAGCCGAAGTCGGGAAGCTGATGTCGAGGTAGCCGAGCCGCAGGGAGCGCATGGGGCGCCGTAGAGTGGTCGTGGATGGACTAGAGGGCGTCGTGGACCAAGGTGCGTGAGGACACGCAGGAGACGAAGACGGGGACGCGATCACGACGGTCGTTGAGGAAGATGACGTCGAAGAGCCGATGTAGTCGAACCGTGAAGGACAAGACGTCACACCAGGTTTGCCAGACCCGGGGACAACTCAGGACGAACATGCGCGCCGGTGTTGCCAATACCGCGCGGGCGAGATAGAGGACCACCATGAATCATACACCAATGTCGGAGAAGACCAGCAGAGAAGGCCTCCGGGACGGTCGCGGCGCGAGAACGGCGTAGAGGGAGAATTGCCGGAGCAGCACGCAGTTGCCGGAGAAGAGCAAAGTGTAGTCGAGGAAGATACAGCAACGCTGGCGATGAGTCATGCTGGACGAAGTAGAAGGCGAAGTAACGGGACCAACGGCCTGGACGGCGACGTCGGTAGCCATGTAGAGGTAGCTGCACCACCGGCCTAGAGTGGCGACAGTGGCAGCTTGGAGATGCGGCGGCGATGCTCGAAGTAGAGGAAGAAGACCCCGAGCGGCTGACGATGACCAGTGCGGACGACGAGGTTGTCGATGCGTGAACGGCGATGAAGACGACGAAAGCGGCGAAGCTGCGGTCCGAGAGGACAACACAGCTGCAGCTCCATGTCGATGCAGCGACGAGAAGTCCACCGGTGATGTAGCCATGCTGAGGAGGGCACTTCTCAGCACTGCAACAACCAGTGGAGGCGTGGACCACAGGCGGCGGCACTGTGGCCCGAGGGGGCGACGCAGCGGCAATCCAAAGCTTGATGGTGTAGACGCGTGCTCGATGACGATTGGTTGTAGAAGTCGACGAGGCGGTGGGCGACGCAAACCGATCTCTGATCGGAAAAGGAAAATAACAGCAGCAAGCAGCAGCGCAGTACGGTAGCACATCCTCTGTTCCTCCATGGTCCCGATCCATAGACCAAGTCCAGCAGCCTTGCAGCCTCAGCCGTGCCAGCAGGAAGCCATGACCAAGTCAACGAGGAGATTAAATCCTTCACTTGGCCACAGCCTATTCACCTTCTCCCGAATATCCATCCACACACATGCAGACAGACAGAGATAAGGGAGGGAGAGGAGCTGTGCGCCTGTGCTGGGAGACGCATTGTGGGGAGGTAGCAGCGGCTGGACGTGGAGTCGGCGTTGACGACGAACCGGCAGCCTGCCCCCAAGCAGCGTCGGAGACGGTGGGGAGGGCCCAGATTCGATCTGCATGGAGGTAGCCGATGGTTTGGTAGCTGCTGCATGTTTATGAAGATGAACGACGACGCAGAACGCTAGAGATTGATCTCTCCAGCACGATGGAACAGCGACGAACAAAACGTCCACCGGAGGTGATCGAGATCAGTCCCTCGCAGCGGTGGAACAAGACGATGAAAAAAAAAACGAAAAACGGTGGCCGCCCCCAGGAGCGAGATCACCTCCGGGGGCGACGGCAGCGGAAGTGGTGAGCGGCGGCCATAGGTCGTCCGCTCTGATACTATGTTGGATAGTATAGGAAGAGCGGAATAATGCGAATATTGGATACATTGTATTGAGCCTCAGGGGGCCAATATATATAGGAGTATATTGGGGAAGAGATAAGGAAAGATTACAGATATGGAAGGAATCCAAACAAACCAATCATATCCTAATATGACTCTAACTACCGTATACTCTAGCACCGCGCTCGGTGGTGGTGGTCACGCCCGCAAACAAGGTCGCATTGACGGTGCGCTGCTCCTGAAATCACTGAAACAAGCAGCCAAGCAAACACCCAACAATCTGAGCTAAATCAAATCAAGTTGGGATGAGGAGAGAGAGCAAGCGAGCATTAGATCGATCTCACTGGACAGCAGCAGCGCGGGCTGCGCGTGCACCGGAGACATCCGGGTCGCAAAGCATGGAGACCACCTTGTGCTCCTCCTTGTGCCCGTGCGACTCACCGCCGTGCCCCGCACCTGAGCTCCACCGCCAGAGGATGGTTTTTTTTTAGAGAAGAGTATTTTCTACCCGGCCTCTATATCCAACCGGATATATACGGCCATTGAGATAGGGAACTTAGCCCCGCAAATAACCCAATCTAAAATTCGCTCCATAGGAGATTTGAACTCAGGACCTTGGGCCAGAGGATGGATGGTCCCGACTTCTCTCTGATTTGGGGAAGCTGGCGGCTCGCTACGCTCGGGCAGTCGTCGTGCTCGCCGAAGAGCTAGGATGGGAGAAGGGCACGCTGCCGCTGCCGCTACTCCTCCCGCTCCCCGCGTGCACCGTGCCGCCGCCACCGCTGCTGCTGCCGCTGAAATATTTTTGAAGCGCTGTCGCCGCTGCTCCTCCAGCGTGAGGATGATGACGTAAGGGAGTAGGACGGAAACATCCGACCAATAACGTGAATTGTAACGATATTTTTTAATATGCCATATTTGTAATGGCATGGATCAAATTAACCCTTACTAGTAGGAGTAAAATGTGTATTTGTAAGAGCGAGTGTGCTTGAGCATGTATGAGTGAATCAGTTTGTTTGCGATGTTAAAAAAACAAAATTAAACAAAAGCCACCAACATTTAAGTAATTAGATCACGTCCACTGTGTTTCTACTTTCTAAAAGAATCTGAATAAACCAAGAAAAAAGCAACTCCAATGATATATCTTTTCAATATTCGTTACTCCGCTACTTCCTCCGTCCAAAGAAAAATACAACCAATACTAAAATATGACATATCGTAGTATAATAAATTGGGACATACTCTGTGTTTAGACTCATTGTACTAAAATATATCACATTCTAATATTAGATTGTCTTTTTTTTTTAACGGAGCGAGTGAAGCAATAAGAATGGATATTATGAACCGTGGAGCACTAGCAGCTACGATTTCTCTGATGATGTCCTCATGCGCGTGAACTACTTTGTAGGAGCAATCATATTCATACCTAGTGAGCGATAATTACACGGAAGTAGATTAGTAAACTAATCTGTGCCAAGAAGCAGGAACATCTTGTGATTCCTCTAATATTTGTACACAAATGTTAAATAATTGCCCACACACTAGCTAAGAGGGCTATGTTTGGGGAGCTTTACGAAGCAGCTGTTTAGTAGCTAGCTTCTGAGAATCTGGAAAAGCTCTGAAACCCAGCTTCTCCAACTTCTGGCTTCTTAGTTTATTTTTCAGAATCAGTAACTACAGATTCTTAGAAACTGTGGATTGTTTGGGGCTGCTTCTAGCAGAAGCAGCTTTTTTCAAAAGCTGCAGCTGGGAGAAACTCCCTAAACAGGGCCTAGGACCCATTGTAGTACCTCGGAAAATTACCTCGCGCACGTGTCGCGGCGCGCGTTTTCTGGGGAGCAGCTTGGCCTAGATTAGTTCTAGATAATGATAATATTTTCTGAAAGATTTTTTTTTTACAGATTGAAAACTTTTGAAATAAAATTTAAACTTTTAACTTAAATTTTAAATACTTTTAACTCAAACTTTAAAAATTTTCAACTTGTAAGACAAATTTTATAAACTTTCAACTCAGATTTAAAAATTTTCAACTTTAGATTTGAAAAGTATCAAGTCAGATATTAGAAAACATGTATGCTAAGGATTAAAAAAAAAGCAGAAAAAAGCAGAAAAAAAGGAAAATCGCAAAAAAAAAAATGGAGCGGGAGGGCGTGCTTGCTGGCGCGCGCCCTCCAATTAGCCATCCCCACTATACATTGGCCGCCTCTTCTTGTTAAGGCACTCACCATGATCCAAATTCCCGCTCGGCTTTCTCCTCTCGAATGGCCTCCTGCCGCCAGAAGCCACGACGAACTGCTGCGCTCTTCCCATGTCGCACGTTGCTACGTAGCTGCAGTGCGGTGGTATGGGAGATCGCCACACCAGCACGTCGAAGCGCGGCGTGTCCACGCCGGGCACCACGCGGCCGCTGAGCAGGTCCTGCATCGTCACCGTCGGTGTCGTGCTCGCCGCCGGCGTCCACGTCGTCAGCTTGCGCCTGCCGTAGAACAGGCAGTGCGGACCGTCCATGGACGGCCTGTACAAGTAGTACGAGTCGTCCTCGTCCCTGACCGGGCCGTGCTCGCCGCGGCCGCCGTGGGCGTCGATGGCCGCCCGCGCGATCCGGCGCCACGAACGCGCGGTCATGTCGGCGCGCAGCGCCGCGGCGTGCGCGTTCACGGCGGCGATCATCGCGAAGTGCTTGACGCCCTCGAAGAGCTCCGCGGCGATGGCGACCAGCTCCGGCCGATCCTCCGGGTCGGCGCCGCCGAACGCGAGGACGCGGAACATGTACCAGAGCTCAGGCCGGCGCAGGTTGTCCAGTGTGACCGGCCGCGGCGCCGTGCCCAGGCGCGCCGCGTGCTCCGCCGTCCTGCAGATGATGACCACCTTGCCGTCCCCGTTCTCCCGGCGAACGGACGAGCACAACCTCCTCCATGGCTCCTCTTCCACGTCGCCGACGACGTCGACCACGACAAGGGACCTTGCGCTAGGATCGATGCCGAATCTCCGGTGCTCGTCGTCGTCGCCGGCCGCCATCAGATCATCGCTGCTGAGACGGTGGATCTTGGCGAAGTACTGCCTAATCCGCTCGTCGATGCAGACGTGTTCGACCAGCGTCCGCTTCCCGACCTCCGGACCACCGACGACGGGGAGGACGCCGGGATTCGGGTCACCGGCCGACGAGCACGCCGGGCGCAGCAGGAAGTCGACGATCTGCTCCTTCTCCATCTGCCGCCCAAACATGCACCGCTCCATGAACAGGTAGGCGCTGTACGGCTGCCGGCTCAGGCGAGGGCAGCCGGCCAGGAGCACGACGAGCTCCTTGGCGCCGCCCAGCGCGGCCTCCAGGCTCTCCATGACCGTGGCGTCGCCGTCGCCGCCCAAGCTGAGCAGCAGCGGCTGGCACCGGCGACGACGACGGCGGCTCGCCGCCGCCGCCGCGGCGTTCCGTATCCTCAGCGCGTCGAGCGCGTACGCGGCGCGGCACATCTCCCACCTCAGCTGCCTGCGCTGCCGCAGCATGGCCGGGCTGGTGACCCGCCTCCCCTCGGCCTCCTCCATGACGACGCGTGCTCGCAGCAGCGCTCGCTGCAGCCTGCTTGCGCCGTCGTCGTCGCCGGCGCGATGCTCCTGCCACTTGCTGATGAGGAAGGAGATGAGCCGACCGACGAGGTCGCTGGCCGCCGCCGCGAGCAGAGCGTCCTTTGCTGCTGCGTGCGTCCTCTGCAACTTCGTTTCTCGGCTGTGATTTGTTAAGGTTGGAGGGAGGAGATTTTTGTTCTTCTAAACAAATCGACGAGGGTACAGGAGAAAACTGTACAAAGAAAACAAATTTATAAGTAAACACCCGGAGACCTGTGGACTCGGTCTTGAGTCTTGACTAAAGGTAGCCAGTCCGCGAGCTTCCTTGCGCCCGCGAGGGCCTAGTTTTTGCTGAGGGACGAGATTTTCGGGTGGTGTTTACATCCAGGGACTTAACTTTAGTCCCTGTCTTTAGACACTAATTTAGAGTATTAAATATAGACTACTTACAAAATTAATTACATAAATAAAAGCTAATTCACGGGACAATTTTTTTAAGCCTAATTAATCTATAATTAAAGAATGTTTACTGTAGCATCACATAGGCTAATCATGGATTAATTAGGCTCATTAGATTCGTCTCGCAAATTAGTCCAAGATTATGGATGGGTTTTATTAATAGTCTACGTTTAATATTTATAATTAATTTTCAAACATCCGATGTGATAGGGACTTAAAAGTTTTAGTCCCATCTAAACAGGGCCTCAGCAGCACACAAACGAGATAACTCATTAAGGGCTTGTTTAGTTCCAAACTTTTTTTTAAAACTTTTAACTTTTCCATCACATCAAAACTTTTCTACACACGTAAACTTTCAACTTTTCAATCATATCGTTCCAATTTCAACCAAACTTCCAATTTTGACGTGAACTAAACACACCCAAACACATATTCGCTGAAAAATTCAAATTCTAAAAATTGAATTTAAACATATAATTTAAATCATTTTGAGACGTATGATTAATTAATTTAAGTATTGACTATTACAAACCAGAAAATTAGATTTATTTGATTTTTTAAAGAAATTTTTATATAATTCTTTTCAAATAGTTTGAAAATGATGCTAGAAAAAAAAAAGAGGAATTTATAGTTTGGAGTGGAAGAAAAAAACATGCTCTCAGTGAGCACTTATGAGTGGTACGCATTTATATATGAGATGCATTTTAAAAGAATTTGAAAATAAAAAAAAGGTGAAGAATACCGTATTACCGTAGAGCGTAGTTTATGGTTTCTACACCGAGTTTCTTTCGCATATTTAACCATGCGGCCCTCTTTCGGCTTCGCAAGCGTAACCACGAAGAGTTTGACCGTAAGACGAGCATGTTTGTGTTGTTCTGTTAAAGTTTGTAAATACGTATGCTGACCGGCATGTGGTTAATTTGACTGTTTAGTACTTCAGTGGAAGCTAGGTATTCGAATAAATCAAGCGAAGAAAATTCAATTCAAGCATTGTTACATTTTGCTAATTGCAAGGACAGAGAGGACGCTGGCCTGGTTTTGCAAGTTGCCATCGCAATGCAGGTTTTGCAGGCTGGCCTAGAAAAAAAAATAGTGGAGAAAATAAATACTCCCTCCGTTTTTTTTTTATAGATGATGCCGTTGATTTTTAACATGTGTTTGGTCATTCGTCTTATTCAAAAATTTTATACAAATGCATAAGATATAAAGCATGCTTAAAATATTTTTAGTGATAAAACAACTCATAAATGATACTTATGTACTTCCTCCGTTTCACAATATAAGTCATTCTAGCATTTCCCATATTCATATTGATGTTAATAAATTATTCTAGCATTTCTCACATTCATATTGATGTTAACGAATCGTGGGAAATGATAGAATGACTTATATTGTGAAACAGAGGGAGTAAATGTTTTGAATAAGTTAACAACGGCGTCCATTAAAAAATACTAAAGATAGTATCACAAAGTTTGCTAGAAGTAGGCATGTTTTGACAATAACTAATTGTTCACTGCTGCATTTTTGGGATTCAGCTAGTACAGCTCACCAATTCCATGCTAATTATGTTATTGGCCAATGCAAAGAAATTTTTTCCCTACTAATATTAAGTAGCATAAAAAAAAACCTTGTCCGTTTTTGGCATAACTAAATTTGATAGCAAATGAAACATCATGGGGTACTCTTGTTTGAAATTTTTTATGCAAATTAATATGGTTTTAATCCAAGCTAGTCCAGTATGGTTCGAGAATTCACCCAACATTTATCTTAAGAAAACGACCTTGAGTTTTTCTACAGAATACTTAACGTAGACAAGAAGTATAATGACACTCTTGTGGATGGGGCATGGTTCCCCTAGCTTGGGATGACGACTTCTTGGAATGGTGACTATCGTCTTGAAAGCAGATGTACAAGTCAAGCATGAAGTACTTGACAGTTGACATGGATGATAATCCTAAACACCTGATTGATACAAAATGGACGTAAAGAACCCAACTACTCTACGATCGCAGAGGAATGGAGAACCTGGAACGAAGTAAGGGCCCTTTGAATCAAAAGGATTTATATTAAAATTTTATATTATTCAAATTTTATAAAAAAAATTATTATTTGACACTATGATCTAAAGGATTCAAGCTTTACAAATCTTATAAAATTCCTATGGAATAACTCATTGCATATAGATTTTGGAGGAAACTTAGCAAGAGCTCCGATCTCTTGGAAAATTTTCTGAGCCTATCTCTCCGATCCAATTCTTCTGTTTTTCCAAACGATCATTTCTATGTTTTTCCTGTGTTTTGCAATCATTTGTTTTACACTTGTATTCCTATCAGAATCCTATATTTTTTCTATTCCTCCGTTTTTTTCAATCTTATGATCCAAAGGCTACTAGTTAGAGACTTAGAAGGCTAGAATAGAGTGTAGAGACATGGGGCATGCATTGGTCATAAACTCATAATGTAAGAGTAAGACTACGATGCAAGATCTTTTAGTGCATGACTAACTCCGTTGGGCGTCCAATAGGGTTCGAGGACGTCAGCAAGCCGGGCGTCGTTGGCAACAAGTTGGAGTTAGCTTGACCACAAGAATGACCGAATCGACTCCATGGTGTGGCGGAGGACGGTGAGGAAGCGGTGGGAATGAGGCCAGAGAGGTGGAGTTTGTCGAATCCTTCGCCACATCCGACGCCACCTACGGCGGAGTAGCTTGGTGAAGGTGCGGACCAGGTTGACCGCCTTCTGCTATTGCTGATGCGGCAGCGGATGTACCGCGGTCGTCATTTGTACGTCCATCTAGTGGCCTCTCGTAGCTAGCGGGAGGATTTCTCCTCCTCAACATCCGACCGAAGGGGCAATTCCGTCTCATCATCGGGTGGAGGAGCGAAAATCTATTTGGGAATGAATAAAACGGCGAAAATGACAAAGTGACAGTAGGCACACGCTTCATGTTGACATTTTATCGAATCGTGTTTTGAGAATAATATTCCAACGAAATCACGTTTTAAGCGTGTCCAAATGTCCATTTTTTTCTCGACGACGGTAGCACTGCCCTAGAGACTGCCCATTTTCGAGCTGGAACTGGAAGTGGAGGAATTGGCTCGCCCTCCCCCCTTCCCCTTGAACCCCCACCCCCGCCGCGCCTGCACTCCGCTGGAACGCCCACGCCCACGGTCTCGTCTCCCCGACCACCACAATCCCTACCCTTTTCAAAAAGAGGAGAGAGGGGATCGGAGGAGAATTTCTCCACTTCACCCCCAACAAGCATCCCGACCACCACCACCCCCCGCTACCCCAGGAGAGATTCGCCCGCAATGTCCGACGAGGCCACCAGGCGCTTGGCCGGGGGCGGCGCGGCGCTGAGGGCCTCCTCCGACGTCGACCGCAAGCCGGCCGCCGCGGGCTCCCCGCCTCCTGGCGCCGCCGCCGCCGCGGGGCACAAGATCCAGCTCAAGAGCGCCGACATGAAGGAGGAGATGCGCCAGGAGGCCTTCGACATCGCCCGCGTCGTAATGACTCGATCCCCCTTCCCCTCCCTCCTCTCGATTCCCTTGTTCCTGATTCGGATTGCTCGGTTTTGCGGGGTTGCGATTTGAATTGGTTTTTGTGTTTTGCTTTTTGTTTTTTTGGTTCGCTAGGCGTTCGAGAAGCACACCATGGAGAAGGACATCGCGGAGTACATCAAGAAGGAGTTCGACAAGAACCACGGCCCTACCTGGCACTGCATCGTCGGCCGCAACTTCGGTACTCCTCTCTCTCTCTCGCCTCCCCCTCTTCTTGCTGGAAATTTCTTTGGTACGACATCATCTGGTGATTTATGTCTTGTCCTCTCGTGTTGATTGGGGTATCCGCAGCACGATTCCACGTGCTCTAGAGCTTGTAGGCTACCGAATGATATAGAAGTCGATGTGTGTTTGGTCGATAATGACAGAGAAACAACCCTCGTGAAATCTTCCTCCTTGTGTTTTGGACCAAATTCTATATCCTTAAGGCAAGCCAGGTTAGCACTTAGGGCATGCAACAGTAGTGTGTAGACTGTAGAGTAGTGTGATTCCTGCCTTAGAGGGCTCAAATTTTATTTTATTTTTTAAAACAATATAAGTATTTCTCGAAGCTTGACTCAGCCTGTCTGTCAAATGTCAACAGATAAAGAGCATGGTGGTATTGATTGAATCCAAGTATCCAACTTAGCAATGCCAGTAGTCAACTTATTGTGTTTTTTCAGCTCACAGATTTCGAATTGATGTTCTACTTTTCCTGTGTATAAAACTAAGCTGGAGTAAATTGCACCTGGTTCCTTTGTTTATTTAGTTATTAATCAATAACGTGTGCTTCACTTTGCCATACCGATCAGGCTTAGACCCACAATAGAAACACAGTATGCCATGTTATGTAAACAAGCTCACTCGACATGCCATGTCACCAAAAAAGTCAAGTGCCATGTCACATGGTAACATATCATCTGGAAGGTTTACGCTGCATATCCCATTGTAGACAGTCTAAAGATCTCTGATGCAATTAGCTTGGCCAAATTGTGAACTTGGATTTAGGATAGGTGAAAAAAGATTTAATACCATATCCAAGAAGTGCATTGACATTCTCAGACATATCTGCCACTCTTCAGCACATTTATTATAAATTCCCTCTTGCACTTGAGTGGGTCCTTAAACAAGTATCATACCATTTCAGTTCTGCTTCAGCACTAGTGTTCATCTTTTTCCTGTAGTTGCACATCTGGCGCTTGCAGCATTCTTTTTTATTTCTAGCTTGTGCTTATTCAGTATGTTAAATAATGCCAAACAATTATGGCAACCGGAAATTTTCAAGATCATTCGTTCAATGTGGTACACTGATAGTCTGATACACACTTTGTTTTAGGTACCATCCACATAAATCTATAACAGTTGGAATTGGCACAGTATAATAGTGTTGTCACTACATCTTAACTGCTTCTCTTGTGCAAACTAGTTCCTTTTCTCATATTAGGTTTTCCCTCATTTTTACCCCCTGTTATTTTAACTTAATCAGCACTTCAACTTTCTTTTTTCTAACAAAAGGATATAGTGACCAAGAAGGTAACTATGAAACTATACCATTGAATGATTGACCTTTGTTAGCTTTCCTCGCATCCGGAAAAGGGCTAAGTGTATCATGAAAACATAGGACTTTAATCCTGTTACTGCTTCGGTTAATCTAGCATTTTCGTATATATTTTATTTAGTTGTAATATCATACTCCCTCCATCCCAAAATATAAGGGATTATTCCTTTTTGGGTAAGATTAAGGATAGCATGAAAATACTAGAATACCCCTATTAAATGAGGTTTGCTTATGGGTGAGTGGGTAGTGGGGGGTTAAAGTAGGTAGAAAGTTGAATTGGAGTTGATGGACATGACAAGTAGTATACCAAAATCCATTAAATTGTGGGATAACTAGAAGGGGAAAAATCCCTTATATTATAGGACCGAGGGAGTATGTACTAATGAACCCATGATAGTCTTATTGAACTCAACATGATAATAGTTGTCAAATCTCAAACTGATGCCCATCGGAGTATTTGAACATGACATACTAGTTTAATTTCACAAGCTGTGTTAATTTTCAAGTGTTTCTACTTTCTAATTGACTCCAGTAACATGAGAGAAATCCTACCTTCTATCGCTTCTCAAACCTTGTAGGAGGTTAAAATTTTCCCTGAGTAAATTGGATTTGTTAAATAGAAGAGAGTTAGCATCCAGCCATCCGTAGACATGACGGGTGGAATTGTTCATAGTATTTTATCTTTTATCCTTAGTTGACACTTATATGCCATCTTGTTTGCTATTGTGGAGTGTGTACATACCATTTTTGTAAACCATGGGTAGTTTTAGTCTCTGCCGACTATTTAGATGGGCCTCAACTTCTCAAGGCTTGTGTGATATGAACTACCAGTGTAACTAGTCCGGTCTCATTGTATGTTCTCTGTTATGGATTAGTTTGGTTCCTGTTGGTTAATCTATAAGAAAAAGAAAAGGTGGGGTCTCAGTTTCTATGGCTCATGATCTGAGGGGTTAGCCTCCAAAGCTTGTATTATTCTCTGGAATTCAGTTTTTATCCTATTCCTTTGGTTGGTTTATGGGAGATGTGATCATGGGAGTTGGCTGACTTCTCAGTTTGATTGGGAAAACCTAAGTACCTAACTGCTGAAATTGTAGAACAATTAACTTAAAACTGAGCTATTTTTCCATTCTTCCTATTGCTATTAATGTCATTGTATTATAAGCCGTCTTCAGTAGGTTTGTGGTGCATTCAGGTATTTAATGTTGCTACTTCGGTGTGTTGATTTCTAAAATGGTTGGCAAATATAAATCTGTACTCAACTACTTTATCTGATCTCCTGGTTTCTCTGTTCTCTCTAAGATGCTCTTGTATGCAACCAATTCCAAAAGGACAAAATATCCTTGATCTGAAACAGCTCCATTTCGCTGGTTACATAATCTACTTCACAACTTTAGTAATGAATTTATGCCCTTGTTTCCATTTGATGCGTATTGAATGTTATGCCCTGCAATTTCACCCAAGCCTTTTTGCCTGGTGCAGGGTCCTACGTAACGCACGAGACGAACTACTTTGTGTATTTTTACATCGATTCTAAAGCCGTCTTGCTATTCAAATCTGGGTGATTGGCGTAGCTAATATCCCCTGCGCTTGTTGTCTTGTATGCCTCTTTCCTCCGCATTGTCTTCAACCAAAGCTGGAAGCCTGGAATTCTGAGAGCCTGCATGTTGTTGATGTATCAGCCGCGGATCTTTTCCATATTCCAGCAAATGTGAGATTAGATTGTGTGTCTATTTTACGTCTGATACATCTAGGTGGTGTCCTGACATTGCCTTATTGTAATCTGATTGCCGGAAAGTCAGACAGAGGTTGTCATCAACAAGGTAAAACTTGTGCTGATCTGCTTATATTATGCATTCACTGGCCACCGGGTTGCAGAAATTGCAATGGTTTCAATGAATGATACCCTACATGAACTGCCTATATATGATTTGCTAATGTGGATTAAGTTACAAAAAAGGAAAATAACTTTTGCATCGTTGCATCATGTGAAATTGTACTAGACCATAACATGGCCATTTTTGCTGAGCAATCCCTGTGATAATCGTACTAAATTATTATTAATGGATGCCTATGATAAATCCATGGTATCACTTAAATTTCTGGTTAAGCTTAATTGTATGTGTAATTAGGAAGTGAATTTGGTGGGTACACTATACTGATCTGCTTAAATTATGACTGTCTGGAAAGAGGTTTTCATTCTCTGGCATGGTTTCCATGAATGACATGAACTGCCTACATATGATTTGTCTCGTGGGTTAGGTTCCACAGAGGAAAAAAAATCTTTTTGGTTGCATCATTTGAAATTGCTACAATAAATCCATGATGTCACTATTTTGTGCAATTTATGGGCATCAGGAATTGACCTATACAATTACGACTCTATCGCTACACTGTACTGTTTGTGTTAAAGTCAAGTTGTACTGTTCATTCGTGTATAACCAAACACGTAGCGCATTCTCAGAATTTTTATTATTTTTAAAACCTTTTTAATTTTACAAAATAAATCATCCTAAACTTATTTATGAAATCTAAACTGTTTAGCCATACGCCCCGCATGATGTGGTAAAATAATGTAGCTATGTCAATCATAGTGAGGTGGTAAAATAACACTGTTCAGTCTGATACGGTAGCATTGTTTGGCCACGTTAGTTCGGCTAGTGTGGTTAAAAACGGTTCATATTTGAAAATAAAAAATTTATAAGTTTTAGAAAACTAAAAAAAATCGCATTCTCATCCTTGCAAAAGCCAAAGTTTGCGTTCGTCTTACGACAAAGAATACCGGAATTTCCTATTTCTTTCCACGATTCCATCCATCAATTTTGTAGAGAAAAGTATTATGTGCGTATATATAAGAGCAGGTATAGACTATTAACCAGCTATAAACATATTTTAATGAGATAAAAAATAAGAGAGAAGAACTATATAAATCTGTAGCCAGCTGTATCACAGACTCTAAGACGCAATGTGGATATGACATGTGGAACCATATTAATAGTAATTATTATATAAATTTACTTTTAGATTAGCTAAACTTAGTACTCTAAACAACCTGTCCTTGGATTCTTTGCCCACAATCATATCGTACAGACCATACCTATCCTCTAGGGAATTGAGCCCTCCCCTACCCCAAATTTTATTCATGACCTACGCTCGGCCTTGTCCCCGTCGTCGTCGTGACCACCCACACAAAAGATGGCCGTCGCGATCATCCTCGCGGATGACGATGGCCTATAAAGAAACACGAGACGACGAAGGTGATAAGGCTCGTTCATGGACGGCGACAGCTTGACCTAACTTACTTACTTAAGGCCAACCTCGCGCCGTGATGCGCCCACATGCTGGAGCCCTCCGCCGTCCACGTGTCCAGATCACTAGCAACGTGGCATCAGGATCACGCGCGAGGGTGCACTGGTTTTTAGTGGTTACTAGTGGCCCCGGCGGCCCAGCTGAGCCGAGAGAAGAAAACGGGTTCAAGTTTGCAGCTCGAAATCTCCTCGTGCCAAAGTTGAAGATGGCGATCGCGAAATGTTACATCGACACCACAAAATGTCCAGATTCAGGCATCGTTTGATATATGCACAGTGATGTCCGTAATGTTTAAAATGATTCAACACAAATTTGACGTGAAGCAGTTGAAATTGAAAGGAAATTAAACTGATTTTTATTACTTGTTCCATTAAAACCATCACACACTAGGGTACGTGGTGAAACCGTGAAAGTAAAAAAAAAACAGTAAGTGAGGCCCTGCTCGCTGTTACATGAGAGGTGCACGAAGAACCAGCACACGAGCAGAGCATCCAGCCCACACGCAGCAAGGAAACGGTAGGGATGCCGCCGCCGCCGCCGCCGCCGATCAGCCGCACGGCGATGATGCGTCGTCGTCGTTCAGGTGCACGCGGAGGCGGAGCGGCGTGCGGCGCGGCGCGGTCGAGAGGTGATGAGTAGTTGACGCGGAACAGATATATATGGATGGATGGCGTCGTCGCCGGTCGGACGACGGCGAGCTCGCGCGCGTCACGCGCGGGCGTAGCTACGGGCGAGGTGGGCGGCGCGGAGGTCGGCAGCGTCGGCGCCGCCGGCGAAGTTGGAGGGCCGGTAGTGGCCCGTCACGGGGTCGGGCACCCACGACACCTCCCTCGCCGCCGCCGACGACGACCCGTCCTTCGCCTGCGTCATCCCCGCCGCGCCCTTCCCTTCCACCGCCGCCGCCGCCCGCCTCATCGCCGCCGACGCCGCCGACGCCGCGTAACCCCTCGTCGTCGTCGTCGTCACCCTCGCCGCGAGCGCCCGCGCCGCCGCAGCAGCAGCAGCAGCAGCAGCAGAGGTGGAGAGAGCGAGAGCCATCGGATCACTCGATCGGACGGCTGATGGCGCTCCGCTCCTCTCCTTCTCTACTCTGCTTCGGTGCGACGCGGCTGGGCTTGTGAGCTGTGTGGGAAGGAGGGAGGCGGAGGCGGGCGCGCATTTAAAGAGGCGAGACGGGGGGTGGGCTCGATTTTATTTTTTAAAAAATATTTTTTTGGTGGGGTGCCACGTGGCGTGGGAAAGCACGTGACGGGTCGAGGGAAACGTCGCCGCGGGTTCGGGCTGTCGGCGACGCGACGCGCCGCGGAGACGGTGGACGGGTCAAGTCGTGGTCTGGCTATGCAGCGGTTTGCGGGTCGGTGAACGTGGTCCACCACGCCAACGTGAGTGAACCGGTGATGATGAGTGTCTCTGGTTTGTCCACTGTGAGGGCATCAGAGCAAGTCTAGTAGTACGGCCTATTACCAGCTTCAATTTATGTATAGCTAATCTAATAACCAATTCATAAAATAGTTACTTAGTATATCATTAACATATGGTCCCACATGCCATACACACAGTTTGTTTTAGAGTCCGTGCTGCAGCTGGCTACAGATCTGTAGCCCACTGCTCTTCTCTATCATCGTTTATCTCATTAAAATATGTTTGTAGCTGGCTAATAGCCTGCTATTGTACCTGCTCTCACAATGGTGTAAAAGTAGTACTCCCTCCGTCCCATTTTAAATGCAGCAATGATTTTCCGCGCTCAACTTTAACCATCTGTCTTATTTAAAATTTGTTTGAAAAAAATTAAAAACATAAGTTACGAGTAAAGTACTATTCATGTTTTATCATCTCTTAACAATAAAAATATTAATTATAAAATTTTTTCAAATAAGACGGACGATTAAAGTGAGACGTGGAAACTTATGGTTGCACTTAAAGTGGAACGGAGTTAGGAATCCATAGATAATATAATGTTTTATTTAGCCACCTAATACAATTGTATAAAAAAATAATAAAAGATACCCATATACATATGGACTATCTATATATAAAATAAAAAAAATATTATCTATCTCTACTTCTCTCTTCTGATAATAATATTACATTCTATCTATATACATTGATGGGATTGGTATAGTTAAAATCTATTTATATGGATCCTATCTATATTGATCACTTTTGCTATATACTACCTCCATTTCAGGTTATAAGACTTTCTAGCATTGTCCACATTTATATATATATTAATGAATCTACACATATATATATATTCATTAACATATATATGAATGTGAGCAATGTTAAAAAGTCTTATAATATAGAATGGAGGAAGTATATTGGTTATGCCTTAACAGTGGTGGTTTTTTAAGTAAGCTAACCGATGAATACATTCACATTTTTTTAAGCTGCTAAATGATACTCCATCCATCCCAAAATATAAGAGATTTTAGGTGGATATGTCACATACTCAGAATCTCTTATATTTTGGGACGGAGCATGTATATTGCAAAGTGAAAATTTACTGTGTAGAAGTTTTTTTAAAATATTAAATAGTTTTTTAAAATTTATAATAATTAAAATTAGATTAATCATGTGTTAATGAATTGTTTTGTCATCGCTTTATCTTCACTAGAAAAACGAAGACCACCTAGCATCTCTTTTATTCTCTCCATTTCAAATTACTTCTTCAGTACTTCAAAAAATACTAGTCATTATTATAATCTTAATTTTCGAAGCACTTTTTACTAAAATGTTTCCTGTTTGCTCCTCATAAATGCATTAACACCTCTGACCGTAAAGTTGATAGAATGGTACTATTTGATAGGTGATGGTGGTGTTTAATTAGTCTATGTAACGTAGAGATTGAGTTGACATGCAGCATGAATAACAATCCAATTTTATCTCCCTTGTTGTTTGCGTATTTTAGCTGAAACAGCTCCATCACGATAACATTAACTATACTTCAGATGAATACAATTTGGCCACTCCATAACACTTTAATATCGAAATATATCAACACAAGTGAGCACTTCTTATAATGCATTGTGGCCATCGCCACCGCCCGAGTAAAATAACCGGGAGAAAGGACTTGTTGGTTTACGTTACTAAAATCAATCTTATCAAATTTTAATACAGTTTAATACACGTTTAGTTTAATATCTTTTTAAACTTTGGTAGCTTTTTTTACGAGAATCTTCAGAACCACCGGATTTTGATAACGCATTATTGGCAAACCTTACCTAAAATAGGTGGGTTAAAAATAACAATAAAATAGACATGTGGATACGGTAGGGATAAATGTGGTTATAATGTGAACATATCCAAAGTACTCCCTCCATTTCACAATATAAATTATTCTAGCATTTCCCATATTTATATTGATGTTAATGAATTTAGTCATATATATCTATCTATATTCACTAATATTAATATAAATATGAGAAATGAGAAATGTTAAAATAACTTATGAAACAGAGGAAGTAGCACTAATTTTATGCTAATGAAAGTCCAACAACGGAGGCAAAGCTTCCGGGCAGGCCGGCAGCCACTCGGGCTCCATCGTCATTCGCCGCCATCTCCACTGCTGAATGCCATCAACGTTCGTAAAAATGATCAATCGCCGTAAAAAGCTATTATTCGCTCGGGCTCGGTAGTGCCGCTGCCTCCCTCACTGAATCCAACCTCAACCTGTGCAGCCGTCCATCTGAAATTAAGGTGTGTTTCTTGTTCAAGTCCTCAACCCATTTCCTCATTTTTCACACGTACTTTTCCTAGACTACTAAACAATGTATTTTTTAAAAAATATATATAAAAATATATTTTAAAAAATCATATTAATTTATATTTTTAAAAAATAACTCTTAATTAGTTAGGTGTTAATAAGTTGTTATGTTTTACGTGCGCTAAGGGATTATTTTTCAACGGCAAGGAATGAACGCAGCCTAAAGGAATGTAGCAGCAGTGGAAGTAGAGGTGGATTTTAGGAATGTAGCAGTACAGCGTTCCGCAGGAAATCCACGGCGCTAATTGGTGACGCGCCGAGGGAATGGAAATCACGGCGGACGATCGAATCGAATCGACTCGACGCGACGCGACGCGAATCGACAGGACAGCCGGCGAAGACGCTGCTGCATCTGGACAGGCCGCAACCGGCCGCCCCCTCGCGCGCCGACGGCCATCGTAAAAAAAAAAAAAAAAAAAAAAAAGGTGCTAAAGCGAATCAAGTAGGGCCGCCGCGCGGCGCGTCTAGTGCAGGAAATCGGGACGACGACGTGCGTGCGATGCGACCGCGATACCTCGCGTGGTTGTTGTTTTCGGCCATTCAAAAACCTTTTACAGAAGATGGGAGGAGAAGATGCCAAGCAGAGACGCATGCCAAACTAAACGTGGCCATGAATTGTATTAATACTACTTTCTTATATGTAGTATTTGCTTGCAACATCGTCCAACTAAACGTGCCCATTGGTTATAATACTTCTTATATTCGCTCGCAACATCATTGGAATAATTCATTCCAATCATGTCCATGCGGAAAACCAGCAAACGTGTCCTTGCCAACTAAACGTTCACGCTCTCCGCCGCAGCAGCAACAACAACAAAAACGTTCAACCAGAAGCAGGGTCAGCTTTGCTTCTCAAATGAGAACATCATCATTTTGTGCTAATGGTTCAGTAACAGCGAAGAGCAGAAAAGGTTCCGAGTTCCGACCCGATGCACATCATCGCATGAATCGGAACATATCAGAATTAAGATACAAAAGTCACCGGTATCAACATCAATAACACTATTTGATGATAACATTGAAATTGAATTGCAAGCTCCTTCATAACACCGATTTGGTTACATCCAAATTGACTTGCTCATCTTTCATGATCCCTGCTCACTAAATTGTACAATGTAAGTCATTCCAGTATTTCCCACATTCATATTGATGTTAATGACTTACATTGTGAAACGGAGGGAGTACAACTTTGCCAATAATTGCGAAAATTCTTTCAAGGTAGCATATGAGTAAAGTTACTGATGATAAAATAACTTTTTTTTCGTCCCAGTAGTCAATAGTACAAAATCCTTTATTCACCAGGAACATGTCCACATAGGCCATCTAGCCCTCAATACCTAAATGAAAATTTCCTGTCTGATCCGACATCTTTCAGATTTTGCCTGAGATTCAGAGGAACAAGCTTGCAGAAATTTTAATAAAGGATTCTACTGTTTTAGAGACTACAACAGCTTGACTCCAGCTTCTCTAACAGAGTCAATGACAGCCCTGACCTTCCCATGGTACTTCTGCTCTCTCTTCATGTGGATGGACACAGCGGGTATGCCCTTCTGCAGCAGCCGCTCGCCGAGCAGCTTACCGATCTTGGCAGCGGCAGCGACATCGCGAGTGGACTCCATGTTCGGCCTCAGCAGCTTCTCCTGCGAGCTCGCGGAACAGGCGACCGTCGCCGTTGGGGTGTGAACCACCTGAGCGGATACATACTTGTTCGAGAAATGCATCCTCAGCAGGTAGGGCTTCAGAAAGCGCATGATCCTAGCCGCCCTTTCCGGTGGAGGGATCACCATAGTTGCTAGGATCTCTCTCTGCAGCAAAATAACAAGCGAGACAGGGGACAATTTCAGTTGGCGAAAAATGCATACAGGTATTCACATTAAGACAACACAAGTGAATAATGGTTTACCACTGATTTGTAAACAATTTGAATTGTAAGCTGAAATTCAAAACCAGGAGACAAACAAACAGTACATATGAAAAGGAACAGTGTTTAGTCCGGCCATGCTGATCGACGATAAACAGGTAAGTATTCCAAAAAGGTTCTACTTCAATCAGCACCGCAATTACATATTTGAATGGCCATATAGCATCAGCAGCAGCAGCAGCAACTTATGCTTACTAAAGCTCACAAAAAAAATGCATCAATTCCACCATGGCGTTATTATCCAAGATTATTACTACAAATTCAGGCCTGAACCAGCGCATCAAAAACAGATTCGGGCATGTCCACCAGACGCAGGTGAAAGCTCACCTCGAGACTCAGTGGCTAACTAACGCGCGGGCATGGCCATGGCAGATCAGCCAAACTAATCCCCCACCCGAAAAGAATCTCCTTGGAAACAAACAGCTAATAGTAGTAGTTCTATGGTTAGGCAAAGATTTAGCTTTTCCAGATATAGGGATGGCAACACGTTCCCGCCCCTGCGAAATGCAACAGGGCAAAGTTTTCTCCCATCGCCCCCCATGGATTCTCCATCCCTGCTGTCAGGGACAACAAATTCAATAGGTACATTTCACATCTCAAATAATAACAATATTCAGTCAAGAGATATTATTGCCATCCAAAAGAAAAAAAAAACAAAAACTGCTAGTACTTTCAGCCGGAGCATGACCATCAGTCCAGAATCAACAACACTAATAATCAACATGAAGTAAGTTCACATCTCACATCTAGATGAGTATGTTCACATCTCACATGCAAGCAAGCAGCGGGATCAAATCTAGACAAGCATACACACACGGTAGGAGCGACCAGCCGACGTCGGAGAGGGACCACGGGGGCGAGGATGCGAGGAGCAAGGGCGCGAGGCGAGGCCTGACGACTGCCGCCCGCTCCGCCCTGCTCGCCGCGTCGGCCTCCCTCGGCCGCTCGGCGGTGGTATCAGCTAAGGGTTAACGCGAGGAGAAAAAAATGGCATGGGAAGAGAGGCATGAGGAGGAGGATGTGCGTACGTGCGTGTGCTCACCGGCGGCTGGGGGTGGGGAGCAGGACGACGCCGGCGCCGCTGCCCGCCGGGGTGGGTGGGGATCGGCGCTGCTCGGCGGCGGCGGCGGCGCGAGGAGACGGGAGGGGAGTCGGAGACCGAAGGGATGCACTACGCTACGCACGGGGAGATCGAGATCGACTAATGGTGGGCTTTTTCTATGGCCGGCCTGGGCCTGGCTGAAGAACAGTGGTGAAGAAAGCCCTTCCATATTTTGATCTATCTATGAGGGAATAAGTCTATTTTGGGTCCCTCAAGTACTGCTCCCTATTGAATCGTCTGCTCCAACCACAAAACTGGGTATAACATATCTTATCCCATTTTCGAAAACCAGAGCAAATCGACTACTTCATTGAAAGTTGTTTCCTATAACATGACAAGTTCAACACGCTTGACTCGTTGAGTCGATAGGTGGGACCCATATGTTAGACACCTCTCTTCCCCTGTCTCTCTACCCCCTCCCGGTGATCTCCAAGATGGCCACCGGAAGAGGAGCAGGCATGGGAGCATCAGTCGCGGTTGCCATGGCCACACCACCAGAGCTTGATCGATGCTACAATTCGCTCGTGCTCTCCACGCGTGGGTGCTCGCCGCCGCCACACGTCCTCTGCACCACATACAAATTTAGGGGTGTAAACGGACAGACCCGCGAACATATTTATAATAGGTAAGCCATCGAAGCTACCCGCTCGCACCTTTACATACAATACAAACGCGCCGGACCCGGGGGCGCACCCCGGAATTGGCGTTCGTCGCCTTGCCGTCCTACACACCATCGAGGTGTCCGGGTGCGCCCCTCATGGTCATCCTCGGTGCGTGCACGATCGTGCTGCACGTACGATGGCTCAACGATCGGCACAGATGCCACCACCGTGAGTATCAGATATGTTCAACCCAACCAAGTTAACTCTCCACCTCATCAACGAGCAAAATGGCCAAGAAAAGTATACTGGCTCTCTCGGCAGAAACCACAACAAACTCCTCTGGCACAGTGTCCAACACGTTCGTTGCTGCTCTCGAGACCTCTGATCTCGGCGCTCCAGCGTAGGAGCAGGTTGGGGGAGGCTCGCTAGCAGCTGCCGTCTGGCCCTTTCTCCCTCGCCCATCGGTAAGAGAGATGGAGAAAAAAAAAAGGAAAATAGAGAGGAAGGAGAGGGAAGTGGATAGAGGATGCCACGCGGATCCTACAGATTTTTTTTCATCGAGAGGCGCTTACCTGTGAGCTATGATGCACGGATACGCGATACTGGTACGGCGATATGAGATTTTTTTAAAAACATCAATACGTCGATACGGCGAGAATATATAAAAATATGTTTAAAAATAAAATATAGGGAACTACAAAAGGGTAAAGCAATAAGATTATCTTAAAAATTATTCTATGCATTGTTGCCTGTTAAAAAAATATAGCCAAAATAGCCTTGTATTACAAATATAGCAAGTATATTAAAGTTATGAATATATCATAAGTATAGCATTGGGTCTTTAACAAGAGGTTACACTGCTAGGTATCGGAGAAGTATTTGATAAGTATTGTGTGAGCATCGGCATTTATTTTTTCTTTTTTCGTTGTTTAATGATAGATACTCCTCCGATACCGTATCGACAGAGTATCGGACGTATCTCCATATCGGATACGTATCGGTACGTCAAGAAAGTGAAGTATCAGTGCATCATAGCATGTGGGCCTTTGAAGTGTGGGTTGCTGATTCAGCGAGTCAATTGCGGTCAACTAACCACGTCAGTAGAAACCACTTGAAAAATCATTGAAGGAGTTAATTTACAATGGTTTTCGAAATAGGGGAGACATTATACCCGGTTTTATGGTTAAAAGAAACGATTCAATCAGAAGCAATAGTTGAGGGAGGCAAATATTCCATCTATGAGAAGCCGTGGAAAAAATGAACAAAGTAACTAAAAATAATTTAATTTAGAGTAAATTTCATACTATATAACCCCAGATATTACGGTTTTAAAGTTTCACAAAATCTCACCCTTATGTATATTGAGTATGAATTTACTTAAATTTTAAACAAAGTGTATATAGTTTAGCTCCGCACTACTTTAAAAAGGTATTGTTTCAGATATGCTGAAATTAATCGAGATTTGAATAATGTTATAGTTTTATAAAACATGACTATAAAACCAATGGTTATATGTTACTACAAGTCATAGCATATGTGATTGTTTGTAACTTTAAACATAAACATAATTTTTTTTCTGAAAGTTACCCTTAAATGCTTTGTATGTGTGGTTTTAGTAATTTCAAAGCATAAACTATGAAGAAAAATCTCAAATCAACTCTAAATTTTAAATTTTGGCTACTACTCCGTACAAAAATATAGCTGTGATGGAGGGAGTAATTAACAAGCAAGTGATAGGGTGCCTTTGGATTGAAGAAGAATCATATGAATATTGGAGGTTGCATTCTTTGGAAAGAATTCATATAATACCATTTGGATCAAATGAATAGGATTGAAAAATTCCTATAGATTGCAATTCCTATGTGCTATATCATAAAAAAATTAGCATGAGCTCATACCTCATGTTTTATTTTTCTTTGCCAAGTTCAATGCACACACTAGAACGGATACCATCATCTCAATCGGGCGGCAACCCCCATCTCAATCGGGCATGGCGTCCGTCACAGGCTAGAAATCACTGATGTGAAAAGTTATCTCAATCGGGCAAACGGCCGTCACAGATAAACCTATCTCAATCGGGCCATAATTAAAGCCTGTCACCGATAGCTTTGAACCCAGACGATCAGTCAAACTATAGCCCGTCACGGATGACCTATCTCAATCGGGCCTAAACTATAGCCCGTCACAGTCACAGATGAGTCTCTCAATCGGGCCTAAACTAATACCCGTCACAGATGAGTCATCTCAATCGGGCCTAAGTTAATGCCCGTCACAGATGAGTATAATCCCACAGATGAGTCATCTCAATCGGGCCTAAGTTAAAAAAATAAATTTTATTTTTAGGCATGCTATCTAGCCTCTCTTAGGCCAGTCTTTTTTTGTCCTTACTCGTGTGCACCTAGGAAGAACTCCCGAAATTGCTACAGGCCATGCACGCTTAACATCAAAGTTCTTTGAAGATCAGCTTCCGGAAGAGTAGTTGTAACTTGTTGGTATGAGTATTCCATTAATCTTATTAAGCCCTAGGCCAGGATGTCACACCCCAACATCCCTCATTCATTCATATACACAACCATCAAAAATCCTAAACAACAAAATTGTATAACTCATTGAGATCTACAACTATTGTATCGATTCTTTGTATAAATAAGTTCATTTGATTTTCAAAATTTGACAACTTCGAACAAAAATTAGGGTTAATAAATGATTTCAAATGGAAAAGTCACCAAAACCAAAGTTATAGGGCTCATCGAGGTGCAAAATTTTTATTTTGGTCATTTCTCCATCTGACTCTATTTAAATAATTTAAAATTTGAAATTCAAAGTTTGAGAAATTCAAACAGAATTTTTTGTTAGTGAACGACTTCAACTGAAAAAGTCATCAACAATAAAGTTGTATAACTCATCAAGATCTATAACTTTTATTTTGGTCATTTTTCTATATAACTTTTTTTGAACCGTTTGAATTTGAATTTGAATTTGAAAATATGACAACTTCAAACAACATTTTCAAATACTACATGATTTCAACTTAAAAAGTTATCAACAACAAAGTTGAATAACTCATCAAGATCTAAAACTTTTATTTTGGTTATTTCTTCATCTGATAAAGTGATAGTAATATTGTTCACAAAATTGACATGTCTCTTATCTGGTTTTATAAACTATAACACATATATGTAAAATTTATGAATAATTTTACTAACATTTTATCATATGAAGAAATAACCAAAATAAAAGTTTTAGATCTTGATGAGTTATTCAACTTTGTTGTTGATAACTTTTTCAGTTGAAATCATTTAGTATTTAAAAATATTGTTTGAAGTTGTTATATTTTCAAATTCAAATTCAAACTGTTCAAAAATTGTTATATAGAAAAATGACCAAAATAAAAGTTACAGATCTTGATGAGTTATACAACTTTGTTGTTGATGACTTTTCCATTTGATATCATTTACTACGCGTAAAATTATTTTAACTCATAAATTGAATTATTATACTGCAAGTTAATTATTTTGCTATAGTTCAACTTACAAATATAAACATTTCATATGAAAAATGGAAAAATACTCATCGGTGACGGGCTTTAGTTAATGCCCGATAGAGATTAAGTCATGTCAACCGGAGATTAGTATATAGCCCGTCACCGATGAGTCATCTGTGATGGGCCTCAAGTTGGTGCACGTCACGGATGAACATCATCCGTGACGTGCACCAACTTGAGGCCCATCACAGATGACTCATCGGTGACGGGCTATATACTAATAGAATGTTATCTCAATCAACTTGAGATATGGAATGTTATCTCAATCGGGTCTAAAGTTGGTGCCCGTCACGGATGATGGTCATCCGTGACGGGCCCCAACTTCAGGCCCGTTTGAGATATGGAATGTTATTTCAATCGGGCCCCAACTGATAGGTGTCATCCGTGACGGGCTTAAGTTTTATGTCCTTCTAATATGTCTGTGCGACCATATCTTAATCGGACACTTTTTTGGCCCGATTGAGATGACTTTCTTGTGACGGCCCGCTATTTCCAGGCATGTCAGAGGCCGTCACAGATAGAAGGATCTGTACTAGTGACATTTTCTCTTACTCTCTTCCACATATTGTTTCCTGTAAAATTCCTGCGAACCATCTAAAAGCATTTCTTACTACGTCCCTTTATTTTTAAATTTATGTACTTCCACCGTTCTAAAATATTATAATATTATGTACTTGTTTGCGAAGTGGTTTTGGTATGTTTTAGGCAAACCAGACACGAATGGACCGCATTCATAAGTACTGTCAGTATCAAGAAAATAACGTGACAGCCATCTTAAGGCCTTGTTTAGATCTGAAAAAAATTTAACTAAAAATATCATATCAAATATTTGGACACATGTATGAAGCATTAAATGTGAAAAAAAATCAATTGCACAGTTTACATGTAAATTGCGAGATAATCTTTTGAGCCTAATTACATCATGATTTGACAATGTGATGCTACATTAAACATTTACTAATGACGGATTAATTAGGCTTAATAAATTCGTATGGCACAGTGGCCAACACATTCGATGGTGCTCTCGAGACCTCTGAGCTCGGCGCTCCACCATAGGAGCAGGTTGGGGGAGCCTGTAGCTAGCGCGGGGGCTCGCTAGCAGCTGCCGCTGCCGTCTGGCCCTTTCTCCGTCGCCCATCGGCAAGAGAGATGGAGAAAAAAAGGGAAAAATAGAGATGAAGGGGAGGAAAGTGGATAGAGGATGACACGTGGATCATACAAATTTTTTTTTCGTTGAGAGGCTTACGTGCTAGTTTTTGACACGTGGGTCTAGCCTGTTTGATTCAACGAGTCAATTACGATTGACTAACCATATCAGTAGAAACTGCTTTAAAAATTGAAGGAGTTAGTTTGCACTGGTTTTTGAAAATGGGGGAGAAGTTATAACTAGTTTCGTGGTTGAGAGAGGCGATTGGATGGGGAGCAGTGGTTAAGGAGGCAAAATTGACTTATTCCATCTATGAGAAGCCATGGAAAAAATGAACATAGTAACTAAAAATAATTTAATTTAGAGTGCATTTCATAACATATAACCAACCCCAGCTATTATGTTTTTAAAGTTTCACACTCCCTTTCCAAAATAAATCAATACACCAACTATTACAGTTAGATTTATTAGATTTGTTGCTAAAATATTGGTATTAAGCCCGAAACTCCCAGCGGATGGCCAGTGAGCTAAAAAAGGGAAAGAATGGGTTATATTTTTCATATGCTCTCCTCTTATAGATAGGACGAACAAAGAACAAAGTTTTTCGATTTTGTTCTTCGAACACTTACTTCGCTTGCCCTTATGTATGTTGAGTATGAATTTACTTAAAATTTTAAGACATAGAGCATATATAGTTTCGCTCTGCACCACTTTTAAAAAGTATTGTTTCAAATATGCTGAAATTAATCGAGATTTGAATAAAGATGGTTTTATGTATAATAAAGTTATATAATGAAGTCTGATCGTAATCATTAAACTAACTTGTGGGGCCCTGTCCGCATCTTCAGTATCATCAGACTGTCCTTCAATTTTGTTTTACTCCCTGGCTAATATATTATCAGACGAAACTTTTCTCATTAGAATATGACCCTGAGGTCAATAAATCAAATCCATGAGGTCAAAGAAACATATCCACATCAGTGCCACGTTTGATGATACACTTGAGGATGAAAAAAAGGTTAAGTTACTGATGTTACTGAATGATAAGGGATTGCACATTAACCTATCAAGCTTTCAGTTCAGGAAGTTTGGCATCAATTTAAGTTCAGAACCAACATTTAAAACAGCATCCGTGCCTGTTTCTTCAGTTAAAGTTCCCTAGTGAATTCAGATAGCACTCAAGTAAGCCTTACACTTCCGTAAAAGCTGAACTGACCAAAAAATTACAGTTCGCAAATGGCTTGACCAAAGCTATTCACATGTGGAAATAACCTATAGTGGTCTAACTAGTTGCTGTATAAAACTTTGCGCAGTTCTGATGCGTAATCACCAAACTGAACGCCAGTAGGAGGATGCATGCTAAAGATGTAAGCAACTGGTGCTGATACTTGCATCCCTCTTGGGTAATTAGGGGTATCCGAGAACCATCCAAGAGTTGCTTCATCAAACATAAATGATTCACCCAGAAATAAAAAGCACTCTCTTGCCAATCTTTCGACCTACAGAAACAAGCAGAAAAAGGATTACATCTGGAAATTTACAGTTAATTCACACTTGAAACCTACAGCAGCGATTTGGACGCTTTCATTCTCAAATATTAAACAGGGATATATATACCAGCCAAAAAAAGCAGTCTAACTTGAAACATGTATTACACATATTAAGTGGAAAGTTGTTTTTAGCTGAATAGTGTGTGTGAAGGGAATTTGAATTTGTAATAGAACTTGAGAGTTTACCTGTAACTGAACAAATTTTGTGTTATTCATGATCACGATGACCTGCAAATCTGACATTTTTTCTGACAAGGTCTTGATGGCAATATGCTGGAAAAACTTCTGCAAGACAACTTGCTCGCTAATTGATTCGTTGGAATCAATATCAGCAAACCAAAATACTCGACTCAATTTTGTCCATGGAACTGATAGTTTATGTTCACCTCCAATGAATAGATAAGAGGGATCAGCCAAATTCTGTAGAATCTTGAGGCCCTTAGTCACTGAATCAGACTCGAATGAATGAGGACCAGGTGTACAGGCAATAATCTTAGTGGGGTCATAATAGTTACAAAGTTTACAAGCGAACTGTAAACTTTTATCATTCATGACAAGAATATGCCCATCACCAGCAGCAGGCAGCAACCTTTTACAACATACTGAAGTAGCTCTGTTTTCCTGAGAGCAGATTCCAGATGTGATAGATGAAGAAACCAAAGAACCAGAGTCATGTGAAAATGAACACGAGCTACCATTTCGACAACCCTGATCAAAATAAACAACATATCAGAAATAGAAAAGAGGATAAGAAATACCACACAAGCGCTTTAGGGTTCGAAAGTTATAGCAGCTCTTTTGTTTGAAAGTTACTGATTTCAAAGTTGACATTTGTACCTGTAATGTGAGGAAGAACTTGCATATTGGTCTTGGAGCACGAGAAGAATGAGAAAAATGGCATGTATCCCCTCGATTACAAGATCCATTAAGAAAGAACACACACATCTCATTTTCCAACGCTGGTTGAACATAACCATGAACTAGTTCTCTATAAGTTACCCTGTCCGCCGCAGATTGTGTCTTCATCTGTGAAGAAAAAAGGAACCATTATTGATGGTTGCATATATAATGTATTTCATATATATAAGAATAATCATATGCATAAAACTTATACCACACCTCCTTGATAAGTGTCTTCAGTGTTTTAATAACAGTAGTGGTTCCAAAATCAGCTGGAGAAACATAAGGGGTTGCAGCACACCTCCGATGTGAATCCAAGTGAGAATTCTCAGCTTCTAATGGAAGTGAATTCACATTCTCTAGTTCCAGCACTTCATGGCGAAGACACATGTGGTGGAATTCGGAAGGCTGAAGGTACATTGGAGGATTTATATTCACAAGAAAACTAGGTCTAAATCGGTGAAGTGTGCCCATAATATCATCATCTGTTCAAAAGGAAGGGTTAGCAACACATATATCATATTGGAAACACAATAGGACACATGCCTCATACTAGGTATGTTTCTTTACACAAAGCACATTTATACATAACTGCAAGGTGCACCCTTTCTATTATGTCTTGTACATTTTCAAAATCATATTGGAAAACCTTACATGGAAAGTAAGAAAAGGTAATCAGCATATATTTAAAAAAATGTGAACATATGTGCAACCAAAATATACAGCAGATGAAGAGTGAGATTACCTACCGCTACAAGAGTGCAATTCACTTCATAAAATTTTTATAATGAGGTACAGGTAAAGGACGTACAAATTTCAGAGATGTAGTTAAGTGCTGTTGGCACAAGGTTATGAAATGCACACCACTCATCTTCAGGTTTAGCAACAAAACCATTAGATGCCTTCGGTTCATGAGTGTTCACCACATTTATCAGACAATCCAGACGATACTTGTCCTGCAACATATGAAGACATCACTTTACTTATGTAATAAACATTTCCAAAAGCAGATAAACAAAAATAATTGCCCTGAGTCTTATATAATAATGTTTTCTGGAAAAGAGTCCCGCACCAATTAATAGATATTTACTGGAAAAGGAACTAATAGAGAACTGTTTTAACTGCTAAAAAAAGGAATATGATGTTAATACATGGCAATTGACATGCGCCTGAAACATAAATGTTGAATCAATTATTAACTGCATAAGGCCTGTAAATATGCACAAGGAACATGATTATTACAGATATGATATACCTTAAACATACGCTGCCAGAATTGAAATGCACAAAGATTTCCAACAAGTGCAGCTTCCTTCTTGCTAGTTTGCAGGTCGATACCCTCCTCCTCAAAGTAATTGTTTCTATACATTTTGCACTGTAAAACAAAACGTACAACATATAACTACTACAACATGATGATGCAAGCATTAGTCATGATACAACAAAAACACATACCAATTGTTGGTGACCAAAAGGTTGGACGATAGGCAGGGGTTGGATGTCCAGCATGATGCTTATCAGAATTCCTTCACGGATGGAGCCAATATCACCAAATTTAAGGGCTAGAACAGAAGCGTCAAATGAGAGTGGCAAACTATTAAGCAAACATCCATAAAAGGTTGGCTCATGGCGCCCTCTAGGAGAGGTTGGCTTATCTAAAGCACGAATTTGAACAAGAGATTCCAATGCATCTTCGACAACATCCGAATCTGGCGGGTCAAGAACTTTTTGCAGCAGGACTGTCAGAAATAAATGCCTGATAGTGAGAATTTTAACTTTATATAAACAAAAAGGACCAATTATTAATAATTGCGATAAATAATGCTCCCTCCAACCCATAAGTTTCATTTAATAAAGATGTATATTATAAAAATTCAAATAGTCACTAATTTACACTGAAGTATTTTGAATTAGTCACATGGCCATTGTGATAGTAAATTTCTCAAAAATATTAAAAGATGCTTGCATGGTATTATATTTTTCTATACTTTCATAAATATAATGCAATTGAATCGTAACAAAATTGGCTTGATTTTTAAGTGAAGTGATCAAATTTGTGTATGAAAGGCCATTGGAAGTTAAAAAGGAACAATTAAGTACACCAAATATAAACAATACAATGTAAAGTTTTAATATGATGACAAAGTAATATGGAATCCTGAAAATTAAATAAAAGGGAAAATGTAGAAATACAGAAATAATAGTAATTATTAATTAACCTTGACATGTTATGCCAAAACACCAGAAACTACTTGCACTCAGTTTTTTAGAATAAAATAGTGCAGCAGTGGCTAAGATACTTATGTACAGTTCACCAGATTTGTGTTTGTAGAACAAATATACTATCATTTACATGTGTCCAGAGTCCAGAGTTCAGACTAAATGCAAGATAACCAAGTTTAGATACAAACCCTTAACTTCCTAGAACTGGCTGCATAGACACTAGAACTATTTTCACTGGAAAGCATCGAATGCATGATACAAACAATTATCATTGAAAGAAAAATAGTTAACCAACTGTACAATGCTTAATTATACTACAGGACATGATTTTATCATAACTTAGTATCCTGCATTTACAAAAAGATGCTGTTCTAAAATGCATGCAGGCAAACCTTCATCTTAAATCACTAATATATGCAAAACAAATATATATTAAATATGTACATGATTTTAGTAGATTTTTCATGAAAAATACTTCATTTAGCTATAGTATAGATATTTTTTATAAACACTCAATTAGAAAAAAAAAAGTATTAAACTAATGATAAAAACATGTGCTAAGACTATCGATATCCTAGATGACAAGTAAAAAAGAGTGGGCAGAACCTTAGTAAATAAAAGAAGGAAAATCAATTGTAGCTTCTCAAGAATATAAATAATGCTAATGGTGCTCCATCACAGAACATTAAAAAACATGGAACATAAATTTATGCAAATGTAACAAAGGCTGAACTTGTCAGAAAAAAGACGCGAATGAAATATATGCATGAAAAGAATTACCATGAGGATCGTTCATAGCTCTGGACTCTGCACAACAAATCATGAGTACTTGCTCTCTTAAGGACAATCTTAAAATGGCAGGATACTCATGATCAGTTAAACTGTTATAAAATGGCCCAGTTACCAAGCGATAAATTTGACCATCACAGGTTCGCCCTGTCCTGCCTTTCCGCTGTTCAGCCTAGAAATAATTACAAAAATATTGTAACGTACAATCTTTAGGGTCAAACTTTAGTTGCAAACAAAAAACATCAGTACATTTGTGAGATATACCTGAGATTTGGAAACCCATACAAGCTCAGCTGAGTCAGTTTTCCTGATTGGATCCCAATAAACTTGCAGTGATCTACAGGAGTCAATAACATAAGCAACTCCTGGAATAGTGACAGATGATTCTGCAATGTTTGTTGCCAGTATAACCTGCAACAAAGATACAAAAATACGCAAGAAGATTATAGTTCAATCGCAACCAATTAGACAGAGGAAAATATTCAATCATGTAAATTTTGAACATTACAGGCCAAATCAATGTTACATTATTTTTAAGTGCAAATTATATGATTATCAGGGTCACTTGGTACTCCTGGTCTCTGGATCTGTTGCTGTGGGAGGATGCAGTGGACAGAGCCCCTGTAGCCGGGGACTGAATCCTGTGTTCTAAAGCTAGTGCTAGTGGAAAACAATGTTGGAAAGGAAAATAAATCAGAACTTGCTTTTTGCAGATGATGGCAAAGTGGCAAACCTCATTAATATATTCAGAACACAACTTTAAAGGTAATTGAAAACATGCAATGGGTTTTAAATAAATTTGCAATTTATGCTGAAGAGTATTGCAGGCTTGCAGCTATGTACCTGCAAGTAGAAAACAAGGATAGTGATAACAGGACAGCAATAATTCTATGTACTGTCTATATAATGTCTATCATTGTGTCCATAGGAGAAAATCTTAACAGTTCAGAAACATTTTAACTAAAACACAAAGCTGAATTTCAATGCAGAAAATTGTACCTTACGACAGGACTTTGAGACCTTCATAGTTTGAAGAGCTTCATCGGTGTCAATGCTGCGATGGAGAATGTGTACTTTGAACATTGAACTAGCAGATAACAGACGAATCCATTGCTGCTCCAAAGCATAGTATGTAGGAAGGAACACCAAAATACTCTTCCCAATGTCTGGCTCATTTTGGTGTATATGCAACAATAACCTATGAATAAGTTCATACACATCTGGTTTTAGACCAGCATCAGCAGCAGCGTTGGGTCCAGAGCAGTATTTTGTTGATAGTGATTCCGAGTCCATCTTGAGAATATCAACAATCTGTCCAGCATTTCATAGCATTACGTACTAAGCATGTGAGCGATAAGCTATACAGTAGATTACATTAAAATAGAAAAACAACTAGCAGCGACAGGTAAAGGAACAAACTTCTAATGATGATGATAATAGTAAAACTCATGTTGTTGGTCAGGTGCACAAGTCAATTATGTCATTAAAACAGGGGGTTTCGGCCTTGCAAACCGTGTGAGAAGCTGTCATTTCGAGTCTACATCGCCTGATCTCCGCTTCCTTTGTCCGTTTTAGTATCCGGTTAGTGAACGTAAGTTCCCGTGCATTTTGTTTAAGAAAATTAGAGTTGTTTAAAGGCCCTTATTTAGCAAGCTTAGCATAGACCCTTTATGTCTGTACCTTCAACTCGAAAACCAAAGGAGTGCCTTCGAGAGAGAGCTCTAACACCACTCGGCATTTTTAGAGACATGCTCTTTTTTGAAGAAAGTACTTTTTTGAAAGAAAGGAATAAAATAAATGTACTCGATTTCAGAAATATCAATAAGTTGGCCTAAACTAGGAACAGACAGTAGTACTGTTAAAAGTTCAAAATCATAATTTTAAGTTGCTGTATTTAAGAAATACAGCTTAAAAAGTAGATTATTATGATAGGTCAATGATAGAATAGTAAAATCCATGCTACAAAACCGAGCCTGTAGAAAATACAGGAATAAACAGTCGTATGTGTGGTAAATTGTTAATTACATACCATGGAGGCAAAATAAGGTATAATATGCAACTTAAACTAGAAATTAATTTGTTTTCTTATTGAAGTTTAATGGTAATTGAGAACAATAAACATGGATAGCTGACTTTCTAAAGTCAGATGTAACATTTACCTGCTCAAGGTATAGGACTTTTCTCTGAAAAATGCTACTGCGTGGACTGCTAGGAATGGCAATCACCTCAACCCTTTCACCCCTTCCAAGATCTCTGAAGTATTCCTTATATCTTGTGATATCAGCAGTCGCAGACATCAAAATCAACCTATGTCAAGAGAGGAATGACACACGTCTTATCGATCAGCAGGAAGAAAGTAAGGCAGTCAGTTTTTAAGGTGGATTGGAACCATCACTACTAAAAGATGGTTTAATGGAAAGCATTAAAGCAGGTCACTGCAGCAATTACCTCAAGTCATTCTTTTTCATCATAAACTGCTTGACACAGGCGAGGACAAGGTCAGATTCCACTGACCTTTCATGTATTTCATCGAGAATAATAACCTTATAGTTCAATGCAGCAATGCCCTTGTCACGCATTTGCTCCAATACAACACCAGCTGTTTTGAAAACAATTCTTGACCTGATTCGAACAGGTTTGAAAGTTAGAAGTCAATCGACAAGTGGGTAAGGACATATGATACAAGTATGCAACTGAGGTGGATAAGATACTAGAGAGAATGTGTAGCACTGTTTTATATGATATATCCAGATTTCAATCGCACTAGCAATGTGGATATAAATGGGCCTGCATGTTATGTCGTCCTATGACATGGACTGGCCAGCCAGGATAAAGCAAATTTGCTTGAATGCCTTCTCTATATACTAAAATTCTCACAAAAAAGAAGTTATATACTACAAGAACTTAATCTTTCAATATGCTCAATATCCTTTGCTACAAAAGGTATCATGCATAACAATTTTAATTGAGATCAGCAGAATTTGTAGAATAAATCCAACTGCTTAATATCAGCAAATACGGTGCCAATGAGGTCAATGACTTGTAACTGTAGTTCAATTACAATTAGTGATATCATTTTCACTGTGCTTGTATAGATACAAATTACAATTAGTGGTAGTATTTTCACTGCGGTTGTATAGATACAAATTAAATGTGTCTCAGCTCGTTCATTGCTTGTGTCCTTATTAAGGTTATTATGAAAGCTCACTAATCATGGATCACAGAGGAATTACCTTTTTGAATTGAGATTGGACACATTCGAGTGTCCTATGTGATACCCGACCTCTTCTCCTACCTGACAATTGCGAGATTCGGCAATCATTTGAGCAATGGCTACTACTGCAAACCTCCTTGGTTGCGTGCATAGAATGGGTTCCATGTTTTCTTCCAGGAGGAACTGTGGAACCATAGAGCTCTTTCCTGCAATGAAACAACATATCGATCCGTTAGTAGGTCCAAATTAGGCAGAAATTTACATCCCAGATAATGATTAAAAAAACATGGCAATGTTACCAATCATTGGTTCAACAAGCTGAACGTGCAACAGAAAAAAAACAGAGAAAATAAATGCAACGTGATCTAAATTTATAGAAATAAATGCAAAAAAAGGGGGGGGGGGGCTAGTTATGGCACTGAGTTCGTAACAATGCAACACTCAGATCAGAAACCTCTGGGATACAAATCTAGTTATAGTAAAGTTAGACTCCCTAAAGCAGAATTTTAGAAGATAAATCCACACTATTGTCAGAAGAAACAGAAACAAGGGAAAGGAAACATCTCTCAGTCATCTAACTTTTTAATATTGTTTAAGTTCGTAGATCATTATCTTATCAAATTTGAAGAACACCACTTTTACCAAAACCCTTGCAATAAAGATGCAAAAACCCTAACCAAGGTTGAAAAATCGCTAAAACCTCCAGCATTCAAGCCTGAAACCCACTAAAAAAACCTCCTTTTTCAGCATCCCGCATTTCCGCGGCACGGCAGAAATTCCAATCCAAAACTGAAAACCCCCTACCATGCCATCGCTCCCATCCTACCATAGGAGAAAAACATAGCAGAACGAACCAAGCACCAACTTTTCACAGATGAGAAAAAAATCCGTCAAAAAATGCGCAACCATAACCAAACGCGAAAACCTCCCCCCAAACCCCCACCGACCACGGGAGCCAATCGCGGATGGAGTCACAGAGAGAGAGAGCAGTGCGGTTACCGCATCCGGTGTCCCCCACGATGAGCGTGACGCGGTTCCCCTTCACCTTCTCCACGATCTTCCCCCGAAGCGCCTCCACGGCGAGCGGCGCCCGCGCCTCCCCCACCCGCTTCTCCGCCGCCTCCGCCATGCTCCGGTCTCCCGCCCCCACCGACGGCGAGAGGCGATGGCGACCGCGGCGGATGCGGATGCCTTCTCCTGCAAGCTTTTGCCCTCCTCCTCCTCCTCGCCTCGCGCCCTCTTCCGCAACAGAGGGGGGGGGGGGGGGGGGGGGGGGAAGGAGAGTTGCTTTCCTTTTTTGAAGGGGAGGTGGCTACTGCCGCGTAGACCCGGTGCATGGACCTGGGCACACACAGGCACACGGATGCGGTGGGGCCCAGTGGGCGGTGCACCAACACCGGGTCCACGGCTCCACGCGCTCCCCACCGGGGGTGCCTCCTTTCTCGCGTTCGCAGCTGGCGACAAAAAACCGTCTTTCGAATGGCGGAGAGCCCAGCGCCAGCCAGTCAACCATGAGTGACTCAGTTGACGGTCTCGTGGGAGGCTGACAGGTGGGGCCAGATGATCAAGGCGAGTTGACTGGAGGGCCCACCTGTGTACAGTGTATACGTAGGCACATTGGTTGATCCACGCTTTCACCTGTGCACGCGCGTAATCCTCATGTGATCTGTTACTCCTAAATAAAAGAATATACGGAGTATTCATCTCTTTCGTTAATGGTGGTTATTATCTCTTTTTTCCTTCTCGACGCAATTTTTTCGAAGCTGTTTGATTCGTGAAGAAAATGGAGAGAAATTACCGGAACGACAAAGGAACTCTAGACCATGTCTACGTCTGCTTAGGCTAAGTTTGCTAAGCGTTTCATTTTTTAAAAAAAAATATATACAAAAGTTACTTAAAAATATATTAATCTATTTTAAAAAAAATTAAACAATTATTACTTATAATTAGTTATATGTAAATGATTTACCTCTCGTTTTACTATCTTGTCATTTCCGCTCCACTCTATTCGAGCTGGCTGTACCGTGTACCAGGGCAGCAGTTGCGAGAGTGGTCGACGGCAAGGTGTGACCATCACACGACATAATTTGTACTGATCGAATTAAAATGACGCGCTGTGAGACCAATCACGAACGAATACGGTAAAACCAAACGTCTCGCGACATCACATCAAATCAAATTTGCACAAACGCACCACCATTTTAGGGTGCGACTGTCTGAGACTTGCCACTCAATAGTGAGAACATTGAAGCAGAGAGAATGCTCGTGGACAGCATATGTGCCTAGGTAAAAAAAGCACTCCAAGAAGCACAATATAAGTATACTCCTGAACAATCAAGAACATCAACAGCTCTACCTGGCTCTCTGCGATGAACAGGTCAAGTAATAACCACAATAATATTCCAGACATCAAACAAATTGTTTCGAGACAAGCCAACCGCTGCCTCTTCACTGGTAACTACTGAACCCATGAAACATTTTTCGGTCATACCACAAAATGATAAAGCAAAGCAATGCTAACTCCACCAGTCCATTCTTCACCCTCCTAAAGCAATCTATGTGACACAAAGCCTTAAAAAAGCGGCATTCCCACAAGCGACCTTCCCTCTCACCCACGTCCGCGGCCCCCACCTGCCAAAGAGTACAAATAGATTGGTTATCCCCTCAAAACAAAATACAAACTACTCTGGCGGTATAGTAGAGTCTAAATTCAAGCAAGAAGCATACCTTTGATGCCACCTTTACCTCCAATTCCTCCCCTTCCACGGCCACCACTGCCTTTGCTGCCACCATCATCCTGGCCACGCCCAATGCCTCTGCCTCCAGGCTTAGCACCTATATCACCTCTTCCTCTTCCGCGGCCTACACCTGGTGGCCTCCTATCTGCATTTAGAAGAGCATAGGCAATTCGGCGTTGAACTTAACTTCAAATGATGTTCAAAAAGGTGAAATTCTCCAGTAATCAGAAAATCAGAATAACCATAATACACCAAATACAAGAAAAGAGGAACACGAGGGTTTCATGAATCACATCAACAACACTATAGATGTAGGATACTGCCCTGTATCAATGTGCATTTACAGATTGATTTGATACTATTTACACTGTAAAGCGTAAACATGCAATTCATCGCTAATTTTTAAAGTATAAGTTACATTATGTTTGTTGAAAATTAAGAACCAGCCCAAGAAAAGAACTGCAGTCGCATTACTACTTGCACGCATAAACGCATTTGCACTGCCACATACATTCAACTGATAGCACTGCCGCATATAATGTACTTCTTACTAATAAAAATTATGGGTTATGACAAAAGACATCTCTTGGAAACTGAATAAGGTCAATTTTTTCTCCAATAATGAACTGGAATAAGGTTCAAGCAAAGGCAACTAATAGCACAAAATTATGATTTAAATATTTCATCAAGTTCATAGAAAATATTAGAACATCTAAATAATTACAAGGACAAATGTGATTTATAACAGCTGGAACCATTGGGTGCATACCTGATCTGCTCTTTGAAGTCTCTTCCTGGACCTTGTCAATCACCTGTCATAGAAATAAATTCATGCATTTAGGATTGGAAAGCACAGGTAACAATGACAACACTGGTGTATCATCATCATCATCATGAAGGTAAAACAGAAGTACAGAACACATGCTGGAATGACATGGAAAGACAAAAATACCCATGCCCATTTGATTCAACCTTTCCCCATTTGATTCCACCAACTTTCTTAATACCCATGCCCAACCCTAAAACTCATACTTTGGGATGGAGGTAGTATTAAGAACATCCAATCAGCTATTTGACCTCTAAAAATAAAAATAAAGAGTAATACAACAAAATGAACACAAGAGATATCTAACAAGAGATGAACTGATGGCCCTGTTCTATTTCAGGAATTAGTTGGTGAATGAACCATATGATCCTAATTCTGAACTTAACTATTTGGTTGGGAATGTTAATGGGTTGGTCCACTCCATCATCTCATCCCTCAAAAGTATCAAGTTTTGTAGAAAAATAAGGAAACCGACTAAATTATGGGATGGTCCCACAATGGACCAACTCATCGTAGGATTGCTTGATTACTCAAACCAAACAACCCATAACAGCACATGAGGAAAATGCAATCTAAATCTCAGTGGTACAATAGTCCTATTTATGTCTGTTTCTTAATCTTAATCTCACTGGTAAAATATGCAGCTTAAGATTAAGAATAAGGATAAAAAGGCTGTCTAACTCCAGAAGATCGGGTAAAAAGTATTCTACCTCTGCCATATCAATTTTCGATTGTACTTCCAGAATAGGGATTGAAAGGCTGGTTAAATTCAGAATTGACAACAAGTGTGGGGGCATATCCTGGCTCAATACATTCCCATTTGTGCTTTGCTTATAGATTTCTAGGTTAAGGGCCTGTTTGGTACAGCTCCAACTCCTAAATTTAGCTCCAGGAGTTGGGTCTGGAGTGGAGTTGTGGAGCTGCCTAAACCCAGCTCCACAACTCTAGTTCATTTTGTGAGAGAGCTCCACCTAGCTCCACTCCTATTTTTGGTGGAGCTGAAACTGTTTGGCTGAGCTCTAACTCTAGGAGGGGTGGAGCTGGAGCTGTGCCAAACAGGCCCTAAAAGTACTAATAACATTTATATCCATATGATGTAAATTCAGCTACATCTATATGATGTGGCCTAGGAGACATATATACTCAGGCCTACTATCCAGGTCATGGTTATGTGATATTTACTTCTCCATTATCTGAAGTTCTGAACTATTCTCAATGTTCTTTGGCTGTGGGAAAGTAGCTTTGCGTACAGCAGAGTTGGAACATAAGTTTTGTCACAATTCATAGCAGGAGAATTGTTTGGTGTCATATATCAGTTATTTGAAATCAAGAAAATTTACCAGCCCCTCGTGGATAGTTGACAGATAAAATGCAGAGTGATTTGCACGTAATCATATTAAAATACTCTGCTTAGCTTAAGAGAGGTCCTCATTTGCTCAAATCACTTAAAAACACCATAAGGCAGATATCTTAAATGGCATAAAATAACTTACATAAATCTAGCGTGAGAGATTACTCAGACAAAACAAGAGACACACTGGCACCCACAAAGATCTAATAGGGAAAACAAAACTTGAAACTGAAAGCTGACCACAAAAAAAATGCACACGACATAGTGATTTTGCTAGCAATTATGGTGATGAATGCTAACAGGAAAAAAAAAAGGCTGATTATGCAGATGGAGAACATACATGTCTAAACATACAACCAGCAAACCACAAGCACATAGTAAACAAGGTTCAACATGTTAAAAATCCATACCTCATCAGGAACCCGAAGATACTTGATGGTGTTCCCACGGATGTAACATTCTGGCATCCTCCAAAACTTATCACCATCCTGCAATCACAACCATAAACAATGAGGAAACAGCATTCATCACAAACTAAACGATCAAATCAATTGGAACCAAATGACCCAAAAGAAAACACACAATTCGAACTGTAAGTTCCTACTATCTGTCTATCTCCACGTCAAATTCCAAAAAATATGAAGTCTACTTTCTCCACTTCTACAACAAATGGCAACTCCCTATTTTCCCCAAATCCAAACAATGTCACTAATTTTTTGTTCCAACTAAAATCTACAAGCGAAGTGGGTTAGGGGATGCGAGATTTCACCTTTGAGGTGCAAATAACCTCCCGGAGGTGGATGTTCATCCACGTGTCGCAGTTCACCAAGTGCCCGTTGTACGTCTCGCCGTTCTTAAGCTCCACGAGCTAAAAAAAAAATCACACAAAAGTTTCAAACCCTAGCTGATCAGAAACCAAACCAAAAAACAACCACGAACAGCGCGAAGCGGCGGATCTTCTTACCATGGGATGCCCCTGGGCGGTCTTGAGGAGCGAGAGCGGAAGCTGCAACCACAGCACAAACGCAAACACGGAATCAGACACGGCCGCATCAATTTGGGGATCGAGATGGTACAGATTGAGAAAGATAGAGAGAGAGAGGGAGACGAACCATCTTGCCCTAGATCCGTAAACCGGGATGCCGGCGGGGAAGGAGGAGCAGATCTTCGCCGGCGCGGGGAGGAAGGCGGCGGCGGCGGAGGCGGCGAGAGGAAGGGGGGTCAAAACCCTAGTCGCCCCGCGGGCTTGTTGGGTGGGGAGGCGAGGCGAGAGGGGGAAGAGCTCGCGAGCAACGAAGAAAAACAAGAGAGAGACCGAAAGAGTTGTGTACACGTGTCCTAAATAAAAGTTCAAGTTATAAACCGCCTATATACGAGTAGCAAATCTAGCTATTTTATAATTATAATATAATTTTACTGTAACTATATAATAGTATAACTTCCAAATCTAGCTATTGTATAACTGTAATACAATTTTACTGTAATTATAATATAACTTGTATATAAATATTTAAATAATATATGTAACTTTATATCTAATTTATATAGAGATTGCAATATAGTAACAGTGCAGTTACAATGTACTCTATATAGAGATTACAATATAGTTACAGTGTAACAACATTGTAGTTACACTACAACTTACTATAGATATATTTGAAATTTTTTTCCCAAAACACTTGCGACAGTTTTTTAGCAATTCTGATATGGGTAAACAACTCTTTTATCCTTTTCGAAATTAGGCATATATGGTGTATTGCCTGTAGGAGAAAAACTAAAGTCCCTCAGAATCATTTTTTAAGGGAATTGTAAAAAAATACTAGTACTGAATTTCCAAAATTTTATTTGTACAGAGAAAAAAATTGTTATCAAGTCATTCGACTAGTCACGATTTTAGTGCTAGATTAGTTGTAAAGTTGGTCAAGCTAATCGACTAGAGAGCCACGACTCGTCCAAACAGCAAGTCGGTTCATCGTAAAGTCAGTCACGAATCATTAATTCGCCATGCTAATTGGTTTATTGTGTTTAATACTTTAGTTTTATTTCTTGTTGATTTATTGTCTTGCTACTATAGATCATAATTTATACTTTATACAATGTTTATTATAGTATAATATTAGTAAAGACTATATATCGCATCCCTGTTTTTGCATGAGCAAGTCGTCAGCTAGTGATGGACTAGTCGACAAATTGGACCAGGGATACCTCGACTTGATTTTATGAGTTGAAAAGATTTTGATGTCCAATATCAAGGCCTAGTTTGAATCTTCAATTTAGTTTAGCTTTTCGGAGGCACTCCAAACAGGTAAGCCAATATCATATATTTAATTAAGTATTAATTACTGTAAATTTTAAACTTAAACTTATTTAATTTAAAATAACTTCTATATAATAAGTTTTTGCAAAAGAAAACATTTAACAATTTAAAAAACGTGTTAAAAAACGAGAAAGTTGTATTTTAGAGTTGAAGAAACGAATGTAGCCTAAATAAGATATGGTTAGGGGTGAGAAGGTGGTTAGGGAAGAGATGGAAAGAAATTTTTTAATGGAAAACAATTAAAATAAGTAGTACTTTATACTTTATACTTATAGTGCTAGGGGTGTTTATATTTTAGTACAAACTACAAATGTTGGTGGTTCTTATATTTCGAAACAAAGAAATAGTTCAAAATATATCATTTCGGTTTATCAAAATTATAAAAGTCGATTCTCTTGATCATAAATATTTGACGTTTGTTATAAGATTTTGTTGATCATCACATAAAGACAGGAGTCAAATTCTTGTGCCTCGTCTCCTTCTCCCCCTTCAACATCAGCAAATAAATGTCTAGGTGATATCACATTACTTTATACTACATGTCATGGGTTGTTGACACTACATTCTGACCACCAAAGCCCATTCAAAAATTCCCTTTGATCCAGAATGGTCCTTTGGGTTCAGGTGTGAGCCAACTCAAAAGGTAGCACAATCTTGATGGCGCATACGTGTGAACCAACTCAAACAGAGGCACAACACAATCTTAGCATTGTACTCGTTGGGACAATCAAGAAATTGAACTAGCCGAAATTCATATATATAGCTGGCCATTGATTGTGCACATAGTGAAAAATGCTGCATGGCGGTTGTAACTTTTACTGTGTGATCCACTCACTAAACTATGAGAAGTGAGAACACATGCATGGAAAGAAAGTAATGATGCCAAGTTAAGTAGTAAAGTGCAAACTGTGTAACATTTGATATGACTTAATTACAAAATCAAAACAACAGTACTCCAGTTAGGACTCTTTTTTTTAAAAAAAAACATATTCATATTTTTCAAGGGACCATTTTGTACAGTGTGTGGTCCTAGCTTCAAAGACTTTCCCTATCCTCTCTTAAAAAGGGGAACAAATCATGTCCCCTTTCCTTGGTGCATAAAGTTCCTAGGTACATTGACTACACACAAAGATGAAAAATGACAGCCCAACCACAGTTTGGTGGCATTACCAAATGACTATTTTCCTAATTGCACATAACATGTGTTGTTATAGCTAGCTAAAGACCACTTCCATTAACCCACCTTGAATTGATCCTCTCAAACATGGGTCATTTTCACCAAATATGCAATCTTTTATTTTTGGGCCCAAAAATGTTCTTTTTTCCAAAGTAACACTGATTAAAGACTGTCCACCATATAGTGCCTGATCTGACCCAAATAAGATGAAATGAAATAAAATCAACTCGGAAATGACAGCTCAACTCAATAGACGCCGATGTTTCTTTTCTTACAAGCTGGAGTAGCTTGTATGCATGAATTTGGCCTAGATCATAGCTAGTACTAAATTCTTTTCCACAACCTAATCAAAGAATAATATTTTCCCTTCAAATTAATGATCATCTGCCTCCGCCCACAGAAACTATACCCAAGCTAAAAAAATCTATCAAACATATCTGCTTATCCTAATTGGAATATTCAAACAAAAATCATTAATCATGCAGATAAGCAGATAAACAAAAAACTGAAGCAAAATTGCAAACGCCAGTTAATTTGCATGCATATAGATACAGAAAAACATAATCTTGATCACTTTAATTTCACCCAAGCAGCATAGCAAACAACACCATCCATCCATTAGGACCATTACACATCTAATCAATCAAGCATATGAGAGAGGCATGCAAGGACAACACCGAGATCTTGACAGCTATAGCATATAAGCTCAGCTATGATCAAAGGACACACTGTGCGTTGTGTTCTTGCTGCGAATTACATGGCATTGGATTTAATTAATTCATTAATTAGCTAGCTCGATGGATGGATGGATCGATCATCCCCTGCACTGGGTGATGGCGGAGCAGCCGCGGGAGTAAGGGTTGGCCTCGGCGCCGGGCTGGCAGTTGTAGTAGGACGCGCCGCGCTGCGAGCACGGCACGCTGTCCCGCCGCAGCGCGTCGTACCCGATGTACCCCGACCCGCCCTGCAGCACCCGTCGCTTGCCCGTCGCCGCCGCCGCCAGCTCGTCCTCCCCCTCGCCGTCGACGCCGAGGTACTCCATGCACTCCCCCACCGTGCCACGGCACGTCCTCCCTCCCCGCCTCATCACCACCGCCGCGCGGCCCACCACGCCGCCCTCCACCAGCGTCGCCGCCACCGACGCCGACGACGCCGCGGCGAGGAGGAACGCGAGCAACACTACTGCCGCCGCCGCCATGCCGATGATCTCGTCGACGAGGAAGAAAGGTGGAGATTGGTGTGAGGTGTGAGGAGGAGGAGAGGGAGGAGGTGGGGGTTTATATCAATGGCGGGAGAGGGAGGAGGACGAGGCAGTAGGTGGCGCGCGAGGCGATGGCGCGTCGGCGTCGGTGCGGTGACGTGGCGTAACAGCGACCGTTGGTTGGGCTGGATCGAGATCAAGGTCGCTCTCTCTCTCTCTCTCTCTCTCTTGCCGTCGATGATCTTCTGCGGTCGTATGCGAATACTAATGATTGAGCGAGGTAGCAGCGGTATTATTCTTCACTCATTGGGAGTGTGACATCAGATGATGGGGGGTTTCTCTGTGCTAACTATATATTTTCGTCTCCTACTAACTCCTATTGTGTTAAGGAAATTTATTTTGTGGAAGAAATCAAGGCTAAATTTAATATATAGGGTTGGTTAAGGTGATTTCCATGCAATGCATATGGCGCCTTCCTTGTACGCATGCATGGCGGCAAGAAATAATTTTAAAATGAAAATAGCAATATAGAGCAGGCGTTGTCCACCAAATAAATATAGTTAATGTCATTTCTTTATTTTCTAAGGAAGCCACGCTGCATTGCTTATTTAAACCCTTTGATGAATAATTTATACATGGCCCAAATTAGCTCTCTTCTTTCTCTCCTGTTTCCTCACAAAGAAATATCACTTAATTATTTCTTGCCTTTCGAATTCGGACGATCGATCAATACTTTATTATGCTTAGTTCGGATTGTCTTACTTCTCTCAAAACTGCATGCACATCATCTCAATTGTGTTATGGTATTTTTGAACTATTGATCAACGGTGCATACACAAATCAAGTCACATCGTTTAGCTACAAAGCAATCCATCTTGAAACTAATTTCTAGTACCATTGTCACATACTCTTACAGGTTTCATCTCGTGTAACAGCATAGGCACATGCTCTTCATATATTGCACTACAGTTTTCCTTCTCTTTTTTTCTGCAAGGACAAAACTAGCTCCGGTACTGTTGATAACTTGGTCATAAGGCTTTACTCCAGCAATATAATGTTCACTATACCTAATTAATTGGGCGTGATGGTACATTATCGACCGGTACTGTCAGACCTACTAATTAAACGTCCTCCAATCCTATGGTTTACTTGAATTCTACGATAGTACTACATTAGTACTCTACTATTCCCTCCATCCAAAAAAAATTAGAATTAAATGTGCCATATTCTAGTACATTAAATCTGGATATATGCATCTCCATATTCATTATAATAATAGGATGTGTGACATTTAGATTGGTTTTTTATGGGACGTAGGGAATATAAGGAACTGATATGTACTTTGGTTACTATCAATTATCAAAGTAATGATCTCACGTAGAGGAAATAATTAATTTTTCTCAGTTTAGTTAACATAATTAGCTTGACAACAGTATATCAAATTAAAGTATGCATGTGGTACACGTACGCACCCACTGTTCTGTGGCACTTTGCTTGTCTTGCACATATCTACTGTTTGCCAACACACACTTAAAAACTCTAGATACGATGCAGCCTTGGCAGGGTACCCACACGCTTAATTACCAGTTATTAACTTATTATATATTGTTCCAACCGTGTTGCTGAGTTATTAAAAAAATTTCGTGTTGCTGATGATGCATGTGTCGTGGGCTTTGTGTGACCTCCTTTCTAATGCATAAGCTTGCTCTGTATTTCACCGGTTGCTTGCATCCTGGATTTGTGGTCGCCTTTTTACAAGAAACGACGTGCAGATTATTGCATACAACAATTACCATCACTTTAAAAAATCATCCTCGAGAGTCCATCTTTATCGATTCACGCCGAATTTATACCTAAACTAGTTAGTGATAGTGAATCAACGAGTGAATCGTCCGGCCAATTCTCCTTATGTTAAATCCCACGGGTCCAATAATCCCCCTTCCCTAACATTCTCTGTCTTTATCTCTCACTCATCCTTTCTACTATCTCGCACTCTAGATCTCCATTTTGATAAATAATTTGTAGCTAAATATAGTTTAATAACCAATTATGTTAAATTCGACGGAACGTTCACTCGTAGGTAAACTGTACCGGAACAAGTGATATGTCAGTTCGTACTATTCCATTCAATATTTGTTGGCATTTGACCGGAATGAACAGTACCACCGCTAGTTACGTAGTAACGTTTTTAAGGGGTCGAATGGTACGTACCAGCCATTCCAGCTGATACCAGAACATAATTGATAACCTTGGTCATGTTCTCTCATCCCAAAATAAAATTATTTCTACCATTTAATCCATGTTCCAGAATAAAACTATTTCTACACCTATCTTTCAATTTCTATTTAATTTTTTTCACCTACTTAATCTTTTTTTACCAATCACAAACTTCTCTTGATCATTCTCACACATTATTTTAATATCCATATTTAATTTTAGAAATGGTTATATTTTAGAACAGATCGAATATGATCCAATCTTAGCCCCTAAACCCTAGGGCTTGGCTGGCACAGGTACTTAACGTCCTACTGAACTTTTAATGGCACGCACCACGCAGTTATCGGCATAACATTAGCTAGATGATCTTCATCGATCGGTTGTGCGTAGTAACTGTCACGCAATGCACAGCAAAGCGATGGGTCAATTGACACTACTACTCCTACTAACACGGCTCAAGATTATCGTACACAAGGCAAAAGGAATTGCAGTAGTCTTCAAGAAAAGAAAAACAGAGAAGAAGAAAAGAACAGCTAGAGAGAGCTAGCAGTAATTAATCAATCAAAGTATAGTGAATGTTGCATGGAAGCAGAGCATGACACCGGCCGGTCGCTGGCAATTACTCCCTTGATAATACTTTCGTTTTAGATAATAACAAAGTCTCCAAAAGTAGCTTTAACAACTATTTTCTATTACAATATATATAGAAATATCAACAAATATATGATTTATTGAAGTGCCTTTTAAGATTAACCTACACATATGTTTTTATATTTTTAAGATAAATATTTTAGAAATTATTTATAGTAAAATATTTTAAGGTTTGACTTTAACCTTCTTCAAAACGACTAATATTATCAGCCCGGTGGGGGTAAAAACCATCATATATTCATTTATGTAACACACGTGCGTATATACTTGGTGCATGAATTTTAATCATTTTTAATGTGGAACTACAACGCTGGCCCGAACTATATTTTTTTCGAACACGTAAAAAAATTACACGTCAATATATTAGAAGGAACTGGCCTGAACTATATTAGTTCATTTGCACAAAAATTAAATGTTTCATAGGAGAAAGGTAGTGTGAAATAGTTGCAGAGGCTATAAAGATTTTTGAATCTGGACAAGCTTTAATATAACTAATATTTAGTTTTAAATTTTTATCATCAATTTACTCATTAATATTAAAATTTAATGGAATTTTCGTAGGCAAGCCTATGCGGCTGCCCGGGCTAGCCGAGCCGTGACTCCGCACACCGGTGTGAAATAATTAGCTAGCTACTCAATCAGATAAAAAGCATTTGACATTTTACGGTAATCATTGTCAAACTTTTAAACTTTGACGTTGATTTATATGAGAGTATATTTAAAATGTATATAATAAATTACCATACTTTAAAATTTGAACCGAGCACTCAAGAATATGCCGATGGTCAGAAGTGTAAAATTAGAACTTTGTAATAATTGGCTGTAGCTCTTGAGCAAAGGTCGGAATGTTTCAATCTATTATTAAAAAAAGGAAAAAGTACAAATTACCCCCTGAACTATCACGGTCGATCGAATTACCCCTCTAAACCTGAAAACTAGACATTACTCACCCCGAACTTTTAATACCGGACGAATTACTCCCTTAACACTGTTTTAAGTGGTTTTGACTGAAGTTTACACACGTGACGTCTACGTGGCAGTCTAGTCAGCAAATAAAAATAAAAATACCTCCCTTGGGCTCACCCGTCATACCTCTCTCTCCAGTCACGCTCTCTCTGTCTCCCGCGTGCGCGCTCAAGCAGGCGGAAGTGAACCAGTCGGTCGACGGCGGAGGCGGAGCTCACCCGGGCGACGGCCTGGACGATCTCCAGGTCGTGGCTGCTCCATCCGCCGACGGCGTCGTGGGGAATAAGCAGCACCAGGATGGCGACGGTGTACGCGTCACCAACCTCCAGCAGCAAGTCAGCCGCGTCAGGCCGGGAGGTGAGGTGATGCACCAGCACGAGGTCGTGAGGCCGGCAGGCGGCAGGCATCCAGACGGCGCAGGCGTTGACTCCAAGGGCGTCGGCGAGCTGGAGCGCGGTCGTGCGGAGGATGGCGTGCGGGTCAGGCGGGGAACCGCGGATCCGGCCCGTGAGCTCCCGCACGGCGCGGGAGGTGGCCTCCTCGCGGCAGCGGACGAGGCCGAGGTCGCGGTGGAGCCGGCTGGCCTTGTCACGGAGCAGCTTGGAGATGAAGGTGCGGAGCTGCTGGGGCGCGGGCCCAAGTTCATCAAGGTGTCGATCCAGATCATGGACGCCGCCATTGATGGATAATCTCGTTACTGGTGTTACCGTTTGTTTTTTTTTTAAACAAAAAATAAGACGCCTGATTCTTGCTGTGTTCATGAAGGGGTCATAAGCTAGTTCCCGTTTTTCAGTTTTTTAGTTAGCGTTTTCTTGTATTCTTCAATAGTGGCTAAGATCTCGCTGATCGATCGTGGGATGGCGCGGTCAAGTCGGATCGGCGCGATTTTGGTGTGTGTTTCCGTTTTGTAACAAACTCCTCGAGTTTGGAGTATAAATAAGAGATGAGAGCTGCACCAAGTTTTGTTCTGTTTTCAGTTTCGTCAGAGTTCTTCAGTTCTCTGTAGCTGTTCAACAACCTTCAGAAACAACGAGTTTTTCAGTGAAGTCAAATTACAGAGCAGGTGAGATTCGAGTGCTAGGTTAGCCAATTCCAACAGCCATCTGGGTGCTCGACGCGCTGGCCAAGGTGTTCCCCGGGGTGGAGGACGCGACGGAGGTCGGCAAGATCGGGAGGTACTACGCGTCGGAGAGCATGCTGGTGCTCGACCCGGACACCGGCGAGTACAGCGACGAGATGACGCCGAGCTACGGCAGCCACACGCTCGAGAGGGTCATCAGGGAAGGCATGGCAGGGCAGGAGCTCGGCGAGCAGACCATCTTCTAGTCCTCGATCGCCTTCTTGGCTGCCATTGCCCTCCAGCCCACCGCCCGTCCCCCAGCTCGCTGCCCCTGAAAGAGAGAAGAGAGAGAGAGGAATAGGAGTATGACAGGTGAGATCCACATTAAATAAAAGGGACTATCTACAAATCATTCGCCATAAAACGAACCCAAACGCAGTCGGATTTTTCTCTACTGCTAATCCATACCTAACGACTCAGTGGACCTCCAACTAATTAGGGACTAGTACGTATTTTATTTTTTTAAACCATTTGATTAATAACACATAAAAATTACAATGCAATTATTCTATAACCAGTAATATAAGTGGTATGTAGTTATAGTGTAAGTGGTATGTAATTACATTGTAACTGTAGTGTAAGTGGTATGTAAGTACCTCGTGAATGAATTTTAACTTAATTTTGGCATTGAAATCATTACTCCTACTAAATGCTGATTGAATTGCCACGTCTACGCTACGTACAACAAAACTGCTTTGGATTGGGTCGAGGGGGGTAATTCGTCCGGTATTGAAAGTTTGGGGTGAGTAATGTCTGCTTTGGATTGGGTCGAGGGGGGTAATTCGTCCGGTATTGAAAGTTTGGGGTGAGTAATGTCTGGTTTTCGGGTTCAGGGGGTTAATTCCGATCGCGATAGTTTAGAGGTAATTCGTACTTTTTCTTTAAAAAAACAGATTTAAAGGTGAGTATATACTTTGTTTGGAAAAAGAAAAGAATTACAATATACTGTACGAAATGGTTGGTACGTGCCATCTATCCGACGCGTCAAATTTATTTTATTCGTCTTCACAAAGAAAAATTAAAAGAAAAACTGTAGTATACCCCACCGTACGTGCTGCGCTGGTAGAAGCCAAAGGGACGCTTTGAACACGTCCGTGTCTTCACTTTGGCCGACAAGCCGACCCCACCGTAGTAGCTAAGCTACAAACTTGTCCTCTAGCGATCGAAATCGGGGTTAATTTGTAGAAGTAGTAGTAAGATTTTTACCTGAAATATTTACAGTGTTTCAAAGTACATTTGCTAGAGATAGATGATTGTTGATTTCGGATGGTTTCAATTTCGAGGAGCCCATTAAATCTTACCAACTTTGCAAAAGATACTTTCTCCGTTTCATAATCTAAGTCATTCTATCATTTACCATATTCATATTGATGTTAATGAATCTAAATAGATATATATGTCTAGATTCATTAACATTAATATGAATATGGAAAATACTAAAATAACTTATAATATGAAATGGATGGAGTAAAAGAATATGACCACATTTTGTTTAATCGGATGGAGTAAAAGAATATGACCACATTTTGTTTAATCTTATATACAGTTGATGCCATTGTTTGAAATCTTGTATTTTATCTATCTGCGTACCTATCTGCAAATAGCTCTACGTTCACTTTAAATGCTGATATTTTTTTATTAATTTGACATGTATATAACTTTATCGTTAGATCATGATGAATCCAGGTTACAGTGCACTAGTGGAGAAACCATCTTTGCCCGGTCGACCAAAAACCACAATAGTCTCGGTTGCAGTAAAAACCGGGACTAAAGATGGTTTTTAGTCCCGGTTTATAAGTAGAACGGGACTATGTGATCTTTAGTCCCGGTTGGTGTTACCAACCGGGACTAAAGATCATCTTTAGTCCCGGTTCACATGCCGTCAGGTGTTGTCAGGCCCCTCCAGGATCTTTAGTCCCGGTTGGAGTTACGAACTGGGAGTAAAGATCGGATCTTTAATCCCGAACCGATCTTTAATCCCGGTTCGTAACACCAACCGGGACTAAAGATCACGTGATCTTTAGTCCCGGTTGGTGTTACGAACCGGGATTAAAGATCCGATCTTTACTCCCGGTTCGTAACTCCAACCGGGATTAAAGATCAAAACGCACTATATAATCCCTATTACTTATCCTCTTTTCTCATCCACACAAACTCCTCTCTTCCTCTATCTCTAATCCTTATCTCGTCCCTTCTTCCCTTCCTCCTTATCTCTTTCCCTTCTTATCCCTTCCCAACTCCCCTTCCCAACTCGATCCCGTGTGCGCAGCAGGAGGGGGTGGGCGGCCCGGCCGGCGGAGGGCAGCGCGGCGGCGCGGCGGCGGCCGGCGCGGAGGGCCGCGCGGCGGCGCGGCGTGGCGGCGACGCAGAGGGCTGCGCGGCGGCGGCCGGCGCGGCGGGGGCGGCGGCAGCCGGGGAGGAGGGGAGGCGGCAGCCGGCTCAGCCGACCGGCGGCTTTGCTTCCTTTTTTTTTCAAAGAATTTGTGATCCTAGATTGAGATGAAGAATCTGTGATTCATTGTATGGATTGAGATGTATAATTTTTTTGGAATCTCATTATATGGATCTGAGATGTACATGATTTGTGTATTTGCGATGTTTCTTTGATTTGGGATTTGATTTGGGATGTATAATCTGTAGTGTATATGATTGATTGATTTGTGTATTTGGGATGGTACTTTGATTTTAGGGTTTGATTTAGGAATATGCATCCCACCTAATTTGGGAGAAAATAAATTAGAGATTAAATAGTAAGTAAATGAAAAAAAAAACTATTGCCCGCTCCCATCTTTAGTCCCGGGTATTTGAACCGGGACTAAAGATAGGGATCTTTAGTCCCGGATTCGTAGTCCCGGTTTGAAAACCGGGACTATAGGGGGGTTACGAACCGGGACTAAAAACGATTTCTCTACCAGTGTGGTGTAGTTTGATTGATAAATTCTACACAAAATACAGTTATATATATGAAAACAAAAGTAAGAGCTGTATATGAAATTTTACATTATTTTCAGTATCATAAAAATTCATAATTTCAATTTTATCTAGCATGAGCAAAATTCCTCTAGTTCACGAGGAAAAAAGAGAGAGAGACACATGGACACCAATTCTAGAATTCGAATCTAAATATGTGAAACAACTTATTTCTTTCACCGTCTAGCTATGGGCATGATATATGGATTGTCTAACAGTTGCTTGAAATTTTTTAAAAATTCAATTAATTTTTGGACGACTAGAATTACAACGAGATTCGTGCGCCCTTTTTTTCTCTCCTTCACCCAACCAGCACTAGGACGACGCCCGACCATGCTACCTGCGCAACTGCCCAGTCCCTAGCCTCGTCGGCTAGCCAGAAGGCATCAATGGCACCGGCAAGGCCCTCATCTCCAGGGCCTCCCTCGCCTCCGCTGCTAACGCCGCCTAATGGTGGCCTCCATTCCCGCGGATCCGGCGCCCTTATCGCCACACCGTCCACCATCAGTCCAGCCACCCCCAAGGTCATCTCTCTAAGCTTAGAGAAAATGTTCCCATTCCCTCACCTCATCCTCCCATGCTGTTCCCAACCCCTATCTTGAACTCTGACTCTAATCCGTAGGTTCTCTAACGGAGCCGGTTTTATCAGTGATAAAAAAAATGAAAGGATCGGCAAGAAGCTCGTCGTTGTCATTGTCGCCATTGCATTTAAGCCATGGCTACTACCTTCCCTTCTTTCCTTAGCTAGAGGTTAAAAACGACTCCTACGGCTAGCTAGTAGGTGACTAAGATTTTCCCCCTAAAATCTATCATTTTCCTAAGTAATAGGTACCATAAACTGAACTATAAACCTTAAGATATCCCATGATACTACCTTGGAAGGCCTACCCTACACCATGCACTCTCCAGATTGAAAAACTCAAACCGTTCTGGTTTGTATAATTAATCGCATCTATAATTAATTAATATCATCTTGTCGTCTAAACAAATGCTAGCTGTTGGGTGACTCGGGTCGCACTCGCATCTTTGCAAGAAAATGGTCACTCTAAACTATGTTCTGTATCCGGTTCTGTCGTTGCAGTGTCCCTTCATATATACACGAGAAAATTAATTACTAATAGTTGCAGATTACATTGATAATTTTTTTAGGACCAAGATTAGGGTGATCTGGTGCAGTGCATGGCTAATACTAGCTACTAGCTCCTACCTGCAGCTGCGATTGCGAGCTAATAATGGATCGTACGTCGCCATCGATCGACTAATTGAGAGATCGTCATGGCATCTGTTTTGATGATCAGCTGTTGTTTAAGTTCGTGTTCGGTCAATTCGTTTTTTTTTTAAAAAAAAGAAACTGAAAGTGAAAGTGAGAGGTCACCTTTGTACGCGGTTGGTCGCAACAGGGACATCATGTATTATTATACTTGTACTATGGATGAAGGCTAAGCAGACACAAATTTCTGCCAATAATTAGTTGTTTAGGCGATGTGTTAGTCTTGCAGGTTAGGGTTGATACATATTGTCTTGCAGATTAGATACGTTTGACCAAGTTAAACACCCAGTACCCATTATTGGTTCCTAGCAACTTAAACCCTCTCCTAGTTCAGCAGGAGATGTAAGGGAGAAAGTGCTCATGCCAGATATTCACAAGTTTTTTTTCGTACTACTACAAACTACTCCCTTCGTTTCACAATGTAAGACTTTCTAGCATTACCCATATACATATAGATATTAATGAATATAAACACATACATATATCTAGATTCATTAACATCTAAATGAATGTGGGCAATGCTAAAAAGTCTTACACTATAAAACGGAGGAATTACGACTTTACAATATTTTTAAAAAGTAAAGAAAAAGAGAGAATATCATGTAGTCAATTTATCCCAGCATAATATAGTCATTGGTTTTGCTTAAAAATATGTCGTCACACTTTTTACTCGGTTTTAGTCATTTTTTTCTTATAGGATTTACTATCCCCCTCTCTTTTATATGTAAATATGTTTTTATCACTCCTATATACTATTTCAAGTAGGTAATCAATCATTTTTATCCTAGTTCTCTTATACCGTGTATTAAATGAAATAAAATATATGTATTGGAATTTATAGTGTAAGTTTTAAAACTTATAGTGTAATTACAAGCAATATAAATGTAAATAATTTACAGTATCATAAAAATGACTGGTTTTTATGAAAAATATGTCTCCATAAAGGCATAAATACTCTGTCAACACTCGTACTCTTTCCAATCACGTGACACAAATTTGTTTTTCACATAAACTCTGCTATCAAGGAATGAATGAGTTTACTTTAGATCCGTCGTCTCGACATCGAGTTTAAATAGTGTCCTTTAACTGTAATATTAGATATAGCGCGTCCGGTTATCTGTAATATCAGGGTACCCAAGATCCCATAGTAGTAGTGTGCCCAGCTTCATCTGACGTGGCGAGTTGACTACACTCAACATGGCCGAGTCAGCGTGAGATCCACATGGGCCTCATACGTCAGCAACCCAATCTTCTTCCTCCTCTCTCTTCCTCTCTTCCCCATCTTTGTCTAGGCCTTCAAGGTGGCGGCCTACGGAGAGAAGGGCCGTAGACGTGGTCTTCTTCTTAGGTGGCATCCGTTTCTTGACGATGACCATGAGCACGCCGTTCTCACAATGAGTGGAGATGCCGCCGGTGTCCGAGTCCTCTGGCAGATAGAACTTGCGTGCGAACGACCTTGGCGATGCGTGGCGCTTTAGTCGGATGTACTTGCACTCGCCTTCCTCCTCCTTGATGCGCACAAATCCCCTAGCCCCGGATAAGACCCACAACAAAAGCCCGCACCAAAACCATAGCAAAAATCGAACCAAACAAAGACAAGCAGGATCTACTGGCGCCATTGTCGTCGTGTTCACGCCGCCAACAGCGCTTGGAGAGGGAGGGGGAAAGGGGAAGGGCACTCAGCTTGTTGGCCTTCCTCCGTGTGCCCCTCCCTTCTCCCCCACCAGCCACACCCGCACCGCAGCGGCCGTCGTGCTTTCTATCCTCCATCGCTGCTTACCTTCAAGGAGGGAGGAGAGAAGGTCCGGAGGGAGAGAAGGGAAGGGGAATAAGCCAATGAGGCGCCGCTGGCCGGAGGAGATAGAGAGGAGAGAGGGTGAGGTAGAGGAAAATGGGACGACCCACTATTTTTTTTAATATCTTTCATTTGACTAACATATGAGAGTGCCATGTGGGACGAGGACAAAGTCAAACTAGCCACGTCGATGGCATGTCAGCCAAAACTGCCGTTCAAACCATTTTGGGACATCTTTTGCACTGATTTTGAGATTTGAGAGGTGTGTTATATATGATATTATGGTTCAAGGATGCGATTTAAACTGCACGTGAAGATGGGGGATCCAAAGTAAAACTTATTCCATCAAGGAATGCACACGTTGCTTGATGAAGCCAATAGATCATGGGCCTAACAAAGAACAACTCCCGGCCTGTATAGCGGTGTGTAGTTTATTTCCGGCCCATTTTTCAGCAGTACAGATCGGTCTCCGGCCCAGTTGTTGGTCACTCGAGAGCCGAGACAGGTGACAAGAACTCTCGAGTTCAATTAACAAATTTATTAGTGCTCTATCAACATGTTCACATATATTTAGGCAACTTAAGAACAATTCAAATCGATGGCAATTAACTCGCACCTGCATATAAAAATGTGGCTCATCGCGCATATACAGATCAACATGATTAATTATAAGCAAAAACATGCGTACATTATTACATATAGCAGAGCAGGTAGTATATATATCTAGCTACACAGATATATAGTACATAATTAAAGACCTCTATATATATATGCATCAGCCACACTCACTCATGTACATGAGACACATAGAAGTAAGCAATTGATATAACACACTGCTGATAATTAATACCCACCCACAAGGTAATCAACCAAATCGATCAGCGACGACACATATGTATACCACTACTGATCACTCTCCATGAACTCTCACACAGTCACACAACACACAGTCATAAGAAGTATAATAAATTCACACACACCACAACAAAGACGAAAGCCGAAGACGAAGAGAGAATGATAGCCAGCATGCATGCAAGGTGGATGGTCGTCTACCTTGCATGCATGCGAGCCTATACATAGGTCAATTTAGGCGTCGACGACGCGGAAGGAGTCGCGGTTCTTGACGACGATGTCGTACATGTGGACGGAGGAGAAGGCGGAGAAGTCGGCGGGGAGGGAGATGAGGTCGAGGGAGCCGCGCTTGTGGAACTGGAAGAGGGAGGGGTCCTCGTAGTAGCGCTCCCACCCGAGCGCCGTCAGCCGCGCCTCCAGCGCCGCGTACGACGACACCACCTGCCCGCTTGGCGTGTGCACCAGCGCCTTCCTCCTCCCTCCCGCCACCGCCGTCCCTGCCGTCGCCTGCTGCTTCTCCACCAGCCTCACCACCCCGTTCTTGAACACCCAAACCCCTGACATCTCTAGATCTCTCTCTCAAGGACTCTTTCTGATCTAGCTAGCTTAGCTAGCTCTGATTGCAAGAAGAATGAAGAATGTGGAAGCAAGCTAGAGATAGCTATGGATGATGGGTGCAAGATAGGGAGGTGAGGGGGTGTATATATAGAGGAGAAGAAGAAGGTAAAGCTAGTGTTAGGAGCTTGGAAAGGGTTTGTTTGTGGGTCAGAGGTGACATGTGAAAGGGAGACAAGACAGAGATATGGTAGTATGTACATGTGTGCATGCATGCATGTACTGCTAGCTAACTAGCTAGCTAGCAGATATACTAACCTACTACTATACCATTAGATATACTAAGAAATATAGATATTCTAAAGGATTTGTATAGATATATGCGAAACGAACGAACGAACGATCGATCGTTCGTCTATAATAGTTTAGTATCGAGTATACGTGGGGTCGTAGTTAGGTTAGGTCATGATATCGAAGATGCGCTGTAGCAATAGCTAGCTAGCTCTCTAGCTCTGCCCCCTCTCTTCCTCCCTCCCCGTGTTTCATTTGTTAGTTAAGGATTCCTTCTCTAATTTTCCAACATTATGTGCTTGATAAGCTACCTGGAATATATCTGTGAAAAGAAAGAAAAGAATGAATGAAAAGATCGGTGTGTGTGCATGGATATATACCTAATTGGAAAAATCCGTCAGCTAGCTACCTAAGCTAGCTAGTGATCGTACAATCTCTAAAAAGAAGAAAAATAAACTAGTATTTATTCTCTAATTTTTAGGACAAACCAAAGTCGATTGAAATATATACATGCATGACATCAAGGGTTCTCGATTATCAACACGTGTTATCTTGTGACCACGACGCATAGAAAAAGAGAGAGAAAAACCATATGGGTTGTGTATATAAAATGCATGATTAATCGGTTAAATCCTAATATCCATGCATCTTACTTGGACCACAATGATAAATTAGTTATATATATCCCATAAAGCTAATTGATTTCACAATGGAATGATATATAGATAGATAAGAATTTTCGTGTGGTAACGAAAATAACTTGTGATGCTGTGCGAGGAATCCTACCTACTTTCTTTTCTCGAAAACAAAAGGGGTCTATTTATCAAAGAAGGGAATATGATTCACTTCCCATAGTTTACTACTTTACTTAGCCATCACACAAGAGAATTTCAGCTGTACGTGCATGCCCATCTCTTTTCGAACAATTTTTTTTTCTAGTGAAAGTGAATTCTGGCCGATCGACAGAGCTAAGATCACCTTTTATCAGGAACAAAACCGATGCTCCTAGCTCATTGTCAAGTATATATTTTGTGTACGGCAGGACATAATTTTTTTCTTTAATTTTTATAGCTCTAGCTATATTGATTGACAAGCTCAAGCTAGCATCTTCTGCAGAAAATTTAAAAAGATTTTGGTTTATCTTAGAATACCACATATATTTATATATATGTAACAATATTATTCCCATAGTGCGCACGCAATGGCGCATTAATTTGGTTATTGTGTTGGTTCCCTTTGTGATAATATTGGTGCACGTCTGTCCCTAAAATTTGGCACAAATTTGTTTAATCGAGGCCTGTTTTGGTTGTGTTGTACGGCAGAAAAATGAACGCCCCATAAGAAATGTTTTTCAGAGTTAAAAGTTTACTTTTCAAATTTGTCTGGCCGATATATATGCTAAAAGTTGGTGTTAATCTTGCTCCTCAATCAACCGATTAATCAATAGAAAGGTTCCATGACTTAACCTAAACATCCATCATGCATATATATGCTTTCGGGCGCCACTGCTTGTTTGTGCAAAAGGTACCGGCCGAACATAGTACTGTTTTAAAATCTTTAGTACAGTGATTCCGTGTTGTGACAAATCACACATAAATATACCACAAGTTCTAAGTTAAATAAACATAATCACCAAGCTTTTTAAAATTATCGCAATGCTTAAAATCATAATATTGTTGGATAACTAGCACCTACAATATCATGGTGTATATGATCGAAATGTTTTCTTGACAAATCTATGGATATGTTTATTTTTGTTTATTTGTTAATGGCCAATGTTTATAGTTTGTGATTTGCTAGATTTTCAGATGCCTGAAAATTTATAAATTTTGAGTAATTGAAATTGTACACTGCTATAGGCCTACAATTGCAGTGCTATACAATATGCAATTTTAGTTATTTGAACTGTAATGTTGTTATTATATATTGTTTTACTTTATTTTTATTTAAATTTATTGTTTCACATGTAAGTTTGCATTTTTTATGAGTTATAAGTTTATTTCATATAACCAGGCACCTGAAATTAGTGAGAAATAGAAACAGTTATGTACAAAAGCTACGACTACAACCAAAGCAATCGAACAACTGATAATTAAGAAACCTAGCTCGATCTCTACCTCTTCTAGCCATCAACAAAAACTGCACATTTTGCTCACAAAGAATGATATGAAGGAATATGTGTGGAGAATGAAGGGATTAATCATGAGAGAGACATGCATCATTTATCCACGAGAATATATGGTCATCACTCATTTGACAAGCTAGCAATGGTACGACATGATCGGCGAAGGAAATGAGATAAACGTGTGGCCCTAAGTGGTAGAAGAATAACCTATATCAGAAAATTTTGATCATGAGCTTGCTCAAAACGACTTATATATATTACCAATTGGATATATATACGCATGTCTTTTGGTTGAGGTCATCACCAACTTTCTAATTTGTGAATGGCACCTTAATTTCGTTCATGAGCTGTCGCCAGTACACTCTTGTAGACTGTGGATTGAGATGGAGAAATTCTAGACGGGGAATCGTATTCGATCGATCGTATATGCATGCATGCAGCTGCATGTGTCCACAAATATTCTCACTATATTATATGAAACTGTAGCAAACTATGTGCATTCAGTGGAAAAACACGGTACTTTAATTTAGTGTGGTGGCAAGTTGGGCGTGCATATTAGGGGTGAAAACGGTACGGAAACTTTCCGGGTTTCGGACCTATTTTCGGAAACGGAATCTGTCGGTCAGAATTTTTTGGAAACGAACGAATTCGGAAATATTTTCTCGGAAACAGAATCGAAAATGATAAGGGCAGTTTCTGTTGGAACTCGGAATCGGTCGGAAACTTTCAGGAAATTTTCTCGGAATTTCCGGAAATTTTGTGACTGAAATACTATGGATTCTTTTTTTAGCACTGAATAGTGAATACCATGGTGTTTGGCCTTTATTTTTTAAAAAAAATATTTGTTATGCAAATCTAAAGTTACACAAGAAATTTTTTTTCTGCATTGGGATTTATCAACAGCATTACTCTCTTAAACATAGATAATTATTTATTCCATAGATTGTGTTTTGTGACTTAACAATTGGACTTATATGATTATGTTTTATGATGAATTGTTGACCGTTAAGACTTGAGAATTGGATTTATCAGTTTTGAAGGGTTTTTGTATTCCGATAAATTTCCGTTAACGTATTAGCTCCGGTTCGTTTTCGCTCTATATATTTTCGGTTTCGATAATATTCAATTCCGTTTTTGTATCCAGGGTTTTCGGTTCCGAAAAAAATATAAAAAAAATGATAAAGATGGTTTTGTCCGTTTCTTTACCGTTTTCACCCTTAGTGCATATATGACTTCACTTACCAGGTTTAAATCCTAGCGTTTAAAGTTACGCACATAAAACGTTGTGTTTAGTAGAAATGCAACATGCATGTGCAGTATATATATGATTTCTAACAGAAATTTAACGAGATTTATTATTAGAATCATATCTTTTAAGTGCATGTGAATTTTTGGGGGACGCTTGAGCCGATGCTTCGAGCCGAACCTTTTTTTACTCAGAGATCCGGCATTGATTTCGTTTTCTGTAGTAGTGTTATAAAGAAAGCGTACGTCCTCCTCATGTAGGAGTACGTGGTACAGCTAGTGTGATGTACATCCATCGATATCGCATGATTAACCATGCAAATAATTGAAAATCTAGCGGCTATCTAGCATGCAGTTAGCAAGGGCTGAGCTCGTGCCTAACTATTTGATGAATTAAACACGTGCGCTAGTTCATCGTTCATATACGTATATAATTGATATGTTCCTGCATGGGCATGTTGATGGAGCTAGCTAGTCGTCGATCGATCGAATCATATATCTTTTATGTGATTGATATTCTCCCCTTTTCAGTTCAGAATATATGAGATCGAGTCATCGATCTTATTTTGCTAGTTAAGTACTAGTTTTTAGTTGCCTAACAATGTACAAACTTAGGCTATTATATTCGATCTGATTAGTAGTCTGACTAGGACACAAGTCTCTACAAGTTACTACAATGATTAACTTAACTAACTACTCCCTCCGTTTTATAATGTAACACTTTCTAGCATTTCTCTTATATTTATATAAATATTAATAAATCTAAATATATATGTGTGTCTAGATTCATTAGCATCTATATAAATGTAGGTAATGCTAAAAAAAAACTTACATTATGAAACGGATGAAGTACTACTTATGCCTCTCAAACGAATCATCAATTAACAAGGCTGATGTGACATTTTGTTCAAAATTTGGCTTCTCTCCACGTTTCACATTTCGTTTTGACGATCAACGGCCTGTGGCAGAAAAATATTGCCATGGTTTCACTCGCTTTATTGGATTCATATTATTGGAGAAGATAGGGGATTTTTTTTTAGTTTGACTTGGGTTAAATTTTCATTAAAAAAGTTATAGAAGAACGGCAGAGATGAACTAAGTCATCTATGAAATATATATTACTCCCTCCGTCCCCTCCATTTCATATTATGAGTTATTTGTTTTTTTGTCAAATTTTTAACTAAGTTTATAAAAAAAATATACTAACATTTTTAATAAAAAAAACATATCAAAATATATTCATGCCAGATTTAATGAAACTAATTTGGTGTTATAGATATTGTTTTTTTTATAAACTTAACTAAATATAAATAACATTCACTAAGAAAAAAGTCAAATAATTTATAATATGAAACAAAGGAAGTACTTGAAAAAAAAAGGTAAAAATGTACACTCATAATTAAGTTGTATGCAAGCCATATCGAGGCCAATAAAACACCATACATAAGACATAAATTGATCCTCATTTAGTTACTACCCCATTCTCATTTTAAGTACACTTGTGGGTTTCTTTTTCCAATGTTTGATCATCCGTTTTATGTGAAAAAATATGATTTTTTTAAAATAGTCACACATAAAGTAGTATTTATGTTTTATCATCTAATAATAACAAAAATACTAATAATATTTTTTTAAAAAATAAAACAGATGGTCAAACATTGAACATAAAGTGTAAAACTGCGATTTTTCTGGGAGAGGGGTATTTTTCTGGGACAGGAGTAGTACTCAATTTATCCAAGGACTTACTTGGTAGGTCAAGGTAATATTATAACTCATAAACAATCTCTCTTTTTTCTTGATATACAACATATATTTTCTTAAATAAATTCAACAAAGAATTTTAAAAGACTACGTGTAAAACGTACACGCACGTAAACCACCATAAACATACACCACACTGCCCTTACAACGCACATCTGATAACCTGATACGTCACCTGAAAAAGACCACGCATGTGTGCTACTTTAGGATGGCCTCAACTATCCTACAAATGATCCAATTTTGTTAATTACTCCCTCCATCCTATAACATACTCCATCCGTCCCACAATATAAGGATTTTAAGTTTTTCTTGTAACTTTTGACCACTCGTCTTATTCATTTTTTTTTAAATATAAAAAACGAAAAGTTATGCTTAAAGTACTGTACATAATAAAGTAAGTCACAAATAAAATAAATAATAATTTCAAAAATTTTTGAATAAGACGAGTGGTCAAACCTTACAAGCAAAAATTCAAAATCTCTTATATTATGGGACGGAGGGAGTATAATATAAGATATGATCAAGCTCGATACGGTCTCCAAAACTAGCTAAACTTTAGCTCATAACTTCTCACATACCATAAATTTTGTAGCAACAAAATTATAACCATACGAAAGTATATTCAAATGTCAATACAAAGATATTATTTTTAGAAAATAACATTCGATTTATATTGTACTAATTATTGGTTAAATATTTTTAAAGTTGAATCTTAAAATATATGCAAGCCTTATAATAAAGATAGTACTATAAAAGCGTCCTTAATATTTTCTCATTTAATAACTTAATGAATCATATTTGTTTATACTACCACCTTAAATACCGACATTAAGATACCACCGCTTCCACTCAACACATCAACACATGTTACACTAGCCACTAACGGGCAAGGCAAAAGGCGCACACAAGTTAAGACTGAACTTCGATCCGATCATGGATTCGTGCTAATCTCCAGTAGTCTATAATTGTGAAACGTACGTGCTAATAATATACCTCCAATCTAGGATGGTTAACCGATTGCTCTTCCTGGAAATCGACTGCGATGGAACATATATGTGTAGGGAATAAATATCGAACCTGCTGAGATATATAGGATGGTTAGCCGGTGATGAATGAGTTCAATTCGCTTGCAAAAAGTGAAAAAATCGATCCGGTGCGCGTCGCTGTATCATGTGCGCATCAACTTCAGTTTTACCAAGCTTCATGGGGCACAACTCTTGCCATGGCAATGCATGCATTTCGAGCATACCATTCTACGTCTCACCGTGTGTTTAGTTTTTTTTGGGTGTAATAATAAAACAAATTACAGATACCGCCTGTAAACTGCGAGACAAATTTATTAAGCCTAATTAATTCATCATTAACAAATGTTTACTGTAGCATCACATTGTTAAATCATAGCGTAATTAGGCTCAAAAGATTGTCTCGCAATTTACATGTAAACCGTGCAATTGTTTTTTTTCTCACATTATCCAAACATTTGATGTAATATTTTTAGCTAAAATTTTTTGAGATCTAAACAAAGCCCAAGCATATATGCGTCAACTTTCAAGTCAATTCAGTGTTATTAGTAGCTGTAACTTCCTAGATCTGCTCTTGTCAATTGACATGACATCTGCACCAAGCATGCATAGATGGATGCATTTATGCGCATTCTGAGTGATACTTTGAACGAATATAATCCGGATCAGCTCGATCTCGAATGGCTTGTCGAATAGTTTCAAAGATACGTTGGAAAGAAACCCATAAACTAGGGGCATGTTTGGTTTGACGAGTAGGGCTACGAATTCACCACTAGTTTGGTTTGAGGTATGGAATAAGTTTGTCCATAAACTCATTTCTCAAAGGCCCATGCTAAGCTATCAGACGAGGAAGTGAGGATTTCATAATGGACCACACCATCCTAATAGAGGATTTGATTTCTCTAACCAAACAGCCCATTAAAGTCTCCCTTTCATGGACCATCTATATCGAAAGCAGCAAACATCCAAACTCGGACAAAAAAAAAAAGATGAGCATATACAATCAGAATAAGCTAAATGACAGGACAGGTATTGCAGGGTTCAAACATAAGTCGGATGCAATTGACTAAATGAGCAAAATGATGATGCAGCAAGTTAGCTTGGGGCGATTCAGATGAGGGTTTCCAAGTGTATGATTACAGTTTCTTGATCCCAGTATATATATGAATATGCATATAGCTGAACTCGAGATTGCATATATATATGATGATTAAAAATAAACAGAGATTTGGGCAAGAGCGACCAAACCAAATAACTTTCAGACATGAAACTCTCTGCAGTGGTGCACACTCAACGGCCTGCTCCGCCGATAAAATTATGTACCGAGGAGATGGACTCGAAGCTCTGAATCATAGTGCAATGACAGTCAAACAGTTAACTGGACTTCAGAATGACCCCTGTTCCATTTCAGACATGAAGAGATAAACGGCAAGTGAATGAGCTTGCCACTGCCTATCTATCTATGATGAATTTATTCAGGTGGCAAGATTACCACCTTGGCCATGCCTTTGTCAAAGTCAGTTGAAGCCTTATTCACAATGAGTGGGGGTCCAAGTGAACTGATGCTGAGAGGGTAAGTCGAACTGACGCAAAAAAAGGAGACGAGATCTCATTCACCATATGCCAAAAAAGTCCCGAGAAGCTTGCTGAAGGTGGTTAGAGCTCTCCACCATGAGTTGTAACCATGCCACCAGCTCCAGAAGTTTGAGGTCGGATAAGCATGTGTGGAGCATATGCTTTTAACATTGCTCCAGCAGGTCCGCATGTAGTGCCAGGTGACGCTGACTGGTTGGCTGAAAACTCTTTGGTTAGAAGGTATCCTGGCCGCAAATCAGAAGAAGATGAAGGTGGAGCCACAGGAGCAACAGCGTAATTGAGGGGATAGGGAGCAATAGGCAAATCAGTAATCGATGACGCTGAAGGGCTATAGCTTAGAGTACCCATTGGGTGATCAAACTTGCAAGTCGGACCAAATTTGCAAAATCCATGCTGTGTATAGTAAGCACATGGTTGGCTACCCTGCAAATCAAGGAAAACTTCAGATGAATAATTGAACAAGTGCAAACAGAAACAAATAGAAGTGTAATGTATCATCCATATACAAGAATAGCTTGTTTTCGTAAGACATGGTATTAATGTCCATATTTTTATCAGAAGGAACTCAGTCACACTAGATTCTATTTCGACTGTCATTGCTTAAAGAGACAACAAAATGCTACAGGTAGTTCCAGGAAAATATATTGCAAATCGCAAAAAAATAAAGGAAAAAAGAAAGATATAACTACAGAATTAACCAGACCACTGCAACCATTGCAAGGTTGAACATAGAACTAAATGAAATTTACTAGCTACTGACAGCACAATATGCTGTCACAACAAAGGGGGGCATCAACTGTTGGTCAGATTATTAATAACTTCCAGTCTTCTGCCCTTCTCTGAGACTGATGCCATGCAGAAAAGAATTTTATCTTCTGAGTTCTATAAAAAGTTTATTTCCTTAGCAATAATAGATACATAAAGGCAAAGATGTAGAGTACCACATAACAGAAAATCCTACATTTTTCAAGTTCTACCATTTGTCTCATACTAGCTACTACCATTTTTCAGCCTGCAGTAGAGGACATAAATGTGCAAGCAAACAAGCAAGCACCCATAAATTGGTACAAAATACTAACTGTGAGTAATCAAGGGTATTTCATTTTGAAAAGAAACAAGAGAACATAACACATATTAGGAGATTGACTCCAAATAATGTTTTTTAAAAAAGGTCTACAAAGCCACGTACAAGGCCGACTTCATCGAACCGGTGCCCCAACCTTGCACCGCTTAAGCCGCATAAGCGTTCGATTATGCTGCATAAGCGCTACAAAGTGGGTTGACAGCACGAAACCGCATACCACTTTTCAAAACATTGACTCCAATAAACATCAAAAGGAACAAAAGGGCGTTGCCCAACAAAGATAATGCCATTTAAACATCGTTAAATACAAGAGAGAATTATATATTCCATTAACAACTAATATATCACTACCTTTTAACAGTATACTTTAAATTGCAAACCGGAATGATTTAAAAGAACACAATGGATCGCATTTGCATTTGGTACTGTTCAGGAGTTCCTGCCACCTAACATTGTTAATTATTTATGTGTCGATGCGGGGAAACTGTAAAACATTCAACTCAAATGCAATTTACAGTTGACATTGAATTTCAAGCAGAGCCAAGTAAGTCACACAGGATCAGTAAATAAAAGCTAATGCAGTAAATGAACAGTTTTTTAAAAATGTGAAGGTGGCTTGGCTTCATCACTGTTTCAGCCAAAAAAAAGTAAACATACAACAACGTAGGTTCTTCTATGACAGAACTTTACTAGATGCAACAGTTGTAGTTTTGGCATAAGAATCTCCAAAGTTTCTAGGCCTCCATGAATAGGCAACTCCGCAACTAGACTAAACTACGGGTGTGTTCAGCACTCTGTTTTCCCAACTCTCCCCTCTCGTTTTCCGTGCACATGCTCTTCAAACTGCTAAACGGTGTGTTTTTTGCAAAAAGTTTCTATACGAAAGTTGCTTAAAAAATTATATTGATCCATTTTACTTAATTAATCACGCGCTAATGGACCGGTCTGTTTTCCGTGCGTACTGTTCCTGTTGGGAACCAGCTGGAACGAACACAGCCTACATGTGTACACCAAAACTCACCCGTCAATTTGGTTCTCTCAATACAATAAACTATATGGCAAACTTATCTGGGACAACATATCAAATACTAATCCAGACTCAAGCGATATACATTTGGACCGACTATCCTGGCAACAGCGTGCTACACATAGTTTAAGCATATAAAAGCAGATATGTATTGGAGCTACTCACCGGCCGAAGAGGAAGACCAAGAGGACTCAGCATACAGTTAGACTTAGGTGTATTCAAATACTGAGGATGATGATATTTGCATGCAGATCCAAATTTACAACTCCCTGTCTTCAGATAATACTGGCATTCAGGTTGCCCAGGTCGCGCAGGAAAGGCAGGTTCTTGTTTACTGCTACTTGAAGGCATGGTTGAAGAAGATAACGGTGCATACTGACTGCCATAAGTGACTGCAGCGGAAGGCCCTTGGTGCGATAAGCCATAAAACGGCCCTGCTTGAACAGTTTGATGCCCCCCAGCTGACGCAACTTGGTTCACAGGTGACTAAGAACATAAAACATAGTAAAGAGGTCAATACAGCTTTTTTTTTCTTTTTCTGACACTTACATCAGCATTATTTGTAGCACAAAATTAAGAAGTCATCCTGAATTGTTCTTACAACAAAGTATGAATCACATTAAATTTTCTGGGTCACTCTGTAGCCTCTCTTACTAGCCAATTCTCTTATTTTATTGTGATGACTATAAATGTCCAAAGTACATCCTTAATAAGAAAAAATAAATTTCTTTCTAGATAGTTTGTACTAGATTAGAAGATCTATTTAATAATTTACTAGTCATATGCCCCGTGTCGCAATGGGATCTAAGAAACATGGTTTAGTTTGATCGTAACATAGGTGGCCCTGTTTTTTCTCGGTCTTTTTCTACAACGTTTTTTTATAGGTGGGGATGGAAGCGGTTTTATAGGGAATGGTACGTTTTTTTTTATGTGGAGGGTGGGATAGGGAAGGAAAGGTAAACGATTGTGCTTTTAAAGTAGTAGAGATAATAATAACACCCTTGCTTGATGATCCACTACATGTGGTACAAAGAAGAAAATGATGACAAACTTACAATGTAAGGGTTCCATCCCTGCATTGGTACGACTGTGGATGGGAGCATCATTGGTGGATATGAGCCTGATAAAAATGATCCTGGCAAAACAGGAGGCCTCCCCATTTGCCAGCCAGCAAGATGTTGATATGGATGAGAGGAAGAGATAGGCTGAGGCTGAACTGGTGGATACATGTTAGGTGTCTCTGAAACTCCACCAATTTCTGGGTGATGGAATTTACATGTAGATCCAAATTTGCAATGGCCAGTTTTGACATAGTAGGTACAATCTTTCTCACCCTGCACATAAGAAATTTCATCAGAAAATGAAAAAGGCAGGCCACTACTTTAATAAGAATTGATCGAATGAATTATCTCACTGAGCGTAGAGGGTATCCACTGGAATTTAACATGACTGCTTGCACAGAGCCTTCCCTTGGGTGATCATACTTGCAATTAGAGCCAAACTTACAAGTTCCATTCTTCATATAGTACTGCATTTTTTATCACAAAATGTTAACCCGAAGAGTATCCAGCACATGACACACACACACACACAAAAAAAAAAAAATCATCTGTAGCCTAAATAGGTTGCCCACTTCTATAGGCACATTTTTTGGGGGTTTGATATGATCATATGAGTGAGAGCTTGCACAAAATGAGAATCAGATAAATTACCTCACAGACTGGTTGCCCCGGCCGTTCTGGATACTCTGCCGAATGTGTGGTCTTCCCACCTCCATTTAACTAATAAACAAATAACAATATGAATGTTTAAATCAAAAGCAGGATAAAATACCTCGATTGTCATGAATTCACAATCATTACACTCTACCTAAGGCTCTAATCTTTACCACCAGTTCAAAGCACATGGTCCATCTACTTGATCCATAAGCAACATAGATTAAAAAAGAAAAGGGGAAGCGTTTGCCAACAGAAAAAAAAAGGACCAGACAAGTGGCTAGGCCTGCATGTGGAGCTCAGAATTGTCCACATCAACCATAAGACCGAGACACCAAACTAATCAAGCAAACCATCGCTACCAGCAAAGGCGCAATCAACTTTCACTTCTATGCTCACAAGATAAGATCCCACAGGCCATAAGTAGAATTAATTCTCGGCGAGAGGTTTCAGCTTGAAGCCCCCCACCTCAAAATTAACCGCACGTAATCCAATAGGGCGGTCATTGTCACCGTAGCTAAAGTCAGGAGGTGAAAAAAAAAAAGAGGAGTAGAGCAGCGAGAGGGGGAATTGGTGCTCACCACTGCTGCGGCGGCGCGATCGCGCGGGTGGTTGTAGCGGCAGTTCTCCCCGTAGCCGCAAGCCCCCGTGCGGAGGTAGTAGACGCAGTCCGCCTCCCCCGGCCGCTCCGGCAGCCTCCCTGCCGCCACCGCCTCCCCTCCGCCACCGCCGCCGCCCAGCCCCATCCTCCACATCGACTCTGCAGCAAACAAGCACAAAAACCTCACAACGCCGCACTCATTCGAGCTCGAGCACACGAAGATCCAAAACCCTAGCACCCCCCAAACCCAAACCCCACCCACCCAAAACCGCAAGGACCCGGGGTTTGGTCGGGAATTCCGCTTCCGTACCTTCGAGCCCGGTGTCGGTGCCGCCTCCTCCTCCCCCCTCCGCCGCCGCGTACGGCTCCATCACCCACCCCCCAAACCTCTCCGCCGCTGCTCCCGCGACCGGCGATCGGAGGCAGAATCGGAGGCGAAATTGGAGGCCCGCCTCCTCTCCCCTCCCCACCAAAATCTCGGCGTGGCTTGCTCCGCACTCCTCCTCCTCCTCCTCGCGGCCGCCGTACGGTCGCGCTCGAGTCGCGAGGCTTTCTCCTCTCGTCTCCGCGTGAGTGGGACAAGGAGGCGGAGCAGCGGCGGCGTAGGCGCCAAGGGGAAAGTGGCAGAGAAGGGAAAGGAAAGGAAAGGAAAGCGAAGGGGGGGGGGGGAGGGGGCGAAACGGAAAGAGTAGACGCGTCTCCCTCCCGCATTCAATGCGCGGTCGTCGTGACGGTCGCTGCCATCTGCTGCTGCTGCTGCTGCTGGGTTGGCTGGCAGGTGGGCCCCACCGCGTCACGTGCCCTCTAGTAGGAGGACGCTGGCTAGCACTAGCAGTAGCAGCTTAGTGGTGATGGTACTGTAGCTCTTTCTTGCGTGAGAAGGGAATAGGGAATGGGTTTTTTTTTTCTTTTTTTCCTTTTCGCACAAACTCCTTTGAAAGTGTTTCTTTACACACATTTTTTTTCACACAAACTCCCTTTTGATTCTGTTTATTACCCAAACCCTATATTTAGGGCATTCACAATGCGTTGCCGAGAGTCACCGTGGTGTTCTGCCCCACCGTACCACGTTGGAGATTCTGCGCCACGTTCCGAAGCCCGCGGAGCCAAACTTGGACACGCGTTTTTCGTCAGTTTTGGCAGGCACGCGTCAGAGCGAGGCGAGGAACATGGACTCACAGCGTGTTGGGAGAGGGCGTGGCCCCGTGCTTCGTCGCCCTCAAAGCGGCGTCGGATCTGGCGATGTCGACGGCGCGGCGTCGGCGACCTAGGGAGAAGGGAGATGGCGGCAGCAGTGGAAGAGGCGCGGCGGAGGAAGAGGCGGCGGCGGATCTGGCTCCTAACCTGGATGTCATCCCCGTTCCGAACCGTCAACCCCGCCGTCGTCCTCCGCTCCAAGCAGTAGCAGCAGCAGCTTGACGGCAACCTCCTCCGCGCCGAAGAGGGAGCCTCGTCGCCGCCCTTGCTCGAACCCACGCTGCCGAGCTCGTCAACCTGACGACGGAGGGGAGAGGTGGCTGTAGGAGCCGGCGGGGAGAGGGCCGTGCCGCTGCCATCAAGCCGTCGCTTCATCTCCCAAACATCGCCAGATCTGTGCTGCCATGCCGCCGGTCGGAGGAGTGGAGGGGTGAGGGGTTTGCCACCGTGGAGAGGACAGAGAGGAGGAGGGGGCGGGAGAGGGGGAAGGAGCGGCGGAGAAAGGGAGCGAAAGGAGCGGCGGAGAAAGCGAAGCCGCGGAGAAAGCGGAGTGGAAAAGGAAGGAGCGGCGTCGTGGTGGGCCCGACCGTGGAAAAAGTTTGCTAGTGGGGCCCACCATAAGCTCGGGCGCATTGTAAAGCTAGAAGCCTCGTTTGTAGTTCTCCTACGTGTATGCCCTTGGGCTCCTTGGAAAGAAGGGCGCACTGCTAATGCCCTGGGTGAGTTGGAGAAGAGAGGAAAAGAGAAGATTGAGAAGATACGCAAAAGGTAAAATTTGCTACAGGATACCGAAAGATTGCGGTCTTTGCTGTGAGACACCTAAAGATCGTGAATTTTTTTGTGGACACTGTAAAAAAGTGGTAATTAGCTGCTGGACACTTCTCCCATTATTTTATTATTTCCAGTCAAAATGGAGAGAGAAAGAGTTGTGTAAGTACCAAAATACCCCTGCTTTCTTTTCTTTCTTTTCCCCTTCTTCTTCCTCGCTGAGCCGAGCAGAGGCGCGACGCGCGCGGCCGGCCTGAGCCAGGACGGCTCGGCCACGGCTGGGCGGCGGCGGCGGCGCATCGCTGGGGTTCACCACCGACAGCGAAGATGCACGGCGGCATCCCGGCGCATGGCGCGGCGATGCACGGTGGCACCGAGCTCTCGGGGAGCTCGGCGGCGGCGCAATGGCGACCGGCCGGCAAGGATACGACAGGAGCTCATTGATAGCGATTAGGGTGTCGTTGATGTAGCAGAAGCCGCTGGCCTTGCACGCGGACGCGTGGTGCATGCCGCCGGACCAGTTGATGGTGATTTCGGAGGCGTCGTCGATGAGCGCGCGCGCCGCGGCGAGCGACACGCCGGCGTAGCCACAACAGTACTTCCAGAGGCGGTCGAAGGAAGGCAAATCATCGTCGCCGCCGAGTAAACCGATGCCGTGGTCATCCTCCACCTTCTGCCGAAGCGCGCCGTCGTTGACGTAGCTCTCCGGGGTGAGGTCGCGGAGGAGGTCTGATGTCGCCGCCGCGTCCGACGCCGCCGTGACCGCCGCGTAGGCCGTCACCAGGAGCCCCGTGATGACCGTGCCGGAGTCGATGACCATGCCGCTCGAGAACGCCGACGGCGGGATGGCGAGCGGCGCCCCGCCGACGCTGATGCCGGTGAGCGTCACGACGTAGAACGTCGGCACCAAGGGGGATGCGGCGCATCGGCGTGAACGAGAAGCCGGCCGCCGTGTTGCTACTGTTGGGCTCGCCGAGGGCGAGGAACCCAGCACCGCCGCTCGTCGGCGAGAGGCAGTACGAGAAGGGCTCGCCGAATTGGGAGGACGTCTCTGACATGAGCAACTCCGGCGCGCCACCGAGACCGAGGAGGCCGTCGAAGGTGAACATCGGCGCCGCGTTCTTGAACCTGGCCACGCGCAGCACGTCGCCCACGCAGTAGCGGTACAGGCCGGAGTAGGTGGTGACGATGAGCTCGTACTCATGTCCGAGCTTGACGTCGACGAGGTCACAGTGGTCGGGCTCCGGGGTGGCGACGTTGTTGCCAGAGTTGATGAGGAGGAACTCGAAGTAGAACATTGTTGGGATGAGGGTGTAGGCGACCTCGCTGGGCTTGCACAGGGCGTTGAGGTTGAGGCCGTGCTGGTGGTCGACGCAGCACTCTAGCGTTCCGCCCGGCAAAAGCGTCGCGTTGCTGTCGAAGAAGAACAGAGAAAGAGAGAAAGAAGAACGGAGAAAGAGAGATTGACATGTGGGCCCATGGGTAAACTTGTCTTAAACCAAAGTTTCTCTCTCCGTTTTCATCGAAAATAATAAAATAATGCGACCGGTGTCCACCAGCTAATTACCACTTTTTTAAGGTGTCCACGAGCAAATACACGATATTTGGGTGTCTTACAGCAAAGACCGCAATCTTTCGGTGTCCTGTAGCAAATTTTGCCCACGCAAAACGAGGTGAGCCATTAGCGTATGATTAATTGACTATAAACTATTTTAAACTTTAAAAATGGATTAATATGATTTTTTAAAGCAACTTTCATATTGAAAATTTTTGCAAAACACATACCGTTTATTAGTTCGGGACGTGCGCGCGGAAAACGAAACAAACTTTCTCACAATGTTATCTTGTCGAACATTGTTCACATAAATTCAAGCATCACCTCCTTTGTTCTCCATCTTTGTTTACATGTTGAATTTTGATTTATATTCTGAGTTTGTACGGTATCCTACATACACATAAGTACAAATTGATAGCCTTAAAATAAATGCAAACAAGGAAACCACAAACTTAAAACTTACAGTATTTATTATGGTTTTATTGATTAAGCTATACCGGTTAACCTAACTTTAGTCTGTTATGCCACTCCACAAACAAAAAGAGAGTGAAAAGCCTTTGGCCATCCTCTCTACGATGAACAAATTATTTTTAATTTTTAAAGGAAATGAAAACCATCCACCAATTCACTCCTGATGCTTGGTGTGGATTCTGGCCGCAAATGAAGCTACGATCCATGAGCATCAATCTCTTGGTTACAAATGTTGTTTATTGTTTAGAATTTTTGTATCAATTTTGTGGCTAACATCCTCCTCATTAGGATAGCCTTGGTCGTTGCCTCATTGATAAAGGCAACATTAATGTCATCAATAATAGAATTTTCCATTGACAGTGGGTCAAGGTCAACGACCGGTGGATCTGTCCAGTCAATAATAATGTATGCATGACCAAAACATGGATATTCAATAAAAAAACAACGTGGGTCAAAGTTGTATATGTCAATATCGATGATGATGTATATGAGATGACAACACTCCCGTGGTGATCAGCAATCTTTTGGCAACATCGACGATATCTATCGGATGAAACTAGAAATCCATTGGCAAGCTAGCCAAGAAAATGAGCCACATCACCATAAGTGAGAATAGGATAGAATCCTCACTGTTGTTGAGTTCCTTTAGTGTGATGGTGGTCAAGGATGGATGGTCTTTTATAGCGGCCTATTCAAGTAGTGGCCTATTCAAGGAGTGGCAAAAAGGTGTGCATGTGTGCCACAATGTTAAGGGTTCCATGACTTGGCTCTATATGCGCACCCACTATTTCCGGGTGGAATATCAATGAGGAGGTTGGCTCACCGTTTTGTTTACTCGTGTTTCTTGTGAGCACCTCTTTGTATTAGTAGTGTGTAACTAGTGCGCTCATTTGTAAAGTCATTGCACCTGATCACATCTGGCACATTATTATGGATTGTTTTGGGAAGACTCAATGGGCATATTATATTAGTTTAGGGAGTGTGAATATAGTTGAAACTTACTTCTAATACGTATAGGGTGAGGCAAGGGAAGAGGTGCAAAGGGATAGAGCTAATGTCTAGGCAACACATAGTGATAGGTTTCTAGCTACCACCAAGAAATGTGAGCTTTGGTAGGACAAACACATAAGGAAACACACAAAAAGGGCAACTCTCCATGCTGAGACAATTTCAAATGGTCTAAAAGAAGTCTCATAATCTAGACGCCTCGCCTAGAAACATGATAAAAATCACCTTAATATTTGTAGCATAGGAACATTTTAGATATGGTTTGAGGTGATTTTAGAAATATGTGCAAAATTGTGTGGCAAAGACATTTTGGGAGACATTATCTAATATTTCTATGTGTAAAGGCATTTTCTCGATACATTTTAGGAGACAATCAATTCCTCGTCTGTCGTGTGGAATTGAAACCCTGAGGAATCTCCCATGGATCAAAGTTGTAAATGTCAATATTGGTGATGGTATGTATAAGGGATGACAACCCTGTGTCACTCTTGTTAGGTAATTGACAAGCAATTCCTCGTCTGTTGGGTGGAACCGAAAGCTTGAGGAATCTTCCATTGGTTAAATTTGTAAACGTCAATATCGGTGATGATGTATATGAGGGAATGACAACCTGTTGACGCGAAAAACACACAATTTCAGCATTAACACAACCCCATGTCACTCCTCTTAGGTAATTGAAAACCAATTCCTCGTTTGCCGGGTGGAATTGGAACCCTGAGGAATCTCCCATGGATCAAAGTTGTAAACGTCAATATTGGAGATGATGTGTATGAGGAATGACAACCCTGTGTCACTCATCTTAGGTGATTGAAAACCAATTCCTCATCTGTCAGGTGGAACTGGAACCCTGAGGAATCTCCCATGAATCAAAGTTGTAAATGCCAAATATTGGTGATGATGTGTATGAGGGATGACAACCCTGTGTCACTCTTGTTAGTGGAGTAATTGACAAGCAATTCATAGTCTATTAGGTGGAACCGAAAGCCTGAGGAATCTCCCATGGGTCAAATTTGTAAATGTCAATATTGGTGATGATGTGTACGAGGGATGACAAACCCGTGTCACTCGTCTTAGGTAATTGATAAGCAATTCCTCGTCTGTTGGGTGGAACCGAAAGCCTGAGGAATCTCAAAGTTGTAGATGTCAATATCGGTGATGATGTGTATGAGGAATGACAGCCAATTCCTTATTCCTCATTTCTTGGGTGGAACTGAAAGCCTGAGGAATCTCAAAGTTGTAAATGTCAATATCGGTGATGATGTGTACGAGGAATGACAACCCCGTGCCATTCCTCTTAGGTAATTGACAATCGATTCCTCGTCTGTCGGATGGAACTGGAACCCTGTTGACAAGCTTACCAAGGACATGAGCCACATAGTCATACATGGTGTATGGTAAGTACTTGTGTGACTTGGGTTCAGATAGAATCCACCATCCCCGTGGAGTATCGATAAGGACTCATCAATTTGTTTGTCTTCTTTCTTTCTAGTATCTATTCTTTTTATGTGTAGTAATCCATGGTCTTATTTGTAAAGTCATTGCACAAAATCACTTATGATGCCTTGTTGTACATTGTGTTGGGGAGACTCAATGGTCATGTAATGTCCTCTGTTATTATTTTAGGCAGTGTGAAAGAGTTGAAACCCTACTCTTTAACACACATAAGGTGGAATAAGGAAAGATGTAAATGTCAATATCGGTGATGATGTGTATGAGGAATGACAGCCAATTCCTTATTCCTCATTTCTTGGGTGGAACCGAAAGCCTGAGGAATCTCAAAGTTGTAGATGTCAATATCGGTGATGATGTGTATGAGGAATGACAACCCCGTGCCATTCCTCTTAGGTAATTGACAATCGATTCCTCGTCTGTCGGATGGAACTGGAACCCTGTTGACAAGCTTACCAAGGACATGAGCCACATAGCCATACATGGTGTATGGTAAGTACTTGTGTGACTTGGGTTCAGATAGAATCCACCATCCCCGTGGAGTATCGATAACGACTCATCAATTTGTTTGTCTTCTTTCTTTCTAGTATCTATTCTTTTTATGTGTAGTAATCCATGGTCTTATTTGTAAAGTCATTGCACAAAATCACTTATGACACCTTGTTGTACATTGTGTTGGGGAGACTCAATGGTCATGTAATGTCCTCTGTTATTATTTTAGGTAGTATGAAAGAGTTGAAACCCTACTCTTTAACACACATAAGGTGGAATAAGGAAAGATGTAACGAGATAGAGCATTAGAGCTAACCACATAGTCCTAGCTACCACTGACACAATCCTTCACAAGTTTAAGTTTATGTAAAGAAGATCTAATTGTCTCAAGAAAAAAAAGCCCCTAGTATAGAGGCACTCCTTAGAAACACTACGAAATCACCTAAATATTTGTAGTATAGAAATATTGTAGAGATGGTTTTATAGACATGTGCAAAATTATGTGGTAGAGACATTTTTTAGACAATTTCTATTTTTTCTATATGTGTAAAGACATTTTATTGATACATTTTTGTCTCTCGAGAGAGGCATTGTTTAGAGGGTCGATTTATGTTGAGTAAGCAGCTAAGGATATATCTTTGTTTGCCTTTAAAAGTTTACCATATCCCTTATTTGTCCCTCATTCTCTCAATGGTATGTGGGTCAACATGCCATGGGTAAATTAGGGATAATGTAAACCACATGAAGATTTGTCGCACCCCGAAGTTCTTCTCCCAAGCCTAAATTTAATTTATAAATGGTCTCAAGAAAATACCTGTGTAAAGCAAGAGTAAACCTTAATAAAATAATAAAAATAATAATCGGATTTGGCATATGGAATTTTTCTTGAGTTCTACATGTCGAAATACGCTAACAAGATTTTTAGTGGAATTTTCAGAGCTCTAAAAATAATTTTAACCAATTAAAATTGAGCAAGCAATATTTAATCCCAGGAAAATCCATTTTCCTTCTTTTTCTTTTCTCTTTTTCTTTCAATTGGGCCGCCGGCCCATTCTCTCTTTTCCCCCCTTCTTCCCGCTGGGCCGGCCGACAGGCCGAGGCCCAGCCGAGCCGGCCGCCCCCCTCCTCTCTCCCGGGGTCGCCGACAGGTGGGGCCCACCTGTCGGGCCCGTCTCCTTCCTCCAGCCAGCGCCACCGCGCCCCGCAACCGCCGCCGCGCCCACGCTCCCGCCTTCTCCGGGCCACGTCGGCTACGCCCGCGCATGCGCCGCGTCCCCCGCTCCCACTCCCCCTCCCTCTCGCCCGCGCTCGCACCCGAGACGGCCGGGATTCGATTTTCGAATCCCGCCTCTCTCTCCTCCCCCACTCCCCCACGTTGGCCGGCGATTCCCGCCTCTCCCGGCCACGTCCGGCCCCCTCTCTCCCTTTTTAAGCACCGTCGCCCTCCCCTCTCTCTTTTTCCCCATTTCGCCGAGCCCTCCCATGCCCTCTACCGCCCTAGCGCCGTCGCCCTCCTTTCCGCCGCCGTTGCCCTCCGCTCCGGCCGCCGCTAGCCACCGTGCCGAGCCGCGCCGTCGACGCCGTCGCATTCGCCGTCGTGCGGGCCGTCCCGTCCACCCCTCCTCCGTGGGAATCCGCCGCCGGAATTCACTCCTCGGCGTGCGCCGGTGAGCACCGCCATGGCCACCGCCTTCGGCCGGCGTCCTCGCCCTCTCCCATTTTCCTCTCTCCCTCTAACCCCTCTCATCTTGTTGGCTAGGTGGTCCGGAGCCCGTCTCACCGTCGCCATCGCCCTTCGTCGCTCGCCGTCGTCGATCGTCATCGGTGAGGCCCCTCCTCCCCTTTCTCCCTCTCTCCCGCGCCGCATAGCCGCCACGCTGCGGCCTAGCTGCTTGGCCGCCGCTAGCACCGCCCGCGCCACCGCGACGCCGCCGCCCGCCGCCGCCGGCCAGTCGCCGCCGGTCGCCGTCCCGCGCCGCCGCGCGCCATGGCCACCGGGCCGGCTTGAGCCGTGCCCGCGCGCGCCGGCCGCGAGCCACACCCGCCGTCCGATCTACCCGAGGGGCCGTCGGTTCGACTGCCCGCGTGGCTGCCACGTGGCCGCCACGTGTGCGCCGCGTCGGCGCCACGTCAGCGCCACGTGGTGCACCGCCTCTCCCCCGGTCCGTGGACCCGGTCCGCCATGGACCGCCCTCCTTGTGTCACTGCCATGTGGGGCCCGCATGTCGGCGCCGCCCCTCTCTCTCTCCGGGATTTATTTATTGCACAATAAATCAATTAAGGATTTTTCTGTTTATAGTAAAAACACAGTGAATCTTCTAAAATTCATATCTAATTCATCCGAGCTCCGTTTAAGCCCATTCAAGTCTCAGTAAATCAAGAAAAATGTGTAGAATCCATTAAAAACGGTTTTGTTCTCTGTTTCAGTAGTCTTATAGCCTATTTGTATTGTTTGCCTTGTATGTCGCTTAGATTCCGGCTCTCCCGACGCTCCGGTGTACTTTGAAATAGTCGCCGAGGTTCCTCTAGCAGCAGAGCAAGGCAAGTCGTGCTTGTCACTTGAACATGTTGATCCTATATTGCAAATGCTCCATTGTTTTCCTTCAAATATTGCATTGTTTTATAATATTACCATGGGATGTTTACCTACTGTTATAGCCATGCCATTTTGTTACCTTGTTCCTTTGGTAGCTTTGGGCATAACATGATTAGATGTTGGATTAGGGTTCGCTTAGCCATGTTTAGTTCAACTAGCACACAATGGGGGAATCACATTAATGCATAGACTTTAGGTTCTAGTGTTGATGTTGGTTAATGCTCACCGCTCTGGTGTTGGTTAATTAAAATATATTAAATGGTGGGCTGTGGGTGCATGGTTTTGATGGTCGTGCCCATGGCAATTAAGGACCGGTTCGCGGGAAACCTTGGAAGAATTCCTCGTACTTACCACAAGCCAATGTGGGCAACGGCTGGGCTTGTAGTGTAGCTTCCCTCTAGCCGACGCATCCAGGCAAGGGTGGGCGTGATGGAGTTTGGATGGGCCCTGCGACGGCCTATGTGGCTTCCGGATTCACCTAGGCACGAGAGGGGACTGCCTGCTGCCTTGCGAGGAATGGGGGTGAAACCTGAGGTGTGGTGTGCTTGGTTAGAGGGGGTTATGCGAAGGGTCTTGTCACGGCCTCTTTCCAGTATGTCGTGGTGGCATGTCGGCGCACGGAAACGTGTCGTGGGGCTGTGTCTTGTGGGTACAGTTGTACACCTCTGATCAGAGTAAAACTATTCGAATAGCCGTGCCCGTGGTTATGGGCGGTCAACCAGATTCACCGTGATTAGTCTCACCCTAGTTTAGTCTGATGGAACTGATTAGTTCAGGTGGATGGTTGGGCCTGTTGCAACGTGGTGTAACGTTGAACAGTGGATGGTTAATATTGATTAATTATTACAACTGTTTTATTGCTTTCAACTTCTGTTTATAAATGCTCGCTTTATGCAAATGAACCATTATAGCTATTCCTTGATAATTCCCTGCATCATATCTCCTATTCCAGTATGACTTGCTAAGTATAGTGGGTAGTACTTAGTCTTGCTCTATTTTTCCCCAAACCTCAGAATTTGAGTATGCGTTAGATGGTGGTTTTTCCGAGGAGTAGGCTTCTCCCGTGCCGTCGAGGATGCCTGTGGAGTGGTGTTCCTGCTGCAGATCAAGTCAAGGCTTAGCTCCAGTTATCTTTTGTTTTCCGCTGCATTTATGTAAGACTTTTATAATGTTTGTAAGACATGGATCTGTATGTTAACTTTGTCGTTTGTGTACCCCGGCCGGTCTTGGACGGGGATTTTAATGCACATTCTGCTTGGAATTCTATTCGGGAATTTCTGGGCGTGACAAGATTAGCCATGATGTGAGGATAAAATGGTTAATTAGTCCGGTGAAGACCAAGGTTGTGTTATTTATATGTTCAAAAGAAGGTAGTGGTTTTTTAGGGAAAAAAAGTATTGAGTTTAAGTATTGGTCATACCAAAATAGACACATGATTATTATTAATCTCAGTTTCATCATGATCTTTTATTACAATAGTATCACAATTAATCTAGTGTTGTTATAAAATGCTTCCACTCCTTGGAGACTAGAAAACAAAGAGTATTTAGGCATTTTGTCTCTCCGGTTGTACCAACGATGCAAGAAAAGATATCTATGTGACAGTACTGGAAATGGCTATAGAACACAACACAACACAACACACACACACACACTCACACACTCACACACACACACACCTACTGTTATTGAAAAATGCTTCTACATGATGTTTGTGTTGTAGTTGCATATATAAGAAGTACCTTGTGCCATGATACTTGTTGGTATTTCTTAACGATGTTACTAGAAATATAATTCCCAGCAATGGCGTAGAAATACTCCTGGTATAATATGGTTACAGAGTTCATCCACAAGCGCACGGATATACCATTATAGCATTTCACCCGAGAGTATTCCAAGGGTATCGTATTTATTTAATCCCGTGGAAAGATCATAATAGAGAGAACATGACTAATAATTTATATGTTACTTGTAATAATCATAGTCTAAGCAGGGGTTAAGATAAATCAAAGGGTAGAGTGACACACAAGCAAGGGACTACTCATTCTCATACTAAAATATTTAAGCTAAACGGAAAGAAAATAGAAAGAGAATCTATTCCTATACTTCTAGTTACATAGTATACATACATCCTAGTTATCTGACATACTAGCTAATACCCTCTATTCGATGCCCTCCTGGTACTTCGAGAAGCCACCCCTGACTGCCGAGTTCCTTACGACAGCCCATCATGACCATACAACCGGGGCTAAATACAGAGGAGTACCCTCCCCAGGAAATTAACTTAGGACTATATACACGCGCGGAGGAATACCCGTATTGAGCTGTCACCATCAGCAGCACACCTCTCATCCGCAGCATATAACCCTAAATAATGATATCCCGTAGTCTAGACACCACGCCTGAACTACCAGATACTACTCTAATATCATCGTCATGACATAGGGTAATTGTATAAGCAAACATTATACCCGTACCAAAGCATCTCCCTGATAAGCTAGCAGTATAATCAGTATAACATGAGTATAATGTAAAGTTGGCATTCATATACTCAGAAAGTAATCCAATACCATAAATGTATAAAGAAGAGTATTCTAATAATAGTACAAAGCTTATAAAAGAGAAGAGAAGAGCTACTAGAGCCATACCCGAACTCTTCCGAAGGCTTCCGGACTCCGATTTCTACTCTATTCCTATTCCACTAGCTTGAGAACACTAAACTAACTTGAGAGAATATGAGAGAACTCTTGCTTGAGGTGTGTGAGTGAAGTGAGAAGAGGAGCACCTTTTATAGGCAGGTAATGACGGTTATGACGGTTGGAATGTTCGGTAATACCCTCCAACCGTCATTGGGGATCAATCCCAGCTGTCCATCAAAACCCTGCATCCATCGGCGCCATGGAAGGTTCGGCCGAACCATGGGATGGGCCCACCTAGCCCAAACTCGGCAAGTGGCCTCCTCTGTTGCTCCTTTGTGCAGACTTGTGAATTTTGGCCCAATTCATCATGTCAATTCTGAGTTCTTGGCCCATTCATGCATAAGTCTGATTCTCGACATCGTCCGATTGATTTATCGTCTAATTCGATATCGATTCTCCTCCACTTTATGGTTATTCTCTGCAAAAGGTTAGTGAACCAAATACTAGTGGAATATTATTATTCTAACATGGATATGCATTGCGAGCATAACTAGTTTTCCTCTATTTTGGTAATATTGACGGTCGAAACTAATCACTAACGACCGTCAACAAAACCACCGCACAATCAATTTTCCATATGCTTTCTATTTTGTGTGTAAATCTAATACTGGCTTGCAATCCATACATACTACAAAAAAACCATATTTGAGGGGTGCTTTTTGAATCGGATTAAAAATATGTGAAAAATTATCTCGTAGATACATTTTTTTAAACATATTAAATTTGTAGAAAGTGTCTTTTCAGACTAGCAAAATTATAATGTATCTTTTCATACTAGGAAACTTAGAGCCCATATAGGTAGTTTATGTTAAGTAAATACAATAATACAGGCCACAATAATTGATAATCATTTTGCTATTCATCAGGTGACTGAAAATATTAAAAACATCGGTCGAATATACTCACCATCGATCCATGCACGAGATTCATGCTCTTGTCGCCCTCCCTAGTTCTGGCGTCTTCTCCGACTACACACCGCAGTGAGGCAGAGATCACCTCAACCATGAGGGAGGAGGGCGTTGGACTGGTGGTCGTAGCAAGCCTGATGATAGGAGCCGCTAGAGATGGGGGAGATGCGGGATAGGGAGAATCATGCTAGAGTTGAAAATGAGAACAAGGCAAGAGATAGGGGAGGCGGGAAGGAGTCGACGAAACATATGGCAACGGTGTGCATTAGCATGGTGGGAAGAGAGGAGGAAGCAAATCGGGCAAAGGGAAGCGAATATGGGAGAGAGGGCTGGCAGCGGCGGTGACGGATCAGGCAAAGGGAGTGGCCAAGTGATAAAGGAGGGATTAGGTTAGGTTTATAATATGGTGCACCTTTAGTTTATAAGAGTTGCCCAAAATTTTAAAGAATTTCTAACCATTCAAATTTCAAAAAGTATTTTTTTAAAACAAAATCAAATGGCTCAGACAGACAATCCACTCATAGTTGATGCAATCAGGGCCACAGACCACGTGTTTCCATCAGCTGAGAGTAATACTATAGGTGTGGATCCCCTAGAGTTGGCCTTAACTTCACAATGTGGATTTGAGCCAATATCAACCATTGTCTTTTATCTACGGTCTAGATATAATCAAACATCACTATCTTTGCTATATATGTTTTCATCCCATCAATAGCTCCATGGAAAAAGTTATCCTCTACTAGTGGGGGTCAATGACGACCTAGCCGACCAATCGTCATAGCCGTCGGCGTAGCACACAGAGTCACATACAACTTGCGAAGAAATAAAAACACTGTGGCCAAGCTTGAAGCATGAAGGAATGTATCGGGTAGCGCATCACTGCTTTTCTTATTTGAAGACTCCATCATCATTTGAATTCATATTCATTATTTAGAAATTGGGCACAACCGATTGATCGATTAACTAGTCGCCACTGGGTAGCAGCAAATACTCTCACTTTGCCTCTTACTTCTGCCTTCTATTGAATTGTTGGTATGCGGAAACACTAGTTTGCAAACGCTCGCGAGATGTCCATCTCACAAACGCGTCCTATCCACATAACAACAAGCCCCAATTTAAGATTAGCGTTAGAACTTTGGTGGGGGAGTGAGTGGCACTAGGGAGGGGAAAGTGGGGGATCAGGCTTAGAGGGACTGGCTGGGTTGGCGGACTGGCAATGGGTGGCAAACAAGGGTGGAGGGAAAGGCGGCGACGGCTCCATGAGGCCGGTAGTAGGCGGTGGGCCGACGTTGGTGGCGGGGGCATAGCGAGGCGATGAGGAGAGCGAGGAGGCTGGCCGAGTGGGGCTGCGCTGGTAAGTTGCCTTTCAGGACTGATGAGGCCGGAAGGCGACATGGTTGGGGGTGGCGGTGGAAAAAGAGCTGACCTTGTTGCTTGACGATCTCATTAGAGGAAGCTCGCCGGAGGAAGGAAGAGGGAGCTCAGTGGAGAGAGGCCTTCGCCATTGTCATCACCAGAGGAGCACCGCTCCTTTGTGTGCCTTCTTTTTCATTGGAGGAAGCTCACCGGAGGAGGGGGCTTGCCGAAGGAGGTGGAGTGACCTCGCCGAAGGGTTGTTGTCATTGCAGCTGCCGTTGTCGCTCGCGGTGGAGAGAAAAAGGAAGGTGCGAGACAACGAGAGTAGGAGATAAGGTGGAGAGAGAGAGAGAGAGAGTTGGGCTGGGCTGCTGGGCTTGCCCATTAGACCAACCCGCTGGTACGGGGCTATGGCCATGTGCCGCGTTTATGAGATGTGCTTTGCCAATGATTTACACGATGAGATCGAGAATGATGATACCACAAAGCGTATCAGGTTGCATCGGACGTTGGGATGCTCTTGCTTGAGTGGTCGACTAGTGATACGAGGAAGATGAGTGATGTGGCAATATCAAGTCCGTTTGAAAGAAATGACGGTTATGATTGGCTCAAACTAGAAAAATGCCCGTGCGTTGCAACAGGAAAAGTCATTTTTTTCAGCGATACAATAGCTATTAGGAGCCAAGCAATAAATTAAAATATTGGGATCGATATACATTAGTATTGAAACATTTAATAAAAATCCTAACACCGGGATTGCTATACATTATACTTAAAAAAGTTAATAAAAATTCATCCTTGGTTTTGGACCGAAAACCCATTCATTGTTTCCTTTTCAGCCCTAAGCCAGACCTTTACCTCCCTTTGCTCGGCCCGCCTCCCTTCCGCCCAGCTCACAAGTGGAGTCGCAGGTCCAATTTGCACAGCCGACAACCATCTTCAACCTCTCGAACATAGTCCCATGTCCGTATGATGCCAAAACAGATCTTCCCCATCAAATCCGGTCGAATCTTTCTCGATCTCCCAAAATTGGTTGAGGGCTTTTGATCCATTCGATATCCTCTTTTTGTTCTTCCCCAATCTTTGGCTCTAGAACTGAACCATTTCCTTGTATCTCAGAAGAAGAACTTCCAGGTTAATAGGGAAGAAGTTTGATCGATGGAACCCACTATTTTTTAGCATCGTTAGAATTTTTTATTTCTATGCGAAATAACTGAAGGGAGTAGAAGAGAAAAATAGTGGTCGAATGAAGATTAAAAACGATCTAGGAAGATCGCCCATCGGTCATCATCGCGATTGTTAAATGAAGATTAAATCTGGCGAATTAAAACTGAATCGAAAGGGGAAATTATTTAGAAAATGACGAGGGTCGAATGGGGAATCGATTTTTGCAATTAATTGGAGGAGGAAATACACGATTGACATGACGGTGGTGCGGCACTAGGGTTCGGCCCGTGGGAGGCGCGGGGTGCAACGAATCGGATCGGATCTGGAAAAAAAAACAGAAAACACCCAAAAAAACACACATAATTACTAAAAAATATCATTAAAATAAAATTAAATTCCAATAAAAAGCTTTATCGCGTGCGCACAAAAGAAACTCTTTCGCGTGTAAAAAATTGATCGAAAAAATACCGGCGCTGAAAAAAACGAACAAACCAAAATAAACATGAAGGTTTGCGTATTTTTTTAATTAGGTATATATAAAAACCAAGTAATTAACTGTTTAATTAAATTAAAAGTAAATGCCTTACAGCTTATGGCTGGTGAAAATTTCAGAATTGAAGGACACGTGTAAGGAATCATAGTGGTAAGTGGCAGACTGCCTGATTTGGCGGCAGCAATTTGACAGTGGGTGCTTTTTATTTGGCGGGTACTCCAGCTAAGGCCATGTTTAGTTTACAAAACAAAAATTTTCACCATATCATATCGAATATTTGACATATGTATAAAGTATTAAATATAGAAAAAAACCAATTACACATAGTTCATCAGAAAATTGCGAGACGAATTTTTTAAACCTAATTACGCTATAAGTTAATAATGTAGTGCTACAGTAAACATTTGCTAATGATAGATTAATTAAGCTTAATAAATTCATCTCGTATTTGACAAAAGAGAAGATTAATACATAATCATCTTAAATTTTTATAATAGATAAAGATTTTATACGAGTTATGCAGAAGTTACGTTGTAATAAAATATAAGTCAATTACACTTACATTTAGACGTTTTTCATCCAAAAAAAATATCCAAATTTATATAGATTCTCCCCTTCCTTTCTTACAGTTTGTCAGCGCTGCTGCTGAGACGGCCCAGGCCTGCGCGAATGCAAAGCGAAAAAAAAAAAAGCCCACGTGCGAGCCCCGGCCCACGGCCCACATTCCTCCTCCCTCTCTCTCTCTCTCTTCTCCAACGCCACACAACGCAACAACGCTGGCGACCTTCCTGACGACGCCGACGAGCTCGACCTCCCCGACGGTGAGGCGATCCAGGTCAGCTCCGCGCCTCCTCCTCCTCCTCCTCCACATCCCCTCGCCCCGCCTCCGCCGCCGCCGGTCCTCCGCCTCCCAGGCCATCCCTCTAAGACCATGGAATTCCCCACTCCCCCTCCCCTGGAAACCCTAAACCCAAACCCCCATTGCCGCGTTCAGACATTTGCGGATTAAGGTTTTCGGGCCTAGTGGGACGTGGGCGTGTTTCAAGATTGAGTTGGTGTTTGGAGCTGCCACTCACTTTCTCTGATCGTGTTTGGAGCTTTGGTTCTGATTAACATTTAGAGCAAGTTTATAGCGAACTGCTGGCTTCAAATCATTTATAGCTAATCTAATAGCTAATTCATACAATAGTTACCTATAAAAATATACTACACCATTAATAGGTCATACCTCTCATACACACATAACGGCTTGGAGTCTGTGTTGCAGCCGGCTACAAATCTGTAGCCCGCTTTCTTCTCTCCCTTCTCTTTTCTTCTCAATATGTGGTTATGGCTGGCTTATAGTTTACTATTGTACGTGCTCTTATGCATATAGGCATTTTCAGGATGGGCAGTGAGGACACAAAAGATATGCTGAAGAATGTGAACTGGAAAACAGTTGGTGGTTCGGTGACTACCGAGCCAAGCCAACCAGTTGTTAAAAAGCGTCTCCCAAAGAAAATCAGACAAGTTCCTGAATGCTATGTTCTGCCTCGGCGATCTTTGCCTTCTGCATTGGCAATCTATGGCGCTGTGTGTGCTGCTGGAGTTGGCGCAGGGATGCTGCTTGAGGTTTGGATAAACAAAAAGATCAAAGGTGCATTCTTGTTTTATTTGGTGGCAGGAGGGCCCATTCAACTTAGGAAAAGTCTATACGTACTAACTTTTTCTTACTAAATTTTTACTAACACTGACATGTCATGCTATGAGTGCATCTAGATTTTTTATAACTTCCATCTACTTGAATCAATCGGTTGAGATGATTGTTAGTACAAATTTAGTAAGAAAAATTTAGTACGTGTAGCAGTGCTCTTCAATTTACATTCTTGCAACATAACTGTTTTCTTGAAAACTTATGATGTTGTATTATACAATTGAAAACATTACTCTTCTTTTGTCTTAGATAATGTTGGGTTGAACAATTGAAAGCATGTAACACCTTTTTGTTTGTTGCCTGTATATTTTTGTACATATACTTACTCTTCTTACTTGCTGATGCAGAGGACAGTGCCATTGTCTGGGAAATGGGCAAATGATTTGATTGCTACCTCTGAAGAGTTCTCCTTGCTCGTGTTCAGCTGCTAAAGCTGCATCTCAGAAATAATCCTAGCTATATTGGTTCTGATTATTTTTTGATTCCCAAACAAAGTAGAACTATCCTTTCAAATGTATGGCACTGCCTTATGTCTACATTTCTGGTTTCATTTTGAATGCTAGCATAACAGTATGGTGTAACAGGAAATATCAGAATAACGGTGTTCCAGAACGAGCCATTTCTGTTTGGCATTATCAGTAGTCCGTGGTACAAATTTATTGATTGTGTGGACAGTGGTGGTTACATGCTCTGATGGAAATATAAAAAATCGTTAGTGCTGATTGGAGCATCTCTGATTCCTTTTCATGTCTGGTGATAATTCGATAGAATCCAATACATGACATGCCATATTGCGTGGGTCACTAGGCCTACAAAAGTTATGAAGTGTGCTCTCTGCTGAAACAAAAGATTTTTGATATCTGTATGGGGAAGCCAATTTTTTTGGGGTTCTCAATTCCTCCCCGTACTCTGAATATGAATGTAAACTTGCCTGCTAATGAATAAAATGTCCGATTTTTATCTAAAAACAAAATAGAAAAACATTTTTCTTTTCAACAAAAATGGATCCTATAGATCAAAACAAAGGGCAGCTAGAGACGCATGCCTCAGGAAAACAAAACTGCGATTATAAAACAGAACTGTACTAGATTCTAAACATTATGAAACTGTGTGCATTATAGCAGAACATTGAAGCTTTTCAAGCGTCAAGTCCAGATTAGCTTCACTGATTAACGCTCCACAGATCAGGACACACACAGGCAATGAATAAGCAGTTTGCACTAAGCCAGCAGCATCTCCCACTGTCACTACTCGCTACTATTTCCTTCGTCTCATGGTATAAAGGATTTTAAGTTTTTGCTTGCACTGTTTGACCACTCGTTTTATTCAAAAAATTTGTGTAAATATAAAAAACGAAAAGTTGTGCTTAAAATACTTTGGATAATAAAGTAAGTCACAAAAAAATAAATAATAATTCTAAAAATTTTTTTAATAAGACGAGTGGTCAAACAGTGCAACAAAAACTTAAAATCCCTTATATTATGGGACGGGGGGAGTACTGGACAATTGCCAAATGCACTCTCCATTTCTCCAGCCTCCATCTCAGAAGAGCTTGTAAGTCTTGCGGTTAGCCAGCAAACTAGGCACGCTAGGAAACAGATACATCACATGTCTTCACATCGCAGGCAAACTTGGTTGGTTTCCATCTAAGATAAGCAGTGATTCCCCAAGCAGCTTTTGTGCCACCTCTCTCCTCCTGCAAAACAATAGCAAGAAAAGCATAATAATCTCAGAGAAGAGATTCGCGTGCTTGTGCCAATAGGGATCCAAATCAGTGAGGAATGCAAGTTGCATAATTTGAATGTCACAAGGATTGAAGGTCAAAATTAATCCGTGGTTAAAAGTCAGCTTTTTTTCTAATACAGAATGATTGATGAAAGTTCATCACCCATTCTTATTTAGCACTTAGCAGCATAGTTGAGGCTTCAAGCTAAAGAAAGTTCAGTTACTTACTGCTTTCTATCTTCAATAGCCTGTTTACGACGCTGTATTTGGCTCTCAAGCATGTGAATCAATGTGGCTCTGGCCTAAAAAGTATTTAAAAGGGGAAATCATTTGAGTGAACAATAGAGGCAGTCACTCATACTGTGGGATAAAAACTGAGGCTCTTACTTGATGAGGCCGTAGGGAATTAATTAAGAAGGTGGTGCAAGTTCTTGAAAATGAGTGAAATTTTTTCTACTCTACGAGCATATTGGGATGGTCTCTCCACTAAAATATCTGCTAGCTCCAAAATATGGAGCTGAAGCTCTCTGTTCAAAGTCCTTAGCTCCTTGAAATCTGAAGCTAATCGGTTGTTCATAAGTGTAGAAGCGTAATAATACAAATCATAAGACCTGCAATTACGTTGCTTGCTTGCGTCATTGAGCATAGCTCTAAGGCATGGCAGAAGCTACTTTAGGCATTTGGGACCTGTTTGGTAGAGCTCCAACTCCTAAATTTAGCTCTAAGAGTTAAGTCTGGAGTAGAGTGGTTTATTTTATGAGAGCGCTCCACCCAGCTCCACTCTCATTTTAGGTGGAGTTAAAACTGGGGAGGTAGAACTGGAGCTGAAATTGTGCCAAACAAGCCCTTTATCTCAAAGCAACAACGGACAATTCGCAGTAATTAAAAAGAGGTAGGAAAACAAAATGTAAGATGACAGAAACATGAAAATGACTTCATCTATACTACCATTTCAGTATTCCAGCAAGACTTTCATTAAATAAGCATCTCTTGTCCGTTACAATGTGCCTTGCTCCCAGTATAGACACATATGTACTTATGTAGTTTCGAGTCTCATGTCCGTTGAAGATATAGATATATATAATATATGACAATATACAGAACCAAAAAAAAAAAGGAAAAAAACGAACTCCGGAAGCTGGACGAGCAAAATCCAGTAGCTTCTGCATGTATAAACCTCCTTGCCTGAGAATTATTTACCGAGGGAATGGATCCGAGTCTCCCAGTGCCGCGAACTGCCGATGAGAACTATCGAGCCTGACATTCAAAAACCTTCCTTTTCTTTCCCGTTTCAGAGAACAGAAGAACGCAAAAATTGCAAGTGAATCGAGCTTGCCTGTAACCTATGAATGCTTTTATTGAGATGGCAGAGAAACACCACCCTCGCCGAGCCTTCTCTACAGAGGCCACAGCTTTTTTATTCACATTGGAGGGGCCTATCAGAACTGATGTGGAAATGTGCAGAATAGATTGCATTAGCACTTTAGCAGCGCCACATATAGTATAATAAGGGGGAAATCAAGGAGAATTCAAACCAACCTGTGTCAAGTGATTGAAAAATTGTGCTGAGATCTCTCAGCTCAGAAAAATCAGCGACCACCGCCAGGACTCGAGCTACCACCAGATGTCGTGTTAGTCTGAGCACGCATCATGGTGTCTGCTGGGAAAACCCCTTTCGGCAATATTGATCCAACAGGCTCAGATGCTGCCACTGGCGATGTTACTTGGTTGACAGATTGGTCTTTGGTCGAAATGTATTCTGGCCTTAAATCCGGAGAAGGCGAAGATGGAGCCAATGTGGCAATAGAGAAGCCAATAGGATATGGGGAAATTGGCATATCAGAGAGGGGCAAAGCAGACGGACTGTAGCCAAGCGTGCCCATTGGGTGATCATACTTGCATGCAACTCCATATCTGCAATACCCATTTTGGGCATAGTATGCACAAGGCTGAGCCCCCTGCAAGTTGAGATAACACAAGCAGCTTAGCAAGAAACCAAGAAGCATTTTCTCTACAAAAAGCAAAGACAAAAACATAGGTCTATGTGCAATCACCAATCAACTTCTTCCAAACATACTATGCAAGCCTGACACTATAGATGATTAATGCACGAATGTGCTGTCTCCTAGAATAAATTTTAAGAACTGTGTAAACCTCTTGGGCAGTGCAAACTAATTCAGGATATCACACTGAAAAACAATTAGTATGAGTTTGCAACTAAAGAAGGGGATCTTACAAGACCTCCAAACTAATTATAGAAAATGAAGTAATATCACCAATGGATATTTTTAACAATATAGGACATATTTCCCTACAAAGCAAGTTAAATCAGACACTAGCATTTGAAATTATGCGTATTAGGCTATTTAAAGTCCATGTATCTGTTGAAGTTTGCGCTTCACTCAGATAGTGATATCTGATTTATGGGAATATTTGGGAGCCCCTGTTTCTATAACTTGCTGAGTTACACTGACGTGTGGGCCAAACATGGCTCATCCTCACATTCAATGTTATTTTCAATTTATACATGCTCAGTGTTATTGAGTAAGTTTTCCCTCTGAAATATTATAAATGCTTATTAAGTCAAAAAAAAAATATTATGAATGCTTCAACCAATAACAATTTAAGCTGCAAATAGCTTCAAAACTCAGGAGCTAAGTTTGAACAATGTATCTTACTTGATACATTCAAGTTTCAACCAATCTTTGGCCCATAAAAGTTACATACTAGTAGATGACAATATAACACAGTTAATATTTATCAGCTAACCAAAATTATTAAGTAATCAACTATGTTCCATGATCTCATAATCCCTAAATACTCAGCATAAGAAAGCTTACAATGCCTAATTGCCCAATAATCTGCTTCTTCTTTTTGCGATTACAAGAAAGATGCACATGTGCACACACACAGAAACATGAGCACGTGCATAAGTGCGCCTCCTTTTAACACATACTCAAACACACAGGCCAAGAATAAATCCATGAACCTAAATAAAATTCCTAGTGAAAGTGCACATAGAGAACATTATCGTTAGGAGGCTTCAACGAGTAGTGGACATAATCATATGACTAGTTCCTACAACCTGTTTTTCAAAACAAAAATATATGTGCAGCCCTTTTTTTTAAAAAAAAAAGAAAAAACATGGACATTAGGACTATGGAAGTTCAACCCCACTCCCAAGGACATTGATGCTACGGTACGTATTAGAGGTTTCAGGGTACTCACCGGACGAAGTGGAAGACAAAGGGAGTTGACCATATAGCCTGATTTAGGTGCACTCAACTCTCGGGGGTGATGATATTTACATGTAGCTCCAAATTTGCAATCTCCTGTTCTCATATAATATTGACAATCAGGCTGCCCTGGCCGCTCAGGGAATCCATGTTCTTGTTGATTGTTGCTTGATTGTCCAGTTGAGGAAGCATATGGAACGTAAGGACCACCATAAGCAATTGTAGAGGAAGATCCATGGTGCCCCATGCCGTACACAGGTCCAGCTTGAACATTTTGTTGAGCTCCACCTGACACTACAGGGTTTACCGAAGCCTGTATAAAATAGAAGAGTTAAAACCACAATGAGAAGACTCCATCATGGCATGTGTCAATTATTTTGTCCCATCTGATTGTTTGCTTAACACTTAAACACTGGCTAGTTATTCAGGCAGCACATCAGTGAGTGCCTTCCAGCTCTTGCCTAAAAGACAATAAGCACATTCTACATCTTTCAGTCTAGATTACAAAGGACCTGCTTCACAATTATAAATCATGTCGTGCCTCATTTGTTGATTCACTTTGCATTTCATAGTATAAGTTGGCTGTCATGTCCAATTTGTTTATCAGTTTTGCATTTATAGGTATGCTGTTTATTTTTCCACAATAGAACATGTAATTCAAATCAATTACCGGATAAGGGCTCCATCCTTGCAATGGGATCATTCCAGATGAGAGCATCATTGGGGTGTATGAGCCTGGTATATATGATCCAGGAACTACAGGTGGTCTCCCCATTTGCCAATTTGCAAGAGAAGCATATGGATGAGGGGAAGCTATAGATGGAGACTGTAATGGTGGGTATATTCCAGGGGTCATCGGAACACCACCGAATTCCGGATGATGGAATTTACATGTAGTTCCAAATTTACATTGCCCAGTTTTCATGTAGTAGGAGCACTCCTTCTCACCCTGCATTTTATTTGTACCAACATCTCTTTTTCAAAACAGGAAAAACAAGTGTATGAATAAGCAATATTTTACGAGAGATTTCACACCGGGCGTATAGGGAATCCACTGTTGTTTAACATAACAGGTAGCACAGCTCCATCTTGCTTAGGATGGTGATATTTGCAATTGGTACCAAATTTACAAGTCCCAGTCTTCATGTAATACTGTAAAACAAGGAAAAAGAATTAGGACCAACATTTACATGTCATATGACATGACATTAAAATTGTTATGTGCTTAACAATCTCAGCCAATTATTATTTGAGTATTATGTTGCATGCCCTGCCTGCCTGCCAGTTAGCAAGCAAAGAACACATGGTGTTAATGCAAGCTTAAGTAATGGCGGGTGCCTTTTTCGTTGCATAAAAGATAATTGAATTCAAGCACCAAGCTGTTTAGTTTGAGTACCTCGCATATAGGTTGACCCACCCTTTCTGGATAATCCAATGCTGCTGCATTCCTTGCACCTCCACCAAACTACATTTTGAAAAAATAGCAACTACTTAATTTTGATGTTCCAAATTCAAGCGAAGCTTTACTACCTATAGACTAGCATAGGCAAATATGGCATCCCATGCGCACAGACAAACTAATCAATTTCTTAACGAAAACAGAAACATGGAAAGTAGATAGGCTATCAATAGACATGAGTTTCATAAATCATTTAGAAAGATCACAGTTGCAACAGAAGAATGTAAACTTATAACAAGAACTACTGAATAGTTGCTATATCTTTTGCAAACCCAACAAGTGAGAAATTCACAAAATCAGGATAGAGAGGGTAAACTATCAGCCAAAAGCCAAATATACTAAACAAATTACTTTGCTAACCAACAGTAATAAAACAGGCAAGAAAGATTTTCATGTCAATAATCAATGATCCTACATGTCTTTGTTGACACATTTGATTTAATCAACCAAATTAATGACAACGGAATGGGAAAAGAAGGATATTTTTTATTATGTTATCAGAATCAATAACATGATATTACTTAAAGAAAGATTGAGCACAGAAGTTTACCATCTGCAGATGCATGTAGTCTGACCCAGTACAATACAATCAAATTAAGCAAAATTAGCAAACACAAAACACCCAAAAAAACAGAATAAGTAAACATGAAGCGGCCAATAAAGCAGGCAACCTACAGCTTTCTGCTTTCAAAGGGATATCCAAGTGCTTTAACTTGCAGAGGTGCACCTCCACCGCGAACCCAAACTCTAATGCTGCTACCCGATGAGCGCTACCGATGCGCCGGACAAGATCTAGGTAGTGGCATGCCCAATTTTCGAGCTACAGAAGAACTACATTTACATTGGCCGAATCACACGATCCTCACTTGGGCACTAAAGCTGCCACACTACCTCTATCACATGGTTAATCCATCCACCCTAGAGCTGCCTCATCCACGCACGCGCGCGCGCGCAAGCCGCAACGAACCAGATCGGGAAGGGAAGCGCGAATTAGGAGACTCACCTCAGTGCCGCCGCGATCGCGCGGGTGGTTGTAGCGGCAGCGGTCACCGAAGCCGCACGCGCCGGTGCGGAGGTAGTAGACGCAGTCCTCCTCCCCGGGCCGCTCCGGCAGCCTCCCCGCCGCGTCCCCCTCCCCTCCTCCTCCTCCACCTCCCCCGCCTCCTCCTCCCAGCCCCATCCTCCACATCGGCCCTGCAACCACAACCAACAAAAACCAAAACCAAAACGCAGCTGCTCATCCACCACCCCGCCACACCGCGCGGACAGATCCCGCGCCACCCCCGTACGGACGCCGAGATCTACATCCTCGAGCTCCAAACACAAAAAAACACACAACGAGCACGCACGCACGCACCTTCCAGGCCGGTGTCGGGGCTAGCCCCGCCCTCCCCCTCCCCTCCACCAGCTGCGGCGGCGGCGGCGTGCGGCTGCTCCATGCCTTCGTCGGCGTCGGCGGCGGCGATCGGGGCGGGGAGCGATCGGAGTGGGAGGAGGAGGAGGAGGAGATCGGGGGTGAGGTTTTGTTTCCTCTTATTCTCTCTCCTCTCTCTCTCTCTCTCTCGCGTTTCCTTTCCTTTCCTTCCACCACCACTCTGGTGTGGTGTGGCTACTGCTCTTTTCTCTCTCTCTCCTCGTTTTTTTTTCCTTCCTCCCTTTCCTTGCCTTTTTTTCCGCTGGTTTTTTGCAGCACCTGTCCGGGTTTCACACGGGGGTTGGTTTCTTCTGTTTTCTCTTTTTTTTTCCAGAAAAAAGAATTCCCTTTTTATTACTAGTATACTACTCCTAACTTTGGTCAAAGTTAAACAACTTCAAATTTAACTAAATTTATAGATAAATATAATAATATTTATAATCCAAATTAGTTTTATTAAATTAATAATTGAATATATTTTCATAATAAATTTGTCTTGGATTGAAAATATTATTAGTTTTTCTTTAAACTTAGTCAAACTTAAAATAGTTCAAAACATTTTACAGAAATGGTGAGTATCTTTTTTTTCTTTTAAATTTAATGGGATTTGGGATGGGGGTGCAAGGGACCACGCCTGAAGGGGTGGATCTATCACTCAATTCACAGGGGGGGATTGATGGTGATTTTTTTTTTCTTCTTTCTTCGTTGCATAAATTGGGGGGATTGGGGCGGTAACGGTTGGAGTTATATTAAGCTTCATTTGCTTTTTGCTAGGATGTTTTATGGCAATTGAGTGTAGGGTGTGGAGGAGGTGAGTCATGTGTTTGGGACTATCCTATTCGCGTGATCGGAAGGGTGATATATGTGTGATGCATGTCGCTGGCGTCACGGAAATGGTGGACACGAGCGAGCGGGCTGTGTGTTTGTGTGTAGTAGTAGCCATGTGTTATTTTTATGTGCTATGACATCCATTGTTTTTTGCTTATTCATGTGATCAAAAGGGCAATATATGTGTAATGTGTGTCGCTGACGTCACGAAATGGTGTAAATGGGCGCGATTTATGTATTTGGGTGTAGGAGCGATGTGTTGTTTTTTTTTCATGGCATCTATTGTTTCGCGTGTTATCTTTGGGTCTCGATTGTGTCCTAATTAAATTTTCTTTTTTTATTGTCATGTATTTTCTTCGTAACCATAAAAGGTAAATTTACACGTTATAAATAGATATATGTTATGTTGAGTTTTGATTATCTCGTTGCCGCATGGACCCCGCATTCCTATGGTAACCTTGTTAGCCGTCATCGGAACTACGACACGGTTGATCACATCCTGTGCTAGTCATGACGTTACAGCCTACACGTGGACAGAAGGCCGGATATATTAGCAGGGACGACACGACTACCGTGTACTCCATACATTTCACATTCGATTTATAGTTTATACATAACTAGATAAAATCCCGCGTGTTGTTGTGAGAGTTTAATATATGAGAACTAGACGACATAAGTTTACATAAGTCGATGTAATTTACGATAATTTAAAAAGTATATAGAATGGTGTTTAAATGTAAAAGTAAAGTGATGTGGCTTGAGAAAAAAAGGAGAACGGTAGTTTGTACCATAGATTAATCATCTAAGGCTAAAAATAATTGTGGTGATGTGGTTTTACGAGATGAGAAAAGGATGAAGATAATTTAGACCATAGATTAATTATCTAAGGGCTAAAAACAATTGAGCTGATATAGCTTAATAAGAGAAGAAAAAAGAGAGATAATTTGGACTATAGATTAATCATCTAAGGGCTAAAAATAATTAATATGATATGGCTTAATGGAAGAAGAGAGAAATATCATTAACTAAGTGATAATAAAAAGATATATTGACATATTATGTGAATTATGTGTGATGATGATTTAACATGCTTGTATTTTAAAGCTCTAAAATTTAACAAATTATAGAATTATAAATAATATATCATGCTTGTATAATGTTTAAAATGTAATCATTGTTAATGAATTATGACGTGGTATCTTGAGTTTTAGAATTTAGTGGGTTATAACTTTATTGTAAAATATGATAATCAATAAAAAAATTCGCAATCCTGCGGTAGGTGTTGTTTTTACATATGCGTAGAATGAGATGTAATTTATAGCGCTAAAATTAGTTTAAAATTAATAATTATTAAGCACATGGTACGGCATGACTCTTTACTGTAGTACATGGCCCCCAACCAACCCCAAGTCTCTTATTCGCTTGTGATCAAATCAACTATACTCACATGTGGAAAGCACGCTTGTTTTCTAGCATAACGAACTAAGGAAATAATTATTTCCCTACGTCTCAACGGCAAATCTACCATGATCGATTCTCTTCCAAGAAAAATTAACTAGTCTAATCCACTAGTTTAGCCATAAACTTTGGTCCTGTTCTTTTCTTATAAAAATTAAGATTTTACCTTAGTTTCTGTTACTACTAAACGATATATTTTGTGTAAAAACTTTCTATAAAAAAGTTGCTTTAAAATATCAAATATATCTATTTATGAAGTTTATAATAATTAAAACTTAATTAATAATTAATGTGTTCATAACTTTTTTTGTTTTACATACGTCAACTTTATCTTTATCTTCACGAGTTGTGAACACAACCAAAATATCACCGGCCTTGGGGAAGTTGTATACTCGTATAGGCCACCTTCGGCAACCGATTTTCATTTCCCTTAGAGGATATTTTTTTCCAAACTATGCCATCTGTGTCGATTTATTAACAAAACGAAGAAAAAAAATCACCGGCCAAGATTACTATAGCTAAAATGCCAATAGGTAGCTTGCACTTTCTGCATGTCAATCAAAAGCATCATTCTGCTGCATTGCCCTGAAAGCATCACACACAAACACATATACTCCTACTGTTCTTGATACTGGCAAAAGTCAACTAATCTCATCATGCCACCACCAATCCACCATCCATACATGCACTGGCTCACTCAGGCTCCGTTTAGATCCCACCTCAGAATTTTTCAACATGTCACATCGAACGTTTGAACACATACATAAAGTATTAAATATAGGCTAAAAAGTAACTAATTGTACAGATCACGACTAATTTACGAGATAGATCTTTTAAGCCTAATTGCTCCATGATTTGATAATATGGTGCTATAATAAACATGTGCTAATGATATAACAATTAGACTTAATAAATTCGGCTCACGATTTACGCACTGATTCTGTAATTATTTTTTTATTAGTGTTCGGACACCCTATACGACATATTATATAATATCTTATGCGACACGTTAAAAATTTACCCCGACGATCTAAACACCCCCTCACTAACCCCCGGCCAGCATCAGCTACTCTACTCTACCTCAACGCACCAACCAACCGCCGAAAAGAAAGAAAGAAAAGAATCCATCAAGAAAAGGAGCGTGACGTGAGAAGCAAGGAAGCAAACGGGGTATGTACCGTTACGATAGTTTGGCTGTGTTTAGTTCAGCGTAAAGTTTAAATTTTGGTTAAAATTAAAAATGATGTGATTGAAAAATCGTATGTGTATAATAGGTTGATGCGATGGAAAAAGATCGTGGACGTAAACAAAGCCTTTGTGTAAGAGAGAGGGAGATGTGGCGCTTTTCAGTTTTTCAGCGAGGCGCACGTGCACGGGGCCGTGGGGGCATTTTATTTATTTGTTTATTTTGTTGATGATTGACACGTATAGTACCCAAGTACTCCTAGGGGGCCCCGGGCAGCCGCATCCTATGCCCGAATTTTCATCAAGGCTGTGTTTAGTTCATATCAATATTAGAAATTTGTTTAAAATTGAAACGATGTGATAGAAAAGTTAGAAGTTTTTGTGTGTAGGAAAGTTTTGATGTAATGGAAAAGTTGGAAGTTTGAAGAAAAAATTTGTAACTAAACATGGCCCGAGCCAGGCGTGCGGGTTTGTCCTCGTTAACTAATTCATTAATTAATTACTCCCTCCGTCCCCCAAGAGCATCACAATATGAAGCAAAAATAGTCCATAGATAATATTATATTCCATTTAGTTATACCTATTACCATTGAGCAACTAGCCCATATAGAGAAAATAACAAAAGGTATCCATAAGCACATGGACTACTCATATGGAATAAATAATACTATCTATCTCTATTTCTCTCTCATCTCCTAATGCTACCTTGTATCTATATACATTGTAGAGATTGCTATAGTTAAAGTCTCTTTATGTTGATCCCATCTATATAGATCACTTTTGCCATATGCATTGGTGATGCCCTCATATAAGAGATTTTAACTTTATACTTGTACTGTTTGACCATTCGTCTTATTTAAAATTTTTTAGAATTATTATTTATTTTATTTGTGACTTTCTTTATTATCTAATGTACTTTAAGCTTAACTTTTCGGTTTTTATATTTACACAAATTTTTAAAATAAGACGAGTGATCAAAGAGTGCAAGCAAAATGTCAAAATCTCTTATATTAAGGGACGGAGGGAGTAACTTATGGCCTTGTTTGGTTCCATGGGCTAATTATTAGCCCCCAGCTTTTAGCTCTGAGTTAGCCCTCAAGGATCCAAACAGGTGGGCTAATTTGGGGCTAAAGTGAATTAGCCCCCCTCAAAACATTAGCCCCTCCAAGGGGTGCTATGGGGCTAATTTTCTATAGGGACCTAAAAAAGCAGCCATCTCTCTCTCCTATCTCTCTACTCTCTCGCCACCTTTTAGTCCTGAATTAGCCTATGGTTCCAAACATGTCACTCTAAGCTAATGTTTAGCCTACCAATTCAAGACTAAACATTAGCTCTCAAAATTAGTCCTAGGCTAATCTTCTCAAAATTAGTCCTAGGTTAATCTTCCAAACAGGGCCAATTTCGATGTTGTATAGAGGAGCGCATGCGCATGCCGTTGGTTAGTCGATACGTTGTTGAGGTGGTGGCAGTACTTTCTCCTCCGTGAAGACTTAGAGCTTGTTTATGAGAGTTTCGGGTAGTTGTAGCTTCTCTCAGAATTAAAAGTTTCTCAAACAGTATAACTTTTTGTTTATACTATGAGAAGTTATATTTGTAAAATTTAGAAAAATGAACTAGAAACCTGAAGCTGTTTCTTCATATTCTCAAAAGCTGAGTATCAACCAGCTGCTTCTCAAAATCTTAAGCTCATAAACCCTTAACAGTGCTTGAGAGAAGGGGAAAGAAAAAGATTGATATAATACGCAAAACGAGATGGGTCATTAGCAAATCATTATTTAAGTATTAGTTATTTAAAACTTAAAAATGGATTAATATTATTTTTTAAAACAACTTTCCTATAATTTATTTTGGAAAAGTACAAATTACCCTCCGAACTATTGCAGTCGACCGAATTACCCCCTAAACCTGAAAACCAGACATCGTTCACCCTGAACTTGATACCGGACAAATTACCCCCCTCGACCCAATCCCGAACAGTTTTGTCCTACATGGCGTACGCGTGGCAGTCCAGTCAGAATTCTATTTATAAAAAGCGGGACCCATATGTCATACTCCTCTTCCACTCTTCCTCTCTCTCACTCTTCCTCTCACTCTTCTCTCTTTCTCACTCTCTTTCTCTCTCTCATGGGTCGGTGGCAGGTGGGGGACACGGAGCGGCAGCGGCAGGGGACGAGGAGGCGGCGGCGGCGGCTGCGGCCACGACGAGCAGCCGTTGCCTTGGTATGGGGATGGACGGAGGCAGGGGCGGGCGGTGGGCGGGCGTGGACGGCGGACACGGAGGCGACACACACGGTGCAGCGGAGACCCTCCTGCGCCGGAGGGAGTTCGCTGGAGCTCCCTCTCGGAGTTTGCCGCTCCCTCCTCAGTGTCCCACGTCACCTGCCGCCGCCTCCTTGTACCCCGCCTGCCGCCGACCCGTGAGAGAGAGAAAGGAAGAGTGAGAGAGAGGAAGAGTGGAAGAGAAGTATGACAGGTGGGTCCCACATTTTTTATAAATAAAATGCTGACTGAACTGTCACACGTACGCCACATAGAAAAACTGTTCTGGATTGGGTCGAGGGGGGTGAACGATGTCTGGTTTTCGGGTTTAGGAGGGTAATTCGGTCGACCGCAATAGTTCGGGGGTATTTCGTACTTTTCTTTTTTTAAAAAAAAAAAAGGGGCACGTCGTTTAACAATTCGGAAACGTATGCACGTCGAACGACAGAAATCTAATATGTTTAGCCCCGTTTGAACCTAAATAAGATACGTATTTTACTGATTTTTGTTAGAATATTTTTTAAACTACTAAATGCTAATCTTGCTTGCACTAAAAAAGCATTTTGCAGGCGGCCAAAAGCAATTTTTACATGCGGAGGAGAGGATCGCCTGCAGACCAATGTCGCAGTCGGGGCAATGGCCCGTCTGCGAAAATCCAATGAAAAAACAAAAAAAAATCGCCTCGCCGCCGCCGCCCTCCCTTGGCCTCCTTCCGACCAGATCTGGGAGGGGAGGGGAGGGGAGCCGCCGACATCGCCATCCACGCGTGCGCCTCGCCGCCGCCCTCCCCCGGCCCCCCTCCGGCCGGATCTGGGAGGGGAGGGGAGGGGAGCCGCCGTCGCCGCAGCACCGGGAGCCGCCGACGTCGCCGTCCACGCAGTCGCCCTCCCCCGGCCTCCCTCCGGTCGGATTTGGGAGGGGAGGGGAGGGGAGCCGTCGCCGACGTTGCCGTCCATGCCGCCGCCGCCGCCGGCGGTGGAGGGAGGGAGGGAGGGGAGGGGAGGGGAGGGGAGGAGGAGAGAGAGCTAAGAAGCCGATGGAGGGAGAGAGAGAGAGTTGAGAAGATAACTGTTAATGGAAATGAGTGGTGGGGAGGGGTTGGAGGAGTAGATAAGTATCAAAGTTTTTTTTGGTAGGTACGATTTTTGCAGGCGGACCACATAAGGTTCGCCTGCGAAAATAGGTGGTCCGTCTACGAAACTATATTTTCGCAGGCGAATAGCGAACTTCACTCTGATTTATATTTTTGTAGACAGTCATTTGGCTCCAAGGGTCATATCCGCCTATGAAAAAAGACCCCACATCGGGAAAAATGCCTTTTCTAGTAGTGTTCTTCGATTTGATCTAAAGAGGCATGCATTGGAGTGTTATTTAGGCCGGTGAGTGATATTTGTTTCTTTTGTTACGGTCATTGATCTCCGGGGTTTCTTCGGACTACTTTTTTGTTCGATTTAGAAAAATCGAATGAATGGTATAACAAATTATATATTGGGATAGAACTATAGATTGTGGGAGGACTGTTTCGAGGGGGAGAGGGCTACATAGATGGAACGGTCGCGTGGCCAACAGTGAACAGTTAATGAGACAACGGGTTAGTGGTAGCACCATCTAAGCCTGCATGGAAGAGTATAGAGAGTAAGTTTGTCTTCTTTCGAACATTTCCCTAGCTAACTTCTATCTCTCGTTTTTACACGTACGTTTCCTAAATTATATTTGATCCATTTCCAAAGTTTTTTAAGCTAATATTTAATTAATTATACGCTAATTTATTGTTCCGTTTTACGTGCTGAAGTGAGGGTTCCAAATCTGTAGTAGCGAATGCAGCTTAATTAAGGCCTCCTTTGATTCAAAGAAAATTCATAGGAATTTTAGGGCCCCTTTAAATCATAGGAATGAAAAAACAGAGGAATAGGAAAAACATAGGATTCTGACAGGAATGTAAGTGTAAAACAGAGGATTGCAAAACACAGGAAAAACACAGGAATTTGAGGAGAGATAAAGACTCAAAGGATTCTTTCCATAAGGTTCTACCTCATGTTAAATTTCCTCCAAAATTTGCATGGGAAAAGACAATCTATAGGAATTTCATAGGATTCTATAGGATCCATTCATTTGATTCAAAAGGCTATATAGGAAAAAATCTTATAGGAATGAAATCCTCTAAAATTCCTATGAATTTCCTTTGAATCAAAGGGGCCCTTAGAGGATTTCATTCCTATAGGAATTTTTCCTATATAGCCCTTTGAATCAAAGGAATGGATCTTATGGAATCCTATGAAATTCCTATGAATTGTCTAATGCCATGTAAGTTTTGGAGGAATTCTAACATGAGGTAAAACCTCTTGGAAACTTTCCTTCGAGTCTTTATCTCTCCTCTAATTCCTGCGTTTTTCCTGTGGTCCAATCAAACAACCATTCCTGTGTTTTTCCAATGTTTTGCAATCCTCTATTTTACACTTACATTCCTATCAAAATCCTGCGTTTTTCCTATTCCTATATTTTCTCATTCCTGCGATTCAAAGGGGCCCTAAATGGGGGTGTGCGATTGGAGTGAGCCCCTTTGAATTGGAGGAAAAACATAGGAATTTTGAAGTATTTCAATCATATAGGAAAATTTCCTATGAAGCCTTTGAAACAAAGGATTGAATCATATCTAATTCTTTGAAATTCTTATGGAATGGATAATCCTATAAAGATTTTGGAGGAAATTTAGCAAGAGCTTCAAGCTCTTGGTAACTTTCCTTTGAGTCTATCTCTCCCATCCAATTCCTGCGTTTTTCCTGCGGTTCAATCAAACAGTCATTCCTGTGTTTTTCCTGCGTTTTACAATCCTCTATTTTACACTTACATTCCTATCAAAATCCTACGTTTTTTCAATCTTGCGATTCAAAGGGGCCCTAAGTAAGAAGTGGAAGAATTACCTCTTCCTCCATTTTATATTATAAGATTCTGTTCGATTTATCTATCATAAGTTTAATTTATTCACGTTTGTCCAAGTTTATGTGAAAATGTAGCAGCATTTCAACATAAAATGAATATACTAAAAAATATATTTAGTGAAATCAATTCGATGTTCTACGTATTGCAATTTTTTTATATAAAGTTAGTTAAATTCAAACAAGCTTGACTTTAAACTGAAATTTTTTTTAATGTCTAAGTATCTGGACAACACAATTTTTTTTCTCATAATATACAGGCAAACCTTCTAGAAGCGTGGTAGTCTTCACAAGTTCACATTGGGGAAAAAACGAAATATGGATATATATGGTATCTTTTGAAATATTAAACTAACAACCGTTATTATCTCGCAGAGTACGGCTAAATATGGAGTACCGGGCGTGATGGAAAACGAAAAAAGTTACTGTATTATATTTTGTCTTAAAGACACGACAGGAGTATAGGACCATAGTTTCACTGAATGCTTATCGGTTTTGTAATATTGATGTCGTCAATTTTTGACGTGACATTTAACTATTCGTCTTATTAAAAATATAAAATATTATTTACTTATTGTAACTTACTTTATCATAAAAGAAACTATAACCTTAACTTATATTTTTCATATTTACACTAAAGTTTTAATAAGACGAGTAAGACGAATGTTTAAACATTATGCTGCGAGAAATTAACGGTGTCGTATATAAGAAAAACTGCGGCAGTATAATTTATAAATGTAAATCCATTTCTTTTTCCCTTGATTGCACGCTAGATCCGGTTCAGACAGAATTGATTGGGCAGGTGGCGAGAGACCGTACTACGCCACATTGTCCTCCCCCTGGAAAAAAGGCAAAAGGACAGAGGACCAACAGAAAAGGGAGCGAGAGAGAGAGAGAGAGAGAGAGAGCAGGGCACTGCACAGTGCACAGCCACAGCCTGCACTGCACTAGTGCAGTTTGCAGCAAAGGCAGCAAAGGCTAGTGGTAGTACCAGGTACTGGAGCACTGTAGTGTACTCTCCTGTAGTAGCCCAAATGCCACAGTTTTCGGCCTAATTGGAATATAATCAAGCTGAGCTGCCATGGGCCACGGCCACTGCACGCTGAACAGCTCAGCGCTTTAACGTGCCAGGCCATCTGTTTACAGGGTTGTTTTCTTAATTAAGTGCCACATTTTTTTTTCTAAACAAAGGCAAGAGATACACATGACCCAAGAAAAAGTTCTCACTTTAAACACCATAATATTACAAACACTAAAAACACCTCAAAATCATTTCCCAAAGCTACATTAAACACCTAAAAGAAAACCAAAAAATGCCACATTTTACCCAAACATAGTCAATTGGTTTTTAGTCACAGACTACGCTCATCACATTAGACTATTTAGATGGACTAAAACTTTTAAGTCCCTATCACATCGAATGTTTGGACATTAATTATAAATATTAAACGTAGACTATTAATAAAAACACATCCATAATCTTAGACTAATTCGCGAGACGAATCTATTGAGCCTAATTAATCCATGATTAGTCTATGTGATACTACAATAAACATTCTCTAATTATAGATTAATTAGGCTTAAAAAATTTGTCTCACAAATTAGCTTTTATTTATGTAATTAGTTTTGTAAGTAGTCTATATTTAATACTCTAAATTAGTGTCTAAATAAAGAGACTAAAATTAGTGTCTATATATTTTTCTTCATACCTAGCCACAGACTCCACTCACCATATTTATTTTTCCCCTTACCTTGCCTAAGGTGTGAACAATAGATCTTGGCCACACCTTAGCAAAGGGTTGACTAGGTGGTGTTGCATTTTTTTTAAACAACAGATGCTCATATAAATGTGCACGCAATCACTCTATCCCTTTGAGAACCTTCGAAGATTGCATCAGTATATATATCTTAATATTCACGAAGTCACCTATCCCTATAAAAACCCGGGTGGATAGATTCCACCACGAAGAACCTAACCAATTAAGTTATACTCACTTCGCGCCAATATGTGTTATATATTTCTCTTGAGCAAATACTGTTACCTTTTTTTGTTTGATAATTCATGTGTTTCCATGGCCAAATTTAGTGACAGGAAATATTTTAGCTCCTCCTAAGTTTTTCCAAAAATCATATGCTTCAAGGGAAGCCTCATTGATCCTCAGTAGAGTCTTAAAATCAACACAACGCTATATATCGGGGTATTTAACTTTTTGCCACTTTGAAATGTGGCAATTAAGGATTTACCACTTGCAATCTATGATATGTGTGCCTAGTGGCAAATCCTTAATTGTCACTTGTAAGAGCGGCAAATAGTTAATTATTCCCTATATATATAAAGTTTGTTTGGTTTAGTAGCCCACCAAAATAACGCTAGAGTATTATAAATGAATTTGTTCGAATTGATATTAATTGGAAGCCAAAATTTATATAATAGCAAAGAAAGTTCTAGAATTGTTTCAAACTGAGCATGTGCATTACCAATCATTTGGCTTCAAACCAAACCATCGTATTTACTGCTCAAACTACCAAAACAATTGGTATGACACGTTTTGGCATTGATCCAAAATGACCCATTGTTGCCTAGCAGTTTCATCCATAACCTCCATAACTAACCGGCTGCCAATGAAATTTGATCAAAATTTATCAAACAATTGAATTTACTTCATCCATCCCATAACACAAGGGGATTAAGCTTTTTCTTTTTCCAAAATTAAGGAAGTAGCAAAGTCGTGATACAAAAGTGATAGTTATAGGAATATAACTACAAAAGTTAGTAGATAGGGAATAAATAGTAGAAAAGTTAGTAATTGAGGAATAAAATATCTTATATTTTAGGATAAAATAGAAGAGTAAAATATTTTATCTCGTAGAACAGAGAGAGTATGAGCTTAATTGATTTTATCAAGTGGTTTCTATGTGGTCGGCTCGATTTATAAGGCCGATAACGTTCCTCGCGGACTATACTCTTCATATAGCCCCAAGCTAGTTGCATGAATCATATCATACTATAGTTGATATTTACTAACTTCTAAAGTTTAATATGCAAGTGTACCACATAAACCCACTAGCAATTATTATCTACAATATTTTAAATATCATGTAAACATAATATATCATTTACAATTTTATTGTATTTCTAGAACTCAATATGCAATATGCAAGTAATATCAAATCATTATCTCTACATCATTTTCATATTATTTAAATATATACATATCTCGCAACAAAGCATACTAATTCGAATACTTTGGCTACTAATACATACTGACATCCGTGGATTACACCGTTGGTTTGTCAAGGAAAATACTTCTAATCTTCTATACAACATTTTCACTCTTTTACTATTAATCTTGAAGTCCATAAATGTTGCTTCGAGAGAAAAAAAAATAACCCTGATGTCCAAATTAAAACAAATCAGCTCACCATATATCTCCAGACTCGATCACAAAACTCTGATGGACGACGCGACAAAGAGAGCTTGGGAAGCAAAGGCATCGAGTAGTACACATCTTGTCAAGTCGCGAGATATGGAATGGTCTTTTGTGGCGAGAGTGATGTGGAGTGAAGAATACAGGGCAAAACATCCGTGAAACGGACGAACTAGTGTACAGGAGAGAGAAGGTTAGGTTAAGGTTGAAGTTTATATGCAATGCATCAATTAACGTCTCGTTCTTTTCTAATCTAATTAAGACAAATTTTATCTCAGTTTTCGTTGACATACTTTTTTAAACTGCTAAATGATTTATAAAAAGTACATACTAACGACACCCGCTGCTCAAATCTTAAATAGACACCACCACAGATGCTTGGACTAAATCCCCCTATCATGTGCGAAAGGGCTTGTAGCCTAGTGGTTACAAGAGTCTCAGTAGCATCATAGGTCTTGGGTTCGACTCCACATGAGAGCAAATTTTCAAGGATTTAACGGCTTTGTGCTTTTAGTGGTAGGCGATGTAACCGTCGACAGCGAGGCGCCTATAGTGACTTCGTCAATCTTCAGGATGGATTTGTCGACCCAGTCTTCGAAGATGCTCTCATAAGGGTAGGGTTTGCGTGCGTGTGTTCATAGGAGTGAGTGCGCGTATGTTGTGAGTGTCTGTGTTGTACTGTATAATTCTAAAAAAAAAATCACCCCATCATGTAGTTCATCGCTATTTTACTCTTACCTTATCAAGTGTCGGCCTATGGTGACTTTGTCAATCTTCAGGATGGATTTGTCGGCCCAGTCTCGAGGATGCTTATAGGGGTAGGGTTTACATGCGTGCGTTCATAGGGGTGAGTGTGCGTATGTTGTGAGTGTCGTTGTACTGTGTAATTTAAAAAAAAATTTCCCATCATGTAGTTCACCGCTATTTTACTCCTACGTTATCAAGTGTCATACCAGTACGAGGTAGTACTACTATCTCTCTGCAGTCACTCCTCCTCAAGAGGCGCGCGCGGCAATTGCAACAGCGACGACAACAGTCATGCATGGGGAGGTGGTAGACGTAGACGAGCACGACGAGGAGGTGATCATCGTGGGCGCCAGCGTGGCGCAGCTGCCTGGACTGCGATGGTTGTGTCGGTTCGCTGTGGTGGCGCCGCGCCTATGACCGCCTCCGTGTCCACCTCCCCAAGCAGTAGTGCACGGGTGATGGTGTTCGCTCCCGCCTCCGCCGCAAGGTCCGGGAAGTGCGGTTCAACGCCGTCAACCTTGCCACCGGTAACTTAGAGCGGTATGTGGCGAGGTACCGTCGCCGCCAGTAAGAACGATGAGCGGGTGGTCCCCAACGTGGCCGGGATCGATGGAGACGTTCTCGGGGAAGACGATGCACGCCACCGACTATATATTTTGGTTGTATATATATATGATAGAATGTATATAACGTTCTTGTGGTGTTCGGCTTGGATGTAATATGGGGTGTTCTTGTGATGTTCGGATTAGGATCTGAGCTGAGTGGGCTTGATCTGAGCGTAGTGGAGCTAAACGTGATATGGACCTAAACTAATCTAGGAAGAGAATTGGAAATTGTGGAGCGATCTGGGAGGAATTGGAAAAAAAAAATCGCGCGCACTACACGGGAGGGAATCGGACTTTTTTGTTGCGTTTTTTTTCTTCCCATTTTTACCATACAATTAGGCTTCTCTTTTTCGCTCTTTTTTTAAAAAAAATTTAGATTGACGACGGAAACCTTTTTAATTTTTTTTATGCAGTAGAAATAGAGATAGAGATAGACGTAGTGATGCACATATTAAAAAATAAGGAAAAGAAACCAAAAATAAACTAAAAATGAAAAAAAAAGCCATCTGCAAGGAGACAACGGATTGAAATCCTCTGTAATCAAATGCATGGTACCTTTGAGACCATATGTTAATAATAAAGTTACTTGACTTCAAGTGCAGAGGATTCTGATCTGGAGGCGCCGCCCCCTCCCTTTCGGAGATGACCGGGGAGACACCCCGGAGTGAGGGGGCACGATTAGCTTTTTCGTATGAAGGGTGATTGACTGCTCGTCCGTCATCCGTGCAAGGGATAAGACGCCGCGGCGCCGCGGCCGCGCGCAAATTAAACAGAGGTTTAATTCCGCGGAGGTCGGTCGGATTATTCGCGAGTTTGTTGGGGATCGAGATAGATTTCGATGAATGATTGGCTCGATCTGAGACTCGACGCCATCAATCAAAACCCACCCTTATAAAATCCCCCCTTCTGTTCATCCTCCTCCTCATGTTGGTGGTTTGCATTGGCGACGGTGGAGAGAGCAGAAGCCACACCATATGCCATCCTCTTCCGCAGCCGCAGCTGATTCTGCTCTGCACGTGGACTCGTCGTCTGCTAGCTCCGCCGCCGCCGTTGATTTTGCCGGCTGCTACCGAGCTAGGTGCTCACTCTCCTCGAGAGTAGGGGCGGACACAGCTTTAGAATATAGATAGGACGAAGAACAGAGAGATGTTCACTCGATAAGATCAATCAAATACAACACATATCGTATTAATAGTTTATTCGTATAAGTGTCTCAATCTATTGGATGTTTATACCTTGTTATACCTAATTTTGATGGTCCATGGCTACTATAAGAGAAAATAGGGGGAGCGACACGAGTCGTAGCTTAGTTGATCGACCCACCCTGCCGATCCGCCCCTGGTCGAGAGCAAATGGATATCGTTGGCTATCGTCGTGCCTCGGTGAATCGATGCTTAATCGGTGAATCAAGCCGTGATGATCATCAGTGTGAAGTATTTCCTCCGTTTTAAAATGTTTGACACCGTTGGCTTTTTAGTACGTATTTGACCATTCATTTTATTCAAAAAATTTAAGTAATTATTTATTCTTTTTATATCATTTGATTCATTGTCAAATATATTTTTATGTACACATATAGTTTTACATATTTCATAAACTTTTTTAATAAAATAAATGGTTAAAAATGTGCTTAAAAAGTTAACGGTATCAAGTATTTTTTTTGAAACGGAGAGAGTATGATGATCTTTCTCCGGGACACAGCGACTTCTTGTTGTTGTTCGTGCTTCATCGACTCATCTTCACGGATCTTATTGATTAACGGCTCCGTTGGCACGGTCGTGACTTGTAAGAAAAAAATAATTTCGATTCCCTTTCTTTACATAAGATTCGTACGATAAATTTTAAGATTTTATAAGAGTTTATATCTATTCCATATTAAAAGGTGGTCAAAGTGGAAAGTAAATAAAAATTGCACTTTACGCATGATAAAGTGTACATTGTTTCACTTTGCACTAAGTTTAACACATATTTTTACTTTACACCAGGGTTCACTGATTTAGGTTCCACTTAACACCAGGATACATCATCAAATATATAGGATTTTCATGACATTTCATAAATTTTTTGAATGAATCCTCATCAAACATGGTCTAAATTAAAAGGTTTATTTAATAATTTTTAATCATATTTTACAAGATTTATGATACAACACCTAGTGAAAGTGAAATAAGATACACTTTAGTTGGTGTAATGTGTAATTTACTCTTTATTATATTGTCTTCCAAAGTGTGTAATTTGGATAATTTTACCATATCAAATTACTTTATATCTTTTCATATACGGGAGTGTTAAATTCGTTTAATTTGGGAATTTATCTTACTTGAGACATATTTTTTCGCCCAACATAAACCTCGTTAAAGACAGTACAATCTCGTATGACCGAGACAAGAACTTCGATACTTCAAACCGGGCGGCCAATATATTCCAATTTTACCTTGGCAGTAGAATAGAGCTTAACTAATTTCAAAATGGTTTACCGGTGTTTGTCTAGTAAAGGAAACATTCCGGCACAATCTATACTCATTAAAAGAGAAGGTATTAGTGAATTTGTCACCCCACCTCTTGTTAATCTTAAAACTTAGTTGAACTTTTTATCATTAGAAAACAAGCTAATTAGATAGCTACGTATAAAACAAGCAAATTCATGTTGTGCAAGAGGATTGATAACACATTGCACAACATGAATTTTAATTTATTTTAGATAGTATTATAATATATTTTTGTCAGGGTTATGGATACCACATACCTAATAGTAGTTGACTAAATCTCGGCAGGATCCACTACATACCATGTCTTATACGGGAACTGACTTTGAATATGGAGGGAGTTCCGGATAAGGAAATACGACCAGAGTTCTACATGGAAACGACAAGAACTAGTCGGATTGTATCTATATTAATTTCCCTAGTTCTACTTAGACAAGGGGACACCTATGAGTATAAATACAAGAACCCCTAGGAGAAGAGGGGAGACAATCAACAGACACGGAACAATAGATCAACATACAAGCCAACATACGCCAAGACAAGCCGCCGGATATCGACATCAGAGATATATGCCTGGATTGACCCTATCCGGTACCTACAGAGGCCGGCCGTAGGGATCTAGCGCTGTCTCTGATCTCGCCGGGCACGAACTCGAAGAGGAAGACTACCCTGTTGTCGACTATGAGTCAGACCTTCAGATCGCCATGTCGATAACAGTTAGATAGGCTACCCCAAATATTGTACTGGTGTGATTATGGTGAATAAGAGCAATACCGGCTTTGGCCAATAGGATGTAGGGTTATTACCTAACAATTCAGGGGTCTGAACATGTATAAAAATCCATGTCTCCATCTCTTTTACCTAAGTCTTGTACATATTCTAGTACCAACAATCCCCATACTATGCAAATACCGGAATCATGACATCAAACGTCGACAGTGGCGCGCCAAGTAGGGGGATTTTGGTGCTTCAGGATTTCAACGAGATAGGTTTAAGAGATGGATTCTCCAATAATAAGCTACTCGACGACTTCGGCTGTAGGGAGATCTAATCTGATCGAAGCATGTCTTCCGACTAGATCGGAACCTTCGTCATCAAACAATTTTTGATCTACTTAGATCGCAATCATCAAAGATGTCGCTGCCGCTGCAGAGGACATCTGCCTGGTATTACCGACCATCGGCGATCTTGAGGGTGTTGCCAAAAGAATACAAAACCCCGACACCTCGAGAGACCAAAACCTACACTGATCGACTTCATGTGTGGTTTGATCGGACTCGGAGAAACAGGCCGGACGACTAGGCCGGACATACTGCTGTCCAAGATCACCACGTACTATTCGCTCCTGATATGTGCACATGCTACGTGGATTCAATACATGCCCAGGCATGCAATGGTTTTGCCGATATGTACATGTGCAGAAGATAATTCAGATCGACTAACAAGGTTAATTAAGGTATTTAGTAGATTGATTTGCAGAAGATAATTCAGATCGACTAACAAGGTTAATTAAGGTATTTAGTAGATTGATTTGTAAAATTGATCTACTATTTTCGTAGATATATCCGGCATATATCTACATAGATACACAATATTTTATATACAATTTATCGTACCTATTCAGATCATACAACATTGCTAGATCAATAATTTATTATGTTTACTTAGAGCATGTTTTTTATACAATATCTATTGTGCAAATATCTCCGATGTTAAATCGACTACGGTTTAACACTGGGGGCTCGCTTTATTTTCTTCTGTATAAATCATGCTTGTTTACGGTTTACATAATCCCTGATATTTAATCTGCTCGTTATATCCTGATAATACTAGAAGATCCATGCAGTTTTTTGAGTACATACTCGACATTATCTGCTATATGTCTTATCTTCTAGAAAATATTTTTCAGGAACAATTGAGCACTCGAGTAGGTTGTGGTCGAGTACACCCCATTATCGAGAACATTCTCGACAAATGCGGAGTAATCGCACCTAACCTGCCAACGAAGACCGACGACCTATCTCATAGCACCGGCCATGGCTGGACTACTCGAGAAAAGGTTGTTAACGGATAATTCCTCGCTAACGTCGTCGGCTTTATCACCCGACATGATTGCGAACGGACATCAGGATATGCTATGAGTTGGGTATGTGAGTCATGCTGGCCACATGATATGCACATGTAATAAACCAACTTTAGCGCCCCTATAGGTGACTAAGAGACTCCTACTCCTGGTTCTCGAACCAGTGGAACGTAGTGATCTCTCTCGCCTTACTTCAAGTGGTCGAGTTACGACTACTACCTGGTTCTCGACCAGCGGTGTAGCGATTCTCCCACTACCCTTACTTCTAGTGGTCGAGTTTATACTACACCTGGTTCTCGTCCAGCGGTGTAGCGAATCTCCCACTACCCTTACTTCTAGTGGTCGAGTTTAGGCTACACCTGGTTCTCGACCAGCGGTGTAGCGAATCTCCCACTACCCTTACTTCTAGTGGTCGAGTTTAGACTACACCTGGTTCTCGACCAGCGGTGGAGTGATTCTCCCACTACCGTTACTTCTAGTGGTCGAGTTTAGACTACACCTGGTTCTCGACCAGCGGTGCAGCGATTCTCCCACTACCCTTACTTCTAGTGGTCGAGTTTAGACTACACTAGGTTCTCGACCAGCGGTGTAGCGACTCTCCCACTACCCTTACTTCTAGTGGTCGAGTTTAGACTATACCTGGTTCTCAACCAGCGGTGTAGCGATTCTCCCACTATTTCTACTTCAAGTGGTCGAGTTGGGACTACCACCTCGTCCTCGACCAGAGGTGTAGCGATTCTCCCACTATTTCCACTTCAAGTGGTCGAGTTGCGACTACCACCTCGTCCTCGACCAGCGGTGTAGCGATTCTCCCACTATTTCCACTTGAAGTGGTCAAGTTACGACTACTACCTGGTTCTCGACCAGCGGTGTAGCGATTCTCCCACTATTTCCACTTCTAGTGGTCGAGTTACGACTACTACCTGGTTCTCGGCCAGCGGTGTAGCAATTCTCCCACTATTTCTACTTCAAGTGGTTGAGCTGCGACTACCACCTGGTCCTCGACCAGAGGTGTAGCGATTCTCCCATTACTTCTACTCCAACAAAGTTTACATCAGGTACACAATATCGCCAAGTGTTTTACCCAAAGATCCCTTACCACGATGACACCTAGCGTTGAAACCTATCCTACTGTCCCTTTACGCCGTCTTGACAAGGCCTCCGAGGAACCTAAGGGAACTTCGGCTGGGGATGCCCAGAGCCGATAAGGCCTTGTCGGATCCTGTAGAGACAAAAGACCATTTAAGATCTAGTCGTGTAAGAGTTCTCGTCGTGCGTATTAACCAAGCCATGTAATCGGAAATTGGATTTTCCAACTTCACGGCTGGGGGCTAGGATCAGTGCTTGTTGAACCAAGGCAGGTCAAAGGTCCAAGAGGCTTATCTTCTGAGAAAAATTCTCCGATGACAAGGCTGGGGGCTAGGGAGAGTATATGACTCAACAAACTGACTAATCGAAGTCGGTAAAAGAGAAGACGCTCATATACAAAACATTGGTCTGTAAATTTAATTCATTTTTAGTTTTCCATACATATTATAACATTGGTCACCCTTTGAGCGTTCGCTCGGGGGCTATTTCTATCTAATATTCTTTTCTGAGTATTGATTTCAGGAAAATTCTATTCGACATCGTTGAAGACTCCATGTCTCTATGGTTCTACACCCAGATCGACTAAGGCGAGTATGACAAATGTTGACAAGGCTTCGTCGCAGGCTCTGCGCCTTCTCGATCGCTCGAGAACGGTTGGTGGATCTCGATAAGGAATACGGAATGAAGAAATGGTGTACCCGCCGAGATAAAATTCTTGACTTCAATCCAAATTCTCGATTATAGCAAGATGGGAGACTTAGTCGTATGCTCTGTACTTTCTTAGTTGACGTTGGAGATTGACTCAGACAAACTCTATAGGTGCCCGCACGAGGCTGATAAGGGAAGTCTAACGTTATCTCTGAACTCACCGAGAACGGTCACATGAGCTCGATAACAGTTACTCCAAGGTCTGCGCGCGGTTGAGAATATGAATTCGTTCATTTGCATCGAAGTCAGAGGCTACTGTCAAGGTTATAGATACCACATATCTAATAGTAGTTAACTAAATCTCGGCAGGACCCACCACATACCATGTCTTATACGGGAACTGACTTCGGATATGGAGGGAGTTCCGGATAAGGAAAGACGACCAGAGTTCTACATGGAAACGACAAGAACTACTCGGATTGTATCCATATTGGTTTCCCTAGTTCTACTTGGACAAGGGGACACCTATGGGTATAAATACAAGGCCCCCTAGGAGGAGAGGGAAGACAATCAACAGACACGGAACAATAGATCAACATACAAGCCAACATACGCCGAGACAAGCCGTTGGATATCGACATCAGAGATATGCCTGGATCGACCCTATCTGGTACCTACAGAGGCCGGCCGTAGGGATCTAGCGCTGTCTCTGATCTCGCCGGGCACGAACTCGAGGAGGAAGACTACCCTGTTGTCGACTACGAGTCAGACCTTCAGACCACCATGTCGACAACAGTTAGATAGGCTACCCCAAATATTGTACTGGTGTGATTATGGTGAATAAGAGCAATACCGGCTTCGGCCAACAGGATGTAGGGTTATTACCTGACAATTCAGGGGCCCGAACCTGTATAAAAATCCCTGTCTCCATCTCTTTTACCTAAGTCTCGCACATATCCTAGTACCAACGGTCCCCATACTATGCAAATACCGGAATCGCAACATCAAACGTCGACAATTTTCTATTATCTCTGTAACAAAATTACAACTATCCGTTCATATTGTATTAGGTGATATTAGTCTCCAGTTAAATACTACCTCCGTCCCCTAATATAAGGGATATTCACTATTTTCTTATAACGTTTGACCACCCGTCTTATTCAAAAAATTTATGCAAATATAAAAAACGAAAAGTTATGCTTAAAATACTTTGGATAATAAAGTTAGTCACAAATAAAATAAATAATAATTCTAAATTTTTTTTGAATAAGATGAATTGTTAAACAGTGTAAGTAAAATATCAAAATCCCTTATATTAGGGGACGTAGAGAGTAGTTAGTTATATTAGAAAAAAAAAGAAAAAAAAGAAGGTCATGAACTCATGATGGTTTGTTACTTTGTTTGGTCAATCGTATATTGAGATGGATTGCTCCGTCTCAGATTATCCCTTAATCTCCATCATGTTACTTTGTTATCACCTTGGCGTGTCAGCGTCATTGGTAAATTTAGTCGTCTATCGGACGAATCACCCTCTTTTTTTTCTTCTTCTCTGATTAGAAAAACAAATCACACACTTTGACCAAATAAGCTTTTGAGACCATGCGTGATGTGAAATCGTTCTAGAAAATGGTAATTACGGCACTGATGGGAACGACCGCACATTTATTGTCTTGCACACGAGAAACTCTTAAATTCCGGTTTGCCCCTGGAAAGTAAGTTAAGTGATATCTGCATCTTTAAAATAGACGAAAGGGTACACATCCAAATGAATTCAGATAGACCAATGATGGCGAAAGGGGTCTTTAGTTTATATGGGATAAAATGAAGAAATTGTAAAGTGAGATGATTCTCAAATTTTATGAAATATACATATATTTTTCGATATATCAATGTTTATCCGCTCATACATAGATGTTGGCGTGTTTTTGTCTCGATGTATTATCGTACATCTTAGATTGGAGAAACACTTTTCTTTCTACCAATTTTATAGAAGACAAACAACATATCACTAGCATGCGAGATTTCTCTGGCTTCACCAATACTTTATCAATTGATTCAAAATGTGGACGCTTCATTGCTTTTTAAGTGATTAAGCCATGTGGCTTTATTTCAGCCTCACCCTACTTTTTTGTCATGTCCATAAACCACATAGGCACAGAACCAACCAAAACAGGTTGTTAGCTAGTCAAGTTTGTAAGATCAAGAGTGGCCTCCAAGTTGTTCAGTCAAAATTAGAAATAACCAGTTTATCCAGGGATGTGAATGCAATTCTCACCTGAATTTAATTCTCAATTAACCAGGTACTACTAATTATTTTCTCCCAACATCCCCATCGATCCTGACTTTGTCTGATCCCCACTGTTTTTCTTTTCCTTTTGGCCACTCTTTGATTTGTTTTTCTTCTTTTTTATTCTATTGAAGGTGGAGACTTTTTTTGGTTTGGCCGCAATCCACCACCCCATTCCTATCCATCCTCCTTCAGCTTCTTCTCTCTTCTTCTCCTTCTCGACTGTCCTAACAAAATCGATTCTTTTTTCTTCATGGTTGCTGCGACCTTCGATGCCCCTATGCGGAGTGAAATCTCCTGCTGGGGCGGCTAAAAATCGAAGATTTCTGTCGTTTTGATCCGTCTTTGGTGGAGCTTTTTGAGCCTGATTTATGCGATGGGCTTCTTGGCGTGCTTGTTCCCATGCCCTCAGGAGGAGAGGGATGAGGATGAAGAACCAAGAAGCAGCCAGCGAGTTAGCTCAGGTGGATTTAATTTTTCTTTTTGGTGGAATTCATTTTTATGTTCTTGCAATCTTGCTTAAAAATCGGAGTAGAAATGTTTGGTGCTGATTGGTTAGTGTCACTTGTAGCTGTTCTTGTGGAGCTAAATATGCTCTCAGGTATAAGAGGGGCTTTTCTTTCATGCTGTGGAAGGAAAAAAGAATCGAGTTATTTGTGATCCATCGATCTTAATGATTGTGCTGTTCGGTTGGGGATGATTCAGGCTGGGGTTGTATATTAATTTATTTATTTTTATTTAGATACTAGACTTATTGTAGTCAACCATCAGGATTTTTCAATTGTTTGCTCATTTCCCCCTTTTGGTTTGTGGTGGGAGCAATTATTCGCGCAATTCATCTGAAGTCACACGAGAGGATCCAAAATTAGAAGTTTGTTTGTAAGTTTGGACTTTGGAGTGCGTAATTTCACCGGGAGAAGAGGATAGAAAGAACATGAATTAGTTGAAGCGGAATTAAAATTATGAAGAAGACGAACACTGTGGTAGAAAAGGAAACAGTTTGGGTGAACCCCGAAGAAAATCGCTAATTTTCTACTATTCTTGTTTTCGATTTCCAATTCTGTTTCTCTTTCAGGATGTATCGAGTCTATCTTCATTAACAGTGGATGTGTTCTTTTCTTCCCTTGAAATTTCTCAATAACAGTGGAATATTCAAAGTCGTCAGAGAGTTGCCCACTAAAGACTGAAGGGTCGATAGATATGGTTGGAATTCGGCGAAATAAGGGACATGGTGAAGCAACGATCTTCACTTTGCGCGAGCTTGCTGATGCTACCAACAACTTCAGCATGGAGTGCCTTTTGGGCCGAGGAGGATTCGGCAGTGTGTATAAAGCATTTCTCAATGATAGACAGGTTTCTATTTTCTACTCGAGCACTCAACTCCTTATGCACTTCGAGTCCCAAGCTATGCCGCGAGCATGAAACAAGCTTTTTCAACAACACTACTTTGAATACTTTGTGATATTGGTAAAAGAAACTGTTCCTTTGGTCAAAATTAATGGGAATGCTTAGACTATTGATGTTAACAGAAAGTATTGTTATGCTATATACCCTTTGTATAAATGTCTAATTTGGTTCCAGCATTTGCTGCATCGCAGGTTGTTGCAGTTAAACAGCTTGATCTAAATGGGCTTCAGGGAAACAGAGAATTCCTTGTGGAGGTTCTCATGCTCAGTCTCTTGCATCATCCTAATTTAGTCAAGTTGTTTGGTTACTGTGTGGATGGAGATCAGCGCCTGCTTATTTATGAATATATGCCATTGGGATCACTAGAAGACCGCCTTCACGGTTAGTATTTTATTGGAAATTGTATAATATCCTCTGTTAGCTCCTAGAAAAACCTGAAAGTTCCCTAAGAATCTGTAGTTGTGTTAGAAAACCTTTGATATTTTTCATTGTTACATCATCGTGATTTAAAGCACATCTAACCACTTGAACATGGTGAAAAGAACTGCCTTCTAGGTGAGAAGAAATAAAAATAAATAAAGAGCTGATAATTTGGCACCTCTTTCAGCATTTTAAAGATCAGTAGCTGATACTGATAGTACATAATAAGTTCAATATAGAAAGAGTTCAGAACTTCTGTACTTTTGGATTTCCCTGAATTCGAAGTGTGTTTTCTGCATTCTATCTTGGCAAAGAAAACAATTGGTTTTCTTCAATGTTCCATCCATCATATTTTCTAAATTTGAATTTCTATTATAATCTGTTGTATCTGAAGATGGCTTGAAGTAATTCCTTTAAATGCTAAACATCTCAACCTTTTACCTTCAAATGGCTATTACTATGCCTTGCTAAAACATCATTTGACCTTTTTCTTATGTATGATGGTGCTATTGTTTTTGGCATTGAAAATTGTTATCCAGTATTTTGGTAGACCTGTCTAGGATCCAGATTAGTTTTGTTTCCATTGTCTTCTGCATCTGATCAAAAGCTAAAGCTAGCATAGAATGTTCAACTTTAGGCAGATCTGTCTAGAATCCAGTGAGGATTCGAGGGCATAAATTTTCATAACCATCCATAACCACTTTTTTTTGTTTAACGAGAGGACCCTGCAGTGTATATTCAATAATAAAGAGATAGATTCAGCATGTCGCTGTTTATCACCCTCCATGTCCGTTTCTACCATTAGACCACATGGTTCAATAAGAATTAAAATTGTTCTTTACATTCCAGTAAGCTACTTAATTTCCTTAAGTGTTATTACTGGATACCCTGTTAAAAATTTGCTGCCGATGCTTTTGACAGATCTCAGACCCGGCCAAGAACCACTAGATTGGACAACACGGATGAAGATTGCTGCTGATGCAGCTGCTGGTTTGGAGTATCTGCATGATGAGGCCATTCCAGCAGTTATTTACCGGGATATTAAGCCGTCAAACATTCTTCTTGGCGAAGGGTATAATGCAAAGTTGTCCGACTTTGGACTTGCTAAACTTGGTCCTGTTGGTGATAAGACTCATGTGACAACCCGTGTCATGGGGACACATGGTTATTGTGCTCCTGAGTACCTCTCGACTGGAAAGCTTACGATCAAATCTGACATTTATAGTTTTGGTGTGGTCTTTCTTGAGCTAATTACTGGACGAAGAGCGCTTGACAGCAATCGGCCACCTGATGAACAAGACTTGGTTGCATGGGTATGTTTCTATCAATACCAGAATGTTACGAAAGGTCACAATGATCATATTTTCACAAAGAAAAACAAAATGAGGATAAAAGATGTATTGTTTAAATGGCAACATTGAAACAATAATGGCGTAATAGAATTATAGAAAATGCTACAACACCTTTTCTTCTGTGATTAATTTTTATACTACAACTATCATTAACAACATTGTGCTGTGTGGATAAGGATCAAAAATGGTATTTGGTCGAAGTTAGTAACATTTAATTAACGGTGCAAGAGTGGGGGTACTGGTGCTATTTACACCTTTTCAAATATATAGTGTGACCTATGTTCTGAGAACAAAGTAAATTATATTATTAATTAACCTCCCTGTATGCATCCTAATGCCTATGGAACAGGAAGTAAATGTCTCAATCTTGTGTGTCCAGGAGTTTCCTCGTTCTAGGAAATTAATCTTATCTGTTTCTTAACATACCCCCTCCGTCCCAAAAAAAAAATCCAATCCTGATTTGCTTTTTTCTGGGACGGAGTAGTAGGCCTCAGTAGCAGTTAAATGACCGTTCATCTAATTTATTGGGTGTCCTCATAAATTGGATCTGTCCCTTTTTCATCATTTGATCCCTTGAATACTATTATGTTCTTAATGTTGAATGTTCTATCTGTCTGCAGGCTCGTCCATTGTTCAAAGACCAAAGGAAATTTCCAAAGATGGCGGACCCCTCATTACACGGCCACTTCCCGAAAAGGGGTTTGTTCCAGGCCTTGGCTATTGCAGCAATGTGTCTGCAGGAGAAAGCGAAGAACCGCCCTTCCATTAGGGAGGTTACTGTTGCTCTCTCTTATTTAGCATCACAAACACATGAAAGTCAGAACACTGCTGCTCGCCATACACTGCCTGGCCCTTCTGTACCAAGAATGCTGGATAATCAGATTAACCAAGACACTTCCTTGCCCAGTCAACATGGAGTTCATATGCCACCGCTTGCCGGGACGGATCACATGGTACAAGAAGTCAAGGAGAATTGCCGGAGCAGTTCGCATCGACCGGGAAGGGGCAGAGTTACCCCGAACAGCGCTGATAGAGAGCGTGCTCTTGCAGAGGCAAATGTATGGGTCGAGGCTTGGAGACGTCAAGAGAAGACGAGCAAAATGCGGTAATCGACGAAAAGCTTCTCGCTGCTAGCTCCATTTGATCATAGGAACAGAATTGACAAGGTATGCCACAGATTGCATACGTTTTGAAGAAACCGCGGACCGAATAATAACTGTTAGAAGACGATAGCGAATTATAATGATCAGTGAGTTCTTCTGTGGACCTACACCAGAGTGAGCGCTTGGGAGATTTCACCGGTGAAGTCTACTAAATTTACATCCAGACTTGTTTCACTACATACATGGATTCTTATTTCTCATCATATAGATAATTTAGCTTCTATAGGTTAAAGTCGCAGGAGGGGATCTGTACATGTAAATAACCCCCTCATAACAGAATTGGCAGATGCAGAGCATACATATATTTCTTTTCAGTAGTTGGATGTCTCTTGAGAACCCATGTACATGAACTGGTATATACATTTTTCAGATGTTCTTGGTGTTAACTCTCCCTGGCAATTATCTGTTCTCATCATGCAGCACAGGTAAAAGTGTGATAGATTTGTGAAAAAAAAGGAGATGAGGAGGCAATTATCTGTCCTCATCATGCAGCACAGGTAAAAGTGTGATAGATTTGTGAAAAAAAAAGGAGATGAGGAGAGATGCTGAATGGTGATGCCTTGGATAACAGGCATGCAGTGTGGAAGGAGATCTGTTCCTCTGCAGTGTTTGTTTCAGAGCTGTTGCTATTCATGGTTTTGTCATGCAAGAATAGATTAATGCGACATTTTTCCTGAGCTCCTAAATGGTGCGATTTTTACAAAAACTTTGTATAAATAAATTCCTTTACAAACTGTTTCAAATCTTTTTTTCAACTTTATAATAGTCAATGAATTTGTTTGTAGCCTCCAATAATTATCACAAAACCATTTAGCTATTAAGGTAAAGGAAAAAAAAGGTAGGTGTAACCAGCAGAGGCTGTGAATCAGTCAGGGAATCGCTGTAAAAACACTGGTTTTTCGCATGTGGATTGACGTTGGAGCAGTGGAGGATTCTTAATTTGCTTCATCTGTCATTACATTATATCAAATCACATGAATTAATCAATTGCTCGCTCGTGAAAACGATGTGGAAATCTGTGGTTGGACTTAACTATGAAACTTCTTCTCGTTTTCTTTTGAACGAAAACTTAGCTATAAACTCATCAAATGACAAAACCTTTTTCACCAAATGATCATTGTAGAGCTAGCAGCTCAATGGAACACATCAAAATGCATTATACCGTTATGCACCAAGAGAAAACCGCTCATAAAAAATAACACATGAACCGTTTATTATTTCTAGTAGATCACACAAACAACTGCTATTCAATAATACTCCATTTGTCCCAAAATATAAGAGATTTTGGATGAATGTGACGTATCATGATATTACGAATTTAGATATAAAATTTATCTAGATTCATAGTACTAGAATATGTCACATTCATCTAAAATTGTTTATATTTTGTTACAGAAGGAGAAGTGGTTTATGTTGGGTCACATAAACCACTATTATTCAAATAAATCAATACAGAGTAACTAACCCATAATCTTATAAGATGCAATGAATCTCAAATAAATATACCGTTGTTACTATATACAATATATTGATACAAATTACACAACAATTCTACAGAGAGACCATCGTTGCCACTTTCCACCAACAACTCAACTTTTTTTTTACCAGAAAAAAAAAGTTATGAACTGCAAACTCCTCCAAGACATGCTCTGATCAAACCAGAAAATCCATCACATATATTTCTACACAAGAACACGTTAATTAATTACTCCCGAAAACATGAAGAAGAAACACGAGCTAGCTTCATCGCACGGACAAAAAAAAGAAGAAAAAAAAGGAGAAAAAAAAACACAAGAACTAAAGCTTAGAAATCAAGCTCGACCTGCACCTGCAGTGTTCTTCATGGTTTCACTCGCCGGCCGGTCAGTCAGTACACGCAGAAGCCGCGGCGGCGCGGCGGCGGCGCGCCGCCGCCGGCGAGCAGCATGAACATGATGACGACGATGGCGACGAGGAGGATGCCATTGAAGAGGTTCTCGTCGATGACGAGAAGGCACACCTTCCCCATGAAGCCCAAGCAGATAATTTACTAATGATCTCCTCCGATTTGATTAATTACTTCGATGGCGAAGAAGCAGATCGAATGCTAATAATGATCTCTCTCTACACTAATCATCTTACTCTATTTATATCGACTTATCGAGGTGCGTGTGTGAGAGAGAGAGAGAATGGATGCTTTCTGTCTCTCTTTCCGGGTCAACTTCCAGAACCAAGTCCAGTTAGTTTTAACTAAATTGGTAATCTCGATTAGCAATAAAATTATGCGATTAGCAAAAGTAAAACACGTTTTTTGCAGTTAGGTGATGCGTGGTTAGTGTATTTTAATATTTTACGGTGTGTGATCACGTAGTTGTTGTGGTCTAACCGTGTGTGACGAAATGGTACGGCGTTTTGGTTGGTTTTTGCTCGAGTTTGGTGGTATTTCAATTCCGGGCTGAATTTTGGGAACTGTTCATTGACATATCAAACCTAGATAGTGGGAAGATTTCATTGGAGATTATATGTAGTTGGTAGTTTATACTTTTGAAAGAGTTTTTTTTTTTTTGGAGTGTGTGTATGGACAAAATCACTCTTGATAGAGGCCAGTTCACCGAATATAACAAGTACAAGTATAGTTATCAAGAAAAAAAAAGTTGATTGGTGTTTGATTCGAGACAAATCTAAACATACTTCCAGCTGTTTTTTTAATATTTTTTTGGAGAGGAAATCTTTCCAGCTGTTTGTTAAATTTAGAGAAATGGAGAAAATAAATTTCTTGTGGATCTTTCCACTTGTAACTTGTCAGTCTCATGGACCACACGTCTCTTTTATTTATTTACACCTGTCTAAATAACTGTTCTTTTGTATTCATGGATCATATAAATCGCCAAGAAAAATCACTCCCTTAGCAATTTGACAAGGACGTAGCTAATTAATTATCATGTATTATTATGGAGAAAAAGGGTTGGTGTGGTACAATTATTATTATCACACATTTCATAGCACATAGGCAAGTTGCACCAACGGCTTGAAGAAATTAAATCCGGTGGCATGTGCGTATACCATCCTCATTATGTCACACCGTTGATATCATAAAAAATGTAAAAAAGAAAAATCCTCTAAAAAAAGATGACATGACATCGCGTTGTAATTACAAAAATATGTGGTGCAAAGCACGCTTGAACAAACATATACCCTGCGTTTGATCTTGATCGATCCCTACCATAGCTAATTAATCGTGATTAACAAACTAATTTAATGGACATGCGGGATCCAACACCTGCGCTGCGTAAAGTTGTAAGCTCGCTGATATAATACAATAAGAATCTGTGGTTAATGGACGATTGGTCAAGGGATCAGTCCAAATTAAGGCTCAACGTTTGTATACCAAATACACGGCCTGGACTTCACTGGCTTAATTTATGAGTCAAATTGTGGACGAAATTTCGCTAGGCACGGTTAGTGAACTACCGTGGACAAAGAAGCTCTCCCTAGATTTTATTCATCTTTCTCAATGGCCATTTGTCACTCCGGTTCAAACTAAATCAACTAAAAATACAAATATTTTCTACTACAAGTCGCTCTCAGTTGATTCTATTCAACTCTTGTAACCACAGGGACAGGTCATTCTCAAGGACCAGTTTTGTGAAGAAGAAAAAAAATCAGTCGAATTGTGGAAACAAACAAATGTGTGGAAGATGCAGTGCAAATGAGGGAGAAAAGACCTGCCTATGTCAAAAAGTTATATTCTGGGACGGAGACGAGATCAACTCAACTGTGCACTCGTCATCTTTGATCTTGAGATTCACATATATAATAAAGACCTGGAAGATGCATTATATGGTCAGATTTCAGAGTCGCCGTCTTCTGCTGCTCCACACACCACACACCACACGTATGCAGAACGGCAAAAAGAGGTGGACAGGGATCAAACAAGAAAGCCAAGTTCTTGTCTGATCTTTGTTGTCTTAACTTTGTTATTAGTACTAACTTTTACACAAACGTGATAAGGGAGATGAGGGGAAAAAATGCACTAGCTGTGTTCTTAGAACATTATTATTGTCGTGTTATAGAAAGAGGAATCATGTACGTCACATAGCATATCTGAAAAAATGGTATGATCAAAACTCAGAAGAGAAAAGTTGGCCAGTAATGATCATATAATCACCGTAGATTTTCCTAACCGAGAACACTGGAATTATCTAGTAGTAAAAGGGACCATTAGACAGTGGCAGCTAGGTTGATAGCGCCATGCTCCAATATAGTCCTGTTGGTTCACGGAATCACAGAGCTTTACAGGCATTCATAACAATAAATTTCCACCCCGTTGCTTGGTAAAGTAAAAGGGAGTGTACAAATATACATGATTTAAGGGCTATGAAACTCTACAGCATTACATGGTGAGAAACTGAAAACCGATGAAACGCCAACCAAAATTGGCACAGGGGAAATACAGGAAGGGTTTTGGCCACCAGCTGCCTCTCCAGATTTGGCCAGAAATGGTATACTGAAAGAACAGCAGCTCCACGTTGCATATAGATAAATGATCACACAGCCAATCGGATGGTTCATCAGTCATCACTTCGTGGCATGTAAGGGGCATCGGATGGTGAGAACCCTTGACCATAGCTTGGTGCAAGAAACGGTGAAGAAATACAAGGCCAAGGCCCTCTCTTATGATCCCTATGAACATCACTTGCACAATGCCAACCAAGCCAGCACCTGACCAAACTTCGGCTCAACCACAGCGAGGTAAACGCTGCAGTTCAGCACCCAAATATGAGGCGGCGTCAGCAAGGCGGCCATCATGTGAACCCTTGAATGTCGACACGAGTGCTTCTACTCGCATCAAGGCTGACAAAGATATCGACACGATCATTCCTTGCGCTAGATATTGCCTGCAGGAGAAGGCCAGGCAATACAGCAGGCGAGTCAGCCTTAGGCAGGTGCCATGCTTCAGCAGGTCCAGAACAACACTCAGTTTAGGAAGATTGGTCAGCAAGCCCACCGTAGCCTCCCGAGGTGCTGCTTTGAGTAACAGTACCAAGCAGTCTGATGCCAAATCGCTTATATGTGGATCTGAACTTCCAACTAGGTCGAGGAAAATGCCCATGTTGCCACCAAAGTCGCATATATCCATGACGCATGATTGTTGATCGACAGCAATGCTCATGCTGAAGGCACTATCAACAAGGAGTGCAGGCTCTTTGGAAAGGGCCACAATTTTGTCGCTGCCGATGCCACGGATAATGAATGCTCTGCAAAGTTCCAAGGTTGGTTCAAGAAAATCATCCATATCTTTTGCAGTCACAAACTCCAGCAGGTTCCCTATTCTTCTGACAACTTGAAGCTGAGAAAGAATGTCGGTGTCCATATCGGGAGCAGATGCCAGTGCAAAGCAAAGCTTGACATTACTTACATTTGCATTAGACAAATCTCCTAGCAAAAATTCAAAGCACCGGGATACTGTTGCTTCATTGAGAATATCAGAAACCTTAACATAATCATGCTCCATCAGCATTACCAGAAGTTTCTGGGCATATATAGGTATTGGATCTTCATCCTCTGCAAATGATGGATACATGGGGAGAAAATACTTCTGAGAGATCTTTTCCAGGTCAGATACTGTTTGCTCATTAGACGTTAATGAAGAGTCACTGAAGATCACAATCATCACATCGGACAGTATCTTTAAACATAGGAATCTGGCATCACCATCTTTATTGCCCTTGTACAAGACGGATAAGCTTGGAAGGATTCGACTTGTGAATATTTTGTGTTCATTAAGTATAACAGAAGGCTCCTCCGTGGCTGCCTCCAGAACCCTCAATAGTGTCATTTGAAAATCATCCCGAGCCTGGATGTATAAGATACACGTAAATAATCAGATAAGGTCAAGATATGTTAAAAAATACAGTAGTAATGCAAAACTGTTAAGGCAAGAACCACAGCGCAGCATCAAAACAAAGGATGGGATTGATTTGACACTTAAGTGCAGTTACAAAATGAATGTGGTCGTCATGTTTTTTCATCATGGCATAACCGTGCGTGAAGTTCTTAGATCATACCTGAAATGGTGCTTCCAAAATTTTCATAAGATTTGCCAACTGAAGCAATACATGGCTCGTCACAACTCTGTGATTGAATGAAACACTCCCAAGAAGATGAAGGATAACAGGAAACAAATGAATTATGCTCTTTGGATGAGCTCGTCCAGTTAAAGCAGTAGCAGCTCCATGACGCTTGCCTCCCATAACCTGTTGTATATCACTAGAGACAGTGTCAAGGATGCCTGGGACCAATGAAGCAACCAACTGCACAAATGCTTCTGTGCATTGATGAATGAAGCCTTCCTTCTCCTTTCCCAATCTATCAACTGCTGATAGTAGTTTTGCATTGCAAAAGAAATGAGGAAGCCATCTTCGACTGTTCTTGCAAAGAAGAGCAACAAATAGAAGGGTTTTGCCACGCAGAACATCAGTTCCCTGTTCAATAAGAGAGATGAGTCCAGGAACCAACTGCTTCTCTTCTGTTAACGACTGAATGTAGCGGTTCATGGTTGGTATGATTTGGCTGTTAACTAGTGCTGAATTCAGAAGATTCAAACTGATCTGCTGCTCACGTGAATTGCCTTTAATGAGTGTGCATGCAATATCCTTGAAGGCCAGCCTCTCCAGTATTAAATGAATACAAGATGAGCTGAAGCGAGCTAAGCGTGCCAAACAAGATCCTGCGATAAGTCTTGTATTCTCCTGCTTACCAGTTGCTCTATAGATGTAACACAGGTGACTGATTACATCTTGGGAAGCGAAACGTGAAGTCCAATCTGTCCCTTGGCTACAGATGTTATCAATGGTTCGTAAAGCATAAAGCTGGGCTAGATCATCTTCACCTTTACGCAAGATTGATGACACCAGCGCAATTACAGAACTTGGAACCTGCACAACTTGCAAAGTAAAATCATTAATAAAACACAATAATTAATGTCATAGTTGTGAATCAAGAGAAAAGGATTCCTCACATGTATGTATATATATATGATATATATACTACTTGACCAGTGAGATATGAAAGTAAAGGTCTCATTAATTCATTAACACTATTACATAGCTGACCTATATATGGTTTCACAAATACAAGAATATAGCTATTAAAAGGAAAGCAGGTTAAAACACTTGAAAGAAAATTGGTATGGAATTATGTCCCTTAAGTTGATCAGGCCCTTTGGAGAGGCAAAGTTCAACCTATAGGTGAGAGCAAGGTTATCAAGTTGCAGAAACAGAAATTGACAAAGAGATCCACCCTCAATTCATGGACATACAATCACTAAAACTAACGGATAGATGTAATTTGAATCACTCCTGATTAGGTTAGCCATTGAACAGGATTGGTATGTGGTTTTCTGTAAAATCATACAGGTTTGACTAACAATAAACATGTGCATAGACACAAAATCAAAGAAAAGAGCATGTATATAAACATAATTTAGTCCATATATTATAGTAATAGTTATGAAGGTGGGCAGTGTGATTATGTGGTTATGTGAAAATTCAATAATGCAGTATATACTTTCAACTGAAAGAAGCTTCCACTTCTTTTTTTTTCTAAAACGCAGAACTAAGCGTCATTCCATTGAGAAGAGAGAAATATTTACAAAGAAAAGGTCAAATGACCCTTCCCACCAAGAACACTTCCCAACAAGCGTCACACATAAGTGAGGCCAAAAGGAGCTTCCACTTCATAACATAAACAGTGAGCAAGGCACCTACGTTCCATGCAGGAATCAGATTGAATCAGTAAAAGCTCTTAGATATTTCTAGCACCAGTAACTTGCCATTGATCTTCTAACTTCAGGTTACTATATAAGATAGCCTAAGCATATGATCCAACAACATGCAGATAAATTACTAAGCATGCAGACATAACATACTCATCATTTTGAGTTTCTGACCTGCCAAGAAGCTGTGGCCCTGTTATCCTTCAAAGGGGATTCTTGGGCATTGATTTCTTTGGTATCTTGATCAGATTGAGTAGAAATGTAGAACAGTAATTCTCCTAGTGTTGCCATACAGAATCTCCGGAGTTTATCATGCTTGTCCCTTAGACCATCTGATAGTGCATTAAAAATCCCTGAACTTGCCAGCTCTATATCAAGGATAGTGGAGTAGCGTATCAACAATCCCATAAGTGAAGCAATTTGGACACGCAATACTGAAGTTTTTGACAGACGGAGCATTTTTATAAGCAACAGCATAATTGGACCATTTGTGATTATATTTGCAGCATCAGAATTGATGCTTAACATCTCCAGGTATTTGATGATATTCTGTTTCTCTGAAACCTGAAAAGTACCACTTAAACTCTGAAGTATCTGACTATTGAATGCATTCATTTGTTCCCGTGGCAACTTAATATAATCAACAGCAGGAAGAGCTTCAAACGGAAGCATAGGGACTGTCTCTACAGCTTTATCTCCTTTCCTACCAGGCATAACTGGTTTAACAGCAAGATCTGCTGGATGCCAGAATGCTGCAGAGATGTCAGATGGCTCAGAACCAGCTGCGGCACCTGAAGTTGTCTTTGCTCGTTGTGCTTTCCTCATACAAATACTTGGTGGAGTGGCCACCACATCAAGATTTTCTGAACAATTCTGCTCAGTTTTTATCATGGTTTCAGCCTTAACTGGGCCTTCATCTGTGAGCATATCCATCTGATTACTCATGCAGTTCTCTTCATTACCATCAGTGCCTTGAGTGGAAAGTTTTTCATCTTCTGCGGATCCAGGATTGTCTGATCCATCATTGTCATCAGGTGCATCACCTTCTGGATTTTCACCAAAATCAAGTTCCATATCATTGTTTTCAATCTTAACTTCAGTATCATTCTCAGAAGCTTCTGTAGGGTGTCGCCTGTAGTTCTCCTTGTCTTTCTCTCTCTGCAAATTCCTCTTAGCTACACGAGACATCCTGAGGATATTTACACCCTTCAACCCATCAGCCTTACAGGAAGGTTTTGCATTGTTTTTCTTACCACTTAGCACATTCTTAACAGGGGTGAACACCTTAGCAGAATTTTCGTCCTTCTTCCGTAGGCCATCACGGGGCTTGGGTGGTGTGGACTGTCTAGAAGGTTTATCACCATTTCTCTCAACTAAATATGGTGTAGCAGAAAGGTCAACCATGTTGTCAAAGGCAGGCTGAGGAGGTAAAGGAATAATTGACATTCTGCTCCTCCAAAAGTGATGCTCGCATAGTTCAGACCACTGTAATCTTTCAGCAGGATCTTTCATGAGTAAGCAATTGATCAGATTTTGAAAGGATCTTGATGGGTTATCAGGCAAAGGTGGTGTAGGATCTGAAATTATAGATTTGACTAGCTGGGTAAATTCATTAGCCACAAAAGGGGGCCTTCCTGAATAGCATTCATACAATACACAACCAAGTGCCCAGAAATCTGAAGCGTATGAATGCACTCCTCCCTCTTGGAACAACTCAGGAGCCATATAACATGGAGTCCCCTTCAAAGGTTGCGGCACCTACACAAGGAAAAATTAAGCTGGGAAAATAATCAAATGTAGATGGAAACACAAGGAAATGAAATGAGATACAAAAGGAAAATGGAAGCTCACATCTCCAGGATTGGTCTTCTCTATGTCTTTCAAACGCCTTGCTAATCCGAAATCGCACAGCTAGAAAATTAAAGAAATGTATATCGTTAGTTACAAGCTATTGCCTCACTGTATGAATTATTTGATCCAGTAAGTACCTTCATGCACCCAGATTCATCAAGTAAAACATTTGATGGTTTCAGATCACAGTATATAATTCCTTGTGAATGCAAGAACCTAAAGTCCAAATTGTTTTGACAAATAAGATTTCACACATCATACAGTAGAAATAATGAAACAAGGAAAGAAACTTTACTGAAGAGCTTTCACGAGATCATAAGCCAGGTCATGTATAGAATTTTCAGGCAGCTTCTTATCCTGCAGGTCATTGAAGAAATGTAAAATGTTCATATGCAAATATACTAACACAAAATACTAAAAATTTGGATACTAAATACTAAATATTAGAGCATACTTAAATGTGACAACATGTACATAAATAGACAGCCAAAGCAAAAGTTTTTAACCTGTCAGTTTGACAATGAATTTTCCTTCCATCCTACTACCTCCATCCCAAAATATAAGAAGTTTTAGGGTTAAGCCCGAATGAAGATTGGGGGTGGGGGGAGGGGAGGTTGTGATTGGTTGAGAAATGAGAAGAGAAAGTAAATAGAGAAATTAAATGGGGAAGGTTGTGATTGGTTAAGAAGATAATGTAGGTGAAGAAGTTGTTATATTTTGGGATGGAAGGAGTACCAGCTATAAGCTAAAAAATAATGAACATATGGTTTTCTTTTTTTTATTTCTTAAGGAGCAAACAAAAGACATCTCAGCATGCAGAGAGAGAGAGAGAGAGAGAAATACTTGTAAATGAAGCAAATGCAAATCAAATACAAACGTGTGCTATTATACAAGTAAACAGCTGACAGAATGCTTTGAACTAGAAAATGGAATGCTGCTTAAACTGACAAGCAAGATACCTGCTCAAGCAAGCCCTTTAGGTCTCCACCAACGCAGTACTCCAGTATTAACCAAAAATGAGCTGAGGTTTCGTACCTGGTACCACAGGTACAGGCATAAGTATGGTTTGTAGTAGAATGTTAAGGGAACAATAACGATGATTGAACCAAACTGCCAGACTATACTTGTCATTATTGTTCTAAAAAGTGAACTGCTTGCCATTATTGCACCACAAGATCTGCCAACATGAATAAATAGGTCAACACTAGTCCCCTAGAAACGTACCATGAGTAAAATTTCAGAACATTCGGATGATCTAAGGAATGAAGCATTCGGACCTGCAAACAAAAGTTCAAAAGTACTATTAGTGGAGTAAGCAAACATCCTCATTCCTCAGGCTCATTAACTATTTTTCTTACCATGCTAGCTAAAAGATTATTTTTTAATCGAAGATTAGAACATGTGCTCATCTTCTATCCAGAAAAATATCACCTAAACTACTGATCTTCACTCTTAAGCACTTTGCTCAAAGAGACATCCAATAAGTACACACGTACCTAAACAAAAACAAAAAAACAAAAAGAAGGTACATTCCTGACCAAATAACACAACATTTGACAGCGCACCAAATGTAACTTGCCTTGACTCATTTCATCTTCTCTAGAAATGGCTATAAGAAATACATTGTTTTGCACGATTATCAGGAAATCAAAATCTAAACAGCATTCCTAGCTTAAGCATGTAAAGTGCTTTTTCCAAGGAAATAAATAGCAATCCACTAGTACATCAAGATACTATATAAGTATATAACGAACAATGTATACATTCAGCCCATTGAAACAACACCAGCTTACAAGGAAACTCTGCGCTCTGCAGAAGCAGGAATGCATGCCCAGAAAACAGCGGTTAACGAAAACCACGGTATCCACAGAGTCTAAAACAGTCACCGAAACTATCAAGTCAATCTTGGATATCATATGACGATTTGCTTCCGAGAAATCCATAAGCGCGCGATCAAATCACTCCAAGAACCATTTCACGGTCCAAATTAACCAGCCCGCCACGAGCCAAGCCCTCCGATTCAAAATACCACCCCCAAAAATCGGGGCGGCGCATGCCTACCAGCTACTACTGATGAAAGAGCAGGGAGACGACGACGCATGCCTCACCTCATTGAGGACCTTGGACCGCTGCGACTTGTCGACGCTCTTGACGGCGAAGTACTCGATGCTCTTCTTCTTCCGCCCCTTGTACACAGTCTTCCGGACCACCGCACCCAAAAAAAAAAAACACCAAAAACAAATCAGAAATCTCACCCATCTGCACCCAATCCGAGCGGATCCGAGGCGCGGGGAACACAGGGAAGACGAGGAGAGGAAGGCGGAGAGGGGGGTTACCGAGTGCTTGCCGCGGCCGATGGCCTCGTAGACGTGGAAGTTGTTCATGGCGGAGCACCACCACCACCAGCAGCAGCAGCAGCAGCTTCTCCTCCTCCTCTTCTCGTCGACTTCTCGTCCACCTCTCGTCGACGGCGACGGCTAGGGTTTGCGATTTGAGGCGGAGGAATGTGGAGGGGGGGGGGGGGGGGGGGGAGAGAGAGAGAGAGAGCGGGATTTCGATTTGAGATTGGCGCTCGATCGGCTAGTTTTGGAGTTTTTGGGCGTTCCGTTTCGGCGTTAGTTTTTTCAAACTTTTTTTTTTTCGTCTTCGGGTTGTGCTATTTTTTCGGATGGATCCTTCGCTTTTCTCCATATTAATACGAAGTCCCCGTATTGCGGCTCGGTGGACAAGTATAGTAGAGTGCAACGGCTACAAGATTTCTTTGCATTTTTTGAACGCAAAACAGCGATGGAACCATCTACCAAGAAAGTGTTTTTTTTAGCAAAAAAATAGTCCCATATGGTTATGATTATGTGACAATTATGTGGATTTGGTCTAAACCTAATGTGACATATGTACCCATTTTTAGTTTTTTAAGATAAAATTTAAGCTCTCTTGGATAGATTAGTTTTTAAGATAAAATTTTCAGCTTATTAAACCAAAAACAAATTTTAAAGGAGAGATTATACGTAATTGTTGATACTTTAAGGCCCTGTTTCTTTTAGCTTGGAATTATTATAATCTAGATTATTGAGTCAGATTATTATAAGCTAGATTGTTATAATCTGTAGTAAAATAAGCGGTTAGTTGTTTCTTTCCTAGATTATTAGAGCCTAAATTATTGGGTTTGCAAGTCTAAAGAGGGAGTGGGGTGGCATGTTGGATAATTTTTCACCCAATAATCTGAAAAAAGCTCACTTAAATGAGCTTATCAGATTATAATAAGCTAATTCAATAAATTGTCTGTTTCTTTCAGCTTACTCCCAATAATTTAGATTATAATAATCCCAAGCTGAAAGAAACAGGGCCTAAGGGCCTGTTTGGATTAATGTCAAAATGTGCCCATATGTAGCTTAAATAGTAAATGTGTTAGTTTGATTTGAAGCCAAATGATTGGTAATGCCCATACTTAAATTGGCATAATTCTAGAACTCTATTCACAGTAATGTATAAATTGTCTCCCAATTAACATCAATACAAACACATTCACCTTTAATACTACCCTACCAAAACATTAGTGGTGTCAAAATTTGCTTAAATTTTGGTACGGTACTAAGCCAAACAAGCCCAAAATCTTCCACATCTTCCCTGATTTGAACGTGCTTATCGTAAAAAAAAACCATGATTAAATTATTGAACTATGGAGGACTGGAGGCTATAAATTATAATCTAATTTGAATTTAATTCCAAAAGAATATTACGAGCCCTTAGCCCGGTCAAAATATCGGGCGTGGAAAGCCGCCATTCTATATCAGCTTCATGCTAGAGCACCTCTGCTGTTGATTCAGTAATTCACTTCTAAATTTCTAGGACAAAATTTCTATGTTTCCTTTCCTAAATAATATGTGGAGCTCCAGAGTCCAGATTCCGGCCATTGGATCAAGCCATCCGAGCACCGTATCGCGTCATTAGCCCTGCACAATTTCAGAACTTCCAGCAGGAAGAACACGGGAATACTATCGAAGTGTGTACTCCGAAAGCTTATTTGCAACTGTCAACTTGGGAGAATTGCCCTTCAAAGCTATTCGTCAGCTTCTCGGCAGCTGCTTCTACCCTCTGATTGTCCTGAAATTAAGGTAAATAAATGAACTCTGTAAAACTACTGTTCTGGGGAATTAGATGTAGTACTCCATACTGGAAATGCATACTCCCTCCATCCCAAAATAAATCAACCTAAGGCAGGATGTAACATTACCTAGTACAATGAATCTGGACAAGGGCATATCCGGATTCGTTGTACTAAGTAGTGTCACATCATAGCATAGATTAGCTAGAAACTAAGGTGTCCCATTAGTGCACAAACAGGACAAGCTTACATCTGTATGCAAATTAGTTGTTGGTGGTTAACGATTGTCTTTGCTTTGATTAAAACAAGGGTGCCAAAAAAGTACATAACTTCTCTTATGTTATTTCCAAAGAACTCGTAAAGACAAAAGTTTTACATGCTAGTATGCTGTTCTGCGGAATAAATGGAGTCTGCTACAAAGAGATCGAGCACATACCTTCCCAAAAAAACTCACAACCAAAGGCCCAGATCTTGAGATCCGATAACAACCTGCACGTCAAAAACATTAACCACCAGATCAGATGAGTCGGAAAGAATATATAAAGCACCAGAAATTTTGCAAAATCATTTCCCACAAAGAAAATAATGGGAGCATCAAATCATACCTATGTATACATCAGAAAAATATATGCATAGTTCTGCAACCACTGGGGCAATTTTAACCTGAAAAAGAACACAGTAAAAGTTTATCAGATACTGAGATACATAATGAAGTACTTCTCCAAAAGTAAAAGTTCCAATTAACTAACTTGCTAGTTAATTGGAGAAATTTTTCTCCAAGAAGTGAGAAAATTCCCTACAGGATTTTCCAAGAAGTATTTTTTTTCTTTTTGAGAATTAATGGATAAGGTGGATACTAAACGTAAAAATGGAATTAACAAGTGTGCAATATTTATCCAATAGTTGCCAGGAAAGTAACATCTAGGATTTTTTTGACGGGAAAGTAACATCTAGGATTGAAGGAAGGTAAAGACAAATAGTGAAATATAAAACAGCTACACAAAGAAACAATCGCGAGGCATAGCATTTGGTCAAAATCAAGATTATTGAGATACATCAATAGAGGTCATTTACATTGTTCTATTTTAATGATTGATAAGTGAAATTATTTAAGACCAAACATACTATAATGATCTATTTTGGAACTGACAGGGATAAAATATGAAGGAACTGATTCTGATAACACAACTAGAATAAAAACAAAGCAAATTCTGACTGAGTCGAAGAGACATACATCTAATAGCGACGTGCAGAGATGCTTTGACACAAAAGATTTAGCCATCACTAAACCGCTCTCTTGTGTGTCTAGAAGACAACCCCACTCCGTTTCAAGCTCATCCACATTAGTTGCCGCGAGAATGACCACATTTTTGCATTTGATCTGCATAAGAAACCAGTTATCTATAAGACAAATGAAAAAAAAAAGGAAGCAATTTCCGACTCTCTTTTCATAGTTTACAGTAGGCGTTTTCGTCACTTCCTAATTGGATGTCAGACTTTTCATTCAGGCATACTTACTAAACTTTGGATATATGTTAATACCTCTGTCCCGAAATATAAGGGATTTTGGTATGCGACTTAATAAATGTGCATGGACCTTGTTACCACATCAGATTATATCATTGGCACATGCTAACTTTGGAGAAATTAGACCCCTTGTAAAGCCAAAAATATGTTCACCAAATATGTATTTCAGAAGTAATTCAAAGAAATGCATTAAAACAACATAACGTACCAATGGCAACGGTAGCATTTTGTGATGCAATAATTCCGTAATACCTTCTGGCAACAAAGCCATCTGAAAGAGATGTGGAGTTAAATGATAATACTGCAGCTTGCACTATGCTAGAATAAACATGCACAGCACTAGATATTCAAGAATTTAATTGTATTTGCGAACCAGATTACCTCATTTCGATCACCAGTGTAATTGTCTCCTATCAGTTGACTAAGGTATTCTTCAAACTCTTCATCAGGAGCCTATGAAAATTCAAATTAAACATGTTGATAACAGTAAATGGCATTTGTGATTTGTTCAGTCAAATTCATGAAGCAACCATTTAGTGTATGACAACAGTTCAAGGCTATGCACATTTTTCCAACAGAACCAGCAAGAGAGCTGAAAGGTATGCACACTGAGGACTTTCTATATTTCAAAGGGCTGTCATAAGAATATTTTCATGTGAAACTGCAACCAATAGAGCAACAAGCTTTCTATTTGTCATCTGAAATAAGAAATGCAGCAAATGCACAAAACAATACTAGGAACAATGATTTTATACAAAGTCAAACATGAATGACCACTCTAATAAGACATTGCTGAATTACTTGTATCACTAGAAGCAAGATGATTTTAGAATAAAGGAACACTGAAGAGCAGAAGCTCAGCACAAAGTAGAGGCACAGCAGAACTAGAGCAGAAGGATAAAGGTGATCATGACTAACAATTAGGCTGGGAACCTACTATAACAAATCCTACAGCGAAAAGTTTCAATGAACGCACCAGACGAACTCCAAATGCTTTTGCAACGCCAGCCAGCGAAATGTCTGAATGTAAAGGCCCAAGTCCTCCAACAAGAAACACCTGAAATACAATGTGAATATCATCACACACATTATTAATCCAAAAACTTCATAAAATGAAAAGGTCGATAAGCTAACCATGTCATCTGAAGATTTGCAACGTTCAACTTCTTCAGCAACAGAATCAATCTGCATAACAATAATTTCTGTTAGATATTATGTGCCAGAAAACTGGCAAAGTTGGCAAGTAGATTGCATAGTTCACAGCAGTTGCAAGTAGGCTGCAAGCTCCCACATGGAGCCTATAGGACATACAACTATTTCGATTCATTTAACTTATCTTACTTCATTGGAAACAACTGCTACATGAGAAACTCGCCAGCCAATTGCATGAAGCTTCTTGCACAAGCCTGCACCTAGCTTATCCTCAACTGTGCCGAACCTGAAATACCACGCACGTGCATCAATAATTGTATAAAACAACTGTCAATGAATCATTTACACAAAAAACAATAAACCAGAGTATCAGCACGGCAACACCAAATTCTCCAACAGTAGTAAAGAAAAATCCTTATATTTTGAGCTTTGGAATGCCTGGTTGCACTTTGAATTGACTTTTAATGATTCTGAACACAGACAAATGAGTCAATGAAATTCATTCCACTATCATTTTCCCCCCTAGAAATGAAGATGTTTCTACTGTATCAAATAGTGGGAGAGGTATAAACACAGCTGATCACATTTGCTCTTCAGTGTCCAAACTACTGATAAAATATACTTGTTGCATTTATCCAAAAGGCAATGCCAAAAAATAAACTAAATTAGTGTAAATGTACCATAAATTAGAGAGAGAGAGAGAGAGAGAGAGAGAGAGGCCAGTGTGCCAGTACTGCCAAAGAAAAGGCTGTTGGAACTGCAAGAACATTGGAATGACAGAATTATATCTGTAGAGGCAAATTGGAAAGATTACTCACAATATTTCGTCACCAACTACAATGATCGACGCTGAGCATGCGATCGTCTGTTCCACCTCAGTACTGTTTGTACCATTGCTTGAAACAGAACTAATATTCTTCTTTGTTCTGCCAGCTCTTTCAAGCCTTCCGTCTGATAACATGTATGCTGGCCTAAAACTTTTCCCAGTTGTTGAATCACTAAGAAGCGCATTGGGAACAGTATCATATATGCTTCCAATGGAAGTATACCTAGAAATAACACAAGTACATGACATTGTAAGATAAACTAGAAAGTTTATATGGAAATCTATATAGTACTCTCAAGTGGCTTAAATTACAAGGTAACTTTACATAGCTGATGTTCCACAAGCCATTTTATATAAATTTATTTAAAGTAACAACATGATAAACGACATTTTTTGACCCCCATAGGTATCGATACGCTAAACATTCAACAGAAGTTATGCATACAGACCATTAAAATTTTGGATTATGAACATGAAAAGGAAACCTACCCTTGATCATAGAGGCTGCAGTATTTCACCTTACAGGTCAACAGGAAAGACCAAACATCCCTGAGGCAGAAGTATAGTGTTCCTTAGCACATGAATATTAGCAGACTAGGAGGCACCTTTTGATTGATTTACATGATCAGGAGGAAAACCTGTATGACCAGTCCAATATAGGATTGACCCTCATGAAAGGAGGCCAGCCAGGTGAACTAGGCGAGAACTGCTCTTGACCAACCTATAATCCCAAACTGTAGTAAGTAATAGGTTTATCGGGAGTCTAGGGACATCAATAAGTGAAAGGTCTATGGGCATGAGGATTGGACATAACAAGTCTATCGAGATTTGAAGAGCAACTAAACAAGGGAACAAGAAAATTACTGCATTTGGATCGCCAATTCTAGTACCAATAAAAATTGCTTTAGTAGGCCTCTCTTTCAATAGGCCTTCTAGGCCAGACTTAAAATCCGAGTGGATAGTTTCCAGTGGCAAACCATAACTGCGGAAAACGGAGGACAAAGAATATTTCATTTAACTTCTCAAGGTTAGCAAATAAACAAAGACAGCGAATCTTAGTGATTTCTTACGTCGAGACAGTTTCATAAGTGAATAAGTTGATTTCAGGGAAAGCACAAGGGCTCTCAAAATAGATGGTGCGCACAGGACAGTTTTGGATAGTATTCATTTCGACTTCACCATCAGAGCTTGATTTGTGGAGGTAGTAGCCAGCCCGAAGTAAATGCAACAGAACCTATTGATATATAGCATTCATATCTTGTTAAACTTGCTAATAGAAAAAACCGTCACTTAACATACAGAAGAAAAATGACAAGCAAGAGAGATTATGAAGATATTACTGTTGAATCCTTCCCACCATTAAAGCTGAAGGCAACTTCCTCAAACCTGGAAAATGAAATTTCTGAGAATGAGATTTTGGATGTTCCTGTATTCAATGTATATATAAAATGAGAGCATTCAAACCAACCCCACCCTCTATTAAATATCCATCCTGGACAAGTGCAGAACCATTTAAAAAAACTAAATAGGGAAATTAAAGGATAGGGTGCCAAAAAGAACTGTCAATATGCATTTTGGAAACATCTGCCTTGTGCCTTATTCACATAATCCAGGTATAACTGGTTGAAGTTTTCAAAGAAGACTAAGTCCCCGTGCACTGCAATGATATTAAACTCCCCACCAGCCATTACTTATATCATGTTCAACACAACTGGACATCCCACATTCCAGTTATTCAAGAAGTTTGCATGATTAGAATTATAATTCATCATTCACTGAAAAAATCTTTAGTGTCCTACAGAAATGTCATTATGACCTCACCAAAATATACTCTGCATTGGAACAGCATGAAGATTTGGATCAGAACATGTACACCACCATACTTACAAGCTAAAAACATAGCAGTCACACAACCCAGTTGGCACGATAAATGTGCCTGATAGTATAGTTAGGAGAAAAGGTAAAAATTTGACTCCAACTATGTGATTTCAAACACTCAACATCCTCAAGAAATTGGTAGGCAGTGTTGCATTTTCACTCGAATTACATATTCTGAGCCGTTTGAGATATAGAAACTGAAACTAAAATTTAAAGTTTATGAATCGATGCATGTAATTTTAGAAGCTACTTTAAAGCATGTAGGCACATACTTTCATCAGAGACTCAGATTATTTAGCTCAAAATTTGCAGATGTATTCCTCTGCAAAGGAAATGTGGAAACACTGGATGGACCTTTCCCTGGTTTAAGATGACGTGACAAACAAGCATCATGGGTTTTCATTCCCCGTATGGATGTAGTTTGATTTAGAATCTCCTTTCTCATCCAAAGAAACTCGATTTTAAGTTTAAGTGTTGACTAAAAAAGGAAACAGTTTACAACTCACAAAATGGATGTATAAATATTTAGCTCATCAGAACTGGCATAAGAACAGCCGATACAACCTGACTAGCCAACAACGAAAACAATGTACCTACTCCCGTTGTGTCAGGACAGCATTCAAGACACAGGTACTTAAATCCGTGGTCCGAATCAACTGAAAATACAGTTCGACAGAGGAATCCAGCCGAAATCCAATGGATCGAGACTAGACGATTGTTGCGGCAGCCAATCCAAATAGTCTAGACCGTCCTAAAAAATTGCTACTAGTTGATGTTCAGAAACTATAACAGCATACACCATTGCACAAAGGGGATTAAGAAATCGAACAGGCAAATAGGGATGAATTTTCTGTTGGTAAGGACACACAAATATAGAATGCATATCGGGATTAAACAGCTGCAGCGACCTGCAGTTTGGGATCTAAACCCCCAAGTCGATATTCCTCTCTCCAATCTGTGATTACCACATGTATCCCCAAATCCATCCGAGCTGGATGAACCAGCCAAACCAACCCACTCGTTACCGGACACGCGCCAAACCAAACCCGACCCGATCGCGGAAAGCAGCAACCCAACAAATCTCGCGTTGATCATCATCGAGCTAAGACACCACCACCACCACCACCATCACCGCTACCACGAATCTAGTGAGAGGGGAGGGGAGGAGGGGGGGGGGCGCGTACGGGTAGAGCGCGAAGGCTCGCTGCACGACGTAGACGGCGTTGTCGTACTTGGTCCGCAGGCGGCGGTCGCTGCTCCCCCGCACCGCCCGGTCGATCTCCATCCCCACACCTTACTCCTCCCTCCTCCTCCGGAGAGATGCCGAGCCGGCGCGGAGAAACGACCAGGGGGGGCCTCTCCACCCGCAGAACAACACGGCCGCCGCCGCGGCGGAGGGGAGGGTGGAGAGCTCCGCCGCCTTCTACCGCCGCCGCCGCGGCGCTGCGTAGGAGAGGAGCGGAGAGGGGAGGGGAGGCTTTGGCTTGGCCTCCACAAAAGGGAGTGGATAGACGGGGGCACGTTTGCGGATGCTGTTTCTGCGTTGGGATCTTTTTTCCGCTTCGCTTTCGTTTCGATGATAATACTCCTTCGTTCCTCTACTCCTCCTCCCTATCGTTCTCTTCTCCTTCTCCCACTCTTCCGATGTTCTTCTCGTCTCGCGCGCGTTCGGGTGAGTGGACCCGGCACGCCGCTGACGTGGTGGTCTGCAACTCTGCACTGGAATTTCTGGTGGCGTTTGAATTTAGGGACTTAACTTTGTTTATATATTTAGACTAATTTCTGGTGGCGTTTGAATTTAGAGTATTAAATATAGACTACTTACAAAATTAGTTATATAAATAAAAACTAATTTACGGGATAAATTTTTTAAGCCTAATTAATCCATAATTAGAAAATATTTATTGTAGCATCATATAGTCTAATCATGGATTAATTATGGATTAATTAGATTCAATAGATTCGTCTCGTGAATTAGTCCAAGATTATAGATGGGTTTTATTAATAGTCTACATTTAATATTTATAATTAGTGTCCAAACATCCGATGTGATAGGGACTTAAAAGTTTTAGTCCCATCTAAACAAAGTCTACTTACTCCCTCCGTCCCAAGATATAGGATCATTCTATCCTACTCCCTCCAGTCAAAAAAAAAATCCAATCCTATACGTGTCCAGATTCGTAAAGATTTGCTTTTTTCGGGACGGAGTGAATCTGAACAGATATATGTATTTCTAGTATAAGAATGTATCACATCTTAGTTTTTATGGGATGGATAAAATATATTGAATCTGAACAAATATATGTATTTCTAGTATAAGAATGTATCACATCTTAGTTTTTATAGGATGGATAAAATATATGTAAGTATTTTTTATGGGACGGAAAGAGTACAGGTAGACCCGAGATTACCTGATGGGGCTCGTATATCCACGACCACATCTCTCTGTTTCACGTCGGAGGGTCTCTTTCCATCTGAACCTTCTCTTATCCATCTGTTTACTATTTTTTTTTCAAATAAGTGAGGCTCATATATAGTTGTTTATACTATTACATATCTACTAAATACTTAATTGATAGAATAGTCATCGATGATAAATATGTAGCATAAACAATAACGAGCATTGAGAAAGTAGAATTAACCACGCTTGTATGGTTTAATCAAAGGTCTTTTCGACAAATGGATTTCTATCGCCCCTTTTTTTGGGAAATCCCGAATTTATATATACATAAAAAGAACTTGACGTATTCATGTATACTATACCGTCCGAAAAAAGATAAATTCTAGCTATTAATTTGAACATATATATATATATATCCATATTTACTGTTAGGATTGGTTTTTTTATGGGATAGAGGGATATATACAATCGAGTGCATATGCCATTTCTTTAAATTGGCGTATAAAAGGACGACGGTTTGAACTAGCCTTGGGTAGGTTACTGCTTTTACACGTACTCCTTACTAGTCTGCAGATTAGGTAGATGTTGGATGGATTTTTGGATGGGCATGCACATTCGCATTGGCGACCCATGTAGCTAGCCAACGAGCAACAACGTCCCCAAATAAACAAGCGAATCTCGCATGTACTATACAAATGGACCAGGCGTTGTGGCGTGGCGTGGCGTGGCTGAATTGAACACAAGCTTGATAGAGAGTTCGTTACTCGACTTTAGAGCAAGTTCAATAGTATAGCCCACTGCTAGTTCCAATTTATCTATAGCCGATCTAATAGCTAATTTATACAATAGTTGTTTACTATATTATAAATATATGGTCCTAACTGTCATACACATATTGTGTCTTAGAGTCCGTACTGTAATTTGTAGCCAGCTGCTCTTCTCTCTTATCATTTATCTCATTAAAATATATTTATAGCTGGCTAATAGTCTACTATTATACCTGCTCTTAGTGACCATACCATTCGTTAATGCAGTAGTAGTATACTGGATTTTATTCGGAATTAAAACATCGTCTTGGAGAACGCAAGCCAAAGGTACAGTTCTTTTCTCCAACAAGAGTTAGATGTAGATTAAGATTTTCGTGGTACGCTTTTTAAACTGCTAAACCGTGTGTTTCATGCAAGAACTTTCTATATGAAAGTTGCTCTAAAATACCATATTAATCTATTTTTTTAAGTTTGTAATAATTAAAACTCAATCAATCATATATTAATACCACCTCGTTTTACGTAAAAAACTTAATCATATATTAATACCACCTCGTTTTGCGTAAAAAACTTAATCTTCATCTTCAAAAGAAAAGAACACCACCAAAGTTGAGAGAGATGCTACCCAACCAATCTCACACCGGTTAATGCTAAGTAAAGGAAAAAAACAAACCGAGATGTATTTGATAGTGTAGTGGTACGAGGTGTGTGGTTTTAACTCTGAGATCTCATGTTCAATCTTTAACACACTCATAATTTCTTCGTAAAAACTGTTTGGAGCGAAGGCTCTCCATCCAAATCTTGTTCTTCTTTCTGAAAAAAATTGCATATTCTCATCTTTTACAATTATATAGGTACAAGTTCTCGACAAGATTTTTCTGAAAAAAAGCATATCCTCATCTTTTACAATTATATATAGGAACAAGTACTCGACAATATTTTTCTGAAATAAAGCATATTCTCATCTTTTACAATTATACAGGTACAAGTTCTCGACAAGATTATGGCTCTGTTCGGGAGGGAGGATTGGAACCCTCACTCTTCAGCACGCAAAACGAAGCAGCGTTTAGCACGTGATTAATTAAGTTTTAGCTAATTTTTTTTAAAAAAATGGATTAATATGATTTTTAAAGTAACTTTCGTATATAATTTTTTTGCAAAACACGCACCGTTTAGCAGTTTGAAAAGCGTGCGCGTAAAAAACGAGGAGAAAGAGTTGAGAACTACTCCTAACGAACACAGCCTATGTGAGCATTGATACTCATAGAGAGGTATCGGTGAATGAATATATATACTGTCAATTTTGTGTCAAATATGAATTTGACGCAAGAACACTTTGGCCGCAATTTCCCCCCCTTAAGGGCCCTTTTGAATCGCAGGGTTAAAAAAATGGAGGAATAGGAAAATCACAGGATTCTGACAGTAATTGAAGTGTAAAACAGAGGATTGTAAAATACAGGAAAAACACAGGAATGATCGTTTGATTGGACCATAGGAAAAATACAGGAATCGGATGAGAGAGATAGACTCAAAGGAAATTTTTCAAGAAGTTCAACCTTTTGCTAAGTTTCCTCCGAAATCCACATACAATGTGTCATTCCATAGGAATTTCATAGGATTTGGAAAGTTTCAATCATTTGAATCAAATGGCTAAATATAAAATTTTACTATAGGATTTGAATCCTATGAAATTCCTATATAAATCCTTTGATTCAAAGGAGCCCTAAATCTCATAGTTGAAATGTACTGTACTACAGTAAACTTCATCGACTCATCTGTTGTTGTCGTGGTTCATCAGTACTCCCTTCATCCCATAAAAAACTAACATAGTACTATATGTGACACATTCTAGTACTATGAATATGGATATACCTCTGACCAAATTTATTGTATTAGAATATGTCACATCCAATTCTAAACTATTTTTTGTGGGACGGAGGTAGTACTGCTGATTAATTGTTTGCAGTATATTTACCTTCCTCTTATGCGTTAACTTTCTTTGCTCTGCTAGCCTTTTAATGCGTTCCATTTGAGATACTCCCTCCGTCCCAAAATATAAAAAATCTAGGACCAGTGTCCAAATTTATAGTATTAGGAAATGTTATATCTAATCTTAGGTTTTTATATCTCAGGATAGAGGGAGTAGCATGTATGACAGTTTAAGGGGTTGTTTAGTCATGTACTAATAAGGTTGTCTAGATTTGCCATATATTTTTTTCAAGCAAATCCTAGCCACACTTAAGCGCTAAGGCCCTGTTTAGATCCCACCCAAAAAAATTTCACCATGTCACATCGAACGTTTGAACACCTGTATGAAGTATTAAATATATGCTAAAAATAACTAATTGCACGGTTTACGACTAATTTGCGAGATAAATCTTTTAAACCTAATTGCTCCATCAGTTGACAATATGGTGCTACAGTAAACATTTGCTAATGATGGATTAATTAGGCTTAATAAATTTGTCTCGTGGTTTACTGACGGATTTTGTAATTAGTTTTTTTATTAGTACCCGAACACCCTGTGCGATACTCTATATAATACCTGATGTGCCACTAAATCTAAACACCCTCTAAGTGAATATTGCTGAAATTTTTTAGTCGCCGTCACATGAGACCTGACCTATAAACATGCCTGGTCTATCACTTAGCTGTGCATTTGGGACGTACGATGCCAAATAGAAGTGTACCTGGAATCATATCAAGGGCAAATGAAATGCATCATCCATTTGAAGGTTTACATGAAAGAGTAGAAAAATGAGCTGAAGGTCAGAAGGGAACAGCTAGGAGTAGAATCTTGTTAGGTTACTACTACTCGTACTTATTAATTTGATGTGATAAATTACACTATCGCCATGTTTAGTTCCAAAATAATTCTTTAAACTTCCAACTTTTTTATCACATCAAAATTTTACTACACACAAAATTCCAACTTTTTTATCACATTTTTCCAATTTCAACCAAACTTTTAATTTTGATGTGACTAAACACAGCCTATGACCCACGGGGGATAAGAAACCTAACATCTACCAAAAAGGTGTGACTATTGAAAATCATAAAAGGCTGCAGTACTTGACCGTGCAGTACATCATTGTCACAGCAAAGCTTTGGAATTGGCTCCTCTGAAAAGAGAATGGAAGTCCGATTGACTCGCATGATCAGGAGACAATCCTGTAAGACCAATTCAGGAATGGATTCACCCTCATGAGAGAAGGACAGACAGGGGAATTGTTCTTGACCAACCTCAAATTGCACTACTGCAAAAGAATCAATCAAGGGACTCGCCGCATTCGGATCGCCGTTTCTAGTGCCTAAAAATTGCTTTGGTAGGCTTCTTCTTTGGGAAGGCTTCTAGGGCCATATTTGAGGAACTTTTAACGAACACAACTTCTCCCAAAATCTTAAGCTCTTTTAAACAGTTCATATTCTCACTTAGATTCCCATTCTAGAAAATAACAAGCCAAAAACTGAAAAACCCAACTTTTCTAAATTCTCATTAGTTGGATTCTTACTGCACTGGTAGAGAAACCATCTTTGGTCGGTCGGCCGAAATCCACAATAATAGTCTCGGTTCCATAAAAAGGGGACTAAAGATGATCTTTAATCCCGGTTGGTGGCTACAGCGGGCATATTTGATCTTTAGCCCCGGTTGGTCATCTTTAATCCTGGTTCATATGTTGTCAGGGGCTGCGTCAGGCGGGAGGCGGCGGCCGGTTGCGTCAGGGGCCGCCAGCGCCGGTCGGGAGGGCAGCGGCCGGCTACGTCGGGGGCGGCCGGCGCCGGTCGAGAGGCGGCGGCAGACGGAGAACTTCTGTTTTTCTTCTCTTCTCTGTGCTATCTGATGAATGCTGAAGATGTTGTTAGATGTTGTTGTAGATGTGAACTTTTTTTGTCTTTCTCTGTTCTTTATGATGAATGCTCATTGTTCTGAAGATGTTGTAGATGTGAACAAGTGTAAAGAATATGGATGCTTTGTTGTTTGATTTTATTCATTCGATCTATGATTTAGGCTTTGTTGTTGATTTTATTCATTCGATCCACGAGTGAAAGCTAAAGAATAATCAAAAATGAAAAAGGCCAACCGGATGAAAGGGAAAGAAAAAAAAAGAAAACCAAAACTTTTTAGGGACCATATTTTTAGTCTGGGACTAAAAATCGATTTTTAGTCCCAGTTATTTGAACCGGAACTGAAGATCGCAATCTTTAGTCCCGGATTCGTAGTCCCGCTTTTTCCAACCGGGACTACAAAGGGTTACCAACCGGAACTACAAAGCGTTTCTCCACCAGTGCTGGTTGCTTCTTAAAATTTTAATCTCCCCAAACGGTAAGGTGATTCTCAGTTTCTCACCAAAACGTTGTCATCTTGTTGGTTGGAATTTGGAACTAACCATATATGCTAAATAATTGAAACAATAGGTAGAAGGGAACGTAAAGGTGTTACAGTTGAATCTTTGCCACCGTTGAAGCTGAAAGCAATTTCCTCGAACCTGCACAATGGACAATGGAAAGTATAATTTGCAAAGGAGAATAGTCAAAACAGTCTCAGAAGTTTTCCCTTTGAGGCCAATCTAGTCCATAACATTTTTAAAAAATTGTGTCACGGCTAGTCCTTGAACCCACAGGAAACAATACATTAGCAAGCCACATCAGCAAGCCGTTAAATGTCCAATCTACCCTTAGATATACCATTATTTTTTAAAATAAAAGAACAAAGAAGAAAAGAAAGAAAAATAAAACAAATGAAAAAAATAAAGACAGCACGGATACAATAACGTTGGGGTTGGGTCGATCCTTTTGTCTTTTTTTTTTATATTTTTAATGATAAATGTAAAGGCGGTGAAATGCCCAGGGTTTTTCGGCTAGCTCCATAATATGATCTGAGTTCGGAGCTTCACCCCTTCTACTTATTTGATATTAGATCTTTCCCTAATATGCGTGTCGTTATAAATGTAAAGGTGGTTTGGACATTTATGGCCCCATCATTTGGCTTAATCGTGGAATAAGCCGACGACGAGCATGCGCCGATGTTGTGTGGCGAGAAGAAAGGAGAAAGGAGAAGAGAGGAAGGAGAGAGAGGAGGGAGGAGATAATGAAGATGGCATGTGAATCTCACATGGGGCCATCATTTTTTAATCATTTTCTAGTATAACTGACACATGGGTCTCACATTTTTATTTTATTTTTATCAAATTGCCACGTAAGCGCCACATTAATACCACATGAGATAATGACATAGTCAAAGGAGTCACATAGATGCCACGCCAATCAAAACCAGAAACAATACTGCCGATGGACCTTGTTTGCATTGGTTTTATAAGTTGGGGATAGATTGTATCTGTTTTTGTGGTTAAAGGATGATTTTGTAATTCAGTGACGGGATCTCTAGTGTACTTTTTCCAAACATTTAAGAGCTGAGATAAGTTGTAAAAAACGTTCTATGGGCCCTGACCCATTATCACACCCATATGGAAAAAGTATGGGCTTGCTCGGCAGGCCAATAGCTGCGGCTGCGGCTACGCATAATGAGTGCGGCACTGTTCGTCGCAGCTCGGGCAGCCGAACAGGCCTTATACCGAAGGTCCCTCAACTTGTCATCGGGATAAAAAACGTCCTCAAATCGCAAAACCAGATATGTGGGGTCCTTTAACTATACGAAACCGGTCACCCAAGGTCCTTCGGTGGTTTTGACCCCGGTTTTGGTCTACGTGGCGCCTGAGTCAGCGTGGGGCCCACGTGGGCCCCACATGTCAGGTGTCCACGTCATCTCTCTCCCTTCCTCCTCTCTCTCCCTCTCTCACTTCTCTCCTCTTGGCAGGCCATGTCGAGCGCCGTGGCCACCACCACGGCGACCTGCGGCAGCGAGGGGCAGGCGCAGCGGAGCAGGACGGTGAGGTTGTCACCGACGGCGGGCTCCTGCAGCATCGCCAGCTGCACGTGAGGATAACTTTGGCGGCGGCGGCGGCGGCGAGGAGAAGGAGGGGGAGGTGGGCGGCGCAGTCCTCCGTCGGCGGCGAGGACGGGGATGCCACCATGGTCATCTCGCCGCATGAGGTCATCACGCGGCGCGCCGCGGCGCACAGCTCGGTGCTGGAGGCCGCCGGGAGGATGCTCAAGGGCTGCGACCTCCGCCGCGTCCGCAACGCCGTCCTGCGCCGCATCGGATTCCTCGACTGAGAGGACGGAGGCGAGTCGTCTCGTCGCTTTCGGGATAAAAGTTTTGACCTTTTCTTTCTTTGATTTTGTTCCCCTCAGTTGTGTGTTTCCAGTTATTTTGATTTCTTCCCCTTCATTGGAATGTGATGGAAAGAATTGAGGCGAGTTTGCGAGGCAGAGAACACGATCAAGAATATACATGGCGGGGGAGGCGGGGGAGAGCAGGCAAGCGAGGACGGAGAGCAGCACGCGGAGGTCGGCGGCGGGCCGGGCGTCTTCCCTGGCGCCGGAGAGCAAGCGTGCCACCCAGTGCAGCGCCGCCTGCAGTCCCGACTTCCGTCGTGCCGCCTCCTCCTCCCCGAGGTGTTCGGCCATGGGCGTGGCCGGGAACTCGACCTCCACCTTGCTGGCCTTGGCGGCCGCAGCGGCCAGCGACCTCGGGGAGGCGACGTCCAGGGCGAGGAGTTCGCCCATCTCCTTCTGCTTCGCGGAGCAGACGCGGCGGTGGCGGCCACCTGGGACGACGCGGCGGCAGAGCGTGGCAGGGACGCAGACGACCGCGAGGACGACGAGCTCGACAACGGTGAAGGGGAAGCAGCAGCAAACCGCAGACGGCGCCTTCCTCCTCATATGCCATCGCTGCTGTCCTATCCTCCTCCTCCCTCTCCGCGCCCTCGCGCCGACCTCTCCCGCGCCGTCGCAGCCGGAGGAGTCCCTCCTACCCGCCACCGCCGCCGCCGGAGAGGCCACCCTCGCCGCCAACGCCGACGACGAGGCCCGCGTCCTCATCCCTCGCACCCGGAGCCGCCGCCGCCGACAAGGCCGAGAGGCGCGGACTCGTCGGCGCCGCCTCTCCCCATCCGCAGCGCGCTCGCCCGCCGCCGCCGCACTACCACCGCTCTCTCCCGCCGACACCGCACCGCTCTTGCCCGCCGACGCCGCCTCTCCGCAGCCATGCTCGCCCAGTCGCCCAGAGAAGATAAGAGAAGAGTGAGTGAGAGAGAGGAGAAATGGAGAGGAGGGGAGAGGGTGATGACGTGGCCAGCTGACATGTGGGGCCCACATTGACTCAGCCGTCACGTAGACCAAAACCGGGGTCAAAAACGCCAAAGGACCTCAGGTGACCGGTTCGAGGATGTGTTTGGTATCCCGATGACAGGTTGAGGGACCTTCAGTGTACTTTGTCCCACCTACGTAAGCTGCCTAGCCCATTTGCAAGTTGCGATGGGCTTGGCCCACTTGAGAAAACCTAAGCCCTCCCTTGCTACCTTCCCACTCCCTGCCTCCCAATCCCCAGCCGCCACCACACACAAGCGCGCCGTTGGCCGTCGCCGTCGCTGTCGCCACCGCACGCCGACGCCATGCCACGGCACCTCACGGCCTTTCGCCGCCGCACGCCTCCCTGACCCGAATTCCGGAGTCCCGCCGCTGCTCGCCGTCGCCAGCTCATCTTCGCAGGCTCGTTGCTGCTCTCGGCGCGGGCGGTGGCCGGTGCCCGGCGCCTCGCTGACTCGTCGTCTCGGCTTCGAGTCGCCTTGCCTCTCCACCTATGATCCTTCTCCGGCTCTCCGGCGACACCGCTCCTCAAGAAAAACGTCGCCTCGCCGACCACGATGAGGAGGTTTGTTCGTTTTTTTTTCTCATTTTCTGACGCGTGTAGCAATATCGTGATTATTTCGAGATAAATCATTGTACTTCATTGATTAAGTAAGTAGCATATGTACAGAGGACATCCCGGATACACTCCAAGAATTACATCTCGAAAGACATTGATGAGGAAAATTGCCTGGCAGCAGCGTTTTAAATAGCGTGCTAAGACATTTAGCGGTTAGTCTTCTCGGACAGTTCGTCACCTTGTAGCAGTGCTGCACAATCATGTTGACATATGCCACTATCTTCTGTCCCACTCTACGCGGATGCAAGGAGGAGGACTTGTTCTTGACTCGCTCCTCGCCTCCCAAATGCGCCAAAGGGTGACTGCTAACACTATGTTTTGGAGGCACTAACTCCTCTTCATGAAATCTGAAATTCATTGTCTCATACTTGTTAGTTCGTCCCTGCATAAACTAATCGGGAAAGTCGATCTCACTTCGTCCCACACAGCAGTTGCGAAGGGGCACAACAGGAGAACGTGTTTGATTGGGCCGTCTCTGTTGTAGAAGACATGTCCATTTGTTGCCGGAATATGTCGCCTGCGGAGTTGAAAACTTGTTGGCAGGCAGTCATGCATGGCCCTCCATAGATTGATCTTCATCTTCCCAGGGTCATTGATTTTCCATAGGGCTTTCCACGTCTTCATACTCTCATCCATTCCCGAAGGGATGCCTCTCCCACTGGCACACTGGGCAAGTGGGTAGCAAAGAAGGCTGCCGATTTTGCCAGATTGTAAGCCGAACGAACAGTGAAGACACCCAATTTCTCATGAGACTAGTGTTTTGGTTTTATGAGATTTGTCACTTGTGGCTCCGTACAGCATCATTAGAAGCTGCAGCCCATGAAGCAACAGAGGCAGCTCAAAAGAAAAAAATAATAAAATTAAAAAGAAAAATCAGAGGCGCTAGGCCTGTGTGGCACGGCGCCGCACTCCTCTTCTACCTCACGAGCCAGGCGGTTTTAGGGTTATGACTCGCGCCGCCACTGCGTCGAAGTAGCCTCCTCCTCCTCCGTTGTCTGAGATCCGCAGCCACCCTCGTAGTCGTAGCATCGCTTCGCTGCATTGTTTATTGGTGCATGTGAGGCGGTGGTAGCAATTGCTCTTCTTGTTAGCACGTTGGGCACTTGGATCGCTGGAGAAGCTGATGGGGCTTTGTTTGGTGGTGTAGATGGTGAAGGGATCATCAAGCATGGTCCGTTATAATCAATCTCGACCATTCCTTGTTGTTGGTTTGTCTAAGGAGCCAAAGGCCTTCATTTCCCCCCAATATAGATAGTCGATTACCTTGCGTTCCTCTAGGATGTGGATGTTTGGGGATAAACTAGGCCATTCATGAGTTTGGGAGTGAAAGCTCTAAAAATTGTTCATTTAGGGGAATCAAAATAGTTGCCTTTGGACTAAATGACCGGCAGGGTGATAATCAAAGCCACATCTGAATAACAATTTTAAAAGCAGGAATGCTTTTGTTTGAGCATTGCATTTATCTACAGTAAAGCTATGCAATATTTGTTCAGAACGAAACTTATTAGGTGGATTTGTAACTTTTAATGGTATATTGAATTTGTGGATTTGGTAGTTCTGATTCCTCTCTGAATAACAGATTAACAATTATGCCTCAAATATGAGATAAGGGAGGTTGGAAAATTATAGTTGTGGATTTTCAGATTGAATTCAGTAGCTTATTTTGTTTCAATTGTACACTTATTGGCAAGTTTTTGCATTGTCTGTAATTTATTTTACCTTTGCTGCAACCAACCATTGTAGCTATGAGCCTGGACCGGCATTCGAGGAGAACAGTGAAGAGGCTATGCTTGACATATCACAAACAGAGTCAACAGAACTTTGGCTAATACAGTGGCCTCTAAATCAGGTTATGCAGATATTATTTTCATTATGTGCCATGTGGCATCTGCACAGGGGATCTCGAATTTAACATTTTTTCTGTGTTGCATGCAGTTAGATGCGTCTGATTTTCATGGTCAAGAGCTTACTCTTAAGTTGCACCGTGATGGAAAATTGAGCAGTTTGGAGAGTTCCTCGGGTAAGATATATTCGATGAACTATGTTGGACCTGATCGATTATGTATTTTGAAGGTTTTTCAGTTGGATTGGATGCAACCTGTATTTGGTCATGCAATCACACTTTTACCTTATTGATTAGTTTTTTCCCAAAGAGAGCACCTAGTCTTCTTATTATTAATCCCAAACAATGTTAATCCTATCATCGGAACTGCTTGCATTTCTATGGTCAAGCTTGCCTCTCATTTTTGTATGAAGATGAAGTCAATGCTGGTTTGTTGATAACTAGTAAGTGTTTTGCAGAGCTTTCAAGTTGCTTGCTAATCTTTAGGCAACAAATGAACAAACTAATACTTATTAAATGTTTTTTTCATTAGAAATGGGATTAAGGTGCTATAATTTAGTTTACATATAGAAGTTTTTATGTTTAGTGGATGTTCAGAAGTTTGATTGGTGAAGTGAAATCTGCTCTCAGCTTCCTCGTATAATAATCCGTAATTTGAAGCTATATTGATAACATTCATCGGTAAGACTACTAGGTTTTCTAACTTTTTATTGGTTAAGATCGTCAGTTCGTCGCTTTTAAATTTATTGCAGCAATAACAATTTAAAGCTCTCCCAAATGTTTGAGCTGTACTTGTTATTCTTAATTTGGCAGGGAAATCTTATGATCTTGTTAGCTTTGCTGCTCAGCAACCAGATGCAACTGTTTTCCTTCCATCCGGACCAGAAGCAAAAGCTGGTATGCTGAAATACCAACTTTGCAGTTTGTTTCTGCAGTATTTTACTATTTTGCATGGATGTTGTTTTTACGTGTTATCGGTCTTGTTAAATTGAGCTGTTTGTTGACCTATTTGATTTTGTGATTTTGGTCGTGCTTGATAGCACAATCGGTAGAACATATCTATCATTTCTTTCTTTCCTGAGAGGCAGCTAATATTGTTCTTTTAACTTACTGTATGCATATTGTTCTTTTAATCCTAAAAAAATTCCAGTTGGGAAGATTGCACGTCGAGTTAGCTTAGTTCGTTATCCTGACCCTGAAGAACTGGAGAAGCCAGGTTTGGGGAGTCTCACTCCTAGCAGTAAGAAATCTGCAGGTGAGTACATTTTCTCAGGCATCGCTTTGTAATGATGCCACTCTTCTGCTGTCTATGGTAAATGTATTATAGACTTGATAAGCATGATATGCCATTCCAGTTGAACTAGTCAATAACTTAGACTTGTAGGTTTAGCCTCCTGTTTTAACTAGAAATCCAGTATCACCAGATTTAACTTTGTAAGTGCATATTACTGTTCAATCTTTTCACATTGACAGTAATGAGGTGATGAACATACTATTTGTCTTAAGATTTTTGGGCATCATTGAAAATTGAGATTAGCCAAATTCCTGATATATATTATGAAGACTCATGCCAATGATGCAATGCATGCTCTTGTATTATAAGATGGAAGAACTGTTCTGAGAGAGAGATACTAAGCCCATCTCTGTAATTTATATTTCTGTTGATTATTTCAATTAATAAAGGTTTCCAGCCAACAGCTGAAGTGTTTTATCTTTTTCTATCATAAACAGAACACTTCGGTAAACAGTAGTTGCCGTCACTGATCTGAGTTTGTCCGGTCTTCCAGGTTCTTCAAAGAAGACGAGGTCTCGGTTCACTAGCGGGTCGAAGAACCGCAGCAGCCAAGGCTCAGCGCAATCGCTGGGCCAACAGAGTGCCGAGCCCGCGCACAAGCACAATCAGAAGAGAAAGGATGAGAGCAGTTTGGGGCACTCGAATGTATCGGGCAAGTCGGCCGAAGGATCCCAGGTTCGTGGTGGCGACAGCGGCACGACCTCGGAGGTTCCTCAGACGCCTGTGGAGAAATCCAAGAAGAAGAACAAGAAGGTTAGGATCGCAGAGTAAGCAGTATCATCGTAGCTCAGGGGGGTCAGGAGAAGAGAGGTTAATTTTCCCTGAACTGTCAGCACCCCCCGGAGCTTTGCAAGAAAGGCGCATTTTGTTTGGCTCAGTTGCATTTTTGTGATGAGGCTCGAGTGCCACAGCCCCTTGGATAGCACCTTTTTTTGTTTTTGTTTTTGAAGAAATGCTGAAAGGACGCTATTTTACTAGTATCGTTCTGGTTATGTATCCAGAAGAGGACATCTTTGGTCCAAGCTAAGCTAAGATAAGAAAATGTGCGTAGAAAGAAGAAACTGTGCAATCACACGAGCTGAGGATTGGGCCATTTTGTTGGTCCAATCGTAATTTGTACGTGTAGACCAATATTCAAAAGTGCATTTTCGTATATAATTGTAGTTTCAGTATGTCGTATAAGCATTATATAATTGTAGTGCATTTGAGATACCGTATGGGTGACCAAAACCAAGGACCAAGGTCATGGCACAATTTAAAATCCAAGATTTATTGAAGCTAGAGAGCTATGATGACATTTGGATGAATTATTTTGTTTCTTTTCATAAAACTTGAAGTTTTAAACCAATGCAATTTTTTTAGGCTTATAAATTTGGGAAATTAGTTATATAGCATTGAAAGTTTATGTTTTTGGTTTTATAGCACTGAAAGATACCGGTTTTAGAGCTTAGAGCTATGCCCAACAAAGTGTGTGTGAAACTGTGCATGTGTCTCTCCAGAGGACGTGAGGCATTTGGATTTTGGAAATCCAAACCGTCCTGGAACTGGTTTTAGCCTTTTAGGAGATTGAGATATTGCATTGTAACAGGTTTTAAGGGCTTAGTTAAAAAAAGCACATATGATTTTACCATTTTCAACTTTATCTTTTTTGGCAAAGTTAAAAAAAGTGTCTGCATTTAGTTGTTACCAAATTTTAATAAGTACATATGATTCTTGCTAAAATTTGGCATCCTTACCAAAATTTTAGCAATCTTATTAAAATTTGGTAATACCAAAACTTGGTAAGTTTGAAATGCTAGTAAAGTGAACAAACTAAGGTTAAGAGAGGGTACGATTAAACTAATCTTAGATAAGGGACCAAATGCGATTCCCATGGGCTTGGGCTTTGGGCTCTTGCGAAACCCTCGCAACAGCTGGACCGCCCGTGGAAGAGACGGACACCGTACGATCGCCGTAAACTAGTCCAAGAACTCGATCGGACGGCTGTCGTTGATTCCTCCCTCTATAAATCCCCACCCAAACCCTACCGATAGCACTTACCCCTCATCCCGTCTTCACCTTCATTCTTCGTTGCGGCGCTCGAGGCCCCTCCTCCGGATTGGATTCGGTTTGATTCCCTTCTCTTTTTTGTTGTGATCCTGATAGGTTCTTCTCTCCCAGAAGTGTTTAATCCGATATTTTCATTTGACTTGATGCTTTGCTTGCTGCTTTCTTGCGTCGTCTCGATTCAACTGTTTCCCGTTTTTCTTCTCTGAACCGAGCAATGGCTGTGATATGAATTTGGATTTGAATTTTTTTGAGAACAACGCACATGTAAAGAGTCCCCGGGTTCTTGATCCTGAATACCCGGGTGCCTAACCTTGGTGTGCGAGAGCTAAACCTTCGCCGGCTATTCACTCTTCCTACCAGCGCGCGGGCGCTTCTTTGCCCTGCTCGCTTCTCGCGTGATTCGCCGCACATTTTCGATTTTTTTTTAAGTTCACCTCCGTTTTTTCTTTTTGCCTTCTTTGTTTATTTCGTTTCGAGATCCTCTTGGTGTAGTCGATTCAGCGGCAGTTTTTCTTTAAAATTTATTATTATTATTATTTTGCTGTTGACAAACAGGGCTCAGGGAATTTAATGAGTTTTGACAATTGTCCGAAAAATTATCCAGATGCAACATAAAAAAGAGTATGATGTCACTCAGGCCCTCAGGGAACAAACTGGACAGTAAATATTAGTATGACGTAATGACGACGCGAAGATTTTAACCATGTGGCTTTCGTTGTGGTCTGATCCTTCACAAAAACCAGTGAAACATTGAAAAACACTGATCCTTCACAAAAACCAGTGAAACATTGAAAAACATGACGTCAAAGAGGACAGTTTGTCAAAATTCCTTATATTGGTATCATATTGGACTAAATTTGATTTGAAAGTATTGGACTAAATTTGATTTGAAAGAAACTGAGGTTGTGTTTAGTTTATTCTAAAGGGCCTGTTCAAGGGCAGCCGAACAGGTCTAAAATTGAAAATTTGGTTGAAATTGGAACGAAATAATGGAAAAGTTGAAAGTTTGTTTGTAGGAGAGTATTACGGAATTGCTAGAAAACTTGCCACGGTCATGAAAAAAAACTGTCAGATTTTCAGCCCGCTTCGAGATTCGTGCGTAAGCAGCAGAATATAGTGTCGTGGAGGGGAATCGATCCTGGGCCTTGCACTTACACAGGGTAGCATTCTAACCACTAAGCCAGTAGAACAGTAGGTATTCACATGCTTTAATCTACTTACATAACATTTACACACTAGTTACATAGTAGTTGCATAGCACTTACACCGTAATTACATACACACTAGTTACATAGTAGTTGCATAGCACTTACACCGTAATTACATAGTAGTTATACTAGTTACAGGGTAGTTACATTTGTATAAAATTAGGATTTGCAAATTTTTTTCAAGAGCATATGTGTTTTACTTTTGAATTATTCTTCCTTATACATGTGGAACAATTTCTTACCGTTCAATCAACTCAACTGTTGATGCTAAGATCCTATGGTTAAAAAATTTGAAAGTTTTGAGCCTTGAAAACTGTCGACAGATTACTAGCTAGTTTTAAGTTTTAATGTGATGAAAAAATTAAAAGTTTTAAGAAAAATTTTAGAACTAAACTCGGCCTGAAACCCACTTCGATCGTACCACAGCTTTCAGCTAAATAAGTGGAAAGCAGTGCTCAGGTCAGGAACGGAAATATGGTAGGCCATTTCTGGGGTCAGCTGACCCCACAGTTTTTTAAAAAATACCTGTAATCTCGATTTTTATGTATAAATCTAAAAAAATTAGAGAAATGACTCCCTTAAATATAAACTACTTGTAATTGATCCCACAGGTATAACATCCTGGCTCCGCCACTAGCCAACATCACTGAAATTCAGCAACGAAACAACAAAAACCCTCTTCTTCATAAGAGCAGGTACAATAGCAGGCTATTAGCCAGCTATAAATATATTTTAATGAGATAAAATAAGAGAGAAAAGTAGCAGGCTATTAGCTAACTATAAATATATTTTAATGAGATAAAGATAAGAGAGAAAAGTAGCGGATACAGATCTGTAGCCAGCTATGTATAATAGGTGGGACCATATATTAGTAGATTAGTAAGTAACTATTATATGCATTGGTTATAGATAAATTGGAGCTAGCAGTGGGCTATGCTATTAAACTTGCGCATCCATTTGTGCTCTTTGAATTGAACAGCTGTTTAGGGCTTCCGGATTCAGAACAATGGCTATGCGCATTTATCTTAAACAGTTCTAAAAAAATAAATAAATACTGTTACTATAGTGGTCTCGAACCGTATGTATGAAGTACTTAATTACCCTTTTTGCTTTTCTGGATCAATATGTTGAGCTATTGTCATTTTATAAGATGAGTAATTTATAAGTTGAGGTGTTGTCGAATGCATCAGTTCAAAACAAGACCAAGAGGTATGAGAATATCTGAGTTGAACATGTACTCCCTCCGTTCTAAAATATAAGTATTTTTAGCTATGAATCTAGATACATATGTGTCCAGATTCATAGCTAAAATTTACTATATTTTGAGACAGACGCAGTAACATTAAAGCATCTCTAACAGTCTTACTCCCTACTATTTATATTTGGTGAGCTATCAAAAAGATTCCTCTCTATGGGTGCGTTTAGTTCTTTAGGTGTAAAGTTTTTGAAGTATACGGACACACATTTAAAGTATTAAACATAGACTAATAACAAAACAAATTACAGATTCCGCCTATAAACCGCGAGATGAATTTATTAAGCCTAATTAATCCGGTATTAACAAATATTTATTGTAGCATCATATTGTCAAATTATGGCGTAATTATGCTCAAAAAATTCGTCTCGCAATTTACATGCAAACTGTGTAATTGGTTTTTTCCCACATTTAATGCTCCATGGATATATCCAAATATTTGATGTGACTTTTTGGCCGAAAATTTTTGGATCTAAATAAGGCCTATATTTATTATGTGCTTAACCTCCCTCTCTATCTTCCAAATTTCCTTGGCCCTATATGACAACGCCTCTCGGCTATGTCCGGCTCTCCCCATCTTCCCCCTTGTCATCACTGCCGCCGCCCTCCCACCTCTAAGGGCAAGTACTATGGGCATCCAAACATAATCTCCTAGATGCCACATAAGCTTAAATAGTTAGGTGGATGAGAGAAGAGATGAGAGAGATAAGGAGCCACCTCTCATGCAAGAGGCAACCACGACACAAAATTCAAGACAAAGGGAGTGAGAGGAAGAGTAGATTGGGCAAATAAACATTAGGGCTAGTGTATTAGAATTAATATAGATGTAATATATTTTACATGTTACCTCTACATTTATTAGTTGATGTGGTCAAGATTAGATGCAACATCCACCTCTTTTATAAAACTTGCCCTGAGCTGGTGACAGGGGCAATGATAGGGGACTGAAATCCTTGGCTCGGCCTGGGACAAGTCAGAGCTAGGACGACGATGCGGTGATAAACTCCAACGATTGTTTAAAATTTGCGGGTTTTTGGCTAGCTGGATAGCTTGGCTATCCGGTTGGTTTGTTTATTGGAGCACGATTTATTATATAATTGTTGCAAAATTTGATTTGTAGTGGTATTTAAAGGTATTTTAATCGGATGTGATATTTTATACTCCCTCCTTTCCATAATATAAAGGATTTTGACTTTTTTTTACCACTTATCTTATTCAAAAAATTTGTGCAAATATAAAAAATAAAAAGTTGTGCTTAAAATATTTTGGATAATAAAATAAGTCACAAATAAAATAAATAATAATTCTAAAATTTTTTGAATAAGACGAATGGTCAAACATTGTAAGCAAAAAAGTCAAAATCCTTTATATTGTAGAACGGAGAGAGTAATATTACTAATATGAATAGAGAAAATATTCAAATTCACAGTTCTAAAATATATTACCTTCATCATAAAATATAGTAACTTTTGGCTATAAATATAGATACACAGTTATCTAGATTTATAACTAAAAATACTTATATTTTGAGAAGGATGAAGTATCTCGTAGAGTTAAAATCTTTTATATTTTAAGAGAGAGGGAGTACGGTGTAAGCACATGATTGAGTTGAGAACATGGCACGACCACCGATCGAGATGGCTTGCATGATTGCAGTCACATCCGTGCTCCTTTTTGTTTCGGCCAGATTTGTCTAAACCAGAAAAAGGTAATAATCCATCAGAGGCAGTCTATACGAGGCCATTCTTGAGTGCGTGTACAATCAATACTCTTTGTCCTATATTACTTGTCGTTTTAACCTTTTCTTATAATATTTAACCATTCGTTTAATTTATAAAATTAGTGTAAATATAAAAAAGATAAGTACTTAAAGTACATTTGATAATAAAATAAGTCACAAATAAAATAAATAATAATTTTTTTAATAAGACGAATGATTAAATATTAAAAAAAACTTAAGCGATAAGTAATATGAAATGGAGGTAGTAGTGAATTTTTCCGGGTATAAGAAAGTAAATTTGCAGACACAAAGGAGAAGAGAAATAAGAAAACATTTGTGCTAAACTTTTTTAGTGTATTAATGCTATGTCTCGACTGTTGGAGTAGAGTATAATGTATAAGACTGAGTTCTAAGTGGTGTTTGGGCAAATCTGCTCAGTGAAACGAGATGAGTTATTACCTTATACTTAATTAAGTATTAATTAATTTAAACTTAAAAAAATAATATAATTTTATTTAAAAAAACTTATGTATACAAAGCTTTTACATGAGCAATTTACACTAGTGGAGAAATAGTCTTTACCCCTAGTTTGTAACCCCCTGTACTTTCAGTTTTGTAACCGAGAGTACGAATCCGGGATTAAAATATATCGACTTAAGATAGATATGGGCCATATCCCAATTTTTTTTTCTTTTATTATTTTTATGCTTGTATCTATTCCCCCACCCAAATCCACACAAATCATCCACAATACATACACATCCACAATCCACAAATCAATCACAAAATCATCCCCAAATCAACAAAAAAAATCTCAAACAAAATATACAAATCATTCACTACAAATAATTCACAAAATTAAAAAAAAATCACACTTGCCAGTCGCTTCTGCCCGGCCGCCACTCGGTCGAGCGCCGCCTTGCATCGGGCCACCGCCGCCCGGCCATGCGCCGCCTTGCAGTCGGCTGCCGCACTTTGTGCTTGCCGCCGCCCTTTGTGCTTGCCGCCGCCAGGGACGTCCCTCTGCGCTGGCCTCCTCCGCCGCCGCCTGGCCGTCTCCCCTCCCGGATTAGGTGGACGGGTTGGCCGCTGTCGCCTCCCGCCGCATGCCGTGAGCCGCGGCCCGCTAGAGGGGAGCCGGAGGGGAGGGAGAGAGAATGAGGGGGAGGAGAGGAGTGAGAGGAGAGGAGGAGAAGGAGGAGATGGGGAAAGAGGAGAAGAGATAAAAGGAATAAGGGGTGAGAAGGAGGAGAAGAGAGAAGAGATAAGGTTGGGGGCGGGAAGGATGAGGCGGGGCGCGCGCACGGGCAGTTTCGCTGATTTTTTTTGTCCCGGTTGTTTAACAATAGATTTTTAATCCAACACCAACCAGGACTAAGGATAGTGGAGGGGTCTGACATAGCCTGCCTTCTTTTAAATCGGGACTAAAGATCATTTTTAAGTCCCGGTTGGTAATAAAAAGTGCCGTCAGGTCTTTTAACTGGGACTAAAGATATTATTTAGTTCCGGTTCCTATTCAAACCGGGATTATTGTGGATTTTGGGCAACCGATCAAAGATGGTTTCGTTAGAGCAAGTTCAATAGTATAGCCCACTACTAGCTCCAATTCACCTATATTCAATCTAATAGCCAATTCATACAATAGTTGCTTACTATACTATTAATATATGGTCCCACCTGTCATACACACACTGCATGTTGGAGTCCATGCTGCAGCTGGCTACAGATCTGTAGCTCACTGCTCCTCTCTCTCATATTTTATCTCATTAAAATATATTTACAGCTGGCTAATAGCCTACTATTGTACAATAGCATGCTATTAGCTAGCTGTAAACATATTTTAATAACATAAAAGATGAAAGAGAAGAGCAGCAGGTTACAAATCTGTAGCCATCTGCAGCGCGGACTCTAAAATACAATACGTGTATGATGGGTGGGACCATATATTAATACTATAGTAAGCTACTATTGTATAAATTGGCTATTAGATTGATTATAGATGAATTGAAGTTAGTAGTGGGCTATACTATTAAACTTGCTCTTAGGAAGTTTGTTCACGGTAAATGAGAAAGTAGCTCCCAGTCCAACCTTAAATAACGCAACCCAAGAGAATATACCAAACTTCTACTCTAGAATATGTCCTGATGATTACAAACACGTGTTTGGAAGAACCCCTATTTCTGAATGTTCGACCGAAATCATAAACGAATGATTTGCCCTTACAATTTAGGGAGAGTTGCGATTCATGTGGTAAGCCCTGTTATCATGGCAAAACCAGGAAAGTTGGATAAAATTCACCAAAACATTAATTTTTTTGTTAGAATTTCTTTGAGCATGGTTGAGTTATTGCGGAAAACCTAGCTGGCACGTGTTTCCGAAGTTAACCTAACTATTAAGGATAATGATAGTAATAAGGGAATATTTTTCTTTTTTGGAATATTTTTTATAACAGATTGAAAAGAAATCTATATATGAAAGAAACTTTCACTTCAAATATAAAGAAAAATTAAAAGCCATACATAAAATTTAAAACTTTTAACTCAAAATTTGAAACTCTAAACTCATTTTATTAAAATTTTCAACTCAAAATTTGAACTTTCAAGTTAAATTTTAAAACTTTCGACTCAAGATTTAATATTCGAAGTCAAATTTTGAGAATTTTCAACTCAAACTTTAAAAATTTTTAACTTGAAATTTAAATTTGTAAGACAAATTTTGAAAACTTTCAACTCAGATTTGAAAAACTTTCGACTCGAGATTTGAAAACATGTGTGCTGAAGAATTAAAAAAAATCTGAAAAAAGGTGGAAAAAACCGAAAAAGAGAGAGAAAGAAACAGCATGGAGGGGTGCCAGCTGGATATACATGTGTAATCCCCGAGTTACTAGACCCGAAACCCTGAAAAATCAAAGCACGCAGTGATTCGCTGACGATGTACAGTAGGCTCAGTTGTAGAGCAGGTACTATAAGCCAGCTTTAAATATATTTTAAGTAGATAAATAAGAAGAGAAAAGAGTAGCAGGCTACAGATTTGTAGCCGGCTGTAGCACGGATTTTAAGACGCAATGTGTGTATGACATGTGAAAATAAATATTAATAGTGTAGTATGTAACTATTATATTAATAAGCCACTAGATTAACTATAGATGAATTAGAGCTAGTAGTTAGCTATACTATTAAACTTGCTCTAGCAGAAGATCCTGCAGGCGCTGCATCTGCATGTGCCGATCGATCGATCGATCATTGCGAACTAGCTCTCCATTGGCCCCACACACGCCCAGATCATTCCAGGACCTGTCCCTGCTCAAAATTCGGCACCAACCTCACTGCACACCTTAATTATCGTGTTAATTAAATTGCTCGCTTTAATTAATCCCATTTAAGAGTTAGGAGGAAGGATCAGAGCACGCGTCTAGTCTATATAAGGCCCATCAGTGCGTGCGTATCGCTCTCTGAAGTCTGAACTCACCACCATTCTTCTCCTTCTTCTTCTTCCTCTCATCATTCGCCATGGTTGCCAAAGATGAAATTAAGCAGCTAGCCGGGAATCGCCGGCGGCCTGACATTGGGATCGGAGGCCATGGTGCAGCCAAGGATGACTTGCCGATCGATCGATCGATCAATCCATGGATGCAGCTAAGCTAGCTGGGTGGTGATCGATCTGATCATCATCATTTGATCGCTGGAAGCCATGCATCGATCTATCCATCCATTGGCAAGTTGTCCTTAGCTACATCTTGGCCCCTGCTCCTCATGTAAGGCCGGCCTGTGGCGACGACGACGAAGAGGCGGACGCTTCGGCTTTGTTAGCTCTTGTTCTTGGCCAAATCCAACGCGATTGCCTAATTCGCAGTGTAAGCTTGATGATCTATCAGCTAGCTTAATTAGTTAATTTGCTGCCGTTCATGCCTATTTCAGAATTCAGATCGACCGTACGTGCCCATCCCTTAACTAATAATTTTCACACGCGTTTAATGTACTGTATCATGTTAATTAGTAATCAGGTTCTTCAATAATTTAACTTCAATTTGATAAGTACTACTTCCTCTATAAAAAAGTCCAATCTATTCTAGAAATGAATTGGACATATGTGCATTCATATTTATCTTTAGAATTGGACTTTTAGAGATAGAGGGAACAGTATATATGCAGCCAACAGTTAGTGTATGGATGAACATTGACGAACCAATTAAACCAATTAACCATCTGTAGCTAGTAGCACGTCTTTGCTTGGCTGGCTTAGCTTTATTTTATTTTTACTTCTCTGTCCCAAAATATACGAGATTTTGAATGGATTTGACATATCCGTATTATGAATCTGGATAGAGAGCCTGTCTAAATTTATTATATTATATATTAATATATCTAAAATCCCTTATATTTTTGGACGGAGGGAGGAGTATAAATTTGGAGATATGCATCTCTATTCTCTGCCGGCTGAGGGCCTTCCAAATTCAATTCAGGTCAATTCAAAGATAAGATACGCGCGATGCTACGTGTGACGTACGTTGTGTTTGTGTCTCTCAATCGATCTTATCTGAACAATCGATCGATCTGTGCGCGGCGATCGAGCACGTATACGTCCAGTCCTTGATGATGAGATTACAGTAGCTCCTAGAACCATTTGCTTCGCTGAAACTGACAGCTGATCACTTATCCTGTGTATGTGTTCAGTATATAGTACGTTGATCATGAAATTAATTTGCAAGTTGCAGGTTGCAAATTGCACTATGCCGCGGTTTGCGCGCACTGCCTGGATCAGAGGCCATCGAGATTGTGATACAAAATCATGCTCAGCCAGTGGCGGATGCAGAAAATTTTTGTAATGGTGTACAAACTTAAATACTAGTAGGATATTGATGAAATGTGATCTTAATTAATTAAGAATTTTTCTACAATAAATGAGATTCGTGCCTAGATATTCCTTCTTTTATGTCCATCTTCCTTTTTACCCAAATAAATTAAATATATACACACTGTTATATGATGGGTGTTTTGCAAAAAGCCGAAAATCCTAAGGTGAGCGTCGCTGGCTCGAGGCTAGAAAACCGTTTTTAGATGTATGCATGCATCGGAAGAGATTCTTGAAATGTTCATATATGTTAATATGAAATCCGGAGTACAATCCTTTTGTAACAAAATGATAATTAAAATTTCTATTTTTTTTCTGAAATTAAAGTTGCATTGAAACACGCTTATAAGCAATATTGGTGGATAATGTAATTTGAACTCTACTCCTTTTTTAAAAAAACAATTTCTAACAATAAATCTAAATATAACCTATGTACAAATTTATAAAAGGAGTTGGTTTTTTTAGGACAAGGAGGCATGATAAGAGTCATGCACACATAACACAACTTATTAGATTTATTGTGGTGAAACTAGTATACTTGGGTTTAACTTAATAGTGCTCGTCTTTATAACTATTTATTCTTTCAATATGACCTATCCGTCGATAATGGGTTGTGTCTTTATCAATATCAAGATATATCAATCTAATCTTACAGGCATATGTGTTTGTACTGTCTCTTAAAAAAAAACTCTTTTGTTCAACTGGGCCGTTTCCAGCGAAGGCGGCAACAACTCTTGCGACCTCTATCGCATCTCTTTTGATTGTTTCATTTCCCATTTTTCCTTTTATCTCTCTGCAAAACCACTCACGCATATTCATATCTATCATCTCTCTTAATTTGTTCAGTCGCTTTCGTTCGCCGCCCCCCGACGTCGATCGTACGGCCACCGACGGCGATGCGCACGTACGTACGAATGTACGATCGATCGTATATATACCGGTATACGACGGTGTACGATACGAGTGGCTTAAATTGGCGCCGTACACTTCAGCGATATCCATGAGCAGCAGCCTCCTGAACCCTATGGAACAAGCCGTGCGCTGCATTGGCTCTTCGGCATTGGAGTCTTTGGGCATTGGCTCATCGATTCATCGAGCAGCCAAGCCCATAGCATTTTTCGGATATTGCAATTTCTCCTCTCTTTTTTTTCCTTAAGAAATATAGTAAAACAGAGGTGTTCACAACACGCGTACACGGCACACCCATCCTCTATAAACAAGCGCACACACACACCTATAAGAAAACTAGACATACTCTATAAACAAGCGCATGCACACACACCTATAAGAAAACTAGACAGACATATTTTAAGCATCTTCAGAAGATCACATACATCTAGCTATCGACGGATTCAATGCTTTTCACTAATAATTAGCCCAAGTCTACCACTTGAACATAATCAGGTTGGTTCCATTATAAAAAAAACCCTAGAAAATGACAATACAAAAAAAGTTATATTGCACAATTGTAGTTACGATCACTTCGAATAAAACATATACTCTCTCGTCCCAAATAAATCTACTTTTATACATGAAATAAATAAAAATTGATTGATTTTAGAATGGAGGGAGCAAATTATTTCTGCTACAGGAGAGTCCACTGTAAATAAAAATAAAATTCTAGCAAATATCAAAGGTATCGGTTGAAACCATTGTTTATAATTAAATTAAAACTATTCCTTCATTTTCCATGTAAGAGAATTACTGAGTGCTACTATATTATATTAAAAAATACACCTCAATTTCAAAATGTATGACGCCGTTGACTTTTCACATAACGTTTAAACATTCGTCTTATTCAACAAATTAATATAAAAGTCATTTATTTTGTGATGACTTGTTTTATCATCGAATAAAATATAACCTTAACTTATACTTTTCAATATTTACATTAAACTTTTGAATAAGATGAATAGTCAAACGTTGTAAAAAAAGTCAACGGCGTCATATATTTTGAAAAGGAGGCAGTAGTACTAAGTGAATTAAATCATTTTCTGAAAAAAAAAATCTACTCCTACATCCCAATTGGGCCTAATCTATGTACGAGCCCATCCCGAAACAGATCTCGGCACATCAACCATTCAGCCCAACACTGTACTCGCAACAGGTTTCCAGCCCAATACCGCGTTGATCTTTCTGAAGCCCATAGGGCCACCAAACAGCGAGAAGAAAGGGAAGCGCGTGAAACCGCGCGCCCCCACGATCGCACGAGCTCCATCCAACCCAACCGCCCACCGCCGCCGGCCACCGCGGCGCGCATGCCGCCGCCGCCATCTCTGCCCCCGGATCTCCACCGGGTGCTCTCCCTGCTCCCGCGCCTCGCCTCCCCGCGCCACCTCCTCCAGGCCCACGCCTACCTCCTCCCCCGCGGCGGCCACCGCCACGCGCGCCTCGTCTCCGCGCTCCTCCTCGCCTCCCTCCGCCTCCCGCTCCGCGACCACGCGGCCGCGCTCGTCCGCCGCGTCCACCCCTCCGAGTCCCTCAGGGCCGCCGCGCGGCTCCGCGGCCGGGGTGGGGGCGGGGGCGGGGGAGGGCTCGGCGCGCAGCTGCATTCCCTGCTCGTCCGCGCGGGCCACGCCGCCGACCCGCACGCCTCGGCCAGCCTCGTCCAGGCGTACTGCTCCTGCGGGAGCGTCGCCTCCGCGCGGAGGGTGTTCGACGAGACGGCCGCCTCCGCGGACGTCGTTTCATGGAACGTCATGATCGATGGATACGTGAAGTCCGGGGAAGTGGCCCGTGCGCGCGAGCTGTTCGATGTTATGCCGGGGAGGAACGTGGTGACGTGGACGATGCTGATCGGGGCCTACGCGCAGATGAAGCAGCCGGAGGAGGCGATCGAGGTGTTTCGGAGAATGCAGGTGGAGGGGATCGAACCGGATGGGGTGGCATTGCTGTCGGTGCTCTCGGCGTGTGGAGATCTTGGTGTGGTTGATTTGGGGGAGTGGGTGCACAGGTTTGTGCTGCGACGGGGGTTATGCCAGGAGGTACCACTGATGAATGCGATCATCGACATGTACGTCAAATGTGGGAGTGTTAAGAAAGCATTGGAAGTGTTTGAGGGCATGGAGCAGAAGAGTATTGTCACTTGGACAACGATGATCGCTGGATTTGCATTGCATGGCCTTGGTTTGGAAGCTGTGGAGTTATTTCTCCGGATGGAGAAAGAGAATGTGTCACCAAATGATGTCACTTTTCTTGCAGTCCTATCGGCATGTAGCCACGTTGGACTGACTGATTTGGGCTGCTGGTACTTCAAAACTATGGTGTCTCAGTACAAGATTAAGCCACGAGTTGAGCACTATGGATGCATGATTGATCTACTTGGCCGTGCAGGTTGTTTGATGGAAGCTCGTGGTTTAGTTCAGGATATGCCTTTCAAGGCAAATGCAGCAATATGGGGAGCTCTTCTTGCTGCTGCTCGGACTCATGGTGATACAGAGCTTGGAGAACAAGCCTTGTTGCATCTAATTGAGCTCGAACCTCACAACAGTGGGAATTATATTCTCCTATCTAATATATACGCAGAACAGGAGAGGTGGGATGCTGTGAGAGAACTTCGAATATCAATGAGAGATAGAGGATTAAGGAATGTGCCAGGGGCAAGTTCTATTGATGTTGATGGCATGGTTCATGAGTTCACTTCCAGAGATGGCTCTCATCCTTCCTTGCATAAGATACGTGAAGTTCTACGTGCAATCAACAGTAACATAAAATCTGTCGGTCATATTGCGTTGCTCCCTGAAAGTCTGCATGATATTGAAGAAGGGTAAGATGAACATCATCTAGTATGAGCATTGTTCCATCACATGCCAAGTGTGCACGATTGAAGTTTTGTTAAGATTGATGGCATGGTTTACAAGTTCTCCTAGAGGTTAAACCCCATCCTTCCAGTCAGACCCAGACTGATACAGAAGATACCTGATGCAATGCTTCATACTGAATTATTGTTTCCGCAAAACAAAAGTGATGACAATGCCTTAATGCCTTGATGGTAAAACGGATTCCAATGATTATGCGCAGTATTCTACGAAGCACTTGTTTGTATTGAAGGAGGACAACATACTTTGGTACACTCAGAAAGAGACATATTTGCGCTGTGTGATAAGTGAACATAGCTGATAACTTAGAGAAGGTTTTAAAGGAGTAGTTTTTCGCCAACTCATCGCATGCACAACAGCACAAGGTTGAAACTCGAGTAGATTCTTGATTGACTAGTTGTTTGATGTGAGATTTAGTCTTCTTATTGGCCAAGCCTTTCTTCAGTTAAAGGTACGGGCAACAACTAAACAAAAGTTTTTTTTTCTGTTTTCTTGATATTGACCGACCGGTTGTTTCATCAGACTTCTCCTTTAGCACTGTATGTAGAATAGATAGGCCATTCCTTTTTCACCTTATCTCAAATAAATATCCTAGCATTCTGATTTAAGTTGCTACTTTACTGAGACACTTAATTTATTTTAGGTGTGTACAGAGGCAAATAAGCTGAAATGCTTTAGAACTATAATGCAATTCTTTGTCAGAGTTAGGGCAGTGCAATACGAGTACTAATTACTGTAACAAACTGGAGTAACAATTACTGTACGATAGAATAATGCCAGTTTTCTTGTATGATCATTCCTTCATTCTTACTCAAATACCCCATTATTTTTGGCTTTTTGAAAGAATTCATCTGAATCAAAGGATCTCTTTTAGCATCAATCAGCAGTTCACCTGCCATTGTGGTACTGGCAGGACATATCTCATTGTGTGCTCGTGGTACAATATACACCGAGAGCATTACTTCCTGTAGTAGTTTCTCTTAAAATTGAATACTATATCTCAAAGTGATGAGATTCTAGTTACTTTAGAGTGTCAAACTCTGAAAGAAGCCATGCTCGAATCCAATGCTTACAGTTCCCAGTGCTAGAAGAGCACCAATCCATGCTGTTTGAAGAGCTTGAAAGAACTTTGTGAACTTCCCTGCAGTGAAGGATAAACCAGTAATGTAGCTTATTGAACAAGAACTATGTGTAGATTGTAGATACGCTGAAGTCCCAAGTGGATAAATGATAGTATTTATATGCTAGTTGTGCATTCTGTTCAAAATGATAGTCCAAAACAGAAAATTTTTGCATGATATGTTTTACCGAGATATTTAGCTAAAAATTACAGATATTCATGTCATTGTGGAAGTCAATTTAGAAACTTCAGTTTCTATGTACTAAAGTTTTTTCTCTCTCAAAAATCCATCTACTAAAGTTTACTTTCAGTATTTATTCTTTTTTCCTCTAAGAATAAATTCTACAGAAAAATCGTCATTTAATTATTTTTTGGAAATATTTCCTGTAGATTTTACATTTACTACCTATATCTAACAACAATGACAGTAAATTGCAAGGTCTACCCATATTTTAAGGTTCTCTTTCATGCATAAACATGCTGTATCACAATGTCTGCTACATGGCTGATCTATGGAGATTTTTTTTGGGTCTAATGCATAGACCAAAGAGTAACTTTTCAGAAAGGCTGAACACCATTGCTCGATGGAGTTTTCTGTCTTAGATATCACAAAAATGTGATTCTAATTATTTGGATCATTTGTGGTTGTTTGCCAAGATACAGATAGATTTATGTGGAGTACAATTTTCATGTTGTTCCATGTGCAATTCTGGTGTCATGAACTTTTCTACATCTATATAGGCATATTCTAAAATGTTTTGTTGCTAAGCATTCTCTTACTGTGGCTTCAAATTTAGGAGCAACTTCAATAAATCCAGATGGTACTGGGATGCATAGTGTCTTTTTTCCAGGAAAAGTTAAATTCTCGTAGATGCTCATTCTCTGGTGTAAGACAAAACATTACCTATTTTGTGTTTCTCATCCTGTGACCTGTGAGATTTTGAGTCCTTGTTTGGCTTCTCTAGCATGCAATGTTCCAGTTCTTCCTGTAATGACCTTCTGGGTCTCCCATGGTACACGGGATGTTCGTTTTTATGTCCCTTCACTTCGTTGTTGCTGCAAAATTCTTTAAATGGTGGAGTGCATAGTTCTTTTGCTGTGAATTGATTAGCTGTCTTGCTTTGCTTGATATCCTCGACATAATCTGTTGAGGGTTGAAGGGTTAGGCCCATTACTTCATCCTTTTCCTGGCTGTCTGCTTTAGTGCATGCCATAGTAGTTGGTGAAGGAATACTAGAAACATAGATTTCATCTTCAGTTACTCTGGGAATATCTAGCACCAGTTTACTTCGAAATGTGCTAGTCTTCTGAATGATTTGTTGGTGGAGCCAATTGTCAATGTCTACAATTCCCTTCTCTTCGATTTTGTTCTGCATATCTCTAGATTCCGCAAGTGGATAATCTGTGTAGCAGGTCATTTGATCATGTGATGATTTCTCATGTTCTGAGAAAATCACCTGTTTAATCTCGTATTCTGATGCATCCTGGCTACATTCAGTTCCATCTTGTATGCTTGGTGTCCAATTCATGTCACTTGTTAAGGAAATACTGCATTCAGAGCTGCATTCTGATTGCCAAGGGGCAGCATTTACTGGGACCATTACAGACTCAGCATAAACTGAGGAAGGCCGCCTCCTTGGTGGTACTGGTGGTTTCAGCCTGTTAATAATGGGAGTGCGATTATTTAAGCCTATCCTGTGCTGGCTAGAAGCGGTTGGCTTCATGAACCTTGGTAGCCTGGAAGAGGCTTCTCTCCGATTCTTTGGATTCCTCACAGTGCTTGATACATCTGTTTTCAGTACTTCACTGGATAGATGTGACATGTCAAAATTAGAGCCAATAGTTGGCTGAGGTCCTGTCAAATGCTCCATACTCTCCTCGAGATTCTTAATTTTTCTTCTAATATCTTCACATTCATATTCCAAATCACTGACCTTCTGTCCTAAATCTATTAATAATGTTTCCTTCCTTGCTTTCACCTCCTGTTTGAGATAAAAACATGTTGTGTAGTCATTAGTTGAGTTAATTAAAATTCATACAGAAGTTCTTTTATATGTGTGCATGAATACAAATGTCATGTTTTGTAAAAATACAAACCAAGCATTCTTTAATTTTGGCTGATCACACAGAGCTCAACTTTTTTCATAAAAATGATCTTGTTTTTGAAGTTGTACCTTTGCCAATTGAAATATTAGAGCATTAACTGTCTTATTACCTTAATTAATGTTTGGCTTATGCTATTTTTAATGAGTAAAATAGCCATTTGGTAGTTATTGCATATCATGATGGTAAGAGCAAAATCTTACTGGTGGTTCTTCACTTTCCAGGCGAATACTTCTCACTCTTGTTGCAAAACCCAAGGTGCAAATTGTCTCACACAAATCACCCTCATCTGGGCTGATATGGACAAGCATCAATGTTTTAGATTCACATCCTGTCAACAATTCAACATGAATATGTCAAGGTAACCTGTGAAAATATGGGTTTGTAAAATAATTCAGTTACATATGTTGTTATCCCTTTTGAAATAGTTACTGATGGACTACTTTACCTAGAGAATCTCTCAATACCTGTGTAAGCTTACTGTTTCTGCAAATTTTGAAGGGCGTCATGTTAGTGTTTTGTCATATTTTTCTGATGAAATGGCAGCAATGTACCAATTTCCATACACTTGTGCATTATGAGTTTCATTTACCTGTAAGGGACATGGGGTTTTTTAGTCTGTAGTGCGTCAATCACATCGCCTAGGGCTGACAATGACAAATTTATGGCTTTCCCTTCCTTGAGCCTTTTCCCAGTTGCTTTTGTCTTTACAAGTCTTTCACTCCCACCTAGATCAATCATCCACAATTTACTCGTTGCTTTTCTTCTCTCAGTCGCATTCAAGGAAGTCAATGAGATGCGAATCAAACTGTCGCATAAATGAACAAATAAAGTCACAGAGTTTCAGGAAAGTGATTATTCCATGGTTCTCGATTTAAAAACAACCATTTTATAAATCCAAGATGTTTCCGTAAACATTTTCCATCTAACTTTTAATTGAATCCTCTTTCAGTCAGGTGCAATCATAGTTGATATTCTATTGTTATAGATATATATAAGAAATCAACTTCGATAAAATAAAAAATTACCAGTGAGATCTGCTTGATGTAGAATTTGCCATAGTGGAAGCTGTTGATCTAAGACGGGTCCCCACTTCATACAATCTTTTCACTTCTTGAAAACTATTCACAGTAACTGCTACCAGGTCTTCAATTTCAATGCCACCATCAGGGTCTGATTTAATGGAGAGGCTGGATGCACAGAAACAATAAATAATAGTTTAATTCAATAGATGCAAAGTTTTATAAATGTGCACGGATATATAAAAGCGAGGTAAACCTGTATTATCCTAAAGTTCAGGAACAACACAAAGCAATTCACAAGTTAATGATTTCAGGATCTTCTTTCTCTTTTTTGAGATTAAACGGCTATCTTTTAATTTAGATAATTGAAAAGGGTAAACATTCAATATTGGGTTCTACAAAATGATAGACGATATTCATTTCATTTGTTGTTTGTGTAACACCTGTATGCAGCATAGGGACAAAAATTATACTGCATGATTGTGGCATTTTCCCAGACTATCCATATTTACAGAAAAAAACTATTAGTTTTAACATTTTCAACTGATATGACTTATGAGATGTATCTTGATGAAGTACAGGAAGCCCTGTTACTTGAAGTCAATAATATGGTACACCTTTTTGGCTCTTTCTTCCTTTTCCTTTTTGTAATTAGGAATGGATGCTTGCATATCAACACTGTGCCATACCTTACTTACATATGAACAGTGATCCTGACAGCCTCCTATCAGTGGCAGGCACATGGAAATCCGAAATTGCAAAATATTGTCAACTCAATAGTGCAAGCTTTGGTAACATTAGGTGGAAAACAAGGGCACAGCTAAGTCAAATGATGCATCAAACTATATTAGAATCTTGTTTGTTAGCTCATTCATGAAATATATTAGACCATATCCAGAATACTTTTTTAGTTTTTTTGACGCGAGAATACTTTTTTAGTGTCTTGGGATTCAACGTTTTTGTACAACAGACGTTTTTGTTCATTACTGTGTCTGCATGACTGCATCATATTCAGGAACTGGCTCCAATTTTCATTTTATTCAGAACTGGCATACCTGGGATACTTTAATTTCCTTTTACTTTTCTATTTTTTTCATTATTTATTTTGCAAAAAGTATTTTCCTCTGAACAAATTTAGAAAATTACCTTGGTACATTCTTAAGCCCGTTAGTCTTGCTTCTTGGGGCTAGCAGATCTCGTATGTTCCCCATATATATCTCAAGCATACTGAAAGTGAACAGAAACCTGTTGTTGCATTCTGAAGCTCGGTTGAACAGTGTTTGAATCCCACGTGGTATGACACCCAAATTTGTAGGCTTGCCTTCCTAATTCATATGGTAATGGACTGTAAGTAAAACATTTGAATTCAGTCGGTTTGGGGTGTTTATACTTTCCATTTATCCTTTTGTACATGGAGGGGATGGTGGGAATAAAAGTGATCAATAGGGAAAATCTTACCATTGTATAAGTTTTTCCACTACCTGTTTGACCATAGGCAAATATGCAAACATTGTAGCCATCTAAAGCAGATTTTATCACTGGTTCAACTTCAGAAAATACATCACCTGGAAAAACATACCATTGTAACTTGACTTGCATTCAAATAATTTGTTCAACTTTTATTAAGTATTGCTATGATTCAATACCTTGTGTTGAGAATTGATTGAAAACCTTATCAAACTTGTATTGTTTTCTCTTGGTTTCAGCAACTTTCAGAAAAACATTACTCTCATCCAGAGTGAACAGATTTCTCGAACTGTAACTTTCTTCATGATGAAAAGGCCTTATACGGCAAAACACCCTTATATTTCCTGTGGGATAAAGACATGTCAATCAACATGTAGTGGCACCTGTTTTCTTTGTTGAAGCTTACAAAACCAAAGATATACGAATTTTCGCAGACAGAAAATTCAGGAAAAAAGCTCAAACCTTTCAAATCCAAGTAGTTATTTAGTGCCTCTCTCCTCTGCAGTGTTATCTGCTTTAGTTGAGCATTCAGTGAAACCAGTTCATCTGTAGTAATAAGCAAACAAAAGATGAGAAATTCCCAGAAGCGCTTAGAGCTTTTGAGGGCAAGATTAGAAGTGCATACCTTGAATCTTTTTAACTTTAGCCTCTGATTCTGTATTGTCATCACTGATATTTTCATCCTTCTCAACCATTACTTTCATTTGTGGCTTGGTAGGTGACAACCCATCAATGATGTGAGACACTGATTCAATCCAACTAGGCGTGAGGTGCTTGTTGAACCCCATGAGGGATGACAGTGTATCTGGGAGATTCCGCATGGTTCTTGCGGGTTGCACATCCATGTATATAGTACACCAGTTATTGCCAAGAACCAATGCCGCTGATCTCTATCCTACTGATCCTATTTGCCTCTCTGCTGGTGATTCCACCTGCCATTGTGGAATGAGATTATAAGGTCAGTCAGAAAAAAAAATAAAATGGTGTTTTGTTGAAGTCAGGCATGAATCAGCAGACTGGGCGATTTCAGCATGCCTATTCTGACCACATGTAGTTGACAACCAAGGCTTTTGCTGCGATTTTCTAACCAATATCTGACGAAGTGTTTTTGTGGCAGTTAGACTTGAGAAGGATATAGAAAGAACAACATGAAGACTATATCTATAAGGATAAGGAGATATTTGCAGCTCGTACCTGCACAGGCTTCACTTCCATACCCGGTCAAATGTCTACGGACTGCAAGAGCAAGGAGAATGCTGGGTGTGGGAGCTGCCTCTGGAGAACCCATACATTGCTTAAATCCTTCTTGGGGTTCCAAGGTCTCTATCACCTCTCAAGAAAAGGTCAGTTCTACTTCAAGGCCTCCAACCACTGCATTTCCTAGGTTAGATAAAACAGAATCGATCATGAAACAAGATAAAGGAAATAATCGTTGCTTGTTCTTGCAGGGTAATTGAAGTGTGAAATAAGGCTTGAGAACATTGGAAGAGAAGAAACTTTGCGATACCTCAGAGTCCTCAGCTAGCTCTTCTTTTCACCTTCAAGGCAGTTCTTCTGCTCCATATATCCATCAGCATGTCACCGTCAAGGGTGAAGAGTGCCCAACCGACACACCCAGTGAGAGAGATTCTAGATCAGAATATGCAAGTACCTCCTGTTTGTTTCAGCATTTGGAATCTTGACAGTACAATCTGCCGTAGCTGCTACCTCCAAAACTGTCCTTATAACTGCAGATCAAATAGACCTTGGGATACCTAGCTATGGAATGAAGCTTGCTGTTTCAGCTGTGCCATATGTACATACCCAAGGAAGCTGACAAAGCAAAGCAGATTATGCTTCTCCGTTGCTTGGGATTCTTTGGTCAAGGGAGCTCGAGCTCAGTCAGAACCACACCAGCTGTAACTCCCTCAGTGTTTTTATTTTTTGTCTGTCACAGGGACACAGAGCGAAGCAGGGAGGGAGTGGTGATGGTAATTAAGTATGGATTATTGGATGGCAGAGCTAATGATAGATTATATTCCGTGGCACATGGCGACAACGTTTAATGGGTGGATGTGGTGCTTGGCTAATGAAAACCATTCTCGTTCTGCTGTCATAAGAAAAGGCTCACCTACCATGTGCCATGCTGAGCTTTTCAGTGAAGCAACAGGTGGGACTGTAGCCTGAAAAATGCTGGATTCTAATCAATCTTGTGATCATCGCTCAAAACAAAATGCCTTGCTATTTTTTCAGTGGTTTCTTACTGACGGACACTGTTCCCCGTCAATTTTGGGCTCGTAATATTTCTTTATCTGACAGACACTCAGCATGGTGAGGTCAGCAGGGCAAGTAGTGCTTGTACATTCTGTTGTATTGATTCGTTCATGAGATGATCCCTTCAGTCTTTGCAGATATCCAGGTATTTTCATGATAAATGTATATTAAAGTCTGTATCTGTTGCCTGATCCTATTTTGTTCGGTGTGGTACACATACATCTCAAGTGGACTCTTTTACTTTCAACAGTGCAACCATTTGTGCATTTAACAGTGACTTCAATGGTTGTAGGGTAGAAATGAAGTTGCTAAGGTTATCTTACAAGCTACAACATTTTTATGTGTAATTAGGAGCCTGCGGATAAAATAAAATTTATTCCACAAATGCATTTGTTATTCACAAGACAGTCCAGTGTGGCATTCAAGCAAGGGGGTACATGATTGTATTAATAAGTGGGTCTCAACAGGTAAGTTTCACCAGTGAGGCTGTGAGGCAGTGACAAACTGTGGACTAATAAAACCAGGGACCCATTGGCCTTTTGTAGGGATATTGCCTGTCCCTATTTTAGTTAGCAAGTAATGGATCTTGCTGTGCTCTTTGCTGTCCAATGAAAAGGAGAAGTGAATGTCTATTTTTTTTTGAACGGAAAAAACTATAGGCGTTCAAATCCAACAAGGAACACTGAATATTCTCTTCTTTTCGTTTGACAACAAAGGCCACTATATTTGAAATTTATATTTACCTTATAGAAAAAGATTAGCTCTATTCGTTATAAAAATCTCAGCTGTTAAAGAGTATGCATTTGATACATTTGTATTGTTTATATATGTGAAGATTTCTCAGTGATATGCCTGATCAAATTCCCTCTTTCCAGAGCACAGAAAGATGATAAGAGGATCTCTTTATTGATCTGGGCAGATAAGATATGGAGGAGCTATGCCCTATGGGCCATAAGAATTGGATGATCATGAGTACACACTGCTCCCCCTATGTATAGCTGCAATCTTCCTGCTTGCATTTTCTCTCGCTGGCAAAGCACCTTTTGAGCTCAGGTGAGTAAAGCCTAAGAGTAAGATATTTCTTCTCCCTTTTTTTTCTTCCTTTTAAGCAAAAGGAGAAGGCATGGAGATGTTCATCAGTTGATGGCCATTTCAGGAGTGGAAGGTAAGTTAGAAAAATATTAGAAACAAAGTTACAGAGAGCAAAGCAAGTACTGGTAGAAGAAAAGGAAATAGTCAATGTCAATGTGGTATAGAAGCACTACACCTTTTCAATTAGAATCACAAACTGTAAAATCATTAAAGGAAGGTCAAAATGTAATACAGCAGTAGTAATAGAAATTTCCCGTTTGATTCAAGAATTAGGAGATGTAATAGATTATCGTAGTTAGAGGAAGTACTACTCAAAAGATGAGATGGGATCAAGACATTAGTTACACTAGCCAGTGGCCACTTGACAATAATGTAGTACTTCATGAATGATAAGATGGGAGTATAATGCATGATAAGAGACCCACAGGAGTATGCAAAACAGCCTAACCAACAAGTAATAACTGCTTCATGAATGTAGCACGACCCACATTTTTAGAACTTTGATGATAATATATAGAGGCCAACAAGATGAGAACAAATAGGTTCAAACAAACAGCCAGCCACGGAAGCTGCAAGGACTGATCAATCCGCATTGAAATGTATTTACTCCCTTTATCCAGGAGTTTTGTCAGTATAGTTCTATCACTTAATATAATTGTCCGAGACCAATAAAAAATTCCTTTTTTTCTAAAAAGAAATTTACTCCCTTTATCCCAACCATAAAAAATGGGCTAGACCCTTATGAATATATCCCAGTCCCAGCCTCTAGAGGGCCTAAAGAATAGCTCTCTGTTTTCTCACCGACAAGGTGATTAGTGATTAGAAAGTTTCATCTATATATGCTAGCTAGCTGACAAGCTTTCATCTTTCTGTCAACCACCTTAATTAGTTAACTTCATTAGTCACTAGTGTATCTGCAGGATCTATATCTCATCTTAATAGGAATATTTAAGCCAACGACGACAGGCCAAAGGTAGGTGTACGCATATATATATATGTTGAGAGTTACAGGCACCGGCACTAGAATAAATAAACATATGCTGTTGAGAGCCTTGATGTCAGCAATAATTGATTATTGATTCATAAAGTTTAAGATTATTCTGTCTTGATCCATTAATTGATTATTGACACTTTTGGGTAAAGTTAATGACGGAATGAATTAAGTGATGCAGTTTAGGTGACGAAGATAATGAAGTTTTAGCACGTTCATTGCTCAAGAGTAAATGGGTATTCATCTGGACTGCCAGGTGAAAAATATTCATCTGGACTCTTAGCCATAAAAGGAGTAATTATGCACTTTAACCTTGTTAAATGTTGGTACTAATTCCTTCAAAAAAAATATTGGTACTAATAGAGGAACAGGGTCGTCTAATAAAAAATGGCAGGGCAAGTTAATCTTGGACTTTTAGCTTGTCAGCTATATCAATGACTGCATATTAGTGCAAACCGCAAACACACGAGCTAGTTAACTTGGGCACATAAGCACACATCATGTACATCAATTAACAAAGGGATTAACAAATATCACTAAAACATCTAGAAAAATTAGCTAGTTTAGCTGCACGAACACAATGTGAACAAGACATGCATGGGAATCAAACATTTATAAACAGAGTAAGAAGTCATAAGTTTACAGATACATAAGCTAAGTTATAAATATATTTTTTTTCCTAAGAAAAAGCAGACCATAAACTGAGAAGCAAAACCCAGCCGTACATACCATCGTTTTAGCTCTTTTGAAAATATAGAGCTATTCTATAGTAATGCTGACGATTTTACATGAAAATTCATGTGAGAATTAGGATATACTGTAGGAAATATGTATCTATAACAACTTGCTATATATATACTACATACAAATAATAAACATTATTATTATTATTATTATTATTATTATCGAATTAATTTCAGTGAGGAAGTCGAAATCCCCAGCCATCTTCTGCGCCCCTGCCTATCCCACTGACGTGAGGGCCCACGCTGGGGTGAAGGGCGCCAGAGTGGCACGCGCGCGCCACTGCCACGTCATAGCCATGCAGCGCCATGAAGAGCCTCTCCTTCTCGAGCTCCTCCTCCTCCTCTCTCCCCGTCCTCCTCACCCTCCGCTTCCTTCCGCCGCCGCCACCGGCGATCACCGCAGCCAGCGGCGGTGGCCCGCTCGCCTTCCTCCTCCCGCCGCCGCCGCCCCGCCGTTGCCCTCCTCCCCTGACTGGCACCGGCACGGCGTCCAGGCCCATGAGCTTGGCCACCACGCCGGGCTTGCACCACACCACGCTCTCGCCGGCCACCGTCGGCGGCATCCCGCGGCACGGCGGCGGTGATCTCCGGTGGCCGGAGGAGGAGGAGGCGAGGGCGGCGTCGTGGTAGTAGTAGTGGTGGTGGTCGCTGAAGGAGGCGCGGTACATGGCGTCGCGGCCGCCGTCGAGGGAGAAGCGCGGGTACTGGCTGAGCGCGTCCCTCGCCGACCGGAGCACGCGGCCGTCCGAGCTGTTCACGCACGACGCGCGCCGCGGCTGCTGCTGAGCCTTCCTCGCCGCCGCCTCCTCCAGGTCCAGCTGCAGGATCATCTGCTCCAGCGTCACCGCCGCCGCCTCGCTCTCGGCGACGCCCACGGACGACGTCGTCGACGTCGGCACGGTGAGGAAAGACGACGACGCCGCGTCGGCGCCGACCAGCCGGCGCCGCATCGTGGTCGACGTGGAGTCGACGCCGTGGCAGAAGCTGCGGCGCCGCATGGTGGACGCACTAGCAGCTCAAGCTACGGAATCGATCGAGCGAGAAGAGGGGGATCGATCGACGCCATGTCAGGTTTGGTTGGAGAAAAGTATATAGTAGCTAGCTTAGGCGTGTATACGCGTGTACGTGGATCGGAGGAGGTTGGCGCGGGCGCTCGTGATGGGGTTTAAAACGGGATGGGGATCGATCGGCCGGGGGGCGTCGACGCATGGGGAGGAGCATGAGTCGAGTGAATGTGATGTGGAGGTGGCGCAGCAATTGGGATCACATGAGAGGAACGTACGTCTCATGTGCCTACGTATGATTCGGTCGAATGTCATCCACCGGTCGTTAGCACCCAAGCTACTGAATTCAAATCTTTATAAAAGCGAATTTTAGATTGGATTGTTTGAGAGCTAAGTTCATGATTTAAAAATACTACATATATTTAGTTGGATGTAGGGGCCGGATAAAAAAAATACCCTTCTCTGGAAAAAAAAATCATCCACCCGTCGTTCACAGGTGTGTATGATCTCAATTCGAGTTGTGACATCACATACATGTTAGGGCCCAAGTAAGCTGCACTATGGGGCCAATTCAATAGCTCACCTAAATATCAGCCCATGCAAGCTGAAGGGAGAGAGACAAAAGAAAAAAAAAACATGTTGCACTTTCAGGTAATCGAACAGGTCAACCGAACCGGCAATGGACCCTTGTCGATCTCTCTCTCCTTCCCCCTTCTTCCTACCACATGGGGAGGAACACCTGCATCACTAAACAGTGCAAGAAGGAGAAAGGATTAGGCATGGGGAGTGTTCTTCAGAGCAGCACCCACCACATGTTCGATGGAATGTCATGAAAAATCTTTGATTCTCGTCTCGTTTCACTTGCATTTTCTTTCATTCAGTCTCGCTCTCATTGTAAAGTGGAATCGATGTCCATTCGAAGTGTACAAGGAAGATATCATGCTTGCGATGAAAGAGGAGAAAGTATTCAGGGATGAAGCACTAAGGCTGTTACTTGAGGAATGGATGGATGTCTGGCGCAAGATGGAGGATAAGCGTAATCGGGTATTGGAGAAGCTTGAAGATATAGAAGCTCATAGGGGGAAGGCTTCCGAGGAGACGATGGTTACCACCACTGACCTCAAGGCGGCATCCTCCAACACTCAAGACATTGCTGCCTACGATGCCAACCAAGTCTCGATGGCAAGCTTCAATGATGGTTGTACACGCATGACGGCGAGCTCAAGCCACACCAATGAGGTGCCTAGTCCTATGGCTGCCTTGGAGCTGGGATATGTTGAGGGCAAGGCCCAACACACCCTGCATCAACATCACATACTGTTCCGAAGAGACGCACATCAAGTGTTCGATGGCTGCACTCAACGTCAATGGTGGCACCAACCGAGCTGTGGTTGCGTTCCTGACCATGACAGGCATGTCTAAGGTTGTTCCAACATCTGTTGAGTCAATGGACATTTTCTCGGCAAGGTCGACCATCGACCTCAAGGAAAACATACCAATGCTCACCATGCAAGTTTCTTAGCATGACGGGTGAGTTGAAACCATGGCCACCTCCAACCTTCCATAATGTGATTAGAGGATGCAATTTGTAGACCGTGCCCAGTTCGGATTTCAAGTTCTATTGGGCAAGAGTACACTTGATGCCACCATAGCGGCTGGCTGCTGCCTATGCGAGTAAGTTTTTCTTAGCATCAGTGTCTTTTGAAATTGGAGTTTTGTCCACAGGAACCTTGACAAAGGAAATGGCTAATCTATAACCATGGCCTCAACTAAATCAATTAAAAATTTATGGGGTGCTTACTGGGAATAAAATATACATTAGTTGGTATCTAAGTAATGATAGGACTACTCATCACATAATTTTGTTGGATTGCCAGTCCAGATCAAGTTCATTCTAGTTGGGATATGATTGGTGGAGTCCTGCTCTTTTATCAATTGTGCATGTCCTAAATGTTTAAAGCTCTTGGCTATATTTGGAAAAGTTGATAGCAAGAAGGACATCAGCTCTTTATTTTGTGATATTCAAGTGATTGCAGCACACATTCAGGTTCATGCAAGCTCATGTCATCAACAATCCAAGGCTTTGGTTCACTTCAAGAATAACAGGTCTAGAGCAAAGCAAAATATCATGCAGTGAAGTATCGTCCTCAAATATGAACTCGGGGAAATTGAAGGTAGCACTAGATCCCTCGTGTCGGTCTTTATGGCTCTGAAATGGGCTTGTCTAGGCTTATCTCGGCGTATGTTGGCTTATATAGTGACTTGACGTGTCCCTCCTCCTAGGGGTCTTTTATTTATACCCTCGGTGTTGCCCACTTGTTCAAGTAAAACTAGGGAGGCAAGTATAAACGATCCGAGTAGTTCTTGTAGTGTCCGAATAGAACCCTACTTTTACTTCCTTATCCGGAACGCCTTTAGTATATGAGGCATAATTTCGTATAAGACATGGTATATGGTGGCTTTGCTGAGCCTAACCCGAGACTATTGGATATGCCTTATTTGTAACACCGATAACGTGCATATATGCAACAAAGCATATGTAGGTTGCAGAGTTGGAAGCAGAGTGAAGTTGAATTTCAGTCGGATATAAATTTTCTACACCTAGGTGCCATGGCACATGTCATTTGCATGTGAATTAAATATTCATAGAAAAAACTGAAAAATTTAGTAACATCAATTGGGAAGATATAAATATATAGACAATCATGCAATACTATATTTGATCTACAACTAAAGAAACAAAAATAATAAAATCAGCATGTTAATACCATGCCGTTGTTGTCTCGCAAGCGACCTGTTCGATGAAATGCATAGGCGGGACTACACGCTCTCTGTGAAGGGAGCATTGGCTGCCAAGCTCACCACCCTGTGCAACCAAAAAGACGAGATGGGCGACAAGACGGTAGAGACAGCTGGCAATTCTAATGGCTCTTGATTGTTGGGATGTCCAAGAATGGGGGAACCGAAGAATGCATTTGGATGGTGAATGGGCTCGCAGAACACCTCTTGGCGTCTGGCTCCCCGTCGTCATCCCCCTAGAGCTGAAGGCCAGGAGATGGCCGCGGTGCCTCCGTCACATCCGTTCGGAAGGTCGTACTGCGCCTTTCATGCCCAAGGCCACCACCGCCCTCTTCCTCCGCTAGTTAGTCGGCCGCCTGCCACCTCCTCCCTCTCCTGTTGGGGCCTTGAGGGTAGAGAGAGAGAGATGGAAGGGGTCAAGGGGAATGAGGTTGAAGAAAGAAAGAAGGGAACTACCAGATGGATCCCACTATTTTTTGGATGATTGTACTGGCACTTGAGTTGCATTATTGCATACTTAAGTATTAGTTGACTACACTTAAAAAATTGGAATCAATAAGCGAAAGCTCCGGTGATGTGGTATACTCGCCCGTGAGTTATCTTTCAATAGCTAAGTGAGCCAAATGATCTGTGGCCGGTCTCCATCTTCATCGAGTCTTCTGCATAATTAAAAACCAATGCATTTCTTTTAAAAAATAATGTATATGTTTATAAAAGCACTTCCTATTTTGTATGTAGAGTAGTAGCACTACTCCCCTCGTTTTATTATATTATAGGTCGTTTTGAATTTTTAAGTCAATTTTTTTAAGCTTTATTAAGTTTATGAAAAAATATATAAATGTATCATTAGATATATTTTGATGTTATGTTTGTCTTATGTTAAAAAAGCATCGCTATAAACTTAGTTAAATTTAGAAAATACTAAGACATGAAGAAAAGTCAAAACGAGTTATAGTATGAACAGTTAGAATATACTCCTCTGTATTTTAGTGTTAACTTTTTAATCAACGTTTGACCATTCGTTTTATTCAAAATTTTTGTGCACATATGAAAATATTTATGTCATGCTTCATTTGATGATGAATCAAGACATAATAAAATAAATGATAATTACATAAATTTTTTAAATAAGACAAATGATCAAATGTTGAATAAAAAGAAAACGGCATATATTAAAATATGGAGATAGTATTATTTATAAGGAAGTTAAAAAAATTACTTGTTGGAGCATTATTTAGAGGGAAATGGATTAGAGGCGCCATTCCCCGAATGATTAGTGATTACTAGCTACTCCCGCGTTAGCTTCGTCCACCCAATTTGACTATCCATTGTGATTTGATAGAGTTGAGAGAAAGAGAGAGAGATAATCTAGCGCGCAGCGCAGCCATGGCGGAGGGGGCTCTTGCCTCGACCATCGTGCGGCAGGTGCTGACCAAGTTCGGCTCCTCCCGTCTGGGACGAGCTCGCGCTCCTCTGTACCTTCCGGGCCGACCTCGCGGCCATGGAGGCCCAAGTTCGCCACCATCCGCGCCGTGCTCGCCGACGCCGAGGCGCGCGGCGGCGCCGCAGGCTCAGGGACGTCGCCCACGACATCGACGACTTCCTCGACGCCTGCCGCACCGACCTCCGCCGCCGCCGCGGCGAGGGCGGGTGCGGCGGCCACCTCACGCCGCGCTCGTTCGCCATGGCGCCCGCGTCGCGGCAGCTCCCCTCCGTCCCACCCATGCGCGAGACCATCTCCATGGTCGACGAGGCCAAGACGGTGGGGGAGGAGCGCGGACAAGGAGAGGCTCATGAGGCTGGTCCTCGACGCGGCGGGCGAGGGAGGAGCGCGGACAAGGAGAGGCTCATGAGGCTGGTCCTCGACGCGGCGGGCGACGACGACGACGTCTCCGTCATCCCCATCGTCGGCATCGGCAAGACGACGCTGGCGCAGCTGGTGTTCAACGACCGGAGGGCCAACGACGAGGTGTTCGACCCCCGGATCTGGGTCTCCATGTCCGCCGGCTTCAGCCTCGCCACGCTGGTCCAGGCCGTCGCCGCGCCCCCCATCGTCGCCGCGCCCAGCGAGAGGTGCGACCTCACCACCACCAACCTCGCCATCGCGCGCTTCTTGTCCATGGCGTTCACGGGGAACAAGTACCTGCTGGTCCTCGACGACGTGTGGAGCGAGAGCCACGATGAGTGGGATGAGGCTGCTCCTCAGGGACGGCAAGCGGGGCAGCAAGGCGAAGGCCCTCGGGAGCTTGTTATAGCGCGCAGACTGGCCTAGCAGGTCACATTGGGCTTGCTCCACCACAGCCCAACCAGAGTCGCAACTTTAGATCTAGGCCTACACAATCCAAAAGACTAGTCGGACCGCCTCCACCTTTTACATCATCAATTACCGATGTGGAACTAAACCCAACAGAGCATGCTGAGGTTCAAGAGGAATGAGGAATCATGGATTGCTGTCAGGGACAGTGAGATTTGGCAGCTGGATAAGGAGGAGACCATCTTGCCATCTCTCAAACTCAGCTATGATCAAATGCCGCCCGTTCTGAAGCAATGCTTCGCGTATTGCTCGGTGTTTCCTCGAAACCATGAGATTGACAAGGGTAAGCTTATTCAGCAATGGGTTGCTCTTGGCTTTGTTGAACCCTCAAAGTATGGTTCCCAGCCGGTTTCTGATAAAGCGGATGACTGTTTTGAGCACTTGTTGTGGATGTCATTCCTTCAAGAGGTAGACCAACATGATTTGTCAAAGAAAGGATTAGAGGATGATGACAGTGTTAAGTACAAAATTCACGACTTGGTGCATGACCTTGCTCAGTCTGTTGCCGGGGATGAAGTTCAGATCATAAGCGCTAAGCGAGTCAATGGGAGGACAGAAGCTTGCCGCTATGCATCATTGCATGATAATATGGGGTCGACCGATGTTCTTTGGAGCATGCTTCGCAAAGTCCGTGCGTTTCATTCCTAGGGTAGTAGTCTTGACTTTAATTTATTTCTTCACTCCAGGTTCTTGAGAGTACTAGATTTGCGCGGCAGCCAAATTATGGAGCTCCCTCAATCGGTTGGTAAATTGAAACATTTGAGATACTTGGACCTTTCTTCATCCCTTATCAGTACTCTGCCCAATTGCATCAGTTGTCTCCACAATTTGCAAACTCTTCATTTATACAATTGCATAAATCTCAATGTGCTGCCCATGTCAGTATGTGCCCTTGAGAACCTAGAAATCTTGAATCTTTCAGCTTGCAACTTCCATAGCTTGCCAGATTCTATAGGACATCTTCAAAACCTACAAGATCTTAACTTGTCCCTTTCCAGTTTCCTCGTGACATTACCTAGCTCTATTGGTACACTCCAAAGTTTGCATTTGCTGAACTTGAAAGGATGTGGCAACCTTGAAATTCTACCTGACACTATATGCAGCCTGCAAAATTTACACTTCTTGAACCTTTCACAATGTGGTGTCCTCCAAGCACTGCCCAAAAATATTGGTGACCTTTCAAATTTGTTGCACCTGAATTTATCACAATGCACTGATCTTGAATCAATCCCAACCTCAATAGGTCGCATTAAGAGCTTGCATATTCTGGATCTGTCTCACTGTAGTAGTCTGTCAGAATTACCAGGATCCATTGGTGGTCTTCATGAACTTCAGATACTCATTTTGTCACACCATGCAAGCAGTTTGGCATTGCCTGTATCAACTAGTCATCTCCCAAACTTGCAGACTTTAGATCTCTCATGGAATCTTGGTCTAGAGGAATTGCCCGAATCAATTGGCAATCTTCATAGTTTGAAGACCCTGATCTTGTTCCAGTGCTGGAGTCTCCGTAAGCTGCCTGAGTCTATAACCAACCTCATGATGCTAGAGAGTTTGAACTTTGTTGGCTGTGAAAACCTAGCTAAGTTACCTGATGGCATGACAAGGATCACCAATCTGAAACATTTAAGAAATGACCAATGTCGATCTTTAAAACAACTACCTAATGGATTTGGGCGATGGACTAAACTTGAAACATTGTCCTTACTCATGATAGGTGACAAGCATAGCAGTATCGCGGAGCTGAAAGATCTAAACAATCTAACTGGTGAGCTCAGGATTGAATGTTGGCCACACAAGATGGATCTGACAACTGCTGCCAAAAGAGCAAACTGGAGAAATAAGAAAAAACTAAGCAAGTTGACCTTGTTGTGGACCATTCCTTGTTCTGCAGATGATTTTGAAAATGTTGAAACATTTCTTGAAGTTCTTGTGCCACCCGAAAATCTTGAGGTCCTTGAAATAGATGGTTACATGGGCACTAGATTTCCCAGTTGGATGATGAAGAGCATGGAATCATGGCTCCCAAATCTTGTCTCATTAGATTTAAGCAACATTTCTAACTGTAGCTGCCTCCCACCCCTCGGACACATCCCTTATCTCCAATCGCTTCATCTCCGATACATGGCTGGTGTCCATAGCATGAGCTCTGAAATTCTTGTGAAAAGACAGAAATGTGTGCTGTACCAGTCACTGAAGGAACTCCATTTTGAAGACATGCCTAACCTAGAGACCTGGCCAACTTCAGCAGCGACAGATGACAGAGCTACTCAGCCAGAAGGATCCATGTTTCCTGTTCTTAAAACTGTAACCGCAACAGGATGCCCAAAGCTCAGGCCGAAACCATGCCTTCCAGATGCTATAACAGATTTGTCAATCTCCGACAGCAGCGAGATATTGTCAGTCAGGAAGATGTTTGGATCATCATCTTCCACATCCGGATCACTTCTGAGGAGATTGTGGATCAGAAGGTCCAATGTATCATCCAGTGAGTGGAAATTGTTGCACCACAGGCCAAAACTTGAGGAACTAACCATCGAATACTGTGAAATGCTACGTGTTCTTGCAGAACCCATCAGGTACCTTACCACTCTGCGAAAGCTGAAGATCAGCAATTGCACTGAATTGGACGCGCTTCCAGAATGGATTGGTGATCTTGTAGCACTTAAATCTCTTCAAATGAGTTGCTGCCCAAAGTTGGTCTCGATCCCAAAAGGTTTGCAACATTTGACTGCTCTGGAGGAGTTGACTGTCACTGCCTGTAGCTCTGAGTTGAACGAGAACTGCAGGAAAGATACAGGCAAGGATTGGTTCAAGATCTGTCATATCCCAAACATCGTAATCTCGTGACAGATAACTTTGCAGCTTCAATTAAACAAAAAAAATAAGTCCTGGTGAGTTGCAAGTTCATCTGATTACGCTGAAGTTATCCTCTACTCAAATTTTTCCCATCATGCATTCTCCTTGAATGGTTTATCTAGTAAGTCGGAGAATATAGTCAATGAACAGATATTTTATTCCAATTTTTATGTCTATATAGACAGGAGTTGATTGTCAGTGTCTGTAGCTCTGTAGGAGTAGGAGTGAGAATTATAGTAAAAAAAATGCAGGGGAAGATTGGAAATGTAATTAGTGTGCAATTTTTTTGGGTGGTTTAAAGAGTGCACAATTGACAATATGTAATAAGTATGTAATTGGCCATCACTTGACCCTTAACAATGTAACTGGTGTGCAGCTGACGTATAAAAATGAAGCACAATTTTACAGTTCGGCCGCCTTGAGAGAATGGACAAGTTGTGTACAAAATGCAGGCACTAAGTCTGCCTGACCCACATTATTCTTTTTCCGCACGCACGCTTTTCAAATTGTTAAATGTTATGTTTTTTAAAAAAAATATATATACAAAAGTTGCTTAAAAAAACATATTGATCGATTTTTCAAAAAAAATCTAATACTTAATTAATCACGCGTTAATGGACCGTTCCTTTTTCGTTTGGGAGGAATTAGCCCCATCTCTTACCGCCGAACACAGCCTGGAGTTTAATCAGACATGATTTTTTTTTGTGTGTGCCTGGGTTGCGATACACAGCCTCATCTCTGGTCGATTTTCAGCCCTCCAAGCGAATGGCGGACTTTCAACCATTTCACATTTTATCAAGGGGAACATACCCTATACATACAAGCTTTTTTTATACACGCCAACTAATAAATATCAAAAAAATAGAAAAAAATTATAGATTTACTTTTCATATATTACACTTATCTATAAAGTCTTATCCTCAAATTTATTATATTTTAGCTGTAAAAAGTATAAAAATTCTGATAGTTTTAAGAGTATAAATCTATCAGAATTTTGTTTTTTTTCCTTCATATGTATAATGAATTTGAAGGTAAAACTTTACATATAAATATAATACTACTAAAGTATATATATATATATATATATATATATATACAAATTTTCTATATTTTTGTGATATTTGTTAGTTGGTGTGCACGGTATGTGTATGCGAAGACTTGTGTGCGATATGTTTTCTTTATACAATTATACCCTTAGCGTTTGTAGAAATATCAAATGTTTCATTTTTACCAACCGATTGAGGGAGCTCCATAATTTGGCTTCCGCGCAAATCTAGTACTCTCAAGAGCTTGGAGTGGAATGAAACACACGAACTTTGTGATGATGAGTAGATGATATTAAACTTGCTCTAAGAATCTATACTCGTTGAGATAAGGAAATATGTAGCGAAGCTGTTACTACTACGTTTTAGGATATACTTTGAATGTTTTAGAAATTTACTATATTTTAGAACAGGAGAATATATTTTATATAGTATATTGAGAGCTTGTTCACTTCAATGCCAAAACAAACCTTATCGATTTTTGGCATTATATCAAATTTTAGTACGTTAACAAATTAAACAAGATTTTACTATTGTGATCTTACCAAACTCTACCAAAATTTGGTAATTTCAGAATCTTCCACTAACAAAACACACCAGCAATCGGTAAGAAATCAAACCAAACACTACATTTACATTTTTGACATTATTAAAATTTGACATTTTTGACATTGCCGATCTTTCACTTTATTAATAACTAATAATAAGGTTTATTATGACAATGGAGTAATAAGAAATTGCTAAGGGAGTATACTCTAGTAACGGTACGACAATCATTATCCAAACCATTTACTCGTACTTTACACAGGCTAGAATTTGCTAAGGGAGTACTCCCTCCATCGCACGAAAAACAAACTTAGAACTGGATGTGACATCTCATAGTACAACGTATTTGGACAGGCTCCTATCTAAATTCATTGTATTATAATATGTCATATCCAGTCTTAGGGAGGACAACAACCAAACTCGTCCTCGCGTCGCTCTCACGCAAGCAGCTCGGGGGAAAAACCCTAGCCGCTCGCGCCGCCACATTCCCTCCCCTCTAGCCGCCTAGCCACCGCTGAGCTCGCCGCCGGAAACTGCGCAGCCAGCCGAGAAGGCGGCGGCGAGGAGAGCAAGCCGACGGTGGAGCTCCTTCTCAGCGTGGGAGGCGAAGCGGCGCGTGCCGGTCGAGAGGCGGTGGCCATGGCGGTCTACGGGGCGGGGCGACGGATACGTCCACGCATAATGCGGATCCGCTCCTCCTAGGGCGAGGATATGCCCCCCACCCCCGGTGGCTAGGAATGGTCGACCCCGACGGCGGCGGTGCTCGCTGCAACGGCAGCCCGATGGAGGCGAGAGGCGCGACGGGCCGAAGGCTGCGGCTGGCAGGTGGAGAGGACCAATGGCCAACGGAGGCGCACGTGAGGAGGTGCGTCAGTATTGGCCGGCTCAGGCGCGAGGTGGCCAGTGGAGGAGGTGGCCGCGGCGGCTGGCCGACGGGAGGCACGGCTGCGACTGGGTGGCGTGGCCGACGCGAAGAGGTGTTGCGTAGAGTTGGCCCGAGCAGCAGCGGCAGAGCTTGCGACAACGGCGGCGGGAGCGGCAATCGGGTGGGATGCGCGGCCGACGACGGCGAGGAGGCGCGGCCGGCAACGGAGGTCGGCGCGGTACGAGGTGCGGTCGGTAGTGGAGGCCGGCACGGCGCGACGAGGGTGACGGCACGCGGAGGCTGGTCGGCGGGGGGCGTCGGTGCAGCGGTGCACACGCGCCGGCGAAGTTAGACAACAGTGGAGCATTGATGTGTCAGCGGTGGATTGGCAGGCGGCGGACGGTGGGTGAAAACCTAGTCCGGCCTTGGTCGGGCCGGCAACAATGGCGTTCAGAGCGTCACCCCCTCTTGAGCTGTTGTAATCTTATAATTTTCTTTGTTTTCCCGGTTACGACCTCCCAGTGTTGTAATCTTATAATTTTTTCCTACTTATCAATATGAACTTCGCACTATCTGGTGTGAGTTGTTTAAAAAAAAATCATGTCTTAGGTTTATTTCTTGGGGGACGGAAGAGTATACTCCCTTCGTCCCATAATATAAGGGATTTTGGAGGGATGTGACACATTCTAAGACAACGAATCTGGTCAGGAGCTTATCTAGATTCGTTGACCTAAGATGTGTCATATCCCTCCAAAATCTCTTATACTATGGAACGGACGAAGTACCTCAATAACGACACGATATTTATTGTTCAAATCATTTATTCTAGTCTACATACATTATAATTTGCTAAAGGAGTATGCTTGGTAACAACACGACAGTCATTCTCCAAACCATTTACTCGTATCCTACGTAAACTGAAATTTACAAAGGGACTATACTCCAGTAATAGCACGATTGTCATTGTCCAAACAATTTACTGGTACTCTACCCCCAAACCGCAACTGTAGCAGCACACGTACCAGTACAAAAACCTTACCCTTTCCGGTCATATCAGCGTCCTTCGCCCGACCAATCACATCCCGCCACGCCACCACCCCCGCACACGGTCAGCACCCCCCGCTTCCCCCCGCCCACCGATTCCCTACCCCCCGCCCACCGAACCCCGGGCCCCACCTGACCCCGGCCCCACCCGTCAGTGACGTGGAGGAATCCCCAAAAGGGTAAACCCCCACACACCCTCTCCACCTCGCGAGATCTAATCCCAATTCCCAACCTCACATCCCCACCTCTCCTCGACTCGACGACTCGAGTTTTGAGAGCGAGTTTAAACCCAAACCCTAGCTCAAAACCCTAGCTCGCGGCGGCGGCGGCGATGGACGGCGGCGGGGGAGGAGGAGGAGGCGGGGGCGTCATGGCGGGGCCTGGTGTCGCGGGAGGGGGAGGAGGAGGAGGGGGCGGCGGCGTTGGGGGCGACGTGGAGCTCGTCAGCAAGACGCTGCAGTTCGAGCACAAGCTGTTCTACTTCGATCTGAAGGAGAACCCTAGGGGGAGGTACCTGAAGATCTCCGAGAAGACGTCCGCCACGCGCTCCACCATCATCGTCCCCGTCGCCGGCGTCGCCTGGTTCCTCGACCTCTTCGACTACTACATCCGCACCGACGAGCGCGACGCCTTCAGCAAGGAGCTCCGCCTCGACACCAAGGTCGCGATTGATTCCGCCGCCCGCTGATTTTTTTTCTTTCTTTTTTTGTTTTTTGCGCTGTCTATGTTTGCTGATTTTGGTCGCGGCACGCTCGCGCGCAGGTGTTCTATTTCGATATTGGGGAGAACAAGAGAGGCCGCTTCCTCAAGGTAGGTGACTGAAGGAACATTGTCTCTCGTGTGTTTTTATACCAGTGAAATTCCTTAATTCGTTTGCGTTTAATGAGGAAAAAATTGCCGAATTCGTGTTGTGAACTTCATGGTTGAGAAGTGGAGCTGACTACCTAGAATAGGAAATTAGGCGTGTGAATTTAGCAAGGGAAAAGTTTGGCTCCAGCTTTTTTGTATGATCAGAAAGGGTCCTCTGTTTCAATGTCCTAAAAAGGCACGCTCAGTAAGAATTGGTACAAGCCTCTCGATTTTCTCTGTCATTGATATGCTGAGCCTAGATGGCTAGACCCACATGGTAGTGTCACCTTGGGAGGTGCTTGGGGTTTTGAATAAGGTTTTTTTTAGGGAGGAACAGAGTGCGAAGATGGAGAACCAAAGTAGGACTTTCCACTTTAGTAATTCTGTCATGCTCAGAGTTCTGTTTTCCCTGATCTGGCAGTCTCACTTTTATCTGTTTGTTACCGCCAGCCACTGATGAAGCTAGTGCCAACTGGGTGAAAATAGCATATCATGCTTGCTTGTCATGTCATCATTCCATCGTGTAGAGGATTCTGTTCTTTAAAAGAACCAATTTTTGCGTGGTAACTAGTAGTAATTGCGAATACGGTGTTATGGGTTTTGCTCTTTTCCATTAGGGGCATTTGCAAATTTGCCACCGGTTTTTTCAATATTGCAAGGATGCCACTCGAATGACAGTTCTAGTGGCATTTTTGCAATTTTCTAGTGGCAGTTTTGCAATAACGATTCAAAGTAGTGGTAAATTTGCAATTGCTTCCATTAATGACTATTCCCTCTGGTCATAAATAGTACATGTCCTCACTAATGACTACTCCCTCAACTCCAGTCATAAAAACTTGACATTTCTTTGCTAGGCCAGCAAAACTTGACATTTTGGACAAGATTTGGTCAAACTTTTAAAGCTTTGACTATCATTGCTTTTAAAATATTTATTTGGGAAAAAACATAAAAATGCTATATTCATAATGATAATCACATAAAACTATTAGATTATATAAACGTTTTGTACAATGTTTTTGAATAAAATGTCTACAAGGCTGCTTACATGGAACATGTACTCCAACCTTGTACCGCTTCATCCGCATAAGCAGCCGATTATACCGCATAAGCGGCCGGTTATGCTGCATAAGTGCTATAAGGTGGGGTAACCGCACGAAACTGCTTACTGCTTTTCAAAACATTGTTTTTTTAATATAAAATTGTGGTTAAATTCACACCTCAAAAACTGCAAGAAAAGTCAAAAGTCAAGTACTTTTTTGACAGGAGATAGTAATATATATAATTGGTCTGGACTAGATAGAAATGCAAGCAGCTGCAGATTAGTTTTTGTTTTTGTGGTTATGTTGACAAACTGCAGTTGCATTCCCTTGAACATTCTGCATTGAACACTTTTCAAATTTCATTGATTGCCTGATCTTTTGTTGATGACAGTCAGTGTCCTGTAATTAATGAGCTATGGCTTTCATATGACGTTGACATCTTTAGAGTGTTGAACTAGTCATCATAATTATCCAGGTTGGCACTTGTGGTTCAAAAGTGGGAGAAATAAAAACATGATTGATCAATGTTCATATTGCTTTGACTGTGTTCATACCAAGGGTTAAGAAAGAAGCAACAAATTCCATCCTGGAAATTAATTTTGAGGAGGTGGTGGGCACCTGCGCCAAGCAGGGAACGCAGGTTGGCAGGATCGCTCATCAGCTCTTTGCCAACTGAGCTACGTGCTATTCTGTTGGTTTGACTGTTTAATCTGAATATATTACAGAAACTCTATGCTGTATATGAATTGCGTGATTAGGTTGCCGATTTGTTTCTAGTTACTCAAGATGATGTTTTTCCTTGTATGGAATATTTCAAATTCCTGTATTGTCATTTATAGTCTTAATCATGATGGCTAATTTGAGCAATATATTTGAGTAACTGAATGTATCCTTTTATGGTCTAATAATGTAAAATTGGACTAAAAATATGAAATTAGATAAATGACTCCAAAGGGTGCAATCAGTAGGAAAAAAGGGTACTATCTTCAGTGCAATCAGTAGGAAAAAAGGGTACTATCTTCAGTGCAATCAATAGGAAAAAAGGATACTATCGCCACAGCAAAAAGGGAGAAATAATTTGCACATAAATATCATGCCATCATGGGTCTTGAAATCTCAATCTGAATTGTTTCTGATTTAAAAATCTAAAAATTTTACATGGATGGACACTTATTTAGAAGATTATGTGTGTGTATAATGCATTGCCTCCAGAAAGTAGCTCTAAACCGACAGATTCTATTGTTGTGCAATAAAACGTATTGTAGGTCTCTTACTCATTTTGTGTTTGGGAAGTTATCATGTGGAAGCAAATATCATGTTGAGATATTCTGTAGGAGCAAATATTATAGTCTCCAGATTAAAACTATTGTAACGTAGTCGGAAAAGACATTAGTTTTTGTAATTTGTTTCTTCTTTCTTTATCCGCAATTAATTTCCATGTACTCTTTATTTATATATCAAACTTCATGCATTAAAAACCTGTCATGTTTGTGATTAAACAATTCCCAATTAAGCATCGCGTGCTAAATTAATATATGCTAAGTGCTGTTGGTAAGTTGGTTGCTACATTCAATGATCAAGGGTCACCTAGGCGAATTTTAATTAAGAATAATTTCACAAAACTACATATACTTTGACCAATCTTGACATAACTATTTATATTTTATCATCTGACTTTTTTCTTCAGGTATCAGAGGCATCTGTCAACAGAAACCGTAGTACAATCATTGTTCCGGCTGGTAGTTCTGGTGAAGAAGGTTGGGAAGCATTCAGGAATGTATTGTTGGAAATAAACAATGAGGCTTCCCGACTTTATGTTCTACCAAACCATCCTAATCAGGTACAAGAAACTACCTTTTTTTGACATATTCATGAAGTCTCAGATGACATCATCATTAAATTCTTGCCATTGTATTTGGCAGCAACACTTGGAACCTCCAGAGCGCCTTCCTGGACTTTCTGATGATGTCGGTGCTGGATTTATAGCTGGACATGGAAGTCAATCTGCTTCTGGACCAGAGGTAGATGTTGAACGCCTGGTTGATTTGCCTCCTCAGGAAGAAATTAGTGGCATGGGCATGTCTAAGGTCATAAGGGCAGATCAAAAGAGGTTCTTCTTTGACCTTGGAAGCAACAACAGGGGTCATTACTTGAGGATTTCTGAGGTATCCTACTATTGTCCGTAACTTTGTGCGATCTCAAACCTTGAAGAACGCAAGGGCTTTGTTCTTACGGCCTGTCAAACTGCAGGTTGCTGGAGCTGATCGTTCGTCGATAATCTTGCCACTCTCCGGGTTGAAGCAATTCCATGAAATGGTTGGCCACTTTGTAGATATAATGAAGGACAGGCTGGAAGGGATGACGGGCGCGAACGTGCGCACAGTGGAGTCCAGTCAGAGATGATTTAGCTTTGAGGTGCTCGACCATGGCCGTTACTGCTGTTATGCCTCCTCTAGGTTTGTTATGTGGTGTGTGGCTGTGCAGATCACGCAGTATTGGTGGGGATAATAATGTTATTTCTCTTTTTTCTTTCTTTCTTTTTTTCTGAATTCAGTGGTGAGGATTGATTTGTTTGGGACTTTTCTTGTCGAGGAATAATAAGCAGTATATTGTTCGTGGGGGGTGGTATAAGCTGGTGATTAGCGTTGTTAGCGTGCATCATATCTTCCTGGTTGAGCTAGCTCTCCGTTTCTGCATTGCATTTAGTACTGTTACTAACTTACTATTACTATTGCTCTTAGGCTTGCATATCACTCAATGAGGGTAATTTTTTTTTTATGCAATGCCCGTTCTGCACGAACAAATGTCGTGTGCTGATGGTGATGGGAGAGGATATATTTAGTTTCATGCTGTGGTTACCTGAGGGTTCTTTGTATCTGTGACATCTAAAAGTACCCTCTTTTTTTTTTCATAATTTATGCCTGATCAGGCACATCTGAGGTAATAATATTTTGGTCTTTATCATGTAACGCAAGCAAAGCAGGAAAATGTGCACATGTTTCTTTTCTTTTGTTTACAGTAAAAAAAGGAAAAATGCGCACTTTGTTTCTTTTCTTTTGTTTACTTGTCATCAGTAAGGCCCTGTTTAGTTCTCTAAATTTTTTCCAAAAACATCACATCGAATCTTTGAACATATGCACGAAGCATTAAATATAGATAAATGAAAAATCTAATTGCATAGTTAGGAGGAAATTGCGAGACGAATCTCTTGAGCCTAATTAATCTATGATTAGTCATAAGTGTTACAGTAACCCATATAGATTAATTAGGCTTAAAAGATTCGTCTCGTAAGTTATGAAATTATTTTTATCATTCGTGTCTGAAAAATCCTTCCGACATCCGGTCAAACATCCGATATCCGATGTGACACCTAAAATGTTTCTTTTCGCAAACTAAATAGGCCGGTCATTAAGCAAATATAATGGTGTCAAATCAAATGCTAAGTCGATAAACATAATTTTCTATTTGTGTATTAGTATATGGTGATCCACAAGAAATTGACGAGAGAGAGCGAGCGATGGCTGAGTGGGGCTCGCCTCGAGCATCGTGAGACAGCTGCTCGGCCCAACCTTGGCTCCTCGGTATGTGGGCCGAACGCGCGCTCCTCAGGCCCATCGGGCCTGAGCTCGCCACGGGCCCATGGAGGCCGAGTTCGCCACCATCCGCGGCGCGCGCCGGCGCCGGCGACCGACTCCACAGGATCAAGAACGTCGCCCCTGACGCTGACGGCTTTCTCGACGCCTGCCACGCGAGGCCCGGCGCGCCGCCGGCGTCTCGGGGTGTGGGTTGTGGCGGCCCAGCTAGCAATTCGCGCTCCGCCCACTCGCCATGGCGCACAGGCTGAGGTCGATCGGGCCTCAGGCGCAAGCTGGACTGGACGCCGTCGCCCACTCGTCGCCGCCGCCGCGAAGGACATAGGCTGTGCCGTCATCGATGCCGTGGCGAGCGAGGAGGAAGATATCCCCATCGATCGTCTGCTTCTTGAACGAGCGGATGGGGAGAGAGGGCCAACCGACGACGAGGTGTTCGATCTGGGGTCACCGGCCATATCCGGCGCCGCCGGCTAATTCAGCCTAGAATTCGCCACGCCAGCGCTGGCCCAGGCGATCGTTGCGTTGCGATGCGATGCGACCTCACCAACCAACAACCAGCCTGGAAGCCATATCGATCGTATGATGCTTCCACCTTTCCATTCCACGACGCCGGCCGACGTCCTCTACCACCCACGACGTTCCATTCTACGACGTTTGTTACATATCGATCCTCCGCCATGTCATTTCTCCACTATCCACAACCATGCACTAGTACAGATGCTTCTATCTGTGACGGGCTCTAATATACTTAGAAATAGCGGACCGTCACAAAAAAGTCATCCCAATCGGGCCGAAAAGTGCCCGATTGAGATATGGTCGCACATACATATTAGATGGGCATAAAACTTAAGCCCGTCACGGATGACACCTATCAGTGACGGGCCACAACTTTAGGCCCGATTGAGATAACATTCCATATCTCAAACGGGTCTCAAGTTGTGGCCCGTCACAGATGACTCATCAGTGACGGGCTATATACTTAATCTCTATCGGGCATTAACTAAAGCCCATCACCGATGACTATTTTTCCATTTTTCATATGAAATGTTTATATTTGTAAGTTGACTATAGCAAAATAATTTAGTACAGTATAATAATTCATTTTATGAGTCAAAATATCTTACGGGTAGTAAATGATTTCAAATGGAGAAAATGTCAACAACAAAGTTGTATAACTTATCAAGATTTACAACTTTTAGTTTGGTCATTTTTCAATATAATATTTTTTTTGAACAGTTTGAATTTGAATTTAAAAATATGACAACTTCAAACAATATTTTCAAATACTAAATGATTTCAATTGAAAAAGTCATCAACAACAAAGTTGAATAACACATCAAGATCTAAAACTTTTATTTTTGTTATTTCTTCATCCGATGAAATGTTAGTAATATTATTCATAAATTTTACATATATGTGTTATAGTTTATAAAACCAGATATAAGATATGTTAATTTTGTGAACAATGTTACTATCACTTTGTCGTATGAAGAAATAACCAAAATAAAAGTTTTAGATCTTGATGAGTTATTCAACTTTGTTGTTGATGAATTTTTCAGTTGATATCATTTAGTATTTGAAAATGTTGTTTGAAGTTGTCATATTTTCAAATTCAAATTCAAACGGTTCAAAAAATGTTATATAGAAAAATGACCAAAATAAAAGTTATAGATTTTGATGAGTTATACAACTTTGTTGTTGGTGACTTTTTTAGTTGAAGTCGTTCACTTATCTAAAATTCTATTTGAACTTTTCAAACTTTAAATTTCAAATTTCAAATTGTTTAAATAGAGTCAGATGGAGAAATGACCGAAATAAAAATTTTGCACCTCGATGAGTTCTACAACTTTGGTTTTGGTGACTTTTCCATTTGAAATCATTTAATAACCCCAATTTGACATCCTGACCTAGGGCATAATAGGATTAATACAATACTCATACCAACATGTTACAACTACTTTTTCGGAAGCCAATCTCCAAAGAACTTTGACGTTAAGTGTGCTTGGTCTAGAGCAATTTCGAGATGGGTGACCGACCGGAAAGTTTGAACTTCCCGCGTGGGTGCACACGAGTGAGGGCTAGCCAAAAAATAAAATTTATTTATTTTTGGATTATACTCATCTGTGACGGGCATTAACTACGGGCTATAGTTAATGCCCGTCACAGATAAGAGTCATCTGTGACGGGCGCTAGTTGTGGCCCGATTGAGATAGGTCATCTGTGACGGGCTTTAGTTTGACTGGTCGTTTGGGTCAAAGCTATCGGTGACGGGCTTTACGTAGGGTTCGATTGAGATAGAATCATCCATGACGCATGGGTGCACACGAGTGAGGGCTAGACAAAAAATAAAATTTATTTATTTTTGGATTATACTCATCTGTGACGGGCATTAACTACGGGCTATAGTTAATGCTCGTCACAGATAAGGGTCATCTGTGACGGGCTATAGTTTGACTGGTCGTTTGGGTCAAAACTATCGGTGATGGGCTTTACTTAAGGCCCGATTGAGATAGAATCATCCGTGACGGCCGTTTGTCCGATTGAGATAGCTCTTCACATCAATGACTTCTAGCCTGTGACGGACGCCATGCCCGATTGAGATGGGGCTTACCGCCCGATTGAGATGAGGGTATCCGTTCTAGTGATGTCTCCTCATCAATCCACTACACCAACCGCTTTCCAATATCGTTGTATTTTAACCGCTTTTTGCTAGTTAAAAGGTGGTGTAAACTTGGACAACATATGGTTGAGGTTTAATTTATTCTATATCAAGTTTACTACTCCCTTCGTTTTAGGCTATAAGATGTTTTGACTTTGGTTAAAACCAAACTGCTTCAAGTTTGACTAAGTTTATAGAGAAATATACTAATATATTTACATTACCAAATTAGTTTCATTAAATATATTTTTATAATAAATTTAACTTAGGTAAAAAATATTACTATTTTTTTCTATAAATTAGATCAAAATTAAAGCAGTTTGATTTTAACCAAAGTCAAAACAACAGCCTGTAACTTGGAGAAATCACATTTCTTGTGAGCATACACAATGTGCTCCAAAACAAGGTAGTAAGCAATAAATGCAACACTTACATTAGGCACTTCATCTGTTTCACATTATAAGACGTTTTGATTTTTTTTCCTATTTGACTAAATTTATAGAAAAAATTAATTACATTTACAACACAAAATTAGTTTCATTAAAACTAACATTTAATATATTTTCATAATATGTTTGTTTTGTGTAAAAAATATTGCTAAATTTTTCTATAAACTAGGAAAAAAGTCAAAAATGACTTATAATATGAAATGGAGGGAGTAGTAAACATTGTGGAAGTAATAAATAACTGCTACTAGGCAATAACGCTATAACCTAATATTAGTAAGAAATAAAAAAACATTATTTTTCTCACCTATGTGTTGATTCTCTCCGAATTTCTATCCATCCATTGAACACGGTTAAATCTTTTATGTTCGACCCACCTTATTAACTCATATATATTGTGAAAGTTTTGATAACAAAGACCTATTTTTACTAGGTACCACCTTACTTACCAAACAATAATTATATAAAGGAATAAATAAGCCATGTGAAATGCCTTTTTTCTTGACGAAATCACATCTCTTGTGCCTCATACTTCTTTTACGAATGCAGTGATTCTACGTTGATTGGCTATGGGTGTTTATTTCCATAGAATAGTTTGAAAATTGGCGTGCGCTATGCTATTCATTGCTACCTATTATTTTAAACATATTACACCATTAACTTTTTCTTAATTCGTTTGATTATTTTTTTTCTAAAAAAAATTGTGAAAACGGATAAACAAATATATAAGACACACTTAAAATATTTTTTTAACATATTTAGTGCTACTCTTTTCACTTTATTTAAATAACTAACTAAATAAAGTTAGTCAAAGTTTTTTTCTTAAAAAATCAATGATGTAATATATATTTATATTTAAAAATGACATGAGTACGTTGTAATTTGCCCAACCAAACACTACTTCCCACCAAATGTACAATGATAGTCTTACAGAGAGTCGTGAATGAATGACTTTATCTGCCTAAAGTTGATTAAAATGTTGATATCCACCCGCACATCAACATTACGTACGCAAACAAATAACAAATTTGCTTTTAACATAAATTCAGTGGGGTAGAATATTTGTCACTGACTTCGTTTCCTTAATCGTGCGTTAGAGACAAACTCGCAGATGTGTATTCTATATATGCAAAAAAAATGAAAAAAAAATGAAATCACGTCCTAGCTAGCGGAAATGGTCCGACAGTGCGTGCATGCACAACAGCACAAGTACTGTCGTCGTCTCTCCGTTTCTCGTGCAGTTCGATGATCAGCTAGCTGCTGTGGCCGTCCTTTCTTTGCGATGATGTCGAATGTTTTTGAACCCTACTTTTGCTAGCTCTCACGATCCATATGCACACTTATCTGCATGCCCATCGATATGTTAGCGCTGCTCATATATATATATATATACCATGTCTGATCGATCGTATTATCCTTCTAATATATAACTGTCAAATTTTGCCGAGATCGAGCAGTTCAGTGTGTCTGTCAGAGGCCTTAATGTCGTCTTGAGCAGCCGCCGCCTGGATCAATAAGATCTGATGTTCTGATCAAGCTGACTATACATATGTATGTATTCTTCTCACCGTTATTACTGTATGCATTTTCTTGTTCCTGAAACTATTTTCTTTAATTATACAATGTTTCCTGGTGCTTGCTCATATGTCTAGCCCCCCCCCCCCTCTTTTTTTTTCCTTTTTCCATCTCCAATGTTGGTAATGGCAATATATGGAAAAAAATATGTTTGTCTACATATGTACAACACTATGAATATTTATCATTTGTTCCGATATATAGTCGTTTTTGCGTTGTTTTTCTATTCATATTGCAACAGTGCCAACCTTATCACTCAGCTAAAGATATGTTTGAAAAATGGGTTAGGGAAATACATTGCTATCCCACCCTCCAAAGTATAATTTTTAACCTTAGCCATACATTCATTTCCATTTCCCAATCCCACCTTTTATAACCCATTATCCAAACACATCCTAAATTCTTTTATACGTATATTAAATCAGTCCCTAAGTTTCCGGCCATCTATGAAAACTTATTTTGGTCACCTGCGAAAATTATTTTCGTAGTAGTGTATAGGCACACCTTGTCCCAACATATGTACCAAGCACTAGTGCCCACTGGCCACCACTAGTGTATAGCTCCATCATGGCCTTCCCACCGTCAGAACAAACACTTGGGATTTTTTCTGTCAGGTTTCTCCTTAATTTGCTCGTTTAATTTGGATTCAGAGAGGGGTCAGCCACACCGACGATTCAAATTAATCCAATCTGCAGAAGTTCTGCTATGACTATTTCGTTGGAGGCAACCAAGAAAGAGAAGAAAACAAGAGATAAAAACGCGCATGGGTAACCTTGCCGTCCAAAGAACGACAACATTATTATTCTGTTTGTCCATGACGAACCATACTGAAAAATATGTAGTAGTAGTATAATTTATCTGAAACCTGACAGGTCATCATCCACAAGTCGACTGAATTTCAATTCCTTTCATCATCTGAATCGTACTTAGTATACCAATCAACTGAATAAACATATATATACACCATATGTGTGATGTGAGACTAGCCAGGTTTCCCCATTTCTCAAGCAAGCACTTGCGCAAATGAAATGCATCTATACCAACATTATATTATTACAAATTACCAACATATATTAATTATATACTTATCATGAGTAATCCTCATGGTAAGTATGGTCAAAAGTATAGAACTGTGACAGCAATTGCAAGCTTTCTGAAATATCATACTGATCAGAGATTCAGAGAGGAAGTTAGCAACATTCAGCTTTAAAGCAAATTGGCCTGCATCTGCATCATATCATCTGCAGTTCGATCAGAGATAGGATAGAGATGTGTGTATTAAACCTAGCTAGACTACTACTAGTATATACTTTTATCATCTTCAAAAAGGAAAGGTTCAGCCATGATGCATGGTGTCTTTATTCTCCACTAGTGTTAGCTCCAATTGTCCTTTCAACACTATTCCTAACTTAGCTAGAGAAACACAATATATTCCCAAGCTGGAAAAGCAGTTCCCCACTAACAAGGCGGCCACCCTCCTTTGATCACCTTGTTTTAATTTATGTAAAGTCGTCTTTTTGTTTTAAATACTTTATTTCATTGCCCATAATGTTGACCCCTAACTAGCTATAGCTGAATATTTTTTTTCTTAACACTGTCATATTTTCATATAATTGTGTGCACTCCAAAAATAAACTATGCTGAACTATGAATAAAAGTAGCTGGAAAAGTATGCTGTGGAAAAAAAATGTAACTGAAGTAGAGATACCATAATTCCATGCCCTTGCATGCCTGAAAAGTGATTAGTCAGGCTTTACTTTGAACCCCCCTCATGGCTCATCATAGTTTCTACCTCAAGGTAGCTAATAGTCAAGTAAACTTTTGAGTTTTGATGCTCACCATGTTGCATGCATGTCTGCCCCATGTACTATATGGCCATCAAACACCCATACAGAGATCTCTGAACAATGGCCACTCTTGTCCAACCATATTACAACCATATACACAAAAATATTTAAATTCTAACAGATTTATTTCACTATATTAATCGTAATCTCTTGTTGTAATTTGCACCCACCTGCACACACAAGAATGATATGACAAGAATGATGTGATGAACAACCAGTAGCCACAATTAGATTGCTTGCAGGGCATTTTCATCTAAAATACAGCATGCATGCCATGATTACACTCCAAGCTAGACTGCAGATTAGTATATCAGCTTAGATTAATTATTCAATTATGGGGGGACTACTATACCTGCATGCATGCATGTAGCCGTACAAGCCACAGTATTAGTTGCTTTGGCTTATGGGGCTAGCTAGTTAAGCTAAACATGCTGCACCACACCAGCAAGCCTAATGATGACAGGGCCAGCTCTGAAGAAGAAAAAAAGAATTCCATAGGCCAATACAAAGCACTGACCATTCCCTTTAATCCTGCCTAGCTTTTGATAATTAAAAATAAATAAACACCAGGCAAACCTGCACTAGGCAAGCAGGAACTCCACTACTGAGATTCACACATCCCCATCATGCATATCATATCATCTCATCTCATATCATTCCATCTCTGAAGAAGAGAGAAGGAGAGAAAGAAGAGAATATTGGAAGAAGAATTAAATAATAGTACTAACAATTTGCAGCAATTCTCTGGCTCGCTTCTTTGTTGTTGCTGCAGACAACTCACATCTGCAGGTTGGTTCCTTTGTGTCCAAACCAAGGAAAGGAAAGGCAGTCTCTCTCTCTCTCTCTCTCTCTCTCTCTCCCTACTCCTCATCTCCAGCCACATCTGCTGCTGCCGCTGCTTCGTCTCCTTCTCCTGAGATCTCTCGATCTTCAAGAGAGGAGGAAACCTAGGTGACCTTGCTCTCTGGTGGCCACGCCATGGGAGCCGTCAAGAGGTCTAGCTTTCTCCTCGTCGTCGTCGTCTTCGCTTTGCTCCTCCTGACCTCCATGGCAGCAGGTTAATCATCTAATAAGCTAGCTCTTTTTTTAAGATAATAGATAACCCGGCCTTTACTTCAACAGAAGCTAGATAACGGATCACAGCTGGCTAGCTAGGTTAATATATGTTCAGATCTTGTTACTTTTCATGTTATTTTGATTGTTAGTATATGCAAGAAGAAACTGCAAATTTTCTTTTTTTGCGTGTTTGCCGATTTTAGTTTCTTTTAGTGATTTTCTGGGGTTTGTTTGATGCAGGAGGGAGGAAAATGTTGATCAACAAGCATCAAGTGCAATCAACGGTATATATCTATGACTTTATATTTCTATTAATTAATAAATCTAACAAAATTACGATGCATGATCTAAAAATCTAGCAAAGTTTTATTGTTATTATCTAAAAAAACAAAGTTGTATTGTTAGTCTTCCATTGTACTGAAGCGACGAGAAAATTTGCTGAATATACCATTAAGGCTTTGATTCTTACGTTCCTTCAGAACCTATCTGACCTTGATTTCAGAAGCATATGCATGCGTACGGCTATAGAACATGCAGCACACGTTGACTAAGTACAATATGCATTATTTTTCCGATCCAAGCTAGAGGACAGTTTTTGTTTGACCATTATATTCATGTGTGATGGATTAATCCTGATAGGACAATTAGTTTTGTTTGACAAGTTAGAATACACCTCATTCAAAACAAGTCTTTGCTGTCATGCATGTCAATTGTCATACAGCTAGGTCTACTTCCATATAGGGTAATATTCACATACAAATATACCCCCACAAATGTATATAATATATACTACTCCATTTGTTCTCATTCTAAAATGTGTGCAGTCAAACCATGATTTCTTAAATCCTTAGAAGATACAAATGTATTATAGTTCGATATATGAAAATGATTGATAAATGAGTAGATTTGTTATGAAAAGGAAAAGCACTTCCATGCATCCAGTTATATTTTGAAAAAAAAACTATAATTAAAGAAAGTAATTATAAAATCTGTGCATTTGGAAACTTATATATGCCGATGTCTAAAGCATCAAGTAAAAAAGAACATGCTGCTGGGCCCCGGCTGCTTACAAACCGAACTGCCTACACTACTTCTTTTCAAGTATAGCCATATATGCAGTGAATTTAGTACTGGGCTTTACATCCCCTCAATGGCCTTATATTAATTACTTCTTCAAAAAGAGATGTTATGAAAATTAGCCTTACATGCATTTAATTACCAGCAGCTACTGGAAAATAGCTAGCTGTCGATAGATATATATGAGTGCAGATCATCTCAATATAGATGTTATTGCTAGACTATGTTTGTCACTAATAACAAGATATAGGCGGCAAACATTTTGCATTGGTTCGTAGTATATGGCATGATAATCAAAGAAACTTTTCATGTGGATCGCTCCAGGTGATTAGACCAAGAAGTGCGTGGGTATTAGAGCAATAGAGCCACGCGACAATTGCTACACATATATAATTAAGTAGAGCTATACACTATGTTATGTGGATTAATTAGATCGAACCGTTGATCATAGATATATATATCTAGTTAGGGGTCATATATCCACCCTGAACTAGCTCACTTAATTAAAGTGAACCAGTTATATTACTGTGTACTTGAGTACTACTATTTGCAAAATGTTCCAATGCACTCTATCATGAAAATTTTTAGCTTAAGGCCTACCCTTTTCCATGTTTAAATGATTTATTGTAAAGTGGTATACATGTTAAACGTGGGATAAAATGGTTCCTAGCTAGCTACTGTTAAATTAATTAATTAACTACTTAGTAGTTAATATCCCACGTGTTGCTGTAGAAATCTGTATGAACGTAATATAGGCAAATTGCATGTGTCCATGATTGGCATGTTGATTAATGTTCAGTGAGTACAGGCATATTGTCAAGGAAAACAAAATATACATGCTTTCATATGCACACAAATACATTTTTGCATTACCATACATGTAAAATTGATATGACCCTAACTAATACTAATTTCATAGGGTGGCAGCTGCCGTGGTTGTAACTAATTATATACTCCCTCCGTATTTTAATGTATGACGCCGTTGACTTTTTAACTAACGTTTGACCATTCGTTTTATTCAAAATTTTTGTGAAAATATAAAAATATTTATGTCATGTTTAAAGAATATTTGATGATAAATCAAGTCACAATAAAATAAATGATAATTACGTAAATTTTTTGAATAAGACGAATGGTCAAACAGTGGACGAAAAGTTAACGGCGTCATACATTAAAATATGGAGGTATGGAGGTAGTATATAGAAAGAAGAATATATATATTGGGTTATAAGAAAATCAATTAAATTACTGTCTTGTTAATTAATGTCTTAATCTATATTTGATAGCTAATCAACGTGTGCGTGCATGTATGCATGGGAATGCAGGAGACGTCTGATGATGAATCCATGCATCAAGGGCAGGAAGACGACGAAATGCTGGCGATGGTCCACGAGAGAATTCTGAGGCAGGTGAAGACGAACGACTACGGGACCTACGACCCTACCCCAACCATGGCTAAGCCTCACGCCAAGGAAATACCTAACTAACTATATATATAGCTGCATGCATCTCATATCCATAATCCATGCATGCAAATATATATGTGATCAATATATATATCTTGCATATATATGTGATCATTAAATTGCCTCTTCATGATCAAGATATATTTCGATATGTTAATTAGTTTGCTACATATAATATATACTACTTTGGGCCGGCCATATATATACATATGTTTTGTCGAATAAACTTCATGGTTTATCATGGAATGTTATTATTCATATGTGTATCTCATTAGTTGTACGTACATGTGGATATATATATGAGGTACATCAGTATCATGTGTGCATGCTATTTGTTTTGGGATTATTCGGAAGTTGGAATTAGGAGATATGTTACTATGATCAGTACGGTTGGCTGTTGGCTGGATTTGGCTGAACTTAATTTATTGTGTAGAAAGTAAAATAGAAATACTATAAAACGGTTATACCTAATTAATACCGTTCCAATGGAATAACTAGTGTCATGATGATATCATCATGGTACCTAAGCACCAGATCTAATACGTACGGGGTATCATGTCTGGTACGAGATGTACCAAATCTGATACTTATGATAAGATGCCAGATCCGGTACGTACCTACGGTACCATGCTGAAGCCCACAGTACTAGAGGTACCATATCTGGTACCTATGGTACCATGCTGATGTCCATATGATACCTAGATGCCAAATCCGATACCTACGGAGTAATATGTCTATTACCGAAGGTAACAGATCCGATACCTACGGTATAATGCTAACATCATCATGATGTTAGCACGGTATTAACGTGGTTTCATGTTTGGAACCGAAGGTATCCGATCCGATACCTATGATACTATGTAGATGTCAGCTATTCCGTTGCAACGGTATTTTTTTTTCTAGTCTCCTTCAAAGTAAAAGGGGTGCATGTATTCGTAAAACACAAACTACTTTTTGAGTGATATTACATACCTTAAGGAAGAGGTATGTATCGGGATAAAAAAAATAGTCTAAATCTGGTACCTCCTCATACATGAAAACAAAAGTACATCTTAAGAGCCCTAAAATCTCTCATATCTTTTAAATAACAAGTCGACAAAAAGACATATGTGTATTTACAACATGTTTATAATTAAAGCGGTGTGTAGCACACAGATCCAAAAAAACGATATTGGATCCATCTCATTCAGCTGGACCACATCTATACTATTAGCTCTCTTGTGTTTTGCATCCTCGCTTTTATCCTTACAAGCTGGTGCTGCACTAGCTGACTAGTGAGGAACTAAATTGCTACAGTAACGCGATGCTACTGTGCAGGGCTGCTGCTCCTGCTACTGCTCTGCCTGCTGCTGGGCTGCTGGTGCTACTGCTCTGCTGGGCCGCCGGCTAGCTGGGCTGGGCTGCATGCTGCATTGCTGCTGCTGCTGCTCTGCTTTTCTATTTTCTCTTTTCTCTTTTTCTCTTCTTTTCTCTTTATTCTCTAATTATTTGTGGGGCGTCACATGGCGGGGCGGAGCTAGAGTATTGAGGGGGTGCCTAGAAACCCGGTTAAGAAAAAATTGTAGTTATATCTGACCTATCTTCACCATGTGTGCACCCTCCTCGATACAAATTTAGACACCCGCATTAGATTAAACTTGATATAAAGCAGAGTAAATTAAATAAGTGGCACCCCCTCTATTTCATTCTAGCTCCGTCCCTGCACATGGCGCAACATCTATTTTATACTATTAATTGTAGTAAAGCTGAAAAAAGGACTGCTTTTGCTCTCATTTTGGATGGCTAGAAATTACCATAGCAGATCGTAATGACGTTATTCGATATTCGATCGATCGGTTATTTACTGTGGTGTGAAGAGGGTAAGACTGTACTCACTCCCCAGCTAGGTGTGAGCGCTCGACGGGCGTGAGAACCCGACCTTGTTGGGCATCACAATTGCACCCCTACAAAGTAATTTATCGATGTAGAGAAAAACAGCTACTTTTTACTTTAGGAGAAAAACAAAAATTATAAAAAAAATACACAGCTGTAATTTAAAACAATTTTAAATGAGCTAGTATAAACTGTACATATACTCCACGACTCCATCCGGTCAAATATTCGCTAGAACCTCATGCAGAGATTTTGGTTTTTATGGGCCAACTAGCAAAATGCCCGTGCGTTGCACCGGGTAATGATATGTGACTAAAATTTAATTTGAACTATTTATATGAAGAAAATGAATTGTAATTTAATGAAATATAAAATTTTCTGCAATATTAATTACACTCTTTTAAATTATAGCAAAAGTGGTCCTGCATTGCAATGAAAAGAAAAAACAGATAAAATTGAATTAAAACATATTAAATTATAATTAAATGAAATACAAATTTTCTGAAATATTTGGGTATTTTTTAAGTATGTAGGTATATAATTAAATTAATTTATAAGTAAAGTAAGTGTAAGAAATAAAATGTTATGGTTGGATTTAACTTTTATTAAATTTTCTATATTAATTACACTTATTGAAATTTTCTTGGAATTTACATAGCTTAATTGCTAATTTTGATAATACAAATATTATTTCAGCATTTATTGAAATAAAAATCTAAATAAAAATCATTTTTTTTCTCTATGGGCCTTTTTCAGCCCATTTTCTTCTTCAGCCCGCAAGCGACCAAAGTCTACTTAATACCCCCATACTCCTCCTCTCACTTAGTGGACTGCCGGCCCACGTGCGGCCCAAGTGGTGCGGCCCAAACCCTCGATCGATCTCAGCCGTTCGTTTTGATGGACGGCTCAGATCAGTTTAAAATTGATGAAAACCCTAACCCTGACCCTAACCCTTCCCCTCACCCTCCCCCTCAGCCGAGCCGGCCGCCTCCTCCTTCCCCGCCCCCGACGCCGCCTCCTCCTCCCCGCCCCCGACGTCGCCTCTCCCCCTCCCCCTCTCCCCACCGGCACCTCTCCCCCTTCCCCCAACTGGCCGACTCCCCCGCCACCGGCGCCGTCTCTCCCACCACTGGCGCCGTCCCTCCCTTCTCACCGGCACGGCGTGGCGACGGCAGGGTGTGGCGGCGGCGGCGGCGCTGCTCTTCCCCCACGGCGAGCGGCGGCGGCGCCCTCCCCCCTGCGAGCGGCGGCGGCGGCGCCTCCCCCGCACCGAGCAGCGGCAGCGGTGGCGGTGCGCCCTCCCCCCAGCGCGACGCCCTCCCCCCCACTTTCTCCACTTCTCCCCCTTTCTCTCTGTGTGGCGGCGGCGGGAGGGCCGGCGACGCCCTCCCCTCCGCTAGATCGGGGGGGAGGGGAGGTGCGGCGGCGGTGGTCCCGGCGGAGCGGGAGGGGCGGCGGCCCGGACGGCGTGGAGGCGGGCGTCGGCGGCCGCCGTTTTTTTTTTTGCAATTTTTTTCCATGGCTATTGCTAACCGAATCGGACTGTGTATGGACGAAAAACGGACGAAAATTAGATGTGACGACCGAAAAAATACGAATATTTATATTGAAAATTAGATGTGACGACCGAAAAAATACGAATATTTATATTAGTTATAGATTTGCTCCCAAAATGGCCGAAGTGCCATGAACGAACCATCCGCGGAAAATGTTCATATTACAGCCCCTCAATATTAGGCCTAGTTTAATTTATGTCCTTTAACCACAAACCCGGATATGGAGCATCTCTCAACTGCTAAAACCAGATCAATTTACCTCCCTAAGCGGTTTTGTCCTATGTTACGTCTACATGGCACATAGATCTATAGTATTTTATGTTGACGTGTTGTCTACGTTTCATTAAGATGTCATTTCAGCCAAAAAAAAAAAGAGAGAGATTTGAAAAGGCGGGACCCAAATGATTTGGGTCAATAATAATGAGATGCTCATGTGTTGTGCGTGAGGAATAAGTTCTCTTTTGAGTGATACTTAGGAATATCTTGACCTAGAAATGCCTTCCTGCACATAGTTTACCCCACTTCAGTTAGACTATTTTCCCACGTAAATAATATGCGAGCATCTTTTTTATCTGTCTTAGTTTCAGTGGTTTGTGTATATAGGTAAAGTAGTTGACACCTTGGGAGATGAATTACTTTAACTTTAACATGAAGGTGTCCTTATGTTCAGAACCTCGTGAATTTTAACACACGAACTTAAGGTGACATACTTATCTTAACATGGCTACAAGATACACTTAACCTTCGCATGTATCTTTCATCAGATTAACTTTTATGTGTATTTGTGATTATTTAAACTCTATAAAACCAAAGTGACAATTGGATTTTTTTTTTGCATGGTTTACAGGTCCATGGTATTTCTATGCATACTATTTCAGATCAATCAACCTCATTGTATTATTTTGTTTCTTATTTTATGCCATATCTTTCTTTAACCTTGATATCCTCTTGCACAAAAACAAGGTAGCCGTACCTTCTTCATTTTTTTATATTCGCGGGCGCAGAATCCGCAGATATTCAAACCTTGGTTAGGAATTCATCTCTGAGATAATTTGAGAAACATTTGAACACTATCCCTACAATTGTCTTAAATATGCTTGTCATTGGTGTTTCTTGTCTTCTTGTTGAGGTTGCTTTCATCTTATAGTTTTTCACCCATCAGTTATCTCTCAAGGTCTCTAATATAATGCTAGCTATTTTAGCCCTTGCAATTACTATTATTCTGTAAATTTTTGTCTAATTTCTTCATTGAAGATAATATGGTTGCAATTAGTTTGCAGTAACATCTTGGGAGTGCAATTGTGCAAGAGTGGTATTTCTGTCTTGAATGGAGTCATGGAGGGAATAAAGATTTTGTTTGCATGTAATTAAAAGCCATATTGAGTTTTCCACAATAAATATGAGGGCCAATTGCTGCATAGCTGCCAAGGAGAGGTCCCAGCCACATGTAGCTTCATCTGAAGTTTCAGCATACAAGATAAGAAACTCTCCATCATGGAGCTTCCGGTGGGACAATCGTACACATATATAGGATATGATGGAAAATAATACGTTGTTCTCCAGTCAGAGTAGTGGGAATATTCAGCAAGAATTGAAGAGTGGTTCCATTGCACCAACTAAAGGCCATCCCAATGATGATAACCTTTCGTATCAGTCCCGCAGTGTCAAATGGCAAAAGTCCGACAGTAAGATGAAATCATCCAAGTATTTGAAAGCTGAATGTCAAGGTAAGGCCATACACCCGGATGCACTATGTTGCCTGCTCCTTTCATAGTTTGCAACAATTTTTTCTTTATTTATGATAATGCAATGTTGTTGATTGATTAATTGTGGTGATTATATTTTGTCCGAAAGGGGCAAGAAAATTATATGAACAATGTCATACTGAGGCTTTTCCTGATCTAGTGCTAGCATTTTCATCTTTTCCACACTGAAAAGACCATTTGTGCTTAACTAATTAACAAAATGATTAATTAATGTGTATGCTACAATTTTCTTTTCTTTCATTTTTTGCACAGTTTAATAATGGAGTTGCATCATTTTTAATTTATTCCTTTCTGTCTGTTGTAGAATTCTCTTAACTTGATATGACAACCATTCTTTTTTCCTAGTTTTGATGTGTGCAAAATCATAAAGTTTATGTATGTCCCTTGCACTAAAGTGCACATATAACTTCACTAAAGAGACAAAACAACTATCCCACTTATATCTTCTCCATGTTTATCATGGGTAGCAACCTGTACTTCTGTTGCATATTAGAATCCTTACTTCACTAAAGAGATAAACAACTTTCCCACTAATATCTTCTCCATGTTTTCAGCAGTTCAATCTACATCAAGTACTTCGACCATTGAGGTATGCAGTGTTCATTTTTGGTTGTTTCAGGAAAAAAAAAGTATTCATTCTTTGGGTTAAATCTTCCAAATTAGCGCATCTATATTTGAAATGCTATGCAAAATTTGGATTTGCATAGTCGATCACGAGGAAAGCACATCGATCACCGGGTCATCAACTATGTAGGCAAAATTTGGACAATAAAGTCCACTCTTTCAAGTCATTCAATGAGAGTTATTTGGAAGAAGGAAGGCCATCAAGCTCCATGCCTTCTGTCTACAGCAAAGATCTCATTGCAGGAGGATCACATGGTGAGCCATCTCAGAGGTGGTCAACATGCAGATTTTCTGAATCGATGGCTTCAACTTAAAGAGAGAGGTGGCCGGTTGACAATGATCTCTTTGGCCATGTTATCACTAATAGAACAAGATCAAATGCTCCACATTCCACTTCTCTTGCCCCTGGCCAGGAGGTATGCAAGCTATGTTCAAAGCAATTAAAGGAGCAATCTACATGGAATGCTCATGAGCTGGCAATTGTTGTTGTTTTATTCTGTGGTCATTCCTACCATGCAAACTGTTTGGATGGAATAACTATAGAAAGTGAAAAATATGATCCTCTGTGTCCTGTATGCACCCATGATGAGAAGTATTTCACAAATCTATATGGTAAGCAGGATTCAAAGATTAAGAACAAGGTATCCAAGAGTGTTATTACAGATATTGATATAGATAGGAGTTCTAAGCACCGTCATAAAAGTTTGAGAGAACCCAGACTTGACACAAGTTCTAGCATGAAGGATTCATAGACTATTTTTGAAAGGGCATTTTTAATTGGTTCTCAACCACCAAGATTAGTTTTAAGGAGTGGGTCAACAGGGAGAAAGGGATTTTGGAAAAGGCAGTGGAGAGAATAGCCTTATAGCCACCATCAACTTGTGAGAAGCTTTCCATTTTCTACCACTTAAATTCAAATTTTGGTTGATTTTTCATATTTATTTCTCGTGGGAAATAGCTTTCATTTTTACGTGTCATTTTTCTTAGGTTAATCATTTATTGAAACGGTGGTATGAAGTGTAAAATTTCTTATTAAGCAAGAACCTTGCAGTAACATCGAACAGGTGCATGCAATGCAACTATCTAGCTACTGTATTGTAAGCGTTGTTTTATTCATTTATGCAATTACGATATCACAAATCTAGGAGAGTAGAAAATCTTATACCGTGTAGTGGTTGAAATATTTCGGTCATACTTCATCAGGCGATGTCATAAACTGAGAAGATGTGAATAGTCTTCAAGAAGATCCCACAGCAGACTGACATGCACAATCCAACAATGCTTTATCATTATCATAGCTTTCTCATTTATAATTTCTAGTATAAGCACATACATAATTTGTAAACTGCAGAATCCATATAGCTCTTGCTGCAGAACATTAGTTTATTGGGAAAATAGCTCAGAAATATTTCAGACTAAAGTTGCGGTGCTTTGGTTGCTATGCACAACTGTTGTAAAGGACATGCAGCTCTGATCCAGTGATGAGCTATCAACCACATTTAGTGTTGGCTTTAGGTTTTTATTACTTGTGCCGTCCAATGTGTTGTTCCGTGAAAAAATGTTTTTTTTTTTTACAATAAGCACATGATAGAGTCTTTACAACAGTAGCACATCATGTGTCAGTCTATCATGGGTTGACATGATAAGAGTCTATCCTGTCAACAACCTGGCTTTTGGGAGAAAGCCAAAGGAACCTGATAGAGTCTTTACACACAAAAAAGAAATTGTTTTATGTTCAGTCCTTTTGGATTAGTCAAGTTGATTATGAGAGTAAAATACACGATCTACGTACCTTTAAAAAAGCATACCTTAGGTAGTTAGCTTCCTCGTGATTAGAATCTACCATTCAGTTTTGAAATCATATATTTAGCACGTGCTCGTAATACCTCGGTTAGTTAGGTTCTTTGAGAGGAATACCGCTTATTCGAGTTTAAATAACATATTTAAATACATGCCCTCACATACTCTTTCCGTCCTATAAAAAAATAAATGTAGCACATGATGCGACACGTCATGGTTCCAACAATTATTTCACTGATAGACTGACATTCTACAACAAAGACACGGCCGATGAGTCCACTCCAAGAGAGGGCCAGTGGCCCACGGGCCAGCGAGGGCCTCAAACCCAAAGCCCACGGCTCGAGCAAACATCCCATCCCCATACTCTCGCAGTCTCGCTCCCCCACGAGTCAATGCAGGTGGGCCCGACCCCCCCAGTGGCACACGCAGACGCAGCCGGGGGGGGTGCACGTGGCCCAGCAGGCTCGCGCGGCGTCAGCCGGGAGACGGGAAGCCTCGGACCCCACCCCACCCCCGCGTGTCCACCCACCCACCCGCACCATTTTTCTTTTCTTTTCTTTTCCTCCTTTTTTTTTCTCCGCCGCGGAGCGAAGCGAGGGGAGTAGTAGTACTACTTATATTATTTTTTTCTTTTCTCACCCGCTTTTATACCCACACCCTCTCTCTCTCTCTCTCCTCCCCTTCTCTCTTCTCTCGCAATCGCATCGCATCCCCTCCCCCCGAGCTTGACTCCGGAAACCCTAGGCAGCCCAGCCTCTCAGCTCTCGGCGACGGCGAGGCGGCGCTCGCTGGGGTGCGGCCGCGGCGGGGCTGAGCTTTTGCCAGATCCGGACCACCGCCCCCAGTTCCGGCGCGTCGGCGGAGGTGTGGGAGTCGTTGGCGATTCGGCCCCGGGGGTGGGTGGGAGAGGGCGCGGCTCTGATCGGTGCTCCGACTCCGAGTGGTTCTAAGGTAATTCGTGTGGGGGTGGAGGGGTTGGGGTTGGGGTTGGGGTGGGTGGGTTCCGCTGCGGTAGGTGGGGAAACGGGGGAATTGCGGGTGCGGGTGCGGCCGTGGCTTGCGTAGGTGGGGTAGCTGGGGGAACTGTGGCCTGTGTGGGGGGTTTTGATCGGGTGCTGGTTTGAGTTTCGCTGCTCGAAATCTGCTGCTTCGTTTGCTCCCCCATGCTATGCATAATTTGAAAATATATGTTGAGCTCGATCTCGCATGTTAGTCTTTTCCCCCAATTTTACCTGCTGGATGTACCATTACTTTTGAATGGTGTATTAGTTTGTTAGTTCGAAATTACCAGCTGTATTAATGTTCTTGTCAGCTAAAAATATGTTTTACTGATAAATTGTGCACAATATTACATTATATAAAATCAGACTGATAAATAAGTATGCTGCGTTTCTTTGGGTATTACTAGTCTGATACGGCAATATCATGACTGAGATGTTAAATAATTTGCAATTCGGTCCACGGGCTTTAAGATGAGATGCTTAGAGTGTTGTGTGGGAGGAATCAGTGCCCTTTGAGTGTGTTTTAGTTTTGGAATGTCCTGATTCTGGTCTACCTAACTGTGGCTTTCTTCCGTCACATAGTTGCACCCTATGTGGTTAGCCAGCTTCCCCAGTTTGTTCCTTCAATTATACTCAAGCATCTTTTTCCACTTCTTTTTGCTTTCTTATTGTGAATAAGTGAAGTGGTTGCTTTATGGATGCTGATGTTCAGCTCGTGGGGTATTTAGAAATGGCATGAGTGGTTTCTTATCTATGGAGATCGTGCTGCTGTTTTCATGAATATTTCATATGTGAACTGCAAAATTAAAGAGGGCGACATGTACTAAGAAAATCTATGTCATGCTTGATGTTTGCAGTTTATTCTCATACTTGACTGATTAATTGCATCTGGCCATACACAACCATCAAATATGTGGACCCCAAATTAGGTCTTATTTCTTTATTCAAGTTAATTTCCTCTCTTCCCTGCCGTCATATCAACATATGTGGTTGCCCCTGTGCATGCAGCTTTTATAGGACTATGGGGATAAAGAAAGTATCATATACTAGATAGGAATTTGTTGTTTGCTAAATTTAACAATTTCAAGCCATACATTTCTGTCTAGACTAGGTTGGTGTTCTTTTTTGTTGCTTCGTTGGGCTTTATTTTCTTTTTGACGCTGTACCTCTAATTGTCTCTGGAGGCTTCTATTGTAGCTCAAAGTATACTAGATAGTTTTTCCCTGCCTTTTTCATTCCTTGGTTAAAATATCCTTATTGTTCTTATTTCTCTCTCTCTCTCTCTCTCTCTCTCTCTCTCTCAGCTAGGAAGGATGAGCATGTTACGTTTTGCTCATGATTTTGCTTCACACTGATAAGATCTCAGCATTTGGATGATTAACGCATATTGATTTCTTTCTCAATAAAAATGGGAGCTAATTGCTGTATAGCTGCAAAAGAGAGGCCTCAGCCATGTGTTACTCCAATTGAAGTGTCAGCATTCAGGAACGTAAGACACTCTCCATCATGGAGCTTCCGGTGGGATAACCGCACGCACATAGAAGACATAATGGAAATGCCCACATTGTTTTCCAACCATAGTAGTGGAAGTATTCGGCCTGAAACAAAGAGTGGTTCAATTGCACCGACTGATGGCTTTTCTAATGGAGGCAGCCCTTCCGATATGTTCAACAAGCTCAAGTGCCATAAATCTGACAGGAAGAGGGAGTCATCTAAGATTGCGAGATCTGACCTTCGAGGTAATTTTATAAATTGTTCCCATATCCTTTCATTATTTTATGTTTCTTTATGCATTCCTTGACCTGATTAAAGAATGGGATTCAACATTTCAACTTTGATGTTCTTCATAACGAAGTTATTGAACCTACATGGACATGATTACCATTTAGGACAACAGAATGATGCCCTTGTTCACTAATGCTGTTGAATGCAACCATAAAGATCGAAGAACTGAGGCAACAAAAAATATATATTCCATTTGTTTTGTTTTGAACATAAACAATTTGTTTTGTGATGTTTTGTTTCTGAATTAGCACTTTGATTTAACATGTCATTTACTTCTGAATCCTTGCACCTATGTTTATTCGATGCATTTGCACTCTCTTCCAGAGCTAGATGATACTCCTAGAATAAAGTTGACTTGTTTAATCTGCTTTACCAACATATTTATTACACAACTTCCAACATAAGATAAGCTACCACCTGTACCATAATATAAAATTGGAAAGGAAAAATGGGGAATATTGCCAAATTCAATGCTCTTGACCTTGCCAACTGATATTCAAATGTAATATAATTCTAGATGCATACATGATGCTCAATTTATCTTTGATTATGAAGAAAGGGTGCAAAAGAAATGTAGTAGGTCCTGCTCAGGATCTGCTTCAATTTAGATATTATTTTTGTGCATTTCCCCATGAATCTGTAATTTGCATTCCTTTTGACCAGTTTAGCATCCTAATTGATCTTAGATTCTGTTTCCACCCAGAGCAGCTTATCTCACTCCATTTTTTGCTATTTGGCATTGCCTTATGTACCCATCCAATTTGTCCATGTATTTAATTCAGCGCCCCCCCCCTCATCTTTTTCCACTTGTTATGTGTGTAAACTGAAGTATTGCATATGCCAATCAATTTCTGTCCTTGCATGCTGAAGTTTAATATGGTAGCTCAGGCTTTACTCCTGCCATTCCACTTCAGATGACAACCTTATTGGTTTTGTGTTTGTTCATAGGATTATCGAAATAAATTTTTGGCTCTAGTATTTGGTGCTCATTGCTGCAACCTTCTACTATATCTCTGAAGGTGGAGTGGTATATAACTACAGTATATAACATGCACATCGCACTTTTTTGGCTTGGTTTTTGTGGGGGGCATCCTTTACCCAAGGGAACTTTATTGGCTTGCAATATTTCATTTCTTTGTAACCAAGGTTCGAAAACCAGTGGTATTACTATTCCAAAGCTTTTTGACTGGTACTGGTGCAAACCAGCCTGAATACTTGAAATTTAAAAATCGAAGTTTACAATTTTGTTGATCTGTTATAGCCACAATTTTTTTCCTGGCAGTTGCAGTAACTACTATTTTACTTCAACTTTTTCGATTTGAATTCCTTTCATCCAGTAAATTCTTGTAACCTACTTATCTGGCCCTGGAAACCAGCACTTCTGCGAATACCGATTTCTGAAACCGTGTTCATATGTCAATTTCTCAGTGAACTACCTGCCTTGCCAAGTCTGGAATTGTTATTTCGAATATGAACTACCTATTAATACATAGATCTACCTTTAGGCTGTGTTTGGCTCTACCTGTTCCCATCCTTCCCTCTTTCGTTTTCCGTGCACATGCTTCCCAAACTGTTAAACGGTGCATTTTTTGCAAAAAAAAAAAATTCTATAGGAAAGTTGCTTTAAAATTAGAAAAGGGTTAAAATTATTATTAATCTATTTTAAAACTTTTTAAGCTAATATTTAATTAATCATGCGCTAAAGAGAAGCTATGTTTTCCGTGCTAAAAAGAAGCGTTCCGAACTAGCTGGTTTGAACGCAGCCTTAATCTATATTCAATGATAATTCATCGACCATACTTTTAACTTACGTGCCAGGCTGTAAGATAGAAATTATCATCCTTATGCAGAAGACAATAGGCTTCAGCACAGGAGTTTTTGCCTCAGCAGCTATTTGCTGATAATTCCCTTGCTGATTTCTTCTACTTTTTTCAGCAGGTAGATCCACCACAAGCAATTCTTCCCCTGAGGTACGCAATACTAATCTATATAGCTGAAACCTGAAATTAGTAGCTGTTAACATGTAGTAAGTTTTATGTAGCTTGGAAGATTGAAATGTGTTGTTTCTGATAGGTTTCTTCTTCAACATATTTTGTAGGCAAAGCTTTCCAGGAAATCGCTAGACACAGTAAGTGTGGCTTCAGATTCGAAGATGTCAATCTCTGTTCCTTCAACGCCGCCCGCAATATCCAGAGCAGATCCTTCATCATCCTCCAGGGGGCATTCTCTACCAACAGATGCAGATTCAATGAGGAAAGCACGTCGATCACCAGGGTATCAACTGTATAGACAGGTCTCCGACAGCAAGATTCCATCTCTCAGGTCTCTCAACGAGGGTGCCTCTCCTGAAGGAAGGCCATCCTCCTCCATGCTCTCAGTCTGCAGCAACGATTTATCTGCAGTAGGATCACATGGCGAGTCATCTGATGGTTGGTCAATGCGAACATTTTCTGAAATGGTCGCATCATCTCAGAGAGAGAGATGGTCAGTTGATAGTGAGCTCTTAGGTTCTGTTTCGAGTAAAATGACAAGATCAAATGCTTCTAATAATCCTACTACACATTCACCTGACCAAGAGGTGTGCAAGCTATGTTTAAAGCTATTAAAGGAACGGTCCACATGGAATGCTCAGGAACTGGCTGTTGTTGCTGTTTTATTGTGCGGCCATGTTTACCATGCTGACTGTTTGGATAGCTTAACTGCAGAAGCTGACAAATATGATCCCCCTTGTCCTGTATGCACCCATGGTGAGAAATGTACAGTGAAGCTATTTGGGAAGTTGGAATCAAAGACAAAGAACAAGATACCTAAAAATGTGATAGTTGATGTTAATCTAGATGGCATCTCTAAGCATCAGAAGGAAAATAGGAGAGAGCCCAGATTAGGCACAAGTTCTAGCTTGAAGGGTTCGTTTAGTCGCCCGTTTTTGAGAAGGCATTTCTCAATTGGCTCTCGACCATCCCAGTCAATTTCAGAGAGCGAGTCAGCAAGAAAGAAGGGCTTCTGGGCAAGGCACTGGAGGGAATAGCATAGCTGCCAGTCATCATTGAGGTGAGCAGTTTCCCATACTTGTACTGTGCAAATTCCATTCCAAATGCAATTTACCAGATGTCATTTTCTTTCAGAAGAGAAATCCGACTGTCATATTGCATCCCTGTATCATTACCATATATGATTACAAAGATAAATGTGCTTATATTGCCCATATATTTTTTCTAGAAACCCCTCATGAAGAGGAGCTGTACTCCCAAGCGAGAGCAAGCATGCGGGAGCTGAAGTCAAGCCGAATCGGTGCAAATGATATGACATGGCTGTTGAACGACCTCCGCATTGAAGGTTTCTCCTAGCCATAGTCATATTCGGCCGCAAGCACTTGTCGTGCTGGAAAGGGTCTCGATAGTAGAATAACAGTTGATATAGTATACTATGCCACTGAGGTTTATTTCAGAGCCCAGTCGCAGTTTAGTAGCGAGTAATCTAACAGAAAAAGGGGATGATGGCCTTCAGAGTTGAGACCGAAGGTCCATTGCTGGGTTTGCAAGGTTATATGTAATCCAGCATCCCAGCAATCTAGTTACTATGTTTTGTGGTTTTGTATTATTGGTTATGTGCCCCCTTTATTTTATGGTCGCAAATTCATATAGTTTGGGAACTTGCGTACATATTTGGAAACTTAACTCGGGAGATGCTATTTATTCATGACAACGCATCACAGAAGGCATGTAACGGTTATGTAATGTTAGATTGTCATCTTCGCAGACGTGATAGTATGATGGTCATGCATGCTTTTAACAGGGTAAATTGTTTGCAGTGGATTTGGATGTCATGTTTGCTCTACAATTCCTTGAAAGATTGCTGGAGAGAGTTCTGTCTTGTGCATTTAGATCCCTTTTGCAAACTAAATTCCAGTGTTTCAAATAGCCGTACATGTTGCGAGTAGTGCTGGTACTCCCAACATATGACTACGAGCAGTCAAACATGAGATTACTTGAACCAGAATACACAAAAATTCAGACGAAAAATGCCGTAGTCCTCCACAAGTGCATGTATGAAGAATCATAACATCATAACTGATAAAAGATATAGTACACTGCAAGCGGTTAATCATATAAATTTTCATCGTCAATTTTTCTCTTTTGTTCTTTTTTTTTGAGGTTTTCTTCTACATTCGTCAACATAGTACTACTAGCTGGCCAAACAAAAGTCGACCAAAACCGAAGGTAATAATATGTACAAAACCAACACAAAAAACGGCGCATACATCAAATGTTCTCCACCAACCAAAGATCGGAGTTTGTTTACGTTTCTCCAGATTGCAAAAAGCATAGAAACCCAGTAACCTGCAAACCTAAAAGCTAGGCATGCTGCTGATCTCTCTGGCTTAATCCAAGGCGTTGGCCTACATGAAGCGCTACCACAGCGACTCCAATAGCGAAAACCGCAACAAGTATCATGTTCCATCGAGCATCCGAACAGCCTGCAAATGCATTTCGGATACCCCTGAGAAATCCTCGATTGCTGCTGAGCTCTGTACTTGGCTTCCCTGCGTCTGACCGCTTGGTGGAAGCTACATCATGCGCTTGGTTCTTCTGGTGCTCAACAAGACGACCACTGTTCTCAAACTTGATAGTCTGGTTGATAGATTCAGAACTACTCGTAGCCATCTTGTTGATCCCAACCCGCATTTTAGCCTGAGTTTTACCCTTGAACTGCGGCACACTAGTTTCAGGTGTTTTCATACTACGATAACGTCTTATAATTCCATTATCAGCAGCTTCATTCGACTGACTAAGCTCAGCATTGGCCTGGGGCGACCACAGTTCTTCCTTCTGAATTCCACTCCAAACATCGGTTGCATATTGAATGGGGTACTGATCCAAAGGATTCTGGAGCATATTGAAGTCATCTGTACCAGGGTGCAGTATGTTGTAAACATCTTCAGGCAACAAGTACTCCGTATCATCTACTACGTTCTCGTTAGGACTAGAATAGTCTTGTTCCACCTTCGGAGCCAAAGCACCTAGGTTCTGTAAATTAAGGAAGATAGCGCGATGAGCAAGTATGCACAGGCTAAGAACTGCAATCAAAACATAGTAGAATGGCAGAATGCACAGCACAATGACAAGTACAATTCATGATTTGCAGAAAATACATTGACTGCTAGGTTCCGTGTTAAAAAAAGAACATAATATGAAAACACAACTACAGTCAACGTTTCCCCATAATATAACAGACCAGATACTTGGCAATAACCAGAAATCTCAGAAAGTGGAACAAACCGTAACACATAAGATAGCTTCAGTCCATGGTATATGCAAATCATGGCTATTTTTTTAAAAGTCAATCCAAACATATCATAATAATTTTCGATGCGTTTCAAATATTATCCATGAGAATGCATTACTCCGGTGTTCCTAAAAAAATTACAAGCAAATCTTCTTTGTCAACCAGCAAAAGAAAATAAAAGGGCAGCCATACTAAGTCACAAAAAAAAAAATGGTCACAACATTGTGATTTGCCTATGTCTAGGTATCTCTAAAGGTCATTACCAGTCACATGCTTCATAGTTAATATCAATTCCCAAGCAGTAACCAGTGCTGTACTAGGCTCACAAACATTACTATAATGCAATGTTGTGTTTGGTTTCTATATGTTCGTGAAGTTATTCAGTATTTTGTCTATCAGAAATGCATTATGCAGATATATTAAATAGCAATCGGCATGCACAAGTGGACCAGTGAAGATCAATTTATTATGAGTAACAAGCATGTTAGATTTGTCCAACAGATTCTTGTTCATGCAATAGCCCGTTCTCATAGGGAGCTGGAGTCACTACAGCATTCTAATAATTTATCCATTGATTTATTTAACCTGCAAACACAGTGAGTGTGAAGGAACTTACCGATGATTCAACATTTTGTTCATCTGGAGACAGATCAGCAGAAGCCAGACTCTGTTCAGGGTCAAAGAAAGGATCAAATAGTTCATTCAACCAATCATCCAGATTAATGTCATCACTAGGAGATGGTATATTAGCAGTGATAGCTGACGTAGTAACACCGTCAGGTTCAGCAACGATAACTGGTGCAGCTTCAACACTGACAACTGGTTCAGCAGCAGGATTTGGCTGTTCAGTACTGATAACTGATGGAGGAGCATCATATGGTTCTGGATGAGGGTCACTGTTGTCCAACTCATTGCCATTCCCTGGGATCCAGTCATTTCTTTTGGTAATACGACAAAGTACATATGCATCCTGAGGGACAATAAAATAAAAGCCCTACATTAGATACTGGAATTCGCCCTTAGTCAGCAAATCATATGATTATATCATCTAAACCAGCAAGTTGTTTGAAGAGTGACATCAAGAAGGTACAGTGCACATTAATTTATATATCATGTAAAGCCACAATATAGTTCTCTCTTTTCTAAATAAGCCACTTTAAAATCTTAATAATTAGTTCAATACCTTCATATCAGGGCAGGCTTGACATTCACGCTCATCTATATAGTACTCATGCATGATCCACTCAGTACGTCTCCCAGTGGGTGGGCGGCCTTCATGAAAAACTAAAGTTTTCTTCGTTCCTATAGTTTGCTTGCACATTTTTATGGCTCGATCCTTTCCAGTGGATTTCCAATACCCAGCAACTGTTGCCCTATTTGACCGAGAACCGTTAGGATACTTTCTGTCACGAGCAGCAAAGAAATGCCACTTATTATCCTGAGTTGGAACATCGCACTTTGCTGTAATGTGAAATATCATCAGCAGCTTACATAATTAGATTCCAAGCGGCATACAAACAAAGGAAGCCAAAAGGTAGAAAAAAGAAACTCATCTATCAAAATAACAGGGCAGAGAATTGGACAAAGAAGATACATAATTGGCAATCAGTTGCATAATATTTAATAAGGCAAAGGATGCAACAGTACTAAGAAATGACACTGAATACAGAAAACATTCTGGTGCATTCCCCAGTGGTTCTTGCAAACATGAATGTTTCCATCTACCAGCATTATCTAGTTTAAATTGATGGTCAAATATTGACTCTTTTCTCATCAGCAAACTCTATGGATCGAAACAAATATAGGTTGCCATGGAATAATGTTCAACCTACCAGGTAAATCCCATGGTTCATGCTTGTATATATCCACCTCTGGAATGATCTCATATTCAATCTTTTGGCCATGTATTTTCTTTTTCAGATAGTGAGAAATGAGCTCAGTATCTTTTGGGTGGAATCCAAATCCTGGTGGGAGGACCATGTCACGTAAAGACTCCATGGTTCAAATCTGTGCATGAATCAAGAAAAGCAAACATGATCAGGGAGAATCTAAAACGGCATGGGTAATTAGCACAACGACTTACTGCCTAAAAACTAAAGAATATAAGTGACGATCTTATAAATCTTTCTAGAAAGATTCTCAACACAAACGTTGGCGATTTTAGTATGCTCATGGAGTAACATCCCCAAGCATTTTACAGAAGATAAACATGGAGGCAAACTAACAAAAACCCATATGAACAATGATGCTTCCTTTCCAATTATTGACAATTTCAGGTTCAAAGCAAGCAGGGGAGGAAATTCTAAAATGATTAGTAGGAATATGGTAATAACTCTAAATTTCACATTAAACCACCTGAAAAGTGGGGTGATATCCTATTATAGGCTAGCTAAAATGGGAAAAGAAAAAAACAATCAGGAATTCACTGATTTATCATCCTACTGAAGCACTGAAGGAAGAGCAGCTATCCTAATTGGCTAATTGTAAGTCTCCATTCCCCGCAAAATAATAATAATAATAATAATCTAAGTCTCCATGGCCGAATTCCCCAAAATACCGAAATACTTCAAGAACACCACTTGTTCGCACAACCAACCAACCGATCCACTCGGACTTCGACGGGGTCGCAACCAATCCCCATTACGCGCGCCTCGAATCCCCCAAGAATCTGCCCCCGAATCGAAAACCCCAGGAGGGGCAAAAAAAAAAAAGAAAAAGAAAAATTCCGCGGCAAAGATCCGCAATCGGCGAGTGATCGCAACCCCTAAACATCAGCAATCGGCGAGTGATCGCAACCCCTAAACGAAGATCTCGATCGAAGAATCACCCTTGGAGCACCCCAAAACCCCCCACCTCCCGAGACGAGACGAAACAACGACCCCTAACATGAACGAACGTTAAACAACAAAAAAAATCCCCCGCACCAAGACGAAACCCCCCAACAACGAGCGGGGACGTCGTCAAGCGCGGAACAATCCAAATCACCCAACCAAACACACGCACGCACGCCGCCGCCGCCGAGGTAGAGACAGAGTCGAGGCGAGGTGCGGGGAGGAGTCAGTCAACCCACTCACCTCCGAGAAGAACCAGAGCCGCGCGGCGGCGCGGCGCGGCGCGACGGCTCCCCGGTGCACCCCCGGGCACGAGCGGAGCGGCGGGTACCCCGGAGCTGGCTCGCGCGCGTCGTCGGGGTGGACTGACTGACTACTGCTGGTTCGCCATCGACGCCATGGATGGCGAGACCGAGGCGAGGCGAGAGAGAAGAAGAAAAAGGGGAGGAGGAGGAGGGTGACGTGGCAGGCGAAGCAGCGAGGAAGCGAGGGATGGATGGGTAGGAGGCCGCGCTGCCGGCTCAACGCGCTTTTATATAAACCGCGGCCCGGGGTGGGTCGTTTGCTTAACGCGGGCGACCTGCCGGTCCGCGTGCGGCTGACGCATGGGGCCCACTGGGCCGGGGGGGGGACTGGCGGGGTGGGGCCCGTGGCCCACTTGGCGCTCTTCCAGTCCGTGCCGCCCAAGTTTCCGCCACCGCCACGTGGGCGAGGGGCTCGTCCGGGCGACACGTGTCGAGCCACTAGTAGTCGATGGAGTGATGGATCGAGCCACAGAGAGAGATGACAGAGAGCGCGCAAAGAGTGGTGCGGCTGCTGATGCTGCATGGCTGACGGAAGAAAGAACACATGACAGCTGGTGTTCTTGTCTCGTAAGATAGGATATGATTTTAGAGCATCCAAAAGCAATAAAACTATTGACGTATGATTAATTAAATTTTAATTTATTATAAATTTGTAAGATAGATTTATTTAATATTTTAAGTAACTTTTATATGTAAAGTTTTTATGCAAAAAAAACCCTTTAACAGTTTTAAAGGGTATGTTAGATATAATCTGTATCAGAAGTGAAGGGGGCACGGTGCATCCATCCATCCATCCATCCAGGGGTGATCCAGCTGTTGCCTAGTTGCCCAAGAGGCCAGGAGACGTGTAGAGTATGAGAAGAGCGTTTGAAAATTATTAACCCGGTTAATTCTAACTACAATTCAATAGAGAAATGCATAATTTCTTTAGTACGTGTTATGGGTGAACTGTTTTGTGTAAAATTCGTAGACTCAAATCGCTTTCGGTTTCTTCACCGGGGACAGTTTACCTAGCAGAAGTAGATATATACTCCTTCCGTTCAAAAAATAAAAAGAGACAAACCCTGAGTTTCCGTATCTAACATTTGACCGTTCGTCTTATTTAAAAAAATTATGAAAAAATTAAAAAGACAAGTCACGCATAAAGTATTAACCATGTTTTATCACCTAACAACAATAAAAATACTAATTATAAAATAATTTTATATAAGACGGACAGTCAAACATTCGATAGCTGGCAATGCAATTGGAGTAGAGGAGAGGAGGAAACTGCCTGGAAACGCAGCTGGCGTGCGTCATCATCTGCCTGGAAAAAGAGGGCAGCAGCAGCAGCCAACATCACCCAGCCAATGGCGTCCGTAATAATAATCGATGATCATCTCCCTTGCGTTCCGTTAAACGTTTGCATCTGCTGGAGATCTTTTCAGGATTGCATCAGATTAGATGCTCCAATGCCTTTTTTTTTTCCTTCTCCTCCATATATAATTTGGCCTTACTTTCTTCGTGCAAAAAAAACATAACCCGGTTAATTCTATCTACAATTCAACAGAGAATAAGACATAATCTAACACGATGAAAGACATCGTGCTATATCATGTTAAACGCTAATTAGGTTAGATTTTTTTTTGATGGTGAGAGTACTCATCTTCGCTTTCTCTAACTGCATTCTCATCCTCCTATTTATTGTTTATTAGTACTGTTGAAATTAATAGATGGGCTAAGACCAAATCGAAGATTAATTCTTTGGAAAATCACAAAAACACATCTCATGGAATGGTATGCATGTGTAGTTTAGTACCACCTTACTTATTCTAGGAGAGGGGGACCTCCTTAAAAGGGAGGATGCCCTGCTAGCCACTTGAAGCATGTGTGGTGGAGAGAAGAGGGGGAACATGCGCTCGCTCCCCTCGCCTGGCAGGATGCAGCCTCATTTTGCTGTGGAAAATTCTTTGTTTTGCTGTGGAAAATTCGGATTTGTTTTGTTTTGGAAACATTCCGAAAAATCCGGTGCGTGAAAACGGCGTGGAGTCTGGATAAGTTATGCGCGACTTATCCAGTTCGGTTACACGGAGTGGAGATCGTGCGAGCACCTTGATCAAGCGACCTATCTCTATATAAACCGAGCTGCCGCCTTCACGCAACACACGCGAAATCAATTTAGGGTTTGCCTCCTACTCTGTGCTGCGCCGTCGCTCGTAGACTACTCCATCCCGCTCGCCGGCATGCACCGGCGATCGGGAGAGCAGGTCTCCGGAACCTCTGCCTTCGACGTCCTGCACCGGGAGAAGGCGACAATAAGGTTTTTGGGAAGCGCTTCGCGCGACTGCTCCCTGTTCGTCCGCGACGGCTCGCTTTTCTCTCCGCTCGCGTGCTGCGCGCCTTCGTCGACGCCCGCAACCACGAGTAGTACCTGCTGAGCAACCGGTCTTTCCGCCACCTCGGTACGTATTCAATATGTTGTATATATTTGATCTGTTCATGTTATACTGTGTAGTTTACATGTGTAGATCTAATGATACGTTTATGCTAGTTTACATCTGCAATGTCATGATTTATTTATGAAATAAATTAAATTATTATGTAATTATAATTTCAACGAGTACTAGTACTAATAAGCTAACCAACAAATTAACCTTGACTTTGGAAGTCTGGACTCTGGAGCCCTTGGTTTGCGGATGCTAATATAATTATGCGTATCTGGACGAGATTAGCTGATGGCAAGGCTAATTAGGTCTTGGCGACTCGGCCGCTTTTGCTTGTAATAAGAATAATTAGGGTTTTTGATCTTTATCTGGATCGATCGGAAGAACCATATCCTCACGTCGCCTTCTTCTTGGTTGTTTTGTCCGCTTGGGTGGGAGTTGTTAGCGAGTCATCCCATATCCAAGCGACTATGAATATATACTTCCATTTCTACTGTCATCGATCATCAAGGGATTTCTCTGTACCATGTCTAAATTCTTCAAATTAAGTTTTATGAAATTAAGACATGGATTATTTTAGTTGATTTTGGCTTCGTGCATTTGAAAGAATTCATTAAGGTTGGTATAAATGGTAGAGAGTAATGGGAACAACTATTGATTATAAGTAGTTGGTGAGAACGTGTATCATTCAGATTAGCTCGGTCAATTATGTTGGTCGTACTGTTCGAAAGGGGGTGTGTGGTCATGATATCTAATTAATGTTGCATAAATATAAAGTTTTTGTTTGGAGCAGTATGATTAATTAATGAATAATCTCCACAGCAACCAACTCTCTAATCGCCGGTAGCTTAGCCTTTTCGGAAGCAAAAAGGCTGGTAGCCAGGCCTTATTTGTGGAACAAATGCAAGTGTTTAAATTCACATCATTTGAAAGAATTACTCCATCCGTGTCTAAATATTTGACATCGTTGACTTTCTAAATATTTGACACCGTTGATTTTTTAATACATGTTTGACCGTTCGTCTTATTCAAAAACTTTTGTGAAATATGTAAAACTATATGTATATGTATAAGTATATTTAACAATGAATCAAATGATAGGAAAAGAATTAATAACTTAAATTTTTGAATAAGACGAACGGTCAAATATATTTAAAATAGTCAACGGCGTCATATATTTAGAAACGGGGGAGTATTATTTAGGAGGACGATCCAGAAAAAAGATGCATTTCTCATCCACATGCACTGGTAACGAGCGGTTTACTATTCAATGCCTGCTTATACATACATACACACACAGACGTCTTAATTTGTATGCATATAGATACAATAATGCTATACGTAAAACAAAAGGGTCAGGGTTATATGATGATTAATTTAGAATATTTATTTTTTAAGAATTTATAATTTTTGGTTATGTGATGATCAATATGTAACGGATTAATGATGATGCAAGCTGGTATACATATTTCCTTTAAAAATATATAGGTGTGTAAAGTAAATGTAGCGCGCGGGTCTTTTTTTTTCTTCTCCAAATTGATTCCATCTTCGTATATCAACTATCGCATTACCATTGTTTCCAGATAGTGAAAGCAAATGTTATACTATCCCTCCATTTTTTTAAAAAAAGATAGGCTTTTAACATAATATTATTTGACCATTCATCCTATTGAATGTTTTATCATTAAAGGGACCTATATTTTAGCATATTTACACTAATTTTTTGAATAATACGAATGGTCAATGTTATTGTAAAATTCAACGATATAAGTATAGATATTATTAGTGCTATAATTCGATTAATATTACTGACATATACCAAATATTTGAACATGGATAAGACAATTCTTGTCCTTTATAGCTTGCATTCGATCCTCAGATGGCTTCATATAGTACATTCATTCAGGCAAAACCTACCACTTTATAACATGACAATGCCATCAACTTCGCCACAACTGTCACTTTCCTCCTCAAAATGTAGTGTTAGCATCATGTATAACCCTAGATGGCCGCATTTTTGGACCCTATTGTCCACTGGTGCCACCCCATCTTAGTTTTTGGTGTGAAAAGCTTATTTACTTTTCTGTTATCCTGACCTTGGACAGAATTTTCAACATAAAGCAAAATCATAGAAACTTCTTAGTCTCACCCACCATGGAACAAGTTTCAGCTTGCATAAAAAAATGGAACTAATTTTTAGGTTGACGTACAAAATACATCTACATTTTCTCTTGCATTTTATATCGTGCAAAAAATTTTCTGCATTTATTTATAATTTATGTATATCATCTACTCTAATTTGTTGAATGGCGATAATATGGATTCACTAATGCAATCAAACTGTAGAACGTTAGCAAAGTCTTAGGGGTCCTTTGGAACGCTGGATTTTCATAATACATTGATAGGAAAAACATATGATTTAAGTGTCTTGTCACCTCAATCCTATGAATGCAAATTATAGGAATAATACATCAATGGCTGGCTGTTTGGATGGAGCGTAGGAAAAACACAAAAAGTACAAGAAAAAGATAGTCACAAAAGATTTTTTTCCAAGAGATTAAAAAACAGAGGAATGAGTAAAAACATTGGGATATTTCTTATCATAGGATCGCATATGAAAAACAGAGGATAAATTTTTAGATATAAGTTTGGATGGGGCAAAGAAAAAGTATAGGAATTGTTTTGAACAAGCAGAGCGTACAAATGTAATAGAAGTCTACCAACATTTTTTATATGAAAAGAAACAACCAATTTAATTCCAGGATGAAGTATTTGACACTTTGACACTAAAACAAAATGCATACGCAAACATTCAGTTAGATTGGGACACACTGTGAAGCGATTCATCGAGAGGACAGCAACCAGCGGCCCATGAACAGGCACGTGAGCGCAGGTTCAACGGCCGAAGATGACCACAGCTACAATCCAACGGTAGCAACTACTCCTACTAGCAAGCAGAGATCAGCCAAGACACTGTAGTTGGCAAAGCAGGACGTGGCAGCTTAGAAGAACTTCAGCGATGCAGTCAAAGCAAAATTGTACTTGAGACGATGAGCCCCCTGATTTTATCCTTGACTCTTTGTGAACGATATAACTATATTAAATGAATAAAAGTATGCCATATTGCTTAAAAGAATATAAGTTTTATTGATTAGTGCAAGAATTAAACAATCATGAAAATAGCTGACAGACGAGCCTCACACTAATGGGGCCATGCGGTCAGTCAGCTATTAGAGAAGCTCAAATGATGTTTGCCCTTGTTCGTCGTGCAGAGTAAATTTTAGCAAGTGGTCTGAGTGGATACTTTTTCCCCATTATTTTCATGTAATGGTGAATGAAACATTCCTTCGAACTTCCCGCGATCATTTTGAGTGGTCCGAATGATAGGAAAAACATATTTCCTATCTACCGTGTTCCTTTGAGAACCCTTTGAAAATCCATCGATCCGAATAAGTTCTGAACCCTTTTAAAATCCTCTAAGACTTATATAATTTAAAACAATCCTTTAAATTTGGGAGTTCTAAAGCAATTTGGGAGAGCAATTCCTAAGTCCGTATATAAGTTCTTTTTACGGAACCCAAATCCTTCGAAGTTTCTTTGTTTCAAAGGAACCCTAATTTCATTTTGTTGTAAAAGTAAATTTGATTGTGCTCGAACTACTCCCTACATCTCAAAATAAGATATTGGAACAGAGAGAGTACAAGGCAATATTTCACATTTAGGGTCCCTTTATAGGATTTAAATCCTATAAGAAATCTTCCTATTTGGCCTTTTGATTCAAAGGATTAGAGTTTTTCAAATCCTATACTGTTTCTATGGAAGGACTCATTGCATGTAGGTTTTGAAGGAAATTTAGTAAGAGGTCCAATCTTTTGAAATTTTTTTAAGTCTCTCTCATCTGATTCCTGTGTTTTTTCCTGCGGTCCAATCAAACAATTATTCTTGTATTTTGTAATTCTCTATTTTATACTTGTATTTCTATTGAAATCTTATATATTTTTTCTATTCCTTCACTTTTTTTTCATTCCTATAATTCAAAGCAATCCTTAAAAGTTTTGTAACACTAGATGGATGTGCCACTTCGACGTCCATGTGGCTCATCGTCGCAGCAACAACCAAAACGAACCAACTCCAATCCCAACATCCTCAGCTATAGATGGCCATAAGAACCCCCCAACACGGCCCGGCCCAGGCAAGGGCTAGGCACGGCCCATGGTCGTTGGGCTGGCACAGCATGATCGACACTTCGGGGCGTGCCATGCCAGCCCACGTGCCGCACCTTAGGCCCAGGCACGACCCACCAGTTGTCGGGTCATGCCGTGCCGGCCCGTAGGCACGGATGTCCCATCATGTCTTCTTTAAAATAGTCCATTTACCCTCCCTCCTTTTTGGGCTGTGACACATATATAGCTAAAATAAGTCAATTTTACGTACATACTCTTTGGGTCGTACCATATAATAAGCCTAATTTATCTCGTTATTATTTGTGACGTGCTTTACATATGGTTTGGAATAAACCTGTTTCGTATCCCTAAACTTCGGACCGGGCCGTGCCGGCGCAGCGTACCGAGGAAGCAGCCTAGGGATGGCACGAGTACGATTCTAGTCGTGCCCATGCCATGCCTGGGCCGGGCCAAATTTACCGGGCGTTGGGCGGGCCATCGGGCCTCGGGCCACATGGCCATCTGTACCCTCAGTCTGAAGTGGCAGGGAGGCGGCGCCGCAGCCAAAACCCAAAAAACCCCACCGGATCCGCCGCCTCCTCCGCCGCGGTGGCGCTCGCCGCTCGCCGCTCGCCGCTCGCTCTCGCGCCGCCACCGTTTAATCCTCGCTTCCCCCCACCCACCACCGCGGCCGCCGCTTTGATCCCAATCCCCATGGCTCTTCTACGAGGCGTTCGTTCCCCCAAGCCGATGGCCGCCGCCGCCGCCGCCGCCTCGCCGCCGCAGCCGAGGCCCGGGCACATGCTCGTGCTCGGCACCGGCTTCGTCGGCCGCTACGTCTCCCAGCGCCTCCTCGCGCAAGGATGGTCAGCTACCTACTTACTTCCACCCCATTTTGGATCGGATTCTGCCGCTGTTGCCGCCGTACGTTTCTCCTAACCATCAATCACGATTTTGCGGCTGGATTCATTGATTGGTGGATGCAGGAGGGTGTCCGGGACGTGCACCAGCCTTGCCAAGAAGACGGAGCTCGAGATGCTGGGCATGGATGCTTCGGTCTTCGATGCCACAAGCAGCAGGTGCTTCTTCTTCTTCTTCTTCTTCTTCTTCTTCTTCTTCTTCTTCTTCTTCTTCTTCTTTGTTCCTTCGAGGTTAGATGCACAATAGTAATTGCAAATCCTTTGCGCCGATGTGATGTCTACCATCCCTCATTGTTGTTCAGCATGTGTTGCTACATTTTTTGTGTTCCTGTACATGATTTGTTATGTTTCGAATTAGTGCACATGATTGCTGACGTCTATGCCAATTTACAGTCTGAGAAATCTCCGGTTCTTGTTCTTGTTCCTTGTAGGTTCGATGCACAACTCTTGTGCTGATATGATGTCTAACATCTCTCATTTGTTCAGCATGTGCTGCCAATTTGTTTGTGTTTCTGTGCATTGTTATGTTTCAAATGAGTTTACATGATTGCTGATGTCTATGTCAATTACAGTCTGACAAATCTCCGGTCTTTGCAAGATGCAACTCATTTGCTCATCTCCATTCCACCCATCCCAGGAATTGGTGATCCTGTACGTTCTCAATTGCTTGTTGATGTCAGTTCGATTGACTTAAATTCCATCTAAATTTAACATAATGATGATTAAATTTGCATCTAATATCTACAGTTGCTTTCTTCACATTCCAACCTGCAAACTACACTAAGCAATAGTAACCTTCAATGGCTATGTTACCTTTCTTCAACAAGTAAGTGCACATATGCTCATCTCATCATCTCTAGTATGGCCTGCATAATTTCAATTCGTCCTTTAACTGCAGCAACATCTTTTTTATGTTAGTTTTTTTAAACACGCATAATGTTTGCTTCTCGTTCCATTAAGATAGAAGCGAAGTTGGTATGGTGGGCTTGTTTGGTGGTATGGGCACAACACAGCAACCAAACTACATGGCTAGTGGACTGCTATTTCTAGGGAAAAAAACAAACAACCATTACCTAGCTAACACAAAAAGGACTACTTGAGAAAAATAGATAAGCAACCGTATCCTGCCTAGATATTGAGCTGGTAAAATGTTGCACGTTTGCTGCCAAAAATACGGCTATTTCTCCTTCCTTAGCCACCAGGATGACACGGGTGCTGGAACCTTTTATGTACCAAGCATACCAATGACCAATGTGGTATCAAGAATGAGTTTATCCAGACTGGGATTCTTCCCTGGACTTGTGAACTGACCTCTGCATTGCACCAAAGTGTGAGTAATTGTCACCTGCAACGGCTTGCAGAAATTGTTTTTTCCTTGGCTCAATGCTCGATTCGATCTGAGGTACATCAGGCAACAACACCATCTTCATGGCAAACAATGCATCATACTCACATCTCTTATAAAATCCTAGCTAGCATTCAAAAGTCGATACCAACTTTTCAGGTTAACTGAACGTATCATAAATGTGCAAACTAGCCCTGAAAGATTTTTCTGCCATACAATAACTTGTAATTCTTCTTATTTTTTTTTCAGGTGTGTATGGTGATTGTGGTGGTGCATGGGTTGATGAGGAGTAAGATAAGTGGCTTTCTGTAAGTGCTTCTGCAATAATTGTTTAACTGAAAGCTGAAGAATCTGCTATTCATGCAGTCATACGGCGAATCCGGAGAGTGAGTATGCCAAATTAAGATATGCTGCCGAAAAAGGATGGTTGAATGTTATAGATGACCTAGATCTATCAGCCTTTATATTTCGTTTAGGTGGAATATATGGGCCAGGAAGAAGGTTTCAGTCTGCTAAAATTTCATTCCATTTTATTTTGTTTTCTTTGAACCAAAAGTTATATTTACTCCAGAACTGCATGACTTGGCTACTGAAATTCTGAATTCCACCAATAAAATCAACCTTTTTAAATTAAACATTTGGAGCACTTTTTATCTGATTTCAACCAATACGGTGTACAACTTGTGCTACAAACTTGTCAAGTATGTAATGGATGAAAATGAGAATTTTTTCATGGGAGGCTTTTGTTACAGTTCCCAATACTTGCTTTCTAAAAATGGCTCTATTATGACCCTTTCTGTTGATTATTGCAGTGCCGTGGACACAATAGCTAAGAGCAAATCTTTGTCACGAAGACAGAAATCGAGGGAATCCAAACAGTACACTGCACGAATTCATGTGACTGACATTTATCAGGCTATCCTGGCTAGCATGAGCATCAGAAGTGCAAGGTTTGTTTTTTTTCACCTCAGGTCCTCAAAACTGCTGCTACTTTTCCAGTTTTTCTGCCTCCAATCATATTTTCAAACTTTCATTTGAATCTTCCTTAGTGTTACCTTGTGCAACTCACAAGTCACAAGAACAAATTATGAGACTGCACTGCCAAAGGAGACTCACTTTGGCTGTATATCTGTCCACAGTACGAAACCATTTTCATAATCACTTTTCCACAAAATATTCAGGTATCATAAAATTTCTATGTAGTAGCAACCACTGTTTTTATTTACCTTTTAGTAAAATACTGTATCTGAGTATTACCACTTTGGGTACAATATTTGGTTGTGTTGTATACCATCCAACCAGGAACTAAAATAAGGTCCTGATACTGATAGTGTTACTCCCTTTGTAATCCCAGTAACCTATTTACGTACCTTTCTACTGGACCTTTGATATGTTTGGCAACTTTATTTCTAGGAGGATATATAACGTAGTGGATGATGACCCTGCCTCAAGATCTGAGGTTTTCGCCTTTGCTCGGAGCTTGGTTGAGAGGATGCATCCTGGGCTGATAATGGATTCCATAATACCAGCTACTCAGGACAGAATCGTAGCTGCTGAGAAGCGGGTCTCTAATGCTCGGCTAAAAGAGGAACTTGGTGTAAGGCTTCTTCACCCAACTTATAAATCAGGCCTGCAGAGTATTTTGGATTCTTGGAGCGTCGAATCTTCTTTTTCAAATAGGAATGTTGACGTTTAGCATGTGTATATAACTATGTGAATTGTTTTGATTTGTACTTTGCTGTTACTATGAACCCAAAAATGGAGTATATATTCCATTATGTCCTCTCTCTTTCCATTCGAGTGATTGGCTCTGGGCATATACCCTATATTATATGCATCTCAAATTTGCTGTGACTTAAGTATCCTGGATTTTGGCCGTGTACATCCATTTTGAATGTAGAGGCCAAGTTTCAATCCACTATTAGAAAATATCTTAGATTTATTTATTTATAGAAGTGGTGATCAAAGATTTATCCACCGATCGTGCAGTCGATGACAATGCCGCCGTCTAGCCTCTCGGTACTCCAGTACGGCACGGCGTCGGGCAGCGTGCTATACATTGAGCTTCCATGAGTTCTTGATGATGGCAGTCTTTAGTTTCCTTTAAACTTTCAAAAATTGTCACATCAAATGTTTGGACACATATATGGAGCATTAAATGTAGATGAAAAAAACTAATTACACAGTTTGCATGTAAATTGCGAGACGAATCTTTTAAGTCTAATTACACCATGATTTGATAATGTGATGCTACAGTAAACATTTGCTAATGACGGATTAATTAGGCTTAATAAATTCGTCTCGCAGTTTACAGGCAGAATCTGTAATTTGTTTTGTTATTAGTCTACGTTTAATACTTTAAATGTGTGTCCGTATACTTTAAAAAAATTTTGGCACACGATCTAAACACGGCCGATATATGGATTGGATTGATAACGCAAATGCTATTAGATGTGTAGATATCAAATTAGTCTATCATTTTAGCTTTATCCTAATTAATCAAACATATCTATTTTTACCTATCAATTTATACTACTTTATAAAGAGTGAATTTTAGAAAACCCGAGTTTTGGATCAATGTAACGCATAACCATATGTTTCGTCTATTTTCACATAATACCATCTCTTCAGTACGATTAACACAAAACCACATGTTTTAGGAGTAGGAGGACGATTGAGGGCAGATAGCTAGTCTAGCTCAGCAAAGACAAACCAACTCATTGCCTGCTTGCTAAGGCTCGTTGTACCTCTACATTTGGTTCGTTTGCATTCTTTGACTCGGATTAGTGGATTGTAATTTTTCCGCAAGTAGCATAAGACTACATATATATACGAGTATTCTTACTAAACAACAGAGATAACATAGATAATCTGAAAAAGAATTATATAAGAAACAAGAGTTATGATCCATTATTAAAAAAAAAGTGTTATATTAATGACTATTGACTAACACAAGAGTTCAGCCAAGAATTTATATAGAGGACGGTGAGATATAGGCCGGTTGTCGGTAGGTTTAGGAGAAAATCGCTTCGTGTGTATAATCAAATTTTCCGTGCGATTAGTTTGCTGTCCCTTTTCTCTCCCCTTTGGGCTAGTTCGCTCCTTGGAGCTAGGATTTTTTTTGGCGATACCAAAACGATTAGCCTTTGCCAGGCCAAGCTAGGATCATGCTCCCTCTATGTCAGCTAGACCCACGTGTCAGGTTGAAGCGCGGCCTATTAGGGCCTCGCGTGGGCAATCGCTTGTTGACCGTGCAATAAGCAACTCCTACGGTCCTACAGCCATCTTCCTCGCTCGGAAGTCGCGGGGTTGGCATTCCCCTGGCCTCTTGCAAGTTGAAGGACGAAGCCCCATGGCGCCCCGATGACCAGAGGAGCGGCTCGTCGTGCACAGGCAGGTGCATTGACATCATCTTCACTATCTTTATCGTTCACTTGTGCCATGTGTAGTCGCCTCTTTAATTTATTATTTTCCTTGATTTAATAATAAAATTTGGAAATTATAACTGTATATATAGGAGGCAATGAGGCATATGACGTTCTTTTATTTTGAACCCGTCTTGCTTATTAGACGCTGATGAATGGTAACCCATCTAGTCACGTGTTCGAGGAAACAATAAAGTGAACACGTGAATTTGATATAGCGCTTAAAGTAACACTGGACCCGTGCGCTAGTTTGTCCTTCCTTTTGGACTAACCAGGGGCTAAATCCTTCGAAATGTAATAAACAAGATACGTGTCAGAAATTGATATCTCTGGCCTCTAAAGAAAGAAATCGCTGAGTCAAGGCTATGCTTTGGTCTCGTATAGTCATATTCAAAATATAAAGACAAATACTGAGGATCTACACTGTTTCCATATATAGTTCCCAAGATGGTTATTTAAATAAACTCTCGATCAGTCATAATTTATGTTTTCTCCTAACTCCTCCAAATCATAGGCATTAGCACGAAATATTCGTCTTAATTAACTTGTTCCCCGGTGAAATACACGAAAAATTCCTTTTGACTTGAGATCATCGCAAAAAAAGCAAAGCCACAAAGGCTCTCGCGTCATGCCAACATCGCCGACAATTTCATCATTTAGCAATGCCGAAGGGGTTTTGTATATATGAATGAATCGACCGAGATCAATATTCATAAGGGATTTCAACGAAATCAACTGATTTTCCGCATAATTTTGTGGTAGCAATTCTGAATAATGGTTTTTCCGCTTGTTAACCATGTGTTAACACCTAAAATAAGAATACAAAAACGTGATTAAATTTGAAAATGACTCGGCTTGCCATGCGAGGCCGGTTTGACAGTTCTCATAGGGTCGGTCAAACCGACGGTAGGTGATCGGTCTGACCAACGGCATGTGGCCGGTTAGAACGGCAGAGCCCGACTCCAAATCCAATTAATCTCTCTTGGATTTTCTTGCTTGGACCTAAGATTTTAGAGTCCTAGCTAATTGATCTCTACGTTAAATTGGAGTGGAAAAGACCCTGGGAAGCAAGTATATCACTCCTATAAATATTGAGAGCCAAGATCAATTGAAACAACAATCAATCAAATCAATTTATTACCTAAACCCACTATATTCTGCATCTTCCTACTTCTTGCTACCTATTCTAAAGTATATTTTCCTCCAGTCCCTCAATTGTTCTCGTCTCTATGGTATTAGAGGACATCCTAACTAGCCTACTAAGTTTAGAACAAACCAAACACGCATACATTCTGACGCGGTCTTTCCCGGGTGTTTGTTTGGCGGTATCTACCTTCTCCTATGGTGGCGCGTCTCCGTGTGCCATCGTGAGTTGCACATAACGTGCTCAAGTGTGACGGTGCGATTCGGCATCAATACCATCTTCCGCCAAACGGCCAAGCATACCGGTGACACTTTTCACTAGTAATTTAGAAGGCACTTATTGGTTTGAGTACTTTCCCGACCATTTTCATCCTGAGATAGGCACATATATGCGCACAGCTTATTAATTAGTTAAATCAGAATTGCATTCCACTATTGCAAAAAAACAAAAGACAGCGGAAGAATCATCATCCTTATTATTTTGTATTTAGCAAAATTTATTCAAATTCAGTCAAATTTCTGAAATATTGAATCCCGCATAGGCAAAGTCTATTGGAGTTCAGATTTTAGAGGTGATCATGCCTGCCCGCTTCGCCGAGCTACCACTCGCTGGCCGGAGACCAAGATACTCCGCCGTCACCGGCTTGAAGATGCGCCCCAGCCGCTCGCCGTCGCCGGCCTCGAGGGCGGCGGCAAGCCGCGGCCACACGAGAACACTGGCGAAGCACGATCCGTCGCCGCCAGGGCGCGCGATGATCCGCACGAACCCCGAGCACAGCCTCGCGCCGGAGGAGGAGGACGCGGGCAGCGCAATCGCGGCGTGGCCGTAGCCGAAGTCGGTGCCCGCGGCGAGCGACGCCGCGAACGCCGTCACGCTCACCGTCGGGCTACCCAGCCCGACCGTTGCCGCCTCCACGTACCGCTGCTGCTCCTGCTCCGGCGGCGCCTTGTGCTCCTCCACCCAGTCCACGAGCTCCTGGAAGTGCTCGTCGTACGCCGGCGCGGCGATCGCGCGGCGCGCCATGGACGCCACCTCCGCCAGGGGCTTCCGCTGGATCTCCTCCACGGTGGCCTCCGCGACCTTGTAGGCGACCACGTTGCCCACGTAGTTGCGCATCGCGGCGCGGAGCTCCGGCGAGGTGAGGCGCCGGCGGCCGTCCACCCACCAGCCCATGCGGCATCGCGCGTCGCGCTCGCGCACGACGCCGGCGAGCGCCTTCCACAGGTAGGCCGAGATCGCCTGCACGCGCGTCGCCCGCTCGCCGTCAGCGGGGGGCAGGCTGGCCATCTCCTGGAGCCGGGCGATGTCGGACGCATCGACGTAGTACAGTCGCCGGACTAAGCTCTGGTCTCTCGTCAGCACGTTGATCTGGCGCTCGCCGTCGCCTTCCAGCGGCGTGAACGCCTCGTCGAGCGACGCGCCGTACGACGGCGTGGCGCGCGGCCGGAACACGGAGCGGTCGTGGTTGGGCCGTGCTCCGGCGGCGAGCGTTCCCGACCGCGCGAGCTCGGACCACGCGCCGACGAGCATGCTCAGGGCGCTCCCGTCGACGACCACATGGTTGGTGCCCCACGCCACGGTGAAGCCGCCGCAGGCGAACGACACCACCTGCACCGACAGCGCCACGTCTCCGGCGTACGGCAACATGATCTTCTCGATCGACTCCCCGACCCTACCGTAGTCCAGGCTAGAGAGAGCCACGTCGGCCTCGGCGACGACGAGCTCCGCGCCTTGGTTGTGGCAGTGGATCTCCGGGAGGCCGGAGCAAGGGTTGACGGCGATGCGGCCGGCGAGCGGGAAGAAGTGGTTGAGCAACGACGGCAAGCCGGCGGCGAACGCCGCGACGACGTCGTGGAAGCCGCCGGCGGAGGTGGGTGGCTTGGGGTAGATGCAGATCATGGAGACCTGGATGGACTGCGGGAGGAGGTCGAGGTTGGAGACGGCGAGGACGTGCAGCCGGAGGGACTCGTCGGAGGCCTGCACGAGTCGCCGGCTCACGACCCGAACTTGCAGCTCGCCGCCATTGATGCAGTTGGCCATTGTTGCTTTGCATAAGCTTGCAGCCACTATGAGTCTATGAGACTATGACCACTCTGCACCGTCTTCATATATAGGCATTTTTGGGGGCCACGTCTCTAGAAATTTGATGCCTGGGTATGAAATACCAAATGGGGCCTTATATAATCGAAGCACACTTTAAATTTACTATGTATTTTCCCTACGTAATTTTAGGTAGCATAGCTGGTAGAAATGTCTGTCTTCCGGTTAACTTCACAAGGTGGTGGGTTAGCCAGCCTGATTTCAAAGCCTCATCCCTTTTATTTATTTAATATTAAATCATTTTTCTAATATGTGCGTTTTGGTAGGATAGTTGAAATGGATTTGGTATATAACTCTTAGGATAGTTGAACTGGATTTGGTATATAACTCTTAGCTCCTACTAATAGAGAGACTCGAATGCCACGTAGGGTTAAATTTTAGAGACCGTCTATTTTCCATACCCTCCAAAAGTTAAATCATCCTCCGAATCTGGCGTACCCTCCCCTGCATAACACCTCCCTGTCCCGCCGATGCTGGCCTCCTAATCCCCAAGCCAGGTGGCAGCGAGGTGCCTCCCCTTCTCCAAATGTCTTTCCACACCATTGCTCCCACTACCTCCTAACCACTGCAGATTTAACGCTGCCGCGGCTAACCCCATCTACCAACTTCCTCCAACACCTTGGCTTTAGCAGTATAGCCGCCATCTGCCACCGATCACCTCCCCGTGCGCTCTTCCGTCTAAAGCAGTCCTCACCCCCCTATCCCGCTCCACCTCCTGACCCCCGAAATCCTTATTCTAGAATTTTGATGTTGCTGGACACCGATGTTGGGAAAGATGAACGGATCGTTGAGGAACGTGATGTCATCGTTGCTGGTAAGCCATGGTAGCCACCTCACCCTCCCTCCCATCTCTTATTGCCTCACCGCCCTCACTGGTCCATGCTAGTGATGTCTTCAAGTCATCGCTGGAGAAGACGTGCTCATCGTAGGAGGGGAAAATATATAGTGTAAACAACATATGTAGTGAAACCTGGAATTACCACAGGATGTAAAAATGGAGAGTAAAAGTTCTACTCATAGTAACGTGAACAAATTTCATAGATCCATTTTTGTATTCTATGGTAGTTTTTATGTTTTTTCTTGTAGGAGAAGACCTGCTCACTGGTGAGGAGGAATTTGATTGAGATTGTAAAAACTTCAGGTGACTAAACTCTAGTAATAACCTAAATTTTCTTGGCCCAGCTATATACAGATCGACTCAATATGAAGTCACGCATATAATTTGTTTTACTAATCTGGTTGTATAGTTTTTACCTGCCAAATATGCTTATGATTTATAGTAATTAATTGGTACAAACTTTGAATTTTTTATTTTACAGTACTACCTCCGTTTCAGGTTATAAGACTTTTTAGCATTGTTCATATTTATATAGATGTTAATGAATCTAGACATTAATATGAAACGGAGGAAGTATGTCTTATAAAAAGAAACAGAGGGATTAGCTAGTGAAGTTGACTTTTGAAATCAGGCCTACTGTGTACGTGACTCCAAACAAGCACTGACGTACGTTGCGATGATACGAGGATGCATAGATGGCTCCATTCTAATTCTAAAATCAAACAAGTCCGATAAATTAATTAGGTTGTTGGTTAACCATTATTCCTTAAACCAAATGAGCATGATCTCAGACTTCTTGAACGAACACTCAACACGTACACTAATTTCATAATTTGATTCCATGCATCCAAAGGAAAACATTCCACAGGTCAACACTATGCTTGGTTCTCATGAAAACCACTACTAGACTAAAACTGTGGATTATCTGCGATTGGCACCTGCGACATTTCAGCTATTTGCATATCCATGTGCGTACGTAGTCTGATGTCTCCTTCGAATGAAGGAATTTTTAGGGCTTATTCGGTTTGGAGGAGTTTGAATACACAGGAATAGAAAAGGCAGAGGAATAGTAATGGTTGCACATATTAATTGATTTTTTTTGAGTGGTTTGAATGGATAGAAAAATTTCTATGTTTTCTCTATACAACTGGTAGGAAAATGTGATGTGACAACTTATATAACCCTCTTATATTATCTTATTGTACACGCTTTTAGTATTACTGGCTAGTTAGTGCATGAAAAACGATGTAAACCATTAGTATATGATTAATTAATTATTATCCATTGTACACTTTAAAAATTAGATTAATTTGATATTTTTAGAGAAACCTCTCTATATAAAGTTTTAACACGAAACACACAAACCCAGTTCGGGAAACGTGGTCGCGTTAAACCAGAGATTAATCCAGCTCAAACCCAGTTTAGAGCAGGTACAATAAAACCCAGTTTAGAGCAGGTACAATAACAGAATATAAGCCAACTATAAACATATTTTAAAAAGATAAAAGATGAGAGAGAAGAGTAGCGAGCTACAGATCTGTAGTCAGCTGTAGCACGGATTCCAAGATGTAATGTGTGTATGATATGTGGAACCAAGTATTAATAGTGTACGTAGTAAGTACCTATTATATGATTTGGCTATTAATTTGGCTATAGATGATTTGGAGCTAATAATTTAGAACACGACCTTAAACGTCGTGAAACACACAAGATTCTTTTGACTTCACCAAGGTCACACGCCAATAAATATACTATACACAATCATTCGACAATCAGCAAGCTATACATTATTCACTCGACCAGCTGAAAGAAAGCACTGCATGCCCTACAGCTGGAAGCAGATCCTCTGACTTAACTGCACATACAGTTGAGTCACTGACATGTGGATCCTATTTTGCTATGGCCCACATGTTAGTGACTCAACTGCACAGCAGTTCAGTCAGAGGATCCCTTTCCCCTATAGCTAGTAGCAGTAGCTAGCAAAGCAATTAGGAATACACACATCAACAATAATGGCCAGCTGCATCAATGGCGGCGAGCTGCAAGTTCGGGTCGTGAGCCGGCGACTCGTGCAGGCCTCCGACGAGTCCCTCCGGCCTCACGTCCTCGCCGTCTCCAACCTCGACCTCCTCCCGCAGACCATTCAGGTCTCCATGTTCTGCATCTACCCCAAGCCACCCACCTCCGCCGGGCGGCGGTTTCCACGACGTCGTCGCGGCCTTCGCCGCCGGCTTGCCGTCGTTGCTCAACCACTTCTTCCCGCTCGCCGGCCGCATCGTCACCAACCTGGTCTCCGGCCTCCCGGAGATCCACTGCTACAACCAAGGCCGACGTTGGCGAGGCCGACGTGGCTCCCTGAGACTCGACCAGCTGAAACAAGCACTGCATATGCCCTATAGCTAGTTTCAGTAGCTAGCAAGCCATTAGGAAGACATACATCAACAAGAATGGCCAGCGCGGCGGCGATTTCCATGACGTCGTCGCGGCCTTCGCCGCCGGCTTTGCCGTCGTTACTCAACCACTTCTTCCCGCTCGCCGGCCGCATCGTCACCAGCCCTTGCTCCGGCCTCCCCGAGATCCACTGCCACAACCAAGGCGCGGAGCTCGTCGTCGGCGAGGCCGACGTGGCCCTCGCTAGCCTGGACTACGGTGCGGTGCGCGCGTCGGTAGGGAAGATCCTGTTGCCGTACGCCGGCGACGTGGCGCTGTCGGTGCAGGTGGTGTCGTTCGCCTGCGGCGGCTTCACCGTGGCGTGGGGCACCAACCATGTGCTCGTGGACGGGAGCGCCCTGAGCATGCTCGTCGGCGCGTGGTCCGAGCTCGCGCGGTCGGGGGCGCTCGCCGCCGGCCGGAGCACGGCCGAACCACGACCGCTCCGTGTTCCGCCCACGCGCCGCGCCGTCGTACGACGCCTCCCTTGACAACAAGGAATTCACGCCTTTGGACGACGGCGAGCGCCAGGTCAACGTCCTGACGAGCGACGAGAGCTTCGTTGCGCGCCTGTACTACATCGATGCAGCGGAGATCGCCCGTCTGCGAGAGGCGGCGAGCCGGGACGGCGGCGCGCTGGCGGCGCGCGTCCAGGCGGTGTCCGCGTACCTGTGGAAGGCACTCGCCACCGCGGTGGGCGCACGCGACGAGCGCTGCCGCATGGTGTGGTGGGTGGACGGGCGCCGGCGTCTCACCTCCTCGCCGGAGCTTCGCGCCGCGATGCGCAACTACGTGGGCAACGTTGTGACCTTCGCGCTCGTGGAGGCCACCGTTGATGAGATCCAGCGGATCGGAAGCCTCTGCCGGAGGTGGTGTCCATGGTGCGCCACGCGATCACAGAGCCGGCCTACGACGAGCGCTTCCAGGAGCTGGTCGACTGGGTGGAGGAGCACAAGACGAAGCGGTACATGGAGACGGTGTGCATCGGGCTGGGAAGCCCGTCGGTGAGCGTGACGGCGTTCGCGTCGTTCGCGGTGGACAGTACACCGACTTCGGCTTCGGCCACGCCGCGATGGCGTTGCCCACGTCCTCTTCCCACGCGAGTCGGTGCACGGGGTTCGTGCAGATCGCCGCGCGGCCTGGCGGCGACGGGTCGTGGATCGTCAGTGCTCTCGTGTGGCCGCGGCTTGCCGCCGCTCTTGAGTCCGGCGAGGTGCTGGGGCGCATCTTCAAGCCGGTGACGGCAGAATATCTTGGTCTCCGGCCAGCGACTGCTAGACCGGCAAAGTGGGAAGGCATGATCACCTCTAAAATCTGAACACTTTGCCTAAACCTCCTAAATTTAAATAAATTTTGCTAAATAAAAAATAGAAGGGATGTTGTTTCTTCCGCTGTCTTTTGTGTTTTGCAATTATGGAATGCATTTCTGATTAATTAATTAATGAGCTGTGCGCTATATGTGCCTACCTCAAAGCATTTCCATTTGACTCTCTAAACCAAAATTTGGCAATTTTGATGAAAATGTTTGTCTCCAACAAACCAACGAAATTTTCCTTGTCAAACGTGGGCTCTACGCTGGTACCCACCCCCCCCCCCCCCGGCGGGGCCCGAGAAAATTGAGATTATGCCATCTTCAAGAGTGAGTTTCGCTCAAATGCTATCTTGAAAATGAGCTTCATTAAAATACCACTATCAAGTCATGGGAACACGCTACAATACTCGAGCAGACAAAATGCCGCTATCTATACCCTTCTCTCTTTCGTTGGCGTCTCTCCTCTCCATCGTGGTCGTTCGCCTCTCCCCTCCCCGCCAGCGCGCCTCCTCCTCAGCACCTGTGGTCCAATAGACGAAGACACCGAGGTCAACCGGTGGCGCGGGTGGCGTCTGATCGATCCCCGGTGGCGCGGCTGGCGTCGGATCAAGCTCCCGTGGCATGGGCGATGACAGATCGATCCTCGGTGACATGGGCGGTGGCGGATCGAGCGCACGATCCTCTTTGTCCATGGCCGCAATGTCAGCGACGTGGCCCAGGTGCTCACGCTTCACGAGGATGACCACGGACCACCTCATCCTTCTCTTGCTGGCGGCAGTATCTGGAACACCCTTGACCTTTAGCGACGACGGAGGTTCCTGGCAGCCTTCAACGACAGTGACGATGACCACGATGCACAGCGTCGCCTCGTCCCCTTCTCCTCGCACAACGCCGCTGCTTGGTCTCCACACCGAGTGGGCTTAGCACCTGTCGATGAAAAATTCACGCTTGGCCAATGGTGCCGAAACTGTGTTGGCGCGAACTAAGTCGACGAACATAATAGCCTGGGAGATCTGCTGCTTAGCTCCAGTGCAGGTCCAAAAATTTATGAGATGCGGGAGTGCCAGTCAGTTTGATCCTGCAACGGACAAGGTATACAAATAATAGATCAAAGAGCCGATCGGCTGACAAGCTGATGGAGTAATTCCAGCCAATGCCGACGGAGTTTTGAGCAATCACCTGTATGTCTAATGTGGAGTCTGACACTTGAGTAAATAATGATATAAAGACAATCGGCTGATGATAATGCAATGAAACAAAAATATAATCAAGTGAAAACTAATCGACTAATAATGATATGATAAAATAAGTACTGATCCGAAGGTTAAAGCATATATTGGCTAGATGTCCGATGTCATTAAATCCAATCGATTAGATAAAGAGTAAAACCTTTGTTGCGATTGGCTAAATCCAACTTGTATGTAATCCTTATAAGCCGATGCAACGTCTAGATAACTCATCGGCTGAAACCCCGATGAAACCCTTATTGGCAATCAAGTAGCGGGCTAGAGATTATGGTTCTAAGCACAACATAGTAGATCAAACTTAACTGATGCAACGCTAAGTATGAAAATAAACATAATATCTAGACAATCAAGCCTTTTACTGGTTTTCAGGGTGGTGGATACCTTAGCTAATCTAATCTAGTAAAGCGATTTAGCCGATACTGGCATAAACTTAAAACGATTCTCAGCCGATACAAGTAAATCGAGCTATCAAACTAGATTAACTAAGATATATGATAAATATGTGCTTACATTGACAAGATCAAAGTGTCAAAGCCCTAGCCCAGCCGATGCAAACAACCATAACAAATCTTACTCCTCGTCGGAGATCGAAGCCGATGCCCTAACTCGAAGCATGAACTCGTCGAAAAAGTAGAAAAGTAAAAAGGGTGGCGATGTGCCGAATTTTATTGATCTGTGGAGATAGTTTACAATGATCCCAGGTGTACATGTTTATACCCATGGGTAGATACTAGTTCTTATTGCATAAGAAAGAAACTTTCCAAAAGATAAAAGGAAAACATAAAGTCCTTATCGGATATTAAACACATTTTCCCTAAAAGATAAAAGGAAACTAACAGACTCTTTCTAATTAATAGATAAACTGCTATGCCTCATACTCCTTAAACTTGGTCACTTCTAGATAAACTTCCTTTAATAATTAATTTTCTTAACCGAATATAGCAAGAATCTGACTATTGGCGATTCCAGGACTCTGAAGTCGATACTGACTCTAGGCCGATGATGATTTCAGGGCTTACCAAATTTCACTGTCAACGGCGCGAGAGGCTTTGCAGGCGAGGCACTCGTATCCCACTCCCGTCGTCATGAGGAGGCAGTGTAGCACAAGCATCCCTCCTGTTTGCTGGAGGACATGAAAGAAACTGCAGGAGAAGGAAGAAAAGGAGGCTAAGGGCAATATCGTCCGGAACGACATTCTATCATGGACGATATTGTTGAGAGTTGGCATTTCATCAAAACCCTTTTTGGGAGTGGCATTTGTGCGAAACCCACATTTGAGAATTTCCTAATCCCAATTTTCTCCCCGCCCCCCGCTCTCCCTCGTCTCACACTCCTCGCGACTGCCTCCCCACGGTTGCGCACCGATGCTGTTTGTATTGTCGTCTACAGACTACAGACTTGTCGCTACTGTCGAGGTAAGTGTCGTCCGCCGTCCAAAAATAGGTTGGCCATCCTCCTCATCTATTGTGTGCCGCTACTATCCATCACAAGCGACATCCACCTTGAGGCTACGAAGGAGCGCCCCAACCTCCGCCTTCGCTTCCCTCACAGTCGTCACCTCAATCCGTTGGCTCTCGTCTAGAGCCGATGACAAAGGGGGCAGCATGATAGCGAGAGAGGAGCGAGGAAGGATGCGGTGATGACAGTGAAGAAGGAGCGAGGGAGGGTGCAGTGGCGAAGGCAAGCTCGGATCGGGCATGCCGTTCTTGATCCATGTGTGGGTGGAAGGGAGAGCTGGCAACGTGGAGGAAGGGAAGAAGGGGATAAGTCGCCGCTAGTGGCCTTTAGGGGAGGAAGGGGTGTAGCAGCGGGGTGGATCTGTGGCGAGGGATGAGGGGGCGACAAAGACGGCTCGTGTTAGAGACCGCTATAGGTAGGGTGGGTGAGGAAAAATCCAAAGAAAGGGAAGAGGAAGAAGTAAAAAGAGGCTGATATATGGGACCCACTCTTAAAAATTAGATAATGTAATGAAGATTACTCTCTCTATAAAAAAAACCAATCTGTATTGGATTGGATGTGACGTTTCCTAGGACAATGAATCTGGACAGGAGTCTGTTCAGATTCATTATCCTGTAAAATGTTTATTGTTTTTTTTTGGATGGAGGAAGTATGTTTTGAGTGAAATACAAATATGGTTCTCTAATCTTTTGGCAAGCTGGTCAAATGGACACACAGACATATTTGAAGAGACTATTTTTAGATGCTGTCACGTTTGAGCTTATACAACTAGAATAAGGGCCTCAAATGGTCTGAAAGGCACTCAAACCAATAAGGGCCTGCTAGAGGACTCAAAATATTTTTTCCTATGTATTTGAAATACACTTGTAATTTTTGGTTTACCAAAACTACCAGTGAAAGAAGTCACCGGTAGAATTAAATTTCAAAAATATACCGTTCATTTTTTTTCTCAGAAATATCTGGGATGTAATTTTTTTTAGCAGAAATAGGCCCATACAACTTATAATCTAATAAAAAGATATTTCCGTGATAAGAATTATGCATATCTTTTATAGAGGGAGATTTAATTGCATCCAACTAATATTTTCTTAATAACTCGTCTTCTCATCCTATATAAGATGGGATAGGTCTCGAGATCAAGAAGACTCCTCACAACCCAGCATACATGCCGTGGGATGCTACTTGCTGTTCTATACGGCGTACTGCTGTCCTCTTTATATCGTCTCACTGAGTAAAAGATTTACTCACACCAATAACCGAGAGTAAAAAATTTACTCACGCTTAAAGTTGGGAGTGAAAATTTTACTCATGCTTAAAACCAAAGATTTACTTCTCACATCTATAATCAGAGTAAAAAATTTACTCACACAAAATTGGGAGTGAAAATTTTATTCATGCTTAAAACCAAGAGTAATAAAATCACTCTGTGGATTTTGAGGAAAAAATATTACAAATGTTATCAGTATAAAAATTACAACCAATATTTATCCATGAATTAAAGAGTAAAAAAATATACAGCAAAAAAATAGAGAAAATAAAAAAGGAAAGGTGGGAGACGGCAAAGGGGTGGCTGAAGATGGTAAGGAGAGAGGGAGAGGAAGCCGGATTGCAAGAGGGACTTAAAAATGCAAAACTTTCTTTGGTGGCGGGCAGTTTTCTGCAAAATGCACGGTGAGGGAGGAAAAGCTTGATCTTGCACGTTCGTGCTAGATCCAAAGGTGAAAGATGGGAGATTGCACGATTGCACTGAATTGTGCCTGATACTTCCCCTTCCGAAGGTCTGAACCAATATAAACTCTGTGTCACCATCTCTTTTTGATCTGCACCCTATAAATTTGCTTGTTGATATAGAGAATTGACAGTATGCTTGACCGCTTGGGAGAATATAATTAACAAGTGGAAAATCTATTCTTGAAAATCCTAATCTTTACTATCAAAAAATTATGTGGAAAATCAGTTAATTTAGTTGAAATCCATTCCGAATATTGATCTCAGCCGATTCATTCGTACATACAAAATCCCTTCGGCAATTTTGCTAAATGATGAAATTGTCGGCAAGACGTGAGAGCCTTGCCGCTTTGATTTTTTTACGATAGTCTAATGGGCAGTGCACGCAAAACGCAATAAATGTGCAGTACACGTGAAACAGAACGACTCATTAGCATATAATTAATTAAGTATTAACTAATTTGTTTTGAAAAATAGATTAATATGAATTTTTTAAAGCAACTTCCGTGCAGAAAATTTTTTTAAAAATGTACCGTTTAATAGTTTGGGTAGCGTGCGTGTGGAAAAGGAGTGAGTGAGTTTGGGAAGCTGAAGGAAAGAACACAGCCTAAGTCAAAGGAATCTTCCAAGCGCATTTCACCGGAACAAGTTAATTAAGACGAATATTTAGTGCTAATGCCTATGACTTGGACGGGAACAAACACAAATTAGGACTGATTAAGAGTTTATTAGAAACTAATGATGTACTTCGTAACGTGCCATACTCATATTAGATCAGATATAATAAGATTGTGATTGAAAATAAAATATTAGATTAGATGATTATTCACATAGTGAAGTCAGAGAAGCATATTACTGTGACTTTACAGTATTCTCAGCCGTCCGATTTGCAGCGAAAAGATAAGATCGATCACTACGGTAAATCACTGCAAAATACTGTTTCACACTATAGCGTGAGACACAAATTACTGTAATTCTTTTCCTTTGGCACCGAAAATCGTATGAGGAGCCGGATCCGAGCATACGATTGGATGCGCTGTGCGCGTGAAAAGAGGAAGGGAACAGAAGGTTTTTATGACCTTTGGGACTACAAAAAAATTATCAATAGGTCGTCGATATTTGTCTTTATATTTTGAATACGATTATATGAGACCAAAACTCGAGACCTGATATATTTTCTCTGACACGTATCTTGTTTATAACAATCCGAAGGTTTTGGCCCCTGGTTAGTCAAAAGGACAGACTGTTGGCCAATGTAACTAGCGCAGCCGCATTGGTCGTTACAGTATATCAAGAAACTGCTTTCATATGTTCATTCATCTTGTTGTTTCCTCAAACACGTGCAAATTGTTCCGTGTTCTTGGCATTTTTCCAAAAAATATAAAACTAAAACAACAATTATTTGTGACTAGATAGATTAGAGTATCACAGTGCCATGCTGAAGTCGTCGCAGGCGAATGATCAAAAAGGAGAATTGAATTTGAAAATATACCTTTTTTTTAATTTTTTGTTATTTTTTTACATAAATATACCGTCGTCGCTGGGTGAGAATGCGAAAGTAATAATGCATGAATCAATGCACGAAAATAACGTGGGGGTGAGGACGCGCCGTGGTTTCGCACTGTAGCGCCGTGAGAAAATACGGTAGACCGCACGGCATGGGTGCCCAGCTCACCGACAGTGTCAATGATTAATGTTTAATCCCATTGAGTAGCAACTAATTAATCACTTATTATCATTAATTAATTGCTAAATATGGTAGATCCTTGCCTCGAGTGTGCTAAGGGCGTGCCAGCTGATTTGATCCTGCAACCAGCAAGAAAACAATAAACAAAGTTAGTCAGCTGATAGTCGATCGGCCGATATGCCGATGACGTATCGTTGGTGATCCCAGCCTTATAGTTGGACCAGATCGGCCTATGGATTGATATATAGATTAAGCAAAAACCCTAAATATGTCTCATCGGCTATAATATCATCTATTTGGTTTATCAAATATATTTTAGGTGATACTGTATAAATAGCCGATGGAACAGTATTTAGAGCAAGATTAATAGATAAAGATAACGCACTAACTAATACTCTAGTATAAACTTATATAAGCAAATCAATATATAGAAATATATTAAATAGAGATCAATTGCCAGACTAATAGCCCAGCCGATACTGATCTAGACTTAATATATTTATATAGGGTGATCTTCTATATAAGTGGCGAATATACATGAAACATAAGAAGAAGTATGCATATTAGGTAAGATCGGTTGAAACTCCGATACTATCTCTAATTATGATTAATTCCAGGTTAGTTTTTAGGGTTTAGAACAAGACTAGGGATGATGTATCGCAAAGTATGTAAAGAAACCTAAATTCTAAACAATCAAGAAATTAACCATTTTTTAATATGGTAGATGCTTTAGCTTATCCAATCCAGTAAGGCAATTTAGCAGATACCGATAGGAACCCTAAAACGAGAACCAGCCGATATGGTTAAATTGAGATACTAATACTAGATTAATTAACTAAGACATATGATAGCAGATGGTTATGATAAAAGGACTAAAACATCTAAAATGACATAATAGCTCCGATAGCACAAGCCATCGAGACGGCTTACCTCTAGTTGAGAGAACTCACCGAAAAGAAGAACAAAAAGGGTGGCGAAGCGCCGAAATTGTATTGGATTGTCTCCCCGATTACAATGGTCTAGAATCTATATTTATACCCTAAGTACAAACTTAGTCCATTATGGGCATGACTCAAACTTTCCTAAAGATAAGATATAAACAAGACCACATGGCGGTCTCTTGCCAAATCTCTAACAAACTGACTTAAATATCCTAATTAATAGATACAATTATCTTAATAGAGCTCTATCTCTAATTAGCAATAACGGTTATTCCATAACAAGCCCAAGCCGGACCCAAGTTATATCGTATCGGCTCCTTGCCATATCGGCTAAGTCAAGCCTCTGTCCTGTTTTCAACCGATACGATACTCAGCCGATGCGCAATCCAACTTGGAGATCAACTTGATTCCACATCAAATCTGCTTTGATCTTTGTTCTTCCTTCTCCAAATCTGATGAAAAATTCCGTTGTTAACAGAATGGCATATGTGAATATATATATATATATATATATATATATATATATATATATATATATATATATATATATATATATATATATATATATATATATATATATATATATATATATATATATATATATATATATGGATTGGATGTGATCTGAACGTTTGATTTCTAAATTGCTGTGAATGGGGTTGTTGGGAAAGGGAATATATATACTTCTGTCACTTTGCAGCGGGCATGACTAGCAAAGGCCTGAGGCTAGAAATTTTTTTTTATTTTTTTAGTAATATGCTCATCGGTGATGGGTTTTAAATAAAGACCAATAGAGATAAGTTATATGTGACAGGCTTAAGGACAAGACCGATAGAGATTAGTCATCCGTGACGGGCACCGTATGGTGTATATCGAGGGTTTTAAATCTCCAGCTATAGCTGCAGCTATATTCAGCTATAGCTGTTTGAGAAGGGCTCTAACTATTTGCTCTCATGTTCAATTTAGCCGCTATAGCTCTATTTAGCCCGTTATAGTTGTTTGAGAAGGCTAACCACTAAATGTCTTAGTCCGTTATTTAAAATAGAGTGAATTGCATATTGGCCTAGTTATTATTGCCAAAGTTTCGCTTTGGACTAGGGCACATCCCATGTTTTCGCTTTAGGCCAGGGTGTTTTACCTTTAGTTTCACACTAGACCACCCTATCTATTCTCACATCTCCCACGTCCCCTACTTGTTCCAACTCAGTTATTGCCTGCTACCTAGATCCACTCGCTTGCCAATGACGATGGGTCACGCTATTGGATTGGCACAAGCACAACACCACTAGCTTGTGGTGGGATGAAATGCTGCAGCAGAATGGTGCCATTGAGCATCCTAATCGAGCTCAAGCTTTTGTTTCACCAAACTCAATCTCATCATCAAACTCTTGATCTAGCTAGGTGTTCCAGCTCGAGGGTAGCAAGAGGGCAAAGCAAACAGCAGTGAGCAAAAATATGGTAGTAGATAGGGAATGGAAGTGGAGGGTGATGATGTGGGGTTGGGGAATGATGGGTATGGAGGAATAAGAAAGAAGGGGAAGAGGGAGAGAACACTTGATCTGGATGAATGTGGGCCTATAGTCCAAATTGTATACTATATAGTAACAATAGCTGGTATAAAGTAAAATTATTTGCTAAGACCTAGTCCATTGTGCAACTCATGTAAGAAAACCTAGCCCAATATATGATTCACTCTTTAAAATACTGTTGTATATATATTGGTGTGTAACTTTCATGATGTACTGAAATCAAAAGAATCTTGCACCACAAGAAAAATGCTTTGTAGAGAAATTGTTCTAGTACTATAGAGACACTTTTCAAATGCCTTTACAATACTATAGAGGCATTTTAAAAAATGTCTAATATGTGTCTTATGGTGAATTGTCTTTTCAAACGAAGAGACATTTTATAAAATGTCTATAAGGTGGTAGAGGTATTTTTTTAGAGACATTAAATTATACCACAAACATATGAAACCAGTCAAAAGGGAAAATAAAATAGTTTTCTTGCTTTTGTCAAACCTTGAACTTTCATGATGTACTGAAATCAAAAGAATCTTGTTGTGATTTGATGTGTTAGTAACATATATATGTCTTATAATTGTTGTCAAATTTTTTGAGATTTTTTTACATCCATTTGAATGGTTTTTAAATAAACGAAGAGACGTTCCCTCGAATAATCAAAATAGTTTTCTTGTTTCACTAGTGTGGCAGGAATGGCCCAGTGGCTCTCTCTATATGAGTAGCATTTGACCAATGCGCTAATTCACCAATAGCCCAATCGCTTGCGTCCTTTTGGGCTAACCGGGGCCAAAAGCTTCAAGTGATTTTATAAACTAAGTTGACCTTCGAAATGTTACAATCGCGATACTTTGTCAGAAAAAATATCTCTAAAGAAAGAAATCGCCGAGTCAATGCTATGCTCTGGTCCCATATTCAAAATATAAATACAAACACTGTGGTTCTACAGTGTTTTTCATAGTCCCGATGGTTATTTTAACAAAACTTTCAACTAGCCTAATTATGTTATTTCCTTACTCATCCAAGTCATATGAATTATGATACAGCATTACCTTGGAATAGCCTTCTTAGTTAATTGACGATGAGAAATACATGAAAATTTCCTTTGACTCCAGACCATAGTAAAAAAAAAAGTCAAAGCTACAAGGCTCTCACGGCATGCCAACATCGCCGATCGACAATTTCATCATTTAGCAAAGTTGCCGAATAGATTTTGTGAATCGACTGATCATTCAGAATGTATTTCGACTAAATTAACGGATTTTTCACATATTTTTGTTAGAATATCGACTTTAAAATCATTTTTTGAATTACAATTGTTGGCTACATGAGCATCGAGAAATATAAATATTAATGAATCGCTTGTTTACGAGGAATGACTAGTAACATATTTAAATAGATAATAAATAGAATCACTTATCCTTGGTCTATGTACCAAGATGAAATATGACTATCAAAAGTAAATGGAGGGAGTATATTGTATTGTATACAACCACCTCTATCAATCTACTTCATTATACATAATTTTGCACTCTTCACTTTCTTCGTATGCCTATATAATTACGAGGTAATTGATGGCCTTGACAAGTAAATATGGTGGCTCATTTTCACCCTTTTAATGATGTTACTAATTTTTTCTATAAATTTGATCAAAGTTAAAGAAGTTTGACTAGAAAAAAAAAGCAAAATGACTTATAATATAAAACAGGGAGAGTATTAGTTACATGCCCATATATTGCAATGGATTAGATCCATATAAACAGGGATAGATTGGGAGCTCATATATTGTAACAAGCAGACTCATATGAGTAGGGAAGGATTAGGAGGATAATTGAGAATAAAATATTGTATCCAATAGTTAGTTTTCAATACGGACACATTACGTGCGTCAGAAAATGATGTTTCTACCAGAAAAGTTTATCTGTTCCTCTAGGGGACATCCCCTCTTCTTTTAATGTTGTCCAAAAGATCATAAAAATTAAAAAAAAATAACTAGATAGATTAATACTTCCTCTGTTCTAAAATATAAGAGATTCTGATAGAATGTGACACATCCTAGTATCAGCCAAAATTCCTTATATTTTGGAACGGGTGGAGTATGTGATACATCACTCTACAATCATGTAAATTCAAAGTCAACTTATATAAGTAGAAAAAAACAACAAGTTATAAGTTGAATTTAGACTTGCATATTTGTAAATTGGTATAACACCTATTGATCTATCTTATCATTTTATTTAAAAAATATTTGATGATTTTTTTTTGATGAAATGCATAAAACGAGTATTATAGGGATGAAAATCCACCTCCTATTCTACCATGTTTGTTGGTGCAACCTCCCTCGTATTAATTAGCGTTTTCATCTTCAACACGCCGGATCTCGATGATGACTGCGATCGATGCAATGAAGCTTCGGATTGGTAAAGCTCAAACGGTTAATATATGCATGTACGAGCAATTTCGTATCTCGATAACTTACCACGAAATATTCGTCTTGATTAACTTGCTGCCGAGCGAGAAACAAAAGATTCCTTTGACTCTATGTGTCACGAAGCTCACACAACATCGTTGATCGAGTTTGAAACTTGATATTTAGTGTTTTTATAAGCATTTAAATTGAATTTAAGAAAAATATATACGAGTGTACATTCATGTGAGGATTAGACGAATCAATTCAAAAACAAAATAATAGAGAGTACCAATCTTCAAATTTTTCGCTCCTTTAATTTGCAGGAATCGCTCTAGGTGGAGTCGAAGTAGAACCGTACCCTTCTTCCAAACACCGAGGCCAGGCCACTTCTCAGCACCCCCAATACCTTGAGCAGCTACAACCTCACCTCCTCCACCCGCCACCATGGCCAGCGCTACGGTGAACCGCTAGGGAAAGATGGTGGTGGCAGCCACCACAACATGTAGCATGAGAGGCTTACTGGAGCAGGGCCCCGCCGCCTCGCCGTGCTACTGGGTTACATGTCACCTGAAAAAGATCAGCCTTACTATGTCTCCGAGGAGCTCATCACCTAAGAGGGGGAACGAAGGGGTTTTGTTGGAGATAGGTTCCATGCCACCAGGGAGGTCATCATTGCCAGTGATGGGGAGCGGAGAATGGATTGAGAGAAGAAGGAAAGTGTATTGGCTAGCAGCCTAGCACCGATAAGTATCATCTCGTACCGATAGTGTATTATGGAGTATTTAATTTCGACAAGTTTAAGTTGGTTCCGATGGAGTATATGAACTTAATACATCATTAATATCATCCCACCTGAACAAGATCCCATGATATAATAACCCTTTTTTTTAAAGAAAAACAAGCTTGATCTCTCGTGACAATAGTGCATTGCACTATTGAATAATAGCCACTTCCTTCATTTCATATTATAAGTCGTTTTAAACTTTTTTAAGTTTGACTAAATTTATAGAAAAATTTAGCCACATCTCAAAAAAATTAGTTTCATTAAATATATATTTTGCTAATATGTTTGTTTTGCGTTTTGAAAATGCTAATATCTTTATCTACGAGCTGGATCAAACTTAAATAAGTTTAGCTAGAAAAAAATTAAAATGACTTATAATATGAATTAGAGGTCGTATCAACTTTCAATAGCATTTATCATGCAATGTCATTGTGCTCATCTATAACTTGGCGTGATGGAACAGTTGAAGGACCGTTCGCTGCCTTGAGGCCAAGGTACTCCGCCGTGACAGGCCTGAACACGCGCTGCAGGGTCGGCCCTGAGCCAGTGTGGACAGTGCGATCACAGCCTCGCGGCCGAAGCCGAAGTCCGTGTCGAGCCGGAACGAGCTGAACGACGGCCGACACGGTCACCGTCGGGCTGCTCAGCCCGACCGTCGCTGCCTCGACGTGCCGCTGCTGCTCGATCGGCCTTGTGCTCCTCCACCTAGTCCACGATCGAGCTCCTAGAAGCGCTCGTTGTACGCCGGCGCGGTGATCCCGTCGCTCTCCATGGATGCCACCGCCAGCGGAGGCTCCTCCACGGTGGCTGGCCTCCGCGAGGGTGAAGGTCACGACGTTGCCCACGTAGCTGCGCGTGGCGGGGCGGAGCTCCGGCGATCGAGGAGGTGAGACGCCGGCGGCCGTCCACCCACCACACCATGCGGCAGCGCGCGTCGCGCGCGCCCACCACGGCGGCGAGGGCCTTCCACAGGTACGCGGACACCGCCTGTACCCGCGTCGCCCGCGCCTGCTCGCGTAGCCGGGCGATGTCCGCCGCCTGGATGTAGTACAGGCGCACGACGAAGCTCTCGTCTCTCGTCAGGACGTTGACCTGGCGCTCGCCGTCCAGCGCCGTGAACGCCTCGTCGAGTGAGGCGCCGTACGACGGCGGGGCGCGCGGCCGGAACACGGAGCGGTCGTGGTTCGGCCACGATCCCGGCGAGAGCGTTCCCGACCTCGCGAGCTCGGACCACGCGCTGACGAGCCTGCTCAGGGCGCTCCCGTCCACGACGACATGGTTGGTGCCCCACGCCACGGTGAAGCCGCCGCAGGCGAACGACACCACCTGCACCGACAGCGCCACGTCACCGGCGTACGGCAACAGGATCTTCCCTATCGACGCGCCCACCGTACCGTAGTCCAGGCTCGCGAGAGACACGTCGGCCTCGCCTACGATGAGCTCCGCGCCTTGGTTGTAGCAGTGGATCTCCGGGAGGCCGGAGATCAGGTTGGTGACGATGCGGCCGGCGAGCGGGAAGAAGTGGTTGAGCAACGACGGCAAGCCGGCGGCGAACGCCGCGACGACGTCGTGGAAACCGCCGCCGGCGGAGGTGGGTGGCTTGGGGTAGATGCAGAACATGGAGACCTGGATGGTCTGCGGGAGGAGGTCGAGGTTGGAGACGGCGAGGACGTGCGGGTGGAGGGACTCGTCGGAGGCCTGCACGAGTCGCCGATGAACAACATGGACGTGCCAGTCGCCGCCATTGATGCAGCTGGCCATTATTGTTGATGTGTGTATTCCTAATTGCTTTGCTAGCTACTGCTACTAGCTATAGGGCATGCAGTGCTTTCTTTCAGCTGGTAGAGTGAATAATATATAGCTCGCTAATTATCGAATGATGGTGTACAGTATATTTATTGGTGTGTGTCGACCTTGGTGAAGTCAAAACAATCTTGTGTTCCACGATGTTTAAGGCTGTGTTCTAAACTAACTGGACTAATCTCTTGTTTAAGGCAAACCCGTTTCCTGATCTACTAACTAACTGGTGTGTTTCGTGCTAAAACTTTTCTAAAATATCATACAAATTCATTTTTAAGTATACAATGGATAATAATTGATTAATCATATACTAATGGTTTACATTGTTTTTCATGCAGCTAACTACTCCCTCCGTCCCTAAATATAATGGATTAATTTTGGTTGGATGTGACATATCCTAGTATAATGAATCTGAACACAACCAAAATCCCTTATATTTAAGGATGGAGGGAGTACTAGCTAATACTAAGAGCAAATACACAATAAAATAACGTGAGAAGACTATATAAGTTGTCACATCACATTTCTACTTATGTGGAGTAGAGAGGAGAGAGAGAAGAAAAACCGGTTATAGAGTCATAGCCAGCTAGCTGCAGTATGTACTCCAATAAATTATGTGAGAGAGATGAATGAATTATATATTAATGATGCATTAATTATATATCTACAAATATCTATACCGAGTGGGCTATTAGATTTTCAATTTTTGGAGATAGAAGTTAGTTATATTACTAAACTTGCTCTAACCGTTACATAAAAAGCATCCTAAGAACTATGATGATAGCGGGCTATAAGCTAATTATAAACTTATATAGAAGAGAAAGATAAATGAAATGAACTGTATGCTCCAATTTTGGCCCATACATGCTGTCAAATCTGTCTCTTAGAAAATTTGGCCTATTTCGCACGCAAATGCGGCACACTGGCGCTGATAATTAATTAAGGAATAAGTTTATTTGAGGTCCCTTAACTTGTCAACGAATTCGATTTTTGTCCTTCAACCAGAAAACCAGATATAACGGATCCCTTAACTGTAAAAACCAGTGCAATATAGGTCCTATAGTGGTTTGGACAGTGGTTTTAGCTTACGTGGCTAAATTAACCCGGTCTTTATCTAACGTGGCAGTGACATGATAATTTGATTTGAAAATTTAATAAAAACAGTGACACCACATGTCAGTTAGACCAAAAGAATTAATTAAAAATAATGCACCCACGTGGACCCTACATGTCATTCTCACCCCTCCTCTTCTTCCTCCTCTCTCCCCATCTCCCCTTTCTTCATCTCTCTCCCCTCTCCTCTCTCCAGGCGCCACGGGTCACGGCCTCACGGGAAGGTCCAGCGGCCGGCGACACGGCACGGCAGCAACGGCCGACGACACGGCTGCGGCGGCAACGCAAGAGAAGGGGAGCTAAGTAGCTAAATCACTGGCTAGGTAAGAGCATCTCCAACAGAATGACCAAATTAAACTCTCAAAATACCTATATAGCCAACTCTCTAACTGATTTGGAGAGTCAAACTCATTGCTCACTCCAACAGTCCCTCTGTTTACCCTCTCTTTTTCAAGTGTACGACATTGGGTCCCATGTGTCAGCCTCTACTGCCTCCTTCCTGCTCTTTCTTCTCCTCCCCTCCTCTTCCTCTTTTTTCCTCGACGTCAGATGGCGACAACGGCGAATGGCAATGGCGAGCACGGTGGCGGCCACAACAGCTGGTGGGCAAGATGGCGCCGGCTGTGTGGATGCTGGATGGCGGCCAAGACCTTAGGGACGACGGTAGCCGCATCGCTTGGCAGGCCACACGACGGCGGAGGTCGCGCAACCCCCCGGTTCCGGCGGGGGTGGAGGCGGCGAAGGCCGTGTGGGGGCGGAGGCTGGCGACGGTGACCTCGACGACGACGACAGCTGGTACGGCGACCTCGACGATGACGGTAGTCGCAGCCGAAAGAGGTCATCGACAATGACGATGGAGGTGAGACGGCCGGCGCCGAAGAAGGGCCCCTTCTTCCCTATCCTGGCTCCTCCCAATTCCGGCGGGCTGCAGCGAGCAGAGACCGGCGGTGGCGAGCGGAGGCCCGTGGCTTGCGGCGAGCGGAGGAGGCGGGCTGCGGCGAGCGGAGGCCTGTGGCCGCGCCGCTCGCCTGGTTGTCGCACGCCGCGCGGTATGCCTCGTCCACGACCTTCGTGTCATAGAAGGCGGCGGCCTCCCCTTCCACACACGCCTCGTCCCCGAGCGGCGGTAGCGCCTCTGGTCGATTCTGGTGGAGGGCGGCGATGGAAGTGGTCGAGGCCCGAGGCGGAGAGAATGCTGAGAGAGAGAGGGGGGGGGGGGGGGGGGTAAAAGTATGGTCGTGGCCTCGTGGGTCCCACAATCCCACGGTTGGAGAGCCAGTTTTGGCTGGCCATGTTTGGCTAGCTAGGGAACTTATTTGGCCAGCCAAATAGCTTGGGATAGCTAATCTGTTGGAGTTTGTTTTTTTTTTTTCAAAATCACCAAATTTTAGCTTGGAGAATGAGATAGTCATGCTGTTGGAGGTGCTGTACAGACTCTCCAAGCTAAATTTTGGCTATTTTTGCAAAAAAAAAAGTCCACTCCAACAGTGTCAAGAATGGCTAATCCAAATGACCGGCGAAATTCATCCGCTCAATGGCCAAATTTGACCAGCCCAATCTGCTTTACCAATGGTAGGCCCCATGCCGGAGAGGCTTATCTATCTCCCGCACTACCCGCGTCAGTTGAGAGCAGTGAAGGAGGAGGATGCGGCGGTGGGGCAGCACGACGGCGAGCGTCACCCGCAGCCTCCTGCTCGTGGCCGCGGGCGTCAAGGGAGTGGAGAGAGAATCGTGCTGCCGCCGTCGCTGCTTCGGACCGAGCTGGCTCCCCTGGCGGAAGCGTCGCCGCCTGCGCTCCCAGCCGGCCACATACGGCACTACCGCCTCCGCAGCTCCCGGCCACATCCGTCGGCGTCTTCTTCCTTCTCGGCGAGGAGCAAATCTGCCGTCGTCGTTGCCGTCGCCACCCCGTGTCCCCGCCTGCGCCGATTTGCCGCCCGCGTCCGCCATCTTCCCAGTCGACGCCATTTTCTCTGCTTGTGTTGTGTGTGTGTGGCTGGTTTGGAGTTTGGATCAATTTAATTAGGTGTTTACCTGTTCTTGATCGTTCTTGTTGTAGTTGGTTGTTTCTGGAAGATTCAAGATTTTTGTGTGTACAAATTGTGGTGTTCTTGATCGTTCTCGCCATGGAGAAGTTGTGTGTGTGTGTGGTCACCGTACCGATTTTCTATGCTTGTGTTTCTCGGCGGCAATGGGGATTCTGCTTGTGTTGTGGGTGTGTGGCCATGGAGAAGTGATTGGGAGGAAGAAGAAAGGGAGGAATGAGTGAGAGACTAATATGTGGGTACTACTGTCATAGATTTTTAATGAAGAGTATATTTTTTTTTAATGAAAAGTATAGATAGAGAGGCTGTTGGAATGAATAACAAGTTTTACTTGCCAAATCAGTTGGAGAGCTAGCTATATGTATATGTAATATGGATATTTGGAGAGTCGAATTTGACCATTCTATTGGAGATGCTCTTACCTAATATTAGTAGTCGAGGAGCCGGCCAAAGTCAATGACAAGCAGGCCATTGGCGTCGCCATGGCCCATGGGTGGTGGGATGCGGGCAAAGGTAGCAGCGGAGATGGTCGGCGTGAGGTTAGCTGCACTAGCGGCCAGGGCTTGCACGTTGCGCACTGGCAGTGAGCCACCAAGGTTTCGTGGCCTCCGTCGACGACGAGGACTCCATTGTTCGGCCACCAATTAATTTCCTCTCTTCTTTGTTTAACCCAAGTTGAGGAGTTCAAGAACATTAGACCAAAATTTGGAGCTGCAGCAGGCGCCGCAACGGCGGTTGGCAATGGGCCGGCTTTGTGGAATTGCCGCTGCCGACGAGGCGGAGGTCGCGGCGGCCGCGAACTCCGTCAGCACGTCACGGCGGACGGCTATGTACACCTGCGCGAGCTCCGGAGGCGGCTGCTACCGCGCTCGCCGGCGACCTCCTCCTCCTCCGGCCACCTCGGCTGCCCGTGGCCTGCCGCCGCGGTCGCTCCGTTTGGCCCTCTGTTCCACCCGCAGCCTACCGCTGCCGAGTGCCCAGAACTCCCTCCGCCGACACCCTCACCGTCTCTTGCGTCGCCGGCCACCGCCGCCCGTGTCGCCGGACTTCCCCGTGACCCCGTGGCGCCTAGAGAGAGAGAGGAGAGGGGAGATGGTCGCCGCCACCGCGTCGCTGGCCGCCGCCGCCCGTGTCGCCGGACTTCCCCATGACCCCGTGGCGCCTAGAGAGAGAGGAGAGGGGAGATGGGAGAGAGGAGGAAGAGGGGTGTGAAAGACATGTAGGGTCTAACGTGGGTCCACCATTTTTTAATTAATTTTTTTTGTGTAACTGACATGTGGGGGTCATTGTTTTTATTAATTTCTAAATCAAATTGCCACGTCAGATGGAGACCGGGTTAATTTAGCCACGTAGACGTGTTAAACCGTTATATAAATCTATATTGTACTGGTTTTGACATTTGAGAAACATGTTGTGTCTGTTTTTCCGGTTGAAAAATGAAAATCGGATTTCTTTGACAAGTTAAGAGATCTCAGATGAACTTATTCCGATAATTTAGGCTCGTGCTGTGCGTCCTGGATGGCCCATTGCAATTTTGTCCCATATTCACGTGCAATTTTCGGTCCACGTAAAACTAGCCCACGTGAAGTTTTGGGGTATTAAACTATCATGTGGGCTGAATAACTGAACGTAGGCACGGAAGTGCAATATATACGATAGAGGTTTTATACTATCTATATATACGTTTTTAAATACATAACATCATTAATTTTTTTACATATATTTAATCATTCATCTTATTTAAAAAACTTATAAGATACGAATTCAACAATATGATCTATCATTAGAAAACAGAGGGAGTATACCGTACTCCCCGCGCATCAATGGGCCAACGTATCCTTACTTTCTATAAAACTAAAACTAATGCCCACTAAACACTTAAAACTTAACATATAAGTATATTATTTAATTATTAGCATTTCTAAAACCTATATATAAACATGTCACATCAACCTATTAAGCACATAAAAGCTCATGCAAGTATATAGTAATTATATCTATAATTTATTTTATTCTAAAACTACATATACATATGCTAAATCATCATTCTCAAATTATTTTCATAATGTTTCAATCTAAATCATTACATCATTTCTCCAATACCTAATATATATATCCCACAACTAAACACGGGGCATTATCTAGTTATAAGGTCATCCCTACATTTCATCATACGTGCCATTGATAATTGATGGAGGTTTCATCGCTATGTTCCATTCATACCTGTGATATTTATATCATACTGTTTAGATGCCAAATTTAATAATCCCTCCGTTTCTAAATATTTGACACCGTTGAATTTTTAGCACATGTTTGACCGTTCATCTTATTCAAAAACTTTTGTGAAATATGTAAAACTATATATATACATATAAGTATATTTAACAATGAATCAAATGATAGAAAAAAATTAACAATTACTTAAAATTTTTGAATAATTAAGACGAACGGTCAAACATATTTTAAACCGTCAACGACGTTAAATATTTAGAAATAGAGGGAGTAACTACTTTTATCATCCTTGTTAAATTCTATTCTGTCTGTATTTTCTTTTTTTTTTCAAAAAAATACTGTATGTCTATATTTTGTACTGCTAAGTCATAATCTCTACAAGTGGTAAGATATAAGAATAAATAACAAATCATAAGGTTTTGAGTCATCGAGTTTTCAGCTTTCCATTTTAAATTATTTATATATCGTTCTTCGTTTATCATCCTAAGTAAAAAACTTCTATCTTTAACTATCAATATGTAAAAAACCGTAGAGTTTAACGGTAGTTCTCTAGGTGAATCGGAAGCCCATAATTCGCTCGCTAACTGCCTTGTCTGTGTTACTTTAACGCCTGGTCCTCTTCCCACCGAGAAACCCCATAAAAAAAGGAACCGGCCCATCCTTTCTGAAAAAAAAAAAAAACTGAACCCTGTAAAATAATTTTGAGACTTCCTTTTCATCAGCATTGCAATGTAACTAGTTCTGTGAAAAGAATATACAGTCTGTTTGGAAAAGTTTATAGCAGTTACAACTTCTCACAAAATATTCATCTCTCTAACTAATTTAGATTATCATCACCTAGATTCTGAGAAATATGTAGTCGTAGAATACATAAAATGAACTAAAATGCTAAAAAGTGTAAAACCAAGCTCTTTCAGATTCTCAAAAACTGACTACCAACGTTGATAGATTTTCAGAATTTTAAACATCTTCACACAGGAGTCATAAATAGTCATAGTACTACCGTCATAACACTGCTTCCGAGCAGAGAAAGCAGGAAGCAGATGCCGTTACCTGCATATATAGAGCCATAGATATAAAACCGGAGCATCGCTTTTTGGCCACTTCCGACGGACGTAGCCGTCTCATGCCTACCAAGGATCGTGCTTCGTGCATGCAGATAGTACACGATTAATTTATTTGCTTTGTTCATTTGTGAAAAAAGTACAGTTTTGATTTGTCTGAAGAGTACGTGCCAAACTTTAACTTTAATTAAGTAAGTACTAGAGAGTAGGCACCAAATTAAGACTTGAAAAGTTCAGCAACTTTTGGTATAGTAGGTAGGTAGATTCACCATTGCATTGTGCATTGAAATTATTATAGGACCAACACGTTGACAATTCAATTTTACTAAGCTCGATCTCATCATACTGATAATTAAGTTATTAAAAAGTAAACCAAACAATTTAAAAAATAATTTATGGGCAAAAAATATATATATTCGTGTTGGTTGCAGTTTAAAAGCTAATGCTAGTAAACATCTATGATGAGAAAGCTAAAACAATAATTCTAATATTAAATTTAAAATTTAAATTTTGGTTGCGGCTGAAATCGGTTGATCGATGAGAGGCATAAATGACTTGCCTTGGTATAATGCTGTCAACGATTGAGACGTGCAAGCTACTCGCTAGCTAGCAAGCACACATGAGATGATCAAGCAGCTTCAGTTGGTGGCCGAACTTTTAGGACTATCCTGAAGTGGGCTATGAGCGAAATTTTTTTTGAAAATATACTATCTTTTTTTATAATTTGTGTTTATATATACGGGGAGGAGGATTTGGGCAAACATACCTCTCCCGCATGTTCTCCCGCATGTTGGGTACGCGGGAGCGAAACGAATACGTGGCGTGGTGTTGCGGGACCGAGAGGCGCAACGGTTGCGCGGAACAGTGGCGCGGGACCGGCTCGGTCGCGCAGACCGAGAATGCTGAACCTAGCCGGTCCCGTGCAGTGGCAGCGCGCGTCCGGGTGACCTGCGGGACCGAGCCGACGCTTGTTCGGGCGCGCGGAACGGCGCTGCGGGATGGCCGCGGTCACGCGGAATGGATCCGCGGGACCGAGCCAATTGCTTCCATGCGCTCAGGGTAGGTATATTACTTGCAATCACGGTAATGTTAATACTTGCAGCCGGCCAGTATCTATGTCCTCGTGGTTGCATCATCAATTTTGTTTGTGTTAGGCATAAAAGCAGTAAATGTCTTGTAATCATCTGCGTTACTGGCTTTGCTTTATCGTTTTCAAACTCCCCGTTTCAGTAGCTTGCTCTTGCGGTTACGTACTAAACCGCTGCAAAATATAGGTTTAGCTACAAATTTTTGATTGATCGCATAGGGGGGAGCGGGAGCGCGGCCGGTCCCGCGCGACAAATCCGCGTGACCATGCCGTCCCGCGCGCCGACACTCCGTCCCGCGGATCCATTCTGCGCGACCGCGGCGATCCCGCAGCGCCGTTCCGCGCGATCGAGCGGGCGTCGGCTCGGTCCCGCAGGCCACCTGGACGCGCGCTGCCACCGCGCGGGACCGGCTCGGTTCCGCACTGTCGGTCTGCGTGACCGAGCCGGTCCCGCGCCACCGATCCGCGTAACCCATTGCGTCTCTCGGTCTCGCACCACCACGCCGTGCATTCGCAACACGCGGGAGAGATATATTTGCGTAAATCCTCCTCCCCCGTGTATTAATTATTACAAATTTGGAAAATAAATGTATTTGACCTTTTTTCTAAAGAAACTTATACATAAAATATGCTAAAAAAACAGACATACCGTTCAACTATTTAAAAGAGGTGCTAATAACGAAAAATAAAAGAACAACAGTGGGACCTAAGATATATAGTGGAGCCAGGATCAAGTTAGTTATGACGCACAAAAATATTTTTTTTACATAAAAATTATGATGCACATAATTTTTTACATGTTTTTTCCCATTATTTTTGTTGTTTAACGTCATTTTTGTAAAAGTTACTATCAGCTACGTACCCATCGCCACTCTTGACGTACACAATATAGTCTTTTAACCCGTTTTAAAAAATTAATTCTAACTATGAACCGAGATATTACCTCATTCCCTAAATGTTTGACGCCGTTGACTTTTTTAAATATGTTTGACCGTTCGTCTTATTTAAAAACTTTTGTGAAATATGTAAAACTATATGTATACATAAAACTATATTTAACAATGAATCAAATGGTATGAAAAGAATTAATAATTGCTTAAATTATTTAATAAGACGAACGGTCAAACATATTTAAAAAAGTCAACGGCGTTAAATATTTAGGGATGAAGGGAGCATATACTTATCAAGTACATAACTAGAATTAAGCTCTTTTTTAGACGGAGGATGTATAATGCAACTCGATCGGGCGCTTGTGATCACCCGAGGTATCTTTTGAGTTAGGGGCTTAGGGCCAGGAAGAGGCCAAAACAAAGCAGAACCCATACAGTTCGTTAATTAGCCTTCAGCAATTAAAGGCGCTAGGTATACATTGAAGGCTGCCATGGACCAAAAGTTAATACCACAATTAGAGCAAAGAACCCCCAAAATTACCTGGTGCTTTATAATTAAGTTTGTTGGAGCTAAGCTCTTAACTAAATGCTTTCATTAGCAGATCTTCTATTGTAGGCAGATATATTTACTTTCCATTTCAAAATATAATAAGTTTAATTATATATCTAAACAATATGGATATATATCTAGATACTTAAAGACATAACTAAAAGTTAAATTTAGAACGACGGTAGTAATAATAAGGCCTATAACAACCCAAACACTCCCTAACGTCCCCTTAAAATACGTAAAATAATTTTGATGAGTACTACATCCGTTCTAAATTAATGGTCGCTTTAATTTTTTTTAGTAATATTTAACCATTTGTTTTATTTAAAAATTAATGTAAATATAAAAAAGTTAAAAAATTAATGTAAATATAAAAAAGATAAGCTATACTTAAAGTACTTTTAATAATAAATTAAAAAGCAAGTCAATCAAAATAATAATAATTATATATTTTTTAAATAAGACGAATGATTAAATATTAAAAAAAAATTAAAGCGACAAGTATTTTAAAAAAAAAGAGAGGTAGTACCATCAATAATGGTCAAAGTATAAGCTAGAAAGGTTCGTGTGCATTATTTTCAACCAGAAATTCCTATGCAATTAATTAGCTGCCAGTACGCCCGTACATATTATCCACTGATTGCTCGTCTGTGCGCTATAATAAATTTTCTGGTAGAACCGTATAATCTCCCATCGTTTACCCTGCACGTCATAAGACGCTACTAAAATTTAAAATTCAAAAGTTGATTTTAAGTTTTTTATCATAGTTATTTTTCACATTAATTTTTAAATCACTAAAAGTACATATAAAATACTATATTTTTTCTGATAAGCCGTACAGCCTAAAATCAGCATTATCTAACCGATAAACCTTCACCATCTGCCTTTTTTTAAATAAAAATAGATCATTGTAGTTAATTTTAACAAATAAAAGCATGGTCTGGTTAAATTGGTATGAAGTGCGTATACTCCTTTCATCCCAAATTATAATATAGTATCTAGATGGGATATATTCTAATATCACGAATCTAAACAAGAACCAAATTATAAGAACTAGTACTGGATGGATAGAAGCCTGTATTAGGACGTGTCCTATCTAGTACTATATTCTTATATTTTGGAACAGAAAGAGTATTAAATTGGTGATTGAAATTTTTGAAAAATTTCTCATCCCTTACATCACAATTAAATGGTTCGCATCACTCTTACATGACTTATTAAGAACAAGAGAAATTTGTATAAACTACCTCATAAGTCATCTAAAGTTTATATTTTACGAAGTTTATATTTTACCATGTAAGTTGTTTTATTGTAAATATCCACCCCCTACTTAGAGCCCCTTTAAATCGTAGGATTGAGAAAACGTAAAAGTAGGAAAAATGTAGGATTTAATAGGAATGTAAGTGTAAAACAGATGATTGCAAAACACAGGAAAAACACATGAATGGCCGTTTGATTGAACTGCAGGAAAAACGCATGAATTGAATGAGAGAGATACACTCAAAGAAAAGTCACCAAGAGATTGAAGCTCTTACTAAATTTCCTCCAAAATCTCTATAGGATTGTCCATTCCATAGGAATTTCAAAGGATTGGATTGGATTTAATCCTTTGTTTCAAAGGGCTTCATAGGAAATTATCCTATAGTTTTGAAATCCTCTAAAATTTCTATGTTTTTCCTCCAATTCAAATGTGCCTTTAGTTTTGTTTGAAGAACCACCGTAATACGCACGTGCTTAACCGGATCGATATGTTTTTATAAATTATGAGCTGTTAATGTGGTATTTACTAAAATTAAATACTTCTAGTAGTATAGTATCAACACTTTTTTTTTAGGTTCCACAAATTGAATTATGGATGAGAGCTTAAACGTTGTCACGGTGAGTTCCGCTTATGCACAAAGTATTCAATGAAATATAAATGATAAGTTTAATGCAAACACTTGATCAAGATTGACTCGTCTAGCTTAGCTTGTGGCACTGGTGGAGAAGTGCTTTTTAGTCCCGATTCGTAACCCCCTTTAGTCCCGGTTGTCTAACCGGGACTACGAATCCGGGACTAAAGATCGCTATCTTTAGTCCCGGGTGAAATAACCGGGAGTAAAGATCGATCTTTAGTCCTGATTGATAACATCTTTAGTCCCGATTGGAGTTACCAACTGGGACTAAAGAGGGAATAACAACAGTACAAATGGTCCGCTTTCTTTTTTTTTTCTTTTTTATTTTCTTCCGAATCAAGTGGCATGCATATCCCCAAATCCCAAATCAAAGTAACATCCCAAATCCACATCACAAATCTTTAAGTTACTTATACACATAAATCAAATACATAGCAAATCCTAAAAAAAATTACACAAATCAAATTACATCACAAGTTCTACAAAATTCATCGCAAATACATCACAAGTTCACATCGCACACAAATCAAATACATCACAGGATCATGCAATAAATCACAAATTCTTAAAAAAAAAAGAAACCACAGAGGCGCCGCTCGGCCGGCCGCTGCCGCCTCCTCTCCGCGCCAGCCGGCCACTGCCGCGGCGCCACCCGCCGCCGTGCCGCCGCGCGGCCCCGCTCCGCCGCTCGCTGCCGCGCAGGCCGCCGCCGCGCTGCCCTCCGCGCCGCCGCGCCGGCCACCGCCCCGCCGCGCGGCCCTGCGCGCCGCCGCGCAGGCGTCGCCGCGCCGGCCGCCGCCATGTCGGCCGCGCCGCCCGCTGCCCGGCCGGCCCACTCGATCTCGCTCGATCCAAAAAGAAAAGAGAGGAATGAAGAAAGAGATAAGGTAGAAGTTAGAGAGGAAGAAAGAAAGAGATAGAGTTTGTTATGTGGACGAGAGAAGAAGATAAGTAATAGGGACTATATAGTACGTGTTGATTTTTATTCCCGGTTACTAACACCAACCGGGACTAAAACTTTAGTCCCGGTTAGTGTTACAAACCGGGACTAAAGATCCTAGGCGCCTGACACGGTCTGACATGGAACCAACCGGGATTAAAAATCATCTAGTCCTGTTATTCTTATAAACCGGGACTAAATATCGTTTTTAGTCCCGGTTTTTAATGGAACCGGGACTATTATAGATTTGGGTCGACCGATCAAAGATGGTTTCTCCACCAGTGTCGTGTCTCTACATTAGTGAAAACGGACTGACTCGGTTAAGCACGTGCGCACTATGGTGCAAAACAAAATTGAGTAGGGGTGAGCATTTGTAACAAAGTGACTTATGAGATATAATTTCAAATTTTAAGTGATTTATGGGGTGGTTTTTACAATTCTTCCTAAAAAAATCCCCTTTTTTAAAAAAGAAGTTTGAATAATAAATTACTCCAACCTAAGCTTGAAATACATATAAAACTCATAAAAGATATACAAAACTACATAAATAAGTATTCAAACTTAGATAAAATAAAATAAAACCATATTCATTGAAAAAGTTATAGTTAAAATGAACTAAAATTGCATATTGCATAGCACCACAGTTCTCTAAACTTAGCAACGTGTAATTCTAATTTTGAGGCACCTGAAATATTTTTTTAAAAAAGACAATTATAGAAACATTTTGGTTTCGTTTTAATGAAATGTAGGTGCTAATTAATGTTTCACATATATCCGTAAATATTAGGTAGTCCATATCAGTAGTGAGCACATCAACACGGTTATCCTGTTGATCTATAAAGCTAGCACAGCAATTGTAAGGCTGTGATTAATTGGGTTTAGCAATGCGCAGTTGGCTGGTGGTCACCATATTTTAGCTGCAAGCAACAATTAATTAAGGGCACGTTTAGGACATGGAAAAAAATCCTATAAAAACTGAACCTTTTTCCTTAGAAAAATGTATAAAATTCTAATGATACAAGTGTACCTTACATTTGGCATGGTCAAACCTGAGATTTCCTTCCCAAGACTGATTTTATCTTTATTTATAGCTGTACGTAGCTTCTTATTCTTACTCTCAATCGCTTAAGTCGGTCTCATGCAAATACATAGGCCCCTTCCCTTCTGCCGAGTTGTTTAGAAGGCGCTTTCTATTCTACGGTCCCTTAGAGAGAAGGGTTAGGCAGGTAGTACTATGTACATGCGATTCCCGCGAAGCTAATGAAGGGAAGCTCTTCGAGCTTTCTTCGCCTGCGGCTTATGGTGCCGCTGTTTTGAGCATAGCGAAAGTAGCAGAATCCTTTTTTTAAGAAAAGAAAAAAACAGGGCGAAATCATCTTAAGAAGACCATTATTGTTTGACTATTAATTGGGCTATTGCAACCTAATTCAGTACATGTAGCTGAATTTTGTACAGGGAATCTGGTAGATCCAATCTACCACTCATGTGGTGAATTAATTAAGAAAAGAGCCAAAATATATGTAGTGCCATCACAATCATCATTCATCAACTCTGTCCACGTACGATCTAAATTTTAGTCCAGTTGCTTTGCTGTCTCATGTTAAATGCAGTACTACCAAAAATCCAAATGATGATGAAGTATGCCGGCCCTAATTAATTATCACACGATGGAAAACAGATACCAACCATTAAACATACATGCACATTTAAACAGTTTTTTTAAAAAAATGTGAGAAAGAAATTTATTTAATGTGGCTCCTAATTGGATGCAGGATAATAATTTTCTTTTATTAGATAATGGATGAAATCCGGCCTTTACTTTAATAGTTTAGAAGCTACATCTAATTATTACATAATTGTTGGCTTAAAGCCAAAAAAGTAGCTACCATAAGATGAAATAGAAGACAAATAACTACTCTGTCGTGGAGCCTAAAAGCTACTTCCTCCGATTCCATAATTCTTAATGTTTTGTATAATGACATGTTATCCAAAATATATTTTTTGACTATATTTTTTATTATAATATATATAATAAATAAATATATTTTTACTTTATTATGTTGGTTTGTAAGATAAATCTATATATGTTGTTCTAGTGCCTTTAAACAAAATATTTTTAAAGTCATCAGCAGTTGAAGTTATAAAGATTTGACCTCAAACCTATCAAACACGTCAAGAATCATAAAACCGAAGAGAAGAGAGTTCACTGCTAGAGAATGCATCTATACTCCTGGTTCGCAACCCCTTTAATCCCGGATATGCAACCGGTATCGCTGATTGCTTGAGCGAGACCGAACGGTCTCTCTCTTTTCCATTCCGCGAGACCGCTCGATATCACACGTTCACCGCGCGATACCGCCCGCGACGTCATTTTCACGTTATTTTCGCGCAACGGTTGTGCGAGACTGACGGTATATTTCTATAAAAAATTTTGCATCCCAAAAATTCCTGAGAAAAAATAGAATGAACAATATATTTTCAAATTTTATTCGAGGGCCATCATCCGCTCGTCCCCTTTCTACCTGTGAGTGCTACAATTATGGACATAAATTTTCTACAGTAACTGTTCTCTCTATTAAAAAAATGTGCAATAGCTTATGAAACGACCTTGAGCTCAAATATTATGCCTTGATCATCAATTTATACAATGTTGTTTGTCACACCCTTGCTCTATGAAGGATCTCTAAGGCTTAGTTATTTTATTCAACTCCAAACTTCAACTTACTGCACGCTTTTCAAACTGTTAAATAATGCGTTATTTTTTTAAAAAAAATTCTATATATAAGTTGTATAAAAAGTTCAAATAAATTTATTTTTCAAGTTTATAATTATTAATACATAATTAATCATGTGCTAATAAGATTTCTTGTTTTGCATACGTTAAAAATTTCTCTCTTCTGGAGTTGATCGAGCGCAGCCTAAGGAGGAGAAGGTAGCCCACCAATGAAAACGGGTTGTGTGGGGATAGCTTTCGTTTGAGGGTGTCGGTGATATGGGCCCGGGGGTATGCAAGATGGAGGGAAGGAGTCCTTCCGTCTCGACACGTGGCCGTGCGGCCTTCCCCCCTGGGGGGAAAGCAAGCGGTCGTGAAGCGTCCAAATGGCCTCGGGATATCCCGCTGCACCCCTCGGGCCCTCGGGGCGAGCCGCCCCAAGGCCCTCGCTCGGCTGCCACGTGGTGGCCGAGTGGGCGGAAAGAGAGTTGCTCCCAGGCGCCTTAAATAAGCGGCGCCCCAACCGTCCCCCGCCGCATTTAATGCGGCGTGGGCGGACGTGAGGCGCCGTCCGATTGACGTGCGTCAATCAGGCTTGACCGGTCTGAGACCGGCCAACAGGTGGATGGGACGAGTAGCAGCGCACCCACGCCCCGCCCACTGTCAGGCAGAGTGGGGGCAGGTGCGCCCCCGTCCAATCGGCACGCTGCCAGGAGCGCCCCCTACGCATGGTGAGTCCACCAAAGTCTCCATATATTTATGAGGGAATGACAGGGATGTCCCCCGTGTCAGGCGGAGGACGGCGCAGGGTCCCACCTGGGGGTAGGCAACCGCTTTGCTTCCAGTTGAAGCAAATGATAGTGATCTGACCAGGGCCATGTGGGCCCCCTCCCGTGGAGGGGTAGGTATGAACGGTGCATATGGTATCCCCTTGATCTATAAAAGGAGGACCGTCACCACCGAAAGAGGGGACGACTCTTGATAGATTGAGCTCTAGAGGGGACACAGCCAAGGCATCCCAAGAGCTCGAGATCTCTTGTAAAAACTCCACCATAATTCCACACACAGGAGTAGGGTATTACGCTCGATAGTGGTCCGAACCTGTATATCCCCTTGTCTTCCACATAGATTCATAGTCGATCTAGTAGTTAGATCATAAGCGGAGGTACGCTCTTGATCATCGCGCCTTATCTCCCGGCCGAACTCACAAAGGGGGGTCTCATGATCTCCCGCTAGAGAGGTTCACTCCTCGACAGAGGGGAACAGATCCGTTTCCCTGACATGTAAATGAAGTTGTGGATAAGTGCATGATTAATTAAATATTATCTATATAAAACTAAAAAAATAAATTAATATGAATTTTTAAAGCAACTTTTTATAGATTTTTTAAAAAATATATATTGTAGCAGTTTGAAAAGTGTGCTCACGGAACACAAGAGTATGAGATTGGAAAATTGACTATCCAACTCAGCCTAAAGAAAATCTAGAATATTTTGATGACCATGTTCTCCTATTTATGAGAATGCTTGGTATCATCCTTTGTTATATGCAAATCAAATATCCCATCTTAAATCTGAAAACAAACTCAAATTATCCCTTGGATAATTTTGGGAATGGTTTCACCACTATGACAATTGTTGTGGTTACTATCTGGCGATGATCTGGTCACAAACTATGGTTGGCTCCAATAGTCTCAAGTGAAACGGCGACAACATGAATAGACACACTTTATGAATGCAGATAGCAATGGGCACTAATATGCATGCTATTGCTTGAGTCACCTCCATTTTTTTTCTTGGGGGGTCATCTGCATATCAGACGCTACGCTGACATACTACATATATAACCACTCTAGAGGTTTATTTGAATTGGCTTTCTATTATAGGGACAAAACAGTCAATTGGTTGAAGAGTTAAATAGTATAACCCCATTGCAAATCAATGTTTACATATAAGTATATAACTCCCAGTGAATTTGTTTACCGTTTATTTATACTATATCCGTCCTACAGTATAGTATATAGATGATTCTGGCTTGTTTTGAAAAAAGTTAAGAAGGAAGGAGAAAGACTATAACATTCTCATTAAATGAGAGACATGAGCATAATACTGGGAAGATGGTTAGAAGTAATATTGGGAGATTTAAATAAGAGTTGATTGATTGGATAATTAATAATCTCTCATATAATGTGACAGAGTAGTATAAAGGATGGTGGTTTGCTAGTAGAAAGTCTATATCAAGCATGGTGGTTTGCACATTTAAATCATTTTCCCAATGATGTCCGAAGAGCACGTACTCCATCCATCTCAAAATAAATCAACTTCTATCTTCTATCTTCTTTCCAGTGAGTTCCCAACTCACCTCTCTCATGTTCCATGTGCACGTTTTTTCAAATGGCTAAACGGTACGTTTTTTGCAAAAATTTTATATACGGAAGTTGTTTTAAAAAATCATATTAATTCATTTTTATTAAAAAATAGTAAATACTTAATTAATTATAAGAAAATATGACGCTCCGTTTTGCATGCGCGGGAGGTGAGTTTCCAAACTCACCGAACACAGCCTAAAGGTCTTGTGGTCTTTCGTTCCTCTCCTTGAATTCTTTTTTGATGCTAGTGTAAGTTATTTTTGACATAGTGAGTATATACTACCTTCATCCCCTAATATAGTCCCCTAATATAAGGGATATTCACTATTTTTTTATAATGTTTGACCACTTGTCTTATTTAAAAAATTTGTGCAAATATAAAAAATAAAAAAGTTGTGCTTAAAGTATTTTGGATAATAAAGTAAGTCATAAATAAAATAAATAATAATTTCAAATTTTTTTAATAAGACGAATGGTAATGTTAAAATCCCTTATATTAAGGGATGGAAGGAGTAATATTGTAGGGTGGATACACAATAAACACAACTGTATATAAGCGTTGATGTGCACGGGTGAAAACAGCCAAAATTTTTCCGAACGTATTGATACCATTTTCACAAAACTAATATAATAATAATAACATAATTATATATTGTTACCATTTCTAAACTTTGATTTTCCTAATTTCTGTCAGCCTCATATTAAAACTGACATCGCATTAAAATTGACAATAAATAGTTAAAGTTATAAATGTGGAAATTTCATGGCTGTTCTTTAAAAAAATGATGCAATCTTTGTTTCGTATTATAAATCGTTTGATTTTTTTTCTTAGTCAAAATTACCGAGTTTATAAAAAAAAATAGCAACATCTACAACATAAAATTAGTTTCAATACATTTAACATTAAATAAATTTTGATAATACATTTGTTTTGTATTAAAAACATTATTAGGTATCTTACATAAACTTAGTTAAACTTATAAAAAAAGGTTTTTTAAAAATAAATAATTTATAATATAAAACGGAGGGATTACCATATTTTACTCCAACGTGACAAGCATGCACAAGCTTTTCTGGTTAACGTACACCCACGCTTAGCATCATCAATCGAAATCGAGCAGCAGAAAACCCAGGAACAGGTCGGACGTGTAGCGTCCCTTTCCCATATTGATGATCATTCCACCACGCTCCATTTCTTCCTCCTGACCTCCGCGCAAGCAAACCAACCTGAACCCGACCCGTACCCGTCCCCAACCGCCTCCTCCCTCCCCCCATTAATCCACCCATCCATCCATCGATTCCCTCCTCAACAAATCCACCCCGAAGCAGCACCATCCAGCGCCACGCCACGCAGAGAGCCAGCATTTGCGCGCGGCGGCGGCGATTGCGTGTAGTGTAGATCGGATCGGAGGAGGGAGGAGATAGATGGAGGAGGTGGTGGTGGTGGAGGGGACGACGATGGTGGGGTGGGTGGTGTCCGGGGTGGCGTTCTGGTGGACGGCGTTCCTGCTGGCGCGCGGCGCCTTCCCCAAGCGCTCCTACGACTTCTGCAACCGCGTCGTCTCCGCCGCCCACGCCGCCGCCGCCGTCTCCCTCGCTTGCCTCTCCGTCCCCGACTGGTCCCGCCCCCTCTCCCCCCTCGCCGCCGCCTCCTCCCCTCCCCAGGTACGTATTATACCTACACGTACAACGATACGTACAACAATACGTCTTCCTCATCGTCGTCGTCGTGGTCGTGCAGATGAAGGCGCTGGCGGTGACGCTGTCGTACATGGTGTACGACGCGGCGTGCTGCTACCTCAACGACGACGTGAGGGTGGACAACACCGTGCACCACCTCGTCAGCATCGTCGGCATCGCCGCCGGCCTCGCCTACCGGAGGGTATAATTTATTGTATTTAGCCACGATTCAATTTAGTTGGCATCATTCAGCAGTAGTGAGGCTGGCTAGCTGGTTAGTTCTGCTAATATTCGTGTTTAATCACCCTACATGATGATACTGCAGTGCGGGACGGAGATGGTGGCCAGCCTGTTCGTCACGGAGATCTCCAGCCCGCTGCTGCATCTCCGCGAGATTCTCAAGGAGTTCGGCATCAAGGACACCGACCTCAACCTCCTCGTCGATGTGCGTACACACGTTCTCTCGATCCTTTTTATTTACTTTCCGGCTTTGTACTCCCTCATTTCATGTTGTAAGTCATTTTACTTTTTTTTTTTAAGTTTGAAAATAAAAATAACAACATCTATCATACTAAATTAGGTTCGGAAAAACTATTCTCTTTACTTCATATTATAAGTTGGTTTGAATTTTTTTCATTTTTTAGGTTTAATTATGTTTATAAAAAATATAGAAAAATTTTTCAATAAAAACAAACATATTATTAAAATATATTCAATTATGTATTTAGTAAACTAATTTGGTGATGTAGATGCTACTAAATTTCTCCGTAAACTTGATCAAACGAAAAAATTTAACTAGGAAAAATGTCAAAATGACTTATATAATATAGAACAGAAGAGGCAACATTTAATATATTTGTTTTCTAAAAATAATCTATAAACTTGATTAAAATTAAAATGGAATTAGAAAAAAGTCAAATCGACTTATAACACGAAACAGATAGAGATGTAGTTTTTAGTTCTTGAAATAAAACAGCTCAAATCTTGTAGGAAATTTATAAAATTTATTGGGTTTAATTAAATAAACTTTTTAAAAAATGAAACACGTGTGTTCGCTTTGCATGTGCAGATTTTATTCGCCGTGATATTCTCGGTGGCACGAATAGGTTTTGGGCCATACCTCACGTACGTCACCGTTACGGCAGACAACCCCATCCTCATTAAGGTATCACAATCCACCGTTCTATATCCATTATTATTATCTGACCAATTCAGTCCAAATCTCTCTCTGTTGCACCGGAATCTCAACTGCATACCAAATTCTCATCTACCATTTTCTGCATGGTACTTGTACAGTTATACATATACACAAACTTGATGATTTTTTTTTTCCATTTTTTTTCATTCAACAAGGCGATGGCGACAGGCTTGCAGCTGGTGAGTGCCTACTGGTTCCTGAGGATCCTAAGGATGGTCAGGCACAAGCTGGGGAAGAAAAGACCAGCGCCGAAAGTTGCCGGCGATTGATGCAAAATCTTGTTTGGGATCGAGCCGTGCTTGTAACATAGTATTGTTTCATGGCAAGAAATCAAGAATGTCTCAAACAATGGATATGATGATTTGTACTACTCTAGTAATTTAGTTTTACCATATCATTGCCCACTGAATTAATTAGGGACGATTATTTTGTGGGTTCATAAAACAAGTGTTTAGAGATTTGGAGAAACAATTTCCTCGACTCTTCCAGTTTGCGGTAGAGGATAAATTTCACTTTCAGCTTGACACGTACACGGATAACACTAACGCAACTTCAACGAAGAGAAACAACAGCTAAAGATTACTTGCACGTCAACAAGAACAAATGACCAATTAGAATGTTGTTGTAAAGTTGGATGACTAAACCCCAACCAGGTAAACCAAAAAAATAATAAAGCTACGTGAAGAAAAAGGAAAAAGAATGGATATGTAACAGGCAGCAAGTTACAATCAAACATTCAAACTCGAGTTTGGACTTGGTAAAATCTGGATCTACATACTACATGTTAGCACAGAAACTGAGAATGCCATTTCGGACGCTACAAAAGCAAAGCTCAAGAGTGAGAATGTTCCCGCGATTTCTGCAGAACTTGCTTCAACACGGCCGCGATCCTACCAGCCATGTGGTGCTCCATGAACATCTCCTTCACCCTGCCATAGCCTTTCCTCCCCATGGAGACCCTGTCCTCTTCGTGGCTCGCGAGCCTTACCATGTTCTTCGCGAGGGGCGCGACGCCTTCCTTCCCGGCGGGGTGCAGGAGGCCGGTTGAGCCGTCCACGACGATCTCCGTGGTCCCTCCGGCCGCCGTGCCCTGATGGATAGATAGAGGCTGTGTTTACTTTATCCCCAACTACCCCAAACTTCTAACTTTTCATCACATCATATCACATAAAAACTTTCCTACACATATAAACTTTTAACTTTTTTTTCCAAACTCCCAACTTTCCCTAAACTTTCAAACTTTTTTTCAGTAACTAAACACACCCAGACATAAGACATAGGAGGGTGCAGTGTGTCATTAAAACCAAGTCAATGAAATTGTCATATGGAAGCATGAGGCAGGAGATGCCGGCTGAAACAGAGGATGGCAGGCTCAGGAACCGAGGGTTTGTAGGGACAGTCAGACAGTCCACAGTTGAGTCCAAGGCTCATGATTGTCAATAATAACTCTGTATTCAGAGGCATACTGGCCCACATTCCAGGGCTCCTTTGGAACGTGGGAATCCTTTTTTTTTTTTAACTCCCATGGGAAATGAACTTCTCCCTCAGTTCCCTCCATTCCAAATATAAGTACTCCCTCTCCCTCTGTCCCATAATATAAGGGATTTTGTGTTTTTGCTTACAACGTTTGACCACTCGTTTTATTTAAAATTTTTTAAAATTATTATTTATTTTATTTGTGACTTACTTTATTATCTACCGTACTTTAAGCACAACTTTTCGTTTTTTATATTTACAAAAAAAAAATGAATAAGACGAGTGGTCAAACGTTACAAGCAAAAACTCAAAATCCCTTATATTGTGGGACAGAGGGAGTATTTCTGAAAATGTATAGAGCCCCAGAAATGCTTATATTGTGATACAAACTTTGTATCCTAGAAATATTTATATTTTAGAGTGGAGGGAGTGTTTATAAAATTCCTTTGTTCCAAACTATATTATGGTAAGGGCGTAAGGCTTTCTAGCTGGCAGATTGATGCAGATTGATGGTTAATAGAAGTAGAAAATTATACTCCCTCCATCGATAAATACGTACGTGTTATCTTGAGATCTATGCAGTTAATCATTCAACATCATGACCACTGAACTGTGAGGTTATAGAAATGGATCATGTGAAATTAGTGTCATTGGATTTGCATTCCCCAGTAAAATCATGATATATTTTTTGTTTCTAATATACTCCTACTTTGATAAAAAAAAAATTGTACTCAACTCTTGCATCGAGACTAGTGAGTTAAAAACTACTCCCTTCGTCCTATAATATAAGGGATTTTCAGTTTTTGCTTACAACGTTTAACCACTCGTCTTATTCAAATTTTTTTTGCAAATATAAAAAACGAAAAGTTGTGCTTAAAGTACTGTAGATAATAAAGTAAGTCACAAATAAAATAATTAATAATTTTAAAATTTTTTGAATAAGACGAGTGGTCAAACGTTGCAAGCAAACACTCAAAATCCCTTATATTATGGGACGGAGGGAGTAGTGTTTGTGGATCAATGGGGGTATAACTAGGAGCACTTCAAGAGAGGGAGGGAGGGAGTTTTACCAACACTGGCAACTTGAATGCCATTGCTTCAATCGTTATCCTTCCAAAGCATTCTCCACGGGCCTAAGTACGAAAAGAACAGCAAAAACAAAAGCACATCAGCTTATGGATATTCTAGCTTTGAAGAGCTGTACTTATTGATACCTAACATACAGCATTCTCCACATGCCTAATCAGGAGCAGGGCTCTGTGCCAACAGAACCATTTGCAACTGGCACACCCATAGACCAATCTGGAGCTAAGGCCCTTTCAACTATTTGCAGACTGACCATACCCTACTTTTACATTGCTTTCAACTATGTGCTCATTGACTTGATCTAGACATTATTATTGTACGGAAACATTCCATAGATAAATTGGTGGCAAATCCAGGAATAACAAATCTATACAAGTATATGTTTTTGTTTGGACGAAAACAATATTATTTTTCTGTCTTGTTCTTAAAAATTGGAGACTGGTATTGCCTGTTAGCCATAACGGAACATACAAAAGCAAAAATATGCATTATTACTGATCGTTGTGGCATAACAAGTAATAATAAAATGGATCAACAGTTCCAGATATTTTACTGATGAATGTGATTGGTACGGGCAGTCCTAGCCACACTGAAACAATACATATAACCATGCTCATGGCTTCATGGGTGAGCGACTGAGCATGAGACCATGTAAAAAATCAAAAGCTAGAGAAAGTAATCAAAATGGTTTGTCAGTATTGCGTAGAGAATAAACACAATGGCTGTACATTCTATGCCAATATACTGAAGCATCCTGCATTATCTATGTAGAAATAACATATCCTGTCAAGTTACTTAAAAGCATGTTGTGACAATGAAGATAAGTTGGATGCTATTTAGGATTCAGGCTAATAGTTCTGACAGAATAGTCTAGAATAATAGGATTAACATAATACAGTGGTTCAACCTATCGAGTTATCAAGCTTACTGTTTCCAGATAAAAAAAAAAGAGCAGTTAGTATTACTCTTAAAATCAGAGGTGCTTCAAAACTCTCCCAAAAAACAAGAAAATGGCAGAAAAATTGTAAATCACATTAAAGTCTTGACTTTCTGCTAGCAGCACACTCACTTAACGAACAGTTGATTGACTCCACGTGCGCGCACATACACACACAAAGAATATGAAGAGAAATAACAAACTATGATGCAAATACACAAAAGGCATACAGTTTGCATCACGAAACACCACTGAACTGGGAAAACAAGAGAAAATGAAAGTGTTATTACAATTATTACTCACCTGAGAGTTCTGAACAAGCACATCAGTTGCAGCCAAATAAGGAGCCACTGCTAATGTCTTGTTTACAAAGTGAACCCGGTCCTGAATCCCATTGTTCACCACAAAATCACGTAATTGTGTCTCAAACTTGGTCTGAGCATTTATGTCACTTCCCACAACTACAGCATGCATTGTGGGCACTTTTAACTTCTTCTGTTCGATGAGCTGGACACCCTGATAAAACGCTTGAAGAAATAAGTCCTGCCCTTTTCCACGTGAAACACCTGGATTTTAACATCAATCAGAGAAATGAATTGGTGTGATCAATATATACATATATAGTTGGAATAACGACAGGGAAAAGAAGCTACAGATGGCGCATACTGTTTATTATTGCAAACACAAGATCTTCACTCCGTACTCCAAGGGACTCACGGATATGTTCCCGTAGGACTCTTCTTGCAACATTATCTTCAGCAACTTCCATTAACTCCTTACTATTCCCGAGGTGAACAACATAAGTTTGTGGCATCTGTATTCTTTACATCGAAGCAAATCAGAATTATTAGGAAATTTAAAAGCATTTGATCATAGCTATCATGATTCATTTTATAGAGTGAAACCTCATATATAGGCTAATTGAAGAAGAGAAAAGTTGCCAATGAGTTCAGCAGAGAAGCAAAGGGCTAAAGAAGTTTATCATCATCTAGGGCAGTAAATCATATAAAAGCACTAGCAAGTCCAATAAGCAGAAACGGTGGCAAATGTTACATGATCCAGCATTTATATTACAAAGAATGTGAATAATTTTGCACATACTTCAAACGGTCATGAGTCCTGGTCTTCCAATATTCAGCCGTTGTATGAGAATCAATCATGGCTCCAGCAACCAGAGGAAGATGTTTGACATATTCAAGCTTAAAGTAATGTCCTCGCATTTCATGGATCCACCACAAAATCTTGGGAAGAACTTGGGGAACATGGTCTTTTAGGACAGCATCAAGCCACTTGCCAGCAACAGCAGTGTTCAAGATAACAAGATCAGCCTTTAGGGCAGTATCAATTGCCTCATGTCCCCTAGCAGGTAATACCTATGAAGCAAGCAGTGATAGTGTGAAAATTGACAAGAGCATGAAATGTTTATGAAGTCTGCCAAAAGAAGGGAAAGTATTTGGACCTGTTTTTCTTTCGTACTCCAACATATTCTATCAAATATTGCATAGTAATTATTTCAAACATTTAAGTAATTATCTCAGGAGAAAACAGCCATTTGGAACAAATTTAAGAGGGTAATCATAGTACATGAGACCAAGATAGGACTGCAGCGAGTATGTAGACCATCAAAATTAGCAGTACTGACAGATAAACAAGCAAGAGAACTCAAAACTAACATTCCAATACTACAAGACAATAATAACAGAGTATATTCATTTGTAGCTATTTATTTATCACCCCATCAAGATGGTTTATCAACAATCTTAAGTAGTATATAACTACTACATACTAATCAGTTATAACTTTGCAATGCAAGAAATATTATGGCTTCTGTGCATATAGTAACATGCAGATGAATGATGCGATAAGATTAGACCAGCCACAAGAAATCCTGTTAGTCTTAATGAATGTATATATCTATTGGTCTATATTAGGACTCAACAATGTACATGAGCAAAAGCATGACACAGCATGCTACAAGATGTTGTTTCAAGGATCAAACAGTTAATACCAACTTATACTGAACTGTTTGATCCTTGGAAGTTTCAAGTGAAAACTTCCACCTTTCTTTTATTTTCCCTTACAGTGCAATATTTTATTCCATTGTGCCTTCTTGTGTGACTCAACATAAACAATCAATCTAGTATTCTCTAAAAATTTAAATAGGTTCTAATTCAGAACTAAAACATTACATTGTGGTAATTCAATTTCTTGTTTCCCACAAGATGATTTATTCAACAATTTTGTTTCCACTATGATTCATTGAAGAAATTCCATTTTTGTCCATCGAACTCTGCTTTCAAGTCCAATTATCACCCTGAACAGAAAAAAAAGGTTATTTTTCGTATCTAACTTCCAATCCGAACAAATAATGTCCTGGACCATATTTTAAGGTAGTGTTGAACAGCATGGCGGTGGCTTTCACCGGGGTGAACTCCTATTAGATATTCTGCTGACATATGGGTAATTTGCAGAACTACGTAGCGTAGAACATACCTGCACTCCATGGCTCAGCATCTTATGCTCCAAGCTATATGTAACATCATTTGTTTCTTCCGATCTCTGGTTTGTTATCCACACCACTTGTGAACCAACCTGCCGCAGAAGAAATGCCAGCTCCATCAGTAACAATGGTCCCCCTGCATCAAAACAAAAGTGTTTCCAGTAACACCAGTAGACAATCAGACATACTTACAATGTCACTAACAGCAAACAATTCTATGAGATCTGTGACATTGAGAACTGCGTAGATATGCTAAAACTTCCAAACTAAGTTTCCCGCTTATAAACAACTCAAGCAGAGTGACGCATACAACAATTTTATTTGTGATCTGTGATAATCCGAATTTCCAGTTTTCCTTTTTTTCCTTTTCAGGGATCATGAGTTCGTGCTGAGCACTGGGAGTAGAAATTTCACTTTCCCATCACTCTGTTTGCTACTGGAAACAAAATCCATACAACGATCTTGGAGGCATCGCATTCATTCTCAAAAGGTAATATGAACAAATCGCGCGATTCCTCGACAGAAAAAACTAAAAGCACACTGCTACTACTCCTTACCGGAGAGGGAGAGCTCGTGGGAGACGAGCAGCACGAGCTTGGACCTCATGAACTCGAGGGGGCTCCCCGCGAAGGCGCCGGTGCGGGCGGTGGCGACGGCCGCCGCCGCCGAGCCCGAGCCCCCGCGCGCGTCGACGTCACAGGGGTCCAGCGTGGCGCCGCGGAGGAGGAAGCCCGCGGTGGATGCGCAGGCGGCGACGGCGAGGAGGAGCAGGAGGAGGAGGCGGGTCCTGTGGTGGTGGGGCGGGCCGCGGCAGCCGCCGCCGCCGCCCGACGACGGGGGCTTCGCCATCGCCGACCGGTGCGGGGCGGAGTTGGATGGATCGAACGGACGGCCTGCCTGCACGAATCTTAAAGCGATCCAACGGTCTAGAATTCGCATGATCCGGTGGACTGGACTGGATTGGACTGGAGTGGCGGTGGCGCATACTCGCGGCGGCTCGTGCGCCCTCCGCCTATCGCCGCCGGCGGCCGGCCACCCACCCTCGGAACGCCGCGGTGACGCCGGTGAGTTATCGCTGCCCTATCCCCTAAACCGCGAGATTTTCCGAGCGGTGCCGTGAGAGTCCGTCGAGTTCGCCTGAGCCATTTAACTCCGCCATGAGGTGAGAGTGGGGGTCTCCGACGTGCCCGTCGGCGCGGTTCCGGGAAGCCGCCCCCGCCGCCGTCGTCCTGCCATAGGGACTGCCTCAATCAGGTGCTCTGTTTCCAGGGCCATCCACGAGACTGGTTTATCCCATTAGCCACTACCTTTCCCCCATTTCTCTCTTCTTCGCGGCAGCTCGATTTGCACAAGTTCAGTTTCATGATTTTTCTTTCAACACCAAAGCGAACCATTTGATAGCATTACATCAGAATCTCTGTGCATGTGCATGCGCAGTTTCATTCCTTGGAGGATAAATCACCTTTTCATATTACATTGAAAGTACATTCTAAGTTTATAACTGGGAATTATTGTTTGAAACTGAATAGGGATGTTGGCAGGCTGGGAAACATTGGCTTCCTGTCCTGCGAGTGCCATTCATTCGTTGATCAAAGGTACTATTATGCATCTTATGCTTTTGAAAGAACTATGTAAGTGTCTGCTTTATACTTTTGAAATTTATGGACTGTTTTGTGCGGTCTACCTCGCCTCCAAACTAGACTTTCCTGTTAGAAGTCTGAAGCCAACTTCCAAAATGAAGTGGATGTGGGGAAATTGAAAGGTTCTTGGTGTGTAAAAAGCCTAGTTCAGTGTGAGGTTAAGTTCTGCTGAAGACAAAAATCCAATTGACTGAAGAAACATGTAACTGGAAGTGTTTCTTGAAGTATACATTGCATATTGGTGTTCTGAAAAACTTTATGCAAGAGCCATTTCTTGTTCGATAATTCAGAAAATTATATGTTTAATACACACCACAAAATTCTAATTTCCACACATACAATTTTCCTTTTCTACACTTACTTTCATTTTGTTAACACACGTGTTTGTGTTTGTGTCAACTGAAGTCTGACATTAGTTACTGTTAACCAATGATAGTTATTGGTTGTGGCAGTTCTTTATAATTTTTGTTTCATGCTACAGTGTTATTGGTGGTTACCTTCATGCAGTGGCCAGCCACTGCTATCGTTGTTGTTCCGAATTCAAATTGTTTCACCTTCGACAATGATAGCCGCCTTGTGGACTTTGTATCCTTGTTCCATTTATTGTGATATTCACTTATATATTTGAAAATTGAAACAACATCAAATTCTTTCGAATTGTTGTCTCCTAACCTGCTGCCAGGCAGATCTAATCGGGAAGAACTTTGAATATAATGAAAAGGTGATTATCAGAAATTATCTACAAGATGCTGAACATTCTTCTAGCCTACTTACACTAGGATTCAATTATGGGCTTAGGGCAAGTGTATCCAGATATAGGCTCATGTTACATTATCATTATGTCAGGGCTCAGTACCTTCTGATTTGGTTGTCCAGTTCTGCAAAGATGTGCAGAGAAGATCTCAAGCGGTATGACATCGTGAAATGCCATTTCTAATGGTTAAAGCCATCACATTGTATTCTTAAAAGGAAAAATTCAGATAAAAATGATAATCTGGTGAAAACAATACATGTTCATCAAACTTAGATGTTCCTCAATATTCTATCAATTACAATAATCATTCATACTGTACCAAAATATCATTTGCAGAAGAATTGCTCATTATACAACGATATATTGGTAAACAAAGAGAGCAATTACTCATCATCCATCTGCTTATCTATCCTATTTAGTTTCACCCTGCTATATGCAAACTATTGTATTTAAATATGTTTATTTTCCATGGCGCCGACATACATTTGTAGCTTCTGGTCGTTCTAATTTATTATTTTGATATACATGGTCAGTATTATCAATTTTGTCATCAAATCTTTTTGTCTTGGCCATTATGTGAATAAGGCAGTGCATTTGCTCACCTGTTTCAGGGATATACAGACTTTGGACGTTTTATCAGTTCTCGCTCTTTTATAGCTGGTTCACAGCCTATTGACTTTATTCAGGTAACATTTCATGAATTTGAATCATTTTTCTCTACAACAAAGTAATGGCTACAATAACTCATTACCACATAGTTGAGGACAAGGCTTCACCTTCAATATAGCATTCCTTTAGATTTTCTTAGACCTGTTAGGGGTCAGAGGTGTTGGTAGGTTTGCTGGCATCTGGTTTTCAAGAAAAATCCCATGATGTCTTTGTGCCTTATTCTGCATTACTATGTTGGTAATAATGTTTCAGACTGATACATATGGTTTATAAGCTCTCTCGTATGTGCCACATTTCCCATCCTTTCTAATTGACATGCTCGAATTTTCTCATAAGTAGCAAAGGGCTGAACCTAGCATGGTGGCAGCCTGGCAGGTATGGGTGTATATACTCCCATCACCCAGGTTCCAGTTTTCTACAACTCAAATATGCGCTACTTTCTCCTTCGTAGGTCCATTTTGCTTTAAGGATAAGAAAGATTGGACAGGGATTATGAATTCATGATATAAAGTTAAATATCATTTGTGGTTCGAGAAAAGATGGATGGCGGATAAGATAACTCAATTCTAACAGAAAAATACCTGATCTCTTCTAGGTATTATAATATTTCTCTACCTCATTTTCCCAAAGGAGGCTTGGTGGGTTTTCCTCCTTTTCATGGGATATCTGTCTGTAATCCCATCTCTCATCCCTTAGCAATAATTCCTGGCTAGAACAAACTCAGTAGTGATCAAACTGAAAAGAAAAGGCTACATGGAAGTAACACTGCCTGTGAAGTGTGAACAATTTGGAACATAAGATGATTCTAAAATCTAAACAGTTCATTGGGGTTAACAGAAAGGCATAAATGATACATGCCCATTCATACAGCTTAGTTCTCTTGTGTTGCATCACAATTAGACTGTAAATACATTCCTGAACAGATTTGATTACCATCATAACACTAACTTAATCAGCATGCATGTTCTAATTCCATACTTGCAATTCCAGACATTCCAATATGGAGATCTAGTGCACTGTGAAACTACTTTTGAGAAGATGGGCCGCACATCACAGGTTTGTGTCTAAATTCTGATCAGCTTCTTTCTTATCTTCACTATTTTTTGGATTTTTGTGGTCCCATTTTAGGCTTGTGGATGCATTTCTGAACATATTTCAGGTAAACATCATATGCGGTCAATGCCCAAATAAAGAATGCAAAGGTCTGTTGATTTTTCTTGTTTTCCATACACCTTTATGATTCTTGGGGGGAGTACTAACTAAAATTGATAACTTTTTTTATAGGCAATCAAGGATGCATCTGTAGTATATCTTATGATGAACTGATGTGCAGGTAACCATGAAGATTTACTTATTTGCATTTTGGCTGAAGTTTTCTTTCTGATAATTGATGCAGTAGTTGTGGATTTTATCCAGTGCCTAGACTAATTTTCCTTTTTAGTTTCTTGTAAATGTATCCCATCCCTATTTTATGTTTGATGTACTAACTGCCAGGCTCTCCCTTGCTGTATTAAAAAAATTTGTAAAAGTTGGGGATGTTTTCATTTGGATAGAACTATTACTGTGGAAGTAGTAACCGGATTCCAAAAATTTTTATGTTCGCTAGTAAACAGAATAATTGAACCAAGATTACTATTGAGCCTAGGTCTTCCCATCCAAGTAATTCCCATGCTGTTAACATGCCATGATAATATCTTGTAAAACAAAAGACAATATTGTGTCAAACTTATTTTGAAGTGGTTTAGCACAAACTTTTTTAGACACAAGAAGAGGAATAGATGGGTCACAAGGATGTAAATTGCTTTGAACAGAATGGCGCCAAACTTTGTAGAGAATATGACTGATATAAATATGATTCTCTAAAATCAAAGAAAATAAAGTTTGAACATTGAATATGATATATATTTCAAATCTGTGATTGCTTCTTGTTGTTTTGTTTTACTCCTTTTTTGTATGTTCTTATATATTTTTATGGCATTATGGTGTTACTTGATTGATTGTAGTGTGCTTGACTGGTGGCTAAATGTGATCTTTTTGTCAGGGTGACCGTTGAACTTGCTATCCCATGTCCTAAAAGTGGTCCACGAGTATTTAAGGGTTTCAGTGTCGGATTCCATCCCCGGTCATCAGAGTTGGTAATGTTGGCTGATTGACTTTTCTTATTTTGGGGGCTCTTAACTACTATTCCAGTTTGTTTTACAAGTATTTTGTTACCCTAGGTTTATAATGGATTGACTCAACTGGGATTTGAGCAATCTCATCATGAGTTCAGGTATTATCCTGTCAAAGTATTGTTAACTTGTAATGAGATGATGTTGGCCTATTTAAGCTTCAGCTTATCTGAATAGCAAATACAAAATTGGACACCTTGATTACTTTCAGAAAAGAACTTTCATCAGGCTTAATATAGGATGCAGTGCCTAGAGAGGATTGACTTGTTTTTAGGTTGGATTTCTGCAAGTTAAGTTTAAAGCCTATATGGTTGGTTGGGCCCAGCTGTCTGTGGGGTAATCTAGTTGCTTGAGTAACCAGTTTGTGCTTAGTGGCTAGTAGAACAGATGCATGGCATGGGCTAGACCACTCAGGCACAGACCTGTCATTGTGTGTATTGGGGGGATAAAAGAAACACCCTATATCCATCCAAATGCATGGATGGAAGGTAAGTCTCTAAACAAAATGCCATATGTTCAAGTCAAAATTAGAGTTTAATCACATGAATTCTGGTGCTATTAGTAGATCCAAGTAGGTGCTGAAATAAATGTAGGTCGGACAGGGTAATAATCAAAGCTTATTCTGATGCATATTATGTAAGAAAAACTTGGACATGATTCAAAACGTGATTGAGTGATGGATAGTCCTAAAATGGTTGATTGGATGAATGTAACACGATATTTTTTTTTGTTATTTCCCAGTACATGTGAAAATTTTCAACTAGTCCTAAACTCCCAGAATTTCTGCTGTGAAATTTTAAACAACCGCTACATTATTTACATGTAATTTTCATTGCATTATTCTGTTTTCTGTGCAGCTTTCAGGGTGAGCAGAGTCATGTATCCCTGTATCTTAGTGCAGTGTTTTCACTCTCAGGACTTGTTGGAAAACCTTCCTTGAAGGTAGGGAAAAAAGGATTTAGGCCATAAAAACAACACTTTTTCCATATGTTTTTCTTCATTGATGAAATGTTATTTCCCATCAGATTTCGCACTTTTGTGATGTTGTATGTTGCTCCGTGTTAGTGACCACTTTATCAGTGCAGTCAAGCCTAGCTTAGTTGATAAATAGTACTGTAGTTGTCATTAGTAGAACTGTAATGTATACATGTAACTTTTAAACCATTTTATTGAACCAGGTTAATCCAGTTAAAGGGCTTGATGTGACACTGACAGGATCAGGGACCAACGGTGCTATGCCTACTACCCTGTCTCCTACAATTCTGAATGTGTTCTGGAGATGTTAGTTACATCCTTGTCTCTCCGAACAGATGCATTGATACATTCAATGTATGAGCTTGTTTTCTATATTTTGTAGGTGAAATCGTGCGGAGCAGTCCTTATGAGGTCAACATTTTGATTCCAGTAGAAGGCTATGATCCAATTGAATTTACGCTCACCAAAGAATGTGGTTGGTTCGACCACATAATTGTCAGTTCTGCATAAGTGCATATTGACTTCTAGTCGCATTTAGACACATTTCAATTGAGAAAATTTCGTACATCAGAAATCCGATGGGTTTAGTTTTCAATAATATGGGAAATAAATTCAAGAAAAATCAAAAAACAAACATTCATTTTAACTTAGTGTAGTTTGCAATTCTATGATTATCACCATCTGAATATTTGCTCTGTAGATTGGACAAGTGTGTTCCTATCTTGAAGTCAAGAAGTCAAGATATTTATAGCAATCACTAGTTTATTATATTTATCTTGAAGATGAATAACTACTAAAAGCTGCATATAACTAGTATTGTGATACAAGCAAGGTGAACAAAAGTTAGTTGATTAGTCTTTACAATTCTCATCTTCCTTGTTCAAAAATGCACAGATATATTTCAGTTTGATTACCCTGTGAGTTATGCATTTGTTTGTTTGTGTAGGTCATATACAAGAAAAGGAGAGTAATCCAATGAGAGGCTGGGCAACATTTGGGATTATTTCTTGCATGTATGTGCGCCTTGAACTTTGTAAATTAGCTTCACAGCAATGGTATATATCGTACCATGAATTACAAAATCTGTTTTCTGAAATTAGCTTTTCCTCAAATTTGGAATCGTTTGTTTCATATGTATAAATTGTCCTGGGCCTTATAAACTAGCTTCACAGTGATCACCTCAGATTTTTTCGTAAACATCTTTGTTGCAATCAGTTTTCCTCTGACGCTCTATTCATCGATTTTTTACTGTTGTTCTATGGGCGTGCAGCTTCATTGTGTTGTCAAGTCTACTTTGTTGTGGAGGTTTCATCTACAAAACACGTGTCCAACATCAGGTAAAATTTTATTCTGTTAAAAAAAATCTTATAAGCAATACCGTGCAGAATTGTCTTGATAAATGGCACCTTTGCGCCAATTTCAGTCTGGTTTATATGCGCTGCCTGGGATGACCATCTTGTCTGCCTTCCTAGATGCAGTAAGTGTTGAAACTTTTATCTGAACTACCTGCTCATTGTGACATATGACAAAGTAATTAATAATCATATAATAAAATGCCAAAATACTTATTTGCAACCTAATCGTTTGTGATCAGGTTGGTGGACCGAGCTACATGAGAGCAGATGATCATGGCGGAAACCATGCAAGCCAAGCATCATGGGAACGCATCCCTGGTACCTCACAAGCAGCAGAGCATGGTACCAAAGATAGGAGATACGGATCACTGTGAACTGAAGGATATGCTTTAGTTTTTGAGGGTTGCCTTTTTGTAAGTTTGTAGTATTCTGTAATCAGAGAAACTCTGCACTTCATCTGCAGTTGAGCTTCCGGAGCATTGCTTAGTCATCTTTTCAGCTTAGATGCTGTTATTAATTATGGTGGTGGATCATTCAGCATGCCACCATCGTCATCGCCATCCGATCGACGTGCATGCTCATTAGCAGACACTAGAGTTTATGTTCAAAATAGTAGATACTACCTCTGTTCTTAGATAGTGCTCCCTCCAGTTTTTAATGCTCAACATTGTTGACTTTGGACATATGTTTAATTATTTATCTTATTAAAAAAACTTATGCAATTATAATTTATTTTGTTATTTGTTTTATTATTAAAGAAAAGCATGACCTTATATTTTTTGCATACTTACATATTATTTTTTGAATATAAGATGATGAATAGTCCGACGTACATCCTAAACCAAAAGTCACGGATGTCAACATCTATCATATCTAGGGTTTTCGATTTCGAAATCAGTTTTCTTTGTCGGGGGAGACCGAAATTTCGGTAATTTCAGAAATTTTTTGGCCAAAATTATTTGGAATTAACTGGTTTTGAATAAATTTGAATAAAATTTGATCAAATTCACAAAAAATTACAAAAAAACCGAAAATTTCAGGTGAGATTTGAGCTTACCGGTAGGGGCGAAATTACTGAAATTTCAAACCGTGATCATATGTTACCCTATCAACAAATGGTTTTATTTATCATTTATTCTTTTTATTCATTGCTCAACGGTCCAGATCATTTCGCTCACATCCAACGCATCAGAATCAACCAGCCGGAGAATCGCGCACGCGGGATCCACCAAATCGCGCGCCCTTCTCCCTCCGCGCCTCCGCCAAATCGATCGCCAACCGTCGCCGCCTCTCTCCCGCACCCGTCGCGAATCCTCCTCCGCCTCCGCAATCCGCCGCGGCACCCACACACCTCCCCTCCCAGATCCCCCGCGTCCTCCACCGTCGCCGATCGAATCCCCTTCGCCGCGCCGCCCATCGTTGGACCAAGCAAAGCAGTGGTGATTCTTGTTTTAAAGGCGGTTTGCCTTCGTTATTCGTTGTTCGTGCAAGGTGCAACCACACTCTCTCACCCTCACCGGACACACGGACGATCGATGGGCAACGCCGTCGGCGCGGCGGCGAACGGCGTCGCCGCCTTCTTCGGCAACACCTTGTTCGCCCCATTCCGATCCCTCTTCGACGTCTCCTGCGAGTAAGTAAGAACTTGATTTTTTTTATTTCTTTCCTTTTTTTTTACTGAAATTGGTCACAGTTTCGGTGTTCTTGCATCCGATGAGAAGAATGATCCGTGTAAATGTTGTTCAAATTAATTGCGCGCTGATTTTGTTATTGTTGTTGTTGTTTAAATTAATTCTTGATCATCTTCTAGTGGCGTTTGCGCGGGAACATGGGACGCGTTCTGCTTCATCGACCATCTCTGCGCGCTCAGCCTCGGCAAACTCATCTTGTTCCTTACCCTCTCCTACGTCAGTAAGTTTCGCTACTCGTAGCGTTCTTTTTTTTGTTTGTTTGTTTGAATTCGAAAAGGAGCAAGAAAATACCAAATTTCATCTGAGTTTGTTCTAAGTTAATCTAGCAGCGTGTTAATTGATCTTTCGATGATCTGATTTGATTTGATTTGCAGTGCTGTTGGTGATGTGGAAGCTAGGCGGCAAGTGCGTGCTCAAGAGCGCCTGCAAGACGGCCATGGCGGCGTGCTCCTGCTGCTGCCACGCCATGGCGGCCGCGCCGTGCTACCTCTGGCGCGCGCTGCGGAGCACCAGGCGCGTGCACCGCGGGCGCCGCCGCCGCCGCCACGACGACGACGACGACGTGGAGGAAGGAAGAGGAGGAGGAGAAGGATGGGGCGGCTCGTCGTCGCGGTTCGGCTGGGGCTCCAGCGAGGAGGAGGAGGAGGAGGAGGAGGGCTCCTCCTCCACCGGAGGTGGGGAGTACGGTGGCGGCCGCCGGCGCCACGGGAGGAGCGGCGGCGGCGCGAGGAAGCAAGAGCGGATGCGGCGGTCTCTGCGGCTGAGGCCGGCGAGCTTCAAGGAGAAGGCGGTGGCCACGGCGGCGAGGAGGAGCAGGAGCAGCCATGGCCATGGGGAGAGCGGCGGCGGCGGCGGAGGCCGGCGTCTCCGGCGTGTCGGGTCGTCGTCGAGGAGGATGTGATCAAAGGTGTTCGTCCCGTCGCCGCCGAGTGGCCATGGCGCACGCGGGAATCTGATGGTTTAATTATGTTCCTTTTCTCAAATATATTCTTGTCTCGCATCTCCAACTTAGATATATTCCATCTGAATCACACTGTCTCTGTTGTTATTCGGGGAAAATCTATAGTTCAAACCACATATATGATGTAAATCGTAAAACTTTTACTCTCGCTAAAACTTAAGTATCACAGTAGTAAAAATTTTACTTTGGATGATATGAACAAATCTTAGATGTCACTTTTTCATCCTAGGTAGTTTCCACGTTTGCACTATATATTTTCCTCTATTTTTCAACAACATGCCTTTATATTCTATTACAACCATTCCTAGAATACATTATTTTTTAGCTGTGCACCTACACATAGAGGTAGAGAATGGTCTAAATTATACAATATAAAACTAAAACAATGGGTATCTTTAGTATCTCATAAGCATCATAAATTTTATCTAATTATCTTACGGACACCTAATTAGTTTGCTGGTATTTATTTTATGAAAAACTAGTATGGTGGCCCGCGCACATTACGCGGCTAGCATCATTATATTTTCTCTCATATAATATCATATATGTTTTCTCAATATATTATTCAAATATATTAAAATAAAAACATAATTTTAAATTTTGCAATAACTTAAGAAACTACTAATGTGTAATATTCATATTGTATTTTATATACGTGTTAGTTATTAATTATTTTTAATATCAAATTTTAGTTATTTGTAAATTATATATATTCCTATATGGACTCTAGACTCGTCTTTTAATATATATTTTTAATTCTGAATTTTCTGTAAATTGTATTTTTATATAGACTCTAGGCTCTTCTTCCAATATTATTTATTTTTATTTCTGAATTTTTATTATTTCTAATTGTATTTCTATGTGGACTCTAAACTCATCTTTTAATATTCTTTATTTTTTAATTTCGAATTTCAGTTACTTCTAAATTGTATTCCTGTATTGACTTTAAACTTTTCTTCCCATGTTTTTCTTAATCTTGAATTTTAGTTATTTATAAATTATATTTTTATACGGACTCTAAACTCTACATTTAATTTTATTATGTTTATTCCAAATTTTAGTTAGTTTTAAATTCCTATATGAACTCTGTACTCTACTTCTAATATTCCTTATTTTTAATTCCGAATTTCTTTTTTTCTTAATTGTATTTCTATATGGACTCTATACTCTACTTTTAATATTCCTTATTTTTAATTCTGAATTTTTATTATTTTCTAATTGTATTTTTATATGGACTCTATACTCTACTTCTAATATTCCTTATTTTTAATTCCGAATTTCAGTTATTTCCTAATTGTATTTCTATATAGACTCTAGTCTCCTCTTCTAATATTCCTTATTTTTTAATTCCGAATTTCAACTATTTCTAAATTGTATTTCTATATGGACTCTAGTCTCCTCTTCTAATATTCCTTATTTTTTAATTCCGAATTTCAGCTATTTCTAAATTATATTTCTATATGGACTCTGCTTTTTTTCTTTTTCTCCGATTAATGTGAGAATTTCTAGACCATGAGAGCGAACGCGGAGGCTCCTTTTTCTATTCCTTTAATAATATAATAGATTTCAAGTTACTTACATTTTCCACTGCTTCGAGGTACAAAATATTTGAAGATACCATGTTTTGCAAAAAAAAATATGGTATCTCCCACAGTCATTCAAAGATGATAAAATTATCCTTACCAGTATGTACGGCTATGTATGATTTTTTATTACGTGCAAATTTCAAAAATCAAACGTTGGTGTGGCTAAAGAAATAAGAACAGGCGCGTGGCAAAACAAATTTGTGACTTTTAAGCAGGGTTTTAAATCTCCCGCTATAGCTGCGCTATCTTCCATTTTAGCTGTTTGAGAAGGATATATTCTACCTATTTGCTCTCATATACAATTTAGTTACTATAATTCTCTATTTAGCCTGCTATAACTGTTTGAAAAGCTAATCACTAAATGTCTTTGCCCATTACTTAAACACATTGCTTTTAAGAGACGTTGTGATAACATTCATCGGAAGGACTGGAATTACATTGAGTACAAAAAAAAAAACAGGATTGATTTTGAAAAAGAAAAGCAGACAGGGCTTGCAAACTGCAATTACACCTCATGCCACCACACTTGCGTGGTGACATCCAAACTGGAAAACAATCTCTAAATTACAATGGTGACCAAAAGCAAAGGAAATATATTGATGCAAATCAAACTGAACCCGCTTTCATATGCTAGATCTTCTTGTTAACCACACGGCAGTTCTTGCGGATTTCTCCGTCGTAACCAGTGAGGGGATTGATGTTCCCCATCTTGGTTATCGAGTTCACGTAGTGCTCGAAGAACAGCGGTTCGTTTTCTGCATAGCTTCTGACGAGACCCGCGATCTGCGGGTCTCGTCCTGTCCACAGAACTTCATCTGAATTGAGGAGCCCTCTTCCCTCGATCAACAGCTTGTAATAGGTGTTGTCGAATTTCGAAGGGGTAGCAAATTCCAGTGGGCGTAAGTTGTTGTCACCGCCGTTGCGTGGGCATGATGAGGCCAGTGTGGAGTAGAACATTCTCTCTAGCGTTTTGTCAGGCTGGTTGTCTCTGTGCTGGTTGTAGAGCCTCTGCTTGAAGCTCACACATCTGGCCATTCCAATGGTGTGGCTTCCTGTCAATGCAGAAATGTATGTATTTGTTTGATGAGAAAAATAATATTACTAGTTGTTTCAATTATGTTAATGCAGGAGGATGGTTTGGATTAGCATTTTATCCCAGTATGACCAAGAGCTACAGTATCCTTATATTTGTTGTTCACTTAATTTTCTGGCAAATTTCATTGCTAGTTATGCTTTGTTTCAGTGTTTTTCTCATCTTTTCTAGGTTCTTGCAGTAATTTGAAAGATTAAACTTGTGACAAGAAACTGATGTGGAGAACATGTACAAACAAATCTATTTTATTCCGCCAAGTTTTTTTCTTTACTACATTACCTAAAAAGTATTCTAGTTTCAACACTGAAGAGATGGAATTAATTCAATACCTGATAGTGCCACAACGTCCACCTTATCCAGTCCTTGCCTTTCAAAGAATTTCACAAGACGATGCAGTGTCGCATTTGGTGGAGGAAGGTTCTTGTTTGCTAATTTCATATATGCTGCCTTTGAATCCTTCCTTCCTAGTGGAAGTTCCCAGTATGGGCCACCGCTCTGTCATGAGATAAGCACCATCAATTTTCATCATGCTTGTGGTAGATAATTTTAAACTGAGGTTAGAAACATTATTTTTACTTGAAATGCCAGTGTTATATATACATCCAAACAAGATGAACCAAAGTATTGTAGTTGCTTTCAGAAATTCTCTTATTGTGTTCTGTTGAAAAAAAATGAAGTCTATATTTTAAACAGATGAAAATGAAGTTTTTTTTTTAATTTCAAGAGCAGAGATGTTTACCAGAACTGTTGAACCTCTGGCAGCTAGGGCAATGGTGTCAGCACAAGAGACTGTGTGTGGACAAGCTTCTTCAAGTGCAGCCTTGATCTCGTCTATAACTTCAAATCCTCTAATAGAATTTTTGTTAGGAATAGCCTTTTTCTCGCTCACGAATTCTTCGCTGTCATCCAACAAAACCGACGCGTCGCATCCCTGAAATTTCATCGAGACGATCAAAACCACTTCTCATTTATATCAATGAGTGAACACTGAAAATTGTGTTTCCTTCTATAAATTTTGTGCTGTTTTAGAACAAGGAGGACACTTGAAAATGTGCTAACCTGAACAAAGCAGTCATGGAATAGGAGCCTGAGAAGAGAAGCAGCAATCCTCTGCTCCTTGGCAATAGCCTTCTTTAGGACAGAGACCACAATCTCATCAGCTTGTGGGCATGTGGCTTTGTAGTAATCTGGAGAAAGAACTGGCTTTGGTGGGCTCTGCACAACTGGGTGAACATCCTCATGGTGAGCAGGGAAAGCAAGAGCTACAGTGAAGCACAGAGAAGCAGTGAAAATTGCAGAAAGAACAATCTTGGATGAAGCCATGAGAGCTTCTGGAGAGTGAGATGCTGTGAATCTGTGGTTTGATCAGTTCTCGCAGTTTCGCTTCGTATTTATAGAACTCAAGAACTCTCAAAATGTTATAGAACTCATGTTGATTCAGCTGCAACATTCCATTTCATCCACTCCACTAGCTAGTTGTGGTAAGGAAAAGGAACCTTGCATGGAGTTGCTTTGGGTGTACCTGATATTCTCTACTACTTGATTTAGAGGCTGCTTTTGTCTTGTGTATCAGTTACCACTATCTGATGTCTCATAATGCCTTGCCATGCTAAACTGACCTGCCTAAACCCTTTTGGTCTCTTATTATTGGTTCCACTTCAAGAACAATGAGAATTTTATATTGGGCTATATATATGTCTTTCTTGTGTAAGGCACTACACATAATTGAGGTTTTCACTGCTCTGGTTTTGCATTGTTGGTGTTCTAATAATACATGTTGGGAACAGAAAGTGTTGGCATTTGTTCAACCTACTTCTCTAAAATAATCCCTGGTAATCTGGGATCTCTCCCGGACTAGCGCGACATTGTAAAGTCGTTGTAACATTCCTTTGTTTTTCTCCCCAATTTTAATGAAATTGGTCGGCCAACCTTTGGCCGACCCGGCAAAAAAGAAAATGTTGGAATTAGCTGTAGCTACTCCAAATACATCGATCCTTGTAACACAACTGAGAGAGCTTGAGAAGAAAGCACATCTACACATTAGTACTAAGTAGTGTATTAGGACAGCTTTGGTAACTAGGAATTTTTAACTGCTCCATTTCGTGTATATTTATGCATGCATGAAAGAGCAAAAAGTTTAAAATCTCACGAGACCTGATATATACACTGACCAAATTTAGTGAGAGTTTCGACACATAAGACATTAGTTATCCAACAAATGTAATTCTTCAGAAATGTAACATATATTTTCTTTGAAAGATCCTTGACCTTATACAAACAATGCAAGTTAAAGTCTTGCACTTAAAAGCCCTTGTTAACCACAAGGAAAGTAAGTTCAGACCTGCAGTTGTGCTGATCAGTATTCAGTAGTAGAGAATAGAGACCACTGTAAAACTATTCAAATCCAGTATTTTCAAGGGTTGAATACTACTGCCTCCGTTTCTAAATACTTGTCTTTGACTGTCACTATTCCACTTAACCGTTACTCCCTCCATCCCATAATATAAAGCATGGTCAGATTTGGCACAGTCTTCAAAACTAATCTTTGACTTATAATTTCTTATACTCCCTCCATTACAAATTGATCTACATATAGTTTTTTTGAGGTTATTCCTAAATGATCTACATATTTGTGTTCATTCATTAAGTATATTCGTTATTTGTACATTAGAGTAAATGGACATTGATGCATGCATCCATACACACAAGTATTTATAACCCACATGCAATATCTTGATTTGCTATTGGTTAGGAAATAGTAGAGATGGTGCATGCATTGAGTTTGTTGCTAGAGTAAATATAGTATGAGAGAGTTATTAGCTTTTCTTGGTCTTGGTGTACCTACGAACTATGTAGATCAATTTGGAATGGAGGGAGTATACTATAAGGTTTGTTGCAACAAAATTATAACCATCTTAAAGTACATTTAAATGTCAATCTAATGATATTAATTTTAGCAAATAAAATTTAATTTATATTATAATAATTGTTGGTCAATGTTTTCAAAGTTGAATCTTGGAATGTGTGCACCCGTTACATTATGGGATAGAGGGAGTAACACTTACTTAAATGGTTAAATTGTGATGAACGAAAGATTAATTCTTATATAAGTTAGAATCCTACACATACTTTGATAACACGGTATCATTTTAGGCACTCGTTATTTTCTTGGGAAAAAAAAGACAAGTGGCAAGTTAAATTATGAATAGTGCGTAGTGATAATACAGAAAAAGGTTGGACACCAAGAAAGGGCTTGGTGTCAATGGTTTTAAGAAGAGAAAAGTAAATATTCCTGGTGAGCGTGCTCGACGAGAGTCGAACCCGAACCGACGATGTGCATGCCATCGACCCCTACCATTGTGCTATACGAGCGCATCTCGAGGGTGGGAGTAGAATACAGTAAACTCTCGACAGAGTTTACTGTATACGAGAGAATACAGTAAACCCTTATATGTCAATGCAGGAGCTATAGACAGATCTCGCTGTCTGAACTGTGCGAGACTGTGTCTGTTAACAGTAGCCATCACCTGGTCGGTGCTGAATATGCATCAATGAACAGTTACCACTGTTAATCTGTTTCGGACGCCTGGGTAGTTGGATCAATGAACTAAACAAAATATACTCTGAATCCCTGAACTTTTAACTTTCGGCCAAATGCAACATGTTGCTCTGTCCGGGTTTCAGAATTTTTCAGACCTAAGCTTAGAGTGCAATTCAGTGCACTGGCGAGCCTTGGAATGCAACCATTTTGGAACCCCACAGGTCACTCGCTGTCTCGTACAGTGACGCGATGAATGACGATTCCCAATTGCACGGCCTAATAATTAATCGATGAATTAACCTACTTAATAAACTAGTAATTAACTAGCCAGCTTCTGGAGACAAATTAGAAATAGCTGCGCACGTACATGATCATGTGCGAGTTTCGTTGCTGTCTTAGCACGCAATTGCCCGGCCTTCCAATTTTATGGAGATCATGCATGACACGACCGGTTATCTGCCCGGCCGGGGTGAAACAGAGTAATCACGTGTTCATAAGCATGCGGACTCATCGTTTCGCTTATTACAGCATATTTACAAACGAAAAATAATTTATAAATAAAACTTTTATATACGTGTTGTTAGCGATCTAAAAAATAAACTTCGATAAAAAATCTCAAAATTAACTCCAAATTTAAGATTGAAAATTTAAATTTTGACTGATAAGCATAAGTATAAATAAAAAGATAAGACCAATGGTTTATTGGGTTTATGAGGGGCGGTCTAGAATTCTAGTAGAAAGGACTTATCTCCTTTCTCCTCAAGCCCTCTCATACTCTTCCTTAATTTTCTCCCTCTTCTTCCCTCTCCAGTCTCTCTTATCCCCTTCTCTCAATGTTGATCCAGCGGAGTAGGGGGACTTGAGTATCCAGCACCTATGCTGGATCCGTCTCTGGATATATGAGTATGTTACCTCTTATCAATCAAAAACATACTTACATGTATTAATTGTGTGTAGACAAAAGAGAAACTGTAGTTCAGTACTCCCTTGTGCTTTTCATAAAATTAGCCTATTGTTCGTGCGTTGTTATAAAATTTTAATTAATAAAAATTATCGTTAATATGTTATTATTGTTATTTTCTTTATATATGCATCATCTCTTAATTTGCAGGCGGCGCTTTATAAAATTTGGAGATTTTTTTACCAGCTTTAGGTAGTGATTAATGGCGCGTCGGAAAATATGGCTACGGCTGCATGCCGGCCGGCCGGCAAGTGGTGCTTGGCCGACCAGTCGGCGCAATCAATTCAAATGTAGGACTTGACGTGAGAAAAATACTATATAGAGAAACATAAGAGCAAGTTTAATAGTATAGCTAACTATTACTCCAAATCATTTATAGCTAATATAATAATCAATTCATATAATAATTGCTTACTATACTATTAATATCTGATCCCACCTATTATACACACATTATATCTTGGAACACATGCTATAGCTGGCTATATAACTATAACCCGCTGCTCTTCTCTCTCTTCCTTTATCTTTTTAAAATATATTTATAGCTGGCTTATAGCCTGCTATTGTGCCTGCTCTAATTCCCTCAAACTTTCGGCACAACAGTATACTAGCTAGACACACACACTGCTGCCGCTAGCTGCAAGCATATGCTACACGTAAACACGTTACGTGCATGTCCAATTATATAGGTGATAATTAGGACATGCATTCACGATCAGGGGTGGATATAAGGGGGCTCAAGCCTCTCGCTACTGACATGAGGACCATACAAGCTTTCTTTACAAAGATGGGAAGGATGAGGGTTGTAGCTTAATTTTTTTTCTAGTTTGTTAAGTCTGGATTCATCAGTGTTCATGATAAAATGACTAGAACAATGTTGGTAGAATATTAAATGAGTTATCACATAGAATAATTCTCCACAACATCAAGACATGATGAGAAAGGAGTAGCATTAAATTTGAATATGAATCAATAGTGTTTGCATTGGAAAAAAAACAGTATCTAGTACTAATTCATAATGTGGATATGGAAATCATGGCTACTTTCTTTTATTGCGGTGGCCCTTAGCTACTTCCTCCATGCCCATTTAATTGTCACATTTGCAAATAACACCAAGATCTATGCAAGAAACCCTTCTTCTTTCCAAAACTAATTCTCATCGATCAACATGCTGTGTTAGGCATACATGTACATGTGGATATGCAAAAGTGCAATTGCATACATGTGAGACATGCAACGATGTCATGTACTCACGCACAGATAAACGAACATATGTATAACGATGTCATTCACTTCTACACATAAACAAATAAACATTATAATAGATGATGATTAATTTCGAAAGACCTTAAAAAATTTATATGATAATTAAATGGGGATCATAGAGTGGGCAGTGTGCATGCATGCATGCATCCATCATTCACTGGTAAAAAACAATATTTCCAGACGGCCCAAAAGTGATTTTTGTGCGCGGACCTCCGGTCTGTCTGTCCGGAAAGATCTACGAAAATCCAATTTTTTCATGCGGGTGGCGCGCCCGCACACAAAAATCGATTTTTCACGCGCGGGTGCTTATGTTGTCCACACGCGAAAACAAAAATACAGAAAAAACCCGCACCCGTCGGCCGCTCGCCGCACACCCGCCGCCGGATCCGGGAGGGCACGTCTGTCCACCCCTGCTGGGCTCCTCCCGCCGCTGCCGCCGTGCTCCTTCCGCCACCGTCGTGCTCCTCCCGCCACTGCTGGGCTCTTCCATTGCTTTCGTCGCCGTGCTCCTCCTCCACCGCTGCCGTGCTCCTCCTCCCACCGCTGCCATGCTCCTCCCGCCACCGCCCGATCCGGGCGGGGGACGGCCGCCGCCACCGGATCTACGCGTGGGACGGCCCTCACCAATCGCCTGCCACCACGTGCCCACCGGCCGATTGCCGCGTGCCCCTCACCACCTTTGACTCCCACCGCCCCACGCCATATGCACCACCGCATGCCCGCCGCCATCACCGTGCTCCTCATGCCACCGCCGCTAGATCTAGGCGAGGGAGGGCCGCCGTCGCCCCTCAACGCCTTCGACGCGTGAAGCGCCCGCTGCCGCACGCCCGGGAGAGAGAGATAGGAGTATGAGGAGGAGAGAGAGAGGAGAGGAGATAAGGAGGAGGTAATAAGGAGAGAGAGAGGAGGGGATGACTTGAAAAAAATTGAAGTGCTAAAGAGGGAAAGAGGAGGTAACTTAGATTTCTAGGCGGACCCTAAAGAAGCCCGTCTGCGAAAATATATTTTTCCGTGTAGCCGTTTAAGAGGCCCGTTTGGAAAAATGATTCTATTTGTACATACGGCTCGCTAAGAGGGTCGTCTGTCAAAATAGATTTTCACATGTGAGTCTTTTAAGGAGCTGTATACAAAAATATGAGTTGATTTTTATAGACACTGATACTTACGATTTGTCTGCAATCTATTAATCTGCTTATTCAGGAAAACTTGTGACTTAGCTTGATATAGCCACTATTTAGTCATCTCAATTTGGCAGTTAACTCAGTTAGTTAGCTAGCTATGGCAACTAACAACGTGCATGCACGTACGAGGAGAAGTTGATCAGATCTGATGCCTTGCATTGGCGAGTAGTAGATCGATAGATAATCAGGTGTGCTATCGCTGTCAAATTAAAGAAGAAGAGAAATTGAAGGGTTCGCAACTTCAACCATTGCCATCATCACTTGATTGATGATCGATCTATCGATATATCGATCGAGGTCATAATCACATAGTAGTACTCGTGGAATGAATGTTAGTTGGATAGGTGATCTAAGCATGGATGGCTCCGTTAATCGTTTGTTGACCTCACCCCTCTCGGAAAGTTGGCTAGCTCTGATAGATCTCTACTAGCTAGCTTAAACACATGTCGAGGAGATAAAATAGAAGAGAGAGCAGCAGCGGGACACATATCTGTAGATAGCTGCAGCACTGACTTTAAGACAAAATATGTGCATGGACAAAATATGTATATGATAGGTAGGACTATGTATTAATAGTATAATATATGTTTATATATAATTATTGTATTAATTGACTATTAAATTGACTATAGATGATTTGGAGTAGGTTTTGTCGACTATCCTATTAAACTTGCTCTTACGTGGCTGTAGGTAGGTCCCAAACTCAATCACCCTTTAATCGCATGCAGCACTTAATAATTAATTAACAAAATTAAGCGCTTGTAAAATTTTCTCGTGAGCTAGTACTCCATCTAGCTAGCTCATGTCAGAAGCAGAGTAGTAGTTATATATCCAATGCAGTCAGTTTTCCTCTAAACGGTTACCGTTTAACGGTCTTGAGCTTTGGATTAGCACAAGCTAATTAACTAATCCAAAACTTTACCACGAAACTGCAGCCTTTTTCCAAAGAAAAGAGAGGTCATCTTGGAAAGATATATCGACAACAAAAAAAGATATAATTTGGTTGGGTTTGATACAACCGACAGCAAGCCACTGGAGATTATGAGGCTTTGACCTAAAAAGAGCTATAGTTAAGCTAGCTGAACAACACATATGTGCAGATGATCACAAAGTTAGTAGCTGGTATAGCTAATTAGCTATGTCTCCATGCATTTCTCATTCATTCTTTCTTTATTTTGAGAGAGAGTCAATCACTCCATCAGCCAGTCAGGTCCCATATTATTGACACCTATACTAATCAAAATCAAATTTGAGTCAAGCTGTTATCTCTAGAGATTCCATGGCCGGTCTGATGCTGTGTTTAGTTGCCGGCTGGATGCAGAGCAGGTGAAAAAGGCCGTACAGCCAGATGGAAGCAGACGAGCTTGTTAGTTGGAGTGGGGCCCTGTAGTTGGTACACTTGTACTTTGGCCACTTAGAGCAAGTTTAATAGTATAATTTATATATAGCCAATCTAATAGCCAATTTATACAATAGTTGCTTACTATACTATTAATATATGGTCCCACCTATCATATACACATTGCGTTTTGGAGTCCGTGCTGTAGCTAGCTACAGATCTGTAGCCCGCTGCTCTTCTCTTTCACCGTTTATCTTATTAAAATATGTTTATAGCCGGCTAATAGCCTGCTATTGTACCTGCTCTTATACTTGATCTTGCACAATTATATGTACTACTTCTAGTGCTAATTTGGTACACTAGTACCCCTACTACTGGTCACTTGTACTAGCTAGCTAGCACTACCACCTTTGATCTTGTACTTATCATGATTCATGATTATGCACTTAATTTGGATTTCTCCCATGCATGATATATAATGGGAATTTAGGGCAATAGGGTTATGGGGCACTATGGTTATCTATGTAGTATTATGGAGTGGATAGCTAGATGTGATTTAGTTTGCTTAATTAATGTAGGGGATGATAAGAACACAAATGTACTATCCACATGCTTTCCCATGGCTCAATGCATGCCTGCCACATCTTTCCTTTCTCGAGAATCGAGTTGTAAGTTTTAACAAATTGATGTGACATGAATAAAATGAGTGTGTCAGAGTGGTTAGTTAGTTGTTGCAAAAATGGAAAAAAAAGAAATGATTGAGCAATATATTGGAGAAAGTTCGTTTTATTTTCCTTTTTATTTTTTAATTGTGCATGCATGTCACCCCTATACTTGAATATTCAAATATGATTGAGCTATAAGAACATTTTCAAAAGAAAAAATATAATGTATGCAATATCTCGACTCTTTAGTAGAAACTTTTGGGCCCCCTTTGATTCAAAGGAAATTCATAAGAATTTTATAAGATTTTATTCATATAGGAATTTTTCCTACAAAGCCCTTTGAATCAAAGGAATGAACCCTATAAAACCCTATGAAATTCCTATGGAATGCCTCTTCCTATACAAGTTTTGGAGGAATTTTAACAAGAGGTAGAACCTCATAGAAGAAATCCTTTGAGTCTTTATCTCTCCTCAAATTCCTGTGTTTTTCCTGTGGTCCAATCAAATGGTTATTCATATGTTTTTCCTGTGTTTTGCAATCTTCTATTTTACACTTTCATTCCTGTCAGAATCTTAAGTTTTTCCTATTCCTCCGTTTATTCATTCCTGTGATTCAAAGGGGCCCTTGGTATTGGTGGGATTAGTCCCATATATAGTGAACTTAGATAAATTAATGCTAGTATTATTATATAAACCAACACACTGTGTAATCATAATACATATTGCCTAATTTTGATGATTGAGAGAGAGTAGATATATCTGAAGAAATAAAAATAAAAGGGGTACTGTACGTACGTGCCTACATGGTATTACATTTCTTTCGGTTATTGAGCTTTGATATATACTATTTCGTCCCATAAAAAATCAACTTTTGGAGATAAACTGTACAAGCACAAGTATTTATCCAGATTTATCCCTAGAAGCGTACTTTTTTTTACGGAGGGTGTATTTGTTTTGTTTTTTTATTTGAAGTTGGTTAATTAAAAAAGAAATAGCGGGGGATGTTTTTAATATACTCTAGCAAGAACATAACCATACATGGAATCGAATCTACCCACGCGTCGTCTTTGACTCTTTTGGTCGATCCATGCCATGTGACTTGCGAGTAGGTACGTACAATTGTATTCTATGTTCACTGTTAATGGATCCTGTTAGAGTGCTACCACTATAGTAGTAGTATGATAACATTGGATATGTTAATTATCACCTGAAATCTGTTTCTGTAAAAATTAATTTCACTCATCACTATTACGTGTATATTGACATTTTTTTTGGACAATCAAATTTGTGCCAGCTAACTTAGGATATTCTGCATAAAAACATATTTACATCCATGCACAAAATTATCAAGCTAAGGCACTCATGTTTCAACTTTCAAATTAAAGCATAGAGCTGTTTTGACGAAATTGCACGTGTTTTTGGATCATTTGATGACCTAGGTAAACCCGAGAATCAGTTTGCAAAATTATCTGTGATACAGAGGTTAATTCGATCTGTCCAAGGCTTCTGTTTCTGCTATCACAGTAGCAAGCTGCAGACAATCAACCATAATGTTCTACACTGTAATGAGGTTAACTCACTTACCCTTCTATTATCCACAGATTTTTCTACCTTTTCTTTTGCAGCGTATAACGTATTAACGTAGCATGGCAGGCTTGCAGCCAGTGTCAAATTAATATTCATTCGCACGCACGCTTCAGATTGCGTAAAAGTGCTAAATATTTTCCAGAAGAAACGTGGAAAAGACATGCACAATAGCTCCCTTCACCAGCAGCACACGCAGCACTTGCAAAATAAGGCAGCTAATTAAAAAAATAAAAACCAATTTCTCCTGCCTAACTTTCAAAAAAAAAAAAAAACTGTTTAGCCATTGAATTCCTTGGAAGCCAAGGGCTAGTCTTAACAGTCAACAAAGCAGTGATCAACTTGCCTTAATCTGTGATCAACCTCCTAAGCCCCTATCATTACTAAGACCTTAGACATTCCTAGTATAACATTTTTTAGGCTTCCATTCCAAGGGACCTTATTAAATACTTGCTTTGTTTCATAATACAAGTTGCCAAAATGTCATGTATGCTAGTATTGGGGAAAACATGAGTAATTTATAGGGCTTTGGATACTAACTATATCTTTTTTTTTTCCTTAACTTAAGCTTGCTTACAAGCAGATGGGGACGGGGTTTGGTAAAAGTATAATCAGAAAAATACATTAAGCAACCCTCTAACCAAATCATTTATTAGTGTTTAAGTCCTGTATACATCGGAATAGGTTAGCATAAGGCTATTCCCAACCCAAAACACTAGACATAGTTTCCATAAACTCCACATTATCAAAAAAAACTAGTACTAGACACTACTCTTCCAATGCAAACACCACTATTCCATACTTAAATTTAATGCTACTTATCTCAGATGATGTCTTGGATGTTGTGTATAAACCATATCGCATGCTTTCCTTCTCTTTCCTCATTTATTTATTTGCCACATCATTTTTCATTCTAGGTGACAGCTTATTTAATGCTATGGACATCATCCTAATTATTGGGTTGGGAATACCCTAAGAAACCAATGTCAAATTATCTTCAATCCAGTTGGAAAAACTTGCGTTGGTTAGCTTCTAAGAAATGTGTAGGACCTATTCAAACTTTGGTCTTCTCTTGCACAGTAAGAATGACTAATACATTGCAAAGATCTTAAAACTATATACTAAGTTATAACTTAGGAAGGAGAGGAATAGGAGACAATAAAGTATCATTAGCCTTACAACACAACAGAAGTCAAATGAGCAGGTACTCTTGCTCATCTCACTTTTGTCTCCTCTAAGGTTTTGGCAGTAGGGATGCCAAATCTGTAGCCTCCTTTGAGGCATGTGGCGTGTGTACTTGCCATGGTAATGCCCTACCACATGAGTTGTGAGTACATTACAACAATAATTACTGGGACCAAAATAGGTATGGTACAAACAAACATGAAACCTAAAGGCATTGATCCCATCAAAACAAAATATATATTGTGTTCAGGCTTAAGAGATAAATAATCAACACAAATACTACCATACGCAAAATAAAGAGAGAGAGGTTAATGTAGATCACCATTCAGATTCAGTAGTACTACACCCTTCCAAAAATATATCATTTTTAGCTACAAACTTTCCTCGTCATAGCAAATATGAAGTTTTTTTTTTAGGACGGCCGTATTAAGATGAAAGCTCCTAGATCGATTTATGATGAATTTTCTGTCTTGATTTATTCATCTTGTGTTCATTGAGTCAAGTACCTATGATATAAAATCACATAGTAATAATGTTCTTTAAAAAAAGAGCCTTTTTCTGCACAACATTTGCAGATCTACATCAGAACAAGGGTTCTAGAGCTATACACGTAGCATGCATACCTGTGACTGTCTCTGTGAGCCTGTGATTGTAACAACCGCCATGCTGCTTCCTTCAAGAAACGGCCACTGATATGTGCTGCACAGAAGAACAAGGCTGCTATGCCGGTGACAAAGCCTTGGAACAGTTGAAGAAACCTGCTTTGTGACAAGAATGTAGGCCATGCAAGACACCTAACGCCGAATCATCATCACGCACCGTGTGTAGAGAGTTGGTACATGGCACATCTCGTTTGACCTGATCGACCGATCCCCCATTTCCATGCATGTGTTAGCTAGGATATCAGCACCTGGGTTGTACAACAAAATGCACCATGGTACTACACATCTTCTCTCCGACCATTGATGAGCCATCAGAACTCCCAGTTGATTTGATCGCTGCAACAACATACAAAAGGTAACTTAGTTTGGCAGTACAATTATACAAGGACAACAGCATATGAAAAATCTTGAGAGATTATCATTTGATATAACGTTTCTACCAATAAGTATACGGAATGTAGCATCATACTTTAAATGAGCCATCAAAAATGCCAGTTTGATCGCTGCAATAACATAGAAAAGGTAACCTAGTTTGGTGGTATCTACAAGGACAACAGAATATATGAAGAAATCTTAGAGATTATACTGTGATATAACGTTTGTAGTAATAAATATACGGCAATGTAGCATCATACGTTTGATCCCCAAAGACAGGGATACGAATCCAAGTTTGATGACCACCAACAATAGAAAACATCCATGTGAATAGTCCAGCATACATAAGGTATTGCATTAAACAAAGCCGAATGATCTGTAGCAGGGGCGGATCTACAGTGCAACCACCGGTGTCAGGCGACACCGACGACTTTCATCAAAACCTATAGTTAAACTGTTTGTCCATATATTATAACACTATGGTCTAAGCATAATTAGCATACTATGACACCAGTATATACGCTATGACACTGATCCGCTACTGATCTGTAGTGACACTTGTGTATAACCAAAATAGTAGGATTAATACGGAAGCAAAACCTTACTTTTGTCTACGCCTTTTGTGCTTTGTCAGTTTGATTTCACACATGATGTGCAAATTATCATGTGTTTTGTGAGGTTAGATTTTGGATATGGTCCAGGGAATATATATATACTAGTACAACCTGTCAGGTGTGGGCCTACTATGAGGCAAAAAGGTTAAAGTGAGAGGAACGACTAATATATCTTTGTGCATATGCATTGCCTCATAATGGTAATTTAAAACAACATCTCTAACGTTCTGATACAGGAGGGTACAATATTATATAATCCATCAAAGGTTTCGATCGATAGTAAATTTACTTCGTAAATGGTCATTTTGTGTGTGGAAAGATAATATGTAGTGTACAGGGGCAGCATAATCACCATTGTGCTGGCTTTTAGTTTTTCATAGTACAAGCAGTTATATGAATATTTAATTGGAATGCTTATTTTTAAGTAGCATTTTCTGTTTCAACAGACCATTTTATCCTCTCTCCAACTGCTAAGCAATATTGAGCTTCATTTTTGAGAGGTTATCACTTATCACTCCATCTACACTTGTTGACAATGACAAGCATTAAATCTTCAAATGACTTTGCTACAATTAAAGCCCCAAACAAAACAATAAGACAACCGAAAAGCCTTGCAAGCAAGTTGGAGTTACTATTAGCTGATAATTGATGGAATTACTGAAGCAGTTGAGCACAATGCGTAGCTAGCTGACTTATTTTATACACATCACCCTAACAACCCAAGCTGCCCTGCCGCGTCTCATCTCACTGTCCTCTGCTCCAAACCACCCTTCCTACATGCACCCCCCCACAGGTGCTATATATGCCACCCCATGCCCGCCTCTTCTCGCCACCCACAACCAAGAGAAGTAGAAACAAACAGAGAGCGATTCTCTTCTCCTACCTAGCAACCTAGTGCAGTGCAGTGCAGTGCAGCGAAGGTTTACTTACATGGCGACTTCCATGGGTTGCCTGTTGATGCTCTGCTTGGTCTCTCCCCTCCTCCTCGCCACCTCTGTCCACGGCAACCCATGGTATGGGTATGGGTATGGCTTGTTCCCGCAGTTCTACGACCACTCGTGCCCCAAGGCGAAGGAGATCGTGCAGTCCATCGTAGCACAGGCGGTGGCCAGGGAGACCAGGATGGCAGCATCCTTGGTCAGGCTGCATTTTCATGACTGCTTTGTCAAGGTACTGTGATTTCTCTTCTGCTGTAGCATTCTTTACTTGTCTTCACAAAGCTAATGGTGCTCGGTTGACATAGCACCTGCAGTGTAGCCTGCAAAAACATAATTCAAATGAGTTGTATGCTTAGTGCAACTAGAAAGGCAATGATATGCATTTCACTTGCTTTTGCAATGGTTAAATCCATATAAAGGTATTGCAAATAGTCATCAAAAATAGGGGGAAAAAGACATGTATTTGCAAATGCAACTTTAGCTGTTACATAACGAAAACGCAAAGTGTAGGATATCGAACCTTTGTTATATTTGTACCTAGGTATTAAAAAAGGTACCCTAGGAGCATGGAAGAATCTATGGTTATTTGGCAAACTTTTTACCACTGATAAGATAGCCTACCAACATTGCCCATGCGAGCACTACTTTCTGCCTTGGTGATATGATGAGTCCGTACCATGATTTCTTGATTATTCACTTTCTTTTCAAAGAGAGGATGACTATTTAATTCAAATGCACAATAATTGGCGCTCTCGATGTTTCATTTATCAGAGACCTTCACCCAGTACAGGACCCTAAATCAATCTATATATTGCTGTTCCGTTGCATGTGCCTAATCTATGTACTACTTCCATGTGCCTAATCTATGTACCAACCTTTTTCCAACATCTTTCAACATTGTGTAGGGGTGTGACGCGTCTGTGCTCCTGGACAACAGCACCACCATCATCAGTGAGAAGGGGTCAAACCCCAACCTGAACTCCCTCAGGGGTTTCGAGGTGGTCGACGAGATCAAGGCCGCCCTCGAAGCAGCCTGCCCCGGCACCGTCTCCTGCGCCGACATCCTCGCCCTCGCTGCACGCGATTCCACTGTCCTCGTATGTACCAGAGATAAGCTCTATCAGAACCACACAAAAGAATATCACATTCGGAAATAGAAGGAGAAATGAACTGATTTTATTATTATTATTTCTGTATGAGCTTAGAGAAAATAACCGCTCCTAGGATGAGCTCAACAGTGCTGGGTTTTGTGACTGAATTTGCACTCAAACCTGCAGGTTGGTGGCCCGTACTGGGATGTGCCACTTGGCCGGAGGGACTCACTGGGTGCCAGCATCCAGGGCTCCAACAACGACATCCCAGCTCCCAACAACACCCTCCCCACCATCATCACAAAGTTCAAGCGCCAGGGCCTTAACATCGTCGACGTTGTTGCCCTGTCAGGTGAACTTCTTACCATTTTATCAGTATGTGCATCCATCATTTCGTGAGAGATCTTTCTTACATTGCACAAAAATGGGTGCATATGCAGGTGGCCACACCATTGGTATGTCTCGGTGCACCAGCTTCCGTCAGAGGCTCTACAACCAGAGCGGCAATGGCATGGCTGACTACACACTGGATGTGTCCTACGCGGCACAGCTGAGGCAGGGATGCCCCCGTTCCGGTGGTGACAACAACCTCTTCCCGCTAGACTTTATCAGCCCTGCAAAGTTCGACAACTTCTACTTCAAGAACATCCTGTCTGGCAAGGGCCTTCTCAGCTCTGATCAGGTCCTGCTTACCAAGAGTGCTGAAACAGCAGCGCTCGTGAAGGCGTATGCTGATGATGTCAACCTCTTCTTCAAGCACTTCGCACAGTCAATGGTGAATATGGGCAACATCTCGCCTCTGACTGGATCACAGGGGGAGATCAGGAAGAACTGCAGGAGGCTCAACAACTACTACCACTGAGGTTGTCTTGTGTGCTGAGTTTTACAAGGTGGTGGAGGCATGTTTTGTTTAAATAAGTAAGTTGGTTGTAATGCGTCAAGGCTGTTTGATCATTTGTGTTATTGTGATTGCGTTGCAAAACGCGTATGTTTAATAATTCAATATATAAAAATGAGTTCATTTGGTTGTTCTTGATCTGGTTGTTTGACTTACCAAATTCTGACTTTGGAGTCCGAACTCATGGTACATATCCACCTACTTTTCATGAGTTACCCTAGTACTCCAGCCGTGCTAGCTTTGACATTTGTCCCCTGTCAAAATAATATAATGTAGTTTGTAAGAAAAACCTGCAGTTACTCATGTAGTCATGCTGTATGCCTGTATCTCAAGAAATCTCCCAGTCCCTGATGTAATCATTTAGTCTAAACTCTAAACATGACTTGACCAGTCCCTGATGTAATCGTTTAGTCTAAAGTCTAAACATGACTTGAACAATTTCATACTAATCACCACTAAGGTATACAAAGTATGAAAATTCAAAAGGTTTGCAACAGTACCATGGAAGAAGTAAACCATCCAATTTCTAGACTAAGAAATCAGGCAAAAGTGATATATTTCAGCGTATTTATAGCCGTGGACTATTAACAGTCTCATCTTTATTTGGCAGCTACAGAACAACAAAATTCAAGGATTTATGGCCACAATGTTTAAAAAAAATTGAACTTAACTCTATGCTTTTTGGTCATTAAGTTTTGGAACACCTAATCCTACAGCCCTACAGGTGGAGGTGACCAACAAGTAGAGCAGGTCAGCAAGCCAGTAAACTGTGTTTTGGTTAGTGTTGATTTTGTCAACCTTATGAGTTATGACCTTAAAACACAGAATAAGGTGACACTAGCCAAATTAAATACCTGCCGATTTCTACAAATATGTCCACAAAACATATTTGTGTTATTTACTGAAAGAATGTGTCTGGACATCACATGAGTACATTCTTTAAAAGAAGTTAAAAAAAACATAGCTCCTCTAAAGGATGCATAGAAAAGAGTGTGGCTGACAGTAGCTCCCTTTCTTTCGTACAATGTTTTTTCTTTAATCATAGAATCTTTGTATGCCATAGTTGTCTAGTTGAATACACCCACTAATGTGAAGAGTGGAAACCAATGTCAATTAGGAAGGAAAAGACCTAAATGCCAAACATATCAGCTGAGGTTACTAAAGTTGAATGCAACAAGATAGACACTGAATTTCAGGATCTTGAACAATGTCACCATACTGGACAAACATATGCACAACAATTGACCAACATGAATGACAAAAGGAAAATACATGTACCCGTATGTCCACCATCAGAGGACTTCTCTAACTACTGAAGTTTGGAACCTAAGGCATTCAAGGTGCTCATCCAGATTGCACTGATCAGGCTGTAAAGAGAGACAAAAACAGTTAGACCATAAAGGTTAGATAACGAGTCAAAAGGACACATCATTTTTGTTAGAAGAGAGAAATGTTCCTGCATGTGAATAGTTAATTCCACCTTTATGAACCCTATTTTGCCAACTGACAAGACAGTTCAGTCATGTTGACAAATGTTTTCCTCACCTACAGAACACAGGACAGAAGCAGGTCTAAGATATCTCGTGGTTCTTAAGTATGCATCACCAAGCTTCAGTTATATCTAAAAGAGCATGATGCACTTACAAGTTAGATGACACTTTGTTTGCCAATGATGATACTACAAACCAGCAATACTTCGCTAACAGAATGAACTAGCTACCAAATTCAACTAGAATTCTGAATCATTGCTTCAATTGCTTTGTTGGCCTTAATCAGTTCCCCTTTTAAGCAAAGTGAAGCGATTGCTGGATAATATGTGTTAAAGTCATCATGGAAAGACTTCCGTAGCAAATTATCATAGTAAATATCAGTATCATCACTTGGTGTGCATAAATTCTCAGCTCCATCTATTGTGGGTTGAACTGTGCCTTCAGAAATTCCATGAAGACAGTTGCTAGAAACACCATAAGTAGTTGAACAAAAAACTTGTCCAGGATTATCCATATTATGATCACAAGCCACAGGTGTCTCTACGTTCTTCAGGTGACTAAGCGTGCTACAATTATTAGAATCTGAAGAGGATACAGACATGAGCGCCACTTCATTTAGGATAGTCACGACCTCATCAATCCTCCCTTGCTCACAGGCAGAAAATAGAAGGCCAATAAAAGATTCTGCTTGGATCTTATCCCCAACACTGTTTATAAACTCTGCAACTTCTTTGCACTGAAACATCTCTCTCAAGATGCTCCTAGATTCTTCCATTCTTCCTTTTGAATAGAGTCCTTTGACCAGGCTCATGAAGCCAACAAAATCTGGAACCATCTCCTTATGATAGTATTCACTAAAGAAGCCTAATGCAGATTCAATGTCACCTTTTAGGCAGTGTCCATTAATTATTGCACCAAGTGTAAAAGCGTCTGGGAGTAGAAATATTTCCTCGAAATGTGATATAAGCTCCAGTGCTTTCTCAATTAACCCGCAGTTACAATAACCACTTATTAGCAAGTTGTAAACACGTGTAGTGGGTCTGATACCCTTGGTGGACATTTTCTGAAACAACTCATGAGCGTCATCCAAAAAACCTTCTCTGCACAAAGCAGCTATAAGTATAGAGTAAGTTACCAGTGTCGGAAGCACTTCACTGCTTTCTAGGTAGTCAAATAGCCGGAATGCTTCAGTAAGGCATCCCTGCTGGCACAAACCGTTCAGAACAGAGTTATGGATGACAATGTTTGGCTGAATCCCTTCTTCTTTCATGCTTTCGCATAGGTCTAATGCCTTCTCAAGATAACCACTTTTACAAAGGCCTTCCACTACTATGGAGTACATGGCAAGATCCACTGAATAACCATTTTGTTCAGCTTCCTTCAAAAAGTTGCATGCATCCAGAATTCTACCTTCCCTCTTTAGTGTGTATACAGCTTCTCTTAGAACACTGACGGGAACACGGCCATTGTCCAACATGCTGTTCTTGCTGAGGTGGCAAGATAGCATATTAATCATTCTAGGTTCATCCAGGCCATGAATTTTAATGAACTGACTTAATAATGGCTGGATGGTCTGTTCATGACCATTTCGGAGCAAGCATTTGAGTAGCCTGTAGCATGTTTTGCTAGTTACAGTAAATGATTTCATTCTTAGAAGCTTGTAAACATCCAATGCTCCTTGGTAGCAATATCTTGTGCTTAAGAAAGCGGAAGCATAATTACATAGAGATGAAAATAAGTCAATTTCCAATTCATCCACCTTAAGAATGAAATTCAGCACGCCATGTTCACCGCCTTCTTTAAAGTGTGTATGGATCAACTTCTTGTAAGTACAGGAATCAGGCCTTAAATTTCTTTGGATAAGATCATTAAAAATCTGCTCAGCCATGTTTACCTTTCCTTCATTACACAATGCTATAATCAGGCAATTGTGCACTATTGTAGTGGAGAACAATATGTCTTCTTTGTAATCATCAAACAACTGCAGTGCCCTATCAGTTTCTCCAAGTTTACACATCATGTCAATAACTGTATGATATGTGACAATATTAGGCCTTAATCTCATCTCGGGCATTCTAAGAAACAAGCTGCAGGCATCATCCACCTTCTTAATCATAAATAATGCTTTGATAAGTACATTGCATGTGACAACATCAATTGTAACACCGCTACTCTCAAGCCTACCTTTTATTGCCATTACACCAGTTGCATCTTCTACCTTAATGTAACCATGTAACAGCGTGCTATATGTGAAGTTATCGGCAGCAATACCTTCAGATATTTCAACAGCCTTCTTGGTGTGACCAACCTTACACAGACCATTTATTACTGAATTGTATGTTACAATTCCAATCTTTATCCCCTTTTTATCCATCTCTTCAAGCAAAGAGAAAGCCCTATCCAAATATCCCTCTTTGCACAAATTGTCAATCAAAATTGAGTAAACATATTCATCCACCACCACTCCTGTCTGTTCCAGTTTCCTCACTATAGAAAAAGCATCATCCAACCTGTTTCTCTTGCAGAAACCACCAATCAATGATGTATAAGTGATCAAATTCAGCTTAGCATCCCTTCGGTTCATCTCGTCCAAAAACCCCATCACTTTTTCCACACTACCTTCTCTGCAAAGTCCATCAATAACAGTAGTATAACTAACTACATCAGCTGCAATGCCCTTATCTAACATCGCCCGATGCTCACGGAGCCCTTTCATCAATAACCCACTATTCATGTATCCATGAACCAAGCTGCCGTATAAAACAGCATCACCAACTAACCCCTTCCCTTCCATCTCCCTTACCAATTGTGCTGCCTCAGTAGTTCTCCCCACACGGCCAAGCACATCGACAACAGCGGTTAATGTGATCAAGCCTGGCTCAAATCCATTGAACTCTCTCCTCACCCTCCTATAGAATTCCAGCCCATCCCCAGCCTTCCCTACCTTGGAGAAGCCTGAAATGATCACGCTGCAAACATGATCATCCACCTGACACCCCGCTGCAGCCATTACGTCGAACACCTTGAGCGCGGTCTCCATGTCACCGCGGACACACAGCATCGACAGGGCCACACGATACGTGGACGGAGAAAACACGAGCCCGCACTCCTCTACGCCGGCGGAGAGCACCTCCAGCGCGCGGCGAGCATCGCCGCGCACCGCGCAGGCCCGGCGGAGCAGCGCGTCCCAGAGGCGGCGCGCGGAGGAGGTTGCCGGGCCGGCGAGCGCGAGGCGCGCCGCCGCGTCGCGCGGACGGGAAGAATCTAGAAGCGCCGAGGCGACCAGGAGGTGGGTGCGCGCGGTGGGGCGCACGGAGTTGGCGACCGCCTGCGAGGCGAGCGCGCCGACGAGGCGGTGCCTCCGCCGGCGGAGGAGCGCCGCCAGTAGGATGTCCACGCGGCGCGGCGTGACGGCCCTTCCGAGCTTGACCAGCGACGGGAGCGGCGGTGGTGGTCGGGGCTCGCCGCCGGCGAGCGGCATGGCGGAGGGTGGTGGTGGTGGCGCCGCCGCCGCGTGGGAAGCGAAGCGCAAACGTTCGAAACGTTGGAAGCCGATGGCGTGGGCCGAATTTGGATACGAGCTTGTTTGGATCTGGGCCTGAATAGATGTGTGCTTGTATTGGATCTGGGCCTTTTTGGATATGGGCTTATTTAGGTGAGGCGTTTCGAGTCGGAAGCGAGAAGGGGAGAAGAGGAAGATGCAGCAAGCGCAGGCGTCGGCGGCGGTGGTGGCCGCGCCGGTGGCGGCGGCGGCGGCGGGGCACCAGCACGAGGGGGCGAGGGGTGACGCGCCACCGAAGCAGGTGGCGCAGGCGATGGAGCGGCTGGGGCGGGCGGGGCGGCTCATCGCGGACATCCGGCTGGGCGCGGACCGTCTGCTCGAGGCGCTCTTCTTCGCCGGCGACGCGCCCCCGCACAGCGCGCCGCAGCACGTGGAGAAGACCGCGCTCGCCGTCGCCCAGGAGGAGGCCGCCATGCACCGCCACTTCGACGACCTCCGCGCGCTGGGAAGGTAAATCCATGCCCCCAAACTCTCCTATCTTGATTCAGAAGTTCTTCGTCGATTCCTCAATCTTTGACTGTTACTTCGCAAAATACAACTAATTCCCTCCGAGAAGAACCATTCCCGTCATGATTCCACGGTTGCAGTCTCAAAATGAAAAAGAAACATTCCCGTCATGATACCACGGTTGCAGTCTCAAGAAGAAAAAGGAAAACCCTTGTCTAGATAATTTCTGGAAATTGGTGGCTGGGATATTGATTTAACTTCTTTGTATTGTATGATTGGACTTTTTTTAAAGTAATAATCTCCTTCCCAGTTTAGGCATGGCAGCACATTTTTTTCCACTAAATTGTTCTGTAATAATGGTTAATCACCTCAAACTGATGCCACACCCTTCTTTGGTGTTATCGAATTGCTTGTATCTTGTGAAACCCTTCGACCTATGAAACCTTGCTACGAGAGATGCACGGACAGGCTTAACTGCTCAACTTTGGTATATGAACTTTAGCATTCTAGAATATTGGCTGGGTGCCTGGGTCTATCAGATTGGGATGCATTTCTGGAACTCGCGTTCCTTGGCTTGTAATAGAGCAATATTTAACCTTAATTGAACAGCTTCAGCTCGAACTTGTTTTGGGGCTGTTTGGATCAGGGACTAAAATTTTAGTCCCTGTCACATCGGATGTTTAACACTAATTAGAAGTAGCCTATGTGATGCTACAGTACACATGTGCTAATTATGGATTAATTAGGCTTAAAAAAATTGTCTCGCGAATTAGCTCTCATTTATGCAATTAGTTTTATTATTAGTCTACGTTAAATACTTCTAATTAGTATCCAAACATCCGATGTGAGGGACTAAACACCACCTTAGTGCCACTCAGGGCTCGAACTAGTTTTAGTATCACTCGTGGATGGTAAGGATATAGGGTAGGTGCTCACTCTATAATATTGTCTCAGCAGAGCAGTTATGTGTTGGGTACAATTGTTTACATGTGACCACTTGACCAGTCGTTTGTTGAAGAAGTCTGCAGGCATTTGGAAAATCCATATTTCATGGCAACATGGTACTATTCTGTCTGATGAATAAAATGTCCAGGCAATATGAACTGCTTGTTAAACGATGGCTTTTGAGTCTTTCTGCGACCTGAAGTTGCTAGATAAACGGAAGATGAAATTTGCAGGTGATATAGTTATGATTTTAGACAGAATAGTTAGTTTGCGAAAATCCTGAAGTTAGGAGTACTAGATAAGCTTAAGCCATGTGACTGAGATTTTTTAAGTCAAAGGATATTAGGAGCCATCTTCAATAAAGTTAGGTATGTGAACAGGATGGATTCACTCGATTTCGCTGGTGCTTTCTTATTGTTCTTTCACAGTATTCTTGTTATAGTGTTTGGGTTAGTTGTGCTTGTTGTTATTCATGATGTTTTTACTTTGTGATGAACCATCAATCATTGCTTACACAGTTCTCCTGGTAAGTTCCAATTATTTTTATTGAACTTCAAGTTTCAAGTTCCACTATTTCTTCATAAGTGTTGGCCTAGCCAACTGAAAGTAAAGATCTAGTTTTTAAACTGTAGCCTAATAAATATCTTGTATCCATTGCTGTTAGGAAGGCAATTGGAAGAGTCTGGAGTTCTAAATGGAGCCCTTAAAGCCAGAGGCAATTCATGGGGCTTGCACATGCCACTTGTTTGTCCAGATGGTGCAGTTGTGGCATATGCTTGGAAGCGTCAGCTGGCTGGTCAGGCTGGTGCGTCAGCTGTTGACAGAACTAGGTAATTTCATTACATCATTGTTGTGTTGTATGTTTGCTGCCACAATATGATGTGCTTATTTGTCTTATTTATATTCTGTTGATGTGTGAGATTTCATCAACTGTGCATTGCAGAATGCAGATTAAATATTTATACCATGTTGTTTCTTCCTGCGATATACGATAATTTTCTTGGCCGATAAATTTGTACTGTTGTTTCCCTCTTTCCCCTTTAAATTTGTACTGTTGTTTCCCTCTTTCCCCTTTTTCCCTTATTTCTCCTTTTCCCTCTTTTGTTTCTTCTTTTGCACTTTGCTTTCTCTAATCCTTCTAATATGATAATTACATCCTTCCAAGGTGTGGAGTGCTTTTGTAGGAATTGAAGTGTTAGTTCAGTTCTTGTTTTCTTTGCATCCATATTTTATTTTGAATTTTACACACAATGCATCGGAAATATTCCAACGCCCTTCATTCATGTGCTTCTTTAGATGTAAGTACTTATGTTGAAGGCTTCAAGCCTTCGGATCATCCCCTAGTCCCCATGACAAGATACCCGAAGTTTATTACTATTTACAAAAATGGGTTGCTATACTAAACTTAACAGCTATCAGCCACATGCGATTGTACCTAGTGGCCTGGCCTCACCTTTTTTAAATTTAAAATTTAAAATATGCCACTGCTTAATGCACAAATTATTTGGCTTGTGAACAGGCAAGGACATATGGAATTTTTATTATCCATTTATCATGTGTTTATAATGTTCAGAGGTATATCAATTTCAGGTTTATGCTAACATATAGATGTTTCCAGGTTAGCTCTCAAGGCCTTCACTGACCAGAAAAGAAGGTTCTTTCCTCATCTAGATGATGAAGTGTTTAACCATCTGCATGATGGTGAACCTGGTCTCGCTAAAAAGCCAAGGCTGCCTGCTAGCAATGGGGAGCTTGAAGAAAAAACTTTATCTGAGATACTAAAGAATCTAGAAAATGAAGTTCCTAACATGAAAATATTCACATACCGGCGTCTGGATTGGTCAAAAAGAGCTGCATCATTAGCAACCCTTATGAATGATGACTTTGTGGATCCATCTAAGGAGCTGAACCTGCAAAACATGAGCAAATCGGGATCTGGTGATACAACTCCAATAGATCAGGTTGCGATAATTGAGTTGCTAGCTCCTTCTATATTTAGAGCTATAGTATCACTGCATCCTGCAGGATCTACTGATCCTGATGCTGTGGCTTTCTTCTCTCCTACTGAGGTAATCATGTTTTCCAAAAGCTAACTTGTCAATTAGTGGTCATGGATGCACAATACCTTTTCTTAATGTTGACACATGAAGTGAATCTTATATTAGGGAGGAAGTTACCTACATGCAAGAGGCCTATCGGTGCATCATGTTTTTAAGCATGTATCGGTAAATGCTTCTTCTGTGTTCTCTTTTAATATTGTTTTCAATAAGAGGGCATTACGGTGTAACGAATACACTGTTTTTTATTATATGTAGGAGCATGCAGATAAAGCATTGCAATACTTTGTCAGTGTGGAACCAACTAAATCACTTTCTCTGTTGCTGGTAAGTTTCAACAAGAATTGGTAAATTGTTCAGAATAGTAATCCGGTTTTTTTCAAAGGTTCATTAAAATTGTTTTTACTCATCGTTATTTCCTTTATTTTGAACAATCCTATTGCAATAACGTCACATTGTAATGCTAATTATTTAACATGTTAACTTCTTGCAGCGTTGGATTGCCAGCTATCAGACTCTATTTACAAAAGTTTGCAGGTACACACACATATTATATACTTCCTCCGTTTCACAATGTAAGTGTCTAGATTCATTAGCATAAATATGAATGTGGAAAATGCTAGAATGACTTACATTGTGAAACGGAGGGAGTATCTAACAGATGTCTCTTGTATTATCGTCACAATTTTACATTCCACTACATAAGTAACACTCTTCATTACTTTGCGTGCAGTAAATGCGGACGGCTTTTGCTGATGGACAAGTCTTTGGCTCTGCTTTTACCCCCTGTCCAGCGCCCATACCATCATCAGACTTCTAGTGTTGGTTCAGATCCTCAGGATGCCTATCACATTGGATGTTCTTCCTATGATGCCTGACTCTTCTAATGAACTCTCGACTTTTAGCTAGGATGTTTCAATTCTGAGGATATATTGCCTGACAAACATGTGCAACGACTGACTAATTTGTAATGGCAGTTCTAGATTCTTTTTTTCCATGGGGTTCCTGCAGTGTAGCTGTTAATTTTCTACATAGAAAAAGGCGTGGTTATTTGATGAGTTACTGTAGTTGCAGTTTCATCTTGGTAGCATGCATTTCAGGAACAGATGGTGTAAAACTTGGAAAGGTGCTTTGAGTCATTTTTTGTGAATTTCAATTATCATTTCGGCCCTCTTTGGAATGTGGCATTTTCCTTTTGGTAACATTTTGTGAATTTTCTACCAAATTCCAAAGCATGTTCTTAATAAGTGATGTCTGCCGATTAGGCCGGTCATACTGCTGATCCATGGACTTGAAACTTCAATACTGACTTTACGTATTGTACTCAAATTGCCCAGTAAACTAGTCTCTTGGTTGGAACAAAGAATTTAAGAGTATTTTTCCTTTTGGAAGAGAAAATGCATCCAGTTTTTTTCTACATCTTTCCTTTACTATGAAACTTTTATGGAATACATGTGCTTAAATGAGTCGTGCTGGGGTCTGGGAATCATTTGATCTGCATAATTTTAGTCACGGGGACAATGAAAGGCTAGTGACAGGGAAAGAGCTGAACGGCAAGAATCTACTCCCTCCGATCGTGATTTGTTCAGTTCGCTGGTACTCCCTAATACGGGATATGTTAGTGTTCAAACTAAGATATGTTTTATCTACGATTTATTTTTATGGGATGGAGGGAGTACTTTTTAACTCTAGGGGTAAGATATGTTTTATCTACGATTTATTTTTATGGGATAGAGGGATTACTTTTTAACTCTAGGGGTAATAACGACTTGCCATTTGTCATTCCACTCATTTTTAAAAGTTCTTCTAATGAAAACAATACTGTACCAAATTTTAGGAATGTGGATTTTAACAATACCAAATTTTTGAAAGGTGGATTTTGGTAATAAATTGAACAGGTACTTCATATTTATGGCAAGTTTCCAGTCATATTTTTAAGGAAGTTCCAGTCATGTTTAGGCTGTGTTCTTTGCTCCCATCTTCCAACTTTCACTCTCTCATTTTTCACACGCATGTTTTTCAAATAGAAAAGCTAATTTATTTTTATAAATAAACTTATATAGGAAAGTTCTAAAAAAATATATTAATCTATTTTTTTATTTTTTTACTAACAACTTATAATTAATCATATTCACTCCATCGCTCAGTGTTGCACTAGAGATGAAAGATTCTCAACCCCTGCAAAACCACGCAGCCAGGTCCCTGTGTTCTCTCCCACGATAACTTCCATCCCTATTTTTTACTTGCACGCTTTTTAAATTGCTAAACAGAATATTTTTTTTAAAGTTTCTATAGAAAGTTGCTTTAATAAATCATAATAATTTATTTTTTAAGTTTTTCTAGATAATACTTAATTAGTTATGTGTTAATTAGAACCCAGCCCAAAAGGCCTATCATCCCCGGCCCACGTAGTAAGACAAAAGCTCGGAAAGGCCCACGTGGCGCACCACCTCACGTCGCCACCGACTTGATTTCCAATCCCTCAAATACACTGTTACGCCACGTCGCCCAACTTTTAGTAACGGCACCAATCTCTCTTCCCCCCCACAAACCTGAAAAACGCCGTCGCCGGCTCGCCGCCGGGATGGTGTTCCTCCGCGCGCCGGACGGCAGGACGCGCCACGTCGACCTCGACCCCACCACCGCCACGCTCGCCGACCTCACTGCCTCCGCCTCCCTCGTCTGCGGCGGCGCCGCGCCGCCGCAGCTCCGGCTCTACCTCTCCCACCGCCGCCTCCTCCCGGCCGAGCCGTCCCCTCTCCTGGCGTCCCTCCGGGTATCGCCCTCCTCCTCGCTGCTCGTCCACCTCCCCCTCCTCGGAGGCGGCGCGATGGCGTCCCCGACCCCGACCACCCCCTCGGCGCCTCCGCCGCTACCCGTCGCCTGCGCCGCGCGCTACGACTTCCTCAACTCCAAGCCGCCACCCAACTACGTGGCGGGACTGGGACGCGGCGCCGCCGGGTTCACCACCCGCTCGGATATCGGGCCCGCCATGGGGCGCGGCCGTGGGAAGCCGCCTGGGGACGACGGCGACGACGATGGCGGCGACGACGAGGTGGAGGAGAAGGGGTACGACGATAACCACAAGTTCGACGAGTTCGAGGGCAACGACGCCGGCCTCTTCTCCAACGCCGGCTACGACGACGACGACGACCGCGAGGCGGATGCGGTCTGGGAGGGCATCGACCGGAGGATGGACTCGCGTCGCAAGGACCGGCGAGAGGCGCGGCTGAAGCAGGAGATCGAGAGGTACCGTGCGTCCAACCCTAAAATCACCGAGCAATTCTCCGATCTGAAGCGGAAATTGGTCGATTTGTCAGCGCAGGAGTGGGAGAGAATACCGGAGATTGGGGATTATTCGCTTCGGCGCAACAAGAAGATGCGATTTGAGAGCTTTGTCCCGGTGCCTGACACCCTGCTCGAGAAGGCCCGGCAGGAGCAGGGGCATGTCACCGCATTGGACCCCAAGAGCCGTGCAGCCACCGGTGGCGCAGAGACGCCATGGGCGCAGACTCCGGTGACCGATCTGACAGCCGTCGGCGAAGGCCGTGGCACCGTGCTTTCTTTGAAGCTGGACAGGTTATCCGATTCAGTATCCGGTGTCACTGTTGTTGATCCAAAGGGTTACCTGACTAACCTGAAGAGTATGAAGATTACTAGTGATGCTGAAATTTCTGACATAAAGAAGGCACGGTTGTTGCTCAAGTCAGTGACACAGACGAACCCGAAGCATCCACCGGGATGGATTGCTGCTGCTAGGCTTGAAGAGGTTGCCGGCAAGCTTCAGGTTGCTCGGCAGCTCATCCAGCGTGGCTGCGAGGAGTGCCCCATGAATGAGGATGTTTGGCTCGAGGCATGCCGGTTGGCCAGCCCAGACGATGCAAAGGCCGTGATTGCCAGGGGTGTGAAGGAAATTCCCAATTCTGTGAAGCTGTGGTTGCAGGCAGCGAAGTTGGAAACTAGTGATTTGAATAAGAGCAGGGTTTTGAGAAAAGGGTTGGAACACATTCCTGATTCAGTCAGGCTGTGGAAATCAGTAGTAGAGCTTGCAAATGAGGAGGATGCAAGGCTGTTGCTTCACAGGGCTGTGGAGTGCTGCCCACTCCTTTTGGAACTGTGGCTTGCATTAGCAAGGCTGGAGACGTATGACCAAGCAAAGAAGGTACTTAACAAGGCAAAAGAAAAGCTCCCTAAGGAGCCTGCCATCTGGATTATGGCTGCAAAGCTGGAGGAAGCTAATGGAAACACCGAGTCAGTAAACAAGGTGATTGAGAGAAGTATAAAAACTTTACAGGGAAAAGGATTGGGTATTGACAGGGAGGCATGGCTAAAGGAAGCAGAAGCTGCTGAGCATGCTGGATCTGTGATGACTTGCCAGGCTATTGTGAAGAACACTATTGGCGTTGGTGTTGATGATGAAGACAGAAAACGCACATGGGTTGCTGATGCTGAGGAATGCAAGAAGCGTGGTTCAGTTGAGACAGCCCGTGCCATCTATGGACATGCGCTCAGTGTCTTCAAATTCAAGAAGAGTATTTGGTTGAAAGCGGCTCAGCTTGAGAAGATACATGGGACTGAGGAGTCTCTTTATATTCTCCTCAGTAAGGCTACAACATACAATCGACATGCGGAAGTGCTATGGCTTATGTATGCAAAGGAGAAATGGCTGGCTGGAGACGTCCCTGCTGCCCGGACCATTCTTCGGGAAGCTTACGCTTATCTTCCCAATTCAGAGGAGATCTGGCTAGCTGCCTTCAAGCTTGAGTTTGAGAACAATGAACCAGAGAGAGCAAGAATTCTTATGTCAAAGGCCAGGGAAAGAGGAGGCACTGAGAGGGTCTGGATGAAATCTGCCATTGTTGAAAGGGAGTTAGGGAATGTAGACGAGGAAAGAAAGCTGTTGGAGGAAGGTCTGAAGTTATTCCCCTCATTCTTCAAATTGTGGTTAATGCTTGGGCAAATGGATGACCGGCTTGGTCATGTAGCCAAGGCAAAGGAGGCTAATGAGAATGCACTGAAACACTGCCCGAGTTGCATCCCTCTTTGGCTCTCTCTAGCTAATCTAGAGGAGAAGATAAATGGCTTGAGCAAGTCACGTGCTGTTCTCACCATGGCAAGAAAGAAGAACCCAGCTACACCTGAACTCTGGCTTGCAGCAGTTCGAGCTGAATTGAGGCATAGGAACAAGAAGGAAGCTGATGCTTTACTAGCCAAGGCATTGCAGGAGTGCCCAACAAGTGGTATCTTGTGGGCTGCAGCTATAGAGATGGTGCCACGTCCCCAACGTAAAGCAAAGAGCTCGGATGCTATAAAACGATGTGACCATGATCCCCATGTCATTGCAGCCGTGGCTAAACTTTTCTGGCATGATAGGAAGTTTGATAAAGCTAGGAGTTGGTTGAACAGAGCTGTTACTCTTGCTCCAGACATTGGAGATTTTTGGGCCTTGTACTACAAATTCGAACTACAACATGGAAACGCTGATACACAAAAGGATGTTGTACAACGATGTGTTGCATCAGAACCAAAGCGTGGAGAGAGATGGCAAGCAATAGCGAAGGCTGTTGAGAACTCACACCTGTCGATTGAGGCCCTTCTGAAGAAAGCTGTGGTGCCTCTTGGCCAGGATGAAAATCCAAATGCTGTAGATCCCTAGTCTGTGTCACTTTTAACTTTAAATTAAGGTATTTGGTGCAATCTGTTCTCAGTCTTCTCTCATAGAGAACTTTGCTATTGTGTCCTTTATTGCCATACTTTATGAGGTCATATAGAAATGCTTTTCGCTGTGTTCTATTTTACTGTTCAGCTATAAGATATACAGTATTTATTATTTAAGAAATATCATGACCAGTTTTTAAGATTTGACCTGCAAGTAATTTGTTTGAGACAAGCAGTGTTATCATTTATTTTGTTGGTATCATTAAGTAGAGCTTAAAATCTAGCTAGGTCAAGGTAGTCGGAAAACTCAATTATAAGCACTACGACTATGAAAATCTGTTGATGCTGTATTATGCTGCTGTGCACAAATGCAGCAAAATCCATGGTAATTATACAATCGTGTTTATTCTTGGCATGGCCTTAAGGTTCTGAAAGAATATACTTATCACCTTCTCGTCTACTTAATTATATTTCGGTTGAAGATTGATTTTGTTTTACTCCTTAGGTCGACTATGTTACCTCAACTGAAGTTTTTGGGGAATGTGGTGTGGAAATTCTAGGTCAAAATTTGTCAATCTTACTACTTCTGTGCCATAATATAGCAACCTAGTATATGTCCAGATTCATAGTATTAGGATATGTTACATCCTATACTAGCAAGATTATGGGACAAAGGGAGTAACATTGATTACTGAGCAATCTGACTAAAAACTCACCAGGGGGCTGCTCCAACCATTTGTGATTTTTGAATGTGCGTTTTAGCCAGTATAATGGTCAAGCTATCTAATTTTGCGAGAAAACATAATAATTATCCTCTTCCAATTCTAACCGTTGGAGCAGTTGGTTGATAAAATGTCTAGGACAATATACCACTTTCAGGAGCATAATTTAATTTCTTTTTGTTACCAAATTTATATTTAACTTTTGTAAGAAATCAAGCAAATAACTATGTAACATGTTCTGCTCACAGGTCTTCTTCTGCAGGTCGATAAAGAAATATGTAGAGAAAGAAATACAACTAGACAGTGAACCAGGCTTCTGCTACGACCTCGCATTCTCTACCCACCGAACTGATTGCTGCAGTCCCTCAACCGTGAAGCTTACCTGAAGAAGCACCAGGCATGCCATTGCTCCAATGTGATTGGCTATCTCCAGTTAAAACCTATATCGTTTTTATGTCCTTAATGGTTAGTAATATTCTTGAACTACCATGACCATGTAGACATTGTCCTTGAGATACCTACCACAAATTCTTAGCTTGGTGTATTTGCTAGTCGTCACTAGATTCTCAGGAATGATGCAATGTTTCTTGGGGCTCTATTTATTCTCTGTGCACTAGCGACTTTTTCTATGGTTATAATAGCTCTGTTTGCCAGTTAGCCACATTGTATGTGGATTAGTTTGTGATTGACGAAATACATGTTTGCAAGTGTTCTAACTTTATTTGAGTTTAGTTTTCTAATTTAATTCCGTGGCAAAGAATTGCTTGCAAGTAACAAATTAGTTCTAAATCTGAGGTTCCCAGTAGAGCCAGTTTTCTTATTTGGCAGGTCATTCAAAACTTCTTTTGCAAAGGCACAAACGTAGTGCTGATTGTTACAGATATAATTTAGATAAAATTAGTACACATATATCTTGCATCTTTGTTTTTGTTAGTTTATTTTTATGTTTGTTGAAACCACACCTTCTGGCCAAGCCTTAAACAGTTATATGAAGGACTTATCTTGTTGCAAAATGCTACCGCATTGTATGAATCATAATTGAACCTTCTTAATAGATCTTCTATATAATCCCAGTACATGCCTTCCTTGTTTTACCTGCGTCTGGCTGTGAACCATCATATCGATTAAATAAAGATTTTAGTTTTACTTATTTAAATTTCATTTAGAAAATCTCTGGCAGACCAGGAGTATGAAGCATTACAAGATCAACTTTCAGGGAAGATGATCAATTTTCAAACAGTTTTGTGTATAAATGGGACAGTCCCACTGCTGCCTTCCTTGGCGTCGGCAGAAGAGCTTTGTTCTACATGTAAGGTATAGTGTTATACAGATATCATGCCATCAAATGAATGTTTCTTTCGGGAAATCTCTTCTCCGTTTCATGTGACTAAATTATACAATTGTGAAGAAACTTTATTTCACCTAGAATATTCATGTATTCCATTTGCATACTATACTTAAACAAGAAAGGGTTAGTGCTTGCATTTGATATGGGCATCCAATGCAATGCTTAAAATATTATAATACTTACACTAGAAAGCTATAGAGGCATTAATTGTGACGGACATCTGGTAGCAGTGTATGCACGATCTAAAATTTTGAATCATCTAACTGAATTTCTTTTTTTTTCAATTGTAACTAATCTTTCTCTCTTATTTGTCTTTTAGGTAATTATCATTGTGAAAATACTGTTGTATGGGGTGAGGCTAAGATCAATTTTTTGCCTTCATATATTGTTGGAGGGCAAACCCCTCAAGCGGCAAGCGGGGGACCGTGGGACCCCCTTTCCGATTCGAACCGGGGACGCGGGTGAAGGATCAAGAATCGTTGGGGAGAGAGTGAGAGGGGGTCGGGCCCCTCGTGAGCGATGAAAGATGCTGGGGGTTTAGACAGGTTCGGCCGCCACGGAAGCATAATACCGTACTCCTTTGTGTGGTTGATTTTGGTGGGTGTATAAGTGCTTTCTGTTTTTGGGATTCATCCCCTCTCCACTGGGGCATGGACCTCCTTTTATATCTCAAGAGGTTACCACAAACACCCAAGACCTAGCTTCAAGGGTAAGGAAAACATTCTTTATAGGCAATTAATGCTTGTCTTGTCTTCCTACGTGCGGAGCCATGCGCGCCTTACCGCGGCGTGGTCCATCCCATCATGCCGAGCGACACGGCCGGACACCAGTGTCATTCCTTCTTAATTAACGACGACTTCCGGCCGCCCGTTCCCACCGTTGGGCGGGGATTTCTCGAATGGACTGGTATAAGAAGATTTGGTCTGGGTTCAAATGAGAGGCAAAAATCCGCTCATTAATGGCAACTAGACAGGGCGGCGCAGACCACGTCCCCTGCCAGCAGCAGGCGCACGCGTAGGGCGCCCTGTCCCCCGTTACATCAGTCACTCCGGTCTCTGAGTGGCCGGTTAGTGCGCCTGCACGCCGCATTTAATGCGACGTGCCACGCTGACACCCCTCAATAAATGTGGTAGGTGGGCGCTGAGAGCGCCCGCCGAAGCCGCGCACACGAGGCGGAGCATGGAGGGGGTCGGGGCGACCCGACCCCTGCCGTGGGAGGTAGCCAACACATCAACCCCGGGCACGACCCTCGAGGGGAAAAGCGCCATGTGGGCTTGAGGTGGCCTTTTCCCTCCATACGTGGTACCCCCGGGCCCATATCACCGACGGTAGCCCCCAGCGTTAGCTCTGACCGGTTCTCTGCAGACGGCCAGGGTTGACGCCACTCCTCTCGGTCAATGGCTTGTGGACCCAGTCTTCGTCCCACGTGAACAGATTCAACGAGTGTGGCCCCCACGCCCAGGCGGGGCTAGAGCCACGAGATATACCTCGAAAACACAGAATCCGAGCGAAGTGGGATTGCCTCCTCGGAAATGATGGGCCATCACTTCGTGATTACCGCATCTTACGAGGGGGGGCGCGAAGATAATGATGTGCGCACGAAACAAAGAGGGCAGTTCTTCGCGGTAACCGTGCGCAATTAGGGCAGTCGTGGCCCCACCCGCATTTTGACCGAAATAGCCGCGCGTGTGCTGGAAACGGGCGCGTGGTGAACGGGACGCGAGAATCGAGGGGGTGGAGGAAGTGGCCGCGAGAAACGAGGAGCCGAGGTGCAGAGGGGAGGATAAAGGGCGCACGGAGGGGTTTTCTTCCCCCCTCCCCCGCCACTTTGCTTCCGCCGCTCTCCCGCGCCCCAACTCAACTCGCGTCTTTCTCTTCCTTCGTCGCACTCTCGCTCTCTGTTCCCCTTTTGACGACGTCATGACGCGTAGCTCGGCGCCACTCGATGGCAGCATCCTTCCCCCTATCGCATTACAAACTTGAGGTTCGCGGGGTTGCCGAGGAAGTTCGTGCCGATGCCGTCCAGGCGGGCGACGGTGATCTACGGCGAGGCTCGTCCGGCACCGCAGTACCCCGAGCGGTCGGTCTTCTTCCTCTCCTACGCCGTGTTGGATTTCTACGGGATCCAGATGGCGCATCTCACCCCGAACGCCGTGCTGACTCTGGTCATCTTCGTACATCTACGCGAGATGTTCATCGGGGTGAGATCATGCCTCCAGCTCTTCCGATGGTTCTTCACCATGCAACTGGTGTCTCCCTTGACGGAGGCCGGGGGCTGCTACTTCCAGCCGCGGCCCAACACGTAGCAGCGCTACATCGGGCAGACGCTGCGCAAGAAGTGGGACGATTGGGTCTACACCATCCTCCCCGACCACCCCCGCCTCTGGCTCCCCACCGCACCGCTGGTGCAGACAGCGAACTGGCGGGAGGCGCCGGTGCTGGCGGACGTGTTCGACGCGGCCCTCGATCGCCTCGCCGGGCTACGGTCCTTGGGGTTGAACGGCACTATGGTCTTCGGCGATTACACTCGCCGGCGGCTCGCGCCACTCCAAGAGCGTGCTCGGGGCGCGTGGACATACACCGGCCCGAACGACTCCACCCGGACCCACCGGGGGAGACATGGGACTGGAGTTTGAGCAACCTGAAGGTGGTGGTCCAGAGGGTGCTCAACCTTGTCGATGTCGAGCCATCGCTGGACCCCGAGGGCATCCTCACTCTCTACTGCGACTCAGAGCGAGACTCCATTCTGGCCATTATGTAGACGGTGGCTGCCGATGTGGGGCGCAGACGGTGGTTCTCCCTGAACGCGGGTGGCTCCCCCTCGGCACGGAGGAGGCGGCGCGCGCTGCGGTTTGGGAGGCCGCGGACGTCATCGTGGGCTAGTTCGAGGGGACGCCCCCCTCCCCCCCCTCCCCTTCACCTTCGCTTCTCCCTCCGACGACAAGGAAGATGTGGGCGAATCCGAGGACGCCGAAGCCTGGGAGAAGCCCGGTGACGACGATGCGGCCGACGCTCTAGGTCCTTTGCGGGGAGCGGGGAAAGCTAACCCGCACTGTGCCTTACCCCCCCTCCCCCCCGCATGTTAAGCTTTTGTAAGCGAACGACTGCCTTGCTCGCCGTATGTCTTATCCACGTTTGTTGTCTTTCATATGCCTACATCGAGATTTCCATATGTTTGTGAGTTTTGCGATTGGCGGAGGGTGCCAACCCACTTCTTGCTACCGCCGAGCCTACTTGACTGGCGTCCGGGCTCGAGCTGCGTTCTCACGCGACAGGGGCTGGCACTAGAACCGTAGGGGAGATCCACTGGCGAGGCTAGCCAGGGTGAGGGTGTTGCGACCGGGGGTCGGGGACGAGCTGATCTCGGCCCTTCCGAAGCCCCCTGCTTTCGCAACACCTCGGGGCACGGCTCGCGTCTGGCCCCTCTTGGCGTCTAGACGGCCCGAGTCACCGAGAGCAAAGCAAGCGCTGAGAGCGCCCCAGTTCGAGCAAGCGCTCGAGAGAGGAAGGCAAAAGTGGGCTAGCGGATAAGGTAGAGACAACAAAAAAATGTTTGCTATTTAATAGGTACAATAATACAAGTGCTGGCAGCCCCCGGCCAACGCGGCACGACGTGAAGGTCGTGCGGGGTTGGCCCGAGCCCGAGGTACAAACACTTGTTGTCTTCACGGGTACAACTTGCGGAGGTGCTCAATGTTCCACGGGTTAGGTAGCTCTGTGCCGTCCTCCGTGGGCAGTCGAACAGAGCTCGGCCGAGGGACTCCGATCACTTTGAATGGTCCCTCCCACATGGGGGAGAGCTTGCTCAAGCCCACGCACGCATTTGGACGCGGCGCAAGACTAGGTCATTTACTTGTAGTGATCAGGTCCGGACATAGCGCTGGTGATAGCACTACAGGCTCTGCTGGTAGCAGGCGGCCCGAAGGGCTGCGTGTCGCCTTCGCTCCTCGAGGTAGTCGAGGTCGTCACGTCGGAGCTGATCTTGATCAGCCTCAGCGTACATCATGGCCTGGGAGGAGCCCAGGGTCAGCTCGGATGGGAGAACATCCTCGGCCTCGTACACAAGGAATAAAGTGGTTTCTCCAGTTGCACGGCTCGGGGTGGTCCGGTTGGCCCAGAGCACCGTGGGTAACTCATCAAACCATGAATCCACGTGCTACTTGAGGACATTGTAAGTCTTGGTCTTGAGGCCCTTGAGGATCTTCGCGTATGCGCGCTCCACTTGACCGTTGCTTTTGGGGTGGACGGGTGAGGCGAAGCAGAGCTTGATGCCCATGTCTTCGCAGTAGTCGCCAAAAAACTCACTAGTGAACTGGGTGCCGTTGTCCATGATGATGCGGTTAGGCACCCCGAAGCGGGTAGTGATGCCCTTGATGAACTTAAGGGCCGAGTGCCTATCGATTTTCACGACAGGGTAAGCCTCGGGCCACTTGGTGAACTTGTCGATGGTGACGTAGAGGTACTCATACCCCCCGCGGGCCTTCTAGAAGGGCCCAGGATGTCCAGCCACCAGACTGCGAACGGCCAGGAGAGCGGTATTGTCTACAAAGCCTGGGCCGGCTGATGGGCCTGCTTGGCATGGAACTGGCATGCCCGGCACCGCTGGACCAAGTCGGCGGCGACCTGGAGCGCGGTTGGCCAGTAGAAACCTTGTCGTAAAGTTTTGCTGACCAAGGTGCGCGAGGAGGTGTGGGCACCGCACTCGCCTTTGTGGACATCAACGAGGAGCTCGATGCCCTTCTTCTGAGGGATGCACTTCAGGAGGACTCCATTGGCGCTGCGTCGGTAGAGGGTCCCTTCCACCAACACATACCTTTTGGAGACTCGAGCGATTCGCTCGCTCCCTTCGCGATCCTCTGGTAGAGTCGCGTCTTGGAGGAATGCTTGGATCTCCGTCATCCAAGCAACCTGTTGAGGGGCGTCGGTGCCGGACCCTAGGGCCCGGATTCTATCGGGCTCCTGAGGCTGCATGGTCGCGTCGGGCTCCCGCACGGGGGGATCAAGACGCGCAGATGGATGAGCGAGCCTTTCTTCAAAGGCGTCGGGTGGGGTTGGAGCTCGCGAAGATGCGAGCCTCGATAGCTCATCGGCGAGCGTGTTCTCCCATCTGGGCACGTGCCGAAGTTCTAACCCATCAAAGTGGCTCTTCATACGTTGCACTTCTCGGACGTAGGCCTCCATTTGAGGGTCGGAGCATTAGTACTTCTTAAAGACTTGGTTGATGACCAGCTGAGTCGCCCAACACCAGGAGGCAGCGGATCCCCATTCCGGCCGCCACCCTGAGTCCCACAGGGAGTCCTTCATATTCCGCCATGTTGTTGGTTGCTCGAAAATCTAGGCGAACCACATACTTGAGGATGTCGCCGGTCAGTGAGGTCAAAGTGACCCCGGCACCGGCGTCCTACAAGGTGAGGGAGCCATCGAAGTTCATCACCCAGTGCATGGTCGATTGGCTATGATTGGGGGCATCTCCAAGCTCGGGGGCGTAAGGCCCAAGCGTTGGGTCGGGATCAACTGATGGGGTCCATTCTGCCACGAAGTCGGCGAGGGCCTGGCTCTTGATTGTGTGGCGTGGCTCAAAGTGGAGATCAAACTCCGAAAGTTCGATGGCCCACTTGACCACCCGCCTCGTACCCTCTCGGTTGTGCAATATCTGACCGAGAGGGTAGGACGTCACCACTGTGAACCGATGCACCTGGAAGTAGTGATGCAATTTCCTCGATGCCACTAGAACTGCGTACAGCATCTTCTGGGCTTGAGGATAACGGGCCTTGGCATCCTGCAGCGCCTCGCTAACAAAGTAGACTGGCCGCTGCACCTTTCGGTGGGGCCTGGTCCCTTCGCCAGGGGAACTAAGCTCGGGAGGTGCGGTACCTGGGGGGCCTCCTTCAGGTGCTCGCGTCAGCGGCCTCGGGGTCAAGGGTCGTCGGGCCGCCCTTACCCCCGGTGGCCACGTGGCCGTCCCGGGGGTCGGGGGCGCCCGACGCCTCTTGACAAGAGGGCGAGGGGCCGTCCATATGTTGAGGGGGCCCGGGGTTGCCTCCCAACACAGGGGCCTCTCCGACCGTCTCCAGCCCAGACTTGGCCGACGTGCGATGGGGAGGTCGCGACCGAGGGTCTTCCTCGTCGCGCTCCACGACCAACGCCGCACTGATTACCTGCGGGGTTGCCACCAAGTAAAGCAGGAGCGGCTCCTTTGACTCCGGGGCTACCAAGATCGGGGGGAGGAGAGGTAAGCCTTTAATTCATTCAAGGCTCACTCAGCCTCCTCCGTCCAAACAAACGGCCCGGGCACCATGAAGGATAGGCGTAGTGGGCCGCCACCATGAACTTTACCAACACGGCCTCCCGAGCACTGCGTTGTAGGGCATATTGAGATCCGCCACGTCGAAGTCGATCCGTTTGGTACGGAAATTGTAGGGCCCGCCAAAGGTGACGGGGAGCGAGATGTGCCCCAGCGGCCAGGTGTTGCCCGAGGTCACGCCGATGATCAGCAATGACGGCTTGAGCTGCATCCTCGAGGCCTTGATCACCTCGAAGGCTGCGGGGGATAGGATATTGAGGGCCACCCCGCCGTCGATCAAGATGTGCCCTATCTTGACAGTGCATATGGTGGGTGAAACCACCAGAGCTAGTTGACCCACCCCCCCCCATAGCGGCGCTCGCGGGGTGGTCGGTGTCAAGGGCGTTGGTGCCCAAGACAGGGGTCCCCGACTGCGAAGTTTGTAGCCGGAGTTCGCCGGAGTGTCCGGCCGGCCGCCAGACTTGGCAATGGTGATAGGGGGAAGATTTAGAAAGAAGAGAGGGATTAGGAAGAGGATTAATATTGATTGATTTCAGTATTCCCTGGTACAATCTTATATGCTCTTTGGCCGGCTAAATATGGGAACTTAGTCCCTACTTTTAGCATTTCTTATTCTAATCCTTCCAAAAATGACGCCTAGCTACTCTTGTTGGCACTAGCTGCGTCCTTTCCTTTGTTGCGGCGGTGGTACTGATGGCCCCACATGACATCTCTCCCCCTCCCCCTGCAGAAGCAGCTCGTCCTCGAGCTGAAAGCGAGGATAGCGGTCAAGGAAGCTGTCCAGATCTTCCCATGACGCGGACGACTCCGGTTTGCCTTTCCAGTAGACCAGGATCTGGCGAACGTCCCTGGCGAGGCGGGAGCGAGTGACCCGCTATGGTTCCGGGACAACGGCCATTGTGTACGTGGGCAGGGCCGGTGGAGTTGATGGAGGCGTGCCGACGAATTTCTTCAGGAGCACGACGTGAAAGACGTCATGAATGCGGGCGCAAAGAGGCAGCTCGAGGCGGTAGGCAACCTCGTTGATGACCACGGCGACTTGGTACGGCCCATAGTAACGGGGTTTGAGCTTGCCAGACTGGGTTGCATGCAGGGAGGCTGCTGCGCGGTGGCGGAGACGGAGCCAAACCCAGTCGCCGACGTCGTAGCGCACCTCTCGGTGATTCTTGTCGTAGTGACGTTTGTAGACGGCCTGTGCTTGGTCGAGCCGGTAGCGGACGTCGGCGAGGAATTCATCGCGATCCGCCATGTGCTTTGCCACCGCGGCCACCCGAGTTTCACCAGGTTCATAGGAGCGAATGGTGGGTGGATCGCGGCCGTAGACGATCTTGAATGGCGTGTCGCGGAGGGCGGTCTGGCGGTGTTGTAGATGTACTCTGCCCAGGGGAGCCAATGGATCCATTGTCGGGGGGTGATCACCGGTGAAGCATCTGAGGTACATGACGATCTTGTTGGCGGCTTCCATCTGGCCGTCCGATTAGGGGTGGAAGGCTGACGTCATCTGCAGCTTGGCTCCGGTGAGGCGCATGAGCTCGCGCCAAAAGGACGAGGTGAAGACGGGGTCGCGATCCGACACCATGGACTGTGGCACGCCGTGGAGGTGGACAATCTCGGCAAAGAACACCTGGGCGACCGATTCCGCCGTGTATGGGTGTGCGAGGGGGATGAAGTGGCAATACTTGCTGAAGCGGTCGACCACCGTGAGGATGACCGATTTCCCTCCTACGCGCGGCAACGCCTCGATGAAGTCGAGGCCGACGTCGGCCCAAACCGCCGTGGGCACCGGCAGCGGTAGCAGAAGACCTGCCGGGTGGAGATGTTCAGACTTGTAGCGCTGGCAAGTGGCGCAGGCGCGGACGTAGTCTTGTACGATCTTGCGGAGGTTTGGCGAATGGAAATCTCAGCTCAGTCGGTGGAGCGTGCGCTGGACACCTTCGTGGCCGTCGTCGTGGATGGCCGTGATCATCTCGTGGAGAAACAGGGACGATGGCGGCGAGTAGAGGCGGCCTCCGAACGCCACCAGGTCATCGGTGAGGGACCACGAGGCGGCACGTTGGCCCGCGGTGATGTCCCGGAGCGCGATGAGTGCCGGGTCCATGGCATTAGCTTGGCGGAGCCGATCGATGAAGTCGAACTTTGGCCCGGAGATGGCGAGGACAGCCATGTCTTCAGTGTCACGCTTGGACAACGCGTCTGCCACCGTGTTGGTCTTCCCGGCCTTGTACTCCACCGTGAAGTCGAAGCCGAGTAGTTTTCCTACCCAGTGATGTTGCGGTATCGTTGCCAGTCGTTGATCCAGCAAGAACTTCAAGCTAAAATGATCCGTCTTGACCACAAATCGCCGGCCCCATAGGTATGGACGCCAGTGCCGGACGGTGATGACCAGGCCGATCAACTCCCTTTCGTAGGCCGCCAAGGAGTGGTGGCGAGGCGCCACGGGCCTGCTGAAGAATGCCACTGGGTGCTAGCCTTGAAGGAGAACTGCGCCGAAGCCGTAGGTGGAGGCGTCGCACTCAACGGTGAAGGGTTGCGAGAAATCCGGCAGTGCGAGGACGGGCGCGAAGGTGACGGCTGTCTTGAGAGCTTCGAAAGCCCTTGTGGCGTCGTTGTTCCAGGAGAAGCCGTCCTTGCGGAGGAGGGCCGTGAGCGGTGCGGCGATGGTGCCGAAGTTCTTGACGAATCTGCGGTAGTAGTCGGCCAACCCGAGGAATCTGCGAACCGCCCTTGCAGATCGGGGGATAGGCCACTCCTCGACGGCGCGAACCTTGGCTGGATCCATGGCGACGCCGTTGGCCGAGAGTATGTGGCCTAGGTACGAGATGGAGTCAACGCTGAACTCGCACTTTGAACGCTTGACGTAGAGTTGGTGCTGCTGGAGGACGGTGAAGACCGCTCGTACATGTTGCAGATGTTCCGTCCAGGAGTTGCTGTAGACGAGGATGTCGTTGAAGAAGACGAGCACGAAGCGGCGGAGGAACGGCCGCAAGACGTCGTTCATGAGTGCTTGAAACGTGGCCGGGGCGTTGCACAGGCCGAAGGGCATGACGAGGAACTCGTAGAGGCCGTCGTGTGTGCGGAATACGGTCTTGGCAACATCGTCAGGGCGCATCCGGACTTGATGGTAGCCCGAACGTAGGTCCAGCTTGGTGTAGAATCGGGCGCCGTGGAGTTCGTCGAGGAGCTCGTCGACCACCGGGATCGGGTAGGCGTCCTTGACGGTGATGGCGTTCAAGGCGCGGTAGTCAACGCAGAAACGCCACGACTCATCGGGCTTCTTGACGAGCAGCACGGGGGAGGAGAACGCCGACGAGCTCCTGATGATGCCGTGCGTCAGCATCTCGCTACACTGACGTTCAAGCTCATCCTTGTGCGCAGCCAGGTAACAGTAGGGCCGGACCGCCACTGGCAGTGATCATGGAACGAGTGTAATGGCGTGGTCACGAGAACGAGGAGGAGGCATACCCTTAGGTTCGGTGAAGATGGAGGTGAACTCGTCCAGGACGGAGAGCAGGAGGTTGTCGCCGGCCAGTAACTTGAGGGAGGGGCCGGGCGGTCCCGCAACGCCCTGCCAGCACACCATGTGATCCCGGTGCCAGAACGCCATGGTGAGGGAGGCGAAGTCCCACAGGATCGGGCCGAGAGATGCGAGCCACTGTGTGCCGAGCACGATGTCGTAACCGGCGAGAGGGAGGGCGAAGAAATCGCCCGTGAAGCTTTCGTCGCCGATGGAGAACTTGACGCCTTGGTACATGCCTGGGCACGGCACACGTTCTCCGTTCACCACCGTGACTTTTGTCTTGCCGCGGGGAAGGAGCTTGAGTGAGGTGCGAGCAGCGGCCTCTTGGGCGATGAAGTTGTGCGTGGACCCCGAGTCGAGGAGCACCAGCAGGGTGGCGCCGCCGATACGGATGTGCACTTGCATCGTCTCACTGGTACGGACGCTGGCGATGGCGTGAACGGAGATGTGCGGTTCGTCGGTGGCGGAGCCGTCCCCGTCGGAGCCGTCGGCGTCGTCATCGGTTGCCCAGTCGAGGAGGAAGATGCGCTTGCAGACGCGATTGTGGCCGCACCCGAACTTCTCGTTACAGTTGAAGCAGAGGCCGAGGCGGCGCCGTTCCTCCATCTCGGGCTCGGAGAGCCGCTTGACGGGACGACCGTCCACCAACACCAGGGCGGCCGGTGGGGGGGTGCCGGCAGCACCAAACATGGTGGTGGCGCCGGCAGGAGGCCCTTATGTTGGTGGCGAGGAGGCGGTGCAGGAGGCACCCTGAATTGATCGCTGAGCTCCAACTTGCAGGCGAGGCTCATGGCGACGGCGAGGGATTGTGGGTTGTGGATCTCGACGTCGAGGCTGAGGGGCGGCTGGAGGCCCGCCGTGAAGATCTGCACCTTCTGTGTTTCCATGAGGTGGCCGGCGCGCGGCAGTAGAGCCTCGAACCGTTCTTGGAAGTTGACGATGGTCCCGGTGCGTTTGCATGCCATCAGTTCCCCGAGGGGATTGGACCGGAGCGGCGGCCCGAAGCGGAGGTGGAGAAGTTCGGTGAAGCGGCGCCACGGCAGGTGGCCCTCCTCACGTTGGACCTGGATGAACCAGAGTTGGGCGGCGTCCTGCAGGTTGTAGGAGGCCATCCACACCTTTTTCCTCCTCTGCGATGCGCTGTTGGTGAAAATATGACTCACATTGGTTGATGAAGGCGAGTGGATCCACCTTACCATCATATTTGGGGAAATCCAGTTTCTGGAACCTTGGTGGTCGATTGTTGTGGTGCTCGCCGGTGTTCGTCGAGGAAGATGGCGGCCGTTCTGGTGGAATGGCGTCGACCTTGGCCTGAAGGACGGCGACGATGGTCGTGAGGTTGCAGATGAGCGTGGCTAGATCCGTCAGTGTTGGTTCTGCCATGGATGAGACCGACCTTGCTGGTGATGGGGGCGCTGAGTTGGGGCTTGGTGGGTGCGAGGTGGAGGATCGCCTAGAAGCTGATACCAAGTTGTCAAGGGCGTTGGTGCCCAAGACAGGGGGTCCCCGACTGCGTAGTTCGTAGCCGGAGTTCGCCGAAGTGTCCGGCCGGCCGCCGGACTTGGCAGTGGTGAAAGGGGGAAGATTTAGAAAGAAGAGAGGGATTAGGAATAGGATTAATATTGATTGATTTCAGTGTTCCCTGGTACAATCTTATTATAGGCTCTTTGGTCGGCTAAACATGGGAACTTAGTCCCTAATTTTAGCATTCCTTATTCTAATCCTTCCAAAAATAGCGCCTAGCCACTCTTGCTGGCACTAGCTGCGTCCTTTCCTTTGTTGCGGCGGTGGTACTGATGGCCCCACATGACAGTCGGTCTGGCTCACCTTCGACCAGCGCGACTGCAGCGCAGCCTCGTGGGTAGGGACGGCGGCCAGAAGCTCGCGCTTCATGGCCTTGAAGCTTCGACAGGAGGCGCCCCTCCGTCGATGGTGGCGATGACATGCTGCTGCTTTTGGAAGCCGAGGTCTGCGTCATCGGGTTCCTCGACGGGGGCCTTTTCCTTGGCCTCACTTCGCCGGTTGTTAGACGGGGCCGCTGGGGCTTTCTCCTCCCGGCGGCCCTCTTTCCGCTCCTGCTCGTACTTTTTGACACGCTCGACCAAATTCTTGACCGAGCGGCAATCGACAAGGCTGTGGAGGGAGGTGTTGTGCACGGAGCACCATTTGTCCATCGAACGCCCCCGCTGGAGGTGCCGGCGTCCTTCTGCTTGCAGCCCGCAGCCTTCCCCTTGCGCAGGCGCCACGAAGCGCCTTTGGCGGCGAGGACATGGCCCTCGTCATCGGTCGTCATCGGAGCAGGCCGACCTCTTCTTCCTCCACTTCTCCTGCCACACGTTGCGAGCGGCGGGCTCAGGCGCGGCTGTGGCTGCGCCGAAGCCAGAGGAGTTCCAGGTCTAGGCCTCCTCCTTGTGAGCCTCACGGTCCGCGAGCTCAAAGAGCTCTGCGGTAGTCTGGGGCTCCTTAGAGGCTATTTTCTCGAGCATGTGATTGTGCCGCACGCCCCCCCTGAATGCATAGATGACTGCATGGGCGGGGATGCAGGGGATGGTGTTGCGCACCTAGCAGAAACGCTGGATGTACTGCCATGGGGACTCATCGTCCCGCCGCTGTACTGCGTGCAGGTCTGCTTCCTCTCCTGGGCGCGGATACGTTGGGCGGGGATTTCTCAAACAGACCGGTATAAGATTTGGTCTGGGTTCAAATGAGAGGCAAAAAGCCCCTCATTAATGGTGACTAGACGGGGAGGCGCAGGCCACGTCCCCTGCCAGCAGCAGGCACACGCGCAAGGCACCCTGCTCGCTGTCACATCAGTCACTCCGGTCTCGAGTGGCCGTTTAGTGCCCCTGCACGTCGCACCGCGCTGACACCCCTCAATAAATGTGGTAGGTGGGTGCTACGAGCGTCCGCCCAAGCCGCACACACGAGGCGGAGCATGGAGGGGGTCGGGGCGCCCCGACCCCTGCCGTGGGAGGTAGCCAACACATCAACCCCGAGCACGACCCTCCTCGGGGGGGAAAGCGCCACGTGGGCTTGAAGCATCCTTCTCCCTCCGTACGTGGTAACCCCGGGCCCATATCACCGACATATATACTTCAAATCTTTCATATGGAACTTCAATTTATACAGTCTATGCTCTATGCACATTCAGTTCATGTCTTCCCTATGCAATTTTGTTAGAGCAAGTATTGGAGGCAGGCAATTGACCAGTACCGCTCTGTGCCAGGTGAAATTAGTGTGATACACATCAAATTAACAGGGCTTCGTTAATTTTAATGATGGGTCAGATGGGTACTGACTACTTGAGAGAACTAGTGTCCATCACGTCACATGCAGTACTTGATTATCTGAAATTATTCTATGAAACAAAAACCGAGCTGTTTACTTCTTTTGAGGAATTAAATTTCTTGGCAGCGGATATGGATTTTAATAATTCTTATAGATGCTTAATATATGTAGGGAAAAATGAAGGTTTTTGTGGAGTTGACATGCTCTGCTATCTTAATCCTACTTAACCATTTTATCCAAGTTTTTCTGGAATCATTTGCTCTTGTATGTCTTGAAATTTGTTTGTAATGCTTTGCTATCGGTGCATAGCTACTGATAATTTGAGGTCTATTTCAATAACTTCTGTTTCTATCAAAGATTGCGTGTTATTCTGTACGGATGGATAGCTTTCAGCAACTTCCTCTTAAATACTGATAAACATGGAAGTCCACAATCAAAGAACTGGTTGAAGGAAAAGGTTGGAACATGGATGTATGAACGTGATATCTGCATCTAATTGTATACTGTGAATTCATGGGTGATAACTTGATCGGCGATTTACAAATTAAGACTACTTTTAAGATAATGAAGGTGATGTTCATGGATGACCACCTTTTAGGGAATCAAGCTTTGTTTTTCATGCACCAGTAGAATTTCTCGTTCATTTCTTCACTTCTATTTAGGAGTTTAGGATAATATGATTTGAAAACACTTATGATTGGTTGTTTTGAATTGCATTGGTATTTTGGGGTACGGTTTGCTTGCTCAATTTGATGCATATCCTTTTGTTCTTTTGCCGTTTCCAGGGCCTACGTTCGAAGGACCTTCAGCTTCCTGTTATTACCTCCAATATGATGATTGACGCTTTGCTCAAAGGAGGCAGATAGGAATATGCCATGGATATGTTTAGTCCAGAATAATGTGGCCTACAATTTATTTAATGATTATTTTCATTGGAGCTTCTACTGCTTCCCAGCTACCTCTTTCTCTCAAAGAGGAAATATATGCAGCATGTGTAGTCCCTCCCTGAGAAATACCGTTTTCAAGTATCACATGCAGTACTTGATAATCGAAATTCTGCTCTGACAACAAGACCAGATTGCTACTTCTTTCTAGGACTCATCTGAATCCTTAGTTTTTATAATCGAAGTATTGTTTAAAGTCAAAGATGTCAGAACATGGATGTATAAACCTGATATTAGATATCAGTCATGTAATGTGATCATATTCTTGGGAGATAACAAGATCAGTTTTTCAGTTGTTATGTGCTTATGAGTTAAGAAGACTGCCGTTTCGGGAATTAATTATGCTTTGTTTTCCATGGACTGATATATTTTCTTAATCCCTTCTTCGTTTCTTCTTAGCTTTCTTTATGTTGGCTGTTTTTGAGTCTGCTAGCTCAATTTGATTCATCTTTTTGGTCTGTGCCATGAGGTGGTGCCATTGGGAGCAGAACAAGCTATGTGAAGATTGATTTCCCAGAAAACATTGGAAATGACATACAGATTAAGATTGATTTCCCAGAAAACATTGGAAATGACATACAGATTCTTTTTAGATAATGGAATTTATATCCCGGTCTTGACTCAACAGAGCACTCAGCAGAGCTACAGCCAAAATGACATACAGATTCTTATGCATGGCATTTAATCTTTTTCAACTTACTCTTGGTGATTATTGTCATAATTTAACTAGTACGGTTAATGATGGTCATATTGACGGAACCATCAATATCCTGTATATCCATTCAAATGCTGTTCATATTCATCTTTTGATCATTACTGGACCCAACTGAAAATATGTGCCATACGAATCAAATTAAGTGTGGTTAGATTGATAATTTGAATATTTGGTACTCCTTTTTTTTTCCTCAAAAACAAAGATAGACATACCAATGTAGTATTATATACTAGGAGAGCTAAACCAGGTGAGTGTATTTTCCTGACTTAACCTAGATGTACACAACCAGTTTGTCAAGTATTTACAATACATAAACATCTCGATGTAGTTTCTCATGAAAGCCCTTTGCAACTCCTATCCACCTCAAGTTAGTGGCTGCACAAAAAGCTCTCTCCTGATCCCTTCTGAATACCGCAAAACCTCTACTGCTATACACATTTTACAGTACACACTGTGCTGACAAAAACTATAGGAAATTCAACAGGTAAAAGAGTCAAGAGGTCTCCTGGAACGATTGTGACCGCGACAATGCAGCTGGGTTTGCCTGAAGAGCACGAGCAGGACGAGACTCTGATGCTGCTTGGCCTTTGCTCTCACCTTTGGACTGGAACGGCTTGAAGATGCCAGGGTCTCCAGGCTTGATCCCCAGGGTGGCCCAGATGGAGCTCTTCGCCGCCTCGTCGGGATCGTCGATGCGGAGCGTCTTGGGAACCCACAGTGATTTCTCCTCCTTGTCCTCCTTCAGTGGAAGGGACGAGTCCCTGGAATGCTTCCCCAGAGGGGAGCCATTGCCTGAACAGCTGCTGTTGCTCGACGACGATGGAGACATGCAGCCGCCATTCGTTCTGATCCACGGTATGTTCCATGCCGTGGCCGGCCAGCTGGATAAGCAACCCCATAACGCAGGTGGCACTAGAGGGTATGGAAATGGTGGTGCAGAGAGCCTCGAGGCCACCGGCATCATGGGGGAGTTCATGTTCATCCATGGAGCTGAACTGGTGCTGCAGCTCTCAGATTGGGAAGCAGACTCTGGCATGCTTGTACCTGGCACCATCATAGGAACATTGTTCCATCCTATGTTCCATGGGTACATGTAAGGAGCTCCAAGGTAGTACTGCGGCACTGGGCCGACTCCGTTGCAATACACCGGCGTGCTGTTCTTGTCAACTTGGGCTGCATTTTCAGGTAAGACGTTATGTGATGTGATTGAAGAGATGCAAGAGTTATCTTCCTGATTTTCACCCGTTGGTACTACTGCAGCATTGGTTCCATTCTGCTCCTGAATGTTCAGCACTGATGCCATCGATTCACAGAGTGGCACCTCAGGCCCAAATTTGAGAATTGTTTCATTTCTGGCAATTGGCGAATGCGCAGATGCGAAAGCTTCAGGGTTCATTGACTTGGATGTTTCCACTCTAGGCCCCATCATGCAATCAGGGGCCATCAGTAAGTGACGGTAGTGCAATGATGAGCTCTTGCTTTTGCGCCTCCCAGCACCAACAGGTACATTTCTCATGGTTCCCCCAGCAGTCCAATACCTTTGGCAGTTCTTACAGAAGTGCCTGGGTTGATTAACATTGTAGTTGTTGTAATAACAAAACTTTGTGTCCATACTGTTGCACCGAGGGCAAGGGAGAATCTTATCTGGCTTCTTAAGTACCTTGTCCTGGCCTGATTCATCATTTGCTGTCTTTTCATTTTCATCTTTTGAGTCTGATGCTGCTTTCTCTTCAACGTTGTTCATCTGACCCTGATCTTCTTTTTTATTGTCCAAGGTAGATCTGCTGACTGGCTCTATGCTTTCTATTGACTCTGATGCATCAACCCTCATTTCATCATTTCCCTTCTCTTCTGGCACATCAGCCGTCACTTCATTATCCTTTTTCTCTCGTGGTGCATCGACCTTCATTTCATTATCTTCCTCCTCTTGTGGCACATCAACCTTCATTTCATCATCTTTGCTTTCTTCTGTTTCCTTGTGCTGATCCTAAAAGATTGCCGTAGTGGATATTAGCAAGGTACTTCAGTTCAAACTTCAAAGAAACCTCTAATAATGAAACCCTTTTTGAAAAAAAAATCACTTTAGCAGGAAGTTTGGAAATTAAAGAAATGTAATAGGATCACAAGTCTATGGCATGGCAAAAGATAAATAATATCATGAATGAATCTTTCAAGCAAATGATATGCAACTATAATCACCTTTATTCAGCTTTGTGTTTCTTTTCTTCCAAAGAAGCGACATGTTAGCAAGTAGATATTGTACCTTTATGGGCCTAACACTTATTGTGTTGCTCCAAACATTGAAAATTGAGAGCATGAAACTATGAGGTGAACACCAGTATGTAAATTCATAAGTTGGGCATCTGAACAATTTGGACATGCTATTCGAAGCCCAGTTGCTCAGATCCTAATTCAATCGACTTTAGCTTCATCCATCCACAGAACATGCTGCAGAGAGATATGCCAAGATGATCCAAAGGACAACGGCCAATCATCACTAAAAATAAAATCATGCAGGTATTCTTCTCTTATCTATTCATTTTGCTCACACAATTCACCGTCTCGTTCTGCCACGATACAATCGTCTATGAGGATTAATTGCCAGCTTATGCTTTTACTGAAACCAGAACACATCCAAATTACTAGCTGAGAAAAAAAAGCTGGCCACTCTTTCGCTAAATGAAAGCGAAAAGCCATATGGTGTAGAAAGAGAAAGACCACCACATGCTCAAAAGAACCTTAGATTTTGCATGGATGTCCTACTTTACACTCCTAACCACTTTTTGAGGAGTCAAGGATGATTACACCCAAAGTACCCAACCAACCAATTATGCTAATTGCCCTCTCTCACCTGCAAATACCCCCAATCACAATTAGCAATAACACAGAACAATTATGGGCAATTCTCTACTTAACTGCCGCGTAAGTCGAAGACAAGGACAAAACATGGTGTACGGACAGGTAGGATCATCCTAATTCTTGGCCTTATCCACACACCTAAAATCCAAAGTGAACTTCTATTTTTTTTTCTACACACCAACTGATCAGGGAAAGTGCACCGTAATTTTCACCCATAACCCATAACTCGAATTCCTAACCTTAATCTGATCAAGAATAGCTCAATTTCACAGAAACACATAAATATTTTTTTTTGAGGGAAACTACGGCGGGTGTTAGACACCAGCCTGAACTTTTATTGAAATGAAGAAATCTTTCCCTTTCTCTTCCCCACAAAGCAACAAAACCCCCCAAACTCGAACGAAAAGCAACAAAATGCGAACGCGATTATTCTCACCTCATCCTGCGCCGCCGGCTCAGCCTCCGCCGCCGCCGCCGCCGCCGCCGGCTGGTCGGAGCCGTCCGCCGCCGCAGCAGCCTCAGCCTCCGGAGCCAGCGGGATCACCCGCCCGAAGAGCTTTATGCCCGGATCCTTGTCACACATCCTCGATCCCCCCTCACCCACCAACAACCCGACAACCACCGTGATCCTCCGCCGCCGCCGCTGACCGGAGCGGCGAGAGAAGAGAAGACGAGAGGGGCTAATTTGGAAATAAGCTAGCGAAGCTAGTCTCCTCTACGCATGGGACGAAATGGGAACAAAAAAGAGCACGAGAAATTTCATTGCTATATTAAAGAAGGGGATTAACCCTCTTATACCCTCCCAAAACCCACTATTCTCAAACACACCCCTATAAAAGTTCAGAGCAACATCGGTTAGCCTAATAAGCCGAAGCAAAAGCCACGATTTGAATTTTCAAACTTGATTTTGAAGTTGGTTTTAAGATGTTTTCAACGTAATTTCTTTATAGTATTGGCTTTTAAATCGTTACGAACAAATATATACCTATAAATAACTTTTATTTCCTAATAAGCCGTTTTGGCATATCAGGTAGTGTTTGGTTACTGGGATGGGATGAGATGAACCCATTTTTAGGGATGTTTGGTTCAGGGGTGAGTGGGATGGGTTGGTCCCTAGAGAAGAATATTCCTCTCAGATCCGGGACCAACCGATCCGGCCAAAACTGGCGGACGAACTCGTCCCAGGTGGGACGAGCGAACGGCGTGAACGAGCGAACACCATTGCACGCTCACCGCCCTGCTCACGCGCTCGTCCTCGAGAGATGGTGGCGGGCTCGGCGACGGTGATGGTAGATGGCTCGGGCGACGGCGGCGGCAGCGGGCTCGACGACGGTCGCGGCGGCGGCGGAGGGCTCAGCGACGGCGACGGTAGACGGCTCGGGCGACTGCGGCAGTGGTGGGTTCGGGTGACGTCGGCGACGGTGGGCTCGGTGATGGCGGCGGCGGGAGGCTCAGCGGCGGCGGATCCAATAGTAGGGAAGGCGGCGGCGGCGGATCCGGTGATTGGGAGGGTTGCGGCGACGGATCCGGAGGCGGGGAACTCGGTGGCGGGCCGACCGTCGTCGTCGCGCTTCTCCGCCCGCCCGACCGCGATGGTGGCCATGCTCACCCTCCTCTCCACCGGCCTCTCCCTCTCTCTCTCCCGTGCGGACCTTGCCACCGTCGTCGTCGCCGAGCCGCGGCTGCTCTGCGCGAAGGCCGACACCATCGCCGCCAGCGCTCGGTTGGGTCATCCCATCCGTCGTCGTCGCGCTCCTCCGTCCGCTCGTCCGCGATGCCAACACCGTCATCTCTGCGGTGCGCACGACCCAGGTCCCCGACCAGACCAAGCTCATCGACGCCATCAAGGAGGCCGGCGGCGACCACATCCGGAGGTGAGGGCAGAAGCAGCGTCAGCCATGTTTGTTGCAAACGGCGTTATCGGTGGTTGCAAACGACGCTCATCCCATCCCTCCCTCGTCCCTTTAACCAAACAAAAAACTGAGATCGTCCTATTCTACAAACCAAACACCCGAATGGAATCATCCCAATCTTAAAATCAGGGATGGTTTCATCCCATCCCACCTAGTCCCAGAACCAAACACGCTGTCAGAGAATATGAGCAATCGATGAGGCTTTTGCATACTCCCTCTATCCCATAAAAAATCAATATAGTAGTACTTGATATGACGCATCATAGTACAACGAATCTAGATATGTCTCTGTCTAATTTTGACTTTTTCCTTGCACTGTTTGACCACTCATCTTATTTAAAAAAAATTGTGCAAATATAAAATACAAAAAGTTATGCTTAAAGTACTTTGGATAATAAAGTAAGTCACAAATAAAATAAATAATAATTTCAAAAAAATTTAAATAAGACAAATGGTTAAACAGTGCAAGCAAAAAATCAAAATCCCTTATATTATGTGGCGGTGGGAGTATTTATTTTTCGTGGGACGGAGGGAGTGTAGTAAAGCCCGTACTGACAGGGGGTGTTTATGTAAATATCGGTTCACATAGGGGCGTTGAGGCGAATTGTCCGAGGCTCGGGATAGTGACGCGGGGGGCACCAGGGGCGGACAGCTGGCGTCCAGGTCAGCGGCGCGGGGGGCTCGTCAGCCACGAGTTCTCGTGGCTGGGAGGCGCCCGGAGTGACGTCAGCTGCTGCGGGCGCAAGGCAAGCGATCGAATCTCGCGAAAAAGCGGAGCCAAAAGGGGGCGGTCCTGACGGCCACCCCGCCCCCCGCTTTTTCTTCTCTCCTTTCTTTTTCCCTTCTCTTTTTTCCTTCTTTCTCCTCCTCCCTTTATCCTACGTGGCACGTGCTGGACGGAGGTGGGCCACGCGTGTCAGTGGGACGGCGCGTGGTGGGGGCCTAGCGCAAGTGGGGAGTTGTAGGGGCTTCTAGCCTTCTAGCGACGGTGGGCCCGGTTGGTGCTGATTGGCTGATAATTTTTTGTCACTCTTGAGCTGAACTGGCGTGGGAAAATACCAGACAATTGGGTAAACTGGTAAAGTGACACCACGCATCAATTACATTTAAATAAAATCACCAATAATTGTAGTATAAAATCCGAACCCAAATACCAAAAATTGGGGTAAAGTGACACCAGCGTGAATTATATTTTTTAAGAAAATTAAAATAACCAAGCGTTTTAGTATAAAATACTGAACCCCAAATACCGGAAAATTGGGGTAAAATGGCATCAATTGTATTTTTAAAAAAATAATAATCAAGATTAGTATAAAATACCGAACCCCAAATACCAGGAAATTGGGGTAAAATGACACCAAGCGTGAATTGTTTTTTATATAAAAATTAGAATCACCAATAATTTTAGTAGTATAAAATACTGAACCCCACGTCCCCACGCTCTACTAAAAAAACCAGCTGCAGATCAAAATCCGTTAGCTCATGAGAATGGTCCCGTCGTGCTCGTAGGCCACGTGGCTAGAGATCTTTCCCTGGAGACAATCCCATCCACAAGTTTTGTTTTGAGTAATTTTTTTTTAAAAAAATAGTGGGATTCCAACATTTATTCGTGGCACTTGTTACTCGCTCTCGGTCTAAGCAAATAATGGATTTGGGTTGGTTTTGTGTGCACATGTGGGGCCCTGGGTTGCTCTCGTCCACGTGGTGTTGCGGATAAAATGGTGGTGAGAAAAGGACGTCCATTTGGTGGAATCAATGTGTCAAAATTTTGATTTAGAAGTACGTGTTTACATAGGCAAGGTCGCAAGAAACTTGTTTGAGCTACGACTTATAGGTAGAAATGGTAAAAGGTTTAAATAGAGTGGACTAATTTTTTTCCTCATCTAAAAATATATGAGAGCAAGATGATAAAGTTGTATAAGTACCCATAGCTCATGACCCATTACCACCCCTATTTATAAGCCACAAACAATTTTGGACTTTAAACTCAATTCTCTCATTTTAGAACATAGAGGTTCACAACGTGCACAATCACCGTTGTAAACACGCATGCCCAACTTTTATAAACACATCGAGAAGACTGACATCTGAAAAAAAAAAACTCAACCTTAAAGTTAGTTTAGTGTGTTGTTTTATTCCTTCCTAATCTTTTAACTCTAAATTTAGACCGCTAGAATTTGAAGTACAAAAATCTTATCCAAAATTTTCTACTCCATTTGCTACGTACTCCATCTCGTCTTGGTTTATATATAATTCACAGTCGTAGTTATACGAGCAAATGCCAGTGGTGTGTGCTAGCAAAATTACCCAGAATTGATACGCATGTTGAGTATCATGTTGATGGCTTGTTTGGGGAGTTTAAGATTAAGAGAAGCAGCCAGCTTCTGAGAATCTGAAAAGACTGAGTTTCCGAGCTTCTGACTTCTAGTTTATTTCTGGATTTTATAACTACAACTTAAGCTGAACTATCTGAAAGAACTTTTGATTGTAAGAAAAACTGCGACAGCTAGAAGCTCCCCAAATAGCCTTATGCTACGCTCAGGAGGAGGGTTAGCACGCAAAACAAAGCACGTATTATTGCATGATTAATTAAGTATTAACTATTTTTTTCAAAAATGGATTAATATGATTTTTTAATATAACTTTCGTATAGATTTTTTTTAAAAAAACATACTCCCTGCGTTCCAAAATATAATCATTTTTACCATTGTGACAAGTCAAATATTTTTAATTTTGACTATTAATAATAAAAAATAAAAAAACCAATCATATAAAATTGATGTTACTAGATATATCATTAAACAAACTATCATAATATATAACTCTTTTTATTTAAAACATCTTACTTTTATATATATTATTAGTTAAAGTAGTATGTCGAAGACCATGTCAGACTCAAAAAGTGTTTATATTTTGGGACGGAGGGAGTATCGTTCAGCAGTATAAACGTGTGGGTGGAAAAAAAAAAGGAGTTGAGTTGGCACAACTTTTGGAGGAGGGGGGGGGGGGGGGGGGGGGGGGGCGTGGAACGCGGCGCACGAAGCGGAAGCGTTCGAGGCTGCGACCGAGCGAAGCATCCTTGGCCACAAGCAGGCGGGCCAACCCTTTTTCTCTTGGGATCCTTTTCCAGTTTGAGGATCAGAACGGGCCCACCCCCATCTACCGCTGTCCGACCAGCAGCAGCAATCCACCATCTAGCAGCGGGGGGAAATGGCTCGGGCCACTTTCCAGTTTCCACCCGCGGCCACGTCCACTTGTCACGTCTCCTTCTCTCCGCCGTCCACGGTTCGGTCTCCCGGGCGCACGAACGACGGCGCGAACACAAAAAAATACAGCGGCGCGCCGCGCGTCGCGTACTCGCGTCCACCACCGCTGTGGGCCCCTGCACCTTTTTCCTCCAAAGCGGGTGGTGTGGGACCAGGAGAAGTACGGCTACGTCGCCTGCTATGCGGTCTACTATATGTTTGTGAGGCCCACCTGTAGGTGGCTGTGGCTCGGAGTCGGAGTGAGGTGTGCGACTGGGAGTGCTTTTTGTAGGTTTGTGGTGCGGGTTGCGTCCACCGTACGCGCGGCGGCTCATGGGCCGTGCCAAGTGGCGCCGGTGGGGCCCGCAGGTTGCAGAAAAGGATTCTCCGGTGAACCACACTGTTCGTGGCGGCAGCCTGCTGCCTGCAGGGATTTTGCCTCCGGCGAAAGGCATACCAACCGGCTTTGCTTCGTTTGTCTGACTATAACAAAGATCATGCTTGTGAGACATAAATAAATAAATAAGGCCTGGTTTAGTTACTAACTTTTTTAAAAAAATTTTAACTTTTCTATTACATCAAAACTTTCCTACACACATAAACTTCCAACTTTTTTCCTTTAAACTTTCAATTTTAGTCAAACTTCCAATTTTGGTATGAAACTAAACACACCCTAAGAATGAAATTTTCTGGATCCCGAGCAAATATTTCATTTGCATTTTTTCCAATCATGGAAAGTACATTCGTTATAACTGTTTTTTCTTGCCCTTCCTCGTGCCCTGTTGAAACAGCCTAGCTACGATATTTTTACTCTCTTGACCCTCTACCTCCTTTGATTTTGGTGGCCTTGCTGCTGCTAGCGGGAGAGAGAGGGGTAGTTGAGTTAGTCTCGCAGTCGAGCCATTTTCGTTGTTGGGTTCTCATTTTAATTTTCTTCTTGCTACGTCTTAAATTACTCCGTTTTTCCCGTGTTTCAATCAAATGCTAGTTTTGAAACTTTCATGTGTTTTAAAAATTTTATAAGAATCTAATGAGCATGACATTCCATTCCTATATTTTCTCTATCCCTATGTTTTGAGTCTTGCATTTCAAATGGGGCCTTAATCTCTAACTCCTGCTCAATGGATTGGGCCTGGTTAATAGTTTTACAAATTTACAATACAATAATGTAGAAGGGAAAGTCTATGTTTTCTCCCTTGATTATAAGTCGAGTCTGATTGGCATCCCCTAATCGCACAACCAGATATAGAGAGTCCTTAAACTATCAAACCGGCTCATTTTGACTCCTCATGTGGTTCTGATGGTGGTTTTGTCCTATATAACATTTGCGTGGCTTTACAGACAATTGTTTTATCTAAGAGTTGGTATACTCATGCCAGCATGGGGCTTACATGGCAATTCTAGCATGAAAAATTTACAAAAACCTATGTGGGCCTACAAGTCAATCACATGAAAAAGGAAAAAAACCTAGTGCCACCATCTCACCCCTCCCTTCTCTTCTCGATACGGCCTCGATCCCAACACAGTCAACGGCTGCGGTGAAGGGCTCCTAGATGAGGTAGAGTGTTCCTTGACAATGTCTGTACCTCTGCTATTGCTAAATTTGGCGATGCCCTGGATGTCCTTGGCCATGAGCATATGCAACATGCTCTAGGCGTAGTTGAGGTCGACAAACGACCACCGCCGGCGACAAGCTAGAGCTAGAGCTCGCCTGGTAGAGATGGTACTGGCAATGGTGGCCAATGAGCCCATCCATTGTTGCTAGGCACATCAACCCCCAACTCTGCGTCCATCTGCTACCATTGATCGCGTTGGCTCTAGTAGTCGAGCTTGCTTCAATCACACAAGGTCGTTAGCGTCAAGGACTACGTTACGGAGCTCAAACATATGCTACAGGTGGTCGAGACGGAGCTTGCAAGTGTGCAAGTGGAGTTGGAGATGGAGAGGACCAAGAAGAAAATGCCACCGTGCCTCCCCCACCACGCCTCGCTGCTCGACTGCTCGCGTCCTCGACGAGGTCAGATGTTGCAGCTGCCTGTATGAGATCGAGATCGATGAAGCCACACCTTCCTTTCTGCTTGTGTCCCTCGATAAGGTTCACTACTTTCATCACCACCACAACAAGCTCGAGCTCGACGGGTGCGCCATGCCCAATGAAGAAAGGATGGGAGAGGTGGAGGAAGAAGGCACTTATATATGGGTCACACGACAATTGTTTTTCTAATTGTGATGTCATGCAGAAACCAGTACGCCACACGTTAGATGAAACCACCAATAAAAACACTATATGAGAAAAATTGATCATGTTTTGATACTTGAGGGATGTGTTATACTTGGTATTACGGTTGAGGGAGGCGAATCAAACTCGGCCTATATTGAGGAACCTAATGTAGACTTTTCCTATGTTGAGGTTGGCAGCTAAATGTGCAGCCCAGGCTCAATATTGACTCTTTGTTTGAAGCCTAGCTCTTTCCAGATGGGTAGAATTCGGCCCAGTTCGAAAAATGAAATTCAAAAGGAAAAAGTACACCGAAGGTCCCTCAACTTGTTGTCGAGTTACAAAATCGTCCCCCAACCGCAATACCAGATATACGACATCCTTCAACTTACAAAACCGTTCGCTTTAGGTCTTTCGGTGGTTTTGACACCGGTTTTGTCTGACGTGGCGGCTAAGTCGGCTTTGGATCCACGTGGGCCCCACGTGTCAGGACGCCACATCATCCTTGTCTTATTTCTTCTCTTTTCTTTTATTTCTTCTCTTATCCTCTCTTCTCGACGCATCCGGCGGCAGATGGGGAGAGGTGGCGTGGAGCGCATCCCCATGCCCAAGATCCCCTCCACGCCCGTCCAGGCCTCCGACTCCGAGCTGCTGTTCGACGTCGCCGAGTCGGCGCGGCGCGGCGCGGCGGAGCGCGCCGCCGGGGCGGTCGCCAGGGTCCGGGCGCTCGCGAGGGACAGCGAGCGGAACCGGCGGTGCTTCGTGTCCGTCTGCACGGGGCGCGTGCTGGCCGCGGCGTTCGAGTCTCTCGCTGCCGCCGGAAAGGCGGGCGTTCTCGAGGACGTCCCGGCGGCATTGGTCTGCATGATGCCGTTGGACGAGGAGGCGGCCAGGGTCTTGGCCTCGTCTAGCTCGATGGGTTCTCTTGTCACAATTGCCAAGCATGGGAGCTTGCTCGGAAGGCTGAACGCTGTACTGGCAATCAAGGAGGCCGTGTCGCGGGATGGAGCGTTCGTGGACCTGGCGGATGACAAGGTCGACGAGGTCGTCGACGCGCTGCTCGTGATCATCAAGGCTCTGATCTGCCTGCAGGACACCAAGGTCGCCATGGTCGCCACCTACCACCTGGCAAGCTCCGACGAGCGCGTCGCTGCGAGGGTAGTATGGAGATTATGGATACTCCATACCTACACAGCATGTATATTCGACTGGGTATAAGGTACCATGTATAGATAGAATATCTTTAAAGGGACTCGGCTAAATTCCAAACTTGCATGTCAAGGAAATATCCGGGAACCTAATCGGTTACGATTGTATCATATCTGTAGCTACCTATTCCGTTAGGAATATGGGCTGTACTCTGTAATACAGACCCTTTCCCCTATATAAGGAGGGGTCCGGGTGCCTCTTGGGGCACGATTTTTCTCCCAGATCATACGATCAATAATACACTCGGCGGATCAATCCTCGGACAGGAGTAGGGTATTACTTCTTATTAAGAAGGCCTGAACCTGTATAAAATTGCTTGTCTCTAAACCCATCCGCTTTTCCAGCTTGATAGCCACCCCCTTTTAGTATTGCCGAAATCTTGTTTCGACAGTTGGCGCGCCAGGTAGGGGTAGCGTCAAGTTCTTCGCCGACAAGTGCGATGGGTTTCGTCTCCGGCATCGACGACTTCGTCTTCCCTCCCGGGCAGGCGTTCCGGTTCGGCAGCCTCGACTTCATCACCAAAGACTTCGGCAAGATTTCTCTCCTCGACTCGGATTCGAATCAAGTCGAGAAGAGGCCAGGTCTCCGCCCCGTTCGGTATCTCGAACTTGGCCGAGATCTACTCCAAGATCATCTCTACCGAGTCGGCTTCAAACCACTCGGACGAGATCCAATCTACTCCAACACGACCCGATCAAGACGACGGAGCCTATCCCACAATCCTGATGATACTCCCCGATGACTTGGCTGCCGTCTTCACCACAAGGGCGTCCTTTCCCCGTAGGCCTAGGCAAGATCCGGCCTCGGCCCCAATCCAGTCTAGCTCCAGGGAAATCGGCGTCATACTCCAACCTCTCGGCACGATTTCGATGGAACAATTGGATGGCTACATCAGCTCCCCCGGTGTCGACTCTCGACCGACAGAAATCATAGAGTAAGACGACTTTGGCTACTGCTACGACTACCGCAACCTCGACGACTTCGACGAAGGCTATGAAGATAACTACACGCCCCTCTACTTCGGCATTTTCATGCCGACAATGAGACGGAAGAGCAGCGTCAAGCCCGAGAAGCAGAAGAACAACGCGTGCGACAAGAAGACGAACGTCGCCGACTAGAGGAGGAGCGCCAAGCACAAGAGCGAGAACGCCTGCAGCGCGAGCAACAGGAGCGCGAACGGGCTGCAAAGGAGGCTGAGGACCGGCGACAGCGCGCCTTGGAGGCCGGGCGACGAGCGCGAGAACTTATCGGGCAACAAGACGTCAAGGGGACGGCAGTTTTTCGCACCCCCCAGCAGAACGCGGTTGCAGCGATCACCCTTCTTGACACCCTCCTCAAGGAAGACGCACTCAATCAGGCCAATCACGTCGTCAACATCTTGAATCAGACCAAGACCATGATCGCCCCTTCGGTCCCGGTCAACTCCGCAAGCCTCCGTACGCCGACTGGCAGCCGAGTTCCGCCTCTTCGATCTCAAGACTATCACCAACCAAGCCTCAGCGTCGTCGCCGCGGGATCCAGTCGCAGGAGCAGGGATCACGGCGAACAATCTGTCCACTCGCCTCCTGACCGGCACAGGGAGCGTCGAGCCGAACATCCCCGCTCCCCACATCGCAGGCGTCCCGTCGATCTTCGCGAAACTATCAACCAGCGCCACGCGGCGAGAGGCTACATCCCCCACCATTCACCAGATCATTACGACGATGACGTGGATGGAGTAGCTGCCTTCACAAGCGACCTGCGTCGAGTGGATTGGCCGGCCGGCTTCAAACCGACTGGAATCGAGAAGTATGACGGCACGACAAACCCCGAGTCTTGGCTCACCGTCTACAGTCTCACAATCCGCGCAGCAGGAGGAGACAACAAAGCCATGGCAAACTACCTGCCCGTGGCCCTAGCGGATTCTGCCCGGTCCTGGCTTCACGGGCTACCCCGTGGCACAATCGGATCTTGGGCAGTGCTTCGCGACCACTTCATCGCCAACTTCCAGGGCACCTTTGAACGCCCTGGCACCCAGTTTGATCTCTACAACGTTGTCTAGAAGTCCGGAGAATCCCTTCGAGATTACATCCGGCGTTTTTCTGAGCAACGCAACAAGATCTCTGACATCACCGACGACGTTATCATCGCCGCCTTCACCAAGGGCATTCGCCATGATCTCTTAGTCGGCAAGTTCGGCCGCAAGCCTCCCAGGACGGTCAAGTAGATGTTTGAAAAAGCCAATGAGTATGCAAAAGCCGAAAATGCCATCACTGCATCCAAGCAGTCGGGCACCACCTAGAAGCCGAAGAAAGATACGCTGACCACATGGGGAAGTGGAAGTACCAATCACAAGGATCGCAAGCGTAAGCCCGAGGAACTTGTGGCCACTACTACACCGTCCTCCCGACATCGTTCGCACGTCAACACTTTCGACAAGATCATGAACTCCTAATGCCCGCATCATCCGAATTCAAACCATGCGGCCAAAGATTGCTTCGTCTACAAGCAGTTCGCAGAGCAATACGCCAAGAACACACGCAAGCCGACTGATAGAGATCAAAGCACGTCAAAGAAAAAGGATAATGAAGATGATGCCCCGACTGGTTTCCAAGACCCTCGCAAAGAACTCAACCATATATTTGGCGGACCCCTGGCTTATGAATCTAAGCGCAAGCAAAAGCTGACGAGCGAGAGATCAATGCTGTTCAGCCCGATACGCCCCAATATCTTCGGTGGTCAGAGACAGCTATCAAGTTTGACCGCTCGGATCATCCTGACCGAGTGGTCCACCCGGGGCGGTATCCTCTGGTACTAGACCCAGTGGTTCGCAACGTCAAGCTCCGACGATCCCTCATCGATGGTGGCAGTGCACTCAATTTACTTTTTGCCAAGACTCTGGACGACATGCAGATCCCTCGCATAGAATTGAAGCCGAGTAATGCGCCCTTTCATGGAGTCATCCCCGGGCTATCTGCTACTCCACTCGGCCAAATCACTTTGCCGGTTACTTTCGGCACTCGGGAGAACTTTCGCACAATGAACATTTGCTTCGAAGTTGCTGATTTCGAGACAGCGTACCATGCTATACTCGGGCGCCCGACGTTAGCCAAGTTCATGGCTCTCCCGTACTATACTTACATGATGATGAAGATGCCAGGTCCTCGAGGAGTCATATCCCTGCGGAGCGACATCAAGTAAGCCGTCACTTGCGACAAGGAAAGATGCGAGATGGCCCAGACCCGCGAGATCACGCTCGCTCGAGAAGAAATCCGACTGGCTGCGTCCACAGCAACCGAAGGAGAAGAGTCTGCAACCAAGATGCCGAAGAACGGAGAAAGCGATGCCAAGACTAAGAAAATTCCTCTGGATCCCACTGACCCTACTAAAACTGCTGTAATAGGCGCTGAGTTAGATTGTAAATAGGAAAGCGCGCTCATCACCTTTCTTCAAAATAATAAAGATATCTTTGCGTGTAAACCATCTGATATGCCTGGTATTCCTAGAGAGGTGATTGAGCACTCTTTACATGTCAAGGAAGATGCTAAACCCATTAAGCAACGTCTTCGCCGTTTCGCACAGGATAGGAAGGATGCGATCAAAGAGGAATTGACCAAGCTGTTAGCAGCAGGCTTCATCAAGGAAGTCCTACATCCCGACTGGCTGGCAAACCCAGTCCTGGTTCGGAAGAAGACGGGACAATGGCGTATGTGTGTTGATTACAACGACCTCAACAAATCTTGCCCCAAAGATCCCTTCGGGTTACCTCGCATTGACCAGGTAGTTGACTCAACGGCCGGCTGCGAGTTACTCAGCCTTTTGGATTGCTACTCAGGATATCATCTGATCCGACTAAAGGAGTCCGACTGCTTGAAGACTTCATTCATCACACCCTTCGGGGCCTACTGTTACATCACCATGCCTTTTGGATTAAAGAACGCAGGAGCAACTTATCAACGCATGATCCAGAGATGCTTTTCAACTCAAATTGGTCGCAACGTTGAAGCTTATGTTGATGATGTAGTCGTCAAGACCAAACAGAAGGATGATTTAATTGCGGATCTAGAAGAGACCTTTGCGAGCATCCGCGCCTTCAGGATGAAATTAAACCCTTAAAAATGCATCTTAGGAGTACCGTCAGGGAAGTTGCTTGGCTTTATGGTATCCCATAGGGGCATACAAGCCAACCCGGAGAAAATCAATGCCATCCTCAACATGAAACCGCCAAGCTCCTAGAAAGATGTTCAAAAGCTAACTGGATGCATGGCGGCTCTCAGCCGGTTTGTCTCACGACTCGGTGAGCGGGGGATGCCCTTTTTCGTGTTGCTAAAGAAAACCGACAATTTCCAGTGGGGACCCGAAGCACAAAAAGCCTTCGAAGACTTCAAGAAACTTCTCACCACTCCACCAGTCTTAGCTTCACCACATCCCCAAGAGCCGTTGTTGTTATACATGTTGGCAACATCTCAGGTTGTGAGCACGGTCCTGGTGGTCGAGCGCGAAGAAGATGGCCATGTTCAAAAAGTCCAACGACCAATTTATTTCGTCAGCGAAGTTTTGACCGACTCCAAGACAAGATATCCTAAGGTCCAAAAGTTGTTATATGGTGTTTTAATTACCGCTAGGAAATTATCTCATTATTTTCAAGGTCACTCGGTCACGGTGGTCACATCGTTTCCACTCGGGGACATACTCCATAACCGCGAGGCAAATGGCCGGATCGCAAAGTGGGCCTTAGAGTTGATGTCCTTGGATCTATCCTTCAAGCCGCGAACTTCGATCAAATCCCAAGCTTTAGCAGACTTTGTCGCCGAGTGGACAGAGCGCCAAGAAGACACGCCTGCAGAGAAGATGGAGTATTGGACTATGCATTTTGACGGGTCAAAGAGGCTTTTAGGCACCGGAGCAGGTGTTGTCTTAATTTCCCCGACTAGAGAAAGGCTGAGCTATGTATTGTGGATACATTTTTCTGTGTCCCATAACGTGGCAGAATATGAGGCGCTTCTTCACGGATTAAGGATTGCGATCTCTTTAGGAATTCGACGTCTGATAGTTCGTGGAGATTCTCAGTTGGATGTTAACCAGGTCATGAAAGAGTGGTCCTGCCTTGATGATAATATGACTGCTTATCGGCAGGAGGTACGCAAGTTGGAAGATAAGTTCGATGGCCTTGAGCTAACCCATGTTCTCCGACATAACAACGAGGCAGCCGACAGACTGGCTAATTTCGGTTCAAAACGAGAAGCAACTCCTTCCGATGTGTTTGTTGAGCATCTTTATGAACCAACCGTACTGAGGAAAGAAACAGTCGAGGCCACCGACACTCAAGAAGTAAGCATGATCGAAGCCGACTGGAGAGAGCCCCTCATCAAATTTTTGACCAAGCAAGAGCTCCCTCAAGATAAAGACAAAGTCGAGCGGATCTCCAGGCGCAGCAAACTTTACGTCATGCATGAGACCGAGTTGTACAAGAAAAGCCCATCAGGGATTCTGCAACGCTGCGTGTCTTTGGAGGAAGGAAAGCAATTGCTAAAAGACATAAATTCAGGCATCTGTGGCAATCACGCTGCCGCACGAACCATAGTGGGCAAGGCCTATTGGCAGGGTTTTTTTCTGGCCCACCGCTGTATCTCATGCCAACAAAATCGTGCGAACATGTGAGGGTTGTCAGTTTTTCGCCCGACAGACTCATCTACCATCTCAGGAGTTGCAAACCATCCCGTTATCCTGGCCGTTCGCGGTCTGGGGGCTCGACATGGTTGGCCCGTTCAAAAGGGCTACCGGTGGCTATACTCATCTCTTTGTAGCTGTCGACAAATTCTCCAAGTGGATCGAGGCCAAACCAGTCGTCACAATTACAGCAGACAAGGCTAGAGATTTTTTCATCAACATTGTGCACAGGTTCGGAGTACCCAATCGGATCATCATTGATAATGGCACCCAGTGCACTGGCGGAGTGTTTAAAGATTTCTGTGAAGACTTTGGCATCAAAATTTGCTATGCCTCCGTAGCGCATCCCATGAGCAATGGACAAGTCGAACGCGCGAATGGTATGGTACTTCAAGGAATAAAAGCACGAGTTTTCGACCGACTGCATCCCTATGCCGGCAAATGGGTAGATCAGCTGCTGTCTGTACTTTGGTCCCTGCGCACTACACCCAGTCGGGCTACGGGCCAGTCACCGTTCTTTCTAGTCTACGGTGCGGAAGCAATGTTGCCAAGTGAGATAGAATTCGAATCTTTGCGATTTCGTAACTTCAGAGAGGAGCGCTACGGAGAAGACCGATTGGATGATCTCAACCGACTGGAAGAAGCCCGTGAAGCAGCCTTAATCCAGTCGGCCCGGTATTTACAAGGGATGCGACGTTATCACAACGGCAATGTTCGATCGCGAGCTTTCTTAGTCGGAGACCTGGTTCTGAGGAAAATTCAAACTATACGAGATCGGCACAAGTTATCTCCCTTATGGAAAGGACCATTCATAATTTCTGAAGTTACTCGGCCAGGTTCTTATCGACTCAAGCGTGAAGACGGTACTCATGTTGACAAATCTTGGAATATTGAACATCTTCGTCATTTTTATGCTTAGGCATTACTTTTGTATCTTCCTCTTTGACTGCTAACATCAAGTTACTCCTTGAGTTATCAGTCGAGGGCTACTATAATAATAATGGAGTGTGATTTTTATCAATTCAATTTGCTTACTTGATTTATCATTGCTCTGTTCGATTTTTTGGCTTAGTTAGTGAGGACTGAAAGTTTTTAAGAACTTTTACGGGTTTTAGGCTCAATAAGGTTTGATAAAAACTTTCAAGAAATCAGGAGCTGAGTTTAAATCATCAAGCACAGTAAAAATTCATCAGTATTGTACAAATTGTGCCTCCACCATCATCAAAATACAAAATCAATCATATTGAGTTTTTTCATCATCAGAGTTATCAGACCTAGTCGGCCTGAGGTCGTTATCCTGAAACCTCTCAACTACATCAACGGCTATTTTGTCAGCGGCTTTTTGCGCATCATTGATGAGGTCAAGGGCGGCTTCTTCACTTGTCCCGTCTGCAAAGCCATCAACAACATCGATGTCAATCTTCGGGTACAAGGACTTGGTCATCGCCAACGCCAGGCTCGCTCCCATACTTCCAGCTTCTTTGATGTTCTTAAAATACACATCCGGAGCAATTCTCAGCTTGTCGAAGATTTCGACAGCATCAAATGAACTCGGACCATTATTATTGAAAAACATGGCTTGGACGAGTGGTGTAGTGGCACGACTTCATCTCTAGCTCCTTGAAGCTTTTTGATTTTGTTGTCCAAGACGTCGAATTGAGCCTGGGACTTGATTTTGCGATCTGCACAAATGGTTCACGTCAACGAATGGGCACGAAGATAAAAATGGTTTTGAAGTTTCAGCTACAAGTACCTTCGACATCTTTCAAAGCCGAGTCCCTCTGCTTCGTCAGTTCGCCCTTGTCTTTTTCCAGAGCCTTGATTCGCTTTTCTAGCTCGAATATCTTGGCAGCTTGCACTGTATTGCTTTCCACTGGTCAATAGCATATGGATAGCGGCGCGAAACAAGTTAGACAAGAATAAGGGTTACCTTTGGATGAACCGCTCAGCTCAAAGTTGAAGTCTTGAAGCTCGGCGATCCGGTCCCTAAGATCATGCTCAGTCTTTCTGGCAAGCTCTTTGGCTTCACGAAGTTGGTCTCTGGTTGCTTCCAGGGTTCCAAGGTGGGGGACCAATTTCTCGAGGGTCGTAGTTTTCGCCTCATTCCTAAGATGGATTCTCTGCATTACAAATTCATCTTTACTCAGTAAAGTGGCCGACAGGATGATTGAAGCTGTGGGTAAAGAGACTTACATTTACAAGACGAGTGGCTTGACCGAGTGTCTTTTTCAGCAGACATACTTTCTCGTCTTTCTTTTGTTTATTTATTACAATTCCTTGCGGTCGCATCTCATCATCCCACCATTTAACTAAGATGGGTGGGCGAGAATCTTCAGCTGACCGTATCCGAAGGACCCCTTCTTCGTCACCGATCATTGGGCCTTATACATTCATAGACGATGATGAAACAATTGAAGAAAGTTTGTCGGATCAAAACGGATTTGGAAGGGTTGTTTACCTGTTATGACACCTGGTCGGGGACGAGCAGGCCCTTGCACCCTAACAGGCGAGCTGGACCTCGGGTCGGCGCTGGTATCTTTTTGGGGAGGGCTGCTTGCTTGAGCCTCCACTTCCGGAATGTCTTCATTTGGTTCTGTACCCGACTGGTTTCCAGTCGGGGGCTCCTGATCAGCACCGGCTCTAGCTTCGGCCGACTGGTTTCCAGTCGGGGGCTCGTTGCTGGCATCTACATTGTCGGTTACTGGTTGATTACTACTCGGGCGGTCTTCGGCAGTCGGCCCGGTTTCAATCGTAGGACCAGTCTCCGCGCCAGTCGGCTCAGGGTCTTTTCTAGAAGGATCGATGTCAGATGGTTTCCTGCAAATTTGAGATGTGCTATCAACACTACTTCAATAGTGAGACACCAGCGATACAGGGAAAATTGCTAAATGACTTGTACCTGGATGACTTCTTGATTTTTGGTATAGGACGACTGGATGTTTTCTTCTTCGGGTTAGCTTGTCTTGGTTATTTTCCAGTCACCCCTTTGTTGCCAGCTCTTTCAGCATCATTGCCCTCATCGTCACTCAGAACTAATTTCCTCTTACGAGAGTCAGACTGGTTAGTCGACTGCGAGGTGTTAGGTTAAGCATCAGATCGGATTTTTGGTCCTCCACTAGACTGGCCAGTCTGCCAACGGGGTGAGCGGCGTTGAGCAATCGGAGGAACAGACTTCATCAAGGCAATTCCTGTGCATGATGTTCCAAGTTTTCAATTAATTTTGTAGAAGACAAAAGAACGTTTTTTTATAAAGGCCGAGGTGTTTGATACATACCGATGGAGGAGGGTTGAAGGCATTGTATGGCACAACTGGCAACAAGTGCGAATAGCTGACCACGATGGCATTCGAGAAGATTTTGTACATTCTCTCCTACGTAATTTTGAAATCAAGAGATTCTGGGTCCTCTCAGTTAGGGTCATGCTTGCCGTCAAACTCGAAAGCTGTGTGGGATCTCTCCTTGATTGTGTCAGCCGGCTATTGATAAAGTGCCGGGTGATTTATTCACCTTGCAGACCCTGTTCTTTAAGCTTCAGCATATGATCCAACAGGGCAAGCGCTTGGGCAGCCTCCTCTCCTATGGGAAGTGAGTTCCAGGTATCTCGGTATTCTGGAGGAAGACAGGAGTACTCGGGGAGTGCTGGTTTGGGATTTTGCACATAGAACCAATTAGCATGCCAACCCTTGTTCGAGGTTTTGAAGGGCATAGAAAAGTATTTCTGGCTCAAGGTTCCCCTTAGTTGGAAACCGGCTCCCCCAACAACGCACGGTTTGCTCTTGTTTGGCTGGGCTTGAGGAAGAAGATGCGGCGGAATAGAGCAAAATGCGGTCTAATACCCAGGAAAGCCTTGCAGGCATGGATGAAATTGGCAATGTGGACTATGGAATTGGGGTTTAAGTGATGCAAACTAATCCCATAGAAATCAAGAATCCCCCGGAAGAATCTTGAGGTTGGAAGAGAAAACCCACCGTAGAAGAAATGGGAGAACACCACGATCTCGTGTGTGTTAGGGGTCGGAAATGTTTCGCCGCATGCCGGACGCCACCCAATGATCTCCTTCGCCGGAAGAACACCGTGCGCCACCATCTCCTTCAAGTTCTCCTCCGTAACGTCGGAGGGCGCCCACTGACTCTCGAAGCTTTCTCTCATTTCCGCCATGGCTGCGAATTGGATGATGCAATTTGGTTTGAAAATGGCTAGGAATGGATGGGGAATCGATGCGGTGGTTGCGCGAAAGGTTTTTGTGGAGCTCTGGAGGATGGATCGGAGTGGATTTGTGAACCCTAGCTTTCGCCGGTGTGGTTTCACACTGTAGCAGTGAGTGGGGAAAGTGGCGAGAGTTTCGGCGGGGAAGACGAAACGATGCCTTTCCTTCGGTGTTATCTTATTAGGGTATCGGGAGTACTAATGGGCCTGGGCCTAAACAGTACTTCAGTCCAGTTTTGCTATCAGCGTGGCTAGTTGTGATCCTTAGGGACTTAGGCATTTGTTTTTGCTTTGGCAACACTTGCTCACAACAGTATAGCCCCATGCTGTTAAAATCCTTTTTGACGCAGTTAGATAATTCTTTGGAGTTACTACGATGCAAATAAAAAGGTGCCCAACAGAAAAGTGTTATACTAATTTTGTAAGTCTTTTTAGGCTACAAAGCTGTTCGGGTCTCATTGAAATGACTGGTTTTGAGTAGTCATTCTCTCGGCATGTTATATGCTTACTTTGGTAATGGCGTGAGTCGTAGCTTAAGCTATTTAGACTCGTCATTTATCATGCTTTATACCACATTTGATGGATCTTTTTTAGAGTTTTTACTCGGATTCTTATCATATGTGTTGATTTATAGACCTATAGAGTGTTTCTCACTCGGGCCTCTTCTATATCTCATTTTTGGCATATCAAGGCAAAAGCAGTCGGCTGGATGTTTTATCAGACGCCGTATACGCTTCTCTATATGATCCCTTGGATAATTCAGTTGTAAAACCACTTGGATAGATATTAGCTGCACTTTGACTATATGTTTAGTTTTTATTTAACTAATCACATAGTCGGGGGCTACGCCTAATTAGGTGCATCTAGTCGATGCACCTGATTTTTTCTATTTTCAGACCTTCACAGTCTTTGATTTTAGTACTCGGAAGACCAAGGCAGAGGAAGTTGAAGCACTCGGATTATCATTTTGAATTACGAGAGAAGACTATTTCGTCGACTGTAAATGTCTCAGGGGCTACTATGAAGATTATGGATACCCCATACCTACACGACATGTATATCCGACTGGGTATGGGTACCATGTATAGATAGAATATCTTTAAAGGGACTCGGGCTAAATTCCAAACTTGTATGTCAAGGAAATATCCGGGATTCTAGTCGGTTACGATTGTATCATATCTGTAACTACCTATTCCGTTAGGAATATGGGCTGTACTCTGTAATACGGACCCTTTCCCCTATATAAGGAGGGGTCCGGGTGCCTCTTGGGGCACGATTTTTCTCCCAGATCATACGATCAATAATACACTCGGCGGATTAATCCCCGGACAAGAGTAGGGTATTACTTCTTATTAAGAAGGCCTGAACCTGTATAAAATTGCTTGTCTCTAAACCCATCCACTTTTCCAGCTTGATAGCATCCACGGGGCTCGTCCCAACACTCATCGAGGCCCTCGTAGACGACGACAAGAGCGTGTCCGAGAAGGCCCTCGTGGTGCTCGACGCAATGCTCGCCTCGGAGAAAGGCCGCGCGAGCGCGCGGGGCCACGCCCTCGCAATGCCGGTCCTCGTGAAGAAGATGTTCCGCGTGTCCGACGTGGTCACCAAGCTCTGCCGCCGCCACCGCTCGCTGGGCTCGGTCAAGAGAGGGGCCGGTGAGCCCGCTCGGACGGTGAGGAGAAAGCCGACGGTGGGTACTGGCCGGTGAGGAGGACAGATGACGATAGCCGGCGGGAGAGAAGCTAGATCGCCCATGCCGTCTCCCAACCCACCCCGACTGGTGCGCGGAGCGGCGACGACCAGCGGCGATGTGGAGGAGGGCGTTGGCGTCAGTGGCGGCGGCAGAGGAGGGATGGGGATCCGGCCGAGGTCGTCGACACCCTAGATCTGAGGGCGCTGCACCACCTAGGTGTGGATGCTGATGCTCCTGTTCTTCTTCACCGGCAAGGGCGCCATGGTGCAGCTCAACATCGAGACCGACGTCCCCATCAGTTAGATCGAGCCACTCATCCTCTTCAACGTGCCCACTGCCTTCGCCACGCCAGTCGCCAGCTCCACCGACCGACGAGAGCGAGCGAGAGGCCATGGCCGCCGCCGTCGCCACCGCGGCCGCGGAGCTCACCGTGTCCAAGTCATCGGCCCTCGGCCCTCCTCTCCGCCGCGCTACTACCTCGCCAGCCGCCGCCCGCGCCACCGTGCGTCGCCGCCTCACCCCGACGACAACGCACGGCCACGACAATGGCGCCTCTCCCCATCTGTTGCCGGCTGCGTCGAGAAGAGAGGAGAAGAGAAGAAATAAAAGAACAGAGAAAAAAGAGAAGAAATAAGACGAGGATGATGACGTGGTGTCCTGACACGTGGGGCTCACATGGGTCCCACGCTGACTCAGCCGCCACGTCGGATAAAACCGGTGTCAAAACCACCGAGGGACCTATGTCATATATCTAGTATTGCGGTTGGGGGATGATTTTGTAACTCGACGCAAGTTGAGGGACCTTCGGTGTACTTTTTCCAATTCAAAATTACGGCGCAATTTCATTTTGTTTAGAAGAAAACAGAATCCATCCATGTATTGCAGTACTGGGAAGGGCGTTCGAATCACAATTCTAATTTCTAATCATCTAGCCATCTAGACGCAGTATTACAATTTGCGATAGAATTCCGGCTGGTTCCATTTGATTCCACACGAGATATATTTTGTTCTGCCCACGCAAAAATCAATCAAGCAGAGCAACAAGGGTGATTTTTTTCCCCTTTAACCATAGTCCAACTCCATCCCCATTTCCACCGCTTCGAGAAAAAAAGGTAAAAAAAAAAAGAAAAAAAGAAGCGACAGGTGAGGTGACAGCCTGACACCACACTACATGTCCCGTGGTCTCGGTCCACAAGACCAGTGTGCTCCCCGCCCCTCTCTCCCCGTGTGCGGAACCCGTAGACCACGACCACGGTCCACGGGGCCTCGTGCCGGAAGCGAGAGGAAGACGAATCAACAAACAAAAAGCAGCGCCACGCGGCCACGCCACTGCAGCGTCCGCGGGGTTTAGGGAGGGTTCATGGCCTTCTCGTCGGAGGCGTGGAAATCCTCCGCCGCTGCCGGCGACGACGACGGTGACGGCGACGGCGACCGGACCCCTCCTCCGACGCGGCGACGCCCCCGCTGCCGACGCCGCTGCTGCCTCCTACGCTCGCGCCACTGCAGTGTTCGCTGGTTTTTGGGAGGGTTGAGAGCGAGGACATGTCGTCGGAGGCGCGGGAATCCTCCGCCACCGCCGGCGACCGTACCCCTCCTCCGACGCCGCCGCCTCCTCCTCCTACGAACGGGACGCTCACGCCGCCACCGTCATGGGCACCAAGCGGTACTCGTGCTACGTCGTCGGAGGCGCGCGAATCTCCCCACGCCACCAGCGTCGACGACGGCGGCCGCGCTCCTCCACCTCCTCCTCCGCCGCCGCCGCTACCTCGTCCTACAAGCGCTCGTGCTACGCCTGCGACCACGCCCAGCGCGGACGGCTCCTCCTCGTCGTCGTCGTCGGGCGGGTCGCTTCCCCGCGGCGAAATGGCGCACGCCGTGGAGTCCATGGAGAAGCTTCGAGCCGCCGTGTCCAAGCTCGACGAGATGAGCCGAGTTCGATCTCTCCTTTTTCCCGGTCTACTCCCTCGAATCGCTCGTTCCTCTTTCATCTTGCAACTTACATGCTTCTCTCTGGCTTTTCCCCTGTGCAGTGACGAAGACAAGGACTCCTTCATGCACCTCGTCTCTCGCTACCTGATCAGGTAGATGGAGATTATAGTAGATTCGATTCGGCATGATTTCTCTCCGTTTTTTAGTTTCTCGTTTCGATTTGTTGAGTTTTTTTGGGTGCATTTGTAGGGAGGAGAAAGAGATGATCGACTGGAACAAAGTTGAGCGACCCACACCTGAGATGGTGGTGCCGTACGACTCACTGGTGCAGGCTCCCCGAGGTACGCACGTTGTTCTGGATGCCTCCTTCGATTTCAGCTTGATGATCCGATGTTGTTGTGCTGGTTTCGTTTGTAAGTGCTGTGAGATTCACATGCTGTTTCTGCGATTGAAACTGGATCGTGTTGGCGCTGCAGATATCCCTGAGATTAGAAATCTGCTTGATAAACTCGCTGTGCTCAAGCTTAATGGAGGACTTGGGACGACCATGGGGTGCGTTGCTCCCAAGTAAGCATATAGATCCTCGAATTGGTGCATTTTACCTCTGAATTGATTTGTCTGGTCAGCTTCTGCTGACTGTTGTTAGACTCTTCCTCAGTGGAACGGGTGTACGGCTGTAGTCCCAAAGCAAAGCAATTAGATGGTTCTTCCTCCGTAGGGTGTTTATGATGATGCACTGACGTGGAAGATCACATTATCATATTATAGCCAGATGATGCTTTTTCTTGTTATTTTGCTTGTAACTCTTTTGTTTTAACAAATGTATGTTCACATCATATTTTAATGTGCTTGGTAAGATGTATCATTGGTTATAGCATACTAGAAATCTGCCTTAATATGTCTTGATTTTACTGCCATGTTTCTTTTCTGGACACTGCATGCTGAAAAGAACATATTTCTTGCTCAGCGTGTATCTATGATATCTGAATGGTGTCCTAAATGTTGATGCCCTAAATGTTCTTTTGAGTGCTTTATGTTTCTATTCCTTTTAATTTCCTACACTGCAGCTCAAATGACAGATCGTTCCTTTCCTTGAATGGATGACATTGATCGTGGTTATGCATGTTCATTGTCATTAAGTGTCCTGATATCCACATATATGAATTATCTTAGGTACTACATGCTTACAGGCATATTCATTGTTTCGGTTGAGCTATATCTGAATGCTCTACCACTGTGCTTAATTTTTCTGTATTCAAACATTCAAATCATTACAGGCTCACTGCCAACATGTTTTTTCTAACATATTTGATGCAATGCATCGATATTGGGTGGACTAGGAATCATTATGTTCTCCTTGCACCATCTTTGAGATTTTGCCTTCTGAAACGAGTAATTGTGCAGGTGTACGATTGAAGTCCGCAGCGGCATTACCTTTCTTGACCTTGCTATAATGCAGACTGAGGTATTCTTAACATATATTGGTGTTTTTTCTTTAATGACTGGATATAACATGTAATTGTTTGTGCCTTATAAGTTTCACCCATCTGCAGTCCCTGAACAAGAAGTATGGATGCAGCGTTCCTATCCTTCTAATGAACTCATTCAACACGAGCCATGTGAATAAGGTTGATATTCATCATTTAAGATATCCTTTTAGCATCTTGATTATGACCTTTTATTTTTGAAGATCGTGGAGAAGTACACAAACATTGAAATTCACACTTTCAATCAGGTATAACATTCTTTTCATAATATTTTCTTCATTTTTTCTTGATGAATATCACATATTTACACAATTATGGGTTCAACTTACAAGAATCATATTCTATACAGAATAAGTACCCTCGTATCATTACTGAAAAGTTCTTGCCACTTTCAAGCGAAGGAAGTACAGGGTCCCATTGCTGGTTAGTTTTCTCCAATAATTCTAAAGTTATCACATTCCGAGTGAATTGTCTGCTTAATGAATACATTTCAAATACACAGTCGTTTGGCCTGTGCTATATTTTGAAATGTTTATATTTAACTCATCCCATTTCCTTAAACCTGAACTTTCCAATGCTGTGATCTTTTGATGAAGGTATCCCCCAGGCCATGGTGATGTGTTTTTCTCGTTGTGCAAAAGTGGAATACTTGATATCATGTTGTCACAGGTAAGAAAAAGTCTGAAGTCTTACCCTTTTATATAGGCAACAGCATTAGCACCTAGCACTATTCGTTGGTTTACAATGATTGTGTAAAATATATTGTATTGTTTACCAGAAATATGTAACTTGATTTTTGATATGCTCATGGTGTTTTTCATATCTTTGTAACATGGAATGTTAATGTCTCTTGTGGTAATCTTATCATTCTTGAGAAGGTACCATATTTTCTAGTGTAAAATTTAGTACCTCGAGGTACTTTTTCAAGGATTATAAAATTTCTCTAATGTTTCTCCATAAGAAAAGAAACATGGTAGATTTTTTTTTGTTTTGCATTTTCTATAAGTGATACACAATTATGCTTTAGTCATAAATCATGTCCAATGATGAAGTCCAAGTATCTGTTGTGTAAGGGGAACTTTCAGAGTTTGCTAAAAACAATATTGTTGCTCAGAACAGTTGGCATAAAAAATGTGTTAGGGTGGGAAACAAAAGAGGGGTAGCCAAAAGAAATTGAATGCAACCCCTAAAATTATTTTAGGGACTAGATTTTTTACCATACATGATTGATAAAAAAATGAATATAAATATATCTTTTTAGTAATTTATTGCATATTGATATTCCTGTACTTAGTTTCTTTTCCAAATCTTCTTTCAGGGCAAGGAATATGTCTTCATAGTGAGTTCAGAGAACTTGGGCGCTACAGTTGATATTGGTATCCAAATATGAGTACAACATCCTTATTAATGTTTCATGGCTTGCATCAGAAATTGAATCCTTAACCAGCACAGAAATCCTAAACCACTTGATCCATAACCAAAATGAGTACTGCATGGAGGTATGCAAGTGTGCAACAAGAACTAATTCCCATTGAATTTGGATAATACAAAAGTCAACTCAATTATTTATGCCAGGTTACTCCAAAAACATCGGCTGATGTTAAAGGTGGTTCTCTCATATGTTATGAAGGAAGGGTTAAGGTATACTTATTTAATCTTAACTTTGTTGCCAGTGCTTAAGGAGAAAAGACTATGATTTACATGCAAGTTGCAATGTTAAATTCGTAGCAAATCATCATGTTGCTTGTTTCTATTAATTGCACATTGCGATATAAAACCGTAAATAATTTTCTCTGTTGTTATATACTTGTATGCAGCTATTGGAGATTTTTCAGGTCCCTGATGAGAATGTAGGTAACCTCTACTAAATTATTTTGTTCCAACTCGTCAATTTTAAGGTCTGATGGATGCTTTTCTTCTTTTCTTTTGGGGGTTGGCCTTCAGGCAGATGAATTCCAGTCAATTGAGAACTTCAATATGCTCAACACTAATAACCTGTAAGAAACCCAGGTTGTCTGTCTCTTATTAAGAGTTTGAACCCTTGCTAACAGCTTTTGGATATAGGTGGGTGAACTTGAAGGCCATCAAGAGGCTGGTAAAAGCTGAAGCACTAAAGATGGAAATCATTCCAAACCTAAAGGTGCACCATACGGGTGAATTTGTTCTCTACTTCTCATTTGTACTACATTTATCTAAGCATTTTTTTTGTGTTGCAGGAAGTTGATGGTGTGAAAGTCTTGCAACTTGAAAATGAAGCTGGTTCAGCAATACAGGTGCAAGACACCTTCTTAGTCATGATATGTTGCTCCTCCTTTCTGTTCATCAAAATAATATGCCCTAATGCTTTTCCTTCTATTTATCTAGTGCATTGAAAAGGCCATTGGTGTTACTGTTCCTCGCTCAAGGTTCCTTGCAGTAAAAAATACATCCGATCTGTTCCTCATCCTGGTATATTTGAATCTTTTCCATGTTCTTGTTGGTCTAGAATCATAAATGATTGGTTCTAAGTTTATTTTTTTGTTCCAGTCTGATTTATATATTGTGATGGATGGCACTGTAACCCGCAACCCAGCTAGAGATAACTCAACAAACCCCTTGATTGAGCTTGGACCTGAGTTTAGAAAGGTATGGCAGTTGTATTTAAAACATCTGAGATATTTTAAATTTGAAGATCAGAAGGGTCATTGAAGAAATCAAGAAATCAATGAATAAATCTGGAATTTGACTGTAATTTCCCTTCTTTTTCCTCACAAAATTGTAGGTTGACATTTTCCTTGACCGATTTAAATCAATCCCTAGTATTGTTGCGCTTGATAGCTTGAAAATCTCTGGGGATGTTTGGTTCGGTTCAAGAATTACTCTCAAGGTAAACCTCACAAGTCACAGTAACATATTGTTATTTTTTTTACTCCTTGGTTGCCATTCTGTGGTGCTTGGTATGCCTCCTAATTGCAGTTTTTTTTTCTGCCCATTTCAAGATTTTACATACTTCACAATTCAATGCCTCTTTGTGAACGCATCTCTTGTGGAAAAATGGCTTTAATGATGCTACTCCTATTACAGGGTGAGGTGACGATTGCTGCCCAGTTAGGGTTAAAGCTGGATATTCTTGATGGCAGTGTTTTTGATAACAAGGTAAAAGTTCATCTCTGGATAATTATCTGTTTTGTGGTTATTTTGGAAACTGTACTATTATTTCAATGATGTTGGCCTTTTTATCTCACAGCATTCAACACATAGTTCTGGAGCCATCAAATATACAATGAAATTGGATGAGGGAGCGGACTGTGCATCTATTGATTCTGCGCTCAATCGGCTGAACCCAGGATCAACTTTGATCCTAAAGAAAGATGATTTCTATCGATACATTGACCCAATTCAGGCACAGAACCGGGCAATGTTCCATTCAGAAAGCAGTAAGCCCTCATCCAGCAACAACGAGTTACTCCAAGACAATGGAACTCCCTTCACTCCAAATGATAATAGTGACAGGATACAACCCCTACCCCCTGCTCCCTTCTCTTCTTCACTTGTTGGCTCTTCATCACTGCTTCCCTTATATCACTCTAGAGCCCGTCGAGCACCTTACTGGTATACACGATTTATTTTCGTGAATCCGCGAGGGGCACTGCATTCACAATTTAGGTGGCTGTGGGGGCGTATAAAGTTTAGCAGTGCGAAAGATCTTGCCATATTTTATGGTATTTATCATATCGTACTGTATGGAATAGATTGCATTATCACAGCAACTTTGAAGGAGAATTGGTTTGCCAAACTGGTGCAAGGAAAGCTGTGGCTTATAATATTGGTCTTTCATCAGTTCAAGTTGCGTAGCCGCCGGCGCCTCCGCTGGGGTGAGAGGAGGACGCTCAGATCTATTCATCAGGATATCCAGAGTTACTTGGACAATTACTCTGACTCCGACATGTGGCATTTGATTGTACACAGTGTTGCTAGAGTGATATCCAATGTGCTGGAAGATGTAAACCGCAACGATATGAAGAATCACTACCTAGGCTTTCTTGCCATACATTCAACGGTGTTTGTCATCGAAGTGATAGGTTCATACGCTGTTGAACTTAATTACGACACTGAGCACGATGCAGAACTGCCAGAGTTATAGGTATGCAAATTTTCTCTATCTCATTTGTTCCCATCTTGCTCTATCTCATTACTTATTCCCATCTTCGAACATAAGGTGAACTTCACATATCTTTGATAAGTAGATGGTTAATGTCGTTGGAACAGCAATAGATATTGGCTTTGTCTGAGTAATATATTGCTTCTACTTTGTTACTTATAATTTATAAGACAACTAAAACAATATTTAATAAATATCATTGGCCGGAAGTTCCATTATCTAAAAAAAAATTGATAGTGGAATGATTCTGTAGCCATATGAGGGGCTTTGGTTAGTGTTTAATCCAGTTGAAACACTTGCTAAATATGAAACACTTGCTAAATATGATTGGTATGCTTGTTGGTCTGTGAGCAAAAGCTCTCAATCGTAAACATTTTGTCAAGAATTACTCATCAGCATTTAGTATCATCATCATGATGCTAATTCATTAAGGATCATGTCATGTTCGATACATAACGTATGCCATTGGTAGTGCTCTGCGCACTGTGCCCATGTTCAATTAGATTGATTTGTACTCTCTTCAAAAGGGAATATCTGTTAGTTTTTTGCCATGTTTTACTTGACTTGCTTCATCATGTTACCAGTAAACATGGGATTTCCTTTGTTAATCCTATGCACTGTTGTCAGCTTATTTGTTGTTTCATTTTACTAATCATCACCAGATCATCCTTGCTAGAACTATGTATGACTGTGATAGCTTCTAGCTTCTCTGGTACACAGGTACTCAAGGTCCCCTTTTTACAAGGGGAACCCAAAATCAAGGTCAAGATCATGATGCCTGCACAGCTCAATCCAGTACCTGATCCTGATCCCACAAGAGGTTTTAAGCCAGTTGCTAATACTACGTATGATGCCATCTATCACATACTAACTCATGATGATATTGTTACTGTAATCACACAACATGTTCTTGATGCGTTTCTGTGGTTAACTCCGTATCATGTTCTGAATGCGTTTTTTTGTGGTTCATGGTATCCATATATGCTTACACTAGCATGACTGTGTCGTATGTCGTATATCTCGTAGGTACTATGTGCTTTACTGTGGCGTATGTCTTAGTATGTAATTATGTGCAAATATTACTTCCTCCGTTTCATATTATAAGACTTTCTAGCATTGCCCACATTCATATATATATCAATGAATCTAGACATATATGTGTGCTTAGATTTATTAACATCTATATGAATAATATGCGCAATACTAGAAAGTCTTATAAACTATAAAACGGAAAGAGTACTTTATAGTACTTTATCTTATTATCTGCATTATAGGGTTTTGTTGAACGGGGACAGCTGTTTGTATAGACTAGTTGTGCCAGCTGAATACTATAAAACATAAGTATAATGTCCATAAAACATAAGTATGCGTAAATAATGTATTCCCTTGCAATGCTACTATCCCAACAAACTGAAAAAAAAAAAACACATACTCCACGTAGAAGATGATCTGAAGAACTAGGAACAGAGTACAGACTGGCAGTGTGAAACTGTGAATAATCAGGCAGCGGGTGGCTTGGGCTTCTTGTTCGGTTTGAGGATGAGATCGGCTAGAGGATACCAGATTATTGGTCGCTTGTAGGCTTGGGCGCCGGCAGCGAAGAAGAGGAGCAGGGCGCAGTCCCACATCACGGCCTGGTACACCCTCGGCAAAGGGGAGGACGAGGCTCATCACCACGAGCAGCACGCCGCACGAGAGCGAGAAGCCCATCCCCACCGCCGCCGTCTGGAAGTCCGACGATCTCATCGCCGCGCGCGAGGCCGCCGACGCCATCGATCCCCCCTCCGCCCGACGCCGAGAGAATTCCTTTTTTTTTGCTGATCGATCGATTCCGCCGCCGCCGTCGTCCGTCCCTATCAACCTTCTCTTTCAATCTGTTGGGTTTAGGTTATCTGATTGGGGTTGGGGTATATATGAACCGGAAAAATATATATACTCATGTAATCCGTGTCCTAAAACATCTCCGTCTCCGATCTGTTTGGTTATCTGATGCGGATTGGCTGGCACGCGCGCGCGGGTCACGAGGCTGGTTTCGGTCAAGCAAAAGTTGCAAAACGGATGTGGATTTTCATCCCTGCACTTTGTTCATGGATGGAAAGATGGATTTATGTGTTCTTGCTGATTTTTTTTTATGATGCTATTTAAATATTCATGCTATTTTTTATGATGTGTCAATTATATACAATATTTGTTATTGCTGAATTGATGATTGTCTTGCATTTTTTTTTCTGATTGGAGAGAGATACTACCCAATGCGAGGCCTTGGAGGGGTCGTGGACGGGGCCTGATTTGGCCCCACATCTCCAGTCGGGGCCGGGGGCAGGGGCGAAGTCGGGGGTCGAGGGCGGGGGCGTTCTAGCCCAACCCGGTCCCGCACCTCCCTGGTGCTATCTTTACTAAGATGTATAATACCACGCTAAAAGCCCTTCTCAACTGTATAAATACATGACGCGGCATCTAACGGGGTTCTACGCTTTCTAAAATATCCCACATGGTAATCAGAACTAGGGGTGGGCATTCGGTCTAACCGAGAAATTCGGTTCGGTTCTTTGGTCTTTTAGAAAATTCGGTAATCACAAGACCGATCGGTATTCAAGAAAACTCAAGACTGAGAGCTTCGGTCTTCGGTTATTTCGGTTCGGTCTCGGTCAGACTGAACTAACCTTAGCAGCGATTTGAAGTTTTGAACAACAAAATAAAACCGAACAAGATCGACGAATCAAAGGAACTCAAGTCAGATGAAAGACACAGTATGCTGCTACTAGTGAATAGAGCATGATTCAGGAAAGAAAAAAAAAAGCAAATCGAGCAAATCTATCATACCACGACTTGGATCCCCGTCGATCTCCACCACTCCACCACAAGCTCCAGATCCCATCCATCTCGTCTCCCACCGTGGGCTCACGGCCGGCCTTCTCCGGCATCGAAATCCCCAGCTAACGGCATCTTCCTCCACCGGGGTGTGACTGGCCGACAGAAGCAGCCGGTAGGGGTCGCTACTCACCAGAGGGCGGAAGGGTGGTGCGGCGCCAGAGACGGTCTCTTCCGCCGCGAAAGGCGGAAGGGCGGCGTGGAATGGCGGAAGGGTGGCGCGGCGCCGTGCAGGTCGCGCTAGCGTGGAGACGGGAGAGGATAATGTTGCGCCTCAGAGAGGCGGAAGAAGCGATTTTTTTTTTAGCTAAACTTGGAGTCACGGGATCACGGGATGGGGAGTTAGTTTTACTCTAGATGATGAGACGGTATTGGGCCTAGTGGGCTGAGATATCACATGTGTTATTGGGCCATTTATATATTTCGGTTTTTTCGGTTAATTCGGTTACCCGAGACCCAAGACCGAATTAACCGAACTAAATTCGGAAATTGCAGACCAAATTCGTGACTGAATCTCTCGGTCTCGGTTATTTCGGTTTCTGTCTCGGTTATTTCGGTTCGGTCTTTTTCTCCCCACCACTAATCAGAACCATTTTCCTCAAACCAAAACCAATCATCTGCATCCTCGCTGTCACTCGCGTTTGTCCCCGTCATCCAGTGACTGACAAACTCAAGAAGGAGCAAGTTTAATAGTATAGCCAACTAATAGCTCCAAATCATTTATAGCTAATTTAATAGTCAATTCATACAATAGTTATCTATAAACAAATACTACAATATCAATACCTGGTCTGGCTTATCATACACACATTATGTCTTGAATCTATACTGCAATTAGCTGTAAATCTATAGCCCACTATTCTTCTCTTCTTTCTTTTATCTTGTTAAAATATGTTTATAGCTAGCTTAATTATAGTCTGCTGTTGTACTGCTCTTGCTGGGTTCCTGGATAGAACGAAGGTAGCACCACCAAAGACTCTTGAAGTCACCAACAAATACAAGACTCTGACGACGATCTCCAATACTGAGTACTAGTATGTAACTTGGGAGGCTCGAGACCAGTAGGTCTTGGGCGGTTGGGCTATCTTTTCTCCTCGCTTTCTCGCGAGGTGCTCATAAGTCATAACAGTCGCTGCACTGAAGACGTCTGCCAAGGTGTGGTAGACGATTGAGGACATGTTTGCATGTCAGTCTCAAACTTGTGTTCTCAACACGCGTATTTTCTCTCGTGGACACTCACGAAGTTTGAGTATGTTAAATATGGAGTACAGATGGTATTTGAATATCCTGAAGATGAAGATAAAGATAAAGATTAAGGACATGTTTGGTAGCGCTCCAACGCCTAAATTTAGCTCTAGAAGTTGGGTCCGGAGTAGAGTTATGTAGCTGCCTAAACTCAGCTTCACCTCTCTAGTTTATTTTGTGAGCTCCAACCAACTTCACTCCCACTTTAGGTGGAGTTGAAACTGTTTGGCTGAGCTCCAGCTCCAGGAAAGGTGGAGCTGAAGCTGTGCCAAAGTGCCAAACAGGCCCTAAGTGTTTCACGCAAAACAAGGTGGTAATAACGTATGCTTAATTGAGTTTTAATTATTACCAACTTGAAAAATGGATTAATCTGATATTTTAGAACAACTTTCATATAGAAAGTTTTGAAACGCACCGTTTAGCGGTTTGAAAAGTGTGCCACGAGTATCGAAAAGTTTATCCAACTTTTATTGGAGAAAATAACATAGCATGTCAACAAGATGAAATTAAAGGCCTTGCAGACGAGATGGAGTTCGCAGGAAAGCACCTTGACGATGATGATCTCGTGTCATACATCCTTGCTAGTATGGATGTTGATTTTAATCCCGTTGTGACGTACGCTAGTTGCAAACCGGACTGAAGCTATCACCGTCGGTGAACTCTTTGCTCAACTTGTTAGCTTCGAAACTCGTATGGAGATGCTGTAGGGTGGCTCCAACTATGATTCGTTGGCCTTCACTGTAGCTCGCGGAGGCTTCGACCGCAGGCAAGGTGGTGACTGCGTGCGGCCGCGGACGTCGGCGCGAAAACAACATTCATCCCATGGAAACAAATATTAATTGTTAGATTTGTCACTATAATTGCTTCCAAATTATTTCTCTCCCTCCATTTCATATTATAAGATACTTTGATTTTTTTTCAAAATTTTAAGTTTAACCAAGTTAACAGGAAAAAAAGCAGCATCTATAAAATTAAATTAAATTAGTTTCATTAAATCTAACACTAAATATATATTTTAATAATATTTTTTAAAAAATATCGTTATATTTCTTTTATGAATTTAGTCAAACTTAAAAGAATTTAATTTAAAAATTAAGTCAAAATACGATATGAAATGGAGGGACGAATATTCTTTAAAATTTAGGGTCATAAGTAGCAAATAATAGTCATATTAGTTGTTTATTGAAGACCGTCTTATAATATAATAGTAGGGTGCCCGTGCGTTGCTACGGGGCACGGGGGATAAAATCTGGCATCAAAAAGAAACTACAAGTCATAGTTGTTCTGAGATTAATTTGAAAGCAAGATATATTATCATTTCATAAGCGTAGTGCAACCTTTTTGGCGCATAGAACAATCTCATAGTGTTTATTAAATTATAAAAAGCAACATAGATAGAAGACAACTATGAAAATTGGATGATGTCATAAAAAAAGAACAAACAAAAAAATGTAGAGCATCAAGCATTTCTAGATACAAATTAAATCAGTCCATATAGTTAAATAACTACCCTAATGTTGTGTATTTTTTATACACTTTAGAAAATCTTGTGCGCCGTTAGGGATATTGCTTTCACACTCATTTTGCTGGTACGTTAGTAGATTTAGCAAAAAAAAGTTTCCTCAGCTCATCACCATCCTGCACATGTATTTATAATAAGTTTGTTAACGACTAAATTTGGTAATCTAAGTATCGGAGATGGAGATGGAATCAAAGTAGAATTCGAGATGGAAATCGATCGGGGAACAGAGTAAGATCGACTGAAGTCCGAATCGGCTACGGCTAAAATCGGCAGAGTTCGAGTTAGACAAGGTTAGCCGATTGAGCTGAATCCGACAATACGACTTGGTGTACGTCATCGGGTTGAGTTGATATGCTTGAAGATGATTGCCACGCATGGATAGAGTCCTGAGAAAGCAATTGTATCTATTAATTAGGATATTTTATGTAATTTCCTTAGAGATATGTTTGGGCAAAAGTTTGCCATAAAGACTTATGATATCTTAGAGTTTGTTAGAGATAAGAGTCGTGTCCGATATGGACATAGTTTGTAATTCTTGGGTATAAATAGACCCGAACCCCATGTACTCATTTAACATACGTTCAATACAATCTCGGCGCATCGCCACCCTTTTTACTTTTGATTTGTTTCGACGAGTTCTTACTTTCGGGTTGAGCTGCATCGGTTTCGATCTTCAACAAGAGGTAAAACTTGTTATGGCGGCTTGCGTTCTCGGGATTAGTGCTTCTATCTTCATGATACTCTAATCTTGTTTATATAATTCGTCAAGTTATCATATATCTTACATAATCTCTAGCAATATTGCTATCTAACCTACAGTCGGCTAACATCTGTCGGTAGAGGGCAGCCGATTAGGTTAGATATCGATGTTGACTTAGATTATATGAGGTATCCACCACTCTATAAAACTTCCAATGGCTTGATTGTCTAGATATTGTCTTTCTTTTCATACTTATAGCTGCATCAGTTGAGTTTGATCTTATGAGCCTGTTGATAGAAAACACGAGGCCTGGGAGATCTGCTTAACTCTAGTGCAGGTCCAAAACTCGCCTTCGGATGTATGAGCGTGCCAGTTGATTTGATCCTGCAATCAACAAGAAATAAAACCAAAGAAACCGCAATTAATCCTATAAATGATAGCTGATCGGCTAGGTGCCGATGACATATCATTTATTTTAGGCCGTTATCATATGTACATCGATCGGCAGTCATGAATAATTAAAGAAAAACTAAGTCTACTCGATCGGCTGTAGATATTAACAATATATAACCCTTATGTCAACGTATACTTAAATCAAGTGATTGGAATGGATCGGTTGCCACGCCAAGACAGTATAAATCACTTAGATTAAAATATAAATTAACAACAGAACTATATGCGTTCATAGCATAGCCGATCAGATAGATCTAGCATGTATCGGCTAATACTCCGATACCACTCTATATTAAGATATCACAGCAAGTAAAATATATCAAACAGAAGCGTAATATGCTTAAATGCAATAAGATCTTAATATAAAGGGCAGATTTAACATGTCAATTATGCATATAAAATAACTATGGTTAAATCAGGTAAGATCGGCTGAAACTCCGATGCTACCCTAATCGGCAACCAGGAGGCAGGCTAGAGATTGCTATTCTAAGCACGACTTAATAGATCAAACTCAACTGATGCAGCATTAAGTATGAAAAAAAGAACAATATCTAGACAATGAAGCCGCTGGATGTTTCGTAGAGTGGTAGATATCTTATACAATCCGAGCTAACGTCGCTATTTAACATAATCGGCTGCCTTCTATTAACAGATGTTAGCCGATTGTAGGTTAGATGACGATATTACCGAAGATTATATAAGATATATGATAACTTGACGAATTACATAAACAAGATTAGAGTATCATGAAGATGGAAGCCCTAATCCCTAGAACACAAGTCGCCATAACAAGTTTTACCTCTTGTTGAAGATCGAAACCGATGCAGCTCAACCCGAAAGTAAGAACTCGTCAAAATAAAACTAAAGTAAAAGGGTGGCGATGCGCCGAAATTGTATTGAATGTGTGTCTGTCTTTTTTTACATAGGGCTCGGGGTCTATTTATACCCGAGAATTACAAGATATGTCCATACCGGACACGACTATTATCTCTAACCAACTCTAAGATACCATAAGTCTTTATGGCAGACTTTTGCCCAAACATATCTCTAATGAAACTATATAAAATATCCTAATTAATAGATACAATTGCCTTCTCAGGACTCTATCCATGCGTGGCAATCATCTTGAAGCATATCAACTCAACCCGATGATGCACACCGAGTCGTATTCTTGGAATCGGCTGTATCGGCTAACCCTATCCGACTCGAACTCTGCCGATCCTGACCGTAGCCGATTCGGATTGCAGCCGATTCTTGCTCTGTTTCCGCAACGATCTTCGTCTTCGATTCCGCTTCGATCTAATCTTCTTTTCTGATGCTGATATTACCAAATTTGGTCGTTAACAGAGCCGTGATTAGAATCTCAATCTCTAGCCTGCTTCTTGGTTGCCGATTAGGGTAGTATCGGGGTTTCAGCCGATCTTACCTGATTTAACTATATTTACTCTATATACTTCATTGATATGTTAAATCTGCCCTTTATATTAAGATCTTGTTGCATTTAAGTATATTAGGCCTTTGTTTGATATATTCTACTTGCTTTAATATCTTAGTATAGAGTGGTATCGGAGTATTAGCCGATACATGCTAGATTTATTTGATCGGCTATGCTATGAACATATATAGTCCCATTATTAATATATATTTCAATCTAAATGATTTATACTGTCTCGGCATGGCAACCAATCTATCCCAATCACTTGATTTAAGTATATATCGATATAAAGAGTATGTATTGTTAATATCTACAGCCGATCGAGTAGATTTAGTTCCTTCTTATTTATTCATAACTGCCGATCGATACACACATGACATCGGCCCAAAGATAAATGATATGTCATCGTCACTTAGCCGATCGGCTATCTTTTATAGGTTTAACCGCGGTTTCTTTGTCTTTGTTTCTTGTTGATTGCAGGATCAAATCAACTGGCACGCTTGCATACCCAAAGGCGAGTTTTGGACCTGCACTGGAGTTAAGCAGATCTCCCAGGCCTCGTGTTTTACGTCAACAAAGTTAAATATTGGTAAATATATAATAATGTAATATATGAATAATTAATTCCTGTCACGACTTACATTAATAGCCGGCAAATGTGGTTCTTTATTTTTCCATGTACATATGAAGAGATGAACAAGAAAACCCGATAAACTCCTAAGTAAATTGAATAGTTAGCTACCCTTTCTACACAGTTAAATTTATTGGTTTGAACGAGTTTTTAGAAGGTAACTTACCTGTCGTAAACCGGATTATTGACAAATACTTGCCTCCACAAGTTGATGTCTTTATTCCACCTAGAGCCAAGGCATGCCTTCCTCATAGCTTTGTTGAAGTGATCACAAATAGTTATCAGTTTCTGGTGTATCACATGTTTGCATTATTTTTATATTCTGGCATAAGTGGATTTGGGTCTAATACATAGAGCATTTGACTTTCTTGGTGTACTATGAGCACGATAAAACTTCGAGCATGGTGTACTGGTATAAGAATCTACAAAAGATCAACCCTCAAGATAATATATAAAACGCACCCTTTGATGTTGTATTTGAGCCTGGAGATTGTGAAAGCAAGCGGTGCAGTCGTGCAGTGCAGGTAAGAAAATTCAACCACTAAGAATATTTTCAAATGCAATGTCGTACGACCAAAACTACTATAATGCTGTGGATATAACTTCAAGCGGCAAAATCACAAATCTGGCTATCTCATCATTCTGGTATATGACTAAGGCAACAGTACAAAATTTTATATGAATCTTCCACAAAGAGAAGGTATCTTCGAAATCACAACAGGGATTTCTGACTCAGTTTTTGCCAGTTTTTGCATATAGCTTCTTTTCAGCTTCACTGATATAAGTGCTCAGGACAGGCTCCTTCAAAATGTCCACGCGTTGATTTGAGAGTTGATCTTCCACAATTTTCCAAACTTTATATCATTTGACGGAAATAAGGTTATTTATATTACAAATGAAATTTGACAACATGTATTCTCTAGATCTTTATGTAAACTTCAACAGCTTGTCCTTCATCCTTTTCATTTGAACCTTCAAAATACGCGCGAGGATGCCAAAGACATCACACTTACCAACACACCTGCAAAACTGTGACAAATGCAGTTCCTCACCAAGATGATGGAAATGGATTGAATAATAGAATTTTTCAGATTTGCAGCCATGAGTGTAGTAGCTATTTCCATCATCTCACACATTATATTTCCATCATCTCACGCAGGATATATTTTTTTATCACTAAATCTATGGATGTAAAATAATGTGTTAGTATAGATATGTACCACATCAGACTTGTCTACAAGTTAACAATGTGAAAACTAAGCATTGATTTCCTTGACAACTCCATTTTCATAAAGGCTTACATCATAAGTAGCACATAAAAAACCTGCAGTTCATTACAATCCCTGTAATGGTGTATATAGGCCTTGCCAAAATCCCACCGAAAGTAATGTTTACTGCTGTCCAAGAAAAAAAAACACACGAAATGTTAAGACTTGGAATATAAAAAGTACAGAAAGAATGGAATTTAGGCAAGCATATTGTAGATGATTAATTAGTCAAATAATGTACGTTTTCTAATCTGTGAGGACCTCTCTATACACAATATTTTTTATGTATGTTGCAACCTGTTTAGACAATTCCTTTCCTTTCTTCTCATTGTCCTTCACGCCAGTACGCTTAGACTTTTTTTTCTGATTCTTGTCTTCTACCGGCATCGATAGTATTTTTATGTTTGTTCTAGAGGTTGCTCTAGACAACGCGACGTATAGTTGACCATGAGAGATGACAGGCTCTGGTAAGTAGACGCCTGCATTTGGAATTGTTTGACCCTGCGCCTTATTGATGGTCAATGCAAAACTCAATCTAACCGGAAATTACTTCCTCTTGAAGCGAAACGGGAACATCTCATCATCAGAAGGACATAGAGGTATCCGAGGAAGGAAAACTCTCTTTCCAGCATGCTGCCCTACAACAATCTCCGCGTCAATAGCATTTTTTCCGAACTAACGAACCACCAGCCTTGTCCCATTGCAAAGTCCGTTGGCTGGGTCAATGTTTCTCAAAAGCATGATGGGGCAGTTTATCTTCAGCTTAAGCACATGCAGAGGTAGCCCATTTGGAGTTAGAGAGTTCAAAAATTCCGGCGGGTAATAGTTATGAGGGTCATCCTCTGCCCGGTCAAAACTATGATATATCATCACATCTCCTCTAAACCGCTCAATCATCTTCATGTTTATTCGATCGATGAACTCATTCCGAGTGGACAATATGGCCCTACATGTGATGTAGTTTGGGTCCGTCAAGTTATCGTTTAGGTTGGGGAACACGGTATCGATGAGCCTTTCGAGGTCCGTTTCTTTCCCTTTGCACGACACGCAAATATCCGAAGGAAGGCCTATGAGTCCTTCCTTGTTCACCTCCTCGGTTCCATTCCCAACTCGAAGGAGGTAGTCCGCAAACCACGCGTCGCTCTGCGCCCTCATATTTCGAACAAGCTTCAATTGAACCATACAATCCCAAAGATAGGACCTGCGTAGAGTGGCATCTGTTATCTGAGACCTAGTGCCCTTCCTAATGACCAGGAGCACATGCCTGAAATCCCCTCCAAACACAATCGTCTTCCCTCCAAACGAAGAACGCGGACAACCCATTATATCTCTCATGCTCATATCATATCAAGGGCCTCAACCGCTTGCCTCTTTGTCATAGAGGCCTCATCCCATATTATAAACGACGCCATTTGGAGAAGCTTCGCCGTCCCACTTTGTTTGGTGAAGCTGCAATACGACCCTTCCTCAATGTTGAGGGGGATCTTAAACCGCGAATGTGCAGTCCGGCCTCCAGGCATTATAGAAGCTGCAACACCCGACATCGCGGTTGCCACCGCTATATCTCTTTTGCCGCGAACCGTAGCTAGCAGCGCCCTATACAGGAAAGTCTTCCCCGTGCCTCCTGGGCCATCTACGAAGAAAACACCCCACTAGCACTGCCAACTGCATTCATGATTTTGTTGAATGCAGACCTTTGCTCATCATTGAGCTGGTCTGAGAGGTTCATATTGTCCGTCTCCACACCAATGGATGACTCCTCAATAATCTCTCTGGGATCTCCTCTGGTACTATCATGTGATTCATCAATTTCAGGGAGCGGAAACGATGTGATGTTGTTTTTTTGCCATGTTTTACTTGACTTACTTTGTCATGGTATCAATCGATTCTGTTTTTTTGCCATGTTTTACTTGACTTACTTTGTCATGGTATCAATCGATTCTGTTTTTTCTGTACATCTTTTCCCTACCAGTAAACATGGGGTTTCCTTTTGCTAATCCTTATGCACTGTTGTCTGCCTATGTTGTTGTTTTCTTTTACTAATCACTAAATCATCCTTGATAGTACAACTATGCATGAGTGTGATAGCTTCTTACTTTCAGGTACTCAAGGTCGGAAGGTCCCCTTTATACTCACGATCATGATCCTGAACCCAGGCGAGGATATCAAGAATCCACGAGAGGTTTCAAGCCAGCTGCTAATACTACATATGCATTGCCATCTATTTCACATACTCTCATGATGCAACTATAAAACAACATATGTGTTCTTACTGCGTTTTTGTGGTTAATTTCGCCGCATGTTCTTAATGCGTTTTTTTGTGGTTCATGGTATCCATATATGCTACACTAGCATGACTGTGCCGTATATCTCGTATATTGACAGTGGCGTACACCATGTAGCTGTACTAAATTTAGTAAAAAAAGAAAGAAAACATGCATCTGAATTATTCATATAAAAGAAACACGTATTCATAGACAGATCTGAACTAGTAACGGACAGGCTGAAGCTGTAGTGAATCTAGTAGGCAGCGGGTGGCTTGGGCTTGTTGTTCGGTTTGAGGATGAGATCGGCTAGAGGATACCAGATTATTGGTCGCTTATGGGCTTGGACGCCGGCAGCGAAGAAGAGGATCAGGGCCCAGTCCGACATCACGGCCTGGTACACCCTCGGCAAGGGGAGGACGAGGCTCATCACCACGGGCAGCACGCCGCACGAGAGCGCGAAGCCGATCCCCACCGCCGCCGTCTGGAAGTCCGACGATCTCATCGCCGCGCGCGAGGCCGCCGACGCCATCGATCCCCGGCCCCCTCCGGCCGCCGACGACGAGAGAATTCGCCTTTTTTTGCTGATCCTATCAATGTTTCTCTTGGCCCTTTTGCCCCCCTTCTCTTTCAATCTGTTGTTTAGGTTATCTGATGTTGGTTGGGGTATATATGAACCGGAAAAATATAAATCATGTACTAATCCGTGTCCTAAAACATCTCGGTCCCCGATCTGTTTGGTTATCTGATGCGTATTGGGCTCGCACGCGCGGGTCACGAGGCTGGTTCCGCTCGAGACAGGAGGCGTCCCTCTCCCATTTCCATTTGTGCTCACCACACTCTCCACGCCTCCCGCCATTGCCGTCCAGTTCCTCTCACGGAGCTTGGCCAGCTCGGCCTCGGCCACGGCCGCCATACTACCTCCACCTAGAACTAGACGGAACATATTCTAATCCAATAAATTTTAAATTTAGACAAACATTTATTCAGATTCATTGAACTAGTATATATCATATCCAATTTCAAATTGTTGCGTTGAAGACGTCTGCTGAGATGTGATAGAGTAGGTAGACGATCGATGACATATTTGCGGATTTGCCTCTCGGACTTTATTCTCAACACGCGCATTTCTCTCACGACCACTCACACAAAGGGAATTTGAGTGCTGGGGAGTAGGTCAATATATAAGATGAAAGGCCTTGCGGACAAGATGGAGTCCGCAGGAAAGCACCTTGACGATGATGATCTCGTCTCCTACATCCTTGCTTTTATGGATGTTGATTTTAATCCGGTGGTGACATCAGTTGCAAACCGGACTGAAGCTATCACTGTGGGTGAACACTTTGCTCGACTTGTTAGCTTTGAGACTCGTATGGAGTCGTGGAGGCTTTCGACCGTAGGCAGGTGGTGACTGTGGCCGCGGACGTAGGCGCGACAACAACATTCATCCCATGGAAACAAATATTATAATTGCTTCCAAATTATTTCTCCCTCCATTTCATATTATAAGATACTTTGATTATTTTTTTCAAATTTTTAAGTTTAACCAAGTTAACATGGAAAAAAGCACCACCTATAAATTAAATTAGTTTCGTTAAATCTAACACTAAATATATTTCTTAATAATACTTTTTGGGTTAAAAATGTTGTTATATTTCTTTTATGAAGTAGTCAAACTTAAAAAGATGTCAAAATGTCTTCTGATATGAAACAGAGGGATGACTATTTTTTAAAATTTAGGGTCACAATTAACAAATAATAGTCATATGCTATGTTTATTAAAGACCGTCTTATAATATATAAACAAACCTGCATTTTGGATTTGATCGATTGATTTAGTTGAGGGAAAAAACCCATTAATTTATACCACCTCCGCCAAAAAAATACTCAATCCTTGTGTCGACGATGGATACCCGTAGACCGGATATAGAGGGTATTGGGGTCCGTTGATACGAGGATCTACGTAGTACGACATCAAGCCAACAAAAGACAAGGATTATACTGGTTCAAGCCCCTTGGTAGGTAATAGCCCTAATCCAGTTGGTATGGGATTATATGATGGAAATCATAGTTTACAAAGGGAATAGCAGAACTCGATGATACCGACGAGACCGTAGTTGAGTTGGTCCGACTAGATCTCCCGGCGACTTGGCTCCTGTGCGCTCCGGCTCTGTAGTCTGTGGTGGGTGTGTTTGCGGTGATATTCCATGCCTTAGGTCTTGCCCAGGGGGTCCCTTATATACCGTGGGTCAGTTGATCTCCATGTAGGACTCGAAGATATTTCGGACCCCTCACGGTATGATAAAGACCCAGTCTTGCCCGAGTAGAACTCTTTCCATCCGTAGATACCATTCCTATCACGTGATAGATTTCCTTAATGTATACGGAAACTATCCGTATACACGCGGGTATACCGTATCAGTATACAACGTACATCAAGGATAGAGTATATATCTTATCCGTAACCCTGACACCTCGATACTCTGTAATAAATGTGTCCATATATATTGCTAAATACAGTATGCGGTCTGCCTAGCTATACTTTTGATTTTTTTTTCAAACCACCATGTTAGGAGTTAATTAATCTAACCATGTAATGTGTGGTCCAAAACCGATACACGCATCATCGCAGGGGGAGAGGAAACGGCTCAAGTGTGTACTGGTTGCAAGCATGTTTGACTTGGAGCTTCTATTATTCTATGCTTGTCTTGTACCCAACGTTGCAGTTGCACTGCCACCGAGGGCAGCAACTTGCCACAAACTTTCTTTGCTCTAATTTGGTACGAGCACCAAGGGATTAGACTAATTAAACCTATTCAGAAACAGGTCACTAATCGTTAACTACCTCTACGTATACTCTAAAAACCTCGTGAATAGTCACTGGCATATAGAACCAATTACGCCTAACCTGCCAACAAACACTATAACGTCAGTGTGTCTAGCTCCGTAAAAGCAAGAATTATAGTAAGAATTATGTGAAGAACTGTAACCTCTATTTTTCTATTTTTTAGTTTCTTCCCCCGTCCCTCTGTACCTCCCCCCTTGTAAAGTCTTTTTTTTAACCAAATGAATAAAGTTCAGACTGGTGTTCAAACCCGTCGTAGTTTCCCTTAAAAAAAAGAATTATGTGAAGAAGAGAAGTAAAAAAAATAAAGAATATTGGCTATCATGTAAAAGCTAGTTTAACACGTGTTGCAAAACAAATACGTTAAATGTATAAGTGAGAGAGAGGAGAAGAAAAATTAAAGCTAACCTTTTAACTAGTCTATCATATATGTTGGTTTTAAAATAGGCTAAATGAGCTTACTATTAAACTTGCTATAAGAAACATATTCTCGTATTAAGATAATGTGAGAACACATGACAGCCGCCGACCAACTAATTAAGCCCCAAACATGAGACAAAAACGACCTCGAATTAATCATGGGTGGCAAGTGCGAGCCTCTGACAGAATAATTGGACCTCAAATCGATCGCTTAGTTAGGATTTATTTCTGACAGAATAATTGGACCTCAAATCGATCGCTTAGTTAGGATTTATTTCTGACTTGTGATCTGCGAGCGCTGTGAAGGTGGGGGGTGATCTTGATTTGTTTAGCCAGCTGGGGGGCAAGATCCTAAGCTGGGTTTAGCAGTTTTCAAACGCTTAAATAATGCGTCGCCGGGTTTGGTGATTAGCGCTGGGAATCTCTTCGCGGATGGGAACAAAAATCCAACCCGACACCACCACGCAGGGCAATCGGGGGCAGCGTCCTGCCATTTTCCGCTGAAAATTTTGATCGGTGGTTGACCCCCTCTTCCTGTGTGTGGGACACGGGTGAAATTAAACGGCATTACGTCTATGGAAATGGTTCTCGATGTATTTATGAATTCTACAATTTGACTTTATATAGATGTTTAAAATTCATTTCACTTTTTATAGAAGCTGTGTTCGATCAATCGGCAATTTCTTTTTTTTTAACGACTCGCACGAGACGGTGCGAAGTTCTATTGATAGAGCAGGAAAAAATTACAAGATTACAACCCTGGAGGGTCGTAACCAGGAAAAGGGAAAAAATACTACCACCTACACACCGATATCGCCAACACACAAGCCTAGGAGAAGGCTAGCACCGGACCGGCCGCCGCTAGACCAACAAAGTGACACAACCGAGATTGCCCCCTAGGGGATGCCAAAACGACGTCTTCAAGAAGAGAAGCGACGGAAAAACAGCCACCGCCATCCGTCGGGACTCAAAGAAGCCAAGACTGGGCTTTCGCCCGGCAATCACCCTTGAGGGGTGAGATCCACGGCTGACACACCGATGCTCCACCACCACACAAGCTCTGCCGATATGTGGGACCCCTGCACCGGCGTCCCCCGCCGGCCAGCCTTCGTGCGCCGAAGACTGCACTACACCCACCGGCAGCTCCTCCTCACACCTAGGTCGCCTCCTTCACCGCCGACCGCGCCTCTCGCGCCAAGCCGGCCTCTAACTCCGCCGCCCGCGCCTCTCGCGCCGAGCCGGCCTCCACTACCATCGGCTGCGCCTCTCTGCGCCAAGCCGGTCTCCGATCTTTCCACCAGACGATGTCGCGCCGGCCAAATGCAGCCGTCTCCCACGCCCTCGGCTAGCCGTCCAAGGCCTCCATGCCTCTGGTGACCGCTGTCGCGACCACCAGCCACCGTCTCCGCGAGCCGCCGCCACTGCTAGCGGCCGCTTCGCTGTCGCCCTCCGCCACGCCGCCGCCAAGTCCTCCGCCGGCGTCGTCGGCCGACGTCGCTGCCGCTAACTGCCGCAACCACCCGTCGCCGCCGTTGCCAACTGCAGTCGCCAGCCGTCGCAAGTCGACCGTCGTCGCCGACCACCACAGCCCGCCACCCTCTAGATCCGGCCGAGAGGCGCGGATTTGGGGAGGCACCGCCGTCGTCGCCGCCGAGCACTGCGCCGTCGCCGCACATGGACCAATGCCGCCGTCTTCGCGCCGTGCCGGCCTCAGGCCGCGTCTCTCACGCGGGTCCCGCCGCCAACGCTGCGCCCACACAACCACCGGTCTCTTTCTTCCCCGCCTCCACACCCGGCTGCACACTATCGTCGGCGTGCTGGCCGGCCGTTGCCTCGACGGAGGGGATCCGGCCTCCCACGCCGGAGAGGACAGATCCGGACTGGGGGGCGCCGGATCCGGCGAGGAGGTTGCCAGATCTGGTGACGCCGCGCGCCGCCGGACCCGCCCTGTCCCTGCTGCCAGCTCCACCCCCGTCCTGTCGCCGCCGTCGCCAGCGCCTCCTCCGCCCCTCGGCCGCCACCTCGTCCGCCCCGTCGCCGCCGCCACCTTCTCTGCCCCGCCGCCGTCGCCGCCCCAGCCCCGGATCTGGCCGCCTCCGCCGCCACGGGCGCCGGGATGCCACCCAGCAGCGGCGCTTTCTGTTTCGTTTCTAGTATGTGACAGAGTGAGCAGGGCTGCAGTTCTCTCTGCGATCCCAACGATGAAAATATAGAGATGGATTTATGCGTTACAAGTGGTAGCCGCGGCTTTAGATAGTGTAACAACAGGGCTCGTTTGAAACACGAGAGGGGAATTACTGTCAACGATCACTGTGAAAAAAAGCCTGTAAATTCTCGCTGTTGCGAGCAACTAGCAAGGCACTTGCGACTCACACATGTGTGTGTCGCACGCTTTATGGTGGCACGCGTGCGTATGCTAGGGCTAGTAAGGTCTCGCAGGCTTTTTCCTCCTCTATAAAAAGTGGTTACTGTGCAGAGGTCAAGCCACACACACAGAGACAGACAGAGATCGGCAGAAAGGAAGGAGAAGCAGCCAAGCAGAGGCCCGGTCTCGTCACCGGAAAGAGAGAAAAAGAGAAGTGAAATTGAGGAAGAGGAGGAGAATGTGATGGCGCAGCAGCAGCAACGGCGGCGGCGCGGGGGCTCTCTCCCCGTGCTCCTCCTCCTCGCGGCGCTGCTGCTCTCCCTCTCCCTGCTCGCTCGCGTCGACGCCGCCGCCGCCGCCACGGTTTCGTCAGGTAGTACTCTGTTCGCGCGCGCGCGCGCGCGCGCTATACCTCGCCGTCGCCGGCCGGCGTTGCTTCTCCCTCTTCTTTCGGTTGGTATCGTCGTCGTTGCGCTCATGGCCGTGGTTCTTTCTTTCTTTCTTGCAGCGGATCTCGATTGGAACGAGGGGGCGGTGACGGTGGGGACTCGGCCAGGACAGGTTTGCCTGGCTTCCCAGTTCTTGAATCTTTGATCATCTATGTGCATCCTCTCCTTCCTGATTACGCTACTCTTTAATTAATCTTGTTTTTGCTGTGACAGGAGGCGGTGGCGGCGGAGGAGGAGGAGGGTGACCGGCCGCCGGAGAGGGTGGAGATGGAGTCCATCAACGACTACGGCCAAGCCAGCGCCAACAACCGCCACAACCCGCATCCGTGACATGACCTGCCAACCGGAGCTGGATCTTAATTAGCTAGTTAATTTTCTATGTAATGTTCTCCTCATTATCTAAAAAAATGTAATGTTTTCTCCTAATGCAACGCTCACACACCACTTTCTCTGCTGTTCAACCTGTACTTGTAGAGGCATGCATGTACCTTCACCTTTGCTTCGTTTTCGTATTAGAAAGATAGATCAAGAGAAGCATCGATTTCTAGCTTTGTACTTTCGAGTTCGTATTAGCTGAAAGGGACAAAATCTGAAGATGCAGGCAGTACATTTGTCACTCGCAGGGGAAAAAAATGCATCGACTAAAATTTGACCCAAGATTAATTCAGCAGCTTCAGTCACAACTAAAAAGTTCAGAGAGCTTGGGAGTTGAGCAGACAAACAATTCTTGCAAACATATGTAAGTTGAGACCGCGCCAATTCATGCAAATTTCTAGCAGCTATAGCTTCTTTCATACTAGTAATTAAAATCTCCCCACAAACAACCCAGCTTTTCATCCTCCGATGAATAATGCTGAGATCAAGGCCAAGGCGGTGACTGGTGGTGACGGCAACTGGCGGATGGAGCAGCCGATGTTTTGCAAATACTCAGCCGCTACCATTTATAGGCTGGTAGCGATCCAATGTTTCGCAAAGGAATGGCTGTGTTCGTTGCCCCGTCGTTTCTCGCGCACACGCTTTTCAAACTGCTAAACAGTGTATTTTTTTAAAAAAATTGTATACAAAAGTTGCTTAAAAAATGAGTAAATTACAGATTGGTCCAGTTTTTATTACCAAAGTGCCACTTTGGGCCATCTCCAATTCAATCTTTTCACTTAAAGCCAGCTATTATTACCAATCCTTTGTAATTTGGGCTAGTGGCCCATCTATCAGTAGGCTTGAGAGCTCATCTGCTGCTGTCCTCTTTTCTGTTTCTCCTTCTTCTTCCTTCTTCTTCTCCAGGTCGAGCAACAACAGAGAGGGAGAGGAATAGGGTGTTGGTGCTCCAGTGGACAGGGAATGGTGGCGTTGGCGGCGGAGTGTGTTCCCGAGTAACGCACAACCGGAGAGGGTGGTGGAAAGTAAAGGGAGTGAGGGAGATGGCCGGAACGGCGCAGGCAATAGCTCAGCTTCGACTGGCATGGATGGGGGAAATAGGAAAAATGGGTTCACCTCAGCGAGGCAAGCCCGATGGCGCAAGTATTTGGCCAGCGGAGCTCCGGTGAGGGAGATCGGCCGTTGGCCGGTGGTGGTTTGGCATGACAGGAGAGAGAGAGAGAGAGAGAGAGAGAGACTCGATGCGTGGGAGGAGGAGGGACTTCGCCGGCTATTTATAGGCGGAGGAGGCTGGTCATGGCGGCAACAGAGGGATGGCATGGCGGCATGCGCACGCGACGGTCGTGGCGGAGTTGGGCGGTGGAGGAGGAGGAGCACGGCACGGCGATGGCGCCAAAGATTGGCAAAGCAGCGGCGACGATGGCTCTAGCTCCATGCGGCGGCGCCGTCACCACCATGGGCGGCCTGAGCACCGATGCCCTATCCCTCTCTATTGTTGCTCGACCTGGAGAAGAAGAAACAGAAAGAGAGAAGGAAGAAGGAAGAAGGAGAAACAGAAAAGAGGACAGCAGCAGAGGAGCTCACAAGCCTGCTGACAGGTGGGCCACTAGACCAAATTGCAAAGGATTGGTAACAATATCTGGCTTTAAGTGAAAAGATTGAATTGGAGGTAGCCCAAAGTGACACTTTGGTAATAAAAGCTGGACAAATCTGCAATTTACTCTAAAAAAATCATATCGATTCATTTTTGAAAAAAATAGCTAATAATTAATTAATCACGCGCTAATGGACCGCTCTGTTTTCCGTGCATGGGACATGGGTTCCCAACCTAGACTGCCGAACACAGCCTTAAGTCTATTTTTGCTTCTCTCATCTCTTGCTCTTGGTTGAATCTCATCCCTCAACTCTAAAACCGGGTATAACAATTACTTTTAACTTCAAAAACCGGTGTAAATAAACTACTTTGGTGGTTTTAGAAACGGTTTCTGCTGATGTGGCAAGCCGACTTGGTCCACATGTGTTTGATGTGGCATCCAATTATCAAAGAAATTAAAAATATAAGTGAGGCCCACAAGTATGTGAAGAATAAAATTAAAAAAATCATAAGGCCCACTTGTCAGCCCACTACTCCCTTCTTAATCTTAACGTGTCGCTTTCCACTTCTTTATACTTATAGCATCGGCGGCGGCGGTGCCAGCGGATGAGGCCGGCGACGACATGCAGCACCCACGATGACAACGACCATTGTAGTCGTACATGCCGTCCCAACTCGTGTTTGAAGAGACCTCGTGGCAGCGTCGAACATGGGCCCGAAGACGGCGGTGTGATTGGCGACGGTAGGGGTAGCCAGGGAAAGAGAGTAGCAAAGAAGATTTATTGCTTCCCCAAGCCACCGGCCGGTCTCACCTTCTAAGCACCCCGCTAACCTAAGAATACCGTCTACCTCTAATCGGCTCGCCAGGGAAGAGAGGAAAGAGAGGGGGATGAAGAGGTCAAGAAGAAATGAAAGAGGAGGAAGTCGTTATCATGCGGGTCCCACCTGCTGACTTAGCAAGTCAAATATGCCACGTCAGCAGAAACCACTCCCTAAAACACCAAGGAGTTTATTTACACCGGTATTTCAAGTTGACGGAGGCGTTAAACCCGGTTTTGCGGTCGAGGGATGCGATACAATTAGAACCAGAGATGAGGGAGGCCAAATAGACTTGTTCCTGTTCCAAAATGTCGTACGCAGGCTTTAATGGGCTAGGCCCACTTCTCCATTGGGCGTTCCCCTGTACCCTGGGCTTCCAACCAATCCATGGGTCGGGAAGGCATCGGACGGCCAAGATCCTCCCATCCATCACTCGTGTCCCCATCATGGTCGCTGAAAACTCACGCACGGACACAGCTGAGGAGGGTTTTGAAACCAATACCGTCCTGGGTTTTCCGCTTTTCCAGTAGCCGCGACAAGTCAAGAGGCGCTTCCTTGTCAGGATTGAGAGGAATTCTGAGATTTCAGAAATATTCTATGTCTGAAAACCTGAAGATGCAGTTTGAAGTCTGAAGATGATGCGCGAACGGGAGGAAGCAGAGTTATGAAGATCCAACGGTCTGCAGTGATTCCAAAGAGGTATCGCAGGATCCTGACCATTCACATGTTGTCGGGGACCACTGTAGTGGTAAATTGTCGTTTTCTCTGAATTGGTGTGTGTGTGTTCAGTGGCAGAGACCACTTTGGAATCCATATGTACTCCCATTAAAACTATCGGCTTGTGGCCAGGAAGAGGATAAGAAAAAAACCTCAATATCATTTGTTCTTAGGAGTAGGGTAAAGTAGATCTGGGAGGAACGAGTTCTTGCGGCGACCACCTATTTTTCTTCCCGATTTACTCTGTTTCGAGCGAACTAGAGAGAGAGAGGCGTCCATTTCCGGGTGATTTCAGCTCCGATCCTGACAAAGGTATTAGAGCAAAGTTCAATCCTTGGCTCTGGAATTCATCGGGTGAGGGTTGGTGGAAGGCGGCGGCGAGATCCACTGTAAAATCCCTAAGCCTTGGTGGATTTTATCCGGTGGCAGAAGAAAAAAAACACAGATTACTGGAGCGAGGGTTTGTGAACCACCTTTCAGTGTGTTCCTGTAAAATCTCCGGAGCTCGTGATCTGGGTTAGGCGGCAGTAGACGGTTCTGCTTAGGCACAAAGGGGAGGGAGTCAGATCCTGAACCGACCTAAGCAGTGGTGTGAATGGTGAGTAAGACCTAGTCCAACGAATCACTACTAGGTATGGAGGAGCTCAACGAATTCCGGGTTGATATGGTAGCACTGAAGAAGGAGGTGGCCGATCTCAAAGGTCTGAAGGGGGAAGTAAAAGAGATTAAAGGATTGTTACTGGAATTGTGCAAGAGGAAAGAGGCTAAAGAAGAAGAAGCGGCTGCTGCTGCAAAAGCAAGCAAGGCAGTAGCTTCGCAAGGAGGAGGAGACGCGGCTGGGACAAGTTCTCAGGCGCAAGGTAACCCACCTGTGACTGAATCCCAATTCCATATTGAAGTTAATACTGTGAACCCCTCGATGCCTATGAATATGCATTCAGTTGCACTTACGATGCCTATGATGACAGTACAAGGGCATCCCACACAGCCAAGGCATGAGAATCAATTTGCTGCTAATCGAACCAATGAGTTGTTTACCTCCTCTATAGTAACTGCTACTCTACCACAGCTTGCATTTGAAATACCCAGGGGGCACATTCCAACTTTTCAGCCTAATGGGAATAGGGTTGGTGGACATGCAGACTTTGTCCAAAATCGTCCAGGAGTGAGGATGTTGGACCAACAGAGGAACATTTATCTGGGTCAGGCAGGAGAAGGGAATCAGTATGCTGAGGCTGTCCTCAAGGGGCCAAGATTAGAAATCCCTCTGTTCAGTGGAGGAGATCTATTAGATTGGCTTAAGCAGTGTGAGAAGTTTTTTGAGATTACTGGTACCCCTCTCGATCAATGGGTGAATTTAGCGGCGGCTCATTTGAATGGCAGGGCATTGAAATGGTTCAGAGGAATTGATCTGCCATGGCAAGTGATAGCTTGGCCACAATGGTGCAGCATGGTCTGTACTCGATTTTCTGCTGCAAGTGAACATGAGGCAGTTGAGTTGTTCCAAAATGTGAAACAATTTGGGACAACAGTGGAGCAATACATTGACAAGTTTGAGGATTATGTGGATTTAGTAAAGAGAGACCATCCCTATCTCCAGGAGCAATATCTGACCAACTGTTTTATTGGGGGATTGAGAGTAGATATTAAACACGATATGTGTGGTCAGAAACCTCAAGGCTTGCTTGAAACTTACTGGTATGCCAAAAATTATGAAAGGGCTGCTAATGCCAGAAAAATGGTGGGAAATTTCAACCGAAACAGGAATCAGAATCCACTTTGAGGTAATCAGGGACGGAATGCTAACCATAGGGGACAAAACAGAGGTGAGGGAGACAGAAGAGAGGAAAAGAAGTGCTGGTTCTGTAAAGAACCTTGGTTTCCAAGGCACTAGTGTAAGATTAAACAAGCAATTCACGCTTAGTTAGAAGAAGATGATGGGCAAGAAGATAAAGAAACAAGTAATACTGGGGGTGATGAGGAAGAAAAGAAAGAAACTGAAGAATCTGCAACTCCAGAAAATGAGTCCCCAACCGAAGAGTTGATGTACATTTCTCAAACTGCAGTGCAGGGTACATCCAGGCCAGATACATTCTCAGTATTAATCAAAATCAATGGTAGGACAGCTGTAGGGTTGGTTGACAGTGGGAGTACGACCACTTTCATGGATCAGGATTATGCCCTTAGGAATCACTATCCCTTGAAAATTACTGACACAAAAAAAGTAGTAGTTGCTGGGGGTGGAGAACTTAAGACTGATGTCATGGTGCCAGATATCTGCTATGAGATTCAAGGATAATGCTTTACTAACCAATTTAAGTTGCTTCCTCTCAAGGGATACGATATTATCTTGGGTGCTGATTGGATCTATAATTATAGTCCCATTTCGCTGGATTTGAAGCAAAGAATTTTGGGAATTACAAAGGGGAACAAAGTAATACTCCTACAAGATTTCACTAAACCAAATAAGCACTTTCAGATCAGTGGTAAAAGATTGGAGAAAATGTTAAAGAAGGGGGCTCTTGGTATGGTGATACAAATCAATGTCATGTCTGAAACTGAGGAGGAAGAAGGGCATGTTATACCCGAAGACATTGGTGACATATACAGCAATTTCCAGCTGTGCTTAAAGAACCAAAGGGGCTACCACCTAAGCGAGAATGTGACCATGTGATTAATTTACAGAGTGGGGCTGTACCACCTAACATCAGGCCATACAGAGTGCCACATTATCAGAAGGAAGCGATGGAAAATATTATCAATGAGCTGATTGAATCTAAGGAGATTCAAACTAGTGATAGTCCCTATTCATCTCCTGCTGTGATGGTTCGCAAGAAAGATGGATCTTGGAAGATGTGTGTCGATTACCGACAATTGAATACACAGACTGTTAAGAACAAATTCCCAATGCCAATCATTGAAGACTTGTTAGATGAATTAAATGGAGCAAGGATATTCTCTAAACTAGACCTTCGGTCAGGGTATCACCAAATTAGGATGGCTGAGAAGGATGTTCATAAAACAGCATTTAGAACACATCTTGGGCACTATGAATATCAAGTAATGCCATTCGGTTTGACAAATGCCCCTGCCACTTTCCAGTCACTTATGAATCAGGTCCTAGCACCATTCTTAAGAAGATTTGTGTTGGTGTTTTTCGATGACATATTAATCTATAGCAAAATAAGGGCAGAGCATCTGGAGCATGTGAAGTTAGTAATGCAAGCTTTGCAAGACAACCATCTTGTAATCAAGCTTAAAAAGTGTGCTTTTGGACTTGCAAGTGTGTCTTACCTAGGACATGTAATCTCTCAGGATGGGGTGGCTACATATCCCAAGAAGGTGGGGAAAATTAAAAATTGGTCCACACCCAAGGATGTCACTGATGTAAGGAAATTCCTGGGGATGACAGGATACTACCGAAGGTTCATTCAAGGCTATGGTACCATTTGTAGACCTATTCATGACATGCTGAAAAAGAATGGGTTTCAATGGGGAGCAGATCAGACCACAGCTTTTGAGACTCTAAAGCATAAGCTGAGCACCAGCCCTGTCTTGGCTTTGCCAGACTTTGATCAAGCATTCACCATAGAAGCATATGCTTGTGGAGTCGGCATTGGGGCAGTACTAATGCAGGGAGGGCGACCCATTGCATTTTTCAGTAAGGCTTTGGGACCCAAGGCAGCTGGGCAATCTATATATGAGAAGGAGGCTATGGCTATTCTTGAGGCTCTTAAAAAGTGGAGGCACTATGTGTTGGGCAGTAAATTGATCATTAAGACTGACCAGCAGAGTTTGAAATTCATGATGGGTCAGAGATTGGTAGAGGGAATACAACACAAATTGGTGCTAAAATTGATGGAGTATGATTATACCATAGAGTATAAATCTGGAAAAGAAAAGTTAGTGGCTGATGCTCTGTCCAGGCTACCACAAAAGGAAGCTGTTGCAGACAGGTGTCACCCAATGACTGTGGTGATACCTGAGTGGATTGTGGATATTCAGAGGAGCTATAAAAATGATGTATAAGCACACAAAATTCTCAGTTTGATTGGTACTGCAGCAGATCCAGATAGAGAATATAAGCTTGAAACAGGATTGCTAAAATACAAAGGGAGGATCTATGTGGGAGAAGCCTCGGATATCAGAAGGCAATTGATCACAGCCTATCATTCATCTTCTTTTGGGGGCCACTCAGGTATGAGAGCAACCCACCACCGAATCAAAATGTTGTTTTATTGGCATGGGATGAGAGGGGAAGTTGAAAGATTCATAAGAGAGTGTCCTACTTGCCAGATCACTAAGTCTGAACATGTTCATATTCCTGGGTTGCTCAATCCATTAGAAATACTAGATATGGCATGGACTCATATTACTATGGACTTTATAGAGGGGCTGCCAAAATCACAAGGGAAAGATGTTATTCTGGTAGTGGTGGATCGTCTGAGCAAATATGCTCATTTCATAGCATTAGCCCATCCATATGATGTGGAGCAGGTGGTAGAGGCGTTCATGAACAATATTCACAAACTGCATGGTATGCCGATGGTCATCATCACTGACAGGGACCGGATTTTTACTAGCAGTCTGTTTCAGGAGATTTTCAAAGCAATGAAGGTCAAGCTGAGATTTAGTACTGCTTATCACCCACAAACGGATGGACAAACTGAAAGAATCAATCAATGCCTGGAGTCATACCTCAGAAATATGACGTTCCAAGAACCTCACAAATGGTATTCATGGCTGGCACTAGCTGAGTGGTGGTATAACACCACTTTCCACACTGCAATTTCGATGTCTCCGTTCAAAGCAATGTATGGTTATTCTCCCCCACAAATCAATGAATTTTCAGTGCCATGTAACATATCAGAAGAAGCTAGGGTGACTATCGAAGAAAAGGAAGCAATACTGAACAAACTCAAGAATAGTTTGGCTGATGCTCAACACCAAATGAAGTATTTTGCAGATAAAAACAGAACTGAAAGAAACTTAGAAGTTGGGGATATGGTATATTTAAAATTGAAGCCCTATAGACAGTCTGCATTTGGGATCAGAGGGTCTCTCAAGCTAAGATCCAAGTTTTATGGACCATTCAAGATTCTTCAGGAGATTGGCCAATTAGCTTATAAGCTTCAGCTACCTGATGATGCTCAGATCTACCCTGTGTTCCATGTTAGTCAGCTCAAGAAGCATCTGGGAAAGCATGCTATTCCTATGTCCTATTTACCCTCAGTAGGACCAGATGGACAGATTAAAATAGAACCACTAGCAGTTCTACAAAGGAGAATGGTACCCAGGAAAGGAGTTGCTGTGACTCAATGGTTGATATTATGGCAGAATTTGTCTCCTGCTGAAGCAACATGGGAAGACGCATCAGTCATTCAAGCAATGTTTCCATCGTTTAATCCTTGAGGACAAGGATTGTCTTGAGGGGAAGGTATTGTTAGGATCGAGAGGAATTCCGAGATTTCAGAAATATTCTATGTCTGAAAACCTGAAGATGTAGTTTGAAGTCTGAAGATGATGTGCGAACGGGAGGAAGCAGAGTTATGAAGATCCAACGGTCTGCAGTGATTCCGAAGAGGTATCACAGGATCCTGACCATTCACATGTTGTCGAGGACCACTGTAGTGGTAAATTGTCGTTTTCTCTGAATTGGTGTATGTTCAGTGGCAGAGACCACTTTGGAATCCATATGTACTCCTATTAAAACTATCGGCTTGTGGCTAGGAAGAGGATAAGAAAAAATCCTCAATATCATTTGTTCTCAGGAGTAGGGTAAAGTAGATCTGGGAGGAACGAGTTCTTGCGGCGACCACCTATTTTTCTATTTTTCTTCCCGATTTCCTAGTGAACTAGAGAGAGAGAGGCGTCCATTTCCGGGTGATTTCAGCTCCGATCCTGACATTCCTCCTCTCCTCTTCCTCTCGCGACTTCGCGGCAGCTCGCTCGCCTGATCCATCCGTGTCTCGCGCGGCGGCGGCGGCGGCGGCGGCGCCATGGCGAGGGAGGCTACGCCGCCCGCGCCACCGGAGATACCCACGAGGTGCCACCACTGCGCCGGCCCCCTCTCCAAGGACATGGTACGCGTGACCCCGCCCCCCAACCCCACCACTGCTCGTCTTCACCTCCCCGGGATCTCTCCCCTTGGTCGTGCAGGCTCCGTTGCAGGAGTCGTGGGTGGCTGGTGCCCCCAGCGTTGCGTTCGAGTGGGGTTTAGTTTTCGTTTGGCGTCCGGAATTGGGTCGTGGTTCTAGTTTGTTCCCAACTTGGAAGCCATGGTGCCCTAGGACAAGTAGTTTCGGCTCGAGAGAGAAGAGTTTTGTTTCATGCCGGTGTCAAACTAATTTGTGCGATTGAACTAATTCGTCGTGTGTGTGGTTGCTTTTGAAGGAAACGAGCAGCTGGACGGTGCCTCCACTGGTTCGAGATAGCTTCTCCATGGTTTGTGTTCCTTTGTCTTCAACTGTGCTGTACACACAAATTACTCTTTTATGTGGTCGCACTTGCACAACCTCATTGAATTTGGCTTTTCTTTCTCTGTTTTTGTTGTATTAGGACACTAGGTTGATACTATTGTACATTCTTTTTTCTAGCTTGTAAATTCTGATCGGTATGTTGCTAAAGTTGATTAGATTTGTTTCATGACATGTATATGATTTGTTATAATTACAAACTTTTACATAATACTAAAGTTGTCCTAGAAGATCTTTGCTAATAATATTTGTGTTATGTTCTGACAGATTGGTTCTGCTATTGGGGGTACAGCTGGAGCATTTTATGGTTTCAACCACAGTAAGTTGCTAACCCATTTCATTCAGTTACTCATGCACAAGTTGGTATTTTGCAGGAAAGTAAATCATTAGGTTTTTAACAGTACCTTCTAGCACCTTGTTTGCACTTAATTTACTGTGGGGGGTTCTAATAGTTAGCATATGCCTTATTGGTGAACCTCAGTCATTTCAAAGCTCAGAAACATATGTGGACAAGATATCTGTAGTTTTTTGTTGCCTCAGAAATGTATTGTTAATGTTGTCTACTCAATGATGATTGTTATCTTCTTTGTAAAAACAACACCTTGCACACTATAGAACACCTTTCTTGTACATCCTCTCTGTGTCCATGTCTATATGCATGGTAATTTCTTCTGTTTTAAGTTATTGATTGCAACTTTTGTTGGCGGATGCATCTTGAACAAAATTGATGGACCATTTTTTCCCTTTTGTAGAAGTTGATATATCTTCTGAGCAGCACTGATTTTGAACTTCCTTTTGTAGCTATGCCTGTTGTTCGACGGTACATAAAAGGCCCAATGTGGATGCATTTTCTTGTTGGTGTAAGTGACAATTCTTCTTCAAAGTTTATATTATATTTTTGTCAATCTATTGAGCATGAATTAGAGTGTTGCAGTTTTTAGATGGTGTATTATTTTTTCACTTCCTGATTATGTTTAACAATCTCTAGGTCATCTCAAAATTAGAAACACAATTTGATGCCTTCTTTTCTTGGCACCTCCGTTTCTATGTAAATTATTTTAAACACTACAGAGAAAGCATTCAAATTTCATGTTCTATCTCTTATCATTCCAAAACATCTCTTATGTTCTTTTACTTGGATGGGATCGCAAATTTAAATTCAAGCGTATGGTCACAGTTGCATCCAAAGGGCAGTCTCAGCCAAATGCTGTGCAGTTCCTGACTTTCGATTAACTAATGGTGATAATTACTATGTTCATAACATTTAGTTGACTGTCCCATGGTTATTACTCCCTCCGTCCCATTATAAGTGCAACCATGAGTTTCCGCGTCCAACTTTAATTGTCCGTCTTATTTGAAAAACTTCTATAATTAGTATTTTTGTTGTTATGAGATGATAAAACATGAATAGTACTTTACTCGTGACTTATGTTTTTAATTTTTTTAAAAAAAATTTCAAATAAGACGGACGATTAAAATTGGGCGCAGAAAATCATGGCTGCACTTAAAATGGGACGGAGGGAGTACTGATAAAAGTGTTCTCGCTACTACTGATAAAAGTGTATAAATTGCGTAGAGATGCTACCTTTTGAAGTAAACTGTGGACATTGATAACTCTGATATGTTTTTTTTTTATCTTGCAGGCACCTCCAGTTATTGTCTTCTCTTCTGCATGTGCTGGGTTAGCAGGTCAGTTACTACTATTTTATTTTATTTTTTGGTTTTTTGGCCATTTAACTATTTTTTGCTCGTAGTTCTGTTGTCTACAAACTCAAATTATTATTTGAGTTTCGTGATATTGTGGTCATTATATTAGGTTTCAAGCTGATTTTTTAAAGTTTTCTGCAGAGTTAATGTATCTTCCTGTTTGTTTTATTCCTGATGATGACTAGTTGCGATGTTTCTATAGAGCCTTGATACCTGCTCATCATAGACAGTTGCTCGAAACTATGAGTCTTATGACTACACATGCATATTTTGTTTTTAAGGATGTTCTATGCACTCTTTAAAATATGTATGTGAGTACCTTTCTTGTTGTTTACATGTAAACAATGCCAGCACGTAGTGTTAGATTGTTTATGCTGATAGATCTTATGAGCTCGTTGAAACATTGACTAGTTATCTGCCATCTGGTTACTGTGTGTCCATGTTACTTCTCATTGACGAACCTAGCGAGTCAAGGTTCATCCTGGAAATGTTTTATTCTCTTCATCAAATCTTATCTTCTATTCAATGAATATCCATGAAATTGTTCGCTACAGGTGCGTTGATTGGAGGAGGCCAAAAAAAAAAAGAAATCATTAAAGCACAGCAATGACACATATGGTTTTAATAATAATAGAAAGAACTAATAGTTGGAATATTCAGATGTAGTTCAAAACCTCATTGTTGATTTTTGCCATGTCACTGTTTTCATTCACTATGCGTGATGGATGATCTGAAGGTTGATATGTTTGTAGGTGGGACAATACCAGCGCTTGCACAGCTGGTATCATCATCCTATCACTCAGCCACAGCGTCGTCCTCCTTTGCCCACACAACTTCTCGTGATGAAATGCATAAGGCCAGAAGCTCCTCGACATTGTGATCTACAGTGGCAGCAAATTGTTAACTGGAATCCTAACTATCCAAAACACCATATACTATTATAAATGTGCATGTGTTACCACTTCTCATCTGTTTTATGAGGAATGCTCTTGTAAATGGTAAAACTTCCCCCTACAGAATAGTGCTTATATATGTTCCCAATTTTGCTATTTATCACCATGCACAGGCTGTTATTTTTGTTATGGTGTCGCAATAAGCCTGGAGTGTTGCGAATTGTGATCTGCTTTAACCCTCAGGATGCCATTTTCTTTTGCAATATATATGCACATATGTACCTTTTGCTCTCTACTTGTCTAAACATTTACCATGTACGATGTCTGTCGTTTTGACGGTTTTACGCGCGCATGCCATTGAAGTGAGTTTTTACTTCTTGATATGTACTCCTGCCTCAATTTATTTGATGGCATGTGGCAGAGTAAAGTGTGTTGTGCCACACTAGGAATCTAATCTAGGATACCCCTGCCGGATCACCGTTTGCGATGACCGTGCATGATAGGGTGTGGCATGGTGTCCAATGTTTTTGCATGCATTGAATCGTAGCCGTCATACATTGAATTCTCGCGCCTCGTTTTGGATGCCATTTGATCTATCTCCTCTCGCTCCATCCATTTCATGTGCCAAAAAGGCCACTGATGATGTAAAACAGTGGCGATCTCTGGCTGAATCCTCGCTGATTTGGCACTGTGTGGACGTGCCTCTCTTTGCAGCCTTGTGTTGTGATGTGTTGGAGTACATGCTTACATGTGTACATACGCCGAGGCACTGTGAGATGCATCTAGCCACCTGCGTCACTGCGTGCGACTGCGAAGATCTCTCGCCGAAAGTTCGACGAGATCCAGTGCTCTTTCAAGCACTCACTCATTTGGTGCTTTGGCGATGCTTCGAGATGTTTGGGAAGCTTGTTGAACTAGGGGAGGAGATAGATCATGTATGCTTGTGTTAATTTTGGCATGTTCCTTTTTAGAACCAAGGGGAGTAGTGCAGCTACTATCTTAATATAATTCACGCCCTGTTTGGGTATAACTCTAGTTGATAGGATTGGAATCTTTGCGTCCACAAATATTACACATGGATACTTATGGTTGGATTTTAGTTAAGTCAGCAAAATTGTCACTGGACTTTATCTCTTGTAGTATGTGTTAAGCGAGTGTACTCGTAAGCATATCTACTCGTCTGGATTGAAAATTTAAAATCTGTCGTAGGATGTTTTCTAAACTGAAAAAAAAAATATTTTTATTATTTGCAGCAGCACAACGTGATAATAGCAGGTTGTATGGCGCATTAGCCTTGGACTGATCGGTCCTGGCCGAAAGTGCAGCGCTGTAAACGCAGCGCTCAGTGCACCGCAACGGAGGAAAACCGGTTGGCCGCCGCCGGTGTCGTCCGCCCGCGCGGGGGACTCACGTACATCGTTGTACCGCGCCCGCCGCACTCCGTCGCTCGCGCGACGTCAACCACACACATTTTCCTTTAGAGAAAATATAAAAAAACAACCTACTACAAACTAGTCTAGGCTGATAATTTTTTTTTTAATTTCACGGCAGACGTACACATAACACATGCTTAAAGAAATAGAAACCAGCGGCACGTCCTAGTCTGTAGTCTCACTAAAATCTTGTTGAAAGTCCACCTACATGTGCGTAATATTCATGGGCACCAGGATTTAAACCCTATCAAGTGGAGTCATGCACTTACGACTCCACCACCATACCACCGGTGCTTCCCTGGATTAAACATAAATTTTAATTAGCTTTTAACAATTCATAGGGTGAAATGATCTTTTATAGCACTTAATGGATACCGTTAATGGAAACCTACCGGCGGTAATATGTCTAGCACAAAGACACTTGTACCGTATTATTTTCGGAAATATGGGTTTGTCAATGATGCTTCTTTCATTGAGACACTTGTCGATGATATTTCTGAAATGTTCTCTCCTTTTTTTTTAACAGAAGGGAATTAGATCGCGCGAGCGACGCGGACACACTCATGCCGCTTGCCCACTGACGCGAAGCGTGCTCGAGTGCTCGACCAGCCTTTCATCTCCGCTCGCCTCGCCGTCGCCGTACGTCGCCCTCCGCGACAGCCTGTGCTCCCGTGGCTCCACCTGCTCGCTTCCTCCTACAAATCCTCCATCCCGCCTCGCCTCACCTCACCTCACCTCTCACTCACTCACACGCGATAAAAGAGTTTGCAACAGGTGGTCTCCTTCCATGGACAGGTACAGGGTCGCGCCGCGCCCTGTCTACATCTCCGCCGGCGCCACCGCCGCCGCCGGCGGTGATCACGGCGATAGGCCCCGCCGCCTGCCACGCGGTGTCGCCGGCGGCGGCGCGGGCGCCGAGCTCGACATCTTCTCCGCCGAGCGCTACTTCAACGCGGACGACGTCGTCAAGAAGGAGTGCGAGCAGCCGCGGCAGGAGGTGGCCGTGGACGCGGCCAGCCAGAGCGGGCGCACCGTGGCGTGCTCGTCGGAGGCGAGCTGGACCAGCCTCTCCGGGCTGCTCTCCGGCCACGCCCAGTCCGCCGCGTCGGCGGGTGCTGCTGCTAAGCTCCAGATGGGTGGTGCCAATGGCGGCGGCGGCGGCGCCGCCGCCGCCGCAAGCGCTCACCGCGGCAAGAAGCCCGGCTCCGGCCAGAGGTGGGGGCTGTTCTCTCGTGACTGCCCCTGCGCCGGCAGGAAGGCGGTCACCGTCGACGTCGCCTCCGAGCCCAGGAGCCCGGTGACGCCGAGAACCCACGCGAGGTTTGACAACAGCCATGTCGTCGCCGACAGCACGATCTTTAAAGCGAATGCGCCGCCGCCGCCGCCATGCGAGGAGGAGTCCGTCAAGATGAAGATATCTCCGGGGAGCAGCACGTTTCCTCCTCCTCTCGCGAACAGTATCTTCGCGGCGGCGCCGAACAGGGGCGGCGGCGGCGGCGGTGGCGCGGTGCCGTTCGCCGCTTTCCCGGCGCCGGACATTGTTGGCCGCCGCGTCGTGAGCTCCGGCGGCTTCACGTTCCCGGTGGCCGTCGGCGCGGTGAAGGTGGTGAGCACCGTTGGCGACGAGCCGCCGCGCGAGTCGCTCGAGGTGTTCCGGCCCATCGACGAGGAGTCGGTGCTCGCCGACCCACCGGCCGATCACCTGGCGACGGTGGTCGACCGCGGAGGAGGAGGAGGAGGCCTCGCCGCAGGCTTCGCGCGCGCCCCAGGGGTGGCGGCGGTGGCGACCGACGAGGAGGCGATGAGCGACGCGAGCTCGGACCTGTTCGACCTCGAGAGCTTCGCGGCGTCGTCGTCGTTCCCGACCACGTGCCGCGGGCGCAGCAGCCGGCGCAACTCGCGAGAAGACGACGACGACCTTCCGTACGGCGACGCCGCCGCCGCCGTCGAGCCGGCGCTGAGCGAGTGCATGTACGCGCCGAGCGAGGTGAGCGTGGTGTGGAGCGTCGCCACGGCGGAGGGCGGCGCGTTCGACGCGGCCAGCGTCGCCAACTTCTCCAGCGCGGCGTCCGCCTGCTGCGCCGAGGAGTTCAGCTTCGTCCCGCCGCCTGACTCCGCCGCCACCGCCGCCGCCGGCGGCCACGAGGGCTTCACCGCCGCCATGTCGCGCAGCGCCGCCCGTAAGAAAGGCGGCGGCGGCGGCGGGTTCTTGAGCAGCTGCCGGTGCGAGAAGGCTGTGAGCGTCGGGCCAACTCCCGTCCGGATGGTCCGGCCGACCACCGGCGGCGGGCACGCGGCGGGGCTCGCCGGCGGCGGCGCGGCACGGTATCACCCCGGCCGCGTCCGCATGCCGGTCCGGACGTGAACTCGCCGCCGGCGGCCGGCCGGCGGCGACGTACATACGTTGATCAACGAGCGGCGGGAGAACGCGAAGGCGTACGTGCACTGTGGTTTAAATTAGTTTTGATGTGTAAATTTGTGAGTAATTAATCGTGAGTGAAAAATGTGTTGGTGTAAGGAATGCACATTGTGTTGTAATAAACCAATAATAATTTTAATTTCTTTATACAGATTTCGTACGTATTCCTTCACGAGTTAGTTTCTTCGATTATAGAGAAGACGTAACAAGCACATGCATCATCCGTAAATGCATTAGACCGATCAGGAAGAAATACTAGCATATATATAGCGGCTGAACAAATCCGTAAATTGACATTGTTATGGATTGAAATTTTGTTGAACAGTCATAAACTTGCAAGGATTTGAAATGAAAAATTGTTAATGGATGGCCTTTGATGTCATATATCTAGGCAATCAGATAGGCCAACCGCTAGTTTTCAACAGTATAGATTTCTACAATTAGTGATTTGGTTTTATAGATAGCATATATACTACAATGCTATATATGATAGTATTAGGTTATTTGTTAGACCGTTTATTGATTAACATTTACACAAATGCAAGTTGGATTTTTAAAAGAAATTTAATCAGATTAGAGATATGTTGCAAATTTTGTGTCTTTGAACATGTGTTAGGGGTATATCCGTGAGTGTGCGAGTGTAGTATTGCGGGTGATAGTGGTGTACTCCCTTCGTCAAAAAAAAAAGCAACCTAGGAGGTGATATGACTCCTCCAGTGTTCAGATTTATTGTACTGGAGGGGTCACATCCTCTCTTAGGTTGTTTTTATTTTTGGACGGAGAAAGTATGTCTGAACCAGTCATTTTTTTTAATAAAAAACATTGGACGCTCTCTTCTCTACCCCTCTCTCTTCAGCTCCATAAAAGAAATATGTATGCAGTCGAGAGAAAAATTTAAAAAAATAGTATGTATATTCCTCCTTTAGGCTGACGTCACCCTACGTCCGTACAATTATATGAAGACAACGAATGTCTTAATGAGATTGCTTTCCTTTATTGTGTACCTTCTAGTTCTAGATAAACTTATCTCTTTTAGGGCCTTCTGATGCACTTGATTTGTCAATTCAACATGGAGACAATTAATCCAAAAACGGGATCAACACGATGTGATGTGTGGCAATGCCCATGTTGAGTGTGGGAGGCAAGTACGTTGACTGTTTAGCATCTGGCTAGACGTCCGTGTGTACTTAACTCGTGCAAATTATGCCCCACTATGAGTTGTTGTTGCTTCGTTGGGACCACATTTCATATACATGACTAATTAGTAATTAGTGCTATAAATCTACATTTTCATTTTAACGTTATTAGACGGCTGTTTTGTTTTTAAGTTGTGCTTGCTCTCTAATCTGAAAACAAAAATGGAACGCTCTACATTTTATTTGACAGAAAAAAAATTCCTAGAACATTTTAAATGTCAAATTGTCGAATTACTCTAAGATCCATGTAATGCTATGGTGTTTTCACCTTGCCCTTTACCCCTGCACGAATAACTCCGGCACAACGAATAAAATGGTAAGGTTTAATTAAATTTAAAATCCTAAGTAAACACTGACTCGTCTTGCCGTCACCGTCGCCGGAGCTGAAGGAGAATGAGCTAGGGGCATTGGAGCACGAATCTCGAATTAAATCCCAATATTAGAAATTTTTAAGACTTTGGTGCAAATTTTCTAACGAATGACATTTACCAATTTTTTTTTAAAAAATCACCAATCGTGAGCTAATTAGTCGCGATCGATTGCAACATATATATGCCATATCATGTCCGCGTCATCCGTATGGGGGAAGAGCTAGCATTCTGGAGTTTGGTTTCTCATGAACCTTTCTCGCCGATCGTTTCTAAGCAAACATGCATGTACAAATTGTACGTCATATGAACCCATGCGTGCGCTCCAAAAATTCAAAAAGACCATATACACGAAAGCGAGACTTCAGATAAATAACGTACGCGGCATTCCCTCGTCCAGCAAGTGCAGAGTGCTACAGTGGGCTAGCAAGCAAGCCAACGAGCTAGCAATCAGGACACTTGGATTCCAACAAAAGGATAAGCCGGCCGGCGACCGATCGATGAATGTATCAAGTTTGTCACCCAGTGCATCAAGTGAAGTGAATGTATGCAGGGTTTACATTATCGGTTGACCACTAAATTTCGAGTCCTATCGGTATCACGGTTTTCGATAAATTTCGATCGATTATCGATAAATTTTGACTGGATTTCGACCAAATCTATTGTTTAACCTTCTAAATTCCAATCAAAACTTAATTCCAAACTGGGTCGAAACGTCAAAATTTTGTGAAATTTGATCGGTTTTCGTCGGAATTGTGAACCCTAAATGTATCAGAATACTAAGAAGATGGATTTTTTCCTCGGGAAGGAATGCCCCCGTTGTTTCTAATAGGTCTCCTAAAGTAGTTATGATTTTCTTTAAAAAATAAAAAAATGATAAAGATGAAATATATCATTTTATAAACACATAGGATTAAATTTAACTTCTACCATTTGCAAAAATTAAAATAAACTCTACTAGTATATGTATATTTACAGTTAAATTGTTATATTTATCGTAATTTATAAAAGTTGATTTTTTTTTATTCTAAAGAGAGAGCTCGTATTATTGATGGAAATAGGGATTGTATTCCTGGTTTATTATAAAAGTCGAATTGAACTTATGTTTTTTAAATATGTGTATCACATACTAGTTTATCTTTCTATATTTTTTAATTTTTTTTTAAAAAATAACTCTTTACTATTTAGACGATGATATCTATGCAACTCGTCGACAGATAAAGAAAAACTTTGTGGACTACCAGGTTCAGCCATACCCCTCCGGCAGCTGACGAAGCTACCCATGCTTTGCACGAGCACACACATGACACACAGCGCTCAGCTTAACCTACATCTGCATGCGCTACGTGGCCTCGCGGGCGGCCACAGGCTGCGTTGCCAACAAAATTCTGGAATTATTCTGGATGCCGCCTGTTTCCGATGCTATGCTATGCTGCTGCTTGAAGTGGGCAACGTGCAGCGCAGCAAGGGATGGGGGGCGGGGCGGCCATGTGGAACGCGTGTGGGCGGGCGTCGCATGATCGATCGATCGCTGGGTATTGATTTGTGAACAAACTGGCCAGCGGCGGCGGCCTAGCCTACGACGCCCACCTGAAACCAAGAGCAGGTACAATCAATAGCAGGTTATAAGCCAGCTGTAAATATATTTTAAAAAGATAAAAAAAAAGAGTAGCGGGCTACATATTTATAGCCAGTTGTAGCACGGATCTCAAAACACACTGTGTGTATGATAAGTGTGACCAGGTATTAGTAGTGTAGTATGTAACTATTGTATGAATGAGCTATTAGGTTGGCTATAGATGAATTGGAGCTAGTAGTTGGCTATATTATTAAACTTGCTCTAAGAGAAAAGTTGTAGCCTAGCACGGATTCCACACACAGTGTATATATGATAGATGGGACAATGTATTAATAGTGTACTCCCTCCGGTTTCATTTTAATTGACGTTTAGGACAATGATATGGTCAACAAATATATGTTTGATCTTATTTTTCTAACATAATATATATAATAAATAAATATATGTTAATTTACTTTTCTTACAGTGCTTTGAAAGATAAATCTATATTTATTGTTCTAGTTTCTTTAAACTGAATATTTTTTAAAATTATTGATGGTCAAAGTTATAAAAGTTTAATCTCAACCTTGTCTAAAACATCAATTAATATAGAACCGGAGGGAGTAGTATATATATTTATAGGTGACTATTGTATGAATTAACTATTAAATTGACTAGAAATGATTTGGAGCTAGTAGTTGACTATACTTAAACTTGGTCTTAACAAAGCAGCAAGTATGGAACGGTGGAACCCGAGGTGTTGTGGGGCCCAGCTGCGTGAGGCAAGAGGGGCGTGTGGGTCCATGAGTTGTGGGGCTCACATATCAACCCCTCAAAGTTAGAGGGTAGTAAGTTAGAGAATCTTTTTACAAGGCGAGAGTATGGTTTGGACTTCAGACGTACAAGGGGATGGAATAATTGTTGGGCTTGTTTAGATTAGTGTCAATTTTTACCATGTTAGTATTTTGAAAGTTTTTAAAGTTTGGCAAGTTTAGACACTATCAAATTAATTGGTAGAGCTGAGTTGGTATTAGTTTAGGCAAAAATTGGTATCAAATCAATTTGTTATTTTTAAAGTTGCCAAAAAATGGTAGGGCAGAATTTGGCACTAATATAAACAAACCCGTTATCTCCCGCTTGATTCTATTAACATGCCCAGCTTAGCTTGTTTGTTCTGAATAAGATGAATAGGTGATATGTTATTTGATTTTGCGATGGTATTTGTGGGCATAAACGAATTATGGATTAACTGTTACGAAGTTAATTGGTTGTTTTTAAAATTATCGTAAGCAATTTATACGTAAGCTTTTCTAAAAATCGCATAGTTTAGAATCTTGTTAAGCATCCTCGTGATAGTATATGAGAGGAATTAGGGCCTAATTCTGAACTGCACACAAAGGAAAACATGGTTTATTTACTATTATTTCAATATTATAAGTCGTTTTAACTTTTTTTATTAATTTTTAAAAAAGATGGTTAAATTTGTTGAAAAATATAGTAACATTTTTTTAAAAAAATATCAGAATATATTTAATTTTACATTTAATGGAACTAATTCAGTGTGTTGTATATGTTGCTAAATTTTTTTATAGATTTAGTTAAATTTAAAGAAGTTTGATTAGAAAAAAAATCAAAACGACTTATAATATGAGATACGGAGGAAGTAGATGGCAACTTCTGCTTATGATGGACGATCTGATCATCTTATTCAGAAGAGCCAATCGGACCAAATGGTGTGGTGGATCTACAAAAATTTTAGACCATAGGCAAGTATAGTTATATCAAGTGTTTACTAAAAGAAATTTATTTACAATACTAAAAATAACGCTCAAATTATATGGCATGTTCGCCAACAAGCTATGACAACTGTCCAAGGTCGTCAATTGGTGGATCTATGTTAGGTTTGCTTCGACCTTAAAACACATATTTTCTTAGCTGAAGCTTTGAAGACACATCACGGATAAAAGAAAAATAGTAGAATGGGGCTGTGTGGTTGTAGCTACAGTTACGACAAGATCATCTTAAGCTTGCCAAGGTGTCAAAGATTTTGACAAGTATAGCAGTTTTTATTGACAAATTTTGATAGACTGATACACTATAAGAAACGTTTAGGGGTCTTTCCGGCTAGCTCTATAAGATGGTGCGCTTTGGAGCTAGCCAGCCTGGATTCGAAGCCTCGCTCATTCTATTTATTTGATATTAGGTCATTCCTTAATATTCGTATTCTTTGGTACACTGATACACTACGAGTCTATGACTAACAACCAAACAGGTACATATGCCACTTAGCAATCCTCAAGCCAAAACCGAATGCTAAGGGCAAGAGCAATGCGTCCTAGGATTTGTTAAGCTTCGAGCGCCATGTAGACACAAGTACGCAATAGGATACAATATTCACAGTACATGTGACATCAGGCTATCGCACAAAGTCACGGAACGTCTCAGGCTGCGACCTCCACAACGCAAGGCCATGCAGTAGACCTGCGCCGCGCGCCCTCGACAAATGTGAAGAACGCGGAGCCAAAACATGCTCCGCAGACTTCGCCTGGCTCCTCATTTAGGCGACGTGGCACAGAATATCCATTTTGTTGCAACCAGGCTGAATGACACGTCTGCGTGTTGTGAACGCCCTAAAGGTAAAACACACACATACACAAACAAAAATAATAATAATTCGGTAGCTCAAACAAGTAGGCCCGTGAACACCAGATCTGACAGATATACTTGCATAAAACATAACATGCATCCAGATATCCCTTTTGTTTTCGTAGTCTACGATCGATTTGTAACTCTGGAAAGTTGGTTTCTTTAAACGAGGCAAGGGTGACCTTTTTGTTCCAGAGAAAAGGAATTCAGGAGTGCTCAATTCATGCAAGTTGAAGTGTACATATCATCAAATTATTCTGTGAGGAGGAATGCAACATGTTATCCATTCTGTTTTCTTCCCATTTATTATCGAGAGAACAGAGACGAGTGATTGCCCAAACTTTTCTCACGGATTTTCAATGATATCATGAACAGAAGATATACATAAATAATTATCCTCCTCCAGCTCGTAAACTGGCGAAATGGGTCCAAACATTCATTCAGGTCTCTACACCTAGCTGACTGTCATTGACCCATTTGATTTGTCCCATCTCTCAAGTCTCAACCGAGCTAATGCTGAGTCAATCGAGCTTGCCCATTTTAAGGGCTCCTTTAAAATGCAACAATTTTATAGGAATTAGCCCAATTCCCATAAAATTTGTTTCAAAATCCCATATCTTCAAAGGAGGCCTGAAGATGTACATCACTGACCAGCCATTTCCTTTCTAGCACAGCACGAAACAACACAAATGTCCAAAAGCTAGCAAATATTCAGATGCACAGGAATTGAACGCATACAAGTACACGGCACATCAAATTATTTATTATGGAGGAATGCCACAGGATATCCATCAGAATTTTTTTTCCGCCGGGCCAGCAGCAAAGAAATGCCCCGACCGAATTTATCCATCAGAATTTTCTCATTTATATTTCAGGAAGATGTCAATGCATCACAGCCGATGGTCCAAACGTTCCATCCTAGTTAGCTAACTGTATATATTGACCTATCCGATATTCCCAACCCATGACTGGAGCAAGCAAGCAGTTCAACTCAGCTAAGCACGAAGAGGGAGGAGCTCTCAAGCCGGTATGCTACCTCCCTCTTCGTGATTCGGGGAATCAGTTCCACTATAGAAGGAGGCCTCACTTGAGGCGTCCGAATCGCCACCATTAGCCTCCTTGTCAGCGGATACATGTGAATGGTCCTGAGGCAGGGTGATGCCGTTTGATTTGAATGAAGAACCCATCTTAATGTCATCGGCTCTCATACGTTCAGCATAGCTATTGTATTCGAAGGTAGCTGGATTCCTTCCTCCGAATGCTGAGTCGAGCTTGTCCAAGTCAAAGACGTCAGCCATTATCTTCTGGCTCTCTTTATCGCTGGAGTACACAAATTTCACCTTCTTGTAGGTCTCATGGTCCAAAAATGGCTTCACTATCTGCCAACAGTAACTAATGTTAGGCTACCTTATCTCATGACAACAGAGTAACACACTAAAAATAGATTAATTTTACTGTCCTTGAGAATATGCACACTTTGTAATGTTAATTTGTGGTTCAGTACCTCAACATTAGGGAGGTACCAAAACAATACACTAGCAAGTGTGGTTGAACGGTAAAAATCCTATATGGTAAAAAGACGGAAGAAAGAATAAGTGAATAACTGTACTCTCAACATATTTTAAGGTTGTTCTCACCTTCCAGAAGGACTCAAATATCCTAGGAGGATTGTAAAGGATTGCTAACCCAAGCCTCTCAGGGTAACAGTCTTGCAAGACGTTCACAGTCTCTCGGGTCACTTTCAGCGGTGTGCTCCCCAATGTCCAACTCTGGAAGTCTGTCAGCCAGACCATCTTCTCTTGATCTTCCGTCAGGTTCATAATTGCTTTCTCCAGGCAGTAAACAAGATATTTGATCTGTCCCTTTCCTGAAGTAGTGTTCTGTTGTGTTTCAAAGTTAAACATGTAAAATTAGCACATAGCATGCAATCAAACCGGAAACTGTTGTGGCATAGCTGTCACAAAATATTGGTTCATAACAAATGATCTAACAATGCGCACACGCACACACCCAATTGATTTCAGAAACAATAAGAAAAATCCGGAATAATAAAATTATAACCAAAGAGTGAGATTCTCCTTTTGGTTTTTCCAAATGCTAATTGACTTCAAGCTAAAATTGTAAAGATGTATGTATCCCTCCGTAATCCACATGGTCGATTTGATTCATAGCAGGAAGGATAACATGATAGCATTGCACACATTGTATGGAGAAGTAATTATGTCCCTTTTATCTGGAAGGTATAATCCCAATCTGATTTCAGAGCATACTAGATGGTTGGCAGATGTACAACTAATGCAGATGAGTAGATACATACAAAGTAAACAGAAAGCACAAGCTATATCAAAACAAGACTGTTATGATGTTAATGCATTCCTTTCTTCCTGCCGAAAGTGCACTAACCTCTAAGCCTGGCCTCAGGACAAGAACAGTTCTTCCATGTTTGTCCTTGTAGTCAGCCCTATATATCTTTCCTGTCTCTGCTTCATGTGCAATATCATCCTGAAGGTTGAAAGGGCAATAAGATTACATTATGTTGTAAACCTGAAAATGCAGTTACTTCCTAAGTATCAAGAATGTTCTGCTTTAGCATCACAATGCTTTCTCCCCAATGATTCATAGAATGCTATCCTCCTATTAGCACAATCCTGTCTAAATTGACACTAACAGCACTTATTCCTCCTGTCTACTCCCTCTTTCCACAAAATATAAGAATTCCAAGCGTAATTTGTCCACAAATATAAGGATTCCTATAGTGCCACTTGACCACCTCTCATTGAAATTACTTCCCACCTTACTCCCAACTACTCTTCCACCCCCCAACCATCCCCCATTTAGTGAGGGGCACCAAAGTCTTTTAGTCTTAACCTTAATCCCTTCTAAACAACCTAGAAATGCCTATATTTGTGGATGGAGAGAGTACTTTATATGCTCATTGAATAATTACCTATGGCTCTCAGCATCACCAATGTTTCAGTTATAATGCTATTTCTATTACAGCCCATAAAGAAATGCATATTCAATTGATGATTAACACAGGCATACCCAGTTAATCTTTTGTGGCATATATGACACCCGCCACTTTACAGCTGACTTCATCATTTTACTTGCTTTCTGCACATTCCAGTTTCTTGCTCGAAGAAATCTCAAGCACGAGGCATCTGAAAGGAAATCTTGTATTTCTTCTGATGAGTGTTCACCAAGCTCCTTACGTAAGTCATTTATCTGTTCAGTAGATAGCACAACAAAGTAAATGGTTCAAAGCGATAGTAATCAAATTAGATTACGAAGAGATATACAATCAAGGGATTTTTTCAATACCTTCTCCTGCTGCTCTTCTAGGGTCAAGTTTTTCTCTGTTGTAGCACCATTGCTTGACTTGAATAGAAAGGACATTTTAGTACCTCGACAGAGAAGGGTCCACTAGATATGGAACTGAAAAGCAATAAATACAATCAGACATCAGAAGAGTACTAAATATGCACGAACTACTTTCTGTTCAGCTTCTTTGTATGAAGGCAACCATCTGAACTAAACAACAGAATAACAGCTTATGAGGCAGGTGCGAGAAAAAAACTTGCCGTTAACAAAAATTCAGTTTCATCCAAAAGATAACAGAAAGTAACAACAAATGCTACTTTAAACTAATATCAGTACATGGTTTGCTAGCTGCTACCGCTTGTAATTCATACGTGGCTGGAAGAGCAGTATCCTAAATGAGAAGCATTTCACAGAATTCAGAAGGCCGTGCTTCTGAATAACCAGCCGATTCAGTTCCACAGAAGACAAAATTGCGACCCGAGACTGATTTCTTAAGCTAAATTGACCATCCAAGATGTCACTAAGTTAAAGTAGCATCGCCATATACCGTATGAGCCAGATCCGGCAACGCTAAGTTTCTTGCAGATTTTACAAGAGAAATAGCCGAGTCAAGATCACGTCAACGCAAAACAATCCCGGTGGCAATTGCCACTGTTACATCTTCAATCCTAGTAGCACAACACGACACGACACAGAACGAACACCCGCAATTCGAGCACGAACAAGTCACAGATCGCCGCCGCTGTATTATTACCTAATGCTCCTCACATCAGAGATTAGGTAGTAGAGATGGAGAGAGAGAGAAATCCGATCTTCGGCCGAGCAGAACAAAACCAACCTGGATCGATTCACCCCCAAGCCCCCAACAACCGGGGAGGCTCGCGGATCAGGAGACCCGCCGCCTGGGCACGATGGCGAGGGCTGGGGGGCGGGGGGTGGCGCCGAGGTGGGGAGAGTGGTGATGGTGGGGAGGGCGAGAGTGGAGATGGCGGTGGGAGGGTGAGGGTGGGTGGGGGGTTTTCCTAGGAGAAGGATGGTGGTGCGGCGCGGCTGCCGTGGCGTGGTGTGGTGGTGCGGGTGCGGGCGTGGGAGACGGGACGCGCGCCGGGTGCCAAAGGCAAAGGTCCCCCGCGTGTCTGACCTGCCACTGCCAAAGATGCCGGGTCAAGCGGAGCGGGGGGATGGTGTAAGTGTGATGCGCGCCAGGTGTGAGCACGACGGACGGGAGCGCGGAGTATAGATGGCCATGTGGGCCGCCCGGCACGGCACGGCCAAGGCACGGCCGTGCCTGGGCCGAGGCTTGTCGGGCCGGCACGGCCCGACCGACGCACCAGGCCGTGCCGTGCCAGCCCACGTGCCGCACTCACAGCCCAGGCACGGCCCAACACGCCTCGGGCCGTGCCGGACCGGCCCGAAGGCACGATGGGCCATCGTGCTTTTCCTCAGAATAAGTCTAAATTTCCTCCCTCCTATTGGGCTGTGACATATGTATAGCTAAAAAAGTCTATTTTACCTCCCTCTTCTTTGTGCTGCGGTATATAAATAGCTAAAATAAGTCTATTTAAGGTCCCTATTCTTTAGACATTGACATTTATATGTCTATTTTTAGTCCCTATACTTTGTGTACCGGGCCTGGTCTGCCAGCCCATCGTGCCAGGCTAGCCCAGCGTGCTGGTGGGGAGGCCCAAGCACGGCCCGACGGTCGGGCCGGGCCGGCACGGGCCCGACCCAAGTCGGGCCGTGCCATGCTTGGGCCGGGCCAAAAAGGCGTGCCGTGGGCCAGGCCTTCGGGCCTCGGGCCTTATGGCCAACTATAGCGCGGAGTGTGGACTGGAATGGAGTGCACCACGCCACCACCCCACGAGATATTACCACTGTTAGGCTCTTTTTCGGGAGCTAGGGTTTGGGAAAAAACGAAGCAGCAGTTTAGCGCATGATTAATTAAGTTTTAGCTAATTTTTTAAAAAAATTGATTAATATGATTTTATATAAATAGCTAAAATAAGTCTATTTAAGGTCCCTATTCTTTAGACATTGACATTTATATGTCTATTTTTAGTCCCTATACTTTGTGTACCGGGCCTGGTCTGCCAGCCCATCGTGCCAGGCTAGCCCAGCGTGCTGGTGGGGAGGCCCAAGCACGGCCCGACGGTCGGGCCGGGCCGGCACGGGCCCGACCCAAGTCGGGCCGTGCCATGCTTGGGCCGGGCCAAAAAGGCGTGCCGTGGGCCAGGCCTTCGGGCCTCGGGCCTTATGGCCAACTATAGCGCGGAGTGTGGACTGGAATGGAGTGCACCACGCCACCACCCCACGAGATATTACCACTGTTAGGCTCTTTTTCGGGAGCTAGGGTTTGGGAAAAAACGAAGCAGCAGTTTAGCGCATGATTAATTAAGTTTTAGCTAATTTTTTAAAAAAATTGATTAATATGATTTTATAAGCAACTTTCGTATAGAAACTTTTTGCAAAAAACGCACCGTTTAGCAGTTTGAAAAACGTGCGCGCGAAAAACGAGGAGGAGTCGGTAACTTGTACTACCGAACGGAGCCTTAGGCTGTGTTCGGCATGGCCGGTTCCCATCTCTCCCACTCGTTTTCCGTGCGCACATTTTTCAAGCTACTAAACGGTGTGTTTTTTTAAAAAAAAAATTATATACGAAAGTTGCTTAAAAAATCATATTGATCCATTTTTTAAAATAAATTTAGCAAATACTTAATTAATCACGTGCTAATGGACCGTTCTATTTTCCGTGCGCTTATCCTGAGTTGGGAAGACGGGCTTCCGAACATAGCCTAAGGTAGAATAGTAGACTATAAGCCAATTATAAACACATATCGAGAATATAAAAGAGAAGAGAGAAGAGCGGCGGGCTACAGATTTATAGCCAGCTGCAGTACGGACTCTAAGACACAGTGTGTATGACAGGTAGAACCATGTAAGTATATTTATAGGTAACTATTGTATGAATTGGCTACTAAATTGACTGTATGTGATTTAGAGTCAGTAGTTGGCTCTTATATGGGTAATTATTAAAGATTTATCACTGAACTATAAATAATAAATTCTTAATTGTTATATCTTAGAAGTGGAGATTTTTTTTTCTAAAACTAGTTCTACATGCACTACGTTATACGTGATCATGAGATTTTCTTTCACTTTTCCTGGGAGTTTTTTTAGAGAGGATTTTAAGGAATGAAGGGGAACAACGCTGGAGGTTTTTTAAGTTCTTTTTCTTAAAAAAAAATAAAGAGATAGAGCGGTTTTTAAGAAACACTACGCTTTTAAACTACTTCAGTTACCTTTGTTTTTATAATTTTGTAGGAATACATTATATTTTAAAAATATAAAAATATACCCGTGTCACCGACCAACGGCCGATTAAGGGCCTCATTGTTTGCCCTATGGCTTATAAGCCAAAGCCAAAATTTGAATTTTAAAACTTGATTTTGAATTTGATTTTTATGCTTTTTCAACGTAGTTTTTTTTAAGCTTTGGCTTTTCAGTCACTAATAAGCTATTATGGCTTATAATAAGTCATTAGCAGCTGATGGGACCTAACACCTTGTTACCTCTTGACCGAGCGACACTGGGCCATGTCGTTTCTCAATTATTATTATTATTTTTGAAACCGATGTCGTTTCTCAATTGAAAACAACATAACTGCCACTAACTAAGGGTCTGTTTAGTTCTAAAAAGTTTTTTCCAAAAACATCACATCGAATCTTTGGACATATACATGTAGTATTAAATATAGATTTTTTTAAAAAAAACTAATTGCACAGTTAAGGAAGAAATCGTGAGACGAATCTTTTGAGTCTAATTAGTCTATGATTAGCCATAAGTGTTACAGTAACCCACATGTGCTAATGACGGATTAATTAGGCTCAAAAGATTCGTCTCGCGGTTTCCAAGTGAGTTATAAAATTAGTTTTTTTATTCTTGTCCGAAAACCCCTTCCGACATCCGGTCAAACGTCCAATATAACACCTAAAAATTTTCTTTTCGCGAACTAAACAGACCCTAAGACGGCAAGACGCAGCAGGCAAGTGAGCAGGCAAGTGAGCGGAGGAGCACATAGCACAAGCATATGCCAGCAGGCGGTGGTGCGGCGCGTGCGAGCAAAGTCACACTGAGGGCACACACGGTCTCACCTGCTATACGATGTATGATACACTTCATGTCGCCTCCTCTCAATCAGCAATAAATGTAGGACTTGTTTTGCGTCGGTAGGACATGAGGATGTTGTTTGTTACAAAATTTTTGAAGAAGATATATTCATACAAACTACTGTAAAAGGTTTATTTTCTCCATTTTTAAATACTTGCACTGAGGCACTATTGATACGTGCTTTGACAACTTTTTTTCTTTAAAAAACATAAATACTTAGAATATAAAACATCTTCTTTTGTCGAAGTTTGTTGTGCGCTGAATATCTTACCTAGTGAAAAGTAAATTCCAAAATGGGGATGAGCCACATCATCCGGTGAACAATGGTTATTGCATCGAGAAAAAGATAAAATAAAAGAGAAGAGAGTTGAGCCATCGATTATAAAGGGAAAAAATGGATGATGAATTTTTGGAACCTTCCAGCAATTCAGAAATGAGAGAGAGAAAGAGCAAAGAAAGAAATATAGCGTTGGAAAAGAGTGGGGGCGTCAGCTGGCTTATGGCATGTGATATAATTTTATACTATGCACACTCGGTAGAAATTATGTTACAAATAAAACCTCGTCCTTTATTTACAAATAATCATTCAAAATTATTTATAAATGGACTATCGGCTTATAGGTTTATATTTTATTTATAGATAATCCTTACAACCTACTAATTCCAAATTACTATTGTAACTTGGATATTACAAAATTTGTTATCATATAAACATACTAATAAAATTTGCTATGATTTTAATGTTGTACTTTGGTTCACCTCTTTAGCATAAAAGTTAATAGGTTGGGCTTAAGAATGGGTGTTTCACCTACCTATATACTTTCAGGTTATAGCTGATCAACTATACTTCTCTCAATTACATACTTAACAGAATGAAACGATGTTTATTGATGCCAATTTAAATTACATGCTCATGTACACATATAACATGATGGTTAAAATCGCGCGAACATGCGACATCGTATGCTAGTAAAGTTGAGGGCTGATTTGGTTTGAAGCCGAAACTTGCCATACCAAACTATTGGTATTTTAAACATTAATTTTGGCAATGTTTGATTTGCTACCAATACTTGCCAATACCATACAAATGTTGCCAAAATATTGGCATTGGCAAAAACTTACCCATGATTTGGCATTGCCAATAGTTTAGCATGGTTGCAAAACAAACAAGCCCTGAAACTTTTGTTCATTGTAGCCTAGCCATCTTAAAATTACTAGTATTAGGAAAAATTAAAATATAGAGTAAAAATTTGAAATTACCAAGTAAACGCTTCCGGAGGGAGTATTCAGACCCATTGGTTGGCTTATTTAGGGAATAAATCAAACGGCATATTTTCAAATGAAAAATAATTTGTGAATAAAACTTTAACATACGTGTTCTTAGTGATCTAAAAGCAAAGGCTGAAAAATAAACTTTGATGAAAAAAACTCAAAATCAACTTTAAATTTAAGGTTGAAAATTTAAATTTTGACTGATAAGTATAAGTATAAACGAAAAAATGAGTGCTGTTGTTTTTTTAAAAAAAGGAAAAAGAAAAAGAAAATCTCCGCCAGAACGCCACCCTGCATCGTCTGGACTATCCTCCTGGATCCATGCTAGAGGCCTAGAGCCATAGATTACTGATTTACTGTACATACTTTCAACATGGCATGTTCTTCTCGAATGGCTCTCGGCGTTTTGTTAACACAAAGGGGCGTAATGTGTCATGTCGAGTTGTCAAGGAAGATGGTAGAGGGATTCCATCAGGCTGAGCGCAGATCGGAATCAATCTATAAGTATAAATGATAATGATGTGGATACAGTTAATTACTAATGACGTGGACACGCTTTAAGATGCTCTAGTCTCTTTCACAGGTCAAATCTCTTGTTCAATAGTACTACAGGAGAAGCAGCCAGGGAGGAGTTAGTTAGTATTATGTACTACTCCGTCTAAAAAAATCCAACCAACTTTGATACGACATAATCTAGTACAACGATTCTGGACGAACCCATCTCCTCTTCTTTTTTTTTTCTCCTCTTTTTTTTCTCTTCCAAATTTCTCTCTCCATAAATATTTTTATTTTGAAATTATCTGTAGCGGCAAGTTTGTTCTCATGCAAATGCTTTCCATCTACAGTAAAAAAAACTTTCACTAATTGAATAATCAAAATTTCAATTTTTAGTCAATGAGGTATAGCAAAATACACATACGTCAAATTATGGAATAGCCACCAGATCGATTTGTAAGGCTATTGAAAAGTGTACGTAAAGGATTCTCCGTGTGATGACGCATGAAGCAAGCGTAACTAGGCTCAATGCTATATATGATTTCTGACTTTGTTTTACCATTGTTTTATTTATCTTGTTTCAGTTTGTCATTTAAATTGGCAGAGTTTCTACCCTAAAAATTATCTTCAAACACAACGCCATTTTTGCTAGTTATAAACTTATAAATAAAGAAACCGCTGGCCTGCACCTGTCTGGCCCAATCGGCTGGGCTTGCACCCACTCTTGGGCCTTGGGCCAGTGGGCCTTGGCCTGACACGAGCTTTTCTCCTCCTCTTCCTCTCCCTTCCCCCCGCGTCGACAACCCTGAACCCTCCTCTCTCCTCTCTCACCTCCCCTGCGACCAGCGGCGCGCGGCAGCGGCAGAGGCAGGCGGCCACCGGGATGGCGTCGTCGTCGGGGACGAGGGAGGTGCTCATGCTGGAGGCCCCGCCGGCGCCCTCCGGGGCGCCGTGGCGCGCGCCGCCGGACGCGGAGGTCGTGGACGCGCTGCCCTACATCGACGGCGACTACGGCGACCCGGCGGTTAAGCGGGAGGTGGACCGGATGGTGGAGGAGGAGATGCGGCGCGGGAGCCGCAAGCCCGCCGACTTCCTCCGCGACCTGCCCCCCGTCCCCGCCATCGGGTTCGAGGTAGATTCGCGATCTCTCCTCTCCTCTCCCTGTGGGTTCTTGGAGCAGCTCTAGTTCAGCGTTGGGCTCGTTGCGTTCAACTATCTTTTCAGGCGAAAAAAAATAGAACTGCATCCTTTCTTTCGAATGTGATTCGCGTTAGGGTTCTAGTAACTTGTAAGAATGAAACGGGTTAGAGGCTGGGGGGTGTCTAGGGTTAGTAGTTGTGTACTAGAAAGTGAGAGCACATTCCCTTTTTTTTTTTTGACACGGAGAGCACATTGCTAAATACTGTACATTATCCTCCTTTAGAACTGTTCTTATAACTATGTTTTTTGGTGGCGGAATTTTGGATTGTAGGTGAGCTAATTAACTGACTATATATGGCTTGCTTGGATTTGTATAGAACTTTTTTTTTTGTAAAGCTTAATGTTTTGCTCTGCTATAATGTCTGTATGTTAGCGGTGATCCTGAAAAGAACAAGAGATTATTTTTTCTGTTGCCACATGCTTCAATTGATTAGCTCGTATGGAGACAGATGCCTGATGGTCCGTGCCTTCAAATTTTCTGAAATAATAATAATTGATAGTTTCGACTAGATCCACCCTGCTGCAAACAGAAAAGCAACATATTTTGGCTACAAATATTTCACTTTTTTACTTGGCAACATTTCTTGACCACCAAATGACCCTACTGATTTGATTCGTTACTTGAAATTAAGTATACAATTTGAGGCACCAACAACTGAAATATAAGCTCTTTTCCATGTTCTGTGTGCATTGAGCTAAACCGACAGGCAATTTGAACCTGGCAGTCAATAATATGACCTGAGGTATCAGAAGTGCACGTGGCAGTCAATGAAGAATAGTTACTATAAGAAAAAAACAAATAAATTGAATGGGCATTCACGCTTTGATGATTTCATCTTAATAATTCTTGTGAGATGTACCAGTCTAGGTGTTTGCATCATATTAACTCTGGTCCAAAATAGTTGTCTTAGAGCTCAGAGAGCAAGGAAAGGGTTAATACCTTTTTTTTTTACAAAGTTTGCCCTTTTGGATGATATAATCTGTGCTTATCTGTGCAATTGAGTCATATTCGTTGTAGGCTTGTATTGCTTACTTATTGAAATTATACAAAATATTTGAATCATAAATTGGGTTTAATTTTTTTAGAACTTATGTGTCATCATGTGAATATGTTTACAACCTTACGAGTTTTTATTATTTGATACTCATTTTGCACTTCTGTTCTAGAATCATCCTATGCTTGCTAAAGAGTACGAACGTGTTAGAGCTGGGAAACCTCCTGCTACCATAGAGATGTCCCGCTATGGTTTGGAGCCACCCCCAGCGAACAAGAGAAATGATGTTGCTGCATGGAGGCAGGCTCTAAGAAATGCTCAGAGCCAGCTGCACCATCAAATCATAAGGTAAGACTAGAGAGCACAGGGTACTGAACTAATGAAATTTACCATCAAAGGTCATGCAGTATCGTTGAACGTTGTGCATTTGATTGTGACAGGATCACAGGGACCAGTGTCTTCCTGTGGCTTGTCCTTTTGATAATTTTTCATTACCATAGTAGCTTTTAAGCTTTCCCTGGTGTGGAAAACAGACTTCGAGAATAATATCAGAGTAGATAGGATGGGCTGCTTGTCAAAGTTTTCTGCAGTCTGTTTGAAATAACAAGCAGTATTATTTTGATAAAAGAGCATGTTTTTTTGATACACTGACAATTTGTAAATTGGAGGATTGTATAATGCTCATAGCAGAAGACTTTTCCTTGTACTTTGCTAAATGTATCTTGGGTAAATTAAGATATTTGATCATGTATTGCCTAATATCAGCTTCAACAGTTTACTTGACAACGAAAGCTCCTAGGTTAGTTATGATTGAATATGTAAAGCTTCGATCATGTTACTTCGGAATTCGACTGCTGTATGCACTGTGTAGGATATACTGCTTTTTTCTGACCATGGTTTCTTATCATCTATGGAGTCAGCATACTTCTATTCTATTATTAGTTTTGAAATAAAGTTAATATTGCAGGATAGAGAATCTGGAGCTTATGCTGAAGTATGGCGTTGAGGTTTGGAAGCTTCAGAATAGACAAATGGAATCAGTTTTGTCTAGGTAAGCTATTGTGAAATAAGTCTATTATCTTTGAATTTGGAGCTACGTATCCTGTGTTATTCATGACATTCATTTAGAGCCATTTCAGTGCTCCTGTTTGTAGACTCTGGTCTCATATGTTGATAGTGCAGCTTAGCTGTTTAAACTTCCAGTGAAGCACTTATTTCGATATTCTTGTAAGTCTCAATGCTACTTATCACTGTAACAATATGGATGGTAAATTATTCCTATGCCTGACTGCATGGTATCTAAGATGTCGAATATAGCATTTATCATTCTAGCAGCATGTGATGTGTTGATCTCTTTATAGGATGCAAAAGATGGCTGTTGAATACAATGAGAAGATAGAAACTGTCAACCGCGAGAGGAAATTTCACCAGGTAATTATATTACTCTTGCTCTTGTTCTTAATTTGAACCATAGCATATTTCACAGCCAAGCTGATAATTTGTGTTTTGATCAGCAAAACACTGGTGGTCAACTCCATGCCTTGACTACGGAATGGCAGGAGCTGTGTCAGAAAAATATAGCTATTCAAGCTGCATGTGTTGATCTGCAGAATCAGATTGATCAGCTTAAACTTGGAGCTGAAGAATTGTACTCCCCCTCTCTCCCTACCTTCCTCCCTCTCTCTCCACATCTACATGACTAACAGATTCCTTAACAGGGGAATGCCCATCGATGACAGCACCGGAACTAATCAGCAAGCATCATCAGCCGTTTGAGGTACTATTTGTTATTTTGTTCTCAAAGAAAGCAGTATTCTTAAGAGTATTGAAGTTCAGTCAAGAGACAGAATCTACCTCCATCATGCTTACAAGTTTTTACCACAGCACAGATACATAGGTAGCAATGGAGGTTTCCATCAAGGCACATGTGTTTGCATGATCTGCAGTTGCCAAATCCAAGATAACAATCTAGGCGATTACCTTGACAACCCGAACTTGTGATTGTATTCCGTTATCCATTTTTAGAGGACTTGTGTGCATATGAAGACCTGATAGAGAAACAGATTGTATGCATACTGTGTTTCTGTTCGAAGTGATCTAACCTGTGTGGGAGGCAGAAATCTCATCACTGAAATCGAATGTACCTTGACATTGAAGCGTCAGTTAAGGTTTTTGTTATTTACTATGTCGACATGTTTGTGTACTCTTCCTGCTGTTACCATACAGTTTTGCTAAACATGAATTGCACTAACCATGGAGTTTGATATAGAAATAATTACTACCTCCATCCTAAAATAGAAGTACTGATGATACTGGACAGGATCTTTGTCATCTATTCTATTCATCCGGTTTTAGGTTTTTATATTTTGGAATGGATGTAGTATTATACTTAGCATGTCATGCACTGAATTATTGAAGTAAGCCCACCTTCCTGGTCGGCATATGGTGGTGTTTGAATCTCCTAGAGATAAATATTAAGTGTTTCACGCAAAACGAGGTCGTAATAACATGTGATTAATTGAGTTTTAATTATTACAAACTTGAAAAATGAATTAATCTAATATTTTAGAACAACTTTCATATAGAAAATTTTCGCACGAAATACACCGTTTAACAGTTTGAAAAACATGCCACTTTTATCTAAAAGTTTATCAGTTTTTGTTGGAGAAAAGAATAGTGACATAGTCCCTCAAGGCCATCTCTAAGTTTGTAATGAAAAACTACTATAGTTCACCTAGAGCGTGAATACTCTATTTTGATTTTATGAACCACACCTCAAAAGAAAATCTTAGTTTTGAAAGCACTAAAGAAACTAGAAGTTCATTTTCCGGCATTACCTTTTGTTTTAAAAAATACTCCATGTAAGAAAGAAATCTCCAGCTTTAAAACCAAACATTATTCAACTACTATAAAAGCTATCAAACTTAACCTTCAACATGGTATCTTCTCATGTTGAAGAAATGTTTTTGACTTATTTTAAAACATAGATAGATCATATGATCCAATTAATCCTATTCTAGCTACTTCTTTCGTTTCACAATATTAGACTTTCTAGCATTGTCCACATTTATATAGATGTTAATGAATTTAGGCATATATATGTGTTTAGATTTATTAACATCTTTATAAATATAGACAATGCTAGAAAGTCTTACAATATAAAAATAGAGGGATTACACAGGTACATGATGCACATCCTCTACAGTACTGCTGATGCAATAGCATACACTGACGTGTGGGCCCGAGCCCAACTGAGTACAAAGAAATAAGCATCGAAAACAAAGGTTTATTTGAAAATTTCATCAAACCTCCCCGTGTCCAAAATTCATAAAAAAAATTCGAGCTGTGGCGTCATCTCCCATCTCCCGTGCCCCGGCAGCCCTGCTGTAGCAGTAGCACCGTGCCGCGAGCCCGCGACACTCCAATCTCTCACTCGATTCCCACAAAAACAATTTGGGTAAATTCGACAACGCCCGCTACACTCCAATCTCCCTCTCGCATCTCATCTCGCATCAACCATGGCCACCGCCGTCGCCGCCGCCTGCCACTCCCCGGCGCGCCTCGTGGTCTCCTGCTCGAGCTCCGCCACGCCCGCGCCGCCGCGGCGCCAGCTGCGGGTGGCCGTGGTGGGCGGCGGCCCCGCCGGCGCGTCGGCGGCCGAGGCGCTGGCGTCGGCGGGCGCGCAGGCGTTCCTCCTCGAGCGCAACCCGTCGGGCGCCAAGCCCTGCGGCGGCGCCATCCCGCTCTGCATGCTCGACGAGTTCGCCATCCCGCGTGACCTCGTCGACCGCCGCGTCACCCGCATGCGCGTCCTCTCGCCGTCCAACCTCGCCGCCGACTTCTCCCGCGCTCTCCCCCCGGGCGCCCACATCCCCATGCTCCGCCGCGAGGTGCTCGACTCCTTCCTCCGCCGCCGCGCCGCCGACGCCGGCGCCACCCTCGTCCCGGGCCTCGTCACCTCGCTCTCCCTCCCCGCCGACCCCGCCACCGACCCTTACCTCGTCCACTACATCTCCTCCGACTCCGGTGGCCCCTCCTCCTCCCGGTGCGTCCTCGAGGTCGACGCCGTCATCGGCGCGGACGGCGCGAACAGCCGTGTCGCCCGCGAGGTCGGCGCCGGGGACTACTCGACGGCCATCGCGTTCCAGGAGCGCATCCGCCTCCCCGACGAGGCCATGGCCTACTACGACGACCTCGCCGAGATGTACGTCGGCGGCGACGTCTCCCCGGACTTTTACGGCTGGGTCTTCCCCAAGTGCGACCACGTCGCCGTCGGGACGGGCACGGTCGCCGCCAAGCCGGAGATCAAGAGGCTCCAGTCGGGCATCCGCGCGCGCGCGGCGGGCAAGGTCGCCGGCGGCCGCGTGGTCAGGGTGGAGGCGCACCCGATCCCGGAGCACCCGCGCCCCCGCCGCGTGGTGGGCCGCGTGGCGCTCGTCGGCGACGCGGCGGGCTACGTCACCCGGTGCTCCGGCGAGGGCATCTACTTCGCGGCCAGGTCGGGGCGCCTCTGCGGCCGCGCCATGGCCGACGAGTGGGGGCTCACCGGCGCGGTGACGGAGGCCGGGATACGGTCCGGCTACCTCCGGCGGTGGGACGACGAGTTCCGCCCCACGTTCCGGTTCCTGGACCTGCTGCAGCGGGTGTTCTACGGCGGGAACGCCGGGAGGGAGGCGCTGGTGGAGATGTGCGCCGACGAGCACGTGCAGCGCCGGACATTCGACAGCTACCTGCACAAGCGGATGGCGCCCGCCGAGCCGTGGGGGGACCTCCGCCTGCTGTGGCGCACGGCGGCGGCCATGGTGCGCTGCGGCGTGCTCGGCAGGGAGGTCGAGCGCCTCCGCCGTCTCGAGCAGCAGGCCGCCGACCAGGTGCTCCTCCGCCATTGAAACTGTACTGCTCTCTCTTTCTCATGTTTTGTAGTAGCAACTCTGCATTTGCAAATTGCAACATTGCAGTAGTATCTTACATAAAGATGCTGCTGCTACTAATAAGCATGTAATTTTAGGGATGTTTTAACTTCTAAGCAATAATATGTGACATTTTTATTCAGTTTAGTGGAAGTCCCAGTTGTCATGAACTCGTGATGATGATGCAAAAATGTGTTATGTGTACCAGTACTTAAACACATACGGCTTGTTTGGTAACTCGAGGGAAGGGAATTGGAAGTTTACATGAGGGAATTGATGATGAGATTAAGATGAGAATTTGATTTTTAATCTCAATATCTTGTTTGGTAGAGGTGATGGAAATTGATAGGGAGTTTAATTGGAGATCAGGTCATTAATAAAAACGGATGGCTGAGATTTGCTTAGATAAAGTAAAGGAGGAATTCCCTCCCAATTACCCTACCCAGGTATTGAAAAGGAGGGAGTTCCTTCCTCAATTCCTCACCCCCATCCCACCAAAATTCCCATGCCTCCCAACCAAACAAAACACTTAATAGCCTCATCCCTCTAAACTCCCAATCCCTCCTAAAAACTCCCTCCAACCAAACGGGCCGATAGGGAATTTGGTGGGATAGCAACGATTAATTGAGAAAAAAAGAACTGAATTACTCGGGTATATCGTATATGAATATAGGATATAGTTCAAGCTGACAGTTAGAGTCTTAATAATACGGAAGGGGTTGTAGAGAGTAGCTAGGTAACATAACAAACCAGATCTGAAATGCCTAACGAAGAAATACAATATACTCAACGAAAACTCCGGTGAAATAATAATCCAAATCTCAGTATCAAAATAACCATCTCCTCCGTTCTCCTGAAAATGCAGCTGCAATGTAGTCTCAGATAAATGTGGTCTTCTGGACATCCAATCAGGCCTGCAGTCAATTGAAAGATGAGAGCGTGACAGATACTGTAAAAAGAACTAAACCACCAATCAAATTTTATCAACATAACAAAACTTTGGAAAAGGAGTTGGCATCTCTTAAGCTTCAAACCATGTACCACCATCTTTCAAACACCCTCATGGTACAATTGCCTGACAAAGTAATGCGGTAATGGCACATGGGAACTACCTTGTTTGCAATGTTGCTCGAGAGCCAGTCAAGGCCCTCGTATAAACCCTCTCCTGTTGTGGCGCATGTACTCTGGATATACCTAAATGACAGCAAAATCCAACAGGTTATGATATGTAACAATAGCATAATATTTTCAAGTTATTGATCCATTGTTAAGGTGATTCTATTCATCATGTAATAATGAGCCACATAATTGTATAGGCGAACATCACTAATAAGTTTTATAGATCTAGGAAGGTTCTTGGTGAAAATATGTAAATGGCAGAAGATACATTAAGTATTTAGTTTGAGATAAAAAGAGTTGAACCACAAAGTGGAGAAAGGTAAACCAAAAGGCTTATTCAGTAAAATATTAAAACATAAAAGTATAAAATTGAAAGATAGAAATCGACAAACCAGAATACAAGACCATCAAATTTAGTACAAAAATAGGAATGGATGAGATGAGAAGTAGTCAGCCTACGAGTGACAACAAAAGCAACCATATATTACCAGTGGCGTTGGCGCAGGGAATGGAGACCAAGCTTATCTGTGATCTCAGCAGCATTCATTGCATTAGGAAGATCTTGCTTGTTAGCAAAAACCAGCAAGACCGCATCCCTCAACTCATCCTGCAAATGCCATATGACTGAATGCTTAAAGCAGTGATTGAAAAGAATTCGTATAAGCATGTAATATAGTCAGTGTATCTGAAAGCAAAATTCAGGATTCTAATTGCCTAAGAGGATAGATTCCTTAACCATATGGAACTAATATCTAGCAACATTAAACCTACTACCACTTATGAGCTTATCTGAAAAAAAGGTAATATCTAGCACTAAAATATGTGGCATCAGAAAATAAGTATTTTATAATGGTATATCCAATTTACTCATTTTACTAAATGTCGTGGAATGGTTCCATACTATGTTGTCTTATGAGGAAAAAATGGCTGCACGAACTAAAATCAGTGTGCTATTCTGACATTTATCAATCAAGTCACTGATGATGCATCCTGCTGCACAAACTATTTGGAGGTGGTTATATGCTTAAAAATGTTAGGTAGTATTCTGAACAAGAAATAGGATAAAGTTCACAAAATCAAAGGCATGTTCAGCATACATCTTATATGACAGAACAAAGTTATCCACATAACAGGTTAAGCCAGAAACATGAACATGATCCTTAAAACAAAGTTTACCTCATTAAGCATTCTGTGGAGTTCATCCCTTGCCTCAACCACACGATCTCTGTCATTGCTATCAACAACAAAGATGAGACCTTGAGTGTTCTGGAAATAGTGCCTCCACAAAGGTCTGATCTGTAGTTTAGAAAACATAATGTTATGAAAAAAAAAAGTTTCTAAAACCCTGTGAGCTGTGACCATATATTAGTATGAAGTTCATATATTCCCTACTGTCTGATGTGTTTAAAATATTCCAATACAGCACAATGGAGAATCTACTGCTGATTGCAGAAGTACCTTCTGAAGCGAAAAGTGATTTTGGTTACAAAAAGCAAGAACGAATTGGTTTTTACCTTGTCTTGACCCCCGACATCCCAGACAGTGAAGCTAATGTTCTTGTATTCAACAGTCTCCACATTAAACCCTAGACATAAAAGAAAAATAGTAACTTGTTAATTTGCTCTCTTTACAAGCATTATTTCAAAAATGAGCAACTATCTCTCATCTGTCTAACAATAATATTTTGCACTTGCACATATCAGCCATACAAGCGTGCAACCATGTTTTTGTTCATATTTCCAACATTATCAGGTTGCAATATGAAGATGGATACAAAATAATGCAAGTGAGCCACTAAATACAATTGTAAACTAAGACATCCACCAAGTCACCAATGGAAGAAATCCAACCCTTTTTCATATAAGGAAGGGACCTTTACTTCTATGTGATCTTTTTTTCTTTTTAACGACACTATAGTTTGAACCAAACCTACCAACCACAAAGTAGGAGTATATGAATGTGCTTAATAGACACATCCAGTCAAAACATATAAAGTATCGAATAGGTTTTTACCTATTGTCGGAATGGTGGTGACAATCTCTCCAAGCTTGAGCTTGTAGAGAATTGTGGTTTTACCAGCTGCGTCGAGACCGACCATGAGGATCCTCATCTCCTTCTTGGAGAAGAGGCGGCTGAAAAGCTTCGTGAAAGTGAGCCCCATCTTGCCGCAGTTGTGCAAGACCTTAAACAATCAAGAATGAATATGAGATATGATACAAAAGCACATGCAGGCAAAGTTCACAATGACACAATGTAAATCTCAGATCAGATGATGGAAGACCAAAACCAAAATGGGTTCCATAGTTACAGTTAGTTAAATCACAATTCATTCAAACGAATGAGATCTTTTGCAAACGAGAAAAGTATATAAGGATATCGACATTAAGAAGTACTCCCATCATGCCGTTATCTTTTAACATGACGTTTGACATCTTATTTAAAAAATATATAAATACCATTTATTTTGTTGTAACTTGTTTTATTATAAAAAAATTATAATTTTAACTTAGTACTTTTACATATTTATACTAAATTTTCGAACAAGATCTTATGCAAAAAGTTAAAAGCATTATACATAAAAACCAGAGGTAATATTTGAAACGGCACCGTGATCCCTCAGGCAATGCAAAGAAAACAGCATCTACAGACAGGGGCGGATCCAACGTAGGTGTAGGGACCCATGGATACCCCCGGAGCACCCCTTCGATTTTTTCACCATGAATAATAAAATAAAGGTCTCTAAGTAGCTGGAGGTTAAAGAAACTGTGTAATTGAGCCCCCTAATTTTTTTTGTTCCTAGATCCGCCCATGTCTACATACTATGATTTCACATCCCACGAGTAAACAAAATTCACAGACCAGTCTGCTGTGCGAAGGATCTACGCAATGCAATGCAACGCAACGCAACACGATGCCACTGGAATTAAAATGAACAATATACAAGTCTAACACGTGAAAAAGGGCCGGCAATGGAAACGGCTAGGCGATCACCTCAGGCAAAGCAAACAACGGATCACCGACCACAGAAGCTCATCTACGGACTAACAATTGCGCACCCCACGCACGAACGAATTCCGCAGACTTGTAGAAACCTCGAAGGATCTACGCAACGGAACACAGCACGGCACCACGCCATTGGAAAATTTTCTGGATCGAACCGAACGAGATCCATCCATCAGCCAACACGCGCCATTGGAAATTTACGCACCACAACGCAACGAACTCACTCGCTCGGGTACACAGATCTACGCCTCCACTCCACGGATCTGGGCCTGGGCAGCAGCAGCATCGCCGATTCGCCGCCAGCGCCAGCGCCAGCGCCACCGCATCCCTCCCCAGCAATGCCCCGAGGGCGAGGCGGAGATCGGAGAGGAGAGGAGAGGAGAGGGGGAAGGGAGTTGGGCATACCAACCTTGCTGGAGATCGATCTCGTGCGCGCGCGTGGCCTCTCTCATCTCCTCCCCACCTCGTCGAGCCGAAGAAAAAGGAGACGACGCCTCGACGCGCGGTGGTTGCTGCGGAGGGAGGCTTCGAGCCGCCGCGGTGGGTGGACGCGGTCTACGTGAGCCAGGTGTGGTGGACTGGTGGTGGTGGTGGTGGTCTAGGTAGAGTGCGGTGCACGTGAGAGGGGTGCAGGAGAGAGCGGTGCTTCTCATTTGAAGCTTCGACGTGCAACCGACGCTTCTCCCAGTTTCATTTTTCAAAAAAGCATTTTAAAATAGTACTCCTATACTACATACAAATGCAGAAGCATTGTTTGAGGGAGTTTCGGACTACTCTGTCTACACAGTCTACTCCAGCTTCTCCTATAAGCTCTAGCTGTTTCAAACAGTCTACATTATTATTCAGATTCTGAGAATTTCTAGTTATAGAATAAAAAAATGAACTAAATTCTCAAAAGTTGGTACTAATAGGTTGTTTTTTAAAATTTTAAACTCCCCAAACGGAACCAAAACCAAAAAGTCTAGAATGTCCCTACTTTATCAAATCCTAATATAATTATTTCTCATTTTATGTATTCTCAATACAATTAGTCTCTATTTTCACAAACTCCAATGTAATGATTACTTAAAAATAAACTTATTATGGGACTGAGAATAGATAAGCATGTGCACATGTATAAAGTCGTGTAAAATTCAAATGTTTAAGGTCAGGGTGGAACCCTTGGCCATGATACTAATACGAAAATTCCATTAGGCCGGGTACCCAAAACTTTGGGGCAGAGCTACATATTTGTTGTGAACATGCTGTTTGTTGTGCTGTTTTGCAATCACAATTCATTCAAACGATCCAGATCTTTTGCTTGAGTATATAAGATGTACATATATAAAGTCGTGCAGAATTCAAATGTTTAAGGTCAGGGTACTTGGGATGTAAAGTGTTCTCTAGCACAAAATATAACAATTTGGCATGTGCGCGCTGGAAATACAAAACATTCACTCTGCACATAAGATAAAATTAAATCAATCAATACCTAAACACATGAGAAAATAGTTCAATTCTCCAACATCACTTCCCCACACCTTGAAAACTAGGAAAATAAATACATAGGATCTCCTAAATATCAAAAAGAAAAAATAGATACATTCTCTTCTCCCTAACCTGTAGTTCACTCTTTTCATTTCATATCCTATATTTCTACAACATACTATTATAAAATATAAAGGCGACGAAGAGACGAACTGAAGAACATGAATCAAGCCTTCGGATTGGGATTCACAGCATCAGAATCAGCGACCAGGCCAATCTGCATAGGGAAGATGCCATTGCAGTCACCAGGGTGCTCCACAGCACCTCATATATCTGTCTGTATGGTATAATCCTGATCTTTTTTAAGAACTTACGATATCACCAGATACTTGCAATCCAATAAATAAGATCTTGTAGGGTTAATGCTCCTGCTGACGCTATCTAAAGCCATATTGCCACTAAAGAAATGAATTTATTGTCTTGTTTGCTTCAAACGCTGCCTCAATATCTGGCAAAGCAACATAACAGATGTGCTACTATTCAAACCCTAGAATTGGCCCCAAGAAATGGGAAAACCAAACAAAATGTAGCATGCAAAGAGGTCAACTTTTCCTTAGCTCATTTTCTCTTGATTTTCTTGCATTAGTTTCTCCAGTTCCTTCTGCCCAGTAGACATCAGCGTCTTCACAGTATCGAACGCAGTCAGTTTAATACTGCATGGATTGAAGAATACTGTGAGCAATGAGAAGTTACGTGCCAGTGAACATACTATTAGCTATCAGTGTTGCCATAAATTTAAATATATAGTTGACCACCACAGTGAAAAAAAAAAGGCACCTGCTATTTGGTAGATTTTTTAATGCATTTGGAACAAAACCCCTGTATAGTCCAATTAGACCATCACGTTCCACAATGCCTGCATTCAGCAGAGACAAATTTAAGAAATGCTTCAGTTTAGCCCATAAAGGACAAGACCAAGCTACAAGTGAGCATGTAGAACTGGCATCTGAGAGCTGAAGTGAACGTTATGCCGTAAGTAAAAGATGATGTTTATCCAACACCAGAAGGACTATATATAAATCAGCTACCTGGAATAGCATCCAAAACCGTGTTGTAGGGTGATCCTTTCATTTGCATCTGCCTTCTAACAGTGTCTAGAGGATAACACATCAAAGTTGCAAATGTTGCTGAAAGAAGAGCAGTTGCCAGAGATGTCTCTGGTCTACTCTTATACTTCTCTGGTACAGATTTCTTCATTCTTACATACAGAAAAGAATAGAGGGTGAGGTGAATATCTACTTTTGAGACCAACTTTTTTATATCATTGTATGATGATGAGGTAGAAAGAATCTCACAAGTCAAAAACACAGAAGTTCACAGCAATGTAAGGGGCGATTCCTATAAGAGACGGACCCAGGCCTCCATAGAAGGAGGCCAAACCTTCGTCTCTCAGCATGTTCATAGCAACCTAAAAGTTAAGTCATCAGGTTACATTAATTTCCAGAAACAAAACTCAAGCTTACAAACTAGTTACCTGAGACATAGTACTATGTCCAGATTGAACTGCTAGCCTCAGCCGAAGAACATCCAGTGGGTAAGTTACCTATCAGCAAGTAGCCAAGTATATATAGAAGTTTCATAATGATCAGAACACAAACAAACAAATCAAACTAGATATAAGGACAATTGCTTAGGAGTAAATAAATAAATTACAAGTGTAGATGTCATGCCCGCACAAGCACCAGCAGCAAGTCTCCCAAACACAGTAAGCTCTCCGTCCTTTCTCCGGAAAAATTTCTGAATGCAAAGCAGGTACATGGAAATTGAAATGACAGGAATCCAAAATAGGTAATTGACTGATGATAAAGAGTTGCCGTTATCACCTTGTAAACTTCATAAGAAAACAGTTGCACCGCACTGTAAGGAACTATGCGGATAACCTGAAGTAGTTTATAAAGAAACTAAGTGAGAACAGGACCAACAGAATAAAATAAACCATGCATGAGCCACAATCTGCATGATGGGGAATATCAAGCACCTGTGGAAGATTGCCTTTCCAGTAACCCTTCAAGCCCTCTTCCTTCCCTATCTCTGCAATAGCCTGCATAATTGTAGATGTATCAGATTAGTTAAGTAGTACCAGATATACAACTCTAAGTAAAATCTATGAAAAAGATAGCTATGCTTCTCCTCCTTGTTTGAAAGTGGAAAGTGCAAGTTCATATATCCAAGAGAAATTAGAAACAATTATGTTAAGAAGTCAGACCGCACATAGAAACAACATGTTAAAGCATATGCGAACTGGCAGTACTTTGTGTCTAACTCATCAACACATGAAGCACCAGCATGGCAGCATCTGATGTCATATTAAAAACATCTAAACGAACAAACATTATGAAGCCATAAGTAAAACTTAATGGCATGCCACTGCCTATTTCTGAAAACCATTGTTACCCTCATTTCTGAACCATACAAGAAGCATCATGAATTCAGGACACAGTGAGTATGTTACAGTGTATTATAAGTATATTGGAACAAATTATGACTTTCCCTCAGATAGCAACCACGAATTGGTAGTGGTGAAACACATCAGTTTCATGCCTCACAGGTTCTTTTTTTAAAGATAAATGCTCCATGCCTCACGAAAGCCTTTTTCATGGTATGTTTCCCAGAATAGTTTTCAAATTTCTAAAACGTAATTTTCAGATTGTGTGTTAATTTCTAGTAAACCGCAAATTTCATTGTTCCATATCAGTTCACATACAACCGCAAGACCAGAATACTGCATATTTGTAGTGGAGAGAAGAGTGTCTCATGAAGCCTCATTGTTATGTTCAACGCCACACACACAGACAGAACTCGGTTCGTTCTAACTTATCCCTGATGTATTTGGAAGCTGTACTTATGAATTCAGAGAATTTATCATGCAATTGCAAATGACAGGTACTAAAATAGACAGGGTTGGGATCAGCTCCATGGCTAGATGGAAGGCATTTTATAGCAACAACAGATTGACATTGTTGTCATGAAAATCGCAGATGATAGTATTAACATTACTAAAATAGACAGGGTTGCATCAGCTCCATGGCTACAGAAAAGCCATTCTATAGCAACAACAGAATTACACGCTCTTACCAACTTAGAAATTTATACAGCAAACTGAAGAGAAGAGGTGTGGGATATCATCAGTGTTACCTCGAGGAATCCGATCCCTTTCTTGGTGCTCTCCCCCACCACCCGCACGCTGTGCGTCTACAAAGAAGAAGAGCAGGAAATGCAGTGGGTTACAGACCACGCACCCACAGGCCACCCCCACAACAAGGAGAGGGAGAGAGAATCAGAAACCCCCGGGACGGGAGGGGCGGGGTCATGGTGCCCTACCTGCATGAGGAGCTTGACGCGGTCGAGCGGCGCGGTGATCGTCTTGGCGACGGCCCCCGCGGCCGCCCCCGCCGCGAAGAGCGCGACGGCGTTGGGCACCAGCGCCAGCATCGCCAGCGGGTGCCTCACCAGCACCCCCGCCGCCGGCAGCTGCTGCTTCCCCTTCCCCTCCCCCACCTCCCCCTCCTCCCCACCCCTCACCTCCTCCCCTCTCCCTCCCTCCCGCACGGTGAGCGACGCGAACGCCGGGCCACCCCCACCCCCACCCACGCGGAGGGCGAGCGCGCGGCGAGCGTGGGGAAGCGGCGGCGTGGGTGGGGGCCTCCATGAGTCGCACGCCGCCGCATCCACTCGCCGGTGGCTCATCGTCGTCGGTGGGCAGGCGGTGGCCGGATCTGCGAGGCCGCGAGAGGCGAGGCGAGGCGAGGAATGGAAGAGAGAATTAATGCGGAGGAAGAAGAAGAAGCGAAGAAGGAAGAGGGGATAAGGGGGGGAGGAGGATTGATTTCCTCCCCGTTTTATGTCGAAGCTCGAGAGAGCGGTGAGGAGGGGGGTTGGTTGTTTAAACCCTCGCGCACGCTGGCCACGCGGGCAATGCACTCTTCTCTTCTTTTTTTTTGTTTCTTTTTCGTTTTCTTTTCTTGAGAGGATTAATGGCGTATGAGTGTGGTGTGGCATAATGAAAGGGACGTGTTTCGGTTCTTGCCACAATGTCAGAAGTAATGCGGTTTTGGTTGCCCGTCTGTTCGGCATTAGTGCCGTACATGGACATGGGAACCGAATCGGTGGAAAGAGGGACAGCTATTAGTGTGGTATTTATAATAATAGTAATCCATCCGTTTCAGATTATAAGATTTTCTAATATTGCTTATATTCATATATATGTTAATAAAATCTAGGCACATATTTATTAACATATATATAAATATAAATAATATTAGAAATTCTTATAATATGAAGCTGAGGAAGTACTTTGTTTGTCTCTATGATGGGATTTAACTCATCCTATGAACTGATCATCTATACAGATTCATTATTGTAGGATGGTTTAAATCTTATTGTAGGTTGTAACATTCCAAAATGCAGGTAGTATAGTAACATAGTACCTGGATTAGAGATGACCTATTACAAATATGAATAGAGGGTTTCTCTAGATTCATTGTCCTAGATTGTGTCTAATATATTTATCATGTACCAAATTACTATATTTTATATTTTAGAATGGAGTAATTATGTTTTATCGATGTCATGTGAGGATTTAAGAAGAGAATCGGGCCTGATCGTTTGACTTACAACTGATGAGCCACAAAACGATATATAAGTATTTAAAAATAGTTCATACATATTTTTTTTTATAATTGTGTCATCCATAGTTTAAAAATCAAAGTTGAAAAATAAACTACATGAAAGGACTCCAACATTAAATTTTAAAATTTATTTTTTTATAGCAGTTTACGAGCTATAAGATACTCCTTTCGTCCCAAAATGTAAGAACCTAGAATCAGATGTGATATTTTCTAATACTACGAATCTGTACATACTACAAGAAAATGTCCAATCATATACCAAGTTCTTATATTTTGGGACAAAGTGAATAAAAGATATGAGCCTCTACTCATAAGATGAATTTATGCTGTATATGTTGCACATATGTTAACATTTAATTTGGTTGGTGTAGTTCAAATGAATTTTGTCACAGCGTCAAGTAATAATGAGTAATGAGAGCCTCAAGACGAGTGATGTGGATCAAAGGGTCCAATTGGGTGGCTTCTGACGGCCGCGTTTTTTCCTACAATCAATTTATATTTTCATTCAGATTTTGAGAAGTAGTTGTGGAATAAAAAAGTAAACTAAAAACTAGAGGCTGAGTTTCCCAATTTTTCCAGATTCTTGGAATCTTAAACTCCTTGGACAAGAAAAAAATTGTTGGAGTGCATGGTTGGATTGAGTGTGTTGCATATCAAAGGCTGACATCATTTGCAGCACACGCATACCACAATAATATTGTTATATGTACGTGAAGTTTATTTTGCATGAGGATTATTAAAAGTTCTTTTCCCAGAAAGATCGATGATTATTACAAGTTGATTTCAGTTGTCCTAGCACGCGTGTAGAGTCTATATTGAGTATCTTGTAGGTGAAGTATTTTCTCTCTTTTTTTTAACAAACTTATTTGCAGGTTACTGACAAGCTAACTCAATACATAAATTTTCCGGGCCTAACCAAAACAAGTCTTCTATAATGATTTTGAGGATTTCCCAGGGTAAAAGAGAGAGAGAGAAAGGAGAGTGTGTATTTTTTTTTTCAAAAAGAGAGAGAGCTTGCTGCGTGAATGGGACTGCATTATGTTGCTGTTTATGTCCGGGCTTTGGTACTAGGGCTGGACGAAAATCTCGTAGCTCGTTAGCTCGCTAGGTTCGGCTCGTTGTGTTTTTTAAACGAGCCGAGCTGGCTTTCTAGCTCGTTAAGCATAACAAGCCAGCTCGAGCTGGCTCGCGAGCCGCTCACGAGCTTGAACGAGCCAACGCATGGAGATCATTAGATAGGAGGCTGCCGGTGGCCCATAGGCAAAGCCCAGCATGGCAGACCAGTTACATTAGTCAAAAACCGATCCAAAGCTACCAGAAATAAAGAAAAATATCTCCTCCCTTTCTCCTCATCCACCGACCCCAGTCCAGATCCAATCGCCGTCCGCCGCCACGCTCTGCCGCTGCGCGCACCTGCGTGGCTGCGCCTCGCGCCGTCGCTCCCTGCCTCCATCCCTGCCGCTGCTTGCACCTGCACCTCGCGTTGCCGCTCCTTGCCTCCATCTTAGGCCGACGCCGCTCCGTATCTCCGTCTCTCTCTCGCTCCCGCGTCGGTGCCGCTCCCTACCTCAATCACTCGCCAGCGCCGTTCCCTGCCTCCGTCCCGCGCAGCTCCCTGGCTACATCAGGTTCTGCTCCCTGCCTTCATCCTGTGAGGCCTCCGGCTGTGCTCTTGTTCGCTATGGGTATGGAGGATGAGGAAGAAAAAGAGCTTTTTCTGTTCACTTTTTCTGTCACAGTAGGAAACTTTCTAAGTCTCTTCTTCTTTTCCTCGTTTGATGGCTCAAATGCATCTGTTGGTTTCTGTTGGTTTGCTTGTTGGAGTGGTGCTTTGCGCATTTGCAAACTTGACTTAGTGTCTTAAGCTCTTAGCTCGCGAGCTAAACGAGCTGGCTCGAGCTTCTAATCGAGCCGAGCCAAGCCAGGTTTCAAGCTCGAGCAGCTCGTTATCCTAACGAGCCAGACCGAGCCGAGCCAGCTCGGTATCTACCCCTATTTGGTACCATGGATCACGGTGAACCCCTATTTGGTACCATGGATCACTGTGATAGCTGATTGGATATGCATTTAGGGCAATAGGGCATACAATATGAAATGCATGGAAATAGTTATCGGATGGTGTTGTCGGTAGTTAGGTACAGTGTTTAGTTGTTCACTTGTTTGCATGAATTTCACATAAGACCATAAAAAAGAACGCCCAGAGTTAGAGCAAGATCAATAGTAACGCCCACAGTCGGCGGCAATTTTCACCATGTCATCAAAAGTTAGTTTAGTAGCTTATTAGCACAATAAGCAGGCTTTAACCCTGTCCATCCTTTCATTGCAAGAGTAGTATTTTATTCTTCATCCACTCCGGTCTGTACTGGAGATTGTCTCACCGCTGCTGATCTATGGACCATGGTTGCGCGGACGGAGCCTAATTTTCTCGAAACACGCGTGCAGCCGGGTGACAATTTAGTCGCCGGCTCGCCCTCTCTCTCCTGCTTTTTTTCTGCCAGCTCATTGCTCGCGTCTACGTGGCTTGCATATCGCCTGTATTCCAGCTCCTATGGTACCTCCTCTTATAAGGAGAGCCTAGAGTTATAATGCGCAGTTGCATTCGGACGGTGTATAGCACCACTCTGCCAGCCATACCTGTCATTGCAACACCATTTTATCTATCTAACCTAGCATGTATTTGGTTGGAGGATTTTGGTGTGTTGGACTGGAGCCATCCTATTTTTGTAATTGTTTGGTTGAAAGACTCTATGGGTTGAGTTAGACAAAAAGGAATATTATGTATATATCCGGGTTGGTTTGATCTGTGAGAAAATTGGTGGACCATTTTGACCCACCTCCGTTGGCGCAACCCCATGAGAAACAGATACTTAGAGTGTGTTTTACAGATGAAAAAATGAGAGGATTGTGATAATATGCAAAACAAGGTGAGCCGTTATCGCATCATTAATTGAGTATAAATTATTTTAAACTTTTAAAATAGATTAATATGATTTTTAAAGCAACTTTTCTATATTATTTTTAAAAAACATATCGTTTAATAGTTCGGGAGGCATGTGCGTGAAAAGGGTAAAAAATTTCTCTCCATGTGGTGCTGCTGAACGCATCCTTATATCTTCAACTTGATTGAGCTTTCCGTCGACACATAAAATGAGACAAGAGTTTATAGTATGATTAATTTACTCTTAAATATTAACTATTATAAACTTAAAGATATATTGTTTGCTTCTTTAAGAATCTGTATGATATTTAAAGTTTTTAAAAACACATTATTTAATTCAAGAAGCGTGCTAACAGAAAATAAGAAAATTGCAATGTGGAGTTCATAAAAGGAACACAGCCTAAATGAATGGTGACAATCAATTTCTCAACCTCCAAACGTGTCTCAAATATCAAATCTCATGACCTCATCAGACAAAATGGTCAAGCCTGGGTTAGCTTGGGCCTTCGAAAATCTTATTGGCATGAGTATACCAAATTCAGTATAACAATATTCACCACAATTTCAGATCACATTCTCTATCGATCCCATAAAGATTGTATCCCACATTCCTCTGAATTCTAGTGAATAACAAAACACTAAAGAAGCCATGTTGGCAGAAACAAAATCTTCCAGTTCTCTTCTTTTTTTTTAATCCCCAAAGGGACATGAATAACTTGTTTGTTAGTCCAAAATATTTGTGCCAATTATTTGTTTTCACTCTGCCTTTCAGCTCCTAGGCAACTTTTCTATTTTATTAATAGAGTATCAGGGAAAGCCTCATTAACTTCAGCCAAGTTATTACCAATTATTTCTGCCCCAAGGGCATCGATCTCATAGCGCACCTCGTCCACGTGCTCGTTTATGCTGGTCGCTGCCTCTTGAACACTTTGTTTGGCGTTTGTGCCATACATGGACATGGGAACCGAATCATGCATGGAAGGAGGGACAGCCGGATAGCTAATATGGTGGTATTTAGAACCAATACTTCATATATCCTAAATAATACTTTCTTCGTCTCAAAATATTAGAATCTACGATACAAGTTAACCCATCCTATAAACAAAACCTCCATACGGATTTATTATCGTAGGATGGTTTAAATCTTGTCGTAGGTTGCAACATTTTGAGACATGGATAGTATAGTAATATAGTACTCCCTCCGTTTCACGATATAAGTCATTCTAGCATTTACATTCATATTGATGCTAATGAATAAGCTTTCCAAAACAGATTATATCTACCTATTAATTAGGTAGAGTATAGTTATTTTCCCTTATCTTTAGGAAGTTGTCTAGTGTCCAATTAGGACTTCTATCTTTCCTTTTGTCTTTAGGAAACATGTGTCGTGTCCGATATGAACTATCTACCCATGGGTATTTCTTTATAATCTATCTCTCGATCAATACAACTTCGGCGCATATCATTGGACATCTACCTCATCATATTATCATCAATCGATTGGATTGATTGTTCAAGTTCTTCTATTGTCTTTATATCATTATTTATCCAAGCGTTAGAATTTACATCGGACATATAGCCGATTATTCAAGACCATATCGACATCAGCTAGTACTGATACATGGGCTTATTGGCTGATCGGTTCTTTGATCATCAATTTATCTATCTTGTCAGTTGCAGGATCAAACTAATTGGTATACCCAAACCTGATATTCTAGGACTTGCACTGAAGCTAAGCAAATCTCTCAGGACTTCAAGTGTCACGAACAAATTTCACGTCAACACATGCCCATGTATAGATGGATGTTTGTTCCTCTTTTTGCTACAAGCTTTATGTGCGTTATATTCTTATTAGACACTCTTCGAGCCCATTCGTGAATGATCCTATGTAAATGTAAGCTTATCTATTGCCTTTATGCGTACATGAAGATTATTCCGTATAAGCCTTTTCAAGTCTTACTTCGATACCTCAGTTATCTTCTATAGTTAGGTATAATTACGATCAATAATTATTTCTAAAGTCTATGAATGATATCGTCCATTCAAATATATGATCCAAATGACTACAATTATTCTAAACCACAACAGAAATAATGATGTTGGTATAGATGATAAACATTAACCCAATGGCGAGGATCATCGAGGTGACGCCACGTGAACTACAATCTTCACCCTCTTGATCTCCATGGTTTTGGGTTGCTCATCATCGCAAATTTGAACCATCACACTTATTTTCTCAAATATCTATTTTGTCATATATATAAGTCAACCTAAGCGCATACCACCTATGCACGATTCTTCGTAGACAAGCACTAGAATCATAGACAAGCACTGCGCGACCATCTATGCAGCTTCAACTTCTCTTGGCCAACGAAATTTCAAAAAAATAATAGACTATCTCTCACATTGGTTTCATTATCATAGGAATTGGTTCCATGCCAACATTGGACTCAATGGAGCTATTTTATAAATATTATCCCATGGATTTATTGGGGCTACACTTTTTTTCTTAGCGGGAACGGCTTGTGATAGAATGCGCCTATGTTGCCCTCTATGCATCGTCGTTTCAACATTGCATAAAAGCAAAGTCCATGACAGGCAATGCGGGCATATGCCCCCCCTACGCTCATAGAACAAAGGGTACCTTATAGAAATAGTTGATCTCCATGATTGTGGGTTGCTCGTCGTCTCCAATGGAGCTTAAGCTAAAGTGGAGAGGGAACCTATAGAAATAAACATCAATATTTGAATAAATTGATCAAACATTTAAAATATTAGGATGAGATAACCAATTTACCATTTATTTTGGTTAATTACAACACTTAATAGATATCACTTGAAAGAAAATAGATAACAGTATGGCAAAAAGGAATCATCCAAAATAAGAATTAACAAATATCACACATGAAAATAAACTTACACTAATAAATATAAAAAATGCATTATCATTGCAGTGTAAGGAAATCAAACTTAATATAACTTAACTCCAACAAACACCGCTAGCACAGATCCAACTAGCAACCATGTGCACTCAACCACGCTGGTCAAAAGATCGTGCTGTCTAGCAAGCAGGGCAGTGCCCAAGGCTGTAATTAGCCCTGCCTCACGTGCAATACATGAGCACCTACATGAACATAGATATAACTTAATCAAATTAGAGGGCGTTTGAGGGGGAAGTGAGTTGTAAGACTCATTTGCATGGCCAACATTTAGGCCCATATAAACAAAGCATTAATTAACTCTGTCCATTTCCAAAATATAGTCAGTTTTATAAATAATTTCCATGACACTACTCCAAAGCCAAGTACCCTCATCCATTATTGTTTAAAAATGTATTTGCTATTACCCCATCCATTGTTGTTTAAAAATGTATTTGCTAGTACTACATGATGAGGAAAGTGTAAAATGTTAGTAGTGCTTTAATACTCCATTTATTGCCAGGCTTATTATGGTCCATTATTGATTGGGGAGGGATCTAAGGAAAAGACAATTTCATTTTATTCTCAATTTTGCCTAAACAAACTAGTAATACTTACTTTGAAACTAAGGGAGTAGAATTTATTGATTATTGTCATGCACTTTGCACATTAATCAGGAGAATATAAAGTACAATGAGATTATTTGAGCTAGTGAACATATCATGTTAATCATGACCATCATGATGAGCAGGGTAGTGGATATGTGTCTCACACCACAAAAAAAAACTGGTGTGCTAATTGGAGGAGCAATTGTAGGAACCCCAAAGCACCTCAAACCACACCACATATGACATATCCACCGAGACATCTTCGTAAGAGCAACTCCAGCAACCCCAAAGCACCGCAAACCACATATCCATCAAGACATATCTCCGTAAGGTCGGTAAGCATATCCACCAAGACATACCTACGCACGATTCTTTGTAGAAGCACCGTAAACCACATATCCACCAAGACATATCTCCGTAAGGTCGGTAAGCATATCCACCAAGACATACCTACGCACAATTCTTTGTAGACGAGCACAGCGCGACCAACCGCGACTAGTAGCGCCTCTTCTATCCTGCACTCTCCGCACCATCATTGCAATGATGCAATGGAGCGAAGCCCACAAGGGGGCAATGGGGACACATGCCCCTTTACGCTCATATAATAAAGGGTACCTTATAGCAATGGGGGCACATGCCCTTTTACGCTCATATAATAAACGCTCATATAATAAAAGGGTACCTTATAGCAATGGGGGCACATGCCCTTTTACGCTCATATAATAAAGGATACCTTATAGAAATAGTTGATCTTCATGGTTATGGGTTGCTCATCGTCACCAATGGAGCTTAAGCTAAAGTGGAGGGGGAACCTACAAAAAATAAACATCAATATTTGAATAAATTGATCAAACATTTAAAATATTAGGATACGATAACCAATTTACCATTTATTTTGGTTAACTAAAACACTTTGAGTTAACAAATATCACTTGAAAGAAAATAGATAACAGGATGACAAAAACGAATCATCCGAAATAAGAATTAACAGATATCACACCAGAAAATAAACTTACACAAATAAATATGAAAAATACATTATCATTTGCAGTGTAATATATCAAACTTAGTATGAAATGCAATTCTCAGCACAAGACGTAGATGTGTACATAGTCCTAACACAATCAGATGTAGACGTGCACATAACAGTACGAGACGTCTGTGTACATATACCATCCTAATCCTCAAAACGAGAAATATGTGTGTGTGTGTGTGTGTGTGTGTGTGTGTGTGTGTGTGTGTGTGTGTGTGTGTGTGGTACTATGTATAGGTTTGTACATTCTCCTACTTCTTGGCACAAACTCCAACAAACACCGCTAGCACAGATCCAACATGATATAAAAGGCATTAAGTGGAAATCCTATATGTTCAAATTTGAAATCAACTAGTTCTTGAGAGGATTTACAACATGTAGTTAAATAAATTTGAAATTCTTGCAATGAAAAGGGGTCTAGTATTGATAAATGCAATAGAGAATGCAAATGATGAGAAAAATGCTAAAAGAATGGAACATGAACTGGGATGGTGAATACAAATGGAAAAAAAAAAAGGTGGCAAATGAAGTATTCATATCAAGATTCGGATAGAGATGAGCCAAGAGAAGTTTGGAGTGGAGGGACTGAAGTTTTTGTGTGCTCCTCTTTTTGGCATGATGCCGATGGATGTAGGTTTTCTGCCTAGCTTATTTAGTAGTTTTTTTGGTAGTCGATCTGGTCGCACCTGAACCAGCGAGAATCAACACCTTTTATTTTTTTTCTCCTGAACTTAATTTCTCTTAATACAATGATGCATAATTCTTTGCCGTATTCCCTGAAAATACTTCCACTGAACAAGTATATAAGAAGGAGAAATAGTGATCAAGCTAATAAATGAAACATGGAGTAACAAAAAAAAACCATAAACAAACATGTGAGATGGTGATAAAAAGCAATTGTGACTATATAGCAGCTCATCCCTCATGCGGAGAGAGATAAGGGGGGAGAGGGGTGTTTATAATAAGGATTAGTATGCATTCATGATAATCTTAACAACACTAAACAGCCTTGACTAACCTGGCCAACAGTTCTTGTGTGCATAGTCCAGAGGAAGGCACTAAATCGCTACATGTCAATCGATAGAAGAGACAAATACTTGGGATGAGCCCCTGCAGGCAAAAATACTTGGGATGAGCCCCTGCAGGCAAAAAAGTTGACAGATTTGCTTAGGAGCACACCAAAAGCCAGATCAAGTAAATACAAGCACCAAACATCTATTTTGTTTTGTATTTTTTATACAACCCCCTAATGGGAATAAACTAAGCATGTTCTTATTGATTTAGTTGATTGACATGGATGAGTCATTGAAATATTTGTTAAATCTAAATTACTTTCAACTGAAAGTATAATAACAAAAACAAGGAAGGAGGTTTCCGCATGTAAAAGTACTAAAAAGATAATTCAAAATGTATTCAGACTTTAGTAGTACCTCAAGAAACATTTCATCGAGCAGTTCTTGAGCACCAAAAACCTCTAATGTGTTCCTCCTCTTCCTTGTTCTCTTTGTATCCTTCTATTCTCTAGCATAGCAGTAGTACATGGCAGCACATACATCATGAGGTCAGCGCAGAGCAGAAGCAAATCGACAGCAAATCAGAAAGAGCAATGCGGTGGCAGTAACATAACAACAACAGTTGTAGCTGTAGCTGCAGCGGGGAAGCAAATCGTCCCTACCAAGCAAAGCAAGAGCATTGAACTCATTTTTTTTAGCAGACGGTAGGAGCAACCACATAGGAGTTGGCAAGGGATGTGAAGACCTGAAAAAAAATTGAAAGCCTTGGCAAATCAGTTACTTACAACACTGTCAAGCGACTCAAGCTCATGCTGCCAACCTCGCTACCATCTCTCCCCCTTTGTCCGCGGGAAACCGCCGCTATTGCCGCTACCATCTCTCCCCTTTGTCCACAGGAAACCGCCGCTATCCCCATCCTTTGCATCTGTAGTGATAGATGGATGGGGATGAACGGAAGACGATGGATCATTGTATAAAATTTCATCTCTTCCACCTCTTATGGTGACGACGTTGCGGCCTGCTACCTAGTCCCGCTTTGCTCGCCCTAGGGTCACACTCGGCCCTCAACCCATGCCTCACTGCCTACCTCATGGCGAATATGCAGAGTTGAGGACGACGATAGATCAACGACCAACAGCGGTGGGCAGGTGGCGATGTCGAGCGGAGTTGATGTGTAGCGGCCACAGCGCACTATGTTGAGGGGAGGCGGCGACACGGGACGAGGCGACGGTGGTGGGCTAAGGCGCACGGCGGCGGGCCTGTTGGTGAGCCGGCGATGACATTGGCTGGGGGTTGGCAGTGGCGACGAGCCACATGGGAAGGAAGAGGGGTGGTTCAAGGCGGCGACGAAGTGGAGGCGTGGGGTGCTCGAAGTAGGGAGGTTGTCCATTGGTTTCACCAATCCTGCTACTAATCCATCTGCTAATCCAACTCACAACATAGGTCGTTAGATGAGAGGATCCAACGGTTAGGAATGATCTGGGTATATTTTGTTAATTTGTTTTGACTTTTTCCGTAGTCAAACTTAACCAAGTTTATTGATAACATATTTGTTTTGTATTTAAAATGCTATGCTAACTTGATTAAACTTAAAGCTTGATTAGTCAAAACAACTTCAGAAAAGAGTTGACACTTCAAATTTATCTACACTGATCACACAACCTAATAGATTCACTGGACACCAATCTAATGACATATATTTTGACAAAATATGTAGCAGACAAAGTACTAATCATTCATAAATCACATCATGAGCTACGAAAACACCATGAACATTGCTTACCACGTAGAGCAACAATCGACAGAAAGCCAGGCTTGCACTGTTGTTTCCAGCCTCCTATAGATTTTCCTGCAAAACTATAAATCTAGTGAATTTTCAATACCAAACATGACCAATGATATGTAATCATGAAAAATTGGTATAAATCTAACGGCCTCATCTTTTCGTTTATGCTTATGCTTATTAGCCAGAATTTGAATTTTCAACCTTAAATTTGGAGTAGATTTTGAGGGGTTTTTTTCATCGTAGTTTATTTTTCAGCCTTTGCTTTTAGATCATTAAGAACACGTATATAAAAGTTTTATTCACGAATTATTTTTTGTTTGCAAATAAGCCGTTTGGCTTATTGAGGAATAAGCCAAACAATGGGGCTGTAAAAGGCTAACCTCAATATATGGAAATCTTCATTGATCATGATGAATAAAAAACATGACCAGAGCTACTACTATACATAAATTAAAAACAATATTTTTTGATAAAAAAACAGTACTAATTGGTGCATCCAACTAACATTAATAGGTAACTCAGTACAAAAATAGGAACATTGATTCAATAGAATAAGATGCTAATAGCTCTCCCATCCCTACTCTCCCAAGTTACTTTAAGAAGGTTGACTTTGAAGATCGTCTGATTTCGAACCAACATCTTTTAAGGTGTTGGAGAGGTTGTTGTAAAACCACAGACATTAAAAATTACATGATTTAGTATAAGACATTCAATTGTTAAGCATCCCTGTCACGAACCAGGGGGCTGCTGCAACGCCAGAGTCAGCTTCTGCTCCTAATCTCATATCATTTGTCGTGATCTATGAAGTAAAAATTGTCATTCAGATAATTAATATGAAGAGAGGAAACCTTATAATGCCTTCTAGTGGCAGGCCACAAAGTTCTAATAGCCTTCACCTCCACTTTTGCAGCAAGGTGGAAGTAATTTTACAAAATTTTAACTAGGTTAGTAGAGCGCAGATGTTCAGTGCAAAATTACTCGTATATTTTAATGCGCACCAGTTGTCTTCCCATAAAACAGAAAAAGTAGTTGAGCCTTATAAAATAAAAACTTAGATGCAGGGTGTTGAGCATAATCGATGATTAGGAAATAGTTCCAGTTCTAAACCAGAGATCTACTGCTGTTTACAAACTGACCAAAATCAAATCTATGGAGCTTTCCCCCGAAAATTTAGAATGGATATGTTTTACACACTTTTTCAAGAACACACGAATGTACTGCATGCCCTTCATACAAAGAAGGAAGATAAGGTTAGACGTATCAAGAACACACGAATGTACTGCATGCCCTTCATACAAAGAAGGAAGATAAGGTTAGACGTATCGTATTACTATATCTGAATAATAAGAGGATGATATAGTTAAAGCCCTTCATCATGCTCAGAAGTAAAAGAGAGCTGAAACTCACTGATTCAGAAGTTTGGATCACTGAAGGCTGCAACATGGATTGTTCACTTCAGAAAAGAGTCGACACTTCAAATTTATCTACACTGATCAAACAACCTAATAGATTCGATAGACACCAATCTAATGGCATATATTTTGACAAAATATGTAGTAGAGAAAGTACTAATCATTCATAAATTGCATCATGAGCTACAAAAACACCATGAACGTTGCTTACCACGTAGAGCAACAATCGACAGAAAGCCATGCTTGCACTGTTGTTTCCAGCTTCCTACAGATTTCCCTGCAAAACTATAAAACTGGTGAATTTTCAACACCAAACATGGCCAATGATATGTAATCATGAAAAATCGGTATAAATCTAAAAGGCTAGCCTCAATAAATGAAAACCTTCAGTGATCATGATGGATAAAAAACATGATCAGAGCTACTACTATACATAAATCAAAAACAATACTTTTTGATAAAAAAAAACAGTACTAATTGGTGCATCCAACTAACATTAATAGGTAACTCAGTACAATTATCCCAGCAGCCATTTTTCCTAGCCACAACTTTCACCACAATGCATTTTCTACAATTGGCCTCATTTCTGTTTTGAAAGCAATAATGAGAACAGAAGACATTGGGAGCACAATTTAATTTTATGTCTGGAACAAATTACAACCTGGAAAAATCAGAAATGCATTTACCGAGAAAAAAAAATCCAGTGAAGCTGCAGCCAGGTATTTGCCATGCCGCTGCCATAGCCTAGCACTCTGTAAGTATATGGCCAACAGAAATTGTAAATATCAATTAATTCAACAAGTATATGACGGTCAATACTTCCGTTGTAGCCTAAAAACAAACATATAAGAAAAGAATGCATCGGCAATTATATTCTCTAGCGTGTTCAGACTTTCGATATACATATTGACAAGGCCTCACATAAATTTGAAAGTGAGTATTAAACTAAGTTCATAAGTGATCTTGAAACAAGTAAAAAAAGACCATTTGGAGTGTGTCTTTTGGAACCCCTGATTGCCTAGCTTTGTAGAATGATTCTTCAAAGGAGCAATCAACTTCAAATGTCTGGTCCAAAATTTCCCCTCCCGGTATTCATAATATATAGAAATTGTGTTCATCAAGGGATAAACCTAGTGAATTACTGTTGAAACACAGGAAACAAATTATCTCTAGAGCATAAGGCCAATCTCACAGATAGAGGTACAAAACCTTGATTGAGTCTAACATTCTACAGTGCGGACTCAATATGCACACATGACAGTCCATTTCTATTTTAGAGAGAAATCAAACTTCATTGTAAATTTTCATTGATGTTGAAAATGAAAAATAAACACCAGTTTACAATAATGCACATAGAATCTATGTTGGCAAGAAATAAATGATTGCAATGGAGAAGAAACCAAGCGTCATTATTATTTCCATACAAAAAAAGAGTTAGAAAAACATCAGAAATTCATTGAGTAGGACCACATCAATATCTTTACATTGTTAATGAAAGTACATCAATATATATTGTGGTAAAAGCAGTTCTCAAATGATTTGCAAAAAAAAAAAAAGCATATAGCACCCTCAAACTATCACCATGGCCTTGCATGACACACTTCCGATGTTCATGGAAGTATAGGCAAATTATCATGGGGTGTGCAATATACCAGCACCCTGAAGCACCATACATAGCCCTTGCACACTCTGGAAACAATTGATCCCAATAAATCCCAAAAGGATATGGGTGAAGTGATTCCACACTAATTAACAGAGTTGTATTGTATAAAAACCAAACAATAATCAATATTGATGCAGAAGTACCTAATAGCACCAATTGTGGTATACATGGTTTTGAGATCTGCAGTTAAATTACAGCAGTTACACCAATTGAGTTTCACAAATAAAAACGACAGACCTAGCTACAGTGTACATCTAGTGTAAACTAAAATGCAATCTTAAAATAAAATCATGTTTACCTTCAAGCCAGGGCAGATGGATTGAAATTCAATCTTTAAGATTCATAAAAATATTGCCCCTCAAATAATTTCTAGGGTGATAAATACATTCTGTATACAGAACTAAAAAAACTGGAGTCATTGCCTCATCTTTTTTGAGAAGGTTGAACCAAATTAGGAGCAATTTAAGTAAACAATATTCATTCAAACTCATTTTCTTTTCTGAATCTATGACCAAAATAAACATGGTTTGTTGAAGTTTAGTGATCCAGCAATGGGAACAATATTTATCATATAAACGCACCTTAATGAGGACAAAGTTTGTGCCTTTCTTATGAGCTTCTCATATCAACCTGCCATACCACAAAAAAAATTGCCATACAAATGATAAGGCCCTGAGCTTATTTATTTTCCAAGACATAAGAAACAAAGAGTGATAGCTGATATGCATTGTTTAGTATGAAACTAAAGAATGTAGAACCCAAAATTTCCTAGCACTGGTGAGGGGATAAATGTACAGGATACTTCAAAATTTATATCACGCATAGAAAAACACAATATTGATAAAGATACTGAAAACTGGCAAGAACAGGAGAGGTTTTATGCAATCTTTAAATATTGATAAATAATACATGGTTAATTGAAAGTACTAAGAATGAATTAACTCAACATTCTGATAGTCCTGATCAGATTTGTAGCCTTATTTAGCAAATTTTAACTTCTTTGCTATGAGCAAGCATTGCCTGGTGGTTAAAGTCACAGATTGCACACCCGTATAAAAATAAACTGCAAAGGAGCAGCTTAAATACCTCTGTTCATTTGGTAAGTTTACTGTATGCTATATACAAGTAATCTCCAATATGGGACCTTTCATGATATCCAAACCTAAACAATTAAAAATCAGAAGCCTCCCAATTAGCTCCTAGAAACCACAGTTCACAATAGTACACTGAAACAACACGGAAAAAGTTGCTCTTTTTTTCCTAAAGTAATTATTTAGTAAAAGCTTGTAATGCTTCTTCTTTACACAGTCCACAATAATTGGATTGTCACATGCTACAGCTAACAAATTCAGGGGCGTGTACATCTTATGGGACAAAGGGTCTATGGGAGCACTATTCATTACATGGTACAGTCGACATGTAATATAACAGCTGTAATGATAATGACCTTATGATAGTAATGAAAAACAGATGTATACTTCAATGAAAAATCATGAGCAAGCAAAATAATGAATAGCACTAAGCATGGTTCCTCAATTTGTGCTGGCCACAAATGAATCTGTCCGTAAAATTCCTCAATTTCTCTTCCTCTCCCACAGTGAGGATGATAAGCTTTGCAGCAGTCCCTCAAAGTGAATTTTATGGCAGAAAAGGAAAAAATCATAATTTGCCCTGAAAGCAAATGCAAAAAAGAGCCGATGTGTATATTATCATGGGTAAACATATATGACTATTCAGCTGAACCCGTTGTGTCCTGGAACTAGTTTTGCTGAAAGATTAGCTGAAAGATGGTACTGTTGGTTATGGGACCTAGCACTCTTCACTAAAATTCCATTTAAGGTTTTATAACAGAGTAAAAGAAGTAAAGAACTGATGTTAGACACTATACTAAACCGATCACTGCATCTGGCAAGCTGTACACCGAGCCAACCAAATGAAATTATTCATGTTGGCCATTTCAGTTAGCCTCTATGTACTTGAATAATAGCAACAAGAGCTAATGATCTACTGTCACATGGGATCCAAACCGCTAGGCAATTCAACCAGTCTTATCAGAAGGCTTCTCTTTATCATAGATTGATTATACATGTTAGCAATTTCTGTTGCATATTCTCAACTTGGACGTATGCAACACATATCACCAACTTGAATGCCAACACCACAGATCTACATAAACAACGAAATGAGGATAAACAGGTCTTACCTTCACAACAGGGGCATATGAAGAGGGGAATGGGAACAGTGCGGCGTCGTGCGATCCGGCGCAAAGAGGACCACCGTGGAGATCGACGGAGACAAACGGATCCAGAAGCCAGACGCCTCGTCGATTGCAGACTGCCGTTGCACGCGGAGAAGGGGAATCGGCACTGTAGGCCGCCGAGGAGTGCAATGGCGGGCCCAGCTTTTTGAACCTGTGTATTCGAAATGGGAAGGGGTAAAAAAATTTGTTCATACACCTAAAAGCCTAAAAAATTAGCTTATATAGTATAACACGTCTAAAAATTTGTTCATACACCTAAAAGCCTAAAAATTAGCTTGCATAGTTCTGAAAATTAAACAAATATGGTAATATGGTATGAACTAAGCAAGCAAGTATACTAAATCAATGAATTGTAGTTCCCAATCCTAGAATCTTCATTACAAGTATTCAAATTTTGCGATTTTAGTCATAGAGACAAAAAAAGGAAAAATGAATTTTATATCCTTACTGTCGATGCTAAGTATATTTAAACATAGAGACCATTATAAGTCAATCAGATGATATAATACTAGTACACTAGAATAAAATGTCATGAAAACTTGGGCCAAGAGCAATTCTGTTATATAATTTCTAGATGAATGAATAATATAGTGTACTGAAAACTATGATGTACCAATCAATCAAAACATAAATGATTCAGGCATTAGATTGCTGAAGGAAATCCTTAGTACTTGAAAGTTGAAAATTCTAGATAAATAATCTGGTGAAGTGGTGATGACATGTTGATATATCCCTTCTCTTTTGCTTATCTTTTCAGCCTTCAGGAGGAATATTTACCTGCTGAGGAGGTGGCCGAGATGGCGCACTGCAGCGCCGCCCGAGCCGCTGTGGCGCTGCCGCCTGCCCTGCGGCCTGCCGCTGCCGCCGGTGCGCCCCTACCTGGCTGCCTCACGAGTCGCGTCGCGCGGCCGCACCGCCGCACTGGCGCCCCCGCCGCAGTTGCCACTCGCCGGCTCGCAGCAGCCGCACGGCACGAAGCGCCGGCCGGTCGAGCCCGCGAGCCGCAGCCGCACTGGCACGCCGGAGTACTGGAGGTAGTTGTGAGGTGGGTGGCGGAGGGAGGCCGGCGCGAAGAAGGGGGAGAGCCGGCGACCACGGGATGGAGGTGGTTGTGAGGTGCGCGGGGGCAGGGAGATCGGCGAGGCGGAGGGACGGCAGCGGGAGTGCGACGCGGCGGAGGCAGCACTGGCGGCGCTTCGTCGAAGGAGATCGGCGGCGGCGTGTGAGAAGGAGAGAGGATTAGGGCGTGGAGGAGAGAGAGACGGCGAGCGTGAGGAAGGCGTCACACGCAAGAGTAGCCGTTGGATTAAGATGTTACCGTTAGGTGGCCGAGATGTAAATTGTATCCTACTATCCGTTGGCACGCTTACTTAAAGAAACTATCATATTATAATGTTTATTTATTCGCACAATTATACAAAGTACATGAGTATATAATAAAAGTTTTTTTCACCCATTAAAAAACAGGCATCTGTTGGTTACTCCTTCATATTTAGAAAAGAAAAATCAATAGAAATCATCTTCTTTTCCGTAGGACGTTTCCGGCCTACTCCTTCTTCCCTTTTGTTCCTCGTGCATAGAGATGGCAACGGAGAATTCACCGTCGGGGGTTACATCCGCGTCACCGTTCCCATGGTGATGAAATTTCACCGTCCCCGTCCCTGTCCCCGCCAACTATGACGGTGCTACATTTTATCCATCCCTGACCTTGCACGATCCGTCGCTGCATGTGCTCATCTTGCTTCGTCACCGTCGAAACTAATGGAAGAGGTCAAAGCCATGGCCAGTAGCCAGCAAGGGAGAGAAACGGTGGGGTGGTGGCGGAGATGGGTTGCAATAGGTCCCTAGCTACAGGACATGCAAGTCACCGCGGGGGATGGGGACGGGGAGTGGAGCCCCGCCCCCGCCCCCGCCATCCCCGATGGTGATGAGTTTGGTACCACTAGATTCCTCGTGGATGACAGACATCATCCATTCTCATCTCTTAGGCCTTGTTCAGTTAATTCTCTTAAGGGAGGGATTGTAGGGGATTTATTTCACACCTATTGTGGTGTGGAATTATTCCCTCTCAGTCCCCTCCAAACCGAACAAAGCCTTAATGTGTGATTTCACCGTGGGGAATCGGTGATCGTCCCATTAATTAAGTATTAATTATTTTAAACTTAAAAAATAGATTAATATGTTTTTTAAAGCAACTTTCTTATAGATCATTCTTTTATAAAAACACACACATACTTACATACTTGGGAAGCATGTGCGTGGAAAGCGTGAAAATTTTCTACTCCGTGTGGTGCTGCTGAACTTGCTTGAGCATTTTTGTCGACACATAAAAATGATACAGGAGATTAGAGTATGATTAATCAACTATTAATTATTATAAATTTAAAAATAGATTTATTTGTTTCTTTAAGGAACTATATGATATTTATTTTTTTAAAAAAAAACACACCATTTAGCAATTTAGAAAGCGTGCTAACAAAAACAAGAAACTTTCAATTTGGAGTTGATAAAAGGAACGCAGCCTAAATGAATGATGACAATAAATTTCTCAACCTCCAGAAGTACCTAAAGTATCAAACCTCATGACCTCATCAGACAAAATGGTCAAACCTCCCCAAAGGTCCCTTGTTAGCTTGAGCCTTCGAAAATCTTATAGGCATGAGTATACCAAATTAGTATAACAATATTCACAACAATTTCAGATCACATTTTCTATCGAATATCGATCCCATAAAGATTGCATCCCACATTCCTATGAATTCTAGTGAATAACAAGGGACCAAAGAAGCATGCCACATTCCTCTGAATTCTGGTGAATAGCAGAACACCAAAGAAGCAATGCTGGCAGAAACAAATCTTCCGGTTCTCTCCTTTTTTTAAAAAAAAATCCCCAAAGGGACATGAATAGCTTGTTTGTTAGTCCAAAATATCTGTGCCAATTGTTTGTTTTCACTCTGCCTTTTAGCGCCTAGGCAACTTTTCTATTTTATCAATAGAGTATCAGGGAAAGCTTCTTCAACTTCAGCCAAGTTATTACCAATTATTTCTGCCCCAAGGGCATCGATCTCATAGCGCACCTCCTCCATGTGCTCGTTTATGCTGGTCACTGCCTCTTGAACACCTTGTATGGCCTCCTTAAGAGCACCATCATACTCAGCATCTGCCTCTGCATCCTCCGTGCCAGCAGCCTCGGTTATCTCTTTGACATGCACACAGACATGTTGAGCCATATTGCTTGACCTGCAATCTGCATGGTTCACCAGGCGTTCCGAAGGACGACCAGCTTTCTTCAACACCTGAATTCTTGCCGTCTGAAATAATCAGAGATAAAATAAAAAAACAAAACTTTGTTCAGTGAATTGAGAAATTTCCAAGCTGAGACCTACAGATAGATTGTGCGTCAGATCAAACCAAAACGTGATTAGTCACAACAGCTAGAAACAATCGTTTGTCAGGCTTCTGGACTAGTTTTGAGTTTAATTTTATTTAGCAGCAATGTCATGTGTTGATTAATGAACTTACTTTTCCCTCAAAAAGAAAAGATGATGAAAACAAAAGTATATCAGAAAATAGTTCAATATTAAATCAAGGTATTGCTGCTAGTAGCTAGACAAGCAATTCAAACACCCTAAGTAAACATAACAGGCTAAGTGCAACATATTTCAGGGGTCATCAGTAAGAGAGTAATAGGTGTAGTTTTCAAGCAGGAATATGCCATCCTATTGCAATTGATACTATCATGCTCAAACAGATTAGTCAATGTGACATTAACCTTTGAATGCATATCAATATAAATCAGGGAAACAAGTTTATATTACTTCCTCTGTTTCATAATATAAGTCATTTTGACTTTTTTTTCCAGACAAACTTCTTTAAGTTTGGCAAAATTTATAGAAAAAAAAATGAGTGTTTTGTATATTTTGATTGAGCAACATTTACAGCACCGAATTAGTTTCATTGAAACTAACATTTAATATATTTTGATAAAATGAGTGTTTTGTATCGAAAATATTGCTATATTTTTCTATAAACTTTGTCAAACTTAAAAAAGTTTAACTAGGAAAAAAGTCAAAGTGACTTATAATATGAAACAGAGGGAGTATTTTATTTGATCTTAGAGCATAAGTATAACTCCAAACCAGTCAGCACTTTGAATTCAGGAATCAGGATGCATGTTAAATTTGTTAATTGAAATAGGTTGAGTTGGTATTTGTAAAACGGTCAGAACGAAACCATAAAAACAAAAAAATTAGTTCTTTGTGTGATTAATCATTCCGACATAGTAGCTTCCTTACGCCACAATTAAAAGCAAAAAATATAGTAGGTAACCAAGTAATTTGGTTTTTGAAAGGAAATCAATTTTCAGTTGAAAATAAAGCATAAGGCTGAACCGTGTCAAATTTCATAACAACACAATGGAGTCATAGACAGGTTACCAGATGCAACTTCTCTTTCTCGTGTGCCTGCACATCCTTCAGTAAGTTGGCAAGATCGCCATGACAAATTTCTGGCGTTGATAGGAGGGCTACCATTTCGAGAACCTATAGGGAATAATATTAAATATGGAACTTTGTATGATAAAAGGAGATGAGTCAGGTGATAACTGCCTAACTTGTTTCGAGCAATCATTGAACTCAGCCGTAACACTCGCGCATAGTTGTTGAAAAGCTAATTCACCTCCATTAGCCATGTATTCAGAAAAACCCCTGCATAACTTTCAAAATGAGATAACAAAAAGAATGGTCGCAACCCTCAAATATGACTGACGATGCTGTTTTAAATAAAAGATTTCCATCACAGTATCCAAAATAAACCATGTATGCGATACAATTAGATTTGAGCGTTGATTTTCAGCACTTCAAGATTGTATGCTTGTGAGTTGTGAGTTCTACTTTTTAAGTTACACTTCAACATGAAACAGCTTTGCTGGCTTAATGTAGTATAGATTATGATTTTAACTCTGTACAAAAGATGAGTTAGGTTAACCAACAAACCGACATTATTTAATTGCTGTTAGCAAATACGACAGTCAGTGACATCTTTCCATATGTGATATCATGTTTTGTGTTCAACATGCCACTTGAAACATATAATAAGTTCAGTAATACCGACGCATTCCTTCCGTTTCGTTGCCATAAATTCAGTTATTTTAGCGTTGCATAAGGGGTGATACTACTTCAGTGCCCCAGGAAAAGTTTTTATCATTTTGCTAATATCTCCAATAGCTCATCTTTTCTAGTTTAAAAACTTATATACCCAAAATGTCATGCTTATTTTAGCGTTGCATAAGGGGTGATACTACTTCAGTGCCCCAGGAAAAGTTTTTATCATTTTGCTAATATCTCCAATAGCTCATCTTTTCTAGTTTAAAAACTTATATACCCAAAATGTCATGCTCTTCATAGTCAAATTATCACCTCAAAACTCACATACACAGTGTAATTTATCAGTAAAACCACAAAGATCCTGCCTACAGGAATCACATACACAGCACTCTAACCTCGGCTTAAAAGTTACCAGGGCAATGAGAAATCCCCCCTGATTCTAAAAGTTACTCCAATCCTAGGGTTTTAGGGGCGGGACTGCACACGTTGCACGGACCCAGCAAGCAGCGAGATAGTATAATATATACCTTCGGAGCGTGGAGTACGCCTCGGCGCGGCGCTGCTGCACGGCGAGGAACCCGCGGAGCACGCCGGCCACCCTCGCGCTGCTCCGCCCGCCGCCGCCGCAGTCCATGGCGTCGCTGCCCTCAGCGGCAGCCGCCGCCGGAGGGCACTCCGCCATCGGGTCGCCGCTGGCGCTGGCGCTAGCGGGATCCATCTCCGCCACGCTACGGCCGCCTCCGTTCTCTCCCCCCTTGATCTCAGCTCTTCACGAGGTGAGCGAGATTTTTCGTGCGTCCCGCCCTCCCCTCCCCTTCTCTCTCTTTTTTCCGGCCCAGAGATCGGGTCGGTTCAGGAGTTTTTATTTTTTTTTAAAGATCAGTTAAGTTAGGAATCGAAGGGCAAACCGAATCATTTGGAACATTTGGGTTAATTATATCCATGCCATTATAAATCTATAGGTTAAAAAAATACCATTATTATTTATAAAATTGAAAGTATGCCATTATATTTTAACATGTCTTTGAAATGTAACACTACCTACCGATATTTCTAAATTTTTCTGACTAAATTGCCCTCATCTTCTTCCTTCATTCCCTTCTTCGTTCCCCTTTCAGGCTCTTCATCTTTCTGCCAAGGAGGCGCGTCTATATTTACTAATATAAGGCCTTGTTTAGTTTCAAAAACAAAAACTTTTCACCCATCACATCGAATGTTTGGACACACATGTATAGAGTACTAAATATGGATAAAGAAAAACCAATTACACAGTTTGCGTGTAAATTGCGAAAAAAAATCTTTTAAGCCTAATTGCGCCATGATTTGACAATATGATGCTACACTAAACATTTGCTAATGACAGATTAATTAGGCTTAATAAATTCGTTTTGCAGTTTTCTAGCGGAATCTATAATTTATTTTGTTACTCCCTCCGTTTCACAATGTAAGTCATTCTAGCAGATATATGTCTAGATTTATTAATATCAATATGAATGTGGAAAATGCTAGAATGACTTACATTGTGAAACGAAGAAAGTATTAGACTACATTTAATACTTTAAATGTGTGTCCGTATATCCGATGTAACAACCAAACCTTAAAAAAATTACCCAACTAAACAAGGCCTAATTTGTTAGCCACACCTTAGTTTAGCATAGAGAATGAAGCAGGGGAAAAATTTGCTATGGGTTAGGTCATGTTTAATGTAGGTTATTGAGTGGATTATTCAAATGAATTATGTATTTGATTATAGAATAAATTAAATATTTTAAGAAATAAATATAGTAAATACTCCCTCCTCTATATAATCCAGATTTATAATGGTAAGTTATATCTATTTTAAGACGGAGGATTTGTACTGATGGGTTATCTATTTTTGAGACTATTGGAGTAGCTCAAAACAAATACTAGTCTAAGTAATTCAGAGCGTGAAACAGATAATCCATTTCAATAATCCAATAAATGTTCGGTTTCATATGCAAAACCATCACAACAAAAATTTAAATGTTAATTTTAGGTCTTTTTTTGGGGTGTGGGTGCTTCGTGTTAGACTTTTAACCGCTTGTAAGACATATATATAAGTGCTAAAATTATTCTTCGCTGCTCCTTCATTTTCTTCCCCGCAGCTTATCGCCTTCACTCGACCAATCAGAGCCTTGTTCCGTGAGGATCGAAATGAGGGTATAACAGAAATTGCTTCATCTGCTGGACCTGAACATCACAAGTAGCAAAATGAATCCTTGATACATTGGCCAGTCCCCCAAATGATAATCCAGCAATATACAGTTCGCAAGTGCCATGAAAAAATGGCTGCCTCGCTGCCGTTGCCGGCTTGCCGCAACAAACGTCGCAACTCGTTCACCCTTCCGATGAAACGCCAGTGCCTCGTTCTTTTCTGGGCAGATGTCCCATGTCGCTTCTCCATCCATGCACCGTTTGGCTGACCCCATTCCTAAAGAAAGAAGGGATGGGTATGCATATGCTGGAGCAGATTATATGGCAAACCAGCATAAAAGCAAACACAAGATGGAATTTGCGTGACAAAACAATGCCCTCAGAATAACTTGACCTGGTTAAATATGATTGGAATCGGCCTAAGTAAAATAAGCATGAGTTACATGAGTTTCTGTCGTTAAGGCTAAATAATCAAGCTAAGAAAACAAGCTATTAGACAACTCTACTATCCACATGGTACAATGCCATGAATGAAATCTGACCAGAACCACGAAGAAAAGAAACACACATCTAATTCAGTGCATTATGATGCATCCATGCAAAAGAGGGCAGCAATTTCTATTTGCTTGCAACAGCAATGAGATGCTTAGCAGGCAAATGTTTTGCCTCACTGAATTTCACCAATAGAAGCCATATTACTGGATTTAACTTCAAACTATTACAGCTAGAAAGATAAGTGATAACAGCACTGAGTGACAGATCACTAATCTGAAAATCTCTTCAAGAAATAAGAGAAAAGAAACAAGAATATGGAAGGCCTGCTAGTTAGGAGTTTAACAGAATAAACACTAATCGATGTTAGAATAGAACACAGGTGCAACAGTTCAACACAAAGGGCAGCATGCATGGCAACATAGCCAACTACCATAGCACAGCAGTGCAATTTATGAAGGAAAAACACAGTTTCCTCTGTTAGAAAGTTCTAAAATGCAATATATTCCTATAGTCAAGATTACCTGAATGCAGAACAATAATGACAAACTGGGTTGAAAATACTAAGGGTTACTCTACATAATGAAAAAAGATCCACTCTTTGTTTAGAAACATGTCTGCATGACACTCCCATGCAGGTTAGGGTAAAATAAGTTTCGCAAATATGTAAAAAATAATAGAAAAGGAGCTCCATACATAAAGCATGTGAAAAGGTAACCTGCATTGGGTTCACAGGTCAATTTAAATAATTTAAAAGGTAACCCGATCATATGCTGAAAATCTGCACTTATTTAGCCAAAACGATGTAGAAAAGATCAACGGTTCTTTAAATCCACACAAGCTCTTTTACAATAAGGTCACAAGCCCTGATGGCCATTCGAAAATCTAAATAGTTGTACATACTGCTTAATTTTGAAAGATAGGATTGAGGAAACAAAGTTCTTGTGGAAACTTTGACCACTAGAGTAATCGATTTGCCAGAAACAGCTTAAAACAGCAAGTTTATAAGTGCGAAGCAGGAACACGTAGAATCATCTGGCCACAGTAAAATAGTTATAAGCATCCTGTAAAATAGCAAGGTGAATAAAAATAAGTGAAATGGGTCTGCAAAAAGTTAAAATTTGTATGTACAAAAAATAAGTTTCTGAAAAAATGATATACATGTACTATGGTGATTAACTAGCAGTTAAAAAAAACGTTATGAGAAGGGTTATGGAATAACTAATATGTTACAACCTGTAAGCTGAACAGTTGCACTGCATACGCATCAAAATAAGGTTAGGAGCAAATTGAGTCACATGAGAATGACAAGGCACAACATGAACCATGCATGATTGCGAATAATTGCACCATGGATAGTGCATGTAAAATATCTTTGGATACTTTTGGTAAATCCCAGAGCCAGACATGATAAAGAAATAAAACAGAAATCAAGCATCATTTAACTAAAAAGGAGACCAGACAAGCACGTGATTTCACCTCTAGCAACAGTGGCCTACGCATATCTCCTACTATTATTTAGCTGTACTTCAACTTCTTTTGATTAATAGAATATCAAGCTTCCCGAATCTTTCTCAAGCTATGCCTAATATGGAGTATGTGCAATAGAATTATTGGAAATGATTCAACTATCACTAACATAAGGCATTAACTCCCTGAAATTTTGATTGCAAAATGCAGACTTCAGATTCTTATGGCAACAATTGTGGCATTAAAGAAATTAACACAAGATGGCATGTTATCCTAACTTTCATTGTGCATGCGAAGCATCTACCTAAATAGCAATACCATAAAAAAGTACCTTGGCTCATGCAAAAGCAAACTCAGTTTAAAAGCAACCAAGAAGAGATAAATAATATAGCGACTCATAAAGGGAAAGCTATTTCTTTACCGATGTAAAAATGCAAATCAATTTCTTGGCACATAACACATGTGAAAACTATTTGTAGGTTCCTATGGTTGGGACACAATCACCTATCCGGATCTTACCTAATGACCCATGTAATTTCTTCCTGGGCCTCCTGGTGGAGTACTGCCATACCCACCACCACCCCCATAGCCGCCCAAATAACCACCAGCACCAGGCATCCCAGGCAAGCCACTACTACCCAGTCCTGCAGAAGCCCCTGGGTTAGGCAACCCTGAACCATTTGCACCAACTCCCAGGATGTTGTTCAGACCCAACCCTCCACCCTGGGAGGCAAGGATAGCTGTCAAGGCCTGCCCCAGAGCAGGATTCACCCCCGGGCCACCAGCCACACCTGGCAATGAAGTCAAACTGGATACTGGAGATGGCATCACATGGCCCCCAACAGCAGCACCAGGCAAAGAATGACTATGAGCTCCATAACCACCAGCTCCTTTCCTCCCACCTGAAGTGCCAGCACCATACAAACCCCCAAGTCCTCCACCTTTGTTGGGCTTTGGTCCATCAATCGCCTTCTGGCAGTGCAGCACAACCCCCTCGAATTGCTTGTGTGGCTCCTGAAGCGCTTTCTTAGCACTATCGAGGGTCTTGTAGACAAATAGAGCAAAGCCCTTCGGCTTCCCGGTGACCTTATCGAGCCCAAGAGGACCCTCCTCAATCTCACCATACTTTGAAAAGAACTGCAGCAGTTTCTGCGGGTCTATGTCTGCGCCGACATTGCTGACAAAAATCTTCCGCTGCGTGTACTCCGACACTGGCGGCAGTGCCAGCTGCGCTGGGGCTGGGGCTACTGCTGGGGCAGGGTTGGTGGCCATGCCGCCCGGCGGCACAGGACCAACAGAGGCGAGCTGACAGGCCGTGGTGCGGTTGCCAATCTTCTTCTGGGGTTCATGGAGCGCCGCACGGGCGCCGGACCGGCGGCTGAAGAGGATGAAACCGTAGCCCTTGCACTTGCCCGTGGCGCGGTCAGTGACGACCCTGAGGTCCTCGATCTCGCCGTAGGCGCTGAACGCCTCGGTGAGGGTCTCCGCGGTGGCGTCCCAGCCGAGGCCGTGGACGAAGATCTTCCGCAGCGCCGGGTCGGCGTCGGCCGCGCGGTGGATGGCCGTGAGCACGTCCTCGTGGTTGAGCGCCGCGGCGCTGAGCAGCTCGACGAGCTGGTCCTTGGGGAACGAATTCAGCAGCGCCTGGATCGAGTCGGCGTCCCTCTCCGCCGCCTCCTCCTCCTCCTCCCCCTCCCCATCCTCGTCCTCGTCGACCTCCACCTCCTCCTCCACCTCGACCTCCTCCACCTCCTCTTCCTCGCCACCGCCAGCCTCACGGGACACCATCCTCTCCCCCGCGCCCTCGCTGGCTTGGCCCAGGGGTTGCGACGAGGGGGCCGGGTCCTCGGCTAGGGCTTCGGGCTGGGAGGAGGGCTCGGCGACGGCGGCGGCGGCTGCTGCTGCTGCGGCCCTGGCGGCTGCGGACCTAGCGGCGGCGGGGGATTTGGAATCGAGCTTCCGCTTCTTGCCCATGGCGACGGCGAGCGCGAGGCGAGGGGGGAACCTTGGGGCTAGGGTTTCGACGGCTGTGGAGGGGAAAGGGGGCTGTGGGGTGTGGAGTCTGGGGCTCGCGACTCGCGAGGCCACGCGGTCGTGGGGCTTTCTTGGTTAACGGCGACGGAACGGGGCTACACACCGTTTCCTACTTCCGCGCGTGGCCAGCTTTAGAGCCTGTTTTAGATCCCACCTCAAAATTTTATACTTGTATAAAGTATAAAATTTTGAACACTTGTACGAAGTATTAAATATAGAGTTAAAAAATAACTAATTACACAGATTATAACTATTTTACAAGACGAATCTTTTAAGCCTAATTGCTCCGTGATTTGACAATGTGGTGCTACAATAAATATGTGCTAATGATAAATTAATTAAGCTTAATAAATTCATATAAGGGTTTATTAACAGATACTGTAATTTTTTTATTATTGCCCGAATAGCCTATGCGGCTATGTGAAACCCCGTTTTTTCCCAAGTGACATTGTTCCGAAAGGCAGCAATGGAAAATTAAGTCTAAGCTAAACTCATACATTAAAAGCTTTAAAAAGAACAAAGATAAATCCAAACGGTAAACAGTACTTGTACTATTAGAACATAAATCTATCTTTTCTTTTTCTCTAGATCAAGTTTAAACTTGACTTTTTGAGAGCGGTAGATGTCGCTATACAATGTAGTATTTGTTAATTTTGTCTAGAATTTGTTAATGTAGTATTTCTTTTTCTGCCTTGAACTTTTTTTTTGGAAAAATATATATACAAGAGAACATTCGAATCCATTTCCAACAATGAAGGTGTTTAACAATCATATATATCAATATAACAATATTTACAATAGAATATAAGCGAGTCGAAATATTGTGCTTCTTTATATACTTAACGAACCTATTAGTGTACATATTTATCTTTCTAAATTAGTGTGGAATCATTGTAATAATTAAGTACGGCTTCGTGTTTCTTGAATCGAGATCACTGCAGTTGTATCACTGCAACTTTAGCAGTCATACAACCATGCCGGTTTATCCATTATCATATAAGAACTTCCATGCACCCAAAATAGAAAACAAAATACAAAATGTCAAAATATCCAGCAAAGCTGATGTTGCCCCCAACGTCTGTACAGCAGTGCGAAGAAAGTTGCAAATCTTATTGTCAAGAAGTGTCTAATCCAACAAGAAAATGATGTAAAGATTAAAAATTAACTGTGTAAAAGATCAGTAATAATATGGGTTTAGCTTTCCGTTATCTTTTCTGTAATGGAACAAATTCCCTAGCTTGGTGATGTTTTTTTTTTAATTTAGATTTTCCTTTATTTCTATTAACTTCAATGGAGATATCCAAGACGTCAGACAAAAGCATAGATATTGGATAATAGAAACCATTGGAGTGGAGATAACGAAATCCTAATTAAAGTTTAAAAAAAAACAATCTTCCAAGCTTCATTTAACACATTCCATGCTGTAGTACACCAGCAACTATTTCAGGCGGTGAACAAGCTGGAAGCTAAGAGCAATAGTTCGTCTAACATGTCAGTTGGGGATCTAGCTTCGAAAGCTTCATTGGTCAAAGTCTGAGGCACCAAAAAAAGAGTAATCTGGATCAGCAGATGAGCCAAGCAAAGGGATGTACTCTGATCCTCTCACATGAACACTGAAGCAAGCTGCAAAATACATAAACACTGTCAAACGTCTACAAACATCTAGCGATATAGTATTCCAGACAACTGCATATGTCAAAAAGGTAATACTGTACTAATCAACTGCGGACACATTAAAAAAAATGATGCTAGCCCATATGTAAATATTTTCACAAATGAGTGGAACCCGATTCACACGATACACTGAAAGAATTTATTTTCCAGCTGTAATATCAAGTTTGTGAATTTTGTCCATATTAAAACATTAAACAAGGTAGAACAATTGCTATAGTTCAATACGGTAAGCCAAGGCAAAATCAACTACTCAACTAGTCTAACATGCACCCCCCCCCCCTGCAATTATTCACGAGGTTAAGAACTGACTGACGAAAGTCATGTTAAGCATTTTCTATTTTGAACTAGAACATTTGGATTCCATCAATCCATAACATTAAACACTTAAACTTGACTAGTACATGCTTCCAAGTTCCAAAAAAACTTAAAATCAACTTAGTTAACTAGTTCAAGTGGGGGCGTCCTTAGAAAACAAAGGATTCAACAAAATGTCAGAGTTATGAGGTTCTCCGTGCATAGAGAACTAAGCCAGTTAAAAACGGAATTCGATATGTCAGTTGTACCAAAAAGAACACTAGATCTTGGATAAAGGAACACGTCATCAAACAAAAGTGTGCCATTTTAAGAATCGGGAAAATATAGTTAGAATTTAGCAGATATAGAAACCACATCTTTGGTTGGCACAAAAATTATTAACAGTCATTTACTAGTATAAATGAGCATTAGAAATGAAGATACCTCTGAACTAAGGAACTAAGGAAAGTGCATGTTAACTACTAATTTATATAGCATGTTAAAGAGTACAAGTCTATATAACATGTCTGTATATAGTTTCACTTAAGGAAAAGATAATATGTTTCATCTATTATTCATGTTGTGATAAGTATTGATACGTCCAAGGATTTTACGTATTTTCAAATAAAGGTCATAAATGAGGACTCTGGTATAAAGTTGATATTGTTGGGCATCAAAGAAGTGATACCATTCTCAATTTTCACTACACTTTGCAGCATAGTCTCCATCTTCTTCTTCATCTCACTATTGTCATCCATCAGAGGCACCACAAGGGTCAGCTCCCTGTATATATCACGTACAAATGCACAAATGTTTTTGGCATATTCAACTTCTCCATCAGATATACGGCCAATTGCAAGCCTCATCAGCTCTCCTGACAGATCGGCAACCTAACATATTGACAGCACAGAAATACCCTCAACATCTTCAAGCAGACAAAGAAAAGGATATTTAGCAGAACTAAATTTTGGACAGTTGCATTTACCCCTAAAACATAGTCGAGTACATTTATCTGTAAGGGCTCAACAGATTTGTCACCCAGCTCTAGCAAAGAATCATTGATTTCAGCAAGACTTAATAAAGTGCCAGTCTTGCAAAATCTGCAGAATGTTGCAGCTTCAACATATTCTTGTACCTGAAATAGTCATGACAAACATATTGGATCCGTTACAAACCTAGAACAGAACCGATGTAAAGGAACAGCATTTATACTAACACCAAAGGTATAGGCCCTTCTGAGCTTCCAGAAGTCGGTCCCTTGCAGTTCTTTTACCAACTTCCCAATGTATTGGTTAACCACAACAGTGAGATCATTTTCAGCTTTTGAAAGAACCTCTTCCTTGTTATTCTTACTTATCCTGAAACAAATCAGTTCAGTTCATAAATTAAGTGTAGCAGCAAATAAAATTACAAAGCAGTATAACAGAGAGTAGGTCAATTTGGTTATTAACTATGAAATCATGAAAGAGACTTTTGAGATGAGTATGTATAGTTCTCCAATGTTGTCAGATGAATGGACAATTTTGACACTAAATAATAACTTGAATGTATCATTTGCACATACAGCTTTTATCAATTGCCAAAGGTTGAGACTAGCAATAACTTCTCACAACGTGCCACGAGATGAAAATAAGTTCATCTAAAATCTTGTTTCTGATCGCCTTTGATTTGGAGGAAACAAATACTCCATAAAGCTTAGCTCATGGAGAGTTCCTGATTGTCCGTACAGTGAGAGTAATAAGTTTTGCAAAACCAGAATGACGTTTTTACACTAAGAATAAAGTAGAATTTACTGGTTCATTGACATCCCACAATAATTTTAGTATCACATGGCATACTAATTCATAACAAACTAAGGTAATGAATGACCCAAGGGGCCCTCAGAATCACATTATCTGTCAAGGAAACATACATGGATAATTCTCTTCCTTTATTTAATGAAGCAATGCAATGCCACTAGCACAATTGTTTGCTTGTCAAATTACCTGTGAACCTGAAAGATGGCCTTTTTGCTGTTCATTGTCAAATCCCGACTTGCTTTCACAAGCCTTTCCCTTTTATCATTCTACATATGGAAAACTGATGAGATAATATAAAAATATTGCTAAGTTAAGAAAGATACAACTTGCTACTACCATAACTGCTTTCAGCATGTACAAGGGGAAAAAAAATGTTCAACTGAAGAATTACACACTAAGAGTAGCAGTGCCGACCATATCACACACTAAACCAAAGATACACATCTTAAGCAGAGCTACCTAGCATCTAGTTCAAGCAGCTTTGAGGATCAGTTTGGTACAAATGTCCAATAACAATAAGTTTTGCAGTGTCCACACCCCGTGAGGTCAGTAATCTTTACTTGTCAAAACACTTCTCCTACCCTACACCACTAACCGGCACTCCAAAGCGATCGACAAGGCTATCTCGTCAAGAATGCACTCATTAGCAGCAGCCAGTGGTCGCACAGGCTCAACGGGAATTTCTCCGAGCACCTGGCCCGCACAGGATCTTGGCACCAGATCACACACAACAGCTTCCCAAAAAAAATCATGCCTCTACTCTACTCTAATATACGACAGCGTCCTCTTTGAGCGCGCCGCTGCAGGGGAGAGGACATAGCTCGAGAAGCGAACGCGTCTCCGCGCCGCACGCCGAGGAGACGAGGGACGAGCGCTCTAACGCGTGCGTACAACGTACCAGGGTGTTGAGGTACTCGGCGTGCTTGGCGAACTCGGCCTTCATCGCGGAGCACCCCGCTGAGGTCGAATGTGCCGCCGCCGCCGTTGCCGCCGCGTCCGTGGCCATCGTCCTGGACCTCTTGGGCGCCGAGCCGGCGGTGGAGGCTGCAGAGGAGGGGGAGAAGAGCAGAGGATGAGACCGCGGATAGGGGAGGAGACGAGGGAGGGGAGCGTGGCGTACGCGGAGGAGGGCTCGCGCGGAGGGTTTTGGCGGGGTGGGAGTGGGACTGGGGCGCCGCCATGGAGGTGGGGGTGGTGGTGATGGGAGGAAGAAGGGAGGGGGCGGTGACGCCGCGCAGGGAGAGGAGGCGGCGGTGGCAGCCGCGCAGGGGCAACATCTGTCAGGTTGTGGGCCCCGCCCCGTCTCGGCACTTCCGTTTCCTTTGCCTCGCTTGGTGCGATTTGTATTTGTAAGGCATGCTTTTTTATTTTTATTTTTTTATAAAACTCACAGGAAAGGTATAGGAAAAAGTATTCGAATAAGATTGAGTTCAGGAGAATCCACCCAACCCAAGTACATCGACGAATAGATACACTAAAAGTATTGAACTGTCTTATCATAAAAGAGGCTAACTGAATTAAAGAAACAAACTTTCTAATGAAACTGAAGAGTAACATAGAAGCAGATCGATAGGGTATTGTGTCATTTGTCGCGATGATTGTGTCCTTAGGCTTTCATTAATGTGCAATCCACTTGACATACAGGTAATTCCCTTCAATTGCCTCCACATAAAGTACACGCATTGGAGGTTTGTTTTTGATGTGGTGGTGTTCACCGTTAAATCTGAAGAGCACTAATCGCAACCGCTTGGACCAATGGTGCGCAAGCAGTTTATACTCAACCCGAACGATGAGACCTGCATGGTTACCGTTGCATAGAAACGTCAAGAAAGATGCTCCCCAAATCCAACTAACCTTAATCAAGGGAGAACTTGGACGGTGGCAGTAGAACATCTGTCTTGCTAAATCAAGTTAGAGCACAACATATGAAGATCAAGAGAAATTAACCTTTGGAAACACTAAACCATTAAATGCTATAACCTATAGACTTGGTTCACCACATCCAGTTGAACAAGCATGAAATCCACACCAAGGTTATAGTCTTCGTTAAGCAATACACATCTACTCACCTACTCCATCTTGACCATCGACCATCATCTGTAGCCCATCCATCAATCGAGGGAGCTAGCCAACGAGTAGCAGGTTTGGATCAAGCAAGTGTTAGTTCGGGCAACGCCAACTCTCACCACCAGTGGAAGGGCGCATAAGTCTCCAGCCAACCCCATCCAAATCACCGAAAAAAGGAACCCGAACCTGCATTGAGGTATCGGATCCATCGGAATATGGCCGCACCGAAACAATGGCTTCAAGTCTCCATGATGATCTGGCCAATAAAGTCGATGAAGGTACTATCCACCATGGTCCAGCATGCGTGACACTTGAGGTGTCGTGCAACACCTACCGCCACCACTGGTCCCACCGCATTTAGCAAACGCTATGGATATAACATCAAAATAGGATTAACTTTAACACACAAGGGGATTTGACACGCTAAAGGGATGGGACATAATTATTACGGGGAACCCGCCGAACACTAAACTATACTACACTTATTAAAAAAGAAGGCCCGATCCCTCTTTGACCATCACCGGCGGAAAGCTGTCAGAAACAAGGTGGAAAAATGGGTCATGGAAGGGTTTTACTGTAGCGCGCGCTCTCTCTCTTTTCACCTTTCATGTTCTCCAGAAGCCTCCACTGTAAGGTAGGCTGTTTAAACACAAGAATATGGGTGTGGAAAAAGGAACAAGATTTATGGAATATATAATATTGTTTATGGAGTTTTTATATTGAATATTATTCAGAACTATATTAACTCATTTGTACTACCTGTCTACCTCCTTCCATACACCAGTATATAGCCATAAGTAACTATTAATTATCCCACAAAATGTAATGTTGAGAGAATTTTTATATAACAGCAATAGACTTATGCCACTTTTTTTTTTTAAAAAAATTGTAGCATTATAAGCACCCAAGGAACTATGCATATTTTACTTAACGATATACTCCCTCTTTCAAAATGTTTGACACCGTTGATTTTTTAGCACATGTTTGACCGTTCGTCTTATTCAAAAAATTTTGTGAAATATGTAAAACTATATGTGTACATGAAAATATATTTAACAATGAATCAAATGATATGAAAAGAATAAATAATTACTTAAATTTTTTAAATAAAACGAGTGGTAAAAACGTATTTAAAAAGTCAACGGTGTCAAACATTTTGAAACAGAGGGAGTAATGTTTTGCAAAGATACACAAATTCTGAGTTAAAAAAACATGTGCTTTTGTATTGCGCTTGCATGAAAAAAGGACACGGTAAAACAAGACGTTGGAAACCCAGTCACCCACGGCCACAGCCCAACAAGCCCACACAGGCCACAGGAGGATCCAACCGTCCAAGGGACAGATGACGACGAGCACGAGCCCCAGCGAAAACAGCGCGGCAGCAGCCGCCACCCGTGCATCCCTACCCGCTGCTGGCCCCACCCGTCATTGACACCTCCATCCAGCCGGTATTTCCTCCCCACGGTCGGGGCCCCACATGCCAGCCAGCGCTTTGCCTTTCCCACATCCCCTCCAAAACACAAAAGTCCCCGTAGGTCATCTCCCCCTCCTCTCTCTCTTACCTCACGCGCTCCACGCACGCAGAGTCGAGACGCGCACGCCACCCTGTCGCTCTCTCTCTCTCGCTCTCGCCCTCGCCTCTCCCCTCCCCATCACCACCCAAAACCCTAGTTACCCCCACTCTCTCAAAACCCTAACCCCACCTCACCACCCTCCCCGGCGGCGGCGGCCCTCGTGGCTTTGCACCCATCACCTCCACCGGATAAGCTCTAGCTATCTATCATCCGAAGCAGCTTACTAGTCTGTGCTCTCTCTGTGTCGGAAGAAGGCGGCGGCGGCGCGGCGGCTGGTGGTGGTGGGCGGAGGAGGGGGGAGGGGGAGGCGGCGGTAGAGCGGTGGTATCTGGGCGTTTTGTGGCGGGGGGCGGCTCGGGCGTCGGCGATGGAGGAGCCGAATGTGGGCGGAGGGGCGGCGGCTGTGGTGGCGCCTGAGGGGGCGGATCCGGCTGGCGGCGGCGGCGGTGGACCGGGCGCCCCCGCGTCACCCTGGAGGAAGACCACGCCGCCGCCTGTGGCGGGTGAGGCGGTGGTCATGGGGGCCAAGTCGTGGCCCGCGCTGGAGGAGGCTAGGCAGAAGGTCGCCGCCGCGGAGGCCGCGGCGAGGCCTGGGGCGGGCAATGCTGGCGGCGGCGGCGAACCAGCGAAGGGGGCGCAGGCACAGCAGCCGTCCCCTCCCCCGCCACAGTCGCAGGTATAATCTGGTGCTCGTGGTCATATGCTTGATGCTTGGTGTTTGCTATGGCTTTCTATTTTTGTTAGTTTAGTTCTTAAGGAAATTTTAGTGTATGGTAAAGTTTGCTCACTTCGGTAGATGTTTATAGCATTTGTCTCTCGATACGAAATAGGTATAGGTTGGGTCTGGGTATGCATTGGTCTACTGGTGAGTAGTAAAGTAAAGCTTGGCTGTTTTTGGAACCACGTATTTCGGGTTCAGCTTTCTCGAGTGTGTTCAACTGTCCATGTTAGTTTTGTTTTGCTTGACAAGACCGCTTGTCCGCTTATGTTCAAAGTAGGTTACACATGCATTTTGCATTATGATGTAAGTTTGCTATTTGTCTTAGAAGTAATGTTCTCTCTCAAGTCAACCATGGCCGACAGCAAGTGGTTGATAGATTATAGGTGTCATATTTTGATACGTAGGATTTGTGCATTTTTTGTAACCTATTATCAGATTTTGTTTCCACACAAGTTGTGATCCAATTGGATCTTTGTATGATTTTGTCCACTGTGTCTGTAGCCATCACATAATTTTAGGTATTGCTGTTTGGTCGCAAACTTGCAATCACTCCAATGCTATCTAGACGGTTATTCAATCTTAACTGAACATGCCTTTTATAGCTATCTCCTTTGTAAGACTGCTGGGATGGTTACCTAACTGAGTCCCATGGAAGCACTTTCTTGGGTGCTATGGCAATGCAGTATATATTGAACTTATGTATCATCGTGGGGGTAAATATAAGCCTTGCATTTGTGGCAGTTTTGTAACGATCATGATATACATAGATCATTGTTAAGATGCATGGGTGGTCTATCCCATGGAACTGATTTGTTCCAAGGTCCACTCGGTAAGATCAGGAAAACATCATTCTTATTTGGTTTGGTTCCTTGCCTTCCCTGTAAACCAAATAGTTGTCAAACAGGTGTTTTGTGTTTCACATGCAGACTAAGGATAATTGTATGCTTTTCATCAAATGGTTTAAAGTCCCTTAGGAGTTATTTTTTTTATTTTAATGTCTTATGAGCTGAATATACATTATTTTGTCACTGCTCTACACAAGCACATTTTTTGCTGATCATATAAGCATTCTTCCTGTTCTGATTTAGTCTGATGCAAAGGGGGAAACACTTGTTTGTAGGCACCTAATCGCACGCACAAGTTTGATGGCCATGGAAATCCCAACAAGAATAATCAAGCATACCATAGAAATGGCCCCAAGAGACGTTCTCCTGCTGCGAATGGGACTCCATCTTATCCTGCCGCGATGCCATATCACCAACATCCAGGGCAACCTTTTTACTACCCTGTTATTCCCAGTCCAGTGATACTACATGAATATCCTTACCCACCTTTTGCTGTTCCGGTTCCAAGTCATGACCCGCATGCTGGAAAATCTGGATATGAGAATTCTATGCCTGCTTATGTTCCAGTAGATCAAGCTGGTGGCAATGAAGGTAACCGGCCAGTGCCTCCACAACCAAGGGGAGACCTTCATGCTTGGAGGCCTCCTGTTGGTGCAAGACCCCAGCCTGGCCTCGAAGGCCGTGGCCATTTTAATCACAATTGGCAGAATCCCCAGATGTTCGGTACCAGGGAAAACACGAGTGTACCACAAGGTGCTGGGCCAAGAGCTTTCATGAGACCAATGGCACATCTGCCTCACGCTCTGGGATACATAAATGGTCCACCATACCCTGGTAATGCTATGCTCACTGTAATGGCATCTCCTTTCATGCTTGGTATTAGAGCTTTTTTTGCACCAATATTAAAAAATGTGTTGACCCAGGGCCAATGCCTCCCATGTATTATTACATGCCTGCTGTACCCATGGAGCCGATGAGAGGTCCACCACGTTTTGTCCAAAACCAACCACCTCCTCATCCTGTTTTATCTCCTGAAGCTGCTGAATTAAGAGCTAAAATACTGACTCAAGTGGAGTACTATTTTAGGTAAGTTCTTATTTCTTCTATTGAGTTGGGTAGCTATTTTATTTTGGGTTAAGTCTGATTTACCCCCCTCAATTATCACAAAAGTACGATCTACCCCCCTTAACTCTAAACAAGATATTTTACACCCTCAAACTTTTAAAACTGTATGAATTACCCCCTTTCCACTATATTGGGTAGTTTTTGCATAAGTGGTGTCTATGTGGCAACAAAGTCAGTGGACCTTTTTTTAAGACCTATGGACCCACCTCCCATTCTCCTTTGTCTGTGTTCTCTCTATGTGTTCTTCCTACACGAGCAAGAGCAACCATCCAAATCGGAGATCTCTCAAAACCACATCCGGCATGGCAGCAACAGTTCCATTTCTGTGACTCGCCTGATGCAATCAATAACTGGCTTTGCTTGAAGGGATGCCTCCCACTGAATCCAAGGCCATATGTCATCGAAGTATCCAGCTGCATATGACTGATTACTTCCTGATTGATCTCTCTGTTGAGCTATGATGCACACCTAGATGGAGCTGCTGCACATGGTTGGAGCTCGTCAGGTGTCCTTTTCCTGAAAGTTCGCGAGGAGATCGCCAGCAGCTTGAATGGGCCTGGCTGTGGATAGATCGGGGAAATCACTAGCAGCTTGGGCTCTGCTGTCGCTCCCGCCTCATACCACTCTGCCACTGTTGTCTCCGTCGTGCTGGTACAGTGGAGATAGGGGCAGGGAGATGCGACTCGGTTGCTGCTCAGAACCAGATGCCATTGCGCCTAAAGTCCAAAGGTTGCAGGAGGGAGAGGGGAGAGAAATAAGAGGGGATGAAGAAGGTAGGGAGAGGCTGACAAGTGGGTCTGATTCCGCGTTAGATGCCATGTAGGCTTGAAACCACCATGTGGTTAGCAGAAGGGGGTAAATCGTCTGGTTTAAATAGTACTTTTTCCCCAAGGAAGCATGATGGTTGATGACTAGAAAACAGGCATTTGAGCATTTACACTACCTGATAGAGTTTTCATGCAATTTCAGAAAGCAGTGACAAGTTAGTCCCATTGTATGTCTATTGAACTTTGGAATATATAAACTACAATTTGATTTTGTCAATTTCATTGTTGTTATCCTATATGCAAACACTGACATGCTGCACTACTAACACTATTTTGTATGTATGTGATGCACATGGGTTATCATATTCACTTTTATCATTTGTCATTCATAAGGTCTTTTATTTACCCATTATGATGCTTTTCAGTGATAGTAATCTGGATCATGATAATTTTCTTAAATCTTTAATGGACGAACATGGCTGGGTTCCAATTTCCAAAGTTGCAGACTTCAATCGGGTATGTTTTTCTCAGTACTTAAACTTTTGCTATTTCACCTTTATATTATGCCATATAACTACTCTGGTAGTTTGGCTTGTTTAGTTGTTTTGCAAGCTTAAGAAAATTATCAAGGATATACATCTAACAACTCTGTTATTGCTTGGTTCATTTGCAGCTTAAGAAAATGACCACGGATATACAACTGATTGTAGAAGCATTGGCAAACTCAAGTCTTTTAGAAGTTCAGGTACGTTTAATGCAACTATTGTTGCTTAGATCCCTCTTAGAATGTCATATCTCTTATTTATCTTATGCTTTTTGTATACCACCAGGACGGTAATATGAGGCGGCGTTCTGACTGGTCGAAGTGGGTTTCCTTGTCTGGGACATCTCTTCCGAGTCCATCTTCAACCAGTATGGATAACACTACTGGTGAATGTAATAAGGATGCTTATTCTGAAGATGATAAGAAACCTCATCCTCGCAGCGTAGATTGTGTTGGTATGGGGGCTTCTGATGAGCCATCACAGGATACACTCAGTAGTTCAGTCACTTCACTGAATAAGGGCTTATCAAACATTAGTATTGATAATAAGCCTAAGAGCATTTCTGCATGCTCTCTGAACTCACAAAAACATGAAGCTGCTTTTAGGACTGGTGATGTTAAAGTTCAGAAAGTAAACACAAAGATCGAAGTGCCTGATTCTCAGAGGGAAAGAGGTTTCTGTAATGATTTCCCAAGTGACTCTCCTAGCTTCAGCGGCGATCAAAGCACATTCTTGCTTGATGAGGAATTAGAATTGGAGCATGCAGAGCTTTCACATGATCTCTATTCGCACAAAAGGTGAATTTTAACTAGTTTATTTATGATCTGTTACTTCATTTCATGAGCTATAATTTGTTGTTTTATTAGTTTGTTATTCATTTGGTAGTTTATAGTGTTATTATTGTGATTTGAGATTAAGGCGATTTTGGTTGTAATTTAGGCTTGCTACTCTGGCTGAAGTGATTATTATTTTATGTATTCATTTGTACAGTTTTATGAAATGAAAGATGTGTATCCAGGCTACTTATGTGAGATGTGTGCTATACTGCTACACCCTCCTTTTCCATCAGTTAATGTCCTATTATTTGATGAAACTGGATATGCTTCTGTGTTCACATTTTGGAGTGTTAGGCACATGTATTCTCAGAAGTTCAAAAATTGATTATATATTTTTTCATGTAATATTGCATCTTTTATCTACTACACTGCAGATTCTAGAAATGGTGTGCATATAATTGATTCTCTTTATGTTTGTTTAAGCAGGGTCGATGATGAGGAAGATGATTTTTATGTTGATGACCAAGATGTGAACAGGCTAATAATCGTTACGCAGGTTAGATTTCAAGTAGTATTTTGTATTGCTAGCTCTGTGTAGTGATATAACTCCTTCAGTTTGCAGCTCCTTGCCTTCGTAATCTGAACACACTGGGCTTGCCTTTTTTTATGCACCATGCACAGTTTTGGGACAGTTTCAATGGCGTTGGATAATTTTGTTTAATGTTTAACTATTTCTAATTTTCATGTTATGATGATTTACCTGATTTCTTATTTTTTGTATGAGTAAAGTCCATCACCGGTCCCTAAACTTGTACCGTTGTGTCATCCTGGTCCCTAAACTCGCAAATCGACCGTTCAGGTCCTCATACTTGTTCGACTGTGTTATCCCGGTCCCTAAACTTGCAGATCACTCGTTTAGGTCCTCCAACTTGTTCAGTTGTGTCACCCCGGTCCCTCAACTTGAATTTGAATATCATCAGGATCAAATAGGACGGTCTAAAGACTTTATATTTAAAAATAATTCATATTTTTTTTATGTGAACTCTAATGAAGACAAATTTTATATCAAACTTGTAGCCCTCGACGCGATCTACAACTTTGTAGTTGATTTTTTTAAATCATTTTTGTCCCAAAATGTAATTTTAAAATTAAAATTTCAAAATCTATAAACATGCAACAATATTTTGGGACCCTAAACAGTTTTAATTCAAAAACTTTTCAACTACAAAGTTGTAGGTCACGTCGAGGGCTACAATTTTGATATAAAGTTTGTCTTCATTAGAGTTCACATAAAAAAGTTATGAATTATTTTTTGATATAAAGTTTTTAGACTGTCCTGTTTAGGGACCGGGGTGACACAACTGAACAAGTTGGAGGACCTAAACGAGTGATCTACAAGTTTAGGGACCGGGATGACACAGTCGAACAAGTTTGAGGACCTGAACGGTCGATTTGCGAGTTTAGGGACCGGGATGACACAACGGTACAAGTTTAGGGACCGGTGATGATCTTTACTCTTTTGGTATTTATAATAGTCTTGCTATTTCCCTTGCTACGAATCCTATTTGAGCAGATTATGTTCATACTTAATAATTACATAACAAATAAATAGTTGATTGCTAAGTGAAATTTTATGCTTTATAGGGACATGCCCTTTTTATTTCATGATTTTTGACTTGATTGAGATACATTTCCATGTACTGTGATATACCATTATTTTAACATTATTTGCTTTATAATGACTTGAATTTTCTCATCTCTAAATATTATATGTTAATTAGCACCTTAGCATCCATCAAGCAAATTTTGCAGCACGCTATCTTGTATGCTTTCACCATGTTAAGCAAGTCTTGTCTTGGTAATAGTGCAATAAACTCTTGTCAATTATCTGCGTTACAGGACGGACCTCAAGCATTTTCAAAAGAGGAAATATCAAGAATCAATGAGGGGTTATATTACTATGAGGTAATATTTTAGAGCATAAAAAGAACAAGATTATCAATAATTGGGGTTGTATGTGCATTTTAGGGGCCAATATAATGTTGACACAGTGCCGTGTTGTTTGGGAACTGCCATTCACTCCAACGCTTGTATTTATTTTAACAATTACATGCTCAATTTTATGCAAGTAAATAAGCTTTATTTTGGGCATGCAATTCAACCCAGTAGGCCAGTATCCTGTTTTATCATGAAGTATCCATAAATTTAAGTAAAATTCCTGCTCAATTTAATACAATTGTCCAGGCTCTATTTCAGGTTTTCTGTTTTTTAGATTATCATCCCTTTTCTTTCTCAAGAATTGCCTACATTTGATACTTGATACATATTATAGCTTTTGAGTTATATGTTAGAAATTAGAAATGTCCCAGTTGCATGAATCTTTCCATGTATAGTGCTGGATTTTTTTTTTTTTTTGGTATGGCTAATCAATTCTTTGAATTTTTGAATCATTTGTACTAAACCGAGTGTTGGGAAAAAGGTACGAGACAAGGGTTATCTTGGAGCTAAATCGAATTTAAGTCAAGCCAGGTTGATCCAAACCTGAGCTGTTCTTGCCTTTCTTTATCCCAAAGCCCTTTCTGGATTTATGCTTGCCTATAAAATTACATTACCTTTTCTCATGCTAATACATGATATTTATTCTTGCTTTAGAATCACGCTTATAATCAAAGAAGTTCCCAAGCTGGCACCATAGATATTGATTCTAAACCAGCTGGTGGTTCAAAGGGGAATCCCATTAATATCGTAAACAATGGAATTGAAGATTCTGGACAGCCTATCCCACGAAGGAAGCACAACAGAGGCAATAGAAAAGCACAGTCCTCTCATAAGCAGAGGTTCTTTCCTGGTAACTTTGCGAATAACACCAATAATAGATCTCACTATGGCGGTGTATCAGAGAGCCCCCCAAGCAATTCAATTGGATATTTCTACGGATCTACTCCAGAAAACCACAGGTTAGGTTAATAAATTAATTGAGGTTTTATTTCTGTAAAACAGATACTTATCTCTTTTGTCTTATAAGAGTTGATTACCCATGCTTTGTGACTGGTCATATTGTCATACACCTGCACCATACTTAGCAAGAGATTTGAAAACTGAGTACATGATTTGCACATGACATTTAAGTTTCAAGTTTATACACTTGCATGGACAAATCCATCTCTGCCAACCTGTTTTTTTAATTGAAGGTGGACAGACACCCACTGTTATCATGAGTGCCTTTTTCGTTGAAGCAAAGCTATTGAAGTTATCTTAACCTAAGTGTTGTTGTTTAGCTATAGAAGTTCAAGGTTGAGCTCATCTCCTCATGGAATCCCTACTGGTAGCTCGCCTGTTGGTTCTGTGCCCAAATCTTTCCCACCATTTCAACACCCAAGTCATCAGCTTTTAGAGAAAAATAAATTCCAGCAGCAAAGGTAAGCTGTCAGTATAGATCTCAATTGAGTTGCAGTTCTTTCTAGTACTCATTCCTTTGCAAGTGTTTATTACTACCCTTTATTCGTTGTTTCATAGTAAATTGATACGTTTTAATGTTCTCTTCTGCATGTAAAGGTACAATAAGTTCAAAAATCGATGCATCGCTGAACGCAAGAAGTTAGGGATCGGTTGCAGTGAGGTGCAACTTCCTCGCACATCTCTCTTTCTATGGCAACGTTCTAACTAGATATACATAAATCTGACCAAGCTCATTTATTATATATTATTGTATTACTCTCTTTGAATCATTTTCTTCATATGTGAAATCATTTGGTGTTACTATTGTTTTGGCAATTACTGATTATATGCCGCATGAATACTTGTTCTGTTTATTGATTATAAACTGATGCTCTTCTATGGACTCCAATGTAATGCAGGAAATGAATTCGTTATATCGTTTTTGGTCGTATTATCTGAGAGATAATTTTAATGATGATATGTACAAACATTTTAAGAAGTTTGCACTAGATGATGCGGCAGCAAATTACAGATATGGACTTGAATGTCTCTTCAGATTTTATAGGTACGGTACATAAAATTTTTATAGTAATATTCCCATTTTTTTCCTTACATTCCATAATATAGCAGCAATGATCACTGCCTGCTTGTATTTACAGTTATGGTTTGGAGAAAAACTTCCAACGCAATGTGTATGAAGATTTCGAGCAGCTGACACTCGAATTCCATCACAAGGGTGATCTTTATGGACTCGAAAAATACTGGTAATTTGCATTTCTCTGTTACTTCCTGTCCCCTAGTAATCTAATTATGCGGCTACTGTCCTTGGGGAAATATTTAGCACAGAGCTATTTACACCTGAGCAAACACCAAACAGTATGCAACTCTATGGTGCATTTCCAATATCAAATATTCACAACCTTATGCTGTGGAGTATTGGCATGATAAAGTTGTACATGCTCAGTCCCAGCACAAAGATCATCAACGAGAAATACCATCTGGTGTCACTAATACGTTACCTCCCTTCTCCCACATGTGAACCTCACACTAGATCGTATTTTCCAATTTATATTTTTTTTGTGGTGGCACTGAACTAAATCTTCTTTTGATTATAACACACGCTATTGTTACATGAAAGCTGGTTCAGACCTGGATAGCCTGGGTACGCCCTGAAAAGGGTAACTGAAAATGAATCTTAAAATTATGCTGGACTAGTGGAATTGGCCAACCTAGCAGTTGTAAGATTTTTGAGTTTGCGATACTTTGTTGCTGACAGATGTGCTTTTTGCTAATTGAACCAGGGCTTTCCACCATTTCCGAAATCAAGATAGCAGCCCCATTATCAAGCATCCAGAATTGGAGAGGCTCCTAAAGGAGGAGTTCCGAACCATCGAGGATTTCAAGGCACGGAAGGCAGCAGAGAAAGAAACTGGCAGCAGTACTGCTGCCGTCGCAGGCCATAACAAGGCTGATGCGAAGTAGGTCCTAGCATGGCATGAAATTTTGGTGGTCATCCCACAAAAAGGAGAAAGTAGCAAAACCGTTTTTGTTTGGTGAAAAACTTAAGGATTTGAGTAGACACCTGTGCAGATTTTGTTCTCCCCTGCCGACGATACTTGTGTGGCCTTGTCCAGGAAATTTTCCTCGCATTTTTTCCCATTACATTCCTGGCGCAGCGCCCTGTGGGATTTGTACATAAATATAATAATTACTTGTTGATTAAATGGACAAATAATAGAGCCTGGAGTTAAAAAGACACGACATTGTCGTCTTGCCGTTGCTTTTGGAAGGTTATCTTAGGAAGTTTCTTCACCCGTGGTCCGGAGGGTCACGGTCATATTGCCTTTGCGAGCTTCTCTTCATGGACCATGGTCCTTTTCGAAGTCTCTTTCACTTCTCTGGTGGCTATGTCTTTATTTTTGTCGTCGGCCGCACGTTATATGTCAGCACAAAGTGCCATATTCTCGTTACTGGAGATCCGGCGTACTGGCAGTGCAGTAAGGGCCTATTTGGAGAGGCTTTAGCTGTTGCAGCTTCTCCCTCCTTCTAGAACCTCTAGCTCACCCAAGCAATCTAGATTGTCACCCAGATTTTAAGAATCTGAAGTTGTACAATCTAGAAAATAAAACAGAACTCAGAAGCTAAAAAAACCCAGCTTCTCCAGATTCTCAGAAGTTGATTACTAACCAGAAGATTCTCAAAATCTTAAACTACTCTAAATAGGGCGTAAATCGTTTCTTAATAAGTACTAGTGCCATGTGCCTGGGGTTGGAAATGGTAAAGGAAATTTTCGATTGACGGAGCACAGTTTCCGTATAAGGGGTATTGTTACTTTTTTTTTGCCCAAATAAACACTATGTTTATTTATGGATAGAGGAAATATTTCCAATTCATTAAAAAAATCAACTTCTAAGAACGAGATAAATGGCTATCCAGATTTATTCTCGTAAGTTGGTTTTCAGGAACGGAGGATATGTACAAGTTTTTCGATTTTTTTTTTGCAAACCGACATAATGGACGTTGGACCCAAAGCCAGCACGGACGATAGGAGAAAATACAGTGGCCAGGGCTGAGGCTCTGCGTCATATGGATCCGAGCCTAAGTGGAGTAGATGCTCTCGTAGTTCGAATGAGTACCCAATGCCAGTGTCAAGGGACCACTTGTTATAGATGTTAGTCCAAATAATCTTTTCAATATTGTTAGCCATCAATCGACTCAATCATACCAAATTACGATAAACAAAATAATACTACGAGTTTACGTATAGCTTATATCTCCAGACTCTCATTATTAAAACACCTCAACCAACATGGCTCATCGGCTACTACAGGTTTAATAGCCTAACTGTCATCCTTCCTCTATAAGACTGCTACATTGTCATTATCATTGTTACATTGTAATATGGCAAAATTTGCTACAGGACACTCAAAAAATATGTAATTAGCTGTGGGACATCGCAAAAACGTGAATTTGCCTAAAGACACTTTAAAAGTGTGGTAATTTGCTATAGGACACTGGACGCATTAAAATACAATATCCACCTAATTGATGAGAGATAAATCACATAAAAAGACAGTTTTGCCCTTACCTTCTTCTTCCTTTTCCAAGTATTCTTCCGACGCTTCTGAAAAGAATAACCAAATCAAATGCGCCGGCAAGCCACCCCACACGCCTGTGCAGCTCCACGCACTCGAGGCAGACCCCGCGTATGCTGCTCTTCGTCACACGCATAGGCATGGCACTGCCCATCGCGAGCGCCTCCAATCGCGCGACCACACCGCTCGCCGGCTCACGCGTCGTGAACTGCATGCCGCCCACACGCGTCGTGGCTCGCCCCAGCAACACTGTGGGGTTGGCCTTGGTGCTGTCGTAGCCGTTCCCGGCGAGCACCTCGGTGACGATGTACACCGGTGCGCACATGTCAGGCTAGTGCGCTGAACCCGAAGTCCGCGACCTCAAATGTCGGGCTTAAGGTCCCGGTGGTACACCCGACTGATTTGATTTGGTGTTTGTTCTTTTCAAAAGCCTTGGAAGAAGACTAGGAGAAGAGTGAAGAAGATAAGGGCAAAACTGTTATTTTATGTATTTTTTCTCTCATTGATTGAGTGGATAGTATATTTTAATACGTCTAGTGTCCTGCAGCAAATTACAACAGTTTTGGAGTGTCCTCGGACAAATTCATGTCATTATGATGTCTCACAGCTAATTACATATTTTTTGGGTGTCCTGTAGTAAATTTTGCCTTGTAATATTCACTCTGTATTTAAAAGAATAACTAGAGGATTAGAGTCTGATGCTAACTTAACTTTATATCGCTATTAAAACTTCAAGTTTAATTTTACTTTAGTATAGTATAGTCAGCGCCATATTTTCACCTATCTCTTAGAAGTCATTTGATATTGTCATTCTTGTTTCCAAAGGCCGGTGTTCTATTTAGGTTGTGGTGGTCTTGGAGTGAAAATATTTTTGTCACATGTGATTCATTGTACATTTAGTTAAGAAATTTTGTATTGCAACTTTTTTTCGCTTGCTGTTTTTCACTCTCCACCTTTACTAGTGAGACGTTTGGTCGCTCTCTAAAACGTGTCTAATAATTCGTCGATGATTAACTTTAGAGATTGGTCCTACCCAGTCCCCAAACGGAACTAATTACTACTGTAGTTCCGGAATTATTTGATGACAGAAGACATCTGACCCTAGATTTAATTAGAACAGTAACTAAGTTGGCGTGTACCTAAAACCTCTGCATAATTGTGCTACGAGTCATTCCTAAATGGACAGAATGAACAGCTCACACATGGACGGTGACGACAAGCCCCAGCTAGATCCGATAATTTTCCAGCTCACTTGGGAGTTCAAATGTTAAAAATCTCTGTAAAGCCGTTATTGCGTAATTAATCGAAATGTGACCTTAGCAAGTTGGCAAATTGTGAAAAACGCCTACTAAACCACCAATATTTATTACTTCTAAAACGAGCCAATATTTTTGTAATAAGACGTAGCCGGATACAGACTGACGTGGATATTGATTGATTTTCATCATTAAAAGTACAGTGTATTCTTAAAAACGATTATTCATGTTTTTTAATATTGAAATAATAATTTCTGGCCTCTATTCATGATTTTGTACATAATCGTAAACCGTTGTTCATGTAAATCGCATAAACGGTGATGTGGGTATTTTAAGATAAATGGGAATGTGCTTAATATACTTTTGAGAAAATTCCCTATATACCCCTAAAAATTTACTCAATCCCTTCAATACCCCTGAATTTGACATCATCCCTTATATACCCCTGAGTTTTCATTTTGATCTCCTCTATACCCATCTCCGTTAGTTGACCATTAGTTGACCGTTAAATATTTTAAAATGACTATATTACCCATCCTATACATATGTGGTACCTACCCAATAAATATTCATATGAAAAAAATTAACTTATACAAAATACAAGCAATATAATCATTTAATGCCCAACTTAAAAATAAAACTTATTATTTTTCATTTTTTAAAAATTATGATTAAATCCATACATTAGTTTCACCAGAAAATTAAGAGCACAAACTAAATGTTATTTAGGTTTAAATTTTTGGGAAGATATACGAAATTCATCAAATTTGATCTGAAATTTATTTAAAAATTTTAAATTTGTTTTCTAATTTGTGATAAACTAATTACATCCCCTTTGTTTTTTCACAACGAATCTTTTTTCACTAAATATTTGTTGAAAAGTAATTTTCAAATTTTATGCAGAACCTTTTTTACAATAAATCTTTTTTATTTTAATGAAATAATGTTTTATTTTTAAAAATTCATAACAAATATTTAGTAATTTATTTCTTATTGGTTTTCACAACTCAAATAATTTACACAGAAAACATTTCTAGCTTTTAACAATATACCAAGGACAATAAAGTAATTTCTACAATAACTAACAGTCAAACTAATGGTCAACTAACAGAATGGGTATATAAGGGATCCAAATAAAAACTCAGGGGTATATAAGAGATCAAACAAATTTTAGGGGCGTAGAAGGGATTGGGTGAAATTACATAGGCATGTAGGGAATTGGCTCTATACTTTTGGACAAAGGAAGTATATGTGTGTATCTACACAAACATTTACTCACCGATTTTTGTCGTCCAAAACAGTTCTTGGGCTGTGTTCGGACTTTGGAGTACTGGTTGATAACTCATTCCCCTTACAGGAAAAACAAGATTAATTAAGTATTAGCTTAAAAAATAGATTAGTAAGATTTTTAAAGTAAATTTTTTATATATTATTTTTGAAAAATGCATCGTTTATATGTGGTGAATGGTTGAAATCAATTTAAACTAGCTCTCTATAATAGTCAACACTGTAGATTAAATGTATTTAGGACGTGTAATTACTCTCAGTTAGAGTTAACTAAGAGTCGGCCTGTTTGGCACAACTCAAGCTCCAGCTTTACCCCTCCTGGAACTGGAGCTCAGCCAAACAATTTCAGCTCCATCAAAACTACGAGTGGAGCTGGGTGGAGCTCTCTCACAAAATGAACTAGAGTTGTGTAGCTGGGTTTAGACAGCTCCTCAACTCAACTCCAGACTAAACTTTTGAAGCTAAATTTAAAAGTTAGAGCTGGTACCAAAAAGGCCCTAGATAGAGTATTACCATATATCTGACACTACAATAGTGTTGTTAGTGATGGGAGTGAGGATGTTAGCATGTTGCCTCCCACCAACTCATGCTTTTAAAGAGAGAGAACAATCCCACCTACTCAGGTTGATTATATGGTGGACACATCCCTTATTAAGATCAACTCCAAGGCTCATAATGCTAGAAAAAGATATGAACGTACATGTATAATTGTGTCGCCCAAGCAGACATTATAAGCAACAGAAAATTAAAAAGAAAACATACCTACTCTAAAAACTTTAGGGAGCATTTGTTTGCATGAAGACAATATTAATAGTTGTAATCTTTAAAGTACTATATTTAATATTATATTTAATTAAACAAATTTGGTCTTGTAGATGTTGAAATTTTTTATAAACTTGATCAAAACTAAAGAAATTTGATAAAAAAATCAAAACGATTTAGAGCACGTACAATAGCAGGCTATTAGCCAGCAAGCAACTATTGTATGAATTGGCTATTAGATTGGCTATAAATAAATTGGAGCTAGTAGAGGCTATACTATTAAACTTGGTGAAACATTTGGAGTAGGTACGTGGCAAGACCACTCCTAGGCTAAGAGCAATTGAAACCCCACCCAAGCAATCATCAAAATCATTTTTTTAGCTTTTCATTCTAAGTCTAGAAGTAAGTGATTTTCCCATGTAAATCCGTCCCCTTGACGAAATTGAAGTACACTCCTTGTCGTTTATCGTGTAAGCCATCCATGCATCTCCACGAAAACGAGAATGACTATCAATTGCTTGAATCGGATAGTTTCTTGCGGATCTTGCGCAAGTTCGGAATTCCATTTCAAAGGCCGGAACTTCCGATTCGGCATATTTCACCGGAAGGCTTGGCTACGGTGTGCTCCCGTGTTTTCGTGCAAACACCTAACTAGAAATCCGTATGATTGTAATAGACATGAGAATTAACTAGGATTATCACAATTTTAGTAATATGCCACTTCAGGCTTAGAACGGTTAGAAGTTGCTGAGCCCCAAGAAATTTACTCGAAAAGGAAGCAAAATCTGATATAAATTCGGTGAGGCCACGGCCACCGCCGGCCACCGCGTCCCTTTCATCGCGTGGCTTTCCCACCACATCGCTGTGTCGATGGACGCCATGACAAAACAAACCAACCCCTCATAATAATAATAATAATAATAATAATAATAATAATAATAAACACCACCCTTATCTAAATTATTATTATTATCATCTCCTCCCGCTCCCGCTCGCTCGCGCCATTTTCCAGCCCAAAGCCAAGCGCCTCGGCTCGCTCTCGCCGCCTCGCCGCGCGCCGCGCGCTCGCGCTCGCCATGGAGATCGGTGGCGTGCTCGTGTCGCTGCTCTTCGCCGCCTTCTCCCTCCCCTGCCTACTCCTCCTCCTCGTCCTCGCCGAGGCCGGCCTCCGCATCGCCTCCCTCGCGCTCCGCGGCGGCCGCTACGCCTGGCCCACCCGCTCCGACTTCCTCAGCTACCGCATCGCCCGCCGCCGCCGCGCCGCCGTCTCCGGCGGCTTCGGGGGCGGGGCGGACGGCGAGGAGGAGGCGCTGCCGGCGGCGGAGTGCTGCGACCGCCTCGCCGTGGCGGTGTACCGGCGCGGGCGCGACGCGGCGCCCGTGGACTGCGTGTTCTGCCTGTCGCGGGTGGACGACGGCGAGGAGGTCCGCGAGCTCCGGTGCCGCCACGTCTTCCACCGCGCCTGCCTCGACGCCTGGCTCGTCCTCCCGCGCGCCACCTGCCCGCTCTGCCGCGACTGCCTCCTCCCCCCGCCGTGCGAGCCGCCGCGCAGCTTCCCGCTAGACTACTACGACGACGACGACGACGTCCACTTCGGCTTCAACGACTTCTCCATCACCTCCTCCACCACCACCGCCGCCTCCTCCGCCGCCGTCGCCTACCCACACGGCGTCGCGCTCTGGCCCATGTAATAAATGTAATAGTCGCCATTGCCGCTGCCGGCTGCCGCCATGCGAGAAGCCGAGGAGCAGAGTGCTCTCTGTTTTTCTTCTTCTTTTTTTGGTTTCTTTTTGCATAGTTTTTTTTAGTAATTAGTTGCTAATTAATTTGGGACTGATTACTTGATTAATCTAATGTAATCTAAGATGATCTGGCTAGGTGGCCCATGTAATGTAATGTAATAATCTCCAATTCTCCATTGCTGCTGCCACACGAGAGAAGCCGAGAGGAAGCAAAGTGTTATACGAGAAACACACAGGATCTTTTTTGCTAGCTTTACGAGATGGTAGGCTAGACGATTTGAATTTAAAGTCAAATCCATTCTAATTATTTGATATTAAATCTTTATCTAATATTCATATTCATGTCTTCTTTTAAGCATAGTATTCTCTCCGTTTTTCATTTTTTTGGGGGTTTTGCATAGTTTTTTTAGTAGTTAATTGCTAATTAATTTTGGGACGGATTGCCTGATTAGTGCAAAAGACGATCAGGCTTAGGTGGCGGTTGCTGGCTGCTGTCCTGTCCTGTCTTGCTCTCTCTCCCGGTAAATATCAGCGACTGATAACGATGCCTCACCTGCAAATATTTCTCGGATCGTCCGTACATCTTTCATCTACTACACGAGTACATGGCCATATGCATTCATCAAGAGAAAACGCTGCATAATGCAAGCTAACACCGTCCCACTAAGAGCATGTACAACCGTGTGTAATAGCGGTCTCTTTTTATTATCATATAAGTAAGTTTGATGATGTGGAAGAGAGAGAGGAGAGGAAAGAAAAACATGGTTGCTATGCATGACAACAGCTTAGAGTGGACTCTTAACATTTATTAAAGGAAATTTTGTTGCATGACGGTGGAGAAAAGGAAAGAATGGTAGTAAAAAAATATTTGGTGCATTAATGATTAAGAATTCTTATTGTCTCAACTGTTGTAGCAGTATAGTCTCTAAATAATATGTATTAACTAAGAGACCATATCGGACTCTATTTTTGTACATGGCCTAATGCTTCATTTCTGGGCATATATAAATGCTACCTCCATTCCAGAATATAAAATATTTTATCCATGCAGAAATAGTGCTTCGTTCCTAGTGATGTATATAGCGAGAAATAAAGTGTTATACCAATTCCAAAAACACAAAAAAGAAACAATAATATGTTATTTGTGAGCAATTCAATTAACAATATACGGTAATCTAGTAATCCCTCCATTCCAAAATATAAGAAGTTTTAGAGTTGGACACGGTTATTAAGAAAGTACGTAGAAGTGAATGGTGGAGGATTGCGTTCGGATGAGTAGTGAAGGTTGGTGGAAAAAGTGAATAGTGGAGGGTTATGATTGGTTGGGAAGAGAATGTTGGTGGATAAGTTATAAGTTGTTATATTTTAGGACACATTTTAAAGGTAAAAAGTTGTTATATTTTAAGACAAATCTTAAAGGCTAAAAGTTGTTATATTTTGAGACGGAGGGAGTAATAAATTAGACACCACCTAATATTATAAATTTAGATAAGGCTTGCCAGGTTGAGAAAGAGAGGGTACAATTCGTTGGATCGGTTCTCCTGATCCATCATCCATTATCAAACGACCAACGGAGTCCCAATCCATGGTGGAATTCCCCCCTCCATGGTGGATAATATCACAGCAAATCGATGGATTGACCTAACCTAGTGTGCAAAGCACGTAGACTAATGCAATTAGGGTAGGTGGCGGTGTCACCGAGCGAGCGAGCCGGAGTTGACACCACCTGTCCACCGCGATCACGATTATGCAGCCCCCTATAGTAGTACTTTCTCCATCACAGTGTTTAGTTTTTTTCTAAACTTCTAATTTTTCATCACGTCAAATCTTTTATACACACATAACTTTTCAGTCATATCGTCTTCAATTTTAATCAAATTTTAAACTTTAGACCAATCTAAATAGATTTGTTTTGTAATAGGTGATGTCAAATCCATTTCTAAATTGTTTATTTTTTCCTAACTAAGAGAGTACAGCGAGTGACTGTGAAGGGCGGCCAGCCAGCCATAAGCCTAAGCTAACCTAATCCTCCGTCGCGTAGCAAGTTGACAAGGCCAACTTGCCCAGCAACCAGCAGGTGGCGCGGCCGTAGCATGGCGCACGTACGCGCCCACCGCATTTCCGCCCAAACGGGGGAGCTATCCGTGACCGTGCGCCCCTATCCGAAGTTGTTAAGATCATTAGCAGTTCGGAAGAACGTGCTAATGATCTTAATTCAGAAGTCAGAACAGAACGAAGCCCTAACATAGTATGATCCGGACCGGCATCGTCCTAACAACCTCGCGGGCGTGATATATCCTCCCCAGGGTCACAATTCCGACGAAAACCGATCAAATTCCACGAAATTTCGATGTTTCGATACGGCTCGGAATTAAGTTTCGATTGGAATTTCGAAGGTTAAACAGTAGATTTGGTCGAAATTCAGTCGAAATTTATCGGAAACCGATAAAAAATTATCGAAAATTGTGATATCGATGGGACTCAAAATTTAGTGGTCAACCGGTAATGTGATCCTCCTTCCCGCGTGCTGGTGCAGCTCGATCGCGCGCGCACCCGGCGCCGAAACACAGAGAAATCAGAGCGCCGCGGCGACCGGCCCAGCCACAACGACCAAAACATATCAGCATTCAACACGATCCCACGAGGGCACATGCTAAACAGCCTTATCTTTTTTTTTTCTTATGTTTATACTTATCAATCAAATTTTAAATTTTCAGTAATTATTTTTAAATCATTAAGAAAAAAAAATTATAAATTATTTTTTATTTATAAATATATTGTTTGGCTTATTCTCGGTGGAAGGGAAACGATAGCCGTTCCCCAACTGCCGTGGCAGTACAGCCTACAGGTGGTGTACCTGCAGACGGCCGGCAGGCGACATATCCATCGCCGTTTGGTACTCAATCCGCCGTGCACTGTGGCGTACTGAGTTGTACGTACTACTAGTGTAGCAGCCAGATCTTTTTTTCTTCCTAAAAAAGAGGGACGTAACGTAACAACGTAACAGCCGATTGATCAAAAACTACTATCCTCTTCTGCCGCACATATTTTCTAATAAACCAAAACGGTTTATTAGAGAATAAAAGTTAATCTATAGGTATAACTTCTATATATCTGTTCGTAGCGATTTAAAAGCCAACACTAAAATTAAATTACGTTTAAAATATTTAAAAATCATTCAAAAAGTTAAATTTTAGCCTTTTCTTTGCTTTATTAGGCCAACCAATGAGACTCTATATCTAATCTGACGAGGGAAAATAAAGTAAGAGCAAGTTTAATAATAGAACTAACTATGAGCTTATAGCTTATATTAGTGTTAACATGTATAATAGTAAATGAGAGCTATAAGGTTGTCTCTTTTTTTTCTCCTCCTCTCTCTATCTCTCACCTATGTATTTAATGTATTTATCTTAAAATATATGAATAGCTAGTTCTTATATGAGAGCCAACCCTCCTTATTTTTTATATACTCTTTTCTCCACGTAAGTTTTTTACGTAAGTTTATAGTTGGTTTATAGTCTACTTATACTTGCTCTAATGACGGGTAATTCAGATTGTATACCGCGTGAAGCCGTGAAAGTTGAAACAGAGCCGGTGAGTTCCATCGTCGGACGGTCGCCGAGAAGAGGTTATGCAAAATATGCAACGATAGATCATACGTTCCCTATCAAAATCGCGCGTGTTTTGCTTGGGAAGACGTACGCCGTCTCCGTCGACGATTTAATTTGTCCCGTCCCCGCTTGGATTCAATGTTTGTTGCCACTGAACAAGAACCAATAATATGGTTTAGGCATTTGCTTGCTCGCTAAATTACCCTGCCTCGGACATCTTAGTTCACATCGATCGAAGACGACGACGAAGAAGGGGATCAGTCCTGCATGTTAAAATGAGGTAGGAGAGCGCATGTGCAAAATTCCTAGGAATTGGAGTATAGGATTACAATTCAAAGGAATTTTCCTATGTTTCAAACAAGCTACATAGAAAATTTTCCTTAAGTTTTAAATCCTTTGAAATTTCTATAGAAGTACTCCATTTCAAAGGAGCCATAAACCCCATAGTTCGTAGTAGTGACTATTGGTTGTCCTGACCATGATTTTCTTTTCAATGAAGTCCTAAGCATGGTTTAATTACTTTGTAGATACTTTTTAATATTTATTCACTTCTAACCAAAATATAGCAACCAAGTGCTCGAATAGATACCACATAATACTAATATTTAGTAGTACGAGTATAGACAGATCCCTTTATTTAGAATCGTTGAACTATGTGGTATCTACTATGTTGCTACTTTCTTGGTCCCTAAATTAAGTACTAATTAAGTATATTTTGGGATATGGAGTGAATAACTTTTTATGGGAGAGATTTTATATGCTAAATTATAGTATAATTTTTTGAGAATTTTAATACAGACCCTCGCAATTGATTTTGCAATATATTTCGCACAAGCTAGTCTTTTATCCAAGTATGGACTTCACAAACAATGATTCGGTTGTCGGTTGCAAAAACAAAGAGAAGAAAAAACATTTCCCTTCAATCCCCGTGCATTTAATTTCCCTCGTACCACCAAGGAAAAAACCGAAAAATACGTTCCCACTCCCACGCACTTGTCCTGTACGAATCGTCATCACTCTCTTCATTTCACGAAAGCAACTTTGCTAAAGGAAATCAGACAGGCTCGGAAAGACAAACGAGTTTTCATTTTTAAAAAGAATATATTTTTCCTAAAACATCACTTTACGTCGCCTTATTCTTATACCAGTGACACCCAATCTATCCGTAAGGCTAGAAATGAACATCATGTGGACAACGTATTTAGTATATACATAGTCAAGATTCTCACGTACTCCTTCCATTCTAAAATGTTTGACGCTGTTGACTATTTTAAAAAGTTTGACCGTTCGTCTTATTTAAAAAAATTGAGTAATTATTAATTTTTTTCCTATCATTTGATTTATTATTAAATATACTTTATGTATACATATAGTTTTACAAATTTCACAGAAATTTTCGAATAAGACGAACGGTCAAATATGTTTTAAAAAGTTAACAGTGTCAAACATTTAAGAAAGGAGGGAGTATTTCGTATGGTCCTAGATTTACACGGCGACATCCTCTTTAAGACCAAGGCTGAGGGAGCTCATTTCCCTTTTTCGAGTTTTTAATTTACGTGTTTGGGGTATCTTTACAATAAAAAAAAAGTCACAAACATAACTCAAGCAACCGATTACTCTCGCCCTGTTTTAGCATACTAACATAATTTGAGATCTTATTTAAAAAACAGGAATTTCAACGGAGACAGTTTAAATAGGAAATTTTCAGGAAACCATTACAAAAGTTGTTTCTACGTTTGGGTTCATCCCCCCATAATTCCATCTCATCAGTGCGTGTGTTCAGCCGTCCGTAGCTGTTCATTGTCTATCGCCGTCGTCCATCATATATATCGTCAGATGGACGGTGATGGGGATGTAAAAGAGTGACGCTGAACGCAGGAGGGTCCTGTGCGTCAATGTCAGCTACTTGTCTTCTCCTCGAGGCCATATTACCCAAGCTCATGATTCCGCAGTGTCTTTTATCACCATTTTTTTTTCTTCCTCTCCAAAGCTACTACCTCTGTGTCATAAGACACCAACTTCTAGCTTCGAATCTTAATGTTAAAATTTTTATGAGACGGAGTGAGTAGTTAGTAGTAGAAAATAAAAAAAGTAAAAATCAAAGTTAACCGGCTTGGCGACCTAGAATTATTAAATTGAGCGGAGATTATTAGGGCGCCTTTGAATCGCAGGATTGAGAAAACATAGGATTTTGATAGGAATGTAAGTGTAAAACAGAGAATTGCAAAACACAGGAAAAACACAGGAATAACCGTTTGACTGAACCGTATGAAAAACGTAGGAATTGAATGAGAGAGATAGACTCAAAGGAAAGTTACCAAGAGGTTGAAGCTCTTGTTAAATTTCCTTCAAAATCTCTATAGGGTTGTCCATTCCATAGGAATTTCGAAGGATTGGATAGGATTCAATCCTTTGTTTCAAAGGGCATCATAGGAAATTTTTCCATAGGATTAAAATCCTCCAAAATTCCTATATTTTTCCTCTAATTTAAAGGGGCCCTTAATTTGTAAGTCATTCATAAACTGATTTTGCATGCGTGGTCCGAATGATGTGCACAGTGCGCAAGAACCTGTACTTGCTCATCGACGGTTGAGTCATCTCTCTCGTTTTCCGCGCGCAGCGTATTTTTTACCTTAAAAAACTTATATTAATCATTTTTTAAATAATAATAATAATAAATATTTAATTAATCATAAGAAAAAGCGTCAATCCGTTTTGGGTACGCGGGACCTCACCTTCCAGCCCCGTACTATCTTGTTCGAAACAGAACGTGCTGCAGCAAACTCTTGGTTTTATGCGGACAGCAGTGCAGTTGCAGGTTGTTACGCTACAAGAAAGTACGATCTCACACATGATAACGTACCTAGGCACAGTTTGGACTAAGTATATGAATATTATGAATATTTGTCGATGGTTTGGACGTTTGGAAGTTGTGATCTGCAACAACAGTAATTAACAATCTACCGCCTGTGCAAGGTTTTTTCTAGTGTTAACAAGAAGAGATGCGTAAAAGAATCAACAGCTATATGTACATGCTTGTTTGGTTTAGTCGTAACAATACCAATGTCAAAACCTAAACACATGTTTTGGCACTATCAATATTTTGGTAGAGTCCGTACCATTCTAAGTAAGTGAAGTGGGTTTAAATTGATACCGATTGAGATCCAAGTTTTATCAAATTAAGCATGAGCAAGCTTCAAACCAAACCATCATATTTACTACTTCCTTTATTCCAAATTGATCTATATATAGTTTTTTTAGGTTATTCCTAAATGACCTACATATTTGTGATCATCCATTAAGTCTATTCGTTATTTGTGCATTGGAGTAAATGGACATTGATACATGCATCTATGCATACAAGTATTTAAAACACACATGTAATATCTTGATTTGCTATTGGCTAGAAAATAGTGGGGATGATGCATGCATTAAGTTTGTTGCTAGAGTAAATGTAATGTAAGAGAGTTATTAGTATTTCTTGATCTTAGTATACCTATGAAATATATAGATCAATTTGAAATAGAGGGATCAATCCAAAATAATCCTACATCCATGAAGGACAGATCAGGGCGTAAGATTCACTCCTTTTCACTCCGTAGTCATCCAAGAGCATATGCGTGTGCTCTTTGCTAAATCCAAAAAGAAAAGACATGCGTGATCAACAATCGAGAACGAGAGAGAGAGAGAGAGAGAGAGAGAGAGAGAGAGGGGAAACCGCGGGCCCGATTGGGCCTTCCGCCGACTGCTCGGGCTGTTCCGGTGTGCGATGCCGCGGTGGCGTCGAGCGTGCATCCACATCCAATTATGGAAAAAGTCCACTTTCAATCCATCGCCTATGGGCTTACGACCCATGCGCCGCGCCGATGACCGATCTGCTTGCGGCGTCACTGTCACACCATGCCTACCAGCCACCACCCTACCCTGACTTCGGCCTCGTCCCGACAGCATCCGTGTCACTATTCATCGGCTTGGTGGACTTTGTTATATTATTTCCGTCCTAAAATATAATATAAATATTTTGTATCAAAAACTATAAGTATTTTTAAAAATTGATATAGACATTAAAAAAATGATTGAAAAATTGTTGTGATTGGTTGAGAAGAGAAAATGAGATAAAACAATTAAATGGATAACTGTTGTGATTTGTTAAGAGGAGGGGATATGTGAAGAAATAGTTTTTTTTTTTCAGAACAGAGGCGCCAGTAACTTTTAGCTGAGACGGTCGTGCATTTTATTTGCTTGCGTGTGTACGTGACAGCACCGAGCAGTTGCCGACTAACTTGAAGCCGTGAAGCGAGTGAAGCTGCGAAACATACATAGGGAAACAACAGGCTCTCGTGAGGAGAAGTTGACTTGAGCAAATCAAATGGTCCTATACTAGGTTCAATTCTGTTAAAAAAAAAAGGACATCGACGCGAGCCGGCGGGGTTTATGAACGAGTCACCAGATACGTGCCGTAGAGGAGAGAAGGGGGAGCGGCTGCCGAGACAGGAGCAGGGTGATGGCCACAGCGGGCGGAGGACTAGAAAGGGTGGCGGGGAAGAGGACGTGTTGATTGGAAGGGGGTGAAAGACAGGAGGAGGACGCGAGAAGGACGGCAAAGCCCGCAAAGATGGCGGATGGGAAGGATGATGGGTGGCGGGCTTCCGCTGTGCCCCACCTTGTGCCCCCGGCCTCCCACCACACCTCCGGTTCTCCATCTCTCTAGGGCAACAGGCAGTAAGGAGAAGAGTGGCGGGCGACGTGGGGATGGATTGCTGGAGCTACACTCAGTTCAATGAAATAGAAATTTATCGTAGATAAGAACTATGAAGTGGTGCTTCCTTTCATTATTAAATACATTACGTTGAGAACGATAAGATATTTAGCCAATTTGAAACTTAATTTATGACATTGAGAGTGCAATGTTATTAACCTAATATGGAGCAATGGAAATTTAGTTGAACCAAGAAATGGTACTCACTGTGATCGTTGAGACATTAGAGTTAAAAGAGTCTAAAATGTCTAGCCAGTATGGAGTAGTATACATAATACTACCTCTGTTTTATTGAGATTCATAGCTAAAATCTACTGTATAATTAGAAGATGAGTATCATCTATACTCCTTTCAAAATCTTTGGTGATGGTGGCAGTGAACCTGCCACACCACACCACTAATTTTAGGATTTTGCACTTTGTCTCCTGATATTTTTCTGATATTATAGAATAGTCTTGGTCGGTGATTAAAAAATATTTTGCTGTGGTATATGATATAGATATATTATAATATATTTTTTCCACATAGTAAATAATTGGTATTTCACTAGTATAAAGTTAATATTGCTAAGATATCCAAAGAATCTTTCCAAGTGAAAATTGAATCTCACAATACCATCGGAATAGGCCACGTCATCACCCAAATGTGACCCGTCGGGATAGAATAATACCGTTCGATTGGAATGGAAAAAGAAGTAAAAAAACAAACAGTACCGTCAAAACAGGGTGTTCTGGAATCTAGAGTCAGAAATGTTCGAGTGCATCTAATGAGAGGGGCAATAAGAATGAGGGAAAAAAAGACAAACAGCTATGCTTCTCTAGTAAATCTCCATCGAATAAAAATTGAAAAGTTTTCTCATGCTGCACTATTCCATTAAAATATTTGTGGGATCGTCATTCCATTTATATTCAAAACTTACCATCACAAAATTCTTAAAAAAATATATTTTATTTGAGGTTTATATATTTTTCTCAACTAATACACACGTATTATGAAAAAAAATATGTTTGGTGGCGTAACATGCCCACCCAGATTCAGGTGCTTGCATTTACGGCTATTTATTGTTTTAATGTCAGACGATATACTCGGCGATAACATGTTGATTATGGTGACTTTATTGATATAAAGATATGTCAAGTATTTTAAGCATAACTTTTCTGTTTTATATTTGCAGAAAAAATTTGAATAAAACGAGTGATCAAACATTACAAGTAAAAAATATTGCGGGACGGAGGAAGTATGTAAGAAAACGGTACCACACGCCGGTTCCTCTCTGGTACTGGATTAGTACTAGTACCTAACAAGGACCGTACATCAGCTCAAGCACGAAAACCACATTTTGTTGGTACACGCCCACACATGCCGCAGCCGTCAACGGGTAAACCAGCTGCACCAGCAGGCCCCTGATGACCAGGCCAGCCACCAATTGAAAAAGGCAACATTGCCAATATTCAACCAGCCTACTTTTGGACTAAAAGTTTTTTTATTTTACTTTGTGCATGTACATAGAGTTTTTGAAATTTACTCAACTCACTTTGTACTCAGGGCTCCATTGAAACATAAAAATAAAAGATACAAATAAATAAAAAAACACAGGATAAAAGGTCATTCTGTATGAAATCCTATAAAAATTTAAAACAAGAATTTATCGAATTGGTCATTTGGATACTCCATAGAAAACTTATAAAGACTTTAGAGAAAAAGTACCATCAAAGTAGAGTAGAGTTAATAGAAGAGAGATAGAGATATGGTATCTTGGACTTCTTAAAGGAATTCAAAACTTGAGGTTTAAGCTCATGATTGAAATCGAGAAACGCCCAGGGGTCTTTCGGCTAGCTTCACAGGGTGGTGGGCTAGACGATATAGGTTCGAAGAGTCACCCCTTCTAATTATTTAATATTAGGTCATTTTCTAATATTCGCGTGTCTTTAGCTCATGCTTAAAATCTTCCAAGAAGTGGAGGAAGAAAAGATTCGTACGTAACTTTTCCAACCATCAAATCCTACAAACCAAAGGGCATTGAATCATTAGAAATCCTATGAAAATCCCTCGTTCCAAATTAACCCTTAACATTGCAGTTTAACATACTGAAACGTGATTAATTTTGGATGGTTTATCTATATGGAAATTTAGTGTAAAAAGTTGTACTTCCTCTGATCAATGTATGACGTTGAGTGTCCAAGACATTTAGCCAGTACGGAGTAGTATACTTAATAAAAATAATGTTGGCGACATAACAAATCAATGTGTATTAATAATATATGACATCGAGAATACGGAGTACACCCTCCTTTTTTTCATGTTACTTATCTCTTGGTTTTGTCCTTAGCTAATTATTTCTAACTTTGACAATCAATTTTTCAAAATTAGAATATTTTTTTAAAGAAAATATTTCATACGGTGAAGCTAAAAATCATAAATCTTGTCATTAAACTATATAAATTTTTTAGATATTAGTGGACAAATATACACATTTTTAATTTAAAACAAAACTATAATGATTTTGTATTAACACTATGTTTGTAGTACGATTGAACGGCTCAGGCACCATCCCGGTTTTGTGGACTACGAAAAGGGAAAAAAACGTTGCCACGCCGTTTCAACTTTGGTACGGAGTACTACGAAAATATCCTAACATGGATGTACCCCTTTTGTTGGGTAAAATCTAAATAGTGCTCGTGTACTATTTGTCCTTATCATGTTATCTTTTCGTAAGCCGTCCAATTAGTTAATGATAGTCGAGTTACGAACACGTGGCCATCTAAGAAGCGAGTCTATTCCAATGTCAGACAAAGAGAGCGGCATGCCATCTGCCAGTTATCACGTCAATTAACATTACTATATTTTTATATTTTAATAGAATCTTTCATTACTTATATATTTTAGACAATATGTTATTTTTAAAATATGTTTGAACCATTATACTCTACTTAAAATATGTGACAAAGCGAATCTAATATCGAATATGTTAAAGTTATTTAAATTTTGTTACTTCCTTCCAAGAGTGTAGTTATTTCTAATATCTTAAGACCTTGTAGCATTGTAGTTATTTCTGCACACCATAAAAAAGATACTTTTCTCTAGCAGTAGAGTTACTTCTAATATCTTATAGAGATATTTCTAATTTTAAGTGTTAGTTCCCTCTACCAGTGTAGTTACTTCAAGTACCATAGAAAGTTACTTCTGTTCTTTCAAAGTTACCTTACCTTTTTAAGCAGTGTAGTTACTTATAGTATCATAAAAAATTACTTCATACATGATGCTAAATTATATGTATTTATTTGAAAATCGTCCGTATGTTTTACTTGTGAATTTACTATAAATAGCTCCTTATTTCAACTCACTCTCAATGTAATAATTTGTAATGCTATAAAGAGTTACTTCTATTACAACAGAGGTAAGCTTAAGCTACTTCAATAAGTTAATTAAATTACTTTTAAATTGATATATGTTTGGATATATTCAACACTAGACTTGTTTTGTTATATATTTTGAGTGAAGTGTAATAGTGCAAGTACTAGATCTTAAAATAATATACGGTTTAGGAAATATAAATCTCTATCTCTACTATTATAAAAATTGAAGATGTTTTTGTCGGTATTTTGGTACGTCATCCGCGTTTGAGTCGGTTTTTAAGTTTATTCTCTTTTGGAATTACAGATTCATATTTGAGTCGGTTTTTGATTTCGTTCGCTTTTAAAAATATAGAAGGAGCTATATAAGAAATCTTTTTAAAAAAAACTCGCATGCTAACTTGTAAAAACAATATCCAAGAGAATTCTCACAATGAATTTTTCTTTAGCTAAACCGTATAATAATAATAATAAATTTAATATGGCTTTCACCCGTTGCAACGTACGGGTATTTTTTCTAGTCATTAAAAAGTTTAAAATTATATAGCAGGAGAGACCAGTATATTGCTATTTTTAGGAAGGGTTACTCGTTGACACACGCCGGATGTTGTGGTCGCTCTGTTTAACCATGTAGTGGTACTGTGTATAGACGTGTCCCTTTTGTTGGTACACGGCCACGCCGCAGCGCAGCCGTCAACGGGTAAATAAACCAGCAGCTGCACGTTAGCACGTACGCCTGCACCTGACCTGTCCCCAGCCGAAAAGGCAAAATAGACGCCCAAACAGCCCATTTTTTTTCAACGAGAAAACCAGCAGCTAATAAAAGCCGTCTCGGGAAAGCCAAAGCGCGGCCGTTTTCCCGGGTGCCCCACCCCCACCCCGGCCCGCAGGTTTCCGTCACAAAACCCAGCGGCGACCGACCCTGGCCTCGCCCCATGCGTCGTACAGACGAAACCGCAGTCAGCTGCAGTGCCGCCACCAGCTGACCTGCCTGACCAACCAAGCCGGCGGCTATTCATGGCGGCCCCAAAATACCACCCTCCGCCCGCCCACCGTACGCGCGCGCGCTGCAGTCGCGGTGCGATATATAGCAACCCCCACTTGAGCTAGAATTCCCAATCCATCCAAACCCAAAAGCAGAGGTAGCTGTGTGCAATTTCTTGCTTGCTTGGTTTTCTTTCCCCCCCCCCCCCCCCCCCCACTCGGATCGATCTCGTTGTTGTGTGAGGTTTTTTGAGCTTTGGTCGATGGCGTCGATCGTGATGCTGCTGTCGGAGCTGCTCGGCGGGGAGAGCACCAGCGTAATGGCGGCCGACTGGTACATGAGCGGACACAGCCTCCGGGAGTTCCGGCCCGTGGTGGCTGCTCCGGCGGTGGCCAAGTGCGAGCGGCCGGCGGCCGAGGCAGCGGGGGAGAAGAAGAAGGAGGAGTCGTTCGAGGATCTCGCCGCCGTGTCCAGGATCGCGGTCGACGTGATGTGGCCTTAGAGCATCCGTCGCCGCCACCTCGCCGGAGAAGAAGAAAAGAAAATCTATTCTTGAGTTTTTCTCTCTCTTGTTTTTTTTGTTGCCAACGAGGCATGTGTTGTGTACTGTTCTTTTTGAGATCAGATTTGTAAATATACGAAGTGATTCTTGGATGTTTTTCATGTCATTTTGTCATCGGTTTTCTCCTTTTACTCGTTTATTTCACTACTTGTTCTCCACTCTTTTTCACTCATCTTTAAAACCATCACGATTCGGACTGAAGTCTGAACCTAAATTATGCACTTGCTTCGTCAGATAATGCAGTTCCATCATCCAGAATTCCAGATAGCTTCATAATCTCCTTTTAAACTCGTTTCTTCCACCACGTGTTCTTCACTCTTTTTCGTTCCATCTCAAAAACCATCACGATTCGGACTGAAGTCTGAACCTAAATACGCACTTGCTTCTTCAGACAATGCAGTTCCAGCATCCAGATTGACAGGATGCTTCATAAACATTGCAAATCACATGACCTTTTTATTCCCAAATATAACATCAATCACAATCGTTCGCAGTACGCGTCGAACAGCAGCAATTTCTCCGCTGAACTCTGAAGCATACAAGAGCAAGCAGATCGCCAGACAGAGTGCAGAGAGATGCTACGCCAAGAGAGTCCCGGCCATCACAGTGACAGCTTCTCCCTGGATCCGGACTCTCCTGTTCTCGCCGTCCAGCTCCAAGTACAATGTTCCACTCCTTGGCGAAGCCTGACGACCATGGTATGTGCAGTTTGTAGTTATCTTTTTTTTTTTTAAGAGAAGTTACATAATGTTGGCAACAATTGTTTACTCCCTACTTGTCAAGAAGGTGGCAAAAGGATAATACCTGAAACGCCGTAAGTTTTTGTTTCCCCAGCTTTCCACCCCAGTAAGGTGCCAGAACACAATGTGCGCTTCCACACACAGGATCCTGTAAGAGTATATCCGAGTTGTAGTGTTTTAAAAGCCTGTGCTAAAAAATAGACTGCGAGAAGTTTCAAATTTTGGTCGATAAGGGGCATAGAGATTAACTTGCCAAGTTATACCAAAAGTTTCTGAACTCTCAAGGAACGATACAGCCATACAGGGATCGTCATAAAACTATCAAATGCATGATAACAAGTTTATGGGACTGTCACAAGAAATTCATGACCAAAATAAATTTCAGTACTCAGTCAAATTCACACTTTGGTCACTTCACAAGTCTATCTAAAATGATGTTTTTTTTAATTACTAGTTGTCGATAACCCCTTGACTCACCTTGAGGTATTAAGAGGTTCTGATTCTTTGGAGAGATTATATCAGTCATCACTGCATCAATGCCAGTTATTTTCACCTAGTGTGGTAGGAAGATTACAGCTACGCATAAACCAGAACTGTAGAGACTTCAAATAAAAAACACCATATTATATACAGTTAAGTATTGCTTTCTTTTATGAAAGGAGTTAAGTATTGTAGTAATCATGCAAGGTGTAATCAATTTATGTCTCTGATTGGTGAAAAATAGCTTGTGATGATTTAACAATTTTGAATTTAGACAAGCAACATTGGTAACATCGTGACAGCAGAGAATCCTTCTGTACCCATGCAATGACTAAAAAGTGTACCACATATGAGATTATATCTACATATTCTGGAACTAAATGGCCATTTTTAACTTAACAAGCCACATTGTCTGCATAAAAAACTTGGTAGTTGGGTGGAAAGAATCGGCATACCTCATCTATCCCAAATTTTGGGCAGAAGAATCGTGAAAAGAAGTCATAATCAGATCCAGCAGGTGCTGGTCCCGTAACAATAACTCCTCTACCATCACATTTTTTAATTTCATTAATGTTAGGGATAATATCAGCAACCTCTTTTCCTGAAGAAAGTTCCACCTGAAAGCCATGCCAGAATCATTTAGTACTAACAAACAAATGAACAATTCCAACTCCTTCCTCTCCATCTTCTTTTTTTAATAAAAAAATCCATTATAAATTTTCCATCTTTTCAGAAAAGCTTACCAACTCCTCATTTAATATTAGCATCCTTAAAAGATTAGCAATTCTTTCTCTTAGGGAAATAATCGTAGCAGTAGCATTGCCATGGTTCATGACCTCCATTTTAATCTTTGAACAGACATTTTTTAATCATTGACAATGTTGACTCGCCTAATTAAATTTGGACAAATAATAATTTCAAAGCTATTCTACTTTGTAGGCTAAAAATAAAATTGTAAGATTCATTCCATATTTTACTATTTTCATAATAGTGCAGAGTTCAAAGTATTTACAAATTTATTACCAAAAAGTAGGGGTCAAAGTGTGTAATTCAATTGACGTTGTCAATCATTTTAACCAAAAAAAAAAGACATGGTAATATCCAAATGTACTAGTTATGAAGGCAACATTCAGAGCAGCATATCTCAAATTTTGCCAAATTTTGCCGGATGTAATAACTTGTATTAAGGGGATATAAGAGGAAGTACAATGAGGTCACCGGCGGTTGATGATTTCCAAACACTGACGACCTGGGCGCCATTCAGAGTCTCCGGAATCGACAGCGTCTTCGCGGAATCGTACTCCACGAGATCGATCATGGGGAAATCCAGCTCGATGAACAGCTTCTCCTCACCCGGGACGCCGCCATCGCTCGCCGGAGGCGCCGGAGCAGGAACCTTCTTGGCGGTCAGGATGCCGGACCTCGTCACGAACTCGACCATGGCGGCGCCGGCGTGCTGCTGCTTCGCGAGGACGGTGGTGAAGAGGAAGTGCGCGGATGCCAGCGTCGCGTGGCCGCAGAGATTCACCTGCAGACGACGACGACGACGACGACGACGCGTGCGGATGAACACAGGGAACACGCAGTAAGAGGAAACCTAGGGTTGGGGGAAGGGGGAGGCGACCTCGGCGACGGGGGTGAACCAGCGGAGGCGGAACCGCGGGGCGGCGGCGGCGTCGGCGGTGGAGGAGGGGTCGCGGTCGCGGATGAGGAAGGCGGTCTCGGAGAGGTTGAACTCGGCGGCGACGGACTGCATCCACCGCTCGTCCGCCGCCGCCGCGGCATCCTCCCCTTCCAGGAGGCACACGGCGGCGGGGTTGCCCTTGAACGGCTCGGCCGCGAACGCGTCCACCTGCGACGACCGCGCCGCCCCGGCGCCACCGGCACGTCAGCATCAGCATCAGCATCGCGCGGTGGGTCAACAAGAGAAAAAGGGCGGGAAGTGTAGTGGAGAGTGTACTGACCACGGCGTACTGGATGGCGTTCTTGACCATTTCCGGCGACCAGATGCTCTGCGGCGACGGCGGCGACTGAGGCGGCGCGATGAATTCGCGCGCGTGCTGAGGCGGCGGCTGCTCAGCCGGGGCACGTTTGTTTATACTTTTATATAGGGAATCGTGCGGCTGCAGCCTGCAGGTGAATGCTGGTGCTGTGTGCTTCATCAGCAGCGACGTCATGGAGCTTGGCGGCTTTCTGCCCTGGACAAGTGTCACTGACAGGTGGGGCCACGGATCAGTGGAGCCCCCACTGTGTGAGCAGGTGGAATGTCACAGATTAGGGAGGGCCTTTCGCCGATCACAAGTTCACAACCGTATCGGGGGTCATTGGCTGACATCCACAATTAAGGCCGAGTTTAGTTGCAAAATTTTTCTTCAAACTTTCAACTTTCTCATCACATCAAAATTTTTCTACACACACAAACTTCAACTTTTCTGTCACATTGTTTTAATTTCAACCAAACTTCTAATTTTGACGCAAACTAAACATAACCTAACTATAGTGTGCTCGGTTACGTTTAGGGTTAGACAAGTTTAATCAATTTGATAGCTGTTTGATTGTAACCATAGTTATGGTAAGATTATCTTTCAATAAATTATATTACATATATCAATAACTTAAAAAAGTGTAACAAAAATTGCCTTAGACTAGCTAAGATATGGCCAACAATTTAATTGCCTCAGCTTAGGCAAATGTGATAATATTTGTTGGCAAATGGTGATAAAATATGAAGCCCAGTGAGTGGAGACAGTTTATTATGCTAGCTTGGTAGTAGAATTCTCCATTCAGTCAAGATGGAAAATGATCATTCAGTTCGGCTCCCAGACAAACCCAAGAGCCAAATTCATCATCCGTTCTTCACCTACTCCCTTCTTTTTTCTATCCTCATATTTCTGACCAGCTAAAATGATAATCAAGGACAGAGCTCAACCAACAAATTTGGTAAATCCAGTTGAAGTTAGAGCTCACGTCAATGCTGACAAACATGTTGCACGGCAAGCTGATTTGTAACAAGAAAACAAATATTCTGGGCGTAGCAAGGCAGACTACAACATCTTTACATGGATACTCGAGTAGTTGAATTTTTGTTTATTTACTACAGCAAAAGCATGCATGCTGCATGAGAAAACAAACAACGGCAGAATTTCGTTACTCGGATCAGATTTGGTCCAAGATCACCTCGGCACCAGAAACCTTGAAGTCAGAAGGAGCTTCCTCAACATTGAAAGCCTTGATCTTCCCATCGTCAACAAAGGCCGACCACCTAAAACGGACAGCAATACTTTTAGAAGAGAAGTAAGAAAAATCTATCCATTAACCAGTCATATTTCACAATCTCTTAAATGACAAAACATGTAAATTACATTCTCAAAAAAAAAAAGTGTACCACAGCATGAGCTGTCCATGGAGATTATGGAATGGCATTTCAGGCTTAGCCAAATGCATACATTGTGTCACCAGAGTACTATTTACAACAAATGAAAGGGAGCACACGAGGTTCAAAAGTGACTCAATGTTGAATGATGTTCAACTTTGCGGAATCACGCAACTACATATTCCTTCAGAAAAAAACATGCAATACATACACCTGGTGAACCATAATTATGTTCCAAATATGCACCTCAGCTCTTTTGTTTGAAATTTCAATGCACCCATAGATAGTTGTGCAGCTAACAAGGGCATGCTAAAGTGCGACACTTAGGAAGTGGTTTGGATTCATTTATTTGAGTCTTTTGAGAGGTTAGCCTCAGTGCAGTAAATTTTGTCACAACAACAGCAAAATCCATTGGAAATCGAATGAATAAGACTCACACTTAAATCATGTATAGGCATGTGCATATGCAGCTTGAAGTAATTGATCATTTACAGTCATGAATCATGACAGTTTCAGTAGGGAACATGTGTAGATTAGCAATGCAGCCAATGCAGAATGCGTCTCATTACATTTCTTGTAGTTAATGGGTTATTATAATGTCCTTGACAACATAAAAACAGGCTCAAATATGATAGTGAATGCAATGCACTTTGAAGAATAAAGCTACAGTAAGGAAAAGGAGTACTTGAGTTAACCCATGGTAAGTATAAGTTTAACACAACGATTTAATTAAACAAAACAAAGCAAAAGGCAACTGAAATACGTTGTTTTATGTTCAATTTTAATTGTATAAAACAGGCAGCAGTTTTAACTTTTTAAGGACATAAACCAAGTTAACCAAAGTAGAATTCATTGACCTGTGGGAACGGCGGCCAAGCAAAGCAGCAGAGAGGTCTACTTCCAAATCCAAGCTTTTGTGGAAACTCCCATCAAAATCACCATAAAATTCAATCTGGTATCAATATTACAAAATCATAGCAGATGGTTAAATTTGAATATTATGTGATTGTGAGCAAGTTTGATATGAACGATATCTGCGCGGACTCATGGGACAAGCATTCATATACAATAGCCATCTACAATGGTACGAGACTATGATACACTGGTCCTTATTATTTCAAAGTATAGAATATATAACTATTACTTCCTCCGTTTTATATTATAAGACTTTCTAGCATTGCCCACATTCATATATATATTAATGAATCTAGACATATATGTGTGCCTAGATTCATTAACATTTATATGAATGTGGGCCATACTAGAAAGTCTTATAACCTAAAATGGAGGTAGTATATACTTGAAGCATGTTTATGATTCTTCTTACATTAAAGTGTAGACTAAACAAATCAGAAGAAAAACATAAATAAATTTAGGTGAACTTGAGGAGATACATGAAATTAGCTTTGCAATTTACTGTTTTACAGGTTATATGATGAAATAAGCACATTACTGGTAGACATGTGCAGCTTTCAACCATTACGAGTTACTGAGGCAGGGAGGGAATACAATAGCATTCAGCATTTGTATTGTGGATAAAGACCACCAAACACAAAGGTGGATATTAATATACCAATCATGATTACTAAATATAATTAGATTAGCAAAACATACAGCGTGTTTAATGCATTTCTTACTATTTAAGCATATAGAATGGTAACTCACAGCATCTTTTGCCTGTAGCTTTTCTGCCCATCCATTCAGGGCATAAGGGTCATTTACAGAGACACAGATAACAGAGTCAACCCCTTTTGCTTTCAACTTGTCAATGTTATTTTTATAACTAGGGACGTGTGCCTGTGAACAGACTCCTGTGTATGCACCCTGAAATATGTGGTAAAGATAACAGTCACCTATATTGTCAGATCAATAGATCATTCAGAAAGAGAATCGTTCCAGGATATAAGAATTTGGAATAAACGATGAAAAATGTTAGACAATAAACAAATGATATCAAACATATAAAGCTTCATAAATACTAAAAGACGGAGTTAGAGATCAACTAGGAATTTCAGTAGTAATGCCTTACTGGCTGGCTCTGAAAGCAGAATTTTGAGGGTAAGTAACATGAAATTTTTACTATTGCAATCCGGAACCATGTTACCCTCACTAAATTGTTTTATTAGATGCAGCACCCTGTTTGCCGTTTAGAGAATAGAGAGGAACTGAAGAAACGGAAAGTTCTATTACACGAACAAGAGACTAAAGCCATATCCAGCAGAACCATTTCACCGGTGGGCACCACGAATACCCGGCAAGAGAACTATTCTCAAGTCTGGCATTTCCTACTCCTTAACCTTCAAATGTTGGAATTTATCTTGAAAGTTGAAGTAATCGATGCCCAAACTACCTCTTCGCCATGGCCCATGGCTAATGTATGTCACTGGGATGACAGAGGCTACAGGAAGACGAATCCATAATCCCCAATGCACATTCAGGATGAGTGTATCCACACAAAAAGCAACAAACCGAAGGCCCTCATCTGGGTATCCAAAATGGATAGAGTACGCATGAATCTCGGGAGGAAGAGGGGAGGGGAGAGCTTACAGGCAGGCCGAAGATGACCACTTTCTTCCCCTGCAAAAAACACGAGGGATCATCAGAGTTGAACTGGGTTTGCCGCGCAGCAGCAGATGTAGGGGATGGAATTAGCGGCGGCGTACATGGAAGATGTCCTTGAGAGGGGTGGTGGAGAAGTTGGTGGCGACGCCCTCGTCCCAGGAGCGGGCCTTCTGCAGCGACACGCCGGGCGCCGCCGAGACGATGTCGGAGCCGGAGCCCACCGACGCGAGCCCCCTGGAAGCCCACCTCGCCGCCGCGGAGCCGCCTCCCGTCGCCGCCCTCAGCAGCGCCGACGCCATCGCGTTCCTCCGCTTTGCTTGCTCGGGGGATGGGGATCAGGTTGCGTGCTGCCGCTTTTTGGGAGGGGGAAGGCCGCGGGGCGTTGTTGGGGTGGGCAGTGTAAAACTGGGTGAGAAGTGATAACCGGCAAAACCAGTGAAATTTTAGAGAAATTCTGTCAAAATCTTGAATTCTAGTTTGATTTTTTCTTTCATTGGTCGGTTCATCGGGCAGTCTTAAACCCTTGTTTGATGAATTGATGCTTAGGAGTCGTTTCTAACCGCTACAACTATTCTTGCCATCGTCAACTCCCTCATGCAATCCGTCCAAATTCTAGTCTTAAAATTTAGGGTGCATTAGGTTACCGGCTATACTTAGCCAACATGTACCAACAAAAGTTATCGTGCTTATTTATGTTGAGACGATCAAATCCAATGTGATACCTTAGACCTTAGAAAGCCTTAAGTCCAGTTTGGAAGAGCTTTTAGCAGCTGCAGCTTCTCACATAATTTTTAGCTCCTTCCAACAATACAGATTGTCGCTAATATTTTAAAAAACCTAACTTTTTCAGATTCTCGAAAGCTAGCTACCAACCAATAATTCAGATGACTCGTCGGCTGATTGTAGCTGAATTCTTTGTAATCTCACCAGCTAAATAACCGATGGACACCTCTCAAATTATCTAGCTCCCTAAGCGGCTCGAGTTCGATAACCGTTTATTCAAACAATCCACGTCGATCAGGAAAGAATCTACTGTATCAAGAAATAGCAGAGAGGGGGCAGCGGAACTAAAGAAACTAGTTGTGACCACTCTTTTCTATGAATATATGACAGAAAATTTTGTAAGAGCTCAAGGGGCTTCAAACATTTACAACTTACGGATCATCAGGGAGACAACACAAACACGTCCGAAAACTGGGATATTTATACTCTTTCAAAACTGGCGAGCAGTTAAGCCGAGATAATCTTTACACACTTCAAACCTGACAAATGATAATACTTCTTATCACCACAACAGAGAAAGGGGGAGGAGAGAATGATGCAAAAAGAAAAAAAAACATATATGATACTTCGCAAGCTTTGATACCACCAAACAATTGCGATAAGCTATAGCTTCTCCATATGACACCCACTCTGTTCTGAAGATGGCTTTGCCACGACACAGAGCAAGACGCATATGAAACAGCGTGTGGTAGGCTCTACAGCTGCATGCGGACTGTATAAGACGGCCTCCGACGCAAAAATGCCGTTTCACAAATTCATGGAGCTCAACGTAGGAAACACCTCCCTTCAGGTCTGAAATACGGATAAGAAAACGGTTAGCTGCCATATGCTTTTTTTCTTTTTTTTTTACATTTTCATCAGAACAGTGCCTATAAGAGAGATCTACAGGATTAAGCAGACAGTTAAAACTCTTTTTTTGTTAAGCAGCCCATAGCTACAAAATGAAATTAACATGGCATGGAAAATTAATGTGCATTCATACCGAGGTATGTTACATGCTACTCCCTCCGTTCCATATTGATTATGAGAAAGCAGAAATTCTAAATTCTAAATTGACCATCACATAACCCTGGGTTTTAGGGTACTAAAGAACCCGTTTCTTATACATACAGGAGTTAAAAGTCTACATTTTTCTTGATTTTTTTTCTCCACCACATACTCATTAAATAAAATACAAGGAAGTTAAGCCTTCCTACGGAAGGGAGGGAGTATAAAGCAACACCAAAGATAATGTGGGCGAAAAACCGATTCTCATCGATATAGACGTGGTTTACATTTTACACAGACTTCTTAATCTTAAAAATGAGCAGACCACACTTCGCAAGTATTATATAAACAGAGACTAGAAAACTGAGTCAACCCTGTGGACTGTAGCCAAGTTCACAGGTTGGCAGTTCGAATACATCAGATAAATAGAACTAGATTGACTTTGCATTCCTATTTCAGTGACAGGGATCCTATTTGAATTATTTGCAAAAGTTTTAATATGTGGTAAAAGAAGTCTACCAGGCTGTTGCCTCCTACAGGATCAAAGTGTTTTAAGGGCAAAAATTGTAGCACATCATTATTTGATATATGACTAAGAAAAGGGCACAAGATACATCCAAGAGCGACATAGAATACTTAAAGATTTCCCCCACATAGAAACCATAGAACACATAATGAACAAACAACGAAAAAAAAACAAGGCAAACCTGTTATGTCGAAGAAGGTAATAATATTCTCAGTTGCTATCCATTAAACTTTATCAGCACTGTCTGGCTCATCAGGAACGTGTCGCTTCCGATAATGGAAATAAAGAAACTGAAGAATAATCTGTGATAGATGATCAAGGGTATCTACAAACGGTAAAATAGTTCCCAAAACTCCAATAGACCTTCCAAAAAGGAACATCCAATGCAGAATAATGCAGTTCTCTAGATGCAAAGGAAGCAACAAATCAATTTTTTATTGGAATAGATGCATGTATGGAGGGAGAGAGATGCAGATGAATCTAAAGCTCTGCGAAAAAGAATAACTGATATGGCAGTATGGCGCACAATAGTCTTCAGTTAAATTCCAAGGACCAGTCATTTTATCTTGAAAAATTGTTAAAGCATCAGACATACCCTTCTCAGTTACATATGAGTTCAGATCTAGGATGTACATAAATTCCTGCCTTCGGGTTCAATGAAAGAACATAAAGCAAGTAGGAAGTATTGGCTCTAAAAGTAAAAAGCTTGCAAAAGGATACAAAAGTATCAAGCAAAACACATCCTCCAGCATCTACAAGCCACGGTAGATTCGGCTTAAGTTTTGACCAATCCATGCTTTTCACAAGTATACTGCATTGGAAAACAAGAAACGTGAGAACAGTAAAAGTCCCTTTTAAAATTGCATGCACCTTATATATGTTATACGGGAAATCAACAGGTCATAATAACTAAATCTAGATAAAGTTAACTTCATATATTACCTTCCAACATATGTCACATTTCCCACTAATGCAAAAGTAAACATTAGTGGATTGAGTCCCTGAAAGAAATTAGAAGTCAAAAGGAGTTACACAATAGAAGGGAAAACATTTGCAAACAAACAAAAATAGTAGTTAGTTGAGTAGATGCAACAAAGCGATCTATTTGTCTTAACAAAATATAAACAATAGAAAATTGAAATCGGTCTCCACAGTAAAAATGGCGATGAACTTGCCTCAGCATTCCCTCTTTTCATCTGCAAAGTAGAGACATGTCAGACATATCATTAAAATTGCACTGCTCATTGCCTAGAAAATATTTGATCCATCCATCCAAAAAGTATAAGGTGTGTTTTACTTTGTTAGGGAAAGGCTTTGACAAAGACTTACTCTATTAGGATAAAACTTTTGTGACACAAATTTTATGTTAGTAGATATGTATTCAAAAGCATTACTTATGACTATGCTTTTGTATCGCATAAATGATATCCTAATAGAGCAATTATTGGTCAAAGCTTTGTCCTAATGAAACAAAATACGCATTATATTTTTAATGGGGGCAGTAACATTTTAAGATCAATCAAAATAGCCATATAATTTAGTGCCAGAAAAGTATTTCCGGTAATAAAAATAAAATATACAAGTGACAAAGTTTCATTTATTCAATATACAATTTTTTTTTCTACTTTCCAAGTTTCCAGAAACTCAAAATGCACTTTTTACCAGTTGCCACACAAAATTGCCATGAACACATTTCTCCTAATCTCAATATAGTAAGAAAGAAAAAAACATTGGGCTATTTGTGAAGTATTACATTTAACCAGATCTGGGGAAGTCGTCCACCCATATAGATTACCGCCATAGCCCAACCAAGGAAGCTTCCAATTCCACTTCCACTGCCATTGCTGACAGATGAATCTGCATGGTCATCCTATGAAAGAAGATTATAATGTATCAACCACTGTTGCAACTTGCAATTATAAAAAAAAATCATACTAAATTAGATGTACTCTGGAGCTTACTGCCAACAGTAAAAGCCTTCTCCCGACAGGTATGACAATACCATTTGGCACCTCTTGATGGGTTGTTCCAACTAAAAAATGCAAAACACTCATACCCAAGAGAAGGGACATCCACGGTACCTTAATTCAATTTCGAAATGTTTTAGTAATTCAAGCCTCATGAGATAACTAAGAGGGTATTGCAGGATTTAACTTACCACTGAGAGAGAATTCTTTATTAAAGGAGATGCTGCATATTGTGCTGGGGCAAACTCACTGACCAAGGATTCCTTTTGGTCATCTATTTCTGGTGGAGAATTTGTTTGATGATAATTAGCCGACCATGTGCCTGACATTGGCACTGGGCTGCTTGATAGAGATCTTGCTGACCTGTAAAATAAAATGGGCACCTCAATGCTTCTGAATTTCTACATATTTTTTATAATGCTTGATCAGCAAGCTATTGTCCTCCTATAAGTACCATATGGATGAAACAAAGCGATATTCTAAGTTCTTATCCAAGCAAACGAAGGATGGTAACTTCAAGGATGAAAATACGAGGAAACATTATGATTCAAGAAATTACGTGTAGTAGTATTCACTGAGGCTGCTTGGGCCATGTCGATGCCGTACTATTTCTGTATTAACTGTAATTGGAGAACTTGTTGGAATAGGGACGGTTGCACCTAGGTGGCTATTGTTTATGATTTCCCCAATAACCTTGGGCCCCAAAAGCTTTTCTCTCAATGAAGCATCAGCACGCTGATGCCTCTGAGGCTGCAAATAACAGAATATATATAATTAGGAGAGATGGAAAAAGTTAAAGCTGCCTGACAATTTCAAGTTAATCTGGCCTATGGTTGAATCAACCTTAAACAGATTCATCAAGGATAACATAATGATACAGAAGACATATGCCTAAAATGACTAAGCAATTAAAGGGTCGATGTATTGTTCAGAAAAGGAAAATAGTACACTTTACGAACACATGAAGGCAGTAGTATAATTTGCATATGATGGTTGAAGTGGCAATGCATCGCATGTTAAAATATCCATGTAGAAGCAGATGAGAACATAATAATATGCCACATCTGATGCAGTCACCTTGCTTGTTGCCCTGGCTTTTTTTGCTTTAAGACGATGATATATGTGGCTATAGTATACTGTCTGTCCAGTGAGAATAACAGTTGTGATGGTGTATAGCTGCATTCCAAAAGGCAAGTTTTTGGGTGTCAACAACCACAAGAAGAAATTAAACAGCAGAAATCCAGAAACCTGATTTGGTGCCTTACCAGAGCCATGTAAAATTGTGTTGGCAGCTGCAATACATATAGAACAAGATAATTAGATAAGGATGATTTGAAGAGAGGTTTTAATATAACCTCATGGGTAAATTTCATCACATCAAAAACTGTTTAACATATCACACGATAAGCAAACAAAAATCAGATTTATCTGCCATAGATGGCATCCATAGATTTATGATCTATCTGGAACTCCTTTTCTGGGCTAGAATTGGAACACTTGTCTAAATGGCTACTTTCAATAGGGGTGTAATTATGCTTTATCTAGTGGTATTCACAAATTATACAACTCAGGTATAATAACTCTGTATCTCTAGTTGGAGGAGGAAGGCATGATTTCAGAAGATTAGTGAATTGTTTCCCCCCATGTTTGTAATGACCAACTCACTACACTGTTGAAAGGAAATACTACTAAATCCTATGAGAGATGCTCATCAAATCAGAGCAAAAACAAGTGGCCGTAGGATATTATCATGGCAAACTACTGTTGTAGATGATTAAGAAGTTGTGGAAATAATCTTACCGTCTCAGGTTCCAAGAAGCAGCCAATAAGGTTAAAAAAGTCCCTGCATAATGGCATAAGAGTACAAGAGAACATCAAGCACTGCATTGCACATAAAACTGTCAACTACAAATATTATATATTACTAGTAGTATAAGTCTCCTAGAAACATCAGGAACGTGATGAAATGGCTCACCCAACAATCCATGTCATTAGAAAAGCAAGGGAAAGGCCTTCTGTTGACTTATGCTTGTAATTAGTTATGATCTGTGGCACCTCAGCAACTCCCCAGCTGATGACGCTTAACAGTCCAAGAGTCAGTGCCATGCCATCCCTCGTGCTACAAAGGCAGTACTTCAGGTAGGTTTGAGCCCATTTTGCGCAATTCGCGGCTGACGGGCAGCTAGGGCGATGTGCTCCCGCTCCACTGAAGATGCCCATTTGTGCTCCAGACCTGAAGCAAAATTGCAAGGATAAAAGGGAGAGTGTGTCAAAAGGTTGTACAGCCGCTTGGTTGTTTACGGCACTCTTAACTACTTTACATAAAGAGTAAACAGAAAATGTTTTTGGAGCCAAATTTTAGCTTCCTTCCTGAAAAGTAATCATATTGACATGTGAAAAACAAGTTTTAGTTTTTCCTTTTACTCTCTTATACTTATTTTATCAGCAAAAGACGGAAAGGATCAAATATTCATACGTCTGAAAAGGCAGAAAGCCGGCATAAATTAGTGACCATCACTCTCGGATTAGAAATGCAATGATAGGCAAATAATTAGTCATCACACAGTACTACTCTTGCCAGCGAACAACCATAAAAACAGACAAAAATAAAGGAACCGTAAACACGGACAAAAATAAAGGGGAGAACCGAACAAATAATTTCCTATAGAAAGTGGGGAAGCAAAAGTAGGAAAGAATATAAAAGAGGATATCCTCATATTCACCAGAAATCATAAAGTGGCATGAAAAGAATAAGAATAAGAAAGAATATCCACCGTAAAAAAAATAGTAATAATTTACAGCTTGTTTCCCGGCAATAAACATGGAGCATAATTAACTAGTGCACAAATCTGAACCAGAATTTGGAGATCCTTGTCGACAAGGACTTGGAATGTGCGAGTGGTCTCCATGCTCTCTGGAGTGTTCTCCTCCACTGTCCACACAAACCAGCCCCAAAGAAAGAGCCGAACGACATGAACAAAAACCAATTATTATTTCTTTTTAATGGTTCCCGTCCTACTCGGCTTTCCCCTCCGCCATTGTTGCAGCGGGGCTGCCTAAACATGGCAATTGCTCCGCCCATCCCGACGCGTATGATGGAAGACTAAGGTGGTGGCCAGAAGCCGCATCAACCATGAATGAACCAATTAACCGAGGCACATCGAGGAATCAATCACAAACTGTAATCCAGTAAACCGCTGCGTGTTCATTGTTTTAAAGAAACAAGGGGGGTAAATCGTCGAACACAAGGCGTGCGTGCGCGTGGTGGTCTAATGGCAATGCGTAAGCGTCCCCCCCCCCCCCCCCCCCCAAGCGACAAGAACAACCTGAAATCAAATCGGAGGCGAGAGAAAACGTATAGTACCACCCTAGTACCAATCTCGCCGCCAAGAACGGACCCTAGTGCGTTCCCCGCCGAGGAAGAAACCAAACAAACGGAGCAGGAACACAAAAAAAAAAAGAAGAAGAAGAAGAAAAATCTTGCGGTGAACACGGAGGAGAGAGAGGGAGAGGCAGGGGTTCGTACCGGAGAGAGAAAAATCTCTCACTGTATTTTTTTAAAAAAATTTCTCCCTTGGTCTGGAAGTGACGAGGTGGAGTTGGAGAAGAAGAGAGAAACAGAGAGGAAGCAGGTGAGATGGTCTCGGTCTCTCGATCTCGCTGCATATTTATCGCCGGGGCAGCGATGCTGCCTCGGCCTTTGCGGGGGTGTGGCCCCCCGGGCCCGGGCCCCCCGTCTGCCGTTGCGAAGTTGTATGATACAACCAACCTACGACGAGTCTTAAAAAAAAAAAAACCAATGAATCTGGACATTTTTTTTAATAATCGTCTAGATTCATTGTAGTGATTTATGAATTTTTTTATTAAAGGAATACAATAAACAACCATACAAAAGTTAGTTATGGTGTATGTGAAACCGGAGCTATGTTTAAGAGAAGGGGAATAAAGAATTGAGAATTTACATAAACTGAGGTGAATCATTAATACATGATTTATTGAGTATTAATTATTTTTAATTTTGAAAAAAGTGATTTGTTAGGGTTATGGATAAGTATAACCGTAATAAATTTTATCCTAGGAGTTATGAGATATACGGATACGGTATACCTATCCTTTTGAGTTAAGGAAATTGTTAAGTTGTTAAGGAAATAATCTCTACGAATAGAAGGTGTCAGAGTTATATTCGAAGGAGATAATGATATTAACCTATCGTATGGGGTCCGTTATCTCCGAGTTCTACTTAGATATTAAGGTGATCTGCGGTAGAAATAGAGCCTCCCTGAGGGGGGTGCTGATCATCAAATCTCAATGCAAGACATCTACAATAGCAGAAGCAATCCGGAGGACTTGAAGCCAATTCGCTGATAGATCTCATCAAGGCACTCTTGACAAGGATATCGTCGGTAATTTCGGGATTCCATTGTTTTGTATTGTACTATGTAGTTTTCTTCATAATCCTATATAAACTAGATTAGGGCTATTAACTTGCGAGGAATCTGAACCAGTATAATCTTTGTCTTCTATATGCTTGATGTTGTATCGTGTAGATCCTCGTACCAACATACCCCAATATCCTTATAATACGGTCCTTATAATACGGTCCACGGGTATCCCGTCGATATCATTAATATGTTTTTTAAAACAACTTTCTTATAGAAAGTTTATTAGAAAACATATCATTTAACAGTTTGGGAAACGTATGTGAAAAAGATACCTATTTGCATAAGTAGTATACGAACTTGGTAGGTGGGTGCAATTTAGTGCAACAACTTAAAAAATGTACAGACTGGTACATGAACTTGGCAATCAAGTGCATTTTGGTCAAAACGTTGTTACATACATATGATTCAACCTATTTTGTTTGTTTTACTATAAACATATATTTTTTAGTACAATTGAATATATTTGACTAGTAGAATCTCTTGGAAATTATGTTACAACAATTTTTATGCACCTAGTTTTAATGATTATTATATTTTTCGGATTAAAATCGACAAGTTATTTTATTATTACAAGCAAGCAAAAACAATACATCTAGACCACTATTATTTGACACTCATTATAACTTATTAGATTATTGGCAATGATGACTTTTTTTTACTACGTGGCTTAAAAGGTGTGGTGCCTAATATTAATTTTTAATTAGAATACACATACTAGCCAAGTTGTTGTATCTGATCATTTTTTAAGTTGTTATACTAGATCGCACACACCTATCAAATTTATATAGCATGGATGCAGTTTAGTCTATTTCTATGTTACCTTTACGGCTTTACTGTAGGCGTCGTTCCTAGAACACATGGGATATAACGTGGCTGGACTGGACTCTCCCGTGTTCCGCAGGAGCCCATGCGTTATTGCGCGCGTCTCCTAGTGCTCGGTAGCTCGCCCTTCCCCGGGTAAAAATTAAACGGGAGATCAACTGACGGACGCCGACGTGGCATCGCCATCTACGGCCATGAGCCCATGAGCCAGCCAGGCGAGCGATGCCGTGCGCTGCGCAGGCGGTGTCACCGTGTCCGCACGCATGCAGAGGCATTTGCGTCGTCGTGTCGCGGCGGAGGGGGAAAACGATCGACGAGCGAGTGAACAACCGGCACAATTCCATGGCCGGCCCGCACAACTGTTGAGGAGCCATGGGGCTAGCAAACAGCTCAAGCTCACCTCCTGCTCGTATTCCCTCTGTCCCAATATTCTACATCTAATATATGATTTAACTATTTAGATTTATAGTTATAAGATATGTTACATCTTATAAATAAAGGGAGTAGCAAGGTTTAAATTTTCAGAACCATCGACTTCGGAACAAGTTAGACGATTGTAGCTTCGAAATCTTTGCCTTCCACTCTTTCTTCTATACATACTCTCTCCGTCCCAAAAAAAACACTAATCTAGTATTAGGTTTGATGTTTTCTAGTAACGAATCCGGACATCGTTTAGTAGAAAACGTTCCATCTAATATTAGGTAGTGTTTTTTTTGGACGGAGGGAGTAGAAGAAGATGAACATTGAACAATTCTTAACTCGATGTTCCCAACTTCACTTTTTCGTTTTTCGCACACATATTTTCTAATATGCTAAATGGTATATTTTTTAAAAAATATTAGTTTCTTTAAAAATATCATATTAATCTATTTTTTTATTTTTAATTAGTACTTACTTAGTTATGGGCCAATGGCCGTTTCATTTTACATGCTGGAAGGGTTTCCAATGCAACACCTACTCCCGAATGCACTCTAAAGCAACACACACGCTTTTAAAGCCACTAGCAAAATCTTCACCAACCAATCAAGTGAGCCTAAGGTGGCCGCTACGGCACTGCCTAAGGTTTACAATCCTATTATTGAAAAAAAAACTCATAAGCTATATCTCTAATTTTCTAAAAAGAAACATTAAAATCATGCTTTTTTACTTGACTGGAAACCGAGTATTTTTGTGTTATCGAGCCAGCTCAAGAAGTCCGACCTGCAGTAACATTCAGTGATACCAACTTAGCCTTAACAGCAGGGTTCACAATTCCGACGAAAACCGGTCGAATTCCGCAAAATTTTGAGGTTTCGACATGGCTCGAAAGTAGAAGCCGTCTGAGATTTCGTTGAGATTCATCCAAATTCAAAATTGAATTGATAAAAAAGGAAAAAATCAAATAAAATCTTATATATGGTATGATATTCATAGAACCTATTGGGATATAAATTTTTGAAAAAAAATTGATGTATTCTGTGTATTTACTAAAATTTACAGTAGGGAAGAAAAGAATAATGAATTAAAAAAGGAAAAAAAAAATCAGTTTACCTCTTTTTCTTGTTACCGATTGAAATTTCGACGATTTCGCTCAGAATTTCGCCAAAGCCGACCAGTTTTCCTGAGCTTATCGGTAAACTCGGAGAATTTATAGTCAATTTTTAGTTTGTGAAATTTGTTCGGAATCTACCGGATGTCGCGAAAACCGTCATTCTGCCAGAGCCCGAAACAGAAGGCTATCTCGGAATTGTAAACCCTGCTTGATAGAGTACAAGTTGTAATAAGTTGGCATACCATATAAATTATGGTAGAGAAATGTGACAAAAAAAAGTTGGCCCAACCTAAAGATGAACCATCCAGCCAACATGTCACGCCCAGAAATTCCCGAATAGAATTCCAAGCATAATGTGCATTAAAACCCCTGTCCAGGACCGGCCAGGGTACGCAAACGACAAAGTTGACATACAGATCCACGTCTTATAAACATCATAAAAGTCTTACATAAATGCAGCGGAAATAAAAAGATAACTGGAGCTAAGCCTTGACTTGGACGGCAGCGGGAACACCACTCCACAGGCATCCTCGACGGCACGGACGAAGCCTACTCCTCGGAAAAGCCACCATCTGACGTATACTCAAACTCTGGGGTTGGGGAAAATAGAGCAAGACTTAGTACTACCCACTGTACTCAGCAAGTCATACCGGAACCGGGGGTATGATGCAGGATATAATCGAAGGATAGCTAGAGCGGTTCATTTGCATAAAAGCGAGCATTTATAAACAATAGTTGAGAGCAATAAAACAATTGTAATAATTAATCAATATTAACCATCCACTGTCCAGCGCTACTCCATGTTGCAACAGGCCCAACCATCCACCTGAACTAATCAATTCCATTAGACTAAACTAGGGTGAGAATAATCACGGTGAATCTGGTTGACCGCCCATAACCGCGGGCACGACTATTCGAATAGTTTTACTTTGATCAGAGGTGTACAACTGTACCCACAAGACACAGCCCCACGACACGTTACCGTGCGCCGACATGCCACCACAACATACCGGAAAGAGGCCGTGACAAGACCCTTCGCATAACCCCCTCTAACCAAGCACACCACACCTCAGGTTTCACCCCCACTCCTTGCAAGGCAGCGGGCAGTCCCCTCTCATGCCTAGGTGAATCCGAAAGCCGTATAGGCCGTCGCAGGGCCCATCCGAACTCCATCACGCTCACCCTTGCCTGAATGCGTCAGCTAAAGGAAAGCTACACTACAAGCACAGCCGTTGCCCACGCTGGCTTATGGTAAGTACGAGGAATTCTTTCAGGGTTTCCCGCGAACCGGTCCTTAATTGCCATGGGCGCGACCATCAAAACCATGCACCCACAGCCCACCATATGGTATATTTTAATTGACCAACACCAGGACGGTGGCACTAAACCAACATCAATACTAGAATCTGAAGTCTATGCATTAATGTGATTCTCCCATTGTGTGCTAGTTAAACTAAGCATGGCTAAGCAATCCCTAGTCCATTATCTAGTCATGTTATATCCCGAGCTAACAAAGGAGCATGGTACAAATAGCATGGCTGAAACAGTAGGTAAACATCCCATGGTATCATTGTAAAACAATGCAGTATTTAAAGGAAAACAATAGACCATTTGCAATATAGGATCAACATGTTCAAGTGACACGCATGACTTGCCTTGCTTTGCTGCTGGAGGGACTTCGATAACTATCTCAAAGTACACCGGAGCGTTGGGAGAGCCGGAATCTAAGCAACATACAAAGCAAACAATACAAACAGGCCATAAGACTACTGAAACAGAGAACAAACCATTTTTAATGGATTCTTTGCATTTTTCTTGATTTACTAAGACTTGAATGGGCTTAAACGGAGCACGGATGAATTTTCTATGAATTTTAGAAGATTCACTGTGTTTTTACTATAAACAGAAAAAGCCTTAAATGATTTATTGCGCAATAATTAACCCTGGAGAGAGAGAGGGCGGCGCCGACAGGCAGGCCCTACATGGCAGTGGCTCGGGATGCCAGTCCGTGGTGGACCGGGTCCTCGGACTGGGGAGGAGGCGGGCACCACGTGGCGCACACGTGGTGCCGACGCGGCACCGACGTGGCAGCCACGCGGGCGGCGGGACGAGCGGCCCCGATCTACCACCCGGTAGATCGTACGGCGGAGGCGGCTCGCGGCCGGGCGCGCATGGGCACGGCTCAGGCCGACCCGGCGGCCATGGCGCATGGCGGCGCTACCGCGGGGCGGCGGCGGCAAAAGGCGGCGAGCGACGGCGGCGCGACCCTGAGCGACAAGGGGCGGCGACGCTAAGAGGGAGAGGGGAAGGACGACGGGGGGGAGGGGGTTCTCACCGAGAGTTCAGCCGGCACGGAGGGGCGACGGCGAACGGCGACGAGGATCGGCCGAGAGACGACGGCGAACAATGGACGGTCTTCGGAATGACCTAGCGAACAAGATGAGAGGGGTTAGAGAGAGAGAGAGAGAGAGGAAGTTGGAAGAGGGCGAGGACGCCGGCCGAAGGTGGCGGCCATGGCGGTGCTCACCAGCGCGCGGTGCGGAGCGGGTGCCGGCAACGGAACGCGACGGCGAAGGGGCGGACGGAGTAGCGCTCGGGGCGGTGAACGCAACGGTGTCGACGGCGCAGCTCGGCGCGGCGACTAGCGACTGCTAGCGGCGGCCGGAGCAACGTCGGAGGCGGCAGAGAGGTGGGCGGCGGCGCTAGAGCGGAGGAGAGCACGGGGAAGCTCGGCGAAATGGGGAAAAGTGGAGAGGGAGGGGTGGTGGTGCTTAAATAGGGGAGGGGCTCGGACGTGGCCAGGAGAGGCGGGAATCGCCGGCCGACGTGGGAGAGTGGGAGAGGAGAGAGAGGTGGGATTCGAAATTCGAATCCCGGCCATCTCGTGGGCGCGGGCGAGCGGGAGAGGGGGTTGAGGGGGCGCGGAGAAGGCGGACGCACGTGCGGGCGTGGCCGACGTGGCGTAGGGAAAGCGGGCGCGGGCGGTTGCGAGGCAGCGGCTGTAGACAGCGCCGGCCGGAGGCTGGGGACGGGCCCGACAGGTGGGCCCCACCTGTCGGTGACCCGTGGGGAGGAGGGGCTCGGGTGGCCGGCTGCTGGGCCTTGGCCTTCGGCCGGCCCAGCGGGGAGGGGGAGGGAGAAAAGATGGGCCGACGGCCCATCAGGAGGAGGGAGGGAAAAAGAAAAGAAAAGGGGGAAAAAGGAATTTCCAGGATTTAAATAATGCTTGTTTCTCCTTTTTTAATTGATTAAAATTATTTCTAGAGCTCTGAAAATTTCACTAAAATCTTGTTAGCATATTTCGACATGTAGAACTCAAGAAAAATTCCACATGCCATTTCCAATTATTACTTGCATTAATTCACTTAGGGTTTCTTTCTTGCATTAACACAGGTAATTTCTCGAGACCATTTATTAATTCAATTTAGGCTCAGGAGAAGACTTCAGGGTGTGACAACACTAGCTACTCCCTCCATTTCATATTATAAGTCAATTTGACTTTTTTTTCTAGTTAATCCTCTTTTAGGTTTGATTAAGTTTATGAAAAAAATTAGCAACATCTGCAACACCAAATTAGTTTCATTAAATACAACATTGAATATATTTTGATAACATATTGTTTGTTTGAGTTAGAAATATTGCTACATTATTCTATATAAGTTACCGATGTCGCCGCTAAGAGCATACATTCCCCTAAAACCAAACAGATGGAGCAGGGGAAAGGGAAAAGAAATCATGTGATGAACGCGAAGAAGGGGAAGATCCGAAGAGGGGATCGTACCGATGACACTACTTGCTTCTCTCTTTCCATGGTCTGGCAGTGATGAGAAGATGAGGTGATGCTGTGACGACGAGGTGGGAAGGCAAGAACCGAAACCGAGACATATAAGAGCAGGCACAATAGCAAGCTATAAGGCATCTGCAAATATATTTTAAGAAGTTAAATGAGAAGAGAGAAGAGCAGCGAGTTACAGATTTGTAGCCAGTTATAGCACGGACTCCAAGATACGGTGTGTGTATGACAGATGGGACCAGATATTAATGGTGCAATATGTAACTATTATATAAATGAGCTATTAGATTGGGTATAGATAAATTAGACCCAGTAAGAACCGGCCGTCTCTTTCTCGATCTTGCCGCGATTTTATCGCCTTTGTTGCCTCTGCCTCTGCCTCTGCCTCGGCCGGGTTTGGCCCTCCTGCCTGCCTTGCCTTTGACCCTGGGCTGGGCATGTGGCTCCGCTCGCTCACTCTTCTCATGTCTCTCTCCAACTCTCATGTCGTTGCGAAGGCCATGTATGGGGTACTAACATATGACGAGTACGAGTCTATTATGACGATACTCGCCTTAGAGGTCACTTTTTTTTAAATGTTGCATATGACCTCTTTCTTTTCTGACTAAACTACAGATTCCGTCGGTACGATTTTTCAAACTGCTAAAATATGTTTTATGCAAAAACATTTTATATAGAAGTTGCTCTAAAATATCAAATAAATCTTTTTTAAGTTTTTAATAATTAAAACTCAACTAATAACACGCTAATGACTTTCTAGTTTTATTTCCCCTTAATTAATCCTCATCTTCATCACTTGCGAATAGTAGCATTGTATTATTTTGAAGTTTCAAGTATTTGATGATGTTTTACTAGGTTATTTGTAAATGTTTCAGCAAGTGTTTCTTTTTTTATTTTTCAACAATTACAGATTCGATATATCACGCGTGATATAAAAATATTTCAATGAAACCAAGTATTTCACAAATATATTATATGTTTCGTATGACTTTTAAATGTTTTACTCGTTGGGACTTTATGTTTCATGTAGTGATAACCCGATATATTTTTTAATGTTTCACTTGTCTAAAACATGTTATTAAGTGGGTTGAAACAATAATTTTATAACTTAGGAAGAACGATTGCTTTTTTAGACATATATATCCTTCCGTCAAAATATAATCATGTAAGATCGTATTATGAAGATTTATTAAAAAAATCAATCGTGCAATTAGATCGTACATTGATATGTATTTTAGAAGAAAAAAAATATTTAAAACAAGATAAAAATGAATATACATGTAAAAAAACAGAGAAATGATTAGAGGACAAAGACTGCATGCGGTGGCACATGCAGTGATATACAAACGATAGTGTTAGTCTAGCAGGCACGTGGTGGAACATAAAGATAGCACGTAAGTAGGCAGGATGGGCATTCGATATTTGGTGAAATAATGCACGTCCGGCGTGAAGACTCCTCGATTTCGGAAATTTCTTCCCCCGGCCTTCTGGGCCATGGGAAAAAATCGGGCGTTTCATCCCTCAACCCGAGCGAGCAGAAAAAGCAAAAAGTAGAAAATCAAAAGAGTCATCATGCAAGGCTTCAATCGTGCATGCAGCGTGGGACTCTGAAATGGACATGTGGTGTATGAAGAATGTGTTTTTGGTTCACGGACGAGGTTGGATGGGATATGATAATATTAATTAACAACAAAATAAACTAAGCATCCATAATAAATCCTAATCTTAAAAATAATAATCACTAGTTAATAACACAACATGCTAACTATCACTAATTAGTTGCTAATGATCGCAGTTAGGAAAGGCGGATGATCTCTAATGTTTAGTGTAGTGATGACCCAATATATTTTCAATGTTGCACTTTTCTAGAATATTTTATTAAACGGGCTGATACAATATTTTTGTAACTTGAACATAACTGCTGCTTTTCTGAGATAAATATATCATCCGATTAAAATATAGTCATGTAAGATCTCGTTATAAATATTTAATTATAAATACAATGATGCTATCATGGATATGCGTTTTAGAAGAAAAAAAATAGTTAAAGCTAGATAAAAAATGAATATGCATTTACTAAGAAAAGACAGAAAAAATTTGAGAGCAAACACTACTTGCTCTGCGCTTGCATTGGGCGGCACATGCAATGGCATGCAAAATGATATCGTTAGCCTAGCAGGCATGTATGCGCATGAGACGTAAGGATAGCACATACTTCCTTCGTAAAAAAAAATTAACTTCCTTCATAAAAAAAAATTAACTTCTGAAGTTTGAATTTTATCTAGAAAACTATTTTTTATCATCTTACCTACCTTTAGTACGTAAAACGAGAAGTTTTATTCCTTCAATACTCTTTACCTAACTACTACTCTTATTACCTTTTTAATAATTAAGGTTATTTTAGTTATTCTTAATCTTCACTAATTTCATCATGGGATGCTATAAATTGAATTTTTTTTTAAAGGATGGAGTAGGTAGGCGAGACGCGCGCCGGATATTCGTTCAGCGCAGAGTCTCCTCTATTCGGGAAATTGCTTCCCATTGGCCGTTCGAGCGAACGGAAAAAATGGGATGCTTCATCCCTTAACCCAAGCGAGTAGGAAAAGCAGAAAAGTAGAAAATCGAAAGTGTCATAATGTAGTGCTCCAATTGTGCGTACAGTATGGGACTCATGAAAGGGACCATCAGATTGAGATGGACATGTGGTGTATTAAATCATTTGAATCTTCAAAATTCACATGATTATTTTCTTAAACCATTTATCTTATCTATGTTCTAATTGTATCGTTAAATCCGTTATAATTGAATCTTTACAATAAGATTTTATACAATGATATTTCAATATATTCTCTTGCACTTGTCCGAAATATTTTATTAAGTGGGTCGAAACAATATTTTCATAATTTTGACGGTTGATCTTTTGAAATATTTCAATCAAAAAATAGTCATGCAAAATCTCGTTAAAAAATTTAGTTACAACAAATACAACGATATAGTCGGATCGTACAGTGGATCATCTCTATCGGACTGAAATCTTCATCAGTGGCCTTGTTTAGTTCCAAACTCCCAACTTTTTTATAGCATCAAAACTTTTCTACACATATAAGCTTTAATATTTCTGTCACATCGTTTTAATTTCAATAAAACTTTTAATTTTAGCGTATACTAAACACACCCTGGGTTGAAAAGGGCTTCCATCGCGAACCAAAGTTAACAGGTGTCTGCGCGCGCCTGGTGTTTCGCAGATGTCAGTGGGCTCCGTACGTGTGCGCGCTCGCCCTTCCCCGGAAACAGCTGGCTCGGGTAGAAAACGGGAGAAGCGACGTGCACCGACGTGGCGCTGCCATCTCCGGCCAGGCAGAGGCGATGTCACCGTGTCCGCACGCATGTGACATGTCGCCACGTCCCACTTCACCCAGCGGAGGAGGAAACGACGAGAAAAGAACCACCGCGCGTCAGAATTCCACACCCGTAACGTACACCGTACGTTCAGCACTCATGCATGTGGGCTAGCTGCTGCCGACTGATTGCTACTAGGCAAGGCCAGGTTTATTTCTTAACTTTTTCTTTAAACTTTTAACTTTTTTATCATATTTAAATTTTTCTACACACACAAACTTTCAATTTTTCCTTTACATCGTTACGATTTCAATTAAACTTCTAATTTTAGCGTGAACTAAATACACCCAAAATTCATAACCATCTACATGTAACTTTCACCACCAGGCACCAATGGCCACAGGCACCAAGGACCCGTTTGGTTCACGAACGGAATTTTTTTTTGTGTGTCACATCGGATATACAAACACACATTTGAAATATTAAATGTAGACTAATAGTAAAACAAATTATATGATTCCGCCTAAAAACTCCGAGCCGAATTTATTAAGCATAATTAATCCATCATCAGCAAATATTTATTGTAGCACCACATTATCAAATCATGGCGCAATTAGACTTAAAAGATCTGTCTCGCAATTTACACGCAATCTGTATAATTAGTTTTTTTTTTATATTTAATACTCCATGTATATGTCCAAACATTCGATGTGATAAGATGAAAAATTTTTCTTTGGGAACTAAACATGACCCAAGTGAGAGGATCGAAACTTTGGAACCTTCGTCTTCCACTCTTTCTATAAAATATGCTCAAGGTATTGCTCAAGGTACAACAGAAGATAAACAGTATAGCTCAAAGGTATTAAATAGCGTTGTAGTGGCTGCTACAGTGACAACGGACCTCTATCACTACCGCTATGAGATAGCGAACTGGAGTTAATATTTTGTTACTTAGTGGATGCTATTGCGCGCGTTCGTTACTGTAGTCCGCTATCGGTTTTATTACCCGCTAATACACTTAAACATGGTTCTTTATGTATGGATAGGTTTAATTAAAGCCTACTTTTATATCTTATTTATTTATGTTATTTTGTAATTCTTATGCTATAAAATGTTTGAGTAATTAAGCATGTTGCCTAAAACTTGTAAATTTCAAGTAAAGTGTAATTTTATGATTTTAATTTGAATCTCGCAATTGAAAATTAGCGTTCGCAATAACACCCACTATTCAGACACTATTTTGATACCCCATTATCTACAAGTATTTATTATCTTGTATAGCAACCTTTTAGAGATCACTAAACCTTTGCCAACCAGTCGTGTGATAGCCTGATAGGTTTAAGGTAACAACTACCAAGGGTTTAAAATCTTGTCATTTGACTGAAAAACCACTTGTGAGCGATATCTCTCATGTTTCTCGTAAAAACCATAAAATCTGAATAAATTTTGTCAAAAATTTAAATTTTTGTTTATTTTTTAAACTTGACCTGGAAATTGAGTATTTTGTGTTATCGAGCCCTTCCAAAAAGTATGGTTTTCACGAAAACAAGACCGGTTTTCATTGGGATTATATACTGATCTACCATTACCTCCGACAGTGAATCATTTGTACCGACTTGGACCAAGTAGAGCACAAACTGTAATAATCCGCAACACCTTATAAAATGTGGCATAGAGATATAACAACAAGGATAGACATTGCTGCCACACCTAAAGATAAATGGTTGTTCTCCCACTCGCTGCTAGCTATCTTATAATCCATAATTTTATGAAACGGTCTCTAACCTGGTGGTTACAAGAGTCTCAGTCCTGGGTTCGACTCCTCATAGGAGCGAACTTTTCAGGATTTAATGGCATTGCACTTTCAGTAGTAGGCAACGTACCCGTCGATAACGAGGTGCCTGTGGTGATTTCGTCATTCTCAAGGGTTTACCGGCCCAGTATTCGAAGATGCTCATAGGGGTAGGGGTGAGTGTGCATGCGTTGTGAGTGTCTGTGTTGTACTGTGTAATTCTAAAAAGTTCTAAATTTTTTTAAATATATAGCCTTTTGTTAGGATAAATATGACTATTTTTGCTAATTCGTAAAGGAAAAGATACGATAGTGGAGTAACTGGTGCATGACTATATTTAGTGAGAGAAAGAAAATTATAGCCTAGACAAATCTAACTAAATTAATATTTGCAAAAAAAATATTATCAGTCTCTGTAATAATATTTATTTACTCTAACTCTGCGCGTTCACTAAGGACATATGCGAACATTCTGCAGCGGATGATTGTTTTGTCAAAACTTTAGCTTTCAATAACATTTATATTTAATTTTAAGACACGGGAACATGATGTATAAATTTCAAAAGTAAATTTAACAAAATTAAATAGTTAATATATATATATATAATATTAAAAAAATATAGTTAAAGATATTTTTGAAGAGTAAATTTCACAAAACTACATGTTTTGTGGTCCAAGTTGCAGAAAACCATATACACTTTGACACTTGGTACTTAAGTACATATATTTTGGTTGTACATATATTTTGGTTGTGTAGTTTCACAAAACCACACTATCGATGAATGGATCCACTCGCGAGATAATGTGATTGTTTCACCTAGGACGAGGACATGGCATGCTATTACCAGCCATCGCACGAAATTAATAGGATGCCACGTCCTCATCCTAGATGGAATAACCACTTTATCCCATGGGTGAATCCATTCAGTGGTAATGTGGTTTTGTGAAACTAAACTACTAAAATATATATACTTAAATATCAAGTGTCAAAATATGTGTGGTTTTTTTACAACTTGAATGTAAAATTTACTCAATTTTTGAACACGCCGGTGGGAGTACAATCGTAGCGTACACCCCGCGAGCGGTGCGATCGCGATCGATCCGTGGCGCGCGCGTCTAGGTTGCCACTTGCCACGGCACGCATGCGGCAGCGTCGTGTCGCGGCGTCCCAGCGGAGGAAGAAACGACGAGTAGAATTCCACACCCGCACGCTGTTCAGTAGTCATGGGCTAGCTAGCAGCTCACCCACTACTACTCAATTTAATTTTGAAGTTATATTTTTAATATATTTTCAACGTGACTTTTTTAGCGTTAATTTTTAAATTGCTAAAAGTTTTATACGTAAATTATTTTTTATCGCTGATAAGCTGTTATGATTTATAATAAGTGAATTCAAAACCATCGAAGTAGACAACACACGGTACCAGTGGAGTAGGTCAATTTGGCTGCTCGCTCTGAATCGCTGGAGATAGAGCAGCATGGAGCAGCAATCCAATCAGCTCTACGCTTCTCACAACCTGTTCATGCCTACTCTCTCCGTCAATAAAAAACCAATCTAGTATTAACTGTGATATATTCTAATACTATTAATCTAAACATACCTCTCAGTAATACTACGAATCTGAACATATCTCTCAGATTCATTGTACTAAAATATACCATATCCAGTTATACATTTATTTTTTTTGGACGGAGGGAGTATCTGAAACTCTAAAACTTCTCATCGAAAACTATTTCACAATTTCAGATTTTTTTTCCCAACGAGGATAAGTTCAGTTATCACCATCACGCAGGATAGGCACAGACAATGCTGCTCTCGATCCATGCCAAATCGCAATAGACGAAACAAATTCAACCAGAAAAAAATATGAAAAACATTAGTCTCAGACAATTAATCATCCACATGCCAGTATTATTTGCACCAGAAATTTAAATCAGGGTGTCAAAAGAACGGATTGATTAATACGTACAAAATGTACAATCGCAATAATTAATGCCCTCCCAAGTAATTAGTAGAACATGCCTAAATGCAATAATGATGAGCGATTAAGACAATCCCCTGAGCTGTCAGGTTTTGTGTTCGCTGCACATAACCTAATATTCGATCTTTTTCATGGGGTTCAAATTCAGTTCATCCACTAGGTAGGTCTAGTATGCACACACACCGTCACTATGATTGATCCACATGAAAATGATAGTACACTAATTTTGCTGGATTTTCATGCGCTGGCTGTCTACATATGCCATCACCAACTTTTCTTTTCTCAAAACTATTATATCTGCAGTTTCGTCAGTTGTGAAGAAGGCCACTTTAACTTGGTGGCCTTACGCAATTTGATAATGACAATAATGAGGCCATCACAAATCATATGTCTGTAAACTTCTCTCCTGTGTTTCATGCGCACGTTTTTTAAACTACTAAACGATGTGTTTTTTTTAAATGTTTGTATACGAAAGTTGTTTTAAAAAATCATATCAATCTATTTTTTAAAAAATAAATAAATATTTAATTAATCATAAGAAAATATATCGCTCCATTTTTCGTGCGGAGGGAGTGAGTTCCCAACTCAAAAGATAAACCTACACAGCCTATGTATTGCTCCACCAGATAATTAAAAGAAACCGTAAAGATATATCAGAGAGAAAAAAGAGAGGTGGATGAATCATCAAAGCATATCCATTCGCATCGGGAAAGGACGATGCTCGTTGGGATTTGGCTGTACCTGACTGACAATGTTCGTCGCAACGCGAGAACCAGATAAGAGCAAGTTTAATAGTATAGCCAACTACTAGCTCCAATTTATCTATAACCAATCTAATAGCTCATCCATATAATAGTTACATACTACACTATTAATACTTGGTCCCACCTATCATACACACACTACGTCTTGGAGTCCGTGCTACAGCTGGCTACAAATCTGTAGCCCGCTGCTCTTCTCTCTCCTTATTTATCTCCTTAAAATATGTTTGCAGCTGGCTTATAGCCTGCTATTGTACCTGCTCTAAGGCTCCATTTACTTTCACAAAAGTTTTCCCAAAAATATCACATCGAATTTTTAGACATATATATGAAGCATTAAATATAGTTTAAAAGAAAAACTAATTGCATAGTTAGGGGGGAAATCATGAGACGAATCTTTTGAGTCTAATTAGTCCATAATTAGCTATAAATGCTACAGTAACTCACATGTGCTAATGACGGCTTAATTAGGCTCAAAAGATTCGTCTCGTGGTTTTGAGTTATGAAATTAGTTTTTTCATTCGTGTCCGAAAACTCCTTCCGATATTCGATCAAACATCCGATGTGACACCCAAAAATTTTCATTTCGCGAACTAAACATACCCTAAAGCTAGCTTTAAGCTTGGCTTTGCTCTTGTTGTTTGTTTCTTGGTCACTTTCTTCCCCTGGATTGATGGATGAGAATATAAGATAAGAAACGGATGCAGTTACCATGGTGCAAAACTAAGGGCTTATTTGGAATGTAGGGTTAAAAAAAAACACAAGAATAGAAAAAACATAAGAATACGATAGGAATGCATGTGTAAAACATAGGATTTGAAAATACAAGAATTTCATAGGAATAGAGGATGTCAAGATGAACCATGAGAAAACACAGGAAAGATGATATGTGCAAAGTTAATTAGAGAGTTAACCATAGTCTTATCCTAAATAATAGCACTAAATAATAAAAAGAAGAAGCCTAATGATGCTCAAGCCTTGCATTAGTGGCATCATGGCTTCATTTGCCTCGATCCTACGCAATGGGAACGCAAACAAAGAGGTTTGAATGGATTTTTTTTCCTGCAGTTTTCCTATGAAATTAGCACCGTAGGAAAGTTTTCTCTATTTTTCCTAAGTAAGAATCCTCCGTTCCGAATACATAAACAATACTAATTCCTATAGGAATCGAAATCCTCCGTTTTTCCTCCATGAATCCCTCGATCCGAACAAGCCCTAATTTGCCATAAGGGTTAGGCATATGCGTATTTGCTTGGCAGCGATTCATCCCCCGAAATAACGGGGCCTGCTTGGATCGAGCTTTCTCCCAATAATGCCATGTTCTGATGCTAGCTCGATCGCCGCTTCCCATTTTGAACATGACCTTTGTTTGTTCTGTTGCGCTTTGTTTTGCTTGGTATGATGGTATCAGGTAAGGCGCTGGTAATAAACACAACTGCTCCGAGACCACTCTACAATTATACTTCCTCCGTTTCAAAATATTTGACGCCGTTGACTTTTTTAAATATGTTTGATCGTTCGTCTTATTCAAAAAATTTAAGTAATTATTAATTCTTTTCATATCATTTGATTAATTGTTAAATATACTTATATGTATACATATAGTTTTACAAATTTCACAAAAGTTTTTGAATAAGACGAACGGTTAAATATGTGCTAAAAAGTCAATGGTGTTAAATATTTAGAAACGGAGAAACTATGTTGCAACAAATTTCCAGGCAGAAGAGTGCATATAACCTATCTCTACTACTTGAAAAGAGAAGTCTTTTTGTTCCTTTCCCTCCGCAGAGCAGGCTTCTCTTTCGTGAGTGTCACCCTCCTTAAAACCCGAAAACAAGTTGAATAATATATGATTTCTCAATATCCACACTCCGAGCCAATCCAGTTATATGGGCATATAAGTTGATAAATCAATGTCAGTTACTATAGACGAGCATATTGCTAGTCTATCTAAGGAGTAATAGTGATGCATAATATCATCAAGGAAATCTTCTGCTATTCAGGATAACATATCGATGATACGAACTTGTATGGTCTGCTGAATAAATATAAAGATAAATCCATTAATTGGTGAAACTTTTTGTCCAACATCGAATAACTTCTTTTATAATCTAATCCTCCAAATTTCTAGCCTTACGGTAAAATTTTTTTAAAGAAGTAGGGCATTAGAGCAAATGAGAAACACCTAGACTAGCAAACAATCGCTCACCATCACCACGCTTTCACCGGCACTGGAAATCACCACGTTTAGCCTACCCTCCGTCCGGCATAGCCACTCCCCGCCATGGCTGCCTACCTCGCTCTCCACCGTCCAAGTCCAAGTCCAACACTAGTGTTGTGTCGTGACTCCGATGACAACACACACAGCCGATTCTTCAGTGTTGCCCCTTGTCCGCCGAGGAGCTCACCAAGCCTACCCACCATCTTCTCTCTCCCAACCACCTCAAGGGCCTCATCATCCTAGGCTCTTAGCTCGCCTCCTGTATTCGCTAGAAAGAACATCTTCAACAGCCTCTCTAAATGACTCTCTAAGCTAAATTTTAGCCATTTCAGCGAAAAATGTGCTCCAACAGCCTCTCCAACCGAATGGCTAAGCCATCCGGCTGGCTAAAACCCTTCCTTTACTAGCCAAATTTGGCCAGCCAAAAATCACTGGCCATCTGTGAGCCCCCCACACACATTCTGGCTTTCTCACTCGCATGGCCCCCCAGTGCCGACGTCACCCGCCGCAACCGCCGCCGCCGTCCGCGACCTTCGCCGTCGTCCACACCGTCACCTCCCTTTCCTCGTAGCGGCTCCTTCTCGTCCTGATCTGCACGCCCACGCTGCCGTCCTCGATCTGCCGGCACAACGCCGTCGTCGTCGGCCTCCTAGTGCGGCGAGGGAGGGAGGGAGCGACGGCTGGGCGGCTCAACGCCTTCGCCACTGCCTCCACAGCGTCGCCGGCCTCGACCTTCGCCAGCTGCGCCGTCACGCGCCGCAACCGCCGTTGCCGTCCGCGACCTCCGCCGTCATCCGCGTCGTCGCCGGCCGCGCCGTCGCCTCGCTTTCCTCGCTTTCACCGTCGCCTGGCACGAGCAGAGGATTGGAGAGAGGGGAAGGAAGAAGAAAGAGGAGGAGAATGACAGGCGGGGTCCATTGGTTAATAGAGAGTGAAATGTGGAGAGTCTGTTGGAATAGAAGACAAATTTGACTCTAAATTTTTATCAGGCTGGCCAAATAGGTATTTGGAGAGTTAAAAATAGCCATTTTGTTAGAGATGCTCTAAGGCACTCACCGAGATTTGGTCACCGAAGTAAAGGAAGAAGTCTGATCTAAATCGGTTGTCTTTTTTACATGGCAAAATTTGCTGTAGGACACTCAGAGATTGTGGCATTAGCTGTGAGACACCCGAAGAACATGAACCTTTTCGTGGCCATTGTAAAAATGTGGTAATTAGCTGCTGGACACTTCTCCCATTATTTTATTATTCCTAGCCAAAACGGAGAGAGAAAGAGTGGTGAAAGTACCAAAAAGCCCCTGCGCCATTTTGCTTATAAACGCTGGTCGATATGATTAAACGTCGCAACTTTCAGGCACCAAATCGGTTCAATGATGGATGAACAATCGGCTGGCTACTATACACATAGAAGTACATAGTTGGACAGAATTTGTAGCGTTCATAGCTTTCATATAATTGGTGTTAATAAACTGTCACGTATATGTACTTAGGCGTTGTGTAATTAGTAGCATTTTCCCGTGCGCTTCAGCAGCACGACCGGGACGAACGGCACAGCAAAGGCGTAGGGGTCGACGGCGATGGTGCCGCCCCTCCACGGCGCTGGCATGTCGGGCGCCGCTGCCACCCTGGCCACGAGCGGGCCAGACAGCGCCACGACATAGAGCTCCACGAGCCGCCACACGGCGCGGCGGAGCCACCGGAGCCCGATGTAGGCACAGCCCGCGGCCTCCACCGCCGCTGCCTATCCGCGTGTCGCTGCATGTGCCTCCGCGGCCTCACCTGTGACTGGATTACGCGTTGACGACGAGCCCGTATACAACGATTGATCCATCTCACTACTTGATTCTTCCCCTGCTGCTCAAATCAACCGCTCGATTCCACTGCTGCTCCCCTCTGTTGTACTTTGCTCGAATCCGCTAGCGGCCCAGCTCGCCAGCCACCTCAATCTGCCGCCGCAGTCATCGGAGCTCACCGCCGCGCCTAACCCTAGGGTTTGGAGGAGAGGGGATCATCAGACTGGATATGGAATGTGGGTCTGGTTCGAACGAACTACAACGGGTTAAACACTATTGAGTATTGACCCAAGGGCAAAGTTGCCTTTTACAAATGTTTCTCTCTCCATTTCGGCCGAAAATAATAAAATAATGGGAGAAGTGTCCAGCAGCTAATTACCACATTTTTACAATGTCCACGAAAAGATTCACATTCTTCGGGTGTCTCGTAGCAAAGACCACAATCTTTGAGTGTCTTGTAGCAAATTTTGCCTTTTTACATATATATTTTTAACGATATTTTTTTCAATCCATATTTCTTTGTTACATTTTTATTGTGTTCATGTGTTTTATTTTGTTCAACCGGAGCCCTCTGTCACATCGATGGTTTCTTGATGTTGCAATTAGTAGTTTTTGTAGTGTTATATATGGTTAAAATATTTTTTATTAAGTGATAAAATATAGATAGGGTCCGACCTGTAGTAACGTCCAAACATTAGTCCATTAAGGAACGGAGGAAGTATATACACGTGCTTGTTTCAAGTGGGACGTACTACTATCAGATAACCCGTAATCATATTCCGACCCAATTGAAATCTGATACCGGGCTGGGCCGTATCCATTACTAGAATGAATGTACGGCCCAATTGAAAGCTTACTCACGGCGTGGCTTAGCCCAAATCGACCGACCGATCGATTCCAGGAGCGTCGACCGCCGCCGCCGCGCCCCCCCCACACCCCCCCCCCCCCCCCCCCCCCCCCCCCCCCCCCCCCCCCCCCCCCCCCCCCCGCGGGCGGCGCGCGAGGCGTCGTCGGCGGAGAGCGCGCTGTGGTGCGCCGCCGCCGCCTCGGCAGGAGCGGCAGCGCCGCCTACGCCCTTGTCCGTGTTGAACAGTACTACTACCATATAAACAGTCCGTCGCCGGAGGTTCTGCTAGGGTTTCGGCGAGCGGGGTGTGAAGTGGGCCGTCCGCCGCCGCCTCCGCTTGGAGCTTGGCCACCCCTCGGCAAGGCCGGCGCCGCGCTGCTCCGCCACCTTCCCCTCTCCCAGCCAGCGCGCGTCGCCGCCTTCCCGGAGTTCCTCCCTGACGGATCCCGCAGGTTCCTTGCTATTAATCGTTAATTTTTTTTTACTGGGTGATTTCATGTTCTTGTAAAGAATTTCAGGGTAGAAATCCGAGTAATTTCTTCTCTCTCTGTTGATGTTTTTTTCCTTCAAATTTTCTGTTCATGCGTATCTACATGTTTGTACACCCAAACTTGAAACTGTGCATGCGCTGGCATGCGCATCACCTTCATGCCCAAAATTTACATGAATTCCTTCCAAACATAGTATCACCTTCATGCCCAAAATTTACATGAATTCCTTCCTAACATAGTAAAGGAAATGGTAACCAAACAATGCATTCCTTCCAAACACAGTAAAGGAAATGATAACCAAACAATTTCTTCCTTTCATTACTGTTTGCGGTTACAGACTCTTACCAAACGCCACCTTAATTTTAAATCTTGCTCCAGTTTTGCACCTTATTTGACATATATGCACTGCTGTATATTACCCAACCCCATTGTTAATGAGGAACGTAGTAGATGTGTACTACTATACCACAGTATATTATCTTTTGGGGTTTGAAAGTAAGCCTTGTTTCCATGAAAAAAATGTTCTGACATCCTTCCTTTGTATCGAAGACCTTGTTTCAATTAGTTGTTTACATATTTAACGCAAGCTCACTTGTGTGGTACAAAATCTGTAATGCTATTATGTGCTGTAAGTATAATATATTTTACCATTCTTTTATGTAGTGCAACCTGAAGTTTTTAGCCAATGGTTTCTGAGATCAGCTGTATTATTCAGATTTATGTAGTGAAACCTGAAGTTTAGCCAATGGTTTCTGATATCAGTTGTATTATTCGGATTTATGCCGTGAAACCTGAAGTTTAGCCAAAGGTTTCTGAGATCAGTTGTATTCTTCGGAGGAGGGATAACAATATTTGTGTTCTTGCAGTTGGCTGACTATCATTTGAGAATGGACTCACGATCACCAAAATTTCCAAGGAGAAGTCCTGATTCCAAGGATAAGGACTCCGATAGGAACAAGGAAAGAGATGACAAGAATGATTGGGACTCATCAAGAGCATATGGCTCTGAGACTGATTGCAAGGAGGAAATGTGTGATAGCAATAAGAGGAAGGGTTTGACCATGGGGGAAAATGTTGTTGACAATAGCAGATCAGTGGATAGAAGTCATGAAACTGAATTGCATGTGTTAAGAGATGATCGGCAGGATAAAGCTGTAGAGATAAAAGATATTTTGCATGATGGAGTTGCAAAAAGTGACTATGCTCAACGCCAGATAGACTTGGATAGTGAAAGAAGGAATGGTATGGGAGATAACTCAAGGGTGGATGTCCTGAGAGATGACAAATTTGACAGCGGAAGGGACAGAAATTGGAGCGACAGAACACGGGAGCCTGAAGGATCTAAGGACTATGTGAGGAATCGTCAGTGGCAAGATTCTAAGGAGGCAAATGATTCTGAATGGAAGAATGCACATGAAAGACTAGATGGTGGGAGTTTCCATGGGCGAGCTGGTTACCGGCGAGATTCTAGGGGTAGATCTGAAAGTATCAGAGGTTCTTCAACCTATGGAGGTCGGTATGACAGTTCTGATTCAATAGAGATCCGACCAAATAACAATCTTGATTTTGGACGAGAGGGCTCTGTTTCTGGAAGAAGATATGATGTGGGAGCTCATCGGGATGCAACACCTGGAACGAATGGTGATAAATCCGCCAATCCTGAAGCAGATCAAAGTGGTAGTACCAGCACGATTTCTCAATTTCCTCAACATGGTCCTAAAGGTGATAGATCCTCAAGAGGAGGAAGAGGTAGACCAAATAGCAGGGATTCTCAAAGAGTTGGAGGCACATTACCAATTATGCCCCCTCCTTTTGGTCCTCTTGGTCTGCCACCAGGACCAATGCAACATATTGGGCCAAATATTCCCCACTCTCCAGGCCCTCTTCTACCTGGTGTTTTTGTGCCGCCATTCCCTGGGCCTCTTGTGTGGCCTGGGGCACGAGGTGTTGATGTGAATATGCTTTCAGTTCCACCCAACCTTCCCATCCCTCCAGTTGCTGCTGAACATAGATTCGCTCCAAGTATGGGAGCTGGGCCTGGTCATAATATTCACCTAAACCAAATCGGCTCTGGAATAGGTGCTCCGACAAATGTGTCTGGATTGAGTTTCCATCAATTGGGCACGCAAAGTCGTGAAATGGCACATGACAAACCGCTTGCTGGTGGTGGTTGGACGCCACATAGAAACAGTGGACCAACCAGAAAAGCTCCTTCAAGGGGTGAGCAGAATGATTACTCACAGAACTTTGTGGACACTGGCATGCGACCTCAAAATTTCATTAGAGAACTGGATCTTACAAGTGTAGCAGAGGACTATCCAAAATTGAGAGAACTCATCCAGAGGAAAGATGAAATTGTTGCCAATTCTGCTTCACCACCAATGTATTATAAGTGTGATCTGAGGCAACATGTTCTTTCTCCAGAATTTTTTGGTACAAAGTTTGATGTTATTCTTGTGGATCCTCCATGGGAGGAGTATGTTCACCGGGCACCAGGAATCACAGATCACATAGAGTATTGGAATGCTGAGGAGATTATGAATTTAAAGATTGAGGTTGCTCTCTTTGTTTAGTTGTTACATTCTTTCGGTTTTGGATCTGAAGTCTTCTTTTGGTGTTCAATTTATGCATACAATTAATGTGCTTCAGTGCATTTTACGATCATACAGGCTATAGCAGATACTCCATCTTTTGTCTTCCTTTGGGTTGGTGATGGTGTAGGTCTTGAGCAGGGCCGTCAATGCTTAAAGAAGGTGAGGTGGATTTTAATAGTTGTGCAATTATTCTTTGTAGTAAGGCCATCCAGGCTTCTGTAAGCTTGGATATCCGTTAATTCAAGATCTGTAAATGATTGCACGCAGCTTTTTTAATAAAAAAATCAACTCATGGATGAAATGGATCCTGACTGAAGCTTGTCTTTGTCCAGTGGGGATTTCGTAGATGTGAGGATGTTTGCTGGGTAAAAACCAACAAGAAAAATGCAACACCCAGTCTGCGGCATGACTCTCATACAATACTGCAACACTCAAAGGTAGTGTTATACTTGACTTCAATACTCTATGCTCCAGAACATCTATCTTCTGTTTTTACCTCATTTTTTCTTTATCTTGCTTGTGAAGTTTCACTCTTTTATTTATCCAGGAGCATTGCTTGATGGGTATTAAAGGAACAGTGCGACGTAGCACTGATGGACATGTTATCCACGCTAATATTGACACAGATATAATAATAGCTGAAGAACCAACCGATGGTATTGTTTCTTATGTTCTATTTCGATATTCTTATTCTTCATATATGCTTTGTGTACTGAATTGCTTTGTGGCACAAGGCTTTACGTGTACAGTCTACGCCATTATTTTTTGTTGAGAATGTCAGTATGGCACATCTTTATGAATAATTATGGTATTGTCCTTTCATATGTAAGTTCATATTTTACCGGCACTGTCACTAAATTGTTATGCTATCTACTATTCGTTATGCATGATTTTGTTGCCTTCCACAACACCGAACTTTTCTCTTGTTGGTTTTGCTAGTCATTCGTTTGTTTATGTACAGAACAATTTTTGAATTTTCTTCCAATTTTATTGTACAGATATGTTCTCATCTGTTGATTCTCTAGAATGCAGCTTGGGGATTTAATTCTCCACGTTTCTGTATTTTAGAGTATAGCTACTTTTGAATAGTGCATATTCCTAAGCATACTGTTTTGGTTGAGTATGGTTAGCAACAAATGAAATTTGTGTACTGATGCCTGGAACTGTTTGCCTGATCATACAGGCTCAACTAAAAAGCCTGAAGACATGTACAGAATAATTGAGCATTTCGCTCTTGGAAAGAGGCGCCTTGAACTCTTTGGAGAGGATCATAACATTCGTCCTGGTTGGCTTACTCTCGGGAAAGGTTTATCGTATTCCAACTTCAACAAAGAGGTAAAGAAAGCTGAAAGCCCAACTTTATGCGTGTGTACCCAAGCAAGGAGTTTTCATGAGTACCTCATATGGTGATTTTTTTTTTCATATTCTTTCCTGCAGGCTTATATCAAGAACTTTGCAGACAAGGATGGGAAAGTATGGCAGGGAGGCGGTGGACGAAATCCTCCTCCTGAGGCTCCCCATCTAGTTGTGACGACACCTGAGATTGAGGGCCTCAGGCCAAAGTCACCCCCACAGAAGAACTAAGGGCAGCAGCCATTGGGCTCTATAGGTGTGGTTGCAAGTGCACTAACAAGCGAGCAACCTGGTAGAATATCCCCGAGATCAGTAGTTACCGTGATTGGTTCAGACTTGAGAGGCTAATTTTTTTTCGTACCCTGTAGCTTTATTACATCGCATTTCCTCTTATTGAAGTTTAGCCGAGGTGGTGCGGATGGATATTCAGTCTAACAGACAGAATGAATGCTTTGTTGTATGACTTGTACAGTACTGGCTGCTCGAACAGGATGGTTCAGCTTCCAGAAATTTGGCAACGCCCCATTTCAAAGAAAATCATTCAGTATTTGCCTTCTTGTTGTTACATTGATCTCATATAAAGTCACTTTGATCCTTGACATCTTGTTTTTTGGTTCGTTTGCTATGGTAGTTTCCCTTGCTGCTGGGAGGATTGCCGCCTGAACTTTTTCTTTTTTGCGAGGATGTTATTTTTGCCAGACAAGAACGGGAATAAGCAAATTGTTTGGTGGAACTAAAGTAAACTCAATCTCTTTCCGAGAAGTGTATTATTTTCACGTGTACCATCAATTTTTTTGAAAGTAAATTTTACTTTGGGCTATATTTTATTATTGATGTTTCACTTTGAACCACCCTTTAACTAATGCTTTTAGTACCAGGTAATCTTACCTTTATTTAACTTTGGGTCATCCAACTCTTTTCTAAAGCATATGAACGAACTTGAGTACGTCAAGAGTTATCATTTAATGATAACTCTTGTAGCTGAATGTAAGATCATTCAAGAGTTATCATTTAACTCTTGTAGCTTAATGTAAAATCTTTTTTTGGTATATAATAAGTTGGATGTATATGAATAAAAGAGTTAAGGATTATCCAAAGTGCCACAAACCCAAAGTGATTCTAAAAAAAGAGTGATTTTTTTTAATCCTCCTTTCGACAGGAAGAAGGGCTTTGGTTGGGGGAAAATGGCCCAGATGACCGAGGCCGAGTAGTACCATGGGGCCCACAAGAACAATAAGCCTCGAGCCCAAACGCTAAGGCCCACGAGAAGCCGTGCGCTGGAAGAAAGAAACTGCGGCCGTCTTCACACCGAAGCGGCGGACGACACGAATCGCAGTCGCAGCCTCCTTCCTCCTCCGCCTCTCTCTCCCCTCTTCCTCTGCTCTCTCCTCTCCTCCGCGCGGCGAAGCGAGCGAGCGGCGGCCATGGAGCGGCTGCAGCGGATCTTCGGGGCGTCGGGGATGGGGCAGCCGCCGACGGACTCGCCGCTGCTCGACTCCTCCGAGCAGGTCTACATCTCCTCCCTCGCCCTCCTCAAGATGCTCAAGCACGGTCAGTCCCCCTCTCCTCCTCCTCCTCCTCCTCCTCCTCAAAGATGGGGGATATTAGGGTTTCCGTTGATTTTGGTTTTGCTGCGCGCGCAGGGCGGGCCGGCGTGCCGATGGAGGTGATGGGGCTGATGCTCGGGGAGTTCGTCGACGACTACACCGTCAGGGTGGTCGACGTCTTCGCCATGCCGCAGAGCGGGACCGGCGTCAGCGTCGAGGCCGTCGACCACGTCTTCCAGACCAACATGCTCGACATGCTCAAGCAGACCGGGAGGTAATCCCCCCCATGCCCCCGCCACCGATCTAGAGAAAAAACGGCGGATCTGCTGGTTCCCTTTCTATCTATCTCTCCCTTGTTCAGATTTGGTGCGCTTGCTTGATTAATCCGCGCAGGATTTGCCCCCCCCCCCCCTCTTTCAGGGCACCTTAGATGACCTGATCTTGATACATAACTACTACTATTTTCCCCTTCAGATTGGTGTAGATGGTTTTGTGTATACATGTGTTAATTTTGTAAACGTTGGCCCTTTTTTTTTGATAATGGAAATGGATTACATCTCCAGCCTCTGCCAGCAGGCACATAACCAAAAACATTGGCCCCATTAGAACACTTGGCTCAACTGACTTTGGAAATATCTACTTGTTCATAGTCATAGAGCAGTTTGGGGCAACTCATTTAGGCATCACAGCTGAAAAACCCTCTAGGCAGTAGAGTAACATTAGTCTGTGAGCACATTTTTCTTTTTTGTGTACTTGTTTCATGATAACAACTAAATTGCCGTTTTATGCATTTTTTTATGGGCTCTGTGCTGTCGTCATAAGTCAGTTCGTAGATTGCATGCTTGAATTTGGAAGCCAAAGTAAAAGCTCTATAACTAGTTGTGTTTCTTGCTCTTTGATGCATCCAAACATTCATGTGAAGAGAATCAAGGTCCCAATGCAATTCTTCTGAAGGATTATAGTCCTAAAGTTTCCTAATTATGGTCCCATGATGTGTAAGCATGTCTGTTTTCTGCTTTAACAATTATTCTGACAATCAGGTCTGACCCGTCAATAAAAATGGGAAGTTTACTTTCTTGAGATGTTCTAAGCAAATCCTTTGGTTAGTTGACAAACTTTCACCAAAGCAAACTTGGATAGTTCGAATCAAGTTTGAGAATATATAGTGATTGAATTGATGCTGGAGAAAGGTCTTTGTTTCTATTTGAACACATAGCATAAACTTTCTGTTCAGTAACAGCTAAACCTACCAGTTGTTATATAGCATTGGTAACAATGTCATCCTTATTGTTGTTGAACTGGCCCATTCGTTCACTTCCTTATCATTGTTGATACCATATCCATGACCGTGCATTATAGTTTTATGGCTGATATCATGTACCTAGCAAACAAGCAATTTGGGGACAGAAGTAAGTCAAGTAACATAGCAGCTGTGAACACCTTTCATACATCTTATGTCCTAATTCTTGTAGTAAATAAGATAGTAGAACCGGCTTTTGGTTACTAGACTACCTGTTTGTTGTGCTAGGGGAATATTTTAGAAACTTCTTAAGAAGGAAGACACATTCTAAATGAAGTTCTTAGTTTGTTGATGCATTTCTAGGATATGTTACTCCCAAGTGCTAGAAAATTGTTTGCATAGTGATACTGGCCATAGTCTTATATCTGTTTCTTTTATCAACACTCTCAATCTGATGATCTAGAATTATTTACTTTTAATTACACCATTGTTTATAGGCTGTTTAACATAATTTTGTTGCCACTTGTGTTATCTTTACAGACCAGAAATGGTGGTGGGCTGGTATCACTCCCATCCTGGATTTGGATGTTGGCTTTCAGGTGTTGATATCAACACTCAGCAGGTGCATGCTTATTCTAACCTTTTGATAAGTTTTGTTAAAAGGGGCAAATTTGACAAATGGAGACAGTTGATGTGTCCAAACATGTGGCACTGCATGCAGCATGTCAGTTGTTCAAATATGAAGAAATAATTTTATCAATTGAAATGGGTAAAGAGAGTAAAAGGTGGCATACATTTGGTATCTTTTATGTTATCTTATGTTTCTTGTGCTAATCCCATTGTCATTAAGTAGCTATATGCTTATGTCGGTGGTAGTTGCGTCTGCGAGGATGGTCCATACTCTTGAAATTGACTGACCATGTTTCATATCTACCTTGAGCTTCTGTTCACTAATCACTAGCTTGTTGGAGCTGATGCATATTTGGTGAACAGTATGAATCTTATGTCTAATCTGGGGTAAGATCAGAAAATATACAAATTCAAGAATACTAGGTGGTGATTTGTCAATTCTTCCAAGGGTTAAAGCTTAATTTGTTGCAAAATATGTTGACACTTACTTTTCTATGTAAACATGCTTATTGAAAGTAATATGAGTATGCCTAACAGCTTAAATGGAATTGTGCAGAGTTTTGAAGCTTTAAATCCCAGGGCTGTTGCAGTTGTGATAGACCCAATTCAGAGTGTCAAGGGGAAGGTGGTCATTGATGCATTTCGTCTCATTAATCCTCAGACCATGATGCTTGGCCAGGAACCACGACAGACGACATCAAATGTTGGGCATCTAAACAAACCATCTATCCAGGTAAAGTTCTCATTATTAATAATACCATGAACCTTTGCTCTATCCATTATCTATATTTGATTCAAACCTCTTTGTGTTGTAAGGCTCTTATTCACGGGCTGAACAGACACTACTACTCCATTGCAATCAACTACCGCAAAAATGAACTGGAGGAGAAAATGTTGCTTAACTTACACAAAAAGAAATGGACTGACGGATTGATTTTGAAGAGGTTTGACACTCATTCGAAAACCAATGAGCAGACTGTTCAGGTGTGTGGCATTCTACTTTCAACCGTACCATAGACAATCCTTCAGAACAACCCTTTAATTCATGTTGCAAAGTTTCGTACCAGTTAGCTACTTCTAGTACTTATATCTGTGTTCTACGTGCAGGAAATGCTGAACCTAGCCATCAAATACAACAAGGCAGTGCAGGAGGAGGATGAGCTGCCACCTGAGAAACTAGCGATTGCCAATGTGGGACGGCAGGATGCCAAGAAGCACTTGGAAGAGCATGTCTCAAATTTGATGTCGTCAAACATAGTTCAGACCCTAGGAACCATGCTCGACACGGTTGTGTTCTAGTCTCCTGCTACTGTTGTGTCAACCCTATACAGACCCCCACCCAAATTATTATTTATGTTTATCGAAGCCTCTGCCGTAATTCTGTAACTTTTGGTGCCAGCTACATTTGGGTTCTAACAGTTCGACTTGAAGAATTTGTTTTCTTTTAGCATTGACCTCTGCACGGTGTACTGTTAATCTTCTGTTGATTTCGCTGCATTTTCAAGGTTCCATCCCTTGATCACTTGAGATCCTACGTTATTGTTCAGGTGTACCTTCTCTCTTCATGTTCCATGCAGATATCCGTGTTGGGGACAAACCACTTCATTTAACACAGACATGTTGTTAAGTTTTTGTTGTAGAGCAAATTATTAAATACATTGATACCAATGCGAACGCTAAATTACTACTCACTCTATCCCATAATGTAATATATGCACGTGTTTTAATAATTAACTTTTAAAAACATTTAACCAATAATTAGTTGAAAATACGTATTGTTAGTTAAAAATACGTATTTTATTTACAGAAAGCACATGGGCTATCAATTTTATTTGTTGAAAATGATATTATTGGATTAGATGGTTATAACTTTATTGCAACAAAGCTTAATTAAAAATTAGTTTTAAAGATTATCAACTTTAATTATACCTCAGGATGAAGAGTGTACACAGTTAATTAACTATCAGTATTCCGATTAATTGCTATAGACGTTGTCAATCATTCGAGTCTCGTGAAGTATTACTTTTCTTTTTTACAGTACCAAAAGAAACAAAAGTTAACGGTGAGCTTCTACCTCACAGGCTGTCATTAAAAATGTAGTCACCAACTCCCTCCGTCCGAGAAACCCGATTTCCGTGTTCAACGTCTGACCGTCCGTCTTATTTAAAAAAATTATGAAAAAAATTAAAAAAATAAGTCACGCATAAAGTATTAATTATGTTTTATCATCTAACAACAATGAAAATAGTAATTATTAAAACATTTCATATAAGACGGACAGTCAAACGTTGGCACAGAAACCCAGGGTTTACCTTTTTTTGGGACGGAGGGAGTATTCCCTTCGTCTCAAAAAGAGCCAACTTAAAAGGAGATGTGACCCCTGATAGTACAACGAATCTAAACAGTCATTGGTCCATATTCGTTATATAAGGCCATTCCCAACCCAAGACACTAGATATAGTATAACTGGTATTAGACACTACTCTTCCAATGCAAACACCACTATTTCATACTTAAATTTAATGCTACTTATCTCACATGATGTCTTGGATGTTGTGTAGAAACCATATCTCATGCAAGACATGGTTTTCTTCTCTTTCCTCATTTATTCACTTGCCACATCATTTTTTATCTTAGGTCACAGCTTATTTAGACACCATCCTAGCTTATTTAGAATGGTCTTGGAAGGGATCACATCCTCTTCTAGATTGGTTTTTTTTTAACAGATAGACGTGTAATGTTGTGGAAATTAAAATTTAAGCCTTTGTGGCTCGAGTATCACTAGTTTATAGCTCATGTGCTTCCTGTAGATGAACATACACGTCGGTAGCTTCTACTTGGAGAGCATTTCTCTACGTGCATCACGATTCCAAGCAACTGCGCGTAGCTAGTCAACTTGTAGTCAACTCTCTCCGAGTCAAAGCGTGACCTGGTCGTTGACTTGAGAACCAAGCTTTGTTCACTAGCTCACGAAACCCTTCTTCTTCCACTAGTTTAGCTTGTTTCACTTCCATCGCCGCCTTCTCATGGGCCACGACGCCGCAGCTCACCGCCGTGACGGCCACGGCCACGACCGGCGCCACCACCCTTACCGCGGCGCGGGCGCGGCGAGCCTCCTCGTCGGCGGCGGCGAGCAGGGCGGCGGTCAGGTCCTGAGCTTCCGTTCCGGCGGGCCTTGGCTCGGGCTCGCGTTCGCGGCGCCGCACCCATGGGCGAACCGGGACGAGCATGTGGTGCCGCGCCACGACGCGCCAGAGTTTGCGCCACCGCCTCCTCCTCGTCCTCTCTCCTCCTGGGACCGCGTGCCCGTGGCGGCGCTCGCCGCCGGTGAGCCGTTCTCTGGTCGAGCGACGGGAGGCGATGGTGTGCGGAGCGACGTCATGGCTCCTCCTGCGATGGCGGAGGAGGCGAAGGTGTCGTGCCTGCCGCTCGCGAGGGAGGTCGGCTGCAGGGCGGCAGGCGGCGGCCAGGGGCGCAACTTCATCGTCTCGCCGCTGTCCTTCCACGCGGCGCTCGCGCTGGTGGCCGACGGCGCGCGGGGCGAGACGCAGCGCGAGCTCCTGGGCTTCCTCGGCTCGCCGTCGCTCCCCGAGCTCCACCGCTCGCCGACGACGCGGCTCGTCGCGATGCTCCGCCACCTGCCGAACACGTCCTTCGCCTGCGGCGTGTGGGTGGACCGCGGCCGCGCGCTCACGCCGGAGTTCGCGGACGCCGCCGCGTCGCGCTACGCCGCCGTCGCGGAGCCCGCCGACTTCGCCACCCAGCCCGAGCAGGCGCGGGGGCGAGTCAACGCCTTCGTGTCCGACGCGACGGAGGGGCTCATCCGCGACGTCCTCCCTCCCAACTCCGTCGACTCCTCCACGGTGGTCGTCCTCGCCAACGCGGTCCACTTCAAGGGGACGTGGTCGCTGCCGTTCCACCCGTCGGCGACCTTCCACGCGCCGTTCCACCTCCTCGACGGCGGCGCCGTGCGCGCGCCGTTCATGACGACGGAGATCCCCTTCGAGCGGCACGTCGCCGCCTTCCCCGGCTTCACGGCGCTCAAGCTCCCCTACAAGAACGTCGGCGGCGGCGTGCCCCGAGCCGCATTCTACATGCTCCTGCTCCTCCCCGACGGCGACGGCGCGCTCAAGCTCGCCGATCTCTACGACATGGCCGTGACCACGCCGGAGTTCATCAAGAAGCACACGCCGGCGGCGGAGGCTCCGGTGAGGCGGCTCATGGTCCCCAAGTTCAAGTTCTCGTTCAAGTTCGAGGCGAAGTCCGACATGCGGAAGCTGGGCGTGAGCCGAGCTTTCGCCGGCGGCGACTTCTCCGGCATGGTGACCGGCGGGGATGGTCTCTTCATCACCGGAGTGTACCATCAGGCCACCATCGAGGTGGACGAGCTCGGCACCGTGGCCGCCGCCTCCACCGCCGTGGTTACGATGCAAAAGGGGAGCTCACTGCCGCCGGTGGACTTCGTCGCCGACCGGCCGTTCTTGTTCGCCGTCGTCGAGGAGCTCACCGGCGCCGTACTGTTTCTTGGGCATGTGGTCAATCCTCTTGCTGAATAAATAAGGGATTTAGGAACAAAATTATTTACCCAGTTGTGATTTGTGAATCTGTATTTGCCGAAATAATTTCAGTTTGTAATTCCCATGCAAACTGTGTACTATTTGTTTGTAATCAGTGATTTGGTAAATTCGATAGATGGTTCAAATGATCTGTACGATTCAGTTTTTAGCCCCTGTTGGACGAATGAATTTCACAGGAAGGAAATAATTCAAAACGGCAGAGAATATGAACTTCTCTTGTTGCACAGGGGCCTCAGGATGGTTTAACATTAGCCATTAGGAGACTACGGATCATCATTACATTAAAGAGACATTACAAGCCTCAGGATATGAGAGAGAAACTGAGGCAATGGGCAACAACTGTGTTCTTTACCTTTGCCATCATATTCCAATATGTGAAAAGAAAAATGTTACATGTAACAATCGTGCTACAGTTCAACGACACAGCTACACTTGCAAACTGTGATTTGCTCATTTTGTTGAAAAATCATCTTTACAACAACTCTAGGGAACCAGCCTCGTAGTAGTACCCGTGGAAGCACAATCAAAGAAGATATAACAAACACTCGCAAGCAGCAACAACCAAAGATTCGTCAGAATTCAGATAGAGAGGCGTTCATCTATATTTCATATTTCCATTCAAGGCTCATCCATTGTCTGTATTGGAGGTGGCGTGACGGTCGGAGCGGAGGAGCCGCTGTCTGTCCTCTCGCGGATCTCCCTGTACTCTTGACATATAGCACACAGGTGACAGAATAAGTGCGTTGTTAAATCGCCACATGGTGCTTCCTGCAAAAGAAAATATATTTGAAATGAACATGTTAGAATCAGTAAACTAGATTTGCTATAACTCAACAACCATGCAACCCTAGTGATGTACTCCAGTATCCTATCAAATTTAGCCAGTTGCATACAGCTCCCTTTATCCCAGCTCTTGCTATTGTAAGCTTTCAAAGCATCCAGTTCCAGATACATGCAACTAAAATTTAAATTTACTATGTTTTACTGTAGATTTATGAACAATGCAACGATAACACATTCACAAAAAATCATAGTCATGTGGAAGCCTAGATTGGCTCCTATTGAGATTAACAATTTGGTCATGACCTTTGTAGCTGAATCAAATTACAGACAAGACACTGAAACCAGCAACCAAATGCATGTTTCAATTGACAGTAAAAGATTCTATTCACTTACTATTGTACTGCTTGCAAAAGGAACATACTTTGGTAGGCAAGACACCATGGCAGAGCTCAAATTGCTAGACTAATAGCAACACTGGAAGGATTGCCTTATATGCAGTCCTTACATATATGTCTAAGGTAGATTTCAGTTAAAACTAAAGTTCAACTATGAAGAATTTTCACCATAAATCCTACTCCCTCCATTTCACAATGTAAGTCATTCTAGCATTTCCCACATTCATATTGATGTTAATGGATCTAGACATATCTATCTATCTATATTCATTAACATCAATATGAATGTGGAAAATGCTAGAATGACTTACATTGTGAAACGGATGAAGTACTATTTATTAAATTGTGAAGTAAGGAAATATCATGCATTTATAACAATATGTCGTGAAAAAACTGCCTCTATTGACTAAATCTAAAACATGTAACCAGTAACATCCGAGAAATGTCAAAGACCAGAAAAGAGTAAGTTTCAAGCTCGTACCGGAAGATTGTATTTTGCTCTTAGTGCTTGTCGATATCCACAAGCATAACAAGCAACAGCAGATCCTGGAACTGCCAATACAAGGCCCCCAGTAAACACACAGCAGAGACTTGTGAGAAGGCCCCAAAGCATGCAATGTGTAGTGCATGATCCAGCAAGAGTTCCAGATCCCAAGAACTGTGCATTCCTTCCAAAAAGGAAGCAAGGACAAGTTGCACCAATAAAACCTACAAAAATCATCAGGAAATTTGAGGCTATAAGAATATAGTTCTGTTTTCTTCAAAGTGAAGGGACCTTTTCAGAAATCAGAATGCTGATAAAACTTGCTTATTGGATTAATTATACTTCTTGCAATATCCCTGAATGTGCTAAAAATTAAACCAATAATGTAATAGGCCACTCAAGACTTAAGTATAATGAAGCAGAACTATTAGGTGGTTGGCTACTTTGCATTTCAGGCCTCCATTGGCATAAATACCAGTTTGGCAAATTGACAGTACAAAATATTGGATGTCATACCCAACCAACTTATCCTTCACGGCTTCAGTGCTTCACACATGACATGCTTCATGGAATGATAAACCCAATAATAACATAGCGATAACACTAACTAGGAAACTATGTTCAATGCTTATTTTCTTATCCATATCCTAACATGCAACCAAATAGCACCTTTTATCTTTCCTTCTGAAATCAAGGAGTCACAGGTCAGAGAGTAGCATACAGCTCTGTGGATCATCAAAACAAGCACAGATGCCTGAAGACCATTGTGTAGGATCCCGGGTTAACTTGTGGCGTGCGGCATCGTTCTCCTCCGCAGAAACGCGATCCTCCTCAGTATCCAGGCCATACAATGGAATGTACTGAGGCGGAACGTAGCTCCCTTTTCCGGCCATTTCTGCGACGCAGACGGAAGATCTGTTCAGATACAAAAAGCATCATCACAGCTTCAAAAAAAATAAAGATATACCGCATGGCATAGGTCAGGTCTAGTGCAAGCACCAACATAAGCATTCCAAAAGTATATCAAAAATTTCCTAGCGTGTTTGGTCATTTGGTGATGACAATACATCGGTTAATTGGAGGAAATTGCTGCGACCACCGCACTACACATCAAAGAAATCCTCAAACAAATGGATTACAAATGGATAAGGGTTAATTGGAGGAAACGAAATCAAATTCGTATGGATCTCCATCTCGGCCACTACGGCACGCCCGGCTCAAGAGATGGCGAGGAGGAGGAGGGCTACGAGAGAGAAGAACGGATACCTTCGATTCGATTCGAACCAAGCAAAGACGGAGGCCCGCGCGGTGGAACGAGGTCGCGGCCGCGTCGCCTCTTCCCCCCAAAACCTGCTCGCTCGCTGCTGGCCTTGCGCGCGCGCGCGCGCGAGGTTGCCCGCCGCGCAAGGGAAGATGGCTAGGGCGGGTGGGATACGGAGGGAGGGGGTGGGCGTACACAGCACCCGCGCGGCTCCGGCGGCGTGGTCGCCGGCGGCGGAAGAGCGCGAGCGAGGCGGCGAGGCGAGAAGGCCTCCGCCGGAAACGGAGAGGAAAAGGAGGTGACCAATGGAAGGAGAGAAACAAAGGGATGTATTTGTCATTGACCATTTTCTTAGTTTTTTCTTTTTTGTTTACTTTTTAAATGTAAAGCTTCTGATTTTCTTTTTATTATTTTATTATAGAAAAATGCCCGTGCGTTGCAACGGGTGAAATCTATTTTAATCTTATTATTGTTATATGGTTTGGTTAAGATTAAATTCGCTATAGGAGTTCGCTTGGATATATATATTTTTAGAAAATCATGAGCTGTAGTTAGGACTCCGATCATCTTAAGTTAGCATGCGAGTTTTTTTTTAAACAGATTTCTTAAATTATTCCTTCCGTATTACCAAAAGTGAACGATCTTAAAAACCGACTTAAGCACGAATATATATTTCCAAAAGCAAACGTACTTAAAAACCGACTCATACACGGATGACGTACCAAAATACCGGCAAAAACATCTTCAATTTTTATATTTAAGTAGAGAGATTTTTTTTTGTTTTGACAGACGAAGGAAATGTTTTCAATTTTTTAAGTAGCGCACGCTTTTTAAACTACTAAATGGGGGAAACGGATCTACTTAGAATGCGTTCATTTCCGCTTGTTCCCGACCCCTGTCCCTTGTTTTTCACGTGCACGTTTTTTAAACTGCTAAACGGTTTTTTTTTGCAAAAAGTTTATATACGAAATTTGCTTAAAAAATCATATTGATCTATGTTTGAAAAAAAATTAGCAAATACTTAATTAATCACACGCTAAAGGATCGCTCTGTTTTTCGTGCCGGAGGGCCAGCCTAGGGAAACGAACACAGGGGAGTCGGACTTTTTTTTCCATTTTTAAGGGGAATCGGATCTAGTCGAACTTTTTTTTTGTTATTTTTTTTCGCTTTTTTGTTTTGACGGACGAAGGAAACTTTTTCAATTTTTTTAAGTAGCGCACGCTTTTTAAACTACTAAATGGTTCGTTTTTGACAAAAAGTTTATATAAAAAAATCATATGGATCCATTTTGAAAAAAAATTAGCAAATACTTAATTAATCATATGCTAATGGATCGCTCCGTTTTCGGTGCCGGAGGGCAGCCACGCAAGGGAGTCGGACTTTTATTTTATTTTATTTTATTTGCTTTTTTTTTACGAACGAATGAAATGTTTTGTATTTTTTAAGTAGTAGAGAGGAGAAGAGATATGCGATTGAAAGTGCTAGTTTTTCGATCACCACTAGAACCCATCATTTTTCTCTTACAAGATATAAGCCTTGTTTAGAAGATTTTCGATGTCAAATATTTCAAATGGTTCCAAGTAAAAGTATGGTATCGCCCTTGTGTCGGCAAATCCATTCCACGGCACCTTAAACAACAGCATCTGCAAATCCTTGCAAGTAGAGGCGAAAACAGCTCGAAAAAGGACGGAAACTACTCCTACTGCCCTACAGTCTACTGTTTTCGTTTATATATGTATTTTTCTGGAATTGGAATCAAAATAAGAAATCCCGGATGCGAAAATAGAATCTAATATTATCAAACATCATCACTAAATACAGTAATTTATTATATTATTAAAGGAATAGAAAAAGGAGCCTCCACGTTCGCTCTCATGGCCTAGAAATTCTCATGTTAATCAGAGAAAAAGAAAAAGCAGAGTCCATATAGAAATACAATTTAGAAATAGCTGAAATTCGGAATTAAAAAATAAGAAATATTAAAAGAGGAGACTAGAGTCCATATAGAAATAGTTGAAATTCGGAATTAAAAAATAATGAATATTAGAAGAGGAGACTAGAGTCCATATAGAAATACAATTAGAAAATAACTGAAATTCGAAATTAAAAATAAGGAATATTAGAAGTAGAGTATAGAGTCCATATAGAAATATAATTAGGAAATAACTGAAATTCAGAATTAAAAATAAGGAATATTAGAAGTAGAGTATAGAGTCCAGGTTAGAAATACAATTAGGAAATAATAGAAATTTGAAATTAAAAATAAGGAATATTAGAAGTAGAATATAGAGTCCATATAGAAATACAATTAAGAAAAAAAATAGAAATTTGGAATTAAAAAACAAGGAATATTAGAAGTATAGTATAAAGTCCATATAGGAATTTAAAACTAACTAAAATTTGGAATAAACATAATAAAATTAAAAGTAAAGTTTAGAGTCCGTATAAAAATACAATTTACAAATAAATAAAATTTGAAATTAAGAAAAACATGGGAAGAAGAGTTTAAAGTCAATATAGGAATACAATTTAGAAGTAACTGAAATTCGAAATTAAAAATTAAAGAATATTAAAAGATGAGTTTAGAATCCACATAGAAATACAATTAGAAATAATAAAAATTCAGAAATAAAAATAAATAATATTGGAAGAAGAGCGTGGAGTCTATATAGAAATATAATTTACAAAAAATTCGAAATTAAAAAAAATATTAAAAGACGAGTCTAGAGTCCATATAGGAATATTTATAATTTACAAATAACTAAAATTTGATATTAAAAATAATTAATAACTAACATGTATATAAAATACAATATGAATATTATATATTAGTAGTTTTATAAAGTTATTGCAAAATTTAAAATTTTGTTGTCATTTTAATATATTTGAATAATATAATAAGAAAACAAATATGCTATTATATGAGAGAAAATATAATGATGCTAGCCGCTCAATCTGCGCGGGCCACCATACTAGTTAATATTTATTGGAATATGAAAATTACGATCTCAGGTCTCGATTTCAGATTTGAGAACATTGGACTGTGAAAACAATGCGGCTATTAACTACACCCAACTAGATGATTCACTCCCCTCCAAGCTCAGAGGTGAGACAAAGACTCGGTGAACATGTTAACAAGAACATTTGAGGATGATTTCACTCAATCCCAGCATCAGGCAGTTCCCAATTTGAAAGTGGACAAGAATTCCAGGTAGAATTGCAAGAAATCTTTGGTTGTGTTACCTTCAAAATGATCAAGCCCAAACAACCATCAACAGATACGCAAATAAATCTTACTAACCACAATTGCCATCCATTGATGGAACAAACATAATGTCTAACTCTTAGTATCTAAAAGATGTCATTGGGCTAGACGATTGCAGCAAAACAATCATTACCTTTACAGAGTGTACATGATAACATCCTACGCTGAAAACTAGCAAGGGCACAAGGAGATCCCTAAACCAAAACACTTACAAGAGACAGAAATAAATCATTTCCCATCTCAGGACTGAGAAACTGACATTCCTGGTGAGACCTGCTCATGACCATGGACCCGGATGCGGTAAATGCAGGTTAGCGCGGAGCTTCCATGGTTCGAAGTGAAGTCCAGTCGGACCATGTTGATGATACCGACATCTGGTGCTGTAATGTCGAATGTCTGGACATTTTTCTTGTCTAGATCATATGTGAATTCAGTCAAGACATGCATCTTTGCGCTTGCAGCATGACCTGAATACGCCTCATTATGTGCCTCTTGATACCACCCAGAAACCCGGCAGTCCTTTGGCGCAGTCGACATATCATATGCTACATCCTGCATGTCATGTGACAGAAGTTAATCAGTAAATATCTGAGAATAGTTTTTGTGACAGGAAAACCTCAGTGTGCAAAATCAAGTATTTCGTAAGAAATCCATTCTGCACAACTGTATAATGAGACTTCAATTGGAGCATGTTCTACGCAAACATAAAAATAGGTGGTACAAGGTTATAAGTAATAACTTATCAAGTTATCAGGCTTCCAATAATAAACTACAGGTTATCACTTGTGATAACCAAAACATTAAAGTAAACAATGCCCCCTAAAATATTAAACAGGAAAAATAAAAGACAGCATCATAGGTTTAAGTCAGGCATATGACAAGAAGAGATCAACCATCTTAGCAATTCAATAGAAGATATGAGTTTCTTTGCAGTTGCTTAATCAGATGTATTGTAATGTTTTACAACCAAATTAGAAAAAAGTCGACTCACAATTTGGAAGGTTATGTTCTAAAATAATATTCAAAAGGTAGTAAAAAAGATTGCTTGTTCATGTGCAACTGAAGCCTACCATTGACCATTAGAAAGAGAGACATATAACACAAGCCGGATCAGAATGCATTCAGCTTCATATCAACATAGAAGTTAAAGTTAAAAGTGTGTCTTTTCCAATTACCACTGTGTTAACAGTGAAATTTGGTAAAGCCCGAAGTCATCATCGGCTTAGAGTCAATATCAGCTGGAATCAGCCGATTGGGGGAATCAGCCGATGGGAGTCGCCAAATCGCCATGCTGTCGTGTTCTTGGTGGAGTCGGATCAATCAAAGGAAGTTTATCTAGAAGAGTTCGAGTTCAAGGAGGATGCGGCATGGCAGTTTATCTATTAATTAGGCATAGTTTGTTAGTTTCCTTTTATCTTCAGGAAAGTGTGTTTAGTGTCCGATAAGGACTTTATCTTTTCCTTTTATCTTTAGGATAGTTTCTTTCTTGTCCGACAAGGACTTGTATCAACCCATGGGTATAAATATGTACACCCGGGGTCTATGTAATCTATCTCCATAGATCAATACAATTCGGCGCATCGCCACCTTTTACCTTTCTACTTTGTTTTATCGTTCCGGCGGAACTTGGCACCCGACGCGGGGCTGCATCGTCTTCGATCTCCGGCGAAGGGATAAGTCCAATGTTCAGCCGGTCCAGGCAATTGTATCGTCTACGTCGGCGTCGTTCAAGGCTGCATCAGAACATTCGACCTCTTGGATTGCTCTGGTTTGGATGATATATTTGCCTACCTATTTATCATATGTCTCTGTTAATCTAGTCTTAGCATATCAATTTAGCTCTATCGGCTGCTTCTCGTTTTAGGGTTTCTGCCGATATCGGCTAAATCGCGTTGCTAGATTAGATTAGCTTAGACATCTACCACCCTGAAAACTCAGTCAACGGCTTGATTGTCTAGATATTATGTTTCTTTTCATACTTAGTGCTGCATCAGTTAAGTTTGATCTACTAAGTCATGCTTAGAACTATAATCTCTAGCCTGTTTTTTGACTGCCAATAAGGGTTTCATCGGGGTTTTAGCCGATGAGTTATCTAGTCGTTGCATCAGCTTACAAGGATTGCATACGTATTGGATTTAGCCGATCGCAACAAAGGTTTCACTGTTTAATCTAATCTTGTGGATTTAATGACATCAGACCTCCAGCCGATGTATGCTTTAACCTTCAGATCGATGTTTATCTATCATATCATTATTAGCCGATCAGTTTATATTGGATTATATTATTGTTATACTATATTATCATCAGCCGATCGCCTTTATATCATTACTTAAATCAAGTGTCAGACTTTACATTGGACTTAAAGCCGATAGCTCAGAACCCTATCGCTATCGGCTGGCATCGGCTATCGGCTGGTATCGGCATCGGCTGGAACTACTCTATCGGCTTGTCAGCCGATCGGCTCATTGATCTATTATTTACATATCTTGTCAGTTGCAGGATCAAACTGACTGGCACGCCCGCATCTCATCAATCTTTGGACCTGCACAGGAGCTAAGCAGATCTCCCAGGCCGATGTGTTCGATTTTTTCGTCAACACACTGAACATACAGCAAAGAGAGAATTCATAGAAGCAGCAGCATTGTTGTCATATGAGTCATATTTGGTGGGTACACTATGTAATGTTTAAGATGATTCGGTAACTACAAACAAATGTCATATAGAATTATAATTAGTTGCAGACAAAACATACAAGCTCAATAATGCTAATAGAGATACAGAAGCAAGTGATTCTCTATAATGGTTTACTCAAGAAGGGTCTTGCTTAAAATTGGAGTCCCCCCACTATACTACTATGAGCTAAAATGCTACAAGCTTATGCATAAGACCTTCCCAACAAATGACACACCCTACTCATCAGTCATCCCTTCAGGTCAACATGATTTGGTTTTTCACAAACACAGTCACAGAATTTGATTGTGCGCTACAAAAGTAATAAACCAAGGCGCAAGGAAGCAAAGATGATATAATTCTGTAAACGAATCACCAAGAAAGTTACCTTTGAAACATGTTCCAGTGTAATTGCATCAGGGACAATCCCCTTCCTCAGCTTGATCTCCACAAACCCGCTGCTCCCCTGCAGCGGAAAGCACTGCCCGGGCTCTCCAAAGCTTGGCTTAAGGATCTTTTGTGGGCTAGCAGCAGTATCTCCACCGAACCATGCAGACATGATACCACCACGTTTCCCAGCATCATAAGCATCCGAATGGCGGACGACTTTCCCCCCAGCCGATGCCACAGCGTAGTCTACCCTACCAATCCCATCAGCCGCGTGCTTCTCAATCTCCCCCATGGCGATGTCTCTGGCCAATGCACGAACTTGATCGAGGTCAACCTCGGTGCCGGGGCCCGAACCAAGGCTCTCTTTCACCTCGTTCCAGAACTTGTCGAACTCGTCCTTCCTGAGGAACTCCATCCGCTTGAGCGCGCCGAGCGCGTCGCTCAGGTCGTCGGCCCTGGCGTCGAGGCGCTTGAGCTGGCCCTCGAGCTCCAGCCTCTTCTCCTCCAGCAGCGCGGCGAGCTCCCCGCGGACGGCGCCGACCTCGCCGTCGATCTTGCGGTCGACGGCCTCGAGCTGCACCTGCAGCATCCGGAAGGCGCGGGCGAGGGACGCCTCGACGTCCGCGACGCGGGCGTCGTACCCGGCCATCGCGGCCTGGTCGACCGGCCGCGGCGGGGCCGGGCGCGCCGCGCGCCACGCGAGGTCGCCCACGTAGAGCAGCACGGCGAGGAGCACCGCGTTCTTGGCGGCGACGCTGAGCGCGGTCTGCCACCTCGGCCGCGTCGACGAAGACGACGTGTGCCCCGCCTTCTTGCGTCGCGGCGGCGGCGGCGGCTGCGACTGCGCCACCCCCGCCATCGCCCCAGCCGCAGCCGCAGCCGCGGCGGTGGAGGAGTCGAGATTCGGGGTGGAGGGGTGGGGGCGCTGGTCGAGCAGGAGGACGGGGCGCTTGCGGAGCGCGGACGCGGCGGCGGCGGCGGGGCGGGAGGCGGTGGCGGGGCTGGTGGCAAGGTCGAGGGACGTCAGCGGGGAGGCCGCGGCGGCGGCGAGGGAGGGGGACGCCATGGATGGGATCCGGTCGGCGAGCGGCGCGGCGCGGCGGCGAGAGAGAATGGAGAGAGAGGCGGTTGGGCTTTCGGCGAATCGGAGGGGAATTTGGGAAATTTTGGGCGGAAATCGAATCGAATCGAACGGAGCGGGGCGCGGAAGAAAGAGAGAAGAGAAGACGAGGGGACACGCATGGGAAGTTGGGGGGACGCTTCTAGGGCTCGCTGACATGTGGGGCCGGATGAATGTGCCATCGCATTCACATGGCTTTTAGATCAAGTCGGTTTCTCAGAGAATAAGATGGAAGTTGCAGCGAATCATTTTTTTTTTCGATGAATTTTCGACCAAATTTTGTGAAGGAAATTTCCGCGAATTTTTTTCTAAAAAACACACTCACCTTTTTCTGTACATACATCTCCAAAAGACTCAGCTCACACATCTTAAAATTTATGTGAATTTGTTTTCTCGTAGAATTCATATGGGTGTCTTCTTCTTCTTCTTTTTGTCAAGGAGTGTACGATGTGAAAATTTTGCATGAGACCAAAGTTTGACCCTCCAAATTTTACTGACAAAATTTGTAATTTATATGTTTATATTTCTTGAAATGTTGGCCCATACAACGTAAGTTTCTTCGATACTGGGCTTCCGGTTGTACTAACATCTTGGGCTATTTGTTCACGAAATTCACTTTTCCCTGGATCGGAGTTGTCGAGATGGTAAGATGGCTTGGAGGCGAGGGAGAAGAATGATTCGAGGCGTCGCACAACAAGCAACCTTTTCTCTAAAACTTCTCTGGAATTCCCAATCCTGCACAGTGTATTCCGAAAGATACAGGCAACTCTTGTGTTTTGTCAATCTGTAATTAATAAGTTCATTTTTGGTCCCTCAATTTGTCACCGAGTCTGAAATTCGTTCCTGAACCGCATAACCAGATATGAAATGTCCCTCAACTCCTAAAACTAGTGCAAATAAGATCCCAACGTGATTTAGATGACGGTTTCGGTTGATGTGGCGCTGATGTAGCATAGTAGCAAAAACAAAAAAAATAAAAAACCTTTGTAGGCCCCAATGTCGGTGAAACAACATCTTCCCCTCGCCCCCCCCCCCCCTCTCTTCCTTCCCCCCTCTCTCTCTTCCTTTGTCCTAGCCAACCAATGCCTGAATGCTGTCACCGCGGAAATTGAGTGAGTGGAGGGGGCGAACTCTGCAGAGCGTGATGTCAAATCGTCAATGATGACAGCGGCGTTAAGGTAGCACCTTCTCCACCGCCCCACCACTCCCCAAGGGTGCGCTTAGCCCCCACTGACAATGACGAGGATGAGGAGGAGGGTCCACGGGTGGCACTACAGTGGTGGCGGCCGCTCTAGCATAGGATGAGAAGGCGATGGGAAAGGGGTCTCTCTCTGTCATAGTGGAGGTGGCGGCGGTGGCGGCAAGGCTTGAGGAGGATCGATGGGTCGTGGCAAAGTTGGCGGCGGCATGGATGAGGACCGACAACTGCTTCTCTCCCCTGCCATCGCACTGGCACTGGCAGCATTTTCCACCGCCATCCGGAGAAGACCCCTGAGAAGGCGATGTCGACAACATTTTTCCAACGACTGCTTCTCTCCCCGCACCCTGCTCCTCTCTTGCCACAGCCACTCAACTCCTCTCTTGTCATATGTCACCCTCTTTTGTCGGTCGCCGCCGCCGCCCATCTCTTCTCTCATCACCCGCTGCCGCTCAGCTCCTCTCTTGTCGCCCGTCTCCCTCTCTCGCGCCGCTGATGCGCTCCTCTCCTACTGCTCGCTACCACCCTGCTCCTTTCTTGCCGCTCGTCGTCCTCTCCCACACTACCGACGCCCTCCTCCACACCGCCAGTTGCGCCTTGTAGTCCCACCGTGCCGCCAATGCCCAGTCATCGCGCTGCCCCCCTGCTCCCACCTATGTCGCCAAGAAAAGGTTGAGAGATACAGATAGAGAAAGGAGATTGTGTCACTTAAAGGTAGGGTCCACGAGTTTTTATTTTTTTTATTTAGGCTAAGGCGTCCTGACATTTGGGTTCCACGACTGACTCAGCTGTTACGTCAGCCAAAACCGGCCACCATACTGCCAGGGACCAAAATTAACACAGTATTGTGAGTTGGGGGATGTGCTATACCTATTATTTCGGTTCAGGGATGAATTTCAGACTCGGCGACAAATAAAGGTACCTAAAGTGAACTTCCATTTGTGTTTTGTCAGGGTTACGGGAACAAGATTCTGGCCCAAGTCCAGCCTGCCAAGCCCAAGCTTGCAAACGGGAAAAAGAAGAAGAGAAGAAAATTAAAGCGTGCCAGCGAAGGCTGTGAATGAAGTCAACCAATGAACAGGCTAAACAAGTGAACAAATAATAGTAGTGAATAGTTTTTTCTCCCGTACTAATTTCTCTATCTATGATCCACATCACCATCTCCATCACATGCATCGGATCTGATATATATCACCTTCAATCTCGGCAAGAACCCTGTCAACTGATCGAAGCCAAAGTCTTGGATAATAACTCACCTGGATATCAAATGACATAGCATGATTGATCTTGTCCCATACCGTACATATATATGCTAGTACTATAGTAGTACTAGTATTACACTCCGTATGATCCCCTGTTTTTCTCATGTGAGATAGATAATGTCAAACATACTATGCAGCAGCACACCATGAAAATCGGGAAATGATAATAAACTCTTGAGAGGATATATATAACCTCTCGTCTTTTTTATATCATCTAAATAGCTATTGAAATTTTTAACAAAATAGATTAATACGTTATAGATATTTAAATTCAAATACTATTAATTTCGAGGAACTGAAAATTAATTGATTCCACGTGAGATCATGATCATGCTGTGATTTTTTTTCTGCATTTTGTAAGTTCGAGGGATAGGTGTGGTAAATTGAGTGGTCGATTGACCATCACGTTCATCAAAACAATTAATTTTTTTAAGAAAATGGAAAGATCAACAATAAAATTGAATTAAACAAAAGCGCACAGACACGTACGTACTATAACGTATTCACCAGCAAAACAAAACAAACAACCCGGACATACATACATACATATACGTGTGTGTCTATATATATATATATATATATATATATATATATATATATATATCGTGTGTGATCACATCACCAGCATTGCTGCAACTAACCACTGACGATGATGCCCTCGAGATCGACCATCGGATACCTGACTGACAAATCCCTCGCACGCTAGCTAATCCGCTTGCCCTATTAATAAACCTCAGCTAGCTTGCCTGACGGAGCAAGACAAGACTAAACAAAAACACCGGAACACACACACTCATGGTAATGTTGTGTTTAGTTCACACTAAAATTAAAAGTTTGGTGGAAATTAGAATGATGTGACGGAAAAGTTGAAAATTTATGTGTGTAGAGAAGTTTTAATGTGATGAAAAGTTAAAAATTTGAAAAAAAAACTTTGCATCTAAACACGGCCTAATTTGTTTTGTTTGGCTAATAATTATGTTGGCTTGTCTAATTTGGCAGCACTCCCCTCGTATGCGCGCGGTCCATGACAACGACGCACTGCTATACGCAACAAAAACGAGCGGGCCAAATGCAAGGAATATTTTCCTCTCCATCTCTCGATGACCGCTAGTGGCGTGCAATCCTCTCGCTCGCGTGCGCTCCAAAGGTTAGCTAGCGTAGCGCGCGGCGTAGTACAGTGGAAGACAGAATCATTGGCCCCGTCGACTCGTAACCGGGCAGCAACGACACACACTAGCTTGCCCTAATGATGATAACCCCATTGCCAGTGTGCCACACCTTAGGTCTAGGAGAGGGAGTGCTCATCATCCATTAAAAAAAAATTCAATGTGGGAGTTAGGGCTATCAATGAGCCGAGCTCGAACGAGCTCACCTGCTTAAGCTCGAACTAGCTCATCTCTCTAGGCCTGGGCTAGACAAAAGTTCGAGCTGAGTCTGTGTAACAGTTCGAGCTTCTAGACATGCTCGAACTCGACTATTGAGCTTAGGTCATAAGTAGTGTTACATATTTTAAGGATAGACTATCAATAAAAATAACTACTCCCTCCGTCTCTAAAAAAGACAAACCCTGGTTTTCCGTGTCCAACGTTTGACCATCCGTCTTATATGAATTTTTTATAATTAGTATTTTCATTGTTGTTAGATGATAAAACATGATTAATACTTTATGCGTGACTTATCTTTTTAATTTTTTTTCATAATTTTTTCAAATAAGACGGACGGTCAAACATTGGACACGGAAACCCAGGGTTTGTCTTTTTTTAGGACGGGGGGAGTAACTTTTATTTAATCATATTAATGAACAGGGAGGAAAAGAAATAAGATAAATATACAACACCAAAACAACCTATTTCATTGCATGGATACATTTATATAAATAGTATTTGATCTACTAATTTATAAAATAAACAATAAAAAAATATTATGTACTGTTAGGCTCGACATAATCTCTAGCTCGACTCAACAAACCTCACGAACATTTGCACGTTCGGGTTTGGCTCGTTTAGAGCTCGAGCCTATAAAATGAGTCGTGCTCGAGCAGGCCTGCGAGCCCCGAGCTTTGTGTATGCCCCCTGGTCAAGCAAGCTAACAATGATATATCTTTTTGATAATGGAAGTACCTACAAGTATCACTTTCGGTCTCTGTACAAATTAGGAGTACATCAAACAAAATGGATGTGTGTACTGTCCAGTGTACCACTGGACAAGCTAGCTAACAGCGGATATCTTTTAAGGTAATGGAAGTATGTATCGTTCTGGTCCCTTGTCACGCCCTAAAAATCTTAAATTTATAAATTGTTGTTTAATTGGAATTTTTAGAAATTAAATTAAAAGCCTACAAGCTAAACCCTAATTTTCTAGGAAAATTTTCAACATAAAAATGAGCTAGATAAAATTTTATTAAATACTATGCTTGCTCCTCTATTTTCTAGAATTTTCTGGGAATTATTTGAGCAAGGGAAGTATTTTTAATAATTGAAACATCATGTCACAAATTGTTTTTATTTAAAAAGTTCAAAAGTTCCCCTTCTTTGGTCATTGGGCCGAATTCGGCCCAATACTCCCTCTCTCTCCGCGCGGCCGATCCGGCCCATGCCGGCCCAAGCCGAGCCGCTCGCCCCCTCCTCCTCCAGCCGCTGACATGTGGGGCCCACATGTCAGGGCCGTCTTCAACCTCCGGCCGCCGCCGCGCAAGCCGCCCGAGCCGCCGTCTTCCACCTCCGTTTCCGCCCAAATCCGAGGCCGATTCCTCGGGGATTTTGAGGGGTTTTGTTCCTCTCGTTCTCCTCTTTCTTTTCCCCCAAGAATCAAAGAGAATCGTTGAGGATTTGATCCGAACCGAGTTCGTTTTGATTTTATCTCTAAAACCGAGTTTGATTTCTTCCCGAGTCGATTCCTCTCGTTTGGAGCTCGATCTCTTCGATCCAATGCCATATATAGCTTCCCCTCGTCGTCCTCTTCCGTTTGCCCCCTTTCCCGACCTCTCCCGTGCCTCCTAGCCGCCGCGCCGCGTGTGTTTAGCCGCCGCCGCCGCCGGCCATCCTTCGGCCGCGCCGCCGCGCCGTCTCCGCCGTCGCCTTTGGTCGCCGCCACCACCGTTAGGTGCGCCGTGGTGCAAGGAAGCTCGGCCGCCCCTCCGTTTTCGCCGCCGACCACCGGAGCCCCTTCGCCGCCGTCGACCCGAGCCGCCGCCGCCTTCCTTCTCATCGCCGGCCACCGTCGTGCATCGTTTGTCGTAGTGGTGAGTACCATCGGGTTCGTCTCGATGTCCTCTACGCGAAGGTGTCCTCCGATTCCGCGGCCGACCTCCCTAGCTCCGGCGAGCTCGCAAACCCGAGCCGGCCGCCGTGCCGACGTCAGCATGACGTCATCATTAGGGCTGACGTCATCGTTTCCTTTTCTTTTTCTTTTTCCCGATTTTCTAATAGATTAAAACTTCGGAAAATCATAACTAAATAACCGTAGATCCGTTTTAGGTGGTTCAAGTTTCTAAATTCTTCTAAAATCAAGATCTACATGTTAAAAATATCCACATGTACTGTTCATGCTTGTTTTTGTACTGTTTTGTTGATTTTGTTTATTTGCTTTAGTTTCCGACGTTCCGGAGGAGAGCGTTTCCGTTGAGGAAGGTTCCGAAGTGTTTGTGGAAGCTCAAAGCAAGTCACACAGATCCCAAACAACCCTTTGAGCATGTTGAACCCGTTTAAAGCTATTATTTTATTTCAACTATGCATTGTTTTCGAATGTCATCGGGTGGTGAACCTTTCCCAGTTATTTAATGGCCGAAGATGACTTTATTTTCCTATGGGTTATAATTTGATTAGCATGAACCTTATATATTGGATTGGTTCAGCTAAATGCTATATATAGGTTTGCTTAGCCATGCTTAGAAACATTAGCTAACTAAAAGGGGCTAAATATAATTATATTACATAATTCTTATTGATAATAATGGTTATATTTAAATGGTAGCTCACGATGGTCAATCGTGTAATGATTTGATAATTAAAACCTGACTAAGGTGGGTTGTGAGCATATGGTTTTGTTGGTTGTGCTCATGACAATTAAGGACCGGTTCGCGAGCTACTGTTGTGAAACATTTCTCGTGCCAACCACAAGCCAGCGTGGGCAACGGCTTTATCTTTTGTATAGCGTGATTCTTTATAGTGCGCCAGACTGAGAAGTGGCGAGAAGTCCATGGGGGTCGCTGGGGAGTCCATGCCTTGTTTTAAAGGGGGTGATTATGATCCAGGTACGGTGCACTGTGGTGAATTGTGTTATGCGAGGGGTATTGTCACGACTCCTTTCCGAGATACCGTGGTGGTATTGAGGCACGTGGTGACATGATGTGGGGTTGTGTCTTGTGGGTACAGTGGTACACCTCTGATCAGAGTTTAAATCTATTCGAATAGCCGTACCCGCGGTTATGGGTGAGTTGAGCAACGTTTTTCGTGATTAGTCTCACACTACTCATTAATGATAATAAGGTGATAATTAATTTAATTCCTGGTTTGGAATGGATAATTCCTGGTTTGGAGGTTTAATTTGTTCAACCGGGGTTGGTTGTTCAAATGTGGTTGGGCCTATGCAACACGGGTGTGTTGTATGGTGTTTATTTAATATTGATTAATTATACAACTGTTTTACCATTCTCTTAAATATTTATTAAATGCTGTTTCTGCAAATGAGCTATATTATGCCATCCTTTGTTATCCTGTGCACTTGCATATTTGCTGTGTGACTTGTTGAGTATGTCATATGCTCATTCTTGCAATATTCATTCATCAGAAGAGGAGTATTTCAGTGAAGGTGATGATCTGGAGGATTAGGCTTGTTCTTGGTTAAGATGCCTGTGGAGTGGAGTCGCCATAGCTGTTCCGTAGATTGTTATAGTTTTATTTTCCGCTGCGTAGAATGTTATTTTTGTTTGAGAGGAACTATCCACCTCTGTAATATTTTAATATTTGCGAATATTAAATAGTTACTCATTTGTACTCTATTATCAATATTGTCATTGTGTGCCTCGGTTGATTCCTGGACGAGGGTTTAACACACATGTAAGCGTTTGGAATTTTGGATAGAAATTCCGGGCGTGACATCCCTCTGCACTAATTAAGATGCACAAAAATTATATGGAGAATTCTTCAGATCGAGCGTACCCTTACCTAGGAAGAGTATAATGTATGATTGAACACAAGTAATCAAGTCTACTAGAGAAAGGGTGAATGGTAGGAACACTAAAAATCGAACTTTTAGTGTAAATAAAGGTTACCCTCGAATCTAATGGAGATGCACTAGTCAAACTGCCAGATAAAAGCCAGTTAGGCCGAACCCTAGCCGTTGGTTAGACCGCGGTGATGCCATCAGTCAGACCACCTACCACCCATCGGTCTTCCCGCTAGTCTGACCGCTCCTATGCCGTCGGTTAATTAAACCATCGGGGTTGAGAGAAAAACACATCGAAGATGCTCTTGAAGATAGATCAACTTTATTGTATCTCACGAACTAGATTTGAAGCCTCAAAGCGAAACCTAATTTTTTTCTCTCCCAAAAAGTTGATATAGATGTATACTTCTAGCCTCAAACCCTGTACTATTTATACTCAAAACATGGTTGTCCCTAGCCACGAATCCAACTAAAACTAGTACTCTTAATCATATAGGACACCCAACAAATTAACTAAGGAAATAGCATCCTCATACAACTCTACACTCTAATCTTCCCAAACTTGGACTCCAATTAAAATTTGACTCCACTTTCCATATGAAAACATTCACCTCCACGTACATTGTTCTCTAGCCTGAGCATCATTGCATGATATCTTTGATCATCTGGATTTCAACTTTTCCCAAGCTTAGTCCCGATCCATCATCGGCTATACTCTCATTGCCTCAAGCAACGCCTGCACATGAACAATAAAGAAACTCTACATCCAAGTGCAAGTGCGCACCAACTTGGCTTATATCAGCACACAAATAGTATCACATACGAATAGAAAACCATCTAAAAGTCATAAAATGAAGCAATCTATAATTTACACGAAACAACCCGAAACCGACTCTCTCCTAGAGTCTGTCAGTATGATCGTCGGTCAACCCGGTTTAACTGGTCTCCCAGTGCCGATCGCACTGTTCACCGACTGCAAACACTATGCATGGTATTTTCAACAAACACTCATCTTTGAAAATTAATCATCACATAATTTCACATATAATTGGACGCTCCACGCACATTATGCTGTATTCGCCTACTATATTCACATGCGCCCTCTCGTTTTTTTCTCTTGCTGCTCTCTCTACATGCATGTAACAGTTTTATTAGCAAATTGTAAATGTTTTTTCTCCTAAACTATTCATCGGACACATGAAACTAATCATTATTATAGTATTAGTTGATGCAGAGACCAGATGTTATTTTCATTGTAAAAAAATACACCGTACTACACGTACACCACATTTACACTCTTGGCACTTGTAAAGAATTTTCATCAGAAGCACACGCACATGTGTATATAGTTGTGCTTTTGCACATTAAAAGTTGAACGTGTTGGCACCTTTTCGAGTGCCAAATTTGATTGTCAACAGAACGCTAGTGATTATATATAGTCATGCACCCACAAACGAAAAATTATATGCGTTTTGGAGTAACAACGAATTCGTATATACGTTTTGGAGTAACTATACGAATGGTCGATGGTCAATTCCTCTATGCTACTACAGCTCGCTGATGGATGGAGTGTGGAAGCAATGAAGAGAAGGCAAAGCATCGTCACTTGTGTTCACCAAACCGTATGAGATGGGGTTACCGTTACCCTACGGTTTAACGGTTATAACAAGATATATATGGTTTCAAAAATTTAAAGGTTACCGCACGTGATAACCACGCACGGTTTGGTAAACCTGATCATCACACAATCGAGTGCAAATTAAAACCCTTTTGATCTGGAACAACCTTCTTCACTATGTCAATTCAAATAACTAGTCGATCGATCGTCAGTCTGAACAAGCAAACTGTACATATCCAGCTGTATTGCTACGCATCATGCAATAAGACATGCCGCGGAATAATTTGAGTTGCTCGTGTCAGCGTTCTCCGGCGACCGGTATTTAATTAGTTTAATCTGGCAACTTAGTTAATTAGCACATTGTATACTACTATAACAAATTAATACCTATATATAGGTCATCTGGTGAAAAGTGCATGTACAAGTGTTCTATTTTCAAGGTAGGTTAGGTACATGATCTGTAGTATATGATAAATATAATGATCAGGTGATTGATCATTTCGTAATTCCTTGCCGCCATAGAAGGGGCCACTAAAATGGATAGTCTCATTCGTTAATGGTCAATATATATATTCTGCACGCGTGTTAGCTAGGGTTCATTCTTGCTTGCTGGTGATGAAAATTAAAATCAATTAATGGCAGGAGAGAAACTTTTGGCCGGTCGTCTTCATCGCGACTGCCGCCATGATCGAGATGTTCAACCGGTTTGATGATTTGACGACGAACAAAGGGAGCACCGACATGCATGGTGCATGACAGCATGAAAGCCAAGAACATAGATAGGGGGTATATATGCAGGAGCAAGAGACTAATTATGGCGACAAAACAATTCTCAAGCAAGTTTCTTTTATAATAGATTAAATCGATCTAGTCCTTCACTTTAATAGAAACTACAGCCATTTATTATAAAACTAGATGATGTCCCGCGCTTTGCTGCAGGATATATGTTAGATATTGGAAAAATGATGAAATGATTTGGATTGAAATATTATAAAAATAATATGAGAATGATGATTTAGCATGTGTATGCTTAGTTTCAGAATGAAATAAATTATGATTATAATTACTACTTCCTCTGTTTCAGATTATAAGATATTTTGACTTTGGTCAAAGTCAAATTGTTTCAAGTTTGACTAAGTTTATAGACAAATATAGTAATATTTATAATACTAAATTAGTTTAATCAAATCAATAATTAAATATATTTTCATAATAAATTTGTCTTGGTTGAAAATGTTATTACTTTTTTCTACAAACTTGGTTAAACTTAAAGCAGTTTAACTTTAACCAAAGTCAAAACGTCTTATAATCTAAAACGGAGGGAGTATATGATTGCATTCAAGCTTTGTGTGCTTAATGAGTTGATGTGATATGCTTGCATGTAGGTTTTAGGAGTTCTAATAAATACTACGCTTGCATGTTGAGCTTAGTGGGCATTAGCTTTATATAAAGAAGAGATTCTTAGCTTAAAACCGAAATATAATATTATTTAGCAAAAAATAAAGAGACGCTATGTTATATAAAAAAGGCACCAACAATAAGGTTGGAGGTACAATTTATTTTCAAATAGTAATCCTATTGCTAAATCTTCATCCAAAATTGATGAAAATGTACATAATTGTTGTCTCCAACTGTCAGCATACAACATGAAGAAATCCTTATACTCTTTACACCTTTGTAGTTGGCCCAAAACTAAATCTAAAATGTTGCCTTGAATTCTCAAGCAAGTTTTAAATTTAATAACATGTCTTTGGAAACAAAAGAGCGATTCATCGGCCTTTGTTTCTCCTATAAATTGACTTTTACTCTTTTTTTAACCTTCACACACACATGCATGTTCTGAATTAAACCAATTTTTTTTTTGAAACCAAAGAGTTAGGGGACAAACCCCTTACATAAACAAAGATTTGAACTAAAAGCAACAAGCCATTCCTCTGAAGAGGAAGGTTAACGGGGCTTAAAAAACAATCCTCTTGATGTAGCCAAGCAGTAGAAAAAGGAGCAAGTCGACAGGGAGCCACGGCATTGCCGCGCCGACTGCAACCTTGGGCCTCATTAGACGTGCACACCACTTGACAAACCGTTAATCCCCATCGGCTGCCTCCACGGAAATGGCACAGGATAGAGGTTAGTTGCTGAGCTGTAGATTTTGGTGTAAGCATCACCGGACTCAACAAAAATTCCCCACGGAGTTCGTCATTAAATCTGAGGAGCTCTAACAACAAACCTGACAACCGAGATTGCATAGGTGGTCCAAGCTCAACCCGAATGACAAAATCATCGTGGTTTCTTCTGCTAGGGAACAATCGAGAGAGCAAATTCGCAGACCAGCCAACCTTCAACATTAGAGCATTTGAATGACTGTAGATCAACTTCTGTCTTGCAGGAAGGACGAAGATGACTGAGTAAGAGGTGACCCATAACTTGAATCCACAAGAACCTGGCCAGTGCAAATATCCATCCACAAGAATCCCAAAAGCAGATAAGAAGAGATAATCTTCATCGAACTTTCCTGGAGCGCCTTCAATCTTCACATTGCAATCTTTGCAGCCCAAATTTATATGAGAATTGCTAAAGAAAACGTCGATTTTCTCCCATCCCCCCCCCCCTAAAAAAAAGAATTGTAACCATCAAATCGCATCGAGATTTGTGCATGAGGGATCTATGCATGTGAATGGATTAATTGTAACTATATTATAGCTACATATTATAGCTACAGTATAATTACACTATAAATATACCATAGTTATATTTAAACTTTTTAAAGAAATTATGTGACAGTTTATTAAGCCTCATTTTAAATTTCCACTATTGAAAACCCAGCATATCACAGCAACCACATTGTACACAACTCTGTTTGGGGCAACCCTCACTCCCTGTCACACAAAACAAAACAGCATTTTAGTACGTGATTAATTAAGTTTTAGCTAATTTTTTTTTAAAAAAAGGATTAATATGATTTTTTTAAGTAACTTTCGTATAGAAACTTTTTTGAAAAAACGCACCGTTTAGCAGTTTGAAAAGCGTGCGCACAAAAAATAAGAAGGATGAGTTGGTAAGGGCATCCACAATGTGCTACAAAAGTAGTCCATAGCGAATAAACTATTCCATTCAGCCACCTAGTAACATTGTGCAACTAGTCCATACAAAGAAAATAGTAAAATATATCCATATGCATATGGACTACCCACATGACATAAATAATATTATATATCTCTACTTCTCTCTCTTCTCCTAATGTCACATTGTATCCATATACATTGTGAGGATTGCTATAGTTAAAGTTTATTTATGTGGATCCTATCTATATAGACCACTTTTGTCATATACATTGGTGATGCCTTGTACTACCGAACGGAACAAAAAAAACTAATCCTACCCCAGTCCGGCCAGGTGTTGGCGTCCAAGCAGGCAAGGATGACGGGCGCATCCACAGGAACGGATGAAACCCCCAGCCCCAACCAGTCCACCATTCCACTCCACTCCACATTCCCCTCCTGACAAATCGACATTCTCTGTTGCCGATTTGTTCGCTTGCCGCGAGTATCTTGCATCTCTCTCTCTCCAACCACTCCAACGATCGATCCGAACCCCAATGCACCGTGTGTGTGCATATGCCGCCTTTTTCTCTGCTTAATAGTATAAACAACAGTAATTATAATTATAATAGAGAGAGAGAGGAAGAAAGAAAGAGACAGCAGGTAAGCCATTTTTTGCTTTTTGTTGATTACAGTACTTCTATTTCTCCTTGAGAAGACAAATTTTCTAATTTTAGGAGACCAAGCAAAAACATAATCATAATACTACTAGTACTACTACCTCTTTGTTTCTCTCTCTATATATACCTATCCAAATTGCTTTTTTTTTAATTTTATCTGCCTACCTTTCTCTCTCTAGAATTTGGAGTTTCTTCTTTAACTCTCTCTCTCTCTCTAGCTAGAGTTTGGAGTTTCTTTTCTCTTTCTCTCTCTGAAAATTGCAGCCACCAACTTTACCTTTGATGATCCATCCATGCATTTGCCTTTCTTCTTGGCCTCCTCCTTTTTTTCTCTTTATTCCTTTGCCTACTTGCTGCTGCTTTACATTGCTCTCCATTTCTCCAAAGCTCCAAGCTCTTCTCTCCTCCTTCCATTTCGCCATTGCACCCCACCATTGCATTGCACCAAGAGGAGATCGAGGTGTAGAGTAGAGCTTGCTCGCCGGCGGCGGCGGCGGCGGCGGCGGCCATGAGGGAGTTCTCGTTCGAGGAGGTGGAGGCGGCGACGGGGGGATTCGCGGCCAAGAACCTCGTCGGGAAGGGCAGCCATGGCAACGTCTACGTGGCCAGGCTTGTTTGCGGCTGCGGCGATGGCGGTGGCGGTGGCGGGAGGGTGAGGAAGAAGAAGGTGGTGGTCGTCGCCGTCAAGAGGGCGTCGCACGCGCTGGGGGAGGCGAAGCTCGCGAACGAGATCGCCGTGCTCGCGGCGGCGGGGGAGGTGGCGGGGGTGGTCAACCTCGTCGGCGTGGCGGCGGGGAGGAGGGAGGGGGAGAGGATGCTCGTGATGGAGTACATGGCCGACGGGTCGCTGCATGACCTGCTGCACCGGCCGACGACGGCGAGGCAGCCGCCGCCGCCGTGGCCACGGCGCGTGGAGATCGCGCTCGACGTGGCGGAGGCCGTGCGGGCGCTGCACGGCGGCGAGCCACGCGTGATCCACCGCGACGTCAAGTCGGCGAACATCCTGCTGGGGCGCGACGGCCGCGCCCGCCTCGCCGACTTCAGCCTCGCGGTCAAGGTCCCCGCCGCCCCCGGAGGAGGCGGCGCCACCGCGGCGGCGGCGGGGCCTGCGCCGGCGGGCACGATCGGGTACCTGGACCCGTGCTACACGGAGCCCGGCCGCCTCGGCCCGGAGAGCGACGTGTTCAGCTTCGGCGTCGTCCTCCTCGAGCTCGTCAGCGGCCGCAAGGTGATGGACGTGAGCGCCTCGCCGTCGTCCATCGTCGCCTGGGCCGTGCCGCTGGTCGCCGCCGGCATGGCGCGCGAGGTGCTCGACGGGAGGCTCCCCGCCCCGCGCCGCGCCAGGGAGGAGCGCGCGGTGGCGCGCGTCCTCGCCGTGGCCGCGCGGTGCGTGTCGGAGGCCGTGGAACGACGGCCGGCGATGTCCGACGTGGTGGCCGAGCTCCACGCCGCCCTCGAGAGCGCCGGCTGGCCGCACCGCCCCCGCCGCCGCGACGCGCACGGCCTCGCCGGGGCGCTGTACAGGCGCGTCGTGTCGTGGGGCGCGTCGCGCCTGCACGTGAGGAGGAGGAGGGTGCGGACGAGCAAGATCGAGTGCACGGAGCACTCCGGGTCAGAGGGGAGCGGTGCACAAGCACAACCCGACCACCCAGGTTCAAATCCTCGTCTATCAAATTCAAATAAAAACATTTTTGACATAAACTGATTTTTTTCAAATCATGATTTGTTTCTTGTTACTGATTTTAGAGGCATGCCAATTGTAAAGAATGATCATATAACTCTTGGGGAAACGATCAGGATTTATTGATCTGGACCGTTCAAAAGTGACATTCCTTCGAAAAAGATTGATTCGGTGGGTTCACTGTTTTAGCTTAGCTAGTGTTTATTTATTTTTAGTTCCCTACATAACATGAGTGCTTTTGTCACAACAACTGTAAGATTAATCTGTGCCAATTTTGTTGTGTGCATGTCAAAACTTCCTCAAGCAAATATGGGGTCGCTTTCGAGGGATGGGGTGTAAAAGGGGGAGAAAATACCTAATGTCTGAATTTTTCAGGTCTCATTGCCTCAGGATTTTGACTTCTAACTCATGGTGATCCATTCCATTGTCTCTGTAGTATCTATCTTCCACGTAAGTCTAAAAATCCTAATGAAATTTAACAAAGTAGGGCTATATGATATGGTATCTTGTAGACTAGTACTACTACTCTACATATAGAAGCCAACTAGGGCAGGTTAGATGGGAAGCTGAGCTGAGAGATTGTGGCACGGGTAGCTCATGGAATTCAGGTAAAATTAACGAAGGCTGGCACATGCAGCATGGGAGCTACAGTTGAACAGTAGTAGATGGGATTCTTTGCTTTAGCCATGAGATGACCATTATGCTGGAACCCTGGAGCTGAATTCATCATGCACACTGTGTAAAAGCTGCACAGGTTGATGCAGTTCTTGATCTGAATCTCTGTCTATCTTCTGATATAGAGTGGCACAAAGAGAGAGAGAGGGGAAAAAAGATGGAGATGTCTGAACTTAATCTAGCTAGGTGGATGTGCTGGCAGTGTCAAAGCTGTAAAAGTTTGATCAATTGTGTAAAAATTTTTTCTCTGAAAGGGTCATCATGAAATGATATGCTAATGGCCTAATGGGCATCTACTTTTGCTGCTAAGATGCTCTCTTTCTCTTGTTCCCTTTCCTTCTGCAGAGAGGGGAGGATAAATGCCCATTAGGCATAATCATTCAAAGGAATAATCGGTAGGAAAAAAATCACTAGTTGAATTTGTATTTAGTGAAGGCTCAAAATTGGCAAAAATGTGTGCCCAAAATTGACAAAAATTTGTGCAAGAAAGCAATTGTACTCGCGGATTCTCAATAAACCAAGGGTCGATTTTTGTGTTTGTGTGTGTATGAATAAACATTTACATTATTACAAATTAAAAGAGAGAACTGATTTTAGCGCGTAAGTGAATTAGAGAAAATGGGTAATATAAATGCAGTATGAAGTATGAACCACTTACTGTAAACAAACTAATATAGTATTTTTTGGCTCTTCTGTTTTGTCAAAAAAGAAGTTTGGCACGGTGGAAGCCAGACCTTTGCGTGAATAATAATCTTACCTGATTTGAATAATAATCTGGCATTTATTTCCTCTGATTTGTTTAAGATTAAAGGAATCAGAAACGTTTGACCATTGAAAAGTTATCTGTTTTGTTGAAAAAGCAATAGGCTCAGAACCACACAGAAAGATCCAGTCGACAGGACAGAACTGCAATTTTTGACGAATTCCTCGTTGAATAATCCTCTTTTTTAGATTTCTCCCCGTCTCCTGGACAAACAAAAATCCATATAATCCAATTTTGAAAGATCAGAGAAAAATCTGTAACTGTCGTTTTCCCCCATATGTTCTCACAAAACTAGACATCCCAATAATAATGGATTTCTTAAGTTGCCTCTCCTTTTTGAATTTAATACAGATGATGGAGTTTTATATTTCAAAGGCTGCAACAGGTACATGATCGTACTAAATTGACAAGACAAATAAAATTGCTATCGATGAACCTTTCAAAAAGTAAAAGGCAAGAACGGGGGAAAAGAGAGGATAATAAAGGGCAAACTCACACTTTCGACCTGGTACTCAATCATAAGATCTGCAGTTAGCTTTTGAAACAAAAACAAATCTCTCCTCCCGTTGGAAACTCTGATTTATATCAGCAATAGAAAAGTACGTAGATTATTGTTGTCGCAGAACATTGTGCAATCAGTAATCCTGCACACTGAGAAAAAGAAAGAAAAAAAATCAACAGCATACGCAAACAAAGGGTTTCATAGTTCCTGAACTTCAGCACCATGCTCTACAAGAAGATTATGACAATTTGGAGGGTAAAAGCATCATTGTACCAAGATAACACAAATGTCGTACAACTGCAAGCAAAATCCAAACGAAATTACCAAACATTCCTGAGAAGAAAACAAACAACAAACATGTTCATTCCCATAACCAAATGCTGTCAGTTTTCAAAGCTACACTGGTTACTACCACCAGGAGAGTAACTAGATGGTATCTCACTTGGCCATCATCACCTTCACGAATTCTTCGTAATTGATCTGACCATCACCATCGACATCAGCCTCACGGATCATCTCGTCCACCTCCTCGTCTGTAAGCTTCTCACCAAGGTTGGTCATGACATGACGGAGTTCAGCCGCTGAGATGAAGCCGTTCTGGTCCTTGTCAAATACACGGAAAGCTTCCTTAAGCTCCTCCTCAGAATCGGTGTCCTTCATCTTGCGTGCCATCAGGTTGAGAAACTCAGGAAAGTCAATCGTTCCATTTCCATCAGCATCCACCTCATTGATCATATCCTGAAGCTCAGCCTCAGTGGGGTTCTGCCCTAATGAGCGCATCACAGTTCCAAGCTCCTTGGTGGTGATGCAGCCTGTTCAGAACGCAGCCATTATACTCAGTTAGTTACAAATTACATGCCATCAAGATAAATATGGTGAAAGAAGACACAAATACAGTTCAAACAATTTACCTCTAGGGCACTTCAGTAAATAATAATTAAGGAACGGTTTAGTAAAAAAGATATTAATGTCATGTAAAAATGTGAAAGAAGACACAAATATAGTTCAAACAATTTACCTCTAGGGCACTTATACAGTTTAATAAGAAAGATAATAATGGCGTGATATCAAATAAAAGCAGTCCCCAACTCCGCATGCAAGGTCCCTTTTTGTTAAAGTAGATATATAACAGGCAAGTAATTACAAATATTGATTTCCTACAGAACTTTCTTAAAATTTAAACAAAAATAATAATCCAAATTCATCTCTAGATTTGTACATTATTTCTGGCATGACATAACTGGCGCTCAGCTGCTCATGTAATTGAACCAAGTTTTTATAAATAACATGAAAGTGTATCTAGTAAACAAAGATGGAAAATATGAAGCCAAACAATAATTAAGAATTTAGGGTTTGTGAATTCTCATAGTTATTGTGCTACATTGTCAAAAAAAAAAAAGGTTATCGTGCTACATTATACTACATGAATCCCGGCATCTTGCCAGTGATGGGATAATCTTTGGAACAAACATGCATCATGAAGTGACATTTGCACATCTGATTTTAGTACAATATGAGTTTGTCTTAAGGCCGAACTATTTGTACAACATAAGGATGTAGTGATGTACAGACTTTTATAGTTTTGCCATGCAAGTGAGCTAGAATATATTCATGAAATTATCTTAAGCTCCAATTGCGCAAAAGGCCAAAAACAAAGTAATGGCTGGGCCCACAATTATTCTCACATTATCCCTTATTCCGTGCCTTTATCTCGATGCATGGAAATATGGAATCAAGAAAAGAAAAACAAACACATGTGCAAGTTTAAACTAGGATTAACTCAAGAACACAAACATGTGTTAGCTTCTCTTCCCACAATAGGAACACGAGATATACTAAAACAACCATAATCAACCTTACTTACAGTATGAAGAAGAACTAGCCTGTTTAAAACAATATTAGAGACGTACTGGCACGGTGGCACTCCTACATCTTACAGGCCATCTGGAATCACTTATAAAACCTATACCTACTGATTACTAGGTAAAATCACTGTGGATATCTGAACGTATGAGGCGTCATAACCACTAGGACCTTTGCTGGGAAATATAAGAAACTGCAGCAAGCAACTAAGTTTTGTCTTCCAGCTATAAGCTACTCCCTTTGTTGCAAACAAATGTTTTTGCTTCTTGCACAATGTCACCTTGGCTCCACTCGTTTAACAAATACTACTAAATAGTGAGATGATTAACTAATCCATACATCACATGCACTCTCTATGCTATCATAAAAATTCTTACTGGTGATACATATATAGCATGATAGGAGAAAATAAATACCAGCTCCCATGTGACTTTCAGAAAAAAAAAAAAGGACATTACAAGTCTGTAACCTGTTGTACCCATCTATCTTAATAACTCTGCAAAATAAAATTTAATCATCAATCATGCTACAGCATTACCCTTATGCCCATGGACATCCATTGAGAAGAAAAGGAAGCCCAAATAAAATCTAAAACGGTAGTAGAGTCCCTTTATGAATAGCACGCCAATGCATGCACTACCTAACGTGCTAGCTTAAAAACAGCGTACATGCTTTCTTTCTATAGACCTAACACCTGCAGCACTTTGCACCTTAGGCCCTGCCAACACAGGTACATGGCGAGTGGTCTCGCCATGCCATATCAGAGCCAGACTGCCAGCTCGACCAGAGCCAGTGGTTGTGCCTTCTGCTTGGCGGCAGGAGGCACAGGTGAAGCCACAGCTTGGATGCTGCCAGAGCCATGCCTGATAGCAACACACCATGCTCCAGTCAGCAGCCCCAGCAACCATGCAACAGGGATGAAATTCACCACGCCTCGCGCCTGGCTACCATCAATCCGTGGGCACACTGTGCGTCTATGCCCATTATAGCCACAGCCGCACCAACTTATCAGGCAACTCGACGCCATTTCCAACAGTGCTTGGGTATTTAAAACGCGAATTTCGCGATTCAACTCGATCATTCTAACTAATGAACTCTCATGGGATAACCAAACAGCCATTCCACAAACAGCCGATCTATCTCTTGCGCTATCTGCCTATCTCCACCCTCCTCCTCGAGGTGTAGCTCGACCAGCAAACAGCGCGCGCTCTCCTCTGCTCTAAGATAGCCGCCGCAACAATTCCGGCAATAGCATCGCGCGAGATCTACATCTCGAAACCCCCCGACACACACGGAACCACGAGCCCACGCGTCGATCCGCTCGGACACCGGCGACCGGATCCCCCCTTCTCGCGCACCCGCGAGGCCGCGAAACCGACTCCACTCCACCGCCATCGCATCAGCGCACACGCACGCGCTACCGGATCACGCAGAGCATAACAGAGTTCAAAAACACAAGGTACAGAGAGAGGGAGGGGGGGAGCAGGAGATACCGTCGCCGTCCTTGTCGAAGAGGCTGAAGGCCTCCTTGAACTCAGCGATCTGGTCGTCGGTGAGCTGGTCCGCCATGGCCGACGCGGTGGCGAGGCGGCGAGGGGGATCTGGGGGGGCTTGGATCGATGGAGAGAGAGAGAGAGAGAGAGAGAGAGAGGCGGAGCGCGAGTGGAGGAGCGAAAAAAGGGAAGAGAAGGGAAGCGGGGGGAGGAAAATTTATGGAAAAAACGACCGCAAGGGTAAGACCGGACGACATTGAGAGCAAACTGCTACGCGTACTCTCTCTACCCCTGTTTTCATGTAAAAACACAGTATAAATGCATTCGCTCCTAACGCGCACACTCATCCTATGAACGCACAAATATATCCTACCCTATGAGGCTACGAGCATCTCCAAAATACTAAGCATGCTTATCTTGAGATTGACGAAGTCACTGTAGACGTCTCACTGTCGACTTATATGTTGCCTACCACTGAAAAAATAATTAGCTATAAATACGAGCACAGGTGTAATATTGGGCTTAACCCGAATGGGTTTTTTTCACGACTAATTTTTCCATCTATAAGTAATTTTTGTTCTTTTGATGATTACAAAATGATTTGAATTTGTAAAGGTTATTGCAATAAAAAGAAAATTGAATACGGACGCCCTGCCCGATATTTTCTTCTTAAAATGAAATCCATGGATTTCATTAAAACCATCCTGTCTGAAAACATCCTCAGGGGTCACGAAGAAGCTGCTACTTCCTTGGTTGTTAATATTTAATGTTTATTAGGATGAAATTCGATTAAGCTTTTAAAAATGACCATCAATTTTATATTTGAATAATAAGTTTCTAAAATCTAACATGTACAGGAACTCCATTTTACACTCCAAACTATCACAAAAATCCAAATAACACCCTTCACTTTAAAATAGGTCTTTCTAAAAATTTCAAGAGTTTTGCTAAATCTCGTTCAAAATATTACTACTTCCTCCGTTTAATAAGATAAGATTTTATAACATTACTCACATTCATTTAGATGTCAATGAATCTAGACACATGTATGTGTTTACATTCACTAACATCTATATGTATGTGGGCAATGCTAGAAAGTCTTACATCGTGAAACGGGGGGAGTAGTGAATATTTTGTAACCAGAGGAAGTGCAACGCTAGATACATTTAGCACTGTACAAGATGCACATAGCCCATAAAAGAACGCGCCAAGCAAAAGCCGTTACAGATTAAGGACCACCAAACAAACTGATGGATTACTGTGTTAAGGACAGTGTAAAAACTCTTACAGTCGATGAAATTTCAGAGCTGAATGGACAGTCATGGCACATGGCAGTTTGAGCCGTAGCGTCCAAATACAAAATACATATACAAGACAAGCCTTCAGGCTAAGTTTGATGTGTACAACAGCACAAGATCATCGTACCAAATCGAAGTACTGATCTAAAAAAAATCGAGGCATATTTTGCAGTACATCAGAATGGTTGTGTGGCGAACAGAAAAAATATACACTTTAGTACGGAGGTATAGGCATTGCAGCAGCAGTGTCCTATGACACGTGGCTTCTCAGACCTCAGGTCCTGAGTAGAATGGTTAGTGCTAAGTAGTAATGGGATCAGTGCTTCGTGCTTCTTCTAGCGTAAAACGGCCTGAAAGTGCTCACGAGACCGATGACTGTGAAGACGTTCAGCATGAAGAATACCAGGTGGTCGCCTGCAAAAACAGAGAGCAGGTGCCAACAGAATTAGAGCTTTACAACGAATCAACGGGATACAACAACGTTTCAATGCTTAGGAAATCCTCTTCGTAGTTGCATTTCAACAAGCCTACTCACCTGGCTTAATCTTTTCAAACGCATACATAAGCTTAGTTGAAATTAAGGGAGGTATCAGAAGAGATCCTAAGGTCGGGCTTAATAGTGAATAGTGATCCTGAAATCAGCATATTTCTGGATTTTTTCTGAGTAAATTTCATAAAACTATAGATACTTTGATTAAATTATTATAAAACTATAAATTTAAATTAATGTATCACAAAACTACAGGTTTAAGGCTAAATATCGCAAACTACAAATTTAATAATAAAACTATCACAAAACTACAGATTTTAGAGTTCAAATCCTTAAGCACTAATGCTATGTTTGAGTTATGATGTTAAAGTTTTGTGATTAAATTTATCTTAACCCTGTAGTTTTGTGATAACTCTGTTACTAAATCTGTAGTTTTTCGATATTTCACCTTAAATATGCAGTTTTGTGATAAATTTAGTGTTAAATCTGTAGTTTTGTAATAATTTAGCCAAAGTACTTGTAGTTTTGTGAAATTTACTCTTTTTTTAGTCTACGATGTTGCCTATTTTAAATATCAAATGAACATCGCAAAAGACGAGAGATGAGACATCTTACTCTAAATTTTTAACTAAGAACCTACTGTATTTACGATCTTACTTCAAAAATGAAGATATGAACTTCGCTGGTACCTAACATTAAGAGACTCTATCCCATTAGTTTTAGACAAACAATATCTAGTTATTCTTAAAACAGACACAAGCTTAAATTTCTCTTGTTTGATCATTCAATTCAGATATTCATGGCATTGAGAGGGGCAAAAATAATTAAAAGAACTAATGGTAGATAACTTATTCTTATATATGTACCACATTCATAGTTATTATCTGTTCTAAAGGTGTTGATATCGGGCGAGTTCATTGCCAACATTCAGAACTGCATTCTTTCTATTCTGGTATCATAACTTTCCAACTTATTGACATGATAAGGTGGCTCTCCCATATATTATTTTAAGAAAATTCTGATAAAGTGCTAATTGCACTGGTATTAACAGGGATAGGATATAGCAAAGTTGTATCTTCGTGTTAATTCACTAGTAATATACCATGCATGTAATACCTGGGAGAAATGAAGCTGTCTGACGCCTTTGAGCCCATGCAAATCTATAAGGGAAAAGAGTAATTAGCATTACGATGCGGTATTTCTCCTGAAAAAACATATATGTATAATAAAAAGCTGGTACCCACAGTTTGCAAAGTGTGAATCCTGGTTGTATATCTTGATGAATTAATACTACTAATAATATGTGGCAAAACAAAAATATTGGGAGTTGATCACAACAAACAAAAAACTAAAATTGTGTTTCATTGTCATTGTAATTAAACTGATTAACCAAAAGGAAATATAACTATCTAAGAAATTGCAAGGGCACTGTTGTTTGTCCAAGAAAACTAGGGAAATTCCTTATTTCACACTGAAAATTTCACGTGGTTCAATGGTCCATTATTTGTTATTGACGTCCCACTAACATGTAGGCTAGGACTTGGACCCACATGTCATTGAGACCATGACTGACAAATAAGGAATGGATAAAATTTCAGTGGCATATGAGGAATTTATCCTATATATTACATGTATGCTCTGAAACCATTTAAGGGAAAGTTGTACTTTTACTAAATTATTTTATCTTCCCTTTGTGATTGCAACAGGGAGCAAAAAGACAGATAATAAATACTTACATAGCTCCTGCAATTGCTGGAGCAATAGCTTTAAAGATGGACATCAGAGTTACAGCAACACCGTTGGCTGAAGCTCTAACGTCCTGAGCCTGTTATTTGTATTTCATGGTTAGAAAAACAAAATTAGAAACTATAAATTACCACGTATAATAACCGAAAAATAGAATATATTTTTTATATAACTACCCGGTACACATTATTTGGAACTTGAAGAACTTACCACAGCATCATTCATTAAGATGTTGAATACAGTGATGGTAGTAACCTGAAAAAATTTTAGAAGAGCATGAGTTGAATTTTGTCAAAACTAATAATGGATGTGTCGAGAGGTGAAATATAAAAGAGTGATATACAATAAACAGGACCACACTTGAAGTAATTGTTTCAAAATAATGAATAAACAATGAGTCGCCTGTCCAAACGAGTATCCATTCTAAACAACACAAGTAAGACGTTTGCACTCACTGCAAAAGCATTCTTCAGAAAAGATGCACAGTTAACTATCAATTGAAGAATGGACCCTGACAATCCGGCCATAAATGGATAGCTAGAAAGAAGTGGTATAGTCAATATCTGCAATTCAGAAGTATCATATGAGTTGAACCATTACAGTAGAACTGAGCTGATCTAAATTCTGACCCAAAAAAAGAGAGATAGTCTTACTGCCACTATACGGACAAGCGTGATGGGCTCTACTGATTTTGCCACTGACGGGTAAACCAAAATTTGGAATACCAGGAGGAAGAGACCTGATAATAAGTTAAGTCAGTACTCAATATACCAGACATTGCATGGAATACGAATAATTGAGTTTTAAGCAAGTTCATACCATACTTCAGATTAAGATTTGGTTTTAGCAAGAATTAATACTTCAAATTGAGCAAGTGCAATTGATCACATCAAACTAGACCTAACAATAAGAAAAGATCTATATCCATATTATATATTTATTATGGTAATTTACAATTTTACATTATCATATGCATTAGCCATAGCATGTGGGGTCATGGGGCTAGTGCTTTCTTTAGATCCCTATCACATCCACATGTCCACGGTGTTCAAAATTTCAAATCTCGATGAACAATCTTATAAGTCCGCCTGTAAATTCAAAACTCCATTTTAGTGGGAGGTTTCCTGTTGTGCTTACTGTACCTGAGAATGCAAGGACACTACCCACATCTTGGGAAGAAAAGCTTAATCCACCATACTTCCTGTCGCTGACAGCCCATAGAGAAAATACCTGCAATTTGTGTTTTCCCAAATGAAATCCAGTAATAACAGAAAAAGGAGGGGTGGTGCAAAAATCAAATATGACATTAAAAAAAAAGATGCATGAAATTCTAAATAATAACAAAAGGCAACTCCAATGACAGTGTAGAATATTACCTCAGCATAAGCCACATCCTGAAGAGAGAATATGCAGTATACAATGATAGCAGACATCAGTGGCCAGTTTGTGAATAAATTTAGACATCCAGCACTATTTTCTTCAGCAGTTGGACCAGAAAGACCTTCTTCTACAGAAATTGAATCCTCTAAAACCATATCCTGAGTGTGCTTATGCAAAGTTTCCTGTAACATGACGTAAATGTCAAATTTTGTGCAGTGACATTAAGGTTTTTGTGCAAAGTTCTCGGGGTACACATCAATACTAATGTTGCAATTGCAACTGAGCAGCAGATTCTAAATGAATTTATGGATCATCATGAAGAACTATAATTCCAGTGTCAAAATGGGATTTCACCAGAGTTATCAATTATCAAATATTGAATGAAAGCAGTTATTATAATGATGTTTGCTAAAAGAAATGTTGTATCATAGGGATATAAGAAAAATGCTCACCGGGAGCCAGAAGGAAGCAAGTAGAGCAACAATGGCAAGGAGGGATATACATAAGCAGGGGAGAAAATACGGAAACCTAAAACATTGCACGTTAAAAATTAGTAGTGTAAGAAACAACCAATACAAGATGGATCTAGAAAGCAGATGCTACCTCCCAAATATAGACTTCTCAGAGAATATGCTTGGATATTTATCTGCAGGCTGGTATAACAGAAAGGCACAAGCAAAATAAGTAGAGTTGCATGCCAATAAAAGAAAAATGAAACTATCGCACTTTATCCTCGGTGCAGCAATATAATCAACATGTGTGTTTTCATGTTCTTCACAAATTTTTGAGGCATGACGAGTATAATTATTAATGTATATGACAAGAGAACTCCAAACTTTAGATACACTGCATTAAAGTATTATAATTTGTGAAATTTGCGACTATGGTTAACAAGAGTCATGATTGGAATACAAGGGCCAATAATCTTGACATAGTTACAAGTTAATTACATCATGATTTCTTCAAATATTAAAATAAAAAATTACCTGTGCAAGATAACCACCAATAGCTGGTCCCACAATAAGGCCTATGCCACGTGAGGAAGAAACCTGACAGATTAGCCAGCAATATCAACCAGTGAACATTACATTGGGGGCCTAACAAAGTTGGGAGACAACGAAAATTTTGAAATAGTAATGGTCCAAGATCTTACAAGGGATAGTCCAAGGTGACCGTGTTCTTTTCGGCACACTTCTGTAGCATAGGCCTGGAACACAGAAATTAGAAAATAATGCTGCAAGAACATGGTCGAAGGTTTTAATAGACAAAAGTGAAGCATTCTCATGTGGACACAGGTACCTTAATTGGGCCAAGTATACCACACATCAGACCAAGCAAACCTCTTGAGGTTAATGCCATCCAATAACTTGAGCTGAGTCCAAAGAGTGTATTGAAAATAATTCTACAATAGATGAGAAAATGTGCTCAAATTCTCTGTGCATTAACAAATTAGATCCAACCTTATAGATGAGAGTATTGGATTCTACATTTCATTCAACGAAGATCCTTACATTGAAATAAGGGTAATTATAATAATCGGCTTCCTCCCGTACTTATCAGCCACGATGCCCCATATCACAGAGGAGAGTGCTCTTCCAAACATATATGAAGCACCTTCACATATCACAAGTTCACCCTGTTAGATAAGGCTGCCTTGCTGAGGCTATCACTTTCATAATACATCCTTAGAAGCTACTTTTAAGTGCTTACACAGATTGACGCAAAAGAGGAAATATGTTTCAGAGAAAACTCACCGACAAAACCAGCATAAAATCCAATATCTTCTTCTTGTTTAGCAATATGCAGGTCCCTTATCTGCAAACAGAAACTCCAATGTTGATAAAAGAGAATTAATTTAGAATACAGTTCAGCATTTGCAAAGCTGTTTTACGTTCAAAAGTTATGTTTCCGACAAATCTGTACCAAATAAGGAAACAAAATGTCGATAGAATATCTAAGACGCATATTTAAGGAGAAATATTTAACCGATCATTGTAATAGAGGATGTCAGATTATGGCTCTTTTGGTACTACAACAATGAAGGTGATATGTGTCCAGGTTTATAGTATGGAAAAGGCTATACGTACTAACTTTTTCTTATTAAATTCTTACTAACACTGATGTGTCATGCTATGAGTGCACCTAGATTTTTTGTAACTTCCATCTACTTAAATCAAACGGTTGAGATGATTGTTAGTAAAAGTTTAGTAAGAAAAATTTAGTACGTGTAGCATTGCTCTTATAGTATTTACTATTTGGTTCTTCCTTGGCTCAATATATGAAATAATTACAATGTGACAGTGCATATTAATTTTTATTTTTACCTTTTACATACTACAGATCCAGCACAGCTGTTAAGTCCAAATGTAAAATCGATAGTGACGCTAGTAACTCTTCTCTTCTCATGAAACAAAATGTCATCATATTGCACCTCTAAAAAAAAAGCAAGTAAAATTGCTCACCATAAAATACAAGAAGGGAAACAGGGATTGTATCGGCAGGGCTGCAAAGAGCAACAGAGAGAGACAAATTAAGAAAGAAAGGGACAAATAATATCAGGTCCTGATAAACAATGAAGATATAGATCGCAAGATATAGGACACAGATGTGCAGTTAATCTTCTTTAAATCAGTTTCCTGGCCTAACAAAATGAGCAAATTAGGCAAATGGAGAAAACATTTTAGTAAGCCTCAGTGTTTGATTAGAGAAAACGAGAAGTACATTTCCTAGGTGTACGTGCAGGTACCATACGTGCACTATCCTTCTGTCAAAAGTCTTTCGAATTCGAGATGTGCGAATAGAAGTTTGCTTGGTCGATTTTGAATTTAGAGCGAGTAGAATAGCAACTGTAAGCATATGCGTAGGAGAGGGGAGAAGAGAGAGAAGGAAAACGGGCTACATATTTGTAGCCAGCTAGCACGGACTCCAATACGTTATGTACGTATGAAGATAGACTATATATTACTCCCTCCATTTCAAATTGATCTACATATTTCATAGGTACACCAAGACCAAGAAAAACTAATAACTCTCTCATAGTATATTTACTCTAGCAACAAACTCAATGTATGCACCATTTCCACTATTTCTTAGTCAATAGCAAATCAAGATATTGCATGTGGGTTATAAATACTTGTGTGCATGGATGCATGCATCAATGTCCATTTACTCCAATGCACAAATAACAAATAGACTTAATAAATGAACATAAATATGTAGATCATTTAGGAATAACCTCAAAAATATTATATGTAGATCAATTTGGAATGGAGGGAGTAATAGTGTAGTACTCCCTTCATCTATTTTTGATAGTCATATTTCATCTTGGCACACAGACCAAGGATAAGTAACCTTACTTATCATCCATTTAAACATGCTACTAGTTATTCCTCGTAAATAAACGATTCATTAATATTTACATTTCTCGATGCCCATGTAGCCAATCATGTGTGAAATAATGGAGTCACGCATTAAATCCGAGAAAGTCATTAAGATGATAGGTTGTTGGATTAAAATATGCCTATCAAAAATAAATTTTTCAGATTTAGAAATATGACTATCAAAAATAGATGGAGGGAGTATATGTTATTGTATGAATGGACTATTAGATTGGCTATAGATGGTTTGTAGCTAGTAGTTGGCTATACTATTTTCAAAGTTTGCGGTTTTGCACCAATCCCCAGTGGGCAGTGGCATTTGACAGTGGAGATTCTGAGAATACCCGCGAGAGCACCGAGCAAATCTACTGCGTTGAGCATGATCGTGGCATGCCAAAGCTCGGGGCAACGAGATGCTCCTACAAACCCATACTAATTGAATTCCCATTACACCATGATATACACATGCATGTGTACTACTTGTACTACAAAGTACGAACCGAAACAATGATAACACTACGATAGTTACTACTCCCTCCGTTTTATTATATTATAAGTTATTTAACTTTTTTTTCTTAATCAAAGCTTTTTTATAGAAAAAATTAGCAATATTTATTATATCAAAATTAGTTTTATTAAATTTAACATCGAATATATTTTGATAATATATTTGTTTTGTATTGAAAATGTTAGTTCGACTTAGAGAAAGTTCAAACAACCTGTAATAAGAAACGGATGGGATGGAGTAATTGAATCCTCATGAGTGAGACCATAATATAGGCATGCGACTAGGGTGTAGTATTGAATTGGCGACAGCGATACCATCATCCACTAATTTCAAAACAAAAAAGAAGAAGAAGAAGAAGAGGAGGAGGAGGAAGAAGGAAAGAACGGCGTTATCCTCCACTAATTTCAAAAAAAAAAAAGAAACAGACGGCGGAAAATACGAAGCACTACTACAGGTCGATCAAGGTCAGGGAGGAGACGCGGCGCGAGGCCGATGAACACTCACTGGCGGAGACGGTGACGAGCCAGATGAGGGAGAGCTCCATGTAGGGGATCCCCTCCCTCTCCTCCTTCCTCCTGTCCACCCTGCATCCGGGGCACTCGGGGTGGTACCCCCACGCCCTCCTCAGTGGCTCGCCCGCCCCGCCGCCATCGCCGCCAACCATTGGTCTGGTCTCCCCTCAGTCAGCCGCTCCTCAACCACCCGCCGCCAGCTCTAGCGCTTCACCCCCCCTCGATCGAGGGAATCCTCGCCGCAGCGGGCGGAGTAATGTAAGGAGGACGCGATCGATGGAGAGTGGTCGTGGCGTCGTGGTCAAGTGCGGCTTAATTCGCCATCCGCACCCTCCTGCCCCGCGGCGCGAGCCGCGCGTTTTTTTCTTCTTTTTCTTGAGATGCTGCTAGCTGCCGTGTTCTCCTTTGCATCGTCTCGCGCAACGGAAAAGTCGGGAACGGTTCACGGTCGCGTAAATTTTTACTAATCCCTCCATCCAAAATACTACAACGGATATAAGAGCCCGATGCTCTTCTGTCTCTTCATTTATCTTTTTAAAATATATTCATAGCTGGTTTATAGCATGCTATTGTACATGCTCTAAATCTAAACAGATGTATGTCCAGATTCGTATTTCTAGAATATTAGAATGTGTTACTAGGTTACTCCCTCCGTTCCACAATATAAGGAATTTTGAGTCTTTGTTTGCAACATTTGACCACTCATCTTATTCAATTTTTTTTGCAAATATAAAAAATGAAAAGTTGTGCTTAAAGTGCTGTAGATAATAAAGTAAGTCACAAATAAAATAAATAATAATTTTAAAAATTTTTAAATAAGACGAGTGGTTAAATGTTATAAGTAAAACTTAAAATCCCTTATATTATAGGATGGAGGGAGTAGTTTTTTACAGGACAGAGAAAGTACCTCTAATGCAGAGGATCTGATCTTCTGTGAATATATGCATAAACAGTACCGTACTGTAGCTACAGGGTCAGACTAATGTAGTGTACTGTTTTAGTACTGTACCAGGGTCTTGTTTGGATCCAGAGGGCTAATAATTAGCCCTCTAAAATATTATTATTTAGTAGTATTAAACGTAAATTACTGATAAAACTCATTCCATAACCTCTAGTCTAATTTGTTTGGTGAATCTAATAAACCTAATTAATCTATGATTCGCTTCATTGATACTATAGTAATCATCCGCTAATCGTGGATTAATACACCTCGTTACACTCGTCTTGTGAATTAGCCTAAGGGTTCTATAAATAGTTTTGTACATAGACTTTATTAAATACTCCTAAATAACAAGATTTTGGAGGGCTAATTATTAACCCTGCGGATCTAAACAAGGCCTAGATTTACGGTAGCACACGATATGATCCTTCAATTATTGATCGAACGCAGTACCCCTAGTACGCAGTACTGTTTATCATCTGCATTAATACTTTCTCTGTCCTAAAATAGACCAACCTCAGCGACGGATCCAAATTTTTTCTTGAGCTAACAACAAATAGAAGTACACATATATTTGTATAAATCCGTATATCACTTACCATAAACTCGAGTAAAATTGACAAACGGCATGTTGTAATTTAGGTTGAGGAAAAACAGTACACAAAATTATAGTGCTTGTACTATCATGCAAAGAAAAAAAATTGATGGCGCTAAGAGTTAGTGCCTGTTTGGTACAGCTCCAACTCTTAAATTGAACTTCAAGAGTTAAGTCTGGAGTGGAATTATGGAGCTGCCTAAATCCAACTTCATAACTCTAGTTCATTTTGTGAGAGAACTCCACCCAGCTCCACTCCCAGTTTTAGTAGAGCTAAAACTGTTTGGCTGAGCTCCAGCTCCAGGGGTGGAGCTGGAGCTGGAGCTGTGCCAAACAGGCCCTTGGTATGTCACTTTGGTTTGCTAGTTTTGGTTAAGCAGGGCAAGTGTAATAAGGAAAATATACCTACTATTAGCTGCTAATATCAACTCTTTTTGCATTGCTGGAAGGAAGAGGGAGTGGAGAGAGAAGCCGTCGACTAAAAGCAAGTTTAATAGTATAGCTAACTATTAGCTCCAATTTATCTATAGCTAATCTAATAGCTCATTCACATAATAGTAACCTATAAGCATATACTACATCACTAATATATAGTCTAATCTTTCATACACATAATATATTAGAGTGCATGCTATAGCCATCTTTCATACATACGTAATATATTGGAGTGCATGCTATAGCTGGCACTTGCAGCTGACATGTAGCCTTGGTATCGTACTCGCTCTAAATTGATGACAGCTCCGGACGGGTGCCTGGACACAATGTACCTGCGATGGAAGCTGTGATTGGTTAAAAGATTTGGTGAAAGATAATTAAGGTGGGCCCACATTGAAAGAGCATCAGTGGTTGGTAGATAGCCTAGGAGAGAGAACCAAGGCTTGGCCCACATTGAGAAAAAAATGACTAGGGCCGTGTTTAGATTAACTTTTTTTTATCCAAAAACGTCGCATCGAAATGTGGATAAAAAAAACCAATTGCACAGTTTGCATGTAAATTGCGAGACGAATATTTTGAGACTAATTACGTCATGATTTGACAATGTGATGCTACAGTAAACATTGGCTAATGATAGATTAATTAGGCTTAATAAATTCGTCTCGTAGTTTATAACCGGAATCTATAATTTATTTTGTTATTAGTTTACGTTTAATACTTTAAATGTGTCTCTGTGTACTTAAAAAAATTGATCAAGTAACTAAACACAACCTGGTTAATTTTTATATCACCTTTAATGATATGAAAATAACATGTAAGCAGATGGCTGCTTACTCTCTTAGAGTTGCCCTTAAGCATGTTCGTTTATATTACTGTACGCTGCTGCTGCTACTGTCACCTACTCCTCTGACCACATGCATATCTGCATATGGCTCTGCTGATACCTAAGAATGATAGTTAATTACTAAATAACCATTTAAATTTTTACTAATAAAAAAAAGGAAGAGTTGTCTCTTTGCAATCATACAGGCTAAATCAACATGTTGATCCTACCATCCATCTGCATCTCATCCGCATCGCTCTCATCCCTACCATCCACTACGATTCACCCTCGCACAGCAACTCCATCCTATCTCCACCGTGATTTTCGCTCCCATCACCGCGTGAAGACTCCGCCACGCTACTCGCTACTACCGCTCTTGATCCCCTTCCTGCCACTCCGCGCGCTACCGAATCTCCCTGACCTGCCACCACCGCCGCGTTCTCCTCCTCCCACCCAACGCCGCTGCATTGCCTCCTCCCCATCGCTTCCGCATTGTCCTCCTTCGCACTCACCACTGTTGCATCGTCTCCTCCCCACCGCCTCCGCATTGTCCTCCTCCTCACCAACCGCCGCCGCGTCCTCCTCCTCCCCACTGCCTTCGTGTCCTTCTCCTCCCCATCACCCGCCATTGCCCGCTATTGCCTCGCTGATCTCTTCTATTCACGCCGCCATCAATCCCGCGGTGGTCATCAAAGTTTATTTTGGAGTTGATTTTGCCCGCCACTGCTTTTTTTCCTCGATTACTCTATGTTAGCAAAAGAAATGGTAAATATATTAATTGAATATAAAGTTTTTACATGATATATATAGATACCATTGATAAGAAGCTCCTAAAAAAATCTAGTTATATATTTGCAGATTTATATGCTACACAACATAAATTTTGGAAGGAAAAAACAGTTTGTTGGCTACCATTTTTTCGTTGGAGTCTTGAATGCAAGTTATTAGAGCAAGTTTAATAGTATAGCCCACTACTAGCTCTAATTTATATATAGCCAATCTAATAGCCAATTCATACAATAGTTGCTTACTATAGTATTAATATATGGTCACACCTGTCATACACATATTGCGTTCTTAGAGTCCGTGTTGTAGCTGGCAACAGATTTGTAGTCCGCTGCTCTTCTCTCTCATCGTTTATCTCATTAAAATATGTTTATAACTAGCTAATAGTCTGCTATTGTACCTACTCTCAGGTGCCTTTGGTTGGGCTCAGTCGTCCTTGGAAATGATCAAATGCGCTGGGTAGGTTACAAGTTAGAACAGGTACAATAGCAGGCTATAAGCCAGCTATAACCACATATCGAGAAAAAAAGAGAAAAGAGAGAAGAAAGTGGGCTATAGATTTATAGCCAGCTGCAACACGGATTCCAAGACGTTATGTGTGTATGAGAGGTGAGACCGGATGTGTGTATGAGACGTTAATAGTGTAGTATATTTTTATAGTTAACTATTATATAAATTAGCTATTAGATTGGTTATAAATGATTTGGAGCCCGTAGTTGGCTATACTATCTCTTAGTATGATCGAGCTGGTGACACGTTCAGTCGGTCGCTCCCACTTGCTCATGTCACCAAATACGGTTGGTCGATTGGGCACACACATTCAACGAGCCGAACCGTATTGATAGGTAAAACCGTAAATGTTTTGCGTGAGCACACAAACCACAACCTGCACTATCCATGCAAGCATGATAGGTTTGAGTCAAAAAACCAAGTTTACCTGGTTCGCACGCATGGAATTTCTTCGATTTCATTTGTTCTGAAACTGATTTAATTTGAGTTTTCATGATGTGTATATTCACAGTTTTGTAATCCGTCTGACGCGTTATGATTGGTACGTAGTTGGTGATTTGTAAGCAAGGATGTGATTTTGCATGGATATTGCGTGCGGGTGTTGAAGACGGGTGATAACCCTCTACCATAATGTCATTATCATTACAGTCATTGGTATATGGGTCCCATTCTTTTTATTGTCACACATGTTAGTGCCTATAAGAGCACCCGCAATGGTAAAGTAAGGTGCTATTTATAAAACATGTACATCTCAGCAATAGACTAGATTAATAGTAAACCACCTCAGTAGTATGTCTACATGGTATCTATAACTCTCTAATCCATTATCTCGTTTTTCTCTATAGACTATCTTCAGATTAGTAGATAGCTTTGCTATCTCTCTTCATTTAATATCTTCCAAGTAGGAAAATATGCTGACATGGATCTCTTGTAGAGAGCCTATAGATAACCATTGCGGGTGCCCTAATAGTGTCATGTGAACCCGTCGAAGATAGAGTTCATTGACCTAGCGGGGATAGCCGGGATGAAAAGGGAGAAGAGGGCAGTGACGGCTCACGTCTCTCTTGTCCACGCGGCGACGATGGCTAGAAGAGTACGGGCTACACCGGCAGCGGCGGCGCACGTGAGGGGAGGAGAAGGGAGAGGCGGCGCGCGTGAGAGGCTGCAAGCAAGCGGGCAAGAGGGCTAGGGTTTGGTGTGGGCTAGCGAAATCTCTGCCGTCCGTTCGCGATTCGACGATCCCACAAGTGTGAAAGGGCCGCCATGGCGGGACATGTGTATGGCCAGATCGATCACAACGTGAAATCGGACGGTGGGGTAGTAGAGACTGGCGCGTAATTAACTGGAAATTCAGGGACCATTTCGTAAAAACATCGTTGACGTGGCGCGCTAATTCTTCAGCAATCTCACGGTGTTTAAGTAAAGTAGTAATATAAGGTGGAGTAGCAATTTTTTTTTTTTACCTCCTCATTTGGTAGGCCAATACTAAATCCTGAATCTTGAAATCAGACGACTTTATGACAGAAAAGGACACACATTGAGGTGCATCTGTACATGTTGATGGTAAAATCTAATGGATGAACTTCCACGGCAATGGTTGCTCAATTTGCACATCAATTCAGGAGTAAATTTAGAAAAGAGCATGGAAAAAAAAACATAAGCGCCATAATTATACACCCATATGGCCATATTTCTTTTTAGGCTCTCTAGTGAGATGTCTCTTCACAGATGTGGTTTAACCTACAACCAAAATGGTATGCCATCACAAACCCCCGAACAAACTATTTACCGCTGATTTACCTGACAAGAGGCGCACAAACATTTTTTCAGCCTTTAACAGGCCTACAATAATAAGCAATAATGGGCTTCTTTAGACCATTTTCAGGTGCTTATATACTTCAAATTTAAAAATTTATATGGCCATATGTCTATTTTTTAATTTATGTGATAATTGGGATGCTATGTGGACGCCACGACAGCGAAAACCACCTTCAAAACAGTCAAGGAAGTTTATTTGCACAGTTTTAATAGTTGGAAGAGATATTATATCCGGTTTTACGGTTGAAAGATACTATTTGACTATGGGCATGTTCACTTTAATGTCATTTTCAACCTTACCAAATTTTGGTAATGTTGCCAAAAAAGTGGCTACATTTAGTTTGCTGCTAAATTTTGGTAATTATATAAGAAATTTTGATAAATGTTGAAAATGGCATCCAAGTGTACATGCCCTATATTGGAGGGACCCTATGTGGACTTTTTTCCAATTTCCCCGCACTGACCGCCCCGACGGAAGCCCGGAAGCCCGGCCCGCTCGTCTAAAACCCTCGACCTCCTCGCCTCATCCACTCTTTGCCTGCCTCCGCGACGCGGCTACGCCTAAACCCCAGCGTCCCCTCCCGTTTCACCCTCACCACAACAGCGGCAGCAAAAGCGAGCGGCAGCGAGAGGCCGGCCACGCACGCACGTCGAAGCGCGCCGCCCGCCGCCGATGGGGCTCCTCCTCCGGCCGTCGCCGCCACCGCGCCACCTGCGCCTCCTCCTCCGTCGCCTCCTCTCCACCGCCGCCGGTCGGCCCTCCCGCCTGCTCCCGCTCCCCGCCTCCTCCGCCCGCCTCCTCGTCAGGCCCAGGTAAACACACCCCCGGGGAGGAATCCAGACGTGCGCGCCTTTCGGGTTGGGGGTTCTCTCTCTCAATGGGGGTATTATTCTGGGCTGTTGATTTTGGTAACGTTGGGTTTTTTCTCTCTCTAGGGTTGCGGTTGCGGCTGCGGCGGCGGCGGGTGCTCCTCTGCGGCAGAATGGGGTCGCGGTGAGGGCTTTCATGGCATCCACGGCGGCGTCCGAGGCGATGCAGGAGAAGCGGGTGGCCGGGGAGTACACCGCTGCGAACGTCCAGGTGATTCGCTCTCGTGCGCTTCTCTTGCACGATGGGGGGCTTCTGTGGCTAAGAGCTAAGGTTGTATATTTAGGGGCCAACGAATCAGCTAAGGTTGTATATTTTCCCGGGATTTTAAATGGATGTACATAGCATACAAAGAGATGAGATTGGGTGGGAAGGAGGCAAGGACTTGCTAGTGCAAGCATCCGTCTCATTCTGTAGTTATATGTAAGTGGTAGTTAAATTTATTGTCCAATTAGCCTAGCAAACATATGCATTTTTTTCATAACTTTTTTTAATTCAACATGTAGTTTATTTTTACAAATCAATCTGGTGCAATCAAATGCTAATTGTTTAAGGGGAAGATTTCCTCATCTATGTGTTTATTAGAGCAAATAACAGAGTTTACGATTTCTGTTAATATGACGATTAGCTGTTTTTTTTTCTCATGGAGTATTCTTATTTTTTTGATATTTAACTCTTATGATACTAGATTATCTGACTTTGTGAGCTGTTTACCCAAATAACATGCAATATATACATTTTTATATGCCATGCAAATGTTCTATCTTCTTTAGCACATACTGTGGATTCCATACTTCCATGGTCACATACTGTGGATTCCATACTTCCATGGTGGTTCATCGAGCATAAGAGGGGATAAGATTGTTACTGTTTAAGTTTGTTACAACCTAAAGTTAGTATTTATGTCCTTGAAAATTTTTCTAGAAAATGCTCTTTACATCTAATTCATTTTCCAAAGGACTTTATTATACACTGTATCCAGACGTCAGAAGCTAACAATAAATGAGTCATTAGCTCAACAGCGTAGTCATTGGACTTATGAACTCAGCTTAGTATTAAAATTCAATTATCTTTTTTGAAAGCAAATAAATATAACATTTCCTTGCACAGAGAATAAACAAAGCAAAACGGTGTGTATACCTTCACAGCTTTGTTCAAGATTTCTCCTATCTGACACCATCATCTTTTCAAACACAAGATGTACTTTTTAGCTTTATTTTGGTTGCATCCTGAACTGCTAATTTTGTAGGTCTTAGAAGCATTGGATGGAGTTCGCACAAGGCCTGGTATGTACATTGGAAGCACAGGATCACGAGGGTTGCATCATCTGGTATATTGAATGCAGATTAGGCTTCTGTTTTTTTCTGTGGTGCAAAGTATTCCATATTGTTCTTTTCTGATCATTCATCTGATTGGTGTATCACAGGTTTATGAAATATTGGATAATGCCGTGGATGAAGCTCAAGCAGGCTACGCCACTAAGGTTGATGTTATCCTTCATGGCGACAATTCAGTTAGTGTAACAGACAATGGTCGTGGGGTATGTAGTTCCTAAAACCTTATCAAGATGTACTTCCTGTATGGCCAATGCATTTTTTGGGGAAATTTTGACAACCTTGTGTTAATGATGAACACTCATGTCTCAGCTACAGTATTTAGTTACTGTTGTATTGAGTAACCCCACATTAAGAAGAAGTGAACAAACATGGAGGAAGCTTTTCTACATTACTCCCTCCGTCCCATAATACAAGGGATTTTGAGTTTTTGCTTGCAACGTTTGACCACTCGTCTTATTCATTTTTTTTTGAAATTATTATTTATTTTATTTGTGACTTACTTTATTATCTACAGTACTTTAAGCACAACTTTTCGTTTTTTATATTTGCAAAAAAAATTTGAATAAGACGAGCGGTCAAACGTTGCAAGTAAAAACTCAAAATCCCTTATATTGTGGGACGGAGGGAGTACTATATATCATAGTTACACGAAAGGTTAAATTTATGCTGCTAACACATTCTGATGTACCAACTACTCCCTCCGTTCACAAATATAAGGGATTTTGGCTATATATCTTGACAACTACTTGTCCAGATATGTAAACAAAGATATAGAATCCCTTATATCTGTGGATGGAGGGATAACTTGGTGGGAAGCAGAACATGTTTCTTGATACTATGCAGTTCGAGTCCATTTTGCATAGTTTGTTGATTGAATAACTATGCTAGACTATTAATGTCATCATTTGTTTGAAATTTTGTAGTTTTACATTTGCTTCCTGGAAGTTTTTATAATTTGCTTATCACACTTTTTGACTATTTACTTGCAGCATCTTTCACTGGTAACTCTTTGTGGATCATCTGTCAATTGTTTATTTAATTACTGTTTAAACCTACGCGTACTGCAGATCCCTACAGATATACACCCTCAGACGAAGAAATCTTGCGTGGAAACCGTCTTAACGGTACTGTTAATTTCTTTTTTTGTTATACTCCTTTTAGATTCAATCAACTGTATTATATTTTTTTCTATTTTTCAACCGTCTTTTTCCCAAATAAGTAAACCCATGGGGCATTTCATTTTCTAGGGAGGGAGCATGAAATATGACATGCTATCGCATGGTTATATTTAGGTGTCAGAGTCCACACCTTAATCCTAAGGCCTGTTTGTGTGCTGTTGCTATGTGCATATCCAGACTTCAATACATGTGTTGTGATGTTCATTTTCTGTGCAGACCTGTTAATTCATTACCTTCTAAAAAACAAATATGTGCGACATTGTTTATCCATTTGGCATACCCAGTGTTCAACATGTTGGATGCCAATTTATCTAATTTTTTAACCATGCAGTTAATGCACGCTGGTGGCAAATTTGGAGGTTCAAAGAGTGGCTACACTGTTTCTGGAGGGCTGCATGGTGTTGGCCTATCAGTTGTTAATGCTTTGTCAGAGGTTCTTGCTTTCACCTTTATTTACTTATTATTCTAAGATTTCTTAAGAAAATGAAAGCATCTCTTGATAAAAGTTCAACAATCATGATTCAGACAGAAAAACTCTTTCTAGTCTCTACACCAAGTCATTTTTGTCAGGTTTTGGTTTAAAATACATATCTGGTCATGTGGCTTTATCTTTACGTATACTGGCTACCCTGCACTAAGTTTAAGAACCTTCCAACCTTCCAGTCTCAAGACAGAAAAACAATACATATTACTCATTAGCTTACATTGATAATTTGTTTTGTCGTGATATTATAATGGCAGGCACTAGAAGTTACTGTTTGGCGTGATGGAAAAGAATACCGACAAAATTACTCACGTGGAAAAGCTATCACGACGCTAACTAGTAGGACATTGTCTGATGAATCAAGTTCTCATCAAGGCACACGGATCAGATTTTGGCCTGATAAACATAGTATGCTTCTGTCTTTACATATCTTTTTAGCTGTACCATTACTACTTATGTTCTCCAATGTGTAATTATTGTTCTTGATGTAGTTTTTATATTGTTCTTGATGTAGTTTTTACCACCACAATTGACTTTGACTTCAATACGATAGCTGGTCGCATCCGGGAACTTGCTTTTCTAAATCCTGAGGTATAAATTGTATTGTTTTATATTTCCTGTTGCTAGTTCTCGAAGATATCATTGAACAATCATTATTTCCTTTATTTGTTTATCGGTCAGCTAATGCTTGAATCACGATTGCTCTGTCGGATTATTTGATATTCTAAGAAGTTACTTTTAACCATTGCTCTACCCATGGCTTAAAACCAGGCCACACACTTGGGAGCTAGGATTCCTAGTGGCACACCATGGGAATATGTTTAATCCTGTTTTTTTCAATCAGTAGAAAAAAACATACAAGTTATTATCTTTTCATCATTGGAGGATGCAATTCATTTTGTATACTTATTCACAATCAAGACAAATCATGTTATATATAGTTTGTTCTTCTCTCCATGTACTCTAACTTAATGCCGACACTTATTTATCTGATATATGTAATATGGGAGTCCACAACAGCTATGATCTTTTATATTTGTGGAGAGAACCCATAGATATTGATGATAAAAGTAACAAAACCAAGTTTAGGAATCAATAGGTACTTGAAAAAAATGCTATGATGGAAACCCTTGAGTTAAAATTTGATCACGAAACTATTACTTTGAATTGTCATATTCATTTATTGGTGCTGTTACGGTCACCTTTAACTTAGGTCAGTTTTTACTTGGAACTTTTTCCTCCGTGAAATCCCTATATGTTCATTCAAAATTCTGGAAAGTTGCCACTTTGGCAGTTTTGTTTGAACATCCTTATGCCTCTTTTTTAATGTTAATTTGTATGCACAACTTACCTCACCAGTAATATTTGATATTCTTAAAGTAGACCAATGTCTAATTTCATATTATTCTCTCAATGCCAGCTGACAATAGCATTGACAAAGGAAGAAGATGACTTACAGGTTCAACACAATGAATACTGTTATGCTGGTGGTCTGGTTGAGTATGTTAAATGGTTGAATACTGACAAGGTTTGACCTGTACCATTGGAAACATGTTCATGCAGCTCCATTTCGGCACTTTTTCAACATAGAAAACGGTTCATATCTGCTACTTGAATGGCTCCTAACATAGTAGTACCTGTTGTTACAAATTGACTTATTTGATCCTTTCAAATGACTCATTAAAAATATCAGGGCTAGCTTTACTTCTTTCTATCTTTGTTTCGACAACCAACTAAAAAGAGAGATACACATTGTAAACTTTTACTGATGGTAATCCTTGGATCCGAGATAAAATTTTACATCAACCAATCAACGCTAAGGATGCAAGTGGATTGACCCACGGGCAGTCGGGTACCCATCCATGCTATTCTATTTGCTTTATAATTTTATACGCAATATAAAAAACACTTTTAGTTGAATGGTGTGACCATGTGGGTTAATGGGCACACAAGTGAGCAAACTTGCATACCTAACCAACTCCTGTCATACTGATGCTAATACGGTAATGAAATGAAGAAATATATACTATGTTTGCTTGATTCTTTGGACAAAATTCACAGAGTTGAATTAGACAGTATGCTTATAAGCTGAATCTACACTTGCCTTATGTTACGATATTTTAAAATGTTGAAGGATCTATATTTATTTTGGTTATATTTTCCTGTCATGTAAATTTCTTTATTATTCCTTTGAAGAAACTTACATCAATCTACCTCAAATTCTAGAGTAATAATGTAACATATGCTATTATTAATATGCCACCAGATATGACTATTGAGTCTTACTTCTGCACATAGCAATACATGATGCATTTATAATGTTATCCAGCAGCAACCCTAATACTTTGCTTGGTCATGTTTTCTTTCCTAGAAATCCCTTCATGATCCAATCGCATTCAGAAAAGAAATGGATGGAATAACAGTGGATGTTTCCCTTCAATGGTAAAATGTACTTCCTTGGCTTGAATTTTTGAAAGAAAAAGAAATAAAAAGTCCTAATATCATGTCCTCCATGGTCTGTTTGGTCATCTGCTAGCTGGTAGTGGCGGTTTATCTTGATTTGGTTGAACATGTTGAAACTTTTGTTGGCTGTCTTATCTATTTTATAAATCAGATCCTTGATTTCAAAGTTTTTTTATTGTGTTTTCTACCAAAGTACCACTACATGTTCTAAAATGAATGATCTTAGGTAGCATCAAAATGGTCATCTGGATGATAAAAAAGATCACAGCTTATGACAAACTACTGAATTGCTATATTTTTTAGAAATTAGCCTAAACTTTTGAAAAAAATAAATGTGCTTAGAATAACTTCGAAGTATTGTGTTTGTCAATTTTCCTGTCACCTTACATGTTCATGTTATTAAATTTCCCTTCCATGTTGTAAACTAGTGTTTAATTGTCAACCCTGTAGAGTTTGTTGAATTTTATCAAACCATTGAAGGGCTATAAATGCAGTGGTACATAAATAGTCCTTTTTTGTGATCAAAATCAATATGTACTTTATAAGTTAATTGACACCCTTCGAATTATTATGTGTGGAAGTTTCACACTGTTCAAACTTTTGAAATTTCACCCATCAGTTGGCAAAGGGAATTAAATGGTATTGATCATTTTACAAATGATTTCTGCCGCAGCAGTACCCTTAGTCATAACCATACAAGAAGTCAGGAAACTTTGTAAATTTCATAAATGATGGTCCACGGTCCAGATTCAAAGGTCATGTGATGTTGTATTTCAGTTGTTATGTTCTGTTCCTTTTTCACTATCTCTTCATTTTCCTCCTTCTAGGTCTTACTGAATAGCAGCTAGATAGAAGTTTTGTGCCTTATTCTGAAACATAAAATGTTTGCTATTTACAGGTGCTCTGATTCATACTCTGATACGGTGCTAGGATATGCTAACAGTATCCGTACTATTGATGGTGGTACTCATATTGATGGGCTGAAGACTTCATTGACAAGAACAATCAATAACTTCGCAAAGAAGTCGAAGACTCTTAAGGTGATAAGTTACATACTAATTTTGTTCTGTCCTTCTCACTAAAAAACCACATTGTTGAAATGTTAAAAGTAAGGAATTTGGATACTATATTTTGGAAAATTCTATTTATTACTATGTGTTTAGCATACTTATTCATCTGCAAATGGTATTTTTAATTAACTGTATTGGTAATTTTTTTAGTGGGATTTATCTTAACATATAATGCTTTTTTATAGGATAAAGATATTAGCTTGAGTGGGGAGCATGTAAGAGAGGGAATGACCTGCATTATTGCAGTGAAGGTCCCTAATCCAGAGTTTGAAGGGCAAACAAAGGTAACAGCTTGCTCCTGATACAGACAAATGTGCCAGAAGAATGATTCGATAACTTTTGTCTTTTAAGTGCTGATGATTGGCTAAATCTTGTTTCTTTTCTCTTTTCACAGACGAGGTTGGGAAATCCAGAAGTCCGAAGAATAGTTGAACAATCTGTTCAAGAAAATTTAACTGAGTACTTAGAGTTACATCCAGATGTTTTAGATTCGATTCTGTCAAAGTCCCTTAATGCTCTCAAGGTACATAATCTGTTATAAACGATAACTTAAATGGTTTATCCTGCTTCCTTAAGATACAGTCTGCCATATGCACTTTGACAAGAATCTGATTGACAGTGTAGGAAAGGGCATTTCCTATTCTATTCTCAGTGGATGAAAAAGCCCTTCCCAAGAGTTCAAAAACTGTAATTCTAATTCAATGCATGGCATATGTTTCTGTTGCAGGCTGCATTGGCAGCTAAACGAGCTAGAGAGTTAGTGAGGACAAAAAGTGTATTGAAATCTTCTTCACTTCCTGGGAAATTAGCTGACTGTGCATCTAGTGATCCTGAAGAATCTGGTGCGTTGCTGCTTGTACGATGAAACCCTTGTATCATAAGTGGCTCAAGTTCAAATCTTATTGATACCATTTTGGTTGGCCCTTCTGATTTGACTCTCCCTGGTGTTCAACTCTTCTTTTAAATATGTGCCTGACAAATGTAGTATATATTTTTGTTTAAACTATGATTTATGCGTATTCTACTTTTTCTAAGCTTTGACCTTTGCTTATGACACATGAATTCAGAAATCTTCATAGTTGAAGGTGATTCAGCTGGGGGTAGTGCAAAACAAGGACGTGATAGGAAATTTCAGGTATACCATTTTTTTTGCCAGTCTAGTCACGCTAATGTGCATTCAATGATTCTACACCAGAAGAATTGCAATATTCATGATATACAGCCAAGAGTAGATGTTTACAGCTATCTACTGTCCTTTTACCTTCTCTAAAGGAAGAAGTTTGATTTGACTAATTCTATTTTGCATAGCTGTTAGTATTCCTGATCAGCTGATGCGTTGATCATTGTTCCATCTATTGGCGGTTTTTGTTCACCCTTTCAAAGTTTCCTTGAATATATGTATTTTTCTTTTAAAAAAAACTTCCATTGCATCAATTTATGCTTTAGAACTCTAAAAATGTTAGACCATGTCTTCTACTTGTCGTACCATCAACGATAGATATACCTAAGTTAGTTCATCCTTTTGTTCATAAGTAGTTATGCTTAGTGTTGGAATGGACAAAGTGTTATTAAGAAGACCATACAAATTCTTAAAAACGGAGAACATATTGTTTCAATTTGTCTGTTTACATAATTGAAAGCTGTCTGGTTGTAAGCCAATCTTTGTGTGTTCTTTTTTCTTCTAATATAATGTACATGAAACTAGGAAGAGCACGAGTGCCGTCACCCTCCTGTCATTCTTCTGTATATAAAGCAATCCATTTCTAGGTCCAACATGGATGCCTGCCTGCTGTGTTCTTTTCCCCTCTTTCCCAACTTACTTCCCTCGTTTTCCGCTCGCACGTTTTTCAAACTGCTAAACGGTATATTTTTTTGCATAAGTTTTATATATGAAAGTTGCTTCAAAAAATCATATTAATCCATTTTTCAAGATTTTTAGGCTAATACTTAATTAATCTCACTATAATCGCGTGCTTTGTTTTCCGTGTCGGGAGGCAAGGTTGGGAACTTGCCCTCCTGAACACAGCCTTAGTTGCTAAGGCCCTGTTTAGCTGAGCCTCTGGCACCAGTTTAGAGCTCTAGTAGCTGGTTCAAGGAGAAACTAGACTCCACAGATATTTGGGACTTGGCCTGCTTGAATTTGAGCTTCTCCAAAGTTCATTATTCATTTTGCCTGTCACCTCCTCCCTCAATCCCATTCCTCTTTCCCATTCTCTAGCCTCACGTTGCCTCCAATGGCCCAATCCTCTGCTTTCTTCATCACCATCTCCTGTCCCCTCATATTCCTTCACGCAGGCGAATGGATCAGTTGAACACCTAGTGTTGGATCTGTTCCTCTTGCCTCTTGGTTTCTGCACACCTTGATCCATGTCAGTGCTGACTAGGCAGAAGTATTCCATGAACAACTAACCATTGCTTGAAACCTGACCATAGCTGAGCTGTTGAAGCTACCTTGACTGAGCTTTGATTTCTCTCGTTTGGAGTGTAAACTTGCTTCAGTTTCTGGGCAGCTTCAATGAACCCACCCATTTGGCTGGGGAACCCTGGCTCAGGCCCTGGCCCATATTGGAGCTTGGCCAAATAGAGTATCTATGTTTTTGTCAAATGGATGCTCTCTTATTAGTCCATCAAAATCAGTATTCCTTCCTGTTCGAGAATAAGTAAATCAGTATTCCAAAAATTCTTCTTCATTCAAAGCTGCTGCCATGTAGTTCTAAACTGCAGAATACTATATACAATTTCAGTTTGTTAACCTACCAACAATCTCAGCAAACGTAATTATCCGGCTGGTGTTGGCACATAAATTAAGCTACAAAGAATATCAGTAAACACTCTGCAACTGTCCAGCAGGACCAGCACAAGTTGGCACATAATTGTCACATAGTTGACACCTTTATTGTGGAATGTGAGATGAGATCTCATAAGGAGTCATAATCTATTGTTCTATATTAAGCATGTTTGGACTTGCACACCATGTTTTGTCATTCACTTAGATCTAAGTATACCTTCGAAAATGGATGCAGGCTATTTTGCCTCTAAGAGGCAAAATTCTTAACATTGAAAGGAGAGACGAGGCAGCCTTGTACAAAAACGAAGAGATCCAAAATCTAATTGTCGCTCTTGGATTAGGAGTAAAGGTGCATACTGTTTTGATCTAAACTTCTACTGTTATTGTTTTCTTCTCTAATATTTTCTTTCAGGGCGAGGATTTTAACAAGGAAGCTCTTCGATATCATAAGATAGTCATACTCACTGATGCTGATGTAGATGGTGCACATATCCGGACTCTTCTCCTTACTTTCTTCTTTAGATATCAGGTACTTCTACCCTCTTTCTGATACTGATCAAACTGGAGTTATGGCTCATCTGTTAGGGGCCATCCTAGGTGTTGCAACTTCAGATAAATTGTTCTCTGGTTTTGCCTGTGTATTTTGACTCTTGTACAACTAAGGCTTGACAATGGATAGGGTTGTAGTTTGCATAAGATCACTTTCAGTGGGTGGGAGTTTAGCTGTTTATGATAATCTCAGTCTGGATGAGGTTAGTTTTGAGCTTTATCATGTTAAAATTTTTTTAGAAGAGTATGTTATGTGTTTTAAGTGGCAACTGTCCATACCATATTATGATGGCAGATGCTGATACTATGAACCATAAAAGGCACGTTTTCCGTTCTAACACTACTGTCTATGCAGAAAGCACTATTCGATGAAGGTTGCATTTATGTTGGTGTACCTCCTCTTTACAAGGTTTGATTGTGGATGCAACACTAGTCCTTCAAATTTTGACGGAAGAGCTGGTCTTAAGTTTGTAGTTGATCTTTATCTTTTGGTGTTAGGTTGAACGTGGGAAACAAGTGCACTACTGCTATGATGATGCTGATCTTAAGGAGCTAGTTAACACCTTCCCAACAAATGCTTCTTATCATATCCAAAGGTTTAAAGGTACAAACATTTAAACCAATCAACTAATGAGTGCAATGAACTTTGAGAAAATCTGTCAACACATCACAGTCATTTCTCAGTACATTTGGCTATTTGTTATCCCCAATATATTTTATTGATGTGGTTTTATATGCTATTGTGCTGAGCCATCTCAATTGATGATATTGTACCAAGTTTATCTTTTGTTCTTTTGAATCATCTAGTGAATAACTCGTCTACCTATAAGACCATTTGCTAGGTGACAATACATCACCGTGCTTAGGTAGAAATAGCTACTGTAGATTTTTCTGACAATTATGAACTGATAGAATCTAAACACATAATGTGGGCAATGCTAGAAAGTCTTATAATATGAAACGGAGGAAGTAATATTTACATTAATCTTTCCTACCTCCAGCTTCAGTCAACCAAGTCAACTTTAATTCCACCCTCTACCCTATGCACACACCTTTGCGCACAAACGTTTCTAGAGAATGCACAAATGCCAGTTGAGAGCCCCTTGTTCATGTACTCTGCCTGATCTCCACTTCTACTGTTCTAATCTTCCCCCCAGTTCCTTCCAGCACCATATCGCATGCAATGTGCCCCTTTCTCATCTACCTAACTATCTTTATGGTGCTCCTACGTTCTGCATGTCATATAGCTCTCTTCCTCTCCAAATATCTACTCAGGCACTGCCTATATGACGTGTAATTGAACTGTACACTTGAGCCAAACAACATGCATATACTGCTACATTTACTCCTATGCTCAAATGCTGACTTTTAAGTTCATAACAAAACGTTATTAGTGCTCAGTCTTTGTACCATGCATGCATACATGCACATGAAATTGTTACTAAATATGCTTTGTACAATCTTGTATACTATACACCTTTTTTATGTCACATATCCAAAGATTCATCCGTTTCTCTTATTTCAATGGTAGACATTTTACCTTGCATCCTTTTCTCTTGTGGCTAAATAGGTCTTGGTGAGATGATGCCGGCACAATTATGGGAGACAACAATGGACCCTGAGAGGAGGATGTTGAAGCAGCTAAAGGTTGAAGATGCTGCTGAGGCCAACGTTGTGTTCTCATCTCTTATGGGTACCCGGGTAAGCAGCTAAGGAAGTTTACTAAATTCTAAAAAACGATCAACATATTATATTCTCGCTTTAGCATCAAAACTTTTTATTTTATTTCAGGTTGATGTTAGGAAGCAACTGATCCAGAATGCTGCAAGCATGGTCAACCTAGAACACCTTGATATTTGAGCGCATTCGGCAATGCTGACGGTCGTGTATGTTACAGGAGATTATCCATATTCAATCCCCTCCCACAGGAACCAAGCTTGGCAAACTTAAATTCCTTGCCAACATTGTTTTGGTGCTAATTTAGCAGTAAATGTAGGCTAGGGAAGAAAACAGAAATGATTTCATGGGGTTTAATTCCTTGCCAGGGGAGCTGTCAACTCCCCTACTACATTACAATTACTGCCTAATTAACTGGTATATTTGGGAGACAGTTCGCTTGTGGTCACATTGTAAGTTGGAACTCGTTTTGACATTGGGGGTAATCTTCCCCTGCTAGGGGAAGACGTAATCCCCTGACAGGCGGACACTTACAAATAGTAATCCACTGCTAGTAGAAAGGATTAGTTGTTGATGTTTCCTTCGCCTGTAATTTTGTTTAGATTTTGTAGCAAGTTTTTTGGACAGTTATTTCCATCTCGTCCAGCTCTTGTTCGCGTCAAACGCTCGGTCCTTCCTTGCACCCTCGTGCTACCCCCGTTTTCTGAATTTCCGCGTGTGCACCATATCTAAGGGACTAGGCTTCGTTGGTCGTGTGACACTTGTAGTCGTTGAATTTGAATGGTAGCATAGTCGGGACTGTGAGTGAGAGTGTGAGACTGGACTTGGTTGGAAAGTGGAACGTTGAAATCTCGTCTAGTTGACGTAGGAGTTAAATCGATTCATGTACCCTGTAGAATTCCTAAATCGCAAATCGATTCATGTTGGAACATGCAAATCGATTCTTATGGACTTTTCTAGTAAAACTTATGTGAAATAGCTGCGTCGTGAACCTGTGCAAATTTTATGTCACATTCAACCGATTTTTTAGTTATACCCTATGTATAAGCTAGTCAAATCATAGTAAAAAAATAATGAGAACTTCCCCCTTTGTTCTTTTTATAAAAAAAACTCAACTAAAGCCAGTCTTAGAAATTAATCAGTCGAACAATTTTAATGAATGGCGCTAGAGGTTATTTTCGAGATCAAATATCCCAATTTCCAAACGTTATTACGTTCAAAATCACACCCCAAAAAAAAAAGCACCCCTAGATTTGCTACAGGTTTTAATTTTCACCTTATCTTCTATTCACAACCCACAATTAAGGACATAAATTCTGTATAATACCACAAACACTTTCTCTATCAAAGGAATCTGAACTCAATCGTTGTAATAAGTTGTATAGGTATTCCGCCGGTTCTCTCTTTCTTTAAGATTCTCTCTTCTTCTTCATGGTGTTCGATCATCGGCCTTTTCCAAGTGTCCAACCTAAACGAACTATCTCTCCTTATTGTGATGTTGTTGTTGTAAGTCGTCGTTTTGATTTTGGTCAAAGTTAAGCCGCTTTAAATTTAATTAAGTTTGTAGAAAAATATAGTAATTTTTACGACATTAAATTAGTTTTATTAAATCTATAATTGAATATATTTTTATAATATATTTATCTTGTATTGAAATGTTACTATTTTTTTTATAAATTTGATTAAACTTGGAGCAATTTGATTCAAAACGACTTATAATCTGAAATGACGGGAGTACTTCAGTGAAACATCTCGTTTGCATGATGACGAACAGACTGTCGTACGCTTGTAATGCATGCAGTTCTATTGAGAACATTTCCGCGATGGCGGGAAGATTCATGAGCAACGAGCAGATGCAAGGTACTCCGTAAAAGCGAGAGGTTTGGACGTGTCTTCATGCTATAGCTTATTGGAGTAGCATGGATGAACACAGCTGCGAAAACGTCCAGATGCACGCAAATGGATGAACCATCTCGATCTTGTGTATATACTAGCCTGTAAGGCTCGAAGGCTGTAACATAGACATGGATCACTGAAGCTCATGTTGAATTACGTTCTAAGTAGTACTACTATCAATTAACGAATATCCCATCTAATTAAAGCACACATGAATAACTGAAATTCGTTGAACAACTACTAATCTTGTTCAACGTTTCCTAGCAGTTATATACTTGCCCCGTTCTTTTTTTTACTCATTGTTTGAACATCAACATAATTTCCGATACACCTCTTTTCAAAATATATATTTATAAAACTCATTATGAGAAAATACATGAAAGGATTTTCATGATAAATCTATTAATATCATTTGCACATATTAAAATCTAATACTCCCTCGTCCCTAAATATTTGACGCCGTTGACTTTCTTAAACATGTTTAATTGTTCGTCTTATTCAAAAACTTTTGTGAATATTATTCAAAAACTTATAGTAGTAGTATAGTTAATAATGAATCAAATGATAGGAAAATAACTAATAATTACTTAAATTTTTTGAATAAGACGAACGGTCAAACATGTTTAAAAAAGTTAACAGCGTCAAATATTTAGGGACAACTGATTTATAAGTTCGAGCTTTGGCTGCATGTATTTGATGCCATCTTTTTGAGAACGGAGGTAATATCCAAATAGTGATATGTGGTATGAGCCCATCTAGTCATATGATTTCTTTCTTTCTTGAGTAAGATAATAGGATCACAACAATCCACTATCGACATATTGCTTAATACGATCAGACGGGAGTGTAAGTTATTTCATTGTCCTATAATATACTCACTCCAATAATTCATATCTGAAATTTTTAGCACTCATTAATATCTAACAGTTTTAACACTAAACTAGTGTTAAAAAGTCATATATTAATGACTAGAGGGACCTATATATGCATCTTGTTTAGAGGCGGAGTATCAAATTGTACTACGTCTGTCCCCTGATACAGTAATTTAGAATTAGATGGGACTCAAAATACTATCACGAATTTGGACATGCTTTTTGTTTAATTAGATTCGTTTGAGTCATATTCGGTTCTAAGTCGCTATAATTTAGGATGAAGAGAGTATCAATTAATTTATTTTGTTTGAAGAAGTTGTTTGATCCTAAAAACTTGGTGCCGAATTAAATCACTTCAACAGTACGCCCACATGTCCATTGTCCTAGATGTAAACCTCTACTAGGTTCATTGCATCTGGCCACCTTTGGCACGTTACATGCCTCTAGCTAAATTCATTCATTCCATTAATTAATAGAAGTACCTTGTAAGAAGCCTCATCCTTACTTTGTCTTCTGCTCGGTTGTTGCCAAAGCTACTTGCTAGGAGTACTAAGCATGAACGTACACGGCTAACTTTGTATACGAGATGCACCTTTCCACAATCACGGTGTTATTCACAACGGGACAACAAACTTTACAAAGAAAGGAACCCTGGGCTGTACTCCTGCCATTCATTCACTTAACCTAATGATTTTTCACCATGACTGAGATACATGCCTTGGATAAACTTAATTAATCTATCAATATCTTTTAAATATCCAGCATGAACACATAAAAATGATATATGCGGATTTATTTGAATTAGTAATCAAACTTATTATATACTACCTCCGTCTCATATTAGTTGTCGCTTTGACTTTTTTCTTTTAACGTTTTAATCATTCGTCTTATTTGAAAAATTAATGTAAATATAAAAAAGATAAGTCATACTTAAAGTATTTTTGATAATAAAGCAAGTTACAAACAAAATAAATAAAATTTTCATATTTTTTTAAATAAGATGAATGATCAAAAGTTACAAACAAAAACTCAAAGCGACAAGTATTTTAAGACGGAGCTAGTATATCATTCTAACAAAAAATATGGTCAAAGTCATATCTCGAATGCCTAAAAAATAAACATCATATATGTTTTTAACCAAGGTGTACGTCTTCAATTTTTTACTTTTTATATATCTATATAAAAATATTTCAGTAAGAGTGTATCATCATAGAAACAATTTCAGTGGCAGATCTAATAATATAACTTTTATATAGCAAATCTGCATAATTCAAAACATATTACAGTACTTCTTTCGGTTTCATAATTGTTAACGTTTGGACAATAACACGGTCTCCAAAATATATATATTTGACTTTGTTTTTTCTATTATAATATATACAATAAATAAATACTCTATCTGTTTTATATTATAAGACTTTATATGAATGTGGATAATGCTAGAAAGTCTTATAATATGAAAGGGAGGAAGTACGTGTTTACTTTTTTTTATAAGAAAAAGCGCATAGACCAAGGACAATAAAAATCTTCATTCTATAATTAATTATCATCGATTAAGGTGCTACGACGCTCCGTGTTTCGTGAATTGCATCATGTTTTAAATATTTCACGTAGTTGCACATATAGAAATTAATTTTGGTTGGTTATATACAGTGTATTTAATATATTTAATGATGCTTATTTACTCTTTGCACAAATAAACAAATAGGCACTTGTTAGAGGATGATCATTTTGGAAAGACTTTAAAAATCTTATGTGATGATCAAATTGTGACGAAGAGAGTAGTATTTTGAAAGATAAATCTATGTATGCTATTCTAGTTCTTTTAAACTAAATATATTTAAAGTTATTGATAATTAAAGTTATAAAAGTTTAATCTTAAACTTATTTAAAAAGTCAAGAATCATGAAACCGTTGAGAGTAATATACACTAAGGCTGTGTTCGCAAGCCAGCGTTCACAACCAGAACCGTACGTATGAAAAACATAGCAGTACATTAGCGCGTGATTAATTAAGTATTAGCTATTTTTTAAAAGCAACTTCCGTATAGAAGCTTTTTAAAAAAAACGCACCGTTTAACAGTTTGAAAAACGTGCGCGTGAAAAACGAGAGGGGGAAGTTGGGAATAGGCTCTCCGGAACACAGCCTAAAGCAATACTACAATAAACTTCGGTAGTTAAAGTTAATTCACAATCCGACCGAACATGGGGTGTTTCGGAGTACTCCGTATCTCCGTTTACATTTCTGAGGTTTGACCAGTTTAGATTCTTAAAGTAAATTTGATATGTACACCCCGGAATAATAACCAAATTGGTTGAGAAAATTACTATCCATCATGAATGTTGAAGGGTACACATAATTTACATATTTAAATATTATCGCTACTTTCGTGATTATAATCTTACTAAACCAAAAGTATTTGTGAATTTACAATCGTATAAAAGCAGGTTGAGCGTATAGTTGAAATAGGTTATTTTTTTGGTCAGCCACATCATTTTGCTTATACTTATTTCTATCCGTACGGCTTATTAGAAAAAAAACAAATTGTGATTAAGATTTTTATATATGTGTCCTTTGCCATTCAAAAGTAAATAATTAAAATAAATTACGATAAAAGAACCACAAATTCAACTCGAAAGATTTAGTTTTAAAATTTAAATTTTGATTAAATTTCTAAGTATAAGCGAAACGATGGGGCTAAATTTCCAAGCATTTCCATTGCTCCATTTGACTTACGAAATCACATGTGCAGTACCAAATAAATTATAAACATGTAATCATTCTATAGTCCCATTCTAGCTTCACGTGTATGGTTGTTCCTTTTCGCAATGTCTAATATATATAATGGTTTAAAATAAAATTCACCTAGGAAACTTCCTACCAGAATATTACCATTTAATTTTCGATATAAAATTCATTCAAGAAACTAACTACGAAAATATTACTAGCAAGATGTTAAACCAATGCAGTAAGTTATCAATAACATTTTAAAAAATATTTCTATACAAATTATAACATTGTTGGGATTGTATCATTATAGATCTATTATACTCCATCTGGACATAAATATTTAATATTTAGAATACATTTAGGCCAAACTTTTCAAAATCAAGTTTGGTGCGCCAAATACAAAACCGTATCATATGTTAATCTTACAAGGTAATTAGGATACATGGTCTGTTTAGTTGGTGAAATAAAAATTTTTGGGTGTCATATCGGACGTTTGATCGGATGTCGGAAGAGGTTTTCGGACACGAATGAAAAATAATAATTTCATAACTCACTTGGAAACCGCGAGATAAATTTTTTGAGCCTAATTAAGCCGTCATTAGCACATGTGGGTTACTGTAGCGCTTATAACTAATCATAGACTAATTAGGCTCAAAAGATTCGTCTCGCGATTTACATGCAAACTGTGCAATTAGTTTTTCTTTTTATTTATATTTAATGCTCCATACATGCGTCTAAAGATTCGATGTGATGTTTTTTTGAAAAGTTTTTGGGAGGGCCGTACTCAAATTATTTACCTTGCCAATATGCCATCCCACGTGGACTGTTTACCTAAGGAGAGAATCTTGTGGCCTTCGAACATTGGTGAGCGCATTTAGGTCCTGTTAACTTGTTGGTAAAATTAACTTTATCAAATTTTAATAGTACTAAAGTGTGGTAAATTTTGATGCTACCGAATTTTGATAATATTTGTGTGTCTGGGTTGAAGCCTTATCGACCTTTGGGAATGTAGCAATAGTATGATTATGTTTTTAACACTAATTGATATAGGGCTTGTTTAGACTGCTATTAATTTTTGCTCTATCAATATTTTAGTAATGCTAAAACCTTGATAACTTTTGACACTACTAAATTTAATGTAGTATAGAAGTTGTACTAGTGTGGACATAAATTAGTAGCAAACCAAATATTTATACGTTACTTCCTCCATTTTATTTTCTAAGTTGTTTGATTTTTTTCTAGTCAAACTTCTTTTAAGTTTAACTAAGTTTATAGAAAAATATTGTATTATTATCAACACAAAACAAGCATAATATCAAAATATATTCAATGTTGGATTTAACGAAACTAATTTGATATTTTAAATATTGCTAAATTTTTCTATAAATTTGATTCAACTTAACAAAGTTTGACTAGGAAAAAGAATCGAACGACTTATAATATGAAACGGATGAAATGGAGGGATTACTATTGAAGCTACCGAAAAGATTGACAGGGTGAAAATTGGTGTTAATCCAAACAAGCACATGTTAAAGTTTGGAAGTGACCAAAATTGCTACTCCACCCATGATCCATCTAAAATTCACACGAATCCACTTCAGTCAAAACGAGCGCGTGCTCTCCGGGCCCACCACCACCTGGGCCCCCACCCCCCCTTCATTCCAGAATCTATTTCAGCCAATCGCCTCTCTTCTTCTCGCCTCGCCGAGCAGAGCACCCGCGCCGCGCCTTCTCTCGCCAGCCACCGCCGCCGGAGACATGGCGCCGCCGCCGCCGCCGTCGACGGCGCAGCCCAAGACCAGCAAGAAGGACCACTTCCGCCTCAATAACCCGTTCCCGAGGGCCGTGCCGTCGTCCTCCCTCCGGCACCGCGACGCCGCGCCGCCGCTCTCCTTCTCGCCGTCCTCCAAGCTCGCCCACGGCGCCCACGACTTCCCCGTCGGCCCCCACTTCCTCCTCCACTGGGACCCGTCCCTCGGCGGCGCGGTGTCGCTGGCTCCTCGCAGTGGGGTTGGTGGTGGTGGCGGCGGTGGCGCGACGATGTGGGAGACCGTCCCCGGCGTCGCGTTCGTCTCGGCGGCGTCCGTGGACACCGAGGCCGACGAGTGCCGCGGCTCGTTCGCGCTCCGCGACGGCCGCGCCCGCCTCGTCCCCGACCGCCAGCGCGTCGACAGGATCCGCGCCGTGTACCGCCGCGACGCCGACGCCGACGCCGACCTCCTGCGCGGCGCCGGCGCGGCGTTCCAAGCGTCCGAGCACGAGCAGGCGCGGTTCCCCGTGGTGGTGATCACCGGCGTCGTGTCCGCCAGGAAGCCGACCCCCTCGCCGTCCTGCCTCTGCGGCCGGCGCCGCGCCGCCGCCGGACGGCCGGTCCTCTCGGCGCGGTACTGGATCCTCCTCGAGGAGAAGAGCGACACGCAGGTCGCGTTCCGCGTCAATCTCGGCGACTACCAATGGAGCTGCGACCACTGCGACCACGCCACCCACCCATCACCATCGCCATCGCCGTCACCATCATCCCCCTCCCCAAGAACGCACCGCGCAGGCAGCATCCTCCGGCTCCGCCTATCCACCCGCGTGCAGCGGAGCAGCAAGAAGAAGAAGAAGCTCGCGTTCAACCGGGAGGAGCTCGCGCCGCTCGTGCCAGCGGCGGCGAAGGAGGAGTTGGAGTTCAACCGGGTGTGGGTGACGTTGGCGAGCTCGCGGGAGGAGAGGTTCTACGGGTTCGGGGAGCAGTTCAGCCGCGTGGAGTTCAAGGGGAAGCGCGTGCCGGTGTTGGTCCAGGAGCAGGGGATCGGGAGGGGCGACCAGCCCATCACGTTCGCCGCCAACCTCGTCAGCTACAGGTAACAAAGTCAAAATCCACAATACTCCGGCAGCTACAGGTACTCTATGGTCTATTTGGCACAGCTCCAGCTCTAGACCTCAGCCAAACAGTTTCAGCTCCACTAAAACTAGGAGTGGAACTGAGTGGAGCTCTTTTTTTACCGTTCGTCTTATTAAAAACTTTTGTGAAATATGTAAAACTATATGTATACATAAAAGTATATTTAACAATGAATCAAATGATAGGAAAATAATTAACAATTACTTAAACTTTTGAATAAGATAAACGGTCAAACATATTTAAAAAAGTCAACGGCGTCAAATATTTAGGGACGGAGGGAGTATTTTGGTTTTTTAAAGTCAAACTTAGTATTTTAATAGCTTTTTTTCATGTTGAAAATATTGCTATATTTTTTCTATAAATTCGATAAAGTTTGATTTAGAAAAAAAAAGTCAAAACAACTTACGATATGATGAAACGGATGTATCACGTAGTATTGTTGATTTGGTCCAACATTGAAACTATGATCATTAATACTACCTCTCAAAATATTAGTATGATAAATGATTTTAGTTTAAAAATATAAAAATCGTATGAGTATGTTTTTCTTTATAAGTACTTCCATTTCAAATATATCAAATTTTAGAAATTTACACGAGTATTAAGAGGAGGGGGTGAAAAGTCTTGTTGCCTCTTCGCGGTGAGATATAGGCCCTTACTAGTTGGGAGTTATAATAAAACCAAAAATTATCTTTTGATGGTACTAGGTTGTTATATTTGAAAGAAATTTTGAATTTTAGAAATTGTTATATTTTAGGATGGAAGGAGTATTTTTATAATATTATAATTTTGTTATATGTTGTGGTTATATTCTAATTGAAAAATATTAGTCAAGGGGTACATCAACGGTGTCATGCATGGTTGTACAATTTTTCACTTATCACTTGTAAATTTTTTTTACTTCCCGGTTTACCACATCAACTCTAGGAAAATTGTATTTTTGTTATTGTGACTTGTGAGTACTTCTCAAAAGGAGATCAGGAACTCCTTTTGAGTACGAGATAATACAAGAAATGCCATTGATAAGTGTCCAAGTCCCAGAAATAACATCGACAAATGTGAGTTACAAGAAATGCCATCATACAAACGATTTTGTCCCAAAAATACCATCGCCGTTAGGGTTCCGTCCATTTTGCGCCGTTAAATACATTGTTCATCCTATAGAACTTAACGGCGCGGAATGGACGGAACCCTAACGGCAATGGCATTTTTGGACAAAGTCGTTTGTACGATGGTATTTCTTGGAATTCACACTTGTCGATGGCATTTCTGGGATTTGGACGCTTGTCAATGCCATTTCTTGGATTATCTCTTTGAGTACGGGGAAATTTTGCGAATTCCCATGAAATTCAGCTGATTTCTTTAAAAATCGATCAAACTTATCATATTCCTTATTATGTACATGACTTATTCCAGTTTTTTAACCCTACCAAACTTTGACTTCAACAAACAAAAGATCTTTCAAAGTTTGATGTTACCGGTCCTGACACGGTCCGTTCGGTCACATTTTCGGTTTCTTTGCGTCTTGGTAAGCAATAGAAAGTACTCCAGAAAGTTACTGTTTTGTACTTGAATAGTAAGTAGAACGTGAAAATCCTCATGCCGTATTTCCATGCAAGTGTCAAGAACTGCACTGAGAGCTTGTCTGAACTTATATAGGAGTAGTTATCCAGGCGTTGCCACTTGCAGCTCATTTGGATGAGCTCCAAGAGTACAGCAATTTAAGGTAGAAAACGACATTGCATTGATAGAAATCGCCAAATAATTCTAGGAATTGTAAGGCCTGCAGATGAGAACTCTGAAACCGCAGCGACAGTGACTGACTGTGGTGCCTTGGTTAGAGAATTTATAGCTTGTGCGTGCGTGCTTGAAATTCTTGTGCAGATCATACTTCTCTTGAGAGAAATTATCATGTCAAATTGTCGATTTGTGAGCACTGATCCATGATTTCTACGAGTTTTCTTCTCTTCTTTTGGATAACTTTGATATGCATTTTTTAATGTGTTGTTCATGGTGGTTTTTATTTTTTCATGTAGGTCTGGAGGAAACTGGAGTACTACGTATGCTCCGTCTCCGTTCTACATGACCTCAAAGATGAGAGCTTTGTACCTCGAGGGATACGATTACTCCATTTTTGACCTGACAAAGCCTGACAGAGTGCAGATTCAGGTAGCCATTCCATTACCCCCTAAACACATTTCTGAATGCTGAATTTCTGACTAATTATTCTGAACTGTCAATACTTAGCTACTCCATCTATTCTAAAATATAACAATCTAGAGGGGATGTGACCCTCCTAAATTGATATATGTGAACTAAACTAAGGGTGTGTTTAGTTCAAACCAAACTTTTCCTCAACTCCCAACTTTCCATCACATCACATCACATCCAAAACTTTCCCACACACATAAACTCCCAACTTTTTTTCTAAATTACCAACTTTCCCCAAACATCTCCCCAATTTCAGGAACTAAGAGTGTGTTTAGATCCAAACTTTGGATCCAAAGTTTGTAAAATTCCATCACATCAACCTGTCATACACACACAACTTTTCAGTCACATCATCTCCAATTTCAACCAAAATCTAAACTTTGGGTGGAACTAAACGCAGCCTAAACAAAACCTAACCAAATCCAAGAACCTCGGTTCATGGACAGAATTTTTCCAAGAACTCACATTCATTCTGCTTCTGCAATTTCCCAATTATAAAACCAAGAACTTCATCGATGTTCATGGACAGAATTCCAAGAACTCACATTCATTCTGCTTCTGCAATTTTCCAATTATAAAGCCAAGAACTTCATCGATGTTCATGGACAGAATTCCAAGATCGAACTCGCACATCCATTCTGCTTTTGCAATTCGCCGATTACAATTCTGTGCTGAATGAATCTGGCAGGTGCACGGGAGTTCAGTCCAGGGGAGGATCCTGCACGGCGGCTCGCCGACGGAGCTGATCACGAGCTACACGGAGTCGACGGGGAGGCCGCCGGCTCTTCCCCGGTGGATCACGTCCGGCGCGGTGGTCGGGATGCAGGGCGGCACGGACGCCGTCCGCCGCGTGTGGAAGCAGCTGCAGGACCACGACGTCCCGGTCTCTGCGTTCTGGCTGCAGGTCTGAACCTCTCTCTCTCTCTCCCTGAATCTGAATTTTGTTGTTGCATTCGGTCTGAACCCACTAGTCGAATTCCCTACGCAATTGCACGTCTAGATACGAGGAACGTTTGATTGCCAAAGTTTGCAACTATTCTCTATCATATTCATAGGACTTGTAGATAAAGCTAAAATTGTCATACATGTGCTAGATCTTTTTTTTTTTCCTATCTAGTACGTGTGCTAGAAACAACGCTAGTGTTTATCGGGTCTGCCTAAAAACAAAAGAAATTGTCTTTTTCTACTTATCATGCGAAGGTCAAGTAAAAAACTTAGTGACAGTAAAAAGAAATGTTCTTTATTTATTGGAATATATGTCTCTACATGAATCAGTTCTTGTGTTCTTTTAACATCTAGCCTTCTGTGAAAGAGCATATAACCTAGTAGTTACAGTGATCTGAATAGCACCCCAAGTTCCTGAGTTCAAATCTCCATATTATTTAAGGGCTAAGTTTCCTATTCGATTGGTTAAGTTCCTAATTTAAATGGTTTTATTGATAAAACTATACGCTATACTTGGCCTTAGATATGTTTGACCAAAATGCCACACTTTTGGTTAGGTCTTAGAACCTATTTTTTTAATTAAAATTTGTTATATATTTTTTCGAATGGTTAACTGTTGCCGACGTTTAATATAGAAAAAAATCCTATTTTAGGAAAAAAAAAACAAACCTCACAAAAGGGCGAAACCATAACTACCACGACACTCAAATTAAAATTTGTTATAGTTGTCACGATAAATTGTTGATGGCCTTAGACCCCTGACTGTCGATGAGACCATGATCCTCATGCATTCTGAACTCTGAACCAAGTAAACTCTCCATGATCCTGATGCATTCCAACCTCCAAGCTCTGAACAAATTCTTTCACAAAAATGCAGGATTGGGTTGGCCAGAGGAAGACGTCCATTGGATCTCAGCTATGGTGGAACTGGGAGGTAGACGACGACCACTACGCCGGATGGAATGATCTGGTACGCGATCTCCGCCGCCGTGGCGTCAGGACGATGACCTACTGCAACCCATGCCTCGTCCCGGTGAGCTCCAGAGATCAGTGATCATGGCGATGATGCAGATTATGCTACTCCCTCCGTTTCTAAATATTTGACACCGTTGATATTTTAGCACATGTTAGATCGTTCATCTTATTAAAAACTTTTGTGAAATATATAAAACTATATATATATATATATAAGTATATTTAATAATAAATCAAATAATAGAAAAAAAGAGTAATAATTATTTAAATTTTTAAATAAGACGAACGGTCAAACATGTTTAAAAAGATCAACGGCATAAAAAAATTAGAAACAGATGAAGTAGCTTTTTTGCGATTCTGAAGCTTGACGAAGAGAACAATGGCGGGTGCAGATGGACAAGAAGGCGAACGCGAGGAGGCACCTGTTCGAGGAGACCAAGAAGCTGGGGTTCCTGGTCAGGGACGCCGCCGGCGAGCCGTACATGATGCCCAACACGTCGTTCGACGTCGCCATGCTGGACTTCACCAACCCGGCCGCGCGCGCCTGGTTCAAGGGCGAGGTCCTCGCCGTGATGGCCCGCGGCGGCGCCGCCGGCTGGATGGCCGACTTCGGCGAGGGCCTCCCGCTGGACGCGCGGCTGCACTCCTCCGGCTCCGGCGACGGCCCCGTCGCGGCGCACAACCGGTACCCGGAGCTCTGGGCGCGCGTCAACCGCGAGTTCACCGACGAGTGGCGCTCCGGCGAGCACCGCCGCGCCGACGCCGACGACGACGGCGACGATGGCGACGGCGAGCTGGTGTTCTTCGTGCGGGCGGGGTTCAGGGAGAGCTCGAGGTGGGCGATGCTGTTCTGGGAAGGGGACCAGATGGTGAGCTGGCAGGCGAACGACGGCATCAAGAGCAGCGTCGTCGGCCTCCTCACCGGCGGCATGTCCGGCTTCCCGCTCAACCACGGCGACGCCGGCGGCTACTGCACCGTCGACCTGCCGCTCCTCCGCTACCGCCGCAGCGAGGAGCTCCTCCTCCGCTGGATGGAGCTCAGCGCCTTCACCGTCGTCTTCCGCACCCACGAGGTACATATAATATACATGCATCGATCAGCTGATCAGCTGACGCCATTGCTGATCAAACCATGAGCTGATTCGATCGAGCTAGCTAGCAAGCAAGATGATCCATTGATCCAATTGATTCTGAGTTTGCAATTTTGCATGCGCAGGGCAACAAGCCAGGATCCAACTGCCAGTTCTACTCCAATGACCGCACGCTCGCACATTTCGCGCGCTGCGCAAAGATCTACAAAGCTTGGGAGTTCTACCGGATCCAGCTCGTCGAGGTACTGACAAGTGACACGTCACTCTTTTCCTTATTGCTCTCATGTTGTGCAAAGCTTTTGCGCGTTCCTGAAAAAAAAAAAGAAAGTTACACGGTGCACATTACATGAGACATTGACAATATAGAAGTGTCAAGTGATTCCCTACATATTATACTCCATCCGTTTCAGATTATAAGACGTTTTAACTTTGATCAAAATAAAACTACTCTAAGTTTGACTAATTTTATAGAAAAAAGCAGTAATATTTTTAACCCAAGACAAAAAGACAAATATAGTATGAAAATTTATTCAAACTCCTGACGTCTACGAAGGAGTGTGGTTTAGATTTAATGAAACTATACTGGTGTTATAAATATTACTACTTTTTTCTACAGTATTAGTCAAATTTAAAGTAGTTTGACTTTGACTAAAGTCAAAACGTCTTATAACTAGAAACGTAAGGAGTATCATGTTTACACGGTATTGTATTGTACTAACTAGTCGTTTATCCTGACAACCGGTTTCTTCTCAGGAGGCGGCGGAGAAGGGCCTTCCCGTGGCGCGGCACCTCTTCCTCCACTACCCGGAGGATCAGCGTGTGCAGAAGATGACGTACCAACAGTTCCTAGTTGGGACAGAGATGCTAGTGGTGCCGGTCTTGGACAAGGGGAAGAACACGGTCACTGCTTACTTTCCCGTGTCGGATGGCGGCTTATGGAAGCACATTTGGACCGGTGATGAGTTCGGTGGTCGTAGGAGTAGAGGGATTGTAGGAGAGGGGATGTCGCATGGGTTTGAGGCCGAGGTTGAGGCCCGCATAGGCTTCCCGGCTGTGTTTGTGAGAGTTGGGTCGACCATTGGAGAAAGGTTTGTAAGAAATTTGAGGGATCTCAAAGTGTTATGATTTGATAACCAATTGTTTATCCAATGAAAAAAAGAAATTTAATTGGGGTGTTTCAAATAGTGAGGAAGACAATGTGTTTTTTTTTTGAGAAGTTTGCAACTCTTGAACTCCTTTAAAACTTCTTTCACTGAAGTCCTTTATATTGTTGGATATTAATTTGATCGAACCATATGAAGCATTTATTCAATTTGTATTCTTCACAGTATTGATTCCTACTCAGATACATGGATATCATAATTCGATCTGTATTCATTATCATTAAAATATGAACATTGATATGGGAGGCCTCCATTAGTTCGATATGTTTTTACTCGACAAGATTACTTCATTGGAGCAGCTTTATTTGCCAAAATTTAGCCTTTGGATTACGAATCACAAAACCAATGATAATGTGTGAAAATGGTTCGCATCTTCTATCATAATGGCACTATCATTACAGGCACTGACGTGTGGAATAATAGAAGGGTGTGATCCATAGTACTATATTACAAACTACTAGTAGTGATTTATGGTAGATGATTCCCACCCATGTAAAAATTGATCAATTTTTGAAAAGACAAAAATAGTTTTGCCCTCCTCATATACCTTTTGCTTAACAAAAACTTTTGGCGTAGGGCATGGAGGCCTTGAGCTCTAACACCATGTAACTTATTTGGCTTCCCAATACAATGTAAACATATATGCACCACGCAAAAATGCAGAAATGCTTATGTAAATTGAAGGAAAAAGTACGTTTTACCCCCCCCGAACTATTGTGGTAGTACGATTTACCCCCCCTAAACTACAATACTAGACATTTGATACCCCCAAACTCTTAAAACTGGATAAATTATCACCCTAACTCGATCCGAAGCGGTTTTCAGCCTACATGGCACACACGTGGCGATACCGTCAGAAAAAAAATAAAAACAGGTGGGGTCCACCTGTCAGCCCATTTTTCTTTTTCTCTCCTCTCTCTCGGTGGGCAGAGAGAGGCCGCGGAGGCGAGGCCGGCGGCGAGCGGCGAGCGGCGAGCGGCGGGCGGGGGTGGAGGCGGCTAGTAGCGGCACGCGGGGTCGGAGGCGGCTGGGGGCGCGGGCGCGGAGGCGAGGCCGGCGGCGGGCGCCGAGGCCGCGGCTGGGTGCCGCGGAGGCGAGGACGGAGGCGGGCGGGGGCGGAGGCAGCTGCGGGCGGCGAGCGAGGCGCGGAGGCTGGCGGCGGGGGGCGGGCGGCAGGCGGGGGCGGAGGCGGCTAGGGGCGGCGCGCGGGGTCGGAGGCTGCTGGGGGCGGCGGGCGCGGAGGCGAGGCTGGCGGCGAGCGTCGAGGCCGCGGCTGGGGGGCGCGGAGGCGAGGCCGGAGGCGGGCGGGGGCGGAGGCGGCTGCGGGCGGCGGGCGAGGCGCGGAGGCCGGCGGCGGACGGGGGCGGAGGCGGCTGCGGGCGGCGGGCGAGGCGCGGAGGCCAGCGGCGGGCGGGGGCGGAGGCGCCGACGACCTCCCCATCAAGGTCTTCACCCGCGTCCGCGCCGTCTGCACCGCCTGGCGCGCCGCCATCCCGGCGGCCTCGCCGTCGCTCCTCGTCCGCCTCGACTGGAACCTGACAGGAGCAGCTGCCTCGGCTCCGGCCACGGTTGGGTCGCCGTTGGGGAGGTGGGGATGGTGCGGTGGAGATTGGGGGAGGGGACGGCGACACGTAGAGGAGGGGGTCGATGACGGCGGCGGGCGAGGTCGGAGGCCGCGTGGTCGACGCGCTCCGCCTCCGCCTCCACAGTCAGTCGCTCGAGCTCGCCGCCTCCACCGCGACCACCTGAGCTCGCTCCACCGCCTGCTCTGCCGCCGCTGGTGGCTTCCCAAGCTCGCTCCGCCTCCACCGCCGCTCGAGCTCGCTCCGCCTTGCCGCCCGCACGAACGAGGTCCACCTCCGTCGCCGGTCGGGCCAGCTGAGAGAGAACCTCCGTCGCCGGCCAGAGCGCACGCGCGTGCAAGGGGACTTGGGATACGTATGACATGTGGGCCCAGAGAATATTTTTATTTTCTTTGCTGACTGTATTGCCATGTTGGCGCCACGTGTACAAATTCGACACTAAACCGCTAAGAACAGTACTTAGGAGGGTTATTTGCCCGGTATGAATACTTGAGGGTGTAAAATATCTGGTTTTGTTGTTTAGGGGGGTAATTCGATCGACCGCGATAGTTAGGGGGGTAAAACGTACTTTTTCCTAAATTGAACACGTAATCAACTAATCAAGTTTATTTCATCTGAACATTTCAATCTAGTATTTCATTCTCTACATGGTTTCTTTATATGCAATCTAGACTAAACCATTGATACGTAATAATCTATACAAACAATCATAGAGGAACATACACACACAAATCAAACAAGAATAATAAGATCCAAGATAAAAAAGAAGAAGAAAGAAAAAAACCTAATTAAATTAGAGTGATCATTGATGATCATGTCCTAATGAAGAAGATGGTGAGCTCCGGGCCGGTGGCGCATCCCTCCGGGTTGTGCATGTAGTACGTCTCGGCGTCCTTGGACCCCACCACGCGGTCGAAGTGCGCGCGCATGTACGTCACCTCGCCGTCCGCCGCCGACGTCGGCGCGTCGGCGGCGACGGCGGGGAGCACGCCGGCGCCCATGGACATGGCGTGCAGCAGCCGCATCACCCGCTCGTCCGCCTCCGTCGCCTCCCGCCGCGCCGCGTACCCGACGCTCTCGCCGTTCACCTCCGCCGACCACACCGGCTCGTCCAGCAGCCGCCGCGGCGGGAGGGGATCCCCAGGCGGGTGCGCGTACGGCGGCGGCTGCTGCTGCTTGTCGCACTCGAGCGTGACGCGCACCATGCCGGCGGCGCTGACGTCCTGGATGAACTTGGCGGTGGGGACGGCGATGTCCAGCAGCAGCGCCGGGGGGCTGCCCGGGCTGTCGTGGAAGGCGATGGTGATGCGCGCGCGGCGGTGGCCGTAGAGCGTCCCCGTGGTGCGGGTGGACCCGTGGAAGTGGTTCCTGACGGCGCCGCCCGCGCCGCCGTGGTGGAGGCCCGGGAGGTGGGGCAGCAACGGCAGCCCCCGGCACGACGGCGCCGGGAGGATCGGGAACGACCGGAACGCGGCGCGCACCGACCGCACGAACCGTGCCGGCCGCGACCAGTGCTTGGAGGAGGTCTGCTGCTGCTTCTGGTGCTTCGCCTGCGCCGCCGCCGCCGCCGTCGTCGTCGGCGGGAGCGGCGGGGGGAGCGGCGTGGACGGGCCGAGCAGGAACGACGGGGCGTCCGGGAGCGGGGTGGCCGGCGCGGGCCGCGGGCTCGGTGTGGACGCGGCGCCGAGGAAGGCGGTCGTCGTCTCGGTGGCGTCGGGTCGCCGGGGAGGCTGTGTCATGTGGCGGTCGGCGGCGCTGCCGCCGGGGCAGCGCGGCGGCGGCGGCGGCGGCGGTCGTCTGGTCGGGGCGGGGAACGGCGCGTCAGCAGCGGCGACGGCGACGGCGGTGGCGAGGAGAGGGAACGCGCGACGTGCGGTTGGTAGAGGGGACGCCTTAATTTTGGAGAGGAAACCACACCGGCGTGCGTTGGCGCCAACCGATGGCCTTGCATGAAACGAGGAGGCCGTCAAGGTATTGGTTTAGATGTCACTTTGGAACAGAAAAACTTTTTTTAAGAAACACCGACGGCAGGAGTTCTTTAATGTCATTTCCAACCCAATGACTAGGATGGTGTCCATAACATTAAATAAGTTGCCACTTAGGATAAAAAATGATGTGGTAAGTAAATAAATGAGGAAAGAGAAGGAAACCATGTTCTGCATGAGACATGGTTTCTACCCAACATCCAAGACATCATGTGAGATAAGTAGCATTAAATTGAAGTATGGAATAGTGGTGTTTGCATTGGAAGTGTAGTGTCTAGTACTAGTTTCTTGATGATGTGGAGTTTATGAAAACTATATCTAGTGTTATGGATTGAGACTGCCCTTAAGAAGGAGAGACCGGGACAAAAAATCATACAACTCAACGGTTAATTAAGGAAAACCGTCGAAACCTACACATAGAGAAAAAAGAGAAACAACCAACGACTACAAGACTACTAAGGTACGACTAAAGTCATCATTGTCAAACTCATCAACAGACGAGCAGCGCCCCGACTTCTTAAGAAGAGCCACAACCTTCAAACAAACCCACCCCAGGAGCAGGAACTATTAATCGAAGCCTCCAACAAGGAAACAACATCAAGAATACTGTCGACGCCTAACTGTAGCACCAAACTAGGTGTTCACCTAAAGAAAAGAGAGTCGCATGAATGATGCACCCAAAGAAGAACACGGCACCCCAAGGCATCAACATCACCATCACCAAAAAGACTATGAAAGGCTTTCGCCTTGGGCAGTTGGGCTCACTCGATTGTTGATTACTCTCTCCGTCCCATAATATTAGGGATTTTGAAAGGATGTGACATATCCTAGTACTACGAATCTAGACAGGTAGGATATATCACATCCCACCAAAATTCCTTATATTTTGGGACAGAGGGAGTACCCTGAAGAGTTATCGTTGCCTAGCTTGCCACCCGGCACAACAGCTCCGATTCCACCACAACACAAGATGACACTGCACTTCAGGGGCATATAACACTGCTCCTCCAATCCACGTCGAACTACACTACTCGAGGGGTTATCATTGCCAAGCTCGTCACACCAAGTAGCTCCGACTTCACCTCAACTTGCGAAAGCTCAGCCGTGGGTGGAACCAACCAAAACCACCAAAATCCCTGGGTACACCCCCGCACATGGCACCTAGATGCCGCAGACCTCGAGAAAACGACGACGACACCGAAGGTCGCTCAAACTTTAGCATACTGTGGGAACCCCGCTTGACCATACCGAAACCTCATTACTACCATGGGGCTCCCCGCACCGGGATCTAGAAGCAGACTGATACAAAGAAGGGGAGGAGCTCCGAGGTGGGAAAAGGAGATTGGTCAGCCGAGGGGGAAACCACAAGCCGTCCTTCAAGCCACCAAGAAAGCCAATGCCCACCATGATGTTGTTTCCCTGCGGCTATGCACGAGCAATTCCTGCAAATGCGGACACCCTGAACATGCGCCAATCCAGACAAGTCCGCCGACGGCTCCAACTCCAGCTCCACCCTTTCTAGGTGCTCTGGCAGCTTCAACTCTACCCCTGCAACTGTAGCAACTCCAGCACACCACCACTGTGACCCATCAGCCACTGCGAAGCCTATGGCCACTGCAGCCCTACCCACCTTGGAACTGCTCTCCTACCGTTGAGGGCATCAGCCTCTCCAGATCCGGCCATGGGGTACCAGATCTGGCCATGGGGCCACCAACAGCTCGACCCCCAAACTTTGTCACCGCCAACTCCACCGTCACTGACTCTGTCTCCTCCTTCCACGCGGGTTGCCGCCTCCTCTGCTGCAAGTGTTGCCTCCGACCCCGCGAACTCCAAACCACAACGCCTTAGATCCGCGAGGAGCCTCAACTAGATCCGGAGAGGAAAAGCGGCCCCGCCGTCGCCTTCCTTGTTGCCACACATAGACCGGCGGCTGGCTCTGGCTCCGGCGAGGGAGAAGGAAGGGGAAGTGTGGTGGGCCGCCGCCGTGGGTGGTCGTCGCCCGAGTCACCCTTGAGGACGACACGGGCACTCAAAGATGGAAAATTGTTGAACACTAATATTGATAAAGATGGAACAGGAAAAATTAACTAAAAACTGAAGACGATGAGAAGAGGAAATTAAGACTAAAATAGCACGAATAAATTTTAGAGCTTGAGCAAATTAATTTAACTATAGAACGATTTGATCAATTCAAAAGATAACAGAAAGTTCCATTGTACGCACGGCCGCTGAGATAGCCATCTCTCTCTCCTCTCCAAGTGAACATGGTGTATAATCTAATACTATGAACTATTTGCATATAATCTAATACCATGTTGTTATATTTTAAGATGGAGCGAGTATACGCTTTCTTACAAAACAAAATAGTACTGCTATATTTGTATCATTGTGACAAATTTTCTCTGTATTTGTAGCTAGTACCATTTTCAATTTAGTTTCAACCTTTTTATGAGAGTAAAAGAGTATTTTCCTTTGTACAACAGCAAAGTGAACTTTTTCGCATTGTTTTTTTTAGACATAGATAATTTTTGCAGAATATATGTTGGTTATTGGACTTACTGTTTTAGTTGTTCCATTTTTTGCCATAGGGTTGTTAAGGACCTGGATAATAGTCGTCCATCTAATACACTCAAACATTGCCACATTCAGAGCAGTCTGGCCCTTATAGAACATGGAGCAAATTTTAGAACTTCTAAAGCAAATTTATATAGAATTTCGAGTACTTGTTTAAAAGTTTCAATACAATCTTAAATTCACATGGTTGCCGAAAGGGAAAAGTCTGTGTACTCCCTTGTACTTCCATGAAGCACATCAAACTTTGAAACCAAACATTCAACCTTTCAAATTTTACAATATCATTTATATTACACCATAAGATAGTTTTGGATAGTAATTTTGCATATTTGGGACCTTAAATAAGTGGTTTTGAATAATAACTAACATAGTATGTTTATATATCGTCATTCATCGATCCCTCTATAGTGATGTCATACTACTATTATATCAACATTGGTTTGTCAGTGAGAGAAAAAAAGGTAAAAGCAAAAGGTTTAGGCGAGGATTTTAACACATATATATATGTATATATATGTATATATGTATATGTATATATGTATATGTATATGTATATGTATGTATGTATATGTATATGTATATGTGTATGTGTATGTATATGTATATGTATGTATGTATATATATATATGTATATATATATATATATATATATATGTATGTATGTATACATATATGTATATGTATGTATGTACATATACATATGTATATGTATGTATGTACATATACATATGTATGTATATACATATATATTATACAATATATACATATATATATATACAATATATATAGATAGACAATAGATAGAGATAGATACAAGATAGATATATATAGATACAAGATATATATGATATATACAAGTATATAGAGATATATACAATATATATATATATATATACAGATATATATATAGATATACACTTCTATATATATATATAACAATATTATATATATATATAGATACAATATATATATCTATATACAATATATATATATATTATACAATATATATATATATATATATATATATGTGCAATGCATGTGTTCACATGGTCAAACTCATTCAGCATATATGCAAGTTAGCTAAAAACCACTTGATAAAATCATCTTAGGGTGTTATATGAACAGTATTCCCGTTTTAAGTTTTAGAGTGTTGGATGGACTTTCAGGGGGGGAGGGTTTTTTTTCCTTGCCAAAATAAACAGTAACAAATTTTAACTTTACCAAAATTTAATAAGATAACAATTTAAATAGTACCCAAAATAGCCTCTACGAAGATTTGATAGTTCTAAAATTTTCTTCGATACAAATAAAGTAACAAACCAGATACAATTCACACACCTTAACCTACTTTTCTTTACACGATTCACACATCTTAACCTTAGCTACTTTATTAAAATTTGGCATTGCGGTTGACTTTATAGAGGGGTTATTCAGATTGATGTTACCCTCATCATTTGGTAAAGTTACTAAAGATGTGCATATATTTAGTTTTTTTTTTCAAACTTTAGTAAATATGTAAGAAATCCTGCTAAAATTTTTGGTAATATTTAGTAATATTTTGGCTACAATCTGCCCTATCCCAGAAATCAAATTAAGGGCAGTTTTAGATTGCTACCAAAACTTAGCCCTACCAATATTTTGGTAGTTTAAATAGTACATGTGCTTGTTTGGATTGAGACCAATTTTTTGATAATGCCCATGCTAGATTTGGCATCAATTTAGAACAATCTTCACTAGAATTCATGTGTTGGTTTTATATTGGTAGCAAACCAAATACAATCCTGTCCTAAAAAAAATTGATAGTACCAAAATTTACCTAAGTTTTGACACATACAAAAATTTAGCATGGTAACTATCCAAATAGGCCCTAAGAAAGCCCTTCTCAAGTTTGTGTAGGGAACTAATGCGAAGAGAGCAAACTTGTGTGATTTCTAGAAAGCTCCACACCGGAGGTCGGAGGAGGAGGAGAGTCCAAAGCCGAGTTCCAGCCAACCACCCCCCCCTCCACCGTCAACGACTCTTCCCCTTCCGCCTCATAAAACACGCCACGCCTCATCTGACTCTTCTTCCCCCTTCCTCCCGAGCTCCGCCCGCCCGCCGCCGCCGCCGCAGCCGCCGAGTTCGCCGCACCTCTCGCACGGCCCCCACCCCGCGCTTCCTTCCTCGTCGGACCGCCCGCGACCGGAGCGTGCGAGCCTGCCTCCCGTCCAAGTTGACGGGAACACGCGCCGCGGAAGACCGCGGAGAGGTGGGGGGCCGCGTCCCGACCCCGGCGGTGGTCGATCGGTTCCGGACGAGAGGAGCGATGCAGGGCGGCGTGTCCGGATTCCGTAAGCGCCGCCTCCCTTCCCCTCCCCCTCCCCCTCCCCCCGCCTCGGATTTCGCCGGAATCGAGACCGGAATTCCGCCCCGTTTACTCCGTGCCTGACCGCCTCCCCGGCGTTTGTTTGTTGTTGTTTTTTTTTTCTCGCTTTGGTTGGTTGCAGAGAACGCGCCGTTGACGCGGGCCGTCGTCCTCGCCAGCGGCCTCCTCTCCGTCGTCTTCAGCGCCCAACGCCGCTCCCGCGCCCTCGTCCTCTCCTACCAGGTTAGCCTCCCTCCCTCCCTGGAGAGCCGGACGCCGAATCTCGATTGGTTTTTCATGCAGCTGTTCCGTGGTTAGGTCACGAGCGTTCGTGCTCTTTGTCGCGAGTGCCCACTCCCTGCCCGCCGTTGTGTTGCGTTGATTTGATTAATTGCCCGATTCATGAGTTCCCGATTGATTTAAGATTCATGAATCCACGATCGCTGAATCATAGGTGTTGATGTGCCTGTTTACTTTGTTTTAAATAGTCTATGGTGTTGGTGAACCGGTGGGTGAAATTTGCTAGAATGCTGTTCCAAGGTGATGTTAGATTGCAGGTTTTGGTTCGTTCTGGAAATTCGAGGAGTGCTCAGTAGCTGGTGCTTATTGATGGACGATATCTGTGGGAAGACACTGCTTAAGCTGTTAGGGGTGTGCAGTCACGCACTCACGCAGTGTGGCTCTGGGCAAATAGAACAGAAGCAAAATGTGTACATCAACTTAGGATTCAGTTAGTCTGGGAAATATCTGTACGCAACCCGAAAAGAAGAAAAAGAACCATCTTCAGACTTAGCACATATAGATGTTTCATCACCGTTGTAATTGAATATATCATATGTTTTTTTGGACAGTAGACTACGACTACAAGTCAAAGTTTTACTTAGCATATAAACTTACATGGAAACTAATCGTGTTAATAATGAGTAGGACATGATTTTATGTTGATAAGTTGGCTAACGTGACATTTCGGTTGAACCATGCCACTTTTATATGTTTAACCATATGTGTGTGCCTTATAGTTATAATGATAGTTAACTCCCGATAGTAGCTCCGAAGCAGTAATATGTAATTATGTATTTCTCATGTGCCAAGTTTGCACTGCTGCAACTCCATTAAATTATTCTTGTTATTACCTGTACTTCACCTTCTGCTTCTTTAATGCAAAACTTAAGGTGGGCTGCATCTGTGCTATGATGGATCTTTTGTAATTTGTATGTATAAATCAATCATTTCTGTTATTTCAGGGGATTGTCAAAAGCTTCCGTCTATGGAAGATGTTTGCATCTGGGTTTGCCTTTCAGTCAACACCGGAGCTATTGTTTGGAGTCTACCTTCTCTATTACTTCCGTGTTTTTGAGAGGCAGATAGGCTCAAACAAATACTCGGTATGTGCCTCAGTTTTGTACTTCTCTCTGCTGTGAAATGAATTGATAAAGAACAGTAATAGTATGGTAGAAAGAGTGAGCTCAATTCTTTTCTGGGAAATGGAGATTGATAAACAACTTCCATTATATGGTAGAACTAGAAGCAGGAGTATATTGCATCTGAACCTGTACAGTGGAACTTGAGGACTTAACCATCTAGTACCTTGAACTTTAAAGTTGCTCTTTGCTGTTTCATATAACGCACTGTAAATTTATACGCCGCAGACTTTAGTGAAATGCTTCTGAAGTGTAAAATCCTAATGTGCAATTGGAAATACTCTATCAAGTCATGAGCCTAAGTGTGGAATCAACTCAGTTTTAGGGCCATATATAATGCATGAAGGAATAAACAGTACTATATTTAGTTTGTTGTAACTTCCATTGTAAGAAGAAATAGTTGTTCAAACAAATTTGCTAGTAATAGATCATGATATAATTGCTTTTTAATTGTATTTTGCAGGTTTTTAGTTTATTCACTATCTCAGTATCATTGCTTCTTGAGATCCTATCTTTGGTTCTCCTGAAAGGTATGTCAATGAGACAAATTTCTGACTAGCATTGTCTGGTAAATTTTAAGAAAAGAAAATACTTTTAAATTCCTTTTCCTTAAGTAGTTATGAATGATGCTTACATACTAACATAGTTTTCATTTTCCTGCTTTTTGCAACTGTTATAATTTGGATGTTCTGGAAACTGATTGGCTGTTGTCTAGATAAGAAAATGTCAAGGTATACACCTTAAAAAACAATATAGTTGAGAGCCTAGCTGAGTAGTTTGTAGGCTGAATTGCGATAAATATCAGCACCCAACCGATGAACTACCAAGCAATGCATCATTTGGTGCAACTTGCAAGCAAATACAAATTTATTGATTCAATATGTTATGAATTCAAGTCAGGTATTTGCTATCTAGAGAGATTCATTATATGTGACATGCTAGATCCAGTTGTTCCAACTTTTTTATTTGTCATTATTGAGCTTCTTTTGATTTTTTTATTATTATTTTTTTGCAGATACCAACTACCTCAGCACTCTTGCATGTGGACCTTATGGCCTTATATTTGCCTCATTCATTCCATTCTTTCTTGACATTCCTGTCACATCACGGTTTCGTATTTTTGGTGTTAACTTCAGTGATAAATCATTCATATACCTAGCTGGCCTGCAGGTTAGTTTTTTTTTTTGACAGAAATGGATACTTATCTGTCATTTACGCTTAAATATTTCATTATCACAACTTTCCTGTTACTCTTGCCAGCTGCTTTTATCTTCTGGGAAGCGTTCTCTTATTCCTGGTATTTGTGGTCTGATTGCTGGTTCTCTTTATCGTCTGAACATGCTTGGCATCCGCAGGGTGAAGGTAAGTTCTCCCTTATTCGTACTATATTAATTTTTCTTGTTATGTCAGTACCACTAAAATTATATTCTGTTGTTTTTCTGTTAGTTGCCTGGTTACTTGGAATAATATTTAATTCCATATACTAGAACTATTGTAGTCACAAGTCAGTCATGGCATCAGAAGTTATTTTTTAATAAAATCTTACTGTGTGCAATATGATATGGAATCAACTGGACCAAGTAATATCAGGCTGGAGTTAGTCATTACCTGCTCCACCTGCGCAGGAGAGCTAAACATGCCTATTTTTCTGTCTGCAGTTCTAACTATTTATGCTCGTTGTACAGATTCCACAGGTTATTGCATCATTTTTTGCAAGATTTTTCGCACCTTCTTCAGGAGGTTCATCTCGGCCCTCCAGGAGTCTGGTCGGAAACATGAGTTCTCGTACAAGCCGTGCTGTGCAGGTTAGTTTTTGATAAGCTAAATTTGGATTTTGATTTATGTGTGTTGATCCTTTGATAAATAAATCTTTTCATCTGGATTCTTAGCTGGTGAGTAATTAGTCATATACTTAGCTGCCATGTATGCATGTTTCAATGATTCCACTGAACAATTATGATTGTTTTAAAATGCCTTCCATCATAATATATGTGATGAAGATCCATTGTAACTGAAGTGAACATAGATAGATCAAATACTCATGCATATATGTAATCATCAACAAGATTAAGGCTGTGTTCGGCATCCCCTTTTCCCAACCCCTCTCCCCCGTGTTCCTTAAAAAATCAAATTAATCCATTTTTGAAAAAAAAATAGCTAATACTTAATTAATCACACGCTAATGGACCGCTCCGTTTTCCGTGCGGAGGGAATGAGTTCCCATCCGGTAGATGCGAACACAGCCTAAGATGACTCCAGTTACTAGCACAAAATTGTTGTTCCTTGGTCCACAATGTTCTTAAAGTTCATACTTAAGTTACAGGTCTCATCTTGATGGGTTTTGATGTTTCATATCTGTTACTGTTATTCAATTATTTTTCTACTGGTGTGCATAGCCCATTAATTTTTATAGTTTTTAACCTACAAGGCATGAAACCTTTATCAACACTGAGTTCCTAAGCACTGCCTGAAAGAAAACCAATGACTATATGCTTACATCTTGATTCTGTCTATTTGATATAGAACAATCAGCCATCTGGATTCGCTCCTGTCGTGGAGCCCCCAGAATCTTCGATCGCTATGCTGGTTTCGATGGGCTTTGATGGAAATGCTGCAAGACAGGCGCTAATGCGAGCCAGAAATGACATCAACACGGCCACAAACATCCTTCTCGAAGCACAGACTCGTTGAGCTAACTTAATGCGACTTCCCTGGAAACATTGCGGGCAGAATTGGTGATATTTCTAAGATGAGGCAACATGCTGAGGTCCATTAGACAGCAGATTGGCGACGAAATGGTGCGCTGCTAATTTTATTCACTTGCCACTGGTACCATGATTTGATGAGAAGTTCCACTCGGCTCTTACTAGCTGTCAGGCGTCAGCTTAGGAAGTCAGCAAACATTTGCCGTAGTTAACGGGTTATCTATGGCCTTGCTTGGATCCTCCGGGCTATTAAATAGCCCTCTGAAATCTTACTATTTAGGATTATTAAACGTAGATTACCGGCAAAACCGATTCCATAACCCCTAGGCTATTTTGCGAGACGAATCTAATGATGTATATTAATCCATAATTAGCGGCTGATTACTGTAGCATCACTGTTGCAAATCATGGATTAATATACCTCGTTAGATTCGTCTCGCAAAATAGCCTAGGAGTTATGGAATGGGTTTTGTCAGTAATCTATGTTTAATACTCTTAAATAACAAGATTCTGGAGCGCTATTTAATAGCCCTCCGGATCCAAACAGGTCCTATGTCAATATTTAAATTTCTCTCACCTTACAGATGATGTATAATTCCAAATTCAGCTTGTAGGATAGATGATATATAAACATTGGAATCATAGTGTAAAATTCTTTAGAAATTTGTGCCTCGTGATCAGTTCTAGCATCGATTCATGGATAAGTACTCTAATCATGTTTCGGCCAGGAAAACTGAAACCGGATAAAATTGAACAAAAATAACTAAATTTTTGTTCAAAAATTTTATGCTTGGTTTGGGTTACTGAGTGCTAACCGTTTGCATCCGGCGGTAAAGAAAACCTAGTTCCTGCTTAGTTTCTTCATTTTTATCCAATTACGTGAAGGACGCCTATGTACCATGACACGCTCCAATAGACGGAGACTAACAATAATATCGAGAGAACATAAAAATCTCGATAAATTCATACGAAAAGTGTATCGACAAGAGATAGAAGCTAGTGGTTAATCATTAACCTTACTAAATTTCTATTAAAAGTACATATACCATCTCTTTTCTAAATAAAAAATGACATTGTTTCTGTGATATTATATATATCTCGCAAGTGACAAATGCGTTCTTGGATTTATGTTACCCTACACCTGCAGTACATTTATCATGCGCAATTTCATTTTTCACTACGTCAATCACAAAATCACTTCCAACTAAAACCTCCGAAGAGGATTTGACATTGAATTTTTTTTCTTTTTAAAGAGAAATGCCTACTTTGACACACAAAAAAAAACTTTTGCAATTAAGAAAAAGCCAAGAAAAACGAACCAAAATAAACAATGAGAGGAGATTCGCGAGCGAGCAAGCAAGCAGCCATCACGCACGCCTGCGTCCTCCTCTGACGCCTTATCCCCCTCAAAACCCCTCCTCCCTCATTTCGAGTTAATTAATTATGGCAGCGGCCGCCGCCGCCCTTCCCGCCGGCAGCCAGGACCACATGAACGCGCTCCGCTCCACCGCACTCCGCCGCTCCACGCTGCACTGGGACGCCGCCGCGGCCTTCTTCGCCCCGCCCTTCCGCTCCCGAAGCTGCCGCCGCCGCCGCGTGCCCGCGGCCGCCGCCGAGACGAGGCCCACCAGGTCCCCCTCTAGGGCTAGGGCCAGGGCGCGGGCGAAGCTACTGGCGGACGCCGATACGAGGGACCCCTGGTTGGCCTCCCTCTCGCTGCTCCCGGTCGACGACGGCGAGGCCGCCGCCGCGGCCTCCACCGGCTGGGCGATTGGGGTGGATCCCGATACGGGCGGCGCAATCGCCGTCCTCTCGCCCGACGGGTCCTCGCAGGTATGGCTTGGCGGCGCGGTGCTCAGTAGGACTCGCAACTTGTGTGCTTGAGCAAAGGCGTTCATGTCTTGCAGGTGTTTGATAACCCGTTCGTGCACATAGTGGTGTCGGAGTTCATCCGGAAGCGCTTGGACACCAAATCCATCATCGAGCTGCTCCGTGGCCTCGATGCGCCGCCTGGTATGAACAGATGGGTGCAACTTATACTGCTTACTGCATTCTTTTCTGGGTGGTGTGCTGGTTTGCTTCGTGTTGTGTTCAGCGCAAGGGACAGGGCCATTAATGTTACTTATTATGGTCATTCATAGTTGTCACATTCTTTTAGATATGCATTATGTGGACAACTACATTGTTTCTAATCATGAGATCATTGTTTGTTTCTCTCTCTTGCAGGAACTACGGCATATATTGAGAAGTCAAGCCCATTTCCAACTGATGGAAAGCTGGTATTTTCTTTTCCTTCCTCGCATTTAGCCATTTTGTAGAAGTCCTTGTGTCAACAGTTTCAGACTAATGTCCCCTGCATTGATTATTGGAGAATGTATGCAATTGGATATCAGTGCTCTCCTATGTCTTTTTATTGATGATGCATGTACGATTGCAATGGTGGAAAACAATAGAACTAATTTTTACGACAGTTTGAGATATCATGTTCCTGAGGATGTTTCTCACATAATCTGAAGTTTAGAGTTACACTAAAACAATGAATTCCAATTTGAAATTATTCATAACTTGAATAATCACACCATGTGGTGCAATGTAAATTTCAGCAATAAATTTCTGTTCTGTTGGTGATTTTTTTTTGGGTCATATAGGGATGGTGGAGTACAGGTTTTTCGTATGGCCTGTGGATTGCTGCTCTAGTTGCATCTGGTTTTTCAGTTGTTCCAGTTGCATCACAGACCTGGAAGGCTTATTTTGGGCTAACACGAAGCGGATCACCTAAGGTTTGTTACTCTTGTCATATGGAAGTATGCAACATAAAGTTGCTTTATGACTCTTTGTTTCTACAATCTCTAGTAGAGTTGTTTGTTAACCTGGAGGTATTGGAGAGATTTTGCAGAATATATAACAAGCCATCCAAATTAGTTAAACGAAGGTGTCAACTAAAATGAACACACTGTACAACATGAACATAATGAAGCCAAAATGGGGATGTGCGTGGGAGCTGGCTTAGGGTTGAAGTACATTATAGGTTGGGTATAATGGACTATTGGAGTTTAACAAGATGGGATGGGATTGAGGTCTCACTTCATTACCAGGGCTATGAAGATAACATGTGTCTGTCTGTATTCTTCTTGTTTCTATATGGCGGGCCTGGAGTTTTTTTTATCTCGAAAACGCAGGAGAGCTGCATTTCATTTCATTAAGGGGAAGAAAAAATAATACAAAAACACACCACAAAGAAAAAACAAAGTAGGAGTGCCCGGGCCTGGAGTTTTTGTTGCTTATTTTTGTCTGTAGTGTAAATAAGGGAAGTTCTATAGAGTTGTTGGTAGTGCAGTAGTGTGGTCACAAATTAGGCATTCAATTCACAGTTTCACGCTTCTTCATTTCCGGGAGAGCACTGAAATACTTCCTATATACAAAGTTCATGAATTAAATATCTGAAAAATATTACCTTCATATCTCAAGATCTCTGTTGTTAGCTTTTGATATTGTCCTAACATGATTTCAATGTCAATAACTCAATATGGTTAGTGTTGAAGTAGAATATCAACTCATTGCTGTTCTATAGCCCTCTTATGGTTGTCTATATGATCTATAACAGGACGATAGCAGGCAAGCTGCTTCAATCTTGTTCCCGGACAAGGCCCTGTCCCTGAATAGGAAGAAACATCATGGTACATCTTACTACTGTGAAACTTTTACTGCCTATGTCACGCAGTTTTGGCCTTGAGCGTACCTGCTAATATAAATGATTTTTTCACTGCAACAAGATCATTTTCTGTTCATTATATCTTATTTTTAGCGAATAGTTCATTATCTCGCCATGTTTTTGTTTCTGCTAGTTCAGCTGAACATTTGAAGTAAACTTGACTGATACACATGAATAAACAAGTGATATATATGTCAAAGACAATACAAAGAATCATTGTCTGTCTTTCCAGGTGCGCATCAAAGCAAAATCAAACGACCTCTGATATGCTTCACACTCACAGTGTGCACTGTGCATATTTGCTGCTAGTATTTTACATTGAATCTGTAGGTTGTATGTTCTAAAATTCATGACCTACATGGATGAGTTAAATAAGTTTTTTATGTAACATAGTTAGCTTTAATCCATTTGATTCAAGCGTCCCATGAGAGTAGATGATGACACATGTTCCTTCTATAGCTCAATGATGTTTTTTTACACTCATGCAGGGCGAGCAGAGGCCCTTTTGTTAGCGGCCTACGGAAAAGGTCTTGTGCTGCCATCAGGGGACTTCAGCAAAACATTATGACAATTCGACTTTTATAGGGAGGTTTGACTGACAGATCATTTTGAGTGGACTGGTGCAAACATTTTGGTATTTCCTCATGGGCGCCATCAAGTATATAATTGAAGTAAGCCCTGAGGGTGAGTGCACTAGTCCGTTCAATTTTCAGGAACACATTAGCAGTGTACCATTGTGCTTAACAAGCTACTGTAAATGATATTATTGCTATTTGAACGTTTGATTTGAAGTTGGAAATGAACCGATGATTCGTTTTTTTTTTTTTTTGGGTGAGCGAGATTGTAGCATTCTTCTAAACTTCTAATTATAAGGTGTTTTTTGTTAAATGGGCTCAAAGCTACTATCCTCTTCATCCATTTCATTCTAGTTATTATGTCATCGTCGATTATTCCACCCAAATATACCACCCGGTCCTTCTCTTTTTAAATGTGCAGCTGTTCAAGTGCAATATTGAGCAAGTCGCGTAAAAAACCATTTAGAAAATAATGCGCACTGTTCCTTATAATTTCTGCTAGCTTGGTCTTCCAAACCCGCTTCTGGCTCTATACACACATTGAGTTTCAGAACCAACGGAAACATCAGCTCAAGTTCTTCAGGAAAAGCTGACCATAAATATCAATCAACAATCCCATCAGTCCATTTATTTCTGGCAAAATTGATTTTACAGCACCCAAAAGATCCCGATTTTAGTTTTGTAGCACCGACAAATCCCAAATCACTTGAATAGCATGGAACCAATTTCGCCTTTATTTATCGGATACATTTTTATGTTTGAAATGCATCCTCTGCAAGACTGCATCAGTTGATGTAGTGAACCTCACAATTTGGATGCGTTGGCAGTAGCAACCTTGCTACCCAAAGCGATAGCTGCCTTGGACCCAGACTGGCGCCCCAGATGGTTGCAGATGAACTCGCCGGCGGCCATCACCTTGCCCAGGTCGACGTTGGTGCTGATCCCCAGCCCGTTCAGCATGTACACCACGTCCTCCGTCGCCACATTACCGGACGCACCTTTCGCGTAGGGGCAGCCTCCGAGGCCCGCTACGGACGAGTCCACGACGCTCACACCCATCTGGTTTTAAGCAGAGAACATGTTTGTTGATGAGAGAGGATAGATAACACAATTGGATTGCTTGCACATGAGCTTCAATTGGATAACACAAGATTCACAAATCATTTTGATCTGTGTCAATGTTTTGTTCAGTATCTCGGTGAGGGATTACCTGGAGAGAGATGAGGATGTTTGAAAGCGATTGGCCGTAGGTATCGTGGAAATGGACTGCAAGCTTCTCCTTCTGAACAACGGACATAACAGCCTCAAGCATTGGAACAACGGTGCCTGGAAAGGTGGAAGAAGCAAACTGTTTAAAAATTGGCTAGTAATGAAATCATGGAGCTGGAGAAGCCGCCAAAGCTAGTAGACAAAAACTTATGTGTAAAAATAATTAAAAAAACCCAAGAGGCTACTAACATTCGCATGAATTACATGGTTTGGGATGGTGTTTTCCTTTTATGTGTTGTTTTCTTGTTTTCTGCTATGTATTGATAAGAAAAGAAAAAATATTTATCATGATGCACTGAAATAACAAATGTCCTGTTAATAACTAGTACATACAATCTCCTTAAAAAAATAATAATCCTACATACAATCTCTAGAAGATTGTAGGGGTGAGCTGTTTAGCACCAAACTGCCCCCGCAGCAATAAATATTTTTTGTTTTAACAAATGTAATGAACTAAGGTCTTGCAGCAGCTGAATGAAGCTATAGGCCAATAGATAATATGAACATCACCTGGGGTACCAACGCCTATTGTATCACCAAGTGAAACCTCATAGCAGCCCATGTCGTAAAGCTCTTTGGCCACATGAGCTACGTTTGACGGTGGCACGTATCCTTCTACTGGGCATCCAACCACACAAGAAACATACCTATATTCTTGTCAAGTAAAGGAACTAGATATCAACATGTTGCACCAAGAACCAGTACAAAATGAAGAGAATGACAAGTTCAGTACTGATTATGCTCACATATCTCTCTTCTAAGTTCTAACCAAATGGTAGTTCTATAAATCAGATTTGCCCACGCCATTATGCCAAACCATGTATGTGAAGATTTTGCAGTTTTTCTTTGTGTTAGCATCTACTACTAATTTATGCAATGAGCTGCTATTGAAACTCTGGAAAACTGAACTACCATGCACTAGACTAGCTAGTGAGCTGATGCCATAGGCACCAGGTAGACTGGTTGGTAATTCAACAGAATAAATCAAATCTAGATTACCTTGCTCATTATTGTTTCATACAAACAAACCCGAGATTCCCAAATGTAGAAATTAAACTTGATGTAACATCAGGCTACAGTGTCACATAACTCACCCTCGCATGGGGATTTTTAGTTCTTTTGCTGCAAGAGCAACAGCTTTATAGCGTGCAAGGCTCTCTTTGATGGTGCAGTTTATGTTTGACTTGGAAAATGCTTCAGAAGCTGACGCAAATACTGCAACTTCTTTTGCACCTGCTGCAACAGCTGCCTCGAATCCCTGATTACCAATGAACAGAATAAATGTGAGACGATGTAAATAGATATCTGTACTCAAAAGTTACCTGAATCAAATTACGCTACCTTAAGGTTTGGTGTCAATACAGGAAGGCTTACACCTTCAATATTCCGGACTACATCCATCACATCCTTAGCATCAGCTAGCTACAATTAGAAACAAGAAATTATTGAGCAACTCAACGGTAAAGATGTGATGGGTAAATAAACCAATGAACAAACAGAAGAAAAATTAGATTATAGTAAAATAATGGTCAAGTACATGAAGCAGCAAGCAAGTAATATACATACAAAACCATAAAATTTGAAACAATAGATGGGCAATGATTCAATTTCAGCAAAGTATTATTGAGAGACTCCTATATTTTTCATTTTTTCTGTCACTCCAATACTCCATTACAAGTTAACCTAGACTGGAACTTAGTGTGGTGAAACAATTTGCTTACGTCAATGATAAGTATGCCACAAGCCACAGGCATGCTTATTTCTAGATTATACTTATTGCCCGTGTGCCATGTTTGCTACATCTCATCTATTTTCTTTAGTTACTTGAAAAGTATGCATGTGTCCTCAATAACAATCGCATTCCTTTGGCTTTTAATAAGAAACGACAATTTAATACTTTGGAAGAAACATGAAATTGGCTATTATAATGCTAGAAGCAATTGCATCACAGGCATAAGCGGATCATGTTAAACGGTCGATAACCATATGTAAAACTATGGCTGTTCCATAACATACAGTGCTATGTACTTGTAACAGAGCTAGCACCAAGCTTTTCTTAAAATTATCAAGTAGAAAAATCCTTCCAAAAATCATGGAAGTCGAATAAATATTATAGAAAAAATGGGTGGATAAATATCAAACCGTATAAGTGTAAGAAGCAAGTATCTAATGTATCACCTGTCTAATGTAAGAAACCATATCTAATGTGTAAGAAACCGTATATGTGCTAATTGCTAAACCAAAATTACCTGTGGTACCCATTTTGGAGAGACAAAACTAGTTGCCTCAACAACCGATAATCCAGAGGTTGCCAGTCTCTGTATGAGCTCAATCTTTACATGTGTTGGCACTATGTTCTTCTCATTCTGTAGCCCATCTCGTGGCCCAACTTCCACAATTTTCACACTTCTTGGAAGGTCATGTATAATCTGGAAACATGTTGCCCCCAGTCAATAAATTCAGAAGGAAATAATTCTTCTATAACAAAAATGGTAGCAATTTCCCTTTAATAAAGCTAAAGGCTGAACATATCAAGCTCTGTCATAAAAGCTTATTAACATATGGCCTACCCACCTTGTTACCAATTCCTATACTCTGTTGGCCAGAAGAAGATGAAAAATATCTGTAGTTCTGCTGATTCAGTGAAATACCATTTGCATATGTAAAATGACGTTTCTCCCCCAAAATTAACTTGGACCGATGCTGCATTAGCTGTCTTTGATATATCTGTCTTGTGCAAGGATTCTCTTCCCTACCACAAACACGAAATTTAGCTCAAGCCAACAGATTACAAAAGAATAGGGCAATTTTGAATCTACAATTTCATTATCATTTTTTGGGGCAAACATTTTACTAGAGATTTACTAAATGCGTAAACCTATTCAGTGATCCAGATAAGGTGCAAGCGCTTGAGCACAAGATAATCAGAAGATTCAGAACGCCGAGGCAGACTAACGCGGGATTGTCCGACGAAGAAGAGCACGGCAGCGGCAGCGGCCGCGGCGCACCGGCCGCGCCACACTCAGTCTCGGCGAGCCCGAGCCCCGCACCGGGCCGCGCGTCGCCGCCACTGGGGGGACCCGGCGACCTTTCTTGGGCCGGCATCCCAGAGCTCTGCAGGAGGTACCTCGCCGCCGCCGCCGACGACGACGACGAAGAAGAAAGGGCGCGCGGCGAAGCGGCCGAAGACGGCGACGCGAGCCTCGACCAGAGCTTTGACGCCAGCATAGCCACGGTAGGGGGATCAGCGCGGCATCCCCCGACCAGAGGGAGCAGCTTCTTGAAGGTTCCCCGCGTCGGAGGAAGGAGGACGAGGCCCCGACCAGAGGGAGAAGCTTCTAGAAGGTTCCGCGCGTCGGAGGAAGGAGACGAGACGAGGCGAGAAGCGAGACTGATCGGTTGCGTCTGGACACTGCGCGCTTCTCTTCTCTTCTCTCTCGCGCGATTACGTGGAATCTAAATCTAAATCAATCTTTAAACTTATATAAAATTCAAATACTAGCTGAGTTGATTATAGATAATATTGGGCCTGTTTGGATCCTTCGGGTTATTAAATATTCCTCCGGAATCTTACTATTTAAAAATATTAAACGTAGATTACTGACAATACCCATTCCACAACCCCTAGACTTTTGCGAGACGAATCTAACGATGTATATTAATCCATGATTAGCGGATAATTACTATATCATCACTGTAGAAAATCATGGATTTATAGACGAATCTAACGATGTATATTAATCCATGATTAGCGGATAATTACTATATCATCACTGTAGCAAATCATGGATTTATCAGTAATCTACGTTTAATACTCCTAAATAACAAGATTCCGGAGGGCTATTTAATAGCCTCCGAATCCAAACAGGCCCAATATATTTATCCATTGTATTAGTAAAGTGTACAAGAGACGGAAACCAACTATGAATCCTGATTTGACTAAAAGAAAACTTGTTGAAAACGCTCTCGCGTGCATAATCGTGGACGAAGAATTTGAACCCCTCTAGCAAAATATTTCAATCCATGCATACGTGTAAGTAATGTTATTTGGACATGGTTTGTTTTCAGAAGAGTTGGTTTTCACAAATTTGAGAATCAGTATAAGGCAAGATATTACAAGAAGACAGAATGTAAGAACCAAAACATAAATTACATAACCAACACAGAAATTACATGATTTTTCTTTTTTTTTTTTGCCAAAATTCATCAGCAGTGCCTCGTTCTCTCCCAAACAAACAAATGCGGATCAGGATTCTCTGTACGTTTGTTGCAGTCATTGCAACAGAAAATTAACCGCGCAGATCGATCAAGGAAGGATGCATGTAATGCAACTCCCTCTCGGAGGGACCTCATTTCATATCATTTTCTGTCGTTCGCTTGTACAATGATTCAGGCAGCTCACCAAAAATACACAGATTTAGCATAGAACTCAGTAGTATCCTTCCTATGTACTACTAGTATGTGCCAACAAATTCAGCATAGAATTCAGGGAACCATGGATGTAGTAATCACACTAAGCGGTTCATGTGGTATGGTGTTCTCCAAATGTCAAAATGCCAAGGACATCTGCATCGCTCACTCTCAATGTTTTACCAGTAGCATGATGTCATACCAATGATGGAACAATGTAGGTATCTGCAACCTAGTCAAAGAGAAATCTGGCAAATCTCACTAATGTAAAAGTCTCCCCTTGCTGCAATATTTCTTACCGTGACTTTGGGGAACACTGTAAGATGGAACAGCTATCTTCAACGATAACTCTGTCATGTAGAATACAAAGCCCTGCCAAAAATAACAAGAACCACTATTCAGGACAAGCAAACATCTGTTACCAACAAAAAGATCACTGTAAAACATATGCAGCCTGGTTTTTCTTTATCTCGACTTCTCTAAAGGACACAGTGGAGTGAGCCCGTATAGTATAGTATGCAAGCCAATTAATGAGAACACGATAGGCCTATGGCACGAACATCACAAGAAAGAGTGTGCCACTTTACTAGCTATCTGCTATCGTATAGGATTTCAAAATAATAATACAAAAATGTCTCAGGCCCAAGCCAGGGTTCAAGGCAGGAGTTTGAACCACTAGTAGCTGGAATTACCTATCACTAGTAAGGATGTATATGGCATCTATGTGGACAAAGGAAAAAAAAATACAACTGAAGTTCGAAAATCAAGATGAATCAAACATGTATGACATTTAATAAAACCAAAAAGACAAACCTCAAGTACCTAATAATATGATCTTTTAAAAGAATATATGCATTTTATTTATTTCTATATATTTAGCAGCCCAAACTTTCTTATTTGTAATGTCATTTTGTCCTGGAATTGTAATTAAAAAAATTTAAAAAAAAAACAGAAGATGAAATCAAAGGCTCTGTTGGTAGTGCTGTAATGTTGAAATAGCTATGCATCTCCTGGCATTTTGTTCAAAATTCTTCATAGCTTTCTTGGTATTTATTTTTTCCATCACACGTTTATATTAATCAATTAACAGGTGGTAAGGAGAAAATCGTACCAAAAAATTTCCATGGCACCAACTCGAGGTCCCGTTCGTTTCTTCTGTAACAGGTGGATGAAAATTTAGATTTTCGTGGCACGCTTTTCAAACTGCTAAACGGTGCGTTTCGTGCGAAAACTTTCTATATGAAAGTTGTTCTAAAATATCAGATTAATCCATTTTTCAAGTTTGTGATAATTAAAACCCAATTAGTCACACGTTATTATCTCCTCGTTTTGCGTGAAACACTTAATCTTTATCTTCATCTTCATCTTCAGGAGATTCAAACACCACTTATAGTTGATTACAGGGTTTATATGTAACAGTATTTATAATTAAATTGCACAAAGTTTCACTTGCAAAGGTTTTGATATGTTTCGTACTTTCATATGCAATAAGGAACTATGAGTACTGTAACTCATGTGCAAAGAATGTTTTATTTTCAATTCCAATACTAATGAATTAAACATGTGTAGACAGTGTAAGCTCCACATGAAAATATTTACCTTTGCAAGTTTGGATTTACTCTGCAGAATTGGAGTCATCATCAGAAGCATATTTGGGAGCTGAATTCCTAGGCAGGAACTCTTCATTAGGACAAATATCAGTGAACAGCTGCAAAAAGAACAATGAAACATCAGGTACAAACAGGTGCATGTTGTTTTCCATATGGTTTAGGGTGATAACTGAAATGAACAGTCAACCTCTAAAGCTATCTCAAACACAGTTTAGATTACGAAAGATTAATGGTTCTGCACCAGGGCTGCACAGATGCATATGTTACTCCATCTAAGTTTTTTTAATGTAACATAGAAATAAATCTTCCCATTTTAGCAGGAAGCCAGGAAAAGTTTCACAACATCCACTAACCAAACTCTGGCTTACTTTCTGATGTGGTTAGTACAAAATTGAGAAGAAAGCGTACCTTCTTTGTTGATTCAAGTATACTCCTGTAGTCCATATTTTCATCAGGCATGGGGCATGACAATGCAGTACCAGATGTTCCCTGACAAAACCAAAAATAAGTTATATAAGATATAAATATGCACATCTGAACAGCAGATGTTTTAACAATGTTGAAACTACCATGAATGAAATATATGCACCTGTATAATCTCTTGTACATACACACAGCTCCAGAGTAGGGTTGGCTTCACACTCTCCTTATTTTCTTCACTGTTTTTCTCCAAATGATCTTCCAAATCATTAGAAACCTTAGTTGAGAAAAGAACATCTATTGCTTTGTTGATGCATTTCTTTCCGGTGAAGGCATCAGTACAGGGAGTAGAGAGATATGCCATGAACCTGCAAGTGAGATTAGCTTGTAAGGGTCCAAGCGAAGTGCTCACCAACATTATACAGTATTAGTTTTAAATGAGTGGTTCCTTGGTGATCATAGTAAAAATAGCCAAACATTGCAGTGTTAATAATAGGACAAATAACTTATATCCTTGAAAAAAAAACTTACATTCCAGGAGGGCATACTGCTAAATTGCTGCTCAACTGAAGCACCCGAACAGCAGTAATTTGCTCATCTTCTAGTGCTAAAATGAAGGAAACAGATGATGTCAAAGAAGAGAAGCAAAATATCACCTTCAAGTGCACCAAGATCTAATCAGAGACACAGGGAGAAATGGCTGTACTTACACTTTGGGGGGAAAACAACCAGAACATTTGATGAATCTTGTTTCACAGAGCTGCTGATTATGCATATTCCCCTAGCAACTTTTCTTGGCAAATTCGATACTGGTGCATTACATGGCATATCCAAGGAAGGAATTTCATATGATGGATCGAGTATCAACTGCTGGCACAAAATATCCTGACCAGATGCCAATCTGATACCTACATAACGCTTTTTTTCCTGGTCAAGAAAGTGATGGTTATGGATGATATTCATGAAGAACTAATTGTATGATGGGTGATGCAATTGTACAAGTGAAGCATGCAGCATGCCCATGGGTAAAGTGGACAAAGAAAATCAACAGTGATTTGTGAGGTTGGTGAATTGGTGAATGATAATTGATTGAGCACCTGAAAGTCTAGCATGTTTGCGGAAAGCCCAAAACATTTGAACATAGAAGCAAAAACTAACAATGATAAAGCAAGAAATCAGAATGGATATGTGGTACAATTGACTAGGTCAGACACAAATAGTGGCACAAATATGTCAGGCATAGAGATTAAATTGATGTACCTCATCAACAAGAAGTGCTGTGGCTGGCATTCGCAATACCTAAATGATGAGAAGAACAATTTGGGAAGCTAAGTATCAAAACGTCATAAAAGTCAACAGGGTAAAGGATAGTTAGCCAAGTTTTCAGAAAACTTGTGCAAGTCATCCAGTGAAGAAGCTAAAACATTGGCCTACCACATTAGCATAATAAAATAGTTAGGTGCAATCAGATTGCGAGACATTATACATAATATAAGGGTATAGGGCTACAAAATTACTCCTTCCCTTCTTTTTTTTTACTTGTAGTTTAAGACAACAACACAGTCTCCAATGTACACGTTTGACCATTACCTTTACTAACTGTATATTAATAAAAAATATAGCTACATGAAAATAATTTTCATGGGAGACCTGCTAATGTTATTTTCACATATCAAGTCTTGATATTTTTACATATATTAGTGAGCTAAAATTTCAAGGTTTGACTGCACAAGTTCCAAAATGTCATCTATTTGAGAATGGTGGAAGTATCAAATGAATAACAAACCAAATCCACATGATAAATTCAAAGCCAGATTTACTTCAAGAATATCATCTTACATATAGGGCACCCTTAACAGCAGCACAGCGGCAGAAAGCTTGAGGCAGCTCACCATGCCCATACATAGGATAAATGAAAGCCCCCTCTGCATTAGCAAACCTGTTAAAATTAAAATAGGATATAAAATGTTAGGGGCGCAGCAAGGAACATATCTTAAACCCCACTCAAAGACTACATGCATCTTCAAGACTATGTGAAAGTGGATTGCTAAATTGATAAAAGAAATGCCTCTCCAAAGTACACAAGAAAAGGTTCAAGCAAGCTAAGTGACCTCCCAATGGACGAGGAGTAAAGAGCAATTGTCTTGACTCCCTCTCTCGTTGTTAACAACCTCTCACAAGACTCCACACCATCCTGATCATAATCCGCCATGGCAATTGCATACAAGACAACCCTGAAAACAAGGCACACAAAGCTAATCTTAGACGCCAACGCTAAAAATAGAGTACACTAAAACCAGTTTCAGGATGGCCTCCTTACGCTCTCATCTTGGGCGAAAGATTCTGCCTCTTGAGGAATTCGACGAAGGGGAGGTCCAGGTCCTCATCGGACAGCCTACCGGAGGCCTCGCCTTCCCCCGCCGCGGCGGCGCCGGCAGCCGACGCGGCAATGTGGGCCTGCACAAGCTTGAAGAACCTGAAGAGTAGGTTCTTCTCCCTGAGCTGGAGGGTGGTGTCCTTGAAGATGGCCTGCCTCGAGTCCGGCACCGGGTAGAGATCGCCACCCCAGTAGAGGAGGGTTCCCCCCTCCACGCTCTTGAACTCCACATGGTGGCTTCCCCCTGACCTGAGGAGGAGGTCGACGGCCTCGTCGGCGCAGTAGAGCAGCCTGGGACCCACCAGGTCGGCGGTGAAGCGCCTGGACGGCTCGGGCACCGCCCCCGAGGTCTCTACCTCCGAGTACGGGCTGCGGCGGCGGAGATCGACGGCGGCGGCGGAGGAGGGGGAAGGGGAGGGGGCGGGGTCGTCGGAGGGGGAGGGGGAGAGGAAGGAGGGGAGGGAAGGGAGCGGGAGGGAGGAGAAGAGGGAGCCGTAGAAAGGGTTGCGGTCGACGTGGAGGACGGTCTTCCCGGCGGCAGCGCAGGCGGCGGCGAGGACGGACTCCGGGAGGCCGGTGCCGCAGAGGACCACGTCGAACGAGGTGGGGTCGATGGTGGGGTAGTCCTGCGCGGGGAATCCGCCGCCGGTGGCGGGCGCGTCCGCCATGATCGCCGGAAAAAGCCGCTCGGATCAGTCGTAAAGCGGGTCGAGCAGCACACCGCGGCAACCGCACGCCGCCGTCACACGCGGCTGGAACTGTGGATCCCCTCCGCAATTTTCTCCTCCTGCGCACGCCGCTGACGGCAGTGCAGCGTGGAAGCGCTGCCGAGAGAGAGAGGAGAGAAGCGTTGAGCTGCGGTTTGGGCCTTCCGGAGAGAGTGAGTTACGGCCCACACAGCCTGCACATAACTAGGCAGGCCAGTGCGTTGCATCTTGGTGAATTTTTTTTATTTTTATTTTTTATTAAAATATTTACAAAACTAATTTTGTGTTTCAAAATTTTATAAAATTAGTCGCCCGCCGCCCTTTGGGAAAAATCGCCCTCCCAAAGGGCAACTTTTGTGACGTGGCAGACAGCCATTAGCTCATTCCTAACGGCCGGCTATGGGGCGCCTACCATTTTGCAGGCGGCCCCCCGTCGGTGAGGGCCCTGGAATTTTGCAGGCGGACCCCTTACCACCCTTAGGGAGGGCGATTTTGTACTGTGCTGGGGGTCGCCAGCTTTAAGGGCAGCCCCCAGACGTTTAGCTCCGTTCATTTAGAAAATTTAGTAAATCATCACTTTAAAATTGTGAAATAAGAAAAACATTATTAGAATTGAATGGCGCGTTGTTTTGGCGGTTTGTAGCCCAACAAGGAGTGTTTTTATATCGAAATATTTAATTGTGACTTTAAAAACTACGTAAATCATCGTTTAGAAATGGAAGGAGGAATAGTTTCAAATTATTCATTACATAAATCTAACTATTTTGCACTTAAAATTTTACAAAATAGGTATTTTACATGAACCTGATTTTTTAGCACTTAAAATTAGGTAAAGTATCGTTTTGAAACGAACAAAGTACGATGAGGGGGTTTATTACCTATAAATTGTAAGTTACGTATAATTCTCGCGTATGTTGGATCATGTACACAATTGAAGTTGGAAGTTATAAAAATATAAGCAGATACTTATAAATTATAAGGATACAACGCATCGTGGCGTCAAAGAAACTTTGGAATTCGGAACGATACAATCACATTAATTTATAATTCGTGACGCATACAACAACACACACCATAATAATGAAACATTATAATGGCAAGATAGCATGGATAAAAGATACAAATTTGTCGGTCCTGACAAATCGAGCTTGAGCTTATCTACCGACTCCTTCCACGTCGTTCAACATGTATTGCATTTTTGGTGCTCCTTCTCTCGCTGGTTCTCTCGCTGGTACTCTACATGTGTTTCAGACTCAGTTATCTTTTGGCCATCATATATTGGATTGACATTATCGTTCCATAAAGTGAATGCGCACCTCCTTGGATTGCCATAAGAAACAAACATAATTAGTCAAATAGGATAGTAATAATAAGCAGATGCTAGTTAAATTTGTATTTTGTTATACGTACAACGAAATCGTCGTCTTCTTTGGGGGCAAACAAAGTATCTCCTGCCAATTGTTTATTCTGCAAACGAGGTAGTCACCTGACAGCGATCTCTACAACCACACTTTGGACGCTCCAACCATTTAGGTAAACCTAATGGATTGTTCCTCCAGTCTAAGCTTGCAATTTGTACCTGACTTTCGTACTCCATCCATGCCTGAATGAATTGTATGGTCGTCTCAGGTTGCGTTATTGTTTGACCAATGGAAGTAACTCTGACCGTATTGATCCATTGTACGAATTAACATTTCCTAACCTCCTCCTATTTGAAAAATTGTGTAAATAGGGGTAAGTGCATGAAAGTAGTGATTAGTGGTACCAAAAAAAGGATACTTACGACGAAATCGTCGTCGTCAATGTTAGGACACATGAAGCATCTTTGTCCTCGAGTTTGTTGTCTTACGGACCTTATCACCTAACAACGGTCACCACAACGACATCTGGACGTTCCCGCCATGTGGGGAGTCCCAGGGGATTTACCTGCCATTCTAAAGCTTCCGCAACAATTCGACGTTCATGCTCATCCTTCGCCTGAGGTAGTCCGATCTTGATTCACTACGTGCATATGGACGTGTTCCGTCGTTTTGTGGGTTCTCCGTATCTACCCACAAAATGTAGTTGCACAATGTACGGTATGTCTACGTAGAAATCGGTTAGCGTTTTATGTGTTCAGTATAGTTAATTGAACTTGTAACGAATAAATCATACCTGATCAAGGTTTGCGCATTGGAAGAATCTCATGCCCTGAGTTTCTACCATGAGGCTTGACTTAAGTATGCATCGATCCCCACAAGTACATAATGGCCAGTCACACCATGGTGGAAACCAACCGGCGAAAGGATCGCTTCGCCAGTTGAGACACTCAAGAAATGGAGCTTCCATTCTCTCTAGATGTGTGGGAATATGAAAGATGATATGAAGAGCTTGTATTCGGCTTGTCTATTATATAGGGCCGCAACTAGTGCCATAACTGGACTTAATGAGAGTTCATCTGGCCTATACCACCACTGTGTCATTTCCCTCATCTTCCTCCGATGGTTCAACAAAATCCCCCACACCCCCACATGGCTTGGACCCTCGACATCTTCGGTTTCCATTGCAATATTTCTATCATTTTCATGCACCGACACAAAAATAACCAGGGGCCATGACCTTTCAAAAGCCATCTCCAGATATCGTTTCCAAGCAACAGTGCTATGCATCGGCACCCAAAAATAATCTTCCGTTGCACGACTCACTACAACAGATACTGACATTGTGTGGACTTCTGAGTCTATTCTAAATCCTCGCATCAACCAATTATAAATTCACTGAAATGATCTCTCGGCAGATCTATCGATGCCCTTCGATGTCATTAAAAAATCTGACAGATCAACACCATCAGGACCAAATCTAAGGTTGCCTTCACCATGAACTATATGAAACATGACCTTACTTGACATTGTGCCTGATGAAAAAATAGCTATGTTAACTAAGTTCATATCATACTAACCAGATTTAACCCCCCCATTCATCAATACATACTACGCCCTAAGTTAAAGATCCTACAAATAAGTTGTCTGTCCTATGTCTCAAATTCTAAAATAGGGTGTGTGCTACAGATCTACTAAAGTATATGGTAAAAAAAACTAAAATGCAGCAAAAAAAATGGAAACATATTTCAAAGGAATGTATTGCCTGTGATGGAGTCAGCAAACCAGCAGGGCTTCGCCGCTCCCCTTCTCCTCCCCCCTCACCCCTCCCTCTTTCTCTTTTTTTGGATTTTGAGTGAATATAATGAAAATTCTGAGAGGAGGAAGGGGTTTTATACTGGGAAGGGGAAAAAAATCGCCCTCCCTGAGGGCGGCAGGGGGCCGCCTGCAAAATTCCATGCCGCCTCGCCGCCCTTTTGCAGGTGGCCCCCCGCACAGTAGTAAATCACCCTTTAGGAGGGTGGCAAGGGGGCCGCCTGCAAAAAAAGCCAGGCCGCCCTCGCCGCCCTTTTGCAGGCGGCCCCCCGCACGGTGTTAAATCGCCCTTCCTAAGGGCGGCAAGGGGGCCACCTGCAAAATGGCAGGCCCCTTATAGCCGGCCGTTAGGAATGAGCTAACGGTCATCTGCCACGTCACGAAAATCGAAATCGCCCTCGCAAAGGGCAGCGGGCGACTAGTTTTGTAAAATTTTGAAACACAAAATTAGTTTTGTAAATATTTTAATAAAAAAATAAAAATAAAAAAATCGCATCTTGGAATAACAAGTTCACTTATGCATCAAGTTCGAATTGCATTCTCAAACCATGTCTTAACTTAACTTGTAAAACCGATACAAATATAGTCCCAAAACAGTATAGTAAGCAGTAAGATTTTCGTGGCACGCTTTTAAAACTGTTAAACGGTGTGTTTCGTGCGAAAATTTTCTATATGAAAATTGCTCTAAAATATCATATTAATCTATTTTAAGTTTGTAATAATTAAAACTCAATCAATCATATGTTAATACCATCTTGTTTTGATTTTAAAAAACTTAATATTCATCTTTAGAAGAAAAGAACACCACATTTGTTAATGACTCACGGGTGCACTGAAGTGCAACGAAATTGCCACATAAGGGTTGGGGATGCGTCGCCGCCGCTTCGGTCTTTTTTCTCGGTGAGTGGTGGACATCACAGTCTCAAGGCGAGGTAGCCGGGCTGAGTTGCATCCTAACAGGCTTGCGCGTGCGTTCGACGGGCTCTATGAGACTGACTGTGGCGAGTGCACAGGGCTGCCGTACCCGAGCAGGCGCATCATGCGGCGATGCTCCGTGCCGACAGTGAGCTGCGTTGATCGATAGGTTTCTAGAACTAGACATTTAGGGTTAATTGTGTTTTTATTCTATTTTAAAGTACTCCCTCCGTTCTATAATATAAGGAATTTTGGGATTTTAAGTTTTTTTTATACTGTTTGACCACTCGATTTATTAAAAAAATTTAAACATGATGTTTTAAGTCTGCTCATTTAGTTTTTTAATAAAAAATTAGATCTGACATATTTCGTGAAACCAGTTTAAAAATATCATTTATGCCCTTCATTCGAAAGACGAAGAATAGATAGGTACAGTGGAAAAAATTTCAGAGGACACATAAATACAGTGAAACAAAAGTTAAAAGTTCAGATAGCTTTCCAATAGAACAAAAATTATAACCCATATCACTTCAATTGTTATGTTCAACTAGAAAATCTCAGAACACAAATTAAATCCTCAATCCGCTTGAACTGATCTCTTGAGAAAAAAATCTGAACAGAAAAGATATATATTAAAGATGGTGTTCTTTTCTGAAGACGTTAAGTTTTTACGCAAAATGATATGGTATTAATGTATGATTGATTGAGTTTCAATTATTATAAACTTAAAAAATAGATTAATATGATATTTTAGAGCAACTTTGATATAGAAAGTTTTCACACGAAACACACCGTTTAGTAGTTTAAAAAACATGTCACAAAAATTTTAATCTTCATCCAACTCTTGGTGGAGAAAAGAACGAACAAAATCGTACAGCCTACGGTACAGCCGCTGAAACCGGCGGCCACAGAGTAGGCTGCCTGCGCCTACAACGTCAGTACGTCACCGCCCACGCGCACAACTGCTCCTGCCTGCTGCCGCTCCCTTCACGCCGGCCGCCGCGAGTCCCTGCCCCGGCCTCCGTCCCTCCCAGGTCCATATGTGCGACGGCGTGCGCGACTCTCCGCGCTCCGCCGCTCCCTGCCCGCGCTGCAGCTTGCTCCACGCCGGCCGTCGCCAGCCTCCGTCCACCGCAGGTCCATGCGCGGCGGTGCAACCCTCCGTGCCGGCCTCGACTAGCTGCCCTGCCGCCAAGATGAGACAGGGTCGAGATGGCGTCGGCCTGGATAAGGTTTTGGCCAACATAAATGTGTACTCAGGGCAATTTGGCCCCTGTTTAGTTCCAAAGTTTTTTTTTTCAAACTTCAAATCTTTTATTACATCAAACTTTTCATACACACACAACTTTTCTATCACATCGTATCAATTTCAACCAAACTTTCAAACTTCAGTGTAAAATGAAACTCTGACGGTGTAGGGAAAATATGGTTAGACGGTATCTTTGATTTTAAAAAGCGAGGTTAAATAAGCAAACTTAAAAATATAGTCAGATTAGTAGTTACACTTTAAAATATAGTCAAATAAATAATTCAGATGAACCATGGTGTTGTCGTGTTGATCCGCTGTTAGATTTTTGTATGTATAAGCCATTTTGATATTTTTCCTTGAGTGATTGCCATCTTGCTCGCTGCTTGTCTACTCGATCTGTTCTTGTTGGTGGATCCCTCCTCATAGATTGCAGACCGATCAGCCGCCGCGACGACTAGAAACCTTGCAACACCGACAAGCTGGACAAGCGGGAGTAGAGGTTCGATGACGACACCAACATCAGGTTTCGCCTTAATCGGAACGGCAACTTCTACTTCATCAGCGGCATGCCAGGAGCCCGGGACATTGCAAAACCGGCCAGATGACGACGGTTCACGTCATGGCAGACAACAGCGCCAAGGACGACAAAAGTGGCAGGGACTCCCTGGGTGCTACGCCATTGCCTGGCGACAACAAAGGCGGGTCTTTCCGCACACCAGGGCTCGGTTCCTCATCAGGATCGGTGCCGACGCCTGCGCATCAGAAGACTAGCGCCGTGGTTGCCGTCTCGCCATCACATGGTGGTGGTTGCGACCACCGCGTCGCGAGGGTTGCTATGCTGGCATCGCTGCCGCCTATCTCCTCTCCACTGCTCTTCTTCCTACCAGCCACCACCCGCCAACGTCTCTCCTGTCTGTCACACATCCTAGAAAGAGATGGGGAAAGAGAGGGGAGAGGGAAAGGAGAAAAAGAAGGGTCCACATATTTTTTTACTTTTTACTTTTATCTTTGGTGTCACATTAGCACCATGTCAGCTAAAACAACTTACAATACTGCCATAGGATTATATTTGTACCAGTTTTATAAGTTGGGGGACATGTTATACCGGGTATTTACGGTTTGAGGATGCAATTCAAACTTGAAGTGAGGTAGCTTCGTTGCATCTTTGGGCTTGGTTTCTAGGCCAGGTTCTTCCCTTCCATGCACGCACAGGTGCCGAGCAAGATTTTGGTAAGTCTCATTTTTACAGCAAATCAAACATGTCACTATGGCTGTATTACCAAATCTTATGACAATTTGAAGGTCGCGTTTGGTGTCATTTTACCTATAACCTTGGTAGCAGTATTTTGTTGTTTTTGGAGGTGGTGATAAAGTTGTGGATACATGAGTATATTCATCCAGGATATATATCTTAATGTACATGAATATTATACACAATGGGGTGTGTTTTTAATAGGTTTTTAGTGAAACTAAAAATGACTAAGAATCGGTATCAGTCTCTTTTTACAATGGACATGTATACGCTATGCAAAACTGTCACCTTTTGTGGTAACAAATTAAATATTTAAAAATGTCAATTTTGTTACCAGAACGGAATTGAAGGGATATAGGCGAATGGTTTTATGGAGTTCAGTTTTATCTATCTAGTTTTTTTTATGGTGGGTTGATTTTCTCGTGAAAACAATGTTGTTTGAATGAGGGTTGTTTTTTAGGCAGTGTAGTTTTATTACATAGCGGGGGAGGAGGAAGACGGCAACTCTTTTACACTGGCAGAGACAAACCTATCGAATGGTAGAGCGGATAGATTAGGACCCTCCCGCGTATCTCTGCTCGGCAGCTGACACCTGGCCGTTCCTAAGAACGATAGGGACCACAAAGTGCGTTGGACCGAACACGTGTCAAAGCCTTGGACAAGTGCCAACCAAAAATTTCCCATTGGGGAGAATCGTCACGTGGCTGATTCCGACTGTCATACAACACTAAGGCTGTATTCGTTAGTTAGGGTTGTCACTTGTCTAAGAGTACGTTCGACCGAACACGTGTCAAAGCCTTGGACAAGTGCCAACCTAGGATTTCCCATTGGGGAGAATTGCCACATGGCTGATTCCGACTGTCGTATGACACTAAGGCTGTGTTCGTTAGTTGGGGTTGGGAACCCATCCCCTCCGCACGGAAAACGGAGCGGTTCATTAGCGCGTGATTAATTAAGTACTCCCTCCATCTACTTTTGATAGGCATATTTTCAAATCTAAAAAATTTACTTTTGATAGGCATATTTCAATCCAACCACCTATCCTTTTAATGACTTTCTCGTATTTAATGCGTGACTCTTCATTCTTCCACACAAGATTGGCTACATGGGGATCGAGAAATGTAAATATCAATTAATCGCTTGTTTACGAGGAATTACTAGTAGCAAGTTTAAATGGATGATAAGTAGAATTACTTATCTTTGGTCATTGTGCCAAGATAAAATATGACTATCAAAAGTAGATAGAGGGAGTATTAGCTATTTTTTTTCAAAAATAGATTAATTTTATTTTTTAAAGCAATTTTCGTATAGAATTTTTTTTTTTAAAAAATGTACCGTTTAGCAGTTCGAAAAGCGTGCGTGTAGAAAACGACAGGGGAGGGTTGGAAACCACGCAGAGTAAGTATCAATCGCTGCGCACCCCTGTTTGGTCTGGTAAGTGTTTCCGCGAGTCGCATGACCCTTTTTTTAATCCATTCCTACTTCTAGTTAATGAGTAGATTGAGTCTTCACACTACTGGAGAAACCATCTTTGGTCGGTCGTCCAAAAATCACAATAGTCCCGGTTCAAATAGGAACCAGGATTAAAGATTATTTTTAGTCCCAGTGAAAAACTTTTTGATCTTTAGTTCCAGAACTAAAAATCAGTTTTAGTCCCGGTTCAAACAAATTATCGGGTCGAGTTAGGCCCCAATTATCTTTAGTCTCGGTTGGTATAAACAACCAGAACTAAAATAGATCATTAGTCACGGTTCTTTATACCAAACGGGACAAAAATCCTCCCGAGCGCGCGCCGAGTCCTCTCTCTCGGTCTTATCCGTCCCCTCCCCCTTCCACTCCCATTTAAAACCATCTCCACTCTCCAGCCTCCTTGATCCCATCTCAATCTCGGGCATTCTCGACTGGCCTCCTCTCTCCGATCCCCATCTCCTCTCCCCTTCCTCCCCCTTCCCCTCTCCTCCCCCTCCCCGACTCCTCTTCCTCCTACCACGAGCTCTCTGGGTCGGCGGCGTCCGGCTGGGTGCTGCACTGGATCAGGCGGGAGCAGCGACGGCCAGGCGGGCAAGCGGGATCGGGCGGGGTCGGCAGCGGCGCCTCGCGCTCCCCTCTGCCAGATCCGGCGGCGGCGGTGGAGCGACGGCGGCGGTCGGGCAGGCGGGGGCAACGGCCGCCGGGCTGGGGAGGCGCGCGCGGCGGCCTTCGGAATTTGTTTTTTGTTTTTGAGGATTTGTGTTGATTGTTTTTGAGAATTTGTGATATGATCTGTGATGTGCATATGTGATGTACTATATTTGTGATGGTTTTTTTTAGAATTTGTGATATAATTTTTTTAGAATTTATGATGAATTTGATATGTGATTTGGAGATGTGATGTTTTACATGATTATGGGATTTCTCAATTTGGGGATGATTTGGGGATGTAGTGATCAGTGAAATCAATATGAAAAAAAAACAAGAGAAATAAAAACTGCCAACCGCCGGTTCTGGCTCTAGCATTTTTAGTCCTGGTTGATAACACCAACCGGGACTTAAAAAATTGATTTTTTTTCCCGGTTATTTTACCCTGGACTAAAAATACCTTAGTCCCGAATTCGTACTTCCGGTTATAAAACCGAGAATATAAAGGGTTACGAACCGGGAGGAAAGACCATTTCTCCACCAGTGTCACTTTTATTTGACCCTACCGATTAATATAGGACCCACGTTTATAATGATTACAAAACTAAATAGGAATGTGGTATTGTCCCACCTAATTTTTACAATACCAAAAAAAAAAAACCAAACTTTGACACATCCAAAATATCCTAGTGAATCAAACTAATGGGGTGTTTAGTTCCCACGTAAAAATTTTACACCCTATCACATCGAACGTTTGAATACATGCATGAAGTATTAAATGTAGGCTAATGAAATAACTAATCGCATAGAATGCGATTAATTTGCGAGATGAATCTTTTGAGTCTAATTGCTCCATGATTTAACAATGTGGTGTTGCAGTAAACATTTTCTAATAACGGATTAATTAGGCTTAATAAATTCGTCTCCTAGTTTATAAGCGGATTATATAATTTGTTTGATTATTAGACTATGTTTAATATTTTAAATGTGTGTCTATATATCCGATGTGTGACATGACAAAAATTTTTAACACTGAGGGTGAGTTTAGTTCACGCTAAAATTGAAAGATTGGTTGAAATTGGAACGATATAACAGAAAAGTTGGAAGTTTATGTGTGTAGAAAAGTCTTGATGTGATAAAACAGTTAAAAGTTTGAAGAAAAAATTTGGTTCTAAACAAGGGCTAAATCTAAACACAGCCTAAACCAATACAAACCACGTCAATCGTCGACAGTGCAAACAGCAGGCCGCCGCCACCTTTAGCAGTAGCGCCTGGGTCAGCAAGCGAAACCGCGAGCGGTTTATTTACTATTTTTCTCTCTCGAGGGCGATTATATTCGTTTTTTTAGCTTAAAGAAAGATAAAAACGCGAGTCTTAGAAGAAAGCATTTGCTGGCCCACTCGGCAACAAGGGACGGAACTGGAGTAATACACGGGAAGGGGCTGTGAGTTGTGAGAGGTTGGCGACATGGAGGCCATGGTGGTGAGCTCGACAGAGGGCGCCGTGCGGATCCTCCTGGGGAAGCTGGCGGACGTCCTCGCCGGCAGGTACGCGCTCCTCCTCGGCGCGCGCGACGAGATCCAGGAGCTCAAGGACGAGCTCGAGAGCATGAACGCCTGCCTCCGCGACCTCACCGCCGCCGGCGACGACGACGACCGCAACGAGCAGGTGAATGCAGCCGCTTCTCGTCTCGTGCGTGCTATAGTCCGCTTCTCGTCTCGTGCGTGCTATAGTTTAAAAATGAAGGAAACCCAACTTTAGTCATTCTGGCCTCGTGGAAATGCATACTACTCCTATTTCTTTGGTTCCAAAATAAGGCTGTGTTCTTCCCCATTTTCTCAACCCATATCTCGTTCTCTACGCGCACGTTTTTCAAACTACTAAACAGTATGATTTATAAAAAACTTTCTATATGAAAGCTGTTTTAAAAAATTATATTCATCTATTTTTTTAAAAAAATAATTAATACTTAATTAATCATGTAATAATATAAATTTTGGTTTGCGTGCCGGGATCCAACATAGCCTAAGTTATACTCCACTATTTTTGTCTCAAAATATAATCACTTTTAGATATAATTATCCAGATTGATAAAAAAATGTTTATATTTTGAAAGCAAACTGCTTCTTTGATACAACAATTAATGGGTAGATCTCCAACCCATTTGTTTCACGGGAAAAATATATACTCCATCCGTTTTAAAATATAGCAATTTATTGATTCAGATGGAGTATTTTTTTTAACACAAGGAAGTACGTGGGCACAGAGGATTAGTAAATCTCTTACATTATCATGCTCCTATTGAGAATTCTTAATTCATGAGTTATAGGGGGGATGTATGTCACCACAAACAGAAACTAAAGCAAGTGTTGGATTTCAAGCTGGTGTTAAGGATTATAAATTGACTTACTACACCCCGGAGTACGAAACCAAGGATGTTGATATCTTGGCAGCATTCCGAGTAACTCCTCAGCCGGGGGTTCCGCCCGAAGAAGCAGGGGCTGCAGTAGCTGCCGAAAAAGAGCTTACGGGTGTGTAATATCGTGAATATCAGAATTAACCATGTGCAATGATGAATTTAGAAAAAAAAATCAATCATACTTTGCCTCGATATATCGCATACATCTATAATACTGTCTTCGGTTTTTAACGTATAACAATGTTGATTTTTGAGTTTTGACATAACTTTGATCTTGCGTTTTATTATGAAAAATACATAGTTATTATTTTTTTTGTTATAATTTGTTCTACCATTAAGAATATTTTAAAAATATTTTGTATATTTGCACAAAATTTTAATTAAGATAAGATCAAACTGGATATGAGATACCTTTGTGTATTAAGCTTAGCGGGGCACCATATAGCAAATCCTATATACAAAATTAAATCTTACTCCCTCCGTCCCACAATATAAGTGATTTTAAGTTTTTGATTGCAACATTTGACCACTCGTCTTATTCAATTTTTTTTTGCAAATATAAAAAACAAAAAGTTATGCTTAAAATACTGTAGATAATAAAGTAAGTCACAAATAAAATAATTAATAATTTCAAAAAAATTTGAATAAGACGAGTGGTCAAACGTTGTAAGCAAAAACTCAAAATCCCTTTATTATAGGACGGAGGGAGTATATACGAAGATGTTCTAGATAAGGAAATAGCAACAAAATTCTACTTGGACACTACAAGATCTACTACTTGGATCGTATCCTCCCTAGTCCTAATTGGATCAAGGATACCCAGTAGAATAAATAAAGACCCTCTAGGAGAAGATGGGACATGTCAACACAAGCTAAGAGAAACCCATAGCGTCACAAAAGTCATACTGATATAGGATAACTCCAATTTCACCAAGTTTATATTAGAGGACGACGAGTTTATATTAAAGGAAGCTTGTTGAGTTTATTATATTAGAAGAAGTTCACTGAGTTTATATTAGAGAAAATTGACAATTGCTAGCCGTCGATGACATGTGAGAGCTTTACGCTGTTAGGCAAACAGAGACTAGATTAGATCATCCTTATTATTATACTCGTGAAATATTGTTATATAATGGTAGCATCGGTTTTGGAAAATAGGGATAGAGCTATTAGTCGTAGGGGTTTAAACTTGTATAATAATCTTTGTCACCTATTTTATTATTACAATCTCATGTTACCTTAGTACATTAGCGGATCTAGAAATTTTCTTGAGCGTGGGCAAAGCTAACGACAGGTGACAAAATACACTCACTTTGCCTTAAGATTACATACGTGAGTGTGATTTTTTGTGAGTATTTGTATTGCTCGTTTGCTTAAGCATGATATTTGTGTACTCCCCTACCGTTGCATATGGATGGAAAGTGATAATCACAGTAATTAAGTCCTAATTCTACCGCTTCGTGGAGCAACTGCTAGTGGTGGCCGGGCCCTGGCTCCGCAGCTGCCTTAGAGCCTGTTTGGGGAGCTTTAAATTCTGAGAAGTAGCTGTTTGGTAGCCAGCTTCTGAGAATCTGGAAAAGCTCTGAAACCCAGCTTCTTCAGTTTCTGGCTTCTTAGTTTATTTTTCAGAATCTATAACTACAGATTCTCAGAAGCTGTGGACTGTTTACGACAGTTTCTAGCAGAAGCAGCTTTTGAGAAAAGCTGCAGCTGGGACAAGCTCCCCCAAACAGGATCATACACTACAAATAACGTTATCGGGTATAGATTGTGGACACAAACATGTATCGAGTTATTCAAAATTATCGTATATTAAAGATCGAAGGTAGTACCGTGTTAAATGCAAAATTGTTGGTCCAGAGTCCAGACGATTACAAAACGATTTAAAGAAAAGCTGTGGCATGATAAATCGATGGTAACAAAATAAATAAACGCTAGTTAAGTCAAAAAGGTTTGGCAACAAAAATCTGAACATTTTACTTGTTTTTAGATGTTTTTCTTGTTAGATAGAGAGTTCCACGAGGCAGTTCCCCGCTCGCCGGTCGCGGCTCTCCCCCGCTCGCCCTTCCGCCCGCACGGCCGCACCGGCGCTCGCGGTTGCGACTCAGGGAGCCGAGCCGCAGCTGTTGTTGGACGATGGTGAGGTCGCACGCTCGCAGCGCGCACGCGCTCGATCCGGCGGCGGCACAGTCTTTGGTTGGGGAGCGACCGACGAGCAGGTTTAGGCCCGTCCCGCCATTCGATCTCTCATGCTTTTCCTTTTGTTTCTAGCCTTTTCAATCTTCATGCTGCTGCTGCTCTCACGGCACACAGCAGAGAGAGGCAGAGAGCTCAACTGGGGACGAGGCGTGCAATCGCAATCTGGGGCTACTTCATGTCGAATGCGGCACTATCAGTTAGTAGATGCCTGCCGTGATGGCTTCAAAAAGGTAGAGAGGAATTAAGTCTTTGTCTTTTGAGAAGCGATGGCACATAAGGAGTAAATTTGAGAGAAATTTGATGGGGATTGCAACGAACAGATCGATAGTCAAGCTTATTAGCCTCAATGTTTAATTTGCGTGCAAAGCGAACTAGTCAAAATATCTCAAATAAAAACATCTATGTTCTTTGTTATCACAAAGTTTTTCTTTTGCAGCAAAGCAAGATTACTGTCGACAGTAACAAGGGTGAAAACTTTCAAATTTTAAGCCGTCTAATATGCTTTGACATTTGTGCTGGTGAAGGAAAACGAAAAAAAAAATCAGCCGCGTGTGCAGCAGGGATCGAACCCAACACCTCCAACTTGTAGGTTTGTTCAACTAAGCAGTTGAACCATCATGCTTTTTTTGAGTTACACTTGAGTTACATATCAGTTATATATCAGTTACATAGTAGTTACAACATAATTAACATAGTAGTTACATTTGAAAGTTTTTCATCCCAAAAACTGTCGACAGTTGTATAGCTACTCCCTAGTCAAATAGCTCAGATCAACAAAACTAGGATAGACTACTTGATTGCACAAACACAAATGGCCAAATAACATATAGTACTTGGGCTTATGATGTTTTTCCTTTTGTTTCTTAGTTTTTCAATCTTCCTTGAATACCAGCAATGACACTGGGCTTAATGTAGACAAGAACGTGGATGAAACAAGTCAGGGAGGTAGCATTTGATGCTGAGGATTGTATTGACACATTCTGGTGCTACATTGGCCATCATTATGGTGCCAGGGGAGTCCGCTGTTATTGTGTACCAAAGGTAGTCTACACCTTGAAGACGTTGAAAGTGAGGAACAACCTGGCCATCAAAATCCAAAGTCTCAGGACTCGTGCGCAGAGAGTGAGTGAGCGGAGGCTGAGATACATGCTCAACCCAACAGGATCTACTTCTAAATCAACCAATGGATTTCTGTCTTCTTCAAACTACATTGATCAAGAGCGCCGATTATCTGCACTAAACATCGACGAATCACGACTTGTTGGAATGGCTGATAAGACAGAAGAAGTCACCAAGCTGCTAGACGAAGGTCATGTGTCTAATCTTAAAGTAGTCTCCGTTGTTGGCTTTGGTGGACTAGGAAAAACCACCCTTGCAATGACTGTTTACAAGAGCCCAGCAGTGAAAGGGATCTAGAGCCGTGCTTTTGTGGCAGTGTCCCAAAACTATGATCCCCGAGCACTTCTGGAATCTTTACTGAAGCAGCTTATCCAAAGACCCTTTCACAGAGAGCCAAGGAGTGTGGATGAAGAAACTAGTACTGAAGACCCCCTCAAAGGCATCGAAACCTGGGACATATGCCAACTCATTAATAGGTGCAGAAATTACTTGGAGAACAAAAGGTAATACTACTTCCTTGAATTTTCAGTGTCATAACCTTTAATAAGTTTACTTGGCTTGCAGTACCAATGACACACTGGAATTTTTTAAAAATTGACTTTCACTAACAATGCAACAAGCAGTTTTCTAGCATAGAAGTCATTGTATCTTGAAATACATGTGTAACGGGGATTATAAAATTAAAATAACTCCAGAACCCAACATGTAACAAAAAAGCTAAAGTTTTATCACCTAAAACAACATACCTAAAAGAGTGGAAAACTAGAACAACCCAAATAATTTAGGCCACTTGAATGTTTCAATGGTAAATCTAGAAATTTCTGCTTGAGAGGTCAACTTTTAATCACTTTATCAACATAATAGCTCCTACAAAATCCCGATAATTAGTAAGCATTTTTAGAAAAGAAGATGAAAAGACCGTGGGTCCATTCGACCAGCACATATATAATGGGTATACACTGAATATGTTTGTTCAGAGATATACACATTCTCACAGTAGTAAAAAAAGGGAAACAATACACCTATTTTTTAACTTAGATCAAGACTAAACTTATGCGATAAATTCTAATTATATGATAAAGGGAATAATTCATTTTTTATTTAAACAAATAATATCTCACAATTTCTTTTGGTTTAATATGATGCATGATGTGTTGTCGTATTATTTTTAATGATTATCTCATTAGGGGCATGTATAATACCATATGATGGACATTAGAACCACAATTTAGCTGTACAATCAGCAGTAAAATCTCTGAAGTCAGTGTTTAAGTAATTCTAATGAAATATAACACTATAATAAAATCAGAAATTTACATAAAAAAAGGAAAGGTAGAAAAGCTACTGTTTGTGTTTTTCCTCTTTTTGTTTGTCTGGCATGCGATGAGTTGTATTCAATTTTTATATATGTTAATAGATCTGTAAGAACCCCAATCTCTTCACAAGTACTCCCTCCATCTACTTTTGATAGTCATATTTCCAAATCTGCAAAATTTATTTTTGATAGGCATATTTCAATTCAACAACCTATCATCTTAATGACTTTCTCGGATTTAATGCATGACTCTCCATTCTTCCATACAAGATTGGCTACTTGAGCATCGAGAAATGTAAATATTAATGAATCGTTTGTTTACGATGAATGACTAGTAGCATGTTTAAATGTATGATAAGTAGAATTATTTATCCTTGGTCTGTGTGTCAAGATAAAATATGACTATCAAAAGTAGATGGAGGGAGTATTAATTTGGCACCTGTTATGGGTATACGTGTCAAGTATATCTGTAGTAGTGTGTGTCAAGAGTATGAGTCCTTTCCTTCTCATGTACACTATGCATATGCCCTTTGGCCTAACTCAACACATACAGTTCATTCCCTATTTCTCACTTTTCTCAAATTTGGTTCATCTTTATATATATATATTTTGCTTGTAGATTGATAGATAATTTTGCTCCTCATCAGAACTTTGCTTTTAGTTGAAAGATTATTTACTTTCATCTCTCATATATGTTTAGGTACTTCATTGTTCTTGATGACCTTTGGATGCCAGAAGCATGGATGACTTTGAAGATAGCCTTTCCTGATAATGATAAACGGAGTAGAATACTAATTACTACAAGGAATCACCTTGTAGCTCAAATTTGCTGCTATTATCCCCATGACTGTATTTACAGCATGGAGCCCTTACCCAGTGAAGAATCCAGACATTTATTCTTCAAGAGAGTGTTCAAATTGGACAAATGTCCTTCACAGTACCAAGATTTGGTGGATATCTCCGAGGCCATATTAAGAAAATGTAATGGCTTGCCTCTAGCCATTGTGAGCATAGGAGGAATGCTATCTCGAATGAAAAACAAGACATATGCAGAATGGCAGAAGGTGTGTGACAGATTGGACTGTGGGTTAGAGATAAATAATACTGTAGGGGGAATGAGAAAGATACTCTCTCTTGGCTACAATGATTTGCCCTACCATCTGAAGGCTTGCTTCTTGTATCTTAGTGTTTTTCCCGAGGATTTTGAGATCAAAAGAGGACCCTTGATTAGAAGATGGGCAGCAGAAGGTTTCATTGGTAGAGTGCGTGGATTAAATTTGGAAGAAATTGCTGATAAGTATTTTGATGAATTTATCAGTAGAAACATCGTTACACCTATTCGGATTGATAGCAGCGGCGAGGTCCGGAGTTGTAGGGTTCATGACATCATGCTGGAAGTAATCAGTGCCATATCTGTCCAAGAAAACTTCATCTCACTCCTAGGGAATTACAGTTACAGCATAACAGGGCATGACAAAATTCGGCGGCTTTCCATCCATGTAGGTGGTGGTAAGGAGCAAGATTTCTCATGTAGGAACTTATCCCATCTACGTTCTTTGACAATCCTAGGCTGCAAGGAGAAACCAATACCTATCGCTTTGGCTGATCTAACACTTCTAAGGGTGTTAGACCTTGAAGGTTGCGGCTGGTTAAGTGATTCAGATTTGAAAGATATTTGCAAGCTGTATCTGTTGAGGTATGTAAGTCTTCGAAGCACAAATATTTCAAAGCTACCAAGGGCAGTGGGGAACCTGAAAGAACTTTTGACATTGGATGTAAGAAGCACTTACATTAGGGAGTTACCTGCAACTATCACTCAGCTCCGGTGTCTCAAACATCTTCTTGCAGGCCGTTACAAGTACTATACAAGGACACATCATGTGAAACATTTTTGCTTCAAAGGAAGCTGTGACTATACCTGCTGGGTTGAAAAATATGAGTGCCCTTCAGAGCATTGCTCCTGTAAACATCTCATCAAGCTTCCGTGCAATGCATGAACTGGGAGAGCTGTCTCAGTTGACCAAGCTTTGTGCTATCAACAGAAAGGGAGTAGAGAAATGGAGACCTTTCGCTACCTCATTAAGTAAACTGAGCAATTCCCTTCGCCACCTATCAGTAATTCATATCGACAAAATGGAACATGGGCTTGAGTTCTTAATGGACCTAAGCTCGCCGCCTCTCTTCCTGAAAAAGCTCTACTTTTGGGGAAGAGTGAGTGCTCTGCCTCCATGGATTTCATCTCTCAGCAACTTAGTCAGGCTATCGCTCCGAGAAAACTATCTGGAGAGTGAATTGGTCAAGATACTAGGGAAACTTCATAGTCTTTTGTCCCTCAAACTGTATGTTAACTCATATCTAGGGACAGAACTATGCTTTGAGCATAATCTTTTTCCGAGACTCAAACAACTTATGATAGATAATTTAAAAAATCTTGATGAGCTTAGCTTTAAGGGAGGAGCGCCTGATCTTGAGAGACTCACGTTGGCTTTTGTAAAAGCACCCGAAAGAGGCATTTCTGGCATAGAGAATCTTCCAAAACTAAAAGAAGTTGAGTTCTTCGGGATTATTGTTGACTCTGTTGTCGAGGGGGTGATAGCTGCTGCCAAGATTCATCCAAATCACCCAAGAGTTTACAGAGACGAGATAATCGACCCAAGGAGCCTTTCTGCAGCATGTAGGTTTGCCCTTTTCTTCCCTTTTAACTCTTAGGCATTTTTCTTTCCTACTTTTTCGTGAATTGCACGACAACATTAAGTATAATCTCCGCACATTCACATGTTTACATGGATTATGTTACCATACTGGGCTGGTATAGCTGACATGCCATATCTTACGGTACAACGGTCGGTACCCGGTACCAAAATCCTGGCCGTTGGATCTGGCCCGATCCAACGGCGGGTAGAGTTTGGTACCGGGCGGCACCAATTCTGTCGGTGCAGTACCACGCGGAGAACTGAGGTGGAAGGGCACAAAAGTAACTTCACATGCAATGAGAACAGACTGTAACCCTAGAAATCCCGATCCGCCATCGCCGTATTTCTCTTCCGCTCCAGCGCCACCGTGTTCCTCTTCCGCTCCAGCGCCGTCGTGTTCCTCTTCCGCCCCGTCGTCGCCATGTCCGCCACTGCTGTGTTCCTCCTTCGGCGCCGCGAGATCGGCCTCCACATCATCGGCGGCAGCGGAGGCGGAGGCGGATGAGCCGGCGGCGGAGTATGCGGTTGCAGCTGGCGAGGAGCCACTCTGGTGTTGGCAGTGGCCGAGGAGCCGCTCCGGTGGCGACACCGGAGTGGGTCGTGGCTGAGGCGCGACGAAGGAGGAGGCGGCGGAGGAGGAGGAGCACCCATTTTCTCTCCCGATCCTATCCTTCCCAGATTCAACGGTTGGATGATTTTTGGTACCGACCGATACGGTACATTCTGCTGGACCAGGGGAATGGCACTCACCTACGTGTAGCCATATGCAGGGCTTCTCCCTATCAGTGAACCGAAGGACCCATGATCGTAGGCAGCCGCTCAGGCTGGCCGGCACACAGTGCAAACTCCGGCAGCCAGCCAGCCAGCCGTCGTGGTTTCTGTCCGGGTTCTTTGAAAATTCTTGGGCCGGCCACTGCTTCTTCCTAACGTGATAAGGACCTATGATCCTTATTATCACTCGCTGGTTTGTCATTGCTTATTGAAAAATAGACACAACCCAACGTTATGTAGATAGGTCAACTTGAGCCAGGAACTTCAGTTATATCATGAAACTAGATGATACTAACAAACCTAACATAATCTCATCTCGGAAGGGAACTGATCCTCTCGTTGGTACATTACATGTGTGAGCAGTACCTGATTCTAGCCCTTTGGAACCATAAGCACATAACAGAATTACTACATTCATTGATTTTTTATTTCACTTAGTTTAATTTAAAATGTGAGCTAATCTGCAGCTGCTTTCTGTTATCGACCCTCTAAGTCAATAGTTCTGAGAAAAAGATTACTAATAACTAATTTACATTGAACTCTATAATGATACGCAGCTGTCCTGCGTGTTTGAGACAAAAAACATTCACACTGAAATCTGAAGAGTGCATGAACATGTATATCTATTTTTGTTTATATGTATAGATAGATTGTTAGCATCTACAGTACAGTTATATCCAGTGTGCTAGAAAGCACTGATATTGGCTCATCAAACAAATATACATTGTTCAGAGAGCAGTGTAGCCTGATGATGTATTAGAGCAAAGAATTATCACTACTGTTTCATTAAAACTAATTGATTTTGTTTGGCCCAATTGCACTGATAACTTTGATTTGAAGTTGTGGAGATTATAGATACCCCATACCTACACGGCTTGTATATCCGACTGGGTATGAGGTGTCATGTATAGATAGAATATCTTTAAAAGGACTCGGGTTAAATTCCAAACTTGTATGTCAAGGAAATACCCGGAATCCTAGTCGGTTACGATTGTACTATATCTGTAACTACCTATTCCGTTAGGGATATGGGCTGTACTTTGTAATGCGGACCCCTTCTCCTATATAAGGAGGGGACCGGGTGCCTCTTGAGGCACGGTTTTTTACTCCCAGATCATACGATCAATAATACACTCGGCGGATCAATCCCCGGACAGGAGTAGGGTATTACTTCTTGTTAAGAAGGCCTGAACCTGTATAAAATTCCTTGTCTCTCAACCTATCCACTTTTCCAGCTTGATAGCCACCCCCTTTTAGTATTGCCGAAATCTTGTTTCGACAGTTGGCGCGCCAGGTAGGGGTAGCGTCAAGTTCTTCGCTGACTAGTGCGATGGGTTTTGTCTCCGGCATCGACGACTTCGTTTTCCCTCCTGGGCAGACATTCCGGTTCGGCAACCTCGACTTCATCACCAACGACTTCGGCAAGATTTCTCTCCTCGACTCGGATTCGAACTAGTCGGGAAGAGGCCAGGTCTCCGCCCCGTTCGGTATTCCGAACTCGGCCGAGATCTACTCCAAGATCATCTCAACCGAGTCGGCTTCAAACCACTCGGACGATATCCAATCTACTCCAACACGACCCGATCAAGACGATGGAGCCTATCCCCCAATCCTGATGAAACTCCCCGATGACTTGGCCGCCGTCTTCACCACAAGGGGGTCCTCTTCCCGCAGGCCTAGACGGGATCCGGCCTCAGCCCCGATCCAGTCTAGGTCCAGGGAAGTCGGCGTCATACTCTAACCACTCGACACGGTTTCGACGGAACAATTGGATGGCTACCTCAGCTCCCCCGGTGTCGATTCTCGACCAACCGAGATCATCGAGTACGACGACTTCGGCTACCGCTACGACTACCGTAACCTCGACGACTTTGACGAAGGCTACGAAGATAACTACACGCCTCTTTACTTCGGCATCTTCATGGCCGATAACGAGACGGAAGAACAACGTCAAGACCGAGAAGCAGAAGAACAGCGCGTGCGACAAGAAGCCGAACGTCGCCGACTGGAGGAGGAATGCCAAACACAAGAGCGAGAACGGCTGCAGCGTGAGCAACAGGAGCGCGAATGGGCTGCAAAGGAGGCTGAGAACCGGTGACAGCGCGCCTTGGAGGCCGGGCGACGAGCACGAGAACTTATCGGGCAACAAGACGTCGAGGGGATAGCAGTTTTCTCACCCCCCAGCAGAATGTGGTTGCGGCGATCACCCTTCTCGACACCCTCCTCAAAGAAGACGCACTCAATTAGGCCAATCACGTCGTCAACATCTTGAACCAGACCAAGACCATGATCGCCGCTTCGGTCCCGGTCAACTCCGCAAGTGTCCGTACGCCGACTGGCAGCCGAGTTCCGCCTCTTCGATCTCAACACTATCACCAACCAAGCCTCAGCGTCGTCGGCGCGGGATCCAGTCGCAGGAGCAGGGATCACCGCGAACGATCTGTCCACTCGCCTCCTGACCGGCACAGAGAGCGTCGAGCTGAACACCCTCGCTCCCTACATCGCGGACGTCCCGTCGATCTTCGCGAAACTATAAACCAGCGCCGCGCGGCAAGAGGCCACATCCCCCACCATTCACCAGATCGTTACGACGATGATGTGGATGGAGTTACAGCCTTCACAAGCGACCTGCGTCGAGTGGATTGGCCGGCCAGTTTCAAACCGACTGGAATCGAGAAGTACGACGGCACGACAAACCCTGAGTCTTGGCTCACCGTCTATAGTCTCGCAATCTGCGCAGCAGGAGGAGACAGCAAGGCCATGGCGAACTATCTGCCCGTGGCCCTAGCAGATTCTGCCCGGTCCTGGCTTCACGGGCTACCCCGTGCACAATCGGATCTTGGGCAGAGCTCCACGACCACTTCATCGCCAACTTCCAGGGCACCTTTGAACGCCCTGGCACCCAGTTTGATCTCTACAACATTGTCCAGAAGTCCGGAGAATCCCTTCGAGATTATATTCGGCGTTTTTCCGAGCAACGCAACAAGATCTCCGACATCACTGACGATGTCATCATCGCCGCCTTCACCAAGGGCATTCGCCATGATTTCTTAGTCGGCAAGTTTGGCCGCAAGCCTCCCAGGACGGTCAAGCAGATGTTCGAAAAAGCCAGTAAGTACGCAAAAGCCGAAGATGCCGTCACCGCATCCAAGCAGTCGAGCACCACCTGGAAGCCGAAGAAAGATACGCCGACCACAGGGGGGAGTGGAAGTGCCAATGACAAGGATCGCAAGCGTAAGCCCGAGGAACTTGTGGCAACTACTACACCGTCCTCTCGACAGCGTTCGCGCGTCAACACCTTCGACAAGATCATGAACTCCCAATGTCCGCATCATCCGAATTCAAACCACGCGGCCAAAGATTGCTTCGTCTACAAACAGTTCGCAGAGCAATACGCCAAGAATGCACGCAAGCCGACTGACGGAGACCAAAGCATGTTAAAGAAGAAGGATGACGAAGATGATGCCCCGACTGGTTTCCAAGATCCTCGCAAGGAACTCAACCATATCTTTGGCGGACCCCTGGCTTATGAATCTAAGCGAAAGCAAAAGCTGACCGAACGGGAGATCAATGCTGTTCAGCCCGATACGCCCCAATATCTTCGGTGGTCAGAGACAGCTATCAAGTTTGACCGCTCGGATCATCCCGACCGAGTGGTCCACCCGGGGTGGTACCCCCTGGTACTAGACTTAGTGGTTCGCAACGTCAAGCTCCGACGATCCCTCATCGATGGTGGCAGTGCACTCAATATCCTTTTCGTTAAGACTCTAGACGACATGCAGATCCCTCGCACCGAATTGAAGCCGAGTAACGCGCCCTTTCACGGAGTCATCCCCGGGCTATCTGCCACTCTACTCGGCCAAATTACTTTGCCGGTTACTTTCGGCACTCGGGAGAACTTTCGCACAGAGAACATTTGCTTCGAAGTTGCTGATTTCGAGACAGCGTACCATGCTATACTCGGACGCCCGGCCTTAGCCAAGTTCATGGTTGTCCCACACTATACCTACATGATGATGAATATGCCAGGTCCTCGAGGAGTCATATCCCTGCGGAGCGATATCAAGCAATCACTTGCGACAAGGAAAGCTGCGAGATGGCCCAAACCCGCGAGATCACGCTCGCTTGAGAAGAAATCCGACTGGCTGCGTCCACAGCAACAGAAGGAGAAGTGCCCACAACCAAGATGCCAAAGAGTGGAGAAGGCGACGCCAAGACTAAGAAAATTCCTTTGGATCCCTCTGATCCCACTAAGACTGCTGTAATAGGCGCCGAGTTAGATTGTAAATAGGAAAGCACGCTCATCACCTTTCTTCAAAATAATAAAGATATCTTTGCGTGGAAACCATCTGATATGCCTGGTATTCCTAGAGAGGTGATTGAGCACTCTTTACATGTTAAGGAAGACGCTAAACCCATTAAGCAACGACTCCGCCGTTTCGCACAGGATAGGAAGGATGCGATCAAGGAGGAATTGACCAAGCTGTTAGCAGCAGGCTTCATAAAGGAAGTCCTACATCCCGACTAGCTAGCAAGCCCAGTCCCCGTTCGGAAGAAGACGGGACAATGGCGCATGTGTGTTGATTACACCGACCTCAACAAATCTTGTCCCAAAGATCCCTTCGGGTTACCTCGCATTGACCAGGTAATTGACTCAACGGCCGGCTACGAGTCGCTCAGCTTTTTGGATTGTTACTCAGGATATCATCAGATCCGACTAAAGGAGTCCGATTGCTTGAAGACTTCGTTCATCACACCCTTCGGGGCCTACTGCTACATCACCATGTCTTTCGGGTTAAAGAATGCAGGAGCAACTTATCAACGCATGATACAGAGATGCTTTTCAACTCAGATTGGTCGCAACGTTGAAGCTTATGTTGATGATGTAGTCGTCAAGACCAAGCAGAAGGATGATTTGATTGCGGATCTAGAAGAGACCTTTGCAAGCATCCGCGCCTTTAGGATGAAATTAAACCCTGAAAAATGCATCTTCGGAGTACCGTCAGGGAAGTTGCTTGGCTTTATGGTATCCCATAGGGGCATACAAGCCAACCCGGAGAAAATCAACGCCATCCTTAACATGAAACCGCCGAGCTCCCAGAAATATGTTCAAAAGTTAACTAGATGAATGGCGGCGCTCAGCCGGTTCGTCTCGCGACTCGGCAAGCGGGGGATGCCCTTCTTCAAGTTACTAAAGAAAACCGACAATTTCCAGTGGGGACCCGAAGCACAAAAAGCCTTTGAAGACTTCAAGAAACTTCTCACCACTCCACCGGTCTTAGCTTCACCACATCCGCAAGAACCGCTGTTGTTATACATATCGGCAGCATCTCAGGTTATGAGCACGGTTCTGGTTGTCGAGCGTGAAGAAGATGGCCATGTTCAAAAAGTCCAGAGACTGATCTATTTCGTCAGCGAGGTTCTGGCCGACTCCAAAACAAGATATCCTCAAGAGCAAAAGCTGTTATATGGTGTTTTAATTACCGTTAGGAAACTATCTCACTATTTTCAAAGTCACTCGGTCACGGTGGTCACATCGTTTCCACTCGGAGATATACTTCATAACCGCGAAGCAAATGGGCGGATCACAAAGTGGGCCTTAGAGTTGATGTCTTTGGATCTATCCTTCAAGCCGCGAACTTCGATCAAATCCCAAGCTTTAGCAGACTTCGTCGCCGAGTGGACCGAGTGCCAAGAAGACACGCCTGCAGAGAAGATGGAGTATTGGACTATGCATTTTGATGGGTCAAAGAGGCTTTCAGGCACAGGAGCGGGTGTTGTCTTAATTTCCCCGACTGGAGAAAGGCTGAGCTATGTATTGTGGATACATTTTTCTGCGTCCTATAACGTGGCAGAATATGAGGCGCTTCTTCACGGATTAAGGATTGCGATCTCTTTAGGAATTTGGCGTCTGATAGTTCGTGGAGATTCTCAGTTGGTTGTTAACCAGGTCATGAAAGAGTGGTCCTGCCTTGATGATAATATGACTGCTTATCGGCAGGAGGTACACAAGTTAGAAGATAAGTTCGATGGCCTTGAGCTAACCCATGTTCTCCGATATAACAACGAGGCAGCCGACAGACTGGCCAATTTCGGTTCAAAACGAGAAGCAGCTCCTTCCGATGTGTTTGTTGAACATCTTTATGAACCAACTGTACCGAGGAAAGAAACAGCCAAGGCCACCGACACTCAAGAAGTAAGCATGATCGAAGCCGACTGGAGAGAGCCCTTCATCAAATTTTTGACCAAGCAAGAGCTCCCTCAAGATAAAGACAAAGCCGAGCGGATCTCCAGGCGCAGCAAACTTTATGGCATGCATGAGACCGAGTTGTACAAGAAACGCCCATCAGGGATTCTGCAACGCTGCGTGTCTTTGGAGGAAGGAAGGCAATTGCTAAAAGACATCCATTCAGGCATCTGTGGCAATCACGCTGCCGCACGAACCATAGTGGGCAGGGCCTATCGGCAGGGTTTTTTCTGGCCCACCGCTATATCCGATGCCGACAAAATTGTGCGAACATGCGAGGGTTGTCAGTTTTTCGCCCGACAGACTCATCTACCAGCTCAGGAGTTGCAAACCATCCCATTATCGTGGCCGTTCGCGGTTTGGGGGCTTGACATGGTTGGCCTGTTCAAAAAGGCCACTGGTGGTTACACTCATCTCTTTGTAGCTGTTGACAAATTCTCCAAGTGGATCGAAGCCAAACCAGTCATCACAATTACAGCAGATAAGGCTAGAGATTTTTTCATTAACATTGTGCACCGGTTTGGAGTACCCAATCGGATCATCACTGATAATGGCACTCAGTTCACTGGCAGAGTCTTTAAAGAGTTTTGTGAAGGCTTCGGCATTAAAATTTGTTATGCCTCCGTAGCGCATCCTATGAGTAATGGACAAGTCGAACGCGCCAATTAGAGTAAGGAATAAAAGTTTCGACCGACTGCATCCCTATTGTCACGCCCGGAATTTCTATCCAAAATTCCAAACGCTTACATGTGTGTAAACCCTTGTCCAGGAATCAGCCGAGGCACACAATAACAAATTGATAATAGAGTACCATTATTACTCTAATTAATAAGCGAATAAAATGTCATTACAGAGGTAGATAGTTCCTCTCAATCAATAAAGACCTAAGCAGCGGAAAATAAAGATAAACAGCGCAGACGACTCCACTCCACAGGCAGCTTGACCAGGACTACGCTAAATCCTCAACACCATCAGCATCACTGTAGAACTCCTCCTCTGATGAATGATTGCAAGGTGAGTATATGACATACTCAGCAAGCCATGCAGCAAATATGCAAGTGCACAGGATAACCAAGGATGGCATAATATAGGCTTCTTTGCATAAATAGCATTTAATGAATATTTCAGAATTTAATAAAACAGTAGAATATCAATTAAACAATATTAATCCAACACTATACAACATACCCTGTTGTATAGGCCCAACCATTCTGAACAACCAACCCCGGCTGCACAGTTCTAACTCCAAACCAGGAATATACCATTCCAAACCAGGAGCTAATCAGATTATTACCAGTTATAGCATCTTTCATTATGGTGTGAAATGTGAGACTAATCACGAAAGACATTGTTAGACCCGCCCATAACCGCGGGCACGACTATTCGAATAGTTTTACTCTGGCCAGAGGTGTACCACTGTACGCACAAGACAGCCCCACAACATGTCACCATGTGCCTTAATACCACCACGGTACCTCGGAAAGGAGCTGTGACAATACCCCTCGCACAACACAATCCACTACAGTGCACCATTCCTGGATCATAATCACCCCCTTATAAACAAGGCATGGACTCCCCAGCGACCCCCGTGGGCTTATCTCCGCCACTTCTCAGTCTGGTGCTCCGCAATGAACCATGCTATACAAAACATAAAGCCGTTGCCCACGCTGGCTTGTGGTTGGCACGGTTAATGTTTCACAACCGAAACTCGTGAACCGGTCCTTAACTGTCATGAGCACGACCATCAAAACCATGTACTCACAACCCACCATTATCAGGTTTTAGTTGGCAAATTAATTAGTTAACCAATCACGATTGACCACCGTGAACTATCATTAAGCCATCATTAAGAAATAGTGAATCATAGATTATCCCTTTAATGTGCTAAGGTTTCTAAGTATGGCTAAGCAATTACATCTAATCATCTAGTTGAACCAGTATTAAGCTCAACTAGTCAAATTACAATAACCCAAGGTATCAAGGAATAAGATAATCAAAAAGGGTCATAACAAACAATAGGTTAATTCCACCCAATGACATTCGAAAATAAATGCAATAGTTGAATAGAAACAATAGCTTTAAACGGGATCAACATGCTCAAAGGATTGATTAGGATCTGTGTGACTTGCCTTGCTGGCCTTGGAACTCTTCTAAATCTTCTCCTGTGAAAACGGACTCTCCGGAAACGTCGGATTCTAAACAGAAAAGAGCAAAAACACCAAAACAGCACATAAGCAAGCATGAACAGTATATGTGGATATTTTTAACATGTAGATCTCAATTTTAGAAAAATTTAGAGACTTGAACCAACTAAATCCGAGCTACGATGAATTAGTTATGAATTTTTAAAGATTAAATCGGATTAAATCATTTATATAAATTTTAATTGAATTATGACGCAATAATGAATTATTTTTGAAAAGAAAAAGGAATTATTGCGTCAGCGGGGCGCAGGTTCACGGTGGACCGGGTGCACGACGGCGGCTCACGAAAACGAACGGCCGAGATCAATCCGACCAAAACGAACGGCCGAGATCGATCGGTCCACGACCGGACCACGGGAGACGACGACGATGACGTCAGCGGTGACGTCACCCCCAGCGGCGGCGACGGCGGGCATGCTCGTCGGCGAACGACGGCACGGCGGCGTGAACAGAGGGCACCAAAACGATGCGGGCGGCACGACGAACTCACCGGTGACCAAAGGAACTGCGGAGGATGACCAGACGGCGACGGCGTCGAGGAAAAGGCGGCGGCGACCTTCGGCTTTACGACGGCGACGGTGCTCCGGCGGTCTACAGCAACGGCGAAGGGGCGGACGAGGACGGCGACGCGACGGCGACCACGACGACGGCCTTCCCGAGCGACAGTGACGGCTGGAGCGACGGCGGCGCACGGCTGGAGCGGCGGCGGCGACGGCGGCGCACGGCTGCACGGGGCTAGGGCGCTACGGGCGACGAGAGACGAAAGCGAAGGCGGCGACGGGTAGAGGGGAGCTCGGGGATCCTTTTATAGGGGTTGGAAGGCGGCGGCGAAGCCCACGGCGGCCCGGCGACGGCGAAGGAAAGCTAGGGTTAGACGAATCCGATTCGAGATCGAATCCGCGAACTTCCAAAGCGAATTAGCGATAGCTTCCAAAGGAGAAAAGGTAGAGGAGATCCCGGGGATCCTTTCCCCTCAAACGATTTCACCGGAGAAGGAAAGAGGCGGCCGGATTTGGAAGGAGATGGCGGCGGCGCGGCGCTAGGTTTCGGGCGCGGGCGGACGGAGGTAGACAACGACCTGACAGGTGGGCCCCACCTGTCAGCGAGCGGGAGAGAGAGGAGAGCGGCTGCGCGCGCGGCGGCTCGGCTTGGGCCGACTGGGCCGGGGAGAGAGAAGGAAAGGGTTTTGGGCCGACTTTCGGCCCAAAGCCAAAAGAGAGAATTTTAAAACCTTTTTCAATTTCAATTATCTATGAAATGCAATTTCATTTATTAAAAATACTTCCTTAGCTCAAATAAATCCCAGAAAAATCTAGGAATTATAGAATTAAGCAAAGTATTTAATAAAATTTTATCTGGCCTAATTTTATATTGGAATTTATTATTTAAAATTAGATCTTTTCTTCTAGGCTTTTAAAATCATTTTCTGATAATTCCCATTAAACAACTATTTATACAATTAAGATTTTTAGGGTGTGACACCTATGCTGGCAAATGGGTAGATCAGCTGCCGTCTGTACTTTGGTCCCTGCGCACCACACCAAGTCGGGCTACGGGCCAGTCACCTTTCTTTCTGGTCTATGGTGCGGAAGCAATGTTGCCAAGTGAGGTAGAATTCGAATCTTTGCGATTTCGTAACTTCAGGGAGGAGCGCTACGATGAAGACCGAGTGGATGACCTCAACCGACTAGAGGAAGCCCGCGAAGCAGCCTTAATCCAGTCGGCTCGGTATTTACAAGGGATGCGATGTTATCACAATCGCAATATCTGATCGCGAGCATTCTTAGTCGGAGACCTTGTTTTGAAGAAAATTCAAACTACACGAGATCGGCACAAATTGTCTCCCTTATGGGAAGGATCGTTCATAATTTCTGAAGTTACTCGGCCAGGTTCTTACCGACTCAAACGTGAAGATGGTACTCATGTCGACAACTCTTGGAATATTGAACACATTCGTCGATTTTACGCTTAGGCGTTACTTTTGTATCTTCCTCTTTGACTGATAACATCAGGTTACTCCTTGAGATATCAGTCGGGGGCTACTATAATAATAATTGAGTGTGATTCTTGTCAATTCAATTTGCTTACTTGATTTATCATTGCTCTGTTCGATTTTTTTTGGCTTAGTCAGTGAGGACTGAAAGTTTTTAAGGACTTTTGCAGGTTTTAGGCCCAATAAGGTTTGACCAAAAACTTTTAAGAAATCAGGAGCTGAGTTTAAATCATCAAGCACAGCATAAATTCATCGGTATTGTACAAATTGTGCCTCCATCATCATTATCATCAGAATACAATATCAATCAGTTTCAATCTTTTCATCATCAGAGTTATTAGACCCAGTCGGCCTGAGGTCGTTGTCCTGGAATCTCTCAACTACATCAACGGCTATCTTGTCAGCAGCTTTTTGCGCATCATTGATGAGGTCAAGGGCAGCTTCTTCACTTGTCCCGTCTGCAAAGCCATCAACAGCATCGATGTCAATCTTTGGGTACAAGGACTTGGTCATCGCCAACGCTAGACTCGCTCCCATACTTCCAGCTTCTTTGATGTTCTTAAAATATGTATCCGGAGCAATTCTCAGCTTGTCGAAGATTTCGGCAGCATCAAATGAACTCGGACCATTGTTATTAAAAAACATCGCTTGGACGAGTGGTGTAGCAGCATTGGCGGCTTCATCTCTAGCTCCTTCAAGCCTTTTGATCTTGCTGACCAAGACGTCGAATTGAGCCTAGGATTTGATTTTGCGATCTGCACAAATAGATTCACATCAATGAATGAGCATGAAGATGAGAATGGTTTTGAAGTTTCAGCTACAAGTACCTTCGACGTCTTTCAGAGCCGAGTCCCTCTGCTTCGTCAGTTCGCCCTTGTCTTTCTCCAGAGCCCTGATCCGCTTTTCTAGCTCGGATATCTTGGCAGTTTGCACTGTATTGGTTTCCACTGGTCAATCACATATGGATAGCAGCGCGGAACAAGTCAGACAAGAATAAGAGTTACCTTTGGACGAACCGCTCAGCTCGAAGTTGGAGTCTTGAAGCTCGGCGATCCGGTCCCTAAGTTCATGCTCAGTCTTCCTGGCAAGCTCCTTGGCTTCACGAAGTTGGTCCCTGGTTGCTTCTAGGGTTCCAAGTTGGGGGACCAATTTCTCGAGGGTCGCAGTCTTCGCCTCATTCCTAAGATGGATCCTCTGCATTACAAATTCATCTTTACTCGGTAAAGTGACTGACAGGATGGTTAAGCTGTGTGTAAAGAGGCTTACATTTACAAGACTTGATTGAGTGTCTTTTTCAGCAGACACACTTCCTCGTCTTCCTTCTGTTTATTTATCACAATTCCTTGTGGTCGCATTTCGTCATCCCACCATTTGACTAATATGGGTGGGCGAGAATCTTCAGCCGACCGTATCTGAAGGACCTCTTCTTCGTCACCGATCATTGGGCCTTATGCATTCATGAGCAATGATGAAGAAATTGAAGAAAGTTTGTTGGATCAAAACGGATTTAGAAGAGTTGCATACCTGTTATGACTTCTGGTCGGGGACGAGCAGGCCCTTACACCCTAACAGGTGAGCTTGACCCCGGGTCGGTGCTGGCATCCTTTTGAGGAGGGCTGCTAGCTTGAGCCTCCACTTTCGGGATGTCTTCATTTTGTTCTATACCCGACTAATTTCCAGTCAGGGGCTCTTGATCAGTACCGACTCCAGCCTCGGCCAACTGGTTTCCAGTCGGGGGTTCGTTGCTGGCCTCTACATTGTCGGTTGCTGGTTGATGACCACTTGGGTGATGTTTAGTAGTCGGCCCGGTTTCTGTTGTAGTACTAGCCTTCGCACCAGTCGCCTTAGGGTCTTTTCCAGAAGGATCGATGTTAGGTGGCTTCCTGCAAATTTGAGATATGCTATCAACACTACTTCAATGGTGTGGACCCCCGTTTTTATAACGGGAATCAATCGTGTAAACAGTACCATTTCCTTGGATCAAGTAGTCTGGTACACACGAGTTCATAGCTGACATACCAAATACACATACACGAGAGCCTAGTGCGAATTATTACATCATAAGCCCACAGGCATAGTCTTAGATCATCGGACCGAGCGGTCCGGAATACAATCCAAAAACAGAAGTAGATAAGGCAGCGGAGTTAAGGCAGCGGCACGCCATTGCCACAGACAACGACCGTAACTAAGACCTACTGAGCGCCATCGTCTTCATCACCCTCCTGGTAATAGGCATAGGGATCCTCCGAAGCTTCATCTCCGGCCTCTGATTAAGTTTATATTTGCAAGGGTGAGTACCAACCGTACTCAGCAAGCCACCACAGCAACAATGCATATGACAGGGGTATTCAAAGGATGGCTTTGGTTCTTTTGCGCAAAGCAAGTTTTGTAATTCTTTTCACAAGCCTAAGACCTAGCACAGACTGATCAAATTTTAGTACCAGTGTTCATTTTAAACAATGACGGTTCTGTCCACCATCTATTGTGATCCCAAGGATAGCTTCCCGCCACTGAGTCGTCATGGTTTTCTGAGGACGTCCACCTTCCCGCCTCTCAGGAAGTGGCTCCAACAGCACAAAAATCATCATGCAATATCCCATCCCACATAAGTTAAGAATTTAGAGTCTAGCCAAGTGTAATACATGTCCCGGTGCTCAATAACCGCGAGCACGGCTATTCGAATAGATTTGGTTTACTCATGCTGCAGTGGATGTACACTTTACCCGCACTCCGCGACTGCCCAACACATGAGCCTCGTCCCAACACATGAGACGCGTCATGGCAAAGCTTTTCGATAACCTCGCATTGGCAGTACCCGCTCCATGAACTTTACATCCTCATGCACTCTAGGCGTACACGGTTTCTAGCAGTGAGAGGAGTTCTGGCGCACCCGGGAAGGGAAGACTCAACATGCATTAAGTTATAATTACGTTTAGATTCTCACATGGCAGTCCTACCGATGGCGACACCACTGTAGACACCCGCCTTGCGGTCCTACTAATGGCTGCCCCACCGTAGAGCCCCTGCTTCACACATCAAGAAACCACTATGCATGGATACTGCCTCCGCTCAGCTATCTACTCCGCTAGGTCTATACCCATACGAGAAGTGCGGTTGTACGGGGGTCGTTTCATGCTTAACTTCATGGCTCGGTCCTTAATTGACCGGGGACGGTACTAGCCTTTTTCCGGATACCACCCAAATCCTCCGTCCGCCCCAATTGAAAACATTTGTTTCGTTTCATTTTCCTTTCACAGATCATGTCATCAATATCATGGCAATGTGGCGCTCATGTCTCCACATGCCGCATCTCAATTACCTTCCCAAAGGTAATTGCCCAAGCATATAGCATTTGATAAATATGAGAATGCATAAATCTAGAGTAGAAATATTTCTAAGCATTTGTCATAGTTGACTAGGGACTTATACGTAAATCATGGTTACAAGGATTTAAGGGTAAATAATAATCAAGGCATGGCATAATTACAAGTAGGATGTTCATCATTGCATGCAATTTTATTTGTAAACAAAATAATTTCGCAATTGGGATCAACATGTTCAAAGAATAGTGATGACTTGCCTTGCTCAAAGTCTTGCGGGCCTTGGCCTTCACTTGGATCCGCAACTCCCTCGGGCTCTATAGTTACGTGCAAGAATTGATTTGAATTCGGTTAGAATTCAAATAAAAATCCAAATAAATCCAAATGGAAGTCGAATGCGAAAGTCAATTCTTTTATATTAAACTTTACTATTCGCGAACTAGGACAAACCAAATTTCGATTTATACATCCTAAACTATTTTGCGGGTATAAATATTTTGTTATCATAAGTTTTTAATTTAATCTACCCGAGCATTATATCCATATAATAGGTTAGAAATTTCTATCGCACTAAATATCGGACGAAATCCTAAAATTATGATTTAATTTAGTCCATGACTAAACGATTAAATATAATATACGTCTAAAATTCCTAGTAATTAAATCCAAGTATCTACCGTGAATTGATCACCTATAGAGATTACCAATTAAAAATCCAAATAAATCCAAATGGAAGTCGAATGCGAAAGTCAATTCTTTTATATTAACTTTACTATTCGCGAACTAGGACAAACCCAATTTCGATTTATACATCCTAAACTATTTTGCGGGTATAAATATTTTGTTATCATAAGTTTTTAATTTAATCTACCCGAGCATTATATCCATATAATAGGTTAGAAATTTCTATCGCGCTAAATATCGGACGAAATCCTAAAATTATGATTTAATTTAGTCCATGACTAAACGATTAAATATAATATACGTCTAAAATTCCTAGTAATTAAATCCGAGTATCTACCGTGAATTGATCACCTATAGAGATTACCAATATAATCTATAATTATATTAAATTTTGCAATTCTACGACTATAATTGATCTACAATTAAATTCTAATTATTTTAAATTTTCTAACTTCCCTAATCTCCCTCTAATTTCCATTTATTTTTTTTCCTTTTCTTTTTCTCTCCTCTTTTCTTTCTTTTCTTTTTCCCTTCTTTCTTTTCTCTCCTCTTTCTTTCTTTTCTTTTTCCTTCTTCCTCCCGGCTTCTCCCTTCCTCTCTCTCTCTTTCTCTCTCGGCTCGTGCTACCCGGGGCGGCGATGGCGGCGGAACGAGGGGAGGGGCGGCGGCTTACCGACGGCGGCGGCAGCGCGACGACGGCGCACGGCGCGGCGGCACGATGGTGTGAGGGCGGCGCGACGACGGCGCACGGCGCGGCGGCAAGATGGCGGCGGTGCAGCGGCACGAAGGCGGTGGCACGGAGGAGAGGGAAAAGGGGAGAAAGAGGGAGATGGAGTGGGGGAAATGGAGAGGGGTGGGGTATTTATAGGGAAGAGGGGGAGAAGGAGAGGGGGAGGGGCGGCGGCTTAATGGCAACGCGACGGCGGCGCATGGGGTTCGGGACGACGGCGACGCGCGGGCGGCGACGCGATGGCGGCACAGGGCTCGAGACGGGCGACGCGACGGGTGGCGCGGGGCTCGACGGGATGGCGACGCGGCGACGGGACGGCGCGGCGCGGCGCGGGGCTCGGCGCTCGGCGATGGCGACACGACAGCGACGGCGCGGGCTCGAGGCGCGGGCGACGGCGTGCGGCGCGGTAGCAGCGATGGGATGGCGACGGCGACAGCGGCGCAGCGATGGGACGGGCACGCGGCGAGGCAGGGGCGCGGGGCGCGAGGCGACGCGACGGCGCGCGGCGCGGCAGCGGCGAAGCGACGACGCGCGGCGCGTGGGGCGCGAGGCGCGGCGACACGACGGCGACGGCGACAGCGGCGATGGCGACGGCGCGCGGCGGCAGACGGCGACGGCGATTGCGGGGCGGCGACGCGACGGGCAGCGGCGACGCGGGCTCAAGGCCGGCTAGGGCGCAGAGGTGGGAGAGGAGGGGGAAGGCTAGGGACCGCATCGAACACCTATGCCATAATGAACTGTGTATTTTCCTATTTATCCCGATTTTAGTTTATTTCCTATATAAATTTGATTCTATAATTTCTAAATCTTGCATAAATGAAGTTTACTCAATATGTGTATTATCCCAACCAATGGATTCACTCTAGATTAATTGTACCCATATTTTATTTTTATATCATTTAATTGATTTTAATTAGAGTTAATTCTCAACCTGTCGTATTTAGATTTAATTAATACGAATATGATCGCGATAATATTTTATTCATTTCTATCCTCACCTCAGCCTTTATTTTAAATTATATTTCAGTTATTTATTTTGCTCATTTAATTTTAGGTTTTATTCCTAATCAATTGTTCTTTATTTGCGTTCTACAAACTCCGAAATCAAAATTCAATGGAATAGGCGAATAAAGTCAGCATGATGCAATTTTATTTAAAAAGTTTTTGAAGGCCCATATTTTTAGAGTTTAGATTTTTGTTGGTCGAATTTTCAGGGTGTTACAAATGGTGAATGACCAGCGATACGGGGGAAATTGCTAAATGACTCATACCTGGATGACTTCCTGATTTTCGGTATGGGACGACTGGATGTTTTCTTCCTCGGGTTGGCTTGTTTTGGCTATTTCCCAGTCATCCCTTTGCTGCCAGCCTTTTCAACATTGTCATCTTCATCGTCGCTCAGAACCAATTTCCTCTTACAAGAGTCTGACTGGTTAGTCGACTGCGAGGTGTTAGGTTGAGCGTCGGACCGGATTTTTGGCCCTCCACTAGCCTGACCAGTCTGCCGACGGGGTGTGCGGTGTTGGGCAATCGGAGGATCTGATTTCATCAAGGCAAATTCCTGCGCATGATGTTCCAAGTTTTCAATCAACCTTGCAGATGATAAAAGCATGCTTTTGAGAAAGACTGAGATGTTTAAACATACCGGTGGAGGAGGGTTGAAAGCATTATATGGCACCACCGGTAGCAAGTGTGAATAGTTGACCACGATAGCATTTGAGAAGATTTTATACATTCTCTCCTTCATGATCTTGAACTCAAGAGATTCGGGATCTTCACGGTTAGGGTCATGCTTGCCATCAAATTCGAAGGCTGTGCGAGATCTCTCTTTAATTGGTGCCAGCCGGCTCTTGATAAAATGCCGGGTGATTTGTTTCCCTTGAAGCCCCTGTTCTTTGAGCTTCAGCATACGGTCCATCAGAGCAAGTGCTTGAGCAGCCTCATCTTCCATGGGAAGCGAGTTCCAGGTATCTTGACAAACTGCAGGAAGACAGGAGTATTCAGGAAGTGCAGGCTTGGGGTTTTGCACATAGAACCAATTTGCATGCCAACCCTTGTTCGAGGTTTTGAAGGGCATGGAGAAGTATTTCTGGCTCAAAGTTCCCCTTAGTTGAAAACCGGCTCCCCCGACAACGCATGGTTTGCTCTTGTTCGGTTGGGGCTTGAGGAAGAAGATGCGGCGGAATAAGGCAAAATGTGGTCTGATACCCAGGAAAGCTTCGCAGGCATGAATGAAGTTGGCAATATGGACTATGGAGTTGGGGTTTAGGTGATGCAAACTAATCCCATAGAAATCCAAAATCCCCCAGAAGAATCTTGAGGTTGGAAGAGAAAATCCACCGTAGAAGAAATGGGAGAACACCACAGCCTCGTGTGTCAGGGGTCGGAAATGTTTCGCCGCTCGCCGGACGCCACCCGATGATCTCTTACGCCGGAAGAACACCGTGCGCCACCATCTCCTTCAAGTTTTCCTCCGTAACATCGGAGGGCGCCCATTGACTCTCGAAGCTTTCTCTCTCCTCCGCCATGGATGCGAATTGGATGATGCGATTTGGTTTGAAAATGGCCGGGAATGGATGGGAGATCAATGCAGTGGTTGCGTGGAAGATTTTTGTGGAGCTCTGGAGGATAGATTGGAATGGATTTGTGAACCCTAGCTTTCGTCGGTGTGGTTTCACACTGTAGCAGAGAGTGGGGAAAGTGGCGAGAGTTTCGGCGGGGAAGATGAAACGACGCCTCGTCTGCGGTGTTTATTTCGCTAGGGTGGGAGTACTAATGGGCTTGGGCCTAAACAGTACTTCAGCCCATTTTTGCTATCGGCATGGCTAGTTGTGATCCTTAGGGACTTAGGCATTTGTTTTTGCCTTGGCAACATTTGCTCACGACAGTATAGCCCAATGCTGTTAAAATCCTTTTTGACGCAGTTAGATAATTCTTTGGAATTACTACAATGCATATAAAAAGGTGCCCAACAGAAAAGTTTATGCTAATTTTGTAAGCCTTCTTGTGCTACAAAGCTGTTTGGGTTTTGTTGAGATGACTGGTTTTGAATAGTCACTCTCTTGGCATGTTATATGCTTATTTTGGCCATGATGTGAGTTATAGCTTAGGCTATTTAGACTCGTCATTTGTCGTGTTTTATACCACATTTGATGGATCTTTTTGAGAGTTTTTACTCGGATTCTTATCATGTGTGTTGATTTATAGAACTTTAGAATGTTTTTCACTCGGGCCTCTTTATATCTCCTTTTTTATGTATTAAAGCTAAAGCAGTCGGCTGGATGTTTTATTGAACGCCACATATGCTTCGCTATATGATACCTTGGATGATTCGGTTATAAAACCACTCGGATGAATAATGGCTGCACTTTGACTATATGTTTAGTTTTTCAACTAATCACATAATCGGGGGCTACACCTAATTAGGTGCATCTAGTCGATGCACCTGATTTTTTCTATTTTTAGCCCTTCACAGTCTTTGATTTTGGTACTCAGGAGATCAAGGCATAGGAAGTTGAAGCACTCAGATTATCGTTTTGGATTACGAGAGAAGACTATTTCGTTGACTGTAAAGGTCTCAGGGGCTACTGTGGAGATTATGGATACCCCATACCTACACGACTTGTATATCCGACTGGGTATAGGGCACCATGTATAGATAGAATATCTTTAAAGGGACTCGGGTTAAATTCCAAACTTGTATGTCAAGGAAATACCCGGAATCCTAGTCGGTTACGATTGTACTATATCTGTAACTACCTATTCCGTTAGGGATATGGGCTATACTTTGTAATGCGGACCCCTTCCCCTATATAAGGAAGGATCCGGGTGCCTCTTGAGGCACGGTTTTTTACTCCCAGATCATACGATCAATAATACACTCGGCGGATCAATCCCCGGACAGGAGTAGGGTATTACTTTTTGTTAAGAAGGCCTGAACCTGTATAAAATTTCTTGTCTCTCAATTCATCCACGTTTTTAGCTTGATAGCCACCCCTTTTAGTATTGCCGAAATCTTGTTTCGACAGAAGTGTTGTACTTCCATGTTGTGATGCACGGTGTGTATGCAAGTGCATACATTGAAATAATTTGTTTGACCTTTTGAATGACAGGAAACAGGAATACATTCAATCTCCTGCTAGGCAGGCGGTTCAGGGCCAAACGACTAAGTAATAATGCCAAGGAATCTACCGTAGTGACTAGCAAGGAAGATGGACGGTCATTGGTGAATGGCCTGCCCTGAAATTCTAGAGAAATTACTTCAATTTTCGCACCTCTGAAAAGGGAGCAACGTATAGTTCTGTTTGTGAACTAATTAAACCTCTAGTACAAATTACTTTCATAGGTCCGTCTATTTTATATTTTCACTTTCTGCTGTTCTTTTTAATCAGTACCGTTGTTGCCAATAATAGGGGGACATCAGATACATGGATCAAATGCGTCTAATTTGTAGGATCGAACAACAATAACTAAGCCAACCAGAGGGGGGACGAATGGTTGGTATACCCAAAAACCGAAAATTTTTAGCGGAAATAAAAGTTACCCTCGCAATCGATGAAATCGGTCTGACCGGAGTAGATTAGCCGGTCTGAGTAGTGTAGATCGATCGGTCCGACCGCCAAAACTTGTCGCCGCCTCCTGTCGCCGAAGCCGGTCTGACCGCAGGTCACCCGTCGGTCTGACCGCCGCGATGCCGCCGGTCTGACCGCCGGTATGTCACCGGTTAGACTGCCAAAACCCGGTGAAACACAAATCGAATAACTCTTAAAATGGATGACGACTTTATTGATTCTCTCTGTGTTTACAAAGTGTACCAACAGCACTCCTTACAAAAATTTCGACTAAACTCGAAACCCTAACTCAAAACTCAACTCAATTGATCTCAAAAGCGATACCGGGAAGCCTCACGCTCCTCCTCTATTTATACCCGAGGTAGGCAGCCTAAAGCCACGAACCAAACTCATACTAGGAGTCCTAAACACCTTAGGAAACCCTCTAATACAAGAAACAAACTTTACATAACCAATCGTATCAAATTTGGACTCCTTCCAAATTCGACTCCGCATCCCATACGCACACAATAACTCCATCGTATGCCATATGGAATCTCCATCAACCACGTGCATCAACTCTAGCCTAAGTATCCCGCATGATCTCTGACCACCACGGACGTCGTCTTATCCCCAAGCCAACTCCCGGTCCATCACCGCAAATACTCTCCCGTGGCATCGAGTCACCTATACATGAAATAAACAAAGAAACCATATTCCGAGACCAAGCTATCTCCAACTTGACTCATTAGTAGCAAACAACAGTATTACATACGTATAGTATCCATCTAGAAACCATAATCATGAAATAATCACGGATATCCAAATAAACAACCCGAAACCGAAACCGACACAGAGTCGGCCGGTCAGACCGCGGGTTGCGCCGGTCTGACCACGCGATACATGCCGGTCTGACCGGCAACACTTGCCCGGTCTGACCGGTCACATGAAATAACAGCAGTATCCTGTAGATTCACCTGAAAATCCAATCATCTCCAATGCCAATTGTTCATCACAGAATAATAATCAAAAACACCTTTGATTTTACATAATTCCAATTGGTCCATGACCTAAGATTGTTAACTCAACTACAGTAGACCACAATAAGGCTTTGCAAATTAACTCACATGCGTCATTAACATGTGGAACCAAACTTCTCGTTTTGCCTAATATCTTCAATTGCTGAATCACATTTACAATTAGTATCCACTTCTATTGAACTGCTGGCCTACAACCCTCAGTAAAAAATCTGTGACGACTCCACCTCTTCATACTCTGATTTCATAATGTACATTGATTCAAAATCAGACCTGTAAGTCAAAATAGATCCACCTCTCCATGCACCAAGAATTATGCTAGACAAAGCAACCGGAAGTTGATTATGATTATTCATGTCAGCAGGTATGCATTTGGTGCAAAATAGATAAGATTACTGCTGCACTTTTTTATTTTTTGACGCAATGCTGCACTTTTTTATAGAGCGGAGATTTCATTAAGAAAATGAAAAAGCATACTCCTGATAGGGTAGTCATATGGCACAAGTGGACGAAGCTCCCTTTCCTTGTCAATCAAATAAATCCCAGACCTCAGAGAAAATATATTTCTGATACCCCCAAAAAAATCAACTTACAATCTTTCAGTGATTAGATTTGAACGATGTGTGCTTCCTCCTCTCAGAATAATGCTGGAAATAACTCAGCACATAATAACATCAATAAATTCAAGTTTCAAATATAGGTTCAGAATTCAGACTTGCTAAACAAATAATGCTTCTAAAAAAGAACAGGTTGAAGGTCGTCGGGGATTTGACGCCATTGCGGCACTAGTGGCTTGGACGATCTGGAAAGAGATCTAGTAATAACCGGATGTTCAACCTGCAACAGCGATCCTGGGCAGAAGTAGCAAAATCCATGGCTGCGGAGGCTGAGCTGTGGCGCCTGGCAAGGGCGGCAATGCCGGCGCTTGGCCTTTAGTCCTGGAAGTTGCTAGGTCGCCCCAATTTTTTGGGAGAATATTTCCTAGCCTGTTTATTTCTTTCCGGCATCCTGTCCCCTTCTAATCTTGTGTTTTTTTTGTAAATAACTTTTTATTCCTCTTAATACCAAGATACGCTTCTAGCGTATTTCCATCCCCCCCCCCTCCCCACCCAAAAAAAAAGATGTGGGTGCACGTGTATAGCACAAACTATGCCCTCAGAAACCTAGCTGGTAATGGTACAGTGATTCCTTATTCGCCCCTATAAAATTTCGTTGATCCCTCATTTGCCATGATGTGTCTATGGGCCTACATATCATTAAGAGAGGGAGGCAAATAAGAGATTGGGTCAACTTTCGGGGGGCAAATAAAGATTTTTCTCTATAAGCTCAGTAGTAGAGCAAGCCAGAAGATGCATGTAGTAGGATGAGTAACCGATTGACAGTTAGATCGAGGAGCAAATATGTGTACTTCATCCGTTCCTGATGATCAGCTAGATGACTCAGAGTTCTCCATAGGTCGGTCATCCCTGTAAACTCTTGGCCGATTTGGATGTGCCTTACACACGTCTACCATCCCCTCCACCACGGAGTCGACAATAGTATGGCCAAAGAACTCAACCTCCTTCAACCTTGGGAGTTTATCAATGCCAACGATGCCATCTGCAAGCTCCTTGAGGAAGGGCAGCGTGAGCCTAGCTCCTTAAGGAAGGGCAGCGTGAGCCTCCCAAGCTCAGGAGCGCCTCCCTGAAAGCTGAGCTCATCATGGTTGGGTAAGTTGTCCACGATGAGATGCTTGAGCCTACGGAATAGGTTTTCTCGGATACGGAGCTCTCTCCCCATGTATGACTGATGGTATAGCTTGAGGGAGAGAAGGCTGGGGAGCCTCCCTAGCTGCTCCATGATCAACTCTTCATGTATCTTGATGTCTATAGACAGAAATCAAAAACTAATTTATGGGCAAAAACTTTTAAGTGATTTAAAAGTCAATGCTAAAAAATAAATTATGATAAAAAAACTCAAAATCAACTTAAAAATAACTTTTAAAAATTTAAATTTTGGGGCCAAAAGGCAAACGATTGGGCTGCTCTTGGATGTCACAACTCCCCAGACGTCTACCTGACTTTTTATGCTATGTTATTTATAATAACATTTTTTGCTATTTCTTTGTCTAACAGTATGGCATTAAAATTAAGAAATATGAACTGACATGGAAATGATGTTGAGATGAAAAAAAAAACATTTCCACATGATAAGAAAAAAAAAGCTACCTCAAACATTTTTGGCCGAGGAGAGTACTCCATCTGTCTAAAAAGAAACCAATCCTAAATTTAAATATGTACATACATGATTCGTTACTTTGAGAGAGAGAGATAAGTAATTAAAATTAAGCAAGTGCGTAGAAAGGAGTACCTTTTGCCGTTCAATTGAAAGCTGCACTGGGTGATGAGTTGGGGTACGTCCCAGGTCTCGATTCCTCTGAGCGGGTCATGGTCGCAACATTTGCGCGGATCTCTCATCAATGGCGTCTCGACGAGCTGCTTCAGCAACGACTCCAGCAGCGCGCGGAGGTCGCAGTTCCGGGACACCGTCACGAACGCCCGGTGCTGGATCTCCTGCACCGTCGATCGGGCTGTTGTACACCGTCGCCGCCAGCGTCGTCTTGCCCAGGCCGCCGAAACCGACGATGGAGATCGATCGACCACCTTCCGGCGAGCCGCCGCCGGGTTGTCGTCGCCGCCATGATCACCACCGTCCTCCAGCAGCTTGAGGATGGCTTTCGTCTTGCTGCGGACGCCCACGAGGCGGGACCGCGGGACTCGTCCATGTTGAGCGCCGGCAGCCGGCGGTCGAGGTCGTCGTAGCTCGGAACCGTCCACGCCGTCGTCGCCGTCGCCGGTGGCTCCAGCTTTTAACGCAGCCTCCGCTCGCTGACCTTGAGCGCGCGGTTCTTGAGGCTCTGGACATCCAGGGCCAGCTTGTGCATCGCTCGCAGTCGCAGCGTCTCCAGCGGCTGGATCACCGTCCTCCGTTGCCAGCCGGCGACGTCGCCGCGGTAATGGCAGCCGCGGTGGTGCCAGAAGCCGTCGATGCAGTCCTCCGCGTCGTACGCCACCTCCCTCACCTGCTTCATCCACGTCCTCGTCTGCAACAACAAAAGACATATGATTCATCATTTCAAGGACACGAAGGCGCACGAAGCGCGACGCCGCGGCGAGGGAGATGACCTGCTGGGTCTGGTGATCTGGTCGTCGTCGCCGGCAGCGGCGAGGTCGCGGAGGCAGGCGTTCATGCTCTCGAGGTTGTCCTTGAGCTCCTGGATCTCGTGGGGGACGGCGGTGAGGAGGACGTACTTGTCGGAGAGGAAGTCGCCGAGCTTGGCCAGGAGGATGCGCACCACGCCCTCCGTCGAGCTCACCACCGCGGCTTCCATGGCTGCGGAGACCTCGCCGGCGGGATCCTCTATGTGTGTAGCTAGAGCTTGCTTATATTTTTAGATAATGGATTTTCATTAATCTGGCCTCTATATCCACGAGGGATATACACAGCCAAAAGGATACAAGAGCACTTAGACTCAAACCTCGATAAAGAGGAGAACACACAACCAAAAAATGAAAAACGTACAACCTCGACACATCCCTGCATTCCGACATTCTCTCCGGGCAGTCGAAATCGACGAGTGGAAGTCGTCTAGTCACAACTGCCCCTAGTGCATTGTCGCTGCGAATCTCCACTGGTGCCATCTTCATCTGCTTGAAGTGAACCGATGCCACGCACCGCCGGGTAGTCCACCTTCATCCATTGTCGTCCAGTCAAAACTAGCCAACCAGATGCGAGCTGAAAGGATTTGCTTCACCAGATTCCTAAGCCTCTACCGTCCATAGGGCCGCTGCCAACGTCGGAATCCTCCTCTGCCTCTCGGACTCCTAGCCCGTCACCACCTCTGCCGGCGCCCTTTGCCATGGTCAGAGAGGATATCATCTTTCACCCGAACTCCTAGGCCTCCGCCTCCCCAAGGGCTGCTGTCGCCGACTGGATCAACCTTCACCTGAACCATCAGCACCAGTGCTTACGCCGCCACTGCCCCTAGGGCTGCAGCCGCCGCAACCGAGGAGATCACTGCTCGGACTCGCACGCCACCGCCGCCCCTAGGGTCGCCCGGTGACTACGAAACCACCTTCGTCGGAACCGCCTTCTCCTTGCCGAGGACCGGGCATCAACGCTTAGGCCTTCGCCGTTCTCCACAGCATCCACCATCGCTCGAAGAATCGTGCCACCGACATCTCGTCGACCCGCCGCCGCACTGCCTCCCGATCCCTCCGCTGCTGCGCGCTAGGTGCAATTCAGCCATGGCTGCTCGCCAACCCCCGCGCCTCCGTGCCTCCGGACCACCTCAGCAGCCGCGGGTGGCCCGGCTGACCACCGCCGCCCATGGCCCCGCCACCTCCCACGCCGCCAGATTTGGGGGCCGGAACCCCAGACGCAGTACACCCCTCAGCCACGTCGTGGTCTCCATCGGAAGGCCCCGCCGCCACCTTCCTCGCTGCCGCTCGGCACGCCGGCGGCCTGCTCGGGCAGCGGCAAGGCGAGGAGACGAGGAGGAGACACAGTTAGGCGAGGAGACGAGGGGACACTGTGAGAAGAAGACCTAGAGCTTGCTTATATACACTGCAGGATAAGCTCAACAACAAAATGAGTAAAGAAATTTTGTTGACTACTAGTCATATTTTGTCATTGAATGCTTCAAAGTTCAGGCATTTGTAATTTCATATCAATAATGTTTTGAATGGTTTTGATATGTTTTTTCTTGGTTTTATTTTGTAATCTCACACTCAACAAATTTGCACAATGCATAGTGTGATATTTTCTCCCTGATTACATGGAAGACGCACCCAAACACCCACGTCTACACATGTATATACCCGCAAGTTCGTCCTTTAAATTTGTGTTGCTTTTTAACTGGCTTTGCTTTGTATACGAATTATCGACCTAAATGTATAGTGTATTTTCTTGTGCTTTCTTAGACCACTTCATAAATGTTTTTTCTTCGACACTAATAGAGATTCACCAAATTACATTTTTTTTATGGTGAAAGATACCTATGGCCAACCCCAAAACATATTGTTTGTCTGAGTCAACTTCATTGTGTTGTGACTAGACCTACTCCCCCATTGTCTATTGTACATGAGAAATCTGAAACAATCAGATCAGATATAATAATGGATCATGGCGAATTGAACTATTGATTAAGTACAGACGCTCTTGATTGCTTTTCGTACCAGAAGACCAATATGATTAAGTTCGTCCTGATGGGAATGGCTATATATTGAGCTATGAAGTTGACCAATGACCACATATATACGTGGGCAGTTGGCCACCAAATCTAAGGTCAAGTATGCTATTTTCGCACCACACCAAGCCTGAGTTCAATGTTTTTTACTCCTTTTTTTATTTTCTCTTTACTACTAGCATATGCTCTCCTATGTTGCAACGAACCAAAAAAGGGGAAATGGGGTGGTGGTGTGGATCTAGCGTAAAACATGTGATCCAACTAGGTTTTTATAACCAACCGCTTGCTTTTTTTTTACTAGTTTTGTTGAGACTGGCAATGGTTGCTCACCTAGTACATAGTAATAGATTGTTTTACCATTGGATTAAAAGAATCCAACTAATATGTGAACCTTAAAAATGTCCTTATATGTTTACGTGCTTTGTCTATCGTCAAACAAATGATGTTTTAGATAGAACACATAAAGTCGGATCTCAAATTTAACTCACTATGATGTTAGTAAAAGGTATTGTTACAATTTTATATGTCACAATAGCATTACTAGATTTGTCATGAAAAATATTTTCATATAGTTAAACTTATAATGAATTTATGAAATATATACAATATCAAAATGTGTAGTATAGATTGTATCGATGTTCTCAATGGCAAGTAAAATAGAACGATGCGAGTACCACGAATCCCTTTGTTAGTTATGTTGTCAATTTCTTAGGAACAACAAAACACGAGTTCAAATATTCATGGGTAACATATTAACATGATTAATGATTCACATAGTATTGATACTAGGTGAATCCGTAAAAGAAAAACTAACTGCAGTACACACAAATTCCAACAGTAGATATAAAACTATACATGCCAGCAAGAGTTTGGACACAAGATAATTAAGAACCATATAACAAAGTGGCTACATATCAATAATTGTAATGCATTTCAGACACTAATGGCAAACGTCAACAGTCCAAATAGAGTCAAAGCACAACTTTGATATCAATGATAAAAAGCATGCCCTCAAGCAACCCTAATTATTACCATCTTCATCTTCATCCTTGGTGCAGACAGTGCATATCTGGCATATCTTCAAGTCAGTAGTTCCCAAGGTAATGAAATCTTAGCCTTCAGAATTTGTTTCCTATGATCAAGTATAGAAACCAAATGTGTCACTTGTCATAAGAAATATACACTTCACAAGACCAAAGTTACACGTGTAGTGATATTTGTGCATGATAAACTCAATTTATATTGAACTAAAATATTGAACAGATTAATGCATGATAGAGGGACAAATGTACATACTCAGTTGGTAGCAGCGTATCAGTTGGATGATTCAGAGTCCATCTCCATTGGTCGATCCTCCCTGTAAACTCTAGGCTTGTTCGGATGATTTCTGCACACAGCTACCATCTCTGCCACCACAGAATCGATCATGATATGGCTGTAGAACTCAACCTCCTTGAGCATTGGGAGCTTATCGATGCCGAAAATGCCATCCTCAGGCTTCTTGAGGACAGCAAGCGTGAGCCTCTCAAGCTGAGGGGCGCCTCCTTGGAAGCTGAGCTCCTCAATGTTGGGTAGATTGTCCACGATGAGTTGCTTTAGCCTTGGGAATAGCTTCTCCCGGAAGCGGAGCTCTCTCCCTAGGTATGACGCGCGGTAGAGCTTGAGGGAGAGGAGGCTGGGGAGCTTGCCTAGCTGCTCAATGACGACCTCACCATTGAAGAAGTTCTCCCGAAGACAGAGGTCAACAAGGTTACTGAGGTGTGAGACCCAGGAAGGCAATGTGTTGAGCTTGCCCCAAAGGAAGAACTTCTCGAGGAAGACTGGCGGTGAAGTGAGATCTAGGAGGGCCTTGAGACCGGCATTGTCATACTGCCAATGAAGGATGGACAGGCTGCGGAGGGAGTAACTGAGCTTATTGAGGGAGATAACGAATGGCTCCCATTTGCTAGGCCCTTCCTCGCAGTTCATGACACATAGCTTGGTTAGGCCAGGCAGGTCACCGAGCTCACCCATGGCAATGGAGCTTGACGCGACGTTAGCGTGGGCAATGGTCTGGAGGGATCCCATGGCGGCCAAACCAGGTGGTATTGTCATAGCCTCGAACGGCTCGAAGAGCTTGACGCGATGGCTCCTCGTGTAGTACCTGTACCTGCTGGCGAGTTGATGCCTTAGGCGTCCCAACCAGGTGATTGTCTCTGGTAGTGCCCTCACGTCAGTTTCCCTGATGTCCAGTGTTAGGAGCTCTTTTAGCCTCCCGATCAACCGTGGGAGCCGCTGCACACCGGTGTCTCTAAAGCTGAGGTACCTCAAGAGAGACAACTTACAAATGTCTTCCAAGTCATGGTTGCTCAACCAACGACAACCTTCGAGGTCTAGTACACGAATGAGCTTTAGCTTTGCGAAATTGATTACCGGTATTGGTTTCTCGATGCACCGGAGCATTAGAAGTGAGCGGACACAAGACAAGTATCCAGATGACAAGACGTCATCTTGCTCCTCATCCTTCTTTATCCTCCTACAAAGATGCTTGTCATGAACACCACCAGCTTGTTTCCCCTGAGACGTGTGCGCACCATGGACAAAGAGCCGTCGGATCTTGTCGTGCCCAGCTGCCACCATCATGGCATGCTGCTGGTGGCCATGCTTGCTCGGGCTTCCTAACAAGGAGATGAAGTTCTCCTCCATGCACTTTTCTGTCATCATCTCCAGCATGATGTCGTGGACCTTACAACACCTGACGACACTATTGCTGACAACCCTTGTAGGCGTGAATATGCTCCTGCCGACGAACTCGTCCAGGTACTTGCCAGCGGCCTCCTCAGGTGTGCACTCACGTCTGCCGCCAACGAACCCCTCGGCAGCCCACCGCCGCACCAATGGCCCCCTCTTGATCTCATACCCCTCACGGAAGACGCTCAGGTAGAGGAAGCATGCCTTCAAATGGTAGGGCAGGTCATGGTAGCTAAGTGACATTATCCGCCTCATCCTTTCCATCATTGCGCTTGTGCTCAGCCCAGATCCTAGCCTATCACACACCTTCATCCACTCCGCTGGTGTCTTGTTCTCCGCCTGAGCCAGCATTCCCCCGACACTGACTATGGCCAGTGGCAAGCCACCGCATTTGGCCAAGATGTTGCCGGAGATGGTCTCCAATCTCCGATACCCCGTGGGACACTTGTTCGACCGAAACACTGTGTTGAAGAACAACTTTCTTGACTGATCATCTTGTAAAACATCCATGGAGTAAACTCGATCGACGGGAAGGGAGCAGCAGCTCTCAGCAACTTGACGATTCCGTGTAGTGATAACTACTCTACTGTGTATATCATTGTCTGGGAAAGCTGGCTTCAAGCTCGCCCAGTCCTCTAGACTCCATACATCATCAACAACTACAAAGTACCTGCACAATAAAAAGAGACCATCACACATCGTCCATGCTTATAAAAACACTAGCTAAGCTAATCCTTCCTTAAAAAACCAAGCCTCCGACAACTGCACTCTCAAATCCAAACTAAGAAAGTAAGAAGCTTATCGACACAACTGGCAAGTATATTTTAATTTACAACTTTCGATGGTAATCAATAACAATGGTTTGCATCTTTCTTTTCTTTTCTTTTCATCTAAGCGACCACAAATGTTCTTTCGAATTTGAAATTATATATAACTATTTAAAATTTTATAAAAAAGAATATAACTATTTCAAAGCAAATTAACCACGTGATTGCTATTTGGTGCACGTGTGTTTTACTAGCGTACACTTTTTCATATAAAAGTTTTTCGATAAAAGTTTTTCGAATAAAGTTTTTGAGATAAAAGATTTTAGAAAAAAAAAGTGTGTGATAGGAACGCACACGCGTGATGCGTCAAATAGCAGTTCCCAATTAACTAACCAATAGAATTTCAGTTTTGGTGAGCAACATGCCAAGTACCTCTTGTCTCTCAAATGAGTGCTGCAATGGGCCAGGAGTTGGGGAATGTCCTTGGTTTCGATGTCCCTGTGCTGGATCCCCTGCACCGCCGGGCTCTTGTACACCATCGCCGCCAGCGTCGTCTTGCCCAGGCCGCCGAAGCCGACGATGGACACCACCTTCCGGCGGGCCGAGCCGTCGACGTCGCCGCCGCCGCCGCCACTGAGGTCGACGTCGTCCTTGTTGCCGACCATGTCCAGCAGCTTGAGGACGGCTCTGGTCTTGCTGCGGACGCCGACGAGGCGGGACTCGTCGACGCTGAGCGCCGGAAGGCGACGGTCGAGGTCGTCGTAGCAGCGGGGCGCGTACTCGCCGGAGCTCGACGCCGCAGCGGGCGGCTCCAGCCTTTACCTGAGCCTCCGCTCGCTGACCTTGAGCGCGCGGGCCTTGAGGCTCTGGACCTCCACGGCCAGCTTGTACATCGCCCGCAGCGTCGTCAGCGGCCGGAGCACCGTCCTGCGCAGCCAGCCGGCGACGACGAGGAGGCCGGACTCGTCGTGGTACCGGTCGCCGCCGACGTGGTACCGGAAGCTGTCGATGCAGTCCTCCGCGTCGTACGCCACCTCCCTCACCTGCTTCATCCACGTCCTCGTCTGCAACCAAACAAAACTAAGACTGATTCCACTATGATTCATCATTTCATGAACCGATTGCGTTGTGTAATAAAAAAAACTATTTTCGTTCTAATATATTGACATGCAATCTTTTTCGCGTTCGTAAAAAAAAACAAGGCACGACGAACGGCGAGGGGCTGACCTGCTGGGTCTGGTGGTAGTCGCCGGCGGCGGGGAGGTCGCGGAGGCAGGCGTTCATGCTCTCGAGGTCGTCCTTGAGCTCCTGGATCTCGTGGCGGACGCCGCTGAGGAGGACGTACTTGTCGGAGAGGAATTCGCCGAGCTTGCCGAGGAGGATGTGCACCACGCCCTCGGTGGAGCTCACCACGGCGGCCTCCATGGATTCCTAGCGCAGTGTAAGTTTGGTCGATGAGCTCTGGCTTCTTCTCGTAGGAATTTATTATACAGACGATCCGCGCCGAATTGGTTGAGCTCAAACACTGAAGTGATAAGACTGATAGATGCTGTTCAACTGGGATACTGTACTTCACTAACAATTTATTCAAATAATTCGTGTCAAAAAAAATATTCAAATTATTTTACAGGTTCAATGATAAGCATGAAGACATTTTTATTGGGGTTGTTAGATCAGCCATCATGTGATAAGTTGGGGTACCAAGGAGGTAGGAGTATCAATCAATACATTACACTGTCATTACTCTTAAAAATATGGGAATGATTGGTTCATGGTTAGTACTATTTTTTGCCTTAAAATACGAGATCTCTCATGAGAGTGTTGTGTAATACTCTCTCAAGTAACGAAAATACGTTGTTTCAGACATTTTAGAACATACTCCCTCCGTACTCAGTACAGGAAATCGTTTAGGATAATGTTTAAGTCAATTCTTAGGAATATAAATCATAAATAACTCTTAAGTTGTTGAATTTGAAAATGTAAAAATTATATGAATAGATTTGTCTTGAAAAATATTTTCACAAAAGTATACATATATCATTTTTCAATAGATACTTTTATAGAAACAAGAAGTCAAAGTTGTGTTTTGGAGACCGTGTCGCTGTCCAAAACGACTTCCTTTACGAGTACGGAGGGAGTACTTCAATTCAAACTTTAAAAAATTTGAACAACAATATATTTATAATTATTTAGAATGGATGAATAAAAATCGTATGAGTAAATTTCTTGGAAACCTACTTTCATATTGCTACCATTTTATCATGTTACGAAAATTAGCGGTCAAAGTTGTACTATTTTAGTATTTTACAACCGTTCTGATGCCCAAAAATAACATGCATGTTTTTTTTAAAATTCCGTTTCATGGAGGTAAGTCCCATAAATACAGAATGACTATACGAATCGTCGTATCGATAGATGGATCCCAAGGTGTTAGGAAAATGAGCAAAGACATTTTATTGACTGAATCATTTTTTTTGTCAATTCAAAGTTCAATCTTTGTAACTTAATTTCTTGTACCAATAATATTTTGAAATGTTTTACTATATATTTTATCTTTTGTTTATAGTCTCCACGTCTCTTCTAAATTTGTGCATCGATCATGCATATAAAGTCTAAATTTGCATAAGTTAACCGCAAAGTTTAATTTACTTTGCATTTTATTTGCTTTGCATATGTGTGTGTACTTTTATGCTTCTCTCTAACCCACCTCATAAAAGAATTGCCATTGATGATAGAGATTCACCAAATTAGAATTGTTTGAAGGAAGGTAGAAGGTACCTAAAACCAACCCACTTTGTTATTACAATGTGATCCCCACACCTGGGCCACCTCTGTTGTTCTGTTATTAATTTGTTGTGACAATGCCAATGTTCAATGGGATCAGTATATATAATCCTAGCTTAATTTCCGTGTAGCATCTAACACAAGTCTCCTTCGGTAGATATCCCTACGTGGCTACGTATAATGAATCTCTGGCAAGTCATTAAGTCATGACACGCTTGATTGCTTTTCATACCAGAAGACCAACAGTTTGTGTCCTGATGACGATGGGTATCGAGACAGCACGGTTTTGACCACATATATATTTGGGAGCAGTTCGACACACCAAGTGAATTTTATGTGGAACAAATCCTACCCTGGAAATTTCATACCAAGTCTAAGGCCAAGTCTACTATTTTCACACTAAGTCAGAGCTCAAGTTGTTGTTAGAGGCAGGCATAATTACGCATTGATCGAGGCCGGTCAGCTGCTCAGGTGGGCATGGGTACTACGGAGAAGTTTTCGCACTCACACGACACACCAAACATCTCCAATGATTACTACAAAACTATGCAAATAAACTAAGGGCATGTTTGATACAACCCTAAGATAATACTCTATCTTAAATGTGATCTATATATCATTGAGATATCACCAAACTTGCTCTCCCTCCGATTTTTAGTGTTTAACGCCGTTAAATTTTTTATACTTATCAATCTTATTATTAATAAAATTGCAAAACTTAAGAGCTTGTAGTATGTACTATAAGGACATGCCCTCGAGAGCTTGGACTTGTTTTGTAGGGCTCTTGCTCTTACTTCACATCCGCTTGAGTTAGAGTTTAATCAAATAGTTTCAGATCCATATAAAAGAAGTGTGACGGATGAGAGTAATCTGAAAAATAAACTAGAGAGCTGAACATTTAATATTACACTCATCCCTACATCCAATAGAAGTGGGCATTTAATATTACACTCATCCCTACACCAATAGTTGCTCACAGTTTTCAGGTATAAAACATAGGACCTATTTGGCATAGCTCCAGCTCCACCGAGCTAGAGCTCAACCGAACAGTTTCAGCTCCACCCAAAATGGGAGCGAAACTGGGTGGAGCTCTCTCACACAATGAACTAGAGAGGTGGATCTAGATTTAGCCAACTCCACAACTCCATTCCAGACTAACTACTGAAGCTAAATTTATAAATTGGAACTGTACCAAACAGGCTTAAAATGTTCTCGTGGCAGGATTATTAAGCGGAACTCTCAAAAGATATATCATATTTTAAGGCACTCAGGAAATAGTACTTATAATTTATAAACCAAGGATTCCTATATTATATTTGTAAGACTGACAGTAGTATTGTTTGTTGATACTTCCTTTGGACAACTAACTTCTCACATGATGGCTGATCCAACAACCCCGATGAATATTAGATATTGTGATCGCCATCACAAATACTATATATGTTTTTTTCGGCACTCTCTATTCTTAAACAGGTGATACTTTAAATATGCATGAATAGTCAAATCTCCAAATATTTTGCTAACATATTGAAAATAATATAGTTTGGTATGGGAGAAATGAAATTGATAGACTTATCATTAAAAATTACTTGTGTATAGACATATTTTGATAATTTAAATTAAATAAGAATATGAGTACAAAAAATAATAATAAATATGCATGGTAAGTTATGTTGATATCACAGAAAGAGGTAATAAAAGTAATATTCCAGCTGTATGAAACTACCGCTATCTCGGTCAACATGATTCCATCTATAAGAAACAAAACAAAATTAAATTAACTCGAGCTGGCTAGGGAGATTATTTTAAAAATTTTAAATATATGCACACACTTCACCCTTCCCTTAAAATACATGTCACCGCTTGGTATCGATATTTAAAGGGCATGTTTGCGAACTTAATGTTTCGAGAATATAAGAAGGCTGGGTCTACTAACTTCTAACATTTAATTTATTCCATGAGTCCAATAACTATATTTTTTAGAATTTGGTTAACAATAGTCTATTGTTTGAATGAGCTAAAGATGCTGAATAAAACTAAAGCTACTATAAGCTACTCAAACAGGGTACATGAAGCATAATAGACATATGAGGTGCCACAACCATATGTCCATACTATTGACCATATAGATGATTTGGAAAAATGCTACTCCCTCCGTCCCTTCGTCTTAAAATGTAGCAATCTAAAATATGATGAGGCCCATTCTAAAATAAAAAAATCTGGACATAATATGAGACTCATCCTAGAACATCCATCAGATTGCTAAATTCTGTCTAAATTCGTTATCCTAGGTTGCTAAATTCTAGGACGTAGGTAGTAACAAAGTACAGATTGCATAAGAGCAAGTATAATATAGGGCTATAAGAAGGCTAAATGCTGATGTAGATGAGAGAGGAGAGGAGAGATGATAAGCAAGCAGCTGGCTTAGGCACAAAATCCAAAAAAATTTATGAGACAGACAGGTGGACCATATATTTATAGTGAAAAGTTAACCACCATATAGGTGAGCTGAGAGATAGGCTATAAGGATCTGTACAGTAAGCAGCTAGTTGTATTATTAGCCTTGCTCTAAGAGCAAGTTTAATAGTATAGCCAACTATTGGCTCTAAATCATATATAATCAATTTAATAGCCAATTTATACAATAGTTACATATAAACATATACTACATAATTAATGTTTGGTCCCACCTGTCATACACATATGTATTTTGAGTTCATGCTGCAGCTGGCTACAGATCTGTAGCCCGCTATTCTTACCTCTTTTCTTTTATCTTCTTAAAATATATTTATAGCTGGCTTATAGTCTGTTATTGTACCTACTCTAAGAGCACCCATCAGTGTCAGAGTTTAGCTGAAGTTGCTCAGGCGCTGAGCCCAGGAAGACGGTATATAAAATTGTGATTCGAAGAGGCCAGCTGATTGACTCTACACTAGGGTTGCGGTAGCTGCGGCAATTGACCATGGAAGCCGCCGTGGTGAGCTCGACCGAGGGCGTGGTGCGCATCCTCCTGGCCAAGCTCGGCGAATTCCTCTCCGACAAGTACGTCCTCCTCAGCGGCGTCCGCCACGAGATCCAGGAGCTCAAGGACGACCTCGAGAGCATGAACGCTTGCCTCCGCGACCTCGCCGCCGCCGGCGACTACCACCAGACCCAGCAGGTCAGCCCCTTGCCGTGGCGTCGCCCCTTGTTCTTTTTTTTCGCGAACGCGAAAAATGATTACACGTTAATATATTAAAATGAAAATAATCTTTGTTACGTAACGCAACCGGCCTTCGTGTTCTTGAAAGGATGAATCATAGGTTTTTTTTTTTCAGACGAGGACGTGGATGAAGCAGGTGAGGGAGGTGGCGTACGACGCGGAGGACTGCATCGACAGTTTCCGGTACCACGTCGGCGGCGACCGGAACCACGACGAGGGCCTCCTCGTCGTCGCTGGCTGGCTGCGCAGGACGGTGCTCCGGCCGCTGACGACGCTGCGGGCGATGTACAAGCTGGCCGTGGAGGTCCAGAGCCTCAAGGCCCGCGCGCTCAAGGTCAGCGAGCGGAGGCTCAGGTACAGGCTGGAGCCACCCGCGGCGTCGTCGAGCTCCGGCGAGTACGCGCCCCGCTACTACGACGACCTCGACCGCCGCCTTCCGGCGCTCTGCGTCGACGAGTCCCGCCTCGTCGGCGTCCGCAGCAAGACCAGATCCATCCTCAAGCTGCTGGAACACAAGGACGACGGCGACGACGACGGCTTGGCTCGCCGGAAGGTGGTCGCCGTCGTCGGCTTCGGCGGCCTGGGCAAGACGACGCTGGCGGCGATGGTGTACAAGAGCCCGGCGGTGCAGGGGATCCAGCACAGGGCGTTCGTGACGGTGACCCGGAGCTGCAACCTTCGCGCCATGCTGGAGTCGCTGCTGGAGCAGCTGTTCGCGCCGGCGCGAGATCCACGCTGCTCCAGGAAGGAGATCATGGCCATGGAAAAGGATGAAATACTCAGAGGCATCGAAACCAAGGACATTTCCCAACTCCTCGCCCATTGCAGTACTCATCTGAGCGACAAGAGGTATATTGTCTCTGTCTCTGCCTAGCTATTTAGGAACTGTTTGGTAGAGCTCCAACTCTTAAATTTAGCTCTAGAAGTTGAGTCTGGAGTGAAGTTGTAGAGCTGCCTAAACTCAAGCTCCACCTCTCTAGTTCATTTTGTGAGAGAGCTCTACCCAGCTCCGCTCTTTTTTCATGTGGAGTTGAAACTGTTTGGTTGAGCTCCAACTCCAGGAGAGGTAGAGCTGGAGCTGTGCCAAACAGACCCTTAATTTTCAACTGAAAATGACTTTGGTTGGTTAATTTGTTGCCAAAATTACTTTAAGATAGTTTCATCTTTTCAAATTCTGATAACACATACACCCTCTTCTTTTTATATACGATGTCTGAACTAACCAACGCCATATATGGATTGGAGCCCAACACTCAAATTAGATCTTGTATAGTTTAGATGAGGAAATAGTCATCAAAAACTGAAGTAGTTATTAGAAGGTTAGATTCTATTCACTTAAGGGGATGTCAGAAAGTTGTCGAATAATTTGAGAATCTTTTACCATCCATGAGTCCATGAGCAACTAGTAGGAGATATCACACAATTCCTAATGTAGATTTGGTTTCTATCGGTATCTTCAAATCTGAAGGTGCTATAAATTAACTAACATAACACAAATAAAGGTACCTTTCAGGATCTCTTCGGTAACCGTAAAACCACTCATGTTATAAGGGCATGTATAACGGTCTTTATTAGTGGTTCTCTTTCTATTACCATGCAAGTAAATTTGATGATATAGAAGAAAAAGAAAGGAGTATGGTTGTTATGCATAACAACGGCTCGGAGTCGACTTTTAGCATTTATTACAGTAAATTTTGTTGCATGGCAGTGAAAGAAAGGAAAGAAGAGTAAGAAAAAATATTTTGATACATTAATGATTAGAGACCATATTGTCTCTAACTGTTGTAGGATACTAGTCTTTAGATAACATAGAGCTCATATCTGACTCTATCTTTGTACATGCTCTAAGTATAAATGTGTAATGCATGCTCTAAGTATAAATGTGTAATGCATTCCTTTTCATGCGCAGATACTTTATTGTTGTTGACGACTTATGGAGTCTGGAGGACTGGGCAAGCTTGAAGCCAGCCTTTCCCGACAATGACAAGCATAGTCGAATAATAATCACTACAAGGAATCGTCAGGTTGCTGAGAGCTGCTGCTCGCTTCCCGGCGATCGTGTTCACTTCATGGATGTTCTGCCAAATGATCAGTCCAGAGAGCTGTTCTTCAAGACGGTGTTCCAGAAGGAGCATTGTCCATCGGAGTACCGAAGCCTGGAGGGCATATCCGGTGACATCTTGGCCAAATGCGGCGGCCTGCCGCTGGCCATAGTCAGTGTGGGAGGAATGCTGGCCCAAGCGGAGAACAAGACGCCGGTGGAGTGGACGAAGGTGTGCGGCAGGCTGGGCTCCGGGCTGAGCACGAGCGCGGCGGTGAGGGGGATGAGGCGGATACTGTCGCTGAGCTACCACGACCTGCCCTACCACCTCAAGGCTTGCTTCCTCTACCTCAGCGTCTTCCGCGAGAGGTACGAGATCAAGCGGGGGCCCCTGGTGCGGCGATGGGCCGCCGAGGGGTTCGTTGGTGGTGGGCGGGAGTGGACCCCCGAGGAGGCCGCCGGCAAGTACATAGACGAGTTCGTTGGCAGGAGCATCGTCACACCCACTCGGGTCGCCACCAATGGCGTGGTTAGGTGTTGTAAGGTGCACGACATCATGCTGGAGGTGATGACAGCCAAGTGCGTGGAGGAGAACTTCATCTCCTTGTTGGGGAGCGTGACCAGCTACGGGCGTCACCAACATACCGCAGCAACGACAACTGGGCATGACAAGATCCGGCGGCTCTCTGTCCATGGCGCCCACATGCCGCAGGGGCAACAATCTAGGAGTGGTGGTGGTGATGAGGATATCTTTAGGTTTAGGAGGAGAAAGAAGAAGGGCGAGGGCGAGGGTCAGGACAACGTCTTGTCGTCCGTAGACTTGTCTTGCACCCGCTCGCTGTTGATGCTACGGTGCATCGAGAAACCACTGCCAGCGATTAGCTTCAAGCGCCTAAAGCTCCTCCGGGTGCTGGATCTCGAAGGTTGTCGTTGGCTAAGCAGCCATGACTTGGACGACATCTGCAAGCTCTCCCTCTTGAGGTACCTCAGCCTTAGGGACACAGGCGTGCAGCGGCTGCCACGGTCGGTCGGGAGGCTGAAACAGCTCATGACACTGGACGTCAGGGAAACCAATGTGAGGGAGTTGCCGGAGACGATCACCCGGCTAGGACACCTGAGGCATCTTCTATCAGGCAGGTACAGATACTACACAAGGAGCCACCGTGTCAAGCTCTTTGAGCCATTTGAGGCCGTGACAATACCACCTGGCTTAAGCGCCATGGAGTCCCTCCAAACCATTGCCCATGCCAACGTCGCGTCGAGCAGCATCGCCATGGCCGAGTTGGGTGACCTACCTAGCCTAACCAAGCTCTGCGTCATGAACTGTGAAAAGAGGCCTAGCAAATGGAAGCCATTCATTGTCTCCCTCAACAAACTCAGCTACTCCCTTCGCAGCTTGTCTATCCTCCACTGGTTCAACGAGGACGCTGGCCTCGAGGACCTCCTAGATCTAGACTCGCCACCCATCTTCCTTGAGAAGTTCTTCCTCTGGGGCAAGCTTAGCATGCTGCCTCCTTGGGTCTCACACCTTGGCAATCTGGTCGACCTCTCGCTCCGAGAGAACTTCCTCGATGGCAAGGAAGTCATCGAGCAGCTAGGCAAGCTCCCCAGCCTCCTCTCCCTCAAGCTCTACTACCAGTCATACATGGGGAGAGAGCTCCGCTTCCGGGAGAAGCTATTCCCGAGGCTCAAGCAGCTGATCGTGGACAACATGCCCAACCTTGATGAGCTTAGCTTCCAAGGGGGCGCCCCTGAGCTTGAGAGGCTCACGCTCGCCGTCCTCAAGGAGCCTGCAGATGGCATCTCCGGCATTGACAAGCTCCCAAGGCTCAAGGAGGTTGAGTTCTTTGGCCATGTCAACGTCGACTCCGTGGTGGAGAACATGGTAGCTGTGTGCAAGAGGCATCCAAACAAGCCGAGAGTTTACAGGGGAGATCGACCAATGGAGATGGACTCTGAATTGTCCAGCTGATACATTGCTAGCGACTGGGTATGTACATAACTGACCCTCTTTTATGCACCAATCAGTTCTACATTTATTATCCAGAAAAGACATGTAATTTTGGTTTCATAAACTATGCAGTTTCGATGGTAAGGAATACATCCGACTTCTATCCTAACCCCTCCGTCCCAAAAAAAAACCCAATCCTAGCTATGAATCTGGACATATGCGTGTCCAGGTTCGTAGCTAGGGTTTGTCTTATTTTGGAACGGAGTAGTAGGTACAGGGCACAAAATTCTGAAGGCACTGATCCTGAGGTCCGAAGATACGCCTGAGAGACACCTGCGACAGGGATGAGGGGTGAGGGATGAAGATCGTAACCATGGTTGCCTGAGGAGGCCTGGTGTTATCTGAAAGTTGGCAATTCAGTTATTACCATGCATGTCTTTGCCTTTGTTATCTACGTACTAGTAGTTCTGTTCTTGTGGCATCTGTAAGATTCTGTATCAGCAGTCGGAGTGTGTGTGTGTTGTTCCTTTGTGACTTTTATCTGGAAATCATTGCTAGTTTGCTACGTGAAGTGCCAGCAATGTTGCTCGTAAAATTTTGATGACATAAGTGCATTTCAGTAAACACTAGGAGATTTTTTTTTTTTGAACAAAGACATTTTAGAGGATATCTCACAAGTGAATAGGTGCATATCTCATAGACTCATCGTACTAGCAATAATTAATACCATTCAAGCCAATCACACGAATCAGCAAGGTCATTTTCAGCTCAAAGGTGGACAGAAGACTCGAAAATTCCAGAGACTGAATATAAACTAACATAATTTTTATGCTTCTAAAAGAAGATCATGTATACTGTTGTTTCTAAATTAAAGCTCAGTGTGGTGTACACAGGTCAGGTATTGCCAGAGGAAATGAGGGTCTGTTCAATGCAATTTTCAACTATACCATTTTTTAGCAAAGTTGCCTAAAAAATATTTTACGTTTAGTTTGTTGCCAAATTTGGTCAATACATAAGAAATCCTACCAAATTTTTGGCAATCATCTTGCCAAAATTTTAGCATTGCCAAAACTTGGTAAGGTTTATTTTGGCTTCAATCTGAACCGGCCATGACTAATAAAAGATTTTCATGCACGCTGTTTACTCGGAAAAAAAATTAAGAGAACTTTTCACGGAGCAGAAAAGCAAGATTCACTATTTATCTCAGAGCAACTGTGTTCCGAGGGTGTTAGACCTTAAAGGTTTTCCCTGGTAAGGACATATCTGCATATTTCTCTGGTAGGAAGGCTGAAAGAATTTGTTGCCAGTAATAAGGGGGACCAGATACATGGAGTAATAGCTTCTAAAAAATTGACCACGTGTTAAAATTGTTTGTTCAATCAACTACAGAATACCAAACAAGATTTTAGCAAAATTCCATGCGTCATTACCTTCTAGAACCAAACTTCTCGTTTGCCTAATTCATGAGTATTTCTTCAAGACCTGAACTAGATAGTGCTGAATCATACTTACGAATTGCACTTCTACTGAGCTCCTGGCACACAACTTTCAGTGAAAGAATCTACGACGGCACCGCATTGAACCCATCTCTTCATACTCTGATTTTGTAATGCACATTGATTCAAAATCAGGCCTGTGCGCCAAAAGAGATCCACCTCTCCAGGCACCAAGAATTGGGCTAGACAAAGCAACAGGATGTTAATGGTGAGTTGGTGACTATACATGTCCAACAGCGCACATGTGCAAAAGAGATAGAGTGGTACATACTCCTCCTGAGCAATTATCTTTACTTGGTAGTCATCAGGCACAAGAGGACGAAGTTCCTTTTCCCTGTGAATAGCAAACAATAAATCCCACACCCCTTGAGATGGTATTTCTGATGTACAAAAATAATAAAAAGATCAACTTACAATCTTTCGGTGAATCGAGGGAATAGCGTGCTTCCTCCTGTCAGGATAATTCTGGAGAGTGGAAACAAACCAACACATAGTAACATGGATGTATATTCAAATGTCAAGATAGGTTCAGAATTCAGACAATAAATAAATGATACCTCTCAAAAAGCACAGGTTGAAGATGTGGGTGGCAAGCTTGTATAGCACGAACTATGCACTCAGCAAGCCCAGCTTGATTCATACCTATGAACATGCACAGTAGTGAGATTAACAGAGCAACAATGAACAGCTCAAAGTACACATGACATTTTAGTAGATCTGCTGACCCAGATCATTTGGATGGAAAAGCATCTCTGGCACTAGGAACCTCTCATTGGTCAACACAAATTCCTGAATAGGGACAACCCAGTTAGATGATGCCAAATAATATTAAGCATGTAATTATAGCTCGAGATGTTACATTTTGACTTAGTTCAGGCTTTTTCTTATCCTCAAACTTGCTCCTATCGCTGTCAGAACTATCTTTTCTAACCGATTCTCCATTAGCAGGCAGAGAGCTGTATCTGCATGCCTCATCCAAGTCCTTCACAAACCCTTTCTTGTATGTTATACCATCAGGGAGAATGTAGGAGCATCTAAAAGGGTTGTCATTAGATGATAGCCTGCAAAATAATTGCATAGCATGTTTGTAACTTAGATACTAGGAAAGACACTACAAAAACTATTTAGAATTGAAACTTAGATGGATAAAAACCTCAACTGTATTCAACACGTGGACCAACTAATTATTTAATGAAAAACTATTACCATCTCAATCAGTGATTGTGCTGTCCCAGAAGTGCAATTCAAAGTTTCAAAATCTAGCTTCTAATAAAGGAAATACCAACCCTTCATACATACTCCCTCTGTCCAGGATTATAATGGATTATTCCCTATTTGGCACTAATTAAGGAAGAGAAAAGAAAGCATCTAGTGATATGTGGAAGTACACATTGGCACATTAAATGAGCTGCAGAATGTACCTATTTGGAGTAAACTATTGCTTTTGGCAGGAAAAAGAGCATCTAAGGACGGTGACTTGATCTCTGCTGTACTACTATCCCCTTGGGATAACCAAAATCCCCTATAATCATGGACAAACCAAGGGGCCATTATACACTATAATTGTGGACAGAGGGAGTACATATGAAACACAGAGCCACCTTTGTCAACTACAGCACTAAGTTCCAAAGATAAGATACTAAGCTATCTACATCTCATTAAGCTGGTTACACAAGCAACTCACTAAGAGTTAAAAAGATACACATTCTTAGCAGGACTTTCTGTGTGAAGGACCATTTGACCTTGAAGATAAACTTGAAATCAGGTTAAGTTTGAACCCTAAACAATAGTCAAGCATGTATCCATATGTGGTGGGATGAGAATGGCAACAGACCTGGCAAGACGAAGATCACCAGGGACATCAAGGGATACAAAGCATAGTTTTTCTTTTGCATCATCAATGAGGAGTGTTTCATCCATGACATTAAGCGAGCGATATGAAATGAGCTCTTTGAGATAGTTTGTGAGGGCCTTTCCACCAAGGTCCATGCGCCGCACAGCATAATTCAGTGTAAAGTTTTGAAGCACGGGAGATGCATGAGTGAAAGAGAAGCCACAGTCAACAACAAGGCTACATTGAGCTCGAAACAGTGATGGCTGGCGGCTAGCCTCATAAAGGTGAACAAGGGAAGGGGCATCTGCAACACAAAGAGATTTGAAACCAAGCTCCTCAAACACAAGCTCGTCGGTTGCATGCTGTAGAGCTGGAGGGTTGAACTGTGGTTCCACCAGTAGCAACGATGAGTTGTTAGGATCCACCTGCAGTAGGTTGCGTATAACCCGCTCCCACACCTCCCGTTGCACTTCTTGATTGATGAGATAGCCACGATCAATAGGACGCCTCAATGTCATGCCAGTAACATCAACATCTTGTGCCTGCAGCTGGTCAGCAACTAGCCATTTCTTGGCACCAGGGGGCTTGGCCATACAGTTGGGGACAACAGCAGTCGGATTCATGTCCCCACCAAATCCAGCCTTCAGAAGACCACCCCCATTGTCTAGCACCACAACACCTGATCCACCCGTCATTATATGCCACTCTCCTTTTTCCTCCTATTCTTGCCTATCCTTGGTCAAATGAAAATCAAACTGGTATGATTGGATTTACAAGCACTCCTACATAAATAAAACCACACAACAGATGGAAATGGTAAATTGCCAAGATTGAAACAGCTAATGCTAAATAAAATCAAACGAAGTAGCCATCATGTTTGTAATCGATACTCCCTCCGTTTCATATTATAAGTTAGAAAAAATTAGCAACATCTAAAACACCAAATTAGTTTCATTAAATCTAACATTGAATATATTTTGATAATATAATGTGTTGAAAATACTACTATGTTTTTCTATAAACTTGGTCCAACTTAAAAAAGTTTGACTAGGAAAAAAAATCAAAAAGACTTATAATATAAAATGGATGGAGTAGTTGCTTACGTAACCTGGGAAAATTTTGCTAAAGTGTAACATGAAAGAACAATACATAACATCCATATCTCAACCAACCATGGAACCAATCAGGAAAAAGGAACTCGGTTGTACCAAAAGCAATGCATAACATCTACATACAGCACGACAGACCACCAAGTATTTTAACCCTGAAAACATTGGCGGAAGCTTGATGCGACCAATATAGTTCCAACAACAGTTAATAGTACAGAGGCGGAGCTTCATGGAGACCAACCTGGGTGTTGCCCCCTAAGCTTTGGCAGCAAACACATATATACTTAACAAGTATCTAGTAAGAAAATTTATTCTGCTCAATTGATTAGCAAGTGAAGAGGGCAGACGCTTTCTTGGAAGTTTGGTGTTCAAATCCTGAGAAGTCCATTCTTTTTCTTCAGTTTAATTGCTTACTAAATCATTTTCCTCCTATGGATGACAAACATTTTTATCTTCATAAAATAGCTCTCTTAAAACCTGTTAATTTACAATAACTTTGATATGTTGTCTTTTATAACTTGAGTGATCCTTTTCCACCTGTTTAACAGCTATACTTAGGTGTAACATATATTTTTTCTTAACAAAAACATGCTTGGAAATTATTTTACAATATGAATAGCCCTTCTATAAATTCTACTTCTGCCATTACCAACATTTCCACTCTATAATAGCTGGTCCCATCTAGAATCGCTCTCAAGCTCCGCCACTGTAGACCTTTGCAAATCGGGCTTATAAGAACGCGACCCTCAGCCAACGAATCGTCACTGCATCGGCATCTGGTTCAGCAAACTGCGCATAACAAAGAAATGCTAAGTTTCAAACCAACTGTTGATAGCAAGACGAGAAGGGGTTCTATGTGCAACAGAAGTACAAAAGCCACTGTTTCTCTCTTCTTCTTCTTCTTCTTCTTTTTGCAGAATAGGCGTTGGAGATGAGCACGCATTACTTCTACCCGAGTTTACAGATTCAATCAACTTGCTCGAAGTGTGTGACTTAAGCATAAAAGCAATAAAACGACCCCCGTATGGCTTACTACGCAATTAGGTATTCTCGAAAATGCGATATGGCGAAAGCGAAGACTAAAGAGGAATTTACCCCCCAGTTACCTCGCGCGGACTAGCCGGTGGCGTGCGCAGGCGCCGCTCACATACGTACGGCGGCTGATGGCGGCGCCTACGCCGCTACCCCATCGGGGAAGGGCGGCGGTGGAGCTAGCTGCTAGCCAACCTGGGGGCGGCGCTCCCACGGCGAGGAAGGAAAGGGGCGGCGGGGTGTCCGTGGCAGCGGTGGAGTCGGCGACGGTGGGCACCGCGGGATGCGCGGCGGCGAGGGTGAGGGCGGCGGCGGCGCGGGTGAGGACGCTGTGGCGGAGGGGGAGTAGCGTTTCGGGGGAATCGGGGGACGCGCCGAGGAAACGGAGGGTGGCGCGGTTGCCCCAGGGGGTGGTTTTAGGGGTGAGATTACATCTGGGCCGTTGGATAAAGGCTTTGTTTATATCGCGAAAAAAAATTTATGTGCCATATCGGACGTTTGATCGAATATAAAAAGAGTTCTCGAATACGAATGAAAAAACTAATGTCATAACTCACCTGAAAACCGCAAGACGAATTTATTAAGCTTAATTATTCCGTCATTAGCACATGTGGGTACTATAACACTTATGGCTAATTATGGACTAATTAGGCTCAAAAGATTTGTGTCGTGATTTCTATACAAACTGTGCAATTAGTTTTTTTATTTTATCTATATTTAATGCTCCATGTATATGCCCAAAGATTCGATGTGACGTTTTTGGTAAAAAAAAATTGGGGAACTAAACAAGGGCATAGTATAGAGCATATGAGCGGTTAGATCTGTAAGACGTAAGAGCGTAAGAGTATCACCAACAAAAGTGTATAATTCACCCCCAAACTTTCATTTTTAAGTTTTCAAAACTGAAAATAGAAAGATAAAAAACTAATCTTTTCGAGAGAAAACCTAAATTTAATTTTCAAAAACTTGAAGTGAACCATTATATTAAACTAAAAAGACATTGTTTTGCTTCGTACCCGCGCGTGAGAAGGCTCGTGCGACCATTCAAGCCAACTGCGATGAGGGGGGGGGGGGAGGGCGGTGCCCACCCACTACCTCGCGAACCGCACAAAAGAGGCGGTCGTACACCATCTTTACTCCTCTTCATGTTGTCGCCGCCACCTCCGTTGTTAAAGTCGGGGGCTCTCTCTATCATAAGATCTGGGTAGAGTTTAGGCGAGACGGCACCACCAGCGATGGAGCTCTGGTGGGATCAACGATAGGGAAACTATTCTGTCGCCGCATATCTCACCTCGTCTATCTGCCTGCCCCGCTTCCTCTACGCCCTTTTTTCCATATCCCCCTTCCCCCTTCCTTGTCGATCATCCTCGTGATGGACAACCGCGTCCACGAGCACGTGGTTGAGACCACGGTGCATGGGACGGTGTGTGTGCTGAGCCAACAAGGTCCTGCCACTTGTTGGTGTGGGAAAAAAATGGAAGAAAGAAGAAACAAAACAGGAAAAAAAAGATGTATGGAAAATGTGACGGCCGTGGCACAGTTCCAATTTTATAATTTCAGTAGCATGATTATGAATAGACGAATTACAATGGCATTTCATGAAATGACATATTTGCAATGGCATGGATCTAATTAATCCATTTTATAATGGCATTTTTTTTCTTTTTGAAGCAGCTATAGATAATCCTTCTATCCCAAAATATAACGCACACCACTACTAACACAAAAACTAAAAAAAGAAATTAATCGTCTCTCGAGTCAGATCACCTCAAAGTAATATGATTGGAGAGTTATATTACGAGACATGGATAAAAAATTATTATACCTTATATTAGGTATATTTTCGGAGGGATGGATGAAGTATCTATCTATTCAACCTTGAATACTTCTAGCCTTCGCTAGGTTCCGTCTGATCAATTGATCTCCTCTGAAAAAGAGACGATCTATAATGGAGACAGCAGACAGGACATGAAGCAGAAATCAGCAGCCCCAAACTCCCTTACCTTGGCATGTTTCTCTACATAGTTAAAATGCAGAAAGAAATCAGATCCCCAAACACGAATCTCCGCAGAGATCCGACGGTATAACATGTTGAATATTCATGCAAGTACATTTGGCATGTTAAGCAACCAAAGAGTGGTGACTTGAGAAGTATCAACATAGGATTTCACATTCACAAGCTGTATGGCATAGACCCACGGTTCCCTTGAGAAGTTACACGATCAGTATCGTATCATCACACTAAGAACAACAGGAACAAAAAGATAGTGTAGCGTCTTGTCATCGATGTTAGGAACAAGTTCCAGCCTATGTCCCGATAGAAACGGAAGGGTGCACGTTCACTGTTTTCTTATTGAACACAAAGTACATAACTACAGTTTAATGTGGCAAGGTTCACTGGCTGCTCGATTCATCATGCTCTTGTTGCATCTGGTTCAGCACAAATGCCCCTTCAAGGTTCTTGTGGACCTCGGCTTTGAACTTCTCCTCCTTGTTTCCTCTCTTAAGTTTCATCAGAATATCAAACTTTGCGAAGTCTTCAACAACCTGATTGATAACCATATCAGCAATAAGTGAACTATGAGCTCAGCGTTATTAAATTAGATAAAAAAAGAAAAGAGAATCTTTGGATGGATGAATTCGCAATAGCTGACCTCTGCCTTTGCACGAACGATCTCAAGAAGTTCATATGGAAACAGGGAGTTTGACCTCTGCTGGATTGATTTCACAGCATGGTCTGCAGCATCTTTGACTACAGGATCATGTACTGGAACATCACGCCACCCAGGCTCATCTCCACCTGAAATTTCATTGAGTTCAATATCAGGTTTAGGAGTTATAACAATATCTCGTATCCAGCTCAAGCGTGTGGTCAACTTTCAACATCAATGAATCGGCACCTGAAGAAACTATCACATTCTAATTAGCCACTTTGTATCATATGTGTTGACATTGACATCTGCCACGTTTCACTGGAAGGAAAACATATTCAAATAGGTAGAAGGATGCATAGCGTGCCTTGGGGTGCTCAACCCTCTTCGAACTGGTAGAAGAAAAACCAGGCACCAGGCTTGCATGGCATCATGTCAGCATTTGACATATGCATGGATAGCGTGTACAGGTGTGTGCAGCCCTAATTGTGCCCATTTGTTCACAGATTATGGTAACTACACTCTTACAAATACAATATAATTAGAGCATGTCTTTACTACAAGTAGATGCTGGGACACACCTCTTCACTCCCTCAAAAATATTATGGAATGTAAACTCTTATGAACACATATGCCAGAAGGGGAGGAACTTCTTTTGCTTTAACCCCTGTGGCACAGGTGTAACATTCTGCTGTCTGAAACTAGCTTATGAAGAACTGACAAACATATAGACGTACAGCAAAACTTCTAACACTCAAACAAATAATTAGTGTGAGAATCCTTGAGCACTCTTTCTAGCTGGTCTGGTGATCTAATTGGAATTCAAAATGCACTATATAAATATAAGCATGTAATGCTACTGCTATCCATGCTACAAATGAGATTATGCCCAGTCCGCTGAAGACCACATGAATGCAAAACAAACATTATCACAGGTACCCTATAATAGAATTCTACAAGCATAAAAACAGGAGAACGAACTAACTAGACACTGTATTTTGTGAATATTATTTTCTCATGAAATTTTACATCTACATAAGTTCTTCTAAACATACCAGTACCACCCAATGATACATTAGGTGATAATGCAATATTGAAACATAATAGTGGGATTATGATGCAGAAATACAGGGCGTGTGTGGTGATAGGCAAGCAATTGTAATCAAATCTTCATGCACTCATGCTCATGCAGTGAGGTGTTGAACATACACATGCCGCCATGATTGGGCGGTTGTTCAAGCAGCATAGCAGAGTGAACATAGAGATCAGGAAGGAGCAAGTTATGCCAAAATAGAAATAGAGCAGGGGTATGTCACCAGAATATAGATCGAGCATGGCATGCCAAAGTTTTAGAAGGACATATTAGCAGGGATCAGCTTACGCAGGATGCTCAAATATATAACTACGCAACCCAGCAGCATAAAATTGAGCTACCAAGTTATACCCACCAAAAATAAGAAGAAGAACTTCAAAAGAATATAAGAAGAAGAAAACTAAAGAAAACTAAGGGTTGGACTAATTACCTTTTAAGTTCAACAGGGCATATATAACAAACTCAACTAGACATGAATGTGTAACTAACAAACAAAATAAGAAACTAAACAAAAACATAAAGGTTGAGCTTGACACATTACAACTTGTGCTCTCTGTATGTAGAATCAAATGCTTGGTAACAACAACTCAGATCACTATTAACTAAATGGAGTCAACAGCAAACCATTAACCATGCCACAGCTATCCAAATTCAGTAAAAGAGGTTTTTAGCAGAGGACGACAAGAATTCATATAGTTACCTGCGGCTACGAGTTGTCAAATTCCAAGCTATCACAGAATCCAACCGTCACTCATTCCCAATAGAAATGTATTTCAAGCTATACATGTAGAAATGTTGTAGAATTGTCAACATTTATGCGAGTTGAGGAAATGTTGGCAATTCCTTGTGCAGGAAATTGAGAATCCAACCGTCACTCATTCCCAGTCGATGATCTCGACTGTACACTGTCGTTTTATCCAACGAAACTATTCCATAGATGACTAGGCATTTCTACATACACCTCGTCATCACCACCCATGCCCAATCCCCTCCCTATGCAGAATCACAAGCTAGCGTGCGAGCAAGCACGCAATACCTCAAAACAAGCAAAGATTAGAGGCAGGCGACAAGCGAGATCAGTGGGAGCGAACCTTTCTTGGCGCCGAGGTCGGCGTTGGTGAAGGTGGTTGCATCCCCAGTGTGGCGGAACTCCTGGAGCTCCTTGAAGTCGAGCCACGGCTTGACCCAGACCTTGGCCTCGTACACCTTCTTCCTCCCCGCCTCGAGGGCCTCGAGCGTGAGGTGGTGCAGCGTGCCGGCCACCACCTGCTCCTTCGCCTCCACCACCCGCACGAACTTCAGCAGCGCGTTCTGCAAGCACCACACCCAGAGAACCCTCACAAGTTCAGTACCCACAAAATCGTCACTGGGGAGGAAGCGAGAGAGAGTTTGGGGGGGGGGGGGGGGGGGGGGGGGGGGCTTCACCTCGCGCTTGTTGTGCTCGTCGACGGCGAAGCGGGCGAGCGCGTCGGTCTCGACGCTGTTGGCGGCGGAGGGGGCGTCGTGCGCGCCGCCGAGGACGTGGCCGGCCATGGCGAGGGACGCGGAGCCGACGAGGAACAGGGCGGTGGCGGCGGCGGCGATGGCGAGGAGGAGGAAGAGGGGGAGCGGAGCGGCGGAGGAGGCGGGCCGCGTCGTCGCAGCAACGCGCATCCCAAACTTTCCCTTTGTTGCGGTTTCGCTCTTGGGGCTTGCGGCTTCTTTGCTTCGTGCGGGGGGTTTCTCTCTTTGCGACGAACGGGGATGACGGTTTTGCCTGTTGAGGCGAGTCGATCTAGACAGAGAGAGAGAGAGAGTTGAGAGCGGTGGCGGGACACGTGGCGGGGAAGCGTGCAGGCTACGCCTACGCGGCGTCGATTCGGACGGTGGGGCGTGGGGCCCTCCACCCGTACTTGGGCCGGAACTGGATCTCCGACCGACGTGCGGCCCACATGTATTGGGCCGGACGGTATCGCGTCCTCACGGTGGCCCATATATGAATGCGGCCTATGCGTATGGATGCAAGCGTGCCAATCCACAAACCGCTTATAGATCAGACTAGAAAAGTAGCGCGCCGTTTGGCGCTCCACTGTATATAACCTATATTATTATCATTTAGAGTGTGTTTAAAACCTCCAAATTTCATAGGATTTATTAAAAGTTAGTTCAATTTTCATCGATTATTGTATTCTTGCACATCATCTTACGAGCATAATCTTCTACAATATTCAGCAACAATTACATGTTAACATGTATTTGTGCTTATTTGGGATTTCGTATTTTGCCTCATAATTATCTTGATGATGAGATATACTCTTCTTTTCGGCTATAAATTTGTTTGATTTGATGGTATCTAGAGTTGTTCTCACGAAGATGGCAGTGTAGATCCTCCCTGCCATAAGTAAACTCCTGATATACATGTGTTTAAAGATTCGATATATATTTATTTAATTAGTTTTTCTTTTTATCTTTAAATCTCTATACATGTATTCAAAGATTTGATGTGATGTTTTTGGGAAAAGTTTTTTGGAACTAATCAGAGTAAGCATCTCAAGAACAGTTCACCTAGCACCTCTGCATGCATTGATTAGAGTTATTCCCTCCTTGCTGGTTCAAAAAGGGAAGCTGTAACTAATTCATGCGAAGTGTAAATGTTAGTCAGGAAAGGTAAATAGTAGCAAACATGCATGTACTAACTCGGAGATTTACAGGAAAATGATCATTATGAGAACAACCTTCTTTCTGAAAGCAAACAATTAGCTTTCTAGAAAAATAAGTGTTTGTAAATCAATGTGGTATTATCAGAGTTTGACAAATATGTAAGCATTCAATAATCTTATTACTATTGATGATTTTCATGCAATCATGCTTGGGAAAAACTCATGCAGTAAGCTAAACCAGGCAAGCTTCCTAATGAGTACCATAATAATTTTGGAACAATACAAATTGAAATTCACTCAGCATTACTTTAACAGAGTAACATTACACTTTGTTGATTCATTTGCATTCTAATCAACAGCCAAAATGGATATTTACATTGATATAGAAACAATGAAGTCAACTCATATTGCAATAGATGACTATATAGCAATAAACTATATCCAATAAAATTCAAGTCTACTTGACATCTTGCTGATAATTGATGTCGACATTCTCTCACAACACATTAGAAAAGATAAAGAGATACTCTGAAATTAACAATTACAGCAGTGGGAGTGTGAGCAAGCTGATCTGAGATAAAGAGATACTCTGAAATTAACAATTATAGCAGTGGGAGTGTGAGCAAGCTGATCTGCTTACCATTGTTTAAGATGACTTGATACTATGATTAATTTTAGAATACAAAGCAAATAGAAATAGAATATGTTAAAGTAGGTTCTCGTGTATTTTGTAGGACAACTATTAAATTATGGCGTAACATATGAAAAACAGAAAGAAAAATAGTAGCATGGGTTAAATGTCAAGCAAACAACGCATGGCTTCATTGTAACAAAAGAAAGGATTTCCATCCGTTCAAGTGTATTAGTGAAGATGCATGGGGAGTTTCAAGGTTTTCTAAAGCACGTTGAATACAATTCGTAATTTCCCTTCAGCACTTTCAGGTGTTTTCACCAACAAAAAGACCCCTGATGAAGTGCTCAAACTGAATGTTCAGACAATTCAACCTAGTTCCCAGTAAAGAGAAAATGAATTTTAATATTTCAATTTATCCATAGTTCAGTAGACTTGTGGGGGTACCTTCTTCCATGTTCTACTGGTGTTTGATACTGTACTAATGGTATTTGCTAAATTGAATTAAAAAACTAAAGAGACTAAGATAAATGGCTATCTATCAATAAATCGTCGTGACTTCTTACAATAAGATAAGTAAAGAAGACAGTCTATTATCAAGTTCAAATTATCATGAAATACTTACCAAAACAGAAATAACAAGGCACTACAAATTAGTTCGGTACTTCGGTTTTTCTTTCCTATGTTAATGCCCGTTGACATTCTTCACCCTGTTAAGATTCTGAGGTTTCGAAAAACTGAAATAAAATATAATATCTCAGCTGATATAGCATTTTAACATATTGGGTGAGACAGTAAATTTAATATTTTTTTAGAATTTGATGGAGTAAGTTTGTTGACTAAGAACTGTCAAAAATGATGCAATTTACTCCATTCTGAAGTCAGAACATATGTTAGATGTGGAGAATCTACAAGACTCTGTAAAAAGGACATAAACATGGGCTAGCATTGTTGTTGTTGTTGGTCAGGCAGCATAAAAAGGGTGTGAATTATATGTACTTATGTACCACTGAAGTAGACTGATCAACATTTTGGGTTAGTAACAAGGAAATGAATGATTAAAGTGCCCTTAGCATAGATAATTATGCACCACTATGATAGACTGATCAATGTTTTGGGTTGCTACATAAGAAATTAATGACCTATAGGGCTAGGAATGGCATAATACTCAGAGAAACAATACTTGTAATGGTAGATACAGTTCAGTTCATTTTTGTCAAGAAAGGTAAACCAGCCTGTTTCTTTGTCACTTGGTCTGTTAGAGCAATATAGGTACCTTTGCTGAAGCAACTAAACCTACGGAAAACAAAAATGTCAAAATCATCGAACGTGACTACTTACTTGAGAAACATGTAGGTGAACCATATTTTTGGTAGGTAATACATAGAGATAGTTCCGAAAATGGCAATAACAAACGCTTAGGAAAAAAGAACTTTAATGAATGGTATGCTGCATTTAACCCACTTAGGTATACAATCATGAAATTGTAGATCACAATGAATCAAGAAGACTAAACACCTAGATAGAACTAAAAATCAACATACATATGAACATTTCAGTGTAATTCACTCTCACCCATGTCGCGAATGTCTTGTCATCCTGCTCCTTATGGGCTGTGGTTGAGAGACCCTGGCTGAACCTTTGCACACATCTTGAAATAAGAATCAATAAAAAATGAAGATTGGAGTCAAGCAGCAGACGATCTGAGTAAATAGTGACAAGGCAAACGATGATTGATTAGCTGAATGCATAAATCAGTCGGTTGTCGGAGTAGGAGCACCGAGCGGCCGGCAACACCGTGAGGAGTAGGAGGATGCTCATTGCTCAGCCCAACAGATGAGGAGGATGTGCCGACAACCTCACCGCTGGCAGCAATGCCAGCTGCCGGAGTCGGAGCACAAGCGGACAACCGCTGGGGTTTGCTTTTTTTTTTTCTATCTAAATATGTATGTATACGAAATTTGGTGCAGTCTGAAATAGAACCGCCGGCGGCATGGATCAGGGCAGCGGCAGCTAGCAAAGAAGGCCGTCCTGGCGAGAGCGAGGAGAAAGATGATAGCGGCGGTGCTGAGATCCGCGTACTCTCTTCGACCCGTTCATCTTCCGGATCTGACCGAACTTGGTCTCATGGCCCTATGGATACCACCATCGGCTCGGCCTCATCAAACGCGGCGTCGCTTCCACTGATACCTATCTCTGCTACCGTGCCGATGGAGGCCACCTTGGGGCGACACCACGCACAGCGCCGGGCGGAGGTCGAGGCACGCGACGTCTTCACCGCGTCGGGGGACTTCAACCTCACGCTGCTCAACGAGCTCGAGGCCCAGGCCGTCGGGGAGCGCCTCATAGGGTGCTGCAAGGAGCTCAACCCCGCGGATGGGGATCATGGGGAGGTGATAGGAGCGGAGCTGACGAGTCGCCGGTGGCAATGGGGAGATTGGCGATTTCTCTGGAATATTCGTTGCTCTGCTAGATTTCTTTTTTTTTTGTGTGTGTGTGTTTTTTTGTGGGGGAAAGGGCTGGGCTGCGGAAGGGCGAAGGCGAGGAGGGCAACGTGGCGGAATTTTAGAGGAGTTAACCCTGAATCCTGGTAGTGCCACGTGGTCCAATAAGAAGCCATGGCCAAGACCCTAAATTCGGTTTATTAGATTAGATTAGTAAGTAACCCACGAATTACCTACTAATTTGAGCAATAAATGGATTTATGGATCGACTTAGAGCAGGTACAATAGCATGCTTTAAGCCAGCTATAAACATATTTTAAGGAGATAAAAGGTGAGAGAGAAAAGCAACGTGCTATAGATTTGTAGCCAGCTGTAGCACGGACTCCAAGACGCAGTGTGTGTATTACAGATGGGACCATATATTAATAGTGTAGTATGTAACTATTGTATGAATTGGCTATTAAATTGACTATAGATGATTTGGAGCGAGTAGTTGGCTATAATGTTAAACTTGCTATTACTTGTATCTCTAAGTGTGGCAAGCCGGGCCACGATGCAAAAACCTATAGATTATCACTTTAAAATAAGTAGGTTTGCGGGTCGGCCTACGTGCATCCCTACCTATGTCTATGTGCGGCTGATAAATGTTGGGCTGGAATGGAAATGAGGCCTACATGTGGCCGAGAAATGTTGGGCCGTAACGGTATAGCGTCCAACGTGCGGCCCATACTGTTGGCCCGGGACGGGATCGCCGCCTACCTCTGGGCCATTAGTATTGGGCCGAAACAAGATCGTGCACTAACATAAGGCCTAAGAATAAGTTCACCGGAGGTCCCTCAACTTAACAGCGAGATTTTTTAACGTCCCTTAACCGCAAAACCAGAAATGTATATTTACACAAACCGTGCACACAAGTCCTGTATATATGGGTTTTTTCGCTGACATGGCATCTAGTCAGCAAAAATAAAAATAAAAAGTAAGTGGGCCCACCTGTCAGCTAAACATCTTTTTTCTTCTCTTCTCTTCTCTTTTCTCTCTTCTGTCTTCCCTTCTTCGGGCCGGCGGCAGGCGGAATCAGCGAGCGCGGCAGCAGAGCGGCGGCAGGCGGCGGGCGGAGCGGACGGCGGGCGAGCGCCGCGGTGGAGCGGAGGCAGCGGCGGGTTGCGGGCGGAGCGGACGGCGGGCGAGCGCGCCGCCGCCGTTGCTGCCCCTTCCTCCGCTCGCCGCTTATCGCGTGACGGCGCCAAGGCAGCTGACTGCGGCGGGAGGGAGGTGCGGACGGCGAGAGCATGTGCGCAGGCGACGACGCGGGCACGGGCACGTCCATCGCCGCGGCAGCGCACCGGACTGGACTGGCGTTGGGGGAGGGTGCTAATGTGGTCGAGGTCGTCACTGCCCAGCGACTCCTGTCCCATGGATCGGCCAAATCTGCGATTCTTGGCTGCCGCCGTCGCCGCACGCCCTAGTCCGCTTCGCCAACGGCTTCTCGGTGGTCTGCAAGGGTGGCGCCCAGCAGCTGCGATGGCAGCGACGAGTTCGACAAAGCCATGACCAGCATCGTGCTCACCATCAGGTGTCAGGTTAAAAGTGCGGTGGAAACGGCAGCAACAAGAACAAGAAAAGAAAATCAGACTTTTTTTCTTTCCCCTCGTACTGATCTTGATTCAGTGAGGCTTCGAGGGGCACATAGAGAAATCCACACAGAAAGCCACAAGAACTCTCCAAATAAGACCAAAACTTACAATCAGTTGATTAGTTCTTGTAGTCGGGAAGATGAACGAATCAATTAGAAAATCCAATCAATGAAGATGAGCGAATGGGTATAAGAGACTAGGGATGGGTCATGGGGCCATGGGGGTACACATCGCCATAGCACAGGACTTGTCATCACCGGCTTGTCCGCGCGAGCGCGCTGCCTGGGCGCCATAGGTGGAGGAGAGCTCTGCCTTTGCCTCTGCAAAACAACATGGAGTGGCGGGAGGAAGGAAGGCGCAGCAATGGCGGAGGTCCGCCACCACGCTCGCCCGCCGTCCGCTCCGCCGCCGCGCTCGCCGATTCCGTCCGCCGCTGGCCCGAAGAAGGGAAGAGAGAAGAGAGAAAGGAGAAGAGGAGAAGAAAATAGACGTGTAGCTGACAGGTGGCCCCATGTATTTTTTTTATTTTTTTTCTGAATAGGATGCCACATCAGCGATACCACCTATATATACTATCATAGGACTTTGTGTGTACGGTTTGTGTAAGTTTAGGGATACATATTTCTTATTTTGTGGTTAAGGGATTTTAAAAAATCTCGCTGTTAAGTTAAGGGATCTCCGGTGAACTTATTCCCAAGGCATATAAGCATTGGGTCGCAATGGGCTCGGGATGAACGGTCCAGATTAGCTGGTTTTGTTTTTATTTTATTTGATACATTTTTAGCTGGTTTTGGTTGCTAGTTTTCTACCGCTTGTCGAAGTTGACAATTAGCGGGACGAGCTTGTGAGTTGTGCCTACTCAAATCAACCGCTGATCGCAAAGATACATCAACTATAGTATTAACTATATGTATGCACATTCTTTCTCAAAAAAATGAAGATCAAACATGTGTGCGTTCTCCTCAAAAGGAAGAAGGGGACAAAAACAACAGGAGCCATGGCTAAATGATTGAGTCACCGTCGTCATCAACCATCGATCTCCCTCCAAAAGTTCACGTGGCGCCGATCAGTTATTCGATAATCATGCATCCCCGACAAGCACTGACAGTGCATCTGGGCTCATCCAACTATTCAACTCCAGATCTCTGCGGCTTAATCAGCCAATGATGTGTTAGCTTAGCTGCATTGCAGAGCCGCAGGGGCATAAAGCACCGGGCTGCAAACAGCCTCGTGCTAATTCCAAGATGTTTAGGTTCGATCCATCATCTACCTTGATCTCCATGTCGTCGCCAAGACAGCACGACGTACTGTATAGTACATACGCCTCGATCGATCTCTGATTAATCTGGATCGCCTCCTGCCTAATATAATCCGATATTCCTAAATGCATGATGATGCATCATTAGCTTTACGTCGACCCAATCAGAGGACAATCCATGTATATATGCTCTGTCAACCATAAGTACTACCTACCTTCGCCCTACTGAACACCACCAAGCAACGTCATGCCCCACACCTGAATCATCTCATCTCATCTCTTCTCTGTAGCACATTAATCCATCTCTGTTTAATTAGCTTGTCCTCGATCGAAACAGGGGGGCAAAATCCGTATTACAAATGTTAACAGAGCTTAGCCAGAATGGAAATGCCAACCCGATGTACTTTTTCAGAAGCCCCTTGCACGTCTAAACAACCAGTGTCATTAATACTTAACCTTATCGCCGATTTCCCGGCCATGTTCACCTTGTTCTCTCCCTTGTTTTACTCACTAATCCTACGTGCCGCTAATGACTATAATTAACCTGTCGTCTCCTCGGATTCCTTCCTTGCTCCACGTAGACGACGGGCACGGGGCACCTGTCATGCAAACTGCAAAGCTAGCTTGGCAGGCAGCGTGCAGAGATCCATGGAGCCCAACCATATTCTGCTCCCTAATCTCTCACTCTCACACACAGACACACAGTCTCGCTCGCTACATGGCTACACCACGTACTACTGCTGCCTCCTGCACATGTGTTCTCCTCGTCTCATGTCATGTGCCGCATGATCCTTCTTCTGGCTCTCTGCAATGGCCTCCAATCAAGAAACAGTTCAGTCACGTACTAATCTCTTAGTCCCAAAATACGATCATCTTTACTTCCTCCGTCTGAAAAAACCAACCTAAAAGAAAATGTAACCCCTCCTAATACAATGAATCAGGACGAATGGTTATTCTAAGTTGGGTTTTTTTAGACGGAGAGAGTAGTTCGTAAAGAAATACGGTTGATGAGTGTATTGGTAAGGATATTAAAGAAATAAAATTCATCGATTTGTCGACCGGGATAGATAGAGAAAAGAAAAGTGAATTTATTTTGGAACAAATGATATAACCTAAAAATGAACTTGTTTTGAGACGGAATACTTTCTCCCGTTTCCTAAATATAAGTATCTCTAGAATTTAAGTTTTTACACACATCATAGTTATTTTTAGATAACGATTCAAATGTACAGGAGTCTAAAGCATTTCCAGCCAATAAGATGTTTAAGAGGAGGATTCTAACCAATTTGAAATCTAGCTAAGATGGTTGAACGGAAATTTCCGTTAATCAATCTAGAGATTCTCATAATTAGGAACAAAGAGGTACACAGTTTAGCACCACTAGTTAATCATGGAGGCGACAGCAAGTAAGGCAGCCAGTGCCGGATGCATGGCTCCACGTCCATGAGGGTGTGTAGTTAATTATATTAGTACTTAATCCGGGGTCTAATTAGTCGTCCTAGCTACAATTAGTCCCTGGAATCTTGACCAGTTGTGTGTACCTCTGCTCTGTCCTATGCATTAGCACGACGGGGACACCGTCACCATATGCGTGCTGCAAGCCTGCAGTATACGGTCCAAGTTGTGTTCAAACCAAGCAATCTCTGAACTTTTTCAGGAACAAGCTAGCTACTACTAGTTGCTAATGTGTACATGCAGTGTGAGCTAAGATGGATGGATGGATAGATCCAGCTTGGTTAGCTGACTAATTATTAATGGCAACTGCTGTCTGGTGGAGCATGCACTGGATATAATGATATCTATATGATACGTATCACACAATGCAGCTAGGACCAGAGTAATTTAGATAAACTAAATGCTTAGGCCATTAGTCCTAGCCGACGAGCTGGATTAGCTAGCTTGACGTGTGCCTTGACCTTTATTGGATTCCCTCGGAGAGAGTTCCATTGTTGTCTCTTGCCCTCTCTTCCTACATTCTAAAGACTTGGATAGAGTAAAAAGTTGTGTTGATCGTAAGAGTCGGGTTTTAGATGATCATGTTTTTTTTTCTTAACGACGGTCGGACACGCTTAGCGGCGGCCGGTTCGATGCTAGCTTTCTCCTAGATATGTGTGTTGGCACTGTCGGTGTGTGGGTAGTGATATATTTTTTTCGTTTTACTGGTTATAACCTTTCAGGGTTATAATCTTATAATTTTCTTCTTGCTCTATCAATTAAACTTCACACCGTTTAGTATCGAGTTGTAAAAAAAAATTTGATCCCCTCATGCTCTAGCTTGATCGCGTGGCTACACGAACTACGTTCCAGTCCTTTTCTCCAACAAGAGTTGGATGAAGATTAAAATTTTCGTGGCACGCTTTTCAAACTGCTAAACAGTGCGTTTCGTGTGAAAACTTTCTATATGAAAGTTGCTCTAAAATATCATATTAATATATTTTTTAAGTTTGTAATAATTAAAACTCAATCAATTATACGTTAATATCACCTTGTTTTACGTAAAAAACTTAATCTTCATCTGCATCTTCATTTTTATTTTCAGGAGAAAAGAACACCACTGTACTGACGTACATATACAGGGTATATCATGCTAATTACGAGGAGTAGGTGAGACCACCTAGGTAACTTGCATATATAGCTTAAAAACGAAATGGGCTTTCTGTAAAAAAAAATCAACACCGACTGTACCATTTTACACTCTCAAACTCTTATGTTTGTCTAAAATACACCCCTAAACTATAAAACTGGGTATAATACACCCTTGAACTTTTCAATACCAGACACTTAACCTCCGGGGCTGTTTTTACCGTGGTTTTGTAATCGGATTCACGTCAGCCCTTGCCACGTCAACCTACAAAATAATACTATGGACCAAGCCCATATTCTCTCTCTCTACTTGCCTTGTTGTGCTTCTCTCCGTCGTCGCTGCTCTCCTCGCCGACGACTACGCACAAAGGCTTTTGCCGGCGACCGTATCCGCAACCCCAGCAGCGCCGCCGCCCTCGCAGCAGCTCCACGCCGCTGCAGCCGCCGCCCTCGCCGCAACTCCACGCCGCCGCATCCGCCGCAGCCGCTGCCCTTGCAGTCGCTCCATGCCGCCGCCGTAGCCCTCACAGCCGCTCCACGCCGCCGCCCTCACAGCCGCCGCCGCCGACGGTCTATGAGGGAGAGAAGCACAACAGGGCAAGGAGAGAGAGAGAGAGAATATGGGCTTGGCCCATAATATTATTTTGTAGGTTGACGTGGCAAGAGCTGACGTGGATCCGATTATAAAACCACGGTAAAAACAGCCCCGGGGGTTAAGTGTCCGGTATTGAAAGTTCAAGGGTGTATTATACCCGGTTTTGTAGTTCGGGGGTGTATTTTAGACAAGCATAAGAGTTTGAGGGTGTAAAATAGACTTTTCCCTTATTTTTATTTGCTGACTGGACTTCCACATCAATGCCACGTAGGCGAAAACCAGCTGAAAAACCACTCGAGGGTGTAAAGTGAACGGTATTAAAAGTTCGAGGGTGTGAAATATCCGGTTTTAGAGTTTTGGGTGTATTTTAGACAAAACGAAGAGTTGGAAGGTGTAAAATGGACTTATCCACAAACGTAATTATAGGATGTAATCCCTTGCTATGCCATGTTTATATTCTTACGGTAAAACTTTTCTCATAATCTCCGTCTAAATTCACATCAAGACTATAAGACTACTAATTTATTTTCCTGAAATCCGAAATCAATAATTAACAAGTTGTACTTAACTGCTTAGACTCTTCGTTTAATCTAACCATTATAACTAAAAAAAGCAATATATTTATCATATGATTAAAATTATAATATTTATAATAGTTTATGCAACATAGGGATTGGTGACCAGTACTCCTTCCGTGTCCAACTTTGATTGTCCATCTTGTTTGATTTTTTTATGATTAGTATTTATGTTATTAGATGATAATTGATAAAGCATGAATAATATTTTATGCATGTATTATATTTTTCTAATTTTTTTCAAAATAAATGAATAATACGAATGATTAAAGTTAGACATAGAAACTTATAACGCCGCTTACAATGAGACAGAGGGAGTAATTAGTTCATGCAATACAGGGATTGGTGACTAGTAATAGTTTATTATCAACCGCGCCACAACACATGTGAAGTGGCGATTAATTAGTCTAGTAATGTAGTGTATATATTCCCTCCGTCCCAAAATAACTTATCCTAATAGTGAGATGTGACACATACAAGAACAATAAATCTAGACAGCACATCCTAGAACAACGATTGTCCATATTTGTTGTCGTAGGCTAGATCCTAGGTTAAGTTATTTTGGGACGGAGGTGCAGACCAATACAAGTGACTAGCTCTCTTTGATGATATATACTTCCTCCATCCCATAAAAAATCAACTTAGTAGTATTAAGGGCTTGTTCACTTTGCTATCATTTTTAACCTTACCTTTTTTTTTTGGCAAAGTTACCAAAAAAAAGGCTACATTTAGTTTATTGCCAAATTTTAGTAAGCACATATGAAATCTTGCCAAAATTTTGTCAACCTTACCAAAATTTGATCATGCCAAAACTTGGTAAGGCTGTAAATGGTAGCAAAGTGAACAAGCACTAAGATGTGTCAGATCCGGTACTAGATTAATTTTTTTAGGGATGGATGGAGTATAGTAGGAGTACTCCTTCTATAAAAAAAACTCAATCTTAGGAAGTCATGTAACCTCTCCTATTACCACGAATCTGGAGAAAGGTTTGTTAAGATTCGTGGTACTAAAATGTCTTTTAGGTTGAGGTTTTTTTTTAATGAAGGAAGTAATGTCGAAGGTTGAAAGTTTGAACTCCTGCCATTCGAAGTTTACTTTGCAGATCGAGGTGGTGTTTGGATTCAGGGACTAAAATTTAGTCCCTATCACATCGGATGTTTGCACATTAATTAAAAGTATTAAACATAGACTAATAATAAAACTAATTGCATAAATGAGAGTTAATTCGCGAGACAAATTTTTTAAGCCTAATTAATCCATAACTAGCACATGTTTACTGTAGCATCATATAGGCTAATCATAGACTAATTAGACTCAATAGATTCATCTCGTGAATTAGTCCGGGGTTATGGAATAGGTTTTATCATTAGTTTAGATTTAATACTTTTATATTAGTGTCTAAATATTTGATGTAATAGGGATTAAAATTTAGTGCCGATCCAAAGATGGCCTGAATGTCGGGAAACAGAACACTCCAGCTATTTTTTTACGGTCACAGGACTCAGCAGTTAAATGTGCTAATTAATACCCCAAATCAAAGAAATCACCAGGTTACACGCCAAGCAACTCGAAGTGGTGAGCCCCCTCGCAATCGCAGGGACACACACCTCTCCCTCTGTTCTCTCGCTCTCTCCCTGGTGGCGCCACCAATCCTGGCCACCTTTCGCCACCGAACCCGGGCAATCATCGTATGATTGCCGGCCTCCTCCTGTTCCTGCCCCCACACGCCAATCAAAAAGAGCGCGGCACAGGCGCACAGCACGTAGGCGTACCGTATAGTGGCTGCCCCGTTCTCCGTGCTTAAAACCGGGTGCGGTCACCGTGATTTTCACTACACCCGCTCCAAAATATCACTGCCTAGTACATGATTGAACACGTCCGTTAAGAATTATTGTATTAGGAAGTGCTAAATCACATATAGAATAGTAACATTTCAAAACAGATGTTCTTTTTTTAAGTGTAGTATGAACGTATCATTAAGCGAGACAAGCTAGCCCAAAAGCAGCACGACGAGACGAGACGAAACAAAAACGAGACCAGACCAAGACCGCGCGCGCGCCGCGGCCGGCCACGTCTCACACTGAACTCTCCACCCCCCCGCCGGGAAACAAACAAACGCCCCTGCGCGAACACGGGCGCGATACGCTACGGAGAAACCACCTTTCCGGCCCCCCGCGTGCTTGATCCCATCCCCCCCCCCCCCCCCCCCCCCCCCCGCGTGATTTCCTGCGGTTTTGCGGCCGCCGCGCCGCGACGCGACGCGTCGCGTCGCGAAAGGCGAAAGCAAACGCCGCGAGACAGTGGCACACAGGCGCATCGATCGGGGGGAGAAGGGGTTTAGCACGCGGGCGCGAGGGCATGTCGGTCGCGGCGCGAGCGCGGAGCGGAAAACGGTAAAGAAAAAACTGCCACTCCACCACGCGCCGTCCACCCGTCGGGTCGGGAAAAAAACGCCGAGAAGGACGATAGCGTAGGCGGGAGGCAGAGGTCAAACGCACAAACGGCGCCTCGTGGACGGTCGGTCGTCTCGCCTGCGGGTCAGGGTCTCAGGGACATGCAATGCAACCGGGAGTTGTGTGCAGGGAACAACACAGTGACCGGGAGCTTAAACAAAAGGGCCACCTAACTCGCCCCCCTTTGGAGCACATGCCCCCCCTGCCCCACATGCGGCGTTAGTATCAATCCATCCATCCATCCATGTGTACTTCCAATCCCAATCCCAACGAGATCAGCACCGTCAGCTACACCGATCGGACGGCCGACACCACTGCGCATGCATGCACAGGCGCGAGCATTCCCAGCTCTGCTCTCCCTGTACCCGATATGGACAAAACGTATGGCGCGTACAGGCGCTCCCCTAGTCCGGCCTACAGCTTCCAACCGAACCCATAAACAAAGCACGCAACTTGGGAGCGAGCGAGGGGCCGCACAGCTAGCCATCGATCGAGTAGCCAGGCCACCACATCGCCGTCCTCGCTAGCTGGCTGTCAACTGCAGCGACGACGAAACGAACGATCTCTCTCGCCGGCTGGCTGGCTAAGCTGCTCCTCCTATAAATCCCCAGCTCCCAGCCGTCCCCCTCCGATACCGTCATCTCACCACACAACACAAACACAGAGAGCAGCCCAAACCGACCAAAATCACTGCAGAGTTCAGGGCACTTCTTCAGATAGTTCTCCTCCTCTGTTTCTTTTTCTCTCTTTCTTTCTCGAGTTCAGTTTGAGATGGATTTGGCGTGGTGGTTCGCGGTGGCCGTGGTGGTGTGCGGCCTTGTGGGGGGCGGCAGCGCCGGGCTGCTGGAGACCAACCCGGGTTTGGCGTACAACTTCTACCAGAAGTCGTGCCCCAACGTGGACTCCATCGTCCGCAGCGTCACCTGGGCGCAGGTCGCCGCCAACCCGGCGCTCCCCGGCCGCCTCCTCCGCCTCCACTTCCACGACTGCTTCGTCCAGGTCAGTGCCAGCAAAAATACTCCCATTTCTTCGCTGCTTCAGCTCTCTCCAAGCCCCATTTCACCGTGTCGGCGCCGTGCCGCCGGCCTAGCCAGCCAGCCATGGTCGGTTTCTTTCTCCATGTAGTACATCCTGAGAGGAATTAACTGCGAGAGCCACCATTTCGAGCTACCTAGCTCTAGCTACAGTCTAGAGGCCTTCACTGGTCCTGCATTCTTTGCATGGCGTCGATTGGGGACGAAACGAGACTCAAGTGAACCGGGGTTTTTACCGCGGTGGGTCGTGGCTTTTACTCTGATTTTCACAGTGGCGGGAGGACCAGCCGAGAAGATATTCTCTTGCTTTTCGCCTGTGCCTGTACACATATACGTAAGCATTACGGCACCTTTTCCCCGGTTCGCGGCAGCGCGAGGCGAGGGCGAGGCGTTCGCGACGCGCCAAAGCAACGAGACAAACGCGAAAAATACTGCGTGCCTAGTACAAGGGGGGGAACACGGCGAATCTTGTCGTATTTTTCCCCCCATTTTTTTCCCCCGTGCGCGCGGCCCGTGCGTTGCGTTGCCGTGCAGCTCACATGCGGCGCTGAGCCGATGCATCGCGCGCGACAGCTAGCTTATCAAAGCTGCTGCGCCTGTACGGCGCCCATGCATGCATGGGCCATGGCCACACCACCGGCCTTGTGGCCCCTTGCTCCCGCGATTTTTTTTCAAACCCTGCAAAGCGCAGCTGTTTGTGGCCGCGTGTCAATGGCGCCTGGCTGACCGGTCGGTTTTCTTCTTTTTGTGTGTGGTTTTGCGTGCAGGGGTGCGACGCGTCGATCTTGCTGGACAACGCCGGGAGCGAGAAGACGGCGGGGCCGAACCTATCGGTGGGGGGATACGAGGTGATCGACGCCATCAAGACGCAGCTGGAGCAGGCGTGCCCTGGGGTGGTGTCGTGCGCGGACATCGTGGCGCTCGCGGCGCGCGACGCCGTGTCGTACCAGTTCAAGGCGTCGCTGTGGCAGGTGGAGACGGGTCGGCGCGACGGGCCCGTGTCGCTGGCGTCCAACACCGGCGCGCTGCCGTCGCCGTTCGCCGGGTTCAGCACCCTCCTCCAGAGCTTCGCCAACCGCGGGCTCAACCTGACCGACCTCGTCGCGCTCTCGGGCGCGCACACCATCGGCAAGGCCAGCTGCTCCAGCGTCACGCCGCGGCTGTACCAGGGGAACACGACCAGCCTCGACCCGCTGCTCGACTCCGCCTACGCCAAGGCGCTCATGTCATCGTGCCCCAACCCGTCGCCGTCGTCGTCCACCATCGACCTCGACGTCGCCACGCCGCTCAAGTTCGACAGCGGCTACTACACCAACCTGCAGAAGAAGCAGGGCGCGCTGGCGTCCGACGCCGCGCTCACCCAGAACGCCGCCGCGGCGCAGATGGTGGCAGACCTCACCAACCCGATCAAGTTCTACGCCGCGTTCTCCATGTCCATGAAGAAGATGGGCCGCATCGACGTGCTCACCGGCAGCAAAGGGAATATCAGGAAGCAGTGCCGCTCCGCCTCGTGATATGATCACCATACAAACATATTTTCTTCCTTGGTTTCTTGAAATTTTTTTCTTTTTCTTCTTCTCCTCTCTCGTTTCATCGGCGCTGATCAAAATATATTGTGCGCCATGATGATTAATTAAGGTCCTGTATTAATTTGTTAAGTGCTCGGTTCGATCGTTCAAGGTGTGACATTTTGTTCATCTTGGCCTTCGTCGCGCGATCTAATCGAAGAATGGAAGAATGCAGCTCGTTCTTTCCACTGCTGCTTCAAACAAACATGCAGATACTACGCACGTAGGAGTACAAATCTACTGCTACTCCCACTGTTCTTTGTTTAATCCAGCTAAGATGATGGTGACACGAGCATAACAAGAACATCTTTCTCTGCGATCCAGGATTAGTTTATCTGATTCTCTGCGCCCACTAGTGATCTTGAAGATGTGTGCGTTGGTGCGCCACTAGCCCCAGCGCTAATCCCATCGCTAATTGTTGTCCTACTCTGATCCCACCACGTTCTGCCTCTGAAAATCTGAACTCCATTGGCACGATCAGCAAGGTGCTGGGGCAAAGAGCCAAAGAGGGGTGTGTTTCTCCCGCCATGCGTTTGCATTTTTGAATCATTTAAATGACACTTGATTAGGGCAGGCAACCAAAGAGCGTCTGATTTGACGACACTCAACGTGCTATCTTGCGCTATGCAGAAATGGGACAACAGAGTAGGCTTTGAAGTTGCATCGTTCTTGTGCTCATGATGAACAGTGGAAGACACAGCTTTCTGACTGGTCTGATGAGCTCATTGACAGTTTTTTTCTGTATGTGGGCGTCTGTTTCAAAAGTAGAGAGATTCTTTCTCTGCCAAAAAATAACATAGAGAACCGTTTCTCGCAAAATCTTTCTGTAAAATTTTGCCCCTGCATGTAAAATTTGAAGTTTTAAACGGGCTCAGATCTCGAGGAACGCTGAATTGCTGAAACAAAAAAGGGAAAGAAAACAAAAAAGGGCAAGTAAGAGAAAACATAAAGGGCGCCGTTGGCGGCGGGGTATGCAGCAGGTCCACGACGACGAAGTGAGTGAAGAACTACTGAAAGCAACAGTAGCCGCCTACGATTATTCTCCTACCCCGTCTCGAAACAAAACAAAAAGAAAAAAAGGGCTCGTCCGCATCAGCTTTCCTGCCTGTCTCCTGGCAGACTCTGAGCAGGTATATCCTCGTTCAGAGATTTTGAGTTTTTACTTGCAACGTTTGACCACTCATCTTATTTAAATTTTTTTAAAATTATTATTTATTTTATTTGTGGCTTACTTTATATTATCTACATTACTTTAAGCATAACTTTTCGTTTTTTATATTTGCAAAAAAAATTTGAATAAGACGAGTGTTCAAACGTTACAAGCAAAAACTCAAAATCCCTTATATTATGGGACGGAGGGAGTAGCTATTAGCCAGCTATAAACATATTTTAATAAATTAAACGATGAGAGAGAAGAGCAGCGGGCTACAGATTTGTAGCCAGCTGTAGCACGAACTCTAAGACGCAATGTGTATGACAGGTGAGACCATATATTAATAGTATAGTAAGCAACTATTGTATAAATTTGCTATTAGATTGGCTATAGATGAATTGGAGGTAGTAGTGGGCTATATTATTGAACTTGCTCTCAGGACACAGATTCCTCCCGTGTTTCTGCTCTCTCGGCCTACGAGAAATTGGCCGACAGCTCCGGATGATCATTTTGCTACGAGTTCTTCCTCCTTTTAATTTCTTTTTCCATTTGATATTTTCCTGTACACCATGGGTGACGGGTGGGGCCCGTTCTCCGCGTTCATGCATGTTGCTTGATGCCGTCGTGCACAGCCACAGCAGCCCGTGACTCGAGAACATGGACGAAAACCTGGTGAGGACGTGAGGTTCGTGTACGTGGTGGAGACTAGGTTATGGCAAGTGAGGCCAGTGTGCACATCCCATGTTCGCTTGTTGGATTTCCTGCTTATATCACTACACGTGAGATGATAAGGCAAATGGTTGCGCTTGTGCTGTTGTGCATTGTGTCCATCCTTTTCGATCGATCTCTTCTCCTTTTTGGACATATATATTGCCTGTCCATCCCTGATCAGCTAGCTAGCTAAGAATTATAAGTTTTTTTTCTTTTTGTTATGTACGTCCACATCACGCGTAACAGACTCGATCGTGTCCGTGATAGCGTGGCAGGGAGTTACGAGATTAATTAGGGCCCATGATAGCCTAAGCTGCAGCTGCCGCAACCCACAAGCCTTGCTGTTAAGAGATTGATGACCAATCGAGGCCGTCGCTCTCGACAGGTTGGATGCCATCGATCGTTTCGCCAGTTCGTGCCCGCCCCGCGCGCGAGCGAGCGAGCCGTGCGTGCGTGCATATGCGTGGACAGTGCGCGCGACCGTGACCTTGTGCCGCTCTCGCGTCCGCGCCGCGCGCACCGTACGTCGCTCTCGGCGGAAACAGAGAGAGGCCAGGGCACATGGCCTCGCTCGCGTCGTTGCCGAGCAAGCCATGCATGAGCACGGGCGGGTCGCTGTTCGCGGATGCGCGTCGAACGAGTCGCGGATTTGCCAGTTGCCATGCACCAACCAACCCTGCTGCCTGTTGGCTCGTCGTCGATCGCTACGGCTGATACATACGAGATGAACATGCAGGTGGGGTACAGGGTACAGGCCACTATAGGGACGGGTGATTTTTTTTTTTTGGTTTCGTTTCATTCTGGTGATTTTCGAGTCGGTTGGGCCACCCCGATCGAGTTGCATGGGACGGGAATCAGTGGGCCAAGTGTAGTTTAGCCTAAAATAAAACCATGGCCGCGGTCCTACGAATCTTGGATTTGCTTTGCATCAAACGAGTTCCTTTTTGCAAGCATCTTGAATGCGATTATGTGCCGACACGCTGCGGTTCTAGGGCTCATGTAATGTCAGGGAGTTAAGGGGCAGATCGACCGGGAATTAATCCGCTTTTTATGCATCCGCGTCTCCGGGCCGGGGCCTGCTGTAATGTGTGCGCCATCGTGTGCTTGGGCCGGGCTAGGTCATCCGCGTTACGAATAAGTTCACCGGCCGTGTCTCAACTTTACGTCGAGTCTATTTGAAGTCCCCTAACCGCAATACCAGATAAGTGTACCTCTAAACTATGTAAAACCATCCAAAAAAGGTCCCGAGTCAGTATAGAGACCTGGTTTCACTGACGTGGCTTCTTAGTCAGCAAAAATAATTAAGATTAATATATGGGGCCCACATGTAAGTGAGAGAAAATAGTGTGGACCCCACATTTCTCCTTTCTTTTCTTTTCCTCTTCTCTTCTCTCCTAATTCTCTCGAGTGGGTGCGGCGGCAGAGGGGGAGAGAGGCGACCGGTGGCGGAGCGGGGACGGTGGTGGCAGGAGAGGGAGAGAGAGGTGGCTGGCGGCGGAGCAAGGACGGCGGGAAAGGGGAAGAGAGGCGGTCGGCGCAACGGCGAGCTCGGCCAGCGTGCGGCTGCGGCGGGAGAGGAGACAGTTGGTGCGACGTTGAGCTTGGCGCGCGGTGCGGTGACAAGGGAGAGGAGAGGAGAGGCGCATGGCGCAACGGTGGTGGAGAGGAGCGGCGCGGCGCCCACCTCCTCCCTCTCCGAGCGCTCACCGACCTCCTTGCTGCCTCTCTCTCCGAGCGCTCACCAACCTCCTCGCCGGCATCCCCGCCCTGCTTGCCGGCCTCCCCATCTCCTTCCTCTCCACTCCTCACGCCTCCTCCTCTAAGCGGTGGTTGTCGACGTTGGAGCCCACTCTTTGCCGGTCGCCGACAGCAGCCATTGCTGGCCACAATGACTGCCGTGCGCGGACAAGAAAGAGGGAGGGGACATCCACCACCGGCCGCATCTGGCACTCATCTGAGCTTGCTGCCGCCCCCATCGACACGCTGCGCTCCACTCCTCTCCCCCGCCGGTGCGCCGCGCGCTGCTTCTCTCCTCCTCTTCCTCGCGCGCAGGTCGGACGAGCTCGAACGGGCTTGTCGGCCGCCTCCTCCTCCCCTCTCGCCACCCATCGACCGCTGCCGCGCTCGCTTGCCGCCCGCCGCCTGCATCTGCGCATCGCCACTCCGCCCGCCGCTGGCCTCTCACTGAAGAAGAGAAGAGAGAAGAGAGAGAAGAGAAGAGAAGGAGAAGAAAAGAGAAGAAAAAAGATGTGCAGCTGACATATGGCTCCCCACATACTTTTTTTAATATTTTCCTGACTAGGATGCCACGTCATCGAAACCACACATACTGCCATAGGATCTTGAGTGCACGTTTTGAGTGAGTTTAGGGGAACACATTTCTGATTTTGTGGTTAAGGGTTAAGGGACCTTAAAAATTCTCGCTGTTAAGTTGAGGGACCTTGTTATCACCTTGTTAGGCATAACATAATCTTACTAGGAAAAAGTTCATATTGAGTTGTAAAAAAAGAAAGAAAGAAAAAGTCCATACTGCTTCTCAAAATCATAGACTATAATTCGCATCTCTTAACAGAAGAATAGATATGGAGGCTCACTCAATCACAACCCACTCGTTATTTAATTGCAATTATTAATTTTAGAAAACTAATACGTCCTTGTGTATCTACGATGGCATGCTTTATTGGACATAAATTCGTACTCCCACCATCAAAAGTCTTAAAGCATACACTCAATCTCATTATCCATCACTTTATCTACTCTTAGACTGCCAATACAATTATTCTCTACTTTCACATACCCCAATACAATAGCTACACTAAAAATGAGCTTATTTTGAGACAAATGAAATAAGTTGAAAATAAACTTACTATGAGACACGGAAGAAGTAGTTTATAACCGTGGTGGCCAGCTGCCATATGCTAATAACCGTTTACTAGCTCCTTGGGGGCCATTTCTCCCACATTCCAGTCCAGGTTCGCATGCATGCGATACTGTCTTATCATGGACCGCTCCACCCCTCTGAATCTCCGATACGCGAAGGCGTTATGTCAACCATGCATGGACTGGCTGGAGAGCTAGGAATGCGTACACACGCGCCAAGCCAAGCCCAAAATTAGGGCGACGAACGGGACAGCCAAGATCTATATATGCCTCAATGGCGTCGTCCCCACTGGGCCGGGTGCAAAAAATAGGCAGCCGTTGCGATCGACCTTCTCCGACGAGTTCTCTCTTTCTTCTCCTTTCCCCGGCAACGAGCCTGACGCCGCTCGCGCCCGCGGAGGGGAGGGGAGGGGAAGATCTAGAACCGCGGGGAGGACGAGGGCTGATGGCTAGCTATAGCTGATTGATTTAGCGGCTCAACATATATACCAAGGCGGCGCGGCCGGCCGGCACGCCGGCGGGGTGGTCGCCGGCGAACCTCGCATAAAGCTCACCCCCTCCTCCTCCGGTGGTCTGCCTCCCCCCTGCATTGGCGGATCGAGGACGCACGTACGTACGACTCGTTCGTTCGTTCACTGCCATGCCGGCCCGTGCCCTCGACGTCGAATCGTCGTCGTCGTCGTCCCTGCGCGGCTGCGACGTCTGCTGCTGACTCGTGGATGTAACTTGATTGCTCGCCGTACGTCGTCGACATGTTGCTGTAACGAGCCGAAAACACCAGCGAAGGTATGGATGTGTTGCATGTGCGAGTCGATCATCGCCATTGGTGTGTTGCAGTTTGCACAGTATGATTTGAGTAATTTTGGTTGCATGCATGCATGGCAGTCCGTTGCGTAGCCGACCGGCCTCACCTCCGGTCGCCGACGCCGGAGGTAGCGTGAATTCGTTTTCATCGGTCAGGATGGCAATCGCGGTCGGCCATTGCCGCGAGCTGAGTCCCCCCGGCGGCGGCGTCCGCGGCCGGCACTGCCGCCTCCGCTCCGTCACCCAGCTAGACTGCCCGGTGTTCGACGACCATGACCTGGACCAGCTGGACCGCCGAGAGCGCAACGGGCACGCCGGCCTGTCGCCGCGGCGGAGCCTCTCCTCGCCGTGCTTCTCCACCGTCGTCCCTCCCGCCGCCGACCGCGCCGAGCCCGCGCGCGACGACAGCGAGAAGATGATGCCGCGCGTGGAGATCGTCGCGGGCGGCCACGCCCGCGGGGTGCACGAGCTCATCGCGGAGGCCGCGGGCGCCATCGCGACGGGGACGCGCCTCGTGCCGGCGCATGGCGGGATCGGCGGTGCGCTGCTGCTCGAGGACGGCCGCTCCGGCGAGCACGTGGCGGTGATCAAGCCGCTCCTCGACGACGCGTCGTCCTCGCCGTCTCACGGTGGTGGAGGCTACGCGAGCAAGGCCGTGCTGCGGGAGGTGGCCGCGTTCCTCCTCGACCACGACGGCTTCGCCCGCGTCGAGCCGACCGCGCTGATCAAGATCTCGCGCCCCGCCATGCCGACGACCACGGCCTCGATCCAGCGCTTCGCGGCGCACGAGTGCGACGCCGGCGAGCTCGGCCCGTCGCGGTTCTCCGTGGCGTCCGTGCACCGCGTCGGCATCCTCGACGTCCGCCTTCTCAACGTAGACCGCCACGCCGGCAACATCCTCGTCAAGAAGTCGCCGGAGAGCGAGTGCGCCAGCGGCGGCGGCGGCAGCACGTCGACGCCGCTGGACCTCGTGCCGATCGACCACGGGCTCTGCCTCCCGGAGCAGCTCGACGACCCCTACTTCGAGTGGCTGCACTGGCCGCAGTCGTCGCTGCCATTCTCCGGCGCCGAGCTGGAGTACGTCGCGTCGCTCGACCCGTTCCGGGACGCCGCGATGCTCCGCGCCGAGCTGCCGTCGCTGACGGAGGCGGCCATCCGGATCCTCACCCTCTGCACCATCTTCCTGCAGCGCGCGGCCGCCGCGGGGCTCTGCCTCGCCGACATCGGCGACATGATGACACGGGAGTTCTCGGCGATGGAGGAGGGGCTCAGCGCGCTCGAGTCCCTCTGCAAGAACGCCTACGATTCATCCACCACCACCGCCGGCTCATCCCCTCGGAAGCACCACCACTCCGACGACTCCGACGACGAGAGCACCCAGTTCGGCATGGACGACGTGCCCGCCGGGCTCCCTCCTCACCTCTTCCTCCTCGGCGGCGGCGGCGGCGGCATCGCCAAGAGCGTGAGCTTCTCCGCGGCGGAGCAGGGCGCCGCCGGGCGCGGCGCCGCGCGGAAGCGCATGTCGTTCAAGGCGCTGAGCGGCGACGAGTGGGCGGCGTTCCTTGACCGGTTCGAGCAGCTGCTGCCGGCGGCGCTCGACGCCAAGAAGCGCGCCGGCCTGAAGCTCACCAGGCTGGGCACCTCCTTCTGAATTCTAATCTCCTCCTCCGCCGCCGCCGCCGACGACGTCGCCGGAGCTAGAGAAGAAGAAGATCGAGATCGAGAGCTTGTGTACACATACAATGCGTGTGAATTCCGAGAGCCCTTGTTGTATTGTACGTGACGTGTGCCAGCGTAGGTGTGTGAGACGATCGATCGATCGAGAGGCCATCGCGATCCCGCCATTGTTGCTTGCACGAGAGGTTGAAGTTGAACCCTAACATTTGATGCTATAGGGGAGCCAGGGAGCAGCTCTGGAATGGTAACAAATGTTCCAACGAAGCTGACTAGCAGTGCCAACGATCCAATGCATCGAGCAAACACAAACATTTGCTCATTGTTGTGTTGTGATATTGACATGTGTTTGTCTATCTCTGTCTCGACTGCAGTTTCCATGGATGGATGGATGGATAATTGCTAAAAAATTATCGCAGGTTTTTTAGATAAAAAACTTTAATTTAATTATAACTATAGTATAGTTGTAGTTTAAAAAAACTCAAATCAACGGTGGATTGAGACAACGTTGATATATCTTACATAGTTCCATGTGCTTCAAAATTTGTGCAGCTATATTGAAGGGGTGAAGCTTAGGAGGACCTATCATATTCATACACATTTGTTGTACGACTAAAGTTGAATTCGGAGGAAATACGTGCGCGCGCCTCCACCCTGTTCATTTTGTCTTTGCCAAGGCTTGTGCTTCTCAACATCGATTTTGCAAAAAGTATTATTTGGTAGCACCATAGGAAATAGGAAAATCAAAGGAACTTTGAGTCATAAGGAAGAGAAAACATAAACTAGTTTTCGTCCAATATGAAATGAGCTATTCTATAGGATTTTTTGGAAAGTGTTTGTCACAGCCTGATTTTCGTTTTAGGATTTATAAATTATCTAATAAATTATTAATAGAATTTATATTAAATGTTCATTAATTTACAAGTAAAGTTAATGTGGGAAATAAAATTTCCTAAATATAAAGCATGGTTGGATTTAATTTTTATTAAATTATACTCTCTGAAATTTTCTCGGATTTTTCAGAGCTCAATTTTTAAATGATACAAAGAACAGTTCAGTAATTATTTCATCATTAATGATCTAATTATAAGTGTTAAGTGTTTTTCTTGTTTAAAAATCCTTAAATTATAAATTGTTGTTTAAAAGGAATTATTAGAAATGATTTTAAAAGCCTAGAAGAAAAGATCTAATTTTAAATAATAAATTCCAATATAAAATTGGGTCAGATAAAATTTTATTAAATACTTTGCTTAATTCTATAATTCCTAGATTTTTCTGGGATTTATTTGAGCTAAGGAAGTATTTTTAATAAATGGAATTGCATTTAATGAATAATTTAAATTGAAAAATGTTTTTAATTTCCTCTTTTGGCTTTGGGCCGAAAGTCGGCCCAAAACCCTTTCTCTCTCCTCCCCGGCCCAAGTCGGCCCAGTCGGCCCAAGCCGAGTCGCGCGCGCGCAGCCGCCGCTCTCCTCTCTCTCCCGCTCGCTGACAGGTGGGTCCCACCCGTCAGTCGTCGTCTTCCTCTCGCCGAAACCCTAGCCGAGCGCCGCCGCTGCCGCCCTTCCAAATTCGGCCGCGCCTTTCCGTTTCCGGTGGAATTGATTGAAGGGAAAGGAACCCCGTGATCTCCTCTACCTTTTCTCCTTTGGAAGCAATCGCTAAATCGGTTTGGAAGTCCGCGGATTCGATCTCGAATCGGATTCGGCTAGCCCTAGCTTTCCTTCGCCGTCGCCGGGCCGCCGTGGGCTTCGCCGCCGCCTTCCGACCCCTATAAAAGGACCCCCGAGCTCCCCTCTACCCGTCGCCGCCTTCGTCTTCGTCTCTCGTCGCCCGTAGCGCCCTAGCCCCGTGCAACCCTAGCACCGCCGTCGCCGTCGTAGCTCCAGCCGTGCGCCGCCGTCGCTCCAGTCGTCGTCGTCGCTCGGGGAGGTCACCGTCGTGGTCGCCGTCTCGTCGCCGTCCTCGTCCGACCCTTCGTCGTCGCCGTAGACCGCCGGAGCACCGTCGCCGCCGTCGACCCGATCGTCTCCGCCGCTTCTTTCTCGTCGCCGGTGTCGTCCGTTGCTCCTCCGCTGTTCCTTTGGTCACCGGTGAGTTCGCCGTGCCGTCTGCTACCCGTTGGTGCCCTCCGTTCGCGCCGTCGTGCCGTCGTTCGCCGGCGAGCATGTCCGCCCGAGCCGCCGCCGGTGGTGACGTCACCGCCGACGTCATCGTCGCCGTGTTTCGTGAGCCGGCCGTGGGCCGATCGATCTCGGCCGTTCGTTTCGGTCGGATCGATCTCGGCTGTTCGTTTCCGTAGACCGCCGCCGTGGACCCGGTCCACTGTGAGCTGAGCCCGCTGACGCAATAATCTCTTTTTCCTTTTCAAAAATAATTCATTATTGCGTCATAATTCAATTAAAATTTATATAAATGATTTAATCCGATTTAATCTTTAAAAATTCATAACTAATTCATTTTAGCTCGGATTTAGTTGATTCAAGTCTCTAAAGTTGTATAAAATAAAGATCTACATATTAAAATTATCCATAAATTGAATTAAATTTATTTAATTCTTTTAATGGGCTTTAATTAGAATAAATTTTGTGAAATTCATATTTAATTCATATGAAGTCAGAATGAGGCCGTTCAAGTCTCATAATTCATCTAAAATAATGATCTACATGTTTGTTTACTTTATATGTATTGTTTATTTGGAGTTTCTTAGTGTTTTCCTCGTTTTGCGTATTAGCTTGTCGTTTCCGTCGCTTCGAAGGTTCGTGAGAGCGTCGGAAGTGTTCAAGAAGATTGATTGAAGACCGATTATTGCAAGGCAAGTCACACAGATCCCAAACACAATTCCTTTGAGCATGTTGATCCTATATTTAAATTCTCTATTTATTTCAACTGTGCATTTATTTTCGAATGTCACCGGGTGGTGTGAACCTATTCCTTTGTTATGACCACTTTGCTTTGATTACCCTATTTCTTGATTACCGTGGGTTAAAATTTGACTAGTTAGATTTATATATTGGTTCAGCTAGATATTTGATACAATTGCTTAGCCATGCTTAGAAACTTTAGCACATTATTGGGATAACTTATGATACACTATTATTTTATGATGGCTTAATAATAGCTCACGATGGTTAATCGTGATTGGTTTAGTAATTAATTTGCCAACTAAAACTTGATAATGGTGGGTTGTAAGTACATGGTTTTGATGGTCGTGCTTATGACAATTAAGGACCGGTTCGCGAACTACTGTTGTGAGACATTAACCGTGCCAACCACAAGCCAGCATGGGCAACGGCTTTACCTTTCGTATAGCATGGTTCATTGCAGAGTACCAGACTGAGAAGTGGCGGAGATAAGCCCACGGGGGTCGCTGGGGAGTCCATGCCTTGTTTATAAGGGGGTGACTATGATCCGGGAACGGTGCACTGTGGTGGATTGTGTTGTGCGAGGGGTACTGTCACAGCTCCTTTCCGAGGTACCGTGGTGGTATCGAGGCGCATGGTAACATGTTGTGGGGCTGTGTCTTGTGGGTACAGTGGTACACCTCTGGCCAGAGTAAAACTATTCGAATAGCCGTGCCCGCGGTTATGGGCGAGTTGAGCAATGTTTTTCGTGATTAGTCTCACATCTCTCACAATATTTATTGATGCTATAATTGGTAATAATTTGTTTAGCTCCTGGTTTGGAGATAGATCTGTGCAGCTGGGTATGATGGTTGAGCCTGAGCAGCATGGGTGTGCTGTTCAGTGTTGATTAAAATTGATAATTAATTACTCTACTGTTTTACAATTCTAAATTGTTTGCTAAATGCTGCTTTTGCAAATGAGCCCTATATTATGCCATTCTTTGGTATCCTTGTGCACTTGCATATTTGCTGCGTGGCTTGCTGAGTATGTTATATGCTCACCTTGCAATAATCAATCAAACCTCAGTTGAAGAAAAAGGATCCAGAAGGAGAAGACGTTTGGCTTATACCCCAGTTGAGCTGCCTGTAGGAGTGGAGCTGAAGCCATCGCTAGATAGTTAATTCCGCTGCTGTTTTCTTTTCTTTTGTAAGTATGTAACGTTATTTTTATGATGAATCTGTATATTAAATTATCAGTTTGTGTACCTCGGCTGATTCCTGGACGAGGATTTTATGCACAAATTAGTTCGGAAATTACTAGTGAATTTCTGGGCGTGACAGTGTTTAGGTACAAGCCGTTCCTTTGTTCCAAAGATAAAATCTACCAACAGATTTCAATCCTCTAAACTAACTCCACCTATATATCGTTTATTCTAAAGGAACCCTAAACTTTGTGAGATCATCCGTAGATATTGGGAACAAGAAAATTGAGACATAGAGAACACGAGGATGCCAAATAAAGAGGGTTGCGATGGCTTCAATTGCACTAGGGCCGCACCCATGCCCCATGGAATGGGCCATGGCTACATTGGAAAGGGGAGGGTAGTACGTGATGGTGGCAAGAGCCAATGGTGGAGCTGGAGATGAAAGAAAAGATTAAGAAAATGTAGCGATGTAGTATTTCGTAGATCTGATTCTTCCAAGAGACTATCTATTGATATTTTGATAGATTTGGAGCTTTAAATCTTGCATAATTTTTAACTAATGGATACAACCCGTTCTGAATAAAAAAAAAGAATGAGAAACATGTAAAAAAGTCGTAAATCTAGAGACGAAAACAATTGTAAAAAACTAATTTTGGAGCACCGTAACTGAGTATAAGTGCTATGTAACTAAGTGTAACTATAAGTTAGATATGTAGGAACATGAATCTTGATGCAAGATCCTACGGACGAATCATTGGAAGATAGGATCAGCCCAAAAATCTATCGCACGTGAAATAGCAAAACCGTTCATGCAAATGGTAAAATGCATGGATTAGGAAGTAGTAGACTATATAGGCTGTGTTAAAATGAACAAAAAAGTTTATGTGGTAGGGGATGGATTTTCTAGAGAACTAGTTGAAACCCCACGCTTTGTTGTAGAATACATGGATGATTGCAACCTACATGTTATAGAAATGATGAATATATTTATTGACATAATGTGAAAATGATGATTGACATACTTGGAGTAATAAATTGTAGATGATGTGTCATGGTTGCATGAGTTTTAAAACACTCTAGATAATAATTACTAATTACTAGTGTGTGATGATTTATCACATTTGTATGTTGAGTTTTTATAAAAATAGTGGATACCAACTATATACCTTAGAAGGTATAGAGATGTTTTCACGGACTTTAATTGGATAGTCTTAACTAGTGTAACATATTTATCCTTTCTATTTAGCATAGCAATACGATGTTCGACGACTATTTTACATTTTCTCCCTCTCGAATTGAACATGGCACATGTTAATTTCTCTTCCATAGGAGAAATATTCAGGGGTTTTCCGGCTAGCTTCACAAGGTGTGGGACTAGGCGACTTGGGTTCGAAGCCTCACCTATTTTAATTATTTGATATTAGATCATTTCCTAATATTCTTTTTTTTTTAATTTCCCTTCCCTAGAGCCGATGACCAGATATTGTAATATCAAACCGGGCAACCGAATGTTTATTGTGTTATATGTAAACACATACCGAGGAGAAGAACAATGGCGCAACACAAGAAATCTGTAGTAGTATCATTTTCCTTCAAATTCGCCATAAATTAGAATTTCGGGGAAATCATCGGTGTTTGAATTTGGGTGGTGGAACGAGCGAGCGAGCAGGTGGGCCGTGGGCTCTACTATTAAGGCCCATCACCAATGGCGAAAGCCCAACCCACTCAGCTAAAACCCAGCACCCACACTTCGCTTCCTTCTCCCCCATTCCCCCCTTCCTCCTCTCCGCCTCGCCTCCACCGGCCGTGATCTCGCCGCCGGCGACCGCACCACCGCCGCCGCCGCCGCCCCTGAGGCCTACTAGTCGCGACCCAGGAGTACCCTGTTTTGTCCCATCCTAGGAGCGAATCCTCCCCTGCGGCAGCGGTAGCAGATCGCGATGGCCGCCTCGGCGCCTCCTCCGGCCGAGCCGCCGCGGGCGGCGGCGGCGGCGGCGGCGAACCCACCGGCTTCGACCGCGCCAACGGTCTGTATCGATCCCTCGTGCGTATTTGTCTGGCGCCCGAGTTCTGACGTGGTTGGGTGTGGGCGATGATGCAGGAGGACGGGGAGGTGGAGGCGGGTGCCACGCCACCGAGAACTTCTGCGTTGGGGACGGCGAACTGGGGCACCGCCACCCTCGTCGGCGTCTTCGCCGGGTTGCTCTACGGCGGGAGCAAGGAGGCCAGCGCCTCTGTCGTAAGTTGCCTCTACTCTATTCTAGCCTCCTAGTACTTTCTATCATCGGCTCTGTATGATAAATTGCGTGAAATTAAAAACGATTTGATGAAATGAATGGCCACCAGATGGAACATATGTGGTTGCATCGAATGATAACTATTTTATTGGTCTTTTGGTCACAGCTCGCAGGTCATTTAGACCTGAAATTGTAGAGCTAGAGCAGAATTGAGAAATTTCCTTTTTATCGAAACAAGCTACCGATCTATATAATCAAGCGTGTACTAACCATTAAGGTCTCCTTTAGAACTGGGATTCTAGAATTTCGATTAAGATAATTAACCATGTCCCTATTTTGAGGAGAACATTTATATCCTTTTTTCCTGAACACTAAGAACTCCTTACACCAAATAAAATGCCTTCAGTTACAACATTATTGTGCTGTATTTTACAGAGCAAAGACGCTGAAGTGATGTTGAAGATGGGAAGCACCACAGACAAGCGTGAGCAGTATAGATTGATGAGAGATGCAATGGAGAAAAGATTCATCCGGGTTGCCAAAGGATCGCTAGTTGGTGGTGTTCGCCTTGGGATGTTTACTGCAACTTTCTTTGGCATACAGAACCTTCTTATTGAGAAACGTGGGGTGCATGATATATTTAATATAGCTGGAGCTGGCTCGGCTACTGCAGCTGCATTTGGACTTATATGTATGTATCTCTTCATATCCAGTTTATACTTTTGTTTAGATGGTGGAAATTTTGGTCACCTCAAATAATTTGAAGTGAGCTTATGAAATATGTTTGTGATACTGTGAAGCCTGAATTGCATTCAAATATTCAATTACTGATTGTAATAGAATAAGAATAGCCCCAGTCATGTTTTGAAAGAAAAATGACATTTTTGAAGAAAACGAGGTTATCATGTACCCGTAATATGTATGTAATTCTGTATAGACAATCTTGTGTCGTAAGTACTATTATTTTGGGGAAAGCCGTCTGTTGTAGTCATCTACCAGAGGTTCTGAAGGTTAGTAGGTTATATTACTTGTCTTCCTCTATAAGGTTTGCTTCCTTTATAGGCCTTCTACCGCTGTGAGCTTCTAGGTCCTAGCCATATGATACCTGAAAATCTGATTGGTGGAATAGACTTGCTAAGATATATAGCCCTACTTGGATTTTTCTGTCACCATGATGTGCTCGATTTTTTCCCCTCTGTACCTTGAAGGATGTAGATTAATGTAAGAAGCTCTTAAAATAGGTTCCTTGAATATCTAATAAATCCTGTTATCTTTGACTTTGGTTTTCAATCTGTGTGCTCAGAAATTATTACTACCTGTCAGGGTTAATTGTGATCTCATTGCCACATGATATGATGAGATAAATCATTGTTTTATGATATTGTTTGTATTTTAGTTCTGATTCTGCTGTGCAAATAGTTGGTTAACTTCATTAACTAAGGTAGCCCTCAGCATCCTTAGTTTATCTTAACTGATGATCGTTCATCTTCAGTGCCAGGTTCACCGATGTGGCGTGCAAGGAATGTATTAGTTGGATCAGCTCTTGGTGCTGGAGTCTGCTTTCCCCTTGGTATTACTCTACTTTCTATTCACCAATGAAAAATGGTCATTTTAGTTCACTCGAACATGCACATCACTTGATTGAATATGGTCCTGATAAGCTGAATAACTGATATTTAGTGTGTTCCCTGGTAGTACTAGATTGAATCATGTGAACTCAATCTATGCTTTAACAACTTTGAGAGTACATTTAATTGCAGGACTCTTGGACATAGTTGCATTTCATGTTGGGCAGGATGCATTTCCAAATTGGTAGTTCTTCAGCTTATATAGCCTACTGATGGATTACCTTTCTATAAACTTATGAACAGTCTCAATGAGGTTTGATTGGGATTTGGGACTTGGGAATCATTTGCCAAGCCATTTGCATATAAGAAGTGCATTTACAAGAACCATTTGCATATAAGAGCTACTACTAGCACACTGTCATCAATTGCCAAGCCAACAACTTTATGCTTACACGATGACCGTGCTGTGCTGACACATTCTAGGATGCTGGTAGCTTGATTTTTTGTTCAATAAGTCAGCCTTAAGGAATTCTTTTACAGGTTGGATACAGTTGAAGCTGGCAGAGAAAGCCAATCTTGAGATGGCAAGTTCGAAACCAGCAGATTTGGTGGAGGAACAAGGTAATCAAAGCGGTGTCGGTGCCGCTATAGAACGACTTGGGCGCAGCCTAAAGAAGTAAAAATTTGGACTATCGAAGGACCTTTTTTCTCATAATCTGTGTGCGTTCCTGAAGACCGCAGGAGGAACCTGTTTCATGGGCTGCACTACTTCAATTATTTTCTTCTTTCATGTGCCTCACGTTGTAGTGCTGTCAAACTTTGAAGCAGTAACAGCAAGGGCCACACGGAGCCTCCGTTGTGGGGAAAAAAAGAGCATTTTTGATAAAGATATCGCATTCGTTGGATGTGATGATGCTTGTGCCATTACAGTTTGTGCTGAATTTACCCTCGATACTCATGATAGAAATATGATAGAGCATAATTTAACCACAGAAATATGATCGATCAGCTAATTCTCATATAGTCAGAATAAAAGGAGCAACCAAATTATTTAAGTTTAAAATTCCAGTCAACAAGTTTACAACACCAGTTTGGTATCAGGAACTTGATTGCGAAATCAGTATCCAAAAATTAAAAAAACTAAGTTGAGCCAAGATCGCTTGTATTTGCTGTTGTTCCAGAAACCATCCTATAGGTTCCTAGTTCGTTGCGGGCTTTTGTCGTCCATCTGGAATAGCGAAAAGGACAATTGGTTTGGAAGACCGGATAAATGGAGCATCACACCTGTAATACCCTTTCCTTTCAAGCTGTATGATTTCTCCTTGTTTGAGATTCCGCATGTTTGCGTCTCCAAGAGCCGAAAACTCTTGGCGAGTGCATGGATTAAGATTGTCAAGGAAATCCTCATCTTCTTCCAGCTGCAAAAATGCCACAGCAATATTTAAAATACTAGTAGATGATGTACTCAATCATGGAATGCAAACATCGATGGATTCATGGAAGCGAAAACTCAGAGGAGACATCATCCAATATGTAAAGAAATTAACAAAGAAACTAAATCTCTTCTAGATCGTGCTCCAAGAACAAGTATATTGACCATTTCCTTTACAAGCCTAGCTTTTCTGATACTGTGATACACTAGTATTGGGTTTCATACACTATCTATTGAAGAAGCCTAAGGCGAACAGCATAGTCAAACTTAACAAACTAGTTAGGTATTCAAACTAGAGTACCAATTGTTCAGTATAAGAAATCTGTTTCTCATCTGGTATTGCATCTGTACGATACTAGCCTACTACTTAGTAAAGGAACTTCAATTTAACGTGTTACCTTTTTCTTCTTGATTAGGTAGTCAAACTCTACCAACGAGAGAGATACAAGATCTTCAATATCTGGCAGCCACGTTAGCTTTAACTTTGTCATCTTAACTGACCCCTCAAGATGGAGTTCACCAAGTAATTCAGTTATAATTCCATTCTCTGTCTTGATTTCTTTGATGATAGCATTTCCCCAGTCCATTAGAGTAACTTCCTCACCGATGCTAATAACTGATGCATCAGCACTCTCCAACCAAATTTTGTTTGTGAAGGTTGTAGCCTTCTTTCCAGCACCTTCGTATTTCTTGTGCCTGGGTAAGACTCGGATGAATGGTTCCTCTGGACCATTAGTAAGAGTGAAAAGCACACGCTGGTCTTTCAGAACGGCAGTATGCCTTCCACACACTGGATCGATTATCTTCTTGTTGATTGTCCAGAGTTTATCCCACTCCATAAGATTTAGATTTTTAGAAGCACCCTTGAGAAATAAAAGGACAAAGAACAAATGAATTACGAAGACGCCATTAAATATAGCTATGAAATCACAAACAGTAACTCATTAGAACATTACCTGCTCAAGTATAAATTGTACCAAAGCTTCAACCTTCAAGCCACGACGTACTATGCCTTGTACAGTGGGGAAGCGTGGATCAGTCCAGTCCTCCACCTTTTTGTTTTGTACAAACCAGAGAAGCTTGCGTTTGCTAAGAACCGTGTAAACCATATTCAACCTGCTGAACTCATAGATTTCTACCCTCCTTAACCCCATTTCTTGAAGGATACGATAGTACTGTGCATTCCGATCATGGTATTCACTTGAACGGAGAGCATTAGTCACTCCTTCCAATGCATCGACAAATGGACAAGCAAAGTCATAAGTTGGATAGACCTTGTATTGTGAGCCAACACGATGATGGGGATCAGTGTTGCAACGGTAGTATACAGGATCTCGAAGTGATTTGTTAGGGTCCTGCATGTCAAGTTTACCCCGTACACAACACTGCATACCCCTTTCAGTTCCATTGATCATCTCTTTCCACAATGACAAATTATCCTGAACAGTATTATTTCTACATTTAGATTCCACACCATCCATTCTCTCACTCCTCATTTGCTCCTTTGGTGTATCATCAACATAAGCCTTCCCTTGCTTAATCAATTTTTCAGCCATTTCCATTAACTGTGGAAAATAATCTGATGTGTAAGTAACTATATCATATTTTATTCCCAGTGTTTCTACATCCTTCAGGACATTCTCAACAAATTCATTGCTTTCTTTCGAAGGGTTTGTGTCATCAAATCGAACTATCAGGCGCCCTTTATATCTCTCAGCAAAGTACTTGTTCAAAAGTCCAGCCTTTGCATGACCAATGTGAAGATACCCACTAGGCTCGGGGGCAAAGCGAACGCAGACCTCCCCAACTTTTGCACCTGGGAGATCTACTTCAGGGGTTGAGAGATTCTGCTTTGAATCAGGTAATTTCTCTTTCAGGCTTGGTGCAGGAGACTTGCCTATCCCTCTTTTTCCAACATAAGCAGAGACAACTTCATCTAGTGTGTCTGAATAGTCTGCTATGCTGTTGAACCAGCGAACAAGGTTTTGATATTTCTTGGACCTCCTTAGACTTTCCCATCGTTGGCCTGTCCCTAAATAAAGGGGTGCCACTCCAAAGTAAGTAATATAAACATATAGAATGATAAAATATAGATTATAAAAGAAACCAGACAATTACCTACAAGATTTGACCATACTACAATGTCTGCAATTGACAAGCCATAACTAACCAAAAAGGTTCGTGATGCTAGGTATCCATCTAGAAATGAGCAAGCAGCTTCAAATTCAGAGCCTGAAAGAATGACTGGGGCGTAGTCGAGCCATTGATCAACCTAAACATGCATAACAACAGGAACTATGAATACTCAGACAATCAATAAAATCACTGAGTAGCACCAGCGATAGCAAATAATCAACCAGAACATACATATGCTGCCTGAATAGCATCCTGACCATAGAAGCTGGTAACAGATGCAACACGAGCAATGTAACGAAGAATTGTGTTAACACCGTGGATAAAATCCCTGCACAAAATCATGAAAGGTTCAGATGTTCAGTGAGAATTTTTAAACTCTAAAGGGGAAATACTGAGAAGGATAAATACTAATGGAAAAGAGGAGCAATAATTTGGCCACCAAAATATTGTTTTGATGATCCATGAAAACTAGAATGACATAAAAAAAATAACGCTGAAGGTTGCTTTGTCAAACCCTACTATGGAATAATATTAAGCACCGAACTTGCCATTCCAAGCACGATTCAAGATGCAGGCATGATGATGAAGCAAATTCTCATAGTATAAGCCTTAAAAGAAAGGGGAAAAAGTAGTGGTTCGTCTCAGAGAGAAGCTACAGACTGATCAGTATCCACTTACCCGGAACCAAGGTGAAGCGTGGGTGCTGAACCAGAGGCGAGCTTCGGATCGATGGTGAGGGAAACACCTGCGACCTTAGCAGCACAGAGGATGGCAAGTGGTGGACTATCCTGGGGGAATGCTAGTTTCGCCTCCATTCAGCTCCTTGCAAGTCCTCTCAAAGAGAGGGAACCTACCAATTAAAATGCTGTAAGCTTTACAATTTACATCAGCTAAATAAACCAGTATGCACTTACTCATCGAGTCCTTATACGAGCAATTTTAGCAAAGATATAAAATTCTAGCCTGCTAACTCAAAAATCAAAATAAATCAACAGCCTTTCAAAATTACGTCATTTTCAACAAGCCATACTTGGGGGTTATGACAACAACCTCAAAAGATTGGGATTATGATAGCAACCTCAAAATATTACCACATGAGCAGTAGAGTTCACACGTTCCCTAAAACCAAAAATAAAAAAAAAAAAAAATTCCAGGATACTACCCAAACAAGTCGATTACTCAAAACTTGATTTGAAGCATCAGACGGTGAGCAAAACGAACTAGCCAACAGAATGCTCACTGCCCCCAAAAAGCCTCGATGGAATTGGAAGGAAGCTACTAAGTACTAACTAGCACTAGCAGCACGTAATCCCCGAGGGCCGCAGCACCTCATCGCATCGCATCGGGTCCGGTCGGCCAAATCGCGCGAAGGCCGAAACCTCGCCGTCCGAATCGCTAAAAGACGGCTACACAGGGTGGGGGGGGGGGGGGGGGGTGCCCGCTGCCCGCAGCTTGTAAGTTGGTTCCCGCGTAATTTAAGGAAGGGTCGAGGCTGAGATCAACAAAGCGACTCACCGTGGATGCCGGCGCGGCGGGCGAGGGTGAGGACGACGGGGCGCGCGCGCCGCCGGCGAGGGGGAGGGAAGAGCAGAGCGCGGCTTTTGGCGAAGGAAGAGAAGGGAAGGCCCAACCAAACCAAGGGAGGGGGGGTTTATACTTCCGCTGCCGTGCGAGTCGCAAAAGATGGTCTAATTCTGCGAGCCAGTGGTAGATGAAGGGCATCTCCTGTTTCCCCAGCTTTCCTTTCCGTCATCAATTTTTCTTTTTCTCATATCACATTCTTTATGAACCACATACTCTCTCTATCCCATAAAAAATAAATCACTATAAATTTAAACGTAACTTTGTACATATTTATTGTATTAGCATATACCATATCTAATTCTAGATTTATTTTTATTGGATGGAGAGAGTATGTTGATATGTATTAAAAACCTAAAAATTATTATTAAATTAAAAAGAGAACGTATAAAATTTGTTTACATCATCCTAAGCAAAGTTTTTATTACTTAGTAAAAGTTTCTCTCAGTGACACGAACAAATCTTAGATGTCTTTTTTTTTTATGAAACGGTATTTTTGAGGTTTTCACTGTATTTGTGATTTACACTACATTTTTTTTTCAAAACATGAGTAAAGCAGAAGCGCATACACCAACATACACTCACACCTATTTCAGACGAAGCACATTTCCCTGATACGTGAAGACACGCACTTTCTCAAAAGAAAATTAAAAAGAAAAAACAAAGCACGCACAAGCACAACTGAACTAGAATTAAATTCATGAATCTAGTGAAATTCCTGCCGAAAACATATCCACTAGTAAGGCACAAAATTTCTAAACCCTGATAGATGAAGTCAGTGTTGAGCGATTTTTTAGACCAGATAAAAAATATTGGCACCCAACAGGCCAAAATCAGCTCTTACAGTCACTGGCGCTCACAATTCAAGCAATACCATTGCAAACAACCAGAGCAACCATTTGAATCGCAATTCAGAAAACTAAACAAAAAATAGAAGTTCCGCACCAAGCCACCGTACAAGTTATCAGGCACCAGATTGGAAAAAGCCCATATCAAAAAAAAAAGTATCAGCGTATATTGCATATTTGCATTGCCAATCCAGCTCGATGTTATACAACCAGGCCAGCTAATGAATGGCAGCTACTCCATGGCACTACAAAGCATGTCGTGTGTCTGACCTATCACCAACTTACAGGGAGATTGTATCTAGAGTAATACTATATCAAATTTGATCTTTTGAGCTCCGATACGACACCACCGTCTTCTTGGCTTTTCTCATTGTACAGCACCTGTGCGTGGAAGAACACCGTCAAATTAGGCTCGGCCTTTCGGGGGTTTTTTTTTTTTGCAATCATTCTAGAAATTTTACCTTGTCAATGATCCCATAATCCACAGCTTCACTTGGACTGAAATATTTGGGCCGTTTGATGTCCTGAGCAATCTCTTCTACTGATTTACCGATATGCCTTGACAGCAGCTTAATCTGACATAAAAGTGAATTCATACAGTACATTATAGGTTGAATTGTAAACAGCCTACTGAAAGAGACTGCCTGCCCCTTCAGTTCATGGGTAGCTAGTGCAAAATATGAATGTAGCATGGCTGAAAATAACGCAAGGGAAACCTAGTTTGTATCAAATCTAATGCAATGCAACTAAATTTTCACCAACATCAGTTCCAAGTTCGAACAAGAAGTTTGTATCCCTATAAGATCTTGGCTTCAGATAAATTGTGTGTAGCCATTCTTAAGGTGGGTTGCTGCAAATAACTAAAAAAAGTATATTGTCTTTTATCATTTCCAAGGCACGCAAATGCTGCCCCAAAATATAACAAAGAGCTTCACTTCCAAATCACTGTATCCACATAATTTTCAGGACATCGGGATCCTGGCAGTGATTATATGAAGACGGAAACTATTGTTCAGTTGCCATTCACTCCCTAAGACAGGAGGCCAAATTTTCTATTGCTCACTTCTGGCAAGATTATAAATGTGCCTAGGTAGTATTGTTAATATGGATAACAGATAATCTATACTTCCTCTTCAAAGACTGCATTGGTGGTGGTGACAGCGAAACTGCCACCTCACTTCTTCCCGCTGCAGTTCTCATAAATTACCGTCCTGATATTTTTTTAGAATTACAGATCCAAAATAAATAGGTTGCAAGTACTTGGCATATATATGATCAAGGTCAGCATTCCCTTATCCTACCAAAATATAAGGGATTTGGCCCGTGTAGTTACATGAGCAAAATCCCTTATATTTTTGGGGCGGAGGTAGTAACAAACAAGCGGATAACATATTTCATGCAAAAACATATTTTATTTATTTTAGGAATTATTATGACATATTTTCTTGTATGCCTAGGTGTAGCACAGCACATGCATTTAGCTATTCAATGTATAATTTTGTTTACCTGATAATTCAGGTAAGTTAAGAACTCTAACGTTCTTGTCGTGCGGCAATGTTCGATTGAAAAGCACCAGTTATGAACTAGCAAAATTGTTATGACTCATAAGACATGAACATGTTAAATAATATTGATTTAGTTTGAAATTAAGCTGAAATTATCAGTTCTTTCTTCCAAAATGGATAGGAAAAAATAGGATAGGCTATCCTTGGAAAAAAATACCATTTCTATCTTCACATTTCGGATTTCTTTTCTTGCTATGTCAACATCTGTCGCCTGTCCTTGAAAGCGACCAATTGGCTGCACATTAAAGGTCAGAAGAATAAGATCATTATCCTCGTATTTCTTGGAAGCAAAGACTACTGATACTGTACAGAATTGCATGTTCACAAAATAAGTATATCCAAGTGTGCACCACAATCGAAGAGCAAGAATGTGACACATTCTTTTACAGTTGTCTTATTAGTGGTGTGTGATAGACATAGACTTGTCCAAGGTAGAAACTAAACTGCTGTCTCTATTAATTGATGGAAAAGAAAATGACCTGCTTTATCATTATTGTCGACGATGGAAGCGCAGCACGGTTACCTTTAGCACCAGCAGCCAAGAGTAAAGCAGCTTCTCCCCATGCATTGCCAACACACAAGGTGAAAATTGGAACTTTGACATACCTGTATTTAGTGAAAACATGAGACAAAATTCCAGAAATTTTACTACAATCGCTAGGTTGCATGAACATATTTCGTAAAACAACAAGTACAGACATTGAAGAATGAATTTTTGGATGACAATAACAGCATGTATTGGCAACGGCTATAACCACTACAATCTTCCAAAGACTAGTAACCCTAGTACAACTAGTAGAAGTTAACAGGTGCATGGTAAGAACTAATGGAGAGTTGGAGACCATAAGCTAAACAGATTTTATTCTATTCTGCAACTAAATTATGTGTAGAACGAAAAAAATTCCTGGTAAATGAAACCTTGAGTCTACTGCTTGTATAAATTTACAGTATTTGAAGCAGGTAGTAGGATATAATCACCATATGTCAACACAAATTGTGAATAAGGTATTATAGTAGTTGGTCAAGTATTGTAGTATTTGATCAACAGTATCTCAAATGGTAAATACAAAAGATGGCGGTCAGATGGAAATAGCTAACTGGTGGGCTGGTGGCTGTGGCTCATGTTGGGGAGAGATTACTGTGGTCTTGCACTGAGCAGCAGGGAGCTGATTCCTCTATTCTGGGTCACATAGGGTGTGTTTGGTTGCTACACTGGTGGAGATTGGCCTGGCCTGCAGTGAGACTGAGCAATACACAGCTGTATTTGATTGTTTCGCTGAAGAGCTGTCTGATTCAGGCCATCAAAAATATAGCCTCTGGTACAGTGCACACTATTACACTAGACATAGATCTACCCTGCTGATAACAGGGATAGAACTAGAATTTTATGAGGGAGAATCATATGAGACATATTTATGTGTCTTTGAGTTCCATGTGAGGTATATCCTGTGTGTCTTTATATCTTGGATCGTGCTTTCCACCATATAGTGCAGTCCACTGAATTTGTCCATCTGGCTAAGGTTATAGACCAATTTGATTCGAACTTCCTATACAGTAAAAGCGCTCCTCATAAGGAACTACTAGTATGAAAGTTGACATTAGAGAACATGCGTCAAGAAACAAGAGGAAAATCATTTGGAGAGGAAACAGGAAAGTGGTGCATATGTAGGAAATCACCTCATAGCATCATATATTGCAAAAGCTTCTGTCTCATAACCCAATTTCTCGCCATTCTAAGTAAAAAGGGAGAGAAATATATCAGAACAATTTATGCTGAAAACAGAACAATAATAATTCTGATTGAAGAAAACAGAGTAGATGATGTGCTACTGGAAAAGGTGATAGTGCATTTTTCTAGCTCAATATAACTTTTGAGTTCCTGCGTGATAGTGCATTTTTCTAGCTCAATATAACTTTTGAGTTCCTGCCTCACTCGCTAATCATTTCAGAGATGTATAAACTGCACATTATCTGAATCATTTGGCAAAGTAAAAAAAAAAATCTGAACAGATCATGAAAATTGAGGATCAGAGACCTTCATGATCCACAAGCTATCCTAAATTGAGGTGTGCGCGCCCATAATCGTATAACCAAAACAGAATCGGATGCAGCAAACCTTGGTTGTGCCGGTGGAGTTGATGTAGAGGTAGATGGGCTTCTCGGCGTCGTCGTACTGGAGGTAGAGGAACTCGGCGAGCATGAGCTCCGTCACCGACGGCACGAGGCACATCCCGAGGTAGACGATCCTGTTCTTGTACAGGAACGAGGCCAGGTCCGGCGGCGGCTGCTGCCACGCGGTCCCCCTCAGGAACGGCACCACCTGCAACACAAGGGACACGCCATCTCAGACCACGCGGGTGCTCGCTCGCTCGCTCGGACGCGCAACGCAAAGCCCGTACCATCGCGACGACGTCCCTGGCGCCGCCGCCGCCGCCGCCTCCTGGCGGCGCGGGGTCCAGGCGGGGCGGCGCCAAGAACCGCTGCCTGGTGGCCGCGGTGGGGGCGGAGAGGGCGCGGGGGCGGGCGGCGAGGCGGAGGTGGGGGGAGGGCGAGGCGGGGAGGGTAGCGAACATGGCGCGGGCGTCGGGGGAGACGCGGGGAGGGGAGAAGGCGGCGGCGGCGGCGGCGGCCGCCTCCATGGCAGAGGCAGTCGGGGGGGAGAGCGAGCGAGCGAAGCTGGGTGAGTGGATGCGGCCTCCGAGAGCGGATAAGCGGAGGCGGAACGAAGAGGCCTAGGCCGTTGACGGCTAGGACGTGGGTTCATCTGCACCGTCCCTGTGCCAGTGTTGGTCAATTGTCACTTGTCAGTTCTGTAAGAAAAAAAAAAGAGTAAAGTGCACCAGCGGTACTCAAACTTGTAAGGGTGTGTCATCCAGGTTCCCAAACTATCAAATCGCATTTACAGGTCCCTAATCTTGCTTAGCTGTGCATTGCTTGTCCAAACCCCATTTGACGGTCTGCTCGCTGACGTGGCTTGCCAACGTGGAGGGGAGGAGACAGCCGGGGTGGTGCATTATGCATTAAGCCCCTTATTTTTTTCGCCAGCCCTCAAATGATAAATCCCCCACTGTCTCGCTTTTTTTCCCCCATCGAGCTGAGCCGTGAAACCCTAGGGAGGCTCGATTCGTCGCCTCCATCTTCAGTTTGTCGCCCTCTTCTTCAAGCTCGGACGCGGGGCATCCAATTGGTTCCATTTGGCGTATCCACGAGTGAAGCCCTTCAATTTGATCGGCGCCATGGAAGGGGGCTCGAGTTCATCGTCGACGAATCGGCGGAAGGGAAAGGGGCGTCTCCCTCTGATTAAGTGCCCTTGTTGCGATTGTGAGACAATCATTAGGCGTGCGGCTAATATGCCTGAGAATAAAGGGCGCATATTTTACACTTGCCCTTGCCATCAGGTTAGTTCTTCTCTTTTATGATCTGTGTTGTGGTGGAAAATTTTCATTTTGCATCGATTTGCTAAGGTTAATTTTGTACATTTTTTGCGCAGCGAGATGGAATTGGATGTCGCTTTTGGTACTGGGAGGAACAATATGAGGAGTACTTGATTAATACTGGGCATCTTGCATCTCGTGCTGTGCATATTCAGAGTTCATGTTATGTTGTGCGTGTTCAGACAAATACAATGGTTCAATAGGGTGCACAGCCATCACATTTGTATCAGTATCACTAACCACCACTCTTAACCCATTTGAAATGTCCTTACCAGGTAACAGCCAATAAATCTTTAAGGTGGGAGTCCTAAGGTATCCAAGATCCTCAACGAACTGGTCCAGCCATAGTGGAGACCAAGTGTCTATCTCGACATTATCAAACCAACTCACTTTGCCATTCAAATAAGAACGGAGATTACCATGCCCAACGAAAAATCCCCCATGGTGAACCTTCACTGTGAACTCATCTGACCCATCACCTAGTAAGGAAGAAACAAATTCTTCAATCCACGATACAACATGTAAACTTGTGCAAACAAAAAACCCTAGCTTTGCCGTACGGCAAAACATGCATCGAACCGAGCCAGCAAATTCCAAAATTTCTACCAACAACAAGGTACATTACTGCCTATTATCGATCTAAACCTGCTAGCATACAAGGATTAGGGCTTGATTTTACTCACCGTACACAGGCGCGTCTCCACCTAGTCGACGCAATCTCGCCACCATTCTCCACCGTCGCGTCCGTCGATGGGTGCAGACAGAGTCGCTCCCCCACCCTCTCAACCACTCCTATGATCGATTGGCGTTGGTTGCCGGTGATCGCCGGCGATCACCACCTCCTCTCGCTTGCGTCGCCCACTTCGCCCTTCCCGCGCTGAGGATAACGAGGAGTCGGGGATTTCGTCCTTCCCGCGCTGAGGAAAAAAAAGAGTGGGGGATTTATCGTCTGAGGGCTAGTGAAAAAATAAGGGGCTTAATGCATAATGCACCACCCTGGCTGTCTCCTCCCCTCCACGTTGGCAAGCCACGTCAGCGAGCAGACCAAGTCAAATGGGGTTTGGACAGGCAATGCACGGCTAAGCAAGATTAGGGACCTGTAAATGCGATTTGAGAGTTTGGGGACCTGGATGACACACCCTTACAAGTTTGAGGACCGCTGGTGCACTTTACTTAATCGGATCCATATGCCACTAAAATTTTCTGATCTTAAAATAAATTTGAACACATCCATTATAATATTTCATGGTTATGAGATTTATGTCATTGCTTACCCATTTTGTTTGCTTTTTTTATAAGGTTGCCCTTATTTTCTTCTTCTTTCCCTTCTATTTCTCGATTTTCTCTGTTCATATTCTCCACCACTGCATCTGGAAGGATAGCTCGGCACAATAGGCTAACATTTTGGAGCGGCGCAGCTAAGAGAAGTGCCAATGGAGGTTGGGGGCTAGCGAGGTGGAGTGCTGGTAGAGGTGGGGCTCTATTTGGGTCGACTTCAGCACGATGAAGTGGATGGGCTTTAGGGAGCTTGGGGGCTTACCGAGCATCGCCTCGGTAAGGTGTAGCAACAATTTCCACGATGAGCTCTATTGGGGCACTTGTCACCTAACACTATGTTGTGTGCGCCCTCATTCTATATAAAAGGACGTCGTCATACACACTACACCATCTCTTTAGCTAATTTATCCCAATAAGCTTTCAGACCTACTACTGGACCTGCATTTTTCCATGGAAGAATACAATAAACAAACCATCTTAATTGGGAGTTAATCCACACGAAATGTGGTGTATACTCTAGTTATTGTATCTAATCAACTCCTTTTGCTCTACGCATGATCTATTTTCTTATTATATATTTTTTTCTGCTTTGTACACAATGCAATATTAAGGATAAGCAGCCAGAAACGGGAGAAGAACACATCGCTGAGAGAAACGATATGTTCGCTCAGACAGCAACAATAAACGCCACAAGACCAAGACATGCAAGACGGAGCGAAAATGAATATTTTTCAATAGTTGTCCATTGTACCTGCTTTGCTACATCTAATCGATCCTAGAGGGAAGAAGGAAGTGATGAGGGCAACCTGCTTTTCTTTCTACTCCGTTTCCATCACCATCGGATGGGGTCAGAGCAAGGATAGATTCCCATCCGTGAATAACTCAACATCATGCAACAACCGCCATAGCAACCGATGACGACAACAATGATAGCGTCTCTTGCCATTATTGTGGAGTTCTTTTAATGCCTAGATGGTCCTAAGTCAGAATCGCTGAGCATGCGCGTGGCGTCTCCCCCCATTCGAAGCTTGCATAAATCAAAGAAGCTATCATCATGTTCATCCCTACCGGACACATTTTGTTAGATTGAGTCTTTTCTTTCTTCTTCATCTATCACTAGAGGAGAGGCTCTAAGTCGATGTGACGTGCAATCATTCCCAGGTTGGTGTGCACCGAGTAAGTCGTGTCGCTAGACGCTGTGGTATTGTTTGGTCTCCGACTTAAAAAAAGATACAAGGAAGATGTTGAAGGAAGATGTGGATATTTATGTCCAATACAAGTAAAAACACATAGGTTTATGATATGTTTCAAACCATACGCGAATTATAATGGCGTTGGTCCAAATATACAAATTATAATAACAAATTTCAAATAGTTAAATTAACTCTATCATATGCTCTCCCTCAATAAAAAACCTAATTACACCTACGGAAAAAGAATGTTGTATGATTTATCATTTACTGTTACCAAAATGAACTCTGGGTGTGTTTAGTTCACGTCAAAATTGGAAGTTTGGTTGGAATTGGAACGATGTGATGTAAAAGTTGAAAGTTTATGTGGGTAGGAAAGTTTTGATGTGATGAAAAAGTTGGAAGTTTGAAGAAAAATTTTGGAACTAAACTCGGCCTCTATTTGCCCCAATGGCGCACCTGAATCTAGGGGTGGATAGCAAGCCGGCTTGGCTCGGCTCGGTATAGCTCGGGCTAGCTCGGCTCGGCTCGTTATCCTAACGAGCTAAAAACCCAGCTCGGCTCGGCTCGTTTGAAAGCTCGAGCTAGCTCGTTAGGCTCGCGAGCTTCAGCACAGCAAGCAAGAGCTTCAACACAGCAAGCATGAGCACAGCACAGCAAGCAAAACTGTGTAGCAAGAGGACTGCTAATTCAAACAATATAAATTAGGCAAGTTAATAGCCAAATCAAGTTCTTGTGGTGTACAGCTCAAGCACAGCACAACAAGCATGGTGGTGGCGGTGAGCTCCTTGTGTGCCGTGGCAAAGCTCCTTCTTGTATGCGGGGCTCCAGCCGCGACCGATCGTCGACGGGGAAGATGAGGTGGGCGCGGCCGTCACCACGAGGCACTTCTTCACCGTCAAGTCTAGCGAGGCAGAATCACAGCCACGTGAGGCCGAGCGTGGCCATGAGCGATGTGCAACGAGGCGGCGCCACGCCGCGACGTGCGGCCTCGCCGGTGACGGCGGTGGCGGCTGGCGGCTAGCAGCGGGGAGGAGAAGGCCGAGACTCGAGACTCGAAAGAAGGCAGAAGGGGATCGAGAGAATCAGAGACAGAGAAGGGGATCGGGCATCGGGGAGACTAGGGTTTTTTTAGCTGCCGACTGCCGAGTTGGGCTGTTGCCTGTTGCTGTTGGGCCTCCACTCCCTACCCTCCACTCATGTGCCCTGGCTCGTTAAGGCTTGTGAGCAGCTTGCGAGCTAGCTTGAGCTGGCTCGTTATCTCTAACGAGCTTTTTTGCCGGCTCGGCTTGTTAAAAAATTCAAACGAGTCGAGCCGAGCGAGCTAACGAGCCATGAGCTTTCTGTCCACCCCTACATGCGTCCCTTGTACGCGTGATAAGATGCCTGCCAACTCGATCAGCCTGGAAAGTGGAAACCTCGGTTGCTGCCGTCCGATCGGACGCACCACGCATCCTAGCCGTCCACGCCAAAGCCCCTGGGTTTTCTTTTCTCCCTTCCTCCCCCCCCCCCCCCCCCCCCTCCTCCTCCGCCGCATCAGCAATCTCTCTCTCTCGTTTCTAAGAAAAAGAAAGAAAGGCAATCTCTCTTTCTACTAGGTCTCTACTACCATCGATTCTTCCCCTCCCACCGTCGAAGCAGGGCCGGCGAGATGTCCTCCCCCGACGAGGACCCGCCGACGGAGCCCGAGCGGTGGAGGGATCTGGACATGCTCCTCTCCCGCCCCGGCAACCTCGTCCACGCCGACTTCAATCCCAGCCCCGGGGTCAGCCGCCGCCGCCACCTAGCTCTCTCTCTTTGTCTGTGTGTGTTTCTTGCGTTTGTCCTGAGGAAGATCGTTGTGCCCTGTGCGTCGCAGCTGCGGGACTCGCTGGGGAGCCTCGTGGAGGTGCTGGTGGTGGGCGCGGGCGGGCTGGGGTGCGAGCTCCTCAAGGACCTCGCCCTCTCCGGATTCAAGAACATCCACGTCATCGACATGGACACCATCGACGTCTCCAACCTCAACCGCCAGTTCCTCTTCAGGTTTTTTTTACTCTCCTTCCTTCCACACGCCCACCTAATTGCGCCCGCCCCCCACTGCTGTGCCATGCCATCAGATTGTTGCTGACTTGCTGTCTTACGAGCCTTGAGGGGAAAAAAATAGGGATTCAGTGATGGAGATTGTCTGGTTTCGATGCCATGTTCAAATGCCAAGAGCTGGGCACCTATGAATGTCGACTGAAATGATTGGTTTGCGTAATATCCCCGGAGAATGGGTGGATAGAATTAAGGGTATTATGCCTATTGGTTCAATTGAATGCAATTGAGGTGGTTTTCTCTTTGTTAGTTCCTGAGTTCACGGAGTAGAATAAGCCTTAGATAAAGTTAAGTTAAGCGATGGTGACAACTCGCATGCATATTTCCTAATAAAAGGGATGGTAATGGTAGATAACTACAGAAAGCCTATTTCGAGTTTTCAAAGCCAATACCTGAATGGAAAGCAAAAAAAAAAAAAATTGCCCCATGTTTTGGCTTCTCTCATAGCCAAGTTCAAGTTTCAGTGTGGTGCAGCATTCACGTTTGTTTGTCTGTTTTGACGTTTCATGTTTGTATTTGTGTTTTTATTATTATCTTATTCATCTCGATAAGTGCTACATGTACTCTCTTACAGGGTTCAAGATGTTGGGAAGTCCAAGGCTGAAGTTGCTGCAAAGAGGGTTATGGAGCGAGTTAGTGGAGTGAACATTGTTCCACATTTCTGTAGGATTGAAGATAAAGAGATAGAGTTCTACAGTCAATTCTCGATAATTGTTCTTGGTCTAGATTCAATTGAAGCTCGAAGCTATATCAATTCCGTGGCGTGTGGTTTCTTAGGTACATATTTCCTTAGCCGTTCTTTCTTTATCTTTTCTCCTGCATGGGAATTGGAAACAGACATTTAATCTAGCATACGTCTTGAGTTCTACAGCATCATCTCTCCTCTTTCAGTATAAAACTTTTGACATTAAATTATAAAGTGATGTGATAACCTATACACATGCCACAGATAGCTTCAGGATTAAAACCAATGAAAAACCATTCGTGACGAATTGGAGTAACCTTGTAAATATGATACTGTGCAGACAAAAGTCATGGTTATATAAATCCAAATTAGTGTGCAGATAATTTTTACTCATCATTGTCTATGAAGTTTGCTTATGTTTCTGATTCTCAATTGTCCATAGCTTACTACTCCCTTCAGTCTCAAATACATTTCGTTTTGGACATGCATGTAGTAAAGTTTTTAGAACTTTGGGTATCAATATTGTCTCAAGTATTTAGATTGAACATATGAAAATCATACATGTAGATTTGTATCAAAAAATATTTTCACAATAGTATACTTTAAGAGATTAATGGGTTTTCCAAAATAAATTAGTGATCTGAATTGCATCTAGGAGACAATGGTGATGCCCAAACAGGGGTATATTGTTATTTACTATTTACTGTACCAAACTCAGTATATTCAGTGCAGTTCTATAGTGCTAATATGTAATTGCAATTGCAGAGTATGACTCAGATGACAAGCCAATCCCTGAGACGCTTAAACCTATGGTCGATGGTGGGACTGAAGGTTTCAAAGGTCATGCTAGAGTCATCATACCTGGGACAACACCTTGTTTTGAATGCAACATATGGCTTTTCCCTCCCCAGGTCAAATTTCCCTTATGTACACTTGCTGAGACTCCGAGAACTGCAGCTCATTGCATTGAATATGCTCATTTGATCAAATGGAATGAGGTACTGTTCTAGTTTCTGTATAATTGCTCTTTGAACTCCCCCCCCCCCCCCCCCCCCCCCCCCCCCAACCTAATAATTAAAGTCACTCTTGTAGGTTCATCCTGGGAAACCTTTTGATGCTGATGATGCAGAACATATGCAGTGGATTTACTCAGAGGTTTGCTTTACTTCATGACATGGAATTTATTTTTATCTCTGGTTTCTCTCTAATCTTTTTCCTCATTTTAATACAGGCTTTAAAGAGAGCAGAACTTTTTGGTATTTCTGGAGTTACATATTCGTTTACCCAGGTGTCTCTCTAATCTTGTGCCTTCTCTGCTAGTGATTTAATGCTCTTATCGTGTACTCTGGTAATAATGCATGAGTCCTATAATCACACCAACTTCAACCTTTTTTTTGGGAAATCCTTTAAGATTGACTGAGATGATAAACGATCCAACATTGGTTAAAGAAAATGTTAGACTCAACAGTACGTGAATAGCGTTCTCTCTGCACAACAAGTTGACTCTCATGGTGATTCGATCTTACTACAAATAAATAAAAGCATGTTCAATATTTGGTCCTTGTGCTAAATGGGGTCTTAATTTTGGTTGTGGTCCATTTTGTCAGTTTTCATCGAAATTTATGCCAACCATTTCCGCTTCTTGATTTGAGTGGATGACTAAGATCATCTTACCATTAGTTGATATGCCGTGTAATTATTGGAAAGTCATGGTTGTTAATTTGATGGGATGTGACATATGTACCACTGTGTATTTTCATGAATTACAGGGTGTTGTCAAGAATATCATCCCAGCCATTGCTTCAACAAATGCAATTGTTTCTGCTGCATGTGCGTTGGAAGCTCTTAAGCTTATCTCTGGGTGCAGCAAAACTGTGTCGAATTATCTCACGTGAGTTCACTACTTTTCTGAGTCTTATTTTAAATTTTGGTTTTGACTTGGAATATTTATTTATCCCCAAGATTGTTTAACTATAATTAACAAGCACATCTGAAGCGATTGATTTCTTGACCAGGTTAGAAACACTTAACATGGTTCTGTTTGAAGTGCATAATTTTTCTTTGACTATCTGCAGGTATAACGGCCTTGATGGAACACACATTAATGTAAGCGAATTTGCAAGAGAGAGAGACTGCCTTGTATGTGGACCTGGTACCCTTATTGAACTTGGGACATCGACTACCCTCTCAGAGGTCAGTAATACACTCAATACCTTGTATCTATGTTGAGAATTTCTGATTTCATGAACACATTTCCTTGCTAGACTCACTTTGCTAGCTTAGCCACATAATCACGCTAGTATGTGACGTACTTCAGCTGTTAATGGCAGTCTGAACCTCTGAGGTAGAGCTGTTATTGCAATCATTATCTAGCTCACCTGTGACCTGTCTACGTATGCATTAATACAGCCATCATATGGCAATCACTTATATGGAGACTCCAAATCATTGTCATCTAAAGTTGTCGTTTACAAAGTTTAAACAGCATGCTATGCTTGCATTCACATCGTGCTTTTCTAAACTGTTGAATTCCTTTTCCTGTTTTGGACAAGCAAAGACAAACATTTTTTTTTTGCCCATATTCTGCATACCTGTTACATTTCGTGTATAATCCTAAGTATCTTGTAGATTTCTAACACTTCCCCTGATAAACAGTTCATCAAGATGCTTGAAGAGCACCCCAAGCTGCTAATGTCGAGGGCTAGCGTAACACACGAAGGCGATAACCTCTACATGCAGGCACCTGAAGTCCTAGAGCAGATGACGCGACCAAACCTGGGTGTCCCAATGTTTGAGCTACTCAAAGGAGCTGCACGCACGACTGTGCATGTAACTGGAATGGCAGAAAACAACGGGAAGAAAGTATCCTCTCTGAGGAAGCTGCGTGTTACTTTCAAGGGCGTCGAGGAATCTTCGAAAATGGATGAGAGCTCTTGATACTAGTTTATAGCTATGGCTTTCAAGAACTGATAATTAACCAATTGTACCAGGGACAGAAGTGCTTAGAGATAAAATGCACACCACATTCGAAACCGTTTGTTTGTTTAAATGAAATTGGCTAAAAAAAAGAGAGAAAATGACATCCTGGAGAAAGCAATTCACATTCCAGGTACATTTTGGAGAAAGCAATTCACAATTTCATATTCCAGGGGTGCGTTGCTTGGTGTCGAGGAATCTTCAAAAATGGATGAGAGCTCTTATACTAGTTTATAGCTATGGCTTTCAAGAACTGAGAATTAACCAATTGTACCGGGGGGACGGAAGTGCTTAGAGATAAAATGCACACCACATTCGAAACTGTTTGTTAAATTCGAAATTGTTTGTTTGTTTAAATGAAATTGGCTAAAAATTCGAAATTGTTTGTTTGTTTAAATGAAATTGGCTAAAAAAAAAGAGAAAATGACGTATAAATTCTCACAAGCAATTCACAATCTCATATCCAGTTGGGCGCCCGGGAGGGGGTCAAATCGGGCGTTGATGTCAGCGTCACGCATACGTGCAAAACCACTTTAAACTATTTTTTCTCTTAAATTACTTATCTAAATCATGATCCGATTGTACCATTAAATTTGTTGCAATTAAATCTTCAAAACAAGACCACACATGGATATATTCCGACGAAATTTTTTTTGGCTTATTATTGAATTATTTTTAAATGTTGCATGATGTTCCACCAAGTATATCGGAATTGTTTCACTAAGTAGATCGACAATGTTTCAATCGTTTAAATCGGACGTTGTTTCACCTTATATATAAACAATGTTTCAGCAAATAGCGAGAGAATGTTTCAGTTCACTGCAACATTTGATCCATACATAGTGAAACATTATAAGTACACTAGGTGAAACATTTTTGGTAGAACAAAAAATGAAACGAATTCATTTAATAGAGGGTTTTCAAAATATATTGGTGATTTGTTGCAAAAGAATATTTTAATCCACTGTAACATTAGATCTATATATAGTGAAACATTGTAGATACACTAGGTGAAACATTTTTTATGGAATAAGGGGAGGGACAGATGGTGGGCCCAGCGGGGGTGCGCGCATGGGGGAGGGGGAGCGGCCGATTTTCCCCCTCCCCCGGTTGACCGATCCTAAGAATTTTCGCTCACATTCTGGAGAAAGCAATTCACATTCCAGGGGTAACCAAGAAGTGCTTAGAGATAAAATGCACGCCACATTCGAAACTGTTTGTTTGTTTAAATGAAATTGGCTAAAAAAAGAGAAAATGACATACATACATACATATATATATATACATACATATATATATATACATACATATATATATATACATACATATATATATATATATATATATATATATATATATATATATATATATATATATATATATATATATATATATATATATATATATATATATATATAAGCAATTCACAATCTCACATTCTAGGGGTAACCAAGCAATTCACATCCTAGTTATATTATGGAGAAAGCAATTCACATTACAGGGGTAACCAAAGTTTAGATTCTGATAATATTTGTGCCAACATGTACATATGTAAAACCAATCAGGCGGACACACGAATAGAATTATCAAATATGTGCATTATGGTTTGTGAGGCATGAATGGAAGTAGAACCTATCTACACAAGAAATCTGTGTATAATGGTTTGTGAGATACGAACGGAAGTAAAACCTATCTACACAAGAAGTGCGCCCATACACAAGAAATCTGTGCATAATGGTTTGTGAGGTATGAACGGAAGTAAAACCTATCTACACAAGAAGTGCGCCCATGCATAAAGAAGTAAAATAGCAAAAAGCAGCATGATGATGGTCCCGGCAATGATGGACTTCCAGGTGCCAGCTCAGTCTCCATTGCCTGTGCACCTGCAGGCAATGTTCTCAAATTCGAGGGGCAGCGGTTCGGGCTAGTGCTGAGGCTCGCGCGGCACATCAACCGGACTTTCTCGTGGTGGCAATGGCGGTACGTCTTTATCCGCAGTGGAACTAATAGATAATCCTCAATAAATCTCGAATTTGAGGGGCAGCGGTTCGGGCTGGGGCACATCTTCCTCTGCAGTGGAACTAAAATATAATCCTTACTTTGTCTGCAGTGGAACTAAAATATAATCCTTACAAAGTAAATCTCAATTACTCGATAAAGATATTATCTATTAAAACAGATTAATTGACAAGATACAAAAGGTAAAGAGAAAAATATAGAAAACTCCGAAATTCATCCGACTCTTTCTCCCTTACTCCCTCCCTATTCTAATTCCTACAACTCTTTCTCCCTTATTCACTCCATATTCTAATTTACATACGCCCTCCATTCTAAAATATAAAGCACAACCACTTTTCTCCCATGTCTTATAATATAAGACGTGCATGCATGCATACATAAACTAGAACCTCTTGGTTCAATAGAATTGATTTGTTTTAAATCCTATACCATCAAACCTCTCAATCATATTGCTTACATGCATCGAGGTGATCCAATCAAGAATGTGATTAAATATTTTCTTGGTCTTTATGTTATAAGTGGTTGAGCCTTATATTTTAGGATGGAGGGAGTAAAAGATATAATAGAGCCTCTTATAATTTAGCTTATTCTTGGTGTGTTGTGAATGAAGGAGAGGGGTATTTATAGGCCAAGAGGTGTCTTGGGAGTGTGGAGATGCTCAAGCATCCAATTAGCATATTCCCTCTTGCTTCATCTCCTTGTGCCAAGTGTTATTTAACAGTTTCTTCAGGTAGAAACAGTCACAACTGCCTTGGGTGATAACTACTAGCTTGTGAAGTTTCTGGGCTAGCTGGGCTGGGGTTCGGCCGAACCCTGGTTGGCCCCCTGGCCTAGGCCTTTCTCCTGGGCCTTGGCAAAGGAGTCCTTAGCCCATTGGTATGGTGGTTGGGCCTATTTTCTGATATTTAAATGAGTTTGTGGGCCTGAGACTCCATAGGCTTGGATATGAATGTAATTCTCTCTCCTTTATGTTTATTTCTTTTCAACTTTGTTAGTTTATTACCTGCATCCAATTATACATCAACACTCATGAAAATTGTTAGAAATAAACCCTACCACTATGTTGGATATTTTATATTTTCAGATTTATGCAGGTATTAAAGGCTTAAATTTGGTATTTAACAGCCGTCAACAAGGTGCACGGTAGGTCCCAATGCATTTTCCTATAGCTCTCTGTCGTCAGAGGATCCCTCGGAGGAGCAACTTGAGGTCGCCGGCGCAGAGCATATCCCGGCCGTCGCTGACGATGACCACGAGCAGGACAAGGAGGAGGAGGACGACGAGGATGACCTCGCCCTCCCCCTCGACCCCGACTACGAAGCGCCTCCGCCAGCGTGCTAGTTCCTTGCTGTGGCTAGCGGCGTGGCTTTCACCGCAGCCGTTCTCGTGACATTATTCACCAACATCCTACACCCTCCCGCTGATTTCTTCCTCCCTTCCGGTGATCTCCTCCCCCTCCAGGACCTCGTGGTGGCACTTCCACCAGCGTGCCGCTCCCGGTGCCACCTATGGCTCCATTGCCCCGTGCACCAACACCATTGCCCCCTCCAGCTTCATCAGCGCCTGCTACTGGTATTGCCTCTTTATTTTGCCTGTTTTATTCACTTTGCATTGCAAAGTCTCTTGTTTTGCATGTTTTTAAAATCGGATTGTGTCAATTCTTTCTTTCGGCTCTCTTTGCAGGCAATGTTCGAGGGGCAGCGGTTCGGGTTGGGGCTGGAGGCTCGCGGCGGTACAGGATCAGCGCCTGCGGAGGAAGAGGTTGGTGAGGCACGCGCTCGTCCATGGAGACGGTTGTGCTTGGGCTCACCCTCCTCAGGGACATGCTCGTGTCGGATTCGTACAGCGCGTGGCGGAACCTGTGCGTGTGGCTCGCGTACTTCGCATGGGTTTGTTGCTTCCTTCTTTTCATTTGTATGTACTTTCTCCATTTCACAACGTAAGACTTTCGTATTGTCCACATTTATATAAATGTTAATGAATCTCATTAACTTCTAAATGAATATGAGTAATGATAGAAAGACTTACAATCTGAAACGGAGGGAGTATGTACTAGCAAAATGACCCGTACGATCCTTATACTGCATGTTTGATTCTACGGTGATGGTTGATTTTTTTTGCTAACCATATGATTACATAATCTTACTATAACACACAACAGAAAGAATTTAAGCACTTTGACTTCACTCGTGGGTCTGGAGCACGTCCATTCACATGTTCGACCATGTCTTACTTCTCAATAAACATATGCTGTTATCTCTCTCGCACACACGCATCCCAAAAGCCCCAAATGGTATATGCAACTCTACAAGCCCGACAATTGCTACAAGCCCCAGAATTGCTCACAGGATGCATCTTCACTACTTGCATCTTCTGAGTAGTACGGCGCGTGGCGAAACCCGTGCGTGTGCCTCGCGTACGTCGCATGGGTCTATTGCTTTCGCCTTATTTGTATGTATGAGAAGAGAACTTTACAGTATTAACCGTTGATTGATTGTAAATATAGCAGCATGTAAACATTTAGCAGTAAGCATAACCTTCAGAGAAATACAGAATTACTACATTTCTGCAGGGAAATACTAGAATGCAAGTATCCATTCCACACGCTAATCTTCTATAGCACATGCAAGCCACAGATTCCTAGTTTGAATTGGAGGGATCAACGTCCGCCTTGAGTATACTGAGGTCGCCGCCTTCTTTGCTGGCAAGACTTGCAGCCTTCTTCTCGTTGCACTGGTTGATGAATTTTGTGAGTTCCTGGGAAGAAGAGAACATCAAATGAGTTCACTGTTACTAAATATCTCAAATAAGGAAAAACGTAATCACAATAAGATCAGAAGGTCTAGTCTGCTTTAATTATTCCAAACTCTAATGTCACCATTTGACAAACAGACATAGCGCCAACAGTGGTCGTTTATTAATATCATAGAGAATGCCAAACCTACTGGAATCTGGAACACAAAAAGAGTGTAACAAAATTTGATCCTCGATAATTTCGGACATGATTGCCCGCACAAAAACCACACCGCAAGTCAAGATACAACATCGCCATATATTTCCCAAACATCTACATAGTCACAGACACAACTTATCCTGTAAATCAAAATACAAGAAGCAAATTTCTAGGTGAACAGGTAAGGAAAAACTGGTTTTTCAGATCAAACCATATAGCATCTACAACAGCTACACGGTCATGCACATGACAATTGAGCTACCAAATCTTGTTGTGACAAGAAAGTGAAATAGAAAACTGAGGCAGCAGTCTTCACAATTCGGTTTGTTACAAAAACATACCGAGCTAGAAAGCTATAATCTACACAGAATGTATTGTAGTCCCAAGTATGATGTAACTTATCAATGGCCATAATATGTTGACTACAGCTATGCCAGTTTAGTTATCATATTACCAAGCCACAGAAAACTGTTAATATCATACTGAACAGACCTATCACGGCAAGTACTGGCAGAAAAACCATGGATTAAACCACAGCTCGGCATATCTATAGGACTACTGAATACTGATGCTGTGTATGTCAACCAGCAGTAAAAACAGATTTTAAATCTATCACTAGGTTTAACATATGGTAGATGATTGGCAAGCACCCAAACAACCAATACAAACAGATCAACTGCTGTAAATAGAAAGACAGTAATGGCATTAGCAGACATATTCAGGAACAGCCAGCCAAAAAATCAGCAATGCTGTCGGACTCTCTGCAATTGCCTCTGGAGTCAAACTCATCATAAATTCATACACTTATACGGTAATATTAACATCAGTTTTTGCATTTTGTACAGTTCCAGCCATGGGCCATGAATCATGGAGCATGACCTCAGCACCCAGTTACCCTAAAAGGGCCTCACCAGAACAATGTATCAATAAGACAACCACATGAGATTTACATGTATTAGCCTAATATGGGCACCCATATTGAAATGCAACACAAATCAGGCCCTAAAAGACAAATCCCAGCTGCTAATCAAAGCAATTTAGCCTTTACCTTTACCCCTCTAACCATACTAACCATATGTCCATACACCTCTCAATTATTATTTCAATGACTCCTCAACTTATGAAGGAACATATTACTAAATATGTAACCTATGTTGAAAAGAACTATCACTGGATATTAGTTCCAACAAAATCATTAACTTTGATCTTATTGGTACTAGTAGAGAATCCCTAATCAATAGGCATGTAACTCTCTTTTGGAGTAGTAAAAGAATATTGCTATGTTATTTTGGAGCACATTAACGACCACACATCTTTGCATCTTATATCACTGAATAAATAAACATATTTGTTTTGCAATGCTAGAATTTGCATGTTTGCTATACAAGTTTACTTCATGTTTGTTTCTTGTCTACTTCTGAGCTCAGAGAAGGCTAGATCCCAATCTCCAAAGCTCAGAGAAGAAAGCAGGTGCTGGTTGATGAATAGAGCAAGCATTCAGTAAACCGAGTCTACCTTATCGGCGTCCATGTCCTTGGTGAACTTGGTCGGCTTCACAGCCCTCTTCCCTGCAAGAATCGAGCGACAAATCAGATATGCAGGGCGACAGCATAGCATCGAAGAACACCAGAGAACGGAACGGAAGGACGGACGGAGCGCCGGTAGATCTTTGCGGCGGGGTACCTTTGCGGACGTGGGGCGCCTTGCCATGGCGGTTGGGAGGGATGGTCTTCTTCTTCCCCTGCCCCTTGAACTGGCTCTGCTTCTGCGTCATCTCCAATCCGCCGCGAAGCTTAGCCCTCACGCTGCTGGGGTTTCCACTAGCCTCTCGCTCGCGATCGAGCTGCGGCTGCGGCAATGGCGGTCGGGTCGGGGATGTGTGGTGCGGCCGCCGTCGGCTAGGGTTTGGGAATTGGGATAGCCTATGTTTTTTTCCGAGAGACTGAATTTGGGCTGTATTAATGGGCCTTAATCGGGCTGTATAATTTCGGCCGGAGAAATATGTAAGTTCACTTTAGGTCCCTTCTGTTTACACTGAGATTAAATTACTTTGTCGAACAACTTGTAAAATCGGTATTCTTGAGGTCTCAAGTCCAGTTTTAACTGATGTGATAAGTGGGACCTACGTGGACCCTACATATTAGGGCTACATGAGAGATCTAATATTGGTCCGGAAACAATTCGGCCCATATTTATTATTTTAGAGAAATACTAGAGTACATCTTCAAGAGGATTACTCTCTTCATTTTTTAATAGATGACGCCGTTGACTTTTTCTCACATATTTAACCATTCGTCTTATTCAAAAAATTTACGTAGTTATAATTTATTTTGTTATGGGTTGTTTTATCACTCATAGTTGATTTATATCTTATACATTTACATAAAATTTTTGAATAAGACGAATGGTCAAACATGTGATAAAAAGTCAACGGTGTCATCTATTAAAAAAAACGGAGGTAGTATATCACTAGAGTATGTCCAGTTTGGAGCGGAACACCATCGTGGTGTTCGTCCGTGACGCACCGCGCGATCGCGTTCACACCGTCCTTTGTCGAGCCCGGCAGGCACGACACACAGAGCACGGGATGGCTTTCATCTCCATGTTGGGCACCACTCGCGCCGGTCTCCCACCGCCGAAGTCGACACCATCGAGCCGGCCCGATGCCTGCCCAGCTCGACACGTACAGCGCGCCAGCAAGGCAGCAACATCGGATGCTGCTGCTTGTTCGGGAGGAGCCCCGGTATCCGCTCCTTGGCATCGTTGGTCATGAGCCTAGCCAGGTCGTCGACGATGTCGCCGCTCGCCACCGTGCCGGCCGTGGAGGCCACCACCTGCCGCGTGATGCGGTTGCCATAGTACCCGTCCTTAAGCTCCGACATGCTTCCGATCCGCACGTTGGCCGTGAACACGAACGGGGCGCGGGAGCGGCGGTGACACCTCCGCCGTGGCCGTGGATGGCTCGGGTGCGACACTGTCATATCACGGTGGAGACCACGTCGAACATAGAGTAGGCAGGCGGCGGTAGCGGTTGACGAAGCTCCACGGAATCATTATGTCGCAGAAGGCGAGGTCGATGTGCTTCGAGCTGGCTAGCGACCACGCCGTTGTCGTGGCACCGTCCAGTTGCAGGATGTCAGGTAGGGGCTCATCGTACCTAATTGGAGCAACGGATCAGTTACCGTACGTCATGGCATGCATCCTGCAGAATGGTTGTTGCACGAATGTTCGCGCAACAGCCATTCTGGCCCAAGTGTCCTCCCATCGTTCGTGCCGTCGTTGTCACCGTCCACTATAAATCGCCATAAGAGTTAAAGGAAGACAAATAGACTTATTGTATGAAGAAACACGATAGATGTTGTGCCTTCAATTCGGGACGGACTGGCATGACCTGAGTCTTATTGGGTCATGCCTGGGCCGTGTGTGTAGCCCGTGAGCTGGCACGGCACGGCTAGGCATGTAGGTCAAGTCGTACCGGTCCAACTGACCTCGGCCCAGGCCCGACCATGCCTGGGTCGTGCCGGGCCGGGCGGTCCATTTGGCCATCTATACCGCCCACCGCAAATCTCCTCACCAGCTCCTTCATGGTCATGCCTTCCCCACTTGTGCGGCTAGCGGTAGGCACGAGGCTTCCTTCACGGTGGTCGTTGTCTCGACAGTGGAGACAAAGACGCTGAGGCAATGGCGCGGTGCTCGATCGAGCGGTTCCCGATGATGAGCGAGTTGTGGCTGTCGACAACCGCCTCGTGCCGGAGCACCTCGTCCCCGCTTGCTACGACGACGCGTGGTCGACGCTACGGTAGGCTATTGCCACCACCGCCGGAGCCGCGGACGCCGACTCATGGTGGCGAGTCTTCGTGCTCAGGCATGGCGTCGTTGAGAGAGATTAAAACGAGACGAGAGAGGAAGAAAGAGAGAGGGGGAAGAGGAGTCCCCACATATGGGTCCCACCTGCCACGTCAGTAGAAACTATTCTCCAAACCACGAAAAAACTTGATTTGTCCCGGTTTTTGAAGATGAGGGAGGCGTTATACCCGTTTTACGGTTGAGGGTGCGATACAATTAGCAGCAAGAGATGAGGACAAAGTAGATTTATTCCAAGTAATAATACGGGTGGTGGGCAACGTGAAGACCTCCTTCAGTAGGCAGAGTACTACTTGTGCTTGGTGATTACGTGAAAAATACTATCTGAACCCTGGTTTTGGAGTAGATTAAAAAAGGCCTGACGTGGCTAAGTGGATTAAAACAGATTTTAGTACACGCAAGTGGGATGATGAACGAAAACAAATAACCGGAAACCTTATGTATTTTTTGTTAGGTATATAGATATGTAAATTTAGATGACATACAATAAATAAGACTAGTCTTATAAGAGGATGTCGCCACCAGAAATAAAACACTTTCCCATGTCAAAAGAGAGAAGCTGCTTTACTATTTGCTGCTATGCTTTAACCGTGCTGCACTTCCATCATCGATGACAATGACAAAGCAGGAAATTTCTTTTCCTTCAGTTAATATAGACTATACTACAGTGCAATTTCTATCTTGGATAATCTTTTGCACAACACTACCATAGCAGATCGAATGTGTTATATATATACCACTGGTGGAGAAATCTTTTTTACTCCCAGTTGGTAACCCCTTATATTCCTGGTTTTCCAACCGGGAATAAGAATCCGAGACTAAAGATCGCTATCTTTAGTCCCGGTTCAAATACACGGGACTAAAAATCGATCTTTAATCCCAATGTGGTCTCGGCTGGAGGGTTTTTTTTCCTTCTCTCTCTTTCTTTTCACTTTTTTTTTGCTATTTGCCCAAATCATCTTAGATCAAACATTCACAGCAAATCATTCAAGCAATATAGTTTATCCCAAATCATTCACATCAATAGTTCATCCTAAATCATTCACACGATAGTTCATCTCCAAATCATTCACTCTATAGTTTATCCCCAAATCATTCACAACAACAACACAGATCGAATCACACATTCAACACAGATCGAATCACACATTAAGGAAAAAAGAAAAAAAATCCACGCGGCAGCGCCGGCCTCCACCGCCTGCCGCCTCACCGGCCTCCGCACGAGGCTGCCACCCGGCAACCGCGGCACGAGGCCGCCTCTGCCTCCGCCCGGCCGCCGCCGCCTGTGAATGGGGAGGAAAGGGGAGGAAGAGAATGAGGAGAGGAGGAGGAAGAGGAAGAGATGGGGTGAAGAGGAGGAAGAGATAAGGTGAGGGAGGAGGAGATAGAACTTATTAACTGATCCCGCCTCCTCCTCCTCGATCTTGCGCATGCCTCGTCCTCTCCGTTGCGCATGCCGATCATTTTTCCCGGTTGGTGTTACCAACCAGGACAAGAAATAGATCTTTAGACACCAACCGGGGACTAAAGATAATAGAGGAGTCTGACACAGTCTGTTGTTCTTTGAACAGGGATTAGAAATGATCTTTAGTCCCGGTTGGTGGTCTCAACCGGGACTAAAGATAAAAAAATAGCTCTAAACTTTTGAACCGGGACTAAAGATAATCTTTAGTTCCGGTTTTTATTGTAAACAGGACTATTGTGGAATTTGATCAACCGACCAAAGATGGTTTCTCTACCAATGTATATTCTGTTGCTCTTACATTGTAGGTGCGCTTGCACATACCTTTTTTGTGGATACATATGTATAGGTACCACTAGTTTTTACGTTTTAGAAAACATGAGATAGATGATGTTGTTCTTCTGACCTTTAGTCTGCAGTCGAAGCTCAGTTTGAATTCAAACCGAAGAAATATAGTAATTCCGTATTTTTCTCTGAACTAGAAAAAATGCCCGTGCGTTGCAACGGAAAAAAACATGAAAAATTTAAGGAAGGGTTGAGAAAGATTTACATTACGTAATTAATTAAAATATAAAATCGTAACTATGCATGTATACGATGTTGAAGAAAAGAAAGGCTCATAAAAATCAAGGTAAATGTGGAAAATAAAATTTTCCAAATAAACTATGGCTGATTTATTTTTTATTAAATTCTCCATGATTAATTATACTATGTGAATTTTTTCGGTATTTTCAGATCTCCATTGCTAATTTTAATAATACAAACATCATTTTAGTATTTATTTAAATAAAAATCTAAATGAAAACCCTCCTTTCTCCCAGGGCCATTTTAAGTCCATTCTTTCATTAGCCCGTAGTTGGCTCAGCCCGTTAACCTCACTTCTCCTCCCTTCCACATCAGCCTGCAAGCGCGTATCCGGCCCATCAAGCAACCATAAAGTCTAATCAGTATTCCTTGTCCTCCTTTCACTGTCGCGTGGGTCCCAGTGCTACAGTGTCATCCCCTACCTCCATCCGACTCCACACCTTCCCAACACCGCCACCTCTATGAAATCCGTCTGCATTCACAGAGATTATCCAAAATTAATTGAGGAGTTTTGATCCTTATCTTCTTCTCTTTCCGTTTTTCCCAAGAATTAGAGCAAAATCGCATAGTATCAACCTCGGAATTAAGCTATACAGCAAGCTTTAGAGTTGTCCGTTTCGCGTACGGAGAGGGAATCGGACTATGCGCCCATTATACTAGGACGGCATACGAAAATACTTGGCAAAAACATCTTAAACTTTTTATAATAGGTAAAGATAAAGATAAGGACGTGAGCATCACCGGTAGTCATCCTATTTCATTTCCAAAACTGATTTTGAGGTTTTTTAGTGAAAAAATCAGATCCAACAAATCCCAAAAGCTCTGTACTAGTTTTGGATTGGCTATGTAGATTTGAGATAGTTTTGGAGTTCCCATTCTCATATATTTTGCTAGGTGGATTTAAGGGAGAGAGAAGGACGCTCGTCCCCTCCTTCCCGCGTGAAAACTTATTTTGGGAGCGGGTGATCGTGATTTTTTTGTGCACGAGCAGAAGGAAGAAGTGGAAGGGCCCAATTGTAGTTTTTAGGAATACTTTCTACTTTTAGTCTAGAAAACCCACAAATTAAATTTTAGAGATAGATTATTGCTAATCTATTGGTGTTGCTGTATATGCTGCTATATTTTGAATCAATGAACGGTTAATACTAGTATAAAGTTCGTTTCTCATACATACAAATGATACGGAAGCACTTAGACCCATGCAACGTACGTACAAAAGGCACACATGCACAGGTTTCGCCATACGCGCGCTATACGACTCCGAGCTGAGACGAACATGCTCTTGAGAAGGGTAAGGCCAAGCACGTACGTACGGCCGTCACTATCATTTGCATGTGACTTAAATAATTATAGAAAAAATTGAAAAAATTTAGTAACAAACATACATAACTAAATTTGATCTACAATTAGAGAAACAAAAATAATAAAAATCAGACAGTGAATAGTATCTGTACAATGCAGATAAAATTTATTATTTTTGTTTCTTCATATATGAATCGAATTTAGACTTGCATATTTGCATAGTGTCTTATATTATCATGACTATCTAATCATTTTTTATGAAATTTTTATATAACTATTTAAATTACATGGCACATAGACGTAGAAAATAATTTCTGGAGCGCACGCTTCATCCGTCCGCCCTGCATGCGCGCCGCGCTTGCATCTGTTTGTCTTCCGCGCCGCCGGCGAGACCGCCTTGTAGCTAGATGGCCGTCCGCCTCCTCTCTAGCCTCATAGAGCACGTGCAACTCCACCTTCTCCATTGCCACATGTGCATTGTGCAGCAGTAGTAGCTCAAGCGCAGGCGATCAACAAAGCTGTTAAACCACCCCCTCAACTCGTCTGTCAGATGTGTTCGTCCAACATAATTTCTACTCCTACTTTAATTTCAAGATGCTGCTTCCATGGAAAAATAAACCATGGGATAAACTAGTTTAAAACTCTTAGACCACGTAGAAGTGTAGAACACTAGATCGACATCGACAGTTTTACTAACTAAATTCAAAGATAGATGGACTGCAACTACAGCGACATCGACACAGTTGTACTACCCAAAGTATCTTCATATCTGATCAAGCTGCTCCTCCTCGTCCTCCTCCCTATGCAGATAGCCTCTGCTCCGCCCACCACGCCGCCGTTTACGCAACGGGGGACCGCTCGGTCCGCCGTCGCCGCCGTCGCCGCCATGCCCGCCGGGCCCGCCGTCCCCGCCCCGTTGGCCAGGTCCGCCTTGACCTCCGTCGCCGCCGCGGCCTCCGTTGCCTCCTGGACCGCCGTCGCCGCCGCGGCCTCCGTCGCCTCCGATGCCGAGAAAGCCGCCGGTGCCGCCGGTGCCGCCGTCGCCGCCGTGAGGGCCGAGCGCGGGTCCGCCGCGGCCGCCGGGGCCGCCGAACTGGCCCGGTTGGCCGGGCTCGCCCGGCTGTCCTCCTCCCCTCCCGCCGCGTCCTCTCCTGCCGCCGCCGCCGCGTCCTCCCCTGCCGCCTCGTCCTCCCCTGCCGCCGCCCTGGCCCGGTTGGCCGGGCTCGCCCGGTTGGCCGAGCTCGCCCGGCTGGCCTCCCCTGCCGCCGCGTCCTCCCCTGGTTGCCATTCGTGGTGGGTGGATGTAGGCGCCGGCGCAGAGAGGAAGAGAAGGTGCAAGCAAAACCTATGCCTCCACCACCAACACCGAGGAATACGTATATATAGATGTTAGCGTATCATGTTATTTGTTATGCATATCGTGTTTCCTTTTAGCCGCACCTGATCTCCCGTTTGTCTAAATCATGTCTCTGGTTGTGTTTCTATAAATCGGTTGACTTAATTCAAGAAGGTTCATCAGTATCAATTCGATTATCACGTTAAGTCATATCGTCTCACATGGTACTCCCTCCATTCCTAAATGTTTAACGCCGTTGACTTTTTTAAACATGTTTGACTATTCGTCTTATTAAAAAAATTAAGTAATTATTAATTTTTTTCTTACATTTAATTTATTGTTAAATATACTTTTATGTATATATATAGTTTTACATATTTCACAAAAGTTTTTGAATAAAACGAACAGTCAAACATGTTTAAAAAAGTCAACAGCGTGAAATATTTAGTAAAGGAGGGAGTATCAGACTCCTCGATCACCACTTCCGCTCCTAAAACCCTGACCATGTCGACCGCCGGCTCCTCCCCCTCCCACGACGACGCGCCCGTCAACACAGTCGCCACGGCGGTGGCCGATGGTGTTCGCGCTTCGTACCAACCCCCTCCCGGCCTTACGATCGACGATGATGTCGTCGCCAAGACCATCGCCGACTCCGCCGCTGACAAAGCCTTAGCCATCGTGCGTGATGCATGCCATGCTCTCTCCAAACAATTGCCAACGACGGATGCGTCTGAGTGTCTGACACTCTTGCGGCAGAAACCACTTTGCCTTCGGCCCCGACTTCACCGCCAATGCTCCCGGAGATTGCGGCGCTTCTCGCCTGACTATCTGTCGGCCTCCCGGCTTCTCCAACTACCGGCGTCGCCGTCAACGCCACCAGCGCGCCGCCCATCCCTGCTCTGGATGTCGACGCCCGCAATGCACTCCATGCTCAAGCCGTTGCCGTTCTCCGCATGCGGAACTCGAGCCGCCTGGGCGTGTCGCTAGAGGGCGACACGATGTATATATCTCCGCGACAGCTGCTGTGACTGTTGTTGATTCATCTTATCTCCTCCTACTGGCTTGGAGACTTCAATTCGGTGTAGACGGGATCGCCATCTTCGTTTTACCGGGAGCACACGTATACCACTCGGCAGGAGAAAACCACGAAAATAACTCGAGCTAATAATCCGTTACACGCATGCCACACGACACGAGCTGTTATACCAATTCATATTCTCTTGTTTATCGTACAAAAATGCGATTTAATTTGCTTTTTTTTCCCCTGAAATATGAAGGTGCAGCTTGTGTCTTTGTATCATGACCATATATAGGTATGTCAAAGCTAGGGAGATGGATTTTCATCTTTGATGGAACATTCTTGCATACATATCATGTAAATAATTATTAAAAAAATAAATTTTTTTATAAGATAGATTAATATAAAATATATCACGACACAAATTTGCAAGATCAATTTAACTTTTACAAGTTATAAAAAAAATACAAATTAAGCTGAAATTAGTTAACGCGAATTCACAAGTATATTTGTTGTTTTTATTACAACTTGTGAAAGTTAAATTTGGACTTTTATATTTGTGGAATGATATGTTTCATACTAATTTGCCTTATCAAAACTTTTTCTAAATTTTTAATAACTACTATTTAGGTTGTATGCAATAAATAAGAGGATGTGCTCTTGAAAAATAAAAACTTAAAAGAGAGAAATTGCTTTATTATGGGCCGCTAATGCTAGGTAACCGTGCTGCACTTTCATCGTTGATGATAATGACAAAGCAGAAAACTTATTTTCCTTCAGTTAATATAGACTACAGTGCAATTTCTATCGTGGACAATCTTTTGCACACCACTATTCTAAACTCCCGAGGGTATGGAGTCTCATTGTTGCATGTCACTCTCAAATAATTATATTTTTTTCTAAAAAAATACCAACAAGGTAGACTAATATGTGATAAATTACTACACAAACATACAAAGCAAAATTTAACTTCTACATGTTGAAAGAAAAAACGAATTTGACTATAAATGTAAGTTAATTAGTTGTAGTGTAATTTATTATTTTAACTTGTAAAAGTTGAATTTTAACTTGTTTGTAGAGTGATATATCACATGCTAATACATTTTCTCATTTTTTTAATATTTTAACTATTTAAGCAACATGCAAATAATGAGAAGAATTCTCTCGAGAGTGTTTAAATTAATCTACTCTCCCACTACTATAGCAGATATCGAATGTGTTATACATTCAGTTGCAATTACATTTAGGGATGAAAACGGAGTGGATAGTTTCCGTCCTCTCCGGAGAAAAACGAAAACGGATACCTTTCAGATCGGATAGTTCGGATACGGATACGAATACAAATATTTTCTCCCGGATACGGATATGAATATGGTATCAGGGTTTCTGTCGAATACGTATAACTATTCGGATATCCGGTGAACGGTGCTATTCGGATATCCGCAGAAGCCATGAGACATACTCCATTTCTTTATAACTCTATAACCTTCAATATACCTTTTTAGATTTTAATAGTAGTTCATTTGTTAACACTAGTCCACACTATTAATATTATTTAAGTTTTTAAAAATATTTATAAAGTATACTAAATTTTATATAAAAGGAGCTAATTATATATGTTGATATTTGTTTCTATTAGAAGTTGAGTTGGTTTTCGTGTTCCGAGAAAAATTGTTTCCTTATTCATGTCCGATCATATTCAATTCTTATTCGTATTCGAGATAATCTATATTTGTTTCCGTATTCGTTTACGTATCCGGCAAAAAATATGAAAATAAATATGGTATGTGCATTATCCGTCCGTATCCGCTCCGTTTTCATCCCTAGTTACATTGTAGTGCGCTTGCATATACTTCTTTTGTAGATACAAATGACTGTAAAGTGTACAATACCACTAGTTTTTAAGTTTTAGAAAACTTGACATGGATGATGTCGTCCTGCCGTTGCGCACCCTGGATGCCAGCGGCGAAGCATCCTTTTGTGCTCATCGCTGTCTTCGACGTGGTGATAGCCACAACCATGTTAGCCGCATAATATCAGCTTAGACTACAACTATTTTTTTACCTCTTAATTCAATTTTGCGTTGCAGAATGCAGACTATCAATTGCATATGTTTCAATCGGCTGTGTCAGTTCTTCTGAGGTATTTCGCATAGTAACGGTGATGATTACATGCATTTCATCATTCTTGTTAACTGGTTGATGATTAATGGGACGATCGATCTAGTGCTTATATTGTTTCTTCTTCTGTTCATGTGGTCATTTTGTGAGATTTTGCTGAGATTCGTTAGTTCAGTTTGGATACTGTAGGACTTCTGTTCGATTGTTTGGTCTCCTTCTTGGGACACACTTGTGCATGCATGGATAGATATGTGGTTGCCAACAGCCTGGTAGTTTTGTTTGATATATTTGCAAGATTGATATACGTGCATAGATCGATATCTTGTTCATATCTGCCCCAAGACTTAAATGTACTGTTTGTACTTGCCCTTTGCTTTTCATTGCATGTGTTTTCTACATGGTTTTACTTCATATCCTCGTAAAATTCAGTTAGCCTTGTTTGGTTGTTAGTTCTCCTCCATATCCTCATAAAATTCTATCATTCTCCTCCATATCCTCATAAAATTGAGTTGTCCCTAATTTGTTTTTAGTTTTCCTCAATATCCTCAAAAACATTATAGTTGTCACTATTTTGTTTTTAGTAGACCGCTAATTAGCTTATGTATATGGCCTTTAAAAACCACATTGTTAACATACTAATATTTAACTTTTCTTTTACGATTTTGAGCATAAAGATGCTTAGATATGAAATAAGACTACAACACCGACATAAGTGTTTGTTTTATCTGAATTATAGTGTTTTTTAAAAAAATTAAAAGATCTACATATTATTTCTTTTATAATATAAGCAGAAAATACATATATTTAGAAAATGGTTATCAAGATTACAAAGTTTGATTTAATCTTACAAAAGAGCAAATTGTTTCTGTTATTTAGTTTTTCTATTTATTATTTTTAGTTTATCCAAACATAGGATATATGATCATGATACATGCCCCGAATAATTTGCAAAGAATTTTACAAAAACTATTTTTTTCTATTTTAAAATTTTTTCCTTTTCCCTCTCATTTATGTGTTTGCAATGCGCATGGAGTGGCTCTTCTTCTCTCTTTTTTCAATTCACCGTCGTAGCTTGAGCGCTTGCCAGTTTTATAGAGATGGTTTCTTACCTGACACTCTTTTCACCGCTTGTATCTCGCCACGTATCGCTCTTGGAGGGCAGTCAATCAACAGGTAGGAAACCAACCAGCTCGAGATAGATAGATTACAAAGGGAAAAGATATTTTGGGAAGCCTCTAGAATATGGATGTTGTGCCTTTTGTTTGCTTATCGGTATTTCTTTTCTTATGGATATTCTCTAGATTTATCTCAAAGAGGATGGATAACTGGCAAGCCTCTAGAAATTGGATTTCTGTCTTTTCTTTTTCTTTTTAGCTATTTCTTCTTATGCTTAATTTTCTTCGATTTATCTCAAAATTTAACACCACTATGTGGCCCAACAAAATAGCTCGACACGAGCCAGCTTTAAAAAGATAGATCAGGGTGGGATCTTATTGTGAAAGTGTGCACTGTGCACGAGGTTGTTTCCACCTGTGTTGCATTTTCCCCATTGATCACATCACTGGTGGAGAAACCCTTTTTCCTCCTGGTTCGTAACCCCCCCTTTAGTCCTGGTTGTCCAACCGGGACTAAAAATCGCTATCTTTAGTCCCGGGTGAAATAACCGGGACTAAAGATCGAGCTGCCTTTTTTTTATTTGCATGGCCCTGTTGCTGCATGGTTTATATACACACACACACACATATATATAATATGCATATATATGTTTCAATACATATATGTATGCATAATATATATATTACATATATACATGCATAATATATATGTATATATTAAAGCACTTAACATTTTATGTGCATATATGACCAAAATATATATTTACACTAAAGTAAATGTATACATATATAAAAATAGACATGTATTAATTACAATTCATTATGTCCTAGCTAGCTACGACTTCAACGTAGTAGTCGTTATCTTAGAAGCTAACGGCTTATGAATTGTATTTCCGTCGTAGTAGAATTCACCCTCGGGATCAAGGACTTGTTCGTTGATGAATTCTATGAGTTGTTCTTGAACCGCCGCGATAAATTCCTTGTGTGTGAGGTTATCCCTCATGTGAATAACCTATATATGAATGTATGAAATTAATTAGTAATGAACAAATCGATACGTACACAATGAAAGTTGGAATTTATTTATACGTACATCGAGCTCTCTTGTAGTGTATATTTGGGTTGTAAGGCAGTGGCAATACTCGCATATGTAGTAGCCGCACAAGTTAGTTCCCTGGTCTTGCTTTGCACACTACATATATATACATGACAAACGGCGAGAGATTTAATTAATATACACTTATATTTGAATTAGAGATTCAATATAAATGTAGAGCATGTACTCACAGGAAATTTGAACCTCCACCTAAGTTTTTCTTTCCAATTGTCGCGGACCAAATGACGGAACCGATACCAAGCCCTACATGGAGTTTAAAACTATGATTCGTATTAGCAATTAATAGCAAAATTCGTAATAACATTGGAACTTATGACATTACCTATCTATCAGTTCAAAAACCTGGTCAAAAGTAGACTCATCTTTATTCATTGAGTCATAGACATTAACTCTGCAGGCCTCCAAGTCAAAGAGTAAAAGGACCCAGTGGAATCTGCAATATGTGTGAGGTGATATATGAAAAATTGTAGATCTATATATGTACGGGAACGAACTTTGTTCGGAAGACAGTAAAAACTAACGCTGTGTTGTACGGCAATAGTATGAACGTCTTGTAATGCTGCTCCTTCAGGAGATTGACGAGATTGTCCTCTGTGGCTTGCGGATAGTCGGTGATCATGGCGACGTTTACTTTCCGAGGGTCGATGAATCCAGTATCGAAAACCCCCCGCCGTCGGACCCTTTGAATCTCCATTCTACAACGATATAAAGGAATTGTTATATATATGGTGTACATATATATGCAAGGAGCTAATTAAAGGAACGTAAGAAATATAACTCAACGATACGTACAAAATCCATGCGCTAAGAATAGATACGTCGAGGGCGTCCAGCTGGTATAGGTCGTAGATATCCTTCCAATTGATCCAGAGAACATCTTCCCCTTGTAAGAAGTCGGAGCTCTTGATCCTCGCTCCGATAATCTCCCTGCCGCTTGCGCTCATCTCCATGTACCGTTGATGGAATTTGTACATCTGTCGGTAGGGACTGCAGCTGCTCAGGCTTGACAAGCGGTTTACCGAGTTCGTACTTGTGTCTCACTTCCGCCTTTGGGATTGGTGCGCCTTTAAGCAACTGATCCCTAGTTAGCCCGGTGTCAGAAATGAATTCTTTTATTCCAATTTCTTGCCCTGTCACCAACGGCTCGACCTCCTGGTTTGGTTGCTCTCCAAGCTGAGGGACTTGTTTGTACTTTCCATAATATGCTTTCTTAATTGTTCGCTCATAGTCCGTTAGCTTTATGGCCTCCTTGGCTGGTGCTGACATACTCCTGAAGAACTTCTTGGCACTCGGGTCTATAGGAATCTTCTTTTCTGGACTCCGAGGCTTCAATTGCCTCTTCACTTCTGCTGCCACGTAAGCGTTAAGCTCCTGTTGCGTGCAATCGTACGGTGGCTCCTTGTTCTCGGCGGCGTCAACTTTTGCCTTCTTCGTTGCCCTTGTGCGGGCAGGCGGTGGTGCTTGGTGAGTTCTTGACTTGGAAGGTGCTGGAGGACACGGCGCAGGAGCCTGAGGAGGAGTCGGTGCAGGAGCCTGAGAAGGAGTCTGTGCAGGATCCTGAGGAGGAGTCTGTGCAGGAGCCTGAGGAGGAGTCGGTGCAGGAGACTGATGAGGAGGAGACGGTGCAGGAGCCTAAGGAGGAGACGGTGGAAGAGCCGGAGGGGATGGTGCATGAGACGCCGCTTGTCGCCCAGGGAGGATGATGTAGCGCGTGCGCCATAGTATAATGGCGTGGCTCGTGTTGCATAGATGTGTCTCACCGTCTCCTCCAGGGTAGTCCAACTCGAGGTCCTCGTACGCGACTTCCACCAGCTCAACTTCGACCCTCGAGTAACCTGCTGGAATCGGCCTGCAGTGGTAAGTCCCTGAAGGGTCCGTTGGGATGGCCAGTCCCGACGCAACCTTCATGTGATGAGAGGTTATCTATTAGTAATCAACATAAGCAGAAACTTGCTGAATGTACAAGTCCAAAAAACATAGAACTACCTTGATTGATAAGTTCTTGAAGGGAATATGCAGCTCACATGGTGTCCGCTGCGTGATCTCATCAACGGGGCAGGTGGTTTCGTCCTGGGTTTGCATAGCATCTATGCTCTGTGATCCTACCTGCCCCGTTGAGGTGCAGCTGCTACGATTGCCTGAGGGGCTGACCATTGCAGGAGGAATGTACGGCTGGGGATCCTGGCACCGATGTGCGGCCATGCGTTCATCCACCTTCCGTGCCACCTCCTCTTGCATGCTGAGCTCGTAGCTCGATACCCTGTACTCAAGATCTGCAATCTTCGCCTCGGTATCTCTCTTGCTCCTCATCCGACTCCTGTACGTGTGGATGTCCTCCTTGAATCCAATCTTCCAAGGAACAACGCCTTTCCCACGTGTTCTTCCTGGATGCTCGGGAGTCTGCAGGGCGAGCGACAGCTCGTCCTTCTCTCTGTCGGGTCGGAACGTGCCCTGCGTAGAGGCTTCCACTGCGTCCGTTAGTCGATTGGCAGCCTCGCGTATCTGATCGCTGAACACCAGGGAGCCATCAACTGGGTTAAGCGTTCCACCGTGAGCATAGTACCAGAACTTCGATTGATTCGGCCATTTAGCGGTGGCCGGTTCGATACCCCTCTCAATCAAGCTTGCCTCCATCTCCTCCCACTTCGGCATTGCGACGCTATAGCCGCCTGACCCCAAGTGATGATGGTACTTCTTCTTGGCGGCATTTTCTTTGTTTCTGACCATCATTGCTTGCCCTTGTTGCCCTGTCTTGTAAGCAACGAACTTGTCCCAATGATCCCTTAGCTTTGGGAATACGTCGAAGTTCGGTGTTAGTCCCTTCAGGATGTATTTCTTGTAGAGATCTCCCTTAAAGCTCTGGAACTGTTCTGCCATTTTCTTCAGAGTCCACTGTTTCACTATGTTTTCTCCGTACCCGTGGGTAGCGTGAACGTCTCGAGCATTGTGGTCCACAGCATCTCTTTCTCTGATTCCGGGACAAAGCTGTCATTATCCCCGCGTGCCCTTGTTCTGCGCCAGTACACCGTGCTGACAGGCACGTTGTCCCTCACAACCCAACCGCTGTGGCGTACAAAATTCTTGGCTGCTTCTGCCGGGGCACTAGGTCGGCCGTCTTTGTCCACCTCAGTTATGATGTGCCGACCCTCTATCTTCTTCACGGCACCTCGTTGTCCGCGTGCCCTCTTCTGTCCAGCGGAGGGATAACTTCCACTAGCCTCCTCCTCGTTCCCCTTCTCGTTCCTCTCCGCATCCCTCTCCATGTTCCCCTCTTCTTCGTTCCAGTACTGGCTGCTTCCCTCTGTGATTGTGTCGTACAGTATCTGTTCCTCATCGCGATAAGCCATCTGTGCATACAAAAAATATTTGTTAGGTCTATATATATGCTAAGTCTAACAATCTTATATTAAATCGCTACTAATCTTATATTAAATCTCTACTGATCTTATATTAAAATTGTAATAATCATATATGCTAAGTCTAACAATCTTATATTAAATCGCTACTAATCTTATATTAAAATTGTAATAATCATATATATATATATATATATATATATATATATATATATATATATATGCTAAAAATCTTATATTCAAACTCTAATAATCTTATATTAAAATTGTAATAATCATATATGCTAAGTCTAACAATCTTATATTCAAACTCTAATAATCTTATATTAAAATTGTAATAATCATATATGCTAAGTCTAACAATCTTATATTAAATCTCTAATAATCTTATATTAAAATTGTAATAATCATATATGCTAAGTCTAACAATCTTATATTAAATCTCTAATAATATAATAATCTTATATTAAAACTCTAATAATCTAATAATCTTATATTAAATCTCTAACAATCACTTCTTTACATCACTTGCCTGCGCGAATTCCTTCGATGGCTAGCTACCACTTCGGCTTGAGGGACAACGAGGACGACTTCTCTGCAACATTACCAAGAAAATGTATTAGTCTAAATGGGCCAAGTTACATATATTGTATTTCACGTTTTAATCTATATATATAATCATATATGTATGCTAAGTTTAATAATCGTTTAATTATCTCGTTCGTACACGTTTCGCTCGCGTTCGTTCTCACACTTTTAGTACAAGTGCATTTACGTTCGTAAGCATTTCGTTCACGTTCGTTCGCGTTCGTTAACGTTTCGTTCCCATTTGTTCGCGTTCGTTAACGTTTCGTTCGCGTTCGTTCACGTTCGTTCAGCGTTCGTTCGTGTTCGTCCGCGTTCGTTCGCGTTCGTTCGCGTTCATTAAGCGTTCGTTCACGTTCGGTCACGTTCGTTCGCGTTCGTTCGCGTTCGTTCAGCGTTCGGTCACGTTCGTTCGCGTTCGTTCGCGTTCGGTCACTGTCGGGGCGCGCGGCAGTGGCGTCGGCGGAGCGGTGGCGTGGCGGCGTGGCGGCGGCGTCTCGCGGCAGCGTCGGGGCGCGGTCCGGCGCCGTGAGCCGGCCCGGCGGCGTGGGGGCGCGGCGGTGGCGTGCCGCGGCGGCGGCGTGGCGTAGCGGCCTGGCGGCGTGGCGAGCTCGAGACGGGGGCGGCGGCGTGGCAGTGGCGTCGGCGTCGTCGGCGGTGGCGGCCGCGTCGAAGTCGGTCGTCGGCGGTGGCAGTTGACCGCGGAGTGGTAGTGGCGTCGGCAACGAACTAGGCGGCGGCGGTTTGGAGAGAAAAAGAGAGATCGAGATCGAGAGAGAGAGAGAGGGCAGCGGCGGCTCTCACCCAAGAGATGCGGCGGCGGCGTCTACGGCGGAGGCGGCGAGGACCGCCAAGTGACGGTGAGAGACGGCGGTGGCGTCGGCGCGGGGTTGCCCTAGGCAGTGGTGGCGAGAGAGAAGCCGAGATCGACCTCGATGGAAAAACGTCTAAGTATTGGTGGAGAAGACGGGGGCGCACCGGGAATATATATACCCCTAGATCTTTAGTCCCGGTTGGTGAGAACAACCGGGAGATATCTCCCGGTTGTTCTCACCAACCGGGACTAAAGATCTTTTCCCGCTATTTCTAAATTCTTTTTAAACTCGGTTAGGTTTAAGAACCGGGACTAAAGATAATAGCACTGAATTTTGAATTTCATTACATATGTGTTTCTAAAATAGTAAATAATGCATTACAATTATTTAAAGTCGAAAAATTAATGACAAAACCTTCAAAAAAAATTATTCAAAAAAAATTATTGTTGTCTGTAGTAAACTAAGTGGGTAATATATAATTAGCACATTAATGATTTAAAATTGTTAAAAATTCTAATAATCATATATAATTAGCATATGCATGATATTAAATTGTTAAAAATTCTAATTAACATATGTAAATACCACGTGCATGATTTAAAACTTTTAAAAATTCTAATAATCATATATAACTAGCATATGGATGATATTAAATTGTTAAAAATTCTAATTAACATATGTTAATACCACATGCATGATTTAAAATTAATAAACATTCTAATAATCATATATAATTAGCATATGATGATATTAAATTGTTGAAAATTCTAATTAACATATGTAAATACCACATGCATGATTTAAAATTAATAAAAATTCTAATAATCATATATAATTAGCATATCATGATAATAAATTGTTGAAAATTCTAATTAACATATGTAAATACCACGTGCATGATTTAAAACTTTTAAAAATTCTAATAATCATATATAACTAGCATATGGATGATTTCAATTTGATAAAAATTCTAATAATCATACATAATTAACATATGCCACACAACAATTGATTTGTATGGATATTCAATACATCCAAAATAGTTTACATCGTGTACACAACAATTACGGCAATACATAGGCAGTGACGGTTGACCGCACGTACTTTCTCCTCACTATTGTTCCTTCCTTGTGATCGCTACGTGAGTAAGGGGTGTCTTCATTTGATAGGAGGATGCTAGGGTCAATCGTCACCGTGAAAGCGGGTTGCCCATCAAATTGATCGTAATCCTCGTCAGTCTTGTCCTCTACTCCGACGATTTTTCTTTTTCCTGGGAGAACCACGTGGCGCTTCGGCTCGTCAGGCCCTTTGCCCTTTTTTCCTTTGCTAGACATGTCCTTGACGTAAAAAACTTGCGTTACATCATTGGCAAGGACAAAAGGTTCGTCCGAGTATCCAACCTTGTTAAGGTCAACCGTTGTCATCCCACTGTCATCAATCGTTACGCCTCCACCAGTCAACCTAACCCATTGGCACCGGAACAAAGGGACCTTGAGAGATCCATAGTCAAGTTCCCATATGTCCTCGATGGCACCGTAATACGTGCCAGTTGTACCATCGTGTCCCATGGCATCGATACGAACAACACTGTTCTGGTTCGTGCTCTTCATGTCTTGGGCTCTCGTGTAGAATGTGTACCCATTGATTTCATATCCCTGGAATGTCGCGATCGAGCCAGATGGTCCCCTCGCCAGGAAGGCCAGTTGTTGGTTAATCGTCTCGTTACCCATGAGATGTTGTTGCAGCCACGTGGAGAAAGTATCAATGTGATGCCGTGTAATCCATGCATCGGACTTACCGATGTTTCTGGCACGAACTAGAGCCAAGTGCTCCTCGATGTAAGGAGCCACCAATGAAGATTGTTGCAGAACCGTGAAATGGGCTTTACGAAATAAATTGTTGTCTACCATCATTATTGCTTTCCTTCCGAGAGTCCCCTTTCCCCGTAGTCTCCCTTCATGGCGTGATTCAGGTACCCCGATTGAGCGAAGGTCTTCAATAAATTCTACATAAAATTCAATGACCTCCTCTGTTCCATACCCCTTGGCGATGCTTGCCTCTGGACGAGCAGGTTATGAACATATTTCTTCAGAACGCCCATGTACCTCTCGAAAGGAAACATGTTGTATAGGTACACAGGGCCGAGAATACCGATCTCTTTGACAAGGTGACAAAGCTGATGCGTCATTATATTGAAAAATGAAGGTGGAAATATCAACTCAAAGCTGACAAGACATTGCACCACATCATTCTGAAGGGCTTCTAATCTATCCGGATCGATGACCTTCTGCGAAATTGCGTTCATGAAAGCACATAGCTTTGTTATTGTTGCCCGGACATTGCCTGGGAGGATACCCCTTATTACAACTGGTAGCAGCTGTGTCATCAACACGTGACAGTCATGAGACTTTAGGTCTGTGAACTTCTTCTCCTTTGTGCTTATTATTCGCTTTATATTCGTGGAGTATCCTGACGGTACCTTGATGCTCTCCAAGCATTCAAACATACTGTCCTTCTCTGCCTTGCTAAGAGTGTAGCTGGCTGGACTCAAGTAATGGCTTCCTTTCTCCTTTGGTTCCAGGTGAAGGTTGCCGCGTTGTTCCATATGCTTCAGATCATTACGTGCTTCTAGTGTACCTTTCGACTTTCCATATACACCTAGGAAGCCAAGAAGGTTTACGCAAAGGTTCTTAGTGAGGTGCATCACGTCGATTGCGTGGCGGACGTCCAAAAATTCCCAATAGGGTGTAACATCCTGAAAATTCCCAATAATAAAAATCACTAAAATTTTGAACTTTTTAAAAAACTTTTGCATCATGCTGGTTGTTATGATTGCTATTGCTTGCCAAACCATAAATGATCACAAAGAAAGTAAAGAAAAGAGCTACATTTAAGCAATAGATATAATTTACGAGAATATATTTAAATCCTACAAATATTTATGCACAAGATAGTAAAGTCAAATAAAAGAAAAGTTAGCAATAATCTATTTTATCAAATATTAAAATATTGGAATTGTGTAGGTGGGTGCCATAATATAAATACACATGAAATGATAGTTATTCACATAAACTAAGCTCTTTATATGAAATAGAATTATTGGAGTATTTAATTCGGTATATAGATCAACATTGCACCAAGTTCCAAATTGCATTCAGAGATTGAACTATAGTAGACCCCTCCATATAAAATAAACTAACATATAAATAAACAGAGCTAATGTGTTGTTAACAGACTCATTAGGAAATTATAGAATCTTTAATAAATATTAAATATTGGACAATATTAAATTTTGGAAAATTCACATTTGAGCACTTAATATGGTCACTCAACTGCTTAGGAGAAAATACAAATTTAATTTGCAACTTTTCTCAATTTATAAATCAACCAAAGCCCTAAAAGTGGGAAAATAGGAAAAAATTAGAAAAATATATAATAAAAATAAAATGTGGGCAATATTAAGTTTGAATGAAAATTTACATTTGAATAACTTAGATTTTGTGTGAAACACATTGTGACAAAATAGGTGGCAATAGTCCATTTTCTAAATTAGAAAAACATCTAATAAGGTCCAAATAAATCGGCTAGCACTATTCATTGCACCATAGGTGCTCGACCCTGTCCCATCACCGCCCTCTCCCTGCGCGCGCCGCGCCTAGCCCTTCCGCGTCGCGCCGTCTCGTCACCGTCGCGCCCCACGTCGCCACGCGTCGCCTCGAGCCCCGCGTGCGCCGCGCCGAGCCCCGCGCCGCTTGTCTCGCCATCGCCGTCGCCCGCGCCGCGCCGCCCGCCGTTGCGTCGCCGCTGCCGCCTGTCGCGCGTCGCCACGCGCCGTCGCCGTCGTCATCGCCGTTACGTCGTCATCATCACCGCGCCGCGTGCCGTCGCCATCATGTCGTCGTCGCCATCGCTCAGACGCGCCTCGCGCCGTCGCTTCGCTCTGCGCGCACCGCTGCCGTGCCCCCTCGCGTCCCATCGTGCCGCGCGCCATCGCCGTCGCATCGCCATCACCGCGCGCCGCGAGCCGTCGCCGTCGCGCTGCCACGCCTTCGAGCCCCGCGCCCTGTCGCTGCCGCGCCGCTCAACCGTCGCTGTCGGCCCCGCGCCCCTGCCCGCGCCGCGCACTGTCACCGCCGCGCTCGCCATCGCCCCCAGCCCTGCACCGCCGCGCCGTCCCGTCGTCGTTTAAAGCCGGCCACCCCTCCCTCGAGCCGTATAAATACCCCCTCCTCTTTCCCTTCCCTCCCCACGCCATTTCCCCTCCTCTCCCCTTTTTTCTCTTTCTTCCCCTCCGCCGACGCCGCATTCCGCCGCCGCGCCGCCGCTGCCATGCCCCGGCGTCTCGCCGCTGCTGCGCCGCACCCCGCTGCCGTGTTCCCGCCGCTGTCACCGCCGGTCCGGTAAGCCCTTCCGCCCCCCCTTCGTTGCCGGTAGCCGCGCCGCGCCGCTCGGCCGTGAGAGAGAGAGAGGAAAAAACAGAGAAAGCAGAGAGAGAGAAAAGAGAATAGAGAAGAGAGGTTAGAGTGGGCCCCACGCGATTAGTAAATAGTAATCCCCTCCTTAAGCATTGTTAGTTAAGTCCCTTACATGTGGGGTCCCCATGATTAAAATCTATGAAAATTCATTTATATATGTTGCGTCCATGGCAGGCCGGTCCCATAGGTCAGTCAATGTAAATGATGGAATAAAAATAAATGAATTAGGAACAGTACCATTTCGCAATTATTAGAATTAAATTCAAATTTGAATCTTTACACTAGCATAACTTATTCATTTTAGCTCCGATTTGAGTGAAACTTGAAACTAAATTCATAAGCTTTCCAATGGTATATAGTTCACTATTTAATAAAATATATTTATAATTATTAAATAATTAATACCAAGATGATGCATAATAGTCAACTTAAAAATGTGCTAATAAATAAAATTGATATTGTACTGTAAAGTAGAAGTCAAATAATTGTCCTTAACATGCTTTATCACTGTAAAACCCATGTAAACTAATTTAGAAGCATTGTTTCCAATTAATTAAAGCATAGGAAGTGCTAGTGCCATTTATTAATATATGTCCATATATAATTATACCCATGACGTCCAAAATATATAGATAATGTTTAGCCTCATATTCTGTGACTAAAATAAGAACACGCATAGATCGGTCCTTAGCTTATTTGTGAGGAATAATAACAGACCAATTATAAATAAACCACTAGAATGAAGTTGATTAATAACATAGGGAATAGCATATAGTTGATTTGGTTAGCATCCAACTATTGCCCGAAGAGTAAATCACTCATGGACCCACTTTGATCACATATACGGTATATCTTGTAGTAAATAACAATTAATTAATAAATGATCCAATATTAAGATATTGTGCACACACATAATGTACATCCCGTTATAGCTATACAGTACAATATTAATTTGCTTGTTGCATATATTAAATTAGAGGGAGTATATGACATACATGTATATTAGATAAATACTAGTTATAAATCTTGACCTAATATAATCTAAGTTCAATTGTAAATTAGAATTATTCATTGTAAAATTATGTGATGGGATAATCCGTAACCATAATATGACTAACCTAAACAATTCTAACATACAAAGTATGGGTAATTGTTAACCTTTTATAATTTATTTTGACAAGGAAAATATGTACATAATTAAAATAAAGCCTCCATCAATAAAATAATAACACAAATGATTCACAGTAATTATTTGACCGATTCGAAATCCATCCAGCAACAGAACCTCTAGTGTATAACCGTTCTATTTAGATAGATGCATGTGTAACCATAATCCTTCCTTAGCCATAGCTATACTGAACCACCATGACAACAGAAAGACTAAGAAACCTTAGCTCTTAGCTTGATTAGAATCCATTAGCAAACACGAGTAGTATGAGCAACCCTAAGTTCGACCCCAACAACTATATTTTGTTTGTGCATATTTGATTGTTGCTTGAATATTGGTTTTTCTCGCATATTATAGACTTTGTATATCGGTTAGTCGTGAGGCAACGTCTGCAACTTCCAGGAGGTGAAGGTTGATCAAGATTGTATCAAGAATAAGGACTATTCTGAGCAGGCAAGTCATCACTATTCCTTGAACATGTTGATCCCAATTGTGAAATTATTTTGTTTACAAATAAAATTGCATGCAATGATGAACATCCTACTTGTGATTATGCCATGCCTTGATTATTGTTTACCCCTTAAATCCTTGTAACCACGATTACGTATGAGTCCCTAGTCAATTATGACAAATGCTTAGAAATACTATTCTAGAATCATGCATACTCATATTTATCAAAATGCTTGGGCAATTACCTTTGGGAAGATAATTGAGATGCGGCATGTGGAGACATGAGCGGCACATTGCCATGATATTGATGACATGATTTGTGAAAGGAAAACAAAATTAAACAAATGTTTTCGACTGGGGCGGATGGAGGATTTGGGTCGTATCCGGAAAAGGCTAGTGCCATCCCTAGTCAATTAAGGACCGAGCCATGAAGTTAAGCATGAAACGACCCCAGTACAACCGTACTTCTCGAATGGGTATAGACCTAGCGAAGTAAATAGCCGAGCAGAGGCAGTATCCCTGCATAGTAGTTTTCTTTTAGATGTGTAAATTCACAAGCAGTCTCCTGGCGGATGCCCTGTCAGGAGGGCCAGAGACTGACTTGCAGTCTACTGGCGGATGCCCTGTCAGGAGGGCCAGAGACTGACTTGTAGTCTGCCGGCGGATGCCCGTTATGGATGGCCAGAGACTAACTTGATAAGCACGAGAAGGAACCCTAAAGAGGACAACTGAAATGGACTGGGTTCAACTACCGGAGGCAATGTTAAGAATGCACATGTGATTTTCCCTCCCCGGGAGCGCCGGAACTCCTCTCACTGCTAGAAACATGGACGCCTAGAGTGCATGAGGATTTAAGTTCATGGAGCGGGTACTGCCAATGTGAGGTTATTGAATGGCTTTGCCGTGACGCGTCTCATGTGTTGGGACGAGGCTCATGTGTTGGGCAGTCGTGGAGTATGGGTAAAATGTACATCCACTGCAGTGTGAGTAAACCAAATCTATTCGAATAGCCGTGCTCGCGGTTATTGAGCACCGGGACGTGTATTACACTTGGTTAGACTCTGAATTCTTAACTTGTGTGGGATGGGATATTGCATGATGATTTTATGCTGTTGGAGCCACTTCCTGAGAGGCGGGAAGATGGACGTCCTCAGAAAACCATGACGACTCAATGGCGGGAAGCTATCCTTGGGATTACAATGGATGGTGGACAGAACCGTCGTTGTTTAACGTGAACACTGGTATTAAAACTTGATCAGTCTATGCTAGGTCTTAGGCTTGTGAAAAGAATTGCAAAATTAGCTTTATGCAAAAGAACCTGAAGCCATTCCTTGAAATACCCTCTATCATATGCATCGTTGCTGTGGTGGCTTGCTGAGTACGGTTGGTACTCACCCTTGCTATTTATATATCTTTTAGGAGGGTGTTGAAGAGAAGCCCTTGTCGGTACGCTTGCGTATCCAACAAGATGATCGGAGTGCGGTATTGTTCTAGGTCTCGTTCCCCAGTTGACCGCCTGTGGCATGTTTACCGGGCCCTTATATTATTTTGTCTTCCGCTGTTGTTCTCTGATAGTTGTTGGCCTACCAGGCCTTAATGTAAGTATTTAACTCTTTTAGCCTGAATTCATTCGTGATATATTGTGATCCAACTATGTATGTGTGTACCAACTACTGATCCAGGGATTGGTACGGATAAACACGGAAGATTTCCGATTTCCAAAATCGGGGGTCTACATAGGGTAACTCCAAAATATGGAGTTTTTTTCCACATCGCCGCGTGACCATCTTCGCTCTCTATAGGCTGGCTGCCAGGCCCCTTTCCAAACACTACTTTAAGATCTTTCACCATAGCAAACACTGTTTTACCGCTGCGATGTTTTGGCTTCGTACGGTGGTCCGTCGTATGTTCAAAGTGCTTGCCTTTCTTCCGTACGGGGTGGTTTGCTGCAAGGAATCGACGATGACCCATGTACACAACCTTCCGACAGTGCTTAAGATACGTACTTTCTGTTTCATCCATACAGTGTGTGCAAGCCTTGTACCCCTTGTTGGACTACCCGGATAGGTTGCTAAGTACAGGCCAATCGTTGATGGTTACGAACAGCAGCGCTCGTACGTTAAACTCCTCCTGTTTGTCCTCGTCCCACACGGGGACACCTTCGTTCTTCCACAACAGTTTAAGATCTTCGATCAGTGGTCTTAGGTACACATCGATGTCGTTACCAGGTTGCTTGGGGCCTTGAATAATAATCGGCATCATTATGTACTTCCTCTTCATGCATAGCCAAGGGGGGAGGTTGTAGATACACATCGTAACGGGCCAAGTGCTATGGCCGCTGCTCATCTCTCCAAAAGGATTCATGCCATCCGTACTTAAACCAAACCGTATGTTTCGTGCGTCATTTCCAAAGTCTTTAAATTTTCTGTCGATGTTTCGCCACTGCGAACTATCGGCGGGGTGTCTCAGCATCCCGTCCTGTTGACGTTCTTCAGCATGCCAACACATCATTCTAGCATTCCCCTTGTTCCTGAACAAACGTCTTAGCCGTGGTATTATAGGGAAATACCACATCACCTTAGCAGGAATTCTCTTCTTCGTTAGCTTCCCGTCAACTTTACCTGGATCATCTCGTCTAATCTTGTATCGTAGTGCTTTACAAACAGGGCATGCTTCTAGGTTCTTGTACTCCTCACCGCGATATAGGATACAATCATTCGGACATGCGTGAATCTTCTGAACTTCCAGTCCTAGAGGGCAGACTATCTTCTTAGCCTCGTACGTTAATTGCCCTCCGGAAGAATGTTCTTGACGAGTTTCAATAAATCGCCAAATGCCTTGTCACTAACACCATTTTTTGCCTTCCATTGCAAGAACTCCAGAGTGGAATCCAACTTTTTTGCCCCTACTCGCAACCTGGGTATAACGACGTTCTGTGGTCCTCTAACATCTTGTCCAATTTATGGGCCCCCTTTTCACTTTCGCAGTCCTCCTTGGCGTCCTGCAACATCTGACCAAGATCATCCGCAACGTCGTTATTATCAGCATCCCTGTCCTCCTCGCCCGTTTGATTTCCATCAAATCCAGCGTACTGAGCAAAATCAGAAATATTGTTGTCTTCCACTTCATCATCTTCTATTTCAACCCCTTGCTCTCCGTGGGATGTCCAATAATTATAGCTTGGCATGAACCTCGACTCAAACAAGTGGAAATGAATAGTCCTGGATGCAGAATACTCCTTCTGGTTCTTACACTTACTGCATGGACAACAAATAAAACCCTTATGCTTGTTAGCTTCGGCCACTCTCAAAAAATAATGCACGTTGTCAATAAACTCTTTGGACCGCCGGTTAGCATACATCCATTGCCGATCCATCTACATGAAATAAAAAAAATCGTACACAAATAATTATTCGTACAATAATGATAGTCATACAATAATAATAAAATAATTAAAAACTCTTTCAACAGTCATACAATAATAACATATCATTATTCATACAAAAATTATAAAATATCCCACCAAATAATTCTTATTTATTATTTTTGAAGTTTTAAACTAATATTAATGTGTAGTACTTCTTTTAGTTTTCAATTTAGTTTGTTTTCTATTATTTAAGATTAACTTTCACTATATTTTCCTTCTCAACTATTTTATAAAACCTTCTTTAGCAAATAAACAAAATTTCTATATATTCTTCTTCCCCACACAAATTTTAACATAGCTCCAAATGTAATATGACAAAAAAAAACATTGGAGGATGAAGTTGCTAACCTTTAAGACACCTCCGATTTGTATATAATCACCAAAATAAATTCACAAGAAATTTTGGCATGACCTTCCTTTTTTTTGAAGAAATTTTGAAACTTGCTCGGGCTGGAGGAGGAAGAAGACATATATAAAGGGGTGGGACTTTAGTCAACCGGGGCTAAAGATCGCCGGGATCTTTATCCCCGGTTGGTAACATCAACCGGGACTAAAGTTACGATCTTTAGCCGGTTACCAACCGGGGGACTAAAGATCCGGGGAAGCCTGACAAGCCCTGACAGCATTTGAACCGGGACTAAAAATTCCGGTTTTAATTGCAACCGAGACTATTGTGGAATTCGGCCGATCAAAGTGAATGAAGCGAAAGCAATAGATCCATACGACATACGCGAGGCACACACACGGGTTCCACCACGCGGTGTACGAATCTGACACACGAGCATGTCCCTGAGGAGGGTGAGCCCCAAGCACGGCCGCCATAGCTAGCAAGGCGAAGATGAGCGCGCGCTTCACCAGCCTCTTCTTCCGCCGACGTTGCACGGCACCAGCCCTGCGCCGCGCTCGCATCCTCTGGAAGCACTCCAATGCCTGCTGCCCAGCGCCGCGCTTGTATCCTCCGGTAGCGCTCTAGTAGCATGCATGGCTTGTGTGCCGCTGGATTGAGCGCTAAGTAGATGTCGCTGACCCTCCGGCGCAGCGGCCTCACCTCCCTGTACCCCAGCCTCACCTTGTAAAAAATAGATTATGAAGATGGCTTCTAGAGTAAACGTTCGTCCGTTTCTTACATGTTAACTAAATGATTATATAAAAATTTCAAAAAAATTAACAAGATAAATTAAACTCTAAATAATATTATAGGTGTATATTCATAATTAAATTTGTTATTTTTAAAAAAACTTATAGAAGTCGAATTTGGAATTGTATATTTGTAAAGTGATATATTACGTATTAATTATTTTATCATTTTTTTTAAAAAAATTTCGTAATTATTTAGTTTGACATGTAAGAAATGGGTCGACGAACTCACAGTAGGGGTAATAGCGCGTCTTCTGGATGTAGCGGTTGTGGACAACCGACCGCACGCCGAAGCAGCTACGTGTCAGGAGGCGGCTCACACGCGTTTTTTTAACAAATTGGTCATTTTCAAAAACTTATTTTGAAACTAGTCCCTGCAAAAAACTTTAATCAAAAATAGGCAGTGGACTCAGCGCCATAAACCCTGGCGCTGAGCTATAACGTCTCAGCGCCAACGATGTTGGCGCTAATATCTAATCTGAGGTGACATGAATTTGCTGAGTCATTGTAGCTTAGCGGCAAGTTATTTGGCGCTGAGGTCCTAACGATTCAAATAGACGCGAAATCATCTAAGTACAGTAAAGACGTGATAGCTTAGTGGTTGATGTCTCAAGCTGTAAGCCCTAGGTTTTTTCTTTTGTAGGTTTTTTCTTTTCCCACCTCACCTATTTTTTTTATTTTGGGTTTTTTCTTTTCTATTCCTCCTAGCATTCTTTTAAAATTAATATGTTTTACAAAATAAGTTTTTTTTTCTCTTGACAACTCACTCTTATTCTTTACAAAATGACAGTTTCATTTGTAAATTTGTTTTATTTTGAATTTGATTTGAAATTTCAGTTTAAGTTCTCAATTGCCATATAATATACCACTTTAATATTTGTTTTTCAAAATTCAAAAAAGTTGCAATTTAAATATATCTTTTGAAGATATTATCACGAGACAAACAGAAAAGAAAAAATAAAGAGTGAGAGAGAATAAAAAGAAAAAAAGATATTATCACGAGACAAATAGAAAAGAAAAAATAAAGAGTGAGAGAGAGAGAAGAAAAAGAAAAAAAATAAGTTTTTTTTTCTCTTGACTACTCACTCTTATTCTTTACAAAATGACAGTTTCATTGTAAATTTGTTTTATTTTGAATTTGATTTGAAATTTCAGTTTAAGTTCTCAATTGCCATATAATATACCACTTTAATATTTTTTTCCAAATTCAAAAAAGTTGCAATTTAAACCTATCTTTTGAAGATATTATCACGAGACAAATAGAAAAGAAAAAATAAAGAGTGAGAGAGAGAAGAAAAAGAAAAAAAGATATTATCACGAGACAAACAGAAAAGAAAAAAATAAATAGTGAGAGAGAGAAGAAAAAGAAAAAAAGGGAGAAATTTCAGTTTAGGTTCTCAATTGCCATATAATATACACTTTAATATTTTTTTCCAAATTCAAAAAAATTGCAATTTAAACATATCTTTTGAAGATATTATCACGAGACAAACAGAAAAGAAAAAAATAAAGAGTGAGAGAGAGAAGAAAAAGAAAAAAGATATTATCACGAGACAAACAGAAAAGAAAAAATAAAGAGTGAGAGAGAGAAGAAAAAATATAATATACCACTTTAATATTTTTTCCAAATTCAAAAAAGTTGCAATTTAAACATATCTTTTGAAGATATTATCACGAGACAAACAGAAAAGAAAAAATAAAGAGTGAGAGAGAAGAAAAAGAAAAAATAAAGAGTGAGAGACGAGACAAACAGAAAAGAAAAAATAAAGAGTGAGAGAGAAGAAAAAGAAAAAATAAAGAGTGAGAGAGAGAAGAAAAATAAAAAAAAAAGGAAGAGATGAGGGATCGAACCCTGCTCCGTAGGGTGAGAGTAGAAGCCACCACTGTGCTACCAGTAGGTCGTCAAAACTGAATGCCTCCGCAACTATTTAATCATGAGGACCTCAGCGCCAAATAACTTGGTGCTAAGTTATGATGACTCAGAAAATTCATGCCACCTCGGATTAGAGCTTAGCGTCAATGTTATAGCTCAGCGCTAAGGTCTATGGCGTTAAGTTCATAGCCTATTTTTGGTTGAAGTTTTTTACAGGGACTAGTTTTGAAATTAGTTTTTGAAAAGGACCAATTTGTTAAAAAAAAGAGGCTCACACCGCCGGTGTGGTTGCGGAGGCCGCGCTTACGGATGCGGAACTCGACCCGCCTGGGCGCGTCGCTAGAGGCCGGGCAACACGTACTTACCATGTATCTCCGCGGCGTGACTGATGATTCATCATCCTCTGCACCGGAACGAGCAATTCAACTCACCGGTAGGCTTTAAGCGGCGAGCTCTGAGCTGTGGCCTGTGGCACGAGGACGTACGACTACTCGAGCAATTCGATTCGGTGTAGACGGGATCGCCAACTTCGTTTTTCCAGGAGCAGCCAGCGCTCGATCGGCAGGAGAAAACCCACGAAAAGCTCGATTCTAATCTGTTACACGGCCGTCGTGGCTTTTAAGTGCACGCAGCCACTGGAGTGGACTCAACCACCACACACAAGCTAACCACTGTAGGTCTACCTCAGCTGCTCAGGTCGGGCACGAGTACGCACATACGTGAAGCCGGCAATACGGCCCAATTTTTTTGTTAGAGAATACTAACGGTGCGTTCGTTCTTGGGGATTGGGTGAGAAAGGGACAACTTTTTTCGCGCGCACGTTTCCCAAACTATTAAACAGTGTGTTTTTTACAAAAATTTTCTATAGGAAAGTTGCTTTAAAAAATCATATTAATCCAGTTTTGAAGTTTAAAATAGTTAATACTCAATTAATCATGCGCTAATGGCTCACCTTGTTTTACGTATCTTCCCAATCTTTTCTATCTCCTCCTCAAATACAGCCTATACGAAAACCCAAACGTGTAAGGCTTTCCAGATAGAAACTAGCAGATCCTATTAAAGTGAAGAACTCTTTTTTTTTTACAAAAATAAGTTTAGCATAAAAAAATGACTGAACAACTAGGACAAACTAAGAACTAATATAGGGTGAAACAAGAGCCTTAAGAAACAACATCGAGTTGCATGCACGGACCAATTCAACTAAAAGACTAATTAAGCTTATCATATTAGGTGAATAATTCACTTTATATTTTTTTTTAAGAAAAATCAAACTCATTGCCCGGACCATTTGAGCTTTCATAAAAATAATTATTGTTGCCTCTGGCTTCAACCCCTCCTCTCAGACCCACCTCTCACCCTCCCCCCGTTCCACCTCTCACTACCAACTTATTAGCAGCAACAATTGCGGATGAGTCTAACACTATATATCCAGGAGAACCCATACATGGAAATACACCTTGATTGAGGTTGTTGCCGCAAAAGTCGTCACTACCACCAATGAGAAGCTCTCCAACGGCACACACAGGATGCGTAAAATTCTAGTAGTAAACCGAGTTATAAAAAGAAAGAAAGAAAGAGAGACTACCTATAAATGTGATAGACCCAAATCATGTGAATTTTGGTAGTCTTCCGCTTACCAGCCCACCATCCGACTTCGTCGGCACTAGAAAGCAGTGGTGAATCCAGGATGAAAATGGAGAGTGGGCTCAAAGTATATAGGTACAGCGTGCACGATCGACCAAATTCAATGTGTACAGAGACATGATCAAGAAAAAAAAGGAAAAACAATGAAGTAAATTGTCAACAGAAAGTGCTTTTTTGTGTGCCTTAGCAAGCATTCAAGTGAGCTGGAATGTATGCTTATAAAATAGCAAAATAAATGTCAAATGAATGGAAAACAAATATTAACAAAAGGAGACAACATATCCACGAGTAACTGCAATTCAATAATGAGACAAAGATAGTTTGCAAAATTTTCTTTAGGATAAAAATTCCACTCGAATCCTGTTTGGTTGATTTGTGCTGTCAGTTGGACGGTGTTAGCTGGTTTGATTTTAATATGAGTAAATTGCATCGCCGATACACGAACATGTTAGGTGGGTGCAATTTAGTACACGAACTTATAAAATACCTGTTTTGGTGCATGAACTTGTCTGGTGTGTGCGGAGGAAGGCGAAAATGACACTACATAGCTAATCTTATTTATTTAGGGGCTAATTAGAATACTATATAAACATATATACGAGAATGTTGCTATTAGACATATACCTTTTCAATAAAAAATATAATAGGATATAGTGATAGTAGAAAAAGATTAAAAAATTGAGCAATGATATAAGGGTTAGAAATATATGAAATTCATGATTTCCATGATAAACGATAAAGTAGAGACCAGGTTTATAAATATTGCATGTCTTATGTATACTCACGACACGTATACACGTCACACCCTAATCAATATCAGTTTCGTAAAATTAACATTGCTAAGTTATTTTGGTCCTTGTTCGCAAGAACTAGACAAATCCGTGTACTGAAATGATCATTTTACAAGTTTATGTACTAAATTGCACCCACCTAACAAGTTTGTGTACCACCAATGTAATTTACTCTTTTAATATAATTAAGTAATGTTGTTTTCTCTTCTTTGCCAATAGGAGCACCAAAAAATAAAAAACTATGAGGCTCACTAATCCACACGCTAGCCAAGGTTATCAGGATCGGGATACTAGGTAGTATCGTTTTGCTCAAAGTAATATCGTATCGTAGTATCGGGATATTATGATATTTTCTTTTTTTAAGTTTAATTAATATTTATATTAATTATATAGCCATTCTATATAAAAAATATAGTAATGATATATATCATGCAAATAGAGACATTTATCAAGATAAACCACGTTGGTTTTGATATATTTAACTGATTTTTATATAAATTTGAGCATATTTATTTACATTATTTTCAAACTATGTTATTTTAAATAATATTTTATACTATCGTAGGATCGTAGAATCGGGATACCACCTAAGATTTCGTAGGATCTTGTAGTAACGAATAGTAGGATCGAGATATTATGAAAATTAGGATACTAGGTGGGATCAGTATCGTTTCAGCTTGGTATGAAAATTAGGATACTAGATGGGATCAATATCGTTTTAGCTTGGTATGATCGTAGTATCGTAAGATACTAGGATACGAATCGGGATACTGATAACCTTGACGCTGGCTGGAAGGAGACCTGAGCTGAATGGGCTAATGGGCCAAGTGCGGAAGTGGGCTTGTACTAGGCGAATTAGGTAATTTGTGTGTGTCGCTTCAGGTAGCGCTCCTGTTCTTCTTCCCCGAACAGATGGCGCCGCCATGACTCTCCTCCCTTGATCTGCACTGCTCGATGATATATACTTGGGTTTTTGCAAAAATCGGAGGGTAGACTGAAGCCTGTTGAAGCCTACCTGGTGGATCCGCCGCTGCTAGAAAGTTGCCAATCATGCTCATGAGGCCCATTAAATGTCCCACTCCCCGTCTCTCCTCCTCAAGCCAGTGGCGATGAGGTGGCTCCACCCTGCCGACTTCACTAGGCCACCGAATCCACAAGCACTAACCATTACCTCCTAACCACTCGCTCCAATTTGACCCGGTTGCCAACACTAGCCCACTGCCTCGCTACCGAGCCTATGGTACCACAGTCACCTCGCCACTTGCCCGTCCCACCGCCCACCGCTAGACTGCCGCCTTCCTTGGGCAATGAACTCCCCCCACCATGACACCAACCCAGGGGCCCTAACTAGTTGATGCATAAGCACGACCCATGGTGCAGACCCAACGGTGGAGTATTTGATAGAAATCCACTCCAATTTTCTATCTAATGACTCAACTAGAATCGAATCAAGGACCAATAGAGAAACAAACTAGGAGTTACCACCAAACCAAAGAAAGCTTAGCTAGTAGAAAACTGCAGGGTAACATTTTAGCGCAAAAGGTCCATTTTGCTTATAAAAATTGAGCCCGGGTTTTATTCGCATCTCCATCAATTGCAAAACCATGTATAGAGTCTACATCAACTAAATTACCTCCAGGGATGGTTTGGAAGGCAGCTGCATCCTATGTGGTGCCTCCATGACGTTTACGTATAATTATAGTTAGAAAAAAAACTCAATGAGACCCTCATGTCAGTGCCAATCAAACAAAAAAAAATATGTGGTGTACACATGTTAGTCAAATGAAAAAAAATCAAAAATACAGTGGGACCCACTTCACTCGTCTCTTCCTGTTAGTGCTGACAAATGAGTCATCTACTCCTTTACTCTATCCTACCGACAGACATCGCACCGTGATGCTCCTCGCCTAAGGCCGGCGAGAGCGGCGGCAAGGAGGTATATTGTAACACCCTGAAAATTTGATCAATAAAAGCAAAACTTTAAAAAATACGGACTTTCGAAAACTTTTAAATTAATTGCATCATGCCGATCTTATTCGCCTATTTTATTTGGATTTATTCGCCTATTTTATTTGGATTTGATTTCGAAGTTCATTAATCGTAAGTAAAGAATAGTTAATTAGGAATAAACCCTAGAAGTAGATTGGTAAAATAAATATAATTTAAAATAAAGATTAGGTGTGGATAGAAATAAATAAAATATTATCACGATCATATTCGTATCAATTAAATTTAAACGCGATGGAATAAGAATTAACCCTAATTAAAAATTCAAATAAATTATACAAATACAATATGAGTAATATTAATCTAGAGTAGATCCATTGGTTGGGATAATACACATATTGAGTAAACTTCATTTATGCAAGATTTAGAAATTATAGAATCAAATTTATATAGAAAATAAACTAAAATCGGGAAAAATAGGAAAAAGACACTATTCATTAGCCCCTAGGTGTTTGATGTGGTCCCCTAGCCCAGCCCCCTCCTCTGCCTCGCGCCTGCGCCCCGCCCCCTCTGTCCTGTCACCGTCGCGCCCGCGCGCCGCGCGCCCGGCCGCCCCGAGCCCCATGACGTCGCGCCGCCGTCGCCGTCGCACCATCGCCGTCGCGTCTTGTCGCCGCCGCAGCGCCGCGCGCCGTCGCCGTCGCGTCGCCTCGCGCCCGCATGCCGCTCGCCCGTCCCGTCGCCGCGACGCGAGCCTGCCGCCTCGCGCCCCGCGCCGCTGCCGTGCGCCGTCGCCACCGCGTCCCATCGTCCCTCCGAGCCACGCGCCGCCGCTGTTGCGCCGTCGCCGTCGCCATCCCACTGCCGCGCCGCGCGTGCCGCCGTCGCCTCGAGTCCGCCCCGCTATCACGTCGCCCGTCCCGTCGCCGCGCGCCCGTCTCCTCGCCGCCTCGCGCCTCGCGCCGCCGTCGCTTCACCCCTCCCCCTCCTTCTCTCCCTCTTCCCCCTCTCTCCCCTATGAAAACCCCGGCCCTTTGCCCCTCCTCCACCCCACTCCACTCCCTCCTCCTCTCCCTCTCCCCCTTCTCCACGCGCCGCCGTCGTCGTGCCGCCGCGCCGCCGCCTTCGAAGCCGCCGCGCCGCCGCCGCGAAGCCGTCGCGCCGTGCCGCGACTTGCGCCGCCGTCGCCATCGTCGCCGCCGCCGCCTTCTTCCCCCCCCCCTGCGTCCACCGCCGTCGCCGTCGAGGGGGCAAAAGGCCGAGAGAGAGGAAGGAAGAACGAAGCCGGGAGGAAGAGAGAGAGAAAAGAAGAAAGGAAGAGAGAAAAGAGAAAAGAAGAATGAAAGAAAAAGGAGAGGAAGAAAGAAAAGAAAAAAAAGAGAAAAGAAAAGAAGAGAGAAAAGAAAAGAAAAGAAGATATATAAAAAAATATAGAAGATTAGAGAGAGGTTAAGGAGGTTTAGAAATTTAAAATAATTAGAATTTAATTATAGATTAATTATAGTTGTAGAATTGTAAAATTTAATATAAATTATAGATTATTCTTGGTAATTTCTATAAGAAATCAATTCGCGGTAGTAATTTAGATGTAATTAATAACTAAACAATTAGATGAATTCTTATAGATTATTTTTGGTAGTTTCTATAAGTCATCGATTCACGGTAAAAATTCGGATTTAATTACTAGGAATCTTAGCCGTGTATTATATTTAACCGTTTAGTCATAGACTAAATTAAATCGTACACTATTATAAGATAATTTTAGGATTTGTCCGATATTTAGCTCGCGATAGAAATTTCTAACCTATTATATGGATATAATGCTCTAGGTGATTAAATTAAAAACTTATGACAACAAAATATTTATACCCGCAAAATAGTTTAAATCGAAATTGGGTTTGCCTTAGTTCGCGAATAGTAAAGTTAATATAAAGGAATCGACTTTCGTATTCGACTTTCATTTGGATTTATTTGGACTTTTATTTGAATTCTAACCGAATTCAAATCAATTTTCGCATGTAACTATAGAGCCCGAGGGAGTTGCGGATCCAAGTGAAGGCCAAGACCCGCAAGACTTTGAGCAAGGCAAGTCATCACTATTCCTTGAACATGTTGATCCCAATTGCAAAATTGTTTTGTTTACAAATAAAATTGCATGCAATGATGAACATCCTACTTGCGATTATGCCATGCCTTGATTATTGTTTACCCCTTATTCCTTCATAACTATGTTTACGTATGAGTCCCTAGTCAACTATGACAAATGCTTAGAAATGCTATTCTAGAATCATGCATACTCATATTTATCAAATGCTATATGCTTGGGCAATTACCTTTGGGAAGGTAATTGAGATGCGGCATGTGGAGACATGAGCACCACATTGCCATGATATTGATGACATGATTTGCGAAAGGAGAAATAAAACTAAACAACTATTTTCGACTGGGGCGGACGAAGGATTTGGGTGGCATCTGGAAAAGGCTAGTACCGTCCCCAGTCAATTAAGGACCGAGCCATAAAGTTAAGCATGAAACGACCCCCGTACAACCACACTTCTCGTATGGGTATAGACCTAGCGGATTAGATAGCCGAGCGGAGGCAGTACCCCTGCATAGATGGTTCACCCCTGAGCGAGGCAGGTGCGCTACGATGGGACAGCCGTTGAGGTAGGGCCGAGAGGCGTGCCCTACATCGGTGTCGCCATTGGTAGGACTGCCATGAGCGTGTGTGAGAGAGAACTTAACTTGAACCATAATTTAATATGTGTGTGAGACTTCTCTTTCCCGGGAGCGCCAGAACTCCTCTCACTGCTAGAAACATGGACGTCTAGAGTGCATGAGGATTTAAGTTCATGGAGCGGGTACTGCCAATGCGAGGTTATCGAAAAGCTTTGCTGTGACGCGTCTCATGTGTTGGGACGAGGCTCATGTGTTGGGCAGTCGCGAAGTGCGGGTAAAGTGTACATCCACTGCAGTGTGAGTAAATCAAATCTATTCGAATAGCCGTGCTCGCGGTTATTGAGCACCGGGACATGTATTACACTTGGCTAGACTCTAAATTCTTAACTTGTATGGGATGGGATATAGCATAATGATTTCTATGCTGATGGAGCCACTTCCTGGGAGGCGGGAAGGTGGACGTCCTCAGAAAACCATGACGATTCAATAGTGGGAAGCTATCCTTGGGATCACAATAGATGGTGGACAGAACCGTCGTTGTCTAATGCGAACACTGGTATTAAAACTTGATCAGTCTATACTAGGTCTTAGGCTTGTGAAAAGAATTACAAAACTTGCTTTGTGCAAAAGGACCTAGCCATTCCTTGAATACCCTTTATCATGTGCATTGTTGCTGTGGTGGCTTGCTGAGTACGGTTGGTACTTACCCTTGCAATATACAAACTTAATCAGAAGTCAGAGATGAAGCTTCGGAGGACCCCTACGCTTACTACCAGGAGGGTGATGAAGACGATAGCGCTCAATAGGTCTTAGTTACGGTCGTTGCCTGTGGCAATAGCGTGCCGCTGCCTTAACTCCGCTGCCTTATCTACTTCTATTTTTGGAATGTATTCCGGACCGCTCGGTCCGATGATTTAAAACTATGCCTGCGGGCTTATGATGTAATAATTCGTACTAGACACTCGTGTATGTGCACTTGGTATTTCAGCTATGAATTCGTGTGTACCAGACTACTTGATCCAGGGAAATGGTACTGTTTACACGATTGATTCCTGTTATAAAAACGGGGGTCCACATATATAGAGGCAAAGATGATTGTCCTAGCGCCGGCGATAATGGAGCGCGCTGCGCAGGACGGGTAACGCGTCGCTCGATGCACCATCACCACCTTCCTCTCATGAATACTGCTCTAGCATTCCTCCACGGATGCTTCTACCCACGGAAGCTGAGCTCACCTCGAGCCACTATCCACGTCTCTCTTCTCCTCTCCATCTCATGCCCCACTCTGTCGCGTATCCTTGAGCCTCGTCCTTGCAGTTGCTGAGCCAGAACTCAAGATGCCAAGCCGGGCTCCCTTTCCCCGTTGCCAAGCCTCTGCCTAGACCTTCCCACATTTTCTACATTTCCATAGCATGAAGAGTACGTGCAGTGGCATTGGCATTGGGAGGTGGCGATGGAGAGGACTACGGCTTTGGAGGCGGCAAGACGGTGTAGATGGCACCTAGGCAGCAGATGAGGAGGTAGCTTGCTTGATGGGCTGACTAAAACCTGGGTTCAAGATCGATGGTGGAGCTGCACCTGAAGGTCATCAACGTTGACGGTTCTAATGCCGGTGGTGGCACAACAAGTGCGGGGCAATGCCCGAAGGACTTCTACTTTGTTGGGAGAGAAATGAAGAGAAAAGGGGGGGAGAGAGAGAGGATCACATGTGGGCCCTAGAGCTTTTTTTATTTTTTTCCTCTAAGAGGCTTGCATGTAGGTCCCACGTGTTTTTAGTTTTTTCACACTCGAAAGCCATGTACGCGCCACATAAAAAAAGAACCAAGTCAAAGTGCCACGTAGGCGCTCCACGTAAGACGAAACCACCGTCAAAACTGTTCATGAAGGTAATAATTAATCTAGTTTAAATAGTTGAGGATCTTCAATAGTCAGATTTGCGGTTAAAGAACACAAATTAAATTCGGCATATAATTGATGGAGGCTAAATGGACCTCTCTTTTTTTCGTTTGAGAAAACTAGAGAGGGCCACGGCCCATTACAAAGTCTTGCCTGTACTAGAATGCTATTGCACATGCCGATACTTAGCCAATCAATGCCACTTCGCAATTCATCACTGATTAAGCTTACTAACGGCAGCTGACCTCCCCAAGCTCGATGTGGAGAGTAGCGTCGACGAATCTTGGATAGGAATGTCATAGCGAAGCTCAGGGCCAACTCGCTACAGCGGTAGAGCTCAGGTAGGAGGCAATAACAAAGGCCTCGTGGTGGAGAGGATTGAAGCATTGCACCTTGGCCTTGTTGGCACTTGGAGGAACGACTCCCAGATCACAAGCAGCGATCGGCAAATCTAGATGTCATGGAGGGTTGATCCGCACCATGTCCATCTACCGTCACCAGAGCTATGATACATGTTGAGATCCTCATATGCTTGCGGCCGCTCAAAAATCCCTTGTATCCGACCTTAGCCAAGGCAGGCTCCAATCAAACTTGCAGTCGCCCCACTTCTCTCGAGCTCGGTCAAATGGGTGGGCTCCTAGTCAAGCTCGTCATTGAGCCTGTCTTCTTCCCGCCCGTGGCAAGAGAGCAAAGGAATGAAGGAGGAAGAAAAAGAAGGCAGGAGAGAGAGGTGGCACGTCGATGGAGGCTAGGTGGCGTAGCAGGAAATGGGAGTGGGTCAGGAAGCTCGCCGACTCCTTCATTCATTTGCCCGTCATACAATGTAACTTCTATATACACAACTTGTATGAATATCATAAGATACACGCACCAGCGCATAGATTAGTGTTACGGGCTTGCGTTCCCTCGTTATGAGTCCCATGCGTCTAACAAATTTTGTCCCTCTCTAGCACTAATTTTAAATCACTTTCGGCAGTTGAAAAAATATCTTAAAACACATCCGGCAGCTGAAAAAACCCCACCCCTACCACACGTCCACACCCACAAAATTTATATCGTTAGCAAAACCAAAAAAAAAAAAGAAAGAAAATTGCTCAATATTGCTCAGTGGGCCAAGTCAACTGGTGCACGTTGGCACTTGGCAGCACGCAGCTGCGTCAAACGCAAAATCCCGTTGACTCCACCCCGCAACATTCTCACCGGAGACCCCCTCACGACCCCGCTTCTAAATCCCACTGACAACTCGGTCCCACACACTCCCTCACATGGTAGGCCCCCGCTGTAAGTGGGTGCACCATCTCTGCTCGCTCTCCTCGCTACTAAAATCCACGGGTATTAAGTACAGTATTAATTATTAGGAGGGGTATTAATGTATTAATCCACACGTAATGCCCATTTTTCTTCCTTCTGTTAATTATTCGCTTCCCTCGCAAGGGAGGAGGAGACGCGCCGCCCTCGAATCCAAACCCCCCCAAAATTCCCAGAGATGAACGCGGCGGCGCGGAAGGCCGCCGCCGCGGCGAGGCTGCCGGCGGCGGTGCTGGTGGTGGTGGCGGTGGGGGCGTTCCTGATCTCCTACAACCTCCTGGCCATCGTGCTCCGGGGCGGCGGCGCGGGGGAGGGTGGCGCGGCCGCCGGGGCGGGGAGGGACCCGGTGGTGGCGATGCCGGGGTGGATGCGGGCGGCCGGGTCGGCGGGCGGGGGGCGGCGGCGGCCGTTCCACGTGGCGCTCACGGCGACCGACGCCGCGTACAGCCGGTGGCAGTGCCGGGTGATGTACTACTGGTACAAGCGGATGCAGGCGCGGCCGGAGGGCGCCGACATGGGAGGCTTCACCCGCGTGCTCCACTCCGGGAAGCCCGACGCCCTCATGGACGAGATCCCCACCTTCGTCGTCGACCCCCTCCCCGCCGGCAAGGACCATGTATGCAAACGATCAAACCAAATTCTCTCTCTCTCTCTCTCGTTCTCTCGTTTCATCAGTTTTGTCTGTTGTGCAATGTGGGGCGCAGTGACATTGTGGTCCAGCAGGTGTTCAGAAGAACACATGTGCTTGTGAATTTTAGACGGGACTAAGTTTTTTTTCCCCTTCATTTTTTGGATGAAAATGGCCGCTTCTATGCAACTCTTAATGACAAACCGAATGTTCTTTTTTACAAGATTATGATTTGAGAACAGCTCCGGATAGATAGTGTCTGTGAATTTCGGCAAGAAGATTGCGTGAGAAGTGAACAGTCATGGCTTACTTTCCAATGGTACTTCACAGAACAATAATATCATAACTGAAGGTTTTCTTCAGTTTACTGACCCACTTGTCTGAACTTATGTCTCCTTTTCTTGCCTTCCCATGTGGGTACTATTCTCTGCTCGGTTGTACATTGAATTTGCTCGTTGTGTTTGTGTGTGTGTGTGTTTTATGAGGATTTGTGGCGTGTTTTACTTTTGTACGCACCTAGTTGCGCCGAAATCACTTTGCAGAGTATACATACATGATCAGTCAATTTGGAAACTGACCAACCTTTTTGTTTTGAATTGTTTGCAGGGCTATGTCGTACTAAACAGGCCCTGGGCATTTGTACAGTGGCTGGAGAAAGCAAAGATTGAAGAAGAGTGAGTTAAAAATTTATCTGCCATTTCGTTGAGTTACTTTATTTGTGGTTTTGACATTTAACCTTACTCTGATGGACACTTGGACGCATATTTAGAATCCCAACATGCATGATTTAATAACATGTGAATAGCTTAATTATTTTCTTGGTGTTGGGTTTTGAGATGAAGAACATTGTTCGCATTGGTAATTCATTTGTGCTAAAATAATGTGGATGTTCTGATGTGTTTTTAATTTTCTGTTTTGTTGAAACATGGCAGATACATATTGATGGCAGAACCAGATCATATATTTGTGAGACCTTTACCAAATTTAGCCCGCGATGATCCAGCAGCATTCCCTTTCTTTTACATTACACCATCAGAACATGAAAGTGTTCTCCGGAAATATTATCCTAAAGAAAGAGGCCCTGTCACAAATATCGACCCTATTGGGAATTCACCTGTAATCATTAAGAAGGTAACACATATTACAGAATTGACGCGGTATACCTTGAAGTCTCATGCATGAGGAGTATTTCCTTGGATTTTATTTTTACATTACTTACATGCCAGTTGCTAGTTATTACTGTTTTGAATTGATGAGCTTCAATTTTTAACTCTATCCCTTATCATCTGAGGAAACTTTTAGACACAACTTGAGAAGATTGCCCCTACATGGATGAATGTATCGATTCAAATGAAAGAAGATCAGGAGACAGATAAAGCTTTTGGATGGGTCTTGGAAATGTGAGAATTATGCTTGTGTACATTTTCATAATGCATTTACTTGCCTGTTACATTGTTATGATTCCAGGTTCTTGTTTTTACTTGACTTCTAGGTATGCATACGCTGTTGCTAGTGCACTCCATGGGGTTCAACATATCCTTCGAAAAGATTTCATGATTCAGGTGCTCTACTTGTTTATGGTTTTTTGTCAGTGCTTGACAACAGACTTGCCTGACTTCAGAGTAGTTGTGTTGAGTTTCATGATGAGAGTGCTATTGATGGTCCAGTAAAAATTTGCAGCCACCTTTTGATACCAAACTTGGGAATACATTTATTATCCACTTCACTTACGGATGTGACTATACACTCAAGGTATTAAAATTCCAGATCTGTGATATTTTTCTACAGATATAAATATTCATCGGAAGCTAAAATTTCTGAGGCGGTAAAGTAAAGAAGCCACTATTGTTTTTGTTTTGCTAACATGATGTAATTGACATTACCCTGGCAAATGATTTCAGGGTGTACTAACCTATGGAAAAATTGGTGAATGGAGATTTGACAAAAGAGCATACCAAGACAGGCCACCGCCAAGAAATCTTACATTGCCCCCTCCAGGAGTACCAGAAAGTGTGGTATGTTTACTAGCAAATTAATTTGTAAAATACAAAATTTTCATTATGTCGTAAAAGAAATATTGTAACCTTTAAGATGTTAAGGTGTTATTAGTGTCTTATATTTTTTAGTATAATATAGTCTTGCTAGTACAAAACACAACGTTTTATTTTTGCTAGAAAGAAAAATATTTTTTTCTCATTTAAATTAATTCGGATGCCAGGTTAATACACTAGAGCTTTGTTTCACTGGCACTGTTTTATTATATAACTCAATTGTTATCTGTATAATTTCCTCCTTAACCCAATTATTTGTAAGATATTGTAATTGGCATAATTTTGATTTATATGATTGATTGCATGGTGGTCTTGGCATAATTGTCCTTTTGCTTGGGCTTAGAAGTCAGAGTGGTTTGCCATCTTTTTCCTTTCAAGTGCCACTTTGAGTCCATTGATGGTGGCATCCCCTCTGGAAGTTTGAATACATAATTAAGTTGCTCATACAATGCTGGCACATTGCCATCATCAGCAAATACTAAACTATGTGATTCCTGTGTCAAGGTCATCACCCAATTTTCTCCCTTCCTTTCCAACATGAACATTAACTACTTGTTAGCTAGATTTCTTAGCTTATATGCTTAAGTCTTGAGTGCTGCACAAATTTTAAAGCACAACAGTACCCAGCTAGTAAATTATTACATAAGGAGTATTAGTATATCATATATGAACCATGTGTTTTTTTCATGTACGGTGGGTTCATGTGGCTTGGAATTGTCCTTTTACCTAACAAATTGTTGTTAGCATTACTCTATTTATGCCAATCCTGAATAATTGTGTGAACGGAACAATAGGAGAAGTGTATAATGATAACTATTGGACTGGCCATATGGCTTACCTCAATAATGTTATACATAATCTAGGATGTAGGAAAATATGGTAGGGAAGTTATCTATGCCTTAGAGTCAATCGATGTCTAACTTTAATACTCATACATAAATTCATGATACAATTCAAAAACTGCAAAGATGAATATCCAATATAAGAAAACTTCTCAGTAGCACCCTCAAAACCCCAGTTTACCCCGTTCATACCAGATCCTGTCTGGCACTGACAATTAAATACAAGGCCCTGCAAAAACTGTGTATGCCAAATGAATGTGTCCCAGGGTCTACAGAAAATGTGCTACTGGTGCAGCTTCCGAAATTCACCTTTATTAAACTGAGCGAAGATGAGAAGTGTTCCAAAGGAATGCAATATATGTTCCGCAGCAAAACTGCAAAGTGTACATATCTTTTAGTTGTTTAAGATGTTCTGCGGACTCTGATAGAAAATATCCAGAAAATTGATGCTTCATGCATTCTTTAATTTTTCTAAGTTGTCCGCTGACATTTGTTTGATTTATTTCCATGGTCAAGTTGGGTTTCTGGCTCAGATTTTTTAGTTGATATTCTTGAATTTACAAATTCTACTCCCAGTAGCTGGCGTTGTTCCTATAAAAAAGAACAAGGGTTAATATCCTGCTTGTGAAATTGTACCATTATCCTGTTTGCGAAAAGTCTCTGAGAGTTCAGGTTTCATGCTTTTATTTTTAGCCATAACCTAAATATTTTCTTAATGCAGGTTACACTTGTAAAGATGGTAAACGAGGCTACCGCAAACCTTCCAGGGTGGGATGATGGAAGATAGACTATGACGACAAATGTTTCTGATTAGTGATTACTCGTTCTGATAGCTGCCCCATTCCTCTCTATTCAGGGGCAATACACCACCATAAATGATAGAAAACGATAGTTTTCCCATTATACTTACAGAAAGAAAACAAGATAGCAGCCCAAAAGTTTTTTTGATGAAATTATATCGAAATGCTACTAGTATAAACACCAAAAGTATAGTTATGCCAGTAAAATGGTGATTGCACCTCTGACATCTCTATAGAGTTACTGAGCATATGTTGATCTGTTGTCCAATTGTTTGTTCGAACTATACCGCTGTGTAAATAGTGAACTGTAGCTTATTGGCATGCAAACAATGTTTGCGAATGCCAAAGTTAAATATCGCCTATATAATGTCAATAAAATACAATGGTTTAGTCGTTCGTTTTGCAAAATAACTTTGCAAATTGCCTGAATGAGCCACACAGATTGCTTATTGTTTTTGGTTGCCGCTTGTGACTTGTGTCCGAATTCTATTTTAACTCGATGACTTGATGACACATGCTTGTGTGCATCTGGACTGATAGGATCATTCCTTCGTAGATCATACGTTGGTCGCGTTTACATTGGATATTCGAATGGCCTGATCGCTATTTTTTGAAAGATTTTTATTGGATTTAGGTTAAACTAGCTGGGTGGCCCGCGCAATTGCGTGGCTAGTACCCATACAAAATTATCTATTTTTAATATGATTTTACTTATAATTTATTTAATAAATATTTCATTGTTTTAAGACTTTGAAAGACCAAACCATATTATCCCTATATTTCTAATTTTATAACTTTTATAAAAGTCACACCAGTTGCTACCCTTACTTTTTTTTTCACCCTTTCTTTATTTGCTTGCCTGATCTACCACGGCTTATACTCAATCTCCTTGTAACCTGTTTTTTGAGTTTATTGTCTTATTGGGTTTTATTTTTAGAAGCCCCATTAAAAGCTGCCAATATACTTCTCTATGGCCCATCCGCTGCTTCCTCTCTTTATTGTTATTAGGATTTTAAAAATCGAACATAATTATCGTTTGAGTTCAATTTTTACTTTCTAGAGTCCCGCTAGCCACTGTACTCCTCTACGGCTCGCCCACTTCCTCCCACTCTTTATTATATTTGAGATTTTAAAATCGAACGTGATTATCATTGAGGTTTAATTTTTACTTTTTAGAAAGCCCACCAACCGTCGTGACCGTGCTGCTTAATGGCTTGTCCGTCGTCACTCCTTTTAATTCATTGGGATTCTATTTGGGGTTTTGTTAATAGTTTTTAGATGTCCCATCATCAACTGTCACCACTCTACTCCTTTACAACCCTGTTGCTTCTCCGATATTTATTGTCATTTATCATTGTTGTGTTCTAGATGATTTTTTTTTGAAATTTCCATATTTTTCGTTCCGATATATTTTATTTATAAATTATATTCCTAGTTGTTTTATTCTATTTTCAGAATTTATTTTGTTAATTATTCGGAATTTTAATTAATCTCGTTAAGTGTTCTAGATGGTGTATTATTTAAATAGTCTTTATTTTTTATTACGAATTTCAGTTATTTTTAAATTGCATTCCTAGTAGAACTCTTCTTTTCTTTTCTTATTTATAATTTCGGATTTTATTTTATTTTTTATTTTAAATTTTAATTAATCTTGTATTAGGTTATTCTATATGGACTTGTATGAAATGAGGGGACTATGTTATTTTTCTGCTGCTGCAGCTTAAGCGTGCTGGTCTGGTATCTTCACCCTATATATGTGCAGCAATATATGTTAGTTTAGAATCATAACTATGTACAGTTTTGCAATTGATTTTTCTAAACGAACAAGGACTCCTAGTACGGATTGTATGATCTATAATTAGATTGATATGATTATCTTTTGTACAGTAAATCTAGACCATTATTCTTTTAGTAATTTCAAATTTGTATTCCTACTCAAACTCTCTTTTTTCTTTTTTCTCAGCAATTTATTTATTTATTATTTCGAATTTTAATTAATCACATATTGGGTTCTTATATGGACTCATCTTTCAATATTGCTTATTTTTAATTCCGAATTTCAGTTATTTTTCAGATTTTATTTCTACTTGGGCTCGTTTTTTTCTTTTTCTTCGATTAATATGGGAATTTCTAGCCTCTACAGTGAACGTGGTGTTTTCTTTTCGAGCTGTTTTAATAATATAATAGATCCTTCAAAAATCCCTATTTAAAACACACAAAAAGAAGTTTAGTTGGCTGAACGAAGTCCATCGGGGCTGAAGAGGTCAAGGAGATGAACTGCCTTTATGTGGATCTGAACCGTCCAGTGGATTAGATCCAACACAGTTACTTTAGAACAATCCATGCATATTGGCTAAACTTTTTGCAAAATTCAAATCATGCTGCGGGTGAGTTCAAATCACGTAGATCGATCCATTTATGACGAATGTATCAAACCAACTTAACAAATAACATTAGAATTAGATACTGCTAAAGCACGCATCCGTTGTATCCCTTCCCTTGGAGAGGATCAAAGAGGCAGCCAGCGAAAGGAATACACAATGCAAACAATAATATTTGTCTTGCACAGCATGGTTAAGCAGCAATAATACCTACTTAAATGCTGGACACAATCTAATTAATCAAGTTGTTACTAACGACAGATAAAACATCAAACCAAGCAGCCTAGATGAAGATTAGCCAATGAACTACTTGCATGCGAAGTGATCACTGAAGCAGCAGGACGAGGCCGGCGAGAACACCCATCGCCGCCGCGGCGACGGCGGCGCCGGCGCCGGCGCCGGCAACCGCGGCGGATCGCGACGACGCACCGGGGCCGGAGGCAGAGGCGCCAGGATGCGAGGTCGCCGGCGCGGGGGCCGGGGCTCCCGGCGCCGGGTGCACCATGACGCGCACCATGAGCCTCTGGCCGCCGTCGCAGTGCCCCGGCGCGCCGCTGATGAAGCAGAAGAAGCCCGGGCGGCCAAGCGGCACGGTGGTGGCGCCGCCGGCGAACCTGGCCACCGGCTCCGTCGCGTTGCAGCCGTCGAACGCCTCCCGGTCGACGACGAGCACCGAGTCGCCGCCGCCATACCTGAAGTCTGCAAGCACACATATCAAGAACTCGCCGTGAATCCATCATCCATCCTGCAGAGACAGCTAGCGGCGAGGTCGCCGGCGCGCGGCCGGCGGCAATGGCGAGACGAGTGGAAGCAAAAGCTACTCACAGAGCGAGTCGCCGACGTGGAAGCGGTTGTTCATCGCCCACCACGCGTAGCTGGTGTTGGCGTCGGGGACGCGCCACCCGCGCGGCCCGCCGACGTGGAACACCAGCCCCGGCGTCGCCGACGCCGTCGTCGTCGCCGCGACCGCCACGGCGACGACGCCGCCAGCGCCAGGAGCGCCGCCGCCGCAGAGGAGGAAGAGGAGAGCGGAGGCGGCGAGGAGCAGAGCCTGCCGCCGCCGCGGCTGGTCGTCGCGAGGCCTTGCTGCCATCGCAATCATCGGCGGCGCCATGGTTGGCACGATCGATCGAGCGACGGTTGGGTGGTGAGGTGAGGTTGAAACTGCAGAGCGATGTGTGTGTCAGTGTGTGTGTGTGTGCGGGTGAGGGGTGGGGTTTATATATATATAAAATGCGGGTCGTGGGGTAATTAGTAGTAGTAATAACTTGTTTGACCGCGGTTAATTAATTTGTTTGACTGCGGGGGCGCGCTTCGGGGGTTGGGAGAGGGTGGGGGGAAGTCGGGGAGACGTGGCCACGTGGCGGAGTGTGATTGGAGGAAGTGGGGTGACGACGTGGTTTTGACACTTTGACTGCCGTTACGTTGGATGGCCCATGAAATGCAAGCCCGTAATACTAGGAGCGGTTCATCTCCAGGCACGCACGCGCAAAAAAAAAAAAAAAAAAAAAAACTCAGCAACTTTTACATTTTCAGGCAAAATCTGAATGCTGCAATCCATGCTAGGGCCCTGAGTTTCGTAGGATTTAAATCCTATAAGAAATTCTTTTTGTTTGGTATATAAAGGATTAAAACTTTTCAAATAATATAAATTCCTATCGAATGGCTCGTTGTACGTAGATTTTAGAGAAAATTTAATAAGATCTTCAACATTTTGAAAACTTTCATTTGAGGCCATATATCTTATTCGATTTCTGTGTTTTTCCTATTATTCAATTAAACAGTTCTTTCTGTAAAAAAATTGTGTTTGGTAACCATCTGTTTTATATTTACATTCATGTTATAATTATATATTTTTCTATTTCTCTGTTTTTTATTCATGTGATTCAACCTAAATCCTCCAGTTTGCATAAATTTTCATGGATTGCAACCAGGTACGGGCTCGTGTTTCCACGTCGGTGGGCCTGGTGCACGAAATGCGGCAGCCGGTTTGCATCTGCTGATCATAGTTGGTGCTCCAGTTTGATTATTACTACCTTCTGTAATCCATTTACAATTGCAGTGCGAATTTCGAAAGCATTCCAACCATTCGAGGGAAGAGATGGTAGCATCATCATGATTTCATGAGCTCAGTTCATCCAGTACAAATGATTGCGAAAATGCCATCGAAATTATATGTACAAGCTCGTGTTGTTTCAGTAAAACCGTATACACATGTAACGCATCGTCCTATCTAATTCTACCACGGCTCGGAGTTCTTCGTCCAGTAACTCGTGGCAGGTGATCTGCGGCTGCTCCAGCCATCCTCTGCTAAAATCAGGCTTACCCGCGCTCTTAGGGTGTTCACCGCTTCGTCCTCCATGATCTCCAGCGAACTGTTCCGATGCTGCCCAGCCTGGAGTGAAAGAAATAGAGCGGCATTTAGAGGTGCTGTGATTTCAACAATGATCGATCGAACGTACCGCATTTGAAGATGTATTATACCACTGCGGTTTGGTATGATGCCAAGTATTGCAGGCAGTCTTCATAGTACCCACAGTGGTACAGAAGGGCGGCATAATCCCTTAGTTCACGGGGATCGTGGTTCAGTAGGATAAGTCGTTCACATGCTGCCATGAAGATGAAAGGTACGAATCTCTGGTTAGGAACTGCTGAAATGCCAAGCGAGTATTTTGCAGGAATTGCGGGAACACGGAGTTAGTGCAAAACAATGACCAATTATATACTACCCAAATTATTACAGCCTTAAAGGAGAAGGATCGCACATTTAGGAAGTGGATGAGGTGCCAAAAAATAGATAGGTGACTTGGTGTAACCAAAATCGCCAATGACTTGCAGTGTGTTATATACAACCCCCAGATTATGGTTGAAACATTAAACTTATCATTTAGGAGATGCTATGGTAGTGCATCATATGTAAATAACCAACTGTTCACTATTAAAACAGAACAAAGATGTTCTACCTGCTAAAGCACGTCGCATATCACCAAACTGGACATTAGTCCATACTCCACGCATCAACCTATGTTGAGCAGCTTTCGCAGCAGCCATCTCTATGGTACTGTCAATGGTTGCATGTCACTGTTATCATGCACTCCAAATAATATATGACGACAACAAAAAATACTTTGCTATGCAAGTCATGTTTAGAACAAACCTTATATTGCCACGTGGCGTTGCTTGATTATCACCTACATTACCAGGGCCATGTTGGTTTGCAGAAACAGCATTCAAAAATAAGCTACCAGACTGGTTGGACTGGAAAGGCCAAAATGTATTCTTCAGAGTTTTCAAAATCTGAAAAGGATAAGTCAAAGTAAGCGAAAAATGTTTTCTCATCAGAAAACATTAACAGTCGAAGTCTCATAGCACCACCTTCAACAGAACACAGACCAAAAACATTAACTAAGATAAAGAGCAGGAGTGACATGTCTGACAAAGAGAAGGAAACTATTAATGCTACATTCTAAAGTGCAGACGAAACCTTCAACAGTATATATCTACCTATACAATTCCAAATCCAAGATATTTTGGTTTAGTTCCAGATAAAATTACAAGTTGACTTGCAGAGATGTTGAATTATGCTTGGATCCTGGTTTGCATGGATCAGGTGGTACTTCCAAAATCGTTATGCTCCGGTACTTAGGACTACTTGATGACCAAGAAGGTGTACACTGAACTGTAAGGTCTCAAGCATGGCAGGGAGAAACAAATTCCCCCAGCACAAGAAGTAATTGACAAGTGTACCGTGTACAAAGCCATGGAAGTACTAATGGCAACCACCTGAAAAGCTATAAAGTACAAAACTCCCTTCTTTATTTCTGAAAGGACTTATACAGTAATACAGACAACCAAAGAACAATTATAAAAGGTTTTAGGCCTGTTCATGAGTGTTGTACTTGTATGTATAAACAAATGACCATAAATTCATGTCTGTACTTATGGAAATTGGTAGGAAATTCGTTCAAAAATAATTGACAGGAAATTGCATATGGAAATTTTCAAGCAGGAATCCAATTCAAGTCTTGTTCAGTAATCTGATGCATAAATGCAAACAATCTTTTTGCTGGTAAAGGTACTCGAGGAAATGGTTCCCCTGCAGCAAGCTAGAACAATATGAAAATTCCCTGCTGTAGGAAAGTTGTTGAGATCGCCATTATGGTTGGCGTGCTTCTATGAATTGGTAATTGGTGGTAAATGCTAGTACAAGTGCAAAAACTATCTTGCCTGAGATACGAACAGCTATTAGCAGACAAAAAACATATTGACCGTTAAAAATGGAACATGTGTACTGAGGATAGAAAAAAGAAACACCTCAACCAGAAGTGACTTTGATGTCATAATATGCGGTTCATCGCCCAACTTGCTTTTGTGTTTGTCATAACCCCTAGGCAGACTGTTGAGATCATGCGGAAAGAAAATCTCCACATTGAATTCCAGTAAGCCGTACAATCGTAGCATCTTCAGTATCTCGGAGTATATCAACGAGAGCATTAGAGCTGATCCCAACCGGCACGTCAGAACCTGGCCACCGTACAAACCAACACAAATTTAGATGAATCATATTATACAAGTCAGTCAGAAGAGAATACACATACAACACGGACAAGGTACAGTAAGGCTTTTACCGAGTGAAGATATATTGCCCGCCCATCTGACGACCCATTTTTTCTCCGAAACCCCTGAATCGAAAGTCGCATAATAACGTATTTAGCACATCAATTCACCGTACAATTAGAAGGTACAGCAAGAAATTCTTTAGAATTTTATATCGAGGAATCGAACTCTTAACAGAGTGAGCCTGAAGTCAAAACGATTGAAAGAAGAATATGTGCTCGTGTGAAATGATGTGTACCTTGTGGACGTAGAGGTAGCGGTCGAGGTGGTCGAGGAAGACCTGGGGCGGCGCGCCGGCGGGCGGGAGGTAGCCGTCGGCGAGGAAGCCGGTGGAGAGGTCGTCGAGGCGGGAGACGAAGGCCTCGACGGGGAGCGGCACGGAGGAGTGGGAGACGAGCGAGTCGTCCTCGGCGGCGACGCAGAGCGCGGCGCGGGCGAGGTCCGCGCCGCGGCTGATGGCGATGCTGGTCTCGGCGTCCAGCCGCGTCAGCCTCCCGACCTGCTTCGCGAACCCGTCCCTCGCCGCCCTCGCGTGCTCGGTCGACACCCCCGCCCCCTCGAGCGAGTCGTGCAGCACCATCCGCGCCCGCCGTCCGCCGCCGCCGCCGCCGCCGCCGCCGCCGTCGCCGGACGCGTCCCCGCCCGCGCAGGCCCGGAAGGTGGAGGACGACGACGACGACGAGGCGCTCCCCCGCCGCCGCCCCCGCCGGTGCCGCGGCGGCGCGGGGGAGGGCGAGCAGGGGGAAGGGACCCAGACCGCCGCGCAGCTCATGGCTCCGGTGGATCGGTCGGGGAGCAGCCGCGCGGTGAGGGCGGCGGCGAGCTACGAGGCGCGGTGAGCCGGCGACACGACGCTAATATCTCCAACTGCACAAGATCTTTTTTTTTTCTTTTTTCGTATCTCTTTTTCTTCTTCTCTCTTTTTTTTCTTTTCTTTGAAAGGGATTTTTTTCCGTACCGCTTCGGATAGTAGTGATTACAGAGATAACCAGTAGAAAAAATGTCACGTGATAAATTCATCCCAAAATAAAAATCATTCTCTAAATAAAATAATAGAATTAATTAAAATTCGAAAAAAAAAATTGGCAAACACTAAAATACGTACAAGAAAAGGCCCGGAGAATTTTTGTTAAATTCTCCTTTGTCTAAATAAGCCCTCAAAATTTAGCACCGGGAATAATTACTAAGCAAAAAAAAATTAACAAAGTTTACTAAAAAGAAAAACTAAAAATAACCCTCCTTTTCCTTTCGGCTAAGTCTAGCCCAAAGTTCCATTCCTCCCCCTCGGCCCGTGGCCGAAGTCCCTCTGTCCTCCCTCCCTTTTCCCCTCCTCCCGCCTGGGCCTGCCCCGGCCCAAGCCGAGCCGCAGCCCTCCCGCGCCCTCACGCGCGCTGACCGCGCGACCGCGTGGGCCCCACCCACCCGGTCGTCTTCCTCCTCCCACCTGGCTCCTCTCTCTCTCCCGTGAAACCCTATCCGTTTCCTCCCTCAAATCCGCGCGATTCAAGCATGGGATTCCAAAATTGGTTGGGGGAATTAATCCCCTTTCTTCCTCTTTATTTCCCCTTGAATGGCGCCCTCAGTTTCCCGGAACGACGGCGCCTTTTTCGGCCTCCTTCCATGGCCGCCGGCCGCCATTCCCGCCGCCGTTCCCCGCTCCTCCCGTGGCCGGCTCCCTCCCCGCGCCTATAAAATGGGATCCCCTTCCTCCGTTCTCTCGTTTTAGCCACCTCCCGCGTCTCCCCGTGGCCGCACCACCTCTCCCCGTCGCCCTCGTCTCTCTCCTGTGCCGCCGGCCACCTCTAGCCGCCTCTGCCGCCTCGCCCTTGTGCCGGCCGGCCGTGCCGTCGCCATCCGCGACGTCGCAGCTGCCTCCTCTTCCCCGGCGTTGCCCCCGTTTCGCGGGGAAATCACCGGAGGCGCATCCTCGCCGGCAAACAGTGGCATTGCCGCCACTGTACCGCCTCCAGTCACGCCGGTCGCCGCGCTAGAGCACCGGCCGACGTCGCCGTCTCCTTCGTCGACGTCGCAGCGTCGCCCTCCGCCCCAGCCACTCGGTTTCGCCCGGAAGCCGCCGCACGTCGCTGCCGCGCCGGCTTCTCCATCCTCCTCGTCGACTCCTCCGATTGGCCGTTCCTCCTCGCCGGCTCGTCGTCTCGCTGCGCCGCCACCGTCGTCAGCATCGCAGCGACGTGTTCCGCGCCGTCCTCGCCTCCGTGTAGCTGCTGCCGGCTGCCATCGTCGCCTCCCCACCGGCGTTCGCCGTTCACCGTCGTCGTCCTCTCACCGGCCCCGGTCATTGTCGTGGCGTTCGTCCCTCCATCAAGCCGTTCTCGTCCATCGTCCGTGTCCGTCAAGTGAGCCGCTGCAGCCTCGTCGTCGTCTTCGTCCTCGGCTCCGCGTCGTCAAGCGTTGTGCCGGCCGCGTCTCGCCTTCGTCCAAGGATCGCCGCCGAAGTCGTTCCCTCGCCGTTCGCCTCCGTCGTCCCCGAGCCGTCTCTGCCGCGCCAGTTCGTCGTCGTCGTTCCCACGCCTCGTCGTGTGGTGGTAAGGATCCGTCCTCTCGCTGCCCCGTCCTCGTCCTTTCGGTGTCGCCCCATGCCCGTTGTGCGGTTGTCGACCCCGGTACCCGTGTACCGGTGTCGGTAGTCGTTCGTGTGTGCGTGTGGTGACCGTGTTGGTGTGCCCGCTCGGTAGCCGTGTGGTTTCCACGTGTGCAGCCCGCGTGGTGTCAAGTGGAGTCCGTTTGTCGGCCACTCGCCTCGGTTGACACTCGGGGTCCGCTTCCGTCGACCCGTGAACCGTTTCTGTGTACCCGGTCTGTCGTGGTCCCTTAAGTTGACATGTGGGGCCCGCATGTCAACAGCGCAGCCTTCCTGTCTTTTCCAGGTTAGCGCTTACACATGTTTTATAGTTGCAAAACCTAATTATAATAATCTGCAAATCTCCATATAACAGCATTAAACTTCGGATGACCATGCCTTGGTCATACGAACTCCGAATCGACCTATAGAAGTCTCTTAATTTCTGTTATAACCTAAAGAACCCTGTGCCTTTGTTTTTATGTATTGTTATTGCTTCTTTATAGGCTTGTAGCTTTGTTTGTGTGCTTCGCGTAGCTTCTATCGTTCTGGAGGATCTCGAAGCGTGGTTCGTGGTCGTTGCCGAAGGTTCGGAAGGCCGTTCTCTCTGAGCAAAGGCAAGTCACATTATCCTTGAGCATATTGAATCCCAGTTTATAAAATTATTTTGGTTTAAATTATTGCATTATCGCTTTATTTAAATTCTCGCGTTATCACTGTTTTATTTAGCCATGCCTATTTACCTTTGTTATAACCTTATTATTATTGTTATTGTTATTATTACCTTGTTCACCTTAGGATAAACAAAACCCTAACTAGTGGGTACTCTATTCATGGTCACACTAGTATGAATTTAGCTAGATGCTTCGCTGATTAATTAGGTAACATTAGGTGGTTTTATAACTTTAGACTTTGGGAATGCTCATATCATTTGGATATTATATGGAATGGTTGGCTTATGTGGAAATGGACACACCCCTTCTCCTCCATTCAAAATCCCCAAAATGGTTTTAGGCTGGGCTCGAGATGCATGGTTTTAATAGTAGCACCTCAGCCACTATAAGGACCGGTCTTCGGGCCTCTGTTGAAAAGCACTATCGTACTTCCACATGTCTAGTGGGTACTTCCACATGTCTAGTGGGTAAGGCTTAGTTTGTGGCTCAGTCTGGTCATGGGCAAAAGTACACGGATAGGGATGGACGAAGTCGGGGCTCGATGGACATCTCTAGGACAAATGAAGGCTACACGAGCCGCGGCCCGGTAGTCGAGATGTCATGGCACAAGGCCGGTGTCTTGCTGCTAGGGGTTCAACCTTGGTTACCTGTCTCGGGAATCCCGGTCATAGCCAGGGTTGGGTCGGTACTCTTGTTTATGGCTAGGATGGGTTGGGAACTATGTCACGTCTTCCGCCCGTATGTCGTGGTGGTATGTGGCGCGTGGTTACACGTGAGGAAGACGTGTCTTGTGGGTAAAGATGTACACCTCTGATCAGAGTATAATCTATTCGAATAGCCGCGCCCTCGGTTATGGGCAAGCCTATCAATATACCCAAGTTAGTGGTTTACTTCTTAAAACTCGCTTAACAACTAAAATGTGGAATGGTTGGCCTGAGTTGGCTTGGGACGAGCTGGGACCCAGGTCGGGTTGCCAGTTCGGTCTGAATCATCGTAGGCCTTGGGTTAAGGCAGGTTCGTGCGGGTTCACGGCCTTGATTAATAACACTGTGTAGCTCTAGAATCGTCTTTATAAAATAGCTTTGGGCAACTAAGTGACTTTTAAATGCTGTTTACTGCAAAACTTAACCCCTATATTATTACCCCTGGTACCCTCTTACATTAATCATGCATCTCCCGGTGTGGCTTGCTGAGTACTGTGGTTGTACGCATTCTTGCTCAATCTTTCTCACCTTCAGTAAGAGAAGCTTTCGAGAAGAAGTCTTAGGTGGAGTCCTGGTTTATACCCCAGTTGAGCGCCTGTGAAGATAGAGCCGTAGGCCCGCTAGTCCGCTGCTGTTATTTTTGTTTGTCAGGCCTTAAGTGCCTTTGTAATAATGTAAATATTATCGATATAATAAAGATGTGACTTTTGTATCATGTTTGTATGGTGTACCCGGCTTTTCCTGGGACGGGGATTAATACACTAACGTTCTGGAAAAGGTATTTTTCCGGGCGCGACAAAAAAGCGTAGTGGTACGCCGAGTTGACATCGACCGGAGGGTCTCCGAGTTCATCGATAGGGTGCACCGCGGAATGCTCGCCGGTGCCGGCGGCGAGCAAGATGGATAGCCGGCCGCGGCTAGCTTTCCGACGTGTGTTAGTCCTACATGATTGTTGTTAATTTGATTAATCTAGCTGGTGTGGAATACCACGCATTACTAATGTCGGATATGCATTATTAATGTCGGATATGATTGCACGTTTGTTTACTGTCAAACTTGGATTGGTTTTTTCGGTTGTTCTCTAGTACTGCTTGTATACTTCACTATAGCCTTGTTTCCCTATTCATATCAACTTGCGTTGAATAAAAATCAGAAAATGCATGGCGATACATGATATCATGAATCAGAAAAATATCACCTCTGATCACGTGTGCATTGTGTCCCAGGGTCATATATAATTTACGTAGGTCCCAGGGTTATAATCTGAGACATATGAGTGAATGTGGGCAAATACCCCTTTGACATCCGCCCAACAAATACCTGTAGCTTGTAGGGTCCGTTTGGTTGGAGGGAGTTTTTAGGAGGGATTGGAAGTTTAGAGGGATGATGCTATTAACTGTTTTGTTTGGTTGGGAGACATGAGAATTTTTGTGGGATGGAGATGAAGCATTGAGGAAGGAAATCCCTCCTTTACAATACCTGGATAGGGGGGTAGGGGGAGGTAATTGGGTGAGAATTTCTCCTTTACTTTGTCTAAACAAATATCAGCCATCTATTTAATGACCTAATCTCTAACTAAACTCCCTATCAATTTCCTCCACCTCTACCAAACAGGATATTGGAATTAAAAATCAAATTCCCATCTTAATCTCACTATCAATTCCCTCGTATAAACTCCCAATCTCCTTTCCTCGAGTTACCAAACAAGCCAATATGGGATCATCCCAAAAATTAGGTATGAACATAAACCATTAACTTCATCCCTAAACCAAGCATATGCCAGGTAAATGAGCTCTTAAGAGTTGCCGGTAATAACTGTTGCAACAAGAAACATCTTCTCGACTCAAACAGAGTCTCAACACAACTGGCCAAAAAAAATCCCATCTTGCACCTGGATTTGACCAACAGGGACAAGGCTTATGAGCCCCGACTTTCGAGCTCGAAGTTACCAACAATAGAGAACCATATTTTTTCCACCAACTTGGTTTTAACCCTTTCACAAAGTAAATCTGATCGCAGGTTTCAGCACACAGGTAGGAGTATGGTAGGAACATTGCAGGTTGAGAAAGCAATGGGGCACAAAGGGTACAAAAGTGCCTGACCCAGCATAGGTGCTACAGCTAAACATAACTGGGAAAAAAAGTAGTTCAGCTCTTCTGGGTGTTGCATTCCTCCAGCTCTTTCCTCAGCTGAAGCGAGAAGTCGTCATTGACGTCATCATCATCCCAATCATCCTCCCATTGCTGGATGGCCTCATCACCATCCTCCTTGTCATCCCATTCTACAAAATATAAGAAAGCAGGAAGAATGGGTTAGTGCAAGCCTTACATAATAACATAACACCAGATCCACAACTTCACCCTAGGATCGCATATTGCTTGCAGAAGAATGTACAAAATGGGGGAAACAGATTGCAACACAGAAGTGACAGGCGCATGCCAAAAATCAAAGTGCGAAGCACAACTTGCTGACCATAAGGCACAAGAAAGAATAAATCAAAATGCTAAACTCAACTTCAAGAAAGTACTAGTAACTATTACCACCATATAGAGAGGAAGCCAATAGAAACATCCTAAAACTATAGAAGTTTTTTTCCCCTGTGGACCATACAGAGAGTTGCCCAATATGAGATGTTATAGCTCAATACATGGAAGAAGCACCAAACAATAAGTTTGTGCCAAATCATATAACCCCGTGATGTCACGAAATATAGGTTATCTGCTCATTTTAAATAGAAGAAAACACACCACGTATAGTACAATGTGCATAAAAAATCAAACATATAAATGACAAAGAAGTGGAATCTCTCTCTCTCTCTCTCATTCCAAATGGATCTAAACAGGCCCATAAGCACAAATCACAAGAAGGGTTTTAATGGAAGAAAAGCCATGAAGGGTTTTAATGGAAGAAAAGCCATGATCATAAGGTAAAAAGAAGAAGAGCAGTTCACGGTAAGGGAAAGGTAGTCTGCACATTTCCATTTAGCTTAAAAATAAAGCCATTAATAGTAGCACAAGCTAGAAGTCCTTGTCTCATTCATATGTTAAGTACATATCTCCTTTTCTCTACTCGATAAACCATGGACAAAAAGCGATAAAATCTTCTATCCGTTAAATCACTATAGACCCTACGAGGCTAGGACAACATAGAGCGTGCTTTTAGAACAGCTTCTTTGCAGGCTAGTGCCCAAGTGTACTGGTAGTGGTAGGGCTGCAATAGCTGGCTCCAACACTGCCACCCCCATTTGCAGGTGGCAACAGGACTGGAACCAACCTTGGTAATGTAATGGCCTCCATCACAATTCATGGGCTAGTTGCCTCGAAGAGAGAGAAGATATCATGTGTTCCTAGAGGAGGAAGGGAGCAGGTATGGACTGGGATAATTACATAAACAAATTGGGATGCCTATCATGAAAAGGTTTAAAGACGAAATTTTGGTCTAAAAACTAAACTATAAATTATTGTTCAATGGACTTGCAAAAGAACACAAAATTTCATCAACTGCTCACAATTGTTATGATTCACCTCAACAGGCAGCACCAATGGAAACATTTCCAGTCATATGCCCCTCCACTTAAAAATCTTAGGGGTTTATCATTCTAAATTTCTACATTCTAATATGTGAATCTTACATTCTAATATGTGAATCTTTACACTATATGCCAGTGAGAGGAAGAAACCGGTACAGATACGAAAGCACATAAGGCACATGTCAACAATTGTCGCAAGCAAACATTGCATTATGCAAAACTAAAAGAGCATAAATTCCCCCAAAAGTAATAGAATCCACCAGATCACACGAGATAGCAGGCCGCACGGGCTCCTGACCAACCACCAAACCTACTCACCCAAACCGAAGGTCTCGGCCACGAACGCAGCAAATCGGCGTCGCTTCCCCACATCCCACATCCTAGAGAACGCAAACAGTACCACGGCGATTCGACTCGACGATAGGTTGGGGGAGGGATAGGTCATAGGAGGGATCCGCGGGCCGCGCATACCTTGGTCGATCTCGAACTCCTCGAACTCGTCGTCGTCCTCGAGGAGGTCCATCTTGGCCGCCTCCGCCTTCGCGTCCGCCGGCGCCGCAGCCGCCATCACCCTCTGCCGCTGCTGCTACACCTGCAAGGACGCGGCCGAGCGGATCGGAAATCGTGAGCGCTTCGTGCAATCGTGCGCGCGGGAGGAGGAGGAGGAGGAGGAGGAAGAGGAATAGGAGGGATCGAGCGGGAGAGGGAGCGGCGCCCACCTGAATCGCGTCGCGCGCGGGTGGAAACCCTAGATTTTTGGAGGCGGTTTGTTCTTCTTCGGGTGCGAAGTGCGGTGGCGGCTTGGGTTTGGGGTTGAGTAGAAACGGTGGCGTCAAACCGACTAGCCGAGTAGGAGTCGTTCAGGATTTCAAATTTCTTTCGCCCTCTGTTGTTACTTTTTCAAACTGCTAATATGTTTTGTATAAAAAATTTCTAAATGAAAGTTGCTTTAAAATATCAAATAAATCTTTCTTTCATTAAATTTGTAAAGATTAAAACTCAAATAAGCATATGATAATGACTTTCTTGTTTACATGTTCTTACTTAATATTCTTCTTCATCATATTCGAACAGGGTCTTCTACATGTTATTTTCTTTCGTTCACAAATAATCTGATATAGATAAATTTGCTCAAAGGTAAAAAATTTGATGTTGAAAATACATGTAAGACTTTAATTATTTTATAATAGATGAACCCTAAGTTTTGTTATAGAACTGTTACCTCGTATTGTAGCGATTGTGTGAAATTTATAGAAGTAAGATAACTATACAATAGTATTCATGGTTTAAAAAACGTGCGGTAATGGTTACCACGGTTATCGCGTGCGATTACCTTTTCAGTTTTTAAAACCACGGTATATCCACGGTAACCGCCAAATCGTGGGGTGACGGTAACCACCCCAAAAACGGTTTGGGAACCCTGGTAGTATTTATCTATACTCTACCTATCTTTCTCTATTTTTCATTTTTTTTAGCAAAACACAATACAAATGAATATCTCTTTGTGGATAGTAGTAGTTCATAATTCAAAAGCAAAATTGATATATGTCTTTATGCACATATTCCCTCATCCCAAAGTAACTCAACCTAGGAGGGGTACAACGAATCTGGACAGATTAAGTACAATAAAGCCCTTCTTGTATAATCAAATTTAATTTGAATTTTCATTCTTAATAATAGTAGGCATATGTCTTACATGTCTACTTTTTAGTTTTTAGAAATGCATCATGAAAAGCGGGCTAAGAGCATGGCCAACACATACAAAAATTTAATCCCCCAAAACTTCTTTTGGAAATCTTTAATGAGAATTTAAGACATGATAATACTCTATATTTGAATTCCTAAATAAAAAAGTATGCCACGTTAAAAGACTACCAACAAAACAGTTATTCCCTCTCCTCCTTCGAGCGTTCGATCTCCCCCAGGCAGCGCGCAACGTATTCTCCTGACGTGGCACGAGCACCGGTTTAAGAGTGAAAGCTCTTCCTTATGGGCCTATTTGGCACAGCTCTAATTTCAGCTCCACAAGTTTCAGCACCACCTGAAATAGGAGCAGAGCTGGATAGAACTCTCTCACAAAATGATCCAACTTTTGGAGTTAAATTTAACAGTTGGAGCTCTATCAAATAGACCCTATATGTGGAGAACGACAAAAAAAAACCAAAGTTGGGAATTCCAAACATTGGACATCAAACCAGGTCGACTATTCAATTTGATCTTTTTTTTAAAGAAAAACCCTCAATTTTGGGTTTAGGATCTATTTTGAGACTATGTAAGGTGATGCTCTAACAATGAAAACAATAAAGAAGCCCCTAAAATTAATCCTAATAATATCGAATTTCATAATTTTTAGAAGGGAAAATCCAAATACCCCCCTACAAGTCACTGCTATTTCTACTCTCCCCCCTACAACTCAATATTGTTCAAAAGACCACATATAAGTTAATTTCTCTTCCAATTTCCCACCCCTATTCAGTTTTCACGCTTTCTCGTGATGTGCTCAATTTCTCGTTATCGTGGGCCTTCAGCGTAGCCCAAGGGTGAAGTTGCCTCGTGCCACCTTGGCGGCAAAAGCGCGCGCACCTCCTTCCACTTTCCATCTTTCCCTGCTTTAATTTCGCAATCGCTGCTGCAGCGCTAAGGCGGCGAAAGAACGGCGGTACAACGGCAAAGTACGATGATGATCGCATAGTACAGAGAAGGGATATCAAATCTCCTGCCCGACAAGAGAAGTCGTAGAAGGAAGCACTGAAGCAGCCTGTACTTCGATCGCCTCGTCAATTCATTCTATAGGTTCGTTTTTTCTCCCTTGTTTTGGTCAGATCATGTTTTATGCATGTAGTTGTTGTATTACTAGATTCAGATCATCGAATATTTGCTCTTTGATTTAGGTTGCAAACCAATAAATTGGTATAATCTCTGCAGATGGGTCGAACTAGTATTTCCTTCATAGTTCATACTGAGTTCATACTGGTTGTACAACTAGTGGAAGCCCTAGGAAATCTGGTGGGGAAAGGAATTGTTCATCGATCTATCTTTTAGACAGGGATTCTCTGAAATTCATCGATTTGGAGGAGTCGTTGCTTATACATGGATATAAAAAAGGAGATGGCATATACTACTTGAAGCCTACTTATGTCTCTCCGCAAGGTCTTGTACTGATTCTAAATTATGAACAAATCAAGATGATGTTGGATGATCATAAGACAGAAACAGAGTGCTCACTGTACATTTTTGCGAGGTCACAGGAATTGGTGACTGATAATGGAAGCACATCAAGGTTTGTAAGCCCAAGTAGTATCCCATTAGTCGGACATCATAACAGTGTCCCAGGTGATTTTGATAGAGATGATTTGACATTGCATGAAGAGTATGTACCGCAACAGTTGAGGGAAAAGAAAAAAGGCAAGGAACCTGCTATTGGCAAGGAGCCAGCAATGTTCTTCCAATGAGACTCTGATACTGAGGACCTATATGGTACTATCCAGATAAATGTAGAGGTTAACCAAGCAGAACCACATCTGGGAAAAACTACACATGAAAAAGAACTAGTAAGGACAAAAACTAATAAGAGAAAAGTGAAGGATATAGGCCAATCAGCTGAGGTGGATTATTTGTCAGATGAGCCCAGTGATGACACAATAGATTTTGATGACGAAGCACCTATCTATATGCACAGATCAACAGGAATTGAAGATATCATTTTTGATGAGTCTACCCTACGGCGTCCACACATGCAAGTTGGCATGTTGTTCAGTAATGTTGATCTTTTTAGAGCTGCTTTGAAGAATATGATCATCAACGAGGGGAGGGAGGTGTTCAAGTGCAAGAATGATAGGAATCAAGTTTTTGTCAAGTATAAGGCAGATAACTGTCCTTGGTACATATATGCTTCAAAATTGCCTAGTAAAGACACCTTTAAAATAAAGAAGTATGTTTCAAAACATAGCTGTGGAAAATCACACAATATAACACAGCTTGACTGGAGATGGCTTACTAATGAATACATGGAATTCTTTAGATCTGACAAGAAATGAGATGCACATGCCTTTCAAGATTGTGTCAGGCGAGATACCAATGTAGAAGTCAGCATAAGTAAGGCGTATAGGGCAAGGAGGGAGGCCTACAAGAAAGTTATGGGAGATCATGATTTGCAGTTTAAAAGAATTCAAGATTATGCTCATGCTGTCCTATCTGCTAATCCGGGAAGCAAAATTTTTGTTAAGTGCGAAGTATCACCTGAGCCAGAAATTAGGCCTATGTTTCAAAGGTTGTTCTTGTCATTTGATGCTCAAATTACTGGCTTCTTAGGTGGTTGCAGACCCTTCATCGGTATAGATGGATGTCACATCAAACTCAACAATGGTTCTCAAATACTAGCAGCACAAGGCAGGGATGCCAACAATAATCTTTTCCCTATTGCCTTTGCAATAGTGGAGTCTGAGTGCACAGAATCTTGGACATGGTTCTTACTATGTTTGGAGAAGGCCATTGGAAAAGGAGAAGAGTTTGGAGGCTGGGTATTCATGTCAGATAGACAAAAGGTAATGGCTATCATATATGTCTACTTTGCATTAATACATGTCAACTATTTTTTTAACATTTTGCTGCCACATATAGGGACTACTCAAGGCAGTGGCTGAAGTTTTCCCAGTAGCTGAGCACTGTTACTGCCTTAGGCACCTACATGCCAATTTTTCCCAAGCAGGATTTAGAGGGGAATATCTGAAGAGTTTGATGGAACGAGCAGCATATGCATATAGACAATCTGAGTTCAATGCTGCTATGCAAGAACTAAAGATTAACAATTTGAGGGTATGGGAGTGGCTAAGCAAGGTTCCAACCAAGCATTGGTGTAGATATATGTTCAGTTCTAGAGCAAAGACAGATCTTCTTCTTAACAACATAAGTGAAACATACAATTCAAAGATACTGGGAGCTAGAGATGAACCCATAATTACCATGGTTGAGCACATAAGGACAAAAATGATGGGTGATTTCAATAATAAGAGGGAAGGTGCAGAAAGGGACAATTGGCAAATCCCACCAAATATATTAAAGAAGCTTGAGGCAGAGAAGAACGAGGCAAGATATTGTAAATCTGTGTGTGCTGGTAAGGGCATTTGGCAAGTGTCCGCATTTGGTAATCAATATGTAGTGGATTTGAACAAGCACACTTGTGGGTGTAGAAAATGGGATTTAACTGGAATCCCATGTTTGCATGTTGTTTCAGCTATTCAAAGTTTCAAGCAAAGGCCAGAGAATTGTGTTGATGACATATTGACAAAGGATGCATATGCGAGGACATATTGTGGGATGATTTATCCAGTTCCTGATGAGACACAATGGGAAAAAACTCCATTTCCAGATGTAGACCCACCTGTGGCTAGGACGCAGCCAGGGAGGCCAAAAGCAAAGAGAACTAGAGCATCTGATGAACCTAGGGTTCAAGGAAGGTCGGTTGCAAAGACAACAATTAGATATAGCGTCTGCAAAGAGTTTGGTCATAACAGCAGAAAGCATGGAAAAGACAAGCAAAGTTCTTCATCTCAAAATGTGAGTACACTACTAATTTATCATATAAAGTTATTGTACTTTGCAACATCTCACAATTTGTTGTGTATTTCTCTCAGGGTAAAACACAAATAACTAGGAGGAAGAAGAGGAGCAATTCCCAGCCTATTAGTTCTAGTTCAAGAGATGATATTCCAACAACATTCACACAGCCACCAGTATATATGGACAATGCATTTGGTGTTGGTCTCTACCATCATGTGCAAGATGGGGCTTATATTGGTCCTACTGGAAGAAAGCTGCAAATTAGGAGAAACTGATCTCCTATTTTTATGCAGTAGTATTATTTACATCAAAATTCTTAGCTACAATTATTGGGGATGTTGATCACTTCTTAATCTCAGTACCATCCTTTTTACGACAAATAATTTTCTGTACTTCTAACTATGATATTTGAATTGTGATTTTTAAGGGGATTCTACTTCAATAAGCATGTCTTAAATATTTTGGAATGTGTTTTTGACTTGGTGTTGCCATCCTTCACATTATTGATGAGGATTCACGAATCATGAGGCAGACACTATTTCTGCACTGTAGAAATTGTTTTGTTGTGTTTATATTAGCGTTATGTCGTCCTACCTGTAGAGATTGCAGAATTAAGAGCAGATGGAGATGCGCGCGCTTTTGCCGCCAAGGTGGCACGAGGCAACTTCACTCTTGGGCTGCGGAAGGCCCACGATAACGAGAAATTGAGCACATCACGAGAAAGCGTGAAAACTGAATAGGGGTGGGAAATTGGAAGAAAAATTAATTTATATGTAGTCTTTTGAACAATATTGAGTTGTAGGGGGGGAGAGTAGAAAGAGCAGTGACTTATAGGGGGTATTTGGATTTTCCCTTTTTAAAATAATTTTAGACAAAAATGACACAGAGCGAACCGAGGCCCATAAAAGTCCCATCAGCCTATCACGGACTCACTGGCGAGCGGGCCAATGCGCGGACCAGGCCGCGCCCCGCGGCCCACCGTACGCAACCTGTCACGTGGGCCCCACCCCTCAGCTTCCCCCACCCCACAAGTGTGAACGCGCCCCGCTTCTCCGGAAGAAACTAGCCGTTGGGGCGCCGCCGCCGCGCCGCGCCGGAAAGCTGCCCCATCCACGCAACCCTGCAGCAACGGTCACTAAACCAATCCCCTCCCCCTTTTATATACTCCCCACCGCGCCGCCTCCTCCTCCTCCTCCTCCTCCTCCTCCTCTCTCTCTCTCTCTCTCTCTCGTCGAAGCGCCTCCACCGATCTCGAATTCTCTCGATCCAGGCAAGGAGAGGAGGAGGATGGCGAGGGGCGAGAACAACACCGGCGCGCACGGCAGCGGCAACGTGCCTCCTCCCGCAGCCGCCGCCGCGTCCACGGCGGGGGCGGGGGCGGCCGCGTCCGGGAAGCAGCAGGCGCGGGGGGCGGGGGCGGAGGGGCAGTCGGTGGTGCGGCGGCTGCAGTCGGAGCTGATGGCGCTGATGATGGGCGGCGACCCGGGCGTGTCGGCGTTCCCGGAGGGGGACAACATCTTCAGCTGGGTGGGCACCATCGCCGGGTCCGCCGCGACGGCGTACGAGGGCACCTCCTACCGCCTCTCCCTCGGCTTCCCCGGCGAGTACCCGTACAAGCCGCCCAAGGTGAGGTTCGAGACCCCCTGCTTCCACCCCAACGTGGACGCCCACGGCAACATCTGCCTCGACATCCTCCAGGACAAGTGGTCCTCCGCCTACGACGTCCGCACCATCCTCCTCTCCATCCAGAGCCTCCTCGGCGAGCCCAACAACGACTCCCCCCTCAACACCCAGGCCGCCGCGCTCTGGCCTAACCAGGACGAGTTCAGGAAGATGGTCGAGAAGCTCTACAAGCCCACCGCGTAGAAGATGTTGGCGCCTTCGCCCGGCGATCTGATCTGGTCTTCTCTCACCTTGAATCGATGATGATTCGAATGCGATTGATGTGCGAGTCGGATTGGAACTGTTCGATCTGTAATTTTTCTTTTTGTTGGTTGTTTCAATGATTCATTTGTTTCGATGTAAGAGTGCTTGCCGTCGACAAGATGTGGTCATACTGGAATTTATATAAGAAACAAATTCAAACGGATTAATGCTTTTCTTCAGAAAATTTAAATTAGTCTAGTACGTGAAAAGGGAAATTCCATTTAGGATCCTGCGGTTTTGACAACGATATTGTCCAACTTGGTTCTGTAATTGCTCCCTTATGCTCCTTCGATGTAACCAGCATAAGGTTTGACAACGATTCATACAGGTAAATATAATTAAGCATAAGCCTTGGCAGAACAGCAGCGAAATGGTGTTCACTGTTCAGGCTTAACTTCAAAAATCTTGGAGAGTTATTTTAGCGAGGTTGCTGGTCCAGTTATCGTCGTGTGTATAAACTTGCCAAATCATTTTCCACGGGCACCCATTCAAAATTCACATCGAGTATGATATATTGCACAGCAATGTCAAAACTCTTATTTTCAAAACCATCAGAGGCTATACATAAAGACATACGGCAATCAGGGGCTATACGCCTGTACATAAAGACATACGGCAAACAACATCTAGAATCACTTGCTAATTGTTATGTTCGCGTATCCAGTGGGTGCCCAAAAAAACAGCGATTTACCTCATCATATATGAGAAAAAATCAGAAAGAAAATGAGAAATCGATCGCATGGAAGGGTCCCGGCATCACGGCGTCGCTTCGGTGACCCCACCTCTCGATTTTCATGCTGGAAGGCAGGAAACTCATTTGATTTAGCTAACAGCCTCTCTATCTACCCTCTCCATTACAAGCCTATAACAAATGGGACCCATATGTCAGTCTCTATGACCTTCTTCCTCCTCTTCAACCCCATTTTCCCCACTCATACATAAACCTTCCTCCTCCTCCTGGACTTGCCTCTGATGCTGCGGCGACGAGCGTGCGGGACGGGCTTCAGCGAGCAGCGGGGCGGGCGGCGGCGGGGCGACGGCTGCGGCGAGCGGAGGCCGCGGTTGCGACGAGCGGAGGCGGCGCGCTGCGCCGAGCGGATGCCGGCGGCTGCGGCGAGCGGCGGGGCGGGCCACGCCGAGCGGAGGCCGCGGTTGCGACCTGCGGAGGCGGCGCGCTGCGCCGAGCTGATGCCGGCGGCTGCGGCGAGCGGCAGGGCGGGCGGAGGCGGCTGGATGAAGACTTCTCCTCGTCGCCGTCCCAGCACTTCCACCACTCGCACGGCGTGCCGATGCAGCAGCAGCAGCAGCAGCTGGCGTCGTCCACGCCCATGGGGACGCCGCCGCTGTCGACTTCGTCCACCGCGGCTGGCGCTGGGCGCGACCTGTTCGAGGCGGCGGAGGGCAGTGCTGGAGAGAGAGAGGCTACTCGGAGGGACGGCGGTGCTGCGACGGATGGCAATGCTGCTACTCCTCGCCGTTGTATCGGAGGAGGTAGCGGGGAGAGCATTTGGCCAGCCTTGGGGATGTGGTTGTGGCTGGCTAGATTTAGCCAGTTGGGGGGAGTATTTGGCTAACCATATAGCTTAGCCCGTGGGATGGAGATGCTGTTAGAGGCTATTTTTTCTTTACTATGGCTAAAATTTAACTTGGAAAATCACTTAGCCATTCTCTTGAAGATGCTCTTATAGCAAGGTCAATAGAGAGCCACTGCCATCTCCAATTTTCTGTCCAGCTCAGGAGGAGCTAGCTTATAGCTTACCAAGTACAATAGATTAGCTGTAAAATGTAAGAGATTAATACATTGAACTATTTAATGCATGCATGCCAATAGCAGTTGTTGGGATCAGTCCTGACATCCATATTTGTGGCCATTTTGTTGCACCACATATTACAATCACATCAGAGCTAGTTAAATAGAGGATTAATAATTCAAACAGTGAAACAGGTATGATGATTCACAAATCTCCTGGCAACATGCCATCAAACAAAAGGACCACAAAAACTAGATAAGTTCTTGGTCTGATTAGACACTAATAAGCCACACAAGGCAACTTTTTAGGGATAACAAAATAACAGTTAACAAAAACATAGATATAAACTGAGATAGTTCTTGATCTCCATGGACCATCATCAGCCATCTTGATTTGTTGCCACCAGCCTGTAGGGGAGAGATGGAGCAGAATATAACTTATGTTATCAGCAGAACAATCACAGTACAAATGCAATATTAATCCCAGAAATCTAACTACTTGGTGATGGTCAAATTTCTGCCAATTGCAGTAAACTTTTCCTAAAACTATAAAATTAGGTGTGTCTCATTCCAATAAATTTTCTTGAAAGATTGTCGCAGCCCCTACACTATAGTTACATGGATTCACGCGGCCCTTCTGACTCTGGCACTGCGCTCCGCAAACGCGACTCCGCGGGGACTATGAACGGCGTCGCCGCATCGGCATTGCTCCACGAAGTCCGATCGTCATCGTCGCCGCCAGCCGACTTCCTGTCCTCCAACGCGGCAGCGCCGTCGCGCCGAGGCCGCGCCCGCCCAGCGTCGCTGGCCGCTGCCGTGCTGACTCCCGTGCCGGTCTTCTCTGGCCACTGCCTTGCCGGCCCATGCCACGTCGGCAGCTGGCTGATCTCCATCTCCATCCCGCTCAGCGCTCAATTGTACAGGTCTTTAGCTTTTTCAATTCTCAATTTTAAATTTTAAGTCTTGTACAATGTGTACTGTGATAATATGATATTAAATTGCAGTGCTATATTGTAGATTGTCGATCGCTAAAACATGAAGAAAGAAAAGATGCAACAAAGAAGAATGCTTCGAAATTATCTTTTCCTTCTGTTGTGGTAGAGGAGCACACCCATGCAAGAACAAGTTGAGGAAGATGTCCCACCGCTACCGCCGTCGCCGTCGCCGTTTATTAATATATCATGGTATACCTCTAGTCTATTCTATTATTTATACTTGTATTGTATATATTAGCATCGTTAGATTTACGGTGTTTAGAAAAAAATTGGGTCAGACCACCCATATCCTATATCCTAGATCTGCCAACAGGAACAAATGCCAAACGAAAGGATACATAAAGGCCTCGTGTCACTTCTAAAACAAGTCAGTTTCAGACTTTCGGTCCACTGTCTAGCAGAAGTCTGGTATATCGGAGATGTAATTGATAGTGCGATGGTAAGGGATGTGTAGTTTCAATCCTAAGGTCTCATATTCAATTCGCAACACGCTTATAATTTTTTCTTAAAAAAAATTTGAAGGGACGTCTCTCCCTCCAAATCTCTCTTTTATTTTTTTTTGGTACCTCTGAAACCCAAACTAAGCTTCCCAGTTGAGCTTAGCCTTGTCCGAGAATTCGCGATATCTGCTGAAAGAATTCAGGACACATGGCCGTGCTGAATTTTATTTCCTCCTTCATCCAGCCCATAGCAATCCTGTCCAGGGTGCCCAACGAGGAGTACTCGTGTGACCATTCACCGCCACCAGGTTGGTCTACCCATGTCAAAGTGAAACTGTAGCCTACCTACAGTTTGAAAAATTCAGTTAGAAATGTAATTGGTTCCTTACCCTTGATTATGATCTTTACAAATCAAATGTTCTAACAGTATGGTAAAATGGATCGAAGTTATAAATTCTGAACTGAAAACATTGGTGACATGACCCTCGTAGTCAGGTTCTGCACTCAACATGTACTGTAAAGGCTTGTTTAGTTGGGAAAAAGGAATTTATGGGTGTCACATCGCACGTTTGACCGGATGTCGGAAGGGGTTTTGGGATATGAATGAAAAACTAATTTCATAACTCGACTAAAAACTGCGAGACGAATTTTTTGAGTCTAATTAATCCGTCATTAGTACATGTGGGTTAATGTAGCACTTATGGCTAACCATGGACTAATTAGGCTCAAAAGCTTCGTCTCGCGATTTTCCCCTAACTAGTTTTTTTCATCTATATTTAATGCTCTATTTAAGTGTCTAAAGATTCGATGTGATGTTTTTTAACTAAACGAGCCCTAAACAAGTTCTGCTACAGACGGCTGAGCTCCAAAGAGATGTGTACATGCTCTCTATAGAGATACAGTATGTATCATTCTAGAGAAAGATATTAAAGCTGTACCACTATACGGTGTACCCGTGTCTATCCAATATTACTAGATCACTATGTTTAGCTGAATTTGACAGCTACTCCTTCCATTTCATATTATAAGCCATAAACTGCTTTAATTTCATATAATCAAACTCCTTTAAATTTGATTAATTTTGTAAAAGAATAATTTAAGATTTTCATGTATTTCGGACATCCAAGTTTTTTTTTTTTTAAAAAAAACACAAGATTTCAATTTTGGAGATGATCCACTCATCTGGCAATATATATATATATATATATATATATACCCGCAAGGTAGGCAAAGTTCGACACAAACGGAGTCCACCTTGGCGCAGATTGGCACCAAACCGACCAGCCTCAACCCCCTCTCCACCTTCCACTACTCACCACCGGTGGACCCTACCCTCTCGCTGAAAACTGGGGCCCACCCTACCTGGACCCACACGTCATCGTCACATACTCCAGGTTAGTAGTAGGACGCTGCGGATCTACCCCGATTTATCCCGACGGGCACGCCACCCCACCTCTCCTCCGCCGCCTTCCACTCTCGAGAGAGCCCCAGATCCAAATCCGAGCCGATGAATTTCTTCAGCTCCGTCTTCTCCGCCGCCGCCGAGGAGGAGCGGGAAGAGGGGGAGGAAGCCGCGGCGGAGCATGGGGAGGAGGGGGAGGAGGAGGCGGAGTCGGAGTCCGGCGGCGGGTGGAGCTTCGGTGGGCTGATCAAGACGTTGGCGGAGGAGATCGATGTGCGGCCGCGCGATGAGCAGGAGGCGGAGGAGGGCGGGGAGGAGGTGGCGGAGGGGGAGGGGGAGGTTGAGGAGGAGGCTGATGCGGGCGGCGGGTGGATCTTCGGCGGGCTGATCAAGACGTTGGCGGAGGAGATAGAGGAGCAGCGGAAGGTGAACAGCCAGCTGGAAGCCGAGGAGGAGGCGGCGGCTGCTGCTGCTGCGGCGGCGGCGGTGGGAGAGGAGGGAGGGGAAACCGCGGGTTCGGGCGACGGCGGCGAGTGGAGCTTCGGGGGCCTGATCCAGACGTTCGCGACGCGGTCGGAGTCGGTGCTCGAGGGCTACCGCCGCGACATCCAGGACCTCGGCTCGGGCCTCCGCCTCGAGACCGCCTCGCTCCGTGCCGCCGCCGCGCGGGCCGCCGCGGCGTTCCCCGGCGCGCTCGAGGCCGGCGCGTCCGCCGCCTCCAACAGGCTCGAGTCCGTCGGCCAGGCCGTCGACGACCTCGGCGCCGCCGCCGCCGTCCTCCTCTCCCACGCCAACGAGGCGCTCCGATCCGTGGACGCCGACGGCGAGGATGGCGCCGGTGACGGCTCCTCCCATCCCTCCGACTCCGCCTCCGCCTCCGCCTCGGGCGCCTCCTGGCGCTCGTCATTGCCGTCCAAGAAGTACACCCGTTTCGAGGCGCAGGTGCTCGCGCTGCGCGCCGACCCTGCCACCTTCACCGAGGAGCCGGAGGACGCCGATGGGTTCGCGAAGTGGCGGGACGCGTTCAGAATCGACGAGAGGAAAGAGGAGATCGAGGGGGTGCTGAAGGAGAGCCCCGGGCTCGAGAGCTTCGTGGAGAGGCTTGTGCCGTCGGTGGTAGACTATGACATGTTCTGGTGCCGGTATTTCTTCGCCGTCGATAAACTCAGACAAGCCGAGGATGTCCGTACCAAGCTTGTGACCAGGGCAATGTCAAAGGAGGATGAGGAAGAGCTCAGCTGGGATGTCGATGATGATGATGAGGATGACAACAATGGTGATCACAAGGAAGGTGCCAACACTGTAGTGAATAAGAAAGAAGAGCAAATTGAGGAACCTGTTAGCCACAAAACAGAGGATGATAAACAAGGAGCGGATACACCTGATGTTTCAGAAGACAAGAAGACTACTCTGGCAGCTGAGAAGGATGGCAATGGCGAATCCAAAGATGAAGTAGCAACACCAAAGTCGAGCAATGGCATGGGGCGAGAAGAGAAAATCGACTCGTCTAAGGAGAGTGAATTCTCAGCGGCGTCTCCTCCATCTGCACAGGAGGAATATCTTAGCTGGGAGGAGATCGAAGATGTTGGTGATGAAGATGAGAAGAAAAAACCGAGTCCACGGTCAAGCCCTCCTAGCAAAGCCGAGGATATCAGAAAACGATTTAGTTCTGTCGAAGATGCTGAAGAGCTGAGTTGGGATATTGATGAGTGAAAAAATCTCTGCATCACTTAATTTAGTGGTCTGAAAGTTGTCAACTTAAAATGTTATCACACTTTTTTCCACTTTGGTGTCAATTGGGATTTCCACAGTGCTGGTTGACATATGATGTGAATATTGGATGGTCACTAGTCATTCAAATTCAATGGGGCTGTTTGTTTGATTACTGCCCCTGTAAAATTTTCAATAGAATGGTAGTGTTCTTCTGTTATGAACTTACGATTGGTAATTTGATTTCACCATAGTGCCTACTTTTCTTTTGGAAGACAGCCTGTGCTTTTCTTGCTGGTCAAATACTCATGAATTCAATGGAATCCATTTTGATTGATTATGATACTCTATTTAAAACACTTGCTCATAAATCAACTAATGCATTATCATCATAGTTCATCAATAACTGGAGAATATATGCCTCAACTCATCAAATGCTTGAAGGCATTGGGGACTGGGAGCATGGTTTATAAAACCAATACTTGCACTGAAATTGCCACCTGCTGTCTTCCTTGGTCTTGTTTTCTTCTCTTCAATTTGACTTCGCTATAGCTGATATATGGATATAGCTATCTCTTTCTTCCTTTTGATACAACAGTGTGAAATTGTACTGAATAAAGACTGAACTGCATGATGACTCATGACTTGCATCTATTTATTGTATAGTTGTAGGTGCATTTTAAACACTTTTTAAAAAAATATCCTGATTTGGATTGTTTTTCCTTTTTGCCCTATAACTCAACCCCGAAATAGAGAGACAGTGAACCGCCTTTCATTTTCTTTCTTTTATTACAGTAACCCTTTCACCTTTGTTTCCGGAGAAAATATGATTTCTGAAAAGACCTTAGCTATCGCTGCATTTTTGTGTTCTTTGTTCCGAAAGGAGGTCTAGACATACCAGTATTGAAAAATTAATTAGTCGTAAGTATGAACCCGTAGTGTAAAACTTAAGTCTGAGTGTAAATGTTTACTACCAAAAACCTAACTAAGTTGAGCTAGAATCATTCCTTCAATAGATACCGAAACAAATACAAATCGGACACTAAAATCAGTCGTTGTTTCACTCCTCAAAACATTAGTTCTTAAAAATAATGAAACACAATCGAATCACTAGATAAAACAATTTGCTTCAACATGTGAAACAAATGATTCAAAGCCATTGAAACATGGACAAGATTCGAGTGAAATCGAAGACAAAAAATAAACACCATAAAAACCCTAATGAAACACTTCGATTTAACTAATGAAACATCGAAAAATCACCCTTAAAAATAACAGCTAAATCTATTTCTTCCTTCTCTCCGATGGTTAGCCAGATCATCGGTGACAACACCATATTAGTGGCAGGGGCTGCTAAGTCAGGGCTAGGGAACTGGTTGCTGCTGCCGTCGCCATAGCCACTAGCGGACTTTTGGCCATGCGGGGATAAGCTGGCGGCGTTCGGCTGGTGTCGTTGCTGTTACCATCATGAAGGAGGAGCGGGAAAAGCGTGTGTTCCTTGTGTGGAGAGAGAGAGAGGAATGGATAAGACCGAGAGAAAGGAGAGAAAAGGGCGGTGAGGCGTGGACGCCCGATATTCCTTTTCCCATCGGACGCACGAGGCGAAGTGTTTTCGAATAGATACACTTCCATGCGTGATTGTACCCTTCTCTCATGTGCTGCAAGTCCCTGATCCCCTCGCGTACCAAATGCCCTCGGATCAGCTGATTAGGAGAAAGCAGCCATGGCTAACTTGTGTAGAGCAAGGAACATGGTGTTGGAAATTTCATTTTTTAGCAACTTTAAAGGGAACTATTAGATCTACTTCCTCCGTTTTATAATGTAAGTTTTTCTAGCATTGCCCATATACATATAGATGTTAATGAATCTAGACATATATGTGTGTCTAGATTCATTAATATCTATATAAATGTGGATAATACTAGAAAGTCTTAACATTATGAAATGGAGGGAGTATTTTTTAAAATAATACTTCTAATAAATTTTATGGTTGGATTTCATTTGGGGATTCTGCTACTCATGCTCAAATTAAGGTAACAAGAGTAGTATATCATAAACGACCAATTCTAATCCTAGAGGCACCGTTTGGATAATGGGAAAGGGAAATGATTTCCCACCTATGAAAGAGTAACTTTGAATCCTAGCCATCCATTTTCTCCACCTTATTTCATCCTGGCCATTGATTCATTTCCCAATCCCAATCCCACCCATTATTTCCCATTATTCAAACATAGCCAGAAAGTCAGAAACTTTGTAAGACAAGGATATGCCGCTGGTTTTCATTTCTTTTAGCGTGTATTAGGTGATATATTTGGGGATATTTAAATTTGGTGGTATGTGTGCATGCATGTGTGTGCTAGTTATTATTATTATCGTTGTTGTTGTTATTATTGTTATTATTATTATTATTATTATTGTTATTATTATTATTATTATTATTTTATTGTTATTGTTATTATTATTGTTATTGTTGCTGTTATTATTATTATTATTATTATTATTATTATTATTATTATTATTATTATTATTATTATTATTTGAGATTTTTGGGTGTTTCAATTGTAGCACGTTCTCTCCACCCCGAGCTGTCCCATCCCGCTAGCACTAGCATATGATCCTGCCTTTTCTCCATATTTTTTCTATTTTTAATACTCCCATAGTCCCATTACTGATTGCTGATAGTGACGAGTAATGATATACAGGGCCGATTCAATCCATTTCCGTTTCCCTTCTATTTTTCTTCTCCTTTATCTGTCCATGGCCCCACCCCTCAGCCTCTCCTGACAACGAAGCCCACGTCCCCCCCTCGCCGCGCCGCCGCCGCCGGCGATGGATCCGGCCGCCGATCCTCTGTCCGCCTCCGCCCCATTCCCCACCATCCCCGCCGCCTCGAGCCCCAGGCACCCCCGCGCCGCCAGGCCGCGTCGCCAGCCCGCGCCCTTCCGGTCGTCGGACCACCCCGGCGCCGCCTCCGCCTCCGCCGCCGCCTCCTCGTCGTCGTCGACCCGGCGCCTCGGCGTCGATCTCCCGGTCCGCCACGGCGTGCGGCGTGGCGCTGGGGCCGCGGGATCGCGCGTTCCCTCGGGCTTCGTCTTCGGCGCGGCGCCCGGCCTCGTCGACGTGGAGGGGTGCTCGCCGGCGTCGGCGAGCTCCTGGAGCTCGTCCAGCTTCGTGTTCGGGGCGTCGGACACGAGGAGGAGCTTCTCGTTTGGATCCAGCAAGGCCGCACCGTCGTCGAGCTTCTCAGCAACGGTGGGGCAGCTCACCATAGATGATCCCCGCAGCAGGCAAGGCGATGCTGACGTTTCTGGAGGAAATGGTTCAGTTCCGGAGATGAGTACGGAATCGGTTTTGAGTCCGAATATTGTTCGCGAAGAGATCGAGCACCGCGATGAAGGGCTTGGTGCTCCTTCTCAAACAATGGGATGCGAAAGTACAGAGAGTAGCTGCTCACTAGTTGGTCAAGTGGTTAGGCCATCGCTGTGTACCGCAGAAAATGTTGCTACGCAATTCGCAAAGGATGAAGGCAAAATTTCTGCAGATGGTGATGATAGCAGGGAGAGTAAATCTGTTTTTGTCTTTGGTGAGAATTCTGAGGAAAGGGGGTTCACTACAAAAATAACAGAAACTGAAATTAAGAAGGGAGATTCAGTAGAGAAAAAGATCGTAGCATTTGGTTCTGATCAGCTTGATGCCTCAGTTGCCGAAGGTAATGTGTGCACCGAGTCTGGTTTTCAGGGTGCAAGGCATGGATGTGGCTCAAGTATGAGGGATCATCGTGGAGTTTCCACTAGAGCAAAAGCCTCAAATGCTTTACCTTTTGGCCTTGTAGTTCAGGATAGTAGTGCAAAGGTTTCTTCCACAAAGTTGTCTGATGAAAGACGAAGCACTGGAGTACCAGCATCAGAACTTGGCGATTTGGGGTTGGTTGATGAGCAATCCTTTACTGTACGTGACCATGATGCAGCGTCCAGAGAATATGGAGGGGTTAAGGGTGTGAGCATGAATAAAAGAGCAGTTCAACAAGAGAAGTTCTCAGCCCACCAGGTACTGCAACCACTCTTTATAAGCGATCAGAAAGCAGCTCCAGAAGGAAATTTGCATTTCAAGGAAGTCACTAACTTCAGACTAGAGGACTCTGATAGCAGTAAAGGAAACTCTGGCACAAAGGAAGAAGATGTTAACTGCTTTAGCCCGCAAGCAACAGAGAGTAAACATGACAGAACAGTGTTTACTTCCGTGACAAACCTGGAAAATTCTAGTCATTCTGATTTCATATTTGCGGCATCAACTGATCAGAGTAAATTGCACTCACAAAGACGACCTAGCAAGAAAAAAATTGGAGGAATGAGTAATCATGCTAATTCTGTTGAAAGCCGTCCGTCATCTGCCATTGGTCTTGCACACTCAGAAATCTCAAGGCAGCAATACACAGATTTACCTGCTCAATGGACCAAATACAATAAAGCAGATCCTAAAACAGTTACAGTGAGTGTAGGACCAGCAATTAAGGAAAACATTGGACATCAAGAAGACTGTGAAACATGGCGTATAAGGTTTAGTCACAGGCTTTTTAATTATACACGTTTTGGCATGTATATACCAATTCCTTTATTTCAATAACTTACCTCTCAGCAACCAATTTTATTCTCAAATACAGACAAGCGTATGGTGGTTCTTTACAAGTGCCGATGCACAGTATCCCTTTCAATGCCTTGTTATTTATAAATTTTGCAAATAGATTTTTATTGCATTGCTGTTTATTTACTTATTTTGGTTTAGTTGTAGCAATGCAATCATTTGGAGTACAACCCTTTAAGCAATAATATAAGATTACTTGCAGATCTTCCGTAACTGAACAAATGATATACATAACACTGTATATCAACCAACCAAATTCAGAAATAAGTATTTTACAATTCGACTGTGATTCAAACAATGGAACAAATGTTTTTTTAATATTTTGTGATATTTGGCTTTGCCGCTTTTTAAGCTAAATTATTTGATGTGCACTAGGGGGAACCAAGCATATGCTGAAGGACAGTTAGCTAAGGCCGAGGAGTGCTATACCCATGGAATCAATTCTGTTTCTTTGAATGAGTCTTCTTGGAAATCATTGATGCTGTGCTACAGCAATCGTGCAGCTACTCGGATGTCTCTTGGTAGGATGAGAGAGGCCCTTTCTGATTGTCGAAAAGCCACTGATATTGATTCCAGCTTTCTGAAGGCTCAAATCAGAGCTGCCAAGTAAGATCAATGGCTAGGGATGTGCTTTCACTGAAGTGGCCAATATATTCTTCCTAGCAAACTATTGAAATTGCATTATAAATTCATATCATTTAGCATCAAAATATTAAGATATTTTATCATACATAAAAGATCAAGAAAACATGGACTAATTAAATTAATTCTCCTAGGAATCAGTTATTTTTTTATTCATCCTAATTGATTGCTGTATTTTTTGGCCTCCAGTTCTCAAAGTACAGAAATATTTCCTTGTTTTAAAGTTTAAGGTCAAACTGTAACATTACTATCATAGCGTGATTGCAACTTGCAAGGTGATACTATGTTGTTAGCTTTACTGATTCAAGCACAATAAATAGATGTTGTGTTTTATCATTTATTCAATGAGCTGTGTACTCACGAATTAGTTAAGTACCATTACATAACCATGATCATTTTCTGAAACACACTACAGATATTAGTGTACCATCTTTTCAGTTTTCGAGAGCAAGCAATACAGATATGGCCAAAATGCCCCTAAGGGTTACAATGTACTGTCACACTGTGTCTAAGCTTGAGTGGGGTAACAGATGTTAGCTGTTACAGCTCTGCCTGACAACACTGTGTTGGATGGAGTCTCAGCTGTAGATTCCCAAACACGATGCCCTCAACAATTGCCACTGTCAAGGATATTTGCTAAAAGTTCAGCTGTGTCCTGTCCTTCATGCTGTATGAATCATTGGAGACGCCACGGCATTGTGAGCAGTTATCGCCGCCTCCAGATTGTGGGCGCTGCCACCAGTTTATGTCTAGGTTTAAATGGTTTATGGGGAATTTGTTAGGTAGGCAGAGCAGAGTTTCTGAGTTTCTAATTCAAGCCACTTATCTCTCATTTCATTTTTTTAAAAAAAACTTTACCGGGTGAATCATGTTTTGGCAAATGACCATAATTTCATAGTGACACGTAATTAATTAACGAGTTTGAGGTTTGCTGTAGCCATTTTTGCATGATTTAGTCTAGAGAACAGTTACTGTTAAATCTTGATGAAGGTAAAAATGATTCCTCCGTCAAAGTTATATTCTGTGAGTTCAGCTCTGGGTCAGGGATGATGCTGAAATCAAATTCTGCATCACAGATTCAATAAGCATAACTAGATAATGCATTTAGTTGCTCATTTTTCTGGCCCTCAGTATACTTCATATTCAACATTGTGATTACGAACTAATCATTGTGCTTGTATAAATGTTATAGTTGCCTACTTGCTTTGGGGGATGTAGAAGAAGCACAAAAGGGTTTTGAAATATGTTTGAAGTCTAATCATGAAGCAAGCTTGGACAGTAAAATCATGGAAGAGGCTTCTGATGGCATAAAAAAAGCTAAGGTAGTCAGGTAGCGCAGAAAGTAATTATCTCGTTTTGCGCTGTCATTTTCTAAATTTTAGCATATCTCTAGGAATCCTGGAATCTGTGAAATACGTTTCCTTTTACCATTAGTACATTAGTTTCTACTATGTTTTTTTGAAATCACAAGGTAAACAAGTTTGTAATTTGATTAAAATTTGATGACAACACACACATGTTATTCCTTTACTTATGAATAGCAAAATGAATAACTAGAAGCAAGCTGTTGAGGATCTCTTGCAGAATAGCTATCTTAGTGGTGCTTATTTTACTTCCTCTAAAAAGAAGATCATGCTTATTTTGTGTGAAATTATTTTTTGATCTAAATTTGGTACATTAGAGGCCAGGGATGTTCTAAAACTAGATGTTATAGCAACAGTAAACATCTAGTTTTGCATATCCTAAATATTCATGCTGTTATGTATAACATTGCCAAAGATTCATGTTACGTATCTCTTACTTCAACAGTACATACACCTTATAAACTCCCAACTTGTTGCCTCATATACCGTTGAATGTGCCAGACAAACTGAGTGTAATTTAATATTACATAGTACGAGTATATGAAAAACATGAGCAGACGCAGGTGGCAATGATGTTCACAATACTTCTTTAAAATACTATCCTTTTACTGTGGCTGTTTGTAACATTTCTTCCCCTGGTTGCTTTCTAAACCAGACTTTTGGTCACTTTTTTCTGTGACAGACTGGTATATTTATTTCTTAATTCATTATATCCATTTAGTGAGAACTATCTTATTTAATGCAAAGGAAAAAACTTATCTTATTTTTACACCCTTATAAATTCTTTCAGGAATTATCTGTTCAAACCAAAATGCTTTGTAACTTTGTTACATGACAATTGACAATCTAATCAGTATGTTATTGTCTTTTTGTTGACAGAAAGTATCTAATTTTATGCTCCAATCCAAGGAATATCTTGTAAAAAAGGAATTTGATAAGATACCCAGCGCCTTACAGATGATCTCTGGTGCTTTGTCCACAAGTACTTATTCAGATAATTTGATGATGATGAAAGCAGAAGCTTTGTTACTGGTCTGTATTTACGGTAAATTTATTTTGCCTTGAACATGCCATACTGCTATGTTTTCATTGCTATCATCAGCTAGTGTATTTTTATTGGTTAACAATCGGTTTTCTGGGACTTAACAGTTACAACGATATGAAGAAGTAATTCGGTTTTGTGAAGAAACTCTACATCTGGCAGAGGAAAATAGCTTTTCTCTGTGTCAGCATTCAAAAATCATTGACTTGGACAATTGCAGTAGCTCTGTGAAATTGTGGCGTTATTATATTATAGCGAAGTCCTATTTCTTCATTGGAAAGCTTGAAGAGGCTCATCAGTTTTTAAAGAAGCTCGGACAGGAAGCACTTGTTGAATGCAGGCAATATTTTTAAATCAGTGGTTTGTTAATTTTATTTGTTTCTTGTATTCCATGCATCTTGTCTTATATAGTTTGCTAAGTTTGTGGAAACTAATTCAATAGGTACGGGAAGCAATCTCAGCAATCAGTTTCATCATTCTCCACGGCAATCTGTGAACTACTTCGCCTTAAAGTATGCCATATGTTTGCCTTGTTAAGTTGTCTCAGTTTTAAGAGTTTTAGCTGATGGTATGATAGAGGCAGCAAATATGTGTTTTTCTCTGTCCACATGTTCTAACATAGTTTGTTTCCTTTATATCCAGCAATTTTCCTATACCTTATCCTCATATTAATCATGTGCGAATATGATAGTGATACTCAAGAAATTGAACAAAAATTTTCAAAGATTTCCCACTAGTGGCTTGAAATTGTTGTTTACTTCATTTTAGGCTGCTGGGAATGAAGCATTTCAAGCTGGTAAATATTCAGAGGCTGTGGAGCATTACACTGCTGCTTTGTTAAGCAATACCGAGTCACCGCGTTTTTCAGCAATCTGCTTTGCTAACCGCGCAGCTGCTTACCAAGCAATGGGCCAAATTTTAGATGCAATAGCAGATTGCTCACTAGCCATAGCCCTTGACTCCAATTATTCTAAGGTTCGTTAAAGTTTTCTTTTCTCTTGATCGAAATGGCAACTGTAGCCATGTTCTTTCCTTTTCTTTATTTCGAAGAGTCTTGCCAAAACTATGTGTATAATCTTGTGTCATGCTGTCCACGTTTCTTTTACAAGTTACTTTGACAGTGGCTGTTCCTTCTTGTTGGATCATCCAGAGAAAATTGCCCTCCACTCTTATGGATCTTGTATCCTGGAGTTATTAATTGATTCGTTTATCTGGAGCTACAACATTGATTTATTTCTTCTGCATAATGTGAACTTCATTTTTTATTGACAGTATTTTACTGCGTAAGTTTTGAATACTTCTATTGCTTGTTTATTTAGTTGATATGTGCTAAGTCTTTTACATAGATGGAGTTCTACCTGGATAACATTACCAACATGTTGTGCTTCCTATTTTTGTAGGCTATTTCTAGAAGAGCTGGTTTGTATGAACTTATAAGGGACTATGATCAGGCAGGGAATGATCTTCGTAGGTTAATTTCTCTTCTTGAGAGACAGCTTCAAGAAAATATATCCATGCCTTCAGAAAAATCAGATGGTATTCGCAGCAGTCTAAACCGATCCAATATTAGGCTTTCTGCTTTGGAGCGGGATGCCAAGAAGGGGATCTCACTGAATGTTTATTTGATACTGTAAGTGCACACCCTTCAATATTTTAGTTCATGTTGAACATACAAAATCACATTCTTTATAGAACAACATGCAATTCTATGATATAGATTGATGTTTTACCTATAACTTGTTCAGCTGTTGAATCTGTTTATAAGTTATTTGAAACTGGTATTTCACTTTCTTACCTTATCAAGTTAGTATTATTCATGGTATCATCTTGTGCATTCAACGGGGCTATCTGACTATATTTTTCTTTTAGGACGCACAACTTATGAGAAATCATGTTGTCAAAAGCTCCTTCACCAGTTTCCCAGTTCTCACACAATCACCCCAAACACTTGCGCATACACATACTCACAGAAGTGGACAGCTAATGTACTAAAATTGTTTCCTGTTCAAAAAATATGTACTAAAATTGCAATCACCAGCATCCAAGTTGGAAAGATTATTTTTCCAGTGTCAAACCTTCTTGCGTTTGCACCTCAGCCTGCCGTGCACTTCTGTAGCTGGTGGTAGCATGTTGCCTGGGGCGTACCTAAGGAAGTGTAGAAGGGCCTCAACTCTCTAATAATTCCAGTAGAGCCTGGGAATTATGGAAGCACTGGAATGGCTGTGTTTTTGAAGGGTAACCCAAATATTCAGGTGGTCCTACAAACTATAGCCTACGAGAGTAGCATAGTGTTGGGCTGGAGCTTCTGCTCTTCAGAAGCTCCTCCTTCAGTCTCTCACCCTGGACAATTAAGTTTGATGTTGGTGGGATGGTCGTACTCGGCTTAGTCTCTTAAGTGTGGGGTGTTGGTGTTTGTTGGTGTGTTTGGGTGAGGTTTCTTTGACCTCTCTTGGGTACTTTCTTACCTCCTCTTAATGAAATGACATGCAAGTCTCTTGCGTGTTCGAGAAAAAAAAAAACTTACAATAGGAAGAAAGGAGTACATTTTAAACATTGTTTAGAAGAAATTAATTCTGTATGAGTTTGTTCTGAAGAAACCTTCTCCTCTACTGAAATTCGTTGGAAGTAAATTTACACCTTTTTTTGCATGCAGAGGAATCGAACCATCTTGCACTTTCTTGGATATAAAGAAGGCATACCGCAAAGCAGCACTAAGGCATCATCCAGACAAAGTAATACTGAATACCATTTTCATCTAGTATGACTTTCTCTACTTTCTTCTCTTCTCTAATGTTAATATGGCACAGGCTGGTAATTTTCTTGTGAGAAGTGAAAATATCAACGATGCAGTATGGAGAGAAATTGCTAATGACATCCGCAAAGATGCTGACTATCTATTCAAACTAATTGGGAAAGCATATGCTATACTTTCGGACCCTACAACTAATTGGTATGAGATAATAGCTGCCAATCCATTTTGGTAACTTTGCTGTTACCATGTTTCATTTTTTTCCCCTTATAACGGAATCAGTGTCTCAGTAATCTGGACATTTTTGCGCGCTACAGTTTACTTTATCCTTCTTGTGTCCTTGTTTTCTATTAGTTCAACTACAGTACGGAACACATACCCTAAAAAAAATGCAATGCATGTTACGGAAATACTGAAACAGAAAAATTCCTGTATACCGTAAAAACACAAACTATCAAAAAATCCTGAAAGGGACATTATATTAAGAGTTCCCCTCATTTTCTGTAACAGAAAATTATGCTGCACTTTGGCTTTGCTTTGATTGGGAACAAGAATTTTTAATTATCATTGTGACTGCAGTACGACTAGCAAACTGTACTTCTTCCCCTTGCATAGTTGCATGCATGTTTATGTTCTTTCCTTTTTAAGTTACCTTGAAGCATGTTAGGTTATATTACAGAAACCAGCTGGAGTGCTAGATTACACATTAACAAGCATTAGATTTGGTTGTGTTATTTTGAACTTTTGCACCTTTTATAATGCTTCTTATCTGATGGATCTGTTTTTTAATCAATATCCACCTGGTTTATCTAGAAAGCAAATTCTGACATGGTATTCAAGATCTGAATCTATTGCTATGCCACTGATGTTTGAGAATCCTATATGCTTGGTCGTATGAACATGTGAACTGTGAGATAGTATGCCCTACTAATCATTAGACTTGAATGCGGGGCCTTGTTTACTTTGCCCTTTATCCGTTGCTTATGCTTCCGTGCTACTTCTATTGATAGAATGCTGATACATTGTCATTTACTGGAATAACATACCACAGCCCTGTTAATTCACTTTTTTTTTGTACTGTTGAATTCCAAATTGTTTATTTAACATTGGTATGAGGTTCCATATCTTCATCTGTTTGAATGTGCAAACTGAACTTGAGCTTCAAAGCAAGTTTATTTTTCTAAATCCAAAAAGTTTAAAATATTGTCTAATGTGGACTTAAAGGAATGGCTATGTTTAGTTGAGAAGAGGAAAAGTAGAATGGAAGCTACCTAGAGCTGTAGAACCATTTTATGCCTACATTTCACAAGTAATTTGAACTGATGTTGCTAGATTAGTTGTTTGTTTTGTTTCCAGCGTCATATACATAAACAAATTCCAGTTGTTTTATATTATCCTCTCTGAATTCCATAAATGCACACCTTGTGGATCCTTCGATCTATTTTTAGATAACAGGCATTTTACTACCCAGCTTTTGGAAGAAAGCCGAAAGAGAACAGAGTCTTGTAGGATCCTTCGATCTATGGTAGTTCAGTTTTTAGGTGTCTAATTGTTCACTGTTTTTGTAACAGCAATTGGTTTGTCAGATATCACTGCCTTGTTGATATTTGTTTAGTTTCTCTTGATGTCTAAAGCAAAATATCATCAACTGATTGCTGTTTTTTTGCATTAACAATGTAATACAGAAAAGCAAATGATAGATGCACAATCTTTATTTTTCTGCGGGGATGTATACAGAATCTTTGATGTAGTAGTGCAAACAGCGCACATGAATATTACAGAAGTGGTCAGAGCAATCGAAACAATGACAGGAGTTTACAATGTTTGGAAAAATCATGAGGTGGTACACTGAAGAAACATAAATGCATAATGGATCAGTCCTACCCTTTTTTTTCCCCTTTGAAGACTTGGTCCGACGCTAAAAGTTGGCTTCTGTTACGCAGGATTCAGGATGCCTTGTGAGTCATGCCTAATCAACTGATGTCACAGTATTTTTTCTGCATGAATACCTTTACTCTGAAAAGCTGTCTATCCAGGTGTTCATGCCTAATCAATACTGTCTCTGTTTTCAGAAAAAGAAGCCTATAGCCACTGATGTCAGAGTGAGTTTGCCGAATGCCAGGTTTGCGTCTCTCTGTGCGCAGAGTTTTTTGTTGTATGCCAGTGTGACTTCTCTTTCTCACAGCCAAAAAAAAAAAGGAAAAAAAAGGATGTGCATAGATCCAATGGTATGTATAGTTCTTGAAGCAGTTGTAAATGGAATCAGAAACACTGTAAATACGGGTACACACCCATTTACACGAGCGTGGCAGAGGTATATGATTTGTTTGATGTATTGATTGTAACACGGAGAGGGCAGGATTTTTTTTTTTTCTTTTTACCCTTTGATGCTGCCCTCAGTACAGTTTTGTGAGAAGCTAAACCAGTGAGTGATTCTTTTGTTGTAACAAACGATTAAAGCGGCATGAATGAATTGTGTGTTATTCTTGTTGCTAACTTGCTGGTTTTATTCTGTACTCCCTCTGTCATAAAATATAGCAATCTAAAATGGGATGAGACCTATTCTAGTACAACAAATCTAGACATAGACATGCTCATGTCTAGATTTTGGGATGGAGAGAGCAGTAACTTTCTTTGAAGCCGCACTTTGATATATTTGCGTAAAGAATGGGTCGCGTTCTGGAAGACGGTCAGTTCGGGACTTCGTGAGTCAAGTCAAAACTGGGCTGAAACCACTTGGCAGCTTGGCTGTTGCCGTGAACTCGTTTCCATGTGAGTATTACTATTCTCCAAGACATTTGGACCATAGCACCGCTTTTCTAAGATGGAAAATGATAGCATCATTTGTCTGACATGGGATAAAATAGCTTAAACTGCTTAACCAACTATGCATTCTTGATACCTTAATCATTAGCAGCTTCTAATCCTGCCATGGCCCCATAATTAAGTCAGACCATCATCATCATGGTAGTTGATTCAAACGATAATTTGTTAAGTACCATCCAAAGCTAGAGCATAGGAGTATAGAGCCAATCATGCAGTAGCTCAGTTTCTCAGGGACAGGAAACATGGGGATAAGTTGGCATTGCCCCCATTCAACTACAGTAGTACTATACTCTTCTGCACATTCCAATCGGTCACAAGTCCCCATGTGAGTCAGTGCCTCGCAAGATTTTTCACAAGGAAACGTAGCATGTCCGCATCAGCATCATTTGATCAGTCCACTGGAGGGTCCATCGCTGGCGAACATCATCATCAACAGCGGCTGTCCATCCACAAAAATACATTTTTATATTTGATAATTATCTCGTCATGATTTGGGAGTTTGAGCTTGACCAGAAGAGGATATGCACTGTCACTGCAGATCAACGACTGCTGCAAGAGAGATTCTCTATATTTAAGTTAATTCATATGAGTACAGATTTGTAACTACTAAGTATATCCGTTTCAAATAGTTTGTTATAAAATAAACTACTCCCTTTACCTATCCTTTCTCATAACTAATCATAACTATTCTCTATTTAATTTTTCATATATCTTTTCTTATTAACCAATCATAGGTTTTCTTCAATTATTTTTATTTACTTTTTTATTACCTATATTAACTTAAAAAATATTTACATTTTAAAACGAAGGGAGTATAGTTATCTCTGTTTGCTGAAAACCGACAAATTTAAGGGCAACACAACTGCCTAGGCACTAGACTACGTTATCCCCAAAAGAGTGACATATATATAATTAAATTGCAGAGATCTTAATATATACTAAACAATTAAGCACAAATATCACACTCGTACTTTAAAATTAAATGAACTCCTCAAGAGAGTATTTAATTAAGCATGCATATGGCGTGCAGGAATTTCAACATATTCCCACTGCTTATAACTTAATTAATTAATTTTGTGATAGAAGGAATATGGGATTTTTTTTCTTTAAAGATAATAGAAGCTAGGAACGGGAGATATATGATATAACATGCGTGATTCCTTTTTCTTTTGTTGAATCTGTCTTCGATACAACTTTGTATGCAACTGAAAAGTGGCTCATTTACCGTGGCAAGCTAAGAAAAGGAGGCTTTAATTTAGACTTGTAGTTGCGTTAGTTTGTTGTCATTTTGGTCGTGTCCATTGTTTTCTTAATGTAAATATACTTTTGCGTGAAGTTTAATGTGCTTTTCGAGATAGAAATATCAACTTTAAGCAATGGGCGACACAATTGGCGTATGCTAGAATTCATGTCTCGACTCTCGAGTACTCCCTCCGCCTCAAAAAAAAGACAAACCCTAGATTTTGTGTCTAACATTTAACTGTCCGTCTTATATGAATTTTTTTTATAATTAGTATTTTCATTGTTGTCAAATGATAAAACACGATTAATACTTTATGTGTGACTTGTCTTTTTATTTTTTTTATAATTTTTTTAAATAAGACGGACGGTCAAACGTTGGACACGGAAATCTAGGGTTTGTTTTTTTTGGGACGGAGGAAGTAATTATATATCTGACGATGGTTGATTGGATGCTGACTGATATGATAGATGTAGATGCTCATAGTTGGAACCAAAGTGTAGGAGTATATTCTTTCATGGTCCCCTCAGCTGGAGGACTTTTCTTTTATTTACATGTGGTTGATGTCATGCATGGAAAATGTATGGAAAAATGGAAATTAGCAGTGAAGAGAACCGTGCATCCTACTTGAGATAGTATTATGATTTTGCCAGACGAAAGATGTGGTAAAGATATAAAGGAGATAAATAAATAATGGAACATAACGAAAATAGTTATTAGCCATAGATGTTTATCTACAGTGCCGTGTCTCTATATAGGTGAAATAGAGTTACAATATTGTAGATGCCAAACTAATGAGTTTATTCCATCCATCCCAAAATAAACTAACATTTAGTGTCTAAACTTTGTCTCAAAATATAAAAACCAATACCTACTTTCTTAACTACTACAGGTTGACAAATCGAAAAAATATTTCTTTAATGAGTTTATTCCATCCATCCCAAAATAAACTAACATTTAGTGTCTAGTGTCTAAACTTTGTCTCAAAATATAAAAACCAATACCTACTTTCTTAACTACTACAGGTTGACAAATCGAAAAAATATTTCTTTAATACTTACTCATCTACCCATTCATTAATACTACTCATCTACGTATTCATCAATACAACTTTACTATTAATCAGGGGCATTTTAGTCTTATTTTCTTCATCCTTAAGTCCTTGAGATGTTAGGATTTGTTTATTTATTTTATATAGGGAGTATTTGTTTAAGACGATTGTATATATATTTGTATATATTCATCGCTTTCTATTTCTCAACCTTACCTTTATATGGGCTGCAATAAATATTAAAATCTTGCCGTAACTTATTTTTTATTTCGGTCACGTTTCTTCGTTTTATAAGTCACAACCAAAATAATGCTTTCCAAAAAGTTCCAACATATCGATCATTTAGTTCATAATGCCCCCATCATTGGCCAACAATACCATTATCAATATGTGTTCTTCAACCTTATATTATTATTCCTCCGACCTGTCATTAACGCTTCGTAACGTTAATGATATATGTGGTCCTAATCTGCCAGTGTGGTGTACATATGTGGCTCATATAATGACCAGGTAAAAGAAAAGGACAGTACTGTGCCCATGTCATATGGGGCATTTAATCTTATTACAAGTAGCTAGATACTATTCTACCTCAGGGAGGTAGACACACTACTACAGATTGCATTTTTGCAAATGGCTAGATTGCATTTTCGCAGGCGGGTCTAACACTCGCTTACCCTAGGTGTCTAAAAAATAGCGATATTTTCATATGGGCACTCCAACCGTATGCGAAAACGTGATTTTTTTTTCATATGGGGCGTTAGATCGTCTAACTGCAATAATTATCGTCAGCAAAAAAAAAAAAATCAAAACAAGCGTAACCTTTGGAGAGATCCCATCTGTCGCCACTATACCGGCCGCCGGATCCACCCATCACTATTGTCACCATAGGGGGAGAGGCTGCAAGCTCAGCCCCTCCCATTGCAGCCGCTGCCGAATCTGTGTGCTGGAGGGGGAGAGGCCGCTGGATCTACGGTGTCCACCGCTGGCCCTCCCCACTACTTCATTGCCGCCGCGTCCACTCCCCGCCTCTCCCGTCACCGCCACCCACGTTAGAGGAGCCGACGGATCCTCCGCCCCTGTCTTGTCCACCGTCGCCCGCCACTGCCACCTCCGCTGCGCGCTGGGAAGGGGGAGAGGGCACGCAGGCCACTCCCATTGTCGCCGCCCGTGTTGGAGGAGCCGACGCGCACAGGCCACTCCCGTCACGTGGCCGCTTGCCGCTGCCACTCCCATCTCTCATTGCCGGTGCCAGCGTCGCCACCTGCTATGGGTTAGAGGATTTGAGGAGATGGGAAAAGGAGAGGAGAGAGGAAGAAGATGGGGAACGAGAGGAAAGGATGAGGGAGGAGAGAGAAGATTTTTGAGTTCTCTATTTAGAGATAAAGTTGCTTACCCGCATAAATACAACACCACTAGAAGGGGAGGGCACCAAATCACAAGCCACATCGCAGATCCACTCGAAGGAAGTGAATAGCTAGCCGCCAACTGTAAGTCGTGGGATAGTTATCGGTGAGTACTAGTTGGTAGGCTATATTAGCTTGCTTGCTCCACCATTCTGTTGGAGACATCCTAGAGCTATTATAAACTAGATTAGGCATATTATCCATCTTTAGAGTCTGAACCAGTATAAAAATCTCTTATTTTCCTCCTACTTTACCATAATTCCGTGTATACCTCGTACCAATGTCCCACACACTATACAAATATTATAGTCGGGTACAACCCTCAATAGCATGTTCATCTTTTATTTGACCCCGTTCTTTTTTATTAGGAGGCATATTCTACCTCTATTTTTGTTAGCACATTTTTTAAACTGCAAATGCATGGTTGTTTTGTTTGAAAACTTTCTATATAGAAATTACTCTAAAATTGAGTAACAAATAAATCCATCTTTCAAATTTGTAAAAAGTAACACTCAATTAATCATGCGTTAATGGCTTTCTCATTTTACGTGCCCTTATTTAATCTTTATCTTCATCAATTGTAAACATGACTATAATATTTTTAAAAAATTTGTCCCTAGAGAGCTGGCGTTTAGCTCCTCACATAGATCTATTGGGGACTGAAACGGATTATGGATTAGATTGCCAATTGAATCAAGCCAATGAGGAGAAATAAAGATATAAACTTGTTCATCCAAAAAAGGAGAGAGTTGGGCCAGGGCTACTCGATTTGAGCTTTTATCTCGGTTGCAAGCATCTGGGAGACAGAGACAGAACACAATGATTTACGCAGAAGGTGCCGGGGCAGTGTTTTCCCCGTACATTTGCTTAGAGAATCAAAATTTCTCGTGAAATAATTTGTTTTTTTTTCTGAGGATGAGTATTATTTATGCTGAGCAAGTGTGTTGTTAACCACATGTTAAATTGCGACTTTTAGTTGTAATAAACAAAAAAATAATCGTACTAAGCACAAACAGGGGTGACGTTATTGTCGGGGCCCCTCTTCCCTTGACAACAATCTCTAGGGTGATGGTGACTGTTGGTGGACTCTTGCAATGTCTACGAAGCTCTTCGAAGTATTTGACAAGGCCTTCACTACTTTGGTTTTGTTTCTTGCTCTGCAGCGGGTGACTTTCATTCTTTGTTTGTTTTTGATGGGTGGAGTCGGAGCTGTTTCGCTGTTGGGGAGCAACGAAACTTGGCAATAATAAAACGCTGCACTCTCTTTCTAGGAATGTTGGTGCTAGCCATTTAGGAAGTGGTGCCTAGGTGGTTTGGGCTGATGTTCATCATAAGTTTTGAAACTGATTGTCCGTTTTAGAGACGGGTTTGGATATGAAGACGCATCTTCTGTAAAGTTGTAGATGTTGTGTCACTAGTGTGGAAAACTCGGCAACAATGACACTTTTTTCGTAGTCAGGCCTACTTTGCCACTTTTACAGCAGGTTCAGCATCGATGCCTTGCGTTGGGCTCCGTCACTTTTCAGTTCTTAGACTAGTTGGAGTGTTTGTTGTAATTGCGGTTTTCGCTCAGTTTTCCATAATTAACTGTGCAGTGTAAGGCTTGGTCACCGTTCCTCCTTAAAATGGGATACCTTCTTATTTTATATAAAACATCAGGAATGGTTTGATCATTTGAAAAAAAAAAACGTTATTGTTGGGGGAGAACCGAGCAAAATCAATAAAAACAAGATAAATTTTACCAAACATTTATATTTTTGTTTATTTTAAATAATTTGGTCGATAAACCAGAAAATATGTTTTTTACCACACCCTAGCAATAAGTCTGATAATTGTGTTTAGTGCACAGTAACATGACTATGGTCTTATTTGGAGAACTTTAACTGCTGTAACTTCTTTCGGATTTCCAATTTCCCCAAACAGTCAAGATTCTCACTTAAATTATAAGAAATTGTAGTTATAAAATTTAGAAAATAAACTAAAAATCATAAATTGAAAAGGCCATTCTCATAAACTATTAAATAGTTGCTTCTCAAAATATTAAACTCTCCTAAACAATACCTATAGCGCGTATACCTGATAAGAGGCACACACTTGTGTGCCAGGTGCCAACGGTTGTATATGCACTTTAGGCATTCGTGGTTTGGATGTAAACTCCGAGATGTATGGTCGCGTACATCCGGATGGATGTGCGTAGACGTCTGATTTATCCGATTTTCTAAAAGAAAAAAACCCTGAGATATAATGTAGAGAGGGATATTGCTTGAAAATATGTCTTAAGTCTCATATCAACGTAGCCTATTACAAGTGTACTTTACTATAGCAGCAATAACGAACTCATGTGCATCTAAAGCTACGGTGTAAAGCATTAGCCTCGTATGTGTTTCTAACTTAGCTATATTAATAAATCCATAATTTTTTTTAAAAAAACGTGTATACTGTAGCAGAAAATCGTAAGCTACTCCATCCATCCACAAATATAATGTCTAACATTTAAAATTTGTCCACAAAATAATTTTCAGCACTTAAAGTTTGTCCATAAATAAAATTTAGGATCCTTGTAAAATTTATCTATAAATATAAGAATTCTTGTAGTGTTATTTGTCCCAGCCATCACTGCACACCTCATTGAATTTTCTTTCCATCTCCATCACTGCACCCCTCTTTCAATTTTCTTTCCATCTTACCCCTAACCACCCCTCATTTAACGAGAGATATCATATATTTTTTTCTCTTTGTTATTAATCTCTCAGGAAAAAACCAAGCCCCTATATTGATTGATAGAGTATACGTCTGATGAAATGTTGCATAACTTCTCGACTGTGTTTTTCTCAATGAGTTAGGAACTTATCTTCCGCGCACACAGAATAGTATTAACAAATTTTCTTTTGAAAAATGTATTGATGCATGTGATTTTTCAAACAATTTTCCTATAGAACTTTTTTTTTTGCAAAAAGATACCTTTAATAGTTTGAGAAGTGCGTGCGCGAAAAATAAAGTTGAGAATATTGAGCAAAGAACACAACCTTAAAGTCTAAGTTTGGTTAAAGAGGAAATAATTCAATCCTTCCTATACCTTTTTCTATTGGAACACGTTTTTCATGAGTGATTAAAAACTCTGTAGGAAAATAAATATACAGCTACTATTACTACTAAACATTGATGAATGGGAACAGCCAGAATATCTACAGCAATAAAACATAATAACTCCCCTAATTAAAAGTACAGCAAATTGAAGACATTTTGGCATCATACATAATAAATAATTCCACCCCACCCCCATGGCCCCACATGCAGTGAAACCCAAGGCCAGCAATTGCTATGACAAGTGTACAGCACTAGTGGCAACAAACAGCACACAGCCTCAGAAAATCCAAAAATAAAATAAAATCCAGCTCCTACTGCCTGCCAGGTGGGCCCCACCCCCCACCCCCACCGCCGCCCACCCTCCCTTCCACGCCACTCCACCCCCCCCCCCCCCCCCCCCCCCACCACCACCATAAAACCTCCTCGCCCTCGCTTCGCTTCCACTCCACCTCCTCTCTCTCGATTCACCGCGGCGGCGACGGCAATGGCGGCGGCGGCGGCGGCGGTGGAGCAGGAGCAGGAGGAGGAGGTGATCATCGTCGGGGCGGGGCCGTCGGGGCTCGCGGCGGCGGCGTGCCTGTCGGTGCGCGGCGTGACGGGCTGCCTCGTCCTGGAGCGCGACGACTGCGTGGCGTCGCTGTGGCGCCACCGCACCTACGACCGCGTCCGCCTCCACCTCGCCAAGCGCTACTGCGCGCTCCCGCACGCGCCGCACGGCGAGGCGGCGCCGACCTACCTCCCCCGCGACGACTTCCTCCGCTACCTCGACGCCTACGCGTCCCGCTTCGGCGTCCGCGCCCGCCTCCGCCGCGAGGTCCGCTCGGCGCGCTACGACGCCGGCCGCGCCCGGTGGCTCGTCGACGCCGTCGACCTCGCCACGGGACGCGCGGAGCGGTACGCGGCGAGGCACCTCGTCGCCGCCGCGGGCGAGAACGACGAGAGGGTGGTGCCCGAGGTGCCCGGGATGGAGACGTTCCCCGGGAAGGTGGTGCACGCCGCCGACTACCGGAGCGCGGAGGGGTTCAAGGGGAAGTCCGTGCTCGTCGTCGGCGGCGGCAACTCCGGCATGGAGATCGCCTACGACCTCGCCGTCGGCGGCGCCGCCACCTCCATCGTCGTCCGCAGCGAGGTCAGCTAGCTTTGCTTAGCTCTTGTCTCCTATACTAGCTTATAATTAATTCGTTTCAATCGTTTCCAAATTAAATTCGATTTGCCATTAAAACGAGCGAATTTCAAGCTCTGTTTATTTGTCCCTCGTTTAATTTGCTTATAATTAATTATTTTTGATTTGCCAATTAATTAATCGAATTTGTACCTTAAAAAAATGATACGACCGAATCGAATATTTGGTACTAGTATAATTGTTATTTGACCAAATTTGGTAGGGCCGGGCCAATTAATAACATCCTAGCCACCTTAAAAGAGCCAGATTTGCCAACAATTTTCGTAACATTCTTATTATTTGCTAGTATACCAACCCCTGGCCCCACACGCTAGTGAGAATGAGAAAAGCTATATTTTTTTTTATTTTCTTTGGTACCAATTAATCCATTGCCCCACATGCCAGTGAGTGAGAGTACCCGTGCTTGATCAGTTGATCGGTGAGGAAGTAGCTTGAATTAATTTACGACCATCGGATCGCCTAACGGACGGCTAGGATCGAGTAATCAAGCTGAGTAATTAATTAACCATAATTAGTTACTGACAGAGATCTTAGAGAGGGATTAATTAGCAGTGGACGCGGCGGGCTCCTGACCGTGATTAAGCTCTGTAATTAATTAAAACCATCCACGTTTTCTTCCTTCCCAATGGATCGATCAGTACATGTGGTCATTAATCACCAGGGTTAATTACTTAATTACTTCCTAGTGTTGCTGGTCCTACGTAGTACTCCCTTCGTCCCATAATATAAGGGATTTTGAGTTTTTGTTTGAACTGTTGGACCACTTGTCTTATTTAAAAAAATTTGAAATTATTATTTATTTTTTTTGTTACTTACTTTATTATTTAAAGTACTTTAAGCACAACTTTTCGTTTTTTATATTTGTATAAATTTTTTGAATAAGACGAGTGGTCAAACAGTTCAATTCAAAACTCAAAATCCCTTATATTATAGGACGGATGAAGTAGTAGTGATTAATTAAGACATGTCGACACAACAGTCCAAATTCTTTCAGTGTGGTCCTAAGCTACCAGTAGTACTGATGAAACATGACAAATAGAGAAACTCCAACTAACTTTGAAATGAAACAAAAAACACACGTACGGAGATCGAAATTGATCCCCAAACACCAACACAGGTTTACATTAATGGTCTATATGAAAAAAAATTTAAAAAAGAGACAGAGTATAATATGCCAATAAATTCGGTGAGAAGAAGGTGTGACCACAAATAAGACGACGTATATTTAATTAGGACATGGGACGTATTTAGAACAGAAATAACCACACAATTTATTCAATGGTAAAATGTGTACCCACGCCGCTATATAAGGTTAATTAGTCCTTAATTTAGTCTCTTTAGACTGTGCTAGCTAGAATATAATCATGTACAGGTGTTTGTAGGCGTGAGTAATTAAGTGTGTGCATCCTGACGTGTATTTTGGGCAACCAACATGAAAGCTGTGTTTTTTTTAACTTGGGCTCTTTAATTCCAGATCAGGACTCGAAAGTGGAAATAAATTAAACAATTAAACCAACAACCTGGCAGAGAATTTCGTTGCTGTATGATTAATTACAGTAGTGTGCATGCTTATTGCAAATTTTATTAGACCCAACCATATAAAATGGTATCCGAGAGCTATATCGTGGGCGGCGCCATGTAAAAGTATAAATAACTTGACAATGTATATATATTCATCGTCGCTGGCACATGGTCTGGTCTCTCTCGAACTCTGACATCACGTGCAGGCAAATTAAACACATCATCGATCGATCAGACTACACAATGATTTTGCTCCTAATTAATCTCAGCCCGAGACCGCAGCTGATTAATGCGTAATAATTCAGGTCAGGTTGCACGCATGCATCATAGGATCCGATGATTATTTTGCAAAAACATCATTAACTCGATTGTTATCAATCACATCACAAGCATATGTGGCTCGATCCAACTGGTATACTGTATGTATGTTCATCTCTCTGTATGTATGTCGTACGTATATACTGTACCGTACGTACGTCATCGTCATCAGGAGGAGAAAAAAACACGTCACACGTGCACGCCTTTGTCTGCTTTTCGCAAGGCGACGCCAGATCCACGTACGCATATGCTTCGTCGTCCAGCGCTCCCTCCGGACGGCCGGGATCCTGTCCTCTAGTTTAATTTATTTCCAATTATTAGGAGCACTCCATTTGATGCGTGTTAAATTTACTATATTTTAGAAATGTAGAAGCAATAATTTAATTAATTCAAGGAAAAAAATCCAAATACACCTTCTAAAAGTTTAGATAAAAGTCCATTTGGCTTTAAAACCGGACATTCAGCTTTTTGAACTCTACGATACTATTCATATTACTCCACTAATTAAGGTGGTTCTGGATTCGAGATTTCTCTGTACGCATAACTGTAGTAATTTCAGTGACCATTTTGGTTAATTATGCAATTTAAATTGCAAATAATTAATTAATGAGCACTTTTACTGTGTTTGCATTAAAAAAAGATATAGATCCAACGCTACTCAATCACAGGTATATGTAAAAGGTATTTAAATATTGGTATAGGTACTTAAGTACTAAGAGTAAAAATATAATTTTACTAGTACAGAAAAATGGTAGAATTATCTCCCAAATTAGAATCGGTACCGCGTAGGTACTACCGTATGAGTTAACATTTCTCCGGTACCAGCTTTATAGGTTCTTATTTGCGTATTTTCTCTTTTGCATGATTTCCTCTAAATTTACTTTGTATTTGAGTTAAGTCATTTAGTTGGCACCAACGTTACAGGTTCATCATTTTATCTAGAGTTACTCTTTTCTTTGATGTTCTTTTTTACGTGGTTTTCTCTAGATTTACATTGTGTTCTTGTAATCCATACATGTCAATCAGATCTTGCCTCTTGTTCAAACGCTCGACCATGCCAGATCTTCTTCCTCGACCGTATCTCCTCGTGGGTGCACCCGTTCAAATACTAGAAGAACACCATAGGAGTAGATCTCGTTTACTATCCCACAAAAATTCCAGTCCCTTATATAAGGAATTTATGAACTACATAAATAACTAATCAATTATGTAAATAAATATAGGATAACTTACAGATGCGCTAGCTTGCGCCTAGTCGTCGATCGGGCGATCTCATCTCCTCTTCAACCCTCAACCATACAGACGCTTTTTCCTCTGTCTCCTTCTGGGGAACCGTTCAAACCCTAAATCAAGAACAAAGCGAAGGGAGAGAAGAAAGGAGATGCGATCTTTCTGTTTATTTTGATACAGACCGAATTGTTCACTGCTAAATCAACAGCGTATCTGTGATTTACTTTTTTTTCCTCATGGCATACCGATCTGCACAACGATTTACTGATAGATTGGTGTAAGTATTCAATTCACATATAATGCCCATGTTTTACTAGTTAATTACTCCACTGCCATCATGTTACAATAATTTTGTTCCATACCTTGCCCCTCTCTTGATCAATGGTACATGTTGTTTCACCTCTAGATACTTCTAAGTACCTCGCAAACACCGTAAAAGGTCTCTTAATTAATTAATTGCAGCTGCACCTGGTGAGCAAGGAGATATGGAACTTGGCGATGACGCTGTACAGGTACCTGCCGGTGTGGGTGATCGACAAGGTGGTGCTGCTCATGTGCGCCGCCGTGTTCGGCGACACCGCCCGCTACGGCCTCCGGCGGCCGGCCGTCGGGCCCTTCACCATGAAGGCCACCACCACGATGTACCCGGTCGTGGACGTCGGCACCTTCGCCAAGATCAGGTCCGGCGAGATCCGCGTCCTCCCGGCCGCCATCAAGAGCGTCCGCGGCCGCGACATCGAGTTCGCCGACGGCCAGCGCCACGCCTTCGACGCCGTCGTCTTCGCCACCGGCTACCGGAGCACCACCAAGCACTGGCTCAAGGTAATTGTAATTAATTAAGTTCATTAATTAATTGAACACCGTGTGCATCATGATTCGATCGTGCGGCGACACCATTAATTGTTGCTCCCGGCCATATGCATATTCCTATTTGGAAAATTCTGAGGCTTTGGCATGAAGCAAAGCTCGACAACGTCTCAACTTTCAGCAGATAAATATGACACAACCTGATATAATGTCTGTCCAGATTTACTGTAACAGGATGTGTCACATCAATCCAAATCTCTTATATTATGAAACGAGGGAGTACATGTTTTTCGAATAAATATCAGCAACAGCTCGTGCGGCTTATGACAACATTTTTTTTTCAATCTAAAACACGCAAAAGCTTTACATATTATCTAACCATCGACAATAAAAGCTCTAATATTTTTGTTTTTAAAAAAACAGAATGGCACATTAAAATCATGTTTTAATTAACCTTACTGTACCATCTCATTTATATTTTTTTACATCTGATTTATAACACTTGTGTGTAAAATTTAATTTTATAGAGCGACGATGGGCTGATCGGCGACGACGGGATGGCCGCGCGGAGCTACCCGGATCACTGGAAGGGGGAGAACGGGCTGTACTGCGCCGGGATGGTGAGGAGGGGAATCTACGGCAGCTACGAGGACGCGGAGCACATCGCCGACGACATTAGCAATCAACTCCGGAGCAGCAAGCCCACACAAAACAATGGCTCGGCCTAGAAAGAAATTAAATTAAATCAGGCTGATGAGGCTCTCCCCCTTGGACCTTGGTTGGTCTTGGTTATTATACTATGATTTTGTTTCTGAGTTTGTGGATTTGGATGAAATAAACAAAATAAAACTTGCCCTTGGTTGGTCTTTGATTAATAATAGTTATATCATGTTGGTTCACTCGATCGTGGGGTCTTCTCTAGTAATCAAGCTGGGATCTGGTCGTGCTTGGGGGTGTGGTTTTGTTTTTTTAACCTCTTTAATTATGGGATAGACTTGTGTACTTTATTTAACAAATACTTTACAAAGTATAAGAGTACAATAACAATAGTTATGTCTTTTCTTTTATAAAAAAAACTACACTGTGTAAAAAAAAAGACAAATTTACTTAGGACATTCAAAATTTTGTAATTTGTTGGTAGACATTTAAAAAGTGTCACGGCTGAAAGACATCTTAGAAAATTGATAATTCGCTAGAGAACACGTTCGGCTTAATTAGAGAGAGAAGTTCTTCAAATAGACGAGAACACCCCTAGGGCATAGGCTCCAAACATGATGTTGTAGTAAAAATTTGGAAATCATGAAACTCTAAATCAGCTATTACCATCATTAGTATACATCATATTCCATCTTCAACTCATCTTCATGTCATCAGCCTTTGGCCCTTAGGGGCATTATTATCTTTTTTGAATAATTTCTCTCTCTAACTGAGCTGAAATTGTCCTTTTTATGATGTTTCCAGTAAATTACATAAATTTTGATCGACTGTCCTATAGTAAAATTTACCAAAAAATCCACTCTAAACTGGATTAATTTGAAAAAAGAGGGTGTTCATATTGTCTTTTTATTTATTTTTTTTAAAAAAACAATGCATCTCGGCTGGATTTGGTTTGTGATACTAAACAAGCCAGCACGAATTATATTAGTTTTGTGTTGTGTGGTATCCGACAGTGCTCTACGAATTTCCACGGGACACCGAAACTAATCCGATTGTGTCATTGTGTGGTACTAGGAGCATTTAATTAGCTGCGGCGCGGCCGTAACAAATTAAATGACTTGTTTAGCTCCTGTAATCAGATTAGATTACGTGTCCTAACGTAAAGAGGCCAAACCAAACAGATTTTTTTTAGATCTATCATTTATTTGTGTGGATTATATTCACTCAGCGGCTTTCTGTACTTCAGAAAAGGAGGTACATTTAGTTTACGATGTCTGGACTCCGATTACTTGTATTCTTTTGAAGTCCTTTGAATATTTGTGTTACACACATGAAAATAATGATATGACCATATTGGTCTAAATGTATAATACATTATGAAATTGTAATGCATTATATATACTACAAGAATATGGTCTCTATCTTATTTGCTCCCTATGGCCTAAATTTAAAATAAGGCGAATCTACAAAAAAATTGTGTCACTTAACTTGGACCTGAAATACTCAAATATTTGTGGTAATAAAATGAGTAACTCCCTTATTAAAATAGTACTATCTTCATTTTTAAATATACGCCTTTGTTAATCTTTGGTTGTTATTTGATCATTCATCCTATTAAAAATTAGTTAAATACTTTCCCCGTCCCAAATATAAGGGATTTTAGATGGATGAGATATTTCCTATACAACAAAGTGTCCTATCCGTGTAAAATTCCTTATATTTTAGAACGAAGAGAGTATTATTTACTTTGTTGTGGTTTGTTATATCTTGAAAATAAGCGTGGCTTATTTTTATACTTAAATTAAGTTTTCAAATAAACATAGACATATACTTAAAAAAAAGTCAGAAAAGTAAACAACATTATACATTTAAAATTGTAGGTTCGAACATAGGTGGCACCATGCATTCCACCTCTAACCAATGCAATGAACACACGGTAGGCCTAGTAGCACAGCGCCATAGCCACAAAAATTTTTGTTTTAAAAAAGGAACCCAGCCCCGCTGCCTGACCTCTGGCCCCAGGGCCGTCCCATGAATTTTGAAGCCATGTGCGAAAATCTTAACCAAATACTAAACATAAGCTATAAAATAAATTAATAAAAACTTAGGCTGCGAGCAGCATAAAGAGAGAACAACTCTCTCGTTTTTCGCGCACATGTTTCCCGTTGCTATAGATGGTGTGTCTTTTAAAAATAAGATATTGAAATGTTACTTTAAAAATAATATTAATTTATTTTTTAAGTTTAAAATTATTAATACTCAATTAATCATGCGCTCATGTATCTTCTCAATTTCTCTTTTCCTATTCTCTCAAACGCACACCCTTATACCCCCATGATATATTTTGTAGCAGTATAAACTGGAGTAGAACAAAAAAAATTGTATATGCGCATAATCTTCAATTGAAAAGCATAATTCTTTTAGTGTTTCCTGGCATAAAATTTTAAATGATTTGCATAAGACATTGGTTGAAAGTTGAAATGCTATATAAACCTATGCACATATATTTACATAAGAGATGTCAAAAATAGAATTTAATTTAGTGTACATACTAGATAAATCATAAACCTTGTGACCAAAATAAAAATTTAGTGCTAACACACTACTGCGTGCATTGCAGCCTGCCTTGCTTGCTGCCTTGCAGCCGTAGCGTCATGGAGGGCAAAGGCGTTGCTTGCTGCCTTCCTGCTTTATGCTTGCTGCTTTGCTGCGGCACAACGCACATGGGCAAATGCACAGTCGACGAGCGACAAGCAGGCGAGATTGGGGCCCTATGCGATCGCGCTGGTCGTCGCACTCACCTCGGGACGGCCCTGCTGGGCCCCACCACCACTAATGCGACTCCCATATAAGCAGGAAAATATATGGTGAAAATACACATCATCACGAGTAAAAAATTTGCTCGCAAGTTTATGGTGACGTGAACGAATATTAGATAGCTATTTTTCGATCCAACAGTATATAAGCCGCCTTCCCCGCACCAAGTGCATCCACTCCAGATCTCATTGCTTCGCTCCACGACGAGCTCTGCAAAGGCAGCGGCAATGGTGATTAAGGGAGTAAATCGTCTGGTTTGGAGAATTCAGGGGTATAGAATGTCTGATACTAAAATTTAAGGGGGAAGGTGGGGTTGTAATTTAAACTTTGCTATGCTTATTTTTTTTATACTTAGATTAAAATTTTAAATAAAACATATTATAAAAATCATGCCGAAGAGTAAACAGCATTATACATTTAAAATCGTACGAAGGAAGTAAACATTTTGTAAGATACGTGGCAGCATGCATTCCCCCCACACTGAACTATGCATATGCAGTGAACACACGGTTGGCCGGCACACCGGTACAGACCAGTAGGCCTAGTAGTACAACGCAGCACACAGTCACAGAATTTTTTTTTTAAAAAAAACCAGCTCCGCAGCCTGACATGTGGGGCCCACCACCTCCAACGCAACTCCCTTATAAGCCGCCACCCCCACACCAAATGCATCCAACCCCGACCACTTCGCTTCGCTCCACACGCGCCACGATCGACGAGCTCTGCTCTGCAAAGGCGGCGGCAATGGCGGTGGCGGCGAAGCCGAAGGGTGAGGAGATGACACCGGAGCACGAGGAGGAGGTGATCATCGTGGGCGCCGGGCAGTCCGGGCTGGCGGCGGCGGCGTGCCTGTCGGTGCGCGGCGTGGCGAGCTGCCTCGTCCTGGAGCGCGACGACTGCGTGGCGTCGCTGTGGCGCCACCGCGCCTACGACCGCCTCCGCCTCCACCTCCCCAAGCGCCAGTGCGCGCTGCCGCACGCGCCGCACGCCGCCGCCGCGCCCGACTACCTCCCCCGCGACGACTTCGCCGCCTACCTCGACGCCTACGCCTCCCGCTTCGGCGTCCGCACCCGCCTCCGCCGCGAGGTCCGCTCGGCGCGCCACGACGCCCGCCGCGCGCGGTGGCTCGTCGACGCCGTAGACCTCGCCACGGGACGCGCCGAGCGGTACGCGGCGAGGCACCTCGTCGCCGCCGCGGGCGAGAACGACGAGAGGGTGGTGCCCGAGGTGCCCGGGATGGACACGTTCCCCGGCAAGGTCGTCCACTCCGCCGACTACCGCTCGGCCGGCGCGTTCAAGGGGAAGTCCGTGCTCGTCGTCGGCTGCAGCAACTCCGGCTTTGAGATCGCCTACGACCTCGCCGCCGGCGGCGCCGCCGCCGTCTCCATCGCCGTCCGCGGCGAGGTGCACCTGGTGAGCCGGGAGGTCTGGAGCGTGGGGATGGCGCTGCAGAGGTACCTGCCGACGTGGGCGGTGGACAGGCTGGTGCTGCTCATGTGCGCCGTCGTGTTCGGCGGCGACACCGCGCGGTACGGGCTCCGGCGGCCGGCCGTCGGGCCGTTCGCCATGAAGATGACCACGCCGGCGTACCCGGTGTTCGACGTCGGCACCTTCGCCTATCAGGTCCGGGGAGATCCGCGTCGTGCCGGCCGGCATCAAGAGCGTCCGCGGCGGCGACGTCGAGTTCGCCGACGGCCGGCGCCACGCTTCGTCTTCGCCACCGGCTACCGGAGCATCACCAAGCAGTGGCTCAAGGTAATTAATTAAGTAAATTAATTAATTGAACACTTTGTGCATGTACTGGTTGTGTGCATCATGATTCGTGCCGCGACATAAAGTCATTTGGCGGGAAAGCTTTTGCCAAGAAGCAAAACTCCAACCGGTCTCAACTTTCGGGAGCACACCCAGTACACTTCATGTTCAGGGTACTGTGTGTGTGTTCCGAGAATATACCGGAAAATCGGAAATAGAGTGTGGGAAACAACCCCTTTTTAATTCTTGATGGGATATGTTCTCGTTTGTTCCCATGCCATCCAAATTGTTATAAAAATTTTTTCAAAAAAATAAAAACCCATGCAACAAACATACTCCACTATACTTTTCCACAAATTCTAAAGTACTGCAAACTGGACTTACGCATAAAAAGGTTTTCAAAAGAGACAAATATAGTGTATGAACAATATTAGTATTATTCACATCCGAATTTATATTTTTTCTCAGTGTATGGATCCATTTTGAACTTGATTTCAGCGGAGTTCTATAACTAATACTCCTTCCGTTCCCTTTTGATCATCGTATTGCAAAAAAGTGATAATTCCATTTCGATCGTCACATTACGGTGGGGGAAGGGATGAAAATCCCGGGAAGGACGTTAATGACACTTCCAAACGAACACTGCATGCATCTGATTGGTTAGGCTATGCAGCATGCAGAACTGATTAGGAGCCACTGCATGCATGGATCTAATACGCTCACAACTGATTGGCCAGCCAGACGGCATGCAAAATTAATGGTGCTACATTCACGGATACAAAACGCTAATGCATGTTTTCGATGCTGATTAAGTGCTCCGTAGGATTGTCTTGGTATTGATGCACAAACCATATATGAATATCAATTAGGAATGGAGGGAGTACTCCCTCTATATTTGTACTCCCTCCATTCCATAATATAAGCCACAATCACCTTTTTTTAGATGTTCCATAATATAAGCCACAACCACTTTTTTTTAAGATGTTCCATAATAAAAATCATAATTAGTAATTAACTATGACCACTTCTCCGATAAGTTATTACTTTTTTAAATCCTACACTCACATGCTCTCTAATTCTATTGGATACATACATTATATTTATTAGGATGATCCAAACTACAAGATGATAATAATTATTTCTTGGTCTTTGGGTTAGAGGTTAGAGGTGGTTATGCCTTATATTTTGAAATGCAGGGAGTATATATGACACCATTGACTTTTTAACTAATGTTTGACCATTCATCTTATTAAAAAAATTATGTAATTATTATTTATTTTATTGTGAGTTTATTTATCATCAAATATTCTTTAAGCATAACGTAAATATTTTTATATTTGCGCAAAAATTTTGAATAAGACGAATGGTAAAAACGTTCGTTAAAAAGTCAACGACGTCATACATTAAAATACGGAGGAAACACTTAGATGCCCTATTTTATTTTTACATGTATTCTGTGAATGGATTGTAGAGCGACGATGGGCTGATCGGCGACGACGGGATGGCGGGGCGGAGCTACCCGGATCATTGGAAGGGGGAGAACGGGATGTATTGCGCGGGGATGGTGAGGAGGGGAATCTACGGCAGCGGCGAGGACGCGGAGCTCATCGCCGACGACATCAGCAAGCAGATGAAGCGCCGGAGTAGCGAGCCTGCCCACAATGGCCACATCACACTGGTGGAGAAACGTTTTTTACTCCCGGTTTGCAACCCCCCTTAGTCCCGGTTTTCCAACCGGGACTACGAATCCGGGACTAAAGATCGCTATCTTTAGTCCTGGTTCAAATACCCGGGACTAAAAATCGATCTTTAGTCGCGGTTGGTAACACTAACCGGGACTAAAGATGGAGCCATTTTTAACCCCGGTTGGTGTTACCAACCGGGACTAAAAATGAAGCCAGATCCGGTTAGTATTTTCTTTTTTCTTTTATTGTTTTTTACTTTGAATATTGATTTCACCATATCCTCAAATCATCCCCAAAATCACAGAACAAAAGATCATCTCTAAAATCCCCAAATCATCCCCAAAATCACAGTACAAAAGATCATCTCCAAATCCCAAATCGATCATCTACAAATCCACCATATCCAAATACATCACAGATAATCAAAACAAATACATCACAAATTGTAAACAGATCATCTCTACAAATCCACAAATGCATCCGCCGCCGCTGCCGCTTCTGCCGCACGCGCCGCCTGCGCTGCCGCCGCCCTCCGCCGGCCCGCCGCCCAGCCGCCGCCGCGGCCGCTTCTGCCGCACGCGCGCGGCCGCGCCGCGCCACCGCGTGCCTCCACGCGCGCGGCCGCCTCCCCGCGCGCAGCAGCGCCGCCGCCGCCGGCCTCCTGCCCGCCGCCGCCTCCCCCTTCGCGGCCACGCCGCCCGCCGCCGGCCGGCTGATGGAAGACGGAGTAGAGGAGAGGAGGAGGAAGGAGAGGGAAGGAGAAGAAGAAGGGGAGGAGGGGAGGAAGAGAGGAGAAGGGAGAGGAATGGGAGAGGAGAAGGGATGGAGGAGGGATGGATAAGGATGGAAAGGGGGAGAGACCGAGGCGGCCAGGCAGGGCAGTGGCGCCAGCTCGGTTAATTTCTTTTTTGTCCCGGTTGGTATAAACAACCGGGACTAAAGATCTATTTTTAGTCCCAGTTGTTTATACCAACCGGGACTAAAAAAGAATTAGGGTCTAACTCGGTCCAATAACTTTTTGAACCGGGACTAAAAATGATCTTTAGTTTACCAACCGGGGCTAAAGATCAAAATTTTTTTAACCGGGACTAAAAATAATCTTTAGTCCCGGTTCCTATTCGAACCGGGACTATTGTGGATTTTAGGTGTCCGAGCAAAGATGGTTTTTCCACCAGTGTCAGCAACGGATATCCCTAAAGGCTAAAGGCTAGATATGGAGACATATAGGCTAGATATGGAGACATATAGATCAGCTAAAGGCTAGATATGGAGACATATAGATCATTATTAAAAAGAGAGAAAGAGAGGGGGATATACGAAGATAATCATTATCTAAAATATATATATATATAGACACACACGAAGAAGATAATAAACAATGCAACAAGCTGATGTCTGCTGCTATCCTAGAATTTTAGATAAATATCTACCATTTTATATTATGAGTTTTATGGATATTGATGAATTAAACAAAATAAAATATGCATAGTTTGGCCTTAATGGTCTGTAATAATACTAATAATAATTATGTTGTAAATAAATAATTAGTCGCTTCGGTTTTTAAGAGAGTTTACATCTGAATCTTTTTAGCTAGACATACATTTCACTATTTATCTTATTAAAGGAATTATACAAATATAAAACAAATGTAAGTCATGATTAAAGTAATGTTAAACCAATACACAATATAATGAATAATATTTATGTATTTTTTATGAGTAAAAAAGTGGTTAATGTATGTTTAAAAGACAATGACGCCATCCTTTAAAAACGAGAGAAAGTACATATATAGCATCTATAGTCCACTCACTTGTTTAGGCCATTTAATAATTACATAAATCAAGCTATGATCTAGCGAAAACTCTTCATTCGTTTAAGGAGATATCACCTCATACGTCAAAATACCATAGAAATAGTTATAATTTTTCTTCAACATATTTGATATAACATTTATACATAATAAATATTCTACTTCACTAAATTTCAAATCTTAATTCATCTCACATAGGTGGTGTTCTTTTCTCCTGAAGATGAAGATTAAGTTTTTTTACGTAAAACGATGTGATAATAACGTATGATTGATTGAGTTTTAATTATTATAAACTTGAAAAATAGATTAATATGATATTTTAGAGCAACTTTTATATATAAAGTTTTCGCACGAAATGCACCGTTTAGCAGTTTGAAAAGCGTGTGTCACAGAAATCTTAATCTTCATCCAACTCTTGTTGGAGAAAAGAATAAGACCATAGAGAGAAAAAGAAGATATATCCAACATATGAACAATAGTATTACTATTCACGCTCAAATTTACCCCTTTTTTTCAACATTTAGACAAATTAAAAATTTGGATTTTGGTGTGACTATACTTTGTATTATTATCTTTGTTAGACTTTTTCATGACTGTTTACATTGCATTAATACATTTTAGAGAAAAGAACAAACAAGATAAAGGAAACTAGGGGATATCTGTCGGAGTGATTAAAATCCATTATCGTTGTATGTCCCTAATTGAGGGAGTTTCTACCTGCAGCTCCCAGAATATCTGATTTCTCTAGACATTTAGATTCTCACACAGATTCTGAGAATATATAGTTACAAAATTTAGAAAATAAACTAGAAACAAGAAACTGAAAAACCTAATTTCTAGATTCTTAAAAAATATATTTCAATCAGCCGTTTCTAATAATTTTAAGCTTGTCCGGTCTATATATTTGACTACGTGCTGTGTGCTCTTGTGAGTGGTAAGAATCTGCATATACGTACTCCGTCCTGCCTCTCCTTGCTCAGCTCATTCACCATCTCTGACTCTGAGCGAAATCCTGTCTACTATTTCACCATTTCCTCCGATCCCGTAGTTTGTGACGCTAATTAATAAGCAAGTGCAATTTCGTTCGAGTGATCATGTGGCATCCGATAGGGCTTTGTACGTATCCGATTTTGTGGTATTTGGTTGCTCGAAACAAAATTATTGACTTTTAGTAGCAGGACTGATTAACCCCGGAATCACATTACGTCCGAAGAGACCAAAGCAAAGAAAGACCATTTGTGTGGACCATATTCACTCAGCGGTACGTTTTCGGTGCCAAAAGAAAAACGTGAAACTAAAATTAGAGTCAGATGAATATTGAGAACTGAAGCACGTTGTACATGAAAGGTAGACATACACATCTCACGATGTTTGTGGCTACAGTATACTATATCACGATGTTTGTGGCTACAGTATACATATGTTTTTAGAGTGAAATGCACCGCTAGCACCACAACTTTTAAGCTGGATAAAATTTTAGTCACTTATCTTATAAAATACTCAAACAAGTCACTCATCTTATTTTAAGGATGCAAACAACATAAAACATGTGTCGTGTGGGGATGTTTACAATGAAGTTATATGCTATGTTAATTTGTTTTACAAACATGGTCACACGATCCATAAATAAGCCAACGTGCAATAGTATCGGTAGTAAAACCAATTAAAGATAAATTTTGTTATTGATTGCCAAGCATGTTCGTGTTCATTGAAAGCAGTAGTAGCATATAATGAAAAATTTAAATGTAAATTTGTAAGTTTAATGCTTGCCCTGGCCACATGGGAAAAAAATGCATGATGTTAGGTCTATACAACCTCCAATTTGTAAACAAACAATCCGTGTGACAATGTATCTGGTAAAATTTACACCATTGAAGCAAAATGAGTAACTTATTTGGGCAATTTGCAAGATAAGTGACTAAACCGTACCAACCTCGCAAGTTATGATACCATCGGTGCATTTTACTCTTGTTTATAAATATGTGATGATGTTAAGTTTTGGGCATATGATTGAATTGTCTTATATATGTTTTTACAAAATAAAAATATAATTCATCCTGAAACTATCTTTAATGTAAAACGTGTCACACTAAGATAAATAATACTCCCTCTGTTATATAATATAAGTTATTCTAGCATTTCTTAAATTTATATTGATGTTACTAAATCTGCTAGAATGACTTATATTGTGAAACGGAGGAAGTACTTACGTAGATTTTTTCAATAAAGCGAATGGTCAACCCAACCATATATAAGAAATCAACAACCCCATGTATTTAAAAATAGAGGTAATATACTATTGTATTATTGTTTGCACTGGTAGTATAGCTTATTTGTAGAGCACTGGTTTTAGTTGTTTCTACTGGTAATAATACCAGTATGTTATCCTATTATTATTTTACCTTTTTTACTTTTAGTAAAGACTATAGTAATAGTACTTAGCTAGCTAGGGTTTGCAAATATACTTTGATTACTTGTTGTTTGAATTCCTCTAAATACTCCATATCAGTTCCAAACAGATACGTAAACAGCCCATTTCATGCCAAAAAGTTACAGGCAAATTATAGTACTAAATAGCCTTAAGGCCCATAATTAAACTTGCCATTTCTTTTATGGGCCTCAATGTAGGCCCATGTGTCCATCTCAACAAGGCCTTTGTGGCCTCAAATCCTAGCCAGTTAAGTCCAGGGCAATCGGCCGGCTAAGGGCCCAAGGCTCGCCGCCTCGCCGCCGCCGCCGCCGCCGCCACCGCCCTAGGTCCTAGTGCAACTCGATGCGCTTGCCATGGTGCCGCCCGAGTAGCGGCCATTGCCCTCCTCTCCACCGCCTCGCACGCGCGGAACCCCGATTTTGTCGCCGTTCGTGCGCCACGGCGCGGCCCCGGAGCCCGCGTCTACCGAGCGCGCCTACCGGTCGCTGGTAGGGTTGCACCTCCGGCTCCGCGGACCGCGGGACGTCGCCACGTTCAACGCTGTCGCGTGCCGCACCGCCTCTGCCTGCTCGTGCTCGGTCGCCCCCGCCTCGCCGCCGCCGCGCGCAGGCTGTTCGACGCAATGCGCGGCCTCTGGCTCCGGGGCTCCCCCAGCGTCGTGTACTGCAACACGCTCGTCAAGGGATACTAGCCTCCAACGGCGCCTCGCCCGACGCGCTCGACGTCCTACTATAGTCCTCATCTCATCGACGGTGACATATGCTGGCAGCAAGGTGCTCACTTTGACACGGACTGCTTTGGTGAAAGGATTCTATCCAACTGGTCAAATTGATGTTGCAATAAACATGACAGTTGGAATGAACACTCTTGCAATTGTTCCCAACATTGTCACACACACGGCGCTAATAATGTCTGGTCTCAGTAAGGAAGGGAAAGCAGGCGAAGCTGTAGGGCTCCTAAGTGAGATGAGACAGAAGGGAGTTAAGCCTAGTGAATTTATATATAGCACACCCTGCCGAATCTGAATGGATTGTGGAAAGAAGGGAAGTCTGAGGAACCAGCTGATCTATCTGGCCAAAGGGGGAAGGAAGGTTGGAAGAACAGATTATTTGCATATAATGTTCTAATTTGTGGGTTCTGCAAAGTGGGGAACTTGGGACAGCTCTCAAGTACTTCTATGAAATGGAGGGAAAGAAGGGCTGCTTGCCTGATGTAGTTACTTATAACATGCTGATGGATGGTTAATGTAAGTTAGATCAGATTGAAACTTGGAAGGCCTTGCTGGCTAACAGGGAAAAGCAAGGTATGGAACCTATAGTTGCAACATATTAATTGCGTGCGTGGCAAGATTAGGACATTGTGAACGGGCTACCAGTTTAGCATAAGAGATGTCTAAGAAAGAAATTGAACTTGACCACATTGGTCACTGAATAATATCAGGAATCCAATTTAAAGTTTAAGTGCTGTTGGCATCACACATGTTCTTCTCTGGTGTTGCAGATGACTTATGATTTGACGATTGATTCATAAGGATGGTTGACTGACACACTCGGAGGAGCAAAAGGATATAATGTGACAATCAGTTGGAGATTCTTATTATAAAACTTACTGGTTTAACTTAGTTTTGTTTGCTCATCCCTTTCTCATTTAACTTTTAATTCCCATATTGAAATTGACTTCAAATAAAGAGGATGTCTAATGCTGCATGCTGCATTTTGAAATGGAAATTTATTTCTTAAATTACTGTCCTAATCCCAAATATGTGAGAATGCTAAGTTTTTGGATTGTTGCTTAGGCCACAACTCTTAGGGTATGAGGTATTTTTCTGAAATTTTAACTTGTGTGCAAATTTGCATTTCATGGTTCAGTAACTTAGTTTTTGGTTATCAACTTCTGTAGTTTCTAGCGCACAACAATTAAATGAAATGGCTTTTTGTGTTCTTATTTCTTCACACAGTAGCAAAAAAAAGGGATGAAAATCTCTCGTTGTCTGAGTGAATTTGTATGTTGTATGTTTGCAACATACTTTATCTCTTCTATGCATTTATTAAAGAATTACCACAGTATTGCAGGTAGAGTAAAGATGAAATAAACATGCATGCAGCAAGAAGCCAGCACCTGTTTGAAAATTTGGACAGCAATATGGTTCTAAAATATGAACAATTGAGCAGTAATTTCCACTTTCCACTACTGGTTTGGGTATTCACAATGTTGTTTGAGTGGTATTTATACTCGCAGAGGTCATCACCCATCACCTATAGAACGTTTTTGATTTCTTAATAATCATATGAACTGGCACCTTGTACATGTACTTTTGATGACTGTTTTGATAACTCAATTATTTTTCTGGCTGTGGTTTGAACTTTGAATCCATCACCTGAATTAAAATGGTTCCACGGTCAAGAATTTAGAGCAGCGTTGTTATGGCATTCAACATATTGAGAATTTGAGATGAAGTAATATGAGAGAAAAGAAGTGTTGGTTAGCTGGGAAACTTCTTGCCCATATATTAAACATCTCTATACTTAAAACGTGTAGTTGGTGATGGTGATTGTGTGCTCTATACTGTCACCTCACAAATCTTTTGTGATTAGATTTATGTATTTGCGCACAAGATATTTATTTAAAGTAGTGCAGGCACATGTGTATATGTTGTTTTTGGCTGATTAAATATAATATATGTGTCTATTTGTTAACATTAGAAGATACGTAATTATTTTTTGGACCTAGGGTTTGTGTTCTATTTGTTTGTGATATGTCACAATGTGACTAAATTGTGCCAGTGTCGGTGCGTGGGAGGTGGTAATCTTTTTTTTTCCCTGATTACGACCTCCCAGGGTTGTAATTTTGTAAATTTTTTCCTGCTCTATCAATAGAACTTCGCACCGTCTGGTGAGTCATTCAAAAAAAAAATTGTGCCAGTGATGAACAAGTGTGAGTCAAGACCATAGCTCTGTAGCTTATCTGTTCTTTGCCATTCACATGGCTCTAGTAAATGGAAGTGACTTAATTGATGAATTCACTTCTGTTTATTTATTGCAGATGACAGTAAATTTGGGTTGGAGCTTATTACACATGCCAAATTTTGTTAAATGTGGTAGCGTTACATTGAAGCTTGTGACAACTTCCATAGGAGTATTTCATAAGTTCAATAAAGAATATGTTGCCCTTCTAGACTTCTGGTAAGCTACTTCTATTCTAGATAAAGGATAGACTTGCAAAGGCTTTATTCAGAAATCATCTAATGATTTGACAACAATTTTATTGCCCTTACTTTATTTAGATATTAAAAACTATCATTGATATTTATACTACCTCCGTCCCAAAATATAACACTTTTGGCTATGAATCTGGACACACAGTTGTCCAGATTCATAGCTAAAAATGCCTATATTTTGGGACGGAGGGAGTACTTAGTAGACATAATATAAACTGAATTGACCACATCCTTTGTTACACTTTATACAATATTTCTTACCATGCATGCTCTGAACCTTGATTTTTGTTGGGCTAAACTTATTGAAACTTTGTTATTTTATCCTAAAAGTGTTTTATTTTATTAATGTGGGCAATATCCATCTGAACTGAATGTTGCAATTTAAAACATGTACTCCCTCCGTCCCATAATATTTAGGGATTTTGGGTGGATGTGACACATCCTAGTACAATGAATCTGGACAAACTGTATGATTGTGGAAATTAAGCATTATAACATTATCAACAGGGAAAACCACCCCCGTTTCAAACAAAATCACTAAAAAGAATATGGTGTAGTGTGTTATTTAAGTTTTATGATTGTGGAATTTAAACATAATTACATTATCAACAAGGAAAACCACCTCCATTTCAAACAAAATCACTAAAAAGAATATGGTGTAGTGTGTTATGTTGTGTTTTGTTTACTTAAATGGGATTAAGCGAAGTTGAGTCCAATGCATAGATATTTCTCATATCTTGGTCCAATATGACCAGAACGAAGGTATGCATTCGATTGGCATAAGAACCTGCGAAAGGCCAACTGTCAGGATAACAAAACTCCTCATGATGATGGGCCAAATATAGCGAACTTATTTGCATCTTGAGACATTGTCGTCAATCCCTTTCCATTTACAATTCGATTTTGCCAGTCATTCAATATCAAGCTTTCAACAGAAGTTCCGGTGCTGTCCAAAATCAGTAATAATATGCAAGGTATAAAAGAATATTTTTAAAAACATGACCAAAAGGTGTGAATATATGTGGTTCTTAAAATTGCATGTCCAGATAGTCCTTTGATATTGCTACTTTTTTTTTCATCATCTGGATGTCATCATATGCAAACTTTCATATGGCCAAGTTGAAACAATCAAGGTACATGGGCTGATCCTCCTTTAATATTTATTTGACTTAAGCTAATAGAGTATGGCTTGGAGCTTCGCACCCATACTTTCTTATGTATGGACGCTCTTATTGATTGACTAGAAAGTATAGGCGTGAATCTCTATTACATACTATATTACAAACTCTAACAAATACTAAATGGTGATCATCAACCCATTATCGTGATTTGTTTCAACTTCCATACGGAAGTTCACGTATGAAGACATTCGCATGATGAAAGAAACCAAAGGAACAATATCACAGCACTATGTGGACATGGAATTCTGGGTATGCTTTTAGAATCACATAAATTCACTCCCTTTATTCATGTTTTCAAAATATTATTTTATGCTAATTAGGTATCTGGCATTGTGCTTTCTGTTTGACTGCAGTAAGTAGACGCAGGAAAGTTGAGGGTGTAACCATGGGTCTATATTAATATATGGAAGAAAATGTGCCATATATGAAGGGAAATAGGATCATATGTCATTAGGAAATATGTACTTGCCATGTGATTACAAATCATTTATACATTTCAGGCTTGGTTTGACATACAGTCATGTGCACAGCCTGTGATTGTGGCAGGCCTTGAAGAGATTTTTGCACCTGCCAAGTAGTGCCAGAATCTTTATCTGTACAGTTGAGAGACAAAAACACTGTAATGACAATACATCAGGCATGAATGCTGCATATGAGGACATGAGGTGTTGAATCTTGGCTTGTGATATATCTGGAAATGCTTCATATGCATTTCTGCTGAGAGGATCTCTATCCTCCAAATAGAAAAGAGAAAACAAATCAGTATTCTAGATATAGCGAAGTTGAACCTTATGCAGCAGTTTCAGTTTGAACTTTCAGACCTCAGTTCAACTGTTGGTGCTACCATCCTAAACTTCAGTCCAGAATCAACACTCATGGAGCTGAGACAGTGGACGTCTGGAAGTCCACTAGTCCAGCATCCAGCATATATGGGACATCATTGGTGACTGGTTGCTGTTTATTTCTCATAGCTGCAAAAGTATGGTATGGACTTATGCTGAACATTACCATCAAAATTTGGGAGCTTAATAACGTTTTCTAACTTGCTTTGTTGGAACTGAAGCAGATGCCATCTTGGATAAACTGCTTTAGTTTGGTACTATCATTGGTGGAGATAGTATACAGATTTAATATGATTTAATCCTGCATTTTGCCCAGACCTCGTGAGCTGTGATAGCATTTATCTCAGGATTTTCAAATTCATAATGCTAAGGCAAGATAGTGAATCAAGTTCCAGTTCCCAACATGAGGTAATTAGATGCTATTCCTAAATTTCTCATCATCCATCTGCTTAACTATTGTTCATTACATTTTCTGTGTATATGACTCACCTCTTTCTGTTATACAAGTATTAAACATGTGTAGTTTCTCGTTCAGAATAAAAATAAGTTGATTGTTGTTCACTGGTAATTGTCCTTGTAGAAAGGGCAAACAAAAGTTCAGTTGGTCTCCAGTAGCTTCTTTGAACCCCAGATAGTCAGATTTTGACAATCCTGGCTGAAATAGATGATCTGTATCTACGAACAGTTAAATAGGATGATAAAAAACTCTCAACATAGTACTTTCTAGCTTAGCCGTTATTTGCGGGTGCTGCACGTGTGATCTTGCTGGGCATGTGATCTGCTCATAGCAGATACTCAGGCTGGCAAAGAGCCAAATCTGAAAAACCCTGTAGCATAGCATCAATTTGCTAGTCCTAACTACTGTTTGTTTAAGCTTTTAGGTGAGTCTTAATATCAACTTGTGCTATTTAAAAGTATCAATCATATAAATAACCTTACAAGTGTTTAATGTAAAACTTCTTACTCACAGAAAGGAGTTGATAATATTTGTATGTAGAAACTTAATTTGCACATATAATAGTAATAACCCAAAAACAAAGAGAGAAACATTTTCATGGCTCATAATCCCTTGGGGCTCTAGAAGCCTAGACAAGCTATTCACATGTTTTCATCTGAGTAGAGTTTACTTGAGAAAATTTTATTAAACACCCAAAATTTCTAAACTAACTGAGTGCTCCCTTAAATCTATCTAGAGTCAAATGGGGGAGGAGCCTGTGGCCATGTGCTGGAGCATCTGATCCGCATCTCGCAGGCCGTGCCGTATCGCTAAACAAAGTGTTCTTTTTTGGAACCACTAAACAAGTGTGTTCTTGGTTCTTGCACACTGATTCGGGACCTTAGATTAACAGCTTCCTGGCGTGAATTCCGTGTACTTGTTTGTTATAATTTTGACCCATCCTGATTAATTGTTGAGCTAAGTTTTTTTTTGCCCTTTTGAGGATGGGTAACAAATTGCTGTCACAGAATCTTGTTTAACCTTATATACAGATAAAAATAGCAACTAGTTATCACTCTTATCAGCTGGGTACTGCTGACACTGATCACTGGTGACTGCATCTAACTAACTCTACTAGTTTACTGTAAGCAAATAGTGGATCTTTCTTTTATAACAAGATATTATTATATCAAACAGGTGTTTCCAGGATGTTGCTTTAGTTCATCTACTTTATCAAAGAGTGCGTGCTCGAACCTTCTATGAAAATGCTTCAAAAGTTCAGCATCTTTCAGGTATTTTCTGTATCATAACTATTTCCAGTTTTATCTACTTCTCTGTAGTATAAAAGTAGTAGTAGTAGTAGTATACTGTTATTATCCTTTTCCATAGTTGCAATTCAAAGTCTCTAGTACAGTTTCATTAATAGAACTAGCTATGCAGAATTCTTTATTTCCAAGTTGATTAATGATTAATTACATCGCAGACATGCCGTTTTATTACCGGCAGCCGACATTACCATCTTGTAACAATTTGACCGGTGACCTCGTGGCAAGCAAACTTAACTGCCTCAGAGCAAGTTTAATAGTATAGCCAACTACTAGCTCCAAATCATCTATAGCTAATATAATAGCCATTTCATACAATAGTTGCTTACTATACTATTAATACTTGGTTCTACCTGTCATACACACATTACGTCTTGGAGTCTGTACTGCAGCTGGCTACAGATCTATAGCCCGCTACTCTTCTCTCTCTTCACTTATCTCTTTAAAATATGTTTATAGCTGGCTTATAGTACCTGCTCTCATGAGAGACACTGGCTTCAAATTGAAGCGAGCTGCAAGTCAAAGTGAACTTGGAATTGGAGCCCATGGCCAAAGTATGAGTTCCCAACTTTTTCTTTCTACTAGAAAAAATGCCGTGCGTTACAACAGGTGAAAGTTGTTTTAATCTTTTTATTGTTCACTGTGAGAATTCGCTTGGATATATATTTGTCTAGAAATCATGTCAAGTTATAATGCGAGTTTTTTTAAATAGATTTCTTATATGTTATGTATTTTCAAAAGCGAATGAATTTAAAACCCGATTCAAATACGATATGTATTTCCAAAAACGAACGAGCTTAAAAGCCGAATCATATATGGATGACGTACCAAAAGTACCGACAAAAACATCTTTAATTTTTATAATAATAGAGATTAACCAGAATTAATTAATTAGCCATTAATGTCTCCTAGATTAATGTTAAAGTCAAGGCCTTGTCGCAGTTTGTTCAGATGCAGGGCAGGCCCTCAACTGGCCCATTTGCCATGTTACCAACTTCACCCTCAACTATTATTTCCCGCCAAATTTCATCATTTATACAAATCTTTCTGAAATGCTCCTGTGATACTGACAAGTGGGCCCGATTGACTCAATATCCGAATTTAACAAAACCCAACATGTATTATTAACATAAAACAAACAATTAACCCTGACGAAATTTTCTGTTAGAAAAAACAAGATTCGTTCGTACACGTAGCACTTGATCGTCACTTTCGTCAGCACGTTTTCCGATGCAGTAGCACATCCCGACGACGTACGGCTATATATACAGCTTCAGCTTCCTCGCACCCTTCCCCACTCCCAATCAAATTCAGAGTTAGCAAAGCCTAGTGCTGCAATTAGCAGGTAATCCTAGCTAATTAGTACTAGTAATTGTCTTACATTGATTGTAATTAGTAGCTAATAGTAATACTTTAGCATCTTCATTGCATGGTTAATGTCACTAGCTAAGCTAGTATTGATGAAATATTGATTGTTGCATCGTGTGTTTCAGATGGAGTTTGTAGGCTTGCTAGCTGTTGCCGCCGTGGCCGCGATGGCCGTGGAGGTCGTCGCCGGCGGCGGCGACTCCGGCTGGAGCAGCGGCAGCGCGACGTTCTACGGCGGCAGCGACGCGTCGGGCACGATGGGTGGCGCGTGCGGGTACGGCAACCTGTACAGCGCCGGGTACGGGACGAGCACGGCGGCGCTGAGCACGGCGCTGTTTAACAACGGGCAGAGCTGCGGCGCGTGCTTCGAGGTCCGGTGCGGCGGCGGCGGGAGCTGCCTCGCCGGCACCGTGGCGGTGACGGCCACCAACCTCTGCCCGCCCAACTACGCGCTCGCCGGCGACGCCGGCGGGTGGTGCAACCCGCCGCGGCCGCACTTCGACATGGCGGAGCCGGCGTTCACCAAGATCGCGCAGGCCCGCGCCGGCGTGGTGCCGGTGCAGTACCGGCGCGTGGCGTGCGCGAAGCAGGGCGGCATCCGGTTCACCATCACCGGCCACTCCTACTTCAACCTGGTGCTCGTCACCAACGTCGGCGGCGCCGGCGACGTGACGGCGGTGTCGGTGAAGGGGTCGCGGTCGGGGTGGCAGGCCATGAGCCACAACTGGGGCGCCAACTGGCAGAACGGCGCCAACCTCGACGCCCAGCCGCTCTCCTTCAGGGTCACCGCCAGCGACGGCCGCACCGTCACCTCCGACAACGTCGCCCCCTCCGGCTGGTCCTTCGGCCAGACCTTCTCCGGCGGCCAGTTCTAGCCGCTCCGGCGTCGATCGCCGGAGGAATTGAAGGGGGCTCTGTTTTGAAGAAGCTCCAACTCACTCTCTCCCTCTCTTCTCTCTGCTGACGTCATGGCGTGGTGTGTGGTGGCGTACTTTTAATGTTGCCGTTTTTGCGCCTGCAAGGCGTATACGCCTTCGGCCTATGGGTTTGGGGGGCGTTTCTACTGCTCCGTAGGCGTACTTCTTGCAGGGATGCTTAATTTGATGTTGAGAATGGCCGCGGCAGTGGTGACGAGCGCAATGGCTGGTCACCCGCCCATGACATATGTTGTAGTACGTACTTATGTGCCATTAATTTGCATCTTTACATGCAATGCTTGAATTAATGTAGTTTTGTCTCAAGGATGGTGATGCTGATACGTACTGTCTGTTATTTGTTCACGTCATCACGAGTAAAAATTTTACTCATAGATCGAACATCTATTTTTTTTATCTAACGGTAGTTTCTAGATTCTCACTATATGTGATTTGCACTATATATTTTCCCCTCTAACGATGCACCAGCAGTAGTGGAATCGGAGCATCAAAGAGGTGTGGTGAAGTCGTCGTTGGTTCATGATAATATGATATCATGGATTCAAATCCCGGTGCCTATAATATTATATGCGCAAGCACGATTTAAATTGAAGTTTAGTCACGTAAGAGATTTATGGTGAGGTCATATTTCTTAGAATCTGTATTAAGGGAAAACGTACTTTTGGGGTGTAGTGTGAATGTGTGATGCGTAGGGTAACCAATTAATTATAGGGTAAATTGGAACCATGCCATTATAATTTTATAAAGTTTGAGATATGTCATCGGTATCTCAATGACATATAGGACCCACATGAGTCAATGACATGTGGGTCAGGATGGCATAACTCAAATTTTGCAAAATTATAATGGCATGGTTCTAATTTTCCAATTATATATATATATATATATATATATATATATATATATAATATGAGAGAATCCATTCTATGCACTGACTTTACTCTAATTCAACGGTTTATCATCAACTTTCTCTCCCTCTGTAATATACCATTGCCTTTGTCAATTTTTTCTACAATATACCATTTGGGTAGATACTTTTTAAATAACACCCAAAATACCATTCAAGACTTACAAGAGGATACAATTGATTACAAGAGGATACAATTGATTGATCTATTAGATATTTCGAAAAAATATAAAAATTTTTACGTAGCCTCTTTTCATAAAGAAATGTGCGTACATTTTAAGATTTCATTTTGCATGTATTATTTTTTAAAAAAAAATAATTATGTTTTACATGCTAATAGAATACTACAGTGTTAATGTTCTTTTTTGTACATCATCATTCACATGCTATATTTTTTTCTTCCGGTTATCTGTATGTGATTACTTTTTCATATGCCACATAAAAATAGTTTTTAAGAAAACCATGAAAGAAAATCTTACACACAAATTAATATATTTTGTAATAAGGCTAAGAACACAAAAAGTTTTACATGTATAAGGCCTGTTCAGATTGTAGGCAAAATAAACCTTATTAAATTTTAGCAATGTTATTATGTATTTATCAAATTTGGCGACAAACTAAATATAGACTTTTTTTTGTAACTTTACTTTAAAAAATGGTATGGTTGAAAATGGCATCAATCTGAATAGCCCCCATATTTTTAAAACTTCTAGTGGATCAAATAATAGTTAACTCTTGTATGACTTGAAGGACTCTTTTTTCAGCTTTAGAAATTTCGTAATAGACAATGAAACTCGGTTCCCCGAGATTCCTGTACTATAGACCCACATTTCAAAACAAGTATAATTCTGGTGCTACTGTAGCACAAAAGTGCACAAATAAAATGCGAAAAATTTGAGATGTGCAAAACATAAGTGTGCACTACCACATAAAAATTCAACTCAAAATTTTGATATACACACTGAGTTGTATAAAGAAAAAAACAATCCATTCCGTAAATAATAATGTGTCCTATTATAGCATGATTTTTTTTCTGTTGTGCATATACAAATAATTCTAAATTATCTTTTTTTAACCTGGTAGTACACAAGTGGTAATGTTCTGTCTTTATTTTTGGCATTTTTTTAGTGTAATCTTTTCTTGGTTGGTAATATCTCCATCACAAATTAATACTCCCTCTGTCCCAGTTTACTAGTCATTCTAGGAAAGAGATGGCAAAATATGGTGTTAGAAAAATGACCAACATGCCCCTACATTAATCATTTCAATGCTTAAAAATCAACACAAAAGCCCTTGTCATTCCGATATGTTTGCAACAAGCATGGGGAAAAAAATTAATAGAAGTACTTATGCTAGTGGCTAGCCTGCTAGCTGCCCTACGCCTAAATAACTTTCTTTCTGGGACAATGACTCTACACCCCAGCGACAACTAAACCGGGACGGAGGGAGTTTAACAGATTTAGCCTATGGACAAAAATTATAGTTACATACTTACATGGATGAAATCTCTTACTCTCTCTGTAAAAAATGTAACAACGTAGCACAAGATTATACACATTCTAATACTACTAATCTGGACAGAAAGTTATCTGTCTTAACTTAGTAATAAGTTGCAATATTTTAGAATAGAACAAGTATATTTTAGGACGAAGTTAGTACTTGGTAGCCTGATATATATAGCGTAACATATGTATATATATATACTTGGCAAAAGGAAAGCATAAGTAGCGTTAAATATGTAGCACATATGCCAGTATGCCACATAAGAAATCGGGCCTGTTCACTTTGATGACATTTTCAACTATACCATTTTTTGACAAAGTTGCTAAAAAATATCTATGTTTAGTTTGTTATCAAATTTGGTTAATACATAAGAAATCCTGACAAAACTTTGGCAATATTATCATCTTGCAAAAATTTTGGCATTGCCAAAATTTGGTAAGGTTTATTTTGGCTACAATCTGAACAGGCTCATCATGTCCAAAAACTATCCCACTAGCAAATAAACCTATCTACTAGTAACTCGTAGTTTTATTTTTTTTAACACCGGTATATATTTGTCATACAATTTGTTTCTTACTGTATCAATTATTTAATTATCACCATGCATTCTACCCCAAAAATATAAATCCGGATGTCCGGAAGTTATACTAAATGTCAGGCATCAACTTAAAAAATTGAAAGTTTATATGTGTAGAAAAGTTTTGATGTGAAAAAAAAGTTGAAAATTTGAAGAAAAAGTTGGAAGCTAAAAGTCCTAAATATCAGCATCCTCACTACAAGTTCATATGCCGACGATTTTCTTGTGCACTGCTCCTTGATCTTCGCTGTCAGATCAACTAGTTTAATGTTCAGACATCCGTGCGAAATGATCTGGTGCATCCAGAGAATCGATCCCACGACGAGGCGAGTCCGATTTGAAAGCTTCAAATTAGATTGGACTGGATCTGAATGTGAATTACATACACGTGGATTCTATGCTTGAATTTCCAGAGATTTAAGATCTGAAATATAATAAAGACTAAATTAAAGCTATATATATACGGTAATAGTATCTGGAGTTCTAGCTCGCTGAATCACACTAGTGGAATACGTAGATACGTGCATGTGTGTATTCACGCTAATTTAATTTCCTCTTTCTCAAGCTGGATAGAAGACGATTAATTTAGGGTTCCTTGGGAATAACACAAGATTCTAAAAACACGGTAACATAGAAAACGAATGATTTAGATAGGGGTGAAAACGCTACAGAAATTTTCAAGATTTCCGGCTACCGTTTCCGGTTTGCACCGACCGTTTCAGCCAGTATCGGCAATTGCCGGTGTCAGAAATGGAAACGGTAATATCTTCCGGAAATAGTAGCGGAAATGAGATGGAGGTTTTTCCGACTGTTTTGTCGGTAACTGTATTTGTCCAGTAATTTTCATAAAAATTCCAAAAAGAAAATCCTAAAGTTCCACAGTGGCACAGCTAACCCATTAGGAAGGGGAAGTGGCCAGTTGAAAACGTTGTTATCCCTACGACGTCGCATGTGGACTTTCTAAACTTTGGTCTACTCAACTTATCGATGTTGAAGTATTGCTGAACACTATTTATACTGTTCATCAAACTTATTATCATATCATTAATCATATAACGGTGTTATGTGGAGTGTAATAATGCAAGAATAAAGTTATGAAGTCATCTTCATGCATAGCTAAATATTTGACTATGCCACGCTCCGTTGTTTCCGACATGAATTTTCGATTTCCGATCAATATTGGTAGATTCTATTCCAATGGTCCCGTTTCTGATATACATATATTACCGATATCGTTACTGTTTTTAGGTCTACCATTCTGATTCCGTTTTCGAGGAAAAAAATAAAATGTTAGTGGGTTTTCCTGGTTGTTTTTGACTGATTTAGATCTTCTTTGGAACAAAAGAAAAAACAAAGGGAATCTTGAGGATTAAAATCGTATAGAAAGTAATTCTACTTGGTCCTTTGGAAGGATTGACCTCTACCAAATCCTTTGAGATTATTCTTATGTAACAACTCATTTCATGGGATTTTCGGAGAAAAAATAAGGGTGAATAACCAAAGTGGTCCTCCAAGTTTCATCTGAGATTCAGTTTAGTCCTTGATGTTTCAATCTATCCATATTAGTCCTTCAAGTTTTCATTTTAATTCAAACTTATCCTTGAACCAACAACTCTCTTCATAAATGACACTTATACCCCTCATCATTCACATATATAAGAGAAAAATTGCATGCTTGAATTTTTTATAGATAATACATAGTATATTATGTAAAATGAAAATAAATTGTGTATTAGCAAGTGTATACGATAGCAATTGCTTAAGTTTCATGTGCACATGTTGAAATCATGGGAAGTACATCTGTAATGTTGTTTATTTATGTTGACTTTCTCTTTCTACTATATAGTTGTATACAAATTAAGGGCAAAAAGGACATTTTTTTAATAGAAATATTGACTAGAAATAGCCATATGGCATATTGAGTGGACCCAAGGATGATTTCAAGCCAAAACAAATATTTGGAGGAGCTTTGTGGACAAAATGAAACGTGAAGGACCAAATTGAGCTTTCAGTGAAACTTGAGGGACTAAATTAGCTATTCACCCAAAAAATAACGTAAGGTTTGGCATCATGTTTTCTGTAACCTTGATCAGGTTTTCCTATGATTTTCCTTTCGTGTTGACAAATGACATTTACTACAAATTGATGTGGATCAGTTTCCTGTAAGATTTAACAAGTCTTGACATCTTATTCCTGTGTCTTTTTTATTCTTGTATTTGTTTTCCGAATTTTGTGTTCCAAATAAGCCATGAATTGTCAAGTATCTCAACAATACAATACCTTTTTTATTCTTGTATTTGTTTTCCGAATTTTGTGTTCCAAATAAGCCATGAATTGTCAAGTATCTCAACAATACAATACCTTTTCAAATAAAATTGTTTGGATGCTTTATAGGAAAAAGAAAACAAAGGATCAATTTAGAGAAGAGAAAAACACAAATCATGATTCCTAAGTGGTTGGACCTCATCTTAGAAACCATTCGAAAATTCTGTGAATAATTGAATTGAGGCAATCCATAGGAATTTTATAGGATTTGAGATGAACATTCCTTGGTTACATAGATACACATATGGGAATTTCATAGGATTCAAATCCTTCAAATATCTTTTTTTTTTTAAAAAAAAGCATACCCTTCTTTTAAGCTTGTGTAGATCAGCAAAACTGACACGAAATAAGTAAATTTATATACTAGGAATAGCAATTATATATAGACTGATTTATAAGTATCTCAGCATTTTTGTTCACCCAAATTCGTTTTTTTTTCACAGATGCTTATATGCGTAGACTCGAGTGTGAATAGTACAGGAAAGAGTGGTGAAAAAATAAAGAAAAAGGGAAATGGTAAACGGGCTGACGAAAATGCCAGAAAGAACTAATGGGCCAGATCAAGTGGTTAATATCTTATGGACTGCCCAGCTTACTGCCCTGTGGATAAGTCTACTTTGATTCCCTCAACTCTTGTGCCTGGTTGAATTGGCCCCTCAACCACAAAACCGGGTATAACCCGTCCTCTAACTTTCAAAACCGTTGCAAATCGACTCTCTCGGCAGTTTCAGAGGCGGTTTCATCCTACATGGAACTTGCGTGGCGAGTTAACTTGGTCATCATTTCATATGGCATCGACATGGCGTTTACGTGGCACTAAAATAAAAACCTAAAGGGGACCCACATGTCAGTGAGTAAAATAATAAAAATAAATTATTGGGCCCACATGTCAGTTACCTTTCTCCTCCCTCTTTATCCTCATGGCGAGCGAAATGGAGAGAGCTCCGTGAGCCCGCGGCAGTAGGACAGCGGGAGCGGCGGGGCGGTAGGAGCTCGGAGGGAGTGGCGGGAGCGGCGGGGCTGTAGGAGCTCGGAGGGAGTGGCAGAAGCGACGGGGCGGCAGGACCGTGGGAGCGGTGGGACAGCGAGGTGGCAGGGCGGCGGGAGCTCGACGGAGTGGCGGGACGGCGGGAGCAAAGAGAGAGAGAGAGAGAGTAGAGGTGAGGAAGCCTTGCCACCTCGTCTCCTCCCTCCCCATCGTTGCCTCCCCTCCCACGCCCCTCCACCTCCTCATCCCTATCCTCGCCTCCTCAACCGAGCCGCCGCCTCTTCTACTCCCTTCACGCGGGTGGATGATCCCGGCGGGTGGGGCGTGATCGACGGCACATGTCCTCGGTGACCCCGGCATCCCGGCAGAGATGGACGCCAGCGGACACGCAGAGTTGGTGGCACAGGAGGATGCGGCACAGGGGTCGTCGACCGCGCGTCACTGGTCCGACGCGTATGGAGCCGGAACGCCGCCACCACGACCTCCCGGAGCTCTGGCGTGGGCGGCGTCCTCCATCCGGCATTCAGTGCTCTTCTCGCTGCTGCCACGAGGGATTGGAAAAGAGAATATAGGAAGATGAGAGTCGCTGACAGGTGGGACCCACAAGCTGATTCAGCTAGTCAACGGAGTCAAATATGTCACGTTGGCTGAAACCGCCTACGAAACCACCCAGGGAGGTGATTTGCCCCGGTTTTCAAAACTGAAGGAGGTGTTATACCCGGTATTTTGGTTGAGGGACTTGATTCAACCAAGGACAAGAGTTGAGGGAGGCAATACAGACTTATTTCTGCCCTGTTAAGGGAGAGGAATGTGGCCCATAATACAGTCCAGTTTTCTGATGTCTGTCTAGTTGGGCCCACAAGGCCTGTTTTGCTAACTTATTGGACTTCCTGTAATGCCAGCCCAAGGCCCACATATGCATGTGATATTTCTTTCTGCTATCCACGGACTGCGAAGCATCAGGATTCAGAAGTTATTTACCTGGCCTAATGAATCGCTGATAAACTTGCAATATTTTTATTTCTTTGGTTGATAGATTTGTGTCGAACATGGAGGATACCACCATGCGCCACAAGTATGAAAATCTACCTGTCATTTATCAGACCAGTGTTAAACTACTCAATAATTAATCAAGAGTTATTTTGTGTTACTATAGTTGACTTATCAGCCACAAACAAATGTTAATTTAGAGTTGATTTTAAGTTTTTTTATTGTAATTTATTTTGCAGATTTTGTATCATTAAGAATGCAAATATAAAGGTTTTACCATAAGTTTTTTTTTGGGGGTTGTTTCATTCTCTTTTTTTTCACGATTTATCAGTAGAGCAAACGATGTGCAGTACACACAGAGGGATAAATATATGAACTAGCTCAATATATAGCTCATAGAATTCTTACTGATTGAAAGCATATAAGCAATTGTGGGCTTTAAAATTTAAACTCAAGATACAACAGCTTAGTTTTTAGAGGTGTTTATAGAAGTAGTACATGTGTCCGTAGAGGTAAGTGTGCATTGTAAGCGTCTGCTTAGAAAAAATTATTGAACTCGAAAATTTGAGTTATGTTTAATTTGAATCTCCATCAAGGTCAAATTTTAGCAGTATAGATCAAATCAGCCAACATCCAATTAATTTTCATTGTGGCATATATTATTTTTCATCCAATTAACTAGTACTTCCTTCGTTCTAAAATACTGTTATCTAAAATTAGATGAGACACATACTAATATCACAAATCAGAATGTGTCCCGTTTAATATTGGAGTAGGTAGCAACATGTTAGGACGGAGTAGACCAAAATAGACCGAAACTAGGTGTAGCATGTGTTAGTACCTCTTATATTTCCTATAGTACTAGTAGTATATTTTAAGAGAAATAATTTTGATTCGACACGTCCTCTGAATTAATTTCCCTATCTACATACTATTAGTACTAATTTATTTGTACTTCATATAAAGGGGCATGCAGTCCCGTTATCACAAGTCATAACAGAATAAAAGCGACATGTATATATATATGCTCACACACGTCGACAGACATTTTAGCGTGCGACATGCCAAACTTTGCGTCGACACATGGGTGGTCAGAGCTGCCACCATTAACTATTCTTTTCCCTTCATTGCTTTAACTAATTAATTTAAGTACATGGCGCCGTCACATTATGCACATAACTATAATTGTAATTAAGTAATGTTGTCCTGTTTCCTTTTCTTACGTCAAGGATTGCTGCGTTTAACTTGCTTGGCTAGCTAGTTTAGCTCTCTAGCTAGTGCTTGCTTCATCAGCGATAGATAAGCTTGTAAATATTATATATATATATATATATATATATATATATATATGTGTGTGTGTGTGTGTGTGTGTGTGTGTGTGTGTGTGTGTGTGTGTGTGTGTGTATGTATGTATGTATATATATGTATGTATGTATGTAAAGGGAGCAGCTATTGATCATATAGGGATTGTGATTAATATTTATTTAGACATGGCGAGGTTAGATTGCTTGATAGCTATATGCATGGGTCTCTCTGATGCATGCAAATATATACTATTTCTTTGAGCAAACTAAAGTTGTGTATGCGGTGATGCAAACTAGTTTAGAACACTTAGTTTTGTTGATTTTCCATCCAATGCAACCAATGACTTTTTAGGAAGGAGGCTAGCTGGTGGCATCTGATGGCGTAAACTCCATTATCTTTCTTTTTAATTACCGTCAGATGATCATGTCAATTTGTTACTTAACATACTGGCAATTTTTGGCTTTTGTCACCACTCACCATGCATGAACTAGTGAGATCACCTTTTTAAGACAAAAAAAAAAGCTTATTCAAGCATATAAAGAGGTCTGATCTGCATGGCATGACATAGATATGATCATTGCATGTACATATTTACATTCATATATACTCGATCCCTCCGTTCTTAAAAGAAAAATTAATTTAGAAGAAAATATGACCCCTTTTGAGACAATGTACCTGGCCATGTTCCTTGAGGGAGTAGATGCTAGAGATGGTTCAGCGATCATGCATTGAAATGCACGCTGTCACTGGATTTGAGTGATTAGCTAGCTAGCCAATCCTCCATCACTACATGCAGAATAGATATCATAGGAGAACTAATTATATCTTTGCATATATATTTATAAAGTTGGTTCATTTGTTCGTATAGCTCCTAGTGATCATAGTGTTCTAATCTGAAAGGATTGGCAATTAACCATATTGTCGGAAAGGCTCAACTTTTTCGTACGTGGAGCTTGTAATGTGACAACGCAGGGCCATCACAAAACCGTATGAGATCACTATATATATGACAGCTATTTAATGGTTTTCTTTAATTAGATTCTTAAATTAAATATGCGGTCTACGTGTTCAATTAGCATGGATCGAGTTATATACGCATTGGTCCATAAAGGAAGAAGTTTTTTTTTAGCTTTATAAAAATGTTAGGGTATTATTGTTAAGAATTTTAGTGTATTAATTTTTAAGTGCATGAATCGATCGATGGCCATGTCCACCATTTCTCTTCCTTGGTTTGGTCGTGCTAACTCATAATTTCTCTATTTCATATTATAAGTCGTTTTGACATTTTTACTAGTCAAATTTATTTAAGTTTGACTAAATTTTTTTAAAAAAAATAACAATATTTTCAACACAAAATAAATATATTATCAAAATATATGCAGTGTTAATTTAAATAAAACTAATTTTGGTCTGCAGATGTTGTTATTTTTTCTACAAACCTAATCAAACTTAAAGAAGTTTAACTAAGAAAAAGTCAAAATGACTTATAATATAAAACAGAGGGAGTACACATATAATACAGTAGATGAATAATGCTACATTGATCTACAAAAGAATATGCAAATCTTGCAATTCAAGTTTCTTTTCCATCATTACCTATAATTAAGAGTCGTTTCATGGTCTAAGCTATAATAAGCTAGCACCCTGTTCTTAATTATATATATGGCATCTTATGTTATGATAATTAAAACTTCTCCAGGTTAAATATTTAACATGTCTAGGTTAAGTTAGTGATGAGTAGCTAGGTAAGTTTGCAATATAATTTGTGAATCAAAAGAAAAAAATGTGCCTCTCTCAATTACAATGTCGACTCTAATTTACATTGATCTTAGCCTAACATGATCTCACATTCTGCTATACGGAATAGATCTACAGATCTTATCCTAACATGATCTCACCTTCTACTATACGGAATAGATCTACGGATCTACGGATCTTAGCCTAACATGATCTCACCTTCTGCTATTCGTTCTTTGTTTTTTCTTCCCTTTTTCTTTCTTCCTGGATACGCCTTAGTGAAAGCGGTGGCGCTAGCTTGATCATGAAGTGGTCCCTGGTGTTCTACGTTGACATAGCGAGGCCCATCTGGATGCCAATGACACTAGCTGGGAATAGCCATAAGAATCCCATGCAGCGCTTTAGATCGATAAAATATTAGAGCTTCTTAGATTCAATAACGAACTTCCGTGGAAATTTGTTGCTGAGTTCGATGCTCGCACCAAAATGTATGACTCAGCAACAAACCTCTGTTTTGTGCCGTTTCCGTGGAGGCAGCTGATGGGGATTAACGCCTTGTCAAGCGGAGTGTACGTCAAATAAGGCCCAAGGTAGCAGTTGTCGCGGCATTGTCTCTGGTCCCTGTCGACCTGCTCCTTTTTTTTGTTGTTTGGTTATATCAGGAAGGTTGCTTCTGTAGTTCAGTTAACCCTCCTTATCATAGGGATGGCTCTTTAATTTGAGTTCTTATCTTTGGATATGTACTGGGTTTATCCCCTAAACTCAGTTCTTGCTTAATAAAGTTGTTTGTGTGTTCATAAAAAAAGGTTTTAGAGAATTTTGTTGAAGCTTCGGGCATCTCCTTTGCCTCTCTTTTCTTTACAGATTTGCTAGAAAATTTTCGCAAGTATTTTGCTCTCAAAACTTTCATATTTGTGATCATCGGATTGCATCGAGATTTGTGCATGAGTGAAAAAACTGATAGAAAGAAATTTTCACGCATGTCATACGTAAGATCTTCAGGCTAGCTAACCTAACCATAGTTGAATGTAAGTTTTATATAAGTTATATCGTAGTTACATTATAGTTACAATGCAGTTATAATGTAATTATATTTTAATTATACTATAGTTGTATGTGAAAGTTTTTTTACTGAAATAACTATAACTTGTGGCAGTTCCCAATAGAATACTGATGTGGCTTGGGGACTAATTAATTCTATTAGGATTATAGTCGTAGTTTTTACCGATCAGACATACTCTCTTAGTTTCCTTGATTAAGAAGAAACAATGGTTTTTATGTCCTCCAACCCATATCGGCAGTGAGCTGATACAATAAACGAACAGTTTTTACCCTGTACAGCACAAACTCCATCGATTTCATAATGTACGTACTCTGCTCCATCTTGTGCACAAGCTCAGCCTATAGTGTTCTAATTTAAGATAAAAAAATTAGTGGTAACTGTAGGATCGAATCACAAGAATTAAGCCAACCAGAGGGGGGGTGAATGGTTGATATATCCAAAAACCAAAAACTTTTAGCGGAAATAAAAATTACCCTCGAATTCGACGGATCGCGGTCTGACCGAAGTAGTCGTGCCGGTCTGACCGCCTGGAAGCCACCGGTCTGACCGAGATTGGAACTCCGGTCTGACCGCCTGATCAGCTGTCATCGCCTGAAGCCGCCGCCGGTCTGACCGCTCGTATACCGCCGGTCTGACCGCCGGAGAGATGTCGGTTAGACCGCCGCAGCCGATGAAACACAAATCGAAAAACTCTCAAAGTAGATAACAACTTTATTACTTCTCTCTATGTTTACAAAGTGCAACAACATCACTCCTTACAAAAATTTCGACTAAACTCGAAACCCTAACTAAACTAGCAACTCAATTGCTCTCAAAGCGATACAAAAGCGACACCGGGAAGCCTCACGCTCCCCCTCTATTTATACATGAGGTAGGCAGTCTAAAGCCACGAACCAAACTCATACTAGGAGTCCTAAACACCTTAGGAAACCCTCTAGTACAAGAAACAAACTTCACATAACCAATCATACCAAATTTGGACTCCTTCCAAATTCGACTCCGCATCCCATACGCACACAATACCTCCATCATATGCCATATGGAATCTTCACCAACCACGTGCATCAACTCTAGCCTAAGTATCCCGCATGATATCTGACCACCACGGACATCGTCTTACCACCAAGCCGACTCTCGATCCATCACCGCAAATACTATCCCGAGGCATCGAGTCACCTACACATGAATCAAACAAAGTAACCATATTTTGAGACCAAGCTATCACCAACTTGACTCATTGTTAGCAAACAACAGTATTATACGTATAGTATCCATCTAGAAGCCATAACCATGAAACAATCACGGATATCCAAAGAAACAATCCGAAACCGAAACCGACACAGCGTCGGCCGGTCAGACCGCGGGCCGGCCGGTCTAACCGCTCAACACAAGCCGGTCTGACCGGCAACCACCGGCCGGTCTGACCGGTCCTGACAAAACAGCAAACCCTATTCATCACCTGAAAATCAGTTATCTCCAAAACCACTTCAACAGTAATCTCCAAATATCAAAACCAATAATCACATATGCCAATTGTTCATCACAGAATAAGAATCAAAACACACGTTGATCTTACAATCTCTCCCTTGATGAACACATTGGCAAACCTCATCAAAAATGTTTTGGTGTTTGGAAAAATAAAAACAAAAGTGGTAAAAAGCACACTTCGTACAAATGTACACATCGTGCTCAAAAATCCAAAAGAAAACTTCTCCCCCTTTTTAAAAGAAAGAAATTCCCAGTTGAATCAAAAACATGCTCTTCTCAAAAACTTCAAAAACTCCAAAACTCATCTCTTCTCCCAAAACTACTTATCTCTTCTCCCCAAAACTCATCTCTTCTCCCCCTTTTGACAATGATTTCATCAAGCATAGGAATTATGTTTATTAAAGTATAAGAGCTTAACATACATATAGCATATCAAGTCATGTGTTGCAATAAAAAAAATAAACCCATCTATAATATAACAAGCATGTATTAAAGTATAACCATGAACCAAAGATTTTACAATTAAGCTTGAATCAAATCAAAATTCATGATTTCATACAATTTATAATGCAACATCTTAACAAGCACATAGGTTGACGAATAAACACTAAACACATATACCTATTACATTTATCACTCTTTCTCAAATAACCTTTAGCACAAAACAAGAGAATTTTTTTAACTTTTTCTTGAGCCTTTTTGCTCATATTTTTCTCTTTTATTCCGAGTATGTCCCTATCGTCAAGATTGTTTCCAGGGTTTTGGCACCCATTATTTTGCTCACATCGAATACATCCTTGTCGTCAAGACTGTTTCCAAGGATTCGGTATTCATTTTTTTCACATTTTTTATTCTCTTTTTCACAATGAGCAATTAAAACTATTTGAGGAATAACAATTCAATAAAGCATATATATAGAGCATTTACAAATCAAACCATATGCTAGCATCAACATTGCATATTTACTTAATTCAAGTATAGAATTTAAGTGTCATGCATCATCTCCCTTAAAAGCAAAATCTAAATCTCATGAAAAGACTAGAATACATACAAGTTATGTTAGAGACAAATAAACCTTCAAAGTATTGCTAGCATGAACAAGAAAATACCATATGTATAGAACAAAGCTCTCTTTTCTCAATTTTTTTCATTGTCATATTATTGCTTGATAAAACCATGAGGTAAAAACTCCCCCTCAAACCATGCCAAAAGGATTCACGAATAAGCACTATCTCCCCCTCAAAATAACCTCCAATTCTCCTCGAACAAGAATCAAGAAGAAATCAAAGATTTTAAAAAAAATCCAATTGTCAAAGATATCACCAATACTCTCAAAATTGACATACATCCATTAGTATCAACAAAAACTACAATCTCAAACATTAGCACATGAAAAGCAAATAATCAAGAAAGTAGAACAATATTATGTCAATCCAAAAGTAAATTGATGTTACCTCTAAAAGCAATCGTCATCTCAACATTGAACGCACATGGGGCGTATGCCACCAGAATGCCTACAAACGAGAAGATGTCGAGCCCTCCGTGTTGGGGTTAGAAATAAGAAATTTTGGAATCCAACACTGAGTCACACGACCAGTAGAACCAGTAGGTACAAATGCACTGACAAAATCAGAATCAGACTTACCTGAAAACTTACCTTGACGCTTCACAAAAGTCTTATTTGAATTGTGCGAAAACTTGCCCCGATGCCGGTCTGACCGCCGCTATGCCTGCGGTCTGACCGGGCCTGGCAACCGGTCTGACCGCTCGTTCACCTGCAGTCTGACCGCTGGCCGGTCTGACCGACTGGACAATGTCGGTCTAACCGTGCTCCTCGAAATAAAACCCAATTTTTGCCAACGTCGTTTTGCAAAAGCAATTTCTCTTTCCTTTTTCTGTTTATGGGCAAGTCTAAAATAAAAACCAACCAAATGTCCATCTTTTCCACGAAAAGAACAAGTATACTTCTCACGACAAGTTTGTGAAGTAGATGGTTTTGAAATTGATGGTTTTGCATCAACGGAAGATTTTGCATTCACAATATTTGATTTTGAAGAAGATGCATTCAAAGAAGACATGATGCCGACAGATTTAAACACAGTGTTCTTAGGCTCAGATCCAATCAAAATTTCACCTCTCCTAGCAACACCCAAAACAGTAGGAGGACGTCTAGTATGATGAGCATAAGAATCAAAACCTAAACTACGATTATTTATGCTAACCTTGGATTGATCAAGAATCATGTTGAGGTTCTTTTTACCGTCAGAAAATCTTTGCAAAGAACTTTTCAAATAAGAAACCTCCTAAGTAAGAATAGCACAATTTTTGCAAGCATCCAAGAGACCTTTTTGTTTTCTACAAGTTGAGCAAGAAAACACCTCATCTTGTTTAACAATTTCTTCCATGTGTTCAACACGCCCTAAAGCATCTTACAACTTCATCTCATTCAAAACACACTTCGAACAATCTTGAGAAATCAAAGCACCATTGTTTTGTTTTGCCTTATTTGCACATGAAGCATTGACCAAAGAACTTGCACAAAAAGCAACCTTGTATTTTTTCAAAACGTTCTTTGTCAAAATCAGCTCATCAACAACACAAGCATGTAAAGCAAATCCAAGAGCAAAAGAAGACTCCAACTTTTTAGATTTTTCAATCTCAAATTCTAATTTCTTGCAATTAACAGAATTGACATCTCGCAAAGCATTAATTTCAGAAAATAAAACTTCACAAGATTGACAATTATCATCATTAGGAATAAAGATTTTAATCTAGCAATTTCAGCATTAAGAATCTCAATAGTATGATCCTTCTCATCAAGCACAATAGAACATGTTTGAAGTTTCTTAGCAAATTTATAAGCAGCATATTCTAATTGATCATAACTAAGCTTTTCTGCATTATCATCATTAGATTCATCAACATCAGAACTTGCATTACGAGCAATAAAAGCTAGATCAACAACTTGCTTACCTTTGCTCTCATCTTCATCTTCCGGTTCATCAAAAACTTTTATTAATTCTTGAATTAGCCACTGCATGCAATGCTTCTTCTTCTCCTTCTCCTTCATGTTCTTCTTCTTGTTCACGTCATCTTCTTTGACTCTCACATCATCTTCCTTCTTACCTCTCCCAAGCTTAGGACAATGCGAGCGAAGATGATCAAGTGCACCACACTTAAAACAACGATTCGGTTCACCTCTTTTCCTGTTCCTAACATTATTCATAGCTCGAGAAAATTTGTTAGATATCAAAACCAAGTCCTCCTCGAACTGTTCGAGTTGATCATCGGACATGGTATTAAACAAAGCAAGAACAGAAGACTTCGATGAAGAAGCACCAACATCCAAAGAAACCGAAGAAGAAACCAAAGCACTAAACTTAGAATCAACTTTACGAGCAAGAATATTCATCTTATGAGTTTTCAATTTTGTGTAAAGCGAATCCAAAGTCAAAGTAGACATGTTAACAGACTCCTGAATAGATGTAACTTTCATCTCCCAAATAGACATGTTAAGACCATTCAAAAAGTGACGAGAAATCTCAAATTGTGGATAATTAGCATCATAAGAAGAATCAACAGATCTAAGATCACTCAAAATTTTATTAAACCGAGAAAGATAGTCATCCAAAGCTTCTCCAGGTTTCATCTCAATTTTAATACACTCCTTTTTGAAAATATCACGACGAAGTTCTATAAAGTTATTTGTTCCTTGATGAAAGTTACTCAAAGCATTCCAAATCTCATGAGCAGTTTGAAAATGCGCAACACGATCATAATCCGAACGAGAAATCCCACTCAAAAGAATGTTGCGAGCTTTACAATTTTGTTCAAACTCAGTTTTTGCAGCAGCAGTATTAATAACTTCAGGAATCACATAAGGATGAGAAACTTTTCTCCAAATATCATAATCTTCAGTCATAATATAAGATTGCATCCTACTACACCAATGAGAAAAATCCGTTCCATCGAAAACATGAGGCTTAGTTGTAAACTTATTAGAAGCAGCCATAACAAAAAACTTTAGATCAATTAAAATCCAAAGAAGCAAACAAGGCTCTGATACCACTTGTAGGATCGAATCACAAGAACTAAGCCAACCAGACAGGGGTGAATGGTTGATATACCCAAAAACCAAAAACTTTTAGCGGAAATAAAAGTTACCCTCGAATTCGACGGATCGCGGTCTGACCGAAGTAGTCATGCCGGTCTGACCGCCTGGAAGCCACCGGTCTGACCGAGATTGGAACTCCGGTCTAACCGCCTGATCAGCTGCCGTCGCCTGAAGCCGCCGCCGGTCTGACCGCCCTTACGCCGCCGGTCTGACCGCCGCGATGCCGCCGGTCTGACCGCCGGAGAGATGTCGGTTAGACCGCCGCACCCGATGAAACACAAATCGAAAAACTCTCAAAGTAGATGACAACTTTATTACTTCTCTCTGTATTTACAAAGTGCAACAACAGCACTCCTTACAAAAATTTCGACTAAACTCGAAACCCTAACTAAACTAGCAACTCAATTGCTCTCAAAGTGATACAAAAGCGATACCGGGAAGCCTCACGCTCCCCCTCTATTTATACATGAGGTAGGCAGCCTAAAGCCACGAATCAAACTCATACTAGGAGTCCTAAATACCTTAGGAAACCCTCTAGTACAAGAAACAAACTTTACATAACCAATCATACCACATTTGGACTCCTTCCAAATTCGACTCCGTATCCCATACGCACACAATACCTCCATCGTATGCCATATGGAATCTTTACCAACCATGTGCATCAACTTTAGCCTAAGTATCCCGCATGATATCTGACCACCACGGACATCGTCTTACCACCAAGCCGACTCCCGGTCCATCACCGCAAATACTATCCCGAGGCGTCGAGTCACCTACACATGAATCAAACAAAGTAACCATATTCCGAGACCAAGCTATCACCAACTTGACTCATTGTTAGCAAACAACAGTATTACATACGTATAGTATCCATCTAGAAGCCATAACCATGAAACAATCACGGATATCTAAAGAAACAACCCGAAACCGAAACCGACACAGCGTCGGCCGGTCAGACCGCGGGCCGGCCGGTCTAACCGCTCAACACAAGCCGGTCTGGCAACCACTGGCCGGTCTGACCGGTCCCGACAAAACAGCAAACCCTGTTCATCACCTGAAAATCAATTATCTCCAAAACCACTTCAACAGTAATCTCCAAATATCAAAACCAATAATCACATATGCCAATTGTCATCACAGAATAAGAATAAAAATACACGTTAATCTTACAGTAATCGCACATACTTCGCAGTTGTTAAATGATGAACTACAATTAGATAACCTCTTCTTATAAAAACATTAAAAAAGAAGTAGAAAGCTGAACATTTTACTTGGACTTGAATGGAATAACATTAGTTCGGTCTATTATTAGACTTCTGATGTGCTCTGCCCCTATCTCCATCAGTGCATCGGTTTTTCCTTATAATGACAGACGCTATGAACAAAAGGAATGCAAATTTAATCGAAATGATGCATGTGACACAACTAAAATCAAAGTTTGCCACGATGATCGATATGCTTGTTGTTAGCTAGCTTTGTCATTTCCATCATTAGTCCTGTCGCCTAGTAATATTGTAGATACAGTGTCTTAATTTCCGGGCAACTTTGGTGGAATTAAGCCAATTAAGTAGGACCCAGAGGTACACATCGAATAAGTCTCTATCTTCCAAGTAACGAGACATGTCTAGTTAACTCCTATCCTAATATATACTACTCCATATTTTAATGTATGATATAATTGATTTTTTTGTCTAACATTTGATCATTTGTCTTATTTAAAAAATTTACGTAATTATCATTTATTTTATTGTGACTTGATTCATTATCAAATATTCTTTAAGCATGATATAAATATTTTCATATTTAAAATAAATTAAATAAAACGAATGGTCAAACGTTTATCAAAAAGTCAACGGCGTCGTACATTAAAATACAGCGGGAGTAGGATATATATCATCCGCCTCTTATGGACTTGATGAGATAACCACTACCATTGTGGGTCATGTGCTTAACACAATAGCTACCTAGCTAGCTTGATCTTTTAGATAACAGAGACGCGATATTTTTGGGCTGTGAGCATAGTATATATAGATGCAGGGGCAGATGTAATTTCATTACGTAATAAAATATATCCATTAATTAATATCTTATAATTCAGCGTTGAAATACATGCGTTGTTTAAAGTTCATTCCCAACAGCCATGCATGTACCATATAGACTATGAATTATTAAAAGAAAGAGTAAATTTTGTAAAATTATATATTTTGACAAAACCATCGCAAAATTATATATTAAAGCCGCCGTGTATCACAAATTACATGTTTAACATTGAATCTACCAAACTACATATTTGTATGCTGGTCTAATAAAATTATAAATTTAGCACATAATGTATTGCAAACACTACAAATTTCATAGGTCCCATTCTTGTGTTATTATATGGATACATGGAACATGTAGCTTTTGACCAAAAAAAATTATATGTTGTATCTATATTTTTTGTGATACTATACCTTCAATTTATAGTTTTGTGATAAATTCACCTAATTGCATTATATTTTTTTATAGTTTTATCGAAACATCGTTAGTTCTGTAAAATTTACGCAAAGACGGTGATTTTCTGTTCCTTAATAATAAGGAGGTGTGCTGCAAGGTACTGCATGCACCTATGGATACCAAATGTTAACACTAAAATTCGTAGATTGATTTTTATAAATAAACCTCCTAGTGTATTAATTACCACAAATTAACTAATACTAGCAAAAAAAAAGAAACATAGTGTATTTTACCCCTTTAGAGACTGTAAATAACTAAATAAGCACTTTGCAAAGTTATGCGACAGAGAGTACATCCGTTATTATTCCGTTGAGTGTAAGGCCAAACAACCCCACTGTAACAGAAGGATGCTCTTGATTTGAAATAAAAATTAAATGTTTGGTTTGATGTGACTAGTTAGCATGCTTAGTTAACAACCAAACCTCATCTCAATATTATATTAGTGAACAACCAAATCATACTATGCCTAAGATCCTTGATGAAGACCCTTTGAATAACATACTGGAAAAGGCATCAGCAGAAGTCACCTTTGCCGTTAACTAGCTAATCAGCACATAAAGCTTTGTAGCATAACGGAACAAAATGCAAAAGTGGCATATGTCACCCTAACTAAACAACACTTGGAGCTAGGACTAGGGCAGATTAGACCAATTAATTAGTCGGATTCAATTCTTTTAATTTAGGCTATCTACTAGTACATTAGTTAACCATAAACAACTAGGGTTTCTGCCAAACTTTCCCTTGACATCTGGTGATCGCACTCATATGGTTATGACCCTTTTTTTTAACCCAAGGGAGATCAGATTCTTGTAGCTGCTTTTTAATATATTTTTTTTACAATTTGCAGTTTTTATAATGCTGGAACCTTTCCAGGGTCAACAATTGCTGCTAAGGATTATGTTAGTCACTGGTCACCAATTGTTTTGATGCCTTTTTTGACAGTGTTATTAATTACTTAACACTGGAAGGTTGCATGCCAGGTAATGCCCTGATTAAGCAAACCTGGAAGGATGCATGCTGAGGGTTATTATGATGCCTAGCTTGTTGATCACTTGTGACCAAAATACATATATTTGTCTAAGAGCTTAACTAATTATTATTACTAGTTGGTAGTTGCATACTTGGGTACGGTGTATATATCTACACATAATTAATATGCATATAAGCAATCCGATTAACACATGTAACTAGCTTAACCACGGTACAGTACTCCTCTCTCTATATTGGCCGGCCGGCCAGTGGTTGGGCCGGAACTTGCGCCTAGCTATAAACAACCCAAAAATATAATGGGGATGAGTACCACTCACCAGCAGGGTTCACAATTTAATTTGTTCAAGTTTCGTGTCTCTCCCAAACTGCTCCGATGTTTTTTCCCCCAAGTTTGTACAAAATTCATTGGAGTTCATGAGATATCACGAGAAACTCGTCAACTTGTCAGGGTTCTCATTCCAACCCTAAAATAAGAGTGCCAACCTTGTTTAATTTTACAACTTAATTGTATCCTTTTGATCGGTTAGGTATTGTTTTACCCACTACGACACTGTCCTAGGATTCACTTGATTTGGGTAAAGTTCCTAGGAAGGATTAGGAGTTAGAGAGATGGGGCTATAACTGTTTTGTTTGAGTACGTGGAGGTGATTGGATGAATGGGAGTTTTGGTGCGATAGGGGGGATGGGGTATTGAGGGGGAAACTCCCCCCTTTTCAATATATAGGTTAATTAGGGGAAGGAGTTGAGAGAGGATTCCTCCTTTATACGTACATTACCTAAACAAATCTCAAAAATCGGTTTTTACTTACGATCTAGCCTCCATAATATCTAAACTCTCTATCGATTTTCACCATCTCTGCCTAATAGAAGATTGAGATTAAAAATCATATTCCCATATTAATCTCACCATCAAATTTAATGTCCACCCATCAGCTGGGGCACGGCGGCAGCGAAATTAAGCGTACGTTACGCGCGCGCTTCCCCGACGGAAGCAGGCCGTTTTGGTTAGCCAACGTATGGTTGGTATGGTAGTATTCCTCGCTCTCTGGCATGCAACAACTTATATATGATATACATGCAAGTTGCTTGTGTAACAACCAACGTACCCCTGCATCCATTTTGCATGCATCCCCACAAGAAGCAACCTAACAACCTGGCTTCCCCTGCTCCAAAAGTTAGTCGGTTTCCACACACAAAAATGGTATTATGTTTCCTAGCTAGCTATACAAAACTTTTTTTTTGAGAATCTATTATACATACATGAAAGTAATGTCTTTCCTTCAGTTGCCTGAAAATGATAAAAATAATTCAGTCAAATTTGGATGGCCAGGATATCAATCTTGAAGCAACCCTAGCTTATCCTTTCCTTCTTCCCCAATTTCTGATGCCGCCTCAGTTGCTTCGTCTCTCTCCCGTGACCGATTCCACTACCTCCTCCACTACCACTATCCGAAAAACCATGCTTGCAAACCATCAACGGCGCCAACGAGACCAGCCAGACTGGCCTCCTCCACCTTCCTCTCAACTTATCCCCCACTCCATTAGATTCGTGGCCGTCAACCCCTGGCTCCTACCCCCACGACCTTCATTGCCCCCCACCACCAACCCCGCTTTGCCTCCATCTCCATAACTTCAATGGCGGTCTCACAACCACGTCGCCCACTGGTCTAGCCAGCCACTGCCTAAGGTCATCCATCTAAACCCAAGGGAACCCTCACCTTTCACTCTCCCCAACTCCTCCCCCTCCCCTTTACCGTCATCCTCAAAACCTAAATCGTAGGTCCGCTGTTGGTATCGGACCCATATGTCGTAGCTTACTTTTATCTCTGGATGCTCCCCTGGCTCGGGCACACATCACACAAAGATATGGATCGATTATATACATCTTGTGCGTATATAAGCATCATGCATGCAGTGTACGCGGCCGGTTGGTCTGATCAATATCGTACATCATAATCTGCTTGTGAGACGTACTACGTTCTCAGATTACGATCGCTTTCTGTTACTTCCTCGATTCTTTTGTCCTAAAATAATATTATTTTGGATCCTTACGTATGATTTTTACAAAATAAATTTATTTGTGAGTAGTCATTGTATTGGAGTTTGTAAATGTAGTGGATAAATGTATAGGAAGTATATAAAGAGATGGATAATTATATTGGGATTTGATCTTCTAGTCTTTTTAGGACGGATGTTGTCCTTGATTTGCTTGGCCACCTAGTAGCAAGCTATAGCTTGCCAAACATTAATTAGCTAGACCCCTTTTTTTTCATCATTTCGTCGATTGGAATTTTAATTTGTTTCTGTACTGTTGCATGCACTTGTGAATTGATTTCTGACCCATCGTCTGAAGAGTACTATACATATACTGCATGCGGTTCTGTAATTGCGAGCAGTACTGTTTCAGTTAGATAAAAGTTCCAGTCTTTTGACTTGTCGAAATGGACGGGCGGACACAGTCTGACGCAGTACTTTGGCTGACTTAGATTAATAATAATGTACTCAGAGTACATTACATTATTGGCCTTAATTACTCTACTCCTACTTCAATTGAAGCCCATCCATGCATCCACATCCTTCCATTTTTCACTGAAGTTTCTGGTTTGTACAGCACATGTAGCAAACATACACAGGACAAACAGTGTGTACAGCAGTACAGGTTCCAAATCAATTAACCAGCAGTCAAGAGCTATATATATATATATATAATCCGTAGGTTTGATACTCTATTTAGAGCAGGTACAGTAGCAGACTATAAACCAGATATAAACATATTTTAAAGAGATAAAGAAAGAGAGAGGAGAGCAGCGGGCTACTGATCTATAGCCAGCTGCAGCACGGACTCCAAGACATAATGTATGTATGACATGTGGGACCAGACATTACTAGTATAGTAAGCGACTATTGTATAAATTGGCTATAAAATATTTGGAGCTAATAGTGGGCTATACTATTAAACTTGCTCTCCTTATGCCCACACGTTTACTGCTATACATTCACACGTGTGTGTGTCTGTATCACGTGCCACGAATCATATGCACACGGTCACACGGATATCGATCAGAACGAACGAGAGAAGGGAAAGCGATCGTGCGATGATAAAAATCACTGCAAGATCAGATCAGTTTTGATATGTGGAAGTTGATGTAAAATAAAGCTGTTTTGGTTGTGGTACACCACGCACTACTGCATCAGCCGTACACAGTACTGCATTATGGCTAGCTGTGTGTGCTGCTATGGCTCACATGAATCTCTCACATTTACTGCACGCACGCACGAATGCATGCATGCCTAACCCTGCAAGGACACACGTACCACAGCTGCCGGCTTCAACGATGAACCGACAGCAAAAATTGCCGTTGTCCTATATATACTTATTATTTAATTATTAACTGGAGTAATATGCTAGTTAACATGAAATAATTCAGTTAGAATTGAATAATTTACCCGGATCCTATATAACCTCAGCTGTAAGAAGAACGTACGAACGCTACTAAACCCCAGGGGACACACAAATTAACACTACATTATCTCATTTACGGTATTGCTAGCTACCAATGCAATATAGGGTTCAGAGATGTACTAGTGTAGTGATAAGGGGGGATTTGATTTTAACCCCAAGATTCTGTATTTAGTTCTCAACATGCTCACTATTTCTTTAAATTATCTGATAACCAAATTTCTCCTTGGTTGTCCTCATTTTTTTTTTCATACAATACAACCTTCACAAAGGGAAGGACGATAAATAAATTGAGCTGCACATAGACATATACATACGACTCGTGCGTTTGTTTGGCAGCAGCATTCATGCAGCTGACGTACGCTAGCGAAAAGTACGTACCGCTCCCTCGGTAAACTTGACTCGTGCATAAAAGTTAATTTATTTTAGAATAGACAGAGGAAGTAATAAAATAAATTTAACTTTATCTTCTTACCTCTCTTGGTTTGTAAATTGATGGATTTTATTCCTTTAATACTCTTACCTACTATCAACCAATATTATTTTCATGCTGCCTATGTTTTAAATAAATCAACTTTTTTATCTTGATTTTGGAAATAGGCTATGTTCAAATTCGTATATAAAACTTAATTTATTTTGGGACAAAGAGAGTATTAATGAGGATACTTTGTTCCTTTTTTCCATTCACCTTGTTTTGAACACACTCTAGACTAAAACTGAAGTTATTTTGAGATAGAGGGAATACTTTAGTTCTGAACACTGGAATGTACTCCCTTCATCTACAAATATAGAGATTTTGAGTTTAAAATTTATCTATAAAATATAAGTAATTTTGGAGTAGTAATTTTTTAGTCAATCCATCCAACTACTATATGTCAATGTCTATATGCATGAATGCATCCTTAGGGACATCAAAACAACTAACCTTAAATTCTGCTAAATAATCTACTACTCCTTCAATCCCAAAAATGTAAAAACCTAATATCAAATTAGACATTTCATAGTACTACGAATCTGAACATGCTTCATATCCACATTCGTAGAACTATAAAATGTCTAATCGATCTGGTAGTATATTTTAAATTTTGGACCGGAGAGAGTAAAATCCAGATGAAATGAGTAAGTCCTTATTTAGATTCCAAAAAAATTTGGCCAAAAACGTCACATCGAATATTTGGATACATGCATGGAGCATTAAATGTGGATAAAAAAAAAGCCAATTGCACAGTTTGCATGTAAATTGCAAGACGAATCTTTTGAGCTTAATTACGTCATGATTTGATAATGTGATGTTACAATTAACATTTGCTAATGACGGATTAATTAGGCTTAATAAATTTGTCTCGCAGTTTACAGGTGGAATCTGTAATTTGTTTTGTTATTAGTCTACGTTTAATACTTCAAATATGTGCCTGTATACTTAAAAACTTTACACGAAAAGAACTAAACACATCCTAAGCTCATCAGATAAGGATCATAGATCAGTCTTGGAGTTTGGAGAAGGTATAGACTTGGTCCTTAGCTTTGTCAGTGTCAGCTATATGCAAAGACACTTGGCCATCAGGGCCGTGCATGCATGCACGCCTGTCATTTTCCCAGCTTATTTTCTGCCAAGTCACCAGTTGACAGTTAGCTATCTTAGCTAGCAAGAGCCATATATCTTCCAGTGTAGTACAGGTGACCGAGTGAGTGAACAACATCCGTGGCACAGTGTAGTGACCGTGAACAGTGGTTTTTTTCTCACTATTCACTGCATGACTCTACATATGGCACACTTTGCAACCAATAGTTACTACATGTTATTTGATGTTAAGCTATAGCTAGAGAGAGAGGCAGCATTCAGCGAGCAGGTTAGGTAGAGATAGACAGTACAGTAGATAGCTAGGGTTGTGTGGTGTATGTGTAGACGTGTGGTGCATGCCATGGCTAAGTTGAGACACATCTAGCAGTGGCTTTTTCTTTCATTGATGCCAAATGTGAGCATGGCTGGTCAGTTGGTGGAGGAGAATCTTGAGAATGCTAGCTAGGAGTAACCTTTAGCAGTTTAGCTATAGAGCTCTTGGAATACCCTATCTTTCTGGCTTTAATGCATGGCTAGCTTTGCATAGATATGCTTGCATTTGGGTCTACTAGTTTGGATGTGCTCGATCGTTACCATAAAAGGCCCCATCTTGACAACCCTCCGAGCAAGTTTAATAGTATAGCTCACTACTAGCTCCAATTCATCTATAGCCAATCTAATAGCCAATTCATACAATAGTTGCTTACTATGCTATTAATATATGGTCCCACCTATCATACATACATTGCGTCTTGGAGTCCGCGCTGCAGCTAGCTACAGATCTGCAGCCCGCTGCTCTTCTCTCTCATCCTTTATCTCATTAAAATATGTTTACAGCTAGCTAATAGCCTGCTATTGTACCTGCTCTCAAAGAGGTTTATTGATACCCACCCATAATATTTTATAAGAGATAGTATTAAACATTATTGAAAAAATAGTAATAGAAAAGAAACTTATTAAAAACGATCGCTAGTAACATCGAATCTCGACTAGGTTTCCTAAAAGAAACCATCTATAAAAATATATTATTGAGAACAATCAATTTATATAACTTTGGACAACGATGATGTTTTCTGTAGTAGTGACTCTCTTCATGCAAGCAAACCAAGGGTCCCTCTCACTCAACTAAGAAAAAAAAACAATGAAAACTAAAAATGCTACTATTGCCTCACAATTATATTGAGCTATAGCCTAGCTCATGTCAGCAACGCACGCTTTCTGTTTTCCAAACAAAGAACCGGGGCCAACCAAGCACTAGCTATAGCTAAGTTACCATGCCGTGTGACAAGACCACATAGAAGAGAATCCGATGCAAAGTGCATGCATGGATTGATAGATGAACGCAACAAACACGCGCACACACACGCATCACACTCTGTTTGTTGCTGGCTGTTGCTGCTTGGGGTGGTAGTACGGTTTTGTGTTTGTTTTGGCTCCCCACCCGGGGTGAGAGATTTGTATCAAACCCAACCAACCAATAATCCATCCATCCATATATCGTTTTGGTTTTCTCTAAAACGTAGGATTGAAAAAATAGAGGCATAAAATTTTGATAGAAATTGAAGTACAAAATAGAGAATAGTAAAACATAGAAAAAATATACAAGAATGATCATTTAATTAGACCGCGGGAATTGGACGAGAGAGATAAACTCATAGAAAGCTTTACATGAGGTTAAACCTCATGTTAAAAATCCTCCAAAACCTATATATATAAAGACATTAGAAATTGAGTGATTTTACAGTTATTAAGAAGGTATGGTCAAATGGAAGGTCGTACCATATTTCTTATTGTAAAATCTAGTATTTCTCGGTACCTTCAGTAATAGAAGGTACGAAAATTATACTAAAAATCTAGTATCTCTTGGTACCTATCAAGAATTAAAAAAAATTATATAGGAAAAAGAATTTCAATCCTTTGTTGCAAATAGTTATATAGGAGATTTTTTTTTCTCAAATCAAAAGGGACCTTCATGACATAAAGGGATCGAATCCTCATCCTTCTGTTTCTTCTCCCCCATCACACACACACGCAAGGATGGTTTGTTAATTTGTTTGTTTGGTTTGTTGTTGTTGCTTCCCAGGAGGAGGAATTGTTGCAAGCAGCAAGGCCGGCCGTTGTGTGGATCGCGTGACATGGGGGAGGACGATACGCCTGCGTCATGCCCATCCATGCGTCCATCCGGACGACAGCTAACGAGCCTACGGAGCCAAAACGGCATATTTGCAAACGAAAAATAATTTATAAATAAAACTTTTATATGCGTGTTTTTAGCGATATAAAAGCAAAAGCTGAAAAATAAACTTCGATAAAAAAACCTCAAAATCAACTCAAAATTTAAGATTAAAAATTTAAATTTTGACTGATAAGTATAAGCATAAGAAAAAGAAGAGACTCTTAGTTAGTTCTTCGTCCCATAATAAGTTTATTATTATATTTTTACCTCTTTCTGTTTATCTCAAAATAAATTTATATATTTTTAAACAATTATTGTATCGGGGTTTATTATAAAGTAGAGGATATATGTAGGGAAAGCAGATGAAGAGAGAAATTAATAATTACATTTAGATTTGATAAAATTAGAGTATATAGTTTTTTTTAGTTTTGTATTAATATTAATATGCAGTATCATGTATATGTGGGATGAGGGAGGTAGTAGTTAGCTGCTCCCCTCTCCCCCCGCACAGCCTGGCTGCCTCGCATTTGCTGACATGCATCTCGCTCCCCGGGCGCCATACGCGTGTGGATCCGATCGATCCCCTAACCGTCGACGATGTCATTGTTATTGTTCTTGTTTCCTTGTCACGTACGCACGGTTGTTCTTGTTGTTCCCTGCAAGGAGCAACGACGACACAGCTGCTAGGGTTTTTAGGCTTCGTTCGTTCTGGGCGATCTGGGGGATTGAGAGAGAAAAGCATCTCGTTTTCCGCGCGTACGCTTCTCAAACTACTAAACGGTGCGTTTTTTACAAAAAATTTCTATAAGAAAGTTGCTTTAAAAAATCATATTAATCTATTTTTAAAGTTTAAAATAGTTAGTACTCAATTAATCATGTGCTAATGGCTCACCTCGTTTTGCGTATCTTCCCAATCTCTCCAATCTCCCCAATCCCCTTCTCCTCAAACACACCCTTAGAGAATATTGGGCCAATTCACTCGTAACTAATTAACTATTTTATGATATGAATCGATCATTGGTGTAATCTCTTTCATTTCTAGACATAATGATCCGTGTACATACATAACATAAGTATTTCCGAGACACAAATTTCTAACGCACGGGGATGGAAATCATTTTCAAACCAATGAATAAGTGCGCTTAATTAATCCATATGCAATTCAAAATTTGATCACTGTGGTGATTAAAAAGGAATATGTCCCTTTGCTAAATAACGTACAAATATTTATATTTAGGATGGAGGGAGGGAGAGGGCATATCTTTGATACTACAATTTGATTTTTGTTTTGTGTTTGAGCTTTCTACAATAACGGAGAAGGTACTAAGTTACTTGGCGTAAATTCGGTTTTCTCAATTTTCTAACATTTAATTTATCCATTCGTACCTCAGATAGTTGTCATAAATTTAGTTTCATCCATCGTCCACACTCACCTTAAAACAATTAGGTTGATTGACTTCAATCCTAGGTCTATGATCAATTGATTACTACAAATTAAGTTCGTTGAAGCATAGCATCGCGCCACGAATTGAGTGATTGATATAAACCCGATCAATGCATGCAAACATATGAAAACAACCTATGACAATTATTCTTTTTCTTAACCAACACTCTCTTGATCACCATAATCCTCATCAGGTCATAATATTAATTAATCCATGAATTGATCAGCACAACACGCGTCACCAACTGCTAACTAACTCGTTGCGTACGTGTGGATTAGACCTTGTCGTATATATATACCAGAATAGATAGAAATGATGCTTCAATTCCATCATTTCAACTGCCAAAATATGCCTGTGCTTTGCATAATATATATACTTGAAGAATTGCAGGTGCCGACGATTAATTCAAGTCAACCAAATCTTTCAACAACTACCATGAAATGGACTGATCGATCATGTTGAGAAACCTAGAAAACGTTAACTATGCTTGGGATTAATTAAATCCCAATCTTTTAATTTTTTAATCCTGTGCGTGTGCTTTGAAGAGAGAATATCTGTACTTTGAATGGAATTAATTAACAATGTTGCATATGTCGAATGACTCATCAGCTGCCGTATAGCAACAAAGTAGCAGCACACTTGTTGCTACATGCGTTCCATGTGACAGTTCCCAACTACCTCGATTGAATGTAAATTGCAAGATTCTTCTGTCAGCTTTGAAAACTACTTATATATATTAACCTTAGATTAATTAATCAAAGTTGAGCCAGTCCACAACTGAAATAACCACTTTCGGGGAAACCCCCAAGCTACCCTCTCTTCATTTCATTACGGCGGAAAAAATACATATACTGGTTATAGCGTAAATTTCATGGACAATTAACCTAAAAATACATATCAGTATCTCTGTCGATTATCTCCTTAAAAAAACGATATTTGAATAGAGAGACGTCATTCAAACATTTTTTTTTCAGAAGAAATTGTGAGTGTATTGGGAATTAAACATGGTAGAAACTGCACATCCCTTATCAATACACTATCAATTGCATCTCCTATCGATTGTCTGCTGCCGATGAACCAAAGCAGATATATAAACCATATATGTAACTATCACCGATCTAGCAGAGAAAATCGATCAAATGACATGGCAGCTAGCCAAAGCCCAAATGGTAGTACAAATTTTGTTGCAAACAGAGAAGAGATCAAACGAGACGATGTCAGCGCTGCCAAGTTGTCCACGCGTGCATACATCGAAACATCATAGTCCACAGCTAATTTCCGTCGTCGGTGCACTCTGCACGGGGAGGTGGACGCATTGCTCCCAAAAAAAAAAAATTCCTGACATTGACGTCACATTTTTAACCTGTTGTAATCTCTCTTGTTTTTATTTTTCCTTGTAGCAAGAAACAAGGTAAAAGATTTGCATTAGGTAAGGAGATATTCCTTGTGTGGAGAGGCATCCATTTGTATGAATTTATTCGTTTGTTGAAGGTTGAAATTTTTGTTACACCAAAGAGAGAATGTTGAAATTTGGAGGGGGGGTGAAACAAGATTTTATTTTTTGACTTCTTGAACTAATGTGCAGTGATTCATGCAATATTTGGACATGTGATTTTTAGGTGCATGTGCCAAAATTGTGATGGAAGCTTGATTAGATAGTAGTTAAATGTTAGTGGTGGTGCCATGCAGTGCCAATGCGATTAATTAATTGAGATTGACTGGTTAAAAACATCGATCGGGTTGTCACCGTTATACTCTCAATGTAAGTTATTTTAGCGTTCGCAACTTTTTACTAAATTTAAGTTAGGTAGCTAGTGTTATTCTTCTTTGATTCTATAAACATAAGTCCTTTAGTTATTTGTCTAGTCACTTTTTTACCCTCCCGTTTCTGTTTGTCTTATCCAAATAAATATTAATCCCACCCCATCCCCCTTGCCAAATATATGACTGTTTTTTCTAATATAACTAAACAAGAAGAGCAACGTATTATTAGAAGCAATTGGATAAGTAGGGTTTCACTTACTGTTTCAGGAGGGGGTTATCGCTAGCCAGTTATGTCACGGTTATAATGGTAACCACATAAATTAAAACGGAGAGGTTACCGATAAAAATCGAGAGGTTTCAGAAAGCCAAGATGGTTACAGTGGTAACCAAGGGGTAACCTCACGATATTGCAAATCCTGTAATAACTGGTTGTAGCCTAACTTGATTATAACAACTGGTTACAGTAAACAAGAGCTGTGTTATTCAAAAGGGTCATAATATCCTACTCTGTAATTATAAGTCCTCTGCAGGATTTTATTCCAGGACCTATTTGTAGCCTTTTGCTCTTAACAACTTGATGTCTTTCTTATCAGAAAGATAAACCTCCAGGCACCTATTTAACTCACGTAAGCAAAACTTAAAAAACAAGTTAAAGCAAAAGCAGAGGCTACTCTGTTCCAAGCAGCACACATATAGCATGGCATAACTCCTGATGCCAGAATGATGCCTACCCTATTTAACCAAACAAACAAAAATCAGTACAACTACTGTGTCCGATGAAACAAGCAAGCCCTAACTAATTATAGTTCTGTTAAGCTCCAATAATTCTTCTCTTCAGGTAAACACCTTTGTAGTACTCCCTCCGTCCCAAAATATAAGGGATTTTGGTTGGATGTGATACATTTTAATACTATGAATCTGGACAAGCTCCTAGTCCAGATTCGTAGTATTAGGATGTGTCACATCCCACCTAAATATGTAGGACGGTGGGAGTTCTATTGTTGAAAAACAGAGTAAAGGTAGGTGAAAACATCATAAATCAGGATATGAATGGAACATTTACATGCTGTTAGTTTTGCTGACACTAACCATCTTTGACATAGCCATTGAATATGACCCATTTCATCAGATTAATCCCAATCGGACAAAACGGATTTAATCACTGTTCTACACACATACCCCCTCGTCCAAAAAAAATCCAATCCTAGCTACGAACCTGGATATATGCGTGTCCAGGTTCGTAGTTAGGATTTGTCTTTTTTTGGGACGGAGTAGTAGTAAGTTCAGTTAACAGAAAAACCCGAACTTATCTTCAGATCAGACTTGAACTTCATACGCAGAGTCAGCTAACTCAGGCATAATAAAAACTGGGGCCTGTTACCTTGGACCCTGACCCAGTCCCCAACTTACTCGCTGATTGAACTTGAACACGACTAACTCAAGCAGACCATCAGGCTGCTAATCTGAATCTATCAGCAGCCTAATTTTCAGGATTTAACATACGTTCACATATGCTGATACATTCTGTAGATTCTCAACAGCAAACACTCCAGTCAAACTGGACCAGTTTATTTTGTTTTTCCTACATCTGATGAACTGATCAATGCGAGCCTGCAGCACGGTCGCCTCTTGGCAACCCCTGCTGCTGTTCATTCAGATTCAGACAATGGTTTACTACTGCATATCACGACCAGTGACCACTGAGCAAGGAGTAGCTCTGAACATTTTTTGCTACAGAGAATGGTCGGCGAAGGAGACCCCAAATGCAGCAAATCAAACTGGAATAGTAACAAACATCGTCATCATCATCAACATCATCAGAGCTCTCGCACACACACACACACACACACAAAAAAAGTTCAGTGACTTAACTAACCTGGAGCAAAAGCAGCAAAGCAAAGTCGCGGCGTTTCGCAACAGCAGTTTCGTTTGATAGCTTGGAAGAGGACAAGATAAACCATCTAGAGAGGGTAGAGAGAGAGAGATGTGAAAAGAAAAAATTGATTCCTTTTTTTTTTGTTTTTTTTTCTCTCCTGGGTTTCTTCTTGTGGCAATCAAGAGAAGAAGGTTTAAGGAGAGAGGAAAATGACATATCTTGTTTTTAGGTGACTAAATGGCCAATCTTCCTAGGTAGATAGATGGACGATGAACATGACATGAGCCGATTCGATGCCAAAACAAGAAGTATTCTTGTTGATGATCACTGCAACAAGAGAGATCGATCGATTTCAAGAACAGAGCAATGAAAATTTTCTTCTTCTTCTTTTTTTGCGTCATGGACAATGAACACAGAGAGACAATGCGGCAAAGATTGTTGTTGCTGATCCATCTGCGAGAGCTATGGATTAATTTGTTCTTCTTCTTCTTCTACTTGTTCATACAGAGGAGAGAGATAAAAAAAAGAAATCGATGAACAGAGGAGGCATGGCATGGCATGGAAGCTTGTTGATTTCCAAACGCACACACCATTACTAGTTTACTAGTACTACATCTTCTTGTTCTTCATCTGAATAATCTAAGCTAGCTTGCAGCAGCAGCAGCAGAAAAAACTTGTTTGGTTGAGAACGCCATTGATGAGCTTCGAGCACGTCTTGTTCCTCCTCCTCCTCGTCGTCCTAGTCTTGTTCTTGGCTAACTCTAACCTTAGCTTGGTTTTGATCGCTTGATCCTGGCTGCTTCCTTCCTTCCTTCCTTCCTGTACACCACCACCGCCGGAGGACGTCGCTGGTAATCATGTCGCACCGACGCCGAGGAAGTCGAAGAAGGGGATGGTGTGGCTGTCGGTGGTGGCGCGGGCGCCGCCGCGCTGGTCGGCGGCGCCGGGGGGCTCGCCTCGGCGCGCCGGGGCGGAGAAGGCGGAGCGCGCGCTCGGCGCGAACGCGGACGCCGCGGCGGGAGCCATGGCGTGCGGGGCGGCGACGAAGTCGTAGCCTGCACTGGGGAAGAACGCCACCGTGTCAGCCGCCGCCGCGACGCGAGGCGCGCGGCACGCGGCGGTGGAAGAGGAAGAGGCGCGCGGCGTGCTCTGGTAGAAGCAGGGGATGTTCGCCGCCGCCGCGGCCGCCGCGGCGCTGCCGGAGCTGAGGGAGAGGTCGGTGGTGCAGGTGGAGGCCGACTCGTCGGACTCGGCGGCGCCGCTGTACCCGCTGTACTGCTGCGCGTACCGGTGGTGGTGGTGGAGCGCGACGACGGGCTGCGGCGGCGGCGGCGGCGGCGGCGCGGGGGCGGCGGAGGCGGAGGAGGATGAGGAGGAAGGCTTGCGGCGGCGGAAGGCGCCGGACTGCTCGCGGTGGCGGCGCGCCATGAGGACGTGCCAGTGGTTCTTGACGGCGTTGTCGGTGCGGCCGGGGAAGAGGCGGGCGATGAGCGCCCACTTGTTTCCGTACGCCCGGTGCGCCGCCATGAGCCGCTCCTCCTCCTCCTCCGTGAACGCCCTCCGGTTGATCCTCGGGTCCAGCTGGTTGAACCACCTCAGCCTGCAGCTCTTCCCTGCCACCACAAACACCTTTAATGCGCGTCGTTCTTGGGCATTGCACCGGCGGCGGCCGCCATGGGAGGAGGAGGTTTACCTGATCTGCCGTCGAGCTTCTCGGCGATGAGGTTCCAGTTCTGGGGGCCGTACTGCGCGACGAGGTCCTTGAGCTTCGCGTCCTCCGCCGGCCGCCAGTGTCCCCTGGCGCAAAGCTTCCCCTGAACTCCTCCGCCATGGCCACCCTCCTCCGTCTCCTCCACCACCTCCTCCTCCTCCACCTCATCCACCGCCGCCGTCGCAGGCGGCGGCGGCGGATGGCCGAAGAAGCCACCCATCATCTCGTGAGCCATCCTCTCTGATCCACAGCAAGTTTCAAGAAATGCTGAAATGGATGGAGACCGACCTCGCGGTGGCCTCTATAAGTAACGGAACAAGAGAAGAAAAGAGAGGAGAGGAGATGCAAGGAAAGAGACAGCTATAGCTTTGTTGCTGCAGCGAACGGCAAAATGGGGGAGGGGGGGCTAATATAGGAACAAGAGAGGAGAGGGGTGGCTTTGGCTTCGACTCTCCGAACCAACAAAAACAAAACAGATATGCATAAATGCCACAGCCTCCTTTAAAAAAAAAAGTAGAGTTTTTTTGTTGTTGTTGTTGAAAGAAAAAGCAATATTTATGTTTATGTATATCTCTCTCTTTATGTCTATCTGTATTGTGCTTATCTATCCCTGAACTGAATTGTTTTGGTTTTGGTTAGGGTGGTTCTTCTTTTTGATCTTCATGTGAGAGGATTTGGTTTTGTGTGGGGAGGGGTTTCACTTACTTTGAGGATGATGGCAAAAGGGTTGGAAAAGAGAGATGGTGTTGTTCCTGTCTTGTGTTTTTTTCATTTCTCTCTCTCTATCTCTCTCTGTTCTTCTCTTGGGGTGTTTTTATGAATCTTTTTTTTTTTTTGGGTTTCAGAGGCCGCTCGTGTGGGTTTGGGGACTCCAACCCAACCACTATCAGGGGTGGAACTCTGTCCCTTGCAGCCTTGACAAACCCACCAGAACTCCCTTGTCCCTATGTGCACCCCCCACACCATCCTCACACCCAGCATTTCCCTCATTGTGACCACACTTGACCACATTGCATCTATCATCATTCCAACTCCATCCATCACTTCTTCCTCTTGTTGTTGTTGTTGTTAGCATCTTCATGTGGCTATGAATCTTAGTTTGACGATCAATGAAGATTTGTATAGTCAAGATTTGTACAGTAAGATTAGCGCGAGGACAGGGGACCGCTTATGCGCTTCGGTTAGTGCTAACCGGTTGAGTAAAAAGTGTCGCGAGTTTTTGTTTAGAGGGAGTGTCGCCACTCGTTGATCATATTGGTTGTAGTTGGAAAGGTTGGAAAAATATCTGCATGTGTTTCTTAAATGTTTTTCTTTTCTATTTGGATAAGTGAAACGGTCAATATTAATGCCAATTTTGTGCCGGATCCAGCCAAGGATAATCGTACGACGGTTACGTGATCTAAACAATAATACGGTAACGATCGTGGCTTTGTCGTTTCATAGGCTTTCAATCGATTTTGTAATATAGCCCTGAAGGTCAGCGTTGAATACGTACAAACAAAGACATTAATGCCCTTGAGTGGATAATATACTTTAAACAACTCGTATAGGTTAGAATTGCAACTAAATATGTTTCTTGATATTATGTTTAGTTAGATAGGTGAAACAGTCCATATAATACCAATTTAGTACCAGAGCCAGTCAAGGATAATCGTGCGACGGTTATGTGATCCAAACAATAATACGGTAACGGCTGCGGCTTTGTCGTTTACTCGGCTTTCAATTGATTCTGTAACGTACCCCCGAAGGTCAGCGTCGAGTACGAACAAACAAGACATTAATGCTCTTGAGCAGATAATATACTTTAAATAACTCGTAGGGGTTTCGATTGTAACTAAATGTGTCCCTTAAATATTGTAAGCCGTTAGATAGGTGAAACAGTCTATATAATACCAAATTTGCACTAGAGCCAAAAAGGATAATCGTGCGACAGTTATATGATCCAAACAATAATGTGGTAACAGATGTGATTTGTCATTCACTAGGCCTTTAGTGGATTCAGTAACGTATACCTGAAGGTCAGCGTCAAGTACGTACAAAGAAGATATTAATGTCTCCTAGCGGATAATATACTTTAAATAACTAGAGTAGTCAGCGTATTGATCGGACATGTTCTACTCGTAAAGGTTGGAACTGTAACTAAATGTTTTCCTTAATTGTTATGAGTAGTTGGATAAGTCATCGATGGAATACCAATTTTGTACCAGGGCTAGCAAAGGATGGTCATGTGGCAGATATGTAATCAAAACAATAACGTGGTAATAGTCGTGACCTATTTATTATTCACTTGTTTTCTTATCGATTTAGTAATCACACACAAAAGGCCAATGACATGTACAAATAATAGACACAACACGATTGGATAATATATTTTAATTGTTCATTTTCTTCATACTATCTTTGTTCTAAATAGTGTATTTCTAGCTATGCACGTGGACAATACTCGTCTAGGTGCATATCCAGAAATACTACTTACTTAACAAACATAGATTATGTTTTAAACCAAACAGTACACCAACATTCAAATAACACGTGCACCTTAAGAAACACACAATAGGGAATTTCAAAGACTACATATATTGGCAAGACCTTAGGGTCATGCTCCATTTAATTCTTTAAGAAATATTATGTTCTATCCCCAAGAAGAAAATGTAAACACATCCTGACTTCTACTTCAAACCTTACGTTTTACCATCTTTTCATCTAAGCTATATTCTCCCCAAAAAATACTATAGAACAACAATTTTTCTACCATCTTTTCATCTCACATCTCACTTGTGAAAAAAAAATGCACATATTCACCAGATCATGCTTACGCGCGATCTAAAAGCCAACCATGTAAAAAATAATATCGGTGCGCTCTGAAAATCCTTCGATCTAAAGGAGCCCTTATCGAGATAAGAAAATATTTTGTCTTTCTTATTTTTTTCCATTTAAAATGCGAGCGAGGGAACAGAATGGACAAGTGAAAAAAGAAGAGAAAGGGGGTGATGGATGAAATTGTCAAAAGAGGTTTTTTTTTTTTTTGCAGTGACGTGACGAAGGTCGGAGCAAGAATTTGCAAAGGAAACCGCACAGCTTTTCTGTGTGTGTGTTTTTTTTTTACCATAGCACCCCTGCCCCCCAAACTTTTTGTTCCAGTTTTAACCCTTTTACCCCCGGATGGTAAAACCCGGATGCATGGATGGAGGGTCCAATCCGACCAGACAGATTTGTGCAAATGTTTACAGTGCCTTTTGCTGTGGGCTACCCAATCTAGTTTCACTTTTCCATGTAAAAACAAGTACTACATTATATCAGTATAAGTAATAAAAGTACATAATTGAAGGGCATGCATGAAAATAGTTCTGAAAATATCTGCTACTACTACCTCAGTGTAAAGTAAAAGATTCTTACTGTAACAAACCAATCTGGTACTGGTACTGTAAATTGTAATTTAGTGTAACGGCCATCTCTGCTGAATTAAAGGGAGGGGAAAAAAAAGAAAAGTGAGATCATGAAGTGGACATGTACTTACTGCTTGAAGAAAAGTTGTCAAAAACATAAAAATAATAAAGGAAAATAGTAGGGTGCTGTTTCTAAAAGCGGCACACATTTGGTACGGAGTACTTAGCCTTCTTTTTTTCAATCTTTTTCTCCGGTCAAAATTACGGTTAGGAGTAACTTTTTAGTGGAGTAATAACTCCCCCATCTTTATTCGCCAAAAAAAAACTTTTGTCTTATATCAGCCGGAGCCGGTGGCCGCTCCCTCTTCCCTGGCTCTCACTGCTGCGACTGCTGTCCTTTTCGTTGATTCCCCTCCTCTAGGCACAAACCATGATCACATTGATCACATTGCCCCCCGTTTATCGACACACTTTATTGCCAAGAAAAATCAAATTTAGTTTCTTTCAAACATCGGAATTTCACATGACTTTTACAAATAAGCTGTTTAACCTCTTTGAGTCGTACAAAATTTCTCCATTCTAAAGGAGTCCTAAACTCAATTCCCTCCATCTCAATTTCTTAGAACGTACTTATCTTGTTATGGTGGAGGGTATTGGTTAGCGCAATTGGAATGATCATTCTAAAGGAGTCCTAAACTCAATTCCCTCAATCAAATTTAGTTTTTCTCTTTCCATCATATAGATTTCATACACCGCCGTTAAACGTATAGTAAGGATGACTATGTTTACCCCCGTGGAATCACAAATTTTGCATAGTAGAGTACTGTTACAAAGCATCTCCACACCAAATGGATGAAGGCGGCTTACTTGCCCATGATGCAATGCAACTCAACCAAAAACATTTCATGTGCAAACCAAAAATGAATACTCCCTCCGCCCCATAATATAAGGGATTTTGAGTTTTTACTTGTACTGTTTGACCACTCCTCTTATTCAAAAATTTTTGGAATTATTATTTATCTTTTTTGACTTACTTTATTATCCAAATTACTTTAAACACAATTTTTCGTTTTTTATATTTACACAAATTTTTTGAATAAGACGAGTGGTCAAATAGTGCAAGCAAAAAACTCCAAATCCTTTATATTATGGGACGGAGGGAGTATAACCGATGTAGCCAAACCGGTGGCTTGTCGTGTACTATTGTATCTGTATATGAGCAGCTAGCGGAAACAGATTTGGGAAATTCTCCTTGAGTTCGTGCCCTGCCGGAAAACCCAATATTTGGCCCCCCCCCGGAAACCATACTACTACTACAGGATGGTTCAGAAATTAGGCCGGTTTGCAGCAGCAGGAGTACAGTGCCAACACAAACAACAACTGTTTGGTTGCTTGCTGCTTCTGCATCTTCTTCTGCTGCTGCTACATGATGCGTGAGCAGATAGGTCGAGCAGATGATATAGCTGGATGAAACTGGAACAAGAACAATAGTAGTATAAATGGCATTTGTATCACTGCATTTGCAATGCTTGCATTGCTGGCATCTCATCTGCTCGTCTCCTTCCTTTTATCGCCTCGTGCCATGGCCATTCAGGATTCAGGATTCAGGAACCCTGAAACTTGCTACTGCCACGAATGACAAATTAATCACTTTCCACGGTTCTGAACTCTGAAGGTCATCAAGACTCAAGTACTATGTGGTAGATTTTTTTTTTTTAGTTTTTCTTGCTTTTGATCGAAACAGTCAAGCAACGCGTGTGTACGAGCAGCCCACATGGATCAACTAATCACTGACAAAAAAGTTGGGAGAAAAAAATGCAGAGTTTTGACTACGCTGTACTACCCTTCACATTTGAAGTTAGTTCAGCATCATCATCTCATCCAGGCTACTACACTACTTCTTCACCTGCCTCCTCATAATTTTGGTCCCGGGCAGAAGAAGAAGAGATCAACAAGAGAAGATAAATAATCGAGAGATCTGGAGATATCTCTGCCTGCATGCATCTTCCACACTTGCTCAGTTCCACTGGCCAGCTTTATGTTCTCTGCATACAATACAACTACTCCTCTTCCCTTTATTACTTCTGCTACAATGTGACAGCCTCATCTTTTTCTCATATATGCTAGAATTTATTTGCCAAAATTTAAATTTTAAACCTTAAATTAAGAGTTTTAAGGAGTTTATTTTGGAATTTTTTTATCATTGTTTAATTTCCATCCTTTGTTTTTAGATCGTTAAGAACACGTATATAAAAGTTTTATTCACAAATTATTTTTCATTTGTAAATTTATCGTTTCGTTTTTTCCTCCGATATGTTAAACGATGGGACAAACCGTCTGTCTATGTTCATTATATTAGGATGTACCAAATACACCTAAAATCTCTTATATTATATTATGGGACGGAGGGAGTAGCACATTAGCACAAGTACATGAGAGACTTGAGAGAGTGAATCTGGCTGGCCGGTGCTGTCTCCTGCTGTTTGTTTTGGCTTGTTTGTTCAGTTCAACGTCTTGAGGTAGTACTTGTAGTAGTAGTACATGTACATGTAGTAGAAATCAGAGAGAGAAAGGGAAAAAGGAGCAAAGAAAAGCATTCAAGGTTGTGTTTGTGTTTGTTTTGTTTTGTTGATAACGACAGTCAACTAATGACATCAACCTTTATTTCTCCTGTGTCATGCTGCCAGGGATGATGCTGCATGCATGCCGCTTTGATTCCTCACAAAAACGTCTCCACCACGACGACGGTTTAGCTTAGCTCAATCCTGAATGCTGCTTAAACGGCAGGTGCAAAATTAAAAGCTGATGACTCTGGTGGGAAACAGATGGGGATTTTTTTTCTTTTCTTATTAATTGGTTGTAGAAAAATAAACGAGGTAGTAAAAAATAATGTTGGATTAGGTTTATTATATTCCTGGTTGTGTTCGGATGGAGGAGATGGGAACCAATCTCATTGTGCACGGAAAATGGAACGATTTATTAGCGCCTGATTAATTAGGTATTAGCTATTTTTTTAAAAAAAATAGATCAATATGATGTTTTTAAACAACTTTCGTATAGAAACTTTTTTAAAAAAAAACACACCATTTAGTAGTTTGAAAAGTATGCACACGGAATACGAGGGAAAGGAGTTGGAACCTCTTGTGCCGAACACAAATAGCGGTTTAAAAGCTACTCCCTCAGTAAAAAACAATCTAAATGGAATAGAATGTGAGTACAATGAATTTGGACATAGGGCTATTCAGATTCATTGTACATTTATACTAGATTATATCACATCTCATTATAGGTTGTCTTTTTTTTTAACGAAACGAAGTAAGACTGAAAAATTAAAAATTGTAAAAAAAAATAGTCCAGATGAGTATCCATATTTTGGATACAGCTCATAAGCCAATAAGCAAACAACACAGTAGTAGTGCTACTTGTACTAGTGCGGGAAACAGACAGAGACTAATTAGGTGATTAACCGTCCGTGGTCAGGGTGCTGCCTTGAAATTTGAAAGAGAAGAGCTGTCTTGCACTGAGCAACAGGTTTTTGGTGTTTTTACATTATGGTTGTTTCTGCTACTGGAGATTCAAATGGCGCAAACTTCAAATACACCGCCTAGTGTATAGCAGTGTAGTTCGTCCCTTTTGTATTTGTTCCTAGCAAAGGTTCGTCCTTGTAAAGTGTATGGACGGTTTTTAAATTTGTTGTGATGTATAATCTAGGTCTCTAAACTATCAAAATACATATCTAAGTCCCAAAACTTGTCATAGTGTGTCATCTAGGTCCCAAATCACCACAACCTCTTTAGGATCCTACGTAGCGTTGATGTGGCATATGCCACACGGAATGACATGGCATCATTTTGACTGATAAATGGGTCTCGTTTAAATTGTTTTTCCTTTTTCTTTTTTTCTTCTTTTTTCCCTTTCTTCTTCTTTCTTTGTGACCCGAGCAGAAGAAAGAAAAAAAAGAAGAATGAGAAGAAAACAAAGAAAAAGAAAAAGAAAAGAAGAAAAAAAAGAAAATGACACGTCGCATCCATGTGGCATGCCACATCAGCGCCACGTAGGATCCTAGAGGGATGTGTCGATTTGGGACCTAGATGATACACTTTGACAAATTTTGTGACCTGGATATACATTTTGAGTGTTTAGGGACATATATAACACAACCCTACAAGTTTAAGGACCACCAGTGCACTTTACTCTTTTACAATAATTTTTTTTTAGATATTTGTTATGTATACTGACCACCTCTGTCTCAAGATGGGGATTTAAGCGGTGATTAAGTAAGTAGATGGAAATAATTAGAGAATGATTGAAATGAGACCTTATGTGTAAGAAACGAGGTGTTGTAATTTGTTGAGATGAACGTGGAGGTGAAGAAACTCTGAAATTATATTCTGAAACTGAGGAAGTACCTTAATTCTTATTTAGTTGTTGTTTTGAATATTGACATAATCTCCAATGCATTATTATTTTTTAATTATATAGTTATAAAGTCTATAAATCTACTAATGTCATTTTCATATATTAAATCATAATAATTCTTTACTTTATTAATGATAAAAGATTTTGAGATTTAACTATACGCAATGTTGTTGGTGTCATCTTTTTTATACCTCAACATTGGAATACTGAAAATTAATTGGAGCCTTTTTGAAATTTTAATGTTGGAGATTTGGACATGTGCGGCGCCACGTACACCATCTCTCTTTCTCTGGGCGATGTAATCATCGATGCTTAAAACGTCATTAAAATTCGCATTAACCTTTTTGGGGGGCATCTTTTGCCTTTTCGGGGGTCAAAAATGTCTGCCTAAATCGTGCCCAATTGTTCCCGTTGCTTCCTGGTACACCGTTCATCTGTCTCTTTCTCTTTCCTGCGATCTCTATGATTCCATTCCGTTGCTATTTTACAAATCCAATCGGCATATCCCCCCCCCCCCCCCCCCGCCCCCTTTTTTATCGGTGGTGATTTTTACAGGTTCTGATATCTCTCTTTCCTAGAAATGGATGTGGGATTCTGTTAGGTTTGATGATGGATTTCACATTCTGTCTGTACTTTTAGTATACCTTTGTAATCCTGCAATTGATAATCGTTCTACAGTAGCTACTAGTATTTCCTCCCGTTATAAATATTTAAAGTTAAAACAAAACTCAGTTAAACTTTTGAAAAAAAATTAAGACCCATGTGTAACGTTATTCAATACAGGGAGTTAATAATCACATTTCCGGGAAAAAAAAGAGAGGCTAATGTTGGGGGTAATCCTAATGGGCGTGTGATCGCTCCCTCCCCTCCCAAGTGATCACCTGCCCCTCCCCTTCTTCTCTTACTATTGCACCATACAAATTTGAATTAAAATTTAAATTTGAAATGGATATGTAAACTTTTTACTTATAAACTTTGGGTCTATAAACTAATATTTGAATTCAAATTCAAATTTGAAACGGGTATGTAAACTTTTGACCTATAAACTTTGGGTCTATAAACTAATATTTGAATTTAAATTCAAATTTGAATCGGGTATGTAAACTTTTGACCTATAAACTTTGGGTCTATAAACTTTAGGTGTATAAACTTTAGATGTATAGAAATACTATATATAGAAAATATTTGAATTCAAATTCAAATTTGAACGGATATAATTCAAATTCAAATTTGAATCAGGTATGTAAACTTTTGACTTATAAACTTTGGGTCTATAAACTTTAGATGTATAGAAATACTATATATAGAAAATATTTGAATTCAAATTCAAATTTGAACGGATATAATTCAAATTCAAATTTGAATCGGGTATGTAAACTTTTGACTTATAAACTTTGGGTCTATAAACTTTAGGTGTATAAACTTTAGATGCATAAAAATACTATATATAGAAAATATTTGAATTCAAATTCAAATTTAATCGGGTATGTAAACTTTTGACTTATAAACTTTAGGTCTATAAATTTTAGATGCATAGAAATACTATATAAAAAAATTTGAATTCAAATTCAAATTTGAATCGGATATATAAACTTTTGACTTATAAACTTTTGGTCTCTAAACTTTAGATGTGTAAACTTGAGGTGTATAAACTTTAGGTGCATAAATTTACTAAAATAGGAAAGTAATGCGGTGCCAAAAAAGGAAACCAGGTAGAGGGAGGGAGGGGGCCAGGGGGGAGGGGGATTGATCGCTACCCCTGTCCCCAGGCGATCGATCGCCGATTAGCACTTTCGTAATGTTGGCCAGAGTAGAAAAGAATGTACTCCCTCCGGTTCCATACTAATTGACGTTTTAAACAAGATTGAGGTCAAACTTTTATAACTTTGACCATCAATAACTTTAAAAATATATAGTTTAGAGGAACTAGAACAACATATATAGATTTGTCTTTTAAAGTACTATAATAAAATTAAACATGCATTTATTTATTATATATATTATAATAGAAAAGTAAGATCAAAGATGTATCTTGTAGAACGTATCATGGTTCAAAACGTCAATTAAAATGGAACCAGAAGGAGTAGACATTCAGCATAATCTACAATAGGACCCCGGCCCTCAGAGAATGGCAAATTACATTGAGATCCTTAAGATAAGTTAGAAAGGATTCCAAAATAAAATGAAAAGGCAATCCAACCCCTAATATGATTCTTCTTATGTTCCGTTGACCAAGATGATAAAGCCGATGGTGGCGATGGTGAAAGCGAGGTTCACTAGAGAAGATAGTACCCAACCACGAACCCCAAACAGGGGATTCTCAAAAGTGGAGATTGAAGCGGACCTGACGAAAAGAGAAATGTCAGTTTAACCTTGAAGATGCTCCATGACAGAAAAAAAAAGGAACCAAGTTGGAAACAGCAAACTCGCCGAAGTGGATATGAATGGTCGCCGCCACCTTGTCATTGTGAAGGGAGCAGACCTCACACCATAGGGTATATCTTGCACATGTCAACCCAAACACTAGCGTAGAACCCGTAGCAATCATTCAAACAAGATAAGGCGAAGCAAGGTCCTATTGATTCAAAGCTTAATCCAGCCATGAAAGGCAACACCAGGACAAAGAAGACGGGTGTTAGCATTTCATTTGATGTATAGAGAAAGTAAGGCCATTCATAGTGCAAGCTATGGGACCCATACCCTTAGCCTCAAAACTTGGCCCAAAGACACCCATCCCACGGTGCAAGCACTCATAGTCAGGGTACCAATCCCACAGCCGGTGGACCCCACGAAAAGGCATCGAGGCATCGAGTACTACTTCATCGCCTCCACTTTCCCAAACAGCTCTCGCCTCCTCTCCTCGAGTACTACTCACGCTGCCTCGCCTCCTTCTCCTCCTTCACCGCGACGCCGACGGGAAGCCGCGGCGAGGAGGCGTCCCGGCGGCGGCGGGAAGCGTCCCCGGGGTGTTCCTGCATGGGCCGCTGACGAGATGGGTAGGAGGAAGGAGGCGGTGGATGCCGTTCTTGTTCTTTTTTGTTTGTTTTTGTTCTTTGGGTTCTTGATTTGTCTGCACCACCTTGATTTCTTTGGGTTCTTGATTTGTTTCCCCACCTTGATTTCTTTCGGTTCTTGATTAACAGGCGTGGATTTGATTGGGGAAATCTTGGGATATCGGTGGAGCGAACGAATCGGTGGCAGGAGGAGGAGATTAGCTGCGGCGGGAGAGGATTTTTGAGGGTGAATTGGGGATTTCGCGATGGGAATTCGGCGCGAGGGTACAACGTGTCTGGGTCACGCGCTCCACAGCGTACGGAACTTGCCGCGCGTGGACTCGCTGCGAGAAAGAATCACATGGCTTTGCTTGGGGCCGAGGAGCTCTGCTAGGGCGCGTGACCTTGCTCCACGCAAGCACAAATCCTCACTGGCGCGGTGTAGCACCGGTCCACGTCACCGTACTGTGAGAGGCCTAACCAGTACGAGATAAAGTCAACGTACAATAAGATAAACCTAACGATAACATAGTAATTCCGCAAAACACCCCCCCCCAACCCCCCCCCCCTCCCCTGCGCGCTCGTCGTGTAGGTGGTGGCTACCAGAGATGAAAGGGAACAGGGGAAAGGTGAAGGAGAAGGAGAATTGCTTGTTTTCCCGTCACTCACTACCCAATCGACAGAGAGGGCAGATCTCAAGGCCATACTTAAGAAAAGAGTATGTATAGATTTCCCTTGAAAGCGTTTTACAACAACACTTTCATCCAATAATTTGACGTTCGTGGCGCTAGTTGCAACTACAACAATGTCAAGAGATAGTATTATTGCCTCATACTACGTATAATTTTTTAAACTTACTTATGGTAGTATAACTTATGATCAAAGTTGCAATAGTTTAACCGAGTTTTCTCTTTGAATACCAAATACAGTACTATTTCTAATTGAAGGGAGTATTATTACCATGTTTGCCGTTGGCTTTTAAACCCTGCCTCTTTCGTTTATCCAAGTCCACATGATACTCCTCCTACTACTACTACTGACCGTTACGATGCCCCCAGCATAATCTGAAAATTATTTTAAAAAATAGTACTCCACACGCATCGATCCATTGGTGTTTGTTTACCACAAGTGCTTCATCGGCAACGATATCCTTTTGGGTGAATTTGGGGTTGTAGCCATTGTAGGTAGCAATCATCATCTTGCATGGAGCTAGCAATAGCCTTATAGGCCTCTGGCTGGCGTCCCTAGTAGTAAGGAAAAGCTTTCAAGGAACTGCAGTAAACAGTTGATGATATCCTGGCTGGCTGAAGTGGAGTGATTTTTTTCCTTTCTCCAGTCATCTCCATCTGGAATCCCCGAAACGCCCATGCCCGCCCTTTGTGCGACTGTGTACTACCTGGCCCCCTTCAATGAAGCCTCTCCAAAACTGTGTCACCGCGTGTACTAGATGGGTAGATGCAGTGTACAATTTGTTTTCTTGTACTAAATCAGCGTGGAGTTTTAAGAAAAAGTTTAAAATTAACTTCTAGTAAACGGTAAAAGTGTACTAGTTACTACTCCGTATATCTGTGTTCGTTGTTGTACGTTGGGAATACATATCTGTGCACAGAAAACGGAGCAGTTCATTTACAGGTAATTAATTAAGTATTAGCTATTTTTAAAAAAATAGATCAATATGATTTTTATGTAACTTTCGTGTATAAACTTTTTTAAAAAAAACACACCGTTCAGTAGTTTAAAAAGAATACACGCGGAACACGAGGGAGAGGAGTTGGGAACACAGTAGGCCAAACACAACCTTAAGTCTCGTTCTTTTCATTAAGAGCACATATATCTCAATCAAACTATTGCAAAACTATAGATTTAATATGTTCCATCATAAAACTACATAATTAACGTCAGTTTTTATCACAAAATTACTTATTTAAGATTAAGTGCCACAAAACTACAAATTGAATACCAAATTTATCACTATATGTTTAATGTTAATTTAATCATAAAACTATAACGTTTATGCTTCAATATAACGGTACTACAAGAGATTTAAACCAAAAAACTATAGTTTTGTGATAACTTCAACATTAAATCTGTAGTTTTAGGATACTTAGCTATAAATCTATAATTTCATGATAAATTGATGTTAAATCTATAGTATACAATATCTTATATCTATATTTTTTGATAGTTTAGTTAAAGTATCCATAGTTTTATAAAATATTCTCTTAAATTATTCATTGGATTATTGAAATGGATTCTCCGTGCTTCAGAAAATACGTTTTCTCACAATGTTGTTTTTATTGCATTACTTGAACCACTTATTTAGTTATTTTAATCTATTTATTTTTTAAAAAAATAATATTCAATTTATCCCTAAAGTCAAGTAGATAATCATGATAATAATTCACTTAAATAATCTAAATCCAACAGGGGCTTAATTAGAAAATATTTGGAATTAGTAGTACATGTCAAATGAGTAGAGAGAGAGAGAGAGAGAGAGCGCGCGCGCAACAAGTTGCGGTGGTTGTGCTAAAGGGACGCGCAAAAAGAAGCAAGATACCATGAGAAAGCGTTTCCATATACAGCAACCAGTAGCTTTGGGGTCAGGGAAAAGGTGCAGGCTAACACACAACACAATCTCCTCTTGTACCACAGTTGTGATTGGTCTACATTATTTCACCGTATCCATACCATGCATTCGCATGCATGCATGCATGCATGCATGGCACACCCAATCACAGAATACAAGAGATGAAGAAGTGGGAGTATTCAATTTCAGGACCAAATCCCCGGTATTCATGGCCGGCGATCGCAAAAGACAGAAGTAATAAAAGAGGAGCAAAAGTGTGCTTGCACCACTCCATGTGTGATGAAGAAAGCAAGGAGGAGCAGTCTTTTGGCAGGTAAAGAGAAGAGAGTACGCCCTCTATCAGGAAAAAAAAACTTAACCTATAAGAGATTATTATCTCTCTTATTACAATGAATCTAAATAATAAGAAAATTATATTCTTTACTATGAGTAAGTCATATATCTTTCTAGATTAAGTTTTTTTTGAAAGGAGGGAGTAGGAGTATTCCCTCCGTCCAAAATATATATCTTTCTAGATTAAGTTTTTTTGAAACGAATTTTTAGCTTCGAACCTAGACACACGTATATCTAGATTCGTAAGAAGGATTGGTCTTATTTTGGTACGAAGGAGGTACTATATAACATATCATAATACTTTTATTCATGGAATATTAGGTTTTTATATTTTAGAATAAAAAGTACTCCCTCCGTCCCATAATAGGTGACGTTTTTGACTTTTTATTTGCAACATTTGATCATTCGTTTTATTTAAAAAATTAGTACAAATATAAAAAAAGATAAGTCATATATAAAGTACTTTTGATAATAAAGCAATTGACAAACAAAATAAATAATAATTTCAAAAAATTTTGAATAAGACGAATGATCAAATATTGACAAGTAAAAACTCAAAAAGACAAGTAATATAGGAGGGAGACAGTAGAAAGAAAAAGAAAGGAAGAGGAGAGAAAAATGGCACAACACAAGGAACAATTTATGTCACGTATACAGTCATGCAGGTGTGATGGGTGGTTGTTACCCGTGGATAGATGAGAAGATGGATGTGTGTACACCTACAGCAGGGGCGTGGGTGGTGGCTAGCTAGGCCAGTACTTTTGGTTAAAGATTTGACAGGGCTAAATGGGCAGAGGTTAGGTTCCTGCGCTGCGCTGCAACACGCCACTGGCGCCTAGTAGCAGTAGGAGTATCTCTATTATTGCGGGTGTCAGGGAGACAGCAAAGCAACTTGCTCCCTCCTTTCCCCTCAACTGTTCCCCCCCCCCCCCCCCCCCCACCCCCTTTCCTTCTCCCCCCCTCTTCTTGCCCTCATTTATTGCCTCCTTTCTCTCTGCACTTTATACATTATATATTTTCTAAAGAAACTTAATCTCTCCGTTCCAAAAAAAATCCAATTATGTGTCCAGGTTTAAACCCAGAATTGAGTTTTTTTGACAAAGAGAGTAGATCTAAAAAAAATTATTAAAAATATGAATTATTTTAACGACGCCAACGTTATTAGTGTAGTGGCTTTCGATTATTGTAAATAGACTCTTTCTAGAAAATATTATAAATAAGTCCTTCATGTTTCTGCGAAAAAAAAGGTCATTCAAGTTGATGTTATTGATACTGACCACCTTTATACTAGTGATTTATTTTCCACCGAGAGGATAGGGGAACAATGTTAATGTGGTTGGCACTGTCACGTTTGACGCCATGAAAAAGGGTTTATTTATCGAATAAGGTTTATGAAAGGCCTATTTATAAAATAAATTTTTGAAAAGACCAACAAATTTAAAAAAATCCAGCCGTTTTTCTTTTGTGTTTTCTTCTTTTCTCCTTGGAGTAGTAAAATATCTTGTGAAGATTAAAATAATCATTATTGTGACTCAAAGACAATAGTTCTAAGAGCAGGTACAATAGCAGACTATTAGCCAGCTATAAATATATTTTAGTGAGATAAAAGATGAGAGAGAAGAGCAGCGGGTTATAGATCTGTAGCCAGCTGCAGCACGGGTTTCAAGATACAGTGTGTGTATGACAGGTGGGACCATATATTAATAGTATAGTAAACAACTATTTTATGAATTGACTATTAGATTGGCTATAAATGAATTGGAGCTGGTACTAGGCTATACTATTAAACTTGCTCTAACTAGTACTCCCTCCGTCCCTAAATATTTGACGCATTGACTTTTTTAAACATGTTTGACCGTTCGTCTTATTTAAAAATTTTTGTGAATATTATTTAAAAACTTTAGTAGTATAGTATATATAACAATAAATCAAATGATAGGAAAAGAATTAATAATTACTTAAATTTTTTAAACAAAACAAACGATAAAATATGTTTTAAAAAGTCAATGACGTCAAATATTTAGAGATGGAGAGAGTACTCCAGTGTACAGTACAGTCTACAGTCTCCAGGAACGGAGAGGGGGCGACCGTTACGGGCACCGACCGAGACGACCCGGCGAAAGGCGACAAAAGGTGTGTGGGTCCCACCCACTGACAAGACCCGCGCACGCACACACGCTCAGGCGCCAGCTTTTTCCGACCGAGCTGGCACGTGCGGGGGGGGGCACACACCACCCCACCTAACGCCGTCAACGTAAATCTCCACCTCTCCTCTGCTTACTGTACAATGAACCAGTACTCCACTCTAACGGCGCCGTTATGTTGTTGTCGCGTAGCATGGCGGGAAAGGAAAGGCGCGGACCCGTCGCGTCCGAGATGTGGTGTGCGGGTTACGAGGCCACACGTGTGGGTGGGTGGGGTGGTGGGGCCACGTGGACGGCCCAGACTGGACGTGGACGGCCGTGATGCGGGCCCGTCTCGTCTCTCTCGGGGAGGATCGGGCTTGCAGGATTCGATCGGGTCGGGTCGGGTCACCTGTTGGGCTGTGGGCCCCACCTGGCACTGACTGCGTGGTTTTTTTTTTGCTCCTCTTTTTCAACGGGGCTGCTTGTCCTGCCGGTCCACTTGTTGCAATCCTGCTCCTCATGCTACGTGGTAACTACAAAAATAGAGGTAACTTTTTGTCAAAAAAAAGGAGTTGGATTAAAAATTAGTGCATTTTTCAGCTAAAAATATTTAGGTTGTGTTTAGATCTAGATGTGTAAAGTCTTAACGTGTCACATCGGATATGCGAACACACATTTGAAGTATTAAACGTAAACTAATTACAAAACAAATTACAGAATCCGCCTGTGAACTGCGATACGAATTTATTAAGCCTAATTAATTCGTCATTAGTAAATATTTATTGTAGCACCACATTGTCAGATCATGGAGCAATTAGGCTTAAAAGATTCGTCTCGCAATTTACACGCAATCTGTGTAATTAGTTATTCTTTTCGTTTATATTTAATACCCCGTGCATGTGTTTAAACATTCGATGTGACAGAATGAAAAATTTTGCCAGGGATCTAAACAGGGTATGTGAAAGAGTTTATGACCCATTACCACCACTATGTACAACAATAAGAGGAGCCTCGCTCGCATACGGGTTGGGCTAACATGAGAGGGAACTGGGGTGGATCAGCCACGTATGTGTCCGGGCATATATATATATATATATATATGCCCCGATCGACAGTGAGGGACGGGGAATAATCCCTCCGGCATGAAAAACGGAGCAGGCCATTAGCATGGATTAATTAAGTATTAGCTATTTTTTTTTCAAAAAATGGATCAATATGAATTTTTTAAGCAACTTTTATATATAAACTCTTTTATAAAAAAACACAACATTTAACAGTTTGGGAAGTGTGCGCGCGAAAAACGAGGTGGCGGGAGCAGTTGCCCGCGGGAACGAGCGCACCCATATACCTAGGGTGGCATGTTTGGATCCATGGATTAATTCAAGGCTAAAAGGTGGAGAGAGGGTAGAAAGAGATGAGAGAGAGAGGGAGAGAGATATGCTTTTTGATGGTCCTCACACAAAATTAGCCCCATTAGCATCTTTTGGAGGGGCTAATGTTTTGAGCGGGACTAATTCACTTTAGTCCTAAATTAGCCCACATGTTTGGATCCTTGGAGGCTAAAAGGTGGGGGCTAATAATTAGCCCATGGAACCAAACAGAGCCTAGTTCAAACCTGAAAAACAATAAGGATTAAGTAAGATAATGATTAATTAAAATATAATTATTACTATAAATTTGAAAGGAATTTATTTGATTTTTAGAGCAACTTTATATTAATAGCTTCCGTATGTTATGCACCATTTAGCAGATCGAGGTAGAATATCTGAATATGCATCTCAATCATAAAAGAGCAGGAGTTTAATGCATCAGATCACCTACAACTAATTTAACTAATCGTATGCGCATGCCTGCACGCATACCACGACGTACATATGCATGAATATTGAATTGATGTTCACCTAAGTGATATGGCTATACTACAAATCGGGGAAAAATTAATGTAGTGGCTAGTTTGTGATTCTCCTCCTCCACACTGGTGGAGAAATACTTTTTAGTCTCGGTTCGTAACCCCCTGTAGTCCCGGTTTTCCAACCGTGACTATAAATCCGGGACTAAAGATCGCTATTTTTAGTCCCGGTTCAAATAACTGGGACTAAAAATCAATCTTTAGTCCCGGTTGATAACACCAACTGGGACTAAAGATATTTTTTCTTTTTTTTTTCTGTTTTTAATATTGAATATTGATTTCACACCATCCCCTCCCATATCCAAATCATCACATATTACAGAACATCTCCAAATCCTCAAACAAATCATCTCCAAATACATCACAAACTCTTAAAAAAATTACATCACAGGATTCTAAAAAATTCATCACAGATTCACATCTCACACAAAAATACATCACAGATTCACATCTCAAAAAAAAAAGAAAAAAAATCCGGCTGGCGGCCACTGCCGCCTCCCCTCCTCCCCTCCGTGCCGGCCGGCTGGCACCGCGCCGGTCGCCGCCGCCTCCACGCGGCCCCCGGCGCCGCCGCCGCCACGCGGCCTCCCGTGCCGCCGCGCCGGCCGCCCGCCGCCGCACAGGCCGCCTCCGCGCCGGCCGCCTGCCCTGTGGTGAAGGAAAAAAGGAAGGAGAGGAGGGGAGTTAGAGATAAGAAGTTAGAGAGGAAAAAAAGAGATAGAGGGAGGAGTTTGTTTTGTGGACGAGAAAAGAGGATCGGTACTCTGGATTATATAGTGTGTTTTGATTTTTATTCCCGGTTAGTAACACCAACCGGGACTAAAAATAGGTTTTTAGTCCCGGTTGGTGTTACTAACCGGGACTAAAGATCATAGGGCCCTGACACGGCCTGACATGGAATCAATCGGGACTAAAAATGAACTTTAGTCCCGGTTGGAGTTACCAACCGAGACTAAAAATGATTCAACCGGGACTAAAAATAATTTTTAGTCCCAGTTTTTAATGGAACCGGAACTATTGTAGATTTGGATCGACCGACGAAAAATGGTTTTCCTATCAGTGCCATGTATATGTGCAGTAGATGTGCTTGTTTTCGTTTGCAGATGTGATCGATCGATTTGGATCTAACGGTACACGGATTGATCGAGCAGAGACACAACGACACTGTGTGTGTTTATGTACTAGACGACGACGACGACATCGATCGATCGATCCGGACGTTACGGCCTAGCGCAGCCATTGTTGAATTGAACAGTCTAAACTACAGTAGTAAAGCTACACCCAAATTAATTGCTAGGACGAGCGTGCGTATGCACGTGCATTTTACTGCTGGCTATACTTCCTCTTCCCCATAATAAATTTATTTTTTTCCTCTCATTTATCTGAAAATAAGTTCATTTTTATATAACCATTGAATCAGAGTTTGTAAAAGTAGGAAATAATTATATTGGAGTAGATAGTGTAGAATAGTTACATTGAAATTTGATAAAGCGGAGATGTATTCTAGGTGTTTTGTATTGGTCTATGTGGTACGAGGGAAAAATAAACTTATTCAGGAGTATTTCTTCAGCCTCACGTGACGAATTAAACGGAGCATATGCTAAGTAGGAACGTAATATCAAGCATGAATCTAAATTAGGTGAAATCTAGTGTAAAATGGACCATACGTCGCACCAATACGCTAAGTAAAATGGACACGGAATCATATAAATCAGAAAATGGGGGCTAGCCGTAGCCGACGACATGGTTAGCTAAGATATTGAAAGGATCGAGAGATTATAATCGTTCGTAGTACAAAATCAATCCGGTAAAGCCAACTGTTAAATTAAGCGGAAGAGAATCAATATGACTCAGGTTGCGTTCTTTTCTCCAACAAGAGTTGGATAAAATTTTGGATACTCGTGACATGTTTTTCAAACTGCTAAACGGTGCATTTCGTACGAAAAATTTATATATGAAAGTTGCTCTAAAATATTAGATTAATTAATCCATTTTTCAAGTTTGTAATAATTAAAACTCAATTAATCACACATTATTATCACATCGTTTTTACGTGAAATACTTAATTTTTATCTTCATCTTCATCTTCGGAAGATTCAAACACTATCTTAGTACAATTTATACGCACGTATCCTGTTTAAAACACACATACTGTATATAGACAAATTAGTCGAAAGTAACGTAACGTCTGAGAAAGAGGAGAAAAAACAAACAACCCAGCCCCATCAAACACATACTAGCAAACAAAGAGAACTGTTAAATTAAGCCGCATAATTAGCGCTTGATTTTTCTAGTACTGTTTTTCTTCGTACTTCTTTTTTTCAAAATATAAGAACATAAAATCAAATGAGAAATTTTTTATTACTATGATTTTGGATAGACAACCTGTCCAGAACTCTTATATTCGTAGATAGAAATGTTTTATTCGGTTCTAGATTCTTATATATTTTTAGATGAAAAAAGTAGTACTACGTACTTCATCCGTTAAGAAAACCTAATTCTAAGTATAAGTCTAGACATTATATTAGATATTCAAATTTATAATTGGTTTTTTTTCATGAGGGAGTAAATCCAAATTAAGCGAGCACTCAACATCACATCACATCAACCTCGGATTACCCTGTCCTCCAATTCGCGCACGTGATCGAGCAGATTACTGTCACTGGCCGAGTGGCTTCAATAATTAAATCCGCTTAGGTTATATAATTGTATTATATGACTGTATGAGTCATGAACACGTACGACAAATTAAAGGCTTGCCATCACAGATGCACGTACGGTAACAGTGCCTTTTCCTTTAGTAGGACACATGCACATTTACTTAATTAATCACACGTCGGACGGTCGGAACGGGAAGATCGTCAAGAAGGTGCACAAGTTTAACTTGTCTAGCAGACAGGAAAGAAAACAGTCGTAAACTATCGGAATTGGTAGCATCTCTTCGAAAACGATCATCGGCCGGTAATTGATCATATTTACCATTTAAACTACTCAGTGTCAACATTAATATGATGCAGAAAAATATAGAAAAAATAAAATTTAAAAATAGCCAAAAACGGTATGATCAAAAACAGTATCTCTTATACGGAAATGACGCTCAGTTGATCAGGAATTTCCGTACACGACCATTTTTTTTTACCGACCTTCAGTCATCCTAGTTTCATCAATCACTATCTTTAGCTATCCACTTGAGGATAACTAAAGATAATCCTAGCTCCGTTTCATATTATAAATTATTTTTATTTTCTATTTAATTTTTTTAAAAATTGATTAAGGTTATAAAGAATATAGCAACAATTTTAATACAAGACAAACATACTATCAAAATATATTCAATTATATTCAATGTTACATATAACAAAACTAATTAGTGTCATAGATGTTGCTAAATTTTTATATACGTATCAAATCTAAAGTAGTTTAACAGAAAAAATCAAAACGATCTATAATATGAAACGGGGAAACGGGGGAAGTATGCCTCTGCTCTAGTTAACACAGTAGGCTTGGCGAAATATAGATGGTAGGTAGATAATTTTAGGCTTTAAAAATGAATACCAAATGCTATTTTTAGAATTCCGTAGCAATGGACAGACAAATCAGCTAGTATTTTATATTTTGCAACAAGAGAGTATACTAATTTATTGTTGGTCGGTCTCTCAGTTAATAGTTCGAGAGACCCAATCATGAGGGTATGGGGTACACTCTGTATCTACTCGTGCATGTTCATAACGATATCTCACACGCTAAACCTAAAACCTCTGATCATGAGGGTATACGTATGATTTACATGTACGATCATTGTACGATTGCTAACATGTTAAATGTTATGTGTTGCTTCGTTAGAAACGGCCAAAAAAATGCCATGGGATTTGACTGGCAGATGTTACGTCGTACAAGTATCGTACGCAAATAATCGTGCGTATAGCAGCTCTCTAAAACCTCCTCCCAAATAAATCCTGACACGACCAACTAATCCTCGCGTAAGCACAACGTTGCAAGGGATCCGATCGATCGAATGACATTTAATTTCCATGGCTCATTGCAAGAGATCCCTCATGTCTCCGTCCTCAGCCTGGTCATTTATCGGCGGTTTTAATTGGCTTCCCCAAAGCTCCGATCAGTATCTAAGTTCCACAACAATTATCACATAATTATGCTTAGGATAAGGTGTTTTAATTCATATACTTTTGAGATAAATTGGAAACTCGCGTTCGTGTGTTAACATTAATTGTATTTCAGTTTGTTAACTGCACCTCTTGGATCGACCTCGGAATCTAAGCTGTCGAACTCTAGAGATCAGTAGAACTAATTTGACAGATTCGAAGAAATAGTCATAGTCGATGACATACTACTACTGTATAAGAATGATAACAAAGTGAGAACAATAATAACGTACTCCGTAACAAAATAAACTAAACTGTAGATTTTAAAATTTATTTTAAAATAAACTACGGAATACTAACTCTTAGTACCTTCTTAGATACCACCAATCCGTAAATCGAGAAATTTTATTCTGTAGATACGTACTTTTTACCTATCCACTAAATTTTTTCTCCTTTTAAATTCGCCATCAGATAGTAGGGTTTGAGTTTTTTAGACATAGGGATATAAATTGTTAACCGTAGGAGTACTAATTAATTAGCAGGCTGCTGCAACGTTTGCACGGGGTGTGATCGATTCGACGGCTTCAGATCATTTCGCCGCGGCTTCCAGCTTGGAGCGTGCATGCATGTGTACATGAGCTACATGGTGACTGTCATATGCGAGATGAACGGCATATTTCGAGAAGCTTTCGACAGATGCTGGTTTTCTTTTTTTCAGAAACAGAAACTCTTCTAAATAATTCGTTCAAAAAGAAACTCTTCTAAATAGGACAGTCTTCTCGTTCAGTTTCTTTCAGCATCTAGTTTATTGTATAATTCAGAAAATAAATCAGTAGTTAGAAACGGAAAACCCAGTTTTTTTTCTAATTAGAGCTGAAATCCGGTTGGCGACAGGGCATGAGTGTTGTCGCTTTCATGTTGTTAATTACACGCAGCTCTGCTAATCGCGATTGATTAGATAGCCGAAAGCGATGTACTCCTCTTCCACGTTCTCTAGTTCGGCGCTGTTTATGGAACAGAATGTGAACGAATCCCTTGGCTGTATTAGGCGGATTAAACTACTAGTAGTACTAATCAATCTGATTACTCTAATCTAATCTCGCCTGATCGTTCGTGTTACAGTTCCCCTACAAGTTAATTAGCTACTGCTACCTCCGTCCCAAAATAAGTGCAGCCATAGATATCCGTGTCCAGCGTTTTGACCGTCCGTCTTATTTGAAAATTTTATGAAAAAATCTAATAACAATAAAAATACTAATCATAATTATTTTTCAAATAAGACGAACGGTCAAATGTTAAGTATGAACAGTTAAAACTACACTTTTTGGGACGGAGGGAGTACTAATCTAGAGTTATACTCCTAGGAGTGGAGGTGGAGCAGTGGCGCGTGGAGATTCGTGCGGTGGCCGACAGGGTGACGGACAGCGGGGCCCACGGGCCGAGGGCGCCCGTGCGGCGAGCCAGGCCAGGCCAGGCTTTGGGCGCACGTGTGGGGGGTTGGACTTTTGGCGACCCCTCCGTGGGCCGTCTCTCCCGCCACGTGGCCCAGCCGCCTCTGCTCCTGCTCCTGCTCCGCACCCGTGCGCGCGCGCAACCCGACGCACCCACGCGCACACACTTGTGGTTTGGTTTGGCCGGCGTGGGTCCCACCCTGTCCTTTTTCCTTTTTAAAAGAGAAAATGTTGAAATGGACTCACTCCTAAACTGGAGATGAACTCGAATTTGCATTCCATTTGAATATAATCCAGATTGTAGATTCTAGTATTTGAATGCACATATATAGCTTGTTCTTCTTCTTCTTGGATTGAGGCGAAAACATGTATTATCAAAATTTTGGTAACTTAAGTAGCAATAAAATGCGCTCCTAATTTAGATTGGAGCCAAATATGGGAGTGCCCATGCTCTACCTCGTTACATTTTAGAAATTTATCCACTGTACTAGTATTAAAAATTGGCTTCATATTGATAGCAAATCAAATAGTATTATCGTATCAAAATTTGTCTACATAATTGCACTAAAAAAAATTGGTAGGGTAACAGACTTTAGGTTGCATTCGTTTCTATGAGAAGAAAAAAATAAATCCGTCGTTTTTCGCGTGCTCTCTTTACGAACTACTTCCTCTATCCAATAAAAATGATATGACACATTCTACTACAACAAATCTGGACAAATATCTATCCATATTCATTTTACTAAGATGTGTTATATTCTGTACTAGGTTGATTTTTCATGGAACGAAGAGAGTACTAAATAGTTGGAGTATGTTTTTTTCTTAAAGAAGAATTCATATAGGAGAGTTGTTTTCTCCTACTCTCTAACATAACCTTAGTAGTTTCTTCTTCCTTTCTAGTTTCTACTCCTAGTACGTACGTACTACAATTTGCTGGTTGGTCACCATAGTCAAGATCCAGGATCACCTCAACTAAATACCGTATCGAGTATATATTTGTTTGAATCGCCCACTAATTAAGCACGCATGCATGTAAGTAACTAATTAACTAACCAACCAACCAGAAAACTTGTTCTTCTAGCATCGATCATCAGTAGCTTTCACTCGAGTCACAAAAGGGAGAGAAAGTTCAGTACCATCGCTCCTCCATTCCACGAGCGAAAGCGACGGTGGATTCACAGAATCCTCTTCCCAGATTACACAACTCGATCGAGTGCATGCATGTACACATGAACTACTACTACACGAGACTGCGAGTGAGTGAGAGACTGTTTAGATCCATTTGGAATAGTAAATGGTAAATGATAAAAGTTTTTATGGTAAAAATTTTGGTATTGCAAAAGTACTAGTTGGTGTTTAGATGCATCCTAAACTTTTGCCATTCTAGCACTAAAGTGAGAGAGAGAGGGAGTGGTCCTAAAGCACTTTTTGGCACAATTTGCTACTATGGACTAGCAAATGCCAAATACCAAATTGCCAAGTTTTGCTACTAGTGTTTAGATCTAAAATGATAAAAAATGCTTCAAAATAGTAAAACTTTTGCCATTTTGGAGGATCTAAACAGGGCCTGAGTGAGTGATACACGAACCAAACTTTTCAACATCAAGTCTCCACGCCAAATAAAACAAAATCAAAGGCAGAGGAGAAAACATGCAGAATTCAAGTGCTACCTCTGTCCCAAAATAAATATAGACGTGGTACTCGTGTCCAACGTTTGACCGTCCGTTTTATTTAAAAAATTTATAAAAAACTAAAAAAGATAGTCTCACATAAAATACTATTCATATTTTATCATCTAATAACAATAAAAATAGTAATCATAATTTTTTTAAATAAGATGAATGGTCAAACGTTAAATATGAACCGTTAAAAATGGGACGGAGTAAGTAGATAACATTTTAAGTTAGGAGTAACTTGGAATGTTGCGACCGGGCGCGTGGCCACTGTCATTCGAATCTGTCCTTGATAGAGTAGTATGAGTAGTATTAGTTGGACAGGGACGGATTATAATTAGGCAGGTGCATGCGATATGGTACGAGACAAAATCTTCAGTTAATCTGTCTGCGATGTTGATGCCCTTCTTGTTGTCGTTGTTGATAGGAGTAGTACTACTATAGTCAGTAGTGTGTAATGAATGATCGTCCGGTAAAAAAGGTTGCTGTGTTAGTCGGCGCATGCAGGGGCGCGGACAGTGAGTTGAGTTGAGCTGGTTTAGCTAAAAAGGCTATCCGCTAATTCAGATTAATTAGCTAGAGCTGCACCACTATATCTGTTTAGTTATTTAGTGGACGTGTCTCTTGTTTTGTAGTTACTAACGTACGTATTAGCTTTTGGCAGAGTTTATATGTTGGACGCGCGATCATGTCGCCGGAACAGAACAAGATCCGGCACCGGCCAGCCGCCGTGAGAGCTACTCCTAAGTTTTATTTTTATACTATTTTTTTAGGGGGTCTTTTTCATGAGCAGAGGTGAGGTACCATGGCCATCGCCGGTGCCAATATGGCAAGTAGAGAGAGAGGATGACACGTGGTTCTTTTTCATTTTGATCATTTCATTAAGCATGTCACCTCAATTTCTATTTACTACTCCCTCCGTCCTTTAATATAATGGATTTTGACATTTGACCACTCGTCTTATTTAAAATATTTGTGCAAATATAAAAAACGAAAAGTTGTGCTTAACGTACTTTGGATAATAATGTATGTCACAGATAAAATAAATAATAATTTCAATTTTTTTGAATAAGACAAATGGTCAAACAGTGCAAGTAAAATATCAAAATCCTTTATATTAGGGGACGGAGGGAGTATGTGATAACTTATTGCATTGTGTAAGCATTGAGATTTCACATGAATATTTTTTCCGTGTCCTTATATGTACATCCTCCGAAAAAAGGAATAGCTAAACTACCACATCACATTTTTCGCTTGATTCTGTATGTGATTGTGCTCTCTCCTATAGTAAGTATGCTTTTATCTCTTGCATATCCTCTTTTAAGAAATAAATTACTTTTAATTCTAACCCTTATACATTATGTATTAGAAAAATTACAATGTAAGTATTGAAATTTATAATGTAATTACAATACTGTAAGTTTTGAAATTTACAATGCAATTATATTGTAAATGTATGTAACTTACAGTGTAAAAACAATTTGACTATTTTTTGAAAATATTATGGTGCCACAATAAGCTATATAAAAAATCATGTCTATGAACAAATACTAGTCCAAATGCATGAATTGTTTTTTTAACGGAGAGAGTACAGCCTACCTATTCATGGGTGGAACAGCATTATGGGACCAAGGTGATACTTATGGCTCTCTACTCATCTATTGGAAGTTGCAAAGAATTAGCTACCCAGTGCTTAGAGTAACACTTATGTTGCTAGTTTGAGGTTATCTTTACAGAATTATAGACAGTATCATATGAACATATCATTATTTTACAAATTGGATGGATGCAGAAGAATAGACACAGTAGAATGTACGCCACTTAAGAACAGAGCCAAATAGCAGTACTATCAAACATGGGAAAAAACAGAGGAACAGGCCAGGAGAGATCAGGGACGATTCAGATCACAAAATAGTTAGTACCTAGTCAATTACCTAGCCTAACTAACGGAAGAATGTGCACACCCCACATGATCTAGCCGAACAACAACAAGAACAAAAGAACTGCAGAGAGAATCTCTCCATGATGGATCCATGGTCCTGCAGCCCATGATCTGTTCTCACATAGGTAGATGCATGCACTCATTAATCTATTACTCCTAATTCCCATAGTTGGGTTAGTTTAATATAATCATGTAGTATCACTAACTAATTTTTGTTGGTTAATTTATGGGCTCCAAAGGCTTTGCCTCTCGTGCACACAGTCATCAGGTCAGATGTATGGAACCCTAACCCAATCCATTTTGTTAATTAAGCTAGCTCCCAGTACTGTATTATAGTATGTACCTGCCTCCACTAAGCTCCAATAATTGCATTTCCAAGGACCTCCCAAACTTCCATAACTAACAGTTTTGTTTAGTGACTAGGCAGTGTTGATGTCCAATTAAGGATTATTCATGTAGAGGAGGCAGTACAACCAAAGCTCTGAGCATTGGAGAAGTGATTGTACTACTGCTGCCAAATAGGCAAATGTTATGGTACATGTACCAAACAAAGTGTGCCGTGGGGCTTTGGATTCTTTGCCTCCGTCCTTTGTTAATTTTACAATGGCATTCTGTTTTGAATCAGGCTCTTAGTTGTAGATTGTCTGCATGCTCCTTTTTAACGGTCACATTGATAGTATATCCTCCCTGCGTTTTTCTAATATAGGATGCTGTTATTTTTTTAACGCGATGTTTGACTATTTATGTTACTCAAAAAATTTATATAAATATCACTTATTTTGTTATGACTTTTTACTATCAAACAAACTCTTACTTTAACTTATATTTACACTAAACCTTTAAATAAAACGAATGATCAAATGTTATAAAAAAACATAACAGCGTCATCATATTAAAAAAACACAGAGGTAGTATCTCGATAATCTTGAACTAACACTGTCCTATGGTCTGTATATGTGTGGAAAGGCAAAATATGATATTCTTCCGACCGCGTCCCCCTAATTTTTTGTTCAACATACATCGGACGCTAGCTTTTGTGTGCTTATTACATAATTTAAACTTTATTTATTTATGGCAAATAATGGTTATGTTTGATAGGTAGACTATGAAATCTTGAAACTAATTTGCTACTCTCACTTAACTCGTTTAATTTGTGGCTCCATGTATATAGCTAGGATTATCTTTTTTAAGTCACTCGATAATGACCATCCTCCCTCACTGTACACCTTGCGTCTGTGGCGCTTCTCACATGTATAGTGATCGTTGTCAACTCATTTAATTATTTACTTTCATGCCTTCTTTTATCATATTAATCCATTTAGCTTTATAAACTGCTAAACGATATATTTTTGAAAAAAATTAAAAATCATATTAATTTATTTTTAGTTTTTAGCTAATACTTAATTAATCCCACGCTAATGAGCTAATCTATCTCGTTTCCCATGCGAAGAGAATAATTAAGATTCTGAATGCACCCTAAATGCTGAGTTTGTCAACTTGCATATTTTCCGCGTGCACGCTTTGCTTTTATTTTTGAAAAAAAAAACATATAAAAGTTACTTAAAAATCATACTCCGTATTAATCTATTTTTTTAAAAAATAGCTAATACACCCTCCGTCCTAAAATATAAGAGATTTTGGACAGATGTGACACTTTCTAATATAATGAATCTGGACATACACTCTATCCATATTTGTTGTACTAGAAAGTATCACATTCGTCCAAAATCTCTTATATTTTAGGATGGAGGGAGTATTTAATTAATTGTGTGCTAATAAGTTGTTCCGTTTTGCACGCGCGAGGGATGGGTTAGTAACACCAAGCAACGAAGGCTGAGTTCGCTAGGACTGGTTGGTAACAAGTATCCTGTGCACGGAAAACGGAGTTGTCCATTAACGTATGATTAATTAAGTATTAGCTATTTTTGGAAATGGATCAATATGATTTTAAGCAACTTTCGTAAAAAACTTTTTGCAAAAAATATACCGTTTAGTAGTTTGAAAAGCGTGCGCGCGGAAAATGAGGAGAGAGAGGAGTTGGGAGAACTGGCTGTCGAACACAGCCTAAGTCGTCTTTGTAATCCATTCCCTTTCCATTTATAATGAGGCTAGGCACATGAACACAGGATACCTTCAGTCAATCCTTCACCTGTTCACCATATGCAACTGACCGCCCAGCGTTTTGGGAATACGTACCAATGTACCATCCGCAGCGTTTTATTAGTTTGCTTAGAGTACTAGGAGTAGTAGTACGTCAAAAATCCAAAGATCAATGAGGCAGCAATCGAGAGAGAGAGATAGAGAGAGAGCAATGCACAGATGTTGAGACCCCTCGTGTGAGAAATTAGCTATAGCTGTTGGACTGCACGGTCTTTGAGCGTGTGTGGACAAGCGCGCGCTCGGCGAGACAACATGGCCGGTGTACAGTACTAACACTAATAGCCCCGTTTGAGTTCCCTGTGTAAAGATGAATATTTTGTACGGTTACATGAAACGAGAAAGATATTAGCGTACGATTAATCGAGTTTCAGTAATTTTAGTTTTTTTTAAAAAAGAATATATTTATCTGATATTTTAAAACAGCTTCTCTACGTAGTAGGTTTTCATAGGGAACGTATCCTTTTAGTACTCTGGAAAACTTGCTAATAAAAACATAGATAAAACGTGTATCTTAGAGGGTGATGCCGTAGAGGTGAGCCAACTCATACACCATCACCCTATTGCGACATGAACCTGATCGCCGTGCGCACTAGCCAGCCAGCCAACGAGAGCTCAGCGACACCTGAACAGTACAATGACGTCGTTTTGGTCACAAGAGTGACAGCAGGGGATGCGAAGACATCAACTGGAGAGTCGAAAGCTAGAGAGGAGGGCCGAGAAGGAGGCACATTCGGATTTAGCACTTCCATCGTTTGCTTAATGGGCTAAATTAAGCTATGAAAAAACTATTGGGCTGTCGACAGTTTTTAAGGGCCAAAGTTAAACTTTCAAATGTTAATTTGCACCTCACGACCTGCAACCAACAGGCCTCAGGAAACGGATGTGAACCAACTGAAAGCACAAAATCAACCCGTTTAGAGCGCCCGGGCCCATTAAGAGACCCTGAAGAACAGGCCCATTTTTAAACTGGCACACTGTAACTAGGTTGTAACTAGACTGTAACTAGGTTGCAAGTTCTATGTAACTGGAATATAATTAAACTCATTTTGCAGAGTGTAACATAAAAACAACGCTCTACGCTTAGATGATAATTGATGCGAGTGTGCAACCAGACAAACATATCACATATAAGCAACTGTGCGACCAAAACAAATCTCGCACGAATCATGGCGCCGGATCGAACGGCCAGCTAGCTAGCAAAACCGAAAAATAAACAAAGCAACAATAAAGTTACTTATGGGTAAAGCTTTTGCATTGTGTCATTAGTTAGTGATTTAAAAGCCAATGATTAATGATGAAAAACCTCATAAGGCACACATGACCATGCGTTAGTGCACATGGTACAACTGGGCCAGCTATCTGAACCTGGGCCGGACCAAGCCCAACACGACAATTAGCATGTTTGCTCACGCAGCAAAGCATTTTAAACAGTGCAAGAATCAGTAGGAATCAGTTCGTTTATGATGAGGACATCACTTCATCGGATACGCTCATAACTTCACACACTCCAATGATAATTTTAAGTCCAAGTCCAGTTCGGCCTCCGGAGACAGCACTGACTTCAAACGGACCTAGCGCCTTCATGCCAACTCCGATTTGGGAGATCTTGAACTTCGTGGAAAGCTTATCTCGCTACCTTTCAAACACATCTGGTCTCATGTCCAAATTCATCTCGAGTCAACGGGAATCGCCAAAACAAGACAGTGCTGTTGCTGAAACCGAACTTGGGCCTTGGGCCTTGTAATAGACTAGTCCCATCTCGGAAGTGTCACCCTCCACCTCCACAAATTAGCACTGAACCCTAGCTTTATTTTCCTCTATAAATAGCTTTGTACATCCTTAAAAACATTTGGGTTTTGTTTAGTTGAATTTTGCCAAGTGTCATTCACCTTGTCTCTAGTCCTCGCTCGATTAGTCGGCGACTATAGATTCAGAGCCCCCAATAGTTGGTGTGTTGATTTGCCGGGTCGATTAGATCTACCACTTCAATCGCAACTATTCCTTTATGCTTAATTCCCTATTCGCAATATTTAGATTGCATCTTATCTTGTTCTTGCAGTGTTCTCTCGTTTGCATTGCAGGGATCATCAACCGCGCGTCACGGTTGGTACGACATCGTTTGTGGTGTAGCGATTGCACGGCGTCCTGGACTTGTTCTGGTTGGTAGCCACGTCGCAAACGTCGCACTCGATCAAAGCGAGAGTTATCCCCCTCACCAGAAGATCGGGCCACGAGAGAGAGCGTCATCAGTTTAGCATGCTGTCATCCATTCAAAGCTGCAAAACAACACCCCAAATAAAATGAACAGATCAAACTATTCAAGCCCATTGCAGACTAACAGTGCAGTCTAATAAGATCCACATGAAAAATAGATAGAAGAAGGTACTTATGTCCATTTTGACATTCCCTAGATAGATCATAGACTGATAATCTAGCGTCTGCTGCGAACAAAGACGCACAAAGCCTAATAATGCCACATTACAGCTTAAGATTATTGAGTAGCAACAACCAGTTTCAGTTTTCAGAGATCAATCCCAACGAACAGCAAAGCTGCGCCACAGCAACAGCTACTTGCATTGCTCACAAACTCAGCAGAAGAACATGGACTGCCTGACGTCCGGGTGCAGGCGCGGGAGCTCCGGCACCGGCCGCGGCGCGCCGCCGTCCCCGCTGCCCTCCGACGCCGCGTCGTCGAGCCTCACGAACTGCGACACCTGCGCCGCCGCCAGGTGCGCGTAGCAGATCGGAGCGACTGAAAAGAACAAAAGGAATGACATGTCAGGTGAAACTACTGAACTTTTGATTTTTCAGAGTGACAGAAAAATCGACTGGTCTAATTTGTCTGTGTTTAGATCAAATTACCTACTGAGATGGCTGTCGTGCTCCTCTGGTACCTGAGGCGAGTTCACAAGCATCACAAAGTTGATCAGAATTTCGAATGATCACCAGAGATTACTGAATTTTTTTTTCTTCTTTTTCTGTGCAGTTTCAGAGTTTCAGTGTGGCTTACATGTATGAGAGGTTGTGCACGAGCTCCTGCAAGTCATCAGGGGTGAAATTGTTCTCATCATGCAGCACATGGTAATGCGTCGGCCTTGTTGTCCCCTGTCAAATATAAAGCCAATCTGATTAGAGCACAAATTGCAATTGTGTAGCAAGTGCGTTCAAATTTTTATCCCAAATATAGCAAACTAGGACATGTATAACTTTTATCACTAAACTACTCATACTCTCTACCTCCCTCCCTCCCTCTCTCTCCTTACCCTCTTTTTAGTACCTATGTCATCTCTAAAAATTACTAAATTTTGGGACGGAGAGTAGTACATGTACATTTGTTTGAGATGTAGTTGGGAAAAAATAGAGTGAATTCTGCAAACTACATACTTTGATCAAATTATCGTAAAATTACAAATTTAAGCTGGTATATCACAAAACTAATTTAGCAAAAAAAATACCATAGAACTACAAATTTAAGATGAAGTATCACAAAACTATAGATTTTATAAAAAAATATATATATGAAAAAAACACTACATGTTTAGCACAATTTAATCATAAAACTACCACATTGATAGCTTCAGCATAACATTAGTGCTAAGGATTTAAACTCTAAAATAGTTTTTTTACAATATATAGTTATGTGATAACTTTAAAATTAAATCTATAGTTTTTACAATGCTCAGTCTTAAGTCTATAGTTTGTGATAAATTAGGTACTAAATCTGTAGATTTGTGGTATAACGCCTTAAATCTTTAGTTTTGTGATAGTTTGATCAAATATGTAAGTTTTGTGAAATTTACTCAAAAGAATATCACATTTGTCCGAATGACATGTGGATCTGAGAGTTACACGTGTCCAGTGGCGCATATGTGGTAATTTTCTCGATTATGTAATCTCTCCAATGGTACTAAGCCAACTGGAATTCATATTTTAGATAGGGCACTTACAATCATCCCAGCATGAGCACACATGTAGAAATCATAGTTCCTGGGATGACAGATTTCTTTGTCAACAACAGTACCTACAAAACAATGGCACATCTTCAAGAGGTGAAAAATATTGATGGTACCTGACCAGAATAGGATTAAGAGAGGATCCTGAAAAAAAGTGAGATGAAGGATGTAATTGTTACCAGGAGGAACATTGACAACTTTGTTCGATCGATCTGTCTGAAAAAATTTGGTGTGATGGTTCTTCTGTGCAACTATCACCGTGAACTTTGGAGACCATTCACTGTCATTTTTCTCATTGGCAAGAAACTCGCATGCCTAAATCGATTCGAAATACATGAGTATCAACTAAAATATGCAGAAGATAGATGTTCGTTGTATCAAAAGCACAGGGGCTGAGCAGTAAATGAAGACTGTGCAGAGCGGGCATGTTTACCTCGATTATCTGGGCTATCTCAATGTTCAGCACCTGATTAAACTGGCCTTCACTAACCCCATCTCTAAAATTAAGATGGCAAAACTAATTAGAAAACAATAGTACAGAGATAACAAAGTAGTAAAACTTACTGTCAGACAATTCCACCAAGACTGAATTAGAGTGGTTTTGTGAAATTTACTCTTGTTTAACGTAAGAGACAGGTCCAGAAAAATTTCAGTATAAATTAGAAGTTGCAAACATATATTTCAGAAGACCAACCAACCTGAAAATGATATTTTTTTCTGGTTTGTGTCCGCGAGAACTGTTGTAGAAGTCCATTAGTGACTCCCTGTGGTAAACAAAACTATTACGGAACAATAGTGGGTGGCAGTCTGCAAGATATACCTCAAACTATTCGAAATGAACTGAATTGAATGACATAGAAGCATCTCACCTAATGATACCATGATCCTCATTCCCCACTAGCTTAAACAAGGAATCGATCATTTCTAGCCTGGGAGACTGAGTGCATACAGAGGCTTTATATTTTGAATGAGAGGCCACTCCAGGGAACTAACAACCTAAATAAGAACCGAAAACACTGTAGCACATCAGCTAATTGTCAGCTGCAAGAACTATCCAGATGTCACTGACCTTCACATGCCGATACCTTCAGAAGTAGAGAAACTTAAGTAAGCAAGATAATAGAATACGGGGGAAACTTACCGCAGCGACAGACGGTACATCATCCCGTCCCGGTGAGCCATGGGAAACATCCATGCCAAAGATAATGGTTGGAGTCTTTGACACGAGAGGAATGGTTTGGTTTCTTTCAATTTGCAGCAGTGAATTCAACCCTCCAAGCTGATTGAAAATACACACAAAAAAACAACATAAATTCACAGCAGGGTGCAACAAGAAACCGTGTAATTTTGTTTTCTGATCACGTCTGCAGCGCAGATTACCTTTGCATTTATCTTTAGAAGCACATTAGTCAGGTACTGATCATTGATCTTGGTAGGAGCCAAGCATTGTGTTACAATACCGTATTTGACGAGACACATACGCTTCCATGGTCCTGAAAATAAACAAGAAAATAAATGATCCTTGATGATAGAGGCATGGTAAGCTCATTTACAGGGTTAAAAAGTTAAGTAGAGCAAACCATAGATGTCACAGTTCTTCCTCTCAGGGAGAACACACAACACAAAAGAGGGCTTGTCGCCAGACAACAACTGCTGAAACATGTCATTCACCCTTGTTTCCGCACGCTCGCGTCCCATGTGAGATCTCTCTTGAAACACATGATCTTCAGGATCTACTGGCTGCAAGCCAAACTAGTTGAGCGATACCGGAATCTGCAGAAAAGGCACAAGATTGGGTGGAGGATGAACTTACAAGTCCCTTCAAGTTCCCACAATGGATGAGACGCTGAGCAAGATGATGGGCATTGCACCGCGCAGAAAAATTCACAACTACCCATCTCTGCACTCTCTTGGGCTGAATGAGCCTCTAGAGGAAGAGAATTGGCAACATTATCGACAATGAACATGATGATGAATAGTTGGTACCGGTAGGTATACAAATGGAGTGCAACTAAGCGACGTGCTCACATTGTTATTGAAGTTCCACCTCCCATTGCGCGCAAAAATATCTTCGCCATCTCCAGATTTCAGCTTAACAATGCAAGATTTGATTAGATCAACAATGCTTCCTACATCATCAGTTCATCAAGAAAAGTTTCTGAAAGGCAGCAGTGGATAGTTATGACCAACCTTTGGTGCCGGAAGGACTCTAGCAGCAACCTGGGTAAATTCTTGAGCTATAGAAATGCCACACTCCCTCAGCATTGGCACAGAGTTATAATCACTGTCCCCCAACACCTGCCATAGATGGTGAATTTTTGGCAATCATGGATACCGTCAGCTGAGCTGAATTTAGGGTATTAAGCATTGCAACTTACACCAGACAAGACAGACATCCTCTCTTGAGGATTCTGCCTTGATCTCTCAACCAACGTGGACCGCTGTAACGTCGACAAAGCCTTTTTGTACCTTTGCAATGGCACCAAATGGCAAAGCTGGTAGAACATTTTCCACAGTAAATGACATGAAAAATAAAAGTAGCTATAGAGATTTTGTAGCGAAGAAATATTTCAGAACAAGTAGACATACCTCCAATGGGATATATGTTGGGCGTTTTGGCTTCCCAACATTTAGACAGGGAAAGTGAGCAGATCCCTTCAAGTCTATTTTCCAATTCTTCCTGTAGTATTCAAAGACTGTCACTTCTTCCACTGTATCCGAGCCACTGTTTCCATTTTTTCTCTTTATTTGGAACCTGGATCAGGAAAGAAAAACTAGAATAAGGTCGAGGCGCGTTTGCAGCTCAGAAATGGAATTCAGGAATATGGCCTCACGTCTGCGAATAGCAAGTGTCTTCAGACAAACCGATGATCCTAAATTCAGAGCCGGTGTGAGTCGTTTTTATCCTCAGGTACTTCAGTGCACGCTTGGCCTTAAAAGAAAAAAGCAAGCAAAGAACATGGAAACTATGTGATCTAATGAACGTTCATTGGTTATCCCTCTTTCAGGACTGGTACATTTGATAATTATGACAAAAAAATCATGATCAATAACAACGCTTTTGATTTACCTTTTCCCAGTCAATTTCATGAGGGTTCTTGATATTCTGGTTGAAGAGAAGAAACTCTATGACAGGTCCAGGTCTGACGATCATCGTCGTGGATACATCTGCACAAAATCAGATAACGTTCTTCATTTAATATCACTTTATCACATGTTGTTTACTTTGCTAAGGATCTGATGATAAGTGATCCCAAGCAAAAATTAAACATCTAGATGATGAACATACCAACATTCAGTGACAGGCCACTGTCAGTGGGTCGAAAGCTGGAGTGAAATCCCCGACAACCCAAGACGCCGCCACCCAAATCGACGAAATTGGAAGGATTGTTCAGGAAAAATGACTGCCGGACCAGAAGGCAACCTCTGCATACAACAATTATGAGGGTAAAAAAAAAAGTAACATCGAAGAGGTGCTAGTGCAATAAACCAGCAATAGTACCAACTGCAAATAACAAATTCTAAAGAGATAATACAGGTTAGAGCACCTTTTTAGAATAAAAAGAAGTTGCTCATAGCAATCTACAGCAAAATTACAGTCCTTTTCTGAAAGCAGAGGCGAAAATCATTCGCTGTCATGGTGAACAGGCGTCACCATTACAAAAATCCATTGAATCCGGTTCAAAAATTCCCACATAAGCAAAAAGTAAATGTCGAATTCATTCTGGCATTGAATATTTGCATATTTCATAACTTTGAGCACTACATTCAGTTTTTTTTTCCTGATGGTGTGGATGTACGACTAGACCACCCAAGTTCAAGACCTCATTGAGGAGAGTTTTTTTTATTTATTATTATTATTATTATTATTACTACAAAAGCATTGTTGAATCATTGAAATATGGTGAATCTATAATGGTGGGGACACAACGAGCAAGGCCTTGCAACTGAGAGTAAGAACTTACTGCTTAGCAGAATGCTGCCTGAGCGTGATGTCAAGAACCCTAAGAGCCTCCATCGAGTTCTCTGTCTCTTGCCCTCTCAGCACCTCGGCAATGGCGCTCATTGGGACCTTCGCCGCGAAGGAGATCTCCACCATGAACTTCTTCACCGCCATCGGCCGCTTCATCCTCTTCCTATCACTTCCCCCGGGGCTTCCATCACTTCCTCCGGGGCTCCGTCTCGTCGTCGTCCTGCACATAGTAAAACCCCAAGAAATGCTACTCACCAACTGGACTTCTCTTTTTTTTAAAGATAATAGAAAATGGTTACATCTCCGGTCTCTCTCTGCCAACAGGCCTCACCACCTAGACATAGCAACAGTTACATCTCCATTGTTTACTTGGCTTATCAGCCGCGAACAAAATTAAATTTATGAAACTTAATTTCAAAGTTGATTTTGAGGGTTCTTTTGTCGTAGTTTAGTTTTGGTTGATTCGTTCATTTTTCAACGGCTTATCAAGTATCAACCCATAATTATTATTATTATTTATTTTTTCAAGCGCTTTGTGATCGATACTACCTTCCGGATAAGGAGGCGTCCTCCATGACGACGACGAACTGGTGCTTCTCGCCGTCGTAGGCGAACTCCCTGCCGGCGAGCTCCGACGCATAGGTCTCCTGCAGCCTGTCGACGACTCGCCGGCACACGCCTTTCGCCTCCACGGGGCTGCCGTCCTCGTACTTCACCTCCACCTGCAGCCATGGACACACAACAACACACATGAAATGCAAGGATTCAGACATGGAATTTCAGATGCAGAAATGACCAAGATAGCTACGAAGAAAAAATTGTGTTGGTGTACGTGGTAATGGTAGAAGTGGCCGTGTGTTCCCCGGACAGAGATTGTGACTCTGAAGTGGTTCGTCAAAAGCTGTATCGACTGCCCTCTCGTGCCAAACCCTTTCCTCGGCATTGGAAGCTTCTTGGGTGGCTTGGCTATGGCCGAAGGTTCGCCCTCGTCACCATGAGACTCCATCCAAGCTCAGCTCAACTTGTAACTGCAGACCAAAAAAAAAAACAGAGAAAAAGGAAAGATTGCACGATGATTTGATGGATGGGATTGGGAAAATAACCAAACAAACTGAAGTTTCCTAAAGTTAAGACCAGGTCAATGAATAGATTATGGTGATCACCAAAACGGTGAACTATGTATACAGAAATGAAGAATCAAAACAGTACATTTTGGACAAGCAATTCGAGACAATATATATTTCGACAGCCTATATATAAGCAATGAGGGTCCACGAGGATGATAGATTAGGAAACTTGTATATAGACAGGCGACTCCAGAAAGCTATCCTTTTCACATTTGGAAAATAGCCTTATTTGCACAAAAGTGTAGTATTGGTAAGTTGTAAATAAAAAAGTTATATTTTCTCGATGACATTAAATAAAAGTCAAATTTGACACATATCAATAAAAATCATTCTTTATTATTAAAAAAAGAGGCATATAAGTGAGTTGGCCCGCATATAAAGAGCTACCTACTTAAATGGCTTATTAGGATTTAACGGTTAACCCATTTACACGGTTACACCCTTGTCCTACCACACGTACGGCTATTATACTCCTAACATCACTCCTCTTTGCACCCGCATATGAGTATAGTTCTATAGGCCCTAAAAGCCTCCTCCTAAAACTTTTTTGAAAAAAAGAATCACGAGCATCACGGTGTCGTTGGCGCACAAACCTTCATACACAACCTAAACTGTGAAAGTAATCCTCTTTAGAGAAAAAAAAAGTTGATGGATGGTAACCAAATTAAAAAAAAAACTGCAATATTCAAATGTGAAATGAAACAGTGATTCTACAATCCTTGGTAAAATGAGAATCATCATGAGTCATTAAAAAACTATCTCCATCCCAAAATATAGCAATTTCTAGCTACGTATTTGGACATGTGTCTAGATACATATCATCTGGACAATGGTCTGTCCAAATACATAGCTAAAAAATTGCTATATTTTGAGACAAAGATAGTATGCTACAAAATGTGGAATTCCCATACATCTTTGAGGACTGGAAAAAAAATCTCTGAAGTCTAAAGAGAAGAAGCAAACAGTGGTGTTTTATCCTAAGTGGAGCTGTGGAGGCGATGATGCAAAACCCCAACCGAGTTAATATTGCAGCACACGGAAGATGTGGTTTTTGTCTCTAGTTTCATATAGATGCACATCTCTTCTTTATTTAACCGATATCAAGTTGCTAAATGGTGCATGGTGCCCCCAATTTTTCTTGTTTTTACTAACCAATCGAAAGAAAGATCAAAATAGCAAAACTCAGGAATTAAAAAGAACCCAACCGTCCTTACAGAGCAAAAAACTGCAGATCAAACCCTGGCCAAGAAAGAACTCTACACCAACATCAAGATCAGCAAAGGTTACTGCACTGCAACGAGCTGAAGCAGAGACAGAAATGAGAGCGACGAGATTGAAGAGGGGAATTAGAGAGCACAAAATCGGAAGGCTAGTGAGATGCCAATGCAACTCAACCAAGACAAGGTAGCAGCAGGAGAGATGAAGCAGCAGCTTGTCTACTCAAAACATATATATATATATATATATAGAAGAGAATAAGGAGATGAAAACGAGAATAAGATTGGCAATTCATATGGTATATCTTTTGAGATATATTAGGATACAATGAACAAATATTCACGGTACATCTCTCTCTTTTGTACACGCTTCAAAGAAGAAAGAATAGGAGGAGGAGGCATCTCACCTTGGTGTGGCCAGACTCCAGAGAGAGGACTGTTCTGGCAGTGCAAAACCCTCTTCGTCTTCACCAGGAAGAACCGAAGAAGGAAGCTCAACAGGGCACGGCAGGGCAGAGCAGAAACCCACTTTGTTCGCTTTTTAAATGATTTGACCTCAAACGTTGAGCGAATCACCAAGAGCCTACTACTGTTACTTACTGTATTAATAATTAATCAGTTTAAAGACTATCCAAATAATCCAACAATCAATGCACCAAAACATTTTTTTTTACTATCCTACTTACCATTTTTTTCTCAATCCTCTTGTAGCAAATGAGTTAACATATACGGCCGATAATAAGCTATAGCTGTATTCTATTTAATCCTACCAGCAAATGAGTTTACGTATACAATAGATAAGATATGGTTATATTCTATTTAATCCTACCTTAGAGCATGTCTTGCTCTTTAGCATCTTACATGAAAATCAACCTAGTAATCGTACTCTCCTCTTTTAGGGTGTGTTTAGCAAATGGGATACTGAGATTGGGAAAGGAAAATGGATGAATGGCTAGAATTAAATGAGGTGTAAAAAATGAATGGTTAAGATGCAATATTGCGCTTTGAGGGTGGAATATTATTTTCTAATTCCATTTGACAAACAAAGCCTTAGCTTTTATAGATGGACTTTGCGAGACATTTGATTGGGCCCACCGGCGCAGAAGCCATGGTACTAGTTGTCAATCTCAGTTTCAAGCTAAAAAGTGTGCCACATGTGATCTCCTTTGCAAAGCTCTCTCCACTTGTTGATGCTTGCTGCTAGTTTCCATTCACGGTAGGTGCACAGACGTAGCAATAAAAAAAAAACTGTAGCGCAATAACTACGTTAGAACCTCTAATGCAGATTATCCTAATTCATGAGACAGCAGTCAGGGTAGGGAGCAAAATTTATGACTTGCAACGTTTTAAAACCAATTTAATTTGCAACGTTTTAAAACCAATTTGTTAAAGGGGCTAGCGATTCAGCAAAACCATGTCACCTACATGGCTGCATGGGTTCCAAGAAAACATGAGCTGATACCAACGGATGCAAGCAAAATGCAGCGGGCAAGTAAAGCAGAGCATGAAACAAGCTGCGATTAAGATGACAGGTAGGTTCAGTAGTTATCCTAACAGGTTCAGAAGTGCGGCATCCACCACCAGCTGGTACTTCAACACGACATAAACAAGACTACCAAAACATCCACAAGTTCAGGCCATAACATAGCAGCGAAGCGGCTGCTCAGCAGAAGAACATGGAGCTCCTGACTTTGTTATGCAGGCGAGGCAGCTCGGGCACCGGGGCGCTGCCCGCCGAGGTATGGCCACCATGGCTCGACGACGTCTCCGACATCTCGTCGAACTTGATGAACTGGCTGACCTGAGCAGCAGCGAGATGCGCGTAGCAAATGGGTGCAACTGCAAGGAAACAAGATAAAGATGAATAAATAAACACTGGCATGAAAGTTAGAAGCAAACATCAATCACTAAAGCAGGTGTTGCCCACTTACCGACTGATATGGCTGTAGTGCTCCTCTGGTAGCTGAAAGGGTACAAACAAGCATTTGGATGTCAGAACAAGTCTGTTTCCAAGAAGTGAAAAAAGGAATCATGGCATATATCAAACTTACACATAGGAAAGGGAGTGGACCAACTCCTGAAGATCGTCAGCAGAGAAGCCTATCTCATCATGAAGGATATGATAATGTGTAGGCCTTGTAGTTCCCTAATACAGCACAGGCACAACCACCATCAATTCAAGTAGGACAAAAAAAAAAGGGACTGGCAAAAGGAGTGAAACTTCATACAGAGAACACACACAAAAAAACTATAGAAATTTCTGATATTAGGCTATAAAGAAATTCACGGTTTGTTAATTAAAACAAGTTGCATAAAGCACCCAAGATAAATGAATTAATTCCTCCAACATAAATCAGAAGTTGCACATTAGTTAGGTTACCAGCTGTAGCAATGCATTCCTGATCAACCGTCAATAGTTACTGATTCAATTCATCAATGACACGTACAAACATTTATGTACAAAGAGTACAAAGCTTGGCCTGATGGGATCATGGTAAGTATCAATCTAGATCATTTTTGAAGGATAAAAAACTCAGGGCAAGGATTGAACAAAGCAACAGCCTACAAGTGCCATGTATCAATAATTTAATTTTAATATGAAAGACTTGCCTAAATAATCGACCTTGAAAGTGGAATATTATACATGACCCAATTAAAGCCAACCCTGATAAAATACACCAAGACGATACTTACAATCATTCCAGCGTGCGCACACATGTAGAAGTCATTGTTCCTTGGATGACAGACTGCGTTGTCCACAACAGTACCTAAAAGTTACATCATTCAAATCATTAGATATTAGATTAAGGATGTACAATTGCCAGTTTTGACACAACATATCGAACAATGGGATTACCAGGAGGAACGTTATTTTGAGATCCAGGCACAAAAAATTTGGTATGATGATTCTTCTGTGCAACAATCAGTGTAAACTTTGGAGACCAGTTTTCATCAAGAAACTTGCATGCCTGCAACAATTAAGGATACAAAAGTGATTGTGCAGCTGATGATAGTAATGATACTTGCAGTCTTGCATACAAAATAAAAAAGAACTAAAAACAATAGAACAGAAAGTTATAATGAACAATACCTCAATTATTTGATCCAGCTCAATGTTCAGCACCTGGGTAAACTGGCTCTCACTGACCCCATCCCTATATTTAAAGCACCAAATAAGTGAAAAAAATTAAACGGTTACACAAAGAACCAGTTAAGTCAAAGCACAAAGCAATCATTATCCATAATTTAAGTTTTGCTTTTACAATCCTGCATTCAGGTATTTCACTGAAGCTTATTAATGGCATTTACCAGAAGCTTTCAAAGAGTAACTGACCTGAAGATAATGACTTGATCAGGCTTACGTTTACCAGTACTGGTATAGAAGTCAACTAATAACTCCCTGAAATAATTTCCAGCACAAATGGCAGAAGATAATCATTAGCACTGGCAGAATTTAATGAACAATGGAACATGCCACAAAGTTATAAGGATTGCATCACGGTCCAAATAAAATTGCTTACCGAATGAGGCCATCATCTTCCTGAGCTCCTTGTGGCTTAAATAGTCCATCAATCATTTCTAACTTAGGTGACTGAGAACGGACTGAAGCCCTGTATTTTGATACAAGAGGCCATTCACGAGAACTAACGACCTAAAAAAAGGTTAAGGATTAAGAATTAAGGACCGGTAAGAGCAAGAATAATAGTGGACTATAAGCCCACTATAAGATTATGTGGAGAAAGACACAGAAAAATGATGTGTTGGCTCTAATGAAAGAGCTAGTTCTCCACATGCTCCAAGATAGATGTATTAAATATATAAGTGAGAGAAAGAGGAGAAAAAAGCGAAGGCAACCTTATAGCTAATCTATTATAAATATTAGCTAAGATGGGTTTAACTTGTAGTTAGCTCTAAGCTCTAAACTATCAAACTTGCTCTAATGATTAAGTATAGTAAAGCTTTTTGTTTCTGGTACAGTGCAGAAAATTAGAAAAGTTTACTTACTGCAGCAATTGAAGGTATATCAGACTGTCCAGGTGATCCATGGGAAACATCCATTCCCAATATTATTGTCGGGACCTTGGATACAAGAGGAATGGAAGGGGATGTTTCAATTTGAAGCAGGGAGTTCAAGCCACCAAGCTGATTAATAAACAAGCAAAAATGTTAGTGCTGACCAGACCAGATATAAAATGGTACAATGCGAGAGAAGGAAGGATGTGAAAATCCACAAACCTTTGCATTTATCTTTAACAGTACATTTGTAATATACTGATCATTGACCCTAGTAGGGGCCACACATTGTGTAATAATCCCAAATTCAGCAAGACATTTCCGCTTCCAGGGCCCTATTAGAGAAGAACATGTGAATGCCATAGAAGGGTTGCATATTTGAATAGGCACAGCACAATCTTAGTGTAACTGACCATAAATATCTGAATTCTTCCTCTCAGCAAGAACACAGAGCAGAAACTTTGGTTGTCCAGGAAGCTTTTTTTGCATCTTGTCAATCATGTCATCCACCCTTCTTGCAGCAGGAGCTCGTCGCATTGAAGGGTCCTCCTCAATGACATCAAATGGATCTTCTACTTTCTGCAAAGCCAGTCATTTAAGTGAGGGAATCGCATTTGATGAAACATGCAACACTAAAGTGAGGGAATTGCATTTGATGAAACATGCAACATTTTGAGTAAAACAGAAAAACCTACAATTCCTTTCATGCCACCACACTTGATGATGTCTCTGACAAGATCCCTAATATTACACCGTGCAGAAAAGTTAACAACTGCCCATTTCTCGATACTGCTAGCCTTAATGAGCCTCTGTAAAAAAAGATATAACAGAAGTTACAATATGTATCACAACATGGAGGTCTAAAGAGTAAAGTGGGAGTAGAACTGAGACACTAACCTTATTATTAAAGTTCCACCGCCCATTACGTGCAAAAAGATCTTCACCATTTCCAGCTTTTAGCTGCCAAAGAAAAACATACAATTGATCTAAACCATATACAAATAAGAGAAAACACAGCAAAGGGTTAATTAAAAAAACGCAGCATAGACAGTTCTGACTGACCTTGGGGGCCTGCAGCACCCTGCCAGCAACTTGTGTAAAACCTCGAGCAATTGAAATACCACAAGAATTCAACATAGGCTCTGAATCATAGTTGCTGCGTTTCAGCACCTGCAAATTCACCATTGATGATTTGATTATTCGGTCAGGAAAGAGGTATATCAGCTCTTCAGCTGACAGAGGAGCAACTCACATCAGACAAAACTGACATCCTTTCTTCAGGTTTCTGCCTGGACTTCTCAACAAGCGAAGACCTCTGTAGTGTACTCAAAGCCTTGGTATACCTTTGCAAAGGCACAAGAGAGCAGAGCTAGCAAGCATAGGAACATTCACCACAATCAGCAAAGGATGTTAATTGGAAAATATTTATGTTGGATTAAGCAAAACAATTACCTCAATTGGAAAATAAGTTGGCCGCTTTGGTTTCCCCACATTGATACAGGGAAAATCACCAGAGTATCTCAACTCTATGCCCCGATTCTTCACAAAGTACTCATAAACAGATACTTCCACACCTTCAGGTTCACCATCACCATTTCTTTGCTTCAAAGTGAACCTAGATAATTATGAGTAGCTAAGTAAATAAAGCTATTTCTCAAAGTACATAAAAAACCAAAGTTGCAATTGCAAAAATGTCAAATATCCAGGCACACAACAATATAAAATATAAGAAAAACAACACATGAACAAGCTCACATTTGTTCATAGCAGTTTCTCTCACTCAAACCAACAATCTTGTATTCAGTATTTGCTGGACTTGCTTTTATCCTTAAATTCTTCAGAGCACGCTTGGCCTACAAATTTGTGTTAACAATACAATTCAGTCATCTCAAAGGGTTCACATTGTTCTTGTCATTCATTCTTAAATTATTGTTTTACTCAGTGAAATGACGACATAATACCTTTGCCCAGTCAATTTTGTTTGGGTGATCAACCTTCTGGTTGGCAAGTAGAAAATCTACCACAGGACCAGGTTTCACAATCATCGTTGTGGACACATCTGCACAAGTTAAAACAGCAACATGCAAACATGTATTATCAGCTACAGCGTGCATGTAACCACATACAAAATATGAAATTGGGGCCATAATAGCAAACGTTTACCGATATTGAGTGAAAGTCCACTCTGTGTAGCTCGGAAGCTTGAATGGAATCCCCTACAGCCCATCACACCACCACTCAAGTCAACAAAATTTGAAGGATTATTATGGAAAAAGGATTGGCGAACCAAAAGGCAACCCCTGCATAAAAAAAGGAAATGTTAAGGACAAATGCAAATCAGCCATGATGTTAAACATTCTAAAAAATATAGCTAGAATATTTGCAAAGTAGGGGCTTCCAAAAGATATGGAAACATACTGTTTTGCGGAATGCTGTCTTAAAATGATATCAATAACACGAATTGCTTCTTGGGTGTTTTCAGATTCCTGGCCTCTCAAGGCCTGAGCAATGGCGCTCATAGGAATTTTTGCTGCAAAGTTCAGCTCAACTTTAAAAGTTTTCGTCTGATATGGCCTTCTAACCCTTTTCCTGTCATTTCCTGGACTGTCATTGCCAGGGCTGCCACCATTTGCAGATGACCTAATAGCATTGGAAGTTATGTGAGCAAAGGGAAGGAAGTAAAAACAATGTTGGCATCATTGAAAGTAGCAGAAAGAATTGAGATAGATAATTACTTTCCAGTGTTGAAGTCTTCCAGAACTACCGTGAACTCATTGTTCACTTGAGGAAGAGCACCAATGGTGAACAGGCTCTTCTCACCATCGTATGCAAAATCTTTATTTGCCAGCTCAGACGCATAGGTCTGCTGGAGTTTGTCCAGCACCTTTCTACCTATGCCCTTTCCATCCACTGGTCTATCATCCTCATACTTCAGATTAACCTGCGTAACTCAAGCAGTAGTGGCAATCAGACATGAACAAAAGGAACTCAAAGAAGAAAAATAAAGAACTGTTACAAGGGCTAGAGACGAACATAGTAGTGATAGAAAAATTCGTCTGCTGCCTTCAGTGAAACCTTGAAGTGGTTCGTCAGCAGCTGTATCGGCTGCCCTTTTTTGCCACAACCAGAGCGAGCCATCAAGGCCCTCTTAGGTTTTGATAACTTTTTTGTATCATCAGTTTTAATTGGCTCAGCATTTGGTGGCAAAGGTGGGGGAGGTGGCAACTCCTCGATTTCACCACTGTTGGACTCCATGTGCACACTTCTCTGAAATAGAGCATAAAAGCCAACTAAATAAACACTTCTCTCAGACTAGAATATAACAAGTTAAATCAATCTTCAAAACTAGAATCATACAGAAAACCCCTAGGTCTCACTAATATATTTTGCATGCAAATGAAATCGTAAAATACAAGAAAATTATTATGACACCACAAGGTTTAAAACATTCAACTAAAAGCATAATACAGTAATATGCTAACACAAACGTTATGTCAGCCAGTCTGCCATGTTGCATATGCACACAAAAGAACACACAACAAACGTTTCAAGTCCAAACTCTTATCACACCTACATGAGTTTGCCAGTACACTTTAAATACACTGTCATACTGAGAATGACCTGAGGTTACTACTACTTCGAGGGTCAACCGGTGCCAAAACAACTAAGCTTCTTGTTTGCCATCTACATTAAAATGGTACTCCAGTTTTTAACAATGTATTCAAAGACACTAATCGTTTGTCAGACGATTGCAACATTAACAAGAAAGCCTGAGAAACTAGTAGTACATGCAAAAAAAATATGTATAACTACTGAGAGTGAGACCACAAATATAGAAAATTCCTAGTCAACTCACAAAGATTAAAACATTAATTAATAGCCAAATTAAGAGCGTAGTACACTTACCGACTAACTCCCCAAAGCTGTCAAAGCGCTGCCCTATCCTGCACACAAATTACATAACTCATTCAACAATAACAAGGTAAATCAAAACAGAAAAGGAAAGGAAACTAAAACCCATGCTAACAGATACCAGACAATGAAAATGCTCTGGGTCAAGAGTTTTTCCTCCAGAAAATCCAGAAAAAGAAAAGAAAAGCAAAATTAGAAAACTCATTTCTTAATTTTTCTTCCAAAAAGATAGGAGAAGAGTGCATCCAGCCTACAGACTTCCAAAACTACAAGAAACAGAACCTACCCATTTTTAAGTACAAGAAACTTAGCCATTTTCTTAATCAGCAAATCTTCTTTTCCCAGTCAAGATCAGTATCATAAACCTTCCCAAAACCCCCTAAACCCTAACAAAACTACACAGGCAGATATCCACCAAAACAAGCATCAAAAGGAGGTGCTTCGCAAACAAAAAAAATGAAGGTCTAAAACAACAAGGCCCAGAAATATCAAACGAAGAAAGAACGCAAAAATAAAAAAGAATCGCGCAACACTGTTTCGGATAAATCTTGAAAAACATCTAAAACAAACCACCATAAACGGCAAAAGACGAAAAACCCCCGAGAACAACGCAAGGAAGAACGAACGAAATCAGGGGGAAAAAAGAAAGAAAACCCCAAATCAAACTCCTTAATAGAATGCATCAAAATGCAGCGATCTTTAAACCAAGAACAGAGGAAAACCGCAAAAGAACACAAAAGAACAGAAACTACCACGGTAAAACCCCACGGAATCCGCCCTCCTCTCCTCCCCGAAAAACCCCACCACCACCAAGAACCGCACCAAACAACACAAGCCCAACCGCTCCCGCACACACAACATTCTAATCTGCAAAAAACCCCAGCCAAGAACCCTAGATTTCCCTCCACCCAAAATGAAAAGGGGAACTCCTCGCCTTACCAGAGAAAAGGTTGCAAGAACGGAGGCGACCTCTCCGAGAGGGTGGTGCGCTCCTCCTCCTTGTCCCCCCCTCCCTCCTCTCGAAACTCGAACGCCTCGCCTCTCCACACACACTCTCTCTCTCTCTCTCTCTCTCTCTCTCTCTCTCTCTCTTGTAGGAGGAGAAGACGCAGCGGCAGGGGACGAAGGGTAAAACCGGCACTTCGCAGGACCTCGTCGAGGCCACCCGCGCCACCGTGGCACGGGGGTGGATCGGGGACGTACACATGTCCCCGCCGAGCACAGGGGGAGGCGCGCGGCGACACGTGGACGGGCCAGATGGCCCCCGCGCGCACGACGGCCCAGCTGAAATGACGCTTTTACCCCTGGGGCTCTGCCCCCTCTACCCCCGTGTGCTCCTCCACTACCCAACGGAAAGTCCGAAACCATCCGCTTTACTGCTGGCACGTCGCTGACGTGTGGGCCACGAGGGTTGCAGGCCCCACGTGTCATCGAGCTGTGTGGCTGTGGGTGCCGAACAGTAAGCCTTCTTTCCAGCTTGGCCGTAGTGACCCGGCGGCGACACGTACTCGCTAACCGTGGGCCCCCGGGGAAGGTCTGGGCCCACCTGTAAGTGACAGGAGTTCGTTTCGCCTAGGGTAGTTCCGCACCCACGGTAGACGTGACAACGACACTTTCGCCACATGGAGCCCACCCACCCATCCTCCGCTGCGTACGGCGTTAAGTCCGACGGGCGGGGAGGGGCGAGGAATCCGAAGCTTCGAACGATCCGACGGCTTAGTCGCCTCCACGCGGGTACAGGTTTGCAATCCCAGCCGTCGGATATTCACGCCGTTAAACTCCCGGTATCCACGTCCTCTCGGCTCTCTTCTCTTCGCTTCCCCCACCCGAAAAGGCTGCCGCGCGCGCGAGCGAGGGAACCCGCGCCCATTGGGCCATGGCCCATGGACCGAGCCTACCAAACACCATCCCACCGACACGTGGGTCCCACGCGGCCCTCCCATCCGGGCCATCTCCCCGGTGCACGGTGGACGCGGCGCATTCAACGCCGGGTGAGGAGGTACGAGCGGTGGCTGTATCTCTGCGTGTTGTCTGGCCTGGTTTTCGCAAGGGATTTTTGAAGTTTTTTGATGAGGGCGAGGCGAAAGCTGGGCCGGTGCGTTTCCTTCTTCAATGGTGGCCAACCCTACACCTGCCAACCATGCTACTGTCCTACACTTGCCACATTTGGGGGGTTGGGTGTCAGGCTGTGCTTTGGTACAGATTCCATGTTTGAGCTTTGGGGGGTGTTTGTGGAGAGAGAGGTATAATGGGGAAGGATTTCAAATTTGAATAATTGGAGGATGAGGTGGAAGCACAAATGTGGTGGGTTTTAAAAAAAAATACTTCTGTATATGAGTACTCTTTTGGAAGGTAATTGTGTGAATATTCAATTGGGACTAATATTAGACTAGTTTTTTTAAGTAGACTAATGGTATTACATATTTGACATCAACAATTCATTGTTCTTAGCTTTTGTGGATAGAACTCATCTAGTAGAAAAAAAAGAAGATATTAGATAGGGTGATTAATTATGTAGACATTCAGATAATATGGCATAGATTTAGTATGCATAGATTTAGTATGCATTTGTGGATCTAAAATTTTGATAAATGGATTTCATGTTCATTTCTAATATAATTTAGAAAAAAAATCCATGAAGTTCAGTTCAAATGTTAAATTCTTTTTTTTTAAGTGCCATCTAGAATTGCAAAAGCAAAATAATCAACCTAAGCATAATTGAATAGATGCAATTGTAGAGTAAGGCAAGTGTAAGCAATAAGCATAACGTACCACCTCGCTGCGTTGGTTTATGTCATTGATTTGTCCCCATTATTGCACGGTGCACACCAGATCTACCACGTCATTCAGTGATGGGATATGTAGGTTGTTTTACGAAGGATGTCACACCACCAATGGATCTAAACTTATCTTAAAAATGAATCTAAGGATCTATGACTATGAAGTCATGCCAAATTATAGGAGAACACGATGGCCTAACCCCGAGGCCTTGGAGCACCATCGGAGCTTGAGGCCAGAGCCGTCGATGAAGAAATAGAGTTCCAATAGACAGTGGCATGAGGGAAGGATGCCCGGACATGGACAAGGCGTAGGCGTAGTGCATGGGAAGTAGATTGTGTCGGCGGCGGCGTGCATTTGGAGGAGGTGTGGAGGATAGAGGATAGAGTGATCTCGATGCGTAGTGCATGGAAAAAGGAGGACTAGAGTCCTTGGACAGACGGATCACGAAAATGATGTTTCTTACCCCGATTTATAGGATCCAAATGGCCCTTGAAGGATGCATTTTAACCCTTCCATTCTTTGCCCCGAGATTTCGGCGATAAATATGCAATATGATAATATAGCTAAACTAAACTAACACGTGAAAAATCCCAGCCCGTCTTATCGAAATCTCACATAGCTAAATGCTAGTGAACTTTCTTTTATGCCAACGTGGTGCACACACATTCACTTGCATGTCAAAGTCAACGCGATGATTCTAACTAGTCGTTGACTAACGGTGGTCCAACTAGCTCTAGTGGGTGCACCATATAGTAAATATCAACCTCGTGAACTTATCTATGCATATGTGACAAAATAGAGATTGATGAAGTAGAAGAAGCCATGACGGTATTATGGTCTCCATTGAAGGTTCCTGGATATAGAGTAGCAACCAGAGTAAGAGCATGAGGCGGTTAAGCCAAATGCGATGACACCAACTCATGGTGGTGTTCTAGTCATCAAATAGTAGAGGTCAAAGCAACTATCTCGATGGTGGCGAAGAGGGATCGTGTGCACAGGTAGCAGGAGAATGCAAGAGATTCAAGCGGCAATTGGGTGACATTGAGAGCTCCTCAAGCGTAGGTCCCATATCTATGCTTTCTATAAAGTTAAAGCCCACTAAGTAAAGCTTAACTGCAACCATGTCATATCATCACCCACTAGTAATAATTACATATTTAATCTCATGCAAGCATACAACATGATCTACAATTTATTTAATTATACAAATCAAAATGCAAGCATATCCAATCACCCCTCATATCAATTGTACAGTATTTTAACAAATCTATCTATCACTTTTACAATATTTAACATATACTTATCAATATATTTCACACTGAAGCACGAGCATCATTTGACTGATAAACCTTGATGTTTCATTATTTTTTTCTTTTTACTCCTAGCTTGATAGTAAAAAAAATATTGAGGATTTCTTAGTAATTCTCGCAGCAAAGCGCGTGGAATCGCCTAGTATTGGTGAGAGAGAATCTTTTTTTGCTAGGATGCCATGTAGGTCAAAATCATTTCGTGTTAGTTGAGAGCCGTAAAGTGGAAGAGTTTGAAGAGTATGGATGGTCAATGATTTTCGACTTTTGCAAAAAGTTTATATATGTAAAATGATTCCTCCCCCCCTCCCCATTTATTTATGATAGATTTCAAAATAAGGTTTCTGAGAATGACATGATCCAAGTACTGATCATTGACTACTCAACGGCGTTTTGCTTCTGTAGTGAACTGGTTTAGTATCACAACTCGCAAGAGGCTCGATAGAAAGCCTTGCACTTGTCATCTTCTAGCTCCTCCAACATTTGAGGTGACTCAAAATACCCAGCCAAACAAAATCCACGCATAATCACAATCATGCCATTGATGATTCCAATAAATCTTGGTAGTCGAATTATTTGACAACCAATGCAAACCTCAGGTAAAAAAAAATAAAAATAAAACAGTCACTAACTTATAACGAGTTCCATTCAAAGAGTCTGATCCATTCAAAACAGTACAGCTGATCGACCTTGATCTTTTTTCTTTTCAACATCAAGTATTCAAAGAGCAATTTCATATGCTCTGATAAGTTAAGTGTCAATATATATGTCATCATGATACAATCCCCATCATGATAAGTAAAGTTATTTACATTGTAAAACTCTAGCTAAAGAGATTAATCCTACTACTGGTACAGTAACAAGTACCAGATGTATGACACGTGTCACGTGTAGTATACCTTTACAGTTCCCCGTTTCCCGCTATGACGCGGCACATCAAAAATTTCAGCGACCCCCGCTTCGACGGCGGCGGCGGCGGCGGCGCCGGGCGGCGGGCTACGTGGCGACGGCCGTCCAGTAGCTGGTCATGCAGGCGCTGGCCGGCGTGCCGATGATCCGCGCCCACTCCCACCCGCCGCCGCACCCGTCCGCTCCTCGCCGCAGCTCCGCCAGCTGCAGCCACGACAAAAAAAGCTCCGGTAATTAGACAAAGCTTATCTTCTTCCTCCCCGATCGAGCGAGGGCGCGCGGTTCTTGATTTCGTGCGATGTGATGATGAGGAGGAGGGGGAATCGAGGACGGCCGCTTGCTTACCCTGCCGTCCCGTAGCTCGAAGACCACCGCGTCCTCCGAGAACGGCACCGGCCGCGCGGCCGCCACCTGTTCGACGAAATGCCCCCAGCGCCATTAGCAGCTTTTTAGACTCCTCTAGTTACTACTCCAAGAAACAGCGAGATGGAAGGGGGGGTATCAGACCTTCTCGTCGCAGCTTCCCACGAAGCCGTCCGCGTAGTGCGCGTCGGCGGCGGAGCCCGGGGTGGCGCAGCTCTTGTCGCCGCCGGCCGCGTTCATCGCCACGGCGGACGGTGCCGACGGGTGCCCGTGGCTCGTCCACCTCCACGTCCAGTTCTCGAGGTGTCGCCGGTAGACGTCGCCGTCGGACCCGATGACGAACAGCTGGGAGCCGTCGAAGCACGGCCCCGGGGCGCCGACGATGGCCACGTCCCGGTGGGGCGTCCCGTGCTCCACCCACTCCCACCCGTCCTGCGGGCTGAAATGGTACTCCACTAGGCCGCCGTGCTCCGACACCATGAAGATGGAGCCGGCGAGGGAGAGATGGGACGGCCTCATCGCTGTCCCCGGTGATCGTGAGAGGACGAGGTGGGGTGATTGGTAGTGCTTGTGCCATAGCTCTGTGATTCTGTTGTACTGGTACAGGCGGCCGTTGCGGCCAACCGCAAAGATGACGTTTCTTCTGAACACTTCCTGATCCACTATGAATGCAATCTTGGTATCAGGAGGGCTCTGGCAGTCCTTCCACTTGAATTTCCTTAATGCAACCTGCAAAAGTTTTAGAAGGGCATCAACTTGGTGCTGTTCTGCACAGAGGTTGGCATATCTGAAGTGTTAATTATTGTCATGTAGGGATTACTTGGTATACTTACCATTTAATTGTACTTTGTTTATGGTTTGTATTATTAATAAAAAAAAGTATGTCAAACTCTTTAGCTACTGTCTATCTTGTCTCAACTGCAAGCAATATGAGTAATGATTGTTTAGAATTCCAAGATGTTCCTAAACATGAATTCCTTTTTATTTTATACTGCATTGCTCATAGTAAATGCTAAGAATGTAGAAAGATGTATGGTTATCCTGAATTACTGAAGTATATGATAGCAGAGAGATTTGCTACATTTGCCATAATATGGACCTATTTCAAGCACTCTGTTTCTGTTCTCTGCCTGTAAACTCCTAGCAGTGAATCTCATTTCTAACTACTCTAGATTAGTATGATGCATAGACATGCCATTATCTTGAGTAATGCAAGAGCTAACCATGTTCATTGAGTCATTATTTAGCAAGAGCTAATCAATTTTGCCTGCCAAATATGCACATGTTTAAATCTTGGGCAAAGGAACAGCTCAACTAAAAGTGGGCACATTTGAAATCATTTTTATTTCTAATAAGGCTAACAATCGCATGAATGAGATTAGAGCATGTTTAAACTTCTACCGTGAACTGTAGTAGCCTGCCTCTCTTGTTAACAAAGAAGAGCGCGTCATCTGTCGTCACTCTGCGTGGTAAACCTGGGATGCCATCCCATGGAGACCCACTTGCGACCTGTCTTCCCTTCCTCATTGCTGTGCAGTTGATCCATAATAAGTCATCTCCATTTCTTTCTCTAATATGTAAGTTCCCGTGAACATCGACAAGATACAAGCTGCCATTATAGCTTCCTACTGTACCTTTCATGGAAGTAGTGTGCTCATGTCTTAGCCATAACCAAACACCATTATTGTTTAGATATTCAAAAGTTAAGCCGTTATCTGTTATGAGAAAAAGTGATCTATCTGCATGCATCACCCGCATGTGGAAGTTAATATCAATACTTCTTGATAGAAAGTTATATGATTCGATTTCATCCATCTCATGGGTATTAACATACAGGTATTGTTGCTTATCTTCTTTACGCCATCTGGAAGGTGGGATATTGCTCAAGTCATTTGATTTGGTATCTGCAGCTACATTCTTTGCTCCGGTAATACAGTTTGTTGGACCATGCTCTTCTGTGCAATATTCTGCATTCCAACCTTCTGTTTCTGGTGCATCTAGAATGGACCACTCATACTTGTTTGGCACTTTCCTTCTCATGCTATAGTGTTGACTTGGACCAAAATCGTCACCACCCATACCTGGCAAATGCAGCTCCCCAAGCCTACCATCATCCAGTGGGAATATTACTCGGCCAACTTGAACCTGTACACCTCGGACATTTCTTGCTACCTTTGTATTCTCAGGAGACATGTGATTTACCCATAGTCCTCTGATCTTATTGCTTTGAGCTCCACCTTTTCCATTGAAAATATAGATCATGTCAACTCTGTTTCAGCTTGATATATTAATAATAAGTTGTTGCTCTAGTATAATAATTAAATGATTGAATGGAGACAATTTGTTCAAAGAAAAAATTCACACAAGAATGTTCCACAAGCATTAATCTAGTTGTTTTGCTTTGAATGCATGATTCTATTGTGTTAGCTTTATTATTATTTTTCATAGAACATTACTTTTTGTTGATAAAACAATAGCAAGAACTAAGAACAACATTTTTTTAAAAAAAGAAAAGAATAAGTGCATACGACATTGAATCAGGAGCATATGGTTTAGATGAAAGGTGTTTTGTTCACTTTAAGAGTAGTTTCTTCATTTTTTTTCTTCTTTTCATATTTCAAACTGAAACCACACATTGAAATAAATCAATAAATGGGTCTGCTATGAAAATTTTCTTCAATTCGAAAATTCATCTTTGTTGTTTGTTTGATTTTATTGACCTTTTTAAGGGGAATAGTAGGGGAGAACTCTACCGGAATACTTGATTGACCTTGAACAAATGAACATAAAGAAAACAGCATCTCCAAAGAAGTCTATACCTGTATATTTTGGAAACTGATACTCGAATACTTTTCCTGTGGTTGTTGTAAAATACATTGGAGTTGCATCATTAGATTCATCTTGTTGCACTTCTGTGATCGAACTAAGTCTTTGACTCTTAGGAGCTCCATGTTTATACCATTTCCACTTCCTTCTATGCAAGCGCCGCTCCACTAATAAACCATCCTGCCAATCTATAAAATATCTTTAGCGAATAGATAAATGCCGTTTTACAATGGAAATAGAGGTCCTAGCCATGACATAACCTTACTTGATTGGTTAACAAGAATTCCTATTGTTACATATATATTACTCTGAATTTATCTATAATGAGTTCATGAAGAGGCTGTCGATTTCTCTTCAATTGTATTATAACACATGATCGGTCATAATGTTCTTGTTGACACCCTATTTTGGTTGTTTTGCTTCTGCTACAAGATGTCCAACTAAGGAACCATATACATGTTTCTTTTTCTTTTGGTACATTTCTTGATATCATACTTATTGCAAAACTATCATAAAACCACAACTTTAAACAGGATTTTAAGGAACCATATGAACTTTGCAAAAAATGTTTCTCAGAAAATGGGCTGTTCAGTCAAGATGGTTTTTGACGCATTGGACAACATAAAACAGAGATAAGGCACATCCTTCCTGTTTACTCCCTCCATTCCAAATTGATCATCATATAATTTTTTTGAAAATATTCCTAAATGATCATCATATTTGTGTTCATTCATTAAGTCTATTCGTTGTTTGTGCATTGGGGTAAATGGGCATTGATGCATGCATCCATACACACAAGTGTTTTGATTTGCTATTGGCTAGAAAATGGTGGGGATTGTGCATGCATCAAGTTTATTGCTAAAGTAAATGTAGCATGAGAGAGTTATTATATTTTCTTGGTCTTGGTGCACTCATGTAATATGATGATCAATTAGGAATGGAGGGAGTATTTGACATGGGGGCAGATTCCATCGAGGCTAAAATATCCACATCAGGTACCTTAAACAGACTGAACATGTCTTAAAAAGTATTCTTTTGTAGAAAAAGGTTTGTGCAAAAGCGTGATCTCAACTTCTCAAGAAATATATACTAATCTTTACGCAAGTACCTTCATCAGCTCTGTCAGTCTATCAGGAGCAGATAATATATTTTTGAGATTATTTTCATATTATAACAATCAGCATCGCTAGACTGTATGCATTTATAATGTTGCTGCATTAGCTTGGATCCAGTAAGTCATTTCTGAAAAGAAAATCCTTACATACCTTTGTTATCAAGAAAAGTGATACTGAGTTAGATCCTAGCAGGCCATGTAAAGCACACCCAACTGATGAGCTTAATGAGACATTCTCTGCTGTTTCTTCACTCCATATGTGCTTTTTCCATGATGGTCTTGATTCTCTGTCGAATTCATACAAGTCTCCTGTAGAACTGCACCACACTTTCCCATCTTAGCACTGAAATACAGTAATTATACAAGGTATTCTACATCTTGGGATAAAAAACATAAATGAGTATAGCCTTTTTCTTGTTTGAAAAACTGAGCGTAGCTTAGCTAGCGGGAGGTCTGAATGACCTTATCTGAAATCTAAGAGTGGCTTTTTTGGTGGAGGTATACACCCTGCTACTTGAAATCCTTGGTTGTAGATATTCTTATGCTGTACTTGTCTAATAGGCGGATCATCCATCTGCATAACATATCAATGATTCTAGGAAGGTACTCCATTAGAGATACCTTCACTTCAAAGAAATATCAACAGTTGATCAATTTTAAGTGAAGGCACATCTAAATGCTTTCTAATGCCTTCCAAGTACTTGTAAAACATCTCAACCATGGTATTTCTTAAAATAAAGGTGCCTCTAGTTTCTTTCAGGCACCAAAAATATCTCAAATGTCTAAATTCTAATGTACATAGAGCAGGGGCAGAAGATAAGGAAAATAATGCATAAACATTGTCATTTTTCTCACCTTCCCCTCTCCCCATTTGTACAAGTTGACTTTGTTTCAGATATTCAAGATTCACAAAAACAATAGAGAACCGACTATTGAACCAGTTTTTTTCCCACTAAAGTAGTTTGGATTGACACAACCCATTACCTCCTAAAGAACACATGATCATACCTTACTGTGAACACTGTCCCTGGTCTTGCATTTCCAGCATCAGATATATATGATACATCTCCTCCTGGTGGGTGGCCATGGTAAGTCCACCTGTACATCAGTAGTATTGGACCGTTATTTTGTGGAGTAGGTCATGGTAGTAGTGTAAATAAGCTGCCAATTTCTTAATTCCCAAAAAAAATAGCAGCATTCACTCAAGTTAATCAAGTGGTAGCCTGTTAGGCATGGAACCATCCAGAACTTTATATGTACTGTCAGCATTTTAATCAGTAGAAATATAATGGTCAACCCTTTATTGTGGCATGGCATCATTATTTTTTTGAGAAGTATGTGGATTGTCATCTAATGATAGTGATGTTTATGATGATGTGGCACATTCATGTACTTTATTGTACTTAGCTCTAAATATTATTAAAGATGCGTTGCTTTCAACCTTTATATATCAGATGCACTCACACAACAATAATAATAGTAATGAAAGTGTCATAAAACATGACTTTACTGTACTGATTTATCATGTCAAATTTGAATAGGACATCACATGTTTTCCAGTAGGGCTCTCCCCTACTGTTTTCTTTTCAGTAAAAAAACATCGTATTCATATGCTAGTTATTTCATTGAATATTGACCAAGATATGGCAGCCATGCAAATTAATATAAATTTCAGTAATACTGCTTCATACCTTAGGGGCTGAAGTTCTGTGACCTCCACTAGGGATCCATTTGTAATAGATAGGAAAAGTTTCCTGTTTGGGAGGAACAATAATTTCCTAAATTATCTTCTTATATGCACAAACTGCACTAGAAAGGAAGCATTAGGGTAGAAAGCAGACTCACCTTCCATCATAGGACACTATCCCATTTCTTATGTGCATAGCTTGACTTTGTGTTTTTTCTCCAAGGTCTATGAATTGTTGTTCAGAGTTGAATATCACCTCTGTCCAGATAGGTTGTGCATGTTCATTTAGCTGTAGCTGAAAGTGTGTACAAATATTAGATCTAGCATAATAGAAACTTTTTTTTTTGGCAATTGAATTCATCAGAAGCTTATTGTTTCATGAGAGGAAACTACTTCCCTAGTTATTTACATACAGTTCTTATTCCTCTGCTCTTCCTGTAAGACTTCCTATCGTCTCTTAATTAATCATGACTACATGTCTATTGATCTTTGCTTAATAATTTCAAATTTTGAGCACATGTAATGTAAGGTACTGCAACAAAACAACGGAATTGGGTTGGGGAAAAGAAGGGAGGGGAGGGGATAAAACTACTGTTCTGTTACAGAACTTCAACAGTTGAAGAAAACATACAACGGTAAAGATGACCAAGGAAGGGTGTTGTAACAGTTATGATATGAGCATATAGTTCTGTCATACAACTAGAGATGCAACTTACCTGATAGAGGATTCCAGCCTCTGAGAGAGCAAGAATAGTTGTATTCACAATGAAAGTTGCTGTAGCATAGCCAACTGAAATTGGTAGTTCATGAGGAGCAATCACCCATGCCAGCCCATTCCAGAACCTCTCATAAATTGATCCACTTTGCCCTGTCACCCACACAGATGATTCTGACATTCGCGTCAAGGAAATCCTTTTTCTTATGGGCAGGACTGGATCATTTCTATCTGCTTGATCATTGTCATCGATCTCTGCATCCTTCTCCTCCTGACTAGAAATTGAAGCACGGCCATGTCTCCTTTCCGGTTGCTCGATTGATCCTACCTTCGTGCAGGTATCGTTGATGCAGGACATCAAATTGAAAGGCATGCTTATTTCCACCCAGGTATTACTCTGTTCCTGGTACTCCCAGAACTTGTTTGTCTTCTGCTTAAACTTTGCTTCCTGCCTCGAGCTAGGATGTAAGGGGCACCATGAATGAACAGAAGCAGCAGACTCCAGGAGAACACATGCTACAAAACATAGGAACCACAACAGGAATCTGCAACTGCAAGATGGATCATCCATGGCCATCTTATAGAACTTATCCTCGATGTTGATGCGTGCCGGCGTCCAAGGTGTCCTCCATAGCAGCACAGTTCTTGCAGAGATAGCCCTTGAACCTGGAAGGTTGGAAGCTAGATATCATGAGCTCTTTTTTTTCTGCAGGAGAATGAAGTATGGGAAGGACCCCCTCTTGTACTTGCAGTCCTGCAGCTCAAAATAAATAGGTATGCAGTGCAAATAAATGTTGCAGAGAAGAGGAAGAGAGTGGAGGTATGGAGGAAGGTACCAATATCTCGCTGTGAGACTCAACTGTCATTTGATGAAGGCCATAAAGTCATTAGCACAGAAGCTGGGTGGTTTGCTTTCCTTTTCAATTGCTTCTTTTCCCTACAACTTTCTCACCAGTCGCTGTTAATTCCTCCAATCAAATTTTTTTAAGGAGATAGTTGTTGCAACCTTCGCATCTCCCACACACATATCGGTACTGTTAGATAATGATCCTAATCTCTTATACTAGTGAATAACTTTATGCCTATACGGTAGGGAGGGGGAAAGGCATGAGAATCTTGGATATATTTCCATTGGACAAGTTTTTTTGTGGAAATTGAAGTTAAAATTCATTGGGACCGAATAAAGTTGTAGCTTTTATATGTCCAGTTCTTAAATCGTCCTTTTCTCCTTCTATTCCTGAAGTTGATGGTTGCTTGAGAGTTCAAATGTCCATGTGCAAGTTGCCAAACGCTAACCACTGCCGATGACTGCAGGCTCTTGAAAAACATGGAAAAGGGAGCTCCGTTTGCTGATATCAGACCTGGGAATTTCTTTTACACCTGCTTTGTCATCACTTGCTGAAAAAGAATATCAAGATCTGATCGACTGATTGATCACCCTGAGTCAGCTAAAGCTTGCGGTCGGGGAGGGGTAAGTGCAACGTGAGGCCTGCGTCACTCGCTCTTGACTTGTACCGAGATCCATTATTGGTGGCATGGAAATTCTTAATCCAATCACAATAATCAGCAGCCAGCCAAGTAAGTTCACAATCTTAGAGCAGGTACAATAGCAGGCTATAAGCCAGCTGCAAACATATTTTAAAAAGATAAATGAGGAGAGAGAAAGGCAGCGGGCGATAGATTTGTAGCCAGCTACAGCACGGACTTCAAGACGCAGTGTGTGTATGACAGGTGAGATCAGGTATTAATAGTGTAGTATGTAACTATTGTATAATGAGCTATTAGATTGGCTATAAATGAATTGGAGTTAGTAGTTGGCTATACTATTAAACTTGCTCTTATTTACTAGTACTATGTATGCGTCTAGTGATTTGTGTAGTCAATCTAGTGATCCCTCCCCCAAAAAGATATATAAAAGATATCCTCGATTGTTGATACTACATGATTACCCTGGCTTATTTCAGTTGGTATTTCACAGTCACAGCCACTGACCATATGATTGAGCTTCCCACATGGCCCTAAGTCCCTAACTTGTGGTAGCACAGCTAACTACTACACTAAAGGCATCACCACCAAATTAGTCCAATGTGCCATGCCTAACAACTTAAACACGAATTTTAGCTACAACGTTCTGTGCTACTATTTCAGTCCAGTTTATCAGAGATGAAGAAGTTTATCTGTTCTTGTGGGAGGACTTGAGCAAAAACAGTACTTGCTGCAAAACCTTAACTGACAATGGTTCCTTGCCTGATATGTAGAAAGCCTCTCTTGAGCAATGACCAGCCAAAACTATAATTTTTGGAAACACTCTGCAGGCAAAACGAGGCTCGATCGGCTCGTCAGAAGCCATGCAGGCAAGGTAATTCCATACTCCCATTTACTGATGAGATTAATTACATTGCACACTCCCATTTACTGGCCATGGCTATTGGTTTGTCACTGGCAGTCCGGCACTGCAGAGTTTCATTTGCGACGTGCAGCTCTGCCACATGGAACTTACTAGCAACTGAAGCGTTTTACCAGGTGTAGATACTCTTATTAGATGCGAGTGAAGCAGGATGCTTTGAAGGATGAGACTGGAATTCGAAATTGTGTGATAGCTGAGAAATACTTCCACTCGATTTTATGTGAAGGTAATAATACTACCACAGATGAATTACCTCCACCAAGTCGAAATTACATATATAAAAAAATCCCGGTCAGTAAGCAGCTGATTGAAACAGATAGCAACAGTTGCATAGGCAAACACGTGGAACGTCCTAATTAAACATGTAACTTAAAAATTATACACATATATTTCCTAGAAGTAAACACACCAATTTATAAAATGGAAAACTATATACGTACTAACTTTTTTTTTACTAAATTACAAACACTGACATGCCATGTTATGACTGCATCTAGATTTTTTATAACTTCAATCTATTTAAATCAAACGGTTGAGATAATTGTTAGTACAAATTTAGTAAGAAAAATTAAATACGTGTAGCAGTACTCTTATAAAATATATATACCAGTATTCACACCACCGTATAGGCAGTACATGTGTTTTGCTTAAAGGCATCACCAAATACCAACTAAAACATGTACTAATAACTTGTGCTTGCACAGTTTGCACTCCTCTTTAAAGCCCAAGTCTTAAGAGTTCAAATTTTAAACCCGTTGGAATGGAAGACTTTGATTAGCATTTCAGTTAATTCCACGTCAAAGTTACGCCATCCTTTAGAACAATTTTTCCTACTGCAATCCAAACAATTACTGTCGAAATCACTTCGTAATATGCAAAATTCCTGTGTTGCAACTTGACCTGTAAATAGAATTGCCTAATTGTTTTGTTGAGAAGTAAAACTAACTGGTAAACCTACGGCGAATGGTAACCTGCACATCGCGGTCCAGTTTTTTGTTGGCCCAGCAGCAATGTATATGGCAGAGATGACGTCACGCCAGCACACGGAACGGGAATCTCTTGAATGCGAGATTAGAATTGCGAGGAATCTTCAGTCCCGCTGGGTCCCATTTCTCTTCCAAAGTTGCCATCACAGCAACGACTTATATCAAGGTGATGATGTAATTGCGTCTTTAATTAATCGACCAATATATTCAATCGATCGTTAAGTTGATGTTTTTTTCTATACGTCGTTACGGATGGGCTTTTCTTCCTTACTAAATGGGCCGAGATTGGGTGTAAAATATGGATGGGCTTTACTTCCGGACTAAATGGGCCGAGATTATTGGACGAGATTGGGTAGTCTTGAGAGATTCGATACTTTAACAGTCGTTAAAAAAGTGTCAAAATTATCAAATTTCTCCAAACTAGGGGGAGGAATCAATTGGAAGGCTCCTTCACTCGTCCGTACGACTGGGCAACGTGTTAGAGGCCAGTCACAATGTCAAAGCAAACCTTCATCTAGTCCCCACGTCGTTAAATTCTTCCTGGCTTTGCTCGAGGCGTGACACGAAGCTACGTCAATGGCAGCAGCGGTGTGGGTATTTGGCGGAATGGCATCACTGATTTGCGGCCATGGATAAAAACATGAGTAAATTTCAGCAATCTTTTGTTATCTATGTTTCACTTTGAAATATCCTTTGAGCGATATTTTCACTTTGGACTGTGTAAACTTGCCTTTGTTTTACTTTAAACCACAGCTCTCGTTTCTCTCTTTTCTCAAGCGTTTGAACGATCTCAATTACGCCATCTCATACTCGTCAATGAAGCTATATGTAATACTATTTCTTCAATATATGTAATACTATTTCTTCGACATATTACAAGTTGGATGTGTAGATGCATAAAAGAGTAAGTTGGATGTAGATGGATAAAAGATTGAGGGTGGTCCAATGTGAAGGTATAAAAGAGTAAGTTGAATGTAGATGGATAAAAGATTGAGGGTGGTCCAATGTGAAGGTAAAAAAACCCAGTCCAAAGTTTAAACATTGGTCCTAAGGTGGTCCAACATAAAACATCGGTAATAAAAGGTGGCCCAAAGTAAAATTAACTAAAAAAACATTCAGAAGCAGAATACTGGCTTGGTTCTCAAAAGAGAAATAATAGCTGCATAAGATTTGGAGAAAAAGAATACTGGCTTGGTTCTCAAAAGAGAAATAATAGCGCTCAGTATGTTCATTGTCGTTCATCTGGGGAAAGGATCATCATATTCTCCTTATTAAGCAGCACCAAATAAAATTTCACCACAACATGCTAAAAGAATCAACTCATGCATTAAAATTGGAGGATAATGTTCAGGCTTGATTATCTCCTAAGAGAAAACAATCGCACGGTATGTTCATTGTTGATCATCTGGGGAAAGGATCATCATATCCTCCAGTACGGACTTATCCAAAACTAAAATGTACACAACAGCACAACAATACAACATACAGGAATCAAGTACAATGAACCCGGCAAATAAAATTTTGCAAAAAAAAAAACAATAAGGGCATTCAAAATGAAACAAGATGAATGTGGGGAAAGATGATCAGATAGAGCTAATACAATTTGAGGCCATCATGACGGCCAATCAAACCAATAGGGAAACAAATTTGATCATCATACCATCAAACCCCAATTACTGAATGGCGTTATCTTTTCTTCGAAAGACAAAGAACAAGGGCTAATAGAGGAAAACTTTTAAAAAGAAAAAAAAAAGCTAATGGAGGAAAAAAAAATAGAAGGCAGAAGATTTGTAGATGCATCAGATCTCCAAGGTGAAAAAGGGTGTGACATCACAGAGATGCCTCAGACGCAAATTACCCATTAAATCTTGTGCCTCCTCATCTGCATCATCCATCATCCTCAAGCCCAAACAAAATCCCATCGACAAAACAGCCCAAAAAAAAGCAAACAGATTTGAAAGCGAGAACAAATCACATCAAATCAAATCAAACCAGCTGGAAAGAGCAAGCAGCGCAGCAGCAAAGGTTAGAAGTCCTCAGCCATCACGAGAAGAGACCGCGTGTGCAAACCCTAGAACACGAGAGGGCGAAGGCGATGGAGAGCGGCGGCGCTTATATAGACAGAGAGCGGACGGAGACGCTAGGGTTTGTTAGGGTTTTCCTCCCATCCGACGGCTCCTGACGCTCACGGCGACGAAGGCACGGGCGGCCCAGATTTATTCTCGATGTTATGGGCTGTCATCGATGGGCCTCGTTTTGGGGCTGTCAACGAACGGGTCGGTTCATCTGAGGTCCTCAACGAATCCGATTTTCGTCCTTTAACCGAAAAACCAGATACAGCAGGTTCCTCAACTATTAAAACCGGTGCAAACGAGGTCCTTCGACGGTTTAGATAGCGGTTTTAGTTGACGTGGCGCCTACATAGCTAATTTAACTCGGTTTCTTTTGATGTGGCATTGACGTGACGCTTACGTGGCAATTTGATATGAAAAAAATAATAAAACCCATAAGACCCACGTGTCAGTTTCACACACAAAATAATTTAAAAAAATAGTGGGACCCACATGGCCCCACATGTCATCTCTATCCTCTTCACCTTTCATCTTCTCCTTCAGCCTTCACCCTTCTCTCTCGTGGATTGCGCCAGAGGCGAGATGGAACACGGCGGCCACGCCACCTCCTCCCCCGCACCCTCCTCGCCCGCACCGGACGCGACAAGAACCTGCCATGGAAGCTCGCGGCGTTCTCGTCACCACCACTACCGTTCTCGTCACCACCACTACCGTTCTCGTCGCCGGAACCCGAGTACGAGGGGACGGAGTGGGAGCCAGGGGCGGATCCAACGTGGGTGCAGCGGGGACCCCCCTACACCCACAAGACCCATGGATACCCTCGGAGCACCCCTTCAATTTTTTCACCATGAATGAAAATAAACTAAAGGTCCCTAAATGGCTGGAGGTTGAAGAAAATTGTGTAATTGAGCCCCTCCAATTATTTTTTCTTGATCCGGCCGTGGTGGGATCCCCTCCTCCGTCGGAGCACAAGGAGCTCGCCTCCTCCCTCACGGAGCTCATTGTTGGACTTGGACCCAGCCGCCCCGCCATCGCCGATTCGCCGTTGACCAGGCCGAACCCGCCGCCGGCTTACCGCCCCTCCTCTCCCCGCCAACTCTCGGAATGCCACGGCCGTCCGTCGCCAAACGAGGCTTCCTCGCGTCGGCGCAGTACCGCTTGCTCGTGCCGAGGATGGCCGTGCCCCATCCCAGGCTTGACCACTCCCTGCCGCTGCCGCTCTTCTCGCCGGACCAGCGCGACGGATCGTCGCCGCCACGTAGCTTGCTCATCTCCTTCTCCAGGGCGTTGCCTAGCGTGACGCCCTCGGGGACATCTCGCCGCTCTGCGTCTCCTCGTCAACTACGGCTAGCAGCAGCAGACATATAAGTAAAGCTCGCGGCAACCAATATCCAGACAGACCCAAGCATATCGCAAATATAGCATCACAAGAGGGAATATAAATAGCTTCATTATACATATAAGTAAAATCCATGCACCTGTAACTTGCTCAATCAAGAAGCGAATTGAATATTTGAATCTGTTAATTGCATTTCCAAGGTCTCCAATCTCTCCACTAGGCTAATTAGAAATTAGAACAAGAATGGTGCTAAGCCGAGTTTATTTTGAAGGCGACGGCTTTACCTGGTCGCGGTCTGCCGGGACCTCGCCGGAGCCCTCCCGGAGGTCTAGGGCCCTCACGCCGCGGGCAGTGTGGAGGCAGCAGACGCGACGAGGAGGTGCCTTCTTTCATGGGATGGTCGGCCAGTCGGGGCGGCGGCAAAAGCTTGGGTTTTTTGAGGCGGCCGGGCGAGGAGAGGGGCAGCTCCGACCCAGATGTGACCATCGAGGACGTCGGCGGCGGCGGCCGGGCGAGGAGGGTCGGCGCCGTTCAGCTGGGCGGAGCGGCCAACGGAATGTAGCTGTCGCGCTCGCCGGCGACCTCCTCCTCTGCCTCTTCCTCCTCCGGCAACCTCCGCCCCTCCGCCCCGCAGCCGCTCCGTCCGCCGGCATGCTCTTGCCGCCGCTCCCCGCGAGGACGAGGAAGAGCGAAGAGGAAGAGAAAGGAGAGCCGAGAGGGACTTGTGGCTGACATTGGGGCCCACGTGAGCCCCACCATTCTTTTTATTGATTTATGTGTGAGACTGACACGTGGGTCCCACGAAGTTTATTATTTTTTCATATCAAATTGCCCCGTATGCGTCACATCAGATGAAGACTAAGTTAAATTTGCCACGTAGGCGCCACGTCAGCCAAAATCACCGAGGGACCTCATCTGCACTGGTTTTGATAGTTGAGGGACCCGTTGTATCTGGTTTTGCGATTGAAGGACGAAAATCGGAATCGTCGACAAGTTAAGGGACCTTAGATGAACTTATTCCCCCAGTCTTTATATACTATCCATTACGGCTCCCTCAACTATGTACCGAGTTAGATTAACGTCGCAAAATCGGGTACAAAAGCTCTCTAGTCTCAAGTAGTAAAACCAGATCAATTTACATTCCTGAGTGGTTTTGAAGGTTGTTTCATCCTACATGGTGCATGACATGCTGAATTGACGCTCACTTGGCGTTTTACAACTAAGAAAAAAGTTGACCGTTCCTGTCAGTGACACTTTCCTCTCTCCTTTCCATGTCTCCTCTCTTTGTCTCCATCATGTCTTACCCTGACGCTAAGTTTGGTGTTTGGTCGTGGCTTGAGCTCGAGCGACTGCTTGGATCACCGCATGTCCTCAACTCCCCTACCTTGGCCACTGTAGATCACCTTCGACGTCGCCGGAGCTGTTCGTTCCTCCCGTGTTGCCGGCCAATCAACGCTTTCCCTCGCGGCGGAGACGTTCTGGAAGCGACGGAGCTCGAGCTCTAGCAGCGAGCAGGATCCTAAGGATTATATAACTATTTGCTACTCTTAAATATGCTAATTAATGATTTATCATCTGAGCCCGTATGTCATAGATAAATGCGGGCCTCACATATCTGGGTGGTAAATAATTAAACACCAAATCTAATGGTGACAAATAGTTAAATACCTTGGGTCCTACAACACGGGAGGTGTCGAGATGGAGGGGCATGGGTGGTCACTCCTAGCGCAGGTGGTGCATGGGTGGCCGCTCCTAGCACGCTACTTGTTCGAGCAAGAGTAGGGTTTCCCAAACCGCCGGGGCCGAGGTTGCCCTGGCGGTAAGCACAGTTACCGCGGTCGCGCGGTAACCGTGTTAAACCGTGTAAGAAAAGGATGAAAGCTTGATTCTTGGGATCGAATTTTAAATTATTTTTATATTTGTTTCAATTTAAGGAGGTTATCGCGGTTTTCCTTTTACTGTATCTCCGTGGTAAGCGCGGTTACCGACAGTTTTGCAAACCCTGTCACCAGCGCCGGTGAAGCTCGAGGAGAAGATGCGGAAGATGAGGCCACCGGATGCGTCGACCCTGTCTTCTTTTTCTCACCCACATCAGCGAGGAGACAATGGTGGCTAGGGTTTACCATTTTGATTTTGAAGTGAAAACCGCTCCCCAGTCCCCGATCGAGCCGAGCTTGCTACGAGCCGATCCGAGTCACGAGTTTCGAGCTTTTTTGTCCGCCCCTACTCCCCACCGGTTTACAAAATCCATTAAAATCGTCGGCTTTCAGTCAACCCAATATGAAAATCGGTTAATATCGGTCGTCTTCCACGAACCGAGTACCAGATCTCACAAAAACCAATCAATTGCGATGATGGCCAAGAGCGAGACGTGGTGCTGAGGAAGAGCGAGACGTGGTGCTGGTGCCCCTCCCTCGGCATGCGGTGTGCTGAATAAACTGGAGTGATGTATAAACTAATCTTAAATATCGTGTTTAATATCTCTTATCATGTTAATGTATTCAGGGTCTGTTTTGTCTATACTAAATTCAAAGTATGTATGTTAAATCACAGAGTTAAAAGATTTCAACTAAAGTAATAAGAAAATGATTTGTAATGTTAGGAATATATATAGATAATTTCGCAAGTCATGTTTCCTATTAATTCAGATGTATAAATTCTATTTCATGTGGCCGAAATGCTGGTTGGTCAATACTGCGTTAAGAATCGGAAAGGCTCATCCATGGTCGGTCAGTGAATGACGCTGGTCTCCAGCGTGCAAGCAAATGCAGTAGCTCAAGCTGGTCTGCATCGAAAAAGAGCACTTTAACAAACCACGTGTAATACGAAGTTCAGTGAACAAACAGCCAAGCGTTTTAATTGAAAACATGATTCGGGCCAGGAACAAAATTTTCCAATCCAAAAACAATGTTCCCACGAAACTTTGGTTGACTGGTAAAAGCTGTTCGATACACGAGAGAGAGACCAAATCAAGTCCAGCAACAACTACAATGTCTAGAACAGCTCAGTGTGACAGCATCTGAAGCGCCAACGGAACCGCTCATCCTTACTGCTCACCCGTGGTCTTGATGATATCCGAGTCACCTGGAAATCAAGCGCATTGTATAGTATTACTACCAAAGAACCGTTTAGTTTAGTTTCTTTCAAATACTAGTAGACGTATGGAAGTTACCAGGATCAATAATGCTGAGGCAGCAAACACGGAAGTATTTACCACAGGCTGTCCCCAGATCGACATTATCTGAAAACAAACCGCTAGCTGTTATTTTTCAAACAAAGAGACAGACTGGAGCAAATGAAATAAGACTGGCTAATCAAGCAATACGGCGGAAACCGATGTCTGTACAGTTTATTCATTTGTCCTATCTATGAATTTGGAAGTCTTCTTTAGTACACTTTGCAGTTGCTACTAACAAAATGCAGCTTTGCCATTGCAATAGAAGATAGAACTGTGCAACTAATTCCAGTTTCATTTAAAAAATGCATAAAAACAATTAGCATGGTGTTTCTAAGATATAATTTGATTAGATATTTACTCCCAAGCATGCCTCCATGTTTAAATCTTTGCCAAGGTCAAGAGATGTGGAAAAGCATGGGTGTCAACTTACTTCCGTGGAAGTGGTGGACGGTGACCTTGGCCAACATAGCGTAGTACTCAATTTCTGACTTCCGAAGAGGTGGGCAGTTGTTAGAAATGATCACTAGCTTCGCTGTAATGAAGACATGCGAGGACATTAGATATCAGTCTGCCAGCAAAGATGAGAAAACAAAGTAGGGTAGTATGCAGCCATGCTCTGAAAAGTTTACACAAGATGCAAGTAAAACATTCCAAGCAAATGGTCAGAGGAAAAAGGACACTCTGCAAGCTGAATTCCCTACAGTTACAGAATATTTTCCTTGCACTCTAGTAAAAACAAGCGTTTTTCATAAAGCATATTTCCACTTCTGCAAATAAGCAGTTGACATCACAGTTACTGTATGCAGAATATGGAGAACTATTATGGCGTTGACTCATACACAATGGCCATATTGGTACTAAATCCACTGGTAATCAGTTTTCAACGCTAAAGGTTTCAACCTGGAGCAACAAATTTGCAAGATCATAATAGACAATTATCTATGTTATCATACCAGCTAAACAATTGAACATATCAATACATCCATCATAGTCTAGGAAACAACCACTGGTTGCTCAAAATAAAAGGAAATGCCTGCATAAGATTTGGAGAATCAGAATACTGGCTTGGTTCTCAAAAGAGAAATAATAGCGCTCAGTATGTTCATTGTCGATCATCTGGGGAAAGGATCATCATATTCTCCATATTAAGCAGCACCAAATAAATTTTCACAACATGCTAAAAGAATCAGGACAATAGGCAGCACAATCAAATTAACCACAAATCAGTACATTTTCAGATAAAACAAATCTTTCAGCAAAAGAGTCTGCATTAAATTTGGAGTTTCATAGTTCTGGCTTGATTATCTCTTAAGAGAACAATAGCGCACATTATGCTCATCATCGATCATCTGGGGAAAGGATCATCATATCCTCCACTACCAATTCAACCAAAACTAAATAAAGAAAGTACACTACAACATACAGGCTACTCAGCTAGGACAAACAGCTGATAAACACAAATAAACTAGAAATAGCTTGATAACGTATTCACATTTGAGTACAACACAGCCAAACAAAAAACATACAGGAATATGTCAAGTCTTGGCTAAGTCTATGTTAATACTAAACCATAAAGCGTATATACACCACTGCCAAATACTGAACCACAACATCGAGCACATTCAGAAGAACAATGACAGTGGGGCTAATGGCTATGGCATCAACTCATACACAGCAGCAATGAGATCCACCGGTAATCAGTTTATACGATGCGCATACTCACACTAACATCCATCCAAAGGATGATGGTAAATAAGCACAATGAAACTAATCAAGAACCAACCCATTTGAAGATAAAGGAAATCTTTCAGAAAAAAAAACTCTACATTAAAATTGGAGGATCAGAGTTCTGGCTTGATTATCTCCTAAGAGAAAACAATCGCACAGTATGTTCATTGTCGATCATCTGGGGAAAGGATCATCATATCCTCCGTCCGGACATATCCAAAACTAAAATGTAGACAACAGCACACAGCAATACAACATACAGGCAATAAAAAAACAGAGAGCGGGTATAAGTTTCATTGGGTACTAAAATTGAATGTAAGAGAGGGGAATATTTAAGTCTTGGGGTAAGTCCATGTAATCCTCCTTACGTATATACACCACCATCAGCTACTGAACAGCAATATAGCGCACATTCAGAAGAACAGAGACAGTGGGGCTAATCACTGTGGCATCGACTCATACGCGGCGGCGATGAGATCCACCGGTAATCAGTTATTACGATGCGCAAACTCACTATAAAACAGCAATACTAACAACACGTATGCGAACATTGAAACAAGAATTTCGCGTAATCTAACAGGGAAAGGAGAGCATTGATCCATCTTACCCTTGGAGTTCCTAAGGGTCCTGAGGACGGTCTTGTAGCCGAGCGTGTACTTGCCGCTCTTCATCACGAGCTGCAGCTTGTTGTTGATGTTGTCCGTGGACTTCTTCTGCAGACACCACCACCACGAAGAACAGAGGCGTTAGCGCCATGGCTCGCAGGGTAAGGGGGCACCCCCCATGAGAAATGCAGGATCTGGCTTGCTCGCTCGCTCGCTCGCTTGCGCGGACCGAGGTGATGGAGGGAGAGACCGGGAGGAGGAGAAGGAGGAGGCAACGTTACCGTCTTCTTGGCGGCCACCATGGCTGCGCCCCGAGGAGAAGCGTCGGCGGCGAGGGTTTCGGGCGGCGGCGGCGGCGGCGGCTTCTGCTCGGGGTGGCGACTGCGAGGTGGAAGAGTGGGGGCGTTAGGGTTTGTGGCCTTATATAGGCACGAGAGGGAAAGGGTTCGCCTGCCCACGCTGGGGGTAATGGGTTTGTTGGGCTTTTTCCCTGGACAATAAGGCCTGGCTGTTGGGCTTCTTTCGTTTCACCAGGTTCGTTATTAAGAACTTTATTTTTATTTTTTTCAACCTTTTAATTTTTAATTTTAAAATGAATTCCTTCCGAAACTTATTTTCGAGATCTAAAACTTTGGCCATACCAATATACCATCCACGTTGGGATGGCAACACAATATTGTCATGTCGGTCTAGCTAGCGTGATAATATTGTCTTGCTGATGTGGCAGGACAAAATTGTCATGCCCGCTGCGGGGTGACATGCAGTGACGCGCAGTGTTGTTTTGCACGCCAGACAGGTTTTGAAAATAAGTTTTGGAAGAGTTTGTTTTAAAATAAAAAATTTTAAACAATAAAAAAAATGGTTGACGAGATGTGGGTTTTTTTTCTTCCTATGAACAATTTTGTCTTGCCACACTCTTGTGCTCAAGAAATCAAATGCTGGATGATTAAGAAACGAACGAACCAACATTGGCTGATGTATAGTAAAATTTGGCTAGAGCATGCTTGATTCATATGATGTTATGATTAATCTACCCTATAGTTCAACAAATAATTTCACTCATCTTTCATTCTTTCATTCATCACTCAAGGGCTCAGATCATCCTGGTGAAAACCGAACGGTCCAGATCGATCAGCAGCCTCCCACCTCCATCTACCGCGTGATCTCCCCCAATCACGCGCCGCATCCAATCCGCATCCCCCTCCCATCCTCTCTCTCTCGCATCGCCTAGCATAGACGGCGCCGTCGTTGCCTCGCCTCCCTATCACGCCCACCCCCTCCCTTCCTCACTCTCGCAGTCTCGCGCCTCGCCACCACGTCACGCCGCCGCCGTCGCCCCGCCGCCGTCATCGCCGTGCGCCATCTCACCGCCGCCGCCGTGCGTCATCTGGCGCCGGTCCCCCCTCCCCCCTTCTTCGCCCTCCCCTCGCGGCGGCGGCGTAACCGGCGCCGGTATCCCCCTCCCCTCGTGGCGGCGTCTGAGTCGGCTCCGGTGCTCCCCTCCCTCCTCTATCCCCTTTCGACGGCGTCGGGGATGGCGGCAGCACCGATGGTGGTGGCGGTGTGAGGTGCGGGTAGAAAGGAGCTGGTGACGGGCGGGGACGAGGTGTCCCGATCTGCACTGACTCGATCTGCGCGAGCCGACCCCGCGTCAGATTGAGGAGGGTACGAGGGGAGAGGACCGCGGCATGGGAGGAGGAAGAGGACAACGCCGATGGAGAAAGCGGTGAGGTTGGCCGGCGGGGGATGCTGGCCTTCACCGACGCGTGGCTCCCCCCGCCGCAGGCCGTCGTCGACCGTCCTCCACCCGTCGTCGCCCCTCCCCTCTCCCCTATCTCGGGCCTCTTCCTGACCTCATGCCTGCACGAGCGCCGGCCGCATCCCGTGCTCCTCGCCTAGCGGCAGCGTCGGAGCCCGCGCCCGGTGCCGTTCTTCCTTCTTCTTCTCCTCTTTCCCCTCACTCTACCCTTCTTCTGGATCGATGGATTTGGAGGCAGTACCAACGGTGGCGGTGTTGGGAGGAATCTATATGAGTATTTCACTTCCATTCCTCCTCCTCTCACTTGCACTTTCAGTCTCCAAGAATCTCTCGCTACCGATCGATCCAGGAGGAGGTCGGTGAGAAACTTCCAGAAGGTGCGATCGGGAGCACGGAGTGGTGATGGTGGCGTTGGTGGAGCTGTCGCGCTGGCGGCGATGTTGCCGATGGAGCAGGGGCTGCGGCTGGTGCTGCAGGTCACCGATGTGCGGCCCGCCGCCGGTGCTCTCCGACGGAGCCAAGTCAGAGTGAGGGTGCCGGTCGCGTTCATGGCCCACCTCATCAGGGCACGCGCCATCCGCGCCGGCACCATCATCCGCGTCCTCGACTATCTCTTCATCGACTCCAACATCAACACAAGGTGACCGTACATATCCTTCATGCTCTCGATCGATCTCATCTCGCTGCTGTAATCATGTATCAGACCATATGCCTGCCTGGCTGATCGATCTTTTCAAGGAGCCGCTCTTTGATCATTTTAATGTAAGTGTGTGCACGTTTTGACTGCTATGGGGGAAATTTTGGTTAATTTTCTTTTTTCTTTCTAACTGCTAGGTAAATTTTTGTTCTGAAATGCTCTGCCGAAATTCATTTTTTCAGAGTTCCAAACGGCGCTAGGGAAGGACTGATGAATAACAGGGCATGCTCTTTACTGATCCAGGGAAAATGTAGCAAAATTCATTTCAGATGATTCAGCCACCTGTAGCAAATGTTTAGTGCATGATAAAAAAAAACTAAATTTTCCTGTTGTTTACTTGTAAATCGGGATTTGCACTAACAATTTACAAATTATACATTTTGCTTATATGTTGGAACTGGGCGGTGTGGATTTTTGGTTAATTTTTCCACCAGCAGGATCTTAGCTCGATGATACATCACAGCAGATGCACTTAGTTCTGTTCAGGAAAGATTAGCTGTGCATTCTTTAGTTACTGATTAATAATTAGTAGGCTTTACATTCTAGCGTGTGAAACTCTGAATGTTAGTTCTGCATTTCCTTTACTTGGATGTAGGATTCATGTGCTCCCACTTGTGTTGAGGTTTTAGCAAATATAATTTAGGTCGCCCTGGATGGGATAGCATGTGAATGATTTATTTGCGTTTGTTGCACCGTCATTTCATTTCTGTAGGAATTGCCTCGTGATGAAGCAACATTTGGGTATGTCAATGAAGCCAAGGAGACCAAGAGTAGTAGTTCTCTGTGTCACAAGGTAGCTGACTGAACATGTTTGCCTTCCAAAGTATTTTTTGCAATGTGGATATAACTGGATTTATTTTAAAATTATACCGCTGAATGTGATTCGGTGCAATGGGATGAGGCGTATAAATGCCCATCTAATTGTATTGCTTCTAATGGAATGGTGTTTTAGGTAAACCTCAGCTTATTTATACGATGGCCCCGCCCGGCGAAAGAATAATGTGATATGAGGCCCATTGAAAATGAATTCAGGTTGAAGTTTAGTTTCTCAGGTCAAAATATGTTCAAAATAGTAATATTCATATTTTGCACTCAAAAAAATCTATGATATATTATGTGTGCTGTAAATCAAGTTGAACATATATGAGTTTGTGGGTTTCTGCAGTACAGATAAAAGTTCTCAAATATTCACTTGCAGGTGATCTCATATTTACTTTTCAGTCGAGGCTAGCCAGAGTAGCTCCGACCATGGTTTTTCTTCCATCCTATATATTAGCGTTGTGGATTCGTGCATTTTCCGCCTAATTCGTATAACTGGTTTTCTTGATTGCAAATCACTGATCATGTTATTTTGTTCCTCATGTTGTGATTCAATATTGAGAATACTAATATGTCAGGGTGAGATTATTCCTTAGAGCTGGTCCGGTAACACCCTCGATTTGTTTGATAGGGTCTTTGTTCTATTCTAATTGTAAATATTTTTAAGGACAGATTGGTACTGGGTTGCAGCGCCTTGGGTTAGCTTTATTTCCGTGATGTTCTGCATATTTTGCGCTGCAGTTGTGATCATCTGGTTCGTGCACATACATACATTAAATAAATATTAATTTCTCTCTATTTGTATCTGTAGATGGAGTAAGCCGTTTTTTATATGCTTCAGTGATACATTTTTCTGCCTTCAATCATAAAAGGATAAATACCTGTAAGTGAAGGCATAAGCTAGCTCAAGGAATAATTTGCTCTTTTTGAAAAAAAAAAGTTAGTATTCTAATTCTTTCCATTTTTTACTTTCAGTAAATGATTGAGCCAATCATCCTTTCTATTTTGACTTCTGAAGGCATGCAAAGATGTGTAGATAAGAACTTCCAAGGGAGCTTCAGAAAACCAAGGAGAATAGTTAAAGCAGTCCTTAATTTCTTTTGGATTGCAAATTCCTTGATCAGAAAATCAATATGTGGCAAACTTTACACAAAGATTGGCTTGACATGATAGACTGTGTTTCACCTTTTTATCCAGCATTTTACTTGTCAGATAGCTTTCTTGTCTGGGTGATAATAAAACCAAAGCAATGATCCTAGGTATTTAATGTTGCCCTTTTTTATTCTGAATTTTTTTTGCATGATTTTGTTGCCGGCTTCTCAGATTACACTACATATTATTTTTACTACCTGGCATTTAGGCTATTTTTATGGCCATTTGTCAACAATATTTATATGACAAATTTTCTAAGTAAATATCTTTTTATATACAATTCACATATGCCTAACTGCCCAATATATAAAATGTTTTTTTAGTTCTTTCGTTGCCAAACTACTCACAGTTAAATGTTAGAAAACACAATTATGGTTATATGTCAAGATAAGTACCATTATAGTATCCTTAAAATACAATGTATTATTTTTTGTGCTTCCTTAATCATTGTTGTTAAATTTGAATTGCGGACATGCGAAAGGGATTCCAAGGTTCTCAATAGAGGCTAGATTCGAAGGTTCTCAACAAAATAGGCTTCTGATACAGTATGTGGCCCTCATTGCTTGTGTAATCTGGAAGGATAATTGAGTCTTCAACTAGGAAAAGAACCACGTGCACTGATAGCAACCATTATGGAAGAAGCATGGCCGTAATTCTGGTTGAGAGTATATGCAGGGAGTCTTAATGTGTAGGTCATAATTTTGGCTTTGAGAGGAGTTTATTTATTATAATACTGAAGTTCATGATCAATAAATTTCTATTGCTAAAACAATATGGTCCTGTGATACAAATGAGAAACCTCCTTTCTATTGCCAGTAGCATTGATTGCATATGCTCCCTGTCTTCCTACAGAAGTGTTAGTCATTTGTGATTTCTGTAGTTGATTTTATTGATAAAAAGTGTAGAGCATGCAATTTATTGTTATGTTTGTCAGTTGAAAATCGAGATGTGATTTCTAAATTGTGATTGTTGGGATTAAATTTTAACAAGATGATATCTTGTATATCATCTTGTATGTTGTTATTCAGTATATGAGGTAAGCATTGAAGTATATATTTATTCAGAAAATTATATTATGACAATAATTTTTTTCATCATAAAACATTTTCTTCAAAATGCATTACAATACATTGTCAAACATTGCCGTTGCGTTAGCACGGGCATATTACTAGTGTTTGTGGTTTTCTTAGTGACCTTTTTGTTGTTTGACTCCCTTTTCATGATTTATCAAAAAATAAGTAATAATTTCTCCTAAATTATTTTCAAAACAGAAATCTAAAAAAAAATGTCTGTGACCCATAGCAAACTAGTTGGGATATTATCCTTTGATATACCTTGGCATTTCAATGCTCGATAGGAAGCTAGCTGACAAGGAATGGAAGATTATAGAGAAGTTAAGTAGTTGGAACTAACCTTGTGGTGTTTACGCCTTATTTTCTCAAGCCCCCTTGAGGAATTTCTGAAAAAAAAAGATTACTACATATCAAGTTTTTTTTTAGCAAAATGATAGGGTCATTTTAGTTTGAAGCCGAAATGCGCCCTAACAAATTGTTGCACTTTAAATACTTTAGCTAGCGTTTGGTTTGCTACCAAAATACACCAATAACAAACATAAGTTGCCAAAAAATTGGCACTACCCAAATTGCCTAGATTTTGGTATGGTAGCAAAACAACAAGCCCATGATCATTCGGAAAAATATATATTGGAAAAATGGAATACTTGTTGAGCTAAACCACAAGGAGATCTGGGGCATGTGTGTACATATTGTTGATGATGTTTCGTCTATCCTTTGTTGGCTGTCGTTTCAGCTTTCTTGTACCTTGCATTTTGAGAAGTGTTAATTGAAGTTGTATCAGCAATGAATGATGTAATAATTGGTTATAGCTTCTTTGAAGCAATGGCTAGGATGCATATTTTCTATTATTAAAAAAACAAATCTTGGGACTTTGGAGTGGGATATTTATCGAGAGCAAACCTCAACAACCCCTCCGAGAGCAAGTTCGACTAATGTTAGGTCTTACCCCCAACAACCTCATAATATCCTTGTTAAAGGGAGATTTCTATGTTAGCCTCTAATGCAATGAGACGAGTCAATATGTGTTCTAGATATGAGATACCTTATACTTGTGTATTAAGACTTGGTGGACCCATCATACACCAAGTCCTATACGGAATAAAATCTCATATGGAAGATTCCGAATAAGAAAAAATAAATAGTCCCTACTCGATACACAAGGTCTACTTGGGTCATATCCATACTTGCCTCTGTAATACTACTTGGAAAAGGGGGCACCGAGGGTATAAATACAAAACCCTCGAGGAGGAGAGGGGGGAAACGAAGATAAGCCCAATATAACGCCACAAAAACCAAGACAATACAAGACACCTTCAATCTCGTCGAGTTAATATTCAAGGAAACCAATAACAGCTAACCACTAGAGACTAGATTAGGTTTTCCTCTCTATTGTATTTGTGTGAGATTGATATATAAAAGCAATACCGACTTCGCCCAATGTGAGTAGGGCTATTACCCGTATAAAAATCTATGTCTCCCATATCTTTTACCGCAATATCACATATGCTCTGGTACCAATGATTCTCATGCATTACAAATATCATAGGCGGGTATAACCTGTCGACAGGGCGGGGTTTTGTCCCAAAACTTGTGCAGAAACTGCCCATTTACCGCATTTTTCACAGCCAAGTGGAACCCCTCTCTTTTGCCACAACTTCGTAGGGAACACCCATTTTGCATTCATCTCCATCCATCCATTTGGTCAATGCGAGCACACCAACTACATGTAACGCCCCGATTTTCGTTCGGGATTAAAAATGATTAAATAATTCATTTTCTAGAAATTAAATAAAAGTTAAAGCAAATTAATCAAGTGAAATAGTAGGAGAATTAAAATTTTCCCTTAAAAATTGTGGCCGAGAATATTTTTTTAATATTATTTGTGCCCTAAATATTCTCTGAAATTTTCCCGTGAATTTTCGGAGCTCAAGAAATAATTATAATAATACAAAGTTCATTTAACCAATTAAATTAAATAGAAAACAAATTAAAACTCCCCTCTTCGTCTTTGGGCCGCTCCTGGCCCAAACCTCCTCCTTCCTCCCCGCGGCCCGTCCCCTTCCCCCTTCCTTTATCTCCCTCTCGGGCCGGCCTCTCTCCCTCGGCCCGCTCGCCCTTGAAGTCTATTTTTTCTCCCCATCCCGATTCCTCACTCTCCCTCCCCGACAGGTGGGACCCGTGGACCCCACCTGTCATCCCCAACCTCAAGCCACCCGCCGGCAACCACCATTGCCGCCCTCTACGCCGCTAAAACTGCCGCCTCCCGCCTCCCGCGCGCACGTCCGACCGTGCGGACGTGGTCGCCGCCCACTCCTCCACCCTCTCCCCCATTTTTCCCCAAATTTCCGCGCCGATTCGAGCTCCACCTCGCCCACGTCGCCGGCGCCCATTCCTCCTTCAAATCCGCCCCGCCCGGCCACGATTTCCCCCTCCCGGAGCTATATAAACCATCCCTGTGACATCCTCTCTCGTTTCCCCTCCTCACCCGGGCTCGTCGCGCTTTCTCCCGCTCTCTCCACGCTGCCCCCATCTCCGCGGCTCTACGGCGAGCTCCGGCCGCCTCTAGCCACCTCCCTCGCCGCCGCCACACCGCGCCGAGGCCACCTCCGGCTTCGCCACCACACAACGCACATCGGCCGCCGCTCATTTTCCCCAAACAACCACCGTTACACCACTTCCCCCGCGAGGTCGAGCCACCGCCGCCTGTACCACCTCCAGCAGCCGCTCCTCGCCGCTTTAGCCACCGCCGCGCCGTGCCGCCGCAACCACCGGCATCTCCCAGCCGAGCTCCACCCCGGCCCCTACTCTTTTTCCCCTATCCGCCTACGAAACGCCACCGCCACGCTCACCATCTCTCTTTGTCGCCATTGCCGCCTCTAGCCGCGTCGCGCCGCCTCTCCGGTCGACGCCGACTTGCGCCGCCACCTCCTTCGGCTTCGCAGGGGCGAGGGCAAGCTCGGCCACCACTCTTCCTCTGCGGATCGCCATCCGAAACCCGCCCTCTTCGCTCTAGGTGAGCTCCTCCTCATGTGGTCGTCGTCGGCCACCGTTCTCGGTCACCCTGCACCGATTCTCCCCTTCCTAACCCTCGTACCATCTCTCCCAGGCCGCGCCGCACCTCGGCCGCTCCTCCGCCTTCGCCGGAAGCCGTCGGGCCGCCGTCCGTGCGGCCTCCCCGTGGTCGTCTCGCCGTTGTGCCCTCTGGTGAGCATCCCTCTTCCTTCCCCGCCGCCTCCTGTGCCGTGCGCCGCCGTTCCTTGCGCCGCCAGTGTTGGCGCCAGCGGCCGTCCGGCCGTGCGCCGCCGCTGCCCAGTCGGGTTGGCCGGCGAGCCAACCCGCCCCTCTGCTGCGCACCACCACCGTGGACTTGGTCCACGGTGGACCAAATCCTTTGGCCCGCTGACTTGTGGGGCCCACCTGTCGGCGCCGGCCCCTTTGCTGACGTCAGCGATGATCTTATCCCTTGAGAAAATAATTAATAATTGCGCAATAATTCGGATTCAATTCTAGAAATTCATTTAAATGGCTCAAAAATTCTAAAATTCATATCTAATTCATTCGAACTCCAAATTGGGCCATTAAACTTGCAAAATTCATCTAAAATTGAGCTCTACATGTTTGTTTACTTTTTATGTACTGTTTGCTTGGTTTTTATTAGAGTTTTTCCTCGTTTTGCGTGCCAGCGTGTAGAATCCGTCGTTTCGAAAGATCGCGGTCGCAAGGGAAAGAGTTTAGAAGATCAAAGTGAAGAAGCAAGGCAAGTCACACATTCCCCTTGAGCATTTTGATCCTAATTTACAAATGTTTTATCGTTTTGCAAATAAAATTGCATGTCTTGCTAATTACATGGGAATAGGGTTTACCTATCTGCTCGCTTGTGCCATGTTTACTTGATATCTATCCTTTGTCAGCATTGGGTAATAAATCGACTAGCTCATGTTACTTATGTGACCTAGCTAGAACTATATGCTTAGCCATGCTTAATTACCACTAGCTCAGTTGATGGGATAATTACAGTATTAGACCTTTTTAGTATCAGAATGAGCTGCGTGCTCGAGACATCTGGCCATGCTTCATGGTCGTAATTATCCAACTAAAATGCGAGTCGCACCCATGGCAATTAAGGACCTGTTCGCGGGATGCCCTGGAAGAACTTATCGTACTTACCACAAGCCAGCGTGGGCAACGGCTGGGCTTGTAGTGTAGCTTTCCTCTAGCCGACGTACCCAGGCAAGAGTGGGCGTGATGGAGTTGGGTCAGCTGGGGTGTTCGGTTGATCGGCTTTCGGATTCACCGTGGCACGAGAGGGGGGCTGCTTGTTGCCTACTGGGGGGCGGGGGCGAACCCTGAGGTGTGGTGCGATCGGTTAGAGGGGGTTATGCGAAGGGTCCTGTCACGGCCTCTTTTCTGTATGTCGTGGTGGCATGTCGGCGCACGGAAACGTGTCGTGGGGCTGTGTCTTGTGGGTACAGTTGTACACCTCTGGCCAGAGTAAAACTATTCAAATAGCCGTGCCCGCGGTTATGGGCGATCGACCAGATTCAACGTGATTAGTCCCACCTTAATAAATCGACTCAATGCACTGTAGTTCAGGTGGGTTGGTTGGGCCTGTTCAACATGGTGTAGCGTTGATCAGTGGAGATTTAATGTTACTTTAATTACTCTATTGTTTTACTGTTTGCTCAATAAAATGTTTTACAACCGCCTTTATGCAAATAGCCACAAGCCGTCCTTGTATTCCCCTTGCACGTCTGCATTATTGGTGTGGCTTGCTGAGTACGGTGGTTGTACTCAGCCTTGCTATTATTTCCCCCTTTTCAGAAGTGTAGTACTTCTGAGCTGAAGACGAAGTTAGAGGACCAAGGCTCAGACCCCAGTTGAGTTTTGCCTATGGAGTGGAGCTGAAGCCCCGCTAGGTTCGCCTTTTTCCGCTGCTGTTGCTTTCGTTTCGATGTGGGGACTAAGTGCCTCTTCTGTAAGTATTTACGCTTTATTTACGTTTGGATCTGTATATTAATTTGTCGTTTTGTGTACCCTAGCTGATGCCTGGATAGGGATTTAATGCACAAAATAGTCTAGAAATTTAGGCTAAATTTCTGGGCGTGAGACTACACTTGGTGCCGGCCCCTCGTGCTTGATCTCCATCACCCTTCAACATCGGCCAATGCATAGAGCTTTGGCTGCCACCTGACTCATACAAACAGCTCCACCATGTCCTGCTTGCCTATTTGCTGAGCTCCAGTGCGCCTACCTCATGCGAGTCCATTATGCAGTGGCATTAGCTTGTAGCTTTTGCCCCTAGCTTGTTGAATTCTAGCGAGCAAGGTGTGTTGGTGCAATAGATTAGTTGCTAGAGTACATGTGGGCACATGATGGAGTTCGAGCATAGAGGTATTATCGACAACTACTAGCGAGATTTGGAGGTGACAAAGGATAAGGGAGAGGAATAACATGAGGAAAGGCTAGATATGGGGGCAAATTTAATATTTCTAATGAAGTTACATCCCATTCAGCTTAAACTAATTTCAGGGTAAATGTGTGTACAATGCACGGCCCTCAACTCATTAGCAAATAGAAGTAAGTAGTTTTGAGAAAGCTTGTTCCATCTCTTGACATGCTATAGCAATAGATATGATAGGTCAAACAATGTGCGATGGATTATAGGCTGATTTTGATTATAAAGGCTTAGATCGGACAATAGAACTAGCTAGTTAATTGGAGAGAAAATGTTCATCACTTTGTAGCGTGCATTGTAGTTACACATTTACACGTATCATTATGCTACGAGCAATGGCTTTTCTTTTATCTTTATTTGTTGTGTCACTCTCGTTTAGTTTCACGTCAACATTCGTGCTTCCACTCTAGAATAATAGGACAATATTTGTTTTGAGCAAATACAATTAAATGCCATTTTTAGTATACGGGAAATGCACATAAGTACAAACCACCTATGCCTATTGTCATTGTCACAAATATCAATTCAATTAGAATGACAATGCAAAAGTGTTAAATTATCAAATCTCAGAACCATAAACAAATCATGATACATCGATCATTTAATTTTATTTTTTTAGCGTTCTTGAAAAAAATGTTGTTATTTTTTAAAGTTATCTTAGAAAATACTTAATCATTTGCAAGCATTTATAAAATACTTATGAGAGACTGAAACCCCTTCGAGCTGTTAGATGACAAAGCTGACTGCAACTTTTGTTCTAGTACATTTTTATTTAGGAAACCCAACCTTTTTTTTTAAAAAAAAAACAGAGCAAGCTCAATTCGTTGTACCTCAATCAACTTGGAACACCTCTTTAAAAAAATCAACTTGGAATAAGAACATCCCCGGGCCCACTTGAAATCATCATCATCAATTTTATTCATCTTTTTCTTCCGCAAGAAAGAAAGAAGAGAAACCCGGGGAGAGCATCGTCGCCGTCAACGCGTCGCGGGCCCGGGCAAACCCCAGCCGTCCGATCCAGATCGACGGCCGAATAAATGGGAGAGGAGAACGCAGGAGAAAAAGTCTCCCCCTTCCACCATCCTCTCCTCCTCCCCTTTCCCATCCATCTCTCTCTCTCTCTCTCTCTCTCTCTCTCTCTCTCTCTCTCTCTCTCTCCTCCTCGCCGCCGACCACCGCCGCCGCCGCCGCGAGTCGCCTTCGCCGTCCGGTACATTCCCCTCTCCCCATCTTACCTCCCCTGTCCCTTCCTACCCGGATCGCCTCCGATTCGATCGGAGGTCGTGGGGGGCGCCCGCTCGCCCGATCGATCGAATTTTGCGCGGTTGCGCCGCGCGGCTCCATCGGGGGGATTGGGTGCCCGCGCGTTCGATCGAGCGAGCGTGATTTGGTGGATGATTTTTTTGTGTTGGGTGTTGGGGTTGGGGTTGGACTAGTCCGCGCCCCGTTCGTTCCGCGCGTGCTGGGAGTCTAGGGTTGACGTGTTTTGTTTTGGGGGTTTGTGGTGCTCTGCAGGGTAGCAGCAGCAAGAGGGAGGAGGGGGGGCATGGCGCTACGGAGGCTGCTCCAGGGGAGCGTCCTGCCGCGGATGGCGGGCAGAGCCGCGGCGCCGTTCTCGACGGCGTCCGGGGAGACCGTCCGCGCTACGCTCTTCCCCGGCGACGGCATCGGGCCGGAGATCGCCGAGTCGGTCAAGCAGGTACGGAATTTCGGTTTTGTATCGTGATTTGTTATTTAGCCACCTCTGTGACCACGACTCCCATCAGTTTGGGTTGTCTTCGTCCGACGCGGACTTTCCTTGATCCGATGAGAAAAAAAAAGCAAGTTTGTTAGTTTGTTTTGAAGCTGTGGGCAACAGCTTTAAGATTTATTTTGGTCATGACGTGCAGGGAAGATGATTAAATTCTTCGTCTCTTTTAGTTTTTGTCTGCTGCCCACAGATTTATTTACGTTCTGTCTAGAACGTGCTAAGATGGTTCTTATTATGCCATCTGATAGTTGATGTAAACTTATGCCCACGCCACTACTGCCTGTAAATAATGAAAATAACGAGGACATTGCTTATTCCTGTTTTGTTTATTTTCCATGAAAACTTAGATATGACAATGAGCATAAATAGTTTGCACATTCTACCGTAGTTTTTATGTTCACTGAGAATGTTGCTTACTGAAGGATTACATTTACGCCGATAAAGAAGCAGAGGGCCCTTGTAAATTCTAACCTCTTACCCAAGAGACAGCATTTAGGACCCTTCAAATTAAATCACGTTCCTGAATTAGGGAGGATAAATCATATTGAGTAATGTTGCACAAAATTAAAATACCTCTGTTTGGATCTCATGACTTTTTGGTCCATTGCATGCATGCACATTAAGGTAATTTCAGTTTAAATTCGACATAGAGGTAATTTCAGTTTAAATTCGACATAGCATACTCTGCAGACAAGGCTATGTATGATATATGCTACTATTCTTGAAAGTAGAACGCTTGATTGTTTATAATTCTAGTTGGAGAGCCAACTGAATTGAGCTGATTTCTTCTAAATTTTGCTATTGGTGTCAGTTGGGCAACTAGGTTTTCTTGTTTTGATGTTTCAATCCCCTTGAAATTTTATGCGGTAATGATATCTATGGTTTTGTTCCACAATGTATCCTCATCATTTATGTAGGTCACATGCAATGTAGTAGAGAGTTTATGGGTTACAATATGCACCTTGGTCCAGTGTTTTATTTTTGATAGATTATATTTTATTATTCAATCATTGATTGAATGTATGCCGGGCTACTATGTTTATAAGCTTTCTAAGACAAGTAGTAGATAGAGTGTGTGCCTCAAAAACATCACAGTGGAAAATAAATAAATTTAAACCCCATAGTATTTCTATGATAATCGAGAAAAAGTAGAATATCCACTGGCCGTTGATCTCTCTTTTGCTTTATTTGAATACGTGTGCCTAGTTAGTTTAGCTTGTAAATAAAAAGGAAGGGGCCTTTGGGTTTAACTTAGCACAGCTCCGCTATTGAGTTTCATTTAGGCATATCAACCCATTCCTTTTGATTTCTTTCTCTTTTCATGTCTGAAATCATGTTTAGTTAATTGGCTGCAAGCACATGCCTTTGATATCTCTGTTTGATTTACCTCCAACCAAACTGATTTAATAACTGCTGTCAACTGTGTACCATCAGATTACTCTGTCATACTCTAATAATCAAACGGCAATCAAATCTCCTAGGGAACCTTAATGTTGGAGCTAGTGTTGATGTGATATTTTGCTTGCTTAAGATAGTACTACATCTGTCCCAAAACGAATGCTAGTCTAGCAATGCACCTAGACAAGTGTTTGTCCATGTGCATAGCTAGAATCGCATTCTTTTTGGGACAAAGATAGTACATTTTATGCTTATGCTGAGCTAATTATCTTCCTAGTTTTTTTTGGTGGACATAAATGCACATTAGAGTTCATGTTTAAACTGGGTGTTTAATTATTGCATATAGCATGGGATCCAAAACTTACTGAGCAATGCTACTATGCTAGTCAACTCTTCTATATGCAAATATCCTCATCTTGCAAAATAGGATACAACCTTTACATAACTCTTCCGGCGATTGATGCAATGAAGTCAGACCTTGTTGTTCCAAAAATGGTGCCAAGTGCTTTACTTATGTAGCTTTGCTACTGAGGACCCTGATCATGCTTTCTGACTACGTAGCTCGTTCTTATGTATTTATTCTATCTTAGTTTGAACTTTTCCTTTTGCTGTTTCAGGTATTCAATGTTGCAGGGGTACCAATAGAATGGGAAGAACACTATGTTGGTACAGAAGTTGATCCCAGAACAGAGAGTTTTCTGACTTGGGAAAGCTTGGAGTCGGTGCGGAGAAACAAAGTTGGCTTGAAAGGTCCTATGGCTACGCCTATTGGAAAAGGCCACCGTTCATTGAATCTTACACTAAGGAAAGAGCTTGGTCTTTATGCAAATGTTAGACCTTGCAACAGCCTCCCAGGATACAAGACTCGATATGATGATGTGAACCTTGTGACTATTCGTGAAAATACCGAGGGAGAATATAGTGGCCTTGAGCATCAGGTAAGCATTCTTAAAAGCAATATCATTTTCATTGGTCTTGTTAGCATTATTCATCATTGTGTATATTTATTCTCCAGGTTGTGAGGGGTGTTGTGGAAAGCTTAAAAATTATTACTCGCCAAGCTAGTTTAAGAGTGGCAGAGTATGCTTTCCACTATGCCAAGACCAATGGGCGGGAGAGGGTCTCTGCGATACACAAAGCCAATATCATGAGAAAGACTGATGGTCTTTTCCTCAAGGTCTGATTGCTACCTGTTCCTTCTAACTTGATGGAGTGTATTCCTTAATTCATATCACTGGGAGCTGATGTTTTGTTTGTTCTTTGTTTTACTTTCAGTGCTGTCGTGAAGTGGCTGAGAAGTACCCTGAAATTGTATACGAGGAGGTCATCATTGACAATTGTTGTATGACGGTATGTTGTTCTGCTGATACCAAAACCTGTTCTTTTGTTTGGTGTTAATGTTGAAGCATTCTTCACACTGGTCTGATGATCTCTGATCGACCTGAGAAAGGCAAATTATCCTATTTGTATTCTAGCCACTTCTATTGCTATCCTGGACAAAGTTGTAATGACACCATTGATTTGTGAACATTGTCCCCTTGCAGCTTGTGAAGAATCCTGGTCTTTTTGATGTACTAGTGATGCCAAATCTTTATGGTGATATTATTAGCGATCTTTGTGCTGGTCTGATTGGAGGCTTGGGCTTGACACCCAGGTAAAATTGTTATTGTTTGGCTATCAATTTGACATTCAGGTAATACAACGCTAACTAACTATGTTGCATTCCCCCAGCTGCAACATTGGTGAAGGTGGCATTTGTCTGGCAGAAGCTGTTCACGGTTCTGCTCCTGATATTGCTGGCAAGGTGAGTTAGACATAAAACAGTTCCTGCTTCATAGCTTGATTTACGTTGTTTCAACCCATTTAAATTTCCTAGTACTTGTAGAGTCAGTTGTATCCCATGATAATTCATGACATTTCTCGTTATGTTCATAGGAAAATTGTCAATGTGAATCGCTGATCAGCCAATTGTTCCTATAACACTTTTAACTGAATGTTTTTTTTTTCCCAGAACCTTGCAAACCCGACTGCTCTTATGCTGAGTGCTGTTATGATGTTGCGCCACTTGCAATTCAATAACCAAGCAGACCGGATCCACAACGCCATCCTCCAGACCATCTCCGAGGGGAAATTCAGGACTGCTGATCTCGGCGGAAAGGCGTCGACTTCAGACTTCACGAAGGCAGTCTGTGATCATATCTGAGCGTCCGATGTGATTCCGTCCTCTTGATTGTTTTCCTTCCCCCTAATTTTTGTTGCATACGCGGAGAGAAGCTTTAGCTTTAAGAGGTTAACTGGCGGCACCTCAATTTCTTTGGGCTTCAGCATGGGTTAAGACCACCTAATAATCCTGTCGCATTCTTGCTCTTGGAAAAATTTCTTTCAACATTGCAGTCCAGTCAGAGAATGGCCTGTAATAATCAGTGACAAAATTATAGCAGTAGATAGAATCTGTTCATTCAAGTTCTTCAAATTACTGGGCCAAGCTTCAATGTCATTTTTTGCTTAACTCGTGCTCGTGCTGTGATAGTTTACAACTATCTTCTTTACCTGCCGATAACCAATGTGACCATCGAATCTGACATTGTGGCGGTGAATCCCGTTGCTTGTGCATTGCTAGATCTTTTAGGTCGCTTTCTGTTCCAATCATTTGAATTTGAAGGGATTATATGTCGACCACGCATACGATTTGTTATTGAGAATAGTTGCTAGGTGTGGGAGTTGCTGGACATACGTTGGGCCTTCCTGCGTGTGTTCGTTTACAGGGTTAGTGCACGTGCATATATGAGCATATGTGTTTGTGTTTCGTGAAACTCAAGCTTCTATTCATCAAGATTGGCACCTCTGCTTACCACCTATTCCTTCTTCCGTCCCAATATAAATGCAACCAATATAGGATATATCACATACGTATTAGTACATCCCTTTCTAGTAGGAGTCATATCCCTTTCTAGGTTGAGTTTTTTTTGGACGGATAGAGAGTTCTTTTTTAGTGAGAGAGTAGTATACATTGCACGCACCGGAGAGAATATTCACCTTTTCTCTTCAGATGCACATTTTTTAACGTACATCTTCCCTTTTTCTCTTCGAATGCACATTGAAATTTTGAGTCGTACATAAGGTACCTTGGAACCCTAGTGCCACCCTAACACCAGATATGCTCCATCATCACTACCAATTCTTGTTTACATCCACAAACTGATTGGAAGGACAAGCTGAAATTTGATCAGAAGAATGGCATGGGTGCCAAAGTAATCGATCAGTGTGGTGAAATCCGAGAATAACCGACAAGATACATCTCCATCTTATCACCAGAAGAGGGTTTTTTTTTTGTTATTCGAGTACAACTAACGATACCGCACAGAAAACGGTGAACGCGATATCGCACAAAAAAGAGCAACACGTTTGAATTTATATTCAGGTTTGCTACTCCAGTCCAACACCATCTCATAACTACATTATCCTAATCGAGCCTTTTAAGTAATGAGGCCAGTACAATTAAAAAAGGTGCCGTAGGCAATAGCAAACCCATGCAGAACTGAAAACAAATGAATGCAAAACTAAAATTGTCTTAGTTCTGTCGACAAATGCCAACTGCTATAATGGTACATGCGTCTCCCGAAGAAACCGCCTACACGCCTCACTCTCCAAGAACCATACCAAACCCAAATTTGTAATCTTTCTTCCAGTGATCAAGCTGCACAAGATTGTAGAAACAACATCATGTCAATTCAAAATTGTACTCCAAAGACAATGCACGGGACAACAAAATTCACCTATGACTAGATATGCTTCTCAAATGCTAAATTCTGCTGCCTACAAAAGCTGATATCTTGAAATTTCAAGCATCTGAGATGGCTAGGATTTTGCAGATGTGTAAAATGTTTCTTTACCTTTTGATATTATTTTATTATTCAGCACAACTCACAAAGGATACATCTATATTTCATTAATTTACGTTTCTACTTGACCTTCTGATTCATTAATCCAGTTCCAGACTTGATTTCCCACTTACATAGGTGTGTTAAAAATAGAGGGCATTGAATCAGTAATAGGTAGCCTGGTGTATAGAATAAGTAGGGCTGCAAGCTGACCTCTGCAGAAAGAATGAAATTCACGCCGGGCGTCAACCGCTCCTCCAAAAGAGCAAAAACAACGCCATTGGTATCAATCTTCCCCCTCAGACGACACTGCAAGGTTAAACATAAATATACTTTAATTTAATGAGGTGGTCTAAAAACAAAGAATTTTCCTTTTTTTTTAAAAAAAAAGGTTCCACAGAAGAGGCAAAATATGCTCAAGTTGTTGCAGCAACTTTTACATCCCACATACCATGCTAGACCAACGCAAAAAAAAAGGTGCAAACAATCAAGATATACCTGTCTCAACATATAATCATAGCCGAAACTTGCTGTTACATCCTTCGCCATATGATTGTACATAAAATCAGATGCAAGGGAAACCTGCAAGAAGAAACTTATAGAGTAAGATGGTATAAAGAAAATAAAAGCAAATGTTCAATACTTCATTACAGAACACCGACCTTTTCTGATACTTTTTGGACGTAACTGAGTGAAACCAATCCAGTGGTTGCAATTTGTCCAGTTGCAACCTGCACATATATGTCACATGTCTCCATTAATTATACAAATCTAATGTCAAGTTGACCATCCAGCTACTAATTAAGTAACCGATATGAATTCTAATGTCTCTTACAATTCAATGAACGAAAAAAAGGGTCAATTCAATATTTCAACAATGTCTCAAAAAGCCCCTACCAGTTTACTAATCATATGAAAGAGCCATCTGAGCTCATACAATACAATTCATGGTTTGTATTTAAATCTGGTAGAACATTTATCACTAATGCATGCTTATTGCACAAGAAATTAAAAATACAATGCTTGCAGTTTGTTTAGAACTTTAGATTCAACAATGGGAGGCACTAGGGAAGTAATAATAGAGTTTGTGAGAGGCAGCAGACTTGAAGGGAAAACAAAAGGCTGGCTGTCAGGATTATAAATTGCAAACAGTCCGATTCATATACATGTATGAACTTGTGCCCGCTATTGTGACTAATTGCTTACACAATATTACAAACAATTGCGGAAGTGCTAACTAACACCCCAGAGCACTAGTATTGACCCATTGCCATGACTGCAAACGCGCTCATGACTAAGCCCCCCAAAGTAGTAACTAAGCAAATGCGTCCCCATGACTATATGGCTGAGCGGTAGAACAGCGCTTAGAAATCTATCCTATAAAACCTTGAACGTAGCCTTTTGAGGCCGTGGGCATTAGTTACATGGTATATGAATGGTAACCTAACAACTTCACATGGGTGGACACTGTAATCATGATTCTTAAATAGCTTAAAGATAGGTAAACAAACTTACCATTTTCTTTGTGTCATATCGAGCAACAAAGCCAACTCCTGATTTTCTTTGTTGCCCAAGCCAGAAAGCTTCAGTTCCCAAGGAGAGGTTCTTAGTTACACTCTGAAACACACAAAAGTATTAGTTTAATATATGTTAGAATAAAAACATGTTCTCTGCAACTCAATTCATGCTGTTAAATCAGGCATTTTCTTTTGGATCATGACCCTAACAAAAAAGGTTAACCGTTTAATCACTTTTATCCTCCAGTTTAATCAACAGAATCACATGGCAAACACCACAAAGTTACTCAAGAGATGTCTGGAGTTATATTCTTATGCTTATTGTACAAAGAAGCTACCACGGCACATTATTTTTGAAATATGTTTGGCTTCTCTTAGCATTATTACTCCCTCTCCCAGTTTAGAGGGCTTATAATTTTTTTTGCTGATGTACCAAAACACAGGACACACTGGGGCTTTCAGCCAAGAGTGCTCTGCTACATGCATGCATGCATGCATGCAAGTGAGGAGGTGCTAGCCACATAATTGGCGCATGCAGTCTGGTGCCATTTTAATTGGCTTATCCGTTTCATGCATGAGGAAACGAAGCGCTTCAATTTACTAGAATTTGGTGCTTTGTTTACATGCATTGTCTGCTTAATAGGGGCAGATCAGGAAGAAAATATATTGCATGCAAGATCCTTGGCCTTAGCGAAATATTTTACACACCCTGTAAATGGGGACAGAGGGAGTACATCGTCTAGGTAAATTTTAAGTTGAGAAAAGGAAAAAGGGAAAAAAGCTGTCTAGTCATTACATCATATTAACAAGAACTGTCTGCATAGTATGAGCTGTCTATGCACTTACACAAGAATCTAAAATGTAGAAAATCCTCAAAGGGCATGGTTATTATATGCAAACACATAAATGTATACCTGGATGTAGTTCCCTCCATAGAAGGCATTATTCCCAAGTTGGAACTGTGATCTAAAATCTTTGCCCTGCAATCAAAGATATAAGAGCAACACAAGTTATAAAATAAAGTACACCTTCAGATAGATAATTGACAGGAAGAAATCAGATAGATAATTGACAGGAAGAAACTAAAAAAAAGATATATCTATCTGGAATACACTATATCTCAAATACACCCCTTTACACTTGCGAGAAATTTAAACAGGAAACAACACAAAGTTTCATGGAAAGAAAAAGTTTCTTGCATTGGCCATTCCCAGTAGTATTCTTCAGAGCTAGATATTATGGAAAAGGAAGGGGTAAAACTGGGAGGAAAGGGAACAAAAGAAAACTACGGAAATTATGTGTTGTTGAGATCCTAACTAGTACTTCCTCCGTTTCACAATGTAAGACTTTCTAGCATTGTCCACATTCATTTAGATGTTAATGAATCTAGACATATGCATGTGTTTAGATTCGTTAACATTTATATGTATATGGACAATGCTAGAAAGTCTTACATTGTAAAACGGAGGGAGTAAAAATTAGGGGCACGTTTCAGAGTGTGCATTTCATCTTCATGTTCTTGATGTTCTCGATTGAAATTACAGATACATGACAAATAGGAATTTATTTGGAATGCAAAGTAATTGTAGGAAACAGACTGAAAATGAGCTATAACGCATTTCATTAAACCAGCCATAACTTGGCCTTTGAAACTAAATTGTTCAGCATCTGCTAGAAAAGAGTCATCTGTTAATGAAACTAAATGAGATGCATTATGAAAATACTACGAAAGTTTCGATGCCATCTCTTTCTTAAAATCGTTTGGCAAGATAACAGACTTTATGCTGTCCTAAGTGGAAATATAAAATATGCCAGAAAAAACAATCATACCTTCCCTTATTCCATCATTTTAATAAAAATAGCAACAATATAGGACACACTTTCATTAAGTGAGAAGGATTCTACCAAAACACAGTAGCTTGTTGAAGAAAAGAAAAAAGAAAGAAATTATCGCTGGAATGACATTGCCCTCAAATAAATTTACCAAACTAGGAAAACCCATCATCACAAATCCAAATGTACACAAAGACTGACCTTATAATCAAAGCTAAACATGCCTTGGGAGTAATGGGGCTCGTTCGTCAACTGCCAGGATACATACAAAGTAAGCTAATTAGTAAGTACAAAAAGGATGGTGTTAATTAGTGCTAATCTCATATTGAACACAGTTTGTCTCATATGGTTCCAAACAAATCACCTGAGCATTTATCTTGAGGCAAAGATTTTCCAATAGATCACACTTGACACGCGCGGTCACCCTCCCGTCGTGCGAAACCCTCCCAATGAGCATCATCTGGCAAATGAACCACACTCGGATCAACATTGAAACCAACCATATTAGAACACCAAGCATGAACCCCTTCACAGAAGAAAAGCATTGCAACCTTGGGATCCATAAAGTTTGCGCCGAACTCGTAGTTGGAGGTGGGGACCTTGATCACATCCGCCCCCTGCGAAGGGAGCTCCATGGATCCCATGGACACACTGAGGCGCACAAGGATTGTCACGATACAGCCAAAACCGCTAGTAATAATTTACAAGGGAAACAAAAACGAGACTAGATGGTGGGGGAACCGGAAGTCGAACCTGTGGCTCAATCCGAAGAACGGGTTGAGCATCTTGGTGAAGTCGAAGCGCAATCCCTCGAAGACATCGGGCTTCAGCGACACTGCAGCGAGACAACGAGAGAGGATCACACGGCGTCACCACCGAATCAAACAACCACCACCAGATCAAGGGGGGATGCAAAGGGAGGCGGGGGCGGGGGCGGGGGGCGGAGGCTTACTGAAGGCCTCGCGCTGGATCTCCTCGTAGGGGACGGGACAGGGGAGGTTCATGTAGTCCACCTTCTCCTCGTCGGCCGCCGCGTCCTTCTCCGCCGCCGGTGGCGGCGCCGCGGCCGCGGCGGGGTCCACGAAGGGCGCGTAGCCCGTGGGTGGGGGAGGCGGGGCCGCGGCGGAGGCGTGGCTGACGACCGCGCCCATGGCGGTGGCGGTGGCGGCGCGCTTGCGATTTGGGGGGAGGCGGCGGCGGAGCGAGAGAGGGGGGTAGGTCGGATGCGTGTCGTGGTGTGGGTTTTAGGAGGGTTTTCTGGAGTTGGGGGGGTTGACGGGCTCGGTGCTGGTAGGCGCCTCACACCCGTTGGATTTGCATCGGGATTCGTGTGTTCGGTTTGGGAGGGGCTGGTTTCTTCTTTGGCTTCAAGTATACGCTGCCGGTTTTTTTGTTGGCCAGAATTTAGGAATAAAATCTTTGTAAGCTCAAAATAACCTAGCTATATTAATAATAATATGGTTTTTTAAGGGAACCATATCATAACTAACGGAACGGTAACGCGAGAGAATTCAATGGATGTAAAAGTTAGGTGAACGAGAGTTAAGGTGGCAAGTAGTAGTCACACGATGCAGCGATAGTTGTCGGTGTAAAACACCGATAGATGTGAGAAATCACATATTCGGGGATCTACAAGGGGCTCTGAATGCAAACGTCATGTTCAAGTATACTGGGGAGTAAGAGAGAACATGATCACGTATACAGGTTTAGCCTTCCGAATAGTACCCCTTTCATGTTCTTGGTCACTATCGAAGAAGTTCGTATAAGTTTTGGGAGGCTCCCGAGCTAGCTTAGCAAGCCAGATGCTCTTGCCAATTTCTAGCGTTTAACCCTCCTACAGGGTTTAAGATGGGTATTTATAACCTACAATGAATAATCATCTCTTTCTCTCCGACGAGATACAAAACATTGTGCACACTCATAAGCTTGAGCTACCTCCTTCGACTCTCCATTAGATCTACTATAGTAGTCGACCTCCTGTTGGAATCTATGCTAGGCCCACTTACAGTCTCCTCGATATTTTATGCGAGTCTTAAAAACCACGCCTGATGACTTGAGAGTGATTGAATCTTGGATACTTTGTATCTCTTTGCATTAATACTGAGATGCAACTAGAGAAAACTGTAGTTAATATAATGGACGAGCTCTATAGCTTGTGTATGCTCCCAAGGGTGGCATAGTGCCCTGATGAACACACATCAACATGTCATCGGCACGCGAGAATGCCACTCTACCCTTGACGAGGTGCCAAGGTTTATTGCAATATGACACATGGAGTGCAGGGTTCACCCTCGGGTGCAATTACATGGTGGACCGCGAGAAGGGGTGACCTGCCTACTCCACTTGATCTCACTAGCCAAGATACACCTATTAGTCCTCATGCAACCCAAATTCATGTACCCCTAGAATGACTTGGTTCCTAGGTGGCTAGCCAGCATGCCTCATGCTCCAACGCAAAAGGATACGTGATTGTTTTCGAGCAGCTCTAGGGAACGAATTCAACTTAGGTTAGTTGACCCAACGAGAGTCTCGAACGTCTAGCTTTTCTTGGCATATCTTTAGACAGATGATGGACACGTGGACCTTCTCGAAAGACCTTGATTTTGGTTTAAACTATGGAGGTGTTGGCCCATAATCCACACAGTTTCGATGGCTTGCCTTCTGAACTAAGCAAGATGGTCAAGTCGGGACTACTTAGCCTCTGGCAACAATATTCACTTGATGAAGCAATAGGTATGGGTCTACATACGGTAATTTAGTGTCATTGATCAGGGCATGTCCATCCCAAGTGTTAAAGAGTAATGACTGTGCATATATTAATTATTCATAACCTTTATGGTCTTTTTCATGCTAAATGGAATAAAAACCACCTAAAAAGAGATAACTTTTAATCCTACCGATATACTATTTCTATCTTATTTTATCCTAACTTTTTTCACTCAGTTGTGTTCATATTTTTTATATTGCAAATGGCAAGAAGAGTAAAACGTTAACCGACGTTTACCGCATTTTCATCCTTACAAGTTTGTTTTGACATGTATTTACATAAAAATATTCTTAAATGTGTATCAAAGAGCTTTCAGCATTTGAATTCGGTGACTATTGATCTATGTATAGATGGCGTTCCTCTCAAAGGTTGCTAATTGGAACATACTCATCAATGGGCACATGATACATGTGGTCAAAAGAGATAAGTGGGGCCTGATAAGTCAGAGGGTCGAGAGTCCCTGATAAGTGAGGCCCACACCTATGAGCCCATAAGTCAGAGAGATACGTCCCTTTGACGTACGTGAGAGGAGCCCCACCGGGACATAACATAATAATAGCACTCAAAATCTTTTTTCTTCACTTGGGAAATTATCGATTATAGTTTGATCAAATTATATTTTGAATGCTATATACGTATGACCAAATCACCGAAGGAAGGGAGGATGACATTTCACATTTTGTTTTGATAGCGCGTGTTTGTTACTTTATATCAGAATAGATTTATAAAGTCTAATAAATCTTAATTGATTATGAAAGTTTCTTTAAGACAAATATGCTAATAATATTTTTATTATTTTAACTAAAATGTATCGTTCATCAAAGTTTTAAAATTTTGACTGATCTTACCCAAACATTGAAATTTTGTGATAGAAAGGAGGAACTAGCCCACACATTGGTTTATCTTAGAAACGTGCATTTTTATCCTCAAGACGAGAAACATTTTGTAGGGTGTTTAAGATGCTAGAATGATAGGGAGTTGCCAATTAGTCACAATCTGAAAAAGCTAAATTTCTTAGCTTGCTGCTACTAGTTTGTTTTTTACACTATATAAATACTTATTTCAAAATCAGGAATAAAAATCAAGGTCGAGAACTGGTAGCTGACGGATGTTCCTTAAATACAACATATTTGGCGTGTTTCTGAAGATAATGCCAGCAGCATTGCGAAAAAAAATTCAAAATGCTAAGGAATATATTTACAGTTTGGTTAATTATATCAATGCCATTATGAATTTATCAGTTTTGAAAAATACCACTACTATCACATAATTAAAATCATGTGATGCAAAACATCAAAATTCCACATTATACGTCTAAAACACATTATGAATCGTTTTGTGACTACTCTATTTTTTATGGACTAAAATAAAACCCTCTTACAACTCAAAGAACAACAACACTATCCTTCCTCCTGCCAACTCCACAATTTGATGCTTTAGTTCTAATCAAAATTTCCAATCTAACATTTGAAATCGCTACCACAAGAAATTGCTGCCACTTCACCATTCATAATTCGTGTACAAAATGATTGAATGAATATCATGTACAAAAATTACATAGGAAAAAAAGAGGAAAATGATTGGGTGGTGGAGGAGCCAGGTCGCCATTCACGACCATTGACACCAGCCGCCCTCGGCATCGCTCGTCGGCATGGAGGGGTCGCCGTCCACGACCGCTCGAGTCGGCTAGCTGGCACTCATTGCCAGCACCAGCACCATTAGCTTGGTGCTCATCGGCGCTTAGACTGCGCATCGTAGCTGTCGAACGCGTCGTCGTAGACCTTGCCGCCTCCATCAGTGCTAGGTCTACTCATGTTGAGCTCGCCGTCGCCAGACCCGACTTTGCGTACCCTACGTCAAAACTTTATCGTTACCGTGCGCCGCCACTGTACATGTTTGTGTCGAGAGCAAGCTTTGTATTTAGCTAATCGTCACTTGCCGCTGGCGTCGTCGCTGCTGATTGGCGCTCCCCACATCGGCAAAATTAGGGGATCGATTTGGCTATGGTTGTTGGATTTAAGGTTAAGGTTAAAAGGAGACATTCAAAACGCGTATATGGATCAAATTATATAAATTGTAAACATATTTTTTAAGCAGATAATTTTATCAATTTGCAATGGCAATGATTCCATTAACCCCCCTCCCCCGCATTGAGAAAGAAGCGAACACACTCCATGCGGCAGCACACGTATGCATGGTACGTGTCCGCCGGCGTCACACGCGGCGTGCAGCGCGACGCCCGCGGCGCATCTCGGCGGCCGCCCGCGCCGCCGTCTCATCCATCTCCAGAGGATTCCTCCGATCCTCTTGCCGCCCTCCTTTTTATCCCCCACCCCCCTCCTCCTCCTCTTCATCCTCCAAGCAGCAGAGAGCGAAGCAAACTCGAATCGATTTCCAAAGCAGAGGATTGATTGGCTTGACGCAGACCAAGATCATCTGATCATGGCGTCCATGCAGAAGAGCCGCGAGGAGCGCGCGGAGGCGGCGGCGCACAGGGCGGCCGACGAGCTCCACGCCGCCAGGCGGGACGAGCCTGGCGGCGGCGGAGGCGGAGGCGGCATGCTGGGCACCGTGCAGGAGAGCGCGCGGTCCCTCCTCGGCGCCGTCTGCGACAAGATCCCCGGGCCCGGCAGCGGCGGCGCAGGCGGGGAGGACAAGTCCTGGGAGGTGAAGGCCGCCGAGGCGAAGGGCTTCGCGGCGGACAAGGCGGAGGGCGCCGCGGAGCGCGTGGCGGGCGTGAAGGAGGGCGCGCGGCGCGCGCTGGCGGGATCCGCGGCGGCGAGGAAGGGCGAGACGGACGAGTCCGCGTGGCAGCAGGGGGAGGACGTGCGGCGGCGCGCCGCGGAGAAGGTGGAGGAGGCGCGGCGGCGGAGCGCGCCGTCGTCGTCGTCGGAGGAGAAGTAGCCGTCGCCTCGCCGCCATTTCTCTCTCTCTGTTCTTGAAAGCTTATTCCTACTCGGCTCACCTGACCGGAGTCCGGGACGTGTCGTGCGCAGGGGGAGGTCGGCGACGGAGAACATCTACGGGTCGGCGGCGAGCGCGGCGGAGGCGTTCAGGCAGAAGATGACGATGCCGGAGGACGTGGTGGAGCAGAAGCGCGCCGAGGCTGCCGCCGGCGGGAACAAGGGAACAGCCGCCGCGACGGCGACTAACACCGGCGGGGAGGCGGCGGAGGAGGTGATGATGCGGGTGAAGGCGGCGGACCAGATGACGGGGCAGGCGTTCAACGACGTGGGCAAGATGGGTGAGGAGGGCACCGGCATGGCGGCCGGAGATGCTGGGCGCCGCCGCTGAGATCGCCGGAGCCGACCGCGGGCGGCGCCACGGTGTTTTGCTCGTCGCGTTTTGTACTAATCTCAGTATAATCTGTAATGTAAATATGTAATGTGGCAGTTAAAAGTAATAAAATATCCCCTAATCACTTGTCCAAAGCAGAGAACAGTTTGCTATCCCCTCACTCTCTCCCACGTTATATATAAAGACGTTCTAGTATCTTAATTAATCTCTCGTCTAATTCACAATGCATGAAACTATTTAAAATCCAAAACACGAATCTATTTAGAACTCAAAAACATATGAATGAAGATCTAAAAAAAAATGAATGAATCTATTTAAAGCCCAAAACCCAAAACATATGATTGAATCTATTTAAAACCCAAAACATCATATTCAAAACCTAACCCAAAACATCCAAACATCGGATGAAGTAAAAATTATCGGAAAACCGTGTAAAATGATCACAGTCGATCTGCTCAAAATATTATCCTCCCCATCTAAAAAACAGAAAACATTACCAGTCACATTCATTTCTTCATTATGCATTCCAAAAAGTCCACCATAGTTCATGACAGCCATGTAAATGTTATACAGCGCACAAGATGTCAGAACCAATCAGCCAATCGAGTTCGAAAAGAGGGACTGTGCAAATGCAACACTGCAAAGAATTGGGGAGGTGTATCAAGATTCAAGGCACAAGATCACATCTACACAGCCTACACAAGGCCTCGATGCAACAACACAAAACATCATCAAACTTGATCGATGTTACTTACACCTGATCGGCCAAGCAATTTATTTACCCATTCATCGGTGACAGGACCTGCGTTAATTCTGTCAACAGTGAGATAAATAACATCTCCACGATTATGTACCACAATGTCACGCATCAACATATCTGTTGAACAAAAAAGAAGACTAACCCAGTTTTGCTACGATGTACTATTATTATCCTCTTGCGAACAGCACAAACCTCCCAGCAGCAGGTGTAATTCACTTCAGTTTAGACAAAATGGTGTGCAGGCAAACATCTCCCGTCCCAAAATATAAGAACCCATAATTAGATAAGACATTTTCTAGTACTACAAATCTAGCTAGACAACATGTCCAAATTCATAGTACTAGAAATGTCTGTCCAAATTCCTAATTCTAGAAAATGTCTCATCTGGCCTTAGACTCTTATATTTTGGGACAGAGGGAGTACAATGCCAGGAAGGAAAGGAACCGTATGCAACACTGAAACTGCTATCAAGAAACAATCGGCCAGATCTCATTTCTGAACTTCTCTTTTAGCTTCCAGTTAAAGAGATGGCTATGATGGTCACTATTTCCTCATGAGCTCCAAAAGTTTCTAGTTTGTGAAGATATAAGCTCCAAGATGTAAAAATGTAAAACTGCCACTGCCATACCTTCCCCTGAAAGTATCAAAATATGCTCATACAACTCAGGATTTTCATTAATGAATGATGAATCCTCTCAGCCGTTCTGCACATGTACTGATTACTTCTATTAGAGAAGCTTAAAAAATGCATTTTCCACAACAAACTTGCCAAAGGCTAAGCACTGAAGTATGAAGTTTTCAAAATGCTTAGGCTCACCTGCACAGAAATATGTTGGGTTCTGACATCAAATACACATGAAACATCTGGTTATCTTTGCTTCAAAAAATCATGATTTGGGTGTACGCTACCTGAAAAAAGAACAACTAAAGAATGGCGAAGTGGCAAATTCTGAGCAACATCTACTAAAGGATGGCAAATTCAATTAGACCTGAATAGTGGTAAATCCAATAGTTTCCATAAAGTGTGTCTGCAATACTGAAGAGTATTAAGAGTAATAGAAAGTTCTGATACAAGAAGTCTTAAGCTTAGCTCCAATCCACTAAATTAAGCTTATGGGAGGAATAAGAATATTAATTTGACTTCAGGTTGGTAAAAAGTATGATGAATAAATGATTACTTGACCTCTGATCTTAGTGAGAGCAACCCAAAATATCAGTCAAAGAGTAATCAAGAGAACATGAAATGGAAAATCTTTCTTCTCAAATGTCATGTCATGCTGATATTCTGATAGAACCATACAACAAGGCATGTAACTAGTTGATCCCTGAGACTACCTTAAGAGCCTAAGGTCTTGAACTTGTAACAACATTTCCTACTGATAAATACATATGACTGCTCTACGAAGTGACCAACAAAAATACCAGTCACTGAAAAAAAATGCCAATCATTTCCTCTTTCTTGTTTCACATATGTAAAATGGCCATAGTAGATTAATCAGAACATCACCAAGTTGGTCGAAGAGCCAACAACGAACGGCTCCATCAGCAACCGAGTCAAGAAGTAGAATGTGACACCCAGCATGATGGAGATCGGGAGTGCAGGCAATGCATGCTTGCATATTGACAGCAAGATAAGGGTGCAGCCAAGCCCAGCAATGATGGCAAGGTAGCACGCATACACCGTCATCAGATCATACATCGCAGCCCTCCCCACAAGCACACTGTAGAAGATAAAATCACCAAGTCCCAGCTTGATGCCCCTGGTGGACTCAAACATCTCGAACTCCATAGCAGAGTCTGAAGAAGAGCTTTCTCTGTGCTCCTCATTAGGGGCTGCATTGTTGGCAGATGCCGCCGATACCAATGGCGCTGTCTCTCCTTCCTCGTGCTGCTCAATCTGAATCACAGCATGCTGTGAACTCCCACCCTGATTCGATGACTGCCCTGATACCGGTACCGCCATCGGCACCTCCCTTTCGAGGTTCCTCTCACGAATGCTTGATCGGCTAGCACCAACATCCCTCATTTCCACCACGGCGCGGCTCGAATCATCCTCCTGCTCTACCCTGTCATATTGATTGCCACCCGATCGACCGGAATCGGCTACCGGCTGCATCTCAACCGATCCCATGGCCGAAGCGTAGGAGGAAGAACCGGAGGCCGGCCCAACCGTCGGCCTCGACTCGTAGACGAGCGCAGGGAGCTCATCGTCCCTGGATGAGGCGAGCTCCACAAGCATCCTGAGAGGACCCCGCGGCGCGAGCACGGCGACGAGGTCATACAGGGCGAGCGCGATGAGCATGATCCAGGTGGTCCACTCGGGCAGCCTGGAGAGCCAGGCGGCGACGATGACGGCGAGGGCGACCATGTAGCCCTGGCGCACGACGATGGGGACCGCGGAGGCGAAGACGGAGAGGACGCCGACGGCAGAGGCGTTGAAGAGGAGCACGAGCGCGGTGGCGGCGTCGAGCGGGGCGCCGAGGCGGCGGAGGACGGCGGCGGCGATGGCGCCGCCCATGGAGAAGAGGACGAAGAAGGCGGAGAAGCGCATGTAGTTCCTGAGGAAGCCCGTGCAGCGGTAGTAGTAGAGCGCGACGAGGACGAAGGTGACGACGGCGACGAGGGCGACGAAGACGGCGGCGTCGAGGAGCGCGCCGACGAGCTTCTGCCCCGGGGTGTCGGTGGGGCTCTCGAGGTAGACGAGCGTCGCGGCGGTGACCGGCGGCGGCGGCTGCGCGGCGGACCCCGGGGAGGAGGGCGGGGCGAGGAGGGAGATGAGGAGCACGACCAGCGCCATGCAGATGGAGACCGGCGACATCACCGCGAGCACCTCCGCGCCGAGGCCGTCGAGGACGGTCGCCGCCGTGGAGATGGTCGCCCCCGGCGCCGGCGCCGGATCCGGCGGGCCGGCGGCGGGATCCATGCGGCGGCGGAGGAGGAGGAGACGTGGGGATTTGGGGATTTCCCTGTCTCGTCTCGGAGTCGGGAGTCCGACCGGGGTCAGAGTTCTCGGGGTATTTTCGGGCGGCTCACGCGTTTGTGTAAATTCGCGCGAAATTTCTCAAATTTACGGTCATTTTTCTTTCTTAGGGCATATAGATGGGACCCATATAAATATTTTTTACATATAACAATCTCTACAATGTATATGGATACAAGGTATCATTAGGAGAAGAGAGAGGAGTAGATATAGATAATATAATTTATTCCATAATATAATTTATGCATATGGATACCTTTTGTTATTTTTTCTTTATGGACTAGTTGTACAATGATATTAGGTGGCTGAATGGAATATTCTATTATTTATGGACTACCTCTACACTATATTGTGGATGCGCTTATGTACTAACTGACTGCTCGATTTTTTTAATCTATTGAAGGAATTTGTCTGCACGCTGTTTTTTCTTGTTGTCCTTTATTTTTAACTACACACTGCAACGCAGACATTCACAACACACGCACGTAAAGCTGTGAACATCTCAGAGTTCTTTTCCTTTAGTTTGCTACTTGTCTCCGAACATCTTAGAGGCGAGGTAACAAATTCGTTGAATTAAATTTGAAATTCAAAATGAAATTCAGCGCAAACCCATCTGTTTAGGAGAGCTTCAGATTTCAGACAACAAAATCCGAACAAATTAGTGAACCCTGGTCAACTAATACAGTTAATAAAAAAGTGTAGTACACTAACGACTTGTATTGTATGTGTAGCATTTTCCCAGATTCCTGTTGAGATTGAACTTTGCACGTCGTTGAAATAAGAGCAATTGTTTCACAACAAAGGCCGAGTTTAGTTTCAAACTTTCAACTTTTTCATCACATTAAAACTTTCCTACACATAAACTTTCAACTTTTCCGTCATATCGTTCCAATTTCAACCGAACTTCTAATTTTAGCGTGAACTAAACACACCCATAGCTAAAAAAAAAATCATCAAATCAGAAAGATGCTTTACTTATGAGCTGATTTTGTTATTTTATTGGCGACAGCAAGAACAGCACTGCAAATTCCAGACATGTATTTGTTCCGTGTCTTATTGGAGAATAATTAAAGCATAATCACAATTCACAACCTTCGGTCTAATTAAGAAGACCAAACTACTCAATGGTACACACTTGGCACCAATACCGGTGCGACATAAGCAAACTGGCAAACCCATCCACTCTGTGAGTAATATGCTAAGATTTGTTGCGACTGGCCTTCTCCTCAATACCAGACTGCGAGAATCGCTTCCTGAGGACCTCCAAGACCTGTTCCATCCTCACGCCCTTGACCCTAAGCAGCACCATTGCGTGGTATAGCAAATCACCCATCTCACTGATTGTGCGGCTCTCGTCCTCGTTCTCAAGCAGTGTTTGGTTTAGCTCTCCAGCTTCTTCGCTGAAAAATATGAAAAACCAAATCAGTATCTATGTCAGATATATGGGCATTCACATTGAGAGAGGGATAGGGAAAAGGCGAAAGAACGACGGCAATATAATACAAGGTACACAATATGTATGTCAATTGCTTTCACAACGCACATCGATCATCATATTGTACATGCTAACAGATAAACTCTGAAAGAGAGGCCAAATGATTAACAACATATGGTGCATGAGACGCATTAATGGCTAATAAGAGTATGTTCTTTTGGTATATGATGATTAAGAGGATTCCTTTACCTTGATAAAATGCTGAATACTTCAAACAGGTTGACGATGATGAATTTTATTATTTAGTCGAGCCCACCCCCAAGATGCCTTTTAAACCTTTGTTGATCCATATTAACGAAATCTTAAAATGGTATCCCCTGATGGTGTTCAAGCCTAAGGCTATATCAAAAGTTCAAAACTGAGGTATTAGGATCTAATTTTATATCCAACAGTCATACCCTAAGAACAAGTTAAGCGTATTGGGCTCCCATTTGACCATTTCCAAATGCTGATGAAAAAGTCCGAGAAAAAATGTTGCAACCAGTAATAATTTTATCAACTTCAGTTGTTTGCAAGATGATGTTTTTTTCTCTTGACAGGTGAATAGGGAGAATATACAAGGGACCAGAAGAATATGCAAGACCTCACCAAGGGCAGAAAAGGAAGAAATCTAATCCAGCAAGTTGTGTCATAAAATTATTTCCCGTTCGATATGATGTAGAATGACACCTTCCCTAAACAGGATTTCATTGCAATAACATTTTGAACGGTTCTATTTTCATGTTGTGCTATTGTAAAAAGGTAGATTCTTCTAGTAGACCACCATAAAAATGCTTGTCAATTTGTCACTATAGCGCATGGTATCAAAACTTTTGCTCCAGAACTAACAGTGTCTCTTCAACATCTGTGACCAAGTAAAGATCACATGTGTACTATGTTCACCATAGAAACTACTTCCAGTATGTTTTATGTTGATAACTTGAAAGTATATCACAGAAACTGACATGGTTTTATCTCAAAAGACAAGAAACTAAAAACGAGGTTAAGACCAGAGGGAGTACACAATATTAATAGTATCACATAATGTCCTGCAAGCTCATAATGTTTAACAAAAACCATGGATAAAGAATAACTGTGAACTGTCTTGGATATTGAACAAGCATACATAACAGCACATCAATTAACTAACCAATCGGCATACCCAATAGTGATGACTGAACTAGAATATGAGAATTAATGACAGGGAATAATGCAATGTTTTGTCCTGAGCCATGCATAATATGCTTATTTATTTAATGTTTGAACCATTAGTTTTATAGACGAATTTTGAAATATAACATCACATACCTTATTTTTGAGCAAAGCAGCCGGTTATCAAGTATTAGTTTTTTTGTCCATGATGGCTTGCCACTTCCTTCAGTAACTATCTCTTCCTTCCGTCTACTAATTGTATCTTCAAGTGAGTACAGAGTTGAGACAACCTGCCTATCTTGATTGGGCTGTGAAGGAGTCTCATAGTTAAATTATATGTAAAGGTTCATTTACAGAAAGGGTAACCCAAGAACAGATACCTTCGAACCTTGTAGAGCATCATAGACTGAAGTATAGTAACAAGTCTCTGCCCCTGTATGGCAAGTAGGCCCATCTGGCTTCCCAAGGTATATTATCTATGTTTCAGGAAAGAAAAAACAAACAACCCGATTAGCAGTTAGTATCCACTGAAGCAAAAATAAGCATCGTGACAAGCAAGGCTTACAGAATCACGGTCACAGTCCAAGAAAATGTCATGCACATTGATGAAATTCATTGATGTCTCCCCTTTTGTCCACAATGAAGACCGTGAACGGCTATAGAATGTAGCTTTCCTGGTTGATATAGTTGTTGCAAGGGCTTCTTTGTTGGCAAAACCCTGCATGAGAATGGCTCCAGTATCCACATTTTGGGCAATAGCAACAGCCAACCCTTTACTGTCCCACTTCACACTGTCTAGTATTGCTTCGACCTAAAATTCGTCCAGCATGAAAATAGAATTTAGGTAAGATATGATATAACTAAGCAAACCAGTCACATATAGTACATGATGATTAAAATTGTATTGCATCTTAAGAAAGTTTATTTGTGAAAAATGTTTCTTCAGATCTATGCAAAAACTGGCAGTCTCATATTCTTAGTTCCTCCCAAAATGTAAGCATTTTTAGCTATGAATCTGCGACACATTTTTAACTATGAATCTAGACACATGTGTGTCCAGATTCATAGCTAAAAAAGCTTACACTTACATTTTGGGACGGAGGGAGTAGAAAAAACTAGCTCCATAGCACTGTGAAAGTTATAGTTCAGCGAAATACTATTGCCTATGGAAGGCAAATCTCCTAAAATACCCAATAGTTATCAAACAGTCACGGAATAGAAATCACTGCATCTATGTCAAGTCATTTAGAATGTAGTCTAAATTCATGAGACAATGGCGAATATTTGCTTTACAAGTAAATGCCTCCCATCAAGAGCAACCAAGATATGTATAAAAACATAGTTAAGAAACTAGGGTGTATTAATATTAAAATACATAACAAACATGCACTGCAAACTAAGAAACACACCATCATATTCCCCCAAAATACAGAAGTATATTTAACACACAGAAGGTACAGAAGTAGTCATCTGATAATTATGCATTTTAGAATAATCTCTGCTAAAAAAAACAGCTAATATAATCACTGAAAAGTTGTGGGTGCAAACACTAATTGAGATTCTAATAGAATGGGTAGGACAGTAGTTGACATGACAGGGCCATTCGATGTTTCATCTCTACATGTTGATAAAAGGGCTCAGGATGATGAATTGCATGCCCTTCAGTGGCTGAATCCTTGTTAGTGCATACATCAACGTAATTGCGCGTCACTCCAAAAATGAACTGCCATTGTGCCTCTAATCAGCTTGCCCACGGGTCTTATACTAACAGCGTCGTTCTCTCAATAATTAGCGTGATATACTACCATCTGCAAAGATTTGCAGGAACGAAGTAAAGCTTAGCTCAAAGCGCCCTACTCCGCGGCACAAGAAATCCAGCATATTCTTCTATCTCCACCCGAACAATAATAAAAGCCTCACGCTACACAGCACTACAGCGGTGAACCCTCATCTAGGAATTCCGACGAACATGTGGCGGCTGTCATTCTCGTCTGTCTTTAGAGCACCAAAGGAGAGGCACATCCACCCTGAAACGCTTCCGGCAACCTCTCGCCGAGAACCGATAGGGATAGTGGTGCAGAGACCAACCTTAGGATCGACGGCGACCTCTCCCGGCGTGGAACCAGCCGAGCGCGCCGCGACGGAGGCAGCCGGGAACGGCCGCCGCCACCCCGGTGCCGCCGCCGTCACGACAGCGCATCTTCCGGAACCTCCTCCGCGTTGGCGGAGGAGGAGGAGAGCGCGGCCCCACGGCGACGCGGCGGCGGCGGAGGAGGAGGAGACGGGGGCGCGGGGAAGCGGAGACGCCGCCATTGGAAGCGGAAGCAGCAGCAGCAGCAGCGCAGAGAGCAGAGGGGGTGACGGGGGCTATGTCGTGCGCGATGGATGCGTCAGCGTCACCTCGCGATATTCCGGCCCACTATATCTGGACCAACTCAGGCCCAGCCTAAACCGGCCAGTAATACGGCCCACGTTAGCCTGCTTTAGGCCCGTTCTTAAGGTTGGGTACGTAAATAGAACTATCACATAATTAATTGAGTTTTAATTAAAATATACTAAAATAGATTTATTTTATATTTTAAAGCAAGTTATATATAAAATTTTTTCTACCAAAAATCAAGATAAATTATGTGTCTTATTCATCAGTACATTAATGCAACAACTAGTGGTAGACATCATACGAGGGTTTATGCTTTTGACGAAAACCGATCGAAAATAGTGAAAAATTTTGAGTTTCAGCGCGGGACGAAAGCAAATTGGAGGTGAAATTTTTAATGGTTTTTAAGAATTCATAATACGTTTGATCGGAATTTGGTAAATATCGCTGTACTTCAATTAAAAAGGTGAACCTGCTCGGAGCGCACACTGTTTTTTTAAGGAATCATATATGGTACTGTTCATTCTCCTACAAGATTTGATGAAGATAAAAGATTTTCGTGGCACGCTTTTCAAACTGCTAAACGGTACGTTTCATGTGAAAACTTTCTATGTGAAAGTTGTTCTAAAATGTCAAATTAATCCACTTTTCAAGTTTATAATAATTAGAACTCAATTAATCACACGTTATTACCACCTCATTTTGCGTGAAAGACTTAATCTTTATCTTCAGGAGATTCAAACACCACTATAATAATGTCATCAGCACATGATTAAATCTATTAGAGAATAAACGGGAAATAATATTTAAAGAAAAAAGCATATTTCTTTTCATCGCTTTTATGTTCCTTTTCATGATCTATTTCTGGGTTAGATGATAGCGAAATGGCACCACCACTGAAACTTTTTTCACGGGAGAAAAGAGCATAGAGAAAAATCAACAAGAAATTGTTGGGGAGTTTAAAATTAGGATGACAGAGCATCCTAGGCAATAATTAAGCAGGCAAAAGCCCTCTTTAATAACTGCCTAAAAAATGTGTTGGATTAGGAGGTCATCACTGTAATAATAAAGAGGAGGCTGGTGGAGAGCCCCTCCCTCTCTGGCCTGATCTCCTCCCCCTCTCACTTGCCCTGCCCAAGGTGACCAACTCATTTTTTTTGATTGATTGACTGATTTGGTTGATGATTTCCTCTGAATTTGTGTTCTTTCTCCTTTGATTGGTTATGTCAAGAGCGTGTTCAGAGGAATTTAGGGTTGAAGCCCGTTCAGTTTGGTAAAAAGATTTGTGGTTGCTCGGTTGGTTTCTTGATTGTATCCTAATTTCGTTTGCGGCCTTGTTGAACATGTTGTTAGAAATCTTCTGTCTTCTGTTCTTGGTTGTTAATTTGTGGTTGTTGTTCTTGTTTTTTTTTTGTTCCTTGTTGGATCTGAGTGGTTCTTGTTTTGTTGGAACGTGTGTTCTTGGATTTGGGGATCTGAGTGCCTTTCGATGATGGAAAGCAAGAAAATAAAATCGTGCATTGGGTTTTGATCGCTCGGTTTGTTGAATCCTTCGTCGCAGCCCAAGAGAGGAATCGAAGCTGCTGCATTGACGGCGGCGGCGGCGGCGGCGGCGGCGGCGAGGAGATCGGGAGCAATGGCGGAGGAGGCGGCGGCGGCGGCCGGCGGCGGGCTGTACTACTGCCACATGTGCGCTTCGACGGTGAGCGCCGTCGCGGCGGCGGAGGGGGAGGTGGAGATTAAGTGCCCGTACTGCCACAGCGGCTTCGTCGAGGAGATCGAGTCCGCCCGCGGCGCCGCCACCGGCGGCGGCGGCGCGATCTCCTCCGTCTGGGCACCCATCATCGACGGCATGGTTGGCGGCGGCGGCGGCGGCGACGCCGTCCGCCGCCACCGCCGCAGCCGGCGCCTCGCGGACGCCGCCGGCGCGGACGACGGCTACTACCGCGACCTGGCCCTCCTCGACTTCTCCGAGAGCCGGCGGCGCACCGCCGCGCTGCTGCTGCTCATGCAGGAGTTCCGGGAGCGCCAGCTCCAGCGCCTCGAGTCGGCCACCGCCACGATCTCCGCCGCCGCGGCCGAGGCCGGCGCCGTCGTCGGGAGCTCGAGGGACGCGGAGGGCGTGGCGCTGGCCGACTACTTCCTCGGCCCCGGCCTGGACGCCCTGATGCAGCGGCTGGGCGACGGCGACGCGGGGCGGCAGGGCACGCTCCCGGCCAAGAAGGAGGCCGTGGAGTCCATGCCGACGGTGGAGGTCACCGCCGGCGACTGCGACTCCGCCTGCGCCGTCTGCCTCGAGGACTACGCCGCCGGCGAGCGCGCCACGGAGATGCCGTGCCGGCACAGGTTCCACGCCAAGTGCATCGTGCCGTGGCTCAAGATGCACAGCTCCTGCCCCGTCTGCCGCTTCCAGCTCCCCACCGACGACGACGACGACGACTCCTCCAAGTCCGCACGCGGCGGCGCCGCCCACGCCGGCGGCGGCCGGCGGTTGTCCCAGCCGGCGCCGCGGGTCGACGGGGGAGGCCTGGGCAGGTTGCCGGCCGTGATGCAGGAGCTCAGGAGCATCCTCTCCCAGCCGTCGCCGGCGTCGACTTCCGGCAGCAGCTCGCACGCGCAGCAGCACAGCGACGAGTGATGACGACTCAGGATGGTCGCCGGTCACCGGTCACCGGCGGTGCTGCTGCTCCGGCGACCGGCGGAGGAGCTCATGGTTTTGCAACTTTGACAATGTACATAATCCGGGGTTCGTCGTCGCTGTGGTGACTGGCTTTGGTGCCAATGGTACTTCATTTTTCCTCGTCTCCCCTTTCTTTAGCACTCATCTTGTGATATATCCCATGATCTAATATACAATTTGCGTTCGGCGGAAAATGGAGTATATTAGTGGCGTGTATTATGAACTCTGCATGATGCTAATCATGTTCAAGGTTGCACCGGTGTCCTGAACACAAGTACTAGTACCGTTCAAAAAAAAAACAAACCAACCTCGTCTTAAGATGATGTGATACATCGTATGTGCATATGTCACATCGTAGTATGAGATTTGGCTTTTTTATTTGAAGTACTCCCTCCGTTCTATTTTAAATATAACCATAAATTTCCGTGCTTAATTTTGATCGTCCGTCTTATTTAAAATATATCTATCTATTATAATATTAAAACAGCTTTGATAGGAGACACCACGTTCGCTGTGGGGCTAGAAATTCCCACATTAATCGGAGAAAAAGAAAAAAAAGAAAAAGAGAGTCCAAGAGAAGTACAATATAAAAATAGCTAAAATTCGGAATTAAAAATAAGCAATATTGGAAGAAGTTTCCATATAAGAACCAAATACAAGATTAATCAAAATTCGAAATAAAAATAAAATAAAATCCAAAATTAGGAAAGGAAAGGAGAGTCCAAGTAGAAATACAATTTAAAAATATCTGAAATTTGGAATTAAAAATAAGGAATATTGAAATAAGTTTCCATATAAGAATCCAATACGAGATTAATCAAAATTCAAAATAAAAATAAAATAAAATTCAAAATTAGAAAAGAAAATGAGAGTCCAAGTAGAAATACAATTTAAAAATAGCTGAAATTCGGAATTAAAAAATAAGGAATATTAAAATAAGAGTCCATATAAGAACCCAATACGAGATTAATGAAAATTCGGAATAAAAATAAATAAATCCGAAATTAGCAAAAGAAAATAAAAAGAAGAGTTCAAGTAGGAATACAATTTAAAATTAACTGAAATTCGGAATTAAAAATAAGCAATATCGAAAGAAAAATCCATATAAGAACCCAATACGAGATTAATTAAAATTTAGAATAAAAATAAAATAATATCCAAAATTAGAAAAACTAAAAGAGAGTTCAAGTAGGAATACAATTTTGAAACAACTGAAATTGAAAATAAAAAATAAGAATATTAAAAGAACACAATACGATATTAATTAAAATTTGAAAAAATAAATTCTGAAATTAGAAAAAGAAATATAAGATTTCAATTAGGAATACAATTTATAAATAACTAAAATTTGTGATAAAAATAAAGACTATTGAAAGAAAAGACCATCTAAAACACATGACGAGATAAATTAAGTAACAGGACTATAAAGGAGTAGAGTGGTGGCGGTTAATACGACATATAAAAACTGTTAATAAAACACCAAATAGAATCCTAATGACGATTAAATGGAGGGACGATAAGCAGGCCGTGAAGCAAACGAGCAAGGCGGTTGCCGGGACTTCTAGAAAGTAAAAAATAAACCCCATTGATAATCATATTCGATTTTTAAAATCTCAATGACAATAAAAAGGAGAAGCAGCGGGCGGGGTGTATAGGAGTATAGTTACAGAGCCGCCGACGGTTGACGGGACTTCTAGAAAATAAAAAATGAATTCCAACGATAGCTATGTTCGATTTTTAGAATCACAATGACCATAAAGAGTAGGTGGCGGACGGGCCGTAGAGTAGCATAGTGGCATCGTTTGACGAGACTTGTAAAAATTATAAAAAAGAAAACCCAATAAGACAATCAAATCTAAAAACTACAATGTCCAATTTTTAAAGGCTCGGAATTTCTAAAAAGTAAAAAAAATGATAATCATGTTCGATTTTAAAATCTCAATGACAATAAAGAAGGGAGGCAGCGGGCAAGCCGTAGAGAAGTACAATGGCAAAGTCGCTGATGGTTTGGCGGGACTTTTAGAAAGTAAAAATGAACCCAAACGATAATTATGTTCGATTTTTAAAATCTCAATGACAATAAAGAAAAGACACAATGGACAGGCCATAGAGGAGTATAATGGCAACGTTTGACGGGACGCCTAGAAATTATAAAAACGAAACCCAACGTGACAATAAACTCTAAAAACTATAAGATCCAATTTTTAAAGGTTCTAAGGAGAATGATTAGAAATAGTGGTAGATCGAGCAAGCAAATAAAGAAGGAAATGACATAATAGGTAGCAACTGGCGTGACTTTTAAAAAACTATATAATTAGAAACACGGAGATGATAAGGTTTGATCTTTCAAAGTCTTAAGACAATGAGATAGCTATTTAATAAATTTTAATTAAAATCATACTAAAAATATATGATTTTGTTTGGGCGCTAGCCGCGCAATTGCGCGGGCCACCCAGCTATTTTTTTATAATTAGTATTTTTGTTGTTATGAGATGATAAAACATGAATAGTACTTTACTCGTGACTGAAGCATCTAGGCCCCCGTTGTTAATTTTGGTGATTAATGACAAGCACTAATTGTAGACTAACCGTTGTCTTTGAGATATTTATTTTAAGTTAGGTTCACTTATTGTGTGCACATGGATGATCACCGAAGGATTCAAATTGACGGCGCAAAGCAAAAGGAAGGGAAGACGGTAAACTAGTGTTTTCATTTTAAATTTGATCGAGGCGTTGGGCGATCAAAATTGTACTAGTTTATTTATAGCTTTGCCGTACTATTAAGAGGGGTAATGACCTAACAAAGAGATGATTTTAATTGCCACATTAGGTCATTGCATTTAGACTTGTGCTCACTCTTCACACACACATATGCATTCACTGTGTCTCGGCCTGACCAGGGGCGGTCTGACCGGCCCGAAGTGGGCGGTCTGACCGGTGCATAAGACCGGTCTAACCGGCGGCACTTGTGCGGTCAGATCGGCCCCCTGGAGGCCGGGATGGTGTTGCTCGGGGTTGGCCGATACAGAGCCGACGGAGCCATATTCGGTCAGACCGGCCACATAGTGGCGGTCTGACCAGCGTGCCCTGGCCGGTCTGAGCGGCCCCAAGTGGGCGGTCCATCTGGTGCATAAGGCCGGTCTGACCGGCGGCACTTGTGCGGTCAGACCGGCCCCCTGGTGGCCGGGATGGTGTTGCTCGGGGTTGGCTGATACAAAGCCGACGGAGCCGTATTCGGTCAGACCGAGCTGAGGGCGGTCTGACCGAGCCGAGGCCGGTCTGGCCGGCCACTCAACGTCGGTCTAACCGGCCAGACCGATGGGGCCCTCTGACAGAGCTACAATGGCTAGTTTTCTAACCGTTGCAGAGTAGCACGGTTTGACCGGCCATATACCTCCGGTCAGACCGGCAGTACACAGAATTGGGGGATTTCTCCCCCAACGGCTAGTTTTGGTTGGTGCGAGTATAAATACTCCCCCACCAGCAGCAAGGGGTCTCTCTTGGCACCCAATTCAATTGCATACACCCCTTGCACCTCTCTCACACACATTTGAGCTTAGTGTTCATCCATTGTAGTGGTTGAGGTTGTACCAACCAAGAGTCAAGTGCATTGCTTCCATTGTAGAACTAGTGTGGCACTTGATCATCTCCGAGCCGCGTCATCGCTTGTTACTCTTGGAGGTTGCCGCCTCCTAGACGGCTTGTGGAGGAGTTGCCCGGTGACCTCTCCGAGAAGATTGTGGAGGAGGCCCGGCGCCGGTTGTGAGTGGTTTGGAATTCACCACCTTCGGAGTGAAGGAAGAAATATCCCGAGTGATCGAGGCTTGGGATCACTCGGCGCTTGGGTAGTTCTCTCCGTGGGCCGGCTCCCGCCTTGTCCACCCCTTGACGAAGGGAGCGTGCGTTGGCTTCGTGGTTGAGCGGTGGAGTTGGACTTGCCTCAACGGGGAGTAGGAAACCGGCGAGTTTCCGAACCTCGGTGAAAAATCTCTTGTCTCATTGTCTCATTTACTTATTGCATTTATATTTGTGCAATTTATATTACTAGAGACATACTAGATATCATATCACCCTAGGATCGCTAGACACTTATATACTTGAGCCACTTTCACCCTAGGATTGTAAAACATAACTTAGTTGCTTAGTTAGACTTGTCCCTTACCGAGTCTAGCAACTTAGGTTAGTTTTGATTAGGTGTCATTTAATTTTAAATCGCCTATTCACCCCCCCCTCTAGTTGATATCTCGATACTACAGTGACTTATGTTTTCAAATTTTTTAAATAAGACGGATGGTCTACGCGGAAAACCATGGCTACACATATAATAGGATGAAATAGGACGGAGGGATTACTAGTTTCAGCTTACGAGGAAGAATGTTGTTTGAAATGCTCATTTGATGCTGTGCAATGCTATACTGTAGTAATTCAGTTAGAAATATGAAAATGTTACTAACTTCAACAAACTCCTTCTGTTCCGATAAAATTTCAATTATAAAGGTATCCAAATTCATCCTCGGAATTGGTTTTTTTTTCAGGACTACATCCATATACAGAGGATGGCAGACAAAAAAAAAAGACAAATCAGTGGTAGCAGCTAAAATAGTCCAAAAGCAACTTGCTAGCATAAGTATTCAACTCCATATACTGGTTTATTTTGTCAAGAACGGAATTCATCCTATGAGGCATGCATTCAACTTCTTCATCTTTTAACTCCCCAATTCGTTGCCTCACTTTTCTTTGGAATCTTTAACTCCCCAATTCATTCTGATTGCAGTAGCTTCCCAGTTTTTTTTTTTTTCGGGGAGCAGTAGCTTCCCAGTTGCCTCACTTTTCTTTGGAGATCTTCAACTCCCCAATTCATTCTGATTGCAGTAGCTAGGGATAAAAATGGAGCTGAGGATAAAAACAGGATGAATACAGATAGATAATGTTTATACCATATTCGTTTTTATTTTTTTCTAGATTAAAAAATAATAAGAATAGCTCGGATAAAAAAAATACGAAATATCTCGAATATAAGTATAATCGAATATGATCGTACACAAATATCAAAACAAAAATTTCTCGAAACATGAAAACCACCTTAACTTCTAATAGAAACAAATACCATCACATAAACACAAAATAAGCTTGTTTTATATAAAAAAAAGTTTGATCATAAATTATAAACAATGCCTAATTAAGTCCAACATGTAAAAAATGAGATATGTTTCACGCCTTTAACAGATATCCAAATAACACTGTTCATCCATTTGAAGCAGTTTCTACTCCGAACGGATAGAAACTATCCACTCCATTTTATATCCCTAGAAGTAGTGGACGGAAACTATCAACTCCATTTCATATCCCTAGCAGTAACCAGTTAACCAGAACCCCGAACCATATTCATCATAACGAAACGAATTCAAGAAATGCATTTCAGCCAAGAAAACAGAACAGAATAGAACGAACAAATTACGTAACGGCTGTCAAGTTTAATACTAGTAGCAGCAGAGGCAGCGAAATAAGCTGCGGTAGCAATAACGAATTTAACTGTTTCAATGGTTAACCCATGAACAGCAAACACCGAAGGTGCACCAGAATGCAAATGCCACTATGGCAACAAAAGCTATAGATATGCGTGGTAAGTAAGAATCCCCCAGCAAAAATTTCCCTCCGAGCAAAATGGTGTGGATTAACTGCCATCTGCCACTAGTTCGCTGTCAGGAGCTTGATGACAGATGCAGTTCCGATCCGGTGGAGCGCGACGACGGACTCACCGGAGTTGCAGAGTCCCATCGCCTTGGCGTTGCTGATGGCGAACCCGAGAGCTTCTTCAGTGGCTTCGTTGTCGAAGGCCTTGGCAGTGGCTGCACTCAGCATCGGGATCACTCCCCTGACGATGAGGCTGTGCCTAGCAGGAGCTTCGTCGCTGCAGGTCCAGTCAAAGGAGTCGGTCTGTTTCAGCTCAGGAACCACGACGGACAGAATCGGCATGGATGGCCTGTACTTGGCCACCAGCCTAGCAGTTGTTCCTCCCCTAGTCAGGACCAAGATGAGCGCTGCCTTGGCAGAGTTCGCTGTACGCACAGCTGATGATGCAAGGCTCTCCAATGGGCTCATGGGAATTGGAGCTGATGCGGTAATGGACTTGAAAACGGCGGCATGGTCGACGCATGACTCCGCTTGCAGGCAGATCTTGGCCATGGTCCGCACAGCCAGTTCTGGGTAAGCCCCAGCAGCTGTCTCACCACTGAGCATGACACAGTCAGTGCCATCAAGAACTGCATTGGCAACATCAGTCGCTTCTGCTCTAGTAGGGCGGGGAGACTTGATCATAGATTCCAACATCTGGGTTGCAGTCACAACTGGCTTGCCCTGAATATTGCACTTGAAAATCATCACCTTCTGTGCATAAAAGATCTTCTCTATCGGAATTTCCATTCCCAAATCACCTCTCGCAACCATAAAAGCATCAGATTGTGCCAGGATATCATCAAAGTTAGCCACTCCCTCTTGATTCTCAACCTGAAAATTCAATGGATTAAAATCTTTGCAAAGTGCAGCTTAGAAGTGCAATACTCAAAAGAGAATGTCATACCTTTGACATCAGCATTATTGACTTTGCATGCTTCCCAAGCACCTTCCTGACCTCTACAAGGTCTGAGCCTTTGCGAACAAAAGACAGAGCAATCATGTCAATCTTGTTTGGGACACCCCATTTAAGAATATCCTCCTTGTCCTTCTCAGTAAGTGTCGGGAGATCAACAATAACTCCTGGAAGGTTAACATTCTTCCTCTCACCAAGCATAGCAGTGTTCTCACAACGGCAGCGAACCAAGCCTTGCTCTTTATCACAGTGAAGGACAGTAAGAGTGATGGTGCCATCAGCACATAATATTACACTGCCTGGCTTCAGATCCACCGCTAGCTTCTTGTAGCTCATTGATATCATGCTGTCATCACCCTTTATGCTATAATCAGTTGAAACTGTGATTTCTTGACCCTTCTTCAACTGTACGGGTTTTCCATCTTTCAGAAATCCAGTTCGGATCTCTGGCCCCTGTATTTTAAGCAAATCCAATATCTGATAAGTACACATTTTTATACAACAATAGTTATACATTAAACAAGCAATTTCAACAATACTTCTCTAGAAAAGGAATTCAGGAGATTGAATGTTGTTTCATAATTTCGTTAGTCACAGGACTCATGGAGAAACAAATAATTGCTGTTACCCTCGTGAAAATATATATATTAAAGGCAGGGGATGCTAAGATTCATGCAGATAGAAACAAAAACATTTTGCGTGTACTTGTAGTATCTGCACAAAGCACAGGGTGTTCAAGGTATTTATTTGTAAACACCAACTAACGTTGTTACAACATCTTAACCCCTCAAGTACAAGTCCACATAACCAAATGTACGCATTCATAGAAGAACACTTCATCTTAGAGAAAAAAAAATCCAAAGCAAAGGCAGATAATGGCAAAACAACCAAAATATTGAAATATGCCCTAATAATGCATCCCATAAATTCAGACTCATGTTTTAACTTCAACTTATTCATACTCTTCAGAGTCGATCAACTGAAGATTATACCGTTAGCATCGTATTTTTACTTTACATTCTTTTTAGACTAATGCCCATATAACAGGAAGACAGGAAGCCGCTGCTGCAAAGAGAATGTGAGCACAAATCAAGCCAGTAGTCATAGTCAAAATAAATGGAATTCCTGAGGGTAGTCACATGAAGGAATAAGAATTTCTTAAGGGCTATACTATGCAGCATAATTGACAGTATACTGACAGAAGAGAAGATGCTCAAATGAAATAACCCAATATCCACAAAATAAATGCTGTTCACTAAACGCAATTAACACGGCTTTTCTTTTTTCATTGTGAGAGCGACTGTCTCAAATGCAACATGCACTTCCATCACAAATATTAACGCTGCGTAGAAACCAGGACGAAAAGAAAATTTTCCCTACAAGTATCTATGAAGAAAAAATGTAAGATGATTTGACAATTGACATCCTGTCTATTTTACAAGCACTAGTCTCCACCCTATTGTTCACTAGGGTGGACAGAATCTCTTATTATTGGTATATATACAGATAAAACTGAAAGGAAACTTGTCCCATCTCAAACTCTGGACTTTATGCAGAAATAAGAACTACAAATTCAACTAGACAAGAACAAGGGAAAAATATGTTATCATGCAGATCTGGAGTTCTGGACAGCTACAACCTACAAGAGTTCCTCGAATCCAAGAACAAATACAATTATCGTTGTCAGTGCAGGTCCATGGGACAAGCTTGTTTGGTTGTGGATGGAAGACAGCATATGAGGTTGTTCTTCGGTTGGTCACCCAAGGTAATGCAGAATCAGTTCTGATGCTTCTAATTTAAACGATAAGCTACTTCTACCAATCTCAAATGCCAAGCTCATGATCATCTATATCAGTGAAAAGTGGTGTGGGTCGGATGGGTGAGGAGCTGGAGGTGTGTGGATCACATCACGTGCTATATGATATAGATAGTGTACAATATCACATCTCTATTCCTAAGCACAAAGACACTTGCTAGGTTTGGCACTCCCTGAGTTAATAAAAGGAGGCCATCATTTCGAATTTCCAAACATACGCACAATACATAAAATCAGAAACTCTCCATGGAGTAGGGTTAACCTTTTAAGCTTCTAGATTCTAAGAGACCTCAAGCCTCTGATAGTAGTCTGATACTACAAAGATGCTGAAGTCATTTTTCACCAGCTACTGAGAGAAGACCAACTTTTCCAAATATGACCTTGAAGATAAACCTAACTTGATATAGCATAATAACAGAAATATTTATACATAATAACGACAGCAAGCCCATAAGAAGCAGTTCCTTTCCCAGCAGATTAGCAGGGATCAAATCACTTAATTTGCGTCTCCTAAATAAACTGAACCAACTCTGGAAAAGTTGGGAAGCGTGTACTGGCCCGCAACTGCGTGTTCGGGAATATATGAATAATATGGAAAATAACGTACAGGTTTGATGCCATTGAGAAATCCTGAACAAAGTCTTTCAGAAAATTGGTCATGTACCACACAAATCTTATCATCGTCTAAGCTAAAGATTGGAAGTCCTCAAAACAACATAACTAATTCTCCCTTTACGACCATTTTCCAGAGTTATAGGGTGTGTTTAGATCCAAAGTTTGCAAAATTCCATCACATCAACCTGTCATACACACAACTTTTCAGTCACATCATCTCCAATTTCAACCAAAATCCAAACTTTGGATGGAACTAAACGCAGCCATAATATACAGTCCAAATTAATCCAGAGCACTGAACTCCGCTAATTGAAAAACTGGCCACTTAGAGCAAGTTTAATAGTATAGCCAACTACTGGCTCTAAATCATCTATAATCAATTTAATAGCCAATTCATATAATAGTTACCTACAATATTAATACATGGTCCCACTTATCATACACACATTATGTCTTGTAGCTGGCTACAGATCTGTAGCCCGGTGCTCCTCTCTCTCCTATTTTATCTTCTCTATATGTGTTTATAGCTAGCTTACTATTGTACCTGCTCTTAGCACCAGGTGAAAATACAGATCAAAACAAAAATAAACTTCACTAACAATGGACCAGCCAAATGATGAAAGGCGAGAAGAACAGAGGACCACAGCCAACAATGGGAGGAAATGGACAAACAACACGCTAAGCGAGCACCAATTCGTACCAGTTCAGGAGCTAATACAACGTTAATGTTCCATCCAATCCACAGAATCCGCACGCAGAATGACACAATACAACTAACTATCCAATCTACTACAAGCCAAAAACGGTCGAATACCCAGATCTTCAGAAACTTGTATGCATCGCTCATCCATCGTCAGCGTTTCTTGCCGCTTGTAACGCGTCGGTGGCGGGCAAATCAATCCATCCACAGTACGAAAAGTACTACTACCAACATCCACAAACAGCCAAACGCACCTGATTTTGAGCCAACAAAACATGACTGATATTGTCTTTTGACCAGCAGAATAGTCAGGGGGTGAGAACCCAAGAATCAGGGACGAGCAACGGCCTACTGTGAAAACGACCGCACAAAAGTCTTGAAGAAAACAAAAGGTGGCCAAAATTCACACCCCAAGAACGAAATCACGCGCCTGGAAGTTGCAAGAACAGATAGATAGATCCATCGATCGTTCGTCTAAAATACACCGGAATCATCGGATCGAACATGGACCAAATCTCTTTCTACCCTAATTCCCATCTACATATTTCAAGGATGTTCCCAAGCGCATAGATGAAACTTTTTCCTCTCTTTTTTAAACCTTAAATTGCGGATCAAGAACAATAGATCAAGAAGAGGAAAAAATCAAACCGAGAGATCGAGAAGGGAGGCAGGGAGGGGATTAGAGACACGAATGGGACCTTGGTGTCGAGCATGACGGCGCAGAGGATGCCGGTGCTCTCCATGGCGGCGCGGAGGTTGTCGAGCGTCTCCTGGTGGTACTCGTGGGATCCGTGGGAGAAGTTGAAGCGCGCGACGCACATCCCGGCGCGGAGCAGCCGCCCGATCATCTCCACCGACCTCGACGCCGGCCCCAGCGTGCACACGATCTTCGTCTTGGGCCTCCGCCGCATCAACCCCGCGGCTCCCTCCTGCTGCTCCTCCATCACCGCCATCCTCCTCCTCTTCGCTCTCGCTGGATCTCCCCTCGACTTGGTCGGCGGCGGCGGAGGCGGAGATGGAGATGGAGGTGGTGTGTGGTTTCCTCTTTCTTCTTCTTGGTCTCCAAGAATGGAGGCGAGAGGGGGGAAGGGTTAAATAAATAAATAGGGTTGGGCGAGGTGAAATTGGAAAGGGAACCAATGGGTGGGCGATGCGGATGCGGCGGTGCGGTGGGTTTGGGTTGGGTTGGGTCCAACGGAAAAGGCCTCCACAATGTCGGTCAAAACAAAACCGTGGGGAGGTGTGGGGCCGGGGGACTGACAGGTAGGGCCCACCAAAGACCTCCAGGAATAGGATGTTTCTTGATGGGAGGGCATATTTGCCCAGTTGTCCATCCGTGCTGATGCTGGGGGCGGTGGATACAACTGGCTGCCGTTCGATCTCCTCTTTTGGAGATATTTTCAGCTCACGTTTTAAAAAATAATTAATATGTAATTAATTAAATATTAATAATTATAAACTTAAAAAAGTATTTATTTAAATTTTTTAAAGCAACTTATATAATATATATATATATGACTTATATGGGGCTCCATGGTGCCCGGGCACCATGGTATGAAATACACAAATTCGCTCAAATTTTTTAAATTGTGAGTGGAGTTTTGCAAAACCCAAACATCTCAGAGATAGATATAGAGGTACCTATATCTAGCAATAAAACAACTCAAATTTATCTTTATTTCACAATCCAATATTATATACCTAAGTAGTTATATATTTGGATGTTATACACCTAGAATCAAAATCTAACAAAAACATGTTTAAATTTAGTTCAAACTTGTTCGAACTAGTTAATAAAGTAGTTAATGTTAATACTAAATATTTAAAAAAAATTCATACTCATTTGAATTGAGTATATACTCAATTTGAATCATGGAGCCCAGACATCACGGAGCACCAAACAAATTGAGTGTGTGTCTATATATATATATATATATATATATATATATATATATATATATATATATATATATAGAAAAGTGTGCAAACCAAAAACGAGAAAGTTAAAGTTTGAAGTTGAAGAAAACAACTTGGCTTTCTGTTATTTTGTTTGATAGAATGTTTAAATATATTTTTAATTAATTTCAAAATATTAAAATGAACCAGGATATGATGTTTCTAATCACATAGGTTAGTAGTACATTTTAGAACGGAGGGAGTAATACCTTTTTTTCGACGTTTGATGTTGCGATTCCGATATTTGCATAGTATGGGGATCGTTGGTACTAAGATATATGCGAGATTGTAGTAAAAGAGACAAAGGCGAGGATTTTTATACAGGTTCGGCCCCTAAATTGTCAAGTAATAGCCATACATCATGTTGGCCGAAGCTGGTCGTTACTCTTATTCACCATAATCACACCAGCACAATATTTGGGGTAGCTTATCTATCTGTTGTCAACTTGGCGGCTTGAAGTGCTGACTCGTAGTCGACAACAGGGTAGCCTTTCTCCTCGAATCCGCATATGGCAATATCAAAGACAGCGCTATGTCTCTCCTATCAGTATCCGTAGACACCGTAGGGGACTAGCCATACTTATCTCTGAAGTTGATATCTGGCGTCTTGTCTTGACGCATGTTGGCTTGTATGTCGATCTTGTGTCTTGATCTATTGTTCTGTGTCCCCTCTCCTCCTAGAGGGTCTTGTATTTATACCCATAGGTGTCCCCTTACCCGAATAGAACTAGGGAACCAATATGGATACAATCCGAGTAGTCCTTGTCGTTTCCATGTAGAACTCTATTCATTCTTTCTTATGTGGAACTCCTTCTACATCCGAAGGTTGTTTCCGTATAAGACATGGTATGTGGTGGGTCCTGCCGAGATTTAGTCGACTACTATTAGGTATGTGGTATCTATAACTTTGATACTTTTATGTCCGTTCGAGCACGTAAAATGAGAAAGCCATTTGTGTACAATTAGTTAAACTTTAATCATTTTAAACTTATGAGACTATATTTATACGATATTTTACAGTAACTTATATATAAAAAGTTTTCACATAAATTATACTGTTTAACAGTTTGAAAAACGCATTAACGAATGCCAAAATAAAATCTATATCTTTATTAGGGGCATTTAACATATCCCATCCACAAAAATGGTGTTCTCAAAAAAAGGAAAGAAAATCCACTGAAATGGTAGCACATGTATCATCTGTTACGCAGGAGCTTTGCCCTGCTGGTTTCCGTTGGCTGTCTCCTGCAAACCGTGCACGCGCGCCTTGGGAGCGAAGCCGAGTCGCACGCAGAAATTGACCGGGCGCGTCGTACGACACACACGCAGAAATTAAATGCGTCTCGTTCTAGAAGAGTTGGAGTCACGGGGGAATTTCTCGTCCTCTTTTTGTTGGAAACTTTGAACAAAAAAAAAATGGTCGGTGCGAGAACAAAATCGCAAATGGCTTATGCATTTCGGATATGATTAAAAGAACTCTTTTGATTTCAATCTCCATCGTACAAATATCAAGTTTGACACCATGATGTTACAACCGTTTTTGTATTTTTGCAAATGTATAGTGCTTCAGTTGTCAGTTCGATAAAAATAGCCCTTTTTTTTAAAAAAAATCGGTGGAGCATTTCGTTTTCTCTCGTGTTTAATAGTGGTATAGGCGTATAGCTGTTTAAAGTTAATATAATAAATAATATGCCCCCACAGCCAGCATCAGCGCCCCACCTGCTGGTCGAGATCAATTATTATTCTATTAAACTAAACCATCTGTTCAAATTCTCTTCTCGAGCATTCTCTTTGATTTATGCTCTTTCCACCGAATCAGCATATACATATGCCACGCGTATCGTGCATCCGTTCTGGCGAACATTCCCAACAACTATAAAAAAAAAGGGAAAAGAAAAAATGTTTAACCATCAGCGTTTACTAATTTAGCACCTAACCTACATATGACTTACACATATGGTAAATATCTAAAATGATAAATAGTTAAAAGCCATACAAATGAACTAGTACTTCTAGTAGTACACTGCCCAAATTGGTATACGTCTCTTTACGAAACAATGAGCTTCAACTTCTCTTAGAATATCCAGCTATCAAAAGCTCGTCAGACAATTTAGTTTTATCACCTAAAATCTAACTAAAAGCCAAGGTTAGGTTTCCTAGCTTGTCCAGATTCTTATCAGCTGTTTTTAATAAGAATTTTAAGTTCCACAAATAAACCCTTATATTCATCTCTAATTGGAGTAATCCAAAGCAATTTTATCAAATTTGACAGTTTTACTTTTCAAAGATTTTCTATTTGTCCCATTAGAGCAGGTACAATAGCAGGTTATAAGCCGGCTATAACCATATATCGAGAAGAAAGAGAGAAGAAAACGGGCTACAAATTTGTAGTCGGCTACAACACGGATTCCAAGATGTTATGTGTATATAAGAGGTAGGACCGGATATTAATGTGTAATATATTTTGTAGTTAACTATTGTATGAATGAGCTATTAGATTGACTATAGATGTTTTGGAGCCAATAGTTGGCTATACTGTTGACCTTGCTCTTTAGCAACTATGAAAACGACCAAAAAGCACCTAAAAATCTAAAATTGAATTCGGCGTTGAATTTTATAATCCAACAACGAGCCAAGCATACAACAGCGCAGTGCAATAACCACAAACTAACTAGCTCCACCTACTAGACATTCTGGAGCAGTGTAAAAAAAAAAACAGGCTTGTATTTGATCAGAAACAGCAGCCGGCAGATGCTACATCCAGAGTGATGAATCTCCAGGATGTAGTTCATAAATATACTATGCATAACTCAGAAACACTCAGATTGTCACAAACAACAGTCTAGCATCTTTGGGGTGGCCTAGAAAAATTGACCAAAAACGTTTACAGGGAAGAGTGGTAAAAGAAAATCTACCGACAAATCAGGGTGAGGAATTTCGCGATATCCTACAGCTTTTGTTCAAAAATTTTTCTTGCCAAACTAACGCTGCTTCGGTGGCAATCCGAGTGCTGAACTCCAAGAATTCCAGTTTCATATGCTATTCTATTCATATAACCTGTTAAACCTCTCTTATGAGTATGGCTGTAATGGTGAGAGTTGTTTTCCTTGTAGCAAGTTCATTATTGTCTCACCCCATAATTTAGAGTTCATCATGGCCACGCTGGTTCGAAGATGCCTCGAGCTTCTGTTCCAATTCCTGTTACATTAGCACAATTCCGTAAGCTTCAACCTATATTGGGAAAAAGAAAGAACAGAACAAATTAGCCAGAGGGTAAGAAAGAACCTTCAGTTTTTGTTCATCGCAAAGCGCTGGAGTCGATAATACAGCCACATACCTGTCACATGAAATAGGCATGTAAGTTAAAGAGTAATGTGCATTTTCAGGAAAAGGTGGAAGGTGTATGTAGAGAAATCAACATACTCGCATCTACTAGGCTCATCGACACCATTAAGTTCATTGTTCAGCCCGCATCGAAGCCTAACCTGTATCATAAGGCAAGCCATATCTGATTAAGTTTCAAGACCTGCAAACATAAACAGACAATCCATCTTAAGATAACGGGCACGAAGGCATGAAAAGGAGAAGCACCTTTAGACTTCGGTCAGGGCCATTCCAGCATCTGTCTCCATTTGAAAATTGCATTACTCTGTAGGATTCTTCAAATTTGTCCCAGCGCCTGACAGCAGAAAATTTTATGTTATCGCACAAAACAACTGCAAATCACTATTCTGAGAGTAATAAAGTATTGCTTAACATAATGGTTCTGTACTTGTATGATGCATGCACAGAGTTGGAATTTTGGAGCCATAAAGCAAACAAGAAAACAAAACATTGCATTCAATCAGCTCATATACAACCTTTTGCAGTATGTAAAGCTAGGTGGCCTGCTAGCTAAAACTGAGCAGGAGAGTTATTCTGAACTCTACGACTCTTTGCAAAGTGGTATAATCCATTATTAGGAAAAACTGAACTAGACATCTGCAGAGCAATAATAATGAAAACTTAGTACACCTGAAAGGAGGCTAACAAACATACCCCAGGCTGGTGGTACTATGTCCTTCAACCTGCGAAGCTTTCTTGAATGGGCATACCTTGTAAACATACCTATCAATAAGAATAACAATAAACGAGGAATTAACAAAATATAGAATGGTAATAAAGTAAACCATGGAAATATTTACGAGAGAGAGAGAGCGCATGTGAGGTTGGATGACTAATATACGTACTTGCCCTCCTTGCTCTCAAAGCACTGATCATAAAAGTAATAGAACTCCTTCTCCTTACCTAATAAGAATGTATTCCTTCAATTAATTTCAATATTATAGGCCTATCAAATAATATATGAACTAGACATAACTCTGATGAAGTCAACATCTAGAATACCTATCAACTCATATAATTCTTAAAAATGCATTTTTCTACAGTAATGAAGCTCAATGGTAAAAATATAATCGAGCTTTTTTTTACAGCTATTAATGAAACACTCTGCTGTCTAGTGTCCACCACAAAGGCGTTACTGCTGAAATTGGTAATGGTAACAATAGAAAAATAGGAGAAAGGAAGAACACCCTCAACATGCCTTGCCTGCATGAGAGGTGGCTTGAAAGTGCACATTCCTGCAAATGCTCCTACGACTTGAGTATTTATTTTCCAGTTTGAAGACAGGTTTTTCAATGCACAAGTTACCATTCTGGGACAAGTCAAATCATGCTAACTGGGTGATTTTTGCTAAGAACCATCAATATTAAAAGTAAAAAACAACTGGATGGCTTAGGCAGTAATTCAATGGTGGCAAGCGCTGCCATATATAAACTTGCAAGGCCATTATATAGCTAACAAGAATATACAAGTGACTTGTGCATACAATCACCAAGTAAACAAACTTTCAACTGACTTACCAAAGTCGTGCTTTAGCTTATCTGTCAGAGTGGATATCCTAGACTGAATCTTGGACAGCTTTGAGCTTGCATCATCATACTCCTTCCGAACACGAGAAGCCTCTAAAAAGGAGATCAATAAGTGACACAGCATCTCACATGATTTTTGAAGGATCATAGCAGGTAGAATACACAACCTACCAGATAAATCCACAGGGGTCTTGAAAAAGTTGAATGTTCGTAAAACATTCTGTACAGTTTGCTGAATTTTATCCAGCCATGATGCTTGCCCAGAGGCAGTGAAATCTGATAGAACAAAAGAAAAAAGAAAAATCGATAACCAAATACAGAAAGGAGTCAAAGAAGAGAGATAGTGTGCAGGTTACATGAACCATATACCTGAATGGTCATCACCTTTCTGATCATCATCAGACTTGTATGACGCAACATGCTCATCATGATCATCGACATATTCATCATCTGATTCATGCGAGAAGTCTTCATCATCATATTTATGTCTGTCATCCTCAACTTCTGAATGGTAACCAGCATAGCTGTCTTCAGCAGATTCTGGTACATCTGATTCATCTTCATGTGTTTCTTCTGAATGTTCTGGCATATCATGCTCAGCTTCATGCTCCTTTTTATCATCTTTACTGACCTCATCAACCTTTTCTCCAGTCCATCTGGAAGCTACCAGACGACCTAACTCCTCCCTTGATAAACCTTCTGAGTCAGCAGGAGTGGATTCCTACAAAATTTATCAACACAAGTTCACATTGCTTCAACCCTTGCAGTGCATTAGGAAAACCATGAAAATTACTGCTTGTACTGATATTTGTAATGTAACAACCCCTGGAAAAAGTTTTAACTGTATTTGACAAGTACAATTGAACATAAGGGCGGGAAAGATGTGCAAGTGTTGTTAAAAAGTGCTGGTGTTGGCATGGCTTATGGGGCATTAGACATCTAGCTACGAATGTTGGTTTATTACACACTGCAGAGATCATCAGTTGGACTAATCCAAAGAGAGAGTCATAAATGGGTTGTTATGACATAATCAGACTTGAAAACATTTAAAGGGATTTGAATCCATAAATTCATAAGGCTTATTCAGTTTGGAGGAATTTGAATCCATAGGAATAGGAAAGGTGAAGGAATAGGAATGTTTGCACACATCAATCCATATGAATTTTTCCAAGAGGTTTGAGTGGATGGAAACATTCCTATATGTTTCCTCTATACAACTTGTACGAAAGGGAATTTTCCTTTGGTTCTCCTATACTTCAATCCTATAAACTGAATGACGGAATTAATCCTTAGGAATCCAAATCCTTTGTTTTTTCCTCCAAAACGAACTATTAGAAGGGAAATGGCTTGGTGCACAGGGAAACAGGGGAACCTGCATATCCCTGTAGTGAAAATACGATGGATCCAGCACATTTTGATGTTTCAAAAGTTCCAAAAACAAACATGAATGCAGTGCACATAAAATTATCTAAACCTGCAAAATTTCAATTTCAAAATCCATTGTATTAAGATCCAATGCCAGATTGATTTGTTGTCATTTTTGTTTATCGATGCCATTGAGGACGAGTATGAAACTGATATTTTTGTATATTTACTTAATTTTCAGAGCGCAACATACTACACACATGGTTTGCTTGAATGTTTCAAACACCGTAACATGGCAAATTTGCAACGGAAGTACCGGTTCTTGGGACACCAAAACAGTCACATACCAAAGATTAGGTAAACAACATTACAAATTTAGATTTCAGTAACTATCATTAATATGGAGATGAGTGGCTCATATTCCATTATGTAGCTCAACTCACAACAGCAAATTAGATTTGAGGGCTGTTAGATTGGCCTATTGGAGGGATGTTTACAAGGAGGGGCACTAAACGGTATAGAGTTATATATATTTAAAGAGGGTATGTAGGATATCAGTTTTTGAGTTATAATAGAGAGAAATGCACAATACTTTTTTGAAACAGGTTCAATCCCTGGAAGGAATATGCTATTATTAATATAATCAAATTTATCTCTACTATTGCATCTAAAGAACAGGGAAAAACATCTATCAAAAGGGCCCAAAGAATGACTCAGATGCAAAGCAGTTATTAAGTCACCTGCTCTTTAGTAGGTGCTGCAGATGTCTCCTCTGGTGGTGATTCATCAGCAGGTGCAGCTTTTATGCTAATGTCATCTTGGCTTTCAGGATCATGCTGACATACAAACCCAATATATATATGGAAAAATCCCTTAATGTGATATGTAGCAGTAGAATTGTTAGTATTTTATAATAACGAAGTTAAATTATACCTGCTCAACAGATGACTCGCTTTCTGGTGTGTGATTGTCATGGCTCGTGGCATGTCCATCATGATGTGCAGCTACCTGTATTCATCATCAAAAACAAAATAATATAAATATCTCTTTATGGCATTGAGCTACCTAGTTGTGCAGTAAGTTCCTACAATTAATAAGTGAGGAACTGAGGATTAGTACAGCATAGTATTAGTTACCACAGTGATGATCATTTTTATGTTCTTTATGACTAACCATTACTGGTAAATTGTGGGAAAAAAGTTATAAATAGCATTGATGGAACATCCAGTCGCTAGGATACATGGAGACTATCCGTTCTTTATGTATGTACGTATGCATATGGTATCTCTGTTAAGAAGGCAGTTAATGGTTCAGATCGTCTAGCCCAAAACCTAAAATGAAGCCAACATTTTGAGGCTTTAAGTGCCACCAAGAAACTTAAGGTTCTGCACAATTATGACATAAATCCTGTACTTTTCGATAAACCATTGTTACAAAACTCTGTAGAACATTGATTTATCTTCTTATGTGAATCATTTTGTGATAAAAAAGCATTGAAACCATTGGAAGGATGGTAGTTCTCTCCCAAAGCATAGTAATTTCATGAGTACACAACACATAGCTGTACCCTATTAGACGTGTCAACATGCTAACACCAACTTAACTCAATTTAAGATATTAATGTGAGGATGATGAGTTCATCAGACAAAGGTATATATGGCAATCTAACAGATATATAGAAAGAATGCTAACCTTGCTCTCATCTTCTTGCACAGTTTCATGATTTTCCTGAGAATCTACCTCCTGAGAGACATCTGACGCTTTCTTTTCATCAGCGGCTTGCTTTTCGGCTTCTTCTTTCATCCTCTTTTCTTCCTTTTCTTTTCTTAAGCGTTCCTCTTCCTCTGCCTTCTCTATCAATTTCTTTTGTTCTGCACAACATGAGAAGTCATAGTTTAACACCAAAAAGAAAAAACACTATCCATTGAAAAATAGAAGCGCCAACAGCATTTCCCAACATAACAGTCTTTCGTAAATGACTCAAGACGAACCGCCACGAAGAGCACACCTGTGAGCTTGTCAACAAGGCCTTGTAGTATTTTCTCTTCACCCTTCAGTTTCGCTAGCTCTGCTTCGTCTTTAGCAAATGCCACTTTTGCCTTTTGAACTTCCTGGTTTCGAATAACGACTCCGCTTTTATATGTAGCTACTTTTTTCTTCAATTTATCCCTTGCCGCTTTACCAGCCTCCCAGCACGTATTCTTGCAAGTGACATTGCTATCATACTCATCACTCCCGTCGCAGCAATCTAAGAGGCAGCGACAAACACATATGGGTAATTAGAAAAAATATAGCGGGAATTCCGACAAGCACTATGTTTACGGAACAAAAGCACCCGCGATCTTCCTAATCTCTAGCCTTACAACTGATTTGAGTACATTTACTATGTTTACATTTGAATGATACAGAGAACGACACCGACTATAATCCTCTTACCACAGATACCATCATTCACTCGCGACGAGAAGATCGTGATGGGAGAATGTCCAGCATTCTGGCAGTAGAACTTCCCCTCCGGGCACGCCGATGTCCCTGTGCCAAGGCAAAAAGTAAACACAATTCGATTAAACAGCTCTCTTAGATTGCCTAAAGTAGTAGATTCGAGCTACTAGCACACCTCCGCAGGGAGATCAAACCCAACTCCCCCAAAAAAGCTAAGGCAAAAAAAAAAAAGGATAATCTTTTTCAGGCGAGAGCAAGGCAGCACCTGGCTCGTCGGTGCCGTCGGGGCAGTCGCAGAAGTCGTCGTTGAGCTTGTCCCTGGCGAACTTGCCCGATCCGTCCCTGCACCTGATCACGCCGCCCCTGAAGTACGCCTCGTCTGCAGTGCAGTGCAGCCAGCCGCCCCCGCCCCCACAGGCACCAAATCAAGAACCGCATCAAGCACCGAGAGAGAGAGAGGGATACAGGCAGATCCGGGGGGGAGGTGGGGGGGGAAGAGAACAAGATGGAACCTTGCGGCGGGATGCCGAGGGTGTCGAGCGGCGGCCTGGAGGCGGCGGCGGAGGCGGAGATCCAGAGGAGGAGGAGCGCGTGGAGCCTCATGGCCGAGCGGCGCGGCGGCAGGGGGTGGTGGGCGACGGCGTCGGCGTGCGTGTTTCTCTCTCCTCCTCCTCCGCCTCCCAGGGAAACGGGAAGTATAGCAGGGGAGGGCGAGAGGAGCAGTGTCTTCAATTCAACACCAGGTTGCTGAAATTTCTTGATTATTCAGTTTTCAGAGCATGAGATTTCAATGGCTGGTTCATAATATTATACTGTGCTCTTTTCATCCTAAACTATAAGCATTGGATTATACGATTATAGCTTATTCGATGGTTTATAGTTGGTATGATGCGAGAGTATCCTTCTTACATATGTAGGCCATCCAGGTTTTCTCGATCATCATTTATTGTGGCACGCACTATATTTCTGAAATTGAGATTTATTTGTTTCTATAAGTAGGCGATTGGCTATTTGGAACTTATTTAGACTCACTCAAGTTATACTTATATGTTGGACTCATTTTATAGTTTCCACAAAAATCTTAAGTTGATCTATCTAAGGGGTAGAGCAGGAGCGCCGCGGGCGGTGCTCAGGGCTAAGGCACGGAGGGGGGGCAACAAGCGTGCTCCATGGCTGGGCATCTTTCTTGCTACAAAGAGACGCGGACGGTGTCTGAAATAAAAGGACGAGGTGAAAGGATAGAGAGGAAAGAAAGAATGATTAGTTTTTCTTGTAACTGACACATGAGTCTCACTATTTTTTCCTGATTATTATGTGAAGTAAGCGCACATAGACGTCATGTCAAATGAAAACCAAGTTAAACATATCGTGTGGATATCACGTTAGCTAAAATCACCGTCTAAACAGACTTGGAACTATATTTGTACTGGTTTTGAAAGATAAAGAATACTCCTATATTGGCTTTGTTCTGACGGTTTAGCTGTAGCATCGTTGTGGCTATGTTGTAGCCAACCAGCCAGCAGTTACAGGAGCTATAGCTATCCAGCAGCAAGCAGTAACTTCCCGCAACTATGTGTTTGTGCAGCCGAACGGCTACGTTGTACAACACAACTTAAAATGACAGCAAAGTCCTACCGAACATGCTAATTGTATTCAGTTTTGCGGTTGACGGATGTGATTTAAACTCAACCTATAATGAGGAACCAAATTTGAACTTTCTCCACCCATAAACCCACGTAGGGCGTAGGCCATTTAGGTGGGCCTTCCCCAAATCCATGATGAAGATTAAGGCCTACCCTGAGACCCGACCCACTAAACCCTCCACATACATCAGCCCAGTAGTTGGGTGGGCCTTCAATATGCATCATCAGCCCATCGGTGCAGTTAGGAACAAGGTCACAGTGTAAGTCCTCTGGAATAAGTTCACTTTGGGTTCACTTTGGGTCCCTCTATTTGTCGTCCAGTCCGATTTTCATCCCTTGACCACAAAACCGGATACGACCCGTTCCTCAACTTACGAAAACGGACCTAGCAGCAGATGGGCGGGCCGGGCCTGAATGAAGAGCGGCCGGGCAAACGAGGTCCCTCAGCGGTTTTCATAGTGGTTTTGGCTGACGTGGCGCCTACGTAGCTAATTTGACTCGGTCTTCATATGACGTGGCGCTTACGTGGCAAATCGATCCGAAAAATAATAAAGCCCGTGGGACCCACATGTCATTTTCACACATGAAATAATTAAAAAATAGTGGGCCCCACGTGGGTCCCACATGTCATACTCACCCACTCATCTTCTTCCTCCTCCCTTTCCATCTCCCCTCTCTCCATCTCTCTCCCCTCCTCTCTCCAGCCTCGCGCCACGGCTCACTGGGTCACGGGGAGGTCCGGCGGTGGTGGCCGGCGACGCGACAGCCGCCGGCGGCGGCGAGCTCCACCTCTCGGCGCAGCCGTGCAGCCGCGCGTTTCTGACCCGCGTGCGCGTGGCTGTCTGACGGCGTGGGCGGCACGGATGGATTCATGGATCTAATCCCGCGCCAGCACGTAGCCCCCGGCGACGCAACGGCGAGACGGCGACGGCCTGCGACGTCGCTCTCACGCCGGCGAGAGAGAGTACATCTTCAACTGCCAGCATTAATTTGCATCGAGAGAGAAAATTAGCAGTAGCATCAAATAATATCGTTTCAGTTTCGTCGCAATTAAGCTAGCTAGCCATGTGAGGAGTCAGTTCGATGCCTCGATCGATCATCGGCGTCGAAGAGGGGTCAAGAACTCAAGAATAGGCGATCGATTCCATCTGACTCATGGGCTGAATCATACGAGCTACCGTCAATTAAGTACTTGTACTAACGTACGCGTGTAAATGCTACTGACTGCATGAGAGAACTGTACAAGTCCTGTGCTTACACAATGTACTACGGCCTAGCCATGATCTAGATGATGCAGCACAAGACCTTTTAATTAATTAGTCGATCGACAAGCGATCCATGCATGCATGGGAGTAATTTACAGGCTTCGAGTTCATACACTGTTGCATTGCGACTTGCGAAAAACACAGTGCTACACTGAGAATTAATGATGGCCATCCGCAGCTAAGTGATGATCTGTGAGCAATTAGCAATTACCAGTTACTGACGAGAGGTGAGTAGGTAAAGGCATTATTAGCAAGAACTGCATCGGAACAAAGTTTATTCCGGTGGTCAAAACTCAAAACCCCAGCGAGTTGAGGCGTGAGAGCGACGTCGCCGGCCGCTGCCATCTTGCCGTCGCGTCGCGGGGGGGGGGGGGGGGGGTGGGGGGGTTACGTGCTAGCGCGGGATTAGATCCATGAATCCATCCGTGCCGCCCACGCCGTCAGACAGCCACGCGCGTGCGGGGTCAGAAACGCGCGCGGCTGCACGGCTGCGCCGAGAGGTGGAGCTTGCCGAGAGAGAGAGGGGAGATGGAAACGGAGGAGGAAGAAGATGAGGGAGTGAGTATGACATGTGGGGCTCACGTGGGTCCCACTATTTTTTTTTATTTTATGTGTGAAAATGACATGTGGGTCTGTTGACAACAAAATTTGGTGACATCGGCATCGAAAAAGAATATTAGATCAAAGTGGAATCGGAGGCGGAGATCGATTTGGGAACAGAGCAGGAATCGGCTAGAGTCCAGATCGGTTACGACTAGGGTCGGCTAAGTCCGAGTGAGACCGGGTTAAGTGATACAGCCGATTCTGACAATACGACTTGTGTACGATATCGGGTTCGAGTTGATAAGCTTCAAGATGATTGCCGCTCATGGATAGAGTCCTGAAAATGCAATTGTATCTATTAATTAGGATATTTTATGTAAATTCCTTAGAGATAGATGTGGGCAAAAGTCTGCCACAAAGACTTATGGTATCTTAGAGTTTGTTAGAGATAAGAAGTCGTGTTCAATATGGACATATTTTGTAATTCTTGGGTATAAATAGACCCCGAGCCCCATGTAATCAAAAGGACACACGTTCAATACAATATCGGCGCATCGCCACCCTTTTACTTTAGTTTTGTTTCGATGAATTCTTGCTTTCGGGTTGAGCTGTATCGGTTTCGATCTTCAACAAGAGGTAAAACTTGTTATGGCGGCTTGTGTTCTCGGGATTAGTGCTTCCATCTTTATGACACTCTAATTTTGTCTATGCAATTCGTCAAGTTATCATATATCTTATATAATCTTTGGTAATATCGTCATCTAACTTACAATCGGCTAACATCTGTTAGTAGAAGGCGGCCGATTAGGTTAAATAGCGACATTAGCTTGGATTGTATAAGATATCTACCACTCTATGAAACATCCAGCGGCTTGATTGTCTAGATATTGTTCTTCTTTTCATACTTAATGCTGCATCAGTTGAGTTTGATCTATTAAGTCGTGCTTAGAATATTAGTCTCTAGCTTGCTTCCTGGTTGCCGATTAGTGTAGCATCGGGGTTTCAGCCGATCTTACCTGATTTAACTATAGTTATCCTATATGCCTGATTGACATGTTAAATCTGCCCTTTATGTTAAGATCTTGTTGCATTTAAGTATATTATGCTTCTGTTTGATGTATTCTACTTGCTTTAATATCTTAATATAGAGTGGTATCGGGGTATTAGCCGATACATGCTAGATCTATCTGATCGGCTATGCTATGAACGTATATAGTTCTGTTGTTAATTTATATTTCGATCTAAGTGATTTATACTGTCTCGGCATGGCGACCGATCTATCCCAATCACTTGATTTAAGTATATATCGACACAAGGGTTATATATTGTTAATGTCTACAGCCGATCGAGTAGATTTAGTTCTTCCTTAATTATTCATGACTGCCGATCGATGTACACGTGACATCGGCCTAAAATAAATGATATGTCATCGGCACCTAGCCGATCGGCTATCATTTATGGATTTAATCGCGATTTCTTTGTCTTCGTTTCTTGTTGATTGTAGGATCAAATCAACTGGCACGCTCACACATCCGAAGGCGAGTTTTGGACCTGCACTGGAGTTAAGCAGATCTCCCAGGCCTCGTGTTTTCTGTCAACACGCTATTGGCACGCCCAGTGGGACGGATTAGAAGTCAGAAAGCAGTTTTCCTCATGGCCGAGAAGCCGCCACCATCGCCGTCCTCGGCTAGCCCAGGTTCTGTTAAAGAGAAGATCCAGCAATTAGACCAATCTGACGTTAATGAGGGCAACGTCATGACCATTACTATGGACAAATTGACACCTGATCAGAAGAAGGAGTTCGAAGCAATGATGCAACAAGCACGGAACCTGTTCTTGAACTCATTCATGCAGACCCGCAAGGGAACAGTGGTGCAAAAGTATCAGGTGCGAGTAGTGGCTGATGTTCCCGGGACCGGTTCTTCCAAGGATGGGGGAATGAAACAAGCCCTAGATGGCTCGGCTCAACCGAGCGACAAAGGTGCTACAGATGGATCGGCTCAGGAGAATCAGGGTGACCACTCTCAAGGAGTACATGGAGTTCAAGGTGATGGCACTCAGGGACCACAAGGAGGAAATCTTAATCAAGATGGCAGTGCGTCACAGGAATTTTTCAATAATTTTCAAGACCGGGTTGACTATGCTGTGCACAATGCTTTAATCAATCAATCTGGGGTATTAGTCAATACCTTATCAAACATGATGAAGTCGATAGCCGATGGTTCAATAGCTGAATATCAGGCTTCAGGCCCAGTTTATTTGCCAGGAGGTGCTTTTCCAAACTATCGGCCTCTGGTCACTGATATTCATCCATCTATTCAAGCGGTTCCCCACATCGTATCAGCTCAACCGACGGCGCCGGTATCGACTCCCCCACCTGCTCCATCAACGTCGGCACCAGGTCAGCTGGTTAATCCTCGGCTGTTGATGAGAGAGCAGCCACAGCATAGTGGGCAGGTTGCTAATCGGCTAACGCAAGATCAGGTCGCTGCCATGTTTCAACCACCTCAGTCTACTGTTGATCCAGTCCAGCAGCAGCCGATTCAACAAACACCCCCAATCCAACAGGTTGTACAACCAATTCAACAAACGCCACCAATGCAGCAGATTGTGCAACCAATTCAGCAAACGCCGTCAGGACAGCAGATTATCCAGCCGATTCACCAGCAGGGCTTGATGAATCCATCGGCTGGGCAACATAATCTGAATCAGGTTGTCCCAGAGCATTTGGTCCATCACGTGCAGCCAGACCACATGGTAGTACCTCAGATTGTCCCTGAGCACTTGGTGCGAAATATTCAGCCAAACTACCAAAATTACCAAGGGGGCAATTTAAATTATCAATATGAACCTCCTTCTCCGCAAGCCCAATATCAGCAAGGGGGGTTAATTCAGCCTCAGTACGGTCAATACGAGCTGATGCAGCAACAATCGCAAGGAGCAGCTCAACAACGACCGTGGGCCGATGTGATCGCTGACGTGATGAGGGAACAATTCGGGCTTAAACCGAAAGATACTGGAAACTTGTACCGACAACCAAATCCTGAGTGGTTTGAGAGAGTTCCTCTTCCTAACAGGTTCAAAGTTCCAGATTTTTCAAAGTTCTCAGGGCAGGATAGTACATCAACTTATGAGCATATTAGCCATTTTTAGCTCAGTGTGGTGAAGCATCGGCTGTAGATGCCTTGAGGGTTAGGTTGTTTCGGTTGTCTTTGGCTGGATCAGCTTTTACTTGGTTTTCTGCTTTACCGTGTGGATCAATTAACAGCTGGGCCGATCTGGAAAAGCAGTTTCATATCTATTTCTATAGTGGGGTACATGAGATGAAGTTGTCCGACTTAACAGCAATCAGGCAGAAGCATGATGAGCCGGTGTATGAATATATTCAGAGGTTCAGAGAGATGAGGAATAAATGCTTTAGCTTGAGTTTAACTGATGCCCAGTTAGCCGATTTGGCTTTTCAGGGTATGATTGCTCCGATCAAGGAGAAATTCTCATCTGAGGACTTTGAGAGCTTATCGCATCTTACACAAAAGGTAACTTTGCACGAGCAGAGGTTTGCTGAAGCTAGGAGGAATTCTAGGAAGGTTAATCACGTCTGTTCTTATATGTGTGGATCGGATGATGAGGATGATGATGACCCTGAAATAGCTGCAGCCGAATGGGTAAGAAGCAAAAAGGTTATACCATGCCAATGGGTAAAGAATTCTGGAAAAGAGGAGAGGTATGATTTTGACATTACCAAAGCTGACAAGATTTTTGATCTGTTGCTCCGAGAAAAGCAAATTCAACTCCCTGCTGGTCATACCATTCCATCGGCTAAGGAATTAGGCAAGAAAAGGTATTGCAAATGGCACAATTCTGGATCTCATACTACCAATAATTGCAAGGTCTTTAGGCAGCAGATCCAGGCGGCTATCGAAGGAGGCAAAATCAAATTTGATGATTCCAAGAAGCCGATGAAGGTTGATGGCAATCCTTTTCCTGTCAATGTGGTGCATACAGCTGGCCGAATAGCCGATGGGGGTCGTGCAAGAGGTTTTCAAGTGAATTCGGCTAAGATCATCAATAAGTACCAAAGGAGGTATGATAAGCAACAGGAGAGGCATTATGAGGAGGATGATAGTGGTTTTGATCCGCATTGGGGCTGTGAGTTCTTCAGATTCTGCTGGAATGAGGGTATGAGACTACCATCTTTCGAGGACTGTCCTGGATGCGGTGGTGATACAAGGGGTTCAAGTCGGCCGTATATTAAAAGCAATCGGCTGAAACATGCAAGGGTTCCTGTTCATCAAAGATTGGGCCCGGTAAATCAGGATCATGACCCTAAGGATGACGAGGATAGGAAAATTCAGTGGTGTCCTGCTGGTATTTTTACAAAGAATCAGAAGAGAAGGGTTCAAAGATTGAGAAGCCAGGAACGCTTTCAGGAAGTCGAGCAGGAAATCAATCATCGGTTAAAGAAAACAAAGCCGAAGCAGTAATGGCGCGTTAAGAAGCAAGTTCCTATAGCTGATGAAGCTGTGGTTGATGAAGCAAAGAGATTGGCCAAAGGGAAAAACGTTGTGATTGCGTCGGTTATCATGGTTTTTACCTTGCCAGCCGAATTTGGGGTCGACCAAGCCTGATGTTGATGAGATAGAAGAAGAATCGGCTAAGTTGGTTCTATCGCCAGAACAAGCAGTCTTTGAAAAGCCTGAGGGTACGGAGAATCGGCATCTTAAACCATTGTATATAAATGGCTATGTTAATGGGAAGCCGATGTCTAAGATGATGGTCGATGGTGGGGCTGCAGTAAATTTGATGCCTTATGCTACGTTCAGGAAGTTAGGTAGAAACGCGGAAGATCTCATCAAAAACAAACATGGTGCTCAAAGACTTTGGTGGCAATCCATCAGAAACCAAGGGTGTTCTAATTGTGGAGCTGACAGTCGGCAGTAAGACTATTCCTACTATGTTTTTTGTCATCGATGGGAAGGGTTCTTACAGTTTGTTGCTTGGAAGGGATTGGATTCATGCCAATTGCTGCATTCCTTCAACTATGCATCAGTGCTTGATTCAATGGCAAGGCGACAAGATAGAGATCGTGCCAGCCGACAGGTCAGTCAATGTTGTTAGTGCCGATTTAGCTCTTTGGGAGATGGACGGCCTTGATTGTTTATCTGGGAAGGTTTGGGATGGAGATTTTCTAAAAGTGTCTGATTCTGGTATACAGCCAATTGAAGATGGAGAGCCCAAGTTATTACTTTGAGGGCGTCGTGGAGGGTTCAAACGTCTACAGCAAGGACACGGTAGATGATCTCGATGACAAACAAGGACAGGGTTTTATGTCGGCCGATGATTTGGAGGAAATAGATATAGGTCTAGGTGATCGGCCAAGGCCGACATATATTAGTAAGAATTTACCCGCAGAATTTAGAACCAAGTTGATAGAGCTGTTGAAAGAATTCAGAGATTGCTTCGCTTGGGAGTATTATGAGATGCCAGGACTCAGTCGATCGATCGTTGAACATCGGCTACCTCTTAAACCGGGGGTTAGACCGCACCAACAGCCTCTGAGAAGATACAAAGCTGATATGCTCGAACCTGTCGAGGCTGAGATTAAGCGTTTATATGATGCTGGTTTTATTCGTCCTTGCCGATACGCCGAATGGGTTTCTAGCATAGTTCCAGTTATCAAGAAAAATGGCAAGGTCAGGGTATGCATTGATTTCCGAGATTTGAATAAAGCTACCCCAAAGGACGAATATCCAATGCTGGTAGCCGATCAACTAGTTGATGCTGCTTCGAGACATAAGATTTTGAGTTTTATGGATGGAAACACGGGGTATAATCAGATCTTCATGGCTGAGGAAGATATTCATAAAACAGCTTTTAGGTGTCCTGGTGCAATCGGCTTGTTTGAATGGGTTGTGATGACTTTCGTCTTAAAGAGTGTTGGGGCTACTTATCAACGAGCTATGAATTACAATTACCATGATCTAATCGGCTGGTTGGTTGAGGTCTATATTGATGATGTGGTTGTTAAGTCTAAAGAAATAAAGGACCACATAGCCGATTTTTCGAAAGGTTTTCGAGAGGACCAGGAAGTATGGCTTGAAGATGAATCTGACAAAGTGTGCTTTTGGTGTATCGGCTGGCCAGTTCTTGGGATTTCTTGTTCATGAGAGGGGGATTGAAATAACTCAGAGAAGTGTCAATGTAATCAAGAAGATTAAACCTTCAGAGGACAAGACAGAATTGCAGGAGATGATCGGCAAAATTAATTTTGTTCGAAGGTTTATTTCTAATTTGTCCGGAAGGTTAGAACCTTTTACACCATTGTTGAGATTGAAGGCCGATCAGCAGTTTACTTGGGGTGGCAGAACAACAGAATGCTTTGGATAGTATTAAGGAATATTTGAGTTCCCCTCTAGTTTTGATTCCTCCACAGAAAGGAATACCTTTTCGGTTATATTTATCGGCCGGTGATAAGTCAATCGGCTCGGTCTTGATTCAGGAGCTCGAAGGAAAAGAGAGGGTTGTGTTCTATTTAGCCGTCGGCTCTTGGATGCAGAGACTAGATATTCCCCTGTGGAGAAGTTATGCTTGTGTTTATATTTTTCATGTACAAGATTGAGGCATTATCTACTGTCCAACGAGTGTACTGTCATTTGCAAGGCCGATGTCGTCAAATACATGTTATTGGCTCCAATTTTGAAAGGAAGGGTTGGAAAGTGGATATTCTCTTTAACTGAGTTTGATCTTCGGTATGAGTCGCCGAAGGCAACTAAGGGTCAAGCTATAGCCGATTTTATTGTGGAACATCGTGATGATTCAATCGGCTCGGTTGAGGTTGTGCCGTGGACTTTATTCTTCGATGGGTCAGTCTGTACTCATGGTTGTGGCATCGGCTTGGTTATAATCTCCCCTCGGGGGGCATGCTTTGAGTTTGCCTATACTATTACACCTTATGCGACTAATAATCAAGCAGAGTATGAGGCAGTTCTCAAGGGGTTGCAGCTCCTCCAGGAAGTTGAAGCCGATACTATTAAAATCATGTGGGACTCTTTGTTGGTGATCAGTCAATTGGCGGGAGAATATGAGTGCAAGAATGATGTGTTGCTAGTTTATAATGAGAAGTGCCAAGAACTGATGAAGAAATTTCGGCTAGTAACTTTGAAGCATGTGTCTCGAGAGCAAAATATTGAAGCTAATGATTTAGCCTAAGGGGCATCGGGATATAAGCCGATGATCAAAGATGTTTAGATTGAAGTTGCTACCATAACAGCCGATGATTGGAGATATGATGTCTATCAGTATTTACGGGATCCATCTCAATCGGCTTCTTGGAAGTTAAGATATAAAGCGTTGAGGTATACATTGTTGGATGATGAGTTTTATTATCGGACGATTGATGGGGTGTTGCTTAAATGTTTGAGTGCCGATCAGGCAAAAGTTGCAATCGGTGAAGTTCATGAAGGGATATGTGGCACTCATCAATCGGCTCATAAAATGAAGTGGCTGCTTCGACGTGCTGGATATTTTTGGCCGACGATGCTGGAGGATTGTTTCAGATATTATAAAGGCTGTCAAAATTGTCAGAAATTTGGAGCGATCCAGAGAGCGCCGGCATCGGCTATGAATCCTATTATTAAACCATGGCCGTTTAGAGGTTGGGGAATTGATATGATCGGCATGATTAATCCACCGTCGAGTAAAGGACATAAGTTTATATTGGTGGCAACCGATTATTTTACCAAGTGGGTAGAGGCGATTCCTTTGAAGAAAGTTGATTCTGGGGATGCTATACAGTTTGTTCAAGAGCATATAATCTATCGATTTGGTATCCCTCAAACCATTACGACTGACCAAGGTTCAATTTTCGTGTCTGATGAGTTTGTTCAGTTTGCCGATAGCATGGGAATCAAATTGTTGAATTCTTCACTGTATTATGCACAAGCTAATGGGCAGGCTGAGGCATCTAACAAGAGCTTGATCAAGTTAATTAAGAGGAAGATTTCTGATTATCCTCGGCAATGGCATACTCGTTTAGCCGAAGCATTGTGGTCTTATCGGATGGCTTGTCATGGGTCGATACAGGTTCCTCCTTATAAACTTGTTTATGGACATGAAGCTGTTTTGCCATGGGAAGTTAGAATCGGCTCTAGGAGAACAGAATTGCAAAATGATTTAACAGCCGATGAGTATTACAATCTTATGGCCGATGAGAGGGAGGATCTGGTTCACTCACAGTTACGAGCCCTTGCAAAGGTTACCAAGGATAAGAAGCGAGTTACTCGGCATTATAACAAGAAAGTAGTGCCCAAAGATTTTTCGGAAGGTGAACTGGTATGGAAGTTGATTTTGCCGATTGGGACTCGGGATAGCAAATTCGGCAAGTGGTCACCGAATTGGGACTTGATCGGGCCCTCAGACAGTTGATCAAGCTTGGATTTCTCTACATGCACAAGCTGCCGATTGTGCTGAATTGTAGCTTCAATGTCTTTGCGCTCCCGGCGATCGGCTAATCTCTGCCTGGCCTTCTCCAGCTTGAATTGGTGTTGCTCAAGGTAGACGGCCGGAGTAAGGGCATCGGCTAGTTCATCCGGGAGTAGAGCTTGGATATCTGTGAACCTTGCCCGGATTGAGCCACAGTTGGTCACCAAATTGTCTAGGGATGCTTCTAGTCGATGAGAGATATCCTCAAGCGTTTTCTTCACATCATCAGACAGAGGGGCTATGGCTTTACTGGTGGTGTCCTCCTCTGTTTCATCGAGATAATCCTTGATGTCAAAAGAAAACAGATCGGCTAAGACCTGTAAGAGATAGTATTATGGATAGTTAAGGATCAAAACATTGTTGGCCGATCTTAAATTTGTGACAACAAGACTTACTGGGATAGTAGGAGTAGCTGGTTGTTCTTCCTCCTCGACATTATGACTGTCTGCAGCCGATGGAGTACGGTTGCCTGATTCTAGCTGCACAGAAGGTGAAGGAGGAAGAGGAGGCTGTAAAGGAGACAAATGTTAGACATAATCGGCCAGGATCGGTTAAGGAGAGGATCGAGAATATCTTACTGGTAGAGCCGGTTTGAGAGTTGGCGCTACCGATTTCTTCTTCTGCAACTATAAAGTCAGTGAGCAATCGGTTATAAGAGAAATGATTGCAGAAGGAGTTAAGGAAAGCTACTTACTCTTGAAAAATGAGCCGGAGCAGAAGGAGTTGGAGGAGTTTGCTTGGGCGAAGCCGATGGTGTTCTCTCTGTATCGCTCACTTCGGCTGCAGCCTGATCAATGTCATCTTCAATGGATTCTTCATCCAGAGCTTGTTCGATGGATGGATCCAAGACAGGCAGGTCATCAGTTGGCTTGGTTTTCTTTGATTTGATTTTCTTCTTGGGAGCCGGAGCTGATGTGTCCACAGCCGATGATCTGGTTTTTCTTTTCTTGCTTGCATCGGCTGGTTCCCTGATTAGACCTTGGAGGAGGGTTGAAGTCCTGGGGGCATGATAGCCGATGACAGGGGGAGATGGTCCACCTCCATTGGGAATTAAACCTAGAGCATATTTAATATCCTCACCACTGTTGCTCTGGCGAGGAGGAGAGGATTCTGTTGTCTGCAGGTAGGAAGAAAAGATTAGTCAAGATTCAAATCGGCTACCAGTTGTTCAAGCAAGATTGATGAAGTAAAGATTTACCTGAGGGATAACATCAAGGAACAGATCTGTCATGTACATAGAAGCTGGTTGATGGAAGATATGCTGTTTCCATCCACCCCACCATCTGTCAAAGTTCTTGCTCCTGAACCTTGCCAGCTCTATGTTCTCAATACTGCCCAAGGGGGGTCCTGGGATGTTGAGTAGCCGATCCATCATTAGGGTTGATGAGATTTCTCCTCCGCATTGGATCTTGTCGGCGAAGAATAAGCCGATTGGGAGTTGGACTAATCCAAGTTGTCTAGCCGAGCTCATTGGGTGGTAAAATTCATAAGAGACTTGGATGTTTCTGCCCTGATGAATGCCAACAGGAAGGATGCATGGGCTGATTGCAGCTGCAAGAACTTCTCTGGATTTCTGGTATTTTTCATGATTGATATCTTCGAATCTGAAGTCTGATGGAAGTTCAAGATCTGCTGAGTCCTTATAAGGAAACCAAACCCGGGCATCTTTCTGAAAGCCTTCATAAAAGCTGCAGAACCAATCCTTAAGCAACTCAGCCGACAGCTTTGCTCCAGCATCAGTTGGTGTAGAAGCATATTCTCCATATGACATGCATCTACGATGATTGCGTTCTTCTCCATCATATTCCACAATCGGCTCCAACCTTGGAAATTCAGCTTCAGTCACAGATGGCCGATTGACGACTTTCATAATTACCAAGTTTAGCCAAGTTTGCAGCAACCACCATGGTCCACCTGCCCCAACTACTGAGCCGGCGGCTATCTTGGCCGATGCATTATTCAACATTTGGTATAGATAGCCGAGGAGGATTTTGCCCAAGGGAAATTGTTTCTTTGATTCTAGGGCTTCAGCTACAAATTGCCAATTGGTTGTAGGGCCACGGCTTGATCCACAGAAAAGGAATTTCTCCAGCCATATCAGCAGAAAGGCTACATGCTCTTTAGGAGTGACAGACCCTTTACCCATGTATGCTGCTACGTACCCAGACCAACCACCTATGCTTTTGGTCTTGAAATCAAATTGGTTCTTGGTGTTCAAGCTCATGGGATTGGCCGATGAAGTTACATCCAATCCGGTGATCATGGTGATGTCGATCAAAGTCGGGGTCATCGGCCCTTGGTTGAATAAGAAGGCATTGATGGTGTTGGACCAGAAATAGGTGGCTGCAGACATCAGGGGTTCGTCCTTAGCGGAATTGGCTATGGTAAGGGCAAGCGCTTGGCTGATCCCGATCTCATTCAGTGAACTGCCTTGCTAGTCGATACACGCTTGTACCACGTGGTCCAACTTTTCTCAGGGGCAGTTTTCTCAAGAGATGGCCAATATTTGAAGGTATTCTTCCAATGACTCAGATTAGGGTTGGCTAACCTAAAGGGGATTCTGTTGGTTTCACCAGTGATAAAATCAATGGGTCAAGGTTGCCGATTGGGCCAAGAAAGTAGTGGTTCTCATATGACAGACTTGGAATTGCAACCAGGTTGGACAGATGCTACAGATGCAAGTAGGGATAGAGAAGAAGAGAGCAAGATAAGGCGAGGGAAAATCAATCTGCTGCGAAAGAAAGAGATCTAGCCGATGAGTGCTTACCTCTGCATATTTAAGTATATTATGTTAAGATCTTGTTGCATTTAAGTATATTATGCTTCTGTTTGATATATTCTACTTGCTTTAATATCTTAATATAGAGTGGTATCAGGGTATTAGCCGATATATGCTAGATCTATCTGATCGGCTATGCTATGAACATATATAGTTCTGTTGTTAATTTATATTTCGAACTAAATGATTTATACTGTCTCGGCATGGCGACCGATCTATCCCAATCACTTGATTTAAGTATATATCGACATAAGGGTTATATATTGTTAATGTCTACAGCCGATCGAGTAGATTTAGTTCTTCCTTAATTATTCATGACTGCCGATCGATGTACACATGACATCGGCCTAAAATAAATGATATGTCATCGGCACCTAGCCGATCGGCTATCATTTATGGATTTAATCACGGTTTCTTTGTGTTCGTTTCTTGTTGATTGTATGATCAAATCAACTGGCACGCTCACACATCCGTAGACGAGTTTTGGACTTGCACTGGAGTTAAGCAGATCTCCCAGGCCTCGTGTTTTCTGTCAACAGGGTCCCACGTGCTTTATTATTTTTCTGGATCGAATTGTCACGTAAGCGCCACGTCAGTGCCACGCCAGATGAAGACCAAGTCAAATTAGCCACGTATGTGCCACGTCAGCCAAAACCACTATCAAAACCGGCGAGGGACCTCGTTTGTCTGGTTTTCGTAAGTTGGGGGACGGGTTGTATCCGGTTTTACGGTCAAAGGACGAAAATCGGATTGCGCGACAAATAGAGGGACCCAAAGTGAACTTATTCCAAGTCCTCTCGTCACCAAGAAGTTAAATGATAGGTAGCCTAAGTTGAGATTCATATATAAAAGTGAACTTATTTTGAGATGATATGGAGGGTGTAATTTTTTGTTAAAAAAAAGTTAAATAACTTCTCTTTGCATGCCCTTGACAATTTTTGAGGAGGATCACATTAAGATAATGTTTAATTTGATATGTATATACGAGTGTTACATGTAATACTACTAGTTATACATGCGGTACTAATACTGTGTGCAAAATTAATTAATTGTGTGATAAACTCAACACATGCGTTTGCTGCATGTGTAGTATTGTACAGGTAGGCGTATGCATCTCCACCCCATGAATCAACGGTAGGTAGGTGGCTCGCTGCACGAATCTCAATGCGGGTTCCTCGGGTCGTGCCGGCTGTTGGCGCCGGAGCCCGGGTAGTCCTGCGTCGTCTGCATGTCCATCCGCCTCGTCGCCGCCTCGTCGGCGACGACCGGCATCTCTCCCTCTACTCCGGCCACCCCCACCGCCGCCTCCTCCTCCGGCGCCGTCGTCGTCGGCATCATCGTCACCGCCGCCTCCCTGGGAAGCAGCGCCCTCCGGTAGCCGACGACACTGGTGGTGGTTGTGGTCACCGCCGCCGCCGCCGCCGCTGCAAGGAGGAGAAAACACAGGGCAAAGATGAGGAACATGGCCTCCGGCGAGCCGAAGAGCTCGATCAAGCCGTACAAACCGTGGACGAGGAAGACGCAGGAGAGGGCGGCCAGCGCCGCCAGGATGAAGGGCACCGAGCACCACGCCTTCGCCGCCGCCGCCGTCCTCATCGCCGGCCAGCCACCAATCCCCAATCCAATCCAATCCTAGCTAGAGGAAGAAGAATAAGCTAGCTAGCTAAGCCAGAGTACTATGGTCTATGGGCAGTGACGGTGAGCTACACAGATTCAGATTGGTTGCTCGCCCCTTTATATAGCGGAAGAAGAAGTACAAGGAATATGTGGGTTGCTGTGGCCAGGAAGCAGCCATGGGTGAGGTAGATAGAGATATATATATATATATATATATATATATATATATATATATATATATATATATATATATATATATATATATATATATATGTGCAAAGATCGATCGATGAGAGGTCGCGAGGAAGAAGAAGGGTCACATCAAATGGAGGTCAAACGAGCACACACACACTAGATCCCACTGACACTACCAATGTGTACTTAGAGTAATTGTTTTAGGGTTTACCAGCACGCAATATGTAGGATGTGGATTTTGATTCCTTGAGAGAGGATATCTCCTCGTTCTATGTATGCCGCGCTATCCAAAATTTTTTCTAAGAAAAAAGATAGAATAAATCAATATGTAATATATTTATTGTACAAACATGTAAATTCAACTTTGACAAAAAAAAAAGTTGATGTTTCTCATTTATATTGATCTACCATGTTATTTTTAAAATAAAAATTTATTTATGACAATTGGATTTGCCTTAAAAACGAGAGTGGAATCTCCTTAATGAATAAAGAGTTTTTCGGTATTGTCTATCTAGTATGAAATGAGATAAATTCTAGCACTATTTACGAATTCGAATATGAGACATATCGAGAATAATAGTTCTATCATATACTTTCTCCATCCAAAGAAACCAATTTCGTATTAGGGATTTAGGATGTGACAACAAATCTAAAGATTCGTTATATCATAGTAGAAGATTGGTTTTTTTTTTCCGGAGGGAGTATTAGCCTGGATATTTTTAGTTAGAGAGAGTACTATAGCTGGTAGTAGACTGTACTCCTAGCTAGCTTAGGCTTAGGTGTAGAATCATTGGTCTTTTTGGCGCGAAAAGGTGGGGTCGTGGGCGTGCACTCCACTAACACACAGGGGTCGATCACGCGCACTAGAAATGGGCGGGATTACGGCCACGTATATACGACCATGCACATACATATGCGTCGTTGCGTTTCACTGGCATCCACTACGATCCAACTGTTTAATTGCGCCGTGATTATGTATCTATCTAATCTTGGCTGGAATTTCATCGATCGAAAAGCCAACGAGCTTTTATTAGTTTGGCCATGGTGATCGATCGATCGATCGAGAAATTAAATGTAATAAGTCAGAAAATAATTAATGGTTAATTATCCAGTGGAGGATCACACGTTTTCAACGTCGAACCATCTCGATCGATCTGACATGCATGTATGATGTATTAGTGGCAGTGGATCTGTATGTTTGTGTGTGATACATTAGGCATGTTGAGATCTCCATGAGAGATAAGCACGGTGATCTGATGACACAGACATAAGCATTGACCTCCACATGATCACACTTTATGCTCGATTGATTGACGGGCAAGTACAAGAAAAAAAAGAAAACCTTATAAGTAATTTACGACCAAGATCTAGCTGTTTGGCAATTTGGCATACATTTTCTTTAAGAAACACGAACGCCTCGTCGCCCATAGATACATCGTCTATCACTGAAAAAATAATTAGCCGTAAATACGATCACCCGTTTCAAGTCTAAAACTTGAATCCATGCAGGCTAAAATTTCACCAAACCTAACCAGTTGAGCTATGCTCACTTCGCAGCAATTTGGCATACATAATTTTACTTCTCTTCATCCTAAACCGTAAGTATTTTTAGAGCCGAATGCATGAGTATTAATAAGAAACTACATAAAAATGATTGAGGGAAATCGCGATTAGTTGAGAAGACAAATTAGCTAAAGAAATTAAATGAAGAATAATTATAATTGGTTAAGATGAGACGATAAATAGAGAAATAGCTTCATTTCGAAACAAAGTTTGAGTGATAAAAATAGTAACTTCTGACTATATATGTATCTAGACATTCCCTTCCAAATACAAAGCAGAAGAATATTATATTTTGGAACGGAGACTGTACAACTTCAGAGTGAGTTTTTTTTTCTTTTGAAGAAATCTCTGAAAGAGATATCGTCTCTTCGATCTTGTCTGACAACGAAACTAAAAGTTTTCTCTCGCAGCTGCAAAGAAATTAGGCAGCAGCACGTACGGCTGTTTCGTCGATATATCCGGGCTAGCTCCACGAAAATTCAAGGAGACGCACCCCTGCCGTGTGTGAAGTGTCGGTCGGTATATCACATCATATGTATAAATATAAGCATTTTTAGAATAGTGCCAAATCAAACTTTTTAAATTTTAACTATTAACAATAAAAAAAATCTAAAAAAAATTAATCATGTAAATTTGATGTTACTATATTTATCATTGAACGAACTATCATAATATGCAACTCTTTTTTATTTAAAACATTTTATTTTTTTAGATATTGTTGCTTTGTTAGTTAAAGTAGTATCTTAGAGACCATGTCGAGATCTAAAAATGCTTATATTTTAGGACGGAGGAAGTATGTAGTCTTCAAAAGAAAAAAAAGATATATCACACCATTAATTGGACATGACCTAATTTCTTTCGGCCACGGAATTTATCCAAGCCGTTCATACTGCTAAACACGTGTGGCAATTAGCTGTCTAGCTAGCTGGAGTAGTACTAGCTAGAACCGTTACTACCAAACACAGATCTACCTTTAATATAGATCAGGTATGATCGAGATCGAGATGGTTAAATTAATCTCTCACTTGAAAGTCAAACCACTTGCAAAGTCAGCATGGAAAGAAAAGACGATAAAGCTAGATCGACACAGCACATATATCATGTTCAGATTGAGATGATCGATCGAAGAGACGTACGGCGACGATATATACTATACGTATCCAATCTAGAATTAATTAAGTTGCAACCGGATTAATTAATCTGCAAGTACACTTTTAAAGATACGATTTTTATTTAAAAAGAACTTTCTTCTGTTATATACATGCATCATGCATCACTTAAACGACAGATTAGATTTAATTAGATTGCTAGATTGATTACTGATCGAATAAGATGCATATCTTCTTTAGTGTCATTCGTACTTGGCCAAGAGCCCATGACCCTTTACTTGTAACACGTGACACTATATATAGCTTCTGTTAAAGATCAGATATCTTATTTCATTACAGAAAGAAAAATATTTTCTATAATTAAGTAGATATGATAGAACTTTTCATAAAAAGCGCTAGCTTAGACATGCAGATAAAATAAACATACATATATAGTCCATGCTTAGTCCACAGGGAGAGAATCCGTGCTGCAAGTACAGAGCATCCGTAGAAATGGGCAAGTTGCAAGTCGTGTCGTCAATTCGAACAGATTTATGCGAGGATTCGGGTATTTGACAAGAGAGAGAGAGGCGCCACCTTTGATATATATATATATATATATATATATATATATATATATATATATATATATATATATATATCAAAAGCTATATATATTGACATAGTGTGGGTCCCGATCCTCTGCAATAATACAAGGTGCACTATTTATGTGAGAAGCACGATAAATCAATGCAGTGAACAATAATATATATGTTGATCTATTTTAGCAACAGCAACAGTTGAGTACCATAGCAGGTTTACTGTAGCGCACAATCTGATTCATCTGGTCTTTGATCGAACGGTCTCCATTTCCTCTAATACCAGGTACTATAGATTCTCTACATTATATTACAACTTGTAATACAGATAATCCCGATTCACACAGTATACGTACGTACGTACATATCGATCGCGGTGGCAGTGATGAAGCTATAGTGACTGTAGTGGTGGTGGTGCGTGAGCTAGCTAATCACTCGCACTGTTAGCCACACGCATATGCCCAACCCCACACACAAACTAAAGTGCCTCTCGATCGATCAGTCTCTCACCACATCATGCATCTCTTGGAAAGTTAGTTTTGATACACGCAATAGTCCACTACTCCCACTGCTTATGTACATCTAAATAAAATCAAACCGATGTTACGTTCTAAAATAAATCAACTTTCCAATGTTGTTTGCCGATTCCCTCGTCTTAAAATAAATAAACTTTTCTGTCTCAAATAAATCATTTTTTTACATGAATCTAGATAGGACGAAGAAGTACTCCGTACTAATTAATTATCCCTTCCCTTACTAGGTTATCGTATTTTGGGACGGAAGAGTAGCTTGTGTTGCCGATTCTATTATGAACTAGAATAATCTAGAGACTATGAGTATACTCTTTCTGTTTTAAAATAAACGACCTAAAATATGATCGGATATTACATATTATAACAAATAGTATTAGGTAAAGCATGTTGTCACATCCTATTTTAAGTTGATTTATTTTGAGACGAAAGAAAGAAGTATGTGTGTGATCTTTCGTGGAATCATCCCATAAAATTTAAGGAATGATGATTCTGTCATTCATCTAACAAGTTAGCATGTGCTTTTGAAGAATAAGACAGTGATGGATCGACAAACTCATTCTAATCCTCAAACCATACCAACTTGTCGATTTAAAGTGGTGAATTTATCATCCCACTACTCGGATCAAATAGGCCATATAGAAAGACGACATGCACGATATAGGGGGTGTTTGGGAGATTTATATTTTTAAGAGAGGGGCTAAACTCTCTCCCAAACACCCCCATAACTGAGCTAGCTAGCTTGAACCAGGCCGGAAATGCTATATGTATATTAGTATATACAGTATAATTAATGCGACCTACGACTTGGATGACGCGTACATATGTTGCATGCTGAGATACGTTCGGTACAAGATCGCTATATATATTACTATGGCTGTGTGTTTAGTTACTTTCAAACTTTTAACTTTTCCGTCACATCGAATGTTTGACACACGTATAGAGCATTAAATATGGACGGTAAAAAAACAATTGCACAGTTTATATGTAAATTGCGAGACGAATCTTTTAAGCCTAATTACGCCATAATTTGACAATATAATGTTACAGTAAATATTTACTAATGACGGATTAATTAGGCTTAATAGATTCGTCTCGCAGTTTAATTTACAGGCGAAATATGTAATTTGTTTTGTTATTAGTCTACATTTAATATTTCAAATGTGTATCTATATACATCAAATTTTTTTTACCAAAACAACTAAACACGGCCTATATGAAATGTCCTGCCTATATATGGAATGGATGGACACAGAAAAAAGGTTTCTTATGTCTCCTTCACTTTTCTTACCTCGATCTTGGGAACTTATTACTCCGCACCTATAAAAAAAATTACTGTGTTCGGTTGTATATATATTACTGTGTTCGGTTGTCCTACTTGGGAACTTATTTCTCCGCACCTAAAAAAATAAGGTAGTTCATTAGCATATAATTATTAATAATTAGCTTAGAAGATATAGAAATGAATTAATATAATTTTTAAAGCAACTTTTATATATATATATTTTTAATAAAAATGGTATCGTTTAATAGTTTGGGAAGCATGCCTATACTTTTATTCTTCCATTTGCGTCAAAAGTGTTAGTTTTTTAAGCAAGTAGCATATTATTGTCTCTCTTGTGCTTTAACAAATCCGATTAAATCTGATTAAATCTGAATAGTGCAAGCCACATTTTATGTATATGGAGCATGCATGAGATGAAATGAAGGCCCACCTGCCACCATAAAAAACCATAGAAAAGGACAATGCCTTGAGCCGGGTGCTCGATGAATGATCTAAAAATCGGGCGTCCGCCTCGCCTCCCCATACACTACTATCCATGCACATGCATGTTATATCATGTCTATCCATGCATGTCCACGCAAGTTTTTATATCTCATTTGCACATTTTTGTCTCTTCTTCAAATGTATTTTCTTCTAAAATAATTGTTCATTCTACAATTCAACTACACCTTTGTATTCCTCATAATTAAACATTTATAACAAGATATCACACGATTATATTTTGATAAAAAGTTAAACGTTGTTTCACCCCTTGAAGAAAGTTGTTTTAGTTTACTGCATAAAGTGTTTCAGAGAAATGGTATTCAAAAATACCAACTACAACGCCAGTAACCACCTAGTATATGAAAACACTGAGTCCCGACAAGCAAAACAAAAAAAGTCATATAAAAGATACAATATATTTGAAAAAACATGATATTGTTAAAATATTTTTGTATTACATATGAATATTAAGTTGTAACTATCGAAACACTACAAAATACTTGCTGAAACATTCCAAGAATACCATGTGTAACATTTGCAAATTAACTAGTAAAACATCATGCAATACTAGTTGAGACTGTCACATCTATAAAACATGTGCAACATTTAAAAAATCCATGAAAAAAAATCTAAATATTCTTTTTATCGAAATATAACCATGTAGTCGTGTCCTAAAGATTTAATTGCAACGAATTTAGCGATGCAATCGGATAGATTGGAGAAGTAATTTAAGTGGAAAAATAGTTTAAAAATTGCTAAAGAAAAACTTATAGCAACCCAAATACTAAAACTTATACTGACTTGGTTTCTAGTAGGCTCTGCAGGATGCAGCTATGCCAAGTCTCTGACGGAGTGATGGACACTCAGGCGGGCGTCCGATTCTTAGCTAAAAATTGGACGCTCAATCCGGAGTCACGTCCCATAAAAAAGGCTGGTGTGGTTGATGTAGCGCGCAAATTCGGATCAAATGGTTTTGATTGGCAAATCGAGGGTTGGTTTAATTACCTACAACCGTTTCTTGAAAACACAGTACATGTGCAGCACACTCACCACTATAAACACACACACGCATACCCTACCCCTATGAACACCTCTAGAAGATAGGATGAGCATATGTTGAGATTCATGAAGTCACCTCAGGCGTCTCGTTATCAACAGGTACATCGTTTAGCACTGTAAAAATAATTAGCTATAAATATGAACACCCGAGTGGGCTGGTTCCACCACATGGAACCTAACCAGTTGAGTTACGTACACTTTGCAATGACCTACAAATTTTGATCTATTAGGCCCTCAATAATCCCTCAATAATGCCAAAATATTAGTATGAAGCATATGGGTATGCAACTCTGTATATATTCGAACAACAATTTAGAATTCCTAGAGCTCCATGTAAGATTTGTTGGAAAGCTCGGGCCGTTGCGATTCAGTCATCTTTCTAATTTCAAAATTATGTTACCGTGAGATAAACATATAGATTGGGGTCAAATATAATCTCATAGACTAGTATTTCAACATTAAAAAAAAGTGACTGTATAGCTTCTGTTAAATGCAAAGACTAGATTTTATCCGTTTTCTTAAAAATATATACTGCGATAATTAATAAATTATGTTTAATTTAGCACTTAATTTTTTTTTGATATTACTAAATTTTAGTATGGTAGCAAAACAAACAAACTAGCCCCACATGACCTAATCGAACAAACCATGCATACCAGCCAAGGGAAAATGCAAATAAATGGGGGCTTATGTGAGATCAACCTCAAAACCCCGGTAGTGGTTTCTTTTGTACCATGATGTCATCATCAGTATCCATGTATATTCCTCCCTACATGCACTCTATTGTATGTGCTGTGTACAATGAAATGTGGCTACAACCTAGCTGATGTGCATCTCACAGGTGTCGCCACAAAATTAAATGCTGTGGCTTCAATCTGTTTATGCTCTTACCAACAATTAGAGCAAGTTTAATAGTATAGTCAACTGTTGGCTCTAAAATATCTATAATCAATTTAATAACCAATTCATATAATAGTTACCAATTTAATAACCAATAGAGTACTACATAATTAATATCTGGTCCCACCTATCATACACACATGTATCCTACAGTCCATACTGTAGCTGGTTACAAATCTGTAGCCCGCTGCTCTTTTCTCTTATTTTTTATCTTCTTAAAATATATTTATAGCTGGCTTATAGTCCACTGTTGTAGCTGTTCTTAACAGTGCCCATTTTTTCGGTCACACAAGGAAAATGCTCTCTTAATTATGAGTGTGTACTACTACTCTACCAGTACACATGCATGTTTGTTAGTGACCGAAATATTCCATATACTAGCTAGCTAGTGGTTTTTGGTGATGCACAGAGCCACAGGTGCATGGGGTCATATATGTGTGAGATTGTGAAGTGAGGATGAGAGGAAGCTTCCAGGTTTGTTGGACCATATCAATGATGGATCACACATACTCCCTCTGTTGCTCAGAAACTCTAAGACTAACTTCTCGAGGTTGAGATATATAAGGAGAAAGATAAATGATCAAAATACTCCTATTGAATGGAATATTTACTAGTATCTGTCCAGATTTATAGTACTAGAAAATACCTTATTCGATTCTTATATTTTGGACGAAGGTAGCAGTAAAGTTATATTCAGTGATGTATACGTGAGGGTTATATAAGAGATAGAATTTTTTTAATTTACGGACCAATGGTAGATAATAATGTAGAAGTTGGTTTATTTTAGGACAAAGTTCAATCTATAGAAATTAGTTCATTTAGTACAGAGAGAGTATTTCATTATTTACAACAATGTTAATAGACGTCAGATTAAGGTATTGTTGCAATTGATAATAGTACAGTTGGTTAGTTTTTTAGGCTGAAACCAATCTATCTTGGTCAAGGGTAGATTCAGTGTGGGTGGGGCAGAAGAAGAGAGGGATGAGGAAGAAGACGCAAGGTGGTGGTGGAGTAAGAAGCAACCCCGCGACTGATTTCAGCTTAAGTTTTTTATTCAGATGCTTAAATTTATAGCTAACTATTTACTTTTAAACGCTGGATGATATATTAAAAATGAACACCAAACTAATAAATATTATTTGGATGATAAATTAACAACAAACTAAATACTGTTGCCTGAACCGTAAAATCACTTCCTCCACATATCCTCCCTCTTTCCCTTACGCATTGGGCTATGTTGGGCCCAAATGCTTGCAGAGCTTTTTAATTCCGAAGAGACTTTCAGGTTGGAAATAACTTATGCAGCATTTTGGTTGGAAATAAACCTAGGCCAGTTTTTATGCTAATTAAATTATGTGGAACCATTAAGGCCTCATCTAGACCAGACCGAAGTTATTATACAATGAATAATCGGTGCGTACGCTGCATCCACATCATACAATGACAGATCAAATTGATGGCCACAAGTATATGGAATCAAATTGATGGCCACAAATCCATAGATCAATCTCATCATTGGCTTATTGCACCTTATAAGTACAGAAAACTATAGGCCCCGAATTCATCATCATCTCTCGATGGGCTAACTCATTTAGTATTTGAGCAAATTGTCGCATAAAAAATATCTTGAATAATGGGCAGTGCAAATCAGCAAATGAGAAGCAAAGATCACCGTTGAGGCATGCACTAGAGGCACTCCATTTGTTCAGCTTGTTGCATTTGTTACATCAAGCTTATACCAAAAGAAACATTCTTACATATTTATTCACCTCTCACGAGTTTCAGGCTTTCAGCAAAGATGTATATTGTCCAGAGAAAATTTCTGCTTATATGCAGTCCTATGCAACTTATCATGTTCAGTCATTTTCTCTCTCTGTTTTTTTTTTTGTTCTTTTTGAAGAATCATTATGTATTTATGTTAGTCTGGGTTACAAAGAATTCTGAATTCCTGAATCTGACGACAACTTCAGAACTGCCAAGTGTACACTGTTGTTTCTTTTGGATATCTCAGAAGTTTTTTTAGCTTGCATCTAGTGGAAGTTGGAGTAATTCTGAGTTCTGACCATCATCTTCTCTTCTATCCGGATGACGCATCAATTAAGTTAACTGCTACAAGACTCGTTCTCCATAAAAACACTGGAAGATAACGTTCCAAAAAAAAAAAGCACTGGAAGATAATAGAGAAATCTCGTCTTGTTGACATTAAAGGAAAAGCCAAAAATATGGGTTGCCGAGGCTCGTTCAGGTTTCAGAACTTGCTTAGTCAGAGTAGGATAAAATGGGTGCTCCGTGCTCCTCTCCATTTTCATAATAGCAAATCACTAGTACATTGATAAAGTATTCACCATGTTAATTGTCCAAAGAAAATCTGCTAATATGTGCTTAGTTCCTGAAAGCTCATCCTGCTTATTTTGTCAGTCAAGGGTCTGAATGCCTGAATCTGATGGAGAAGTTCAGAACTACAACCTTCAGGTATTCATTGATGGGATTCATTGCTTAAACTGTTTATGCCTTCAGATATTTCAGAAGTTTTACTAGCATCTAGTTGGAGCTAAATCTTGGCTTCTCTTGCCCTGTTTCCGGACGATGCATCTATCAATTGCCAGGAAAAATTGTGGGTTATGAAATCATGCTATCTCTACGCGTTCTTTTGGTTCTCAGAGACAGTCTGTCTCCTGATTTTGCATATTCAGGATTATTGTCTGGTTTGCTAACATGTTAAAAACAAAAGCAATGCTGCCTCTGAATATCTAGCTGAGTGGTCACATGCTGAAAATTCTTTTCTTCTGTGAACTGTGATGGTTCTGACAAAATTTCTTTATGATCTAGCTGAGAAGAAACTTAACATGTTCGACAGGTGATCGAGAAGTTCTGCCCTTTGCATCAAGATTCTCTCTGCACAAGTAAATGCTTCACATGGCAACATAACATTTTTCAGACGGTGCTTTGGTAACTACTATGGTCTAGGGCATGTGGACAGCAGGTGAAGGGCTCAAAGATTCAGTCTCTTGAATGGGCATTGCAAACCAGATGCAAATCAAACAGAAATTCAGAGTCGCCGCTAAGGCACAGTGCATCTAGAATTCTAGATGACTCATTACTCACCTGAAAAATCTGAAATCTTGGTCTACTACTCCACAGTTTCAGACACTTGACAGACAGGTTACACTTAAAAACCCAAATCCGTATAAAACCCCACAAATCTTTATCATACACCAGTAGCAGAACCTCTGAAATGGAAATTTATCAAATCATCTAATGGTAGCCATCCTGAAATTGTACATAATTTCACTGTGCAAAGTTGAGTAAAGGCTTGCACAACCTTTAATTTCCCCTGCATCAACTTTACTTGGCTGAGCTGCAAAGCTTCTTGAGGAAAGGCCACATCTTGCAAAATCTCAAGGCCAAAGTACAGAGCTTAAATGCAGATTCATGCATTCACCAATAACCTATGTAAAGCAAAGGACCCAGCTTAGCAAAGAGAAAAAGGCCAGGGTTGAGTAGGGCCACACATCACATGATCATTCTGTACTAATATTTACTCAGAGCATTCCTGTACAAATTACTCAGAGCATTTGCTGTGTAATTCTGTACAACACTATATAGATCAATAGATGCACTTGAGAGAATTTTTAATCCAGTGTGTTTATTAATTCTGCCGATCTACTCCCCCCATTTAAAATTATGTCATTTTAGATTTATATGTATCATCAATGTATAGAAATTCATATAATTTAACGTCATACTCCCTCCGTCCAAAAAAAACCAATCTAGGAGGGGATGTGACCCTATACTAGGAGTGTAAGATTTATATTTTTTGGGGACGGAGGGAGTAAGATTTATATTTTTATATTCACCATGAAAAATAATTTCATAATATATACTACCTACATCCCAAAATATAACAAAGTACAAATCTGGATAAAAGTATATCTAGATTATCACCAAAAGTTAATATATTCTAGGACGGAGGGAGTAATTAACATGTTAAACATTTTCATAAAAAAACATGCTGTTAGACCACACAAATTTTAAAAATTGGTCGTTAAACTTAGGATAAAACTAAAACAACAAGTAATTCGAAACGGACGGAGTAATTAAAATGAAGGAGCATCATAGGACATGCATGTTTGTTCTTCAGTTGTGACTTCTGAGAGGTTCTTCAATTAGCTCTAATTTCATTCATAACCGAATTGCTATTTTCTTTTTAAAACTAAGTTTCAGATCATGGAAAATAGAGTTGTTTTTCTTGTAGTTCAAAGGTGCAACCAACTTGGTGTCTTTTTGTGGACCCAGGTGGCCCATTTTGTTGGAGGATCATTTCGATCGGCTTTGGCTTGTGGTGGTGAAGAGCTGTAGATCGATGCGGATGTGTACTGGTTACTGATGTGAAGTTCTCCTATTGATGACGTGACATTTAAGAGATAAGCTTATCGCTTTGGCTTATTTATGCTGAGCATTGAACACTTCTCCTTAATAAATTTCCTGGGGCATTTTCTATTTTTCTCGATCTGTAATACTCCATCCACTTTAAAATGTAGCTATTTCTAAAATTTAAATATGTCTAAAAAAATATAGCTATTTCTAACTCAGTGCTATTATGTCAATTATAACCCTATGAATCCAAAAAGCCTTATTCACGAACGTGCACACAATTGCTAGTGAACACTTTCTGCCTGTATAATTACTAGAGGTTAGGGTTAAGGGGTGGAGGGGGGCTAAGGGGGCTGGGTTGTCGGAACATGCCTACGGCTTGCGAACACGCTCGCCCATTAGACCCACCCTATGAACCACCTCGCACCCACCAACCTACATATTCCTTCATGTCTTTTGTGTTTTAAAGAAGGCATTCTGGTATTTTTACCTTTATTCCTTGCTCCCTCGAAAAACCTAGAAATAGACATTTTGGGATAGAAGGATTATGCACTCTCCCTCCATCTTTTAATTGTAGTTTTAGCCTTAGAATTCGTCCTTAAAAATGTGTGGTTTTAGAGTGGTCCACTATACCTCTTTAATACTACTACTAATAGTAATCTTTTTTTCTCATTTGTAGTTATTGAATCACTACAAATCATTTATTTCGGTTTTAGAGTAGTTGTTTGGAAGCAAGGGATTTGCTCTGTGCATTTGATTGGAGAAGTACAGAATCACCACCTGTTTTCTCTCTTGTCCATACGGGAAAATTTCCATGAAGTTTTGATGTTAGTTTCGTTTTCGAAGAAATGGTAGGAAAAGAAGAGAAAATAAATATAAACCTTAGGAATACTCTTCGTGAATTCCTTTTTTCCAAACGGCGCAACAGTAAACTCCTCCAAGAGGTTGCCTTTTCTCCATCTCCTCCATCTTCCCATATGAGCTTTTACTTGTTGAATAAATTAAGAGCTTACATAAGCTGATTGTCGAATAATTAAAACAAATCATGAGTATATTACTCCATCCGTATTAGAATAAATTCATTTTTTGGCACATCACATTTATTCCAAAATAAGTTAATTTTTGAGTAAGCATTATACGGGAGCTTATAAAAACAGAAGATAAATATATAAGGGTATCCTAATATATTTTTGTATTGATATATATGTGTGTGATGGATTAAAAAATAAATTTATTTTAGTACGGAAATTGTACTTTACTAGCATCCATAACATCATCTTGTCTCACCATTAAAAGAAAACAGCATTATGCTGTCCCCGGGCCTCGCATAATTGCGTTGCTCCTCCCCTCCTCCCTCGAAAACCAAAATAAAAAATAAAAAAAATACCACCACGAAATTATTTCTCCTTTTCGTTCGCTCGAGTTCTCGACACTCCCCCGATCGAGGGACGGCGAATCCGATCCAGGACAAGGCACACCCACGTGCGGATGCCTCGCCATGCCATGCCGGCGTGGGGCCCACTCCGCCAGCGACTGCGGGTGGGCCCGGATAATGGTGGGGCCCACGGCTGGGGGGCCCGGGGCTGGCACGTGGGGCTTGCTGGTGGTGGTGGTGGGGCCGAAAAAGCTGACGGCGACGAGGCGACTTTCCCGGGCTCTCCGTTGGCCGTCGCTGTCGCTTTATCCTCGCTTTTGGGTGTGGGCCCCACTCGCTGAACGTGAAATGGGCGAGCAGATCAGATGTGGGCAACGCCAAAAATATGCCACGGCCACACGTAACCCCTACACAAAACTCCTGCTCTTTTTTTTAATTTTTTTTTTGAAAGGTTGGTTTTTTCAAAAACTTATTGCGAAACTAGATTGTAAGAAAAGCTTCATTAAAATACTATTTTGCGGTTGAAGTTGTTTTTTTTTTGCACAATCTAGTTTCGCAATAAGTTTTTTCTAAAAGAACCAATTTGTCAAAAAAAAAGGGGGGGACACAACTCTAATCATAGTAGTGGCGGAGCTAAAACGAAATAGAGGTGTTACTATGCTTGAAGTGCACATATGGTGAAAATAAATAAATAAAAAAAATTGGCTTGGGTTGTTCTACATCCCCTGGATACATGTAGCTCCGCTCCCGATATCGGGCTCTTGCTCCAAATATTAGGTGTAGCAGAAAAAGAAAAAGAATACTTCAAATATAGGTGAGGAGTATATGCAGAAATTGGAAGACACGGGCATGGTTCACAATTTCGACGAAAACCGGTCGAATTCCGCAAAATTTTGACGTTTCGACACGGCTCGGAATTAAGTTTCGATTGAAATTTCGAAGGTTAAAGAGTAGATTTAGTCGAAATTCATCAAACGTGATACCGATGGAGCTGAAAATTTTAGTGGTCAACTGGTAATGTAAACCCTGGACACGGAAAAATATGTCGCAGTCGCATATGACAATTTTCCGTATTGGTGTATTTTTATGTTTGTCGCTACTACTACTATATTATCCATTTGCACTGCATTTCAAAGTTGGGCATCGGTTTACCACAAGCGCTCTGATTGTATACATACTAATATATGCTCCTCTTAGAAAATTAAGGGTCTATTTAGTTGGTGAAATAAAAATTTTTGGGTGTTATGTCGGATGTTTAACCAGATATCGGAAGGGGTCTTCGGACACGAATGAAAAAACTAATTTCATAACTCGTCTGGAAAACACGAGACGAATCTTTTCAGCCTAATTAAGCCGTCATTAGCACATATAGGTTAGTGTAGCACTTATGGCTAATCATGGACTAATTAGGCTCAAAAGATTCGTCTCGCGATTTACATGCAAACTGTGCAATTAGTTTTTTTTTATCTATATTTAATGCTCCATACATGCATGTGTCTAAAGATTCGATGTGATGTTTTTACGAAAAGTTTTTGGAAACTAAATAGGGCTTAAGTAAAACTAGTCATGTAGTCTCTCCTTTTGCATGACTTTTGATCTAGTTGAAGAACTTTTGTATATGATTTGTTAGTTAGCTTAGCTTTTAAGAAGGTTTTGATATGAGTTAATGTATTTACAAAATATTGATTGGTCTAATCAACTATAGATTTAGCTAAATTATGCTATATTTCTTTTAAAAAAAGGATTCACTAGAAGCCTCCTGTGTTTTTTTTTCCTTCATAGTCTTTGCCCGTATCATGTAATTCCCATATGTTTAGCCTTACCGTTTAATCCAATGAACATTGTTTATTAAAATTCTTTATCCAACAGTTTTCAATGACGTGAAGTATTTAGGGGTTGTTCAGATTGATGTCATTTTCAACCATACTATTTATTGTAAAATTGTCAAAAAAATTAACTACATTTAGTTTATTGTCAAGCTTTGAGAAATACATAAGAAATTTTGCCAAAAATTCAATAATATTATCAACTTGTCAAAATTTTAACATTGCCAAAATTTGGTAAGATTTATTTTAGCTATAATCTGAATAACCCCTTATAGTATCATAATTTGAAGTGCAATATGAATTGAAAAATGGTACCCCATTGAAATTTGAAAGTAGCACAATTTTTTTTATTGCTAGAGAGGCTGGAATGGCAAGTCGAGGAGCAACGCAAACGCAAGTGTTCTCAAAAAAATAAAAACGCAAACGCAATTAGTTCGAGTAGGGCCCACCTACCTGCCAAAAAGTTCATGCTCTGAAATTGCCTCGTCAAAAGCATCCCCGTGACGTGGATCCGCCAGCGGCTCACGTGACCGGCTGCAGCAGGTCGCTGCCCGTCGTCAATTCGGGCCTGGTTTTCGAAAGGACAACACAAAATTCGGGAAAATTCGAGTTCATAAATTTATAATATGATTTTATAATTTATAACAAATCGACGAAGTGGTATTGTAAAATTGTAAGTTCACGACACCTATAATTACGTGTCAGATCCCTTATGATTTTATATACTTAGAGCAAATTTAACAGTGTAGTCAAATTATTTATAACTAATGCAATAGCTAATTCATATAATAGATGTTTACTACACTATTAATATCTGGTCACACCTATCATACACGTATTACGTTTTGGAGGCTGTGCTGCAGCAGCTGATTATAGATCTGTAACCCACTACTCTTCTATCTCTTTATTTATCTTTTTAAATTATGTTTATAGCTAGCTTATAATCTGCTATTGTACCTGCTCTCAGGAGCGGATCCAGAAACAACAAATTGGGGAGGCTCAATTACACATTTTCTTCAACATCTAGCCATATAGGGACCTTTAGTTTATTATTCATGGCGAAAAAATTGAAGGGGGTGTTCCTGGGGTATCCATAGGTTTTGTAGGTGTAGGGGGACTCGAGTCCTCCCTCACCCACATTGGATCCGCCCCTACCTGCTCTAATATAACATCTAATGGTTAAGATTTATTGTCTCCATTTGAAAATATAAGCGCTTTTAGCTGTGCAGTAAGTACTGAGGGAGTAACATTTCCCTATTACATGGAAAAGACCCTCATGCATACACATAATCACGCGCCTACATCACACACACATTAAACCTTATGATTTGCATGCTAGGCATCCTATAATTCTCTCCACTAGTAGTATTCAAACTTCTAAATTAGACTAAAGCGAAATCTGTTTTACTACTTCATCCGTCAGAAAATGTATTTTATAGGTTGTTTAGTATATATTAAGGTTAAGAGAAAATATTTCTTTACTCGTCTCAGTGGTTAAAATTTAGGTAAATTTTGTAACAAGATATTGTGACTCTGCGGTTTTAGATGTAGGACACCACGCGAAGTGATTTTTGGAGTAAGATACTCTCTAAAGTTAAATATTTGCTGGTGGATACCGTGTCCATTAAAACAATAATATTCGGGTGAGGAAGAAAGAGAAATCACGTGAAACGTCAAAAATTCACATGGCCCCACATGTCAGCTCTCCTATCATTCTTCCTATATCATTTAACGAAAAGCTGCTAACGTAATCCGTTAGGTGATGGCATTTCTATGACAAATTATTTTGTACGATAATATTTTATAAAATTCACACTTATCGATGATATTTTGTGAAATTGGGTGTTTGTCAATGACATTATTTGTATTTTCTCAAAAGAAAAATGACATTATTTGTATTTTCTCAAAAGAAAAAAAATCTTTTAGAGTTGACCGGTGCAGCCGGTCTCCCTCCCATACCCAGCAGGCTGCAGCAGCAATCAATCAGAAAGCGCGACTCTGCTAGTACTACTACTATAGTGTCATTACTCCGAACACAACGCGAGCGGCCGCCTCCTCCTCCGCCCAGTGACATGCCACCCGCCCGCGCCGCCGCCGCCGCCACCGCTGGCATCATCCCCGCTCGTCGCCGTCGTCGTGCTGCGCCCGAGGAGGAGGAGACGGTGCCGGTGCCGGTGGTGGCAGCGCGGCCGAGATCGGGGCGCCGCCATGGCCGCGCTTAGGCAGGGCGACGACCCCGCCATCAAGCTCTTCGGCCGCACCATCCCCCTCCTCCTCGACCCCGCCGCCGCCGCCGCCGACGAGGTGAGCCATCGATTTCATCCAATGCCAATAGGGAAGTAGTCCGAGAGAGGAATCTTTTATCCAACTCCCTCCCCGCTTTGGACGAGATGCGACGCGCCTCGCTTTCTTTCTTTCTCTCTTTCTGTCTCTTTTCCTGGCTGCTTTTGCGGTGTCGATGCTTTGGGTTTGTTCTTCTAGTTAGTGTCGGCTTCACAGGAGATTGAGAAATGAGTTTAAAAATGGATTAATTCTTTGCCGCCATGGTGTTCGACGCAAATTCTCAACCACATTCCTCTTGTTTTTTTTTTCTCTCCATAGAATTCAAATACTGCATTTTTTTCCCCTCGCTGTTCCTTTTGGGGAATTTTGTGGTAGTTCTACAACCTCATTCGTTGTTGAGGCTATGTTTGCATCTCTCGTTGGGGGAAATCTGATAATTTAACACTTTTTTTTTGGCCAATTGCTTTGGGATTGGTGCTCCAACCAAATAAGATAAATATATAATATAAACTAGAGAAAATAACATCTTTTTTTCAGTTTTAGCTCATTTGTTTGAACAAATAGAGTGGGTCAACGGTGTACACGGAGTTAGTGACCCATGCTAATCCCCAACCTCGTGTTTGTGGGTAGGAAAATTCTGTTCTATCCTTTCTTGGTTTCTTGGCAACATTTAGGGTGAGATTCTGGGAGTTTGATTGGCTTATCTTAGCTTTCTTTGTGCAAAGAACCTTCTTGTTCGATAACCATATGCAGAACCTAGAATAGATGCTACTGGTAGACTGGATAGTCCGTGCCTTTGAACAGTATACAATTTTTTTTTAGTTACTCCATCCGTCCCAAAATATAGCAACTTTTAGGCGAATGGATACATGTGTCTGTCCAGATTCGTAGTACTAGGATGTGTCCCATCCGTTCAAAGGTCGCCATATTTTGGGATGGAGGGAGTATTTTGAAAAGGAAAAAAATCCCTGAAATGTTTATCACGGCTTGATTTCAGTGCACTTGCAATCTATGGGTTAACTTTTGTTGCGGCAAGGTACTTTTTATGTACTACTAGTAGTATGAGTTAGTCCAGCAAGCAATTCCGGAAAAAAGAAAACAGACTCTAAATGCTAAATTGGAGTCTGGAAAAGTAGTATTATACTATGTACTATGATAGTGGAACTGAGCCTTAGTTTTCAAACAATAGTTGCGCGTACCTCTGAAAACAGTATTGGTTTGCAATTTGGTTTCAAAACACTGGAGAATGGATTCTGATTACCTCTCTGCAAGAACGAACTGAAAATGTGTCATATATCGTATATGCTGATTGCTATTTGCTACGGAGCAAATTTTACCATCCATCAAGCAATTTCACATGTCAAATATTATGGCTGGAAATAGAGGATTGATAGGGAAGATCGCCCTCAAGTCGCCGGCTTCTCCGGAAGACCGAGGCTCTGATCTGATCGACTTAGTGAGCAAGGCCCTTAATATCTTTATCGCTTAGTTCTTAATACAATAGCAGGCCCCCTTTATATACTAGGTGCCAATCTAATATTTAGGAAATCTAAGACAAACTAGGAATAGGAAACAGAATCCTAAACCAACTAGAATTAGATATCTCTACTGATTATTCCTATTTCTATTCCTATTCTTATGGTATTTGATTCCATAACGCCGGTCTATAACATTTCCCTCCTCCTCATGAAACAGCTCGTCCTCGAGTTGGAAACTGGGATAAGCTTCGCGAAAATGGTCCAGCGTTTCCCAGCTAGCCTCCTCTGGAGATGAACCTACCCACTGTATGAGTACTTCTTGAATTCCTTGATTCCACCTAGCTTTGATAGCAGCAGCTGGTGCAGGGATAACCTGGCCATGAACAATGTCAGGAAGTTGAACAATATCTGTTGGAGCCACACCTTCAAATTTTTTTAGTAAAGCCACATGAAAAACATTGTGAATACGAGCTCGAGGAGGAAGCTTGAGGCGATAAGCAGCATGACCAATTCTCTCCTCAATTAAAAAAGGGCCATAAAATCTTGGGGCAAGTTTAGAGTGTGCTTGGTCTGTAATACCAGCTGCCATGCAATGGTGTAACCGTAGCCATGCCCATTCACAAACCTCAAATTCAATGTCGCGATGAGATTTATCATACCAACTTTTCATATAGTCCTGAGCTTGAAGAAGTCTCTCTCGAATTTCAACCAAAAATTCATCTCGACTCCTCATCTGTTTGTCCACAGCCACAACACAGGAAGACCCTGGCTGGTAAGCAGAAATAGTAGGAGGATCTCGACCATACACAACCTTGAAAGGTGTCTCACGAAGGGAAGTTTGATAGGAAGAGTTATAGCAAAACTCAACCCATGGAAGCCACTGTAACCAATTCTTTGGACGATCTCCCGAAAGGCAACGAAGATACATAGTGATGATGCGATTAACCACCTCAGATTGACCATCAGTTTGCGGATGGAAGGCTGTGCTCATATTTAACTTTGTATTAGTGAAGCGAAATAGTTCCTTCCAAAATGTGCTAGTAAAAACTGGATCTCTATCACTCACAATAGAACAAGGAATACCATGCAAGCGGACGATATCATCATAAAATGCCTTTGCGACTGAGAGAGCCGTGTATGGATGTCCTAAAGCAATAAAGTGGGCATACTTAGAAAAACGATCAACCACCGTCAAAATGACTGACTTCCCTCGAACACGAGGAAGACCCTCAATGAAATCCATTGAAATATCCTCCCAAACAGCAGAAGGAACTGCTAAAGGTTGCAGTAAGCCTGCAAGATGTAGATGTTCAGTCTTGTTTCGTTGACATACCGAGCAGCTCTTAACATAATCCTTCACTAATGAACTGGCATGAGGATTGTAAAATGATGTACGTAGGCGATGGAGAGTCTTCTGAATTCCCTCATGTCCCATCCCGTGCGCATCAGCCAAGAGCAAGGGCCAACATGCAGAAGCTATAGGAACATAAATCTTGCCCTCAAAGGTGACCAAACCATCCACTAAAGACCAACCTGTCGTAAGTAAACCAGCCTGAATCTGATCCCTTTTGGTAATGAGTTCTGGCAGTGTGTTGGTCTCTTGTCGCAATAAATCAAATATTTCAAAAGATGGGCCAGAAATAGCGTGTAATTCTGCTGATTCTTCACGACGAGATAAAGCATCAGCAGCTCCATTGTGTTTTCCTGGCCAGAACTCAACTTCAAAGTCATACCCGAATAACTTACTGACCCAAGTATGCTGTGGAATAGTAGACAACCGCTGATCAAGAAGAAATTTCAAGTTATAATGATCTGTGCGAATCGTAAAGGATCGTCCCCAAACATAAGGTCGCCAATGACGAACAACTTTTACAAGTCCAATCAATTCTCTCTCATAAGCTGCAAGCTTCGCATGATGAGGAGCCACTGCACGACTAAAGAAAGCAATTGGTCCTGCTCCCTGGTGTAAAACAGCACCGAAACCCACACCAGAGGCATCACAATCAATAATAAATCGTTTAGTAAAATCCGGAAGTTGTAGCAAGGAAGCAGATACTAAGGCCTTCTTTAGCGCTAGAAAAGCACCATGGGCCTCAGAGGACCATGTGAACCCTTCCTTCTTCAGAAGCTTGGTAAGAGGAGATGCTATGGCACCATAGCCATCAATGAACTTTCGGTAGTAACCAGTGAGGCCTAAGAATCCACGAAGAGCGCGCACAGTGCGAGGTTGAGGCCACTCCGCAACAGCCTCTACCTTGCTAGGATCCATGGCCACCCCACTTGCAGAAACAATGTGTCCGAGATAAGTCACCTTTTCTTCACCAAAGAGACACTTGGATCGTTTAAGCACCATTTGGTGTTCTTGTAACACCAACAAAACTGCTCTAACATGTTGAAGATGTTCTGCCCAAGAAGAACTATATATCAAAATGTCATCAAAAAATACAAGGACAAACCGTCGTAGGAAGGGAGCCAATATGTCATTCATTAAGGCCTGAAACGTTGCTGGAGCGTTAGTTAATCCAAAGGCCATCACCAAGAATTCATAATGGCCATGCTGGGTTCGGAAAGCCGTTTTTTTGACGTCATCAGGATGCATGCGAACTTGATGATAGCCACTACGCAAATCCAGTTTGGTGAAGAAGCGAGCCCCTTTGAGCTCATCAAGAAGATCATCCACCACCGGAATTGGATGTTTGTTCTTTATCGTTTTGTTATTAAGGGCTCGGTAATCCACACAAAAACGCCAAGTTTTATCTTGCTTCTTGACAAGTAATACTGGAGAAGAAAATTCGGAATCACTTTTCTGGATGATACCTTGGGCCAACATTGCAGCACATTGTTGTTCAATCTCATCCTTCAGGAGTTGTGGATAACGGTGAGGACGAACAGCCACCGCTGCTGTGTCAGAAATCAAAGGAATACGATGATCATGACTTCTTTTTGGTGGTAGTCCACTTGGCTCCTTAAAAAGATCATCAAATTCTTGCAGCAACTCAGGCAATAAGTCACGTCCAGTCAAAGCATGAGCCTGCGGCGGGAAAGAATCACCACCATGACCATGCCAAGCTACCTGATGATCGTCCCTCCAGAAAGACATGGTGAGCTTATCAAAATCCCACAAGATGGGTCCCAATGTACGGAGCCACTGAACACCCAATACCACATCATAGCCTTCTAGTGGAATAACATAACAATCGATGATGAAATCCTCCGAGTCAATTTTTATAGGAATACCTGAGCAGATGCCTGAGCTAGTGACTTGATCACCATTTGCTACCATAACGTTTAGTCCAGATTTTGTGGTAGGCGAGAGGCCAAGACGGCGTGCTGCCTCAGTAGCCACAAAAGTGTGGGTAGATCCGGAATCGACCAAAGCAGACATGGTTACACATCCAATAATAACAACCAAGCGCATGGTCTTGCTAGTACGGATGCTGGTCAATGCATGAAGAGAGATGGTAACGGTGTCATCATTGATACTATCATCGTCCTCCCCCTCGTCCATCTCCAAGAGGTAGATACCTTTCATAGAGCACTGACGGTGATGATCTTTAGAGAATTTCTCGGGACAATTGAAGCAAAGCCCCTTTTCACGACGCTCAGCCATCTCAGCTGCTGACAAGTGACGAAACCTTGTGCCTGTAGTACCTTGCCTTGTAGGTGATTTGGAAGCAACAATCGCAGCAGAAGAAGACGTGCTACTGCCCACACGGGAAGGTGCTGGAACTGGTGTTGGAGCAGAACGAAAAGAAAGTGCAGAACGCTGTTTATTCTCCACGATACGTGGAGCAGCGACTGCATCATCTTCCAACCGCTGCTCATAAGAGCGTGCCAAGCTCATGGCGGCCTGAAGATCAGCTGGATTTTGAAGCTCAACATCAATACTTAAAGGCTTGCCAAGGCCGGCAGTGAAAAGATTGACTTGATGCATCGGATTGAGAGATGGGGTAACACGACAAAGAAGAGCCAAAAATTGTTTTTGGTATTCTGCCACTGTCCCGGTTCGTCGAAGTGCGGACAATTCACCAAGAATATTGTTACGGATGGGAGGACCAAAGCGCATATTAACAAAGTGCTCAAAAACTGGCCACTTCACAAGTCCATTATCTCTGGAAAATTGAATATACCATTGTTGCGCCTCACCCGTCATGTGATAGGAAGCAAGCCAGACCTTCTCATCCTCAGGCGTCCGTTGGCCTTGAAAGAATTGCTCACACCGATTAAGCCAGGTCAAGGGATCTTCTTCTCCATCAAATATTGGAAAGGTCAGCTTGTGATAACGGGGAACACCACGTTTGTCATCATCCAGATTAGCAGCACTGCTCCCTTTTTCCCATGAATCTTGCCGAGCCTCAAGGTTATCAAGTTTCTTCATCAAGAGAGCAAGTGTCTTGGCCAAATCAGCCATGGTTGTGCTGTCTTCCGACATGGTGGAGAGCTAGGTATAGGTGGTGGCTGGGGTTGGTTGGCGGTGGAACACAACAGATGCAGCGGCGGAAGTGACGCAGGCAGCGCGAACGTGAGGCGTGCTGCGTCGAGCGGAACCCAGCGACAGAGCAAGCGCTGGATGAGGGCTCTGATACCAAATATTATGGCTGGAAATAGAGGATTGATAGGGAAGATCGCCCTCAAGTCGCCGGCTTCTCCGGAAGACCGAGGCTCTGATTTGATTGACTTAGTGAGCAAGGCCCTTAATATCTTTATCGCTTAGTCCTTAATACAATAGCAGGCCCCCTTTATATACTAGGTGCTAATCTAATATTTAGGAAATCTAAGACAAACTAGGAATAGGAAACAGAATCTTAAACCAACTAGAATTAGATATATCTACTGATTATTCCTATTCCTATGGTATTTGATTCCATAACGCAGGTCTATAACATCAAACTGACTCCAAAGGTGATTTTACTACCAGCCTTAAAAATAAAATGCCCACTCATTACTTATGTACATATGCACATTGTATTGTTGCTATGTAAAAAGTTTGATACTGAGTAATGTCAAAAAAAAAAAAAGAGTTTGATACTGAGTAGCTCTGGTACTAACATGTGAAGTATGAGCTATGAAACTGAAGTAACGTTTTTCTCAAAGTGCTGCTTTATGCTTAAACACGAGTGCACCAGAATACAGTTGCATAGCCACACAGTGATAACTTGAAATATTAACATATGGTATTCTTAGCAACCCCAAGTATGAACTAGAGTTTTACAAGTGCAAGTGACTACTGATTATAATAGAGAATAGACCCCAATGGGGAGAAATTCTTAGTAACATTAGGCAATAACTTATCGCACAAACATGGCGACTCTGATTATTCAGGGATAACATTAAAATGATTTATATTTAACTGAAGGACATTGAAACTGCAACAGAACATTGTAATGGCGATGTATCAGTTGTGCCATCAGGTAGTTTCCGTGACCCCACATGATTCAGCTGAAGCTGAAGAAAGATTTTCATGAAAATTTAGGCCAGTAGCACCTGCATCATTTTGAATATAACATGGCTTATATGCCTCATAATAATTGAATACTTGACACTATCACACTATCACAGTTTTAACATTTTCCTATACTTTTAGCTAAATTATCCAAAATCTCTGCTTGATATTTTATTATTTTCTTACCTCTTATGTATGATCCATTTCAGGTCATGCCTAATTTAGGAAATGGTGTAAAAACCAATAATGACATACCATTAGTCTCGGACAAGCTTTTGACTGTCAAAGGTATTCCTTTTTATCCCAACAATAGTAAGAAAAATGATTTACAAGGCATCAGCAGACCGGATGGGAGAATAGAAATCGATTCCATGACTGAGGATGTTAAGACTCAGCCTGATGGATCTGTCCCTGAGAAGATACTCAAGAAGCCAGATAAGATTCTGCCATGTCCACGTTGCAATAGCATGGAAACAAAGTTCTGCTACTTCAACAACTACAATGTTCACCAGCCCAGGCACTTCTGCAGGAACTGCCAAAGATATTGGACCGCTGGTGGAGCTATGAGGAATGTCCCAGTTGGTGCTGGAAGACGCAGAAATAAGCATGTGTCTCAATACCGTCAGGCTATGATGACGTGCAATAATACTGTAGCTCCTGGAGATGTTTCTGATGTGGTTCACCATCAGGTTATTACACATGGATCTTCTCTCCTTCCAGCAACACTGAAGGAAAATGAAACACCTACAGAGTTCATATCAGAAGTACCACCATGTAAGTTTTCGGCTTCAATCCTTGATATTGGAGAGCCGAATGATACTGACCTTGTTCCCTTGGCCTCTGGTGATAACAAGGAAGAAAAATCATGTGCATCATCTGTGGTAGTATCCAGCTGTTCAGAGAATCTGATGCCAGATAATGCAATTATGAAAGAGCCAAACAACAGGTCAGGATGCTGTAATGGTGTGGCATTGCCTTTCCCTACTGGACCTGCTTTGGTGCTCCCCTGGAGTCTTGGATGGAACAGTGTTGCTCTCATGCCAGCTACACAGTGCTCGACGCAGCCCGTTCTTGGGTTAAAAGATGGGATACCCTGCCCGCTTTCATGGCCACCGCAACTGATGGTGCCGGCCCCAGGAATCTGTACACCTGTTGTTCCAATCCCTCTTGTGCCACCTCTGTGGAGCTGCTTCCCTGGCTGGCCTAATGGAATGTGGAATGCACAATGTCCTGGAGGTAATAGCACCGTGGTGCCGTCAACCGCTCCAAACAAAATTTCTTGTTCAGGAAGCAGTTCTCTGGTGTTGGGAAAGCATTCAAGAGAAGAAAGCTTGCAGGAAGAAGAGAAGACGAGAAATAACTTATGGGTACCTAAAACTCTTAGGATTGATGATCCAGCTGAGGCTGCAAAGAGTTCAATCCGGGCGACCCTTGGCATCAAGCCTGACGATAAAGGCATATTCAAGTCTTTCCAGCCAAATGTTGCGAAAAATGGCACGGCACCAGAATCGCCTCAGGCTCTGCAGGCCAATCCAGCAGCATTTTCGCGTTCTCAATCGTTTCAAGAGACGACTTGAGGAGCTTTTCTGTTTGGTTTCTGACACAAGGATCATACTGCTACCTCCACAGAATGGTCACATTGTTTCTATCCAGTGTGATCTTGAGCTCATATGTTGCTAGATCCAGATCAAATCTAGCAACTCAAATCTGGCAGAGTTGCCAGTGATGAACTTGGTTCTGTGGTAATGTTTATGTTGATCAAAAGTCTCTGCTTCTCCTCAAGGAGAGAGAATTGTGAGCTTGTGATCCAGAGCTCAAAACATGCTCCATCTGAAATCATTAGTCAATAGCTGTCGCTGTGATGTAGGTGAAAAGGATAACTGTGAAGTCTCTTTTTTTCTTACTTTCTTTCAATTTTTAGATTGGCATTCTGACGCTTGTATATAGCTTCTCAAAGTTCATGTAATGGCTTCTATGTTAACCTGCAGAAAATGCATAATTTTGTAACTGTATGGGGATCAACTCCGTTTGGACATAAGCAAATCAGCCTAGTTATCTCATTTGCAGTATTGAAATTTACCCCAAACTAACACCATATCTGTCAATACCATTGGGTCAAAATGAACACCCATTTCTAAATTATCAAAATTCATTTACCTCACTGAATCAAAGGGTGTAAAAACCCTATGTTGTGCACTTGTGTGGAGGCGACAGATAGCATGAACAAACTGAAGCTAAGAAACTAAAAATACAAAGATAAATCAGCTTATGCAACAGGACAGGATCATCGTAGTGATAGAGTAAGAGGTAATATAGGTATATAACACTCTTCACCTTACAGTTGTGCTGGTCGACACAAGGATGAGAACTTGCATACATCAAACAATTTATATTTCCTTTTCAGTAAATGTTAGATGAACACTTGCCTACATACCTACATCTTGGAGGCTAAACCTATCACCTTAGTGCTAAATGAATTTACTTGTATACACACCAAAGAGGCGAAAAACAACAGAAAAAAAAAGAAATTTCTATAAAGGAGAATTTTCTATAGCTATCTCCTTGGGTTATGCAGACGTGTCATTGGAACTTCTGAACGGTTCACCTGATTTACATTCTCGAATTTTTCTATCTCTCGGGCAACTTGAATATCACTGGGGGTAAAATACTCTGTAAATGCCTTGATTACAAAATGTGGTACCATTGCCGCAACAACAATGATAAGCAGCAGTAACCAAAACAAACCTGTCCCCATTATATGAAAGATGGCCCTGAAATAGTAATATTAAGTCAGTATGCAATCAATCAAGAAATTGCAAAAAGAACTCCTATGTCACTTTAGGAGATCTATTCAAGAAAACATGATCATGGTGCTCACATTACATGGATGGATGTAGCACAAACATGCTTGCAAAGAAAGAAGCATTTAATCTAACTATGTATCAGGACAACTTTTCCCCCTTTTACATTGGAGATATTGAGAGGTAGCAGCATCTATGTTAATTTTCTATATATCTTAATCTGAACACTTATCCCTCTCAATAAATCATAGTAGTTACCACTTAAATATATCTCTACTTCTCAATATCCTCCTAGGAATAAAAGAACTCTACAAGGATTAATGTGAAAAGCAACAAGGCAACACAAAATACTACACATCAGAAAATAGAGACCATATACTCAGGAGCTCCTCCCATAATAGTTGCATAAGCTCAAAAGACATTTTACTTCCTAGGACAACTGATATTAACACATATTTCAGAAATATACAGTTACGAAATTTACAAAATGCCTTGCAGGAAAGAATTTAAAAAGCCATTGCCAGTTCCAAACATCAGGTTGGTTACTACATTTTTAGCACCAAAATATTTTTCTAAAAAAAGAGGGTTCGCCTATAAATAAAAGCAGACTGGAAATGAAGTACTTACCCATATCCAGGAAGAAACCAAATGGAGTCGATCACAAAGAGGCAAATGGTTGTTGCTGCTATTGTTCCCCACACAAAAGCATGTATGATCCAATTCCACCGAAAGATGTCCATGGCTAGTAGCATATTTACAACAATGACAGGGGCAAGTGCCCACAGATCTCCCAGACTAGACATATCTATCGTACTTTGTCTATATGCAAAATATGGCATGTAGAAAACAACCAGACTTTGCCATAGCGCTTCGAGCATATTGAGGACAAACAAATTTACATTATACTTCTCATCCCTTTGGCCAGATCCATATAGCTTTGGATAAGCTAGTAGTGTTTCCTTACTAAGATCCTTGTCAAGAATACCAACAATAATTGTTGGAAGGGATGTATATAGCACAGTATACAAAAGGCTACTCCATTCTGTGATAGCAGTTGTCAGAGTGAATGCTGTATAAAGTACGTACCTGAGATCACAAAAGTAGGTGTTATATTTTGGACAAAATGTCTCTGAATATTGCATAAATTAAGAAAGCAACAACTTTGGTAATTCAACTGAACATAAATAGAGTCCACTTCTTTTCACTAGGTCTTACTAACATGGGGGGTTTCCACAGTAATGTTTAGATAATTTTCTACATAAAAACAGTATTTTTTTCCAAGTTCATAAAGTGTGAAAACTTCAATGAAAAAGGGCTCTTACCAGAAAAGAACCAAGACAAATGTCGCATTCTTGTAAAAGTTGTAAAGGATCATATAGGACATTCTTTGATAATTCCAATGGCCATGAACTAATAGAAGAGGGACCAAGAATCTGAATTGGCCCATCGCAAAATCTGATGCCATTACAGCTTGCCGTCCTTCTTGACCACTGATGCCAACACCAACATCAGCCATTTGAATCATTGAAACATCATTTGCACCTGAACAAAATATTAATTAGCATATATCATATGTACATAAATTGGTTCTCACAGAATATTATATGCCATACTAGAAGAACCAGGAGGGAATAATACCATCACCAATTGCTAAGGTCATGTCATCCGTTCGGTTTTTGATAAGTGCAACTATCCCTGCCTTTTGTAACGGGGCTACCCGACAACACAATACAACACTACATTCTCTTGCCACTTTGAAAAGCTACACAAACAAAACAATAAAGTCCACACATCAACTATGATTTTGTACTAAGGACAAAAGGAAATAAAAAAAAAGAATCATATTTAGATGAGTACCTCTTCTTGCAACTCTGTCTCAAGTATGTAAACCAGGCTGTTACCATCTATAATTAACACAAGAGTTACACCAGCAGATTCTGACGCTAATTCTGGACTCTGTGTGCCAGTTGAAGCAATTCTGAGCTTCTTAATCGTTGCAAGTGCTTCCTCGAGACTCCTCTTACAAGACTCCTTTGAGTTGTTGTTTATCACAATTTGTGTCATGTCATTGGTCAGCAGCTTACAAGAGTAGCCAATAGAAATTGCTGTCTCCTGCTTATCTCCTGTTAAAATCCAAACCTTTATGTCTGCTTGTCGAAGAGATTCTATTGCTTCTGGAACCCCATCTTGAAGCTTATCTTCTATCCCAGTGGCCCCCAATATGCGGATATTGTTCTCTATATTGGCCGCAACTGATCGGAGTAAATTTCCCCTTCCAAGTACTGATGTGCTAGCATTTTCATATGCCAATTGCCACTCCTCAAACTCAGCTTGACTCAATTCACGCATGCCAATAACAAGAGTTCTTAGACCAAACGATGAATATTTGTGGAGGTGTGCCTCTGTAGCACGAACAATGTCCAGATCTAATGAATTTTTGGTAATTCCAAACAATAAACTGTCCGCACCTTTCACATATAGCTTGACAGTCTTATCGGGGCAGCCAACTATGACAGACATCCTCTTACGATCACTATCAAACTCATGAAGTCCTAATATATCAAATCTGCACATCCCATACCAGAAGATAAATTGGAACTATAAGCCATTCTTGTAAACGAGATATTGAAAAATAAAATTTAAACATAGAGAACAATGAACTGAAAGAAAGAGGGGGGGGGGGGGGGGGGGATAGTGTGAGGTACTAGGAATGCCTTTTGGAATAATGATATTAACAATGTTAGATAAACATTTGGTTTGGTGAAAAAGGATATGGTTTTATCCAAATTATTCAGAAATTCAGCTGCAAATTTGTATGCACACCCTAAATTTGCTTTGTTTATAAATGCCAGCCTGCTCAATGCAGCTCCTTACAAATTTATCGTCCAAGTGCAGATATGTGCTCATCACAATAACTGGGTTCAAAGTGATAATTCAGTTGGTTTTGCCTAAAGCCCAGGTGTTTGACGTGGACTTACAGCAAACACATTTAACTCTATACAGTTGGTGATTAACCAATAAAAAGAGCTCCATCCATCAAATATATTCAACCAATATATATTACAGTATTGGCTTCACAAACTAGCTTACTATAGTAGGACATGCATTATGCAATGCATGTCTATAAACACAGGGAGAAGTCAAGACATGCACTTGGAGAGTTGTAACATATCTCCAAGAGGTAAGCCTGATAAACTAAGTACTGAAATTTCACTCGTGGGGTAATGCCGCACCTTGCATCCCAAAATATTCCAAATTATTTTTTTAAAATTTTGAATAAATATTAACTGTAAACTAAGAATAGGAATAGGAAGATAACTAGCAAGATACAACTCAAAGTTAGCATTCACACCAGCGAACCAATAAGACAAGACAAAAGAATGACGTCACTAAACACCATAAAGCAAAGTGCATAAACATTTTTGAAAATCGTTATCAAATAAGTTATGCTACCAACTGTTGCTGACTATATGACATTGCAGTGAATAAAGTTTTCTAGCTAGAGTTTTCCAGAGATGTGAACATCATGGATCAGGTAGCACTGTAGCAGACATCCACTCCTAGTCACATAATGATGTTGATACACCAAAATTGGTATTAGCTAAATTGCATAATGCCACTAATTATTATTGAAAACACACTCATGCAGAGTTGAAAATTAGCTCCATAAAGCAAATGATGAAAGACTACCTTACCTCTGTCTGTCACCAAGGACATCAATCACCACATAACCAGATGTTCGCTCAACAAGCACAATGCCATAAGATGCCGCAGCATACACTAGTGCCTGCTCGTCAGGGGACTCACCCTGATAATCAATCAACTTTTGCTTAGAATCACGAGTATCTAGGACAAGTGGCACAATGGTATTACATGCAGCAACAGCAAGGAAGAATTCGAGGACAAGCTTTGTTTCCTCATCAGTGCCACCACCCCTCAGTAACTTCAAAAGCCGAGGATCAGTCTTGACTGCCATCTTGGGTGTCCATAGGAGATCATCGACTGTCCAAAACAAGCAAATAAGCAGCCTTATTAGGAAAGCTCAACATGAAAAATCAGAAATATACATTATAAAGGCATCGTACCTACAACTGAGTATCCGCATGAATCTTTGCCAGAACTGTAATCAACCCCCCGAATTGATGCACACTGGAACTCCATCTTGTTTTCTGTCAGAGTCCCTGTCTTATCAGAAAATACATACTTAATCTGTCCTAGATCCTCGTTTATATTCAGGGCCCTGCATTGGAACTTTGACCTTGATGACTCATCATACAAATCTCTGTCAGCACCCATGAAATATGCCTGCCCAAGCCGTACCAACTCCATTGATATATACAAAGAGATCGGAATGATGACCTGATATACAATCACCGCCATGAGGAATGTGATGAATATCTGCATCCCCATGCCATAGTAATTGTAGTTCTTCCCTGTCGTATAATCCTTCTCCCTGAAGAACTGGGTGAATTCCAAATCCCCACGGTGATTCAGTATCCAAATCCCCACGAGCACACTTGCGGTCGTGCACATCCCAATGAGCATAATGGACAGTATGACCGTCTCCCGGTTCAACTGTGTCTCCAACTGGCTCCGTTTCGACGGCGCCCCGGAGCTATTGAGCATGACCTTGGTCTCCTTTCCAGCATACACAACAACCCCTATCGCCCAGGTGGTATTCTTGAGCTCACATCCACGGAGCACAATGTTGGATGGCCCTAGCGAGACACGCTTGCCATCTATCTCCAAATTTGCCTGAAATCCATAGATGTTCCTGTTTGGCCGCTCACAGTGAAGGACACCGCCGACGCTGCCGTCCTGCGAGAACCTCACTTGCGTCTCCTGCTTAGCATACCTCGTCTTGAGGTTGGTCTCCCCGTCAAGATTCACGGTCTGGACGTGCGCGACGCCGGAGGGGTCGCTGGTGGCGAGGAGCACCATGTCGGCGGGCAGCGTCTCGCTGGAGGCGACGCGGACGACGTCCCCGACGCGTATGTGCTTCCATTTCTTGGGCGCGAACTCCCCCGCGGCGGGCGGCGCGAGGAGCACCTTCGCGAGGCGGTTGTTCTCCTGGCGGTCGGAGCGGTGGCGGCGGAGGTCCTCGTAGGCATCCTTGACGGCGGTGACGAAGAGGACGAAGGCGAGCGGGAGCACGGAGGCGCCGCGGCCGAAGACGGCAACCTGGGGGAGCTGGTTGAGCACGGTGATGGCGAGGAAGTAGACGTACGACAGCCGCCGGAACTGCTCGAACAGGTTCCGCGGCAGGAACGTCAGCACCGAGTACTTCGCCGTCCGTACGGCGTTCCCGGCGAACCCCGCCGCCGCCGAAGACGAGGGTTCCCCGACAACAACCGCGCGGGACTCCTCCTCGCCGCCCCCCTCCTCCTCCTCCCCCACCACCTCCCGCTGCGACGCGGCCGACGACGGGTCGGGCTCCCGGCGGAAGGGGTCGGGCACCTCGAGTGAGAACGCGAGGCGGTCGGCGCGGAGTGGCGGCTCCGGCTGCGGCGGCGGGAGCAGCGACGACGCCGGCGGCTGCTGCGGCGGCCGCGGCGAGGCGTCGAGCAGCGGGCGCTCGGAAGCCATGGAGTCGGGGAGCGAGCAGGGGGCTAGTGGGTCACCACTGGAGACATGGCGGCGCGCGGCGGCGGAGGATTTGGGCGGGAGGTCGCCGGCGACGGCGAGGCAGCTTGGAGAGGAAGAATCGAGAGGCTTCGGTTTGGAATTTTTTGGGGAAGAAGAAGAAGAAGCGAAGCAGCAGAGGAGAGGAAGAGGAAAGGGGTTAGGGATTGGATTGTGATTTCTGGAGAATAGGGGGTTTAATGCGAAGTTTGGTCAGAGGATGGAAGACTCCTGTCTTTTGAATTTTCGTGTGGCTTGACAAGTTGCAAATTACAAACGCCGTTCGAAATTTTAGGTCCTGTTTTTTTTTAGAAAAAAAGTAAGTGAATGAATTTAATTTAGATACTATCTCAGGATAAAAATTTTCATGTATTGGAAAACGGTGACTTAGGAGGGAAGCAGTAGTAAACGGAATTATTTGCTTACCTTAGCTATATAGAAGTACTTTTTTTTACGTTTTGCAGTTAAGTCCTAATGTTGAGTTTTCTATGCCAGGGACGTCACATTGATTTTCGTAGCAACTCCGTAAGAGGGCATAATAGCGGTGTAAAGTTTTGGCGTGTCACATCGGGTATTATATAGGGTGTCGTGTGGGGTGTTAGTGCACTAATAAAAAAACTACTTACAGTATTCATAAGTAAACCGCAAGACAAATTTATCGAGCCTAATTAATCCGTCATTAGCACATATTTACTATAGCACCACATTGTCAAACCATAGAGCATAAAAGTTTCGTCTCGCAAAGTAGTCGCAATCTGTGCAATTAGTTATTTTTTTAGCATATATTTAATACTTCATGCAGGTGTTTAAATATTCGATGTGACAGAGTGTAAAATTTTCAGGTGGGATCTAAACAGGCCTATAGTTTATCATGAAGAAAATATTGGTTTTATACTTTGTAAAGGATGAAAATTTTGCAAAAAAAAAATATCTCCAAATTACAGGGAAATATCCACGAGTTTTAAAAAAGAAATTCAAATTCCTATAACAACAATAATAAATCAGCATCCTACGAGGTAAGCTCAATAATACACATCACTCTTTGTTCTCTCTATAATAGCCGGTTGAAGTCTGCCATCTGCATGCCATATAATAAATTTTTGAACAAATATAAATCATAACGGGTTTGCTAAAAAGTTGTCGCCACATTTTATGACTGATTATAGTCAAAATCTTTATACACTAGTTTTCCATTAAATTTGCACTAGCATTTTCTATTTACATCTATTTGCGTCAACTTACATATATAATTTCGGAGTTTGTAAATACACTAAAATAACAATAACATATGTAATTTAGAGCCTTACAATATAAATATATGTTGACTATTTTTTTATGAAAAATATGGCGAAATAAATATAGGTAATCCCAGTCACAAAATCAACTCATTAAACTATTTGCCTTCCAAAAGTTTCTTCAACATGAAGGAACATGATTATATAACCATTATGTCAATGTCTCTACCAACGCATGGAAATAATAGTGTTCTTGCAGGAGGTCCACTATGCAAAAAGGAAACGGTGACCATTCTTCCCGTCCCCCAACTGCTCAGCTGTTTGCTGTTCCGTTATGTGATTGGATTTCAGAGATTTCCGACGGGAAAAAAAAAGGAACCTGATTGACTACCTGATGCTGCGTGAGTTGGTGGTCGGCTCTGATGAATCGGCATATCCAGTTTGGGTTGCAAGAACTCCAGTTTTTCCTCGTCTGGAATAATGCGGGTCTTTTTTAGGGGAATTCTCAGTGGCATGGTCAAAAGGGAGGAAACATTTTCATCATACACCGTGGGATTAAACCTTTCGATGGACGTCAACGGCTGAGATCTAGGCCACGTATCAAACACGATACAACTTGTTATATACTCCCACCATCTGAGAAAAGAATGCAATTGTACAGTATTCAAAACATGAATTAGCAGGGAAACAAAATGGCTTAGATGTCTCCCCTTAAATGGGGATGGTTGGAAGTGAAAGGGTGATAGTTTCGGCCGAAATTTTTATTTTTTTTTCATTTTTTGTGAATTTGACAATATTTTGTTTAAATTTGGTCACGTTTTATTCAAAAAATCGTAAAAATTCGGACCAAAATTTTAGAAATTTCGGCCACCCCTGATACAAATCAGCAAACCGAAACATTAAACCCTGATTGTGATACGATTAAGAAAAGTAAATAACTAGTATCCTATATATTTATATAGTTTATCCTCACTATGTGTAGTTAATGTTGTTTCTCTCTTCTCTCATTAAGCCATATCACCCCAGTTATTTCTAGCCATTGGATGATAGATCTATGGTTCAAATTGTCTTTTTTTTCTTCTCTCATAACACCAAGTAATCTCAATTATTTTTAGGTCTTAAAATTCATAAGTATCAATTTGTTTTAGTTTTAATATTCATATTTCATCTTATTTGTACATATTGTGCAACTTAATTTCCCGCAGCAACGCGACGGGGTATTTATCTAGTTTTTTATACATTAGAGCATTTCCACTTCTTGTTTGATTACTAAGGGCCTATTTAGTTGGCAAAAAATTTTGTCCCTACATGTCACATCGAATATACGGACACACATTTGAAGTATTAAATATAGTCTAATAACAAAACAAATTACAGATTCCGCTAGGAAACTGTGAGATGAATTTATTAAGTCTAATTAATCCGTCATTAGCAAATATTTAATGTATCACCACATTGTCAAATCATAGCGCAATTAGGCTTAAAAGATTTGTCTCGCAATTTCCCCGATGAACTGTGTAATTAGTTTTTTTTCTACATTTAATAATTTTATACATGTGTCCAAACATTCGATGTGACATCGAAAAAAATTTGTTTGGAAACTAAGGGGGTGTTTGGGAGAGACTTTAGCCCCTCTCTCAAAAACATAAGTCCCTCCCTTAGTCCCTCCCTTAGAGAAGAGACTTATGGTTCTGTGAGAGGGGCTAAAATTTAGTCCCTCTCTTCTAAACACTCCCTAAACAGGCCAAGTTTGTTTCTTTCATTGACCGTAACGTTTGACATTAATTGTGGAACCATGTAAAAAGGAATCTCCAATCACATGCCCACATCCTTCCTAGCGCGGCCAGCTAAAACTACGGCAAACCATTTTTTTCATCGCTAAGTTCAACTAATTGACTCTTTCTTTGTGATAGATTTTTTTTATAGGCAACAGTTGGTCGTCATAGCGTGTTGTGTTTTTTTTTAATGTATGGTTCAATTTTACTTATACAAGATGCTTTTATAAGAAAAGTTCTAGTATGTATTGGACAGATGAATTATTGAACTTCTAATATTTATTTATGACAGGCTAAAATGTATTAGTAGTTAATTTTATTTGACTTTTTAGACTAAGTGCAGTTACTTGAAGGGTGCGGTTGCCTGTACATGCATGAATGCGTCGGCGGTGAGTACCACCATCTATTTCACTCGGCCACTTATCATTGTTGTCATGTTTCTGTCTGAATGGACCAAAATGACATGATTGTTCACCTAGACCTATAACTATCCAAGGCATGAAAAATATTTCTAGAGTTATCTATCTCTTACCCTTTTCTTTTTTCCTTATAGATAGTGAGTTCATATGAGCTTTCACCCAATATTAATATTGTGCAAAACTTTAGACCTGTTTTCATGGTACGTAACCAATATTCGCCGGAAGTGTTATCTTTCTTTTCTTTTTCCAAAGAAACCATTGGTCTTCTTAGATTTTGTTGATCTAATGGGGAAAAGGACAGCAAAGAATAGAAACAAAAATACATTGAGCCAACTTTGATATCATTAACATATTTTGATGAGTTACTGTCATGCATACTTTTAAATGGAAGAAGCTAAGTTGATGTGTTTATTAGCTTGTCCTTTCATTCATTGTCAATTCTTTCTCAATTGACATTCTGAAACGGTGAAAGTAAAAAAGAATTGGTGGATAGGAGCAGGCAAATAGGTGGCGTGTCCTTTCAAGTTTGTTGACCTTAATTCTTTTTAATTATGCTCATCACTTGTGGAATTAGCGGCTTTGATAGATGGATAGCTTGTTTCCAAAAGCATTCCAGAAAATTCACGCTCTCCACTAACTTCAGAGATACTATAAAAACATAATTAAAAAATGTTTTAAAAGGTTAATATAATAATGCTCATGGAGTGACATCTCAATTTCTATTTAAAAGTCTAATATAAAATAAAGAATGATGTACATAACATTTTGCTTCTCTAAATTAATTATCAGGCCATCTATAGTGCAAATAAAAAGTGTAGTTCCCCATATCATCTAAACAGCCTTTGAAAAGAGTTATTTTAAATCTTATTTTGATGGTTCTAAAATCAATTAATTCATTTTTAAAAAAAAGGATCAGCTCAACTGAAATAAAGGATCAAAGACTAAAGTATTAATGATGTCAAGTTCTATCTACTCATCAAATTCTTACTCGAGTTCTCCGTGACTCAAAATTTACCATCCAAGCAACATAACTCCAAATACCATATTTTTTTCTGTTTGATTTTAAATTTTAACTGGCCTCTACTGTTTAAAAGAGAGAGTCATGCTCCTTTTGTTCCTCTCCCCCACTTCCTCCTAAAAGCCACTTCCTTCCTGTAAAAATTGATTTTAAAAAAACTTATTATATCGGCTATGTTCGGCTACACTCATTTTCACTGTGTTGTAACCAACAGCCATAGTGTTTTCTTTGTGCAGCTGCAGCAGCACAGCTGCTAAACATAGCAGCCAAACATGCCCATTATAAAAAACTAATCAACCTAATATGTTTAAACCAGATGAGTATCCCGCACCATCGATAAATGATCCGATACTATAAACAATTAAGATGATAAAGTGAGCGTAGCTCAACTGATTAGATTCCATGTGGTGGAACCAGTTCACCTGGATTCAAATTATAGATTTGATATGGGTGTTCGTATTTATGACTAATTATTCTTTAGATTTGACATGGGTGCTCGTATTTACGGCTAATTATCTTTCCAGCAATAGACGCTTGTGGTGACTTCTTTTTGAATCTCAAGATTAATAGCCTAGTCTTCTGAAAGTGTTCGTAGGAGTAGGATGTGCGCGCATGTATTTATACCGTGTGTTCTAGTAAAATGTGATGTAGTTTATGAGAGAAGAGTATTAGAATGAACTAGCTCTAAAGTCCTTTCACAGATCCGTCGTAAAGCACGGGCCTATAAATAAATAGTCAGAAATATAAAAAAATTTCTTTTCCATGGAGACGATCGACAAGTTTCCACAGTTCCACTTCCACAGCAAACGGGTAATTAACTGGGATTAATTTGCCATAAGCCGAGGTGAGGTGGGCCCCACCGCAGCCCGCTTCGTACTCTCCCACTCGCTCGCCTTCTCTCTCCTCTCCTCTCCTCTCCTCTTCTGCTTCTCCTCCCAGATCTCTCTCCCACACCCCACCGCCGCCAGCGACGCGAGCGCGGGATCAGGCGATGGACGGCGGCGGAGGTGGAGGCGGCGGCGGCGGCGGAGGAGGAGGCGGGTTCGGACTGGGCGGGCTCCAGTGGACGGCGGAGGAGGCGTCGACGATCGGGGGCATCGCGACGGTGTCGCTGCTGCACTCCTTCATCCCCACGCACTGGCTCCCCTTCTCCATCGTCGCCCGCGCCCAGCGGTGGCCGCTCTCCCGCACCCTCCTCGTCAGTCAGTATCCCCCCACAATTTCCCCCCTCCAATTTCCCCCCGCTTCCCTTCCCCCAATCTCGCTTCTGCTGTGCCGCTTTACGCCACTACCGCGCGCGCGCCCCCCAGATCTTCGGGGTCAGTGGTGAGGGGGCACGCGCCACATTTCTTGCAATGGCGATACTCTAGTTTGGTGTGCTCGTGCTGACGAATTTGTTGCATTCTAAAAAAACACCCAATGTTCTATCACAAGACTGAAGTTATAGTATTTGGGTTGTGGTTAACTGCTTGATGCGGTGGGTTGGGTTTCATGCACAGATTAGTAAGTTTCGCCTGAAAATCTTGAGCTGTTACTGACGAATAGGTAGACAATTGAGTAGTCTGCTCATAGTTTGATAGGTAAACTTCTGAGTCATCTACTGTGAGTTTTTTCAGTGGGGATCTCTGTTTCATTGGATGTATTTCTGTCAAAAAATGTGTTGTTCTCATGTTTCCCAACTTAAGGGCCATGCGCCTTTTAATTCGTACATAACGGTAGTTCAGGCGGTACAACTTTCAGTGTTTGTTACTACATGGGTTGAGTACATCTAAGTTCGGTGCTGCTTCACAATTATTATGGGGTTTAATGATTGTAAGATTTGTGCCGTATGTGACTTCATGGAGTTCGATTTATAGACTGCAAGCCTGCAACTATTTGATTGATCCAACTTGGTGTTACATAACATCCTAGTTGGGATGTTGATCAATGATTAATTACTGAGCAAAATAATGCAAACTAAATCAAACTTGTATCTTTCTGTTTGATTATGCTGTGAATATGTTATTTTGTCATAATCACAGGGATATGTGTATTTTGTCGCAAGTACGGGGATATTTTTTTAAATCAGAACACACAGAAATTTTTTGATTGAGGTCTATTGCTGTTTATATTTATGTAGATTGGTCATTGGCATTGGTGTTCATTTACCAGGCTTACTTTTATAATTAATCTTGTAATATATGCAGCTTACCAACCTGTTATCCCTTAATCTTGCACGATTGTTGTGATTTCAGTAAACTAAGCACAATCACTTCTTTTTTCTGTTCAATTGTGCATTGTCACCTGGATAACAAAAACTGCATTTGAATGACCAGAGTCCTAACTTTGTAGTTATTTTTCCATCCTATGTTGCATTTATTGTCTGCAAACCTCCAAAGCGTACTGTATAATTTTTTATTAAAAAAGTTCTAATTTCTAAATCTTATAAAACAAACCCTTTATTTCTGTTTGATTCCTTGTTCATGTGTTACTATTGTGCTGTTAGCCTCAGCCATGATACATGTTTAGAAAGTTACTTGTATTTTGTAATTTCATACTGTACCCTACCCCTTAGTATTTTCTACATAAATTAATGATGAATACTCATATTATTTTTCCATGTTCTTATTATATATATCACTACTAATAAAATATCCTAACTTCCACAGCTGCATTTGGAGGCGTCCTTCATGTTGTTTCCACTGCTCTTCTTGGGATAACTGCTGTTACTATGGCAAATACTATAGCAGGCGAGGAAACAGTGCATAAACTTGCCTCACTGTTGCTGATTGTTCTTGGTGGAAGTTATATCCTGCTGTTTGCACTGGGAAAAGGTGGTCATGGCCATGCTCATAATCATCCAATGGAGAAGATGGCAGTTGCAGGTCTTGTACTTGTACCTGCATTATCACCCTGTGCAACAACTCTTCCAGTGTTTCTTGCTGTTGGCAATTCATCCTCCATGATGATCCTTGCGATCATTGTGCTCCTCTTTAGGTAGGTACCCCTTTCCACTGTTTTCAGTTGCATTGCTTGTTTTCTACCGAACAATAAATTGCTATACTTTTTTTTATAGCCGCAAGCCGCAGCACATTATGAAAGGGGGAACAATAATAGTTTATCCTTCCACTAAAATAACGGGATTGTCTAGTTGAGAAGTTTTTCTAAGCTCTTGTTAGGACTTAGGAGTATCACACTCTAGGCTTCTAGGAATCTTCTTGTATTGAAAACCCTTTTTTTCATTGGGTCAAATCGTCAAGGTATCACCTACCATAGATATACAAAAGCGCATTGAGCTGGGACAAAATGAACATCGAAATATATCCTTCTCAGTAGACTGTATGTTGTGGTAAAGTAGAAAGATAAATACTCCTATACTTCTATGTGCCACCTTTCCTTTTGAGATGTTTCTTTTTCCTCGTTTACCAACTTGCTACTGTTGTATTTATAACTATGGATTCTACAAATTTTTAACATTTAATACATAATGAATTTACTCAATATGGCATATTCTGTAACCTATATAGTGTGTAATATCTTAAGATAAGTTGATGTGAAATGTTCCCACAAACTGACTGCTTTTACATGTATGTAAATAAATGGTGGTATTTGATAAATATTTAGTCTTCAACGTTGTGCCTGACAAGATTAATAGATTCTGAAGAACCACTTACATTATAACCCTTTGAATCTCCTGACACCCTGCCACTGTTATGAACCTTTAAAGGTGGGTCTTAGCAACAACTCAGTTGTGAACTATAGGTCCATCCCGTATGCTGTGCATGCCATTGGGCATTCCGGTCAGTCATCTTTAACACAAGAATAGCTGGATTGAACGTAATAAAAATACCTTAATCAGTAAGATTGTCGAACACTAGAATAGCTGGATTAAGTGTTTTTATGGTTCAAGATTTCCCTTGCGTGCTTTGTGTTATATATAATTAGCATGTGAATAGATCAGATGTTTACCAAAATCTTTACCAATTCTTCTGTTTGATTTGTATTTTCCCCACTTGCAGTACCATCACAGTGATGACGTCCTTGGTGGCCCTCTCATTCTACGGTGCTAGCCAGATTAAGTTCCACTGGGTGGAACGTTACGACAAGATCCTTGTCGGCTCGGTCCTGTGCCTCGTTGGGGTTTTGACATACGTATTCCATCACCATGACGGCGACGAACACTCTCTCCACGAACATGTGCACCGGAAACTCGTGGGTCTTTAGAGTATAGTATTAAGATTGCGGATGAAACTTTCCTACACTTGCAAGAGAAAATCGTGTTGTTCCCTAACCGCTGTAACGGGTTTGCTGTATACAGATCTGATTATTAATCCATCTGAAGTCAGCTAGCCGGTTTTCTGGCAAAATGCAAGTTTGTGCTGACTTGTGTTGTAGTTACCTGTACATAGAGGTATTCTATCGTTTGCTTATGCTGTTATGCACCCCCAAAATCTGAATACTAGTTGCAAATGGGAAACATACTTGAACGGTTGAACCGCATCCGCTGAATTTGGAGTATTTGGTGGTAATGCAGAACTGGAAATCAGATTTGATTATTGCGAGTGATTAATTGTAATAGTTGGGGGTAATGGATTGATATTATTACTTCCTCGGTGTTTGTTTCCTTTTCAACTTTGTTTGCGACTTTGAAGTTTGATCAGATCTGTATCTACCGTAACGAATACTGATCAAGGCCGAGAGCATGTCCAATTAATTGTCAGCAAATAGTAAGAGTTTAATTAATTAAAATTCAAACTCGGTAATAGATTTGACCTAAGTAAAAAAAAAATCAAATCCAGAAATTGGATTCCACTAAATGAACTCTCGTGAATCTCAGACGCGACAGATAAATCCAGGCCGTACGCCAACGTGGGGTTTAGACGTAGGCACAAATAAGTTTTAGGTGTATTTGTAAATAAGCTTTTAGAAAGGGTCAAATTGTAAAAAAATCAGTTGTTAAAGAAGCTGATCAAAATGTGAAAAAAAGGGCTGGGAAATGAATAGATTAATAACTGGTGAAGGAGTTGATAGAGCAAAACACCCCCTAATTAGAGTCGATCAAGAAGCTGATCGAACGTTAAATCACGCGCGTGTAAAATAGGGGCTTCTTCCGGTAAAAGAGAGTCGGATTTGACTGACCTATAAACACAAATCCGATCGAATTCTATCGAAATGTATTACTCGAACTCAGACTCAGTTTCTATTCGGACTCGCAGGCGAAATCAAAAGGCTACAAGCCTCCTATTAATAGTGATCTAAATTGAATCGCTTTGTATACAGTTTTTGGATCCAAAAAAATTAAAGCCACTAGCAAAAACAAAAACCCTAAATTACTGCATCGCGCGCGAAGAGAAGCTAGCTAGCCCGACACTTCTGCAGCTTCGTGTTCGTCGACATCAATGGCGCCCGGAGCCGGAGGAGACGGCGACTACTACCGGACGCTGGGGATCGAGCGCGGCGCCAGCAAGGCCGAGGTGAAGGCCGCGTTCTACCGCCTCGTGCCGCTGCACCACCCCGACCGCCACGCGGCCTCCGACGCCGCCGCCCGCGCCGCCGCCGGCGGCCGCTTCCGCCGGGTGTACGACGCCTACACCGTCCTCCACAGCGACGCCACCCGCGCCGCCTACGACCACCTCCCCCGCACCGTCACCTCGCCGCCCAGCTATGGCGGCGGCTGCTTCTCTCGGCCTCAGCCGCCGTCGATGAAGCTGCCCGTAATCTTGTTCTTTTCGCTCGTAACCGGCAGGTAATTATACTTAAGCTGATCAGCTCGTAGTTAATTTCGATATCTCCGTTTTTATATTGTAATATGTTTTAGCTTTTTTTAAAGTCAAATTTTAAGTTTCACTACGTTTTAAAAACTTAGCAACATTTACGATATCAAATTAGTATTCTAAATGTTGCTTTATTTTTTTTTTAATTTTTGCCAAACCTAATGAAATTTGACATAGAAAAATTTAAAATATTTTATAATATGAAACTTTTTATAAGTTGTTCTAAGACATGATATATTTGTATTGCAGCGCCCTGCTTGTGGCATTGTCAAGAGGAAAAAATAAAGCAGCAAATGAGGTACGGATGAGTGTGTGTTCTTTATATGCCAGCTGATCAGTGTGCATTTTTGTGTTGTGGGTCTTCAGAAAATTAATACTGATGCTGTAAAATCTCATAATTTAATTTTTTTTATAAATGTGAGAATTTACCAAATTCAAGTGAAAACTGAAATAGGTTTTTTCTTCACAAAAGTATGCATTATAGTTGCGAGAATTTACCAAATTTATGAGAAAACTGAACTAGTTTTCTCTTCACAAAAAATCTGCAAAATGTAGTCTCCAATCAAAAGTTGTTTTAAAAATAGAGCGAGAATAAACTAAAATTCAAAGTAGGGGCCACAATTGCCAAGCATGTGCATAACTAGATATCTTTTCTTTTTATTTGCGAATATGATACCTACACACTGTAACTAAAGCATTCAGTTGTTAAATTTGTTCTCCAGGGAGCAACGATGGCACAGGGAAATTGATGGATTGATCAAGGCCTTGATAGACTACGTCGATCGATTAAGAAGCTGAAGAAGTCTGTTAAGGAAATAAACCAATTAATATGATGGATTCATCATGCTAGCTTGTCTCTTAATTTGTGAAATGTTCATGGGTAATGCCTATGAATCAGTTTTTTTGATATACACCTAATGTAAATTTGGTTGATACACACAGTTCATGTATATTCTCATGTACACCATGTGTGTACCATTCTCTCGCCCTCCACTAGCTACCGTTTTTTTGATGAAAAATTCATTTTGAACTTTGATTCAAAGAAGCTATATAATCAATTATTATAAAGTCTACCGTCAAAACGATTGCAAAAATACAAAATACATGTTGATACAAAACAAGAAAACTAACTACAACACCAACCTAATTAAAGACAATGATAACGACCTCTAATGCTAAATCTCTCTCCACGGTAGGCGCAAATCTGCATAATATGTATGTAGTCCTTACCCCTTTAAACCTTTGTAGCAAGATCCTAATGTCAATAAAGCGGATACATCGTAACCACCTAAGTTCTGAATTCGAACTCTAAGCAACAAAGACTCATTGAAATCTATGCTCGATTCTTCAACCGATTAGATCACCTGCATATTACCCACTAACGATTGCTCTTGAACCGAAGCAGAAGATATCATCGAAAAATTAAATAAACTGCAAATCAAAGTCTCTCTTTACCAAAGAGGGAGAACTAGACGTCGTCACCGTTATAATCATGCCTAGAGTAATTTGGGTTTGAGCGGCTTACCTTCGTATAATCATGCTTAAATTTTCTTAATTCACCGTGTAATTGTTTTTTTTAAAAAAATAATACTTTATTAGTTGAGCCCTACTTAACTCAGACTTTGTTAACTCCTAGCTCTGCCACTGGATTCTAGTAGTAATACTCTTCGATTGCATATGTCATGAATACTGTTCACTAAATATTTCTTTTATGAGAGTTTGAGTTGGTCAGAATATGATTAATTGGCATAATTTGTGTGCTTCAATTGTGCATGTCTATTTGACAGAGGACACTGATATATTCCGATGGAATCTTCATCAAAATGGTCAATTCTCTGTTCGTTCTATGTATCTAGTTTTAATTAACAATGGTTACATTGAGAGAAATAAAATCATTTGGAAACTTAAGATGTCTCTCTAAGATTAAAGATTAAAGTTTTTATGTGGTACTCCCTCCGTCCCATAATGTAAGTGATTTTGACTTTTTACTTGCACATTCAAAAAATTTGTGCAAATATAGAAAACGAAAAGTTGTGCTTAAAGTACTTTGGATAATAAATTAAGTCACAAATAAAATAAATAATAATTCCAAAATCTTTTGAATAAGATGAATGGTCAAACAGTACAAGTAAAAAGTCAAAATCCCTTATATTATGGGACGGAGGGAGTACTTACTTAAAGGGGTTGTTTTAACAAAAGATAATTTGGCTAGGAGAAATTGGAATGGTAGTTTGAGATGTTGTTTATGTATAAAAGATGAGACTATTCAACATTTACTTTTGGAATAATAGCCATTATGCAACGTTTCTATGGAGAGCTTTACAAATTTCTTTTGGTTTATATCCTCCACACAATATTTCTTATATCTTTGGGAATTGGCTTGTGGGTATTGATAAAGGAACCAAAAAACTTATTCTTGTAGGAGCATCCGCCATATGTTAGACTTTATGGTTGAGTAGAAATAATATGATTTTTGACAAATCTTCGTCTGTATCTTATATGCAGGTCCTTTTTAAGAGCAATATATTGGCTCCGGTTTTGGGCTCAACTATAAAGGTGTGATGAGGTCATCGAACTAATAAAATCTGCATGTCGACTACTTGAGACAACGGTTATGCAGCTTTTTGCCAACTTTAGTTGGAGGTTCACCAACAGGATTCAATAATCAATGGGTCTTTGTTCTGTGTGGTTATTTATTAGCTTGTGTTTCTTTTATATTACTGGTGTGTTTTTTAAGATTTTTTTTGTGCTAGTTTGTGTGAATTTGTGTGATAATTAGCTGTAGCTTCTTTGAGCACAGGCCAGGATTTTACTCAATTATCTAAAAAGTAATACTCTAACTCAGACTCAGTGTCCAATTTGGACCTGCAGTTGAAAAAAAAAAGAAAAGCTAGAAGCTGTGTTAATAATGATCGAATTGGATTATTTTGCATGCACAGTTTGGATACGAAATTCAGGTAGCAAACAAAAAAAAAAAACTCTAATCGTTGCATCGCGATAGAAGAGAAGAGAAGAGAAGCTGGTTCGACGGCCATGGCCAGCGACGGCGGCGGCGACCACTACCGGACGCTGGGAATCGGGCGCGGCGCCAGCAAGGCGGAGGTGAAGGCCGCCTTCTGCCGCCTCGCCCAGCTGCACCACCCCGACCGCCACCACGCCGCCACCTCCGACGCCGCCGCGAGCCGCTTCCGCGCGGCCTACGACGTCTACGGCGTCCTCTACAACGACGCCGCCCGCGCCGCCTACGACCTCCGCCTCCGCTCCTCCTCCTCCTCCTCCTCGTCGGCGGCGGCGGCCACGAGCGGTAGTAGTAGCGGCGCGTACCGACACGGACGCAGCGGCGCCGCCTCCGCCTCCGCCTCGTCGGGTCCGACCGGAAGCGGCAGCGCCGGGTACCGACACAGACGCGGCGGCGGCCACACCCACGGCGATGCCACTGGATCTGCCTCCTCCTCGTCAGGTCCGAGCCGGAGCGGCTACCGACAAGGCGGCGACGGCGGCGGCGGCGGCGCACACGATGGGTGGCGAGGTCAGAGACGTCGTCCGATGTTTCAGTTTTTCTGCTATGGAACAATTATAGTCTCCAGGGAGCAAAGACGGCAGGCAAATTATTGATGTAGTAATTGAGCAAGGCCAAAGCTGAAGCAGTCTGTTGAAGCAAAGAACTAAACCAATTAATTCTGGTGGATTCTCATGCGAGCTTCTCTCTAAATAAGTTAATAGTAGAAAGTGAGCTCTACTATTATCTTGCTCTAACAGGTGTCCCGGCCAAAAACAAATGTTAGATTGATATTAAAGCTTAAAAAGGAGAAGAAAAACAAATGATCGTTCATTACTGCAGAAAACCAGGACGCAACATGTAATGCATACATTATATTGTTCCTTGACCAGAATGAGGAAATTAGAAAAAGAAACAAAAGTACCGTATACATGTTAGTTTATTTTCTCGTAATTGATAATCATAGCTACTGATTCGTTCAAAAAAAAAAAAGAGATAATCATAGCTACTGAATTTGAAGAATCTGCATCTGGCCCTCCGGCAACTAACATATACTCCTTCCATCTCATAAAAAACCAGACGTTTATTCTTCCGCTTTCCTGTCATTGTATACTCTCACTCCTGCAGTGATAAAAAACCCCCAAATTAATCAAGAACAAGAAGCTAGCTAGCTGCAAACAACGTTAATACACATACCATGATGATATAGTAATATTAGAGAGAGATGAGAGAGATGTAGCTAGAGGAGCTCCCTTCAATCCAATCAATAGAGGAAGACAATGGCGGGTTCATCTCCCGAGTCATGCAAACCCATGAAAGGGTAGGACTATTTGCCCTGCACTCCAGAGGTATCCATGAACCGGCAGCTGCATCCTACCACTTCCTCTCCTGAATTGGATCGAAAGGGAGCTCTTCTTCTTCATCATCTTCTCCCTTTCACATCACACCAATATATCGTCAATCTTCTACTTATCAAACGCAACAAAAAAAAAAGGGTGTGATATGGGTTTCTTCTAGCCTAGGAACACATGAGTTCTGATGAGTACGACGATTGCTTAGGGGTTGGTGATTTATATAGAAGTCGGGCTAATCTTGGATAGATGACTTGCCATTAATTTCTTTCTTGACCTTTACCCCTTTTCTTTCGATTGGCCTTGTGATGATTTTTAATCAGTATTTATCATCCATGCATGGCAAGTGAGGCTGGCGGCTGGTTTTGTTGCTAGCTTATTTAAAAATATTTTCGCGAATCTCTTAATGTTGTATATATAGAGAGCAATTTGATGGCCGGATTTGGCTGTTGGAAGCGTCTATCTCGTTCTCGAATCCTCGTACGTGTTCGAGCACTTGGAAAATCGCGAAAATAATATCATACGTGCAAATTTGTTTCCTTTTTACACATGATTCTCAGTTTTCTCACAGTATTTGTTAACATTGTCGTGAAGTTTCCGTATCCATTATTCATTTATTTAGCTATTTCTGCTTGATTCACGCTTCTTTGTATATTGACTTGAAGTTTGTGAGGCATGCAAATATGCAAAAGGAAACAAATTCCCACCAAATGGTGAGACATTTCCAGATAATCTGCGTGCGTATACTTGGTGCTAGCTCAGGTTACAACGAGCCTCCTATATATATGTTAGTTTAAATTTAAGCTATCTTTTTGTTTAGGATTATAAATCAGCTTATAAACCAAAAAAGTCTAAGACTGAACAAACAATCAGCCTTTTCGTTTGGCTTTTTCGTTTATGTCCAGTCAAGTAAACTATGCGGAGTCCGAAACTACTCAGATAGTCGTATTTATATTTATAGACGACTCGATCAAATCTCATCCACATTAACTTTGATAGTGTTTAGGATAGAAAAATACGAATATTTTCCTCTATGTTTAGAGAGAAAATAAGTGCGGACGTGCCAGTGTATCTAGATACACAATGTAAAACAAACATAAAAGAGACACATAAACACATGATCTTTATTAATTGAATTAACAAGATACAGTTTCCATGTATAATATAAAATATGTGCGCCATTGCCTGTCGTTGGACAGATCTGACATCAGCGATGTGGTCTTCTGGTTCCTAGGGCCTTGAGAAGCTCCCAATTAATTACCTCCATAGGTCTAGGCCTGCATGAGAACCTCCGATTAAACTGCTTGTGGTCATCTCTTCGTCTTCGCTTCACGTTCTCCATGCATGATGAATGTTGGTGATGATGTGTAGATGTGGGCGTCGGCAGCGATCCACGGCCTCATCGGTCCGTGCGCCGGTGTTGGTGACGTAGCCTTCATATAGGCTCCGCCTGCCCTCGCCGCTCCGCCTCATCAGTCTTGAGTGACGCGGTGGTGTATATGGGTTGATCTTCGACATGTATAGAACTCGTGTAGCTTGGACGGTAGAGACGTCATAGCATTAGCGTCGGAATGGTGTTAAAGGGAAGAGGAGTTGGTGAAAGTCAATTGGTGTACATGACAGCCGGATATATATGGCTGGGCATCTCCTGGCTAGGTGAGATAAAAGTAACGAAGAGTTGACGAAGACAGTTGGTGTAGACGGCTGCCGGATTAAACATGGCTGGGCACCTCCTGACCCGTCATGTCCCTTATACAACAAGGACATGTAACAAAAATGTTGATGAAGAAGTCGGTGTATATAGCAGCCGGAAGAACGTGGCTTTGGCGCCTCCTTCGGATGATGGATCTACTATTGATCCGGTTGATATGATAATGAGCCTGTAAAAGGGGCTCTATGAGGACGCGGGTAGCAACGGCGACCTTGGAAGAAGTAATGTCTCATCGGTGGAACGACCGAGGACATTGGTTGGTGTAGATCTAGCACGAACGGTTCCCTAGCATCACAGAGGACGCCATTCTTGTTTCATGTTGATGTAGACAAGCGACGCTCTAATACACGGACGAGCGGCGACATAGATCTGGACAAAGAGGGAGAGAATCACGGACGGACGACATCTCATCTTGACGAAGATTGATAGCCACCGCCGTCTGCACGCAGAGCCGCCGATACGACGGCCTCCGGTTCTCTCGACGGAAGCCGGTGAACGTGGATGTCTACCCGTTGTATCAGCTGGCGCCATCTCTGTTTGGATAGCTGCCTCCGTTCTCCTCCGGCATGTGCGTCACTTGACTTAATGGCGCTCCAGGCCGACGAGGATGTGAGTTGGGGAATGAGCGCGCGCGCACGGCAACGGCTTGAGGTCGTCCGTATCTCAACGGCTTGGCTTGGCGATGATTAGCCTGTGATGGGCATCACTGGCAGCCACAACAACCTGGGCAGCTCAGCATGCAGCATCACGTACAGGCTCCATCTTCCATCTATCTCGTGCACGTGCAAGTGCAACCTGAAACAAGAAAGAAAGAAAGAGAAGGGAGAGATGTAGGTTACTTAACCATGGCAGCTGTAGATTAGTTATCCAGGGACTTGCTCTCCTCCTCGTCAGTGGAGGTTAGTGCACGATCTCGTGCTGCGATCGATCTGCCGAAGGAAGGCGTCGTACGCCTAGCGATCGTCTCTGCGGATGGCTGCCTCCCCGTCGTCCTCCGTGAGCGTTGCCGGCCAGGGATGTGTTGGACCTCCCTGCCACGCACCGGAGGGCCGCACGCGTCCGTCTCGCTCGAGGCTTCTAGTAATTTGCCCGTACTAACGATACGGTAATATTTAGTAGAACCTATATTATTAAAGAAAAATATTCAGTTAAGTAATTCAGGGTTGCTTTTGTGATTTTTTAGCAAGATTGCCTTATTGATTAGTTGGTAGTTATACTTAATTTAGCATTTTTTTTTCCAAACAAAAGCATCAGATGTCAAGAAAAAAATAGCTGAAATATATAGGAGCGAGCTTATGATCCGATAAAAAAAGGTATAAAATATTTTTATATGCATTATATATTGTCTTCAGATATCAGGTGTTATCTTACACGGTAATGTGACCAAAGTTTCAGATCACATCGATCACATATTTAGCACTGAGAAAACAAAGCTAAAAATAATTTAGTTTTACATAACCAACCGTTCTTGTCTTTTGGGCTAGTAAATATGATATAACACCAAGTCAATAGGCCCGTAGGTCGGTAGTTAACATGTTAAATTTCCACAGTTGCAACTTGAGGCCGATCTCGCCAATGAATACGTAGACCACTTGACAGCGTCACCACTTGGAGCTCGGCCTCCATGGCAGTTCCAACACCGTGCCTCCTCAACAATCCCCCAAGTACAAATAGGATTCAAATGAAATTGGAGTATTAGACGTAAATTTTCGAACAAAGTGCAAAATAAAACAGGGAATTCATGGTAAAAATAGCATACGATTCCTATATATAAACAATTTCAGTGAGACATCAATGCAGAAAGTTCAGCATAAAATAGAAACAAATATACAAAAAATATTTATGCGCGGATATTCATAACCCTCTTTTATCTAGTATAGTAGCTATGATGTTGAATTTAAATTTTGACTCATTCTAGATAAGCTGTGAAAACACCTCCTCAGTAGATAATAGTATCCATACTAAATGCCTAAAACACATACTCTTTCATTTGCTTATGAAATCAATTGTCAATCTACATGAATCAAGAAAATGCTATATCAAACATTTTTGTCAGCAACACAATCAAGTATCTATTTCATCGAGCAATATAAGGAAAAATTATCCTTCCACTGCCACCAAAATTACGGTGATCTTTAATAACGAACACATCTTACATCCATACATTTACACACATCAATTCATAGATATATTCACTAATCTAATAGTAAAGGTGGCACAGAAAAAAAATCTACAAAATTGAAATGCAGACTTGAGACAATCAAACTTACGCAGCTGGCTTATGTTGAAGTTCAACAATGTAAGTAAGTATGAATGGCTAATCCAACATCGAGCTGTTAACTATCCCGTATGCTTTGCCTCTACGAACACGAACACATTTTTTTTTAGAACAGATCAATGCATTGACTCGGCTTTGAAAGAAAGCCTAACAACATACATAATCTTATATAGGAAGAAACAGGAAAAACAAAACACATAAAGACCAGCAAACCAGCAAACAAAACACAATGATTCTAATAATCTGAAAAAAATATAGAATGGTGATGCTTTCATAAGAGAAAAATAAGAATATTAGGGCTGATGCAAATTTACGAAATGTATCAAAGTACAACATTTAATAATATCTAGAACATTTTATCAAACACATGGTCCGCATGTTAAAAATTCTCCATTCATGAATTTTAGCAGAGGGATGAGAAGGGATCTAGAGAAAAGTGCTAGTGAAGATATAGAGCGCCAACAAAATTTGGGAGCAGTAGGACCAATGAATGCAGAAGCCATGATTAATTAGATCAACTCACTCCCACGGTACCAGAGCATGGAATTGTCTATTCATGCTCTCGAACTTAGAACAACCAATTTTACCATCAAAGAGAAAATAGAAATATTTTAGCTATGCTAGAAAATAGTATAAACATTATTACTTTTAATCACCTACATCCAGTTAGGAAACTACGAATGGCATGTCAAATAGCAAGTATCACCACTAATGACTGGTTCAGGAATGGAATGAGTGAGCTTTCGGAGTATAATGGTCCATAATTCACATTTTTTGTAGAATCTAAAAAAAGCATCAATAGTATTGTACCTGAAAACAATATTGCTTTCAACCTTGGGGGAGAGGTGGGCAAGAAGTAGGGCAGAGCAAAACATGACTGAACGAAAATCAGCTACAGGAGAGCACATTATGCAAGAAGCTGTCTCCACCACTTGTTATTTAAATGCATTCTGTTATACATCAGCAAGCACCTATTGATCCTGCAATGCACGCGTTAGAAAAATAATAATAATTACTACTCACATATAGCTGACAATAACAAATCGGCTAGTTGCATATGATATTTTTCTAGCTCTTCGGCTTCCTAACCATTATGCATAAACCATGGTTGCGTAGAATAAAGGTTTGCATTTTTTAATAGCAGAAAGGCATGATTTTTTTCTCGATTCATTTTTCACACCATGATTATAGTGGGAAGCACGATTAAATATAAAGCAAGATCTTCACATGGTAAGCACCAGTGACACACACACCCAATATCAAGTTTGTGAGAAATAGGAATAAATCACCTACAGGAAATTAATATAGATTACATAAGCAACCTATAGCACTAAATGAAAACATCCACATCCAGTAACACTTAGAGCAATACGGTGGTTATAACTTATAAATAGTAGTGTTAAAATGAGATCGTTCCAATATTTCTGAATGATATCCAGATGAAAATCACCTGTTAGTCCATATCTGGTAGCAAGCAACTTGATTGCCACTTCTCCATATCTTTTATCATGCTTTCGCTGATTCCACACACCACATTGGAATCAGGAGCCACTATGGCAGATTTCCAACAATAGAACATTTCTCTTACTGCAGTTCTTTTCAAAATATTTATAATTATGGAGGAAATTAAAACGACACAAACGGAAGACTGAAAATTTCCTCGATGACTGTTACATCAATGTCAACAGAAGTGCAATAGGGTGGGTGAAGCTTCCTGCGTTGTCAATTGAATTAAGCTGCGGAGAAGAGATGATTTACCCTAATTGCAATCGATTGAGATGATCACCACTCACCAGCAAGAAAATATAAGTGGGCAATAGGTAGTATGGAGCTTGGGACTACAAACCTGATTTAGGGATTAATCGTGATCTGCATGCACGCCGAATTATCTACACGACATATAACTTTTGTCCTAGTGAACATGAACATGCACGTGCAACATGAACATGAACATCCAATATATGTCTGGGGCAGCGGCGTACTACGTCGGCGGCGCTGGATGGGACGACGTCGGCTCCGGCCGCGGCCGATGGAAAAGACCACGGCTCTGGCTGTGGCTGGGGATGACCTTGTCACCGGTGGCGGAAGGGGAAGATGACGGCAGCGTCTGGGTGCCACGCGGGGAGGAGCGAGGAGGCGAGGAGGAGGAGAGGAGGAGCGAAGCGAGGAGTCCGGCGGTGGAAGGGGATGACAGAGGTGGTGTGGCGTCGATTTGTGGCGGTGGGGATGTAGATCGGTGGTGTGGAGGCGAGTGAGGAGATCGGAGGCGAGGGAGACCGGCGGCAGGCGGCGGAGGTCGAGCACGATCTGATCGATGTGGAAGAAGGGAGTTGCACGATCTGCGCGCTGCAAGCCCGGTAGGGACTCGATCTGCGCGATACTGCTGGGGACGGAGGGATGTGCGCGATTTCTAATCGATCGGAGCCGTCTGATCGACTTCACCCGTTGATTTTGGATCATTGGATGTGTCACATGATGAATGAGTAAAAGTATTTGTTGAACTATAGGGTAGATATGTTGTTGATGAATAGATGGACTCTCACATCGTGGTTCTACATCTCTGTCCTCTGACTCCGAGATCAATCTGCAAAAAGAAAAAGAAACAAAGAAAGGACGGAGCTGTGTTAGTTGCGATCTCCGGGGGATCGGGAAACCGATCCCCACTCCGCCTCACGCGCCCTGATCAGGGGCGCCAGCCGTTTGATGGCTGTGGGCCCCTCTCATGCAGCGCCATATAAAAGAGGGGGAGTCGCCGGCGCACGGGACCAACGTTCGTCGCCGTGCACACGCGCTCCCCACAAACCCTAGAAAACCCACTGATCCGGGATAGGCGCTGAAGTAAGGGGAAGTCCGTCGCCGGCCGTCGCCACTGCCGTCGCCCACACTGTCGCCGTCGCGGGTCGTCCACACCGTCGCTGTCGCCATCACCCACGGTTTCATCACCAAGCCATCCCCATGGCCGCATCCACCTCGAAGGGTGAAGGTACGTGTCTCCCATCTCCTTCTCTCTCTCCGTTCACTCTCTAAGATCGTTCACTTTATTCCCATGAGTTAGATGTCTACCTCTAGATCTGCACCTAGACAAACCCTAAGATTTCACAATGGTATCAGAGCCTTATCTAGGTGTAGATCTAGTAGGGTTAGAAAGAGGAAGCAGAAGGGGTCTCGGATCCCAAGAAAAGCCAAAGAATTGAAACAAAGGGAGGATTTAAACATACCTCTACTACTGCCGGTCGTCGCTGACGACATGCGAGTAGTCTATCGCCGTCGCCGGCCGTTGCCGACGCGCGCGCGGGAAGTTGTAACATCCCGGCCTAGGGCTTAATAGGATTAATAGAATACTCATATCAATAAGTTGCAACTTCTTTTCTGGAAGCCAATCTCCAAAGATCTCCAGGGTTAAGCGTGCTTGGCCTGGAGCAATTTGGGATAGGTGACCGACCGGGAAATTCTTCCCGGGTGCACACGAGTGAGGACAAAGTGTGCAGAAAAGACATGTGTTGGTCTGTGAGGGCAGTCTATGACCTATGAAAGCTATCAGATGTAAGCGGGCCCGGTCTGGGGGAAGGCGGGACGTTACAAAATGGTATCAGAGCCGACTCTTGCGGTTTCACGGGCGCGTGTGTCGCAGTTGCGCAGGCATGGTGCGCATGGCTGGTGTAGACCGGGAGTGGTTACACAGCATGGCACATGCGCTGGCACTGGAGACATGGACGTGGCCAAGAGAGGACGTTTCTGGCCTAGGGTTGATCGACGGGGGCGTCGATCTCTCTTAAGGGGGTGAGGGTGTAACATCCTGGCCTAGGGCTTAATAAGATTAATAGAATACTCATATCAATAAGTTGTAACTTCTTTTCTGGAAGCCAATCTCCAAAGATCTCCAGGGTTAAGCGTGCTTGGCCTGGAGCAATTTGGGATGGGTGACCGACCGGGAAATTCTTCCCGGGTGCACACGAGTGAGGACAAAGTGTGCAGAAAAGACATGTGTTGGTCTATGAGGGCAGTCTTATGACCTATGAAAGCTATCAGATGTAAGTGGGCCTCATAAGAAAGCTATCAGATGTAAGTGGGCCCGGCCTGGGGTAAGGAGGGACGTTACAGAAGTCCCCCCATCCACCGTCGTCACCGGCCGTTGTCGACGCGCGCGCGGGAAGTCCCCTATCCACCGCCGTCGCCGGCCCTTGCCGACGCAAGCGGGAAGTCCGTCGCCGCCGCCGCCCGCTGTTGCCGACGCGCGCGGGGGGGGGGGAGGGGGAGGGGGGAGGTTCGCTGCCGTCGGCCGTCGTTGACGCCGCGCGGAAGTCCGGGGGGAGAGGACTAAGAGAGGGCCGGCGGCTCCAGGCCGCAGCACGACCGCTCGACGGCGACGCACTCACCCTCGGGCGAGTGCGCGCACCGGCGAGGGGATGTGCGGCGGCGCCGCCGCTCATCGCCGCTCGCTCGAGCTCCGAAAGAGAAGTGAGGAATAGGAAATGGCTAGAGTTTCGGTGGGGGCTAAGGAAAGAGGGGTTTTGTTTTCCCCGATCTTCACTCCCGGCCGTCGGATGTGAACCCTAGCAGATTGGACGGCCGAGAGAAGGCGGCCGGCTGGTGGCCGCGGGCCGAACGGGCCAGGCCGGCCAAAGTCTGATTTAGGTCCCTCGCGGCCGAAGAAAAGAGAAAAAGAAGTTCATTTTGCATCCCTGTTTCAGAAGCTTTTGCTATTTATGGTTATTGATGTTTTTATTTCTAAGCAATTTTAACCAACGTGAAAATTGTCTAGGGAGTAGAAAATTGTAAGAATTGCCTCTGAACATGCATGTAATTTAAGTTTCCACTGCAATAATGATGTTTATAAGTTTTCCATGCATTAATTCTATTTCTGTCCAACGGTGATGTAGAATTAATGTGGTAGTATGTTGTATGTTTTAATTTTGACCAACGTTAAATTAAAACATACAAGAGTTTTAAATGTTTATCAATTTCTTTAATTTGCTTTCAGGAACCACTAACCCACTTGTGTATATCTCAGCCGTTGAGCCCCTTAACGGGAATAATTATGGCTCATGGTGAGAGAAGATTGAGATAGCACTTGCGCTGTCTGATATAGATTTAGCTCTCACCGAGCCCTACCCCACTGCGCCAGTTGCGCCAGTGAGGCTGGAGGGTGAGAGCGAAGATGCTTTTAAGCAGAGAACATTGGACCATGCTCCAATAGTACAAAAGTACAACACTGATCGTGCGAAGTGGGAGTCTTCCAACCGCAAGTGCTTGATGGTAATCAAGAGCTCAATAGTGGAGGCAATAAGGGTAGCAATCCCAGTATGCACCACCGCCACAGAGTATCTTCAGAGAGTGGAGAATCAGTTTACTGGTTCTTCAAAGGCTTATGCGAGCTCCTTAATCAAGAGCTTAGTTACTATGAAGTACCATGGCGGAGGTTTTAGAGAGCATATTTTGAAGATGAGTGGTATCACTTCAAAACTCAAGAAGATGGACTTGGTTCTCCCTGACGAGTTCCTAGTTCACCTCATTTTTGCCTCCTTGCCTTCAGAATTCAAGTCATTTGTTGTGAACTACAACTCATTGCCCGAAAACTGGAACATTGAGAAGTTGATTGCCATGTGTGTGCAAGAAGAGGATAGGCCCAAGACTCGTGGTGATTCTGCAAATTATGTGAAGAACAAGAAAAGGAACAACCATAGTCAGAATGTAGCCTCTCCCAAGGCACAAGGAAAGGCACCACAAGTTGATCCAAATCCGCGACCAGAAGTGGATAGGGACGCTTGCAGGTGGTGCAAGCAGAAGGGGCACTTTCAGAAGGATTGCCCTGAATTTCTTAAGCATCTGTTAAAGAAAGGTGAGGACGTTATTACATTCGTAGATGAATCCCTGTATGTAAGCTATTCAAAATCCACTTGGTGGGTTGATTCAGGTGCGACTATTCATGTTGCAAATTCATTACAGGGCTTCCATACGAGGAGGATGCTAGCAAAAGGAGAAAGATGCATTAGAGTAACAAATGGTGTCGAAGCAGAAGTCGAAGCTATTGGAGAATATCCATTAAAGTTGAATAATGGCTTCACACTTTATTTGCACAATGTGCTCTATGTACCCTCCTTAAGTAGAAATTTAGTTTCCGTTTCATGTTTGGCGGATGATGGATATAATTGCTATTTCGAACCAGATTTATGTTCAATTATATTCAAGAATAAGTGTGTGGGTCTTGCCATCCGACAAGGCCAACTTTACATGTTGTCTAAACATGAGAATGAGAATGTGTGTGTTGTATGCAATGAAGAGAATGTTGCGTGCAATAGTGTGTCTTCCTCGTCTACAAATGTAAGAAGTAAGCGCAAACGATGCAATGAGGAAACCTCGGCGAAATTGTGGCACTGTCGTTTAGGCCATATTTCGAGGGGGAGAATTGAACGATTGATAAAAGAAGAAATTTTGCATCCGTTAGACTTTGCGGATACAGAATATTGCATCGATTGCATTAAAGGAAAGTATGTTAAACAAATAAAGAAAATAAAGAAAGGAGCCATACAAAGTTTAGAAAAATTGGAAACCATACACACAGATATTTGTGGTCCTTTTCCAATTAAGACAGTGGATGGTTATGATTTATTTATAACATTCATAGATGATTATTCGCGTTATGGCTATATTTATCCAATTAAAGAACGATCAGAAGCATTGGATAAATTCAAGATATTTAAGGCTGAGGTAGAAAATCAGCATGATCTAAAGATTAAAGTAGTAAGGTCTGACCGTGGAGGAGAGTACTACAGTCAACATACCCCTTATGGCCAAATACCTGGACCTTTTGCAAGGTTTCTACAGGAAAATGGCATAGTAGCCCAGTACTCCACACCGGGCGAGCCTCAGCAGAACGTAGTAGCAGAAAGACGCAAACCGCACTCTAATGGATATGGTGCGTAGTATGCTAAGCCACTCCACTTTACCGATAAGTCTATGGATGAAGGCATTAAAAACCGCTGCCCATATTCTTAATCGATTACCAAGTAAGGCGGTGCCTAAAACACCGTATGAGCTATGGATAGGAAGAAAACCCACGCTAAATTATGTACGGGTGTGGGGCTGTCCAGCTTAGGCAAAGTTATTTAACCCAAATATTGGGAAGCTAGATCCCAAGACAGTCAGTTGCCATTTCATTGGCTACCCTGAGAAATCAAAAGGTTTTCGTTTCTACTGTCCTGACAGACACACTAAGTTTGTAGAAACGAGACACGCAGTGTTTCTGGAGGATGACATAGTCAGGGGGAGCAAGGTACCCCGAGAAATTAGTCTTGAAGAGAAGCGGGTATGTGTACCTACTCCGATGATTCAAGAACATTTTTTCTCGATACCTGCTGCTGCTGCACCGACAGTACAGAACACTGTGGTGACAACACCTGATGTTAGTTCTCCTGTGACAACAACAACTGAGCAGGAACCTGAGATTCAGGATTCTCTAGAACAAGTTGTCACACAAGAGGAAGAGCAACATCAGCCCCAAATAGAAGAAGTACCACAACTCAGAAGATCTCAAAGAGAGAGAAGGACAGCTATTCCTAGTGACTACCAAGTCTATGCTAGTGAAGAAGTTCAAACAGAGGGAGATCCCACCTCGTTTGAAGAAGCCATGAGAAGTGCTCATTCATCGAAGTGGCTTGAAGCCATGGAAGATGAAATGAGATCAATGAGTACCAACAAAGTTTAGGACTTAGAAGAAATTCCTAAAGGAGCCAAAACAGTAGGCTGCAAATGGGTCTACAAAACAAAATGTGACTCCGAAGGGAATGTAGAGAGATATAAAGCACGACTTGTGGCAAAAGGGTTTACTCAAAGAGAAGGAATTGATTATAATGAGACCTTTTCTCTGGTGTCATGTAAAGATTCCTTCAGGATTGTAATGGCACTTATGGCACATTATGATCTAGAGCTACATCAAATGGATGTAAAGACGGCATTCCTTAACGGGGATCTATATGAGAACGTTTACATGGCACAACCCAAGGGTTTTGTTGTGGAAGGAAAAGAACAAATGGGATGCCATCTGAAGAAATCCATTTATGGATTAAAACAGGCCTCCAGACAGTGGTACTTAAAGTTTGATGAAGTAATAAGAAGGTTTGGGTTTAATGAGAATGAAGAGGACAATTGCATTTACGCAAAGTTCAGAAATGGGAGATTTATTTTTCTAATCATATATGTAGATGACATCCTACTCGCCAGTAGTGATGTTGATTTACTATTGGAGACGAAAAAGTTTTTGTCCTCGAATTTCGATATGAAAGATCTTGGTGAAGCCTCATTTGTTCTGGGAATAGAGATTGACCGAGATAGAAGTAAAGGGGTTTTAGGATTATCGCAAAAGGCATATCTGGAAAAAGTTTTAAAGAAATACAGTATGCATGCGAGTAAGCCTACACCTGCTCCCATAGTCAAGGGCGATAGATTTGGGAAGTTTCAATCTCCCAGGAACCAGTATGAGATCGATCAAATGAAAGCGGTTTCATATGCTTCAGCTGTCGGAAGTTTACAGTATGCTCAAGTATGTACGCGCCCTGACTTAGCTTTTGTCACCGGGATACTTGGCAGATATCAAAGTAATCCAGGAATAGATCACTGGAGAATGGTAAAGAAAGCTTTGCGTTATGTGCAAGGCACAAAAGGCCTCATGCTAACGTACAGAAGAACTGATTCCCTAGAGATAGAAGGGTATTCAGATGCAGATTTTGCGGGAGATTTAGATGATAGAAAGTCCACATCAGGCTACATATTCACTCTCGCAAAAGGGGCTATTTCGTGGAAAAGCTCGAAGCAAACCGTCATAGCATCATCGACGATGTTTGCCGAGTTTGTAGCTAGTTATGAGGCCACGGGGCAGGCAAAATGGGTAAAGAAGTTTGTACCCGGGTTGAGAGTGGTCGACAGCATTGAAAGGCCACTCAAGATGTACTGTGACAATGAGCCAGCAGTGTTTTATGCTCACAACAATAAGTCAAGTGGTGCTGCCAAACACATTGACATTAAGTTTTATGTTGTGAAAGAGAAAATCCAGGATCAGACAATTAGTCTTGAGCATATAAGTACAAAGGAGATGTTAGCGGATCCGCTTACAAAAGGCTTACCGCGCAGTGTGTTCAGAGAACACTTAGCTGGCATGGGTTTACAGGAAAGCCTATGATCCTTGGATTACAAAAGGGCCTAGTGTTTATTTCTAGATGGAGAGGTGCATTGTAGTCGTTGCGTCTGATTGTTCAGTGATGACTGTCATGATGAAGTGTGCTCTATGCGTCAATCTATTTGGAAGTAAATGATAAGTAAGAGAAGTAAGAAAGGCAGAGATCGAAGGGGAGAATGTTAGTTGCAATCTCCGGGGGATCGGGAAACCGATCCCCACTCCGCCTCACACGCCCTGATCGGGGGCGCCAGCCGTTCGATGGCTGTGGGCCTCTCTCACGCAGCGCCATATAAAAGAGGGGGAGCCGCCAGCGCATGGGACCAACGTTCGTCGCCGTGCACACGCGCTCCCCACAAACCCTAGAAAACCCACCGATCCGGGATAGGCGCTGAAGTGAGGGGAAGTCCGCCGCCAGCCGTCGCCACTGCCGTCGCCCACACCGTCGCCGTCGCGGGTCGTCCACACCGTCGCCGTCGCCATCACCCACGGTTTCATCACCAAGCCATCCCCATGGCCGCATCCACCTCGAAGGGTGAAGGTACGTGTCTCCCATCTCCATCTCTCTCTCCGTTCACTCTCTAAGATCGTTCACTTTATTCCCATGAGTTAGATGTCTACCTCTAGATCCGCGCCTAGACAAACCCTAAGATTTCACAAGCTGTACTTGCCGCCGGTGTGCTGGTGTAGATGACCATGACCGTGTACCTCCTTATTCTGCCCAGCCGCCGGCTGGCGCATCGTGCCTTCTCATCGGGAAGAGGGATGTCTGGACGAATGTCGATCACCTGGCGCTGTCGCTTGGCAGAGCGCCCGCTGGCTGCCGTGCCGTCGGCCGGTGGCGCACGCGTTGGCGTTCCCTTCCGCCGAGGCCCTGTGTTTTCTCTTAGTGTGTTCTACATACATATGAGTAGATGGATCTCCTTCTTCTCCGTTGTGTTTCTACATCTGTGTGTTCTGACTCCGTGATCAATCTGCAAAAAGAAAATAACAAACAAAAGGGCGGGGCTGTACTCGCCGCCGGCATGCTGGTGCAGATGACCGCGTGCATGCTGCTTCCTGTTTCTTAACCAGCCACCAAGGCGAGGTACTCACTTCGGGCGAGGTCGTGTGCCTCCTTATGGCTGACGAGTGGACCCCACCAATACCTTAGTCCACCGCACGTGCGACTTAGGGCATGTTTGGTGGAGTTAGAGATTTTGTTAAAAGCTATATTTGCTAAAAGCTTTCCCCAAATAGTTCAGATTGTCACTCAGATACTCAAAAGTTATATATTTTAGCAAATAAACTAAACCTAGAAGTTGGAAAATCAGCTTCTTTAAATTCTCAGAAGCTGGCTACCAATCAGCAAGTTCTTAGGATCTTAAGCTCCCCATACAAGGGCTCCCGCGTGTGGGGTAGGAGCACCTTGTAGGGAGTACAATTTTGTAGGGAATAATTCCACTTTGACTCCCTCAAATATACGTCAAATCTAATTTTTATCCCTCAATTTCAATGCTAGATATCTTGAACCCTTAACTATTTAAACTGGTGCAACATAACTCCCTCGATGATTTTTAGTGTGGTTTTCGCTAATATGGCCCATTGACCTAGTCCAACCGCTAAGTCAGTATGTGGGGGCCACATGTCGTCCTCTCTCTTACCTTTCTTCCTCCTCCCCTTTATCTTTCCCCCTTATCTCTCTCTCCCCTTCTGCTTCCCTTCTTCCCAACAACGACGGTAGCGATGGGAGGACAAGGTGAGTGGCAGCAGTTGGGGACAAGCTCCTGCCGGGGCGAAGCGGAATCAATTCTGCTTCGCCCCAGTCAGAGCTCGTTGCTAGTTACCACCGATCCCCTCATCCTCCTCCCGCGGCCGTCGCTATGGAGAAGGGGAATAGAAGGGGAGAGAGAGAGAGGAGGAAGAAATGAAGGAAAGATAGGATGACGTGTGAACCCCCACATGCTGACTTAGCGGCTGGATTATGTTAATGGGTCACATCATTAAAGGACCACTCAAAAATACAGATAGTTATTTTGCACGGTTTAAATAATTAAGAGTTCATCGTATCTGGAATTGCGACGGAGGGATACAGTCACACAGATCAGATTTGACTTGTATTTTGAGGGATTGAATGTGCACTTATTCCATTTTCTAAACTGACTGCCTAACTGGGCCGGGCTTAGAGGGCCCGAGAAAACGCGCGGCTGGGAGAAAGGCCACGCCACGCAGCCGTCGTCGCGCTCCATCGCCTCCTCTCCTCCTCCCTCCCCTCCTCCACCGGCCGGCGAGATCCTCTCCAAGCTGCCGCGGTCGTCGCCGCCGGCGGCGATGGGCGGCGACCACTACCAGACGCTGGGGCTGCGGCGGGACGCCACCAAGGCCGAGGTGAAGGCCGCCTTCCGCCGCCGCGCGCTCCGCGACCACCCGGACCGCCACGCCCACTCCCCCGACGCGGCCGCGCGCGCCGACGCCGTGCGCCGCTTCCGCCTCGCCTCCGACGCCTACAGGGTCCTCTCCGACGACCGCCTCCGCGCCGAGTACGACCTCCGCATCCGCCCATCCTCCTTCTACGGCCGCGCCTCCTCCTCCGCCTCCGCCTCCGCCTCGGCCTCCTCCTCGTCGGCCTCGTATGACTACGGCTACGGCTACGGCCACAGACGCGGAGGTGGTTCCTGGCGCCGGCCGCCTCCGGGCGGAGGGGGCGCCGCCTCGGCCGGATTCGATTGGGACTTGCTGCTGAAGTCGGTCACGCGGCGAGGGTTCCTCATCAATCTGGGTTTCGCCAGGTGAAGTTGCTCATATGGACTGATGCTTTTCTTCATTGGGTTGATTTCTTATGCCGCCATTGCTTGATTGTTGTGCCGATCCGTCACATTGCTGGCTTTCCTCGAGGGAATCATTGTGAAAAAAGCAATTGCCAAGTTCATAAATAATAATACAACATAGGATGTTCATGTATTGTCGGACCGAGATCAAAATAGAACCAAACATGCAAATGTTGCCGAGTACAGATAAATAGAATACTGTTAGAAATTGCATGCCCATTTATGACCTACGAAAGAATAGGATTTAGTCTTTATGACCATTGCTGTTGTGTCAAACACGAATTCACTTTGTGTGGATTCAACGGTTCCATAAAAAAGTATTAACATTGCTGTTCCATAAGAAAAAGGATCAAATCTTTATGACCATTGATGTTCCAATGGTTCTTCGTAAAAAGGAGGCTCATCAATTCAGTTTGTATTTTAACGACTGCTGAGACAGTTAAACCAATAAGATAGCAACTACCAAAATAAATTAGAGTAGCTATTGTTGGTACCAGCCAGATCTGGTACTATACATAGATTTTGAGCAAGGTGACGGGAAGAACAAAATGCCATGTATTGGGTCAAAATCTGTCAAATAACGCACCCTGATGTTGGAGACTCATGTCATTCCACACACTACTTTTTTGCAGCAGTTCTGTGTATTCTACTGCTGAAAGTATTTTAGTATTTGAAATGTAACAGCATTTTAGAGTTTGAGATGTTAGCTCATGTTGACAACTCTGTACTGCAGTGTACTGCTGACTGGAGCAGCTTTTCTTGATGGAAGTATTTTAGAAATCTGGAAGATGAATAATTCTGGGGTAAGTATACACCTTGTTAGCTTATCATTTTATTTGGAGCACCCTGCATAACGTTTCTTCAATACTTTTTTTTCCTTGCATCTATGTGAATTATTTCATAGCTCATTCAATTGACCCTCTACACTTTTGAACTTTAGTGATGTATTGATCAAACACCCACTGGCTATTGAATTGAGTGGCTACTTTGCACATTGTTGTCCATAAGGATGTGATAGGCTGATAGCAGATTTTTAGGCATGCAATTAGTTTGTTCATTTCATTGGTAATTATGAAATTTTAGCTGAATAAAAGCAAGTAAGGAGGGAGTTAATTGGAAACTTTCACTAGTGTACTCTGAAAGGTCTAGAAAAAAATGGAGATAAATGTGTTTACCAAGTAAAAGCGGCATCACTTAGATGACTTGTTCATATATAAAATTTCAAACAGCAGAAACAGCTTTGCTTTTTCCCCTATTGGTTGTTTACTATTGAACCTTGCAACTTGCAAGGAGCCAAGGACTGAATGATTAGGACACTTAATTAAAATCTATGGCATTTAGATTTGATTTCTAAAACCTTTCATTGTAATTGTGTACCATCAAATGGAAGAGTTTAGGGTCTCAGCATGTGGTTTTCATTTGTTTTATAGAAAGAGCAAAAGTTTTCTTTCAGGAAATTAAACCATCCATGTATTTAACTTAACAATGCTGGAGAGGAGATAGTATATGTTTCTTTTTTGTCATTGTTTTTGTTTTGTATGTTGAAAATTATCTAATCTGCATATATAATGTTTGATTTCACATGGATTACAAACTGTATTGTTTTTCTCATATAGCGCCTACTATGAGAGTGTGTGTACTTTCTTGTATTGTGTGTTAGTAGAAAGTAAAGGGTGACCCTTGTATAGTAGATTCAGGTTATTCTCACATCCTATGCTCTAGTATATATGCCATTTTTCATACGAAACCATGACATTTCATTTTTAATATGTCCATGCCTTACTTTTTTAAATTACTACAATGTGCATTTAGTCCAGTTGCACTAATGACTGGAATTCTAGAATGTCTGAAATGTTCGGTGCAAACATGGGATGCTATATCCTGTCATAGATAACCTGTTTCTATTAAGCATCCTAGGGATGTTTGAGTACCGTTAGCATCCTAGGGATGTTTGAGTACTGTTGGGTTGGGTTGAGCTGTCTGCTTGATATGTTGTTGAACACTTGATTGATTAGAAGCATGGCAGGAGGAGATTACACACGACGTGTGAGAAATCAGTCCAAGCCGTTTGAACCATATTCTTCCTGCCAAATGTTTGCTTAATTGTTTGTTACTGATGTAATGTAATGAGCTGTTTGATAAATAATGTGCAGAAATCATTTGAGGATGCGATGGAATCAATAGAGAAGGTCAAAATACAGAAGGGAAATAGGTAGAAGTTATATCGGCTTTCCGTATATATATACATATATGTAGAAAACCAATGTGCATATACTGTTGTTCAGGTGGTGATATGTTGTAATGCGTGTGTTCTGAATAATTTGTTTCTCGCGAAGTCATGATTGATCCTTGTAATCTCATTGATCAGTATTCTCTGCTAGAGAAAAATGAGTATCTCATGTTGGGGTACTCATTAAGTTGTAGTATATGCTTATGTTCTTCAAATGCAAAAGAGTGCCGGTTACAGGACTTGACTTGCAGTGTGTACGTCAAAGAGGCTCAAACCATGGGTGACTGAAATAGTGTTGCGGACTTAATAAGTTTTCAACTCTTTTACTTTTATCTTGTCTTAATGCTTGTTTAGTTCCCAAACAAAATTTTTCGTGTTTTCACATCGAATGTTTGGATATATGCATGGAGTATTAAATGTAAAAAAAAAAAATCAATTACACAGTTCGCCAGGAAATTACGAGACGAATCTTTTAAGCCTAATTGCGTCATGATTTAACAGTGTGGTGCTACATTAAACATTTGCTAATGACGAAATAATTTGGCTTGATAAATTCGTTCGGCGGAATATATAATTTGTTTTGTTATTAGACTACGTTTAATACTTCAAATGTGTGTTCGTATATCTGATGTGACATGCAGGGGCAAAATTTTTTGCCAACTAAACAAGCCTTTATATGGCATGTGGTGTTTTGGTCCAGAACCTTGAACAGATGGATGTTCAGTGGGGATTGTGTGCAGCTGCAGTAGCAGTGGCTGACAAGTGGGACCGGGCCCACATGTTAGTGGCTGAGCTGCAGTACTGTAGAGGATCTATGTCCATGGATGTGGGTATGTTATCCTATTTGACTTTACTAGTTTGAGTAAAATGGTTGTACCCCCTCCGTAAAAGTAAAAAGACCAATCGTACCTACGAACCTGGACACGTGTTTAGATTATAGCTAAAATAAACCTTATCAAATTTTGGTAAATTGACAAAATTGCTAAAAATTTGATAGAATTCCTTATGTATTTACCAAAGTTTAGCAAGAAACTAAATATATACATATTTTTGTTAATTTTACCAAAAAATGGTATGGTTTAAAATACCATCGATCTGAACAACCCCTTAACTATCACTATCACAAACAACCTTTCATAGCAGTATCCCAAAATGATTATTTGCTAATACTCTCTCCATATATAACCTAGTATCGAATAAGGCACATCATAATACATTAGTACTACGAATCTGTCCAACACACCATAATAGTACGAATCTAGGTGTGTCTAGATTTGTAATACTATGATGTGTCCATTCAGTCCGTTATGTATCACATTCAATCATAATTTCTTATATTTGGGACGGGTAGCACACTATTTATTGTCACGGATTGATTATATGGTAAATTAAATACTTTAAGAAATACATTTAGTTGGAATAAAATATCTAAGCAATTAAGGCATTGTTTAGTTACCAACTTTTTCTTCAAACTTCTAACTTTTTCATCACATTAAAACTTTTCTACACACATAAACTTCCAATATTTTTTTAAACTTTTAATTTCAGTCAAACTTCCAATTTTAACGTGGAACTAATCACACAGCCTAAATGAAGTGGACAAAAGTTCGTTAAAGAATAGTAAGCGTGGATCAAATAATTCTGAACAATAAGTAAGGTGAAAAAGATGGAGCAAATATTCCCACGAGATTATGGCCGATCAAGGTCGTCGGGTCGCATGTCCAGTGGTGGGGTCAAAGCTGTCCGTACCACTGTTACTAATAAAGACACGCACGGCCAAAACCGGGTTTCACATTACCCTTTGCAGGCTTTTCACATTAATCCTATCCAGCTACTTTGATTTCATCACGTAGGAGGATAACACTGTCCACGTCACCCCCTGCCTGCGCTTTTATTTGTGGGCACGCACGAGTCGAGCCACTAGCGACGTGAACGAAAGCCATACCACATTAAAGCGTTCACACTACATCATTACGTGGTGCCATCATCACCACGGTGGGGTTATTACGGTGGCTCAAATTAGCGGATGAATCAAGACACAGTGGATTACTAGAACTAATTAAGCATATCATTAAACTCGTTAACTAAATGAAGGCAATGATGAACAACAAACAGAAAGGAGTAATAATTACACCATGAGAAAAAGAGAGCGAGAGACAGGCTGATTTGGTTTCTAGTGCTACGCTACTTGGCTACGACATCATCATCATCATCATCTTGGCTAAAGGGGAGGACAACCCGCAGCCGTCCGATCCTCGCATCGGACGGACCAAAAAAACCCGAGTTTTTTAAGGTTAAAAAGAAGAGAGGAGAAATCGAGGTCAGAATCAGATCATCCCCCAGCTCTCCAATGTCGGGAAGGCCGACGCGCCGATCAACTCCTCCAGCTCCTGCAGCAGCAGCGACGACGGCGCTGCCTCGTCCGCCGGCGGCGGCGGCGGCGTAGAGGCCATTGTGGCGGTGGGGGTCTTGTTCTTCCGCTCCGGCTGTGACTGCGGCGGCGGCGGAGGTGAAGCGCGGTCGAGCAGGAACGCGGACGTGTCCAGCGTCGGGAGCACGCACGCGAGCGCCGCGGCGGCGTGCGGTGGCGCTGGGGCCGACGACGCGGAGGCGTAGGCGGTGTGGGCGCCGGGGACGGGGAAGCCGGTGATCTCCTGCACCATGCGGCGGAAGTCGGCCGGGTCGGCGGTGATGTAGGTGGTGTGCGCGCGCCGCGACGGGCGCGGCTTCCGCTTCGACACGCGCCCGCTCGGCCGCGTCGCCGCCGCCCGCGCTCCGCCGCCCGCGAGGATCTCTGCCGACGCGGCGGAGGAGGAGGTGGTGGTGGTGGTGGTGGTGGTGGAGGTCGACGGCGTCGGCGAGGCGGCGGAGCCACAGTACGAGGACGCGGAGGGCGGCGCCATGGAGGCCCAGAGCGCAGCGGTGATCGCGTCGTCGGCGGCGGGGGAGAGCCAGGTGTGGTGCGGCGGCGGTGGAGGCGGCGCGGGGAGGTGGGCCCAGGTGGCGTCGAGGCTGACGCATTGGTTCGCCATGGTGTGCTTGCTTTGCGGTTGCTTGGCGGATGGATTGGATGGGTGGGTGGGTGTGGTTGGAAAAGGGAGGGCGGTGGGATTTATAGGCGAGGGGAAGGCATTCGAGGCAAAAATGGGTGGGTGTACCCAGCGGAATGTACCCAGAGTTGTCGCCAGATCATATTAACCCGTTCAAAACTAGACACTTGAATTTTCACTATATTTCGATAAGATTTCAGTGGATTTTTAAGACTAAGCCTTGTACTCAAACAGTCCAACCCAATGTGTCCCACTTGTGTCCACTGCCGATAAGTACTTACAGAGTAGTACTCCATATTTTAGTTTCGCAAAAATCAGGGGAAATTTTGTGATAGAAAATATTAGCAGAGGGAATTTAAGGCAAACAATGTGCCTGCATTTTGAAAAACTTGTACTTTTCAAAGGCCTAATTTGAGAAACTAATACTTTTCCAAGACCAATTTTGAGAAACTCATACCACTCCGTACTAGTGGTACTAGAACCGTGGGCGCGGCACAGGTAGAGAAAAGCGTGGCCGGCGGGGGTGGTGTGCGTGTGCGCGTGCGCGTGGCGCGGGTTGTGATGCGCGGCGTGTGGAGTGTGAAGGAGAGCTGGAGAGAAACCGCGTGGAGTGCCGCGCGGTGCCACGCACGCATATGCCTCTGGGCGGCGGCTGCTGCTGCTGCTGCGGCTGAAGCCGGCCGTTGCTACCGTGGGGCCCAGCTATCCTCCCTCTTGGCTGCCACATCGCCGCATACGCATGTGCCCTGTGCTCCTCCTCCACTCCTTGCAGTTTTGCACAGGAAGCCACGCCGTTTTATTTATTTTTATTTTTACCTGAGCACACAACACAAGGTGGGAGTACACAACTGTGGCATGTGTCGGTCAACTGGGCAGTCAACTCTTCTTGCGGCCCAAGCCATGCCACGCTGGTTACATTGGCTGGGTTTATTTCAGCCCAAAGTTTGGATTTTGGTTGAAATTGGAAATGATGTGACTGAAAAGTATAAACCCAGCCCAAAGTTTGGATTTTGGTTGAAATTGGAAATGATGTGACTGAAAAGTTGTGTGTATAACAGGTTGATGTGATAGAAAAGGACTGAAGTTTGGATCCAAACTTTAGATCTAAACACAACCATTGATTTTTTAGAACACGCTGGTTACATTGTTAATCATGTACTACTAGTAGTAATATTCAACAAATAATATATGTTCCATTAGAACTATACTCTAAAAAAAAACTCCTCTAAATTTGGTTAAGTTTATAGAGAAATATTAGTAACATCTATAATAAAAAAATAGTTTTACTGAATGTGACATTGGTTATAGTTTGATAAACATGTTTGTTTTGTGTTAGGGATATTATTATATTTTATTTATAATTTGATCAAACTTTAAAAGATTGACTTTGAAAAAAAAGTCAAATTGGATTATAATATAAAACGAAGGGAATAGTAGCCAATATTATATTATATAAGTCCACAACTACTACATATTTTATTTTAGGACAACTACTAAGTACATGTTCCTTTTCAAAGCTCTTTCAATAACACCATAGTTTGCATTTTCTCCAAAATAGACCATTATGTTATGCCATAATCCTTTCATTCCATAAAAAACAACGTAGGAAGTGTGATGTTTCATATCCAGATTTATTGTACTAGAAAACATCACATCATATCCTAGGTTGTATTTTTATGGAGCAAGGGGATTATGTATGTATGCCTATCAATCTATTTATTACGTTGTATAAAACATATACTCCCTCCGTCCCTAAATATAAGAGATTTTGGTTAAATGTGACATATCCTAATACTATATCCAGATTCGTAGTACTATGATACGTCATATCCAACAAAAATCTCTTATATTTAGAGACGGAGAGAATATATATATTAATTGGGCAATGCGAGAGAACTCCCACTTGAACTAGAAAGAGCTGACCTTTCTAGTACGTTGATTAAGGTAATGTTTTTTTCTTCAACTTCTCGTTTCCTATTAGTGCGCTTTTCAAACAGTAAAATGGTGCACTTTTTTTTAAAAAATAAATCTATATAGAAGTTGTTTTAAAAAAAATCAATAAATCCATTTTTATGTTTAAAATAGTCTCGTTTTATATGCGCTGAAAATCTCCCTCCAAACTAAAGGAACGAACGTAGCCTAAATAGATAGTATTATCGTATATGTTAGATAAAATGTGCAATTATAAATATGGAATCTTTTTATTTTTTTCCAGATATAATATTTATAAATTTGAGATGGGATAACTTGTGAAGCTATATTCATAGTTGACTTTTATGTTTTAGACTAAAGTGCACAGCAGGTTCTTAAACTTGTTCATATGTATTATCTAGGTTTTGAAGTCTCAAAATACATTTTCAGATTTTAAAACTTGTTAAAGTGTGTTATTTCATTCCTAAATAGCCACGATCACTCTAAGATCCTACATGGTGGTGCTTAAGTGACATACCACATGCATGCATGGATACTTATGTGGCTTGCCACAAGGATGTTCTGGACCCTTTTTTTCTTTTTATTTTCTTTCTTATTTCCCTTATCTTGTTTCCAATTTTTTTGCTCACATGATCCAGAGGACAGAAGAGAAGAGAAAGATGGGAAAAAAGAAAAAAGAAAAGAGTCAACGCCCGTGTGTCATGTCACGTTGTATTCTGGTGGTGTCATGGCGATTATCAAAGTCATTACTGTAGGATCCTAGTAGGGTATATTATCCTTGGAATGTCAAAAGTTTATTTTAGAAAGAACAATATGTTAGCTAGCAGACCTCATTCTTTTTATACTAGAAAAAAATACATATAAAAGCAAATATGAGAAGAAGGAAAAAAAAGCAACATGCACCGCCAGATCATCAAAAGAACGGTACTCTAGCCTTGATTAGTTCCAAACTTTTTCTTTAAACTTTTAACTTTTCATCACATTAAAACTTTCCTACATACATAACTTCTAATTTTTTCGTCACATCGTTCTATATTTATATTAATATTAATATATATATATATATATATTCATTAATATAATGTGAATGTTAGAAATGCTAGAATGCCTTACATCGTGAAACGGAGAGAGTAGTACGATGGAGGACGCGTCAGGCAGTAAAGTGTGAACACAGATTGATTGTGCAATGGGCGTCGACCCAGACGGCTTGATCACCGGGTCGTTGTTGCTTCAAGGGGAAGGGAAGAAAGTCGCGGCGGCGGCGGCGGTGGTGGTCGTGGGGTGGGTCAAGCAGCTGTCGCCTGTCAGTCAGAGAGGCAGGCGACAAACCGAGAAGCCGCGTTGTCAGAGGCTCGACCCGCTGCGGGCCCCACCCCACCGAGAAACCCCGTGATCGATCAACTAGCAACTAGCCTAAGATTGCGATTTTGCGATTGCGACAGTTTGGCTGCGCCTTCGTGCGGATGGCAGGTGGGACCCACGCGCCCCAGCCGCGGATTAGCCTGCTGGCCTCCACCTCGCCGCCCGGACCTCGCGGCCTCGCAACCGTCGGATCTTACGGATGGACGGACTAGATCGACCCGGCCACCGCTCTACCTCGACGGATTGCAATTGACTAGCACCGGATGACGCTGAGGCGGCTGCGGCTGGGCTTCATACTTTTGTATCTTCAGTTGTAGTACTATAGCAGAAAAGAAAGGGCCAAAGGGGTGCGTGGCGAACTAGCCAAACGTGCTTGCGCTTCTATCTGATTCCATCATAATACAGTCTTGTTAGCTTTCTCAGCCTATTTGAACTTGGATTAAGAATACATCTCCTAATCAATTTCTTCTTAAATCTCAAATTTCAACCGGAACCTCTCAAAAGTTCTTCTATTTGTGGTATAAAATTTTCGACCCAATCGATAAAATCTACAACTCATAACACTTTCAACTCGACGTCGAAAACTTTCAATTCATACTTTAGAAATTTTCAACTATATACTGAAACTTTATATCCGATTTTTTGAAAAGTTTCAAATCATAACCTCAAAAGTTTGAACTTACATAACAAACTTCCAAATTTAGAAAACTCAAATTTTCAGCCGAGGGGAGCTCACTTATATCCTATTCCTGTAGCTTTCCCCACAACACTGATATCTCCCTGGGAGGAGAAAGAAGGAGAATCGAGACTCCCCAAGGAAGAAGAGACATATGTGTCTAGGACAGTGAAGGCTCACATGCTGCGCCGTGTGGAAGTTGATAGCAAGGTGCCAAGGTCCGTTCAACGCCATCGATGTCTCGCCAAGGATGAGAAGGAAGGGGAACCTAGAATTGCTTAAGAGGAAGAAAAGGGGCATGGTGTGCAAGGTGCTGGGGGAGGAGGAAGAAATGAACCTCGCTTGGTAGTGTCGAGGGGAGCTAGGAGTGGCATCTCGCCTATGGTGGAACGAAACATATCAAGGTTGGGGAGCAAAACCAAGGGAATCGGATGGAGGGGTAACCGAGTGAACGGATAAGTGGATAAAGTGTTCGCTAGTTTGGTTGCTAGCCTATGTGCGCCAAAATAGGAATCTAGAAAATAAATTCATTTTACTCCTCCTAACTATTTAGCTGGAGATTTTAACCTGTAATTTTTTTTGTTCATTTCGCACACTAAACTATAAAAAACACTCCATCTTACGTCATATAAAAGGGATCCATCTTACTCCCTAACAATATTTAATGCCCCGTTCGTTTCTTCTGTAGGGGTAGGATAAAAATTTGGATTCTTATGGCACGCTTTTCAAACTGCTAAACGGTGCGTTTCGTGCGAAAACTTTCTGTATGAAAGTTGCTCTAAAATATCATATTAATCCATTTTTCAAGTTTTTAATAATTAAAACTTAATTAATCACATGTTATTACCACATCATTTTGCGTGAAACACTTAATCTTTATCTTTAGGAGATTCAAACATCTGTGTCTATGTGTATGTCATATTTTGCTCCGAAATTTGATGGGTTAGTAGATGCATTATAACATATACCTCTTAACATTTTTGAGAATTTCTATTATTGTCGTTTGCATAGGTTGAAAGCACATAGGCTGATTTTAATATCAAGGTTTTAAATTTAAAGTAAATAGAAATAGAAATATTTGGGAACTTTGATAGGGTGTCATTTATGTCTTAAAAATTTTAGCTTAAAATAGGACTGATACAAAGAGAAACAAAAGGAGATAAATAATATTTAGTACTAAAGTGAACTATTTTTAGTAGTTAAGGGTAAAATTAGAAAAAAAATATTTTAGGGGATAATTAAATGGACTTTTTTTTGGTTGTACGTATATATACATGTATGTACATATTGAGTACAAATAGGACCATTAGTAATACTATATCTGTCCTCAAATAAATTCATCTTTAGCCATTGGAACACAAATTAATGTGGAGTAAAAAGACCAAAGTATCCTCAATTAATAGAAAATTATAGCATTGATGGGTAGCTAAGGGTATTGAACGAGTAAAATCGATTTGCGGACTGCACACACATATAGATAAAGAAATGTATTTATTTTGGGATAAATAGTAGAGGTTAAAGATAAACTAGTTTGGGGACGGAGGGATTTAAAAACCTTAGCTTTGCTTTTCTCTATACACATCAGGTAAGTAGACAACTTATCCTATATGCACAAGTTTACAGTACACACTCCGTATACACCAACTAACAAATTTCACTAAAAATTCAAAACAAACAACTATGCGTTACTTCCAATAGTATTACACCTACATACATATCATCTTAAAATTCATTACATTTTATATTTTAAAAAAATACAAAATCCTTACACATATGTACTCTTAAAACTGTTGGTCTGTTGGTTTTTTTTGTTTTATAGCTAAAATATAATAAATTTGAAGTTGATACTTTATATATGCAATACTATTATATTTATGTTTTTTTTAAAAAAATTAGTGATATTTGTTAGCTGGTGTGAATGGAGTGTACAGCGTAAGCTTATATATGTAGGATACGTACCAAGATATGTCCCGGTCATTTATATATAACACAAAATAAATAATTGATGCCTATTTGGCATGCATGCTTAACACGTGACAACGCTAATTGACCATAGAACCTAACAGTAATATAACAAATGACCACAAACCACATTCACCTTAAAATAAACGTTATCAAACTATAAATATCCATGTGTTCTAGGCATGCAAACCCATCGTCAATTAATATTGCTTTGGTACGAGATAGATACCACCAACGCTCGTGCTACTTATAAATGATCTAAACATAGTGTTCAAGTCATTAGTATATGCTTAATTCAAGTATATAATACACTAAATATATAAAAGGACAAATATTAAAGAGTAAAGTATGTTCAACCTCGAGAAAACGTACTAGCTTCAACATCGTTCACGTCATGCATCAAGATCGATTTCAAAGTGATCATTTTCACAAGAGAACACAGCTTAGCGTTCTCTCAGAGTCATCGTCCTCGTGGCCGTGCGTACATGGAGCACCACAGCCTCCTCGTTGTCGTCCTCGTCCGCGCGGCCGTGGCGCACAAGCACCTCATCGTCGTTGTCCTCCTCACTGTCGTGGTGCGTGGTGCAGCGGAGCGGCACGCCGGCACCCCTCGACATTCTTTTCTCCAACAAAAGTTAGTTAAAATTTTAGATACTCGTAGCACACTTTTTAAACTGCTAAATGGTATGTTTCATGCGAAAACTTTCTATATCAAAGTTGCTCTAAAATATCAAATTAATCTATTTTTCAAGTTTGTAATAATTAAAACTCAATCAATCATATGTTAATATCACCTCGTTTTACGTAAAACATTTAATATTCATCTTTATATTCATTTTCAGAAGAAAAAAACACCACCATAGTCGTTGAGTCTCCATCGACCTCGTTGTCGCTGTTCTCGAGCACACGCCCCGTCCTTGCTGAGCACGAGCGCGGGAAGCGGGCAGATCGGCGAACCCGCCGGGTTATCCGTTTATCGCGGACCTGTTCGCTTGCATTTGTATCTAAGCTTGACAATTAACGGAGAGAAAAAAAAGGAAAAAGAAGGGAACATAAGGAAGGAAGGAGGAAAGAAAAGAATACGATGATGATGGAATAATTTTAATTTTATAAAATTTCAGAAGCATTAGACCTATATTGTAAAGAGTAATGATGAATTTTTAAAATAGAAAGTGTGTAATGATATAGATTAAATTTATCCTAGTAATTAACCGTATGTGGGACCATTCAGGCATGTGGATATGTGGTCGATCGACCGACGGTCGGCGACACGCTAACGTTGACCGATCGGATATTCGGATTACGAGTAGCCCTATGAAGTCTGAACTTATTATTATATAAACTTCGTTAATTTAATAACTAATTAGTTGCTTAAATGTATTAATAAATTAATCGACGATATATAGGGCCGTACACATATGCATGCAGCACGCGGACTACGTACAGTGTTCCGTGTGTACCTGACCACCTACAGTAACAGTGAAGAATATAATAAAAATTCTGGGAGTACTCGTGGCAAGCTGCTACGATATTATACTTTGAAAACATGTAGGAGTAGGTGTTGAGTAAAACACGAGACCTGGAAGATCTGCTTAACTCCAGTGCAGGACTAAAACTCGTCTTCGGATATGCTAGCGTACCAGTTAATTTGATCCTGCAATTAACAAGAAACAAAGACAAAGAAACCGCGGTTAAACCTATAAATGATAGCCAATCGGCTAAGTGCCGATGACATATCATTTATCTTTGAACCGATGTCATATATGTATCGATCGGCAGTCATGAATAAATAAGAATGAGCTAAATATATACCACTTAGATCGAAATATATATTAATAATGGGACTATATAAATTCATAGCATAGCTGATCAGATAGATCTAGCATGTATCGGCTAATACTCCGATACCACTCTATATTAAGATATTAAAGCAAGCAGAATATATCAAACAAAGGCCTAATACACTTAAGTGCAACGAGATCTTAATATAAAGGGCAGATTTAACATGTCTATGAAGCATATAGAATAAATATAGTTAAATCAGGTAAGATTGGCTGAAACCCCGATACTACCCTAATCGTCAACCAAGAAGCAGGCTAGAGATTGAGATTCTAATCACGACTTATAAGATCAAACCCAACTGATACAGCTATAAGTATGAAAAGAAGGACAATGTCTAGACAATCAAGCTATTGGAAGTTTCATAGAGTGGTGGATACCCTATATAATCTAAGTCAACATCGATATCTAACCTAATCGGCTGCCTTCTACTGACAGATGTTAGCCGATTGTGGGTTAGATAGCGATATTGCTAGAGATTATGTAAGATATATGATAACTCGACGAATTACATAAACAACATTAGAGTATCATAAAGATGGAATCACTAATCCTGAGAACGCAAGCCGCCATAACAAGTTTTACCTCTTGTTGAAGATCGAAACCGATGCAGCTCAACCCAAAAGCAAGAACTCGTCGAAAAAAACGAAAGTAAAAAGGGTGGCGATGCGCCGAGATTGTATTGAACGTGTGTTGCTTTGATTACATGGGGCTCGGGGTCTATTTATACCTGAGAATTACAAAACATGTCCATATCTGTGACATCTCGGCCTAGGGCTTAATAGGATTAATAGAATACTCATATCAATAAGTTGCAACTTCTTTTCCGGAAACCGATCTCCAAAGAACAACAGGGTTAAGCGTGCTTGGCCTGGAGCAATTTGGGATGGGTGACCGACCGGGAAATTCTTCCAGGTTGCGCACTTTTGAAGACAAAGTGTGCAGAAAAGACTTGTGTTGGTCTGTGAGGGCAGTTTATGACCTATGAAAGCTGCCAGATGTAAGCGGGCCTGGCTCTGTGAGGGCAGTTTATGACCTATGAAAGCTGCCAGATGTAAGCGGGCCTGGCTCAGTTGCGCGGGCATGGTGCGCATGGCTGGTGTGGACCGGGAGCGGTCACACAGTATGGCACATGCGCTGGCACTGGACATACGGACATGGCCAAGAGGTGCGGTTTCACGGGCGCGTGTCGCAGTTGCGCGGGCATGGTGCGCGGACACACGGACGTGGCCAAGAGGTGGACGTTCCTGGCCTGGGGTTGATCGACGAGGACGTCGATCCCCTAATAAGGGGATGAGGGTGTGATATTCCGGCCTAGGGCTTAATAGGATTAATAGATCGCCTAAGGTGCCGATTCTCTGTCCCTTCCGGCTTTTCGAAGTCTGCTTGCTCTGGTGACAAAATCAACTTAGCCGATTCTTCTTCAACTTCATCGACATCGGCTTGCTTGTTAACCGATGCGGTCACAACACTTTTTCCTTTAGCCAACCTCTTCGCTTCATCGGTTGCGGCTTCATCGGCTGCAGGAACTTGATTCTTAACATGCCACTCCTGCCTCGGCTTTGTCTTCTTCAGCCGATGATTGATTTCTTGCTCAACCTCCTGAAATCGCTCTCTGTTCCTCAACGTCTGAACCAGTGGAGGAGTGATCCTCTGGAGCGGGAGATCGTGAGACCCTCTTTTTTTAGTTCGGCCAAGGGAAAAGGCTCGCCTCATGAAATCACGTATCCGCCCCCTAGATTATCAGCTAGTATGCACGCAGCAAGATTATACAGGTTCGGGCCACTTAGGAGCGTAATACCCTACTCCTGTGTGTGTGGGATTTAGATCAAAGTTACAAAGGTCCCTTCGTTCTGGAGATGGCTTTTGCTTCCCTTCTCCTAGAGCTCAGGGTTCCTCAGAGTCGTCCTCTTTCTCGGCGGGCAAGGTCCTCCTTTTATACCTCAAGGGGATACCACATGCACCGCCTCTACCTACTCTTCTCTCGGGTGGGGGCCCACCCTATCTTGACCGGATCTCGACCCGTGCCTTCGACTGGAAGCTAAGCCACGATTTGTCCTTGAGTGGGGCCCAGCGCCGTCCCTTGCCTGACACGGGGGACACCCCTGTCAATCTCCCATTAATGGATGAAGAATTGTGGTGGCCGTCCTCTGACGGGGAGGATCTCGAATGACCCTCCCGATGGGACGGGTCATACCTGCCTCCACTCCACCGGAGGCAGATGCGACGTGGGGGCACAGCTGTCTGTCCAGTCATATGTGACTGGTTACAGGCCGGTCACAGACCGGTCATTCCTGTCCGCCGCGCGCCAGTCGCGCACGCCGCACGTCTGCCCCTACCGCATTGAATGCGGTAGGGGGTAGTTGGGGCGCTGTGTTCATTAAAGGAGGCTCGGCTTGGGCTCCCGCTCGCTCCCCCCGCCAGATGGCGGACAGGCGGTGGCCTCGGGGCAAAACGGCGCGAGGGCCCGAGGGGCATGACGTGGCACCTCGAGGCCTCAGGACAAAACGACGCGAGGGCCCGAGGGGGCAAGGCATGGCACCCCGAGGCCCCCCGACCGCTCCTACGACCCGCGGGGTACGGGGGTAGGGCCAGGCTGTAGGTCATGCGCCAGGATGAAAAGGTAAATTCCCCTCATTCCATATACCCCTGGGCCCACTTCACCGACAGTAGCCCCCGGCACCGCGTCGGATGTTGGCCTCCTGAGGTTGGTCTGACGTGGCGCCTCTTGACCTCCCAAGCTGGGGTTGTGGGCCCGGCGGAGAATCTAAACGGACGCTGCCGAGCGGCCAGATTGGTGTGCTGATAATAACGACGATTTGACCGCCACTAACTGCATTGATGATGGAGGCGCTTTAGGCACGGAAATCGGGGGGTCGGCTGGACCACACCTCGATCTCCTCGTCCGCCATATATGCGGCGATACTGATGGCGGCCCGCCTAGTCTGCGCCTGTGAATATCGCACGCCCTACGCCGAGTGCGCCGCTGACAGGCGCACTAATTGCGGAGCGCGAATTCAGCGAGCGACGTGATGAGTGGTTGCGGGAAACGATGAGGCAACTGCAGGCGCAAGAATCATGGGGGCAACCGTGAGGGCGTGAAACGAGGAGGCAGGCGCAGACGAGGCAGGGATAAAAGGATACGGAGGCGGGGACTTCGCCTCCTATCTTTCGTCGACTGCTCACCCGCACTCTCGCTCCCTAAGCCCTTACAGTCTCGCCACTCCACGCTACTCCACACACCAAGCCCCTCGTCGTTTCACCGCCAGTCATCATGGCCCAAGATGTTGGCAACGTTGTGCTTCCGTCATCGCGCATCACGGTGGATAGGCACCGTAGCCTCCCCCGCAAGATCATGCCGGAGGGGACCGTCGTGAGGGCGGGGGAGTCGCGACCGCGACCGCGGTACCCAGAGCGATCCGTGCACCTCCTGTCCTTCGCCATGGCGTGGTTGGTCCCGCCATTCTCCAGGTTCTTCCACGAGGTTTTGGATTTCTATGAGATCCACGCCTTGCATCTCGCACCCAACGCCGTAATGACGCTGGCCATCTTCGCGCATCTGTGCGAGATGTTCGTTGGGGTACGGCCGACGATGCGACTGTTCCAGTTCTTCTTTGTTCCGCAGCTGCTGCAAGGTGTGGTGGTGGGGGGATGCTACTTCCAGCCTCGGCCCGGCACGGCGGGGCAATACATTGAGAGTCATCTCCGCAAGAAGTGGGAGGACTGGAAGAAGGACCGGTTCTACACCGCGCTGCCGGACCACCCACGACTTCGACTCCCCGCCGGCCCTCCGGAACGATCCGCCACATGGTTGGCGGCTTCGGAACTGGGCGAGGAGTACGACGCCGTGCGGGACCGCCTCAGGGGCCTGCGAAGCCAGGGCCTTACAGGGGCAATGGTCTTCGGTGATTTCTTCCACCGCCGCATTGCACCTCTCCAAGAGCGGTCCCGCGAGGCGTGGAAGTATACTGGACCCAACAATCCCATGCGCACTCATGTGGGCGAGCGTTGGGACTGGGGCGAGGAGGACGTGAAGACGGTGATTCGGCGGGTGCTAGGTCTGGGTCCGCCGAGCAAACATTGATTCCAGACGGAATCCTTCCCCTCTGCAGCGACCGCGACCGGGAGAGAATCCTATCGGTAATGTCGGCCGTTGGCGCCGGCGGGGATCGGTCCCGTCGGAGCGGCGCAGGTGGGGGTGCCGTTGGTGCGGGCAGCAGCGGCGCAACCGCAGGCGGGAGTCGGGCCAGCGGCCCCGGCGGGGGTGGCAGCTCCAGGGCACCCGGCCCGAGCCGCGGGCCAGGGGGAGATTCGGCCAGTGACCCGAGAGGGAAGCGAAAAATGACCAAATCCCGACCGCCCTCTCCCCCGCGCGGAGGGGGCGCCGAACGCACGGCGGACCGACCACCGGTGGGGCGCAAGCGCCCTGTCGCATCCAAAGTTGGACGGAAGAAGAAGCGGCTCCGGAAGATAGGCCAGACAGAGCCGTGCAGGGGGAGCTTTATCGAGCCCCCAAAGTGGACCTTCAACCGCCCCCCTTGGTACGATTGCCGGCATCCGCCTCGATGCTCTTTACTCATCTTGGCCCCTTGTTGCTTCTTCTTCTTTTCCTTTGTTAACGCGATTAGGGATCTTCTGCAGCGAGATTCCTTCCCGGGGGGTGTCGGCGTCCGACCCCTTGCAGGGGTCAAAGTCCGAGCGACCGGAGTGGCCCGGGCTCGGCTGATCCGGCGCCGCGGGGCCTTCGCGGCCTTCCGGCGGGGCCCACGGGCCGCACCGCGGGTCTGGCTCCGAGTCTACCTTAGCCGGAGCACGAGCTGCCGCAGGCGATAGCGGTGGCGACGTCCCCCCCGGGGGCAGCCCCGAGGGACAGACCCGCGCGGAGCGCCTCCCTGGAGAGGGGGCTGAGGGGGGTCACGGCCCGAGAGTCGAGGCTGGAGGCAGCCTTGAGCCCGAGGCCGAGGCCGAAGCTGGGGGCGGGCCCGAGCCCGAGGCCGAGGCCGAGTCTGCTCAAGGGCTCGAAACAAGAGGTGAGAGGGACAGCCGCTCCCCCTTGCATTTGGGGCGCCCTCGGGGCTGGCCACGGGGGAGGGGGGTTGAGAGTAGCCCCTAGTCCCGCGGGGGATCCAGTTGCACCCCGTCGTCCCGGGGGCGGACCGCAACCTTCTCTTCTCTGGCTCCGGCAAGCATGGAGCCACTCCTGCAGGTGCTCGCCGCCGCCGATTCCACCGTCCGGGAGGGGCTCAACTCCCAAGTTCAAGCCCTGGCGGAGGAGCGGGCGGCCGTGGAGGCGGAGTGGGCACAGCTCGCGGCGGACCGCGCGCGGGTTGACGAGGGGCGCCGCGCCGTGGATGTCATGGTGGAAGTGGGGCGAAAGATGCGCCAAGCCCAACTGGCAGAGATCCAGGCGCGCGAGGAAGCACTGGACTCTGTCATGCGGGAGACGGAGGAAGAGCGGCAGGCGGCACTGATCGCCTCAAGGGTCCTGGACGACATCCGCCTGCAGTACGAGGCCCATGCCGAGGACCTAGCGAAGAGGGCCAAAAACGCCCGCGGTGTCCTTGAGGCGGCTGCCGCCCAAGAGCGGCGGGCATCGGAGGCCGACGCCTCGCTGTGGGTTCGGACGGCGGCGCTCGAGGCCGAATGCAAGGTCTTGGACGAGCGCACCCGTTCTGCGCAAGAGTTTGAGGCCACGATTCATTGGCGAATCGAGGTTGTCGACTCGAAACAGCGCGAGCAGGACGCGCGCAGCCGCGAGCAGGACGCGCGCAGCCGGGAGCAGGCGCAGCGAGCCCGGGAGCTGGAGGGGCTGGCTCGGGCGCTGGAGGAGCGAGCGCGTATGCTAGACCAGCGGGAGTCCACCTTGGCCACCCACGAGAGGGCGGCGGTGGAGGCGGAGACCTCCCTTCGTCTCCACGAGGAGGTCGTAGCTGAGCGCGACCGGACCACCCTTGCCGCGAAGGCTTCGGCGGCCCATCGCTCGGAGGAGCTAAGGCTCCGGGAAGAGGCGTGCTGGGAACGGGACTCTGCGCTCGCCGAACGCGAGGCCGAGGTGAGCCGCGGTGAGGTGGCATTGCGCCGTCTAGGCAAGCAACTCGCGAAACGCGAGGAGGCTGTCGCTGGGCGCAAGGCCCGGCATTTGGAGAGCGTTCGAGCCGAGCGCGCGGGCGTTGGCGGCAAGGGCTTCTGAGCTGGAGGCCCGGGAGAAGGTCTTGGCAGCGGGCGGCCAACCCGGCGGCGCGAAGTTGGCAAGCCAGCTTGCCGCGGCTCAGAGCGCTCTTGCTGACCTAGGGCGCCTGGTGCAAGATTAAGCTGGGGAGATCGCGGCCCTTCGCCTTACCAATGAGATCGGTCCCGGGCAACTCTCCGATGCCGTCGCCCGGCTGGAGCGCGCAGGGCGCCGAGTGGGCATCTCCGTACGCCAGGACAGGAAGCTCCCGCCCACTCAGCCGGCACTCGCGCTCCGGCTGGATGGGCTGGCAGCTGACCTGGAGAGGCTGGAGGAAGAGGTCGGCGAGACCATCAAGTCGTCGTCGGCTTCGTTGGCGCGGGCTACGGTGGAATTAGTCCTCGCTAGCTACCAAGCCCGCGACCCCGACTTCGCCCCATGGCGCGCGCTCAAGGAATTCCCCCCGGGAACCGAGGCCGTGGCTCGGGAGCAAGTCCGGGAGGCGGCCAACGCGATCGTCTCTAACTTCGAGGGGTCGGCCCCTCGGTTCACCTCCGGGCTTGCCTCGGACGAGGAGAGCGGGAGCGAAGACGGGGGGAGCGGGAGTGGAGACGGTGGTGACAACGTTGGTGGCGAGGATTGGGACGACATGGTCAGCGGCGCCGGCCTCGGGAGCTTGGGCACTCCGTGATTATCCCCGCTTTTAACTTCCTTTTGTTATGTGCCTGCATCAGACACCTCTTATCTTTACGCCATCGTGCCTTCTTACCTGTAAATAAAGCTCTTTCTTCACATTTTCTACCCTTTCGCTTTCTCCATTAAATGCCTGCGGCACAGAAAGAAGAAAAACCAGAGCAAAAATATTCAATTAAATTCCCTATGATTGAATAGCCGTTTTTACCCCTTCCCCTCCCCCTCGGGCTCGTCCTTGCGAAAAGGTAAACTCGCGCTCGGCCCGTGGAACCTAAATGGTAAGGGGCGAGGCTATCGCCCCGAGGGAGCCGCCCGGCGGGTCTGGCCAGACCGAGGCTACGACGACCGGGGGTCGGGGACGGCCGTGTGTAGGCCCTTTCGAGCTCCCGGGGTTCGCCGCAGCCCGGGGCGCTGCCCGCGCTCGGGCTCCCTTTCGGCGGTTTTCAGGTCGCCCAACGCCACTTAGGGTTCGGAGCAAGCGCGAATTATTCTTTGAACCAGGACGAGCCAGAGGAAAGGTTAGAAAAAAGGGTGCGTAGCGGCGTCCACCGAATTTATTGCTTGGAAAGGGAAAAAGATACAAAGTACTGCACAGTGGTAGCCCCTGGCCAAGTCCGCGCAAGTCGAAGGGTTGTGCGGGACTTGGCCTGAGCTCCTGGAAAGCAAACAAGAAATGCGACGCTATGGATAGAAGCGGTGGAGGTGTTCGATATTCCATGGATTAGGCAGCTCCGTGCCGTCGTTCGTGGCTAACCGAACAGAGCCTGGCCAGGGAACCCCGATCACTTTGTATGGCCCTTCCCACATTGGTGAGAGGTTGCTCAGCCCCAAGCGCGACTGCACGCGGCGTAGGACGAGGTCGCCAACTTGTAGTGATCGGGCCCGGACATGGCGCTGGTGATAGCGCCGCAGGCTTTGCTGATAACGCGCCGCCCGCAGGGCCGTGCGCCTCCTCCTTTCTTCCAAGTAGTCAAGATCATCGTGGCGGAGGACATCCTGAGTGGCCTCATTGTACAGCGCGACACGAGGCGAACCCAGGGAAAGTTTCGATGGCAGGACCGCCTCGGTGCCATACACCACGAAAAAAGGGGGTTTCTCCTGTGGCGCGACTTGGAGTTGTCCTGTTTGCCCAGAGCACGGCGGGCAACTCTTCAAGCCACGAATCTCCGTGCTTCTTCAGGACGTTGTATGTCTTAGTCTTGAGGCCCTTGAGGATTTCTGCGTTGGCTCGCTCAACTTGGCCGTTACTCTTGGGGTGGGCGGGCGAGGCGAAGCATAGCTTGATACCCATGTCGTCGCAATAGTCGCCAAATAGTTCACTGGTGAACTGGGTGCCATTATCCGTAATGATACGGTTGGGCACCCCGAACCGGGATGTGATGCCCCTGATGAACTTGAGGGCGGAATACTTGTCGATTTTGATGACCGGGTAAGCCTCGGGCCACTTGGTGAATTTGTCGATGGCGACATACAGGTGCTGATACCCGCCTCGAGCCGCTTTGAACGGCCCAAGGATGTCTAGCCCCCAGACTGCGAAGGGCCAAGAGAGCGGGATGACCTGTATGGCCTGGGCCGGCTGGTGGGTTTGCTTGGCGTGGAACTGGCACTCCTTGCACCGCTGGACCCATTCCTGTGCATCTTGCAACGCGGTCGGCCAGTAAAAACCTTGCCGGAAGGCTTTACCGACCAAGGTGCGTGAGGCGGAATGCGCCCCACACTCACCCTCATGGGTGTCGGCAATGAGCTCGACGCCCTGTTCCCGAGAGATACACTTCAAGAGCATCCCGTTGGTGGCGCGTCGGTTGAGGGTCTCCTCTACGAGTACATACCGCTTAGAGATGCGTGCAAGCTTCTCAGCTTCTGTGCGATCCTTGGGAAGAGTATTATTGTCGAGGTACGCCCGGATGTCAGTCATCCAGGCGATGTGACGAGGGGGGTCGGGCTCGACCCCCTCGGGCCCCGAGGCCCGCGGGTTATCGGGGCTCGGGGCGGAGGTTGTGGCGCCGGGGTCCTTCGGGGGGCCCAAATGTGCCGACGGCCGCGCGAGCCTTTCCTCGAAGGTCCCCGGGGGGAGTGGGGCTCGCGCCAACGCAATACGCGACAACTCATCGGCGGCTGCGTTGTCGCATCGGGGCACGTGCCGGAGCTCGAGTCCGTCGAAGTGGCGCTCCATACGCCGCACTTCACGTACGTATGCCTCCATTTGCGGGTCGGTGCACTGGTATTTCTTGGAGACCTGATTCACTACCAACTGGGAATCGCCAAAGACTAGGAGGCGGCGGATGCCCATTCCGACTGCCGCCCTCAACCCTGCTCGTGGCTCAAAAATTGAGCCGAACGACGTACTTGAGGACATCCCTGGTTGGTGAAGTTAGTATGACTCCAGCCCCCGCATCATGAAGGTTGAGGGAGCCATCGAAGTGCATAACCCAGTGCCTGGCGTGAATGTCAGTGCTCGGGTCTTTACCGTCTCCGGGGAGGGAGGGGAGATCGGATGGGAGAGGGTCATCCACTGGCGTCCATTCTGCGATGAAGTCAGCCAGGACCTGGCTTTTGATCGTGTGCCAAAGTTGGAAGTGCAGGTCGAATTCAGCAAGCTCGATGGCCCACTTCACTACCCGACCGGTGCCCTCTCAGCTATGTAATATCTTGCCAAGAGGGTAAGACGTTATGATGGAAACCCGATGCGCTTGGAAGTAATGGCGCAATTTCCTTGAGGCCATCAAGACTGCATAAAGCATCTTCTGTGCCTGTGGGTATCGGGTTTTCGCGTCTTGGAGTGCCTCACTGACAAAGTAGACGGGCCGCTGCACCTTTCGGTGGGGCCGGTCCGTGGTGTCAGGGGCAACTGGTCCGGGGCACTTGCGCTCGGGAGCCCCAGGGGGATCTCGGACCATGTCGCGATTGTAGGCCTCGGGGGCGCCTGCCAGAGCCTCTCCTCTTCCCGCGGGGGCCTCGGGGCCCTCCGAGGGGTTGTAGGCCTCGGGGGCGCCTGCCAGAGCCTCTCCTCTTCCCACGGGGGCCTCGGGGCCCTCCGAGGGGTTGTAGGCCTCGGGGGCGCCTGCCGGAGCCTCTCCACTTCCCACGGGGGCCTAGGGGCCCTCCGAGGGGTTGGGGGCTTCGGACATCGGGCCTTGGGGGGACGAGGGGCCATCACCAGTTGAGGGGGCCCCTGGTCTACTCTCGTCGTGTTCGACTACTAGGGCGGCACTCACCGCGTGGGGGGTCGCAGCCAAGTAGAGCAGCAACGGCTCCTCTGGTCCTGGGGCTACTAGGATGGGGGGAGGTGAGGTAAGCTTTCAGCTGATTAAGAGCTTGCTCTGCTTCCTCCATCCATACAAACGGCCCGGGGCGCTTGAGGAGCTTGAATAGGGGTAGCGCCCTCTCTCCCAGCCTCGATATGAATCGACTTAGGGCGGCCATGCATCCAGTGACGCACTGCACATCCCTGAGCTTGCTGGGGGGGGGGGGCGCATCCTCTCTATCGTGCGTATTTTCTCGGGATTAGCTTTTATGCCTCGGGAGGAGACTAGAAAACCAAGGAGTTTGCCCGCCGGCACACCGAACACACACTTGTCGGGGTTCAGTTTCATGCGCGTGGACCTAAGACTATCAAAAGTCTCGGCCAAATCATGCAACAACGTATCCTGGTGGCGCGTCTTTACCACCAGGTCATCAACATATGCCTCTACATTGTGCCCTATCTGATTACTCAAAGTAATACGAGTCATGCACTGAAAGGTAGGGCCTGCATTTTTTAAACCAAAAGGCATAGTTGTATAACAAAAGGTGCCCACAGGGGTGATGAAAGCAGTTTTTTCCTCATTTTCCCTAGCCATGCGGATCTGGTGATACCCAGAGTAGGCATCTAGAAAACACAAAAGGTCGCACCCCGCAGTGGAGTCGACTATCTGATCTGATCTATGCGTGGCAAAGGGAAAGGATCCTTGGGGCATTCCTTATTGAGGTCTGTGTAGTCGACGCACATCCGGAGTTTGCCGTTGGCCTTCGGAACAACCACCGGGTTTGCCAGCCACTCCAGATGGATCACCTCATGGATGAAGCCAGCCTCCAGGAGCCGTGCCACCTCCTCTCGGATGAAGGCTTGCCACTCCGGGGCTTGACGCCGCACTTTCTACCGGACGGGCCGCGCATCCGGCCGCACGGTGAGGCGGTGCTCGATCACCTCCCTGGGGACCCCGGGCATGTCCGACGGCTTCCATGCGAAGACGTCGGAGTTTGCCCGCAGGAAGGAGATGAGCGCGTTTTCCTATGCGGCGTCCAAGGTCCCGCCAATTTTGGCGGTCTTGGACGGAGCATCGCCAAGGGGGATTTCCTTGACAGGTACCTTGTCAGCCGAGGCGAGGCGCTTCTTGGAGGCGCGGGACGCGGGGGCCTCCGGGGCCTGCTGCCCCGTGGCCACCGCCAGGTTGTCGGCGCGCAGCTCCGCGCAGGCGAGGGCGACCTTGACATCACCAAAGACTGTGATGGGACCACTAGGGCCCGGCATCTTCATCTGGAGGTAGGCGTAGTGGGTGGCAGCCATGAACTTTACCAACGCCGGCCTGCCCAGGACCGCGTTGTAGGCAGATTGAGGTCCGCCACGTCGAAGTCGATCCGCTCGGTGCGGAAGTTGGTGGAGTCGCCGAAGGTTACCGGGAGGTCAATGTGGCCGAGAGGCCACGTGTGCCCTGGGGTCACGTCGATGATCGGCAAGGATGGCTGGAGCTTCAACCCCGGGGCCTTGAGCGTGTCGAAGGCGGCCGGGGAGATGATGCTCAAGTTGGCCCCCCTCGACCAGGACTCGCTTCATTTTGACGTTGTGGATGGTCGGGGAGACCACAAGAGCCAACTTCCCACCCCGAGCGAGCACCGTCGGATGGTCGCTCTGATCAAAGGTGAGCTTCACCTCCGACCAACGCACCTTCCGTGCCGCCTTGTGAGTCGGGACGGCGGCCCGAAGCTCACGCCTCATGGCCGACCGGGAAATTCTTCCCAGGTGCGCACGAGTGAAGACAAAGTATGCAGAAAAGACTTGTGTTGGTCTGTGAGGGCAGTCTATGACCTATGAATGCTGCCAGATGTAAGCGGGCCCGGCCTGGGAGAGGCGGGACGTTACAAAGTGGTATCAGAGCCGACTCTCGCGGTTTCATGGGCGCGTGTGTCACAGTTGCGCAGGCATGGTGCGCATGGCTGGTGTGGACCGGGAGCGGTCACACAGCATGGCACATGCACTGGCACTGAACATACAGACGTGGCCAAGAGGTGACGTTCCTGGCCTGGGGTTGATCGACGAGGACGTTGATCCCCTAAGGGGATGAGGATGTGACATCCCGGCCTAGGGCTTAATAGGATTAATAGATCCCCTACGGTGCCGATTCTCTGTCCCTTCCGGCTTTTCGAAGACTGCTTGCTCTGGTGACAAAATCAACTTAGCCGATTCTTCTTCAACTTCATCGACATCGGCTTGCTTGTTAACCGATGTGGTCACAACACCTTTTCCTTTAGCCAACCTCTTCGCTTCATCGGTTGCAGCTTCATCGGCTGCAGGAACTTGATTCTTAACATGCCACTCCTGCCTCGGCTTTGTCTTTTTCAGCCGATGATTGATTTATTGCTCAATCTCCTGAAATCGCTCTCTGTTCCTCAACCTCTGAACCAGTGGAGGAGTGATCGTCTCGAGCGGGAGATCGTGAGACCCCCCTTTTTTAGTTCGGCCAGGGGAAAAGGCTCGCCTCTGGAAATCATGTATCCGCCCCCTAGATTATTAGCTAGTATGCACGCAGCAAGATTATACAGGTTCGGCCGCTTAGGAGCGTAATACCCTACTCCTGTGTGTGTGGGATTTAGATCAAAGTTACAAAGGTCCCTTCATTCTGGAGATGGTTTTTGCTTCCCTTCTCCTAGAGCTCAAGGTTCCTCAGAGTCGTCCTCTTTCTCGGCGGGCAAGGTCCTCCTTTTATACCTCAAGGGGATACCACATGCACCGCCTCTACCTACTCTTCTCTCGGGTGGGGGCCCACCCTATCTTGACCGGATCTCGACCCGTGCCTTCGCTTGGAAGCTAAGCCACGATTTGTCCTTGAGTGGGGCCCAGCGCCGTCCCTTGCCTGACACGGGGGACACCCCTGTCAATCTCCCATTAATGGATGAAGAATTGTGGTGGCCGTCCTCTGACGGGGAGGATCTAGAATGACCCTCCCGATGGGACGGGTCATACCTGCCTCCACTCCGCTGGAGGCAGATGCGACGTGGGGGCACAACTGTCCGTCCAGTCATATGTGACTGATGACAGGCCGGTCATAGACCAGTCATTCCTGTCCGCCGCGCGCTAGTCGCGCACGCCGCACGTCTGCCCCTACCGCATTGAATGCGGCACGGGGTAGTTGTGGCGCTGCGTTCATGAAAGGAGGCTCGGCTTGGGCTCCCGCTCGCTCCCCCCACCAGATGGCGGACAGGCGGGGGCCTCGGGGCAAAACGGCGCGAGGGCCCGAGGGGCATGACGTGGCACCCCGAGGTCTCGGGGCAAAACGGCGCGAGGGCCCGAGGGGGCACGACATGGCACCCCGAGGCCCCCCGACCGCTCCTACGACCCGCAGGGTACGGGGGTAGGGCCAGGCTGTAGGTCATGCGCCAGGATGGGAAGGTAAATTCCCCTCATTCCATATACCCCTGGGCCCACTTCACCGACAGAACCCTTCTCTTTTGATTCTTTGTAAAGATACCAGAAGGACACCATTGAGTCTTCCTATCTTCATTGCCCTCTTAGTTACAATCTTGGTTCACCGGGCCCAACCTTTGATAAACAGGAACTCTTGTCTGCTTTAGCCGATAGCTTCTATTATACGATCGGCTTGAACTTTCTGCAACATTAACGCACCCAGGACAGTCCTCGATAAATGGCAGCCTCATACCCTCATTCCAGCAAAATCTAAAGAATTTGCAGCCCCAATGAGGATCAAAACCGTCATCATCTTCTTCGTAGTGCCCCTCCTGCTGTTTGTCATACTTCTTCTGATATTTGTTGATAATTTTAGCCGAATTCACTTGAAAACCTGTTGCACGACCTCCATCGGCTGTTCGGCCAGCTGTGTGCACCATATTGACAGGAAAAGGATTGCCATCAACCTTCATCGGCCTCTTAGAATCATCAAATTTGATTTTGCCCCCCTCAATGGCTGCTTGGATCTGCTGCTTGAAGACCTTGCAGTCATTGGTAGAATGAGACCTAGAATTATACCACTTGCAATACCTCCTCTTGCCCAATTCTTCAGCCGATGGAATTGTATGACCAGCAGGAAGTTGAATCTGCTTCTCTCAGAGTAGCAAATCAAAAATCTTGTCAGCTTTGGTAATATAAAGTCATACATCTCCTCTTTCCCAAAATTCTTTACCCACTGGCATGGTCTAACCTTTTTGCTTCTCACCTATTCGGCTGCTGCTATCTCAGAGTCATCATCATCATCATCATCCGATCCATATATGTAAGGACAGATATGATTGACCTTTTTGAAGTTCTTCCTGGCTTCTGCAAACCTCTGTTCATGCAAGGTAACCTTCTGTGCAAAATGCGACAAGCTATCAAAATCTTGAGACGAGAACTTCTCCCTGATCGGAGCAATCATACCCTGAAAAGCCAAACCGGCTAACTGGGCATCAGTTAAACTCAAGCTGTAGCACTTATTCCTCATCTCTCTGAATCTCTGAATATACTCATGCACAGGCTCATCATGTCTCTGCTTGATCGCTGTTAAATCAGACAGTTTCATCTCATGAATCCCACTGTAGAAATAGCTACGAAAATGCTTCTCCAAATCGGCCCAACTGTTGACTGATCCACATGGCAAAGAAGAAAACCAAGTGAAAGCCGATCCAGACAAAGACAGCCGGAACAACCTAACCCTCAAGGCATACACAGCCGATGCTTCACCACACTGAGCTAAAAATCGGCTAACGTGTTCATAAGTTGACATACTATCTTGCCCTGAGAATTTTGAAAAGTCTGGAACCATGAACCGGTTAGGTAGAGGGACTCTCTCAAACCATTCAGGGTAAGGTTGCCGATACAAATTTCCAGCATCTTTCGGCTTAAGCCCAAACTGTTCCTTCATCACATCCGCAATCATATCGGCCCATGATCGTTGCTGAGGTACTCCTTGAGGTTGTGGTGACATGAGCTCGAATTGATTGTACTGAGGGGCAAACTGGGGTTGAGCTGATCCTCCCTGCTGATATTGAATTTGCGGTGAAGGAGGCTGATAATGATAATTCAAATTGCCCCCCTGGTAATTTTGAAATTTTGGCTGAATGTTGTGCACCAAACGCTCGGGGACAACTTGAGGTATCACCGTCTGATCTGGCTGTACATGATAAACCAAGTGCTCTGGAACAACTTGATTCGCAGCATGCTGCCTTGGCTGATTGTCAGGTGTTGCAAATCCAGCCGATGCATTCATCACGCCTTGCTGTTGAATTGGCTGAATAACTTGTTGCCTTAATGACGTTTGCTGAATCGGTTGCAAAACCTGCCGTCTAGGTGGCGTCTGCTGAATTGGCTGCACAACCTGTTGGATTGGGGTGTTTGCTGAATCGGCTTCTGCTGGGTTGGATCAATAGTGGGTTGAGGAGGTAAGAACATAGCTGCAACCTGATCTTGCGTTAGCTGATTCACATTCTGTCCACTATGCTGTGGTTGCTCTCTCACCAACAACCGAGGATTAACTAATTGACCCGGTGCAGATGATGGTGCAACAGGTGCAGGAGCCAATACTGGTGCCGTCGGCTGAGCCGATGGTGCATTAGGAGGAATTGATTGAACAGCTGGCTGATTATGAGTGACTAATGGCCGGTAATTCAGGAATACCCCTCCTGGTAAATAAACCGGTCCTGTAGTCTGATATTCAGCCATTGAGCTATCAACCATTGTCTTTACCATGTTTGACAAAGTGTTAACCAATATCCTAGATTGATTGATTAAAGCATGGTGCACGGCATAGTCAACCTGATCCTAGAAGTTGTTAAACTGTAACTGCGCTGCATTACCATCTTGATTAAGATCTCCACCTTGAACTCCTTGAACACCATCACCTTGAATTCCTTGAGAGCCAACACCCTGAACTCCTTGAGAGCCATCATCTTGATCTCCTTGAGAACCATCTGCAACACCTGTATTACTCGGTTGAGCCGCGCCATCTAGAGCTTGTTTCACTTCTCCATCCTTAGAAGAACCTGTCCCAGGAACATCAGCAATTACTTTTACTTTGTACTTCTGAACAAGCGTTCCCTTGCGGGTCTCCGTGAATGAGCTCAAGAACTGATTCCGTGCTTGCTGCATCATTGCCTCAAGATCCTTTTGCTGATCAGGTGTCAATTTATCCATAGTGACAGGCACAATGTTGCCTTCATCAACCTCAGATAGACCCAGCTTATGGATCTTAGCTTTAACAGAGCCATGTTCACCAGCCGAGGACGGCGATGCTGGTGGTTTCTCGGCCATGGGGAAAAACTGCTGTTGTGATTCTGACTTCTGATCTGTCCCACCGGGCGTGCCAAAAGCGTGTTGACGTAAAACACGAGGCCTGGGAGATCTGCTTAACTCCAGTGCAGGTCCAAAACTCGCCTTCGGGTATGCTAGCGTACCAGTTGATTTGACCCTGCAATCAACAAGAAACAAAGACAAAGAAACCGCGGTTAAACCTATAAACGATAGCCGATCGGCTAAGTGCCGATGACATATCATTTTTCTTTGAGCCGATGTCATATATGTATCGATCGGCGGTCATGAATAAATAAGGAGCTAAATCTACTCGATCGGCTGTAGATATTAACAATATATACTCCTTATATCGATATATATTTAAATCAAGTGATTGGGATAGATCGGTCGTCATGCCGAGACAGTATAAATCACTTAGATCAAAATATATATTAATAATGGGACTATATATATTCATAGCATAGCCGATCAGATAGATCTAGCATGTATCGGCTAATACTCCGATACCACTCTATATTAAGATATTAAAGCAAGGAGAATATATCAAACAAAGGCCTAATACACTTAAGTGCAACGAGATCTTAATATAAAGGGCAGATTTAACATGTCAATGAAGCATATAGAATAAATATAGTTAAATCAGGTAAAATCGGCTGAAACCCCGATACTACCCTAATCGTCAACCGAGAAGCAGGCTAGAGATTGAGATTCTAATCACGACTTATGAGATCAAACCCAACTGATGCAGGTATAAGTATGAAAAGAAGGACAATGTCTAGACAATCAAGCTATTGGAAGTTTCATAGAGTGGTGGATACCCTATATAATCTAAGTCAACATCGATATCTAACCTAATCGGCTGCCTTCTACTGACAGATGTTAGCCGATTGTGGGTTAGATAGCGATATTGTCAGAAATTATGTAAGATATATGATAACTCGACGAATTACATAAACAAGATTAGAGTATCATAAAGATAGAAGCACTAATCGTGAGAACACAAGCTGCCATAACAAGTTTTACCTCTTGTTGAAGATCGAAACCGATGCAGCTCAACCAAAAAGCAGGAACTCATCGAAACAAAACGAAAGTAAAAAGGGTGGCGATGCGCCGAGATTGTATTGAACGTATGCTGCTTTGATTACATGGGGTTCGGGGTCTATTTATACCCGAGAATTACAAAACATGTCCATATGATGTGACCATAGCTACTACGGATACAACCATTGCTCACATCATGGATGAACAAGAAGACATCAAGGTCAAGGCCTCCAAGTGCTGGAATCCGATTCGGCCACCCACTACATTGCTGACTTCAAACGGCCGCCAAATTTGCATACGAGCTCCGTTTTGGGCCCGTAAGTACTTGATGGAAAGCTCTTGGAGTCCTCTTTCCAACGGATCCAGCCTCATCGCCAAACTCCATCTCAATTGGCTACAATCAAAGAAACAAAGTGCTGCGTCACCTGTCGTGGGCCTATGGGCATGTAACTTCGTCTGGGATCCCGGCCCATGTGGGGCCCATGTGGGGTGCGCCCCAACCAGGTGAATCACGACCCTAGGGTCCCTTTGGTCGTCCTCCCACCATTATAAATAGCTAGATACCCCTTTAGAGTTACTCGGGTTTTGATTAATTGTAAGTTTAGCCATTGCTACTTCGCTTGCAGCGCGCGTGTCGGTTAGACCGTCCGTCTGCTTGTTCGGAACCCCACTTTATCGTGTATCAATTTATCTTTGTGCGTCTTGTCTATCTAGCAATTCAGTTGCTTTATATCTTGTTCTTGCTTGTTCTCGATTGCTTGCAGGAATAAGGTTGATCTGCACCGGCAAGATCAACAACCCACGGAGAGGTGTATCGATCGCTAAGGCGCAACGCAACGTCTTGTACGGTTGTAGTCGGATCGTCAACGTTTCTCCCAAATCGTAGTTATCATCATCTCACCGAAAGATCGGGCCAAACAAATGCCTTGAGTGTCGAGTGGAACTCAGGGTTCATCACGATATCTGTGACATCCCGGCCTAGGGCTTAATAGGATTAATATAATACTCATATCAACAAGTTGCAACTTCTTTTCCGGAAACCGATCTCTAAAGAACAACAGGGCAGTCTATGACCTATGAAAGCTGCCAGATGTAAGCAGGCCCGGCCTAGGAGAGGCGGGACGTTGCAAAGTGGTATCAGAGCCGACTCTCACGGTTTCACGGGCGCGTGTGTCACAGTTGCGCAGGCATGGTGCGCATGGCTGGTGTGGACCGGGAGCGGTCACACAGCATGGCACATGCACTAGCACTGGACACACGGACGGCACTGGACACACGGATGTGGCCAAGAGGTGACGTTCCTGGCCTGGGGTTGATCGACGAGGACGTCGATCCCCTAAGGGGATGAGGATGTGACATCCCGGCCTAGGGCTTAATAGGATTAATAGAATACTCATACAACTTCTTTTCCGGAAACCGATCTCCAAAGAACTCCAGGGTTAAGCGTGCTTGGCCTGAAGCAATTTAGGATGGGTGACCGACCGGGAAATTCTTCCCGGGTGCGCACGAGTGAGGACAAAGTGTGTAGAAAAGACTTGTGTTGGTCTATGAGGGCAGTCTATGACCTATGAAAGCTGCCAGATGTAAGCGGGCCTGGCCTGGGAGAGGCGGGACGTTACAATATCGGACACGACTCTTATCTCTATTAAACTCTAAGATACCATAAGTCTTTGCGGCAGACTTTTGCCCAAATATATCTCTAAGGAAATTACATAGAATATCCTAATTAATATATACAATTGCCTCCTTAGGACTCTATCCATGTGTGGTAATCATCACGAAGCATATTAACTTAACCCGATGATGTATACCAGACTTTTGCCCAAATATATCTCTAAGGAAATTACATAGAATATCCTAATTAATAGATACAATTGCCTCCTTAGGACTCTATCCATGTGTGGCAATCATCACGAAGCACATTAACTTAACCCGATGATGTATACCGAGTCGTATTGTCGGAATCGGCTGTGTCAGCTCACCCAGTCTGACTCGAATTCGACCGATCTTGGTCGTAGCCGATTTGGACTCCAGCCGATTCATACTCTGTTTCCGGGACAATCTCTATCTCGATTCCATCTCGATTTCTCCTTTACACCCGATCCTTGGATTACCAAATTTGGTCGTTAACAGTAGGGTGAGTTTAGTTCACGCCAAAATTAGAAGTTTGGTTGAAATTGGAACGATGTGACGGAAAAGTTGGAAGTTTGTTAGGAAAGGGTGTTTTTAGTTCCTGAAAAAAGTTGGAAGTTCGAGGAAAGTTGGGAGTTTGGAAAAAAAGTTAAAAGTTTATGTGTGTAGGAAAGTTTTTGATGTGATATGATGTGATGGAAAGTTGGGAATAGGGGAAACTAAATACGGCCAAAGTTTTGATGTGATAGAAAAATTGGAAGTTTGAAGAAAAAGTTTGGAACTAAACTCGGCCGTAGTATAGCTAGAACAGCAAAAATTAGGGGGTGTTTATCAGGGATGTAAAGTTTTAGCGTGCCACATCGGATATTATATAGGTTGTCGCATGGAATGCCCGGGCACTAATAAAAAAACTAATTAAAGAGTTTGTTCCATCATTAGCAAATATTTACTGTAGCACCACATTATCAAATCATAGAACAATTAGGCATAAAAGTTTCGTATCATAAATCAGTTGCAATATGTGTAATTAATTATTTTTTTAGCCTATTAAAAATTTTACATCCTTTCACATTGAATGTTTAAATAAATTCATGAAGTATTATAATACTTCATGAATTTATTTAAACATTCAAAATGTGAAAGGATGTATAATACTTTATGAATTTATTTAAACATTCAATGTGAAAGGATGTAAAATTTTTAATGAGATCTAAACATACCCTATGTTAATATGTTAGATTTTTTTAGGACGGGGGAATACACCAATCATAGTCACCTTTTGACAGAGGCGCTAGTACTACTCTGCGAGTAGGAAGTCAAATAGAGGAGCAGCATAGTACCGAGAACAGTCAACATGTCGTTGGTTGTGTCGATCTGTTGGCAATGGCCGGCCGTTGATCGACAGAACGTGATGGGGACGGCGTCGTTGGGTGGCTGATCGGTCCAGGCCGTACGTAGTACTACTACGTACGTACCCTTACCTAGGCGACTGATTGATTGACGGCCGACGTCATGCTTGCGTCAGCGTCACGTCACGGGCAACCCCAACGGAACGGAACGGCGGCACTCCCAATTGATGCCGACCGAACACACCGATCCACGTACGGACGCTATCTATGGCCCTATTGGTGGGGAAAATATGTACTGTAAATTAAATATATAGTGTAAACTTAGAAACTATTATTGGATAAAAAAATAGATGTACGAGATTCGTCCACGTCACCATAAGTTAAAATTTAACTCTCAGTAAAATTTTAACTCATGGTGACGTTGACGAATCTCGGACGTCCATTTCTCGATCCAACGGTAGTTTTCAAGTTTTTACCACATATGTGGTTTGCACTTCATATTTTCCCCTATTGGTGTGTGGTACGTAACACCTAATCAACTCCAATGTTCGTTTATCAACATCATCTATGGTTGGATTCACCATTTACAAAAGGAGGGAGGAAATGGAGAACAGGGAGAGGAGGAAGGGTAGGGGGGAATGTGAGTTTCCTCTCTAATCTTATCCTAAGATTCGTCCCTGGATACAACATCTCATGTATAAATAATTTGTCAGGGAACATGGAAAGTCTGAACCAAGCTGGATTATTACTTTCACTATCACAAAAATATAATATAAGATTGAACCTTTTCTCATATGTCATAATACAAAGCGTGCACATATGCATATATTAATTAGTGTATCTTCCTTCTCTAAATTCGGTTTATTTAAAATCCTCTACCATCAAGCCCCCTAATCACATTGCGTGCATATATCGAGGTGATACAATCTAGTTAATTATATTATTTCTTCATTTTTGCATTTGTGGTGGTTATGCCTTATATTTTAGAATGGAGGATGCCGTTGTTCTAAACCGGCAATAAGAAAAGGGTGTAGCGTACAAGGTCTAAAAGTGAATGAGTAAAGAGGTCAATGGTTTAGACAGGTTCATACCCTCTACTTCTATTTGGGGATTGAATTCGTCGGGTATTGTATTGATCTAACGATCAATTTGTGGTTATGTCCTTGTAGGGGTTCCTGCCCATCCAATATTAGTTGGGAGGCAGAGTTACAAAGAGAAAAACTTAGCCAGACACGCCCTACTACAATAACAATTTTTCCGTGCAGTGGAAACTCATTTTCGCGTGCAGTGGTTTCGCCCATCTGGAACCCAACGTCTGCGAAAATCACAATTTTTTCATGCAGGTGAGGCACCCGCACGGGAAAAAATAAAAAATCGAAACAAAAAAAAGAAAAAACCAAAATCCTAACCGTAATCTAGCCGCGAGACGTCGCCCCCGCGGTCGCTGGCGACGGATCCAGACGCTGGGAGACCGCTGCCGCCACTACCGTCATTGTCGCCCACTCCTGACGCCGGATCCGCCGCCCGCTTCCGTCACCGGCTGAAGACGCCCCTCCCCTCCACCGGATCTGCAAGGCGAGGGAAGGAGGGGAGGGAGGGGCCGCGCACCGCCTTTGTCGCCCGATCCGGGGGGGGGGGGGGGGTGTGAACACGCATAGATGTAGCCTAGAGGGAGGGGGGTGAATAGGCTTGCAAGAAAACTCAAAAACAAATCGCAGCGGTAAAATTCAACAGGCCCGGAACCTCCTGGTGTAGAACAGCAGAACTTCCGGTCTGCTCAAAAAGTTCAGAACTTCCGGTGTTCTTGTACCGGAACTTTCGGGCAACAGACAAATTCAGGAATCACTAAAAGGAACTTAGCCAAAATTCACGAGATGAATCACAGGTAAACAGAGAAGTAGCAATATCACAGACACATGCACAGAATCATCATAGAAGGGACAAAGAGGATTTTTGGATTTTTTCCCGAAGTTCAGATCTTGCGATCCTACTCTCCGTTGAGGTGCTCCAAAGAGCCAGGTCACGATTAACCCCTTGCCTCATTTGTGCAAAAATCTCAGAGGAAATCCACAGCCTTCAACCCCAACACCTCTAGGTCATTTTCTAGAATTTGAGTGACCACTAAGATCCAACCTAACCTCCTTCTAGAAAACACCACACTAGGAAAACCTCTAGGACTTCAGCACAAGATTCTTTACTCACTTACCTCGTTACCCTGCGGAGGTGAGGAATACCTTCACAAACTTTCCCGGGACATCCACAATTTAAAGGAAGCTCGCAGACGACACCTAACCGTCTAGGAGATTATCTCCAAGAGTAATAAGCACCGAGATGTCAGCCCACAAGATACCCCAAGTGCTCATACCAATCCTAACCTTCAAACATTCTCCAAATCTTCTCCTTCACCCTCAAAATCTCACTCTCTCTCAAGAATGGCTCAAGATTGGGTGGAGGAAGCAAATAAACTCTTGGGAGAGGCTAGCAACGGCTATGGAATGGAAAAAGCAAAAGTGAAATGGCCAAAGAGTGAGCTGGGGACGATTTGGATATATATATATATATATATATATATATATATATATATATATATATATATATATATATATATATAACAGCTAGGTGACGTCATCTAGCCGTTACTCACATTTTTGAACTGGAAACAGGTTCGGAACTTCCTGTCCTCCAGAAGTTCCGGACAACACTTAGGAAATTTTCACCCTTCAATGGTCCAGAACTTCCGGGTCCATAGGACCGGAACTTTCGGTTGTCCTGATCTATGCTAGATAGGGCTATTCTCAAAAAAGCTCTCAAAAATATTTTGACACTTCGATCTCACTAAGAGCACTTGATGTATCCCAGAACCATACCTGGAACCCCTCTTAATAGTATGGTTTTTCCTAAAACTCGATTACAAGAAATAAACTATCCTATGCACACCTCGAATTCCAATTCCTCTCGAATATATGTTGTGGGGGTCTCCCAAGCATCTCTTGACAACACAACGTCATCTTGGGACTAAAACACCTGAGTATTGCTCAATAAAACTCATTAGTCCCTTAACGCTAATATTATTAATCACCAAAATTCGCTAGGGGGATAAATGCAACTTCATGGGGCAGCCGCCAGATCCGGGCTGGGGGCGGTCGCCCGCCGCCGCACGCACATCAAGCAGCGAGCACATCCCCTCCTCGTCAAGGGGGCAGCAAGCAGACAGATCAAGCAGCAACACATCCAAATCCAAACAAGCAAGAAAGATCCAGCAGCAAGAAACACGAGCACTCAACTCATCAAGAAAGTGCGCCATCGCATCGATCCGGTCTTCCCCTTGCGCACCGTCACCAATGGATGCTCAAGCCTCGCTGCCCCCCGGATCCACGCCCCGCAAGCCGCCGGAACTGGGCGGGGGGGTCACCAGCCGCTGCCACGAGCTTACCGCCGCGCGCACGCCGCTCGCTCAACTAAAAGTCTCAAGACAGGAGGCAAAAGAACCGCAATTTCGACCTCTTTCACCTCCCCAAATCCGCCGCTACTCCCGCTGACTCAATCGTCGTCACCGGAGGAAAATTCCCCGAAACCCTAATACCGGCGCCATTGATTGAGCTTAAAAATTCATCGCATACATCGCAAATCCTCTGAAATTGAAGGTAAAATTGGATTCTCCATGACAATTACTCCCTTTCCCCTCTCTTTACCCATCCAATCCATCGCCGGAACGTCGCCGGCGCCGCCTCCCACCGCTACTGCTCTGTTCAGCCGCCGCCGGCCACATGGCGCGCCGCCGCTCCAAGCCACCCTAGGTTCGGCTATCGCCACCCTGAAACTCCTCTAGCCTCAGTGAACCTCATCAGCCCACCGGAGTCGCCGCCGCCATGGCCGCTTCCGCCTCCCGTTTCTTCCCGCCGCTGCCAGCCTCGCCACCGGCATTTCTCTCACCGCCAACCATAAAAACGGATCGCCTATACCCGTAGATCACAAAACCGGCGCCTCCTTGTCCAACACCGGCCTCCTCTGCCGCCGGCAACGTGGGATTCCGGCCAGTTCCTGTGCACAGAACGGGAAGAGCAGGAAATCCGATTTTCCTGTTGAAAAATAAATCAGAAAAATCATTTTTCTTCTTCTATCAAGTTGACCATCCGTTTGACCTCAAAATCAAAATCTGAGACCTATTCCAAACTCCTAGAATTATTCAGAATCCATCAGTGTCAGTTTCGTTGCAATCCGAGCACCCGTTGTCGCGACCCTAATTTTAGCCCTAGGGTTCGCCGTTCACCGAAATTCCAAAAATCCCTAAAATTAATTATTTAAAATCCTTTCCACTCATTGTTGCACTTTGTGATACTATTTTCTTTTGGTTATCTTTGTTTTTCTGTTATTTATTGTGGTGATGATTGTTGCGTAAATAGAAAGCACTGACGTTGGTCCGGTAGTCGGAGCAAGTGAAATCTCCGCGCCAGGAGGAGACGGTTTGTATGACTACATCGAGCCCGAAGGTTGCAAGACATGCACCCTCCCTTGAACAATTTAATCCCAGTAGATAGAGAGTTATTTTAGTAGCGTACTTGTCCTTTGGAGTACGATAGACTGCACGAATTCTTTTAAATTAATTATATTGCTATTATTGCATTATATTTTCTGTTGTTGTTATGGACACCTTAAAGAGCCTTAGAGTCTAACAAGCATAGGATAAAATTTGAGAAACACTTAAACAAACTGTTAATTATTTAACATGCTATTGATTTATTATGGATATTATTATTGCTTATGAAAACATGCTTATGGAACTATTTATGGCTATATGCTGAGAATCGTTGACACCGCGTGTGAGTGGGTGGTACACATGATAGAGTTCATGTGTTTGGTTTCATGGACCTATTTATGGTCGTGATGGATATATGGATATATTTATGGTTATTTTTATTTAAAATTGATATAATAATCAACCCCCTTGTGTCAATAAGAATGACATAGTTTCACCCATCCACATGATCGATTTGTCGAACCTGGTCGTATATTGCTCCAATTGATTGAACTTCTGCCGGCCTTTCGATGTACTGGCCATTAGCTTTCAAGTGTGTGAAGCAAAGTGACATGGTTCATGTTTATATGATTTATATATGTGGGCTCGATGGGCCCCGAGAGTTCAGAACTGCCCTATTGGCCCATGAAGTTCTAGGTTGCCTATCGAGTAACGAACAATGATAAGTGGATGCGGAGGTAGGTTGGTACACACCTCGGACCGGATCACTCCGAGCAACATCCCGAGCATCCTTTAACTTACTAGGCAGAAGGGAGAGATATATGGAGCAATATTACACCTTGTTACTTTTCAGCCCGGCCAGCTGTGGGTATCGTGTGGGTAAAGCTGGGCAGACGCTGCAGAGTCGTTGAGTATTCGAATACGCCGTGCTCCCGGTTAATGGAGATGTGTCTATGGGTGATTCCAGATTATGGGCACAAGTTAAACTAAATGGCTATTAATTAATATGGTTAACTTATTTATTACTTGATGTTCTATTTAAGTTATTTATAAGTAAGATTTATATTTTTATGCTCATTATTATTGTTTAAATTAAATGTTCAATAGTGTTGTTTATATCAAATGCTTATTAAGATAGGCTCTTTGAAATAACTGTTAAGGTTAGGGTTTAAACCTTCCAGCTCTTAATACTGCATGTTTTATATTGCAATTACTGTATTTGCTATCATAAGCATGTCTTGCTGAGTACCTTTTGTACTCATAAATGGGTTCAGATCGTGAGGAGGAGGATGCTTGTGAAGATCATGTTGACCCGTTAGAGTGGGACACCTATGGTTTCTAGGTCATCTTACGCTCAGGCAGTTCCTGTGGTGGAGTCTAGCAGTTTATCTGTTTATAGAAATAAGGCTTTATAGGCCATATATGTAATAGTTTGTATTTATGTTGTGTTGTGAACTAAGTGACTTAAGTATTGTATAATCGAAGTTTATGCTTTTATATCATTTCATGCGTAATTGAATATCCTGGGCAGTTACGTATTTGTGGGGCACCATGACTTTATCGGGTGTCCCCACAACTTGGGAGGAGGGGGAGGAGATGGGAGATGGAGATGGAGATGGGCGAGGGAGATGGGAGAGGGAGAAGTGGGCGCGCGGCCGGATTAAATGGTGGACGCCTATTTTCGTGTGCGGGCCACTTAACACGTCCGTACGCGAAAATAAGGCTATTTTCGCGTGCGGACGTGTTAAGTGGCCCGCACACGAAAATTGATTTTCGTGTGCGGGTAACTGCTCGGCGCCAGTCCCCTGATTATCATGTGCGGTTTCTCTTACGGCCCGCCTGGAAACAAAAGTGTCCCACGTCCAGCAAAATGTTTTGTGTAGTAGTGACAGCATCAATTTTCTAATCTATTACATGTTAGTATTCAGCCGGAGCTCTATACCCAACTTTAGGATACAAGGCAATATGGCAACGAAGTCCTACTCTATTACATAATACATGCATTCGGTCCACCTCCTACCGCTAGTCGGATAGGCAGGCCAAGTGGGTATGCGGTACCCATGATGTCCACAAAGGGAGTAGCGATAACTAAGGATGTAAGTAACTAATCCGTAAATCCACTTATATCAAAATAAACGGATTATTCTGATCTATAAGGGAATTTGCAGGTTAGCCAGTAATAACACTGGTAATGTCAAACCAAGACAACCCAATGTTAATTGTTTTCCTTTTGACACTGAACAGAGTTAATTGTTGACTGGACAACTGAGAGCGAGAAAAAAAGTGCCGAGAGCCCAAGGCTCACTACAAAACCCCCTGTTTGATTCAAATTACCAAATAATCTTTACTCGTTTCACTAAAATATCAATAAAACTCATTAGTCAAGTGTTAGATTTAATTAGGTAATTGATCCATTTAAATCAATTAAATTCTAAGGCTTATTATGCTAGGAGATATGTGTATTCATCTTCTCATGAGTTATCAATGGTTAAGATGAAGAATTTTTTGAGAATTAATCCAATGATTAATTAATCGAATGGTTGTTTCATGGTGGTGTAGTAAAGGATGATTGATGGCTTGGTGATGACAATCAGTTTCTATCTTTCTCTTTACATTACATGAGTCCTTTCCCCTTCATCTTGATTTTTCTCCTATAAAAGAAGATGGATTTGATCTCCCGCATGTGAGAATACACACATTTTCATCCATTTGCACTTCTGTTGCTGCTACAATGATCCTATCCCGACGAGTGTATGCACACGCGCTGGGAGAGCAGGCCTCCGGAACCCCCACCTTCCAAATCTTGCACCGAGAGGAGGAGGCGAATCAAGTTTTTGGGAGAGCATTGTGCAACTGCTCACTTGTGCTTGAGTACGACTACGTCGACTACTTCCTCTTCATCATGGCTGATGACAAGAACGGGAACAACAACAGTTCTCTTTCCGCTACCATCGCAACCACTGCTCCAGCACCGTGTGTTATTATCATCTTCTTTCCTTTTCTTTATTCTGTTTATTACGCAAATGAATTAGACATGCTTGTTTATATGATTTACACCTATAGCATATCTATTTTGCAAATTCCTATGGTTGAGAATAATATTTCTATGGTTTTTGCTTACATTGTCATGATTTGCAATCTTTATTTTTGGATTAAATATTATGGTGAATTGCTTATATTTCCAACATCAAGTACATGTAGATAGAGAGAAAACTAGATGATACCCCCGGCGTAATTTATAGTAATCAACTTAAATAAACTGGAAGTGGTTAACTGTTTTTAAGTAGGAAAAAAAAGCAGAGAAATGCTAAAAGCACACAGCATAATCTAAATGGAATTAGTTGAATGAATCTAAGTAATAGTCAAACTGTACATTCTACTTTAAATAAAAAGTAAAGCACTAACTTTAATCGGTTTCTGATGTGGACGTTATTGCAAATGAGCTTCATGGAGCCAAATAGCAAATGCACTCACTAGTTGCAGCACACTGAAAATCAAGTAAACAAAAACTAATTTTTATCAAATCCGATTCTTGTTTATCAGATAGGGCATGTTTGATGAAACCTCCATCACAATCACAAAAGAATATTAACGTTTGAAGCTTGATGCTTTAGTAAGAAAAAGCACAGCAAACATAACATATGGGTTAGATGAAAGCAAATATCCAAATTCACACTATACAATATATGTAGGTATAATGCACCTTAATGATATAATAAACCTATTTGATCATGAAAGGAATATTATTTCAAAATTCATTCGACCTCATATTTCCACTTATTCTTATACTTCTAAGATTAAGTTCGAATTTTAAAACTTTTGATTTTTGCGTTTTCTTTCCACCAAGGTTTATTTTATAGTTTTGCATTTGAATCGCTAAGGCCACATATATATAAAGTATGTCAAAAAATATTTTTTTATTACAAATAAGCATATACATAGGCGAAGTGAAACAAATTCTAGTACACTTTGAAAAGTTTGACCGGAATTTGATCAAAGCATGATATATGAAAGCATAGTGCGGAATCTATGCAAACCGCCGCATAATAGATATAAATCACTATACATCCTGATCCAATAAGGGACGGGGCCTCGTATATATTTGCATTCGCATACACGATTTTAGAATGATTAGTTAAATGCCCACTCTTTGCTATATATAAAAACTATTACAATATACCATAAATAAAATATGTTTTTCATTAAATATGTTATCAGATGTTTAAACCAAATATTAGAATGCTCTTAACATCAAAGGTCAATTCGGAAAAAGCCTTTCTAAAATACTAGTATATAATATACTGCATTCATGGCGGTGGCAATCCAAACAAACACTGCTTGGGCTAAGCATGATGTAACACATAAGTCTAAAGCATACTAAATACTCCCTCTGAAATGTTATAATATGTTTTGACTTTGGTCTAAACTACTTCAAGTTTAACTAAGTTTCTAGACAAATATTGTAATATTTACATTACCAAATTAGTTTTATTAAATTAATAATTAAATATTTTTAAAAATAAATTTATCTTAGGTCGAAAATATTACTATTTTTTCTATAAATTTGGTCAAACTTGAAGAAGTTTGACTTTGACCAAAATCAAAACATCTTATAATCTGAAACAGAGGGAGTATAAAATTATTTAACATGTACTTATGCGATAAAAAAATATGTCATTAGGGTTCTTCAGCGAGGGGGTGACAACCCAGATAAACCAATAATCACACACAACAATTAAACGAAATAAATATGACAGTATATATCTAAATCTAGACATCGAAAAGAACTTTCATTTGATGGATTTATGTCACCTAGATAGAAAATACATATGAAAAAAAGAAAGAAAATAAGATAAAAAAGTATATCGTTTGATATAAAAAGAAATGAAAATTAGGCCAGACAAATAAATATATATTATTGCGCTATTTAGGAAGCACCAAGTATACGAACGAGATAATCGTGGATTATATTTCCTTAACTAACATCATTTTTATATATGGGCATCCTACTACTCTACTCATTCATCCACACAATGTGTATGCTTTTAAAAACACAACGAGAGAGCTTAGATAAATAATGACTTTCTCAATTCACAAGTTAAGAAAATATAGAATTCCTAACATTTCTCATATATACATGATTATGTAAATATAATCAAAACAAATGTCAATGTCTAAGCTGATTTTTTATAGAATATATATGAAAAAGAAAAATATTTCTAACAAGAAAATACGTGTCAAACACTATACATAACACACACCTAAATTCAGGACTCAACATCTAAGACAACAATGGTCCTCTTCAGCATATTTTAATTTATGCTTAACGAACATGAAAAGCAGCAATTTAAATCAATAACCGTCGTAGTCATTATTCGTCTTTTTAAACACTTTTGTAAAAAAAGAAAATAAAAAAATTTAAACACCTAATAATTAGTGTACTTACATAAATAAAATTATTTTAAAATGTATCACATAAAGAGTAAAGTTGGCATCTCTAAATTATATCATATAGTAAAGTTGCATCTTCAAATTCAGAAATTTCCTAAAAATACAATTATATCCTTATGGGCATATATGTTTTTACTGCATAGAGTTTGTTAGCAAAGGATCTTGCAGTTTGTTCAACATATGCTCCTAAAGAAGTGTTCATTTCCAAACTGAGTTTTGTTCTGTACTTTTGTTAATCATACAAAAGTTTAGCAAAAGTATATCGACTTGTTTGGGATGAACACAAGCATTATTCCTCTTAATCATACAAAAGTTTAGCAAAAGTATATCGACTTGTTTGGGATGAACACAAGCATTATTCCTCTTAATCATACAAAAGTTTAGCAAAAGTATATCGACTTGTTTGGGATGAACACAAGCATTATTCCTCTCGCACTTGTTTGTTTGCGTTTGCTTAATACATTTTGATGTGACAATTTAATGTATGCATATTTTTGTTCGCATTGCTGATAATTCAACATGATAAGTCATGTCTTTCTCAATTATGTTATAAAGATTGAATGAAAATATTGAGGTCGTGCTCTCTTTTTTTTTTTGTTTTCGGAACTCTATTTTATATGCGCAACTAATGAAGAGAGGCTCACAAGAGGTCTTTTGCTGGGATATTGGATAGGCTGGAAAAATGCTACAGCGACAACGAGCAAGCGGGTTGGCAAATCTAAGCCCTTGTTTAGTTTTAACTTTTTCTTTAAACTTCTAACTTTTCCATCGCATCAAAACTTTCCTACACACACAAACTTCCAACTTTTCCGTCACATCATTCTAATTTCAACCAAACTTTCAATTTTGGTATGAACTAAACACACCCTGAGGCGATGTTGGCAGTCGGTTTTCTTGTCGGACTTACGTACTGTTGGATCCACTCACTGGTGGAGAAACCTTCTTTACTCCCGGTTGGTAACCCCCTTTTAATCCCGGGTTTCCAACCGGGAGTAGCAATTCGGGACTAAAAATAGGTATCTTTAGTCCCGGTTGAAATAACCGGGACTAAAGATTGATCTTTAGTCCCGGTTGATAACAACAACCGGAGTAAAAAAGAGGGATCTTTAGTCCCGGTTATTGTTATCAACCGGGACTAAAGAGAGAGTAGCGGGCAGTACAGATGGTCACCTTTTCTTTTATTTTCTTTTTTATTTTCTCCCGAATCGAGTGGCATGCACATCCCCAAATCCTCAAATCAAATAACATCTCAACTCCACATCACAAATCTTAAACTTACTCATACACACAAATCAAATACATCATAAATCCTAAACAATACAAAACAAATCAAATACATTACAGATTATACATCTCAGATCTATACAAATGTCCAATGAATCACAAAATTATACATCTCAATAATCACAGATTATAAAAAAAAACGGCCGCTTGCTGCCGTCGAGCGCGGCCCAACCGGCCGTCGGCCGCCTGCCCGCCGCCACGGGGCGCCGCCGCCGGGAGGCGTGGCCCCGCCGGCTGCGGGGCGCGGCCCCGCTGGCCGCCTGCCCGTCGCCGCGGGGCGCGGCCCCGCCGGCCGCCGCCGCCGCCGCGCGCGGCCCCCCACCCGCGAGAGGCTGCCCGGGCTGCCGTGCCGCCGCACCGCCTAGCGCCGCGCCGCCCGCGAGGCCGCGAGGCCGCCCGGGCCTACGCGCCGCCGCGCCGGCACGCCGCCAGCCACCAGGCCCTCCGCCTGCCGGCGCTCGTAGAGGAGAAAGAGGAAAAGGAGGAGAGAAGTTAGAGGAGAGAAGTTAAAAGGAGAGGAGGAGGAAGAGGAAGAGATAAGACCAGGGAGATACAATATATTAACTGCTCCTCCTCCTCTTCGATCTGGCCTCGTACTCTCCGCCGCCCATGTTGTGCATGCCGATCTTTTATTCCGGTTGGTGTTATCAACCGGGACTATAAATAGATCTTTAATCCCGGTTGGTAACACCAATCGGGACTAAAGATCACCCCGGTTGGTAATACCAACCGGAGCTAAAGTTACGATCTTTAGTCCCGGTTGGTAACACCAACTGGGACTAAAGATCCCGGGGAGGCCTGACAAGCTCTGACAGCATTTGAACCGGGACTAAAGATGATCTTTAGTCCCTTGTTCAATCCTTTGATAACCAAGGTCATTCTTTGCTAAAGAGAAATGATCACTATGAGTCAGACTCAATAGAATTGGATCCATTCCAAATAGCGAGAATTAGGATTCTGGATCCCTCTCAATCTCTCTTTCAATTCGAGGATCCAGAGAGGTGTTTTCATAGTCATCTCCGAATATTTGCCATCTCCGAATATTTTCGATTTCATTTTTCTATGATATGTCTTTCTATATGAAAATTGGTTATTTACGATGTACGATGATCCCTGTTAAGCATCCATGGCTGAATGGTTAAAGCGCCCAACTCATAATTGGTAAATTTGCGGGTTCAATTCCTGCTGGATGCACGCGAACTGGAACGTTCCATAAGTATGCCTGTTACCTTTTTTAACCGGGACTAAAGATGATCTTTAGTCCCGGTTTTTATTGCAACCGGGACTATTGTGAAAATAACCCGATCTACGAAAGATGGTTTCTCCACCAGTGACTCTAACTCTATGAAGGAGATGTGAAGCAGCATCCTTCCATATCCAAAGTAACCTACCTATTATCGGTCAAGATCGATATGTTGTCCTCGTTGTCAGATGAGCATCTGCTTGTTAAATGTTCAGGTGCATTGTTGTTTGTCGTTGCATCCTGACTAGTGACCAATGGTAGCTACTCTCAAGCACTAATGGGGACATTCCGCATTTTGTCTATTTTTGCAGTGTTTTTTCTGCCTCCTAAGGTCAGATTGTGCAATTTGCCACATTTTGGCGTGTTTGGTTGCCTCCATCAGGCTTGGCAGATTGTGTTTTGTGCCACTTCTATCCTTCGACCTCTGCATCGGGTTTAACTGTTGCAGATGCAGTTTCTTCTCTCTCTCTCTCTCTCTTTTTGTTACTGTCTGCTTATATTCTCTTCCCCATTAGAATTTAGATGAAACACGACAACAATGTACATGTATATATCTTGTGCTATATGTTATCCCCTTTATTTAAGGCCCGGTTTAGTTCCCCAAAATTTTTTTCCCAAAAACGTCACATTAAATCTTCGGACACATGCAATGGAGCGTTAAATATAAATAAAAATAAAAACCAATTGTACAGTTGGGGGAAAATCGTGAGACGAATCTTCTGAGCCTAATTAGTTCATGGTTAGCCACATAAGTGCTACAGTAACCCACATGTGCTAATGACAGATTTTAGGCTCAAAAGATTTGTTTCGCGGTTTCCAGGCAAGTTATGAAATTAGTTTTTTCTTTCGTGTCCGAAAACCCCTTTCGACATCCGGTCAAACGTCCGATATAATACCTAAAAATTTTTATTTCGCGAAATAAACAGGGCCAAATTTTCCTGTCACAGGTCTCTGTGTCGTTCATCCACGTCTACCGGCAGCCTAGTAGTGGCTTGACTGGCTTCGATCGTGGATGCCCCAAGGATGGAGGACTCGGTGCCGGCACTGTAGGCCCATCGCACAACGACCGTATGCTGAAGTCTACGAGGGTGTTCAGACCAGGGTGTAAAATTTTGGCGCATCACATCAGGTATTATATAAAGTGTCATATGTGGTGTTCGGGCACTAATAAAAATAATTACATAATCCGTCGGTAAACCACGAGATGAATTTATTAAGCCTAAATAATCTGTTATTAGCAAATGTTTACTTAGCACCACATTGTCAAATCATGGAGCAATTAGATTTAAAAGATTCGTCTCGCAAATTAGTCACAATCTATGTAATTAGTTATTTTTTAGCCTATAGGGTGTTTAAAACGTTCGATGTGATAGGGTGTAAAATTTTTCTGTGGGAACTAAACAGGGTGAGAGCGTAAACTGGGGAGTGATGTGCCAATACAGCTGACAGGCAATTGGCCAATAGAGGACAGTGACACTCACAAAGACGATAAAATCCCCAATTTATCCATTGTTCAGATGTTTACTTGTTTTTAGATTTTTACTGGTTCTTCCTGTACAAGTGCAGTATTGAGAAGGTATTTTCTTAAATGAAGTTATATGTAATGTAAAGAGTGAGCTAAGCAATAGTGCTGGAAAAATTCTGTGCTTTTATTTTAATTAATTATTAAGACGTACTTTATATGAATAATTTGTACTTTCATACTTGTTGTAAGGTAGTTGATCCTACACTTCTAGCACCGACAAAACAAGCTACCGAATTTTACAGGAAATATGAGAAGTCTGAAACCAATCAAGAATAGTAACCTGAATAATATCAAACCAAGGAAACCAGAACAGAAACCCAACTAGCTATATTAACCTATAATACATCTTAAGAGCAAGTGGAAAATCAGACAATCTAAACAATCTAAACTCTGAAGAAGACTGAAGAACAAGATTAATCAACAAATACCGTGGGCAAGACTGAAGAACTGCCTTCCATAGGTCCATAGGCAAAAGGCGCCGTCGAGCTCCAAAACTCTGGACAGCACCTCCTAAAGAAAAATGCTGTACACAACATTAGTCCGGGGCTATAATGAACCGAAATATGGAGAGCTGCAAAAAAAGACGTTAGCTTAATAAAAACCTGTATTGAAGCTCAAGGAGCAAATTTACCGTCTCCCCACTTTCAATTTGAGCATTGACAGCAACAGGAAGCACAACCATTTACAACTTTTTTTCTATTCTTCTAACCTGTTAACAAATGAATTATATTTTGAGGGATGGCTGCTTTCGCCCTAACAACTTGGGGAAACAGCGATCATAGGCTTTCACATGAATATTTCTGTACAGGCAAAAAGAGATGGAATTAACACTAAGGTATAAAAAGAGAAGAAGAAGAAGAAGAAGAAGAATCTCCTGCACTCGCCAGTCTAGTACACGACAAGGTAAGAGATCAACAACTGCATTTTGCCAACTTCATCTTTCAGCCAATCCAAACCAAACTGAGTTAAACCATAACTTTCCCCCCACGGGAATGGTGGTTCCTAAAACGAAGCTAAGCTAAAGTATTTACAGCACATGAGTGCACCACCTTAAAGCTGGTAGCTGGTCCTGAACAGCTGTCATGCCTGAATGTTCTTCACACGGAAATCATGCCTGAATGTTGTAAGATTTTTAGTGAATTTATCTCTGTTCTTTGGTTCCAAGTTCCTAGCAACATCAGACATCAGCTTCTCGAAGCATTGCGAAAGGCGTTGTTGCTGGTCTACAGGCTGCAAACAAGACGTACATTAGTTCTTCAATAATGATTACTAATGCTGTTATTGGCAGACATATGTTAACAAAACTTAGGTACATCACAAGCTGGACATACAGTTCTAATCAAAAGATGTACTAGTAGAATTTAATATTTTTACTGAAAAGAAACTTGTCTCCTAACACCTGCACGCTGATGACTGGAAACATTGTTGATAACTTGACACTAGAAAACTTCAAGCAGAGGAAAAAAAAAAGGGTTAATTGGATCCATGCCACTGCAAATATGCCAATTCGAAAAAATGCCACTACTATTGAGCATATCGGCTACGTGCCACTAGAATTTGGGGAAATTGGAACCATGCCACTTCCATCCAGTTTTCTGTCAACCTCCGTCATCTCTCTCCCTCTTCCTTTCTTCTCTTCTCCACCATGGACGCCGGCGAGCACTCCACCTCGGTACTCGCTGGTCCTTGCCACTGCAGCTAGCCAGTGATCCCCCCCCCCTCCATCTCTCGCTGCTCCACCAGCAGCCGCCGCGACCCGTCCGTTCCTCGTCGTCCCCGCCGGCGGACGCAGCACCCTCACCGCCGTCGTCGAGGGAATTAGCAGCCGGGGAGCTTCTCCGCCATGGACGCCGGCGAGCCCAGGAGGGCGACGGCTGAAGGGAATCGGCGGCCGGGGAGCCGACGGCGAAGTGTGGAGGGACGAGCGGCACGGGGGAAGGAGATGAAAGTGAGCGCTCCGGGAGGAGGTCGGTGGCGGTGGCGGCAAGGGTTGGCCACAGCGATGTGGCGGTGGGCGGGGTGGCGACCGGCACGGGGGCGGTGGCCGGGGACCTTGCCGGGGGAGTAGACGACGACGATGCAGGCGCAGTCTGGCTCGCCGGCTCCGAGACGAGGCACTCGACAACGACGACGACGACGCAGGCGCATCCCAGCAGGCCGGCTCCGAGACAAGGCGCTTGACGAATGGTCACGGTCTCCTCGTCGAGCCCCACGGCTTGGTGCTGCGGATCGCCTTGGGCGGGCGCAACAGGCTCGTCGGCTTCGCCGCCTGCACCGCCGCAGCCGGCGCGGCCTCGTCACCCATCGTCGCGAGATCGGTGAGGGTGAATCGCAAATCTTCTGGCTCCGAGACAATGGCAACTACACCTCCTACCGCATCTACGGTGGTGGAGAGAGAAGGGGAAAGAGGAGAGGGGAGGGAGATGGGGCCCACGTGCAGTTGGGGGCTAACGGGGATTTTTGACGGAAAATGTGAACGGTTCCAGTTTCTCCAATTTTCAGTGGCACATAGCCGAATGCTGAATAGTAGTGACATTTTTTCAAATTGGCATATTTGCAGTGGCATGGATCCAATTAACCCAAAAATAAACAGGACTGCATAGTGGAACATCAGACCAGAGAGTTCACTGACCTGTGATGCTAATATCTGTGCTCTCAAATTACTAAACATCTGCACAAAGAAAAACAACTGATTAGAAAAGATCTAAAGACCCTCGCAAAAAAAAGAAAAAAAACAAAGACAATACAAACTGGAAAAAAGAGTGCAAAAGAAATGATAAGGAACATGATTTAAAAGTTCTAAAAAGACAAGCACCTGTTCCCTGATCATTATCAGACTCAGTATTGGTCTACTAAGACTCCATTGATTACTACCCGCATCCTCAAAGATGATGATCTCAAAAAGCGTCTTCAGTATCTGTCACAAAAAAAAAACAAAATGTAATTACATCCAGACCTTTCTGCATATGGTAGAGAAGATTATTAACACAAACCTGAGGAAATAAAGTGGGGAATTCTCCAATATGCCGAGCAAGATTTAGTGCAGCTGGTGAAGGAGGGCCATCAGCAGCTGTGATATTGTTGAAATAAAAGGCCGCCAAGCTATCAATGGCAGAGGCACACTGCCAAAAGGAAGCAACAATTTACAGATTAGTCCAAACAGAAAGCACTAAAGAACAATGATGGATTCCAATGTGATGAACATAGTTAAGGGCCCTTAGGCTTAATGAACCAAGCAGTGCTGAGGTAGCTGCATAAGGGAAGGAGATAAAAAAGAGACTAAAAGCTTGTGTGTATTGCTTCCTTAATAAACCTCTACAACCCAAACCTTTACGATATACCCCGTATCGAAGAACATGGAAATGATTTAACAGTAACCATAGGCAGATGTTGTTCCCATTACTATTCATGTGCACAGTACTGCAGGCCTAGAGAGGTTTGACTACTGCTTCTATGTGGGCCCTAACCAGGTTGCACATGACATCCAGATCCAAGAGAAGAAACTAATAGGGAAAACACATAAAAGAGAATAGAGTATTATGATGGCATCAATTATTATCTACCAGCAACCACAGATTGGAAGTATGTCTTCCCCGATAGGACACAGTTTAAGCAGTGATTCACCGATGCTGTTGTAACAAGAAGCGGGGAACATTTTACAAGCAGTAAAAAGCATCATGTCACATACCTGTGTTGATATCCCTGTATCTAGACCTTTTAAGCCAGATTCAAGAGTGCTGACAATATGCACGAAGGTGTTTGTATCCAAATTGAGAACAAAAGTGATATGGCTGCTGAACAGAACTTCAATATATCCATAGAATGCTTTCGACAGCTGAAATAAAGAAAGAGCCTAGTATGAATGCTTCCACGGATGAAACAAGAATATCCCAATCATCTGGTTAACCATAAATCAATATGGGACAATGCAAGACCTGGAATGGTGTCTAGGCTGTTTAGTCTTCTATGATCAAGCCAGTAAAAGCACAATTGTTGGAAAACATAGCACTAAACCTGTACGCATGTTACCAGTGGGCAAAAATTGCCAGGAGATCACCTAAATAAATAAACTAAGCTCGCATGCAGGGTACCTGCTGGTAAAATGCCAAGGAGACTACAAACAAAACGTTGAAAAAATATATGCAAAGTTCAAACACAATGTGCTGCTGCCTATTTGTTGTCAACTACAGTTCTAGGGGTTGGAGTACGCTCTTAAAAAAATGTTTGAAAATGTCTGGCGTAAAAATAAAAAAATAACGGCAGCATCCCATGTTCCAAAGAAAAAGTTTCCTGATAGAACTCTGGAGCCCACTGTTGGCGGTACTCATTTCATGTTTTCTCCTGGTAATTTTACTGTGTATATTTTCAAATAAAAACATTTCAGCGCTGTTATCACAGAATATACAAATCTTTCTAGACAGGCTAGGATACTAGGATCTGATCAATTCATGCAACTAAACGTATCAACATACCAAGTGCGTAAATGCAGGGTTCTCAGTTAGATTAGAAGATTGGCACTAAACTCACTCAGTCCAGTTCCTGAGGCACAAGTAATTACCTCTGCTTAATTGATATACATAACATTCAATTCACTTTCATTGCGATATAATGAGAACTTTACATCTTCAATGCTATAGAACTTAGCATGAATATTTTTGAGATCTTAATAACCATATTAATAAAAGCAACAGCACTACACAGCAAAACAATAGTAAATTACTAAAGTTGCAAGGAATACCTTTTTGAATGCCAATATGTCAGACAACGGAACTGAGAGGCTCATCTTTAAAGATATATCAAGGGCATCAGCAAGTGCTCCGTCACCATACAGCTCAAATACACCAAAATTGACATAGTTTCCACATAAAGCTGCAATGGTTCCATTCAGAATAACAGCAAAAGAAAAAAAATACAAATCTTTAGTCTGCAATGGGAGATAAGGTTCCCAGAAGATACAGTTTAAGAACAAATAATTGGACTCGGAGTTGAGTGGAACTCAGCCAATTTTATTCTTTTAACATTAAAAGCACAACACAAGGTTTGAATCAGAGATGGTGGAACCCAGCTGTCACCCTAACCGAAAACTCCAAGTAACATCTCATACCAAATTCAAGTAAATCAGTATCCTCTTGAATAAGGAGATCCATAGATCGTACCACACATGAAACCGAAAAAGTATAGAAAGTCTGCCATATTTGCAACAGAATTTAACCATAGTTGCAGTTAAATTTCAGTTTAGCCAAAATCATCGTAAACCCATTCTCAACTACTGCAAATTTTATGCAATTGAAATATTTATCATCTGCCAGGCCCTATGAGGCTACAATTCAACTCAAATATCACAAATCAGTAAGGAGTTAAATGATTAACAGAAATGAACAAGCTTTCACAATCCAGGTAATATGGCCCATGGGGATAAGTTAATATTGTCTCTTGGAAAACAATGATCTCAATGGGGGTGCAAAAACAAGGTTTTGGTCTTGAAATTTCGTAGAGACATGTTGGAATTCAAATAACATTTCACAGCAAAAGTGTAACCTAAAGCACAGTTTTTCAAACAAAAAAATTGTGCAATGAGAGTCGCACATAAAATTGGAAAGGATGAAATCCACTAAAAAAATCAAGCATTAGAAAACAGTGAATAACAGCAGGTAGACTTACTGAATCTGTAATAAAATTGCAGAGCATACAGGTGTTTTCAAAACATATTTTCTGAACTCACCTCTTGAAAGAACAGCAAGTGATATCCATATGCCTTTGTATTTACTTCCATAAATATCAGTGCCGTTTGGAAGCAACAGAATACGTGATCCATAAGCCACAATCAGCTTGCTAACCTCCCGGAATAAAAGGATCCCATTTGGTGATGATGAATCGAATGTCAATCTCTGAGCTTTGTTCAAAACAAACTCGCACATAAACTTGAGCAGGGGTGTGGTGACCTGCATGAACACTTACACAAAGTGGTGATTCTGTAGTAGCTGAGCAAAAGATTTAGAAGCATAAGGCTCTAGATATTTTTTAAAAACAGTTCAAACTTTTTCAAAAAGAAAGCTATGCAAGGAAAGCATTGCGATTTGGTAGTTACCTCCGGCTCATCAGCATAGAGTGAGATGGCTTTCAGTAAAAGTGGCATGCGAGATGGATATAGCCAGTCAAATAGGAGGCCATAGGTCCTGCGGCTGGATCAGATCAACAAAAGTAGTTAGTGAGTTGATGTACACATATACCACATATAATCAAATTGTGCACCTGTTTGTGGCCATAGCAATGCCTCGTAAGTCTCTCATCAAACCAATAAATGCGTACTTCACAACATCAGTCCGGAAAGCAGCATCAGCGGTTGCCTCCAAATTAACTGCAACCTATGGAGAATACGAAGAAGAAAACCATATAAGAATGGAGAAAAAACTTAACTAGTACTTCCTACACCCCAAAATGTAGCTATTTCTACCTACGATCTGTACAGGTCCAGATATAGCTACATTCTGGGGCGGAGAGATTATGAATATAAGTAGCAATGCACCTGTAGGAGAGGCTCCATGAAACTCCTGAATTTTACTGGGGTGTCTTCCATGAAAACCAAGCAGCCAAGGATGTAGTAGAATGTTGTTCTACTGCGGGCACATCTGTATTCTTCAAGAAATGGAAAAGAATCCCTCTGAAAAGATTAATAATGAAAATAGAATCAATTCTCAGACCAGGAATGGCACAGGAATAACATGAAACGGAAGCTAGTGAGAAGACTGTACATTTGCAATTATAAATTTTGTACTCTCCAGCTTGAGAAGCAGTTTTCCAGTCATATAGCTGCTACGAAAATACATATGAAGAATTGTTACCATAATAAGCATGAGAAATGTAAAGTGAATACATATAGCTACAACTTTACCCAGATGCAAGTTCAAGGAAGAGGGACAGAGTATGATCAATAACATCCTCGCACTGTAACCACACAAAGGATCAGCCACAGCATATAGATCAAAGTATGCCTAAAATCAGTAAATGTCTAAATAATAGGTACCTCAGCATAGCACTTTAGATTAGTAGCTATTTTCCCAACAATGGCATTGAGTAAAACTAAATGGTCATTCAATCCAAGAAGCTCAGATAATCTTGCATACAACTGCTGCAGCAAAGAAGTAAAACTTGATGGGGATTTACATAAAAAGGTACATCAAGATAAAAAGAAAAATTATAATAGTTATGTCCTATTATTTGGTTTCTTCTAACCTTTGAAGAATGCATGGCTTGATCTCCTACATATGACCTTCTGAAATTTTGAACAAAGATAAGAATAGCACGATCAAGTCTTTGCTTACTTAATACTCGATATCTCTGCAAAGAATGCACCCAAGTCATCATTCACAAATTTGTGAAGCTGTGAATGGTTATAAGAGCAGCTAAAACAGGTTAATGAAAGTAAAGAACAAATTGGAGAGCATCCCGTAATACGTAGTGTCGCAATACAGAAACAGATTTGGTTTATGGGGACAGTATGTGGTTTACATGCTGCACATAATACAATATGAAATATAACTCTCTTAAAGTGGGCTGATTACCAAAGGTTAAGTTCATAGGGGGACATTGTTTAGATATTTTCGTTAAATAAATTCAATTTCAGCCTATTTTTAAGTGCAAATTCACAGCTTCTATTGGTAGCATTCTCATGATAACTGTAAGAAACACCAAAACACCATCAACAACCACATGCGTTGCTGTGACTCCAAGCTTCACGACAAATAGAGAAACGAGTAATTGGTTATATATGTTACAGTATTGGCGATAAAAATAAAGTTGTAAGTTATTTGCATTACAGTACTAGAAAATATCTATGTTTGTCAAAAAACAAAATCAGTCCTACCTACATATGCAATTATATTCTATAATTTGCAGACAATACTAGAAAGGAAAATTGTTGTTGCTACAAGTACACTAGCTCAGCACTCAGCATTGATGTTAGATGACCAAATCATTTTCATCTAACCTGTGCGTGCACCCCCGTGTCAGTAACGTTTATCAACTGTAACACACGGGCTGCAAGTTCTGCATCAATTAACTCCTGTGATTCTTGGCTGCATGAAAAAATAAGCATGGCAGGTGAAAAAAAAAAAGGAAATCAAACAGAATATAAGGAAGCAAGGAATGTTAATTTCTCACCTACAACCAATGGTCTGCCTAATCTTGAGAATGGCTGCAATTATGTGGACTAGCCATGTGAGCTGTCCTTCAATGACAGAGAGCTCATTCGCATCTCCAGGAGCTGGTAATCTTAACCTTTCCTGTAAAAAGTATTTGGCTTTGAAAAGGCATTCTTTCTGCCCAAAAAAGAGGACTGTGAAATAACACTAACATACCGTATAAGCTTGTAGAAGAGGCTCCATAATATTTATGATGTAAATGCTACTGTTTTGGTACTGCAAATCAGCAAAAGAAAATCATGTTATGGCCATGTCATATAATGCAACTCCCTATCCAAAAAAAAAAAAAAGCCTAAGAACAATAAGGGCATTTCATCTAGCTTCTTCATACTATTGGTAACTGGCAAGGAGGTTAGTAGTGACTCAAAATAATTATATAAAAATTCCATCCGGACAAAAATAACAGATATATATAATGAAGTGGCGTAATAAATTAGCTGAAAACAGCAGAAATGGTAATAAGAGATCTTCATCTGTTTGAGAGGCACAATGTAGATAGCTAAACTCACATGTTGGCAAGCTAACATACATAATAAACATAGGATGTGTACACAGCACTATTGCGAAGGCTCAAAACTGCTAAGTTGCATGTCTATCCACAGTTGCCTTTATTCTTGACCATGTCAATCGGGAAGGGCTGACGACCACATGAAGTGCTTAGAAAATTTCAATCAGCCAGTTTCCCATAACAAAACAAATAGCTACTGTTATACTGGAACATGAGCATCTGATCACAGCCATTGAACCCCCCCCCCCCCACCCCCCAACCGCCCAAAAAAGAAAAACGCAGAGAGAAACTGGTATCTTTCCTTTTGATCCATCCAATAGCATTTCTAAATTTGTCAAAAAAATTTATCTTATTTACTATATTTTCTGCACCCGTCCAGAATATGAAGTTGAACAACTCAACAAAGCACTTAAGTTGGCCAAAAAATTACTCTGGTTATTCTTGTTTTAGAATCGTATAATTAAATACGATAAAAAATGAATAGCATAATGCAACTTAAATTTGATGCATCTACTGTTGTTGTATCATTCTATTAGTTCTCCATAACTTAAAGAAAGAAATTCTAGTGCCATATACAAGAAATTACTAAGTGCATGCAGTAAACTGCAAGTAGATAAAAGTAAAACCAATGTATATGTTCAATAAAAAAAATCAATTACATAAAACTATGAATCCTGTTATGTGAAAAGCTGGAACAGGGTTAATCTCCATAAAAGAAAACATTTAATTGATTAAGCAAGGTATCTTATCTACAGGTGGACATGATTACAAAGATGGATCCAATCAAAAGTTTAACAGAAAATTGTCTCTTAAATTGGAAACCAGAACTTGACAAGAAATGGCGACCTGGAATCTACAAAGGTAAGGAAGAGACTCCAACTGCTCCTGAAGAACATCCACATTATCCAAAGTATCATCGGATGAGTCATTTGCAAAGCTGGCCTGAGATGGATAGAAACAACAGAATATAACAAACGTTACCTCTTCAACTGAGAATCTGAGATAGAAAGCAGTTCCATCATCTCATTAGAAATCAGTACCTGAACAGAATTAATTCTAGAGGTGATAAAACCCTCCGTGATTTTGGGAGCAGTCTCATCAAGCATACTTGGTGTGTCACCTTTCAAGTAAGGAACAGATGTCACCAGCCTTGACCAAAGGCTCAAAAGATAGTAGACACTATTGCTGGCCCACTACAAATATTCAATAGTTAGAACTATTGGAAATTAATTATTGAATAATCCAGTGCTAAGAGAATTAGTCAAAAAAAAGGGAAACAGACCTGCCATGACAACAAGGATTTAGTTGTGAATTCTGCTACTAAACCAATCCATTCACCGTAAAACTCAATACTCAGAAGCTCTGACAACTGCGAAGTACGACAATGCAAGAATCCACACTTGATCACAAAGAGGTCCATTCATAGCTTGAATATTACTATGATAATAACACAGAACTTGATAAAGGATCACAAATGAGTGCAGCCAACACTATCTAATACACAGATAACAATCAACCAACCAAATCATTTGGTAGTCAAAATGCCGGGAGTATTCCGAATGTCACAATGAAGATATGCCAACAGAAAACAAACATAATACAGTTCAATTTTATTTTCATGATCAACATAGACTAATTTACATAACTACGTTATTATCAAAGTTCTAAATAAGAAGGAATGGTCATTCATGGCAAATTTTGAATGTGGTAAGAAAATATTGAACCATGCTTTTTGTTCCAGAACATATACAATAGATACAACTTAACAAACAGTAAGTTAGTAATAGGCAATTGGGACAAGGAATGCATATAGAAAAATGGTAAAAGAAAGTTTGGAACAATGGCCATCTTCAGTTGACAACACTATTACACAGGTATTAAATGCTCCGTTGTTTATTGAAACTTTGAAAGCTAATAAATTGGTACCAAATGTCTGTAAGGCAAAAAATTAAAAGAAGATGCCAACAAAAATAGCACTTGCAAGTTGCAAACATTACCAAAAATACATAAAAACATCATAAACACAACAGTTCACTTTCTAGAATTACAATTATGATACAAATTAACTATTCCATCAACTGTTCACTACAACATGCACTGCATCACTACGATATGCTCTACATCAAAACCAATGCACTATAAAAAATGCAATCCACTATTTAAAACCTTGAACTGCATATCAGTATGACTAGTTAGTGCTCCCATTAAAGCCAAAAGACTAGAAGCTACAAACCATTGGTTTTACTTATTACTGTTCCTTCAAAGCAATAGTACAAAAGTACAAATCAGGGTAAAATAACATTAGTAAGGCGTGTTTGGAATCCCACAAAATCCCCACCATCCCAATTCATTTCAGTCAGGATACCAACCAGAATGTCCACCCAAAGAGGGCCTACACTTCATAATTAATGCATCACTACTGTTGCCAACTAATTCATCGGTTGTTACGTACCAAAAACTAGCAAGTCATTAATTCTGTAAAAGAATGCAAAGAGAAAGAACAAAGAGCAAATCCTTGACACAAAACAAACAAGAAAGTTAGCTTCATCCTTCATTTTAACAGGATTCCAACCTGGAAATTCACTTTGAACCGTCCAAGAAGACGGCAGAACTCATGGTAATTTCCATGAACAGCAAGACCTGCAGATGAGCAGATCACACATCAGAATAAATTACGTAAAGATATGGAGCATTTATTTTTGTTCCTGCATGGAGCTAATTTGACAGACAAGTACCTAAGTTTAAAGATTACTATTGCATTTATAATGAACCAATGTGTGCTTTTACTTATAAAAAGCAAGTCTGGTTTCTACAGTGCACCACATAGCATGACTAGGCATGAGTCAATCAACTCATGTTTTAAATGCTTCTTCACTTTACATAAAAGAGGCTTTTCACTCTATGTAAGAGGATTGCAATTGAAACCGCTGGTCCTAGTAACTGAAATTTGTAACAGGAGTACTAAAATAGAACAGAACTTGGCAACAAAAGGACAAAGCGTTATACCTTGGCCAGTTTGGAGTATCTCCTTTGTGCCTGACATCAGATGAGAAAGAAACTGGGTCCTTGAAGGGTCCTCAACAAAAATACTGCGCCTGACAGAAGCAAGTCTCACAAGACATTCCAAAGCCTGCAGAAATGAAGGGCTAGGACACATAAAGAAGTGCATAGGAGAGGGAGGCGGGGAAGAGTCAAGGAAAGAGCAAATCCACTGAACATGGCACATTACTCATAAAGAAAGAAAAACGAAACAGCTGTTTGTAAGATAAATTCACAAGGAAAATATTTCTTCTTAGAGATTCTTGAAAGGAATAAAGCATGCCTCTTAGAGATCCATACATTAGGAAAATATTGCTGCTTCACAGAGGTGAGGAAGTCATGCTTTTAAAAGACAACACTGGAAAAATATTGCTGCTGAATGGAAGTCAATCAAAATATTGCAGAACTGTAGTGGTAGCTAACTAGCAATAAGTTTGTAAAATGTATTAATGAAAAATCATGCGATTAAAGTGTACATTCTAAACATGAGGAACTATGAAGCAAAATATACCTCTTTTGTGTTTATGGAGTAATGGACAAAGCACTAAGTAAAAATAATCAGAGATTATATCATCTATATTATTCAAATCACCCAATCAATGTATACCTCTTTTGAAACACATGTATCGTTGACTTTATAGTAATCGAAGAAGATCTGAACAGTAGAAGGATCTTGAAGGAGAGGCCTCCAAGATGCAGGAAGCTGCATCAATAAAAATTACACAAATTATAAGAAATAGACCAACTGGGATAGGTCAATTGTTTTACAGAGAAGATAACAATTGTGCAAACTAACATACCTGCACTGTACCAAATTCCTCAGAGCTTTCATCCACAGGACAACCAACAAAGTCAAATGACAAGCACCTTAATGCAAGCGAGAGAGGATCACGCCTAAAGTCATCAGGTACTGCAGTTTAATTACAGATTGTATCAGAAGATGGAAGTGAGAAAGTGTGGGCATTCCGATACACTCTACTTTTTACAAAATGGACGAGACTGGTCCTTGAACTTTACCTTCACTCTTCAGTTGGTGTAATGAGGTTAAAGAAATTTGGAAGATCTGTAGAAGAAACTGGTCCTTGAACGAACAAGCAATTTTTCTGTGAAGTGTCAAAGGCATAGCGTTTGCCTGCATGCATACACAGACACAAAAAGTCAGCTAAACACATTACAGTCCACCTGACAAAGGAAATTGAACAAGAGTGGATAAAAATGGGCACAGCAGTATAAACTATATTGAAAAGATATAAGCAACAACATAAGTACATAACCCAATCAGAATTGAAGATATTAATGAACACTATATAATTCATAAGCAGAAGACAGCATGCAAAAAGTATGAAGCCAAGTACATAGAAAGCTTAATGGTCCAAATCAACTATTCATTGAAAGAATTGTTAACAGAAAAAAAGAGAAACAGTTCATAGAAGATATTTGTAGAACAACTAGAACCCTTTCTTGTACTAAGCAAGCAATCTGTGTTATTTCATGTTAAATAGAATGAAACTCAAACATTACAAGAAATACAGTGACATGCAATCATATTCAAGAAACTATACCAGAAAAAATTAAGAGGACAAAGAAGGAAGGCATAAAAAGAAGTGACATGCTAACAGAAAGGTGGGACAGTAAAAAGGCTGAAATGTGCATCACAGCTCCAAGCAGGTAAAAAGGAATGCTACCAACACTACCCCAGCACAATTTAGTAAGGTGCCACATATCATATTGCCGCCAATACTCTTTAAAATAAATGGAAATTAATACAGTAACCATCAGTGTCAATGTTTAACTTTGGCTTGTTAACATTGGTTGGATTAACCATTAATATTTTTATCAATAATACTATGCCTATATATGTCTATCTGCATGTTTATAACTCTTTGTTAAGTGTCGCAAAGGAAAATAAAGAACAACTTTTACTTATGGTATTAATTATTCATGCACAAGTTAGTGCATATGTAGTGTTTCATGTACGTTTGACCTTCTGTGTTTCATCCGATGTTTTATAAGTGCCAACAACACCATGCACGTTGTGCAGTTCTAAACACAAAAAAAATACTGTTGAAATATTTTTTTTCAACTTTTAAATTAATCTACGTATTGCCAAATTGCATTATCTTATGGGTACCCTTATCTTATTGATTAGAATCAAGAGTTATTGAACAATTATAATAATAGAGAAGTTTCTAGGTGGCACCTGGTTCATTTCTCCTACAAGATGATATAGTATCTTCAATCCTATGAAATAATGATCCTGGGATGCCTGAAATGAAAAGCATAAGCAGCAACTTTAGTATGCATCAATTAACTCACAATAGAGCATGGAATAAAACCTATAAATGTTCCTCATATGGATTCTTTAATAGAAATCAGGTTCTTATGTAGATTTATCTGGTAGGCCGGTTATCCTTTTTCATATTACTTAGTTCTAAAGAACGGGCATTGGTCATAGAAATTGCCAAGGATTTATGTACCAAGGTGTATAGCTCCACTCAAATCGAAGGTACATAGTCCTTAAATATGTTATCAACGGTTAAAAAGCTCTCAACTAAATGCCAACAAAACAGACAACAAACTTACAAGAGATAAGAAATCGGCTGCCTCCTTGACAATATCTCTGAATTTATCATCATCGAACCATCCAAATTTTGTAATTCGACAGACAAGCTGAATTAGGGATTTAATCACAAACGTCTGCAGTTTAGGTCCCCTCGTAGCAAGATAGTTTATGACATAATTCGCTTCAAACAGATCACAATATGTTGGTTTAAAATTAGTAGTAGACAAGGGCACAAAAGTACACAAAATAGATTTAAGCATTGTTTATAGACATGTATTTTTGCAATTTAGCTACATTACCGATGCATAAAACAACAGTGGGTAAATGGAAATAAATATTTGGCCATTCTAACGTGCTGCAGAGGCATAAATGAACTCAAGGATAGAATGTAAAGAATAAATATTTGTTCGTTCAACTCGAGCCATATTAAATAAGCATAAGACATCAAAGGCAACAGAAATAAGTTGAGTCAAGGAAGGAACAACAAAGATTTAAATATGGCCACTTATACTAAATAGCAGTACAAACGAGTGCTTACTGCTTTCTGTGGTAACTTGCAATGCAGAAATAATCATAACTGAATAAATTGGTAGAGACGTAAATGAAAACATGCCATGCAGATGCAATAGAAAAGCAAAAACAGGTGAACAACTGATTTCATGATAGATTTTTGGAAAGGAACATTACAGATATCAAGACGCAATTGCAATGAAAGACTGCGGTCGTTGACTTGGTTCAACAAGCTTGAACTGGCCAGCATCAGGGCATATGGTGTTGAGGCATTGTCCAATATATATTGGCACTGTGAAATGTAGTCACTGTTCTCCGAGAAGCACTTGAGGGTGCTTTCTGCATGTGCTCGCTCAGCGGAGTCTCTAGAATTGTAAAGCTTTTCACATAACAGCTCTAACTGTGCTAGGCTCTCCATTGATGACATGAATAAGGAGCTCCAATTTTCCAGTAGACCAAGTATCCAATGTTAATATCCACGAATTTGCATGAATGTTTGTCACAAGCTTAGAGTTAATGCACTAGGTATTCGGTTCAACAGGAAACTTGAAAAGTACCACAAGAGCTTTGAAGCTGAAATATATGATTCTAGCACAGGAGAAGGATAGTCACAAACTCAATACATTCATATTACAAGAGAAATGTTTCAACAAAAGAGTTTTCTCATGTACAGTCTTTTCAATGACGCGTAATCAAAGATGAAGACCAAAGACACAAGAGAAAACAGCTAACGAGCTTATATCACCAATAACAGCCACAACTCAGCCTGGGTAGAGTTATCTGCAAGAGTGGAAATGCCAAACTCAGTGACAGCTAAAGCAGCACAATGGCAGAATAATCATCTAAGAACAACTTTTTGTTGGAATTGACTAAGCATTTCTAGTTCATAACACGCTTAAATGAGCACTAACACAAACATATGCAACAGTTACAGCACAGCGTAACGGAAGCATTCGAGAGTAACAAAAAGCTTCGCGCTACATTTGGTAAGCTGTTTCATACTAAAGCGCGCGCAAACATGCACCTATATTACATCTGGGCCGGAAGTGTAGCACGCAAAGACAAGATGAAAAAGGCCAATCATGTAAGAAGAAAATACATGCCACATTTGTCACGCAATCCTACCGCAAAAACAACATAAACATGCTATCCGCATGCATGCACATCAGCAGAAGCATCACACTGAGTTCCAAACCCCTAATCACCAATCCGATTGCGCAGCAAAAGCATCCGTACAGCGAAATCGCCCTATCGCAACCACCCCTCCAAGGATGTAGGCACGCAAACTCACATCAGGCAGCAAGCACAAGATCCAACAACAACCCGCGAACCAAACCAAGCTACCGTCTACCCCCCAAAGCGCCCCACAAACCAAACCCAACACCGTCAAGCAGAGCGCCACCGCGAGATTCCCCCCCCCCCTCCCCCCACCCACCCACACACACACACACCCCATCCACGAGCAACCAATCCACGACAATTCCACGGCATTCCGATCCTAAAACCCCCCAGCGAAGGCGCCCGGGGCCCGATCAACGCCGCCCGCCGGCGAATCGCCAGCGGCAACCAACGTCCGGAACGGGTGACGGCGTCGGCCTCCCCCACCCCAAACCTTCCCGAAGGGAGCGATCGGGAGGGGGGGAGGAGGCCAGCCCAAGCATACCTTGGTTGTCTCCCCCGCGCGCGCCCACCGGAATCGGGAGGGGGTGTGTGTGTGTGTGCGACGGGGGGAGGGTTCCCTTTCCGGCGGAGGAGGCGGCGGCGGCGGCGGCGGCTAGGTCTAAGGCGAGAGGATCGGAGGCGTGCGCACTTGGGAGGTGGGGGTGGGTCTGCATCGTCTGCCTTTGAGGCTGAAGGCAAATTTTACCGTTGGCTTCATCTGGTCTATCCGTTGCATCTGAACGTCATCAACTTTCTTTTATCTGTTTTCATCCGCATTGTCTTTATTATTTTTTTTTACATTTTCTGTAATTACCCTTCCTATAGCTAACCATCATCTATCCTGAAAACATGGATCGATCTGCAAAATAGACAATGTCCCAATTAAAAAAAATAGAATCCCTAGATTATTGATAGATGTAAAATATATATATATATATAATTTGAACTGTGAAGATGATGTTGGTAGATATATCGTCAAAACTTTGTCTTATAGTTTTAAATTTTCGTAACAGTTAGTTAGAAAGCGTAATTATAAAAAATGAGACATTGAAAATTATGTCACCAGTGTACAAGAGATCGATTAGCTTAGAAAATATAGGCAGTACATTTTATTGTACAAGAGGAGCTATTTGTTTATGTCAATAAAGAACAAACTGGCACATTTAGTTAATTAGTTGTACTCCCTCCGTCCTAAATTACAGAACGTCTTTTTTTAAAGAAATATGGTAGCTTCTGACTAATAATTATATTAAGAGTAAATTTTATAAAACTACAGATACTATGACCAAATTATCACAAAACTACAGATTTAACTCAGTGTATCACAAAACTACACATTTAACACCAAATTTATCACAAAACTACAGTGTCACAAAACTACATGTTTAGTAACTAAATTATCATAAAACTACAGGTTGAGAACCAATTTAATCATAAAGTAATTAGTTTATAGCTCCACCATAACAATAGTGCTAGGGATTTAAACTTCAAAAGTTGTAGTTTTGTGATAAGTTCAATATTAAATATGCATTTTTGTGATACTTAACCTAAAATCTGCAGTTTTGTGATAAATTTGGTGCTAAATGTGTAGTTTTGTGATGCAACTCTTTAAATCTGTAGTTTTGTGATAATTTGGTCAAAATACATGTAGTTTTGTGAAATTTACTCTTATATTAATTATATCTATACAGAGCATTATACAGAGCATTATGCATGTTATATCACTATATTTATATTTTGAGATACTTTCATGTGATACTAATTTCATATTTGTTAGGATCATAGAATGAAATAAAATACCAATCAAAATATGTTATTAAGACCGTGTAAAAAAAATATAGGCTTTATAATTTGGGACAGAGGGAGTCTATCCATCAATAGATCATTAAGCGATTTAGCAGAGCTAATTATGGTGAGTTAATTGGTTGTTAATTTTTTTCATCCGATGGTTCAGATGCGATCAAATCTACCAATCCAACGGCTCTGAATTAATGATGACGTGGATCATTGAGATTGAGGTTTGAGCTTTAGGATAGTTCTTGAAGTGGAGCAAACCATGCAGCGCTTAGATGAACAACGGACAGACCCGATGAAACCAACGGCAAAGTTTGCCTTTGGCATCAAAGGCAGACGATGCAGACTTATGTATACCAATTCATGCAATCTACAAACTATGATAATATATTTGTTCTTTGTAGTATGTACAGGAAATAAGAAGCTAACCAGATTGTTCCATGTACAGTTGTGCCGAACAACATTTTACTATCTTGCTGATCAGGTGGTAAGCAACAAATTGAAAAAATAGGATTTCCAATTTCATAAACAGAGGGACTCTCATCCTCTTCAGTGAAATTAACCACCTGGTATTGCTTGCTATTATACAATTTAACCACTAAAAGAGATAGATCACGACCCCAATCAATATCAATGACAACGCCACCAGCTTGATTTCCATCGAAGAAATCCACTAAAACATAGATGTTCTCAGCAAGAGCATATCGGGTGGCAGAAGCAGGTCCACCTTCTCCATCAAGGAGAGGGCCATGTGAACAACTAAGAACAATAGTTGAATAGCATACTCCATCCATCCGTACTCATAAAGAAAGTCGTTTAGGATAATATTTAAATCACTCTCAAGTTGTTAAGTATGAAAATATAAAAAATATATGAATAGATTTGTCTTGAAAAATATTTTCATAAAAGTATACATATCTCACTTTTCAATAAATATTTTTATAGAAACAAAAAGTCAAAGTTGTGTTTTAAAGACCGTGTCGCTGTCCAAATTGACTTCCTTTACAAGTACGGAGGAACTACTGCTCGAAAGAAGTGATAACGGAGCTAGGGCTGGATACCGAGCCTGCTCGGCTCGGCTCGGTCTAGATCGTTAGGATAACGAGCTAGCTGGCTCGGCTCGTTATCCTAACGATCTAAAATGCTGGCTCGGCTCGGCTCGTTAGAAAGCTCGAGCCGGCTCGTTAAGCTCGCGAGCCAGAGCGATAAAATTGCAACACTGCATTTCAGTAGGCAGCTAGCACATATCAAGCCAGCGAGCAAGATGGCAGAAACATATAATGTTCCAATCCATAGCCTATCAGCGATTCACCTAAAGAAGTACCAAAACATCAATTAGCAACTATGCAAAATTGCAAGTGTAACAAGCCAATAAAGCAAAAAAAAAAAATCAAGTCCTCAGTATTGAAGACAATGGAAGAAGAAACAGAACGCCAGAAAAACAGGCTTGCTCGAAGGTTCGAAGGCTCGCTGGGTGCATCGGAGGCTCGAAGCGAGATGGGGAAAGCAAGAATGCGGCGCTAGGACCTGAGATGGGGATTTAGGGTTTGTATGCATATATACCTAGTGCCTAGTTGGGCCGGGCCTCCAAATATTTTTTGTTTGGCTGACTTTTGAGTTGAGCTCGTTTAGCTCGTGAGCTGCTCGCGAGCCAGCTCGAGCTGGCTCATTATGACTAACGAGCTAAAACATTGGCTCGGTTCGTTAGGAATTTAGAACAAGCCGAGCCGAGGAGCCAGTGAGTTGAGAAATGACGGGAGACCTCTCATCCACAACAACACGTTCGCTGCTATCCAAAAACTCTGTTTTGTGAGTTCTCTTCCAGTCCGCTCTTATACCAACGACAGACTGAAGGTGTTTATCCGTGAGCTTCTTCATGGCATCCTAGATACGAGTCACGACCTTCCATCCTGGATACGACCTTTCACTGAGGCAACCGCCGGGAGGAGCTGCGGCGGCGGCGGCGGCAGCCTGCTGTCTGCACTACAGTGCCCAGTATATATGGCTATATGAGTGCGAAATTGCTAATGCGTGACTGACCGCGCACGTGCCCTCTTGCGCGGCGAGACACGTGGCGCGTGCGAGAGGGCCGCGGCGGCAGTGCCTGCGGGGTGGGGTCCGCGCATTTTTTTTCGTTTTTTCATGTTTGGTTTTTTCTTTCCGGTTTCTTTCTGGTTTTTTCTTTCTTTTTTCCTTTTCGGTTTTTTAACACATACGTATACAAACTTTGTATATACGTATATAAACTGTTTACATACGTATATACAAAGTTTGCATATGTATTTATAAAAACTTTGTATACGCCATATATAAAGTTTGTATACATGTATATAAAGTTTGTATACTTGTATACATATGCATGTGATGTGTTTTTTGGTTTTTTCAATTTTTTTAATACGTACGTATGCAAAGTTTACACATGTTGTATACAAACTTTTGTATAGATCATATATAAAGTTTGTATATGTGTATTTTTTTATACATAAAAATATATACATATAAAAATATATATTTTTTATAGTAGTAGTACAGTAGTACTAGTAGTATAACAGTAGTATAGAATACTAGTAGTATTGTAGTAGTAGTACTACTAGTAGTAGTGTAGTAGTAGTACTACTAGGGAGCATCGTGCGGGGGCATCGACGCGCGGTCAGACGTGCATTAGCGCTCCTCGTAGGAAGAAAATTATGTAGGACCGAAGTCCTACCCTCATTCGAAGGACTTGGCTCCTCTATGCGACACCTGTCCCACACAATCTCAGAGCAGCTTACTCCTCCCTCGTCTCTTCAGTTCACCATTCTCTTCCTCTGTTCGGTGAGGAGGCGAGTTCGCGTCCGACCAGCGGATGAGCGGTATGAAGCTCGGCAGGCTATCGATGTCGCCGGAATCAAACGATATCAGCAACGTGAAAGCATCCAAGCTTTGCATGAGGCGCTCGTCGAGAAGAAGCATCAATACATTAACGCTATAATTAATCCTAAAATGCTCACCCGACGAAAAGAAAGAAATCCTTCAAGTCAATCACCAGCAGTTAGAAACCTTTTAAGTGTAGCGGGCTGGGCGGCCAGGGAGCGATGCCACGTCAGCGTTTTGCTACATTACTCGGGTGGATTTTTGCGGAAAAACCCTCCTTCTTTCTTTAATTGCGTATATGCCCCTCGCGATCAGTACTAGTAGAGGTCCGTGAATAAGGACCTATATGTAAAAAGCGGATGTAGGGCCTTTTTCGCAAAATGGCGCCCACTACCAAACACCCCAAACCCTATCCGTTGCCGCCCACACCCTCTCCCTCTCCCTCTCCAGCGCCGCCACCGAGCGGCTCGCGCTGTCGCCTCCACCACCCCTCGCGCCGCCATCTCCGTCATCGTCGTCGCCGTCGCCTCGCCTCATCACGGCTGCCTCCGCCAACCTTCGCGTCGCCACCTCCGCCATCGTCGTCATCGTCGCCATCGCCACCCCTCTCCCACCGCCGCTTCCGCCAAAGTCGTCGCCGTCGCCTCGCGCCGTTTAGGTTCAGGGCCATTCCCTGTTATAATCCAATCTGTTCCACTTCACTCCGTTTCATCCCAAATAATCCTACCACGTGACAAGTTTAGTGGCATAAAAAATCTCACTTTTGCCAGATCACCAGCGTTTCCATAACAATCAGTGTTTTGCCATGCGAGCATCATCCCAACATTGTGATCTAATTTCTTTAAAGTGATTTTTTCCTCTTGTTCAAATTAAATATCTATTTTTTTCTCTTTTTTGACAGGACAACATTGTTGATTTGTAATTTTGATAATGATTTGTCAAAGTTTGTTTTCTTGTTCTTTGGACACAAGTTAATACTGAATTGATCCACTGAAGCAAACTCTGCCACTGAGATTAATTAATTAATAAGTAGAGCCAGGATAGCACCTTATTAACTGAGCAAACTGTGCTAACAATTAATATTACATGGAGGTGTCATACATATTTTTGTTTGAAATATATTTTATTGACCTTTCACTCTGGGTGTTTCTACCTGTCCTTTAGTTTATTTTTGCATGGAATTTTCCCTTTTTTTAATTATTGTCATTTAGGTACATATCTTGACCATTTATTGTGATTCCTTTTTCTAGGCTGGCACCGGGGGACCTCTTGTAAATTTTGATGGTCACGTTGTAAGTCTTAACTTCTTTGAAGACGACCAAACACCATTTCTTTCAAGGGCAATTGTTTTGAAATGCTTGGAACATCATCAGAGATTTGGGTAGGTGCATTCCTCATACACACCATTCTACTAAACGTTTTATTACCCGTGATAGTAAAAAACTTGATTGTTTGTTTCTAATAATACAGTTGCCTTTTATTTTACTGCTGCATTATCATCACATATTTCTTTTTTACATTTACAGAAGAATAATTCGACCTTGGCTTGGATTCTGGTTCACCTCTATTCGAGTGGTTCCACTTAGTCATCTGGAACACATATACCAAAAATTCTCAGATGTTGATGATGGCCTATATATTTCAAATGTGTGAACCTCCTCTATCATCTGTCTATTTGTGATACTTGCCCTTAATTTGCAAAAAAAAAAGGAATGATTATTTAAAATTTGTATATTGTTGATCCTTGTAGATTACGTTTAAGATGCTCATTAACTTTTGAATGAGAATTCTGTAACATTTGTTTATCTCTGGGTATCTGTATAGAATTTTGTAAAGCTTCTATACATGTTATGGCTGTCATATTTTACAATGTAGTAATTGTATACGGCTATACATATCCATTGTAGCTTATAGTCAACTCCATTTTTTCATACATGCTGTTCATTCGTCTTTATCCTAATTATTATTTTTAGCATTGTCCAAATTTTATGGTCTGCAGAATGTTTATAGCAGTGCTATTGTTGTAGCTGCCATTGTCATCTTTAGCATTCTTTGCTTAATGTGCATACAACATGAGCTAACAAAATGCCAATTAGGTGGCTGAGGGATCACCTGCTGATATTGCTGGAATATGCAAGGGTGATATTCTCATAAAATGTGGTGGAAATTTTCTCTCTACTGCCCCAGAGGTGACGTGACATCTTGTTTTAATAATTTCTGTCATCAGTTACTGCCTTTTTTGCTTGTTTGTGTTGTGAACTTTTGATTACATGCTTGTTTATAACCATCTTTTTAATGACATCAGTTTGGTGCAATGTTGATGGATATATGCAAGGAACAAATGGAAGCATATGACCAAGAAACCGTTGGTGATTTTTCTGAGAAAAGGATAACAATTGAGGTAGCTAATAATGTCATATTGTTCTACATGTTAGAATTATCTATCATATGTTTGTGTTTGTTGATCATCAGTAAATTTGTTTTCACTATTATGGAAAAAATTTCTACCAGATTGTTATAAAGCGACAAAAAGATGGAAGCATGGTAGAGAAAACTTTATCTGCTGGCTTGATAGAAGAGTTTAACTATAACAGGTGACTTCCTTTTTCCTTGGTTGTATATGTGTTTAGTTTATTGTTGATTAGCTTTTGTTTTCCTTTACATTCAACCCTTTATTTGCCTACAGTTGGCCTATACCAATCCCCAGCTACAAGGCTAGACGAGATACTATTGGAAGGTGTTAGAGGTACTGTTCTAATTAGCTTTCCGTTTGTGTAAAAATTCTGTGGGCAATAAGTTGATTTCTAGCATGCGTCATCCACTCACTTTGATACCTGGAAAAAAATGTCCTTTTGGGTTTGGCATTCTACTATTTCTTCTATTTTCTAATTACATACTTTTTAAGTTGAAGAGAACCAAATGAAAGATTTTGTACTTTTCCAGGGCATTGGGGCATATTACATACACTCCTTGAATCTCCTAAATCCACCAATGTTCTGTCCTTGATTGACTGTTATATATTCTAGCTTCCATGGCAACCTTATTGCTAGTTGTGCACGGTGCTACCCACTTGATGTGGGACTCCACAATGCACCTTCATGGTTACATGGCTATTTTCAATGGAACTTCCTCCTGCAATGCATTATGTATCCTTCGTTGTGAAAGTGAAACGTCATCTTGTGGCCACGGGTCACATGAGGATTGCTATAAAACAGTGCTTTGCCACTGACAGTGTTATGTTTCAGTAGGTAGCTGGCTGAGTAGTGAGTTAGGAAATTTTGTGAACACGGGATGATGGATTGATGGGAGGCGGGTATACTGTCCTCTCTATACCCTTTCTATGGTGAATATACCATATCATACAAATTTTATTGAACAAAAGAAATGTCCTACCCATATCAATATGGCATGGATAGAATGCGATGGACATGACTCAAGGCTCCCTTATTTGTAAAGTAAGTAAATTTGATAAACATACATGTGGCAGCAACTGAGGATCAAATGCTCTTCAATATCTGAGGAACCTGACATAGTAATTTGGACATTAGGTTTGAAAGGCTTCAGGACTCTATGTACATTGCTTTGAGACTACATAATGTCTTCCTTTACAAATTTATCTGGAAAGTGAAACAGCTATATATCTACAGTTTTTCTTTGGTTGGTTATTAGCAATAGTATTTTAACAATAGACAATCTGTTGAAAAGGAGTTGGCATTACACAAATTTGTGCTTTTCGTGGACTGAAGGCATCAGTGGATCATTAATTCAAATGCCCCGTTGCTAAATACGCATGGGGAGTTGTGGACTGTGTGATTGATCTTAGACAAAACTCCCTGTGGGGTTTCGTGGTTTATGGGTGGTCAGGCTGCGCTGGAGTGTGCTAGTCAATTTTGGAAATGTGAAATTTGGATGATTTCGAGTTCTCTGATCGTAATGTGTTGTTTTGGTCTTTTCTTGCAGGGAAAAGAGTGGACCGGGAGGCACTGTTATTAGGAATCTAAAGATTGCAGCAGGTAGCAGTGAAGTCGGATGCCTGGGGTTGCGGTAGTTGGAATGATCATCCTGTTGTTTGCTTATGCTATTTCTTCTGCTTGGTTATCCCTCTCCTTCTTGAAGGTCTCATATGTAGCTTAGCTCTATATACCCGTCTGTCTTCCACTGCCAGCATGCCTCGTGATCATGGGCAGTTTGGGCACCACAGTGAAATGACCTCCTGCCTTCTTCGAGGCGCATTTTGTGTTGAGCCCTGTTTATTTTGTTTTATATATATAGAGAGACTTCCAGATGCTCTACTATCATCAACTGACTGTTAGGGCATGTAAAGCACACGTTGCTATCGTGTGGTTCTGTAATGTGGTATATTGTGGTATCGTGTTCACTCTTTCATTTCAACGTTGTTGTAATCATTGTCTTGAATCGTTGTTGCAGCTTCCAAGTTTTGTTTTGTTAAACATAGGTATTAATATATGTGGAAGGGTATGTAGCCTAGTGTTTGTAGTGACCTGAGTAGCACCCCAAGGTCGCATGTAGCCTAGTGATTGCAGTGACCTAAGTAGCATCATAAGATTCTGAGTTCAAATTTTTATAAGAGTGAATTTCAGATTAGGTTATTTAAGGGCTAAGTTTCTAATTTAAAAAAGGCTGCATATATCCGGTTGTGGCATGTTTTGTTGTGACATTGTGACATGTTTTGTTGTGGTCTGAAATCTGATGAGTTGGTCGTTCTTGACATGCAGTACAAGGGTGGTGCAGCTGAGGGTGGCAGAAGACCAAGCATCCGGAACACCTTCGCACATCAGCACCCAGGCATGTTAATTACATCTCTGTTTGGCTCTGCCTGCTAGCTGTGCTATATTGTGTTCAACTCAAATCAAGTTCAATTAGGTGTATTTCATATATATCTACAAGCATAAATTTTTTATGTTTATGTCATCAAACTACAGAGAGTATCTTGACCTGCCAAGTTTATGCCATCAAACTAACTATAGGTCCTATCAGTTGAAGCTACTCGCAGGCGTTATTCTTGCTGTTGTCAGTTCACTTGTATAGTTATATAATAATGCTGACTCACAGCTTTGACGTAGTTGGATAGGTTCAAGAAATAGAATATTGGCAATACAATATATCATGCAATTTTCTAAGCAAATCTGTCATAGCTTCACAAAAATATGGTTCATTTTATTCCTCACAGAAGAAAAATATTCTTCATTTTACAGTGAATATTCCTTGAGGCCTTGAAGTTAGTTGTTATTGTGCCAATGTTAAAATGTTCAGTATATTTGGTGAATTGATGCTCTATCGCTCTGCAAACCATGATTACTGAATTCTTCTCAGTGTGCTACTTTGGTCATGACAGGTTCAATGTGCTGGAGTACTTCAGCTTTTACTGTTTTATGAGTTCAAAATATAAATTGATCATTGAGCAATGAAAAGCAAATGATCTCTTCAGCTATCTTTTCTGAAGTAGAAATGTGTCCTTTGATTGAATTAATCTTCTGTAACATTTTGAAACCTCCAGACTAGCATCATCATCTCTCTAATACTATCGACTTTAATTTAGTATCCATTTTATTAATCCAGTTTCACTTTTTACGTTGATGTTCTTGATAATCTTACGATCTGTAGCGTCACCGTGGGCCATCATCCTATAAATGTCTGGTAGCACTTTATCGCTGCCAGTTAGTAGCACTCTGAAGAACAGCCTAAGCTTATCACCCATCATTTCCTCTCTCTCCCCTTTCCCCCCTGTCTTCATTGATGCTGCTAGAAAACATGGCGCGGCTTGCCGCGCCTTACGGTGATTGGTCTATTTATTTGAACATTTTCTCATGGCCAGCGGGTGGAAACAGAGATATGTAAAGTTTAGGGAATTTGAACATGGCACTTGACAAAAAACATAAACATTATTGTCACTAAAGAAGAAAAAAAATTCAACACACTCCAAATTTGTTTGGTACTTTTCATTTCAAATTCCAAACATACGCAATTCTTGGAGGCACACCCAGCATATGTTCAGTAAAGAAAGTTTCATATAAACTAACTATTCAATAAAATTCAAGGGTCTATGCATTTTATTTCTTGCCTTCTTTGCTGGCAAGGGTTTTCTGCCAGGAACTTGATCCATTTTGGATCAATTAGCTGGAGATCTGGTGCGTTCTCAATAACACTAAGCACAACTTCCTTAACATCAACAACATTACAGCGATCCTCTTTGGAGAAACTTAAGAGCAACCTGGTAGCCATCCAGAAAGAAAAATCCTTCACTTTCTCTCACCTCTCCAAGATATTCAGCAATTATAGGCTTTGGATTTATCTTCATTGACTTTAGCCTGACAGAATTTTGGAGAATATAAAGTGCCAGCTCCAGTTGATCTTTCTGACCATAAAATCCTGTGATGTAGACCATTTTAAGATCGGGAATGAGGGTGTGAAGGGAGACTCCTTATCTCAGCATGATCCTCACTATGTTGTAGATCCAGTAAGAGCCACCCAAAGAAAAACAGCAGTCTCACGTTTGCTATCATTTGATAGAACTTTCACATCTCTGAAAACAAAGAAACACTTTGGCAGCCATGTGATCATTTCTATTTTGCAAATTAATGTTAAAGCCAAGTGATGGTCCATGCTAGTCTGATTATTAAATCTTTATTCTTTGATGCTTGCAATATGGTAGTTAGGAATGGAACTAAAGACTTAGAATATAGGTGGCGGCATAGTGATGACTGATATTGCAATAAAATCATATGATCAGCCTTGAGCAGCTCTCAATGTTGACATTGACCAAAATTAACTTATTTTACTGTCATAAGGATCCAAAGAAGAATGACAATATGGCATGGCATACAAAGGGATTCTAGTGAAGGCCAATCGGCGATATTGACTAAGACATATGGGTAGATGAAGCACTCACTCTCAAAGCCAACTTTTTTAACTTGTTCATTGCAGAGAATTGTTTGGGCCAAGAGATAACACTGGGATCTAGAGCTTGATAAGTGGCAACTCCATTTTCACAGATCCAAGGATGTCCTGATATTAACATATATATCAGTCAAAAAATCAAAAGGTTTGTACCTATTAAATAATTAGTGGAAATAAAAATTATGCATCAATATATGTTATGACAAAATGCAGAGCTACTCAGCTATATAAACAGGCAATGAAACAAAGGGTCAACTAATTTAGGTGAAGAAATATGTCAAATATACTTAGCACTTCATGGTCCTTCAAACGCTCTGAAGAACAATGAGAGCTTTTTTTCTCTATAAGATCCTTTGCACTATCAGATATCATTAGAACTGATTGAAAATCAATGTGACCCTTCATAACTGCATCAAATATTCCTTGTCTCTGGAAAAAGGATAGGATGTGATCACTTTAGCAATTCCAGAAATATATTGGATTTCAAATTTAACTCCTGAGATTCCAGAAATGGCGGCACTCCACTAAGCAAAATGTAGAGTACCATTCCAGCTGACCACACATTAGATTCTGGTACATAACAACATAACACCTGTGCAGTACCTCTCAGTAAAAACCTGATATTGTAAAATGGCAAATTTAAGTAGAGATAAAAGTCAAAAACTAATTTGTAACCACAACATTTCACACATGAGCTGACACATACAATGCAAGAACTGTCAAGGAAGATGGATAAACAACATAATATAGTTAGGATATGGTCTCCATTCTGTTGGCATTTAACTACTATCCACAAATTATACAGCAAAGAAGACATATACACATTATGTGTTGATCTGTTACTCTCTTAACATTAAAAATAAACCACTACACATGCATTAAAATGTGACATATACCTGGTTTGAAGAACACGGATAGACCAAAATATGTTGCCTTTATAGACATATCATCATCTTTAATTTCTGCAGTCTTTTTAGCTCGCTCTAATGCCCTTCTCCTGAATCTTGTCCAAGAGCTCACCATCAGCACAGAGCTCCATCACAATGTGCACCGTTTGTCCATCCTCGTAGATATCCTTGATTGCAACAATATTGAAGGGAGGAGAAGAGCGCCTCGTCGTGCCCGCCCAGCTCCTCCTCTGTCCCGGCACGCCACCACCGATCTCCTCGCCCCCATCCAACGACGAGAAGGAGGGGGCAGTGGTGGGGGCTGGATCTACGCCACAACCGCTCAAGGAGCCCCGTCGCCAAGCCGCCGTCAAGATTGAGGGGAGAGGTAGCGGCATCGTTGGAGCTCATCGCTGCCGGAGAGTTGCTCCCCAATCCCGCGCGCCGTCATGTTAGAACTCTGAATGTCTGACGAAGCTGAAGTAAGTGGCTAACTGAAGAAATGGTGATCAGATGGGAAACAGGAGAAGTTGCGGGATTGGATTGCTCAGATGAAGCGATACCGGTTCATTAATGGAGATCGGACGGAGTTGGGCTACCTTAGTAATCACTGTGTCTGTAAGAGAATTGTATTTTTCATGGTTCATTAGCTTAATTACTAAGTCTAAGCCAGCCATCCAGATGTAATCGATATCAAGAGAAAAATATAAACCCTAGCTCTACATTTTGCTTGTCTTGCGGCGACCTCAATACTTATTTTTCTGTCAATTTCTTTTCAATTTCCCTGTAGGATTCCAATAGGTAGCTACTTAGCCCCAAAACTTTGAAATCTTGTAAGAATTTGGGAACATTTGGCCCCAATTCTTGACAAAAGTTATCAGAGCTTAGTCGAAACTTGGCCAAGTTCGTCGAATTCGGAGGTCTTGAGCGGGCGAGGGTTTGAGGGTTTGAGGGCTTGGGGATCTAATTCGAGGGACGCGAAATCGAGTAACAGCGGAGAGGGTTGGAAGCGCCTGGGTTCCCTTCTGTAAAATCTCCGGATCCATTGTTATTCACCATGGGGAGAGGTGGGCGCCAGTTGGAACAAATCGATGAAGGAGGCCCGACCTGGGAGGTGGCGGTGGAGGAGCTGAGAGCCAACTTTGAAGAATTACAGAAGAAGGTGGAAAGAGATAAAAGATTTTACGGGATCAGATCCAAGATCAGGCCACTCAAGCTAAGAGTCACAAGGATGAGGTTATGCAAAGTCTGAAGGTAATCCAGGACATGCTGGGGTCTTCACTGAGCTGCCAGGGGCAAGATGGGGGTTCTGTCACTCGCACTCCAAGGGCCGCTCAATCGGTGATTCAAGCACCTAAGCCTACTGAAGGTATTGTGCATTCCACACCACCGCCAATTTTTGATTCTTGTGGTCTTTCTTGTCCAATGTCAAGTTCTGAAATAGGGGAACACTCAGCTGCTAGAACTAGTCATCCAATGCCTAACTATGTCCAGACACCCCCTATTACAACTGTCATCCCCCCTAATCATGCACCGGCTCCTGAATGGAACACATCAGTCTACTTTGGAACTCCCACTGTGCAACCACCGCCAAATATTAGATTCAACCAAATGAGTACTATAGGAACACCTCCTGTACCACCCTATTTTTACCCACCCTACCATGGTTTTAAAAGCGTCGCTTAAGCGTCATCTAGGCGACTCCTAGGCGTCTGAGCGCCATTAGGGAGCAGAGCGTCCCCACCGCTTAGGGAATTATGCATGCTGGGAAGGAAATCGCGTGAAGATGGGATGGAAATCGCATTTGCGACAATTTAGGGAGAGGGAATGGTGAAAGATGGAAAGAGAATAGAGAAGGGGTGCGCCAATTGAGGGAGAGGGAAGGGTGAAAGATGGAAAGAGAGTAGAGAATAGGGCGGGCAAAGATTGGAAACTTGGGAAAGATGGAAAGAGAAGAGGGGAAAGATGGAAAGAGAAGATGATTGTCTCCCTCCTGCTGTTCCCTTCTTCTCCAATGGATCTTCATCGCCCCTTCATGTTCTTCCTCTCCTTTTTGCCTCATATATCTCTAGTATGCCTCTTGTGCTTGTGTGTAAGGTGTCGCATTACCCTCGCCTTAAACGCTTAAGGCGTCGCCTAGGCAATTGAGCAGGGGTGGGTCGCCTTGCCTCGCCTTGTCACCTTAAGAACACTGCACCCTACCCACCCTATCCACCACCATGGGGTTTTCAATCCAAGCCTGTTCCACCACCATTCCCTCCACCTGATTATCATCGCTCAGTTGACAGAGGATTTTTTTTCCCAGGAGCATGGTTGGCGATCTAGTCTACGGATTGATAGCCACTAATATTTCTGTTTTGTGAGAGGGGTCTTCATAGGTCTTTCTTTGTGTGTGGCTGTGTGCATTTTGTGCAGAGGCCGGGAGTGGGCTCAGTTGAAATGTATCATCTTGGTGTATTTGACTGAGTTTTTAATAAAGCTTCCATTATCGAAAAGGTTGACAGAGGACCACCATATTGGCAGACATGAGGATATCAGGCTGGATTCTGTTGATCACAATTTTCGCACAAGAACTCCATTTATTGATCCCAACAATAAAAACCATAAACATGTTGACTTTCCCATATTTGATGGTGATCACCCTGAATCTTGGATTCGGAAGGCAAACAAATACTTCTCATTGGCCAGAACACCTGAAGAAGATAAAGTCCCTATGGCAGAGGTTTATATTATTGGCCGAGCTGATCAATGAATCTCTAGCTATGATGTTCCCACAGATACTCTAACTTGGCCAGAGTTTTAAACAATGATATGCCAAAGATTTTCTACTAAGTCAAATGTTGAGATTACTGATTCCTTCAGAAACTTGAAACAGTTTGGATCTGTCGATTCTTACATTGATAAATTTGAGGAACTCATGCCATTGGTAAAACGAAACAAGCCTCACCTCAATGAAGAGTATTTCTTTGAATACTTTATTTCAGGATTGAAAGACCATATTAAACGCCCCTGAAGTCGTTGACCATTTATTCCTTGGTGCAAGCATATGAGCATGCTCGAAATTATGACAGTCCCAGCACTCATTCTAGGCAGTTTACCTCCTCTGGTCATCCTGCTCAGAAGACTGCCTTCAAGGACAACACACCTCTGCCTGTCAAGAAAGACTTACCCTTACAGGAGCAAAAACCTGCTATTACTACTCAAGTTAAAGGAGGGGGAAAATGTTTTAAATGCCAGGAACCATGGGTTCCTAGGCATGGGAGAGTCTGCAAGGCCACCAAACAATTGTATTTGGTCACTGTAGAAGATGATGAGGTGTTGCAGGAAGAGTCTCCAGAGCCAACCTACACTACCCCTCCTGACAGTCCTAAAGAGATTGTTGTTGTACATGCTGTTTCTATGCATGCCTTGAATGGCCCCCATGCTGCCATTACAACCTTCACATTGCAGGTTCAACTGGGTTCCTTGCGGATAACTGCTCTCTTGGACAGTGGTAGCACTACTACTTTCATATCCCCTAAAGTGGTTCACAAAGCTCAATTGAATATTGTTAATCATGCTCCAGTGCAAGTCACAGTGGCAAATGGTGGTATCTTGGTTACTGAAGCTCAGTGCATCAATCAGCATTATGTCATTCAAGGCTCTGAATTCATCACTACATTCCGAGTACTTGATATTAAAGGCTACGATATCATCTTCGGCTGTGACTGGATTTACCAGCATAGTCCTCTTACAATGAACTTCAAAACAAGGGAATTAACCTTACATATCAATGGCATAACAGAGAAGACTCTTTCTGATGTTACCCTTCCAAAAAGAAACTTTTTGCTGAATTCTCATGAGGTGGATAAGATGTTGTCACAAGGAGCAGTGGGAGCAGTTTTACTTCTTTCTCCACTGCAATGCAATGCTTTGCAATCTACAACTGAAACACCACCGCTCATTTCGTTTGTGTTACACCAGTTTTCAGACATCTTTGCTGAACCAACAGAATTACCACCAACAAGGGACTGTGATCATTCTATTCCATTATTGCCTGATTCCAAGCCGGTCAATGTGCGACCATACCGCCTTCCCCACCATAAGAAGAATGCTTTGGAGGAGCTTGTTAAGCAATTACTGGACTCTCACACCATCAGACCGAGTGTAAGCCGCTTCTCCTCCCCAGCAATCCTTGTTAAGAAGAAAGATGGTTCTTGGCGTTTGTGCATTGATTATCGCCAACTTAATGCTCAAACTGTCAAAAACAAGTACCCTATTCCAGTCATAGAAGATCTCTTGGATGAATTGCATGGAGCAAGATATTTTTCCAAAATTGACTTAAGGTTAGGTTATCACCAAATTCACATGAATTCAGCTGATATTTTCAAAACTGCTTTCAGCACACGTGGGTCACTTTGACTATATTGTTATGCCATTTGGGCTAACAAATGCCCCAGCCACATTTCAAGCCCCCATGAATAAGATATTGGCTCCTTATCTCAAAAAATTCGTCCTGGTTTTCTTTGATGACATTCTCATCTTCAGTACAACTTTGGAGGACCATGCCCATTATATTAAGTTGGTACTTCTGATCCTTAGAGACAATTGCTTATTTGCTAAACCCTCTAAATGTACATTTGGTCAACAACATGTGGAATATTTGGGGTATATTATCTCAGAGAAAGGAGTAGCTACTAACCCAGCCAAGATAGAAGTTGTACAGCAGTGGCCAGTACCTGTTAATGCTACCCAATTGTGTGGTTTCCTGGGTCTTGCAGGTTACTACAGACACTTCATCAAAAATTTCGGGGTTATCTGTCGTCCTATGTTTAATGCTCTTTAAAAAAAATGATTTTTCATTGGGGTGCCGAGCAACAGAATGCCTTTCAACAGATCAAAACTCATCTATCTTAGGCTCCTGTCCTGGCTCTGCCAAACTTCTTCATCTTGGAAACTGATGACAGTGGATATGGTCTTGGTGCAGTCCTCATGCAGCAAAACAGACCTCTGGCTTATCTTAGCAAGTCGCTGGGACCAAAGGATGCAGTCCTTTCCACCTATGACAAAGAGTCCATAGCTATTCTTGAAGCATTTAAAAAATGGAAACACTATTTCTTGGGATCTTCTCTGGTTATTAAGATTGACCAAGCCAGCCTCAAATACATTAACGAGCAGTGTATCACAGATGGCATTCAGCACAATTTGTCGATTAAACTCATGAGCTTTGATTACAAAATTGAATACAAAAAAGGGAAAGAAAACAAGGTAGCTGATGCACTTTCTAGAATGCCTCTGAAACATGAACTTCAGGCAGTCACAGTTATCATTCCAGAATGGATTAACCAGGTGCTGGCTACTTATACCACTGATGCCAAATGCAAATTGTTACTTACCAAGTTAAGTATTAATCCTCAGGCCTAGCCCCCCTTTTCACTACAAGGAGACATCCTTCGTTACAAGGATAGAATTTACATTGGCAAAGATACCTCATTGCAGCAGCAACTTCTTACATCCTTTCACTCTTCGGCGTTGGGTAGTCACTCTGGAGAACGAGCTACTTATCAAAGAATGAAGCTTCTTTTCTATTGGCCTGGTCTGAAAGCTGATACTACTGCTCTTGTTAAAGAATGTCCCACTTGCCAAAAGAACAAAACTGAAAACAAGTTGATTCCTGGACTCCTCCAGCCACTTCCCTTACCTAAGCAAGCATGGACACACGTTACTATGGACTTCATTGAAGGCCTCCCTAAATCCAACAGCTATGATGTCATTTGGGTGATTGTGGATAGATTCACCAAGTATGCTCATTTTGTCCCTTTGAGTCACCCTTTCACTTCTGAACATGTGGTGAAATTGTTTAAAACACATTTCTATTGACTCCATGGCCTACCAACAGTAATTGTTAGTGATCGTGACAGAATTTTCACCTCTCATTTGTGGAAGAAAATCTTTGAGGAAGCTGGAGTCAAATTACATTTAAGCACTACTTATCATCCACAATCCGATGGCCAAACAGCGAGAGTTAATCAGTGTCTTGAAACATATCTCTATTGCTTGACTTTCACTAAACCCAAACAGTGGCACTCCTTATTGGATCAAGCTGAATGGTGGTACAATACTAATTTCCACACCTCCTTGACTATGACACCCTACCAAGCTCTATATGGTCAAAAACCTCCTCTTATTGGTGAAGCTCTTCTGCCCAACTCTTTGTTGGAAGGTTTCAGAAACAGAACGCAAGCACGGACAGCATTATTGGATTCCGTTAAAGCTAGTTTGAATCAGGCTCAAGCTCACATGAAACATTATGCTGATTCCAAACGTTCTGAGAGCACACTACAAGTGGGTGACATGGCCTATCTCAAGCTTCAGCCATACCGTCATAATGCCCTGGGTTTGCACAACTCCCTCAAGTTACATTCTCGCTATTATGGTCCATTTCGAGTGCTAGAAAAGATTGGGTCCGTAGCTTACAAATTGCTGCTGCCTGATACTTCGCACATCTCCCCAGTTTTTCATATCAGCCAGTTAAAACAGCATATTGGTCCCAAAGCAGTTCAAGAACCTGGGCTCCCTTTGATTGATCCTGAAGACCATATCTTGACTGCACCCCTCGCTGTGTTGGAAAGGAGGATGATTCCTCGCAACAACGAGCCAGTGGTCCAATGGAAAGTACACTGGGAGAATTTACCGCTGGAAGCATCTACCTGGGAGGATGCATCTTTCATTTCCAAGACATTTCCTTCGTTCGTCCCATGAGGACATGAGGACATGGGATCTTGAGGGGGGGGGGTATTGTCAGAACTCTGAATGTCTGACGAAGCTGAAGTATGTGGCTAACTGAAGAAATGGTGATTAGATAGGGAACAGGAGAAGTTGCGGGATTGGACGGCTCAGATGAAGCGATACTGGTTCATTAATGGAGATCGGCAGAGTTGGGCTACCTTAGTAATCACTATGTCTGTAAGAGAATTGTCGTTTTCATGGTTCATTAGCTTAATTACTAAGTCTGAGTTGTTTCTGTTTTGTCTCTTCTTCGGCGGCGTACTCCTTATAAGCCAGCCATCCAAATGTAATCGATATCGCAAAATCTATTTCGAGAGGCATCTCGATTTAGACTTAACAAGCGACGTGGACAATTACGTGAGAAGTACTAGTAGCGTTACAGACGTGCATGCAAGTAGTTTTTACTATTAGGTTGTGCATATTTTTTGTCTTCTTATGAAATTTTCTCTTAAATTGCTTATCCGATCTATAATCCGATTACACCGTTGTGTTCGTAACAATTAAATCTTTAGAACAAGATCTCACATGATTATATTTTGATGAAAAATCACAAATTACTTTTATGATATGTCTAAATTGCTTTTAGATTTCACTAAGTTACTTCTTAGGCATACAAAAGTAAATTCAGTAAAGCCTAAAAGTAATTTACATATATTATAGAAGTAACTTAGAACAAAACGAATATAACTTTAGCATGTCATTTGAAGTAAATCCGTTGTAGAGATAAAAACATGACTATCTAGAAATTAATTTAATCAGCACAAATTATGGAATTAACTAAAAACAATAATAAAAGTAATCACCTCAGAGCATTATGAATGTATAGGAAGTATTTTAATCAAATCTAAAAAAGTAACTTATATATATGATAATTATATATATGATAATTTGTTCAATGAGAAAAGGTATTAATTAAAGTTACTTTCTTTTTGTTATAAGTTACTTCTATAATATATGTAAATTACTTTTAAACTTTACTGAATTTACTTTTGTAATTTGTGATATTTCATCAAAATATAATCATGTGAGATCTTGATGTAAAGATTTAATTGTTACGAATACAACGGTGTAATCAGATCGTAGATTGAATGAGTAGTTTAAGAGAAAATTGTATTTGAAGTGTAGGTGAATGGTGTCTCTTATAGATGGAGTGGTAGCTGATTTAAACAAACCAGCTACCACTAGCTATGTAGTCACGTCCAATCGATATCAAGAGAAAAATATAAACCCTAGCTCTACATTTTGCTTGTCTTACGGTGACCTCAATACTTAATTTTCTGTCAATTCCTTTTCAATTTCCCTTAGGATTCCGATAGGTAGCTACTTAGCCCCAAAACTCTGAAATCTTGTAAAAATTTGGGAACATTTGGCCCCAGTTCTTGACACGTCACCGAGCTCCTCGTCCCCATCCAGCGACGACGAGGAGGAGACAGTGGCTCGTCGGTGCATGGAAAGAAAGGGACTCGTAGGGCGCTCACTGGGCACATGGACGGAGGTGGGCCAAGGTGGCATGGATGGAGAGGAGCGACAGCGGCGGTGGTGAGGGGCGTGAAGAGCCGAAATCGCTAATAAGCGACTAGTCGGGCGCGTGAGCGCGCGCGCGGCGAGTTCAGCCCTACTACTTCTAGCCCAACTCTTTCTCTGACTGTTTCTAGGGAAAAGTACACCCAAGGTCCCTCAACTTGTCATCGAGTTACAAAATCGTCCCCCAACCGCAAAACCAGATATCGGAGGTCCCACAATTAACAAAACCGTTCGCTTGAGGTCCTCTGGTGGTTTTGGACCCGGTTTTGTCTGACGTGGCGGATGATCAGCGTGGGCCCCACGTGTCAGGCTGCCACATCATCTCCCTCCCCCCTCTCTCTCTCTCACTCTTCTCTCCTCGCTCACGGCTCACTCGCTGCAGGGCGCGCGCGGCCGCCGGGGGGCGCCAGCGAGGTGGGCGGTGGTGGCGACCAGGGTGGGGATGAGAACGACGGGGGAAGGGGAGGGGAGCAAGTCAAGGGCGGTGGGGGAGACCTCGTCGCGGCGAGGCGGCGGAGGGGCGACGGCGAGGAGAGGAGGGTGTCGGCGGCCCCCACACCCGCAACCACCCAGCACACGTCGCCGATGCCCGGCAGTCCCTCGCGCGCCGCCGTTGCGGATGACGACAACGAACTCTCGCGCCTCCTCTCCGTGGCCGAGGCCGACCTCGACGCCGGCCACCTCTGCGCCGCGCCGCCCGCCTCGACCCCGACTCCTCTGGGCCCTTCCCCCCTCTCTCTCTCACTCACTTTTCTCCTCTCGACGAGCACGGCCGGTATGGGAGGAGGGCCGTTGCGGCGGGCGCGCCACCGGCTGGCGAGGGAGGAGGGCCGGCGCGGCGGGCACGTCCGGCGGCCAGCAGGGGAGGAGGGCCGGCGCCGCGGGCGCGTCCGGCGGCCAGCAGGGGAAGAGGGCCGGCGTGGCGGGTGCGGTCAGCGGCCGATAGGAGGGAGCGCGGCGGAGAGGAGGGCCAGCGCGACGGGCAGCTGTCGGCGGTCGACGAGGGAGGAGCACAGCTGAGAGGACGACTCTCTGCTCCGCCCGCGCCCGGAGCCGCCGCCGACGATGAGGGCGAGTGGCGCGGAGTCGTCGGCGCCGCCGCTCCCTATCCGCCGCTGCCTCTCGGCCACCGTGCTCGCCCGCCGGCGCCGCTTCTCCACAGCCACACTCGCCCACCGAAGCCGCCGCTCCACCATTGCGCTCGCCAGCTGACGCCGCCGCTTCGCTTGCTTTGGCCGCCCTTCTGGTGCGGCGGCGGCTCCTTCGGGGACGAGGCCGGCAGGTTTAGATCGAACGGCAGCAGCGAGCGACGCGGGGCAGGGGCCTCGTCACCGGCGCCCGAGGCACTGTCCTCGTAGAGCACGGAGGAACAGGAACTGCGACAGGGAGAGTGAGGAGGCCGCCGGCGTCATCCACGGCAGTGGGTGGAGAGGCGACGGAGGCCGGCGGAGTGGGAGGGCGGGCGCAGGAGGACGAGGCGGAGGCGGACGGTGCCGATAGGGAGCGCGATGGGAGAACGAGGAGGCCGCCGCCATGGTTGCACATCTGTCACCCGCGTCGTTGGCGGCTGCGGTGGCGGCGTGGGGGGCGGCCCTCCTACTCCCACATTGTCGCTGCCGCTGCGTCGCCCATCGCCCATCGCCGGCCGCCCGACCTCCTCCTCTCCCGCCTCGCCCCGCCGGCCGGCTTGCCGAGACAGCTCGAGAACGGCGAGGGCGGTGCGGAGATGTGGCGGGGGTCGTTGGCTGTGACCCCGGCGCAGCGGCCTGCTCACGCGCCGCAGCTGCCGTCGCTGCCTCGTCGGCCGCCGCCCTCAGCCCCGTCACGCCGCTTGTGGCTGACCCCTTCAATTGGTCACCTGCGTTAGCGTCACCGGAGGAGGAGGCCGCGGCCATCGCACTCGCGCAGAGAAGAGAAGAGTGAGAGAGAGAGAGAGGAGGAAATGAGAGATGATGTGGTAGCCTGACACGTGGGACCCACGTGGGGCCCATGCTGACTCACCCGCCACGTCAGACAAAACCGGGTCCAAAACCACCAGAGGACCTCAAGCGAACTGTTTTGTTAGTTAAGGGACCTCCAATATCTGGTTTTGCGGTTGGGGGACGATTTTGTAACTCGATGACAAGTTGAGGGACCTTGGGTGTACTTTTCCCCTGTTTCTATAAACCCATGGGCCTCTGTTTTTTGGGCTTCTTCGTGTCGTGGGTTTTCCCCTCTCCACCCGGAGGGTTTCCTTTTTCTCTTTTTTTTTCGCGCACTTGGAGTAGAGGAGACGGCCGTTACTGTTTTGAACACAATTTCTTTCTCGGTTTCCCCTTTCCCGGTCTCCGCTGCTTTCTTCTCTCTGGCGATTTTTCCAGCGACGAGTCCCGGAGATATCTCCGATTTTCCCTAGCGATTTCTCCGGTGAGTTCTCCGTTTCATTTTCGTCATCACCCGTCCCTTTTCAGTTTTTGGGAATTCGTTCATGAGTTTTTTGTTCGCCATTTTTGTTTTCAATCTCCAAACAGAACACTAGATTTTGCTCTCTGATTCGGATGATACGTTGGATGAGTATATGAATATGCTCCTGATTTGAACGGATCTGTAGTTGTTTTGCTCCTGATTTGAATGGAACTCTAGGGTTTTGCTCCTATTTGAACGGATCTCTAGGGTTTGCTCCTGAGTTATAATTTCCCCAAATCTCTCCTTCGTTTCCCCTCTGTTTTCCAGCGATTTTAGTAGGGTTACGGTGATTTATCCGATGATTTATTTATTCCTATATGCTAAATGACTACAGCAGGGTATCAATTTTATGCGGCGGGATTTTTCATTTTGGATGTTTGATTATTTAGCTCACGCGCTATGTTATAAGTGGAACAAGTTATTTGATTTTGCGAATAGTTTTTGATAGCATGCTCTATTTGTTCATTTGGAGATGGGGAACAGCTTGGAGTTTTTCGTCTGTTTGTGTTGTGCGTAGCAGTTGATCTGCACCATCATTAACCATTTTGGAGGTGTAGGTTTTTGGACCTGCGAGGCTATACTGTTCTATGTGATTAATTCTTACCGATTGGGTGTAAAATAGATGGTTGAAACAGTCATGTGGAGATTTCAGTTTCACAGCCTTCAGTAGTGTAATTGTTTCAGAAATTTCAGGAGTTCAATCATAGATATGCAGTTTGTTACACAATGTTTTAGTTTTCTGTTCTTATATGATTCTACTACAACAAACACTAGAAATGTAGGGCAGAGAATGAATTGGCCAAGTTTTTGCAGCCCACTTATACCATTGATCTTGTCTTTTGTTCAGAATAGAATTTGTTGAGTCCAAGTATCTTGGGTGGCTGAGGTCAATATGCACAAGAGCATTTGCAAAAGCCCAAAAGGTAAATAAATACATAATTCACTATACTGCTCTGGTCTTTTTCAAAGTTTTACGTGGTGCTCTTTATGTATGTAGCAGCCATTGTGGTTGAGCAACTTTTACTGTTAATCAAAGTATCATACAGCAATTTACTTTTTGACTAGTATTTTTCATGTCAAATATTATATAACAAGGTTGTAGAGACAGTTTTGGCCTATAGTTCTTTTGGTTTGGGGTGCAGGGTTCTTATGGACATTCTTCAGTGGCTTTGTAGAGAGAAAATAATGTGGAATTTCCTATATCATACTTGAACTAAGGATTTCATATATGAATTCAAATTGAGGTCGTCTACTTCTTGCATTCCCCACTAGATGAGTGCGTCTGATGATGGGTGTGTGTGTGGGGGGGGGGGGGGGGGTGAGTGTGGCGTGACCACCATCTGCTAGTCAGTGTCTTTAATATAGTTTATAATTAGCTTATCAGTAGATTTTTTTTGGGCTCTCTTGATTTATGGTATATCAGTATTTTTTTAATTTATGATTTTTATGGAGATTCCATATGTTTTTTTTTGGAGGCCAGCTAGCTGCCAGAAGAAGTAGCAACAACCTCTCTATGTATAATATATGGTGTAGGCATGGTTTTGTGAGTGTTGGTAATAATATCATTCAAAAAGCACGGTGAATATTGTTGTATTTTTATTTTTTTTCATAGGTGAGAGGTTAGACCATGCATTGGGTCTTAGTAGTTTAATACTGAAAATTTGCCATACTTTCAAAGTTGTTTTTATAGCTGTCTGAATCTCTATCTCCACTTTTATATAAATCATGGTGTTCAGAAATTCATCATCAGAACTAGAGATAGACAGTCTTTGTCTCCCATGTTTTTGAAACTCACGACAGATAGATAAGTATATATGATCTATCAGCCATGGATTTATACGTATAAAGTTTGTATTCCCAAATATAAAATTTATACATATTAGGATATTAGGGAGTACAAAATTTAAACGTACAAACTCTGTACATATAAAGTTTGTACTCCCTCATATAAACTTTATATGTATATACATATTAGGGAGTACAAACTTTATACCTAACAAATTTGGTACATACAAAGTTTGTACTACCTAATACAAACTTTGCTATAGCAAAATTCAGACATGTCAACATAAATTGTTGGTATAAATTCTTTTTTTCCCATGTATGAAAACATAATACCCCCATCACATTTTTTAGTTGCATACAATAATATTATTTTTTCTACTTCTTTTTTCATTTCCCATATGGGAATATTCTTCCATACATATACATATACAAACTTTATATGTACATATATAAAGTTTTTACTCACTACTATAAACTTTTATACTTTACAAACTTTATATATACATATATATAAACTTCTTTTTTCGGTTTCTTTTTTCTTGTGAGCGCCCGCTTTTTATGTTTTTTTTCGGTTTCTCTTTTTTTTAATGCTTTTCTTCCGTACCTTCCATTTTTTTTCTGTTTTTTCTTTCCGTATCTTTTTCAGTTTTTAATGCGTATGTATATAAACTTTATATATGTACAAATATAAACTTTGTATACACATATACAAACTTTGTATACGTGTATTTGTTGGTTTTTATATGTATGTATACAAACTTTGTATACGCGTATACAAACTTTGTATACGTGTATTTTTTTGGGTTTTTATACGTACGTATACAAACTATGCACACATATATAAATTCTGTATACACGTATACAAAGTTGGTATACGCGTGTATACACGCGCATATACAAAGTTTGTATATGTGCTACTACCAACTTTATATATATATATATATATTAAAAGTTTATACATATATATATTATATACATATGTAAAATCTTTGCATAGTGTAATATAAAATCTATATATATGTACACATTGTATAGTATTCGTAGTAGTATAAAATAGTATAGTAATATAAAGAGCCGCGCCCACTCACAATGGTGCAATTTCCTTTAATTTTTTTCCTACAGCCCTCAAAATATTGAAATAAACAATAATTGGGTTAATCACAAAACTTTTTGTTGTTGCATGCATATACATATATAAACTTTATATGTACATATATCAAGTTTGTAATCCCTAGTATAAACTTTATACTTACAAATTGTATATGTATATAAGCTTAATTATATTGCTTTATACGTATACATATAAACTTTATACTTATATAAAATTTATAAGTATAAAGGTTGTACTCCTAATATAAACTTTGTATATAAAAAGTTTGTACTCTTTGATACAAACTTTGCTATAGCAAAGTTCGCACCTGTCAGCATAAATTGCTTCTACAATATACATTTTTTTCCCATGTATGGACACATAATCACCCATAACATTGCTTCTATAAGCAACTTTATGCTAGTCTTTTTCTTGCATAACTTATTCACAATGGTGCAATTTCCTTTAATTTTTTTTCTATAGCCCTCGGATTATTCAAATAAACAATAATTGGGTTGATCACAAAACTTCAGAACAATTTGATGGACATGATGGCAAGTGTATGGAAGAATAAACAAGTATGTCATGGACATGATGGCTGAGGCTATAATGACAGAACAATTTGAAATGGATAAACTTGGTCACCTACCTACAAATTTATGGTCTAGACACATTGTAAAATGTGACACAACTGTAAGATCATCCACCACCACCCTCTTTCTAATGATTTTGGGCCTGTTCGGTAGTTCTAATTGGCAGCCAGCTGCTACAGTGAAATGCATAGAAGATCAATGGTAGCAGCTGCAGCTGCAGCGGCTGCACAGCCGCTGTATAGGGCTGCCGAACAGGCCCTTTCTTTTCTCATTTTCCATTATTGCAACAATATTGTTTTTTGTTACTATTAATTTTGTAATTCTCACTTTCTGTTTCTAAACTCTAGTTCTTTTCTCTTTTTTTTACCCTTTTAACTTATCTTTTTTTTTCAAATTAAAACTGCAGAGTCTTTTCCAAGATCCTTACATCAACCCATGTGAAATTAGCAATCTATTTACTGAACCAAATCAAGGCTACAAGCTTGACATAATGGATATGGTGAGTTTTATTCTTTTTATGTTTTTTAATAGTAGTAGTACTACTTGTTTTTCTTTAAGTTTTACATAATCTTCTTCCTTTTTCTATGGTCTTCAATTTGTTTTATTTTCATTGCTGAACAGATTTTTCTTCCACTACAGTCAACAGGTTGCTGGTATCTTGTAGTTGCTAATTTCAGACAGAAGATTTTTGAGGTGCTTTGTCCTAACTCTAAGTTAGATGAACTGCGATCCAAGGCAGAATGTGTCATATGGAACTTCAAACGGACCTTTAAGCTGGCATATCCAAGATCTATTAGAGTTAATGTTTATAGCATGGAGATTTCTATCCGAAGCGTTTCACTGTCAACAAAAGAGTTAGTTTTTTCTGTCCTTTGTCAATAATGTATCAATAGTTATGTTTTTCATTTTTCTATTTGTATGTCAGCCAAAGTTTTCTAATACATAATTAATTTGATTCATTTTTGGGAAAAAATACACAGTTGCGACAGTGGCGTTTATACCATGAAAATGATCCAGAATCATGATGGAAACACACATTTATCATTCACACCTGTGAGTAAAAGTTTACTTCACTCACATTTTTCTATCTAACGTACCTTCTTTATGTTTCTATAGTTCCTCCTAATTTCCTTGCATTTTTTTATAAAATGCAATTGAATCAGGAAGACACCAAGGTATTGCGTGAGATGTTGACACTATACATGATTACACATCGATATAACACAAAGCATAATCCTGAGACCATAGCTATCATGAAAAAATATGTGAGTTTTTTTCTAGGCTTTTTTTTTACCTAATTTGGTTTAGGGTTTCTTTTCTTATATCTGTGTTTTCAATTTCTCAAGGATTGGCAGCTCAATGATTACAGATAGAAAGTATTCATTTTTTGGCGATGCATGCTGCCATTTTCTATGTACAAATCAGGGAGTGGACAAAAACTTAGTTTTGGGACCAAATATGGGAAGTCATTTTTCGATCATAGGCTTTTTTTTTACCCCCATAACTGGACATGTGCCTTTTGAATTCTATATATCAGTCAATAATATTTGTTGATTTACTCCAACATAGTATGTTTTTATTTTTTTTCTTTTTTGAAGTAGCTACCTTGTGCAAACCTATTGTAAACAATTGCTATCTAAGTCACAGACTCGTATGAGCCTAAATATGAGGTTACACCTCATGTTTTTTTTTATTAACATGGTATGGTTTTTTTCACGTTTGGGATGAAAGATTCATATATTTTCAAATAAAAGTTACTTATATGTGATCTCATGTATTTTCCAAATGAAAGTTACTTCTACATTGTCTCCCCACCCACTTCTATCCCTAATATACCCCATCCCAGAAAAACAAAGGTAAAGGAAAAAAATGAAACTAATCAGGATTTAAACTGGACCATATGGGCTGGAAGACGCACGGAAAAGAGAAAGCCCACACACGTGCTGAAAAGAGAAAGGGAAGGCCCACATGCGCGCTGGAAAGGGAAGGGGAAGGCCCACGCACGCGGCAAGCGTGTCGTCTTCCGTTTTTGTCATCTTGGCCGCGCGCGCCGGGAGGCACGTGTTCAGTTGCGCATTAGCGACACCCGTGAAGAGCCGGCGGCGTCGGAGGACTCTTGGCATGGCTGGATTCATGGGTTTGGTCCCTCGCGCACAGCCGTCGGATCACACATCTACGGTGATATATCATGCGGTGGATCTTGTGGTAAAATATAATCTTTCGAGGGAGTTTAATGCAAAAGTGTAGAGTATCCAGAATCGCAAAGACATCGTTCCCGTTCCCATCCGCCGCCAAGTCTACAATCTCCGCTCATTCCACACCGCGTTCGTCGCCTTGCTGTCGTCGGGCGGCTGCCGATCCCAAGCCATCAGCCCGCCATGCTGCCGGCACGCGGTCGTTGAATCGAGGGCGACGTCACCGTCGGATCGAGGGCACTGCCTCACCCCCAAGATTGCTGGCGTGTCGCTTCTCTCCTCTCCACTTGTTCCTCATCAACCGCGACGTCCGCTTTCTCCGCCACCGGCAGCCGAGGCGCTGCCTCCACCCACATCGCAGCATTGACTTCTCCAGGTTGGCTCACCAACTCCATCGGCTATTCCAGGTCATCCACCATCTCACCCCTCTGAATGACAAACTACTATCCCCTGCTGCACTCTGCCTGTTTATTGTAATGCTTATTAGTGGAAAATAGTTCAACAATGCCATCTGTCAACGATTAGTAGAACCTATGATGTGAATCCATGTTGTTTGCCTGTGACCACTGAGAGTTTAATAATGCTTATTAATATTTTGGCATGCGAATGCTCCTAGACCAAAATGTAGTCTCTGTCAGTTTCTTGGGTTTCTTTGTAACCATCTGAATTTAAATCGGTAAATTGCCTATCTGTTGTATGTAAGAAATGGATTTCAGAAGTTTAAAATAGCAAACGTCAAGATGGGGCTATCTCATGATAACCTTAAGTGGTGAGATTAGGTTGGGGATACAATTCATATCAAGAGTTTTACTGATCTGGACCAATTATCATGTACAATTTTAAAATGACACAAATAAAAATTATGTAGACATGAACTGCAAAAACATATAGATCATCGTGTGTTATAAATGGGATGTGCTAGGCCTGTTTAGGGGTTATAGTGTCCATGCTTGTTTGTTGTACGGTTTATTGGTTTAGTGTAAATTTGGATTGAGGTCCTGCTCACCATGGCACTTTCAGGGTGACAGTTGACAGTTCAGCTGCATATATAGGTTACAATGTGCAACATGTAAGACCAGGCTTCTTTGCAATCATTTATCCACTAAGAATCAAGTAGTACAAGAGGATTAGGAGGCACCAGCATCTTCTGCTCCTGCTTGAGGTAAACGCTATACCAAATTATTAAACGAATAATCAATTCCTCAGTCTCTTTGTGTAAACTGAAATGCACTCAAAACGTGATGTTTAAAGAATAAGAAGCGGAAGTTATTAAAAAAAAGGATTTCCTAAGTTCTTATAGACATCTGGAGGGATAAAATGAAAATAAGTACTTTCATTACTTTGGTTCATTGGAATTTAGAATTTGTGCGCACATATTCGACTTTCAATTGATGTACATGAACTCATTGTCTTGCAGCCTTCAATTGATCTGAATAAAAGCTTATGCCAGAAACACAATTAGATATTGGAATTAAAGAGAGCAGAAATTGGTACTAGAATTGTTATGTCGTTAGCATTATTATGTTACTCTATATTACAGATTGTTTCTGCATTTTCTCAACTCAAGTGGAAAAATAAGCTAGAAATTCATGCATCGTTTTGTAATTTTAATAAATTTGTAAACTAATAAATAACCTATGGAGAGCTTCCTCATACCTTGATTAATCGTAGCTTCATGCACTTTCTTTTATTTTGGCAATGGTCTCTTTGCGTACTCTTCTATTCATGCAATGACATGATACTGAATACTGAGCATTGAATTCTGAAACTGAACTGGCATTATTTTGAAGAAATAAAAAAACATCCCAATCATGTTATTTTATTAAGCAACAAGATCAGTGATCAGGCTCAAGTTGATAAGGAACCATATTATTAAATGTTTAATTTTGATTATTTTCCTAGCCAGGTACTAAAGTACTCCCTCCGTCCAAAAAAAAAAGCCAACTTCTGGCTATGAATCTAGACATAACCTATGTTTAGATTTATAGCCAGAAGTTGGTTTTTTATGAGACGGAGGGAGTACTGTCTAATTTGACCTCTTTAAAGTACTTGACATTTGAATTTTTTTTCTACCTTTGCCATGACGATTTTGTAAGATTGCTTTTTATTATACTTGTACAGTTAGATGCAATATTTAACCAATCAAAGTAGACGTTTTTGTGTATTCTTTTAATATATATATATATATATATATATATATATATAATTTTTGCTTTTCAGAAATGCAGAAGAAACACAAATTGGAATTGCAAAATTTCACGCTAACAAAGCATCCATTCATGGCATTACCTTTTTTTTTCATGTTAGCAATGGTGTAATTAATACTCACTTGCCAAATACAAAAATTCCTTGCCAATGGTACTACCGAGTCCTTTTTCTTGCTCTTGTGCAAGAACATTTTATTTTCCTCTTCTGATCTAAGGTCCCAACGCCTATTAATTTATTTATTTAGGTTTCTGTTCAACGTGTTTAAGAAAAAATAACCATTGATCCTAAACAAGGCTATTGACAAAATAGATTGGCCTAATCTAAATTGGGCATTGCCGCACGTTGTTTCTAGTATCATACGTTTAACTTTGAATAAAGATCCAAATTCAAATTTGATCTGCCAATACATGTGATTCTTCCGTCCTAAAATATAGCAACTCCCGTTACTATATTCTAGTACCATTCAAGTGTTGCACTCCACAAGTGATGCAAACATTCTCTGCTGACCGCCATTAATACAATGGTTCAAAAAAAAAAACATTCTCTGCAGTGTTAGGCATATACATGTTAGGTACGTGTTGATGCATGAGAGAAAGAAGTGTTAGACAATACAACAAACAACTGCAAACCAGCAGCATTGTTGCACGCAAATTGCCCCAATGGATACCCTAGCTTTTCTAAAATACTACTCCGTTTACAACTCCAAGATGTTCCAAAATTCCAACACCAAGAATGAGCTGAACTGAAAGAAACTACAAGATGACTGCAGATAGAACATGGAATTGTGTCTTCCCTGAAAACTGTCAAATCCTAGGAATACTCTATCAGCAACAAAGAGTGAACCACCACTAGTCCATTTGTGAAATGCATTCCTCCTCATGTTGTTCTGTTAAGAGCAAAATTGCATTAAGAAAATACAAGTGTAGCAGGGCACAAAAGCATTCCATCTTTTCGTAAGGTAAACTTTTCAATTTTCTGCAAATTGCAGTCTTGAGAACTTTCATACTCCGTTGAAATGGAGCATTATACTTTATGTTTATTCCAATATAAAACGTCTATCTATGAATTACGTTAAATGATTAAAGCCATCCTTCACAGATTTTTAGGGTCCTATAATTTATCCAGCGTAAAACTAAATTTTCTATGTGCAATTTTTAGGATGTTGACTAACTAAATACAATTTTCTAGGTTTCTATAACTGTATTGATACTGGCAGGGAAACGTACCAATTTGTATCATGTGACTGATTTCCAAAAACTCTAGACACCTAGTGGTCATTTAGCAGCGAATTAATCAAAGAGACAAACAATTACTGAAATTTTTTTTCTAGATTTGAGCCACATTCTGAAATGCCTCAGCAAGCTCCTGTAAAAGAAGATGGTCGATATAATAGTTAGTAAAGATTTAGCATATTATCTATGACTTGTTACAGTGTCGATTTGCACTCACTGACAAGTGTGCGTGAAGTACATGGAACAAAACTGCAATATCAGTTTGCATATGACCAAGATAAACCCATGGTTTATTATTTAGTTAAAAAACAGACCTGATTTCTCATCTAGATCAACAGCCAGCACACTCTTGGACACCATCAGCGCCAACTGAGCTATCACATCATTCATAGTTTCCTGATGGGGAAGAAACGCAAACAATTCAGTAGGGTAAAATGTCCAAAAGTTAGAAAATACTCAGTTACTCACTTTTGTAATGCCATACAAAGCTCGTATCCAGTTGCAAACTGACTCGATCTGCACACCAAACTTAAAATCCCCAATACGAGAAATCCAAATACCAATGACATGCTCAGTCCTATTAAACAAAGGAGCACCAGAGCATCCATCTGAGCCAGGTATGTAGAACTGAAACATCTTGAGAGCACCATCTAGCTTAGAATCAATATCTTCACCTAACCGTTGAGGAGCACTATAGAAGACAATGGTACACACAATCAGCTATATCAACCTTGCATATGTTATGTGAGAAGGAATAGTTACATCTGTATTTTTGGTTATGTAATCTAGGTAGATGATAAAGCATTAACCAAGCATTAAACATAACGTGCTACTTTAAAACCTTATATGGGGCTGGCGGCATATAAAATTTAAGTATGTATGCAGACATAATGTGATAATGAAATCTCACCATATTTTTCCACGGACAGCAGTGCCAAACAACTGCTGTTCCTGCTCGGCTGGGAAGCAACAGATAGAATATATTGCTGATTCTCTTTGATATGCAGAAACCCCATCCAGGGGACTGTTATGGTCAACAAACTTGACAGGGCGATAATTCCACTTCTCATCATCGTAAAAGAATATCAACATAATGGAAAGATCACAAGACCAATCAAGACCAATCAATGCCCATAAGATGTGCTCTGGTTGTGTGGCCATCAAAAAGATCAACACTTGTATCAGTGTTTCCATTCATATAAGGCACATCACAATGTCTAGTACCACGAGGACAGAATGCACTGAAAACATGAGCGCAGCTGAGAATAATAGCAAATTTGTTACAAGAGTAGATGATAAATCCAGTCCCAAAAGAAGTAAGTGGAGAAGCTGCTGATTTGCTTCCAGATGTCCCCACATTTAAACCCTTATTGGACTTCCAGTGCACCCTTATGCTCACAACTGATTCAAGGTAATCTTCCACAAGCTGACAGATTTCATGGTCCTCCATGTATTTGGAATCCATCTGATGTACAATTAAGTAATTGGACTAGTCAAGATATGACGTAGAGTAACTGATGCACCATATATAGTTCCAAAACGATAGTCTTTACAAAAAGAAAGTTCCAACATGGTAGGTAGGAACATGCATGCGGTCCTAAATAAGCACATTTCTTAATACGAACTGAAAATTTATCAAACTACTTAATATACACCTGCGTAAGGTCATCAAACAAATGACACTTCAAATCAACTGTTAGGCCACATGTTAATTCTTCCTGTTTGTAAATGTATGACGTGTTGGAAATTGGTGTGGTGTCCACAATGAAACTTTGACCACTACTGTTAGGATGACAATACCAGCAAAAAATCATTATACTACTATTGCATGAAAAATTCTTTTCATGAGAAATCTAATTGTATCTATGTTGCATGGTTAATCTTAGTAGACTATTTTGTATTATATTAGTTGAAGTTAAACAAGTTGACTTCATGAATTCTAAAACATCAAACATTTACAATTATAACAATTTACAATATATCAATGAGAACCATTATACAGTAATTTGTGAGCCTAGATATGCAACTAACAAATGTTTTTTTCTTGCTTATGCATATAAGATTCATGGTATGACTATAAAAAATATATAGTTATTACATCATTTCGATATCTAGTTTACCCCAAGAAAAAATCATTAGGATCAGGTGACTCAAATGCTAATCTAAAAACTACATTGTTCCAGATAAAACAGCTGGCTCACGGTGTTCTTGAGAACTTTCGGTATCTTGGAATTCTGTGCAACCCAAATCTTTCGTGACCCCTATTACAAGGGGAAATCTGACCACTAAAACGGGCCATGGACGGTCGGGTGAGCGCCGGGGGTGAGATCTTGAATTCTGATCATTAACAAAACCAACCAACAAATCAATATCAGCAAATAAATAAAATCGATCTACGAGATTTTTTTTCCTAAAATGAAACCCCATATAATAATCGCGGGTCGTTAAGCTCCAGGGCAAACCTGGCTCGTCGGATGGAACGCCGCGAGACAGCACAGGCGGCGTCGGGCGAGTGAACGAGGAGGAGGAGGAGGCCGCGGTGCGGGTGGCGCGCGCTCGGCGAGGCGTCGTCGCGAGAATCGGCTGTAACCGCGGCCTGCGCTGGCGGCGAGAGGAAGGGGGGGGGGGAGGGCGCCGCGGCGAGGGTGACCTCGGGTGCTCGGCTCGTCGGCGAGAGATGGCCGGAAGCGGAAGGAATCGGCCGGAGACGGAGACGGAGAGGAGAGAGGCGGCTGATCGCTTGTGAATTGTGATTCGAGTCGGAGGCCCAAAACCACGCGGAGGCGGGGGGAGGGGGGGATATGGCCAAAAAGTTTCCTCCGGACATTGCCTCCACCTATGACATGTGGGCCACTCTACCAAACCAAACCAATCTGTCCGTTGATTCTCTCCATCCGATGGCGGACCTCCGGCACAGCAGCGCAGCGCGTCGTAGCCAATGATTTCTCCGAGATGTTTACTAAGCCGAGTTCCTTGGCTGAGGTTCTCAACTCTTCCGTGCATATTTTTTAAACTACTAAAATAACGATGGTATGTTTTAAAAAAAGTTATACAGAAATTGCTTTAAAAATCATATTAATATTTTTTAAAAAAAAGGATTGGTTAATTCTTAATTAATCATATGTTAATGAGTCACTCCGTTTTATACGCGTAAAAGATTAGTTCCCAGCACTACCAATCCAACACAGCCTTAGGAGCACTGGGAAGTGGGAAACTAATTTTATCACTATCTACTATTATAAAACAGGATTTGCTATATGACAGCTGCATGTTTTTTTATTTATATATTCCTATAATTTTCTTTGAAAAAACATACCACCTCTCATTTTCAAAGTACGTGGCGCCGTTGATTTTTTCCACAATATTTTACTATTTGTTTTATTAAAAATTTAATATAAATATGTAATAGTATAAGTGAAGATTATATATTTTATTTGATGATAAAGCAAATCGCAACAAAATAAATAATACTTATATATTTTCTAATAAGATAAATGATAAAATATTATACGAAAGTCAACGGCATCATACATTTCAAAATGGAGGAAATATACTCTACGTCTTTCATTATATTACAACATGAGTTCCAAATTAATTCCAGCTAGCATATATTGGTATACCACTTCAACTCACACGTATGCAACATATCATTATATAGCAACGTCCCATGAAAAATCGGACGTGACATTTTATCTATGTGACGGAGGTAGTACCTCATAGCAGATGTGGGCCACGCAACCTTACATCTGACCGTTGATTCTCCATCGGACGGCGGAGCGCTCACAGCAGCACAGGCTTATCTCCTCCCTCCCGGGCTGATGGCCTGATGGGTGGATAGGCTGACGGGCCAAGAAGCCAAATCCCACACTGCCCATGGCCATGGCGCTGCTGCTCTCCCCGACCGTCTCCTTCCTCGCCTCCTCCTCCGCCTCTCCGCCGCCTCGCGCCAAAGCCCTCCCCGCCTCCGCCGCCAATTTCGCCTCCACCATCCCCGGTAACCTCCGTGAACGCCTTCTCCGTACCGGGAGTTTTGCGTATAAGTTACTTGGGTTGGGGATGTTGGTTCTTGAATTGGATTTATGCTGAGTGTGGGTACGAGGCTATCCGTTGTTGTGAGCTGTTGTTTGTAATTTGGTGGGAGGATTGGTCTAGATATTTGACGCTGGTTAGATTCGTGGCGTTTCTGATTCTCTGGGATGCGGTTGGCTCGTTGCGGAATTTCTTCAAACACGTCGTATGCAGATGCAGTAATTCTTGGGAGATTCCGTGCTTTTATCATCTCTGTACAAGGCTAGGCATATTCAGCTCAGAGAACTCGAAGCTTTGATTCTTTCGCGCTTAAATGATAATATCAGATGCTTTGTAAGCACCGGTCACTGGCAGAGGCCAGAGGGTAACATTCATAGCACACCCTACATTTGGGGCCTGATTGTTGATAGATGAGTAGATTTTACATGTCTGTGCTCTGCTAAGATTCATCATAATATGTAAGTGAGAACACTAGGATTGCTACTAGTTATTGAGTTAGTGTACTAGATGCTATCCATGAAGTGGCATACATGAACTTTCAAGTTTCTTACATGACGGAGATTTTATCAAAATTTTGAAAGTAGCATGCATGTACTCTGAATTGTATGTCTAAAATGATGCACATTGAGGCTTTCTATTTGTCCTTTCTGATGCTACAGCCTCAAGGCTCCAGTGCAAGAATCTCTCCTCCCTGCAGAGCCCTCTGAATGCTTCTTTCACCAAGAAGAGGCTAGTTTCTGTCCATGCCTCGGCAGAGGCTGGCGCAGAAGAAGCTGGCACAGATCAACCAGAGGAGCCAAAACCCGCGGTTTCGATTGAGACAATGCCGCTCGAAACTAAGCAGAAGATGATCATGGAGCAGAGGGCGAAGATGAAGCTGGCCAAGAAGCTGAGGCAGCGGCGCAGGAGGCTTGTTCAGAAGAGGCGGCTGAGGAAGAAAGGTAGATGGCCACCATCCAAGATGAAGAAGCTCAAGAACGTCTAACCAGCAGTGATGTCGGTCTCCGTTCTTCTGTACACTTCTGTGTTCTGTTCATCCATCTCTGTATTTCCTAAGCTAATGCGCTAGCGAATTTTGCTGTTCAAAATATGAAACACAATGTTTGTAAAATGTGATTATTTCTTTCCCGATGAAATTTCATCTTGTATTTTTTTTTAGACAATGGATAAACCGGTCACCGTTAAAAACACACAAAGCCCAGTGTTGTACAAATTTTCTTCTAACATGCCCCTCCTTTTTCTCCTTTGTGCTTTAGCTGTCCTACAGAAGTACCACTAAATCTAATGTGTTCTCCCCCAGTGGAAATTTCAGATGCACCTTTATGCCTTCTGTGTTTGTCAAAATCATAGCAAATTTCAAGAAGCCTGCTGTGCTGCACTGTATATTTGTGGGGTATTTGCCTGTATATACACTTCCATGATGTGTTTTGTTAGGGCCTCTCCCAACTCTTTCGTCTGACCTGATGTTGATTAAAGCACAAAGGATCAACCTGGACAAGGAAATAACTGGAGCAAATTCGGGTTTGTTTGTTGTTTGCCACTTTGTCAGGCACGATGTGAACAATCTGAAGAGTGCCATTTTCGATTTTTTTTCTGATGCCCTTCCTGTTGATGTGGTTGTAAAATTTATCTGAAATTTAGCCTTCTTGAGCCATCTTTGTGACTTGTTGGTGTACCGTCACAAGTTCTTGAAATGTTAACCACGATGTTTTTTGTGGAAAAAAAATTTGTAATCTCTCTATCGTAGGAACTGAACATGGCCGTAGCTGACCATGTTTTTGACCTTTTTCAGCATCAGTCTGACAGTCTCATAAGATGGATTCCTAGTTTCCTAAGTTGCTGGAAAGAATCTTTGTTTGCTTGCCTTACTTGCTTGGCTACATGGTGTTGTTGTCTGCATGTGTTCTACTGCCCCCACGCTTCTCTCTTTAGGGCCCTTGATGCTATGATGCTCAAGGAAGGAACAATCACCACAAACCTCACAAAACTCCTTTTCAGTTATTAGTTTTTTTTTTGTGTGTGTGTGTGTAAGAGTAACTAACCATTTTTAGTTTTTGCTATAAATATTTTGATGTTTTCTGCTGAAAGAACTAAAGAAGATGGTAGTACAAAATGGACTTGAATGACTCATGGTTCAAATTTGTTCAGGTAACAGCTGGTCTGAATTTTGGATGGAAGAGAGCCAGATTTTCTGTCTGAATGAATGAACTGCAACCGTTTGCGCCGACAAACAATTCGGGCTTTCTTCTTTGCAAGATCACCAGGATCATGGCCTGATCGGTAGCAAATATAGATATCAAGCAAGAACACTCCGTTGGCACGCTGCCTTCTGAAGGAGCAAAAGCTGTCGGTGTGTGCTGTGAAGACACTCTTTTCTCATGTGCCGGTACTGATGGTCAGTATAACTCACATCTCTTGTTTACTTTCTCACTTTACTCCTAGCATCTTTGATCATGATCAGTATGATCTGATCATCACCTTGGATCTTCAGCCCCATTAAAAAACAATCATCGGTTGTCGATGATCGATCCCACTATTGGGTTATTTGGATATTACAATCGCAATCGATATTATTGGGTTATTTGGATATTACAATCGCAATCGATATGAAAGAACGAAAGATGGAGAGAAAAGGGGCACTGATCAGAAGAAGAAAGAAGCAAATCTGTTGCAAAAAAATGTGTTCTGGTGATGCCTGAGAATTGAGTTGAGAGCTCAACTACCAGAAAACGACTGACACTAACTAAAGGCAAGCTGATATATGTGCTCCATGGAATTCTTCACTCAAAAGAAGACAGCCAGGTGACCAAAAACAGCCTGCCTCAGCTTTGTCAACAATTGTCATAACGCACCGACATGATTAGCTCTGATTCCCAATCTATTGACAAGAATTTTGTGTGGTTAAAACAGGTAACAACACAGCACACACTCTTAACTAACTTTGTGATCATCCATCACTTTCCTTGTAGTAATTTATTCAGTACTAACATCTAGTTGCCTTTCAGATCAGCAACCACCTGGAGATATTCAGATCATTAACCAAGAGACAATGCAATTGTAGGACACCAAATGCAGGATGCTAATTGCTCACTAACTAAAGCTTCAGAATGAGATCAATGAAATGATAAGCCTAATTTAAGTGCAAGAGAGAAAAAAGGCAAAGGCAAGCAAAGCAAAGCAAGGCTTCATCTCCACCAAGTAGAGACAGTGTCAGACCGCACATATTCCATTCCTCGCAGCCAAGCAATCTCGTCAGAAAACAATCATTTGGGCAGAATTGATTTTGATCTCAACCAGCCATGTGGCTGGTCAGGTGACGGCGACGACAACAACGGCGACAAGCGGATCGCCATGAGAAGTTTCTATCTGCCATGCTCCCATGGAAAGAGAGGAGCTACTAAAGAATCATCAAAAGAGATAGAAGGGTACATAAAGAGGCCAGTCAGAGTTCAGATGAATCTGATTCTGCAGCCATCAGAAAAGCAAGGCAGAATTCCAGCTACAAATTGGGCCCCATTCTGAAGAGTTTCATATCATATCATCTCCTACTTAGCACTTGCACTTCAGAGGAATTCTGCACGAGCAAAATATTTAGCCATATAGTATATATTAGTGGGAAGGGAAGCTAGTGTGGTGTGTGTGTCCTTGCTGCAACCTGCTTCACTGAAGCTCAGTGATCTTTCAGAAGCTCCATCCATGGTGAACCGCGCACATTTCGTCATCCTCGTCCTCGCCTACCGCCTCCTGGTACCTCTCTCAGCCGAGCCAGACCAGACCAGAGAGGTAGATTTTGACCATGATCAGTTGATCACCATTAGATTGCACCTGCAAGAGCTGGGAGCAGATTGTTAATTGCATAATTTGCAATGAGTTATCAATAGTGGTTATTGTGACCAATCAATGTTGGATGGAATTCGTTGCAGTCGTATGTCGTCTACATGGGCGGCGGCGGCGTGGAGGAGGAGGCGGCGCGGGCGATGCACATGGAGATGCTGACGTCCGTCGCGCCGGCCGGCGGCGAGCAGGGGAGGGCGGCGGCGGCGCTGACGCAGAGCTACCACCACGCGTTCGAGGGCTTCGCCGCCGAGCTCACCGAGGCGGAGGCCGCCGCGCTGTCCGGTCCGGCCACCGCCAACCACCATCCGATCCATTGTTCTTGATCGATTACTTTCCCGGCGATCGCCGTGATCGCGCCGCCGCCACGGTGGTGAATTTTTTTTGTTGTTGTTTTGCAGGGCACGAGAGGGTTGTGTCCGTGTTCAGGGATCGCGCGCTGGAGCTGCACACGACGCGGTCGTGGGACTTCCTCGACGTGCAGTCCGGCCTCCGCTCCGACCGCCTCGGCCACCGCGCCTCCGGCGACGTCATCATCGGCATCGTCGACACCGGTGAGCAACGCGTGGCACGTGACACTGGCCTGCGTCGTGTGTGTTCAGAGCTCTGACGTTGTGGTGTGATGTCATCACTGTCACTGTGTGGACGGTGACAGGTGTGTGGCCGGAGTCGGCGAGCTTCAGCGACGCCGGGATGGGGCCGGTGCCGGCGCGGTGGCGCGGCGTGTGCATGGAAGGCCCTGACTTCAAGAAGAGCAGCTGCAACAAGAAGCTCATCGGCGCGCGGTACTACGGCAGCCAGCCCGGCTCGTCGGCGTCGTCGTCGGCGGCGGCGGCGGCGGTGACGGCGACAGGCGGCTCGCCGCGGGACGCCGTGGGGCACGGCACGCACACGGCGTCGACGGCGGCGGGCGCGGTGGTGCCCGGCGCGGGCTACTACGGCCTGGCCCGCGGCGCGGCGAAGGGCGGCGCGCCGGCGAGCCGCGTGGCCGTGTACAAGGCGTGCTCGCTGGGCGGGTGCGCGAGCTCGGCCGTGCTGAAGGCCATCGACGACGCGGTGGGCGACGGCGTGGACGTGGTGTCCATCTCCATCGGCATGAGCTCCGCCTTCCAGTCCGACTTCCTCGCCGACCCCATCGCGCTCGGCGCCTTCCACGCCCACCAGAGGGGCGTCCTCGTCGTCTGCTCCGGCGGCAACGACGGCCCAAATCCCTACACCGTCGTCAACTCCGCCCCATGGATCCTCACCGTCGCCGCCTCCAGCATCGACCGCTCCTTCCACTCCACCATCGTCCTCGGCAACGGCACCCTCGTCAAGGTAATCAAACCATCGCCATGCCTCACTTCTTGGCCATGAATGAGACCTCGATCCCTTCTCCTCGTCAATGGCAGGGAATTGCCATCAACTTCTCCAACCAGAGCATCACCGGAGGCCAGTACCCGCTGGTGTTCGGGCCACAGGTGGCCGGCCGGTACACGCCGGTGTCGGAGGCAAGGTTAGTAGTAGTAGACTATACTAGCAACCTTCTTTCCCATGGCGGCAAATCGCCGAGCAGTTGAGCTGCGTGCTCAGGCGCTCACCTCACCTGTCGCTCACACCATACCATGCACTGTGCAGCAACTGCTATCCCGGGTCGCTGGACGCGCAGAAGGCGGCGGGGAAGATCGTGGTGTGCGTGGGCACGGACCCGATGGTGTCGCGGCGGGTGAAGAAGCTGGTCGCCGAGGGCGCCGGCGCGAGCGGGCTGGTGCTCATCGACGACGCCGAGAAGGCCGTCCCTTTCGTCGCCGGCGGCTTCCCCTTCTCCCAGGTCGCCACCGACGCCGGCGCGCAGATCCTCGAGTACATCAACTCCACCAGGTGAGTCGTCGTCATCAACTAACCATGTTTTGTTACGTGATCCGACGGCTGACGTTGCCCCGGTGCAGGAATCCGACGGCCGTGATCCTCCCGACCGAGGACGCCAAGGACGACAAGCCGGCGCCGGTGGTGGCCAGCTTCTCGGCGCGCGGCCCCGGCGGCCTCACCGAAGCCATCCTCAAGGTGAACTATTTCGTTGGGGTAAAAAAAAAAAAACATTTTACCCCTTACAATTTGTTGAAAGCTGATTGAAATTCTCGCTCTTTCCGTCAGCTTACAACAATATATAAGAGGTAAAATGGTTTTCTTATATAGCATTTAAACGGAGTGCTGCTAACGAAAACCTAACGACATTAATATTTTCGGGATAAAAACACTTGTACGATAGTATTTTTAAGGAAGTTGAGTTCGTCGGTAGTATTTTTTGAATTAGGATACTTATCGATGGTATTTTTAGATTATCTCTAATGATCACTAAGTTTGATTAGCGTGGTAAAATTCTCGAAGGATAAATGGCGGTAACGTCCATTTTGACTGCGTGTTAGTTTTTTGGTTGGGGGTGTGGCAGCCTGATCTGATGGCGCCGGGGGTGAGCATCCTCGCCGCGACGATACCCACCGCCGACAAGGAGGATGTGCCCGCCGGCAAGAACCCGTCGCCGTTCGCCATCAAGTCCGGCACGTCGATGGCCTGCCCGCACGTCGCCGGCGCCGCCGCCTTCGTCAAGTCGGCGCACCCGGGCTGGTCGCCGTCCATGATCAGATCAGCTCTCATGACCACTGGTACGTAGCCGATCGAATCAAGAACGCGACGAGAGCAGAGGCGTGTCCGATTGATTGATCGATCGATCGATTTTGATTTTGGCAGCGACGACGAGGAACAACCTCGGGCAGGCGGTGGCGAGCAGCACGGGCGCGGCGGCGACGGCGCACGACATGGGCGCCGGGGAGATCAGCCCGCTGCGGGCGCTCAGCCCCGGGCTGGTGTTCGACACCACCACGCGCGACTACCTCAACTTCCTCTGCTACTACGGCTACAAGGAGCAGCTCGTCCGCAAGCTCGCCGGCGCCGCCTTCGCGTGCCCGCACGGCGCGCCGTCGCCGGACCTCATCGCGGCGGGCGTCAACTACCCGTCCATCTCCGTGCCGCGGCTCCTCGCCGGGAGGACGGCCACCGTGTCGCGCGTCGCCATGAACGTGGGGCCACCGAACGCGACGTACGCCGCGGCCGTCGAGGCGCCCCCCGGCCTCGCCGTGAAGGTGTCGCCGGAGCGGCTGGTGTTCTCGAGCAGGTGGACGACGGCGGCGTACCAGGTGAGCTTCGCGATCGCGAGCGGCGGCGGCGCCGCCGCCGCGGGAGCGAGCAAGGGGTACGTGCACGGCGCCGTCACCTGGTCCGACGGCGCGCACTCCGTCCGGACGCCGTTCGCGGTTAATGTCATCTGATTTATTGGTGTCTCTCTCCCTCTTTTCTTTTTTTCATTTTCATTTTATTTTTGCTTGCTGAATTCCATTTTTTTTCTTGGCTTTTGTGAGTGTATGATTTTAGGGTCAGTCTTGGATCTCGAAGTATGGTGTTGAGTGTCCTTCCCTTTTTGGAAAAGCAAGGAATAATTCAGATTTTGAGTGTATTTAGAGATTTTTTTTTAATTAACCATTCGCAATTGCTAGTAGCTGCTATCATATCATATGACGCTCAATTAGTCAAAAAAAATTTCAGTCAAAAAAAAACTGGGAATATATACAGGACGGTAACACTTGTATTGCAAGCATACAATTCAAAAGATGTAGGCAATAAAATTTTAAAAACAAATATATTTAACTCTGCATCTCAATTTAATCTAAGTATGAACAAAACTTCAGACCAAATAGTCTTTTTCATGTGACAATTAGTAGCAAACACGAGGGATCTCTTATTTTGCCTATGATAAATCGGAGGGAGAGATTAAAAAATTAGGGGCACGTTCAGTTTGTTATCACTTTTAATCCTACCAAAATTTAGTGGTGTTGAATGTTGTAGCATAACATAGTAAACATATCCTTGGCAATGCCATTCTACCAAAAGTTGATATTTCGGGGGAATTCTCTCATAAAAACACTACTAACATTTGGTGAGCTGTAAACCAAACATATCTATATCTACTACTTTAAAATTCTGTAGTGGTGGTGGTGACTCCAACCCTGACAGACACGCGTGATATTATCCGTTGGATCGGGACATCGGACGGTGCTGTGATCCCATCGCACGCGATTCGCTTTTCTGGCTTTCCTCCCCCGCTATTCAGTTTCCTCCCCCGCATCGCGCGCACGGCTCCGTTGCATCGCCGCCGTCTCAGCTGGCCCACGCACGGCTCCGCCGCTTCCGTCGGCCCCGCGCCCCCGCGTGCCCCCGCCGGCGTACGCGCGGCTCCGTCGCCGCCAATGGCCACGCAAGCCTGCGCCGCGTCCACCACCTCCGTCGGCCCCACGCACCCGCGCGTCTCCACCGACTCCTGTGGACCCGCGAGGCTCCGTCGCTTCTGCGTGATCCCACACGCCTCCGCCAACTCGGTCGCGGCTCCCCCGGCTCCACCGCCTCCGCGCGGGCAAGCCTCGCAGTCGCCTTTGTCGCGAGTCGCCATCTCCGGCGAAGCGGTTTCCGGCCCCGTGTGGTTCGGTTGCATGCACATGCATTTGATTCCCATCCTGTGAGTGTAAGTGACATGCATGGGCGCATGCTGCATGCATGTGCATGGCACTGTTCATGAGGAAAAAAAAAGGAGGAAGAAGAAGAAGGAGGAGAAAAGGAGACAAGAAGGACAGCACGACTCAATGGCTGTGGAAGCGGTTCCGCGTCGTGCGTAATCGCTAAGCGGCCTACGCCGGCCTCGCTGCGTGAAGCCGCCCCCCCCCCCCCCCCCCCCCCCCCCCCCCGCGCCTACGGCCAAGACTCCACGGGCGACACCCTCCGCCGACTCGCGCCCGGCGCCGGCCCCGTGTGGCGTGTTTTGCCTCCGGCTCGGCCCCTTCCGCCGGACCACGCCACGGCGTAGAGGCTCACGCCAGCGGACTCCACGGTCCTTCCGCTGACCCCGCACAGCTCCGCCGGCTACGCCGGCATTAAAGCCAAGCTCCACCGGCCACGCGCGGCTTTGCACGGCACCCCCGGCACTCGCCTTCGCGCACTCCGGACGGCACCTCCGTCGAGCACTGCGGCTTTCACCGCTAGAGGGGATGGACTGACCTCCATTTCTCGCGGGCTCCGGACGGTGGTACCTCCATCGAGCACCACAGCTTTCACCGCTAGAGGGGGTGGACTGGACTCCACATCTCAAGAGCTCAAGACGGCTCCGCCTTTTCAGTGTGGTCTTTGCTGAGCGTGTGGGTATCCGATGCAAAATGCAAGCATAGTTCAACACTCTAAGAAGCAGGGGCTGGAAATCATCTGCTCCCCCCGAACCTCGGAGCCAGCAGATGAGGGGGTACTGTTGGGGAATAATCCCATGCTTAGTGTGTTGTATAAACTAATGTATAAAATGACTAAAATTCCCCTAAGAGAATGTTGTATATATGTAGCTAATCAAGGGCAAAGATGTAATGTCCCATTACATATGAATAAAAAGAGCCCTCCAAGGGCAAGAGAGAGGGATCTCTCCCCTATTCCATAGATTTTCTTTTTCTCTCATTCACTCTTGTGGTCCTCACAGGGCTAAGCTTGGGCTCCCTTCCATTGGAGAGATGCTCTAGCCATGCATATTAGATTTTGTTCCAACACCTACATTGTTACATTGTTCAATATATGTAAAGAATATCATTTCACCTTTTTATGCAATATATAAACGATATACTTTATTAAACCCGTTGCAACGCACGGGCATCTAACTAGTTACTACCAAAATCGGTAACACCTAGTTTTGACAATAAACTAAACAAGCCCTGATTCCATAGCAAATACCTATATTTTCCCTTTACACTTCACCCTAATAAAACTACCAAATATAAGTGTTCGAGCAACCTCTCTTGCCAGTTTCATGCCCAAGATACACCGAAACCTATAAAAACGTTGTTTACTAATCATCTCCGTAACAAGAATGTTGAATTTGATTTTTAGTGAAGTGGTAAATGTTGCTATACTCTACACTATTATCAAATTCCTTAAAAAAATTATAACCATTTGCATTGGATTTAAGTGATAAAGGTATACAACAAAGCAACCGTTGAAGGAAGAAGAAACCTAAGTTTGGACAACCTAAGGCTAATATAATAATCTCCACCAATCTTAGAGCACAAGTGCACAACCCTCTAAACCTACCAGATAAAAATCAACAAACCTGAAACCCATTATATCGAATCATGTCGACAGAATCATCCAGTTGTTGCCACTTGCCAGGTGATTGGGTAATCAACAGGAGCTATACAAGATTACAAGTGGAGGCTACTGATTGAATTTATCCCAAAAAGTTTTGCCCACAGAGGATTAATTAGTTGCAGTTGATCTCTTCGATCACTAGGGCCGTTTGTCTTCAGCCTAATTGCCCACCACCCGTGTCCAAATTAGGCTCAAATCACATGGGCTAAAAGCATGGAAACCAAACATTTACGTATGAGCGACTACTAATTTTGTGAAGGGTTTAAATATTTAAATTAGACCTGGTCCTGCAAGTCCTGCAAATTGTAGGATCAATTGGACAAAGATAGTACTGCCCAAAGCATCAATCCAAGATCAAAATCAAGATCATGATCTCCAAAAAAAAATGGAAAAGATTAAACGTTAGTTGTTGGCACGTACTACCGTGGCCTCTGCTTCAATTTTGTTTTGATTATTTTGTAGATGCAAACTAAGTCACATACGTGCAGACCATGACCTGCTCTCCCAACATTGCAATATTTGACGAATTTTATTTTTTTTCCGAGCCCTCTCTAAAATTGTCTAATTTGGAGAGAGCAAAAACAAAAAAAAAAGTACTAGCATAGTATAAACGCTGTCACATTTCTTGAAAAAAAAAAGGAGATTGCAGTTTTTCTCTGTGAAACAAAATTAATAAACTCAATAATTTTCTCTAATCACTTTTTTTTCGCGAAATAATAAGCTCTGATGAGTGATTGGCTAGGTGGGAGAGAATATTAGAACGTGAAGGAGGGCTAGTGCACCGACCGACAGGTGGGCCACAGTCTACCCGCGCCGGCCAAATGGATCCACCCTGTCATTGCGTCAGTGCAGGCGGGCACGTTGGGTGTGTAGTGTAGCCGGCAGGTAGCCAGCCCGGTCGTTAAGCCTAGCTTCGTCTCGTTTCCAACACTTTCCCGCGGAAAAAAACACAGAGCACGAGAGAGCTGGAGAAGCCATGGCCATGGCAGGAAGGCGATGACAGAGAGGGAGCTGATCTGCCTCTTCGTCGGTCATGGCCGCGTTGTGACGGCGCCGGCGGCCGGAGGACGGGACGAAGCTAGGGGCGCGCGGCGGCGGCGGCGGCGATCGACTGCTGGTGTTCGCCGGTTTCTTGATCTTGGAAGAGAGGTGGTGGAGGAGAGATCAGGAATTCAGGATTCAAGGGAAAGACAGATAGATTGTTCATGGGGGAGCCAAACCAGAGGAGGTTGTACCAAGTCTGGCAGGGAAGCAACGTACGATACGATCATCTCGCCTCTCTCTTCCTTTTTTGTGATAATCCTTGTGAAATTCAGATCAATATTTTTCATTTGCAATTTGAGATGATGACAGACAGCTTTGCTTGCTCCAATTTTATTTTTTCAGAAATTTCTCTGCGGCGGACGCCTGATTTTTGGTCCGGATGCGGGCTCTCTGTTCCTGTCCACCGTTCTCATAGTGGCTCCTCTGGTAGGGCTATGCTGCCAATGCATCACAAAGATGAACTCAATCAGTTCAGAGAAACAAGTTCTTGGACTCCCTGTCCTCATTGCCACCGTCGTTCTTGGCCTAGCAGTAAGTCACAAATTCTGAAATTCAGCAATCAACACCACTAACTACAGGTCTACAGCTGTTTATTTGTCTGAATAATCTGTCACAACTGCTCATGCTTTTTCTTGTCTGAATAATCTATCACAACTGCTCATGCTTTTTTATTTTGTCTGAATAATTGTAACACAACAGCTCATGGTTTTTTTCCCCTTTCATGGATCAATTTGGTGTTCAGGATTTGGCATTCCTGATGATGACATCGAGCAGGGACCCGGGGATCGTACCGAGGAACGCGCGGCCACCGGAGTCGTGCGGCGGCGGCGACGAGGAGGGCGTCGCCGGAGACGTGACGACGCCGTCGGCGGAGTGGGTGACGGCGGCGAGCCCTCACCTCCGGCTGCCGCGCAGCAAGAACGTGGTCGTGAACGGGTGCGTCGTCAAGGTGAAGTACTGCGACACGTGCCTGCTGTACAGGCCGCCACGTGCCTCCCACTGCTCCATCTGCAACAACTGCGTCCGCAAGTTCGACCACCACTGCCCCTGGGTCGGCCAGTGCATCGGCCTGGTCAGCACCATACTGTTACTGAGTTTTATGTAGTACTCCTACATTATTAAGCTGATGATATACTGAATTACTGAAACAAATTATTTACTTCATGCTTCGAAAAACAAGTTTTCAGCTATTTTACCGGATTACTTAAACGAATTATTTACTTCAAGCTTTAAAAAATAAGTTTGGGGGTTTGCTGAAAGTACATGGGCTCCTCCGCCTCTACCCTACCTCGCTATTGGTTTTTTTTTCCTTTTTAAGTAGCCTTTTTCCTTATCAGTCTTTTCGTTTTTTTTTCTTTCCTTCTCACCCGATAATGGTCTTCTAGCCGTTTTGTGTAACTAAATCTCTGTTTTCTCCTAATATGGACATGTTCGGCTGCCATTTAGCAGCGCTGCTGCTGCAGCCGTGCTGCTTGTTGTTGTGTGGCTGCAGCGTTAATTTGTGTTGTGTTGCTGTAGCCATGCTGCTTGTTGTTGTGCAGCTAGCAGCCGTGTAGCCGTAAAGAATGTCAGCCGAACAGGCTCTATATTGGCATGCAATGGTTTTGCGCATTCGCGGAAAAAAGTAAATTTTCTTTAAAAAGCTTTTTCTATTGTGTTGTTTTAAACTATTTGTTAAATTTATTTTTCTAAACATTTGATTAATCCCTACAACCAAGTAGATAATCCACTCAATAAAATACCTGCGATGATGAGACGGAGGATTGTTTTTCGCATCTTGTGCAGCGGAATTACCGGTTCTTCTTCCTGTTCATCTCGACGTCGACCCTCCTTTGCGTCTACGTCTTCGCGGTGTCCTGGCTGAACATCGTGGCGCAGAAGGACGGCAACGGCGGCTCGCTGCTGAAATCCATGGCCGGTGAGCCGTTGTCCGTCGTGCTGATCGTGTACACCTTCGTCTCGGTGTGGTTCGTCGGCGGCCTCACCGTGTTCCACCTCTACCTCATGAGCACAAACCAGGTACATAGGCCGCACCAATTAAGCCACACTGTTAATTGTTTGTTGAAATCTTTCCAAAAGAAAGAAAATGCACGCAAGAATTGTCACAAGGATGTCCGATTTTGCGACAAAATTATCATGATCATCACTACTTAGTGACTGGCTTGTCAAAAATCTCGATTCTATTGTATGATTTATGACTTTACGGTCGAAGGCCTGAATCTATGATTATTTACGATTTCATGATTATAACCTTACCTGGTAAGAACTTTCGATTTGTATATCTCACGACAGAGACTAGAGATATAAACCATTTTTATTATATTTTTAAAAAAGAAACTTCCGATTCCGATCTAGGATCGCAACATAAACTGCACATTTTGATTTCAAGTAAATCCTGATCTAGGATTGCTTTACTTGAAATCGATACAGAATTTGTTCTGAAAAAAAATATTTGTGATCACTGATGTGATGTTTCTCTGCTGCAGACAACGTACGAGAACTTCAGATATAGGTACGACAAGAAGGAGAACCCATACAACAGGGGTGCTCTATCGAACATAGCCGAGGTGTTCTGCGTTGGGATTCCGTCTTCGATGAACAACTTCCGGTCATGGGTGGCGCCGCCGCCGCTGGAGGAGCCGGACGACGTCGGCGGGCAGCTTCCCCCGAGGAACGGGGCCGATCTCACTGGCGGAGTGAAGGAGAAGGTGGACCTGGAGATGGGCCGCAACGGCGGCATCATCCCGGCGATCTTGCGGGGGCTGGACTACGACGAGATGGAGAAGAACGATGTCAGCGTGCATATCAAGGATCGGGGAGCGGCACCGGCAGCGCCGGACCCATTCATGGCCGGCCGGTGGCGCAACGAGGACTGTGAGAGTACTCTGACGGCGGTGAGCCACCATGTAGATTCAGAACGATTATGACGTCCCTAGATGCGTCTAGTTTTGGGGCGTTTTGGCTCTAAAGCAAGTTGGAGAAATCAGAAAAATTGTAGGTGTAAATTGGGTACACATTTCTGATGGTTATATTGAAAACCTGAGATTGTTCATTTGTTTGCACGGAAGAATACCAATGCGTGAACATCGTGGGGAAAATGGTTGATTTGTTAACATTAAGGTTGTTTTGTTGCCGTCACGGTTATGGTAAGATTTTCTTTCAATAAATTAGATTCCACACGTCAATGGCTTAAAAAGTATGGTAAAATTCACATAGACTTACTAAGGTGTGCAAAGATTTTGAGCACCTACATGTTAAGTAATTGTTGGTAAATAAGCAAAATATGACTGAATCAAACAAGCCAAGTCTATGATTTTTGATTTATAGCTCTAAAAGATGGGAACGTATTACACAAGTCCTCACATGTACACACGGTGCATATGAGCTAGCGATTATAAAAAAATTATCCATGTGCTTTCAATAGTATTGCTTCTACAAGTAAAGTCCCATTTTCAAATTCATCGTACACGGAGAACAATAAAAAAGATAAAATTCTAACAGACTTGTAGTATTAAATAGTCACATTTTTATAGCTAAAATATAATAAATTTGATGTTAAGATTTTATATGTAGGTGTAAAACTATTGAAACTATATGCGTAAATTTTTTTAGATTTTTCGATGATATTTGTTACATCGTGTGTGTGGAGTGTGCATGTGAAACTTAAGTGTACATGGTATATTTCCCTGAAAGATATGGATTAAATTTGTTAGCACATAAAATTATACCTATAGTTTTTTATTTTTAGTATTTTCGTCGCGGCAGCTAACATATTTTTCCTGTTTTTACCTATTTTGACCGAATCCATCCTTAATATTGGCCCTGCTCACTGCAACTTTTCTGCGTTGCTGGCTGCGCAGTTGCAGCCGCTACAGTAACTGTATTATTTCTACTCACTGATATTATTGGTGTAGTTGCAGCGGCTACAGCAGCAAGCTGCACCGAACAGGGCCATTAAGGTGATGGAAATAATTTGTAGAAAAACATAAACAATCGCTATATATATTAAGTTTTTTTTTCCGACAAAGCTAACCTGTAACTTTGTATGATGTTATAAAACTGAACTTTTGATCTTCTCATAACCAATTTTGCCAATGGATTATAGCACCTCGATCGTTAACCAAGTCCGAAGAGATTTTTTGGCTGACTCCAGTGATATTTTACAAGTTACAAAAATGTGGTCCATCATGCATGCACATATTTCATTTTAGACTATGCCTGTGATATGTCATCCACTAGATATATAGGTTTTCTCCCCATTTTCTCTTGCCACGACATGTTATATTCCTGGCCAGACACGTGGCTCCGTCCTAGCCAGTACTTGAACCTTGAAGAAACCCGTTGGACATATCTGCCAAAATCTTGCTCCATTTTTTTTCAGTTATTTATGCGAGGAAAAACAAAATAGATTCGTTGTTTGCGCACATAGAAAACGCAGCTTGTGAACATTAGCACATAGGAAGCTTGTGCGCCTCTTGTTTCTCTCATTAATTTTCGATATCACATCTTAGTCCTTTTCACTAAACTACAAACCCAGGCAGTTTGGTTAGTTTTATTGCGCACAGGGTGTATCACATTGAGTTTAAAGGAATTCTAGGAAGGGTTTTACTGGTGTTACTTATATCCTATGTGGCATGGTGCATAACTGCATCTATCAAAGATTAAATCATGGGTCTACAAATATTACGTACAACATATTTTTAATTAGTGGGACCAGGGATATGCTATTTGTTTTCTCTTTAAACATGTGTTAGAAAATATATTCGCGAAGGTGTGAGTGGTGTTGTATGTGTAATGATATGTGTGCGCGTGCGTCTGACGTGTAATTGGAAAACAATATATATCTTGTTTTATAATTGTACTTGACATTTTCATGGAGAATGACAATACTCTTTCTTTTGCTTCTACCTACCTGTATGTAAAAAGTTGGAGAGAGAAGCAAATATTCATGTTGAGTGTGCTCGAGAAGAATCGAACCCGGACGGATGGGGTGCATGTTAGCAACCCCTACCACTGCGCTATGAGCGCATCTCCCTAGCTACCTATATGTTAAAGTGGGTTTAAGTGTGAATTTGACTAAACAAATTCAATTGCTCTTGTAAAATTCATTCTTTTCGGTTATGGTTGATTGCACTTTCCTAGTTCCATCCAATAGAGCTTCCACTTTCCTACGTCCAGCTAATCGAGCTCTTCATCAGACAATATAAACATATATGCAAATTTTTAAAATCCATGTAATAGGATTGTTCGACGGTGTTGGTTGCAGCGACGATGCTAGGTACATCCGTGCCACAGTCAATCAGATGCCTTGAAGACACTCACACTCGAACAAGTTACATGATGCAGTGCGGCGAACAACCCCGACGTATACTATTTGCGTAACTCGCCAACTTCTCAAGATTTTGATATAGTCTCTCCATAGATGAGCTTTCAAAAATTGCTATCCAATTGCTATGTGCCAAAAAAAACAGTAGATTTTTTTCCGAAACAAAAAAAAAAGAAGCAAAAAGAGCATCCTCAAAAAACTAGCAAACACAACAACTTGTAAAAGAAACAAGAAGAAATAATATTTTAAATGGAGGCAATAATGAAAAAAAGGGAGGAGATGAGCTAGCGGTTAGATTGCGCTCTGCTACACATGGCGAGCCCCCATTAGATAGCCGTAGATTACACCTCATCGCCACCTTATCTCATCCATCCATTCCCCCATGTTGTATACCCGCCCACCCCCTCCCCTCCCCCGAACTCTTCCTCCCCTCTCCCGCCACCCCCGCCAGGTGTTCGACCGATGGCCTCCTCCGCCATGGAGCTCTCCCTCCTCAACCCGGCGGCAATGCGCGGCCTCGCCGCCGCCTCCGCCGCCGCAAAGCCCCGCGTCGTGTCTTCCAGGCGCGTCGTGCGGTTCCGCGTGGCGGCGTCGGCCGCGGCGCCGCCCGCGGCGAAGCCCGGGGCGCCCAAGAAGCGCGGGAAGACGGAGATCCAGGAGACGCTGCTGACGCCGCGGTTCTACACCACGGACTTCGACGAGATGGAGCGGCTGTTCAACGCCGAGATCAACAAGCAGCTCAACCAGGAGGAGTTCGACGCGCTGCTGCAGGAGTTCAAGACGGACTACAACCAGACGCACTTCGTCCGCAACCCGGAGTTCAAGGCCGCCGCCGACAAGATGGAGGGGCCCCTCCGGCAGATCTTCGTCGAGTTCCTCGAGCGCTCCTGCACCGCGGAGTTCTCCGGGTTCCTCCTCTACAAGGAGCTCGGCCGCAGGCTCAAGGTTCGTAGTTGCAGGCTAGCTTCTTGCTTCGCATTTCACCGAGCACCTGGTGGGCGCGTGCTAATGCTCCTTCTTTTTTTTTCTTTTGCAGAAAACAAACCCAGTGGTGGCTGAGATCTTCTCGCTCATGTCCAGGGATGAGGCCCGGCACGCTGGGTAAGTAGTAGTAACGCATTCTAAATTATTTCCTCAAACAATGTGATTGCAAGCAGCCATTACAACTCAAATTGAACTGCACCATGACTTACAGAAAATATTTAAGCTTCAGTTTTAGGGCGTCCATTTCAACTCAATTGAGTTAAAAATTCAACTGAATTGTCTGCATGATTCATGCTGTTCAGGTTCTTGAACAAGGGGCTGTCTGATTTCAACTTGGCACTGGACCTCGGGTTCTTGACCAAGGCTAGGAAGTACACCTTCTTCAAGCCCAAGTTCATCTTCTACGCGACCTACCTGTCGGAGAAGATTGGGTACTGGAGGTACATCACCATCTTCAGGCACCTCAAGGCGAACCCGGAGTACCAGGTGTACCCCATCTTCAAGTACTTTGAGAACTGGTGCCAGGATGAGAACCGTCACGGTGATTTCTTCTCCGCGCTGCTCAAGGCGCAGCCGCAGTTCCTCAATGACTGGAAGGCCAAGCTCTGGTCACGGTTCTTCTGCCTCTCGGTAATCTCCGAGTTATTCCATTGTTTGCATGGACCAACAGTTCACACTGAAGATTGTTACTGTGTTCCTGTTCTAACAGTTTTTGTGTGTGATCTTTTGCAGGTGTATGTGACCATGTACCTAAATGATTGCCAACGTACTACATTCTATGAAGGGATTGGTCTGGACACCAAAGAATTTGACATGCATGTGATAATTGAGGTAAGAAAATCAACTTCCTTTTCTTGTTTACAAAATTAATTATGTGCCCTACTTTACTGTAGTCCAGACAGTTTCAGAAGAATTGTTGAACATTAAAATAATTTCATTATGCAATGGGTGCAGACCATTTTATGCTTTACTTATATGCTTAGGAGAATGTTTTTAATTTTTGTATACTGAAATGACCACACTGATGATACAATCTGTGCATTTTTTTGGCAGACCAACCGCACAACAGCAAGGATTTTCCCCGCTGTTCTGGACGTCGAGAACCCTGAATTCAAGAGGAAGTTAGACAGGATGGTGGAGATCAACAAAAAGATCATTGCCATAGGCGAGTCTGACGATATCCCCCTGGTGAAGAACCTGAAGAGAATTCCTCACGTTGCCGCTCTGGTGTCTGAGATCATTGCTGCGTACCTCATGCCCCCAATCGAGTCTGGCTCTGTTGATTTCGCTGAATTCGAGCCCCAGCTTGTCTACTGATTCTGTAGGAAGACCATCTCCAGCTTTTTTCCTTCAAAAAGGAATGCTGATACTTTCTGTCTGAGGGGCTTCAAACGATGAGATGATGGGTGGTTAGCAGAATCTGCACCTCGTGTGTTCCTTTGTAAAGTACTGGGACTTCAACAATGTACCATTTGGCAAAGCTTTTGTTATGATCTCCATGTAAGTGGCAGTGAACTGCATCACAGTGGGGGTTACAGTTTTCCAACAGAAGGGTAATTATATGATGTTTTGAGGTTGTTGATACTTCATACTTAAGTTCCTTAGCATCCTAAGTATCTCTTAGCTGTGCTCTGCATTATTGCATAATGTTTGGTCTTGGTGAAGGTGAATAGTGACGCCAACTACTGAAAACCTGGACAATGTAAGTGTTGGAAGATGTTGTAAATGTTGGATCTAACACACGCACCTATTGTTGCCATAGTTCGTGAGCCGCAATCTCTATTTTTCTCGGAAAGGAAAAGAGTATTAATCTTTACTATCACGACCGGAGAAGAATGCCGTTACAATGTGATATGGTGCTGGGAACATTCCCGACGTGATAGCATGTTCGAAGTGATAGACAAACTATTTTTTCAAGCAATTGCAGGGAGCTTCGATGTAATATTAGTACTCATCCGTTTCATAATCCAAGTCTTTCTAGTACTACCACATTTATATAGATGTTAATAAATATAGACACATATATGAACATGAGCAATGCTAGAAAGTCTTATATTATGAAACGGAGGGAGTAGCTTTCATGAGTTTTTGCTATGAAGCCTCAAAAAGTTGAAAAGATACTCTGAGTAATTCAAACAAATCTGCGGATGTTGAAAAGTTTGTACCAAGAATGACAGCACCACAACGTATGTTAGTGTTGACGCAAAATACGTCGTGACACACGAAGGCCTGAGAGATCTGTTTAACTCCAGTGCAGGTCTTAAATTTGGGGTTCAGAGCGTGTTAGTTAGTTTTGATCTTGCAACTAACAAGGATGATAGAAAGGATTGAACCAATGAACCAATCGGCTGATACTGATATAGTGTGGGAGATGCAGGTCCGATGGTTAAAGCATACATCAGCTGGAAATCCGATGCAGATAGATTCACATATATATCGGCTAGTTAGCTGATACGTTAGATAGCTAAAGCTCACAATAACTCATCGGCTAGAATTCTAATGAAACATTGCATAAAAATATATCGACTTACTAGAATTAAACTTATTAGCAACAATATAATAGATCGGGCCTATTTAATAAGAAAAACCTATTTAATTGATAGATCTACACAAACGTGATGGATATATCGATCAATCTAAAACAACAATATGATTAGAGAAATACCAACTTAGTTAAAAATATCATATATAACCAAGAAAGTCCTAACTAAGCTAATACGACTCTAAACAACGACGTAACGCTTGTATCACCTTGAATAGAACATCGGTCGACGGTGGGACAATCAGAACTAGGCTTGGCGGCATAGCTGGTGGAGGAGACAATGGAGGTCCACGCTGACAGAGATGACACGAGGAAATGGCACCGTCTATGAAGATCCACACGACGGGCGGAGGGTTGGGGGAAGGTGCTCGGGGCGCCATGATGTTGGGCGGCAGGGATACATGGGCATGGCTGGGGGGGGGGGGGGGGTCGGTGACCGAGCTAGCACTGTGTCCAATGATGTCAAGCGGCACGTCGATGACGACGATGATGGCGTGCGAGGTGGAATACAGAGAGACGAGGAAGAGTCTACAGAGAGCAAACGCGACCATAAAAAACTATACCAAATTTCGTTGTTAACAGTTAGCCACTTGGGAGTTATGAAAGGAATGAAATGCTGGAGTATACTACCACAATTAGAACGAATAATAACCCTAATCATCGCCTACATCGATGAAGAAACATGTACATGCATACAGTGAAAGCAAGAAACTAGAGCGATCAATATCAGGAGAGTGTGCATGCCGCATAACCCTACACATATACTCCTCTACCACAATTATCCATTGCTTTTAAATCAAAATTGTTAGTTTCTGCTTTATTAACACAACTGAAAATCAATCAACCTAAAAAAACACAACATGAAAAATCCCTTGAGACAAATCCAAACGTTTGCCTGTTTTTAGGTGGAAAAAAAGAGTAAGAGAGAGAGAGCATTCATTATTCAGGTGTATTCCGTCTTTGTTTTAAATCCCCAATCTCCCAGGGGCTTATACGCAAAAGTCGCCCCCTCCCTTCGTCTTCTCCTCTCTTCTCTCTCTCCGCCTCCGCCTCCGCCTCCGCCTCCGCAACTGCAAACCCCTGCGGTCTCGGAAACCCTAGCTCTCGCCCCCTCCCTCTCCGCCCGTCGCCGCGCAGGTCGCCTCCTCTCCGCTGCCGCCGCCGCCGCCGCCATCGACATGGGCTCCGGTAATCCCCGATTTCCCGATTCGCGCACTCGTTCGATTGTCGTTTCCGCATCCCCTTCTCTCATCCCCGTGATCGGTTCCTTTTCCAGATGCGGACATGGAGGATTACGGGTTCGAGTACTCCGACGACGAGCCGGAGGAGCAGGATGTTGACATCGAGAACCAGTACTACAACTCCAAAGGTTCGGTTCCCAATCTCTTTCACTCTTGTGTTTCCTCGGCGATGCGTTTTCTCGGACCTGTGTATGTAGTGTGGTAGTGTAGTATTCGAGGAGAGGCCACCAGGATTGTGTACCAGCCAAATCCCCGATTTTTAGCGGTTCTCTTAGGGTTCCCTTATATGATGCATGTATGTATGTTGCTTTGCTTTTGCGTGTAATTGCCGGTTTAACTGCGACTTTGTTGATGGGCATGTATTTATATTTTTTTTGAATTTCTAAGGACGTTTTTTTAAACCTGTCCATGAATATCCTACACCATCAGAATCTTAATAAAGTGGAAGTACTACTTGCTTATTTCCACCGACTGTGTGGTTAGTCCTATTGTGTCCCTTGTAATTAAGAACTAACATTTTGGTCCTGCGAAAAAGAACACTTCCCAACTAAAAATGGACATTTAGTTTGTATGAAAACTGAATACCCGATAGTTGTTGCTTCATGAGCTTATAAATCATGCCACTATTAAAATACAAAGACTTAGCTGGGCATGTGCATTGTTTTCTTTGAATACATCTGATTGAACTGCCTTTACCTTTCTGTGTATGGAACATTTGGAAAGATTTTTTTTAATGATTCAGTTTCTACTTTTATGAAAGATAATCTTCACTGCTATGATTTTACATGACTAAATGAATTTGAGGATCGATAATTTCTTGGAATTCATCATTTGCTTCTAAAGATCAAAGTAGAATTTTCTAGCCTTATAAAGGAGGTTGAATTAATGCCACCAGTTGTTATAAACATATGGGCTTTACAAATTTGCGCACATAATCTTAACAGGCAGACTACTAATTATGCAGTGTCTTTCCTCAAAAAAAAAAAAAGGAAAAAAGCCGATATGTTTGTACAAACCCAATCATGGTTGTTGTGGCATCGCCTAGACAATGCCCTTTTCTTGATCTGGCCTTTTCTTCACTCCGGTAGTTAAGGACCTAGGTCCAGTCTGGCCTGCATATCTTACCGATGCCTATACAGTGCCAGTTAGGTGGTGCACCCATCTTTTGGATCAGGAAAGGGAAAAACTGAAGAGGAGGCCCAAGGACTAGTTCTCGCAACATCGAAGAGTATCCATACACTATGTTCCAATTTACCGATACGGAAAATAAAGTTTCTCTAGTAATTGCGCTCTTAGACAACTACCATTTGGATAGGCAGGGACAATTAATCCATAGTTACGTGAATAATGGAATGCATGGGGATCCAAAAAAGGAAAACAAAAATTAAGTGCAATAGTGATGATTCATTCTTGTGAAGTAGTGTATCTGAGATGGCAATTGGGATCTATAATAGAGGGCTGCCTATGCCCAAAAGCGATGATTCACTTACCTTACTCCATGAGTGCCCCTTCTTTTTTAGAAAGACGGGTCTCACTTAATCAAAAGTCATAGCAGGGCTGTGGCATCTAGGAGAGTAGGAGGCCTAAGGAGGATGCTGGCAGAGGCTTACCTCGCCTTGGCCATATATGTGGTCATCCAGGATATGCTAGCTGTCCATGGCGAGCATCTGGGTGGGCTCCTTGGTCAGCTGGCAGTGTCACGTGACTGTGTGAGGGAGGGGGTGTTAACGAGTGTGCATGGCCTATGGTGGAGTAGGTATAGAGAAAAGAAGGTTAAGAGAAGGAAGAACCGAAGAAGGGCAGGTGTGGTGTACTGGTGTTGTTGGCGCAGCAGTGCTGTCACTGTCTCCAATTATCCATTGCTGCTTCTCCTTTGCTCTGCTAACCTGCTAAGCTTGATTTTCTTCTTTCTGCTCAGCTTTGCTCATGTATTCTCCTCTACTAAAGCTCACCTTACCTTGCATTGGGGATGCCAAGGTGGCCGCTTGGACGCCATTGCATCCTCAAGTGCTGTGGCTGTCAGTTTGTCCCATGATGACCTTGGAATCAAATTGATCACAAATAGTGTTATCTGGCAGAAAAAAATTACTCCCTCTATTGATTTTTATTAGGCATATGCCCGCTTTCGAGAAGTAAAATTTCGTAGATTTTGGTCAACAATTAGTCAAAATACAAATATCATCAGTGTAAAAAAAAACACCAGTAGATTCATGTTCTAAAATATTTTTAAAAAGTTAGTTTTATGGCTACTATGATTATATTTTATGTGAAATGAATAGTCAAAGTTTAATCTTGAAGTTTTTTTTCAAAATAAAATATGCCCTAAAAAGCCAACAGAGGTAGATGAATTATGGCTACTCCTATTTCTTGTTTCTGAAATGGAAAGCTAGTTCATATGGTCTGTGAGGTGGGAGCATGGGGATTCTTGCATAAATTGTGTTTATCTTTTGTTACCACACAATTACAAGTGCTACTTCATGTATATGCTGCTTTATGATATGACATTGCTCAAATATCTTATTACAGGTATGGTTGAGACAGACCCTGAGGGTGCACTTGCTGGCTTCGATCAAGTAGTACGTATGGAGCCTGAAAAGGCTGAATGGTAAGCCTTATATAACATTTTACTAGTTGATACCCTGCTGAAATATCTTATTACGCATGTGGTAAGGGAGGTGTCATTTTGAACAAATTCTATGGTTGCAAAATGAAATAAAATATATAATTGAAAACATTCTTCTGATGATGCCGTATTTTTAACTTTCACATCGAATATTTCATTCTTGAACGTACATTAAAACCTTGCCTTCTGTGCGGTTCACAAAAGATGTGGGATTTTATTTGCTTGTGGGCTTGCCTAAAGTGTTGGGCTCAGCAGAATGAATCAAACACCCGAGGACCTTTAGTACCGTACCGAACCAGCAGCCTTCGCGCCAAGCGACGACCGCCCTTGTCCCTTTCCTTTTACCATTCAGCCTACTTCTTAGCTTTGTTCCGTCAGTCTAAGGCAAAGCTTAAGTGGTTCGCCTACCTATCCACCTGTACCACTGAGTACTCATTCAAAGGTAGAGAATAAGAGGGGTGATATGGCTTTCACCATGTAAGATAGATTTAGTAAGAACTACATTTACTGGGGATCAATTGTATCTATAATGATGTCGATTTTAGTTGCTGTATAGGTCCATCTACAATATAAAGTTCCTGGACATATGAACTCTAAATTCTATTGGCATTCGACTGTCAACATGCCCATATGAGCTACCTGTTATCGTTAAGCTTCAGGGACTCCATACGTTCATGTACTTGCATGTTTTTTATGGTAGCACAGTGCCTGTATGCTGTTAAGACTTTCAATTAGGTATATTCTGTATTCTGATCCTACAAAATGCCAAGATAATTGCCCTAAAAATTTAAAAATAAATAAGGTTGCATGAACCGGTCTTTTATATATTTGAATGTAGGTGTGCATGGTGCAGTATTAGAAAAAAATTACAAACAACAAATTCTTGTTTACGTAGATCCATCCACAGAAGATTAACAATGTAAGATATAACATGACATCACTACCACCTACTCTTTGCGCAGTAAAGATGTATGAAAATTGTTTATCACAAAACCATCAGCTCGAGCCTTCTCAAAGTTCAGACCTAAGATCTTAAAACCTCAGGTCATATTATGTTGACCAGGAATTCCCCCATATTCCCAATATAGGATATGCTTGAGCCACAAATAGAATTCTAACTGAAGTATTAGTGGCCTTTTTGGAGGGCTGCATATTTTGATGGACAGCCTTTTTTTTTTTTCAATGGTAATGTGTTATAAGTTGTCAGTGAAATCAAGTGTATCTGTATCCAACAGCCACTCATATTTTAGAGATCTGACATCAGTTCTGTAACTCTTTTCTTTATAGGGGTTTCAAAGCTCTGAAACAAACAGTGAAGCTGTATTATAAGCTTGGGAAGTACAAAGAAATGATGGATGCCTATAGGGAGATGTTGACATACATCAAATCTGCTGTGACACGTAACTACAGTGAGAAATGTATAAACAACATTATGGATTTTGTCTCCGGATCAGCTAGTCAAAACTTCTCTCTTCTGCAAGAGTTCTACCAGACAACACTGAAAGCACTTGAAGAGGCAAAGAATGAGGTTCAGTTTCTTGCCTTATCCAAATTAGAATTTTATGTACCAAAAGATTGTTCTTTATACCTTGTTATTCTTTGCTGCGCAGAGATTATGGTTTAAGACAAACCTGAAGCTTTGCAAAATTTGGTTTGACATGGGGGAGTATGGCCGGATGAGCAAGGTGCTTATACAAGTTTCTCTAGTCAATTGGTTTTCTTTACATATTCTGCAGTCATTACTCTAATTATTTTGCTCGTAACTTCTTCCTGTAGATACTGAAGGAGCTGCATAAATCTTGTCAAAGAGAAGATGGTTCTGATGATCAGAAGAAAGGCACACAACTTTTGGAAGTCTATGCTATTGAGATCCAAATGTACACTGAAACAAAGAACAACAAAAAATTGAAGGTAAGACATATTTGTCAGTCTTTTTACACGTGATTATTTTGGATTACAGGTTACTACTGTTCAAGATTTTGTGTCAGTTTCTTGTTCAATATTGCAGTACTCTTAGCTGTGTATTTGTTAAAAAATCACAGTTGACTGCAGCCAGAACGCAGATATAAAGATAACTTTTCATCCTTCTGCTGTTTTGCCGGTTTATTCCTTTGACAATAATTTGTATAGGATGATATGTTACTGATACCAGGATATTTGCCATTGAGTATACAATTATACATTTGCATAATATGCTTGTCTGAAATCAGGTGGTATAGTGAGTACACAACTTCCTTGCTAAATTATTGATTTTCTACAGCTTTATAAAATAAAACCTACAAAGCTGATGCCTGTCTTTTGTACCTATTTGGACTATATGTTTATAAGAGCATTGACTATATTTAGCCTATTTCATTTATAGTACTATGTTGACCCATATTGGGTTCAAACCTTTCTCCTGCCTTAGGCAGTTAGCATGAAATGCACTTTCTGAAGTGAACTTCTGCTGCAGGAACTATATACAAAAGCTCTTTCTATCAAATCAGCGATACCTCATCCAAGAATCATGGGTATAATTCGTGAATGTGGTGGAAAGATGCACATGGCTGAGAGGCAATGGGCAGATGCTGCGACTGATTTCTTTGAAGCATTCAAAAACTATGATGAAGCTGGCAATCCGCGGAGAATTCAATGCCTGAAGTAATCAAATCATCTGCATTTCTTTTCCATGTTAATTTTGTATATTGATAAATATAGAACTCCCTCATCCTTTTTTATTGTACTGCATATTAGATATCTTGTTCTTGCAAATATGTTGATGGAATCTGAAGTGAATCCCTTCGATGGGCAAGAGGCTAAGCCGTAAGACATTTGATGATTCCCTCATAAATCTTGTATCTTAATTTCATGCCACCCTGTAACTCCTTGATGCTTTCAGGTACAAAAATGATCCTGAGATCCTCGCCATGACAAACTTGATTGCAGCATACCAGAAGAATGACATCATGGAATTTGAAAAGATTCTAAAGGTCAGTGTTATTGAACATTATCCATCTTGTTATTTTCTGCAGCAATTCTAAGCTAGTTATTCTGTTTATTGATTCTGGATTTCTGATGTGATTGTTACAAAAAAAATTCAGAGCAACAGAAGAACAATAATGGACGATCCTTTCATCCGTAATTATATTGAGGACCTATTGAAGAACATCAGAACTCAAGTTCTGCTCAAGCTTATTAAGCCATATACTAGAATCAGGATTCCATTCATTTCACAGGTGAATACTCGCTCTCTTAAATGTTCATGATAATCTTTGCTGACAGAAATTGATGTGAGCTAAAGATTTGTATTTTGTCTAGATAATCTGTTCTTTGTCCAACACCAGATAATGTGCATTTGCTCAATACCAGAAGAATATGACAATATCTTGTGATAACAAATGGTGCATGAAAATTATTAGTAACATGGAACTTTGGTATATACTCGTGCTATTTTAGGAAGTTGCAAGAAATATAGTTTGAAGCTTGATCTTTTTCTGTCGTGTGCCCAAACTAGGTGATTCCAGTTCAATTGAAATCATGTGCGCTTAATCGTGCAGACCCTATGCTGTTCCTCACGGTGGTCTAGTTTTTTGTGAAATTTGCTTTCATACAGTGTACAAGATGCCTTATCATCAATTGTTCTGTCAATGTTTTGCATGTAGGAGCTAAATTTCCCAGAAAAGGATGTCGAGCAGCTCTTGGTCTCACTCATTCTGGATAACCGTATCCAGGGCCACATAGATCAGGTGAACAAGTTACTAGAACGCGGTGACAGGTGCGTATTCCCCTGCTTTTTCCATCACATTGTTCTATCTATGCGATCTCTTTTCTGAAGGTGATCCGATTCGCATTTCGCAGGTCGAAGGGAATGAGGAAATACCAAGCCATAGACAAGTGGAATACTCAGCTGAAGAACATCTACCAAACGGTGTCCAACAGAGTTGGGTGAGAGAGATAGCAGGATGCCTGGGCTGCACTGCGCTTGGCACCTGCTTGCACGTTTTGTTGTGGTGGGTAAATGCAGCGAGTGTTTGGTGCGTACATTACATTTGAGATAGGCTCTTGGATAGGTAAAGAAAAAACAGTCTCGTGTATTAAACATGGTACTCTTTTGCGCGCCATGTGAAGATGCTGGGATTTTGTCCTGAACTGAATCTATCTGCAAATTCCAACCTCTCTGAAACTATACTAGCGTCAATGGCTCGTAACTTTTGGGTTTGTTGGCATTGCCGCACTAGCAAATTTTGGTATGGTAGAGAGAATGTTTGGTTCCGTGCAAAATATGCACCAGGTACAAGACAAATACTGCTAATATTGTGCCGTTGCCGAGTTCTGATAGTGTTGCGAACCAATCACTTTCAAATCAAACTAAACTACTGCCTCTGCTTGTCTATGCTGCTCCCACGTTGTCCGATTAAGTAATCGGCCACATGAATTTTTAGATGAATCGGGGAAAGCTTCTGAATTATCCCCTCCGTTTCATATTCATATTTAAGTCGTTTGATTTTTTTTCCTTAGTCAACTTTTTTTTGGTTTGATAAAGTTTAGAAAAAAATAGTAACATTTTGAACACCAAATTAGTTTCATCAAATTTAACATTGAATATATTTTGATAATATGTTTATTTTATATTGAAAATATTAGTATATTTTTCTATAAGTTTGATCAAACTTTAAAAACTTTGTCAAAAAAAATCAAACGATTTATAATATGAAACTTAGGAAGTAGTATAAGGAGTTGAATTCAAGCATGATTTTAGATCTAAACAATATCTTCCCTTCTCGGGCATGATATCTGTCCTATAAAATCTATGTTTGCCGATGATAATATTTATAGAATCAAAAGTAGAATTTATTCTTAAGGCTATCCACAGTGGGCTGTTTTTCCGAACATCCACGCGGTGCTAGGGTGGACTTCCACCCCCATGTTCGCACTCAGTGAGGAGTCGTGTATCTCTATGGAGCTACACGTTTCATGGCTCACCCGAGTAGATTATCAGGTGGGATTCGTTTTGAATTCTATGTATGGACCCTATCTAAGACCACATGCAATGTGCCTATTTAATGTCTTGCTCCTGCATGACACTTGAGGTTTGGCTAGAGCATGTCTTGCACTGCTCGTCTTAAGTTGCTATGTAGCTTGTGCATAGACTCTACTTGAGACAACATACATTATGGAGTATATGTCTATTCGATCGGTGTCTTGGCCCTACATCTTCTTGAGGTCTAGCTAAAGCATATCCTGCATTGTTCTTGCTCTAAGTTGCTCTAGATAATGTGTACATGGACGAATTCATGTTGAGCTTGTCTGATGCACATGACACATGCTAATTTTTGTTTTTAATTACTAAAGCCCATATAGGAGAAATGAGGTCACCCCCTAACCTAATAGTTAGAGCAAATCGTGTGCTATCAGACTGCGGAATGTAAAAGCCCATCAAACAGCCTAGAATGGCCAGGCACGCGCTGGAGAACAAAAGAGGCATGCTCGATCGAGTTATCTTCTTCTTCATCTACAAGAAGATGAAGGCAAAGAGTCTCCTTTTCTTTCCTACACCACTGACCAGCAAGCTCTCAATTTGACATCTAGCCACTCTAAGTGACAACGTGATCAATCTCAGCAAAGGATCCTATAGACCCTTAGCGCCCTCCTCTCACCTTGGCCACCCAGTTCACACTATATTTTGTGTCAACGACAACATCTAGCTATTTCTCATGCAGAGAAAACCCTAGGTAAACTACTTAGGACACAAGTTTCAAGCATTCAAATTGAATGTATTTTCAATTTATTTATAATAGCTATCTTTATCTCAGTTTCCTGACTAGGGATTTCGTTTAATCAGTTTTTCCCAAAAACCTAGGGTTTCCAATTTGACAATTCAGTTGAAAACAATTGATAAACAAGCGGTAGAGTTTTGAGGATGAATGCTTGAAGCTTGATAAACATGTACTATCAAACTTTTGCTAAGGCAACATTTGGCTCTACACTAACAAACCCTACAAATCACTATTAAATATAAATTGCTTGATATGTCAAGTACTAGATAATTTTATTGTGATATACTATTATGTTTGGGACACCACATCATTTTCGTTTTGGATTTACTATGACTGTTTATGGATTCTACTTGAGACCACATACACATAATATAGAACGAAGCCTGTGTCCATTCAACGTCAATCTATATAGTATTCGACGAGACCTAGCTAGTGCATGTACTCTGACCATTCCCATTCTAAAATAGATGCCGCTTTTGGATTAAAAAGTTTTCCAAAAAAAAATGGCGTTTAGAAGTACCTTTTATCACATCAATTCAAAAATTTCTCTATCCTACCCCTTAAATACGGGTATTACAGTAATTTTTTTAAACATTATTTGTTTGCTATATAACTTGGATCGATAACTATAGAATGGAGGTAGTACCGAACCGTTCCCCTTAGAGCAGGTACAATAGTTGGCTAATAGTCGACATATGTCTAGGTGGAGGAGAGAGAATTGAGGAAAGAGAAGGAAGCAAGCGACTAATCTGTAGCCGGGCGATAGCAATTTTTTTCTCACGCTATCGCTCGCGTGCAGCCGTTGAGGGCGATTAAAAACGCATTTTGTGGGGCCCACGACCACAGCAGATCCGATCCCCCACCCCCTGCCGATCCCCTCCCGATCTTCTTCCCTCTCTCGCCAGTTGCCGCCTTCTCGTTCCTATCGCGCGCGAGCCAGCCGCTGCAGCAATTCCTCTCCGCCTCCCGTGCTTCTCCTCCTCCTCCTCGCGGCTCCCGCGCTTCTCCTCTTCCTCCTCGCGGCTCCCGCGCTTGCTAAACTGTCGACCATATATGAGAGAAAAAATCAGTCGCTCCAAAATTCTACCGTCTCCAATCTCCCTCTTCGGCCGGCCGCCAGATCGATGGTCGCCTCCCCCCCAGCCCCCTCCATGTTCCACCTCATCTAATCTCTCCCGCCCCCACGAGAAATTCCTACTTCAAACCCTAGTTCCCCACCACCAACACCATGTCTCGTCGGACGAAGAGGGAGGTTGCGCCGCCTCCTGAAACCGTCGCGAGCTCTTCTTGTCCTCTCGTTGTTCCTATGCCGCAGGCAGCGCCGTATCCATATGGAGGTCTTTGGTTCCCGACGCCACCGACAGGTTGGCTTGCTTCTCCACCGTCACAAGCGATGCAGGGTTCTTCAGCTTTCCATCTCCTTGCGGCCGACAAGGCTGACGTGCATCCTGATCTTGAAGAATGGTATGTTTGCATTTAAAATGTTGACTTATGTACCCACAAGCTATATGTTTCGGTAGGATCATAAAATAAATACATGAATCAATTTGATTATTGCACTGATCATTGTGGCATTTTAGTGGGAAAAGAGAAGGTTAGGCCTTTGTATGGACCTGTGCATGTTTACTTTTCTTTAACAGTGTATAGAACACCTTAATACACATTTACAAACTGAACAGCCATTTTTGTCCTCAAAATGTAATGTCATACAAACAAAACTTGAACAAGATTTGCATGTTCATGCTTTCTGTACAGGGGAGTTGAATCTCGTCCGCCCAGCGGTTTTGTTAATTTTATGAATACCCCATCAAACCATGTACATCATGTGGCCGAAGGGAGTACATCACAACCTATTAATGTTGAGAATGGAGATGTCGCTAGGACTGAGAAGTGCTTGTCATGGACGAAGGATGAAGACTTGAGATTGGTAAATGGCCTATGTGAGCTATTTATTTGTTAATGGCATGCATGTCACTTGCATTACTAACAATAATAAACATCTTTTTTCTGAAATTGTAGGTCAGCGCTTAGCTGAACAACTCAAATGATCCTATAGAATCGAATTTCAAAAGGAATGATAAATATTGGGCCGATGTTGCTGCAGCTTATAACAGCACAACCCCAATAAACCGGGTTAGGCAAGTCAATCAAGTTAAGGATCGTTTTGGTAAAATTAAGAAGAAAGTCGGGAATTTTTGTTGCTCTTGGAAGGAGGCTAATTCATTATATGCTAGTGGAGAGTCTATTAAGGATGTGATGAACAAGGCACTGAAAATATATGATAATGACTTCAAAGATGGTCCATTCTTATTTATGCATTGTTGGAAGGAACTAAAAAGCCAACCGAAGTGGCATGCATATTTGGAGCAGCTTGACAAGCTGAACAAAAGGAAGTTAGATTACAATGATGCTATCCCCCTTGATGAAGAAGAAGACATCCCACGACCAATGGGTGCCAAGGCAGCTAAGGCGCAGCGGACTGGCAAAGGAAAGAGCAAGATCCAAGGTTGTACATCTGAGCTAGAAGATGACATCCGCAAGTTTATGGATGCGCATGCATCAGCCAAGGAAGGGCAAACTGAAGTGTTAGAGACCCAAATACGTGTTTCTAGTGAAAACCTTGCAGCTAAGAAGCTTGCTCACCAAACAGCCATGCTTGAAACGTATCGAGACTTAATGAACAAAAACTTAAGTGAGATGCCCGACGATGTGAGGTCTGAGTTTGTGCTGATGCTGAAATGCATGAGAGAGGAGATATTTACAAAAAATCAATGAGGTATGTAATCATCCCAAAGTTCTATTCATGTTAATTATTGCAGCCCAAAATACATGACCACCTTCAAATTTCCATGCTGATTCTTATTGATTGCAGTTAGTAAATACCATGTAGTCAGTCCAAATTTTCATGCTAGTTGCTTATTAATTGCAGTTGGTAAAAACCATGTAGTCAGTCCAAATTTTCATGCTGATTGCTTATTAATTGCAGTTAGTAAAAACCATGTAGTCAGTCTAATTTTTCATGTTGGTTGCTTATTTTAATCCAGTTAGTAAAAACCCTGTAGTCAGTCCAAATTTACATGCTGATTGCACTTGGTCCAAATTATAATGCAGTCAACTCAAATATTCATTGCTAGCAGTACAATCTCCATCTATATATTCACTCTCCCATTCTGTAACTCTCAAACCAATCCATCCTTTTTTCTGAAACTATCATGTCAGACTCATCCTCAAACTCATCCTCCTACTCCGATGAACTAGACCCATCCAAATTTCTTGAAAAGTACATTTCTGATCAAAATGCTCTAGACTCCTTTGCTACTCGAATCGTAGAGAAGATCAAGGCCAAGTTTGCAGCTGGGCTACTCAAGCGCCAAAGTGGATCGAGGAAGACCATTGCAAGGGATCATGGAGAAGGTCATCGACGTCTAGTGGCTGATTACTTTGCAGATCAGCCACTCTACCTTGAGAGATTGTTTCGCACAAGATTTCATATGCGAAAACATCTCTTTTTACGTATCGTGCAAGCCCTAGGTCAGTGGTCTCCATACTTTACTCAAAGAGAAGATTGTTCTGGTCGCACAGGCCTTTCTCCACTTCAAAAGTGCACAGCGGCGATCCGTATGTTAGCATATGGCACGCCTGCTGATTCCTTGGATGAGTACTTACTAATTGGCAAGAGCACTTCCTTAGAGGCTTAGACACTTTTGCAAAAGGGGTGATTGAGGTCTTTGGTGGGCATTACTTGCGTCGCCCCACAAGTGAGGATGTAGAGCATTTGCTACAGGTTAATGAGTCTCATGGCTTTCCGGGTATGCTAGGTAGTGTTGATTGCATGCACTGGAGGTGGGAGAAATGTCCGAGAGCTTGGAGGGGTCAATTCACTCGTGGTGACTATAAAGTCCCAACACTTATCCTTAAAGCGGTTGCTTCACATGACCTTTGGATTTGGCACGTTTTCTTTGGTGTTGCTGGTTCAAACAATGACATCAATGTGCTGAATCAGTCCCCTTTATTCCTTGACCAAGTGAGAGGTGAGGCTCCTTGGGTTCATTTTTCTATCAATGGTAATGAGTACAACAACGGGTACTACCTCGCTGATGGTATATACCCAGAATGGGCTAGCTTTGTGAAGACTATATCACTTCCCCAAACAGAGAAGCACAAGTTGTATGCTGAACGTCAAGAAGGGGCAAGGAAAGATGTGGAACGAGCTTTTGGGGTATTGCAAGCCCGTTTCAACATTGTGCGCCGTCCAGCAAAGAAGTGGAAACGGAAGAGTGTTGGGAAAATCATGCTAGCTTGTGTGATTCTCCACAATATGATTGTTGAAGATGAGAGAGAGGATGCGATATGTGACATCGACCTCAATAGAATTCCTAGGACATCAATAGTTCTGCCTCCTGAAGTAACTACTGGTGATAATCCATGCTTTGCTGATGTACTACGTAGGAAGTCTGCTATTCGTGCTCGTTCAGTGCATACTCAACTAAGAAATGATTTAATTGAGCACATTTGGAATCGGTTTGGACATATGCAGCGTACATAATCATGGTAGGGTAATATAACTAATAAGCCTCTGTTTTTTCCATGTTTTTTATTGTCATGTATAGAGCATATCAATTTACCCTTGTCTAATTTATTTCAGGATCATGCTCTGTTGGCCACTGCATAATACTGCACTTCTTACAGGTAACTTTTATGAGCTCAGTTTTTGCAATTTGTCAAACTGAGCCTTGATAGTGTAAATTATATGTTTACTTTTCGCAATCATATGGACTAGTTGTAAGAAAGTTATTCATGGGAGAAGAACACATATTAGTCAAAAATTTATGTGAAACGAAGTGGTCACTGGTCATCCCCTGTTTCAACACTAGGAGAAAAGCACTGAAATGTTACACTGGAGAGTTACAAACCATGCACTGGAATCTTTTAGACTAATGTACTATTTGTATTTACATACTAGTTCAAACAACATGATTTGGGTTGCATTATTTGCAAGTATGCATTACAAGTTGACTTTGTAAGTAGTGTACTTAATTAAATTCTTATGAGTTCATGACATCTTCCATCAAATTAATTGGTACTATTAGATGATCATATATGATGGCGACTTGGGTTACCATAGTATGACACTGTTGTTGGAATATTTCCTAGATTTCAACTGGAATTGTGTAGGTCATCTCACTCTTTCAAGTAAAATTATTGCTACGAGACAGTAAAGTTTTTAGTTTCACAAATAACTTACTAGAATTTGCCTTTCTTCACAAACAGCTTACTAGCTTAATAGAGTTTCACAAATAGTTATTGATGGAATATAATGTTATACTCTGCTCATTTTCTTCCCTACAGAGATAATAGTCAAAGTGGTGGCGGCAGAGCAAGATGGCAGTCACTCCAATGGAGATTAAGAGCTTCTATGACATTTTAGATGTCCTTCGGTTAAATGTCAACTTGTTAGCTTTCCTAAAGAACTGCCTATTGTGGCTTTGTGCTATTTAATTAGATCAAGAACTTTTATTTAAGTGCTGCTTGCTGTCAGTATCGCGTCTTATGAATCACTGTATCGTTTGGTTTATCTAGCTGAGTTGGTATGATCATGTCGTGTATTTGTGGTGAACAAAAATGGCCACAAAGATGGAGTTCAGTACTAATCGAAAACAATTGGTATGCTCATGCAAGTATTAAATGTTTTGTTGCTTTAACCAAAGCCAATTATAGCTAGCCTGCAGCCGATGTGTTGTATGGAATTGGCTCTGAATCAGCTCTTAAAAATTTTAGAGCCAACAATCGATGATACTATTGACCTTGCTCTTACTGGCAATTCCCTCAACCTAAACCATTGGAAGAACGTGCCAAGTTGTAAGCCTAACCTAGCACTAGTCTTAGAAAAAACAGTGGAAATCGTGAGTTGTCTCGGCAATAAGAGGATGAGCCTACCGCCTCCCACTGCAAGTCTCCAACTCGGTCAAGCCCTCCTCCCCCACGACTCCCTCTCCTTCCTCTCACGCGCGCGCGTCGCCAATGGCGGACCAGCTCACCGACGACCAGATCGCCGAGTTCAAGGAGGCCTTCAGCCTCTTCGACAAGGACGGCGACGGTAACCCCTCCCTGCCCCTCTCCCTCTCGTAATTCTGTTGCGGGAACCAGATCGATAGGCTGTCCGAAGCAAGATCGGCGATCTTTTTCTTGGGGGTTAATTAAATCGAACGCCCTGATCCGTCGTCTCCGTGCCCCGATTCTTGGTTCGCTGTAGGGATCCAGTTGGGATGCGTTTAGCTGCTCTGAAATCTCCGGATCTTTTGATAATATATAGGCCGGTTTGGGAGTAGATGCTGGTTGGTCAATTGCGTGATGCAGCGTAATTTTTGTGGCCTTTTTGTGCTAAGATTTGGGGCACTGGCTAGTGCCTGTTCGTAATGATTCGTGCTTGATTAGGTTTAGATGGAATAATTCTCACGAGTCCTCGTTCATTCCCATTGCAATTGAGTAATAATATGGGTTAGTCATCCCGTATGATAATAATACGACACTCTCCTGGTGTTTTTCTTGGATTTTCTACAGAAGATCTGTGGTAGAGGATAAGAACTAAGAAGTTTACAATTAGCACTAAAATGAGCTACTATTGTTTTCGATAATCTTTACATATATGATCAGGGAGTAATAAAATTAAGCAATTTTAGATGACACTTTGATTCTGTTCATTTCAAGTAGTGCTCAGCTTTTGGCCTTGTTCCTCTTGCTTTTATCAGTTTGTAAACAGCGACAAGCCTTGATGATCTAAAGCAGTACTGTGCATACTATGTACTGATACACTGACACCTCGAGTTGAACGATTTCTAGACTGAGTGACGTAGATAAAGTTCTTCTCTTCCAGGTTGTATTACTACTAAGGAGTTGGGAACTGTCATGCGTTCGCTGGGGCAGAACCCAACTGAGGCAGAGCTACAAGACATGATCAATGAGGTGGATGCTGACGGCAATGGAACAATCGATTTCCCTGAATTTCTCAACCTGATGGCCCGCAAGATGAAAGATACTGATTCTGAGGAAGAGCTCAAGGAGGCGTTCCGTGTGTTCGACAAGGACCAAAACGGTTTTATCTCTGCTGCTGAATTGCGTCACGTCATGACTAACCTTGGTGAGAAGCTGACAGATGAGGAGGTTGACGAGATGATCCGTGAGGCGGATGTTGATGGTGATGGGCAGATCAACTACGATGAATTCGTTAAAGTCATGATGGCCAAGTAAGTTGAAGCATCATTTGGATCAACACAGGGGGAGTTCCAGTAGCCATACTGTCAGAGGCTAAAATTATCTTTATTAATTTTATGTTCAGATGTAATTTTGTGGGGATAGATATGTTCCAAACCGAAATTCTTGATATTCAGAGACATCCTATGCTGTAGACAATGCTTTCTGTTTGTTTGTGATTTTTCTGTTTGTGAAAAATGGATCTGATCTTTGTGATTTTGTTTATTCAATTACTCTCTGTTTGTTTCAACTTTTCAAGGGTGTAGCCATTCTGTTGTTAATCAAAACCATCCATGCTTGTGCTATATTCATTCTACCAATATTAATTTGGGTGATATACTATCATATTCTCATATTGACAATGTGATGAACACTTAATTCTCTCGTCTTACTGTGAGCTCATCAGTATCCCCGAGTTTTGGTCATGATCTTTAAATATGTTCTTACATATTTTACTGTCACTATATATGAAATACAATGTTCTTGATTCCGTAAGTCTCGGAAGGAATTTGAGCATGTTTAATTTGGCAGTCATATTGCTTCAGTCGATTAATGTAACAACGATTCTGCTGTCTAGGTAATTAGATGAAACAAGATCCCGTTAGCTGTTTATCATATGCCTCGACCATCCAATGGTTCGGAGTTCAGACAGAAATCAAAGATACCACCAAATTGATTACATAACTGAACATTACACGGTACAGTACATGAATTCCTCTTGCAGGTTAGAATCCAGGCTGAAATCTGATAAGTTCTGGCTTTTTCATTACCTAACTACACATCATCGCATATCCGGTAAGGCGAAAAATGGCTTGAATGTCAGGATGAACCCAATCACTGATACCATGTTCAGCATCAGGAACAGGATCTGCTCACCTGGATGTATCATGACCATGATGAGTCAGGTAACTAATCCCTCTATCCCAGAAAAAACCAACGCCTAGTAAAAAGTTGATTTTTCTATCTATGTTCAAATTCATAGTTAGAAGTTGGTTTTATTTCTAGGACAGAGAGAGTGCTAGTGAAGGCACTATATCAACAGTAATGCAAATTATCATGGCTTGGAAGAGCCATGTTGTTTTACCTGGTAAGAACAACCCAGTAATGTGCTTTTGAGCCCATGAAAACCTGCATCAAGCAAAGAGAAATTGATTGATTGGTCACCTCCTTTTTATTCTTGGAAGAGGAAAAAAAAAGAAAAAGAGAAGAAGCATGAACTTCTAACCACAAAAGGAACTTACAAAATTCCAGCTGCTGCTGGAGCTACGGCTTTGAAGATTGACATCAGAGTGACAGATATTCCATTTGCAACCCCTCTTTGTTCTTGCGTCTTTACATGTTCCAACAGTTAAGTAAGAAAAAAGAGCATAACAACATGATTATGACAACGAGGAAATGCATTGAAGCAAAAAAGAAATGTCCTATTGATTCTGATACATACCACTGCAGTGTTTTGCAGGATGTTGCATGCAATAGTAATTGTAGCCTGTACCATTCAAAAGAAGCATTACAAATCTTTAAACGATAAATTCCTGTAAAACGATTAAGCTCGTTTTATCTAAGAATACAATTAACTTTTTAATTTGTAATCCTTTTCTCTGTAGGAGGAAAAAAAAAAGGAACAGCATGCTGGTTTGGTTTGAAGCCAAAACTTGCCATACCAAAATATTGACATTTTGAATAGTAATTTTGGCAGTGTTAAAATGTTGGCATTAGCAAAAACTCGCCATGATTTGGCGTTACCAATATTTTGGTATGGTTGCAAACTAAACAAGCCCAACATCACTGAATTTGGGAAGCTTGAATCAAAAACATGGATTTTTATGTTGGTACAAATAAAAATGCAATTTTCCCTATTATAGGGCAGGATATATATCGCAAAGACGAATTGCTTACAGCGAACATATTTTTCAAAAGCGAAGCAATGTTGATGAGTACTTTGAGCTCCAGACCATACAGGTTAGCCATGAATGGATATGTTGAAAGGAGAAGTATAGACAAGACCTGCAAATCAAACATGCATTGGTACTAAAAAAAAAAAGATTCAATTTTCAGAAGAATCATCTTAAGACAAAACATGCATCTCCCTACCGCTGCATAACGGAATGGCTTGATTGGCCCAACATATTTAGCAAGAAGTGGATAAATCGCAAGTTGGTACACCAAAACACCAAAACCTACAAATTCAGACGAAATTGCCATTAGATAAAGGAATTAGAGGTAAAGAGGTATACTAAGTATGCTGCTGATTTAATTTATTTTGAAGATTACTTTTCAAAAAAAAAATGTTTTTGAGATATGGTTTATTGTCTTTATTGATCATGCATAAAAACTTGAAAAAAAAACATCACATACCGGAAATAGCTAGCACGATACCAACATCCTGGGATGTAAAACTCAGGCCCCGGTATTTTCTGCTGCTCACAGCCCAGAGTGAAAATATCTGAAAAAGAAGTTACATAATACATTAACATCCTAAGTTCGCTGTTTGTGCTAATGTAACTTCTCTATAGGAGGAATACAATGGCATATCAACATCTTAACAAACTAAACTGTTTCTCAATGTATTAACCCAGGGGCGGATCTAGAGTATTATTCAGTTGGGGCCTTGCCTAGCTAGCACCCTGACCTCCACTCATTTTACTTCCTACCTTCGCCCTTCTTATTACTGCAATCATCTATAATTCAGAATATAGAGATTACCTCAAGATAAGCTGTATCATGGAGAGAGAAGACACAGTAGAGGGTAATTGCTGACATCAGCTGCCAATTCTTCAGCAAACTCTTTGTATGGCCCATTCTCCCTGATCCTGATTCTTTAGTTGTTTCTCCTAAGTCTGAAGTCGCATCTTGTGCCTCTAGAGCATCAATGACTTCTACTTTGTCATCATGGTGCATGTGCAGGGTTTCCTAAGAACAAGGGGCTAATGTTAAGCAACTTTTCTCCACATATTACAGTAGATACTTTATTAATACTACCTCTATTGTTTTTACTTGTCGTTTTGGACATCAACATAATCTCCAATACACATGTCTCATTATTGTTTTTTCTAATTATAAACTTATAAAAATTATTTAAAAATATAACCATATTTTTAATGCCAAATCTTAATGCCATTTTCACGGATCAAATCTTAATATTTTTTTTAATATATTAGTGATTTAAGAGTTCGAGATTTTATTGCACACTTTCTAGGATGTCGTCCTTTTGAGAACGGAGGTAGTACATTTTTTTTGCATGTATTTCAGGATTTCAAAGAAAGAATGGTAGGGGGAGAGAGTGGCGTACCGGAAGCCAAATACACGCAACACATGCTCCTGCTGCTAGTACCGATATGACGAAGCAAGGGAGAAAGTAGGGAAACCTGAAATTAGAAGTACATTGGATAGGCTTATCTTCTGTGCTTCAAGTATATAAACAAAGATTTATTTCTGAGAAACAGAATGAATGATGATTAATAATTTACCTCCCAAATACCGATTCTTCAGAGAAAAGATTTGGGTATTTCTTTGCAGGCTGATACAACATAGAAAATGCACGATATTAGCCAACAGATTCAGAGCAATCTTCATAGGTGGTGAATTAAAAGAATGAAACTAAATAGTTTTTAGGAAAAAAATTCAGATTTATATGTTTCTTTTTCTCTTCCGCTCGCACAAGAAGTCAGCTCTGATGAAGTGAGGCATGGCCAACGGCATTTTAGTAACTATACAAAATTTAACTTGGTTTCATCATCAAAGTGTACTTAAGCTCACCTGCGAAAGAAATCCTCCAATAGCTGGTCCAACAACCAAGGCTATTGCTCGCGAGGATGTGACCTATAACATATAATACGACCAATAAGTAGCCAGTACTAAAATATAAACAGTAAAAATTTTAAATCCTCATCCTATAGAGATAAATAAGAAGCTTGAAATGCAAAACAAGAGTATAACTCTTCTTACAAGGGAAATTCCAAGAGCTTGGTGCTCCTTCCTGCAGACCTCTGAAGCATAGGCCTGGACAATACATGATGCTGAACATGAGTACGCAACAATCCAGTGTCATGTTCTTAGCATCAGCCATCAAACTGTAAATTTACCTTGATTGGTCCTAGTATACCACAGAGTAATCCAAGTAATCCCCTGGTAACAATTGCCATCCAGTAAGTCGTGCTGAGGCCAAAGAGTGTGTTAAACACAATCCTGGAAATGGTAAAACAAGATTTACTTCAGTCCAGTTGAATGGAATCAAGTATGATTTTAATAGTCTAACTGAGTGTTTCATACACTGAGAGGATACTGATCACAATGCAGGGCTTCCTCCCATATTTGTCAGCAAAAATGCCCCATGGCACTGCACTGATAGTTCTTCCAAGGAAATAAGTAGCCCCTTAAACAGAGAAATTACCGGTTAGTCCGTAATAAGTAATCCACAATAATCATAGTGGACTAAAAATGAACACCACAACTATTAAGTATTCTATGATAAATTGATAATGGTAGATTAATCAACACAAGACATCTGGTTGAACTCTTGCCCATATAATGTTCTCAGTGGTGTTGTCCAAACCATGAGAGGAGACAGTGCTCACCGACAAAACCGGCATAGAACCCAATATCTTGCTCTTCCTTTGCGACTTTCAAGTCCCTGATCTGTGGCATCATAACAAAATTGAATACATGTCAATCACCATGTATTACATGGAAATTCACATTTTGATCTCTCTCTCTATATGTTTCTCATGATAATAGTTCAACTTCAAAGCATTTCTTCTTACCATGAAGTACAGATACGGAAACAACGACTGAATCGGCAACGCTGGAAAGGCAAAAGACCATGGTATTAGTCAGCTAGAGCTAAAATGGGATTTCTTTTTTCAGGAATAGAGCTAAAATAATTTTTGATACAACCGAACCGAAACAAATAAAAGTATGTCTATTTTTGACAAAAGCATAAGGCTACTGAATCTGATAAGATCTAGTACCAGTTTGTCGAAACACGCAAACACGCAATATCATGAAGATCATCGATTCTTGTCTACTCCTAAATATTATATAAATCATCAAAACACCACTATCACAATCTTAACAACTGCAATGGCCATTTCTACATTCTACAACTTGTGACAACCAAATAGCTGATCCACAAGATGAACATCAGATCAACACCTGCATCCTAACCAAACATCTATCCTCTCAAAGATGGTGCATACCATACCGGCACACAAGCAAGCGATCCAAGTGTAGAGGAAATCCAGGTAGGGAAGCCTGTCATTGGCCTGCACCTTCCTCTGCTGCCTGCACCCGGGGCAGCGTTCATGGTACACCTTCCTGCCTCCGGCGAGCAACGGCGCATTGCGATCGGCATCGCCGCCTCTGGTCATCGCCGCAATGGCGGGCAAGGACGTTTGCTCCTCTTCTCCTTGCAGGTGTAGCTGTCTGAATCCACATCAAGATGATGCTTGGTTTGTGAGAATGTCCGGGCATTCTCCTCTCTTTCGCCAAGAAGTGAGCAATGGGGGTTTAATTGCAAGCATTGATCTGCTAAAGCGTTGATATCACTTTTTTTGGGTGTTTGTCTTAATTAATTTTGTCCGGCTAAGTTTAGGCAGTGGCATCAGAGGGTCGGCTTAAATCTCTCCTTTGAAACGGCTTCTCTGCCAAGTACAAGTGTGCATACTGCTCCTCTCTCTTTCACACACACACAAAATTATAGTTATATTAAGAATGTAGAGAGAGAAAAATATTATTCTTGATTATTCTAGCTTGTGGTATTCATGGTAATAATGATATTAAAAATAAAAAACACCAACAATTGGCTGATGAACACTAAAAAGTTTAGTGTTGTAGTTTCTTGTTACATCACCTTAAATATATAGTTTTATGATAGTTTGATCAATATATTTGTAGTTTGTAAAATTTACTTAAAAAATATTATGTACCAACCATTAGGCTATTTAAACGGTTGCCAATTCGACAATGATTTGTTTTTGACTTTGGACTTAAAAAAAGAAAGAAAATAGCCGGTCATTGCGGTAGCTTTTTTGGCCTAATTAATTTAACCTAGAACCGGATGGGACGTTTCCTAGTCCTGTCCAGATTCATAGTAATAGGAAACGTTCCAACCGATCCTAGGTTTTATACAGGCAGCCTGTCTAGATTCGTAGTTCTAGGAAACGTTCCAACCGATCATAGGTTCTTATATTTTGGGACAGAAGGGGTATCCCTTATTTTCACATGTCATTTTCTCCGATCAATTTTTATTTTACTCCCTCCGTCTCAAAATAAATTAATCTAGTATAAGATGTGATATTTTCTAGTATTATGAAGTATGATGTTGTACATATTCATAGTATTAGAAAATATCATATCCCGTACTGGATAAATTTATTTTGAGACGGAGGGTGTACGTGTCAATACTTTTCAGATTTTTAAGGTCAAATATCACGCTTCATAATGAATGTCATTTCATAAGAGTAAAATGAGAAAGAAATAAGATCACATAGGATGCTGGATGCAGACACATTAGAAGTTCTGAACCTGTTGATGGACGGGGACTGTCTCCTGCAGCTGTACTGCACAACAGTAACGTGCATGTGGGCCTAGAGCCCTACTAGATGGCTGTAGACAATGTACTTCCTCCGTTGATAGTATGCATGTTTTTCTTACCGTTTGAGTGAGGTTATCGTTGCCCAATAGTATTATGGTTACAACGGTTTAAAAAAATCGAGACGCACGGTATTACAAACCTTGAAGCCAAGTCTCCATCATACGTCGAGAGTCGATACGCACCACTCAACATACTGTATGATCATGATCCACAATGTATTTTCTAACTATATAGTATCATAAAATCTATTTCGAGAGACATCTCGAGTCAGCCTTAACCAGCGACACCGACAATACGTGCGAGAAGTACTACTGCACCTCACAGATATGCAAGTATTATTTGCTATTAGGTTATACATGTCTTTTTTATCTTCTTATGAAGCTTTCTCTCAAATTACTTATCCGATTTATAATCCGATTACACCATTGTGCTCGTTGCAATTAAATCTTCAGAACAAGATCTTACATGATTATATTACGATGAAAAAATATTTATATTTGTAAATTACTTTTATTACATATGTAAGTTACTTTTATCATATACATAAATTACTTTTAAATTTGACTAAATTACTTCTTAGACATATAAAAGTAAATTCAATAAAGTCTAAAAGTAATTTACATATATTGTAATTATAAAAGTAACTTAAAATAAAACGGAAGTAACTTTGTCACGGTATTAGAAGCAAATTCGTTGTAAGGATAAATTACTTTTAAATTAATAAAATGTTTGAATATATTCAATATGGATATCGTTTTGTCACATATTTTGAGTGGAGTACAATGATGCAAATAGATATTAAAAACAATATGTGATTTAAAAGATATAAGTTATTTAAGAGATTAAAAAACAATACATACTATTGCATTTTTCAAGTTGAAAGGAGATACTAGATGGAGTGGTAGCTGGTTTAGACAAACCAAACCAGCAAACACTAGTTATGTAGTCACGTCCAATGAAAAAAACATGAATTAAAGTTACTTTCTTTTTATTATAAGTTACTTCTATAATATATGTAAATTACTTTTAGGCTTTATTGAATTTATTTTTATATGTCTAAGAAGTAATTTAGTGAAATCTAAAAGTAATTTAGATATAATATAAAAGTAATTTATAAATATAAATATTTTTTCATCGTAATATAATCATGTAAGATCTTGTTCTGAAGATTTAATTGCAACGACCACAATGGTGTAATCGAATTATAGATCGGATAAGTAATTTGAGAGAAAACTTCATAAGAAGATAAAAAAGACATGTATAACCCAATAACAAAAAATACTTGCATGTCTGTGTGAGGTGCAGTAGTACTTCTCGCACATATTGTCGGCGTCGCTGGTTAAGACTAACTCGAGATGCCTCTCAAAATAGATTTAGGAATGTCGCTGGTTAATGTTTTGTTTTGATTTTGAAGTATAAGTGGATAGAATCTCTCATAGATGGAGTGGTAGCTGGCTATCACTAGCTGTGTAGTCACGCCTTTTTTTAATAGCTATATTAGTTCATACTACTATTAATTAATAGAATTGCTAGAGAACTTTATATAGCTTTTGGAAGAAAAAAAATCAATTTTTAGACCACTGATGAAGCACCACTGAGGTAGCACGAGTTTTGATATCCAAAACAAATTTACACACCATACTTATACTGTAATTGTGTTTACATTACAAACATTGTAGTTAAGAGTGAAATTTTTTTCCATAAAATGTATCGAATGTGCTATTGGAGCACTCTTAAAATTAAAGCCCAGTGGGCCATCATTGGGGAGTAGGGACCCCATGGACCTCCGCATGGGTGACACACTGACAGCCACGTCTACCTGTGGGACTTCCTGCATGCACCTGGTCCCGTGATCTCGGTAATCAAAAACTGTACTTGCTGAATACGTGTACATTTAGGTAAAACATACTTTTGAATCAAAGGCATGTACATCACCCTTGGACGGAGTTAGCCACACAAACGGCACGTTTAATTGGGGAAATTGTTAAAGAGAGATGGAGCTGTTAAAGAGACATGGAAGTTTTGAAAGGGATTGGAAAGAGGAGTTTAAGAGCAAACTCCTACATTTTCAATACATTTTCAATATCTAGATAGGGGCAGGTAATAATTGAAAGGAAAACTTTCTTCTAAGTACAACATGATAAATCTAAGATGTACATTATTACTTAAAATTCAATTCTCTCATCTCTCATCTTTACGACAAACAAGACTACAAGAGACAAAGAGTTAACAAAAAAAACTTCGATGACCAATAGATCAAACCCGAGGCTCCCTCCTTACTAAAATATACTTCATCCAGTTTAATATTACTTGTTATTTTGAGCAAGGCTAATGTTAAATTTTAAAATATTTGTCTTAGGATATGGAGACCATGTGTATGTATAGATTGTTCTTAAAAGTACTTCAATACAATCATATATTTATTAATATTTCTATATATATTATAATAAAAATAGTAGTCAAAATTATTTTTAGAGATCGTATCCTTGTAAAAACTAAAAAACAAGTGTTATCAATATGGAGGATGGAACAACCTATATATTGTATTTAAAATTTATCCTAAAACGTGAGGAATTAGATGGTGCATCATGGAAAACTCGGTTAAAAAGTAGGGAAATTTCACGAGGCTTTTACAAACGGTATCCAATGGTTTAATTAAATTCCCCATGCAAATAAAACAAAAATACCGTGTTTCGAAAGTAGATATCTACGCATTCTATCATAAAAAAAAGCAACCCTACCAATTAATCTGAACATACTCTATCCATCCCATAAAAATCTAACTTAAAATGATTTTCTAATAATTTATTATATTAAAAACATCGCGTTCCATTTTAAATTAGTTTTTATAAGATAGAGGGAGTATTATGCTTTCAAATGCATTGTTAGAAATATCAGAATTTTTTTTTTGAGGGAGGGAATAGGCCAATAGGCCTCAAGTAGTCAAGTCAGGGAGTACGAGAATTTCATGCATATGCAACGAAATATGCATAGTACTACCGCCGGTGGCCATGAGCCATCGCTTTCACTGCAAAACTGCAGATATTTTTTACAGGGTGGTAGCGACGAGGGCCACAGGCAGGTAAACTTCCAGGAAGCTTCGCACGCTAGGGAAAAGCTTAGCGCTGCTGTGTGCCAGATATAGCTCCCAGAAAACGTACGTATTCACGTGTGGATGAGGTGCGATGCTTGCATTTCCCTCGACCGGAATCACCTTATCTCAACTTCATAGAATTTGTGTATTTCTGTTGTGCAGCATATATACAGCACTGTGTAAAATTCTGTTTTTCCCCCTTCCCAAGAGTAGGATTAAGTGATGCTATATTGCTGTAGCAAATTTCCGTACAATGCCTGAGTTTTGGCACTCAATTTTTTTTTCTTTTTTACAAATGGAAAAGATGTGTTGTTTGTATCTAGAATATAGTGTTGTTATATGACCGATGCAAAATACCTAGATGCAATATCACTAGAAATATAACACTGGATTTACTGTCATAAGGGAGTTTCGATAGGGTAGAGCAAACTGATCGTATCAAAATGTCACGTCAAGCTGATAATGATATAGATGTGTTTCTTTCAACCTTTATGCTAGCATCGCAACCATGGTCCAAGGGAAAAGGGTGGAGAGAATGAACAACTAGGTGGAATTGTTCTATTCCATAGTGGACAATATAGCTCCATTTTTTGTCTTGTAGATTACACTTTCATATACATTATCACGTGTGCATCTCACAAGATCCTAAACCATGCAAATTTTTTTATATTTTTTCCATACATATTCAATTAACTTTTTAAATAGTTTAAATAAACTTTTAACTTTAGAATAATTAATTTATCATTCGCCTGTACTCTTCAAATATTTTCACAAAATCCGATACCCTATCTCTTAACGTCTAACCAGACGAAAAGAACTTTGCCTTAATTTGGAGCGGGAATTGGATGCATAAGCTTTGGCGGCGTCTGTTTTTTTTTTTAAGACATGGTGGCCTATGTTTGAATGGACTTTCAACACCACACCCACTGCCCTCACATGCTGACATTCTACATATGCTGAAACATCTCCAATACTCCTCTCATGTCCTTGACTACTCTCTCTATCCCAAAAAAAATTAAAAATCTATTTTAGAACAATAAATCCGGATAAGCTAAAATTTATCGAGATTTAGGTCACAATTTTAGACCGGGTTTTTTTACGGAGGGACTACTGTATACTGTACTGACCATGGGCCCCACTAGTCATTGTCTGGAACCGTGATAAATGAAAGGGATGATTCATAGGATGTACTCCAGTGGAGTACTTTGGTTTGTCCGTTTTCTTGTGACCTGATTAACCACGGTTAATTTATTCACTGAGCGTATGGTTAGTTACGTCTGCTTTAACTTATTTGAACCCCCATGGTTAAAGCAATGGCACGTTTTTACTGCACAGTAAATTGGGTGATTAACTAAAGAAATTAGTCCTCCAGTTAAATGTTTTTTCAACTGCTCGTTCTGGATGGATGGCGTATCAGCATGGAAGAAGAAGAACAATATTAATAAACAGATGCTTTAGCCAGGCAAAGCGAAGGCCAAGAACTAATAGAGCAAAAACAAAACGCAAGTAGCTAGATTAAATCAAAAGGCTTTTTTTTTCAAAACATAATAACAGCAGATTAAGGAGTAATTAAGAGTTGTGTCTGATCGTATGCATGGCAAAATGGATGAAACTATGACAAAAAAAAATTAAAAAAAAAGAAAGAAGAGGTATAGCTAGCTCAAGCTTGAGCTCTTACAGGAGCAGAGGCAGACGACCCAGATGTAGAAGAAGTTGAGGTAGGGGATGCCGGCGTCGGCCTTGCACCTCTCCTCCGTCAGGCACCCGGGGCACCGCCGCCGCCTCCCCGCCGCCGACACCAGCAATGGCGCCGCCGCCGCCTCGCTGCCGGCCTTGTCTCCGGCGGCCATTAGTCCCTCCTATGATCCTATCCTACTAGCTAATTAAGCTAGTCTGTCTCCGGCGAGCAGAGAGAAAGGAAGGAGAGGTGTGGAACTGAACTACACTGATGAGCTAGTACAGGAGCTTGGCTATATATGGCGAGCGTTTTTATATAGGCGATGGGGCGCACCGGGGTAGGGGTGAAAACGGGGCGGTTATTTCCTGCTCGACGCCCGCCCGACCGACCCGAGGCTTGCGAAAGAAATATGGGAGAGAAAATGGGATACCCGATATTATTCGAGTTTGAATCCGAATCCGTAAAAAATATGGGCTAGGATACGGGAAGAGTTGTATCCGTCCGTATGTCCCGTATTATAAAACATATTTGAAAATATATTTTAAATTCCCGTACCGTATTATAAAACATATTTGAAAATATATTTTAAATTCCCGTATTTCTTCCTTGATGTATCTTTTTGAGCACTTTAATTGTCTTCTTACATTAAATATCCATGAATTGGACATAAAAAAATATCTGTTCCCGAATCCGATTCGAACAAAGTAATATGGGATAGGATATGGGATGAGTGATGTGTTATCCGATACTAGTACACTACCGGTAGTACCCGGTTCCGAATTTAAAGTAAGATGTGGATTAGGATATAGGAATGTTGTGATCCGATGATACCCGTCCCGTTTTCACCCCTACACCGGGGACATTTTGTTTGGATGTGTCAACGAGCTCAACACGTGCTCGTGCTGACTCATAAGTAGTATATCACTCTGTTTCATATCATAAATATTATAAGTAGTTTAATTTTTTTTAAAGTCAAAACTCTCTAGGTTTAACTAAGTTTATATAAAAGGTTAGCAACACCTACAATATAAAATTAGTTTTATTAAATTTAATACTGAATATGTTGTGATAATATGTTTGTTTTGTATTAAAAATATTAATATATTTCTCTATAAATTTGATCAAACTTAAAGAAATTTAACTAAGAAAAAAATCAAACGACTTACAATATGAAACGGAGGGAGTAGCATATTAACATAACTAATTTCTATTTAATCATATAAGGAGAAAACGAAATAAGATAAAATATATGACACTAGTGCCAGCTATTTTATTGCAAGATACATATAAATAGTATATTTGATTTACTAACTTATAAAATAAGTAACAAAAATTATATATTATTAGGTTTAATAGGAGCTCAACTTAATAAAACTCAGCTGAGTTTTGATATAGGCTCGAGCTGAGTTCGAATTAAGCTAGCTTGAGCAGCTTATTTTTCTTTTTCTTTACAGCCATAGACATCGTCCAACACAAACATACTCCTTTCGTAAAAAAAATAATAACTTAGGAGGGTTATACGTACAAATTAAAGAATTGAAATTTTGGAAGATTTTAATCTTATAAGAAAAATGTCTATGAACGTATTTTGAATCAAAAGATTGAATTATATCTAATACTTTGAAATTCCTATGGAATGGATAATACTATAGAGATTTTGGAGGAAATTTAGCAAGATCTCAGAGCTCTTGAAAAATTTTCTTTTGAGTCTATTACTCTCATCCGATTTCTATGTTTTTCCTATGATCCAATCAAACGGTTATTTCTGTGTTTTTCTCTATTTTGCAATCATTTGTTTTATATCTTTGTTCATGTAAAATTCTGTGTTTTTTATTTGTTTGTTATTTTTATTTCTGTGATTTAAAGGGGGCTAAGTTTCTTTTGTTGGGAGAAAGTGCAGAACGGCGAGGTCCGTGAAAAAATTGGCCGATTACACGTGCTGGGAGCCTGGGAGGATGGGCCTACTAGGCCGCACGTTAGGTTTGTGGCATGGTGGTGGGCCCCACGTTCAATTAGTTTGCTGACGCGAAGTACGTACTTAGTCATATAAGCCACTGGATGTGCTCCACGTGTCACTGTGCCCGTGGCTGCCTTCCGATTATCCCGTAGATGTATTGCCATGTGGAAGGTTCATAGTTGGGATTGAATTTCTGTGACAAACGGGTACAGTACTACTAGCTCTCTCTCCTTCCATATATACAAACATTACTACATATTCGATTTTTCCATATGGTTAAAATTAAATTTTACATACGGACGGGCGGCTCGCATGCGTCCAAAGGTCTACGAAAATCAGATTTTTGCATTTAGCTAGCGCAACCGCATGTGAAAAGAAAATATCACGAAAAAAAATAAAACTTTCGAAAATCGAATACTACACTGGAACCCTATCTCTAGAATCCTCTCGTCGCCGCCACCATTATCATCCTCGTCCTCCAGTCACCGCCGCCATCCTCCTCGTTCTCCAACCACCGCCGCTACCGCTGCCGTCGGTGTCGTTCTACCATCGTCTCGCCACCGCCTTCATACTCCTCCCATCGCCACCACCTACGGGTCCACACGGGAGGTGCTGCCACCACCGGATAGAGGCGGGAAGGGCGACTGCCGCTGGATGGGGACGGAGGAGGGCTGCGGCTGACAGATCCCGGGTGGGGCAGGGCCACCGTCGCTGCTGTCGCCCATGCTCACCCTGTCATGGCCCTCGCCCGCCGTCGCCGTCCCACCCGTCCGCCGTCGCCAGAGTCCGCACTAGCTGCCCTCATGCTTCACCACCGTTGCCCGAGCCCTCGCCTAACGCTTCCACCCTTCGCTGCCACCCTCATCGCCAAACCCCGTCGTCGGAGGAGAGGGCAGAGAAGTGGGGATCAGGAGAGTGAGGGAGGAGAGGGGAGATGAGGACTTAGGCCTAGTTCTTTTTCTCAACTTCAAACTTCAACTTCCTCGTTTTCCGTTAGCAAGCTTTTTGAACTGTTAAATGATTATTTTTGGTAAAAAAATTTTATGTAAAAGTTGTTTAAAAAATAAAATAAATCTATTTTTCAATTTTATAATAGTTAATACTTAATTAATCATGTACTAATGAGTTTTCTTGTTTCGCGTGTTGTTTTGCGGGATTAGTTGTGTGCTGCGGGTTCCATTGTTCTTCTCAGGATGGTTCAATAAGGGTTTACCCTTAGTCGGATTGCTTAAGGGTCTTGGGTAGATAACCTTCCGCGTGAACCACTATTTATTTAGCCAGTTGGCCTACGTATATCCAATTTTAGTTGTAATCTAAAGTTAATATTTTGAGTACCTCATTACTCTATGCAAATGCTTTAATGAAAGTGTTTAGCTAGTCTTTTGTTGAGGACTAGCTAGACATGAGTATGAGTGTTGAACAAACTGAGATGTTGTAGAGTTTAGCAATTTGTCAAGTCTCCTGGGATGTGTAAACATCTGGTTACCGCCTTCATATGGTTTGACGGACATGTCTCAGGTTGAAGTTGACTGGTACGCTAAGTCCCAGCAATCTCTCTTTTGTTCAATATTCGACACTCTGCAGATTATATTGAATGGTGTTTAATTGTGATCATGGGGCACATTGATGCTTGAGTGGCTATTATGCCTGTATGGATCTTACTCTCCCGAAATCATACGGTGATCACAATAAACACTGTACCATATGATTTTCGGGTGTCCTGACAACGTTGGTAGGGATCGAACAGGCCTTAATGAAGGGAGAGAGGAGGCGAGAAATAAAAAAGTAGTGGGAAGAGATGAATATTTTCGTATGCGAGTCATTTAAGAGGCTCGCATGTGAAAATAGTCTTATTTTCACAAGTGGAGTCCGTCTGCAATCTACATGGGTCCTTGTTAGGAAAAATCTTCTGTAATAGTGAAATAAACTTCTCGCATTTTAGAAAAAAACATCTCTCTCATACAGTGTTTGTGTAAAAGTTTTTAGAAAAATAGCATCTCAATAGTGCCACTCCATAAGAGTGTCAAATAGTTAAAAACCCAAAGTGAAGGGAGCATGAGGTAGTTATACTACTAATGGAAAGTACTAGTAATTGATATTTTAGTCCCAAATGAAGACAGCACGGGGTGTATTACTCTCTCTGTCTCCGAATAAATTTATTTAATTTTCTTCTGTTGTTTATCACAAAATAAGTTTACTTTTACAAAATTATATTGAAGATTATGAAAGTAAAAGATAAATATGTTGAAGGTAGATAAAGTAGAAAAATAATTATATCAATATTTGATAAAATTAAAGTATTTTAATTTATTTTTATACTTATTTTAGAACGGAGATAATATTAACTTAGCTATGGGAAACCCCAGGAGAAGGCGTGTGCACCTAGAAGGTACCAGTTTAAACGTACGTGCTCTCCAAAAATTAAGGGTGTGTTTAGTTCACGTCAAAATTAAAAGTTTGGTTGAAATTGGAACGATGTGATGGAAAAGTTAAAAGTTTGTGTGTGTAGGAAAGTTTTGATGTGATGGAAAAGTTGGAAGTTTGAAGAAAAAGTTTTGAACTAAACTTAGCCTAATAGAGAAAAAAAGAAACGCAAAAAGTAGACTAAAAAAGGGTTATTAAAATATAATATTAAGGAGTAAATAATTAAGAGCGTATCTGATCGTACGCATGGCAGAATGGATGAGACTATGACAAAATTAATAGAAGGAAAACAAAAGGAAAGAAGAGGTAGCTTAATTAGCTAGCTATAGTTGTAGCTCTTACAGGCGCAGAGGCAGACGATCCAGATGTAGAAGAAGTTGAGGTAAGGGATGCCGGGGTGGGCCTCGCACCTCTCCTTCGTCCGGCACCCGGGGCACCGCCGCCTCCTCCCCGCCGCCGCCGATACTAGCAATGGCGCCGCCGTCGCAGCGTCGCCGCCGGCCTTGTCTCCGGCGGCCATTATTACTAGCTCAATCGGTCAATCCCTCCTCGATCTCCTACTAGCTAGCTTAGCTAGTCTGTCTCCAGCGAGCAGAGAGGAGGAAGGAGGTGTACTGTACAGGAGCAGCTACACGGAGTACAGGAGCTTGGCTATATATGGCGCGCGCGCGTTTTTATTGGCAATGGCGCTCACGGGGACTGTTCGCTAGGGCAGTCAACGAGCCGAGCTCACCTGTGCAGGTTCGAGCTCGACATAAGCTTCAGCCGAGCTGGCTCATAACTTATGAAGAAGTCACCTGTTGTATTTTGGGACAGATAAAGTAACCCTGAGAGTTAGATGTTGTTGTATTTTGTTTAAAATATGACAACTTCTTCATCAACATTCTTTTCTCAGCCAAAATCATAACACTTCACCATTCAATTTTCTCACCTAACTCTATTTCTTGACCAATCATAATTTTCTTCTATTTAATTCTAAATATTTTCTTAGTACTCACGTTCAACCTTAAAAATCTTTATATTCTAGAATGGAGGGAGTACCACTATACATATATTTTAAGGATCGAATCTCTCAATAAATAAAAGCAACTAATTTATATTTAATCATATACATAAATAAGGAGAAAACAAAACAATATAAATATGTGGCACCGATACAATCTACTTTGTTGCGTTGAATACTCATATATAAGTAATATAATACATACTTTGATCTACTAATTTATAAAGTAAACAATAAAATACATATATTGTCAGGCTCGATAATAGCTTGAGCTCAGCTCGACAAAGCTTACGAGATTTTGGTATAGGCTCGGACTTAACTTGTCAAAAGCTCGAGCCAAGCTAGAACTATTAAGCCTAGGATAAGTCGGTTAAAAGTGTAATTGATTAACCAGTGAAACTTAATAAAACTTATTTGTAAACTTATTTTATTTTAATATATAAGTGAGTTTATGGACTAGCCACTTACTACTGCACCTCTCGTGGAGATCGAGCAGCTTGTGAGTGCCTAGCTTTTTTTTTTCTTTTACAGCCCTAGACGTCGTCAAACACAAACGTGCGGAGCGGTGAGGTCCGTGAGGAAATTGGTAGGTCGCACGTGCTGGGAGGATGGACCTACTGGGGCCGCGTGCTTAGGTGTGTGGCACGTTCGATTAGTTTGCACGTTCCGATGATCCCGTGAGATGTACAGTACGTATAACGTACTCACACAGTCTCCGAGCTTTGCTATGACAGGGCAGCTTTCATTACTGTCTTTTTACTATAAGACCAAGTTTAATATACAGTATAGCTAACTATTAGGTCTAAATCGTTTATAGTCAATTTAATAACCGATTCATATAATAGTTATCTATAAACATATAATATACTATTAATATCTAGTCCCATCTATCAATGCACACATTGTGTTTTGAAGTCCGTGCTGAAGCTGGCTACAAATCTGTAGCCGCTGCTCTTCTTTCTCTTGTTTTATCTTCTCGATATGTGTTTATAGCTGATTTATAGTCTGCTATTGTACCTGCTCTAAGGTTATAAGTATAAACTCCAAAGTGTTATGTGTATGTTTAAATAATGATGTGGAGGAGAGAAGAGAAGAGAGAGGAGGAGCCACCTTTTATGCAAGGGGTAACCTCCACACAAACTTTAAAAAATAGGAGAAAATGAAAGGGTTGATTGGTGGCAAGTGCATTAGGACTAGTGTATTAAATGCAATTCATTTATATAAGTTAGTTTTAATTTTATGGGTGAATGATGTGGATAAAATTGGAGGTGACCACCATCTCTATTATAAAACTTACCTTTAAACAACTGAGTCTGAGTGATTATATCTTAGCACGCTGGCCCCGTTCGAATCTGGTAAGGATGAAGATTAAAAGCGGACATGTCAAACAAAAAAAGTCATTAATAAATGATTAATTAAATTTTAATTATTATAAACTTAAAAAATATATTAATATGATGTTTTAAAGCAACTACCGTATAGAAAGTTTTCGTATAAAATATATTGTTTACTAGTTTAAAAACATGATATTGAAAAATCTTATCTTGATGAATGTAATGCGCCCGGGGATACATGGAGAACCTCATAGCTCATGTCTTCCTAATCGTGCTAACTACGCCATTATATTGGATTCGGACGTACGTAATCGCGGTGTTTTAATCCAATTGACCATTAGTGGCGCGTGTCACACACTCTCAACGATCTCGTACAGGAGAGAGAGAGATCCGAGGACAGAGGTAAAATGGTCAATTGCAATATAATAGAGGGTTTCAACAACTGCAAAACAATCTAAAGGTGATGAGTCATCGAGGTGACAAAGAAATAGTTAAATACTTTCTCCGTTTCACAATGTAAGTCATTCTAGCATTTCTCACATTCATATTGATGCTAATAAATATAGACATATATATCTATTTAGATTCATTAACATCAATATCAACGTGGGAAATGTTATAATGATTTACATTGTAAAACGGAGGGAGTAGATATTAATCAATTGCAATATAGAGGGTTTCAGTGAATCAATTGGCAAATCGTTGATTTTCTCGCAAACATGAGATATATAAAATGTATAATAAGCTAGCTTGTGATATATAGTTCTGAGATCAGTCAAGACAACGCGGCGCCGTGCCACCCAAAAAGCCCCCTTCACTGCACTGCAGTCACCGCCCGGCACCGGCCGGTGCTGCATACCTCTCGTCCTATGTGCATCGCGTCCCCAACACCACCTACGGACCGAGGTTAGGCCGGTTTAGTTCCTAATTTTTTTTTCAAACTTCTAACTTTTATAACACATCAGAACTTTTCTACACATAAAAACTTCTAAATTATTTCTTTAAACTTTTAATTTTAGTGTAGAACTAAACACACCCTTAGTTTTATTTTCCCTAATTAACCAACTGAATCAACCAAAAATCCAAAACTCAACAACTTACTTGTACTTGAAAATACGTATTTGAAGAGAGGCAAACGTGTGCAACTTACGACCCCAATATTTTAGCCCCTTTGATTCATAAGAAAAACATAGAAAAAAAATGATCGTATTGCTGTAGAAAAAACTCATAAGGGCATTGAAATTTGGGATTGGATCATATCTTTTTTGAAATTCCTATGAAATTGAAAAAAATGGTAAGCCCCCTGCAGACGGTAGTTAGTCGGAAGTTGTCTATCATATGGTAAAAGACGTTGGTCGAAATCGTCAGTTATCTATGACGTTGTCACGTCACAGAAGGGATTAGAATGAGTGGGGCATCTAGATCTGTACTCCCTCTGTCCCTAATAAAATCAAACCCTAGTATCCCAAGAAGCTATTAAGGAAAGAAACAAAAGATTAAATTACCCTTAACCAATGCAAAATTTGTAGGCAAAATTTGCCTCAGGACATCGAAAAAAAGTGTAATTAGCTAGGAGACACCGTAAGAACACGTATTTGCTGTAGGACATCGTAAAAAACTAGTAATTAGCTGTTGGATACCCGCGAGATTATTTTATTATATCCGGACGAATTGGAGAGAGAAACATATGTGTAAGTATGGTTCTACCCTTTAATTTTTTTTCTTTTTCTTTATTCTTCCTTATTCTTTTCTCCCTCTTTCATTCTTTCTCTCTTTCTTTCTCTGCTCTTTCTTTAAGCAAGCCCGAGGGAGAGGGAGAGTGCCAGCAACGGCGCGCGGGCCGGTGCGGTGTTGCGTGGCGAAGGTAGCGCCAGAGCAGGAGGACTCTACAAGGTGTGCTCTCCTTCTGCTCCGTCTCCGTGGTGCGCGCATTGTTCGGTGCACGATTCGACCACTGGGACAAAGTCCCTGCACGAGCTCAACGAGGCAGTGCTGCGTCGCAGGCGAGAAGGCGGCGGCGGCTGCCAGGGCAGTGTAGCCGCCGCTTCATTCGCCCACCGCCCGTCGCTCCTCCCAGGCTCGCCCGCTACCACCGCTTCTCCTAAGCTCGCCCACCGCATCCGCAACCACGATGGCATGCCACTGCTAGAGCGAGATGGAGACTTGCTCAGTGTGGGGGCCCACGTTGGACTAATTTAAGCCAAGGGAAAACTGGTTTTAAATGATTATTTCTCTCTCCTATTCCTTCGAAAATAATAAAATAATATCACGGGTATCCAGCAGCTAATTATCAGTTTTTTACGATGTCCTACAACAAATACGCGTTCTTACGGTGTCTCCTAGCTAATCACATTTTTTTTATGCCATGTAGCAAAGTTTGCCAAAATTGTATTGGTTGATGGATATTGAAGTAATAAAATTTCTGGATTTGCGGATTGGTCGTAGGAGTTGGTTTATTTTGGGACAAATTTTAAACTCTAGGAGTTGATTTATTTTGGGGCGGAGGGAGTAAGTTAAAAAGAATGTAAATATTTTAATAAAAAATTATAATGTTAGATTGTCATTGGGCACCGGCCCGTAGCACATTGATAAAGGGCCTCCTACCACCATACGGTTAGGACCGGGAACTTCCAATTCCCGCCGTTTCGATCGAGAGAGCTTTGGGCCGATGACTTCCGGCCATTCCATGGCATGGCACGCCGAGCTGCCACGCTCGCGTCACGTCCAGATGCGCGCGCGCGCACATATCTTCTCCCCGCTCACCACAGCCATTCGTCCCCGGCCCTCGCCGCGCCGCGCCGCGCCACGCCACGCCTCCGCCCGCGTTCGCACCGACTGACCTGTCACGCGCGCGGGAGGGAGGGAGAGGCGAGGAGGAGGAGAAAAGATCTTCGCGTCCCCCCGTCTTGTCCTCTGTGGAGCCGAGGCCGAGGCCGGGCTGAGCTGAGCTCGCTTCCGTGCCCGGCCAGCGCACCCGCGCACGCAAGCAAGCAAGCAACCGAGCAAGAAGACCTGCGCGCGCGCGCGCTGACGGCCGGAGGCGAGGCGAGGCGATGCTCTACCTGCTGCCGCTCTCCGTCTCCTGCCGGGTCCCCGGCTCGCCGCCGGCGCCGCGCTCGCGGCGCTTCCTCGACCCCGGCGGTGGCCGGGGAGTTGGGGATGGGTTATGCGGCGTCAGGGTGTTCCGGAGGCGGGCGCTGCGAGGGACCGACGTCCGGTCGAACACCTCGTCGTCGTCGTCGTCGCGGAAGGGCCGTCACGACGACGCGCGGCACGACGGAGGGGCGGCGGGGCACGGGGGATACGGCGACGACGGCGACGCCGGGGCGCTGCTGGCGTCGGTGAGGAGGCTGCTGTTCTCCGGGTCGGCGGATGCCGACGCGGCGGCGGGGGAGGATGAGGAGGACGACGAGCAGGGTCAGTTCCCCAAGCGGTGGGCCATCGTCTTCCTCTGCTTCTCCGCATTCCTCCTCTGCAACATGGACCGCGTACGATACGACTTCTCCTCTCTTCTCCAACGCCATGATGAACCCTAGATTCTTTTCCCCCCACAGTTCCATTTCCACCTGATAATGAGATGCCCAAATGAGCCAATTTCTGATTACAAGATGCAGTTTCTTGCTCAGATTCAACAATTATAAACCGCCAATTCCTAATTACAGGTGTTAGTATAGATTTGCAGTTCCAAACTTCCAATCTCTCTCGGGAGATTTATATTTTCAACATTTTTCAGGTAAACATGAGCATTGCTATTCTGCCGATGTCTGCAGAATTCGGATGGAACCCACAAACCGTTGGCCTCATTCAGTCATCTTTCTTCTGGGGCTACCTGCTAACTCAGGTCTGTGTGCAGTACTAAACTACTAATTCCAGGAAAATCTGTAACTAGGATTCATGGAAGATCAGTTTGAGTTCATTTGGTACCCCATGGTTCTGATGCACTGCCATTGCAGATAGCAGGAGGGATATGGGCAGATACAGTTGGAGGGAAGACTGTTCTTGGCTTCGGCGTCATTTGGTGGTCGATAGCCACAGCTCTTACGCCTTTTGCGGCGAAGCTGGGGTTACCATTCCTCCTTGTGACCCGTGCTTTCATGGGAGTTGGTGAGGTGAGCATTTCTAATTCATATTATATTCATTTCTTATGTCATAGAAGTTTTGTGCAAATGCTAATGTAGAGCCCTTACCAGATGATGTCTAGCTTCTATTGAACTATAGTCAAGTGATAGAACATTTTAAGAGAAAAAAATGAATTTATGTTGAAGTTGAAAAATCTGGGGTGCCCTAAATTCCCTTTGATCGTTTCCACAGTATTGTGGACTATTGCACCTTTCATCATTTCTGTTGTTCAGACTTTTTCAGTGTTTCAAAGAGTGGATTTCATTTGTAATACAAGGGGTAGCAGAATATGCCTGACTAAATCACTTTGCTTGTAATTCACAAAAAGAATATTAACTTTTTTTATGCATTCTTAGTCATGGTTGTTTTCGTGGTATTTGATATTTTCTATGCACCTCTTATTGATACGGTAAACGTATAAAATCTTTCCCCAGGGAGTTGCCATGCCTGCGATGAATAATATTCTTTCGAAATGGGTTCCTGTATCAGAGAGGAGCAGATCATTAGCTCTCGTGTATAGTGGAATGTACCTTGGGTCAGTGACAGGGCTTGCATTTTCCCCATTGCTGATACATAACTTTGGCTGGCCATCGGTCTTCTACTCCTTTGGGTCTCTGGGTGTATTTTGGTTTTCCACATGGGCGAGCAAGGTATTTCTCGGTGTTCTGTTCACCATTTCACTCGGAATTGGTGAATTATTGTATTACTTTTCTAAATTTTTTTAGTTATCTCTTAAATTTGTCATCTGCTTCTATAAAGGCGCATAGTAGTCCACTTGAGGATCCAGGAATTAGTGCTGAAGAGAAGAAGCTTATAACCAGTCAAACCACAGGAGGAGAACCTGTTAAAGAAATTCCATGGGGACTAATATTATCGAAACCCCCTGTTTGGGCTCTTATAGTGTCTCATTTCTGCCATAACTGGGGAACTTTCATCTTGCTCACATGGATGCCAACATACTACAACCAGGTATGATCAGCATCATAGTTTTCTACCTGAGGATCTTGAACCGCAATCCCTTGTGTATAATAATATTTAAAAACAGGTTCTGAAATTCAACCTCACGGAATCTGGCCTTTTCTGTGTTCTCCCCTGGCTAACAATGGCAGTTTCTGCAAATTTTGGTGGTTGGATAGCAGATACGCTTGTCAGTAGAGGATTATCGGTGACAACAGTTCGGAAGGTAAATTAATCCCTTCTGTCGTGAAATTTACCCATTCAATGAGGTGCTATCAAACTCCAAAGGAATGTTGAATATGAATCATTGTTCTACCATTGGCAAACCATGCTTGAATATGTGAATTTGTGTATGGCATAATTAATCAGCATAATGCTTAGAAGTGAGAATGAAGAGCTAAACTTAATTCATTGTGCATGGCTTTCTATCTACTTCTTGCAGATCATGCAGTCAATTGGATTCTTAGGGCCCGCATTTTTTCTGACTCAACTGAGCCATATCGATTCACCAGCAATGGCAGTGTTGTGCATGGCTTGTAGCCAGGTAAATGGCAGTTTGGCTTCTTGTCATTTTCCTTTATTCTGTCATAGAACAGCCATATATTGTGTATCTCTTTTTAGAACAACTGTGATTTGTATCTGAATGGCCATTTTGAGATCTATCTCAGTATTTCGAGCATAACATGTTGCATTTCTTATTCTCAGGGAACTGATGCATTCTCACAGTCCGGTCTATACTCAAATCACCAAGATATCGGTCCTCGATACGCTGTAATCAACTCTCTAGCACAAAACATTTCATCAAATGACGCATTTTCGGAGTTCTGTCTGATACATTATAGCTTCAGGTGAACTCACATGTGCTGTCTTGCAGGGCGTACTACTTGGTCTTTCTAACACAGCTGGGGTTTTAGCTGGTGTATTTGGCACCGCAGCAACAGGATACATCTTGCAGCATGGTTTGGCTTGAAATCCCATCTCCCTAGTGACATAATGCACATCAATTTTACAATCTTTTACATGATTTTTTGTTGCTCTGTTTAATAAACGCAGGTTCTTGGGATGATGTCTTCAAAGTATCTGTTGTGCTGTATCTGGTTGGAACTTTGGTCTGGAACCTATTCTCGACCGGTGAAAAAATTATCGACTGATGATTGTATATAGGCATATAGCCTGCTTACAGTTCAAAATGGAAAGTACATACGGTTCAGTAACTGGTGAGATGAGAATTGCATCTCCATCAACAACCATTCCATGTGAAGCTCAACTCTTTGCAGAAACAGAACTACAGACTGCAATTTTTTGCGCGCAGCGTTAGACATGCAATCCTTGGCAGAAGAACTTCCAAGTGTTCGAATTTTTCACATGATTCAGGATCTTCGCACAATTTTGCAAATGAAGCATGTGCAAGAGGTTTGAGTTGAGCAATTGCCAGCAGCCAGTTTTATAGGACTCTGTAAGAATAGGTATTTCTGTACAGCTTAGAAGAAGAATCCAACATCCATCATACACCTATAGTATTTTGACCTTTTACACAATTTTCTTGAACATCTTATTTCTGTAAAGTTTGTAGTTAACAAGATTAGGAATTTGGCAATCTTACCTGATTCTTGTGAATTTAACTGCTTGAGATATGGCCCTTGGCATTTGATGGGCATGGTTTCATCAACACTTTGTGCGACATGTGTTCCTAAGTACAGTTGTCCAACTATGGTCAATATTTGTATAATTATATTGGGCAACGCACGTCAGACAAAAGAAAAGCGCCAAAGAGGAATTGAGGCATGGCTACAAGTGAACAATTTAAGCATAAACGAATAGAATATTCAGTGGTACCAGCGCCGCTTATTATTTATTTTAAAAACATATTTCGGCATATCATTTTGGACCATAACAACATGGCATCTCAACAGTCAACGAATCAAAGGTAAAGAGAACTTTTGAACCAGTCCCTTATAATAAGGCAACTAAATCAAAACTGGCAATAAATATCAAGACTTAGTTCATCAAAGCAACCATACATTACCAGGTATTATCAGTCAAGAGGGCCTCAGGCTTGCGATAAATATTATCTACACTACCAAGGGTTGAGCTGCAGTCTTTACTTGCAGTATCTCGTACAAGCAAAGCAACCAAGCTTGCACATTAACCAGGTACTCTGATAAAGCTAATCTGCTATTGATCTATATCACACAAGCGACGGGAACTGATTAGGCGCGTTCAGCAGTTTGTGTCATATGTTGCAAGCCCTTGCAACTCGGGCCCCTCCAACCTTGGATTTTTGTCAAAGCTGCAGAGAGAATAAGAATGGCTTAGAAACAATGCAAAATTGGGCGATGAGTTCTGCAGATGCCAAGTGTCGAGTGACAACAATCAAATGGAGAAGTACACAATACATAGAAAAAAAATATGGCACTTAGTGAGTCATTTGTTGTGTTGATTAATTCTGATTCAACAATTAGTGTAATATGGAAAAGAAATGCAAAAAAACTCTGGATCTATGGCATACCACAGAAAAATGAGAGTAGCTCTTAGAAGATAAAGAATTCAAGAAAATATGAGTAGAGCACTCTTTTTTATCTGGTACATAGATATATGTGTAACATAACAACCAAATTAGTGTTATGGCTAAAGATGAGCTGCGCTGTCAAATCAGACAAACTTAGCTGAAGTTCCCTAGTAATCAATTTTATGACTTCTGGTGTTTTGGTTTTGGGTTGATGGAATAGTGTGGCTAATGTCTCAAGTCCTCTCATTTATGCAGCAGCACAACATTGGATGTGCAAAAGCAAAAAACAAGTCAACATAATTGTAAAATAAATTGGTAACAAGGCTTCAGATTGTACTTGTTCAGGGGTATATGCTCAAAAGGCCCGCTAGTAGGAATTGTGCCGCAAAGATCATTGTTCGAGACATCTCTGGAAGCATGCATAGATAAACAAATAAAAGATCATCATTAATATGTACAGAACATAAAATTATGAGAAACAGCATTGTTAACTGAGCACTTACATCACTTTGAGATTAGATATTTTTGCTAGTTCCCTCGGGATTGGACCGGTCAAGCTGTTGTCATTAAGCCGCCTAAAGAAACAAAAAAAAAAGGATTAACATAGTGTAAAAGTACCAATGTACCATAGCATAAAAAGAATAAAAAAAAAGAAAGTGATGCTTGCATATGTGACAAAATGGTGCAAAAGTGGATATATGTTAACTAGAGTATAGTTGCTTACAAGAATAAGTACAGCTAATCACAAGAATAAGTATAGTTGCTCACAAGAATACCAAGGAACTCAGGTTGCCAAGTTCTTTCGGTATGGTTCCAGTAATGTTGTTGTTATACAGGTCCAAGCTAATAAGGTTCTTCAGACTCCCGAGCTCAGCTGGGATAGTGCCCTGAATATTGTTTTTGTACAGCTCTCTGCAACAAATTTTCAAAAACTAGTTAGAGCACTAACATGAATGTCAAGCTCAATTGCAGTAAAATAGCATTGGAAATTAAGGATGACCAAAGCATATTTTATAAAACAAATGGATACAAGACTTAATGATGCAGTCTTGGCACAAATCACGAGAGACTGAGAACAAACAGTTCTTTGGGAAAAACTGTATAATATATTGTCTTATAGTGGACAATGTTTAATGCTGGTGTCCTAGCTGATTTGCACAGAAAATAGACAAGGGAGAAAATTTAGAGTTTATTTTGCATATGAACAGCTCATATCAGACTCATAAATTCTAATATAGCTGAGACTCCCAGCATTTAGATTTAGTTCATCATTTTACTTAAAAATAAGAGTAAAAAGAATCATCTCTCCTGCTCATTAAAATAACGCTCAAAAAATGCTCTAGTTTCAGTCCACTAGGAAATGGAGGCTGCAATCACATAACAGGAAGTGAGAAAATCAAATCAGTAAGTCAATAATTACGTGCCACAAGGAACTGTTGAGAACCATAAATTGTGTTCTAGATTTCTGGAAATGTGAGAGTTTCCTTTTCTTCCCCAGTTTTTTCACCATTTGCCATAATATTTGCAGTTTAATTCATGATACCTAGCAGTTTAAATGACTTTACAAATCCAGCGTGGAAGCTTTATGAGTTCAAAAAAGAAGTGATGAAAGAAAGGAAGCTAGGTCTAACATAGTATTCCAGCTGTAACTTCTACGTGACAAGCAGTTGGCAGTGTTGCTGAATGCCGATCATATGTAATGCAAACTTAACAGGACATGTGAGTTTTAGCTTATCAGTGTCAGCGATCATTGCCATCAGAGAACCTTTGCTGAATCAACTCTACATTTTAACACTTCAGAAAGTAAAGTGCATCAATATGTAGAAAGACTCACAGATATTGGAGATGCTCAAGGTGTCCCAGTTCAGGAACAAGATGGCCTGACAAATTTGAGTTACCCAAGTCTCTACAAGATACACAATTGTTAGAAAGTATCAGCAAAATGTTAAGATGGACAACGACAATAAATTGAACCAAGAGCATAGGTAACCATAACAAAGTACTATATCTATTGTATATATTTTTTTGTATGGTAATGGCATCATGGTGAACGCTGCATCAAAAGAAACCACTTCTATGGATCAATTTCTTTCCTTCAGCAAGCAAACATATATAATAGGTACCCTGAGTCCAAACCAATGGAAGGATGCAAGTGGGCCGGTCCGCAAGCCCCCATATAGGCCATTTTTGCAGGCCAACCTATGGGTCAGCCCACGAAAATGTCACATATGCAGGTTCGTGAAGTCTTGAGTCAGCCCGCATGCATCCCAACAATGGAATACACAAAAGACTAAAAAATCCAGTCGTACAGTTAAAGCAGTAAGACTCTATCTAGGGTGGTTGATATCTAAGTACTCCCTCCGTTCAGATTTGACCAGCGCATTCCATCTTGACACTGAGACCAAGGGGATATTAACTCCCTGTTTTCCATTTAATCCCCATGATAATCTCCATATTAATTGGCTAAATACACATCCTCGCTACATGCGGATTGGCTACACACCTTTTTTTTCTTTTTTTAAGCTGACCATTAGCAGGCGATGCATTGTTCCCGAGATGCATGGCATGCTAGCGGAGTAACTCACGTGCGAACCGTGCGGCCAATGGGTAACGCGACAATCATCATTGGATAATTGCTTTTTGGTTCTAGGTGGATCAATTGCGAACATAGAGAATATAGCTTGCATCAGCGATATTTCCATGCAGGATCAAGGAGTACTCCCCGGTTCCATTTATAGCTATCATCAGCATAATTATGCAAATACATGATGACATAGCTAACGTGCAAAGTATTGATATCAAACTACTACATGCAAGTAATTAGTAGATATTATAGAGTTTTTTTTTAATCAAACACGTAGATATTAGTATATAGTTAGTTGCTTTACTGTTGCTACAAACTAGCTAACAATTACCATTACAGACAAACTATTATTGCAACGATGATTCCAATGGGCAGAACAATGTGTTCTTTGCCACTAGATCACGGTCGCACCAGAACCGAATGAGCAACTAAATCACCAACATATCCCTTCGCACCAACTGGATGTCAATTAAATCATTAGCGGCCTAGCACAAAGCCCTCGTATTTCCAATACTACGGCAGAGGTCAGTACACCGAAGCAAACAAAAGCAGTACAGAACAGAACGGAGGGAGCAAAACCCGGTAGTAGCCAGCTCAGTCGGCGAGGCGGCGGCGGCGGTGGTGGGGGGAGGTGGAACTCACAGGCGGGTGACGCGGCCGGCGCGGTCGCAGGTGACGTGGAACCAGGTGCAGGGGTTGACGAGGGTCGGGTCCCAGCTCTGGAGCACGCCCCGGGGGTCCGCCAGCGCGCGCCGCAGCGCGTACAGCGCGTCCCCCTCCGAGTTGGACGCCGACGCCACGGCCGCCGCCAACAAAACCGCCGCGAGCGCCGGGGACCAGGCCGCCGCCATCGCCATCGAAGCTTAGCTAGGGTTCCGGATGCGGGCGAGGAGGAGTGGGGAAAGTGGGCGGAGTGGAGTGGCTGGTGAGGGGGGGGAGTTTAACCTCGGGAGTCGGGGGAGGGATCGCTCGGATCTTCTGCGGCGTAAATACACGCGACTGAGCTTGTCGTGTGAGGGTGAGATGGGACTTTTTTTTTTTTTTTTTGGAATGGCTGAGAACCTAAATAATTTGTGATAATTATTCGTGGTTACAAATGAATTACTCTGTCTAATTTATATTTTAAGTTATTTATCTTTTTTTTATTCAAAATTTGCTAAATTTAATAAAGTTTATAGAAAAGTTTAGTAACATTTAAAATATTAAATTAGTTCATATATTCTCATAATATATTTGTTTTGTGCTGAAAATACTACTATATTTTTCTATAAACTTGGTCAAATTTAAAAGAAGTTTAATTAAAATTTTATAAAATTACATGTATTTTGACATCACAAAACTACAAATTTAATAATATGGTATATCACAAACCTACGTATATGGAAGATTACCACTGCATATTTAATAATAAAATTATCGGTTTTGCAGCAACCTAAGTACAAAACTACAATATTTATAACTCTCACCATAATAGTAGTGGTAGGGATTTAAATTGTAAAATCTGTAGTTTTAGATAACTACAGTATTAAAGTTTTGTTTTTGTGATACTTGATAAATCTTATGTTCAATCTGTAAGTTTTATGATATAACACCTTAAATCTGTAGTTTTGTGATAATTTGGTCAAAGTGTTTATAGTTTTGTGAAATTTAGTCTAAAAATAAATTTTAAATAACTTTTTAAGAAATATATTTATACATATGTTTTTAAAGAAAACACTAGTTCCGAAAGCATGTGCATTTATCCATCATTCCATTAATGGGAAAAGGATAGCCAAGGTAAAAGGAATAAAGTGAAGGCATTGTATTCGATAAGGAATTTTATGTTTGGAATGGAGGATTAGCTTTTGCTTTTCCTTTGGAATGAGATAATGAGAATGCTTTTACAGCACCATACTAAATTATTTGTTGATCGGTGGCATAAAATTTGTTTATTTAGGTCTGAAAAGAATATAGCATAATTAACACCCATATAATTTCCAGAATCATAAGGGCCACAATACAATTTTGTGTGGCTTACTAAGAATGCCCTAGCTTCATACAGATTTCCATCTATTTCTCTCTCACATGTATGCAACGGTTTAAAACATAAAAAAAAAAACTGAAGGAAACACAGAGGATTAAAAATCCTATGGAAAATAATCCTACTCCGTCCTTAGAAACTGTCCTTTGGAATTCCTATGGAATATACCATTTCATGGGAATTTTTGAGGAAAACTAAGGTTCCTATTATTTTCCTTTGGTGTTGCTAAACTACATTTGTTTCCTATCGAATACAATGCCTTCACTTGTTTTTTTGGGACATTTATCAGATCACAAATCAAATATATAGTTTAGGTAGAAACATTTTACTTTAACCATGCTAAAAAAAAGGTGAAGCCACCCAACCTACAAGAGCATGCCACATCATCACATACAATATATGAATGGCTTCATCTGGTTGTTTTGATCGGATTTTGCCATCCAATATATAGATGGAATATGCTATGGGTGACAACCATATCCTCAATCGCCAATGAAATAAACACCGCTAAAAATGTAACTGCTATATCATGATTGTTAAAATGGTACGACGTCCTAAGGTTGTGTTCTTTACCCCCATCTTCCAATTTCTATCCTCTCATCTTTTATGCGCACGCTTCCCAAACTGCTAAACAGTGTATTTTTTTTAAAAAAAATCTATAAGAAAGTTACTTAAGAAAATCATATTGATCCATTTTTCAATCTTGTTTTGTCCAATACTTAATTAATTATGCACTAATTTACCACTCTGCTTTATGTGCTTGAAGGGTTAGTTTCCAACTCTCTATAACGAACACAACTTAAAGCGATCCCGAATTGGCACTCCCAAACTAATTAGGTGCCAAGCCAAAAAAAAAATCTTATATGGCAGCAAAACAAGGCTACATTTTAAGAGTAGTATAACAAACATATATATCTCTTATTCTTGGCAACTCTTGAGTCCATATAGCATCCACCACCTTCATGGACCATGGTAGCATCCGTCCCCCTTAGGACCATCAACATTATAAATTTGGCTTTTAGATTTTTGGGCCTTTCCCGTGTGCAACCAATTTGCCTTGCACATCAGCCATTCAAATCAAATCGAACAACTGTTATTTTGTTGCTGACGTGGCTTAACCACAAGGCAAAGGATTCCTATTAACTACACCAAGCGTGGACGAACTATATAGGTATATAAGATTCACATAGAAAAGTTATTTGACTACAATAATGAAAAGACTGGAAGCCAAAACAATGAAGAGAGGTTCCTCGACTAGCAATCATAAAAGCATTTTGATTGGTATCCTATTAGATTGACTCAGATCATGAAGCTGTTGAAGGTGGATCACCCTCGGAGCCACCACACCGTCTTTCTCTATGCTTCATTAACATTCAAAGCTTTATATACGTCACTAACAATCTGCGTTGTTGTGTACAACCTGCAAGGAACCAAGGAACACGAGTCCTATATTATGTATCTTTTACTATGCTTACTCAAACTAAGTTGAAGTATCTTTAGCAATCATTAGACAATATGATTTGTACTATAATTATGTTTCCCTCGTGTTATTTGATTTGCTTTGAATACTACTCAATCTTACCCTACAATCATCCATAAGTTACATGTCTCTTTAACGGACGGTAGGGCGCCACGAAGTGCGCCTAAAGTCCTAGTATACCTTGTTATTGGTAACTCATGAGCCCATGTAGCATCCACCACCTCCATGGCAGTATCCATCCTCCTTAGAAGCATTGGCATTTTTTTTACGAAGATAATAGATTCAGAATTGAAGATTGATAGTTAATAAATTGTTTATATTTACTTGAGTAGCATACCTTGTTGATGCCCCGCCATTCATTCTTCCAAGCAACAAGGCACGCGGATAATGGGCAAGATAATTAGATAAACAAAAAAAATAGAGACAACAAAATAAACATTTGAGCAACAACAAATACATAACAAACTAACAATCAGTCCAGCCTAGCAGGCAAATAAAACAAAAGACATAGCAAAATGGTGGGAGTTATCATACGCCTAATGGCATATATAGATAATAGTGGTCCACAACTCCACACTCTAAACAAAAGTATTGTAAGTCCAACTCATTGCCTCTTAGTATTCATCATCAAACTCATTAAAATTGTCATTAGCATCCAAATTCTCTTCACTCTCTTAAGTACTAGTGGGAGGTTCATTACAATCACTCACATTTGTATCATCATGTGTATCCTCCTCATATTCTTCTTGGTCAGATTCCATATTTTACTCATTTTCTTCAGTTGTTGTTGTATTCCTTTGACGCCTTTGAAAGGTTATTAGACCAACATGATTGTGAGCTCTCCTTGGAACATTGTGACCTCGAAGATAGTGTGTTGTACCAACAGCTTTATCCACATCATCCCATGTAATGACACATCCATGAGCATCTTCAACTGGCTCATGGAAGGAATCAACTCACTCATTGTCCCAACGAAACTCCTCAATGACTATAGACAATATCATTCGATCTCTTGTGTACTAACCGGTCGGTTCCTTTTCTTTGTATGGATATGTAGGGATGCAAATAACAAGAGAAGCAAAACAAAAATGGATAAATAACTTGCTAATATAGTAAAGAAGTGTAGACTAAAACTACAAACCAATTAACTCACAAATTCAAATGTACTCTAACTGCGTTCACAAACTTTTCTATTTGTTAGCAATTTCCATTTAGTTTGAAAAGACATATCCTCTTTAGTTCTCATAATCCATGGCTTCTCTATCAATCTTGTTTCGAACTTCTTCATCCTCTACCATTCTTGCAAGCACACCTGTGAAACAACCAGACGTAGCAGAAACTGCACCCTCGACTTCCTATGTCATCGTCCTCAGCCTTTGTGGCGCCTAAGGACGTGATATCGATGTCATAGCAATGCCTTGGGCATAAGGCGGACGCCGTAAGAAATATGGTAAGGCAGGCCAGACACTATGTCTCATGGCAGCGCCTTACCACCATTGTGACGCCTTGACAACCACACGCTATGTCCCATCCATGGATACCCAACCGACCAAACATGCCCGCTATCATATTCAACATATGGGAGATAAGCATTCAGAACCAAGGCTATTCAATAGAATTAAAATTGTGGTTTAGAAGTTTAGTGTTCTCTATGAAATATACATGAATCCCAATTTGCATTCAAGTATAATCTCTTCTTGATATTATTTTGCCATTTCAATGAGACATGCTTTGGACATTATAAATCCCTAGCTCCATCCTAGTGAAATCTTCAAAATAATATTATAGGTTTCAACGATGATGAGTTATGATTAGCTAGAAATAGAATGACATATATTCACGTATGATTGAGGTAGAGTTGGAGAAGCGTTGGGATGTGAAAAACGTTTTCTTATTCTTTGATTAATCAAGTAGTTTTACTATTCAATCTGCACTAAAAAAATGTACAATATTCTTATATTTATGTACTACTATAAAAACAAAATCGTCCTCCTCCTAACCCACCGTGTGCAACACGCTACCCACGCGCCTCCCTGGGAAAAACCGATGCACCCATAGAAAGACTGCACCCTAATAAAACCAAACAGTTTCATCTCACACGCCCACAGATTCATCGCACTCCGTTGGAAATTCTGGCAAAAAACCCATAGTTTCACCCCATGTGAAAAACATCCTACCTACTTAAAAAAAGGACAGAAAAAACTAAATCACATTGAACCACTTGAGAACTCACAAGAAAACCCAAAAAAAAACTAAAAAAAGCCTAATCCATTATGAAAAATGGAATTGGAAGAAATCATATTTCTATCTATCCATCTCTTTGCAGAGCACGTGCATATAACTAGTCAAAGCTATAGTTTAATTTTCCACAAAAAATCCCATCCCTAGAAAATAAAATCATGTTGGTATAAAATTCATGTGCTATGAACACAACATAAACCTGAGCTAATCCAATATAGCCCCCACCAAACCATTGCACTTTATAGTAGACATTAGATAGATTCGACTTTGTTACTAATCCAATATAGCTACGGGGTTTTAAGAATTCTTTATATATATACATATAAAGTCTCTGTGGTCGGCAAATGTGTCCACCGTTCTTTCCCAAGAGCTCACCACCGTAAGTTAGCACACTGTTCGGAGAGAAGCCTTCTCCGCGCCCTCGCTCCTCGGCGGCTGCACCTTCTTCCTCGGTGGCGGCACCCTTTTCCTCGGCGGCGGCGTCCTCTTCATCGGCGGCAGCTCCCTTTTCCCTTTTGCAAGGCACGGGGCGTGGTGTCCCGACGATGGCCGGAGGTATGCCGTTTTCGCGGTATGGCGAGTTCTGGCCCGGCGGCCATCCATGCCCTCCACCACCGCCTGGCGGCCATCCACGCCCCACACCGCCGCCCGACGGCCATGCGCGGCCCCCACCGCCGCCCGGTGGCCATGCGCGCCCTCCACCACGCTACTCCGGTTTTCAGGCATCCGAGGCCATGGAGGAGCTGACATCTAGCGAGCTACTAGATCCCCTCTCACACGAAGCCATCTGATAAAGACTTCTCATCCAATAGCATTTGGAGGAGGGTACTTCGACGACTCATCTCCTCTTTTTTATTGCCACAGGATTGAGCGTTTACCACAGGGATGAAGTGCAATGGAGGGAACCGATGGCAGGAATAGAACAATAATCAATCTATAAATTAATTATTAGATCAAACTTAATATTTTCCAATAATAGATATCCACATAGCAAAATACAGACATAGATATTGACTAGGGCACAAAAGATCAATAGGATTTGCTAGGGATTATCTCCTTGATGACATGAATAGCTATGGCATATCCTTGGTATTCCGTTTTTGTAGAAACCGCAGCACTCAGGACACTGGTTGGCTGGTGATGATGGCGATTTACTCAGATGGCGGCGCTGGTGTGGGGAGGGAGAAGACTCGGCGCTGGTATGGGGAGGGAGACGATTGATCGATACCGAACTAGGCCCACCTTGTTTATTTGGCAAACTAACAAATGATAGGGAATTAATTTTTGGGCCTTTCTTGAGGAGGGGGTGATTGTTGGACCCAATTCTTATTTTGGAATTCCTAATTCAGATTTTCTGGGAATCAAATATTGGGTGACTGTTGGGTATACTCTTAGACCCTGTTTGGAGAAACTTAAGATTCTGAGAAGCAACTGGTGAGAAACTAGCTGATAAGAATCTTCCCGGCTTATGACTTTTAGTTTATTTTCTAAATTATACAATTATAATTTATTAAAATCTAAACTGTTTATAAATTTTCTGGCCGCTAGCTTATATAAGAATCTACGGAGAAGCTCCCCAAAACATGCCCTCTATTTCTCACCCCCCAAATTCACCTCACTCCGCTAGCGCCGCTCTCCCTCCTCACGTCACGCGAGCCAGTGCGATCCCCCTCCTCGCCCCAACACAAACCCCTCTCTCATCTCCTCTCTCTCTCTCGCAAACCCTCCTCTCCTCTCCTCTCCGCCCGCGCCGCCGGCCGTGACCCTCCTCCTCCTCCTCCGGCCGAAGCGCGCCGCCCACGAGCATCAGCTCCCCCTCCTCGTCCCTCCCTCCCCCCACTATCTGCCGGACTGACGGTGGGGTGCGCCTCTCCCGCCGACGAGGATAGAAAGCCCTAGCTTCGCCTCTGCTCTGTGCCTCCGCCGCTCTTCCCCCCGCTGGCCGGACGGCGGCTGCCCTTCCCCTTCACCTCCCCCCTCATTCGTCGCTCGTCGATCCCTCTCCGCCGCCGAGGCTCGCTATCCCAAGGTATTCCTCTTGTCCCCTTCCTCGGCTCCTCCTCCTCCTCCCCCCCCCCCCCTGCGCCGCAACTCTGCTGTGGCCCGCCCGGAGATCCGTCCGGGCTCGGCCTCATTTCTTTCGCTGGCGATGAGGTGGTCTAAGTCTAACTCGCCGATGCGTCCAGAGCTCTCTAAATCCAGATGGATGTTTCTCTTTTATCTCCAGCTAATCCGTCCGCTTCGTTGAGGATTCCATTGATTACTTGGCTGTGGAGGAGTGCTACACGACTGCTAGTAGCAGCTTGCTTCTCAGCAATTTGGCTGACCCCCCCCCCCCCCCCCCCCCACATTCTTGAGGTATCGCTGCATTTTATTTGGCAGCGCATTTATAATTGCTGTCTTACTAAAAACTTTTATTTTTCTCTTCTCTTTTTAACTTTACATTTTTATCTGCATAGCCATGCAAAGTACATGGTACAGTAGGGTCTACTTTCAGCTTATTTGCTTGTATACCTGAAAAGCCTGACTGTTGGACATAGCCACGCAATAATTGTAAAGAAGAGGTTAGAATAATCTATATGCTAATATTGATCCTTTTATGTTACTGATTCTGCGTGTATTTCAATTGTACCTCCTGTTGGACATAGGCATGATGAAGCAAACTGTTTATATTTAGAGTGTATTAGAGCATAGGAATTCTATAATCGCCAATGGACAGATGGACATGCTATATGAAAATGTAAAATGCATTAGTCTGGAGTAGCTATTATGTGTGCTCCATTTCAAACTGTATATGTGGTACTTATTCTGGTTGACTCATCATGTGCAGTGCTATCTATTTTCACCAAATTTTAATTTTTTAATAGCCAACCTGTCTCTTTGACATGTTGTATCCGTCAATACAGGCAGTAACAATTGGATCTACATCTTGCCACTACAAAAGGATCAACGATCTGTACTAGCCTTCATTTGTGGGTTCCTAATTGGGAATTGGGATTCTTTACAATGGCAGATATGAGCCCTAGGACAGATACATCAACAGATGATACCGATGATAACCACATGGTAAGTCTTTCTTTCTTTTTTCTAGACTAATTCTTGTTAACCTTGATATGATTGGGCACAAAGCATCAATTGTCCAGTTTCATGTTTGGAGGAAACTACTAAACTATTATACTAATTATCATTCAAAAGTGAGAAAGAGCATCAATTCTAGCAATAGAAAATTAAAACAGCAAGGTTGTCTGACGAAGTAAGGATGTATACTGTAGAGGATGTTTTATATGAAAATTAGGCTATCGTTGTCAGCTGTTCAGTAATAATCTCCAAAATTTATGGAATATGTACATATTGAAACGTTCAGTATATGTTGGCATTCTCTACATAGAAAGTTAGTTTCATACGAAAATCTTGTTATCAGAGAATGCCCTTTGCTGCAGAGTTTGATATGTTGGCATTTAATAATCCAATTGAGCTACTGAGCAATGCATATGTGCTGTGCATGGGACCTACACATAGGTCTATCAAATTAGGGACTCCCAGAAAACAATATAAACAGTTGGGTTTCCCCATTAAGAAAGCTGGCAAAGTTTGCCTATGGCACATTTTTGTGAGATTTGTGGAATTCGTGCATGCGATTTGGATCCTTATGCACCTTGAATTCGCTTGAGTTCCTTGAATGCATTTTGTTTGATATTTTATCCCTTCCAATAGCTTGTGTAATTTAACTTTTGGTATATAGCATGATCAAAAGATATAGATACGTTTATTGAAAAATATGAAATGCAAATCGTAACAGGCCTATTTATAAGTTGCGTAATATGATAAAGATGTGGGCTTTTTTGCATTGAGAAATTTGTTATGGCAGAAAGTAATTTAATAGATACTAAGGCTGTGTTCTTTCCCTTAGGTGTTAGGGAGATTTTCAGTGCATGCAAAACGAGAAACCATTATAAACTTGAAAAATTAACAATTTATATATAGTTTTTTTTTTGTTGCAAAAAAGGCACCATCTAACAGTTTGATAAGTGTTCTAATGGAAAATGAGGAAGCTAAAGTTTGGAGTTGTGCAAAAGAACGTGGCCTAAGTAATAGGATGCATAAACAAAAATTACATGCTAATGCCTGTTGGTTTACAAAATTAAAGCTAAGTGATCAAATTCATTTTTTTGAATATGTTTTAGTCCACAGACATTTCAAAACAAACTGATCTTTCTTTTTCATAAAAGTTGGAGTCTTATTCATTTTTTTATGTAAAACATCAGGAATCAAGAAGGTAAAATTCATTATTATATAAAATAGGAATATTGGGAGCTTGATAGTTATGTTGTCACCTGCAGCTTGAACCAGGTCAGCTTGCTCTTGTTGCTGCTTCTGACTCTGACAGATCCAAGGACAAACATGAAGATCAAAAGGTAAAATTTTGCAAGTAGCTCTCTCCTTTTTGTTTCATATTATCGTTATTGCAACAAATATTTTCCTTATCACTTTGTAGACATTGCGTCGGCTCGCCCAAAATCGCGAGGCTGCAAGGAAGAGTCGTTTGAGGAAAAAGGTACTTGTGTTCTGCTGTAGTTTTTATACTAAAGAAGTTTATTCCTTTTCAAGTTTTGAAAATTGATGGCTTATACCATGTTCTATTTTTTTCATTCTGTTACTAGGCATTATTAAACTGTATTCTTGTATTAGGATTCCACTATCATTTCTACTAGAAGACAGCATGCGTTGCATTGGGAACTTCTATATCACTTGCAGATCCATGGAAAATGGAAAAGTTTTGCCAAAATTCTATGGGGAATCACTTGCGAAAATCGGCTGGGTATGGGGGTAAATAGTTCAGACAGACATGTGCACACCTCAAAAATCAGAAAATTTGTTTGTTGGGCAACATGAGAAACGATATTCCCATCATAATATATAAGGCTGTGTGTACATGTCTAGGATAATGAAATAATCAAGTTAGTAATAGTAATGAATGTTATTGAAAGGTAGAAGATACCTGGTTTTAACTTATCATCCATGCAATGGAGCCTAGTGGCTACTCATTATTTAAACGCTTGCACAATTTGAGGGATGATTATTAAAACAAGTAGTACATTTACAGTCTTACACACTATATCAGGGTAAACCGTCAGTTGAGTTGGTCAGCTGGCTTCATCAATTTTTGGAAAAGTATGCTTGTTGCTCCAGCGGCTGAGCTAGCAAAATAATTTATTACCTGCAATTAGAAACACAAACGAGAATAAGGATGCCGCAGATGTTCTCTTACCTGTTCTGTAAGCTGATTCAGATTTATTGAGCTGACACCGGCCATGATTCTTATACTCAAATCTGTGGAACAATCCACACAACACAAATATACATGGTTCAATTTAATTAAGGCATGTAGCTTGGCAGTGAAAGGCCACGATGGTGATGGGTGATCGTAGGCATCTACCATCAGGTTGGACCACCAGAGATGATCTCTCTGCTGATGACGTGTACTAATCTACAATCTATGAGAACTAAACATGTTTAAGAGGATGAAATAACATATTTAAGGCATTATATGCGTGATTGCCTGTCCTTGCTGGAGAGATTGGATGCTGGTCGGGACATGGCAGAGAGCTCCAAGGGTATATAGGCATGCAAGACTTGCAGTCTCGCACAGTGCCCTCCAATTCTGGGCAGTTGCAGGTAAGAACCACGGCTGTCTCCGGTGGGATGATCCATTGCAGTGAACCATCATATTTCATTGACTTATTGAAGGAATGGAGAAGGATTGATTGTTGAGCTTAAGAGGAGATTAATTAAAAGGAATGAACAGTGCGCTCCTTTGGCTTCCCATCTTTTTATTGCATTTCTGATGGTTTCCGGCTGTGATACCCTGGGTGATCAAGGAGTGCCGATCTGAGCCACACATGGCTATCATACAATGCGAGCCTCTGGTAGTCAATCAGGCGTTTGTGTACTTGCGTGGGGAAAGAGGAGATAGGCAGCCTGGCTGGGCTGGGCCTCAAGTATGACCTTGATTAGTACTGCAAGTTTATCTAACGGCTGATAATCGAGAGACATGTTGATCCAATGGCTGAAACTTGTTGATGACGTGGCTAAACTTGGTGACTTCTTTATAGTAATTATTGCTGTCAGTGGGTTGTAACTATATAGAAAGAAAGAATTTTGTGATGGCACAGTGCACACCATATATTGCTGGGGGCAAATAGAATGGTAAATTGATTCATGTAGGGGTTACTAAACTTCCATTTTTTATATCGTAGTAAGTATTTTGTATATTTGTCTGGTGATTTTTACCAGTATTTTGCACAAAAGGTCTTTAGTGGGTCTGCTTGTTAAATCTTGGAAACAAAAGGAGGGAAAAATAATGGTCAGTGCTAGTTGGCTTACTGTTCAGATTTCAATGAATATACTTTTAAAGTTTCTGCTGATATTGTTACATTATGTAAAAAGGGAAAATGGTTGATGCAAGTTGTTCTTTTCAGCTTTTGTACAAATTTTCATGGTCATGATGCAATATTGAATAACTTCATCTCTTTTAGGCATATGTTCAACAATTGGAGAATAGCAGGCTAAAGCTTACACAACTAGAACAAGAATTGCAACGAGCTCGTCAGCAGGTTTGCTTCTATTGTGTCTCGCTGTTTTGAGCTCTGGCTGCAAGAGTTCATTTGAAGTAGGCTTACGGGAATTTCTCACAGGGCATTTTTATATCCAGCTCAGTGGACCAGACTCATTCCATGAGTGGAAATGGTATATATCAAATCCTTCAATGTTTAATATGTAATCACTCTTTTTTGCAGCAGCAACTGTTTGGTTGATCATTACAATGGGATATATGAAAGCAATACATAAACATTCTGCCTTGTTGACAGAGCAATTATACTGTATTTTCTTGCAGGGGCATTGGCTTTTGATATGGAGTATGCACGTTGGTTGGAAGAACAGAATAGGCAAATTAATGAGCTAAGGTCTGCAGTCAATGCTCATGCAGGTGATAATGAGCTCCGTGGTGTTGTTGACAAGATCATGTCACACTATGAGGAGATTTTCAAGCAGAAAGGAAATGCGGCCAAAGCAGATGTCTTTCATGTGTTATCAGGCATGTGGAAGACACCAGCAGAGAGGTGTTTCTTGTGGCTAGGAGGATTCCGACCATCCGAGCTTTTAAAGGTCTGTAAAGTCTTACGATGTTCTTGTTGTTTATTTGAGCCATCCTTCTATTGCAAAGCCCCTCCTATTACCAAAACCAATGTTTCTACCATAATATTATTAGCATATCAAGAACAAATTATCAGTCTATACCTATTTTTCCTTCTATTTCATATACTCATATCACCAGGTCATTGTAAACTTGTGCTGTAATAGGCAGATTGTAGTTTTGATAAAACACTATCTTGCTTTGCATAACTCCTGCATACCTCATTTCTTGCCATTGGAGAGCATGTTAGTACTTCATATGGCCTTTCTTTATTTGCTTATGAATTTATTTGAGTAAGAGTTACTAAAAGTAAGAAAACTGCAGCTTCTTTCGACACAGCTTGAACCTCTCACTGAGCAGCAGCTGTCAGGGATAGCCAACCTTCAGCAGTCTTCACAACAAGCTGAAGATGCTCTTTCACAAGGAATGGAGGCCCTTCAGCAGTCCTTGGCAGAAACATTGGCTGGGTCTCTTGGTTCTTCTGGATCAACGGGAAACGTGGCAAACTACATGGGCCAAATGGCAATGGCCATGGGGAAGCTTGGGACCCTTGAGAATTTCCTTCGCCAGGTACCATGTTTTTTTCTCTCTTTTCTAGTGTAAATTATGTATGTAAACCTTGGGTATAGTCTTATGATGTCCGTGGAGTATGTAGTATGCGGATTCGAGTAAACTATAGTTCAAAATTGTGTACTAATTCCTCTTTATCTTTTGCACTATATGAAGGCTGACAACCTGCGGCAGCAGACTCTTCAACAGATGCAAAGGATACTGACCACTAGGCAGTCTGCCCGTGCGCTTCTTGTGATAAGCGATTACTCTTCGCGGCTTCGTGCCCTTAGTTCCCTCTGGCTTGCTCGGCCGAAAGAATAGCAAGCGCAAGTAACTTGACTGCAACCACATTTTTCGGGTTTGGGAGGTGATGGTGATCTTACCTGGAAGAGTTGACAATCCTGCAAAGGACTTGATTCGGAGATATTTGCACATACTATAATCCAAAAGAGATCCTTGTGTTCAGGTAGCTTAGTCTTATGGTTAAGTGCATTAGGCCCTGGCCCATGTTGTACTGTTAGCCGCTGTAAAATACTGTTCAATTATTACTTATGTATCTGTAATATCCTAATTTTCAGAGAATCATTAGAATGGGAATTGGGAACGGTCTTACTGACTATCCCGTGGGTATTTGACATCTCCTAGGAAAAACTAGCTTACTGTCATGGACACAGCGCCATGTCAATAATCTAATCAAGGATATGTGACCATTCAGTTGCATTGGAATTTCTGTGACTGATGGATTGTGTTATGTCGATTGAACACTACACATGTGATTTGTGAACTTGGTATAGGATAGCTTGAACACTACACGTGATTTATGAACTATGACAGCAACGAAATCAAACTCTGAATTAACATCTTCTGCTCATGTGTTTGATCTTCCTGGGAATTAGTTCATTCTGCTGCGTCTCGAGAATTTTCATGGCTGTCAGCAGCACTCAAATCTATGTAATGTTTTGATGAATAACCTGATGCGTAACGGATGGCAAATAAATAGATTCAAAACAAAAATACAAAAATACAAATGCATAATCGTCCTCAAAATTACTAGTTGTACAAGACCACGTACGATCAGTTAATCACATGTAAGGGAACCATGGTTTAAAAAAAAATATTACACACACTCATAAATAGGCTTTCAATAAAAATTTAGTGAGATAGATGTGATGTTAGTTTCGTCTCCTTGAGCGTTGTTAGAGGGTGCATGGGCATGTGTGGTGTTGCGTGTGTGTACCGTGCAATCGAAAAATACATACATGTTCATGCCACTTTTTTTTCAGTTCTCCGAAATCTACAATACATACATGTTCATGTGTATGTCAACGATGGTTTTATCTGTAGCTTACTGTCAGCAGCACTGAAAGTCTGAAACCGTAAAGCTTTTTTTTTAACTGTATCAACTATGGTTGAGGCATTGATTTGTGCATTTGGTTGAATTAGAGGTGCTCCCATGATTATGATATGCTTCCCAACGCTAATTATAAGCCGCACATTTACGCTAATGCTGGAAAAGTTCTTATATTTATAGGACGAAGTTTTAGCATCTCATTTAATACTTCTAAATTTCAGGAAGAAGACAATGATGATGCATATGTGTATACTCTGTTCTTAACAATCACTCTTACTGGCACAATGTGAGCAAAACAACCTGCAAGCCCAAACTTCAGACATCCTTGTCGCACAAATCACACCTACGATGGTCCCATCTTTTAAGTTAAAACCAAGCGTCCACAAACTTAAGATTATTCATGGATAAAGCATCCTAAGCAGCATCTGATCCCCCCCATTCTCTTCTATCAACAGAAGTCAGTATTGACAGGTTAGACACTACCTAGTTCAAACTTCCAATAGTCTTATGAGCAAAGTTATATCATATATACGACGAGGGAAGCGCAGCAAGCCAAACCAACTGCAAACTAGTAGCCTCCCTTGTTAAAAGCTCCAGGTCTTTGGCCCTCCTTCGGATTTCAGATTTCGCATGGAGGCAGGATTTCATTTTCTTTCATGACAACCATACCCAGTAGTCACAGTTTGCCCCCCTTGTGGATGTCCAGTTTCCGCATCCGTAGAAATATCGACCATGCATCGGGCCTGGTCTGTAGGTAACTTTGATCTGGCTCAGCACGCCGCAGTGGCAGTACATCGGCTTCTTCACTGTGATGCCGGCGTATGGGTTAACCTGCACAGGAGATCCCATCACTTCCATTGGCTTATGGTGTGATTGGTTGGGATATGGGGAGTGCGCAGGGGACGACTGGCACGTTATTGACTGCGGGGCAGATTGCCACACAAGCGAGTTGGTGATCGAAAACTTGAAGCCCCGGTGCATCAGCAATGCAAGGAGGCGAGCGGTGTTGCGAGCATCATCGAGCCCACAGTGGGCACGGCCCTCCCATGTAAGGCCAGACAACTGAACTGCCTCTTTTAAGTTGCACCGGACACCCCCAAACACTTCCTGGAAAGGAACCTTCAAGTTTATCCACCTGCAATTTGTGCAAAAGACGTCAATATTAGAACCACGGTTGGCTTCTATAAGAATATTCAAAATAAACTCAGGCCTTCTAACTCAGAGACTCCAACATGACTTTTAATCATTACAAAGCCAAGTAAAAACATGTTACTCTGTACAATGGATTTTTACAAGGCACTGTTTGATTTGGTTGGGTCTCCAAAACTGAAAGTTTGACCGTTACTTTCTTACACCATATTGTTCAAACAACAAAATTATGGCCATAGGAAAGTATTTTAAAATATAAATCCAATGGTGCCAATTCTTAAAACAAAATCTAGATAATGCTGGACTAATTCTAGAAGAAAAAAAATACAAACTTTGAATATTGATATTTGCGTGCGCCCTGTGAAACTGAACAGAGTATCGAGTATGCATGCAGAAACATCACTACTTCTCATCATAAATAAGATGAGACACGCAGCATACAGAAGAAAAAAATCAGGCAAATTACTCTATTAACCTAACCAACTTTTCTCATTCTTTGTAAGTGTAGACAAGAAATATAATCTTAGCCATCCTGGTATTTGCACAATTAAGTATATATAAAAAGTCTATAGTGCTATTCTTGTTTTTAACATTATACTTCCACTAATAACACATTCAAGGTTGTTTCTCACCTTGTTAATTACAATGATTTCTTGTGCAAATTGGATATAGTAACAGAGCATGAAACTCATAATCTCAAACCAGGAAATATAAAAAAAATATACAGAATATATATGATGAATTTTCCAGTTCATGCCTAATGAGTGTCCTGTTCTCATTTATGGCACTTTTTTCTTCACTATTTTCACATTTGCCACTACCACAGTGGCCTCCTAAAAATGTCATTTTCCTTTTCTTACAGGGCAGGGTAACTGTTAAGAGAATTCAAGCACAATGCATGAAAAGTTCAGAAAATAGTAAGTAACAGAAAAATACAAGGACGATATTTTCTATAGAATTTGTAAAATTTCAGAAAACTTAAGATCTTAAGGATGTTGCATAAAAGATAAATAAACTTATCATTGTCGCCTAATAGAAGTTTTCATAGATTTTTTTCTTAGTATATAAATTTTCTGAGCCTTTTTGTTCAAATGTGATCCTTCAATATTCTGTACTTAATGATATTTTTATGCTATGAGTTTTGTCTTTTTCTCATTTTTACTTTTCAACCCCCTGACAGTCAAACCGCACTGACTACAAGAAATTAAGAAAATGCCTTTTTTTTAGAAGACTGATAATGTCGCAAATGTCAAAGACCACAAAAAATAGTGGAACAAATGAGAATGGGAGTTTCATTTGTGGCAAACAATTTTTTTCCCCAAACATGCTTGTCTTGCAACATATAGTCTACTTCTAAATAGACTATCTACTTCCACAAAATTTGAACTTTGATACATTTGGAAAAGTGAATTTCCATAGTAAAAATGTGCCAATGGGGGATTTTGCACTGTTTCTTACAAAGTCCATTCAAATTTCTATGTTCAAAGACTTCAAACGAGCCCTAATATTTAATACTTACATCATAGCGAATAACAAAAACTTATCCCATAATCTGGTTTGATCAGGAGTATAGCAACTGCAGTTAAGACACACTAAAGGCACAAGGTGAAAGAATACCTTGCACCACAGCCAAAACGAATAAACAAAAAAGAATGCACACAGAACCCCAAACCGGCCAATTAAAGCAGCTCTCCTCTGTGTTCGATAAAAAAAAAAAGCCAAATAAAGCACCAGGCCCAACCCCATAGTCACCGGTAACCCGAGTACAACAACAGGACGGGACTTGAAGACCATCAATGTAAAAAATGTGGATACAAGGGGATAGTTTTCTTCGAAATGCTAGTTCAGGATGCAGGATGTGACCCGACCCCAACAAATCAGGGTCGATGAATTATAGAATTATCAAATAACAAATTAAGGCCCCACTATTTTTAGCCTATAGCCTCAGATTATCAATCGGATTATTCGTGCCACACTTCCAAAAGTACGATTTCTGTCAGCATTGCTTAGTTTTTTCCTAAGTTACTGTAACTTTATAATATATATATATATATATATATATATATATATATTTAATTTATCCCTATAAACAAGTAGATCATCCATCAACTTTCATCCGCATTTCAGCTAAAAAGAATAGGACCTAAATAATTATAAAATACCTACAACACGTATTATCAATAATCACATAATTGATAGTACTCTACAAAAAAGATCCTAATGTACCGCTATAATAAAACCATAAAGGCTGCTTTCTCTGGCTACTCCTTTCATTGATGTAAAGAAATGTGAAAGCAATAAAAATATAAAATCTGCAGGCTGCAGCCCCTCACTCTTCCCATCTCTCATAAAGCATCCAAGCTGCTTCCTCCACAATCTCCTTGTGCTCCTGCTCTCCTTCCTCCATGAAGGAGCTGTGGAAGGCTGCTGTATTTCTTCAATTTTGTCTAGCAGTCTGAGTGGCTTACCAACTTCCTACAACCTCCTAGGCTGATAGGCCCAGCCCACATCCCCCTCGTCCCTCTCCTTTCCTCTGTTCTCATCCCTCCCTGCCACACTTCATGACCAAGTTAACTACTAGCCCACGGATCCACAATGACCCTGGGTCTTGAAATGTGGCTTCAACCCTCATCTTTTTTGTTCTGCCAACTAGGCCAACCCACATATCGTCCTCTCTCACTCCCAGGCCCTTATATGAGCTTGTTCAGAGTGGGAAATGGAACAGCCCCCCCCCCCCCCCCCCCCCCCCCCCCACAAAAAAAAAAAATTATAACACTTGAAAAGTTTGGTAGAAGATTAATTATCAGACATATATTGTTGAAGAATTTGTTTCACGTAATTTTAGACGGATGTCGCTTTTCAGTATAAGTTAAGATATATCAAGTGTTTACAAACAATCTTTACTATTTTAGCATGAATGCCTAATATAATTCTTAACATTATGAAATGAAAACATATATTGCAGTAATATAATGAGAAATATATATTTTGGTTATTGACACTTACAAATATATGTATACTTTGTGTTTTGCACCAGGGTCTCAAATTGTTGGGTACAGCCTGCTCGCTCCCTCAACCTCCCTGGCACCCTTCCCCTCTGAGTGTCTAAGCCTAGCTGCCACAACAGCAAGCAGCGACAGCTTGATTAGGTGGGGCAAGAAGCAAAGCAAAGAAAGGATGGGGGAGGAAGAGCAGCAAATCAATGCTAGATCAGGAGAAGGAGCAGCAGAGGACGGACTGCATTGTAACCCAAAAATTGCAAGAATATGATACCAAGCTGGCCGATGGGGATGAGCTGGGGAGGAAGATGCCGCAACATCAAGGCAGGGAGAAAATGCTGGCTTTGAGGCAGGTAGCACATATCCACTGCACAGCGAGACCCTAGGGTTTCCAGGGTAAGCTTCTCCCTCATTGTCTCCCATAAATGCTTAGGTCACGCCTATGCGACGTCTTAATAACCATGATGTTAGCCACCAAAAATCTTGGTATTAATAACTTAATCTGTAAGCCTTTAACTTAGTCTAAAATTGTGCTGCTTAGTCCCAATAAACAAGTTAGTAAATCCCATCCTATCTTAGCTTGTTTGACGTCACGTTCCAGAACCAGAAGGGAAACCGACAAGCAGTGATGGGTAATAGGTGGGTTCAGCCCCAGGCCTCACTGGCCGGTTGCCAGTTGCCACAATGCAAGGCCAGGCAGAAGGAAGGACAAAAGCAGGAGATAGGATGGATCGGTAACTGTGGCTTTACCACTAATCAACTGTTGTATCCAGTTGTTTAGAGGATGAGTCTCCCTAACAAGGGCTAAACAATCTCTCTAACTGGAAATTTTAACAAGCTGCCTAATTGAAGATAAAATCTCAGGTAAACATACAAGGACAGTACAGCTGCTGACTGGTGGCCTGCCTGATTATGGTACTGATACAGTAAAAGAACAAGAAAAATGTGCAAGCTGGCACTTTGTACATGATCACAAAAGAAGTGGTTGCATAATACATGTTCTGAATCTAATATATTACCAGTTTGACCCAGGAAAAGAAAGTTCATCCTGTAAAACTTTTGGTCTAATGCTATGACATGGTTTTTGCTGCGTTCAGATAAATTGCTTTCTTTTTTCTTGTTTCTGTTCAGTGCAATAATGGAAAACGCTTCAGTTTACTACAAAATTAACATGAAGGCTCCTTTAAAAAGAATTATGTGCATGCTCCATGTAGTGCTCCAACATACTACAAAAATTAAAACATTAGGGCAAGCAAGAAAGGGAAGTTTGTTTGTGCCGGTGGTTTGCTTTTCATTTTTGTTCCCCTTTGCTTCTTCCAACTCATTTTCAATTCAAACTTGATTCTAAGTAGATGTATGCTAAGTTAAGAACTTCATTCAGTTTCCTTTGGACTTTTTATGCTGATTTTGTAGTGAAATTAAATAAGTGTACATGTTTAAACCAATGCCATGGTTTGCAATACACAAAGTGGCATGGCTCCTCATGTTAATGTTTGAAGATGCCGAAAAAAAAAAGGAGTTCCCTTGAGAATGGTAAATATGTAAACTGATTGTCATGGGCATCCCCTAGCGGATGAACAGTACCACGGCCACTGTAGCAGTTGGTTAGGAGATGGATAAGATTAGTTTGAGTTAGTTTCTTAAGGGTCAAGTCATATCATCTCTATATAAGGGAAGTATTGTATTCATCTCAAGTGAAGCAATGAATATCAATTAGTCTAATGTCTCCCTCCCAACAATGTTCTTCTCCCTAGCCTAAATCTACATCTCTTCTCCAGGAGCCGACGCCGCCCGGCTATCTTCCCGACGGTGTTTATCCCGTCATGGCCTCGGGTCATGACAACTTGGTATCAGCCACTCACCATGGTTTCCGATACCGAGCGAGTTCTCCGTATCACGGTGAGCCATCTAGTGTACCGGTGGATGAGTATCTACTCCACCAGTTGTTTGATGGTTACGGAGCAGAAAAGAATATCAAAGTGTTCCAGATGGGAACACATGTGGAGGCTTCTGTTCCATTCCAAATTAGAGCGGCCGCTGAGCATGCTTAGAACCTCAATGGCCGTGCCATCTATGACGGCTGTTGTTGGCTGAACATACAGTGGGCGCAACCGTCTAGTAGCACCCCGGCAGCGCCAACACCTCTTGTCGGGATCGCTAAGGAATTGATAGCAGATGTGCTTGAATTGAAGGCCATGTTGAAGGAGAGTAATGCATCAAAAGAGGTGGAAGATGGGCGCACAGCAGAAGGTGGCAGCGGCGGACCTGGCAGTCATGGCGCCAGTTGCTGTGCCATTAACTTAGACGTCCCCGCCGGCGGACTCCTTGGTAGAGCAAGAGATGGCAACACAGCAGAAGACCGTGGAGGGCACGACGAGGACACTGCCAGCGGTGGTGCCATCGTCTCAGTTTCCTCCATCAGAGGCTGGTTTCTCGAACTCAAAGGAGCAAGAGGCAGCACCGGCGTGGTCCTCGGAGGCGGGCGGAGTGGCATGGCACGAAGGTGGGGTCGGCGTTTTGCACAAAGCTGGAGCACAGCGATGGCGCGTGTTCCGCGCAGCCAGGGTACGACGCCATTGCGTGGCAGCGCGATTTTCTGTTTTAGATGGGCTGCGTGTCTCTGATTCGTTGGCGGCGCCGCGGTTTCAGGGTATGCAGCTTTGCTTCCTCCCATGTGTTGGCTGTTGGGCTGGCCGGGTCGACTATTGCTGAAGACAACGGGGACCTCCAAACGGTCCTGGTTTAAGGTGGCCGCGTGAGATTTATTCAGTAACGTCAAAACTAAGTTGCTGGGCTTACAAACTTAGGACGTGGAGAACTTCTATCCTTCCTGTAACAGCATCCGGATGGGGTCCACCAGTGAGTGTCATTGACAAGATGATATTGATACCCTAGCTTCTATCATCTTAGATTTATTAGTTTGCACTAAAGTAGCAAGTCGAGATGTAAAAGGCTTAAATCACTGTTAAGTTTTATTTAGAGAGTCATCAGGGACGGTATCACTGTGTTGCAGCCCGAGGACGAGCTGCTCAAATGGAGGGGTGTAGTGTCATGGGCATCCCCTAGCGGATGAACAGTACCACGGCCATTGTAGCAGTTGGTTAGGAGATGGATAAGATTAGTTTGAGTTAGTTTCTTAAGGGTCAAGTCATATCATCTCTATATAAGGGAAGTATTGTATTCATCTCAAGTGAAGCAATGAATATCAATTAGTCTAATGTCTCCCTCCCAACAGTGTTCTTCTCCCTAGCCTAAATCTACATCCCTTCTCCAGGAGCCGACGCCGCCCGGCTATCTTCCTGACGGTGTTTATCCCGTCATGGCCTCGGGTTATGACACTGATGACCAAAATTTCACACTAGAAATTGAAAAATAATAATACATTGAGACAGTAATCTATTGTTACGACTGAATAAATGCCAAGTCACATTAACATGGAAAGTTGTAACATAATTACAAATCCATATAAAATTTTGTGCAACAAACACAACTGAACTATTACGTGCATGAGAGTACAAAACTAAGGGGTTGTTTGGATCAGGGACTAAAATTTTAGTCCCTATCACATAGGATGTTTGGACATTAATTAGAAGTATTAAATGTAGACTAATGACAAAACCCATTCCATAACCCTGGACTAATTCGCGAGACGAATCTATTGAGCCTAATTAATCCAAGATTAGCCTATGTGATGCTATAGTAAACATGTGCTAATTATGGATTAATTAGACTTAAAAAATTTGTCTCGCGAATTAGCTCTCATTTATGCAATTAGTTTTATTATTAGTCTACGTTTAATACTTCTAATTAGTGTCCAAACATCCGATGTGACAGGGATTAGGTTTAATCCATGGATCCAAACACCACCTAAACACATTAGTATAGCATGTGAATGTTATATCGAAACAGAACAGGCAGCCCAAGGGCCAGGTAAATATGGGATATCTGTTACCTGTTAAAGTAAGGGGGCTTCCTGATTCTCTTTAATCTGCACTCAGATTCCAACATTACACGGCAATCCCAGTTAGACCATGTCACAACAGCGAAATTCTTGTGCTTAATCCCTTTTTCCTCCAACCACTTATCATGCATGAGCAATGCCTCACTTAGAGGCACACCTCTGTCTACCTAGACATGCATGGAAAAAACTATATTACCTCTGAATGAAGAATACTTACAACTATCGATCGTATTTGTGTGAGTAAGACATAATTTTTCAAAGTGGGTAAAATGCAGTTTCAATAAGATAACAAAATTCACATATTAATATATGTAAATATTATGAGTTTAAATATATTAAAGAATAAAGAACGATAATTTGTTCACTAAACATATTAGGTATGATTTGTCATCAAATGGATTAAATATGTTGAGTTAGACTTCAGAGCCAACCTTGCCATTAAAAAAACCATCTTTAAACATAAACTTCAAGCACGACTTGAAGAGCTCGTAAACAAAAGGTTATAAGTAACTACGCCTGTCATGTGCTAAACTTGAAATATGATAGCTAAGAAAAGCTGACATAATGCAACCAAATCTAAATTTATATGGAAATGCATACTTCCTTACAGTTTCCACTTTATCAGTGTCAAATCAATGTTGCCTGAAATACAGAACCTAATTGTTTTCTTGACAGATCATCAATTGCAAACAAGAAACAGAAAACAACAAGACCCTGCTCATAATGTTCTACTCCCATCTCTCCTTGGATGGCTCTGAAGACAATATCAGCAGAAATGTGACGGCTCTATGGATGGTTCAGGTAAAATAGCGAGTTGGAATATTTGGAAGAAGATGATTCAGTAAAGCTCTTAGCCAAAGAAACAAAGCTTCATATCAAAGAGAGAGAGAAGATCCAGGTGTGAAAGGACTGTTCGACCAATCATGGATCGATGGGATAAGTAGAACACCACAGTACATCTTTGGACTATGGATTGTAAATTGATCTTTGTCATACAAAGCACCTAAGGAACAAATACATAAATGGTGATTTATCTAATCTAGCCTACGGGAGACACATTTGACCAAGAAATTTTACTGAATTCTAAGAAAATTTTAGTGTGCTTATACCAGTTCTCTAAATTGTAATAGGTGATGCAAGCTGGTAAGCCACCCAACTTGGAGCCTAGTGCCTCAACTGTACACTGGTTTTTCAATCGGCAGTAACATGAAACATTGGCTCTTTTTTTCCTATACACTTTTAAGTACATAAATGATCACTCAGCAATGAAGGCTATTAGGCCAAGCAATCATGTTGGAACCTTTTTAATCTTGCGTGGTTATCAAAGATAACGAATATTCAAAACTATAATAGGCACCAACCTGAATTTGTTGAATGCCCGTAAGCTCCTTGCAAAAGTCAGTCAAAAGTTGATTATATGCCGGCCGAACATACGTTTGGAAGGAAGCTTCAAGTTGTCCAGTTGCACTGTTAACCAAGACAGATGGAAACTCAATGATTTCTTGTGGATGTGGATTGTTCTCCTTGTCACAGGTTGCTTCAAAGTCAATAACCACAAAATATTGAAATTCCTGAAGTTGTGCATCAGGAGGGTAACCTTGAGGGGGCATCTTGAATGGAAGATATTGAACTCTATTCTCAATAGGAAAACTGTGATCCCTGTTTATTTGATAAAATTGGTTATCAAAGTTGTAAGGTTGTGGCTGTCCCGGCATTTGGTAATCAGCATAAATAAATGGATAGGCATAATATTCTGGCCGTTGAACGGGTCTGAAAAAGCCTTGATTTGGAAGAGGAGATGCCTCCAAGACTTTTTCTGATGCAATACTATCATTCTTTTTTTCACTATTCTCAGGGAACCCATTGCTTCTCTGCTCTTGTGGGTTATACTGAGAAATTGGCTTGAGGCACCCCAGAGGTGCCTCTTTATTAACTTGCATTTCCTCTGCATAAAATAATTCAGGTTAGGACATAATAAATTAACACTGCAATGTGACAAAGTTCATGCAGTTCCAGAAAAATATTGAACTTGCACCATTTACTATCATATCATACGCAACCTGATCAATTGCAATTAATACTTCAGGACATCAAAAGATGCCAAGATAACATATTTCCCTCAAACAATTAATGGCTGAAGTAGTTCATACACTAAGGTCCAAGCAGGATATTTTCATAGCAAAGGCGGCATCTCAAAAGAGCACCGAAAACTTAATGCTTAAATACAGTGTTTAACATAGGGAACTACTATAACAGAAAAAAAAATGTTTCATGAGTCTTTGGGTTAATAGGTAGGGCCGCCACTTGACAAGAACAACCGCCAGTTCAAATTATTATATAATAAAAAAATAGCTATGCTCATTAGTAAGCTGGGAAATGTAGGGTGCAGTTCTATCGCTCATCATCCAAAAAAAGTAGAACCTTTTTTTGTCCATATAAAGGGACAAAACATTTTTTGTTCGCAAGATTACAGCACTTTCTGAGAACTGATGCACTATCATTTGACCTGAGCGTAATATGAGTGCCAAAAAAAAAAACTAAAACAGCAGTGCAATCTCCATTGGAGTTTGAGTTAATAGCGATGGCAGCTTGTTGATCAAAGAAACTGGGAAATATTCGTGTACTAGATCATGAACTAAAGTCACTCGTATGCAGAGGCGGATCCAACTTGGGACATGGGGGTTCAATTGAACCCCCAAACTTTTGGGTGAACAAACAAACTGCTATTACTTGAATTAAGAGAGGTTTGAGGCTACCAAATTAAGGAGGACGAGAAGATCTAGTAGGGTTCACGAACGCAAGCAAATTCCAGTCCCGGTGGGGTGGGAGAGAGAGAGATGAATCAGAAAGAGGACGCGGATGCTCACCAGGATCCCCTCCCCTCCGCTGCTCTGCTCGCCAGATGGAGATCGCCGCCCGGCCCTCCCCTGTTCAGCCGCGACGCGACTCGTCTTGGCGGCGGCGCAAGGAGCGGAGGAGACAACGAGAACGGAGACGGGAGATTTCTTTTTCTTTTACGCGATACTCGACTACTCCGCGGGATTTTTCACAATTTGGTCCTAACGAAAAACTTATTTCACAAATAAAACCCTGAAAAAAATTATCCCAAAAATGTCATTTCTGGGGCGCTAGAGTCGCTGGCGCCGTCCTCCTGCCAATGTGGCTGACGTTAGGGTTTACATTACCGTCGGTAACCGCGCGGTTACCGGCCTTACCGTGGAGTACGGTAATAGAAAAAACAGCGGTAACCTTCTTAAATTTAAATAAATTTAAAAAATAATTTGAATTTTTGATAAATTTTGCACGGTTTCGTATGGTTTTTTACGGTTACCACGGTAACCCCGGCCCCGACGGTTTGGGAAACCCTGACTGGCGCCCTCCCCCGGATTTTTCTTTTTGATATTTTTTTCACGCTTAGAGCAGGTACAATAGTAGACTATAAGTCAGCTATAAACATATTTTAAAGAGATAAAAGAAGAGAAAGAAGAGCAGCGGGCTACAGAGCTGTAGCCAGCTGTAGCACGGACTCCAAGACGTAATGTGTATATGACATGTGAGACTAGGTATTAATAGTGTAGTAAGCAACTATTGTATGAATTGGCTATTATATTAGTTATAGATGATTTAGAGCTAATAGTTGGCTATACTATTAAACTTGCTCTTAGGAGTACACAAGAACCAACCATACAAAAGTTAAACTCAAATGGATGAAATATGTGACCTATAGAATTTTTCAAAACTCTACCGAAAAGCTCCTCGCCCCGAAAACACAATCTTGCAAGAGGAATTTGGAGGTTCTAATATCGTTGAACCCGGTGAAGCGAGGAGAATTGGATGTAATTTTTTCTGTAGATATCTGTGGATATATTATTTGTCTGATTCTGAGTCCGTATGAAAAAGTTACGCCTATTTTAAGAAATGACACCCAAATATAACAAAGAAAAACACAAACACTAACTTTTTTTATAGGATGTAAAAGATGTAAAAAACAGACTTAGTGTTCAAAATCTAATCTATTTTTTTTTTTGGATTATAAGAGAAACCAAAACAACGAAGAGCCGGGAGAGCGCGGGGGGCAGGGACTGCTTTTCGGTATAGCTTTGGAAAATTCTACAAGTCGCATATTTGTTCCATTTGAGTTCAATTTTTCTATGGTTGGTTCTTGTGTGCTCCTAAGTGTGAAAAAAACACATCTCTCTCTCCTCTACACTAGAGAGGAAAAAATCGCCGGGGGGAGGAGGGACGGCGCCAGCCACATTGGCGCGCTCCCCCTGCCACCTCAGCACCGACCCACCACGGTGGCAGGAGGACGGCACCAAAGTGGCTGGCGCCGTCAGACGGCGCCAGCGACTCTGGCGCACAAAAAGAACCATTTTCATGATAAGTTTTTCAGGGGTCTATTTGCGAAATAAGTTTTTCAAAAGAACCAAATTATGAAAACTCCATACTACTCCGCCGTTATCTCAATATTTTTATTTACTACTATTTTAAAACTAGCTAGTACTATTTCTTTATATAACTGGTGACCCGCGTATCATCAATACTTAGGGAAAAATTAAACGATTGTGTCGACATCAGATTTCTAGTACCACCAGCAACCACTAACTGCCACTCTACACACTCTACCATCAGAATCAGAACTCCACCCGCATCACACCACCACCTTCTTGATCCATCCATCCCCACCCAAAAACACAAAAACCAAAACCAAAACAAAACAAAACAAAAAAAAATTCACCAGATCAGTGACCACAACAACAACAGAGACGACGAGATCGACAACGAAAGAAGATGACGAGATCAAGGAAACCGAGCGCACATGTGAAAGGCGAGAACAATTGGAGGAAGGAAGGGAAGAGAAGAGGGCAGGGTGGCCGCACGCGACGACCCTCTCTCGAGCTTCCGCTTCCTCTATACCCGCCTTTGTCAGAGAATGTGGGATCGGGTGCGGGGTCGCTGAACAGCGGGCAATGGATGTGGGGATCCAATGGGAGGACGCCACGCGTTGTGTTCGAGGTTTGCCTTTTTGCCGGCGCTGGCTCGGGTGGAGGGGTACTTATCGGCGGTGGGTGGGCCCCGGGGCAAATTGAGGTTACGCTCGCCGGGTACCCCGTGCGTTTTAGGTTTTCGCAGCCGGGATTACCGTGTAACCATTTTGGGGGGTTTTCATCGGGTTTGGTTTAGTAAAAAAGAACGGATGAAGATGATACAACCTATGTGATTTTATAAGCGAAGATGTGTGGATGATAGTGGTGATCGAATCTCCTAGGTGTATATAATAGAAGGATCCGTGTGATTTTATAAGTGAAGATACGTGGATATGGTAGTGCCAGTGATCAAGATTCGAGGATTCTGTGGTGGAGTGTGAATAAGAGAGGGTCGAGCCCCCCGGGAAGATGAGACAACAACGGTTTATACAGGTTCGAGCCGCTGAGAAGTATAATACCCTACTCTTGTGCTATGCTGATCGAGAAAGAGAGAGATTACATGATCTCCTTGTTGGAGTAGAAGGTGTTGATGATGAAGGCCAGGAGACTGCTATAGTGAAAAAGGGCTCATCCTCTCCCTAAGTAGGCATGGATCTCCTTTTATATCTCAAGGGGTTACCACACGAGTCCACCGAACCTATTCAAGGAGGATAATCACATTAAATGCATGTCTCGTTGCTTGCCTTGGAAGCCTCTTGCACACCTTGTTGTAGCGTGGGGTCTGCCGAATCTATCCGGCTGACACAGGGAACACATCCGTCATTCGACATTTAATGAGTGAAAACTTTTGGGTCCTTACTTGCGCCGGAAAACGGAACCCTACCCTAACTAGGTTAGGCAAACTGCCTCCGACAGTGATGGGAGATCATCATCACGACGTGACAAGGGGTGTCAGGCGGCACACCGCGCCTGCCATGGAGCCAGTGTGCAGGTGCACTACCTCGGCCACATCGGTTATTCGACCGGTCACAGACCGGTCACGGATCAGTCAAGCGCTCCACGCGCCGTATTTAATGCAGCATGGTGCGCTCGCTCAGACCACCTTAAATGCGGTTAGGTGGGCATTGGGAGCGCCCGTCTAACGCGGCACACGCGGTGCCGCGCGAAGGGTGTCGGGGTAGCCCGACCCTTGGGTATGCGGGGAGCGGCTGTTGCCCCGCCTCGGGCTCAACCCCCCTCAGAGGGAGGGCCATGTGGCTACCAGGGGAAGCTTCTTCCCTATGGCCCTGATACCTCCGGTCCCATATCACCAATACAATGTATTTATCTTTGGCCCCATCTCTTAAGAGCAAGTGTAATAAGATTTAGGCGATGTCCCAAAAGTGCCACATATGATCGACTTGAGTTAAATTTGTTTATTTTATATCGTTTCAAACATATGAATTTCTATTATTTTTTATTGGTCGTAGTATTATTTACCTTTGTAGATATTCACCGAAGTGTTGTTTCTTAGGAGTATGTTACAATTTTCTTTTATGTCCTATCCTGATAGAAAGGAAAACATGTGATTGGACGTTGATTTAGTAGCTGAATCAATAATTGATAGGTATGAAAAAGGAAGATCAATGCATGACTGTTGAAGAAAAATCCATTATTGAGAGCAATACCAAACACGTTACAGTTGTTAAATCAACTATTTTCCTAACAAACATTGAAGAAAGATCCAATAGTGAAAGCTATGGTAAGGACTTTATATTTGTTAATCAACCATTTTTCCTAACAAATATTGAAGAAAACCCCATTGGTGAGAGCTATGACTAGCGCTTTCTATTTGTTCACCAATAATTATTTTCCTAACAAATGTTTAGTTGGTGGATTGATTCCTACTCCCTCCATCCCTAAATGTTTGACATCGTTGACTTTTTTAAACATGTCTGACCGTTCATCTTATTCAAAAACTTTTGTAAATATTATTCAAAAACTTGAGTAGTAGTAGTATATTTAACAATGAATCAAATGATAGGAAAATAATTAATAATTGCTTAAATTTTTTGAATAAGATAAACGGTCAAATATGTTAAAAAAAGTTAACGGTGTCAAATATTTAGGGACGGAGGAAGTATATCTTTTTGCCAACTGCTAACCATATACATAAATATATCAGGCATACATGTATGAAGTTATTATTGAAAAATAATTCCACTAGTCAGCATAGCATTTTCCGGTATATTTGTTTTGTTGCCACTTTCAACCTTATCAATTTTTAATAGGACAATAAACCAAATCATCTTTTACTATAAAGTTATAACCCATTAACCACTAAAGCTTAACATGCAAAGTTGTTACATCATCATCTACTAAGGGCACCTCCACCACACAGATAAAAGGAGACGCTTATAAAAAAACCAGGTTTTTTTTTGCCACGTAAGATCAATGAGACGCTTGGGAGGTGCTTGCACGGATGCTACAGATGGAACCCATTATTTCAAACGTCTGTCCAACTCCCTAGCATTGGACCATCAGGCTCTTAAGTGCAGTGCTTAGTTTAATCATGTTTTTAAGCACCTCCCTAAGTACTTAGTGTTGGAGGTGCCCTAACTATCATTAAATTTACACACTATACAAACATGTTATATTAAGCATGTTAATCATCATCGCACATAATCCACATAATATTTCAATATATATATTTATTATTTTTTATAATATGCTATGTACATATATCATCATCACTTAGTTAATATTTATTTCTCTCTTCTCTCATTAAGCCATATCACATCATTTTTTTAGTGCTTAAATGATTAATCTATGGTCTAAATTATATCTCTCATTTTCTTCTCTCATTAATTCATATCACCTTAATTATTTTTAGCCTTTAGATGATTAATCTACCGTCTAAACTATCTCAGTACTTTTACATCTAAATCATCATTCTATATACTATTTAAATTTAAATTATTATGAACCATGTTAACTTACGTAATCTTATGTTATCTATAAATCTTACATATTATTTTTATTTATTGTTACCATGCTAAGGTCCCGCAGCAACGCTCGGGGTTTCACCTAGTATACTCTAACCATCGTTACCAAACTAAATCAAATGTATTCCAACCATTGTTAACATACAAAATTTTGGTAGCTTTGAGAGCTCCCACCCTTTAAATCACATCAAAATCTGGTAAAGGTTCAAACCAAATATATCTCCTCGTAGTATCGCCAAACCCAATTTTGACAAGTTTGCAAGTTTCAACAAGTAATATTTTTCTTACTCCCTGCCATCTACTCCTTCCGTCAAAAAAAAATTAAACCTAAAAGGGGATGTGACATTTTCTAGTAAAACGAATCTAGACAAAAGGATGTCTAGATTCATTGTATTTTTTTTAAAACGCACAAACCTTTTTTTAGAGGACAACATTAGGGAAATAATTCCCAGTACATAAAAAAAAGAAACATAAAGTACTTAACCATCCTCCTTCTGGAGAAGAAGGGTAGTTCAACAAAGGAAACAGAATTCCTAACGAAACCGTGGGGCAGTAAAAGATGTGATCGACAGGGAGCTGCGCATTGCCGCAACTATTACATCACATCCAAAGACCTCTTTTAGCATGCACCCTGCTTGATAAACCGGTAATCCCCTTCGACTGCCTTCACGGGAACGGCATAATTTGAGGTTCATTGCTGAGCCGTAGATTTTGGTGTGTGCTTCACCGGGCTCAACACAAATATTCCACGGAGTTCTCCGTTGAATCTGAGGAGCACTGACTGCAATCCTATCGATCGAGATCGAACAGATGATCTGTGCTCAACCCGAACGAAAAACCTGCATGGCTACTGCCAGAAGGAAACAATAGGAAAAACATTCCCAATATCCAACCAAGCTTAGGGCCCCTTTGAATCGCAGGATTGAGAAAACGTAGGAATAGGAAAAACGTAGGATTTTGATAGGAATGTAAGGGTAAAATCGAGGATTGCAAAACGCAGAAAAAATACAGGAATGACCGTTTGATTGAACCGCGGGAAAAACACAGGAATTGGATGAGAGAGAAAAACTCAAAGGAAAGTTACCAAGAGGTTGAAGCTTTTGCTAAATTTTCTCCAAAATATCTATAGAATTATCCATTCCATACGAATTTCAAAGGATTGGATAGGATTCAATCCTTTGTTTCAAAGGGCTTCATAGCAAAATTTCCTATAGGATTAAAATCCTCCAAAATTCCTATGTTTTTCCTCCAATTCAAAGAGGCCTTAATCCAGGAAGCATTAGGATGGTGATACCTGTAGACCGGATATAGAGGGTATTGGGGTACGTTGGTACGAGGATCTACGTAATACGACATCAAGCAAGCAGGAAAACAAGGATTATACTGGTTCAGGCCCCTTGACAGGTAATAGCCCTAATCCAGTTGATATGGGATTATATGATGAAAACCACAGATTACAAAGGGAATAGCAGAACTCGATAGTATCGACGAGACCGTAGTTGAGTTGGTTCGACTAGATCACCCGCCGACTTGGCTCCTGTAGGCTCCGACTTCGTAGGCTATGGTGGTTGTGTTGACGGTGAGATTCGATCCCTTAGGTCCTCCCGAGGGGTCCCTTTTATACCGTAGGTCAGTTGGTCTCCAAGTAGGACTCGGAGACATCGGACCCTACACGATACAGTGACGACCCAGTTCTATCCAAGTAGGAATCTTTCCATCTGTGGACTCCATGATGAATTTCATTAACGTGTATAGAGAACGTCCGTATACGCGCAGATATACCATATCGATGTATGACGTATATCCAAGGGTAGAGGGTATACCTTATCCATAACCCTGACAATAGCCCCCGACTTCTGCTTAAATGAACTCAAGTAATCGATCGCGACTTCTGATGTCGGGGTTGTTGTCGTTCTCGACTGGTCGATCTTGGTGTGAGAACCGTAGAGACAAGGAGTAATCGACAACACCATGCGAAGTTCAATGGTCATGAGTGAATTTAAATTGAAGTCCGAAAACTGCCGCGCGTAACGGACCCAGAAATTTCCGGCGGCCGTCTCTTTCCTTTCCTTGGAATTCGTACTGTCGGTAGTGCGCCTATTTAAGTGAGTTTTGGGGATCCATTTTGAAGTCCGCCTGCTGCGAAAAACTTTCCAGCATCCAAGCGCTCCTCGTCTTCTCTGCTCCCGCAAAAACCCTAGCTTGCTCATCTCAGTCCCTTCTCCGGCGATCTCCGGCGGCTATGGATCTCGACAAGTCCACTTCCATCGGCGCGTCCCTGAAGAAGCTGCAGGAGGACGGCGCTCTCCCCGATCGCGGGACCATGGAGAGAGAACCAGGAGGTATTGAACCCGAACCTGTCCTGGGCCGCATGGTTGCGGTTGAGGACTATATTCTTTGTGGTTTTCTTCCTCCGCCTTCCGAGTTTCTTCTTCTCGTCTTGAATTTCTACGGTCTTTCTTTGCTCCATTTGAACACCAACTCCATCGCCTTCCTCAGCATTTTTTCCCATCTTTGTGAGGCCTACATTGGGGTAGAGCCGTTTCTTGATCTCTTTCGTTTCTACTACGAGTTGCGTTGGATGGAACCAAAAAAGGTGTCAGGATGTGTCGGTTTCCGACTTCGGGATGGCCTGAAGTCACGATACATCCCTTTCCAGTGCCCCTCTTCTCGTAGCAAATGGTGGGTGAGGTGGTTCTATCTTCAGATAGAGAATTCGGATCCAGTCTTCGTTGTCCCTGAGGAACAACCAGACAAGATTTTGTCTTGGACCGCCAAACCCGCCTTAACCCCCTCCCTTCAGTCATTCATCGATATCATCAATGACCTCCGAGACGAGGGTTGTCGGAGTATGATGTCGCTGCCGACTTCATTGGTAGGCGGATCCAGCCGCTCCAGGCTCGAGCCCACCTAGCCTTTAACTATTCTGGGCCGGAGGACGCGACCCGGGTTTCTCCTCGGGGTATTTTTCTTGTATTTCGGATTCCATTCCTTATGTGCATGTTACTCCTGACTTATCGAATTCTGGTTCTCGATCTACAGGTTTGAACAGCGAAACTGTGGAGCGCCGCGTCTCAAGTGATGATCAGCGGCCCCACAACGGCGAGCAACGTCCTTGTCCCCCTTTGCGAGAAAGGGACAGCCGAACGTGAAGCTGCAATCAACATGAGTGTACTCGACAGCCCTTTTATCTTTTTCTTCTAGGATCGCATTATGACTTCATGTAGTGTAGGCTCTTCCTCTGACTGATATCATCGGGCCGCTCGTGGACCATCAGGCGGCGGCGTCACTGAAGGAGGACGTCGTCAAGGAGGCGTCCGACGTTGCTGCCGCTGCTGCCACGACGAGTGGCAGCAACGTTCCGAAGAGGGGGAGGAGGTTCTCCTCCGTGCTCGGAAATCGTCGGAAGGCGCCCACCCCATCGGTAAGCCCCTTTGGTCATTTATTGCGTAGTCGGAAGATGTTGACCTCACATCATGCTCGTTTTACTCTAGGCCTCAGACGCGTCTCCCCCGCCCCAGCGGCGACAGCGGCTTATAACACTTGGTGAGAGGTAAGTGGATGAATTTGAGGTCTTTTGATTTCCAAAACTTTAGTAGCCTGCCTTTATGAAAATCACAGAAATCCTTTGCAGGGTGGCGCGGGCAAAGGCGGCGCAAGGCGGGTCTGGAGGAAACTCCAGTGCGTCTCCTGCAGCGGCTTCAACAGATGTCGTGGTCGTGCCCAGGAGCCGTGAGGCGACGCCCAGCGGCCCTGCCGGCGGCCTTGTGCCTGCTCGGGGCCCGCCCGCTAACGTCCTTACCTAGGGGGAGCTCCAAATAGAGATGGAGCGCATCCTCCAGGCCGGTGCTCGCGGCATAGGGCGCGAGATTGAGGAGGCGAAGGCGGCGGCAGCGTCGTCGGCGAACGAACGCGCCGACAAGCTGGCGCGTGACCTGGTGGAGGTCTGCGAGGACCTCCAGAAGATGAGGGAGCTGGTGGCCGGCAACAAGCGGCAGCGGCAGGGGCTCGAGCACCGCATGTCGGAGCTCGAGAACAATCTGTCAGAGATCCGTGGCTCGCTACGGGTTACCTACACCAGCTTGCATCAGCTCGCCGGGGAGTGCGGTGTCACGACCACCATCCCGGCGAATCCCGATGAGTTCTCACTGACGTCTTCGCTCGCGGAACTGGCCACGGCGCTAGAGGAGATCCCCTCCAAGCATGCGGCTAGGATCGGGGAGGAGACGTCCAACGGGATCTACACCGGGGCGTGCCACGTCCTCGCGTGCGTAAGGTTGGCGCACCCTGAACTCGACCTCCAGAGGATCTTGGATCTGGGGGCTGCTAACGATGCACGTAAGGTCGTGATGGAAGAAGTTGGTGATCTGGGGGAGTCTGTTCTCCCCCTTTTTGAAGAGTAGGATTTCGGTTCCCCTGTACTCCTTAGTCAATCGTGCTTGTAAAGCTTTTGTTGGTTCAAACTGCCTTTGTGTGTGCAGTCATCACCTTCGTTTTCTTTAGAATATTGATCCCGAGTACTTTGTTGTCATTGTAGAGATGTCGATGTCGAGGATGTCCAGCAGCGCGAGCAGCCTGAGTTGTCTGTAATCGTTCCAGCACTTGCACTCGAGCCGTATGTGCCGCAGGACGACGTAGAGGCGGGCATGGCGACGACTTCCTTAGGTTGGTTTTTTTGTTTTCATCTCCTTTGCTCTTTTGTCGAGATTTGACTTAATCTGCTGTGTTCTCGAGAGAGAAGAACAGCTTGACTTAGTCATTTCCATGCTGGGCAGACCTCGAGAGTGCGCTGGCCGACCGAGACCGTCGCATCCAATACTGGAGGACGAAGTTCAAGGTGGCCGAACTCGAGAGGACTATGGTGGAAGTGAAGAAGGACCGGGCCGTGGAAGCACTCCGAGGTCGCGAGGTGTGGTTCAACTCGTACCTCAGGAGCTGCTGCACGGCCATGGCCAGAGTCTGCAAGGAACTCCGAGTACCTCGCGGGGATCCCGAGGAGTCGGCGGCCGGATATATCTCGTGGTTGAATGGGGCCTGCACCGAACTCGAAGGCATCGGCAAGCGTATCGACGAGGCCCTGAAGCAGGAGTGCCATTGATCGAGCCGATATGCTGGAGGGCATGTGCTGGCTTGTATCCGAGATCACCATCCGCAGCTGCATCTCGAGTTCCTCCATGGAGGGTTTTCACGTTCTCGGAGGACTCCCGCAGAGATAGATAACCTGGCGAAGTTGATGGCGCCGCTTGCAGAGAAAGTCTTCCAGTCCATGGACTGGCGTTGGCCTTCCTGGTAGTCTTTATATACTGTGACAAATATCTCAGGGAGAAGTGTAATATATTTTGGAATTTTTACGGACTGTAAGAAGTACTTGTGAAATAGAAAAGAAAACTATCTAACTGAGTTTTCTTACTCTGGATGCGGTTATACAAGTGTCTTCTCACTTCGCGACTTCGATCAATCACTTGAGCCATACACTCTCCCTAGCCCCCAGCCTTGTCATCGGAGAATTCTTCTCAGAAGATAAGGCTCTTGGACCTTAGACCTGCCTTGGTTGAACAAGCACCGATCCTAGCCCCCAGCCGTGAAGTTGGAAAACCCAATTTCCGATTACACGGCTTGGTTAATACGCACGGCGAGAACTCTTACACGACCAGATCTTACATGGTCTTTTGTCTCTACAGGATCCGATAAGGCCTTATCAGCTTTGGGCGTCCCCAGCCGAAGTTCCCTTAGGTTCCTCGGAGGCCTTGTCAAGACGGTGTAAAGGGACAGTAGGATAGGTTTCAACGCTAGGTGTCATCGTGGTGAGGGATCGTCGAGAAGGCTCACTTTGATTGTAATCTTTACCTGAAAATAAACTTTATTGAAGCTGTAAGATGTCTTACAAGTATGGATACTATTGATTTATACATAGAATTTATGTAATTGATCAATGTTCCAAGAATTTGCTAACTCGCGACCATTGCCGTCTGCAATCTTGAATGCACCTAGCCGCAAGACTTGCGTGATCGTATACGGTCCTTCCCATTTGGGTGAGAGCTTGTTTCGCCCTGCTTGGCTTTGAACCCGTTAAAGGACGTAGTCGCCGATCGAAAGCGTGCGTGCTCTGATGCGCTTCTCGTGGTATCGGCGAAGGGCCTATTGGTAGCTAGCTGCTCTGACGGCGACTCGTTCTCGATGTTTCTCGAGTAGATTCACATCATCGTTTCGCTCCTCCTCCTAATCCTCGTTGGAGTACTTCTGTACTCGTGTACTTTGATGTCGTAGCTCAGTAGGGAGCATGGCCTCTGAGCCATACACGAGGAAGAAGGGTGTCTCCTTGTTGGACGTTGTCGGTGTGGTACGCACGGCCCATAGCACCGATGGGAGTTCTTCGACCCACTTCTTGTCATGTGACATAAGCCTGTCGTAGACATGGGTCTTGATTCCTTGTAGTACTATGTCGTTTGCCCTCTCGACCTGTCCATTGCTCTGAGGGTGAGAAACCGAGGCGAAGCAGATCTTGACCCCCAGCCTGATGCAGTAATCCTGGAAGTCGGCACTGATGAACTGGGAGCCGTTGTCCGTTATGATGCGTGAGGCAATCCAAATCTGCAGAATATCCCTTTGATGAATTTGATGGTGTTGTCGGTCTTGATTTCCCTCATGGGTGTCGCTTCAATCCACTTAGTGAATTTGTCTATCGCCACGAATAGGAACCTGTAGCCTCCCTGTCCTCGTGGGAATGGTCCGAGTATGTCGAGCCCCCAGCACGAGAACGGCCAAGTAAGAGGGATAGTCTGGAGCGCTTGTGCTGGTAGCTTTGTGTGTTTACTGTGAAATTGACAGGCTTCACACCGCTAAACCATTTCGCAAGCGTCTTTAAGGGCGGTCGGCCAGAAAAACCCTTGTCAAAAAGCTTTTCCGACCAATGTGCGACCGGCGGCGTGTGACTCGCATATCCTTTCATGTATGTCGAGGGGGAGATGTTTTCCGTCGTCGGACGAGACGCATTTGAGAAGTACCCCGTTTGGCGCCTTCTTGTATAGATCGTCGCCGATCATACAATAGATTTTTACTTAACGGGTTATTTTCTCGGCTTCTGCATCATCCTCGGGCAACTCGTCACTGCTTATGAATTTAATGAGTGGGGTCCGCCAGTCATCCATGGTCTCGATGTCGGCAACGACGAGCTCTGCCTCTGTAGCCCCCGAGCTGATGTCGGGGGCGACTGGGCTATCTTCGTCGTTTGCCTCTTTCACTGATGGTTTTGTCAAGACATCCAGAAAGGTGCCGGGTTCGAGTGGCTCTCGTCTGGACGCACGCCGTGCTAGATCGTTCGGTTCGATGTTGTCCTTGCGGTATACGTGTCGGACCTCAATCCCATCAAATCTTTTTTCCAGCTTCCTGACTTCTGCGAGATACTTGGACAACTCGGGGCTAGAGCACTTGTAGTCTTTGTGCACCTAGTTTGCGACTAGTTCGGAATCTCCTTTTATGATCAGTCGCTTGACTCCAAGTGCGGCTGCTGCTCTTATCCCAGCGAGTAGTCCTTCGTATTCGGCAGTGTTGTTGGTCGCCCTGAAGTTGAGGTGAATTGTGTGCTTGAACTGATCTCCCGAAGGTGATGTCAAGATGAATCCTGCCCCTGCTCCTTGGCTGTTGAGTGCGCCGTCGAACGCCATTGTCCATGTCTCGTTGTCGGTTTGACTGTCTGACCTGTTTTCAGGCATAGTCCAATCGGCTACGAAGTCAGCGAGGACCTGGGACTTGATGGCTATTCATGGCACAAAGTGGACATCAAACTGGTGACGCTGGTGGGCGGTGGATCTGGCGTTGGGAGGTGTGTGGGTGACAGCGAGGCTGGGGGCGGCGGGAGAGGCTCGAGGGCAGCGGTGGGGATGGTGGGTGGTGGATCTGGCGTTGGGAGGCGTGCCAGCAGCGGCGAGGCTGGTGGGCAGCGGATCCAACTGCTAAGTTCAGGGCTTCTAGTGGCCGATTTCCGAGCATAATCCTTCCTACCTCCCCAAGCTGCCACCACCGCCTACTTCCTCGACATTAGTGCTTCCATCTTTATGATACTCTAATCTTGTTCATGTAATTCGTCGAGTTATCATATATCTTACATAATCTCTAGCAGTATCGCTACCTAACCTATAATCGGCTAACATCTGTCGGTAGAGGGCAGCCGATTAGGTTAGATATCGATGTTGACTTGGATTATATAGGATATCTACCACTCTATGAAACTTCCAGCGGCTTGATTGTCTAGATATTGTTCTTCTTTTCATACTTAATGCTGCATCAGTTGAGTTTGATCTATTAAGTCGTGCTTAGAATATCAATCTCTAGCTTGCCTTCTGGTAGCCGATTAGGGTAGCATCGGGGTTTCAGCCGATCTTATCTGATTTAACTATATTTGCTTTATGTGCCTTATTGACATGTTAAATCTGCCCTTTATGTCAAGATCTTATCGCATCTAAGTATATTAAGCTTTTGTTTGGTATATTCTGCTTGTTTTAATATCTTAACATAGAGTGGTATCGGAGTATTAGCCGATACATGCTAGATCTATCTGATCGGCTACGCTATGAACATATATAGTCTTGTTCTTAATATATATTTCGATCTAAGTGATTTATACTGTCTCGGCATGGCGACCGATCTATCCCAATCACTTGATTTAAGTATATATCAACACCAGGATTATATATTGTTAATATCCACAGCCGATCGAGTAGATTTAGCTCTTTATCATCTATTTGCAACCGCCGATCGATTCAAATATGACATCGGCTCAAAGATAAATGATATGCCATCGGCAACTAGCCGATCGGCTATCGTTTATGGACTTAACCGTGGTTTTTTTTTGTCTTTATTTCTTGTTGATTGCAGGATCAAATCAACTGGCACGCTAGCATACCCAAAGGCGAGTTTTGGACCTGCACTGGAGTTAAGCAGATCTTCTAGGCCTCGTGTTTTTCATCAACACGCTTTTGGCATGCCTAGTGGGACCGGTCAGAAGTTTTCTCATGGACGGCAAGCCGCCAACATCACCATCCTCGGCCAGCCCGGGTTCTGTTAAAGAGAAGGTCCAGCAGTTAGACCAATCTGATGTTAATGAGGGCAACGTCATGACCATTACTCCAGACAAATTGATGCCTGATCAGAAGAAGGAGTTTGAAGCAATGATGCAGCAAGCACGGAATCAGTTCTTGAACTCATTTGTGCAGACCCGCAAGGGGACAGTGGTGCAAAAGTACCAGGTGAGAATAGTAGCTGATGTCCCCGGGACCGGTTCTTCCAAGGATAGGGGAGCGAAACAAACCCTAGATGGCTCGGCTCAACCGAGCAACAAAGGTGCTACAGATGATTCTCAAGGAGTTCAAGGTGATGGTGTCCAGGGAGTTTAAGGTGAAGGCCCTAATCAAGATGGCAATGCAACACAGTTGCAGTTCAACAACTTCCAAGATCAGGTTGACTATGCTGTACACCATGCTCTGATCAATTAATTTGGAATATTAACCAATACTTTAGCAAACATGGTGAAATCAATGGTTGATGGTTCAATGGCCGAGTATCAAGCTACAGGACCAGTCTACCTACCAGGAGGGGTGTTCCCGAATTATCGGCCACTAATCACCGATAATCAACCAGTTGTCCAGTCGGCCATTAATGCACCATCGGCTCAGCCGATGGCACCATCACCAGCTCCTGCACCTACTGTACCACCTTCGGCTCCAGGCCAATTGGTTAATCCCCGATTGTTGGTGAGAGAACAACCACAACACAGTGGACAGAATGTGAATCGGCTAACTCAAGACCAGGTTGCATCTATGTTCTTACCTCCTGAACATGCCGTTGATCCAACCCAGCAGCAGCCGATTCAACAAACACCCCCAGTCCAACAAGTTGTGCAACCAATTCAGCAAACACCGCTAAGGCAGTAGGTCGTACAGCCGATTCAATAAACACCCGCAGTCCAACAGGTTGTGCAACCAATTCAGCAGACACCACAGAGACGGTAGGTTTTGCAGCCGATTCAACAGACGCCATTAAGGCAACAAGTTATTCAACCGATTCAGCAGCAAGGCTCAGTGAATGCATCGGCTGGGTTTGCAACACTTGGTAGTCAGTTTTTACAGCATACTGTAAGTCAGGCTGTCCCGGAGCAATTGGTTCATCACGTACAACCAGATGGCACAGTGATTCCTCAAGTTATTCATGAGCATTTGGTGCGCAATATTCAGCCGGATTTTCAAAATTATCAGGGGGGCAATTTGAATTATCAGTATCAGCCGCCATCACCGCAAGTTCAATACCAGCAGGCAGGATCGGCTCAACCCTAGTTCGTTCCTCAATATAACCGGTTTGAGCCCATGTCACAGCAGCCTCAAGGAACGCCTCAGTAACGACCATGGGCCGATTTGATTGCGGATGTCATGAAGGAGCAATTCGGGCTTAGGCTGAAAGATGCTGGAAATTTATACTGACAACCATATCCTGAATGGTTTGAGAGAGTCCCTCTCCCTAACCGGTTCAAAGTTCCAGATTTTTCAAAGTTCTCAGGGCAAGATAGTACATCAACTTATGAGCATATTAGCCGATTTTTAGCTCAGTGTGGTGAAGCATCGGCTGTGGACGCCTTGAGGGTTAGGTTGTTCCGGTTGTCTTTGGCTGGATCGGCTTTTACTTGGTTTTCTTCTTTACCGTATGGGTCGATTAACAGTTGGGCCGATCTGGAGAAGCAGTTTCACAGCTATTTCTATAGTGGGGTACATGAGATGAAGTTGTCTTATTTGACAGCAATCAAGCAAAGACATGATGAGCCCGTGCATGAATATATTCAGAGGTTCAGAGAGATGAGGAATAAGTGCTACAGCTTAAGTTTGACTGATGCTCAGTTAGCCGATTTGGCTTTTCAGGGTATGATTGCTCCAATCAGGGAGAAATTCTCATCTGAGGACTTTGAAAGCTTGTCGCATCTTACACATAAGGTAACTTTGCACGAGCAGAGGTTTGCTGAAGCTAGGAGGAATTCTAGGAAAGTTAATCATGTCTGTCCTTATATGTGTGGATCGGATGATGAAGATGATGATTCTAAGATAGCTGCAGCCGAATGGGTAAGGAGCAAAAAGGTTATACCATGCCAATGGGTGAAGAATTCTGGAAAAGAGGAGAGGTATGACTTTGACATTACCAAGGCTGACAAAATTTTTGATTTGTTACTACGAGATAAGCAGATTCAACTTCCTGCTGGTCACACAATTCCGTCGGCTGAAGAATTGGGCAAGAAAAGGTATTGTAAGTGGCACAATTCTGGGTCTCATACTACCAATGATTACAAGGTCTTCAGGCAGCAGATCCAAGCGGCTATTGAAGGAGGCAAAATTAAATTTGATGATTCCAAGAGGCCGATGAAGGTTGATGGCAATCCTTTTCCTATCAATATGGTGCATACAACTGGCCGAACAACGGATGGAGGTCGTCCAAGGGGTTTTCAAGTGAATTCGGCTAAGATCATCAATAAGTACCAAGGGAAGTATGATAAACAACAGGAGAAGCATTATGAGGAAGATGATGATGGCTTTGATCCTTATTGGGGTTGTGAGGTCTTTAGATTTTGTTGGAATGAGGGTATGAGGTTGCCATCTATTGAAGACTCTGGATGCAGCAATGTTGCAGAGAGTTCAAGCCGATCGTATAATAGAGGCAATCGGCTAGGGCAGACAAGGGTTCCGATTCATCACAGATTGGGTCCAGTAAATCAAGATCATGGTCAGGAGGATAACGAAAATAGGAAAACTCAATGGTGTCCTCCTGATATCTTTACAAAGAATCAGAAGAGAAGTGTTCAAAGATTGAGAAATCGGGAACGCTTTCAGGAAGTCGAGCAGGAAATCAATCATCGGCTAAAGAAGACAAAGCCGAGGCAGGAGTGGCGCGTTAAGAAACAAGCTCCTGTAGCCGATGAAGCTGCGGCCGATGAAGCAAAGAGATTGGCCAAAGGGAAAAGCGTTGTGACTGCGTCGGTTAACATGGTTTTCACGTTGTCTGCTGAGTTTGGGGTCAAGCAAGCCGATGTCGATGAGGTTGAGGAGGAATCGGCTAAGTTGTTTTTGTCACCAGAACGAGCAGTCTTCGAGAAACCGGAAGGGACAGAGAATCGGCATCTTAAACCACTATATATAAATGGTTACGTCAATGGGAAGCCGATGTCCAAGATGATGGTCGATGGTGGGGCTGCAGTGAATTTGATGCCTTATGCTACATTTAGGAAGTTGGGCAGAAACGCTGAAGATCTCATCAAGACGAATATGGTGCTTAAGGACTTCAGTGGCAATCCATCAGAGACTAAAGGAGTTTTGAATGTGGAGCTGACAGTTGGCAACAAAACCATTCCTACATCGTTCTTTGTCATCGATGGGAAGGGTTCTTACAGCTTGTTGCTTGGAAGGGATTGGATTCATGCCAATTGTTGTATTCCTTCAACCATGCATCAATGCTTAATTCAGTGGCAAGGTGACAAGATTGAAATTGTGCCAGCTGACAGGTCAGTAAATGTTGCCAGTGCCGATTTGGCTCTTTGGGAGATGGATGGTCTTGATTGTTTGTCCGGGAAAGTTTGGGATGGAGATTTTCTAAAAGTGTCCGATTCTGATATACAGCCAGTTGAAGATGGAGAACCCAAGCTATTATTTTGAGGGCGTCGTGGAGGGTTCAAACGTCTACACCAAGGACACAGCAGATGATCTCGATGACAAGCAAGGACAGGGTTTTATGTCGGCTGATGATTTGGAAGAAATTGATATAGGTCCAGGTGATCGATCAAGGCCGATGTTTATTAGTAAGAATTTATCTGCAGAGTTTAGAACCAAGTTGATAGAGTTATTGGAAGAATTCAGAGATTGCTTCGCTTGGGAGTATTATGAGATGCCAAGACTTAGCCGATCGATTGTTGAACATCGGCTACCTATCAAACCGAGGGTTAGGCCACACCAACAGCCTCCAAGGAGATGCAAAGCTGATATGCTTGAACCTGTCAAGGCTGAGATTAAACGATTGTATGATGCTGGTTTTATTCGTCCTTGCCAGTATGCTGAGTGGGTTTCTAGTATAGTTCCTGTGATAAAAAAGAACGGTAAGGTCAGGGTGTGGATTGATTTCCGAAACTTGAATAAGGCTACCCCGAAAGACGAATATCCAATGCCAGTAGCCGATCAGCTGGTTGACGCTGCCTCGGGACATAAGATTTTGAGTTTTATGGATGGTAATGCGGGATACAATCAAATCTTTATGGCCAAAGAAGATATCCATAAGACGGCTTTCAGGTGTTCTGGTGCAATCGGCCTGTTTGAGTGGGTTGTAATGACTTCCGGCTTAAAATGTGCTGGAGCTACATCATGAATTATATATATCATGATTTGATCGGCTGGTTGGTTGAAGTCTATATTGATGATGTCGTCGTTAAGTCTAAAGAAATAGGAGACCACATAGCCGATCTGAGAAAGGTTTTTGAGAGAACCAGGAAATATGGCCTGAAGAGGAATCCGACAAAGTGTGCTTTTGGTGTATCGGCTGGCCAGTTTTTGGGATTTCTTGTTCATGAGAGGGGGATTGAGGTAACTCAAAGGAGTGTTAATGCGATCAAGAAGATTCAACCTCCGGAGAACAAGACAGAATTGCAAGAGATGATCGGCAAGATAAATTTTGTTAGAAGGTTTATTTCTAATTTGTCTGGTAGGTTAGAGCCTTTTACACCATTGTTAAAATTGAAAGCCGATCAACAGTTTACTTGAGGGTAGAGCAGCAAAAAACTTTGGATAGTATTAAGGAGTATCTTAACTCTCCTCCAGTTTTGATTCCTCCACAGAAAGGAATACCTTTTAGATTATATCTGTCAACCGGTGAGAAGTCAATCGGCTCAGTCTTGATTTAGGAGATTGAGGGGAAAGAAAGAGTTGTATTCTATTTAAGTCGTCGGCTCTTGGATGCAGAGACTAGATATTCCCCTGTGGAGAAGTTGTGCTTGTGCTTATATTTTTCATGTACAAGGTTGAGGCATTATCTATTGTCCAATGAGTGCACTGTCATATGCAAGGCCGATGTAGTCAAGTACATGTTATCGGCTCCAATTTTGAAAGGAATGGTTGGAAAGTGGATATTTTCCTTAACTGAGTTTGATCTTCGGTATGAGTCACCGAAGGCGATCAAAGGGCAAGCTATAGCCGATTTTATTGTAGAACATCGTGATGATTCAATTGGCTCGGTTGAGATAGTACCATGACTTTGTTCTTCGATGGGTCAGTGTGTACTCATGGTTGTGGCATCGGTTTGGTTATAATTTCCCCTCGGGGGCATGTTTTGAGTTTGCTTATACTATTAAACCTTATGCGACTAATAATCAAGCTGAGTATGAGGCAGTTCTCAAAGGATTGCAGTTGCTCAAGGAAGTGGAAGCCGATGCTATTGAAATTATAGGGGATTCTTTGCTAGTAATCAGTCAATTGGTAGGGGAGTATGAGTGCAAGAATGATACATTAATGACTTATAATGAGAGGTGCCGAGAACTAATGAAGGAATTTTGGCTGGTTACTTTGAAGCATGTTTCTCGAGAACAAAACACTGAAGCTAATGATTTGGCCCAAGGGGCATCGAGGTATAGGCTGATGATCAAAGACGTCGAGGATTGAGGTTGCCTCGATAATAGCCGATAATTGGCGGTATGATGTGTATCAGTATCTGCAAAATCCATCTCAATCGGCTTCTCGGAAATTGAGATATAAAGCGTTGAAGTATACTTTGTTGGATGATGAACTCTATTATCGGACGATTGATGGGGTCTTGCTTAGGTGTTTGAGTGCCGATCAGGCTAAAATTGCAATCGGCGAAGTTCATGAAGGGATTTGTGGTACTCATTAATCGGCGCATAAGATGAAGTGGTTGCTTCGGCGTGCAGGGTATTTTTGGCCGACAATGCTGGAAGATTGCTTCAGGTATTACAAAGGGTGTCAAGATTGTCAGAAATTTGGAGCAATTCAGCGAGCACCGGCATCGGCTATGAATCCTATTATTAAACCATGGCCGTTTAGAGGTTGGGGAATTGATATGATCGGTTTGATTAATCCACCATCGAGTAAGGGACATAAGTTTATCTTGGTGGCAACCGATTATTTCACCAAGTGGGTGGAGGCAATTCCTTTGAAGAAAGTTGATTCTGGGGATGCTATACAGTTTATTCAAGAGCATATAATCTATCGATTTGGTATCCCTCAAACCATTACGACCGATCAAGGTTCAATTTTCGTGTCCGATGAGTTCATTCAGTTTGCCAATAGCATGGGAATCAAATTGTTGAATTCTTCACCGTATTATGCACAAGCTAATGGGCAGGCCGAGGCATCCAACAAGAGCTTGATCAAATTAATTAAGAGAAAGATTTCTGATTATCCTCGGCAGTGGCATACTCGGTTAGCTGAAGCATTGTGGTCTTATCGGATGGCTTGTCATGGATCGATTCAAGTCCCTCCTTATAAGCTTGTTTATGGTCATGAGGCCGTTTTGCCATGGGAAGTTAGAATCGGCTCCAGAAGAACGGAGCTGCAAAATACTTTAACAGCCGATGAATATTATAACCTTATGGTCGATGAGAGGGAAGATCTGGTTCAGTCACGGTTACGAGCCCTTGCAAAGGTTACCAAGGATAAGGAGCGAGTTGCTCGGCATTATAACAAGAAAGTAGTGCCCAAAGATTTTTCGGAAGGTGAGCTTGTATGGAAGTTGATTTTGCCGATTGGGACTCGGGATAGCAAATTCGGCAAGTGGTCGCTAAATTGGGAAGGACCATTCCAAGTTCATAAGGTGGTATCTAAGGGAGCTTACATGTTGTAAGGACTCGATGGAGAAGTTTATGGCAGAGCGCTAAATGGCAAATACTTGAAGAAATATTACCTAAGTGTTTGGGTTAATGTATGATCGGCTAATGTTGCTGATACATGATAGCCGATGCGTTTTCATCGTCTTGAGATGGCCGATATGGTTATATCGCCCTTAGTTGTTTTTGATTGACATTGGTTGTGGTTTGCCGATGAACAATGGCCGATATGGTTATATCGCCCTTAGTTGTGTTTCATATTGTAATCAGTTGTAGTTTGCCAATGTGCAATGGCCGATATTAATATATCGCCCTTAGTCATTTTTATAATTTTATCAATGTTTTGGACATTGTAAAATTAGGGGGGCACATACAAGGAAAATTGCAAGTTTTTTAGCAGGTTCTGAAGTTATATTAATCGGCACAAAGGATTATCAAGACAAGTTGAATATGTTACAAAAAATTCTTAAGGTATACAGAATGTCACTGAGACAAATATCGCTGGATAGCCGATATAGCCCTCCGCCTAATCTGTTATACTTCTTCTATGGCTTGGGCATCTTGAGCGTCGGTTCTAGGGATGACTTTCAAGGACTTGGTCATATCAGCGACATTCTTGATAGCCGATTTCAGCCTTGCCTTCTGTTCTTCGACAGCTTGCGGGAGATCGGCTAGCTTCTTGTGCTCCATATCCAGCTCGGTGTTGCATTCTTGAAGTTGTGCCATGAGATCAATCTTACGAGCTTCAAGCCGATCGATATTTGACTTGATCGGGCCCTCAGGCAGCTGATCAAGCTTGGACTTCTCTATGTGCACAAGCTGCCGATTGTGCTGGATTGTAGCTTCAATATCTTTACGCTCCCAGTGATCGGCTAATCTCTGCCTAGCCTTCTCCAGCTTGAATCGGTGTTGCTCAAGGTAAACGGCTGGAGTAAGGGCATCGGCTAGTTCATCTTGGAGTAGAGCTTGGATATCTGTGAACCTTGCCCGGATCGAGACACAGTTGGTCACCAAGTTGTCTAGTGATGCTTCTAGCCGATGATAGATATCCTCAAGCGTTCTCTTCACATCATCGGACAGAGGAGCTATGGCTTTACTGGTGGTGTCTTCTTCTGTTTCATCGAGATAATCCTTGATGTCGAAGGAAAACAGATCGGCTAAGACCTGCAAGAGATAATGTTATGGATGATTAAGGATCAGAGCATGATTGGCCGATCTCAGAAGTTGTGTCAATAAAAACTTACTGGAATAGCAGGAATAGTTGGTTGTTCTTCCTCTTCGACATTGTGACTGTCTGCAGCCGATGGAGTACGGTTGCTTGATTCTAGTTGTACAGGAGGCGAAGGAGGAGGAGGAGGCTGTAAAAAGATAAGTGTTAGACATAATCGGCTGGGATTAGTTAATGAGAGGACTGAGAATATCTTACTGGTGGAGCCGGTTTGAGAGTGGGTGCTGCCGATTTCTTCCTCACGGCAGTTTTCTTCTCCTGTGATTATAAATCTATGAGTAATCAGCCGAAAGGGGAGTGATTATAAAAGGAATTGAGGAGAGCTGCTTACTTTTGAAAAATGAGCTGGGGAGAAGGAGTTGGAGGAGTTTGCTTGAGTGAAGCCGATGGTGTTCTTTCTGTATCGCTTACTTCGGCTGCAGCTTGATCAATGTCCTCTTCGATCTCTTCTTCGCCCAGAGCTTGTTCAATGGATGGATCTAGGGCAGGCAGGTCGTCAGTTGGCTTAATTTTCTTTGGCTTGGTTTTCTTCTTCGGAGCCTGTGCCGATGGGTCTACAGCTGATGACCTAGTTTTTTTCTTCTTACCAGCATCGGCTGGTTCTCTGATGAGCCCTTGAAGAAGAGCTGAAGTCTTGGGGGCATTATAGCCGATGACAGGAAGAGATAGTCCACCTCCATTTGGAATTAATCCTGGAGCATATTCAATATCCCTGCCACTATTGCTCTGGTGTGGAGGAGAAGATCCTGTTGTCTGCAAAGCAGAAGATAAAGTTAGTCAAATTATGAATCGGCTAAGCAATTATTCAGACAGTTAAATCAAGGCATACCTGAGGAACAACATCTGGAAAGAGATCTGTCATGTACATGGAAGCCGATTGATGGAATAGATGCAGTTTCCATTCACCCCACCATCTGTCGAAGTTTTTGCTTCTGAACATTGCCAGCTCTATATTCTCAATGCTACCCAGAGGGGGCCCTTAAAGATTGAGCAGCCGATCCATCATTAAGGTTGACGAAATTTCTCCTCGAAATTGGATCTTATCGGCAAAGAATAAGCCGATTGGGAGTTGGCCCATTCCAAATTGTCTAGCCGAGCTCATTGGATGATAGAACTCATAAGAGACTTGGATGTTTCTTCCCTGATGGATGCCGACAGGAAGGATGCATGGGCTGATTGCAGCTGAGAAGACTTCCCTGGACTTTTGGTATCTTTCATGATTGATATCTTCAAATCTAAAATCCGATGGGAGCTCAAGGTCTGCTGAATCTTCATAAGGAAACCAAACTCGAGCATCTTTTTGAAAGCCCTCGTAGAAGCTGCAGAATCAGTCTTTGAGCAGTCCGGCTGATAATTTTGCTCCAGCATCGGCTGGTGTGGATGCATATTCTCCATAGGACATACATCTATGGTGGGTGCGCTCTTCTCCATCATCATCTGTAATTGGCTCTAATCTTGGGAATTCAACTTCTATCACAGATGGCCGATTGACAACTTTCATGACTACTAGATTTAGCCAAGTTTGCAACAACCACCATGGCCCGCCTGCACTGACAACTGAGCCGACAACAATCTTGGTCGACGCGTTGTTTAGTGTTTGATACAAGTAGCCGAGGAAGATCTTGCCTAAGGGAAATTGTCTTTTTGATTCCAAGGCTTCAGCTACGAACTGCCAGTTGGTTGTAGGGCCGCAACTTGATCCACAGAAGAGAAATTTTTCCAGCCACATCAGAAGAAAGGCTACATGCTCTCGAGGAGTGACAGGCCCCTTGCCCATATATGCTGCCACATAGCCTGACCAACCGCCTATGTTTTTGGTCCTGAAGTCATACTGATTCTTCGTTTTCAGACTCATGGGATTAGCCGATGAAGTAACATCCAAACCGGTGATCATGGTGATGTCTACTAGAGTTGGGGTCATCGGCCCTTGGTTGAACAAGAAGGCGTTGATAGTGTTGGACCAAAAATAAGAAGCAACTGCCATTAAGGGTTCATCTTTGGCTGAGTTGGCTATAGTAAGATCAAGTGCTTGGCCGATTCCGATTTCGTCCCAGTGAGCTTTCTTGCTAGCCGACATGCGCTTGAACCATGTGATCCAGCTCTTCTCGGGTGGGGTTTTCTCAAGAGATGGCCAAGATTTGAAGGTGTTCTTCCAATGACCTAGATCTGGGTTGGCTAATTTGAAAGGAACCCTATTTGTTTCACCGATAATGAATTCGGTAGGATCAGGATTACCAACTGGGCCGAGAAAGTAGTGGTTTTCGTGCGAGAGGCTTGGAATTGCGACCAGATTGGACAGATGCTACAGAGGCAAATGGGGATAGAGAAGATGAAAACAAGATGGGGCAAGAGAAAATCAATGTGCTGCGAAAGAAAGAGATCTAGCCGATGGGTACTTACCTCTGCGTATTCGGCCGATGGCACGGCGGATGGATTGGCGGAGGATGACATCGCCACGGGCGGAGATCTAACCGGGGATGAAATCGCCTGGGGATCGCCTTGTGTGTCAGAGGAATCGCCGGAGAGAGAGGGCAAAGTTAACTTCGGCGGTGAAAACGGAGGAAAACGGTGTGAGTTTCTCGGGTGCTACGGTTAGTATTTAAAGCACTGGAATAACGGTCGGGAAACGGCAGAGTGCGAATCTTGCTCGGAGTCGATGTATGGCAAATCCGAAACATTACCAAATATTCCGGACTTGGGGGGCATGTGTTAACAACCAAATTTGGTAATATCAGCATCGGAAAGGAAGATTAGATCGAAGCGGAATCAAAAATAAGGATTATCACGGAAACAGAGTAAGAATCGGCTGGAGTCCGGATCGGCTACGATTGGATCGGCTAAATTCGAGTCAGACTTGGTTTGGTGATGCAGCCGATTTCGACAATGCGACTTGGTGTACAACATCGGGTTGAGTTGATATGCTTCAAGATGATTGACACGCATGGATAGAGTCCTGGGAAGGCAATTGTATTTATTAATTAGGATATTTTGTGTAATTTCCTTAGAGATATGTTTGGGCAAAAATCAGCCGTAAAGACTTATGGTATCTTAGAGTTTATTAGAGATAAGAGTCGTGTCCGCTATGGACATAGTTTGTAATTCTCGGGTATAAATAGACCCCGAACCCCATGTAATTATTAACACACACGTTCAATACAATCTCGGCGCATCGCCACCCTTTTTGCTTTTGTTTTATTTCGACGAGTTCTTGCTTTTGGGTTGAGCTGCATCGATTTTGATCTTCAACAAGAGGTAAAACTTGTTGTGACGGCTTGCGTTCTCGGGATTAGTGCTTCCATCTTTATGATACTCTAATCTTGTTCATGTAATTCGTCGAGTTATCATATATCTTACATAATCTCTAGCAGTATCGCTACCTAACCTACAATTGGCTAACATCTGTCGGTAGAGGGCAGCCGATTAGGTTAGATATCGATGTTGACTTAGATTATATAGGATATCTACCACTCTATGAAACTTCCAGCGGCTTGATTGTCTAGATGTTGTTCTTCTTTTCATACTTAATGCTGCATCAGTTGAGTTTGATCTATTAAGTCATGCTTAGAATATCAATCTCTAGCCTGCCTTCTGGTAGCCGATTAGGGTAGCATCGGGGTTTCAGCCGATCTTATCTGATTTAACTACATTTGCTTTATGTGCCTTATTGACATATTAAATCTGCCCTTTATGTCAAGATCTTATCGCATCTAAGTATATTAAGCTTCTGTTTGGTATATTCTGCTTGTTTTAATATCTTAACATAGAGTGGTATCGGAGTATTAGCCGATACATGCTAGATCTATCTGATCGGCTACGCTATGAACATGTATAGTCTTGTTCTTAATATATATTTCGATTTAAGTGATTTATACTGTCTCGGCATGGCGACCGATCTATCCCAATCACTTGATTTAAGTATATATCGACACCAGGATTATATATTGTTAATATCTATAGCCGATCGAGTAGATTTAGCTCTTTATCATCTATTTGCAACCGCCGATTGATTCAAATATGACATCGGCTCAAAGATAAATGATATGCCATCGGCAACTAGCCGATCGGCTATCGTTTATGGACTTAACCGCAGTTTTTCTTTGTCTTTATTTCTTGTTGATTGCAGGATCAAATCAACTGGCACGCTAGCATACCCAAAGGCGAGTTTTGGACCTGCACTGGAGTTAAGCAGATCTCCCAGGCCTCGTGTTTTTCATCAACAGCGGCGCGTTGCGGCCAGCCTGGTGGAGTTCGCAGCAGGCGCCGACGCGGCCCTGCACGCGAAGGTGCGGGTCCAACGCTAGGCTCGCGGACGTGAAGGCGGGCTCGGCCGAGGAGACGGAGTTGTGTGGGGCCGGGGCCGGGGCCTGGGCCGGCGGAGCCGCGCGTGGCCGTGGAGGAGGCGGAGCTGTGCGTGGCTGGCGAAGTAGCGCTTGGCGCCCGCCGCGGTGGCAGCGGAGCTGCACGTGGCCATGGAGAGGACGAGAACAGAGACGGCGTGAGAGAGGTGGACAGAAAAGGTGATTGGAGTGGCATGGTTTCAATTTTAGAATTTTCTAGTGGCATGTAGCCGATATGACGAATAGTAATGGGATTTTTTTTATTTGTCAAAGTTGCAGTGGCATGGATCCAATTAACCCTATTATATTTCATTCCTTATATTTCTCAATTATTATTTTTCTCAAAAGCTTTTATAGTAGTAACCTTCGGGTGTGTTTCGTTCACGCTAAAATTAAAAGTTTGTTGAAATTGGAATGATGTGATGGAAAAGTTGGAAGTTTATGTGTGTAAGAAAGTTTTCATGTGATGGAAAAGTTGGAAGTTTGAAGAAAAAGTTTGGAACTAAAAAGTTCTTTTTAGGGTTAGATAAAAATAATATAATTACAAATGCACTTTGTTGGCCCACTTCTCAGCCTCTCTACATACATTGTCTGCATTTTTTCACCTTAATTGTTCCCTCTCTCCTCATTAGTTAGTCCTAATTACCTTTGTTTTTTCCCCACCGATAGAAGAGGATGAGGCGTTAGTTTTCCCCTTTCTTTCCCACTTCCAAAGTTCCACCGACGAGCGAACGAGTTCTCCAGGGACCTCATCATCTGCTTGCGGGAGTTGGACTATCTTTTCTTCAACTCGATTTCTCTTTATTTTATTCTTGGATCCAATTTTTGTTGCCATAAACTTGTTTTTAGGCCCAATTTATTTACAAGATTGGTTTAGTTTGAGGAACTTTTGGGTTGGATCTAATGCGTTCATGCTTCCGATTCGGTTGGCTTCTCTGGGTTGAGGCGGAGGGCAACGGGAAACGGAGGCTTTTGCAATCGCGATGGACGAAAGTGGATTATGACGAACGAAAGCGCAATTTGTCTTTTAATTAGTTAAGATTCCTTGTGTACACTTCCCCGCGTAACCGTAGCCACCATTACGGAAGAAGAAAAAAAAAATCTAAAAGGCCCAGGCCAGCCACAAAGCCCGCAACAAGCAAACCACCTCACCTCACCCGCCGCGCCCCTCTATTCGCGTCGCCGACTAGGGTTTAAGCCGCCTCCCCCTCCCCCTCCCCCCCAAAAAGGCAACCCTCCCGCTAGGGTTTTAGCCGCCTCCATCGCCATCGACCCCGACCGTCTCCTCCGCCGCCGCCGCACCGCCGCCATGTGGGCGCTCCGCCGCGCGGGCAACCCCCTCAGGTACCTACCCCCCTCTCTCTCTCTGTCCCCCTGCCGATGTTCATGTGGGATTTCGTTGACAGATGATTGATGATATAATAAATCTGTGGCTTATCTTGTTCGTCATCCGCGCCTTTCTTCCCACTCGTATTTTCTGTCCCTGTTGGGGGCGTGGTGACGACAAGTAGATCCATCCATGCCTTGTTTAGTTCTTGGGGGTTTATTTGTGTGATTTCCTCGGCGCCAGAATGTGTGGTGTCCCCCGTTAACAGGACACGGTTTCTTGTAATTAATGGCCGTAGGCGTTGCTTGGGGAGAAAGTTGATCGTTGCTAGTGATTTATTTTTTTCAGGTGGGGGAGTAGGGAGTTGTTTGTATTATTCACCTGATGTCGGGGACTCTGTTTTGTTGTAATCAATTGAATTTCTATGCAAATTGCAGTCTTATCATCTTGGGTTTGACTGAAATATATCAGTTGGATGTATGTGAGAGACATGACTGTGTATCTACTGTGCGTAGATGTGCTTGAAGAAGTAACCGATCTTAGATGTTTGTCTATGTAGACATGATTATTACTTTGCGTAACATTATGTTTGAACGATATTAGATGTGTTGGAAGATGGAACAACACCTCTGTTTGTTTCAATCATCTGGTCATGTTATTGTGAAATGAAGCAGATATTTTGTATTTCGTTTGCATGTGAATCCATGTTCAGGATCATAATTTGTACCTATCATCCCATGTTTCATGCGTTGTTAATACTGATATTTGGCTTGGCTAACTGTTTGCTGCTGTTTTAGGGTCCGTGCCCACCAAGCTTTGAGTGCCCGTGGTTGTGCAAACCTTGAAGTAATTCTAAATGCAGATGCAAAGAATGTAGAAGAGCATCATGAGCGGGACTGTCAGAAATTGGATTGCTGTCATAAACCAAAGCCATTGGTCTGCCAATCATCATTCTCATCAGGCCGTTTCATGTGGAGTAGGGGTTTCTCTTCTCAGGCCGGTGCAAGTTCTGGTGATAAGCAGGATGAGTTGGAGGAAGGGTTTTCTGATCTGGAGGTTCCACCAGAAGCTGATAAAAAGGATTTAGATTTGACATCTGATGAGAGTTCTGATGAGGACACCATTGATGCAATTGGCTTGTCTGAAGTGGAGGCTGATGCAAAACCTGAGGAGCCGATAAAGAAGTCACAATCCACTCTTCTTAAGGCTTTGCTGGTATCTCCAAGGGTTGATGCCGCTGGAGCAACGAAAAAATGGCTTAATGATGGCAATACATTGGAAAGAAGTGAGCTCTTTTATGTCCTTCTTAGTCTTCGGAAGCGGAAGCTCTACACTAAAGCCTTGCAGGTGTTTAACTTGGCCTTTACGTGTTTTAGTTTTTTCCATGATAGCAAAAGTTATGTCCTTTCTGCACATTTATGATGATCGATAATGCATGTAGCGACTGTTATGCTCGTTAGCTTGGCATGTGTTAAGAATGTTACTTTCTGAAACATATTTGTGATGTCAATGGTGAATGAGCTTTTGGTTTTGCACATAAATGAAGAGCTATAGCCTTGTAAAATTGTAGCATGCACTAGATGAGGTAGGGGCACTTTAGAATGATATGTCTATATGCTTCTTCTTGAAGTCCTAGAGTATTAAAAAAGAAGTGATGAAGTACGCTTAGTCTCTTACTATGGGAATGATGCTAGACAGCTAGAGGGAGATAAGAAGCACACATAATTTCCTTGACTGTTGAAAAATACAATGCTGTTGAGATATCACCAGTTCACCACCTGTACTTCTATGTTATATCCTAAACTTAATTTAGTATGAGAATGTTATTGTGACTTTGTAGATCATGTAAATAGGGTGCAAACTGCATCTTCTTTTCTATAGTATCAGACTCTGAAATTTGTTAAGAGTGCTTGTGTTGGTTTTGTTTGTCAAAGGGCGTTGTCTTTTTCTGTTCATTCCATGCACGTTTTGAGTATTACTCCATTTCTTTGATTCTCTCTTCTTTATGCTGCAGCTTTTATTGACCACCATTTTATTTTACTGTTATGCATTCCAAGCATGTTTACCCCTTAACATACATATTGTGCCATCTGTGCTTTTAAATCTTTCGTTGTAATACTCATGTTTGGTTATACATGATGTTTGAAATAGCGTAGCCATACTTGTTTCTTTTTATGTGCAATCTATCGTGACATGATGAAATGAATGCTACCATTCTTTGTAAATTACTAGCTAAATTGTGTGTTCAACTGTCTATACTCTTATCTACAAAACAAATTCTTATTGGTAACTTAGTGGACCAATGTAGCTATCTAATAGATCTTAGTCATGCTGCTATAGCTGTCTAACAAAGCCACCTTCCTTCTGAATGCATTTGTACCGCTGCATGTTACCAATTTTCAAAATTTCACTATTCTTTGGTTATTTGTAGCTGTACACGGCGTTTACTTTGATGGAACTTGTTACATAAACTTTTTTCATGTGAACAACCTCATATCTAAAACACTTAAGCTTTGTAATCTAGGTTAGCCTGAGACCGAACGCTGCTCTTTCACTGTAATTATTTACCTCGGCCTTTTGTGTTTTCTAACTCAGAAGATATTTACTTCATTTTCTGCAGCTTCTGGAGTATGTTGAAGAATCCAAACTATTTGATCTTGGAGAACGTGATTATGCTTCACGCATGGATTTGGTAGCTAAAGTCCACGGTATTTACAAAGCTGAAAAGTATATTGAGAATGTTCCTGCATCTCATAGGGGTGAGATTGTATACAGGACTCTTTTGGCTAACTGTGTGGCTATAGCCAATGTGAAAAAAACAGAACAAGTCTTCAATAAGATGAAGGACCTTGGATTTCCTGTTACCGTATTTTCTTGCAATCAGCTTCTGCTACTCTACAAGAGAGTGGACAAGAAGAAGCTTGGTGATGTTCTCACAATGATGGAAAAGGAGAATGTGAAGCCTTCCCTCTTCACTTATAAGCTCCTTGTAGACACCAAGGGTGCTGCTAGAGATATTGAAGATATGGAGAAGGTCATTCAGGCAATGCAAGCAGATGGAATTGAACCAGATCTTCTGATTCAAGCCACAATTGCAAGGCACTACATATTTGGTGGTTATCGTGAGAAAGCTGAGGCAATTTTGGAGCAAATGGAGGGGGATGATATCAATGAAAACCGTTCTGCTTGCAAATTTGTTTTACCCCTGTATGCTTTTCTTGGCAAAAAAGCTGATGTGGAAAGGATCTGGAAGGTTTGTGAGGCCAATGCTCGTCTAGATGAATGCATGTCTGCTATAGAGGCTTTTGGTAAGCTTGGAGATGTTGAAAAGGCCGAGGAGATATTTGAGAATATGTTCAAGACATGGAAGACACTCTCGTTCAAATACTACAATGCTATGCTGAGGGTGTATGCCAACAAAAAGCTTTTTGACAAGGGGAAGGAGCTAGCAAAGAGGATGGGTGATGATGGTTGCAGACTAGGGCCCTCAACATTGGATTCACTTGTGAAGCTCTATTCGGATGCAGGAGAGGTGGAGAAAGCTGATTCCGTATTGCATAAGCTATCATATAACAACAAGATTAAGCCTTTGTACAGCACATACATGATGCTGCTTGATAGTTATTCCAAGAAAGGAGACGTCCATAATGCAGAGAAATTGTTCAGCAAGGTGCGGCAGATGGGTTATACTGGGAGGATTAGACAGTATCAGCTGCTTCTTGAGGCATATCTGAATGCAAAGACCCCACCTTATGGATTCAAGGAGAGGATGAAGGCTGATGACATTTTCCCCAATAGGGCTGTGGCGTCTTTGCTTGCTGCTACCGATCCATTCAACAGGAAGAACGCAATGTCTGAATTGCTCGATTAGGTTCTTCTGTTAGGTTCATTTTGTGGCCATCCAATACATATGCCGCTTATGCCCTTCTGCCAAAATATATATGACTATGAGATAATAATGCCTTAGCGATGTAATGAACTAGTAGTAGTGTTTGCTTGCACTTGGATACCTTTTGCGGCTATTGCCTTACCGAGCAGGCGAGTAGGATTGGAATCTTATGAATGTTATTTTTAGTTTTATTTTGTCTGCTCCATTGACGTGCTACGAGTGAAGAGTTACTTTGGTCACATTTTATGCGTGTCAACTGTCTCTTGACTTGTTAGCAAACAAATGTCAGTTTTGCCAGTGCTTGCTAGTCCTTCAGCTAATGATATATTAAGGTTTCTTCAGGCATTCTTAACGATTTTGCCCTATGAACTTATGTTTGTTTCGTTGCACTGTGTTGTACTCTATTTTACTGATAGAGAAAATACTCTTTACTGCACTATGATCTGACATATGTTGGCTACCTTCACTTTGTTTATAATATTCTGGGTTAAGACAACATTCTTTCCTGAGCTGAGCATAATACTAAGGGCTCATTTTGGTTTGGTGCCCTATCAAATCATTGGTAGTGTCAAATCTTGCCTATAATTTGGCACTATCAATATTTTGGTAGAGTTGGTTTATAGGAGTTGTATTACATTTGGTAAATTTTGGCGTCAATCCAAACATCAACAAGGTTCTGTCTAAAGTGCCAATTATTTGATATGGCAAATTTTGGCATCAAACCAAAACAGCCTTAAATTATATTTTGACTTCAAAGAAAAAAAAATTCCATCGTTCCCGATTTGCAAAGATACAAAATTCATCTTTGACACAGGATCAAAACTGCATCGATCCACGCGAACATTTACTGTCACTACTCAAGATACAGCAAAGGGATATTTTGGCTTTAAGCATTCTTGAATTCTGACCGAAAATCCCCCAAAGCAAAAACCGGGCCTCCTCTCTCTACAGGTAGCTGCTGACGACGAGCGACCTGCTCATGTCGGCGCCGAGCGCCCCCGGCCGTCCGTCCCTCAGCCGGAACACGCTCTCCACCACGGACAACTCCGTCGCCGTCGTGTCGGCGCCGCAGAACGCTGCCCAGTCGTTCACCGCCATGCCGGCGGCCACCACCTCGCTGCCCCTGTTGATGGACCCGGCGGCTAGTGGCACCTCCAGCAGCGTCGACAGCTCCGCCTGGTCCTCCACCGACGTCTGCGGGTGAACCTGCATCATATTATCATTCACAGGTTTCAGAGAACTGCAAGCTTCAGTGCCATGGCCTAAGAACCAGTACTTTCTAGATTCATATAAATATTAATAAATAAAGACATACATATATATCTAAATTCATTAATATATATATATATATATATATATATATATATATATATGAATGTAAGCAATGCTAGAAAGTTTTACATTATAAAACAAAGGAAGTAGTGATTAGTGATGCTGATTAGTTTAATTGTGATAGAACTTACAAGGCCTCCTTTGTTGGAGAAGGCGCAGAAACTCCCCACCAGGATGTTTCCTGCAATGGTTTGCCTGAACACCTCCACACCAAGAACATCTGAGATGATCTCTTCGGTTCCCTGTTTACAGGCAATGTAGTTTGGTCAGATGGGCTTATTCTGTGGCATTGTTTGCTAATTGCTCCTATATGCTCAACTCTGTGATTTTGGAGTAGATTTTCCAAAGAGATGACTTGCCTGGTCCAGGTCTGGGTGTGTGAGGGCGACATGGTCGTTACAGGCAACGCAATTGCCCAGGGCAGAGAGGCGCTCCTCGATGCGCTGGACGACCACCTGATCAGGCAGGCTGTTCTTCAGATGCTGGAGCTCTGGAAACATCAACAACATGTCAGCTCAATTTCTTATCAGAAAGAAGATATGCCACCAAGAGGACTTCCTTTTTTTTTTAAAAAAAAAAAAACAGTTCGTTGTCCCCATTATTTACAAATTGGAGTAATTCACAAGTGAATCCTGGTGGTGAAATCAGATCTCTTGTTTATCTCAGTTTGATTAAAATCTGAGTACTTGAAACTGAATTTGACTGAAGAAAATATTCCGGGACGACAAGCAGAGTAAAGCAGAGGCATCCATGGTGAGTACTGAGTAGTTGATACCTTGGTCTGTGGTGGTATGAGGCAGGAGGAGGCCGTTCTTGTTGCCAACGCACATCCTCCCGATGATCCTCGTGCCGCCGATGGACGTCCTGACCACCGGCACGACGTCGGCGAGCTCGGATTCAAACACGCTACACCATAACAAATATCGGATTCAAACCAATGCTAAAATCAAATCCAAGATTCACACGGCGCCAATGCAATGCAGCTGCGACGCAAAGCTGTTCAGCCTGACTAAACCTGAAGAAGTTCTCTGCTCCGCCGTCGGGGAGCACGCAGTAGGCGTTGGTGAGCCTCGCGAACACTCCAATCTCGCTGGAATTCTCAAACCTGACGCCTGCAATGCAGAACCGATTTTTGAAAAGAATAAAAAAATCATACACCGATCGATTCGAATTGGCAAAATCAACATCAACAACAACAACAACAACAAAAAGCACCGAGAACGCCGGGAGAGATTGGCTTACGGGACGCCATGATTGCCGGATTCGCTTAATTACGCGCAGTCAACCAACCAAGAACTCCTGCGCGCGAGCGTAAAGTTGGTGGCGATGGTGGTGTCGCTGTGTTGGATCGACTATAGATGACGACGGGTGCAGTGCTCGTCTTATACCACGTTGGGGATCGAGTAGTAGCAGTGTTGGGTTGGACTCGGTTACGTTTTCTCCAAGTTCCATTGGGGCGTTGTTGTTTTTGGGGTAGGAGTTGGTTTCGTTGTTGCCAAGTTTCCTGATGGTCAGCGGCGGCGCCGCATGCAGCTGCTACAGGAAAAGTTCAAAGCTGCCGACTTCCTTCAAATGTTGCGATCTTTGAAATTCACGAAATTTTGAACCCCAAAACGATACTATTTCACCCGAAAATTCTCTTTTTTAATTTTTTTGAATCTGGTCAAAACCTATTCAATTTCAGTCAAGTTTGTTTGATTTTTAGTTTTGCATGTTACATATTTTCGAAGTGGGATACTTTTCCAGCCCAATTTTCTTTTCGAATTTAGCAAAAGATATTCAAATTTAACCAAAGTAGTATGTTTCATTTTCAACTTTTTTTGTCTGATATTTCTTGAAATACCTGATATTCCAGGTCTATCGGTGTTCCCCAATTTTTTTTTGGCTTAAAAAAAAAAGAACCATGAAGTCTAGAACAGTCAACACAACTCACCCAACCAGCTTAAACATGTACTTCCTCCATTTCACAATATAAATCATTATAGCATTTTCCATATTCATATAGACTATATGAATATGGAAAATGCTAGAATGACTTACATTGTCAAATAGAGAGAGTAGTATTTTTGTGTAGTTTGGAAAAAAAAATGGCTTGGCAAACGTCGTCCTACTAGGGTACGCATATCCCTGCTTCCAAAACGTACACGGTCCGGACCGTATACGACGAGAGCGGGCACGATCGTCTCTCCATCGTCCATCCCCATGTGTAGCCCAAAGGCCCAAGAACAGAGCAGTTTAGCTCGAGATCGAACGGTGGACCTGGCAACAGATCAAGCAGCGCCGTTTCGATCGCCGTCCGTCGGCTGGCTGAACCTGAGCTCGTCGGGCGGCGGCGGCGGCGGCGCGGACTCCGTCCGTCGACGGAGGGCAGGCCCCGGCCCAGGCCACTCGCCGGCCAGCGGTCCCGATCGACGCCGACGACGAAGACCCTCCTGTGTTTCTTTCTTCCTCATCAGCTACAGCTAGCGGATCGATCGACGCTTTAGTCCCACCTCGCCATTTCACGCGGAATGCGCGGCCGATAAATCCGGCGCCATCCCCGGCTCGGTCGCCGGGCCTGGTAGCGCGGGCCTGTCACTCCAGCTTCGGAGGGTAGAGTTGGCGAGGGGTAAGGCTCGGCTCGCGCGCGACGCCACTTTTATCGGTGGCGGAGCCCGAGCTCGGGTTTGTTGTTTGGCGCGCGCCTTGTTGAGAGCCCCGGGGTCAGAACCATGCCAGCCGGCCTTGTTGTTGGTTACCGCCTGCTTCTTCTGGCCCCGGCGACTAAAATCCACTGTTAATCGAATCCAGTGAACCGGTGTGAGGATATCTCTCTGTGAGAAGAGTCCTGCCTCCGGCGAAGCCCACTAACCCCTAAATACGCTAACACGCCGGCGATTTCCCCCAACCCTAGCCGGGCTCGGGGTTCTCCGGCGAAGCCCACTAACCCCTAAATACGCTAACAGGCCGGGGATTTCCCCCAACCCTAGCGGGCTCGGGGTTCGGGGAGCTCCTGGGCTCTCTCTCTCTCGCGCGCTTTCAATCAAAACCCCTCTCGCCAACTCTTTTTTTGTACAGTAATGAGCAGATTGATAAGTTCATCTTATATTTCGAATATTCTGGTATATACACATATGAAATTCTGAATTCGATTGTAATTTGTCATTTTCCTGCGTGATATTCAGGTAAACTGGTAGAGCAAAACTGACAAGGCATGAATGCAGAAGCCATTAATTAAACATCATGAACCTCACTCAACTCGATCTGAACAGACGGACGAACGATTCAATTCTGAAGGAAAGAATTTGCTGTCAGCAGAGAAGTCGTTTGCACCAGTTCACTTAGAAATTTCCACAGACAGTGAAGGTGCAGTGAAAATTGACACAGGTGAAACGTGTATACGTGTTGTGACCAACATGCTCTTGCAAAACTATTCTTGAAATGCAGTGAAATTCAGCTGAAATTGATGTTAAAACTTACTCACGACGATATCACAACTTTATGCGACATTAGCACCCAAGGTGAATCTTACTCACAGATAACAATTTTTCAAATGATTAACACAGAGCAAAGCAGAGCTCGAACCAGGGCTTCCTCCGGTCAAACCGAGTGCATCACTGCCGGCGGAGCTAGCAGCGGCGGCGGTCCATCAACGCCTCAACGGAGCCAGGCTCACGAGTCAGAGTCACGCCCTCAATAGAATTACCCAGCGGACTAACAGTTTTTGTCCCACCTCGCCATTTCTTGCGCACACCGCGGGCGATAAATCCGACTCCATCCCCGGCTCGATCGCCGGGCCTAGTAGCGCAGGCCTGTAACTCCGGCTTCGGAGGGTAGAGTTGGCGAGGGAGGATAATTAATAAGTTTGGCTCAGCGTCGCTTGAGTCCCCTCCTGGCCCCGGGGGTACAGATAAACACCACGGGCGCCTCCGGTTATCGTGGCGAAGCCCTGTCGATCTATCTCGGTCGATTCGGGCTGTGACCCTCGATTTCACCGGAGGTTTGCCTTGGCCATCGCCACTGACCCAACCGGGAGGGGAGCCTCGCCTGTGGTGGTTGTGTTGTTGTGGGTAGGGAGTGAGAGCGGCCAGGGGGTGTCGCGCCATGCGCGTGCCCTTGTTTACCGTTACCGCCCTCCTGCCCATGCGGGCGGCTTCCCAACCAATGGCCGGAGGAATCCTTCGGTTGAGCCCATGTCCGAGTGTTTGTACCTCGAGGATTCGCGCGCTTTGACAAACAAATATAAAATTCCCTCTCGCCAACTCTTTTTCGCTGAATTTTCATAAGTGATACAAAATGATTATGCCATCCTATTATTCAAATACCATCTTACGAGTAAATGCTATTCTCAAGTGGTGGATACCCGAACAATTGTGTCATAGTACGAAATGAAAAGAACAAACGGAAGGAGAGTTAGTAAGGCGCCATCAGACATCAGTACCTAACCTAACTAAACTGTGGAAGTTGAGGACTCAAACATGCCAGTATTCTCCCAATTGTCATCCGGATCAGAAACTTTGGACCGGTAGATGATCTATTGATCTCCACAGCTTGTGAGCTGAATAAAGCTTAATTCCTCCCGTGCGAGAGAAATACAATCAAAATTCTCTTCGGCAGTGCCACACGATCCCGTGCGGCACAGTGTAGACCGGCTACGCGAGTCCCGTCTGCTACATCCCAAGCCGAGCTGACCTATCCCATAACACCACGTAGACCAAGCCACAGCTACCGGCCAAGCTAGTCTACCTAGGAATTAATCGAGGTTCGAGGCACCCTCTTCCCGTCGCGTGCCTACCATCGTTGGTGAGTTCTATCGCTGCTCTCCGTCATGAGATCCACCACCTCCCCCACGCGCTTAATTAGCTCCAACTATTCTCTCCACTTTTTCAAGATTTAATCCGGCGGCCGCTACGCGGCTCCGCCCTTCACCATCCATGTGTCGCCCCACCCACACATCCATACAGTGGAATTTACGGGGCCCCGCCGCCCTCCTCTACGCCCGTCGTCGGCGTTCTCGCCGGGGATAGACTCAAACATGCTGGTGTGTATAGATGGCCAAAAGGCTCGCCCGACACAGCCCGGCCCAGGCACGGCTAGGCACAACCCACCAGCCATCGGGCCGGCACGGCCCGTGGGCTGCGCCTCCCGCCCAGGCACGACCCACAAGTAGTCAAGCCATGCCGGTCCGGCCCGAAGGTACGGATGGCCCATCGTGCCTTTTTTTAAAGAACCATGCCATTATAATTTTGTAAAGTTTAAGATATGTCATCGGTATCTCAATGACATGTAGAACCCACATGAGTCAATGACACGTGGGTCAGAATGGTATATCTCAAATTTTGCAAAATTATAATGGCATGGTTACAATTTTCCCTTTTTTAAATAAGTCTATTTTCCCATCGGGCCGTGCCGGTGGAGGGGCCCAAGCACGGCCGAGTGGTCGGGCCGTTTTGCCGTGCCGTGCCCTAGGCCGGGCCGTCGGGCCTTTTGGCCATCTATAGTGGTGTGCTCCCAGGGACCAGAACGGACCGGGACGACAAGAGGTTGATCGATCGATAGCAGCTGGGTTTGGAATTACTGTTAAGAAATTCATATGTGTATATACCAGAATATACACATTTTGAAATAGAAATTCAGAATTACTGTTCAGATCAAATAGAACGGACCGGGACCAGAACGGACCGGAACGACAAGAGGTTGATCTAATTCGATTGTATCAAATAGAAATTCGATTGTAATTCGATCTAGCACAAATAGAAATTGTAGAAGGTATGCTGCGGCTTGATCTATGCGGTGTCATGGGAGACGTCGGCTGGGCTCAAAGAAAGGCCTCGGGCAGTCGGGCTGCAGCAGACGAGACACGCATCGGCAGCTTATACGGTGTTGCACTAGAAGCGTCGTGCGGTACCGTCGCAAAGAATTTTTTCCCTGATTTCATGGCTTTTTTCAACCAAAGTTTGCATCACTAGAGAAAAGCAATGTTCGAGATGTGTCAAACTGTCAATTGATCCAACTACGAAAACAAAATTTCGCCGGGCTATTGTTCCATACGACTCCACGTTCCTAGATTGATCGAGGAAGAATTGTAATCAGATTGTCACTTTTTTTTAGCTGATTACAATCTGTTACTGGATGAATAACATCCATGACTCAACTGCCACTTGGAGAACGACTTGATCTTAATAAGCGCACCTCGCGGTATCAAACATTGTTCTCTTAACAAGGAAGGAAGCCCGCGCTGATGCGCGGGCATTTTATTTTTTTAATGATAAAGAGAACACTAAAAGAAGTATTATCTCGCTATATTCATCTTAGAAATTCACCATAAGAGATGGTAAATCTACCCTATAGTTCAACAAATACTTTTACTCATTCTTTCATTATTTCATTCATCACTCAACGATCCAGATTAACCCTATGGAATCCAACGCTCCAGATTCACCCCCACCTCTCTCCCGCAAAAGATCGCCTCCTCCCATGCCCCGACCTACGCCCAAACCGCCTCCCCCATCTAGCCGTCGCTCCGCTTCTCGCCGCCACCGATCCCCGCCGCGGACGGCATTCCACGCCGAGCTGCTCCTCGCCGCCACCGATCCCCGCCGCGGACGGCATTCCACGCCGAGCTGCTCCTCGCCGCCACCTATCCCCGCCGCCGGAATCCCTTCCGTCGCCAAGTCGCCGCTGCCGCCACCGATCCCCGCCGCCGATGGCCTTCCACGCCGAGCTGCTCCTCGCCGCCACCGATCCCCGCCGACGGAAGGGTTCTGTCGGCAAGTCGCCGCCGCCACCACCGATCCCCGCCGCCGGAATCCCCTCCGTCACCAAGTCGCCGCCGCTGCCTTCCGCGCCGATCTGCTCCCCGCCGCCACCCGATCCCCATTGCCGCCATCGCGCTCTCACCCTACTTTCACCCTACACTCCACATCTCATAGCACAGGTAATGTGACTCTTCTTGAAGCAGTGGCATTGTTCCCTTTTTTTTACTGTTTTGGGTAGATTACATCTAATTTATCCACTGGGTTCAATAAAAAGTGCAAAACACAAGGCAGAAGGATTCTCTATGTCCAGCTCATAATTGGGAAGAATGTCATTTGATAGTATATAAGTGAATAATTTTCCATGTAATACCTAGATTGGCTGTATCATCTGTTGATTCCCTGGAGAGCTAATCGACCCATTCAATTGTTTTGCCAATCATTAAATATACCTGATTATTCATTAATGTTGTATGATACACAACTATGATGATGGAGGCAGCGATGGAAGCTGGAAGGAGTCTCACTGCACCGAGGTTGGACAATGATAAACATATTATCTAATTTGGACACACTATTTGTTTGTCATTTGTATGCAGCTATTAGTGTGCCTTGGTATACTAATTGACATTGTTGTGTATGAGTGCAGAAGATGTATCAACGAGGGGAGTTTGGCCTAACCTCTAACCTGGCAGCTCAAGCTGCATATCGATGACCTTTCCAAATCTTCAAGGACAGGAAGGCAGGTGAGCCATGAATAGGTTAGTGTTGGTTGTGCTTTTGGCCATTAAATAAAAAAAATAGTAAGATGGATATGTTCAATGTTAATTATTAATTACACAAAACTAAATTACGAGATTTAATGTTTCCATGAGACCATGAGACTTTGGACATGGTGATTTAGTAAGGAGAGCTGATTTTCTGCTGTTGGGACGTGGTAAATTCTCTTCTACCAAACTTCTGATGTGCTAGCTCTTACTGTGCTTATCTATATATGCTAAAATCACTTCTAAGAACTATATGATTTTTTCCGGCAAGAGAGTCAAATCAATATTGTTCAGAATCAAGAAACATGAATATTGATCTCTGCAGTCTTTAGCAAATGTTGAGTTCTGTGTGAGGATGTAAGTAGGGGACAAGCTCTATCAGTCTAAAGAATAGTATTAATCTTACTTTGATACTTTAATAGTTGATATGCCCTTTGTGTAAATGTTCCTTGGTCCTTGCAAAAGAAAGAAATGCGCCTCACTGGCTAGATTAGCACTTCTATTAGAAATTTTTATCTGAATTGATTCATGAATCAAGATACTTAGTGCACTATTTTTGGGTCTAAAATGGATTTGATTCTTGCTTGTCTGTACTTGGAGCAAGCAGCTCAGTCCATGGATGCCTTGCTGTGTGTACTCACAGTCATGACGCCAACACGGTATGCACTCAACTATTTTAGCCTTTTATATGACCAACAACTCTCTTGCCGAATTGCATAATAATGTTGATTCTAAGTCTCTGTATTTAATTAAAGTTCTTTCTTTATGGAAAATGAGTTACAGATATCGTTTGCGGATATTAGGAAAAAGAGAAGGAAATGATGGAGGACGTCTTCCCGGACGAGATTATCTTGGCGAATGACAATGTGGCTCCGCTACTGCTCGACCGGTCCGATGATCTATGTAAGACTATGTTCGTAATAGCAATCATCGAATATATCTTTTGTTTGTCCACACGACCACAATGCTCCGTTGATTGAATCTATGCGATGAGATCCATTGCTACAGTAATCGGATGTCTAATTATGTGCAAGTTAGCAGGATTTTTTTAGATTTGGTTTTTAGAGTTTAGAGCTCGGTTAATTCTTGCAATTTTGGGATGAAAGGATGAAATTATGTGGTACAAATGTGCTCAATAATTGACTGGTGATGTTTTATTTTTCTTTTCTTGCTGAGCTGAAGGATGAGATTGTTCGCATCCAGAGAGATAAAAATGGTTGGTGATTACAATTGTTTAGATTTGTCAACAATTTGTGAGCTTTAGGTTGTAATAACAGAAATCATGCGTGCAAAAAGTTCAAAATGCATTCCTGTTACATAGCATGGGATTAAATGGGGCATAACTAATCAAGATGGAATGGTGATTAGCTGCCTGCGGATTAAATGGGGCATAACTAATCAAGATGGAACGGTACTTGATTAGCTGCCTGCTGCAAGGAATACAAATATCCATTCACAGTCATCTCTTCAAATATTCCAGGAACTTCAAAAGGCTACATATTTTATTTGCATAAATGATTTTTGTGCATTAAGAAGAATGAATTGAACAGTGGATATATAAATTAGGCAGATTGTGAGAATATCTGCGAACACTTGCAGACGACATTGTTCTGCTCTATTCCTGGCTTTGTGCGCTAAGAAACAAAAACGTCAGTTTGTTTAAAAGGAAAAACCACTAATTGGAGAGCATTATATGGTATCTCGCACTTGTAGGCTTGTATAGTGGGCATTGATTGTGCTGCTTTACTCGTGATATAAATCATATAATCTATACAAACTTGTAATCTTATAAAATAAATTGTATGACTTGCTGGACCATATGTATGATTGGGCATGCTGATCCTTTCCCAAGCTTATAAAATATGTCTGAAGAACTGTAATTGATATGATCTTCAGACATCTAAATTTTGCCATGCACATGATTGATTGATTGATAGCTCTTGCCGGTGCTTGACGTTCATATGTATTCTTGGTTCAGGAAATTTGTGTGCTGATTTTTAGCTTTGGTTGTTTTCCTCTTAACAAACTACGGCATGATCAGGTCGTTCATTAAGCTTGTCTCGAATCAGAGTAGCGTTGTGTTTCCCCAATTTGGTTTTTTCACTTTCGATAAAAGAAAAAGACAGTTCTGTCTTTTTGAATGATAGTTCAACTGTAATAGATTAGGAGGAAGCTTGCCTAAATGGTTTATTTTTACTGATTCTTCCCTTTTGGAATAGAATAAATACAAGTCAACCTGTTCCTATATATCATTTTAGCTGTGCGTCAAGAAAATATTCTTCTTTGTGAATCATTCAAAGTTACTGGAGGTAAACAGTTTCTACACCTCCGAAATTAGAGCAATATTGGCAGATTATTAATGCACACTATAGGCAACCTGCAAAGTGCACAATACACTTGTTTTTTTTTAATTCAATAGAACCAGTTTGATGAAGCTACTAATGAGCCCTTTCATGTTTTTATAGGATTCCATAGCATATACTGCGGACTTGGCATGCATGTATGTTTTTACAGGGTTCCATTTGTACTTAATTTTTTTTACATAATAGATATTTGGCCATTAATTTGGGGAAGATATGTGTTGTATGCGTAATTCCACCTGCCAAAGTTAATGGTTATGATTTGTAAAATGAACAAGCACGTACTAATTTCGAAAGATCTAAGTAAAATAATGTGTGTACAGAAATCTTGATGCATAATAATGTGAGTACGAGTTGGATATTAATGCAATTCAATGAGGCTATCAAGTGGCTATACAAAGATCTCAGTTCCACTTTACTGGATATTTTCGGCATTGATTCTCTTACATTTATAGGCCATATATGAAGATCTGAAGTTCTCAATATTCAAAACACGCATTGACAAAAAGGTAAGAATCTGATCTGCATTGATAACTCAATTTTTAGCTGGTAAGATGAACATAATTGTTATCTGTGTTTACTTTTATTCAAGAAAAAATGATTGATTTTTGCACAGACAGAATCCATATGGCACAGTGAGAAGTCCTATTGTTCTGTTCGTTTTTTTTTTGTCAAATATACAAACTCTGCTATGTTATTTGGATAATCCTCAATTGAGTGATCTATGTATCATGGTAATGTCCCATGTGTTGTTCAATCATGACTAGAGGTATATGGCAGATGATAGGCATGTATGGTCCAAAATCACTGATATATATTATTTTCTACCATTTTTGGTCAGCTTTATTAGTACCTTGGCTTCTAGCCAGACTTGATTCCAAACATAGCTCATTGAATTGTATGATCACTGAAAAGTGGAGTTCCATGATATGATTGTGGTAGCTCAGCTACCATCTTAAATTCCTGCTAATTCTTGAAACCTGTACATGCTAACAAAATGTATATCCATAAACATTGAAGACGGCCACACAAGAAAGACAATATCCAGTTTCTTGCAACCCTACAACCATTACCTTACTCCTATCACCTAGCTCATTTGTAGTTTGAATTTAATTTGAGTCGGTAACTCCCTCTGTATCAGTTTCTTGCAACCCTACCACCATTTGGAGTAATCAGTTTAATTTCAGTCGGTAACTCCCTCTGTATCAGTTTCTTGCGACCCTAGCACCAGTACCTTACTACTATCACCTAGCTCATTTGTAGATTTGGAGTAATCAGTTTAATTTTAGTCATAAACAAATTATATCTGCTCACCCTAGAGGACTTCTATATGGAGTGATCTATCAGACCAAATTACTTTTGACTCGATACTATTTGATTAATGCTTTGCATGTTGTTTTATAAATCTTGATTCTCATTTTGGCATGTTTTCGAAGCGTATTTTGGTTTACTCTAGCTATAGATATGCCCGTAAAGAGATCATTTAATTACCACGTTATTTGATGATTGCTTGAATCCCTTCAACTGGTTTGTCAGTGATGCGTGGTTTATATACTATACATCCTAGATATAAAATAACTTATACGACTTGTAAGATATACTTGTAAGATATATTCAATTGATATATAACATTTTCATATTTACAACATGAAATTGCAATTATGAATTTGATGAATCTCAGGTTTGTTTATATTTTATCAGCTAGGTATGGATTCAAATACTTCAGCTAATAAAGGGCGTATTGCCTTCAGTGATCTAACTAATGTTTCTTCTGGTGTTGTAACATGTATAATATTTTGTAATTTATGACTGACTTTATGTACATATATGAACCACATCTTTTGTTCTTTTCATTTTGCAATAAAACTACAACAGCTCAAAAACAGCTCAAAACACACCTTCTAGAACGATTGAACGTAAAAGGGGAGAAATTGCTAGAGTTGCACCGTAGCGTTTAGCACAGGCATATTACTAGTTATCTTATAATTGTAACTAAAATGAAAGAAAAAATACTTATGCCGTGAAATAGATCATAGACTTTGATATACTAAATTATAAGAATGTCTCTCAAATTTGAAACAAAAACTTAGTCCATGCTTAGATATAAACTCACCTATCACCACTACAGATTATTATTGTCTTGAAAGTTGGGTCCCTTTTCATAAATAGAATTAAATTGAATTGTATTAGTACCATAAAAAGAACCTAACACATCAGTAATACAATAAAATGATCACGAACACTTCACACATAATTCTCTGTCTTATGTCCAAATCTATGCATAGATATTCTTAAACCATTCCTACCAATTAATAGGGTAGTACAATTAAAATTAAACATTAATGTCTCCTTAACATATGAGACCGGCTAACACTACTAATAACCATGTGAAAAAAATATTCGCTTGAGTAATAATCTCTCACTAACACAGGTGTCAGGGTTATGAATACCACATACCTAATAGTAGTTGACTAAATCTCGGCAGGACCCACCACATACCATGTCCTATACGGAAATAACCTGCGGATATAGGAGGAGTTCCGGATAAGGAAAGACAACCAGAGTTCTACATGGAAACGACAAGGACTACTCGGATTGTATCTGTCAGGGTTACGGTTAAGGTATACCCTCTACCCTTCGGTATACGTCATGTATCGATATGGTATACCTATGCGTATACGAACATTTTCTGTATACATTAAGGAAAGTCATCACGGAGTCCACAGATGGAAGGAGTCCTACTCGGACAGAATTGGGTCGTCACTGTATCGTGCAGGGTCCGATGTCTCCGAGTCCTACTTGGAGACCAACTGACCTACGGTATAAAAGGGACCCTCCGGGAGGACCTAAGGCATCGAATTTTATAGCCAACACATCCACCACAACCTACGAAGTCGGAGCCTACAGGAGCCAAGTCACCGGGAGAACTAGTCGAACCTGCTCGATTACAATCTCGTCGGTACCATCGAGTTCCACTATTCCCTTTGTAATCTGTGATTTCCATCATATAATCCCATATCGACTGGATTAGGGCTATTACCTATCAAGGGGCCTGAACCAGTATAATCTTTATTTTCTGTCTGCTTGATGTCGTATTACGTAGATCCTCGTGCCAGCGTACCCCAATACCCTCTATATCCGGTCTACGGGTATCCCTCGTCGACAGTATCCATATTGGTTTCCCTAGTTCTACTTGGACAAGGGAACACCTATGGGTATAAATACAAGGCCCCCTAGGAGGAGAGGAGACAATCAACAGACACGGAACAATAGATCAACATACAAGCCAACATACGCCAAGACAAGCCGCTGGATATCGACATCAGAGATATGCCTGGATCGACCCTATCCGGTATCTACAGAGGCCGGCCGTAGGGATCTAACGTTGTCTCTGTTCTCGCCGGGCACGAACTCGAGGAGGAAGACTACCCTGTTGTCGACTACGAGTCAGATCTTCAGACCGCTATGCCGACAACAATTAGATAGGCTACCCTAAATATTGTACCGGTGTGATTATGGTGAATAAAAGCAATACCGGCTTCGGCCAATAGGATGTAGGGTTATTACCTGACAATTCAGGGGCCCGAACCTGTATAAAAATTCTCGTCTCCATCTCTTTTACTACAATCTCGCATATATCCTAGTACCAACGATCTCCATACTATGCAAATACTGGAATCGTGACATCAAACGTCAACAACAGGGGTTAGTGGGTTTCGATATTTCTTTCTTGTATTATATCTGAACTTTTTTTTAAATTTTTCCCGTGTAATATTACATCCCTAGATAGCATGTATGTTTTTTTTAGCGAATAGCTTCTACTACGTATGTAAGTTTAGGCGGACAGATCATAAGCATACGTACATAACAACATTTAATCTGAGTATCGAGAGGGGAGAATTGATTTTTTGCCCGATCTTACACATGTAGGTATATATTATGTATTTTTTTGGGGAGAATGGTGTGTACTACGTATGTATGCATTTTTTTCAGCTTTTATCGGCGAACAGTTTGCACGTATTTTTCTTGTCGTCGTACATACACGTATGGACTTATGGATGGATGCTTTTCAATTGGTGTACAAATTAATGTATGGATTGTGCGTCGTACATCAGATATTCAGAAGGTAGCTAGGCTTGTCCATCTTGCTGAGACCAACTCCTACAAAACTTCTCGCGCATAAAAATTGTTCAAAAAGATAAGTTCACACACACATAATTGTGTCATACCTGCACGTGCAGTAGATTAGGAGGGAGGTTTTTTCTTTCTGTCGTTGTATACACCCTAGTATGTACACGGAAGAAGATTAGGAGTGGTGGATTTTTAAAAGATCCAAATTAATGGTCCAAAATAACGGGTTCATCGATTTAAATAAAAATAGAGGGTTTGGATGTTTCATGTCATGTAGCGGTCTAAAAGCGTTTATATAATGTCACATGGCGGCTTAGGAGCGTTTATAGTATGTTTAATGGACTTTTAGTATATAATAAATAGATAGATTGACGGTAAGAAAGCGGAGCAATGGATAGCGTGAGGCGCCGCCATGGCGTGGATTCTTCACGGCCTCGTAGGAGTGCTTGGTACATATGCACAGTTTGAAAAAAAAAACTTAGAGGTGGAAGGATAGAGAAAACTACCAGACGGCTGGGTCCTACGTAGTTGTGTTGTAAAATACAGAATATATGTACGGTTCCATTAAACGATTATGTTATATAGACAACTAATCAAAATGTAATTAAACATTTAGTACATATCTATCATTTATTCGAGATATTTAGATATGTCAATATGACCACTGCTACACACATACTATTTTTTTTCTTACTAAATCTTTACTAACAATCCTTTTAACCGTTTGATTTAGATAGATAAATTTATGAAAAATCTAAATGCACTCATAGCATGACACATCACTGTTAGTAAGAATTTAGTAATAAAAAGTTAGTAGGTATATCCTTTTCCATCGTTCTAATACTCTTCTCAACTATCCAATTGATCAAACGTACACTAATCGTGCTGGACTGCTGGTAGACAATAGGCGATTCAATTAGCATGGGGTGCTAGACTTAATCTGTGTTTTGGTGGTTGCTTTTTGTTCACAGGAGATAATTCCGATCTGACTCGTTGGTTCGTGACAGTCTCGCCGCCGTATATACCCATTAATAAATGAATAATGGACCGTAGATTCGTATGGACGGACTTTTCCTTTCCTTTTTTTCACATCTGTCGCGCATAGGAAGTACATTAGCCGGTTTTTAGGAGAGAGATTTAACAAATCTAATCTAATGGCTAAAAATAATGGCTCCATATGTTTGCGTATAAATCAATGGCTAGATATCTTTTTCAGAATTTCTTGTATTTTCTCTAATTTATTAGAGCGGCACATGGTATTATGAGAGCGTTTGTAGGAAGTTTAATTGATTTTTAGTATATAATATAATATAATATAATCTACCCTATAATAATTCACCAACTCATTTTTACATCTACGGTACTCATTTATCAAATCCAAGGGCTCATGTTTCTCTACCCCGATCGAACGATCGAGATCAGATCCACCTCTCTTCCGCGTCCTCTTTTCTGCGTGCGCGTGCTGCCTGTGACGGGCTCACGGCATCCGTTTCGCCGCACATCACGCAACCCTACTCTCCCAACAGCGCGCCGTCGCCCCTCGCCGATTCGCTCCGCCGCCTCCGCCATCCTGCGCCGCCCTCGCCTCCTCGCCTGCGCGCCGATCTCATCCCTCGCCTCCGCGCCGTCGGTCTGCATCCTCCGCGCGCCGATCTCCTCTCTCGCCTCCTCGCACCGATCTCCTCTCTCGCCGCCGCGCCGAGGAAAAGGAGCTGCATCGCCGGTCGCCTCTCCTCCGCAAGACCACCAAGCGCCGATTCCACACTGCCGTTCTTCTTCGCTTTCTCCGCCACCGCCGCCAGGGAGAAGACTCCGCCCTCCGCCATGGCGCCATCGGCAGCAACGTCAGCGAGGTCGTCTTCAAGAGCATCTGATTGGAGGTCAGTTCTCACAGCAAGCACCTCGGCTCTCTATTGCTTTCCTCAGGTAAGCCACATTCGTTCTACCTATGAACAACGAGGAAATTTCATCAGCTATTTCCTTCCTATGTTAGTTTTGAGTCCTTTCGAGTACATCGGTTGCAGTTACTTCGCAAATTTCCATCTAAATTATGAATTATATCATTTGATTTTTATAGCATTGTTTTGTATCCTTTGCATCAAGTGTCAATGATGAGTTAAAATCACTCGAAGTTTGAAGTTTGAGGCTTCAGTAAGAAAAGGAGTAGCATATATAAAAGATGGGGTAACTAAAAGCAAAGATCCAATTTCACACTATACATAGTTTATGCTCTATTTACTCAATAAAAGGGTTTCTTTTCACAGCATTATTACAGAGTGTTTGTGCTGCTACAATATTGTGAAATACAGGGAGACTGAAATCTTGGAGATAAATTACTGAAGAACCGAACTCTATTTGTGAGTATCTGTGTAGGGTTCCTGTTCTTTTAACCTTGAAGGATCTCATTTGTAACAGATTTTAAATTCAGTCAACATTACTTAAGATGATTCAGAATAATTTATACTCTGTTTGGATTTAGAATAATTTATTACCTGGTAGTTTTATCTCAGAATTTGAGAAGGCATCCAAGTGCATTGTAAACATGGCTATAATTAATCTGACGCTCAAACATGTGGCTATTATTATAAAGTTTACTGTACTATTCCATTCATCCAATAATGTGCATCCACTGCTTAATCATTTGTACATTTTGATTTATTATTGTACAATATAGACAATGTACAGTGCACCGGGGAGGATGACCGCGAACGGGATGAGCTCGATATCCAAGGGCGGGGCTGTAATGAGGAGGTATACCCGTGGACCATGACTGAACGGTGTGTGCGGCGGATGCGGGCAAGGAGGGAGTCGCGCAGCTGGTAAAGGGGAAACTGTTTTAAACACTCGGGTGGACGTCTACCTGTTTCTTGCATGTCATCTAAATAGTTATGAAAACTTTTCAAAAAAAATTGACAAGATAGGTTAATATGTAATATATCACTTCACAAACATGCAAGTTCAAATTCGACTTCTACAAATTGTAACAAAAATAACAAATTTGACTGTGAATATACGTATACTAGTTAAAGTTTAATTTGTTATTTTTGTTACAACTTGTAGAAGTCGAATTTGAACTTGCATGTTTGTGAAGTCATATATTACATATTAACCTATCTTGTAATTTTTTTTCGAATGTTTTCATAATCATTTAGGTGACATGCAAGAAAGTCCACCCGAGAGATTAGAATCCATCCTCGCTGGTAAAGGCAACTAGGCAAGATCCCATCTCTCCCTGTTAATCACGATTTCTTGAATTTAAAACATTTATGTCTAATTTATTTGCTTGATCCCATCTTCTTGAACGCTACAGCCATCCTGGGTGTTCTTTGTGCAGCACCTCTATATATATTCTTTCTAGGTAAAATAACCCCTAATGTTCACTTTCCCGGTATAACCTGGTTTTACAGTTTATAGACTGTAGCTTCTTGTTAGATCTCATGTCTCTGATTAATTTATTTTTGAACATATCAGCAAATTATACATGTGTTACTGCCAAACATGTTTATGATTTTATTCAGTATATCTCCTATATTTTCAAACAGCCATTACTATTCAACTATCGCTCTTCATATTAAAGCCGTGAGGGAAAACAGTTAGCCTATTAAGCTGAACAAATCATATTGTTTTACATTGTTTCAGATAAACCTTATCTGAAGTTATCCTAAAAATATTTGATCTGAATTTAACTTTACAATTGGTAATGTAGCAACTAAGCATCCCCCTTAAAAGTATCATTGACAACAATGCAGAATTGTTCATAAATCTGACCAGTTTGTCATCCTTAAAATTCTTGCAAGACAAATATGGTTTTGTTAGTGTCCTGCAATCTGTAGTAGTGAACTGTAAATTTTTTGTGAGGGGTAGCATAATGAGTTCGTAAAGTTGTCATACAGCTTTGTTATCTCCTGTCTGCCAGTCTGCATAGTACTCTTGTTTGATGCCTGGATTTCTGAGAGGATTCAACAAATGTAACTTCAGATTGTGCTGCTCCTCTGGTTGTAGAAAAAAGATTAGTTTAATTTAAATGGATATTAATTTAATTCACTTGGATAGAGTATATTTACTCATAAACCATTGTCATATTCAATTATATTCAGAAATGTGTTTCAAGACTTATAGAGAAACACAAGTTATCACCTCAGAATGAGTTCATAGTTTCTGTATTTGGTTTCTATAATAAATACCCTGCTAACATGTTCTGTTTGATACTCGCATTCGTATGGATTTGCATGTGCATGAATTGCTAAGTGTTTTTCACATGTGCAGAACAAGGGCAATTTACAGCTTTGGTCCATTAGAGGGAAAAAGGTGATCAAGAAGAAAGCGGGTGAGAGATGTTTTATTGTTCTCAACTTTGAGAAACTGTCAGACAAAATATGCCTGGTTAAAATAGTCATCCTATGGGAATAGCCTTAATGAGCTCCAGATATTTATATATTATATAGCTCATTTTGAGAGTAAATTGCATGGGTTGTTTAATCCATTACACTCTTCAGTACTGATTGATTTGTAAATACCTGTCCCTTATATATGCACTTTTGATTGACTTGAACCACATTAAATTGTTTCGGGTTCAGATGTTCACAATATGATATCCATAACTATAATATAAATAAATGAATCTTTTAAGAGAATCTGTTATGGGATGTTTCTATGATCGATGCCATCGGATGTCCTGTCCCCTTTAAATTTATTTTACATGTTGTATGCAGGCAGTATTTCCTGGACACTTCAAATTGATAGAGAAAATTAGAACTGAAAGGGGCAAGGATTTCTATCATTCTTCTGCTTGGAAACAAAACTGATCTTGTTGACAAGAGGTGCGTGGTTCAGAAATTTTCTTGTTTTCTGTAGCCTTTTCCTGTTGTCCTGCTTACCTGATGGATTTTACTCACTGAATGGGATTCAGTAAATTGAACGGAAAACACATAGCTCCATGGTCTTCCCTGTTGAAGCACAACTTCCATGGGTCTGTAACAGCTCAGCCTGCTCAAGGTTGGTCGTGAGCACAACTTACATTCACATTTTCAGCATGGTTTTCTCCTCTATTCCTAATCGCTGAACTCATTATTTTCTTTGATGAAAACTCTACTTGTTTTTTGCAAGTTCTCTCTGTTTTATTAATTTGATATCTGAATTGTGTTTTAGGAGCCTACATAAAATTATAAAATTATGGTGTGAAATATGAGCGTATCAATAATTGTTTTTCATGAAACTTCTAACGAACATTTTTCTGTACCTTTTATATATTTTGCCCTTACAATTTATTCATAATTTTCATAAGGATCTGATTGTCAATGTGAACTCAAAGAATAAACAATCTTTGTTGGTAAGTAAGTATACTGGGTATGCATTGATATGGAAAAACTTTGAGCAAACATTTTTTTTTCACTTCCTTCGAAGCGTAATACTACAATGTTGTGATTCTACTCTTCAATCTCAGTAGACGATGACAAGCCAGAGAGTTTCTAGAGCCAAAGTGTGAAACATCAAGTGCTTCAAGTTTTAAGCTGCAGCAGCTTTTGCACCAGTGCACCAACCTGTTTGTATCATTTAGACATCACTTGCTTGGATGCCATCCTCACACTGTTGTATATGTCAGATTATTTTCATAAAGCCATTAAATTCCATTTACCTTCTTTGTACTTTAAGATTTGTGAATATGTTTTCTCCTATATTTCTGAGGCTGTGCAAACTCATTTTGGAGATCAACATGTCTTGAGTAAACTAGCCTTGCACTGACCATGTCTGCTTGAATGAATTGATGATGCTCGAAGTATGAGGATCCATCACTCCTAATGCCGGGTACTGTAGCAACCTCTGAATTTTTTCCACAGCAGAGGATCCGATTGTTATTATTGATCTATAGCAAACAGTATGTGTTTCACTACTGGTCAAAGATGGTGATAAGTAATTATCTGTACGGTATTTATTATATATTGTCGGACACGTCTATTTTGGACCCATTTATAATGTGTATACAAAAGGCTGATAAATGTTTATACAGCTCTCAGCTCTCTCATTTTCTTGCATGATTTTAAAACTATATATTGTGCATTGTAGTCTTATCACAACATATTTGTATTTTTTTTTGGTTGTTTGATTTACGTTATTAAATACCACCGTAGCGTTAGCACTGCCAATTACTAGTATAATAGAAGATAACGATGTAGATATGTAGTACTATTTCGGATTCGTACGTACACGGGTTCGTATATCGTGTGCTGTACGATCATATCCGTTCCAACTCCTCCCAAGTATCCAAAGGCCACGAAGCGGCGGACCGGGCAACAGAAGCGGCGGCGCTTCCGCCGTGCCGGTGGACTAGGACGACGACGGGGACGGGACCCTGTGTGCTTGTTTCTTCCTTCCTCAGGTAGCGGATCGATCGGCGACTCTTTAGTCCCACCTCGCCATCTCGCGTGGAATGCGCGCGCGATAAATCCGGCCACATCCCCGACTCGGTCGCCGGGTCTGGTAGCGCGGGCCTGTCACTCCAGCTTCGGAGGGTAGAGTTGGCGAGGGCAAGGCTCGGCTTAACCGTGGGACGCCATTTCGGTGGCGGAGCCGAGCTCTCGTGGTTTGTTTGGCGCGCATTGTGAGAGAGAAGTCTCTCCCAGGGCCAGATCGCAGCCGCGCCGTGGTTGTGAGCCGTTGAGGACATGGGCCTCCGGCGCCTCCGGTCCGGCGAGCCTAGATACAACTAACACGCCGGGGATTTCCCCGTTCCCCGTTCGGGGTTTGGGGAGCCTTGGGTTCTCTCGCGCGCTTTCAAAAACCCCTCTTGACAACTCTTTTTTCATTGTTCTTTTCTTTTTGAGTAAAGTGTACGGGTGATCCTTAAACTTGTAGCGGTGTGTCATCTAGGTCTCCAAACTCTCAAAATGTATATTCAGGTTCTATAACAAAGTGTATCATCTAGGCCACAAATCGACACATCCCCTCTTGGATCCTACGTGGCGCTGATGTGACCTGCCACATGGACGTGATTTGTCTTTTTTTTTCTTCTTTTCTTTTTCTTTTCCATTTTCTTCTCATTTTTATTTTTTTTCCTTTCTTCTGCTCGGGTTACAGATAAAGGAGAAGAAAGGAAAATACAAGAGAAGAAAAAAAAAAGAAAATTTTTAAATAGGTCCCATTTGTAAGTCAAAATTATGCCATGTCATGTTCGTGTGACATGCCACATCAGCGCCACGTAGGATCCTGAAGGGGCTGTGGCGATTTGGGACCTAGATAACACACTACGACAAGTTCTGGGACTTGGATATTCATTTTGAGAGTTTAAGGATCTAGATGACACACCGCTACAAGTTCAAGGACCGCCGGTGCACTTTACTCTTTCTTTTCTTTGTTAAGGTTCACTACCAGACTTTAGAGCAAGCAGACTTTAGAGCAAGCCTGTGGGCCGTGATATTTCCTGTAGGTTTCGCAGCCCACCTACGGAAAAATCTATTTTTTGTGAAGCGTTCTTATTAACACACGTACGCAAAATGAAACGACATTAACACATGATTAGTTTAGTATTAGCTATTTTCTTTGAAAAAATAAATTAATATGATTTTTTAAAAAACAACTTACCTATATATAATTTTTTAAAGAAAACATATACTGTTTAGTAGTTTGAAAAACGTACGTGTGAAAAATAAAGGAGTAGAGGTTGAAAAGTTGAGAGAAAAACACAGTCTTAATCTTGTTAATCTACGTATAAATAATGTGTGGCAAATCGATGAGAACTGAATTGAACATTCTCACACAGATTGACAGATATAGACAAGTCCAACCGAGATTCTTATGAATTACTCAGAGAGATAATGAACTATTTTATATTTAACCAACAACAAACTTTGCTCAGTTGGTTTTGGAGGGCGGGCTTTCAGCTTTTTCACCGGTTCTATATTAAACCGCTAGATCAACTGGCTAGTTTTTACTGTTCATATGTTTAGACGGTCTTTTTACAAAACTAAACCGAACTAAGAGTTGGTTCTAGTTTTTTCAGTTAAACCACTAGTCCAGACGGAGGTCCACGATAGTTAATAGATTCGAGGAAAAGCAAAGACAAATCCTAGATTGAACCATGCTCCATATAGCCTATAGGGGTTGGATTTGTTCTTTGCTTTTGACCATGCACACTACACCATGACACAAAATCCCCAACGAAAGATCTGTCGGCAAAGGCCACATTTAGAGATACAGTCGGAAGAAGTCTGGTTAGCAAAGAGATTTCTCGATCAACATATTTTTACCAACTGATCATCAGATGGTAGTGTTATAGTTTTGCCGACCAACATTATCTTTTCTGACCGACATATTCGTCCCGACCGACCACAATTCTATAAATCTGTAGCTCGCTGCTCTTTTCTCTCCTCTTTTATCTTCTTGAAATGTGTTTATAGCTGGCTTATAGTTTGCTATTGTATCTGCTCTAAGCCCACGCTAGCCCCAGTGCCACGCGGAAAGGTGCATATATATCCAAATTAGTTTGAGATAATAACGGTAATTAAAAATAATTAGTGTAACTAATAAAATTAGGAGATAATAACAATAATTAAGGTAACATTTCTTTTGGATAGTGATAATGACGGTAATTAAGGTAACCTTTAAGGTTATTTTCTTTTTTTACTAGAAGTTTAAGAAATCTATACGTCAAATTTGATAGTTTCAAATAAAATTTAAAGCTTTCTATTAAAAGCCTAAAAGTCATACCCAAAACTTAAAACTTTTAACTTGAAATTTAAACTTTCAAGTCAAAATTTAAAAACTTTCCACCCAAAATTAAAACTATAACCTTAAAATTAACTTTGAAGTCAAAATCTAAAAACTTTCAACTCAAAATTTATTCAAGTTTTTAATTTTGTGTTGAAAATTTTAAAACTTGAGATGAAAGATCTAAATTTTAAAATACATTAAAAAGTTAAAAAAGTGTCGGCCGAGATTTGAAAAGAAAAAAATCCCGAAAAAAAAGCGCCGGGGAGAGGAGGCCCCCCCCCCCCCCCCCCCCCCCCCCCCGCGGGCGCTCTCCCACGTTCATTTTAGATTTCCCGGTCAGCCATACATCTCAATTTGAATACAATTGAATAATTGATCGATTCTTGTTATGCGCAATGCTGATGCCGTGTTAATTATTATTAAGGTGGACTAGTAGAGCAACTGACCGTGTTCATTGGTGCAGCGTTGGATTCCAATATTTTGCGCCCTGAAAGGCTGAAACCTGTGGTTCGGTCGGTGTCCCATACGACTGATGAAACATGAACACATGACGCTGCCTAAACTATAGCGCATGCATGGGAATCCCACACTTGCATTCCGATTTCATCACCCTGGTGGAAATAATGGCCATGGCTCTTGGCGTTGCAGACTTACAGCCGCGTGCCGATCAACCGGCTCCAGCGGTGGCGGCCGGGCTGGCCGACTGGCTCGATCGGGCTACGTAGCAGGCAGCAGCCGCTACATTTTTGTCCCACCTCGCCATTTCGATCGGAAGCCACTGACCATAAAGCGCGCCCCGTTCGCGTCTCCGATCGCCGGGCCTAGTAGCGCAGGTCTGTAACTCCGGCTTCGGAGGGTAGGGTTGGGGAGCAGCGACAAAGGGGGCCCCGATCGATCGAGCACCCCTCTGGGTTTCCATCTAAGGCGGCGCTTGAGCCGTCGGGGTCAGGCAAAAATTCCATCGCGTCACAACTGGGCCCGGTCAGGTCGCGAGCCAGGCGCCGCGACGGGGTAAAACGGGGGTGGGTTGGCCGCCGGCAATGCCCGTGCACCCCCGCGGCTTGCGTTCGTCCCGCGGTGTTGCCCCGGTGCCGCGTGTGTGCGCCACCCCGATGGGATGGTATTTATTGGCCGGAGAGGGAATTTTCTGGCGGAGCCCGATAATTTATAAGGGAATAATCGAGGGAATTTCAGGGTCGGGTTTTCCCATGGGCGTAGGTGGGTTGCGCGGAGTGGCTTGCCGGCAACCCCCGTGTGTGTAGCACTGTGATGGTGCTTGCATTACGCCAGCCATGTTTGGGGGAGGCTTTCTCCCTCCGCCTACGCGGGAGCTTCGGGGTTCGCGCCGTATAGATGAAACCCTTCTCTCCCCAACTCTTTTTTTTTAAAAAAAAAAAGTTCTTCGAACTTTTGTCTGGATTGATCGATCGAGGGGAGAGAAGAATTGGATCACACAGATCAATTACCATTCATGATTCAAAGTGCACGCACGTCATTTGCATGAACTGCAAGCTAGTCTGCAACCTGCACGCATTTAGTTCTCTACGACAAGAGCGACTCGGATTCAGAAGCACACATCTCGGCATCTCGCCGGCACAGTTTCTCAACGCCGGTGAGGTCTCCTGTGGGCCGGATGCAGCGTGCTACCCTGCTAGGCCGTGATCTGTCGGACCCCAGCCCACCTCTGACACTCGTAAGCGTGTAGGGCCGTGATTGTTTGGCCCGGAACGGGATTCCAGAGAACGTGCAATATTAGGCCCACCCGTAAGGCCTTGTTTGGATAATCCTCCAAAATTTCAGCCCATGCACGTGTCAAGTAAAGTTTCTGTGCATGTCTCTTGGTGCATAAACAAGAATGGAAAAAGTCAACTTGTCATCGAGTTACAAAATAGTCCTCCAACCACAGAACTAGGTATCCAGCGTCCCTCAACTATCAAAACCGGCCACAACAGGTCCTTGGTAGTTTTGACACTGGTTTTGTTCTAAGTGACAGCTAAGTCAACATGGGACCCACGTGGGCCCCACATGTCAGGCTGCCGCATCAGCCTCCTCTCCCTCTCTTTTCCACTCTTGTCTCCCTCCTCATCTCTCTCTCTCTCTTCTCTGACTCAGCCGGCGGGAGGAGGAGGGCGTTGGCGGCCGGCGAGGGGCGACGCGGCGGCGGTGATGGCGGCGAGGGGCGACGCGGCGGCGGTGGGGGGAGATGCTGCGGGTGGGCGGCGGGGAGGGGCGGCGAGGAGCAGAGCGCGTGCGGCGAGGGGAGGAGCGGCGCGCCGGCTCCCCCGTCGGCCGCCGCCCACGAGGCTCACGTCGTAGAAGTCCTTCCCGTCGGCGCCGCCCAGCGTGAACTCGGCGAGGGTGACGAGCGGCGCGCCGCCGAGGGAGCAGCTCACGGCGCCGCCGAAGTCCCCCGTGGCGCAGGCGAGGGACGCGGTGCCGGAGGGTGCACAGTCCGTGCGCGCCCACAAGCGGCCGGACCAACCATCCGAGGCTGGGAATGAGACGTTGGCGCCGGGCGATAGCTCGAAGTCGCCGCCCCCGATGGCCCCCGACAGCTGTGTTTCCGGACAAGGTGGTCGGCCAGACGGTGTAGGTGCAGTTGTTGCGCAGCGTGAAGACCGTCGTGCGGGCTGCCTTAGCGCCGAACTGCAGCTGCGACCATAGGAACCCTGCATTGAGACACGCCATTGTTGAAGAATGAAGAAGATGTGTGCTAACAGCCTAAAGTTAACCGGCCTGAAAGTTTCTCGGACTTACCAATGAGGAGTAGAAGGGCTGGAGATCGTCCGAATTCCATTGATCGAAATGGTTTAGCTCGAATGAGAAAAAGGTGAATATATTTTTTTGGAATTGAGGAGAGAAATGGCAGTTGAACAATGCACGTACTCAAAGCGTGCGAGCTGCAGCTAAGATAGTAGAAGAGGAAATGCACAAATGGTGAAGTAGCAGCAGCAGCAGTAATTTGCCTGGTGATTATCTTGTTTATATGGACCTTGGTGATATCCTCACTAATTTGCCGTGTCGTCCCCGCCGTGCCGCTGGCTGCCTCCTCCTCTGCCTCGTGGGCCTCGTGGGCGGTGGGCGGCGGCTGGCGGGGGAGCCCGCGCGCCGCTCCTCCCCGCCGCCCACCTGCAGTTTCTCCCCCATCGCCGCCGCGTCGCCCGTCGCCGCTATCACTGCCGCCGCGTCGCCCCTCGCCGGCCGCCGACACCCTCATCCTCTCACCGGCGGCTGTCAGAGAAGGGGGAGAGAGATGAGGAAGGGAGATAAGAGGGGAAAAGAGAGAGAGGAGGGTGATGTGGCAGCATGACATGTGGGGCCCACGTGGGTCCCACGCTGACTCAGCCGCCACGTAAGCCAAAACCGGGGTCAAAACCACCAAAAGACCTAACCGGTTTTGATAGATGAGGGACGCTGGATAACTGATTTTGCAGTTCGGGGACGATTTTGTAGCTCAATGACAAGTTGAGGGGCCTTCGGTGTACTTTTTCCAACAATAATTGGCACAGGCTTTACCCCCACTGCACAAAAGAAAAGCAAAAGTGAAGGGAGGAGAGGAGGTGAACCTGGATCTCGGGCAGTCCAGGTGCGTCCCACATCCAGCCGGCCATAGAGCAGCATTCGTTGTTTTATAGGCTTTCTCATATTCAGTCGGAAGAGTTTAGGTTAGACTTTCAAAGAAACTCATGGGCCGACAGTAGCTTGGGCATTTCGCCTGTTTATATTATGGGTGTGTTTAGTTCACGTTAAAATTGGAAATTTGATTGAAATTGGATCGATGTGATGAAAAAATTAAAAGTTTGTGTGTTTTGAAAAGTTTTGATGGGATAGAAAAGTTGGAAGTTTGAAAAAAAACTTTAGATCTAAACTCGGCATTTGTCTACTTCCCAAAAAAGTAAACGCTTGTTTGGTTTGCCACGTCAAAATATTTGCAATGCTAAACTATAGGTAAATTTTGATAGTGTTAGGCCGAGTTTAGTTCCAAACTTTTTCTTCAAACTTTAAACTTTTCCATCACATCAAAATTTTCCTACTCACAAAAATTTCCAACTTTTTCATCACATCGTTCTAATTTCAACCAAACTTTTAATTTTGGTGTGAACTAAACACATCCTTAATGTTTTGACAACTTATACGTCTTATTAATACATTTTGATAGCAAACTAAACACTAGCCAAACTATTATTCAAAATATCAATAATTTGGTAGGGCATATGTTTGACATCAAACTAAAAAATAACCCTAAATGAAAAAAGATAATATAATAAATCTTAATATTATAAAACTGGACGCATAGTTTACCTTTGTAGGGGGGGGGGGGGGGGGGGGGTTACGTGGAAATGAAAGTCGACTAAATTCGTGAATTGATATTTATTTGATCGATGCAACGAACCTGGCCCCTGACAGCAGGCACCACGGCGATGCGCAAATATTCTAGTGGCTGTAGTAAACTGCGTAGCTAGTACCTAGCGCACAAGACGGGGTAAGACAATGTTTACTTCCAACGTAAAAACTTTTTATCGTAGAAAAAAAAAAGTTTACTAGCTTTTTAAATTAGAAAAAAAAATCAATTATATAGATTAAGTAAATTGTGAGACGAATTTTTTAAGCCTAATTGGTACATAATTTAACAATGTAATGCTGCAGTAAACAATGGTTATTGATGGGTTAATTAGGCTTAATAAATTCGTTTTGCAGTTTATAGGCGAAATCTGTAATTTATTTTATTATTAGTCTACGTTTAATACTTTAAATATGTGTCCGTATATCCGATATGGCACGCCAAAACTCTCACCCTGGAACTAAACATGGCCTAAGTATGTGTACTCCTACATGCATGCATGGATGCTGACTCTTACTACCTCCGTCCTAAATAAGTGCAGCCGTAGATATTCATGTCCAACGTTTGACCGTCCATCTTATTTGAAAAAAAATATGAAACAATTAAAAATATTTAGTCACACATAAAGTACTATTCATATTTTATCATCTAATAGCAACAAAAATACTAATCATAAAAATTTTCAAATAAGACGAACGGTCAAACATTGAACGTGAATAGTGTAAAACTGCACTTATTTTGGGACGGAGGGAGTAACTCCTTATTAATCCCTTTTGTTTAGGTGATCTGATGTGACGCATATTATCAACTGAATTGGCATTACGCTTAGGCCATGTTTAGTTCCTTCTAAAGTTGGAAGTTTGGGTTGAAATTGGTACGATGTGACTGAAAAGTTGTGTGTGTGTGACAGGTTGATGTGATAGAAAAAATTGGAAGTTTGGATCCAAAGTTTGGTTCTAAACATAACCTTAATTAATACTCCTACTACTTCAACATTTGAAGGTTGGTCTAGTGACAATATATATTTTTTTTCATCCATTCATCGGAGTCATTGTTGGTATTTGATACGGTTACTGATAAAATCTGCAAACGTACGGATATACCGATTTAGCATTTCCCCTACGGAGTATTCCAAGGGTATCGAATCCAAGGGAACGTGTGTGATCAGAGCTTCCTCCGATTCATCCAAGGACACCAAGCAAATAATAGGCCAGGATAGAGAGGATTTACTAGTGAGAAACAGTGTCTAGAGAAAGCTTAATTTTAATCCTAACGCAATACTTCAGGCACTGGCAACCCACTGTTCCCAGATATCGCTCTACTACGTACCCGGATAGGGAGGACTTCAGTGATCTCGAGGGCTGTCACCACCTCTATACCCACCTCAATATACTGTGGGATACGCAGCAATTACTGGATAACAATTACCTAACACCACGTCTAAACAATTACTATCTACTTTAGTGTTTATAACTCACCAAAGCAATCACTATATTTTAGTTGATTACAGTGAACAATAATCCCGTATGCTATTTAGGAACTAACCAAGAGATAATTCTCACGAGATAAATCTAAATTACTCAAGAAGAATATTATATTGAATTCAGAGTAATAAACAGAATAAAAGAAATAGGAGAAGATTACCAACAACTCCGGAATTCTTCCGACTCCTTCTACTCTACTCTCTTCCTATTCTAGTATACAATATAGTACAATAGAGCCTCTTATAATTCAACTCAAGCTTAGAAGTGTGTGTTGAAGTGAAGAGAGTGAGCTCCTTATATAGAGGTAGGTATGACGGTTGGCGAAGAGGAAATGTCCGAACTGCCCCGCAACCGTCATTGGGAGAGCATCTGGAGCGTCCACGCCAAACCCCTGGATCAACGGTGATCAGGGGGGGTTCGGCCGAACCAGGGACTGGGCCCTCCTGGCCTGGTCTTCAGTCCGTGGACTCCCTGGGCTCTCCTCTGTCTATTTCTCGGAGTTTTGGGTTGATTCACTGATGTTTTGATGAAGTTCACAACCCCTCCTTGTATGAATACATAATTCTCCTCACTTTAGTCTGATTTTCCTCCCAACTTCAGGGTTTATTATCTGCATACAAATATACACCAACACTTGTGGAATATGTAAGATTAAGCACCTATCACTATGTTGGATGTTTTATTATCTGATCTTTATGCAGATGTTGGCGGTATAGAATCGACATTTAACACCTGCCAACAAAACCCCCCACACTTAGCCCTTTGCTCGTCCCTGAGTAAAGGTTAGTGTAGAATGAATTTCTTCAAGAGATGAATCAAGCATATAAATCATTCACAACCATACCTGCACCTGTGAACTTTGTCAGTGGCTATCTTACCATCTTGAGTAATTGATAAATGGAACGATCTTGATTTCAGTCCTTCTTGCTTCTCTGTCAGACTCATGGGATTTTTATGAATTTTCGCAAACTAGCTCTGTTCCTCATATTTGACTCTCTCTTGTCTCTTAAAGATGTATATTTTCTTTTGGATCCTCACCAAGGCAAAGTGTGCCAGAATTTACCTCTATTCTAAGACTGATATGTGGAGCTTGGTAGGGATAAACTGGTGACATGCTTGCATCATATATATTGCAAAGCCAAAAATATGGACTCAAGAAGATCATCAGTCATACTCCTAGATCAAGGATCTTTATTTATGGTGGAAAATGGAAAAGTAAAATATGTTGTAGAATGATGGAATAAAGAAATGATTCTCCCTTTTCCCTACACTTTCTCTCCAAATTGGTTCTCTTGGCATGATGGTGGAGGGGGCATGGCTATATTTTCTTTGCTCAATGTTTTGAGAGCAAACTTTATTTCCTTCTTTTTTTTTCTTTTCTCTCTCTTTTTTTTCATAGCCATGCCTTTCCCCCCTTTTCTCATTCTTTTTGCCAAGAACTTTTCCAAGAGAAGAAAGCATAGTTCACTGTAGGAGTTTATTTGAATGGATATTTTTGTGGAAAGCCAACTTCTAGTGTAGAAGCTTAGCTTAATTTTATATGTGCAAATGGAAAGTGGAAACGATAATGACCCCTTGATCATGAGAGTATGAAAGATATCTAACACAAGTCACACAAATTTGACAAAGCTCAATATAATGTCAAGCAGTCATATGCATGATAAGTTTGATCATTAATGTACTTGCATATGGCCTTGGTAGGTATAAGATAAAGTCAATTGGAGGATGGAGCTTTTAAAGCAATTTTATTTTTAAAAATAAATTCCCAAGTGTCATAACAAAGTTGCAAGGATTCCTTTCATCTTAATCATCTCACATAAAGCAATTACCTAGATGTATAAGGTTCCCTAAACATGGATGGTTGTTCACAAGCACAAGTTCAGCTGAGAATAATGAATATACAAGATCAATCACACGAAGAATTTCAATAGTTGGAAATTTTATCTTTCACTTATGCTTGAACCAATTGTTTCTGAATTTGCAGCTCTAGTACTATACCATGGTGGAGATATACAGATAAAATACGTGCTCACCTGCTTACCTGTGAAGATTGAGAGGGACTGGGGCTAGCACTGGTTCGGCCGAACCTGGTGGTTCGGCCGAACCACTCTGGTGCCCAGTTCCTCTGCAATTTTCTGCAGAGTTGAGTGCTTCCAGGTGTTCAGATATTTCAACAATTTTCAGAGCATATGCACGTCAGAAGCTAGGATATCTCCGTCACACTTATTTAAAACCTGAATTTTATTAAACATAAAACAAAAAACAAACTTTGGCAAACATTGGGGTATACACCAATGTGCCACATTATTCATAGCAAGTGCTTACATGATTGGAAAAATAAAACCAAGCACCTTCTACTATTTTATTTATGGGAAAGGAAACATCTAATTAGCATAATACTTATTTTCCTTTCCCATCTCTATGAATGCACGCTTAATCTTAGCGCACAAACCGCGACTAAGGGTATCGAAATTATTTCTAATTTCAGCAAGTTCTACCCCTAGCTCCGCATTGCGATCCCTAAGCTCTATGTTCTCCTTGCGGAGTTTCTTCACTTGAGCGGCGAGCTTGTGGATCGAGGGCTCCGGCGATTTCACCTCATCCTCTTGGAATTGGCTGGGAGCCCTCACAATTGGAGGGGGCGTCAAATGACGCTTCACCTTCATAGGTGGAGGGCTACGGGATTCCACTGCCCCCTCCTTCTCCGATGCCGTCAAAGGCTGGAGTAAACCTTTCCATACCCACCGCCGGGAGTTCGCACTCCCTGAATGCGGAAATGCTCCCCTTTTGGGGTGGATGGAGTACCGGTGGGTGTGGTATACTTGTGGAGCACCTCATCCCCTGCCTTGGTGAAGAGGGTGCCCACATAGCACTCGGCGGGAGGCGGTGCGGCCTTCCCGTCATCTTGGAAAAAGCATCGTGCCTTTAACAAGCTGAGTTCTCCCGTAGTCGGCCGTCGTGCAGGCGAATCCCCTCGGATTTTTGTTCTCATAACATGCCGAGGGGAGAGCGATCGTGCTGCTGAATGGGGGGCCGATTGGGGCCGAAGGTTTCGGCCGAACCAGGGAGCTCGCGACGGGCTCCAGATTCGCAGGGGAGCCCGGCACTGCTGTGAGGGGCTGTGCCCACAGTGCATTTACCCCTTCCATGGTGTATTCTTCCACCGGGATCAATTGATTCGCCGGTGTCAGCTCTCCGGTGAGGTTGTAAGTGGAATTGGAGGAAGAGCCGATGAATGGGATTAGGGATTTGCCAGCCATTGGTGGATATGAGTGGAAATTCGAGGAATTGTGTTGAATTGGAGAGGAGAGTGTGCAAAGGTGGAGGAAAGGAGGAAGAAGGAGTGTTCTAATGTGATCCGAACGTTCTACCTCCAAACGCGCATCTAAACAGACTAGGGACGAGCGGGGGAGACTGAGGTTCAAAGTTGGGCCGATCGGGCGCCGCCCTAGTTCGGCCGAACCATCAGGTTCGGCCGAACCCTGGTGGGTCCGGCAGGCCACCAAATTTTCCTAGGCTCACTAAAACCTATTTTAAGCACAAAAATGACAACTATACAGGGTTTTAAGCATGCAATAAATGAGATCATCATGGTTCATAATCAATTAATTCAATAACATCCACTTCTACATCTAAAGTTTCATTTGGCTCAAGGAAAATCTTTAGGCGTTGACCGTTTACCTTAAATATGTTACCTGATTCGTCGCGGAGTGTGATTGCCCCGTGCGAAGAGGTGTCGATGACGTCGAACGGTCCTTCCCATTTGCTACGCAGTTTTCCGTGACCGAAAAGTTTAACCCTAGAGTTGAACATTAATACCTTGTCTCCTAGCTTGAATTTCTTGATCTTTGTTGTCACGGCCAGAAATAACCCAACAGGCGTTCCTTACGTGCGTGTATTATTCCTTGTCCCAGGAGGCAAGGTACACCAAAAGTTGATACATTTCAGAGTTTATCAAGCGGAAGCGTAAATAATTAATTTATTACATGGGCAGCGAAGGCCCAGCACACACAAAGCCAAACGGGAAACAGCGGAAGACTAGGGCGACGACCACAGGCGCTCGACGGCAGGCACGAGCTAGACACCAAAGCCTTCATCTTCCAGGAGCTCCTCTTCTGGGTTTGGGAAAAAATTGAGCAAGACTGAGTACAACCACCGTACTCAACAAGACACACCCACAAGTGCAGAATAAATGCAAGGGAGTACAAGGGAGCCATAATATAGGGGGTTAGGGTTTGCAGTAAACAGCATTAAAGACACTTAGTTGCTCAAGGCTATTTTGCAAACACGATTCTAGAGCTATACAATATTATTAATCAAGGCCGTGAACCCACACGAACCTGCCTTAACCCAAGGTCTACGATGATTCAGACCGAACTGGCAACCCGACCCTGGGTCCCAGCTCGTCCCAAGCCAACCCAGGCCAACCATTCCACATTTTAGTTGTTAAGCAGGTTTTAAGAATTTAAAACACTAACTTGGGTACATTGCTCGGCTTGCCCATGACTGAGGGCGCGGCTATTCGAATAGGTTATACTCTGATCAGAGGTGTACATCTTTACCCACAAGACACATCTTCCTCACGTGTAACCACGTGCCACGTACCACCACGGTATACGGACGGAAGACGTGACATAGTTTCCAACCCATCCTAGCCATAGACAAGAGTACCGACCCAACCCCACCTACGGCCGGAACCTCCGGGACAGGTAGGCAGGACTGAGCCCCTAGCAGCAGGACACCGGCCCTGTGCCGTGACATCTCGACTACCGGCCGCAGCTCGTGTAGCCTTCATTTGCCCTGGAGATGTCCATCGACCCCCGACTTCGTCCATCTCCATCCGTGTACTTTTGTTTATAACAAGACTGAGCCACAAACTAAGCCTTACCCACTAGACATGTGGAAGTACGGGAGTGCTTTGCAACAGAGGCCCGAAGACCGGTCCTTATATGGCCGAGGTGCTACTATCAAAACCGTGCACCCCGAGCCCAGCCTAAAACCATTTTGAGGGTTTTGAATAGAGGGGGAGGTGTGAATCCAGTTCCACAATAATCCAATCATTCCATAATGTCCAGGTGATGAGAATATTCCCAAAGTCTAGAGTTGTAAAACCACCTAATGTTGCCTAATAAATCAGCGAAGCATCTACCTAAATCCATACTAATGGTACCATGAGTAGAGTGTCCACTAGTTGGGGTTTTGTTTAATCTAGGGTGAACAAGGTAATAATATCAATAACAATAATAATAAGGTCATAACAAAGGTAAATAGGCATAGCTAAATAAAACAGTGAATACGCGGGAATTTAAATAAAGCGATAATGCAATAATTTAAATCAAAATAATTTTATAAACTGGGATTCAATATGTTCAAGGATGATGTGACTTGCCTTGCTCGCTTTCCCAAACGTCGGCTTCAACCTCCACGAAGAGCGGATCTTCCGAAGCTGCAGCGTCTACATGACCAACGGAAAAGAAAGGCTTTTACTCTAATAAACTCCATAAAACAAGCAGGAACAAAGCACAAAAATGGGTTCTTTGACTTCTTAAGGAAAAATTAGAGACTTGAACGGTCCAATTCCGAGTTCAAATGGCCAAGTTGTAGCCATTTGAAGTTTATATGCTCTTTAAATGAATATTTGCGAATTTCTTCATTTAAATTTTAATTTAAAAACGATTTATTGCGTCAGCCGAGAGGGAGGGGCGCGCGGACCGGGTCCACGGGAGTAGGGCCCACGTGGCAGCCTCACAGTCCACGGTGGACCGGGTGCACCCGGGCTCACACCGGCCGGCGCCGTGGGCCCCACGCGTCAGCCGTACCCGAGGGCGTGGGTGGCTGACGGCCGGGCCCCACGTGGCAGCCGCTCGGCGCGCCCGAAGGCGGCCACGTCGGCGCGGCCGGCAGGAGGCGGCGCGCCCGCGCCCCGATGGTCGCCGCCGGCGACCACCAACGCGGCGGAGCGGCGGCCGAGAGAGGGGAGGGAAGGGGGAAAGGAAGCGGCGGTCCACGGCTCACCCCGAGGCGACGGCGGCGATGGAGGAGGCGGCCGGAGCGGAGGGAGGCGGTGGCGCGGTTCGGGTCGACGGGGACGGCGGCGCTCCGGCGGTCGGCGACCGAAGCGAAGGGGTGGACGAGGTCGGCGAGGATGCGGCGAAGCCGAAGGAGGCGGCGCCGAGGCGGGAGACGGTCCGGGGCGACGACGGCGGCGGACCGGAGCTCGGCGGCGGCGGCGGAGAGAGAGGGCGACGGCGCGAGCTCGAATCCGGCGAGGAGGAAGGGCGGTGAGAGGCGGAACCGGACGGAGGAGGCGCGGGGAGGGTTTAAATAGGGTTGGAAGGGGGAGAGAGCGGCCGGGGAGGGAGGAATCCGGCGCGGGAGGTCCGGCCGCCATCAATGGCGCCAGCGAGATTTGCGGGGGCAAATCCGCCCATTTGAACGCGAGAGAGAGAGGGAAAGATGGGGGGAAAGGGAGAGGGAATCACGGGGAGTGATTCCCCCCTATTAATTTCACGCGGGGACGACGGGAGGCGGCGGGATTCGCGGCGGCGGCGGCGCTAGGGCGCGGGGGGAGGCGGAGGGAGCGGCGGGAGGAAGGGGATGACGGGTGGGCCCCACCCGTCAGCAAGGGTGGCGGGCGGGCCCGCCCGTCAGCGGCGCGCGCGCGGGGAGAGGCCGAGTGGGCCGCGGGGGAGAGGAGAGAGAGAGAGGGGGGAGGAGAGTTGGGCCGGGCCGGCCCAAGGGAGGAGAGGGGGACTTTTAGGGTTTTTCTTTTTTTTTTATAAAACCTTTTTAACTTTGTTTATTTCTTAATAATTATTATTTGTGCTCTGTAAATTCCACTAAAATTTATTTACACATTTCAGGCTTTTAGGAAATATACAAAAATCCTCCAAGCCTTATTTGACTTTTACTTTGCACATTTTAATTGTTGGAGGCTTTCACACGGATTTTAATTATTCTAGGCATAAATTAAAGGATACATTTTAGGGTCGTTTTGGGACGCGACATTTATCCTTTCGTCATGCCAGCGCTTCGTCCTTTCTTTGTATATCTTTGCGTTGTGGTAAGCCTTTTCTCTCCATTCCTCAAGTTCAGCAATCTGCATTTTTCTCCATTCTCCAGCTCCCTCAAAATCCATGTTCCAATTCCTGATGGCCCAGTATGCTCTGTCCCGTAAACTATCTGATATGGGGACATCCCAAGGGGTGTCTTGTACGCTGTCCGGTATGCCCATAGTGCGTCCGGCAATCTATCCTTCCATCCTGTTCCCATTTTATTGATCATTTTTTGCAGAATATTCTTGATTTGTTTGTTTGACGTTTCTGCTTGTCCACTGCTCTGTGGATGGTAAGGAGTGGCCACATTGTGTTTGGCTCCCATTTCTCTTAGGAGGTCTCGGAAGGTTTTGTCAATGAAGTGAGAACCTCCGTCACTTATGACCATTCTGGGGGTACCAAATCTTGGGAAGATGATTTCTATGAACATCTTCTTGGCATGCCTCGCATCCGCGGTGCTGCACAGCATAGCTTCAACCCACTTAGAGACATAGTCGACTGCCACCATAATGTACTCGCAGTTGCGAGACTTAGGGAAAGGTCCCATGAAGTCTATACCCCAAACATCGAATATCTCGACTTGCAAATTGTATGTGAGGGGCATTGCATCGCGAGCAGTGATTCCTCCTTGCCTCTGGTAGCTGGTGCACCTTCTGACGAATTCTTTTGAGTCTTCTTACATTGTTGGCCAGAAGAAACCACTTTGCCAAATCTTGGCCTGGGTGCGGAATGCACCGTAATGACCACCATAAGGTGAGGCATGGCATCATTTTATGATCTTCAGTCCTTCTTCAGTTGGCACACATATTCGTAGTAGGCCATCGGAGCGGATCCGATATAGATATGGCTCATCCCATATGTGACGGCGACTTTCATACTTCAGTTTTCATTGATTTTCCCCTGGTGGTATGTACTTGGATACCATGTAGTTCACTATGTTGGCATACCACGGGTTGGAGTCGCAAACCGTCATCAGCATATCATCTCTTAAGAAATCATTGATCGGCTATTCCTGCATGTTAGTGATCTGCAGCCTAGACAAATGATCTGCTACGGAATTTTCTACTCCCTTTTTATCTTTAATTTCTAAGTCAAATTCTTGGAGCAGCAAAATCCATCTTAAGAGACAAGGTTTAGCATCTTTCTTAGTGAGCAGGTATTTTAAAGCAGCATGATCAGTATAAATTATCACCTTGGCTCCTACTAAGTAAGATCTAAACTTATCGATAGCAAAAACAACCGCGAGCAGCTCTTTTTCAGTAGTTGCATAATTCAACTGGGCTCCGGTTAGAGTTTTGCTAGCGTAACAGATTGCATGATGTATCTTTGGTTTGGCCCAAGACCGCACCAACAGCGAAGTCACTTGCATCACACATAATTTCGAAGGGCAGATGCCAATCAGGAGGTTGAATGATTGGAGCGGAGACGAGTGCCTTTTTGAGAACTTCAAAAGATTTCAGGCACGCGTCATCGAACTCAAAGGGCGCATCCTTGGCTAGCAGATTGGTCAGGGGTCTGGCGGTTGTAGAGAAGTCCTCGATGAACCTTCTATAAAAGCCGGCATGACCCAAGAAGCTGCGGATTCCTTTGATGTTCAGAGGCGGAGGAAGTTGATCTATAACATCGATTTTAGCACGATCAACTTCGATTCCTCGTTCGGACACTCGATGCCCAAGAACTATCCCTTCACGGACCATAAAATGGCACTTTTCCCAATTAAGCACCAGGTCCTTTTCTTGGCATCGTTGTAAGACTTTGTCTAGATTCTGCAGACAATGACCGAAAGTCTTTCCATAAACTGAGAAGTCATCCATGAAGACTTCCATGATATCTTCGATCATGTTCGAGAAAATAGACATCATACACCTTTGGAAAGATGCAGGAGCGTTGCACAGTCCGAAGGACATCCTACGATACGCATAGGTGCCATATGGACATGTGAACATAGTCTTACTCTGGTCCTCCGGATGGATGGGAATTTGATGGTATCCAAAATACCCATTAAGGAAACAGAAGAAGGAATGATTTGCCAACCGTTGCAACATTTCATCAATGAAGGGTAGCGGGAAATGATCCTTTTTCGTACCCTTGTTGAGTTTCCTGTAATCGATACACATCCTCCATCCGGTTACGGTTCGTTGCAGAATTAGTTCATTTTGAGTATTTGCAACGACCGTCATTCCTCCCTTCTTTGGCACAACCTGGACTGGGCTAACCCACTCACTATATGGTACGGGATAGATAATCCCGGCATGCAGGAGTTTCAAGACCTCTTTCTTTTACAACCTCTCGCATTGCATTATTGAGCCATCGTTGAGGTTCCCTAGAGGGAGTACTCTCGGGGTCAATAGGAATACGATGGGTGCAAAGCGCGGGATTAATCCCCCTAAGGTCCTGAAGCGAGTAGCCAAGAACAGAACGATGCTTCTCTAACACGGTGAGAAGACATTGAGTCTCGTCTTCAGAGAGCTTATCACTGATTATGACAGGGGCTTCTCTGTCATTGTGTAGGAAGGCATATCGTAAGCCTGGAGGTAAAGGTTTAAGCTCAAGCGGAGGTCGAGGTGGCAGTTCCATGATTGGCAGGTCGAGAGTCTCACCGGGATCTGCTTCTTCCTTGATGAAGTCGGGGACCTCATTTTCCAGAAGGGCCTCAGGAGACTCATGAGGAGGAACTGCAGTAACCTCTTCCGCTGACTCAATTTCTGGGAGAGGGTCGGTCAAGGTGATCCTTGCCCGCGAAAATGGAATTGAGAATTCATTCTCTCCCAGTGTTATTTTGAGGCTACCTAATCGGGGTGTGTTGATGAGAAGTTGCTCAATAGGCAGTCCGATTAGGATATCAAAGTCTTGGATTTCAAAGACGTGGAAATCCAAGATCGCCTCCCTGTCTTCAAAGCAGACAGGCACATCTTGTACAATCCCAAATCCTTCGATGATATTTCCATTCGGATGCTTGAAGAATTTGTTTGTCGGGGTCACTTCCTTATCACTTAAATAAGCGAATGCAAAAAACTCAGAGACAAGGTTGGCCCCGATAGTTGGACTGTAGAGAATACCGACATCATTCCCTTTTAGATGACAAGGGATGATTCGGGGAGCGGTATTTATCCAAATTACTTTGAATGAAAGCTCTGCCTTCCTTAGCCATTCATTGCTCATTATGGATGTCAATTCCCGGACAATTTCTCGTAGGAACCCGAGTTCCATAGGATCGGGAGGTGACAAAGGAACGGGCGGTTTCCTCTTGCTAAAATAGTTCAGGGTATTGTCGTAGTCTTCGTCAAAATCGTCCCTGAACATAATTGCGGCATAATCCGGAGTCTGAATTTCTTCATTCTCGACGAACGGCTGCTCAGGAACCTTCTCATCAATCGAGCTAGCAGAAGTGGATGGTTCAGCAAGTGGCTCGATTGTTAGAGATTCCTCTATCTTGGACACGGATGCCTCCGGCTGGGGTTCATTGGACTGCGTCATGAAGGAAGTGTTTTCTAGAATGCGATCCAAAATCGTTTTTCCTTCTGACGGCGTTTTGTGCATGAATGATCCTCCAGCGGTTATGTCCAGATAGAATGCAGACTCCTTATCCAAACCCGTATGGAAATGTTGGAGAAGCACATACTCGGGTAAGGACAGGGTTGGTCCGGACTGCACTAAATTAGTGAATCTGGACCAAGCTGCACCAATTGATTCGTTTTTGATCTGCTTGAAACTGAGAATTTCTACTCAAAGGGCAGTAATACGGGTAACTGGGAAGAAGGCAAGACAGAATCTGTCTCGCAGCTTTTCCCAGCTACCGTTTACACATCCAACGGTAGAGGTGTACCATTGCTTTGCTCTCTCTTGAAGAGAGTACGGGAACAATTTCCACCGCCCAGTTTCTTGTCTCATGCTACGAATCTTAAGGCATGAGCAGACTTGTTCAAAGTCTCGCAGATGATGGTAGGGATTTTCTAGATCAAAGCTAGAAAAAGGATTTTCCCTAACCATACTAATTAGCTCGAGACGAATTTCATAGCCAGTTGTATAAATGGGCTCCGATGAAGGAGGTGGCTCATAGAATTCGCCCCGAGGAGCAGACTGCTCAAACAGAGGTTGCTCCATGGTCGAGAAGAGTTGACAAGAATACTTCTCTAGGATAGCAGGGGTGAAGGTTGAATAAACAAATGAAAAAGGATACGAGGATAAACTGGGTTTAGAAATGATCAGCAACTGTTCCCCGGCAACAGCACCAAAAATGCTTGTTGGTATCTGATATGGTTACAGGTAAAATCCGCAAGCGCACGGATATACCGATGTAGCACTTCCCCTACGGAGTATTTCAAGGGTATCAAATCCAATGGAACGTGTGTGATCAGAGCTTCCTCCGGTTCATCCAAGGACACCAAGCAAATGATAGGCCAGGATAGAGAGGATTTACTAGTGAGAAACAGTGCCTCGAAAGCTTAATTTTAATCCTAACGCAACACTTCAGGCACTGGCAACCCGCTGTTCCCAGATGTCGCTCTACTACGTACCCGGACAGGGAAGACTTCAGTGATCTCGAGGGCTGTCACCACCTCTACACCCACCTCAACGTACTGTGGGATACGCAGCAATTACTATGTTGAGATTAATATGTGAGATTAAGCACCTATCACTATGTTGGATGTTTTATTATCTGATTTTTATGCAGGTGTTGGCGGTATAGAATCAACATTTAACATCTACCAACAGTAATATAGTGTACACGTAAGATCAGCCTCTGCCCTCTTGTGTGGCCGGTGTAATAAACTTTGCTCACTCCGGATCCGGTAATTTAGTTTGTAACTGTTCAAATGATTATAGTGTTAGTAGCATATGTGGAGTATTATAAGTAGTCTCATCAATCTATAGTCTTATAGTGACCATAAAAGGGCAACATCTTTCTCTCTTTAAATCGATTTAATGTCGTATGTGTGTTTTTTTTTTTAAAAAAAGCGAGAGGTTCATTTTCCCATCCATCCATACCTATATATATACTCCCTCCATTCTGAATTATAAGTCGTGTAACTTTTTTTCTAGTTAAACTTTATTAAATTTGACCAAGTTTATAGAAGAATTTAGTAACATCTAAAATATTAATTTAGTTTCACTAAATCTAACATTGAATATATTTTAATAATATGTTTAATACTACTATATTTTTCTATAAATTTGGTCATAGTTAAAGAAGTTTGACTAAAAAAAGTCAAATGACTTATAATATGAAACGGATGGAGTATCTATCTACCTATCTATCTATCTATCTATTACTTTATCTGTTAAAAAAAATTCAAATCCTAGCAAGGAATCTAGATATGTGTTTGTCTAAATTCATAGTCGTATTTGATTCTTTATAGTAAGGAGTGTGTACGTCGATAGGACAGATAATAAAGATATCATCATGTTCGCTTAAGAAGCTTGGTTTCATTGAAGAAAGAGAAAGATTCACGATATTAATTTACAAACATTTGCAAAGTTTTTGGCTATCATTTAAAATCACACATGGCTAAGGCTATAACTTTTGGTGCCATGCAATGTGCAAATTTAGTTCATTTTAACGATAATTTAGTTGTTATATGTGGTTTTACTTTAGTTTTATCTAAGTTTAATTTTTTTCATGTAACTTTGTATTTTTTTTACAAGTTTATTTCATGCAATTTTATACATTCTTGTATATTAGAATAGTTTATTGTCCAGTTGTTGGATATGATGTGATAAGTAATAAGTTAATAGGTCAGTTATGAGAATCATTAAATTATCATCTAAGGGATGGAAAAAATTAAAATTTCATCGTAGGCCTAGGTTACAAGAACAAATTTAATTAATTGACATAAATGTACACAATCATTCCTAGAATTGTAGATAAAAAAATTTAAGACATATTGCATAAAAATTCGTGCAATTTTATATACATCCTTAAAGGAAAAGATAGTGGTGGTGATAGTAGATTTGTCACTCTACATACTCCAATTGTAAATTTTATAAATTATCCCTGAACTTTTAAAATATGAAAACACAGTCAACTCTAAATGGATAACTACATATAAAACACAATAAAATCTAAATTGGTACACATTTCATGAAAAATATATTATTTATTTATTTATTTTGTGAGGATATTTTTATTTATTTTAGAAAGTATTATAATATATTTTCTTTTATCCGTAGCAAAGCATAGGCATTCAGCTAGTATCTATGAAAATAGAATATGAAATTTGTATATAAAATCAAATTCTCTTTTTAGGATCTACTGCATACAACTTATATATTTTATGTACACATACACTAAGATTTGTATAAGAAATCCAATTGTACCTTAAAAAATTAGTTCACTATGGAATCACGTGGGAAAACCCTTTAGTTTATTTTAGGCATATATTACTCTTTAGAAAATACAGGGAGGTATCATATTTTATCTTTAATGGTACTTAAAATCTTTAATATAAAGTTTTGATGCCTATAGGTACATATATATAAGTACCGTACAATTTCTCATTTTTTAATTTTATGTAATAGACATACTTATAGATTTCGGAACTCAAAATCTAGTCTTACAACGCAACACCATTGAAAACATTACTCTACAGAAAATATACTACCGTACTAGTCTATCAAGCAAATAGGAACCACATATGCTTTAAATAAAATTTCCTCTTAAACTACTCATCTAGTCTACGATCCGATTACATCATTGTGTTCGTAACAATTAAATCTTTACAACAAGATCTCACATGATTATATTATGATACAAATTACTTTTATAATATATCTAAATTACTTTTAGATTTCACTAAATTACTTCTTAGACATATAAAAGTAAATTCAATAAAGTCTAAAAGTAATTTACATATATTATGAAAGTAACTTAAAACAAAAGGAAAGTAACTTTATCATGATATTAGAAGTAAATTCGTTGTAGGGATAAAAATATGACTCTATCTAGAAATTAAATTTAATCAGCACAAGTAAGTTTAATAATTTTTAAAAGTAACTTCAATGTTAATTGGAAGTAACTTTGCATGGTTCAGAAGTAACTTTCTTTAAATCTATTGTAAGCATTGATTTCACTTTTGTTTTTCATGTAGTATGAGAATAGAAGATAAAACCTTTGATGGATTGAAAATAACATTGATGAAGTAACTAAAGTAACTAATAAGAATTAATCATGTATAAGATGTAAAAGTTACTTCCTAACATGTAATAAATTACTTTTAAATTAATAAAATATTTAAATATATTTAATATGGATCTCGTTTTATCACATATATTGAGTGGAGTACAATGATGCAAATAGATCTTAAAACCAATATGTGATTTAAAAGATATAATTTATTAAAAAGATTAAAAAAAAGACACACACTATTGTATTTTTTAAGTTAAAGGGGGATTTACATTGTATGGAGTGGTCGCTGGATAACGCAAACAAGCGACCGGTAGCTGTCTAGTCAAGTCCATTTCGGAATGCTTGGTTTACTTCCAATGCGTGGACGAAGCTTCGCTCTACCATCCCCTAAAAGAACTAAACGACTCACTCGATTGCGACGACGTTAGGTCAAATACTCAAATTGGCAAGCATGCAGCGGTAGCTGCATCCGAGTCATAGTTCTAGCTAGCTAGAACATCTATCCAAAACGACACAGTGCACGCAAAGCCTACATCCCCGGAAAAAAATAGAAAAAAAAAGATCCACAGAACAACAAAAAGGCCGTGACTTTCACCCAAATCATTAACCTACATCATATATATTCGCCAGGCCAGCCGGCAACAAACTAAATGGCTGCATGCACACAAAATAATCCTCCTCGTTGTCGACCCGAGAGGCGTTTCAGAGTGTCCGGGCATCTGCTCCTCTCGACACACGTCCCTGATAAATACAAGATTAGCGCACTAAACTCTGCCATCTCAGCTCCAATTATATAATTGCCTCAGTATCTCTTCCTCCCATATCTAGCACCTCCCCTATCTTGTAAGTAATAATAATAATATAATTATTAGGTGCAAACCCAACATCATCTTAGCTAGCTAGTCTAGAGAGAGAGAGAGAGAGGAGTCAACAATAATGGGTTGTATATAAATTAGTTTAGGGGAAAGAATGAGATCGGGGAAGATACGGCTGCCTACGGGAGCTCCCACATCTGATGGGGATAAAGCCACGCGAAAACCATATGTTTATGCGTCAATTTGCAGCTAGCAGCTGCGTTGCTTTGCTGCTACCTGTCTCGCTCGCTTTCGGCTTTTGGTTCGCTCGATCTTGTCGTAGATGGCTGGGGGAGGCAGGAAGGCATGGCCAATCTTTCTCTCTCGGTTTAAATTAATTGTTTAATTTTTGTATGACCAAATCGAGAGGCATAATATTTATAGGGGTGAAGATACGTGTATGTACGTATTGTGCGTGTCTGTATTTATATTGTGTATTTTTAAATAAAAAGAATCTCTCGGTTAATGGGGTAGCTAGCTTATTAGCTAGGGTGTCTAACTAAACAATTCAGCTTTTCGGCTAATGGTCCTTTTACCGACACGTCACTCTTGTATATATGTTGGGTCGTAACCACGTTAGATCTTCACGGTCAGCGTCGTCCTCCTTTCTGGGGCCTGGACGTCGATCCTTCATGGTTAATTATTTATTAAATAAAAGCTTTTTAGTACAACCTTAATTTTGTTGACGAAGGATGCACATGGACGAAGAGATCGTACGTGTGTTGTCATTAAGGATTATAGTTGTAGATGTCTCTCCTAACTGTCTATAATTATATAACTATTACAGTATATTGTGTATGAACTTAATTGCCGGTGACTCGATCACTGTTTCAAATACTAGAATTTAACTAACACGGTGTCGCATGGAAGGATAAGAAGGATGGGAACCAACTAGGCATGCCAGCTTAATTTAGCTCTAACAGGCACGATAAGTGGAGAGTTGTGGTCAGGCCAGCATATAGTGCGTGTGAGAGAAATTAAACAACGAGGGTGTCCTTTTCAAAGAGAGAATTTGAAGGATATTAATCCTTTGGATTTTTTTTCCTATTTATATGATCATAAAAAATCATATGGATTTTGCTTCTTCCTATATATGCTCCAATTCCAAAGGAAAATAAACATGACGTGTGACATCATATTTCTACAGTTTTCCTATATATGCATCGTATTTTTGTTTTAATTTGAGAAGTCATTTCTCTCTCTAGTATTTCTCTCCACAAAATTACTTCCACCAAAATTAATTTCTTTTGTTCCCTACAAGCCATCCAAATTCTGAAACTGTGGGAATATGAAGCACGTGACATCATGTTTCTATGGTTTTCGTGTTCTTGCGTTTCAAAATCTTGTATTCCAAAGGAACCCTCAAAGGAGAAGAAGATTACGAGACGGTTCGCACCATGAGTAGTCACATTGTTTGACATTTATAAAAAAAAAGTCCATTTACTCCCTCGAAGTATTTCAATGGACCATTTAACCTCTAAACTATTTCAGTGGGGATGCATGGGGATTTTTACAATTAATTGGAGCATGGGGATTTTTACAATTAATTGGAGGAGGGGACGCATGGGGAATTGGGGAGGCAGATCGACGTGGTGACGGTGTTAGGATTAGGCCCGACAAACCGGTGCGCACACCCTTCTGCGTGAAAAAAAAATAAGACCTAAAAATTAGCAAAAAAGAAACGGATAAAAAAAAGGAAAAAAGACTTAAAAAAGAAGCGGACGGAAAAAAGGAAAAAAAAAAAACTAAAAGCCTGGAAAAAAATAAAAATGGAAAAAAAAGACCGAAGAAAAATAACAGCGAAAAAAAGGAAACGGACGAAAAGGAAAAACCAGAAGCCTTACTTATTTTTTTAATAGGTATAGATAAATCAACATGCATTATTGGTACATACAAAATATACGAGGGTAAAATTATTTTTTTTACACATCTATTAACGATAGATTGACACAGAAAGACGGATAACTAGCAGAGAGGGTTAATAAATGATAAAAAGTTAAGAATGAAGGGTGTAAGAAAGGGAGCCGATTTTAGAAAGACAAACAAAAGATAGTACCTAGAGATCAAAAAAAGAAAACAAAAGATAGTACCTAAATTTTCCACGCATGGATAAAATTCTTTATATTTTGAGATAGGTGTAGTACATATTTAGAGGGCAAATAAAGAATTTTCTCTATTATATCCTATAGAAAATGTTGACTTGAGGTTAAGGTCAAGTGAATTATACAAAGTAAACTCATAGCAGTTCAATGTCTGAGCTCTTAAAAGTACTTGCACAGTTATGAATACTTTGACAGCTACACCCTAGATTGGTCAATCACTAGTAGTCATACCTTCCAAGCAATATACTCTTTATGCTTTAAATATACGATGATGATATAGTAAAGGTATTTTGATAATTACTGTAATGCACCTCTTTATGCTGCACAGACTTTTTATTCTTGACAAAAGCTTGGTATAATATAAAGTCAAAACCGATAAATATTATCACACCAATTTATGCTAAATAAACCTTTTATTCTAATCAAAACTAGTACTCTGTCGAGGCGTGATCCTCTCTAGCGGAAGATCGTGAGATCCCCTTTTTTGGTTCGGCCGGGGGCAGCGGGTGAGATCTGAGGTTTTCGAGACAAAAGAGACACAAGAGAATTATACAGGTTCGGGCCGCTATGAAGCGTAATACCCTACTCCTGTGTGTATGATGACTCTTCTGTGCTTGCAAAGCCTCTGAATCTTCGATGTACAAGCTAGGGTTAGGGAAGCCTTGGCTCGGGGATCCAGAGTTCGATCCCTCTTCCCGCTAGGTATGGTCCTCCTTTTATACTCTAAGGGGATACCACATGTGCTGCGAGTGCTACCTAGAGAGAAGGGAAAATATTCTCTATATTTGTCGGAGGGTGATCTCCTCCACCAGGGAACCGTGAGGCCCCCCTTTTTTGGTTTGGCCGGGGGCAGCGGATGAGATCCGAGGTTTTCAAGACAAAAGAGACACAAGGGATTTATACAGGTTCGGGCCGCTATGAAGCGTAATACCCTACTCCTGTGTGTATGATAATTCTTCTGTGCTTGCAAAGCCTCTGAATCTCCGATGTACAAGGTAAGGTTAGAGAAGCCTTGGCTCGGGGATCCAAAGTTCGATCCCCCTTCCCGCTAGGTATGGTCCTCCTTTTATACTCTAAGGGGATACCACATGTGCTGCGAGTGCTACCTAGGGAGAAGGGAAAATATTCTCTATATTAATTACATGTCTTGTACCTTAGCTTGGAAGCCGCATACACGTCGTCTCGGTCGTGGGGCCTACCACACCATGCCGCCTGACACGGGGGGCGCCCATGTCATTCACTATTTAATGGGTGAAGACTTCCGGGTTCTCGTTCGCATCAGGAAACGGGAACCCGGGTCAGTTCAGAGTGGTTGAACCAGCTCTGACCGGGGAAAGAGGCTGTGAAGCCCTTCATTATTATGATGGGATGGGACGGAGCACGCTGCACGCCGCCCGACAAACTGACAGGGCGAGGGTACACAGCCGCCGTCCCATCGGTCATTCGACCGGTCACGGACCTGTCACAGATCGGTCACAGATCGGTTGAGTACACTGCACGCCACATTAAATGTGGCGTGGCGTAACCGCTCAGGTCGCCATAAAAGTGGGTAGGTGAGCGCCTGGAGGCGGCCATCTAACCCATCGCACGTGGCGACCTAGAGAGGTGGTCGAGGGAGCCCGACCCCTAGTCAAAGGAGGGGGCGGCCGCCGCCCTACCTCGGGCCCGATCCCCCCTCGGGGGAGGGCCACGTGGCGCCTGGAGCAGCCTCCTCCCTCTAGTCTCGGCCAGGGAGTGGCCGCCGCCCTACCTCGGGCTCGACCCCTCTCGGGGGAGGGCCACGTGGCATTGGGGGGCAACCTCCTCCGTCAAATCTCTGGGAGGGAGTGGCCGCCACCCCACCTCGGGCCTCACTCCCCTTGGGAGAGGGCCATGTGGCATTGGGGGGCAGCCTCCTCCCTCTAAATATGATACCCCCGGGGCCATATCACCGACAATATTAATTACATGTCTTGTGCCTTAGCTTGGAAGCCGCATACACGTCGTCTTGGTCATGGGGCCTACCACACCATGCCGCCTGACACGGGAGGCGCCCATGTCATTCACCATTTAATGGGCGATGACTTCCGGGTTCTCGTTCGCACCAGGAAACGGGAACCCGGGTCAGTTCAGAGTGGTTGGACCAGCTCTGACCGGGGTAAGAGGCTGTGAAGCCCCTCATTATTATGATGGGATGGGATGGAGCACGCCGCACGCCGCCTGACAAACTGACAGGGTGAGGGTACACAGCCGTCGTCCCATCGGTCATTCGACCGGTCACGGACTTGTCACAGATCGGTTGAGTGCACTGCACGCTACATTAAATGCGGTGTGGCGTAACCGCTCATGTCGCTATAAAAGCGGGTAGGTGAGCGCCTGGAGGCGGCCATCTAACCCATCGCACGTGGCGACCTAGAGAGGTGGTCGAGGGAGCCCGACCCCTAGTCACAGGAGGGGGTGGCCGCCGCCCTACCTCGGGCCCAATCCCCCCTCAGGGGAGGGCCACGTGGCGCCTGGGGCAGCCTCCTCCCTCTAGTCTCGGCCAGGGAGTGGCCGCCGCCCTACCTCGGGCCCGACCCCTCTCGGGGGAGGGCCACGTGGCATTGGGGGGTAGCCTCCTCCGTCCAATCTCTGGGAGGGAGTGGCCACCACCCCACCTCGGGCCTGACTCCCCTCGGGGGAGGGCCACGTGGCATTGGGGCGCAGCCTCCTCCGTCCAATCTCTGGGAGGTAGTGGCCGCCACCCCACCTCGGGCCTCACTCCCCTCGTGGGAGGGCCACGTGGAATTAGGGGGCAGCCTCCTCCGACTAGTCTTTGGGAAGGAGTGGCCGCCACCCCACCTCGGGCCTCACTCCCCTCGGGGGAGGGCCACGTGGCATTGGGGGGCAGCCTCCTTCCTCTAAACATGATACCCCCGGGCCCATATCACCGACAGTAGCCCCCGGCGTTAGCCCTGACCAAAACCTTTCCCAGGTAGTAAGGGTTGACGCCAATCTGCTAGTCAGTTGACATGTGGGCCCGATCTTCTATCCTATCATTTTGAGAGTTGGGCGGTAGGAGTTTAGTCACGTTCATACGTCGCCTTAACTTCCCACTTTCCTCCCGGTTTTCGAGGCGCTGTGGGCTCGGGAGTTTAGCCCGTACCTTAGGCCGTGAACTTATTTCATGTATATACTCAGCAAACGTTATTAGATTCTCTCGGGCCCGTGACCTTACACCGTGTACCTCGCTTGCCCCTGCCTTTTGTTAACCTCTGTTCGTGTTCTACTTCATCTATTCAAACGATTATTTTCACGTGAGTGTGAGGACTGATCCGAGCTGGGCGCCGTAGCTGGGCGCCGTAGCCAGCCAGCGGGGCCAGAGCCAGCTGCTACGGAAGAGCCAGCACAGGGGGCCCTGGGCGTCGACGGCGTCCAGAACTCAATGTAGGGCTAGGATAGAGCTAGGAATCGTAGCCCCCACGCTTTTAGCAAAGAATCGTTTGAATGGATGAAGCGAATACAAACTTTTTGTTACCAAGGGAGGCAAGGCAGCGCACGACACTTGGGTACCACGGGACCGCGACGAAGAGATGGGCGAGAGATAAATATAAGCAAAAATAATTCTATGCAAACGATTATCTTCGCGCGAGTGCGAGGACTAAATTTTCCATAGCCAACAATCTTCACCCACGATCAAACCAAGCTGGGCGCTGTAGCCAGCCGGCGGGGCCAAAGCCAGCCGCTACGGAAGAGCCAGCACAGGGGGCCCCGAGCGTCGACGGCGCCCAGAGCTCGACTCAGGGCTAGGATAGAGCTAGGAATCGTAGCCCCCACACTTATAGCAAAGAATCACTTGTATGAATGAAGCAAACACAAACCTTGCTTGCATGTCGCGACCTTTCAAACCTTTAGCTCGAAGAGGGCCTCCCACCATGGGTTCTTGAAGCTTGAAAGGACGATTAGTTGAGCCAGGCCGGGCACCGTAGCTAGCCGGCGGGACCAAAGCTAGCCGCTACGGAAGAGCCAGCAGAGGGGGTCCCGGGCTTCGACGGCACCCGGAGCTCAACTGCAAGAGCCCTCCCAGAAGTAGACCGAGGCGGGTGGCAGGTTCATGAGTGATCCCCGCGCTTAGCCCTAGAGGGCCATGAGGAAGAAATTCGCCTTGACCCGGTCGTCACCCCACGCCACCTCTATGATCGTCGTGTGGATCTGGAGGGACTCGGAGGGGTTGACGCTACCGTTGAACCTTTCGGTGAGGCTAGGCCGAAACTTTGGGGGTCATCGGACATTCCGAAGACTCGCCATAAAGACCTGGCCGCCAGCCTTACCCGGTGAAGAGGCGGGGGGGGTGGCGCGGCACTCCTGAGGAGGCTGCCCCTTCCCCCGTATTGGCGGCGCGACGCTTATCACGCCGGCGCTCGAAAGAACCTCAAAAATCATGAACGCGCCCCCTACCTGGCGCGCCAACTGTCGAGGCGTGATCCTCTCTAGCGGGAGATCGTGAGATCCCCCTTTTTTGGTTCGGCCGGGGGCAGCGGGTGAGATCCGAGGTTTTCGAGACACAAGAGATTTATACAGGTTCGGGCCGCTATGAAGCGTAATACCCTACTCCTGTGTGTATAATGATTCTTCTGTGCTTGCAAAGACTCTGAATCTCCGATGTACAAGCTAGGGTTAGAGAAGCTTTGGCTCGGGGTTCCAGAGTTTGATCCCCCTTCCCGCTAGGTATGGTCCTCCTTTTATACTCTAAGGGGATACCACATGTGCTGCGAGTGCTACATATGGAGAAGGGAAAATATTATCTATATTAATTACATGTCTTGTGCCTTAGCTTGGAAGCCGCATATATGTCGTCTCGGTCGTGGGGCCTACCACACCATGCCGTCTGACACGGGGGGCGCCCATGTCATTCACCATTTAATGGGTGAAGACTTCCGGGTTCTCGTTCGCACCAGGAAACGGGAACCCGGGTCAGTTCAGAATGATTGGACCAGCTCTGACCTGGTAAGAGGCTGTGAAGCCCCTCATTATTATGATGGGATGGGACGGAGCACGCCGCACGCCGCTTGACAAACTGACAGGGCGAGGGTACACAACCGCCGTCCCATCGGTCATTCGACTGATCACGGACCTGTCACAGACGGTTGAGTGCACTACACGCTACATTAAATGCGGCGTGGTGCAACCGCTCAGGTCGCTATAAAAGCGGGTAGGTGAGCGCCTAGAGGCGGCCATCTAACCCATCGCACGTGGCGACCTAGAGAGGTGGTCGAGGGAGCCCGACCCTAGTCATAGGAGGGGGCGGCCGCCTCCCAACCTCGGGCCCGACCCCTCTCGGGGGAGGGCCACGTGGCATTGGGGGACAGCCTCCTCCGTCCAATCTCTAGGAGGGAGTGGCCGCCACCCCACCTCGGGCCTGACTCCCCTCGAGGGAGGGCCACGTGGCATTGGGGGGCAGCCTCCTCCGATTAGTCTTTGGGAAGGAGTGGCCGCCACCCCACCTCGGGCCTCACTCCCTCGGGGGAGGGCCATGTGGCATTGGGGGGCAGCCTCCTCCTTCTAAACATGATACCCCGGGCCTATATCACCAACATACTCCATCCGTTTCATATTATAAGTCGTTTGACTTTTTTTCTAGTCAAACTTTGTTAAGCTTGGCTAAATTTATAGAAAAATTTAGCAACATATAAAATATCAAATTAGTTTCATTAAATCTAGCATCGATTATATTTTGATAATATGTTTGTATTGTGTTGAAAATATTACTGTATTTTTCTATAAATTTAGTCAAACTGGAAGAAGTTTTTTTTTTTTTTGCAGGGAACTGGAAGAAGTTTGATAAGGAAAAAAAATAAACGACTTATAATATGAAACGGAAAAAGTATAATATAAAGTCAAAATCGATAAGTACCTGTAAAAACAATTGGATTGAGTAACAAAGTTTTCACTACAAAAGTAAACATGTGCTCGCTACTTTCTCTCATCTCATGGAACTGTCTCAAAAAGTTTCCCTGCTGAATTTAGCCATGGGATTTCTATGGACGCCCTTCCTCCTCTCGCTTGGCTCTCACACCTCATCCTCCTCCACGCCCAAGAAACCCTCCCTGATTGGTCGCACGCACAACGCATGGCTCCCAATTATTGGACCTCGACCGCTCCTAAATCCCCTGCCCTACAAAACAGTTAGCCGAAACAAGAGGTAATGGATGCAAACCAGCTAAAAACAGCAAAAAAAAATAAATCTTTTTTTCGAAAATTACCTTTAACCTTCCATCCATCACAAAAAAACCTTAAAATCTTTTTTTTAAAAAAAAGAAATAAAAAGAAATCCAAGGAGATGGCCAAATTCGGGCCATAAATAGTCGTCCCCTCCACTTGCGAATTTCCCTATTGCAGCTTGGGCTTCCTCTCCCCCCCGGTTGCTGCTGCTGCAGCTGAGCCTCCGTTCTTGGAAGCGAGAGAGAGGGAGGGAGGAGGGAGGCAATTGGTGAGGCTTTTGGAGGAGGAAAGGGAAGCTTCGGGCCCCAGCATCCTCCTCCTCCTCTTGCTCACTCACCACGCTCTCCTCTCACCAAACTCTCTCTTATCTCCTTCCAAGATCCCAACCCCTTTTCTTCTTTTATTTTTTTGGTTTGTTCTTGCTAGGATCATTTTCTTGATCTTTCAAGCTCAGCTCCAGCACTCCCCCCGTTCGTTTCCAGCTGCAGCAGAGATCTTGGTTAATTGGATTTTTAGCTTCTGTGTTTTTGAGTGAGTTATTGGTTAATTGCTCCAATCCGAGAAAAATCAACAAGTGTCCTTTGCTTCCCTCCCTCCCCCCTTGTTTTCTGGGCTTCGATTCGATCGAATTCGAATCCCCGTCCCAAATTTATTTTTTTTCCCACCCCTCCTTTGTAAAAAGCGGACTCCATCGCGTCACCCGCACGGCTCGTCCGATCGAAAAGCAGCTTGAAGAAGAAAAAGTGAGAGTTCTTGATTCGATTCTGGTCGTAGCAGCAGCAGCAGCAGCATCGTCTTCAGTGGTTCGTTCTTTGTTTATTTATAAGGAGCAGCGCCCAATCCGAGCTGCTGCTCCTCCACCGCGGTAGCGGCGGCGGCGGCGGCGAAGGTGTTTGATCGATGCTTGCCTTGGTGGCCACCTTCGTCTTGGCCTGCCTCGTGTTCTTGTCGAAGCCATGCGCGCGTGAGATGAGATTGTTCCTGTCGACGCTGTGCCAAGAACTCGCCCTCGCGCTGCTCGGGTTCCTGGCCGGGCTCCGGCTGCTCGGCGGCGTCGGCGCCGGCGCGGCGGCCGAGACCACCATGCCGCTGATGCCGTCCTTCAAGAGGAAGCGCGCGGCGGCCGTGGAGGAGGGCGGCGGGGGCGGCGGCGGAGGAGGAGGCGGCGGCGCCGAGGAGGCCGGCGGCGAGCCGTCGGTGCTCGACCTGCCGGAGCTCGCCATCGAGTGCATTCTCGCGAGGCTTCCCCCCTCCGAGCTGCGGAACATGGCCGGCGTCTGCCGCTCCATGCGGGAGCGCTGCCGCGGCGACCACCTCTGGGAGCGCCACATGTCGGAGAAGTGGGGCGGCGTCCTCGGCCACGCCGCGAGGGAGGAGTGGAGGACGTACCTCGCGTCGGCGACCGACACGGGCGGCGCCGCGGCGTCGTGCTCGCTCGGCGGCGGCGGCAGGCACCGGAGGTGGCTCGCCGCGCTCTCCTGCGTCTGCCCGGTGGTGTCCTGGATGCGTCCCAGGGCCGACGGCGGCAGCGGCGGCAAGTCGGCCGGCCCCGTGCTCGATGATTCGATCATGTCGTGGTATCTGTCCATGGAGAGTGGCAAGTTCTGGTTCCCGGCTCAGGTCTACAACCGTGAGGTATAACTTTGGAATCAAACAATTTTAATTATCATCCCTTTGCAATTAATAGCTAGCAGTTTCATTATTGTCACCAAGCATGCAAATTGGGATGATTTGTAGTGTCTGTTAATGTTCATTGTTGCTAGTGATTAATCTGTTGATGATGAATTTTCGGAAAGGATACTGAAGTTTTATACCTTAATTTGGTTCCTTGTTTCTGTTAATGCTTATTGTTGCTAGTCATTAATCTGTTGATGATGAAGTTTGGAAAGGAATACTGAAGTTTATATCTTCATTTGGTTTAGTGGATTTGCGTCTCAGTGTCCAATTGGGCATAATCTAGATGAGCTCATTTGTGTTTCTTTAGGATCTTATCTTCAAACTTTTAGTTATGTTTGAGCAACCGGAACCAATCTTGAGGCTTTTTGTTTGTTTGCAGCATGGGCATGTTGGATTCATGATGTCATGCTACGATGCAGAGCTCAGCTATGATTTCCACAGTGATACCTTCCGTGCAAGGTACTAACTTCTTACTGGTTTAGTGATTTTAGCTGTGGTTGAATGTAAATTGTGGTTATGTCCTGATGATTTTGAGGCGAACACATAGCAGCACAAAGATTTTATATCCTCTGAAGATTGTATCTTCAAGTTATCTAACTGGCCTTAAAAACATTGACAGGTATCCACCACACGGACGACGGACCGTAGTCTTGGAGGATGGGGTACACTGGGATAGGGTCAGGGCACCTCCAGTAGACACTCATGCACATGATCTCCATGTCTCTGACTGCTTACACGAACTCCAGCCAGGCGATAACATTGAGATCCAATGGAGAAGGAACAAAGAATTCCCCTATGGTATGTTCCCAAGCACCCAACAACGCAAATGCTTTGGACAGTGCTAGAGGAACCAATAAACATTTCCATATGGGATATGCTAATCTTATCTGATAGTGATGAGGAGTATTTTACCAGTGGACAGTGTGTTCATTCATGTGTTGCTATGTTTGGCAGGCTGGTGGTATGGAGTTGTTGGCCACTTGGAGTCATGTGATGGAAGTGAGCACTTTTGTCGGTGTCATCTTAGTGGTGAGAATATCTTTAATCCCAGGGACTAAATTATTTGACTTGACTAATAATTACAAAGTTAGTTGCATATACATATGCCTTTTTGATGCCACGACCCCATCAACATGCCAGCAAAGTCTAAAGAATGTTATAAAACAACATCATGGCCTCAGACTCATTTTGCTCATTCATTGATTAAAAGCAAAGTGTTACCCTTGGAATGATGACTTTAGCTTATGTTTGACCTTAATTTCACTTTAAGAAACATTCTATATCATGCATTAATTTAATTAGATTTTTGTCTATCCAATGTTAAGTTCCGCTGTTAGGTTGATAACATAGTTGGCATGTTTGTGAACACAGCTGATAATAGTATATGTATGCAAGTATGCAACTACTTCGTTCTATAACAAACCATCTATTTGTTAGATATGGCTTAGCTTTCATTGACTTACATTAATATGTTTTTTGTCATTCATGATCTGCATGTTGTTATTTGAATAAATATAATCTGGTTCTTGACCAATGTCATGAGGCAAGAGTCTTACTCCTTGCCACTGATACAAGATGCTTACAACCAATTCCTTTCCTTTTGAGTGAACAAATTGAAACCCGTATGAGTTTCAACTTGATTAAACTTGAATCCCAGTTAATAATAACAAAGTATAAATAGCTAAGATTTCTAATCTGTCCTACTTCATTTTACCTTAACTCTTTCTGAAACTTACACAAACCCCTTCATAAACATTTGTTTCAGACACTGTTGTTCTGGAGTTCAACCAATACACACCTGGCTCAAGATGGAGGCAGGCGCTGGTGAACCGGAAGGACCACAGGGAAGAGGGCAACGAGGGCGACGGTTTCTACGGTGGAATCAGGAAGCTCCGCAGCAAGGATGAGATCTCAAAGTGGAGACAGTTGTGGCCAACAGACATTCTTGAGTAGCAAGGACAGAGATTATTATTCCACTGTTGTTATTCATCAAGTTGCCAAATTGATGCTCTCCAATTGCTCATTCTGTATTCTGAAACCTGACGAAAACGCCACCCATCTCCTCCACTCAAGCTGTATACACAAAGGATTGGAACATGGGGTGACAAAATCTGGTAGCTTGGGACACGGTTGTGAAACTTACTGTAAGGGACGGATGCACAGATTGCTTCTGTAAACGGGCGTTAACTGAACATGTATCAAGTCTACAGCCATTGTATGTGACTGCTGCAGCCTGTGCCTCTGCATGTTGTTGTAGCTGTAGAGCAGAAAGATCAAATGTAAATTACATTGTTAGCTCCAATTTAATTTACGGCATTTCAGTATGCCGTCTCACGGTTACCCTTGTCCATGTGCTTTTTTTACATTTTGGCCTTTTCTGAAACCCTTTTTTTTTTCTTTCTTTCTTTTTTTTTGGCAAATGGACGCACTTTTTCTAAGCATTTATCGCTGAGTGCTCCATCTGTAGAAACATGTTTTTCAAAAAGTTAAATTGTGGAAACTCGCTGAGTGTTCAGTATGTTGACAGATTCTGAACCTTAAACTGGTTCAGGTTCAGGATTGATGATCCTGCTTTCTACATTTCTGTAGCCGTCAGATAGGGGAGAGATGCTGGTGTGCGTCTTTAGTAGTTGATATACTCATGTTTTTCCAGACTTTGTTTCTTTATTTCGTTGAATTGCTATAATAATTAGCAGTAGCTCCTTTAGTAAAGGCCGGGTTTCTATTCCATTATCTTAAGAAAAAAAAGGGGAGTGAGATGCTGGTATACTTCTGAATTTTCTGATCTGACAACGATAGCAGGACAGGAAACGGGTTGGAGAAACTTCAGTTTTCAGTGCAGATTACTACTAGCATCAACAGAGCAAATCATACACCATCAATTTTTTTGCCCCCACAAACGTCAAAATCTGTCAATCCATTACAAAAATGTACTAAAAGCAACATCAAAACCAAGCATCAAATTCCACATGCTTGAACATAGAAAGTGAGCGAGCAATGCCGAGTTGCATGGCAATCGCCGACGCGGCAAGCAAGATCGCACCGGAAAGAAAAACCAAGCGAATCTCCTGTCCTCCGGTGATCCGGCGACGGCTAGCTCAGCCTCCTCAGGCACGCGTGGGCCGCATCATCGCCGCCTCTGCTTCCGGCGAGCACGGCGGCGGCCTGAACGTGAGGCTCACCACCGTCCTGTCGATCGCGTCGCGGCGACGGCGCGGCCGCGTCGACGAAGCACTGGAGAGGATTCGCCGCGGCGAGAAGAGAAGAGAGAAAGCATCAGGATCACGAGCTGGAGGATTTCAAGAAGCGATCGACAAGGTCGACGGCGGCTTGCGCGTGGTACCTGGTGGGCTCGGCGACGGCGGCGCCGTCTCCGGCGGCGGTGGCGGCGGAGCGCGGCGGCCTCGAGCCCTCGGCCAGCCGGTAGAAGGCGTCGCGGAGGCATATCCGCGTCGTCCTCGCCATCTACAAGACACAGGAGCAGCCATTTTTGTCAGAAGAGGAGAGAATTTGCGGTGCCCACAGTTCGCCGGCGGCGAGGTTGCCATACCTGCACCATCACCTCCTCGAGCTCCTCGAGCACAGCTTTTTCTTCGAATCCCGGCGAACTCCCCGGATTGCCTCTCTCCGTCGTGCTCGCTCCAGCCTGCAACATGATCAGCTGGCGGGTTCTCAGAAATCGAAAAACGTTTCGATAGAAGCGAAATTTCGGAATGAAGAAAAGGTTGAAAGTTGAATAAATTATGGTTAAATTTGAAGGAAAATCAAACAAAATTGAACTTTTGGCCGAAAGAATATTATGTCGGGGGGATCGAAATTCCCGAAATTGATTGAGGATTTCTTGTTGGGAGTGTAGTGCAGCTCTGCCCCTTCCTGTTGATTGGAGGTGTGTTTAGTCGTCACAGTAGCTTCTTTCCTTTTCCTTGGTTTTTGTCTTTTTTCCATTCCCGGTCTGTCTGATTGAGTTGTGTAACAAAAAATACTCTTTTCTTCTAATATATTGACGTGTGCAAAAAAAGAAATTCTTGACCAAAGGCACCAAAATAGTGTAACTACATATCACCTTGTCCATGGAGGTGTCTGCAGCAACCATCCCCTTGGCAAAAGAAGGCAAGCCGCCATCATCTACCTTCACCTGATCATCATCATCATCTTGCAGGCCATGGCTGAAGTAGAGAGGGAAACCGCAGGTGTCCATGTCGTCTTGATCCATGTTCACCTCCAGATTCTTGGAATCGGACACCAGAGCTCCGCTCAGCATGTGTTCGTAGGACATGAGCCTGTGCATGGAGTCCGGGAACATGTCCAGCGCCTGGAACGGAGCATCCATCCTCCTCACCTCCTCATCTGAAAACTGGCTCCTGAAAAAGCACAGGTTCAGACCAAATTTTCTTTTTCAGTTTACAGATGATTTGTAGAAAACACAAATGTAATCACACAATTAAGGCATTTGATTAGTAAGGCAATGTGGTGTAGTAATTGCATACAAGAACATGTCGTTTGTTTGCTCCATGTGCAGAGGCTCAAATTGTGATGGATATCCAGGTTGCTCATCTGAATCTGAAGGCACTGTACTGCAATGTTCAGAGGTGTCGAAAGATTGCGCGCCGCCACCGTTGTTGCCATGATTGTCTGAATATGCGATCGTTGTGTTCAGATCATCAGATAGCCTGGAGTCCCAGAGTGTCCAGTAAATTCCTTGCTCTGACCTTTGGTTCTGAAAGAGTTCATCAGCAGCTGACAAGTTGCTTCCACTCTCTGGAAGGAAACGGCATGCCATGCTACTCATCTGAAAGAAAACAAAAACAGGGCAGATTTGGAGCATCACCCAAACAGAAATACACATCCACAAAGGCTTAATTTTGAGGTTTAATCCAGGATTACTTTGCAAATACTTGTGCACCGAAAGGTAGGCAAAAGGATTAATTATGCAAGAGCATGGTGTCATTTCGAAAATTAGTGGTGTAGTTATCTCTAGTTGAATTAGAAAAGTTCAGCAATATTCAGAAAAGAAAAGGCAAAAAAAAAAAAGAATTCTAGTTAGCAGACAGGATCATAACATGATAGAGATCAGAACCGTGGAAGATCATATCAAAGAAGAAGAATTCAATGAAAACAGAGTAATTGGTAGTAGAAGAGTAAGCGGGAAGAGATCACTCAATCGCACACGATGGCTTTTCACTACTAATTTTTCTCTTTCGGTTCTCACCCTGCTAACCATGAAAGAACTTACTGTACATGCCATAACAACAACAAAATCAAGAACTGAAGAACACAAACCTGCATGCAGAAACCAAAAAGAATGGCCTTTCTTGCGAAGAACAAACAGATCATATTAAAGAACAAGAACAGAGGAGTAAGCTGAAGCAGATCACTCAATCGCACACAATTAACTCCCGTCAAGATGGTTTCACTAATCATCACGACATCACCCACCCTCTCAATTTTTTTATTTCTCATCCAGCTAACCATGAAAGAACTTACTGTATATGCCACAACAACAACAACAAACCAAGAACTGAAGAACACAAACCTGCATGCAGAAACCAAAAGAGAATGGCCCCTTTCTTGCGAAGAACAAAACACTCTTGCTGGCTGCTCGTCAAGCTGTTCTTGACGCCGAAAATCGCCAGAAGCGTGTAGGCGGCGCCCAGCAACTGCTGACAGCTTCGTGGTCGGAGCTTAATTAATTACTCGAACAAAACAGAGCACGAGGAGTTCAGGAGAGTTCTTCTACTTAAATGCTCCCACCCTTGAAACTGACAGGTGGGCCCAGGGATACCAGTGGCCCCACATGTCATCGGGTTTGGACTCGTGGGACCCACGAAGTCGGCCCCAGCTTGAGCTGCGTGAGTTATCTCACGCTACTCGTCACAGAAGAAATCGTGTGGCTGGAAAGCGAATCTGGCCAGAGGCTATCAAAATCTTGGCTGCCGTTTGGCCACGTGTCCACGTGGGCCCCACCCATCCGCAGCAACATTTTTGTCAGATAAAAAGATGTAAATACTCTTACCACCTCTCAAAAGGGAAAGGGGGAAAAAAAGGATAAACATCAAAAATGATTTTTCGTAATTTCATTCACACCAAATTCGAATCAGTAGCAATCCAATCAAATCGAGAACCCAAAATTTGGAAGAATCAAATCAGAAACGGGGGGTAACATCAAAGCGATGATACGACGACGCGGCGACGATCCGATCCTATCTATGCACATGTTCTTCCAATCGAGGCCAAAATTCCAACAGCGAGAGGCAAAAATCCTCAAGCCGCCACCGGCGACGGCGGCGGGAGAAGCTTCTTGGCCGGCGAGTGGAGGGAGACGGCTCCGAGCTTGGGGCTCGCGTACTTCTTGTACACCACCTTCTGCCTGCTCTCCGGCGCCGCCGCGTGCAGGCTCACCAGCCGCCTCGCACACTCCCTACAGCTCAAAAAAGCAAGCCACATGAACAGATTAAGTTTTAATTTGGATGGTGCAGATCTTTGTTAAGAGTCATGTGGTCAAAATCTTGATCATGTGGCTTGTGATACAGAAATATATTTATGCATACGCAGACGTTTTAATTGGATGGTGCAGATCAAAGTAATTGGTTAGGCACTAGCAATTTTAGGCTTTTAGCAGCAGCATGCATGTAGATTCATAGCTGTTCTATGTTCAAAGCATATGTTAGGACTATCTTTCAGCATTCTTCAGGTTGTATCAAGCCACGTGAACAGATTAAGTTCTTGGATTAGACTAGAGAACCTAAGATGCCATTGCATACAAAGAAAGTTTGGACAACACCAACTAGTCCAGGACAATTCAACTTAAGTTAAAGCAAACAAGAAAAAGACAACCTCTGAATATGAAACTTACGGACAATAGGCTACCAACGATTGTGAAAAGATGGATTATTTAGCTGTCCAAATTTATATAACTGAAATCCCTTTCTGGGAACGCAGTCAACACAATTCATTCACAGGTCATATTCTTCAGATTCAATGTGTAATCAAATTTCATGAGCAAAGATCAAGTCATGAAGAAGAAGAAGACATACACCAATTGTGGCTCAGCTAAGCCGGTGTGGTACTCCAGGAGATCGCTCCATAGTGGGCTCAGGCCAAGGGTACACCGAGCAGAGTAGACGGCAGCGGCTGCTATCACCGATGGCGCGAAAAAGAGCATGGAGTACTGAACCAGTGCGAGCTCAGCGTAGAAGAATGTCATGTGCTCCAGCTGCATTGACAGAAAAAAGAATGGCACATTACAACACATTGAAGATGTATAGCACCAGCAGAAGAACAACTTAAAATGGACTGTGCTTGTTAGTCACCTCCTCGTCACCCAATGCAGCTTTCAGGTATCGAAGGATGAACATGTACATTGTCGGAACAGTCAGGTTCCACTGGAGCTTGTTAAGTATGGACTTCTCTGTGCTCAGGACCTGCTGCCTGCTGAAGGAGTTGTCTGATATGACAAGGAAGTCCTTAACCTGCAAAAATGGCAGCTCAACTGTAAGACAAGAAGCAAGTGCAAGCTGAAAGTCATATGCAAATTGAACGGCATTGAACACAGTAGCAAGTTGAGCCTCATATGCAAAATTGAAACAGCATCAGTGGTGTGCAGAAGTGGAATCCTTACCAATGGAGCCCAAGTCTCCTCATACTTGCAGGCTATCAACATGGCGCTTACACCGACAAGCTGCAGCTCCTTCCTGGGCACATTCTCCAGGGACAGGTACTGATCAATTATGTAGACAGTGAGGTACAGTGTCTCTGGCATCAGCATAAGCCTGTAGTGCACTTCGATGAGCCAATCAGTCAGGATTGCTCTCATTCTCTCGTTGATCTCGGTCTGTGACACCATGTAGGTGCAGAGAGGCCGGTAGGTGTTCTGGACAAATCAAGCAGCAAGAGTAATCAATCACTGTTCCATCACCAATTGATTTGGCATAAAAGAAGAGGAAGCTAAGCTCACCTCGGTGTTCCTGTAGAATCTGTAGATATCTTCGACGTAATCAACCACTGCCAGCTCGTTGTGAGCATCAGATGCATCGATGTCGTATATCAGCTCCTTTTTCGGGCTGATCACACCGTCAGAAGCCTGTGTTCAGAACAAGTTCAGCAAAAGAAGAACAACAAAGATTCTTCAGACAAAAATTTCCCAACATTCAACAGAATCAAACAACACCAAAGAACACATACCCTGCTGCACTTGGTCAGAATCGAGGTGAGCGTTTGGATTGGCGCCCTCCGGGAGGCTGCTCTCTGGGCTGGAATTTTCTTCGGTTTCTCGGAGTCTGAACTGATCACGATGACTTCTGGCTTAGCCTTGTTGTTCTCGTTGCGCTGCTTGATTGGTTTCCTGCACTTGTCAGCTGCTGCTGCTACTGCCTTCTGGCGATTTACGACAGGCAGAGCAGCCCGGCCATTGACGAGATTACTGACGTCGGCGAGGGCTCGACGGATTCTTGGCGGTTGCTGAGCAGCAACCGTCGTGGTCTTTGGCCTCCTGGCAATCTTGGCAGCGTCTGCACAAAGTCGAAATTTCAGATCAGGAACACATAAAGCACAGAATCGCTAAGGGAGAAATCTTGTACGGAAATTTCAGACGAACAAGATTGATGAAAGCACACGCATGATTCAAGCAGGCTACTAATATTACAGCTCAGAACAAGAAACGCGATTCAATAGGTGAAACGCAATGGGAAGATGCCAGATTTATCTAAGCAAACCCAAAGAACAACGCAGGAACCATCACAGCACCAGCAAAGATAATTTCTATGCCAAAAGAACCCATGCAAAATTGCGATCAATTCAATAAATCAACCAACGCGACAAACATCTGCTTCCACCACGGGCACATGCGTTCCGATCAAATTCTGGGACCGAAAAATAATCCACACATGAACATGATTTTCAAAAGGCGCTCTCTTTACGCCGAATCAGAACAAGAACCCGTATCAAAGAACCCATACAATTTCGCAATCAAGCGTCGATCGGACAAGAAACCGTAAAAGAACCCCGCAAGAACACATATCATCGATCCTAAAAATCCTAATCTCCGGCGACGGGAGAAACCTACGAACGCAACACCACCCTCAACCACAATCACGGCAAGAAAACCCCTTCCCCACCGCGCCGCCTCAGCCGCAGCCATGAGAGCGCCCCCAAAACAAGAACATGGCAAAGAACGCGCGCAGGAGGATGATCGTTTGGCCGCCTTACCTCCCTTGCGTTCCTGAGCAGGAACATCGCCGGCGCCGGCACCGGCTCCCCACTGCCTCCTCGACGCCATCGCCCGAACGAACGGAGCACCGGAACCGCACGAATCAGCGAGCGTCACCACCCCCCCTTACACCTCACGCCGCCTCCTCCTCCTCTCCTCCTCTCTCTCGAATTCTCCTCTCTCTCTCTCCTCCCTCCTCGATTCTTGACGGCGAGAACTCGAGATGGATTGGCTTCGAAGGAGAAGAAGAGGGAGGCTATGGCTTTGTAGGCGATGGGTTGGTTTTTTTTGGTGGGGAATTGAGGGATTTTGCCGTGACGTCTATCTTTCCAACGGTCAAATTTTTATTAATGGGGAACCAACGGCGCATCGGCGGTCGGATCGCTGATCGGACGGTGGAGATTTCACCGCTCCGGGTTTTTCGAGCTGTTTAAATGGAGGATGTGAGACTTGCAACGGTAAAATTGAAATAGTTGGGTGAAGATGTTGGGAGTGGAACGCCCCAGAGATGGAAAGTGTGGTGTGGTAAATTCGATAGGGGCACCGAGGAAAATTTCACGTTTTGTTATTATTATTGCGCTGGTTTTTTTTACGTGGCTGACGTGTGGGCCATATGGTGGCTATACTGATGGTTTATTTTGATTTTTGAAGGGCACCCCTCACCACGGCTTTCTTGTGTTGGCAATCTAATCTAACCAAACCTCCTTAAAAAAATTCCACCGAACCATCTCCTGATTCTAAACTGCCAACTCGAACACGAAACTGAAAGGGGGATAAAACTTCGATTTGTCAAATCGAATTCAAATCCGTCCAAGTAAAATCAGTATAGGGAGAACTCCAATCGACCCCCAATAAAATCAACAGAGAAATAGATGGTAACGCGACACGAAGCAATCCACAAATCGGACATGAGACTTGCGATTCCATCTTGACCTCCTTCAAGCCTGCCATTGATCGATGGCGTCTGGTCCCGTATTGAGAGACCGCTTGATGCCACGGCCACGTCGTCACTCCTTCTCCGCCATCACCTATGCCCAGATCCAGAGAAGATGGAGTGGTTGCCGACCTCCACCCCGCTCGCGCTACTCTCTGCCCTTTACCAGCCTCCGTCTTGCTAGCCGTCCTCCGCTGTGGGACTCCATCTTGCTTGCCGTCGATGTAACGCGGACCTTGAGTGGAGAGGATGTGAGGCTTGAGGGAGACTGGTAGAGGATGGGAGGAGGCGGAGGCGAACCAGCAGCCGACGACTACTCTTCTCGATTTAGGTTTAGCAAACAGATTTGACTAATGAGGAAGGGATTGGGGGAAACGGTTCCGTTCTCTCTCTCTCTTTTTTTCTCTTGACACTGACAAGAGACAAGGAAGGAAGCTGAGAAATGAATCGATAAAACAGAGCAAGAGAGATAAGTCTTTGATCAGCTGCTCGCACTGGCCTGTGGCCCAGCCGGCCAACTCAACGTGTACGTGGCGAGGTGCAAACCAACAAGAAAAAGAAAGTAGAGCATAGCATTGCACTGTTGTATTGTGATTCGAAAAAAAAAATAAAAATTGTGAAAAAAATATATATAGATGTTCCGTAAAAGAAAACTAACATGGTGGCCCGATTGCACGGTAACATCATTATATTTTCTCTCATATAATAGCATATATATTTTCTCATTATATTATTCAAACATATTAAAATGACAACATGATTTTAAATTTTGCAATAACTTTACAAAACTATTAATGTGTAATATTCATATTATATTTCATATACGTGTTAGTTATTAATTATTTTTAATATCAAATTTTAGTTATTTGTAAATTATATATATTCCTATATGGACTCTAGACTTGTCTTTTAATATTTATTTTTTTAACTCCGAATTTTCTGTAAATTGTATTTCTATATAGACTTTATGATTTTCTCCCAATATTATTTATTTTTATTTCTGAATTTTCATATTATATTTTATATACGTGTTAGTTATTAATTATTTTTAATATCAAGTTATTTGTAAATTATATATATTCCTATATGGACTCTGGACTCGTCTTTTAATATTTCTTTTTTTAATTCCTAATTTTCTGTAAATTGTATTTTTATATAGACTCTATGCTCTTCTTCTAATATTATTTATTTTTATTTCTGAATTTTTATTATTTCTAATTGTATTTCTATGTGGACTCTAAACTCATCTTTCAATATTCTTTCATTTTTAATTTCGAATTTTAGTTACTTCTAAATTGTATTTCTATATTTATATTTCTATATTGACCTTAAACTCTTCATCCCATGTTTTTCTTAATTTCGAATTTTAGTTATTTGTAAATTGTATTTTTTATACGGACTCTAAACTCTACTTTTAATTTTATTATGTTTATTTCATATTTTAGTTAGTTTTAAATTCATATATGGACTCTATACTATACTTCTAATATTCCTTATTTTTTAATTCCGAATTTCTATTTTTTTTCTTAATTGTATTTCCATATGAACTCTATACTCTACTTCTAATATTCCTTATTTTTAATTCCGAATTTCTATTATTTCATAATTGTATTTCTATATGGACTCTATACTCTACTTTTAATATTTCTTATTTTTAATTCCGAATTTCATTTATTTCCTAACTGTATTTCTATATGGACTCTATACCCTACTTCTAATATTCCTTATTTTTAATTCTTCAGTTATTTCCTAATTGTATTTCTATATGGACTCTAGTCTCCTCTTCTAATATTCCTTATTTTTTTAATTCCGAATTTCTGTTATTTTTTAATTGTATTTCTATATGGACTCTAGTCTCCTCTTCTAATATTTCTTATTTTTTAATTCCGAATTTCAGCTATTTCCAAATTGTATTTCTATATGGACTCTAGTCTCCTTTTCTAATATTCCTTATTTTTTAATTCCGAATTTCAGCTATTTCCTAATTGTATTTCTATATGGACTCTAGTCTCCTCTTCTAATATTCCTTATTTTTTAATTCCGAATTTCAGCTATTTCTAAATTGTATTTCTATATGGACTCTAGTCTCCTCTTCTAATATTCCTTATTTTTTAATTCCGAATTTCAGCTATTTCTAAATTGTATTTCTATATGGACTCTAGTCTCCTCTTCTAATATTACTTATTTTTTAATTCCGAATTTCAGCTATTTCTAAATTGTATTTCTATATGGACTCTGCTTTTTCTTTTTCTCCGATTAATGTGAGAATTTCTAGGCCATGAGAGCGAACGTGGAGACTCATTTTTCTATTTCTTTAATAATATAATAGATAGATGTGATGTGAAAATAATTAATGAGCCCGGCCTAAATTTTCATTTGTTGACTCTTGCACAAAGGACTAGGTCATTCACACCCATCTGTTTCTCCCACGCTAAATCATCATGCCTAAACATCATTCACATCCCGGACGTATGGAGCAATTGTCCAAACACAAATATATCTTTGTAGTAATTATACACGTCTTCGGTGCTTATAGTTAAATTCGGATGCTTCGATAAATCGTTGAGGTCACTTCATCCACCCTATCAACACTGGTTGTAACACACGCGCATTTTACTAGTATCTAATAATGAGTATATCTACTATTTTAAAGCCGGTTGTTCTCATGGTTTTTAACTGTTCCTCGTGACGTTGTAATTCGTGAGAGATGGGTGAATTCCCACGGTCAACCTAAACATCGTGAAAATTCGTGAGAGATAGGAGAATACCCACTGATTGTAGCGGAGTGAGGGCAGGAGACATGCGGCGCGGGAGTTCGTTTTCGCTAGGTGCAAAGGGAGGTGTAGGAGAGCACGCCGACGTGGGAGGGAGGCAGAGGCCGACAACCCGAGCTCCCCCAACCTCGCCGCTGGCCATCGCCGTTCCCCGGCGACAGGGGCGGTCCTGACTTTTCAGGCTAGAGTGCGAAACTAAATATATAGACCTTTATCATACTATATAATAATAATAATCAATAGATACATATACTAAACTATACATGTTACCTCGAAAATTTCTTCTGACATTTCTAGCTGCGAAAGTCATTGATAATGGTACCAACATCAATTCCATCCAATAATTTTTTCTCAATGCATAAAGTTGCCAAACTTTAACCTTTTCTAGCTACCCGATGTATACTTTCTCGATGACATGGCCTGATAATCATTAAAAAAATAAGGGTGAATAGCTAGTTCAGTCCTTCAACTTTTGCTCAGGGGTTGAATTAGTCCTTGATATTTTATAATGTCCAAACAAGTCTGTCGGAGATATGGGCCCGGGGGTATGCGAAGTGAGGGAAATTTACCTTCCCATCCTGCCGCGTGACCATACAGCATGGCCCTACCCCCGCACCCCGCGGATCGCAGGAGCGGCCAGGGAGCCTCGGAGTGCCACGTCATGCTCCTCGGGCCCTCGCACCGCTTTGCCCCGAGGCCCTCGCCCAGCCGCCATCTGGCGGGGGGAGCAAGCGGGGAGGGGGCCCAAGCTGAACCACCTTTAATGCGCACAGCGCCCCAACTTCCCCCTGCCGCATTCAATACAGTAGGGGCAGACGTGCGGCGTGCCCGACTGGCACGCGACGGTCAGGAATGACCGGTCTGTGACCGGCCTGTCGCCAGTCACATCTGACTGGACGGACGGCTGTGCCCCTACGTCACATCTGCCTCCGGCGGAGTGGAGGTAGGTATGACCCGTCCCATCGGAGGGGTCATTCGATTCTCCCTACGAGAGGGCGGCCACCACAAGTCTTCACCCATTAATGGAGGAATGACAGGGCTGTCCCCCATGTCAGGCAAGGGACGGCGCTGGGCCCCACTCAAGGACAAACTGTGTAGCTTAGCTTCCAAGCGAAGGCACGGGTCGAGATCCGGTCAAGGTAGGGTGGGCCCCCACCCGAGAGAAGAGTAGGTAGAGGCGGTGCATGTGGTATCCCCTTGAGGTATAAAAGGAGGACCTTGCCCACCGAGAAAAGGGACGACTCTCAGAAAACCTGAGCTCTAGGAGAAGGGAAGCAAGAGCGCTCTCCGGAGCTTAGGGACCTTTGTAACTCTCAGTCTAAATCCCATACACAGGAGTAGGATATTACGCTTCATAGCGGCCCGAACCTGTATAATCTTGTTGTGTACACACTAGCTGGTAACCTTGGGGGCGGATACGTGATTTCCAGAGGCGGACCTTTTCCCCTGGCCGAACTCACGAAAGGGGGATCCCATGATCTCCTGCTAGAGAGGATCACTCCTCGACAAAGTCCCTAAAGATTATCATGCGACTTAATATAGTCCTTGGACCCCTTAAAATGCCACCTGGACATGGCATATCATTTATGCATGCAAAGTTAATATTTAGATGTCCATTTTAACCTTACATTTAACAAGAAGAAGCAATCATGAAACAAACGAAAATGCCTTTTTTTAAGTTACCAATGCTACATCTTTTTGCCAGTAGCCAAAATCTTTTTTTTTCTCAATAGTTTTTTCTTTATTCCTCTGAAAACGTAATGGTAGAAGGGACACTTAAATATATAATTTGCATGTATAGATGATGTGGCATGTACGTATGGTATTTTTTTAGAGCGTCCAATGATTATATTAAGTTATGCAATGATCCTTAAGTGAAAGTTGAAGGAATGTTAGTTATTCACCCAAAAATCAACACTATTATTGTGATTGGAGTAACTCGTAATTACAGTGTAAAATTATAAATCTAAATTTAGAATCTTACCAATTAATTGATGGCAAATAAGTCAGAAACACAATAGTTGAGCGAGAGAGAGAGAGAGAGACCGAAGAGAACGCTCAGAACGGGAAAGATGAAGAGGAGCGAGCTGACATGTACGTGGGTCCAGCCATTAGTTGTTTTGTTAGCTAATAACCGATCTTCGGAAAATGCTTTTAACCGGGCGTTCGACAGGAGACGAAACGTCGGACGGCGCTCATGGTGGGACCCACTGTCGATTTTTTTCAACTCACATCTATTCCTAATCCTTATCCTCTCATTTCTCTTCTCATGATAAACGCTGGTAGCAGCGGCGACGAGAATATATGGCGGCGTCGCCGGTGACCACGGCACAACGGCGCCAGGGCAAGGCGACTGCAAGGCGACGCGGAGAGGAAGGAGGCGTCGGACCTGGCCACCGGCAGCCATGGTGGCAGCGGCGAGAAGAGGTGGCGTAGCCATCGTCGCCAGCGGCCACGGCGGCGGTGGCGATGGCAAGGCGACGCTGAGAGGAAGGAGGCACCTGACCTAGCCACCGACGACTATGGTAGCGGCGGCGAGAAGAGATGGCGAAGCCATCGTCGGCGACAACAAGGCAGATGGATTCAGGCTCCGTAGCAGAGAAAGAAGGTGGACCGGCGACCAAAGTGAAGGAAGAAGATGACTATAGGTTTGTTGCACTCTATTTTGTATCTTTGTTGCATTTTATTGTATTCGAGTGTTTCATTCTCTTGTGTTCTAATGTTGCAAATGATGCACACCATGTTTCTTCGATGTTGCAGTCTATTTTGTATCTTTGTTGTATTTTATTGTATTCGAGTGTTTCATTCTCTTATTTTCGAATGTTGCACATGACACACACCATGTTTCTTCGATGTTGCACGTAGTAGTATCTTGATGTCTCGATCTTTTCGCGTCTAATTGAAACATTTTTCACCAAGCAAAGAAACATTTTTACCAAGTAATGAAACATCTAAAACAATTTTTGTTGAAACATTTTATTAGTAAGGTGTGAAACATTGTTTTATACATAGTGAAACAACGTCCGGAGTTTTGACTAGGATCGGACGTCCGATCCAGTTGGCTCCCCGATCTTCTCGTTTCTTTGGACTGCCTTCGCACCAGTGTCATACAGTTACGGTGGCTTTACAGTTACTAATACAGTTTGACAAGGATTAGCAGTAAAGCTAAATATGATGAATTTGGATGCTAAAGATAACACAAATTCTGATATTCATCTTCCTTTTTTTTGCATAAATTCCATCAAATACAAACGAAAACAGTAAAGCACTCGACCACCACGTAGAAACAACCTTCCCAGAGCATGTGTGTTGGACACACTTAAAACCCAAAGCAAACCAGGAGTCCCCGCCTGTATGGCGCGCCGCCGTCGTCCCCCCGGTGCGGCCGCGTCGCCATCGCCGCTCCGCACAGCAGGCGCTTCATGCCCCTCCTCCTCCTCCGCCACGGCGGCCGGCTCGCCGTGACGGCGCGCGCGGGCGCCGCCGCCGCGTACGGGTTGTTTTCTTTGCGGCGCGCGGCGGCGGCGGCGACCGCGGGGCCACGCAGCGGCGAGAGCGACCGCGCGCGGCGGATGGGCGCGGCGGCGACGTCCCTGCGCACCTTCTCCAGCGCGGCGGCGAACGGGTCGAAGCCTTCGTGCTTACTCCTCCTGCTCGCGAACGGGCTCCGCGACGACGACGGCGCCGCCGCCGCCGCCGCCTTGCTGGCTGCTGTCGGCGACGTCGCGGCGGAGGCCGCGGCCGACGCCGTGGGCGTCTGCAGGCGCGGTGGCAGCTTCAGCGGGCGCAGCAGCACGCCCTCCCGGAACAGCTCGTCGGCGAACGTCGCCGCCGACAAGTCGCTGGAGCACGCGCGCACCCCGGCGGCGCCGCCGTCTTCTCCATCATCAACTCCTCCCTGCTGCTTACCGCCCGCCGCCGTAGCAAACTCGAAACCTCCTCCGCCGCCGCCGCCGCCGCCGCGGCCGGCGTGATGCTTGGGCAAGCTCGCGACGTTGTAGAACAGGTAGAGCGGCGCGCTGTGCCGGTGCGAGAACGACGACATGAGGGTGGCGGCGAGGTCTTCCATGGCGCGGTGGCTGCAAATCGATGGGATGGATTGGATGCGCGCGCGCGCGACGATATATATGGCGAGCGACACAGTGGCATGGCATGGCGATGGTGGTGGCTTGGGAATGGAGGGAAAGTGGCCACATTTCCGGCCCAAAATGAGATTTTTGACCACAATAGTTTACGACCTAAGTAACCAATGATTGGCTTGGTTGCTAGCCAGTTTCCTTCATCAGGAGATTACTAGCTGCTAGATGATTTTCGGATTTGACAAATATTACGAAGCAGTATATTAAGTTAATTAACTAACCAGCAGCCACTGAATACAATGTACTACCACTTCGTGTGAGCTACTCAACTTGATGTTTGAGCAAGCGTGTATATATTCATGTTATCTTGATAGGTTAAAAGATAATTAAAATTGCCAGTGCGTCAAACCTATATGTATGAGATGAGATGAGATGATGGTGATGGCATACATTATCAGACTTTCACGCGAGAGGGGTGGCAGAGAATGGAAGCGTTTGTCTGCAGCCCAAGAAATATGGCTTGAAATCTGGAAGAGGCTGATGCATCATGGATGGATGTAGTGGCAGGCAATGTTTTCTTTTCTTTACCCGGCTCCTTTAAATAGCCTGACGCTTAGCTTCTCTCTTGTTATTATGTTATATCAAAAAGTTTGGCGGGTGCGCACTGCGCAGAATGTCGCCTGCTGTTTCTTTAATCAAACGTACATTGGCTTGCTTATCATCAAGCATCTTAATCTCAGACGCGCCAAAGCTTAATCCAACACGCACCCAAAGTAAATTGTTTCTGCAGCTTTCCTGCTTCCTGAAATTTCCCCAAATCTTAGTAACATATGCTCCTCGTCTTCGATATATGGAGTATGGAGTGCGGCGAGAACTGTGGCAACAGATGGAAGAAATCACTAAAAATGAGGTCACCAAAGCAACGCCACGTAACATGCAACGAACTCGCATAACTCACACCATGGTCATCTTACTTAGAACTAATTATCCCACCAAATGGAAAGAGAAACAATTTGCTACGCTCTGTTTCTAAAGACATGAAGAAATATCAACGCAACTACCATGAAAATTAAACAAAACAAAAGCGAACCCAAATGGATTATTGAAAACAACAATTAAGTGTGAATGTGCGATATACCTCCTTTTGAACTTTAACTGAACAAAAAAACACAAGACATGGTAGGCGGTCGTAACACAAAGACCACAATTGCTCTGCCTGTTAATAATAATCAACAGAAACTTCACATCTATTTCTACATCGTCGTTTCTTTTTATCAAAAAAACTAACACTCCAATTACAGGGACAGGAGGCAATCCGGATTGAACTAAACCTTGTCGTCCTTCAGTAGCTCTGGAGCATTATCCAACTGGGAACATCATCCCGGTTCTCTTTCCTTTCTTTGATCTTTTGTACAAAAAAAAACTTTACTCAACAATTCAATCCCACTAAAGCGTGGAATTTACTAAAAATGATGATACAACCGTGAGTCATGGCAGTTAACTGCCTCCCTTCTGCTTGAGGGTAATCTTGTCTCCTAAGCTGAGTGCGATTCCCTGGGTCTTGCTCCTTATCCTGATGTAACCACTGAGCTTGCCATCAAACTGCTTCTCGATGCTGATATTTACCAAAGCATCTTCACCGAAAACACTCTTTGCATAAAGGTTAGCGGCGAGAAAACCGCATTCTCCGTCAAGCGCAGACCTGGCATAAGGTTTATGAATTAGAAGAGTGGTTAACCCTAATATTAATATGACAAGTAGTGGAATGTACGGGACAACAGTTTTCCAGTTATCTGGCTAATACGATGCTGTCGCATCACAAGCAGTTGTTCGAATGCATGTTTACTTCAAAATCAAAAGTAACTAATTCATTGATTCACACAGTTGCTTGCACTGCAATATAGTAAAACATTGCTTGACAACATGGGTATTGCTATCCATGCATGGGCATTGACAGCATATGGGAAGGATATCAAACGACTAAAAGTTGATGGTTGGAATGAAATGTTATCCAGTTCTTCTCATTTCATAATGACTTATTAGTTCCGACAAAGAAGCTCAGAATTTTTGTTGAGTATTTATCTCGTCTAGAAATTACTCCCTCCGTTTCAATTTCAAATGTAAGTCATTCTAGCATTTCCCACATTCATATTGATGTTAATGAATCTAGATAGATATAAATGTGGGAAATGCTAGAATGACTTACATAATGAAACAGAGGAAGTAGTAGATGTTGAACCGTCTATATAGAACAGGCCTACCAGCATTGCCATCAACAGGCATTGAACTTCAGTACCGTACACCACGTGTTCATACCAAACTTTACCTACCTCGAGTCAAGTAAACTAACCAAGCTTTTTGAATCCAAGATTAAGGCAATTTAAAAATGGTAATGTGCAGGAAAGAGGTTTGTAATAGTCAAGGAACCTAAAATAAGCATTCCTAGACACACATACACACTCAAGCACATGTTAAGCGAGAAATTCTTGCCAGCAAGTCAACATGAAAGGGCAGTTTACAAAGGAAACTTACGGTGGTGTTATACACTTCATGTTTGTTGACTTGATGATATGATCCAAAAACTCCTTCTCATTCTGAATGACAGTATTCACTGCCACCTGATGAATGGTAACAAAATCGAGTTAAAAAGGTGTTAGGACAACCAGAACTTCTTCTGTTATAATGCACAAACAGAAGTTCACAAATGCACACAGAAAAAAATAGTACATAGCATCACAATTCCGGTGCATTTTAGGACAACCAGAGCAACAATAGCAAAAGGAACTAGATCAAAGTATCGAACAAACACAACATACATGCACTGAAACATAGCTATGCTTGGTGCAACATCAAAAGCAAAAGTAACTCTCCAAAAGAAAAGCTCTTTTCACCAGAAAACAAAATTGTTTATCCAATGCATGGTAGTAAAAGAAAGAAACCAACAATGAACAATTTTCAAAAGGTATGCCTACTACACAAAGAGATCAGGAGCTGAAATGCTCGATATTATTTCAGCATTTAATTACAACCCAACATGAGTTTTCTATCTGTGTTTTGGTTGGAGAAATATACGACTTGGTGGTCCATGAAACTCAATAAACAGTTGGCTCAGATTAATGATAACTATGGAAATGCAGATACAAAAGTAGTTCAGTAAATTGAAATCTGCCAAGGAGAGACTGCCTAAACAGATGAACAAATATAAACTACAAAACTTGGAGCGGATAACATACGGCAAAGTAAACTCATTCTAAAAAAATATCAAAGCAGGAATAAGCATGTACCTTGTTTTCCCACTCAAATTCTGCCCACATGTTACGGAAAGTAACATCAGCGCAAGTTGCTGGTGAGATATAATCCATGATGTCAATGTGAATATCATTTAGCACAACCACTGATCGCTCCATCACATTTGAAGTTTCATAAACAATGTTCCCAAATATTACTCCAGTCTCTGTTGATGAAACCTTGATATTAGCACGGATTTGTTTGCTTAACTCAGGAGCCAAGGTGTAGTTCTGAGGGCGGTCAACAAGTTTGAGGTCTCCCATTGTAGCCAATTCCAAGCACAAGTTCTGAAGTGTCTCCTTTGTACGGTTAATGATAGTCACATCAAGTACAATATCATAATGATGAACTGTCACATATGCTTCAGCATACACAGGATCACTGAATCCAGTCAACTGAAGAATGCGGTTAAGTCTGTTTGCATCATCTGCATCCTTAGTAAACCCACCAGTTGCAGCCTTCAAGTCATCTTGAACTTCATCTTCCAACTCAAGCTGACTCATGCCCTAGGAAACAAAATGTCACATTTTAATAACAAGGAGACATAAATAAGGCAGCATATAACTTGCACTCAGGAAAGGAAAGGTTATCAACCAGATCGACACCTATCATGCAAGAATCACTACTTCCATATTAAACTAAATGAAAAACTCATACGCAGCAACAGTGTAGTTCATCATTCACAACATCTTTGCAAACATTTTTAAGTAATATCATGCTTTACCTATAACCAAAGAAAACTTTATTCTCTAGATTAACTAGCTTCAGAGTACTACAGAAAGATCAAGATAATTTGATGTAAACTTTCATGTTCAAATAAGACTTCCAGTTCACAACAGAATGGCAGCAAAAAGGATTAGACAATGAACAAAAACAAAACAGGGCCGCACTGTAATGAGGATGTCAAAACTTGCTTAAGACATGTTGAGTGACATTAGTGGGAAAAAATATTATGTGTTTCCCAGACCTTTGATCTTATGACTCATGTCAGTAATTAGGCTCCAGGAAACAAAGAAATATCAAGACAATGTTTACAAATTTAGGTACTCAGGACTCAGTAGATACAAAAAGTAACACTAAGGATTCCACACTTGAGCTTGCTTGCATAACAGTGAACATTCTATTAACCCTACACAAGACATGATATGTGCTTCATAATGTTGATACAATGCAACAAGTGCATTTTTGCATTATTATTATTAAATTTGCAGTGTGAAATAACTCATCGATTCATGTTTGAGTGAACCTGTTGTCAAAGTTATTATTGCTACAGTGTCAAAGGTTATTCTACCAATTATCCTCAAGAGACCAAGCTATCAGCACGCACACAAAAAAAAAAGCCACAAGAGATAATTCGGTCTCTTACCCTTCTGCTCTTCAGGTGGTAGAAATCTATAAGATCATCTGGTTGAGCGTGAGAGATCTGTGCCTTTGCCTTCATCTCCTCTGTCTCCCGGAACTGCTTCTCAGCAAGCATCTTTGCAAAGCTCTGCCTACATGACTGTAACCAGACCTTCCTGACATCATCACCAGTATTGCAAAGCAGCCTCACACAAAGCACTATCCTGTCATATGAATCATTATCAATTGGGTGTGGAAGGTAAGATGATTGTCCCAGCTGCAGAATGGATGTCATGACCAGCAAAGCCCCAGTACAAGCCTTGTTCACTTCAACCATTGAGGGCTGAACCTCCTCCAGCCTCAATACAAGTTTGGTCAAGGTACAGGAAATAACGGCAGCCAAGAAGAAATCGCCTGACAGAATGAGTGATCTGAGATTCAGGGTCGATGATAATGACCCAGGAGCAACTGATGGAGTAGAAATGGCCTCAGTGGCAGCACTCTGTGTGGCATAAGTGCCGTCTGCAAGAACAACAGGCCGCCTAGAAGACACGGTAACAGAGTTCACCACTGGTTGCGCTGGCTTGGCTGAGTCAGTTGCCTCCCCTTCCTCAGATACTGTATAGAATGGTAGATCGCCAAGGCATTGCTTAATGGTGGAGATAGCATTTTCAACCTCTGATAAGGAGAGAGAGTACTCCCCAAGGATCCACAAAGCACACGAGCACACACGGGATGCCCGGATCTGATAGAATGTATCAATCAATCTCTGGATCATGGACACACGCAGCTTGGGATTGGTCTCAATGATCTCGCGCACGAACAACACGACATCAACTGCAGCAGCAACATTAGTGTCACCAAGGAAATCCATGAGTAGGTGCACCACCGACCCAGCCACCTCTGGATACTCCACAGCACAGGCATGGATCGCCTGCACCAGCATCTGGCGGTATTCACCACCCTTCTCAAGTTCCCCTGCCTGCGTCTTGACCACCTCCTTCTTGAGGTACAGAACAACCTCCTCCACATTACGAGGGGTGAGCAGATCGAGCACCAAATCCAGCACCTTCCTCTTAACATCCAAGTTGGGACTGGCCAGTGCCCGCAGCACGTCCATCACAACATCCACCATCACATCACGGTGCGAGGTGCGCAGCTCATACAGGCGGTCCAGGACAATGAGCTTCACATTGTTGTCGCTCTGTGACGACAGCAGCTCGCAGTACGTGTTTGCAGCAGCACGCACGGCAGTGGGAGCTGAGGAGAGCGACACGAGCGCACCAGCGCACTCATACACAACAGCGGTGCTGGGGGATGACAAAAGGGCGATGATGATCTTGATATACCTTCCCTTGTCGGCGCGGTTCGGGGAGCGGCAGACCTTGCGGATGAGATCGACGGCGGCCATCTGCAGGAGGTCGGGCCACTCGGCGACGCGGTCGGCGTTGGAGAGCAGGTACGCGACGGCGCGCTCCTGCGCGCAGACGCAGAGCATGAGGAACGCGTTCCGGCGCGCGGACGCGTCCTGCTCCGAGGCGAGCGCGCGCTCCACGAGCTCGGGCGCGTCGGGGACGAGCTGGTCGCCGTGCGGGAGGCGGTAGATTGAGGAGATCGCGGAGAGCGCGTGGCGCCTGATGAAGTGGTGGCGGTGGTCGAGGTTCTCGAGGATGGAGGGCACGAGCGGCTCGAGCACCTCGGGCTCGGAGAGGCGGCAGAGGAATCGGAGGGTGACGCCGCGGATGTACTCGTTGGGGTGGTGGAGGTTGTTGCGGAGGTTCTGGCAGATGAGGATCATCTCCGGGAGGCCCCTGCCGGCGGCGTCGCGCTTGTCGATGATCTCGAGGTAGAGGAGGAGCAGCTTCTGGATGGTGTGGTCCTCGGAGGGGAGGACGTAGCGGACGACGGTGATGAAGAGGGTAGGGAGGGCCTCGCCGTTGAGGAGGAGCATGACGGCGCGCTTCATGGCGTCCACCTTGGCGGCCACGTCGCTGCCCTCGAGATCCGCCTTGATCTCGCCGGCCATGGCGGCGGAGCCCTTGTCGAAGTGGACCAGCAGCGTGCTCGGCTTCTCCATGGCGCCGGATCTGGCAACGCCGCCCGCCGGCGACGGCGGCGGCGGCTGGATCTGGGCAGCGGAGGAGGAGGGGGGGTTGGATCGGGATCTGAGGGGTGGAGGGAGTGGTGGGATGGATGGAAGGCTAAAGAGGCCTTGGGTGTTGCTTCGGTTTTAAGGATTGGAATGATGCGCGTTTGTTGGGCGAGAATTTAGGCTTGAAATCCGCCGATAGATGGGCTGGGATGGGCCGGGGTTGACCAACTCCGCGGTGGGTGAAGCCCAGCTTTTGCTGCCGTTTTTGGACTGTCGAGAGCAATGGTGCACGGCCCATTTATAGCCCGTTAGTATGATAGTAGATGATTTGTTGAAAAAACGTTTACTTTAGGGCCCTCAAATTTGTCGCCTAATCTAAAATTCGTCCCTGAACTGAAATTTCAGGTATAGCCCAAATCCCAACTCACGATAACATGTCAACTTTGATCCCTCGGATAGTATAGTGATCGATTTTAGCTGACGTGGTGAGTAGGAGCCATGTGGGCCCTGCATGTTAGCGGCAACTCATCTCCATCTTTCTCTTTCCTCGGGGACACCGGGAGCGGAGGCTAGCGGCTTCGCTGAGGCCTTTCACAGTGCTCCATATGGAGCGTTACCTTCTTGTGCCAGCTAGGAAAAGCGCCAACGGTATTAAGCTGGACCACGTCCTTCCTGAGCCGTTCGCGTTCCCAACCCCCCTACAAGGAGACGTGATTCTTCGCTCGCGCGAGAGGCTGGGGCTAGGTGGTGTAGGCGCTACACGAGCTCTCGAGGAGGTTTCTTCTGACCGGCCCGGCCATGCCGGGCCACCCCATCGTCCACGCCTCCAGGGGCCTCGCCTCGCTCACAGGGTGCCCACCCCGCGAGGTGCTTGGTAGCTTGGGTGTAGCACGAGGCTTTTCCAGCGCGCGGACACCGACCGCACTGCCGTGTCCGGGGTGCGGGAGGTTGTGCGGGGCCAGCGAAAGCACCGGATCGTCGTCCTCAACTACCACCCCGACGGGGAGCCGCATTGGGTTCAGAAAGCACCGTCTTTTTTCTCGTTGTGTTGCTCGGTTCAGAACATATATGCTTGCGTTTACTCAATCTCTGAAGTCCCCTTTGAACTTTTTCATGTTATTGGCTTGGATTAATGGAGGATTTGAATTTGGAGCGTGTATACATTCGATTCGGAGCGAGGGGAGTTTTGGATTGCTTGATTCGAAATGTGGGATTTGACTTTAGAATAGCAACCTCTTGTATTTTCTACTCCATCCATTTCAGGTTATAAGATGTTTTGACTTTGATCAAAATTAAACTGATTTAAATTTGACTAAGTTTATAGACAAATATAAGTAATATTTATATTACCAAATTAGTTTTATTAAATTAATTATTAAATATATTTTTATATTAAATTTATCTTGAGTCGAAAACATTACTATTTTTTTTATAAACTTGGTCGAATTTGAAGTATTTTGACTTTGACCAAAGTCAAAACATTTTATAAACTGAAACAGAGGGAGTAGTTTGTTTTTCGAAACATTCCTGACAATATGGGGTTTCATATCCGTGCCAAGCCGACCATCTGTCGGACATATTAACAGTGTGTTCTGAGGAGGGCAAGGTGGAGTGCCCTTGAGCGAGCCACATGGGGGAGGTGTTCGTCGATGTGGATAAGGCATTCACAGTACTCCTACATGGTGTTCAGCCTCACCCATCCACGTAGGAGACTCCACGCCATGCAAGCATCTGCCGTGACCAACTGAGAAACGGGGAGCCTTACTTTGCCACCCGTTCCTCCTCAGAATCGCCAGCTTTTGTCAGGGTCGAACCCCCCTCCCCGGTGATGCCTGGGAAGAGAGGAGGAGGGAGAGAATGGAGACGAAGGAAGGGAAGCCATGCCCCCCCCATCACGGGCGAGGTCACCGTCTCTCTCGCCGCCACCATCGCTGGCTTTGTGAGAGAGAAGCCATGGCTGCAGCCCCGTCGTCGGCGCACGCCGAGGTGGTCGTCCCGCCGGACTGGGCCGCAGTGACCGCCACCACCTCCTCCGAGCCCGTTCCACGCTGCCGCCGAGCTCCGCGAGGATGACCGCGCCGCCGCTGATCTCCACCGCGTCATCCATCGCAGGCGCGCCGCCGAGCTCTCCCCGCTCGAGCCACTGGTTGGAGGAGCAGGAGAGGTAGCGCTCGGGCCGGCGGTGTTGAATTGCCGACGACGACGCCTAGGCCTCGGCCGCGCTGCCGCCGGTGGAAGGAGGGTGAAGAGGGAGGCGCCCGGGAACGATGGCCCCCGCTCCCGTCGAGATCACCTCGGGGTCGTCTGCCACCGGCTTCCGTGCCGCATCGCCACTGGCCAGCCGGCAGATCCGGAGGGGAAGAGGGGCGCCGGCGGTGGGTGGGAGAGAGGGAGGGGCACCGACAGCGCTATAGAGGAGGGGGAGCGAGTGGGGAAAGACAGAGAGAGAGAGGAGAGATAAAAAGTGAGGAGAGAGAACGGGTGGGACCCACTATAAAGGAAAAGGTAGACCACATGCACTGTGGAGGTTGTTGCTTACGAAGTTCCTAGTCTAGGTGGCAGTTTTGGCTCCTCAAAAATTGGCGACGCACTATGAGTGCCCTAAGGAGAGGGAGAGGCGGGAGAAGAGTCGCTGCCGACATGTGAGGTCTACGTGTGTCCCATTCATTACGTTAACCAAACCAACCAGTATATTGTTGAGGGACTAAAGTTGATATGATATTGTGAGTTGGAGAATAAATTATACATGTTATTTCAATTCAGGGATGAATTTTAGACTCCGCGACAAATTAAGATACTTAAATTGAACTTGCCCCTTCTTTGTTTACATTGGGGATAGCTAATTAACGTAATTGCGTTGCCAGCCCACACTTCTTTTATATTTTAGTAGCACCTTCATATAAAATTTCAATTCACCTTCTACAACTTTGAATTTAAATTATACGAAACTTTCAACAGTGGCTTTAAAAACTCTGATTTCAAATTACAATAAGTTTGCACTAAAAATATGTTTTCATCTTAATGTGTGTATTAGAAGTACAGCATCGTTAAATAGAAATTTCGGTTTCTATTTCCAAAGGAATTGGAGATAAACTCATTCCTTTGGATACTCTATAGTTTATCTCCAATAGGCGAGTAGGCCCCATTTATTTGGGTTGCTTGACTAAGCCACTTGGTGGAAAAAAAAGTACGTCAGGTGATTAGCGCATGATTATTAAGTATTAAATTATTGTAAACTTAAAATGAATTTATTTATACTTAAGAAACTTCAATATATAATATAATTGAACAGTACCTATTTATTCGAATCAAGTGTTGATTGGATAGTGTGGACCCTGCCTCAACTAGGATTTTTTTTCAAAATATATATTTTTCTCAAAATTTGCAAAGTATGCCGTCTTTAAAAAATTTAAAAAGAAAATTGTGATGCGTGGCCAAGCTGACGACATGCACGTTATCTCTCATCCATTAGGAGATACTCCCTCAGCTTCAAAATAAACAAACATGATATAAAATGTGACACATTCTCATATTATAAATATAATCAGATGTGACGTGGTTTAATTATTTTGAAATTGAGGTAGTAAACGAATGTTGCTAGCCAAATTAGCAAAACACCGTGCCCAACGTGTGGATAAATGTCTGTTTGGGGAGCTTGCTGCAGCAGCTTCTCCCAGAATCTCCAAACCCCCCTCCTCCCCCCCCCAAACAGTCCAGATTATCACATAGATTCTAAGAATCTCTAGTTGTAAAATTCAGAAAATGAACTATAACCCAGAAACTGAAAAACCTATCTTTTCCAGAGTTTTAGAAGCTAGTTCCTCCGTTTTATAATGTAAGACATTCTAGCATTACCCATGTTCATATAGATGTTAATGAATCTAGACATATATGTGACACTAGATTCATTAACACCTATATAAATGTAGGCAATACTAGAAAATCTTATATTATAAAACGGAGGGAGTAGCTACCAGACTCTGAGAATAACTCGCTAGACATTGTCATAGTCACACAGAGTATGCACGAATAGCGAAAGGGTCCGTAGCGTAGCCTAGTGGTTACAAGATGCAAATCATATTTCTCAGGTGGTATAGTGTACAGCACTCTTCCTACTCAAACAGCTCAAAAAATAAACTACAACAAATTAAACAAATCCCATAACTTAATCAGGCGCAAAAGCTTAATCAAGCGCCATGTGAGCACCCATGTGTGTGAACTACACTTGCACCACGAAGAAGAGCAACGTCGCCGCCGCCGCCGCCACCAGACCGGACCCGAGCCTGGCTTGACTCCGACCCGCACCGCCGGTGGTCGGCGCGTCGTCGGCGTCGTCCAGCGGCGCGGTCGTCGACGCGTCGGCCGGCGAGTTGGACACGTTCTTGGGGTGGCTGAAGTCGAAGGCGGGCGGCGCGTCGGCGGAGGAGGAGGGGCCGGGAGCCTCGGCCGCCGGCGGGCGGAGGTCCGGCGGGAGGCCCTGGCCGTGGGCGACGGCGACGGCGAAGCGCTGGCCGCTCTCGCACTGCTCGCCGTCGTAGTTCCCGGAGAAGAAGTAGCTGCTCCCTTCCTTGAGCAGCGGCACGGCGACGGTGACGGCGTCCTTGCTGAACTCCGGCGCGGCGGCCGACCACTCGACGGTGTCGTCCGGGCCGGAGTCGTTGTAGTCGCAACTCTTGTACAGCGTCTCGTTCCGCGTCTGCACCACCGAGTGGTTCTTGTCCGTGTTGAATACTGCAGCAGCAGCAGCAAACGAACATGTCAGAAAGACAGAAACTGCTCCAGCTTAAATTAATTTCAAATGGGATATTTGCAAGTGTTTTTTTAAATGGTTGAAGCGTTTAATAAGCGAGATTTGCAAGAAATATATAATCTAGCAGAGAAAGTTGACTTCAGTTGTTGTTCTGTTACTTCACGGTTATAATTTATGATGTGCTTAGTGCAACCACCGGTTGGTTGGTACAGAGAGCGCATTAGCTATATGCAGTTGGCACGTTATACTGAAACCGGTTCAGTCTTTCTAACGCAAACCAGTGAACAGAGAAGTACATGTTTTGGATCTGAACGATCAGTTGACGATCATCGATCAGATAGTAAAATATAAATATACTTTCAGATTCCAAGAAAATCATACTAGCTCCTTGCTGCGTGCCATGTACTCTTCTGTGACATTGTTCTTCAGATAACATGATCAGATTGCGATGGATAAGCAACCAGAGAAAGATTAAGAATAGGAAGTTGGTGCGTTGCCCTTCTCCCCACAAGCCATGTGCATGATGAAATTGAGAAAGGTGACTACTGACTACTACACTTTTGGCAGTTTGATAATGACAGTGCACGGTTCCCCCAATGAACGGTTGGGAGCCAGAGAGAAAGCAGATTCCAAAACTGGTTGAGGTATTCAGTTTGCATGGTAAGCTTGGCTAGAACAAGGAAAATGAAGATCATGATGGACATATTGCAACTACGAGAATCAGTCTGATGGATTGCCATGCTCAAGTTCTTGTGCAATTATTTCGTTTCAGATTTTCAGAGTCCAGACTTCAAACAAGCAGCAGCACTAAACTTCTCAAGTATAATATAAAGAAGTGAAGAAAGTATATATAACAGGAACCATAATGCAAACAAAATCCAAGAAGAAGAAGAATTCAGTAAACATATGGAACAAACAAATATAAGTATACTCACTGAGAAAATCTCCGAGGCTGAAGTTCTTGCCGTCGGCCCACTCCTGGTAGTCGACGCCGGGGTGGGTGAGGCCGTCGTACCAGCCCTTGTCGTCGCCGACGGTGTAGTTCTTGTACGCGGCGGCGCCAGGGACGGCGGCGCTCAGGCCGGCGACGACGAATACGGCGGCGGCTACCACGAGGAGCGGCGGCGAGAGGTTGCCTCCCGGGGAGGAGATGCTCCTCCTCTGTCGATGCATCGTGTGGCCTGCAGGCTGCAGCTGCTAGCTGGAGTAGCCTGGATTGATCGATCGGTTCGACCTCTGCCTTTTTCTGGAGCTTGCTGGCTGCAGCTTTAAAGAGAGTGATGGCCGGAGGCGGCCGCGAGAGAGCTGCCTGCAAGCAAGATAGCTCATCAGCTAGTGGCGCGCCTCATTTTATAGTGGCGTCCTGGAAAAGTACACGGTGTTCTCCATGTATTTCAAGAGTGCCACTGCCGACTCCACGCAGTTCTCTTTTTTCCTTTGCTGTGGACCTGTGTTGCATGTACTTCCCCTATTTCAGAATATAAGACATTCTAATATTGTTTATATTTATATAGATGTTAATAAATATATGTATATATATATATATGTTTAGAATGTTGACAATGCTAGAAAGTCTTACATTCTAAAACAGAATAAGTGATTTTATTGTTGGAATTCCATTTCTATTTTTTTTATCTTTTTATTTCTCAAAAGTTCTCATAGCCAAGGGCAATTTAGGTATATATATTCGGAGAAAGCTCCTCGAAGTCCATTTCTATTTTTTTTAATCTTTTTATTTCTCAAAAGTTTTCATAGCCAAGGGCAATTTAGGTATATATTCGGAGAAAGCTCCTCGTCGTGGCGTGGCCAAGCAGCAGTGGCCCGGATCGGAGCATATTGCGTCGCGCTGGCACGTCGATAAATGTCGGTAGCGCTGCACTTTTTTGCACCGGTCATGTGAGATGTCATTGGAGTCGAGGAGAGGAGAGGAGAGGAGATGAATCCGTTTCGGTTGCGGCGTCGCGTCATTGGATCTGGTGCACGTCCGCCAGTTTTAATCCCTGGAGTACATATATACAGTAATACATAGTCCCTACTTATTTTGACGCCGTTGATTTTTTTAAATATTTTTAACCGTTCGTCTTATTTAAAAACGTTTGTGAAATATGTAAAACTATATGTATACATAAAAGTATATTTAACAATAAATCAAATGATAGAAAAATAATTAATAATTACTTAAATTTTTTGAATAAGACGAACGGTCAATTATTTTTAAAAAAGTCAACGGCCTCAAATATTTTGGGATGGAGGGAGTATATAGTAGGCATGAATAGAATATGTCAAGCCCGGTGCAGCATCTGATCGACACGCAGCCAGAGGAATTTGTTCACAGCCTACTCCACAGTCCACACAAGGAGCACATCACTATTGTTATTATCATTATCCTAACTCTGACAGCAGTGCATGACAAACAGCAAATGTCCTAGGGTATGAACAGTGGATGCAATTAGCTACTGCTCGTATTTTTCTGTAAATAAAAGGTGCAGTAGTAGTACTGCAAAAGTTGATCGGGAATCATACACGGGAGATTATTTGGTATGATGTTGGGGTATATAAAAGATAGCAGCATCCCATCCATTGCCAGTTCCACGGAAAGCCAATGCTTCGTTCGTTTCTGTCATCTCAAAAAGAAAAGAAAGAGGAAACTCTGAAAGCCATATGCATGGATTGAGATGCAACACAGATGTAACATGGACACGGCAGCTGGATTGGATGGATATATTAAAAGAGAAGGGAAATAATAGAATTTGAAGACATGGAGATGGAGCACAGCTGTGATCTGTTCCGTGCATCTGTACCTGCTTATCACTACTGCGGAGCTGAATATGCTCTTGACTGATAATATGTGTAGATATGCTTTTGTTTAACATGAACCAAATCATTGCCAGTTCCCAAGTGTTTTCAGTTGATTCCACGGCTTAGCTGCCCTTGATCTCTAATATTTTTTGGGAGAAAAGGACGAAAAGGACAGGTAAACCTCCAGATATGAACTTGATAATTAGTAGAACGTAAATTTTGACTAACAGATTTTCTGCAGCTGTTCTACCGACAAAGTATCCGTTTCATATGTTCAGTTCAGATATGCAGAGCTGCCAAAGGACCAAGGACAAGGAGTATATAACAACTGAATGACTGATTCTTCATTGGCTCCTATTGAACCATCTTGTAACTGAACTGAAACTTTTTGACCCTCTTCCTTCATGTCCAAACTTATTTGTTTCTTGCTAAATAATGGCATGTATAAGCTTGTTAACATTACCTGCATATTAGCTGCCCTGCTGGTAGTTGACTATCAGAGGATTATTAAGATCACCTGGGCCTTTGAGTTTAGACCCTGGTAACCTCATGAGTCTTGACTACATGATATCCAGATTGGGAGATATTCTGCTTCTGCCCGTACATCCTGGTCGCCATGAGCCCATGACCAAGGGATTAGAGCGTCATCTTCCCTTCCCATGCATGTGATGGCCTTTAAAAGAAAAGAAGAGAAAAATATCTCCATGTGGTTAGTCGGTTCATATCGTGGTGTATCATTGAAGCGAAAGGCAGCTTTCGCACGGGACTACAGGCTGTTGCTGTGTTGCACCAGCAGCAGGTCAGAAACAGATCGAAGCAGAAGCAGCAGCAGCAAACTGGATCAAATGAAGCTGGTTTATGATATATATATATATTTTTGGATATCAGGCAATTTTATTCACCCAGCCTGATAAACAGGCCAAAACAAACAGGTTTACAAAAGTACTTGCAACAACAGAGCTAAAAAACGAAAACGACAGATTACACATATGCTCCCTTGAGAAAAACTACAGATCATATGCACTTATTCTGCAATAATGGCCGTGTTTCTGACCAGCTAGATCACATCAAGGTCAAGCCTACATGAATCAAAGCACCATCCTTCTTATTTGGGGTAAAATTTGAAAAGTCCCAACCCCAAGGCAGTAGGAAATTTGGCTGTCAGCTACAATGAAATGTGGTGCTGGTAGTAGTAGTGTAACTAAGCAAAAAAACACGGTCATCAATCTGGTCCCATGTGTTTGAATTGTTAGCATAAGTATGATTTACAAAATCAAAATATGAGTCCAGATCTCCTGATTAGCCTTTCCATAAAACTCTTATTTCACTCGTTTCAATTGAAAAAACATGGCAACAAGATGAATAAGAGTGACCATCAGGAAGCTGTCTATGGGCTAACTCAATTCAATGATGAAAAGTAAGGACAGTGGGTTAAATTAATGGCTAATGCCCTTCAGAAAACAAAATTAAAGCTAAATAAAATAATCACCTGAGGTCCACAGTACAAGCTATCAAAATGAAGCTGAAATTAGTAACTTCAGATAAAAGCCAGTGCTTCAGCTCTCAATTGAAGTGTGCACACAAACAAGTAGATACGACAGGAGTATTGATGAAGTCATGAGAAAACCACAAAAATGACAATGTGACCATTTCTAAAAGTTTGTTGTAAATTCAGCCACATGTTATCATATCTTGGATGTTCGAAGTCACAGCTGCTACATGAAGCATTCAGAGGTCAAACATGTTGGTAAGCTAGTACAGCAGAAGTTCTCTAAAGAAATAACATGGTAGCATCATGATTACAGTGGTTGCTACAGTAGTATTTAACTGATGAAATAATACCAGCATTCATCACTTCAAGTTATTGACATACTGGACTCTTCAAAGTTCAAACATGTTCCTACAGATCACGATTACGAATCGGCACCTAATGAAGCCATCTGTTTGTTGAGTTCATCATCAGCCTTCTTCAGGAACACATCCCAGCCACTGCCCTCTCCCCAATCCAGCATATCATACGGCACTGCTGTCATTAATCCTGGCCTCACAGCACCATGTTGCATCACCACTCTCACCTCCACTTCCTCTCTCTCCTCCTGCTCAAGTTCCTCCCATGTAAACAGCAGTGGCAAGCTATACCCACCCCACGGATTGAAATCAATCAGCTTCACCCGCCCATCTGCTCTCACATACACATCGAATGTATAATTCTCTGAAGCAAATTGTGGCTCGATTACTTGTTCAAAGAAAGCCTCAATCTTCGGTTGCACCTCAGCACTCCACCCAGGCAGTGATGGGTAGTAGGCCGATGGATCTCTCTGGGACATAGCAATCAGCCTCCGCTGCCGCACAAAGCATCGAAATTCTGATTCAGGACGAAGACCTGGGTACCACTTTCGGAGTGCAAGGTAGTACTGAAACCCGTCATCGACCCAAGTCCAGTTACTTTCTTCTCCAACGTCTTCTTGTGGTGCATCATCCGCTTCACTGTCCGCAGCACTTCGGTTGCCTCCCTTCTCAGCGTTCTCCTTGGAATCACTCATAGAACCTGCATCATTGCTGCTCTCGCCTCCATTCGGTGGAGCACCTGTACTACTAGTCTCTAGTGCCTTGTGTTGATCAGTTTGCTCTTCAGTAGTGTCCTTGGTGTTCTTGTAGGCATTTGGTCGAGCACCTTCGTCAGCACCAGTAGCAGCATTCCGTCGAACACCTGCTGGTGGCGCGAAGTCCTTGCAGGAGGGGCGCGCGCAGGCGAGGTCGTGGGCTACGCAGTCGGAGGAGCGGAGCAGCATGGCGACCTCAGCGAAGCAGGTGCAGCGGATGGTGCCGTCGGCGGACATGAACGCGGCGTCCTTGGGCGCGCTCCAGTTGAGCTTGGGGAGCGCGGCGCCGCCGAGCTCCGCGATGGCGGAGTCAACCGCGGCCTCGAGCTCCGGGAAGGCTGGCCTGAGCGGGTTGTCGGCGTCGCGGTCGTCGTCGTCGGCGGAGTCGAAGAAGAGGTCGGAGTTGTCGCGGTCGAGGAGGGAGACCGGGTCGGGGTGGTGGGCGTGCGCGGGCGGGAACGCGCTGCGCCCGGAGGTGATTGCCGGGAGGAAGAAGGGGAGCGGCTCGGCGTCGTCGTCGCCGCCCTCGGGGTGTTCACCGCCGGTGTCCGGGTAGGCAGGCCGGCCGGCGAGGTAGCGGAGGAAGGCGGCGGGGAGCGGGAGGATGACGGTGGGGACGGTGTGGCAGCGGAACGCGGGGTACCACTCCTGGATCTGGCACCGAAGAAGCTCCTCCAGAAGCATCTTCTCTCTCCCCACCTCGCCGCCGTCGTCTACCTCTGCGTCGAGCACCTCGTCTCGCCGCCGCGCCGTGCTCTCGCGTCGCTTCGCGTGGCGCGCCGTCGCACCGCTCGCTACCCAACCTCGCTAGGGTTTCAATCGCTAGATGGGCCGGGAGAGAAGAGGCGGAGATCATTTCGTGGTTTTGGCCCAATAAAGTATGGGCCGTTTCGATATTTTCTTCTAGGCCCAACTCGTGACCGGGCCGTGGGCCGGGTCACCGTGAATGGCCTGCTTTGCTTGCCTCGCGCCTCGCGGCGTGGGCGGGCGGGTACGGGGGTTAAAAAACAGTAAATTTCAGATTGGGTTAGGTATTTTGACCATGTTTACAATCTGAACTAGGGGTAAGTTCATGTTTTCACTTAACACCATATATGTTAATAAGCTTTTTCACTTTAGACCGGAGTGAAGGGTTTGAGCTGCCACTGTGGCTCTGTCCATGGCATGCAATGCAAGCAGGAGGTGGTGGACTCCACCTCCGTTCTGCGTTGCCATCTTCGATCTTCCCTGGGATCTAGTAAATCGACAGCTCTACTTAAGAAGTCTATAGTAAGAATAATCTCAAGCAACTCTGTGGTTAACACCAGTCACCAGGGCGGCGGTAGACAGGTTATCCAAACCCTCATCAGCTTCATCAGGCAGTGTGACTTTGTCAGTTTCATCAGTGGAGAACATCTCACATGATGCTAGGATTGAAAAGAGAAGAGAGTCACGGGTACTTTATTTTATGGTTTCTTAGGGAGTTTGTTAATTTTGGGTTAAACTTTATTGATTTTGTGCAAATTTAGCTACTGCTCCGTTGCGATTGCTGCGTGCAGTTATTTGGTTTAAGTGAAGTAATTTATGTGCATTTGGAGAAGCAACATAGCAGTCTAAACCATTGACCCGGTGCAAAATGCAAAAGCTTGCAAATATATATGGTGTTAAGTGAAAACATAGTTCTATCTCTAGTCCATGTTGCAAGTATGGTGAAAATATATGGTCGAAAGTGAAATTTACTCGTCAAAAAAATTTGGAAACTGGCGGTTGATTGATCGAAGGTAAAAGTAAAACCAGGAAGGGATTAACCTTGTGAGACTTCAGTTTCTTATCTCGTTTAAAGCGGTAAACGGGTGTTTAAAGTGCTTCCAATTATAGGATTTCTCCACAGGCTAACAATAGCTACATATGAAGCTACTGAATCGAATGTATAGTAAGGATGGATTATGAAGGATATTTTTTCTATGCCCTTGAGCTTTCAATTTATTTCTTTCATATACATTATTTTGCTCCATTCCTTGTTTTTAGATAATGGAATAAATATACCGGCCTTTACTCAACAGAGTTACAGCCAATTATTACAAAGTATCACTCATACAAAAAATGTAGTTCAAATGTAATGAAACACACTCAGGCCCTGTTTAGATCCTCCAAAATAGCAAAAGTTTTGCCATTTTGGAGCACTTTTTGCCATTTTGGATCTAAACACTACTAGTAGCAAAAGTTGGCAATTTGCCATTTGCTAGTCCATAGTAGCAAATTGTGCCAAAAAGTGCTTTAGGACCACACACACTCTCTCTCTCCACCAAAAAGTGCTAGAATGGCAAAAGTTTAGGATGCATCTAAACACCAACTACTACTTTTGCAATGCCAAAACTTTTGCCATTTTAAATGACTAGTACTTTTGTAATGCCAAAACTTTTACAATTTTAAATGGATCTAAACATGCCCTCAACTCTTTTTAGTCTCTAAATGACCATTCCACAATTTGACCATGAGTCAGAGATTGCTTTTCTCGGGATCAATATATTGTCTCTCATTCATAATTATGTTAGTAGACTTTCCACCCAAATCAAAACTCAGTTTGGCCATACAAATTTTTTTTGATCAGATTTGGCCATACAAATTTGAGTTCTACTACTGTCTTTCCTCGTCTCATTCGTTCTTTATTTATGCTAGTCAAGACAGCCTAATTTTCGTTGTATAAAAGTTAACAAAAAATTGGTATTTAAGCATTCTTTTCTTCTCTTTTCAAGGGAGTAGATTATTGGTGGTATGCACATAAGTATTATTACGATTGTCTAGGAGATAGTGTACAGCACACACACCTACATAATTTTAACACATTTTTTTTCTAAGAAATTAAGGATGCATGTTTGATAATGTTTAGACAAGTATGATCATAGAAAGATATTGTAAGTGATTTATGATTTTTTTTAAGGATACATATTTGATAAGAGATAGTGTAGAACACACATATAAATAAATAAACACACATAAATGCATATTCAATTTCTACGGGATTATTAGGTTTGGTAGTTAATGCACTAAACGTAGAGGGGGTGACATGTAATCTTAGCCCTTGTGTTTTTTCTAGCTGCACGTTTCTTTGCCTCAATGTGGGGCTCATCTTGTTAGCAATCCTTAAATCTTTGGGACAACATTCTATTAGCACGTGCCAATTTTTATGGGTTTGCTTGCCTAAGTGGAGGACACATTTATTTTCTTGACACATCTTGTCCCTTGTACAATATCTTTTCATCAGCATTGTCAAGGGTTGTGCAGCCTCTGCATTTGTTGCCTCCTCATCATATGTGCAAGTGTACAACTGGTGTAGGTTTTGAAATATTCACCTCATTATTTTGGCTATTGTACTTAGAAGCTCCACCATTTCAGCACGAGGTACATATTAAATCCTTTACATGATATGCGTGTAATACTTTTATTCTGCAAATGCATCTAAAATAGGCCACTTCAATAATCTTGTGTTATGTGTACTTAAAATTTTTCTAAACCATTATTATTCTACTTACACAACTAAATACTATTACTTAGGTAATGAAAATGTGTTTGCATTTCCAATACAACTAAATGGTTAGTATTTGTAATTTGCAAATACTTCTCCAAACACATCAAATCCTTCTACTTCGAAGGATGACTAGCTTTCGGCTTTCTACTCCACCTATGGATGTGGCAGCATTGTTTTTGCCCTAGTCCATTGCTGAGCAGCATGTAACTGAGGTGGTGGCCATTACCATGACAATGCCAACGTCGTTGCCGCCAGCAAGGTGTCATCCCTAATCGATCAACAAATACTCGAGGCTCTCTACAACGAGATCGAGGAAGGATACCCAAGTGAACAACAAGGCGCTCCGCATCAAGGACATCATCATGAACTACAAGGAGAAGGTGATCTATCTAACTATATATCTTGTTCATCACTTGATCAGCAAACAAAACAAAATTGAAAAGAACAAAAACTTTCATCCATAATACATCCAGTACTGTTGCATTAGATTTTTTTTTACATAATGGATCTTTCATTAATCCGGCCTCTATATCCACAAAGGATATACACAGCTAAACTGCTCCATTAGATATTATAGCATTATGATGTTCTTGGGATAGATATTACTGGCTTATTAATTATTAATTGCATCTGCATTTCTGTGATCATTTGCAGTTGGAAGACACTTTGTTTGACGGTCTGAGTAGGCTGCAGCTAATGCGACTGTCTATCTCGGTGTTGAAGGTAGTACGTAGTCCAACAAAATGAAGATCTTTTTTTTTTCTGAATTAAAGCAGTGTTATCAAGGGCATCAAGATCAAATGAACATTATTTTTCGTTTGCTCTACTGATGTTAGAATTTAAACTGCCGATTATATTTCTCGCAGAGTACTCAGATTGTAGAAGTTGTTCCTCCATTGAACAAGCATAGATCGCCAGTAATATGCAAAATAGCACATGATCTCGCCGAGTAAGTTCGTTGCACTCTTAGTAATTCTAGTTTGATTATTATATATAACTTATGCAACTGCCAAGATAACAGAATGGCTAAGTATATGCAATCTCAGCAACCTGTATATATACATGACATGGAGGCTAGCTATTTATTAATCTTCTCCTTCACTAGCTAGGTTGTGATTATTGTCTAGAGATTTAAATTTAATGCACCTTACTATGTAGATTATTTCTCAACTCCTCTCAATAGTGAAAACAAACTCTTGTGTGGCAATGTCTTGTGATTGTGCGAATAGCTTATGATGGTTTAGCTTTTCGTAGTAAGTTTGAGCTTTTGTCGGCATCTTCAATGTAAAGTTGAGCTAGAATCAATTCTTTCTTTTTTACACTTATGAATGTAAAAGTGCACCATGCACTTTTATTCTTTCTTTTTTATCACCCTACACTTTTGGACTGGAACGCGGGAAAAAATAAATATCAAGAAAATAATTTGGTGTTATTCTATTCCATGTTAGACATATAGCTAACTCACAAATAGGACTTCAGTGTGTGTGTGTATATATATATATATATATATATATATATATATATATATATATATATATATATATATATATATATATATATATATATCTTTCTTTGGAAGTACAATTAGAACTAAACAAACACTATTACAACATATCAGTAAGAGAGTAGTTTCACACTAAAATCCATCTCCGATGGAATTTTACAAAGTCCTTAAGAGTTGAAAAATATACATATGTCTTTCTTTGGAAGCACAAGGACTAAACCATAAAATACCACCATATCATGAGAGGGCCAAAGTGCAAATATCCCTAAACGGCTAAACCAATAAATCTTTTTCCCCTAATTAAAAAAAAACCTCTTGCCATCCATTTATCACAAGTTCACATCTCTACGTACTACTACCTCAATCCTATAATGACTTAACTTTTCATCATTTTACACATGCTAATACAAAATTAAAAATATTATAATGCCCTGCACTTTACCAAACTTCAATGCATTTGTTATCCACTTTAACGAATACCAATGCATTTGTCTTACACTTTAGTAAATCCCAATACATTTGTGTAGACCCCCGTTTTTATAACAGGAATCAATCGTGTAAACAGTACCATTTTTCTGGATCAAGTAGTCTGGTACACACGAGTTCATAGCTGACATACCAAATGCACATACACGAGAGTCTGGTGCTAATTATTACATCATAAGCCCGCAGGCATAGTCTTAGATCATCGGACCGAGCGGTCCAGAATACATTCCAAAAGCAGAAGTAGATAAGGCAGCGGAGTTAAGGCAGCGGCACGCCATTGCCACAGGCAACGACCGTAACTAAGACCTATTGAGCGCCATCGTCTTCATCACCCTCCTAGTAGTAAGCGTAGGGATCCTCCGAAGCTTCATCTCCAACCTCTGGTTAAGTTTGTATATTGCAAGGGTGAGTACCAACCGTACTCAGCAAGCCACCACAGCAACAATGCACATGACAGGGGTATTCAAAGGATGGCTATGGTTCTTTTGTGCAAAGCAAGTTTTGTAATTCTTTCACAAGCCTAAGACCTAGCACAGACTGAACAAATTTTAGTACCAGTGTTCATATTAAACAATGACAGTTCTGTCCACCATCCATTGTGATCCCAAGGATAGCTTCCCGCCATTGAGTCATCATGGTTTTCTGAGGACGTCCACATTCCCGCCTCTCAGGAAGTGGCTCCGTCAGTATAGAAATCATCATGCAATATCCCATCCCACACAAGTTAAGAATTTAGAGTCTAGCCAAGTGTAATACATGTCCCGGTGCTCAATAATCGCGAGCATGGCTATTCGAATAGATTTGGTTTACTCACACTGCAGTGGATGTACACTTTACCCGCACTCCGCGACTGCCCAACACATGAGCCTCGTCCCAACACATGAGACGCATCACGGCAAAGCTTTTCGATAACCTCGCATTGGCAGTACCCGCTCCATGAACTTTACATCCTCATGCACTCTAGGCGTACACGGTTTCTAGCAGTGAGAGGAGTTCTGGCGCACCCGGAAAGGAAAGACTCACACATGCATTAAGTTATAATTATGTTTAAATTCTCACATGGCAGTCCTACCGATGGCGACACCACTGTAGACACCCGCCTCGCGGTTCTACCAATGGCTGCCCCACCGTAGAGCCCCTGCCTCACACATCAAGAAACCACTATGCATGGATACTGCCTCCGCTCAGCTATCTATTCTGCTAGGTCTATACCCATACGAGAAGTGCGGTTGTACGGGGGTCGTTTCATGCTTAACTTCATGGCTCGGTCCTTAATTGATCGGGGACGGTACTAGCCTTTTCCGGATACCACCCAAATCCTCCGTCCGCTCCAGTCGAAAACAGTTGTTTAATTTTATTTCTCCTTTCACAAATCATGTCATCAACATCATGGCAATGTGGCGCTCATGTCTCCACATGCCGCATCTCAATTACCATTCCAAAGGTAATTGCCCAAGCATATAGCATTTGATAAATATGAGTATGCATAAATTTAGAGTAGCATTTCTAAGCATTTGTCATAGTTGACTAGGGACTTATACGTAAATCATGGTTACAAGAATTTAGGGGTAAACAATAATCAAGGCATGGCATAATCACAAGTAGGATGTTCATCATTGCATGCAATTTTATTTGTAAACAAAATAATTTTGCAAATGGGATCAACATGTTCAAGGAATAGTGATGACTTGCCTTGCTCAAAGTCTTGCGGGTCTTGGCCTTCACTTGGATCCGCAACTCCCTCGGGCTCTATAGTTACGTGCGAAAATTGATTTGAATTCGGTTAGAATTCAAATAAAAATCCAAATAAATCCAAATGAAAGTAGAATGCGAAAGTCGATTCCTTTATATTAACTTTACTATTCGCGAACTAAGGCAAACCCAATTTCGATTTAAACTATTTTGCGGGTATAAATATTTTGTTGTCATAAGTTTTTCATTTAAACTACCCGAGCATTACATCCATATAATAGGTTAGAAATTTCTATCGCGAGCTAAATATCGGACGAAATCCTAGTAATATTATACGATTTAATTTAGTCTATGACTAAATGATTAAATATAATACACGACTAAAATTCCTAGTAATTAAATCTGAATTTCTACCGTGAATCGATTACTTATAGAGATTACCCAAAAATAATCTATAATAATCTATAAGAATTCATCTATTTGTTTAGTTATTAATTACATCTAAATTACTACCGCAAATTGATTTCTTATAGAAATTACCAAGAATAATCCATAATTTATATTAAATTTTGCAATTCTACGACTATAATTAATCTATAATTAAATTCTAATTATTTAAATTCTCTAAACTTCCCTAATCTTCCTCTAATTTCTATTTTTTTCTTTTCTTTTTCTCTCCTCTTTTCTCTCTTTTCTTTTCTTTTTCCTTCTCTTTCTCTCTTTTCTTTTCTTTTTCCTTCTCTTTCTCTCTTTTCTTTTCTTTTTTTTTCCTTCTCTTTCTCTCCCTCCCGGTTTCTCTCCTTCTTTCTTTCTTCTTTCTCTCCCTCGGCTTCTCCCTTCCTCTCTCTCTCTCGGCTCTCTCTACCCGGCGGTGATGGCGGCGGAACGAGGGGAGGGGCGGCGGCGCAGCGGCACAAAGGCGGTGGCACGGTGGAGAGGGAAAAGGGGAGAAAGAGGGAGATGGAGTGGGGGAAATGGAGAGGGGGTGTGGAGGATTTATAGGGGAGAGGGGAAGAAAGAGAGGGGGAAGGGCGCGGCTTATGGCGACGCGACGGGTGGCGCGCGGCGCGGCAGGCGGCGATGGCGACGGGCGGGCACGTGGCGCGGGGCGTGAGGCGGCGACGCGACAGGCGAGCGGCGCGGCAGGGCACGGGGCGCGAGGCGACGACGCGATGGGCGAGCGACGCGCGGGCGCGGGGCGCAAGGCGGCGACGCGACGGGCAAGCGATGCGCGGGCGCGGGGCGTGAGGCGGCGAGAGGGCGGCGCGCGGCGACGGGACGGCAACACGACGGCGACGGGACGGGCGCGCGGCGCGGGCTCGAGGCGCGGGGCGACGGTGCACGGCGGCAGGCGGTGATGGCGACACGCGCGCGGCGACGGGACGGGCGGCGGGCGCGCGGCGCGAGGCGACGGGATGGCGGCGCGGCGCGGCAGTGGCGAAGCGACGGCGCGCGGCGCGTGGGGCGCGAGGCGCGGCGACACGACGGTGACGGCGACAGCGGCGATGGCAACGTCGCGCGGCGGCAGACGGCGACGGCGCGACGGCGACGGCGGTGGCGCGCGGCGCGGGGCGACGGCGCGCGGCGGCAGGCGGCGATGGCGCGTCGGCGTGGGCTCGGGGCGGCTAGGGGCAGAGGTGGGAGAGGAGGGGGAAGGCTAGGGACCGCATCGAACACCTACGCCATAATGAACAGTGTATTTTCCTATTTATCCCATTTTAGTTTATTTCCCATATAAATTTGATTCTATAATTTCTAAATCTTGCATAAATTAAGTTTACTCAATATTTGTGTTATCTCAACTAATGAATTCACCCTAGATTAATATTACTCATATTTTATTTGTATAATCTATTTGAATTTTTAATTAGGGTTAATTCTTATTCCATCGCATTTAAATTTAATTGATACGAATATGATCGCGATAATATTTTATTTATTTCTATCCACACCTAATCTTTATTTTAAATTATATTTATTTTACCAATTTACTTCTAGGGTTTATTCCTAATTAACTATTCTTTACTGACGATCAATGAACTTCGAAATCAAATCCAAATAAAATAGGCGAATAAAATCGGCATGATGCAATTAATTTAAAAGTTTTCGAAGGTCCGTATTTTTAGAGTTTTGCTTTTATTGGTCAAATTTTTAGGGTGTTACAAGTTGTCTTCCATTTTAAGAACTAAATGTGTAGTAATGATGGATTGTGATGGAGAATTTGTTTCTAAGGCCTTGAGTATTCAATTTATTTTATTTCATATACGTTATTATTTTTCTATATTCCTTGTAACCTCTTAAGTGGTTTTGTTTTCAGTCCCTATATAAATGTCCATTCCACATTTTGACCATGAGTCACAGATCACTTTCCTCAAAACCACTATATGTTTAATAGTCTTTCCAACTAAAATCAAAATTCAGTTTGGCCATACAAACTTTAATTCAACTATTGCCTGTCCATTCCTCCTTCATTTTTGGTTTAAGTTAGTTGAAATATCCTAATTTCGATTATATAAAAAATTAACAAAAATTTGGTTATTTGAGCATTCTTTTCCTCCTTTTTTAAGGGCATAGATTATTTGTAATATTCTTATAAGTACTATTACGATTGTCTAAGAGATAGTGTAGAACCTACACAAATATGATTTTTTTCCCAAGGATGCATGTTTGAAAATGTTTAGACAAGTACGATCATTGAAAGATATTGTAATTGTAGTATGCATATTTGATAAGAGATAGTGTAGAACATACAAATAAATAAATAAACAAATAAACACACACACACACAAGCACGCACGCACACACGCACGCACGCATGCACGCGCGCGCGCACGTGCACACACACACACAAAACGAAGGTAAACTCGGTGACTTAATTACACATCAAATCCATCTTATGTGGAAGATGACTTTGTCCTTCCTACTCCACCTATGAATGTGGGAGTGTTCTTTTTGCTCCAGTTCACTGCAAAGAAATATGTATTTGAGGTACTTTTACATGTAAATGAAAAGCTTCATTTCTAGCCATGGAGCTTTTCATCACAATATAATTTGCCAACTAATTGTTCCATATACATGAATGTCCCTATAATCTTACTCTTGAATAAGATTACAATCAACGTTTTGTTGCTTTTCCATTTTCTTTTATTGCTGCGGCATGAAGTGGACGATGATGATGGAAGTGAGTAAAACAATTATCACTAGATAATCTTTGTAAAGTAGATTATGTTTCACTTAGATTTATTGATTAATAGGATTGCATATCATGTAATAGTTCTAATACACTAGGTTGAAAATGATTGTGGATTTGTGGTTATGGGTACAAAATGGAGATTGCACAACCAATAACAAATGTTGATGAAAACATAGTGTACAAGTGACAAGATTTATTAGGACAACACGAACCTCCAATATGAGGCAAGCAAACCTATGGAACAAAACAACATATCCTAATGTAAGTACTATCCCCAAAATCCATGGTTTACCAACAAGACAAACCCCGCCATTAAGACAAACAAACCTACAACTAGGAAAAACAAAAGGGCCAAGATTACATACCAAGCCGGCCTCTAGGTTTTCTGTAGTAACAACCAAGCCTAATGAACCCACACATAGTCAATACACATCAAGGAGTCAATTTAATGAAGAAACTCAGAATAAACATGGTCTTGGCACGAAACTAAAATAGGCTCAACATCATGCTATAGCCATAACAAAACAACATCCTATTGCTGTTGTCAGAAAGCCACTCCCTGATCATGTGAGTGTAAGTTCATATTTAATATTTTAATCACTACTTTGTTGTGATTCTTCGAAAGGCTTTAATAGTCGTGTGATTTGGTTTCAGAAGTTGGAAAGGCAAGCAACAATATTAGAAGGCTGCAAGGTAGGTATAGGGAAGAGAAACAACACCGACATAGCTGATTTGCGACTAGAGGCAACGAAGCGCAAGCTAAATGATGCCTACCAGGAAGCTGAAAACAATTAGTTAATTAATTCTCTATTCACATTTTGATATTATTGTTATTACTGGCGCGTAGTGGCACTAAAGGGTCTAATTGTGCATAACCTTTCAATATATATTTATCGAGAGAAAAAGAAGCGTTGTGTGCAATATGTGGATATGCATGACGTCATACCAAACTTACAGCAAAGAAGGGCCACTACTACATCAACGAAGCATAGGAGGAATAGACCAAACGACAGGTTTTGTGTATCTAGATCGTGCAAATGATCCATAGATTTGGATAATTTATTTTTCCTATCTGGCTAGAATAATTAGTAACTATAAGCATTGGATATGCATAATCATTTCCTTGTGTGCTTGTTGGATATGTATGATGGACGAACTCTATGAGAAGTATTTGCAAATTAAAAATAAATTATCATTTAGTAGTGTTGGGGATGTAAACCATTTTCATGACATAAAAATATTATTTAATTGTGCAAGCAGAATAATGGTTTAGAAAATGTTACGTAGACATATTCAGATTGACTCCTTCTGAGTTTTTCCATTAGATTGGTTCAGAAAATGTCAACGTTGTGTTTCTTCTGAGTTTCTTCATCAGATTGACACTTGAATGCATCCATATTTAGTACCAGTGCGTTTATTAGGATTGGTTGTTAGTATACTAGACGTAGAAGGGTTGATATGTGATCTTGGCCCTTGTGTTTTTTCGAGCTGCAAGTTTGTTCGCCTTAGAGGTGTGGCTTTTCTTGTTAGCAAACCTTGGATTAGTTTGATTTGGGCATAATATTTCCATTAGCATTTGCTAGTTTCTGTGGGTTCCTCGCCTAAGTGGAGGATCATGTTTCCTTGAAAAATCTTGTCCCTTGTACAATATGTTCTTTGTTTTAACAAATCTTTTCTGTAAGTCAAGGATTGGGCAGTCTTTCTTTGTTGTTTCCTCATGACATGCACAACTGGTGTATGTTTCAATATACTAACATAAGTATTTTGGCCTCCTCATAAGTCATAACCATTACACTAGATTATTTGTTCTCCTAAATGTGCCATGACCACTTATGAATGTAAAAGTGCACCATACACTTTTATTCTTTCTTTTTTATCACCCTACACTTTTGGACTGGAACGCGGGAAAATTAAATATCAAGAAAATAAGTTGGTGTTATTCTATTCCATGTTAGACATATAACTAACTCACAAATAGGACTTCAGTAAAAAAAATATATCTTTCTTTGGAAGCACAATTAGAACTAAACAAACATTATTACAACATATCAGTAAGAGAGTAGTTTCACATTAAAATCCATCTCCGGTGGAATTTTACAAAGTCCTTAAGAGTTGAAAAATATACATATGTCTTTCTTTGGAAGCACAAGGACTAAACCATAAAATACCACCATATCGTGAGAGGGCCAAAGTGCAAATATCGCTAAACGACTAAACCAATAAATCTTTTTCCCCTAAAAAAACCTCTTGCCATCCATTTATCACAAGTTCACATCTCTACTACTACCTCTGTCGGAGAGTGATCTCCTCCACCTGGGAACCGTGAGGCCCCCCTTTTTTGGTTCGGCCAGGGGCAGCGGGTGAGATCCGAAGTTTTCGAGACAAAAGAGACACAAGGGATTTATAAAGGTTCGGGCCGCTATGAAGCGTAATACCCTACTCCTGTGTGTATGATGATTCTTCTATGCTTGCAAAGCCTCTGAATCTCCGATGTACAAGCTAGGGTTAGAGAAGCTTTTGCTCAGGGATTCAGAGTTCGATCCGTAGTTCCCTCCGGAGTCCCCCCTCCTCCTGTAGGCCTGGACCTCCTTTTATACCTCAAGGGGTTACCATATGGGCCCAAAACATAACTTAGTGGAGAAGGATTACAATCTTTGCATTAAGTTTATGTCTTGTCTCTTGACTTGGGAAGCCAAGTGCACGCCATCTTGATGATGGGGCCTGTCAAATCTTGTCGCCTGACACGGGGGCGCCCACGTCAGCTGCTTTTAATGGGTGAAGACTTATGGGCTCCTGTTTGCACCGGGCAACGGGAACCCTAATTGACCAGAGTGGATGAACCGACTCTGGCCGGGATGAGAGGCTAAGACCTCTCGTCATCATGACTAATGGGATAGGACGGGATGTACGCCCCCTGACCCATGCGGTAGTGCGCCTGACACCTGGGTCCCGTCAGTCATTCGACCGGTCACAGACCAATCTAGGCGCGCTGCACGCCACATTAAATGCGGCGCGGCGCGCCTGCTCAGGTCGCCATTAATGCGGGTAGGTGAGCGCTCGAAGGTATCCACTTAACCCACCGCATGTGGCGACCCGCAGAGGGGGTCAGGGGAGCCTGACCCCTAGTCACAGGAGGGAGTGGCTGCCGCCCCACCTCGGGCCTGACTCCCCTCGGGGGAGGGCCACGTGGCATTGAGGGGCGGCCTCCTCCTTCTAGTCTCTGGGACGAAGTGGCCACCGTCCTACCTCGGGCCTGACTCCCCTCGGGGGAGGGCCACATGGCATTGAGGGGCAGCCTCCTCGTTCTAGTCCTTGGGACAGAGTAGCCGCCGCCCTACCTCGGGCCTGACTCCCCTCGGGGGAGGGCCACGTGGCATTGAGGGGTGGCCTCCTCCTTCTAGTTTCGGTCGGGACGGGCCCGACCCCCAAGTGAGGAGGGGGTGGCCGCCGCCCTACCTCGGGCCCGATCCCCCCTCGGGGGAGGGCCACGTGGCGCCTGGGGCAGCTTCCTCCCTCTAGACATGATACCCCCGGGCCCATATCACCGACAACCTCAAGCCTAGAATGACTTAACTTTTCATCATTTTACACACGCTAATACAAAATTAAAAAGATTATAATGCCCTTCACTTTACCAAACTTCAATGCATTTGTCCTACACTTAGTAAATCCCAATGCATTTGTCTTCCATTTTAAGAAACTCTAATGCATTGATTGCTTTAAAAAATGTCGTTGCGGGACAATTGAAATGGGGATAGATGATGTCTTTGTAGGACGGAGGGAGCACCATAAGAATTTATAGTGTTTCAACTATGATTTTTGTCCATCGCTCATCTCCGACAAGTCTTTGATGTGGCACAAGCAGGCACGCATACACGAATTCTTTTTCTGTTTTGTCTGTCATCCGTCTAATTCTTTAGTTCCCTTTGAAACTATGCGTTTATTTTGCCCCTAGAGGTTGACCTGATTCTCTCTTCGAGTTATGACTTCGCAAAGCAAATGGACTCGTTGTGTGTGGAAATAAGATTTTTGGTTGCCAAGTCAAATACAGTGCCACATGCCACATCCATCCATTCCACCACGCCACCAGCACCACCCAGAGGTGGTGAGGTTTTCACTTGACTTTCCCTTTCCTCCCCATCACCTTATCATGAGGTCCCTCTGCTCGGATTTGTGCCTCAATGTCACTAGCTCACTCCAGTCCACTTCCTCCTTCAACAAATCCGCAAATGAGTTCCTAAACCTCGGGAACATGTTTTTCCCTGACAATAGTCAAGATTCTCACTAGAGACTATGGTTGTCATTCCTCCTTCCACCGAAGTCTAAGTCTTGCCTCCAGTATTCCAGCTGCTCTGTAACACCCCAGGTAACCACGTACCTAGAGTGCCACCAAAACTACACTCAAAACCACTAACTCCCAAAATTATTAGAAATTCCGGCAGTCTCCCCTAAAAATACGGACATCAACGACAGGCAGTTATAAGATAACTCAATAACGATATAATTCAGACAATCCAAACCATCCTAGCTCCATAAATTCCACGTGAAAATAAGAACCAGAACTTTAAATGACCTTTACAAGTTCTACGCAAAACTTATGCTAATCAGAAACATAGTCTGAAACTAAATTTCAATAGTGTGTAATAATATTGTGTGGTCCAGGGGTGCTACTCCCGTCCCACGCCGATCAATATCATTTGGTACCTAAAAACCAAATTAAGCACAAAAGTGAGTAAAGAATACTCAGCAAGTACAATATTGAACTAGTAAAACATACACAGGTTTAATACAATAAGAAACCAATATGAAGGGTTGGATTTACTTTATTTTAAACCAAAGAAGTCAAAAGATAGTAGTTCCCTCCTGGGCAGGTGCGAATATCCTCTTAGCATTACCAATAAGCCGAGCAAGCGTGATCAGCGCTTCTCAAGGATCATGAATAAAGATCCAAATTGCACTCCCATGACTACGCATGGTCCTTGAATAATATAAATAAAACATCTGAAATAATGAAACATGAATAATATCATGAATTTGAATATAAAGTGAAACATGAATAAGTAGCATAACATCATAGCCATACGATTAATAATATCAAGCAATTGAATAATAAGTATGCAAGTAAAACCAAACAAAACAACTCAGATTGCCCATTGACAACGATAAAACCGGGACGGTCATAATAGTAGGTCCGTTATCCACAAATCGTTAGAGACAATTTAATTTAAATGCAATAAATAAATAAAAATCAGAAATTGCGAGTCCATTATTTCCATAATTCATACATTTACATAGAAATTCTGTTAATTACATCTCCGTAGAGAAAACCTCTAATTAGGAATTCCAACATAAAAATAGAATAAAATTACATGACCACTATAAAGCTAAAAAGGAAAATCTATCCTAAAGCTCTAGATGTCACGGCCGTAGAATCTTCTGTAGATTTTCATTTGTATGTTTATTTTGGACATGCAAGAATATGGAATGCCCTATGTAATTTTATAATTTCTGGTTTTTTACTCTGCCGGCAGGTGTTCGTGATGGCATGGCATTTTTGTCTATGTATACAGGGAGCGTGGATCTCCTTGCTCATGCTGTATATGTTTTAGCACATGCTATTATATTTTTTTTGGTAAATTTAATGCATAGGGAGCGCTTATTTCCCTTAGGATCTAAGCGCGGAATCCAGCAGATGCATATCTTGAAGACATTTAATTTTCTTTCATCACGATATGACGCCCTATTTTTAGATACGGCGTACGTTTCATGACTTTATCATTTATTTAATTTGAATGCTATGAAGAGGCTTTTATGCGTATACATGTATTTTTTATCATGCTTGATGTATTTGCATAATATAAGTAGAGCGAAATTTAGTGCTTGTATTTATGGCACAGTACTCGCTTTCCTGGAGCCTATGCAGATAACATATAGCTGGATATGTTAGTATTATCATTTAATATATGCAGCAGGTATATGACTCCTATCTGATTTTCTTAAAGTACTCACATGTATTACTACCAGTGCGATCTAAACCACAAGGCGTAACCGTGCGAGTATTTGTTCACTTTGATATGTGATACTTATTATCAACATATTGTCAGAAATTTGCACATATTTATGTTTTAACCTTGTCAGTTATTTTTTTGTGAGGCTTATGAACCTACAACACGCATGCATGAATATCATTTTTTTACTGCGCTTTATGTATGACGGAGGGAATGTATATCGCTTCGAGCAAACATATGGGTGCAGCGAATTCACGCCACTTTTAAATTATCTTAATTTTTACTCCGCTTGTATTACTACGTACTCACACGGCTTGGAGCCGTGAAGCGTAACCGAAACGAGTGTTTGTCTAACTTAAGGGGAATTATGTAAAATTTATGTTTAGTTTACGAAAGTGCTCAGGGGAAACAAGTGCAACCATGCATCTATTTCTTATTCCTGATCATGGAAAAGTGTATGGCACATTATTTTAATTTAGAGAAACATGGCTGAACACATGTCAAAACTAGCAGATGTGCGTGCTAATTAATATGTTCAATTGATTTTGTTTATCACTATGCCTGTATCACTACTAACACGGCTCGAAGCCATGAGTGTTTCTGAAGCAAGTGCTTGTTTAATTTATGGTGAATTATGCAAATTTCAAGTTTGTATCCGTGATTTATATCCATTCGTAGGGGACCGAACCTGAGAGCGAATCTCGTCTAGGCTTGTATCCACTAACAGGACCAAATCAGAGGGTATGGTAGGATGATATGAAAAGAGTATGTATGGAAACCACTCCTAGACCCGTACTCATCTGGCCGGACCATAGGAAAAAGTGTGAAATCATGTTAAAAGCTATCAAATGAAGCGAACTTTTCTTATCTCATAAGTATTGGCTAAGATGAAGGACACAACAAAAGAGGCTAAATTCCTTTGGCTTGTACTCATAATGGCCAAGCCTATAAACATGGCAAGAACATAACTCCTTGGTTCGTACTCATTGGCCGAACCGAAGGACATAGCAAGAGAATACATTAACATGAGTAGAGGAAGATGAACCGAGAGATTTTTCGACTCGTACACAATGCCGAGCCTAAGAACGAAGGAGGAGCATGATTCCCACCTTGAAACACCTCTGATCTTCCAGCACAGTGGAGCGAGGAAGCAGAGGCTGACGAGATGGTGTAGGAGCAGAGCGGCACGGCAGCGGCATATTGCCTAGCAACAAGATGCGCTTCTGCAAAGCATACGCACAGCACCTAGCCTCTACGCTAATCTCCCCTGGAACCTCCTTTTGTCTCTAGTCTTGATCCTCTATTTATAGAGGAGGATTAGAGGGGTTAATTAGATTAATGTGATTTTGAATAGAGTCCCGCGCACACACAGATCGTGGTTACTGGGAGTTGTGGGCAGTGGCTTGACTGCATGCACCTTTCTTTGGCTGACATGTGGGTCCCTTCATTTTGACTGGATCAACGTGGGTAGACTTGGTCATGGACCTGGTTCGTTACAATGCTTCTCTTTTTCCTTTTTTTTAATCTTTAATTAGTTGTTTAATTGGCTGGTTACTGAGAGAGAGCGAGAGAGCGCGTGCATACCCTTTCACTGACATGTGGCCCTCTCTTATTTAGCGCGCGTGTGTATATATCCGCACTATTATAGCGGTTTGCACGCGGTAGATATTTTCATTTCATGTCACGAATATTTGGAGTACATTCTTTTATTAGTCAGATAACATATATTTTGTGGCTTTCATTTTAATTTATTGGATGATCATAGTCTGAAAATATGGTCTGTACCTCTTTTCTAAAAATATTTGGGACGCGATTATTTTGGGTTAGTGAGAAAATCCCATTTCTCGGCCATATGTTTTAAGCCAGCTATTTATTTAGCGAATAATCATAGTCTCAATATATTTATACGGTATCTTTTATTATAGCACAAATTTTATAGGTGGACACGACGAGAAAGCTAAGTATTAGCGTTTATCGCTCTGATGAAAAGCGTGTGAAAAATATTTGTTCACACTACTTATATGGAACGCACATACATATTTCTATTTTGTGCCGAAAATTATTTTAGTCCAACATAATTGGATCTTATTTCATTCATGGACACTTATTTTACGGCCGATAATTAATTAAGTTAATTCACCCGGTGGCCGCTATTTAATTAAATTAATTCACCCGGTTGTATCAATTGTTTATTACCAATAAAATTCTTATTTATTTCTATATATATTTTTACGCACTATACTTGAGATAATACGTTGTTTTATAATTTAACAAATTATATTTAGGACACGAGCCAAAATCGGTGTCAACACCTATCACATAAGTCCGTCTTGTACTTGCCTTAACTCCTTCGATACTCCGACTCAACTCCTCCAACGTTGGAACCCTCCACACCTGTAGAGCAAAACTACGCATAAACCACTATACCCAACTAATGATAGTTACAAGGAATATTTACTAAAATCAATAACCTAGAAGATATAAACTTTTACCGATTTGTATTAAACAACATATAGCAGTTCTATTACTGTTTTATGTGTAGCTCACAAACCGTCTAATGCAATCTGGCAAAAAATACAACCACGGTCATCTAGACAAAATTGTCTAAAATATTCATGTTGGGCGAAAAATCAGATTATGCCTCTGTAAATCCTAGTTTAAGGAAAAACGAATTACTGTCCTGATTTCTGGACCCGGTCAGCAGCACTGTTTTTGTTGTTTCTCCCAAACCGTTTATCAGAATTGAGTGAAACCAGCGCCGTTGGAAAGATATCGACGATGAATACAATCCTGATGGTTTAATACCAGATTCAAAAATACGGTTTCAGCCCAGCGGTCGATAAATTAAATTCGAGCTACTGACAGTTCGTCTTGAATATAAATTAGAAACAAGTAAGGACTAAAACGGATTACCTAGCAGTACTAATTTGTAAGAAAAAACAATGAATTTGGAAATATCAGCCAAATTCCCCTTCTTCTATCTAGCTAATTTCCCCTTCTCTCCCTCCTTCCTGTTCTTCTCTGCCTTCTAACCCTCCTCCTCTCTGTTCGGCAGACCATCAGCAGCAACAAGGAACATTAGTAGCAGCAACATCAAGCAAACCACATGGCAACAACAGACCAGATCGATGGTAGCAGGAGCTCACCGTAAAGGAGAAAAATAGAAAGGGATCACCGGTGACGACGGATAATGAGGGCTGCGGTGGCTGGCCACGGCTGTGGCGACGGTGGCGTAGCAGCGGCGCTGGCGATGACATGAACGGCGGCAGCACCGGTAGGGGCGCAGGAGCAGTGGCGGCATAGAGGAGAGGATGCGGATGATGGCGCTAGGGCAGCTGCTAGTAGGGGTGGACAGGAAGCTCGTGGCTCGTTAGCTCGCTCGACTTGCGACAAGCTCGGCTCGGCTCGTTTGATTTTCCTAACGAGCCGAGCTGGCATTTTAACTCGTTAAAGATAACGAGCCAGCTCGAGCTGGCTCGCGAGCCTTAACGAGCTCAACCAACTAGGCCACAGGCCACACCACCACAGGTCCACAGCCCACAGCATGGAAGGCCCACTGGCCCAATAGATAGTGCATCAGAAAAAACCCTATCCGTCCATCCGGTCCACCGCTCCTAGCCGCCACCAGACACCAGTCGTCACGAATCGCGATTCCACTTCCGCCGCTGCGCCGCAACCTGCCGCCGCCCGCCACTCTCCGTCACCGCCGCCTTCCACTCTCCGTGCCACTGCCTCCCACAGCGCTTGGGGTCGTTTGCTTGCGCCCACGCCGCCTGCCGCCTGCGCCCGATGCCACCTGCCTGCGCCCGACGCCCCGACGTCCTCCGCCCCCAGCACCTGGTGCTGCCGCCTGCCTGCGCCGACACCCGCCAGGCGCGCCACCTGGTAGCAAGCACAAGCACATCCCGTACTCAAGCTCCAGCGAGCTCAAGCTTGTCCTCTGCCACCAAGCTCCTTTGCGTGGCCCAGGTACTTGCGAGGTTTGAGCTCGTCCCCTCCACCGTCGAGATCCTCCCCATGGTCGTTCGCGAGCCTGAGTTCATCTCCTTCGTCGTTGAGCTCCTCCGTGGGCTCGCAGTGCTGACGAGGTCGTCGAGCTCCCTTCTCTCTTTCCCCCATGGCTCGCGAGCCAAACGAGCCAGCTCGAGCTTTCAAACTAGTCGAGCCGAGTTAGGCTTCTAGCTCGTTACGAAGCTCGTTATCGTAACGAGCTCGACCGAGCCAAGCCGAGCTAGCTCGTCATCCAGCCCTAGCTGCTAGCAATACTTTTTTTCCCTTTCCTTTTTTTTCTTTTGTTGGTTAAATAGTGAAAGACTAATGAAGATTGAACGGTCCACATTAATTCGGTCATCGGGACTTCGTTCGGACTCCGATTACTATAAATTTATAGTCTATTTTGCACTACTCGGCGAGCTCTACGCGCCCACGGTTCCTGATCGCCTATTCGAACAACGGTTTAACAGTTAATGTTTTGCGCGTTTGTTCTAATATTCCTCGAAATATACTAATTCGAAATTCGGGGTATTACATGCTCCCATCTTATTGTTGGGTCGTTTGCATGATCATGATTTTTTTTAAGAGGGGGATCATTGATCTGGTTGTTGATTTTGTTGGGTGGGTAGGGTTTCGAGGAGAGCAAGTTTGTGATCTCCGCCGGTGCCGGGTGCCCGGCAGAAATAATCATCAGCCAGAACTCGGAGGTTTGGCGATGAGGATATTGTCGGGATCGGGGATCTGAATCCATATGGAGGACAACAACAGCATGGAGAGGTGACAAAAGATGTTTTGCAGTGCTGACATCTATGACATGATCCACAATGCCATCGTCATCTCCAGTACCCCGTTCACGTACCTTTGGTAGCGTCAACAGGAAAGCAAATGCTCCCATTGCAGTTCTGGTATGTTTCACATGATATGCGATGGATCAGATAATATGTTTTTCAAGGGAAGTGAGATCTTAGTATGGCTTAATATAAATCATCGGAATGTATGGTTTGGTAGTTAGAATATTAGGTTCTCTGGAAAATCCGGTATTTCTTGTAACTTAGCACTCTACTTGGCTTGGGTTTCAAAATTGGTGGATGACAACGCCATGGTAAACTATTAGCCATATGATAATACATAAATGAACTCATAACCATCGTACTGGACCGAGTTATCTATTTCTCGTGAATGTGTCATGACCGCTTATAAATAAAAAATGTGCACCATGCATATATTTTATTCTCCTTTTCTTATCATCCTGTACTTTGGACCATTTTGTGGGAAAATTAATCATCAAGGAAATAGGTCGTCATTATTCCATTCCATGTTACACACACATAGCTAACTCACCAAATAGTTAACTCAAAAAAAATATAGAAAAACTTAAATAATCATTATCACAACATACTACTCCCTCAGTTATACATACACATCGTTTGGGGTTTGTACTAAGTCAAACTTTAAATTTAGTCAAGTTTGTATAGAATATAGTAATATTCCAAAAACAACTATAAAATACATACAAAGGTGGATTCAATATAACTACTTTGGTGTAATAGATATTGCTAATTTTTTCTATAAACTTCATCAAACTTAAAAAGAGCAACCTGAAATAAACCCAAAACATTTTATAATACGAAACATAAAAACAAGTGAAACACTATACAGCAGAATACCGTTGAATGGTATAGCCTCATGTTAGGCTCATTTTTGCGCCGTGCGGCCAGTCCATACGTCGTCGTATGACATCATATACCCTACTCACTGGCTGCAAGCACTGAGTGGGCCATGTGCTACCTAGCTTGTCAGGCACATCCCACTAGTCTAGGTTGTAGCTATAGCCCAACTCTATGTCTGATTTTTTAAAAAATATAAATCTTGCTTATCTTTGTGAACTTCCTCTTTCTTTTGATTTGCTATTTCTATTTTTCTCAGATCATGGAACTATGCAATGCCTGTGTGAGTGGACCGATCATTTTTCCTCTCTTTTTAACGTTTTTCTTCTTTTACCAGAAATTTGTGCCTTGGTGATATCTATGGATACGGGGCCTAATACATGATACATATATGGTATCAAGTTATCTAGTACCTATGGATAGCACGTCCGATATCTGTGTGTAGGGGTGAAAACAGTCACGGAAATTCCTGATCGATCGAGCGTCGTTTTCATACAAGGGGTATCGTTTCTGACCGTACCGTTTTTGTCTACTTATAAATTTTTGGTTTTTCTAATTTCTTTCTGCATCGTATTAATGTCGACGCTGAGTAGTTTAAAGGGTAAATATGGTCAATTACCGGCCGATCGAGCATTGTTTCTGAAGAGATGCTACCGATTCCAAGTGATTTCACCTAGTACCGATAGGTATCATGTCTAGTACCTATGTTATCTAGTACCAGGCCTGATACTTTAGGTGGTACCAGGTCTGAACTGTGTGATACTAAGGATTTATCATGAAAGGAGGCGAATGAAAAGTAAGTGACATTACAAAGATTTTACAATGAAATTTAATAGCAAAGATTCATCGTCTTCCATCGGACAACCTTAGTAAACTTATTTTTCATTGCTAACAAAGCATGCACCCATGCAACCAAAGAATACTATGTTACGGAGTATGATCCAACAAACACGAGTTATATACCTGAGCCAAACAAATACATGCATGCAGCTAATAACCATGGCCTACGTAGGGTTTATGGAGTCATGGGGCCAACCCAATAACCATGGCCTACGAAGGACACTAGGACAGCAAGCTACCTCTCCACTGCTCTGCACCTTTGCTTGGCTTGGCTGGAAGTACACGAGTGAGCCACATGCTTAGTTTTTCTCCTCGAGTTCGAGTATTTCACCCAGTCCACGCACGCTCAGGCAAAGCACACGTCGTGCGATGCGCCGTCGGTATGCAGATGACGTGCTATACCGTTGCAACGGTATTCCGGTATATAGTAGCCCTCATCACTCCTTTGCAAAATGTAATAGCTTTTGACCTTTAAAATTTATCCCAAATATAGCAACCTCATATTTGTAAAAGGTGAATTTTAGCCCCAAAATACCCATACTGCCCCTACCATTCCTTGTCTTTATTATATCCTTAATTAGTCCAGGCATATATCTGACCCACCCTAAGAAGGTAATCAAATCATTTTGCCCCCTCTATTTTACACCCATATCAAAGACCAAAACTTACAATATTTTAAAAAAGGATGGAGTATATCTTTCGATTCAAATAGCAGTAACTTGAGGGGCCAAAGTGAAAACTTCCCTAAACTTCCCCCAAAACCCTGTCTTTGCCGTCCATTCCATTCATAGCCAAGCCAGCCGCGTCATAGAACTGCATTAAATTCTTGCATCATCACGACACCCACACCCACGCCACAGCCCACAGCACATCGTCATTTGCAAATTCAACGCAGCGCCAAAATCCAAAACGAAACCAAACGCGCCCCCGCCCATCTCCCCCTCCCCCGCGCGCCGCCGCCACCGCCGTGTGCCCGTCTCTCCGACCACCGGCCGGCGAGAGCGTGCAGCTTAGAGTAGTCACCGCCGCCGTCGCCCGTCGTCCTCATCCACGTACAGGTGCGTGCCGCGCGCGTGCTTGTCTCGTGACCCGTGTGTCGAGTAGGGGTGTCGCTATCTGCCTATCCAGCCACGCGGAGATCGAGGCGCCGTTATTCTTCTTTTTTTATTTTTCATCAGGTCGCTTGCTTTCTGAGCCGCGCGTCGATCCTCTTCCTCCTAATTCCTTTCCGTTTCACTAGCGGCGAGGGAGAGATCGAGGGAAACGTGAGCTATAGAGTGATTAGCTTGCGATTTGTTAGGGGCATGGGGGTCGGCGGGTCGCGATTAGCTCGCTGCGATCGAGTGTGCGACTGCGTGGGTGGTGTTGGGGGTTCTTGGGGGAACGGGAGATCGATCGAGCTCTCTAGGGGTTTGGATCTTGGGCTCGATCTTGGCTTGCTAGCTACTTCGCTTGCTGTTCTTTGCTGCTTCGTTTTGCTTGGGATCTTGATTTTTTGGGGGATCGTGATCGTTAGGTTCTTGATTTCTAGGGTTGGGTAAGGTTTTGAGGAGAGCAAGCTAGGAGCTAGCTCGGGATCTCCGCCGGCGCAGGGCCGCCTGAGCTCGGAGGTCGTAGACGCGAGGATCTCTAGCTCGTAGGGAATGGAGGGCGGCGGCGGCGGAAGCGGCATGGAGAGGTGGCGCGAGATGTTCCGCGGCGCCGACATCTACGACGTGATCCGCAACGCCATCCTCATCGCCGGCGCCGACTCGCCGCGGGAGCTGCTCCGCCACCGCCAAGGCATTATCGAGTGGCTGTTCGCCGTCGCGCCGGTGACGGTGCCGGTGCCGGCGCCGCTCGCCTGCGGCAGCGTCGTCGACGGCGCCGGAAATCGCCTACCAGCTTCAGCCATCGACGACGGAGGTGGCCATCACCATGATGACAACGATGGCAACTTCGCCGCCGCCGAGGCACAAACCTCGCTGATCGATCAGCAGATACTCGAGGCTCTCTACGACGAGATCGAGGAGGATACGCAGGTGATCAACGAGGTGCTCCGCATCAAGGAAATCCTCGTCAACTACAAGGAGCAGGTGATCTATCTATATATTTCTTGTTCATCACTTGATCAGCAGACGAAACGAAATTGAAAAGAACATAACTTTTCATCCATAATCCATCCAGTGCTGTACTCATTTAGATAGCATTGAGGATGTTCTTGGAGTATATCACTGATTGAATAATTAATTATATCTTCATTTCTTTGACCATTTGCAGTCGGTTGACACTTTGTTCGACGGTCTGAGGAGGCTGCAGCTGATGCGGCTGTCTATCTCGGTGCTGAAGGTAGTACGTAGTGCAGCGAAATGAAGATCTTTTTTTTTTCTGAATTAAAGCAGTGTTATCAAGGCATCAAGATCAAATGAGCATTATTTTTCGTTTGCTCTACTGATATTAGAATTTGAACCACCGATTATATTTCTTGCAGAGTACTCAAATTGTAGAAGCTGTTGCTCCGTTGAACAAGCATAGGTCACCGGTAATATGCAAAATAGCACGTGATCTCGCCAAGTAAGTTCGCTGCACTATTAGTTAATTAATTCCAGTTTGATGTTTATATATAACTTGTGCAATGCCAAGATAACAGAATGGCTAAGTATATGCAATGTCAGCGACCTGTGTATATATATACATGACATGGCTAGGGCTAGCTATTTATTAATCTTCTCCTTCACTAGGTTGTGTTTACTGTTTAGAGATGTAAAATTAAGGAACCTTACTATGTAGATGAATTCTCAACTCCTCTCAATAGTAAATACAAACTCTTGTGTGGCAGTGTCCTGTGATTGTGCGATTAGCATATAATGGTTTAGCTTTTGGTAGTAAGATTGAGCTTTTGTTGGCATCTTCGATGTAAAGGCGAGATTGGATTCTATTGTCGAAAGAAAAAGGTTTTGAGTTCTATGAGCTACTGAGCTCCATCATGAAGCTGCTAACACCAGCCTCTGTGGTTTTTTTTTTAGAAAATGAAAGTCGCTGTGATGCATTTGCTAAACTCATATATTCAACTTTCAATAGAACCTGAGGTATTATCCCTTTTTTAAAGAAAGAACAGGGCGATTGGCTTGAGTATGCAGGATGATTAGCAAGATCTGGAATATTTTAGAAGAAAACTTGTATGGTACTTGAGAAGCTAGGTAGTAATATGGAAGTAGCACGATTTTAATCTAAATTTGGTACTACAGAAATTTACATTCAAAATTATGGTGCTTGATCAGATTACTTTTACAGCCACCATAAAATCATTCTTTTTTTTAATTTTCACATATTACACAGTTCAATTGTTCGTGTATATATATATATGCTGCAACTGTGCTAACTATTCCTAGCTAGCTAGCATTTTATATGTTCATAAAGCTAGTGATGTCTACTGAAGTTCCCATTCGGTGCTACCCTGTGTTTCACCTGGACCTACTTGCTTGCATATTTGCTGTGATTCAGAGGCTGGAAAGGAGTAGCTGCTGACTGGATAGGAGCTTCTTCTGCAAATACAGGTAAACTAGCTAGGTGACTTCAGTTCTCTTGTGTTGTGTCTCAACATTTTCTAAACCATTAATTATGTTTCTTACACTACTAAATAATATTATTTAGGTAATGGAAATGGTTTGCATCCCCAACACAACTGAATAATATTGTATTTGTTATTAATTTGCAGACACTTCTCCAGACATATCAAATCCATCTACCGTGGAAGATGACTTCGGCCTTCCAACTCCACCAATGGATGTGGGAGCGTTCCTTTTGCCCCAGTCCGCTGCCGAGCAATATGTATCTGAGGTAATTTTACATGTAAATTAAATGCTTCTTTTTTAGCTATAGTGCATTTTAACGCAGCTATAATTTGTCAACTAATTGTTCCATATTGATGAATGATGTTGATAATCTTGCTCTTGAACAAGACGCTAATCAATTTTTTGTTGCTTTCCATTTTCTTTTATTGCCACTACTTGAAGTTTTTACATAAAGCGGATGATGATGATGACGAAAGTGAGTACAACAATTATCACTAGCAAACCTTTGTAAAGTATATTATGTTTCATTGATTAATAGGATTTGCATATCATGTAATAGGTCTAATACCCAATGCTAAAAATGATTGTGGTTTTGGCGGGTACAAGATGGAGATTGCAAAACCTGTAGCAAATATGGATGAAAACATATTGCGCAAGGGGCAAGATTTATCAAGACAACATGGTCCTCCAATGAGGCAAGCAAATCTACAGATGAAACTGGTAGATCCTAATGTAAATACTATCCCCAAAATCCATGGTTTACCAACAAAACAAACCCCACTGTTAAGACAAACAAACCTACAACTAGGAAAAACACAAGGGCTGAGATTACATATCAAGCCGGCCTCTAGGTTTTCTGTAGTAACAACCAAGCCTAATAAACCCACATATAGTCAATACACATCAAGGAGTCAATTTAGTGAAGAACCCCAGAATAAATATGGTCTTGGCACGAAACCAAAACAGGCTCAACATCATGCTATAGCCATAACAGAACAACGTCCTATTGCTGTTGTCAGAAAGCCACTCCCTGATCATGTGAGTGTAAGCTCATATTTAATATTTTAATCACTACTATGTTGTGATTCTTCGAAAGGCTTTAATAGTCGTGTGATTTGGTTTCAGAAGTTGGAAAGGCAAGCAACAATATTAGAAGGCTGCAAGGTAGGTATAGGGAAGAGAAACAACACCGACATAGCTGATTTGCGACTAGAGGCAATGAAGCGCAAGCTAAATGATGCCTACCAGGAAGCTGAAAACAGTTAGTTAATTTATTTTCTATTCACATTTTGATATTATTGTTATTACTGGCCACGCAGTGGCACTAAAGGGTCTAATTGTGCATAACCTTTCAATATATATTTATCCAGAGAAAAGGAAGCGTTGTGTGCAATATGTGGATATGCATGACGTCATACCAAACTTACAGCAAAGAAAGGCCACTACTACATCAACGAAGCAAAGAAGGAATAGACCAAATGACAGGTTTTCTGTATCCAGGTCACGCAAATGATCCATACATTTGGATAGCTTATTCTTCCCATCTAGCTTGAATAGTAAGATATAAGGAAATGCATCAACATTGATCTTGTGCCTGTCGGAAATATATGATGTACTAACTCTATGTATAGGAAGTAGCTAGTAGTACATGTCTTTACTCTTACAAATTAAACTCTTTTCAATTTTCAGAAAAACAAACTCTCTTACATATATAAGCAGCTGCTTGAAACCGGTATAGTACCACAGAACTACAGAACATTTTTTTGAGCAAAATTATTATTTTTAGAACAATCATTGAACATTTGGTTTAATTAGAATTTTCTTTAGGGTCACAAAATGTTTCTTCATTATCACAAAAGCTTGTGTATTGAAGTAAAATTGTGTTCAGATTTTTCCACTTAGAATTAGTGGAGAACTATGATATAGTTCAGGCTTCAGATTATATATTTGCATGCTGGCTCCTCACTTTAAATTGTTCAGAAAATCATTTGTACATTGGTATGAAGTATATTTTTATTTATACCAGACATAATTCTTCAATCTGATGTTACTTAGAATCTTTGAAATCCTCTCATTTCTCATGCATAGAGTTTAACTTATTCAATCAGTCGTGTGTTCTCATTTCCAGCTTACCGCATGCATGCATTTGCTGATTTAATTTAATTAGATGCTCATGCAAAATTGTTCGTGCAGTTTCATGAAGTCCCCTAATTTTATCGTTATATGTAACCTTGATGACACTTTTAGCTTCATTTTATGTTATGTGAATGTTGTTGATCTTGGTTCTTACCATAATGAGGTCAGAAAAACTACTATTCCCCTCTGATGATAATACTTATTTTGGACAAAGATATGATCTCCAAAACAAAACCCTAACCACTACTTTTTATTACAATATATATAGAAATATCAATATATATATATATAATATTTGATTTTATTGAAGTACTTTTTAAAACTAATCTATACATATGGTCATCTTATTTATAAGACAAATATTTTAGATGTTATTTATAGTCAAAGTTTTTAAAGTTTGCCTATATAGTCTTATATATCCAAAACGATAAGGAGTAATGAAGATGATAGTATTTGTATATGTGTACCATTTTATTTATATATAGTACAGTAGGGAGTAGATTTGTTTTTTTTACATAATGGACTATATAACCCAGCCTCTACGCTACCCTAAATAGATTTACACGGCCAATGTACGGAACACATATTTTTTTAAGTAATCAAATGTATTTATATTAGTATGGGCCTATTTGTTTTGGAGGAATTTCAACCCGTGGAAATAGCAAAAGTGGAGGAATAGGAATGCATGCACACTTCAATCCATAGAATTTTTCAAGAGATTTGAGTGGATGGAAAACAAATTATATTTTCTCTCTACATTTTATAGGAAAAGAATAATTTTTGGTTTTTCTATATTTATATTCCTATAAACCAAATTGCATTCATATGAATTAATTATTAAAAATCTAAATACTTTGAAATTCCTCAAAAAAACGAATATGCCATACATATGTTGATGCTGGCAAGTACTGTATCATGAACAACTAAATTGTAATATGCTCACTGTATGTACGTAGGGTAAAATAATTTTAGATACACAAAATGAGCATATGCACATTGCGTTAAAATGGTGAATGCATCCGTGCAGATATCTTAAAATCATAGGAAGAAAACTCAATTGAAAAAATTGGCTGCGGTATATTTTCAGATCAAATGAAACAATCAATAGAAAAGGTGAAATTGAAGTGCAAAGAATCGATCATGTACTTGAGCCAGCCACATGGGGGGCGAGCGTATAGGCCCTCCTCCAATGAAAATTCTATATCCCTATCTACTGATTAAAGTAATGTGATTTTTTTTAAACGAAAAGCGGTAAAAGATTTGCCGAATATATTAGAAGGAATAAAAGGTTATAGTACAGGCCAGGGTCCAAAGTAATGTGATTTTGTAATTCGCTAATTGACCCTCCTATTGCGTACCAAGGGAAACAACCGAAGTAAGTTTATGGGTGTTTGGCCTTCTGAATTTTGATTGTTGTCGTGTGTTGTGTGCTGGTCTTGCCCAGGGTAGATACGGCGACATGGGTTGTGCTACCTGATTGTCTTTAAAATCTGCACTATATGCACACAAACTAATAAAGCCGGTTATTAATTTGTAGTAAATATTCTCTCGCTAATCCTTGTTTGCAAATCGCCGCAAAAAAATAAATCTCATTAGTTCAGTATATATCAATAGTGCTTACTATTTAAAATATCAGACTTATAAACAATATAGATCGAATATTTGCTTGCGGCTTCGTTTTGTCAAGATCTTTTTGTTTATTTTCAATCTACAGTAAAACAAACTTGATACCTCTCATATATGTACTGTAAAAATTCTCAATTATTTGCATGCAATCAAAAAATTGGAGTGCGTATTTATTGTTTTTTATTATTATTGTCACCTGTCCAGGTAGCCATGGCCCCCTCATATTTAAATCATGGCTAACACTAACAGTTGAATTCGGAAGGAATTTTTGTTTCCATTGGTCCATGCATGCATGTAGCAGCCTAGCTAAGATGGATGACTGGAGACGGTTCTAATGGAATTCATGGATGCAGGGCAGCAGGGGTACTAAGATGACCAGGATAATCCTAAGACATCAAGAAATAGCCGTCCTCATCCGGTCCCAAGCCTAAAACGTCAACAAATAAAAAACTGGAGAGAGTAGCTGTTAAAAATACTAGACGATACTCCGCGCATTGCTGCGAAAATTTAAGAGCAATTGGATCTATAAAATTGGAATGAATAATCACATGAAGAAAGAAGAAAAGTTCAAGCGAAGATATAAAATACGAAAAATCTCAAAAATAAAATGTAGGCTAAATGCTTGATAGAAACTAATTGATAATATATGCATGTTGCTTTAAACTGCTATATAACAAACAAATGCAATCGTACAATAGTGCGTGTAGAGCCTGCAAGATTATAATAATATTATCAAACACATTGCATCAATATTATGCTGAGAAAAAACTGAACTGCACCCCCTTCTACTTAAACGGTACAAAATAACAATAGATATGAGGAAAAAAAAGTAAACACACAAAATGCATGTTGGTATGATGACATGGCTAAAGCATGATCATGGGCAATGAGGGGATGACGAAAGTGGTAACATGAGCTTACGGTTGGATTCAGGTGGCAGTGACCAAATGCAGAAATTTCATGGAGCAAACTTTGGTCATGAATCGCATGATGGCCATTTCCATTCCTTCAGAAAACGACGGGAACTGCTACAATCCGTTTGTCGATCATGCATATTGATCCAACCCATGAATCTGTGATGCTCATCTCAGAAGATGAATATAAAGACATGGAAATTGAAGAATGACTGTCCACCTTACTTTTTCAGTTACAGCAGAAAATTTAGTGCATGCATGCATGTGGAAGATGAAAGGCTCTCGATGTGCATGCAGCGTGTTGTCACAGAAGCTTAGGTTCCACAATGATTCAGCATTAACGGAACATTCGATGTTTCAACATTAGTGGGCTTCTTTGATTAATTCATCACAGGCATGCGATGAGATAGGAAAACTAAGAGGTGCCTTGAGAAGCCAATGATCTGCTATCCGATGGCTGCCATTAAAACATGTGACGTGGATCACTAAGAGAGCAGAAAATTCTAGTTAGTGGGGATCAAATGTATAAGTAACGGGACATCCGATGTTTCAACGTTAGTGGGCTTCTTTGATTAATCTATCACAAGCATGCGATGAGATAGGAAAACTAAGAGGTGCCTTGAGGAGCCAGCGATCTGCTATCCGATGGCTGCCATTAAAACAGGTTACGTGGATCACGAGGGTAGGAAATTCTAGTTAGGCTGTGTTTAGATCCAAAGTTTAGATCTAAACTTCAGTCATTTTTCATCACATCAACCTGTCATACACACACAATTTTTTAGTCACGTTATCTTCAATTTCAACCAAAATCCAAACTTTACGCTGAACTAAACACAGCCTTAGTGGGGATCAAATGTCACTGTCCTCTCAGCCCGTACGTGCGATTAATCAGATCGCATGCAGGTCGCGAGCTGCGGCGATGCTCGCCCTGCCGGACGCTGCCACGCGTCCGCACGCAGTCACTGGTCAGGCTCGAGCTAGTGCTCGACCCGCGACCGGCCATGGATGAAGGGAATGACGCCGAGCTGAAGCTTACTACGTTGTACTACTGCACCAGTACATGCGGATCCTGATTCTTTGTCCCACATCGCCATTTCGTGCGGAAACCGCGGCCGATAAATCGCGCGGCGTCCACGTCTCCGATCGCCGGGCGTAGCGGGTTTTAGCCTCGCTCGCTTCAGCTGAGCTGTTTCATTTTAGGAAAAAGTTCACTCGACGAAAATCATTCCCTGAATCGAAATACCGGATATAACGTGTCCCTAATGTTTCAAAACCGAGTTACTTTAGGTCTCAAGATAGTATTGTTTTAGATTTTAGCTGACGTGACGCTGACATGATATTAAAAGCAAAAAAAAACCCACATGAGACCCGCATGTCAGTGAAGCTTTAGTCGGTTGGCTTGAGCGGACGAAATCATGCTTGAGCATTGGCCTGGTGTGCCGCTAAGGATTGCGACAGCAGCCGCTGCTCCTAGGCCGCTCGACTCTACCACGTCGCCGCTCCTGGGGCGCTCGACCGCCGTAGCGATAGTCGCAGAGGCAGGAGAGGAGGCAAGAACCGCTTGACGCCTACTTCTCAGTTGCCGGCTACATCCGTCACGTCAATACCCCGCTGCCACAGCGCGTCGCCCCTACATCAAGTGCAATAACTGCGGTGTCCGAATCGTCGAGGTCAACAACGACCGGCTCTGTGACGACTTCTCCGATCGCCTCCGCCAACTCTGCTATGACAAGGTGCACGCCCCCCAGCTCTTTTTCTCGCACCTCCTCTACGCTCAGCCGCCCAGGTACTTACCTCCGTCCATTGATCAGCAGTTCATTCAGGGATGTGGATTTTATCATCCCTCGACGGGATATCCTCTCATTGCTTGTATGTCATCTAAACAGTTATAAAAAAATAAAAACAATTGACAACATAGATTTATATGAAATATATCACTCCACAAACATGCAAGGTCAAATTCGACTTCTATAAGTTGCAACAAATTAAAATAAAAATAGTTATTATACATTCGCAGTTATATTTGTTATTTTTTTACAAATTATAGAAGTTGAATTTTAACCCGCATGTTTATGGAGTGATAAATTTCATATATAATCTATCTTGTGATTTTTTTTAAAAAAAATTATAACTATTTATGTGAGATGCACGAAACGAGGGGATATCCCTTCAATGGATGAAAACACTTTTCCATTCATTCGGATGTGTATTTTCATCCCTCGAGAGGATATTCTCTCGTTGCTTGCAAGTTATCTACTCCCTCTGTCCCATAAAGAGACAAATCCTAGCTTCCCAATGCATGATTAAAGAAGAGGATAAATGACCAAAATACCCCTCATTAATAGCAAATTAGTATTGGTGGATAGGTAAGTAAGGGGTATTGAAGAAATAAATTTTTTTGATTTGCAGACCGAGAGTGGATAAGAAGGTAGAAGTTGATTTATTCTGGGACCAGAAGTTAATTTATTTTGGGACGGAGGGAGTAGATAGTTATAATTTTTTAAAAAAAAATTTGACAACATAGATTAATATGAAATATATTACGACTCCACAAACATGCAAGGTCAAATTGAAAATTATACATTAATTAAACAACTCAACCAAAACAATCTGCGTGTGAAAATTGAAAATTAAACTAATGATTAGTTGATAGTTTGCAGAATCTATGGGGATTCTTGGATTGATTGATAACAATTTAGTGCAAACCTAATTAAGTAGCTAGCTATCCAAGCTTGTGTGATGTCTCAGGTGGTCAACGTCGCCTGAGGCGGCTCGCTCTACCAGGACGTGGACCACGAGCTCCCCTCCACCTCCACCTTCGCCTTCTTGTCCATGGCAGGAGCAGGGACGAAGCAGATGCGCCCCCTTCTTGGGGAGAGGAGGGAGAGGGAGAAGAGAAAAAAGGAGAGGAAGAGGGAGAGGAGGAGAAGAATTTTTTTTTTTTTCGTGAACTCACAAAAGGCGAGGAGGAGGAGAAGAGAGGAGAGGAGAGGAGAGGGGGGGGGGGGGGGTTTGGAGCGACGCCGTCCCGAAATCCAAGAAAAACACAACGCGGCACGGTGCGTTGCCACCCCCAACACGCAATTGCGGAGAACTCGTCATTGTCGCCGGCAGCGGCGCTATGTGCGGCGGACGCGGTGGGTGGGGGCTTCGGGGGTTCCCTCTCCGATCTTGCTATTTCGCGTCGGCGATTCGGCCCTGTCAGTGATTGGATCTCGCTGGCTCGGGTTGCTAGCCTTGGATCTCGCCGGTGGCCGAGTTGTCACGCTGCTTCTCGCGGTCACTAAGAGAAGAAGAGAACAAGGAGAAGATGCAAGAAAGGAGGAAAGAGAAAGAGAAAGGGTGAAAGAAAATTTTGAGAGGGTACAACTTAGAATGCACATGAACACACCACACTCACACCACAACAAACACGCACACATGCGTGCGCGTCTTAGCCTGCTAATGGATTGGATGGAAGTGGATTAATTGGGTTGGATCCTAATTTGGTTAGCTTTGGATTGGAGGGAAATGGGCTCGTGCAGTAAATGGATTGGTGCAGGTTGGGTGCACAGAACAATTGGTTTGGAGCGGTTTGATTTTGGATGTAAAATGTTGAGGCAAAAATGGGTTGAGTCCATGGGTTCAAATGGATTCTAGTCAATAGCTTCGATGCAAATCAGTTCAGAACACACAGACATTAGTCCTCATGCAATGATCCATGCCTCCATGGTATTCGGAGACCTCACGATGAATATAGCCATGCAACGGGCTACGACGCCGACGCCGTGCCGTCATGGAACACGCCGCCGCCGTTGCGCTACAGCCTGACATTGCCGCGGCTAGCTGCATCGAGAAGTTAAGTATCTGCGGCACCGACAAGGATGACATCGTAGACGACAACGAGACGGCGCCGAACAACAGGTTGCAGCGGTGGCGGCCTGCTCGCCCCATACGTCGTTGTCGCCGCTGCGCACTCTGCAGGTGGCTGTGCCCTGCGCTGCACGCCTGCTGGTCAATCTGTCCACACACCGCCGCCGCAGGGTGGTAGCCGTGGTGGCGGCACCGTGGTGGCGGCGGTGGTGGTCTTCTCGCTCTCGCCTCGCCTTCTTGCTCCTCCAGTTTCACAGCGTAATGGCACGACGAGATAGTGGGCGGTGGAGGGGGACAGCAGCAACACCGGGGACGTGGGGCTAGGCGAGCCGCGCGAGTCTGTGCTGCGGCGCTGTGGCCATGATACGAAGTGGCGAAGCCTGCAGTCTTGTGCTGCACATGATTTGGGTTAAGACCATTTGACAATAATGGATTGGGTTGGTTTCGTCCCAAATCTTGTATGGGTTGGATTGGTTTGGATTTTAGAAGTGGTGAAGTTGACTGAATTGGTTTGCTCAACTGTGTGATACAGATGGGGTTGGCTGGATTTGGCTTGGATTTCTGCCCATTAGCAAGCTTAGCACGTTCCTAACAGACACTAGGATTTAGATTGAAGGCACTAGACCAAAGTGCACGGAAAACGTGCAATACCACTAAACACGCACGTGTGTACCCTAATCCCTAATAGGACCACGTAACGTGATCCCTGGTAGCTGGGGATAAAACCCCGGTGAGGCAACGTGAAAATTCGCTCCCATGTTGAACTCGTGTCAGCTGATGCGAACCATAGCGAACCGACCAGCTGCACTAGTTTACACTGGTTTGGAAGTTATGGGATGCGTTGTATCCGGTTTTGTGGTTCAGGGACGAATTTCGGATTCGACAACAAATTGAGAGACCTAAACTAAACTTATTCCCCGCGGCATCGAGCAAGCGAGCGAGGCCCCTATGGGCTAGGGCTGCCATGGCGTGGAGCTGGGACTTAACAGCCGTGCCGGGCTAGCACGGCACGGCCCATCGTGCTTCGTGCCAAAATGGGCCGTGCTCGTCGTGCCGTACCGTGCCAGCACGGCCCAGAACATGTGGAGCCGGGAGCCCAGAACATGTGGAGCTCGCGCAGACTGCGCCACGAAGGCACGCCGGGGATGAGGGCGGGTGGCGGCGGCAGTGACACTGTGACGGAGACGGAGGCGGAGGGAGGGAGGCGGCGTGCAGCGGCTTCGTCGCCGTGCTCCTCACATGGAACGGAAGCAGTCATTCCAGTCAAAGCTGCTCAAGCAGAATGCCTCAATGCCCGATGTCATGAGCTCGCTGCTCACCTGCTGCCTGCAGATGGGCTGTCACCAAGTACTGCTGCCTGTAATCTGAAATAGAGGGATAATTTTGATGGGGAAAACGATGGTCACATACTTTTTTTTTTGCCCAGCCAGCTCTGCAATACTAAGATTTGATTTACCTGATCAAAAAATTATGCACTGACACAAAAATAACTGACACAAAGTTGTTCATAATATGGATACAAAGTTGTTGTCTCGTTAAAAAACTTACGCCTTAAAGTAGGGTTTCCCCGATAAGGAAAAGAGTAGAACAACTAGCTTGTACTATTACATATATTAAATTATTGATTTTGATTGATACCATCGCCATTAGTGTTGATGCCAAATTCCGCCAACGCGTCTGTCGCTGCATCGGCAATCTTTGGATCCTCTAGTCCGTGTTGCATCCTTGCATCAGCTTCCATCTAGTCTTCAAGGCAAAAGATTGCCTCAACCGTCTCAAGTGCAAAGTATGACCTCTGTTTTTCAATAATTATTCCAGCCTCGCTAAATGCATGCTCCGAAGAGACAGATGACGCTGGAACTAGTAGAGCATCCTGTGCAAACTGAGCTAGCATAGGAAAAGTTCGTTCTTTCTATTTCCATCACTCAAGGATATCAACATTTTCACCATCAAGTGCTCGATCGTTTTCTGTGTGATTGGTGTTGAGGTAGTGGTTAAACTCTGCATCTGGGTTCCAATTGACCTGCTCCCTGATGAGGAGGCATGTTCCTTGCCCCTAATCTTCTTCCACAAATTTATTGCACTTGATTTGTTTTGTATTTTTTTGTGGGGGTTTCATCATGCACCTAGCAAGCACCACTTAGCTTAGTTTGGTAGGAACAAAAACCCTAAACAGCTCATCTTAACGTTGGTAAGCTTCTGAATAATCAAGACCCATTGTATCACCTATTTATATGAAAGTTGCCTCCACGAAGATCCACGCGACGGCACCCATCGAGCGAGCAAAGCCCCTAGGGCTGCCATGGCAAGGCACCGGGATGGGTGCAGGAGGAAGACGCCCCACACAGGTGGGGACAGGTGGGCCGAGCCAGGCTATGCGTGTGGGACAAGGTCAAAGGTGGAGGGAGACCGGACATTGGTCGTGTTCTCTGTTTTTACCGAAGGTGAAATTAGGAAACATAAGTAAGAAAGTTATAAAGGCGTTGTTTAGTTCACTACCACAATTTACCTCACTATGTTACAACTCAAGTTAGACAGTCTGACCAAGTTAGATGTCCGTTCGGTTCATATCGCACGATTGTTTCATCATGACATGTGTTCCATATATCATTGGCACATAAAAGTGAGACAAGTTTGCTTTATGGCTGAAGTGTGACTTTATTTTTTTTTTGCCACATGTTAGACATATCAGCCATAGAAGTATGGCAAGCTTTGGCAATATGGGATTGTGGGTATGTCAACCAGGATACAACCCTTAAAGTTTTAATTATCACAAACTCGAAAAATAGTAAGTTTTCATTAAAAATATTATTCCCTCCGTTTCATAATATAAGAATTCCTAGCATTATCCATATTCATATGGATATTAATGAATCTAGACATATATGTATGTCTAGACATATATGTGTGGTAATACTAAAAGTCTTACATTAAACGAAGGAAGTACATATTTTAGTAGTATAAAAAATATGCTAACGTAAACCGAAATAAAATATGTATTTTAATCGGAAAACAACAGGACATAGTACTACTTTCGACATATGAAAATAATGCCACACCAGAACCGACGCTAATGATCTGAGCGGAGTTGGCCGGCGCCAGCTACAACTACAAGCGTTGTGACATACAACTACAAGCGTTGTGGCAGGTAGAAAGGGCATGCACCATGAACTTTAGGATGGGAGATACTGCTGTAACTTGCTGTGCATCAACCGCATAAAAGGGAGAAGTAGTGCTTGAGGACCGGGGACCAGCTTTGAGATTTTCTGTTTTGAGACCGAGGCAATCACCATTCACCACTCAACAGCAGACGGCAGACAGCAACAAAGCAGCAGCAAAGATTCTCATCGATGCAGCAAGACAAGAGACAGCAACGGGAGCAATCAAAGCAAGTACAAGAATCCAATACACTCCCCAAACATATGCGATAGCATACGAATCCAAACATGGTCTGGTAGGTGAAACGGATTAAAGTGGCAGTAGCATCAGCGGCGCTACGTGACCACAGAGCATTGTACTACTACTACATTACCCAAAAGCACATATAACCAATGAAGCATCATCATACCGAAACAATAATAAAGATAGCCCAAACGGTAGGACACAAGACAACAGGCGACACTCAAGATGGGATCCCAGGAGAAACTCCGGCGAGCTTACTCGTCTTCGGGGACCTGCTCCTCTTCATCCTCGTAGTCGCCCTCCTCGTCGGCGGTGGCATCCTGGTACTGCTGGTACTCGGAGACGAGGTCGTTCATGTTGCTCTCGGCCTCGGTGAACTCCATCTCGTCCATGCCCTCACCGGTGTACCAATGCAAGAAGGCCTTCCTCCTGAACATGGCGGTGAACTGCTCGCTCACGCGGCGGAACATCTCCTGGATGGAGGTGGAGTTGCCGATGAAGGTGGACGCCATGGAGAGGCCGCGCGGCGGGATGTCGCACACGCTGGACTTCACGTTGTTGGGGATCCACTCGACGAAGTAGGACGAGTTCTTGTTCTGGACGTTGATCATCTGCTCGTCCACCTCCTTGGTGCTCATCTTGCCGCGGAACATGGCGGAGGCCGTGAGGTAGCGGCCGTGGCGCGGGTCAGCGGCGCACATCATGTTCTTGGCGTCCCACATTTGCTGGGTGAGCTCAGGGACAGTGAGGGCACGGTACTGCTGCGAGCCACGCGAGGTGAGTGGCGCAAAGCCCACCATGAAGAAGTGAAGGCGAGGGAAGGGGATCAAGTTCACGGCCAGCTTGCGGAGGTCAGAGTTCAATTGACCAGGGAAGCGAAGGCAGCAAGTAACTCCACTCATTGTAGCACTGATCAAGTGGTTCAGGTCGCCAACTGTTCATATGAAAAATTTAGGTTAGCCAAACTAGGATAAAAACACTATAGCAACTTTACAGGCAGAGACTATGGTACAGACAGAAACTAGATGCAAGTTTTTAACATGAATCAAAAATAATTAAGGTTAAATAAAGATAGTAGTACATGATGCACTCAACAGCATTCCTAAGAAAAGTTGATGCCCTTATGTAGGAGTAGGTGGCACTGTCATGCCACCTACTGAATTATGATGCAATAATGTGTACAGGAAACATGCTTGATCTGTACGATGGGTGCAAATAAATTAAACCACCGAACCAGCAAGGGGATTCAGATGTAACTGGCCTCATAATTAAACAAGGTAAGGTAACTCATTGCACATAGCATGTCATTAAAATGTTGTACAAAGACAACCCAGTATGCTGGGCTTGGGACCATGCAAATTGGACTGCAAATAATGGATAGCAAGATCCATAACATACATGGATCTACCAAATCAAGCCTTGACACTGGAAAAAAACTGAGCTACCAAATACATCTCTGAAAATCTGAACAGCATATGCCACTAGTTAGAACCAGAGTAAGAAATAACTTACAGCTAGGAGTGGTCAGCTTGAGGGTGCGGAAGCAGATGTCATAAAGTGCCTCATTGTCAAGAACCATGCACTCATCAGCATTCTCCACCAACTGATGGACAGAGAGAGTCGCATTGTAAGGCTCAACAACTGTGTCTGAGACCTTTGGTGAAGGGAAGACAGAAAATGTGAGCATCATCCGGTCAGGGTACTCCTCTCTGATCTTGGAGATCAGGAGTGTGCCCATTCCAGATCCAGTGCCTCCTCCAAGGGAATGGCAAACTTGGAAACCTGATTACAGAAAAGTCAAAACATATAAGGTGATGCAGTGCTAGCTAACATAATAGCCATAGGCTTGCTAAAATAGATTTCATGGTACAGCTTTATGGCAAGGATTAAAATCTATTTCAGAATAACAAGCTAGCAATACGATTTACAGCTTAATAAGAGACTGACAACAATCAAACAATCCCAGGCTAGATCATTTGAACAGAGCTTTAAACATAAAAAACTCTAACCACTACAATCAAGTTTGCCAGTTTAAAACTATCCGCATTTATGTTACATGACAACAAAATTACACTGGATTGAACTACAACAGAAGCTAATCATAGCAACAAGTAGTCTTATTACAAGACTAACACTAAACCAAAAGTAAAGATCTCACTCGCTGTAAACAGCACAAGGTGGGCAAATCACAGTAGTCAATAATACCACAAGGACCAAATAATTAGCACTTTGGAATCTACATTATAGATTATTAAAGTTCTATTCTATCAGGGTGACACATACTAGCTAACAAAAAGCTACTACAGGAAATAAAATACTCTACTAAAAAGCTAAAGCATCACATGATAAATTATATGCTTAAAAGAAAAGAAAAAAAAGCAGCCGACACTACCAAATCTGGAACTATTTTCACCCAGATCTAAACTATCACACATCACGGGAATCACGCAAACATAATTAACAAGCAACATTTTAACAGTAGAGCAAGGAATCGACCTTGGAGGCAGTCACAGTTCTCAGCCTCCTTCCTGACGACATCGAGCACCGAGTCGATGAGCTCCGCACCCTCGGTGTAGTGCCCCTTGGCCCAGTTGTTGCCGGCGCCGGACTGGCCGAAGACGAAGTTGTCGGGGCGGAAGATCTGGCCGTAGGGCCCGGTGCGGACGCTGTCCATGGTGCCCGGCTCGAGGTCCATGAGCACGGCGCGGGGCACGAAGCGGCCGCAGGAGGCCTCATTGTAGTAGACGTTGACGCGCTCGAGCTGGAGGTCGGAGGTGCCGACGTAGCGGCCGGTGGGGTCGATGCCATGCTCGTCGCAGACCACCTCCCAGAACTTGGAGCCGATCTGGTTGCCGCACTGCCCGCCCTGGATGTGCAGGATCTCCCTCATGGCTGCCGGTTGGTGCCTGCAGGTGGGAGGGAGGCAAATCGAAGGAGATTCCGCGGTTAGGTGCGAGAGAAAACGATGGGGGGATTGGTTTGAAATGGAAGTGGAGGACCAGATCTGCTTTTGAGAAGCTCAAATCCCCCGGTATTTTGAGAGCAAAAAGTTCAAAACAGGACACAGATCCATGCCCAAAATTTGAACAAAAAAGGCAGCAAAACGGGAACCGAAACGAATCCAGTATATATTCTCAGTGAAAGCACGTTCCATGAGAGCAAATCCGAGAACCAAATCCCAAAATGGCACAGATAAACCTTCCAAAATCCGCCGAGTGGACTGCAAAACAACTAAAAATCTACCAAAAAACAGATCTAACAAACAGAAAGTCCGAACTCCTGCTCTGAGAACCTAAAAACACCTCAGAAATCCGCAACCTCGCCCCAAAAAAAAAAAACTCGCAGAACGAGCAAACGAACCCTCAAAACAAAAAACAAAAAAAAAATCCCCCAAATCCAACACGAACCCAACTAAATCCGCCGCAAAACCACGAACCAGATCCAAAACCCTACACAATCCCAGCGCCGGCAACCAAAACGAGAGCACAATCCCATCGTAATTACCTCGGAGGAGCGAGTAGTGGGGCAGCGGCCGAAGAGGAGAGGAGTGAAGAGGGGGTGGGTATGCAAATGGGGGGGACGCGAGGGTGCGGCCTTAGAAAGGAGGCGACCTTTATAGTGGGCGCGGGGGCTAGGGCACCGGATCGGCGGATCGGACGGCCCAGGCGCGCTCCCTCCCACGCCGCCGCCCGGCGCCCCGGGCCGTCGGATCTCGCCCATCGGACGGCTGCGCCGCGCCGGCTTTGAAAACGGCCCGTTGGGAGGAGGGAATTTTGAAATTTTTCGGGTTGGCCGCTTGCTGGGGGCAGAGGAAATGACCGTGTTGCCCTTGGGGTGAAACGGGTTGGAGCGGACGGTTTGGGTGGAATGACGTAAATGCCCTCGGCCGTGCGCGGTCTGCCTGCTCTGGGAGATGATTCGGGGGAGAACCGCTGTCAGCCCGTCACTGTGGGATTGACGGTCACCGACCACTCAGTCCGCAGCTGAGAAAGGGTTGAATTTTGAGAAAAATGAGGAAACTACAAAAACAAGGGGAAAAGGAGCAAATTTCAAAAAAAAAAAACGCATACATTTTATTGTCTAAGTTCTCATAAAACACATTTATTATAAATGTGGCATATAATCCCGGGTAATATGGTTCTAAAGTGTGTAGAACCCCATACCTACACATATTGAGGATGCATTCCTTTAAAATGTTATAATATAAAGTTTATATGGAACTTCTAATTGTTTATTTTTTTAATAAGTAAATTGCACATTGTGCTACCTTTTATTGCTAAAGTTTAATTTCAGACCACATGTAAACTTCGTTTGATAAGGCAAATTGACTGGGCCTTAGCATATACTTAATTAAGTATCAACTATTATAAATTTGGAAAATATATTTATTTAATTTTAAAATAAAATTCTATATAGAAAGTTTTGCAAAAAAAAAGAAAGTATTGTTTAATAGTTCTGGAATATGAGGTACTCCTTCCGTTCCAAAAAAAACTCCTCCTAGAATAAAGAGAAGGCCAGATTCATTGTACTATAAGGGGTCATGTCACGTTTAGAAATTTAGCCCAAATTTCTAGACTATTTTGTGTATTGAATACTTGTTCAGGAATCAGCCAAGGTACACAAAACGACAAATTAATATACAGATCCAAATATAAATAAAACGTAAAATACTTACAAAAGAGGCACCTAGTCCTCACACCGAAATGAAAGCAGCAGCAGCGGAAAAAGGCGATCCCGCTTAGCGGGGCTTCAACACCACTCCATAGGCAAAACTCAACTGGGTCTGAGCCTTGGTCTTATAACTTCGTCTTCAGCTCAGAAGTACTATACTTCTGAAAAAGGGGGATAATAGTAAGGCTGAGTACAACCACCGTACTCAGCAAGCCACACCAACGATGCATACGTGCAAGAGGAGATAAAGGGAGGTTTGTGGCTAGTTGCATAAAGGCGGTTGTAAAACATTTATAGTTGAAAACAATAAAACAGTTGATTAATTAAGACAAAATTATATCTCCACTGAACAACGCTACACCACGTTGAACAGACCCAACCAAATCACCTGAACTACACCAGTTAATTAAGTCTATTTATTAAGGATGAGACTAATCACGGTGATTCTGGTCGATCGCCCATAACCGCGGGCACGGCTATTCGAATAGTTTTACTCTGGCCAGAGGTGCACAATTGTACCCACAAGACACAATCCACCGACATGTCACCATACCCGGTCAGACACGTCACCATATCGAGTGATTGTGATAAGACCCTTCGCATAACTCCCCCTGACCAATCGATGTCACACCTCAGGTTTCGCCCCCGCTCCCAGCAGGCAGCGGGCAACCCCCCTCGTGCCTAGGTGAATTTGAAAGCAGCAAAGGCTGTCGCAGGGCCCATCCTAACTTTATAATATAAAGTTTATGTGGAACTTCTAATTGTTGATTTTTTTTTAAAAAAAAGTAAATTGCATATTGTGCTACCTTTTATTGCTAAAGTTTAATTTTAGACCAACTGTAAACTTCATTTGAGAAGGCAAATTGACTAGGCTTTAGCATATAATTAATTAAGTATCAACTAATATAATATATGGAAAATATATTTATTTAATTTTGAAATAAAATTCTATATAGAAAGTGTTGCAAAAAGAAGTACTGCTTCCGTACTCTTAAAGGAAGTCGTTTTGGATAGCGACACGGTCTCCATAACACAATTTTAACTTCTTGTTTCTATAAAAATATTTATTGAAAAATGATATATGTATACTTTTATGAAAGTATTTTTCAAGACAAATCTATTCATATAATTTTTACATTTTCAAACTCAACAACTTGAGAGTTATTCATGATTTATATTCCCAAGGTTTGACTTAAACATTGTCATAAACGACTTCTTTACAAGTACGGAGGGAGTATTGTTTAGTGGTTATGGAATATGAGGTGGTAGCCAAATGGAAGTGTTGATTCAAACTCACCCTTAGGCTTAGTTCGGCAGCAAGGGTTTCCAACCCATCTCCCTCGTGTTCCGCGCGCATGTTTTTCAAACTATTAAACAGTGTGTTTTTTGCAAAACGTTTCTATACGAACGTTGCTTAAAAAATCACATTGATCCATTTTTTTAAAAAATAGCAAATACTTAATTAATCACGCGCTAATGGACCACTCCATTTTTCGTGCACTGAAGATATGTTACCAACTGCCTGCAGCGAACACAGCCTTAGTTTAGTCTTTTAACTTGTGACTAGCTAGTTTTATATTTGTTGCACTTTAGACCATCTCGACTCTCTTCTCTAACCATGTACTCAAGACCGTTGATGTGCTCAACAAGTGGTATGGGGTGACCTAGCTAGGTAGGAACAAAGGCAGAGTTAGTGGTCTAGAGTAAAAAGATTGGACTACGAGTGGTCCAAAGTAAAACTCTAGCAATGAAAGATACCCTAAAGTGTGATTCACTATTTCTCTTAATTAACATTGTTGGTTTAACTTTTCACTACTTTAAAAAATATTGTTTTTGATACACTGAAATTATTTGAGATTTTGTTTGGGTTTTATGGTACATTTATACCATAAAACTTGTGGTTACATTTCACACATCATAATACTTATTGTTTCCTATAACTTTCAACCATAAAGTGTGGATATTTATGAAATTTACTCAGAAACAAAAGGTCAACAAAAGGCTATTCCAGCTCCAGGAGGCTACCACGATTCCGATGCGGTGTGTGGCAATGGTACGATAGAAATGGCAAATACCCTGTGGCGGGATTAGCGACTGGTGGTCGACATCATAACCTTAATGGGTGGGGTTGAGAAGCTAGGATGGCACAATACCACATGGCTAGAGAAGGAGATTGGGAGGTGTGGCAATTAAACCCGTGGGTCCGAATACACACGGGTAACCTCCCCCCCCTCCCCAATGGCCATGGGTATATGTTAGATTTTGTGTTCATGAGTATGCCTGACCTGGCCGAGCTAGTATCGGGCTCGTAGGTAACATATGGGTACCAGAGTATAAATGTACATACGTGATTTTCTGGATGATTGTGTGTCAAGACCAACTAAAACTTGAATGTGCAAATACACAAAGTGATACGGATTAATGGCTTGGTCATTTGTTTTCTTATTCCGTGATGAAATAATCTGTACATAGGTTAGTTGTAGAATTATGGATGTTAGTATGCACTCACTACTTATGAATGATTGTAATTTGTAACATTGATTGTTTATGGTTTATACTTACTAGCTAGCATTTTGGGACAAAGGAAGTAATAGATATTTAATTGTGATAGCCTGTACATATCAATATATATATATATATATATATATATATATATATATATATATATATATATATATATTGCATCATGTTGTTGAAAAACCAATGGTACTAGTACCCAACGGGCATAGGCATGGGGTCTATCTTTACGCATGATATGAGTATTTGACATGGGTTGGGCGAGGAGTTTTGGGTCTCGAGTCGGGCATGTTCTTGCTCTACCCGAAACCTATTCGACTCATTGCCAACCCTAGATGGAGGGCAACTAGAGATGGAGATGGGGACATGGACAATTGCCAAGACCCAGCGCAAAAGATCATTGGTGTTAGAGCGAGTACTCTATTAGCGCCAAATGGATCCATCCTCGTAAGTTTTAGGGTTATTTCAAATAAAATTTTTTAGGGGCTTATAGCATCTCTAACAACATGGCTATTTGACTCTCTAAGACAAAATTTGATAATTTTTGCTGAAAATGTGGTGCAACAGCCTTGCCATCTGGTTGGTCAAACTTGCCTGCTCGCTGGCCAACTTGGCCAGCCAAATTGGCTTGCCAATCGTGAGCTCCATTCCGGTGTTCCCCTCTCTCATTCGCTCCTGTCTCCACGTTCTTTCTCCTTTGGTAGCAAACCGATCAAGTCTAGATTGACTGAACCCGCAATTGTGCACGTCATTGTCATTGTCCCTCCACTGTGGCCGCCATCCACCACCCAATCCGCCCTGGTATGCTTCGTCCGGCTTTGGCTGCCACTGGGTTGAGCTTGAGCACCCTCGTCGTCCTATAGCCGCTCCACGTTGTAGTCCAACATGTCGAGGGTGAGAGTGGGGTCACGTCATCCACATCAAGCTTTCATTTCCCTGCCCTCGTCGTCATTGCAACATGCGATGTCTTGGTTTGTTATTGGCTAGGAAATAGTGGGGATTGGGATGGTGCAATGTCTATCCACAAATGCAGCACAAATGATCATACTCCCTCCAGGCAATGATGCACCAATGTCCATTTACCCATGCAACAAAGATAACGAATAAACCTAAGGGATGAATACTAATATAACGATCATTTGGAAATAACCAAAAAAACTATATGATATTCAATCGAGAATGGATGGAGTACATGATTTTTTAAATCAACTTTATTATAGGTATTTTTGTTGCAAAAGACGAAACGTTTAGTAATTTAAAAAACGTGTATATGGAAAACAAGAATATAGAAATTGAAAAGAAAGAGTATAGAACACACCCTTAAAATATTTTTTGTCTCCCTCTCTCTCTTTATGGGTAGTTACAGGATGGGTCTTCTGCATAGCACAATTCTTTGACGTGGGTCACTAACCTATGAACCTGTTAAATATCAGACCTACGTATCAGCTACTTCAAACTAGAGTCAAAGCGGAGTAGCGCAAGCATTATATATTTACTTGCGGCTTTTTATTATGTCCTCGGTGAATAAGATAATCTCTCTATAAAAAAAGATAACCTAGGAGGAGGGGATGTGACCGCTCCTGGTATAACGAATCTGGACAATACTAGGAGGGGTCACATCTTCTCATAGATTACTTTTTTTTTTTGGACGGAGGGAGAATATATATGAAGGCTGCCTATCGAGGAGAAAACAATAAAGAGGATAGATTGGTCTTTTCATTCAAGGGCATATTCATCCACTCCGAAGTGACAAACATGGCGATGGATACAGGGAATAGAAGAAGCATCCATTTGGCTTAATCATCGCAGTCAAGCAACATAACTGACCATTCAGAAGTAGATCAACTCCCTCCAACTCCAAAGTATATATATTTATCGGCCGGCGACAGTGTCATGCGCTGCCAGCCTGCCACAGGAATCGAATGAATCCAAACACTAGCAACTGGGAGTATTAAGCAGTACAAATTGTCAAATGCGTTCTCCATCTTACCATGACGGCCATGTGCATAGGGCCATGTGGAAGGCCGGCCACAAAAGCAGGATCTCATCGTCTCCATTTTCACGTCCTTCGCTTTACTGTTACTGCTAATAACTCACGATTCATACGGATTGAGCCACCGCCTGTCAGTGAGTAGCAAGTTTACTTGGTTATAGGCGAAGACCTAATAAAATTTCAACAGTCGACAGCACCGTGCTTTTATCACTGACATGTGGATCTAGAGGTGCGGTACAGTCAACTGCAGAGAATCTTGATCCGGGTAAAATTTGCCAAGATAGGTGACACTGGCACAGTAGCATCCTAGCAAAGTAGCAATGGCACAGCGCTACAGCAGTGGAGCTTGGCGCTCTCGGATCATCACCGATCGAGTCACCGTCGTCTTGCTCCTGCCTTTGCGTGTTGTTTAGTGCAGGCATCTCGTCTCTGCGTCGTCGCTTGTGAAACCTGTGTGAAGTGTGATGATCCGGCGACGACGCAGCATGTGGCAAATCTGCAGCCTTCCCCCCATGTAGCTCGGGGTCTCCCGTGACAAGCAGGCCACGAGCAGCTCACATGCACGGACGATGCACAAAAAAGAAGAAAAAAAGCAGGTCAGCTACTGATTTGCTGGCAGCTCACCACTGCGTACACCTCACTTCAATACTCCTCCATATGGTTCATCATGCCTGCCTGGCTCTATGCAATTGCACGCGGTAAACGCAGAGGTTGATTCTTGATTCCACTCCACCAGAGGATTTGATGGTTTGTTTGCCGGTGGTCAATATTAAAAACTGTAGGTACTTGCTCAACGCTTGATGATAGGTTTAGTACGTGGTCAAACACTGCTTAATAAGGCCACGGCATTAATGTCGAGCGAGTGAATTAAGCAACAACCTTATACGGAATGCCACTGTTCAGTGCACTGCTACTGTAAACGAAAGCTAGTAGTAGCATTTCTTCAAGGCTTTAAGGCCATGTCCACGTTACGCTTGCATGGAGCACATTGGTAGGCTCAACATTAGTTTAGAGTGGTATATGGTATGTTTAGATTCATGGGCTAATTCAAGGCTAAAAGTTGGAGAGAGTAGAAAGAGAGGAGAGAAGGAGAGAGAGAGGTGTTTTTTGATGGTCCTCACACAAAATTAGCCCCATTAGCATCCCTTGGAGGGGCTAATGTTTTGAGGGGGCTAATTCACATTAGCTTAAAATTAGTCCACCTATTTATATCTTTAAGGGCTAATTTAAGGTTAAAAGGTGAGGGCTAAATATTAACCCATAGAACCCAACAGTCTTGCGATCGATCTTAATAAGTGTTAGAATACAATACTGTTTGATTGATAATTAGTGCACTGTTTGAGCATACTAAATGAGTCTGGACAGTATACGGAACATGGGACGCCCGGTCATTTTCGTCTCCGTTTCCGGATCCACCGCCGTCATCACTTTTATTATCAGCAGTGAGATCGATCTGGGCTCCGGCTCCGGCAAGCTATTAATCATGATAGCCTCTAGACTACCTACACGCGAGTTGTGTCCCTTGTTTTTGCCCTGTGCACTGACGCCGCCCGGACGGACCACACAAAGCAGACGAGATGACGCACCGAGATCTGAATGCTCCGGAAACGCAGGATCCGATCAGAGTCCCGACATGTGACCGGTGTAAGAGAGGGCGTCGTGTCGTGTGACCGGTGCGATGGCAAATGCAAATCGATAGCGCGCACGGCACAGGGGCCGCCTCACGTTCGTCTGTTGCTGCCGAGGAACCAATTGAACATCGTTTTCGTAAATGTAGTCGTATCATTTTCTATTTTAGCCAGATATAAAATTTATTCCTTTTAACTCCTTTCAACGGTGTATTGCAATCACTAGTTAAACAATTATAAATTGTTAGTATGATATTATTTAGTACAACTCTAGGTCTAAGATTTTTTAAAGGGATATTTCTAGCTAAAGAAATCCACAGTTCTAGATTTAGAATTACATTAATAATATTTGAAACGAACCATTTCGATTCTTTTTTCTGTAAAACATATCAGTCTTTCTGAATATGGTTATTTTTTTGATCAACCGAGAATCCTTTTCGTAGAACTGCTATGACCGTTTTCCTGCTGTGGGCGCAGCGTGATCGGCTCCACCGCAACGAACAGACATGTCACCGCTATCCTTGAATTCACGGCGAGTAGACGCCGCCGCGGCCGGGGAAAAAAAAGAGAGGAAAAAAGGGGATCGCAACGCAAACCGATCGATCTGGTGCTTCCGCATCGGATTGAAAGGTGCTACGGCTACCCACCCACCAACCCAATCAACCGGTGCGCGCTGCCGCTGGCTAAGCACGCAATCTGGAGCCAAAAAATGGCCCAGGTTGGGGTTGCGTTGCGTTCGCCTGCCGACATCGCTGATATTTTTCACGGCTCTCGTGAATGCCCCGCCCCACCCAGTGATCAGTTGTCAATATATACATAACTCAACGCTGCATCCCAAGAGGACAAAAAATGGTGTAGAGAACTGGACGCTGTCGTGGCAATATGGCTGTGGACTGCGGTGGAGTATAGATGCTCCTTTAGCTCCTTGCTTTGAGATGCAGAAATGACTCAAGCTGGCAACACTGGAAGGTTCACTTCTTTTTTCTACCTCAACATGCAGATATCACCAAATGATTCCTTTGTGCAATAGCTGCTGTGGCTGTCCAATCCGTATCATGAACGTTAAGAACTTAACAGTAGCAATTCTAGTTTTTACAGCAAATTTTGTGTTCAGCAAGGGCCAAGAATGATTGAATGAACATGCCTGGCACGGGCACATGGGTTTTGTTTTACACCTCCTCCAGCAGCTATTCTACTGATCACCGTTTGCTCGCTCCTGTCACCGGTGCCAGTCTGCTCAGAAGTGTCATCAGTGAGTGACAGAATGCCCAGAAGAGTCCAAAGCACATGCTAATTAATTAATTCTAAGGGTGGTGAGATTAGTAATAACAACTTGCATATAGAGATTTCTCGCTTGTTCACGTTGTCTGGTAGACCTAATTAGTTGCCATGTCCTTTTTAGAGGATGATGAAGAAAACAGCTGTTCCCTTTAATAGGAAAAATAAAAATAAAAAGGACACCAGCTGTCACGAAAAGGACACTGCTTACAACAACAAATGTCGAGATCATCAGCGAGTACACTTTACGACACTAATTATTTGATGATCCGTATTGCAGTGTACTAATGGTGCTACAGCCTACAGTGTGGGGGTACATTAGAGGTTAATCATGAACAGGATGCCAGAATCTAGTAGCTATAGTGAACCTGCTAATCAGTTATATATACCTCAATTAAGAGAAAATTAAAGGGATAGCGGCAAAGAATGAATATCTTTCAGAAATAGAGTACTAATAGCAGAAGTGCTCCGTTGGAGATCCTAATGCATGAAGAAATATAAGCTTAATACTACCTATTGGGTGCTTCCAAATTTTGTGTTGAGATGCTACCTAACATGTCTCTATGCAATAGGCATAGCAAGCTGCTAAGGATTGGTCACTAAACATGAATGAGCCGTTGACTGCAACTGGCCCCTATTCATGAGAGTAAGGTAGTTTGCAGAGCAGACATCAGGCTCATATGCCCATCTCATTGCAATGACACCATACGTTTTCATTTTATTATATGCAAGGATGCATCTTGGGGCAATTTGGATGTCATTTTCCAGGCTCCACTTTGTCACAATTGCAAGCTTACCTTACATTCTAAGTTTGATCCAGTGATAGATAATCTCACCTTGTTTAAGTGGAATAACATTGTGTTACTAGGAATTGTCAACTTTGGTTGGGAAATCTCCTCTCAGTGATGCCACTCTTTTATTGATCGTTCCACAAATTTCCAACGATCTGTCAAATTTGTCTAACCACTTTACAGTTGAGAATCCTTTCGTTACCTTGCTGATATTGCTTCTGCCAGTGACTTAATATTTGCTTCTGCCAGTGAAAGATGTGCACCAACAACCATATCTGCCACCTTTTTCTTCAGATACACACTTTCTACATCTGTTTCTGTATAAGGTTTGTTGAATCCTGTTGCATTAGAACTGCTCTGAATATCTGATACATACTCCTAGTCTCCTACCTCGGAACAAAAACCTCATAGTTAACCTTGCATTGGAAATTGTAACAGTGTAGACAAACTTACTTCTATTGACCAAATGAAAAAAAAAGGGAAAATTATCTATCTGTGCAAATCTCAGTAAAATTTACCCAACACAGTTGTCCACAATTTGAATGACTTAAAAATACAGACAACATTGCTAGTACATGATTATAACAGAGAATTCACTGTTACTTTGGACAGAAAAAGCATACCAAGTTAGCATCCAATGATCTGAGGACTGTCAGGTTGTGGTTGGAATGCTGCTATCCACGTGGAGCATACCAGAGAAAATTATCTCCAAAACCATATTAATGAGTTGAATTCGCAGCCAAACATAGCTAACTGAATAGTTCCCCCCTCATCAGCAAGACTGCAAGACAGCACACACACCGAGTGCTCATACCCGTGGAAGACTTAATGGAATTCATACCCGTGGACACCATATAATCCATACCAGAGCAGAGCTACAACACAAATGTGGTCTCACAAAAACTCCACTGTAATCAATATTTGCTGGCAAAAATCTGCAGTGAATACCATGAGGATGATCCAAAATGACCATGCATCCAAAATGACATCAAAGAAGAATGCTATCACTGTTTCCTTGGGTAAGTTCCCAGGCAGGTTCACCTCTCTCATAATACCTTTGAGTTACCTTGGCTTAGATCCCGTTAATGTTGCCATTGTTTAAAAAAAGAACATTTGCAACAACAAAAATATTACTTCTGTTTTTGGCCACAAACAACAGCACTACAAGATGAATCTGAGTCAATTAACCATAAACCTCTATTTTCAAGTTGACTTTGAACTGAATCTGAAGCCATACTATGAGACCAGAATAAGACTTTACAGTGACCTTCTGACAATGATCTGTTTGAGGTGTTAGGCCCTAATTCAACAGCCATAATTTCTTCATCCAGTTTTCCCAGCCTCACAGCACCATTGTTTCCCAACACTCCAGTGAGCACGCGGACAAAATTCTTATGTTCAAGAGAAGAAGAAAAACCGCTTTTTGAAGACATCATCCCATCAGCCATTCTCAATATATCAAGTTCATTCCAAGTTTTTTTAGAGCTCTGTGAGCCTCTCAGAAACATCAAATCTACAGATTCTGCAGCAAAGGAATCAACTGATTGATCTGATGGCTCATTTAACTTACTGCCAAGAGAAATTGTATTCCCATTTAATACCCAAAGATTGTAGCCCAGGTCCAAGCAATTTTTTATCACATAAGCTTTGACCACTATTTCCTTAACAAAGTTATCTGAGTATATAGAACTACTCATTTTGATGCTCTGGAGCAAACTGATAGCATTGATGACAGGATGTCCTCTATGAGCAAGGTCATCCAGAAACTCTGTATTGTCAACAAGGAAAATGTAGTTCCGCATCCCTGACTTCTCAAGATGGCAAATCAGGTTTCTTGCAATTCTCTGTTCTAGTGAGTATAGACTTATCAGCACAACATTGTTTTCTAATTGCACCGACTTGAGCACAGAACCAAGTTCACTGAATTTCCTAATGACTCTTCCGGGAAGAACTTCAGCAAAGCAGAAATCGTACCATTTTAGCTTGTTTAGAGGCTGCAATTCCCATAGATTGAAATCCAGATTCTTCCCATCTAACAACGTAGAATCTGGTCCAACACTCCTTCCATAGTTCACACCTGCATCCCTATGAGAGACGCTGAGGGCCCTTTCCTTCAGGAAGTTTGTGTAGAAGTTGAAGTATCCACGGGAGTGGACAAACTTAATGAACCAAGGGGTCCATATTCTCTCCCCCATCTTTTTATACCACCCTGTAGTTTTCTGCAAACGATAAGTGTGGAATAAAACATTATGGAAATTGACAACATGTCGATTTCAGATGTTATTCTAGATAAAAACATATTCAACAGATAATATTTTTTCCACTATAACAAACTAAAAATATGACACTGCTTATGTAATCCGGTAGTTTTCTTACCATGCCTTCAAGAATAGGTTTGATTCCTTTAGATTTGTGTTCATCGTACCATAATCGAAATTCTTTCCATGGTTTTGGGAAGAGAAGTTGGCCCCAGGTACCAACCATCTGGTACAAGAAAAGGTGAGTTTCACTATCCAGCTGTATCTTGTTTCCATGTTTACCTATTTATTTCAAGCTCAACTGGTTAACATTGAATAATGCAAGCAGCAGTAGTTATATTTAATCAACATGAATGCTGTAGATACCAAAACTAAAATTTAACCATTGCTTGGATGAAGGCAATTCAGCAAGGATTTTGTTCAAAGAATCAAAGTTAATGTAAATACCAAACCAATAATCCTCACCAAGCTTCCATAAATTATGCTCACTAGCAAATTCCACTGAGTTCCTAGTAATTTGATTGTAAAAATAGGAGGATAAAAATCACAGGAAAGAATGATAATTACTACAAATTTAACTCAAAGTGTGACAACACTATATTTCACACAAGAAAGTTAATTAAACACGCTAATCTACAATCTACAGGCACCAATTTCTATGACAAGCAATTAACCCTTGAACTACCACGGGATTTCACATCATGCAAGACATGGAACAGCCAGCCATACACATATTCTTTTTCCCCTTCTTTCGTGCAAGCTTTTGCATCATGTACTCTCTCTTCTCTCCTCATTATTGCTGCAGCCAAGTGCCTCCATAGGCCATAGCCTACCCAAGCACTGGAGCTGCCAATGCGAACCCATCATTGGCGGGACTTGCCAGACATCATATTTCTTCCTCAGGTGGTCTCTTTGCTCTATCTTACAAAAACCCTGATTTTGGCTGCCACAACATGCCATTGTCACCTACAAACTGCACTGCTACAGCAAATGACTAATGGCTTCACCGTTCACCCCAAGCAGTACCATTCAAGACTCATGTGTTTGGACTGGAAGTCTCATGTGGTCATGCCAATTGCCAAATTGGAGGTTGATTTTCAAATCCTTAGTTGAAAGGTTCTGTGGTTGAGAGTTTGAAACTTCAAATTTTTAATGAAGAGTTCAGAACCGGTTAAAAGTTATAATTTGTTTTAGTTAAGAATGCATAAATTCTCATTAGAAGTTAATGAGACGAATATTTCATCAATACAAACAGTTAAAGGTTCAGAGGTAATATGGTGCTCTATTTACAGATTTTATACGTTGTTAGGATACATTACTATAAGTCTTTGGTATCTACATGTAGGAGAGTGGAGGTTGTTTTGCAACAAGAAATAAATAAAGTACAATCTACAGAAGCCTATCATTTCAATATCTTCCCTGACACATGGTTCAAGAAGATGCTAGACTCCAGAGGACTGATAGGGCTAACACCTAGTGCCTTGGGGAGCCTAGACAACGTTTAAGACGAAATTGACCAGTGACCTCCAAGAAATTAGCAAGCATACTACATAAAATTAGACAATAGAACACTAAAATAGCAGCACAAGAGCCCCCAAGGCAGGTTAGCCACACTTTCTGAATACTGCCCTGACCAACACAGCAAGATGAAAAGCATATCACCAGGAGTGCAACCTTTACTCATCTACCAAAGAACATGCTACAACAGAATGATGGTCTGTAATGGCAGCACCAGCTCATATTATTTTGTACTTGAACATCATATTTCATTATGGCTCAGCACAACTAAAGGTTAATTTAGCATCGCTCTGTGTCCAAGGACCACAGCCAGCGCAACCCAAATGTTTACATTGTAATGAACATAAAATTGCTTATGCTAGATTCTAGTAGATTATTCTGAAATTGCAGCCACTATTTGTCCCTAGAAACCCCATTCCATTCTAGACTACATCTAAAGTGCTTCCCTGATCTCGTTGGTAAATGAGAATGGACATGATTACAAGAAATAAAATATAGTCAGAAGTGGCAGTGGCACTACTCAAAGTACAACTAGGGGTCACGACCAAAGCTCCATTACCAATCTCAACCATACGAAACCCAGATATAGACAATATAAACAAATCGATTAACATTGCCAGACCAAATCTAGTCCTAGCAGATAGAAGGAGATAATTGGTTCAAACTGTTCACAGATTATTGTACCAATGCTTCAAGTTCAAGGCAAGCTTTAGGCATGCATCAATCACCACCACAATTGTTAGGTTGTCCACACCCATTTTTTATAACCGATACATGAGAAGGTAGCAAACAATAAAACTAGGAGGGTGTCATCTAGTTTAATCTCGGTCGACTAAATTGTTCTCAAACTCTCTACTACTAGCTGATGTGATGCTCCCAATTTCAGCACTCAGGGCCTGATCCAAAATGGCTATCAACTTTTAGATGTTCAGACGTCTAGATTCGACCTGCGGGAGCTCCAAGGATCTCCTATGACGACACAAAGCACGATTTCTATCTTACACATTGCACTATTCTTACCAATCCTAACAATATATGCAGTGAATTACAGCCTACAATATACAAATCATTCGAAGTAGCTCTCACCTGCGACAAACCGTGGGCGCTGCAGCGACGCGCCGAACACGTAGGGGCTGTAGTTCTCGCGGTCGTAGTAATACGCCATGACCAGCCTCTTCAGGAACCGATAGTAGAGCGGCGACACCTCGAGGTCGTCCTCGACGACGAAGGCGAACTCGTCGTCGGAGCCTGGCCACCAAGCCTCGATCCACTGCGCCTGGAGCCCCGCGTTGGCGGCGCGGTAGTGCACGCGCTTCTCCCCGTGCGGCCACCGGAGGGCGTCGGCCTCGGCGAGGATCTCGCGCGACGCATCGAGGGACGCGTTGGGGCGCGGGTGGTCGACGAGGACGTGGAGCGCCACGCGGTCCCCGGCGTAGTCGGCCGCGGCGAGCGAGCGGAGGCAGCGGCGGAGCGGCCCCGGGCGGTCGTAGGCGAGGACCTTGATGAGGAGGGAGAAGCGGCGCGGGTCCGGGGCAGGGCCGGCCCCGGCGCCGGAGAGGAGCTCCGCCGCGGGGCCCGACGAGCGGTGGTGGAGGAGAAGGACGACGAAGAGGGAGACCGGGAAGACGAGGAGGAGGAGCGGCAGCGGCAGGGAGCGCCGCCGCGGAGACGCCATTGCCGGCGGCGGAGGAGAGATCGACGGAGCACTGAAGTGGAGCAGAGCAAAGTTGCAGGAGAGAGAAAGGGAGGAGATGTGGGCTTCCTGGCCCATATCAGTGGGCCTCGTTTAGTGCGGGCCGGGATATTGACTGGGCCGCAAATGGGCCAGTGGGTCTCTGTCCAGAGTGGGAGGGGGCAAAACGGTCAATTGCTCGAGTGGTGGAGGAAACCCCAGCGAGAGGCCGTGTCCCCACTCCACAGCCTGTGTCTCCTCGTCGTCCCCGATCCCCTCCTCCTCTCCACTCCTCGAGATCTCCCAAGGTCAGGGAGGCAGCAAATTCACCCGCGATTCCGCGCGCCGCCGCCGTCGCCGCCGCCTGGGTGGGGGAGGAGATGGCCGGCCTTGGGAAGGCCTTCTACGCGGTGGGGTTCTGGATCCGGGAGACCGGCCAGGCCCTCGACCGCCTCGGCTGCCGCCTCCAGGGGAACTACTACTTCCACGAGCAGCGTAAGCACCCTGCCCCCTGTCTCCAATCCGCTCTCCGGTCTCCCCCCGTCGCGATAGCGGTTCTGCGAGTGGCGTCGATTTGATCCTGGAATGTCTCCGGAAACGGGAGAGGGAATCGGGGGTTGCTGTCGGTAGGGTTTGGGACGATTCGCTGAATGTTGTGGTTTGTGGGCACGTTCCCGGCCAGGGTGGGGCTGTCCTAGGGTTTTGCGCAGTTAGATCATCGTGCATTGGTTTGAGTTGAAATGGACCTGCAATGTTCGTTTCTCAGTGTAGTTTGTAAAATCTAGAGGTTGCCTGGTGTACAGATCGTTTCGTGGATGCTCTCTGATACTTGAACAGGTCCAATGCACGACAGGTGCTGGAAGTATGGAGGGTTAACTGAAGTAGTAGATTTGTAGATATTGTTGTTGATCATGCTCTGGGTATAAGGTTTTGAAAGAAGAGATTAGTTCCCAGAGTTAGAAGTTAAAATCTCCGTGATATGTTAAATTTTGTCAAGGATGATTTCAATAGGATGCTAAAGGTTACGTGTGATGATTTGGTGCTCGGAAAGAGGTTGGAAGGAGAGTTTAATCGCTGAAGTTTTTGTTGTCACTGCTGAGAACCACCATGTTCCTATTAGCTTGGGAGGATTTATTTTACGAGGTATGGTGGGTTTCGAGAGTTCAGAGCAACTCTTATCTTAACATGGGGCAGAAATAATGATTTGCTGTTTATATTCTCGGTAGTTGTGAGTGTTTATTGATGTTTGTGACAGACTGGTGTTTGATGGCTTATATCCATAGTGAAAATGGAAGAACCAACCTAAAACAGTCATTTAGATGCCCAATTGAAGCAAAAAAGTATAAATGGTGAATTTGGCTTGATAACAATGTTTTCATATGATTCTTAAGTGTGTATTACTGTACCATGTAAGCATTGTTTGAGCCTAAAAATAAGCACTATAATTTCATAAACCATCTTAGTGTAAACTACTATTTCTGAGAGTGATTCAAATGTGACTGAATTTTTAAGTTTCTGTTTGACTCTCCCTGATCATATTTAATCTCGTATGTGCATATTATGAGTCCCTGTCGTATTCTATTTGTTGTTAATTTGTCTTAGTCTGGTGGAAGATTTTACAACTATAAACTCAGTAGATCAACATGTTGGTTGTGCCATTCTATAGTGATCCCTTGATATGTCTCCTTGTAAGTCAAAAAATGTTAGTAGCATTTTACCTATTCTAATTGTTATGCTTCTGTCACTTGTTCCTTACAGTCTCACGCAGTTTTGACTGTACATACCATTTTCACGATACTGCTTTTGCTGTGCATTTTAATATTGCCTCCTTCCTGATTGCTGATAATATTAATTTTGGTGGTTCTGTCTATCTGTGGATGTCATGTGTTCATTTCTGCAAGCTGTATAATTATCAAAATTAAGACCTAAAATTGTATGATGTGTGTCATTACGCTTTATGAGTTTTGTGTAACATGCATGAGGTTGTTACCATAAGATTATCATGATACTATTCCAGTGGGATTAAAAGGCCATTTCTATTAGCAGTCATTCAAATACCGGTATTACACATGGTTGACTTTGAAGGCGCGAATAACTCAACGCAATTATAGATTGATACCAAAGCGTGAGTACATACTTATAGAAACAGACTCAGGATGAGATAGGAAGGAGTCCAGCGGGCCTACGAGCATGAGACAGTATATGAAACATTAGGATTCTAACAAAGTTATTAGTGATAACTGTTTGCTTCTGTAGTAACATATTGAAATGCTAATATGATTTCTTTTTGAGCATTACAGTCTCAAGGCATCGCACACTTATGAACATCTTTGACAAAACCCCTCATGTTCACAGAGATGCATTTGTTGCCCCAAGTGCATCTCTCATTGGTGATATTCAAGTTGGACAAGGAGCTTCAATTTGGTATGGATGCGTCTTAAGAGGTTTGTGCTTCTTGCTTTCTTATCTTAGTTAGCATCATTTTGTTCATTTTGCAGAATCATGTAACAAGTACTGTGGAACTGTTCCTGTATTCTGGTTTGTCTTTGCCAAACTAAATTATTTAGGATGCAAAAAGTTATTGATGTCATGTTTTCTTCAATGTTCAAGGGTATCAGTGTATGTTATTTACTTCGTCAAGATATATTTATAGATTATCTCTTTTGAGTTTTTGACTATAAACTATCAAATTATATTGTTCACATGAATACATAACAGTTGATGTAAGGTGAACAAGCAAACTGTTGGCATAGGAATAGCAGTTAGCTTATCAATAGCAAATTTACATTTGAAATAATACTTTCAGTTAAATGTACGTATCCATGTGTCTTCTATGCAATGTATTAGGTGTTTTTGGTGTTAAATGTATGTTAGTAATTGTGCAATATCTTGACCCAGCTACCTTTTTTGGCTGACAAAAAGAAATACTACAGTTTATCTATGGGAAAACCATTAACATTTTTTAAAATATTAAGTGGATAAATCGCAGTGATATATGTCACTATATATTAGACCCCTCTCTGTACAAACAAGCCATTGTTTGTGTTAACAGGGCTGTATTTCCATCACACGGGATGATTTATGTTCTCATCACTGCCCAAACTCTTGTCCTCTCTATGCAGCATTTGTCTCTCTAGAACAAGCTAGCTGGTTCTGTCACCAGCGCTAACTTAAGTGACATTGCTACTTATCTGGCATGTTTACCCAGTGATACTTACAATACCTACAAAGAAAACTAAGACATAACAGATTAACAGTCTTGACATGTACAGCCAATAAAGACAACTTTTGCCCATGGAGTTAGATTCTCTGCACAACAGAGATATGTAAACTAATTTATTCACTCATTTTAAACTATGATACTATAATTTGTTGAAGCTTCTAATATCTCTCTATGATCCTGTATTTCAATTGCTGTTACTTTTGTTGTCAACAAGTATCTTGACATACTTAATTTCAGGGGATGCAAACAACGTTCAAATTGGATCTGGGACCAATATACAAGACAATTCTCTTGTCCATGTGGCAAAATCTAATCTTAGTGGAAAAGTCTTTCCAACCATCATTGGGGATAACGTCACAGTAGGTAAATATGATCCGTGGTTCTTGCCTTACACATGTGCTTCTTATGATTTGTTTATCCAATATTCTCGCAATATTTAGGTTCCATATTTTAGATGGTCACGATCTGTTTCTATCATTGTCTAGCACAAGAATAGGCATGAGCACATCTTCCTGCAAAGATGTTACTCATGAAAACAATCATTGTGAAGTTCTGATGACATATACATTCTGAAACACCACTTCACAGGTCATAGTGCTGTATTACAAGGATGTACTGTTGAGGACGAAGCATTTGTTGGTATGGGGGCGACCCTGTTAGATGGTGTTGTCGTGGAAAAGCATGGGATGGTTGCTGCTGGAGCCCTTGTAAGACAGAACACAAGGATCCCCTGTGGAGAGGTTGTGCATTACTCTCTTTATTACTTCACTTTCAGTTTTGATTGTTACTCAGGTCTCGTCTAAAGTTTGCTTCACTTGATTGGCTATTTGTTGTTGCAATTAGGCACACCAAATACACGATCACCATCTGTTTAGCGTACCAAGATTCAACTAGTTTGTGGAAAATACATTGTTTTGCACTATTTAGGTGGCAGTTACGTTTTGAAGGTTTAGATGCCTAGACATTTCTGCATGGGTGCAACAAGAATGTGCTGTGTAGCTCTTGTTTGATCATCTTATTTCAGTGAGTTCTTTGCTGACTAGTTATATTTGGATTCAGGTATGGGGAGGAAACCCTGCCAAATTCCTGAGGAAGCTCACTGATGACGAGATTGCGTTTATCAAAGAATCAGCTTCTAACTATTCCACTTTGGCAAAGGCCCATGCCGCTGAGAATGCCAAGCCTGTTGAGAAGACTGAGTTTGAGAAGCTGTTCCGCAAGAAGTCTGCTCACCAGGATGAGGAACACGATTCAATGATTGGTGCCACTCGGGAGGTTACTCCGGAGCTGACGCCCTCGAGTTCTGCCCAATAAACCTTGTTTCTGTTTTTGCTTCTCTCTGATGCCTTTGCATCATCTTATATTGGACAGTGCAGGATTGTTGAAGGTGACACTGTTCCATGAGTTTGGCGGTTTATGTTTACTTTCCTCCCCAATAATTTTGGGTCGAGCAATGTTCAAAAGCTGGCCATGTACTTCGTTTTCTGTATTCCATATGTTTAAGATGCGCTCCATGGAACAAAGAGAACCATTACGCACAGAAATCTAGCATCGTTTTGACCAAGTTACTTGCAGCGCATTCTTGTAGTTCTCTACAAATTATTGGATAAAAAGTGGATTTGTTGGTGTGCGTGAAATTTGGCACGTTCTGAAATTTTAACTTTGGTTGATGAATCAGCCTTACCTGACCTTTGCTATAACGAACTTGGCTAAAATTTTGTGTGAAGGAAAATGTCTATATAGCCCTAAAATTTTAGTGGAAGTCTGCTTGGCACTGTGAATGTCGAAACACCTTATTATCAATGTGCTGTTACTTCTAACCCCTAATGTGGTTTTACTGATGTGGAAAAGATAAAATAAGCGGATTTAATGACTAAGACGACATTTGTACTTCAGTCTCTCGGTTCATGATTTATATTGTATTATGTTGACATACTAGCATCGTGCCATGCCCATACTGCTATCTGCCCATCTCTCTCCTGAGATAATAGATGACGAGATAAAGAGGTGAGAGACTATGAGAGTAGTTTTAAAGTTCAGTGTGTTAGGACTTACTCCCTCCGTCCAATAAAAAGACAAGTCACGCATAAAATATTAATCATGTTTTATCATCTAACTACAATGAAAATACGAATTATTAAAAAATTTCATATAAGACGGACAGTCAAAGTTGGATATGGAAATCCAGGGTTTGCCTTTTTTTTTGGACGGAGGGAGTACGCTCAAAGTATAGGGGGTATATGGAATTTTTCCCTAACTATAAAATAGCACTACTACTCAGCTCATACAATGGTAGCTGTTGTACGTGAGTAACGTGACTGCCATATGTTTCATTTTCAAGGAAATTGGACTATCAATTCATCAGCACAAAAGACCCAACAAAAAGCTCGATTTCTTCCTTTCATCTTGATCATCTTCGGCAGACAATATTATAGGTCACCACGGGTCTTGGCTTTCAGTGACCTACCAGGACGTTCATCCCCCCTGCGTCCTTTCCAACGCCAACGCAAGATGGGCCATGGTTTTGAGGATTCAAAGTTTTATATGGGCCAATAGTTATCCCACTGCTAGAAGAAAAATAATTTTCATAGACACCCTCTTTATTTTTTAGGCGGGTCAAAAGAAAGAAGATCTGTTTGTGAAAATACAGGGAGTCTTCGGTCAAGACCCATATGTAAAAATTGATTATCGCATATGCATGCTTACGCCACCCGTCATACGCCTTTGAAAAGCAATTTTCGCATATGGGGACTTAAGCCACTCGCAACCTCATTTTCGCAAATGGGTGGCTTAAGCCTGCACATGTGCAAATCGATTTTTTAGGCAGACGACTTAAGCCACTTGCCCATGAAAATAAAATTAAAGAAAACACATCTCTATATCTAACTTTTTCATATAAAGTCGGATGAAGATAATCTTTATATTAAAGGTTGAGTGAAGTGTATGGACGGTCCTTAAACTTGTACAGATGTATTATCTAGATCTCTAAACTCTCAAAATACATTTTTGGGTCTCCAAACTTGTCATGAGTGTCATATAGGTCCAAACGGGCTCCAACCTGCTCCGTGAGATGACGTGGCATGCCATGGTGACGCTTACATGTCAGTGAGATCCACATGTCAGGCATATAAAAAAAATAAAATTTAAAAAGAGGGGAGAGAGAGAGAGTGGAGAAAGTGATGTTTTTAATTTTGAAAAAATAAATTAAAAAAGAGAGGAGAAAAAATATGTTCTTTTTTTTCTATATGTGCTGACATATGGGTCCTACTGATATGTAGGCGCTAACATGGCATGTCACGTCAGTACACGGAGCGGGTTGAAACCCGTTTGGACCTATGACACCTGAGACAAGTTGAGGGACCCAAAAATTCATTTTGAGGGTGTATGGACCTAGGTAACACACCCACACAAGTTTAGGGACTGCCCGTGGATTTTACTCTTAAAGTTTTATATCTTGACAAGATCTATAACTTTGTAGCGCTCTACCAGATCTACAACTTTATAATTGAAAAACCTTCTCATTCAAGATGTTCAGAGAACTAAATAAGCATTTCAAGTTTTGTGTATGTGAAGTTTAAAAGAATAGCATCATAATTTCAAACAGTAAGTACTTGATGTGTGGTGGTGGTAAGGATGGATGTGTGTGGACTATGATGTATTGAGTTTGATCCTCCATAGTCAATACCACATTTGTGCGTATTTCAATAAAAAAGATGTTGCTTGTGACTTGGGTGTGCAAATGTGTAAGGATGCCTACTAAAATTCAAAACAATTTTTCGATTTAGTTTTGGTGCCTGAAAATTCAGAATGTGAAAATTCATTTTTCTAAACAGCCGTCTTAAGCCGTGCGTCTGCGAAAATCAATTTTTTTTTCATACGGTTGCCTTAAGTCGTCCGTCGAGTAATAATCGATTTTCTTATGCGGATGGGCAGCCCACCCACGATAACCTCTATTTTCACATACACCTAGCAAGAGGTGAGACGCTTAACCACTTGCAAAGAAGGATTTTGGTCGTATGCGAAAATGGGTTTCTTAATACAGTTGCCTTAACCGCTTAACATTTTTTTTATTGGTGGTTTTTTCAGGTTCTTAATGGTAGAATTGTAGGCGGATGACGTCTGCGTTTTTTATAAGTAGAGATGAATGTGGTGTGCTTCCCTAGCCTATCTTTCAACCAAGACATTGCAAAAACTCGCTTAGTGAAAAGATCAACATAGGTAGGAATATATGCGATGCACTCTACTCTACCAGTCGATCCAGGCTGCACTTCAAATGGTACGGAGGGAATACTACGCTATGCTTCGACGTACGAGACGGCGGCGCGCCACGCACGGGGATGGCATGGCATCACGCACCCGCACGGCGCGCGTCACCCACGACAATCTTCCCGGAGGCGTACGCGCACAACACAACACAAGCGCGTTACGTACGGCTTCCCCCCCGATGGCGGATGGATGGATGGCCCCGCCCGACCCGATTGGACGGCGAGAGTGCGCAGCGGCGGGTCCGCGTCGCCACCAGCGCGCGCCCACCGACCCCGATCGATCTCTCTCCACGCAACGAACAACTACCCGGTCCATGTCCATCGATGGATCGATCGGCCCATCGATAGATAGATGGAGATTTGGATATGATCGGATTGGCCGGCGCGCCGTGTCCATCCATGGTCGTCCATGTCCATCGCCCCCAAAACTATGTTTTTCTTTTTGTTGACAATCCTGCGCCACGCGAAAGCTACGCCGTGCGCAGCGCTAGCCGCCGTTGCTTTTTACACGCACGCTTCTCACCGGCGGGCGACGAGGAACACGTGGGCCGGGGCTAGCGCGCGCCATCAGAGTTTTGGAGACTTGAGAGGCGGAGAAACTAGTAGTAGCAAAAAGCAGCTCGATCCAAATCACGTCGTTTTTCTTGTCAAGTGAGAACCATGCTCCACTACTGCACTTTTAGTCTTCTTTTCGGAAGAGACATAATAAATCCCGTGAAATATAGGAGTGTGTGTGTATATATATATATATATATATATATATATATATATATATGTATATATATATATATATATATATATGTATATATATATATATATATATATATATGTATATATATATATATATATATATATATGTATATATATATATATATATATATATATGTATGTATATATGTATGTATATATATGTATGTATATATGTATGTATATGTATGTATGTATATATGTATGTATGTATATGTATGTATATATGTTTCTAGTCTCTGTCGTCTCTCTCTGTATTTATGTCGATGGACTGTCTCTCTGCTGTCTGGTGTACTGTTGTCTCTCTTCTGTCTCTGTCTGTCTCTCTGTATGTCCTGTATCTGTCTGTCTCTCTCTCTCCTCTCTCTGTCGTCCTCTCTCTCTCACTCCTCTCTCTGTCTCTCTCTATCTCTTCCTCTCTCTCTCTCTCTCTCTCTATCTCTCTCTCTCATTCTCCCTCTGGCGTGGCCTTTCCCTCTCTATATATATATTATATAAATATATATATATATTATATATATAATATATCGGGTGAATTTCCATTATCTTTATATAGATATATATAATCTATATATATCATATATATATAATATATCTTAATATATTATCATATAATATATATACTAATCTATATATATATCTATATATAAATAGATATAATTATATAAAAGATTGTAAAGCTAAAATTAATTGTTTACAAAGATTGTAAAGAAATCGTCGCAGACTTTACAAATTATAGCTTAAATAAAAACAGAAATACTTAGAGCACCAACCATAAAGGCATAAATTTTTTCTATAGTTGACGAGAGTATGTCTAACCGTTGTTTCTCTTAACAGATTACAAAAGCTGTATATAGTTCTTATCTTTCTCAAACAAAAACCAGAATCTCTAAAATCAACTATTGATTCTTACAAAAATAATAATAAAGAAACTAAGGCTTACTTCGAACAACCTGTTGACTTGAGCGTTTGGATTGCACGTAAAACGAGACTACTTATTTGCATATGATTAATTGAGCATTAACTATTATGATTTGAAAACTATATTTATTTGACTTTCTTTAAAGAACTTCTAGATATAAAATATTTGCAAAAAAGTACACTGCTTAGCAGTTCAGTAATAGACCCACTCACTAAAAGAAACACACGGTTAACAAAAGTAACTTTTTAATTTTTTTTATAAAACTTGTTTTATAAATGAATCATTGACAATCCCAGATCCTTAAGGCTTGCTTGGTAGACCTTTTATATCTGAAATGATTATGAAGTTACGGATCGGGGAAAAGATCACTGATGGAGAAACCATCTTTGATCGGTCGGCCGAAATCCACAATAGTCCCGGTTCCACTAAAAACCGAGACTAAAGATCATCTTTAGTCCCGGTTGGTGACTACAACGGACATATTTGATCTTTAGTCCTGGTTGGTAACACCAACCGGGACTAAAGATCGTATGTTGTCAGGGGCTGTCAGGCCCTCCCGTGATCTTTAATCCCAGTTGGTAACACCAACCGGAACTAAAAATCCTAACTTTAGTACCGGTTGGTGTTACAAACCGGGACTAAAGATCGGATATTTAGTCCCGGTTGTTAAACAACCGGTAAAACAAAGCCTCTATCCACGCGCGCGCATGCAAGTCTCCTATTCCATCCTTATCTCCTCCTCTCCCATCCAGCCATCCTCTCTATCTTATCTTCTTCTCTCCTCCCATCCTTCTCTTCCTTCTTCTCTCACCCCATCTCCTCCTCCCCTCTCCTCCCCCTCCTCCCCTCCCTTCCCCTCCGGCGGGGCGGCAGGATGGAGGCCGGCCGCGGCTGCCCCGGGCGGGGCGACGGGATGGAGGCCGCCGCCGGCGGCCCGGCGCGGGGCGGCGAGATGGAGGCGGCGGCGGGCTGCGTCGTGCGGGAGGCGGCGGCCAGCTGCGTCGGGGGCGGTCGGCGCCGGTCGGGAGGTGGCGGCAGGCGGAGAACTTTTTTTTTCTCTCTTCTCTATGCTATCTGATGAATGCTGAAGATCTTGTAGATGCGAACTTTCTTTTTTCTTTCTCTGTTCTCTATGATGAATGCTCATTGTTCTGAAGATGTTGTAGATGTGAACAAGTGTAAAGAATATGGATGCTTTGTTGTTTGATTTTATTCATTCGATCTATGATTTAGGCTTTGTTGTTGATTTTATTCATTCGATCCACGAGCAAAAGCTAAATAACAATTAAAAAGGAAAAAGGCCAACCGGATGAAAGGAAAAGAAAAAAAAAGAAAACCAAAACTTTTTAGTCCCAGTAGTCCCGGTTGGTGTCTAAAAATTTTTAGTCCCGGATTCGTAGTCCTTGTTGAAAAACCGGGACTACAAAGGGTTACCAACCGGGACTGTTTCTCCACGAGTGGATGGTTAGTCCGGTCTTAAAAGATTATAAAAAAAAATTAGAGCCGATACATCCACTCCACTCTTAAAAGTTAGCTCCAAACCTATGTATTTTCTAAAGCAAATTCACCGTATAATTCATACAAATTGAAAATCAAGTAGTGTTTGATTTGTCTCTAGCTTCACCAATAAAGATCCAGGAGCTGGAGCCCTTGCCGAAGATGGCACTAAGCAGAACGTGCGGTATGGTAGCTTAGCCACTGTGATGAAAGACGCGCAAAGGTCAGGCTCAAGGTTTTTAAGCTTTCATGAATCATGATAGCCTAGCTTGGCGCCGGCCGGCTATCCTCAAAATTTGCTATGCTAAGTTGTACTTCCTCCTCCGTATTTTAATGTATGTCACCGTTGACTTTTTTATAAACGTTTGACCTTTCGTTTTATTCAAAAAATTTATGTAATTATTATTTATTTTATTGTGACTTGATTTATCATCAAATGTTTTTTAAGTATGGCATAAGTATTTTTATATTTGCATAAAAATTTTGAATAAGACGAATGGTAAAGCGTTGGTTAAAAAGTCAACGGCGTCATACATTAAAATACGGAGGGAGTAGTATGTTTTCATAGTATAAATGGCATAATAGCAAAGTCAAAGCACAACGAAGTTTAATTTGAGGTATCTGTATTGTATCAAATTCAAATGTATGCTCTATTCATATTATAGAAACATACATATACACATGTCAATCACCACACAGGGCCCGATGCCAGCCTGCCTGGCGCCAACACATTATGTATTAGTGTCAACTGCTTTGGCACCCACTTGAGGAGGTCCATTTATAGAATAAAATTTTGCCAAAAATCTAATCAACTACAAGTTTGCAAGAGATTAAGACGCAAAAAAAAAAAAATTCTGGTAACCATGTTGATTTTTTAGTTCTGATTCGTGAAATACTCAACTTTACTTTTTTTAATCTGATCCAACTAGTTAATACTACCTTTAGTTATTTATTGATAGCCTAAAGTCACGGGATATACATGTTTTCTAAAAAGAAGACTTAAGTAGTATCTTATAAATGTGCCCTCAAGGATTATGTGCCATCATTATATGCAAGCAATCAGAAGGTTTTATCATCGTTGGATAAAATAATGTTAAATTGATTTTATAACATCGAAAGTTAATGATTCGCTCCAATAATAATACTGAAAGTTATCTCATTCATTTTAGCATTCTCAGTTGCACTCAACACTCCCCATCTTTCTTTATTATACATACGAGCACTCTTGGCTAGTTGGCTGTGCAGTACTGCAGGTCTGCAGCAGCTAGAGAGCACAGCAAGAGCGCGAGGGATTCAGTCACTCAGTGATGTCGAGACGTTGGGCAAACTCATCGTACGAACAACCTCATGATGACTGGTGTATATGACGAGCTTGAGGGAGCTCTGATGGCCAATGGTTATCATGGCTAAGCAACCAGAGATCGTGTGTGAAATGGTCATGGGAAAGATTGGAGGAAGAGAAAGAAGGGCACTGTTGATACTTCATACTCTTGAAAAAAACAATAAATAAATAAACGAAGTTTGGCAGGAATGTAAAATGGATAACAGATATACCTTTTGGTACCATTAAAGTGAAGCGTTAATTTTTAATGCCACGGAACTTAAAATCCAAAACTTTCAATGCGCACTCTAGAACCAATTTTACCTAAAACAAATGAAAGGTAGAGATATAGAAAAACATCTGAATCACCCCAAACTATTAAGCTAGTTCAATTTACACCCCTAAACTCAAAAGCTAGATATTTAACACTCTGATTCAAGGGCGGATGTAGAAAGTAGCATGAGTGGGGGCTAAGGATCTACCGCTCATGATACACTAAGCAAGTAAGAAGGTTATTTGCCCCCACTCGCAACAAGATTGAGTGGGGGCCAAGGCCCCCACTTTTTATACTCTAGATCCACCCTCTGAACTTCTCAATTCGGATGAATTACCTCCCTAACTCAAGCCAGAGTGGTTTTAGACCTATGTGGCAGCACACGTGGTAGTCCAGTCAGCCAAAATAAATAAAAATAATTGATGGCCCCGCATGTCATTAACTCTCATCCCTCTCTCCTTCTCAGTGTGAGGCGGAATGGTGGAAGAGACTAATCCACACATTATCAATTCATCGGCATTGGCTTTGGCTCCGTGAGCTTCTGTCATCGAGGGAGGAGGTTGAGCCAGAGATGGGTGTGCTGTGAATCGGCCATCGCTGCCCCCTCTTCCTCTCTTCCCTTTTCCCCATAATGCCAATGACCCTCGAGCTCGAGCTCTGATTTGGTGAGCACTCTCTTCCCTTTTCCCCATAATGCCAATGACCCTCGAGCTCAAGCTCTGATTTGGTGAGCATTTTTCCTCATAATGCCAGTGACCCTCGAGCTCAAGCTCTGATTTTGTGAGCACTTGTAGCGGATGTAGTAATTTTACAATGAGGTACGAAATTAAGAGAACAATTGGCTACATCAATAATAGGCTTGTGGACTGAAAGCAGTCAGAGATCTAAAACGTAGATATAGGCATGTGGACTATGGGTTGTTACACGGATTTATATATTTCAAGTCTATTACTTGGATTGATATATATGGTAAATACATATCAGTTACCAATGAAGGAAATGCCAGTGCTAGAGGTAACATAAGGAGAAGGCGCTGTCTACTATGGATGGCGCCGCCGCCACCGTTTTCACCCACTTGCTTGTAGAGGCCACCACCGGCGGTGAAAATGGCCAGTCTTTTGGGGAAGAGAAGAGATATATACGTGAAGAGCTGAAGACTGACAAGTGAGTCTTTTTTTTTTTGTGTCATGTGTGCCAATCAAATGCGAAAACCGTCTAAAACTGTGTTAAATGGGTTACTCATCCAATATAAAGAGTTAAGTGGGGGTAAAATGCCTACTAGTTTTGTTTGCTTAATAGTTGCGGGCGAGAGAGAGGGGAGGCAACTCAGACTTTTATCTCTATATATATATGCCACAATAACTCTACACAGTAAATACACTGCGCGCACATGTCCGGTATAGTCATATTGCTCGACAAAAAGTTAAGTTGGCAAAGAAAAAAAAAATCTAGACCCACTACCACTCTGCTTTTGATCCAACGGTCTTGTAATAGTGACCGCTGATATCGCCGTCGTCACTGTAGCCACGACTGCAAAAGCTAGGTGATCGAATCGATCCCCTGCTGCTCGTCGGGCTTCGACAGCGCAAAAAATGGGCATCACGCAGGCCGCAGCGCGCGCCTGATCAGCTTCCCGGAGGCGGAGGCGCAATGCGCGTAGTGCTCGTAGTACGGTCGAGTCGATGGCGCCCCAGGCGATGTGACGGCCAGTGCGCCCCGCGACCGCGCGTGCCGTGTGGCCACCAGCGCCTGCGCCGACCAATGCCATGTACGCACGCAACGAACAACTACTAGTACTAACCCTCATCGCGACGATGCAAATATCGGATCAGATCGCCACTCCAAGTACGTGTCGATCCATCACACCCCCCCCCCCCCCCCCCCCCCACACACACACACACACAAAACACAAGTTAATTTTCTTGACTATCCTGTGCCTCGCGAAAGCTACCCGCAGCCGCCGCAGCTGCTTTCCACCGGCCCCCGGCGACGAACACTGTCGGGCCAGCCTATCAGTGACATCACAGGGAGGAGAAAAGGAAACGGAAAGCTGTAGCTCGATCGATCCAGCCACACGCCGTTTTCCTCGCGAGGTTTCATGTGCAAGAAATCTAGAGAAAGCGGAAACTTCGGTTGTGTTCTTTCAAGCGAGTTCGGTACCGAGGGCTTGTTTAGGTCTCGAAATGAAAATATTTTTTTATCACATCAAATGTTTGATCAGATGTCGGAAAGAGTTTTCGGACATAAATAAAAAAACTAATTTCATAACTCGCCTAGAAACCGCCAGACGGATCTTTTGAACATAACTAATCTATTATTAGCACATGTGGATTATTGTAGCACTTATGACTAATCATGGACTAATTAGCTAGGCTCAGAAGATTCGTCTTGTGATTTCCCCCTAACTATGCAATTAGTTTTTTAATATATATTTAATGCTCTATGCATGTGTCCAAAGATTCGATGTGATGTTTTTGACAAAAAAATTTGGGAAACTAAACCAGGCCTGACCGTTTCTAACATCTCCTCTCTCGTTTTTCACGCACATATATCTTGAATTGCTAAACAACATGTTCTTTTAAGTTTTATATGGAAAAGTTGATTTTTTTTAAAAAATCATATTAATCATTTTTTTAAATTTTAAGCTAATACTCATACCTTAATAAATTATTATGTTTCGCATGCGTGAAGGATTAGTTCCCAACCCATATGTACATAGAGACTTAAAAAGAGTTAGAAACCCTTATCCTAGCCCGTAGAACATAGGGAAAGATTAGCATATTGTTAATTAAGTATTAGCTTTAAAACATTAAAAAGTAATTAATATAATTTTTTAAGATAATTTTTCTGTAGAAAATTTTTAGAAAACATATTATTTAATAATTTTGAAAAGCGTGTGCGTGAAAAAGTAGTAGTTGGAAAGGTGTAGTACTCCGTAGAAGTATAGAACGCATAACCTCTCTGCTCCTCCAACCAACCAACGATGGAGTTTTTCTTATCGAGCACAAAGTACACATATGCTCCACTAGCTAGCGCGCTTGAGGTATGCTTTTTCTATGTGCAAACATATCTTGAATATATAAGCTAGGAGTAATAAAGTAACTGAAAGTAAGTATGCTCGGTCGCATGAAGAGATAATGTAATATAAGCAGTAAGAGTAGATATTGGGTCTGTTTGAGGAAACAGAGCTTAAAATTTTGAGAAGTAGCGGGTTGGTTGTCAGCTTGTGAGAATCTGAAAATGCTGGTTTTCCTAGCTTCTGGCTTTTATTTTCTGGATTCTACAACTATAGTTTCTCAAAATCTGAACAAAAACTGAACTGTTTGAGAAGCTTTTGATTCCGAGAGAAACTACAGCAGTTAAAAGCTCCCTAAACATATCCATTATCACTAGCTAGTCACACAGACACAGTGCAGTATACTAGTAGTAGTTCTTTTCTTTCTTCTTTTTTCTGAGAATAAGGAGTAGTATGCTTGAAGCTCTTTTTTCTACATCACGCACCAGATGAGATTTATTGCTACGGCGAAAAGTTTGTGTATCTGATGGAGTAGCCAACTTGGTTAGGTATTGCGACGGCCAATCAATGCGATGGTACGTGCTGTAACTGTAATCGATCACGCCGGGAAAGTAACAAATTAAACCCACAGTTGAAGCAAAAACATTTCTCATACGTAAGCAGAGAGCGCACACACACTTTATGCTTGGCTACAAGGCGTTGAAGCAGAGTGGCCGTGCTGTTATGTTTAGCTCTCCTTAGTATAGCAGCAATAAACAGGAGATTACGACCTGCGATCCAAATTACAATTACTAACTTGTGTCCTAATTAATCAACCCGATGGACATCTAACCGAACAGACACGAGGGTTATCTTCTTTTTCTCCTCTTCTTCTTTTGCGTGGGGAGCGATTAACACGCGTGCGTCGCTGATTGGCTCGCCATGGCTATAAATCTCGAGGTCGGTTGCCCCTTGCTGTCCACTGCCTGAGAAGCCGTGACCACCTACAAGCAGCAACTAGCCTAGCTAGCTAGCTACTGGTGATCAGACACGAGCTAGCCGGCCATGGCGAGGCGTCGCCATGCTTGCTTTCTTCTCCTGCTGCCTCTACTGGTGCTGCAGCTTCTTCTTGCTGGGGGAAGCTTGGTTGATGATCTTCCTGCTGCAACTCATCAGGTGCCGAGGTTAGTAGGCCCACAGCGCAAGTTACAGCAGCTTCCAAACCCAAGGCCACAGCCGCAACCATTGCCCCAGCCAAACCCAAATCCACAGCCACAACCACTCCCACAGCCACAGCCACAACCACAACCTCTGCCACAACCGCAGCCGCAACCACAGCCTTTGCCGCTACCAGGCCCACAACCACTACCGCAACCTGGCCCGCAGCCAAATCCAAACCCCCAGCCGTTACCACAGCCAAACCCAAATCCCCAGCCTTTACCTCAGCCAGACCCAAACGCACCACCACTGCCTCTGCCGCAGCCAGACCCAAACGCGCCACCACTGCCTCTGCCACAACCTGACCCAAACGCGCCACCACTGCCTCTGCCGCAACCTGACCCGAACGCGCCACCACAACCTTTGCCGCAACCAGACCCAAACAACCCTCAACCTTTACCGCAACCTGACCCAAATGCGCCACCACAGCCTTTGCCGCAACCAGACCCGAACACGCCTCCTGGCCAACAAATTAATGCAAAGATATCATCACAGCCTGATTCTATTGGTGGAGCCAGAACTTTATATCCATACGGTGTAATATACAATCTCATGCCATTGTTTAGCCTATTCTTCTATATGTTTTGATAGTACGGAGAGGCTTATTGTTGTAAATAAGCGTGCTGAGTTACCATTTTTAGATTGCATGTATATACACATTGCCATGTTGATAGGTTTGCTATGTTATCTTTTTTCTGTTTGAGATGGAGGTTTGCTATGTACTGCACTGGCTTGTACCCTGATATTTTTGTGTATGTTAATACACACATATTTACCTCTTGTGTACACATTTGATGCATATGTGTGAAGTCTGTCTTTGCCTCCACCTTATCCAACTTGATGGCTACAATGATCAACCTGTCAGCATCGATAGTTCCTTTTCCTAGATACTATGTATACATAGTTCGAGCGAAATAGAAATGGTAAAGCTTTCTATAAAAAAAGATATTAAAAAAAATAGAAATGGGTAAACTGTCATGGTCAAACCAGGTCCTGTAAGGAATTGATGTCATACGGCTTATCTGCCAATTGTTCTTTTAAAACCAAGCCAGTGAGCGTTGGTGTTATATTAAGAATGAATATAAATTAAATTATGTACAGGTTCATTCAAGCGGTAAGAAAATGAGAAAAGAAAACGGTGTTATAACACACACACACACACACACATCTAAGGAGATATTCTCGGTATATCATTCGCGCCGCACGAACTCCACAATTTGATTTCATCAATGATTTTCACTATGAGAAAAATCTGCCAATTGTTTGATTTGCACAATGACGAGCTTAATTAGTCAAGCTGTGTGGACTGTGGACTTGTGTACATGAAATTTGTAGGAGTAAATGAATATTTGAGAAACCAAATAATTTAGTCTTGATTGGCAGATGACAGCATAATAGCCGTAAGCCGGCACGTACTTTGGAAAAACCATAGTTTGTTACTGTCGACGATCAACCGGTCACATGTTATTAAAACGAAATCACAATATTTTCAAGTATCAATCGCTGTTTACAGTACGGCACAACCGCTTTAAGCTACTTTTCTACCCGATCACAAATTGAAAAAAAAAAACATGCACTGATGCACATATATAACAACCGGCCGGCAAGTCGGCAACCGTACACTGTCCGTTGCCAACCAGATATATACCATCAGATGTTAAATGCGCGACGTCATGCCAATGCGACTGTGAGACCGGTCATCTGTTCGACCGAGCCCTGCTAGCGATTGATCAAAATGAAGTGATAGAGGTAGTTCACGAAAAGTAGTCTTTCTTTTTTTTTTTTCCTTTTCTCATAGTTCTTGAGGTAGCGTGAGCTTCAACTTTGCCGACCATGGTAGAAAATCTCCATGGAAAATTTTACTAAAATGGATAGCGTGCGAACTGCAAAAATTGCAAAGCGTGAGGGGCAGAGATCAAGATCGATCGTATTCATTGGGAACATATCCGGGAAGCCCCCACCGTGAAGTAAAGGCATCGGAGATCAGGAGAATATGGCGTAAATTAACCCGGTAGGTTAGTATAGCACTCTGCAGTTTGCCCCGATCGACGTCGTCGTCTTCTCCGTCTCCGTCGCCGCGACACCGGCGAGACCATCAGAATCATGGAGATGGGCAATTACAGCAGCAGCAGCGAGAGGAAGAAGGGCCCCGAGACCGCGACGGCCATCAGGTCGGCCACCGTGTCCTTCTCGTCCTCCTCGCCGTCAGCCGGTACACGCCCTTCTTGCTGGCGTAGCGTCGTGACGACCGCGACCACGAGACGGCGCTGCTGCGGCGCCGACGAGCACGACACGGCGGCGCGCGCCTCCGTCCTCCACGGTGACCACCACCTCGGCGGCGTCGGCAAGAAGAAGGTGAACGCGCGCGAGGTCGCGGGCGTCAGGACGCTCGTCGAGCGCAACGATTTCTACTGCCAGGAATGCAACACGCACGGCAAATAGGAGGAGGCCACACATCTTGAATTTCTCCTCTTTTTTCCCAGCTGCTCTTCTTACGTTTCTGCTTGAACAGTGACACGGTGTGTGTGTACGTTTTTTGCTCTTCTTGTTTCTCGTTGGCGAATTGTCAATCTGTGATCGAGGATGTATTCGTAATGCATTAATGTATTTGGTGAGAGATGGCAAGAGGAAAATTGGTACATTACCAACCTAACCTTGTAGAAGAAAATTGGTGCATTAACCTTTCAGACGGCAAGTGCGTATCTGTGTATACACACGCCTCCCACCTGGTGAGTTAAGCCCTGTTCCTGTCAATGTGGACTTCTGGAATTGATGCCCTCAAATGTCTGGTCTGGAACCAACCATGATTCCAACAACTCGTCTGCTTCTATTCTGAAGACAAGAAGATCAGACAAGAAGAAAGTAAAGAGACAACAACTCGTCTGCTTCTATTCACAACATTTGGACATGCAACCGGATCCTTAATAAGCTGCCACTTTGAAAAGGAATTCTCACCACTTCTACCTGATGTTGATGATGCAGATTTCCGTTCACACACTGCAAGTGCTAAAAGAACCGTGAAAAGGAATGTTCTGTAGGCCTGAAAATAACGGCCAAACATGTACTAGGTGACAGACATACAGCAGGGATATTATATGCCGAAGTCAACTACTCTAATACTCCATTTATCCAGAAAAAAAGACATAATTACATACTTTGAAGGCATAGCTGATGAGATAACCTAAAGATATATTATGAGGGGGTCCTAAAGAATGGAGCTAAATACGTAGTAGCAATAAGCTTGAATAGGCAAGTTAAAACTTCAGTATTCATTGGACACAAGAATGTTCTGAAGCTATGTAGCAATAGCACAGGAAGGCATGAAAGGGCATTTTTCAATTTTCATGAGGAATTAACTTCCTTCCTGTACCACAAAAAACTTGATTTGCTAGAGCAATGGTTCACATCATCTGGAAAATCTCTCGAGCCTCCTACGGCGAATCTCCTCGACCGACGGCTCCCCATTCCCCCCAGCTTGGAGGTGCTGTCTACGAGAAAAAGCATGGTCCTCACGCGTGCTGCTGCACATTTCACAGATATCTGTCGACGGCGAGTTGTCATAAGTGCAGGCTGAGCATCTCCATATACCTTGACCATTCTCTCTTGCTGAACCACGGCCAACTCTGCCTCGACTTGGGGTGTAACCCTGAGGACGGCCAGACCTTAAAAGCTTCTGAACAAACCCTACTGGCCATCTCACAACTTTTCCAATTCCTGAAATCAGAAGAGAAAGCGGGTCTGGCCCAGAGAATGATCGCTTAAGCCAAAGGTAGGCCAATCCAGCAAGTATTCCACCGAGATGGCCAATAAGCGATGTCCCAGGAATAAAAGCCTGAATGAGGAGTAATTCAGCCCAGGCAGCATATTTTGCTGGAATAACCACCCCATGAAGAAAGACATAATCGTCTGACCAGGCATTCAGCACGACCTTCATACCAAATAGTACTCCAGAGAATCCAACAGCATATTGATCATAATAAGCCTCATCATTGCCGAACAGGAGTAAACCTTTGGACAAAAGTAGTGTGATGCCTTGTGACATGCCAAGCAATGCAGCAACCATAGAGGCAAACTCAACACTACCCATGGACATTTCAAGCTGGATGCCCTTCCATAAGAGAGATGACATGTTGAAGAAGAAGTGAGTTTCGCTCAGGTGGTAGAAAGCCGACAGGAAGAAGCGTGTCAGGTCACAGTACTGCAACAAACCAACAACGATCATCTTGCTTAGTCAGGTGGAACCAGCAGACTGTAACTTCAAAACAATAAAATAGAAGGTGTAGGAAATCCAAATGGGGTTCACAACTATACCCATAATATTTTAGAGCAGATGATGTGTATCTGTATCCTACTAACGAGTTATTTTCCAAGAAGACCAGCTTACTAGCAAATTTTAGAGAAAAATGCCCTATAGGAATTGACAAAACACATTGTGAATAGAAGCTGCATACTCCTTCTAGTCACAAAAAAAACATGTCGTTTTGAACATGTTTCAACTCAAACTTTAAAATCCCTTTCGAAATATTTAGGCTGGATGTATGACAGTCATATGCATAGATTTTCCTCACAAAGTAACTTTACTAATATAATCATTTTATCAGGATTCAAATGTTTTGCAATAAAAATTATCGGTCAAAAGCTACATTACAAAACAGTGTTGAAGTCCAAAATGACATGTGTTTTTAACTGGAGGAAGTATATTTCACTGAACTAGAATTACATATAGGATGATTTTTTATTTTTTTTGTCATCGTGCAGGTCTAAGAGTAAATGCTTGTAGCACAGCAGGCTCAAAAAGAGGGGAAAATTCTCTCTTCATCAGCTCCTCCAGCCTCCAATTCTCTGTTCCCCTCTGCAAATACAAACATTACCACGAAACTACCAGCAATCACTCCCAATAGAAGGATACTACCCCCAAATTTCCCAACTCATTATGCAGTCAGTAATCCCGCTACCAAATTCCCACAAGCTGAAATTCGCATAATCTATCATGCACCGATCAGCTCAAGCAAAAGCCTCGACACAATTAGCACGCCAGGAAGCGCAGCTGCAATTCTACAGCCCTAGAATGGGCGAAGAAGTGGAAAAATGGCCCAGAATCCTATGTGAATTTCTCTTTTTCTTCTTCTCCTAGGGGATAATTCAGAATCAATCCAAACACAAGGGGAGGGTTGGTGGAGGGGAAGCTCTTCTTACGTGAATGATGAGGTGCGGGTTGAAGGCGACGCGGTTGAGCGAAGGGAGGAGCGCGTCGAGGGAGCCTGGGCGGAGGTACAGCAGCGCGTTGGCGGCGAGCAGCGCCGCCGTCACGGGGGGCCGGCTGGCGCCCGCGCGGCCGTACTCGAGCAGCACCTGCAGCGCCAGCAGGGGGAGCATCCCTCTCGGCCGGCCGACCCCGCCGCCGCCGCCGTAGAAGCTCGGCCGCCGGCCGCTGCTCATCCCGGCCCCCATCGCCGGAGATTGACTGGGTCACTGACAGGTGGGGCCAGCGAAGGCGGAAGACTTGGAAGTCGACACGCCACGCTATTCCTTCCCTTGTGAAATTCGCTTCTGCTCTCCTGGTTTCCTTATATTTCTAGATGAGTCTGTTTCTCTTTTTTTGTTGGTTTCTTTCTTCCATCGCAAGAGAGGGCCGGAAGCAACGGAACCTTCCGGATAATTCTCGAGCAGGATGCTTCCAAGCTGACATCACGGAATTTTTTGCCGTTAGGGGTGTGTATCATGTCAAAATTAGAAGTTTGGTTGAAATTAAAATGATGTGACAGAAAAGTTGGAAGTTTGTGTGCGGTTTATGTGTGTAGAAAAGTTTTGATGTGATGGAAAAGTTGAAAGTATGAAGAAAAAGTTTGGAACTAAACTCGGCCTAGATAGAATTCTCAACAATTAAGGGCCTGTTGGTTGTGTTTAGTTAACGAAAAGATGTTTGATCGGATGTCGAAAGGGGTTTTCGGGCACGAATGAAAAAAATTAATTTCATAACTCGTCTAGAAACCGCGAGACGAATCTTTTGAGTCTAATTAAGCTGTTATTAGCACATGTGGGTTATTGTATCACTTATAGCCAATCATGCACTAATTAGGCTCAAAAGATTCGTCTCACGATTCCGGTCGTGGGGAGTTTCATGGTAAGGGAGAGAGCCAGTTTGGTTGAAAGAGTTTTACTTGGTGGAGTTTGGGAGCCTTCATTTATGCTTGTGCTTTGATTGCTCTTGCGATAGCGAGTTGCTAGGTTTGGTGGTGAGGTGATGCATGAGACCCCACGACACAACCTTTTGGGTGTTTTGGAGGGGAGTCAGAGCTGCTTGCCTGGGTGGCAAGCTTGGCAACGATAACCCTCTTGTCTTCTTGGTAGTTTCTTTGGGGTTTATGTGCAGGTGGCTTCCCAGCGGGGTTTTGCGTTAGTGTGTTGGGGGGAGTCGGAGCTGCTTGTCAAGTGGCAAGCTCGGCAACGTTAACCCTCTTCCGCTTTCGTCTTGTCATCATTGTGGTAGCGTGGGTTGTTGAAGTTGGCGGGGAGAGAGAGCCAGGGCGAAGGCTCTGCTCGATCTTGGGTTGAGCCTACGATGTCGAAGCCTGTGGGCGCCGAATTCCTTCTTGAAGGCGTTGTTACCTTGCTTTCTCATTTCTTCGGATGAAAACCTTGTTCCGGTGTTCGGAAGGATGTTGTTTGGCGTTGATCGCTACGTTCCTTCTTGGAGGCTTCGTCTTGAAGACCCTGCCCTACATGGTCTGTGATGTATAATTAGGAAGTCGGAGCTGCTCTTTTGAGCTTGGCAACGATGTCCTTTGTCCTGTTGTTGCAAGTTTTTGGTTTGTTCTTTGTGTGGGTTTTGCCCGGTTTTCCTCTTAAACCGTGCTTATGTGAGGTTTTTGGGTCCGGTTTTCCCTAAAAAAACTAGGCCAAGTCTCTTCTCCTTAAATGAAAACTGGGATTCCCTATCCTCTCTGAGGTTATCGTTTCATAAAAAAAATAGTTACCTCATATAAGAAAAAAAAATCTCCAATCTAGTTTTTTTTTGTCTTAATACTACCTCTGTTTTTTTAATAGATGACATTGTTGACGTCTTGTCACATGTTTGACTATTTGTCTTGATCAAAAAATTACATAATTATAATTTATTTTGTTGTGAGTTGTTTATCCCTTAGGCTTAGTTTGAGGAGAAGGAGATTAGAAAGATTAGGAAGATACGCAAAACGAGGTGAGCTATTAGTGTATGATTAATTAAGTATTAATCATTTTAAATTTCAAAAATGGATTAATATGATTTTTAAAGCAACTTTCCTATAGAAAATTTTTGCGAAAAACTCACCGTTTAGTAGTTCGGAAAGTATGCGTGCAGAAAACGAGAGAAATCTTCTCTCTATCACCCCTGCCGAACGCATCTTAAAGTACTTTAAGCATGATTTATATTTTATACATTTGCATAAAATTTTTAAATATGACGAATGGTCAAACATGTGTTTAAAAGTCAACGATGTAATCTATTAAAAAAAGGGAGTAGTATAAGAGTGGCTTATGGTTTTAAAATACCAAACTAGAAAGTTGTTTGAATTTTTGGCTCATAAACAAAGAGGGCCTAGAGTGACTTATGGTGTCAAAATTTTTTTTTGAATTTTAGGCTTAGTTTTTTTTTCTTTTGCTCATAAGATAACTTATAAGTCTAATAAATAAAGACGACGTAATCAATCCACACAAGAAATACATATGACATTCTCCCAAATGGCATATTCTCGGTGAGCACTCTTCTAAGGTGTCCATCAGTTGGCTTATTTAGGGAATAAGCTAAACGACATATTTACAAAAAAAAATAATTTATGAATAAAACTTTTATATACGTGTTATTAGTGATCTGAAAGCAAAGGCTGAAAAATAAACTTTGATGAGGCTGTAAACCTTAAAAACAACTCCAAATTTAAGGTTGAAAAAAATCAAATTTTAGCTGATAAAGATAAGCATAAGCATAAAATGAAAAGATAAGGCCGTAAATGACTTTAGGCATGATCACTTTATCGTCGCTTTCGAACCTACCAAATTTTGGTAGCGCAAAAAGCTAAACATGAGTTTTCCATTATCACCCTACACAATTTTGGTAGTTCCGGAAGCTTCCTCTCAAAAAAAGCACCGCCAAAATTTGAAAAGATATTTTTTCGTGAACGCAAAAAATTGAAAAGACATCAAACCAAACACACCCAACTCTACCAAAATTCGGTATTGCCGAAACGAATTTATCACTACCAAGTTTTGTTAAGGTTAATTTTGGCAACAAAGTGAACAAGCGCTTTGATTTTTTTTTCATCGAAATGAGAAGATTTTCTGGTCATGTGCAATTTTCTAGTCTACTAGGCATCACATCACATCTCATTAAAAAATGAATGTTCACCCTTCTTCTTCCTCTAGCTAAGGGACATCTCTTCCCTCCGACCTCCCTATGTGACTTGAGCTGGCTATGCCACCACCACAAATGTCGAGCCGTCGAGCCAAGGTCATCAAGGGAGGGCTGACGGCGATAAGGACAAGACAACGTGGGGATGGTGGAGCATGGGGAAGATGACGGGACTTGGGGTTGTGACTGAGGGAGATGGCCTCGGGCAACATGTCATGATGATCGGCCTAGATCCGAGGGCCACATTGTGTCTAGCTCTATGGAGAAGAATGTCGACAGTTTGTGCGTCCCTTGCCGAGAAAGGTTGGGGAGGCCAACAACATTACTGGAGGGTGGTCAACCACCGCCACCGATGTGCACCCTTTGATATGGTGTGCAAGGTCAAGGGAAGAGCATAGGAAAGGAGACATGGAGATGACTAGAGCTCGCTAGCGGGGCTACCAGCGTGCAGGAATGTCGTCAAAGCCGAGGTAGCTCACCACCCAGGGAATAAGTAGGGGTGGGGTAAGAAGGAAGGAACTAGGGCAGCTCAGTAATCAAGGAGTGAGTTGGGTGGGAGCAAGGAAGAAAGATGGGGCAAAATGAGTATTTTACCATCGAGTGACACGTCACCCCATGACGTGGCACCCATGTGGCAAAATATTGTGTTAAAAATGGCATTGAATCAAGAAGTCTAGGTTTTGGACTATTTGCCATCCTTTTGGATGGCATATTCCCAAATATTATCTTCCTGAATGACTTTGATAATTTTTAATTCGGTCCATCGATTTGTTTTTATTTTGCTATCTTTAGCTACCAACTTGGCACACTAATTAGAAAATGACCTCATTGCCCCCCCCATCTCCCCTCTCCCTTCTTATTCAATTCTTTCTTCCTTCTACATGCAACGCCAACGTGCTTAGCCGACTAACCTTCCCATGCCTGAACCTGCTGCTTCGTCTCGGTCGCACCTAGGGATGAAAACAGATCGAATACGGTCGGAAACTAGCTCTATCATATTCGTTTTCATTTTTTTTTTCTTGGAATCAAAATCGGAATCGGAAACCCGGATACGAAAACGGAATCGAATATTATTGAATATAGATACGGAGCGAATACGAATACGGTAACGAATAATTATCAAAATATCAAGACCCCTCAAAACAAGCTTCTTAAATCGAGGAAGAGATGTAGCCATTAGTTTTCAAAAACAAAACATCAGCATTTTCAAATTGTATCTCTGTTTATAGGGGCAAGGGGGAGATAGAAAATGTTGTATTTACTTTCCATACAAATTTATGTTATCATGAAACAAATAAATTAATGTGTATCATTGAAATTTTCGCAGGCACATTGTAATTTTTGAAAATTGGTTGAATATTTTAAATTTTGGGTTGAACATTTCAATTGAAAGTTTTTGAAAATTTGAGTGGTTATTTTTCAGAATTGAATTTTTTCATTTGTTTGTTTGTAGACTACCTAAGGACCCGCATGGAAAAATCAATTTTTCCATACGGGAGTCTTAAAAAGCTTATGCAAAAATAAAATTTGAAATTAGTTTATCTCACTCATATGAACTCCAAATTGGATGATTTTTTTCCTACATATTTCTAAAATCATGCTCTATCATGTTATTGTGTTCTTACTACTACTATTTTTTTTCTTGTGACTTTGTTTTATCAATTAAAAATTTGAATTTCAAAACTTCAGATAATATTTTGAAGCTGTAATTAATTTCAACTGAAAAAGTCATGAACATAAAAGTTGTAGAGCTCATCAAGACATACAACTTTTATTTTGGTCATTTCTTCATCCGATAAAGTGATAGTAACATTGTTCAGAAAGTTTACATATCTCTCTTATAGTTTATAAAACCAGATGAGATAGATGTAAATTTTGTGAACAATATTACTATCACTTTGGCGGATGAAGAAACGACCAAAATAAAAGTTATAGATCTTTATGAGTTATACAACTTTGTTGTTGATGACTTTTTCAGTTGAAATCATTTAGTATTCAAAATGTTGTTTGAAGTTATCATATTTTGAAATTCAAATTCAAACGGTTCAAACAAAGTCATATAGAAAAATGACCAAAACAAAAGTTGTAGATGTTGAAAAGTTGTAGATGTTGATGCGTTATACAACTTTGTTGTTGACAATTTTTATTTGAAATCATTTACTATCCGAAAAATTATTTGAATTTCTTATATTTTATAATTCAAATTTTATATAGTTCAATCAAACTTGGATGGAGAAATGACCAAAAGAAAAATGGTAGATCTCAATAAGTTATACAACTTTGTTTTTGACAACTTTTTCATATGAGTTGATTTAGTTCCTTAACATTCATTTTAAAGAGCCACATGTAAAAAAAAATTGATTTTTACATTGAAAAAAATCCACCATTTTTTCACCCCAACCTTATCTTCTCTTCCTCTCATCTCTCTCTCTCTCAGACACACACTTTCTACTCTCTCTTTCTCTCTCACTTCCTCTCATCCACAGACCACAGAGCGGCGCGGGACGGGGTGGGCGGCGGCCGGCCGAGAGCAGCCGGCGGCGACGGGCGGTGGCAGGGGGCTCGACTGTTGAGACCTAGGGAGCGGCTGCGGCGACGGCTTCGGTGGGCGGCAGCGGTAGGTGGCGAGGGCGGCGACGGCGGGCGGGAGCAGCAGCAGGCTCGACTGCCGTGATCTAGGGAGCAGCTATGGCGACGGTTTCGGTGGGCGGTGACGGCGTTGGTGGGCAGCAGCGGCAGGCGGCGAGGGCGGCGGATCCGGCGGCGCTGCCCTCGGGAGGAGCCGGATCCGCCGCCGTAGGGAGGTGTTCGGCGGTCAGCCCCGCGACGGCCGGCGGCGGGCGGCCGCAGCGAAGCGGATTTGGCGCCGGCCACACAGTGGCCGGCGGTGGACGGCGCGAAGCTGGCGCGGCCGGCTAGGGTTTCTAGGTTTTTTTAAATGCTTTTTTGGCTGAAAAATATCCCTTTTGCCCACATGTAAAATACCGGATATCCAATGAAAAATCCCGGATAGTTTCCGACCGTTTTCTGATTCCGTCGGATATCACCCTTACTGTATTTGTTTTTGTATCCGAGAAAAAAATCCGAATTTGTTTCCGAATCTGAGAAATTCCGGATAGTTCCGACCAAATTTTTCCAAATCCGAAAATTGGTCTGGACGGACAGAAACTATCCGGACCAGTTTCATCCCTAGTCACACCAAGGGGTTCAACCTTGTCGACCTCCTACTCATCACCTCCAAGGACGATTGTTACGCCCCGATTTTCTTTCAGGATTAAAAATCATTAAATAAATCATTTCTAGAGTTTCTATTAAAAGTTTAAGCAATTTATCAAGTGAAGTTAATGTGGGAAATGAAATTTCCTTTTAAAACATGCCTGGAATTTTTTTTAATATTCTCCATGCCCTAAATTACCCTCTGGAATTTCCCGTGAATTTTCAAAACTCAAACCGTAATTTTTGAAAGCACAAAGTTTATCTAATCCATTAACTAAATGAAAAACCAAACTAAAATAGTGTGACATTTATCTATCATCTAGGTAATCTCCACTATAAAAAAACAAATTTTGAGGATGAATATTTGTCCATACTCATCCCAAAAGTAGATATTTTTAAGAGGGAGTTGCTAACTTACCTCGTTTGCTTGGGCAATGGGTAGACATTGTTGGGCAAATAGGTGAGGCACATCTAAGATATGTTTGCTAGGTAGGTCTAGCAGTTGTCATATAAGGCCTGGTTTAGTTCTTCAAATTTTTTTCACAAAACATCACATCGAATCTTTGGACACGTGCATGACGTAGTTAGGGGGGAAATCGCGAGACGAATCTTTTGAGCCTAATTAGTCCATGATTAGTCATAAGTGCTACAGTAACCCACATGTGCTAATGACGAATTAATTAGGCTCAAAAGATTCGTCTCGCGGTTTCCAGATGAGTTATGAAATTAATTTTTTCATTCGTGTCTGAAAACTCTTTCCGACATCCGGTCAAACATCTGATGTGACACTCAACAATATTGTTTATCTGTTCGAGAAGTGTGCTCTTGGAAAACAAAGGGTTTTTCAGCCACTATATCGTTATCTCGAAATTGAATGTTAGAGCAGGTTTAATAGTATGGCCAGCTACAGGCTATATATGTGTACCATGTCATCTTAGGGCAGGTACAATAGCAGGCTATTAGCCAGCTATAAACATATTTTAATGATATAAACGATGAGAGAGAAGAGCAGCGGGCTACAGATTTGTAGTCAGCTACAGCACGGACTCTAAGACGCAATGTGCGTATGACAGGTGAGATCATATATTAATAGTATGGTAAGTAACTATTGTATAAATTAGCTATTAGATTGACTATAGATAAATTAGAGCTAATAGTGAGCTATACTAAACTTGCTCTTATAGCTGGAGAGTACAATAGTAAGCTGTTGACACGTTAAACAAGTAACATCTTTATTAATTTTTTAATCACCTCAATCTCTTTCCTCTTTACCCTTCCCTCTTTCACTCCGCTGCAACACTGACAAAAAGCAATGCACAGGCGCCTAGGAGCTCGTGTGCGCTGGCGACTAATTTAGGCCTATTGAGTGTGTACTTATGTTTGTACACCTCGTACAAAAAATAGTAAAAAATCTATCTTTTTAATAGATTGTCTCATATCACATTGTTCAAAATGCTTTGGGTTCCATAATCTCTCTTACATTTTATTTAGTAGCTTAGCTCTTAAAGAAGAGATAGTGTATTATCTCTCCTTATCTTCTCCCTCTTCTACATCATACAAAATCTGATGTGGAGATTTATGAGCTAGCTGACTCACTCTTATTAGAGGAGGCCTTACCGTCCGCTCGCACCCTCTTTCCTCCCTTCTCTCGTCCATGTCATCATCCAATCTGACGTGTAGCTCATATCGCCGGCTCAATCTACCTTATTAAACCTGCTCTTAATGTTATCTTGAAGATGGACAAAATACATTCTAAGGAACAAACAAATGGCATATTGACTGTTATTTTGAAGTTGGGATAAGTACTGTATCCCATAGCACAACACAGCAACCACATACATCATACATGAAGCAATTAAAGAACGACCGGAGAGTTTTCGGTCGTCGCAAGATCCATCAAGCGCAGTATTTTACTCAAGGACCAAATATGTGTCTGTTGTTTGCTTTTGGCGTTTTGGTCATTGCTAACAACAAGGAAGGTCACGTTATAGCAGTGAAATGTTTGTTAGGATTCCAATTGTTGGGTCCTACATGACTATGTAGACTTGTAGAGTAGTTTGTCCCTCTCTAGAGACCACTTATTATGATGTGTTGAAAGTTTTGAAACGGGTCTTTTTTATTTTGTCTCCAACACCAGTTTGCCGAGCAAAATTTCATGTTGGTAATCAGTGAGAACTGAAAAGAAGAAAACTCATGTACTACCTTCATTTTTCAATATATGACGCTGTTGACTTTTTTTATTAACGTTTAACCATTCATCTTATTTAGCTTTTTATAATATAAAAATATTTAAATCATACTTAAAAAATATTTTATGATAAATCAAGTCACAATAAAATAAATAATAACTATGTATCTAAAATGTTAACAACGGCATACCTTAAGAAACGGAGGGAGTACTAATCATGCACGTGCCTTTTGTTGCGTGCAAGCGAAACAACACAACACAGCTCATGCCTTTTGTTGCGTCCTAGGAAAAGAACACTATTTCGGCCATATATATATACTATATATCTCGCCCCGGCAGCACCTGATTTCATCAGAGATACGTACAAGGGTAGACAAGAAAGCATACATTCTTACGGCAGAGCAGAGCAGCTGGCCGACCGAGTCGATCGTGGTCGACGATGGTCACCGGCGGCGAGCAGATGATGGTGTGCGTGACCGGAGCCGGTGGCTTCATCGGGTCGTGGCTGGTGAAGGAGCTCCTCCACCGCGGATACGCCGTGAGGGGTGCCGTGAGAGACCCTGGTGAGTCCGTCCACGACAACCACCCTAGTGAAAGTAGTTTTGAACATGGATACAGTTTCCGACCTCTAAATTAAATTCAAAGCTAAATATACTTGTAGAAATCCAATGAAATGTACTTTCTAGGACAAATATGTCCATAGTTTTTTCATGCGTCTAATATTGATATTTCAAAAAGACATTGATGTGCAGAGTTTTAAAATTTTTATTTTAAATTCTCTATTTTGTTTGTCTTGCTACAGAGGGCAGAAAGAATGCTCATTTGCATGATCTGGAGGGAGCTAAAAGAAGGTTGTCCCTCCACAGAGCTGATGTGTTGGACTGCAACAGCCTTCGTGCTGCGTTCAATTTATGCGATGGTGTTTTCCACGTGGCATCACCAGTCTCAGATGACCATGTTAGTTCCAAATATCAATATGCATTATGGTCTGACCATGTTAGTTCAAAAAAAAAATGAATCTCTACTTTTTTCCCAGTAATTTTACCATACTTTAATAAGTAAGGAGGTGTATTATCTTTTCTAGTGTAAAACTTAATACCTATTGATACATTTAGGTAGGTACTAAAAATTTTTAGTGTCAAATTCCTGTAGTCAGGTTTTTTCTCAAGTACAGTAGAATTTCTCCTATTTTTTAGCGTGATACAAAACACCAATACATCAACTTAATTTTGTAGTACTATTAAACATATGATGTTCATTAATGAATCGAATTATTTCAAACGTAGGAACTTCTGCCAACTGCTATCGAGGGAACAAAGAATGTCATCAATGTTGCTGCGGACATGGGCATCAAGCGTGTGGTGTTTACTTCGTCTTATGGTGCTGTCCATATGAACCCTAACAGGAGATCAGATCAGACTCTTGACGAGACTTGTTGGAGTGACCTTGAGTTCTGCAAACAAACACAGGTCCACACAAACAGCCAATGCAAATGTTTGAAACCACCATGACCAATCTACACAAGATATATATATACACAACAGTTGGAGCAAAATTATAACCAAAGTAAATATAAGCAAATAAATTAATGGAGTACTACACGTACACAACTAAAAAAATCAGAACTAATTCACAGAACAAAGTAAATAAACTGGCAGTGATTCATCAATGAACGTAATACACTTAACTAATGTGTATATAATTAAATAACACAGAATTGGTACTGCTACGCGAAGATGGTGGCCGAGATGACGGCGATGGAGGAGGCGTCGAAGAGAGGTGTGCAACTGTTGGTGGTGGTGCCGGCCGTCACCGTGGGGGAGATGCTGCAGCCGACGCTGAACGCCAGCGTCTACAGGGTGGCCACCTACATGAGGGGCACCAAGAAGGCGTACCCGAACGCCGTCGCCGCGTACGTCGACGTGCGCGACGTCGCCCGCGCGCACGCGCTGGTGTACGAGCACCGCGGCGCGCGTGGCCGCTACCTCTGCATCGGCAGCGTGCTGCACCGGTCTGAGTTTGTTCGCTTGCTTAGGGAGCTCTTCCCCCAGTACCCTATCACCACCAGGTACGTAACTCTTGATGATCAATGTTTGCCAAATACCATAAATGCTTATAAGTTAGGATGGATATGGAGTAGATGATCCAGGCGTGGGAAAAATGTGTAAAATAAAATGATGAGAAAATAATATGGTAAAACATCTGCAAAAAAAATATCTTATTATTGTTAACTGATCCAGGTGTGAGGACAACAGTAAGCCAATGGTGAAACCTTACCAATTCTCTGTACAAAGGCTGGAGGCTTTAGGCATGCGGTTCACTCCTTTGAAAGAGAGCTTGTACGAGACAGTGATAAGCCTACAGGACAAGGGTCACCTACCTGCAATCTCACCCCGTTCAGCCCTGTGAATCATGATCAGATATAAACGGAAAATTGAATAAATTGATTGTGTATGCATTGCGAGAAGGAACGGAGTTGAATCCTAATCATGAGGCAATGGTTATCGTTGTGGTATTTGCATGGACTTAAATGCTGTGTTCGTTTTGCTATGAATTAGATGCATTTCTCTTCTCAATTTTTTGAAAACGCAATGAATAAACACCTGGCAATTTTCACTTCAGTCAAAAAACGCAAAACCGGCAGTGAGTGACGGGTGGTGGTGCCTTGGAGCGGCAGCTATAGAACGACAGGAGTGGGTGGCGGACAATAAGAGAGCAAGGTCAGTAGTATAGTCGACAGTTGGCTCCAAAAACATCCACATAAGCTAGATTTAACTTAACAAGAGTTTAGTATGTACAATAGTTAGCTATTACATCATCTACCCATAGATTTATATGCATTTCTTTATTGTATCTTATTCTTCCAATGTTCTACCCCTTTCTTCCTCACTACAGCAGAAACTACGTGTAGAGACGGTTTTAGTAGCCTAAAGACACGGTTTAAACCGTCTCTACATCTACTAGAGATGGTTCTGAAACCGTCTCAGAGACTTTGCCATTGCTCCTGTCTCTATAAAAGAGAGACGGTTGTGCTAACCGTGTCTATGAGGTAGAGACGGTAAATAGAAACGAGCAAAACCGTCTCTACATTTATTTTCCATTTTTTGTGGATATAAAAAGAAAAATCCAATATTCATGCATTTGAGAGAGTAGATACACCTTTAACCGTCTCTAGGGATGAAATTGTTTGACACGGCGACAAGCCATAAGTGTGCCATCTACAGATTCTTTTGGGCAATATCAAAGACCATCACATTTCATTTAGCATTAGAAAAAAAAATACAGATAGGGACATCAAAGAAATCACACATTTTATTCATTCAAGTGATAATTTACATCATAAAATAGAACTTGTTATAGAAACAGTGTACAATTATAACTACAATTGCTCAACTAGTACAATTTCAGCTAGAGTGTCATAAACAAGCATAGCATCTCTCCACTGCTCCAGATTCGATGAACCATTCATTTGTTTATCATCATCTTCACAGACCTGTTATACAATGAAACCGCGGTACACGGAAACTTTGTTAGTGTACAGAAAAATGAGTGGAGCAGTAAAAACTACTGATAAAATGTTTTGATCAAGAAAAGATCGACAAGTTTACCAATATGGGGTGGACTATTGATCATGGAAATAGTAATTCCAACGCTCCACTTTGAATTGAAAATATATCACTCAGTTTGTGAAGAGGCTAGCAACAAAAAAAATCTATGAACAAAATATTAACAAGTACCACCCAAAGAAATGAGGCATGGACTATCTCACAGATTAACACTCTAGACACGAAGGAGTGTACCTTTCAGTCATCAAGAATACCATGATATTTTAAGTTCAGCAGGTTCATCTTGCAGTAATGCCCCTAATAAACATTGAAGTCCTTGAACAAAATTGCCTTTTGATTATGCAAAGGAACAACAGAACACTGAAACAAAATTACTAATGATTTATCGGTACGGTCATTGTTTGGTCTGCCCAAATATATATCAACATAGCATGCACAACATGTACAGAGTTAGTTTCTCATAAGACTAGCCATCATATATGCACAAAATTTGTTAGGAATTATTTAATCTTACCTTGTAGTTACATTGGATGCTTCAGCCATAACCAACTTTCATGAAAATCAATTAACACAGATGTCAAAATAACAACACCACGAGTTTTTCCTCTATTCTGCTAAGAGATGCCCTGCATAAAAAAATACAGAAAAGCATTTTAATTGATATTGGTGTGCTCTGTCCAGACTTCAGAAATCAATGGATTCAGTTCAGATTTCAGAAACAGTATTACCTTATACTATTGACAACTCAATAACATAACTGATGCTGTCGTTCCAATAATTCCTACTTCAGGAAAACATGTTATTATAATATAGGGCGCCACCTATAATCAGTACAAATTAATCGGATTCCCAAATCGTTCAGCATGGATCATAACTAATTGCAACAAATGCTCGGACCAATGTGCAGTCTCGATGGAAAGAGAAAGCAGCGCCATTACCTTGTTGAAGTAGCAGCACAGCCTCAACAAAATCGATCTGCCTCCAGGCTCCACGTGGAAGATCAATCCTTTTCTAGCCCATTGAATCAGCCGATTGGAGTCTGATCCCTTCCCAAATCGTCCCCAAATAAGCAGATGGAACGACCAGTACGCCTTGGTGGCTGCAACGGAGCGCTGGCGGGCGTTTGGCGACGGTAGTGGTGGGCAGCGGCGGTGGGAGATGGTGGTGGGAGGTAGGCCATGACGGCCGGAACGGACTGTTGCTGGTGGTTGGCGGCAGGGGGGAAATGGCAATGGTGGACGACGGTGGCGGCGGCAAGCGGCGGTGGTGGACGGAACCACCTCGAGGGTTTTGGATTTGACCGCGCACTCCGTTCCAAAATTAAATAGGATAAACATGGGAGCAGCATGAGCGAGCGGATCTCTGGCGACCAGCCATGCGATCTTCGCCCACACCCACATTCCACAAAAATTTCTTCGCTCGCTTTGATCAAGGCCCTGCCACAGTATCCGCCTTCGCCTGCAGCATCTCATCCAGGTAATCCACCCAGTCTCGCTTGCCCAGGTCTCTCCTTCCAAAACTATGTTCTTCGAGCTTTCTCCTCCTCGGTCACGCCATCGTGTTCCATCTCTTCAAACCTATCCCCCTCCTCGCTCTGGATCTCGGCTTCTCCAACCAAACACCCTTCATCACAGCTACCTCTAATCTCTTGCTCCACCATAGAACTGTGCCTTAATTTCTGGTTCACTTTCCCTCCGGAATCCTTTCATGTCTCGTCCTGTGGGGCACATATCTTCAGCACTGCAGTTTCAAATCAAAATGTGGCAAACGAAATTGTTAAGTGTGGTCGTCATTACTGGTCTGGTTTCACCCTGAGTTTTCATGGTTCGTTCCATGGAGCTTCTATGGCTGTTCCTCCTAGTTCGTCAACAGTTCAAAGAGAGTAAAAAAGCACTGACATGAGCAACAGGGATATTCAAATTGACATGATAGTTACTGTTGGAAGCCTCGTCTGCCCTATTCGCGCCACCCGTCTGGAGGGGTTTGTTTTCCACCCTGCAGTTAAGGCTATGCCGTTTGGCAAGAAATCGTACCGTGATGCATTACTCTTCCAACTACCGCGGCGTTACTCCTCACCCCTCAACCCCCTTACCCCATCTAACACCTCCCCCCCGCTCTGACCTCCCATTAGCAAACCACTGCTTCCGCTGCCTCGCCGCCGACCACTGCGTGCGAGACTACCGCGATCCAATCCGTTGTTGTCACTGCCGACGCTACGGCCACCGCAAGCCAGACTGCAAACTACCTACTCAGCCAACCATGTTCCAAAAAGCTCCGAAATGGCTCTGCTGCTCCCCAAGCTCCTCCACCAAGCTAGTGCATAACCCTACTCAGATTTCTCGGCAGCAACCTCCACCTCTCCAGATCCAATCACCCCAGCCACATCGCCCCAATCAGCCACCTCTAGCCCCTTGGCAAGGCGACTCTCTAAGCACCGAAGCTCTTCTTCTTGCGGTTGCGGAACAGCCGCGCTCCTCCTCAGCCTCCAGTGGGAGCTCTGGCGGGCGTCGGTCCCAGACAAGCTTGGCTCCTCGAGTGCTGCAAGCTCCCCTCCCAGAAACAGATGTGCTTCCACCCAGGTCAGATGCTCCCCCTAGGTGCAGTGTTCCGCCAGTGGTACCTTGCGTCTTGTAGTTGGGAGATGTTGCTGCCAGAGGAATAGAAAGATCCCGTCTGATTGCTGCAGGGAAAACGAAGCTAATGCCTAAGAGCCCAGAATCTTCGCGCCGTGCAGGCTCAAATAGTGCATACCTGGTCCCCATGCTGGACATCCACATAGACAGAGCGTCCCCCACCTCCCAACCGCCCAGATCCACTACTACCCCACATACAACAAACCACCAATCATCCAGATCCCCACCACCAACCAACCCTCAGCCAGATCCGGCACCACACCACACCATCACTAGCCACCCCAACCTTTCCTCCTCCGAAGAAGTAGCCTCCGGGGATAGCTCCTCCTTTGATAATATCATAGTCTTTAACGACAATGACTCTGTTGACGTCTTCATGCCCACAGCTGATATGTCCATTGCAGCCTGCTTCGTACATGCTTACATTAAGCCGCCCGCTGCCAGCCCAGCTACCATTATTAGAGCATGTACAATCACTGGTGGAGAAGTGCTTTTTAATCCCGGTTTGTAACCCTTTGTAGTCCCGGTTTTCCAACCGGGACTACGAATCCGGGACTAAAGATCGCTATCTTTATTCCCGGGTGAATTAACTGGGAGTAAAAATCCATTTTTAGTCCTGGTGTTACCAACCGGGACTAAAGATGGTTGAGCCACGTGACTGACGCATGCATCTTTAGTCCCGGTTAATGTTTTTTTTTCTTTTTTCTCTCCTCTGGTTTTTCTCTTTTTTTTTCTTATGAATTCATATTGATTCACAGGATATCACAAATTCATCCACACATAATTCACACATATCATCACAAACTCATTCACAACATCACAAATTCATTCACACATATCATCACAAACTCATTCACAACATCACAAATTCATTCACACATCATCATCACAGATTTATTCACAGAAATCACACATTCACAATCAACATCATCCACAAATCATCAAAAATATAAAAAAAATCGAGAAATAATCAACAAATCCGGATCTAGGGGAGGGAGGGAGGGGAGGGCGAGGCTCATCCCGCTGCCCCGCGCCCGGGTGCCGGCGGCTGGCCGCCCATCCCGCCACCCTACGCCCAGCAGTCGCCGGCCGGCCTCCCATGCCGCCACCCCGCGCCTAGCAGCCGCCGCCCGGGACACCATCCCGCCACCCCGCGCACGGCCGTTGCCGACCGGCCTTCCATCCCGCTGGGCCGCCGCCTGCCGCTGCTTCCGCCGTCGCCTGCCGGAGGGGAGGGGAGGGAACCAGAAGGGGGAGGAGAGGAGAGGGGGGCGGATGAGAGGGGAGGAGAGGGTTTGAGAGAAGAAGGAAGGGGAGGATGGGAGGAGGAGAGGAGATATGGAGGATGGGAGGAGGAGAGAAGGAGATAAGATGGGGATGGAGAGAGAGCCTGTGCGGATGAAGAGACTTAAGTGCGCGCGCGCCGCTCGATGTTTTTTTTCCTCCGGTTGTTTAACAACCGGGACTAAAAATATATCTTTAGTCCTGGTTGGTGTTACCAACTGGAACTAGAAATAGATCTTCAAAATAGATAAAAAAGTAACTCTAAACTTTTGAACCGGGACTAAAGATAATCTTTAGTCTCGGTTTTTATTGCAACCGGGACTATTGTAGATTTTGGCCGACCGACCAAAGATGGTTTCTCCACCAGTGAATAGCAGGCTATAAGCCAGCTGCAAACATATTTTAAGAAGGTAAATGAGGAGAGAGAAGGGCAGCGGGCTACAGATTTGTAGTCAGCTGTAGTACGGAATCCAAGACGCAGTGGGTGTATGACAGGTGGGACCAGGTATTAATAGTGTAGTATGTAACTATTGTGTGAATGAGCTACTAGATTGGCTATGGATGAATTGGAGCCAGCAGTTGGCTATACTATTAAACTTGCTCTTAGAGAAACAATTAGGCAACACATCCCAAACCTGCTTTTCGCTCTCCACCCCACCTCTAGGGGCGCTCTTGTTCTGGAATTCAACTCTCCCTTGGACCACGAAGCCGCCTTTGAACTGGGATCTCCTCTCACGGGCATGGGCCACAGAATCACGCTGGTTCGCCATGAAGCAACTGAAGCTAGGTTCTATGCTTTGAGGGATACTCTTCATGAGCTGGACATAACCGACTTCCCGCATGAACATTGGTTTGAGGATGAGATCAAGGTGGCTTTTGATGTGCTGGGAGATGTGATAGAAATTGATGAACAATGCACTCTCGGTAGAGACTTCTCGTCACTGCGGCTAATTCTAGAGACCCACCACAGTAAGTGTTACCAACCAAATTTGGTAATCCAAGGATCGGAGATGAAGAAGAGATCGAGAAGAAATCGAGATAGAAATCATCTTGGAAACAGAGCAAAGATCGGCTGAAGTCTGAATCGGCTGCGATCAGGATCGGCCGAGTCCGAGTTGGACAGGGTTAGCCGATTTGGCCGAACCCGACAATATGACACGGCATACGTTGTCGGTTTAGGTTGATGTGCCTCATGATGATTGCCACGCAAGGATAGAGTCCTGAGAAGGCAATTGTATCTATTAATTAGGATATTTTATGTAATTTCCTTAGAGATATGTTTGGGCAAAAGTCTGCCGCAAAGACTTATGGTATCTTAGAGTTTGTTAGAGATGAGAGTCGTGTCCGATATGGACATATCTTGTGATTCTCGGGTATAAATAGACCCGAACCCCATGTAATCGAATTAACACACATTCAATACAATCTCGGCGCATCGCCACCCTTTTCACTTTCGTTTTGTTTCGACAAGTTCTTGCTTTCGGGTTGAGCTGCATCGGTTTCGATCTTCAACAAGAGGTAAAACTTGTTATGGCGGCTTGCGTTCTCGAGATTAGTGCTTCTATCTTTATGATACTCTAATCTTGTTTATGTAATTCGTCGAGTTATCATATATCTTACATAATCTCTGACAATATCGCTATCTAACCTATAATCGACTAACATCTATCGGAAGAGGGCGGCCGATTAAGATAAATATCGATGTTAACTTAGATTATATAGGGTATCCACCACTCTATGAAACTTCGAATGGCTTGATTGTCTAGATATTGTCCTTCTTTTCATACTTATAACTGCATCAGTTGAGTTTGATCTTATAAGTCGTGATTAGAATCTCAATCTCTAGCCTGCTTCTTGGTTGCCGACTAGGGTAGTATCGGGGTTTCAGCCAATCTTATCTGATTTAACTATATTTACTCTATATGCTTTGTTGATATGTTAAATCTGCCCTTTATATTAAGATCTTATTGCATTTAAGTATATTAGGCCTTCGTTTAATATATCCTATTTGCTTTGATATCTTAGTATAGAGTGGTATCGGAGTATTAGGCGATACATACTAGATCTATCTGATCGGCTATGCTACGAATATATATAGTCTCATTATTAATATATATTTCTATATAAGTGATTTATACTGTCTCGGCATGGCGGCCGATCTATCCCAATCACTTGATTTAAGTATATATCGATATAGGGAGTATATATTGTTAATATCTACAGCCGATCGAGTAGATTTAGTTCCTTCCTATTTATTCATGACTGTCGATCGATACATATATGACATCGGCTCAAAGATAAATGATATGTCATCGGCACTTAGCCGATCGGCTATCGTTTATAGGTTTAACCACGGTTTCTTTGTCTTTGTTTCTTGTTGATTGCAGGATCAAATCAACTGGCACGCTAGCATACCCGAAGGCGAGTTTTGGACCTGCACTGGAGTTAAGCAGATCTCCCAGGCCTCGTGTTTTACGTCAACAGTAAGATCATCCCAACTTTCATCTGGGTCAACAATCCCCTGCACGATGGCATCGCCACCAAGATTCATGTGGTTCAGACTTGGGATAGAGATCAGAGTTATGATGAAAATGGCAACTACTTCCGTCACTTCCCTCCTTTTTAGCCGCCGCGCAACAGACACAAGCAGTCTGCCAGAATGGGACAGTATCAGCGACTGGTGAGGCCAGCTCTTCAGCACAGGCCCATGCAAAGAAACCAGAACATTATGGACAACCTGGACCACATTGAGGCTGCAGAGGAAGAACTTTCTGTCATAGCTCTACCGTGGCTGCCTGGCTGGGAGTCATCAGAAGCTCATGCAAAAGCTGTCGCGGAGACACAATCATTGCCTCGTTCCCCTTGGGTAAAGCGAGCAGCTGTGAAGCCAATTCAAACCCCCAGCTGTGAAATTCGCAGGCAAAGTGTCCGCCTAGCAGCTAAAGTAAACACACACTTTCAATCCATGAAAAATATCAAGGAAAAACTGGCCTCTTGCTCAGTTAGGCTGCAGCAAACCTTCCGCAAGCACAAGCTTCTTACGAACTTTGCTTTGGAAGTGTCCCCGTCTGCCATCAAGGAGCTCGGTCGAGTCTGTGACCTAGATGAAGCTGCCATGAAAGAACTTCAACTGGTGATGACAGATGAAATATGATCACTGTCAGTTTGGGATCGGTCTCCGCTGGAGCGTGCTGTCATGCTATGTGCCCCCTCAAGCTTTCCATTCCGTTCACTCCCTCCCTTCAGTTTAGATGTCCCCCTCTTGTTGGTTTAGGTGTCTCTCTCTAGTTTTATGTCATCTAATTTGAGATATTTTGCTGTAATGTCGTGGAATGTTCGTGGACTTGGGGACCTCTCTAAATGTGCTGTTGTGTTAAATTCGATTCGCTCTGAGATGCCCGCTTTAGCTCTGGTTCAGGAAACTAAACTTCATACTTGCCATGTTATCCAGCTTAAGTCCTTCCTTCCTACTTGTCTGTCTTCCTTCCATTTCTCTCCCGCTGTTGGGGCAAGTGGAGGTTTACTCATTGCCTGGAACCCAGTCATTTTCTCTAAAGAAAACTTTATCTCCAGAAGATTCTCTTTGACAATTCGTTTCACCCACAACACCTCTGAACTGTCCTTCTTTCTAACCAATGTCTACGCTCCCACCGACCCAACCCTTAAATCCTCCTTCTTTGATGAGCTCTCTAATGTCGCAACATATATTCATGGCCCGTGGATGCTTCTTGGGGATTTCAATCTCAGTAGAGATCCATTGGACAAAAACAACTCAAATTTTGATTTCTCTTCCGCCACCGCTTTTAACGACACCCTTCACACCCTCGGGCTGATTGAACTCCCTCTCACTGATCGCCTCTACACCTGGTCCAACAAGCGTGAATCTCCCACTCTAACTCGCATAGACAGAGCTTTCATTAACAACCTTTGGAATCTTTCCCTCCCAAGCACCTCGCTCTCCTCCCTTACTCGTTCTACCTCTAACCATGTTCCCCTTAAAGTGCTTGTTTCTACCTCCATCCCAAACTCACTTGTTTTCCGCTTCGATAACCACCTCCTTTGTTCACCAACCTTCCTCCCCACTGTCCTCCAGGCCTGGGCGGGCCCTGACACTCCCCTCCACCCTTCAGATGCTGCAGGTCGCCTCGTTGCCAACTTGAAGAAAACTCGCACTGCCACAAAAATCTGGACAAAAAACCACAGACTACCGCAACAGAGAATCACCGACTGCAAAGCTTTCATTGACTTTCTAGACTTGATTGAAGAACATCGTACACTTTCATCGCCGGAGTTCACCCTCCGAAATCAGATTCAACAACGCCTGGCTGCCATTCTTCAGGAACAAGCCATCTTTTGGAAACAACGTGGTAAGATTCGTAAGATACAAGCCTGTGATGAAAACACAAAGTTATTCCACGCGCATGCCACCAGAAAGTTCAGAAAGAACTCAATAAGATCCCTCTTGCTCAATGACTGCCAAGTCTTCGATCACCAAACAAAAGCTGATGCCCTGTTCGACTTCTTCAAATCAACTCTAGGCGTCAGTTCCCAAACAAGATGGAATTTCTCTCTTCAATCACTCTACCTTGAAGCCCTGCAAGTGTCAGACTGGGAAGATCTACTACAACCATTCAGCATTACAGAAGCAAAGGAAACTCTTTTGAAAATGGACAGAAACAGTGCTCCAGGTCCAGATGGCTTTGGCCCTAGTTTTTTTTCAGGCAGCCTGGGAACAGATAAAGCCATTTATCTAGTCACTTTTAGATGAGTTCTTCAACCACACTGCGCAACTTCCAAGAATCAACTGAGCCTTCATAGTTCTTATTCACAAACAGGGGAAGCTAAATGCTCTAGACTGCTACCGGCCGATCTCTTTGCAAAATTGCATCTTAAAACTCCTGTCAAAGATACTAGTAAACAGGCTGCAACAGATAATGGGCTCTCTAATTGATTGGGAGCAGACATGATTTATGAAAGGAAGAAGCATTTCAGAAACCTTTCTCTTCGCCACTGAGTTGATCCAATGCTGCTGCAAGAGAAAACGACCCACTGCTATTCGCAAACTTGATTTTGCCAAGGCTTTTGACTCGGTTCAGTGGTCGGGCCTTGTAAAAATTCTACACCAGAAGCACTTCCCCACCGAATGGCAGCTGTGGATACAAGATCTTTTGTCGACAAGCAAATCAGCAGTCCTTCTGAACGGCGTTCCAGGCCGATGGATTGATTACAAGCAAGGGCTGAGACAAGGGGACCCTCTCTCCCCTTTCCTTTTCCTTCTCGTAGCAGATGTGCTTCAAACGTTAATCAAAAGCCACAGTGAGATCAAACACCCGCTGGACACCTCCCTGCCTACAGCTACCTTGCAATACGCAGATGACACTCTTATCATATGTCAAGCCGATCAGCAACAATTAGCAGCGCTCAAAACCCTCTTGTCAGACTTTGCCCTGGCTACAGGCCTTCGCATAAACTTCAGCAAAAGCACTCTAGTTACTCTGCATGTTTCTCAAGAGGAAAGTACAAATCTTGCCAACCTTCTTCAGTGCAAACTGGAAAGCTTTCCCTAAATCTATTTGGGACTTCCACTATCGGCTTACAAGGTCCCTGCCACAGCCTTCCAACCCCTAATTGCCAGAATTGACAAATATCTCGCAGGGTGGCAAGCTTCCCTTCTCAACTACGCAGGAAGAGCAGTCTTGGTGAACTCGGTTCTTGACTCCTTGCCCACTTATGCTATGGCTGCGATCCACCTTCCAGCTAGCACAATTGAAGCAATTGATAAAAGGAGAAGAGCTTTCCTTTGGTCAGGAGAAGAGTCTTGTCATGGTTCGCAATGCCTGGTTGCCTGGGACCAGATCTGCAGAAAGAAATTCCAAGGGGGACTCGGGATCAGAAACTTGAGAATTCAAAACAAAAGCCTTCTTCTGAAAATGCTCTCAAGACTGTTTTTACAGCAATCTCCATGGACAACCTGGATATGGAGAGACCATCAACATTCCCCCCTTGGAAGTTTAGACTTGGGAAATCATTGGAACTCCCTAATCAAACTACTACCTGAGCTAAAAATCCTTGTTTGTATGAAGGTACAAAACGGTCAGCGCACCTCATTTTGGCACGACTGCTGGCTACTAGATAAACCTCTTGCCAGTCAACTTTCAGCCCTGTTTTCGCACACAACAACTCCAGATTGTACAGTGGCAAATGCCTTCATGGGAGGAGCTCATCTGTCCCTTGTCCCATGCCTAACAAGAGCAGCTCAAGACCAACTCAATCATCTCCTCCCAATTCGTCATGAAGTCCAGCTGACACAAGAACAAGACTCCATGGTCAGCCCCCTGATAGCAAAGAATGGGCTCATTCCCAGCATGGTCTTCTACACCAAGCACATGGAACCTTTCACTACCTGGCCGCCCTGGGAGTTCATTTGGAAAAGTGCGGCACCTCCCCGAGTAAAGTTCTTTGGCTGGCTACTTTTAAGAAACAGGCTACCCACCCGAGCAAATCTTCTCAAGAAAAAAGTGGTTCAATCATCAGTTTGTGAAATTTGCACTCATCCGCTGGAAGACTCGGACCACATTTTCCTCCATTGCCCATTTGCTTCAGCCTTTTAGAGTCTGATTCAGATAACTCCAAGTGCAAACTCGCTGTCCAACTGCACTCTTCTAGCCTCCAAGGATATGTGCCTGACAAACTCAGCAGCTCCTTCATTCTTCTTTGCTACTGGAGGCTTTGGAACCACCGTAATGAAGTTATTTTCCAACACTTACCCCCATCCATCAGTCGTCTGCTAAACTAATGTATACAAGACTCTCAGCTCTGGTCGTATAGACTCAAGGCTTGTAACCGCTATGTAATTCAGTTTTGGGTCTCTATTCTCTCGCTCCCTCCCCCTTCTGTAACTCCTACGTTTTCCCTTTCTCTTCCTCTCTTCTTTGTACAGTTTGTTATTTATTTTTATCTAATTCAGGTGGGGAGCTTTCCCCTCCGGTGTTCCCTCTAAAAAATAGGATAAACATTTTTTTTTAAGATGTGATCATAGTGGGGACATGGGGTGAGGGAGTAGCCACGGTTTTAATCCCCGGCTCTCCGTTCGTAGCTACGTCTATGGGGTGTGCGCGTGGTATACAGTAGTTGAGTTTACTAGAGACGGTTTGAAAAATCATAGTAAGCAGATCGTCTCTAGCTGATTGTTTTGCAGTAGTGTCCGTCCACCCGTTCTCAAAAGAAAGCAACTAGTCTGACCTCGCGTGGACCCCATAATCATGTTGACGAATAGTAGCTAGCCTGGTGCTGCCACTTGCGCCTAGGAGGGAGTGTGTCGTCGGCGACAATTTAGTCGCCCGCTCCCTCCCTCCCTCCACTCATTTCCCTGCCACCTCACTACTTTTTCCACCATGGACACACTATCGCCGGCTAAACTTTCTTATTGTACCTGCTCTAAGTCTAACTTGGTCTTGCCAGACCGACAACAGTGAAACCTTTGAGTGCGCTGCCATGGTCCCTCTTGGGGCCATTGTCGAGGCGGCTCTCTTCCTCCCCGACGGAACCTTCAAACAATAACCTTGTCTAATATAATGTCTAGGATCTTCTGGAGACCTTGATGATGACGACAGCGCTTCTTGCATCGCATTCTTCCTAGAGTGCCATGTAGGAGGCCCCTCTACTGTCTAATATGCTTTTAGTCAGTTTAGTGCATAGCTCTTAAATAGCAGTGAGCGGCAGGTATATACGATGAAGAGGAATCCTTCTTCTCTCTTGTTCTCTCCCTCTAAGCCTTCTGCTTTGGTGACATCGGGGTACCTCGGGGTACTGAAATTTACACTAAAAATCTTCGGGGTAGTTAGTATTTGGAAGTATCATATTTTACACGAAAAAATATGGTATCTCCAATAGTCCTAGGTTGGACTCAGTGGGGCCTTTTTAGGGAATCATTCCTCAAATACAGAAGGTGTTTCGGATAAGAAAGGAGAAGCATAATTCTACTCGAGCACTACAAGGGCTACTCGAATCGTATCCATGTTTATCTCCCTAGTTCTATTTAGAAAAAGGGACATCCGAGGATATAAATACAAGACCCCCTAAGAGGAGATGGGACAAGCCAAGTCAAAATACAAGCCAATATAGATCTAGACAAACCCAATGTAGGCGTCACAAAGGCCGATATGAGGGATCTAGAGCTACCTCCAATCTCACTGGATTTATATTTGAGGAAGAAGACTACATTATCGGTTGACTACGTGTGAGAGATCCATGCCGCCAAGCCAACATAGACTAGGTTATGTCATCGCAAATATTGTACTCGCGAGATATTGATATATAAATGCAATACCGGCTTCGGCCAAGAAGAGTAAGGCTATTACATGTCAGTAAAGGGGTCCGAACCTATACAAAAATACATGTCTCCCCATCTCTTTCACCTCAATTTCGTGTATACCCTGACACCTGCAATCCCCATACTATACAAATCCGATTTACGGGTATAGACTATCTACAAAACTCTAGATATCTAAATTTTTGATGTGAACCCGTTAGGGTTTGTGGCCCGATCTTTCGATGAGAGGTAAGGGATAACTCGATTAGATGAAGACAACGTTCACGGCCCGACTACAACCGTCCAAAAGACGCCGCGCCTTAGCAACCGATACACCGTCTCCAATGGTCGCCGCGAACTTGTGATGCACGTCAACCCGGCCACGAGGGTACTCGTCCTGCAAGCAATCAAAGAACAAGCAAGAACAAGTAGAACAAGCACTGAAATTGCTAGATAAAGATGAAAGTTTCACTATCAAACACAATATGGTGGGGTTCCGATTACAGGCAGATGGGCGGTTTAGCCAACACGCGCGCTGTGAGCCGGTAGCAAGTAGCTATCTCTATTATCAAAACCCGAATGTTCTTGGCGGCGACTAGAGGTATAAGAAGAGGGGAAGAACGACCATAGGGTTGTGCTCCAACCCTAGGATGCGCCCCTAATGGGCCCAACTTGGATACCAGCCCATTGGGCCAAAAGAGGTGACGCAGCACCATGGACAGAAAATAGTCGAGAGTAAAATGACAATTGCGGCCGCTCCAGAACAGATATGGGCATGTGGCTGGATCCATTTGAAAGTAGACTTGATAAGCTTTCCATAAAGTACTTGCACGCCTAAATCGGAGTTCGCATGAAGTCGTGGCGGCCGTCAGAAGTTGGCGCTGCCCTGCAGTCCGAATCCACCCCGCGCGAATCCTCTCCCCTTTGGATCCTCTCCATCGTTCCTGAGTAAAACACGAGTGCACGCGTCTCCGGGGTATAAAGAAGAGGAATATGAACTCAAGAAAGAACTCACCTGATAATTTAGTTGACGTGCACGAGCGCGGGTAATAGGACCATCATGCTGTACTTGGGGGGACGTGGATGTATCAATGGTGTTGATGTCCTCATCAATTTTAGTACCTTGAGCTACTTAGTATGTGAAGGTACCAAATTTTATACTAAAATATAGTATCTCCTAGTATCTTTTTAAGAATGGTTAAATTACCTTTAAGTTGCACATCGAACATATTTGATTTGGCAATATTCTAACATTTTTTGTTTGGAGTAATTTTGTTGTTTATAGTGTCAGGACACTGTAGCGAAGGAGGTGGATTTTTATCGCTCCAGTGTATATCCCCCGTTTTGTGCATGCCCCGAAATGTTATCAAATATTTGAAAAAAATAGCAACATAGATTAATATGTAATATATCACTCCATAAACATGCAAAATCAAATTTAAGCTACACAAGTAATAACAAAAATAACAAATTTGATTGTAATTAGTGTGTACTATTTGCACTGAAATTTATTATTTTTTATATACACGTGCATGTTTGTGAAATAACATATCTCGTATTCATCTATCATATCGTTTTTTTCAAATCTTTTTATGTTTATTTAAATAACATGCGACAGAGATATTCTTTTAAGGATGAAAATTAAGAGTTTCCCTGTAGCGAGTACGGTAGTGCAACCTTTTTACTTCGGCTTTGTAACTTTGCCAGGGTGATTAGCTTAACGTTTTAATAATGCTATAGAATAACTTTACATAATTTGTCATTATTTTTTGTCGTATATTCGTTTTCTTTTTGTTTTATAAAAAAGCAAGTGATTAATCATTCACGTCTTCTGCATGATCATCGTGCGCCGTCCCAATAATTTGCATGATCAACCCTACACCCCGCCGATCGGTACCTGGTACCGGCCGTTACGTTTCCAACTTTGCATCATTTCGAGCCCAATTTGAGGACAGAATTTGGTACCGCTCTCCTGTCAAGGACTGTAGTACGTACGTCCTCTTGGTAATCAATTAGAATTAAAATCACGTGACTCTCTCTTGCGTGGAAGCAACACACGCCAGACACAGTACTTTTAAGCCTTGCCATTAGCTAGCCGTCCGTGTCGATCGTCGACTCGTGTCGCAGGAACATAAAATGCTATGTATACGTATATATCTCGCCCCGGTAGCACCTGATTCACCAGAGATGCGAAGCAGATATATATCAGCAGTAAGCAAAGCATACTGCTACTATATAGCTAGCTAGTTACGGCGGAGCAGAGAACAGCCGGCCGAACCGAATCGACGACGAGAGATGGTCACCGGGGGCGAGCAGATGGTGTGCGTGACCGGCGCCGGTGGCTTCATCGGGTCGTGGCTGGTGAAGGAGCTCCTCCACCGGGGATACTTCGTGAGGGGAGCCATGAGAGAACCTGGTGAGTTCGTCCACGTACGAGAACCACTCTTGCGAAAGCATCTAGTTGAGAACCACTCTTGCGAGAGCCACCCACTGCCACCCTCGCCTGCCGCCCTCGCATCAATGAGGTGGAGTGTCTTGTCTGGGGGAGAGGGAGTGGGAGGAGTGGGAGAGTTGATGAGGATTTGGAAAAGTGGGGAAAAGAGAAGAGCCACCCAGACTTAGTGGTAAAAGAGAGAGGAGGGGAGAAAAAGAAATGTGAGGAAGAGCGGGGTGTATTTTCACTTGCAGATCACTTAAGAGGCCCGTATGCGTAGGATTATTTTCGTATGCGTACCTATTTAGAGATCCGTCTGTGAAAATTGTTTTTCGCATGTGATTCTTGAATCGTACTTGGGGAAACGATTTTTGCAGGCGGGAGCAGTTATAGGCCGTCTGCAACTGAAAAAATCATATTTGTATAGTAGTGTCTAGTTCACAATTTACACTATATTCTAAAATTTTCGAACATACAGTGTAAATTCCATATGCAAGTACAAATTTAATAAAAAAAATTACGATAGAAATATAGTAATAATATCTTATAACATCAATAAACGGCTAAGAAAGTTCGAGATGAGTAAATATTATGATATAGCTAGTTCAAATCCAAAACATCTTACACATAAAAGGAAAATTAGGAATCCCGGCCCCTGCTTTATTTTACGCTTGAACTTCATGCGTCTAATATAGAAATTTCAAAAGATATTGATGTGAAAGGTTTATTAATTTGTCTCCCTACAGCGGACATCAAGAATGCTCATTTGCATTGTCTGGATGGAGCTAGAGAAGGCCTGTCCCTCTACCGAGCTGATGTGCTCGACCGCAACAGCCTTCGTGCTGCGTTCGCCTTATGCGATGGCGTTTTCCACGTGGCATCGCCGGTCTCAAATGACCCTGTTAGTTCCAAATTTCCGACTGTATTATTCTCAGAAATTTCGAATCTATATATTTTTTCGCGTGTTATTAAACGTATATGATGACCGAATCGAATTATTAATTTCAAACGTAGGAACTTCTGCCAACTGCTATCGAGGGAACCAAGAATGTCATCAACGCTGCTGCGGACATGGGCGTCAAGCGTGTGGTGTTTACTTCGTCTTATGGTGCTGTCCATATGAACCCTAACAGAAGATCTGACCAGATTGTTGATGAGAGTTGTTGGAGTGACCTTGAGTTCTGCAAACAAACACAGGTCCACTCTCATATAACCAATGGATTGTTAAACCATCGTTACTAGCTATAGTGCCCCCCATCGGTTAGCCAATAGCCGATTATATGCACAAACGGTTTATTAGCGATAAAAAGTAATTTACGGGTAAAACTTTTACTATATATGTGTCCTTAGTGATTTAAAAGCTAATATAAAAAAACTACGATAAAAATATCTTAAAATTAGCTTCAAAATATGTTTTAAAATTCAAATTTCAACCGCGGCTGAATCTTTATACGGAAAACGATGATACTCCAATTATGTATAACCAAAGTAATAATAACCAGATAAATACACGCAACCAAAAGATCAGGAATAATTCAGAAAACAAAGTTGATAGAGATATGCTATGTATACTTCAACAAGATAACAACTAATATAACTAATGTACAACTGCATGCAGAACTGGTACTGCTACGCGAAGATGGTGGCCGAGATGACGGCGATGGAGGAGGCGTCGAAGAGAGGTGTGCAGCTGTTGGTGGTGGTGCCGGCCGTCACCGTGGGGGAGATGCTGCAGCCGACGCTGAACGCCAGCGTCTACAGGGTGGCCACCTACATGAGGGGCACCAAGAAGGCGTACCCGAACGCCGTCGCCGCGTACGTCGACGTGCGCGACGTCGCCCGCGCGCACGCGCTGGTGTATGAGCACCCCGACGCGCGTGGCCGCTACCTCTGCATCGGCAGCGTGCTGCACCGGTCCGAGTTTGTTCGCTTGCTCAGGGAGCTCTTCCCCCAGTACCCTATCACCTCCAGGTAACTTAGAAATTTTATGATTAGTGTAATCAAACCGATCGAGTGAGAAAAATACTACTAAGATTTTATATATGTAAAATGTAATCCATTTCCTAAAAAAATATGTAAAATGTAATTAGTGGATTTGTCGTGAATTTTTATTCGCGTGATTATGTTTTCAATATTTTAAAAAAATATATGATAAGAAAAGAAAATTATAAAACATGTGCAAAAAAAAAGAATCTTATTCGTATTCGTGTTAACTGATCCAGATGTAAGGACAACAGTAAGCCAATGGTGAAACCATACAAATTCTCTGTACAAAGGCTGGAGGCTTTAGGCATGCAGTTCACTCCTTTGAAAGAGAGTTTATACAAGACGGTAATAAGCTTACAAGACAAGGGTCATCTACCTGCAGCAATCTCACGCCGTTCAGCCCTGTGAATCATGATCAGCCCTGGGAAGATTTGAATAAATTGATTGCGAATCATGATCAGATATAAATTAAAGGGAAGATTCGAATAAACTGAATCTGCGTGTATGCATTGTGAAAAGGAATGGAGTTGAATCCTAGTGAGTCAATGATTATCGTTAAGATCTACGAGGACTTTAATGTTGATTTTGCTATGAACTACCTTCTTCTCTATTCTATACTAGTGAAATCCACACCTGCAGTGTGGATACTATGGATAAGTAGTACTCCCTCCGTTCCATAATCGTTCTATTGTACACGGTTACTGTAGCCAGCTTAGGTTTTTTTCCTAGCAAAAGACTAATCGTTCTATGCAGCTGTCCGATCGGACACAAATTTTTTCTATAAAGAAAAGAGAAAGAGTCCTTATCTACGATGAATTCTCCTTATATTTTTTTATTTTATTTTACTTCAGTTAATATGGGAATTTCTAGACGTTGAAAGTTAACATGGAGGCTTCTTTTTATATTATTTATTAAGTTGATAGATTTTTAATTCTGAATTTTGCTATTTTTAAATTGTATTTCTATATAGACTCTATTTTCTTTTTTCTCGATTAATATGAGAATTTCTAGAACATGAGAGCAAACGTGGAGACTTTTTTTTCTATTACTTTAATAAGATAATAGATTTGTGCAAATATAAAAAACGAAAAGTTGTGCTTAAAATACTTTGGATAATAAAGTAAGTCACAAATAAAATAAATAATAATTCTAAATTTTTTTAATAAGATGAATGGTCAAACAGTGCAAGTAAAAAGTTAAAATCTCTTATATTACGGGACATAGGGAGTATGTAATAGCCTCTTCGAGGAGACCAGTGGTGACAAAATAATTTTTTTTAGAGAAGGGTGTTTTTTATCCGGCCTATGAAATTCGCTCATATAGAGATTTGAACTCAGGAGCTTAGAGTACTACTCAAGTCACTGCAACCACTAGACTACATGATGATTATGTGTTTTTCATTTCGTATGATACAATAAAATACAGAAATATTTGGGATTGAATACGGGACTTTGAAATTAAAACTACACACACCACTTGTCACTGTATTATCAAGTTTACGCATCTCCAGAAATATATGAACACGCCATGCATGACAACTCTGTGTGCTGCCCTAATCATGAGCGAATGATTTGCAAATGCTCAATTTACCAGCATTGTGTTATTCCATCATCTATAATCTTGTTTGAACGGACGGTGCCCCAGCTATTTTTGCGCGATTCTCCGAGAACGACGAAGAGACACGGATCCGGCCTTGATCGGGGCAAGGTGGTGGCGCGCAGCGGCGCAGTGTCTGCACGCGACGGGACGAGCGACGCCCGACGCACCAGCGACCTAGCGGTGAAACGCCGGTTCATTCCCCTCACATGCGGGACGTCCAGCGGCGCTTCTCGCGGCGAAGCGTCAGCGCTCCTTGCGTGCGGCTGTGAGGGCGCTCCTGGCAGCTAGCGACGCTCCTCGCGTAAAGGCCCGTTAGCACGGTGGGTACCAAAATACCGGAAAAAAATTTGGTGCAGACCGCTGCAGCCCCGACCTGGATAGATGCCGCGTGGATAGGCTATCGATCTAACGGCGAGATTCGCTCGGCTCCAAGCAGGTGATATCGGCGCGTCCAGCTCGATTCCCTTTCGGCTCGCTCGACTCCCTGGATAAGAGCATCTCTAACCGCCTCTCTATTCCACTCTCCAAACCAAATTTTAGCCATTCTAGTTTAAAAACATCCTCCAACGGCCTCTCCAACTAGATGGCTAAACCATCTGGCTAGCTAAAACCTTCCCTTCACTAGCCAAATTTGGCCAGCCAAAAGTGACTAGCCAATCGTGGGCCCCACACATTCCTTCTCCCCATGACTCATCTCCTATGTGACTCTCCTCTCTCGCATCGTCTGCGTCCTCCGAGCCGTCGGCGATGGACCCATCCATCCACCGGTGCCGCCCGTGCCCGACGCTAGCGCCGCCACCGGTGATGGCGTGACGCCCGACCAAGAGCCACCCCCGAGCCCACCACCGCCTCCCCCGCCGCCGCCACCTCGACTGGCGCCCTCCCTCGCCTCCGCGCTCCACTTCTAGTTCTACCTCCCCACCTGGCGGCGAGGATGACGGCCGTTGAGCCTCCACCGACCGCCCCCGCGCCTGCCTCCCCCGCCACCGCCGCCTCGACCGGCGCCCTCCCTTGCCTCCGTGCTCCACTTCTGGTTCTACCTCACCGCCCGGCGGCGAAGACGACGGCCGTCGAGCCTCCGCCGACCACCCCCGCGCCCGTCTCCGCCACCACCGCCGCCTCGACCGGCGCCCTCCCTCGCCTCCGCGCTCCCCTTCCGGTTCTACCTCACCGCCCAGCGGTGAGGACGACGACCGTCGAGCCTCCGCCGACCGCCCCCGTGCCTGCCTCCCCGCCACCGCCGCCTCGACCAGCGCCCTCCCTCGCCTCCGCGCTCCCCTTCCGGTTCTACCTCACCGCCCAGCGGCGAGGACGACTGCCGTCGAGCCACCGTCGACCGCCCCCGCATCACCGCCCGATAGCCCGATCTGGACACCCGGCCACAACCCGTCTTCGTCGCCCGACATCTACCTCGTCAAGAGGACACCGAAGCTGCCGGTGACGCGACCTCCCCGTAGCAAGCAACCTCCGCCAACAGCGCCTGCGCCCGTGCCGCTGCCGGCGTCGCAGCCGGCGTCGCCGAAGATGAAGACAAAGGCGAAGGCGAAGAAGCCGAAGAGGAATGGAAGCCGCGTGCACTGCGGCTCGATGGAGACGCCGCAGTGGAGGGAAGGGCCGATGGGGTGCGATATTGAAGGGAGAAGGGTAGCAGAGGCTGACATATGGGCCCTATTTGTCATAGACTTATAATGGGGATGGTAGATAGAGAGACTGTTGGAGCGAGTAATTAGTTTGACTAGCCAAATCAGATGGATAGTTGGCTATATGGATGTTTGGAGAGTCCAATTTAGAGAGGCTGTTGGAGATGCTCTAAGACGTGTCTCGCATCGGCTCGCTCATCCACAACCCCCTCCCTCGTCTGCCCATCTCTCTCGTCTGCCGCCGCGTTCGCCCGTCCATCTCCCTTACTGAAGACGGCGGCCGGGCCAGCAAGGGTGAGCACGAGGCACGCGTTCCTCTCCACCTCCCTGTCTCCTGGCCATGGGCGCCGTCGGTGACGGCAGCGAATCCAGCGATGGCCGGGTCGGCAATGGTGAGCACGAGGCGCGTTCTTCTCTCGGCGACGGCGGCGGGCCCAGAAAGGTTGGTGTTGGCGAACGTGAGGAAGCGACTGCTCTATCTGTTCCTGGTCACTCTGCGCGGGTACCTAGCCGTCGACCACCATCAACACATTGGTATAGAGAGATGTAGTTTTGCAGTGTCAGTGTGTACACCCCATCCAGCGTGTGTAGTTGTGTACATTTCATCAGATTAGTAGTTAAATCCATATATTTGATTTGCGAGATCGGAGAAACATGGAGCACGGCAAACCAGGATGGGTGGTGGCTGCACATGTTTACAAGCTTAATTAGGTAGAGATCAGAGCTTTTTTATGTTGTTTGTGATGGGACTAATGTTCAGTACGCACGTCTGAAATTCAGAAGATGGCATCTAAATGTTGTTCAGAGTTTTTTCAATTGTTTCCCAAACCTTGAATTACATAAAAAGTTGACCTCCATCCATGACAAAAATCCTCATTCTCTTGTAGGTTCTTAGCCTGATGGAGCAATGGCGGTTCTCTATCTTTTGTGAAAAATATAGAAGAGGGAAATACTCTGCATGTCACCCTGTGGTTCTCTATGTTTTGGGCAAAATACAGAAGAGAGAAATGCTCTGCCTGAAAGGACTGTAAATGCGGCAAAAAAGGATTGTAGTTTGTTGATTATAGACTTTCTTTGTAATCTGTAAATTGCAGAGTTTGCAAGGATTTATGCTGCAAGCTGTAATCTGCACTTTTTTGGTCAATTTGCAAGGTATAAATGTGCAATGTATTCTTTAATCTGAAATATACATGGCATGTTGGGTGTTCTGAATCATGCAATGTGATGGATGTGTTAAAAAAAGTGATTTTTCTCTTATTCAATTCCTTTGAAAAATTCAATATAGAAAATTATGCAATCTGAAATCATGAAGGTAAAAATCTGAAATGTGATGTCTAAAACCTGATCCTTCTCAAACGTTGGTACCAAATTCATTGTCACAAATGACAGTGTAAATAAAAATAATGATTTGCTGCCATGCCATGTGCTAGTGCAGGCGAAAATGGCTGATGTCCGGTCACAAGAAACCCCGCGGCTGGATCCCTTCCCTTGCCCTCCTCTTGCCATGGTGGTTACGTCATCCATGAAGCTTCTGTCATGGCGGCAGCGGTTGCCGGCGATTTCGGCCGCGATCTGGCAAGACGTCTCTCTTCGCGTCCCCGCGTTATCTAGGGTATCGAAATAATATGTCGAAACATCTACTCGAACGCGCCGAGCCAAGCGCGCGCCTTTCCACGGATTCGAACGAGAGCCGAGTTGCCGCGAACGTCCTCTCTGGGCATATTCATGGCAAGCGTTCGATTAGACTTCTGTCCACGCGGCATCTATCTAGGTCGGGGCTGCAGCAACGTTGGTTTGCAGCCGGTCTGCACCAAATTTTTTCCCAAAATACCCACACGTATAAACGGCCAGATATCTTCCATACCACCCTCCGGTCCCTCCCCCCACCATTAATATGGTACACCGTAAAACAATTCAATTGATATGTATCATATAGTTTAAACAGGTATATAAAGAAATGATAAAATTTGATAAGATATGTTATGATAATATAAGACATTGTACAACTTACAAGACTTAATTTGATCTACACATGAAGGAAAAAAAACAAAATTTACAATTTATCATTTATTTTTAGATTGCCATTTTTTCAGATTCATTTGGAGAGTAGTCCATATTGCTTTTGGATTATATCCTTCCCAAAGTATATCTCATATTTTTAGGTATTGGCTTGTGGGTATTGATAAAAAAAATAAAAAAACTTATTCTTGTTGGAGCATCCGCAATATGTTGAGCTCTATGGCTTAATAAAAATGATATGGTTTCTAATAAGTCACCATCAAAATCTTATATGCAGATACTTTTCAGGGCAACGTATTGGCTCCGGTGTTGGGCTCAACAAGGCAACAACAACAAAGGTGTGACGAAGACATCATGCTAATAAATGATGCATGTCGTAAACTTGAGTCAACGGTCATGCAGATTTTCGCCAACTTCAGATGGAGGTTCACTAAAAGGATTCAATAATTGTTGGTCTTTCATCTTATGTCGGTGCTTATTAGTTTGTGTTTGCTTTATGTTAGATTGGGGCATTTTGTGGACTCCGGAGTGTGAACGCTTCTGAGCGAATTGGTGTAATAATTGCCTATAGCTCGTTGAGTAAAAGTTGAAAATATATTCTACTCCCTCCGTTTCACAATGTAAGTCATCCTAACATTCCTCACATTCATAGTGATGTTAATGAATCTAGACATATATATTTATCTAGATTCATTAACATCAATATGAATGTGGAAAATGTTAGAATGACTTACATTGTGAAACGGAGGAAGTATTATCTAAAAAAAGATCAAATATAGTATTGTGTATTTGTTTATATACTTGTATCATCCCAATTGATGTTAGTACTAATTTTTTTTTAATATTTTTCATTACTCTTTGAGTCGCTGCAAATAGAGGGTGTCATGGTATATGGATGTAGAAAGTCCCCATCCATACTAAAATATCTAATCTATACTAATATAAAAAGGAGGAGTTGCACCCCTCCAATCCTACAGGTGAAATCACCCCATCTCATCTCATCCGTCCATCCGTCCGATGAAATTATCTTATCCGTCCATCCCAACGCACTGACTCCCACAATCCCACCTCACGTGATGACTCCGCACCCGCCCCACCTCGGCGTATAGATGGCCATAAGGCCCGAGGCCCGAAGGCCCGGTCCAAGCACGGCACGGCCCGACTTGGGTCGGGCCCGTGCCGGCCTGGCCCGACCGCCGGGCCGTGCCTAGGCCTCCCCACCGGCACGCTGGGCTGGCCCGGCACGGTCGGACCGGCCCGGCACGATGGGCCGGCAGGCCAGGCCCAGCACACAAAGTATAGGGTCTAAAAATAGACATATAAATGTCATTGTCCAAAGAATAGAGACCTTAAATAGACTTATTTTTAGCTATTTATATACCACAGCCCAAAGAAGAGGGAGGTAAAATAGACTTTTTTTAGCTATATATATGTTACAGCCCAATAAGAGGGAGGAAAATTAGACTTATTCTGAGGAAAAGCACGATGGCCCCTCGTGCCTACGGGTCGGCCCGGCACGGCCCGAGGCGTGTTGGGCCGTGCCTAGGCTGTGATTGCGGCACGTGGGCTGGCACGGCATGGCCCGGTGCGTCTGTCGGGCCTTGCCGGCCCGACAAGCCTCGGCCCAGGCACGGCCGGGCCTGGGCCGTGCCGTGCCGGGCGGCCCACATGGCCATCTATACCTCGGCGTGATGAGACCACCGCGCGATGACTCCGCCGCCGCGCTACTCGCTCCGCGCCTCCTCCCTCTGCCCTCGACGGAGATGAAGTAGTTCCCCACCGCCGCCGCACTCCACCGCAGCCTGCCCTCGCCGGCGCTAATCACCCTCGCGTCGATGGATCCGACGCCCTACGCCCACCGCCCTCCAACCATCCGCTGTCATCCGGCGTCTATCGCCGTCACTATTGGATGCAGGCCGCTGCCCCGGCGTCGACTGCTCTCACTATTGGATCAAGGCCGTCAACCACCGTCGGGCGTCATCCACTGCCACGGCCGCCCGCCGCCTGATCGAGCAGGCCAACACCCATCTCCAATGCCTGCGAGGTGAGTTCCCACACTTGCGCTACAGCCACCCCAGCCGCCATGTCCAAATACAATGAAACATTATTTTCTTCCCCCTCATCTCCTTCCTGTTCTTTGTAGCCTTGTAGGTGAACCATGTACAGAGGCGTGGGGGCTAATCACTAATCAAGCAGATTTTCATGGATCTAACTTATTACCTAAGTTTTCTCCTCTTTGGTGATGGAGCCGGTTCAGGTGCCCTGTAGGCCTGTAATGGAATAGTTGCCACATTCCCAGGAAATCAAGTAATTTAAATACTTCTCTGTTGAATAAACTACATAAACGACATAACGGTGATTCTGTAGTTTTTATCATTATAGTTGTTATCGTTGTTTCTTTGCTGGTGACTGTGCTCTTATACTGATAATGCATAATGAATCACTCTGCCATGAGTAAAATCTGTTTTATTGTGGAAGGAGTAAAAACTATTCACTTGTTGCGTTAATGTGTCCCTAACATGTCAAGGGGACTGACAAAAGGATTTGAAATATTCCAATCGATGTGATACTTCTTCACTAATTCGGTATCAGATGAATAGAATGGTTCCAATGATGCAGCATAGGAGGAGGAAGAAGGTCGTTGTGCATTTTTTTTACTGTTAAATGCTATATAATCCTCATCTAATATGTAAATCTACAGTCCTAACAATTTACGTTGTGGAATTCTTGACTTTAAACTTTCAGGTTCAAAATTCAAGCACAATGGAAGTCGGCAAGCAGACATGTACGGATTCAGATATGCAGTGAATAAACAAAGAAACAGTCTATTTCTGCCATAAAAGATTTTTTTTGACATGATATTTCTGCCATTAAAGATTGGCAATTGAATGAACGAATGTGTATGACCCCACCCACACGTCCATGCCCATGTTGATTTAGATAACATTGTACTTTTGTGGCGCTTTGTAGGCATGGTCAGTTGCATACACTGGCCGTTGTAGAGGCTGAATGCATCATCGAAGCTGGGAACGTGGTTGAGGGGCCGATGTGATTATGGTGTTTGTTACGAGTGACATTGACCTGATGGTGCCGGCGTTCGACACAACGGGTGACTAGGTGAATGGTCAAGCGGCTGCTTACGCTGGTGCCTAGGTTGGTAGACCTAGCGTGCTCAAGATCACTAGCGCGGTGAGCATCTCTGCCATCGATGCTAGGTGGTTGCTGAGGTGATGTTCTTCAACAGCGGGATCCCATATTCCCATTGCTGCTCATTGTCGAATGGGATGGCAAACCAGTTGGTGATGGTGAGTGCTACGTATATTCTTCACACTTCATAACCAAAATTTAGTAGATTTTTGCTTGAAAAAATCATCAGCTAATTGAAGCATCTGAAAATGATGCAAGTATATTCTAATTTTACAAAGCTGGAGTAGTGATTATAAGCCGGTGGTCTGCTGCTATTTCGTCATAGCTTTTTTAGGTAATCAGAAGAACAAATACTTGATAGACAGACAACTCTAAATATTTGGTTTATATGATTTGCATTTGAAAAAGTTGGTATTATCCTTTGGCATGTCCGCATATGTATGCATACAACTCTACTGACTACTTGCGATTGTTTTTGCGTGAATGATTAGTATCTGTTGTTGCTATTTTCTACTACAATTGAGTATTACATGCCAAGAGTTAATTTTGAAGATATGAAAACATATTGTTTTTTAATCATGTTAGCTCTAATTTCTTTCACTGAGATCCGTGATACTTTTCTTTATCCATAGAATGCTAAGTAAAAGAAGCTACCTTGAATAGCTGGATGTTCGAATAAATACCTCAAGTTATTTAGTGTATATTCAGATTATGGAATTTAAGCTATACTGATAGCTAAAATGATATGTGCAATAATATACTTATATTGAGTAACCATGTGTGTGTGCTTTTTCACTACTGCAAGTCATAGTTGGGAGCGAGGTCCATTAACAATGTTCATGTGTTCATTTTTCTACAATCGTATGGGTCTTTCTACAATTTGCAGGCGAGAAGATGTGTAAAAGTCTATTGTTCTGATATTCAAATTAGCTTTCAGTTAAAATGACCTAGAGATTACCTTAGATGACGACACATGGTTCATTCAATTTGAAATTTTGAATTTATTCAAATCTGAATTCAAAATCAGATCTCTGTTTGTTAGACAAGGAAGTTTTCCAATAATTGTGATGTGCAACATTCATGTTATTAGTATAGCTAAACTTTGGATGTGATTCTACATTTTATCCAATGCATTCTTCTACAGTTATATTATCATTGTTATCATTATCACTAACTTTGGATTTGATTACAGGTACCTGAACTAAGTTTTGATTAATCGGAGCAGTGCTGATTGGAAAGATAATATTATTGGAGCAATATTATTCGGAAAAGTGTATTTTGTGGGAGCAGTTTGGCAAGGGTTTTATTGGAGCAATTCTGGTTGGAATTATATTTGTATCGGATCAATACTTATTGGAAAGGATTTTATCAGAGCAATGTTGATTAGAAAGGTTTGTGTAAGTGTGGTCAGAAATTTATCCCTATGCAATTTAATAGATGCACTCTATTATGCTTACAAGAATTAATGTGCACTTTTTTGAAAGAATTAGTTTCTTTGAGATCCTGATGTTTCTTGTCCAGGCATTCCCATGAGTTGCAAATCCAAGGAAGTTGATAACACCCATCTATACTAATATAAAAAGGAGGAGTTCACCCCTCCAATCTTACAGGTGAAATCATTCTATTTCATCTCATCCGTCCATCCGCCATCTCAGATAATCTCATCCGTCCACCCTCCATCTCATATCTCATCTCGCTCCACCGATTCCAACGATTTCATCGACCCTATGCTCTCCCCCGGTCGCGATGACTCCGCTCACCCCCGCGCGCGCTTTACTCGCTCCCTCCACCCGTCCCCGTGCGATAACTCCACCCCTGTGGTCCTCCACATTGTTTGTTAAACATACCATTTACAGTTAACATTTTTATCCTCTGTATATCACTTGCAATGGAGCTTTGATTTTTCTATTATAAACAGTGTATGGCTTCTTTTTTTTCCTGTTGATGTACTTTTAGCTTCAGTAAAATTTGCATCTATTGACTCATGATAATTTGATATATACAAAACTGCATCTTGCCGTTTCAAAAAAATTGTGCCAAACTAGAAGGTCTGTAGCCCCTGTTTGCCTCTTTTTGTTGAGGCTATGTGGCAGCAATTATATGAATTTCTTGATTGAGTAAAGATGATATTTTTGATGGTTTGTTATTCGGCACAGAGAGTCGTATATTTTTATGCCTTAGGGCTTGTTCGGTTTAGAGGGGATTAAAGAGGATTGGAGGGGATTGAGGGGGAATAATTCCACACCACAATAGGTGTGGAATAAATCCCCTCCAATCCCTCCCTCATGGGGATTAACCGAACAAGGCCTTAAGAGGAAATATCAATAGATACAAATTACAGAGGAGTCCTTGCAAATATATGGTTGTGTGCTTTATGGTGACATGTTATCTTCAGATTTGACTCTCTTCGACATTCATGGCTGCAAATTGTAAGAGAGTCATTTTGCTGATGAAAAATGGAGAAGAATTACTGAGTTTTGAATTAATTCTTTTGGTGTTTGTCGAGGAGTGATCCTCTCTAGCGGTAGATCGTGGGATCCCCCTTTCGTGAGTTCAGCAGGGGGCAGCGGGTGAGATCCGAGGTTTTTGAGACAAAAGAGACACAAGGGATTTATACAGGTTCCGGCCGCTATGAAGCGTAATACCCTACTCCTGTGTGTATGAAGATTTTTCTGTGCTTGTGAAACCTCTGAATCTCCGACGTACAAGCTAGGGTTAGAGAAGCTTTGGCTCAGGGATCCAGAGTTCGATCCCCCTTCCCGCTAGGTATGGTCCTCCTTTTATACTCAAAGGGGATACCACATGTGCTGCGAGTGCTACCTAGGGAGAAGGGAAAATATTCTCTATATTAATTACATGTCTTGTGCCTTAGCTTGAAAGCCGCATACACGTCGTCTCGGTCGTGGGGCCAACCACACCATGCCGCCTGACAGGGGGGCGCCCATGTCATTCACCATTTAATGGGTGAAGACTTCCGGGTTCTCGTTCGCACCAAGAACGGGAACCCGGGTCAGTTCAGAGTGGTTGGACCAGCTCTGACCGGGGTAAGAGGCTGTGAAGCCCCTCATTATTATGATGGGATGGGACGGAGCACGCCGCACGCCGCCTGACAAACTGACAAGGCGAGGATACACAGCCTCTGTCCCATCGGTCATTCGGCCGGTCACGGACCTGTCACAAATCGGTCACAGATCGGTTGAGTGCACTGCACACCACATTAAATGCGGCGTGGCGCAACCGCTCAGGTCGCCATAAAAGCGGGTAGGTGAGCGCTTGGAGACGGCCATCTAACCCATCGCACGTGGCGACCTAGACAAGAGGTCGAGGGAACCCGACCCCTAGTCACAGGAGGGGGCAGCCTCCTCCGACTAGTCTTTGGGAAGGAGTGGCCGCCACCCCACCTCGGGCCTCACTCCCCTCGGAGGAGGGCCACGTGGCATTGGGGGGCAGCCTCCTCTGACTAGTCTTTGGGAAGGAGTGGCCATCACCCCACCTCGGGCCTCACTCCCCTCGGGGGAGGGCTACGTGGCATTGGGGGGCAGCCTCCTCCCTCTAAACATGATACCCCCGGGCCCATATCACCGACAGTAGCCCCCGGTGTTAGGCCTGACCAAAACCTTTCCCAGGTGGTCAGGGTTGACGCCAATCTGCTAGTCAGTTGACATGTGGGCCCGATCTTCTGTCCTATCATTCTGGGAGTTGGGCGGTGGGAGTTTAGTCACGTTCATACGTCGCCTTAACTTTCCACTTCCTTCCCGGTTTCCGAGGCGCTGTGGGCTCGGGAGTTTAGCCCGTACCTTAGGCCGTGAACTTATTTCCTGTATATACTCATCAAACGTTGTTAGATTCTCTCAGGCCCGTGACCTTACCTTACGCCGCGTACCTCGCTTGCCCCTGCCTTTTGTTAACCTCTGTTCGTGTTCTACTTCATCTATTCAAATGATTATTTTCGCGTGAGTGTGAGGACTAAACTTTCCATAGCCAGCAATCTTCACCCCCGATCAAGCCAAGCTGGGCGCCGTAGCCAGCCGGCGGGGCTAGAGCCAGCTGCTACGGAAGAGCCAGCACGGGGGGCCCCGGGCGTCGACGGCGTCCAGAGCTCAACGCAGGGCTAGGATAGAGCTAGGAATCATAGCCCCCACGCTTTTAGCAAAGAATCGTTTGAATGGATGAAGCGAATACAAACTTTTTGTTACCAAGGGAGGCAAGCCAGCGCGCGACACGTGGGTACCGCGGGACCGCGAGGAAGAGATGGGCGAGAGATAAATATAAGTAATAATAATTCTATGCAAACAATTATTTTCGCGCGAGTGCGGGGACTAAATTTTCCATAGCCAACAATCTTCACCCACGATCAAGCCAAGCTAGGCGCTGTAACCAGCCGATGGGGCCAAAGCCAGCCGTTACAGAAGAGCCAGCACAGGGGGCCCCGGGCGTCAACGGCGCCCAGAGCTCGACGCAGGGCTAGGATAGAGCTAGGAATCGTAGCCCCCACACTTATAGCAAAGAATCGCTTGTATGAATGAAGTAAATACAAACCTTACTTGCATGTCGCGACCTTTCAAACCTTTAGCTCGAAGAGGGCCTCCCATCATGGATTCCTAACCATTTTGGGAAGCCTGCGACCACTTAGCAAACGAGGTGAGGTTTCCACGAGCCTGTGTCCCCACACTACACATTCTGTTTGCTCTTTCCTTTCGGTGGCCTCCTTCCAATATCTCTCCCTTTTACACGGACGACTACTTTCGCACGAGTGTAAGAGCCGAAAAACTCTAGAGCCAACGATCCCCGTCCACAATTGAGCCAGGCCGGGCACCGTAGCCAGTCGGCGGGACCAAAGCTAGCCGCTACGGAAGAGCCAGCACAGGGGGTCCCGGGCTTTGACGGCACCCGGAGCTCAACTGCAAGAGCCCTCCCAGGAGTAGACCGAGGCGGGTGGCAGGTTCATGAGCGATCCCCGCGCTTGGCCCTCGAGGGCCATGGGGAAGAAATTCACCTTGACCTGGTCGTCACCCCACCTCGCCTCTATGATCGTCGTGTGGATCTGGAGGGACTCGGAGGGGTTGACGCTACCGTGGTACCTTTCGGTGAGGCTGGGTCGAAACTTTTGGGGGTCATCGGACATTCCGAAGACTCGCCATAAAGACCTGGCCGCCAGCCTTACCCAGTGAAGATGCGGGGGGCCTAGCCCCCTGCCTGGGGTGGCGCCGCACTCCTGAGGAGGCTGCGCCTTCCCCCGCATTGGCGGCGCGACGCTTATCACGCCGGCGCTCGAAAGAACCTTAAAAATCATGAACGCGCCCCCTAACTGGCGCGCCAGCTGTCGAGGAGTGATCCTCTCTAGCGGGAGATCGTGGGATCCCCCTTTCGTGAGTTCGGCCGAGGACAGCGGGTGAGATCCGAGGTTTTTGAGACAAAAGAGACACAAGGGATTTATACTGGTTCGGGCCGCTATGAAGCGTAATACCCTACTCCTGTGTGTATGAAGATTCTTCTGTGCTTGTGAACCCTCTGAATCTCCGACGTACAAGCTAGGGTTAGAGAAGCTTTGGCTCGGGGATCCAGAATTCGATCCCCCTTCCTGCTAGGTATGGTCCTCCTTTTATACTCTAAGGGGATACCACATGTGCTGCGAGTGCTACCTAGGGAGAAGGGAAAATATTCTCTATATTAATTACATGTCTTGTGCCTTAGCTTGGAAGCCGCATACACGTCGTCTCGGTCGTGGGGCCTACCACACCATGCCGCCTAACACGGGGGGCGCCCATGTCATTCACCATTTAATGGGTGAAGACTTCCGGGTTCTCGTTCGCACCAGGAAACGGGAACCCGGGTCAGTTCAGAGTGGTTGGACCAGCTCTGACCGGGGTAAGAGGCTGTGAAGCCCCTCATTATTATGATGGGATGGGACGGAGCACGCCGCACGCTGCCTGACAAACTGACAGGGCGAGGGTACACAGCCGCCGTCCCATCGGTCATTCGACCGGTCACGGACCTGTCACAAATCGGTCACAGATCGGTTGAGTGCACTGCACGCCACATTAAATGCGGCGTGGCGCAACTGCTCAGGTCGCCATAAAAGCGGGTAGGTGAGCTCCTGGAGACGGCCATCTAACCCATCACACGTGGCGACCTAGAGAGGTGGTCGAGGGAACCCGACCCTAGTCACAGGTGGGGGCAGCTTCCTCCGACTAGTCTTTGGAAAGGAGTGGGCCACCCCACCTCGGGCCTCACTCCTCTCAGGGGAGGGCCACGTGGCATTGGGGGCAGCCTCGTCCGACTAGTCTTTGGGAAGGAGTGGCCGCCACCCCACCTCGGGCCTCACTCCCCTCGGCGGAGGGCCACGTGGCATTGGGGGGCAGCCTCCTCCGACTAGTCTTTTGGAAGGAGTGGCCGCCACCCCATCTCGGGCCTCACTCCCCTCGGGGGAGGGCCACGTGGCATTGGGGGGCAGCCTCCTCCGACTAGTCTTTGGGAAGGAGTGGCCGCCACCCCACCTCGGGCCTCACTCCCCTCGGGAGAGGGCCACGTAGCATTGGGGTGCAGCCTCCTCCCTCTAAACATGATACCCCCGGGCCCATATCACCGACAGTAGCCCCCGGTGTTAGCCCCCGGAACTCAGTACATAACTGACTGACAAGTGGGCCCTCAGACGGTCTGACGACCCCTCAAATCTCAATAGAATCCTAGTACGTGCCGCTCGCGAGACACAGTCAGCGTACGTCGCGCCCTGCGCCTCTCGCCTCGCCCACTATAAATCGCAAGTCCCTCTTCCCCGCAACGCCACCCCTGCGCAACGTACAGTACACAACCACCACCAGAGCGCCGCCGCCCACCGCCGCCGTCGCCGTCCTTGGGGAAGTTGACAACATGAGACCCATCTTCTTCCCGCACGAATTCTTTCGCCCCCGGGCCCCCGCCGCCGTCGCGCGTGACGACGAAGCCGAGGGCACGAAACCCATCTTGGCGCCGCACGAGCTTTTTCACCACGAGGCTCCGGCCGCCGCCGCCGCCACCGTCGTGCGTGATGAGGAGTCCGACGAGGAGCCCATCGTAGGCATCGTGGGGCTCGAGATGTCCGACTTCCAGGTGATCGGCGAGCTCGGCGGGGGCTTGTACAACGTGGTCTACAAGGCGCGGCTGCGCCGGTGCCCCCACGGCGGCGTGTTCGCGCTCAAGACCCCGTACTACGACCTCGGCGGGAGGGAGGAGGACGAGGCGGTGGCGGCGGTGCTCCGGCGCTTGGAGGGGCTGGAGCACGTCGTCCGGTGCCACGCCATGTTCCGCCGCAACGAATCCCTGCGCGTCGCGGTGTTCGAGCACATGAACGGCGGCTCGCTCGACCGCGCCCTGTCCCGCCGCGGCGGGCGCGGGCTGCCGGAGCCCGCCATCGCCGAGGTGGCCGCGGCGTGCCTCGCCGCGCTGCGGGGGCTCCACTCCCGCGGCGTCGTCCACCTCCACCTCAACCCGTTCCACATCCTCGCCGACGCCGACGGGAACATCAAGATCTGCGACTTCGACAACGCGAAAATCATCCCGCCGGGCCCCGGCTCGACCGTCTACTCCGGCATCGGCTTCGGCTCGCCGGAGTACATGAGCCCCGAGCGGTGCGCGCCCATGGCCATGGCCGGCGCGCGCGTCGCCCGCGCCGCCGACGTCTGGAGCCTGGGCGTCACCGTCCTGCATCTCTACCAGGGATACTGCCCCGCCCGGCCTCTCCCGTCGAAGAGGACGCTGGAGAGGCTCAGCTACGAGATCAGCCATGGCGAGCCGCCGTCGGTGCCGGCAGGGGACACGAGGGCGTCGATCGAGCTGCGCGGGTTCGTGTCCGCGTGCCTGCAGAAGTGCGTGTGCACGCGCGCCACGGTGGCGCAGCTGCTCAACCACCCGTTCGTCGCCGAACGGGACGTCGCGGAGTCGCGCCGCGTGCTCAAGGAGGTCATCGTGGCGACCATGGACAAGGACGACTATTAGACTCGGATTAAAAACAGCGATCGCTGTTTCGTTAGATTTTGTATTAATGTGTTTTAGTTTCGGTTTCTTCGTTGTTTAATTTTTAGTTTAGGGATGCGTGAGGTTGTAATTTGCATGTACTACCTTTCTGTAAATTACATCGGAACATAAGTTTGCATGTCGGTGCGAGAATTTTATCTCTATGTTGTTAACTGCCTAGGAATTCAAGTACACCGGTTTTACAAGTTAAGGGAGGTGTGTTATATTATTGCGGTTAAGGGACGTAATTCGAACTTATTCCAAAAGAACAAAAGAATGTTGGGCATCAGCCGGCCCATCTTAAGTTCTTAACTAGCAGGCCAGCACCCAGTGTATACCTTAGCGGAAAATGTCCACTTAGACTCCCTTAGTTGTTCACCGAAACTAATTCGTGACCCTTATCTACAAAACTGGGTAGGACGACTCCCCGAATTATTAAAACTAGTGTAATTTGACTCCTCCAGTGATTTTGGAGGACGATTTTGCTGATGTGGCGGCGCTAACCCGGTTTTCATCCCACGTGATGTTTATGTGGCACTAGAATTAAAAAAATATTTGTAGGACCCATCTGTCATTCACACATATCATCCTTTCTCCATCCCTTCTTCCTCCTCCCTCCCTCTCCCTCTCCCTCCTCTCTTTTTTCTCCCCTTTTCTCTCCCCGTTCGGACGCCGGATCAGCGGCGGTGGCGGCGGGGGGGCGGAGTGGCGACGGCGGCGTGCGGGCGAGGGCTGGAGATGCTACGGCGGCGTGCAGGCAACGGCCGCGCCAAAGCCTGCCCCGTCTTCCAGCTGCCGTCCTTCTCACTCGCCGAGCTCTCCCTCGTCGACGCGTCCTCGCGCCGCGCGTCGAACCTCCTCACGCTCGGATCCACGGAGGAGGATCAGCAGGAAGCGGACGGCGCCGAGGACCCCGCCCTGGTGTTCGACGTCGACGACGAGGGGGAGATGAGCGTGCTCCTGGCTGCGGCGGCGGAGTACGCGCGGCGGATGCGGCATGTGGGCATGCAGGTGGTGGCGATGACGTCCAGGTATCCGGAGGTGGGCTTAGGGGAGGCGTCGTTCACGGAAGTGAGGAGGAAGGCGAGGTGCTTGAATGCTTCATGTGGATCTCCAAGGTCGTCGCTGGCGAGGCGGCGCCTCTGGTCGCCGGGAAGGCATAGTCGTACCCGTACGTCGTGGGAATCCATTGCCAGTGGTGAAGCCGTCCCCGACCAACGGCCGCATCCGCTACCACTCGCCCTCGGCGGCCGAGCTACTCCCGGCCGATGAACTCGTGGCCACCGGCCCCTCCGCCGCGGATGCCGTGAGGATGCGCCGCTTCTCGGCCGCTGTTGGCGCGCTGCAGAAGTAGCAGGGGGAGGCCGTGTCCGACCGCATCCGCCGCTTCCGCGGGGTCCTCGTGGTGATGCTCGCCGGCGTGAGGAGAGAAAGAGAGAGAAGGGGGAGAGGGAGGAGGAAGGAGGGAAGAGAGAGGATGACACTGGGCCCCACATGCCAGTGGATCCCGCAAATTTTTTTGTGCGTGGATGACAAATGGGTTTCACATATATCCTATCTTACTATAAAGTTATCCCCCACTAACTCCTTAAGATTAACATGCAAAGATGCTACATCATCATCCACTAATAAGATGCCACATCATCATCCACTAACAATCATCATATTTAAACATCATGCAAACATGCTATATCTTTATAGTTTTTATAATTTAAGAGCTTTTCAAATACAAACATGGTAAATTATCATGCAACATAATTCACATAATATTTCAATGTATATCTTCATGCAAAGATGCCACATCATTATCCACTAACAATCATCACATTTAAATATCATGTAAACATGCTATATCTTTATAGTTTTTATAATTTAAGAGCTTTTCAAACACAAACATGTTAAATTATCATTCAACATAATTCACATAATGTTTCAATGTATATCTTCATACTAAATTCCCACAGCAATACACGGGGTTTCACCTAGTTTTTTAAATTTGAGTGCCACGTGAGCACTACGTCAGCACTACGTGGAAGGAAGACCATGTCAATACTGCCACGTATGCGCCACGTCAGCGAAAACGCCCTCCAAAACCGCAGAGGGAGTCAAATTGCACCGGTTTTAATACTTCGGAGAGCCGTCTTATCCGGTTTTATGGTTTAGGTCACGAATTAGATTTGGCCGACATTCAAGGGAGTTAAAGTGGACTTTTTCCTTCCTTTGCTGCTGCCCGCTGGCTACAATTCTTCTTTTCTCCTTACTGGATAGCAAAGATGATCAGTATAATCAATTTATGAACTTAATAAATAAAGACCAAACTATTCCTTGTGGAACTGAAAATGAGAGCCCACTTGGAAGGCATTCTTTTGGATGTGGCTCATAAGCCAAAAACAAGTCATTAAAATAAGGAAAACACTTTTAGGATAAACTTTTTATGGACTAGCTTTATGTCACTCCAGTGATTTTTTAAAAGAAAAATCACACGAGTGTAATTAGTACAACATAATGATATTGTAATTACATTATAATTATAATTATAATATAATTATAGTATAATTGCACTATAGTTATATTCAATCGTGAATGAGTGTTGAGTTATAGCCAGTCTATGCATACACTTAGCTTCACTATCTGTCTATCTCAACGTGAATGAGTGTTGAGAACTAAACCCAATTACCTGACAGCTTGATCAGTCAAAAAATCAAATCTAAGGCAAAAATCAAAGGCCAAAAAACCGTGTAAAAATTAAACGACAGATATAGAAAATTTGAATTTTTATACTTGCATTCCTAATAACTACTGTATCATAAAGCATAAATTGAGTAACGAGCACAAAAAACTCTAAACAAATTCTGAATTTTAAAATTACCCGCGGCCCAGGCAAGCAAGCCCTTGCGCGATGTTACTGATCAAACCCAACACAATATATGTTCAATTTGTTGTCACTTTCAACCTTAACAAATTTTAGTATTACTAAATTTTGGTAAGGCAAAAAACTATATAAACATACTTTAATCACTGCTACATTGACAAATTTTGACAGCTTTAGAAGCTCTCTTAGAACTCTATCAAAATTTAGCAACTGCATCAAACCAAACAAAGTCAGCACTACCAAATTTTGGTACTGTCAAAATATGCCAAAATTTAGCATTACTAAATTTCATATGGTTGATTTTCGCAACAAAGTGAATAAGCCCACAACTTTCTCATTTGTCATAGTCAAACGGGTGCACGTGGCCAGGAACTTGGTTTTATTTGCACGAGGATCCCAACTTATCTGAACCATGATACTTCCACACTGTTTCCCAACAGTTGACTTTCAGTCGATTACACGTAGTTAACGAAAGAAGCAATTTGTAGCGCTAAAAATACAGCGATTAGTCCACACAAAACGGAACAAGTCTTATTTCCAAAGCAAATTAACAAATGCAAACAGATTTACAAACGGAAGAAATCAACTGCACGCTACAGACAGTATCCACTAAAATTATTCCGTAACCAAATCAAATGAGTAGATCAGATGGTTTTGTTGATGAAAGAAAATGCAGAAAATGATGGGAGATCGACGGCGGCCGGCTACGATCACTTGAACTTGGCCTTGATGGCGTCCACCTGCGGGACGTCGACGCGGAAGGCCTTGGCGAGGACGTCGGACGGCACGGGCGGCGCGGCGGCGAAGAGCGTGGCGGCGATGGCCTGGGTGCCCTGGAGCTGGCTGTTGAAGGCGGCGATGACGGCGGCGGGGCCGTGGCCGCGGTTCTGCTGGAAGTGGACGAGGCCGCGCGGGAAGACGAAGACCTCGCCGGCGGTGACAGTCTTGGTGAAGAGCTTGTTGGCGGTGGTGATGAAGCCCACCTCGAGGACGCCCTCGAGGACGAAGATGATCTCGGTGGCGCGCGGGTGCGTGTGCGGCGGGTTCTGTCCCCCCGGCGCGTAGTCGATCCTCGCCATAGACACGCCCAGCGTGTTCACCCCCGGGAACGACTGCACGTTCGCCGCCGTCACGTTCGACCCCGCCGGGTTGTTGGTGTTGCCGGGGTTCTTCAGCCCCGCGAAGAAGAAGTCGTCCGCCGTCACGTTCGCCTTGCACGGGAACCCGTTCAGCTTCACCGCTGCATGTACGCCATGGGGATGGAACAAACACCTCTCAGCTCATGCTCAGCAATGGAGGTCGATCAAAGATTCAAAGGGAGCAAATTAAACTACTAACCAAGAAGGAGGAGGAGGAGAACAACTTACGGGACGCCAAGTCGGCGACGCAGACGTCCTGGAGCATGTCGGGGTCGCCGGCGAGCGAGGGCGCGGCGAGCGCGAGCACGACGGCGCACGCGGCGGCCACCCAGAGCTGTACCCTCGCCATGACGAACAGCGCGTGGTTGAGTGCTTCTTGGCTTCTCGCTGCGATTGACTGAGTGGAAGGTGATGAAGCGAGCTGAGCAGATCAGAGCAGCTGCTACTTATAAGCTCAGCTCAGCTCAACTAATAATTGATCAGTTCACCACGTAAGATTTGTAAATGGGATTAAACTAACTAAGACACAAAGGGAGATGCAGCGGCCGGTGAGCCGGACGAAGCCGCCGCCGACGACGAGAAGAGTTGGTAGGAGTACGGGGAGAGGCGGCAAGTGGACAAAGGGAGCAGAGGCAAGAGGGGTGGACACGCGGGAGGCGGCTTATTTAGTTCAAAGCCGTGAACCATAAATTGCTGGAGATAGACTAGTTTAATGCGGATCTAGGCGAACTGCTACACATGCATGTGGGTGCTGGATATGTATTACTGTATTTATTATTCGGATCGATCGATCCATGGAGGCATGGACGCCGCGCCACTCCCGCGTGTAGCAACGTGGAAGAACACTGGTATAGACTGGTAGTAGTAGTAGGAGTGCACCGATGTGCTCGCGTTTTCTTGCTCCGGACCTCCGGTGCTCGCGCGCATTATCTATTCCCCTTTCGTCCTTTCTGCTTCCAACCTCCTCGTCTCCGTGCTGCTACGGTTACTCCCTCCGTCGCATAACATTCGTTTTTAATGGAACGGGGAAGTAGTTGTGACTATATAATTTACTTCCTCCATTCTATAAAAAATTAACCTAGTATCGAATGTGACACATCTTAATATTATAAATCTAGATATATATCTATCCAAATTCGTTGGGGACTACCTATACATTTGTCGACAAATTTTTCACCAAAAATTTGACAGATGTAATTATAATACAATCGTAGTATAATTACACTGTAACTTATATGTAATTACACTGTAACTTGCATGTAACTACAGTGTAACTTATATGTAAGTGTCACATAATTTTGAATCGTTAGATCTATTACACGATTTGTTTTGGTGAGGAAGAAAACAAATCATAGCACACACATATATGAAAGAATTTGTTCCCATGACCTCCATTTTACCGAAATAACATGTTACGGAGAGATTTTTGAAAGTTACATACATTACACTATAGTTACAGTGTAATTACATATAAGTTACAGTGTAATTACACTACAATTGTACTGTAATTACATACAAGTTACAGTGTAATTACACTACAATTGTACTGTAATTACATCTGTCAAATTTTTGGGGAAAAATTTGTCGACAAATGTATAGCAAAATTGTCCTAGAATTAGTTGGATTTTTGAAAAAAAAAACTGGCTCCTATCATCTCCGTATATATATCTCAATCTCCACAACTCCTTGTTCTGATTCCAATCCACGGATCCGAGGGGAGAGCATGAAGGATCGATCATCGACAGGGAGGAGGAGGCGATCGCGACCATCGTAGGCTGATCTGGTAGTTCAATTTGTTACTCAGTTTTAGGCCATCTCCCTCTTGGAAATATAAATATTTTTGCACCTCAAGTTGTGTTTAGGATTCTCAAAAAAACTTTTGAGATAGATTTTTGGGTATCTCTTGATGATCCTCAAGTTCGTCATCTTTGTTTTCTTCCTCTTAGTTAGTTACATCAACGACAAATGGCTAAGATTTCAATGTAAAATTCAAAATTTAAACTTCCTTTTTTTTTCAGCCGGCCCAAAGATTCATATTTCTTTCGAAATTTTTAGGGTATAATCCAGTTCGCAGATGCCCAATCAAAACAAGCCAAGTTTCCCATGGCAACAAAGATGACGAACCGGCCGGTACGGGACAGCAGGTAAACGCACGGCCGAGCAGCTGACGATTTATTACAACGAGATGACAGGGACGGCTAAGCTGACGATGACGCGCTAGCCACCAGGCAAAGCAACCGGTTCATCAGCACAAGCAGCAGCAGTGTAGCACTACTCCCTAGCTGCTTCTGCCTCTAGATTAGTCAATTCCAAGCATACGTGTAATTGAATTAATTAAATCTTATTAACTTTTCTGTGTGTGTGTGTGTTTTTTTCTATTATGCAGAAGGGAATCTCCATCGTAACGTATACATGCTGCTGCAAGAGTTGGTCAGCTCCTATATATCGGCGTGTCAGAAGCATCAGCATTTTATTTTCATCCACTAGCTGATTATTAATCAGTAAATTCATGGTACCAGTAGCTCATCATGTTTCACATATTACTAAGCAGACTTTATTCTTCTCTTGGGTATGAACTGTCCCAGCTCAAACTGAAGCTGAACATTAACATCGGAACAAAAGAATGAAGAACATTTCCCTATTCCCTCTCACTACGTCAGGTCAAGGCTCTTGTAACACAATGTGCTACTACATCCACAAAAACGTGTTACTGAGGTAAGCAGTACCATAAAATATAAGTAGAGGATACTCTCTTCATCCCAAAATATAAGCATTTTTAGACTTTGATACGGTCTTCGAGATACTATTTTAACCAATAATATCTATAAAAGTAAGATGTTTTAAATAAAAAAGTTACATATTATGATAATTTGTTCAATTATAAATTTAGTAACATCAATTTTACAAGATTATTTTTTTTATTTTTTACTATTAAGTTAAAAATGTTTGATTTGTCATTATACTAAAAATGCTTATATTTTAATACGGAGAAAGTATCAACAACTTGCTCGAGCCATTGACCAATGATTACTCGCCTATATATCTTTAATTTCTTTGATCCAGGGGGAATTTAACTATTTGCCACTTTCAGATTTGGCAATTATTCAAATGCCCCTCTTAGGTTTGCAGTTAATAATATGCCATTGGAGAGAGAAGCTTTTCTAATTTTTTTACCACTTTTCACACTGTACACCGCCACATGGGCTTGCCAGCATGGAATTGCACGTGAAATAACCATTATACCCCTGCATCCAGAACCCTAAATCAGCCTTAACCTCTCCCTGTCTCTCCCGATTGATTGTTACTGATATATAACAAACAATATTTAGTAATATAGAGCTACAACAGAGACCATACATATATAGGACTACACACATATATATACAAGGATTAATATTTTTAGCATAAATATGCATACATATATCTCAACAAACTGCTTTTGTAATGATGTATGGCCTGCAATGAACCTATGAATTGTATGGCTGATGAATTAAGATATTGGATGGGATGTGATGAATTGAGGCGCTTCTGCTATATGTATCGCTTGTTATTTCGATTTGTGTGCATGTTCAGTTTGCTGAGATATATGTATGCATATTTATGCTGAAAATATTAATCCTTATATATATATATATGTGTAGTCCTATATATGTATGGTCTCTGTTGTAGCTCTATATTACTAAGTATTGTTTGTTATATATCAGTCAAATGAATTATACAATCAATGGGGAGAGACAGGGAGAGGTTAAGGCTGATTTAGGGTTCTGGATGCAGGGGTATAATGGTCATTTCATGTGCAATTCCACGCTGGCAAGCCCATGTGGTGGTGTACAGTGCGAAAAGTGGCAAAAAATTAGAAAAACTTCTCTCTCCAATAGCATATATTAACTGCAAACCTAAGAGGGGCATTTGAACAATTGCCAAATCTAAAAGTGGCAAATAGTTAAATTCCCCTTTGATCCAGAGTATATAGATTATAGATAGGACAACATCCCAGCAAGCAGGGTATATTCGTACTTACCCTAATTTTTTTGTCAACCGTCTAAGAACAGTAGCACGATTAGCTTGCTTGATCTCAAGTTGTACGACTAACATGGGCAACAAAGGCTAATTAAGCCTAGATCGATGGCAGTGTTTCAACTAGCAAGACCGACGCGAATTATTTAGAGGGAAAGAAAAGAAGGATGAAATTTCCCTATTCCTTCCACTTATGTAGATGAAATCAACAGCTTGCTAGCCATTGACCAACGACTACTCCCCTATCCTTTTCTTTGACGACGACTTCTCACTTTCCCAGCAAGCAGGGTTTATATGTACTCGCCCTAATTGTTTTGTCAACCGATGGATGATTAGCTTGATCCCATATTGTAGGCTAACATGGACAACAAGTAGTTAATTAAGCTTAAATCGATGGCAGTACTGTTGCAACTTGCAAGACCGACGCTAGTTATTTAAGGCTATGCCCTGCAGAGGATAAGATTAGCATCGTTTGTATTATTGTATATCGATCTTTGGTGAATTGGGCACTTCATCGTCGACGTTGTTTATCCAAGGCATATATACGGCGTGTCACTGTTTTGTACCGTGAGAACTTTGGCAACAGTTAGAAGGTCGTTGTTTGTTGCTAGGACGCTAGATGCATGTCATGCAATTAAGCGCGGGAGAGAATGAATATGATTTTTTTTTTTAGAAACGGTACAAAACATAGACATTCACAACATGTGTATAATTACCCCTATAAACACACTCTACCCCTGTGACATACACTAACTAAAAAGGATATCCGTAAAGGGCTAAAACTGATTTTCCGGGTTTTTGCATGCCGACACTTAAAATTTAACCATTAGCAACGGGTGGAGAAACCATCTTTCGTCGGTCGGGCTAATTCCACAATAGTCCCGGTTGCAACAAAAACCGGGACTAAAGATGATTTTTAGTCCCGGTTAAAAAGGGTAACGGGCATATTTGATCTTTAGTCCTAACCGGGACTAAAGATCGTAACTTTAGTCCCGGTTGGTGTTACCAACCGGGACTAAAGATCCCGGCGATCTTTAGCCCCGGTTCATAACACCAACCAGGACTAAAGTCCCACCCCTATATATATATATGTCTTCTTCCTCCTCCAGCCCGAGCAAGCTTCAAAATTTCTTCAAAAAAGAGGGGAGGTCATGCTAAAATTTCTAGTGAATTTATTTTGGTGATTATATACGAATCGGAGGTGCCTAAAAGGTTAGCAACTTCATCCTCCAATGTTTTTTTTTTCATATTACATTTGGAGCTATGTTTTGCACACTTTTTTGTCTCCAAAATTTTGTTGTTAGTTGATGAGAGAGAAAATTTGTGTGGGGAAGAAAGAATATATAGAAATTTAGTTTATTTGCTAAAGAAGGTTTTATAAAATAGTTGAGAAGGAAAATATAGTGAAAGTTAATCTTGAATAATAGAAAACAAACTAAAATGAAAAATTAAAATAAGTACAACACATTAATATTAGTTTAAAACTTTATAAATAGTAAATATATAATTATTTGGTGTAATATTTCATAATTTTTGTATGAATAATGATATGTCATTATTGTGTGACTGTTGAAAGAGTTTGTAATAATTATTGTATGACTGTCATTATTGTACGAATAATTATTTGTGTACGATTTTTATCATGTCATGTAGATGGATCGGCAATGGATGTATGCTGACCGGCGGTCCAAAGAGTTTATTGATGGCGTGCATTATTTTTTGAGAGTGGCCGAAGCTAACAGGCAAAAGGGTTTTATTTGTTGTCCATGCAATAAGTGTAAGAATCAGAAGGAGTATTCTGCATCCAGGACTATTCATTTCCACTTGTTTGAGTCGGGGTTCATGCCAAGCTATAATTGTTGGACATCCCACAGAGAGCAAGGTGTTGAAATGGAAGAAGATGAAGTGGAAGACGACAATATTCCGGACTTTGCTCAGTACGCTGGATTTGAAGGAAATCAAACGGGCGAGGAGGAAAGGGATGCTGATGGTAACAACGTTGCAGATGATGTTGGTCAGATGTTGCAGGACGCCAAGGAGGATTGCGAAAGTGAAAAGGGGGCCCATAAATTGGACAAGATGTTAGAGGACCACAGAACATCGATGTACCCAGGTTGAGAGCAGGGGCAGAAAAAGTTAGATACTACTCTGGAGTTCTTGCAATGGAAGGCAAAAAATGGTGTTAGTGACAAGGTATTTGGCGATTTATTGAAACTCGTCAAGAACATTCTTCCGGAGGGAAACAAATTGCCCGAGACAACGTACGAGGCTAAGAAGATAGTCTGCCCTCTAGGACTGGAAGTTCAGAAGATTCACGCATGTCCGAATGATTGTATCCTATATCGCGGTGAGGAGTACGAGAACCTAGAAGCATGCTCTATTTGCAAAGCACTACGATACAAGATTAGACGAGATGATCCAGGAGAAGTTGATGGGCAGCTAACGAAGAAGAGAATTCCTGCTAAGGTGATGTGGTATTTCCCTATAATACCACGGCTAAGGCGTTTGTTCAGGAACAAGGGGAATGCTAGAATGATGCGATGGCACGCTGAAGAGCGTCAACAGGACGGGATGCTGAGACACCCCGCCGATGGTTCGCAGTGGCGAAACATCGACAGAAAATTTAAAGACTTTGGAAAGGACGCACGAAACATACGGTTTGGTTTAAGTACGGATGGCATGAATCCTTTTGGAGAGATGAGCAGCGGCCATAGCACTTGGCCCGTTACGATGTGTATCTACAACCTCCCCCCGTGGTTATGCATGAAGAGGAAGTACATAATGATGCCGATTATAATTCAAGGCCCCAAGCAACCTGGTAACGACATTGATGTGTACCTAAGACCACTGGTCGAAGATCTTAAACTGTTGTGGAAGAAGGAAGGTGTCCCCGTGTGGGATGAGGACAAACAGGAGGAGTTTAACCTATGAGCGCTGCTGTTCGTAACCATCAACGATTGGCCTGCACGTAGCAACCTATCCGGGCAGTCCAACAAGGGATACAAGGCTTGCACTCACTGTATGGATGAAACAGAAAGTACGTATCTTAAGCACTGTAGGAAGGTTGTGTACATGGGTCACCGTCGATTCCTTGTAGCAAACCACCCGGTACGAAAGAAAGGCAAGCACTTTGAACATAACACGGACCACCGTACGAAGCCTAATCATCGCAGCGGGAAAACAGTGTTTGCTATGGTTAAAGATCTTAAAGTAATGTTTGGAAAGGGGCCTGGCAGCCAGCCTATAGAGAGCGAAGATGGTCACGCGGCGATGTGGAAAAAGAACTCTATATTTTGGGAGTTACCCTATTGGGAATTCTTGGACATCTGCCACGCAATCGACGTGATGCACCTCACTAAGAATCTTTGCGTAAACCTTCTTGGCTTCCTAGGTGTATATGGAATGTCGAAAGATACACTGGAAGCACGTAATGATCTGAAGCATATGGAACAACGCGGTGACCTTCACCCGGAACCAAAGGAGAAAGGAAGCCATTACTTGAGTCCAGCCAGCTACACCCTTAGCAAGGCAGAGAAGGAAAGTATGTTTGAATGCTTGGAGAGCATCAAGGTACCGTCTGGATAGTCCACGAATATAAAGCGAATAATAAGCACGAAGGAGAAGAAGTTCACAAATCTAAAGTCTCATGACTGTCACGTGTTGATGACACAGCTGCTACCAGTTGTAACAAGGGGTATCCTCCCAGACAATGTCCGGGCAACAATAACAAAGCTATGTGCTTTCATGAACGCAATTTCACAGAAGGTCATCGATCTTGATAGATTAGAAGCCCTGCAGAATGATGTGGTGCAATGTCTTGTCAGCTTTGAGTTGATGTTTCCACCTTCATTTTTCAATATAATGACGCATCTGCTTTGTCACCTTGTCAAAGAGATCGGTATTCTCGGTCCTGTGTACCTACACAATATGTTTCCTTTCGAGAGGTACATGGGCGTTCTGAAGAAGTATGTTCGTAACCGTGCTCGTCCAGAGGCAAGCATCGCCAAGGGGTATGGAACAGAGGAGGTCATTGAATTCTGCGTAGAATTTATCGAAGACCTTCGCCCAATCGGGGTACCTGAATCACGCCATGAAGGGAGACTACGGGGAAAGGGGACTCTCGGAAGGAAAGCAATAATGACGGTAGACAACAATTTATTCCGTAAAGCCCATTTCACGGTTCTGCAACAGTCTTCATTGGTGGCTCCCTACATCGAGGAGCACTTGGCTCTAGTTCGCGCCAGAAACATCGGTAAGTCCGATGCATGGATTACAAGGCATCACATTGGTACTTTCTCCACGTGGCTGCGACAACATCTCATGGGTAACGAGATATTAACCAACAACTGGCCTTCCTGGCGAGGGGACCATCTGGCTCGATCGCGACATTCCAGGGATATGAAATCAATGGGTACACATTCTACACGAGGGCCCAAGACATGAAGAGCACGAACCAGAACAGTGTTATTCGTATCGATGCCATGGGACACGATGGTACAACTAGCATGTATTACGGTGCCATCGAGGACATATGGGAACTTGACTATGGACCTCTCAAGGTCCCTCTGTTCCGGTGCTAATGGGTTAGGTTGACTGGTGGAGGCGTAATGATTGATGACAGTGGGATGACAACGGTTGACCTTAACAAGGTTGGATACTCGAACGAACCTTTTGTCCTTGCCAATGATGTAACCCAAGTTTTTTACGTCAAGGACATGTCTAGCAAAGGAAAAAAGGGCAAAGGGCCTGACGAGCCGAAGCGCCACGTGGTTCTCCCAGGAAAAAGAAAAATCGTCGGAGTAGAGGACAAGACTGACGAGGATTACGATCAGTTTGATGGGCAACCCCTTTCACGGTGATGATTGACCCTAGCATCCTCCTATCAAATGAAGACACCCCTTATTCACGTAGCGATCATAAGGAAGGAACAATAGTGAGGAGAAAGTACGTGCGGTCAACCGTCACCGCCGATGTATTGCCGTAATTGTTCTGTACACGATGTAAACTATGTTGGATGTACTGAATATCCATACAAATCAATTGTTGTATGGCATATGTTAATTATGTACGATTATTAGAATTTTTATCAAATTGAAATCATCCATATGCTAGTTATATATGATTATTAGATTTTTTATTAATTATGTATGATTATTAGAATTTTAATCAAATTGAAATCATCCATATGCTAGTTATAAATGATTATTAGAATTTTTAAAGATTTTAAATCATGCACGTGGTATGTACATATGTTAATTAGAATTTTCAACAATTTAATATCATGATATGCTAGTTATATATGATTATTAGATTTTTTATTAAAATCATGCATGTGGTATTTACATATGTTAATTAGAATTTTTAACAATTTAATATCATGCATATGCTAATTATATATGATTATTAGAATTTTTAGCAATTTTAAATCATTCATGTGCTTATTATATATTATCCACGTATTCTACTACATACAACAATAATTTTTCGAAGGTTTTGTCATTAATTGTTCGACTTTAAATAATTGTAATGCATTATTTACTATTTTAGAAACACATATGCAATGAAATTCAAGACACAGCTGCTATTATCTTTAGTCCCAGTTCCTAACCCTAACCGGGTTTAAAAAAAATTTGGAAATAGCGGGAAAAGATCTTTACTCCCGGTTGGTGATAACAACCGGGAGTAAAAATATCTTTACTCCCAGTTCGTACGAACAACCGGGACTAAAGATCTTTTTTTAGTCCCGGTTGTTGTTACGAACCGAGAGTAAATATATTTTTACTCCCGGTTGTTCTTACCAACCGGGACTAAAGATCCGGGGGTATATATATTCTCGGTGCGCCCTCGTCTTCTCCACCAACACTTAGACGTTTTTCGATCTCGGCTTCTCCTTCGCCGCCACCGTGCCTAGGGCAACCCCGCGCCGACACCGCCGTCGTCTCTCGCCGTCGCTTGGTGGTCCTCGCCGCCTCCGCCGCAGACGCCGCCGCTGCATCTCTTAGGTAAGAGCCGCCGCTGCCTCTCTCTCTCTCGATCTCGATCTCGATATCTCCCTCTCTCCACGGCCAACGACCGACTTCGACGCGGCCGCCGTCGACGACGACGCCGTCGCCACTGCCACTCCGCCGCCCCCGCCTCGAGCTCGCCACGCCGCCGCGCCCCCACGCCACTGCCACGCGCGCCCAACATTGCCGAACGTGAACGAACGTGATTGAAACGTGACCGAACGCGAACGAACGTGAACGATACGTGGACGACCTTTGAACTAACACTGAACGAACGTGAACGAAACGTTAACGAACGCGAACAAATGTAACGAAACGTTAACGAACGCGAACGAACGTGCATGAAACGTTAACGAACGCGAACGAACGTGAACAAAACGTTAACGAACGCGAACGAGCGTGAACGAAATGCTTACGAACGTGAATGAAACGCTTACGAATGCGAACGAGCGTGAACGAAACGATTACGAAACACGAACGAACGCGCACGAAACGCTTACGAATGTGAATGCACTTGTACTAAAAGTGTGAGAACGAACGCGTTTATACTAATACATTTTACTGGTAATACATATATGATTATATATGTAATTTGGCCCGTTTAGACTAATACATTTTCCTGGTAATGTTGCAGAGATGACGTCGTCGGCGTCCCTCAAGCCGAAGTTTTAGCTAGCCATTGAAGGAATTCGCGCAGGCAAGTGATGTAAAGAAGTGATTGTTAGATATTTAATATAAGATTGTTAGACTTAGCATATATGATTATTACAATTTTAATATAAGATTGTTAGCGATTTAATATAAGTTTGTTAGACTTAGCATATATGATTGTTAGAGATTTAATATAAGATTGTTAGACTTAGCATATATATATATGATTATTACAATTTTAATATAAGATTAGTAGCGATTTAATATGAGATTAGTAGAGATTTAATATAAGATTAGTAGCGATTTAATATAAGATTGTTAGACTTAGCATATATATATGATTATGACAATTTTAATATAAGATTAGTAGCGATTTAATATGAGATTAGTAGAGATTTAATATAAGATTAGTAGCGATTTAATATAAGATTGTTATACTTAGCATATATATATGATTATTATAATTTTAATATGAGATTAGTAGCAATTTAATATAAGATTGTTAGACTTAGCATATATATATATATGATTATTACAATTTTAATATGAGATTAGTAGCCATTTAATATAAGATTATTAGAAATTTAATATAAGATTAGCAGAGTTTTAATATTACGGTTAGCAAATACATCCTATATACCTAACAAATATTTTTTGTATGCACAGATGGCTGATCGCGATGAGGAACAGATACTATACGATACAATCGCAGAGGGAAGCAGCCAGTACTGGAATGAAGAAGAGGGGAACGAGGATCCAAACCAGTACTTGAACGAGGAGGGGAACATGGAGAGGGATGCGGAGGGGAACGATGAGGAGGAGGCTAGTGGAAGTCATCCCTCCACTGGACAGAAGAGGGCACGCGGACAACGAGGTGCCGCGAAGAAGATAGAGGGTCGGCACATCATAACTGAGGTGGACGAAGACGGCCGACCTAGTGCCCCGGCAGAAGCAGCCAAGAATTTTGTACGTCACAGCGGTTGGGTTGTGAGGGACAACGTGCCTGTCAGCACGGTGTACTGGCACAGAACAAGGGCACGCGGGGATAATGACAGCTTTGTCCCGGACTCAGAGAAAGAGATGCTGTGGACCACAATGCTCGAGACATTCACGCTACCCGCGGGTACGGAGAACATAGTGAAACAGTGGACTCTGAAGAAAATGGCAGAACAGTTCCAGAGCTTCAAGGAAGATCTCTACAAGAAATACATCCTGAAGGGACTAACACCGAACTTCGACGTATTCCCAAAGCTAAGGGATCATTGGGACGAGTTTGTTGCTTACAAGACAGGGCAACAAGGGCAAGCGATGATGGCCAGAAACAAAGACAATGCCGCCAAGAAGAAGTACCATCACCACTTGGGGTCAGGCGGATATAGCGTCGCAATGCTGAAGTGGGAGGAGATGGAGGCAAGTTTGATTGAGAGGGGTATCAAACCGGCCACCGCTAAATGGCCGGATCGATCGAAGTTCTGGTACTATGCACACAGTGGAACGCTTAACCCAGTTGATGGCTCCCTTGTCTTCGGCGATCAGATACGCGAGGCTGCCAGTCGACTAACGGACGCAGTGGTAGCCTCTTCTCAGGGCACATTCCAACCCGACAGAGAGAAGGATGAGCTGTCACTCGCCCTACAGAGTCCCGAGCATCCAGGACGAACACGAGGGAAAGGCGTGATTCCCTGGAAGATTGGATTTAAGGAGGACATCCACACGTACAGGAGTCGGATGAGGAGCAAGAGAGATACCGAGGCAAAGATTGCAGATCTTGAGTACAGGGTATCGAGCTATGAGCTCAGCATGCAAGAGGAGGTGGCAAGGAAGGTGGATGAACATATGGCCGCACATCGGTCCTAGGATCCCCAGCTGTACATTCATCCTGCAATGGTTAGCCCATCAGGCAATCGTAGCAGCTGCGCCTCAATGGGGCAGGTCGGATCACAGAGCATGGACGCCATGCAAACCCAGGATGAAACCACCTGCCCCGTTGATGAGATCACGCAGCGGACACCATGTGAGCTGCATATTCCCTTCAAGAACTTATCAATCAAGGTATGCTCGTAGTTTGATGATTTTTGACTTGTACATTCCGCAAGTTGCTGCTTAGGTTGATTACTAATAGATAACCTCTCATCACATGAAGGTGGCGTCGGGAATGGCCATCCCAACGGACCCTTCCGGGACTTACCACTGCAGGTCGATTCCAGCAGGATACTCGAGGGTCGAAGTTGAGCTGGTGGAAGCCGCGTACGAGGACCTTGAGTTGGACTACCCAGGAGTAGACGGTGAGACGCATCTATGAGACACAAGCCACGCCATCATACTATGGCACAAGCGGTACATCATTCTTCCTGAGCGACAAGCGGCATCTCGTGCACCATCTCCTCCGGCTCCGCCATCTCCTCCTGCATCATCTCCTCCGGTTCCTCCGCCACGTCCTCCTGCACCATCTCCTCCGGCTCCTCCGCCACCTCCTGCTGCACCATCTCCTCCGGCTCCTCCGCCTCCTCCGCCTCCACCATGTCCGCCTGCACCTCCCAAGACAAGGTCTCGCCAAGCTCCACCGCCTGCCCGCACAAGGGAAACGAAGAAGGCGAAAGTTGATGCCACCAAAAACAAGGAGCCACCGTACGATTGCAGTCAAGAGGAGCTTGATGCTTATGTGGCAGGAGAGGTGAAGAGGCAACTCAAGCCTCGGAGTCCTGAAAAGAAGATACCTATTGACCCGAGCATGAAGAACTTCTTCAAGGGAATGTCCACAACAAACAAGGAGGCGTTACTGATATCGGACTATGACCGAACACTTCAGAGAGCCTATCACAAGAAGTCCAAACCAGTCCCTCAGCTTGGAGAACAACCAAACCAAGAGGTCGAGCCGTTGGTAACCGGCGACGATTTTGGCATAACGGAATTCATTTCAGACACCGGTCTAACCGTAGATCAGTTGGTTGGAGGCGCACCAATCCCGAAGGCAGAAGTGGCATACAAGTTTGAACTCGGTAAACCGCTTGTCAAACCTGAACAGCTGCAGTCCCTACCGACACAGATGTACAAATTCCATGAACGGTACATGGAAATAAGCGGCAAGGGTAGAGAGATGTTCGGAGCGAGGATCAGAAACCCCGACTTCTTGCAAGGAGAAGATGTTCTCTGGATCCATTTCAAGGATCTCTTCGATCTGTACCAGCTGGACGCCCTCGACGTCTCTTTTCTGAGCGCATGGTTTTTGTGAGTATCTTTGAGTTCGATTTGTTTCGTTCAATAATTAGCTCCTGGCATATATGTAAGCAATAATACTTTCCTTTCGTCGTTGTAGAATGGAGATTCAAAGGGCCCGACGGCGGAGGGTCTACGATACTGGGTTCATCGATCCTCGGAAAATCAACACCAAAATGATCGACAAGTACGAGAAAGACACAGAGGACAATCTCGTCCATCTCCTAACGCAGCAGCATTTCAAGACGTATATACTACTGCCGTACAACACAGAGTGAGTTTTTATTGTCGTTCGAACAAATTTCGTTCCCATACATATAGCATGTACATTTTCGATCATATATATCTCATCTCACGCATATTCCAGATTCCACTGGGTCCTGTTATTCTTCGACTTGGACGTATGCAGAGTCACTGTGTATGACTCAATGAATAAAGAGGAGAAGATTTTTGACAAGGTCTTCAAACTAATAGACAGGTAATATAATGCCATCTATTCCAAAGTCGCGGGGAATCTATTGCTATTTTATTGATCTCAGGTAATAATTAATTAATCATAGCTTGCAACTGCATATGTAGGGCTTAGGATCGGTTCCGTCAATTGGTCCGCGGGACTTGGAAAGAAAAACTTGGATGGAGGTTTCATTTTCCAGTGAGTACATGCATGATCCAAAATTATATTAAATTGAATCTCTAATTACAGTTAATATAAAGAGTATATTAAATCTCTCATCGTTTCTCATGTAGTGTGCAAAGCAGGACCAGGGAACTAACTTATGCGGCTACTATGTATACGAGTATGCCCACTGCCTATCAAACCAAATATGCACAACACGAGAGCTCGATGTACGTATACATAAATCATTCAAAATTTCATTGCGTATCGATTTGTTAAGTTGTTTATTAATTTCATATATTGATACGTCATTATTTTTTGAACGATAGTGTATTCACATGAGGGATAATATCCCACACAAGGATTTTATCATGGCTGTTCAAGAACAACTGATGGGATTCATCAACGAAGAAGTCCTTAATCTCGACGGTGAATTCTACTACGACGTATCGACAATTCATAACGTCGGTCCTTCCTCTTTTGACATAACGCGGCGTCGAAGTCGTAGCTATAGCTACCGAGTAAATGAATTGTACTATATATATGCATGTATATATATATATATTTATATATGTACACATTTACTTTTGTGTTAATATATATTTTGGTAACATATATATATGCACATAAAATGTTAAGTGCTTTAAATTATACATATGTGTGTGTAATATATGATTTATACATATACACATATGCATATATATATATATATATATATATATATATATAATCAACCATGCAGCAAATAGGGCCATGCAAATAAAAAAAAAATGGTGCACCGATCTTTAGTCCCGGTTATTTCACCCGGGTCTTTAGTCCCGAATTCGTAGTCCCGGTTGGACAACCGGGACTAAAGGGGGGTTACCAACTGGGACTACAAACGGTTTCTCTACCAGTGCGCAGATTTTAAGTCGTAAGATTAAGTGATTAACCTTGAGTAAGAATGACACGGTTAGAGCATGTTCAATAAGGGTAGAAAGTTGGCGATAAGCAAAGCCGCGTAGATTGTGATGATGACTTGGCGGCGAGTGCTGAACGAGCCAGCGACTAAGAGCAAGTTTAATAGTATAGCTAACTACTAGCTACAAATCATCTATATCTAATCTAATAATTGATGTTAACTATAAAAATATACTACACTGTTAATACCCGGTCCTACCTATCATACACATGTAACGTCTTGGAGTTCATGTTACAGCTGACTACAAATCTACAACCCGCATTCTTCTTTCTCTTCTCTTTTCTTCTCAATATATGGCTATAGCTGACTTATAGCCTGCTATTGTACCTCTTCTAAGAGCAAGTTTAATAGTATAGCCAATTATTAGCTCCAAATCATTTATAGCAAATGTAATAGCTAATTCATGCAATAGTTGCTTACTATATTATTAATACCTGGTCCCATCTATCACACACACATTACGTCTTGGAGTCCGTGCTGCAGCTGGCTACAGATCTGTAGCCCGCTGCTCTTCTCTATATTCCTTTATCTCTTCAAAATATGTTTATAAGGCCATTCTCAACCCAAAACACTAGACATGGTTTCCATAAACTCCACATCATCAAGAAACTAGTACTAGACACTACTCTTCCAATGCAAACACTACTATTCCATACTTAAATTTAATGCTCCTTATCACATATGATGTCTTGAATGTTGTGTAGATAGAAGATATGGTTTCCTTCTATTTCCTCATTTATTCTCTTGCCACATCATTTTTTATCCTAAGTGGCACCTTATTTAATGATATGGATACCATCCTAATTATTAGGTTGAGAATGACCTAACTAGCTTATAGCCTGCTATTGTACATGCTCTAATAAACAGACGCCCGCCGATACGCGCGCTCCAAGGAAAAATTGCTTCTGTTTTTGCGGGTGAGAGGAGATGCTGGCGCAGGCGCACAACCATAAAGAATTAAATATCATTTGCTACAGTAAAAAGAGATCAAATACAGAGATGGCCTATCGTATATATTAGTTTTTTTTGTTGGCTACAGATGATATGGAATAAATTGCAACTAGTATCGGGCGATATTATTAAACTTGCTCTTACTTTTACAACACCACCGATTTAAGTCTGTGCAAATTTTATCAATAAGAAAATGGAGTAGAGGCTAAACTTGTACTCCCTCCGTCCCATAAAAATCAATCTAGTACTGGATATGACATATTCTAGTACTATAAATTTAGAAATAGCTTTTTCCGATTCATTATATTAAAATGTATCACATCATATCTTAGATTCGTTTTTTCTGATGGAGGGAGTTTATAACAGACGTACTAACAGTCATTTGTTTAGAAGCCTTAGAGAACGGGAGCAGTCGTCGGTACTCCCTTCATCCCATAAAAAAACGAATCTAGGATCGGATATGATACATCCTACTACTACGAATCGATTTTGCTATACATTTGTCGATAAATTTTTCCCCAAAAATTTGACAGATGTAATTACAGTACAATTGTAGTGTAATTACACTGTAACTATAGTGTAACTTGTATGTAACTTTCAAAAATCTCTCCGTAACATGTTATTTCGGTAAAATGAAGGTCGTGGGAACAAATTCTTTCATATATGTGTGTGCTATGATTTGTTTTCTTCCTCACCAAAACAAATCGTGTAATAGATCTAATGATTCAAAATTATGTGACACTTACATATAAGTTACACTGTAGTTACATGCAAGTTACAGTGTAATTACATATAAGTTACAGTGTAATTACACTACGATTGTATTATAACATGCAAGTTACAGTGTAATTACATATAAGTTACAGTGTAATTACACTACGATTGTATTATAATTACATCTGTTAAATTTTTAGGAAAAAATTTATCGACAAATGTATAGGTAGTCCCATTCTAGGATTGGAAGTAGTATAGGATAGTTGTTAGGTACTCCTATGTTCTAATCAATGCTAAAACTCGACGGTGCGCGTCCTTTGGAACCATTGGTTTATGAGATGCTAAGATTCATCGCTAGCTGTCGGATTGTATCTGGTTCTTCCTCTATAATGCCGAGGGATTTAAGCCAGAGTGGATAGATTTAATTTCTATAGCAAAAGCTATAGCAAATTAATGTTGTAATATTGTTGTGCGCACTATATATATGTATTTTTAGATAAGGGCGCACTATATATACTGCCAAAAAAAACTAGTAACTTAGTTTAATTAAACATACGTTGTTGTAGTAGTTGATCTAGATCATCCAGGGATCTAAAGGTGATCGAATGATAGTAATTTCTAGTCCTATTGGCTGCCTAATATAATGGAGATGAGTAGAGAATGTGGGTGCTTTTGGAACTTCGGAGGAGAAAGGAAGATTATCTCCCCAAGAGCACGCGCATATATATTACTCCAATTTGTTACGTACTCTCCTTTTAGGTGATTTTAGTTGATGCTCGGTGCTAGTACTCCGTACTGGTTGGCATGCTTATAATTGGGGCAAGTTCATGGCGCCTGCAATGCAACCTATGCGCAACGAAAATTGCATCCTGCCAAACCAAGCTGTGAAGAACCAACTACCGTGCTTCATCAATATTCTGCTAATTAACTAGCGGAAAAAAGTACGTATAAACCGAAAAATAATTGGGAACACCACAGAACTCCAGCTGGAAATTAAACACGATTAGAGGGAAATATAAACTATTAAAACCGTGTTTTTTTTCTCTCTTTTATTATTCACCAACATTGTTCCTTTGTTGGTTTCTCTTGGTGGCAAGTGATCCGATTGATGTATTTGTGCTACACATCACCAATTTCTTTTGGATTTTTTGACTATCTATTTGTGCGTTATTTTACAAGTCCTGATTGAAGGACATTTTCTTCCTTATAAAGCTTGTGCGGATGCAACGAAAATAATTTAGGATAAAAAATTACACTTTTGTGCTCTAAAAGCAAGACTGGGTGATGAGAACATAGAAAAAACATTAAATTAATTTAAAGTAAAGTTGTAAAATTCAAAATAAGTCACAACTCATCTAGTTCAACCCGGCAGCTTTTAGAATAGGATGGTTTTCATAGTGTTGATAGATGATGGATGAAACTAAGTCTATGGCAATTATTCGATGTAAACAAATAAATTGAATATTAAAAAGTTAAAAGTTAATTTAAAAATATTTTCTAAGAAATGCTGGGTGAAACATTTTTTTTTAAAAAAAATATATCGTTAAAAGTTCATTATGTTTTTTCTATGGTGCGTTCTTCTTAGCTAATGAATTATGGATTATCGCAGTTACACTTTCTAAAGTTGACTTTAATGTGCGAAAGGGCCTGTAACCTAGTGGTTACAGAGTCTCCCTAGCATCTTAGGGACGTACCACTCGACAGCGGGGCGCATGTGGTGACTTCGTCAATTTTAAGGATTTGTCGGTCCAGTCTTTGAAGATGCTCATAAGGGTAGGGTTTGCGTGTATGCGTTCTACTGCGTAATTTAAAAAAAAGGACTTTAATGTCTTCATGGAAGAAAAACAAATGAAAATCAATTGCTTAACGTAGAACGGGAATAAACTCGATGGCGTGAAACGGGAGAAGCACAAAACTCCCCCCACACAGCGGTTCAGATGGAGTAAACGAAGGATGAACCAGTGCAAATAAGATGCCAAAGCGATTTAGATAGTGATTTTGGATGACGTGGCGCCACGTGGCACTTAAAATTAGAAAAAATCATAAGCCTCACATGTAAGCGACAGTTTAGTTAAAAATAAAAAAAATTACAAGTGGGACCCATATCTTCTCCTCCTCCTTCTCACCCATATCTTCTCCTCCTCCTTCTCACCCAACCTCCCCATCTCCTACTCGTCCCCCCGATACAGCGACCTGGCGTGAGATCTTTGCTGTGGCGGGGATAGCTCCCCAAACCTCTCCGCTATCGTGTCAGCTCGCCTAAGGGCGAGGGGCCTATTCCCATGGCGATGGTGGGAACGAAGGAATCCGGCGCCTTCGGTGGGATCTGGACGGCTGATGGCTACCGGCGGCGTCGACCTCAACGCTCGCGGCTCTGCGGTCACCCGTCGACGCGTGGTGGCAGAAGAGCAGCATTGCTGCTGCTATCGGGCACGTCGGGGTGGCTTGGCTCGGCCTCCGACCCTACGGGCTCCTTCCGTGTTGGTGGTTTCCAGCCGAGTTCGCCTATAGAAGGATCATCGGATTGGCTCTTGCTTGACGTCGATCTTCGGGAACCTGCATGAGCTGATTCTGTCGCACATCGCACTGGAGGTGCTCAAGGGGAAGTATGGTCCCGAGGTCGACATCTGGAGCATCAGCGTGCCCGCTATTCTGGGCCGAGTCGGAGAACACCATCTTCACTGCCATCCTTCGCAAGCTGCGGCCATTCACTGGAGATGGAGAGAAGGGTGGGATCCATTGCCATATGGGTTCCACTATATTTTTAATCTTTTATCTTAGTGACATGTGGCTCCCATATTTTTGTTTAAACTTTTAATTTTTATATTTTGCTTTCAGTGCCACGTCAGCGCCACGTAAGATGAGGACCAAGTCAAACCAACCACATAAGCATCACGTCAGTCGGAACCACCATCCAAACCACCTTAGGACCTTATTTGCACCGATTTTGATACTTGAGGAATCCGTCGTATCTGGTATTTCGGTTCAAGGACGAAACCGAACTTGTTGCTAAGTTAAGGGACCTAAAATGAACTTATTCGTCTACCTTTCTCTCCCTGGTCCAACCACAAAGCGGATCGTCCTCGTTCGTCCGGACTGGCATGTGGCCAAGCCCAAATTCACAAATAACACACACGCGTCATCATCGATTTTTTTTATTTTTTATTTATTTTTAAAAAATTTAAAAAATAAATTACGGTTTCAAAGTTTTACAAAATATACTCCTCCCGTCCTATCTTAAGACGGAACATATAAATCAGACTACAGTAGGACAATCTAGACATCTATCTAATGTGGCACCTCGCGGGTGGAGCGTGTTGTGAAAATTTTGCAAGTACCCCCTCCCGACGATAAATCATCCTCCTTTAGGGCAATTTATAGCCATAAGGGGACCGCCTACGAAATTGGCACGTCGCAAAGTTTGCTGATGCATGGGAGCACCCATGGCAATTTTGTAGGCTGCTATATCCTGACAATAAATTGTCTGTCCATAAAATTGTCACGATGCATCTCCCGCAGGGTGTTATGTCATATAGATTATCTTAGCGTAGGGCGATTTATATGCTTGGCCCTATGGTAGGACGAGAAGAGTATATTAAAACTTTGAAATTAGAATTTATTTTGTAAATCTTTGAGAAAAATAAATATAAAATAAAAAAGGGTGTATCTAGAAAACTGTCGCAAGTTTGTATAATTGGAGTGCAACCACATTGTAATTGTATTGAAACTACAGTGTAACTACGTTGTAACCACAGTATAATTTATTAAAACTTGCATTTAACAATACTTTAATTAAATAGCACTGGGATTTTATGCGTAATACATGTGGAAAATTTTCCTCTTTCAAATCTTAAGGCGATCGGATGCTCACAGATATAAAAGTTTTGGGAAAAAAAAAACTTGCGACAGTTTCTAGCAAATCCGTAAAAAAAAAAGAAAAAACGGTCGTCATCATCTCCACGCGCGCGGCGAGACGGCCGAGACCTCACCTACCCCAGCCGCTCCTGCCGCCGCGCCAGCGCGAGCACTCTCCAATCCGAATCCGATAAGCCAAGCAAGCGCAGACGCCGACGCAGGAGCTCCCCCACCGCCATGGCTTGCAGGCCGGCCGTGTGCTCCCCCTCCGCCCTCGCGCCGCCGCGCCACCGCCTCCTCTCCCTCGGCTGCGCGCGCACCGCCGCCCCCTCGGGCGGACTCCCGCTCCGCCTCCGCCTCCGCCTCCGCCTCCGCTCCAGCCCCGCGCCCCGCGGCCACGGCGCCGACCTCGTCGTCCGCGCGGCGGCCGCAGAGGCAAGCCCTCTCTTCCCCCACCACCACCCGCGGCTCACCGACCCTTGGCCTGGCCGGCGTGCTGAGCTTCATCAGTAATCGAATTTTGTCTGTCTGTCTGCTGCAGGGGGCCGTGGAGCTGCAGGCCAAGGTGACCAGCAAATGCTTCTTCGACGTCGAGGTCGGTGGGGAGCCCTCGGGGAGGATCGTCATCGGGCTCTTCGGGGATGTCGTCCCCAAGACGGTGGACAACTTCCGCGCCCTGTGCACTGGTCGGCTCGGCCCCCCCTCGTTGATAATCTGATCTCCATTTCGCCATCAAAATTGCCAGATTGGTAACGCTTATTTTCTGTTTTACTTGATTTTGCAGGTAATAAGGGCTACGGTTACAAGGGTTGCTCCTTCCACCGAATCATCAAGGACTTCATGATTCAGGGCGGGGACTTCCAGAACAACAATGTGAGAGTTGCACATCCAAATGCAGATGCTGTAATGGCTATTGTACTAGTTTCTGCTGCTGAATTGAGGACTTATCTGTCCCATTTCATTCAACCACTGCACTGTGTGTGCAAATTAATTTGGGGGGTGAACAATATGACTGGTCCTGAATTGAGCTAGTTATCTTCATTTAGCATTGCTGCATGCCTGCATTGGTCCATCCCCTTGCACTACTGCATTACTGCTGCACGGTATGTGCAAATTAATTTGAGAGTAGGATGCAGTGTGCACAAATAATGTTCAGATTCAGATTGGAATAAGGGGCAGGAAAGGATACCATAAATGACAAGCAAATTGTACTCAGCTTTGGAGTTAAGATGGGCGCATAGGCAGAGATAGCTGTTAGATATTGGTGTAGATTTAGATGTATATTTGTATATTGGAAAAAGGACCTAATAGCCCCATAGCTCATTTCCCTACTGCTGATATATTCTTTCTTGCGTTGCAATCTTATTTACAGTGTTTATGAACACTTCTTCTTGCTCTATTTTGCATGCTAAAGGGTTGCCGTTTCTTATTGCTGATGTACTAATCGTTGGTAACACAGGGTACTGGTGGTAGGAGTATCTATGGTGAATGCTTCGACGATGAAAATTTTACATGTAAGTAATTCAATCCTAGCTTGTCATGCTTGCTGTGATGAGCTTGGGGTGTTCTTTCCCCCCTAGCAGTTGACTGCAAGTGCTTTAGTCAGTCACAACAACCCTGTTGTCGTTATGTACTCGAACCTTTCTCCCATATCTTAATAAAATCAGCTGGCGTCCTTCTACCAGCCCAGCGAAAAAAATACAAGCATTCGAATTTAGTACCTTGCGTTATTGTAACTATCCAGAACATACCAATCAATTGAAGCAATGATAACTATAAAGGTGCTAAGCTTTAGGTAAATTTCCTCATGTTGTCACTGGATTTTGCAATCATGATGACATGAAGAAAAATACTTCGGTTAATTTCGAGCATGCATGATCCTCAAGTATATTGTTTACACGGAGTCATGGATAGTAAAAGGTGTTCCGTGGAACAAAATAATGGCACATCTGATTCTAAACTCTGAAGTGTCATAATTTGTCAAGTATGGGATTTCTAGATTCCAATTTACAATGAAGCCCTTCTTTATCTTATACATATCATAATCCATCTTTTGTATCCTTTTTCAGTAAAGCACACAGGTCCTGGTGTACTAAGCATGGCAAATGCTGGCCCTGATACAAATGGAAGCCAATTTTTCATTTGTACTGTGAAGGTAAGAAACTCCTAAAATTGACGATTTTTCATTCACTATTTTACTACTGGACAGGGCATCCTAAAGTTGTAACACTGACATTATATTTTCGTTCTCACGCACATATAAAATGACAGTAATTCTAAGTTTATTTTGCCCTATAATATGAATGAATATTTATAGAGAGAGATTTATGGGCTAGTTCATGCTGGTAGTGTTGAGATCATAGGATTGATCGAAGGATCACCGTAAGATCTGGACCATTAATGGTTTGGCAAGAGCGTATGATCGTGAAATACTACAGTATGAGTCGTGATATGGGTTCAATCACTTCAAAGAACTAAATCGGGTGTTGAACCGGTATAAGTCCTTAAAGCAATGATGGATTCCTAGCCCTAGACTAAAACTCGAATCATTGGTGGCAAAAGGTCTAACATTAATGAATGGCTGCTGGTACTTAACTCCATGTCTCTTAATATGTTATTTGTCTTACTAATCTAAACAGCCTTAAGTATTCCAATTTTGAGGAAGAGAAAAATGTGCAAAATTTTTCGACGTTAGTTTTGTTTAGAGTTTGTTAGATTTCTGTACAGTTGATGGGTCTAACTAAACTCCTGGACATCTTTATTGACTCTGTACTCAATAATAAAATCTTTCTCAGACACCATGGTTGGACAACCGTCACGTTGTCTTTGGGCATGTCTTGGAGGGGATGGACGTGGTGAAGAATCTTGAATCACAAGAAACCAGCAGGTCCGATATTCCTAAGCAGCCCTGCAGAATCGTGAATTGTGGCGAGCTGCCCGTGGACGGTTGATTAAGTCAAATGGTTCAGTGGTCGGATTAAGCCAACATTTTTCATTTTGTTCTGCGGCATATTGAATCTTAGGGGAGGGCTAATTGAATCTTGTTCTGTTAGAACACTTTTGGTATAGTGAGGATACTTGCGAGGCATTCGGCAAGATAGATGAACATCCCTCTTATCCAGTGATATCCTGTTGATGAGTTTAAAACTTTAGTTACTCTTATCCAGTGAAACTCGAATTACTGGTCTTTTCTTATGTTGGATCAGTAAAGACCGTTTGCTGGCAACAATTTTCATCAACGGTGGGAACTTGATCATTGTAATGCGTCATGCTGTTACGCGGCCCTAGAGCCTGAACTTATCCTGTTTAAACATTGATAACTGTACTAAAACATGCGACACATAATTATAAAATCGGTGCGACCCTTTCTTTTTTCTTAGAAACTAATCTATGCTTGATGAGGAAAAGAGCTCAATGCATCTAAGAGCATCATCAACATATCACGTATAATCTCTCCCCAAAAATTTGTTTTTAGATTTCCTAAACTGAAAATAGGTAGAAAAAACATATCACTCCAAGAGAAAACCTAATTTTTATCCAAAAAACTAAAAGTGGGCCTTTCTATTAAACTAACACCAGATTTTTCCGTTTTCCTCTCTCTCGCGTGCGCTCGTGGCGCTCCCTTCGCGCATATCGCACTCCCCCCAGAGAAAAATCTGGCGCGAACGAGAGATTGGGGATGGCAGAAGCGTCGTCTCTCTCCCTCAAATGAAGAGAGCAAAGGATGTGGGGAAGGGGTTCCTAATAAATTAGGATTCGGATAGGAGATCTGTTGGAGGTATTTTTTTCATCAAAATTCTAAAATATTAGGATTGGGAATGGAATAAGGGAACGGTTGGTGATGCTCTCGCTAAAAGTCACATACGGAAAATGCGTTAGTAGTAATAAGTTAGGAGAGTGAATTACTCCGTGAAGCCCACTTCCTCCATGGGCCAAATTTGTCTACGACAGAGAAGTAACAAATTTGCATCCCTTAACTCTTGCTCTTGATTGAATCATCTCCCTCGATCGTAAAACCGGGTATAAAAGCCTTCCCCATCTTTGTGAACCAGTGTAAATTGACTCCTTTGATAATTTCATAAGCGGTTTTGCTAACATAGCAGGTTGACTCGTTGAATCAGCAGGTTAGACCCACGTGTTAGGGACGTCGTTATTTCGAGTGACGTGGATCGACTATAGTGCAAGAAATTGGTATACCTACAATAAGTAGGGATCGCTTGTATAGGTTTACTAGATGATACCCCGCGCTTTATGGTGGATCTTTGGGTCGTCACAGAGAATTGCAGTTCAGAGGGACATAGGGAATTTAGAATTATATATATCATGTGACACATGAGAAAATACTAACTGTAGCAGACATAGGGAAGTAAAATTATATAACTGATTCAGAAGATAAATACTTGTAATAGTGTAGCTTCAAATTCTTTGGGTCATAAAAAAGAACTGCAGTTCAGAGAGACACATTGGAAATTTATAATGATATATCATGTGATACATGATTAATTACTAATTAATAGCAGACATTAGGAAGTACAATTACATAACTGATTTAGAATATAAATACTCGTCAGGTAGTAGTAGCTTAGAATAGGGTACATGCCATGTTTCTTCTAATATATTGACGTACAATTTACGTGTTGGTGAAAAAAATAGGGTACACGCCATGGTATGCAGAATGCAACAAACGTGGCTTAGAACATGGTACAAACCGGTTTACGTAGTGCATCCTTTTAATTCCAGGATTGCTCTATTGGAGATCTCGATTTTTCTGATATATATTGTCCAAAATTGAAAGTGGTGGGGGGTTGAATCGAGATGTGCAGGTGATGGGCGAGGCTGGCGAAAGAGCTGCAGTTGGCCTCGCTGCCGCACGGACTGGAGGGCGCCGCGCGGTTACGATGAACGGAGGGCTAATGGCGTCGGACGTCGGTGAGCGCAAAGACCGAACCGAAAAGAAGGAGATCGAGAAATTCGGTCATCAATTCGGTCCTAGATAGTGAAAGACCGAATTTTGTTCGGACAATTCGGTTAGTCTTTTCGGGTAACCGAATAGACAAAATAGACCGAATTATTAAAAAATGTCTAAATGCAACCTACAATCCACTATGTTTAATAAGATTAAACTCTAATTTTCACATTCTACTTCTTCTGGGCATGCAACCTAATAAGTTATTTACTTATAAGTGCTTACGAATTTTTTTTGTGATTTTTATTGAAAATTTCCATTATTTCTTTGCATATATGAAAATGTTATTGAATTTTGGTCAGAACCGAGACCAAGACCAAATTTGTCGGTCCTGACATTTTTGCGCTCAAATTTGGTCTTTACTTTTCAAAGACCAAACAGACCGAAAGACTGAAAACCAAAACTAAAATTTTCGGTTAAACCGAATGCCCACCCCTAATCGCAAGCCGCGGCTGGAGCATGAAGTCGGGAGCGGGTGGGGACCAGCGAGGCTCTCGGCGCGACACCATCTCGGCCATGAGCTGACGTTAGGGAAAGGCATGCAAATGGGATGATAGAACGGCTAATTATATGATTAGGATTTAATCTAGCCGCTTAAAATTCTTATTGACGTGGCATAACTAAATCTCAGCTATTGGTGATAAATACATACTCCGTTTCATAATATAAGTCTTTTTAGCATTACCCACATTCATATAGATGTTAATAAATTTAAACATATATATGTATCTAGATTTATTATTATCTATATGAATTTGGCCAATGTTAGAAAGTCTTGCAATTATAAATCGGAGGGAGTATATACTAGGATTTCGGTTCAGGGATGAAATTTCACCTGACGACAAACTAAGGGACCTACAATAAACTTATTCCAAATTGAGAACTCTCTCTGGGCCTAAAGTGGTAGCTGCCATGGGCCGCAGTTGCCAGAGCCTATAGGTCGAAATTAACAGCGTACATGGACTGAAATTTCCAACGCACTCGGCCCGACATTGGCAGCGCATATGGGCTAAATTGCCTGCGCATATGAGCCAAATTTAAGAGAGCGCATAGCCCAAATTTAGAGCATGAATGGGATTAGGATCGGATGATGAAAGTTCAAACCGAACACTCATCCTCTGTTAGTAACCTGTAAGGCATCGCGAATCCTCCGCAACGGGCGCCTGATGGGGGAGAAAAAAGAACGTGCGTCCCGTACCGCGCCATGCCTCCATGCCCCCAGCATACGCGCCCATTGCAACAGCTATCCGAATATAACGGAAACGTCCTATTAAGGGATCCGTTTTATTTTTGTTCCACTAACGATGTTTCAACTAGTGTACTCGTGATGTTTCACTATGTATGGATCAAATGTTGTAGTGAATTTTTGATACTGTTTAATAATTTCATCTTGATGGATACGTGGTTTGTTAATGTACACGGGGTTTAAGTGTTGCAATGGCTTTAGATCGCTTGTTGCATACGTTGAACCAAATTGTTTCATCTAGCGATCTGACCGTGTTTCACTTTTTTTAAGAATTGAAATATTGTTTTTATATATGATGAAACAACGTCCGATTTTTTGGAAACCTTTGTTTCATACGTTGTAGCAAATTGTTTCATGAAGTGATTTGGTTGTGTTTCAACTTTTTAGAAGATTGAAACATTTTCGATCTATTTAGTGAAATATTTTTGATCTACTTGGTGAAACAACAGCCTTTTTTGAAAAAAAGAATCAAGCGCCCGATTTGTAGGCGTCTCCATAAGACATCACCCAATAATAATTGAGGGGTAACTAAGGTAAGGTTAAATCTTTGAAGAAAAAAGATTACATATGATTCGAGATGGGCTAGGGTAATGGCAAACTATTTTGATTTCTTGTGGATGTCTCTTTAAAAACCATCCAAATGGTTATAACAAAATCTAAAAAAAAATTAACTACACTCATACAAAGAAGACATAGATAATGAAATCTTTCACAGACACCATGGTTGGATAACTGTCATGTTGTTTTTTGCATGCCCCGGAGAGGATGGACATTATAAAGAAGCTTGAATCACAGGAAACTGGCAGGTCATGTTCCTAATAAGTAGCCTTGCAGGATTGTGAATTGTGGTGAGCTGCCCTTGGACGACTAAGTTTTTGGTTCGCTAGCTTATGCTTATGTTTATCCATACTGATTAATTATTAGTAATTAAAATATAATTTGTTAATAATTCTTTTATATACATGCCTTTAGTGATTAAAAACAAATTCCGTAAAATAAAAAGGATCAAACCCCACAAGAAAATTAACTTTAAAATTAAGTTTTAAAATTTAAATTTTAGCTTATGAGCATATAAGGATAAGAGAAACATGATCGAAGAAATTCACTAGGCATTGGTGGGCATAAGTATCCTATTCAACATTTATAAATAAGTCAAGTCGGATTTCTGAAAGATAACAACATTCTAAACATGTGAATGGAAAAAAAAAACTCAATGTTAATCCATCTAAGTCACATACTCTTACATTTGGGTTGAACACTAAAAATGCATTAGTAGATCTACACCGGCCGATCGATTAGGAGGGAGTTGCTCTTCTATCTGTAGTAGCTAGCTAGGAACCATTAATTTGAACTATCCATCTTCCCCCTTTGCAAAATCACAACACGTGAATTGAACACCAGCAAGTTGGATGGCCTAGCTTGCTCCCCAGGATCACACACACCTTCCATGGAAACAACTTTCTTTTAATTTTTCTTAGGTTTTCTTCACCCGCACTCCTGTAATCATGGAACGCACGAACACTCCTACTCTTTCCCGGTGGGCCACATCCCCTGCCGGCCGGCCGAGGCAAAAGAAAAAAAATAAAATAGAAGAAAGAAAGAAAAAACACGTGTCACCAAGCAGCGCGTGCCAACTGTAAATCTACACAGCTAGAGCTACCTAACCACTCTCAGGAAACAACTTTTTTTTATATTCTTCTTCTTTTTTTTTTGAGGGGGGCGATTGCACACCGCTAATGCTTTTTTTTTCACACATACTTATTCCTGGACTTCAAGTTATGTACAGTGGAAACACACACTCTTGAAGATTAGAAGAAGAGCTGATGATCGATGATCGATGCACTTATTAATTGCTCGACGAAGAGGACTGACACGTGACAGCCGAGCCGACTCAAGAGAGGATAATTTTTCTTTTTTGGTTACACTATTTTAATCTCATGGCAAAACGTTGGTTGATGGCACGTACGACGATCGATAAAAATGTATCAAGAACCCAGCCGGGAGGCCGACGCGAGCGCCACCGCCTGCGCCCACACCTTGAGCCTCGCCTTCACGTCCTTGGGGTCGTCACCTGCATGCCACCAAAACCAAATAATCAAACCACGTTTCGTGTCACGCATATATATAGAGTATCGATGCTCCATCAAACAAGAATGGAAGAATCAAAAGCTTGCTACAAAGCCAAAAAGGCGCCCAATCATATATATATATATATATATATATATATATATATATATATATATATATATATATATATATATATATATATATATATATATATAAAAGGAATTGCTAGAAAATTCATGCTCAGAAACTTTCAGATTCGTGACTATCGGATTACCTCAAGATTTGTGTATGATGAAGAAAAGAATTGATAGAAAATTTTTTTTACACATATTACACGTAAAATCCTAATGTTAACCAACGAAACCGTAGTGCATATACGTAGAGTATTGATGCTCCATCAAACAGGAAGGAAGAATCAAAAGCTCGCGACAAAGCGAAAAAGGTGCCCAATCATATATGCAGTTCCTACCTGTCGCTCCAGTAAATTAGCTTACTATATACTCTCACTTTTCATGCACGTTTTCAGTACGTGCACGAATCGATCAATTCGTGGCCGAAATTTTAAGATGCCTCCCGGGAAAAAAATAATTAATGCAGCGCTTAATTATGATGGGACCACACAAACATATCGAGCTCTACGTGTAAGCCAGCTACAAGTGCATGCATGGAACTACGGAAGGCATGAACAGAATGATTCTGCATGCACATTGCCGGCATGTAGCGGCAAAAAAACGTGGCGACCAAACACTCGTACGTCGCCGGTCCAGACGGACCCAATCGCTCCACCAGCCAAGCCAAGCAAAAGCACGTACGCACAAACAAAACGCACGTACGCCGGAGAGACAGGGGCGCACGACACGAGCGGTGGTCGCGGCCGCCGTCCGGACGCCGGAACAACTAACGACCGGAGCTTAATTTCTCTAGCTACGTGCTTTTCACCGATGCGACAAGTAAGACAGCGCCGCGCCACCGGCAGCCAGCCGCACACACGAACGCACGCGCGCGCGCACGCGTGCTCCGCCCCGGTGCACTGCCTGGCATGTCAGGCAAACCTGCGGTGTGTACATGGTAGGTTCGTTAACGAGGGGATATTCGCTCGAGGGATTGAACGAGTTTTGTTTTTATTGCTGGTTGCCGTGAGTAATATAGCTCGCGCAATCAGCTAAGGGTGAGGAGTTGACCGGACCGTGCGACGGCGTACGGACAAGTTGTTGCGTGCGGTGTGCCTCTAGTTTGCATGTTTTGCTCACTACGTGGACTGACCTGATGCAGGATGTGAGAATGTTTTTTTGTTTGTATACGTGCAGAGCTGAGCTAAGGCAAAGGGTGAAAAGTAAGCAGGAAGTAGTTAGTTAATTAATTAAGGTTTGAGAAGTAGCTAGTGATTAACAATGAATTAGTGACAGTGATTGATTGGGGATGGATGGGATGGCTTACCGGGGCTGGAGATGCGCCAGCTGCCGGACGCCGGCGAGTTGCCGCCGCTGCTGGCGGTGTCGACGCCGGAGAGCGCGTAGCAGGGGATCTCCACCGTCCAGTCGCAGGGGAGGTCGAGGCCGAGGTCCCTGCACGCGCGCATCTCCTCCATGTCCATCGCCACGCCACGCGCCGGGGACTCGCCGCCGCCTGCGACGGCGGCGGCGGCGCCCACCACCACCGTCACCGCGTCGGCGCCCAGGCCCTGGCCCTGCATCAGCATCTGCCGCCGCTGCTTCCGCATCTGCCACGCCCGGTCCAGCCACATCTCCCGCATCATCCGCTCCCGCCGGTGGCGCATCCGCCGCTTGTCGCCGCCGGCGCCGGCGCCGCCGCCCGGCCACCGCGCCGCCTCCGTCTCGCTCGCGTACTCCTTCGAGTACATCCACGGCGACGGCGCCGGCGCCCCGCGGTCCGGCGTGCCCGGGAGCGACGCCGACGACGGGGCCTGCGGGTTTCTTGGGTCGTCGTCGCCGTACGGATGCCACTGGCCTCCGCCGCCGCCGCCGTCCCCGTACTCACCGTTGACATCCGATCTCACCTCGTCCCCATCCTCCTCCTCCTCGCCGCGCAGGTACCCGTCGTCCTCGTCGTCGGCGTCACCGCCGTCGGAGCCCTCGACGGACAAGCGAGACATCCGCTTGCTCATGTCCTCCCACTCCTCCTCCTCCTCCTCCTCCTCCTCGACGAAGTCATCGTCCTCGTCGTCGTGGTCGATGATGTCCCGCAGCCTCGGCAGATGACTACCGAGCTTCCTAGCCGTCGCCGCCGCCGATGGGGACGCCGATGGGGACGCCATTTCGATGGGAGCAAGCTGGGGAAGAAGGCGACGAGCTGAAGGGAGGGAAGACTTACTTGGCTAGTATACCAAATATGATAAGTAAAAATGGGTTTGGTTGCTTGTTAGGTTGGAGGGTTAAGCAAGCTAGCGAGAGGGGATATGCGGTCTATATATTCTCGGAGTGATGGAATCGATGGCTGTGGTATATGGGCCTGATGGCCCTTGGGTTTGATCTACTTGTGTATTGGCTGGAGTGAAGGGGCAACTTAATTAGTTTGTGATGAAAATTTCAGAGGCTAACAAGTCAGGCTGCAATGTTTGTAATTAAGCTTGTGATTTGTTGAGATGGAGCAACTCCAGTTCAGGGAGTATATATAGAACCATCAAATGATGCCGTCATCGATCTCACTATTTTCAATAATGTAAAATTATTAATATTTCCAGACTATGTATTGGATTATAATTCTAAAAATTCGACAAGTGTCATTCAATTGCCGTCATGTATAGTATATCGTGTTTGGTTGCCTGCATAGAGGGTAACTTGCATGGTGATGGGTGGATGCATTGAGGTGCTTGTTTTGGTCCCTTGGAGGTGCGTCAGAGCTCGTACACGCTTGTGCAAAGTGCACTCTCGAGCCAGGCCCAAGAAAAATGTAGGAAATGAGCTACGCTCCTTAGGAAGGCCCGACTCACATAGGCGCGAGATGAGTGGGTGTAGACGCCATGTAGCGTTCTCTGTTACTTTATTGTTCACTTTTTTGGTCGGGTACTCATGAATCATCGATATTACTTGGTCTCTATCATCTCCATCGCTGCATCATCTCTACCTCCTCTGGCGGCTTCAACCTTGCGCCTAATAGATTTGGAGGCCACTAGATCGAGACCACCATATATGCCCACCATAAGCTCCAACCGGCCACAAGGAAGAAGGGAGGGCTCAAGGGATGTTAGATCTAAATGATCAGATTATCGCCGTTGTCGTTTGTCTTGCTCCTCCTTCCTTCTCCTCGCCATCATTGGCACTGTTTCCCTCAAAAGTTGTTGCCTTCCTTTTTAACAGGCTCCAGTGAGCTACATCCGATGGCCATGAGCTACGACGCACCAAAATCTGACATACTTGAGTTCATGGCCACCAGATCCGACGACCACAAACTTCGATGGTGGTGGGGAGAGAAGGGGATGAGCGATGAGCACAACGGTGTATGGGCTGAGTGATGATTGGAACAGTGTATAGTGCAAGGTTGTTTCCTCTTCTTTTGCTACTTTTTTTTTCATTTGTTAACTTGAGCCAAATTTAGAATAAATTATGACATAATTTACTATTTGTATCTAGATTCAAGCCCAGAAATAGATTTTTTGGGGACATAGTGAGTAAGAATTTATTTACAGATGAATTTTATTTGGTTATGTTGATTGAATTCAATGTTATCGATTTTGAATATTTTGGGTTTAGATAATATTTCTAATATATTAGTGGTGGAGATATTACCATCAAACCAAACAACACTCTTGCATACATCAAGTCACATGTAACCAACGAAGTAACATCTCACAAGATCTAGGCTCAACAAACATTGTATCTCACTAATAAACATATGCCCAATTTACTTAAGTGTGATGAAATGCATTTTTTTAATCATCAGCGTTCATGTCAATTTTTTTTATAGATGCATTCGTGCCATGCATGTTAATGCGATTTCAATGGCGCATTACGACTTGCCCGTACAAAATGCAATAATTATGGGCTGCGGCTATTTATTTGGCCGAAACAGTAACAATGTTGCTACGGGTCGTACATTTGAATGAAACGTTTCGATTATCTATGGCTACATTTTCTACCATGTGTTACATACGGAAAATCATTCACAGATTACCCATAGACCAGGGTAAAGTCTGCTTGACTGCTTCAGATCAATGTGCTTAAATGATTGCCATTTGTTTCTCAACCAGCCATTTCCTTGTACAGAAGGGAAGAGAATTAACACATGTACACGTAAAACAAACTCCTCTCTGCTCACTAAACTCAATACTATACTATCTTAGTTCAAATTTCAGAAAAGCATCGCGAGATTAATTAGTGCGAAAATTAATTGAACTGGCCTATCACGATAAGGATGTACAAGGAGCGCTTGGACTGATCGGCGAAGGCGAGCCAGCGAGCGCCAGCGCATCGCGCGTGCGGGCCCCGACCTGGGCACGCTGACGTGGCGCTCGCTGGGACGCGCCAAGAGGGCGAGGCGTCCCTGTCGGAGGCCGGCAGCTGGGTCCCACCGGGACACGCGGCGGCGACCCCGCTAGGCCACAGGTCAATGGGGCCCGAGTCCGACGGGAGGAGGGCCCCACCTCTGGCTAGGGTCGGTGGATGGCCCACCTCTGGCAGAAGCGTGTGGTTTAGCTCTGGAGAAAGCGATGGATTGCATGGGTTAAGAACTTAAGATGGGGTTAGTTGGGAGGTAAGATAGGTTTGAACGTGGTCAGGGGTAATGACGTTTTGATGTGGGATTGCCTACGGTACATTGGACTACTGTTTATATTACGAAAACGTTTGAATTGATATTTGTTTAAAAAATATTGGTGCAAATCGAGAGTTAGCCAAGCTCAACGAGCTAGGGATGAAAACAATACGGAAATTTTCCGACCGCACAAGAAAAACACAACTACAAAACATATTATTTCTATGACCGGCGATGATGCCAACGACCTAAGGCGAGTGAAAAAAACTGAATTTTCACCAATGGGCGGTGCCACGAAAATTGACTTTCACATGCGGCCAAACTTAGAAGGCCACCAATGAAAAGTAATTTTCGCTAACGACAACTAAAGAAACCCGCCAATGGAAATATTTTTAAGAGAAACTGAGAAGCCCGCTAGTGAAAAAACGATTTTCGCTGACGGCAACTAAAGAAACCTTTTAACGAAAATATTTTTAGGAGAAAAAAATAAAAATCAGGATCCACAATCACTATCCCAAATCCCCAATCACATGCAGTTCTTGCACCCTCGTCGTCCTTCTAGCCATCGCGATAGAGCTTGTTGTAGGTGTCAAGCCTCCAAGCAAGCTTGTCATAATGGTTGGTCGCATCCTAGTCGATGAAGAAGTCAATGTCATTAACGGCGGCGTTGTCGAAGAGGCGGAAGATGTCGTTCCAGGAGCCAGTGAGGTGGGCGTTCCAAATGTTGCCCTTTGCCCACCATCGCCCGGATATGAATGTCTGCTCGTGGTCAAGGTCGTCGCTGCTGTCAGTGAGTCACGGTTATCATTGCCGTCATTGTCACTGACTCACAACCCTAGCCAACATCACAACCGAGGGTTGGCCTCGCCTTCCTGTGAGTCGTCCCGTGTGTCGCCCGTACGTTCTAGCCAACCGAATCCACTAGCGGGGAGGATGGGGTCACCAGATCTAGCAATCGTGACCTCCTCGCTGGTCGATGCAACAGCGGTACATGATGACAGCCCGCGTGGCTCATCTTGGCAGCTGTGGAGGAGGGTGAAGGGAGGGCGCTTAAAGGTCCGCCAAAAAGATAGAGCTATTTTTTAGGTAGTACTCCCAGATGTCCACTAGCGAAAATCGATTTTTGCTGGTGGTTCGTGACTCAGAATCCACCAATACATTTTTGCAAGCGTTTGTTTTATTAATCCGCCAGTAAAAATAAAAGAATGATGCCATGAAAAAAAAATTTTATAGTGAAAGAAATGACATTGTTTTCGATGCTTTTTAATTTCTATCCGCGTCGTATTGAAGTTGCTACTAAATAGTTAATTCACAAATATGAATAAAATTTGACTGTACCTATAACGTCTTTGTAAAAATAATAAAAATGATATCGTTTTGTACCGTTTTCATCCTACGGGCGTCGAGCTGCCTGATATATTTTTTCCCAACAACCTCATCTTACAAGAACGATGTGCAATTTTTTTTATATATATAGCAATGATTGAGGAATCTGGATCAGTGGATCGTGACAAACTACCGTCAGCGTATACGTGCAGAGATCAAATCAAATGCCCAGCAAATGAAATTTCTTGTGCATTAATCCACTGTTCTATATATATCGAACAATGTCTTAGTATATAGTAGTTGTCCAGTTGCTGTTTCAACACGATCGACGATAGAGATTATATGATGGTGATGCACTGGGGCGACGACGTACGACGATGCAAAGGAAGATCGAACGTGTGCGTATGCCGGCCGATGCGACGTACGCGTACCGACCACATATCTGAATGCATCCTCTTCACACGAGCGGCGACACATGGGTGTGTGTACAGCCACCACTGTTTCTATACTATATCCTCTGATGAAACGGCAAACACTGTTTATATAAATCTCGTATACAAAACAACAATAATGACACGATAAAGTCTACTGTAGACATAATCTTCCCTATATAATTAAACAAATGTATAATCAGCTATATGTATGTATGTGACCACCCCCATTATCTTTGGTTTATTATAAGCTAGTAGTGCTTTGCTAGGCACGCCGTACGTTGGAAAATTGTTTGGAGAGTCAAAAATACACTCATAGTGCCGGCCAAAATACATCCCACTGATAATTAATTTGCTCTGGGTGGGCTGAATCTCGCAGAAAGCGATTTTTCTGTTCGGATTTTGTGGAGGAGAATGCTGCGTGGAAATAAACGATTGGGCCACCGGTGTACTGGAGAAAATTTCAGACTATATGCTTTAGTTTATAATTGTTCAGACTTTTCTTTTTGAAATTTCTTTTTAGCGACCGAACAGGCCAGGCGTGTTAGGGCATGTACAATATTAGCCACAAGCAACAGTGGTCTCAAGACGTCACGTAGTATAGAACCATACAAAGGTCATACGACCCACAGTGGAAACCACTCCAAAATATATTTTGTATTTCAGCCCCTATCTATTTATATGTCAGCCCTTGTGTTGTATGCTATTATCAAACTTATTAAAACTTTATATTTTGGACCCTATAACAACCAAAATATGTACATATGTACCCCTAAACACTATGCGGACCCACTGTCAGCCTCTTCCCCTCTCTTTTTACTCTCTCCCTATATGCCCCTCTCTCCCGAGCCATTCTCTCCCTCTCTCCCGACACACCTCTCTCTCTCCCTCCCTCTCTCATTCGCCGGCGAGCTCCCCATCTCGGCGGCGGATTCGGGTTCTCGGCGGTGGATCCCGACGCGGGCTCGACGCCGCCGTCCTCCTCCCCCCACGACGGCGCGGAAGAGCTCGCCAACGGCGTGGTGAGCTTGGCAGCGGACGAGCTCGCCGACGGCCTAGCGAGCTTGGCGGCGGCGGGCTCGCCGGATCTGGCGGAGGGGGCCACAACGCGGCGGTTCCTCTCCCTCTCCTTTCTTCGCGAGCGCTGGCGGCGGATCCGGACACAGCCTCGACACCGCCGTCCTCCTCCTTCCACGACGGCGCCTCCCCCGTGTCTTCTCTGCAAGCGGCGAAGGCGGAGCCCCATGGCGGCGGATCTGGGCGCGGGCTCGTCGGATCCGGCGCGGGCTCGCCGGATCTGGCGGCGGGGGCCACAACGGCGACGGTTCCTCTCCTCCTCCCTTCTTCACGAGCGTCGACGGCGGGGAGCAGCGGTGGTGGCGGATCTGGGGACCGGTCAAGGCGACGCACGAGGCTCCGGCTCCGCCAACACGTGGCCTCAGACCATGGCTTCGCCCTTTCCGAGCCTAGGCACGGCGCTTCGGACGGTTCTTCTGCAAGCGCGGAATTGGGCTGCAGAGCCATGGTCCCCACTGCCACGGGTGTGCGCGTCCAACGTGGAGGGTTGAGACCACAAGCTAGGGTCACGCGTTGTACATGACCTTATGGTTATGGCCATGGTTCTTCTAAAGTAGTGATCGAAGCTAGAATGGGCCACATACTTGTTTGGTCGGCAAAAAACAAATATGCATTTCGTATCCTTGTTTGGTACCTCTCCATCGCAGTTTGATCATCCTCTAAGCAAATACACTGCTCCTGTATTTTTAAAAGTGAACGAATCTAGAACCCGACTCAAATATAGATCTGTATTTCCAAAAGCGAACGAACTTAAAAACCAACTCATACACGGATGACGTACCAAAGTACCGGCAAAAATATCTTCAATCTTTATAATAGTTTTACAGTAAGAATTCGCTTGGATATATATTTTTCTAGAAAACCATGAGCTTTAATTAGAAGTGTGATCATCTCAAGTTAGCATGTACGTTTTTTTAAAGAGATTTCTTATATGACTCCTCCTGTATTTCTAAAAGCGCGGAGCATCATCTAGTTAAGACTAAGTTTGTGTGCAACTATGCATGTAGTGTTTGATTTGCCTCTCTTCAAAGCCACCGTGGACACACTCGGGATAAAAATCTTAGGTCCGCCACTGATGATGCACATTTATTCTTTACATAAATAAATAAAAATATACTTGTTAGATGATGATTATTTGAGGAAGATCTCAAATATGTAAGGGGATGATCAAAATGAGAGGAGGGAGTACCTACCTATCGCAGGGAAAATTATATACAACATCCAATTTTACTACTTTAGAGGGTTTGCACGAATATATTATTCTTCCTCAGCCCTGTTCTCTTTGCCATTTGGATCGATGAAATTTACAGGAACGTTATTGAATTTTCGCATAAACTAGTACAGTTCCTTAATAATTGAAGAAATATTTCACCTTACATGGAATAGAGAAAAGAGGAGAGATACAGTTCCTTAATAATTGAAGAAATATTTCACCTTACATGGAATAGAGAAAAGAGGAGAGAGGAGGCGAGGAACAAGATGAGATAAGGAGGATATCGGTGACATGTGAGTCTTAACTCAACGAGTAAATCGCGGTTAACATGCCATGTTAGTAGAAAAGCGCTTCTTAAATCATCAAAGGAGTCAATTTAGAATGTTTTTTAAAGATGGGAGAGATATCATGCCCGGTTTTGTGGTTGAGGGGTAATTCCATCACGAGTAAGAAATGAGGGACACCTGCTGATAAGAAACAGAAGAAACCAAACGGCCCGGTCCGTCAGGGAGCAAACCAGCGAGCAATTAGGCCTGCAAGAAACAGGCCCGACAGTATATGATGGGCCGAAATCTCGTGACAGCCCGGGGCCAATGTAGTGTGTCGCCGGCTCGCGGCCGCCGCCGCCTGACCGAAAGCGACGCAGCCATGGCTGGAGTTGCTGCCGATCGCCGCCGCGCTCCCCTCCCCTTTCCCCACATTCCGCCCGCCCGGCGGCGGCGGCGGCGGCGGCCGGCGTTGGCGGCGTGCCCACTTCTCGCTCTCGGTGAGTGCTCTCCTCCTCCTCCTCCTCCCGTTCCCCACTGCTTCCCGGTCCCCTTCTCGGTGAGCGTTCTCCTGTTGTTCGAGCGGCGACTGTTGGCGTGACCCCGCCGGGGGCCGAGGCGATGGCGGCTTCTCGTCTGCTCGGTTGGTGGATTCCATAATGCCCGTTCGTGTGAGCCATATAGCTAGGTATCTCTTCTTCAGTTCTCATTTTTCCCGCTTGGGCGAGGTTTTTGCTCTGGGCTTAGCTTGGGTTTATGCTCGTATTCAGTTCTACTGCCGGAATATTGATGGAGAAAATATTGATATTGCTTGCATCATGTTCAGGGTATTAGGACAGACAACTAGGCAGAAACTGTCGTATATTAGTTTTGTCCTTTTCCTCCAATTTTTTCTGTGTAATATTGATACATTATGATCTGCTCCAGCAAGCAAATCCTCTAAAATCACTGCAATAATTTGTCACCCTTTTTGGTATCATAGCTTAGAAATTATAATCTAAGCTGAAAACATCATAGATGTTCTGAAGAACTACACTGATTTTTTTTTCTCTTGCTATGGTTGAATGATTGATTTTTGTTTCTTACCTGTATCTCTTTCACAGTGTGTTACACTTACACAGCCAAGCCAACAGCCACTCCAAGTGTTATTGCTATTACCCCGCTTTTGGTTGATTATTGTTGGTCGTGCTGCTACGTTATTCCAATGTTGGCAAATTTACTGTAGAATGTCGATGTTCAGCTGCCGAAGAATTGTCCTTCTGTTTCAACCCGCTTGTAGATGTGATTTTTATCGAATCTTGATGCCTAACCGTGCGCAGTACATCAATCTAAAAAAATAAACAAAAATACCTCATGGATCGAAGAACTAACCCTGTATGTAATGAGAAATTGATTCTTACCTTATTAACATCTGAAAAGTTTTCAAAAATCCCTGAGCCATGTTAACATCCATATTAAGCGACATTGACCTCTATCAATTCATGGAACTATTTGCAGCCACTATACACAGGCGAGCTTCTGTTTGAAGTGACATCTGTTGAATAGTGTGAACTTCAGATTTTAAGTTTTAGCATGCAAGTAACATGAATCTGTGCCCTCATGCTTTCGTAATGCCATCATCATGCTCATGTCAAGAAAGATAGGATTTAAATAACTACTCAGACATAACCAAGTATGCAGGAACTCATCTTTTCTCTTCTGTTTAGCAACAAACCATGTTTAGAAAATCAATCTTTCTATTTTTTGAAGAAACACCAAGGGAGCTAATATTGTTCATTAATAACAGAGGGTTTCAAAACACTCAAGGAAAACTGTTTTTCTGAAGAGCAAATTAGAAAGTAAAAAACTGTTCCCTCAAATTTGGTATTAGATCTGCTTGCAAATGAATTGTGTTATTAATTTCCCCTTTCCATAAGAGTTATTTTTATTTGAGTTTGCAATGACCTATTTATAACACTGATTATGCAAAATCATCCCTTTGAAGCCTAGTTGCTACTTCACTGTGACCTGATTAATAATCTGCTATATCGTTTGTCCCCTTCATTCATCTTTCCTCCACTAATTATGATGTTAGGTGATCATTATTTATATTATCTTTAACACTAGGGTATTTTAAAAATCTGAATGGGCTCTAAGAAGGTCCTGTTTTCGATTGTTATCTTTGTGCACATCTACTTATTTCATTTTCATGCATTTCTGCATGTGTCTAACTGACATATTTCTATAACGTACAGTTGCAGATACACCTAATATTACAGTACCTCCAAGCAGCCACATCATATGGTCATCTTTACCAGTTCTTGTTTGACATTCCTTCTATAAACATGCAGGTACATCCAAAACTGGCAATTGAAGTGAACATTCCCACATAAGTACAAATGTCCATGGCACATAGACAAATTGTTAGCCTGTAAATTGTCTTTACCAGCTAGAAATTGATGTGTAGATTATGGAACCTTCTTTTTTCTAATTGCTTTTCAGGACTGGCCTTACACAGTAATATTTGTCCCATTGCATTTATCAATCTAGTGTCTGGTTACTTTATGTCAACATATTTGTAGAGGTGACCGATTCCCATTTGTTATTGCCACGTGGAAGAAAGTCTCTATCAAAAGCTGTTTTTGTGGGAACCCATGGATGTCAAGTTGCTAATGACAGTTGTACTATGTTGAAATAATCTGATTTTATTTATTTATTTATTTTTTGCAATCAAGGGGAACCTACTGGTTACTACTAGGTAGACTAAACCAGCTTAATGCATTTGTAAAGGCTAAAGGGTTGTCCCTTAAGGGTAAGCCTTCACATTATTTAGAAACAACACTAGGGAAGGTTTTCTCCATGCATTCTCTCTACCACTCTCTATAACATTGTTATACCTTTTAACTTCCATCATACCCATCAAAATCACACTGTTATCTTGTATCCATGGATCTATATGATGTATACATCCTGATTCCTGAGGGATGACTTGGCCTCCAACAGTTGTTTTTTGCTTTCTTGTTCTTCTTGGTTCACAAGTTTAGGTTGTATCTTTCATGTGGATTGCTGATTCCAGAATCTTCATCTCTCCATATCATCATATGTCCTCATTGGTATGTGAAGAGATATCTTCACCTTGTTGGAGATGGCATTAGACAATGATCTATGCTAGCTTGGCCCATGGTAGGCCTTCCATTCTGTCAGTCAAATCATCATCATTAGTTCGTATCTTTTATTTTGAATGGGCTGTTATCTTCTCTTTTTTTCTTGATTAGCTAATCTTAAGAGGCCCATGTCTGCCATATTTAAAAGTATCAAGTGAAATCGTTATGCTTGTTGCTTGATTGACAGCTAGACTATGCATGACACTCTACAATGTCTAGCTCAGTAGTTGAGCTGTAAAATAGGCTTTAGACTCACTGCCGTCTACCTTGTAGGTAAGACACGTAATTTGTTTCCTCATTTCTTTAATCCATGTTTCTTTACTTTCCTTCAGGATCTTTCCTGTTTGGCCCATACCAAATCGAGCAGTCCTTTTCCATGCCTGTATTCAAGTGGGACGTGATCAGCTAGCTCCAGATTCTCCTTAGCAAAAGGTGAAGAAAGAAAAGAAAAGGTGAAGGAAAAGAAAAGTACCACTAAGTCAATATGCCAAAGGTCTTCCCTCATCAATACATAAGCTATTTCGTCTGGAACTTGTGGAAAGAAAGAAGGGGAGAATAAAAGTGCAACATGGAACAGATTTGCATCGCTGTGCATGGTTACAGTTGAAAATTTTGGTACCATTTATATTTATATGGTTTCTAAGTACTGCCGACAAATGTGGTTTTCCCATGCCTCTTTGTATTTATTGATAAGAAAGGAGCATGCCAAAACTCAAGAATACAAAAAAGTCGATCTACTTGCTTGTATAAATGAAGACAATAATTTTTTCAAAGGAAACAAGGTAAACTCCGGAACATTTCTATACATTTTTCTGCAACTTAAACCCAACTCGTCTCTTTTTTCCCACTGCACTACATTTTCTTTCAACTGAAGAATTGCTCTTTGATGTTCATTCATGTCTCACCAAAAGAATGCATCTATGTGAACACTCACAATAATTTGTCCACAAACAACTGAGTATGCTGTAAACGTATCTCTGAAGAAACATTGTGCTTCCTAAGCTTTCAACTCTCAATTTTCATCTGGTGCTCTGTTCCCTGCATGCTGGAACATGGTTCCTAGATATTCTCAAAAGACAAGGACATCCTTTGCAAATCCTTGTCATACATATCTGATACTACTGGAAGATGTTGCTGTGGCTGCAGGTTTTGAGACCAAGCTGCACAGAGCCCCTCCATGTTGAATTGGCTCTCTGCTTTGACAACGTCTTCATACAGTGACTGGCTAAGGTTCTGCATGGGCGCTGGCATCTCTGAGAATGTTCCATGGAGCAAGTCAGGCCACTTGAGTTCTTCCTCTAGTTGTGCTTGGCTATCCTTTTCTGGTGCTAAATCTGACCATGGGAATATGTTGGTCTCCAAAAGGGAGCTTGTGCTTTGCAGCTCGAATCCCAACCCGTTGTTACCACTGCTCCCTGTACTGCTACTGCTGCTAGGATTGTTGGTGTCCCAATAGAATTGGGCATTGTGGATGCCAGTGCCTCGAGAGTTTGCATTGTCTGGTGATGGATTAAGGCCTGTTGATGTCGAGAGAGTTGATGGTGAAACTGGGGGCATCACAGTGGAAATTGTGCTGCTACTGGACTCATTCTGGTTATACCAGAGTGAATTCCTGTTGCCAACGTCCATGCTGTTAAAATCATTATTGTAGCACAACAGCTGCTGGAACGGGAAATTGGGAATTGGGCCTGATGAACGGCAGCTAGGGAGGTTCTCATGGCCAGAAGTAAGCTGGTCTAGAAATAGTTCCTTCGATGGCACCTTCAGACGTGTCAAGCCGGGAGCTTGTGTGCGAGGTTTAGTTACCTTCACTGGCAGCAGCTCTGATGATTGCGCCGTCTCGCTCAGAAGATGGCTCAAGTTGTGAAGAGCAACGCCACTAGATGGGTCAACATCGCTGGATTCAGAGGTCCTGTCAGTGCTGATGGTGGGAGTTGCTTTGCTTCGATCAACCTCGGCAAGGGGCTTGTGGGTGTTTGGGTCAATGCCTTTCTGCCGCAGCTTCTTCTTGATGCATGAATTCCAGAGATTCTTGATCTCATTGTCAGTTCTTCCAGGTAGCCGTGTTGCAATTTGAGACCACCTGCTCATTGATGTGAAAAAAAAGGCCATAATTAGAGGAGGCTCGATTTGATGAGGTAATTAAGTCCTAAACTCTAGCAGTGCAATTGAGTTCAAATTTACCTGTTTCCCAGAACAGCATGGAGCTCAACGATGAGGTCCTCTTCCTCCTGAGAGAATGCACCTCTCTTTAGGTCAGGCCTCAAGTAGTTTATCCATCTCAGCCTGCAGCTTTTGCCACATCTCTGAAGCCCTGCAACAATTCGTTTGATTGCTAAGATTTCAGGGGAGACTTGAATTGACTGAGAAGAAAGAACACGAAGTGGATAATCGACAAGAATAAAGTGCAGAATATTTTGATGCTCACCTGCAAGTTTTGGAACGGTGCTCCAGCAGCCATGGCCATGCTTGGTTATGTGGTTCATGAGCTTCTCATCCTCCTCAGGTGACCAGAGCCCCTTCCTCAGCTTCTGCTTGTAGCAGCAGGAATGTCTCCCCATTGAATCAAATGCAGAAACTGAAGCTATGCAATCTGCACAGCTTGCCCTCCCAAGAAACTTCCACAGCACACAACACCTACACAGGTAATCCTCTTGATGATTCAGTGCTCAAGAGTGGGATTGCTGCGAGTGTACAGTCTATAGTGGCTCATATATTGGTGCTTGATAGGGTGGAAGCTTATGGCAGAGTGGCAGCAACAAGTGGCTCAAGCTATCAGGATTTTGGAGGAAGGCATAGGTAGGTTAGAGGGCACTCTTCTCCTTTTCTTTGCAGGCCTCCCTCCCCATTTGCCCCTTCTTTTAAAGCTGGTGGTTGTGGGAGCCTTCTTCCCTTTGTTCTCTTAAGCGTGTGCATGCGTGGGCTCCTGTCTTATCATCCCCCTAAGAATCTTTGTCCGTTACAAAACGTCGGTGGGGTTGTACCTCCTCTTGTCTCTTTACATTCTAATTACTGCGACTTAATTACCGCAGCCTTTTTGTTAGAGGAAACTCTTGATAGCTCATCCTTCCTCTACATATCAGGTATGTTACTTTTTGCACAAGCCAGTTAAAAGTAAAGGATGTTTTGTCAAAGTTACATAATTTGGAAAAGGATTGATGTTGTTTCTCGTGTGATTATTGAATGCGACCTGCAGCAGCTAGTCCATCGCTGCTACTATGAGCTTTTTTTCCCTCAGCAACCTCTGTGTCATGAGTATTCCATGCAGGGAAAGTGCACAGTTGGTGAAGTTGTCCTTTTTTTTTTTGTGATTCTCATTAAAACCCAGTTTGCTTGCATCTATCCTTAGATTTATAGTATATCTGCATGTTTACAAGCTTCTGTACCTCTTATCTGCAAATGCTGTGCCAGGCTAAAGTATATACCATGTTTCACCTTTATTTTTCAGGAAAGTCAGTGGATCACTTCTTACCTGGAGAAAGCTTTGCATCAATCATCGAGGGGCGGCAACAAATGTTTGTATCCCAGGACAGAAAGAATCTTCCCTTTTCTTTATCTCAAGCAGCCAGCTATGTTGTTTTTCTTTAGGACCTCTGAGTTCCAATCACAAATCTGTGCTCCAATCCAAGAAGATCATCTCTGGCACCTCTCAAGATGCTAAGCAATCAGCTGTGAGAATCAGGCCTATGCTGATGATTGCTTTTGCAGAGTTACAAACAGCATGATTTCCTCACTGGCCGTGTTCTCGCTCAGAAGCAAATCCCAATAACACCAGGGCACATGTTTAGTAGCATTGGTCTGATTATTATGGAGAGAAGTGTGCTTGTTGTTAAAATTTTTTATGGTTATAATGCCGAAAACTCCAGATGATGCTTGGTTTGCAAACAGAACAGTGGAGGTATAATAATCTCGATGAGGTGGCTAACCCAGGCAATTTTATTTCTTATCCTTGCTTGGATGCCTGAAAGAAAAAGGTTTGATTCTTGACTTGATGATTGGAAGATACAATGGCACCTCTTGGTGCCCATGTGATTGTGGATACCCTTCTGATTAAACAGGCGCAGAAACTATTATATGGAATTGTACATTTTATAATCCGGACGATCTGTACAATTCGGCTTTTTCATGATGCTCCGAAGCTTCCCTTGTTCTTTTCTGGAGATTTTCTGCACCTTTAGACTGACCTGATGATAATAAAAATAGTATTTGTTTATGTGTGTACATGAAGATTACAGTAGGTTGTGTGTTGTCGGGGTCACCTTGCAATTATGATAAACAGTTGTGCATGCAATTGCTAATTGTTTTTGACAATGTATTCTCTTAATAAGTGGAGGTTTTTAGTCATTCATGGACTTAGCTATCACTCATTATCACCACAATTTCTTTCAGAGCTTCCTTCTCTTGCTCTAGATGCATGTATATGCAAAAGAACAGTTGAATCAAGAGAATATCTCCATGGAGAAGAAAGGACATTCCTTTTTTCTTTTTCTTTTTTCGCTCTCTCTTGGTGCTAATTTGTTTGATTTTTCATTTGCTTCTTGGATCCCATTAATCGGAGGCCCCAATAATTAAAGGCATCCTCATTAGAGAAGCGGACCTGATGAGAAAAGAAGGGCCATTTGCAAGGCTCCTATTGGAAGGGGGTCACGGGAAAAAGCAGGTTTGACAAACAGGGCATCTTCTGTGGGTCCCACACATGGGCCCAACCTCCCCTGTTGTATACTGTCAATGATTAATCTCAGTGCTTAACTTTGCTCAGCTAGCATTCGGTCGCTTGTGTTCCAAGTTTTACACTCTTTTCTTTTCTTTCTTTGAGAGAATCAAAGTTGTTAGTTGTACTGTACACTCTGGGAAACCCAAATTGCAATTTTGATTCATAAGTTCAGCCACATTTATTTGAATCGGAAGAATTTTAGAGAAATTTTATCAGGATTGATTGAACATTTCTACAAAAAGTCTTATAAAATTCCTGCATCCCAAAATGTTACTCCTAGTTAAAAATATTTGGCATCGGGAAGAAATCAACTCGACCTGAAAGGAGTTTTCTGAAATGAAAATATTTTTGTTAGCTCATGCTGTTCCGTTTTAATAACCTAAAATTTTCATCTCAAGCAAAAAACTAACTAAAAACTACCTCATTTGGCACAACCGGTCACAGCTTGATCTGAATGCAACGGCTGACGTACGATAACGAAAATTTTAAGAGGCATTTAAGAGCTATATTATTGTAGCACTTAGCATGTAATAACAAGATGGTCCCTGGTCGAGCTAGCTACGTGCAGTACTGTAGAAATATATGTGGGAGCACAGATTGAAAGCAACAGTGCGTGTGCACACGCTATATATGCATATGGCTGGACCAAATTAAGCCAACAACAAAACGGAACGGCCGGTTCCGTCTTGGCGTCATGTTCTTGGGCCTATATGCTATGGCCGGATATATTGGCATATGCAACGGGACGCCGTTGGTAGGGCACACATATATGCTTTCAGAAAATTTTCCATGGTACTTCTATGAGATGTATGCAGAAATTATGGTAGGATATATCTTGTGCATGCCGTAGAAATGAGAATTAATATGACAGGGAAGGCTGGCGATTAAAGAAAGTGTACCACATCTCATAATCACGGTAACCATTATAGTATATGCAACATTATTCAATGAAATTGGCGGCTCGCCGATTCGTTAAAAAAAATTGTAGTATATGAAACATTTGCTATAAAAAGGTGGTGAAACTTAGTTGACAAAGTCGATATTGTTTTCTATTTTCTTATGAACCCATATCATTTTAATTATTTTTAGTTAGAAAAGTTTAAAGACCCCCAAAATTTTGATTGAAAGTCCATCTAACAGCCTGAAACTTTAAAACCAGATATTTAACCTCTTGAACTATACGTACTACTAGGAAAACCATTTTTGCAGGCATCTAAAATTGGTCTTCCCAAGCAAACGGCCGGTCCTCCTGTAGGTAAAAGCTGCTAAAATCACCCATTTTCGTGAGCGGACGGCCAGTCCGCCTAGGAAGATCCATCTTCACAGGCGGACCTCTTAAATAGTCCGCCTGCAAAAATGGATCTTTCTATGTGGACATAGCCACAATATGCCGTTTACGATAATGTGTAGCTTGGCGTTCATTTTAGTAGGATGGCCGCCTAGGAAAATATTCGCTCCAAAATTTAAATATTTCCGCAATTTTTTTAAATATTAATTTTTAATCAGTAATATTGCAATTAGTTAATTAATTAGTACATAAATACATCTAGCAGCTAACAAACATATAATGAGGATATAATACACATATATTGGATGCATTAATTAGTGCAAAAGTGTTATTTACAATACTGTCATTCCCTTAATTACACAAGCGTGTGGCTCCAGTCCCAAAGGGACTTGCATTCGTCGCTCATCGCTGAGCTGCCTTCGGGGTCGAATAAAAGTCCATCTTTATGACAACACTTGCGGTGGATAAAGTGGCAATGGTCCCATTGTATGTTTATAATGGCTTCATCGTCAAAACTAGTTCGATGTTCGATTCTAAGCAATTGCATGCACGAAAGCATGAGTATATATAGCAGATCCAATTAGATGTGCATTCCATCTTCGCAGGACTTATATGTTGAGTTGAGAGACTTACATTCTCTACGTTGGTCATGTACCTCCCATTAACCCTAAGGAACTCGCATGTGTAATATCTGCAAAGGACACTTCCTTTAGGTTGCTGGTGATACTTCATGACATACACATAGAAGGAATTAGTTATATATTGCAGGTATTGTTTCAAATAAATAAGTGTGCAGAGTATTACCGTCCAGTATGTATGCACTAGCAACTTCTCCCTCGTTTGCAGCTATTCCCCGCCTTATGTCATTGCCTGGGAAGATTGATCTTCGCAGGCGGATGGCCATCTCGACCCCCGTCCCCTATTTTGCAGGCGAACGAATGGTGAAAACAATATTACCCGCCTAGAAAGATCGATGCACCTTGTCTGCAAAAATCATTTTCCCAATAGTGATAGTACCATTTATGTAACACCCTAAGCTAATTTTGCAGAATGGTCTGATTTGCATATGTGTTGGATGAGTTTGGTTACATGATATATGAATTGGACATATTTGTTAAAGTCTTCAAATCTTTTATTTTTACCCCTATTTTTTGCTCACTTATAAACATATGTTAATATAATACTAATATGACATCACCATAGAATATAAATTAATAACCAATGATTGACGACATGTAAACATGCTATATCAGTTATTTAAACCTGCTTATTTAAGCTCCCAAATATATAAAAGAAACCACCTTACGGAATATTTTGAACAGTATTATAAAATTTATGGTGTTGGATATCCGATTTTAAAGTTGAGAGTACGATGGACTTATATCAAGAGTTTAAAATAGGGGGGGATATAGACTTTTTTCCATTTTAGTTTTTGTAAGTTTTGTTCCAATATAGGTGCAGATTGTATACACAGTTAATTGTGAAACCTATTTGTTTGTCTAAAGCTAGAAAATCTAGTCTCGTTTAGAACATAGGAAATTTTTCTTGTTTTCATGGAAATTAAGTTTTTTCCTGTGAAATTCTTGCATTTCAAATGGAGCCCGAACTGTACCTCAGCTATAGTGTAGTATTTCACCGTATAAATTCTTCGCAGTCAGCCAGTAACATACAGGTTTCCGTATAGTTAATTATAATAGTGAAGTTAACACACCCATGCTTAATTAGTGAGGTAGGAAGCTAAGAAACCTAGCAGGGGGCCGTGATGTGCATGCCAAGTTGCCAACTAACACGATATGATGTGCACTTATGGTGAATTATGTGTGTGTATGTGTGTATCAACATCTTGCTATCACTCTAGAATTAAACTGCAAATAATTAAAGGAAAATATGCAGCTATTTTTACGAGTTTAATTATTTACGTGGTGCAACGAGGATGAAAAAGATCAAGGAGAAGAAAAAAGAGATGAAACGTGTTAATTAATTAGTTTGTCCATGACCTATATAAGTCATAGTGGGTCGTTGTCACCTTTTTGTTCTCTTTTCATTGCTAGCTGGCCATATGTACGTATGCATGCCCACACACGTATACGCATTTTCTCATGAACGACGGATTTTGTTGGTAGTTGCTACACCTTGTCCTTGCCATATATTAGAGCTTGAGAGTTGAGAACAATTTGTTTAGCGGGCCATCGTACCCAACTTTTTTTTTTGGTAAAATCCCTTTTGCGTCGCTACTAGAAAACTCATTTTCGGTGTCGTAGGGGATCGATTTTCACAGGCGGGCATGTAATTCGGAGCCAAAACCCCACCGGCGAAAAAATGTACCCGGGGTGGAGGGGGCAGTCCGCCTGCGAAGATCGATGTTTGCAGGCTGACCATATAAGCGTCGCTTCGCAGGCGGCAGACGTCGTGCGCCTGCAAAGATCGATCTTCGCAGGCGCCGCTTATATGGCCCACCTGCAAAGATGCCCCTATATAGTCTTCTTCCTCCCCGAGCCCTGTTCATTCTCCCCGAAGTTTCTTTCTCCTTAAGTGACTTAAATATAGGGGGGAGGTTTTGAACTTTAAATCTTCGGGGGATTTTTCTACGGTGCTTAGATCTACTCATTTCCACACTAGGTATGCAATTTTTTAAGCTTTTAGACCTCAATTTGTGATGGATTTATGCATGCAAAATTGTGAAGGAAGAGCTCCATGTTTTTTTATTTAATTTCTTTTGATATGTTGATGTTAGATGTATGTGTAATATTTGATGCCTCTTGTTGTAGTGGTTTAATGTGGTAACATAAATTCTCAATTTTTCTTATTTTTCTATCACATCCACCTCATAGTTCTAGATCTAGATCTAGATCTTGTCATATATAGAGAGAGAATAAAATTTTTAATGTCTATTTATTCGGTGCAATCAAAAAATAGTTATAGTAGTTTATAATATGCCGATGATATGATTTTGTTAGATTTTCCTAATGTACTAATTTGGCATGCCTGTGTAAAAAAATTGAAAAAAACTTTGTTTTTTTATTAATTTACAATTAACCTTTAGTTAATTAGTTTTGAATAGCGATAAGTTTTTTCAATAAACCCTACAAATTTGGTATTAATTGTGCAAATATTTTATGTGCATTTTTTTAGAGATATGGAAAGTCGGGAATGGATGTATCATTGGCCGAGGTTTTTATCTCCATATAGAAACGAAGTGTCTAAATTTATTGGTATTGCCAAGGCACACGCTGAGAAGAACAATATGAGGAAGATAATTTATCCATGTGCTGACTGTAAGAATGAAATAGCCTGGGACTTCGACGATGCTTTTAAAGTGAAGGAGCACTTAGTAACTCGTGGATTTATGAACGAGTACGAAATATGAACACGTCATGGCGAAGAACAAGTGGACAGGCCTGAAAATGTAGTTCCGACACAAATTGAAGACATGGTGCATGACGATGGTTCTGTTGAGGACAAAATCGACCTAGAGGAAATGTTACGTCATGCAGAACCCGAGGTGCTGATGGGGTCGGCTAGAGGGTTAAATAACTTTGAAGCTTTACAGAAGGCAGCAAAGGAAGTTTTGTACGATGAGTCGAAGGGCTGTGACAGTGAGTTCACAACACTATGGTCAGTTCTTGAACTTATGAGGTTAAAGGCGAGACATAGATGGTCTGATACCAGTTTTGACAGTCTGTTAGAACTTCTGCAGAAAATGCTCCCGAGGCCTAACACACTACCATCCAGCACATATCAAGCAAAGAAACTCATATGTCCCCTTTCACTTGGTGTGGAAAAGATTCATGCGTGCGTAAATCACTGCATACTGTACAGGAAAGAGTACGCTTCTTTAGATGAATGTCCAACATGCGGTGCTAGCTGGTATAAATCGAATAGCAATACTGGCCTAAAACCGTCTGACACAACTGAGGGACGACAGAGAAAAATCTCGCAGCTTGTGATGTGGTACCTTCCTGTCAAAGACCGCATTAAATGGATATACTCAAACCCGCGAGATGCGGAACTAATGCGCTGGCATGAAGAAGGGCGCAAGAAGGATGGGATGATTCGACACCCGGCAGATGCTCGTCAGTGGATAAACTTTGATGCTCAGTATAGAGAGTTTGCTAAAGACCCAAGGAACATTAGATTTGCCCTGAGTACTGGAGTTAATCCTTTTAGAGACATGAGCAGCTCACATAGTACTTGGCCAGTGCTTCTCACCATGTATAATCTTCCTATCTGGCTTTGTCAAAAGCGAAAATACGTACTACTCTGTATCCTCATGCAGGGACCCCATCAGCCTCGTATTGATATTGACGTATTTCTTGAACCATTGTTGGAAGATATGGCTGATTTATGGAAAGAGGGATTGAAAGTGTGGGACGAGTGCTTAAGGGAATACTTCACAGTGAAGGCCATCATCTTCGTGACCATTAACGATTATCCAGCAATGTTTTCAGTTTCAGGTCAAATTAAAGGTAAAACAGGATGTGTGATCTGCTTGAATGGAACGTATTATAGATATCTCCCGGGTTCCAACAAGCTTGTGTACATGCGGCACCGGCGGTTCCTACGCACAAATTACAAGTACCGCAAGATGAAGGCGGAGTTCGATGGCACTGAAGAGACTGATCATGCACCAAAACCTACATCGGGAGAAAAGGTGTGTGCAATGACAGAGAAAATTGTTTGCGAGTTTGGAAAAGTGACTAAGAAACCATCAAAGGGGACAAAGCGCAAGAAACCCGAGAAGAATACGAAACAAGGGGATAGTAAGAAGCAAGATGATAGTTCGAAGCCAGATGATAAAGTCCCTCCCCCATTCAAGAAGCATTCCATATTTTTTAAGTACCTTCCGTACTGGAAAGATCTGGAGGTTCGGCATGCCATAGACGTCATGCATCTAGAGAATAATGTGTTTGACAACATAGTTGGAACATTGTTGGACATGCCGAAGAAGACTAAAGATGGTCTGCAATCAAGGATGGACCTAGTCGAGATGGGAATCAGGGAAGAGTTACACCCTCAAGAAGAAGAGAAGAATGACAAAGTATATCTTCCACCAGCCTGTTTCACACTGACACCTGAGGAGAAGAAGTCATTTTGCAACTCACTCCGTGATGTCAGAGTGCCCATAGGTTTCTCATCAAACATCAGTTGACTAGTTTCCATGAAAGATTTGTCGGTATCTGGTTATAATTCACACGACTGTCATGTCTTGCTCACCGTGTTTCTTGCAATTGCAATAAGGGCCATAAAACCGGAGCATTTAAAGGTTGCTATCACAAGGTTGTGCTACTTTTTCAACGCAGTGTCACAGAAGGTCATTAGTGTCGAAGAGTTAGGAAATCTCCATACATTCGCACATGAGACACAGTGCCAACTTGAGATGTGTTTCCCTCCGTCATTTTTTGATATGATGGAGCACCTCATTGTTCACATAGTGCCGTAGATGGTTGCGCTTGGCCCATTATACCTCCATTAAATGTGGTCACACGAGCGTTACATGGCTGTTTTGAAGGGTTACGTTCGAAATCGTACACATCCAGAGGGATCAATGGTTGAGGGTTATAGTACTGAAGAGGTTGTTGAGTGCTATATCGATTACCTCAAAGATGGATATGCAATTGGAGTACCTGTGCCCCGACATGAGGGCAGATTGAGTGGCAGGGGAACGATAGGAAAGAAGAGATACGTCACCCATGATCACAAATCATTCCAAGAAGCTCACTTCAGCATGCTTCATCAGTTTGCTATCGTTGAGCCGTACATAGATCAACATATCGAACTAATACGAGCTAACAATAAGGGTCGCACCACCGAGTGGATAATGAAACAACACAAGCATCTCTTCATAGATTGGTTGCGAGACCTAGACTTACCTGAGGGACAAACTACCGATGAAATAACTATGAAGCGATTGGCTTGTGGTCCATCAACTACAATAAATTCTTGGCAGGGATATGACATTAATGGATACTTGTTTAGTACAAGATCCCGAGATAATAAGACCTGTACGCAAAACAGCGGTGTCCGTGTGGAGGCAATTGATGAAGCCGGGGAAAAACAATCATACTTCGGGTTTATTGAAGAAATATGGGAAATCAACTATGGGCACACAATGCAATTCCCTATATTTAAGTGCCAGTGGGTAAAATACCCGAACGGGGTCAATGGTTCGGTCTTACTGTTGTTGACCTGGCGAGTGTGGGTCACAAGGATGACCCTTGGGTACTCGCCAATCGCGTGGCGCAAGTGTTTTATGTGAAAGACCCATCAAATTTGAAGAAAGATATAGTGCTACTCGGGAAACAAAAGATATTGGGAGTGGATGGGGTTGAAGATGTCGAAGATTACAATCAATACGATAGTATGCCACTTTATAGTCAGTTTGTACAGAAGATTAAGAATGTCGAGACATCTACTCAGAAGACCGTGAAACCTTACATGCGCACGGATGGTGTGGAAAAAAATGTTAAAGGGTAATGATTGTTGAGTCGCATGTAAGCATCTAAGAAGTTAGTAGTTATGTAATGGTGGTATATAAGGTGATGTGTGATCATATCGCAATTTGATGAAAAATTGCACTCAACATTTTGCATATTAGTTTGTACTAATTTTTATGTGTAATTACCATTTGTAGGGTAACATTTACAGTTTTTTATTATTTAAAAGTTTTTTTAAAAGAGGTTTTAAAATTTAGTAGCATTTTGTTATGTTCACTTACCATTGTTTGATAGCTTATTTTAAAAAGTTTTCAAACAATGGTAAGTGCACATATAAAATTGCTACTATATGTTTTTTTAAAGTAGTAATATTAATGTTTGAAACATTTAAGTAATATTTACATTTGAAAAGTAGTAATACTAAGGTTTATCTATTTGTATGTACAATTACCATTTTTATTACAGTTACTGTAGACATTTTCAAATCACAAAATTGATTTTAAAATAATTCTGAAATAAATAGAGTCATCCCTGTAAAAATCTTCGCAGGCGGGCGGTGCGCCTGCGAAGATTATTATGCCGAGTAGGGTTTACATCTTCGCAGGCGGACCGTCCGCCTGCGAAGATAGTAAAAACGATCTTCGCAGGCGGACCGTCCGCCTGCGAAGATCCTTTCCCTATATAAGGGCAAGCCCGCGGCGCCAAAATTTCTACGTCCAGGCGGGAACCCTAGAAATTTTGGCGCCGTCAGGCTGCCAAATTTTTTCGCCGCCGCACGCCTCCGCCGTCCTCCGCCACCGCCCGCCTACGACCTTCACCCTCCGACCGTCGTCCTCCGCCGCCGCCGACCGTCGTCCTCCGCGCGCTGCCGGCCTTCGAGCTCGCGCCGGCCGCGCGCTCCACCGCGCCGCCGGCCATCGATCTAGCTCCACCGCCGCCCGCTCCCGCCGCCGGCCGCATCGCCGCTGCTGGCCGCTCTACCGCCGAGCTCCACCGACCGCCTCTGCCGCCGCTCCACCGCTCCGCCGCCGCCGCCGCCGTCCACCGCGCGCAAGCTCCACCGTACGCGCGCGAGCTAGCGCTCCACCGCCGGCACCGTCCACCGCCGCCGGCCGCTTCCCCCCTGGCCCCTCCACCGCGCCGCCGACCTCTCAACCGCCGCCGGCCGCTCCACAGCCGCTGCCGCCATGTCTCTCTCTCTCTCTCTCTCTCTCTCGCAGTCATCCATGAGCGGCTTCATCGGCCTTTCGTCGTCCACGAGCGAAGACGTCCTCGGCCAAACGGCTTCATCGGCCGGTCGTAGTCCACGGCCGAACCTCGTCGTCGGCCCTTCCTTCGTCATCCACGACCGAAGCTCATCGTCGGCCGTTCGTCGTGCACGGACGTGTGTGCATGTGGGTGTTTCTTTTTATATGTGTGTGCATGTGGGTGTGAGGGGGTATATATGTGTGTGCATGTGGGTGTGAATGGGAATGAGGGGTGGGTGATATGTGAATGAGGGGTTATATGTTGATTTTGAATATGAATTTGGGAATGTGGGTGATATGTGAATGAAATTGGGAGGGTATGTTCAATTTTGCAGGGTATGTGAATTTGTCAAATTTTTTTAATAACATGTGGGAGGGTATGTTAACATTATTTTTTAAAAAATGTGGAGGATATGTTTGCCTTTTTAATTTTTTTTTAAACAACATGTCGAGGAAATGTAATTGTGAATTAGTGCACTACTTGATAATAACATATCAAATTTTGTACAAATTTGTTTGTACTAATGAATTTAACATAATAGTAAGTACTAATTAATAACATTTCGCAATTTAAATTTGTTTGTACTAATTAATTTAGCATAATAGTAAGTACTAATTTATAACATTTCGCAATTTAAATTTCTTTGTACTAATTAATTTAGCATAATAGTAAATACTAATTAATAACATTTCGCAATTTAAATTTGTTTGTACTAATTAATTTAGCATAATAGTAAGTACTAATTAATAGCATAATAGTAAGTACTAAATTAATAACATATCTATTCTAGCATAATAGTAAGTAGTAATTAATTTCACAATTTAAATTTGTTTGTACTAATTAATTTAGCATAATAGTAAGTACTAATTAATAGCATAAGTACTAATTAATAACATATCTATTCTAGCATAATAGTAAGTACTAATTAATTTCGCAATTTAAATTTGTTTGTACTAATTAATTTAGCATAATAGTAAGTACTAATTAATAACATATCTATTTTCGCTACGTGTTAATATATGGGAATCTCAGAGAATTTAAATTTGTTCATATGACATATTGTTAATATACAGTTTATTTTTGTACAAAGTTGTTTGTACTAATTTGAGTAATTTAAAATGTGGAGGATAACATTTTTTTTATGTTAGAGGTTTGAAACGATGGCTGATAGTACTAAAGGGGCTGAAGAGAAGGGTTTAGGGGAGCAAGAGCAGTCCCTTGCTGTTGTGGTTGCTCCGGAACCAACGGTCCCATCGGAAGATAGTTCCGACAGCGACGTAGCTGACGAAGACGATGAGTACTCATCGCCAAGCGATCCTTGTCCAAGCCCAAGCCCGAAGAGAAGGAAAAAGGACGACGGTGAAGAAGGCGACAAGGACTACATTCCCCCTAAAAAAGGGGTAAGTAAACTTAATATGTAAACTGTTCACCGTGATAACTATTAGCTTGAGCTAATTCGAAACTTTCATGTATACCTTCTCGTAGGAAACGGCGCCACGGCGATCAAAACGGCAGCCGAAGAAAAAAGTTCCGTCGAAAGACGACGAAGTACCAGCTAACACAACCGGCTTAAAGAAAAGCAAACGGTCAGCAAAGGCGAAGAAAAGGAAGGGCGAGAGAAGCGTGAATAGAAAGGATGAAGGGTTCCATATTGTTACCATGTTTCGCCAAAAGGAGAGCCGCTCGCCCCTAAGACGGCACGTGTGAAATTCAGTTCACAGTGTGGCATAATAGTAAGGGAAAAGATCCCTATCACGGTCAAGGACTGGGATCATGTATCGAATGGGGATAAGGAAGTCCTATGGAAAGAGTTGAAGAAAATCTTCCAAATCTCGGATGGATCAGAGGCAGCAGTGAGGAATTGTGCACTACAAACAATGGCCAAGTCTTGGCGTTGATGGAAAACCACCTTGAACAAGAAATTTGTGAAGACGGGACGCACACCGTTTTTGACGTATGCCAACATAACCCCGAATCAGTGGGACGACTTTCTGACGTTGAAGAACTCCCCGGAAGAAATTCAAAGGAGCCAAAAGTGTCCAGAGTTGGCCAAGAAGAACAAATTTCCTCATTGCTTAGGCTCCGCGGGATACGCACCAAAGGTGGAGCAGTGGACAAAAGAGGATGAGGAAATGAGGAAGAAGGGGCAACTGGTACCAATAGAGGAATGGACACAGAGATCAAGGAACTAGGTAAGAGCTAGAACTCCGAAGTTCACGGATGAAGGCAAAGTATCGTTTGAAGATCCGTAGCTGCAGAGCGTTGCCGATAAAATAGAGAATTTATCCAGTTCATAGAAGAAAGGTTTTTTCAAGTCTAAGAGGGAGAAAGATGTGCTAAGTACGGCGCTGGGTACTCCTGAGCATGGGGGAAGGGTTTGAGGTGTGTCGAGCAAGATGAGTTGGAAGGAAGGGTTCAAACATGACCCCCACAAGAAGCGTGAAGCGTACAAGGATAAACTTAGAGACGAAGGGGCTGCGGAGTTTGAAAGGCAAATGATGGATTTCTGTGTCAAGCACATGATTTTGCCTTACCCCGAAACCAAAGAACCTGAGCCAAATTACCCCTTCGATGACCTCAAGGAGAATACACCCTGCAGATTGCACGTTCCCATTGGACGCTTCGGGAAAACTCTTGAGGCCGCTACAGCCATTGCTATCCCTGGGAGAACATATAATGAAGAGTTCATACCTGATGCGTATGCCAAGGTGTAGCCGCAAGTGGTCCATGAAGGGTTTGAGTCCTACGACATTGACTTCCCGACTGCAGATGGTGTATCCGTACTTGGGGATGCGGTCAATCTTGTAATTCTCTGGCGCTAGAATGACATATCCTTTGGATTGGGCACCGACGCCACGCAAAAACCTTTGGTGCCAAAACCGGGGTTGGGAAAACCCCTAAGACCTCCTAAGAGGAAGGTGACTGATAAGGCGGAGGAAGCCGAGATGCAAAAGGAAAATCCAGTGCCGGAAGTGCCACCGGAGATTGCAGTGCCGGAGGCAGCCATGGAGATTCCAGTGCCGGATGTGCCCATGGAGATTACAGTGGCAGAACCAGAGGTGCAATTTGTGGCATCAGTCGGGACAGAAATAGAAGAAGTACCAGGATTGGAATGGGACGGTACAGAGCCAGAAATATTTGAAGACCCTTCTCCTGCGAAAGACCCCGAGGTGCAAGAGACCACGGTCCCTGAGAAGGCCACTACCAGTTCTGAGGTGCCTAGAGTGCTTAGGAGCCACGACTCCAGGTCCAAATATGAGAACAAGGAGAAGTTCATGGTAACCGTCTTCAGAGGGGGTAAGGAACATGCCAAGTTCAGAGATGATGACCCTCAGAAGGCTGCTGAACTAGCCGGGCCAACATACTTCGCAACGGATGATTGCCCGGAAAAGTACGAACATGGGAAAGCACTCTTGCCGGAATGGGCACTGAACGAAGGACCATGGGAGATGAAAAGGTTACATACCTTCTACATGGAGGCCAGCAAGAAAGGCTTGGGCAATATAACAGCTCGATCAGCGGCAGACTGTTTTGACGAAGAAGGTTACGTATGGCTAGATTTCTCAAATCTCCATGCCATATATCGTCGGGATAAGATGGACGTCAACTATGTCGGTGTTTGGTGCATGTGAGTATGAGTTTTAATTAATTATATGAAAAATATGTACAATACAAATCCATGTGATTGTTACTAACAAACTTCTTCTGTAGGATGCAATACATGGATGCTAAGAAGAAAAAAGAACCTATCGGCTTCTTGGATCCAACTCGGATCTGCCAAACACAGCATACCGTGAGGCTAGCACCAGGGTCTGACCAGCTGAAGGGCAAGAATCCAGAAGAGATAGCTGAATACAAGAAGGGCTTGCACAAGGAGAAATTGATTACTGTCGCACAGTACATTGGACGAGCCTTCTTGCACTTTCAAAATAAGAGAGTCGTCATGGCCGCTTATAATTTTAAATAAGTCCGGTACATTTATCTTCTATACATATGTCTTATTTTAGCTGGTACTAACTAACTATACTGTTGTTAATATGTAGCGATCATTATATTTGTTTACTCATCCACCCTAAAAACGGAACCGTGGTAGTCTTGGGCCCTCTCGATTACAGGCACCAGTCATACAAAGAATTTCTAACAATCTTACAGTAGTAAGTGATTATCACTCTTGCATTTTTATATGAATGTATTATAAATAAATATCCTCCTTAATGTGAAATGGTACGACATCCATACATTGCGTACCAGTACTACAAGTTCAAGGGTGGAGAACAGATCCGAACAAGGGAGAAGCTGCTAGTACGTACCTATTGGCCGGTAATACTCCACTCATTTAATGTATACCAATTGTTTCACTAATTGCAAATTTTAACTATTTTTTTATGATATGTCCTGAAGTGTCACAAGCAACCGCGAGGAACGGTCCTTTGCGGGTATTACGCTTGCGAATTCCTTAGAGTTAATGGGAAGTACAGGACTAACGCAGAGGATGTAAGTCTCTATACTATGTGCTAGACAGCTTCACATATTTATGATACTAATATATTGTTAATCTTCAATGCATGCAGTTGCCAACATTAGAACGTCGAACAAGCTTTGATGACACAGGCATCAAAAATGTCCAGCGTGATCTGTGCCACTTCATCCACCATGAGTGCTGTCGACCCAGAGGGTGCCCTAGCCACAAGTGACGAATTCAAGGATCTTCGGGAGTGGAACAGTGCTATGCCATAATGTATTAACTAGATGGCGTATTTGAAGTGACAATGTAAAAAAATATTGTAATATATATATTTTGGCAACACTTTTGAGTTATGTAATATATGTACATTTATCAGTACCAAATGCTTGATAATCTTCCAATATATGTACATAATAATCTACCTGCAAGAATTTCTATTAAATAATTTAAAAGTAATTTACGGGCAAATTATTATTAAATTTCAATATTTTCTACCTATTTTCGCAGGTGGAAGTTTTTTTTTTGCAGGCGGCCGATTCCTATTTTCACAGGTGGACCGGACTAGCCAACGTCTGCCTGCGAAAATTATCTTCGCAGGCGGACAGCCACCCCGCTTGCGAAGATCAGCGATCTTCACAGTCGTTGGCTTACAGGCGGACGGCCGCCCCGCCTGCGAAGACCCTTTTCGGCCGCTTGCGATAATGCTTTTCCTAGTAGTGCGTGAAATTGCCTAACATCTTGTGAGGATTTAATAGCTGGCAACAGGATATCAAATTCAAAAAATGAGTCTCACCACTTATATCCCTAAGTACTGATCTTTCCGGTCATAATCAAATATTTAATATTTAAGACAACATTTCGTCATAAACTTTAATCTAGCTACAATATTAATAAGTTTATGATATTATATAGGATGTATTTTTCAAGACAAATCTACCTATACCATTTTTCTGTAAACTAATTAAGCATATGAGAATATATTAATAACTAATGTTTCAAAAGTGTAATCAAATCTTATCATTAACACTCAAAATATAATATTATGACTGGAGGGAGTATGTAGTTTAACATAGTTTTACCTTGATTCTCTCTATGTATATAGAGAGAGAGCGGGCTCCAATCCAATCTACTATGTTTGAAAAACTAAATAAAGAAATCCAGTGATAAAGAGAGTTTGGTAGCCAGACTAATTAAAATATAAATTTCCAAAATGAAACTTCAACTTTAAAGTTAGAATATATATATTCAACATGAAAACAAAAAATTGAAATGTTTCACATATGAAGTACCTAGAGGCGGAGCCATGTAGTAGTTGTGGAGTCACCTGGTCCCATAAATTTTATGAAAAAAAAGACCTTAATATATAGTATTGACATTTACACTATAAAATGTAAAACTTGAAGTTTTCAAGGTAAAATGTCATCCTTGAAAAAGGTTCCAGCGTAATTAAAATATAGAAAATAGTCCTTATGCACTACTAATTTTTTTTCTCGGTCCTCTCTTATACTGTTAAGTTTTGCTTCATTCCATACATTCCTGGGTTTTCATTTTTAATCACCTTCTTATCAATCCTATTAGTTGACCGTTATATTTTTCCTCTAAATGACCATATTGCCCTTGGCTCATAACTCTAAATTGGAAGCCTCCTACCAATATGAAAACATTGATTTGAAAACATCTTAATCACTAGACCTTACAGTATTTTCATCATGAATTTAAAAATAACATTTGATTTTTTTAGTGAATCTAGATAAGATGTTTAGTGAATTTAAACAAAGTTTAAAGCAATTCCAAATGCATTGTCCATGTACAAGTTCTATATGCCAAGGGCAATATAGTTATTTGAAGAAGATCTAATGGCCAACCAACATAATGGGTACAGAAGGATCAAAATGAATACTTGAGGGCACATAAGGGATGAAGAAAATTTTAGGTATATTATGGATTGAGCGAAAACTCTAGGGCATAAATGAATTTCTTTGAAAGGATAAGTAACTATTGCCTTTATATTAAAAACACCTTTCAACTCCAATACTAGATATAATTACCCCCCCCCCCCCCCGGGTCTCAACTATTGAAATCGTTCACTTGATCTTTTACCTACATGGCGCTTATAGTAAAAACTATAGGCCCCTCCTTTCAGTAACCACATGATCTTCCTCCTCCCTCCCTTCTGTCCTTCTCCCCTAGCTACCCCATCTATCTATCTCTCGACGGAGACAACACAAAGATGACACAAAGCTCCACCGTCTCCTTGAGCCATGGTGACCATAGTAGGTGAATGCATGTCCTCCCTGTTCTCAAGCTGAGATTGATGTTTTCCTCATTCTCATGGATCTCGGGATGCGATGGAGCCAAAGTCGAAACCCAACCTGTCTCCACTAATTTGGCAGCAAAGGGCAGCGGAGTCGAGTTGTTGATGCTCTCCTGCCTAGCTCCCTACTTGTTGGTCACGAGAAGTCACTGCCTCGATGAAGACCACATAAATCCAGAGTGCGCTGCCATAGAGGACAGGGGTCTCGGGCATCGTTGTGAGCAGAGAAACAGATGATGGAAAATAGCGCTCTGCACAAGATTTCCGCTTCCACCACCACCAAATCAAAGAGCTCTAGCTAGCTCTGCCACCGAATCTTCCAAGGCCCCTCCACTCCGCCTCTACTGCATGCCTTGGGCTCTGTTCCTCAAGCTTGGGGTTGTGGTTGAGCTCAAAGTCACCTTACCTGCCTCATATTTCCTAATCCAGCTGCATCGATCAATTAGGCAATCACCTCAAAAGGCAACCACGAGCACTGATCTTGACCTACTCTTTCTCTCTCTCACCCCTAGCTCAGATATCATCACCATTAGCAAGTTTTTTTAAGGAGGATACGCACTACAATAGCTAGCTTGTAGAGTGAGATGGCGACTGAGTGGGTGGCTAGCTCATGGAGGGCGGCCAACACCTATGAGCTCGTGATAGGCTCAAGGGAAGATGGGAGAGATGGAGTTTGACAAAGATAAAAAGGCATTAACATATGTTTCCTATTTTAAATCTTTGTTGGATTGACTAGATGACACATAAGCAGGGTGATACCACCTTAGTTTGGAACCAGCATTAAAGTGAATGGTTTTAATAGCTGAGAGGGGTATTGTACACAATATTGGAGTTGATAGGGGTGTTTTTGTAAACGAACACAATATTTTTTGGTGATACAATGGGTTTATCCCTATCAGCATCAAGGATAAGGCATACCTTCTATACATGGGTTCGCGGTATACTGAAATACCATATACCTAATAGTATACGAGAAGGTATCATTTGACTAAGGAAATACGACAGATAAAGAAGGAAGTTATCTTCCCGTAATAGAAGATGTTAGAGTCCTGGTCGGGGAAGATAAGGTCTACTTAGTCTGTATGTTGTTCTATTTCTTTAAGTTCTATTTGGAGAGGAATATGATCTTTGTTATAATATAAGACCCCTTAGGAGGAGAAGAGACATGCCAACAAAAGGCAAGCCAATATAGATCTAGACAAATTTAATGTAGGAGCCACAGAGACCGACATGAGGGATCTAGATCTATCTCCAATGTCGTTAATTCATGTTCAAGGAAGAAGACTACACTAGCTATCGACTACGTGTGAGAGCTCCATGCCACTAAGCTGACAAAGACTAGATTAGGTCATCCCTAATATTGTACTCATGTGATACTGATATATAAAGGCAACACTGGCTTTAGCCAATAGGACTAGGGCTATTATTTGTCAGTTAAGGGGCCTGAACCTGTATAAAAATACATGTCTCCCGTCCTTTTTACCTCAATCTCGCGTATACCCTGGTTCCAACGATCCCCATACTCTAGAAATACCATCTACGGGTATAGCCCGACAACAGTGGTGTGCTAGGTAGGGGTATGACTAAAACCTGGTCCTCAACTAGCGTTGTAGCGATCCTCGAGCCACCTCTACAAGTGGTCGGGTGCAACTACAACCTGGTCCTTGACCAACGTTGTAGCGATTCTCGAGCCGCCTGTACGAGTGGCCGGGTACGACTACAACCTAGTCCTTGACCAGCGTTGCAAGAATACTCGAGCCACCTCTACGGGTGGAGTGGTCTGGTACGACTACAACATGGTACTTGACCAGCGTTGCAGGAATACTTGAGCCGCCTCTACGAGTGGTAAGGTGCGAGTACAACCTGATCCTCGACCAGCGTTGTAGCGATACTCGAGCCACCTCTATGAGTGGTTGGGTGCAACTGCAGCCTGGTCCTTGACCATCGTTGTAACGATCCTCGAGCCACCTCTACGAGTGGTTGGGTGCGACTACAACCTGGTCCTTAACCAACGTTTTATCGATCCTCGAGCCACCTTTGCGAGTGGTCGAGGTATGACTAGGCACCTAGTTCTCTACCAGCGTGCATGCGATCCTGCCACCACCTCTATGAGTGGGTAAGGTACGACTACACCTGATCCTCGACCAGCGTAGTAGTGATCCTCCTACAACCTCTACGAGTTCTCTACGAGTGGTTAGGGTACGACTATACACCTAGTCCTCGACCAGTGTGGTAATGATCCTATCATCCCCATGCATTAATTTATGTAAGTTTTCATACATATCCAATGTGCAATATTTGTCCGTTGATCCTGTTTTCTCATATCGCTATTGGTTGGAGTCGTTTCTTATCGTCCTATTTCGTTAAGCCTGACTAATCACCAGGTCTTACAACCTTGGCCTGGGACGCTTGGTACTATTGGATTAGTTAGGTGCTGGAGGGTTGAGTGACTATGTCAGAATTGGTCATGTCAGAGTACCCAACGTAACATATTAACTAGCCATGTAGTCAGGAATTGGTTTTCCCAACTTCATGGCTAGAGGCTAGGAATTCGCTTCTTCACCTTATTTTATTATGAGATTCAAGCTGCTTTTGCGAAAATCTTTCCGTAAAACTAGCTAGGGGCTAGGGATTTACTTTCAGTAGCATTGCTAACAGATAGTCTGTCTTTTAAAAAAGAACTACTGACATACCATCTGACACTGAGCTTCTCATCAAAGATGGTTTGAAGCTAACATCAATTCTTTTCCAACAGCCATCTGACACCAATTTTGGGACATGGTGTAGTGATTCTCTTTTGCCTTTCTCTTTTTCTCATTCACTATTGTCATGGTCACACCTATCACCATGAATAATTAATTGCTTACACTCCGTATAGAGAGGGAGGGATGCGATAATATGTTGAAAGGGACGATGTAGTGTTTATAAACAATTGTCAAAAGATTTGAGTTGTACTAGATCTGTTCTCACCATGTTTTGTCGGCAAGGGTTGTAGTCAGACCTGGCTTGTGTTGGCTATTCTTGATAGTCACATTTCATCTTGGCACATAGACCAATAATAAGTAATTCTACTTATCATCCATTTAAACATGCTACTAGCCATTCTTCGTAAACAAGCGATTCATTAATATTTGCATTTCTCAATGCCTATATAGCCAATCATGTGTGGAATTGTAATTATATACCAGAATTTAAGTTTGAGGATCTAGTTTGTTTGAGGTTTCTCCAAATGTTATATATGTTACATTGGACTCCATGATACATATTTTGATGGACATGGTCAAGTTATGAAGAACTTAGTACCTAGATTTGACTACTTGGTGGCACTGGAGCAACCTTTTTCATCAGTGGTGTGGTTTGAACTTGGTTAAGAAAACCAAGGTCTTGCAGGGCCTAGGATGTTAGGTGAACAAATTGAGCTTGAAGAGGCACATGGTGGTTAATAACCAAACAAGAGAGTACATACACTAGGATATACTTTCTAGAATAAGATGGATCATTCTTTAGCTTATCACCTTGTTAGAAATACACTCATGTCAATGATGCATATTACTTTGGGTACATATAAGTAACGACTTGGAGGCGACAAAAACTTCCAAGTATTGTGATAAAAAAAGATTTCGAGTATTTCAAACAAGGTGATAAGCTAAAGAAAAATAATTAGAAGAGAGATTTAAGACACACTCAATGCTATAACTTGGGTTAGTGTTTGCATTGAATTAAATAGAGTACTGCCAAGGATAAAGAATGTATGGAAAGAGAAAAACATTTGAAAGACAATATCTTATGAAAGTAAATAATAAATTGAATACACCAAGACAATCTGAGAGGGAGAGGTTAAAAGAAAGTGTAGTTATAGTTGCGCACTCGAGAGAGAAAAAAATGATGTCCATCATTGTTTCCATGAGAGATGATAATATCGACACAGCTATACTTATTATTAGTTTGATGATGAAGATATACATAAGTGAATAATATCTCTGGGTGGTATGTTACATGCTTGTATGGGTTAGGGCTCATGTTTACGGGCCAACCCTCTTGATTCCTTGGTATGATTGGTTTCAAAAATTTTCCTTTACGTGAGCGGCTAGGATGATCTAATATTTTTTTAATCACGATTCTAGATATGAGGAAATGGCTATTAGTGCGTAGACCGTTAAAATAATAAGATATGGGGCTAGCTTAGCCCCACAATAAAACTTGTCGACAAGGAGTACATCACTTGCTTCTACACATATTGAAAAAGTTTATTTTATATATTGAAGAAGTTTATATCCATGATGGCTTCTAATGTCATTAAGTGATCATGATATATATTTTATACATGCATAATATATTTTTATTTAGAAAAAAAGAATATCTTTAAAAGACATATTCGAAGAGAGCTTACCAACCCTTGCAGCAGGAGAAGAAGAAAAGGAATAAGAAGATAGAGAAAGCTAGTATATATACGTAGATAGGAGAACGTACGTAGCATGTACATTAATTAATTTTCTACGTACGTATCCATGTAAATCCGGAGGGGCCCCAGGATGCTACACCACGGTGACCACAACTGAAAGGCAAAGGGACAAAGACCCATCCTAAATTAAAACCGTGTCGAGTGATAAATAATCGAGAAGAGTCAAGAGCAATTAAACAGTACCTAGCGCTGCTTAATTAGGATGCAACTACCCAATTAGTGACGTGAGTAGTCAGCATCGTCGGCTAATCACGCCCTTGATTTGTATCTTTCGATCGCCCACGTACGTTTACACGCACTAGCTCCAGCTATTATTCACAACCCAATTAATTAGCTGAAGTATATGTGTGTAGCCCAGTTGTAACCAAGTGGTGGAAATTTCCTACTCCATGTAAAATTGCGATGAATTTCCCAAAAACTCAGATTTGAGGAAACCTTTCGTGTGTATGTGTTTCTGCTTACGTGCCACTAATCATGTGTTAACCGGTACTTCATCAGTTATTGAGACCATGATAGCGGGTAAATATATATACAGTGGAAAGATCATATATAAAACCACATTCACAGAATATTTTCTTTCAAAATTATAGATGTAGGTATGATGACATTGTATAGTCATATAAAATTTCAAGACTATATAAAATTGACAAACAATGAATCAAAAGCTGAAAAATCAGGAATAGTGTTTTCACTAACATGGTCGAGTTTGATACTGGAATTTAATTTGTATGGTTGTCTTGTCTATGATACTCCCTCCGGTTTTTATTAAATATATGACACAATTGATTTTTTCTCAAACTTTCACCACTGCTATCTATTCAATAATTTAGTTAAGCAAAGTGAAATAAGTACTACTAGACCTATTATCAAAAGTATCTTGAGTGTGTCTTATGTGCTTGTCTATTTATACAAATATTCTAGAAAGGACGAATATTCCAATGTAAAAAAGTCAGTGGTGTCATACATTTAAAAGGAAAGGTAATAATAATATGTTCCCTTTTATATGAGATTGTTTTTTATATTTTTAAAATACCTTTATCGAATGTTCTTTTCAAATTTCTACATAATAAAATTATGGTTCATACTACATGATATTTTTCCATGATAACTAGTTGTATATACCGACCTGTATTGGAGATCGATGTGAAGCCGCACCCACCTATATGCCAATTGCCAGAATCCAATGGATTGTGGTGTAGGCTCCAATTTGTATGCTGCTGGATACTCTATTTATTGTTAGAACTTAGAAGACATTTTTTAATTTTAGAAGTCATATACTATTTTTCTTAAAAAATCAAATTATATGTACATTTAGTACATAAAATTTATTAGATTTTCTCCAGTGCTTGGGATAAATGAGATCCGTTCATTGCCTATAATCTGACTATAGATAGAAGGTACTAATGGAAAGGTATTAAAGTGTGGGCCAGGTATTGGCTTAAAAGTTTTGGTGGGAGGTTAGATAAGTAAATTTCTCCCCATCGCTTCAAAAGGTGTGTAAACTGATAGCTTCTTCTATCACGTACGGTGTTTTCTTGTTTCGTCCGGCGGCCAAACTGAGATGCACGGTGATCGTACAACTGATATAAAACTAAACTCTAGTAATCGATTCGTCGAGTATTCCGTGTCCAATTACAACTCACCAAATTAATCATAAGCTGATTATCATCGAAGGCTTCACAAACAGGGATTGATTTATTTCTCTCACTAACGAGGATTGATAGGTATTCGTCTCTCGTGTGTACATAGATGAATGGATGAGGAAATACGTGATAGGGTCCTAGACGATTCTGGGACAGCGGCACAGCAGAAAGAATTATAATTTTGGATCAGCAATATGCAGTTAAACAAACACTGAAACGCATGAATAGGGATTAGAAACTAGAACGAGCGCGCTAAGTTAGGGAGTTGTTGCCGCAGGCCCGACGGAACTAATGATTAACATGCCTGTAAACAATTACCGAATTACCCATATTCAAGTTATTTTTATTCCTAATTTAGTAATTTCAAGTTACTTTTATTCCTAATTTACCTTTTATGATCAACGGTGAATATTTATTAGACATGAAGGTACCCAGGATACCTTCTAAGCACCGTAAAATGTCTCAAAATTTATACCAAGAAATTACAGTACCCTCTATCATCATATTGACTTCTTATACTATCAACAGGTTGGGCGAAACATGTGTGGAACTTCATCATATTGACCTCGTTAAATTTGTGATTTGTGCTTATGTCTATGCTTTATAAATTTGCGATATTACTGCATTTAACATACTAGCTTTACTCTTCTCTTACCGGCACAAGTTAGGAGCATTGGAGAGATAAATCTTGCGGCTATTAGAGGATAAATATAGCTATCTTCTTGCCTGCAGAAGTCATATCTTCGAAAGACAAGGCAGCTTCCGTATGAAACAGAGAGAACTATACTGCAATTTTCGTGTAGAACAATTATTGTTTCTAACATGTCTCAAACAAATAATTATGTGGCATTTAACTACAACATTCTTGTTTCAACTGTGCATTACATAATCATAATAGTATTACTTCTTTCAATTTTAAATTAACTTCGCATTAATGTGATAGTCCTCTTTTCAAGAAACATGCACAGTTTGGTTTTGAGACTTGTCACTTTTAATTATTTTAAGTTTATGGCGATTTATTCCTATGTAAGATGCATGAGTCTATGTAATTGTGGAGTGTAAGTGTATGTGATGAATGGGTGAGGGTTAGAATCCGTCACATATATATGTTCTATTCTGCTGTGTTTGATATATATGTATCATGAGCTAGGAGCACATATTTAATTTGCAAGAAGTTATTTTTCAAAGTTAAATATTATTTTTGAAAAGAAATACATACACCGTACAGAAACTAAAGAAGCTATGCTTGTTACACTTCTTAATTGCTCTATTTAATTAAGTTGTGCTAAACATAATACACATGTACACATATTAGTACATATTAGTGTATAGTATACTAGTAGTGGGCAGTGTCGTGATCAAATTCAGTTTATCATATCCGGTAAGAGTTACTAGCTCTCCGTGCAAGTTAATTATTTGGTCATGTTTGTACATGAAAAGGTTAGATCAAAGATGTAACTCCCCGTTCAAGAGAGATCTCTCTCAACTCTATGTATAATTTAGGGTCTGTCTAAAAAACTTCCGTAAGGTTTATGAGTGAAAAACTTTCAAATATAAGTATTATTATGATGTAGTTACACTATACTATACTATACTAGAGAAAATGTAACTAAAAAAAGAAGTGTTGATAGCTCAGCGGTAGGACACGCTATGCCTTATAAGAGAGACTATATGTGTTCCAATCCTCTGCCAGTACGAAGTACGGAGTATTGGTTTTTATTTCCCCCATGCACCACCAATCTTGAAGTGTTATTAATGTGTACTCCCTCCGTACTCGTAAAGAAAGTTGTTTTGGACAGTGACACGGTCTTCAAAACACAACAACTTTAACTTTTTGTTTCTATAAAAATATTTATTGAAAAGTGATATATGTATACTTTTATAAAAGTATTTTTCAAGATAAATCTATTCATATAATTTTTATATTTTCAAACTAAACAACTTAAAAACAACTTGAAAGTTATTTATGATTTATATTCTTAAGGTTTGACTTAAACATTATTCTAAATAACTTCTTTTTGGAGTACGGAGGGACTACTATAAGACTACACTCTAATTTTTTGTAGTTGTTTACTAGTAAAAGACACATAGGCTATTAGTTTAATATATCATATTTCAATGGAAAGATGAAACTTTAAAAAACGATTTTACCCTTGGGCAGTTTTAATTGGAACAGATTTTGGTTTAATTTATACATGTTTGAAAAATTCAAAACTTGACTTAGATTATAAAATTCGCTGAGTTTAATCAGTTGATTAACTTGCGTCCACTGTTTCAACGGTGCTGATCAATGCTTACATGATTGCCTCCAATATAGCTAGGTGACGTGTACAAGAGCAAGCTTGATAGTACACCTGGCTTGCTATACAGGAGTATATAATATATACGAAAGTAGCCGCATCAGCCGAAAACAATGGTAAAGAGTCTACATCGGCGGAGCCACCCCCAGATAGTTCGGGCTAGGTGGGCTTAACAAATTAAGAAGTGCATGCAGCAATGAAATTGGCGATGCATGGCTGCGTTCGTTTGGAGTTGTTTCCAACTCTTCCATCTCGTTTTTCACGCGCACACTTTTTAAATTACTAAACGGTGCGTTTGGAGTTGTTCCCAACTCCCCCATCTTGTTTTTTGCGTGCCGAGAGGTGAGGGTTCCCAACCCTCACTCCCAAACATAGCCTTAGCTAACTCGAGAGCTTCGCATACTTTGTACAAACTTTACAAACTTTACAGATGGTGAATAAGAATAGATGTAGGCCGGTTGTCACCTTCGGGAGGCCCAAACCTGTATATGTTATATGTGTTCATCTTTTTCCGAGCACTTTTGGACAAGACAAGTGCACCCAAAGCCCTTGTTCCATCTTGGACAAGTGATTTCTCACATCTGTCGGTGCTCATATGTCGACACATAGTCCGGCTATTAGCTAGATACCAACTTCACCACCAATAACTTCTCATGGGGCCATGGTGCTAACACAACAGCATGTCATTTTTACAATAAACAGTTGATGGTGGAGCACAACGCTTTCCAAGTGTTCTCGTACGTTACTGAGGTAATCCCAACCATATCCGATGAATTTTGTCTAGTACCACCAAACTCACCATTGGCGATTAATCTTAGCTCTAGAGATCGAGATTGCTTGAGTATGGTTGGGTGATATGATACATGAGCCCATAAAAGACACACGCTAGCTAGAGGAGTACTCTAGAAAGCATCCGCTTTCGCTATCTTTTAATGCCTCTCTTGTCCACATACAAGCACACATTGATATAGGCTTGGCTAATATAAATAGCTGGTATGTGTGGGTTTCTTGTGACAAAAACATATCGATTCAAGACATGTATAAGCTTGTGTGGTGATAAAAACATATCGATTCAAGACATGTATAAGCTTGTGTGGTGATCAATTGAATCATTGCTTTTTTCATAAACACACTTGCAAGTTGATCTCTATTTTTTTTATAGGTAAACCCATTAAAATTTATAAAATTCAATAAACTCTAACAAAATATGAAGCAATGGTATTCAATCCTATAGAGAAAACTCTTGGCTCTCCATGGCTGATGCATAGCTGCATAGCTAGGCATCTAGCTCTAGCTCATTAGTTATACGTGCATGTATCGACGAGGATGATCACGCGCGGGTCTAAGTAGCTAACAGCGACTGTTTGTCCATCGTCGGTCAGAGAAATTAACTAGCGGCCAAATATCATATGGTCCTGTGTCAAGTGTGCATTTAGCCGCGGGCGACCGCGAGCAAGCCAGCGAGCGGCCGTCAGCATCGGTGATCCATCGCGTCTCTCCGTCGGGTGAACCTTCGCTGCAACGTACAGTACTATGTATACGTACTATTCAGAGGCCACTGCACTAGCTCTAGCTACGTCTCTTTTGCCATACTTCTTTGTCAAATAATCAAAAGCTCGCTATTTGGCTGGGCCTCGCGTGCGTAATTCGTTAAACTGTACCTAGACGTGCATTCATAATATGGAATTGATGCTACTATGAAATCCGAAGGTGCGCGCATGCGGCTGAGAGATTACTCCGTTTCAAAAATGAATTATTTGTGGTTCTAATTTTACCTTAAGTTAGACATTAATTTGTATGTGTGACTATCTGTTTCAATAAAAAAATTACTTAGTTTAACATCATAAGGTCTCTGTTTTTATGTTCATCACGAGAAATACTTTTATAATATATTTACATGTCAATAAACTACACTAATTATCAAAAATTGATGATTAAAGATATAAATATTTGACTTATGATAAAACTAGAACGATAACTAATTTAAAACACAGAGTATGTGGATTTTAATCACTTTAAAAGTTGATAGTTAAAGATATAAATATTTAACTTAGGAGAAAACAACGACAATTAATTTAAAATAGAGGTGTATGAATTTAAAATGTCCTTAGTGTTGGTTCCCTAAACGTCACTGAAGTTTACGCCCTAATTGTGGGGGCATCAGTGCTAGTTGTTGAACAAGCACGGATGAGTTTGCACATTTAAAAAAAAAAACAGACAGCTCGGCTTGATTCGAGACGATCCATCAGAATCAACCTCTCGAAACATTAATCTCAGATTCAATCACAAGTAGAGAGAATCACGAGAACAGATCATTACTCCAACAAATCAATAATTTTAATATCCAACAGATCATTAACAAAATATTCATCCAACAGATCGAACAACAATTCAACAAAAGATTCCAGCTATTGTTTTCATTCCTCCTGCCAAGGACCAAGCCTGTATATGGACCCGCCGTTGCATCTCCCGCACAGCCCTACTACCCTCTCCACCCACAGTCCGCCACTCCTCCCAGCGTGCCCTAAATCCATCCACTAGATCTGGCTAGATGGAGCTCCAGAACCATCGTTTATGGCCACCATGCTGCCGCCTCCTATGTGCCGGAGAGGATAGGGAGCAGGCGAAGAAGGATAGATAGGCTCGTAAGGGGAGAGGCAGGTGAACAAGAAGATGCAGGCACCCGATGGTGGTGAGGGAGAGGCTGACGTCATTGGGAGAAGAGGTAAGATTTAGCCTTCCTGGGATGGGGTGTCCATTCGCCGGCTGTGGTAGTGCAATAGAGCTTGTCTAGTGGAAAAAGAGGAAGAGGGAGGTACCAAGAGAACAAGAGGGAGAGATGGAGATCACAAGAAATTTATGGGTAACATGGTAAGGAAGAGAAGAGAGGACTTAAAACATGTTTTCACTGCTTGGTTTTAGCTTATAGCTCAGCTCGGTCATTTTTTTGGTGTAGGTTTATGTTAACGACGAAATTTGGTAAGCCCAAAATCATCATCGGCTTAGAGTCAGCATCGGCTTCAGAGTTATGGAATCAGCCGATGGGGGTCGTCAAATCGCCAGCAACCGTGTTCTTGATGGAGTCGGATCAACTAAAGGAAATTTATCCAGAAGAGTCCGGGTTCAAGAAGGATGTGGCATGATAGTTTATCTATTAATTAGGAATAGTTTGTTAGTTTCCTTTTATCTTTAGGAAAATATGTTTAGTGTCCGATAAGGATTTTATGTTTTCCTTTTATCTTTAGGAAAGTTTCTTTCTTGTCTGACAAGGACTTGTATTAACCCATGGGTATAAATATGTACACCCGGGGTCTATGTAATTTATCTACACGTTCAATACAATTTGGCGCATCGCCACCTTTTACTTTTTCTACTTTATTTTATCGTCCGGCGGGACTTGGCACCTGACGCGGGGCTGTATCGGTGTTCGATCTCCGGCAAAGGGGTAAGTCCAATGTTCCACCGGCCCAGACAATTGTATCGTTTACGTCAGCGTCGTTTAAGGCTGCATCAGTACATTCGACCTCTTGGATTGCTCCGGTTTGGATGATATATTTGCCTACCTATTTATCATATGTCTCTGTTAATCTAGTCTTAGCATATCAATTCAGTTCTATCAGGTGCTTCTCGCTTTAGGGTTTCTGCCGGTATCGGCTAAATCGCGTTGCTAGATTAGATTAGCTTAGACATCAACCACCCTGAAAACTCAATCAACGGCTTGATTGTCTAGATATTATGTTTCTTTTCATTCTTAGTGATGCATCAGTTAAGTTTGATCTACTAAGTCGTGCTTAGAACCATAATCTCTAGCCTGCTTCTTGATTGCCAATAAGGGTTTCATCGGGGTTTCAGCCGATGAGTTATCTGGACGTTGCATCGGCTCATAAGGATTGCATATACATATAAGTTGGATTTAGCCGATGACAACAAATGTTTCACTGTTTAATCTAATCTTGTGGATTTCATGACATCGGACCTCCAGCCAATGTGTGCTTTAACCTTCAGATCGATGCTTATTTATCATATCATTATTTGCCGATTGGTTTATACTGGATTATATTGTTATTTTATACTGGATTATTTTATTTTATCATATCATTATTTTGTTATATTGTTATTTTATCTCAGCGTGTTGATGTAAAAACACGAGGCCTGGGAGATCTGCCTAACTCCAGTGCAGGTCCAAAACTTGCCTTTGGGTGTGTAAGCGTGCTAGTTGATTTGATCCTGCAATCAACAAGAAACAAAGACAAAGAAACCGCGATTAAATCCATAAACGATAGCCGATCGGCTAATTGCCGATGATATATCATTTATCTTTGAACCGATGTCATATATACATCGATCGGCAGTCATTAAGAAATAAGAAAGAACTAAATCTACTCGATCGGCTGTAGATATCAACGGTATATAATCTTTATGTCGATATATACTTAAACCAAGTGATTGGGATAGATCGGTCGCCATGCCGAGACAGTATAAATCACTTAGATCGAAATATATATTGACAACAAGATTATATATGTTCATAGCATAGCCGATCAGATAGATCTTAGCATGTATCGGCTAATACTCCGATACCACTCTATATTAAGATATTAAAGCAAGAAAAATATACTAAACAGAAAGCCTAATATATTTGAATGCAACAAGATCTTAACATAAAGGGCAGATTTAACATGTCAATAAAGCATATAAGATAAATGTAGTTAAATTAGATAAGATCGGCTGAAACCCCGATACTACCCTAATCGGCAACCAAAGGCAGGCTAGAGATTGAGATTCTAATCACGACTCATAAGATCAAACTCAACTGATGTAGCTATAAGTATGAAAAGAAGGACAATATCTAGACAATCAAGTCGTTGGATGTTTCATAGGGTGGTAGATATCCTATATAATCTAAGTCAACATCGGTATTTAACCTAATCGGTTGCCTTCTACTAACAGATGTTAGCCGATTGTAGGTTAGATAGCGATATTGCCGGAGATTATGTAAGATATATGATAACTTGGCGAATTACATAAACAAGATTAGAGTATCATAAAGATGGAAGCACTAATCCCGAGAACGCAAGCCGCCATAACAAGTTTTACCTCTTGTTGAAGATTGAAACCGATGCAGCTCAACCCGAAAGTAAGAACTCGTCGAAACAAAACGAAAGTAAAAGGGTGGCGATGCGCCAAGATTGTATTGAACATGTAGATAAATTACATAGACCCCGGGTGTACATATTTATACCCATGGGTTGATACAAGTCCTTGTCAGACAAGAAAGAAACTTTCCTAAAGATAAAAGGAAAACATAAAGTCCTTATCGGACACTAAACACACTTTCCTAAAGATAAAAGGAAACTAACAAACTATTCCTAATTAATAGATAAACTACCATGCCGCATCCTTCATGAACCCGGATTCTTCTGGATAAATTCCCTTTAGTTGATCCGACTCCATCGAGAACACGGTTGCTGGCGATTTGACGACTCCCATCAGCTGATTCCATAACTCTGAAGCCGATGCTGACTCTAAGCCAATAATGACTTTGGGCTTACCAAATTTCGTCGTTAACACATGCCCCCCAGTTTTGGAGTATGAGGACTCATGCTCCAAAATTCTCTTCTGTCTGATCTTGATAACTCCAAAATCGATCTTCCCTTGCTTCTCGCAATTGGCTTTCATAAGCCGATACTGTCTGCATTAAATGAGCTAGACTGTCAAACTCGTGGCAAAAGAATCTCTCTCTGATAGGTGCTGACAATCCTTGGAATGCAAGATCCGTGAGCTGCTCATCACTTAGACTCAAACTATAACATCGGTCGTGAACATTACGAAATCTCTGAAAATATTCCATAGCCGATTCTCCTTCTTGTTGCTCAACCGATATTAAGTCCGAAAGTTTCAATTCATCGATGCCAGCAAAGAAGTCGTCATGAAATTGCTTCTCAAGATCGGCCCATCCTCCGATAGAATCCGATGGTAGTGATGAAAACAATGTGAAAGCCGATCCAGTCAAAGACAACGGAAAAAATCTAACTTTCAGAGCTTCCTCAACCGATGCTTCCCCACATTGTGCTAAGAATCGGCTGATGTGTTCCATTGTAGATATATCATCTTGCCCTGAAAATTTGGAGAAATCTGGAACTTTGTATCGGTGTGGCAATGGCACCCTATCAAACCACTCAGGATATGGCAACCGATACACATAAGTATGTTCCTTAGGTTTGATTCCAAACTGCTCCTCTATTATCTTTGTAATTCTATCGGCCAAATCATTGTTATATTGATATTCTTCATCATGCCCATATTGACGAAGTTCTTCTGGCCGATATTGATATGCTTGCCCCCCGAGCTGATTCTTTTGAGCAACTATTTCAGGAACTATCTTCTTGATCACATCTTGTAGTGTACTCAACAAAACTCTAGACTGATCAAACAATGTGCGATGAACCGCTTCATCAACTGTATCTTGAAGTATTTCAACTATCGGCTTGGGGAATCGAGTCTTCTGAATTGGCCCTTCTGGTGTCATGATGAAACATTGAAGACAACGCATTTGAAAATCACTTAAAAACTGCTCCATCTGTTGCCTCTGTTCTTCCGTTAAATTCTCCATCGTGACCATGATCTTGGCATTGACTTCTTCTTCAGACATATTGGGTATATAAATCGTGTCCCATCAAGCGTGCCAAAAGCGTGTTGATGCGAAAAACACACACTGGCCTAGGAGATCTGCTTAGCTCCAGTGCAGATCCAAATATGATGAGATGCGGGCGTGCCAGTCAGTTTGATCCTGCAACTGACAAGATATGCAAATAGTAGATCAAAACAGCCGATCGGCTGACAACTGATGGAGTGGTTCCAGCCAATAGCCGATAATAGCCGATGCCGATACCAGCTGACAGCGATAGAGAGTTTAAGCAATCGGCTATATGTCCAATGTAGATAATGATATAAAGTCAATCGGCTGATGATGATGTAATAAAATAACAATATAATCCAGTATAAACCAATCGGCAAATAATGATATGATAAATAAGCATCGATTCGAAGGTTAAAGCACACATCGGCTGGAGGTCTGATGTCATGAAATCCACAAGATTAGATTAAATAGTGAAACCTTTGTTGTCATCGGCTAAATCCAACTTATATGTATATGCAATCCTTATGAGCCGATGCAACGTCCAGATAACTCACCGGCTGAAACCCCGGTGAAACCCTTATTGGCAATCAAGAAGCAGGCTAGATATTATGTTTCTTTTCATACTTAGTGCTGCATCAGTTAAGTTTGATCTACTAAGTCGTGCTTAGAACCATAATCTCTAGCCTGCTTCTTGATTGCCATTAAGGGTTTCATCGGGGTTTCAGCCGGTGAGTTATCTGGACGTTGCATCGGCTCATAAGGATTGCATATACATATAAGTTGGATTTAGCCGATGACAACAAAGGTTTCACTGTTTAATCTAATCTTGTGGATTTCATGACATCAGACCTCCAGCCGATGTGTGCTTTAACCTTCGAATCGATGCTTATTTATCATATCATTATTTGCCAATTGGTTTATACTGGATTATATTGTTATTTTATTACATCATCATCAGCCGATTGCCTTTATATCATTATCTACATTGGACATATAGCCGATTGCTTAAACTCTCTATCGCTATCAGCTGGTATCGGTATCGGCTATTATCGGCTATCGGCTGGAACCACTCCATCAGTTGTCAGCCGATCGGCTGTTTTGATCTACTATTTGCATATCTTGTCAGTTGCAGGATCAAACTGACTGGCACGCCCGCATCTCATCATATTTGGACCTGCATTGGAGCTAAGCAGATCTCATAGGCCAGTGTGTGTTTTTCGCATCAACAGTTTATTAGAAAAATTGGTCACAGAAGTGAGGGTCATCAATGCCGGTTGGTGGCATAAACCGGCATTTTAGGAAACAACCTGGTCATCTGGCCAATTAGATATAAACTGGCACCTCTCATCAAGGTTGGTTGCTTTAGTACCGGCACTAATGAGGGCGTGAGCGGGGCGGTTGTATGCCAGGTTTTTCTTAACCGATACTATATTATAGTGTTACCTTTGAATATTGTTTTGGCAGTGGGATCATTTTAAATATGTGTACGCGTGTGTACATTTACATAAGTGAGTATACGCGTGAATATGTGCATCTGTGTATATGTTATGCTTAAAAAGTATGTTATTCATTGAAAATCGGTTGGTGCATCTATGTGTTGAGGATGTATAAGTAAGTACCAATATGATTTCCGGAATATATACATAGGGACACATCTTTGGTAGACCCGCACCTAAAATAAGTAGTAACAAACAATAACTTAATCTCAACCTCGTTTTCACGCACGCATGGAAGCTTGACCGATTTGCCAAAGCTTTTTTTATTAGCTATATAACATTCAACGGGTTTTTAAGAAAAAACATTCAAATGTAACTATACTATAGTAAAGTGTAATTACAAATGTATCTCATGTGGCCTGTTGGCTAGTCGGGTAGGTTTTTCATGAAGTAGAAACCCTCGAAGTTGCACGCACTAGCTAATTTTTTTCCCTCTTCTGCATGAATCTCAAGGCAATCGACCATTAGAAATTTGAATGTTTTGGTAGTGAAAAACTAGTGGATATTTTTTAGCAATTGTTTTTTCTCTCCATAGAACCATACACTACTAATTAAGAAGATCAACTGTAGCATCACTAGCTTCTCACCTGGACTATTCATGGATGTTTTGAAACCGGTTCTATCTCCCTCTTCTCTCTCACAGAGAACCTGATCTCTCTCCCTTCCTCTCTAGCTTTCTGAGAACTGATCACTGCACTGTCCTCTCTCTCTCTAGTCCCACACTGTAGATTCGAATGCACCATCTGTCAATTACGTGCACGCGGGAGATTTTCTATGGGCTCTTTTCAACACATTTACGTACGCACACTTATGATGACTGACCACGATCGATCAGTACTTCTCCAAACTGAAGATAAAAATAAATAAATTTCTGCAAACTGTCATTCTCCCCGATTTATATAACTAACCTGTATAGGTGATTAATTATATAAGTACATGCATGTCCGTCCATATATACTCCTAGTATTTACCAACAAGCTTCGAGATGAGATGACGACGACGTCTCCTGTACGCATATGTGCTGTTTGTTGATGTGAACCGGCCGGTTTGAGGGTTTTCGATCCGTCCTCCGATCAACGCGCGAGGCCCGTGGCGACGTCTACACGCGACCAACCAGTAGTACGTACACATGTCGTGATTAATTTCGCAGACCCACGAACAACTACTCGCGGGTCATGTCAAATCGATCCATATCGATCAACTGTTTGCGAGCAGCTGAGACCGTTAGCCTTGTCTTCCAAAGCGCCGCACTAACGGCCAGGTTTGATCCGGCAAATATAGTCCAAACGAGATCGATCGGTTTCAAATCGGCCTCAAGGACCTCAAATCAAAGCTCTTCGATCTAGGAGTAGCTAGCTAATTCGAGTCAGCAAAAGAACAATTAACGCCAAAGCGCGGTTACATATATATATATATACTCCCTCATTTCCTAAATGTTTGACACCGTTGACTTTTTTAAACATGTTTGACCGTTCGTTTTATTCAAAAATTTTTGTGATATGTGTAAAACTATATGTATACATAAAAGTATATTTAACAATAAATCAAATAATAAAAAAAGAATTAACAATTACTTAAATTTTTTGAATAAAACGAACGGTTAAACATTTTTAAAAAAGTCAACGGCGTCAAACATTTTGGGATGGAGATAGTATATACATAATAATTCATATGCGCCTATACATGTCGTCATCGTTGTTGTCTGTATATGTACGTATACTCTCTCTCTAGCTCGTTGTTTATACTCAAGTGTTGTTTTGACATCGACGTGTATGGTCTTAAAACGTCCGTGTGATTTATTAGTTGATTGATCTGATAATGCTGCAGCGCATCTGTAACGTGGAAATAAGCCTGTCAATATGCGAATCGGTGCTTCGATCTGTTATTCGGAGTTATCTCAGACAATGGGTCAGGGGCCTCCTCTTATTGATAATAAGCATTATATATGGCAATTGCCGTAAGTTTTCTAGGATTCAGCTTATTAAAACCCTAGCAATTAATACAATTAGCTAGTGTTTTACAAGTCCATGTCTCCTAAAATAAAGGATATCACACCTTATACTAGCTTAATTAATTTGTGACACTCTTGCATGGAGGAAAGTTCTCCATTAATTAGGTGCTCTCTCTGTACAGTAAGCTGGCCGGAAGTAATGGTCAATAGATTTAATTATGCTGCGTGCTACGTGTCTACGTGTGTGCTTTTTAATTATCTGTTCCCTCTTGCCCCATTATTCTGCCCTTTTCAAATCGTGCCTGAAGTGTAGGTATACAGTTGGTGACCCCAGGAAAGGCTACAAGTGCTGACCAGCTAGACGGTTACTGTGTTGGTGAAGATGGCAAGTGCTAACTAATCTGCAGTGCATGTATAGTTGGTAGTGTCCTGCAACGTCCATGGCCGTTGTTAGTTGTTTGGCAGGTGATCGAGCCATTCGGTGATGTGAAGGTCTAAACAAGTGGTAACGTTGTAACGAGACGTCTCCTGCCATGGTGCCACTGCCACCTTCAACTATCTCCTAATTGTTGCTTGTTGGCTACTACCAACTAGCTAGCTAGGGGTTTAGATCAGTCAATGTGCATGCATGGTTCAACTTAAATGAATGCCCTGTGTGCTTTCTCTGTTACATGCATGCACTGTTCCATTGTGATTATAAGGGCATTCCCAACCCAATGACTAGGATAGTGTCCATAACATTAAATAAGTTGACAACTAGAACAAAAAATAATGTGGCAAGTGAATAAATGAGGAAAGAGAAGGAAACCATGTCTTGCATGAGACATGGTTTCTACACAACATCCAAGACATCATGTGAGATAAGTAGCATTAAATTGAAATATGGAATAGTGGTGTTTGCATTAGAAGAGTAGTGCCTAGTACTAGTTTCTTGATAATGTGGAGTTTATGTAAACCATGTCTAGTGTTATGGGTTGGGACTGCCCTAAGGGCATTCCCAACCCAATGACTAGGATGATGTCCATAGCATTAAATAAGTTGCCACCTATGATAAAAAATAATGTGGCAAGTGAATAAATGAGGAAAGAGAAGGAAACCATGTCTTGCATGAGACATGGTTTCTACACAATATCCAAGACATCATGTGAGATAAGTAGCATTAAATTGAAGTATGGAATAGTGGTGTTTGCATTGGAAGAGTAATGTCTAGTACTAGTTTCTTAATGATGTGGAGTTTATGGAAACTATGTCTAGTGTTATGGGTTGGGACTGCCCTAACTGAATTAGCATAGAAGTTTGCTAATGAGCATTGAACATCGTTTTCTATCTTAATTAGTACAGTAAAACACGTGTTTTGTCCTCTATAATTACAAATGCAGTTAATTTGGTCTTGTTATAGTTTCCAATTCTTCTCCAAATTTAGCTTTAATTTGTAAGCATGACTTCATAGGTAGTACTTTGTTTCCAAATATGTAAGTACTAGGGACATATAAGATAATTTTGACACTTTCTATATATATGCTAGTATTTAATTAGTACAAACTTCAAAATGGCCGACCCACATTTTCAACCGGAGCATGCGACAATATTTCGAATAATAAGTTACTTATTATAGGAGGCGTCTTCGTCCAAGGCGTCACTAGCGAAGGCAATAATGTCCACAGCTCAAGATTTCATCGACGCATGCAGCTGTACTACGTCACCGGTGGTTTGGTAGCTTGCTAGCTATACGACCGCGCGAGAGCTAGCTATCAATCAGATCGGTGCACGAATCCTTCAGACACGTCATCACGACACGCTACGGTAGTAAATCAGAATTTTCACCAGTGGTCTATCTAGCCCAAGTTTTGAGCCCTGTCAATCGACTGATGGATCGCTATAGCTAGATACCTATCCCCTCCGTCCCATAATTTAAGGGATTTTGAGTTTTTTTAATTGTTTGAGCACTCGTCTTATTCAAAAAATTTGTGCAAATATAAAAAACGAAAAGTTTTGCTTAAAGTACTTTAGATAATAAAGTAAATCAAAAAAAATAATTCTAAAATTTTTTAAATAATACGAGTGGTTAAACAGTACAAGCAAAAACTCAGAATCGCTTGTATTATATTATGACACGGAGGGAGCAGTAGTTATTAGGTATAGTTACATATGTATAGGCAGCGAAGAATCGCCCATTTTGTCTATACGTAGCTAGCTAGCGTGGACTTTATATTGGCTATATATTGTTAATTTTTTGCACGCGCGCGACGGGATCATCTGGCGTCACGTATAGGCATATTTATGTATCTGCGAGAGGTAGCAGTAGCACACGTAACACGAGTAGCGACGATCAAAATGAACTGGTCCGTCCCCGTTCGACGGGAACGCGCGCGCGCCTGTATGTACCGCACCGACAGTGCGGAGAAAGAGTACTACTCGCGGCACGTACGTCCCCGCGCGCGCGGCCGAGCCATGGCTGTTGGTATCGACCACTCCACCTCACGCTTGTCACCGTCGACCTCGGCAACACGTACCCACGCTTGGGCGAGCTAGCTAGCTAGCTAGTGCGCGGCCCCGCCTCGGTCGATCGGTGGCTGGATGGATGGATGGATGTACGGTGGATTGGTGGCGCGCGCACGGATTATTTGGGCAGGCAGCGTGTGGTGCACTGGTGCGCGCGCGCGCGATGGTGGCGAACGTGACGACGTACTGCGTGGGCTCCGGCCCCGCACGTACGTACGACGACGACGCGCGCTCCCCGTGCAGGGCGCGTCGGCGTCGTCGGGACGGGATGTACACGGGGTACGTGGGGGACGGCGCGCGTGACAGGGATGCTCGACCGCCGCGGCAAGCGACGTCCCACCCGCGCGACCACGCACACCGTTTCGCGCGCGCGCGCGCGCATGCATATGGGGGCCGGAGGATTTAGCCGGGCCGGAAGGCCGGATGCAGGGCTGACACACCGCCCGACAAAAACGGGGGGCGTGTCGCTATAGCGACCGCCCCGCCCCGGCCGGACGTCGTCCATCGTTATCGCTAGTACGGCGCGACGTTAAGGAGTACTGTACCTGCACGTAACCCCTGCCATTAGGCTAGGTTACAAAGCCTCGGTAACACCTTAGGTTCTGGTTTCGACTCTTCGTGGGAGCAAATTTTTCAGGATTTAACGGTATTGTGCTTTCAGTGGTATGGGACGTACCCGTCGACAGCAATGCGTCTATGGTGATTTCGTCAATCTCAAGAATTTGCCGGCCCAGTCTTCGAAGATACTCATAGGGGTAGAGTTTATGTGCGTGCGTTCATATGGATGAGTACGTGTGCGTTGTGAGTGTCTGTGTTGTACTGTGTAATTCTAAAAAAAATGTAACATTAGTCTCAACTTTTTTCTGCCTAGCAATTATACTAGTAAGTAATACACCCTTCGTCACAGTCAGAAGTTTTTTTTTTCTATAAGAGAGGGCGTCGTGACCAACTACTTCCCTGGTTTCACAATGTAAGTTATTCTAGCATTTTATGTCTAGATTCATTAACATCAATATGAATGTGAAAAATGTTAGAATGACTTATATTATGAGATATATGTCTAGATTCATTAACATCAATATGAATGTGGAAAATGCTAGAATGACTTATATTGTGAAACGGATGGAGTATTAATCTTGATGTACACTCCTATAAATATGTTTCAGAAATGCTAGAAGTATTGCGAGGACTGCGTTAGTAGTTTTTATTGTCGGAAAATTATAATAACCACCCGTGCCATTTCAGCCTCGTGATGCATGAACTGATTCACAGATCGATCGATTAGTCCCAAAAGCAAGAAAGCGATTCTGTCTCAATTTAATCGCGACATAACCTCTCTGGCTAGCTAAAGCTACAAGCTTAATTACTAGGACAATCAGGCAGGGAGGCACACGCTAAACTCAAATGAGCCATTATGGTACGTACAACTGAAAACGAGCTGGGGGAGGACGAATATATGAACGGTCCTTCAATTATTTGCGCCATCTGATCGACGATCAATCAGTTGGGGGTACGGCCTGTCGCGATAATGCTGCCACTGAGTGCATGAAATCCAATTAAGCGCTGACAAAGAAAGAACTCACGCCATCGTGTATCCAGGCCCTACACCAATTAATTTAGCACTGCTTTACAAGAAACTCCACGAGAAAACTTCCAGCGCTCACCAAATTATCATGTGTAGACCGAAGCAGAGGGCATGCAAACAGCCCACCTGCAGCTGGCTAGCTATTCTATCTGTTGCAAAGAAAAGCTTATATCATGTCAAATACAAAGCTGAAAGTTGGCTTTTTCTTAGAACGAATAGAGTACATTATAATTTATAAGAATTCCTTATTTCAAATGTTGTAATTCTGTTACCATCAGATTAAAATTTAACAACTCACAAACCCTCCCCTAGCTCCCACTAATCTCTATTACTCATGTGCTTCAACTTCCTCTCACTCCAAGTTGCACAGCGACATGAACTTCTACGTACCACCCTGTTTCCAAGAGCCGGTTTTCAACCCAAACAATACGCATGAAAAACGAAGCGGACCATTAGCACGTGATTAATTAAGTATTTTTTTCAAAAATAGATCAATATGATTTTTTTTAAGTAGCTTTCGTATAGAAATTTTTTTAAAAAAACACACCGTTTAGCAGTTTAAAAAGTGTGCGTGCGGAAAATAAGAGTAGGGAGCTGGCTTGCAAACAGGTATCCCACCTCTCTCCTCACCCCTGTGCATGATTGTCCGTCTGCCAACACCATAGCATTCATGCAATATTCTCTCTCCCCACATCATTTTCTTCATTCCGTTGTCCCCCATCTTCATAAAGACATTTGTTGCTCATCCTCCATGTAAAATTGGGAAATACTAACTCCTTATCCCCGCACAGCCGCACCTTGTGCCGTAACCATTGTATTCTAATCGGTTAGGGCCGAGAGTTCATTTGATACTCCCTCCGTTTCAGGTCATATGACTTTCTAGCCTTACCACATTTATATATATCTAGATTAATTAACATATATATATATATATGAATGTGGGTAATGTTAAAAAGTTTTATAATATGAAACGGATGAAGTAGATCATAGGGTTAAGAATTTCCAAGATATGTTTTTTAGTTTACTATAGTTAACTTTTACGAAAAAATGAATATACTTTAGGACATATAGGGTGAGATTCGTGCTCTCGTAGTCGTAAGGCAGTGAAGTACTGTATCTGCAAACATTTATTTGGGGAGAGAACAGTTGGGGCATTCACTATGTTCATTTGAAGCAGGTGTCCCGACAAAGATCTATATTCCATCATTTCGGAGAGAGCCGGTATGGTGAGTGCCGCCGTCTGCAAGACGCCGGGTACACCGAGGGAGAGAGCGACACTAACGACAATTCAAGGCACTAGCCAAACCGTGTCACATCTAATCCTACTCCCAACTCGATAAGTTGTCAGAAAATGAGAGATGGGCCGGATACGAGCAGGCCGTTAAACGGGCCGAAAGTGGGCTGAGGTTACAAAATATGCGGGCCCGTAACGGAATTTCCCCCTCCCTCGTTCTTCTCCTCGACGTATTGAGAAGGCGGAACCCTTTCCTTGCCGTCGAAGCGACCCGCCGGCCGCCGCGGCCGCGTGGGGGTGGTGACATGGGCGGCGGCGGCGGCGGCGAGGAAAGGGGAGAGTGGGAGGCGGCGGTGAGGGAGGAGGTGGGGGGAGGCGGGTGGTGGGACGATCCCGACGGCGACGAGCTCCGCGCCAGGTTCAAGGCCTTCACGGGGCAGCGCCGCGACTGGCCCCAGCCCAAGCTCCTCTTCTGGAAGGGACTCCTCCTCCGCGTCGCGCGCCGCCTCCGCCTCTGCTCCGCCCCCGCGCGCCTCGTAAGCGCTCGACGCCTCCTCCTCCTCCTCCTCCCGCTCCCACCCTGTATCCGGTTCGCTTGCTCCCTCCTCTGACACCGTGGTGGCGCTGACAACTGCAGGTGATGGGTGTTTGGTTCGCGCGCCCTGGTGGCCTCACGCCGCTCTGCTTGCCGCAGGTTCTGGTCAGTATCCACGACGATCTCACCCTATTTGCCGTTAATTTGTTGCCAAACGTGGGCCAAAATTTGTCGTCATTTCAGGAAGAGATGCGTGCCGATGGGGAGATTCTGCTCAAATCGGAGCTAATCGATCCGACTACAGGGAGCTTGTATCAGCTAGTCAGGAGGATGAGCCAGATGGCTGTCATCTCAAAGCAGCCGATTGCGCAGGACGACATCCTCGTGTTTAAATCGTTGATTGAGGTATATAAGAGTTCCTATTTTATTTTTTTTCATGTGATTATTGTGCCAGTGCTATCGTTGTTTATTTGGATATCTGCTAGTCAATTGCAGGAACGGGCTGCTGAAATTGTTGATCAGCTGAGGAACTCTCATTGGACGTCAACGTGCATTGTTACTATTAGTAAATTCAATGCCTTCTTCCATGGGCAGGAGGATTCTCATGTTGCATTATGTTACTTGACACAATGTGGGAAAGCACGGTATATTGTTGATAGGAGGCAAGATTCTGTTGCGGTTTGTGCTCTTTGTTGTCCATTATCAGCAATTTCATTGCAGGAAGTGCATTGTGGTACTTTACTTCATCCCATTTGTACCTTCAGGGTGTGAAGTTTTCGCTCATGGCTGCACAAGTTCCTGCTGTCTCAAAGCTTGACCACAACACATTGCACTTAATTTTGACGGAAGAAAAGTTGCAGCAGCAGCTTGATGTACTTGATCGCCAATGGCAAATGTTAGTCTACTTTCCAACTTTGTTTCTGCAATTTGGATGCATGACTAGTGCGTTATAAAAGGATATGTCATGTTCAGACATTGGCGTTCTGTTTTAGATTGCATAGAAACAAATAGTGTACATTTCAACAGATACTATTGCATAGGACAGTTCTAAACTTGGTACTCAGGAGTGCAGTCGCCTTTAAGACTATCACCTGCTGCATCGTTTGTGGTACTGTTTACTTCCTTTTGCTAGTTTCGTTTGTTATGTAAAAGACTGGCACTACACATTCCATTCTAGGTATTATCTAACTTTGTTTCATGCTAAATGAATTGTCTGTTCACATTGTTGGAAATTATGCTATAATTACTGTGTTTTCCCTTCTTTATCCCCAAGATGAGGGGACCTGTTCATAAGTACTAAATAAAATTATGTTTCTCTAATAATTCGATGTAATGATAGTTCAAGAAGGAGGGCATTGGTATCCTTCAAATCTGGGGATAAACAGTCAGCTTATCGATATGTGCGGCAGTCTAAGTTGTTCTCAGAAAGCAGGAAAAGATGCACACCACTGCTGGAGAGGGTTGAAGAAGTTATAAGCCTAATTGCTAGTGCTGAAACAACTAAGAAGGTATATAACTTTTGTGGAAAAAATGTTTACTAAATATAGACACTAGAAAAAATGGGGATGCTGCATACACAATTTATTCATTATACATTGACATTCTCTACTAGGTTAATGAGGCAATCAAAGTCAGTATTCAGGCGATGAATGAGCATCATGTGAGCGTAGAGGAGGTTAACGAGCACCTAAAGGAGGTTGATGACCTTGTTGCGACACAAAGAGAAATTGATGCTGCCTTAGGTGAGGTTTCATTTTTGTTGTTCTTTTACAAGGAAATTCCAGTTTCCAGTCGAGCAAGTTTATATTAGACATGCAAGATAAGGTTGTCTTTTTTTCATGTGGTGATGATTTTATTTAGGGAAAAACAATATGCAGTTTTTGGTATTCTTTGACCTATGTATTAGATTTAGGGCTCTGTGATGCAATGGGGAAAAGATGGAAAACTTCTGTTATTCCCAGCCACCAAGAGAAATTTGGGAAAGATCGCCTATTTTTTTGACATATCCAAAATCAACCTAGCCAAACTTGATTCAGCTCAAGTTCCCAAATCCAACTAACCCACAAGCCCTTGCTCAAGATCTCAAATCCAGCTCAATCCCTTGTTTTGCACTCTTGTTGCTGTCGACAGAATGATTGCTGGAGTCCACTTGCATGGTCTCTGCCATCTTCTGCATGTTCCTCACCAGATCCACTCCACAGCTATACATGGAGTGAAGAAAGAAGAGGACATCTAAGAACATGCATGTTTGTGTGCATACACACGGCTATGCTAAATATGCCAACATGGCCGCAGTCCGCAGCTGGTCCAGTGCTAACCTCCTCACAAACTGGCCTTACCCAAGCTGCTGGATGAGGCAGAACCAGAGGTTGAAGAAGGTGCAGGTGGTGGAGATGCGCTGGTTGCTGTGGTGGTCACTGCTAGTAATCTGTTAATTGGATGCGGTATACATGCCCTTCTACCAATTCAACTGGTGCTGCAGCAATTAGATCAACCATGATAATAGTGATAGATGGAGCATAATGGAGGAGTCTAGGAGTGCTATTGTAGAAAGACTGCAGTTTAGAGTGGTATGTTTGCAAAGGGGGTACAGGGTACTAAAAGGGCAAGTTTCCGTTGTTCTTTTGGTGGTATTTTCCTGATGTGCATTTCTTCTGGTGCTACAGAACTAAACCTTTTGCTATATATGTCTTCTCATCTACAGCATCAATTTGTTTCCCTCTGTTTGTAAAAGGATTTGTGGATGTTTGTTTGTTCTTTTCAAAATTCTGATTACAAAAATTTTTCAGGATCAGTAATACTCCAGTCAATGGATTCTGAAGAAAATATCGAGGAAGAATTCATGAAGCTGGAAGCAGAATTGCAGGATGAGATTCCTCACGTTCAAGAAGATCCAGTTTCACATGCCAATGAAGAATTACCTAATGATGAAGATGTTGATTCATTGAGCAATAACCTTTCAAACATTAAACTCGAGGCCATCTAGATTTTCACTTATTAAGTGCTACTTGTACATATCGTGATCTAGTCACATCTTTTGCCCCATCAGTATGTGTTGTATTTCTTATGACAATGTTCCTACCAAAACAGAAATTCTCTATAGCAGAAATATTCCTTACAGGGTTGCCATGAATTTGATTTTTTTTATTCTTTGAACCTCAACATTTTTGGGATAGTATTTTGCATGAGAGTCTGCTATTTGAAATCTGCCTGTCCTTTACCATTTGAAGTGTATGGTTGCCCTCTATGTTTACTTGTGTTCTGTGTAATGAAACCAAAAGAAATATCTGGTTCACATTTCATACTGCATCTATCTTATAAGCTCGATCCTTGTTACTACGGTATGCGGTCATGGAAATGATATCTGTGCATTTTGATAATAAGGCAGATAGATCAGTATCTTACATGATATTGTTTTCTGATTTGGCAGGTTCAGACCTTATTATTTCATGAAGTGTGCTTATTATAATGACATAGCCATATTATGTGTCAGCTCATCTGATCATTGTTGCAATATGAAGGGTGGCTGCGAAGTATGAAAGGACCTTAATTCTTAACTATGGAATTGATTGGTCAGTAAACTGTTTTTCTCTGCGCGATACTGACATACGAGAAATGGCTTGCTCCTTTACAAGAAAGGCTAGCAATTGTAAATGTAGAGGCACTGAAGAATCTGTCTGGCTGGTGAGTCTGTTGAATTAAGTCTTTTTTTGGTGGGGCCTGTTGGATTGAATCTACTTTAATGTTTTTGTAACTTGTTTCTTTGTATGGGATGAGCGTGGTTGGACCCGGGTGTAATAGGTGACCCATTTTAGTTCAACTAAAACAAACTAAGTTTTAGTTTTGAACCCCTCAAAACGATATTTGGTTCATTTAGTTGACCTAAGATGGGGTCACCTATTACCCATGTGTCGACCCGCACCCGTCTCTTGATGCCAGTGCCAATAATTCATCACAGGTTCAGGATATGAACATATACCCTTCAACTGACTAGTGTTTAGTTGTGTTCTTTGAACGAGTGTATCATGAAAAAACACTAGAAGTTTCCTGTAAGCAACGGCATTGGAGCATAGTTTTCTATCTAGTCAGAGAGCTGGCTAGGAAACACACTGTACTTCCGATAACCTAATAAGTACTCCTAATAAATATCACATCAGAAAGTTAGGATAAAGCAGTAGTTGGATCCAAAATAGTTTGGAAATAGAAAATTGTCATCAATGCCAGTTTCTGATTAATTAAGTTTTTGGCAATGCCAACCGAAGAGAACACAGTTTGTTGTAAATAGCTTTGGATGCTAAACACAATAAACATATGTAAAAGGTGCTATAACATTTATTTTATAAAAATCGTGTTAGTTCAAGTCGTAACAATATTCCTCGTCAAATTTCAAACTGTAGGAGTCCAAAATCAAAATGTGTATCTGGCAAGATACAATGACATGTTGTTGTGTTTCTGACTCTGGATTCAGCTAATCCTGGTAACAGCAACTTTGGACTATTACAATATATATAGATAGTGTGTGCAAGTAATTTATGAGTGCCCATTTCCATGTTTGTGAAAACATTGTGAGGGGGGCTTCTAAAATTATCCAGACTTGGTCTAGAAGTGTTGATGTGAAACTTATCCTGAACTTTGTGGTTCTGTTTGAACATTGGAAAGAATCTTGACAAGCAGGAAATCAATCTGATTAACTGTGTAAGGTGATTGTGATTGTTGCGCCCATCACAGTATACCTCTGGGTTTGGTTCCAATAATATCTAGAATAAAGACAATAGAGTTCTCTTATCATGTGCATGTCCAAGGCCAACTAACACCACATGAAATGTTTCCCAGGCCCCATTTCTTGGGCTGGACCCACTCCAGTCCTTGAATATATATTAACATCAATGTTGCCGTTCTCATACATCACTGTCCACAATTTCCCCATACTGTAGATGATCAGGGCATACATAGTTGCTGACAGACTTAAAGATGACATCTTGAGATCGAACTAAGCTAACTGTACGCATTCAATGGAAAGTAAAATATAGGTCATAGGAAAGGAGAGGTGGAGAAGAAAAGAGAAGCATACGATAAGCTGGCAACAGTGAATAATCTTGCAAGGCGAAGCATTTCCTTATTTTGAGAGGAGCAAAAGATCCTTCAATGGGCGAACTGAAGATAGGACTGAAAACTGACGACAACACATATGTCTGAAATTTCATTATAAGAACTTGAATTATTGGAGGGGAACTTTGCTTGTGCTTTCTCCACATGCAAGGATGCATGAATCTATCAGATGCCTGTCCACACCAGTCTTCAAAGCTACGTCATATCAGGAATAAAATAGGAGAGGAAAGCAATCTTGTTCCTCCATTAAGTGTTACAATAATGCTAGATACCACATCTAGCTTATCCTCTTACACATGTTACTGTAGAACGATGTGCTTGGGTAATGAAAACCGTACAATTCAAGATGTCAGGGCAAATGAACCAGTAACCTGTCAAACTTGTGGAGTACAACGAGGTGAGTACTTTGTTCCTTTTAGGCAAAAACGGTATACTTTAAGACTCTGGATTGGTGCCAGCATTTTAGTTGTATCTCTCATCTTTGATTTCCTGCATTGTACTACCTGGTTACTTGTTGACATCTGAGCTTATTTTAGTACTATGCTGCTTAATTGTATTATAACGATAACACGGCCACTGATTGTTTAATGCTTGTTTCCTTAAGGGCTAACAAACTAAGCTGACGGATGAAGTCAACAGACTGATGCAAACATGTAATCAAGCATATGTAAAATATGCTCATGATTGAGCTTTTTGCATGTTTCTGCAGTAGCATGTGTCCTTGTAACCGAACAACATATTTTTTTAGAAAAAAAAAATGAAACAGCGTACTGATTTATCCTTTGTCTGTTGTATGCCTAACTAGTAGGCTGCAATTCTCAGGTAAATTCTCTATTTTCTAGACGTCTCATATAGTCATATGTCTGATAAATATGCATTTGTTCTGTGTGGTTGCTAAATCCTTCCCTGATGTCCGGTTATATTTAACTGACATTTCACTGTTAGCATAATTTTCAGGGTTGTGATGATATATCTCCATGTTCATATAATTTGTAGAAGAAAGTACTTCTAAGTCTGTTCCTTCTAGCACTGCAAATAATCTGACCAAACTTGTAAGCATAAACAACTGTATCATAATAATTCATCATTATTTGCACCAGAAAGCGCTGTACAGTAACAGCGGTGCAAGTTAAACCGCATGGAGACCAAGGGATCCCAGGCTCCCAGCATACAGTCCTAAGATAACCATGGAAAATAAGATATATTGGTCCAAGATTTCAGATAGGGCAAAAACTACTCATAGGAAACTGCACTGGAAGTCAAGAATTACAGCTTGTAACCTGGTAGCATCTTCTACCATCTACATTTTACACAAAATTTTGGGGCATCTTGGCTGATACATCTGCCTCGTGGATCTTGATACTCGAAGTAAGTTCTCCCAGTATGAATTGCTAACTTTCATATCTGGAAGTTGTTAGTTGGTCGTACATGAAATTCCTCAGCCATTGATCTTTTTAGGACAGGAACATTCTGCAGATTTCAGTGGTAGATCTCAAATTTAGCATGAAAGTCAAGTTACACCTACTGGCCTTTCTTTATGTTTCAGCCCCATCTCTCTCTCTAGCGTTGGTCCCCTTGCCGGTGCCATCTGAAAATTGACTGCTTTTTGTTTGGGCTGAAGAGGGTATCCTAAAATTCTCGTTGTCACCCTGGAATATTAAAATAAACTGGAGTAAGTAATGCACTTAAGTACTAGCAAATGTCTTCTATTTGCTTGACATCATTTGTTAATTTTTAATTAGTACCTGCATGATGATCTGCATTTGTGAATCACCTGGATTTGCTCCCTGTATAGCTTCCTTGTTCAGACATTGCTGCTGTTGATTCGCTATGCCTTGTTGCTGGTCTTGCACCATGTTAGCCATGGCGCCTGATACTTGAGGGACCCCGCTTGGCCTAACAGGAAGACCAGCCAAAGATGCAAATGGTGGTACACTAGACGCTGACGAAGGAATTGTTTGCCCAGGAACCCCAAACATTGGCATGGTGCTTGTGCCAGGGATCCCAAGACCTTGTGGTGACGCACCTGTGATCATTGGGCAGGGAAAGTGAGCACCAGGCATGGGTGGCATCTGAAGTGCTCCAGTGTTGCTCATGTCGAAGACGCCCATCCCGTACCCCAATCCCATGCCGAGATGAGGGAAATGAGCCATCGGTGGAATTTGCAAGTGCTGCATGGCTGTTGGTAATAGCATTGGAGGAATGCACAGCCCAGTTCCCATGGACATCATCTGTGTCAATGACAACTGCACCTTGTCAATGCATCTATGTACATATTCACCCGACAATCATGGTACATTTGTTCGAAGGCAGTTTCAATGTACCTGTACTTGAAGCTGAAGGGTTTTGAGGTACTCTATAGCTTCATCCAGCATCGAGGCTTTATCAATCTGCAAAACATAGCATGCCTGAATTGACCAAATGTTCATTCAGAGGCATCTTAGAGGGAGCAAGACGATGGAATGGCTTATCTTTACCTTGTTGCAGTTGGGAATGAGTTCTTGCAGAGCGCGCATCTTTTCATTGATCCTGTCCCTTCTCCTCTGCAAAGATTGTTGGGTTGCAATAGAGTCAATAAAATTGCAGCATGAGTCGAGTCATGGGATTGAAGCAAATGGATGCAGGATGATCAATGCACTGACATGTGAACTTTGAAGCAAATGGATGCAGGATGATCCATGCACTGAAGATGTGAGCTACTCACCCTTTCTGATAAATTGTGAACCTCAGCTGTGCGGCTGCGTTTCGTGCTCCTGGTTCCAGATTTTCTCAATACTCCAGGTTCATCGTCAAGATCCTGAATAGAACCAGTTTTCATCATGAGAATCAGAGAAGGTATGGTCAGCTGGTTATGCAGTGCATATCTATCTCATACCATTTACTTACATCGTCTTGGCTAGCTGAGCACTCTGCCTGGGCTTGGCACTTCCGCTTCTGCTGGCGCCACAGCTCGTCACTCCCAGCTCCGTTGCCGGAGCACACCGACGATGTCGCGACCGTGGCCTCAGGTGCCTTCCTCGCCTCGGTTTTGTGGACAGGCATGGTTCGGCCTGCCCTGTCACGGCCCATCTCGTGGTGCAGGTTAACGGCCGGGGCCATGGGAGCGGCTGCCGTGGACGCGAACGGCATCTCCTTCGGCTGCGGCGGCCACGCCGCCGCCCTCTGATCGGCGAACGCCGGCGCGCTCCTTGGCCCGCTCGCCGTCTGCACGACCGTCGACTCGACGCGGTTGCTCGCGGTGACATTGGACGCCTTATTGTCGGTGCCCTGCGTCCTCTGCGCGCTCTCCAGCGTCGCCCTTGCCAGGACGGCCGGGCGGGAGAAGAGCGAGAAGTTCATCACGCCCTCGCCGCCGCCGCTGCCGCTCGACCGAGGCAGCTTGGCTGCGGCGAGCTGTGGCTGCGGCTGCGGCTCGGCTCGGGTGGTGGGAACCGACAGGCCGCCGTGGCTTTCCTTGGAGGGTTCCCTGGTGGTGGCAACCGGAGCATTTCTGTTATTGGTGGCGCCGTTGTGATTGGAGGCTGGCAGAGAGGCGAGATCGGTCGGCGGCGCGGCGGCCGCCGCGGCAGCCGCCGCCGCCTGGAGCTCGGAGAAGAAGTCGGAGCCATAGTCCGCTGCTGCGAGAGCAGCAGGGGCGGCGCCGTCTTCATCGTCAATTATGGGGTAATGGATCCACGGAACGGTGTCATCATCACCGTTGTCCTGCGTGGTGGCGCCGAAGCCAGAAGCGAAGTCGTGCACCGCCGGAGCCATGCCCAAGGCGCCGAAGCCGCCCCCCACCTTGGCGAGCGCATCGATGCCGCCGGGCTGCCTCTCCTGGGCTCTACTACTGCTGCCGCCGCCACCGCCGGTGCCACCGAAGAAGCCGAACGGCGGGAAGGCCGGCTGCGGGTGCTTCTTCCTCCCGTGCACCACCGCCTGGCCGTTCTCCCACAGCAGCTCGGCGAAGTCGTTGCCGTCGGACCTGCGCACACAAAACACCGAGCCATATACAAACACATGCATCAGCTTCCTCGATCGGAATCAACCGGAGAGCTAAACCGGAGGCAGCGAAAGATCGCGTTGCACCCACATCGTCTGTGCAGTCCGTGGAGACAGGGTGAAGAAATCAAGGAAGGAGGAGTTTGCAGCTGTACTCCAAGTGCAGAGACGAGAGCTCCAAGCCGAATGCGAAGCCGTGCTCTCCTCCGCGGCCGGCCGGGCAACGCGAGGTGAGCTCTCTCTTTCTTTCGCTGGAGGGAGGGAGAGACGAAGAGAAGAGGAAACGAAGCCGAAGTCGAAGCCGAAGGTGAAGCGGGGGACGGGCGGGGCGGCGCTGTTGGTCCGCGTGTGGGATAAGAGGCTGTGGCGTGGGGGGACCTAGCGGACGGGAACGGAATGGACAAGCAGATAAGAAAGACGCAACGCAACGCAGCGGTTGCAGCCGCAGCCCCAAGCCCCGGGTTCCCTGCACCGCCCTCGCGTCAATCCACGGTATGTATGCGTGAGTGCGTGCGTGAGTCCGTCCGTCCGTGCATGTATCTGTATCCACCACTCCACCGTCATTAGTCTAACCCTCCCTTGTTTTTTTCCCTCGCTTGGCGTCGCCTCGCCTGGTACTCAGGACCAGTGACAAAACGAGGCCCTGCGCCTCTGCCTCACGTTCCACGCTCGGGGCACCCCCGCCACCGGTACACACCTACGCAGCCGCGTGTGTCAGCGCGCGGGCGGGGCGGGGCGCGACGACATAAATGGATGGTTGGGGTGATTGGCGGGGACCAAACCGATCGATGGATCGCCTCATGCATCATGATGAATACTACAGGATACTCCTCCATCCCGTGCCCCGCGGTTGGCATGGCACTGGCAGCGGCAGCGGCAGCAGCTGCGCTAGTGTGTACTTGGTGATACTCCCCCGCCAGGTCCAGCTCCGGCATCCGTCGTGACAATGCAGGCCGCAGCGCAGAAGCATGACATGACATGAGTGAAACTATAGCCAACACAGTGTGCCTGGTAACTGCGGTGCCACGGGGGTTGGTTTGGTTGGTCCTCGTTTGTGGCGCGTGCAGGTGCAGGCTCGATCGGGAAAGGCAAAAGCTGTTGCCAAAGCAACTTTTGCTCGGCGGAGATCCAGCCCAGGTACTCCAGGTGCGTGCATGGCAGCGTGACTGCCTGGCAGTGTGACTGGCTGACCGGTGATGGGAAGGCTCAAGGACGACGGACACTGTCTCACACTCACAGCCAGGTAGTAGTAGTACTACTGCTAGTCCTTGCTTCCACTGATGATAAATAAAGCTGCCCCCCCCCCCCCCCCCTCTCGCGTCACACATGTACCACATACCTCCACTAATGATTGACGCTGCCGCCAGAGGAGATAGAAGAGAGAGAAATGCTGCAGCTACTGTACAGTACTAGTACACCCCTAGCTTTGCTTTGACTTGGGGCTTGGCTTTGATTGCTTAATTAATTGGCATGATCGGTCTAATGGTCCTAACAGCAGCAACAACAACAAACAACACCACTGTCAGCGCTAATGGCATCACCATCCCGGCCCCGGCCGGCCACCGGTTGCTACAAAAGCAGGCGCAGGGAATCAGATATCTTCGTCTCCTCCATTCCTCGGTGACTTACTTTCTCGGGAGCCGGGCATGTGTATGCGCTGCAGGGAGAGATGCAAGGGGCATTAAACATATTCCATGTTGAGCTACGAGGGAGTATGGCGAGCTCTTGTCGGCTAGCCTAATTTCTCAGCCGGAGACGGAACCCCGGGGCGTCAGGATTGAGGAGGCAGAGGCAACCAGCAGCAGGTAATGCTGCCTGCATGCATGTCTATCTATCTCCGGAGTAGTTTATGTAGAAGTATATATACTAGTACTTATTTATAGTCCTATGATTTTATTACTCAGTGTGTTTTCATATGACTCTCTCCTATGAATATGATATGATCCTATCCTAGGAGTGAGTAGTGCAGTGTACTGGTGCTCAACTGAATCAGGTGCATGTACCTGCTACAGTTGGTAGCTGTACGCATCACGAGAGATTTTTCCTTTTTTTTTTCTTTCCACAAGACAGCTCAAGCTTTGCCATTGGGTTTCTATTCACACCGTACGGTCAGAGCATGCGCTGTCCTCGTGCCTTACTAAATAAACATAATAAAGTTTACTCTGAAACTTAGCTCTTTGAAATTGATGGGTATATATATATATACTGCAACATAGTATAATCCATTTTCGTTGTAACCCATTTACGTTATCCCATCTTAAAAATATTAGAGTCCTATTTTACAAAAATCTATTTAGCCCTGCAACCTTTTTATATTGGGTCAAGACACGGATATAATAGTAGATAGCCAATAAGTGACTCCTTAATAAACATTACATCCACCCAACTAGAGATGAGGATGTATCCTTTTCACTACTCCTACTCCCTCCCTCTGCCACCGCCTTTTAGTGCCAGATCCAGCTAGGGGTCAGTAGATCTGGTGGCCCTATCCGCTCTGAGGCTAGAGTTCACGAGCTACTGCCATCCTCTTGTTTTCTCCTTCTCAGCCCCTCTAGTTCCCCCACTCTCGCTTTTCGTGCACTGATTTTCCTCACCTCTTCACCCTGCTCTATGCTTGACTACCCTATTTAATTTCCAAGGAGTCACATCATTGCAACAATAAAAGTGTAAACACTTTGATGCCATGACTACAATTTTAAGCCTATCTAGGGTCGTTTGTGTAAAGACAATGCCTCGTAGAGCCTCATATGCACCCCGAGACAAAAAAGAATTTTATACAGGTTCGAGCCTCCCTTAGGATAATAACCCTACATCATTTTAGTTCTTGTATATATGTAGATGTGTATAGAGTGCAATATGTAGAGAGGCTCTAATTTATACCTACATATATCTCTTTGGAATCCTCTAATCAGGAACTTGCCATGATCATCGACTTGGCTTGTTAAGACATATCCTCTCTTCACCACGAGGTCTGTATATTTGTACCCATAATCTTGGTTTTCTTGTAGGATTCTTGGAGATAAACTTTGTATATCTTGGTCTTATCCGAGTAGGCCTTTCAAAGTCTTTCCATGTGAGGTGATCATGTCCTAATAGGACCTTTGCCTTAGGTTGTATTCTTTTCATACCCATCCATCGTACTAGGTGTGGTATATATAGGAAATTTTGTATTTAGATATGTTTCCATACTTGAAGGGTATCATATATTTAGTACAATGACAAAAACTACATCCTCTATCTCCAAATCTCATGTCACACTAGGAGATGGGACCTCCATGGCCTCTCTGATTCAAAACACTTCTTTTTTTCATTACACTATTTTGAAAACCTAAGGATTCGTAAAATTCCACGCTTGATCTAGCTTGGGGTTGCTATATTTGGTAGGAGGAGGAGGTAGAGAGATGGAAATGTGGGGGCGGTGGCAGGGTAAGGGAGGAGTAGGGTGCGGCTCGGCAGCTATGTCTTGGTGACAAAGATGGCATCCGTGTCTCCAAGATGAAGACGACGGCAACAACAACGGCGGTGCATCAGCGGTATGTGGGGTGTGGGAAGGTGGTTGGGCAACTAGTAGTGATAGTTTCGATTGCTTGCTGCATTCTGTAACCGGCATTGATGCTGGTTATTAATCGGTGGTTAAGGGATGCTGTGTGGTAGTAGCATGAGGCAATAGAAAAAAAATGTAATTAGGGGGGTTTGGTCTTGAAATTGCCAATGCAAGAACTCACAGTAATGATAATGATCACCTTATTTCTTAAAATAAACATTCTAGCTTTTAAAACTAGTACACCTAACCATTCATGTGCCTGTACTTATATGATATGTGCCATGAAGATCATGCACTATCCAATTTGTTAGTTATAGATCCATTCCCACATTTGATTTGTTTAGGTGCTTCACAAATAAATTTTTCAATACATATTTTTTTTCTTCACAAAGCTTATATATGGACTTAATTTGTGATGTGGAAATTCTAGATTATGACCGTAACACATATCATCAGTGAATTATGGTTTAGTTGAATTAATACACATTTCACCTAGCATTAGTTTGATTATTCCAAACACTACTAGTGAATTATGGTTTAGTTGAATACTCTAATGTCGAAATGTGTTGATGATTAATTGCCATAGTGTTTTTCTTTAAAGTACTTCTGCTGATGGTCAACCAGCAGGAGTCCAGGACAAGTCAGAGACAAATTGAAGTCATATACTCATCTCAAAAGTAAAAGCTGCAAAAAATATGCATTAATGTACAACAGATGATTATTATGAAAATATCAACTGAGCGTTCTGATAGTGGATCGCTACTTAATACGCGTAATGATGTTGGTTTAGAGGTTGAAACTATATTATATATATCATATTCTCTCTAAAAACTTTGACCAAGATAAACCTCAAATTAATTGTTTTTTGCAAATATAAATAGGAAAAATATCCAAAGTTCTGCCTAGAACCCAAAGTTCAAAAAACCAGTCATCTAATTAACCCTGAAAAATGCATTCATGTACCCCCCCCCCTCCCCTAAACTTTCTAGCACACTAGCTAGTCCCAATAATTTCATTTTATTTGTTTGTCCAATTCACTCTGTCTTTTCCTCTCATTTCTTTTGAAATTCGTGTGGAGGTTACCCCTTGCATAAGGGGTGTCTCCTACTCTCTCTCTCTCTCTCTCCTTTCTTTTCTCCTCCACCTCATTATATAAGCTTATGTGGCATCTTGAGTAGTGTTTAGGGGCTTACAGTACCTGCTCTAAGCAACCTGTCAAATTTTGCAAATTTTGCAACACTGTCCATATAACTCGATAAAATTATTTTTGCCCAAGTATCATATATATTGGATGATTTACATAAAGTGCTTTAGGGGGTTATATGGACGGAATTGCGAAGTTCACCTGAGAAAGAGGGTGACAGGAAATAAATGTTAGTTTAAAAGTTTGGAGTGGTAGGATGATTTTTGTTCATATAAGTTAAAGAGTATATAAAGATATAAATATATACTGTTTTTTTACTTTATATACACATAAGATTGTTCAAGATTCTTTTGTAGGAGCATATAGGACATTGCCTTTGATTCTGTATGTCTTTTTTTTTACTTTATGTGGTAAATAGTGCATATATGCCAATTCACATCATTTCTAGAGCATAAGGGATAATTTGTTGAATTCTATGGCTATGAGTTCAACATTTTGCATCTCCAATATGTACACCAACAATTGATCCATCATGCCAACATCACAAAATATATTAAAATTGACTTCAACCATATAAGACAAAGTTAATTTGTCGCGCATCTTGAGTGTGGACATAGTTGAACCCCGTTGCACGATCTATGAAGATTTTTTCTAATCGATGAGTCACCATGAAGACACGTGTCGGGCAAGGATCACACAAAAGTTATACGTGTGGCTCTTGGTTGAGATGCATGTATGTACTTAAATTCTTTCGCACCACGCAACTTGATCCAAAGCGAGTTCAATTTGTAGTTGTACAACTGATAGCAGAAAAATTATGTATAATAAATACTAAATATACATAGTTTTTCATGAGGTACGTACCAACAAAACGAAAAATAAGATAAATCATTATTTTGCTTATTCTACTAGTGGCCTCAAATAAAGAGCACTTGCTAGTACTGATCTGGTTGGCTACAACATTTCACACACATTACTTTGGCAAAGTGTGGGAAGACTAATTATGCAAAAATGTAGAGAAGATAATGTATGCCATGTTGGTCATTATTTTTTTTAAAAAATATATGTGTGTAGAATGCCATAAATGTCGTGAAGGATCAAAATACACGGGAAAAATGTTCACAGTAATTGAAGTTTTCCAACTTGAGTTTGGCACCAACCCAAACAGACACTAGTAAAAAAACAATTTTTCCGGACGGACCAAAAATGATAACTAATTAAACAAAGATGTAACTAACCAAAATGTTATACTGTATAACTAACAAGAGCCACACACATCTATCCTGATATCCTATAGGAATCATGTGGCTTTGAAACTGCAGACCATGAAAAACCCTTACACATTTATATGTAGCTAGGTGTCATCCACAGCACCCCTGTTGATCCTCAAAGCAGAAAGAGCATGCGTGGACACTGCAGAACTCCTCACCTTTTTGGGAGATGTACGTTAAAGAGATAGCATTGCTAAGGGATGACTTTGCAACGAGAGGCCTCAACAAGTCCAGCTGCCCAAGAAGGAGGCCAAGATCGATCCCATCCCATGTAGTCCAAGCAACGGTAACTAGCTCGCTAGCTAGTCTAGAGTAGAGCAAAATCGCTTCGTTTTCTCGTGCAAGCGACGTCGATCGCCCCGAATAAAGGTAGCGGAGAGGGAGAGAATGCCGGAGCTCGACGGCGACACGCGTTTCTCTCGATACAGCCAATGGGCGGTGTCGGCAACAGGGCGAGCTGATCGAGCGGACCTGGACCGGATGTGGAGGCCGACGGCGATCGAGCGAGCGAGCTAGCGGAGACGAGTATATACGTAGTAACACCGGCGAGCGAGCGAGGTGGCACGGCGCACGCGCGGCGCGTGGAACTTCACGTGCGCGCGCGTATATGCGCGCCGGCCCGGGGTCCGCGCGACGGCGACGCGCGCGCGGGTCCTTTCGCGTGCTCGATATCGCTAGACAAAAGAACGACGGCGACGCGCGACGCGGGGCGCGCACTGGTACGCCGGTGCCGTCGCCGTCGCTGGAGCTTCTTCCCGGAAGAATAATATATGGACTTTGGCCGCGATCGATCGATCGATCGCGGCTAGCTAGAGCTAGCCTAGCCGTCGGCCGGGTGCGCACGCGGGGCGTTCTGAATTGAACAAGCTAAGCTGGGATCGCGACGCGCGGTGTGTGCTCGCTTGCTAGCTCTGAGAATTACCTGTCGTTGTGCGAATCGCGCGCGCAACTTGGCGTCGTCGATCGCTAGCTCTGAAAATTATACCTGTCGTTTGTGCGAATCGCGCGCAACTTGGCGTCGTCGATCGCTTGCTCGATCGATCGATCGATCGACAGCATGCAGGTTATTCCGGGAGGGATGATCACTGTCTACCACACTTCTCTGGACTCGATCTCTGGAATTATTGCTTGGGTGAACACGGAGACGAAGTTTTCAGAGGAGAGAAAAATGGAAATGCCTGGATGCTGACCTTCTCTTGATGAACGCGGAAACAAAAACGTAAAGATCAATCTCTTCTTTTATTTTCTTTTTTTTACCGATTCATAAATATGTACGCTCAAAGAGATAAAAGCTAGTGACAGATTTTCCGGCACAGTTCCATTTCAGCGGTTGGAGCAAGTGGCCGCTGGACTCATCGGAGAAGACAAATATCCTACATAATTAATTAAGTATCGCTTGTTATACATTTAAAATTAGATTTACTTAAATTTGTAAGAGACTTCCATGTAGTAAATAATCATATCGTTTATTAATATTTAAAAAACCGTGCGCATGATAATCTAGTAGCCAATAGCTAAAAAGAATAAAACTTTAGTAGAGATCAGAGTCATATACATCAACAACTACACCACTGTCTTCCTATGCAGCTGTACTTCTCCACAAAGATCAATTAATCGCTGAAACAGATGAACAATAAACAGAGAGGGATTGAAATACGTCTTAATTCTAGCCTTTCCATTCTTGCTTGTTAGATGCTTCTAGGGGACCTCACTCAGTATATATAGAGAGAATATTCCACGAGATGTGCACGATCCCACAGGCCGTACGCGCACTACAGCACTAGTGCTGCTGGTAACCAAATAGTACAGGACAGACACGACCAGTCGACGACGAGCTATAGGAAACAGAACAGATTCTAAGCTAGGGTTGTTGTCACACAGTTGTGGACACATGTTTAAAATATACTCCCTCCGTTTTCTAATAGATGACGCCGTTGACTTTTTCTCACATGTTTGACCATTCGTTTTATTCAAAAATTTTATGCAAATGTATAAGATATAAATCACACTTAAAGTACTATGAGTGATAAAACAACTCATAACAAAATAAATTATAATTACATAAATTTTTTGAATAAGATGAATAGTCAAACATGTGAGAAAAAGTTAACGGCGTCATCTATTAAAAAACGGAGGTAGTATATGGGACGGTAGAGCTAGCCCCTAATTAGGTGATGGTACAACACACACATAAACCATAGTCGCTGATTCACGGCATTGGCGCAACAACGCAAGCCACGAACATCGAGAAAGTTAACAACAAAGATTGGTAGCCGAATAAACGTATATGACTTGTATGTAGAGAGATAAAAAAGAGAAATGCTGCTAGACAATAAGAGGAATCATTTCAATAGTTTGGGGGTATAAAACGAGATGAAAAATTGTTTAGGGGTTTAAGTGCTTGGCCAAAATAGTTCAAGTGAGTAAAATGAGGTTTGGGTGTGTGGGGCGACACGGACCGTAGCTGGGCCGGCCGACCCACCCTGCCCAATGGGTATGTCCGCCACTGTTGTCACATGCCCACGGCCGAATTCGTGGCCCGGTATAACGTTCCACCTCCATCCGGCTTAACTAAGGCTGCATTGCAGTAGCGGATTGGAAGAAAGACTCGCTTGTTTTCTGCACGCACGTTTCTCCGGCTGGTAAACGGTAAGTTTTTTAGAAAAAAATCATGTAGGAAAATTGCTTATAGAAAATCATATTGATCCATTTCTAAAATCAAAATAATCAATACTTAATTAGTCATAAGCTAATAGTTCACCTCGATTTAGGTATCTTCTCCATTTCTCTTTTCCCCTCCTATCAAAAACACCCTAAAGTTTACCCCATTAATATACTTATATAGTTGGTACCACTAACAATTATTACAAGCCAAAGCTTGCCACACAAATATGTAACATCATCATCCATTAGTAATTACTATTTTAAAGCATCTTAAATCTCATACAAGCACATTATCTAGAATATTATAACATAAAGTTCAACATATAAGTATGTCAAATGATCTTCCTCGCATCATTTTCTAATATTTTAACACTCATCGTTTTTATAATATTTAACATATAGTCATTCATGCAACCCGCAGCAAAACAATATATATCTAAACCAAGACACACCTGATTATTTAGCCCACTTAATTGAACTTGATCATTGGCAGATTCATGGGTGGAGCTTCCATGAGTCGCGTGTATATATGTACTTTGATTTTGATGTGAGGATTATTTTGGTTGGTGACCTTACCTGTGAGCCCTCAGCTTTTGGGGGCGGGGATCCTTTCAGGATATATGAATGTCCATTTTCAGAGGAGATTGTGTGGATAAAATGTGTGAATGCAACGGAACGTGTGGCTAAATAGCCTTTTTCTCTGGAAGCATCAGAGATGTGAGGGTAGAGTTGTAAGTATATATATGATGAGTCTACCCATTGGCTTAGCATTCAAATCATGTTGGTACCTACGATTACACACATGGCACATTTCAGTGTAATGTTAATAGATATTTAATAAGGCTTGGGATTTGCCCTGACCACCATTTCTTTAAACGTGTGTTAAAAGAGCACCACTAACTATAAAAAACGATTTTTCCCAACACATTGTTTTATTTTTGCAGGCGGGGCACTTTAGACCTCACGTGTAAAAATTGATTTTCGCAGACGGGGCTAAAGAGGCCCAACTGCAAAATATGAGCGCGCTATTAAATTCAGAACGAGAGTCAACAATGGCTAAGTCCTTCATCTCTCTTCCCTCAGCTCTCTCTACTCCATCTCCCAAGTGAGCAGGCTCTCCTACATCCCCATCTCCTGCCCTAACACCTCCCTCTCCTCGGTCTTCCTCCTCCGTTCTCGTTCATCACTGCACCCAAACTTCCTCCTCCGCTCCCACCCATCGCCACCATTGTCGACCACACCCGCAACTAGCGAGCTGTCGACGTTTGATGTCGCGATTCCGGTATTTGCATAGTATGGGGATCGTTGGTACCAGGATATATGCGAGACTTAGGTAAAAGAGACGAAGACGAAAATTTTTATACATGTTCGGGCCCCTGAATTGTCAGGTAATAGCCCTACATCCTGTTGGCCGAAGCCGGTATTGCTCTTATTCACCATAATCACACCAGTACAATATTTGGGGTAGCCTATCTAACTGTTGTCGACTTGGCGGTCTGTAGTTCTGACTCGTAGTCAACAACAGGGTAGTCTTCCTCCTCGAATCCGTGCCCGGCGAGATCAGAGATAGCGCTTTCGCCTCTCCTGACAGTATCCGGAGACACCGTAGGGGACTAGCCGTGCTTATCCCTGAAGTCAATATCCGGCGTTTTGTCTTGTCATATGTTGGCTTGTATGTTGTGGCTTCTGTTGTTCTGTGTATGTTGATTGTGTCCCCTCTCCTCTTAGGGGGGCTTGTATTTATACCCATAGGTGTCCCCTTGTCCAAGTAGAACTAGGGAAACCAATATGGATACAATCCGAGTAGTCCTTGTTGTTTCTATGTAGAACTCTGGTTGTCTTTCCTTATCCGGAACTCCTCCTATATCTGAGAGTTGTATCCGTGTAAAACATGGTATGTAGTGGATCCTGCCGAGATTTAGTCAACTACTATTAGATATGTGGTATCCATAACCCTGACACGAGCCCTTATGGGACAATAGGATCTCCACTGTGACGGCAACGACAACAACGACCACAACCGATACCGTGATGGCAACGACGTGGTGCATTCACTGCTGCCGGGCCTCGAGCATGTTTACCGCCACCGGCCTCGAGAGTGCAGATCCACTGCTGTGAGGCCTCAAGCATGTGGGTCCGCCGCCGCGGGCCTCGGGAGCGGTGGATCCGCCACCGTTGGTCCTCATGAGCGTGGATCATCCGCTGTCGGGCCTCGAGAAGCTCTCCCTTGTCGTTGCAACCATCCTCATCGTTGTGGGAATCTCTCAGCCATCCTCGTCGTCACGGCCATCCTCGCTAAGGCGGTGCGTTGCTTTAACTTCTTCCCCAAGATGCTGACCAGAGGCACTGCAGAGGGTACAACTCCAACGCTGGGATGCCAATGATGATGTCCTTTGTTGAATTTTTTGTGATTTTGACAAATCTATTTTGAATTTATGATGGTGGAATTGCATAGTGAATTATGTTAATTAGAGGATATTTGGATCTAGATTCTTTTATGCCAGAAATTGCTTTTGCATTCGGGCCACTTAACTGTTCCGCATGTGAAAAATCATATTTTCACATACAGGGCTTTTAGGGTGGCAGCTTGCAAAATTCAATTTTCATATGCGGGTGAAGGTTCTCCTTGTCCGCTTTGCAGGTGTTGACAGACGTTAAGTGCCGATTTCGACCGTCAATTATCTCAACAAATAAAAGGAGAACTAACTTTTCTTATACATATTTTAATTACAAATAATTTAGTTCCACTTGTTTTGGAGAAATACTATGAATGCAGGGATTATATAATAAAAGTGAAGGAGAAATAAGTCGGCATGCAAAGAAACACACCTCCGGCGAATATTTGGGTATGTTTTTAGTATTTTACTCTTATTGTAAGACTATTGGCTCAATATTAGAATTATCTTTTTATTTAATTGTGTTCGTAGTTCATATACTGCTTTATCGAATATATGGTCTGTAGTTTATACCTCTTTCATAAACTATGCACGTTTAGGCTAGTTGATCTATGCCACAGCATCGGTCCAATGATCTTAGTGGGTTGCACTGGTTCTAACTTGTCCATTCGAAAAGTGAGAGTCCCAGAGGAATTACTGATATATTATTTAGCAATGTAAGCATGGTGCTTAGATTGATTAAATGCCATGCACCACAGAAAGTAAGGTAGACAAGAGGTGGTGGTGACAACCCTGTTAATTTGTCCTTTATATTCCTCTACATATAGGTATGACGTAGGAGTTCGTAAAGTGGTATAACCACGCTGGTAGACCAATATATAGTGGTCTCTTGGTAGTGCCTGGATACAAAGAACCATAGCTATTTCCTTTGTCTCTCTTCACTGGCTAGTAGACTTGTTGAGATGATTCTTCTTAGCATCACACTACCTAACAAATATGATACTCATAAAATACTCTGGGTGAAACGCTACAAACGTATATGTGCGCTTATGGATTTATATGTGGCCATATCAAATATCAATGGTATGTCCTGAATAGCAGGCGGAGCGTTTAGCCACTAAAAAAATCATTTTCCTAGTAGTACTCTTTGCCATGCGTGGGCACATGTAGTATATAGTGGTATGTCTACGCATCTGCCATGTAATCAATAAAAGTAGTCTTTCACTCTTATTGTTTGAATAAGCTTAGAGCGCTTGTTAGGCATTATTTAGTTGGGGAAAATTTTTGGGTTTGGTTGTCACATCGGATATGCGGACACACATTTGAAGTATTAAACGTAGTTTAATAAGAAAATATATTATAGATTCCGCCAGGAAACTGCGAGACGAATTTATTAAGCCTAATTAATCCGTCATTAGTAAATGTTTACTGTAGCACCACATTATCAAATCATGGCGCAATTAGGTTTAAAAGATCCATCTCACAATTTACACGCAATCTATGTAATTTGTTTTTTTCCTACATTTAATACTCTACATGCATGTGTCCAAACATTCGATGTGACAACCACTAGAATAGAATTGGTCATCTCTAACGGGCTTAAAGCATCATCTCTTTCGGGCAAGGCCCCCGTCACTAAGCAAAGGTCAGTGATGTGAGAAAATATCTCAATCGGACATCCGGCCGTCACGGATGACACATCTCAATCGGGCCAACACAAAAGCCCGTCACGGATGACTCTCATCTCTAACGGGCCTAGATTATAACCCATCACGGATGACTCTCATTTCTAACGGGCCTAGATTATAGCCCGTCACATATGAGTATAATCCCAAAAAAAAAAAATTTCTTTTTGTTAGCCTCAGGCCTTTGCCCTCACTTGTGTGCCTTTCCGGTAGGTCACCCATCCGAGAATTGCTCTAGGCCAAGCACACTTAACCTCATAGTTCTTTGGAGATTGGCTTTCGAGAGAGAAATTGTAATTTAGCAAGTATTAATATTCTATTAATCCTATTAAGCCCGGGCCGGGATGTCACACCCTAGCATCCCCTATTCATATACATTCATTCACATAACACAACCACATTCACATAACATCTATTTTGATCACATATTTCACCAGTAAATCCGAGTTAATTGGATAAATATATATTTAGCAAGTATTATCATGAGTAGGAGGCAAATCATACTTCTAGGAAAAAATAAATTTTGAATTAAATTTTATAATACTAAATGAACTCATATGAAAAGGCTATCAAAAACAAAGTTGTAGAACTCATTGAGATCTACCATTTTTATTTTGGTAATTTCTCCATCCGAATTTGATTGAACTATATAAAATTTGTATTTTAAAATATAAGAAATTCAAATATTTTTTTGGGTAGTAAATGATTTCAAATGGAAAAATCATCAACAACGAAATTGTATAACTCATCAAGATCTATAACTTTTACTTTGGTCTTTTTTCTATATAACATTTTTTTGAACAATTTGAATTTAAATTTAAAAATATGACAACTTCAAGCAACATTTTCAAATACTAAATGATTTCAACTGAAAAAGTCATCAACAACAAAGTTGTATAACTCATCATTATCTATAACTTTTATTTTGTTCATTTATCTATACAACATTTTTTTGAACAGTTTGAATTTGAATTTGAAAATATGACAACTTCGAACAACATTTTCAAATACTAAATGATTTCAACTGAAAAAGTCATCAACAACAAAGTTGTATAACTCATCAAGATCTATAACTTTTATTTTGGTCATTTCTTCATCCGACAAAGTGATAGTAACATTGTTCACAAAATTCACATATCTCTCATTTAGTTTTATAAACTATAACACAGATATGTAAATTTTGTGAACAATGTTACTAGCACTTTGTCGGATGAAGAAATGACAGACATAAAAGTTATAGATCTTGGTGAGTTATACAACTTTGTTGTTGATGACTTTTTTAGTTAAAATCATTTAGTATATGAAAATGTTGTTTGAAGTTGTCATATTTTTAAATTCAAACTGTTAAAAAAAAGTTATATAGAAAAATGACCTAAGTAAAAGTTATCTCTAACGGACATCAAGAAAAGCCCGACACCGTTATGAGCAATCGGTAACGGGCTTTAAAGTCATCTCAATTGGGCCATATTTGGAGCCCGTCACCGATGACCCTCATCTCTGACGGGCTCGGTGTCTAGGCCCGATTGAGATATGCGAGGTCATCTCAATCGGGCCTAAATCTTTGCCCGTCACAGATGAGTGTTATCGGCGACGGGCTATATGTACTTGGGTCTAGAGTGAGTACATCTACAACGGTGTAAATTTAAGCCCGATTGAGATGACTTCGTTCTGACGACCCATTTTGTACAGGCATAATTGAGCCCGTCACAGATGATAGGATCTGTACTAGTGAACGTGAAAATTTTTGTTTTGAGAACTAAAGAGGGCCTTAATTCTCCCAAGTGATATCTTGCATCATTATTTCTGGACTTGCTACGAAGAATAATGTTTAATACTATACTCCCCAATTCCCATCACTGCATGAAAACAGTGCTCGATCGTGAACCATGCAATGTTTATCCTTAACGATCTAAGTCACATTATTGTTGAAACCAACTGAACATCTAAACAAGTTGTACCTCCTTAAGAAGATATCATCACTTTTTTTTTACCTAATCATCTATTACATTGTAGAGAAGCTTATTAGAAATACATCCCATTCACTCTAAGTTCTCAAATTACTACTTTAGCAGGAGAGAAAAAAAGAAAGAAATTAAGATGGACTAAGTTATAACGGTGTAGATTGATAGCTATATGTATAGGAAATACTATTATACTTTTAGAGATAGAGACATAATATATATTATATAAAATATTTATTATTATACTTCAGACATGGTAAACAAAGCACCCAATTTATCGCGAGAATATGAAATTAGCACAGTAATCGAAAAAGAGAGACTCACACCTCCAATTATAATTAAAAAAAATACAGTAGATTGATAGCTAGGAATACATAATAATATAAGGATTTGTTAAATTTCAGTTTCTTAAAAATTTGTAAATTTGTAGTTACCTAAAATTGCACACTGTACAATATAGAGCTATATACTTTATCCTTCCACAAATATAAACAATTCTAAATTGTTTAGCACAGATTAATGTTGGGGAAACAGACTTTGACGCCTCTCGTTAAATGATCCAGAATGGGGGTATGACGATAGTTAGGGATATGATAGGAAGAAAGTTTAACAAGGTATGATCGATTGGACAAGTAATATTGTGAAGTACTTATATTTGTGAACATAGTGAGTACTAAAATAGCGCTGCACAATGCCACCAGAAAATCCGACTAGTTTCATTTACTTGCACGTGACTTGAAAACTTAAATTACTCAAAGAAATTTTGCATCCATCTATAGGTCGAGTTTGATTTGCTTTCCTCAACAGTAGAACCTGGTATAAAGCGTCCTTCAACTTTTAAAACCAATGCAAATCGATTCCCTTAATTTTATTGAAAATAATTTCATCTGGCGTGATATCTATATGACGTGTTAAACCCGTCTCCGTCTTCACATGATATGACACCTATATAACCATCTAATAAAAAAATTGGTGTGCCTTCTCTTCTCTTCGATCTTCCCTCTCTCTCCCTTCTCATATCTCCTCTTCTCGACGACGGCCTTCACTTGGGACGGTGCAGCAGGAGCCCTTGTGAGTTGTGACACCCCAAAAAAATGGAGGAGAAAAATAAAAAGGAAAGAGGGTTGCTTGAGCTGCTTAGCTCCTTGGGTCTGAACCAGTGTGCAGCAAGTTGGGCCTTAGCCTGGTTGGTAGCAAGTGTGCGTGCGTGCAGCTGCAGTAGCAGGCCGGTGGCTAGCAGCAGTTCTGTAGCTCGGCACGCACCAGCTAGTACCATGTAAGTTTGGAGAGAAAGAGACCGCAGTAGTTTATAACAATGCTCGAGCAACCCGGAACTAAAGGGGGTTACAAACCGAAACCTCGAATCTGAGACTAAAGATAATAACGCCACGTGGATGACGCTACCATCTTTAGTACCGGTTATCAACCGGAACTAAAGTTTTTTTTTCTTTTTTTTTTCATTGTTTTTTTTTTGCTGCTTGCAACAAAAATTCATACTGCTATGGGACCGAAATTGCACGGTTTTGTATAGGTAGGGGTGAAGATTTCTGGTTTTGGGTTTAGGGATGTCATACAAACTTGACGTAAAGTAGAGAGATGGCTGGTGAACTTATTCCTTTTCCAAACTCAAATGATGGTCCAGCCCGGAGATGCCCAGTGCTAAGGATTAAATCGGCTCAAGGTCCAATCGTCAAAATCCTAATGTGGGTAACAGGATAACTGGATAAGGCCCATTTGCCTAAACATAACCAGAAAAGAAAGAAATAAGTTCATTTTAGGTCCCTTAACTTTACATTGAATCCGATTTTTCGTCCTTAAACCCCAAAACCAGATACAACCGGTCCCTCAACTATCAAAATTGGTGCAAACAAGATCCCTCGGCGGTTTTGAAGGTGGTTTTGGCTAATGTGGCGCCTACGTGGCTGGTTCAACTAGGTCTTCATCCCACGTGGCATTGACGTGGTGCTTACGTGGCAATTCTATCTCAGAAAAATAATTATAACCATGGGCCCACATGTCAGCCAAAAAAAATAAATTAAAAATGGTGGGGGCCACGTGTCATTCCCTCTCCCCTCTCCCTCTTCTTCCTCCTCTTCTCTCCCTCCTCTCTCTCTCACTCTTCTCAAATCTCGTCTCTTCTCGTCTAGACAGGCCGGCCGGCAGGTGGGGATGAGGCCGGCGGCCGGCGACGCGGTGGCGGTGGCGGCGGCGACGATGCGGGAGAAGGGGAGGACATCGGCGGCGGGATTGCTGGGCGGGGGGAGCGAGGACGACGGGGACGCGTTGGTGGAGTCCGTGGTGACCTCGGCGTCGAGTCCCTCCTCTCCATCCCTGATGGCGACGAGATCGACGCCCTCGCCCTCTTCCGCCGCGCCGTTCTCCTCTCTTCCGTCCCGGACTCCTCTGCCGCCGCCACCACACTCGTCCGGCCGCCGCGCGCCGCCCCCTCCTCGCCTGGTGCGCGCCGCCCCTCCTCGCTCGGCCGCCGTGCGCTCTGGGCAGGAGCTCCGGCTGCTCGCCGTGCTCGCTCCCGGCCTCTTGCCGCGGCCGCGCGCTGGGTGGCGCCTCCTCCGGGTGATTCGCACCGTCGTCCGTCTTTCTCTTCGAGCCGGAGCATGGCAAATAGGCCGACTTCGCGGCTACCGCCGTGCGCGCCTCCGCACAGACCGCGCGCGGTGAGCACGTGCTTGTCTGCTCCATCGATGGTGTCGTCGAGGTTGTATTTTGTCATGTTGCAACGGTGGCGCGTGAGGTCGCCGAGGGCGCCGCCTCGCCGAGGTAGCTGCCCACTGCCTGCCTCGCTCGCATGTGGGAAGAGAAGGGAGAGGGAAGAAGAGAGGAGTGAGGACGAGGAAGGAGAGAGGGGGGATAGGGAAGAAGGGAGGTGAGGCTGACATGTGGGGCCCACGTGGCCCACCATTTTTAATTATTTTTGTGTGTTGCTAACATGTGGGGCCACGGTTTTTATTATTTTTCTGGGTTCGAATTGCCATATAAGCGCCACGTCAAATGCCATGTGGGACGAAGATCAAGTCAAACCAGCCACGTTGGCGCCACGTCAGCAAAAACCGTCTTCCAAACCGCCGTGGGACCTCGTTTACACCGGTTTATATGGTTTTTCATTTGATGGGCGAAAATCGGATTCGTTGACAAGTTAAGGGACCTCGGATGAACTTATTCTGAAAAAAAATGTCATTTTGATTCCCTTAAGGGTCAAATCTAGTTTGTATCCCTCAACCGTAATCTTGAACCAAACTATTAAAACAAGCGCAAATGTCTCCCTCTGTGGTTTTGAGGGTGGTTTTTACTGATGTAGCTCGTTGACCTAGTCCAACCGACTCGGTCAACATGAGTATTTTCTTTCTTTCTTTTTTTCTCATCCTCTCGGCTCTTGTTCTCTCCAACAAAAAAAAATTATTCAAGGGAAGCAGGCGGGGCAGCGCTTTGTGAGGGAATCAGGCAACGGCGCACAATTCCCTCCCTTGGCCTTCTTTCCCTCATCTGCAACAGACTCAAAAGGGCGGCGGCGGCGTATGTCGCTGGATCAGGTTCCGAGGGTGGATCCAGTGAGAGCAAAGGTGGTGGGGTGACCCAAGGATGCGTGGTGGGGTGACCCAAGGACGCCGCTCCGCTCAAGTCCACATGTTGCTTCACCTCAAGGCCAGGACGCCGCCGCCCTACTTGAGACTGGGCAGCTATCACGCGTCGGGGACCGACAAGCTGCTGCTCTGCCTTGAGACTAGGGCGCTGTCGTGTGTCGGGGCCGCCCAGCCACTGCTCCACCTTGGGTCACGTTGTCACTCTGCCTCAAGGCTGGGCCATAGCCACTATGCTTGAGGCTGCACCACCGTCTAACCTCAAGGCCGGCACGCTGGCACTCCACCTCGAGGCTGCCTAGACGTTGTTTCGTGTCGCTGCTACGCCTTAGGGACACCCCACTGCCGCTCCACCTTGGGCTATGCCGTCGCTCTTTCTCCAAGGTCGCACCGCCACAACTCCGCCCTGAGTCTCCATGTGCTTGTGTGGAGAAAGGAGAGGGAAGAAAAGAAAGAAAGGAGAAAGAAGTGGGAGGAATCACTAACATGTGGGCCCTATATGCTGATTTGGTCAGTTGGATCAGGTCAACGAGCCATCCAAGAGAAAACAACCCTTAAAACCATTGAGAAAATAATTTTTAACTGTTTTAATAGTTAAGAGATGAAGATATCTCTTTTTTGATAGAAAGAGATGAAGATACTATCTGATATCCAATATGATAGGAATCAGAAAACGTATATTTTTGAGGGAGTCAATGCGGACTTATTCCCACCAGAAAACTGCAGCATATTGGACGGAGTGGAATTCCGCGGTAGCTGCGCCCGCGCCCACGGGAATGCGATTCCCAGCCCATTCCACTATTTCCATCCCCTTCCATTCCGGTGGGCCATTCCGAATCCAACCAACCAACCAACCATCGAACCCGCACCCGCATCGTATCCACTCCTCTCCAGTCTCCCCGCCGCTCCGCATCCCGCACCCGCTCGTCAGCGACGGACATGGCCGCCGCCGCCGCCGCAGCCATGGCCACCGCCACCTCCGCCACAGCCGCGCCGCCGCTCCGCATTCGCGACGCCGCGAGGAGGACCCGCCGACGCGGCCTCGGCCACGTGCGCTGCGCCGTCGCCAGCGACGCGGCGGAGGCGCCGGCGGCGCCCGGGGCGCGGGTGTCGGCGGACTGCGTGGTGGTGGGCGGCGGCATCAGCGGGCTCTGCACCGCCCAGGCGCTGGCCACCAAGCACGGCGTCGGCGACGTGCTCGTCACGGAGGCCCGCGCCCGCCCCGGCGGCAACATCACCACCGTCGAGCGCGCCGCCGAGGGCTACCTCTGGGAGGAGGGGCCCAACAGCTTCCAGCCTTCCGACCCCGTCCTCACCATGGCCGTACGTCTTCTTGCTCCCTTCTCTTCTGATTCTTTCGCGGCGGCGACGACATGAATGGGAATGGTGCTGCATGGATTGGGGGCGCGCAGGTGGACAGCGGGCTCAAGGACGATCTCGTGTTCGGGGACCCCAACGCGCCGCGGTTCGTGCTGTGGGAGGGGAAGCTAAGGCCGGTGCCGTCCAAGCCCGGCGACCTGCCGTTCTTCGACCTCATGAGCATCCCCGGCAAGCTCAGGGCCGGCCTTGGCGCGCTCGGCGTTCGACCGCCACCTCCAGTTTGTGTGCTCTCCCCGTTGTGCATTCTTGATTCACTTGTGAAATTCGATTGTGCTGAGCGTTTCCGGCGAAGGTTTCAGGGGCGTGAGGAGTCGGTGGAGGACTTCGTGCGGCGCAACCTCGGCGCGGAGGTCTTTGAGCGCCTCATTGAGCCTTTCTGCTCAGGTGTTTATTGTAGTGTGCAATTGCTGTTTTGTTTTTGATGATTCCGATAAGAATACGGTGATTTCGGTGCTTAGGTGTGTATGCTGGTGATCCTTCAAAGCTCAGTATGAAGGCTGCATTTGGGAAGGTGTGGAGGCTGGAGGATACTGGAGGTAGTATTATTGGTGGAACCATCAAAACAATCCAGGAGAGGGGGAAAAACCCCAAACCGCCGAGGGATCCGTGAGTGAGAAATTGTCTTCTTTGTTGGATTAATTGTCCATTGTGTTATACTGATATGCCTTCACCATTTTTAGCCGCCTTCCAACGCTGAAGGGGCAGACAGTTGCATCTTTCAGGAAGGGTCTGACTATGCTCCCGGATGCTATTACATCTAGGTTTGTTATCATTGTCTTTGTAATTTACCTAGTTCTTCAACTATGGATATTAGGTGCTGTAGATTGTTCAGATAGATGCACATTGTACAACAATCTAGGTAGATTGATTGCTATGGCTTGCTGAATTAACTGTTTCACTTGCATCATTGCCTCAGCACATATGAAGCATATGGATAGATTCTTCAATCATTTATCCCTCAATAACACAATTTTGACACCAGTGCTTCTCCTTTTTTTCATCCTGCTTCATCTGGCTATCCACAATATAATTAAGCATGCAAAAGAGGCACTCTTTGATGGACAATTCATAGTGTTGTGGGTTAATATTCATTTGCATTCTTTGAGGGACAATTCGTTACACCCTAACATGAACTAGTAATGATTGGGGTGCTTAACCATTTGTTCTGCATTTCCTCCATTTTCAGGTTGGGTAGCAAAGTCAAACTTTCATGGAAGTTGACAAGCATTACAAAGTCAGACAACAAAGGATATGTATTAGTGTATGAAACACCAGAAGGGGTGGTCTCGGTGCAAGCTAAAACTGTTGTCATGACCATCCCATCATATGTTGCTAGTGATATCTTGCGGCCACTCTCAGTAAGTTATATATTTAATTAACTTTCTGTTCCCAAAATACACTGCAGCACTTCATTACTTCCTGAGATCCTCGATTCTTTTATTGGTAGACAGGAAGTAGTATTCATTTGCACTTTTTAAGGGATTAATTCAACATATCCACTGGAAATATACACATCCTACACATCCTGTTAACAGACTTGCTAAACAGCATTTTGTTTGAGTTGACTGGCATTTCAGCAGCCAATTACTATCTTTAGGGGACACGCCAAATTCTTAATAAATCCTGTCGGAAATCACTTTTTGATTTTTATAGATTAGTGTTGCCATAGAATTTGGCTTGGTGATCTACTTGGTGAGGTTAACTGATTCACAAGTCAGACAATTTCTTCACCAATCTAGCAGTATATGTTTTTAAGTAGTGTGTTCGTACTTAATTCTAAATGTCTTGCACATGGTAACATACTATATGCAAAAATTCCTCAGTAACCAAAATTTATACTGTAAGTTTTAACTGTCTTTACACTGTTAATTTTAGAGATACTTCTTCCTTGCTTGTTCATGGAACTTGTTTCCCCCTTCCACAGAGTGATGCAGCAGATGCTCTGTCAATATTCTATTATCCACCAGTTGCTGCTGTAACTGTTTCATATCCAAAAGAAGCAATTAGAAAAGAATGCTTAATTGATGGAGAGCTCCAGGGTTTCGGCCAGCTGCATCCACGTAGTCAGGGAGTTGAGACTTTAGGTATTTATAGTAATTTAACCTTATTATTCTTGTAACATATAAAATAGCTAATCTTTCTTGTCTAGTTTGCATTATCGTGGGATTAATTTTGGTTATATTTTTCTTACAAGTTTGTGGTATTCTTTTGTATAGGAACAATATATAGTTCATCACTCTTTCCAAATCGTGCTCCAGCTGGAAGGGTGTTACTTCTGAACTACATTGGAGGTTCTACAAATACAGGGATTGTTTCCAAGGTATCACTGTCAAGTTGTTTATTTTGTGACTATATGATTACAATATCCTGTTTTTCAACTCCAGCTGCTGTTAGACTGTCATAATAAATTTGCTACTACATGTTTGCACACTATTTGACTGCATTTAAAAACTAAGATAGCTATATTTTTAGTTGCCTGCTACTGGGTGTATTTCTAATGATCCCATCATGTTTGCAGACTGAAAGTGAGCTGGTAGAAGCAGTTGACCGTGACCTCAGGAAGATGCTGATAAATCCTAGAGCAGTGGACCCTTTGGTCCTTGGCGTCCGGGTATGGCCACGAGCCATACCACAGTTCCTCATTGGCCATCTTGATCATCTTGAGGCTGCAAAATCTGCCCTGGGCAAAGGTGGTTATGATGGATTGTTCCTCGGAGGGAACTATGTTGCAGGAGTTGCCCTGGGCCGATGCGTTGAAGGTGCATATGAGAGTGCCTCACAAATATCTGACTACTTGACCAAGTACGCCTACAAGTGATCAAAGTCGCCCTGCTCCTTTTGGCACAGATGTGAGGCTTCTAGCAGCAAAAAAATCATGGGCATCTTTTTTCCTGATTCTAATTAGTTAGAATTTAGAATTGTAGAGGAATGTTCAATTTGCAGTTCATAATAGTTGTTCAGATTTCAGCCATTCAATTTGTGCAGCCATTTACTATGTAGTCTGATCTTGTAAGTACTACTAAGAACAAATCAATTATATTTTCCTGCAAAAGTAGTGCAAAAATGAATTCTTTTGTATGTGACATCTCAATCGTTAGCAAATTCAGTTACTAGTACTACTGTGTCATACAGGAACACATGAGAATGCAGCAATCTGTTTAGAGCAAGTTTAATGGTATAGCCAACTATTGGCTCTAAATCATTAATAGTTAATTTAATAACCAATTCATACAATAGTCATCTATAAACATGTACTATATAATTAATCTGTAGCCTGCTGTTTTTCTCTCTTTTTTTATCTCCTTAAGATATGTTTATAGTTGGCTTATAGTCTGCTATTATACGTGCTCTTAGACTCTTCCTAGACATCCCCCACTGCACCGTTTCACAGTGTGATCTTTGTGAAAAGAAAAAGAATTGTGTCTATTTTGATACAGTATTTGACTACCTAGATTATTGTAAACTAGTGTCAAGCTATATTCCTCATGGCTCTTTTCTTAAACAACAATACAAATTGAAGTACAAGGGTACTTAAAATTTATATATCCCAATGACCGTACCAAGCAGTGTTCTTAATTAATTTGAGATAACACGATCCTAGGAAGAACTAGTACTGGCAAACAATTAACAATCAACACAAACCCTTTGGCTTGAACTTGCAAGGATGCCATCATCATGCATGTAAAATGTACACCACACACACACACATGCATGTGCTAGCTGTGATCACTTCTGAACCTTATTATTATTATTCTTTTTAAAAAAAGCCTAGCATGATCACAGGATGACAACTGAACACCCACACAAATGCTGAAATGCCTCTAGCTGCACATACATTGTCATTTGTCAAAGGCAGCAGCAATGAATGCAGTGGAGGGATTTGATGCACAAGAAACTGAAGCAGGTCACCGAGGATGAGGGATCCCTGCCTCCCTTGCTATGCCTCTTTATCTTTGACTACATCGATCTGCAATTCTGCATCTCTGTCTGCATATCATGTCCCTAGCTGCAGCCCGGCCGGTGAACAGACTGAAGACAACCATGGGGATCATCGGCCATGCATGGACAGACAACAAGGGCACAATCATTATTAGCTAGGGTTCGTTCTTGCATGGATCCAACATTGCAAGTTTATGCCAGCCAGTAGCTTTTGAGCCTTTTGTTGCTCCAGCTAATTGGTCTGGAATGGATTACTGAAATTTTCAGATCTCTGTCAGCTGGCCAGCCCTGCATGCATGGAAACAAGGCAGGCAAGGAGGAGACAGCTTTTGCTGCACAGCATGCATTTAGGAGTAGAATTCATGGAGAGGCCAAGGAGTTGTGAATTGTGTGTGGTTATACATGAGGAGCAGCTAGGTAGGGGTCCTCAAAATGATGTATTGCATCTTTTGTCGTGCACACATCTCAATGCAATGTTTGTATGTATAAGTTATAGCTAGTCCACTGTGGCATACAGCTAAAATGCTAGCTAGCTCGATCTTTGTCTACAGTTCATCGACCAGCTCTTTATTCAGGTTGATGACACTATTAGCTAGGTGCATTTGGCCCCTAAGCCAATAATTGATTGAAATGTTTAGTTCCTTGTTAAGTTTTAATTAAGAACGATGTTGAACTGTGCATGAATGATCAAATGCTTTGGGGGGTTTAGTTTGTTTACTCTCTCCAGTGTCCTAGCAGTTAGCAAAGATGATTCTATTTCGATTAACTTTATGTTTTGGTTGTAATCCAAATTCATTTGCACTTAATAAAGACCAGCTTATTCCGGAGCGAAGCGGAGGCTGAAGCTGGCCCATTGGGTTGTGCACCTAGGGACGCCCAGGGGTGCGGGGGCGGAGGCCCTGCGGTATGGATCGTAATACCTTTTAGGTATCACCTCATATATATATATACCTCTTGTAAGCCGCCGTGCGGCATTGTAACCTTACCCCGATATAGTGAAGATATTTTGCTGGCTAGCGTCCGTGGTTTTTTCTCTTCTGCTTTGGGAGGGTTTTCCACGTTAAATCTCGTGTCTTCTATGATTGATCTATTGTTTTTTATTATTTGTTTACCTATCATTTCCTAACACTTTACATACTACTATGTGAAAACACACGCTCACATAGCTCACATATTGATCCATCTTCTGGCCATCATTTGCTAGGGGATCCAGATCTCTGCGTATGTAGGGATTCCGAGAGGCAGGGAGCAGCATTACGTGAAACATGGATGCGTAGCTTAGATTTGCAAGCAAGCTTGCTCTGCACATAAAGAGCTGAGGACCCTATGTTTGTACCACGAATGAAATTATATTTAGGACGAGAGTAGGCATTGGACATTCGGTCCGAGTTGCTCCCTCCGTTGAGAAATACAAGGCGCATTAGTTTTTGACAATCTTCAATATTAAAGTGTGACCATTATTTTTTAAAAAATAGAACAATGACAACTATCATATTAACATCATCTAAAAACTTTTAAATATGAATCCATTGACACCACTTGTATCGCACCAAACATATATATTGTTTGTTTATTTATTAGTCAAAGTTTACAAGTGTTGACTTTTCCAATTACATGCATGGTTTATATTTTCCAACGGAGGGAGTAAATCAGATAGTCAAACTATTTCAGTTGATCAAAGATGAAATATTCACCAAAATAGAGTGGAACAAATTATAAAAAGCATTGAATCATTTTTATTAAGAAAAGAATCCAGTTTGTAAATTACAACATTAAAAAAATACTTACTAAAACATTCAAATAACACCACTAGCAACATTCGCAAAATGACATGCTAAAACATGTGAAAAATACTTATTGAAATATCCAAATATATAATACCATGTATAATGTTTAAAAACATCCATTACACTTACAAAAACGTAATGATCCAAATTAGCATTCTCTTCAAGCAAATCGCTCAGCTCGAGCCAACCCAATCGTCCACACTCCATACATGACGTCTCCTCCTGCGATTTGGCTGTTGTTTTCCTTTCTACCCCTACCGCAATTTCGCGTGTTAGGAACCCGTTAGTTGCAGCGGGGCATGCTAGCGTGCAGTGAGAGATCGGGGGTGTTGGAGATGGTGATGGTGTATGGGTCGGTACATGGGAGGACGGTGTTAGGAACCTGAGCACTTCATGGGGTAGTTGACACTGAGGCCCTGACGAGCTTGCTGTATGGCACCTGCACGCAGGTGTTACCTGAAAACTTCTATTGCGATGATGAAAGTGGAGGCAGGGCACGGAGACACCGTGCCATTGCCACGGTGTTGGATGAATGAGCCGGGTGAGAGGTGCATGGGCGGTGGCACACGAGAGGAACAAGCGAAAGAGAAGTGTATAGAAAGAAGATGAGAGGAGTAGATAGGAAGATGGAGAGAGAAAGGGGATGTGGGTGGGTGAGTCAATGGTGTGTGTATGCATATCGTGGTATGTCATTAGTAAAAAAAACTCTACCGGTTCAAAACTGGTATCATCAATCGGTTTTTAACCGGCAGTGACACGAGCGTATCACTATCGGTTCGTCTAACCAACCGATAGTGATATAAGATGCGTAAATAGATCAATTTTATTGGGTTCAATCCTCACGGTGGTCCATGCCATGAACCAGCAGTGAAACATCACAGCCAATTCATGCCATGGGTCAGCAGTGAAGCTAAGCATCTCTATTCATAGCAGTTTGGGCAGGAAAATTCATTCAACCCCTATGGACGGATAGGGATGGAGAATCCCTGCTAGCTCAAGCCAAAGTGGCAGTAATAAGCCAAACTGCTAAACAGTGGAGAATTCCTGTTCTTTTCACCAACAAAAACTGGATAAACTTTTAGATAAAAGTGGCACGCTTTTCAAACTGCTAAACAGTGTGTTTCGTGCGAAAACTTTCTATATGGAAGTTGTTCTAAAATATAAGGTTAATCAATTTTTCAAGTTTGTAATAATTAAAACCCAATTAATCACACGTTATTACCACCACATTTTGCGTGAAACACTTAATCTTTATCTTCATCTTCATCTTCGGGAGATTCAAACACCATCTTAATATGTGAATTCATCAAAGTATTATTAAAACCGCATCCATATATGCGTATAATTATGGGCATTAGGATTTAAAACTAGTCAGTATCCACAACAACTCCATCACTATACTAAAAGTGATTCTCTAATTTCCAACATTCAGTTATGAGTTTGCTCAGAAAGTCGCAAAGCTTAATTAGTTCCGGACAATCGTGTGCCGCGCGGAAAAGAAAAGGAAGGAGAGGTTGACAACGTGAGCCCGTGGCCACACCTGTTTTCACAGGCCACGACAACGTGAGATGAGATGTGATGATGCGAATTGAATCAGCAGGCGATGAGCCGATGGATGATAGAGGCGACCGACCGACCGAACTGGGAATGAAGCAAAGCGACGTAAGCGATGTCGCACTACTGTCCCAATCTGCTCCCTGCTCAACTACGCTTAGAAAACTGTCAAACTTGTAAAGGAGATCGAGCTTAGCTGCTGCTAATCGCAAGAGCAAGACAACGTTCTTTTATGTCTCGTTGCTGTCAAAACCCAAGTAATGATCTTTAATGATCTAGTTGCGGTACAAACACACGCAATGACGCAAATTGATCATAATTTTCTTTTCCTGAAAAGAATCGAAAGGGCCTGCACTGAATAAAAGAATCCTGCAGCCTAGCTAATGAACATTCAGATACACAAGCACAGAGATAGATAGATATATATAGCTTGTTTCTTTAAATATGATTGTCCCATTGTCATCTGCTATCCTGATGAGCTCGAAAACGAGGCAGCCCGGGTATGTCTCATGTGTGCCTGCTAAAAGTTGGTGGCGAGCTATAAAACAATGCGCCGCTTGTCTGAAGAAAGGCCATGCAATGCATATATGCAGTTTGATCTGCAGCGAGCGGTAGGAGGAGAGCAGTTTGCTTTTGCTTCCAGCTGAATGCTGCTGCATATGCCTCACTCGATCGCAATCTTCACTCGCACAAAAGGGGGGGGGAGGGGGGGGGGGGGGGGGGGGGGGGGAGATCGAGCTGGCTCTGCCTGCTTAATGATTCGTCTTGTCTCCTTCGATGCATCGGCAGCTTCTCGAGGAAACCTTAACGAGAACATTTTGTCTGGTTAATGGCCGTCGTTTCGATTTAATTTGTCTGATTATCCGATCCCATCAGTTAATTGATTTGTCATTAGCCTATACGTCGCCCAAGTTGTTAATTAGTATTGATATATAAAATTATTAGAAGTTTTAATCATATGACGCATCGATTGGTTATTTTTTAAATCATATAGAGCTTAGATTAAAACAAGGCTCCATGTTATTACACCTTACTAATTCTTGATTTTGAATTACGGAATTAACTTAATAAAATGCTAAATTGAGGGTCCAAATGGCACAACTTAATATTCATTAATTTTAAATTATTGACTTTAAAAAAATTAAAACTAAATAGTCCACAATATTTACAAGAAAAAGTTCATTTTACTTCCCCAAACTAGTTGATTAGATAACTTAGTACCCAAAAAATATTTTACCCCCTAAACTATTGAAAATAGTTCACTTTACTATTTAATAATAATTTTCTTTTATGTTATGCTTTATACAACTTTTATTCTATAGGCTGAAATTTTTTAAGCCATAGATGACACCATTATCTAAGTTCAAAAATATTTTCAAAGTTTTTCATGACTTTGTTTGAAATTTAAAATCTTAATGTTTAAATCACTTTTAAGTGTTTCCAACCTATGTAAACAATAAGGAAACATCCTTTAAAAATGTTGAGACGCCAGTTATAATGCATCTGTCATTCTTTGAAAATTTCAATGTAAAATATAATTTATATAGAGAGAAACGAAAAAGGAAATAACTTTAGAGACGAAAGTGAACCGTTTTCAATAGTTTACGATGTAAAACAATAAAAAACACTTCAGGGGGTCAAGCGTTTCGGTGAAATTGTCTGAGAGAGTAAAACGACTTTTTATTTTTGTAATGATATGTTTTATTTAATTACAGGCTTTTAATATGATCTACGGTTATCATAATTAGATCTAACTAACTAATCAATGGCTCCCACATCTTTCTGGTTCGCATAGAAGAGTGTTCAATTAGTAAAGAAGAGGGAGATTGGCTTTGTTGTGTACGTTGCATCAAGCTTTGCACGTGAAACCACAAGGATGGACGAGACTTAATTTTGTTTTGCTCGATATGAATTGAATGCCCGGTGTATGAATCCAAAAAACCTAGCAAGAATCTTATCAGGGGAGAGGAGAAAATGTAGAAGCTGGTTCAGTGTAGGTAGCTAGTGCGTGCCCCCTTGCCAAAAGCCCAAAATTCTCTCAATAGTTTGTGCGTGTTCACTCTAAATGTTTTATCCTTACATCGGTGCCCTAGCTAATACAAGTTAACCATGTTGACGGGCTTTGCCCCCTTGCCAAAAGCCCAAAACTTCTCTCAACATTTTGTGCGTGCTCTCTTAAATATTGTATCCTCTTACATTCGTGCCCTAGCTAATGCAAGTTGATCATATTGGCGGGCTTTGTGGGGGAGAGCGTTCCATTCTCTTTCACCTTCTCTCCTTCAATCCTAAAGACGTGGATATATAGTTGAGTGCTGCTCGGCTGTTAGGGTTTGTTTTCGAACGGTTCGGTTGTAACTTATTTGTTGGTCCAGTGGCGGTTAATCACATTTAGCGGTGACCGGTCCGGAGTTAGCCTTCTCCTGAGTTCTGTATAGGTACTTGATATCGGTGCGTAGAGGTAGATTATTTTTATTCCTGACTGTTGTCTTTTCAAGGTGCTAGCCTTATATTTTTTTTACTTTATTCAATGAAACAACGCATGGTCTGGTGCCGTTTGTTAAAAAAGAAACGTAGGTAGATAGTGATCAATCCATTGTTCTTACGCTCAATTAGCCGCAAAAGGTGAAACGAATGGTTTTTGTTAGGTACTACCTCTATCCTAAAATACTCATCGCTTTAAGTAGTTGTTTGCAATGTTTAATTATTCGTCTTATTCAATAAGTTATAAAATTATTATTTATTTTGTTTGTGACTTGCTTTATTATTAAAACTAGCATAGTGGCCCACGCAGATTGTGTGGCTAGCATCATTATATTTTCTCTCATATAATAGTACATATGTTTTCTCAATATATTATTCAGATATATTAAAATGACAACATAATTTTAAATTTTGTAATAACTTTACGAAACTACTAATGTGTAATATTCATATTGTATTTCATATACGTGTTAGTTATTAATTATTTTTAATACCAAATTTTAGTTATTTGTAAATTATATATATTCCTATATAGACTCTAGACTCGTCTTTTAATATTTCTTTTTTTTAATTCCGAATTTTCTGTAAATTGTATTTCTATATAGACTCTAGGCTCTTCTTCCAATATTATTTATTTTTATTTCTGAATTTTTATTATTTCTAATTGTATTTCTATGTGGACTCTAAACTCATATTTCAATATTCTTTAATTTTTAATTTCGAATTTCAGTTACTTCTAAATTATATTCCTATATTGACTTTAAACTCTTCTTTCCATGTTTTTCTTAATCTCGAATTTTAGTTATTTGTAAATTGTATTTTTATACAGACTCTAAACTCTACTTTTAATTTTATTATATTTATTCCGAATTTTAGTTAGTTTTAAATTCCTATATGGACTCTATACTCTACTTCTAATATTCCTTATTTTTAATTCTTAATTTCTATTTTTTTCTTAATTGTATTTCTATATGGACTCTATACTCTACTTCTAATATTCCTTATTTTTAATTCCGAATTTCAATTAATTCTAATTGTATTTCTATATGGACTACAGTCTCCTCTTCTAATATTCCTTATTTTTTAATTCTGAATTTTAGCTATTTCTAAACTGTATTTCTATACGGACTCTACCTTTTCTTTTTCTCCGATTAATGTGAGAATTTCTAGACCATGAGAGCGAACGTGGAGGCTCCTTTTTCTATTCCTTTAATAATATAATAGATACTTTAAATATGACTTATCTTTTTTATATTTACACTAATTTTTTAAATAAAACGAATGATCAAACATTGCAAGCAAAAAGTAAAGCGACCATTAATTTAGGACGGAGGAGTGATCAATTCACTTATACCTCATCATCAGTATTGCCCTACTTTGTACTCTCTATATCTCAAAATATAAAGGATTTTCTGGACAGACTAGAATGTGTCATATCTCTTTAAAAATTTTTATATTTTGAGACGGAGGGAGTAGTTAGCTAGTGATCTACTTGCCTTGGCGAACTGTGTACATTACATCGGCTATAATAACACAGCAATTATATATATGCCACAAGGACTACGTACTCTAAGGTCTAAGCTAATACTAGCAGTACACTGCTGCTGCCTGCTACCATCATCGTTGCCTGCATCAGAGGCAGCAGTCACTTGGGTCTTGAATTGCATCTTCGTGAAGCTACGTTCTCCTGCTGCTGGGAAGAGGAACAGAAGAAGTGCAAGCAAGCAAGCAAGCAAATAAACAAAGAGGAAAGAGGGAAGTTTTAATTGTGCTTTTTATTTTTTGCTTTTTTTTCTGTCTTGCTGCAGGGGAATAGTAGTGGATAAAAAAAAAGGTAGACATAGCTAGGCAGGAAACTTACTGGCAAAGCGTATATAGGTGAGGTGGTCTCACTTTTGTCGCCGTCCCTTCTTAATCTGGAAGCCTGCCTTTTCACCGAACACCAAACTAATTTATTAACCAACATGCTGATACTATATATATGCTGAAATAATTTAATTACAGCCTATAGGTTACTTGTATATCGTGCTAGTTGATGTCATGGATTAATTTTGCACAAGTACGTATATGTAGCGCTCGCTTGCGCAGTTGCACCATCGAGACGAAAATCCTAACGGAGGAACGATCAACCCATGTGATCGGTGGCGATCGATTCTCCTTCCCACTTGGTTTCTTTTTTATCACTGTATTATTTTCCTCTTTTAGTAAGTTTATACACCTAAAATTTACACATCTAAAGTTTATCCACCTAAAGTTCATAGAGCGAATGTTTATAAGTCAAAAGTTTATATACCCGATTCAAATTCAAATTTGGATTCAAATATTTTCTATATAGAATATTTCTATATATAAAGTTTATACGTGCATTATTTTTCTCTTTTTAGTAAGTTTATACACCTAAAGTTTACACATCTAAAGTTTATCCACCTAAAGTTTATAGATCGAATGATTATAAGTCAAAAGTTTATATATATATACCCGATTCAAATTCAAATTTGGATTCAAATATTTTTTATATAGAATATTTCTATACATAAAGTCGTGCAAAGTTTACGGTATAAAGTCTATGCACATTAATAAGAGTATTATATTTTTTTACTAACTTTTTTTTGGAAATTTATGATGAAAGGAGATAAGGGAGAGGAGTATGGTGGGGGTTTAGAGGGGGGGGGGGGGGGGGGGGGGGGGGTTGATCGCAGATCCACGACCGGGGCTTGGCCGGGCTGCGACAATGGCAGATGGCTACAGCTATTAGCAAACTAGTTAAGGGCTTGCTCAGCTCATTGCCCAGAAAAAAAACTTACCATTGGTTTGTATGCCAAAGTTTAATCTCTACTATTATAAAAATTAAAGATGTTTTTACCGGTATTTTGGTACATCATCCGTATTTAAGTCGATTTTTAAGTTCGTTCGTTTTTGGAAATACGGATCCGTGTATGAGTCGGATTTTAAGTTCGTTTGCTTTTGGAAATACAAAAGAAATCATATAAGAAATTTCTTTAAAATAAACTCGCATGCTAACTTAAGATGAAAGTCGGACTCCTAATTGTAGCTCATGATTTTCAAAAAAAAAAATCCAAGCAAATTTCATAGTGAATTTTATCCTAACTAAACCATATAAGAATAATAAGATTAAAATATCATTCATCCGTTGCAACGTATGGGCATTTTTCCAGTAATGTTAAAATATTGAAAAAAAATCAAGATGCGAAGGTGGTGTTTAGTTTGACACCTTGCGAATTGGTAGTGGTGCTATTTTTGATATAATTCTATTAGTAAAAGTTTCTAAAATTATAAAATGTTGGCAGGAATTGATATGATAGTGATGATAAAGTATCATTTAGTTTGGGAAAAAGTACAAATTAGCTCCTGAACCACAAAACCAGACATCCTTTGCAATCAACTATGCAAACCAGACAAATAACCCTCCAGGCTCAATTCACGGCAGTTTTGGTCCTACGTGGCAGTCTAGTCAACATTTTTTTAAACAAAAATCGGTTGGCCTCACCTGTCAATTTCTCACCCTCTCTATCTCTCCCTGTTTTATCTCTTTCCACTATCCCCTCTCTCTCTTCTCCTTCCCCTAACCTCCATCACTCACCAGCATTGAGGACGGCAGCGGGAGGGGATGGAGGCAACTATGGGCGACGTAAGGAGGCGAGGACGGCGGCTGGCGATGGCGGAGGGAGAGCTAAGGAAGGTGGCGGGCAAGGGCCTGTTGGGAAATTTTATCTGTCGGTATGGAAATCGAGATTAATTTGGACCCGTTTTCCACCCGTTGCCTGCGGGATTAACACAATTAGTTTGCGATTATTTTCATAATTACGTGATTACGCGCATTGATCGGTAGCGCCAAATCTTTCCTTGTTTTGGATTGCCACCAATCTCCCTCAGTGCCATATTAATAGGGGATACCGGAGTCATGGAAAGATGGTGATCTCTCCACGATCATCTTCTCCCTGAAAAACCTAAAATCCTATCCAATCAGTTGAGCGCTGGAGGGAGAACGTGCGGCTGTTTTGAGACAGTGTAGGTTGCGACCGGAAGGCCGCCACTACCCCATAAGTGATCGTTGGTAACCCCTTCGGGATCAAGACGACATCCTCATTGCTATGACTACTTCCCCTACGCCGATGATCACCAGAGCAGTTCAAAGGACTTCGTCCTCTACTTCCACTCCGACTGACGGTATTGCAGAGGGAACAAGGAGAAGCGCATCAATGGCTTCAAACAACGGTCAGTAACCCTAAGAATTCTGCATTAGGGTGATCATCTTTAGGCTAAGCACTCAAGTTAGTAGATCACAAAATCTACAGGACGGAGCTAGCTAGGAGCGGCGGAGGGGGAGTCGAGGGCGGCAACAGAACTCCACCAGAGCGAGCTCTGTCTCCTCTGCCAGCCGCCCGAGTTCGCTCCGCCTCCGCCTCCGTCTCCACTGCCAGCCACACTCGAGCGAGCTCTGCTTCTGTCACTGGTCGAGAGAGAGAGAGAGAGAGAGAGAGCAGGGGACTGGGGAGGGATTTGGTTGAGGAAGAGGGATGACGGGTGGGTCTAGAGAGGTTTTTTATTTTCTTTTCTGATTAGATTACCACGTTGGCAATGTGTGTAAGCTCAAGTCAAAACCGCTCAGAGCAATTCTAGGGGTGGTTATTTGTCTGATATGAATAGTTCAGGGTGTAAAATGTTTGTTAATTATTTGAGTTCAGGGTATAATTCGATCGGCCGTGATAGTTCACGGGGTAATTCGTACTTTCTTACTTTAGTTTATTGCTTTTAACAATACCAAAATTTAGTATGTTTGATTTTGACACGTGTAGGTGGACTTTCAACAAGACTTTAGTAAGATCAAGGATGTGTCACTGGTTCTGTTTCTTAGAGCATGTGTTACTGTGTTAGGGAGCATATTTGCGGGTGTGTGATTGTGGTGTTGCGTGTATAGTGATGCGTGTGCCTATGTGTCTGCCATGTAATTAAAAAAAAAGTTTAGCGTGGTTGATTTTGACAGCAAACTTAACAAAGTCCTAACATCCTAGATCTTCACTATAGCTCGTGCGAAACGGGCGTAGAAAAAAGTAATAGATCAAGAGGGGGCTTAGCTAGCTAGGTGCGTCGCGGTCACGAGCTAGGCGGCAATTTGGTTGGCAAAATTGGACATATATTCGACGAGAAAACGACCCCCGGCGACCGATGAGATCGACGGGTCGCGAAAGGCGACCCGCGCGCGGCCGGCCCCCTCCTCTCTCTGTACTGTCTGACCGACCGACCGGTCGCCCCCGCCCCTCTCCGTGTCGATCGCAAAACTGGAGATCATCATGCATATCGATGCGATCGATCCATCGCGGTTACGTGCTGGAACGGGCATGCACATCAGATCAATCTATCGTCCATCACCCGGGGTGTGGATACTACTAGTCTACCGCTAGTGCTAGTAGTACCCTGAATGACACGACGTACGCCCGTGCACCCTCGCGTTAGCTGGCCGTAGCGGAAAACGCGATCGCGATCGCGAGATGGACGATGTGCGTGAGTGCGGCGAGGAAAAAAAATGAGAAGACGATGTGGCTGGGTCGTCGGTGTCACAGAGCTACTCTAATAGCATCGCTTTCAGCGAGCACGGGGTTGTCCCCTCCCGTGTCGCCTGCGTGTGTCCCCCTGCCGCGGCAGGGCGCTGCCGCTGTGTCAACCACGTCCCCCTCATCTCTCTCTCTCTCTCCCCGCTCCCGCCCGCCCGCATTTACCCAACCACGACGTACACACGCCGCTAGCCTAACTGCTCCCTCCGTAAGTACCTATCTCCTCATGTTTAGGCAGGATAAGTTTCAACTACACTTTATAAAAAGTAACTTCATCTTCAACAACTTCTCAAATGTTTATTTTTTATTATGAGGTAAGATTCATAAAACTGCATATATTTCTTTAAAACTATCCATTTGTTATAACTTTAGCGCGTATTGTGCAAAAGTAACGTAGTATAACAATAGCTAATAATTTTATAAGATAACTGCAAACTTTGTTGGATAGGTTAGGTCCATCCTCGAAACATATGTAAATACTCACAAGTTTGCATAGGTTGGGTCCATCCTTGAACGCACGTGTAAATACTCACAAGTGTATAATATGAGTCTCTTACATGTCAAACACATATCACATAAGTAAGATAAGGTTATGTTTTTTTTAAAAAAAAATAGTTTGCTATTATTGTAGTATTGTGAAATGTTTATCTAAAGTTACTGTAAGGTATTCCTTTCTAACTGTATCATACCACCACTACTACAGATTTGATTTTTCCGTGCGGTCAAAATGGATTTTTTCATGTGGAGGTCCCGCCCATCACGGATAATCGATTATCCCATGTGATCAAGTTACATGGACCGCACAGGATAATAAATTATCCATGTGAATCGTCGATCACGTGACGAACGGGTCCGATCGATCATTCGTCAGGTATATATATGGATTGATCTGACGGACGAACGTACACTGTTGGTTAGCTTCATTATTCCGAGCGTGCACACATGATGGATGGCTGTTTGGCATCGTCTCCATGATCGATCACACAAGAGGAGCAAGCAAGCAATCTAATTAACCAAAGCTTGGTGTACAAGGGAGAGGGGCTCACACAGGGAGATTTTGGTTGTGGTGGTGGTGGTGATCACATCCGCTGCACTCGAGTGCGTCCCGTACCAACCAAACACGTCCGCTGTCATGGGTGGCAATCTATTGGGCGATCGATTAGTTTATGCTTAACACTAATTGCACTGCTCCCACACCTTGATCGATCGATTAGTACTTAATTAATCGCTAGCCTTTATGTCATGTCTAGTGCAATTAGAGTAACCTATATATCACACAAACTAACTACGTGCGCTTAGGATTAGTGATAATGGAATCTGATAAGTTGTTAATTAATTAAACCATTGTTTGTGGATTGTGGAACTGGATTTGTTAAGAAAAAGAAAAGACTTTGATAGTGAATATGTATGTTGTATGTGTGTGTATATCCTAGTTCCAGTTGTGTCCACCTAGATATCAAGCACAAGAAAGAATCAGCCTATTTTTAATTGAGAACAAAAACGCTTGCATAAAGCAAGCCAAATTGTTCCACCGTTCTTTTAACTACTTAATTAATCTATCTAATCAGCTTGATTAATGTCTTCCTCTTTAGCTTTAATTAATCCTCTCTCTCTGTACCATGCGCACAAATTTTTAGTTCAGCATAGTTTGGCTTTTTCTAGCTAGTTAGCAGTGCTCACCTCCAGCTATATATACACATCACGAGCTAGCTGCTCTCTTTCCTTGCTTGTTTTTTTCTCATCTCGATCCATCTCTCCGATCTCTCCATTAATTTCTACGTAAACATTCACAGGCGTAGCTATGGAGGAGTGCAAGGGCGGTGCCATGTCGCCGTCCTCCTCCATGGATAGCAGCACCCACCCGGCGCTGTCCACGACGTCGTCGGCGGCGGCGGCGAGGCGGGACCTCAGCACCGATCTCCGGCTAGGACTTAGCCTCTCGACGTCGTCGTCGTCCTCCCTCCTGCAGGCCGCCGCCGCCGCCGCCGCGGCTGATGACAGCATCCCTTCTACTCCAAGGTTAGATTTCTTTCTTTCTTAGTTTCTTGCCGCGACGTCTGCTTTTTGATTAAATTACCTCTCCCTAGCTAGCTACAAAGATTCATGCTGTTTAATTTGATTGGTTTTGTTTGGTTTCTTCTTTCAATTCAATACTGAAACACACATAGCTTTGTTCTTCATTTAATATATATTCGAGCATTTATACATACTCCTATATGTAATTATCCTAGTTCTTGATGTTCTATGTTCTTCTATCGATCGATCTTGATTTGTTTGAGTAAAATCTCCATTAATTTTATCGTAAAATATCCGTTTCTTTATACGAATCCATCGTGCATGCTTCTCATGTAATATGTAGTCTGATGGGGCTTATGTAAGGTTTTTTAAGTTTAAGGGGAAAAAATAAGTACTTTATCTGAGTTTTTACCTCTTGTGAAACACACGATCGATTTGATCAAACTGTTCCCACATGCTGACATGCATATGTAAATCTTTCAGATCTTACGATGCGCTTTCTCGCTTATCCCTTCACATAAGTAGATCTTGATCACTTGCATCATTTCGACAGTGCATAGCTGCATATTTACCTAGACTACTATAGTACAAACCAAAACTTGCAATCTACATAAAAGAAATAAGTGAAATGCTTGAAGTTCACTGCAGTTTAATTAGAACAGATAAACCGTTTTATCACACGCACCAATCTGTTGATATGTCAATGACCCATCATACGCTTTTATTTCTGATAAGGGACTTGATCATCATCAGTACAAATACACACATCAACAGCTACAGTCAGATTTCTCACATGAGCCAAACTTGTAGACCAATTCGATTATTCCTGTCTCTACAAAACCACTTCAAGATTCCTGTTGCCATTACTGTTTCTTGGAGATACAGTGCACCCGAAAATTAATTGAGCAACAGTACTCCATCCAATTGGCCAATTGGGTCGCTTGTACCCATCATCTCCATCAATTAATTGATTAATTAACAGACCTTTCAACATGAATGGGCGCCCGGTGATCGCGGCGTATGCAGGAACAGCCAAGTGCACGCCGATTGGCCGCCGATCAAGCCGTTCCTCAGGAGCGCCCTGCAGAAGGCGTCGGCCGCTGGCGGCGGCGGCGGCGGCGGCGGTGCTCGCCGCCGGCGAACGCTGTTCGTGAAGGTGTACATGGAGGGCGTCCCGATCGGCCGGAAGCTGGACCTGCTCTTGCTGGATGGGTATGACAGCCTCCTCATCAAGCTCTGCCACATGTTCAAGACGCCCATCACCTGTAAGTATGCAACCAACCAATTAATCTGCATTTCACCACAATTTCGAAGGGTTAGAAGATTGTGTAAAACATGAGAAAGAGAGAATTAGTTTGGTAAATATGAATGAACAGATCAGCATTGGAGAACAATAAAATATAGTAGCTTCATTAATTGATCAGCTTCGAACTCATCCAAAATTGTATACATCTCTTGAGCGCGCGCGGCAGCGAGTAGTATTAGCAACTAGTACCATTTTGCTAGAGCAATTTGACAGGCCACCAACGGATGGGTCTGAAAGCTTTTGTTTCAAGAGTTCTTGTTTGGCACGTCGAGTCGAAATCGATCGATAGATATTAATTCAATTTTCATGTGGTCCAATCTCTTCTCGTCATGATATACACATGGCGATGGTTGTCGGGTGTTGTATATAATCATATATGTTTGATATGATTAGATGCTGATGTTATGGAGTGCCATCAACAAGTTCCTGGCCAGAAGGCTGCCCATGTCCTCACCTATGAAGACCAGGACGGGGACTGGATGATGGTTGGGGACGTCCCATGGGAGTACGTATCCTAAACATATTTAACTGATCCATTTGCGTTTCATTCTACTTCTGATTTAACTTATTACTCATTTTTTTATTATTTTTACAGACTCTTCCTGAGCAGCGTAAAGAAGCTCAGGATTGCAAGGATGGATAAATGCTAAAACAGTGCATTTGAATTTCTCTTTGTTTCTTTTTTTTTCCCATTGGGTGGAGGGGACTTATTATATGTAGGTTAGTTGAAAAAGATTTTTGCTGAAGCTGAGATTATACTAGCAGTGTACATTATAGTAAAGAAGTGTAGCATTATCAGCTACCTACCGTATAGCAGAACTGATTATTATTTTTCCTCTACTTCTTTAACTGGTTTGTAAATATCATGTATTCGTTAAAGAGAGTAGAGAATTTGATAACACAAAGGTTCCATTTTACCTCGGTGGAATAAAATTTTGTGGCCTTTAACATATTCCTCCCCTCCAGCAGCTAACAATACAATTTTTGTGTTCTATGAGCACTTCGAATTTTTATTAGAATTGCAAAAATCTGAATCCAATATTCTTCATGTTCTCTAAAAAAATAAACGTATGGAAGAAAGATTTTGGTATCATTATCTTATTCTACATGTTCTATAAAAAGTTAACGCACAGAACTACCATATTCATCATTTCAAAGGTAAAGTATTATTTAGAAAACTTTAGTATAAGAAAACTAGGCATGAATCAAAGATAACTAACTGAATTCAGTCCATAAAAATAAAAGTACCGGAGAAATATTATGGCAGATATTTTTGATATTGCCTTAGGATATAGATGTCAGTTTTGTCCAAGCCTATCCCAAGAGATTGCTTTGCTCGCTTGATGGTGACTCAGCAAATTGCTACAATTCCACTACTGAATGTTGAAAGCCTGAAAACACAAATTTTAAGTGACATTAGTCTAGCAATGGATGTCACACTTCAATTCACAAAAAACACAATTTCTGCCAAACCTACAAGATCAAAGAAGAAACTTTATAATCAGCCCTGGAATGCTACAGGTGAGCCTTTTTAGGCCCAACCCACACGGCTGTCAGATTGATATCCAAATAACGACTTCGTGTTGTGAAGGAAGCTCTCCTTGTCCATCATCCTGATCTGGTGTACATCAGCTAATCTGTCTGCATAAATCAGTAAAGAAATTAAGCAGAGCACAACATATGTGCTGCTCGTGCTAGTATGGATCTGTTTTGAGCTTAAAATTCCGAGAAGCAGCTAGTTGGTAGCTAGCTTCTGAGAATCTGGAAAAGCTGGGTTTTCTAGCTTATGGCTTCTAGTTCATTTCCTGGATTCTACAACTACAGATTCTCAGAATCTAGACCAAAAGCTGTACTGTTTGGGGAGCTTCTGATTTTGGGAGAAGCTGAAGCAGCTAGAAGCTCCCCCAAACAGGCCCATATATCTCCTACAGATTCCTTAGCAAGGATATTCACCTCTGTGTTCCTCAGTCTGAATAAGATGCTTAATTTTTCCAAGGACGTTTAACCTCTCTCTTCTCTGTTCTCTAAAGTTCACTTTTCAGTCTTAACCTCCTGTCGAGCTTTCCTACCTGAAAAGTTCATCAGCATCTCTGAGACCTTATAAACCTAGCATCCTATATTCTGACAAGTTCATCCAGATTATATGATGCATGCTAGGCAAGTAGGCATGCTGAATCTTGCAATGAAGTAGGCAAATGATATATCATCAGGCAAGACGCCACACCACCCCTGAACCATGGACCTCAACTCAACACAGGCTTCCTTGAAGCGATTGTGCATGGCGGCAACCAAGAATGACAATGCTCCAAGTGAAGATATCCTTGTAAACCTGTGGCATCGAACAGAGTCAAAGCTTCTTTGGAGCAGCAGCATTTTGTATGCGTCTCAAGAAGGGCGTTCGTGTTGCTCAGGCACAGCGCACAAACTGACACATCTACAGTTCCACCTTAGAATTAGATGATGTAATGTAAGTACGGACCTGCGCTCAGTGCACTTGGCACGATCACCTGACCAATTAGCGGCACTTCCTGTCCCTGCGCCGCAACTCCATGAAACACCCTTTGAGCCTTGAGGAAACCTTTTCGTTCCTTGCGTAGCCCCACGATGAGCGCGTTCCAGGACGGCACGCCCCGGTGCGGCATTTCGTCGAACGCCTTCGTCATGGCCACCATGTGTCAGCACTTGGCGTACACACACGCCAGCCTCACCGGCCGGTGTACACGAACACATCCCCGGGCGGCACGACGACCTTGCCGGCGCAGGCGTGCACCTGGCGGCCGTGGACAAGGAGGAGGCCAGCTCAGGCGGCGGTGAAGACGACGGAGACATGGGTGGCTAGTACGGAGCGCGCCGGGAGGAGGAGAGAGAGGGAGATGAGAGCGGCGTAGGCGGACAGGCCGGCGGCGTGGAGGGTAGACGAGCCGCCGGGCCGGGTCCGCGAGGCCCGTAGGACACGAGGGCCCACAACTTGGATGGGCCAAGCTGAAGCAACTCCCCCGGGTGAACATCAGGAGGTCCTCGTTTGGATGGGGCTTACTACCGGCCCATTAATATGGGTAGGACACTGGGCCGTGCTGCTGGGTTGTAGTTGTGCGGGATTTTGGGCCGGGAGTAGTACAAAGCTATCAAAAGCCTACGCAAAGCAAAGCCGGCGGCAAAGAAATAATTATGAAGTGGGTTTTGCTGAACTGGTTTTATCGGGGATGATTTATTTGGTGGGAAAGAAGCAAGTGGTGAACGGTGAAAGAATTCAGATGGCTGCTGGATCAGCTATATTTATTATTGCTCTCACATTAAATTATAGGATGACGAAGAAAAAAACAGATGCAAAATCATGGAAAGGATATCATAAACCTCCTAAAGAAATCCTCAAGGTAAATGTTGATGCTTACTTTGACATCGTCTTGAGTACATGACAAGGGCGGATCTAAAGTGCTAGCGTCGATGTCAAGCGACACTGACGACTTTCGATAAAACTTATGGTTAAACTGTATATCCATATGTTATAACACTATAGTCTAAGTATAATTAGCATGCTATGACATCGATAGATCAATATGACATTAACGAATCAATTTTCTAAATCCACCACTGGTACAAGAGGAACCGGAGTAGTTGATCATACGAGATGCATGCACATGAAAATTTTGTAGCTGGTTGTTGCAAATACTTACCTCATGTTGCTGATACAGTAATGGTGGTGGCAACGATGCAAGATGGAAGTTTTTCAACAACAACGTCGGCATTGGTTTTCTATAAATGCCATACATGTTTTATGTGATTATGTTAAAGTCTCCATTGTGTATTGTAATAGGGAAGTTAATTGCATGGCACATGTTCTAGCTAATCATGTTTCTAAGTTGAAAAATTTTTATAGTTGGGTCGATGAGGTCTCTATATTTTTCTCAACGTTCTAGCGAATGATGTAATTATATGTTTACAGATTAATAAAGTGGGATGGCTTCCTTAAAAAATTGCCGGTGGCAACGAACAAATGTGAATTCACGTGGCGCCGGTGACTTTCACATTGCCCCACGCGCTAATTAGTACCGACTACGTAGCTGGGTTTTGACTTTCTAATCTCTCGTACATCGTCAGAAAATGGGTACCAGCTGTATATTGACATCTTCACATATATACTGGAGTAGGATCTTAGTAGTAATTTTGAGTTACGTTGACTTTGCTCCGATCTGCTGATTGCTATGCCTGGCCAGTCTCTGACTCGCTGCCAACATTCCTCATTGCCTCTTTGGTTGTATTGTAGAGTACCAATAAATATATATGTACAATAATGTACGAGCTAAGTTTCTCTACTGGTGCATCATTTACCACTGAAAAATAATTAATCAAATATGAGCCCATGCATTTAGGTTTCACAACGAGCTAGAAAACTATCCATTTGATCGAGTTACATCCCCTTCGTAAAATCAGATCATGTGTTAGTTGAATTGGTACTATATATCAGGTGTTAATTTAAAGCATCACCAATAGTCTTTTTATTTCACTCTCTAAGCAAAAAAAAACTTTAGCATCTTTGGATAAAAATACACTCAATCATACTGACCATATTACTCGCCAAACATGCGCTCAAGTTGACCAAATTTGGTCAGCCGCTACCATCTCTCTCATTGCCATCCTCATCTCTCTCACTTTCGCATCTCCATCTCTTTTCTCTACCTCTCGCCACGGCCGATGACGGGGTGCCCGACCTCCTTGAGCCCACGACCACCCTAACTTGCCCTCACCACTGTCGGTCGGCACCCTCCTCCACTGCTCCGAAGCCCAGGAAGAAGGTGTGCCTCGCCGTCGCTGGCCTTGGCTTCATCGCCCCATGCATGTCTGTATCTCCCTATCTTTCTCCCGTCCCCACAGTCTCTCTCCCGAGTCATTGTTTGGAGATGTGCCATCCACCACGGTTGCGGCATTCGCCTCAAACGCCATCCGATCCGCTTTCGAAAAATAAATCGAGAAGTGTTGCCAACATCCGCCGTTGCGCCCCGCCGTTGTCTCCTAGCCCTTGCCCGTGCCGCCAATTTCCGCTGCCTCTCTCTCTCTCCAACACCAATCCTCAGCACCGATTTCAAAGGCCACCACAGTGCCATCTCCATCTACTTCCGCCGCCAACCAAAGTCCCACCATCTCCGGCTCTTCTCTGTGCCGCTATCCCCACTTCCGGCCCTCCCGCGATGCTGTCATCGTGCTAGCTTCTCCTGATGTTGGTTTGTTGGATAATAGAGTGGGAGGAAGTAGAAGGGGAGTAGAAGCTGATATATGGGTCTAGTTGTTATTTTGGATAGGGTTAATAGAGAGGCTATTGGAGTGAGTAACAAGTTTTACTTGCTAAATTTTTTAGAGAGTTGGCTATACTAGTGTTTAAAGTGCCTAATTTGGAATGATGGTTGGAGTTGCTTTGGGGCGTTGGTACACGTTGATAGGTCTGATACTAGCGGAAAAAAAAAAGGAGAGAAACCAACCCGCTATACGTTAAACACACGACAGAGATACCTGCGCACACACGAAAGCCGGGAAAGCAGATGGCAGCAGGACACGGCATGTTTGAGTCCTGGTACAGTAGCCAAGGAGAGTAACGGTTGTCAGTACATGTGCAGTCTACTCCTAGCTTCAGACCAACGAGAAAACTGTGGACGACGCCGCCGGATTATGTTAGATCATAATCGAAACATGATTGGCCTGGGTTTAACTTAACAAGAAAGCGTTGACGACTGGCGATTGACTCTGCTGTAGATATATAGCTAGGCGCTGATGATACAACTCAAGTCATCGGCGTTGTACAGTAGAAGTCATCTGGCTTAGCTTTACATCTCTCCTGCTTGCGCCGCCTTCTCGAGTTCTCGTACGTATCACCTGCTTAGAGATCAGAGGCGATTAACGGCCTCTGATTATTAACGAGCTGCAACAGCACACGATGACTAACCACCATCATCACCACCATCACCATGACGACGATCACAAAGTCGGGGCCAACTTCTGCAACATCTTGCTTTCCATCATCCTCCCTCCTTTCGCCATCGGCGTCGTGGTCGGATGCAAGGTAGGGGGATCGATCTTTCTGATCTGATCTTTGGCAATGTTGTTTATTTCTTTGCACATTAGCTAATTAAATCGCGCTAGATGATCAAGATGTGCATATGCATGTATATAGACGTAGCTGCATGATCTGATGATATGTGTATTGTGATGGGTCCTGACCTGATTCGGCGTGTTACATACATGTACGTACAGAAGGAGTTCTGGATCTGCCTTCTCCTCACCTGCCTCGGCTATCTTCCGGGGATCATCTACGCCATTTGCATTATCAGCGGTGCCCATATCCACAATTAAATGATCATATGCATGCGTCTCCACCACAATATTCAAGGTGATCGACCACTGATCAAAATATAATCTTGGTCAAGTTAATTAACAGTTATTTTCCTAGACAATTATCTACGTGGGAATTAATACTAACAACATATATATTGCATAATTTTATAATCTTGCAGGAACTGTGCAGGCCGACGCAGTCCGTACCCTTTGTTTCAATTTTTTTTTTTTGCGGGGACCCTTTGTTTCAAATTAATTGAGTCGTCAACTAGTAATTAATGAAATGAAATTGTGAGTCGTGAAGCCAGTAATAATTGTAATGGATTTGATATTTATCGATCGGTCTAAGGAAGATTTGTGGTCTACTAGATCGATCAACTACTTAATTTGTATAATTTGTATCAATTCATGATCGGCCTCTTTAATTAATTATCTATGTATGTCTTTGCTTCAGTTCTTGGGGAGAATGTGACTTGCTTTGTCGGTTAATTTTGAAAGCTAAGATCGAACACAACAACAGTCAACAAAAGATTCTTTGTTATGTCCTCTGCTTTCATTTCATATATATATATGCATAATATATATAAACATGCAGCAAGCAGGGGTATGCAAAGTCCCGGGTATTTGAATCGGGACTATAGGGAGTTACTAATCGGGAATACAAAGCATTTCTCCAGTGGTGAAGAGAGAGGCCGTCGGGTAGTAGTAGTCAACAATAGTACCTGCCAACCAGCTACATGCGCATTTTGTTCAATTATTATGTGCTATATATACTTCATTCTAGTTCTAAAACATGGTAAACTAGTTCGGGTTAGCACCAGCATTATAATTTTGGATAGACAATTTTATCTAATCTGATACTATATTACTATATTTTGAAATGAAAGGATCAGAATAAGTTATATTGTACCTTTAGTATGGTTTATGACTCAAACTACAGAACATTTATGTATGAAAGTTTTCCAATAAAAAATATCGAATATTGTACAACTACTCGTGTAAAAACAGGGTGATCATACTATGCTCAGGCCTTGTTTAGATTCCGAAAAGACCAAAAAGGTCAGATCAAATGTTTGGATAATGCATGGAGCATTAAATATGGATGAAAAAAAATCAATTACACAGTTCGCATGTAAATTACGAGACAAATCTTTTGAGCCTAATTACGCCATGATTTGACAATGTGATACTACAATAAACATTGCTAATGACGAATTAATTAAGCTTAATAAATTCGTCTCGCAGTTTACAGGCGGAATTTGTAATTTGTTTTGTTATTAGTCTATGTTTAATACTTCAAATGTGTATCCATATACTTCGAAAACTTTACACCCAAAGAACTAAACAAACCTTGACTGAGGAAACCGAGAAAGCAAATGACATTGACACAATGCGGGGTTTCGACTTTAGAGTCCTGCTACAGTAGCCAAGGATCGAGTAAACGTGTCTGAAGTCTAGGCCTTCTCAGCCTTTAGACCAAGGGGACAATTGGGCCTGTTTAGTTCGCGAAAAGAAAATTTTTGGATGTCATATTAGAATTTTGACCGAATGTTGGATAGGGTTTTCGATACGAATAAAAAACTAATTTCATAACTCGCCTGGAAACCGCGAGACAAATCTTTTGAGCCTAATTAAGTCTTCATTAGCACATGTGGGTTACTGTAGCACGTATGGCTAATCATGGGCTAATTAGGCTTAAAAGATTCGTCTCGCAATTTTCATGCAAACTGCAATTAGTTTTTGCTTTTATCTATATTTAATGCTTCATGTATATCTCCAAAGATACGATGTGATGTTTTTAGAAAGAAAATTTGGGAACTAAACCAAGGCCTTAGTTACCTCATGAATATATCATGATTGGCCTCGATTTAACTACTACTCCGTACTACAATAAGTCGTTGACGACTGGCAGTTGACTCTGCTGTATATATAGCTAGCTAGCTGATGATACAGCTCAAGTCATCCAGAGAAAGTCTCTAAAACTAGCTGCGCGCCATCTGACTAGCTAGCTATCTCCTGCTATCTTCGTACGTACGTATCACCCTGCCGCGGGTGATCGGCAAGCTTAGAGGCGATTAACGAGGTGCACGATGACTAACCATCATCACCACCACCATCACCATGACGATCACAGCGTCGGGCCCAACTGCTGCAACATCTTCCTTTCTATCCTCCTCCCTCCTTTCGCCATCGGCGTCGTCGTCGGATGCAAGGTAGGGGGATCGATCTTCTGATCTGATCTTTGGCAATATTGGTTATTTCTTTGCACATTAGCTAAGGTGGTGTTTAAATTTAGGGACTAAACTTTAGTCATCGTTGGATGCCAGAGACTAACCTTTAGTCCCGGTCACAACAGATGTTCGGACACACTAATTTGGAGTAGTATTAAATATAGACTAGTTACAAAACTAATTGCATAAATGAGAGCTAATTCGCGATACAAATTTTTTAAGCCTAATTAATTCATAATTAGCATATATTTACTGTAGTATCACATAGGCTAATTATAGATTAATTAGGCTCAATAAATTCTTCTCGCGAATTAGTCCAGGGTTATGAAATGGGTTTATCATTAATCTACGTTTAATACTTTTAATTAGTATCCTAACATCCAATACGACAGGGACTAAAATATTTAGTTCCTGGATCCAAACAAGCCTTAATTAAATTTGCCCTAGATGATCAAGATCGATGTGCACATGCACACATATGCATGCATATATATAAACGTATAGCTGAATGATCTGATGTGTACTGTGATGGGTCCTGATCGACCTGATTCGACATGTTACATATACATGTACGTATACAGAAGGAGTTCTGGATCTACCTTCTCCTAACCTGCCTCGGCCATCTTCCGGGGATCATCTACGCCATTTGCATCATCAGCGGTGCCCATATCCAGAAGTGATCATATGCATGCGTCTCTACCACAATATTCAAGAGGTGATCGACCACTGATCGAATTCTTGGTCAAGTTAATTAACAGTTAATTATTTCCCGAGACAATTATCTACGTGGGAATTAATGGTGACTAACAACATATATATATATATATATATATATATATATATATATTGTATGATTTTATAATCTTGCAGGAACTGTGAAGGCCGACGCAGTCCGTAGCCTTTGTTTCAAATATTTAATTGAGTCGTCAAGCTAGTAATTAATAAAATGAAATCGTGAGTCGTGAAGCCAATAATAATCGTAGGGGTCTGATATTTATCGATCGGTCTAAGGAAGCCTTGTGGTCTACTAGATCGATCAACTACTTAATTTGTATAAGTTTGTATCCATTCATGATCGGCCTCTTTATTCTATCTATCTATTATATTATTAAAGGAATAGAAAAATAAGCTTCCACGTTCACTCTCACAGTCTAGAAATTCTCACATTAATTAGAGAAAAAGAAAAATAGAGTCCATATAGAGATACAATTTAGAAATAGTTGAAATTCGAAATTAAAAAATAAGGAATATTGGAAGAGGAGACTAGAGTTCATATAGAAATAGTTGAAATTCGGAATTAAAAATAAGGAATATTGGAAGAGGAGTATATAGTCCATATAGGAATTTAAAACTAACTAAAATTTGGAATAAACATAATAAAATTAAAAGTAGAGTTTAGAGTCCGTATAAAAATATAATTTACAAATAACTGGAATTCGGAATTTAAACAAAATATGGGAAGAAGAGCCTAAAGTCAATATAGGAATACAATTTAGAAGTAACTGAAATTTGAAATTAAAAATTAAAGAATATTGAAAGATGAGATTAGAGTCCACATAGAAATACAATTAGAAATAATAAAAATTTCAGAATTAAAAATAAATAATATTAGAAGAAGAGTCTAGAGCCTATATAAAAAAAATTTACGGATAACGAAAATTCGGAATTAAAAAAATATTGAAAGACGAGTCTAGAGTCCATATAGGAATATAATTTACAAATAACTAAAATTTTATATTAAAAATAATTAATAACTAACACGTATATAAAATACATATACAATATGAATATTACACATTAGTAGTTTCGTAAAGTTAGTACCAAATTTAAAATTGAATTATCATTTTAATATATTTGAATAATGCATTAAGAAAATATATATGTTATTATATGAGAGAAAATATAACGATGCTAGCCGCACAATCTGCGCGGGCCACCATGCTAGTTATATTATTTAAAACAGCCTTGAAAGGAGGCACCATGTTCGCTGTGGGGGCTAGAAATTCCCATATTAATCTAAAAAAAAGGAGAGTGCAAATAGAAATAAAATTTAAAAATAGCTGAAATTCGGAATTAAAAATAAACAATATTGAAAGAAGAGTCCATATAAGAACTCAATACGAGATTAATCAAAATTCCAAATAAAAATAAAATAAAATCTAAAATTAGAAAAGAAAAGGAAAGTCCATGTAGGAATACAATTTAAAAATAACTGAAATTCAGAATTAAAAATAAGGAATATTGAAAGAAGAGTTCATGTAAGAACCCAATACAAGATTAATTAATATTCAGAATAAAAATAAAAATAAAATCCGAAATTAGCAAAAAAAAAAGAAAAGAAGAGAAGAGTTAAGTAGGAATACAATTTAAAATTAACTGAAATTCGAAATTAAAATAAGCAATATTGAAAGAA